>CM057450.1:1403820526-1408625526 GCA_016271365.2 Neoceratodus forsteri
ATGTCACAATGGCACAAAACGTAATATCCTTTCTTGGTGCAGCAGTTAGTGTGAGGAGAAGTCCAGGCTTGAAGAACAGGATGGAACACCAACATAGCAGGCAGTTCAGTTCGTTCATGAAAAATTTCATTTTCAAGGTGTCCAGTAGAATGTATGTTAGCAAGTTTGTCGAAGACAGATGTAGCTGGATCAAAATGTAGAAGGGACTTGTGAAGGTAATGAACATATTCTCCCTGCTATAACATGTTCTGGATTTGTAGCAAGGGGCTTGGTTGGGGAACCTGGAAACATAACCAATGTTATAGTTGCCATGGAAATATTCAGAGTATCTTTTAAACACATAGAAATGCAACCTGTGGCTTTACAATGGGGGCAATACCATTCACCCAACCTGAGATCATGAATAAGATCTGGAATTTTGCCTGATTCCAAGTCCCTGAAGAGACTGTTAACAGTAGAAATAACATAAGAGCCATAAGCAGAACATAAAATGTCACACCCAATGTAGTGCGTGTCTGCCTCACAGTTGTTCTGAAAAATAAGATAATTAAGTCTGGTTCTTGTTTCATTGAACCCTTGAGCAATCTCTTTCATATTGTATATAGTGCATCTTTCTTCCTTACTTAAAGTATTAACACCTTGCAAGGTAGGGGGCATAACATAATTGCCAAGTGTTTGTTGGAACTTTAGTGTTTGTGCTTTTTTTTTAGCATTATGTGTTTATACCGCCTCCCTTGCTTCCCTGGCCCCCACTCCTTCAGGCTCTACAAGTTCCCTCCGACCCCGCTGACCTTATCCAGCCCTCCTCAGGTCCTCAGATCAGAGCCGATCCCCGGGATATCCGGCATATCCTTCACTGGGCGGGTCCCCCTCCTCCGAGGGGGAAGGGCACCGGGGGGTAGGGGAAGACCCCAGCACACAGTTCATTAGGGCCCGGGGATGCTGCTGAGAAGCAGGAGGCCCTGGGCAGGTACTGGAGCTGCTCAGGGAATGGAGAGCCATCATCTTGGCGACCAGTGAGCGATTTTCCGTTTTTCTGTGGGGGCAGCATGGTGATGTCATGGCATACGCCAACGTCCGCTCCTCTCCCAGTTAACTTTGGGCCATGTGTTTCCACAATACCCCCAGCCTCCGCTAGGAGCCAGCAGGTGCTGGACCTAACCCCAACCCTCCCCCTGGAGAAGGAGAGCTGTCGTAGGATGCTCAATCCTTCTCCCCCCGGCCAGCCCTCCAGTGACCTGGGCCCATTCCCAAACCCCGGTTGCTGGCGTCGCAAGCGGAAATCCAACCACTGCGCCGGCAGGCCGGCATTGTGTTTGTGCTTTAATGGAAGCAATATCAGCTCTATTCCAAATAGACATTCCTGAGCCAAAAAGGCCAGTAACAGTGCTGGCTACTCCGGTAATATCAGAGACAGTACCAGCAGCATCTGAGGCTGCATCCCGCTTGGTGTGTTTTGATCTGGGTTTAGAGTATTTACGGGAAGGTCTAAAAACACCTACATGATCTGTGGTGTGGGGCCCACCAACAGGATCATTTGTGCACGTTTGATAAGCAGCGATAATATCAGTAAGCATCATACTGTGAAATTTAGAAGTATTATTATCTTGACATAAACTAAATTCAGTCATATTCCAATGTGATAAATTGAGAATAACTGGAACATGCATAAATTGTACATTGTTAATAAGGGCTCCTAGGAGTGATGTGGCGGTCAAACCACTAGCAGGTCCCTCGTCAAGATGAGGACAGGCAAGAAGTTCTTCTTGACTGGGTAGGATGACAAATAAATAAACAGATGAAGAAGCAGCATAGTTTTGGGAGCAAAATTTTCGTGCCACCTGTGAAAGGAGTCATTCACAGAAGGCAGGGTCAATAAGTGCAGTAAGATTATACTGACCAGTGTGTCTTGGGGAAGCCTGTCTAATAGAAAGAGTGCCATTTTGTGATATGTCAGTATTAGGCCAGCCATGGAATATACCCTTGGCTAGGTGGGCTACGAGAATCTTATAACTCATAGCATCAGTATCCCATTGTATGGAGAGTGAAGATTTGTCTGGTGTAACAACAACAGCATCTAATAAAGCATCTTTTCCTTGAGTAACTTTAACATTTTTGTTAGGAATATTAATTTTAACACTCATGGGAGAGGTGCCAAGCAATTGGTCCAATCGATCTTTGGATTCTGTGGAAATGGGGGAGCAAGAATGGTTAGAGGTAGAAATCCCACCAGCAGGAGAAGAGTGTGCAAGATAACCATCTTGCTGATACTTGAAAGAAACAAAAAAGGGTTAATGAGCTGAGAGTACTATTATGCCCTATGGGGTTAGCAAAGGTAAGTTTAGTCACCTTTATACCATTTGAGTTGGTTAGCATGGAACCACTTGTCAGTAGTCTTTTTCTGCTGTTGTACTCTGACTTGATACACAACAGGGCTGAGCCCACTGACAGTGGGATAGGGGCCTACAGATTTGCTGGCAAATTAATGAGTGGGATGTCTGTATTGGAGTAGCATAACTTGATCTCTAACTTGCCAGTTGACTTCTTTAACATGTTTGTCAAAATGGGCTTTTGCTTGCTGTTGGGCTTTGCCAATTTGCTTTGCAGCAAACAAATGTGTCTTTATGATGTCATTATGAAGCTTTTCCACATACTTGTCTAAGGATACTCTATCTGCAGTGGGGGTGTGAAAATTAACTAACAGGTGCTCAGGTAGTCTCATAGCTCTACCAGTCATAACCTCATAAGGGGTACACTGAGTAGTGGCTGCAGGTATGGCCCTAATTGCCATGAGAAGTAGTGGCAAAAGGAAATCCCAGTCCTTGGAATTATTATCAATGTATTTAGATAACATCTGTTTGATGTGTTTGTTTGCTCTCTCTACCTGGCATGAGGATTGAGGGTGGTAGGGGATGTGGAATTTCTGATCAATTCCAAGAAGCTGGAGTGTTTGTTGCATCACTTCAGCCGTGAAGCTGGAACCCTGATCTGAGTCCACCTTGAGGGGTAGACCCCACCTGGAGAATAGCTGATCCACCAGGATTTTGGCAGTGGTCTTTGCAGTGTTGTTCTTAGTGGGAAATGCTTCTACCCATTTAGAGAACAAGTCTGTGACAACGGCATACTTGTTCTTGCTAGAATTAGTAAGAGGGCCAATGAAATCAATTTGAATTGCATTCCATGGTCCAGATTGCCTTTGGGGTAGCAATTTTGCATTTTTCTTTTCAGGAGAGGGATTGTTCTGGGCACACACTATGCAGTTGTCAACATAGTGTTCTACACCTTTGGTCATACCAGGTCACCAGACGACTGTTTTGAGTCTCTAGAGAGTGTTTTCTGTCCCCTGGTGTCCACCAGTGGGAGTGTCATGAACCATATGGATAAGTTTGGTTCGCAGTGAGTGTGGTGCCACCCACAGTTTGTCACCTGTATCCTGTTTGTGATACCAGGTGAGCTTCTGGTCACTGGACAGATGTAGATTGTCCGAGTGTTTTTTTGTAGGTGCTGCCTGTTGGCAGTGCTTGCTCAGTTCCTTTGTCTAGGAATTTGAACACATCTCTGATCTGTGCATCTGCTTTCTGTTCAGCAGAAAGATCCAGTGGGGGTTCTGGTACTGGCTTCTTGGTGACAGCAATTCTATGTGTCACAATGACTGCTATAAACTGTGGGTGAGTCATTTCCTATGGCCCCCCCCAAGCACCTGCTTTGGCAAGTAAGTCTGCTCACACGTTGTGCTCATGGTAAGGGTCAGATTTGCAGAGAGCCTTTACCTTTTGTATGTACAGCTTGTGTGTGAACATCTGGGTGAGGGTGTGTATGTACACAAACAGTTCCATATATTTGACAGGGGTACCATCAGATGAGGTAAAGTTATTCTTTTGCCAGAATGGAAAGAATTCAGTAAGGGATGAGCATACCCAGTTGGAGTCTACAAAGATGATTGCATCTGTTTCACTATTGGGCATAATCTCTAATGCACAGGCTATAGCTGCAAGTTCTGCATACTGTGAGGAGACAGTGCATTTCCTAGAAATGCGTCTGTAATCACCCTCATGATCCAGTATGAGCACTTCAAGGCCTGCTACCTGTTCTCCATTCAGATAGGATGCGGAGCCATCTGTAAAGATGCAGAACATTATTTTGTCCTCCAGGACCTCAGGTGTGGCTGGCAGGAAGGGCCCTGGGTCAGGTAGGTCAGGTGGTTGGAGGGCACAATCATGAGGCTTACCTGTGTATAGTAGGCCATGGGCCAAGATGGATGGCATTTTGGCAGACAGTACTTTGATGTCTCTGTCCTGCAAAAGCAAAGACCAATGGGTGAGTCTGATATTAGAAAATGATCCATCTTTTACTCTGTCTGAAAGCAAAAAATTAGTTGCGGTATGACAGGTGTGCAGAACAATGGGAGCATATCCAATAATACAGAGGAAGTGTTTGATAGCCCAAAAGGTTGCCAACAGTGTTCTTTAACAGAGACTGTATTTTCTCTCTACTGTGGATAGCATCTGTGATGCATAGACAATGGGCCTGAAGTACCATTGTACTTTTGTGCCAGAACTGCAGACATGGTTGTTTTGTCAGTGTCAGTGGCTCAGTAGGTAGCACACTCGCCTCTGAGGCTGGGAGATCAGAGGGCTGTGGGTTCAGTTCCCACATCTGGCACTTGGGTTAATATCCCAGTACTGACACTGTAGTGCAGCATGAGAGGGGTGCTGCACTTCTGAGGTGCCGTCTTTCGGATGAGGCGTTAAACCGAGTTCCCATCTGCCTGGATTGGTAGTAGTTCAGGTGGATGTTAAAGATCCCATGGCACTTATTGAAAAGAGTAGGGGAATTTTATTGAAAAGGTTGGACTTCATTATAGAAAAATAACAGCATCCTATACATAAAAAACTAAATACATAAACAGCAATAACAGAGTGAAATACAAAATAGGAAACAAAAAAAGGAAAAACATAGCATCAATCAATAGACCAAAGGTCACAATTATGCCAAAAAAGAAGAAATTGAGGTCCTGTAAGGACTTGAAAATCATGCAATTTAACTAAACGGAGAGCAGTACAAATATTATCAATTATTTCTTGTATAGGAATCAATTTCTGATGCAAAACTAACATGCATCTAGCCTGCCATAGATAATATCTAATAAGAACAAAAACAACATACAAAGTACCAACATGATATTTAGTACACAAAGCAACATTTGTACAAAACATAATCTGCTCATATGATAATTGGAGGAATAAAGGTTCGGACCACAAACCAGCCAAACGAGACCAAAGAGCAAAAGTAAAAGGGCAATCAAGAAATAAGTGTTGTTGAGTTTCCAGAATCTCATGTCAAAGATCCCGGGGGCAATATCGAGCATTCAAAGCTTTATGCTTATGATTACCTTTAACACTCAACCGGCCATAATTACTTAACCATACCATATCCCAGACATAAGGGGTAGACGGGATTACTAAGTTGTTGAAGAATCCAAGAAAACAATCTAAGGGACAGAAAGGAAAACCGCACCTTCCTGGGCCTCCCTTCTCCAAACCTTATCATAAATCATACGTCTAGACAGAACACAAAAATCCTGTGGGGAAAAAACCCAAGATAAAGCAATCTTAAAAGCTTCTTTCCCATATAATGGGACATCCAGAGAATGAGATATAGTATCTTTTTGTCCAGAATCCCAACGTTCAAAACAGGAAGACAACCATAGCATTAAATAAGGTTTCCAAACCACCTCCCCAGGCTTTAAAGCTTTCCCAAAATTATAACTAAAAAATAAACTATAAAAAAAGCAACTGGATGAATCATACCTACCCCTCCCTCCCGTATTGGTCTATAGGTCAAACTACGCTTAATAGGATTAAGGCGAGACCCCCAAAACCCATGAAAAAATATCCCATATAATTTAGTAAAAAGTGCCATAGGCGGGGGAAACACATAACAGAGATACAAAAAAATGGGAATCACCAGTGTTTTAAGCAACACCACTCTCTTTTTCTTACCAATCAAACACTTTTTCCACCCAGCAATAAGACCTTCTGCCCTCCCCAAGGCAATGTGCCAGTTGTGAGACAGCATATCACTGGTCCCAAAAAAAATCCCTAAATACTTAAATGGAGCTACAGAAATAGGAATCCCAGCGAAAGTACCACCTAGCGGGAGGGTGGAGCTCAATAGAACCCCAACACTTTTCCCAAAGTTAACTCTAGATCTAGAAACTGATGAAAAGTCCGAAAACCTGGACCAAGGCCTCTTCCTCAGTATGTATGTCCACAACCAAAACCAAATCATCCGTGATAAGCTAACAGTTTGATAGGGTTAAAAAGGGACCCCTCAAGTCCTATAATTTGAGGGCAAAGTAGTAGTCTGTATCAAAGTATCAATATAAAATCATAAAGGAGAGGACTTAAGGGCACCCCGTCAACTCCACAAACAATCGCCACAGGATTCCCTAACCAACCATTCACATTAGGAATGATTGTGGCCCCCTGATATAAAGTCCGAATCCAAGAAAGGAACTTAACAGGAAGTCCAAAAGCCCGTAATACAGAAAACAAAAAACCCTGAGAAACCCTATCAAAGGCCTTCTCCTGATCTAAACCCAAAACCTATCCAGTAACTGTCCTCCTGTCACCCAGGGCAAATAATTCGCGCAACAAAACCAAATTGTCATGTTGGCATCTGCCAGGAATGCCACACGTCTGGACAGGACTTATGTGAACAGCAACTTTAAGTAGTCTAGATAACAGAATTTTTGCCAGAATTTTATAATCCACATTTAGTAAACTAAGCGGTCTCCAATTATTCAAATCTGTAGCATCCCCTCTTTTGAAAAGTAAAATTAAAATGGCTTCTTTCATCATTTTGGTCAAAGAGGCGGAGGCCAACATATCATTATACAACAACGTTAGAGCCGGAACCAAATCAGACATAAAAGTCTTAAAAAATTTTGCAGTAAGGCCATCTGATCCAGGTGCGGAATGCAAACGTAAACTACCAATGGCTTGAGCCACTTCCCCATCAACAATATCAGCAGTCAACACATCCCGCTCCTCAGAAAAGAGCTGAGGGAGATGTTAAGAGTCCAAGAATGGCTCAGCAGACTCACAATCCAGTATAGTACCCAACATGTTTAATGGGTTCACCACAATATATCCCAGGCACACTGCCTTAGGGGTAGCTGGTCCATTCCACTGGGGTGTCAAACAGACGAGGCATACTGATGAGTCCTGGTAGGACGAAACACGTGTCTATGTCTTCTGTTAGCACCCTTTGCAAACTGTGTGAGAGGCCTTTCGGCACCATGCAATTTTGCTTAAAGTTGGACCAGCATAACATTCTGTGGTGATTTGCATATGCAGCCCATGATGCTTTGCATTGTGGGGGCATGTGTGATTTTGTATTTTATGTTTAATACATGCTGTTCAACAACAGTAACCAAAGCCTCTGGAGTCGTAACCAAGTCACCAGAGGGGGACCGTAGACACTGAATTAATTTAGAGTCTACTCGGCTTTTACAAGCCTTAAAAGGGTCCAACCCCCCTTTCGTCATTCGGGTCCCAAATTGAGCCTCTTGTCC
The DNA here is from genome assembly GCA_016271365.2 of Neoceratodus forsteri. NCBI lineage: Eukaryota > Metazoa > Chordata > Ceratodontiformes > Ceratodontidae > Neoceratodus > Neoceratodus forsteri. The sequence goes on from CM057450.1 coordinate 1,403,828,106, forward strand.
TAAAGAGCTAGCCCGATCATATTGTAGTGTTTTCATCTGTGTGCAAACAACTGCAATCTGATCACTATAATCATTCCGGGTGGTATCAGATAGTGAAATCAAATGTTGTAACTGCTGCCTCAGTGCCAAATACTGTAAGTATTGAGCAGTCTGGGAAGCAGCAGCCCTCTCCTGGAAGACATGCTTCCACCGTAATTTAGAGTCTTCCCACCAGTCCACCACGTCCTCGTAAAGATCAGCCACAGAGAGCCGTGCAGCCCATTCCCTCCGTCACAACTTCAAAATTGGGGAACCTCAAGAGGGAGTCATTAAACCGCCAGCGGTTTTTCTTACAGCGGGGAGCAGTATCCCAAGAAAAGGATACACGGAGAGCAGCGTGAACTGAAATTTCAACACCCACAGTCTGACAAGAATGAATCTGCAAGACCTGAGACAAAAACATAAAATCTATTCGGGTCCGCAAGGGTCCCTTAAAAAAAGTAAAGCCTCCGGTCACATGACAATACCTGTAAGCATCCACAAGCTGAGCTGTGGTTATAATGTCCTTCAAAGCAATAGAGTCACAAAATAGCTTGGGGGTTCTTAACCCTCTATCTGATTGGTGCAAACCACAGTTAAAATCCCCAACCCACAAGAGTAACCTAGAGGTATGCAAAAAGGGCCTCACCAAATGAAAAAGAGAAACTCGCTGAACCTTAGTCTGAGGAGCATAAACTACAATGAGTCGAAATCTCTCCAAAGAGTATGAAAAATCTAATAACAATGCTCTCCCTGGTAGTATATCAACCAATCTGGAGACATGCAAATCTAAATTGGAAAACAAAATACCAATATCATCACAAGTATCCGAACCAGATGACCAAAAGGAAGGACCACAAGTCCACGCCCTGGACGCCTGTTGTAGTTCTCGATGGGATTTTAACCTAGTATCTACAAGACAGACAATATCACACTGAAAATCTTGCACTGTCAAAAATACGCCCCCCAGTTTCTTCTGACCTTTAATGCTGTTCACATTTAAAGAACAAACTGAAAAAGAAGCCATTTAAATGCCAATGGGTGATTTACTCCTGCGACTTTGAAGGGTTCGTTTAGCTATAGGATCCAAATCTTTACCTCCTTTCATATCCGGACAAGAACGAATGGAGGAGGTGTCTGTGTCATCCCCTCCAGAGTCCTTATCGGACAGGTCTGTGGCTAATACAGCAAATTTGTTACTAGATTGCCAGTTACGAACCCCACCCTCCTTGCCCCGACTGACAACAGCCAGACCTTTCCTGGTTCTTTTGTGAGTAACTTGAATAAAACCAGAAGTGTCCAAATCAGAGGCAGACTGTGGTGGGGGAGGGGGAGGCATCCCATCATCAGCCACAACCATGTCGTCTACTTTTAAGGGAGCTTCAGGGACAGAAAGAGGAACAACATCAGAAGGCGGAACGGGTAGTAAGGGAGACAGGGTAACAGAAGTATCCTGAACAACAACCTCCGCAAGTTCCTCGTGCAACCTTACTGAAGTAGAGGAGGGTAAATCACCTTTCAAATCTCGGGCAGCAACCCTCTGAGCCTGCAGTTGCTGTGCTACAGTAATTAAACCTTCATGTGAAGGACAGTCCTCCCTATTATGGGATGCCCAGGGACAACGTCCATAAGCATGACCCGTACGTTCACAAAGGTTGCACTTAAAAAGATTTAAGCAGGCACTTGAAGTATGGCCAAAGTCAAAACAATGACTACACTTCACAGTGTCACAAGCAGAACTAAGGTGAGTACGGGAGCCACACTTAAAACATGACTTGGGCTGCCCAACATAAAAGATGAGCCCTTTATCATTTCCTAGATAAAAAAAAAACTAGGTAAATGTCTAGGCCCAGTGTTGGTAGAATATAATTTAACACGAACTCTCCAACCACCATCCCAGATTTGTTCGCTATCCAACGTGGGGGTGGGCCTGTTAAGCACCTCACATCTCTGTTTTAACCAAAATAAAATATCCTCCACATCACCCCTTCATTCTTAAACATAATCGTAATATTCCGAACAGCAGGTTTGGTTAATGGAATAGCCTGAAAAGGAGACCAAATGGGAGAAGTTTGACAGGTCGCATACTGTGCCCAAAACCTTTCCAAACCTGAAACCTGTTTAAAACTAATGTCGTAATTATAATTACCCAAACTGATCAGGGCAAAAATCTCAGAGGAAAAAAATTTCATAGAACCTTTAATCAATGTTTTAGCAATATAAACACGATTAGGGGGTTCCTCTAAGCCTCCCTTATATAGCAACCAGCCGACATTACGCCTAGGTGCCAGTTCTCCCTTAGTGGAAAATAAGTCAGCTAGTTTAAAACCAACTGAACGACCCTGGTCAGGCTCCACAGGAGTTTGTAACAATGGTGTAGGTTCTGGGCATAAAGGAACTGTAGGTTCAGGGGGTATAGAAAGGGAAGGAACAGGAGACAAAACAACGTTAGATAAAACAGATGCATCATGAACAACAGTAGCCCCTAAATTAAGAGAAACATCCTTCACAATAGAACAAGAATGTGAGTCAATAGGCTGAAAAGGTAAACCACCACCTTCCAGCAGTCCACAATCCGAATCAACATCCCGGGTTTGTTGGAGCTCAAGTTAGTGTCAGAGGCCTCAGAAGTAGCCGCTTTTTGCAACATTTTCAAATATGTAGGATCCTGAGAATCCGGAGTCCAAACACCCCCCCTCCCCCTGTTCCCAACCAGCACCTTCTAACGCCTTTTCTGGGGACCAGGAGGCCTTGGGGCAACTGGATATGGCCAGTTTTGTGGACGAGGACTGCACAACTGGGGCCAAAATCCCACCACATTTACTCCAACCAGGGGCTTTATCAGCCGAGAAAAGAAATACCTCCGAAGAAACAGGCAGAAGTCCAGCCATCTTAGTCCGACTCTGGAGAGGCTTACCTCGGGCTTTTCCAGGACCGCACTTCACGTTGTCCAAGGGAAGCGAGTTATCAACCAAAAGAACAGGTGGGGGCTGTGGGCACACCGAGACCGACCTTGGAAGACTGCCAGCCCCATCATAAACCGCCACCAATGCGGAAGTAGCAGAGAAACGCGCCGAACCTTCGGCGTCAACAGGGGGCTTAATCAACTGAGCGTCTGCTTGTATAGCACTCCCCGGAGATGCCTGAGGGAGTGCCGCAATTTCAGAATCCAACAGCTGTATTTTCCGAAGCAAGTCAGAACGTCTTCCCAGCAACGCCGAACGAGAATGATCCTCAGCAGCTGAACAGGTAACACCCTGCTGCCCAGCAGAAGCCACAACAAATGAAACAGAGGAATCAATAATCGTTGCTGCACTGACTGCAGCCACAGCAAGTTCCTCTTCTATGGCCACAGAAGGTGCAAGCACAGGAGAGGAGGCCCACTCCCCTGTACTCCCGACGTCCATCTCCTCTGAAGGTTCATGCACACTGGCCATCTTGCAGCCAGTAGCAAAGGCTCCCCCTACAGAGAGTAGAGGAATTTCCCCGGTGTCCTGGCCAAATTTCTCTTATTCACTAAAACTACCACAAACAGCTTAATTTGGTTCAAGGTCAGTTGGCATTCATCTGTATCCCCCTCCCCCGGATCATGCCTCAAAATAGGCAGGATTTGTCTAGTGCACTTAACCGGTCAACAAAAATGAAATAAAATAAAATAATGGCCACATCAGAGATGGCAGTTTCCATGTGGAAAGGCAATCTTGGTTTGGGAATAATCAGTGCTGGGGCTGAGGCTAAGGCTTGCTTAAGCTGTATCATAGCTTCAGTGTGTGTGGGGCCCCATGTCCATGGGACATCCTTTTTCAGAAGTTCATATAGGGGAGCAGCCTTCAAGGCAAAGTCAGGGATAAAATTGCTGGATTAGTTTACCATACCTAGAAAGCGTCTGAGTGTTGCCACGTTTGTAGTAAATGGTAGATCTTGCAAGCCCTGAATCTTCTTGACAGCTGGGTTTTAGCCTTGGTCTGTGATGCATAGGCCAAGGAACATGACCTCATTTTGACACAATTGTGCTTTAGAGGGGTTGCACATGAGGCCTGCTCTCCCAAGGAGAGTCAGTAGTTCATCCAAAAGGGTTAGTTGTTCTTTTTGGTGGAAGTTGCCAAAAGCAAATCATCCACATACTGCAGGAGACTTTCGGGCATGGAGAACCCCTGCAGGGCATCCATCATGTGTAGATGGAAGATGGGAAGGGATGTTGTGAAAGCTCTGGGGTAAGCAGGTCCAGGTATACTGGCATCCTTCAAAGGTGAAAGCAAACTTGTATTGGCTTTCCTGGGCTAGTGGGAGTGACCAAAACCCATTAGAGATGTCAAGAGCCGAAAACCATTTTTTTCAGGTGTCAGCAACTTGAGCACATCAGGGACTGATGCCACAGTTGGGGCACAGCTAGGGGTGACTTGATTAAGCTTCCTGTAATCAATTGTAAGTCTCCAATCTTCATTTGGCTTTTTCACCTGCCAAATAGGCAAATTTACAGTAGAGACACAAGACCTAATCACTCTTTGTTGCAGCAGTGACTGGATGGTCTCTCTCAATGATGGCAAGGTCTAAGCAGGAAATGGGTATTGTTTCTGCCTTGCAGGATTGGGTCCTGGGATCTCAGTAATGGTGTGCATCCGACCACAATCATGCTTGTTAGTAGCAAACACACCAAGATGCTGCTCTAGCAAGGGTGCCAGCTCAGCATATAAGTCATGACTTTTGAAAAAGTCTATGATGTCATACTCCTTGTCGTTGTGTTTGATGGCTGCCACTGCATGCGAATCTGGTATGGTGACAGCATGGCATTGTCCCTGGATCTGTAGCAATAGCCTGTTAGCTAGATCCACTACACAGCCATGCTGAGCAAGGAAATCAATTCCCAATATGCTGTGGTGATGACGTAATACCATGAGGTCAAAAACAAATTTAGTTTTTAGGTGGCCTACCTACACAGGTAGCAGTGCTACAGATCGTAAAGTTTGTAGTTGGGTACCATCTACACCTTGTGCACTAGTCTGCCAGCTGGTGGACCAGGCACAAGTGGCTGGGTTCTCATTATGGAGAACTGACATGGCTGCTCCTGTGTCTAGAAGCATGTTGATTTGGCGGCCCCCGACTGTGGCCCTTACACAGGGCCATCCATTTGTGTCAACAAGCAAGTCACTCACAATCCAGACTGGGGCCTGTAATTGTCAATCTGAACAGTTACCAGATTCTTCCTCATCCTCCTGTCCCTGTGCCTTGCAGCCTGTAGGGGCCCGTTGGACCACCCCCTTAGGGTTTCACAGGACAGGAATACTGCATCTGTGACATCAGAGCTGCAATTTCCACTTCCTCAGTGTGTAGTTCCTCAATCACTGAACTGGCCTGGCCAGTGCCCGGTGCTGCAAAGGGGTTTGTCCCTCGGCCACTAGACCTTGCTGAGGATGAAGGCCTGAAAGCATTTGTACTGCTGAATGGAGCCAGGACTGCAGCAGAATGGCCTGTAATGCCATCCATTCCAGCAAGGGTCTCCTCCAGTTGTTTCTGGAGGGTCACATTTTCATCCTTTAAATCCCTATAGCTAGGCCCATTACGGTACTTGTTATTGGAATTTGTGTTTTGCTAATTCCAATTGTTGTTATTGTTATTCCAGTTGTTTTTGTAGTTTCGGTTGCCCCCCCATGGGCCTGGGCCTGATGGTCATCAGAAGAGGCTGCCTGCTGGCTGTTGCCACTTTCCACAGTATAGTGAATGGTGGCAGGGTTGACCGCAGCAACTTGGGCCGGGTCTACCTGGGGTGTGGTAGTGATGGCAGCTGCCTTGTTGTTGTTGTTATTGCCTGAGGTGAGGTCACAGAGGTAGACCTGGAAGGCTTTCTCCATCTTGGTAAGGATCTGTTCAAAAGTGTCGATCTGTGGGTAAACATTGAGGTCAACTTTTTCCCTCAGGCCTGGAGTCATGTTTCTGATGAACAAATCTTTGTATTCAATTTGGTTTTTACTGGCAGTCTCATCTGCCAAGCCCTTGCCAGCTTCATATGCAAGCCAAACTCATTGGTGGTAAGTTGCTGGGCTTTCCTTTACATTCTGCTTAACCTTATAGGCCAAGCAGGCTCCCACGACACCTGGGGCATTGGCTGAGAGAAGGGCCTGGGCAATGTCATTAAAATCAGGTGTGTCACAGTTGCGGACAGCCTCTGGGAGCTTGGCCCAGAGGGTGGGCTTGATGGTTTGTCTTGAGACTTAAACCTGGTACTCTAGTTGGAGAGAAAGCTTCTCACAGAGGGAGTGCACCTTCTCCAAATGACAGCTGATGTTGTCAGTGGGACCCATCTGTCCAATGCCTTGGGTAATTTGTTGAACAGAGTGAGCAACCTGCAGGGGATTGGATGTGTGTGTCTGGGTTGTAGTGGCTAGAGCACCGCTGAAGGCAGCAACTGCCGCCGCATCAGCAACTGTTCTGAACGCACTGTCCTGGCTGATAGCATTCTCAACCTTGCGTTCAATTTGGTTATGCAGGGGTGATGGTGCATTCAGTGTGGTGGAGGTAGCTAGGCTGGTAATAACCTCCTGCACAATGCCTCACACTATTGCACCATCCTCCTGGTAATGGGAGCTAGTGGGATGGTCTGAACTTATGGCCTGCTGACAGGAGCCAGTGGGGTGGTGTGAGCCTTTGGCCTTTTTACAGGAGCTAGTGGTGTGGTGTGAACCTCTGGCCTGCTGACAGGAGCCAGTGGGGGTGCATGGCTAGGTGATGGATGGCAGGGATGACTGGGTGGTGGTGGGCCTCCCGTATCATGGGGGCTGCCATGTTTGTTGTGACGTGGCAATGTGCCAAAATAGCAGCCATCTTGGGGATGGCTAGTGAATGCCACTGCCCTGTGGGACGGGGGCTTGGATGTGACGAGGCACTCCAGGTCCCCGTAATCCGAGTTATCATCTCCAGATGACATGATGTCAATGGGTGTATACTGAAAACCATTCATAGCTTTAACATGGCCAGCAAGAACCTCTTGCTGATGGTGCAGTTTCACCATCTTTGCCTCACATCTCCTATGACAGACTCTAGCAGTGCCCTGCCCAATCCCTTTCTCAATCTCTCTCTGCAACACTCTATACGCGGTTCCCAATTCATCGTTTTCCCTAAGCTCCTGATCTAGCTGATTCATTAGCCTTACATTCTCCTCTTTCAGCTCCACATTCTCATCTCGTAAACTCTCATTCTTATCAGTCAAAATGTCATTTAAATAAGACAGCTGTTTCCTATCACATTTTAACCTCTGAATGTCCTCTCTCAACATGCAATTTTCACGTTCTGTTTCCTGAGCAGTACAATGCAACAGCCTGTTATTGTGGTCACGGAGGGACTGTGCTTCCTCTGCCAGTTTCTTTTCCTTCTGCACTAACTCCTGTGCCAGCAAGCCCACCTCTTTTTTCAGAGAGGCGTTTTGCAGTTCAAGAGAAGCACAACTTTCAAGCAAACTGCTGACAGCTGTATTGTAAAGCTGCAACCAACAGACCCTTAGAATGGTACTTTTTTTGCTTTTTATTTATTCATTTATTTATTAGCTTTTGGTAACCGGGTAAGTGCACTAGGCAAACAATCCTGCCTATTTTCAGGCACGACCCGGGAGAGTACAAGACATAGGAGCCACAATATTACAGTCAATACATTAAGACATGAAAGCATTAAGGAGGAGAAGAGAAAGAGAAAAAAAAATAAAAAGATAGATTGCAAGCAAAAATATAACATTTTCAGGCACAATTTTACTTGGACTCAAGATATTGTTCTAAGATGGCAAGCAGGGGGTCTTCAGCTGATTTGGCATCCAGTGTGAAATCAGTCCACCCTGTATGGGAGGTGAGGTAATTTGAGACATCCAGTCTCAGTTCTGTGCATACTTCAGACATAAGACACAAAAGAGTTATCACACAAACAAAGAAAGCAGTCGAAAGACTGGAATAAAATCCTTGTCACTGTTACCCAATGGCTTTCCAGCCCCCCATGGACAAACAGTGTAGGCAAGGTGGAGTGTACCAGAGGTCTGGTGTGGGTCTGCCACTCCCAAGACCAAAACAGAACAAGTCTGTAAAAGAACAACCACTGTAAGTACAAGCAGGTCCAAGGAGGCAAAGTGCGCTACATTGCTTGACATTTAGTTCAAAAGAACTCAAATGGAATCCTCACTTTATACATTCCAAGCTGCATGTGGTTGCCAGATGTAATTGGGTAATAAATCACCCTTCTCAGCTTCTTGTTTGGAACTGCACAAAGGTGAAGAAATGACAGACAAATGGTGTCCACTGCATAAAGGGATTTATTACTGGTAAACAAAGCAGGCTTACAACCAAAATCACAGTGAGAATCAACTGGGGAGAAAACCTCCAGCCCTTCTAGCTTACCTAATAGGCAGCAGTAAGTTTCATCTCTTCTCAGAGAAAATGAATAATGCAACGGGTCTTATACCCCTGATAATTACTATGGTTATTACTAAAAAGATATATAAAAGGCACATTATTGGATAATGGCAAATAGGCTGATGTCTTTCTAGCCTGAGAAAGCATGCTGAGCTTGCATAAAATTAGATATCATGAAACAAAGAACCTGTCTTATAGTCAAGGCCATTGTAGTTACATACAAAGTTTTGCATAATTGCATAAGTAATAGCTGTTCTGCACTGGACCTAAAGATGGCAGTGTTGCCTAACTAATGATTATACAATAGTATAACATAGATGTTTCCCCAGTAGTACAATTAGGATTATTAGCAATGCAATAGAACAGTAGAACTCAGATCTTGACACTTATGCTTATACGATAAGTGTCTGTGCCCTAAGTATTACTGTCTGTGAGGTAGGGGGACCAATCAGGGGTGCTGGACCATGGATAACAGGAGTCAAGCCAGACCCCAGATATCTGTAATGTTGAAAAAGGTGCCAACTAGTGTGGAGAAAGTGAGAGGGGAGAGTGGCAAGTTTGTGAAGAGTTCCAAATGTTGTAGGGTGAATATTGTCAGTTCAAGGTATTCCCCTTTGGCTTGTGCTCTGCACCTCAGGTTACAAAATGCTTGGCAGTGCTGGCCTGCTGGCACAGTGGCAAGGCATCCACTTGTGGTGCTGACATCTCAGGTTTGGTGACAGACTCGGGAGTTGGAGGGCTGGCGGGGGGGAGAAGGATTGAGCATCCTAGGTACTGCTCTCCTCCGAGGGAGGGGGAAAAAGTGTCTCATGCTCTGCAGACCTCTGGCACAGACTGGGGTTATCACTGCTTCTGGCACCTCACATATAGGGGGTGGGGCGGACGCTATCCATCATAGCATGTCCCCACCCCCAAGGGATCTCCACAAGCATCCACAAAAAATTCCATCCCCATCATTGACGCTGTGCCTACCGCCACTCCTGCTGTGATCCATGTCCGCCGGGGGGGGCCGCTCCCATTGCCCCATCCTGGGGGGGAAGCCAGGGTTTGAGACCATTGTGCGTTGGGTGGGCGCCTGCCCAGGGATGCAAGCCTGGACATGGGGGGTGCCGTGGTGTGCTGGGGCTGATCCTCTGACAAGGGAAGGGGGCCAATAAAAAAAGAAAATGCTTGGCAGTAGCTGCAGCGCCCCATTGCAGGGTAAGCCTGTATGTTTTCCCCTATCTGGATGATTGGCTCCTGAAGGCCAGCTACAGAGAGGCTCTGCTTCACACCCTATCTCAGACACATCAGTTGTTCTATGATTTGAGGATCACAGTAAATGTGCCAAAATCTATGCTGATTCCATGACAGAGACTGCAGTACATAGGGGCAGTCCTGGACACAGAAGGGATGTGCTTTCCTGCCCCAGGTCAGGACAGACACTGATTGCTGAAGCACACTTAGTACCCAGGAGCCACTGTGCTTCTGCACGAACAATGTTACATCTCCAGGACCTCATGGCTGCAGCCGTAGTGACTGTCACTAGCATGTTTTCATAGGAGGATACCTCAGTGGACACTCATGGTCCAGTGGGATCAGGTGGATGAACTGGAGTAAATTGTTCTCGTCACATCTCTTCTTAGAAGAGCATGTTGTGATGGATGGATCATGACAACTTTTTGAAGGTTGTTCCATTCCCTGTACCAGCTCCTCTTCAGATACCACCACAGATGCCTTGGGCTCCAGCTAGGGTGCTCATCTCAGTCCTTACCAGAGGTTGTGAACCAAGGTAGAGAATGAGTTGGATGTAAATGTCATGGAAATGTGCGCAGTCCTGTACAGTCTCCAGGCTTTTCAGAATCATTTCTGACACAGTCCTCTGCTAATACAGATGGTCAGTGTTATTGTGATGCATTACATCAACAAACAAGGAGGCACTTACTCCTATCCCCTATACAGGGAAACAGTGAGAGTATGGTACTGGGCTCTGTTTCATGGCCTTCTGCGGTCAGTTGTTTCTCTCCCAGTTCTCCAAAACATCTTGGCAGACAGGTTAAGCAGGTCCCAGTCAATGGTTTGCAAATGGGAACTGCTGTCCTTTATGGTAAATTACCTCTGCACAGAGCTAGACCTTTTTGCATTCCCACACAATGTAAAACTGCTTTGCTTCTGTTTGATTACTCCAGGGCCTGGATTTGTTTGTGATACACATTGTTCTTCTCTTGGAAAAGGAAATTCCTGTGCATATCTCCCCCAGTTCCGTTAATACACAGAGTTCTGCTCAAGCTGTGGGTTGAGAGTGCCACTCTCATCCTCATTGCAGTGTTCTGGCTTCACCAGATTTGGTTTCCACTCTCTTGGCATATGGAAGTGAAGTCTCCTGTCTCTCTGCCTCTGCATTGGGGACTGTTGTAATAGGGTAAGGGGTCCCTGGTCCATCTGAACCTGAAGTCCAGGCACCTGCATGCATGGCTCCTGAAAACCTAGTTATTGTATTTTTGGAGTATCACCTAAAGTTGCTGATGTCCTGCTTGTGGCTAGGAAGCCTTCTACCAGAACATACGTAGTCCCTGAAATGGAAGCACTTCATTTTATGGTGTGCCTCCGGGAATATGAACCCTTTTACAATGTCCTGTGAATTCTGTGTTGGAATACCTGCTTTCCCTGTCTGACTCTGGCCTGCAGTGTCCTTCTGTTAAGGTGCATTTCACCACTATATCAGCTTTTCATGCCCCTTCTGATGGTCATAGAACTGCCTAATTAGAGGTGTCACATATGTTTCTGAGAGATATTTTTCGTATGAAACCTCCTGTCTGTAATCCAATCATGTCTTGGGCCCTGAATATCATTCTTGAGAAACTGATGTTGGCTCCTTTTGAGCCTGCCACAAGTTGTGGCTTATATTTCCTATAATGAAAAATGTTATTGTTAGTTGCTGTGACCTCGCTTGAAGGATGTCTGAGCTTTAGACTCTGATGTGTGAGGCTTCTTATTTAATTTTTCACAAGGACAGTCTCTTTGTGTATGAATCCTAAGTTTCTACTGAACGTAGTATCAGAATTTACACTGAACCAAACGATCCACCTTCCTGTTTATCACACTGAGCATGCCATCCAGGGTGATGTGCTGCTCCCTACTTCAGATGTAATACTGAAATACTATATTGATCACATCAAGGACTGCAGAGAGGCCTCTCAGTTTTTTGTTTCATATACCTCTGGGGAAAAGGTCACTCCTGTGTCTAAACAATGCCTGTCCAAATGGTTGGCACACTGTATTAAGTTCTGTTATAAGAAGGAAGTATGGCAAGGAACTTTCTGGTGCTGTTCATGGTCACTCCATAAGGGGTATGGCCACTTCTGATGCTTATTTCAAAAATGTTCCTTCTGCCGACATGTGTGCTGCAGCAACATGGAGCACTGTCCACACTTTCACTAAACATTATGGTCTAGACATCATCTCTCGAAGGTGTGCTGGTTTTGGTCTTGCTGTATTGCAAGGCCTTCTGTCCTGATTACATATCAGACTGTGCCATCCTCCCTACTGCTTTGTACTGCTTGAGAGTTGTTGCAAAGGTGTGGCCTAATGGAGGAGATATCCTCATTGAAGATAGAACATTTATATAAGAACTTACCGTAACAGTAGATCTTCAAGAGAATCTCCTCCATTAGGCCTTGCTGTACCCTCTCTCCTTCCCCCTGTTCTATATCCTATGGGTTATATCAGATGTGCCTAAATCTTTACACCATGCATCATATTTTCTCAGTCCTGTGCCTCTTCTTGTATGCCTAGTAGTGGTTTACTGTCCTGGTTCCACACGGTCAGAGGCCCTCCAAAGCTAATCTCCAGTGGAGAACTGAGGAGTGATGGGACACTGACACTGTACACCATTGTGGGCAGCCCCCGGTTAGGAAAATGTTTCTGAGTCGTCTCGACACTGACAGCTTACAGTTCCAAAGGTGTGGCCTAATGGAGGAGATTCTCTCAAAGACCTAGTGTTACAGTGAGTTCTTATGTAACTGTTCTTGTGGATGTCAACCTTACCCACAACCTTTTACTAAACTTCACCAGTATTATAAACAAACACGCCCCCTTGTACAAAGAAGTATTAAAGGTGCCTGCTCCAAATGGCTGAACACCTCACTTATGAAATGGAGGATCAAGCCAGGGGTGCATTTAAGACCTCAGGCTGCCAGCAAGACTGGCTTGCATATCAGCAACTTTGAAACTCCTGCAAATCTAGCTTCAAAAAAGCCAAGATTAACCATTTAAAGAACCTACGAGTCAATAATCTGCAAAACCCGGCACAAGTTAACTGCCTCTTTAAAGGATGAACTGTGCTCCAAACCAAGAAATGCTCTATAATACAGACATGCTTAGTGACCCTAAACAAATTGCCAAGGCATGTAATAGTTTATTTACAGATCTGGATGCTTAAAAGGGCCCCTACAGTAATTCCATCTCCTTGCTCCCTGACCTTAGCCAGTCATCCTAATTTTCAGTTTCTCTCCAAAAGAAGAGGTTTTGGACCAGATGCTAAAAATTAAAGCAGATAAATCAGCAGTCTGTGATTATCTTGATCCTCAATTTCTAAAAATGACTGCCCCTATTCTTGCATACCCCTGGCTGTTCTCTATAACATGTCCGTGCTTCAAGGCACTGTGCCTCTAAAGTGGACATTACTGTAGCTCATGTGGTCCCAGTACACAAAAGAGGAGCCAAGGAGCCACTCGAAAACTACTGTCCCATCTCTGTACTTACTACCTTGGCAAAGGTCCAAGAGAGACTTTTGTACAATCAATTGGCCTACATAGAATCTTACTCTCTGCTCGTGGATGTTCAGCATAGCTTCTGTAAGCATCACAGCACAGATTCATCTCTGGTATACTTCAATACCAATGTCTTTTATGCCGTAGACCATGGTAGCCCTTTTGGAGCAATGTTTGTTGACCTTACTAAGGCCTCTGAAGTGGTGAACCATGACCTGTTGTTAGCCAAGGTAAGAAGCCTTGGTCGGGGGGGGGCGCTGTGGAGCCCGAGCTAAACAGCAGCAGGAGAACACAGCTCTGATCATTTTAGCTGTTTTTGTTAAATTATCGTACTTTCTAGTTGTTTTTGGAGGAAAATATTGGTTTCATTGGAAAGAGGAACCATTCAGACCCTAGCATGGGCAACCTGAAGAAAGAAAGGGGAGGAGGTACAGGAGGAAAATCGATGGGAACCCCTAATCCACCTAAAACTTCTGGTGAGGTGCAGGCCATGCCTAATCCAGAATCGGATGAAACAATGGTGTCCATTGGCTTGAAATTAAAAAGAATCATCACCTCGGTAGCTGAATAGAATAAGATGGATATCTTTGCCACTAGGGTCACAGTGGTGGAAAAGGATGTGGAAGGTCTTAAAACTGAATTTCATGACATAAAAAAAGCATCGGAATCCGCCACAGCAGCTACGGCCACGATCATCAAGGAGAATATCCATCTTCAGGCTCGTATGGAGACCCTGGAAAACCAGGCCCGCTCCTCCTATATGTGCATTTTGGAACTGTTTAAGGGGATTGAAGGAGATCACCCTCTATTAAACATCAAAGAGTGGCTGGAAGAGAAACTTGCCCTGAAAGGTCAGCCCTCCACTTTTAATATTCAGAAAGTTTACCGGATAACTCCTAGGGGCCAAAGAGAAGAATCAGAGGTGCCACGCATGTTGTTAGTGGTAACAGATGGAGTGGGGATGAGAGATCAAATCCTACAGTTGGCCAGACAGCTGAGCCCAATAATACAGGATGACCACACTGTCTTCTTTTTCCCTGATATCAGTTATGCTACCAGAACTCGCCGCAAGAAGTTTGATGGCACAAGGTGCCTGTTACGTGAAGCCTCTATTCCACACTCAATTATCTTTCCAGCCAGGCTACGTATTGTGCATCAGGGGAAAGTGTGGTTGTTCTCAGACCCCACTGAGGCTGGGAAAAGGGCCACTCATTTTGCCTCTTCTGCAGCCCGGCGTATAAGAGAGACAGACTCAGAAGATGAGGACTCCGGGGAATTAGGAGCCGGCTGAATTGACGTTATGTTTGCTACTTGCTGAAGCCGTTTTGACTCTGTACTGGAGAGTACTGAGGGACCCTCATAATTGTTGACATTTCTACCTGTAAGTTTGGAGCTCTGATTTAGCTTGTTGATGCAACAATACTAAAATTTTTAAAGATACAGCTCCTTTATGTTTCTTGAGTAATCTGCGTTCTTAGATCCTTGCTGCTGATGTTTAAAATTTACAAGTTAACTTTAGTAACATAGTGTGATGTCCCTTACTCCACTTTTGTGGAGTTAATGCTTTGTGCTGGTCTTTATTTTAATTGGACTTTAGTATGACGAAATTGGTCACACTGCTTATGGGTTCGTTACCACAGCTTATTTTCTGTTAGTATATGAATGGAATATTATACCTTTTACTAATCCCCTATGTGGTATCAAAATGTTCAGGATGCTGTTACTTCCTTAGATTAAGGAGAGGCTTATCCTCCCCAGAAGGAATATCTTTACTGTGATGTATCAAACTGTCTTGAACACGGTAAATGTATAAGTGTAATTACTTTCAAACTAAATAAAAATAAAGTATAAAAAAAAAGAAGCCTTGGTCTGAACCAGTTCCACTGTTGATGGATTAGAAGCTACCTCATGGGACGTAACTTGTCAGTTAAATGGGGGTATGCCACTCCTCTTAGTAAGAGATCTCAGATGGGATTCCCCAGAGTTCTGTCTTGGGAACCATACTCTGATCACTTTTTGTTAATGAACTCCCCTCCACCTGTGGTGCTGCTGAAGTACTTATGTATGCAGATGACACAGTTCTTTACAGAACTGGCTGTGACCTAAATGCTGTCAAAGATGGACCTAACAAGGATTTAAGGGAATTTGAAACTTAGTTTGCCTCTAACCTTCTTGTCCTTAATGTTAAGAAAACCAAGGCTATGCTGTTTGGGTCCAGAAAGCTGGGTCCTGACCAAAGTGAGGCCCTGTAAATTTTCACCACTATGGGTACTTTGCTTGAGGTTATAGATACTATAAAGTATTTTGGTGTCTGGCTTGACCAGGAACTTTCTTTCAAATCACACACAGAACGTGTCACCAAGCTTCTTTCCCAAAAAACTGGAATTACTCTTTAGGCTGAAGTCTTACCTCACTAATGAAGTCTGCTTGTTGGTAGACTGTATTGTCCTTCTCCCTTTGTTACAATGCATGGCCCTAATTCTCTGCTCCCTGAGAGGCACTGAGCTCACAAACTTCAAAGCTTTGTATCACAGAATTGGTGGGTTTGCGTCTGGTGCGGGTAATGGAGAGCATCATTGCAACATCTTTGCCTCGCTTAACTGCCCCCCCCTCCACACACATGCACTCAGATGAGCGACTCTGTTACCCCATCCCCTCTCTGGCCTACAAGATGTTAACATTCTGCATCCTCTTTATCTTTGATGTCCTGAGCCATCTGTGAATGGATAACTATGCGGTCGAATGGTGTACCTGAGGTCTTTAATGTAAAGAGCTTAATTATCTAAAACTAACTAATATCCTCTTTCTTAGAGTAGACTGCCTTAGATCTGTTGCAGTGATCAGCCAGGAGCACTGCTGTGGCTGTTGCCACACTTAGAGCAGGCTGGTTACTTCACTAGTCTACAGATCAGGTTTCCAAGACATATTAGGAGTCCTCTTTTCTGTTGACATGATATTTGGTCCGAACCTGTAGATGTTTTTGAGGATTTGAAGGATTAGAAGGATCTGCTGCCCGTATCTAGGGGTCAACAAACTCTTAACTCTAATTTTGGAGACAGTTTCTGACCACTTTTTTTTCCCTAGAAGCAGTTTTTATTCCCCTTCAAGGGTATGGCAGTAAATTTAACAGTATCCTGCAGTGGTGTCTACCAGTTACAGATCAGATTTTCTTTTTCCTGCAGATGTTTCAGTGTTTTCAACTGAAGGGGTATATTATGTGCATAGGATCTGTGGGCTCATCTTGTCCCTCAGGATCTAGAAGAATGTCTTCACAAGCTTTATGGAAGACGGGTTCAAAGGGTGATAGACTACAAGGCTCTAAAGATCATATTGTGAGACAGTGCAGTACAGTTCTCTACTTTGCCTTCCAGGTGTCGGTATTTCCACTGCCCAGGGTCAACACACAGGAGTGTTTATTTAAACAGATTTACAGTGAGTTGTTTCTCTTACCATCTTGGGTAGATAATCTCCAACAAGACATCCAACAGCTTAGAATGTTGGCATGGTTAACCTGCCAATGTCTTTAGATGGGGCAGATGACTCCAAGGTTATTGTTTTTTTGGCTCACCTCTCCATAAGGTTTTCTGCAAGTGCATCTTCTTTCCAGTTGTTTTCCACATTTGGAACATTAGCATATTCTGATTTTATCTCCCCTCTAAAAGTGGCTCCTCTCTGCTCTTCACTGGAGATGATTCTCTTGATGGAAGCCAGCCAACTCTGTTAAGGCGCTGTATTGAACTAGATTTTGGTTTATGTATCTGTGGCTCAGAGTAGAAGATTCTCCAGATAAATATGATCGACATTATGTGATTCTGTTTGGAAATTGTACTGTATCAACACAGAAACCCTCCTAGCTCCCTGACCTGAAAAAGAATAACAAATACCAGCAAGGAGTTCTTTTCAGATGTGATCAAGCAGACGTCAGCATGATGTTGAAACAAAAATACTCAGTCAAAAATAAGCCTCATTTCAAATATTTTATTAGAAATTAAGGTACCATATCCAGACCTATTAGACCACTGTTTAAAACTAAACGTTGCTTCCTCAGGACTGCAGGTTTTAGTCCGTATCCCCCATTGAAAAGTAACCAGTGATTCCAAAACATCCAATTACTGGATAATATATAGTTCTCTTATTCAGTACACCTAGAGTCCTCAGATAAAGTGTTTGTAAGCCTTCTGAATTTTCTGTAAACATAAGACTCTCTCAAACCTGTGTGTGAAATTTTACAATATTAAGTTTCGTAAAGCACATAGCTAATGTTTATACTGCCTTTTAGTTTTGAACAGTTAATTTTTCAGTTTCAGAGCGTTACAATTTAATCTGCATGTTTAGCTACATTCAACTTAAACTCAGTGACTCCAGATTGTCCATGATGCTTATCCAAAGTCCCTGATTTGTCAAGAGGTTTGAGCTGAGTTGATCATTTTTGAGTCTTCTGCAAAGGTAAAGAACATTTTTTTATTCCTTATGTCTCTTAGGATATTTGATTAAATATCATTATGGCATTAATGGTGTTATAATTACTGGTGACCATAAATATCAACCGGATTACTGTTTTGTTAAAAAGGCATATCAACCAGATTTCGGGTTATTATGCTCCAAAGGCAATACTAACCCAAAATCCAATTGATATGACACTTCATAATAACCCAAAATCTCGGTGATATGACATTCCCCAAAGAAAAGACATTAAAACTGTTGCATTCTGTTGTTTCACAAAAAATATTTCAACTGCAGTATTTTCAACTGTGTTTTATTCATGTACAATTCAATTTCTTCAAAAATAAAATTGCACTCTAGCTAAAAAAAGTCTTTTTCTTTCAAGCTGCTAGAAATACAGTCTAAACCTCCACACCAGCAATTATGAAAAACAATAGATAGGTAAGTTTGGTGTTATGGATTTTGTTCACACACCCTTGCTGTTTGATAACCACATAAACCTTTCGAGCTTCGTTCTTGAGGTCTATGGGTCATCACACACCATGGTTGCATGAAAAATATCCATAACACATACTTACCTATTATTCTCTATATAATCATCTTAATTGTTTTACTGCCTTGCAAGCAGTATGGACTGAATAGATCAAGACGATGGATCTCTCCTGCCACCAACATGCCTTGCTGATGTCACAGCTCTGAGCTGTGCCAGGGTCCCTAGAAGGGGTGCATTTTACACATATATTAAGACTTCCCAATGACAATGCTGGCATAAACTGAAAAAGAAATGACAGTAAAATATCAATGCCTTCTACAGTGCAGATCAGTTTTCCAGTTGAACTTCAACATGTTTGCAATGTGACAGTACTACATCGGTGTGTGTGTGTTTTTTTAAAGCTTATTTGATCATTATACAATGGAAATTGCAGCAAGGCTGGCAAATCTTGTTTTGTTAGATTTTATGGTTATAGCATGAAAAGTCAGCAATTTCTATCACAAAATATATAGCACTAGATAAAATGGTTATGTTCAGTAATTCTTCTACGGATGGGGATATGGTGTACTATCCACACTTCTGGCAGAATTCCTTTCCCCTTTAAATCTGTCCAGAAGGTCTTCAAGCTGGCTTCTTCCACCCACCCGGTTGGTATCCTCCTCAACACTGTCCCATGATGTCAGATCTTCATTTCCACTGGAAGAGACAGGTTCCCTCTGTAGTAGTCTGTGTTGTGCAGACCCTATTGTTCTTTCTTTAAAAGAAAAAAAAAAAAACGTTTGGTCTTCAAGTTGCTCTACAGTTTCACCATTTTGGCGTCATGGACTCAGCTGCTTCTAAGTTGGCACCCAGTTTTAAACTTTGTCCATGTGGACAGAAGATGTCGTGCATGGATCATCATGCCATGTGCATTTACTGCCTGGGCTAGGAACATGACTTCCAGGCTAGCGGCCTGTGCTGCACCTTACACCCCTCCACTTTGGAGGACTGGTACACGTGACTTTTGCTTGGACATTCGGATGAGCTGGATCCTTCCATTCAGTCCAAGGACTCCTGTCGGGCAGTCTCCATGGCTGCGGGGTGCACAGAACAGTTGTCGGCTTTCAAGGAAACTGCAGCCCAGGTGGCAGTGGATGCTTCTTCCATGTCTGCACTGGTTCTGCTGGCTTTGGTGCCTCTTTCACCAGGACATTCCGAGACTTATGCCGGTCCTTTCCTACCCTTGGGGAGGGCCCTTCCCTTGAGTCTAAATCCTCTAAGGAGGACTTCAAGGTGAAAGCTAAAAAGTCCTGTCGAAGGTTATGGGACCGCGAGTGCTCTGGGGCCTTGGATTCCTGCGCTCCTGCTTTATCGACAAGTTGGCTTTGGCCATTGCTTTTGTCCAGGCTGCTGGCCCCACAGTATCTCCATCGGGCCTGTTGCCTGAGACGTGGGTCGACCAACCTGTTGAGATTTTCCTCGGTCCGATCAACCCACTGTCACAGAATGAGTGGGATACATTCATCTTCAGACTCTGGTCCTGACTCTGCAGTCCCAGGGCAGGTTGGATCAGCTTCCTGAACTGGTCCCTAACTCTCGGGATGCTGAGTTTGCGAGGTCCCTAAAAATCCCTCACCGGTTCTTGCCTCTCCATGCCCCTCAGTCTGCTGGCAGGTGAAGTCCCATAGTTCGAGGTCGAGCAGCCCTGGCCGGAGTCGCTGGTCTCAGTCTTGTCACTCAGGAAAGCAGCATCATCACTATTCCTCCTCTTTGGGAGAGGATTGGCTCTGCTGAAATTTGCGATGGTGCTATGAGGAGCTCATGTACCAGCAGCTCCTTTTGGGTACTGGGCCTAAGCCAGTGCCGGCTCCCTCTCTGAGACTTCCTTGGCTGCCATCACCCTGACTGAAACCTGTTCCAGCTCAGTTGTTCCCAGACTCTCCTCCCATTGAGGTGGAGCCCCCACTGCTTCAGCTGGATGGTCCTCCTTCCAAGGATGCCTGTACTGTCCCGGGACTTCCTTGATGGCTGTCGGTTATGGTCACTCAGGCAGACCAGCACCGCAGGGTTAGCGGGGGTCAGCTGGTCTTTGACAAATCCTTGGAACTGGAGGCATCCTCTATGCATTCCCAGTTCCAAAATGTCCATGCGCTCCAGTGATACTAGGGGGTGCAATCAGTGGGACAGCTAGTCCCAGTAACTTACTCAGTCCAAAATAGATAGCACTCTGGAAGGAATCACAGAAACTGCTGTAGTTAGATTTGAAAGATTTATTGAGGCTAGTGCCAAATGGCTGTTAGCCAGTTACCTCAGTGAAAAGAAGTTGTCCTCCAACCCAGCACTTTGCCTGCAAATGATGCTTCATCAGGGGACTGAGGTGACTGGCTAGCCACCATTTGGCATTAGCCATAATAAATCTTTCAACTCTAACTACAGCAGTGCCTCTGTGTATTCTTGCCTGGTTGACCTGGAGTCCGGGGAAGATTTGTCAGCAGACCATGATCCTACCTCTTTCGGGACTATGCTCCACCTGATTTTGGAGGTCACAGGGATCGAGTTAGAGCCCATCCAGAAACGGGCGAAAAAACCCCTCACCGAAATCCTCAACCAGGATGACTCCCCTGGGGTCACCTTCCTGGTGGCTGAAGCCCTTCTTGGACCTGCATTGAAGTTCTGGCAATGCCCAGCCTCCTGCCTCATGCCATCAGCCCATATGGACCACAAGTACACGGTTCCTACAGGTTCCCTCTCTGGGTTTACTGACCACCCCTTGGCCAAGGGCTTGGATGCTGACTCAGTGTTCCAATGGACACAAAATGTTGGGGATGTTGACAATCCCCCAACAAAAAATACCAAGAAACTGGATCATGCGGCCAAGAAAGTTTATGCGGCTTCATCCCTCAGCCTTAGGCAGGCTAGTTCAGCCATACTGATGGCCCACTTTATTCATGCTTGTTGGGCATCCTTGACCAGGTACTCCCTTTGCTCCTGGAAAACCTTCAGATGATGGTTAAGCAAGTCCAGGACCGAGGCCATGCTGTGGCTATGCAGCAGCTTCAGATGGCCATGGACATTGGTGACTCCTGTGCCAGGTCCATGGCTGCCACTGTGGCTATGTGCCTCAGGGCTTGGCTGAGGATCTCAAACTTCACAGCAGATACCCAGCACAAATTAGCAGATGTCCCCTTCCTTGGTACTGACTTGTTCAGGCCAGGTTTGGATGGTCATCTCACTCAGATTGAGAAGTCCAGTGCTGCCTTGGATTCTGTCACCTTAGCCAAAAGGGCGTCAGGGGCTCCAAACCCCAGAAGATGTCCTTTTGGCCTCATTCGGCACCTGTGGCCAAGACACCCCAGACCCCAGCTGAGCCTCAGCAGTCCTGGCATCCCAGACCTGAGTCTGTCACTTCTGTGGTCTGGAAGCCTGGTGGTCGAGGCCCAGCCATGTCCTCCACTGACCTTGCCTCTGCCTCCAAGCCTGCCCAGTGACAGGTCGGGGAGTGCTCCCTCCCTAGCTGTCCTGTCTCTCCTGGATCCTCCCGTGGGGAGCTAGCGCCTCCATTTTATTTCCCCTGGTCCAGTGTTACCACAGACAAGTGGGTGCTAGAAGTGATTGGTCAGGGCTTGCCTCTGGATTTTGAGGCCCTCCCGCCCAGCCGAGCCTGCACCCCCTCAGGAGGATGTGGTGTCTGCAGACATGTCCACCCTTTGGGAGGACATCACTCAGCTCCTCCAGAAGGAGGTGGTGGTTCATGTCCTGGACCCACCAGCCAATCCAGGATTTGTCTCCAGATATTTTCTGGTTCTGAAATGGATTGGGGGGGGAGTGGAGCTGGTGCCCCATCTTGGATCTGCTCGACCTGAACAAGTTTCTGCAGTCGCGCACCTTCAGAATGGTCACTCTGAACCAGATCATTCTGTACCTGGAGCAGGACCATGGTTCTGCTCCCTGAACCTACAGGATGCCTTCTACCATGTTCCCATCTGTCCATTCCACTGACGGTTCTTTCAGTTCTGCATGGAGGGGGCCCTCTACTAGTTCCAGGCCATGCCTGTTGGTCTTTCCTATGCTCCCAGGGTGTTCAGCAAATGCATAGCTGTGCTGGCAGCCTTCCTGAGATGCAAAGGGGTATATGTGAGCCTGTACCTGGATGATTGGATGATTGCAGGCCCCTGTAGGGTGGAGTTGGAGTGGTCCAGGGACTTGGCCCTCCAGACCTGCTTGAACTTAGGCCTCCTGGTCAATGAGGCCAAGTTGGAACTTGTGCCCTTGCAGGTGATTCACTTCATTGGGTCGGAGCTCGACTCTTGCCAAGCCTGGATCCCAGCAGACAGGGCAGAGGATCTTTCCTCCTTACCCCAATTATTTCAGGTTGAGCAGTTGCACCCTTCCAGGGATATCCTGCACTTCCTGGGCTACATGGCAGCTTTCACCAGGATGGTTTATTGGGCCCACTGGAGAATGCACTCCCTGCCATAGGGGCTGGCCCATCAGTGGTCTCAGAGTCAGGGCCACTTAGACCAAGTGGTCACAGTGACCCAGCAGATGTGGGATGCCATCCAGTGATGGTTGGCCCCAGAGCATCTTCAGGAAGTAGTCCCATTTGTCCACCTAGAGGCGACGGTCACTCTCATAACCAATGCCTCCCTGATGGGCTGGTGTGCCCACCTGGGGGAGCACAGGGTCCATGGCCACTGGTCCCCCAAGGAGTCACCATGTCAGATCAACCAGCTTGAACTTTGAGCAGTTCACCTGGCCTTGACAGCCTTTGCTCCACATGTCAGGGGTTAGGTCTTCCAGGTCCAGATGGACAACATGACGCCCATGTACTACCTCAACAAGCAAGGTGGGATGCATTCCCTTCCTCTTTGTAGGGAAGCTCTCTGCATCTGGACCCTTGGATCAGCCTCAAAGTCAACCTGCTGTCCATTCATGTGGCTGGAGTGTCAAATCAGCTGGCGGACACCCTCAGCCAAGTGGGTGAGGTGTCTCATGAGTGATCCCTTCATCAGGAGGTAGTGGACCATCTGTTCTCCCAGTAGGTCACCCCGCAGGTGGCCCTTTTTTTCTCCCAGGAGAACACCAAGCTGAGGGTGTTTTGTGCTCCCCCCCAGCAGTGTACACTGCAGGGGGATGCCTTTGTGAGGCTCTGGACCCCAGGCCTCCTTTATGCCTTCCCTCCCTTTCCTTTGATCCACAAGGTCCTGATCAAAACTCAGAGGGACAAGGCATGGATGATCCTGGTGGCTCTGGACTGGCCACGCCAGTTCTGGTACCCCAATCTCCTCAGCCTCAGCAGCAGACCTCCGTGGCATCTACCACTTCACCTGGACCTGCTCTTGTACTCTAGGGGAAGGTCCTCTACTTGGACCTTCAATCTCTGCACCTGACACCGTGGTTCCTGAGTGTCTAGAGTTCCAGGCTCTGGGTCTCTCTGACGAGGTCCTCCATGTAGTTGAGTTTCTCAGAAGGAGTCAACTCATTGATGCTATGCCTTCAAATGGAAGAGATTCTCCATTTGGTGCCAGGGCAAGGAGCTGGACCCCCATCCTGTCCCATAGATAGCTTTCTCAATTGCCTCTGGTCCCTCTCTCAGTTGGGCCTTCAGTCAACAACCCTCAAGGTGCACCTGGCAGCCATCTCTGTATACCAGGTGCAGGCTGGTATGCTGACAGTGGCACGGGAGAAGGTGGTTGGGTGTTTCTTTAAGGGCCTTGACCACATTCCCCCTCTGGTGCGTGAACCACCACCACCTTTGGACCTGTTGCTGGTGTTGGCAGTGCTCATTGGCAAGCCATTTGAACCAATGCACAGGTGTGAGATGTCACATCTTTCATGGAAGATTGCCTTCTTGGTGGCCATCACCTCTGCCAGAAGGATCAGTGAGCTCCAGGCGCTGCTAGTGGAGTCTCCTTTCCTAGTCTTCCACAAGGACAAGGTTCTCCTTCACCCCAACCTGAAGTTCCTGCCGAAGGTGGTCTCAGAGTTTCACCTTAACCAGGCGATCAATTTCCTGATTTACTTCACTAATCACACCTCAGAGGCTGAGCACATTCTTCATACTCTGGACCTGCATCGTGTGCTCGCCTACTACATGGTGCACATGGCTGGAATTCAGGGAGAGGTTCACCAGGTGTTTGTCACCTGTGCTGAAGCTGCACCTGGCAGACCGGTAGCTAAGTGGACAATTGGCAGATGGATCGTATCCTGCATCGACCTCTGCTATAGGTTGGCTGTTAGGGAGCCTCCCATAGAGCTTAGGGCTCATTACACCAGACATACTGCTGCCTCGGTGGTTGTTTCCAGGGATGTCCCTATCCAGGAGATCTGCAGGGCTGCTACCTGGAAGTCAGCACACACCTTCATCTCTCATTACCACATCGACCTTAAGTCACGCCGGGATGCTGGCTTTGGGTCCTCGGTTTTCCAATCTCTGTTCCCTAGATGGGGGGGGTGCACCATGCCCCTTCCCTGGAGAACTGCTAGAAGTCTGCCAGAAGTGTGGCTAGTACACCATATCCATACCCCTAGAAAAACAAGTTACTTACCTGTAACTGTAGTTCTAGGAGTGGTATATTGTGTACATCCACTTAAACCCACCCGACCTCCCCTAGCAAGTGACACACTGGTCTGGCTTCCAGCGGGTCAGATCTGATATCATGAGGAGGAGCCAGCTTGAAGACCTTCCAGCCAGATTTAAAGGGGAAAGGAATTCTGTCAGAAGTGAGGATGCACACCATATACCACTCCTAGAACTACAGTTACAGGTGAGTAACTTGTTTTTCTTTCTTGATGAATATCTACTTAAGTCTTCATTGTATTAATTGCAGTGGGCATTACTGATGATAAACCTTTAAGCATCTGTAAGTTATTTTCTAATGTCCTATAAAAAAATGCAGTTGGCATCAGCAGGACTCACAGCTCTTAACATTACCCCCTTAAAAAACCAAATAAATTCAGGACATTGATTTTTATATATTTTGTGTAATTTTATTGTATAAACAAAAGGAGAGGCCAATGGAGCAAAATGTTCCAGAGTCAGGGCTACATACTCTTATAATATGCAAATAACATAATCAGATTTAAAAAACATAAAATAATAAATATGACCTTGAATTAAAGAAAGTTGTGTAGATAAAAGTAAAGTGGTTAAAATGACAGCAGTCCCTAAGTAACAAATGAATAGCCCTGAACTAGTTGGTCATTGCACAAAAAGTAACAAATGGTGTTGTTACTGGTCATATTTCTAATTACTGCCAAATACTTTTGCACAAAACAAGCTATTTGCCCCCATAGACTTTATCTGTTGCTGTCACACCTTTTCGTGGTACGAAACATAATCCTGTGCTTGTGACAGCAATATACTTTCTGTAGCAACAAGCTGTGAGGAAGGGGATCCTGACTTCAAAGTCAGTCTAAGCAACCAGAGCAGACCAATTATAAGGGGAAGAGACTTCTAATAAAGGTGATTCAGGAACAGCAAAAGGAAGATCCGGACATTTAAAATTCAGGTGACTTTCATGTCACTGCATTCTGCTGATGCTTACTGAATGTTTTGCTGAAAACTGCAAACTCTCACACAAAAAAATTGTTTGAGCTGCCCCACTGTGCTGAATACAGTTTGGATAATCTGTCAAGTTACTGCATTACTAGACTAAAAAGCGCAGATGTGATTTTAAAGTTGGAAGTACATAATTTATTGTTCAGGTGCAACGTTTAAATTGTGTGTCACTTTTTATATGTTATTATATTTAATATTGTTCTTTGCATGACTTATAGCCCTAGGGCCTACTGTCACTGCAGGATCATAGGATGGGGAGGTCTAAGACCCTGGAAGGACAATAGGTCCCAGGGCTACATAGAAAATTCAGGCAGACTAGATTGACTGCTGGTCTTCTTCTGCCTTCTTTGTCTATGTTTCTATGTATTTAATGTCTCCAAACATGGAAAAAAAAACCCATCCATCCAGTTTATGCTCTAATAAGCAGTTGGAACCAATTATGTAGCAAAGGAATTGACATCTATCTGCTTACTGTAGTTTAGTGGCTATACAATGTGAAATACATTCTAGTCACAGGATACTTGCATTGCATATTAACCAGCTTTTGTACATTAAAAAGGACAGGAAATTATTTCTAATCTGCAGCTGTTTATAATGTTCCCATTTGTTGAAATTATATCCACAAGTTTAAATGATCCATATGTAATTGTATCTGAATAAAAAGCGATGTGAAAACCGAATTTTGCATTGTTTTGTTTTTATGGGCAGCATTCTGTTACAGTTCTCTTCCTGGAACCAGTGAGCTGGAGTTTTACCTATGTCACGATTTGAGCACAGAGCTCTAAGCATGGTTCTGATAGGACAATAGCTCACGTTCATCATTCTGTACTCAAACCGTGACGTAGTAAAAACTCCAAATTACTGGTTCCATGAAGGGAACTGTGCAGAATGTTGTCCATAAAAAGGACACAACTGAAAACATAATTTTTCACATCAGTGTTTATTCAGGTACAGCTCAATATGGCTCATTTGGAGGCGGGTCTTTCATTTCTGTTAGTAGTAACATTACTAATAGCTGCTAATTAGCGCAGATTTCCTGTCCCCTTTAAAGAAATAATGCATTTTATGCAACAGGAGTGAAAAACAAATTTGCCGGGATAAACCTGTTGTTTTGTGCAACATGAGCAAATATATGAAGGTGATAACTGAGCATGCTCAGAAATTTATCTCACTCATTTTGGTCACACTGAGCATGCTTAGAAATTTATTTTCACATTTGAGATGGCATTTATTTTTTGATTGCATTTTGTGACCATTTTGAGTCATTGTTGTTATGCTGAGCCATTGAACAGAGTCACAGTTTACACTTTGTAGTTTTTTTCCATTTGTAACATTTTCATTTCTAGCACCAAAACACACGCCTTTTGTATAAATCAAATATGACATGGCCTGACTTAAGATATAGTTCTTATCTTCATTTGAGGATATTTGTCTATTGCTGTTTCACTTGTAGTTTCCGTGAGATATCAACAAACCAATACATCTCATGATGATAAAAGTGATATCTTTAGTCAAGCCATGTCATATCCCCTATACTAAAGGTAGTGTAAGAAAACATTTGGCAGCAACATAATAAACAGTAATATAAATTGATGGAGGGACAGGTTGCTACATACTGCATTGCAAATCTTTGTATAGTGCACTGTAAATAATAATTTGCATCTGGTGGATAAGCAAGTGTGGTTATTTTAAGGTGTGTGACATTAGTTCCCCAGGTGCAGATCTTATTTCTCTAATTGGATTGATTTTGAAAATGTATCAGCAATTAAGCTGATTTTCAAATAAATCCAAAAATATAACTTTGATATGAGCTGGTCAAATGGTATTGAAGCAACTCTTAGATCTAGTGTCTCTCTGAGTCAACTTGAGTGGCACAGTTGAAATATCATTGCCTGGAACACTGATCATTACCTCTGGGTCCTATTTTGAATCTGACTAGGGGACTAAGTGAATTAAATTTCAAGGTCTCAGCCAGCCCAACTCTGAGTAAACACTGGTTCTCATCACAGAAATAAACCACAACTGCTAACACTAAAATAAATTTAGGACAAAATGTGCTGACTTTCATAGCATTTTGCAGGCCGCTTACGCATTTGTGTACCCACCAACAATCTGCTCAGAAAAGTAACATTTTGGCCAGCCTGGTGGCACTGAGGGTTAAGGTGTTGGATGCCACACCTTGTGCCACACTGGCGACCCAAGTTCAGGAATGGACTCAGGACGCCGGGGGTCATTAGTGGAAGGAGAGGACTGAGCATCCGGAGGACTGCTTGCCTCTCCTGGGGTGGGTTGTAGGAGTTGTCTCACTCTTTAGTGGCCCCCAGTGGAGATCAGGAGCACTACAAGAGTGGAGCTGTAGACGGGAAGAAAAAGCAGCCCCTATCCTTCTGTCGCCACGGTAGCCAGGATAGCCCCAATGCTATGACCCTTGCTGCTCTGACCCAGATGGCGAAACATGACTTCAGGTGCTGAAGTCTCCCCTCCCGGTTGCCCCCATGGTTAGGGGGGCACCCCCATCAAAGAGATATGGTGTGACAATTGGAGCAGCAGGATGAGGGGGCAGCAGATGACAGGACTGGAGGATCGGGGTGGCGGTGGAGACTGGCCGCCTGAAGGAGAGGTTGGCGAAGGTTGACCACTGGAAGGAGGTAAAAAATGACAAAAAATAAAAGTACAATACCATTTACAGCATGTCATCTCGCTGTCGTACCAGATGGGGAAGAACGAACCATAGTCAGGGCCTAAGAAACCTTTTCCAATCTGCCTGGTAATGGCCCATACCCTGACTTCTGTGTTCTGAAACATAGAACATAGAAACATAGAAATTGTTGGCAGATAAGGACTGCCAAGCCCATCCAGGCTGCCTGAAAGCCCTACACTAGTTTGTGGCCTCTGACCCTAACTGGCCAATGGCTCTTCACCCCACCTTCCCTCCTCTAAGGTACCCTTATGCCTGTCCCATGCATGTTTAAAACCCTCCACTGTGCTCACCCCCACCACCTCCTGTGGCAGTCTATTCCTTGTGTCCACCACCCTCTCCATGAAAAAAACTTCCTCACATTTCCCCTCAGCCTGCCACCTTCCAATTTCACATCATGCCCCCTCATTCTTGTACATCTCTTATATTGGAAGATGTCTCCCCCTGCACCTTGCTTATGTCCTTAAGGTACTTGAATGTTTCAATCATATCCCTCCTGATCCCTCCTCTCCTCCAGCGAGTACATATCGAGGCCCTTTAGTCTCTAATTGTATGTTTTCTGGTGCAAGCCCTGTACCATCTTGGTCGCCCTTCTCTGGACCACTTCAAACAACATGAAGTCTTGCTGTATTCTGACATTATGTAGTTAACCCCAGCAATTGAACTGCTCTGGAGAGGAAAGAGTTAACTTTATGCCAGAGCATAGAACGTTGAGCTCGAGCTCAGGTTGAACCTCTGTCTGCTGCACTTTGAAGTGTAACCATCAGATTCTTTACTCCGCCTCACTGAACAGTCGCTCTGGACATTTCTCCTTCGCTAACGGTTTGGTCTGGTTAAAAACGTCGGTTCATACCGCTATATTTTTCTTTATTTCGGTTCAGATCCCTGTCTGCGGTACAGTAAGTACATAGGTAGTGGACCAGTGCTGAATTTTTTTGTGGAAATTGTAAAAGCTGTATTTTAACCGGTTCAGCTGAACCGGTTGTCTTTATCTTGTCTGTGTCTTTTTCTTTTAGCTGAATTTAGTGTGAGGTTCCGGTCCTTATCGGTTCTAAAAAAAGGTGTTTTATCTTTTTTATTCCAACACCTGTAACATGGTTAGGAACCGATAAGAGGTTCTTGCCTGGCTGTTGCCATAAAAAGGGTAAGTTATAGGATGGCTTTGTCTGAGAAACCCAAGAGAAAAACGGGCCCACTGGGTTTCAACACTGCAGTGAGTGTGGGGAGGCCTTTGCTAAGGCCGATCCCCACATCACCTGTGTTTACTGTCTGGGTTTTGATCACCTGGAGTCAGACTGCCAAATATGTAAAAATTTCCCTAAAGCCACCCTGGATAAAAGATTGGTAAAGCTTAGGGAAAAGGAGGCCGAGAAGTCCACTGACCTGGATGGCCAGCCCGGTTTGGTTCCGACCGAACCTGAGGGAGTGCCCACTGACCTGGGCGAGACTCCCTCAGGCAAACAGAGAGCCGATCCTGAGGGATTGGTTCCAGCAAAAAGAAAAAAGAAAGGGAAATCGGCCGGTTTGGATCCAGAACCACATTGTCCAACCACCGAAGAAGTTGCCAGAGAGATTAGCATAGTTGAATCTTTCTGTTCGGTTCTGACTGATCTGACGCCTCCCGGTAGGCGTTTGGTATGGTCGGTTCCTCCGGTTCAGGATTATTCCCTAGAAGACTATTATGAACTGGACTTGGAGGGGATGAAGACTATGATGATGATGATGATGATGGTGTGGAAGGTCTGGATGAGCCCATAGAACTGGACATCTCCCCAGACAGGCCTTCTGGTGTTTCCCCTCCTAGGCTTTCTGAGTCCCCTTCTCACTTCATGTTCTACAAAAAAGTGGCAGAAACCCTCCAGCTCCCTCTGGATGAAGCTGTTGAGGAGCAAGAGGAGCCTGACTATGTGGAGACGATGGACATCCCAGAGTCCAAGAGATTGTCTTTTCCACTTCATGGATTCTTTGGGAAACAGACACAGAAGTTACTTAAGACTTCAAATTCTTTACCTCCTTTGGACAGGCGAAGGGACAAGAGGTATATGTTGTCAGGCCCAGGTACCGAGTACTTGTACCAGCAATGCAGCCATGTTGGGGTTGTGCAGGCAGCAGCCTGTGATAAGGCTAATATACCCTTGGCTTCACACCCCCCAGATAAAGACTCCAGGAAGCTGCATGCCATGGCAAAGAAACAGTACATGACATCTTCCTTGGGACTGAGGCAGGCTAATTATATGGCCTATACAGCTAGATACCAGAAGTCCAGATGGGATACTGTTCTGTAACTGGCTAAACAGGCTTCCCCCCAGCTTGCAAAGGAGCTAGAGGAGGTGGCTGCTGATGGGACTGAGGCATCAAAAATCCAGTTTCATGCTGCTGTGGACTCCAGTAATGTGTCATCAAGAGTCATGGCTACATCTGTGGCTCTTCGGAGACTGGCTTGGCTCAGATGTATTAACCTATCACAGGACACCCAGGCTAAGGCCATGAATTTCCCTGTTGTCGAGAATTCTCTGCTTGGGAAGCGGACAGAGAATTATATGAAAAAGATGGATGAGTACAGAACCACTTACAGGAGTGCACAGGCCAAGGACAGGTAGGCAACTCCTCAGAAGCAGCAGGCTAGGGGCAGGGGCAGGTCTTTTCACAGGCCTTTCTACCAGGCACAGGTCTCCTCTCCTTTTTCCCAGAGGGGGTTCTTCAGAGGGAGAGGCAGAAGCGGGATGAGCAGGGCTGCATCCTCCTCTCAGTCTAAGGCTCCTGCCAAGTAGACACCCTGATATGTCAGCCTGGGTTGACTCCCCAATTCCTGTAGGAGGCATGCTGGCTTACTACTTCCAGGACTGGAAGTCTGTTACCTCAGACAAATGGGTTCTGGAGGTAGTAAGCCAGGGACTGGCACTCAGCTTCAAAAAAGTTTCAAAGCTGAAGGTCAGGTCCTTTCCACCTGCAAACATCTCCAAAACCATTGCCCTAGAGGCAGAGGTTTCATCTCTGCTGGCTCTCAGAGCCATATAGAGAGTTCCTGCACTTCACAGGGGCAAAGATCTGTATTCCAGATACTTCCTTACCCCGAAAAAAATGGGAGTAGCAGCCCATCCTAGACTTAAGATACCTAAACAAGCACCTAAAGCCAAAATTCAAAATGGTGACTCTGGGAATAATTCTTCCCTCTCTAAGGCCAGGGGACTGGCTAGCCTCCCTGGACCTAAAGGACGCCTACTTTCATAGTCCCATCAGGTGCTCCCACAGAAAGTACCTCAGGTTCGAACTGCCTTCAGGCCATTACCAGTTCAAAGCAATGCCCTTCGGCCTAACATCAGCTCCAAAGGTGTTTACAAAATGCCTAGCAGTAGTAGTGGCCTTTCTAAGGAGACAGAACATCTCCATATTCCCATACCTGGATGACTGGCTCATCGTGGGTCAGTCTCCAGACCAAGTCAAGTCAGATTTACAAGTGACCCAAGAAGTGTTCACTTCTCTAGGATTCCTCCTCAATCTTCCCAAGTCAGTTCTAGAGCCAGTGCAACTCTTAACCTTCATAGGGATAGAATTGGATACTGTCAAAGCAAGAGCTTTTCTACCGCTGGCAAAGGTAAAGGCCATTATAGAGCTGGCTTCCTCTTTTCACCCTCTGGTGTCTCGACCAGCAAGGCATTTTCTTCAACTCCTGGGCCACATGGCAGCTTCCACTGCAGTGGTCCAAGAGGCCAGATGTCAGATGAGGGACATCCAGTTTCATTTGAGGGCTTTTTGGTCTCAGAAAAAAGATCCTCTAACCAAGCTTATTTCAGTGACTCAGACCCTGATCCAGGCTCTCCAATGGTGGTTGGATCAGAACAACCTCAGGCAAGGAGTCCCATTCATCACTCAGTCTCATTCTGTGGTTCTAACCATGGATGCTTCTCTTCTGAGGTGGGGAGCTCACCTGGGAGCTATCACAGCTTAGGGAGTGTGGTCCCCTCAGGAGTCTCTTTTCCACATCAGTCTTCTGGAGCTCAGGGCAGCATACCTGGCTTTGCAAGCCTTCTCAGAATCAGTACAGAACAAGGTGGTTCAGGTCAGGACAGACGACACCACCACCATGTTGTACATCAACAAGCAGGGAAGCACTCGGTCTACGGCCTTGTGCACAGAAGCCATGAAATTATGGTCCCTGGCTTATTCTCTACAGACCTCTCTAGTAGCAGTCCACCTTCCTGGGAAGGACAATGTGCTAGCAGATACATTGAGCAGGATTTCCCAGGGCCATCATGAATGGTCCCTGGGCTCCCTAGTGTTAAAAGTGATCTTTTGAAGGTGGGGCACTCCAGAGATAGAGCTCTTTGCAGCCCTGGACAATCACCAACTTCCATTCTTCTGTTGCAGACCCTCAGTCCTGGGTTCAGTCCCTCTGGATGCTCTAATTCTGGATTGGGAAGGGAAATTTCTGTATGCCTTCCCTCCCTTTCCTCTATTGTTCAAAGTCCTACTCAAGATAAAGTCACAATTTTACAAAGTAATCTTGATTGTTCCAGACTGGGCCAGACAGCCTTGTTATCCCCTGTTGCTGTCCCTAGCAGTCCATCTTCTCCTATCAGTTCCCAGGAATCACAACCTGTTAGCTTCCTCTCAGGGGAGGATCTGGTACCACAATCTTCGGTCTCTCAATCTCAAGGCATGGCTCTTGAAGAACTGGAATATGCAAATTTGCATCTGTCTCAAGGGGTTCTGGACATTCTCAAAGCCTGTCGAAAACCTGCCACCAGAAAAACTTATAACTCCAAATGGAAAAGATTCAGCATTTGGTGTTCCAAGAAGCATATATCCCCAGATACTGCTGACTTGTCTACAGTTCTGGATTACATGGTTCATCTTAATGGCCTAGGCCTCAGGCCAGCTACCCTCAAAGTACACTTGTCAGCTGTTTCTGCTTTTCTGTCAGTGGGAAAGCCCTCCTCACTGGCATCTCACCGTTTTCTGTAACTCCTTCAAAGGATTGCTTCATACCAATCCCCCATTTAGGGATCCTACTCCTGCTTGGGATCTTAATGTTTGCATTGCTCATCTTATGCAACCCCATTTTGAGCCTTTGATCTCAGCAGAGCTTAAGTACTTGACCTGAAAAACTGTGTTCCTGGTAGCTATTACCTCTGCCAGGTGTATCAGTGAATTGCAAGCTCTGTCAGTGGAGCCTGATTTTATCTTATTCCATGGAGATAAGGTGATCCTTAGAACCAACAGGGGGTTCTTACCCAAAGTGGTCTCAGATTTTCATCTGAACCAATCCATGTCTCTTCCTGTTTTCTTCACTGATCATTCTTCTTCAGGAGAGAGTAGATTACACAGTTTGGATGTTAAAAGGGCTCTTAGCTACTACATTGAGCGTACTAAGGCTCTTAGGTTTGACTCCCTCCAGTTGTTCCTCACTTATGGTGAAGTGGGGAAGGGCAAACCTGCTACTAAGAGAACTATTGCCAGGTGGATTGTCTCTTGTATACAATTCTGCTATGAAAAGCTAGGCAAAGTACCCCCCTCAGGCCTGAAGGCTCATTCGACTAGAGATACAGCTGCTTCTCTGGCTGCTGCCAGAGATATACTCTTATTAGAGATATGCAAAGCAGCCACCTGGAAAACATTCCATACATTCACCAAGCATTACTCTCTGGATATCCAGGCTAGGAGTGATGCTAGGTTTGGTACAGCAGTACTGCAGATCCTATTCCCAAAATAGGTTCGATTTCCTCCTCCATGGAGGTACTGCTTGGTAGTCTGCATAACGTCAGAATACAGCAAGACTTCATGTTGTTTGAAGAAAAAATTACTCACCTTAGTAATTGTGTTTCTTCTAATGGAGTCTTGCTGTATTCTGACCTCCTCCCTTCCCTCAGAATCTGGTTTTTGGGAAGTGGGCTGGTAGGCGCAGTGTTGC
Organism: Neoceratodus forsteri; assembly: GCA_016271365.2. Classification (NCBI taxonomy): domain Eukaryota; kingdom Metazoa; phylum Chordata; order Ceratodontiformes; family Ceratodontidae; genus Neoceratodus; species Neoceratodus forsteri. The sequence goes on from CM057450.1 coordinate 1,403,862,347, forward strand.
ACCTCAGGGGTGTACTTGGCACTCTCCCCTCTTTAGACAGGGGGAGTGGGTTATTTATATGTTTTGGTAATTATTTTGTTCACTACCTAGTTTTTGTTTTGGATTTCTCGACTTGAGCCTTTTGGGGATCCAAAATATTTGGTTGCCTTTTTGGCTAGTAAATTTTACAATTTCCACATAGTGGGAGTAGTTAGTTAGTGTTATCTCATAAGAATCTGATGGTTACACTTCAAAGTGCAGCAGACAAAGGTTTGAACTGAGCTCGAGCTCAACGTTCTATGCTCTGGTATAGAGTTAACTGTTTCCTCTCCGGAGCATTTCAAGTGCTGGGGCTAACTGCATAATGTCAGAATACTGCAAAACTCCATTAGAAGAAACACAATTACTAAGGTGAGTAATTTTTTTCTTCCACCCTGTCAATGTCCTGGGTGCGGCCTCCAGAACTGCACAGAGTACTCTAGGTGAGGCCTCACTAGCGCTTTGTACAATTGCATCACTACCTCCCACCTTCTGCATGAAGTAGCTAACTGGCAGATGTAAGACAACCCCTTAATGCAGTAACTGTCAGACCTTAGAAAATGGATAAAAACAATTCTCAAACCTGATTGGCTGACATGGGGTACATTAACTTACAGTGAGAGCCCTGTAAGTTAAAAGTACCAACCTCTACTGCCCCCTCACCCACGGATGTATCCCAGTGCCCACCCTGCTCCCTAATTGGCTAAAACCACCCTGTATAAATCTGAAATCAACGCCATTTTTCTATCTCGCTTAGCAGCCACTGTCACATTTCAAATTAAGCGCCATTTTTTTACCCGCACTAACTGAGCCTTACGGCGCAACAGATATTGGGCAATGTCCCTCTAACCACACCACTGTCTCACGGAGACTGCCGTTGGCTAGTAAAACTTTCATTTACAATAAAATCTGATGCAGCTTAGTGTGATCCACAGTACCCCAAATGCCGGCTGATCAAGTAGCTACTGTAAATCAACAGCGTCTCACCGTCTATGAGGAATGCAAGTCACAGAACCACCACTCCAATCCTCAGCTTCATTCTCCCTGTCCCATAATTACCCATGCTGACTACCACCTCCACCTATCCCTAACAGCACAGAAAAGCCAGTGGGGAAAAACACATAGATGTACCTGTTTTTACAGGTTAACTTCTTTTTTTTCTTTGCCAGCTCACTCGATTGCCGTCTTCCAGGTCCCTCTTCAATCACGTGTCTGCCCGCTCGGGATCGCGACCACAACAGCTTTGCTTCCAATTTTTTTAAAAAAGGGCATCCAAGTAAAAAAAAAAACATTTCAGGGCTAAGTAATGGTAATTGCCCAAGTGATTGGGGGAGCAGGGATGGCTGAAGTCTGTTACAGTCTGGTACAGAAAGCTATTGCATAGCATAATTTACTCAGCCTTACTCGGGGAATTCACACTGATTTTTTTCTCTTACTCTTATTCACTAACGGAGCGACTAACGAACTGGATAAGCGCAAGTGACCCTGCAGCACCCTCTACTGACAAGTACAGCATTGATACTGTAGTAGAGGGACTACTTTACAAGAACTTGTATTTTTATACTTTTTTCTCTTTATTAAAATTGTTTTTAATCTTTTATTTAAAATCAGTAAAAATGTTATTTATGGTCCATTTTCTAAGCGCAATAATACCCTCCAGGGTGGGCGGTATGGGCAATACCGGACCTTCCAGGGCTATAAGGCCGTCCGCCTGTGGCGTCGGGCCTCATTATGCCCCTGGGCAGTCCGGTATTGCCCAATACCGCCCACCCTGTTGGGTATTATTACTTGCTGAGATGACACTGTGGTTAATTACTCCTTGGATTACACCGTGCTTGAGGATCCCAGGGCCTGTAGAAGGCTTTGTGTTAAGCATGTTGTCTAGTTTTTACCAGAGTGAAAACACAAGCAGTGGTTGGTGCCCATGAGTTGCTGAGAAACACCCCTTGCACTCAGACATGCAGCCAGTAAAGGCTAGTGGGAAACATTATCTGACTGGGACATACCAAGGCCAAGGACCAGAGTTGCATGCCGGGTGGGGGGGGATGTACATTTGCAAGATGTGCACCCTGCAAATTTCCAGATGGCCCATGGAATAATTTGCTCATCTATCCGCTTGGGTTATAGGAGGTGTGGTGAGTCATGCAATAAGGGAAATCCTTACAGCAGCCAAAGAGTTGTAGCGTTCTGAACTGTGGGCTGAGTTTATAGGGAATCTGGGGACCTTTAGCCTGCCAGGTGCAGGATCACCTTCAGAGAAGGTTGCTTTCCTGGATGGATGGAGGATTCATTAACCAAGCCAACAGGAAGAGGCTGTGGAACGCAAGATCCACAAGGGATGGTTAACAGCAGGTAGCAGATGTTCCTGTACTGAAAAAGACATGGCTACCTCAAAGGACAGGTCCTTGCCAGGAGTGCCCTTCCCCTGGTATAGCCAGAGTAATCATAGCTATGAAGCTGGATGCAGATTCTCTGAGTTCAAGAGGATGGAGTCTTCTGCCATATTCCACATACTGAAGTGTCACCTTATTCCAATGGAAAGAACTAGCCTGAAGATTCCAAGCACAGGAAAACTATGGGGATTGACTTCTCAGTGGTAAATATGGTGCACCAGTTGATCCCATGTGTATTCATTCTTATCACCTAGGATATCTCCCCCTCCATCAGTCAGATTAGCTGGTCAGATCATCTTATAACAGGGTTATCATAGACCGAGAGCACTAGATGAAGGTCGGAGCTTACCATCATCCTTTGAGGGAAGCGGACAGGTAGTACCTCAAGACTGCATGTTTGCTTATGACTAGAAACAATCTTAAAAGGAGCATAACATTCCACATGCATTTCTATACTATAGCACTCCACATTGTCAGTGGGTAGTCATTACATAGAAACATAGAAACATAGAATTTGACGGCAGATAAGGACCGCTTGGTCACCCAGTCTGCCCATTTCCCTACCTGATGGATAAGCTGCAGATCCTAGTTAATCAGCAGCCTACTTCTTCCTACCCCCACCCCCTAGAATTGCCTTATGACTGTCCCATGCATGCTTGAATTCCACCACTGTTTGTGACTCCACAACCTCCTCTGGAAGGCTGCTCCATACATCCACCACCCTCTCTGTGAAAAATACTTCCTTAAATTACTTCCTGAGCCGCCTCTTCTATCTTCAAATTGTGCCCCTTGTTCTGCACACCTCTTTTTGAAAGGTGCTACCTCTTGGACTTTGTTGATTCCCTTGAGGTCCTTGAAAGTTTCTATCATGTCCCCCTCTCCCTCCTTTCCTCGAGGCTATACATATTAAGTTCCTTAAGTCTCTCTTCATATGTCTTCCGTGCAGACCCTGCACCATTTTAGTTGCCCTCCTCTGGACAGCTTCCATCCTGTCTATGTCTTTGTGGAGATTGGGTCTCCAGAACTGCACGCAGTACTCCAGATGGGGTCTCACCAGCTGTCTGTACAGAGGGATAATAACGTCCTGTTTTCTACTGGTGATGCCTCTCCCTATACATCCCAGTATCCCCCAGCCCTCCTTGCTGCCCTCTCACATTGCTTGCCCACCTTTAGGTCATCTGATATGACTACCCCCAGGTCCCTTTCCATTTTTGTTGTTGTTAGTATCTCACCCCCCATTGTGTACTCTTCCCCTGGGTTTTTGTTTCCCAGGTGCATTACCTTGCACTTCTTAGCACTGGAATCTAAGCTGCCATACATTTGACCATTCCTCTAACTCTCAACAAGTCCCTTCTCATCCTTTCCACTCCACCTTGTGCATCAACTCTGTTGCAGATCTTTGTGTCATCTGCAAAGAGACATATTTTTCTTCCTGTCCTCTGCAATGTCACTTATAAAGACATTGAAGAGGACTGGTCCTAATACTGAACCTCATGGTACCCCACTACTAACCCCCTTTTTCAGAGTGGACTCCATTTACTATTACTCTCTGTGTCCTATTCTCCAGCCAATTCTTTACCAAGGCTGTCATCTTGGGACCCACTCCCAGGCTGGCTAACTTGTATATTAATCTTTTGTGTGGACTGTGTCAAATGCCTTGCTAAAGTCTAGGTAGGCCATGTCCACAGCCCCTCCCTGATCAACTACTTTGGTCACCCAGTCAAAGAAATCTATCAGATTTGTCTGGCATGACCTTCCGCTGTGAATCCATGCTGCCTTGGGTCCTGTGCCCCTCTGGCCTCTAGATATTTAACAATTCTTTCCTTCAGAAGTGATTCCATCATTTTCCCTACCACTGAGGTTAAACTAACAGGTCTGTAGTTTTCTGCTTCTGCCTTGCTCCCACTTTTGTGAAGGGGAATCACATCTGCCCTCCTCCAGTCCTCGGGTACCACCCCATCCTCCCATGATTTGTTAAAGAGGGTAGTCAGTGGTGTCACTAGACACCTGTGTATTGTGCACCCCTAATAAGGGAAATGGCTCAGTCCAAGGCTGTTAACAGAATGGAATGCTGGGCACAGGAGGATTCCAGACAGCAGCAATTCTGCCCAGTCTTTGCTGTGCCATTGAAGGGGAAACAACTGAAAAACTTCTCTGAAGAAAAATCAGCTTCTAGTTTTCTGGGGTGCAATTCTGCATGGCAGGTTGGGGCTACCTGGTAACAGGGAGCACCCCTAAATTAAAATCGTTCCTGTTAAGCTGTGGCTTGCAAATGGCGAACCTGATCTTCCCATTTCCACTGCCTGTGCTTGGATTGGGGGCCACGTCTGCTGCATACTTCAGGGGTGTGTATTTTCAATTGGTCTCTGATTTCTTAAAAAAAAGATGCCTCAGGTAAATGCCTGTTTTTCCTTTAGGGGTTTAGTCTAGGGCACTCCTGAGGGCTCCCTGCATCTCTAGGTATGCCCCTCAAGTGTTTAGGATCTCTCTGGTTGTGTTTCTGTACGTCAGGTGTTTTTGCTATTCTTTGAAGGACATTTCCAGGGACACTGGTTTACGGGATTGAGAAAGGCATATTCGTTTTGCACATTGTAAAAAATGGTATTGTCACTGGTGTTCTAAGCCAAAACGGGTTTTTACCTGTATTTGGTTCTGTGTACTTTATTTAACAGTTTTAACTTGCTACATGCATTTTAGCAATTTTGACCTCCACTATTGCACATCCTTCCATCCTTGTACCAATTTAAAGTTATTTTAGGTACAAGATGTGATGGCAGCAGCAACACTACAGCCCCCATCCCTAAGGTGTGATGGAAGCAGCACTACAGCCCCCATCCCTCTGGTGTGATGGCAGCAGCAATGGCACTACGACCTCCCTCCCTCAGGTGTGACAGAAGAGGCAGCACTGTGGCCCCCATCCCTTAGGTATGATGGCAGCAGTACTACATTCACCATTCCTCATGTATGATGGCAGTATCAGCACTATAGCCCCCATCCCTCAGGTGGGATGGCAGCAGTACTACATTTCCCATCCACCAGTGGTGATGGCAGAAGCATTACAGCCCTACCCCTTCAGTGTGATGGCAGTAGCAACAATGCAGATCACATCCCTCAAGGTTATGGCAGTAGCGACAGCACTATGATCCCTTTTCTTCAACACCCAAACCCAACATGCACAAGTTACAAATGACTTGGTCTCTTTGCTTGTTAGAACTCAGATGTGAATTCATCTGAACCATCACCGCTAAGGTGGACTACCTTTGGTTTTTCCTATCTATAATTTAACTGCCTGAATTGGATTTCTGCCTGTTACGCTGCTGACCAGGGTTAGGGATTAGACTTGGGTGTTGGAGGGCCAGCTGGTGGGTGAAGGCTTGAGTGTCCCATGACCACTCACCTTCTTCTGGGAGGGAGGGTGGATTCATGGCTCAGCATTTGCTGGCCCCTGGTGGAGGCCAGAGGCACGACATGTCAGCCCTCACTGCAGGAGGCAGCGTGACGGATGTTGGCTTGTGCCTTGACATCATGTGACCGAAGGATGGCTATTGGTCCCTCCATAAGCTGGAAGCCCCAGACATGTGTCCTTTCTGACCCCTGCCATGCCCAGGATATACAGGAAGCTCTTTGGGGCAATTCTCATCCCCTGGTAGCCTCCCACGGGGTAGGGACCCACTTAATGAAGGGTTACTTTGGGTTACCTGGTAACACAGCAGTAAGGGGCAGTGGATGGTGGCCAGACTCAGCAGCAGTGGTAGGAGGCCTTGGTAGGCCTGAAGAAGTGGATGGCCAGAGGGGTAGGAGGAGCAAAAAAAAAACAGCTTGAATTTGCTTCTTTGAAATAAAGTGTCTTCACCTAAGTGGAGGACCTTCAAATGGATTCATGCATCTCACAGACATGTGGATGCTTTTTTTTTACTTGGTGTCCATGAAAAGGGTGTCTCCCAGTTTTCATGTCTTTGTTCAGATGTGAATTGAGCACCACTCTGCCCACCAGCATCATACAGCTCCTGGGGTCTTACCTTCTGTATCTCATTGACTGTGCTTCCAAAATCCACTGGCCAAACATAAACATTCTTAAATACTTTACATCTGCTTTTTGTTGAAGCAGTCTATCAGAAAACGTTTTATTGTCACAGAGACTGAAACAGCAGGTGGGGGGAAGGTGCAAATGATTCAGTTGACCTAAATGGGGTGCTAACTGTGAAGTCTTTTCAAAAATAGTAAGGCAGTTTCTTCTTTGTGAACATACTTTTCATTCAGACTAGTTTTCATTCAAACAACTGAGGATTTTGGATGGCCCTACTGATTATAAACTTGAATAAGTTAATTGGTAACAGTAATCCTGCATTTAGCAATCTACAACCTAGATGGTTTTATGCAAAGAATACAACAAAAACCTGACTAAAATCTAAAAACAAGCTCATAAAACAGATAAAATGTATCTGAACATTTATCTTTACCTATACAAAATCATTGCAGCCCAAGTGAAATGTAGGTAAATTACATTTTACCCTGACTACTATTCTATGATGTAGTAAACCTATATTGATATTTTTTTTAAATTCTTTGTAAAGCAGATAAGGCCCACTAGGCAGAACTGTCTGTTTTAAGGAGTGACCTAGAAGCACTGGGGAGGTTAAGTGACTTGATTGGAGTCACACAGTATGCAAGAGGAGGTTGTGGGACTCAAACCGAAGTCTGCTGGATGTACAAAGTTCAATCACTGTTTGTTACTCTAACCACTAGGCATGGGTGGTTAAATTGAATGGCTGATTACAACAAGTAGTGTGGGTGATTTCCTTACTGACTCTATATGCAGCAAAACAGAAAGAATGCAAAGCACAGCAGCATTCATTTTAAGATGCTGAAATCTGGGTCGGCCCGCTGGGGCTGCGGTAGCACTACTGCTTGCAGTGCCAGCGACCCCAGGTCAGAAGCAAATGCAGGTTGCTGGAGGTCTGGCATGGGGAGTAGGATCAAGCACCTGGGGTACTGCTCTCCTCCTCCACCAGGGAGGGGGGGCTGCAGGTCCTGCTTCTTTACCACCACCTGTTTGACCATGGGTGGTGGTGCAAAGGTGCTGCAGAGTGATCAGGAGGGGAGGACGCTAGCCAGGATCTGGAGCAGTGGCATGTCTCTATGTGACCTACCTCCTTGGATCTCTAGTGCCAGTGCCCTCAGGGACAGAGACCAGAAAACCAGGAACAATCACCCCACATCGGCCACTGGCAGAAGGGACCCAGGTGCCCCAGACTTCATAACCAGGCTCCATGAGGGACCCACTGACCTGCCTGACACACACACTAAGGGAGTGTGGAGTGGTGAATTGGGGTACCCTCCCTTCCCACCTGTGGAGGTTACAACCCAGGCAGGATAGGGACAGGCCCACAGGAGCTCCTGAGCATTACCTGGGGGTGAAGCTAGGGGATACCCAGCCTAGGGATCTCTGAAAAGTGGAGACTGATGCTGTGAGAAGGGGACATAGAAAGAGAAAATAAAAAAAACATTAAAAAGATACTGAAATGTTAGAGATTCTGTGCAGTGACATGCAATTTCCGTGAGGCACCGGTACAAGAATTCAAAATCCGCAAACCAAGCAGGATTCCATGATTGTTACTGGTGTTACCAGTAAAAATGGAAAACCAGGGTCCCTGGACATTTCCACTTTTAATTTTTCTCAGTCATAAAAAAAAAAACAGTTTTCTGAAGTGACAGCCTTTTGACTCTGGGTACTCTGAGTCTTTTTAGTGAGTTAATAGTCCATTTTTTGGTGTTTTTTCTAGGCTCCATTGAGCTGTGTGTTGTGTGCATGCCCCCCCATGGTTTGCTGACGTCACACACAGCATTGTGATGTCATGCATGTGCATGTTTTCAGAGAAAATGCATGCCTGCAGTTCCCCAGTGCTAGACACAATGACTTGACTTGTACAGCCCTTTTTCTTTCTGGCAGTACGCTTTAGGGGCTAAGAGGCATACTTTTTCAGGGTTTTTTCCTTTTCCCCACAATCGGAGGTAGGGATTGTGGCAGTAGTACACTAAATTTCATTTTGGATAAACCATTTCAGGTTTCTAACCTTGGGAACCTGCAGGGCAACTTTACTTGGCACTTTGGCTTATCGGAGACCTCTCATTTTTAAAAGATGTAAGACATAGAAACATTGAAACTGATGGCAGATAAGGACTGCTTGACCCACCTAGTCTGCCCATTTTTCCTACTTACTGCAGTAGTACCACAGATCTTACTTGAGCTCCAGCTTTTACTCACCCTTTCCTATTGCTAGGGTTCCCTTGTGCCTATCCCATGCATTCTTCAATTCCCCTATTGTTTTTTCCCCACCACCTCCGCTGAGAGACTGTTCCATGCATCCACCACCCTTTCTGTGAAAAAATACTTTCTCATGTTACCCCTGTGTCTACCCCTCTCCAGCTTCATGTCATGACCCCTTGTTCTTGAACATCTTTTTTTCTGAAAGATGCTACCCTCTTGTACCTTATTTATGCCCTTGAGGTATTTGAAGGTCTCTATCATATTCCCCTTTTCTCTTCTGTCTTCCAGGGTGTACCTATTGAGGTCCTCTAGTCTTTCCCTACTTGACTTTTGGTACATACCCTGCACCATTTTTGTTGCCCTTCTCTTAACTGTCTCTACTTTGTCTATGTCCTTCCAGAGATGCAGCTTTCAGAACTGAACACAGTACCCCAGATAGGGTGTCACCAATGATTTGTACAGTGGTACCTGTAAAAGGGTAATATGACCCTCTCCTCTGGGTTCCTTGCCCCCTTTGTGTTACTCAAGCTAATATGTCTCTTATGGTTCCCCCTAGTCAGGTCTCTGAGTTGGGGGGGGTGCACCTGGTGTACCAACTGGCAGTAGCAAAGCAGAATTGTGGAAATCTTTCTTATTGCTCTTAGGACAGTTTTTGGGCCACAGTGTTCCGCAAGACATCCCATCAGACACACCCAACCCCAAACTGGGCCTCTCAGGTCAGGGGGACCCACATGGGCATGTCCAGGTGCAGCATAGCAGGACAAGGCTGTTAATAGGGATATGCGGGCAGACTCTGACCCTGACTGTACTGAAGGTCAGGATGAGGATGCAATGCTAGATCGATTAGGAACAAGACCATGATTATTGCGAACTTAATTTCCTCGGTCGATCTGGCCTGCATCATGGAGACTTAGCTGGGGGATGACGCAGGTCCAGTGCTGGTTGTGTCAGTCCTGGCTGGGTTCTCTGTAGTGCACTGCCCAAGGAGGGAATGCAAGACTGGGGGTGTGGCCATCTGTTTTAGATCTGACTTGAATTTCTCCATGCACCCAGTGTGTTCCACTTCGTTGTTTGAATACGTGGCTGTGCTGGGGGTGCAGGTGCAAGTTGCAGGATCCTTCTCATGTACCAACCTCTGGGTGCAAGGGGGAATTCCTGCAGGAAGTCATGGACTTCATCACTGATAGGGTGTTAGAGTCACCCAGATGGTTGATTCTTGGTGTCTTCAACGCCTTGGTCGATGACAGACTCTTGTATTTTGGTCATGATTTCCTCCAGACGATGACTTCGCTGGGCCTCACACAAGCTGTTGCTTCTGCAGCCCACAGCAATGGCCATGCCTTGGACTTGGTGTTCTCACTGGGGCTTGAGGTCACTGATCTCATGATTGATCCAGTCTCTTTGTCCGATCATTGCATGGTAGAGTTTTCTTTCAGGGCCCCTGCCCCATTAGTCACTCCCATGTCGAGATGGTCTGCTATCGCCCATTGAAGGGGTTGTCCACAGAGAGACTACTGGCAGTGGAGGACTTTTCTGCCGTGAGTGCTGGCGAGGCAGTGGCAGCCTATAATAGTGCTGTCTCCAAGGTGTTCAGTGATGTCACACTGATTCGTATATGACTCAAGTCTTCTCACTTGAGATCCCCGTGGTTTGATGGGGCTCTCAGGGAGATGAAGACCAGGGGTCAGAATTTGGAGTGTTGCTGGAGGAAGACAAGCTAGCTTTGAGAATTCACTGTGGTGAATATCAAAAGGCAATCAATCATAAGAAGTCAGAGTTCCTGTTCAGTGAGATTGCTACAGGGAGGAACAGACCAGCTCTGCTCTTTTGGACTGTAGACAAGCTTCTTCATCCTACCTGTCTGCATCTGAAAAGAGCAGGTTCAGTCACCTGGTGCAAGGAGTTCACTCAGTTCTTCTTTGACAGGGTGTCCTCCATTAGGACTGGGATCTCTCCAGTGGGGTGGTAGCAGCCCCGCAGTGGTGGGTCTTGCATTGTCAGAGGCACTCCTGTTACCTGGGGTGAGTTTAGGCTGGTGGTTTGGCAGAGGTCATTGAGGTAATCTCACAGCTGTGGCCCACTTTTTATGAACTGGACCTGGGTCTGACTCGTCTCCTAGTGGAATGTGTTGAGTCTGTTGCTCCAGTATTCGCCAAGATCATCTGGTGCTTACTTTTGGAGGAACTTTTTCCCTGCGCCTTGAAAGAGGCACTAATGAAGCCCCTCCTGAAGAAACCATCACTCATCCTTGACATCTTGGGGAATTATTGACTAATTTCCAACCTCCCATTCTTGTAAAAAGTTGTTGAGAAAGTGGTGGTCCTGCAACTTGAGGTGCACCTTGTAGCCTATGACATCTATGAGCCACTCCAGTCTGAATTTAGGTCACGGCATAGCACTGAAGTGGCATTGGTCAGGGTGCAAAATGATCTCCTCAGGGCGAAAGATAGAGGAGATAGGTAAATTCTTGTTCTCCTTGATCTCTCCTCAGCATTAGACACTGTGGACCACGTAGTGCTGCTGGGTCACCGTAGGGAACTCTGTGGACTCATCGGTACTCTCATCAACTAGTTTGAGTCCTTTCTCACAAGCAGAACACAACAGGCAGTGATGGGGAATTTCTCCTCCTGCCCAAAGCCCCTGCCTTGTAGAGTTCCCCAGGGCACAATCCTGTCACCTATGCTGTCACCTATGCTGTTTGCAGTGTACAGTACATGTTTCCCTTGGTGAGATTATTAGACATTACAGCTTGGGTTTGCTCTGCTATGCAGCCGACACCCAGCTGTATATGTCTTTTTGTCCCACTGAGGACCTTGGGAGACCATGCATTTGAGGTGGCTCCCAAAATCTTTGAGGGAGGCCCTATTGGTGGAGATGTTCAAGTGGGGTCTGAAGGTACATCTCTTCAGAGAAGCTTTTGAAAGTTTGCTATAGTTTTGATTATTATTGAAGTATTGCTATTTTATTGAGATTATTTTATGGAGTGTTTTATTGATCTTTCATGATCTATTACTGTAAATTGTTTAATTTATTTATTTATTTATTGGATTTTGATGACCGGGTTAGCCCACTGGGCCCCGAAGGACCCTTTTTCAGGGGTGACCCGTAGAAACAAATGTCTGTATACTGCATCTCTACTTTTGAAAGTGTCCAGAGCCTTCGGGATTGGGCGCTAAAGAAAAAATATTTACTTACTTACTTACTTACTGACTAGGATATCGGGGATCTTGGGGAAAATCCTGACCTTAGAAAGCTACTTGATAATGACGAGGATGAAGGAGGAGCAGGAATGGGAGTTGACTGAGCCAAAGAGGAGGATTCCTATCCCTCCTCTGTTTGATAACATGTCTTTGTCCTATCTGACAACTGAGGTGTGTAGAACATTACAGCTTAAGGAAGTGCAATCCATGGAGGCATAGGATGTCAATCCTATCCTGTCCACGTCCTCCTCCGCTTCAAACTTAATTCACTGTGACCAAATTATTGAACGGGAATGGGCAGGTGCGGGCTAAAGAAAATATCTGACAAAACCTAAAGTACAGTGTTTACCTTTTTTGGAAGAAAATACGAGTGGGAAACCCCTTCTCTGGTGGATAAGATGGCTCATAATTCCATCAGACACACCACTATTCCTATTGAAGTGTCCTTAGCCTTAATGGATTCACATGACAAATGAGTGGCTGCTTCATGCTGTAGAGCTTTCACCTCCAACAGCGCAACCTCTGCACCTCCTGTGCCTCCTTTTATTGTTGCCAGAGCTTTAAACTTGTGGGTTATGACTCTGGGCAGCTGCATCCCCTCCCCCCGATTTGGAGAGGGCATGCATTTTGCTGTGGGTATCTGTGGCCTCCACCTCCTTAGGGGATACGACGGTGAAGAATTTGCATGTGTTGGCTCACTCCACTTAGCATATTGTGTCCACTATGTCAGGTGTGTGGCTCCGACATTTGGTTGCTGATCAGGCTTTGAAGACCATGCTGTTTAATTTAGCCTTCGCGGGAGGCTTGTTGTTTGGTTCTGGCCTGGATGATATCTTGAAAGATATCCAGGATAAAAATGTCCGCCTTCCAATGTCAAAGCAACACCAAAGGTCAGTTCAACTCCAAAAGGTCAAGGAGGCATCAAAAAGAAGCAGTATTGAGGAGATTTTCAGCCCTTTCGGAACTTTGGGAATCAGAAGAACAAAGGAGCCTACTTTGGTTTCAAGAGCAATAGTAGCAGAGGAGCCTTGCCTGAAGTCACAACGGAGGCACAGGGTGAAAAGCGGAACCTCACAATGAGAGTACATGGGCCCATCTCTGTCACCCTTTTTGGAAGTTCTGGCTTTGGGGTATGAAATAGAATTTTCAACAGCTCCCTCAAAGGAGCATTTTCTGCCGTCCCTGGTTCCAAAGGACCCTGTGAAGAGGCAAGCGGTGTCACAGACCCTGGACTACCTCACTCAAATCGGGGTGATTTTTCTGATGCCTTCCAGTGAGCAAAGCCAGGGATTCTGCTTCACCTATTTCATCGTTTGAGAAAAGTTGGTGGGGGGCTTCAGGCCTATTCCGGATCTAAAACACCTAAATATGTTTATTCACCACATGACCTTCAAGATGGAGTCCCTGCATTCAATCGTCTGAGTTGTCTGGCCAGGGGATTATCTAGCTTCCATAGATCTATGGGATGCATATCTCCACATCTCGATCTGGCAGTCTCGTTAGAGGTTCCTCAGGTTCACGGTCCTGGGACAGACAGCACTTCCAGTACAAAGCACTCCTGTTTGGACAGATCAAAAAAAGGAGGTGATGCGATCGGCAGTGTTTGGGTAGTGCAAAAACAAAAAGTGCAGCAAGACCTATAAACGACACGATCAAAAAAGCAGTAGATGCACTCTTTACCTTATGAAAAAATTCCAGGTCCAGGCAAATAAAGAGTTCCAAAGATAATTTTATTAACAAGTTCTGGACAAAATGTCCACAGAAAGTGCTCCAAAGCTTGCTCCAGAGTTCCAAAGATAATTTTATTAACAAGTCCTGGACAAAGGTCCACAGAAAGCACTCCAAAGCTTGCCCCAATCGCTTCGACTCACAGTGAGTCTTCCTCAGGGGATGGAGCTTACTGGGTGCAACCAGCCATTTAATAGTGCAAGTAATTAAATCAAACAGCTATTTTTAATAACAAAGTAAAACAAATGTGTGCACTTAAAATGAAATACATTTCATGCTATCCCCACTCAAAGCACCAGGTGGAGCTGCTGCTAAGCGCTCCTCCTATTACTCTGTATACAGTATAATAGTGCTTCCAAGAAATTTATAACTAATCCTTATTCCAGTAGCACATTTGACAAAATAAATGTCTAATTGGTGGGGAATTAGATCCAAACCTTCCACTACCCATGGCAACAGGTACATTTTTTTGAGGCATGGCAACAGTGATCAGGACCACCATGCAAAGAAGTAGCAAAAATGGAGAACTGTCCTTTGGAAGTTTGAACCTGTTGAAATGGGACCTGGGTGAAAAAAAAAAGAAAACAAGACTGAATCAGGTTAAGATAGTATCATAAATATACTATGCAACATACAAATATTTTCTACATATATTTCTTTTTCTTCAAGAAATATTTTTAAGTCCCATCTATCATTGAGACCTAGTGGCGTGATACTTTTTAGCATGTAGATCCATCTGCTCTCTTTCTGTAGTAGCATATTTGGTCTGTCACCCCTATGTTTAAATGATGGCATGCACTCAAGCCCCAGGAACCTTAGATCATCTGGGTGTGAATTTTGTTTGAGGGTAAAATGAACCCTCTCAGGAGTGTCTTGTTTACTGTTAATTATAGAGCGCACATGCTCTTGTAGCCTCTTTTTAAGAGGTCTAACAGTCTTGCCCACATAGATCAACTTACACGGGCACCACAAAATATAAACAATATAGGGGGTGTCACATGTAATCAGTTCTCTCACTTCAAATTTCAAATTCTCAGATCTGGGATGTACAAACTTTTTACTTGATAGCCCATATTTACAAATGTTGCAACTGTTACATTTGTAGAACCCACATGGTCTGACAGGCAGCCAAGTAGTTTGAATAGGGTCAATCTTAGGTGTTCTACTCCTCACAAGTTTATCTCTTAGGTTAGTGCCTCTGCTAAATGATACCCGTGGTCTGGTCCCAATTGCCATACTGACTTCTATGTCACACATGTTACTGAATTGTTGTTTTTTTTTTTTTCTGTCTTCCTTTGCTCCAGGTCGACCACTCCTTTGGGCCATCTAGGTCCCCACTGGTGCCTCTGCCCCAATGGCAGCCACCAACACATCATATTTGCAGCCCCCCCCCAGGTAACCCAGGCGTAACCCTTCGCCAAGTGGGCCCCTCCTCCAAGGGAGATAGGGGCCGGGTGGGTCCCCCCCTCCGAGGGAGATAGGAGCCGACCAGCACACGCTACTTGGCCTGGGTGCTGCCGAGGTGGATCTGGGCTGCATCAGGGCTCAGCGGCAATGGAAGCTGGCAACCATCATCTGGTCGGCCATGGAGCACTTTTCCGCTTTGCTCCCTGGGAGCGTGGTGTGCCACAACGTCGAGATGTAAGCCAAAAATTCCCCACCCCCCTTAGTCAGTGGGATCCCAGCGCATTGCCATACCCCCAGCCTCCGCCAGGAGTCACAAGTGCCGGGTCTTCCATCCACCCTCCCCCTGAGAGAAGGTGAGCAGTCTCCAGACCCTCTAGCCTTCTCTCCCCAGCCAGCCCTCCAGTGCTCTGAGTCCATTCCCGAACCCAGGTCGCTGGTGTCGCAAACGGAAATCCACTGCGCCGGCGGGCTGGCCTCATGTTACTGAGTTTAATCATGTAGCGGGGTGCATAGGCAATGTGTTACATAAAAACTGGTCCATTTTAATGAGTGACATAGAAGTCAGTATGGCAGATATTTACATATGTTACAGGATAATACACACTAAGAGTAGGGGGACTACAGTATATCTACAGAGATAAAAAGAAAGATTGTTGTAACTTAAGTCTACCCAGAGTAGACTTTTACTTCAACTGGGAACTTGGTGAGTTAAAGCAGACTCAAACCCTTGAGATTCCTTGCTCAAAATTGGCTCAACCAACAAAGTAAACCACTCAGGGGTACTCTCATTTGCGACTCTGAACATCTGTAGCCTCCTCCCTAAGCTTGATGCCCTGCAAGTCTTCACTAACCAGCACAAACCTGACGTCATCGCGATTGTTGAAATCTGACTTACAACTAAAGTCCCTGATGTGGATATTGCCCTACCAGGCTACACTGTCTTCAGGCTTGATCGGCAGGCTAAAAGAGGAGGGGGGCTGTGCAATATACCTCAGAGTCCCTCCTGGGCCACACCCTAACTGCCCCACCCACTGACTCATCTGCTCAGATCCTCCCAATTAGGATCATCCTTAGAGCCCACGGCAAAGTCCTCACTATCGCTGCAGTCTACATCCCTCCTAAGGAGCAAGTGAAAGGTCTCAGTGCTGCCCTGGACTTCACACGAGCGCAACCACCTGGAGCAGAGCTCATTATGCTTTGTGACTTTAACATCAATTGGCTTGCCCCAGATCCTGGTGGTCTCAAGGATGCCATCTCCATTGTAAACCTAACCCAAATGGTTGCCTCCCCTACCAGGCATGACTACAGAACCAGAACCAGCTCCCTACTCATTCTTACCAGCCGCCCTGCCCGTATCTCTAATATCCCCATCCTACCGGACTCTCTTAGTGATCACTCCCCTGCTATCGGCAAATGGTCTAACAAATTCTGCAAACCCCCACCATCAGTCATCAATAGCAGAATCCTGCCCCATGGAAATTTGAACCTCCTTAAATCCTACCTCAGGCAACTGGACTGGTCGCCTATCTACAATGTGACGGATGTCGACTCAGCCTTGGATTCCTTCATCTCCACCTTCAATGCAGCCTGTGACATCTACGCCCCCCCAGAAAATACATAAAGTCAAGTCACTATGCAATCCCTGGCTTACCACTGATTTATTAGCACAGATAAAATCAAGGGACCACCTCTGGCTTTTGTCCCGAGACACCGGGTCGCCAACAGATATTCAGAACTATAAATGAGCGCATAACGACTGCACAAAAGCTATCAGACTCCACAAAAGCACCCACTATAGGGATGCCCTCACTAATACATGGGGAAATGGAAGAGTTTTCTGGAATAACATCAAAGAAGTAACCGGAAAGCAGCCAAAAACATCCCCTACCATGCTCATTACTGATGGAGATATAACACTGGACCCTATGGCTATCGCAAATACCTTCAGTACTACCTTCACAGACCTCAGCACTGTTCTCCCACTGACTTCTTCAATGAAATTGACACCTCTGATAACTCTGCCGACACCCCACACTCTCCATCACTCCCACCATTCTACTTCAAAGCAACCAGGAAACATGAATCCTACAAGTACATTAGGAAGGCAATAGCCAAATCAAGAAATGGCAGGGACTCTCTGGCCCTAAAACTGCTGTCCCTTACTCTTGACGAAGTTTTTAGTCCACTCAGTAAGATATTCAACCTCTCCCCCAGCCTTAGCCAGTTTCCAGATGGATGGAAATCCGCAATCATTACACCGGTTCACAAAAACAGTGACAAGACCAACCACGCAAACTACCGACCAATCTCCATAGTACCACCCCTCTCAAAAGCTCTTGAATGCCTTGCTGCTGACCAACTTTCTGACTACCTTGACAGTCACAGCATCTTATGTGCACAGCAGCATGGCTTCAGAAAGGGGCATAGCACCACATCTGTACTCTTGGAACTTACTGGAGCCATCCACAGTTCACTGGACAATGGCCACCTAACTGGCTCAGTTTTCATAGATCAAACCAAGGCCTTCGACACAGTTCATCACAGTCTGCTACTGGACCAGCTTTCAATTCCTGGCCTCTCCCCTGTCACCACAGCCTGGTTTAGAATCTACCTGGAAAACAGAACGCAACGGGTAAAAATTTGCTGATGTCCTCTCCAACGCTATGTCAGTCCACTCTGGAGTTCCCCAGGGCTCTATCCTAGGCCCCCTCCTATTTTCACTCTTTCTAAATAAACTCCCTCAATCCTGTGGAGAACAAATTATACTCTATGCTGATGATGCTGTAATTCACTCCTCCCCCAAGGACCCCCAATCCCTGCAAAATAATCTCCAGCATGGTTTTGCCTCAGTGGAGAACTGGTTCAGCAAACAGAGACTCATTCTAAACTATAAAAAAAACAAAGACCATGCTTTTCAGTAACTCCCACAGTAAGCACAGGCTGCCCCCCGAACATCACTAACCGACCTGGAACTACCTTCGAACAGGTTCAAACCTTTAAATGTCTAGGGATCACGCTTGACAGTAACCTGTCCTATGGGGCCCACATTGACAACGTTGCTAAAGCTACCAACATACGTCTCGGCCTTCTCTACAAGCACAGATCTTGCCTAACACCAGCAGCCCTAAGTATCGCAGTGCAAAGCTCCATTGTCTCCATAATCGACTATTTATTTATTTATTTTTATTTTAATTCATATATCGGATTTACAACCTTTGAGTCAAAGACTCATTTACAAAGGCACCTCGTCGCAGGGAGGGGGAACAATCAACTTGTGAGACAAGACAGTGTGGAACAATACAGGTGAGATACATGCAGCATACATAACAGAATTTTCAAAGCGTAAATAAACATAGGCAGTTTGCAGGAGCACATAACCATGGCCTCATCATATATGGATCAGCTATGCCAACTGCCCTCAGATGCATTGCTACATCACTCAACAAAGCCTGTCGACTTACTACAGGATTCCATCGACTAACCCATATGTGTGATCTATATGCACAAACTGGCTGGCTCCAACTCTCCAATCGCCTAAAATACCAAACCTGTACTATGGCTAGGAAGATATCCATGGGCCTTGCCCCTCCAGGGGTCCAATCTCCTTTGCGCAAGTAAATAACCCCCATTGCACAAGGGGCTCTGAATCTCAACTCCTGAAGGTCCCATGCCGCTTAACCTCCCTGGGTCAATGATCATTTGCCTACAGGGCCCCTAGCTGGCTGAACAGATTCAACATCGAGATCACCTCCGCTCCCACTCTCGGACTTTTCAAAACAAGGCTCCGGCTTTACCTCACTACTTCGAGCACCTGTGACTGCCACACCTAGCCAGCCCTCCCATCTAATTCCTTAGTTCTGCTGTACTCTGCACAGCACTTACCGTCTCCTCATCTTCCCATTTCCTCCTCCCCCCTCCACCACCCCTCCTAGCCCCGCTTAACAGCACTTTATGTGTCGATAACGCATCTGGCAGCTCTCATACTCCACGCCCCTCCTGTTACCCCTGGACACCCTCCCCACCCTACCCGTTATAGCCTTAAGTAAGCATTGTACTATCATGTAATGGTGTGTCTATTCTGTATATTCTGCCTAAAACTGCATTTGCTCTGTTATGTACTGTTTATTGTCTCTAACTGACGTGGAACCTTTGTAAAAGAGCCTTGGCTCAAAGGTACTTGTAATCCTAGATTTAAATAAATAAATAAATATAAATAAAATCTCAATCCTAACTGCCTTCTCAGGGCCAAACACAGACCCCAAATGCCTTCAACAGGCTGGCCCACCACACCACATCATCGTACATGTCACTCTGACATCACAGATTCAGCCATCTCTTTATTCTGTGGGGAACCACCGCAGTGAAGAACAGGTTCAATCCAGATTTTTCATTTCACAGTTTGACTATGTAGATTGTAATGTCTGTCTTTTGTTTTAACACCCAGTCTGCCCAGTAGGTAATGTCTGCTTCTGTCATTATCCCCAGCAGCTCCTTTGATATGAAAGGAGCTCATCTTCCTTTGAAGATTCCCCAAAACAGCCACCCATTACTAGAAAAGGGACCTGTTGTGATACAGAACAAAAGACATTTAGATTACAGGAATTCTTGCTCTCCACTCCCAGCCTGAAAACCCAGAACTGTATTATCAAAGTTACACCTCTTTCCCTCTATGCTGAATTACCTAGAGTCGAAGCTGTTTTAATAAATTGAAAAAAAAATCCCACCATAAAAAAAAAAAAAATACATTAAAAGTTGCTGCAGCTTCATTCCTGGAAAAATGGAGAACAAATTCTTTAGCAACCCTAAATGATGTTTGTTTTTCACAGTAGCTGATCTGTTGGACCTGCTATGCTCTTACAGTTCACTCTCTGAGTGAACCCAATGTTAGTTCTTTAGAGCACCTCTGTTTCTTTACTGGGCACTAGTAATTGTTGAGACAAACCAGCTTTGAATGGATGACAGAGAATCCCAGCAGAAGAGGAAGCAACTTCTGGTGGTGGACTCAGTCATTAGGGGGTAGATTTGGGAGCAAGGCAGAAGGGGAAGAGGGAGGTGAGGTGCCTTGACATTGAGGGATGGAGAACGAAGGCTTTGGATCACTAGGGCAGCAGGGCATAAGAGGAAGCTGGATGTCATTGTCTACCTGGGGACAAATGACTTGGCAAGGGATGCAGAAGGGTGGTGCAGGAAAGGTTTAGGGGGCCAGGGGGAAGCCTGAAGCAGGTAGCTTGCATGGTGACCTTCACTGAGGTGCTATCTGTATACAGCAAGGGCAGACAAGGGAACACTGCACCAGGGCCTTCAATGGCTAGTTGAAGGCATGATGCATGGAGGAGGGTTTTGGCTACATTGGGGACTGGGGTCCTACCTGGGGGGATTGAGGCCAGTACAAAGGTGATGGCCTCCGTCCACCCAGGATGGGAATGCCAGTCCTGTATGGAAGGTTTAAATGCTACTTCGATGGGTGTTTAAGCTAATAAAGAGGGGAGGCAGTGAATGCCCCCCCCCCCCCCCCTAAAATAAAGCAGCAGAGAGGAGAAGCCTAGGGGAATAAATTCCCCGGGGTAGAGGGCCATAGAGACAAGGTGGAGGAAGGGATGGGAAGGTCAGGAGGTGCATCTCAGACTGAAAATAGAGCTAAGGTGGGTGGGCAGGAGGAGGAGGATGAAAAAGAGGTGGCAATACCAGGGACAAGGGAAGGGCAAAGGATGGAACTGGAGAGGGAAGACAGTGCAAGGTGGGACAAAATGAATGGAGACCCATGTATGTCAATGCAAGGAGCCTAGGAAATAAAATGCTTGACCTTGAGACAACAATTGCAGAGGTGGGCCTTGATCTGGTGGCCTAATAGAATCATGGTGTACTGACAACTGCAGCTGGGATATAGCTATTCAAAGTTACTCCATGTCCCGGAAGGAAAGGATGGGGAGGAAAGGGGGTGGTTCTTTCATATGTGAGGGAAGATATAAAGGCCACAGAGATACAGGAACACCAGGGGGAGAAGGAACGGCTGGGGGTCCTTTGGGTCAGCTTAGAGACAGGGTCCAGAACCTTTATCCATGCGGGGTTGGAGTACAGACAACCAACACAGGGGGAGGAGGAGTTAGACAAGGTTTGAGGGGAGGCCATTTGCAGAATGGCAAGCAAAGGAGAGGAATTGATTATGGGGGACATTAACCTGCCAGATGTAGACTGGAGCATTGTGGCCACAGCCACATCAGGAAGCAGGGCCATCTTTGATTCCCTTTACGTGGCATTTCTTAGGCAGCTGGTTATAGAACCCACTAGAGATGGGGCAGTGCTTCACCTGGTACTTAAGAACAGGAACAGCATTGCAGATGTCACAGTGGGTAGCCTCTGGGTGAAAGCAATCACCATATGGTGTGGGTTTTGCATCTGGATTGGGCAGGAGAAAAAACACATGAGGAAGAGGGTCCTGGATTTCAAGAGGGCAGATTTTAAAGAAATAGATGACTGCCTCAGTAAATACCTTTGGGGGAGGGGGTGGCTGGGGGGAGAGTGGAGGAACAATGGAAAAAGATCAAGCAGGTAATAACTAAGGCAACAGCAAGCTGTTTGAAGGAAGTAAGCAGTGAGAGGAGGAGGAGGAGGAAGACACCACTATGTTTCTCAAAGGAGGTGGCTGATGTGGTAAGGGAGAAAAAAAACAGCTTTTAGGAAGTACAAGAGGACCCAATTGGAGGGAGACAAGGAGGTTTATCTAGATAAACAAAGGGAAGCAGGAAGGAGGGTGAGGTAGCTAAGGTACAAACAGAGGAGAGGATCGCCAAAGAATAAGATCTTCAGGTACAGTCTGTGAGTGAAGAGAGGAAAGCAAGAGGTGAAATAGTGAGGATCAGAAAAGCAAGGGGGCTGTGCAGGAGAAGATTGAGAAAAAGTTAACATTTTAAATGAGTACTTCTGTTCAGTATTCACAGTGGAGGGGCAAAGGGGATGAACCAGCATGTATTAGCATGCACCGAGGGGGGTGGACACAAATTCATTCTCAGAGGAGAGAATCTGAAGGGGATTGGAAGCCCTAAAGGAAAACAAGTTGATGGGGCCAGATGGGATTCACCCGACAGTACTGAAAGAACTGAGAACAGTGCTAGCCACACCTCTTGCAATGCTATTCGGCACCTCATTGGAGACAGGTAGTTCCAGAGGACTGGAGGAAGACTGATGGCAGTAGTACATCCCTTTCCTATTCAGTGTGTCTTCATAAGTGACATTACTGAGGAACCAGAGAGGAAGGTGAGTCTCTGCAGATAACACAAAAATCTGCAACAGGGTGAATGCCCAGGAAGGGGGGTGGAGAGAATGCATATGGACCTTGGGAAACTAGAAGAGTGGTCTAGAGTGTGGCAGATGACTTTCAATGCCAACAAGTGCAACTTCATGCACCTGGGCCAGGGAAACATAGGAGCTGTATATAAGAATGAGGAGAAGTACATGCAGTCACCAAGCAGGAGAGGGACCTTAGGGTAATCATATCTGGGCAGTACAACAAGGCAATGGTCAAGGCTAGTGAGATGCTGGGTGCATAAGGAGGGGGATGTCTAACAGGAGAAGGGAGGTGGTTTTACCACTTTACTGCACAATAGTGAGACCTCATCTAGGGAACTGTGTACAGTTCTGGAGGCCAATCCTCTGCAAGGACATTGACAGGTGGAAGTGGTCCAGAAGAGGGCTACCAAAATGGTGCAGGGATTGCATGAGAAACCACACAAGAAAAGGCTGTGGGAGCTCAACATGTACTCCTTGGAGGAGAGGAGAAGGAGAGGGGTCATGATTGAAACCTGTAAGTACCTCACAGGGATGAACAAGATGCAGGAGGGGAATCTCCTTCAGAAGAGGAGGAGCATTGGAATGCGGGGCATGCAGTGAGGCTTTGGGGGGAGTTTAAGAGGGTTGTCAGGAAAAACTTCAACACAGAAAGGGTAGTGGACACCTGGAAGGGCCTGCCAGAAAAGGTGGTGGAGTGAAGACAGTGGGAAGCTTTGAGTGTACATGGGATAGGTACATGGGCATAACAAGTAAAGGAAAGGGAGGAAAGAGTGACACCTGAGACCTAATAGGGTCCAGGGTGTAGTGATAGACAGAGAAAACAGGGCAGACTAGGTGGACCTACTGGTCCTTTTCTGCCAACAAATTCTATGATCAGCATTGCCATGCTGTGATCAACAATGGTGCTTGATGTCCATATTATAGGACTGCAGCACCAGGCTCCATCTTAACAGTCTGGTGTTCTGCCCACTGGTTCTATGAAGCCAAGTGAAGGGGTTGATGACCAGTGTGAACTCCCTCCCATGCAACTATGGTTGCAGCTTCTGTAGAGCTCAGTCAATACCTAGACACTGTCTCAATTGTGGCGTAGGCTTCCTCTCTGGGCAGCAACTTCCTGCTCAGGTACATGACTGGGTGTTCCTCCCCCATGTGTGTGACCTGACTTAGAACTGTGCTGAGCTCATAATCAGATGCATCAACATGCACAATGAACTTCCATGAATAGTCAGGGCTTGTGAGCACAGGTGCCTGACACAATGCCTCCTTCAACTGGTAGAAAGCTGTTTAACGGTGCTATGTTCACTGAACTTTTTCTGGCATGTTCTTCCTTGTGAGATCAGACAGAGGGTTTGGTCATACTGCTATAGTTTGGCACAAACTTTGATTAGTACCCTGCCATCCCTAAGAAGGCCTGTACTTTTCTCTTGGTTGTGGGTGGGGCCCATCCCTGTATGGCCTCAATTTTTACTGGATCAGGCCAGATGTAGCCGTTCCCCACTGTGTGCCCAAGGTATGATACTTCGGCCATCCCTATTTGGCACTTCTCCACCTTGACTGTTAGCCAGCCCAGCAGCCTTCAGTCAGCAGAGCAACTCAGTCACGTGCTTAACGTGATTCTCCCATGTCCTGGTGCATATGGCGATGTCATCCATGTACGCCAGAGCAAAGTCTCCTGCCCCAGACAGAGTGCAGTCCACAAGCTCTTGAACTGTGGCTGGTGCATTCTACATCCCGAATGGATTTACTCAAAACTCGAACAGAAGAAATGAAGTGATGAAGGCCGACCCCTGTCTGGCTTTAGGGGTCAGGGGTACCTGACAATATCCCTTTGTCAGGTCTATGGTGGACAGATACAGGTCTCCCCGTAACCTCTATAGCACCTCATCTGTCATGGGCATGGAGTATGTATTCGACTCTGTACAGCTGTTGCATTAGTGGTAGTTGACTCAGAACTTCGTGGTCCCATTTTTCTTGGGGATGAGTACCACTGAGGAAGACCAGGGAGTACTGAATTCCTGGATTACACCAAAAGCCAGCATTTCCTTGCTCTTCCCCTCAGTGGCATGTTTCACTCCCTGAGGAACTCTGTAGCGTGGCTGCCTTAGTGCTCTGGGGCCCTCTATCCATGTGG
This sequence comes from Neoceratodus forsteri, assembly GCA_016271365.2. Classification (NCBI taxonomy): domain Eukaryota; kingdom Metazoa; phylum Chordata; order Ceratodontiformes; family Ceratodontidae; genus Neoceratodus; species Neoceratodus forsteri. Next base: position 1,403,886,779 of record CM057450.1, read on the forward strand.
TGTTTTGCTAGCATTGTATACCTTGGCTTCTCTGTGAACATTTTGCTAAATCTGTGCAGCACCCCATGCATTTCAGAAGCTTGGGCTGGTGTCAATCACTCCAAGAGGGTGACAGCATCCACTAAGTATTCTCTTTTAACCTCTCCTAAGAGATCCAGCAGTGAGTCTGCTGCTGTCTTCTCCTCTGGATAGCTGCACACAGGAAGGGCCATCTCATCCCAATCATGGTAGGGCTTCATCATGTTTACATAGTAGACTTGCTGGTTGTACCTCCTGTCTGCTAGCTCCACCATGTAGTTAACATCATTAACCCTCCTGACCATGGAGTAAGGACCCTCCCAAGCTGCCTGTAAGTTTATTCTGTTGGAAGGGAATGAGTACCATCATCCATTACCCAACCTTATATTCCCAGGCTTTGGTCTCAAGGTCATACCATGTCTTCTGTCTTTGTTGGGCAGTGGCTACATGCTCCTGGACGAACCCCATGAGCTCCTTGAACTGTGACCTGAAATTCAGGATGTAGTCCACAACAGATTCACCTTAGGGAGCAAGCTCACCCTCCTATTTATCCCGTACCAAATCAAGGGGACCCCTTACCCTATGGCCAAACAGGAGCACGAAGGGCGAGAATTCTGTAGACTCCCTTGGAATTTCCATATGTGAATAAGAGACAGAGTAAGTACTTGTCACATTTTCTCATATGCTGGTTAGTGAACACTCTTAATAATAATAATAATTTATTTATATGGCGCCTTTCAATAACCAAGGGGCCTAACAAACAATGGAACAAAATAAATCTTAAAATTACACATTATAGATAATATAAAATACAGATGATACAGCTAAAAACAGAATATAAATCAGTTACCAAATGCTTGGATCCACAGATACATTTTAAGAGCCTGTTTAAATCCCTCCATGGTCACGCACTCCCATAACTGACGGGGTAGAGAATTCCAAAGGGTAGGGGCCGCATGCATAAATGCCCGGGCCCTGGAAGATTTTAAACAAACCTTTGGAATCTCTAGCAACCCCTCGACAGCCGAGCGGAGCGATAGCCCAGGGCAGTAAAGGACCAGAAGCTCTTTCAGGTTGTCCGAGCCTTGTCCGTGTAGGGCTTTATAAGTCAGAAGATGGTCTTAAGAGGACATTAAATCACTCAACCAGACCATTAGTCTGGGGGTGAAATGAGGAAGCTGCCTCACCCCATGCTTCTTCCAAAGACTAACCATTACGGCAGACAAGAAATTGGTGCCTTGGTCCAACAAAATATTCTGGGAAAAACCTACCTGGCTAAATATCCCCAGCAGTTTGCTGCACCCCTGACAGTCCTATTTAACAGCTATCTTGAAACAGGAGTGGTTCCAGAGGACTGGAGGAAGACAGATGTAGTCCCACTTCACAGAACTGGTAGCAGGGAGGAGGCTGGCAACTATAGGCTTCAGCCTGACTTTTGTGGTGGGAAGGTTAATGGAATCACTGCTGAAGGGAAGGACTGTGGAGTATCTTGAATCCAATGAGTTGCAATACCCGAGATAGCATGGATTCACTTGGTTGGGGGGGTGTCATGTCAGACAAATCTGATAGATTTCTTTGACTGGATGACCAGGGAATTAGATCAGGGAGGAGCAGCGGATATGGCCTACCTAGATTTCAGTGAGGTTTTCAGCACCATTCCACATAGGGGACTCATAAGCAAGCAGGGCAGCTTAGGAGTGGGTCCAACGGTAGTCAGCTGGGTAAGAAACTGGTTAGAGAATAGGTGACAGAGGGTGGTGGTAAATGGAGTTCATTTCAAGGAAGGGAAGGTAACCAATGGGGTGCCTCAGGAATTAGTGCAGGGACTGGTCCTCTTTAATGTCTTTATAAATGACATTGCAGAGGAACTGGAAGGGAAGGTCTGTCTTTTCATGGATGACACCAAAATTAGCAGTAGGATGGACACTCCAGGGTAGTTAGAAAGAATGAGCAGAGACCTAAGAAAACTCAATGAGTGGTTAAGGGCATGGCAGCTGAGTTTCAATGCAAAAAAGTGCAAAGTTATACACTTAGGGTACAGAAATCCAGACGCAAAATAAGAGGCCACCAAGGGAGCTGTTGTGGAGGTGTCTCGGAGATGTATGAGGTCAGTGAACAAAGCCAAGAGGAGAAGAGATCACTCTCAATTACCAGAGAAGTTACAGAAGTGGTGGGTGGGTGGGTGGGTAGGAAGATGTCAAGCTTCAGGGTGTACAAAGAGGATCAATTGAAGGAGAGTAATCAGTCTGCCTGGAGAATCAGAGGTAAGAGGTGGGGCTCAGAACTGCACAGGAGATCAGGCAGAACTACAAAAGCTTCTTAAGATACAGAAGAAGAGAATTAAGGAGGACATGGAGAGGCTGAGTAAAGAGAGGGAATGGGTGATTGATAATGCTGGCAGGTGGATCTCCTTAAAGAATACTTTGCCTCAGTATTCACAATGGAAAAAGGGAGGTCCATTCCAGCGTGAATGTTCTCCCAGTGGTGGACTCTGAGGCTGAGGGACAGGACCTGGAAGTAGGCCTGATCATGGAGGACAAGGTGCTTAAGAAGCTAAGGGGACTAAATATGAATAAGGCAGTGGGCCCCAATGGGCTTCTTCCTAGGGTATTGAGTAAGATGGGGAAGACTCTAGAAGGGCCATTGACAGACTTCAGTTGTTTCCTGACCACAGGGGTTGTTCTGAGGTACTTGAGTGAGTCGTATGTGATCTCTCTTCATAATGGAGGGGATAAGGGGAATCCAGGCAGCTACATGCCATTCAGTCTGACCTCCATAGTTGGGCAACAGCGCCAGATAGATCACCCTTCCCACACTTTTCTCAACAAGGGCTGCATGTAAACTATGTTAGAGATCTGTACAGTCTTGCATGTCTGTCATCAAGACTCTGCCCCACCCACAAATATGGGCTCTAACTGCTGTTAAAAAGCATCTGTTGCATAGTGTTACCCAATCCACAGACACACTTTACAGCAAAACAAAATCTATCTATCTACTCTATATATATATATATATATATATATATATTTTTTTTTTTTTTTGCCATAAAGTGTGTCTGTGGATTGGGGAACATTATGTACCAGATGCTTGTTTAACAAAATCCTGCATGACAAAAGGACTTGCCATTGACTTACAATGGCCCCTACAGTAAACTGCAACATTTCTGCATTGCATCCTGGCTGTCACATCTGTGCATGTATGTATGTATGTATGTATATATATATATATATATATTATAGTGGCACTATAGTTAGAGTTGAGTACCCCATTCAAGGTTAAAGTATGAAATTTGGCAGCTTAATAACTTTGCCACCATGCGACTGATTTGCCTGAAATTTTGCAAGCACAGAGTGGTACCATAACTCTCTGGATCTGCCAAGTTTCGTAATATTTGGATATACAGTTGCAGAGCTACATAGCATGGTAGAATGTGGTATTTACGCTTTTTTGCACATTCTTTGCTCGTGCTTACAGGTCTGTGCGACCAGTCCGAAACCTTCAGGGAACATGCAGCCAGGGTCCCTGATGTACCTTTCAAAGATTTCGTGAAAAAATATTAAACAGATCAAAGTTATTCAAAAACAAGTTTCCCATTATAGTCAATGGGAAAGGTTAACAAAAAGTTCGACATTGTCGTAAATGACCCCTGTAGTGTTGCAATCCACCATTTTGTTTTCAGTTGGTGGTCACAGAAATGCTTGGCATTTAAAACTGGGACCCTTTAAGTACACAGTTCTTTTTGTGTTCACCTAGTCGAGCCCTGAGGATGCTAGCCATGTCTTTTTTGGGGGGTTAAATACCCCAGAAATATGTTTTTAAAATTTTTGTAAATTGTAGTGTCTCAAAGTAGTGTCGCACATTTGACACTTCCGCGCTTTTTTTTTACGAAAGTGTCGCAAATCACGACACTACTTTGAGACACTATGGCCAAAAGATTAGGAAATCTTTGCCACCCTGCTGCAAAAGACTGGTTTGGTCTTTTGGGCTGAAATTTGGAGGGAAGAAAGCCAAGATCCCACATATGTGAATTTTGGTGGTTTGATGACAATATATTAGAGGGCTGCAAAGTTACAGTACTCTAAAGTTGATGATTTTTCCCATGGCATCCGCCACGCCTTCCGGGGCCCGTATCTCGGAAACGCTTCGAGATATGGACTTTTCGACAGAAAAATACTTAACCCCCCTGCTAGGGGACTAAGTACAAAACTAGCCAGAAAAGTAATAAATTATATGAAAGTTTAATTTTTTTCCACGTCGTATGATTCCTGAGATATAAGCAATTTAGTATTCCAAGTGTTCATTTTCTGCTCCAAGGCCCATTATTATGCATACCTTCTTTGTATTCACTGTGTTTCTCAATGCAGCTTTTGGGTAAAAAAAGGGTGTGCATTTTTGTTACTGTTACAGTTAGCGTTTCCACTTGCGTTTCCATAACTGTTTGCGTTACCGTTACTGTCTATGCCACTGTGTGCGTTACCCTTTGCGTTTTTGTTTGTGCTTGCATTTGCGTTACTATTAACATTTGCGTTTCCATTACTGTTTTTGTTTGCGTTTCCTTTTGCGTCACCGTGTGCATTTCCATTTGATTTCCGTACGTGCTTCCATTTGCGTTTCTGTTTCTGTTTGTGTTTCCTTTGGCGCATCGTGTTCATGAGTGTTTGCATTTCCAATTGCATTACCGTGATCTGCAGCATTATTTCTTATGCTTGTACGTGAAGGTTGCTTTTTATGCTTCTTTTATTAACACTTACCCTTGTGTTTCTTTTACCATTTGCATTATCGTTTACATTTGCATCACCATGTGCATTACCGCTTATGCTATGCTTATCGTTACTTCACTATTTATAGTGCATATTCTCAAAAGAACGGAAATTCATGGCAAAAACTCCATTTAATGCATCAGTTAGGGTTGTTCCACAGCAACAAAGCGAGGAATTCGATGTTAGGGTTCCCACCCCTTACTACTCCCCCCTTGCAACAGGCATCTGGGTGTGTTGTGTCGCCAATCCTAACTCTCACCCGATCCCATGTGTAAACAAAGCTGAAGTAGTGCAGTATAGAGAATGAGTGTGAGAGTTAGGACCGACGACCCCAATGCACACCCTGGTGCCTGTTGGTGGGGGCGGGGTGGGCATGGGGTGCAAGGGGTGGGAACCCTAACATCGAATTTCTTTGCTTTTGTCTCTGTGGAACAACCCTAACTGATGCATTAAATGGAGTTTTTTGCCATGATATATATATATATATATTTATTTATAAAATAAGTAACGATAAATGGCCGAAACCCAATGTTCTGATTGTATAAAACACATCACATGACCGTGTGTATATCAGAACACGCACCGCAGACACCTCAGAGTGGTTTGTCTATTATATATATATATATATATATATATATATATATATATAGTGACTGCAAAAAACTTTGTTAATGCACCATTAGGGTTGAAGCATAAAAAGTAGGGAAATCTGATCTTAGGGTTCCCAAGCCTAACACACTACCCCCACCCTTGGTTTCCAACATGAACACCCCACTCCTGCCCTCGGCTTCCAAACCTAAGACCCCACCTCCACCCTGCATGCAGGAACAGGTATGAGGGGTGTGTCTTGGAGTTCCAAACCCTAATGCTCACCCCATCTCAACAGTTAATAACCTATCATGGGAACTGAATATGAACATACAAAACTGCCAGCAGATACAGACCAGATGGTCTATTGTGTCTGCTTGATTGTGCAGCACAGAGGTTAGACTCCTGCTGCTCCCCCCACCTCTTGCCCCACTTTCTTCTCCTCTCATCTTCCCACTGACTAGTATTTTGCCCTTAACCCTATCCTACCCCCTTTTAAAGCTTTCTACTGTTTTAAGAGATACCACTTCTTCAGGAAGTGCATTCTATCCCCCTACCACCCTCTCCATGAAGTAATGCTTCCTCGCCTCCCTCCTGACACTACCCCCCCTACAAACTTCAGGCTGTGCCCCTTAGTAATTCCTTCTCCCATTAATCAAAACATGCTCTCTGTACTAACCCTGTTGATGCCCTTTAAGCACTTGAAGGTTTCGAACATATCACCCCTTTCCCTTCTCTGCTCCAATGAGTACATGTTCAGATACCTCAGCCTATCCTCATAAGGCTTCCACTCCATGCCTCTGATCCTTTTAGTTGCCCTCCACTGTACCCCTCCAGTAACCTGATGTCCTTCTTTAAGTATGGGTTCCAGAACTGTGCACAGTACTCCAAGTGCGGCCTCACCAGTGACCTGTACAGTAGCAGAATGACTTCCTTCCTCCTCGAGGTGATTCCTCTAACAATGCACCCCAGCATTCTCTTGGCTTTTGCCACTGCTTTCCTACATTGAGACGAGTGGTTCATATTCTTTGTGACCTTACCCTCAAATCCTTTTCCTCCTCAGAGATGGACGGCTGAACCCCTCCCAGATGGTAACTGTACCCAGGATTCCTCACTCCAAAGTGCATGACCTTGCACTTCTTAGCATTGAAACCCAGCTGCCAAGTGTCTGACCACTGCTCAAGCCTTCCCAAATCTTCTTGGAGGTCTTTTCCTCCCTCTACCTCATCCACAACTGCCCCTATCTTGGTGTCGTCCGCGAATAAACTGATTCTGCTCTTAACTCCAACTGCTATGTTGGCTATGAAGATGTTAAACAGCACCGGCTCCAGCACTGAAACCTGTGGGACCCCACTGGTGACTGCTCTATAAGTTGAGTCCCCCCCCACAACCACCCTCTGATGTCTGTCTCCCAACCAGTTACCAACCCACTTAACCAGTTTCTCCCCTGCTCCCAGGTTCCTCAATTTACTAGTTAATCTGCCATGCAGTACCGAGTTAAAGGCCTTGCTGAAATCCAGATACAGACATCTACAGCCCAACCGGTGTCTAGTTCTTTTGTCAGCCAGTCAAAAACGTGAACCAGGTTTGTTTGACATGATCTCCCGGAGACAAACCCATACTGTTTGTCGTCCATAAGACCGTTCACCTACAAGAAGGTCACCAGCTTTTCCTTTAGGATTGTTTCCATGAGCTTACACACAATGGAAGTCAGACTGACTGGTTTATAGTTACCAGGCTCATCCTTGGGACTGCTCTTGTGCAGGGGTACCACATGTGCCATCCTCCAGTCCTGAGGCATGCACCCCTTCTGCAGGGAGGTATTGAACAAGTCTGCCAGTGGTGCCACCAGGACTTCAGCCAATTCCCTCAGGACTCTAGGGTGCAGCCCATCCGGCCCTGGAGCCTTGTCTGTGTTTGGTGACTTAAGGCCTTCAAGCACTCTGCTCGCAGGGCTCTCTCTATCTGTGATCCTATCTCCTCCCATGCCAGTGTTGCCCTGCCCCTGTGGTATTGGCCCATCTCCCTCTCTCTCTCTCTGGTAAAAGCTGAGCAGAACTACTCATTGAGCACCTCTGCCTGTTCAACCCCCTTTTCTATCCAACCTCCATCCTTCTTTATCCTGGTGATTTGCTCCTTGCAGTTCCTCTTCTCCCTTATGTACTTGAAGAAGGCCTTGTCCCCCTCCTTAATCCCCTTTGCTAGCCTTAGCTCCTTTGAAGTCTTGGCAGCCCTCACAGCCCTGCTCTCCTTCCTGGTTTTCCTTGTGTACTCATCCCTATCCTCCTCTCTTTTGGACCCCTTCCATCTTCTGAAGGCTGTCTTTTTCTCCCTCACCCTTATCTGCACCTCCTTTGACCACCAACATGGCTTCTTGGCCCCTGCCTTCTTACTGTGTTTCTTTGTGCAGGTGTCTGTGCTGCTAACAGGCCTTCCTTCAGGATGGCCCATTTCTGGATGGTATCCATGTCAGGGGTGATGCTAGCCACAAGCCCTCAAGGATGTCAGCCATCCTGCAGAAGTCAGCCCTTTTGAAGTCCACTGTCTTGGTTTTTGTAGATGTCCCCTCCCTACCCATATCCATGGAGAACCACACTGTTCGGTGGTCACTACCTGCTAGGAGGTCCTCAGTCCATATGCCCTGCATGTAGTCTCCATTGGTCACCACAAGATCCAAGATGTTCCCCTTCCTTGTCAGTTCCTCCACCTTTTGTGACAGGAATACATCCTGGAAGGTTTCCAGAACTACTTGCTCCCTAGTGCTTGTGCTAGACATAGTTTTCCAATCCACCCCTGGTAGATTGAAATCCACGACCACCACGGTGCCACCCCTTCCAGTGTTTCCATAACTGATCTGCCAGTTCTCTATCGATGCCCTCTGACTGTGAGGGTGGTCTGTACACAACCCTCAAACCCTCAGTCTGACCCTTTTACCTTTATTGTTCTGCAGTTGCATCCATAAGGCTTCCGGCCCCTCCCTCCCTCCTCCCTCCCTCCTCCTCTCCATACTGTTCACTATCCCTTCCCTCACAAATAAAGCCACCCCTCCAACCTTTTCTTTTGTCCTATCCCTGTGATACAGTCTGTATCCCGGTCACATGATGTCCCAGTCATGGTGCTGGTTGGCCCATGTCTCAGAGATGGCATCTATATCCACTTCCCCTTCAGCCATTAATGCTTGGAGCTCAGGTATTTTGTTCCCCAAGCTCCTTGCATTTAGTGACACCACCCTCCAGCCAGATCCCTTGCTTACCCCAATACTCCCCTGTACCTCCTCCACTTTTTGATTGCCCCCTTCCCCATCTTGCTAGCTAGGGGAGGAGGTGCATTGCCTCCCTCTCCTTTTTGGCCCTGGCTGCTGCCCAGTGCTAAGCTCCCCCCCCAGTCAGTTTAAATTATACTTGGCTGTAATTAACTCCCCCAGCTTCTGTTTCAGGACACAGGAACCCTCCTTGCTCAGGTAAAGCCTATCTGGTGAGTAGAGGTTCTTGTTTTCTCATGTTGCCCCCCAACCCCCCACTAATCCAAACCTCATAGTTCTACACCACTCTGCCAGCCATGCATTAAATTCTATGATCCTCTGTTTCCTGGCTGTGCTTGCCCTGGGTACTGGTAGGATCTCAGAGAATGTGACTGTTTGCTCCTTGATGCTGTCCAACCTGCCCAACTCCCTGAAACTGTCCTTCACTTCCTTTACTCTGCAGCACTCCAGATCATTAGTGCCTGTGTGCACCACTATGTAGGGCTTCACCCCCTGTCGTCACACATTTAATGACATGCTGTCCTACTCATACTCATATTCTGCAACATCAAAGGGTGTCGTAAACCATACTCTGAGGAAGACAGATTGTCTTGTTATAATTAACAATATTGCTGTATTTGCAGAGTCCAATCAAGTTGTAGTCTGACACATTGACCTATGCAGCTGTATGTTACAAATTAAGTATGCAGACGTGAGTGTTACCTCATACTAGCAGTTCAGAGCTGTGACATCAGAAGAAGGGAGGGACATTCTGGCCTCTCTGATATTGGTGAAGCTTGGCTGAAAGGACTGACACTTTTTTCTGGACTTCTAAGAGTCATCTTTGTTTCTGGCACTTCTAAGGGACACTTCTGCCAAGATAGGTAACAGCCAAAATCATTTGCCAACTGAAAATCTGAGGTAGAATTAGATAAATCAGTTACAATGTGCTTTGTTTTGTAATTGTCCATTTCTTTTCTGATTGTAACCTTAATGTATATATGTTCTGTATTTATTATTATTTTTTTAATTTTAGTAAACCTTGTTTTTCCTTAAACCTGCCTGGGTACTTGCTCATTTTGAGTGTGAATGGTGGGACAGTATTGATAATTCTGATATAACTGTTAAATTGCTTAGAGTGTCACTATATGCAACCACGCTAACAAGGATCTGTGTAAAGATCCAGCAAGGTAAGAAAATACCAGAGTCTCAATTGAGTCAGTGGGGGTTGTGAACCAGGTTGGTTGTATGCCTGCTGGGCCAAGTATTGCGCTGCTTTCCCCGAAAAGAGTGTGATAGTTGGACCTGTTACCTGGGTGTGCTAGCTACAAAGGGTTCATAATTGACCCCAGGAATTGAGACTGGTAGTTTACTCAGACTCAAAACAAACAGGAGGGTGTCCCTGTTTGTTCCCTGTTCACGAATCGCACTTCAAAGTTGGGCACTGTGGGAGCAGAGGGCCTGACCCTCAGAGTGGATTTGTGACACCTTTCACTATTGAGCCACCCAGTATGATGACCCTCTGTTCTAATCCCTGCAGCCCCCCAGTTTTCTCACCCATAATCTGCCTCTTACCCCACTGTCCCACCCCTCCAGCAGCGTCATCATCCCCTGTTTTCTCTGCTTCCTCTATTGTGCTCTCTCTGTGGAGTGTGTCTTTTCTCTCTCTGGCATAGTGTTTCTGCCCTCCTTCCTGTCTCCCATGATCCATGTGCTCCCTCCCTCTCCTCCTCTTCTGTATCCCAGTCTCCCAATACAGTGAACTTTTCCACTCCATCATGGTTGCCTCCTGGCTGGCCTCCCCTTTGCAGGCCACAGTCCCCATGCAGTTCTTCATTCCCCATGCCCCAGTTTCCTCCTGTTCTACCTATTCCTCATTCCCCCTGAAGCCTTCTTAAGTTCCGATGCACTCCTGACCCCCACCCATGTCATATCAACAGCTGGCCCACTGTCATCCCCACTGTCCACCCCTCTTGCCTGCCCTCCCAGCTCCCCATCCTCACCAACAGTACCACTTTCATTCAACATCTGCTTGCTCACACTTCCCTAATGCCTCCTCCATCCCACCCCCTCCTTAGCCTGCTATCATACTTATATACTCTGACACCCTGACCTTGCCATCAGCCAGGCCAATAACCTCTGTTGTGTCTCTCCTCCCCTTTGACATTCCTGCCCTCCAGCTCTTTCAGACTAGCCAGCACAGAGAAGCTGTTGCTTTCCTCTCTCGGCTCTCCTTGGATTATCCCTGATCCTTTGTACTGAGTGTTCAAGTTCCATTCCCTCCCAGGACCATGTCTCACCCTTTTTTGGACCATCGTCCACCCCTTTTCCCCTTTCTCAAGTGGCTCATGAGGGTACAGCGGTGCTGGCCCATTTGCTCCCCCTACCTGTTCCATTCTTTGCCTGCAGTCTGTGCTATTTGAGTATGCCTTCCTATGGTTCCTTGTTCCCAGCTGGCCCCTTTACCCCTTTTCCTCTCTTCTGCACAGCTCCCTCCTCAGCCATGCAGTTTCCTCCTTTAGCTGCACAAGCTGCTTGCATACCAAGCACCCCCCGGCCTCCATGCAATCTTTAAGAAGATGGCAGCCCTGCATCCATTGCAGTTAACTATCCTTCCTAATCTCCTCCTACACTTTTTCTACTCATCCTCCCCAACTCAGTGCCTGTCCCCACTCCTGCCTCTGCCCTTGAAGCCTGCATGCCCAATCCCTTGGAACCCCTGTACTCTTGACTTACCTAGTTCCAATGCCCCCAATTTAGTACTATATCATAACTCGATACCATTAAGATATATATTGTGATTGTTAGGGAAGTCCCTTTCTCCTCCAGTCAGGAGGCAGCAGCCTCACTATAAATGGAGATGAGCTCTGGAAGGGAAGGATGGGGAGGATGGGTTTGGGCCTACTCCCTGGTCTCTCGCAAGACAATCAACCCCTTTACAGTAAATAGCAGCAACCCTTGGCCATTGTATGCCCTTGCTGGTAAAAGAAAAAAAATAAAGTTTAATTTCACTTCCTTCCAAACTGTGCTCCTGCAGTTCTCTGCTGTGACCCATTTGCTCCTCCTCCAGAAGTGTAGCCTGCTTCTGCCCCACTGCAAACTGTGGCAAACAATCCTAGCTCACATCAATTTAAACTCAGATGCAGAACACATAATTACCTGAAGCAGTTACATCACCCACAGAAGCTTCCAGAAGTGTAGCCTGCTCCTCCCACACTGCAAGCTATGGTAAACAATCCCAGCTCACATCAATTTAAACTCAGAAACAGAGCACAGAATTACCTGAAGCAGTTATATTACCCACAGAAGCTTCCAGAAGTGTAGCCTGCTCCTCCCCCACTGTAAATAGTTGGGTGAGCATTAGGGTTCGGAACCCCAAGGCACACCCCTCACACCTGTTCCTACATGCAGGGTGGAGATGGGGCCTTAGGTTTGGAAGCTGAGGGTTGGGGAGGGGTGTTCAGGTTGGAAGCCAAGGGTGGGTGTAGTGTGTTAGGCTTGGGAACTCCAAGATCAGATTTCCCTACTTTTTATGCTTCAACCCTCATGTTGCATTAACAAAGTTTTTTTTTTTTTCAGTGAATTTCCTTACATTTTCAAATACTTTATTTGTATCCCTATTAAGGGACACTATTCATGAGGTGGTATGAAAAAATGGCTTTGTTGAAAATTTTGAGTGAAAATATAAAAAATGACCAAAGTTACACATGTGCACAGAAACATTTCAACAAACACTTGTAACTTGGCCATTTTTAGGAATTTTTTCACCAAATTTTCAACATGGGCTATTTGGGACCCACCTCGTGAACAGTGGTACTGGCATTTCATTAATTGGTCCTGAAAGATAATTTTGCACAGCTACTACAGCATTCTTCACCACAGATGCAAAAATACATTTTGGCAGGTGTGAGAAATGACAGCTGTACCACTGATGAGGTGGCTTTAAAAAACCGGTATGTTGAAAATCTGAAGTTAAAATATTATAAATTACCAAAGTTATGTGCCTGTGTAGAAACTGCACAATGCATGCTTGTAGTATGGCTATTTTTCTGAATGTTGTCACCTAATTTTGAACATGGCTATTTTGGGACCCCACCTCATGAACAGTGGTAGTGTCATTTCGTTAATCAGTCCTAAAAGGAGATTTTGCACAGTGACTGCACCAGTCTTCGACACAGGTGAGAAAACACATTTCAGACAGGGTGTGAGAAATGACAGTTGTACTGTTCATGAGGTGGTGCGACAAAATGGTAATGCTGAAAATCTGTAGTGAAAATATGAAAAATTGGTGAAGTTACGAGCGTGCATAGAAACTACGTAATGCATGCTCGTAACGTGGTCATTTTTTGGAATTTTTTCACCAAATTGTTCAATGTGGGCTTTATGGGACCTCCTTTCATGAACAGTAGCACTATGATTTTGTTAATTCATCACAAAGTAGATTTCGAGCAGTTATTTCGCTTATTCTGCATAGTGTGGAAAACACATTTTGGGCAGAATATGAAAATGACAGCTATACTGTTCATAAAGAGGTGTAAAAAATGGCAATGTTGAAAATCTGAAGTGAAAATGTTAAAAATTGATGAAGTTACAAGCGTTGCATAGAAACTGCGCAGCATCGCGCCATGTCAGTCATTTTTTGGAATTTTTTCACCAAATGTGCAACATGGGCTTTTTTGGACCCTACCTCATGAATAGTGGCACTGTTGTTTTGTTACTCAGTCCTGAAAGGTGATTCCATGCAGCGACCATGAAATCACTTTCTGGGACCAAGTAATTAAATGACATTGGCAGTGTTCTTAAGGTGGGGTCCCAAGAACCCATGTTGAAAACTTGGGGCCCAAATTCCTTAAAATGGCTGAGATATTAACCTAAGTTGAAACCCCCATTGAGTGCCATTATACGACGCTTACCTTTGATTTTTCAGTTCCCGGTTCAGCTTTGAAGAGAGCAGACATCTCCGGTCCAGAGAAAAAGACAGTGCCGACCTCAGAGGTAGGGCAGGTGCGGGGAGGGTGCTCAGTGGGAGGGTGGGTGGAGAGGGTACTGGGAGTCAATGAGGATCATTTACTTTTTACAGGTAAAAAAAGATGTTGGGGATGGTTTTCTTTATTTACAGGTTAAAAAAACTTTATCGCACACTGAGGTGGGCTCCCAGTGTGCCACGTGAGTTGGGGGGATACATACTGCTGACAAGGGGATTGGGCACCCCCAACAGCAAGGTCAAAATAAATAAATAACTTTTGAGCACACTGGGGTGGATTCCCTGTGTGCCACATGAGTTGGGGGGATACATGCTGCCGACAGGGGGATTGGGCACCCCGTTGGCAACTGGCTCCAGGACTGGGCATCTCGGTGTTGGAAACAGATTAAAAAAAAATTATTATTTGGCACACTGAGGTGGCTCTCAGTGTGCCAGAGTAGTTGGAGGGGGAGAAATGCTGATGGGGATTGGGCATCCTGCTGTCGGCAACTGACTATCTTATTTTCGCAAATCATGTGTGTGTGCAAAAATAGGATACACCTATTTTCACACACACACCCACACCCCAAGATTTGCGAAAATACGGTACTTTCGTGCTGAACACTTAACTTTTCCCATAGGAAATAATGGGAAACTTAAAACTGATATAACTTTTGACTGAATTAATATTTTTTTCACCAAACCTTCAAAAGGCACATCTGTGACCCAAATACTTTGTAATCTGAAAATTTCAGAGCACAACCTAAAACCATTTCAGAGATACAAGTGCACAAAGACGTGTGCGACACCAACCTTGATGTCGTAGTTGACATATAAATTCTTCCATAGGAAATATTGGGAAAAGAAAATACTTTATACTTTTGAATGGATTAATATTTTTTCACAAAAACTTCAAAAGGCATATATGTGACCCAAAGGCTTTCTACCCTGAAAATTTTAGAGTGAAATCGAAAACCATTTCTGAGATACAGGTGGACAAAGAAATGTAAAAAAAAAAGTGGTAAATTTAAGTTTCTGTGACACTCTGTATCTCGGAAATCACAAAACTGATTCACACGAAAGTTGACATGTTAAGAGACCTACCCCTAGAAATTATGCATACCACATATTGTGCAAATCCATTGAATGGTTCCAAAGTTATTAAGGTTCAAAGTTTGGGGTTTAACATAGAAGTTTGCACTCAACCCTAATATACTGTCACTACTGTGCCAGTATATATTATACTGGAGTGATAGTGCCAGTATAGTTAGGTGCACATTTCTATGATGAACTTGCCATTTTGAACGTTAATAACTCTAGAACCATTCAATGGATTTGCACGACATCTGACACACATAATCTCTAGGTATAGGTCTCTTGATATGCCAAATTTTGTGTGGATGGGATTTGTGGTTTTTGAGATATGGATTGTCAAAAAAACATAGAATTACCATTTTTTTTAAACTTTCAATCTTTATTATTTTTATAATAGAGAACATACTTTTTTAAAAAAAAGGGACAAAAAAGGTTTCCAGTTAACTATACAATAAAAAAAGCTTAAAACCAAAACAGAAATATTTAAAAAAGTAAACATACAGTGCACATATAAATTATACTTCATCCTTTTCCAAATTGTTGTCAACAATATTCCTTAAAGGAAACTCTAAATAGATCAATTCATTGTAAATCAAAGGGCTCAGTTTAGGGTACAAAGTCTGGCCGAATAGGTATAATATATATAACTCATCTTCTCCATATCTTTTCAAAACTAGTCTGGGACTTATTTAATGTGGCTGTAATTTTTTCCATTCTGTAAATATCTACCATTAATTGATGCCATTGATCCAGAGTGGGCGGCGAGGGGGACAACCACTTCTTAGTGATAGCTTTTTTGGCTGACAAGGAAGGCCAGGTTGATAAAGTTCCTTGTTGGGATATCTGTGCAACCCAATGGGAGCTCTCCAAAAGAAAAACAAGGGTCTCGGGTTATATCTGAGGTCATTATTTTCTGAATGGGCCTCAGGAAACTTATAAGAAAAGGTTGTAGAACCTGGCAAGACCAAAAAACATGGCCTAGGTTGGCTTGGGTACATCCACATCGCCTCCAACAATTTGCATTCAGGAGAGCACTATATTTCTGAGTCACATTTGGAGCTCTAAAATACCTTACTGTTAGTTTCCAGGCAAACTCCTTCCACCGTCCAGAACCAGTGCCCCTCTGCATTGTCCTTATATGCCTCTCCCAGAGGGGAACGGGTACAACAACCCCCAAGTCCCTTTCCCATGCCAGCCTGTTTTTGTTTAAGGGATTTCCTTTTAAGGAGTATAGGCCTTTATACAAGATTGAGATTGTATGAGATGGGACCGATCTCCCATCTATCACACCCAGAAAGATCTCTTGGAGTTCAGGGAGAGGGCCATCTTTCCACATGATCTCCTTTAGTGAACTGAGGTAATTCCTGGTTTGGAAATACCTAAATCTGTCTGAGTAAGGGATAGCATATTTTTGGACTAGGTCTGTAAATGACAAAATTAGTCCCTGCGGCATAAAGTGGTATACCAGATGCAGGCCCCTTTTCTGCCATTTAAGATATCCCTTATCCAGCTTGGCCGGAATGAAGGCACCTATCTAGGGTAAGGAGAGCATAGCAGGTCTCCATTTAGTAAATTCCTGAGAGGATAGCTCCTTTTGCCAAGATCTAAGTGTGGATCGGGTAAATAGGTTGCCTATATTCTCTATCTTTAGGTCAGGGGGGAAAGAGAGGAGAGTGCGAGTAACATTTCGGAGCTCTGCCTCCTGAATCTCCACCGATTTCCACCTGGCCATATATTTGGTATCTAGCCAGTATAGTGGTAATCTAGTTTGGGAGGCTAGGTGATATAACCTAAAATTAGGTAAGAACGTGCCTCCTTGTTGCTTGGGGAGCTGCAGAATTGAAAGGCTAACCCTTGGTTTTTGTCTCCCCCAAATGTAAGTGGATACCTTCATCTGTAATGTCCTGAAGAAAGCATCCGCTATCTGTATTGGAAGAGTTTGGGCTAAATAGAGAAAGCGGGGAAGGACCACCATCCTGATGGATTCTATTCTCTGATGAAGGGACAGAGGGAGAGCTCTCCATCTCTACAACTCTGCACCCGTCCTGAGCAGAAAGGGGGTATAATTCAAGGAAAAGAGGTCTTCATCAGGCAAACCAATCCGAACCCCCAGGTATTTAATACTCTTCAGATCCCACCTAAAACAGTGCCTATTTCTAAGCTCTGCAGAGGGAATAAAATTCATGGCCAACACTTCAGTCTTGGCCTGATTAATTTTATATCCTGACATTTCTCCAAATTTATTAAGTATACTCCAGAGGGAGGGGAGGGAGGCCTCAGGGTCAGTCATATAGATCAAGAGGTCGTCCGCATAGAGGGCTAACTTATGGGTGTCAGGTGCCAGCTCTATTCCAGACAGACCCACCTCCTGCCTCAAAATCTGAGCAAGTGGCTCTAAATATGTTGCGAACAATAAGGGGGACAGGGGGCAGCCCTGCCTAGTGCCGCGAGATAACGAGATAGGGTTGGTAAACAAGCCATTTATCTGAATATATGCTTTGGGGTCTGTATACATTAATTTTATAAGATCAATAACTGATTGTGGGATTCCAATCCTCCCCAGTACTGCCCACAGAAAAGGCCATTCGACACTGTCGAACGCCTTCTCTGCGTCCAGTGAAAGCAAAAGAAATGGAGAGCCCCTGTTCCTCACCTGATGTAATAAAAATTATGTTCTTTTAATGTTATCCTGCGTTTGACGTCCCGGCACAAACCCAGTTTGGTCCAGATCTATTACCTCAGGTAAAAAAGTTTCAAACCTTTTAGATATTATAGATGCAAAAATTTTGTAATCAATATTAAGTACAAAGATGGGTCTGTACGAGGAGCAGGATGTAACATCTCTGTCTGGTTTCGGGATGCTGGATATATAGGCATACCGCCAGGAGTCCGGGATTGGCTCACCTAACTGAACACCCCTAGGGGCCGCCAACAAGGTAGGGGAGAGGTCCTCCCTGAAGGTCTTATGAAAATTACCTGTATATCCATCTGGCCCAGGACTTTTACATGATTTTAAGGCCGAAACAGCCTGAGCTAGCTCGAGGGGGGAGATCGGTATCGCCAGAAAAAGTTTCTGTTCCTCCGAAATCCCCGGAAGCTCAAGACCCCTTAAAAAGGCTGTTATTTCCTGAGCATCCCCCTCACCTCCCATCTGATAGAGGGCCCTGTAATGGGCCTGAAAGGCCTGCTCTATCCCCTTAGGGATTGTGACTAACTGCTTAGAATTTGGGTCCCTGATCTGAGTAATGTTAGATCGGGTCTTGTGTTGTCTGAGTCTATGCACTAGTAGCCGAGTGGCCCTAGGGCCCCCCTCATAGTATTTTTGTTTGATAAATTGTAAAGCCTGCTCAGTACGAATATCAAGGATCCCCTGAATTTGATCCTTAGTAGCCTGTAAGAGGGGAAAAACCCCTTCATCTCCTGCAGCATGTTGGGCCCTCAATTCCTGGAGTTGTTTATGAAGCTTATCGAGGCGTACCTGTTGTCTCTTTTTAAATTGGGCTGCATACTTTATTATCTCGCCCTGAAGGACCACCTTAAGGGTGTCCCGGAGAGTACCATCCCTTGTCCCCTGCTGTCTATTATCAGTTAGGATCTGTTTAATTCTGTGCTTAATCATTTCCTTGAAATCTTTTATGTTTAGTAAATAATTACTGAATTTCCACAGAGTATTAATTTTCTCCTTCTCCCAGGTCATGTTAAGTGTTAAGATGGAGTGATCTGATAAGACTGTGGGAGTTTGTAAACAATTTTGAATTTTAAATAGGTGTTCCTTAGAGACATGAATATAATCTATCCGTGTGTATACTTTATGGGGGTCTGAAAAATGCATATATTCTCTCTTGTTGGGGTGAAGATACCTCCAGGCATCTACCCATTGGGCTCCCGAAAAGTAGGACTGCATTACCCGCTGTGCAGGAGATTTTTTAGGGTTTTTTTTTTTTTATTTAGTTGTTTAACCAGAAATAGCACACTAAGCTGAAAGCTTTTTTACAGGAGCGACCTGGGAGCACAAGGAGGTTAAGTGACTCACTCAGGATCACACAGTATGCAAGTGGAAGTTGTGGGATTCAAACCCAGGTCTGGTCTGCTGGATGTTACCAGATTTGTAGCTCAGAGCCTTAGACCACTGCGCTATACTGCCTCCTTAAATTATATTAGAGGTATCAAGATGCGAAGAGGTTAAGTTATGATCGCCCCATATTATTAATACTCCCTTGTGTCTCTCCATTATTTTCTGGAATAGTTTTTTCCTTACGTCTGGTCCCTCTCCCGGGGGGACATAGATTTAAGCTAAAGTGATATCTTGCCCTTCCAACTGTCCCACCACCAGGGCAAGCCTTCCCTCTGAGTCTGCATAGGAATCTGTTAGGCGAAAAGGAATACTTTTGGGGACCAAAACCGCCGCCCCCCCCTCCTCTTCCCTCCTCTGTAGACTGAGGCCACTATAATGGAAAATCCAAATTTAGAGAGCTTTTGGTGCTCCCATTGGTTTAAATGTGTCTCTTGTAGTAGGAGAAATGAGGGTTTCAGCTTTTTCAGGGAGGCCACCACTTTGTACCTTTTTATAGGATTATTTAATCCGTTAACATTGTGGGAGCAAACTTTAATTATAGTTGAGTGTGCCATCGGGTTTATTCTTAGTGCTCTGAGCTGACCCACTTAGTAAAGGTAAAATTTCTGTAGGAATGGCCCCGCCTGAATCCTTAAATAGGTTGTTATAAAAAGAACCTTCTTTCTTCGACCCTGCATAGTTTAACAATCACTTGCAAGCTGAGCCTATCTCGTATAACATATCTATCTTGGAGTGACAATCTGTAATGCAAATGTGCACATTTACTGAGTTAACAAAATACTCCAATGAAACTAATTCCAACATCTTACACCTATTTACAATCATACTTCCAAAAAGTGAGGGTGTAAACATTACCCCTCTGAGTAAGGGAACCACAGACCTAAAGGGGGACTGGGACCATAAGGGAGGAAGTGTGACCCAGCGTCTGGTCAGGCCTCCCTGACCCCTCAAACCATCGAGGTCGTAAAATGGTAACATCAGCCACCAAAGGGGAGCAGCCATGCAGATAATCATGACTGCCAGCCCTATAAGTCGCCCCAGAGGGGCAGAAACTGAAAAGGCCACGAGGGGGTACAGTTGGTGAACAGGAATCTTTCCCCAGCACAACCCACTTCATCTTTCTGGTTTACTTGCACTTAGAGAGAGACCAAATTCTAGCATTTTAATCAGTAAATCTCTTTTGTAGTTTATAGTCTTCAGTATAGACTGGAGAGACAAGTTAGGAGTAAAAAGGTTCCAGGCTGATAACCTAGAATAGAATACACATGTTTCAAAATCTCCTAGTGTCCGCACCACCCCTCATTCCCTAGGGGCTAAAGAAACAGACAATCGTCTACATTCAATACATATTTAAACCTGTTCAGGTGTCTGGACTTTGTTCTTCAAGAACTGCTTCCTTGGGGCGATTATAGGCTCTCCCGATAAATTCTTTGATCTCTTGTACTGAACGGAATCCTCTACGATTGCCTGGGCCAGCTCGTTTGTTCAGAAGGGACTGCCATTGCGAGCGGGAGTGGGGACGCTTTTCTTGTGGCGCAGGACCAGACGGCTGGAAACTCCACCCCCTCTTCTTCAGTTCTGGGATAATTTCTTCGGGGCTTGAATATATTCTGTTACCAGAATCCCAGCAGACCCGGAGCTTTGCGGAGTATGGTGTCTGGAAACGGATTCCTTTCTCCTTCAGGCTTTTCAACACTGGGGCGTAAGCTACCCTTTTTTTCATAATTTCTGTCGGGTAGTCATTGTCAAACAGCAATCTGGAAGAATTATATGCGGCATTTTTCTTCGGCCACGCTGTTTTCAAAATCAGTTCTTTGTCCCTGAAGCTGGAGAACTTTAGCACGATCGAGCGGGGCCTGGCTGTTTGCTCTGTGGGTTTATGTACCAGAGCTCTGTGTGCTCTTTCAATTTTAAATTGAACGGTTGGGGGGAGGGCTAACACGTCTTTAAGGAGATCGGTAAGAAAGTCCTCCATCTTGCCAGTTTCCAACTCCTCCGGGAGGCCGTATATGCGGAGATTATCCCTCCTGGAACGCGCTTCTAAGTCTACTAACTTTTCATGGAATGCTTCATGTTGGTCGACTAAGAAGTCAACAGCTTGACGTAGGCGCGAAGTCTCTTCAGCAATTTCCCCCACTGCCTCCTCCGACCGCTCCAGCCTTTCCTCCACCTCTGTTAATCTGCTTTGTAAGGCTGAGGATTCTTTTTTGTTCTCCACCCGAAATGCCCGAATCTCAGTTAAAAGTGTCTCAAATCGGGTCCTAGAAAGCCTTTCACATTCTCTGTCTGTATCGAAATCTTGCTCACAGGCCATGCTGCTTGCCAGCGATACGCTACGGCTGGAGGTAGGCCGTCTGTTAAATCTGCTAGCATCAGCCTTATCTTTGTTCTCCCAGGGCACAACTTCACTTTATCTTTACTCCCGGACATTGTCACACAGTTTTCTTCTTTTTTAAAGTCCGTTAAGTTAGATTAGGGAGTTTTATCAAGTGGTATGTGCTGGAGCTCCTCTCTTAAGCTGCCATTCAGAGTGGTGACGTCACCGGAAGTCCACCATTTTTTTTACATTTCTTTGTCCACCTGTTTCTCAGAAAGGTTGGGTTCTGAAATTTTCAGGGTAGACTGCGCTTGGGTCACAGATGCGCCATTTGAAGGTTTGGTGAAAAAAAATTAATCCATTCAAAAGTTATTAAAGTTTTAAATTTCCCATTATTTCCTATGGGAAAAGTTGTGTTTAGCATGGAAATGGACATTTTCGAAAAAATGAATCTGCCTGCAAAAATGAAACCAAGTTGTTTAATTTTTGAACGTTAATAACCCTGGTTAGGTCTCTTGATATACCAAATTCTGTGTGGATGGGTTTTGTGGTTTTTGAGATATGAACTGTCAAAAAAACATAAAAATAGCGGTCATTTTCAAAAATGAATCCTAGCTTGCAAAAATGAAACCAAGTAGTTTAAATACTGAACATTAATAACTCTGTAACCATTCAATAGATTTGCAAGAAATATGACATACATAATCTCTAGGGGTAGGTCTCTCGACAGGCCAAATTTTGTGTGGATAGGTTTTGTGGTTTTTGAGATATGAACTGTCAAAAAAAAATAGAATTACCATATTGTTTACATTTCTTTGTCCACCTGTATTTCAGAAACAGTTTTAGGTTGGGTTCTGAAATTTTCCGGGTAGACTGCACATGGGTCACAGATGTGCCTTTTGAAGGTTTGGTAAAAAAAATATTAATCTGTTCAAAAGTTATTAAAGTTTCAAATTTCCTATTATTTCCTATGGGAAAAGTTAAGTGTTCAGCATGAAATGGATCATTGAGTGCGAAAAGTAAACTAAGCTGTTTTCACAAACACTGTGGTATTTTCGCAAATGTTGTTTTGTGAACGTTTCGCAAATTTACGAAAGTACGTTTGCAAAAGTATTGCAAATTTGCGAAAGTACTACCTCAACAACTTCAGTTTCTTTGCCACTTCATAGCAAGCAAATGATTAGGGTTTGGGGCTGAAATGTGCAGGATGGCAAGCCCTTGCCCCACAGATGTGCCTTCTGCTGGTTTGGTGAAAAAAATTTGCAGTGGTTCAATAGTTACAGCACCCCGAAGAAGAGAACTTTCCCACAGGATAACATTGCGGCACCCATGGTGCCTTTCCGCACCCGTATCTCAAAAACAATTTGAGAGATGGATTTTGTACTCCCAGCTGCTTGCATGGAGGTTTCAAAATCATGGTTACAACTGCATTGGAATTTTTTTTCATAGTTGCTGCAGTTACTGAGGTATTGCCAAATAAGTGTTATGAGGGTTCCTTTTCAGTATTATGGGGCTTCTGTATGGCTCCGTATTTATGTGTATGTGGGAGCGCAGGGCCCAGAGGGCCCACACTCCCACATACGCATACCATTATGCCAAAAAATTGGGAACATGAAGGGAGAGCAGGGCTCAGAGGGCCCGTGCTCCCACAAACACATATTAGTTACCAGTTACATTACACTTTCTCAAAAAGAAGAGAAATTCATTGCAAAAAACTTTATTAATGCATCAGAGAGGGTTAATAGCACAGCAACAAAAGTATGGAAATGTGATGTTAGGATTACCAGCCCTACTACCACACCTCACCCTCTCATCCTTCACACACCAACAGATGTCGAGTGTGCCATTGGGTCATCAGGTCTAACTCTCACCCCATTCTCCTATACTATAGCATGTCAGCTTGTTTACACATGGAATGGGTGAGAGTTGGGCCTGATGGCCTCATGGCACATCCCAACATCTGTTGGTGTGTGGAGGGTGGAGGTGGTGGGGTGGTAGGGGTGGTAACCCTAACATCACATTTCCATACTTTTGTTGCTGTGCTATCAACCCTAACTGATGCATTAACAATGTTTTTTGCAATGAATGTATATATACTGTATATAGTGTGTGTATATCTGTATATACACTGGTGCGGTAGCGCCAGTATAGTTAGGATTGATGAGTGTTTAATGTTAAAGGGCAATTTTTGGTGGTTAATAACTTTGTAATGGTTCAAGTGATATACAAGAAATTTGGCGTGCATAATCGTCATGGGTGGTTCTGTATATGTGGGAAACATTGTCTGAATACCTTTTGTGGTTTCCGAGATACAGAGTGTTGAAAATACAGAAAGTTGGTGACTTTTTGGCACTTTTTTCACCCACCTGTATCTCATCAACAGTTTTAAATTGTAGTTTGAAATTTTCAGGGTAGAAAGCCTTTGACTCACAATGTGCCTTTTGAAGGTTTGGTGAAAAAATATTACTCTGTTCAAAAGTTCTGAAATGTTTAATTTCCCATTATTTTCTATGGGAAAAATATATGTCCTGCATGACAAGGGATTATATGTTGCAAAGTGCGAAATGGGATTATATGTCTCAAAGTGCGACATGGGATTATAGGTCATAAAGTGCAACATGGGATTATATGTCTCAAAGTGTGACATGGAATTGTATACCTCAAAGTGTGACATGGGATTGTATATCTCAAAGTGCAACATGAGATTGTATGTCTCAAAGTGCAACATGAGATAGTATGTCTCAAAATGTGACGTGGGATTGTATGTCACACTTTGGGCATGGGATCGTATGTCTCAAAGTGCGACATGGAATTATATGTCTGCAAAACTGAATCCCTTTTCACAAAGTTGGTCATTTTGTTTGCGCAGAAAGTGAGAGAAACAAAGCAGGGAAAAAAGGAACAATCAATGAATACTGATAAATAAACATCACAGTGTAGGTAAATGGTACCCTTGCATGTACATTGTGATGTTCATTTGTTCAAATTATTGCTTCACAGACGTTTTTGATGAGCTGGAACCTTTGCTGATTCATAGTCACAGTCTGCAGCCTCCAATCCCCATGCTTAACTTTTTTTTGCTGTTGGTGTTACTGGTATCCCATAGCCTGCCATATCTTTCCCTGGTGTCCAGTAGCACCCCCACCCACCCACCTTCCGATCTCCATACTCCTTGCTCGTAATGACAAACAGAATCTTGCATCAAACTGCCACTTTACAATGCAGCATACTGCACTGAACTGCCATTCTTTAACAAACAGCATGGCAGTTCAATGCAGGATTCTGCATTGTAACATGCAAATCCTTCCTCTTTCCCCTGATGCCTGGATCCTGGATCCCTGTGCCAGTATAAAAATAAACATTACCTGCTAGTCTAGTGGTCCCTTCCCCTCCCCAATGTCCATTGTAATTGCCACTAGAAAAAACAACCCTGTGCTGTACTGTAGTAATCCCCCCGCCCTGATGATCAATCCCCATCCCAGTATAAGAATCATTTTGCTTTTTCTACTGCAATGGTGCTTTGTCGATTCCCCTGAAAACATATATTCCTGGTGGTTTAGTGGCCTGCCCACCCCCACACCCTCTTGGGTAATGAATGACCATCCACTCCCCCATCCCCCTTCCCAGCCTACGACCAGCACAGCCCTCCTCTCACCTCCATGGCTGGCTACAGACTGCAGAGCGAATGAGTGCTGCCGCACACTGTGGCAATGAATAAAATAATCCTGCTTTGAAGTGGCATGTTACATTGCAGAATCCTGCATCGAACTGCCATTCTTTTACAAGCAACATGATTGTATTAGTCCACAGCTGCTCAGTGGACTACAATTATCAGCAGCCTTTGCAGCCTTAACCATGCTCCTAATAGAGATAGAGATAGAGACAGAGGTTTTTCTCTTCTTTTTTATTATTTTTGTAGAGTTTTTTCCGTTCACTTTTAGTTAAGACACTTTCAGAGGTGAGGATAGAGATAGATTTTGATGCAGGTAAAAAAAAAGATGCCATGCACAGTTTCTGCTGCATCATAACTCCACTACTGCACTACTGCACAAGTATTAATGAAGCAAAACAAAATGGTTATATTAAATGCACGCTGAAAATAGAAAATAGAGTTAAAAATCTACGTTTCGACCTTAGGTCTTCTTCAGGAAATATCTAAAAGAGAAAAAAACAAGTATTAATGAATATGTTTATCTTCATTGTTGCTTGGTAACTTATTTTTCTGTATTGATTGTCTTTACAGGGTGCTGGATTCAGCAAACCATACAGCTCTATGTGAAGCCAGAAATTCTGGATTGAGCCACTTGAGTGGAATTCTTTTTGAAATATCAGTTTCTCATTTGGATTTGTCTTTATTTTTTATGTCTTTCTATTACTGTAATTTCCCTAAGAAAAGAACATGGCTCTAGCTGATCTTCTTTTCAGTATACTACTGTGCCATTCTTCAGTTAGAATGTTATCAAATGACAGGATTCTGCATAATAACTTGGATATGATTATACTATATCAAAAAGTAAGGAAATTCAGTGCAAAAAACTGCATTAATGCTCTAGTTAGGGTTGGTACCATGCCTATTAAAGCATGGAAATATGCTGTTAGGGTGTTACCAACCCTAACACTCCACCCCCACCCTGCTGAGATTGACAGGCATTGGGAAGGTGCCTTGCAGTCGTACGCCCTAATGCCCCCACCCCCACCCTGCAGAGTCTGACAGGTGTTGGGGGTGTGTGACTTGGAGTCGTCAGCTCTAATGATTGCTGTAGTTAGGGTTGAGTAGGCAGTTTAATGCTAAACCCTAAATTTTGCACATTAATAACTTTACAACCATTCAACGGATTTGCACGAAATTCAGAAGGTGCGGTCCTGTATGGTAGATCTCTTGATTTGCCAAGTTGTGTTTTGATTGGATTTGTGGTTTTTGTGTAGCGAAGTGCACAAAAACAAATTTTTTGCTTTTTTTGCCCATTTCTGCTGATTTTTGCCTATCACGCTGCGGCCACATCATTTGGAATTTTGGTCTGAAATGTTCATGGTAGAAAGAGGTTTGCCCAAAGAACAAGCATTGGTTTGGTAGAAAAAAATTAATTTATTCAAAAGTTATTTAATTTTGAATTTTCGGGTTCTGAGCATGCTTAGTACAGTCTTAGATTTATATGTATGTTTTGCGAAAGGGGATTGGGCTCACGATCAAGAATTTTTGTCACCTCGCAAATGGGGATGTGAAGAAAAATTCCCCTTTCACGAATCGCCATCTTCTTTTCATTTTTCCCCACAAACAAAATGTTGTAGCTTGCCCCACAGATGTATTCGCTTGTAAATTAAACATGGGTTTTGTTCAGGGTGACACCCTCTACAAACCCATGGCTTTGGTTTGCTTCACTTTAGTCAAAATCTGGACATTTTAAATAAAAAAATTCTTTGTTCATCACTCGCTTCCGATCCTCATTCATGAGGTGAGAAAATCACCCTTCACAATCCAATCCCCTTTCGCGAGCTGACAAAATCATGATCGCGTTTTCGGACCAGATGACCCTATCTAGGTGGACAAGTTGGCTCCACTGAATGGGGATTTTGTTAGCTCGCAAAGGGATTGATTTTTAATCCTTTGGCGAGCTGTCAAATCCCCTTTGTGGAGCTGACAAAATCCTCGATCGTGATTTCCAGACTAGATGGCCTCTTTCCTCGCGAACAGGTATTGGCTCAAACAGGATTTTGTCACCTCGCCGAAGGGGATTTTGACAGTTCATGAAAGAGGATTGTTTTTTCAAATCCTCTTTTGTGAAGTGACAAAATCCCTGTTTGCGAAAAAGGATTTTGTCTTAGGGAGAGGAACAAACCCACAAACACTCATGTTAGATAATGGGTGACCAGAAAAAAACCCATGTTTGGCATGTTAGGTCCTACAACTGGTCTACTCTTTGCCATTTCAGTGGACATAAATGTTTTGACGGGAGAGAGAGTATCACAACCCCCTACTGAGAGTTGGGGGAAGAGGTTGTTACCATCCATGGCCAGCAGAGGAAAGGATTTCTTGGCATCACCTTTGCAGGGAAACCTAGTAGGAGGAGCTAATGAAATATATAGGAAGGTATCCTCAGTTGAGGGTGTAGTGTGAGTTGGTGTTAGATTTATTTATTTGAAAATTAGTGACTGGGAAAGGCACACTGAGCTGAAGCACATTTCCTGGCATGACCTGGGGAAAGAGGAACAAGGGAGAACAGTAATACAATAATTGACATGGAAGCATTATGATACAATAGTCAGTTATAAGTAATAACTGAAGCCTCTTACTGACAGAAGGGCAACAACTTAAACCACACAATGAGTCATAACAAAACATTACTCCTCAAAAGAGTGGGCAGAAAAAATATTAAGAAAGCAAAATCCAAAACAGGTGACTGCAATATATATGAAACTTACAAAGTCTACTAAACAATCTTAGAGAACCACTGGAGGTGATGAAAGCAGAGGAGAGGCTGGATCAGGTGCCCTGTTGGTGATGACAGGAGCATGCAGAAGAGAAATGGGACCTCGGCAGGGGCAAAAGGGCAAAGTAAGAGACAGCAATCCTAAGGGAGGAGGGGTGTGAGTTCCAGAGAAAAGGCAGCTGTGCTGAGAAAGCAGACTGACCACTTGAAGTAGATCAACAAGGGATATTAAATGAACAAGTGTTAGAAGAGGGAAGGAAGTAAGAGGAGGTAGGAGAGGGGGATTAAATAAGAGGAGGAAGCAGAGGGGGACTTATCAGACAAGTAGAATGGAAGGGATGTAAACCAGTACCTAGAGAGCAGAGCAGTGGGACAGGTGCCAAGAAGAAAGGGAGGGACGGGCAAGGAGTTCATACAGAGAACAGTGGTGAGTAAGAGTCCGAGAGCCAGAAGCAAACCGGCAAAAGGCGTGAAAGATAGGATCCAGTCTGGGCAGGGCAGATTTGGAGGCCCCACCACAGACCACATCTACATAGTCAAATAGTGGATGAATCATTTTAAGAACAATCTCATGCCAAACTGGGAGTGAAAGGCAGGATTTGTTCTTGTAAAAGGTATCTAATTTGGGGTATAATTTCTTGATGATGACAGCAATGAGGACTGAAAAGTTGAGATGACTATCAAGCCACACTCCAAGATACTCGAAACAAGCAACTGACTCAAGGGGAGTGCTATCAAGGGGAGAGAAGACAGATGTCTGGCGAGAGGCACATGTGGTGTCAATCCATAAAGGGGGGTCGAGGGAAGTACCAGGTAACTATAGACCCATCAGTTTGACCTCGGTGGTGGGAAAATTAATGGAGAGTATACTAAAGGAACGATTGGGGGTGTACTTGGAGGAGGTGGAGGTCTGGATAGTCGGCAACATGGGTTTGTGCCAGGTAGATCATGTCAAACCAATCTTGTGGAGTTCTCCAATAATGGGCAACATCAGAACTGGACAGGGAAAGCCTGTGGATGTATTATTCTTGGACTTTAGCAAGGTGTTTGACTCTGTCCCCCACAGTGGTCTGGTGGAGAAACTGATGGGGTTAGGAGTAGGCCCTTTGATGGTCAGATGGATTGAAAACTGGCTAGCTGGATGCACCCAGAGAGTAGTGGTCTGTGGAGAGCTCTCGAACCCTAGAGAGGTTGGTAGTGGGGTACCGCAGGGCTCGGTCCTGGGTCCAATCCTGTTTAATGCATACATATCGGACATTAGGGAGGGTATAGGGTGTGAAATGAGTCTCTTCGTGGATGACTCCAAGATGGGAGCAGTAGTTGAGGGAGAAGAGGGGAGGTTGGCCCTGCAAGGGGACCTGGACACCCTGGAAAGCTGGGCTCACACATGGAAATTAAATTTCAATATCACTAAGTGCAAGGTGTTGCATCTTGGTCGGGGAAACCCTAAACACAGGTACACCCTGGGAGAGGAGGCGCTGGAGGCCTCAATAGGGGAAGAAGACCTAGGGGTCATGGTGGATGCATGTATGAATAACTCTGAGCAGTGCAGGAGAGCGGCTAGCAAGGCAAACAGGATGTTGGGATGCATCGTGAGGGGGATCACCTCTAGGAGCAAGGAAGTGATCCTGCCACTGTACAATGGACTGGTTAGACCACACCTTGAGTACTGTGTACAGTACTGGAGACCAAACTTGAAGAGGGACATACAGCTCCTGGAGAGGGTACAGAGGAGGGCAACTAAGATGATACGAGGACTAGGGGATTTGACATATGAGTACAGACTTGAGGAGCTCTGCTTGTTTTCATTGGAGGAGAGAAGAGACAGGGGGGACATGATTGAGGTCTTCAAGTACCTCAAGGGAATAAATAGGGTAAACATGGAGGGGATCTTTAGACTAAAGCAGGGAGGTATCATCAGAGGGCATGATTTGAAGTTGGAAGGTGGAAGGGTGAGGGGGGAAAAGAGGAGGAGGTTTTTCACTGAGAGGGTGGTGGACCCTTGGAATGCACTGCCTGGTGAGCTGGTTCAGAGATCCACAGTGGTAGGCTTCAAGAGAGGGTGGGACAGACACAGAAAGTGGATGTATCAGATGACGGCCTGTCCCAGGGGGGGTGGGGATGGATGATAGGGGTTTCTGGAGCACAAGAGATGGGAGGGCCTCGGCACCCAAATAAGGATCTAAGGTTTGAGCAGACTCGATAGACCGTAAGGCCTAATCTGCTGGCAAATAGTATGTTAGTAAATCTACTAAGTCAATTGCATGGATCAGACAGCATGGAGATAGTTTTTTTGTCATTCAATGAGAACTAGTTTGTGCAGAACCAGCATTGGACATTATCATCCTCATGCTGTAGAGACTGTTTCAACTGAGGAATGCAGGTTCCACAGACATAAAGGACTGTCTTCAACATACATTATAGGGGAGCGGTAGCACCCCATAATTAGGGTGGTTGGTGACTTCTATATCAAACCTGACTTTTTGTTTGCTGCTTGCAGATAGATATACAGATGTACATGAAATTTTCAGGATTTGTTGTACATGGTAGAATCTACAACCTTGAAAGTTTCATATGAATCTGTTTTGTGTTTTTAGAGATATTAAAGTGTGAAAAAAAATTACCTTTCCATTCATTTCAATGGTGTTTTTTTCAGAATTTTTGTTCTGCCATAGAGAAAAAAATGTAAATCTTTAAACAGTGAAATTTTGTATGGTTGTGGTCATTGGTCGGGAAGGATTTCCTAGTGGGGTTTGATGTTTGGGAGTTTTGTGTTTTTTAAGATACATACATTAGAAAAATCAGGTGTTGGCACTACAGAGTTAGGCTTCATTTAACGGACTGCAGATGACATACCGCTTGTGCAGAGCATGCCCAGCAGTTTCAATGCTGTTGAATGGGAATTAGGAACATGAAAGTCTCTTTTGGTAGATCAGCAGTGCTGTTCTTTCAAGTGACAATGCTTATTGGAAAGTAGCAGAGACTCTAAGGTGAGACTTATTTTAGTGACAGAAACGGCATCTATTTTTTTCATAGTTAATAAGTTGACACTGTCACCCAGTGCTATTTCTGCCACTCTTCTGACTCCCATAGGCAAAGTTCTCAATCTTTGCAGCTGCACCACTTGGGAAAACATACAGATCAAGCTATCTATCTTCAGTGGTAATCGTGCAAACGTTAATGGGTAGCGCGGTATACCAAGCATTGTGCAAGTGCAGTACCACTGAATAACGTATACTGCTACCACACAATAATGGGTTGTGCAAAGTACTGGTCAACTTTTGTGCAATTACCACTGTATCTATCTATCTATCTAAATAATTATTTAGTTAGTGGACCAGGATGCCCACCCTGGCACTGCTTCTTTTTCTCTCCTCCCCCCTTCCAGGTTGCCTGTTCCCAGTGTTAATACTTTATTTATGTATTTAGGTATTTATTCATGTTGAACTATATAAGCAGATCAGGGTGCCCACCCTGGTACTGCTTCTGGTGATCCCCCTTCAGGTCAGCAGCCCCCCTCCCCATTTCCAATTTATATATGGCAGCACCGGGGTACCTACCACCAGTGCCACCCAACAGTAGCCCACTATCCCCTGAAAAGAAGAAAACCATCCCTCACTGATTTTTTTACCTGCAAATAAGAAAATGGTCCATTGCCGATCTGACCCCCCCAACCTCCCCCTCAGCACCCCCCACACACCATCACTCACATGAACATGTGCCACAGCGCAGATACATTTTCTGATCAAAGATGCCTTTTTGTTTGCTGGAACCAGCAACTGCAATATGAGAAACTAAGGTAAGTGCGGTTCAGTGTATTTCGACAAGATTTTGAAATTTGATGCATAACTTTGTCAGTTTTGCATATTTTGCACCCACATTTTCAAAATGGCCTTTCTGGGAGCAGCGGCAGTGGAATTATGCAAATCAGGCCTAAAAGTCTATTTCACAGATGCTTGGCAAAATTGCCTTTTGGGCAGGATTTTACAATTTTCACTGTCTTTGTTGATGAGATGTCAAAAGAAGGCTGTGTTAAAAATTTGGGGTCAAAATATTTAAAAATTGCAAAGTTATAAGCGTATGTTTAAATTTTGCAAGGCATGCTCATAACTTTGGTAAGTTTAAATCCTTTGACCCCAAATTTTCAACATAGCCATTTTTTTACATCACCTCATGAACGTGACAACTGTCATTTTTCAAATCCTGGCCAAAATGTGTTTTTATACCTTTGCATGGAATGATGTCGATGTGTGAAATCATCTTTTGAGCAGAGGTTGAACATTTTTTCCACTTTTGTTAATGAGGTGGGGTCATGAAAATTGGGCCCAAAAGCTGATTTCGTGGTTGTTTGGTAAAATCACCTTTTGGGTGAGATTTGAACATTTTCACTGCCTTTGTTGATGAGGTGGGGTCCTAAGAAGGCTGTGTTGAAAATTTGGGGTAAAAATATTTAAAAGTAGTGCCAGCCTGGTGGCCCTGAGGGTTGAGGCGCTGGAAGCCACTGCAACACCTTGCGCCACGTCAGCGACCCAAGTTTGGGAGCGAGCTTGGGAAGCCGGGGGTCATACGGGGAGGAGAGGATTAAGCGTCTGAGGGATGACTCTCCTCTCCTCTCCTGGGAGGGGGGACCTGGATCTTTGGGGTTGTTGGCTCCTGGTGGTGGCTGGGGGCACAATACCCATGTTCCTGCATTACAGGAGAGACATTGGCGGGCCTCTTCCGGCTGTGTGCGGGAGTACACTCACAGCAGGCTGGACATCATTGCACATCCAAGCCTCAGTGGAGGGACCAAACATAGGAAAAACTCCAGTGCACAGAGAGAATGATGGCAGCCTTGAAGACCAGCCAACACGTCCACCGCTGGACTATTCCCGATCAGCTCTCCCAGACCCTCTCTCCTCTCTCAGGAACCTGGCAAGTATAGCTTCTAAGAAAGGGCACCCAGGTAAGGAGCACAGGATGGCTCCACCCCAAGTGGTGTGGAAGCCAGAGGTCAACCCGGGGAACTTGAGATGAAGCTGGGAGGATCCAGTCCCCGATTCTGTGGTCGGGGAGTCTCAGGTCAGACAGTAGGTTCTGGGTTGGAGAGGTATGCCTGAGGGAGGGTTTACCTATAGCGTGGTGACATCTACATCACCAACATCCTTGACATTGACAGACACAATGCCAAGTGTTGGCATTGTACTGTCAGAGATGTTGGTGTGTTTTCTTCAGGGGGTCTATGCCCCCATACCCCCTATGTGGGGGGCTCCATCCCCTACACCCCCCCGTAATTATTTATTTATCCAACTCCGAGTCAGAGTTGTCTCAGGGAAGGGGCGAAACACCAGGAGATTCAGTGCTGGCATCAGCAGGGACTATCACAGTGACCTGAAGCTTTCTGTTGATTTCTGTTGCTGTGATGGTCTTCACTGTTGACATTTTATTGTGCAGTCAGCACACCCCTGAGAGAGATCCTGTGAGCCAGCAACCGGGAGGGAAAAATAATGTACAAAAAATGGCACATTTATGAGCGTATGTTGAAATTTTGAAATGAACACTCATAACTTTGGTCATTTCAAATATTCTGACCTCAATTTTTTCAGCATAGTTATTTTCTCACATCACCTCATAAACATGACAACTGTCATTTTTCAAATCTTGACCAAAATGTGTTTTTGTACCTGTGCTACAGAATTACATTGTTGATGTGAAAAATTACCTTTTGAGTGGGTTTTGAAAATTTTGTCCACCTTATTAATGAGCTGGGGTCATAAGAATTCTATGTTGAAAATATGAGGTACAAATAGTACGAAAAAACAAAGTTATGAGCGTACGTTGAAATTTTGCAACACACGCTCATAACTTTGGTAAATTTCAATATTTTGACCCCCAAAGTTTCAACATTGCCAGTTTCTTCACATGACCTCATGAATGTAACAACTGTCATTTTTCAAAACCTGGCTGAAATATGTTTTTGCAGCTGCACCATACAATGACATTTTGGCTAAAATTTGAAAATGTTCACATACTGGGTTCATGAGGTGGGTTTATAAGAAGGTTATATTGAAAATTTGGGGTCAAAATATTAAAAACCTACAAAATTATGAAGGTACATTGACATGTTTCTACACACATTCATAAGTTTGGTAACTTTTGACATGCGATACTGCACAAATGGGCAGGGTCAGCAGGGACTTGCACTTCTGTAAGCGGACGGAATGTTCCCTTGGTGCATGGCCCAGATGGTCTTCTGCATTTGCATCTGTTCACATAGGTCCCAAAGGGATCTGTGTGAATGATTATACAATTCCACTGTCTCAAAAAGGGGGAAATTCTTTGCAAAAAACTTTGTTAATGCACCAGTTAGGGTAACTTAACACTACAAAAGTAGGGAAATGTGGTATTAGGGTTTCCAACCCTAACTCCCCACCTCCCAAGCAGTGAATGGAAAAATCATTAGGGTTTTGGTCTCCTGAGTCTTGCTGAATCAGCGGTGGGGTCTTCCTTGGGGTTGTCAGCCCTAATGCTCACCCCTTCCCCACATCCTGTAGCCTCCAGTCCAAAGTGCAAGGTACAGGTCCGAGTCACTGCCTCATGGTGATACACTCTTCAAAGATAGAGAAGTATGTCTCACCACATGTTGCCAACACAATTTATTGTAGCTTTCTAAATGCAGGAAAGAAAGGACATCATATGTGACATTGTTTACACATGAAACATTTGGCATTAGGGTTCACAACCACAAAGACGAGCCCACCACTGATTCGCCAAGACTCTACAGACCCAAAACCCTGATTTGTTTTCCTTTTGTTGCTTGTGGGATGGGAAGTTAGAGTTGGAAACCCTAAAGCCACATTTCCCTACTTTTGCAGCATTAAGTTACTCTAACTGGTGCATTAACAAAGTTTTTTGCAAAGAATATTTATATTAGCTGAGACCGCCCAAGGGAAGGTCATTTAAAAAAACAGAGATGAGAATAAGGCCCAGAACTGAGCCTTGGGGCACTCCAGAGGTTATGGGAAGGGAGCCAACACTGATCACCTGACCTGGACAGACTGGCTACAGCCAGTGAGGTGGGACCAGAAGCAGTCCACAGCTGATGCTGAAAGCCCAGCACACACCACCTTTTCAAGGAGGAGAGGATAGGCAAAAGAATCAAACCCCTTACCCAGGTCAATAAAGATGCCGGCTGATACATGACCTTTATCAATCCCCTTCAGGATGAAGTCGGTGATGCACAGGAGTGAGAAGACTATAGAGTTGGCTTTCTGAAGCCAGACTGGAAGGAAGAGAGAAAGGAGGAGAAGTAAAGAAACTCAGAGAGCTGAGAGAAAACCAGCTTTTCCTGGAGTTTAGCTAGTGAGGGGAGGAGAAAAATTGGGTCGATAGTTTCCAGAAGTACAGGTGTCACCCCCTTTGTGAAGTGTAAAAACCCTTGCATTTTTCTAGAAGCAGGAACAGAGCAATGCTGAAAGGAGAGATTTAGCAGCACAGAAAGGGGGGCAGCAGCAGAGAAGTAAAGAAGTTTAGGATCCAGACCATCAGGATAGAGGCCTCTGTAAGGATTAAAAGAAAAGTCCCCATAACCTATTTTCTTTATACCCATGTAGTTTTTAAGCATGGACAATTACTCCCTCTCTTACACCCCCTCCCATTTCATCCTAATTTAAATTCAAAATACAATTGCTTCCCTCTGCTATGCCATGGTGTAAAAACCTGTTTCACTCCATTGCAAAGGTAATGACCCCACTCAAGTAAGGCATCATGGGAGTTTCTCTACTCCCACCCACAGCATAGGACCTGAGTGTTATTACGGAAATAGCTGGCCCAAAAAGGATGAGATACCTCCTCTAGCTCATGGAGAGTGGAACAGTGGCATGCAAGAGAAGAAAAAACCCTATGAGGAGGAAACCTCTAAGGAACCATGTTTACTGAACTGCCCTTCTTCTGGGCATACCAAGAGGAGCTATTCCTAAAAGCATGTCTGAGTTCTGCTTCAGGATTAGGGATGTAGGTCTCAAAGCACGAAGAGGTCTACTGTCCGAGTCTCTTGATGTGAGCAGGGGCATTGTTCTTCGATGCGGAAGATGCAGCTCTGATTTGAAAAGAGTGACCTGTGAAGGCAAAAGGATTAAGTTTGGGTCTCTGTAATAAGATTCTCACGTGTTCCATGAAACATTTGTTTGATGGCAGCGTGAGGTTATCAGTGGATAAGAGAGGTTTTGAAGAACTAGAACAAGCATGATGGTACATGAGTTGATCCAATACGGCCACCACTGAACACCATGTATTCTGAGTGGTGTAGAATAAGATCTAAACTCTGTGATGCAGTCTGTTTGTTTTTGAAGTCAGGAGAAAGAGAACATAATGATCTTCTTGCTTTCTTAAACTGGAAACTGTAAGAAATTTAACTGAAGAGGCTGAAGAAGTAGTAAACTCTCTGGAGCGCAGGAAGCCATAGAATGCTAAGCAAATAACTGAAGAAATCATGACATTTGAGGTAGGGTTGAAGGGGTTAGTGCATAGTAAATCCAACAATTTGTGAAATATAGATCCTTAGATAGGTAATCATTTAAGAGTATTTGCTCGAGATACTCTATGGATTCTGAGTAGAAGTTTGACTAAAGTGTGGGATAGGATTGAAGAAGTCATAGATGGATTTGAAAGATACAGAAAAAATTGAATTCCTGATAGGTATTATTTAATGGTCCCAAATCATAACTTCAAGGCCTGGTGGCAGAAGGTTATAAATGCCAGGATATGATCGATGGAGAAGGAGCTTGAATGAACTGCTTGGAAGACACAGAATGAGGAAAATTTCTTCCAGGTGGTGGTGTAATTTGCTCAAGTAGTGGGAGCTGGGGCTGACCACATAATGACTTCAGCTTGTTGACGATAGAATGTTAGGTCATGATTAGATCAGTGAATCGAGGAGGAGGGGTCATGGTTGCATCTGCTGCAGGATGGATGTGATGGAAATCCTGGGATTGAAATTGAGACAGATAATCAGCAGCTTCATTTGTGTAGACAAGAATATGAAAAAATTTCAAGATGAAATTGTGGTACAATGATAACCAAGTCAGCCTCCACATGAAAAACATGATGAATAGGATGAAGACCTGCCTTTATTTATGATGTCCACAGTAGTTTGATTATCAGAGAAGATAGAGATGGTCTCCAAAGACCAAAGTTGACCCCATACAAATGGAGCAGCTATGATAGGGTACATTTTGAATAAAGGAGATGTTTTGGAAAAGTCTCGAAGAGTGTATATGTCATGAGGCCAAGGAGCCACAAACAAGGAATGATTGAAAATAGCTGCAAAACCATGATTAGGAGAGGCACTAGTGTATATCTTGAGCTGGAGATCAGGAGATGGTTCTTTGTATAACATGGAGTATCCATTCCAATGGGTTAGTAAGTGAGACCACATTGCTAAATCGGATTTGGTGGCAGCAGAAATGGATATGTGATAGTGGAGTCTGGAGGCTGAAGAGACCAATGACAGAAGGTAGGAAATGAATGAATGGCCTTGGGGAATAACTCACACTGCAAAATTGAGATAACCCATGAGTGAAAGCAGTTTGTGTTTGGTACAAAAGGACCAAACAAATATTTAACTAGTGCTTGAATCCTGAGAAGTTTATCAGGAGGTAATCTGGCTTCCATACTTATCGTATCTGGCTTGATACCTAAAAATTCAATAGACGTAGAAGGTCCCACAGTTTTTTCTTTGGACAAAGGCAATGCTAACTCCTGGAAGAGGTGGACAAGAGCAATGATGCCAGCAGCTGGAGGTGAATCAGGTGGATCGGTTAGTAAGAAATTGTCTAGGAGATGAGTGACAGCTGGACGATGACAATTGTTGAGTAATGACCAACAAAGCATCTTGCAAAATATGTTGAATAATTTTGGGCTGCTTTTGCAACCAAAAGTCAAATGAACAATGAAGCAGTAATGATTTTCCCATTTAATGCCATGTAAGTGCCACAGAGAAGGCTGGATGGGCAGCAATTTAAAAGCATCTGAAATGTCCCCTTTTGAGATCCAGGAGCCATGGCCAAATCACTTAATAATTATAATAGCATCGTCTGT
This sequence comes from Neoceratodus forsteri, assembly GCA_016271365.2. Taxonomy (NCBI): domain Eukaryota; kingdom Metazoa; phylum Chordata; order Ceratodontiformes; family Ceratodontidae; genus Neoceratodus; species Neoceratodus forsteri. The sequence goes on from CM057450.1 coordinate 1,403,924,341, forward strand.
GTGAGCACAAGAGAAAGAATACTCATCAGATGGAATCAACAAATTAATGCTAGGAATAGACTTTGATCAAGGTGCTAATAAATCAATGGTTAATCACTATTTGACAGAAAATGTTCTAGTGGCAACGCCAATAGGATTGATCCAGAAGGTGGGAAATGGTGGATGCAGAAAAAGACCAGTGAGGAATCCTGTTTGAAGTTCTTCTCTAATTATTGCTGTACGACTTCGAGTTCTTTTAAGACAAACTGCAAGTCATGACATTCCAAGTTGTCAGAGGGAAGTACAGCAATGCCGGTGTGAAATCCTTTGGAAAACCAGACAGAAGATATTCCATGAATGGACGAAAAGGATGAGAAGCTAGTGTATGGGCTGAAGCCCGTAGGTTGACAGGAGTGGAGGGGTGCAGTAATTGTTATTGTTTTGACCAAGACGCTTTTGGACAAATAAATTGAACATGAGCTTCACTGCAGAAACTGCAAATGTGGAGAAAAGTACAGTTACCTAAGAACTTACCATAACAGTAGATCTTCAAGAGGCACTCTTGCAGCAGGCAACACCATTAGGACTGAAGCTGGCAGGCGCCAGGACCTCATAGAAAATGTTTAGCTAGTAATTATTAGCGGAGGACTGCCCCTGAGGTCGGTCCACCCCCCACATCCACCTATGGTATGAAAGGGGCAGTCCCCCAGCCCAACCTCAGTTCTCCTGCCAGACACCCCAGCACATACAGAAATCAGAGAACTGAGGTGGTTCCTCTACACTGAGGAATGTTAGGTAACAGTGATGGAGAAGCAGTCATCAGGGGGATGGAGGGAAGGAAAACAGCGCCTGTTGCAAAAGCTTCTCTCGGAGATCTACCATTACCGTAAGTTCATACGTAACTGTACTATCTCACTTCAAATGGGCTTTTCCAGCAGGCAACACCATTAGGACTGAGTTCCAAAGAGTGTAAGGACTGACCCCAGTCAGCTGGGAGGAGGCAGAGAGCAGCATAAAACTCTCAAGAGAGGAGGCCTTGCAGGGCTACAAGTCCAAAGCCTACCCTATGCCTAGAGGCAATGTCCAGACTATAATGCCGAATGAAAGTGTGGATAGAACTCCAACTGGCAGCTGCACAGATAGTAGCAGACACATTCCTGAGTGAAGCAAAGGAAGCAGCCTTGCCCCAGTAGAATGGCCTTTGACTGGGCCTGGTAAAGGCTTGTCATACTTTCTGTAACAATAAACAGTGTAATTGGCTAACCATTTTGACAAACATTGCTTTGAAACAGGAGCCTCTTCTCTGTTAGTACAAAGGAAACAAACAACTGATCAAACTTTCTAATGGCCCGGATGTGGTCCAAGTAGTAGCGAAGCACCTGGTGGACATCCAGAGTATGAAGTAAGGCCTCCCCTTGATTGGAATACTCTGGGAAATAAACAGGCAGGTGGATGTCTAGACTCAGAGTAAACTGAGACACCATCTTAGGCAGAAATTTAGAATTAGTCCTCAAGGACACTCTGTCCTTAAGGAAGACTAAATAAGGCTCTTTACACATCAGAACCTGAAGCTCAGATATCCTTCAAGCAGAAGTAATAGCAACTAAAAATAGTGCTTTCCAGACAGAAAGCACAGCTTGCAGCTAAGGCTGGCTCAAAGGAAGGCAAAGTAAGCTTTTCTAGAACAAATAAAAGGTCCCATGGAGGGACGGGGTCCCTAATGGGAGGTTTCAGATGCACAATCCCCTGCAAGAAAGTGCAGGAAAGGTCCAGCTGGGCAAGAGTCTTGCCTTCAATTGGTACATGGTATGCTGAGATGGCAGATAAGTGCACCTTAATCTATGAGTAACCTAGACAGTCTGATGGGGAAAGGAGGTTCTCTAGAACTACATTCACTGAGGCCAGCCAGGTGGCACAGAGGGTTTAGGCACTGGACGCCTTACCTCTCGTCATGCAAGAATGGGGATGGGTGAATTATGGGGAAAAATACGGGGCATAAAATATGTATAAAAAAAGAACTAGATTCACTGGACAGGTGAAGGAATCCAGGTGCCGAGCAGTGACCCATATACAGAACCGCTTCCACTTCATAGCATAAGTAGCTCAAATGGAGGGCTTCCTGGCTACCACTAGAACATCTGCCACTCCATGCATGAAGATGCAGAGACTTGAGGTCTGGATGGACCAGGGTGCCCTGCTCCTGGGACGGTAAGTTGGACCACAGGGGTAGGGGGATTGGAGGTTCCATTGCTAGTTGCTGGAGGAGTGGAAACCATATCTGGAGAAGCCAGTAAGGAGCTATCAAGATCATCTCTGCCCCCTTTGACTATAACTTAAGAAGAACTCTCTGCAGTAATGGAAAGGGAGGGAAGATGTAAAGAATCCTCCCTGTCCAGGAGAGGGACAACGTGTCTTGCCAGAAAACACCAGGCCCTGGATCTAGCGAGCAGAAACTGGGCAGTTTTGCATTGGATGAGGACACATAGAGGTCCAGCTCGGGATAGCCCCACTTGTCAAAGAGGTCTTCTACCACGCACGGAAGAAGATCCCATTCATGTGCCTTGAACCGAGACCAGCTTAAGCTGCCTGCCAAGGTATTTAAAATGCCTGGAACATGCACAGCAGTCAGCTCTATGGCCCAATACCAGTCTCTCATGGTCTCCCTGCAGAAGGGGTAAGAGTAAGTTTCCCCCTGCTTGTTATGTAAAAGGGCCATGGACATATTGTACATCTGGATCAAAAGTGGGCCCGGAAGCAGGTTAGTCTGAAAGGCCTGCAGGGCGTAACGGATCACCCGTATCTCCAAAACATTGATGTGGAGGTGCTGCTTCTGTGGGGACCAGGTTCCCTGAGTCTGACTGTCTGCCAGATGGCCACTCCAGCCTTGGCCTGATGCATCCATCATCAGGATCTGACGAGGCGACTCTGTCCAAAAGTGGACCTCCTTGGAGAGGTTGGAGAGTTTCAACCACCACACCAGAATCTGTCGCATAGGGTTGGGGAGTGACACCAGTTGCTCCAAATAGTCTGTGCACTGATCCCATTGGACTTAAAGGTTCCACTGGGCAACCCTCATGTGCAGGTGAGCCAGGGGAACTATTACAATGGCCGCCACCGTGTGTTGAAGCAGCCTTAGAAATTACCTGTCTGGGACCTGGTGAGACGATGAGACCAGTTGAGCCTGTGCCTGAAGGCATTCTGCTCTGTCTGGGGGCAGAAAAGCTTTGCCTTGGGCGGTGTCCAAGATTGCCCCGGTGTACTGAAGCCTCTGGCTTTGCCAAGGAGAAGATTTGGGGAGACTGAGGGTGATCCCCAGATCCAGAAACAAGTTGAAGGTGGCCTCTGTGGTTCTGAGCAACTGTTCTCTGGTGGGGGCTGTCAGGAGCCAGTCGTCCAGGTAAGGGAAGACATAATGGCCTTTCCTCCTTAAGACTGCAGCAACTATTGCACGGCATTTTGTAAAGACTCGAGGGGGGGGGCTGAGGACAGACCAAATGGCAGAGCCAGAAACTGGTAATGGTTTCCTAGGAAATGGAAACAAAGAAACCTCCTGTGGGTGGGAAGACCAAGATGTGATGATAAGTGTCCAGTATGTCCAGAGATCAGATCCAGTCCCCCTGATGAAGCAGGGGAAGAAGGCTGGGGAGAGTGACTATCCTGAAGTGTTTATATTCTATGCACTGGTTCAGGTGGCTGAGGTCTAGGATGGAACACAAATCTCCTGTTTTCTTTGGGACCAGGAAGAAATGAGAACAGAATCCCTTCCCTCGTTGTGCCAGCGGGAAAGCTTCTATGACCTGTTTTCACAGGAGTGTCTGAATCTCCTCTTGGATGAGGGTGATGTGGGCCTGAGGGTAATGGAAGGGCAATGGGGGATTGTCCAGGGCATCTACAAGAACTTGAGTGTGCCCCTTTTCCACTAACTGAAGAACCCATTGGTCTGAGTTTATTGTATGCCATCCCTCTAGGTAGAGAGAAAAATGATCCCCCACCACAGGTGGGGGCTCGGTAGAGTAAGGATCTCTGGGCAAGAGAGGTCTTGGTTCTGGGCTCCTTGAAAGTGGCCTTAACAGAGCTAAGGGTGATGACGGACAATGATGATTGCTGTAGGGAGGTGGAGACCCCCGGGGGGGGAGAGTCCTAGCAGTGATTTCTTAGAGAGAAGGCAGGTCTGGTAGAGCAGTTGCTCCTCAAAGTTGAGCAGATTGGTGGTAGTATAGAGAAGACAGGTGTGAGTGAGGCTGGGGACACTGGTCAGGAGCCTACAGGCCTTATTGATGGAGAGTTGGATTTTGGAGAGTGCAGTGTTGTCAGCTGTGGCGTAGATGGGCAAGCCATAGTCCATGAGGGACAAGAGAGAGGAGGTGATGGCCAGCCTAAGGGCAACCTGAGGCAGGCAGTCCCTGTGCCAGTATGGCAGGCCAATCCAAGAGTTAATGGTGGCTGACAGGGCATTAATGTGGGTGTGGAAGGAGAAGGCAGTATCGAACGTGATGCCTAGGTACTTGTATGTGGTCACTTGTTCTAGTGGGTGCAGAGTGCTGGGGATAATCAAGAGGGGGGTATTTTTAGCTTTATTTTGGTGGTGGGAGAAGAGCATTGATTTGGTTTTCTTTAGGTTAATGACCAGTCTGTGGTCGCCGAACCACCTTTCAGCTTGGTTGTAAGCTTGGAGGGAGGTGGGTTTGGGATGTGAGGCAACGAGGACTGCATCATTGGCATAGAGGAGCATTTTACCAGTACATGAGCTGGGGAGGGTGTTGAGGTAGAGACTAAAAAGTATTGGACCCAGGATGGAGCCCTGATGGACCCTGGAGCAAATGGGAAGAGTGCTGGAGAGGGAGCCACTGATCTTGACATGCTGGGATCTAGCAGAGAGGTAGCTAGAGAACCAGGAAATGGGACCGCCAGAGAAGCCAAGTTGGTGGAGAGAGTTGAGTAGAAGGGGATGACAGACAGTGTCAAAGGCCTTGGAGAAGTCAATGAATACTGCTCCTGCAAGGCTGCCAGAGTCAAGAGCAGCATGCAGGTGTTGGGAGAATTCCAAGAGAGCCGTGGTTGTACTGTGTCCTGGGTGGAAACCGTGCTGCTCTAGGCACATAATGTCGTACTTGGTTAGGTATTCAGAGAGCTGGATCAACACCACTTTTTCAAGGGCTTTAGAGAGTTGGGGGAGGATGGAGATTGGCCGGTAATTGTTGGGGGTGGACCGGTCCCCACTCTTATGTATGGGTGTGATTTCAGCAGTTTTCCAAGCACTTGGGAACTGACCCAGGCATAGAGACCGGTTTTGAAGGTCAGTCAGGGGGACTAGGACTTCGTCCAAGACCATGTGGAGGATCCTGGAGTCGAGGAGGTCACTGCTGAGGTTATTGCTGCTTAAGGCTTTTAGCAGGTGCAGCCTGGCTTCTTAGGGGGATAGGGTGCACAGGTAGAATGGTGGGCAATGCAGAACTGGAGGGAGAGAGATGGGGATTGGATCAAAGAAGCTGCTGGGGAGGACCGGGCTTGGGTCAGAGAAGGCAGTGTTAAGGCAATCGGCTATAAGGAGTGGATCTGTGATGGGGGTGCCATTGATGGAGAGCTGAGATGGTGGGGGGGAGCCGGACTTCCAACTTAGCTCTTTCATATTATCCCAGAAGGTCCGGGCTGAACCCCAAGCGGAAGCGAGGGGGGTGGTCTGATAGTGCTCTGCCTTCGTCCGCCTATTGGTCCTAGTGCACTTATTGTGCTCTGCGTTGTAGGCCTGTCTGTCAGACGCCTTTCCAGATTCTACAGCAATGTGCCAGAGATTATCTCTGTTTTTGAGTCACTGGAGGAGGGATGGGGTGATCCATGGGGCATTGCATTTTTTGGAGCGAATTCTGGTGAGGGGGTGAAAAGGTCACAAGCCTTACAGAAGGCATTTGTGAAGTAGTCAAGAGCTGAGTCAATGTCAGGGGCACGCTGGATAGGGGACCAGTCTAGCTGGGCTAGGTATTGTTTTAATTTTCTGAGGCTGCCGGGTGTAAACAGTGGCATAGATTGGCCTGGGACACTGGCTTCAGATTGGAGATGACCAGAGACAGAGGACTGGGGAGTGATTGCTAAGAGAGTCAGGGAGGACAGTGACATCCCAGATTTTGTAGGGGTGGTTAGATATAACAACATCTAGGAGAGTGCTGGTGCCAGTAGAGTGGTTGAATCTGGTGGGCTGGGTGACTAACTGGGACATATCCAGGGCAGCAAAGGAGTCCCTTATATGGGAGGCAGTGGGCAAGCCAGTTAACATTGAGATCACCTGGGATGACTTGTTCCCACTTTGTGAGGGGAGATGTGAGGTAGTCAATGAGTGACTGGACCGCTTGGTTTTGATTCCTTGGGGGTACATAGGAGACCGTGAGGAAAAGAGGGCTTCAGGCGGGGTCAGGTGTGATTTTTAAGGTGCGGGCTTGGGCTCCATAATCAAGTTTAGGAGCTGGGAGTGCCTGACCTATAAGGGAGTCCCATGCAAGTAGTGCGCAACCACCACTGCGTTTGCCTACTTGATCTTCCCTGTAGATGGTATATCCAGGGAGGGTGATAGCGGAGTCAGGGGTGGATTTGGAGAGCCAAGTCTCTACCAGTGCAATTATGTCAGGTTGATGTTGAACGACCCAGCACTGGAGGGCAGCAGATTTCTTTAGGAGACTGCAAATGTTTAAGGATGCAAAGCGGAGGCCAGTTGCAGTACAGGGTTGAGAAGGGCTGGAAGCCATAGGTCCTGGGTTTGAGTGTACATTACCAGATAATAATAATAGCAGTGTAATTATTCTGGTTAGTGGCTGGTGGCGATGGAGACCCTTGGGTCGACACCTAGCTGAGGACTTTACAATCAGGGTGCATGGGATAAATAAAGTATGAAGGGTGGGAATGGCAGGGGGAGAGCTGGGTCCAGGTTGGGACTTGGAGGGTGGAGGGAATGGGGGTGTTGGCAGGGTGGGGGTGTTGGGGGGTCACGGGTGTGTCGAGGGTAAGGGAGGGCCAAGTCACTGTGAGGTAGTCTGGGAATCCTCGCTGAAAAGAACAGGACCCCTGAAAGGGGTGTCTAAGATCTTGGACTGCACATCCGGAGCAAAACTGGAGACTTTGAGCCAGGAGTCGGAACAAAAAACAAACTCCTGTAGCCACAGCTCTGCCTACGGAGTCCGCCAAGTCATTGGAGGCTCAGAGAACATGAGTCCCAACATCCAAGCCCAATTTCAGAAGGTGCAGCAGCTTGGTCTTGACAGGAGTATCAGGCTGAGCTTGAGCTACCTCTAAAGCCTTCTCCCACAGGGCATTCTGGTATTGAACCATGTGGGCCAGAATGTTTAGGGAACAGATAGTGCAGGTGGCAGAGGCATAGACCTTCTTGCCAAATTGGTCTACAGTATCTGTGTAGCGTCTTTGTTAGAAGGCTGAGTGCTAAGGTGTCTGGGCTGCTTAGAGTGGTCATGGGTGGCATTAATCACTACAGAGTCAGCCTCTGGCTGCTCCCCATAAAACGGCTTGTCCCTTGGAGCCTTATATAGGCGATCTGCCTTCTTGGATGTTACCAGAGTAGATGAAGGATGGTTCCAAGCAGCCCTGTTGATGTCCTTGAAGGAATCAATAATGGGTGGAACGACCAAGGGTAGTGACTCCTATTTATGAAGGAAGATGGCCAACTGATGTCACTTGGGGTCCACTTCCTCCGTGTCCCAACCCATAAGGGATTGGAAGTGCCTCATCATCACCATGAAGGTAGGGTCTTCTGGAGGAGATCAAGAGGTATCCTTGAGTTCCTTGGGTTTTGATGGTAAGACAGAGCCAATGGATTCATCAGAAGAAGAGGAGGAGGAATATCTTCCTAACTTGCCTGAGTCTGGAGATGGAGAGGGTGAGTAACAATATCTTTGTCGGTGAGTCCTCAGCTGGCTGGTGTCAGCTTCGCCAGGCTGTGGGGTAGGCTCTTTAGGACATGGAGTTGGAGTTTTCCTATGGGGAATCTGATCCTTTACTGGATTTGGAGGAGGGTCCATAGTAGTCAGAGTAGGGGGCTCCTTTGGGGACTCCTTGTCCTTAAAGAATGCCCACCAAGCTACAAAGAGTGCATTAAGATCTGTGGGCAGGTTCTGAGGCATGGCTGGGGGAGCTGGCATTGGCAGAGATGGATTAGAAGGCCCTGGCCTTAGTTCCTTAGGTTTTGGTAACCCGGGCATTGGTTCCATGGGCATCAGGTTAACTTGCATCAGTCCCTGGGGCATAGAGTCATCTGGCACTGGTCTAACAGGAATAGAAAGACCGGGCATCAAAATCCTCAGGCATCAGCTGAGTGACAACAGGGTCAGCCGGCAACAACGGAGAGTGGTGGAAAATGGCTGAGGTGTCATCGGAGTTGACATCAGGGTGGCCGGCATTGACCAGACAGGTGTGGGCTGATGCTGATCTGGTGATGCAGCCAGGACTGATTGTGAAGGAGTAGCCTGCCCCGAGGAGCTATCTCCAGAGTGGGGCAGAGGCATCACTCTCGCAGGTGAGGAGAGTGCATGCCCCGGGCATCGCTTGGTGGCATCTGTCCCAGAAGTCAGGGCCAACTCAGCTGATGCCCAGATCAAAAGGGTGACAGGCAAAGACCCACCACCCAAGGAGGACCCAGTTTAGCCACCTGGCTGAGGACCTACCTGATGTAAGGGCCTGAGTGTCAGGGGCTGAGAGGCTGAGGACAAAGTCCAAGCCCCGGAGAACCAACACCTTAGATGGTGATCAGAGTGGGTGGTTTGACCACTGGTAGCCCAGAAGAAGTGAGGGCTGCCAGGGTGCAAGGGGCAGGAGGAAGACCCAGTCTCGGTCACTGACTTGCACAGGGACCTGAAATGGGAAGCTGATAGAGGTTTGTCCCTGTGTTTTTGCCAGTGTTTGTGCTTTCTGCTGGTCTTCTTCTCTTTGTGTGAGGAAGAAGAAGTCGAAGCCCCAGAGGCCGGGGAAGAATAGGTACTTTTGTGGAGCTCCTTCTCTATTGCTGATACTCCCTGCTGAAGCAGGAAGGCTTCCATGGTCTTCTGGCAGCATAGCTGGTGCACTGGTTGAAAACCTGGCAGTGCTGGCAGGGCTCAGTGTCGTGGTCTGGGCCTAGGCAGAGCAAACACGACAAATGGCCATCCTTATGGGGAAGCTGCTTGCCACAAGCACATTTCATTTGCTACCACTCCAAATAAGAGGATGGAGAAGAAGATATGCAAGAAAAACTGCAAAAATAAGTTTTGGAAAATAATAAAGCATGGGTAATACAAAGAAAATGGTGGTTGACTATGGCAGAAGGTGTCTGTGAAGGTCTGACTTGCACGGGTCAACGGCAGGAAAGGAACTGAGGCTGGGCTGGAGGACTACCCCTTTTATACCATAGGTGGACGTTGGGGGCAGTCCTCTGCTAATAATTGCTAGCTAGACATTTTCTGTGGGGTCCTTGCACCTGCTGGCTTCAGTCCTAATGGTATTGCCTGCTGCAAGAGCCCTATTGAAGTGATATCTGGCAACCAGAACCTGAGCCTCCGTTATCATTGAAGTTGTTGCAACTTGATTTGCCTCCCACATACTTAATTTGCCTCCCATGCCTGTCTAGGTTGGGACAAATGTATGCATGAGGATTAAAGATAGTGTTGGTCAACCGCAAAGAGAAAAAGAAAGCTGGGGCTGGACTAACTGGTGAATTCCTGGTTGTCATGGAAGATGAGGCAACATCAGAAGCTGTTAGAGTGCAAAGGGAGACAAAGTGAGTAAAGGAGCCACATAGCAGACAGGAATATGCTTGCTGGCCAGTAATGTGACAGCAAAAGAGTTTGTTATCCAGGATGGACCAATTCAGTCTTGAATTAAAATGAATCAATGCAGCAGTGGCTTTAGTGGAAAAAGACTGAGATAATAGTTATAAAAGTGGGTTACTTCATACCAGATGCCTAGGCAACAATGAGATAGAGATATTAATCTAGTTCTTATGTAGAGGGGTAAGCAGAGCAGATTACATCACAGAATAAGCTGAAAGCAAGGATGAATTTGGGTATGGTCAATTTCTTCAGGAGTCTGGTATCTTTCGTCTTCAGGACAACAGAGACGTCTCTGCAGGATATGATTCTGTTTTCTTTGGTATCATGGGATGAGATAAGGAGAGACATCAGGTTTACATCCTTCCCATCTAGAATATCTTTGCAGAGGTGATGTAGGATCAGATGAAAGGGAGATATGAAGGTTGGAGGAGTGGCTGAAGGAGAGGTACCTGAATCTTGTCATGGGTGAAGACCAGATGTAGATGGAGTGCTCATAGGAAGTGCAGAGTTAGTTGAAGCAGCATCCTCATAGACATGAGAAGTGGTTGTAGGAGTAGTGGAAATCATTGAGCAAGAAACTGGAACAAGTTGTGAGGGAAGGCAAGCTTCTGGAGAAGATATATGAGATTGTGGCTCTTATACTGAGGTAACCATCTGAGCCATGAAGTCTCTGATCTTTGATAAAGCAGAAGCTGATTGAAGAACAGGCTGGCTGGGAGTAGGATTCCTAGCAGGTTGTGATTTAGCTTCTATGAATAAATCAAAAAGCTCTCTTTTCCGAGCAGTTGCTGAATGGGAAATACCCAATTTTTGCAATTCAGAAATCAGGCTTGGAACAATACAGTCTTTTATGGAAAATTTGGATTTCAAAGATCTTTTGCAAGGTGACAGTGACTCTGAAGAAGTCCAAGGGAGCCTGGAGGACCTTTTTCGGCATTTGGGGAGGACATGCCAGATGGGGTGGATGCCATGGCACTGTAACAGTATTGCAATTGCTGATTAGTTAATGGCTTGATGATCCAAGACTCAGACTCTTATCTCTGGAGGATGAATTGAACCCTACCTACTCTTGTCAACCTCTCAAAGGTACGAGATAGGGAGTCAGAGACTGGTCAGGCTGCTGGTGAGGGCTGCTAGAAAAGGGGAGCTGAAAAGTTTAAAGAGAGGCCAAATGGAGCTTAAAGAAGAGAGAATAGAAGGCACATTAGGACAAGTAATGCTTAGGGGTAGGGAAAACTAAGAACAGGAGATACAGTCAAATGTATAAGATGTAAAAGACTAGTTTAGATGAGAGAAATCAAATTGCAGAAAAAATGGTGTTACTGCTTTAATGCAGGTGGTGACATCACCATGTATCATGAACCCAGGCAAATGGTGGTTTAAATTACTGTAGCACAGAAGAAGCAGGAAAAGCCCAGGAAATCCCCAAAAAGAGAGAAAAGAATGAAAACAGACCCAGGGAAGCAGCTGAAATGAGGTACATGAAGGGGAAAAGGGGCGTGGAGGAGATCCATGGAAGCCGTGAGGTGGCTAGAGGAAAGGGGGGAGGGACAGGCAGCCAGGAGAGGAAGAAGCAGGAGAGGAAGGGAAGCGGTGAGATACCACAGCAGAGAGAGGGGAGCACAGAAGCAGAGTAGGGGCGTGGTGAGATGCTGAGCCAATAAGAAGGAGCAGGGAGCAAGCAGAACACAGCCACACAGACCCCACAGAGCCTAGCCTTTGAAACATGCTATGAAACATGCTAAGCTTGAAGAAAGGGAGAGGCTGACTTAATGTGGATGGTGGGCAGAGTTATTTCCCCACATCGAACCTCGGGCAAAGCCCTCCCAAAATAAATGGCTTAAAAAATTAACTTTAAGGGATACAGTTGTATTACACACTGGTAGGACTTTACTAACAACTACAGCCTCTACAACTGGGATGGGCTACACCTTAATGAAAATGGAAGTATCTTCCTAGGAAGGAAAACAGAAAAAATAGTAAAGTCTATAAACTCAGTCTAGAGGGGGATCAGACATTTATAGGTTATTAATGAGTAATGCTAGAAGCCTAAATACCTTAAAAAATCTGACCTAAAAATAATAATGAAAAGAGACAACACTGATGTAGCAACTCTGAGACGTGATGGGATGACAGCAGTGACCAGTCACGTGATACTATTGGTTACAACATATGTTACAGAAACAGAATAGGAAAAAGGGGAGGTGCAGTACGTATTTACACAAAGGAGGACATTGAATGCATACAGTAAAACAACATAAAAAGACACCTGTAAAAATATTTAAAGTCTATGGTTACAGGTACCAACAAGGAAGGGTAAAAGCCACATAATACAAATTATCTATAGGCCACCATTTAGTGATCAAGACTATAACAGGTACATGATCGAAGGAATAAAGACAGCAATAAAACCGGTTGATGTTATACTTCAGTCAATCAATTCAATTTTATTGTGTGGCTAAAAAGCCTTTACAAAAATAACAAAATCCACAAACAATACCGGTAAATAGATGTTCATCTTAAAAGATAACAATATTTAAAATATGACATATAACAATAGCAATTACAATTTATAAGACCAGCATTCCCAGTTCACCTGCAGTTTATGACGAGCTTTATATCTATTACCTGTTATAGCTTCATACTACTATTATTTTTTTTCTTTATGATGCTGATGGCCTGAAAACATTTATCAACCCTGGTGAGTCTCCATACATCTTCAGTATGAAGTAAAGTATTTGTCAGTAATACCTTATCTATTTGATATCTGTCATTTAAAAAAGGAGATAGCCAATATGTTCTCGGCTTTAAGTACCAAGTACAATACCATAGTACATGCTCAAGATCTTCTGTCCCACCATGACTACAATCACAAGCCCCCGAGTGTAATCCTGCTTTCTTGTATCTGTAGAGCAACATATTACTAGGATTTTGCTCAAACTTATAGTTGGAAAAAGTTGCTCTAAGTTTGAGGTCCGTGAGAACTTCTAAATAAGGTTTTAACCCAAAATAGTAGTTATTTTGAACAAACCATTTGGAATAATGTGAACTAGTAACTGCCTACATATCTTGTGTAATCTAACAATTTGTTATCTTTTTTGTTACATATTTCTTATATTTTGCACTTAATGTTGTCCCACGCTCTACGGCCTGCTTTAAATTAATTAACTTATGCTTTTCCCATAAGGAGTATAAAGTGGTATACCAGTACCCATGTCTATATCCTAACATGTACCATTCTTCTTTTTTGTTCAAGCAATGCTTAGCGAGTGTTTTGTCCTCTTGCTTTGTCAGCCTCATCCAATAGTTGATTATTCATGTCTCTACTGCTGCTTTAATATCTATAAGACCCAATTCTGATCTGAAATAAGCAGCTGGACATGAGTGACCGACTTTCAGAATGTTTCGTAGAAGTTTATACAATGGTGCCATGAGCATGTTTCAATCTTTAATTTCCCATATATCTGCTCCATATAACAGTTTCGCCTCAAATTTTGCTTTGATAACTTGCATAAGTGGTTTAATTGTCGAGCCTCCTTATTTAAGATTGAACCTCACTAGATCTGCCAGCGTTTTTTTTATTTATCAACCAGTAGGTCTCTATGTGTTGTCCAATGTCTGTTTCCATAAAATAGAATTCCTAAGTAAGTGTATCTATCCATCACCACTACTTTATCATTTCCCACCAGCCATGTAACTTTGGTCTGTACTTTGTTATTCCCAAATATTTCTATTTTGGTTTTATTTAGATTAATCTTTAGTTTTAACTCAGTGGACCTTTGATGGATATAATCTAACTTATTTTGCAGTCCTGTCTTTGTGAGGGAGATCATGACAATGTCATCCGCGTATGCCAAAATAGTGCATAGAGTCATTTTAATTTTTGGAGAATCTGCCCCTGAACAGGGCTAGCCCACGCTCCACAGCCAGAGTTCTGCCCCCCAGTCAGACGGCATTTCAGAAGCCACCGACCACATCACAAAACTCGGATTCCTCACTCGCCAAGGTACGGGCCAAGCCAGCCAATCGGAACATGGGCGCTTTCCTGAAGCAAGCCCCAACTGGTCCAGCTGCTCAGCACTATATATCTCTGCCCTGGGCAACAATCTATGCTTGGTTTTTCTTCCCACCCACCCCCGCCCCACCCAGGCAATCTTTAAATACTCCCTAGCTCCACCTCGCAAGAGCTGATTCATCCTTTTCATCTACGGTAAGGGCAAAGACCGTGGCACAAACCTTCCTCTAGCAAGGCACCCCACCCTCTTTCTTCTCCCCAGCCTGCTCTCCTGGAATCATGGCTTACCTCACTATTGTCATTTTATTGTTGTTTAGCAGCATCCCAACTGTATTCCACCACAACGAAGCCCTAGGTTCGAGACCTGCTCCAGAACTTCTTATTACTATCTACAATGCCCCCTTTCATTGCACTGCCCCTCACCTAGCATGCCCCCTTCCTTTACTTACAACCCACTCTCCTCTTATCTGTTTTTCCTACACCCTTCTCACGTCACTTAGAGTGCTTTCCCTCCTATCTTTAAACTGCTACATTAGTCTGTCCCTCAACAGTACTAAATTGGCATCCCTGACCACTACTGACAGCCGGTCACAACTTAAAAAAGCATCCAGATCCATTACAACATCCCTAAAGAAACTGCTGCTCCTGCTCCTACTCTGCTCAGGTAATGTAGAGCTAAACCCTGGCCCTCTGTCAACGCTCACCTTGCCTACCGAATTTTCAGCTGCCCCCGGCCTCAAAATAATGTTGGTCAACATTTTAAGTTTACCCAAAAAATTTGACCAATTACAAGCCTGGGCCACACACACCAAGCCTGACCTCATCATTATTACTGAATCCTGGCTCAAAAAAAACTATTACAGACCAGCAAGTAACATTCCTCAACTATAATTTGTACAGGGCAGATAGGGACACCGGGGTGGAGTAGTTGTTTATTCCAAATCCAGATTTACAGTTAGTGACATCTACTGCAACTAAAAACCAGAGGAATACAAAATTGTATCTCTGAAGCTCCGTCTTCCTTCCAAGGAAAGCATTACGGTAATCGGTGGCTATAGGCCCCCGGCTGGTGGTACCAAAATCCTTAATATCCTGAAATCCTTAGTCATGACTGCCAACACAGAAACACTGATCCTTGGGGACTTCAACATGGATTGGCTTTCACATAAATCGCATAGCCTGAAATCCCTTTGCGATGAACTGGGTCTTGTCCAGATAATTAGTGAACCTACTAGGATTAACACCTCTAATATTGCTAATAGTTCTCTCATTGATGTCATACTAACCACTCATCTCCACCAAATATTGCACTCGGCGGTCTTCCACAATTGTATGAGTGATCATAGAGTTGTAGTCTGTACAAGATCTCAAACTAAAGCTCACCATCAGCCCAAGTTCATAACCAAGCAATCCTTTCAAAAGTTCAATACCCCAAGTTACTTGACTGACCTTAGCAAGGTCAGATGGCAAGATCTGTACCTCTCCAAATCAGTCAGTGAGGCTGTCTCTACCCTCAACGAAGACCTCATCACCTTGGCTAACAAGCATGCCCCCTTTATTAAGGTGCGTACTTGTAAGGTCTCCCACTTCTGGTTTACACTGGAGCTCAAGGCCGCACTTACAAACCTAGATAAAATCTGGGCTCTAGCCAGGCGAACTAAGAATCCGGTAGATTGGCAGGCATTTAGAGCAGCTAGGAATGCCTGCGTAAAACGCATTCGTGTTACCAAAGCAAACTATTACGTTTCCACTTTGGAACAAGCCAAAGGAAACTCTCAGAAAATCTGGAGGACTATTAAGTCTATCGAAGGACGGCTGGCTGCTCCTTCCATCCCATCTAAGATTCACATTAATGGCACAGTTATTGAAAGTAATCACCAAATCCTTGAAGAACTTAATTCCCACTTTACCACAGCTGGCCTAGCCTTCGATGCCTCGCCGCATGCATCTCGTACCAGCAACCATGCCAGCCCTACCATCGCTCTGAAATCTGCAGCCTGCCCTTTCCAGCTACTCCCCCTCAGCTTCAAAGAAGTCAAGGATTCACTCATCAAGTTAGATACCACGAAAACGGCCGGAGATGATGGCCTTGAACCCCTTTTCCTTAAACTTGGCTACCGCTATCACACTGCCCCCATTCTCCATATATTCAACCTCTCTATTTCAACTGCTGCAGTTCCTTCATGCTGGAAATCCGCCCATATTATACCCTTACTTAAATCAGGGGACCTATGTGATTTAAATAACTACAGACCCATCTCAATCCTGCCTATCCTTTCAAAAGTCTTTGAAAAGTTGATCTATAAACAGCTGAAGAACCATCTCGAAACCTATTCTCTCCTCAACCCAGCACAATCTGGCTTTTGCCCTACTCATAGTACTGTTACAATGTTGGCCAAAGTCACTAATGACTGGATCTCTGCAAAAGACTCTATGAAAATCATGGGTGCATTATTCTTAGACCTAAGTAAAGCATTTGACACCGTTGACCACAACCTAATTGTGGACTGCCTTACCAATACTGTATAGGCACCATCCCATTCACTTCCCAGTGGTTCTCCAGTTACCTAACAGGAAGGATGCAGAAAATCAAAGCAGGTGGTCTGTTCTCTGCCTCCTTACCAATTACTAGGGGAGTCCCGTAAGGCTCGATCTTAGGTCCTATTCTCTTCTCCCTATACATCAACAACCTTGATTCACAAATAACTAAGTCAACCTTGCATTTCTTTGCAGATGACACAGTCTTGTACACATCCGGCTCCACACTACTGGAAGTCAGGGACATACTCCAAGCCGACTTTGCACAGTTAGAAACAAATCTTATTAATACCAAACTTCTCCTAAATGCCAAAAAACCATGGCCATGATTCTCTCCCCAAATATTTCCTCAGTCACCCCTCTCGACCCGCCTAAAGACTTTATTGTTACCTTCCTAGGCAAACCGCTGGAAGTTATCTCTGAATTTAAATATCTCGGTATCTGGTTAGACAACAAGCTCTCCTTTAACGATCATCTTGATGACCTGTCCAGAAGATTAAAAGCTAGATTAGGCTTCTTCTTCTGAAACAGGTCTCTCTTTCCCCTGGATACCAGATTCAGGCTTGTTCAGACAACCTTCCTCCCTCTACTTGATTATGGGGACATAATCTACACTTCCTCAGCAATTACCAACCTAAACAAACTGAACATCCTTTATCACCATGCCCTGCACTTTATTACAAACTACCCACACCGAACCCATCACTGTGAGCTGTATGCAGCTGTTGGCTGGACGTCACTTACTATTAGACGCACAATCACACTGGCATCTGGACCCTAAAACTTTTCTGAACAAACTCCCGAGTTATTTAACAGCTCTCATCTGTACCTCCCACAGTCCATATTCACTCAGGAAATCAGATTTTATCCTCCTTGACGTGCCCAGGACTCGCACCTCCTTTGGTAGATGAGCTATCTCAAGTGCCAGCTGCAATCTACTCTGAAACTATCCAGTGTAGTCTCCGTGAAATTCTTCAAAAGACTAGTTGTTTCCAAAATAAAAGACACCTGTAACTGCCTGTAATCTCCTTCTCCATCCTTTCCCACACCCCTACACTTCCTCTTACTACATTGCCACTTTTGAATTTGAGCTAAGTATCATTATCTGCTGACTGTTGACCTATGTATCTTACAGGACCTAGTCCACATTTAATGTATTGTTATGATGTTATCTATATGTATTGTGTATTTGCTTGTAAACGTGCCCCAGGACCTCCTTGTGAATGAGCACACTCAATGGAGTTTTCCTGTAATAAACTTGAACTTGAATCTGAATTTACTTTCTCAATATCTAGAAGCATTTTTTCAGTATATAGAGAAAATAACACTGGGGCTAGGACACATCCCTGTCTGACACCATGATTGATGTTAAAAGGTGTAGATAGGTGTCCCTTTCAGCCCAACTTAATTTTAGCCCAGGTTTCTGTATACAGTTCTGCTATAATTGTAATCAGAGTACAATTTATGCCTCTGTCCAGTAGTATATTCCAAAGAATATTTCGTGAAACATAACCAAATGCTGAAGAATAATCTATAACAACAGCTATAGGTTATGTCTTCTAAGTAGAACATATTTTCAGTGACATGCCTGAAAACGAATATATTATCGATGGTAGAATAATTAGATCTAAAACCAGCTTGGTAATTAGACAGGCCACCAGTATTTTCAGTTTCACTTTTTAATCTCTCAAGCAGTACTCTGCTAAAGATTTTTAGATTTACATCAAGAAGGCTTATGGGCCTATACATGGCTGGATTTGATAGTTCTCCTTTTTTATGTATTGGAATTATGTTCCCACCTTTCCATGTTAATGGATATGTGTGAACTGCTAGACATTTGTTATAAAAGACCATTAAGAATTTACCCCAAAGTGTGGGTGCACTTAAGTAGACCTCAGCTGGGATGCTGTCTGGGCCAGCTGCTTTAAGTTTTTTCAGACAGTATATAGCTAGATATATTTCATCCAGAGCTATTGGGTTAAAAAAGTTTGAGCCTCACCAATCCCTATTGCTACCTTGTCTTCAGAGGGATAAAAAAAAATAGTAAAAAAGGTAACCCACTTCTCCTCCATAATGTAGGAATCTGTCTACCTTATAGTTATCAGTGCCCTTGGCTACAAGAGTCCAAAATAATTTAGCATTGTTACTTAAAACAGCTTCCAGCATGAGATGCCATAGTTTCATATAGAAGGCTTGTTTTTTCTCCTTTATAAGTATCTTATAATTTCTCCTCATAAGATTTATATCTTTTAGGAGTTGTTTATCTCCCTTAGTTTTGTATAATGTGTGCAGTTTTCTAATACAGGCCGTCATCTTTTTACAATCCTTATCGAACCATAGAGAGGGTGGTGGATGCTGGGAACAGCCTTCCAGAGGAAGTGATGGGGGCTAAAACAGCCAAGGGATTTAAGAATACATGGAATAGACACAAGGGAACCCTAGAAACAAAGGGGGGGGGGGGGCTGGAGTCCAGGTAGGGTTTCCGGCCGCACCATAGGTAGGAAATTTGGGGCAGACTAGGTGGGCCAAGTGGTCTTTATCTCCTGATAACTTCTATGTTTATGAATTATTAATATATGTTTTTCATATTCATAGGATGTTCCATTGTAGTCTTAATATCTGCAAATAGAGAATACAGTTCTTGTTGCAGATAATAAAGATCCAGCTTTAGTAGGTTGTTAACATCTTTTACCAATTAGCAATCCCTCGTAGGTGGACCGGAGTGAACAGGAGGGGCAGTAGGGAGACAGGAGATCTTGCAGATAATGGGGTCCCTGTTCATGTAGAGCTTTATAGGTTTTTATAATTATAAGTGATTATTCATTATAAGTGGTTCAATTATATTTTGTGAGTCCTGTTGCCAAACAATTCTTTTGGAAGCTCCAATTTCTGTAAATCTAACCTGGTCTATGTTTTCTGTGTTATATACTGGCCTTTGATTGGCTGTTTTAATAATAAGCGGAAAATGATCACTTTCCCCAGTTATGGTATAACCACTTTATTCCAGTAATTACTTGAACCAGACCATATTGCAAGGTCCAGTACAGAGGAGATCCTAATAGATCAAATCAAATCAAACTTTATTTATATAGCACCTTTCAAAACCAAGGCGCTGCACAAAATCAGACATAACAACATAAAACAGCATTTAAAATCCAACACATAAAATTAAAAATTCAATATAAAACAAGTTCAATATAACTGGCAGGTTGATAAACTAACTTACTTGGGAAAGGCCAGATTAAACAAATATGTTTTTAGTGCAGTCTTAAAACTTGTGATGGTCGGGCACTCTCTTATCCAACGAGGTAGAGAGTTCCACAGGGTAGGGGCCACATAAACAAAAGAACGGGCCCCAGATGTCTTCAAATACACCCTGGGATTCTCCAGCAATCTCTCGTTGGTGGATTGGAGTGGACAGGAGGGGCAGTAGGGAGACAGGAAATCTTGCAGATAATGGGGTCCCTGTTCATGTAGGGCTTTATAGGTCAGCAAGCCGACCTTAAAGGTGATCCACCACTGCTCTGGCAGCCAGTGCAGTCCACGCAACACAGGCGTAATCTGACTGGCCCTAGAAGTGCCAGTCAAAAGCTTGACCATCATACTCTGCACCAGCTGCAAGAGACGGATTTCCATCCCCAGTAGCTCTAGGTAGAGGGCATTGCAGTAGTCAAGGTGAGAGGTAACAAAGACATGGACCAACATCGGAAGGTCATCTGGAGGAACCAGATGCTTCACCTGGGTGATATTTCTCAGATGGTAAAATGAGGACTTGATGATGGCCAACACTAGAGATTTTAGGGTTAGACTGCCATCAAGAATAATGCCCAGGTTTCACACCCAGTCTGAGGTCACAAGCTGGATACCCCTGAGCCGAAGTCTAGAGGGCTGACCAGCCAGCAGACCCACCTCCCTATGACCAGGGTCCACCACCAACACCTCAGTTTTATCTGGGTTCAGCCTCAGCCAGTTGGTGTTCATCCAGTCCTGGATCTCGGATACACAGCTGTTAATGACAGAGACTGCATCATCCCGTCCGGGCACAAACAACATGTACAGCTGAGTATCATCTGCATAGCAGTGAAAACTCAAGCTGTATTGCCCAATGATATTTCCGAATGGCTGCATATACACTGCAAACAACATGGGTGACAATATGGAGCCCTGCGGCACCCCACAGGGTAGGGAGAAAGCGTCAGAGGAATAAATTCCAGTGACCACTCTCTGTGACCTACCCTGGAGGAAAGATCGAAATCACTTGAGGACTGTCCCCGAAAGTCCACAAATAAGCTGCAAACACTCCAAAAGCACACCATGGTCCACTGTGTGAAAAGCTGCAGCAAGATCAAGGAGAACCAAGATGGAATGGGCCCTTCAATCTCTCGCTATTAGGAGATCATTTAGTACCCGGACAAGTGCAGTCTCCGTACTGTGTCTCTTCCTAAATCTGGACTGGAGAGAATCATAGACATCGTGGATTGAAAGATATAAAAGTAAAGTCACCTTCTAAGTCCCCCTTATATTTGCCATTCAATGGATAAAGGTTGTTCCTTTAGTAAGACAATCAACTGTTTGCCAGAGCTATTCAGTTTGGTATCTTTTGACCTTCTTATGGGAAGGGTTTCAGTGGTTTTAATATAAAGATACACTGGGTTATCCAATAAGCCATCAAATGGCCCTAGACAAGCATTAAAATCTCCTAGTAGCAGGAGTTCAGCTCTAGAAAATGCTTGGGCAATCTCCATAACTAAATTAGACAATTCATGCCATACTTGAGAAGAATAAAATTTAGAGCTTTCAGGTGGAATATAACAGTTTATAATAACAAGGTCTTGTTTCCCTACCCTGACATGCACTACTATAAAGTTGCCAGATATTTTCCAACGTGTCACTCTCTAAAAACTACCTACTTTGACCCCAGTAATAAGACCCCCAGAACACCTGCCAAATATGGTTGTTCTAGCTCCTGGCCTATGATAAATGTCATATCCATTCAGCTCAATATTATCAGTAACAGTATTCCCAGTTTCTTGTAGGCATAGAATGTGTCACTTTAGTAAAAAAACTTTTACAATCAGTATCTGATAATATGTTATTCCATCGTGATATGTTCCAGGTGAGATATAAAAAGCCACCTGTGTTACTCGTAATACTATTTGGCTGATGGTCTTTTTGGGCCTGAAGTCAATCATCATTATAGCTGGCAGGTAATTGAAACTTATCAGACAAAGGCAGCCCATTAAAATTGTTCTCATTCAATAATGTTGATTGTCTGTTTTCAGGGTTCATTGCCATTACATCTGTGATATTTAACCCTAAGTGATCTAGTTTGCTTGCCTGGCCTAATATAAGGTCTGCCAGTTTCACATTTGTTATCTCTATATTTATCGGACTATTTTTTTGATAGGCCTTATGGGCTCTTTTAGCTAAAATGGAGCCTATTTTATCTATTGGAATTTGTAAGAAATTAATTAAAAGGTCCCTAATCGCATTAGTTAATGTGAACTCATCCTCCTGATTCAAAGGTCTCATTCCAAATAAGCTTATTATAGTTTGCTCATTATGAATATCCTTTTCTGTAATTCCCTTATTAAATAAAGTCCTATTAGGGAATGTGATAATTAAATCCTTCTCCTGTATTAGCCAACTGTTTACCCATACATAATTAGCAGTTCTTGGTGAGACAAATAATATATCAATCAAAGTTGCTGCTGGAATAGGAATGTTTTTAATCTCTATAATATTGTCTTCAGAGAGGACTATATCAAGTTCTT
Source organism: Neoceratodus forsteri (assembly GCA_016271365.2). Taxonomy (NCBI): domain Eukaryota; kingdom Metazoa; phylum Chordata; order Ceratodontiformes; family Ceratodontidae; genus Neoceratodus; species Neoceratodus forsteri. Next base: position 1,403,946,450 of record CM057450.1, read on the forward strand.
TACTTCTAACACCTGTATTTCTAAATTAGCTGGGTCAAAATTTCCCCATTTAATAGGGTCATATAATCTAATAAGGGGATATGTATCTGTCCAGTTTTTACACGAATCAGAGGGAGTAGGGTGTTTAATGTTAACGCCTTCCTTTCTAGTATTTACCGTTACATCTGTCTTATCCAACCCTATTGTCATTTTGCCCATCTGAATAATAGGCTAGTCCAGATCTGTCTGAAAATTATCCAGAGATGAACCTAGACAATTAGCTGTAGAAGTTGTCCCTATCTGTTAATTTAAATCCTTTATTTCCTGTTCCAATGTACCCAATTGTGACATTAGGTCACATTTACTACTTCTATGATTAAAGGTTCCCAGTGTAGTAAAATCTACTTTTGCTTGTACCGCAGCTTTACTAGGAAGACAATTGTGTATTGCCTCTTCTTCATTTTCAAAAATATTTACATTCTTTCCCTTAACTGTTAAGGCATCCTGTACCGGTGATTTTTTATGGGCTTTTAGCACCTTAGATTTTTCTCCCCTCACTTAGTTTTCCTTATTTTGTTTTGGTTTAATGGAGTCCTCCATAGTTTCTGGTATTTCTATTATACTAAAATCAGGTCTTAACTTACCACCAACTTGTTCTTGTTAGTTCTCCTGTTCAGAATCTTCAACAGCTATTTTACTTTCCAATTGAGTTGTTAGTGTATCTATCTTGGCCCTATTGAAAGCAACATCACTGCAGTGATTCTGTTATGTTCTTATTAATAACCAGTTGCTCCATTATTATTAAATGCGCATTGTATGTATTTTTCAATAGATCTTCACCTAAACACATGGGTTTATAGAGACTAACATTATGTTCATCTTGTTCTATTCGGGCGCCCTGTTGGGCAGCACACTGACTACAGACCCTAGGCTTGTGATTTACAGCTTGAGCTTCAATTTGTTTTAGCCCATCTGTTGTAAGCTGAAGGTCATGTATCACTTCACCCAGTCCTGTATTATTAGGAGCAACAGAAACCCCTTTACTTTCAGTGCTTATGATGCTGTCAATGCTCTCATTGCTTTCTATACCTCTTTAGGGTACCACATTTTAGGAGATTCTCCAAAAGCTGAGGGCTGTATAAAAACTCCCTCAGTTAAATTATTCTGTTGTTTTTAATCCATTCTAGCCAAAAAATCTAAATTTGCTGGCCTCTCCTGTATTGATTTATTATGTGCATACTTAGCTTTCCAGATGCTATTAGTACAGGGAGAACTTCATCAGCAAAAGATTCAACAGAATCAGCAGAATCAGATAAATTATTAGGACTAGTGGTGTCTGGGGGGCAGAGGACCATGCTCTGTTCCTCGGCTCTCTCAGCCCTCGATGCTGTCCTTATTCTAGGTGTTGAAGTCTTATTGATACAGGGTAGTAAATGGTCTGTAATTCTGCAGATTGCTTATTACAGTGTTTTTTAGTACTAAGAGGCAATTCATGTAAAGGAGAATGGTTGCTATTTTGAAGCCTCTATAATCTAATGTTAACCATATTACTAAGATCTTTGAAGTCTTTAAATAGGGGAGACAACTGATTAATTGAGTACTTATTAGATGAATTGCTTCACTATAAATACAAATATGCAATATATGCCACACTCCCAAGACCTGGATCGACTCCTAGCCGCCTGCCTGGTTCCCTAGCCCGGCTTGCCACACAGGTACTTGCCGCTGCTACTTGCTACCTTCATTCTCCCTTGGGGCTCTCTTCCGATTGGTGCAGCTACTCCTGAGCTGTCTCTGATTGGTCCGCTGGCCAGGGACTCCCCTGCTGATTGGTGCGCCTTTTTCCTTCGGCTTTGTGGGCTGACAGAGCAGCACTTTGTTGCGGGACTGTTATCGGGGCTGTTTTCTACAACTGTAGCATGAGACGGGCCTGATTTTCTATAACTGGAATACGAGGGTTTTTTTTGTCCCACCGCCACCACCCCCTCACAGGCCACCATTAAATAGGCCGTAGCTCCTCCCATGCAGCCCTCCCACCTCCTCTCATTTGTTTCTCTACAAACTAACCTGAGCGGAGATCATCACAGAGGTGAAAGCAACCCCAACTGCTTCTTTTGTACTACAGTTGCTGGCCTGCCACACTTACTTACTACCAAAAATCACCTAGGCTGCTCGAACTGTCTGTTTCCCTCACAAGTCCTCCCTCTGTCACTATCTGTGCTGGGGCAGTGATAACCATCTCACCTAATTCTCGGTTTGATCCCCTACTTTCTAGCCACGACACCTCTTTGTGAATTTTGGCCAGACTCCCTACTAATTATACCTTTTTTATCTGGCTGACTCTCAACTTTCCTGGACGGTGTTTCTCTTAGTCACAGCCCCACTAGAGTACTACCAGAAATGACCCCACTGATGCTACTGTATCTTATGATCACACTACCTCTACTCCTCTTGTCCCTGCCTGAGGTACTCCACAGTTAAACAACTCCCCCCCAACTTTGCATACCAGGATTACTACTACTCTAATCTCCTGGTACTTCCTTCTCCCTGCTATGACCCCTCCCCAGTGCTGCTAAATAGGATCTGGAACCACTTAGCTGCCCACGTTCATAAGAAATGCCATCTACACCTATGTGCCCATGGTTCATTCTTGCACCGCAAGCTCTGGTACCTTATCCTGCTTGCTATCCTACTCTCTGGTGATGTTCAAGTGAATCCTGGACCATCCAATGTTCTACCTGATGCTATTGCCAACACCAAAGGCCTGATCATTGCACATCACAATATCAGGAGCCTTGCTCACAATCTTGCTGAGCTTTTGAATCTTGGACAACCATATTCAAGCCTGATATCATATGTCTAACCGAGACATGGCTAAAACCTTCCATACCAGACTCTCTATGCTGCCTTCCCCATTATAACCTTCTGAGACTTGACAGGGCTGTGCATAAAGAGGGGGTGGAACAGCTGTCTACTTTAAAGATCACCTTGATGTCTCTGAGGTTCGTACAACTGCTCTACCACACTTTGAGGCCCTGCATGCCCTACTCACTCTTGGTACCAAACAACTCCACATTGTATGTGTCTACAATCCCCCTACAAAGGGGCTAGTAGGGCTGGATGAGTTACTGGAACAAATAGCTTGCCTTTTTGGAAGAAATTAGGTCATCATACTTGGGGACCTAAACATAAATTGGCTGGGCAGAAACCAAACCAAACCACATTAATGACCAAGTTGCAGAGTTTTAACCTGCACCAGCTTATAGGTGAACCTACCAGAAACGCCCTTCACTCCAGCACGCTACTAGACTAGATAATGACCAATCACCCTGAAAATGTAATCGCCTCCGGAGTGCTGCCAGATGCCATTACCAATCACTCCCCAACGTACTGTATATAGGGCAAAGGCAAACCTACCCAAACAGGACCTCGATTCATAGGTCTTACTTTCCATAATTATGCAAATTTTTACTCTCAATCTTTCCTGCATGACATTGCCTTGACTGATTGGTCTCCCATTCTCTTATCTGATGATGCACAAACTGCCCTGGACTTGCTCTTGAAACACTTCCTTGTGATCCAGGATAAACACTGAAAACTTGTTACCCATAGGGTACAAAACAGACAAACCCGATGGTTGAAAGCTGACCTACTAGCTAAGCTTAAGCTAAGGGACAAAAGCTGGCTTAACTATAAAAAGTCAGGGCTTGTCTCTGACCATAACTGCTACAGGTCTCTACAAAATGCATGCAAAAAGGACATTAAAAAAGCCAAGAGCTCATACTGCAAAGACCTACTGACAAACTCCTATGGGGACCTCAAAATATTTTGGTCACATATTAAGTTCTTCCTTGGTTCTAATCTGGCATCTGCCCCTAATGACATGTCACTTGATGGGGTACATTGTAATAACCCTAGAACCATTGTAAACTTTTTCAACAATAAATTCTCGGACCTAACCAACTACACTTCCTCCTTTACTACCCAACCGAGTGTGTCCACCCAAACTATTGCAAGCGGTACTCAGTTCTTTTTCAAATCAGTCACAAAAAGTGAAGTGCTAAGATTGCTAGACCATATCATGGACAGCTCAGCAGCTGGCTCGGACAATCTAGAGCCCCGGTTCCTAAAGATTGCAGCCCCTTTCATCGCTGCCCCCCTAGCCAGGATTTTCACGCTATCCCTATGCCAGGGATACATCCCTGACATATGGAAAACAGCTAGGATTACTCCTGTCTTTAAAAAAGGAGATCATAGAGATCCCTCAAACTACAGGCCCATTGCCATCCTGTCCATCCTAAATAAGAGTCTTGAGAAGCTTGTAGCTCCCCAGACAATTGACTTCCTGCTGAAGCATGACCTACTCTCCAATGCCCAGCATGGCTTTCCCAAAGGCCATAGCACCACTACTGCCCTTCTCAAATTCACGTCTGATGCCCAAATGGCCATGGACTCAGGTCTCCTCACCAGTGCAGTATTCATTGACATGACTAAGGCATCTGACCTAGTTGATCACTCCATCCTTTTGACCACCCTGGCATCTCTAGGTTTCTCTACTAATGTTGTTAGATGGTTCAGGAACTACCTAACGGATAGGTCTCAAATTGTCAAATACAACTTGACCCTCTCAAAAAAAAACACAATAAATATTGGTGTGCCACAAGGCTCCATCCTTGGGCCCTTACTTTTCACTCGCTTCATAAATAACATCTCCGTTGACCTCCATAGGACAGCCTCCCTGCTTTATGCTGATGACATTGTGCTGTAGACTAGTGCAAAAAGCATTGATGACATAAATAAATGACTCTCTCTTGACTTCCAGCAAATACAAAAGTGGCTATTTAACCACAAACTTGTATTAAATGAGTCTAAAACCCAAGCTATGCTCTTTGGATCAAATGTGAAGCTCAGGCAAGCCAATCCTAAATTTAAAATCACCTCCTTAATTGGCTCTGCAGTCGGGGTAGTAACTTCTTTTAAATATCTGGGCGTTACCCTTGACCCATCATTAAATTTCAACTTATACATCAATCTAACTTGCAAACCAGTACATGCCAAACTTGGTATAGCCTACCGAACCAACTATATACTCACTCCCTCTGCAAGGCTTGCCATTGCCCGTGGCATTCTCCTACCATCGCTTACCTATGGTGCTGCTACATATACCACTACTTGCAAATCAGCCCTTATGAAATAGGATGTTACTTATAACAACATCTGTCGTTATGCCTCCTCCTCACATCAGCTGAAACACCACTGTCTCCTCTATTCTGACCTAGGTTGGCTTCCTCCCAATGAATTAAGACTACATGCTTATGGCTCTATCATTGACAATATGGTCCGTCTACAAACACCTAAATCCATGGCAGGTCTTTTTTAAAACCTTACTACTTGCTATGGATTGCGCTCCTCCGAACTGGCCCCTGTGCTCATTCCCAGACACTGCACCACAAAAGGTGCTAGTGCTTTTGCCTGCCATGCCCCCAAATACTGGAACTCCCTTCCTCTAACCTTGCGCCAATCAACATCCCATGTGTCTTTTAAAAAAGGGTTATGTACATATCTTGAAATTTCCCACAAATGTTCATGTTTTAAACCTCCCTAGCTCTTGTCTTCCTAGCCTTATCCCTCCTTCTGATTTGCCTCTCTCATGCTCTGCACTTCTTCTCTTCTATTATCCCCCCCCTCAAGATAACTGTGCAGTTCCCTTATTAGTGCTGGTAATGATCTTTCTGTAGTGTCTTTTCTTCCTCAAGTACTCTGTGGGGAGATTTTAATTATTGTACAGCTCCAGACGAGCTAATCTTTATTCATTTTTGTCTGTCAACCTGATTGTAAACTGCTGTTAAAAATATGTGTTGAGCACTGTATATGTGTACCACTCCTTGTTAGCAAACTCCTGCTTGGAAACTGTTGTAAATTACATTTATTGTACCTGTATCTGCATGTCTTTCTTGATTCATTGTTCTGTATCCTCCCAGGTCATGTCTGAAAATAGTCATTGTTATGGCTAGTGTACTTACCCGGTAAACAAAAACTAACTAACTAAATAAATAAATAAATGTACATGAAGAAAAAGCCTTTCTAGCATTTCCCGAAGAAGGCAGTTCAGATTATGACTACCGCACTAAACAACGTGTAGTACAGAGATACCTTCTGTCCCTGTAGAGTCTATCTTTCCCCCAGAGCAGATATCTTTACAGATAAAAACGTTTTTTAAACAAATTTTCTGGAAGAAAGTCCATAAAGTAAGGCCCGTACTAGGGGGCAGCTCCTTACTGCAAATAATTCACCAGTCTATGATTTACTACAGCTGTCAAAAGGTCAACAGTTCAGGAGAGTTATCTGAAATAGTCAGTTCCAAAACCAATTATTGGCAACAGGAAAAATCTGTGTGGTGTGCCTCCAATCAAGTGCAGTCCTCTTTACTTTCAGTTCATACACAGATGTCACAGTAATTTTGCCAGAAGTTCTTAGTATCACCAAATGATACCGGCGGTTTTGGTATGCACTAGAGCCAAGCCAGAAAATAAGAATTTAGAAAATGTATGCAGGTGTAATTACTTATTTTACTTATCAATACTCATACTAGTCTAAGATTTTTAACTAAATTAGTTATATTTTCCCAAAGAACGCTGTCTCAGCTAATCTTATGATCTCAAAATTTCAAATGACTAGTAAACTGTATTGTAAGTTCTTCACTAATATGTCCTTCTCCAAATTTGCATTTAAATCAACTTACATCCACACTGTAGCCATGGATAAAAATCTCAAGGGCAGAAGAAATATGCCTTTTACAGAATCAGGAGACAGATACTGGTGGGCTCAATCCTTTAAATCTGGGAACGCCATGTCGACGATCTAATTAAACTACTAAAAGTATTCAGCATACACAGCTTAAATAAAAAAGATAAAAGTGACTAATGTGGCTCTTCAGTTAAGTCAGAACAAGTACTGATGCAGTCTGATTGTAGAGCGTGTTGAGACGAGTGGCTGTGTCAAACTCAAAACACCATGCATGCACATTAAATCCTGTAGGGCACGTGAGTAAGCTCAGCCAACTGTGTTGCTCTATGTGAGTTTTAAAATATCAAGTAAAATAATAAGAAAGACTTTAAAATTAAATAAGACTGCCCAAACCTGTGGGGGAAATAAAGGACAGAAGAAGGCCAGGAGAAATGTTTCGCAACCAAGACAGCCTGGAAAGGGCTGACCATACTACAAATAGTGTAAAATGTGCGCTTGTTGAAAAAACAAGTGCAGACTCTGCACAGTTAATGCAGGTTTTACACAAATCTTGAATAGGCAATGGTAGTTTACTGATTATAGATAGCAATATTGTGTGTTAGGTCCCTGCTGAGTGCTCCTTGAGTTCAGGCACATTCAAAATGCCCCAGTCTGGCTGTGTGACACATGCAGCCCACTGTCTCTACCAAGTGTACTGATCTCTGTAGTTTACTTTATACAAGACCTCTGGAGTCACGTCTTCTTTTATAACACTTTCTTAACCAAGTGTCCCAGCTTCCAGCAATGTTCTCTGATGTTATACTTCTAGGTGACTTCAATCTCCCAGGAATTAACTGGGAAGACTTAAATGGAAATTCATTGTCTGAGACTGAGTTCATTGATACGTTATTGTTAATTGGGTTAGAACAAAAGGTAACACAGTCTACTAGGGGAAATGAAACATTAGACCTAGTCATTACCAACTTAAATGATGAAATAGCAAACGTATCAGTGAAGAAACATCTAAGAAATAGTGATCATAACATGATAGAATTTAATATATCATCTGTTAAATTAAGAGATTATGGAACCAGTGCCACCGGAAATTATTCCAAAGAAGATTACAGGAGGATAAATAATATGAAATGTTGGGAGTAGTAGAATGAAATAGAGAACAGACAAGTGGCTGACTGCTGGAACATAATAAAAAGTAAGTTATTGGAGAGGGAATCAAAATGTATACCAATAAAAAAAAAAACATACAACCAAAAGTGTAAAATACAAATAAGGCTCACAAGTAAGGCAAAGAAGCAAATAAGAAAAAGGAAGATGGCATACGCAAAATTAAAAGGAACACTAACAGAAGAAAATAAACTCAAATACAGAAAATCACTGAAACACACACAAAAAATGATTAAACTGGAAAGGATGAGATGTTAATTTAGGACTACACATACTAAGGACAACAATAAGTCTTATTTTACATATATAAATAGTAGTAAAGGATTCAGTCGATCTGTAGGACCTATAATGCACAATGGAACATTATTACACAAATCTAAACAAATTACCAATACACTCAATGAATACTTCTGGTTAGTGTACAACCAGAAGGAAAAATACCAGTTTTCATACAGTATGAGTAATGGGAATAAAGAAGTGTTCTTAAAGAAAAAATAATGGGCCCAATTCTAGAAGAATGGCTCAAGTCACCGCCAAACATGACTTGCGTCAAACCCAGTTGCAACATGGACCCTGCGCCTGATTCTAGAAGGAGAAGGGTCCCTGCTGCTGCTAAGTCCTGTGACTTGTGACATCAAGCCAGGTATGCTGAACAGAGGGCGTACCTGACAAGTTAATCGCAAGCCACAACCTCTGTCCAGCATGGCGCAAGTGACCCCCCCATGCCCGATCCCCTGGATAGAGCCCTGCAGGGCTAGAGGACCTCCCACCCACTGTCAGTGCACCACGGATACGCCCCAACTCCTGACCAGCTCTCCAAGTCAACTGTGTACTGTACAGTATGTACAGTACACAGACAGTCCCTGGCAGTCTAGTGGCCCCCCACCCAGCAGTGCCAGTCCACCTCGCATGCCCTGACCCATCCCCTGCTGGTGACTGGCACAGCCCAACTCTCACCATCATGGCCAGCTGCTGACTAAGCCTGCTGTGTTCAGTTGGCAGCTGTCCACAGTGGTGAGAGGTGGGCTGTGCCAGTCACCGGCCTCCAATGGGTCTTGGGGGAGCGGGTGGTTGGGTGCTGCCGGGTTGGAGGAGGTGGACCACTTGACTACCAGGGATGTGGAAAGATTCAATGGTACCCTAAAGTCAATGCTCCGGGCATTTGCTGAACAGCATGGGAGGGACCGGGAGAAATACCTTCCCCACCTGTTGTTTGCATACAGGGAGGTGCCCCAAGAGTCGACAGGATTTTCTCCCTTCGAACTCTTATATGGACGCCTGGTACGTGGGCCCCTAGACTTGATCTGGGAGGACTGGGAAGGCAAGCACACCACCTAGGGAACTCCCATTGTGGATTACATCCTTAGGTTTAGGGAAAGACTGAAGGAGCTCATGGGGACAGACCAGAGCAACCTGGCAGCTGCCCAACAGAAACAAAAAGTGTGGTACAACCACAGAGCCAGAGCTCGCTCGCACATGGTGGGTCAGAAAGTCATGGTCCTTATTCCTGTCTAGAAAGACAAGCTGCAGGCTGAGTGGGAAGGACTGTACAAAGTGGTTAGGAAGGTAAATGATGTGAACTACATTGTGGAATTACCTGACTGAAGACAGACAGAAAGGATGTACCATGTCAACATGATGAAGCCATATGCAAATAGAGTTGACATGGTATTTGCAGTGTGTAGTCGTGGGGAGGGACGGACGAAGGAGACCCCCTTCTGGACTTGCTGGAGGAAAGTAAGTGGGAGTCCTCTGTGGAGGAAGTTAAATTGTCTCCCCAGCTGGCCCCGGACCAGATCCAGAAAGTAAGGGAGGTCTTAGCAGACTTTACCCCATTGTTTAGCACCAAGCCTGGACTAAACCCCTTAGTGATGCATGATGTGGAGACAGGGACACAGACACCCATACGGTGGACAGCATATTGGGTGTCAGAGGCTGTCCAAAAGGACATTAGGAGGGAAGTGGAGGAGATGCTGGATTTAGGGGTAATCCAGAGATCCCACAGCCCCTGGGCCTCACCCATAGTCCTTGTATCTAAGCCAGATGGCTCTACTCATTTCTGTGTAGACTATCATGGACTGAATACAGTCATGAAGTCAGACGTCCACCTGATGCCCCAGACGGATGAACTCCTGGACAAGTTGGGGGGAGCGACCTACCTTACAACTATTGACCTGACCAAGGGGTATTGACAGGTAGAGTTGACAGACAGAGCTAGGGAGAGGTCAGCCTTCATCACTCCAATGGGCTTATTTGAGTTTAAAGTAATGCCTTTCGGAATGAAGAATGCCCAGGCCACTTTCCAAAGGTTGGTGAACCAGGTGTTAAATGGTGCTGAGGAGTATGCCATGGAGTACCTGGATGACATTGCCATCTTTAGTACCAGCTGGAAGGAACACCTATCCCACCTTAGGGAAGTGCTGGGCAGGATACAGAGGGCCAGGCTCACTGTCAAAGCCGAGAAGTGCCAGGTGGCCATGGGAGAAGTGGCATACCTCCTCGGGCATGTGGTAGGCTGGGGGCAGCTCCGTCCTAACCAAATAAAGATAGGGGTAATCCAGGCATTCCCAAGACCAGAAACACAGAAGCAGGTCAGGCGTTTTCGAGGGACAGCAGGGTACTATAAAAAATGTTTACCCAGTTACCGTGCCCTGGCTGCTCCCCTGTCTGACCTGACAAAGGAAAGGCTGCCCAAGAAAATTACCTGGGGCCTGGCCTGTGAGGAAGCCTTTTCCAAACTAAAGGAGGCACTGTGCAGTGCTCCTGTTTTGACAACTTCCTGACTATAGCAAAACCTTTATAGTTCAGACTGACGCCTCAGACATGGGTATTGGGGCAGTACTGAGTCAGACATCTAGCCAAGGGACAGATCACCCAGTAGTGTACCTGAGTAGGAAGTTACTTCCCAGGGAGCAAGCATACTCCACAGTGGAAAAGGAGTGTCTTGCCATAGTGTGGGCCCTAAAGAAATTAGAGCCATACTTTTATGGGCAGCATTTTGTGGTGCAGACTGAACACAACCCCCTGGTTTGTCTGACACAGATGGGAAAGAACAATGGAAGATTGCTAAAATGGAGTCTTGCTTTGCAAGGGTATGATATGATAATCATACATAGGGCTGGAGCCAAAAATCAGAACTCAGATGGGCTGTCTAGGGTCTGTGAGGAGTGAACTGATTTGGGAAGCTCATCCAATGTAGGGGTTAGAGCCCCTAAATTCAGTCTAGGTGGCGAGGAATTGTGACACTTGGGCAGCTGGTTCTGATCACTGTATCATTTTTTGTAATACAAAAATGGGTTATGGACTGTCTCTTTTGAAAAATGCTGAAACAGCATGTGAGATGACACACACACACACACACACACACACACAGGTTTTAGATACAAGGTGTTACCTGGAAGGCCCAACGCTAATTACAGACTTTAACTAAGTTAATTATAGCTGTAGTTGCTAAGAGGGAAAATCAAAAACTTTTATAACGCTTAGAGGAAGAAGACCAGGGTATGACGTTTTAGTGCAAAGTCATAAAAGATGCTTTGAAGTCCTGGAAAGGGGAAACTGACCATAGATCAAAGAGAGTCATTTGAAGAACATGAGTTATGCTGAGGTTGCAGAATTTAATACTTGGAAAAGACATCATGTTTTTATATAGATATTTTTTTTATATATTCTGACAGGGAGGAGCTAGGTGACCTCATGCAAAGAGGTGGGCAAAGCCAGCTTTTAAACATTATTCTGTTTTACTTCAGAGACATTTTTATCTAGACTCTGACAAAGAAACATCTGTGAGCACTTTAAGCAGGTATTTAGAGAGAGAAACAAGTCTAAGTACTGTAGTATGAATTGCACTGTTAAAACCTGTTTTAATAGATTTGTATGGCTTGTGATATAATAGTTCTGTATTTTATGTGTTACGTATTTTTTATCTATTTTAGTAAAACTCTATTTTTAGAGCCTACCTGGTCTGTCTTTGATTTCTTTCCTTGTACAAGTGGAGTATATATGGTTAAAGCAGACACTGTACATAAGCTTGAATGGTGATACCAAACTGGAAAAAGGTAAGCGTTTTAAATCTGAAGTCTTTTATTACAATTTTAAAGGGTTAATTTCTGTATGTCTGCTTAGGTGCCCATAGGCAATGATATCTGGCCCCCTGAAGACAGAATTGTCTGAGCTTGTACATTGGGTACGCTAACAAGAGGTTCACAGTTTGAATCCCTCCAAGACTCGAGACCAAAGGTTGATTCGAATCCACAAAAACAGACAAGAGGGTTACTTTGTTCTGTTAACTGTTCGCAAGACTGTGCTCGGAGGTTGGCACTTTGGGAGTAGAGGGCTAACCTGCTGAGTGAGTTTGTGACACTAATGATGAAGTGATTGTTAGGGCAGGTGCAATGTTTCTAGTAAGCATTGTCAAAATCCGCCTTAGGTATAAAACTAGAAAGGTTAGAGTGGACTGATAGGCTGTAATGCAAACTATGGAGATTAGATGGGCTACTGCAACTGGAGGATATTAGATACCATGTAGAACATCTCTGTTACATAAACATATGATGGATATGTGTTATTTTCCCTCTTATTGGTCTAACCAAGCACTTTATATAATTTAAGATGATTTTTATATGTATTCTTATATGTATTATCAGAATTTTTATTATGCTTAATTTGTAATGGTCTATATCCGATCAATAAACAACTACAACTACGTTATAGGTAAATGAAACTGAAAACAATGCTTCTCACCCCAGGGATCCTTTAGCATCTGCAACTATATGCAGATAGCTGGCCAGCCATTGCTGCCCTGGAGGTGTGGCTTATGGAAATGAGCTTGAGAATCAGCAAATCAGAAAACAGGAGGGAGAGTGCTGCAGAGTTTTAGCCTGAAAAGGCACCAGAATTTTTTCTCCAGCTGTCTGAGCAACACTGCCTCCGAGGTGTCTCTCTCAACCTTCATTCTGGAGCTTTTGCTCTGTATTTGTGGTAAACTTTTCCTCAGTTTATTACTTTTTTGCTGTACTGAGTGTGTTTAAGTGATTCTTTAGTGGTTCCTGGGAATCGCTATTTTCGGTTAAACTCGCAGTTCCCACTGCTTCATTTTCATTTACTATATCGCATCTTGTGTACTTCATCAGTATCACTGTTATTTTAATCACGGTTCCCTTTACATAGCAAGAACCAGAAATCTGAACAATTGTTCTCTATTTTTTACTACAGAAATCGCGGTGTCTTACTGCGAGGGAACCAATTCAAATTTGAACTCAAGTTGTACTGGAACGCTCTATTGCTAGGGTTCTCTGTAGTTTGGCAAGTCGGATATCCCAAAAATAAAGAAAAGAACTGGGCCTACAGGTTTTTAAAAAGTGTCTTCTGATACCCATGACCTCTGCTAAAGGTGCCTAGAGCCAGAACACACCTGCTCAATTTGTTCTTTTTGTAAGAAAGCTTTGAGAAACAGAGCAAAAAGATTGGAAAAGATAATGGCTGAAATTAAATCAAAGGCTACCGATGAGAGGCCAGCTAAAATAAAAAATTCAAATAGGGGTGCTTATGAGGCCTCCAGCAGTTCAAAGCCTAAGAAGGATACAGGTGCTGATGAAGTACCAAGAAATAAAGCTTCCAAAGGGGCTGATAAAGTTCCTTCAAAATCTAAAAAAAACAAGGGTACTGATGAAGTGCCTGGATCAAAAAGGAAACATGATCAGATCACTGATGAGGTGGCCGCAAAAAAAACAATGTAAAGAAAAGCCTGTCTCTGCTCCTCATGGGCAAGCCAAGGGTGAGACAACAGAAAGTAAAAAACATAAAGACAAAACAAAACAAAGCACACACAACCTCCATGACTTCAGCAAGGAGTTGCCATCTGTGGAAGAAATGGCTATGGCTTGGCATGCATTTCAGACCCTACAAGGCATAGGGTCTGTGTTTTCTGCTATGTCCAGTAAGTGTCCCTCTGCAGCTCCTTCTGAGACAGGTGCCTATGGGGAGGAAGAATACTTTGATGCTCCTGATAATGCATTAGAGGGCAATTTCAAACCAGATATGTCCCCTGATCCCAATTTTGGGGCATCCCCTAATGAAGAGGAGGATGCCTCCTCTGTGCTAACATTTTTATAACATATGCTGGACACCTGGACCTCCCAACCCAGGAAACCATCCAGGATGAGGATGAAGACCATGACTACAGGGAAATAAAAGGTCTTCCTCCCCCTAAGAGACTAGTCTTGCCCATTTACAAGGCTTTCAGGAAAAACACAATGAAGTTGCTTCAAACCCCCAGTTCCCCGGCAGGGGTTGACAAGGGCATTGATGAAAAAAAAAATCAGCTGCTCAGGAATGATACTGAGTTCCTGTCTGCACACCCTGGCCATGAGAGTATTGTACAGCAGGCTGCTTGTGAAAAAGCTGGAGTTCCTCTGTCATCTCTGCCTCCTGAAAAGGACTCCAGAAAGATCAATTTTATTGCTAAAAAGATTTACACCACTGCTTCCTTACTTATTCACCTGTCCTCATACCTGGCCATACACCGCCAAGTATCAAATGGCACTCTGGAACTCAGTCCTGGCCATTGTTCAGCATGCTTCTGAGACTATGGCACAGGATTTGATAGAAACTGCAAAAACTGCCCTGGAAGCCACCAAGTACCAATTCCACATGGCAGATGATAATGATGCAGCCTCCAGGGTTATGGCCCAGGCCATATCCCTCAGGCGTTTTGCCTGGCTTAGGACTACAAGTCTTTCACTAGATACGAAGTCTAAGGCTATGGATTTTCCTTGTGACCAGAATCTGCTGTTTCATTCCAGAACAACTGACTATATGAAAAAGGTGGATGAGTACAAGACCACTTGGCAGAGTAACTCATCTAAACCAAAGGCCTCTACCTCACACAAGCCACAGTCTAGGGGCGCTAGAGGCAGACAGTACTTTCTAAGGCCTTACTTTCCTTTTTCCACTCAGTTCAACTACTCTCAAGAGGGGATATTACAGAGGGAAGGGCAGAAGGGGCAAAAGAAGAGCTACCTCTGGCCAACCAGCTGCCACACAGCCTAAAATCTGACTTTCATGCCAAGGTCACCTCCCCCAAGCCTGTGAGGGGGGAGCAGGCTCTACCAGTACCTCCAGTCCTGGACCCTCATTACAACAGACAAATGGGTCCTGGAAGTACTGGAAAAGGGCTTGTCACTTCAGTTCAAAAAGATGCCAGACCTCAGGCATACCCAGGTATCTAAGTCTCTGACCCCAACAGAAAGACTCCTGTTGGGGTTAGAAATAAATAACCTCCTGGCAGCAGAAGCTATAGAGAGAGTTCCTGTCCAGGAAAAGGGTTAAGGGTCTCTACTCCAGATACTTCCTGACATGAAAGAAAAACGGGGAGTGGCGACCTATTTTAGATCTCAGATACTTAAACATCTGTTAAAACCCAAATTCAAAATGGTCATTTTGAAAATGGTAATACAATCTTTACAGCAGGGGGACTGGCTAGCTTCCCTGGACCTAAAGGACACATATTTTCACATTCTCATAAGGAAGTCACACAGAAAGTTTCTGAGATTCAAACTTCCATCAGGACATTACCTGTTTGCTGCCATGCCTTTCGGCCTGAACTGTGCACCAAGGGTTTTCACAAAATGTCTAGCAGTGGTTGCAGCACGTCTCAGAAAGCAAGGAGTTTCAGTCTACCTATACTTGTGTAACCAGTGGGGTTACCCCAGGGGTCGGGTTGGTGGTATTTTTGTGTTATTAGCGCTGTGCAATGCCTCCATATGTAACCCCCTACCTGGGGCCTGGGCTCGGGGAGAAAACTGTTGCTCTGTATTTTGGCTAGGTTTGACTTCTAGTCAGGGGCACCCAAGTAACTCCGGACACAGGAAGCAATAACTGTAATGTCCAATACCAGAAGTTGGGATTCTAAAGTGTGGCTTTTATTCACATCCAACAAAATAACAAAGCATAGATGGACCCCCACGGGGGCTACACTCCTGGTAATTCAGATTTATGGAGATCAGAACACATCCTCTTTACACTGAAACCCTCAGGTCTCAAAACACTCTGGGCACTCTGCCCTAACTCAACTCTTTTTTTGTTTCCCTGGCTCGGCTCCATTGCCAGCCATTTGGACACTTTCCATATAGCATGGAACATTTACTGGTGGCTCCCTAAACCACCTATGAGCACTTCTGGCTCCATCAGGGAATCTTCCTCATCAATTCCACATCTGGGTACTTTCCTCAGGTACTGGCCAAGTACCTGAGAGAAAGCAACAGGTGTTCCAAAGCAAACCCGTAGAGGTGAATTTGGTTACTACTGATGGGGGTCTCCCACCTCTCGCTCCCATAATTCATACCCAGCCATTTCTAAGGAATGTAACACCTCATCCTTAAAAACACTTTGCTGTGTAGATTCTCATTAAATGTATGCCACATCCGGTCTACTGTTTTTCCATCCCATTTGTGCTGAACTTGAACATACTTAAAAAGTGGCTGTGTCCATTACTCTAAACCCCCCACAGAGTTAAGCAGTCCAATCCTCACATCTTCCAAACTGTACTTGGCTGTCTTTTTCTGACCCCACAGTAACAGTCACTTTAGTTTCATCTTGTCTCAGGTGAAAACACATTGGCCCTTTAGCAGAACGAACGCACCCCTTGGTTGCAGGTGCCACACAGACATTTTCTCTTCAAATAAATCTCGTCCAGAACTTCTGGTGCCTCGGCATGAACTTAAACTCAGGCAGCTTCTTGTTTCCTAGCTGGACCAGGGGGTTTGCCCCTGGAAACAGGCTGATTCCTTCCCCCCCATCCCCACAGGGATGGGGCCCTGAACCACTGAAAGCGGTCTCTACCACTTCACTTGGCTCTTCTTGTGTTCCTCTCCAGGTGAGAACACACACCTCTAAAAAAAAATAGCTCTTTGACAGAGCTTAGGACTCAGGGCCTGCTTACAGCAGAGCACCTCCTTCCTCTACTACAGACTGCAACAGACTGACTTCAGATTCCCCAACGTTCTACTCTAACCTCCAACTGCAACATTCTAGTGTGGCTTATGCAGCTGCAACAGTTCTAAAATGATGTCATCCCTCAGTCTCAGCTGAGACTGAGAACAGAGTGAGACAGTGTGAAATCCATTTAACTGGAGTTTCACAAGCTGCCTGTCCCTGTCTGCCACTAGGTCTAACTGGGATTCTAGTAACTAGCCACTATCCGAGCAACCTTTCTTGCATTTTCTCCCAAATCTCAACAGAATCCCAGCGGTCACCTCCATTTTTGTAACCGGTGGGTTACCCCAGGGTCAGGTTGGTGGTATTTTTGTGTTGTTAGCGCTGTGCAGTGCCTCCATATGTAACCCCCTACCTGGGACCTGGGCTCGGGGAGAAAACTGTTGCTCGGTATTTTGGCTAGGTTTGACTTCTAGTCAGGAGCACCAAGTAACTCCGGACACAGGAATAATAACTCTAATGTCCAATACCAGAAGTTTGGATTCTAAAGTGTGGCTTTTATTCGCATCCCATTTGTGCTGAACTTGGACATACTTAAAAAGTGGCTGTGTCCATTACTCTAAACCCCCCACAGAGTTAAGCAGACTTCAGATTCCCCAACGTTCTACTCTAACCTCCAACTGCAACATTCCAGTGTGGCTTATGCAGCTGTGACAGTTCTAAAATGATGTCATCCCTCAGTCTCAGATGAGACTGAGAATGGAGTGAGACAGTGTGAAATCCATTTAACTGGAGTTTCACAAGCTGCCTGTCCCTGCCTGCCACTAGGTCTAACTGGGATTCTAGTAACCGTGGGTAACGGGGGCGGGTTACACTTGGACAACTGGTTCGTGGTGGTAAAGTCTCCTCAACAGGTGAAGAAGGCTCTCGGTCTCATAGAACAGGCTCTGAAGTCCCTGAGGTTTCTTTTAAATCTAAAGAAGTCCCACCTGGAACCCACTCAGCTCCTCATTTTCATAGGAGCTCAGCTGGACACTCAGAAAGGCTCTGACTTCCTACCACCAGAAAGAATCCAGAACTTAGCGGCAAACTTATTCGTCGTGGGCCAGCCAGACACTAGGACTCCTGGGACACAAGGCATCCATGACAGCAGTGGTTCCAGAAGTCAGGTTCAGGATGAGGGACCTGCAGTTTTACCTTCGATCATGCTGGTCCCAAAAGAGCAGTGCCCTGTCCAAACTGGTGCCAGTAACAAGTGCATTTCTTCAGGCACTGTGGTGGTGGAAGGACCCCACACATCTGTCAGTCGGGATTCCTTTCCAAGGCTCCCTACCCACAAAGGTAATCACCACAGATGCCTCCTTATTAGGATGGGGAGCTCATCTAGACAGCACCTCAGTAAGTGCAGTTTGGACACCAGAGGAGTCACAGTCCCACATAAACCTGGAGCGCAAGGCCATTTTCCTGGCACTAAAGATCTTCACCTCACAAGTAAAGGGCCAAACTGTGTAAATAAAGACAGACAACACCACTGCAATGTTTTACATACACAAGCATGGTGGCACCAGATCAGGAATTCTCTGTTTGGAAGCTCTGAAAATCTGGTCGTTAGCCTGCTCCCTGGCTGTCAGCCTCTCAGCTATTCACGTCCCAGACAAGGACAGCACCATAGCAGATGCCCTCAGTCGCATCAGTCAGGGGCACTGCAAATGGACTCTGAACAAGCAGGTGCTAGCTACAGTGTTCAGGAGGTGGGGGACTCCAGAGATAGATCTGTTTTCCTTTCTCCTCAATTTCCAGCTTCCTCACCATTGCTGCAGGCCTCCACTCTTGGGAACCATCCAAGTGGATGCCTTACTTCTGGACTGGTCAGGGAAGTTCCTTTATGCATTCCCTCCCTTCCCTCTGATATTCAAAGTGTTGTTGAAGCTGAGGCAACACCCTGCATCAGCGATTCGAATGGCACCGGATTGGCCCAGGCAAGCCTGGTATCCACTCCTACTATCTCTGGCCTGCAACAGACCCATTCACCTGCCACCAGCTCACTCCCTGCTGACCCTTCCCTAGACAGGAGTGACCTATCTGGACCTG
Source organism: Neoceratodus forsteri (assembly GCA_016271365.2). Taxonomy (NCBI): domain Eukaryota; kingdom Metazoa; phylum Chordata; order Ceratodontiformes; family Ceratodontidae; genus Neoceratodus; species Neoceratodus forsteri. The sequence continues at coordinate 1,403,965,362 of CM057450.1, forward strand.
TACTCTCTTCACCTCAAAGCCTAGTTCTTGCAGAGTTAGAGTTTCTGGCCACTCAGTATTCTGAACACGTTCTAAGAACCTGAGGATGGCCAAAAAGCCAAACATGAAAAATACTTACGCAGCCAAGTGTAAAAGATTTTCCCTTTGGTGCAAGGGCAAGAGGATCAATCCCTTGGCAGCTTCGGATGCAAACTTGCTGGATTACTTAGTGCATCTCCAATCTTCAGGCCTAAGGCCTTCCTCCCTGAAGTTGCACTTGGCGGCAATCTCAGCTAACCTTTCGGTGGGGAAGAAGAGATCTGTTTATTCACATCCAGTGTTTAAACAGTTCTTTAAGGGCCTTTTCCATCTTCAGCCACCAATTAGGAAATCAGTTCCCCTTGGATCCTGAACCTCTGCATTACCCAGCTCATGGAGTCTCCCTTCAAGCTCATGGCTTCAGCTCATCTCAAGTATGTAACCTGGAAAACTGTTTTTCTGGTGGTCATTATCTCTGCAAGGAGGATTTCAGAGCTACAGGCCCTCTGTACTGAGCCCAACTATATTATCCCTCACAGGGATAAAACTGAACTCAGGATGAACAGAACATTTCTGTCTAAGGTGGTCTCTGAGTTCTACCTTAACCAATCCATCATCCTACCAGTGTTCTTCACTAAACATTCCACCCCTGGGGAGAGTAAATTCCACAGTCTGGATGTTAAAAGGGCCTTGTTCCACTACCAGGAATATACCAGGCAGTTCAGAGGATCCTCCACTCAGCTGTTCCTCACCTATGGAGAGGTAGGTAGTGGAAAGCCAGCCGCTAAGAAAACTATCTCTCAGACTGTCTCTTGCATTCACTTCTGTTATGACAAGGCTGGCGAACAGCCTTCTGAAGGCCTCAGAGCCCACTCTACTAGAGCCACTACGGCCTCTGTGGCAGCTGCAAGAGACATACCCCTCCTGGATGTCTGTAGGGCAGCAACTTGGAAAACTGTGCACACATTCACTAAGCATTACTGCCTGGATGTACAGTCCAGAGCTGATACCAAATTTGGCAGGGCGGTTTTGCAGATCGTTTTCCAAGTAGGTTCTCTGCCCACCTCCAATCTGTACTGCTTTGAAGTCTGCATATAGTCACTGACGCTAAAAGGACCCCTTGGGTGAGAAGAAAAAATTACTCACCATAGTAATGTTCTTTCTTTCAATGTGTCCTTTAGCATAAATAAGCTCCCACCCTCTTCCCCTGATCAATATTTAGGGGAAGGGCTCTGTTTCAGTTAATCCATATTTGTCATAGGAGTTTCTACCATGTTTATAGCAAAGTTTCATTGTTGTTTTTATACTTCATGCTTTTTAAATCCTGTTGGTTCAGTTTTGGGGCATGTGCCCATCTGCCTCCGAAAAATTCTGGTGCCTTTTCAGGCTCCACAGCACTCTCCCTGTTTTCTGATTGGCTAATTCTCAAGCTCATTTCCATAAGCCACAGCTCCAAGGCAGCAATAGCTGGCTAGCTATCTGCATATAGTTACTAATTCTAAAGGACACCTCGGAAGAAAGAACATTACTACAGTGAGTAAATTTTTCTTATTGCACATCAACAGTGCACAATTCTAAAAACATTGGGAGGATACTGGTCCTGTGTAAACTTGAATGCACTGAACCCAGTGGCATATGTCAGCTTAACAATGAAGCTAATTATAAAGTGATAAGAAAGAACAACCTTTGCTGTACTACACAGAGACATGCAAGACATAGAAATGTACAAGGGATTCCATGTAATGTGCTTCATGGCTATGTGTATTTTGATACAGCAGTGCACTCTGTCAGGCATGGTAGTCATGACCACGAGAGTGCCACTTACAACAGCATGGAGTGCTGATATAAATGTGTGTTAACACGGCCCAATAAAATTTGAGTTTCATCCACTGCAACATACAGCATACGTACTCATAAAACCAGAGTAGATAGTGTCAGCACTGTCATGTATGCACACCTGTTTCTTAATTTGCTTTTTTTTGGAGGATACCATACACACTTATATATATTTATAAAATGGGTAAGAAAAAAGGAATCCTCTGGTTAGTTGAAATACATCAGATGACCATGCGTATGTCAGAGTGTGACTGCACACCTGCACTTTTACTCCCCTCCAAAACAATTTTGCCATTTTGTAAGATAGATAACCCACTCTACGGTGTGCTGTTGTGCTCGGATATACACACGCCTTGGGTGGTTGATGCACAACAACGCGTGCGTATATCAGAGCGTGACCACACCTAACAGTGGGTTATCTTTTACATATACAATGTTGGGAGAGTGAGTAGCATGTGTCCTACACTGGAACCATGGTTGCAATAGGTAATAAAGACCTTGTAAAATCATACAGACTCATCTTTTAAGGAAAGGCAAAGAGCGCTGCACCCAAAACGTTCATGTTTAGTTATTGAAACAGCCAGCTCATTGGTTATTTTGCTGTGATTGTCTTACTTGTCTTTCATGATCATAATGTCTTTTTTGATGAACATACTAAAAACAGAACCTTTTAACATATGTTATGTTTATTCCATCTTCACTCATGCCCTGCATGATACCCCTTTTTCATTAACGTAGTTAGGGAACAGCTAACTAATAAAAAGAGCACTTCTGTATATAGTACATTCCCAGGGTTCCCCTCAATAATCATTGTTGGTTTTGTGTATGATTCTTCAGAGGGCAATGAAACACCATGGTGCTGTGCAGTAATTCATCCTGCTCGCTTGGGAGACCATCTGTGTAAGGTATAGGCTGTGGACTTTATCACTGGTAGCCACGGTATCCTGTGCTAACCAGTTGGTATTGAAATCCCCTATAATTACCTGTTCCCAGCCCTGCTTAGCCTGACTAAAGTGGTTGTAAAAGTGTTCTAATCCTAATCCTTGTTTTCCCAGGGTATGTACAGTAGACTGTAGTTAGCATCAGGGTCTTACTTTGGCGGCCTATTGTGAGTTTGATAGTATTTGAGCTTCTTTAGTGTTGATATTATTAGGCATCACCTGTCCTCTGATGTTATTACTCAGATAAACAAGGCACCCACCCCCTCGTTAAGTCAGTCTATCCAGCCGGAAGGTGGTATAGCCATCGAGTGAGACTGTGGTATCTAGGATCTTGTGAGAGAGAGCTATGTTTCGGTGCACGAGATTATGTCAGGCTTGTGTAATGCAACCCAGGCCTGGATCTTCCAACTCCAAAGATGTGACCAAGGGTTCTGTATTCTATATTGGTCGCAAGACACCACAAAGTAATGGCCACTCTCTTTTCCACAGGAACAGCCATGCATAGCTGGGTGTCAGTTCTGAATATGTAAGGCTTCAGTTCATCGCAAAGAACTTGGACTGTCTGCTTTGACATTTGGAAATTTGCCAGCCACTGATCATGTCCACATACCCAGCACCATGTTGTCCCACCATGTGCTTGATCTCTGGTGGCTCCACACAACTCAATGCACTGTGCCACTTGCATAAGCCCAGGCATCCAAATTATGCATAATGCTGAGTCTCCTGATTGTTTTCCGACATATCTGCAACAGGCTTTAACCTGTGTGTGCAGCCCTACAAGGTCTCCATGCACTGTCAGGGTGCGACTATTCACCAGCGTTCTAAGGCAAGGGGAAGGTGCAACCTCTAATAATTATGGAAAAGAATACAGAGTACACACAGGCATTTGGAAAACTGTGATGTCCACACTTGTCTAAAGAAACTGAGGATACAATTGAGAGCTTTGTGTGTACCTTGTATGGACAGAAAGTAAAGAGTGTAAACACAGCCTGCTACAGTATGTTCAACGTCAAGCATCGACCGAGTGATTCTCATGTTGAGGTGACCAAGCCCTGTGTCCCCACAAAGTCTGCCGCACCTGCGTCCAAGGGTTTGCTGCAACTAGTATACCGTTAATATGACGACTGAGACTGAGCGGCTCAAATATCAGCGACTCAGTCTCAGCGCCTGGAATGTGAGCTACCTGAAACGGTAGCGATGGGTGAAGAGGAAGGTGACTGGGGCCACAGAACAGGAACAGAAGAGGAGGGAAAGTATGTGGGAGGTAGTGCAGTGAGAGGCTGCTGAGCTAGCCATGTGGTGCTGAGGGTGGCTGGCTACAGTGGGGAGGGTGCAGGGTTTGAGGCTGGGGAGGAACACGATATTTTGTGTGAGCGGGAGTAATCTTTTTTTGTTTGTAAGGTTCTCCCCCTCCCTGACATGCACACCCCCACCCCCCCTGGAACTGGTTATTTTTTAAGGGGGGGTGGCAGTGTCACCCTACTTGTCTCGCTGGCAGTGTACATCGCCGTTTTGGTTTGTCGGCGATGTACATTCACCCTAATGAAAATTGCAGTTTTGCGATCACTGTTATCACATGAAACCACCACAACTTGTGCTAGATTTTATAATCTTGGATGCAAGTTGCAACAGTGCCCTCATTTTATGGCAGCCTGTGCCAAAGCTGTGGCGCAAGCCCCATATACCGGCTCCCCCATGGATGCAAAGTTATGCCGGAGGGAGCTGGCACAACTTTGCTGCATTGTTGCAAGAGACTTGCAACAGGGGGCTTGCGGCAAGCTTCTTTTGGAAATTGCACTTGCCGCACAGGTTGACGCAAGTCACCACTTGCATTAAACTCTCTGCTGCAAATCCCTTGTGGGAAACGCAACTCTTTTGAAAATTGGGCCCTGGGAGTGACTGACTTAAATCTGACATAAAAGGCTACTTCCCTTGTGGAAACTGCCAGCAGTGTTCTTCTGTTTTTTTTTGTACTTTCTGTTTATTGCTTTATAGAAAACAATACAGGTAAAAAAAAACTCATGTAAGAAAATAGTCAAAGTACAGCAGTTACATTTGATTTAACATTTTACACTCTCACAATCTGGCACAATAGGAGTTGGGGGATAAATCAAAAACAGTTAAAGAATGTAAAGAAGTCCACAGGAAATGCCAGCCACCTCATGGCATAAGTCAATGTCCATAGGGAGAACAAATAAGGGAGAACAATGCACTATCCGGTAGTACTATGGTACCTAAAGATCAATTTGGTTAACAGGAGAGTTCGACCTTCATCTCCCCCCTTCCCACAGTGCCAGAAATCTTTAAATTGCACTAAAGTGGCTTAAAAGGCACCAAATACAGTTCTAACAGGGAACTACAACAGATATACTTTATCCTACTACAGCAACGCTGAGAAAAATGGGAGCCTCCAGGAAATAAAAACAGTAGAAAATAGAACACAAACATATTTGCACTTATCTTATACACTGCAATCCCCATCTCTCTGGAATGGCTCCAGCTTCAATTTCAACAGTGATATCAAATATACAGATACAGCTTTTAATCACAAGCTAGTAAATCAAATAAACAGAGTTTCTTCAGTCCCCTTCTGACTCCAAACTCTCCAGTTCCATCTGCCGAGGTGGATGCTTCTTGAATTCTAGCTCTGTTTTTTTTGTCCCATCGGCCTGCATCTCCTGTATCACTGAACTGCCAAGTTTTGCCGCCGTAGGTCACCCACAACTGAGCTGGTAGTAGAACTGAATGGACCATTCCCAAGTGGCGCATTTTCTGGTGCACCGCATCGAATTTGCTTGCGGCGGGCACGAGTCTGAAAAGATAGATCGGGGTAAAGTTTCACATCTTTGCCCTGCACTAACTGAGGATGGGCTGCCCTGGCGGCATTTATCACTGTGTCCTGAACTTCTGAGCCCCTTTGTTTTAAGGACTACCGTGTGTGGGGTGTTAGGATCAGCTGGTCGGACTCTGGGAGTAATTCTGAAGGCCTGCCTCAGCTCGAACCATTCAAAGTTGTCCGGGAGAGACAGTGATTCAGCAAGAAAAAATTACTCACCACAGTAATCTTCTTTCTTCCATGGGGTCTTTTAGCATCAGTAACTTTTTTTTTGCAGACTACCAAGCAGTACCAAGTGGGAGGCGGGCAGAGAACCTACTTAGGAAAGAGGCTCTGCAGAACTGCCCTGCCAAATTTGGCATCAGATCTGGTCTGCACATCCAAACTGTAGTGTTTCACAAAGGTGTGCACAGACTTCCAGGTAGCTGCTTTGCAGTCATCCAGTAGGAGAATGTCCCTTGCTGCTGCAAGCGAGGCTGCAGTGCCCCTGGTGGAATGGGCCCTGAGCCCCACTGGAGGTTGTTGACCAGCTTTCTCATAGCAGAATCTAATACAAGAGACCAACCAACGAGAAACAGTTTTCTTGGTAGCCAGTCTTCCTCTGCCTACATCCCTGTAGGTGAGGAACAACTGAGTGGAACAGCCTCTGGACTGTCTAGTATGCTCTAGGTAGTGAAAGATGGCTATTTTGACATCCAAGCTATGGAGCTTTTGCTCGCCAGGAGTGGATGGCTCAGTAAAGAAGACAGGCAGAGTAATGCACTGATTCAACTGAAACTGTGAAACCACCTTTGGCAGAAATTTCCTATTTGTCCTGAGCTCAACTTTATCGTTGTGAGGGATGATGTAATTCGGCTCAGTGCACAGGGCTTGTAGCTCTGAAATCCTTCTGGCAGACAGAATGGCTACCAGGAAGACGGTTTTCCAAGTTACAAACTTGATGTGGGCCGTGGACATAGGCTCGAAAGGTGGATTCATAATCCCATCTATGCAAAGGTTCAGGCTCCAAGGAGGAACAGGCTCCCTGGTTGGAGGTGCAAGAGGCCTTTGAAAAGCTGTTTAAAAATGTTTTGGGAAAAAACTGATTTCTTCTTTCAAACCGAAAGGTAGGCGGAAATTGCCGCCAGGTGTAACTTGAGTGAAGATGGTTTCAAGCCTGACGCCTGTAGGTGTACCAGGTAGTCTAGCAGCTGAGGGTCTGAAGCTGATAGGGGTTCGACCTTTTCACTTCTGCACCAGAGGGAAAATATTTTCCATTTGGCTGCATAAGTCTTCTTAGTGTTCAGTTTTTTAGCCATCCTCAGTATCTTAAGGACCTGTTCAGAATACTGTGAGGATGGAAACTCTAACTCCTCAAGAACCAGGCTTTGAGGTGAAGAGAGTGTATGTCTGGGTACTGCACTCAGTCTGAGGAAGGTCAGCAGGGATCAAGTCGGGGGCAGGCGAATGGGCCTATTGCAGGACATTGAGAGAAGGAGAGGGTACCAGGCTTCCCTGGGCCAGTCTGGAGCCACTAGGATAATGGATGCAGGCTGCTGCCTGAGTTTCAGCAAAACCCTGAATATCAGGGGAAAGGGAGGAAATGCGCATAGGAACCTTCCTGACAGTCCAGTACCAGGGCATCCAGAGGAAGTGTTCCTGGAACTGGGGGCCTGCAACAGTACTGAGGAAGTTGAAAATTGAGAGGTGAGGCAAACAGATCCACGTCTGCTGTGCCCCACTGCCTGAACACTGTGGCTAGTACTTGCTTGTTCAGTGTCCATTCGCTCTGACCTTGACTGATGTGGCTTAGAGCATCCGCCAGAGTACTGAGTTTGCCTGGGAGGTGAATAGCTGAGAGGCTGACTCCCAGGGAGAAAGCTAGAGACCATAGCATCAGAGCTTCCAAACAGAGTATTCCTGATCTGGTACCACCCTGCTTGTTTATGTAGAACATTGCAGTGGTGCTGTCCGTTCGAATTTGAACCGCCTATCCTTCTATGCTGGGAGCAAAAGCTTTGAGAGCTAGTAAGACTGCTCTGAGTTCCAAAAGATTTATGTGCAACTGTGACTCTTCGAGAGTCCAGTTGCCGCTTACTGAGGCACTGTCTAGATGAGCTCCCTGTGACGTGGACAGCCAGTTCTGAGTGCTGTATCATTTTTTTTATATAAAATGTATTACTAAATGTCTTTGCTGAAAATCTGGTGCTCTTAGAATGACCTCACTCATCCCAGGTTTCAGCTGAAATATGAAAGCCATGAGAAACTGCTGAAATCAGCATGTGAGATCACACACACTCAGTTTTTAGATACCAGGTGTTACGTGGAAGGCCTGAACCTAATTACAGGGTGGAAGAAGCCTGAGTTGAGCATATCCATTTTATGACATTCCAAAGGAAGAAAAGCAGGTTATGATGTTGTAGTGCGAAAATCATCAAGATGCTTTCATGTCCTGAAAGGGGGAAGCTTATCATGAGATCAAAGAGATGTCATTTGAAGAACATATGAGTCATGCTGAGGATTGCAAAATTAATACTTTGAAAAGACATCCTGTTTTTTTTTTTTATTAGATATATTTTTATATATAATCTGACAGAGGAGGAGCTAGATGACCTCACACAAAAGGGGTTGGCAAATACAGTTTACTTTAAGGAATAATTCTGTTTTACTTAGAGACTTTTTACCTAGACTCTGACAAGGAAAGATCTTGAGCACTTTTAAGCAGATATTTAGAAAAAGAGTCAAATCTAAGTACTGTAAGTAGGAATTGCACTGTTTAAAACCTTTTTCTTCTAAAATATTTGTATGTCTTGTGATATAACAGTTCTGTATTGTATGTTTTACATATTTTTATCTATTGTAGTAAAACTCTTTTTAGAGCATACTTGGTCTGTCTTTGAATTTCTTTTAGTTGTAAGAAAAGTATATATGGTTATAGCAGACAACAGACATAAGCTTGAATGGTGATACAAAACTGGAAAGAGATGCATTTTAAATCTGAGGTCTTTATTAAAGTTTTTAAGGGTTCATCTCTGTATACCTGGTTAGGTGCCCATAGGCAAAGATATCTGGCCCCCCGAAGACAGAAATATCTGAGCCTGTACATTGGGTATGCTAGCAAGAGGTTCACAGTTTGAATCCCTCCAAGACTTGAGACCAAAGGTTGATCCGAACTCACAAAACATACAAGAGGGTTACCTTGTTCTGTTAAACTGTTCCCAAGACTGCGCTCGGAGGTTGGCACTTTGGGAGTAGAGGTCCTGACCTTCTGAGTGGGTTTGTGACACTCCCCAGCCCAACAGGGAGGCATCTGTGGTGATCACCTTTGTGGGAAGAGAAGCTTGAAAGGGAACCCCTGCCTGCAAATTTGTAGGGTCCTTCCACCACAGCAAGTTTTGGAGGAACTGTTCCGACACCGGTATTAACTTTGAAAATTTGTTGCTTCTCTGAGACCAACGAGCTCTAAGGTAGGCTTGCAGGAGTCTCATCCTGTACCTGAGCCCTGGGACTACTGCAGTCATAGAGGCCATATGTCCCAGAAGTTTGAGGAAATGTCTGGTTGGTCTTGGCTGTCCCTGGTCGAAAGAATCTGCCACTGAAAGGAAACTCTGAATTCTTTCCTGTGGGAAGAAAGCATATCCCTTCTAAGTGTCCAGCTGGGCCCCTATGAAGGTGAGTAGCTGGGTGGGTTCCGGGTGAGATTTCTTGAGATTTACCAGGAAACCCAGAGACTCTAGAGTGTGTTCTGTGAGGGAAAGAGATTCCTTGACTTGTCAAGGAGACTTTGCTACTATGAGCCAGTCATCCAGATAGAGGTAGAGAGCAACATCCAGTCTCCTGAGATGTGCTGCTACCACTGCGAGACACTTGGTAAAGTCTCTTGGGGCCGAGGACAGACCGAAGGGTACTGTGGTGAACTGATAGTGACCAAAAGGAAGTTTGAACCTGAGAAACTTCCTGTGAGATCTCCTAATGGGTATGTGGAAGTAGGCATCTTTTAAGTCGAGGGAGGCCAGCCAGTCACCCTGCTGTAAGGACTGTATGACCAGTGACAGAGTGACCATTTTGAATTTGGGTTTTTTCAGATGTTTGTTTAAATATCTGAGATCTAAGATAGGTCGCTACTCCCCAGTTTTCTTTTGTGTCAGAAAATACCTGGAGTAGAGGCCCTTGCCCTTCTCGTGGGAACCCTCTCCACTGCTCGTAAAGCCAGAAGGTTTTGTACCTCCATTTCGAACAGCTGTATCTGTGATGGTGACAGATATCTTGACACCTGGGTATACTTCAGGTCTGGCAGCTACTTGAACTGTAATGACAGATCCTTCTCCACTATCTCCAGCACCCACTTGTCCAACGTGATGAGGGACCTGTGTTGAAGATAGTGAGAGAGTCTGCCTCCAACCGGAAATGGGGAGGTGACCTGGACACTCACATCAGGACTTAGACTGAGAGGCAGATGGCTGGGTAGAGGTGGCTCTTCTTTGGCCCCTTCTACTCCTGCCTCTGAAAGGCCCCCTGTACTGGCTAAAGTCAGATTGGGGATAGGAATTGTAAGGCCTGGGAACAAAACTTCTGCCCCTACCGCCCCTGGGACAGGATCTCTGAGGGGTGGCGGGTGTAGGCTTGAATGAATGGCTCTGCCAGGAGGCCTTGTATTCATCGACCTTTTTCATGTAGTCAGTGGTTCTGTAATCAAACAACATGTTTTGATCACATGGAAAATCCATAGCCTTGTTCAGAGTGTCTGTAGTCAGACTGGTTGTTCTAAGCCAGGCGAAGCGTCTCAGAGATATGGCATGGGCCATCGCCCTAGAGGATGCATCATTATTGTCATCTGCCATGTGGAATTGGTACATAGTAGCTTCCAAGGCAGTTTTTGACATATCCACCAGCTTCTGCACCATAGAATCTGATCCGTTGAGGGCGATAGCCTGGACAGATTTCCAAAGGGCTTTCTGATATTTGGCTGTGAATGCCATGTAAGAAGAAAGCCTGAGAGGCAGGGAAGTGGTGGCATACATTTTCTTTGCTATAAAGTAAATTTTCTTGGAATCCTTGTTGGGGAGAGGGCAACAAGGAGACTCCAGCTTTCTCACAAGCTGCCTGCTGCACTATACTCTCGTGGGTAGGGTGTGCCGGCAGGAAGTTGGTACCATTTTTAGACAATTTATATTTTCTCTCAAGCCGCTTATCAACCCCTAGTACTGAAGTGGGGTGTTGAAGCACCTTCATGGTATTTTTTCTAAATGCATTATAGATAAGGATGACCAGGTTCTTTGAGGATGAAAGACCCTTCATCTCCCTATAATCTTCGTCTTCATCGACATCCTGGTTGGGCTCCTGTGTAGGGAGGGCCAGGGTATCCAGCATATTTTGTATAAATGTAAACATAGAGGAAGGATCCTCATGGTCACCTGGGGGATCCCCAAGGCGAGGGTTCGGGGACTCCTGGGGCTCAAGGCTCTCAAAATCCATGTCAGGGGCATCATAAAATTGATCATCATCTGCGTCACCCTCACAGTCTACAGAACAGAGAACTGTGGAAGAGTGCTTGCCAGCCCCAGTAAATTGAAGACCCATCTTTTGAAGGGTCTGAAACAGTTGCCATGCTTTTTCCATATCTTGCACTGATGGAAGAACCTTCGCAGTTTGTAAGTGTTTTGTTTTTTCTGTATGCTTTAAGTTGCCTGTTGTCTCACAAACTGGCTTTCCCAGGAGCAACAGGAGTATATCTGTCTTGACACAGTTTTTTTTTAGCCACTTCATCAGAGGCTTGATCAAGCTTCCTTTTTTCATCACTCTTATTTTTCAATTTGTGAGGAACTTCATCTTTGGAAGCTTTATTTTTTGACTGGGATCTGGAGGGTTCCTCGGCACCTCTGCTTTGGTATTAGTACTTTTGAATGGCTCCTCATTGGAAGCCTTTGATTTATCCTCAGCCATAATTATCAAAGGTTTGTCTGCTATGTTCACCAATTTAAGCAAAGCAAACCAGTTCTGGACCTACAAACTGAGTGCAGGTTTCGGTGAATATGCCACCAGCCAGTCCTGCCCCAGTTAATAAACTCTGTCTATTACCAGTGCCTTTTTTTTTTTTTGGTTGTAAAACTGGGATCTATACCAGTGCCAGTCTTAATAGAAAGCTAGTAATACTCAACTGTATACAGGTGGCTGCTGGACCCTTATGGACAGTCCTGACACAGATGATACCAAGGTCCAGTAATAAAACAAAAAAGGTTTCCTTATAATTGCCAATCTAGAGAGAAACCCCCCCAGGCACTGTTTAAGTTTGAAATATACTTCAGGTGCCTCGCGGTAAACCCCGCAAGGTCTAAGGTAAAAAAATAAGGCAACTGTCCCTAATTCGACTGTTCCCACAAGAATTTAGCCAAAAATGAAGGAAACCATCAAAAATAAACACCCACAATAAAATTAGGCTTTAAAGTAAATAGTCGTAGTAAAAATAAAGTCTAAGTAGCGCCGTCGTGCTAAAAATAAAAAATTTGCGCAGCGCTAATGAAAAAGTAAAACCTTCACTCAGCACACTAAAGGAAATAATTTATGAGGAAAACTTTACCCAGATAAGCACTAGGAGGCTATCAACAAGGAAAGTTGGGAGACACCTCAGAGGCAATATTGCTCAGTCCAGTGGAGAAAAAATTCTGAAGCAGTCAACAGCTCTCACTTGGTTCACACCCCCCCCCTTCCTGTCTTTTGATTGGCTTGGTCCTACGTTCATTAAATCTCTCTTAAAGGCACACCTCTGGGCCAATTGCACCTAGCCAGCTAAGTGTAAAAAAGTTACTGATGCTAAAGGACTCCTGGGGTAAGAAGCCATTGTTTTAAGAAAATGAGCAGATTCAGTCCCTCACTGCCTTCCACTAAGCCCACCACACGCACATTACCAGCATGGAGCGTGTTCTCTATAGCTTCCATCCTGCCCCTCAATTGTTAATTGTCCTTTGTGAGCTGGGCTGCAGTGGCCTGCCCTGACAAGGAGCGTTTGTCGACCTCTGCCACCGAAGATGTAAGGGCAGTAATGGTGGCATCATGTGTTTCAAGCTGTGTTAGTGTCTTTTCTATTTTGGCGTCCATGGCACAGACTGAGTCCAGTATGGTCTGCCAGGGTGGTTCTTTAATACCAGAGAATGCAGCTTGGTCTGGCATGTCTGTGTCCTTGCTCGTAGTACTTGTAGACAGAGCAGGCTGCTGTGGTCCGGAGGCTTGGTTCAATGCATTTTTGTTTTGCCCCATATTCGATTTTGGTATTGTTCAATGCCTCAGAAGTTAAGGAAATTGAAGAGCCCTTCTAAACTTTCTTTTAATGTCTTGAAGTTTTTTTTTTTCCGACTTCTGCGGAGAGGAAAGAGAGGAGCAATTGAGGTGCGTCCTGCCTCGAGGCTGGCTCTCTAGCGCCCCCTGCCAGCAATGTTCTAATACTAACAGAATTAAGGGAGTATAGCCTGGAGGTTAGAGTAATGAGCTGTGAATGAGCTTGGTACATCCAGCAGACCTGAGTTTAATTCCCACAACCTCCTCTTGCATACTGTGTGCTTTTGAGCAAGTCACTTTACCTCCCCAGTGCTCCCAGAGTCAACCCTGAAAACAGGTGCTTGTACCTAGTGGGCCTTACCTGATTACCAAAGAATAAAATAAAAATCAATCAATCTAAAGAAATTGAAAAAGTTTATTATATTGTTAATATTAAAACAGAACTTAAAGCAGCAATGCAACAAAAATGGGTTAAAATTTGACCCCACCTGTTTTTCTTCCTAATCGATGCCAGATGTCTTCCAGTGTATTTTGGTGGTAACATTTTCAGTTTTTATTATCATTTACAAATTTTATGAAAGTGCTAAAATAATTATTTCTCAAGAAAAAAAGATGGACGCCTCTTTTTTGTATAGAAATAATATTGAGGACCCGAGGAGGGTAAGGGTCTAGACAAAAATTCAAATGTACAGTACACAGCTTAGGAGGCATCCAGAGAATCAAAATCAACAGTTCTGCCAATATTTGTCAGAACCATAGCAGATAATTAACTTTTTGGAATAACATTTTTCGTTGCACTGCTGCTTTAAGTTATAACTAGCAATTCAGGGAGTCGACATTTTGCCGTGTTGGTGACCACCCTATGCTATTTTTGTCTTATTGTTTATATTTTATCAATATCTGAAACTGACTGATTAAAGATGTGGCTGAGCTGATAATGTTCGGTCATGTGATGTGGTGACACATGTGGTACAAGTGTTCTTTATGTTCTGTCAGTGTGTATATAGAAAGGTTTAGGACCGAAGAAAAAAAATACTCACCATGATAATGTTGTTTCTTCTTAACGGATCCCTCACTATGTTTACACTTTATGCAGTCATCTCAGCCAAGAGTGACGCTCCGGAGGTAGAACCTATGCAAATTTGAGAATTTAGACTGTACATACAAACTCTGCATTTGTACGCCACTCTGGCCACTGCTCAGATCTGTTCCCAATCCACAGTGGAAAGCGATTAATGAAACTAGCTAAAAAGCTACCAAAAATGTTAGAAACATGTTCATGTTTATAGGATAAAAAAAAAATTGAAGCAGACTTGTGAAATTTATCATATGAACAATAAGAACAAGCTTATAGATGAAGAAACTGCAATAGTACTGCTCAAGCAACTTCAGTTGAAAAATAACTGATTATTATGTGAACCTCTTTCAGATTCTGGAAAGAGAGGCATGGTAGGGAGTATAACTACAATGGGGATCCCTTAAGAAGAAACAACATTACTACTGTAATTTTTTTTCTTCTAACCCCAGCAATCCCTCACTTAGATGTTCACACTTTATTCAGACTCAGTAGCAGTACCTTGGGGAGGTTAAGTCCCGAACCTAATTAGGAAAAAGGTTCTACAAGACTGCAGTTCCAAAGCTGGAATCCCTTCTGGACTGTATGTCCAAACAGTAGTGCTTGCTGGAGGTGTGTACCATTTTCCAGGCAGCTGCTTTGCAAATGTCTAACAATGGGATGCCCCTTAAGGATGCCACAGAGGCTGAGGTACCCCTTGTGGAGTGTGCCCTTAATCTTCTTGGTGGTATTTTATCAGCTTTTCCATAGCAGAACTGAATGCAAGAGACTATCCAGCAAAAGCAAGATCTCTTTGTAGCTGGTTTACCTTTGCCAACATAATCATAGGTAACAAAAAGCTGGATGCTGTGGGACCTGACATCTTTTTTGTCCAGTCCGCATAGATAGTCAGGACTTGCTTTAGATTCAGGCTATGCAACTTTTCCTCAACTGGACTAGAATGCTCTATATAGAGAACAGTGAGGGTCACTAATTCTGATGGAATTCCGATACAACCTTAGGAAGGAATTTTTTGTTGGTTCCAAGAACTACATTATTCCTGTGGGGATTATGTAATTTGGCTCTGTGCAGAGGACTTGCAATTTACTTACCCGCCTAGCAGAGGTCATTGCAACCAGGAATATGGTGTTCCATTTGACATACTTCTGGTCAGCAGTTTCCATAGGCTCAAAAGAAGCCTACATAAGCTGTGTAAGGCATATGTTTAGGTACCAGGGTGGAACATGGTCCCTCACTGGTAGTTAACTGGTTTAAGCCTTCAAAAAAACCCTCTTAAAATGGGTTGTGATGCCAAAGACTTTGCTTTGAAAGCTGATTTGTACGCTGATACTGCAGCTAAGTGCACCTTTAAAGTTGAAGGCCGTAGGCCTATCATTAGGTGTACTAGGTATTGCAGACTTATAAGCAACCCTGCCTCTAATGGTTTTGTTTTTCTGGGGGCACACCAGTAAGAAAACCTTTTCCATTTGAAGGAATACATTTTTCTGGTAGCGGGTTTCCTTGAAACATTAAGTACACACACACTGACACAGAAACAGGCATGGTTGACCTACGCAGCCACAAGGAGCTGTCAGCACTGAACCTGCATGAATGTGCACTCACTCATGCAGATATGGTAGCCTTCAAATGCAAGCTGTGCATGTCGAACATACTTCCTCACCGACAGGTTTACCTCTTGCACAGGTCCCATCATAATGGGATGCACAACCCCAATCTCAAGGTCAACAGTGCTCTGATCATTTATACAACCTAGTGGGAAACCGGGTCATCAGCGGTAGCGGCAAGGGACATTGATGTAGGCTTGGGAATGCACATGTTGGTGTAGACAGGACTCCCAATATGTCAACTGTAATGCACTGTGCCAATCTACCTTTTAGGGTATCCCCCTTAGACATTAACTGGCAAAACAGCCTTGCAAAATATTTCACTATGCCTACAAGGGTGAGGTATGATAGCACTACCCCTCACCTTGTTCAGCTTGAAAAGAGCTGACAAACGCAGCTGACTACATGAACAGGAAGGGGTACCCATCGGTCTACTGCCAGGTGGTGTGCAGTGTCACAGGGCGCATCACCAATGTCTGCACCACCCACCCTGGGAGTGCACATGATGTATTCATCTGTCACAGCTCCACCCTGTGCCAGAGATTCGAGCATAGGGAGATCCCCATGGGTCACCTATTAGGTGAGCATGGCATGGGACGGGGTGCATGGGCAGCCATGCAAGGGGCACATGCCAGACACGGCGGGAGAAGAGAGGGAGGCTATAGGTGGCAGGGGTGAGGGGAGGGGAACAAGCAATGCCACATGCTAACCTGCATGTGTTACCCACACAGGTGATAGCACCTACCCCCTGCTCCCCTGGCTGCTCACCCCCATCTGGTGCCCATCCAATGCTGCAGAGGAGAGGTACCACAAGGCACACATCGCTACATGCCATATCATCGAGTGAGTTTCGGCATGCTCAAGATGTGGTTCCTTTACCTAGACAGGTCCGGTGGTGCCCCACAGTACAGCCCTGTGGAAACCTGTGGACTATTCCTGGCCTGCTGCATGCTGCACAACATGGCCACTGACCATGGGATAGCTGTCCAGGTGGATGAGGGCAACAGCAGCAATGAGGATGGGGATGATGTGCTGGATGGGGGTGTGTGACCACCGCCACAGAACAGGGACCCCAGGATGGTCGTAGAGGCAAGGAGGCACCAGGCCACAATCGTACAGGAGCACTTTGGAAACTGCAGGTGAGTAGCACACACACCAGCCGAGCATGCACAGATCACCACACACACACACACACACACACACACACACACACACACACAGGTGCATGGCCACACAGGGATGCATGCAGTGACACCATCACACACATGGTATGCATGCGCACACACACACACACACACACATGCAGCTGGACGTGGCATGGATCAGAGTGAATGCACTGGCACACAGGCAAGGCTGGCAGAGCGCTGACCTCATCATGCACACGCCACAAGGCCCAGCAGCACAGCATGCACACATGGAGGACGTGCCACTTGGCACACATATGTGCTGCCACATGCACACGGGCGCACCCAGCCACGTGTGCATCGGCCAACAGCAGCGGGCAGCAGGATGGGACAGCACACCCAGCAGGCCTACCATGCGGTGCCACAGCCACGTGGGAGGCCATGCCTGGGTTGTGTGGCAGCCACAGGCTGCTCAACAGCCACCGCAGGTGTAACCAACACACTCGCAGGGGTAGAGGCCTAAGAACACGACCGGATCCTCGTGGGCATGTAAAGCCCGGCAAAGAGAGTACTGCCGGGTGTGTCAGGGATGGCCATGTCAGAGCCCGGCGTCAGCTATGCTGGGGTCACCAAACGCCAGGTCCGTGGTGTCGAGTAGGTACTACAGGGAGTCCTACACACCCTGCTGTGCCTAGTAGACGCCAGCTATGCAAATCTGGCAGCAATGGTACCAGCAGTGCAGTCCGGCAGCTGCCGGAGCTCACCAATCAGCGGGGCCCGTCCAATATCCCCACGCTTGGACAGCTGACGCAACTCTACCCACAGTGCATGTATCTTGGCCCTGAACATCACCTGGTTGTCCATGGATGACCACAGCAGCCTGGTGTGCTCGTCCAGCCTGTCAGTGCCTTGCACATCCTGGGGCTGATGCTAACCTGCTGTGGGTGTTGCGGCATGCTGTTCAACATCCCTCGGCTGGGGACGCTGCACAGGGGACTGCGCAGGGGGTGGAGATAGTGCCGGTGCCCTGTCGGCGGCCCCTGTGGTGTGCTGCACAGTGGGCACTGCAGCCCGCTGCTGCTGTCCAACTGCCTGCTGGGTCATCCCTGTGGCACCGGTGTCCGTGGCAGTGACCGCCCCCCATGGCTGGCAACAGCAGCGGTGCCACACGCCACTGTGCGGCCAAGGTCAGGGTGCGGTTGCACGGGTGCCATAATGCGACTGGTGGCAACTGCTGCCTGTGTATGGCCCTGTATCCCGGGTGGCATTTCCAGGCCCATGCCATCCAGGATCAGTGTAATGTCATCATCCGTGTCGGACGCCCCACCCTCCTGCATCCCCGGGTAGGGCCTCAGTGAGCAGGAGGTCCAACAGTGTGTTGTTGCCCAGGCAGAGGAAGTCCAGCAGCCCCACACTGCCCTGACACCGATGGTCCCTGGCCCGGATGCCTGTGGACGTGGATGGCTCCTCCTCTTTGGGTCCAACGTCGTCGGTGGCATCCTGCAATGCACCCCTGAGGCAAAATGGTGCTGGAAGACAGGAGAGCGTTATCAGTGGTGATGATGGCACTGTGCATGCACAGCCATGGCCAGTGCAACAGGGGCATCATGCAACAGTGTATGCCTGTGCAGCAGCGAACAGCAGGGTGGACATGCCACTGATGGTGCCCATGCCAGCCCAGTCATGGTGGGTGGCAGCAGTACATGGTGTTGCAGCAACACATGGCTGGCATGCAGGTGCCCCCCCCCAGGGTGTCAACACCAGTGTTTTGCCGTGCCGCAGCCTGTGCTCCAGTGAACCGTGCTGTGCCACTGGCATGCTGGGCAGGCAGCAATGTGGGGCTGGCCAGCAGTGCTGCACACCCTGGAGCAGGTGGCTCGGTCACAGTACAGTGCACATGCAGCCATCTCACTGAATGCAGGTGGACGATGCCATGCACAGTGGCCCCATGAGCACCAGGTGCTGCTGCATGCCGCACACACAAGGGGCATGCAGCACTGCAGCCATCACGCCTGCATGGTGCTGGGCAACACACACCCCCACACCCACATGTGACACCCACTGACTCACAGTGCTGTAAGGGGCTGCCACCCATCTGGAATCCTCCTCCTGGGATGTCCTCAATGGCGGCATGGCTGATGGTCGCTGCCACCATCTCCTTACCTACCGTCAGTACAGGTGCGGTGCCAGGTCCCTCGCCCGTCCTGCTGCGGGAAACCCTGATGGGGCCATCTTTTCCTTGATGCATCAACGGTCCGTCCCCACCTTCTTGCCCTCTTGTACATGCCTATTATGCCTTCCATGGGCATTAATGTAGGTTGCCACCTCCTCCCACCCGGTGGCATGGTTCTGCGGGGTGCCCATGACACCACTCAGCAGTTGTCCCCTGCTCCTCGGCTTCATCTCAGACATGTTGCTACCTGTGGACAGTCAGACAATGGCTCGTCAGCAGCTTGGCAGCCCAACCTGAAACAGTGCAGCACTGGCAACATGGCCAGCCCATTTACGTGTGTTGCTCCTTACTTCATTGGCTGCAATACCTGTCAGTGACCTGTGCTATATTGTGGTGCTTCTATGGAGCAACGCATGCAAATTTGCACCAGCATAATTGTAATGCAATGCTAATTAGCCCGACTGCACCTTGCATTGCCTCATGAGGCTATTTGCATTCGCCAGATGAATATTGTGAAGTTGCGCCTTGCGCATTATGACTGCGTTGGAGCAACCGACTGGCGCATTCCCAGTGCATGCGCTGTGCACTGCTGTGCAGTGCGCATGTGCACTATTGGTGACACCTTGTCCGGTGGCCCATCGCACAGCTGTGTGTGATGCACAATGGTTCCCTGGTGTGCATGTGGCACAGTGCGCATGCCGCACAATTGGGTACACTGTACCACCTGGCTCCATTGTGCAACCGCACCAGATGCACTATGCCACTGACCGCACATTGCCGGATATCGCGTGACTGGCATGTGCGTGACATTGCACAGGGCACGCATGTGGGTCACGGGCGTAACCCCATACTCCCACCTTGCTGTACTGCAGTGCACATGTGCGGTAATGCGTGATAGGCCTCCACTGCACACATCTATCATGCATCCCCCTGCTGTGCAGCCATGGTCCATTGCCTCCTACTGCTCATTGTACCTGTGCAATTCCACGTGCATGCATTTTAGGCTGCAGTGGTCGCGCTATCTCCGTGTCTGTTACCAGTGCAGTAAGTTGGGGTCCATGTCCCATTCATGGGGTGAGGTTGAGATATGCAACCTGGTGGCCCTCGTGGAGCCTGTGGCTGCCCATCTGTTTGGGCCGGATGATCTTCAGGAGCCATGGTCCCAAGTGTGGGACAGGGTGGCGGCGGGACTAGAGCACTGTACAGGTGTGCCATGCACGGGGGAGCAGTGCCACCAGTATGGGGACCTGAGGCGGTGTAATCCAGCACACCTACGCCGGCTGCAGGCAAGAGTGCAATGGGGGGGCTGTGCCACAGCCAGGTAGGTGTCCACTTGCACTGTGCATGCCCGCATTGTCTGTTTACTGTGCTGATAGGTGTGCTGCATGTGCGGCTGCCCGGGATGGGGGCCAGCGCTGGTGGCTGATGCATGTCCTGTGGTGCCGCACCACGTACCTCTGCAGAGCATGGTGCTGTTCGCCAGGCTCCAATGCCTACAGCTGGGTTGGTGTACCCTTCCCATGCTGTGCCAGCGGTGTGCATGGTGTTGGTGGTGGTGGGCTGTGCATGGCATGCCACTCATGTCCGTGTCTGTATCTCTGTTTCATGCACAGGACCGGAGGCCTGCAGGAGGGCCAGGGTGGCCACAGGCCAGGACAGGCAGCGGCATGATGGTGGTGCTGCAGCTGCACCGACGCATGGATGGACAGATAAGCATGCGCAGCATGTCGTACGGTGTTTGTGTGGGACTGTGTAGGGTGTTGCTGTGGTCCAGCCTTGAGCATTGCTGCCATGTATGGCCACTGCTTGGGTAGGTGTCTGCCTCCACCACCAGTGCTGTGTTGCGCAGTGTGTGGCGGCACCGTGCATTGAGCCGCTGTGTGGTGGGACTCCCGGTGCTGACCCTGGTAGGGTGGAGGTCTGTGCACGTGGTCCCCATGGTGTGTGACCACTGCTGGGTGTTTACAGCCCACCCAAGGGGGACTTGCACCAACACTGTGGGGTTCACTACAGACGTATGGGTGCATGTTGCCCCGGGGTGGCCTGGCAGTCTGGATGTGGGGTGCGACAGGGTCGGCTGTTGTTGTCCACCGTACACGTGCCATTGTGGGTTCTGTCCACCGGTGGCTGCATCAGCTGTCCAGTGCTCACATGTGGGTGGGCATGGCCTCCTTGTCACACATCACTTATTGCCTGTTCTGTCCCTTCTCCTAGGTCGGGCTGGGCCACGGGCCCGAAGACAGAGGCTGGGCCGACTCATGGGGGCATACTGATCCTCCACCAGTTGATGTGGAGGAGCACTGGCCTCTCAGCTATGCTGCTGAGAGTGGGATGGCGCCAGCTGGCGGCAACAGAGACTTTGGTCCAGGAGGTGCACAGGCTGTGGGCCATGCTGCGTTGGCAGCGGCTTTGATTCTGACCCCCATCCCGCTGTCACGTGGACTTCCCCCGGCCTCCTCCACTTTGATTGTTCCACCTTCCCCACCTCTGTACTTCCTCCCAGTCCCTTTCCCCTATTGTCCCACTTTACGTCTCCCTGTATTGACCCCCTTTCTTATTGTTACTGCGTATCCTGTTGGCACACCAGTGTTTGTTATTGTTGCAGTAAACCTTTATTTTTCTACAACATCTGTGTCTGTGTCTCCATTGCAGGCAGCCTGTTGCACTGTGCTGCAGTTGTAGTGTTGTGCCCTTGGGCGTGTCCCCTCCTGTCCCACTGCTGTGTCCATTGGGTAGTGCTGCTGTGTGTGCTGGGTCCTGTTTGCTGTGTCTCTGTGTCTTGCGTGCCCATGGGTGGTGGGTCTCCCCCTGCCCTGTGCACAGTCCACTGCCTTCTGTCGCTGTCTGCTTGTGCTGCCCTGCCGTCCACCTGCTGTGCTTCCCTTTCCAGTGCCTGTGTGCACTGCGGTGCTGTGCCCTGTGTCCTTGCCTGTTTGCAGTCCATTTGCCCCTTGTTCCCCTGTGCATCACTGTCTCCTTTCCTGCTGTCCACTGTGCATGTCTGGTGACCTTGCACCATGGCTCTGCCCCTGTCCACTACAGTGCTGCCTGTCAGGGTTGTGGTGGTGGTGCACTAGCATAGACCTGCCCGTGGGTATGCCTTCAGGGTGGATGGGTTGGCATGCTTCGAGACATAAGTAGGCGTTGGCAGCCTGGCATCCTGTGTGGCCCTTGGCCCGGTGCCCCTGCTGTGCGTCCTGGCCACTGTGCCCTTGTGGTTTGGGTCTGCAACTGCTGGCCTGGTGCTCTGCTCTTGTGCAGCCCTGTCTGTGCTCCCCTTTGCCTGTTGTGCTTGCTCAGTCTGCTGGCTTCTGCTTACTTGCATACTCATACTCATGCACATTCCTGGTTGCTCAGTGGTGCATCCTTGCTATATTCAGTGTGCTTTGCGCCAGCGCATGTCACTGGCGCATCTTTTGAATATGGCGTCCATTTCCTATGGCACATCTGCTTTGTGCTGCGCATTCCATTGTGCACCTACTAGGCCACCGTGTGTTGTATTGGTCTCAAATGTAACTTGTTCTTCTGTTGTATGTAACTTGATAGACCTGGACACCTTTGAAAAAAAAGAAATTCACTTCATACTTACCTTAATTTCCTTTTATGTTAGCTTCAACATTGTCAATGGGAAGTCATTACCACTGGGTACAGTGCACCCCTACCAGGGGAATGGCACAGCCCAAGCTTTAGTATGTTGGGCATATGAGGATTCCAAGAAGCAACAACTCCCCAGTCACTACTGACCTAGCAGTGCCTCAATAAATTTAAGTATCATAATGTCCATTTTATAACTGATACAGCCTAATACATGAACCTGAAAAACCTGAATACACTCCACCTTCTAACTGTTAAACAGAAAGTGTCTTACCTTGCTGATGGATACAAAAAAGAACGCCTCTCATAACCTGCTCTTGGTTTGTTTGGACTGAGTTTCTTTCTGACAAGGCGAGTGGTAAACCTCTCGTCCTATTCCAGCAACATCCTCTGCAACTTAGAAATTGACAACAAACACAATGATTAACTCTGGCAAAACAAAACTGCATGTCATGAGAACTACCTGTAACAAAGAAAAACACCCAAAAGGCGTACAACTGTACCTGTTAAGGTGCGTGGTCGTGGTCTGATTAAAAAGTTTTTTTTTTTTTAAACAGTGCAACAGAATAAAATTGAAGGATGCCCTAAAGCCAAAAAAGGTTTTTATTTAATGAAATAATGGATATTTCCCACTGGCATACCAGATAATATTCTCCCACAGGAGTAGGCTTCTGGGTGGGTCCCACTGACAATGTTGGAGCTCACAGAAAAGGAAATTATGGTAAGTATGAAGTAAATTTCTTCTTTCTGTAGCACTCCACATTATCAATGGGAAGTCATTGCCACTGGGTTCTAAGAAGCAGTACCCAGACCAATCGAGCGGGAGGAGCACATTATCTCATATGTCAGAGAAGACAATACTTAATAGCTCACCTACGAACTGCTGCCTGTAATACTCAGCGACCAAAGGCTGCATCAGCAGAGCTCCGAACATCCAATTTGTAATATTTGGTGAAAGTGAGGACGGAGGACCATGTGGCTGCCGTGCATAGCTCTAAAACAGATGCTTCACCCCTCTCTGCCCAGGAAGTCACCATAGCCCTGGTGATGTGAGTTTTGATAAGGGGCCGGAGGCTTCTTCTTTCCTGCGACATAGACCTTAGTAATGCAGGCCCTCACCCACCTAGCTAGAGTGGCCTTTGAGGCTTTTTGACACTGTCTGGCTGCCCAAAAGAGAACAAACAGGCTATCTGATTTCAGGAACACATCCATCCATTTGAGGTGTGTTCTAACAGCACTCTGCACATCTAACTTGTGCAACTCCTTCTCCTTTGGATGAGATGTTGCGGACAGAAGGATGGAAGACATATCTCCTGGTTCACATGGAAGGCCGTGGGCACTTTTGGAATGAAAGATGGGACTGTTCTGAGTACCACTTTGTCCTTATGCATAATAACGTATGGTTCTTTGTGTGACAAGGCCAGACGCCCACCAATCCTCCTGTCGGAGCACATAGCCATCAGAAAACACACTTTGTAAGACATCACTTCCAGCAGAACAGATGACAGCGTTTTGAAAAGCTCCTTACAAAGAGCCTTCAAAACCATATTTAGATCCCATGGAGGCACCGTGGGATCACAAGACAGGTTGACTCTTTCTAACCGCACATAGAAAATGAATGACTTCTCTATTAGTCCCCAGAGGGATGCCCAAGGATGCTCCGAGTGCGGAGACCTGACCGCTCAGAGTGCTCACGGCCAAACCCTTCTCCATGCTTTCCTGCAAGAAGTCCAAGATCTTGGAACTGAAGCCTTGGAAAGGCAGAACTCCTTCTGCCTGGCCAATGCTGAAAAGGTGGACCATACATGGTCATAAGCTGCAGTGGTAGAAGATTTCCTTGCAGCCACTGTTGTGTGAATCTGACAAGGCCAGAGAACCCTCAATAGGGATGGTGGTGCGTTTGACTGAATTATATACTGCCTTGTCCGTCAGCGGCAGGGCTACCCACCTGAGGTATTTTTCCCTCTAAAAAGGGAAAAGGCCATGTTATTGATTTTAGAAAATACTTTCTCTGATCCAAATAGGATATTTCTTGGAGCAGAGGAGGACGCAGACAGAATCGGATTAACATCCACTGTCTCTACGGACTGCTCCTCCTTGAGCTATAAGGATCTACATGCCTCAGCTATCAAAAAAGACAAAGACTTGTTGTCAAATAGAGGAGTTATAGGAATCCTTAACCTGGGTTCCGTCCACTCTCCTTCCTCCTCCTCCTCAGAGGGGATGTCCTCTTCATCAGTATGCAATTTTTGAAGGTCAGGAGTTTCCTCAAGTTCCCTGAAATCCTCATCCTGTCCCACTAAGTGTTCAGGGTCGAGGTCAGCCTGCACATCTGTCTCCACAGGCTCTTCTCACTGCGATGCACCTGGACATGCCTGTGTGGGCTCCCCTGACCTGAGGGGCCTGGTTTGGGGTCAGGTGTGTCTGCTGGGATGTCGTGCGGGACACTGGGGCTCAAAAGCTTACCAAGGAGCAATAAAAGTGATTTTCGCAATTCTGCTTTGCCACTGCCAACATAACAGCCAAGTGCCCCATCCTCCACTAACAGGACAGGCTTGGGGGCACTGTTAATGAAATATTATGCTAAGCAACACAATGAGGGCAATAGGAACCCATGGGGAAGGGCCTCATCACACTTTTGCAGGTCTTACACCTTTCCATAGTTAACGGTCTCCGATAAGCTCTGGTGCCAAAAGACAACCTTGTTTATAAATATACACTTTATGAAATCGAGAAATAACTATCTTGCTTATACTGAAAAATATAGTTAGGGTGGAGGCAGTTCAGAGGAGGGCAACCAAAATGGTGCAGGGCATGCATCAGAAAACCTACGAGGAAAGGCTTAAGGAACTGAACATGTACTCCCTGGATAGGAGAAGGAGGGGGGGATATGATAGAAACATACAAATACCTCACAAGGAAGAACAAGGTACAGGAAGGTAGCATTTTCCACAGGAAAAAATGATCAAGAACGAGGGGTCACACTATGAAATTAGAAGGGGAGGAGGTTCAGAGAAAATGTGAAGAAACACTTCTTCACTGAAAGAGTGGTAGATGAGTGGAACAGCCTTCTGGCGGAGGTGGTGGGGTTGGAAACAATTATGGGATTCAAGAAAGTATGAGATAGACACAGAGAGATCTTAGAAGTAAAAAAGTGGGGGCGGAGACAGAATAAGGTCTCTGGTGCCACAGTGGATGGACAGAATAGGGCAGACTAGGTGAGCCAAGACAGGCTCTTATCTGCCGATACTTTCTATGTTTCTAAGTAACTACAATGAACATTACTAGGGCAAGTTTGCACTTCACTAAGCTTTTGGATTTAATAAAAACATATTTATGCTTCATGCTGTGATTGCACTATGTGAGCTACTGCTGCGTGTGTTATTATCAGTTATCAAGGATAGGTGGGATGACAGATAATAAATAATGTATCCTATGCTTATACGTATTTTAATATCTACATGTCTGTCTATCTAGCTTGATGCATTGTGCCCAGTAATGACACGGTGTGGGGGTGCTGTAGGGGAATGAGACCTTGGGGATGGGGCAGTCCCTCAGTATACCTATTTCTTTGGAGGAGGCATGGTAGCTTTTGGCTGTAATAGGTGGGGGGGGTGCATCCCCTAAAGCTGCAGTTGGGGGGAGGGGGGCTCAGGATGCCTGAAATGCCATGGCTAATATGGATCCATATTCTGCTGCAAGAATTTTGTTGACCGACAGACCTCATAACTCGTGTATGGTCTCACAATTTACAATCCCATACCCCCATGCATGCTGAGACACTCACCGACCCCATACCCCATTGCACATTGTCACACCTCATTAACCCAGAACCCACGTACACTACCACATCCATCAACTGAACCTCATGCTACCATTCACACTGTCACAACCACCGACTACGCTCCCACATTCTATCTATCACACCCATTGTCCCCATGCACTCATGTCGCACTCATTGACCCAATACAACCATGCACGCTGTCACTCCTCACGACTCCAAGCCC
Organism: Neoceratodus forsteri; assembly: GCA_016271365.2. Classification (NCBI taxonomy): domain Eukaryota; kingdom Metazoa; phylum Chordata; order Ceratodontiformes; family Ceratodontidae; genus Neoceratodus; species Neoceratodus forsteri. The sequence goes on from CM057450.1 coordinate 1,403,991,821, forward strand.
CCATACGTTGTCACACTTATCAACCCCACAACCCATGCACATTGTCATACCAACAAACCCCAGCACATTGTCATACCAACAGACCCCATAGTGCCAAGTACACGGTCATATCTCACAATCCCATACCACCATGTACTGTCACACCCACCAACCCCACCATACATGCTGTCACACCTAGTGACCAACCCCCATACTCCATGCACAATGTCACATCCTCTGACTAAATAAATATGCACTCTCACATCCTTCGAGCCGATAGTATAAGCACTGTGTCACACCTCTCAACACCATACACCGAATGTCCCCATAACCTCAAGTATGCTGCTACACCCACTTACACTTTACCCAATGCAAGCTGTGGCACATACCGATGACAACATACCCCATGCATGTTTTCACAGCCACCAACCAACATCACATGCCACACTTGCTGTCACACCCACCAACCACATAACCCCATGCACTCTGTCACATCTGACCCCATACCCCTGTCACACCAACTGACCCCATACCCCATGCACACTCTCATACCTCATTAATCCAGATCCTCATGCATGATACCATGTCCATCAACCAACCCCATATACACTGCCACACCCACCAACCATATACACACACATTCACTTTGTCACACCCACCAACACCATAGCCCCATGCATGCTGTAACAGATGACAACCCCATACCCCCCGGGCATGCTGTCACACCCACTGACCTTTCCTGTAGCCCTCCTTCCCCTGAAGACTGACCCCCCCCATGCAACAGAGACTGGCAACGTAAAGGGGGCACAGAGATATGCAAGGGGGCATTAGGATAGGCAACACAAAGGGTGCAGGAATAGGCAAGGCACAGATGTGACTGCACCATTACTGCTTACCTACCTTGTGTAGATAACAGATCTGTTACCTAGGCCCTGGGGAATGTGGGATTGAAGTATTGAGATGATATCCAGTCATATCTGTGAAAGAAGAACAGCCATGGGGTAACAAAGGATCCAAAGTACTTTAGGAACAAAACTACACTGACTGGGAAGGTTACACATACAAAAAATAATTATCTAACATGCAGGGGTGTGTGTCCAGTCAGACTGGGGTCACCATCCTGTCAGACCTGTAGAAATAAAAGAAAAATGGGTTAGTATTAAAAAAAAAACTAAAAGTACAAGTAGAAACAGAGTTCTAGAGAGGTACAATAGCTACAGGACAAGTACAGTAACCAGGTGATGCTAGGGTCAAATCTTACCACAGTCACGGACTCGGGAAGAGATCTGGGGCATGTCATTTGACCTCCAAACTGTAAAACTGTGAGAAGAATGCAGCAGAGCTCAACACTGGGGACATCCCCCCATGGTTGCCCCCACCCCTAAGCTTCTACTGGAGAGTTTCACCTCCTTTCCTAGCACAGAGCTGCCGAGCTTAGCCCAGGGGTTCAAGAAACTATGGAAGATCCTCAAAACTGCTATGATCTGTAAAAAATGTATACTGTCGCGGCAGCGCCAGTATAGTTAGTGGCTGCAAATTCTATGATAAACCCTAATTTCGGAACCATTCAACACATTTGCATGAAATTTTCATGCATAATCTCTAGGGGTAGGTCTGGTAATGGTCCAAATTTGCTGTTAATCAGTTTTTTGGTTTTTGAGATAGAGAGTATCAAAAAATCCTAAATGTATGTTTTTTTTTACATTTCTTTGTCCACCTGTATCTCACAAACGGCTTTATGTTGTGGTCTGAAATTTTCAGAGCAGAAAGCCTTTGGGTCTCAGATGTGCCTTTTGAAGGATTGCTGAAAAAATATTACTCTGTTCTAAAGTTATTCAATTTTTAATTTCCCATTATTTCCTATGGGAAAAAAATAGATGTCTAGTACGAAAGTTATTTTTTGCGCCAATTTCTGTTTTTTGTACACATAATGGGGTATTTTTCGCACAGTTTTTTGCATGAAGGGTCACATTCAGGTATTTCTTTCGCACAAATTGCTGTCTTTTCACATGTAAGGTCACACAGAGCCTGCTTAACTTTTGTGGTGCTCTGTTGTGGTCGCCATTTTGTTCTCTTGTTAGCGAAACAGAAAACAAGTAAAAAATAGATGCAATATAAAAAATAAACATCAGAATTTAGCTAAACAAGACCTGTTTAGCTAGATTCTGATTTGCTTTATATACTGTGGCCTGAAACACTTTTGTTGGTCACCCAAAATCTCGGGTGGCAAGCTTACCGAGAGGACCGCTTGTACCCTGTTCTCTGTATGAGAACACTGGGGTTTTCTTGACTTCTGCAGCCGCAGCTGAAACTCATGCTGTCCACTGCAGAGTCATCCTTGAGCTGCCCATTCTTCCTGGTGTCTAGTGGCACCCCCCCAGCCCATTGTCCTTTATCCCTGGTGGCTAGTGGCACCCCCTGGCATGTATCCCCTTCCCTCAGCAGTGAGGGACACTGGGGAGCCCACTCCCAGTGTCCCAAGTCATATATCCTGCCCCCAGCAGTGTGGAACACTAGGGAGCCCACTCCCAGTGTCCTGAGTCATATACCCCCCCCAAGCAGTGTGGGACTCTGGGGAGCCCACTCCCAGTGTCCTGAAATATTTATTTTTAAAAATTTTAAACTGTTTTCGAAGACATCGGGGTGCCCAACTCCCGTATTGGCACTATAACCCCACCTGCCGGCAGTGTGGGACACTGGGAAGCCCACTCCTAGAGTCCCTAGTTATGTCCTACCCCCCCAAGTTCCTTGAGACACTGAGGAGCCCACCCCCAGTGTCCCGCAATACTGCTTAATTGTACCTGTGAAAAAAGAAAACAGTCCCCGATTACTTTTTTCCTGCTAAAAAAAGAAGGCCTCTTGTCGTCTTCCCCATCTCCCGCCCCCATCCCAACCCTCCCACTGAGCAACCCAGCACTCCACACACCACCCTTGCCCTGCGGCTATCCGCTGTCATCTTCTGTTGACCAGGACACGTCTGCACTCTTCAAAGCCGAACCGTGAACTGAAGAATCAAGGTAAGTGCCGTATAATGGCCGTCAATGGTGTTTTGAAGTTATGTTGATATCGCGACCATTTTTGGGTATTTTTGTACCAAATTTTCAACATGGTCTTTTTGGGACCTCATCTCATGAACACTGGCACTGTCATTTTGTCACTTGGTCCTGAAAGGTGATTTTGCAGTCACTGCGTGAAATCACCTGTTGGGACTGAGTAACAAAACGATAGTGCCAGTGTTCATAAGGTGGGGTCCCAAAAAGCCCATGTTGAAAACCTGGTGCAAAACTACCCCAAAACACCTGAGTTACACACAGTTGTTGAAATTTTGCCACGCACGTGTGTAACTTTGGTAAGTTTTCATATTTGCACTCCAAATTTTCAACATAGTCATACTTTCACACCACCTTATGAACAGTACAGCTGTCATTTTTCACATCCTGCTCAAAATGTGTTTTCAGACCTGTGGCACAAAATAGCGTGGTCACTGCACAAAATCACCTTTTGGGATGGAGTAACAAAATGGCAGTACCACTGTTCATGAGGTGGGGTCCCAAAAAGGCTATGCTGAAAATTTGGGGGCAAAATTTTGAAAAATGGCTGTGTTATGGCCATTCGTTGTAATCTCGCTACACACGCTCGTAATGTTGGAAATTTTCAATATTTTCACCCCATATTTTCAGCATAGTCTTCTTAGTACCCCACGTTACGTATGCTACAGCTGTCATTTTTCAAATCCTGGCCAAAATGTGGTTTCACACCTGTGACGTAGAATAGCATTGTGGTTGTGCAGAATTATGTTTTGGCAGGGATTTGAAAATTTTCTGTACTGGGTACATGCGGTGAGATAAGAAGGTTATGTTGAATAGTTGGGGTGAAAATTAATTACGATGCCACAGTTATGACTATTTGTTGAAATTTTGCTATGCCTGCTCATAATTTTATGTATGGAAGTGCCGGGGCCTGAGGCCCCTGCATTTCCACAGCTAGATACATATATGCATCTATGGAGGGCCGGGAGCGCTAAAGATGTTGCAGCGCAGTGTCTGTGGGATACTGTACTGCTACTTGTGATACTGTGGGAGTGGAGGGTCCGATAGACCCTGCGCGCTCACCCCTAAAGACATTGTAGCACAAGGTCTGGGGGCCAATGTGCTAGTGCATCAGATACTATTGGACCCTGCACTTCCACGCCAAAAGTCACTGAAGCGCAGGGTCTGTGGGGCACTGTGCTGGTGTCTGACATACTGTGGGAGAGCAGGGTCAGAAGGACTCTGGGCTCCAACACCTAAAGATGCTTTCATAACTATATACATATGCGCATCTGTGCAGGGATAGGAGTGCAGGGTTCGAAGGACCCTGCGTTCCCACAGTAAAATACAGATACTATTATACTATCTCAAAAAGTAGGAAATTCATTGAAAACAATCTTGTTAATGCATCAGTTAGGGTGCTTATTAAAGTGACAAAAACAGGGAAATGGGGTGTTAGCATTTCTAACCCTAATACCACACTCCCACCCTGCAGACACTGACAGGCATTGGGGGTGTGCCTTGGGGTTGTCGACCGTAATGCTCATGCCATTCCAGCACACCCCTACCCTGCAGACACTGACAGGCGTCAGGGTGTGCCTTGAGGTTGTTGGCCCTAATGCTCACCCCATTCTCCTACACTGTACCCATCTCAGCTTATTTACTTATGGAATGGGGTAAGCAATACAGCCGTCAACCCAGGGTGGTGGTGTGTTGGAATGGCATGCGTGTTATGGCTGATGACCCCAAGGCACACCCCCAATGCCTGTCAGTGTCTGCAGGGTGGGGAGGGGTGTTAGGGTTGGAAACATGAACACACCATTTCCCTGCTTTTGTCACTTTAGTAAGCACCCTAACTGATGCATTAACAAAGTTTTTTTTGCAATGAATACAGTCAATAAGATGAAACAGTGCATGGCCCATCCTGCAGAATGCAATATGTCGGCATTTAACATTTTTTTTTTCCTAACCAGGTAAGCCCTCATTCCCACAAGAGCCCCAGCCCTGTCACCCTGATGTGCAGCGGGACTTACTTTTCAGCCGTCTTCCCCCAGGGCTTGTCCCCTGGTGGGGTCGGCAGAGCTCCCTAAGCCCCACCATTGAACAGATCCAGTTTGGGCTGAAATGCCCAGCTGGTCGAGTGCGGGACCTGCAAACACTCACAGTCATCCTGCCACTGGTCACTGTTCCAGTTATCGTCCCCCAAGGAGTTGCGGCATGCAGGGACATCTTAGTGCACGCAGCATGCTCCTGTGTAACGTGCCCCATCTGCCACACCTCCCTACCTTCTTGTCCTGGGCTGCCTTTTCCCTAGCTTCTGCAAAGAGCCAGGCAAGCACCAGGCTATGACCCCCCCGGAAGAGAGCAATCCTATGGATGCTCGATCCTCCTCTCCCTGACCGGCCCTCCGGATTCACTTCCAAGCCCAGGTCATTAGCATTGCAAGCGATAGCACTACCGCTGCACCAGCGGGCGGGGCTGTACCAGCAATTTAAATTAAAAACTTGCAGTATGGTGCTTGCAAAAAAAAAAAATTAAAAAAATGCCACAAGTGAACAGGGTATCACAAAACAAACTGGAGATGACAGAACTGTAACATATGCAAAAAAAAAAAAAAAAGCAGCGGAAAGAATACATTCAAATGGAGCTGAAGAGAATTAGCAAATGATGGGTACTTAAGCTTGTGCAGGGAACTGGCAGTTTTTCTGGGAAACAGATTGTTTTACAATGCACAGACAGTGGTACACATGGCACAGAACTGTGAGAGCAGCAGAAAGAACATGTCAGTGTGGCTTAGTTGGTAGCACATCTGCCTCTGAGTGAGCAGGGCATGCACTGGCTAGGGTCCAGAGTCATTCAATAACACTTTCTAGCAGCAGTGTTTGTGGCACAGAGAGATGGCAGAAGTGATGTTAGCTGCACAGTTGTGGTGTTAACTATACAGTGTCAGCACAGCGCGGAGCCTGCTGTGCACATGAAACTGCAGAGATGGCAGCGCACATAGCAACAAACAGTGATGGTAGTGCATGTGGTACTGCATTACTGGCAGTGCACGTAGTACAGGACGGCGATGGCAGTACACATGGCACTGCACAGTATTGGCAGGGCAGGGAATGGTAGCAGTGCACATGGCACTGTGGGGTGTTGGCAGTGCATGTAGCACTCTGTGAAGTTGGCAGTGCATGTGGTGCAGTGTGGAGCTGGCAGTGCATGTGGCAAAGTGTGGTGTCTACAGTGCATGACAGCAAGGTGTTGGAAGTACACTTGGCACAACACTGGGACAGCAGTACACATGGCACTTATCCTCTGCTCACCTCTGCAGCTGTCCAACATCCCACACAAGTGTATCTGCATTACTACAGTATCTAAGTTACTTGCATAATGCAATTGACTACTTGCCTGAGACAGAGGCTGCAGCTGTATTTGGGGGAGCTGCATCTGTCGATGACAGTGATCAATAGTTATTTGAGCTTTGCTGAGTTATGCTCCTCCCCCATTAACTTAGTCACCTCGATTAAAAACACTCCCTGTGCCAGTGTTCATTTTCTGCTTGATCAGTTGGTAGCACATCCATCTCAGAGCCAGAAGGCCATGGGCTGGCTATCAGTAGACCGAGGGCCTGTGGCCATTCTAGAACACTTGCAAAGGGAAATTTAAATTTAGGGAAGTTGGAACCTCAGCTCCCAGACCCAGTTTAAAAAAAAAAAATTTACTGGTAGTCCAGTGGAGCCTCCTTTCCCAGTGATAGTATCCTGAAGATCTCATCCCCTGCAGCTGAACTCCTCACCACCAGCTGGACTAGACTCCACCCTCCCCTCCACATCAAAACCACCCTCCCTACTGCTGGACAACCCCCAACAACCTCCCTGCCAACCAACCTGTAACATGCAACATGTATCTGGACTACAACCCCAGACCAGCTTGACTATCCAGACAGTACTATTGTTGGTAGGATGATCACCACTCAAAAACCAATTCTTTTCTATAGGTTTATTTTTACTCAACACAACTTGGGCAACATTTCATGGCTAACACTGCCACTTCTTCAGGCCCTTTGCGTTTGAATTCTGTTCCCTTCCTTTCAGCTACTCTTGTTAACATTAGTCTTTTCATTCACTGCACATACACGAGATTTCTATGAATTTCACTGTATTTTGCTGAGTTGTACTATTGCATCCCTTTTGTTCTGTGTATGTATCTCTGCTGGACCCCCTTGTCCTTCTATTCTAGTTTTCAGATAATGGGGAAGAATCTCATCACAGTACAGCCAACCACACTCCCTGTCACTGGACTACCTTTCCAGCAGCCATACCAGCCTCCCTCCCCAGCCATGAATACTAAATGCTGCTGGAAAACTCTTCAGGGCCACGGCTCACCCTCCTAACCCCACATATCAAGTAAAGCATTTATACATACATACCCCTCTCACACAGTGTAGTGTTGGCAGTGCACATGGCAACCCACAATGGCTGCAGTGCAAGAGGAACAGCGACGTAGTGGCAAGGCACATAGCACAATGCGTCTGCAGTAAATGTGGCACTGCAGTGTCGGGGCACTTCACTGTAATGGCGGTGCATGTGGCAATGCGCCGTCGGCAGTGCTGTCACTGTTCAGTGTTATGTTCGCTGCTGACTGGACTCTGCCATGTTCACTGCCAACACCACACTGCGCCACATCCATTGCCATCACAGTGCAATGCCACGTGCGCAGCAAAATGCACACTGTGCAACATGCAGAACCGACACCACACAGTGCTATATGCACTCTCATCACTGTGCAGTGCCACATACACTGTAGTACACCAGGCACTGCAAACACTGCATTGTGCTACGTGCACTGTCACCACATCCTTGTTCCCTGCACTGCGGCAACTGCACTTTGGCAGTGCAGATAGCATGCAAGGCACTCTGTGGTGTCATCACTGCATGTGATGCAGTGTCAGCAGTGCATGTGGCACAACATGGAGTTAGCAGTGCACAAGGCACCAAACTGTGATGGCAATACACGTGGTACAACTCCAGTTAATAGCACTTTGCATGTTACAGCGCAGTTGCAGCAGTTTTCACGGAAAAGCCAGGTGGTGGAAGTGGAAGTGCACATGGCACTGTGTGGTGTTGGCAGTGCATGTGGCACTACAGTGTCGGTTATGCATGTGGCACAGTGCAGTCTGCACTGCACATGGCACCATAGTGACCGCAGTGCACATAGCAACACATGCACAGTGAGGGAAGTGCATGTGGCAATGCACGAGGCCCCGTGGTGTACGCAGTGAACATAGCATAGCGCGGAGTCAGCAGTGAACATGGCATTGTATGGTGAAGACAGTGCATGTGGCAATGCAGTGACGGCAGTTTGTGTTACAGTGTAATATCGGCAATGCTTGTAGCACAGAGCAGAGTCTGCATGTGGCATCCTACAATGATAGCAGTGCACATGGTGCTGTGTGATGTTGGAGCTGCATGTGGCATAATGCGGTGTCAGCAGTGCACTTGGAGCTGAAACACCCCTGACCACCCTCCCTTCAACTGGATGACTACCCTTCCTTACCCAGAACCAGCCTCCACCAAGTTTTTCACCCTCCCTGGACCACAGGACCATCTTGCAAATGAGCTTGCTCAACGATGTAACTACCTGATTAAAAAAAGTTTGATTGACACCACAGTCCCTGAACCTGCATTCCCTCCAGCCAACCACACTCTCTGCATCTGGACCTCTTCCAGACCACCCACTGACACACCACCCACCCAATGCTAACCACTCTTCCTGCAGCTAGAATACCACCCCAGCTGACCACCCTACACCCAAGATGCGCACCATCCTCCACCAAACTTAGCATCTGCCCTGAACCACTACAACATGGTGGGAAATCGATGCAGATGGAGGGAGGGACTGTGAAAAAAAGAAAATGTCAATCCCACATGCCAGATTAAGGCCCTTTAAGTCCCCCATGCTACATGACCTTCTAGCACAAAGCAGCAGACTCCTCCACATAGCAATCCAGGAAAAAGGCACTTTCATCCCCTGATGGTCGCATGGGGGACCGTCTGGCAGTGATATGCTGGATTCTTTTGAGTCTTTGACAATCTGAAGGATCTGGCTGTGGGCAGCTAATGGTGTGTTTGACGGGCAGCAGGACTGTGTTGGCCTGAAGGAGTGGGTGCCTTGTTCTGAATATGCGGGTCAGCCGCACCCCTGTAGCTGATGCAGATGAGCAGGCAGAAGAGCTAAACATCATCAGTTGCCCACCCTTCTCCAGCACAAAAAGATTTTGACAGGCTAGGAGGCAGGTAGAAGCAAGGCACTCAGTGTAATGGGTTACTTGGTTTGGGGTTGACAGTCACTGCCCTGCCTGGACCGGCTGTATCATGTGGATGCAGGACAGGCAAGTAGCTCTGGGCAGCAGCAGCAGCCTCCCTCCCTCCCTCCAGCACAGCAAATCATCCTTGTTGGCTAGAAATGGGCAGCGAGGATGCACTGGAAACAGGTACTATACTGCCAGGTCTGGTGGTGGGGGAGCTCATGAGCCTGCCACCAGGACTTGGGCTACTCGACAGCCCGCCATCATGGCTGGGGGGAGCGATCTGAAGGCTGCTGTTAGCACTCAAGAGCCTGCTCTCCCTAGTGGAGAAGGCAGTTAAATTTACTTTCATATCAGAATTCGTGATTTAAAGTCTTGAGAGCACAGCATCTTCTGTGTGGGTAGCACCTTTTACGTGACTATCCCCTCTCCCCCCAGCAGCTGGAACCTAGCTCCTAGTGGACTATGTTCTCCTCTGCCCACATCTGCGCTTCAGGCAGAGGTAAAATTAGGGACATCTCTCCTACAGAGACAGCTGGAATGTATGGGAGCAGACACCTCCCCCCCATACTTGTAGCAAGAACCCCCTCCTTGCAACTCATCCACACTGCTCCTACAACTCAGCAGCTGGACACCCTCATTGACAGTCAAATAAAACACTTGCTCTGAGTTCTCAATCCTCGGCCAGTTCAGCATCTAACCAAGAGAACCAGGGAGCAGAAAACAGATGCGGATTTCAAATGCGCCAAAGCAATGCTGCGATGCTAGGAGTGCTCTTTTGTCCCAATGGGGCCAGACAGCAGAAATATAGGTCTTTATAAAATGGGCACAGCAAAACAAGAGTAATGATTGGCTAGAAAATTGGTACCATATATGTATTACACATAGGAAAAAAAAAGGCAAACAAATCAATGCCCCTAAATAGAATGTTGACAAAAAAAATTGGAACGTTCATAAATGTGAAGTTAGCCATCTTGTTTTCACGCTTAGCGAGAGCCATACGATCAAATAGAAGGGCAAGCTCGGTCCTGCGTGACTTAAAACAACATAAAAAAGCATAACGGGAGCCAGTATCAAGCTGCAGGTAACGGACGCAACTTTCAGTAATGATAAGTATCTGAGAGTCGATCATCATTTAGTGGTCTGGCGTCAAGAAAAGGGCAGGTTCAGCCAATTCCAGCATTGCGATCATCCAGTAAATAAAATGTTTAAACAGGACAAGCTATGCAAGAAACTACTGCCGCTGTCATAAAATTGCTGCACAAGATGTAGGCAAGGGCGTTTTTAGCCATATGGAAACTGGAGAGAGAGAGAGAGAGCGAGAGAGAGAGAGAGAGAGGGAGAGAGAGAGAGAGAGAAATACAGTGTGTGCTTGGGGGGGGGGTCCAACCTGGCAGCCTGCCAAAACCATGATATCATTTTTTTTGCTGGCGGAATGACTATTTTATTAGAAGTGCTGATAAAAAATGCCTTTTGCTGCCTACAGATGTGCTATTTTGTAGGGGCAAAAATAAAAAATAAAAAGTTTCCCATTTTATAAGCGCAATAAAACACTCCATGGTGTGTGCTGAACAGATATTACCGCACTTCCAGGGGCTGAAGGCACTCGGCAAGGCCTCGTGCCTTCCTACACCCCTGGGCTTGTGGTAATATCTGTTCAACACACACCCTGTTGTGTCTTATTATTGCTTAGGTATGTAGTTTGGGGGCAACACACTTTTAAGCTAAGCTGTGAGAATCGCACGCAGCGCAGCAGTAACCCCCGGAGGCAGCAGTTTTTTTTTTTTTTTTGCCACTCAAAAGATGGCGGCACGCTTCTCATGTTGCCATTCCAGTGTTTCTTTCGAATTCTGTCTGTTCCAAGAACCGCCACTTACTAAACAACTATTTTTTTTTTCGCTTTGATCCCGGAAGCACAACACTAGCTGCGGTCGATGTACCGGAAATAGACGTGGCAGCTAAGCATTGCGAATGCTAGGGTTCCGGGTTTGCAGTTGGCGAGTAGTTCATGTCAAATTGTTAAATGCAACATTATTTACAACGGAGCTCATAATTAGTGTCTCCTTGACTAACATATCATATTCATGTGCAGGTAGCGGAGGCTGACTTGGGCAGAAGGAGGTAGTTTTATGTTGGGGGAAGCCATGTGGAAGCTTACGGATGTTTTTCTCCTGTGTTTCTTGTGTGTACTTCTCAAAGTGTCCTGGAGCACCGGTGCCGGCAGAGGGGTACCTGCTTTCACAGATGACGTCCCTTTCAAAATTAACTGGCCAGGAGCCCAGGTCACCCTGGTCAGTATATCTGTGTACATCTCTTTATTGGTTTCTGTTTGATCAGTGGGCAGCAGGGGTTTGAGGAGTGTGAGGCTAACAGCCCACCAATACAATACAGTAATGTACCTCGGTGGGGGTATAAACTGGATCGAATCAGTAAATGCCGGTCTGGCTGGACTAGCCGGACCTGGCACGAGTTGCACTGTTGCACAGCTTTCTGCCGGTCTGGTTTTTTTACCAATTTAGTCCTGTCCGGTTTTCACTCAGTCCTGGGCATGGGTGAAATCCGGACCGGATTGAGTCATGAGTGAAACTGGACACACATGGACTGGACTAAATCGGTAAAAGGTGGATCGACCCTCCCAGCCGTAGAGGCAGAACTTGCAAAATTGGTAAAAGTTTTCTTGATTCGGCTAGTCTGGAAATTACCGTTCCGGCTCCGGCTGTCCAGTTTTGACAAGTGACTCATTGGGGCGAAGTAATAAAATAAGGGCAGTGCTGATGGACCTTCGGTCCCCTCTCAAATTCTACGTTTCTGTGAAAAAGCCTTGCTCTATCTGACTGGATGGCTTTGCTTTTGCAGGGCTCCACTTGAAGCAATAATACCTCTCATTTCTCCCTTCAAAACTGCGCTTTCCTACGTGGGAAAGGTGTTGTCCACTCAGAGTAGTTGTAAACTCAGACTTTGAAAGGAGAAAGTCATGATATATTAATTTACTGAATAATGACTAACGTTTGTACAAACGAAGGTGCTGGTTCCCTTTCCACTGTGTTCTGAGCTTGTATCTCTATGCTGGGTGATGTGTCCCACATTGCCGCCCCCCCCCCCTCGTTTTGAGTGTCGGTGTCCCATCTTTTAGTGACAAAAGGTTGGGAGATATGGAAGCAGTAGTTGCCTTCTAATGTAGAAATAATCATAGTTTTTAATAACTTTCTTGTTCCGTTTTGAAAAAAATTACAGATTGCTGTAGTGTAAATCTATAATATTATTATCCTTCTGAAACAGCCATAGAGTTATAACGGCTTGCAGTACCACTTCAGAATATTGCATTGAACTTCCATTTACTCTGTGAATGTGTGTGTGTTTTTTTTTTTATTTATATTTTATCCTCTCTTTACCATTGCTGCCCCCCCCCCCGCAACCTCTTATCCCCATCTTCTCTGGCACTTCCCCAATCCTGTGACTTATATCTCGCAGCTGGGCCCCTCAGATTGGTGGGGGAGGACTTTTGGAGGTATTATCTCTCTGCTGTACAGACTTCAGGAAGGGAGGCCGGAAGGACTGCAGTTCTTGGGTCAGACAATATGGTGGGTGGATTTTTTCCATAGGGTTTAGCGGGGGTCTCTGCCCCCCGTGACTATAGATAACAACACCAGTCCACCATATTTGTGACTCAGGAACTGCAGTCTGGCCAGGAGGCCACTTACTGTAGTTGAGCCTGAGAGTATCCAGCATCATCCTGCGACATGATGGGGCTTTTCATATTCTGTCCCACCCCCACCAGCACTGAGTCTGTGCACATGCCTATCGCCAATGCAGACACCAGCCGGCATTCTTCCTGTCACTGTGCTTGCTGCTGCACTGCCATAGATGGTCACCTAGGTGGCAGTGTTAAAGTGGAGGCAACAAACCACCCTCCCGAAGGAGAAATTCATCCGAAGGGATGCTTGTTACTCCTCTCCCCCACTAGCCTTCCAGTGGCCCGGGTTCTTTCTTGAATCTGGGTCACCATTGTCTGGAGCAGTACTTTACAACTGTGCCAGTGAGCCGTCTGTGAATATGTTTCTATACCAAGCATTTAAATCGGAGACTACAGTGCAGGAAATGGTCAGGTACTCTTTGTACAAATTAACAGCTTTTATTTTCGGTATAACACTTTCTGTTTATATCTGGTAACAACTCCTCGGCCAGTTGTAAACTACCTTTAGGCATTTTAATATGAATGTTTACTATTCTCTACACAGCTGTCTATAATTGCTTCATGTAAACAATAACCCACGACAGGGCATTGGGTTATAGTGAATTGTGAGGCACAAGGCCAAAGGCTAAGAGTCCTCCAGCACCAGGGAGTACATTAATTCCCCATAATCCCGTGCCCTGAAGTGGGTTATTGCGCTTATAAAATGGATTAGCTTGTTAAACCAAAAAGATAAGTAGTTTTTTTAATCAAACTTGTGCTCTCCTAACATTGTATTGTTAAAATTATTGTAATGTAATGTTGTTTTGTATGTAATGTATTTGTGAACTTACTGTTGCAGACTTGTGCTCCCCTAGCATTGTACTGTTAAAATGAATGTAATGCATTTATGACCTTGTATGGCCTTGCAAAGTTACTTATCACATGTGAACTCCGGTGTATTCTGTTGTCTTTAGAGGGCTATATGTTCTATGAAACCTATTAATGTATGTAATTAATTCCTGGTTGCTCCTGAAAAAGGGACTTCCAGTTTCAATAAGCCTACCTGGTTAACAAAATCCAATTATATACATAAGTGGAAAACTTATGAAATCTATTGTGCATTGATCCACCAGGTTAAGTAACAGCAAAACATGTGTTGTGAACATGAAAGCATTGTAAAAGTAAACTGTTACATGGCTCAGACAACTAGTATTGGAACCCACTCGAGAGGGAGCAATCTTAGACCTGGTTCTCTCAAATGGAGATGAAGAGAGGATCACAGATGTAGAAGTGGGTGGCCATCTGGGAACTAGTGACCATCGAACAGTATGGTTCACAATAAACACAGCAACAGAGTCAAGCCATACAAAGGCAAAGGTACTGGACTTTAGGAGGGCTGACTTTGCCAAAATGGGTGAGTGCCTAAGGAATGCACTAGCAAATGGGCAGGAAGTAGGGGTGGAAGAACAATGGGGAATAATAAAAACTGCCATCACAGAGGTAACAAGCCTTTGTAGGAAGCAAATAAACAAACGATGTAAGAACCACTATGGTTCTCAAAGGAAGTGGCAGTGAAGGTTCGAGAGAAAAGAAAGCATTCAGGAAGTACAAGGAATCACAGAAGGAGCAGGACAGAGAACTGTATCAGTTAAAGCAAAAGGAAGATGGGAAGGCAGTCAGAACAGCAAAGGCCCAAACCGAGGAAAAGATAGCCAACTCAGTTAAGAAGGGGATAAACCTTTATAGGTACATCAGGAGCGAAGGAAGACCAAGGGAGGGATAGTGAGGCTTAATAAAGGGAAGGAGGGTGGGCAGAGGTGACTGCGAAAGAGAGATACTAAGCAAATATTTTTGCTCAGTATTTACAAAGGAAGAGGGGGAGGTACCTAAAACAAACAGTAGAAACACTCTGGATACAGAAGTTGATACCAGCCCATTTACAGAAGAAAGGGTTCTGAAAGAACTCTTAAAACTGAAGGTGGACACAGCAATGGGGCCTGATGGGATTCATCCCAGAATTCTAAAAGAACTAAGGGTAGAACTAGTGACACCACTGACTACCCTCTTTAACAAATCATGGGAGGATGGGGTGGTACCCGAGGACTGGAGGAGGGCAGATGTGATTCCCCTTCACAAAAGTGGGAGCAAGGCAGAAGAAGGAAACTACAGACCTGTTAGTTTAACCTCAGTGGTAGGGAAAATGATGGAATCACTTCTGAAGGAAAGAATTGTCGAGTATCTAGAGGCCAGAGGGGCACAGGACCCAAGGCAGCATGGATTCACAGCGGAAGGTCATGCCAGACAAATCTGATAGATTTCTTTGACTGGGTGACCAAAGTAGTAGATCAGGGAGGGGCTGTGGACATGGCCTACCTAGACTTTAGCAAGGCATTTGACACAGTCCCACACAAAAGATTAATATGCAAGTTAGCCATCCTGGGAGTGGGTCCCAAGATGACAGCCTGGGTAAAGAATTGGCTGGAGAATAGGACACAGAGAATAATAGTAAATGGAGTCCACTCTGAAGAAAAGAGGGTTACTAGTGGGGTACCGCAGGGTTCAGTATCAGGACCGGTCCTCTTCAATGTCTTTATAAGCGACATTGCAGAGGGACTGGAAGGAAAAGTATGTCTCTTTGCAGATGACACAAAGATCTGCAACCGAGTTGATGCACAAGGTGGGGTGGAAAGGATGAGAAGGGACTTGGCAAGGTTAGAGGAATGGTCAAACTTAGATTCAGTGCTAAGAAGTGCAAGGTAATGCACCTGGGAAACAAAAACCCAGGGGAAGAGTACACAGTGGGGGGTGAGATACAAACAACAACAAAAATGGAAAGGGACCTGAGGGTAGTCATATCAGATGACCTAAAGGTGGGCAAGCAATGTGAGAGGGCAGCAAGGAGGGCTGGGGGGATACTGGGATGCATAGGGAGAGGCATCACCAGTAGAAAACAGGAAGTTGTTATCCTCTGTACAGACAGCTGGTGAGACCCCATCTGAGTACTGCATGCAGTTCTGGAGACCAGTCTCCAAAAGACATAGACAGGATGGAAGCTGTCCAGAGGAGGGCAACAAAATGGTGCAGGGTCTGCACCGAAGACATATGAAGAGAGACTAAGGAGCTTAATATGTATAGCCCAAGGAAAGGAGGGAGAGGGGACATGATAGAAACTTTCAAGTACCTCAAGGGAATCAACAAAGTCCAAGAGGGTAGCATCTTTCAAAAAAAAGATGTGCAAGAACAAGGGGCACAATTTGAAGATGGGGAGGCTCAGAGGTAATTTAAGGAAGTATTTCACAGAGAGGGTTGTGGATGCATGGAACGGCCTTCCGAGGAGGTTGTGGAGTCAAAAACAGTGGTGGAATTCAAGCATGCCTGGGACAGTCATAAGGCAATTCTAGGGGGTTGGGGTATGAAGAAGTAGGCTGCTGGTTAACTAGGATCTGCAGCTTATCCATTAGGTAGGGAAATGGGCAGACTGGGTGGGTCAAGCGGTCCTTATCTGCTGTCAAATTCTGTGTTTCTATGTAGTGATATTGTTTTCGCTATGTGACTTCTAAATCAGAGTGGTAAGGAGTTCGGTTGCCTAACTGTGGATTAAATAGAAAAGTTAAAGGTCAGGTGATGCTGTTTGACAAATTAGGTGTTGAGTTTTTTACTACTCATTTTATCAAGTGTTTTACTTGAACATTCAGATTGCTACCTGACATACTTCTTCTTGTGTAAATAATCATCGTCTCTCACAGCTTCAGTGACCAGGCCTGGGAGCAGTACTCCAGGTGTGGTCTAACCAAGGCCTTGTACATGGGAGAAGATCCTCTCCCTTAACCTGCTCCTTACTCCCTCCTCCCGACATTGTCTGCTCTTCTCATTGCAGCAGCACATTGCCTGATTATTGCACAGTTAATTTTAAAGCGGGGCTCAGGTTATCAGCAACAAAAATGTACAGTTTTGAATTGTGAGCCATTTCTTTTCTTTGTCGGTACTGGTATGTACATGAGAACTGAATGTTTGCACCCTTACAGCTCACTTACAGCCGCTGAGGCAGTGTCTGGAGCTGAAGCCACTCAGAATTCCATACTTGTGACATCGGCCTTCTGTCGTGGAAGTTTATGTGTAATAAGCGGGGCTTTAAAACTAGGGATGTCACAAAATGATGATATACATTATCGCAATAAATTCCATTGATAATCTATCGTTAAAAAAAAAATAATACTGTGGTTGTAATGTAAAGCACAATACACTATGATGATTAAAAAAAAAAAAAAAAATTCTCATCTCTGCTGCTCCAAAACAATATTCTTCTATGGATGTAACTGTGATTCCTGATTCTGTATTTTCATCTATTCCATTTTTACTGTTCTTAGAATTTGAAATGCTGAAATTATCGTGATAATAGATTGTGATGTTTTTTACACAGATATCACAGTACTGAAAATGTGATAGCGTAGCATCCCCAATTCTGACTTCAGCTGCAGAATCAGCTCCGTGTGTAGATAAAGTGTAATGTGGAACACTCCTCTTTTCATGTAAATCCCCTCAGCAGTAAAGAACAGAATCACTTGAAATTCTAGTTTTTTTTTCATTGAAGAATATAGTACAATTGAGCTATGTTGATGCCAACTGAGATTTTTGTTTTCTGGTGTCCCGGACCCCCACCTTGCTGATGTCCGTGAGTCCCTCACAAGGATTACACTAGATCTGTATGGCAGTAGTGTACCGGAGTGTAAGTGAATTAGGTAAGGTGAAACTGTGGTGTATCATGGAACTTGTGGTCCTCTGATCAAGACTCTTAAAAAGCAGGGACCCTTACGGTGGGGTTGATCAAAGCTCTGCTTCAAATCCGGTTTGTACATGTTTGTGCTACAGGAAGAAACTGGGTTCAGAAACAACATCAAGTTGTGACAGAGCATGCTGCTTGTACGAGAGCTGTGTGGGCCCTCCCATGGTGATGGGCTTAGCAGGGCATTATAGAATGATAGCATACACCTTGGAGGGGTTTCATGCTGTTGTTTTCTAATAACAAAGAGTGTTGTGAAATTGTTTTGCTACTCTGGCCTACAAAATGCTGTGTTCATGTAAAGATGTGAAAGGTTTAGGGTTTTTCCATTAGTGTGCAAAATGTGACTGGAATAGGTAGACAGGATGAGCCAACAGGACTTCTTCTATGACAACATCTTAAAACTTATTTTGTTCTTTTTTTTCCCCCTGTGGTTGTAGCCAACAGGAAGCGCCCTATACAAAGATGATAACTATATCATCATGACAACAGCTGACAGTGAAAAATACAAATGCATGCTTCCATCAATAGCAAGTGAAAATGAGGTGAGTACCAAGCAGCACAGTATGTTGGGAAAGTATTATACACCGTTCTTTGTGGCTTTATTTTTTAATGGGGCCACATGCCTCATTTCCCCCTTCTCCCCCCACGCTCTTACAGTGTGTTGAAGGATCCACAGTGTTATGTAAACAGTGTGTTGTGGCCTTTTAGAAAATGTACCTCAGTGTAGCCCCATCACATCCTAAAAGAGAAGCACACACTAGCAGCACTCAGAAAATAGGGGAAAAGAAAAAATAGACTTACACAAGTAGTAAATAAAGCCATCTGGGTTTAATACACTCCTGAATCACAGCACTTAAACCCAGGTGCTTCACTTCATGGATGTGATGCTTCATCAGGGTACTATGAGATATATATTTTTAATTTTATTTTAACTTAGTGCTGCCACTGTGTGCTTTTCATTGTCCTGATTGTTTTTGGGCAAACACTCACTCGAACTCCGGTGAGTGTGTATTTTGTATATTGGTCACACCATAAAAGAGGCACCATGGAAGCCATGATATGTACTCCAGCCGATTGACAAACAGGACTAACCACGTTAATCATGTTATGGAACACTGCATCATTTCCACAGAACCACTTTTATCTGCTAGCCAAAGGTAGAAGTCCCAAGTAGGGATTATTCAAGCCTGACTTTCCATGGCTTTGGACACTGAGTTTAACAGCAGCTTTGATCAGAGTTGCTGTCTGCTTGACAGTGCAGATGTGGCTGTTAATCAGTGTCGATGGGGTAGAGTAGACTGGCATGCTAGACAGCAGCACAGTCCAGTCAGAGAAGAGAACGTTGTGTGGTTTGCTGCACACAGTCACTGCCTAATTAGTATAGTGTTAGTGAAAGGGAAAGGATACTGGTGAGCAGGGAAGGGACTGGGCAGCTCAGTTACTGCTGTCATGGCCTGCCTAGCTTGGAGATATCCAGGGTGTGTAGGTATTATGTTGTTTCGTTACCATTAACCTGTCATTTACACCTCTCTGGTAAGAGAGAATATTCTCGGGGATATTTCCTGGTAGAATAAAGGTTAACAAATGATAATTGGGATCACTGATGCTGCCACCCCCAGCAGACCCAGAGAATGAGGGTGTACCATACCTACAGTCTCAGAATTGCCACCATCACCACTAGGACCGCAAGGAATCCTTTTTGCTTCTGCCACTGTGAATCCCTTTAAGGTCACAGTCGGCTAGACGGCAACCACAGAAAAGGAACCAAAGCTGCTTTGGGGGAAGAAGAAGGTGAGGCATGAAGAATGAAAGAGAGAACATTGGAAGCAGTGTGATTTAGTGGTTAGAACACCAACTTGGGTTTTCTTTGAGGCATCAGTAGCTCTTTAACCTCCCAGTGCTCCAGTCCATCCAGCTGCAGAAATGGGTAGCAGCAGGACCCTACTGGAAGCAAAATGTATCTCCACTGGGATATCCTGGGTAAATATATTGTAAAATATAGTGTTAAAAAACCAAAACATTGTTGACTTAGGTCACCATTTCCCCTTCCACTGGCAAGTCAATTCCAAAATGAGTCAGTAACAGTGTTTTAACGTAATTTAAAATACTGTATGTTGGCTAGTTGCTAGCAAAACCTTTTAACCAGCTAACAAAACCCAGTTCCATACAGGTAAAATGAAATGGCCTGTCAAATGAACTAAGTCATTTGCCAGTAAAATACAGGTGTTCCTAACAAAAAGTGATTTGTTTAGTGGCAGCTTAAAGAAGGAAGTGACAAAGCCAGGACAGTTTTGGGCATAAGTATTTTTTGTTTAATCTGTGAAAGTTTTATTGTGTTTCAGTCAGTAGCATAACAATAGCATAGTAACATAAAACAATGTTATAACTAGTTAAAACACATTGTTTATTCAAATGCAAATAACTAACTATATATTTAAAATGTTCCTTTCTATACCCAAAATATTCTTTACCCACAATTAAAAAATTACTTCATCTTCAAAATATCAACTGTTCAACCCATAATGTCCTGAAAACTTAGAATAAATGAAAAAAAAAAAAAGGTATTACTGTTACTGCTGATGTGCCAGTCATGAAAGTCACATTTTCCAGTGATTGATCCTGAATCGTTTTGCATTCTTACCACCTTGGAACCTGATTCCATCAAGATCTCACAAGCTAAGCAGGGCTGGGCCTAGTCTGTAGTTGAGTTGGAGACCTCAAACGAACGTCAGTTGCTGCAGGAAGTAGTGATGGTAGCTCTGCAAGGGACACTCTCCCCCTGGTTCCAAGTAACCATTACAATGCCCCAGCATGGTGTCATGGGGAGACTGTGCTGTTGTGATGTGTCATCTTTGGATAAGTCGTTAAACCGAGGACCCCTTTGCATGCTTTGGTTGTTGTTCAGTTGGATGTTTCCAATGCACTTCTTGAACAGGGTGAAGGTATTTTCCCTGGTGTCCTAGATATTGTTTCCACATTCAATAAAGTCTCAAACAGCTTAACCTGGTTCCATATCAATCTGTGCTTCAGTATCACCTGCTCCCCTCCCCCAGTCAGGATGAGGCTGAAACAGGAAGATATTTCCTAGCCCTCGTTTTCCTTGTCAACCGAAACAAACAAACAAACACATTGTACTGATGCATTTCCTTTCCTTGATTCTCTGGTGCCAGCTTGTTTGTACCTGTTAAACTCTGGCTGAGGTAATTCCTGGTTTTCCTTGGTACTTGGTCACAGTTTAGAGTGCAGATATAGGTACTCAGGAGTGCATAGGGACAAACTTGTACCAGATACCCACTGTGTGCGCTACCAAAGGATATGTGCTCAAAGAGGAGAGAGTTTTTCTGTAGGCTTATAACAGTGGAAAGGAACAGGCTGGCCATTCTTCCTCACTGTGGACAGTATTCTCCGCCCAGACTCTCTAAGTGGCAGGGCGATTAGCTCCATTGAGAGGTACAACCAGTTGAACCTGTTCTTCAAGGCAAAGGATTCCTCCTTCTCTAAAGTCAGATGTACAGTAGCAGGGATCCTGGGAATTACAGAGGGCCATTGGTCCTTTGGTTGAGTTCCACCTATCAGAGGAGGAGGCAGTGGCTCAGGTTTTATCCTTCTTGAGATTGCACCACCTCTAAAGTGGATCCAGCCCCCCACTTGGCTGTTTAAGGCTGAGATGGAGGCATGGGTCTTGGTGTTTGTGGGAATTGTCAGGGCCTCCTTGGGTGAGGGTCATGTTCTGGCTCCCTTAAAGAGCAACTGACACGTCTTGGTAGAGATGTGCCAGTAGTGCCCTACGCTGCATACAGTACCTCCTGGTACAGAAAGTACCGCAAACGGAGGTGCTGTAAGGCAGAATTATACAGTAAAATTGCGATGGAGTGCAATGTGCCCCTCCTGCTGCAGCTTCAGGTTCCCCTCCCATCAAAGCCTGAAGATGACGTCAGGTCGAGATGGGGACCTGGCGCAATTCCCTTTTGCAGGCGTAAGTGCTGCGAAATGCCTATTCCACGGCACTTACGCCTGCGAAAGGGAATTTCGCCAGGTCCCCATCCTGACCTGACGTCATCTTCAGGCTTGGATGAGAAGGGGACCTGAAGCTTCAGCAGGGGCCGCGCATTGCGCTTCACTGCAATTTTAGTATATAATTCTGCCTTACAGTACCTCCATTTGTGGTACTCTCTGTACCGGGAGGTACTGTAGGCAGCGTAGGGCACTACTGGCACGTCTCTACTGAGACATGCCATTTGCTGTTTAAAGGAGGTGGTGGTAAGACCTTTACTCAAGGAGCCCCCTCTCAAGCTAGAAAATCTTGCAAACTGCAGACCAGCCTCCAACTGTGCCATTTCTGGCTAACATTGTTGCTGATCAGCTGGTTGATCATCTGAAGGTCAGCTACATCCTCAAGATGTTTAGTCTGGCTTCTGTCGCAGATGCAGTAGGACACCATCCTGGTCAAGGTATGCAATCATCCTGATGGTGGATCGGGGAGATATGTCCATACTTCTTCTCCTTGACCTTTCTTCTGCATTTGGCAGTATTGATCATGGAGAGTTGTTAGATGGACCTGAGGTGTATGAAGGCCTAACCAGCATTGTCTTATTCAGAAGCGGTTGGTGAATACTAGTCGGGGCTGGTTACCCTGGCTGGTGGGATCCCTCCAGGTTCTGTCCTGTCTCCCACATTGTTCACGGTGTACTTGCTTCCATTAGCTGAGCTCATGAGACAGTACAGCATAAAATTTCACTGCTGTACAGATAATATCCATCTATATCCGTCTTTTGTCCCCTGATCAGGGTCTTCCTGAGCAGTGGTTTAACTTGCGTATGGAGAAGATCATGGTTTGGATGGGCATCTAGCTGATAGATCTTTAATCAAGGAATGACAAAAGTACTACTAGTTTACTACTAGTTGGAGAAACGGGTATTGTTTTTGAGACATGGCCTCTCACTGCCCTTCAGGGGGTTGTTAGGTTAGAGGCGGTGAGGGATGTTCGCAGCCTGGGAGTGGTTCTTGATTAGGGACCCCTTACCTCTATGATCTCCTGATTCACCACAACTCTGGGAGGACCAGAGCTTCTGAACCTGGCCTAGTCAGGATCTTCCCTTCCCCTCAGTTAGAAGCTGGCAAGAGATGGGGCATTCTCTGAAGCAGCTTCAGTTCTGCTCAGTGCTCTTTTGCAGAAGGTCCATTCTGCCCCTTTGTTGACTTCCTTTAGATCTAGACTGTGGAGACAGGCATTTCCAAACTTGTAGTAGCCTCCTGGTTGGCCCCTGTCATCCATGTGTGTTTTTTTTTGTTTTGCTTGCCCGTGCAGTACTGTTCTATGATGCTACTGCTTCCTGTGATTGTTGATGAACGGTGTTTTTTTTTTTAATGCTTTTGAAATGTGTATTGCACTCTGAGCTTTTGGAAAGGTGTGTAATGAATAACGCACTACTACTGCTTTCTCTTTAGGATGAGATGAAAGAGTACAGTGGCCCAAACCCCGCAGAACTATTAGAACCATTATTTAAACAAAGCAGCTGTTCCTACCGGGTAAGATGCATTTTCTCTTTTTGCCAGCTTATTTTGAAAATTTGTATCTTTCTTGTTTATAGGTGATGGAGAAACAATTTTAAGTTTGTACATTTGAATATTTTTTCTTTCTTCTAATCTTTATTTTAATTTTTAGTCTTATTATATGCTTTTTCTGTTTGTTTTTCTTCCTGTAATACATGTTTTTTTTTTTTTTTTTTTTGGTTATAGGATTTGCTTTGCATTTTGCCTCTTCACTGTTTATAGTTTCCTGAACAGTCCATGCTGTAGATGGGTTTGGTGGGACAAATTAAAACCATGCACTCATCAAGTTCACCTCACTGTTTTCTGAACTGCTATAACCTGAATTGCCTTTTTCCTTCAGGAAGCTATCAAACGTACGAACATACAAAATTGGCAGCAGAAACAGGCCTCATGGCCTATTGAGTCTGCTTGAGTGTGCAGCTAACACCTCATCTCGTAGCTGTCTCTCCCGCCCCCCCCCAATTTCCCAGTATCCCTTTCCCTTACCCAACCCCTCATGAAACTGCCCACCATCTTACAGAACACTAGCTGCCTGGCAAGGTGTTCCATTTGTTCACCACTCTTTCAGTGAAAAATGTCTTTTCATCTCCTCCTGAATTCCCCCAATCCCAGTCCATACCCTCTCGTTCCTCCCTTTCTCATCTGGAAAATTCCTTCTGTGTTGGTTGTGTTTATCTCCTTTAGATACTTAAAGGTCTCGATCTTATCCCCCCATCCCTCTTCTTCTCTACTGAATACATCTTCAGCTCTCCCAGTCTGTCCTTGTAGGACTTGCTCTCCAATCCTTGGATCAGCTTTCTGGCTCTTCGCTGTACCCCGTCCAACAACCTGATGTCCTTCTTCAGGAGTGGGCACCAGTACTGCAGGCTGTACTCCAGGTGGGGCTTGACCAATGACCTGTACAGGTGCAGGATAACCTCCCTCCTTGTGGAGGAGAGCCCTCTCACAATACACCCTAGCATTTTGTTGGCTTTTGCTGCCGCTTTCCTGCACTGAGCAGAGTTGTTCGTGCTCCCCGTATTGATCACTCCTAGGTCCTTCTCTTCTGTAGAGCTCCCCAACTGTACCTCATTCAAGTGATAATCCCTCCCCTGGTTCCTGGCTCTGAAGTGCATAACCTTGCACTTCTTGGCATTGAACTCCAACTGCCATGTTTCCACCCACGTAGGTTTGAAGCTCTGAACACTAGCTATAATCACCTTCTCTGGTAATCGGCTCTGTAACCATGCCACTCTCTGGGTGAAAAAAATGTTTCCGCACATCCCAACTGACAACCATTTAGCTTGAATTTGTGCTCTCTGGTTCTGATATCCTGCATTCTGCTACACAGTCTGTTCTCTATAACCTTTCGTGATCTTGAATACCTCAATCATAGCTCTCTGCATTCTCTTTTTCTCTAGGGAGTACAAACCCAGTTTCCCCAGCCGTCTTCACATGGCATGTTTTCGAGCCCCCTGCTCATCTTTGAACCTCTGTGCTGTACTTTTCCCTGCTCCTTTGTCATTTCCAGAGTATTAAATAACTCCCAAAAACTGATTAGCAGTTTTGCATTGTACTTTGCTAATCAGTTTAGAAAATGCAGGGCAGTTGTCAGTGAATAAGGACACAAACTAAATATTTTCTTGAGAAAACATACATTCAGTGTTATTAACGATGTACATGCTTTGAATTTTGGGGAAAACAAAGTGGCAGCCACTCCTCCACTGGCCTAAATGACAGCTGACAAGTTATCATTCCTTGGTGGCAAAATTATAAAACCTTTAAAATAGAAAGAAAAAATATGAGTTACTTACTGTTTGTTATCCTCTTGACTGTTGTGTACAGTTTCTGGTTGATTGGATAAATGGGTGATGTGTTTGTTGATTGTGTTGCTGGATCTCAGGATGCTGCTGACTGGCTATTATCAGTCAGGTGGTCACCAGTGCTGCTTTTTCTGAGAGTGGTCAGTGCATTGTTCAGTGGATTTCCTGGAGTTGTGCAGGACAAAAGACAGCATAGTTTCATTAGAGGATGGTCGTATCAAACAAATTTTAGCCTTTCTTTTTAATTCAGTGATTTGAGTTGGAGAAGGGGCAGACAGTGATTATATGAATTTCAGCAAGGCCTTCAACTCTGTGCCACGTTGGAGACTGGTTAGAGGTTGGGGGACATAGTGACAGGGGAAGAAGCTGCAGGGTGGATTGGAAACTGGCTGAAAGTGGCAACCCATTGGGCGGTCCTAAATGGCAAATGCTCTGGAGTTGAACAAGTCACTTCGTGGGACATAGACATTTCAACACGTACATCTCAAATACAAGGGGGGAGGGCCAACAGTAAGGTGTGTTTGTGGATGACACCAAACTCTGTAGGAGAGAGGACAGTGCAGAGAGAGTCAGGGCTATTGTCCGATATGTGCAGAGGCTATAGAGTTGATCGAACATTTAGCAACTCAAGTTAAATGCCAGAAAGTGCAAAGTTATGCAACTAGGGAAGAACACCCCCAAATGGAGTACTCGGTAGATGGGGTAAGGGTGGCACAGTCAGTAGAGGAGAGGGACTTGATGGTCATCATTAGTGACAACATCAAATCAATCACTTAGTGCAGTAAAGCATACCGGGAGTGCCAGCGGTATGCTGGGATGCTTCGGGTGGGATATCACTAGCTGCAGGAAGGATTTGATCTTGCCTTTGCATCGATCGCTGGTGAGACCCAGAATTGGCAAGTGTAACCCCTCACCCCTGCCTTTTTGCAAACAGGTGGTATGCTGTTGAAGCTGACAGCAGTACCAGGTGGGGGACTGGGTTCGGGGAGGACTAGGTTACTCGGCACAAGGGCTTAGGTTTGGCTACTCTGCATAGGGGCACCCAAGTAAATCCGAACACAGGAAGCAATAACTGTAATGTCCAATACCAGGAATGGGATTCTAAAGTGTGGCTTTTATTCACATCCAAACTGAACAAACAAAGCATAGACGGACCCCCGACGGGCTACATTCCTGGTACTGCAGATAAGAGAAACAGAACACTTCCTCAACACTTCAGCCCTCAGGCTCTGGACCCTGAGCACACAGCGGACTTGCATGCTGCTTTGGGTACACAGCCTGACTTGTACACACTATTTGGGTTTTCCCTGGCCCGGCTCCCCTGCCGGCCACTTGAACCCCGTCCATATGACATGGATACATTTTCCTGGTGGCTCCCTAAACCACCTTAGAGCCTTCGACTCCTTAAGGGAAATTTCCTTCCAGTCCCATGTCTGGGTACTTCCCTCAGCACTGGCCAAGAGGCAAAGGGCCACAGAGCAAATCCGTAGAGGTGAACCTGGTTACTAAAGATGGGGAGGGTTTCCCACCTCTAGCTTCCACAATTCATACCCGGCCATTTCTCTGGACATTAAGCAACTCTTTCTGAACAGCTTGGCAGTGTAGATTAAAGGGTAAATGCATAGCACATTTCCTCTACATGTCTTGGCTTTACCCTTGTGCTGGACTTGTACATACTTTTACTTTGGTTTAGCCAATTTCTGTTGTCCTCCCACTGACTAAGCAGTCCAATCCCCACTTTACAACAGTTCAGGTGAAACATAGGATCCATGTAAGAGCAAAACACACCCTTTTGGTTGCAGGTGCCCCACAGGCGATTCTTGACAACTTCTGGTGCCGCAGCACAACTTGAAAAGTAAGGCAGCTTCTTCCCTAGCCGGAACCAGGAGGTTGCCCCTGGAATAACAGGCAAAACGTTTACTCCCATCCCCTCAGGGATGGGGCACAGAGACCAGAAACAGCGGTCTCCACCACTTCACGAACAGCTTACTGTGTTCCTCTTTTGGCGGAAACACACACCTCTCCCTAAAAGTAGCTCTAATCAGAGCTTTAGGCTCCAAGAGCCTGTGCACAGACTGCTGTGCTCCTCTCTTCAAGACTGCTCACACACACAACTGCTTTCAAAAACTCCCAACATTCTAACCTACCAACTGCAGATTCCAGTGTGGCTCATGCAGCTGCAATAGTTCTATGGTGATGTCATCCCTCAGTCTCAGCTGAGACTGAGAACAGAGTGAGACAGTGTGAAATCCATTTAACTGGAGTTTCACAAGCTGCCATCCCTGCCTACCACTAGGTCTTACTGGGATTTATTTATTTATTTTATTTATTTAGCTTTTGTTGACCGGGTAAGTGCACTAGACAAATCCTGCCTATTTTCAGGCACGACCCGGGGGGAGGGGGATACAGATGAATGCCAACTGACCTTAAACCAGATTAAGCTGTTGGTGGTATTTTTACTGAATGAGGGAAATTTAGCCAGGACACCGGGGAAATTCCCCTACTCTTTTTATACGAAGTGCTATGGGATCTTTAACATCCGCCTGAACTACCACCAATCCAGGCAGATGGGACCTCGGTTTAACGTCTCATCTGAAAGACGGCACCTCAGAAGTGCAGCACCCCCCCATGCTGCACTACAGTGTCAGTACTGGGATATTAACCCAAGGTGCAGATGTGGGAACTGAACCCACAGCCCTCTGATTTCCCGGCCTCAGAGGCGAGTGTGCTACCTACTGAGCCACTGACACTGCTAATTCTAGGATTCTAGTAACCCCGGGTAACAGGGGGGTTACACAAGAAAAACCAAACCCTCCCTCATGCACCAGACCTTTAGCCAAACACTGGGCTGTCTAATAGTCCATTGCCGCTCCTTAGGAGTCCTCAGGACAGGGAGGATCTCGGAAAAGGTAACCCTAGATACCTTTCCCTTCAGGAACATTCCTAGTTCCATGAATGATCTTTTTGTGTCTTCTGGGCCTGTGCTTCCGATGTCGTTCATGCCAGAATGGATGATGGCACTCAGTTTCTCCCCCAAGCTGCATTGCTTGGCCCTAGATTGCCTTCATTCATCTGGCACGCCATTCAGGCAAGCCACCATGACCCCACCCCACCCAGTGCCCTAAGTATGGAGTCCTCAGTGATTATTTTCAGCCTGTTTCTTCCTCCTCCTTGGAGGTTAGGTGTCCTGTTGCCTAGACTGCCTCCACTAGCCCTAGTTGCCTGTTGAGTCATAATCAACCTGGCGAGCCAGAGGCTGCTAACTGTTGCTGGTGTCCTGTGATAGTGGTGCTCCCTTGTGACCACGTCTGCTACCTCGATTCACCCAGATTCATTTCTACTAGTTACTCTACCTGCCCCTACTATCTTCCCCTCCCTTCAGGTACCCAGCCTCTTTTCTCCCTGTGGTGCCTTCAACTGCCTCTCCAGGATGGCAGTGCATTTCCTGAGACCAGCCACCCCACAGTGATTGCAGATGTATTCCCCAGGCCTCCATTGGTGAGATAAGAAAGTGCAGGGTGAATACCCCCCAGAACGTTAAGTGCAGGGATCCAGATAAGATTGACAGGCAAGAGTGATTTACTCAACATTTATTTTTTTTAAATCTTTGTAGCTCCTTTTGCGGGCTCCACAGGGCTGCGACCCCCCCCTCGGAGGGGGTACATCCTCCAGCTTGTCTGCCCCCCCAAGGTTCCCCCACAGATTCCTCCTCCGTGGCAGGGCCAGGTGGAGGGTGCAGGCAGTCCCCGCCATCCAGGTCGGTACGGCAAATCTGGTGGAGGGGGGCAGACTTCGCTGTACCGGTCGGGCCATCGTCGGGTCCGTGGAGCACCAGCCTTTTTCCATTTTCTTCCTCCCTCCCCTCTGACGTAAGCATGTCTGCTTCTGAGCCTCCCAACCCGTACTGCCCTCCAGCCACTGTTAGAGGGCATTCAGCGGACGGGACAACTAGTCCCCTTCCCCAGAGAAAGGAGAGCAGTTCTCTGGATGCTCAATCAATCGTTTCTCCCCCCTGCCGACCCCCAGAGGCCCAGACTTGTTCCTGAACCCGGGTCGCCAGCATGGCGCGAGGTGTGGCATCCAGTGCCTCACCCTCAGCTCCACCGGGCCAGATTTACTCAACATTTTTGAAATTAAGTAAGGAAAATAGATTTTTGGTGAGTAAAAGAACTTCAAACCCTGAAGAGCCTGTCATTATATAGTCATCAAGTCATCCTGCGTGAGGCAGCGTTCATTGAGATCCGTAACATTCCAAGTGCTAGGGAGAGTATTGGTATGAAAACATTTTCGAGTTATTTAAGCAGCTGTCTGTTGAAGCTAGGCAAAATAATTTGACTCAACTTTTTTCTTTTCAAAGATTGCCGACCTATTCCAGGTCCATTTGCTAGTAACATTTTCCATTGTCATCAGAATTAAACATTTTTTTAGTAAGTTAAATTAGCTTTTTCTCAAGAAAGAAAGTCGCCTCATTTGACTTTGAAAATAGAAGTGTGAACGTGATGAGAAACTAAAAATATATGTGGTGCACAGCAATGGAAACGCCTGTAAACCAGATTAACCCTTTGGGCGCTGAGTATGTTTAATGAATTTAAATTCTGAACATGTAATATAGACTTGCCGCATTGTAAGGGTTAAACAAGTATGCTAATACTTTTATTAAGTACACCTGGAAGTATCTCTTGGAGAAATATGTTTAGTTGCACTGCTGCTTTAGATCAGCTCTGCACTTCAGTAGGTACAGTCATAAACATAATGTTTCGGGTGTTATAATTTAGAAGAGAATACATTTTTTGTAATTTTCCATTCTTTTCCAGCATTTATAAAATGGGGATAGAAAATCTTGCTTTCTGATTGGTTTTTACCTGTGCATCATACACGTTCGATGCACAGGTAAAAACAAGAACTGACAGAAGGACCATAGTACAAAAAGGGAATTTCAGTGTGCCATAAGAATGTTCAGATTTTGAGATGCTGCCATTTTTTTTTTCAAGCGATGTGGATGACATAGCCATTGTAAACTATGGACAGAGAACCCTCGAATAACCATAGTGTACCCACACAGAAATGTTGCCTTTGAAATTTAATAGAAATGTTGTTTTCATATGACATTCTTTCTGTACCTCCCGCATCTATGCCTCTCCCGCTGTGGCTGTTGTGCTGTTGGTCCCGTTGTTGAAAAAAAAAAGCCTTTGTCTTGCTTTCTTTTTTTATAGACTTTCCAGCATAAACTATTTTAGCGCATTTCCTGATAGGCTGTTTGGGGTGTGTGTGTAAATAACAGACGATACTTCTGGTAGGGCTGCTGGCTCTGTGAGAGAGAGAGAGAGAGAGAGAGAGACCCTTTTGTCCTGTTACTGTGTATTCCTGCTCGCTCCAATAAGCCCGAAAGTAAAAGACTGAGGAGAGCAGCTCGGCAGCAGTAGACCGCTAATGGTTCCGTGTGTTGCTCACAACTATTCAGCTGTCCCTCACTGGCAGTAGTGTTATGTTGAAACTTAAGTTATAGTGAATACTAAAAAGTTTTCTTCGTTAAGTAGTGGCCCAGAAATCAGTGCCACAGCCTCTTGCTCTATACTCCTGCTGTAGCCATCATCACAATTGCTTTGGGCGCTATTAAAATAACAGCTCTCCACATGCAGCGCTTGCATATTTAAGTTATCCAATGGACCGCCGGCACCTGCCCTCTCTCACTGCTTACTGCTCCATTCTCTGACATGTTAAAAAAAAAAAAAAATAAATAAATAATAGTAGAAACAATACACAGACAAGTTGCTGTGTAACTGGGATGACGTTGTACTGGGGGGGGAACAAGGTAGCTATAGCAGTCAGCTCCAGCGATGGTGGCCATAGCGAGACAAACATCCAAGGGGCAAAAGAAAACACAACATTCTATTTTAGGAAGAGGAACTATTTTATTTATATCAAAAGACATTAAAGATTTTTTTTTTTTTACTATTTAAAGATAACTTTGATTTCTAGATGTATGTAAAATACAGAGGACCATTTTATAAACGAAACAAGACACTCCGGGGTGTACGTGGAACAGATTTTACCGCACTTTCAGGGGCTGAAGGCACTCTGCCTGCGGCCTAGTGACTCACTGTGTCCCTAGGCATGTGGTAAAATCTGTTCCGCACACACCCCGCCATGTCTCATTGCTTACCGACCATGTCATGTTATGTCACAAGCACAGCAATTGTGAGGGATGAGTGAGGCAGTCAGATGCTTTTTTTACACCGTTAATTCAGTACAGCATCATCTGAAATATTTACTAGAACAATAATGAGGCTAAAAAAAAAAAAAAACAATTAAAGGGGCACTGTCAACCCTCTCAAGAAGCAAAGTGTCCCTTGTCTGGAAAGCCTATATTATGTTCTGTAGATTGCTGATGTAGCTGGTAGTTTGATTCTGATTCATTTTACCTTTTATAAGCGAACAACAGACTGTGCATCATTCTGGTGTTACCACACAAAAATGTTTGTTTACAGTCTTTGATCAACTCCTTATGCATCTTTTCCTAGACTTGAGAATGCCCACAACATAGTCTAGTCCCTCATGATGCAGTGGGAGGAGAAGAGTCTATTGTATCATATGTGACTGCACTGTTTGGGGTGTTCCTAATGTTCAGGAACATATGAAGAAGCTATCAGAAGGCCATTTGATCTATCAAGTCTGCTTATGTTGCAGGGCCCACAGCTTGAGCTACTGTCCCTGCCCCCTCTCCCCACTCCTCCCATCCTCCCTACCCATGACCCTTACCCTCCCCCTATACCTATCCCAGCCTCTCTTAAAGCTGCCCACTGTCTTCTCCGAGATTACTTCTTCTGGCAGCACATTCCAAATGCCCACCACCCTCTCTGTGAAGAAGTGCTTCCTGATCTCTCTCTTAAACCTCCCAGCCTCCAGCTTAAGAGTGTGCCTCTTGTGTTATGGTTACTACTCAGCTTAAAGAGACTCTCCTTATCAACCTTATTTATTCCTTTCAAGTACTTGAAGGTCCCAGTCATGTCCCCCCTCCCTCTCTCTCTCCTGTCTTCCAGGGAGTACATGTTCAGTGCCCTCAACCTCTCCTCGTATGCCTTACCCTGCTGACCAGCTGTCAACTTTGTAACCCTCCTCTGGCCCTTATCTGGCAGGTTACTGTCTCTTTTGAGGTGTGGGCACCAGTACTGAACTCCATACTCTAGATGCGGCCTTACCAGTGACCTGTACAAAGGTAGTATAATCTCCTCTCTCCTATTACTGATCCCCCCCTAGATATGCATCCCAGCATCTTGTTTGCCTTTGCTGCTGCTTTCTTGCACTGTGTGGAGTGCTTCAGGTCACTAGTGATCGTTACTCCCAGGTCCTTCTCCTCCTCTGATGCAAATACTCAGACCCCCCACCAGTACTCTGTCCTGGGATTCTTGGCTCCAATATGCATAACTTTGCATTTCTTGGCATTAAAGCTAAGCTGCCAGATCCTGGACCACCTCCCTAGCGTTTCCAGATCTTGCTGTAGGTCCTGTATTCCTTCAGCTGTGTCCACTCTCCTACAGAACTTGGTGTTATCCACCAATAGGCACATTTTGCCCTTCATGCCATCTCCAATGTCATTGATGAAGATACTGAACAACACTGGCCCCAGCACCGAGCCCTGCAGGACCCCACTAGTTACCTGTCTTGTACCAGATACCTCTCCCCCCAGCCACCCTCGGGTTCTGTCCTTCAGCCAATTTTCCACCCATCTGGCCATCATTTCCCCAACCCCGAGATCCACCAACTTCCTGATCAACCTTTTGTGGGGCACAGAGTCAAAGGCCTTGCTGAATTCAAGATAGAGGATGTCTACTGCTTGGCCCCTTTCTACTGTCTTAGTGACACAGTCAAAGATGTCAATCAGATTTGTTTGACACGATCCCCTCCCCCCCCCATGAACTCGTGCTGCTTTGCATCCTGGAGACCATGCTCCTCTAGATATTCCACCAACCTTTCCTTTGGTATGGTCTCAGAGAGCGTGCCCACAATGGAGGTCAGACTGACTGGTCTGCAATTCCCTGGGTCATCCTTGGGACCACTTTTGTGGAGCTACACTACATGTGCTGTTCTCCAGTCCTGTGGTACTATGCCTGTCTCTAATGAACTGTTAAATAGGTTTGCCAGTGGTACTGCCAGCTTCTCATCCAGTTCCTTTAGTACCCTTGGATGTACTCCATCCGGGCCTAGTGATTTGTCCACCTTCAGTGCCAGTGGCCCCTCCCTCACTCAATCTTCCTCTATCACTACATCTGTGTTCCCCTCCCCCTGCTACTTTTTCCTCTCCTGAAGGCACTGGTCTGTCTTTCTTCCTGGTGAAGACGGAACAGAAGTATTCTTTAGTATCTCTGCTTTTCCCCCATTATCCTCCCCCACTCCATCCCTTTCTTAAGCCTTACAATCCCTTCCTTCTTGTCCCTTTTCTCACTTATATAGCGAAAGAAAGCCTTCTCCCCCTTCTTAATTCCTTCAGCTATCTGCAGCTCCTTCTGTGCCTTTGCTGGCCTGACTTTCTTACTTGCCTCACTAGCCAACCTTAGATAATTTTCTCTATCTACCTCTTTGTTGGTCTTCCTGAATTTTCTATAGGCCAACCTCTTTTCCCTTCCTGCCTGGGCAACCCCAGAATTGAACCAGCTGGGCGCTTTGGCCCTTATGTTCTTACCCCTGAGCCTAACACACTCATCTGTGGCAACCTGTATTCCTTCCTTAATGATGGACCATCTTTGGTCCACCACCATAACTGCCCTGATGCCCACCAGATGGCTTCTTAGCACTTTGCCCATTTTTCTGAAGTCCACCATCCTGAAATCCAAGATTTTGGTCTTTGTCGGGATGCTTTCCCTGCCCATATTCAACTGAAACCACACTGCAATGGTCACTTCCTCCCAGTGGCTCCCTGACCATTATTTCCTGTACATGCTCCCCATTTGTGAGTACCAGATCAAGACTTGCCTCAGCTTTTGTTGGTTTAGTGATACCTGAGTCAGGAACCCACTCTGCAGTCCTTCCAGAATCACCTGACTCCTAGCACATGTCATGGATGGTGTGCTCCAGTCCACCTTGGGCAGATTGAAATCCCCCACAATTACCACCTCTCCTTTCCCCGCAGCTGCCGATATTTATGAGCTCAGTTTCCTGTCCCTCTCCTTATCCTGACTGGGTGGTCTATAAACCACCCCCAGCCTCACCTTTCTCCCTCTGTTGGACCTTAACTGAACCCATAATGCCTCCACCTCCCCTTCCTCCGACTCCTTCCTCGTACAAGTTATTCCCTCTACCTGATATAAACTGACACCCCCCTTCCCAACTACCCTGTTCCTCCTGTATAGTTTATATCCAGGGATCGCAAGGTCCCAGTCATGGTGTGATGTTGACCAATTCTCGGTTACTGCAGCTATGTCCACCCTCCTGTCCACTAATAGTGCCTACAGGTCTTCCATCTTGTTTCCAAGACTCTGTGCATTCAGAGACACCACCCTCCACCTAGAATCTGACCTTCCTTCTCCCTCTATTCACATTTATCCCCTTTGTGTGCACCCCTCCACGTACCCTTATTATGTATTTCTCACCTCCTCCACCCTTCGCTAACTGTGTTCTTTTCCCTTTCACCTCCTCCCTCCAGACCTCTTCCATCACTGTGGGGTGGGGGGGGGCACTGAACTCCTCCTCCTCAGAGTCTATGGGCCTGCACACTCACTGTCCTTCCCTCAGTAGTTTAAATTAAGTGTAGTGGTTATGTATTCCCCCAGTTTGTCCCTGAGTACCCTCCCTACTGAGGTGTAGCCTGTCTGGTGAAAAGAGTACTTTGTCTGACCAGGTCTCCTCCCACCTAATACAGATGAACATCTCCTCCCTGCACCATTTCCTCAGCCAGTCATTAAAATCCTCTGTTCTTCTTTTCCTGGCTGTGCTGGTCCTTGGTACTAGTATCACCTTTGAGAAGGCCAGTGAACTTCCTTCCTTCCTGCAGATCTTCCCTAACTCAGTTAATTAATTTTCAAAATATTATCAATCAGTCTTAATAAATATAATTACACATTCCCTGACGGCACTTTTAGGTATGTGAATGTGATCTGCTGTACATTCTTAGGGTGTCAGAACTGCTGCTGTTCACCTTACGTTTGTGTTTTTCGCAACCTAAGAATGTGTGTGACAACAATCTTACATTCCTAGGAATGTCTTTTGGGGACATAAATGAGACAGAAATCACAATTAACTTAACCTAAGTATGCAGTAAGAGCAGATCAAGGATTTAAAACAAAACAAGGGTGGGTAGAAGTGCACTATAAGCATGTATTTGAGTTCTACTAAGGAAGGAAGGAAGCAGATGAAACTACCAGTAACATCACCAAATTTTAGAGACAGCAAGCAATCATAAAATGTGGGTTTTTAGCAAGAAATAATATGATGCAAAAAGGGTTGCCAGAAATGTCCATTTAGTTTAGTTTATTGTTCTAGGAATTATTACCTTTGAGCCAATGGCTCTTTTTCAAAGGTTCCACGTCATCAATGTACAAACAAACAAGACATGTTATATAGAATGGTAAGCAAATTATAAAGGTTTCAATAAGCCAGTATAATAGAGTACATCACAGGAAAAAAACAGAACATTGGAGGAATGGTCAAGGTGGGAAGGGTAGGAGGAGATATGGGGAGGGGAGCAGACTTAGAGTAGTTAGAGGTACTCAGATGCCTTTGTCAAGAAAGGAGCAGAGGAGGAGGAGGAGGAGGATGAAAAACAGTAAAAACAGCCATGAGGGAAGAATCATTAGTCAAGGCAGTCACAGGTGCTAGAGGCTGAGAGGTGAGAGTAAAGCATAGATTTGAAAGCTCCTAGTGACGTGGAGGATGTAATGACTGAGTGAGCTCAGGGCATTGTACCAGCTGGGGGCACGATAGGCAAAAGATCTTTGGCCCTGTGTGGTCCGGCATTTAGCATTAAACATGAGTACTGTTAAAATATAGTAGTTTTAAAACTTTTTGTTTTAGTAGCTAACTGCTCTTTAAGAAAAACAAATGAGTAAAATAGACTATTGCTCATCTTAAGTTGAACATTGAGTAAGAGTCAGGAGATGGATACTCAGTAGAATATTGTGGGCCCGAGAGCATAATATTCTGGCTGTTGTGGTTGTCGTACAGCTGGTGGAGTAAATATTGAACGCCTGTGAATATAGTAGTTAGGACTCACCTTGATTTACACTGTAACCTAGTGACCACTGATATGTACTGTGCACTGATCAGAAGAGGTGCCATGGATTGTTTTGTCAGCTGTATTCATATATTTTGTAGATTGAATCTTTCTGGACATATGAGGTGTGCCATGGAAAACATGTTCGACAGTACCATGAAGAAAAGGAAACTGGTCAGGTAAAGATATTTTACATGGGATAACATTTAAATAGGCATTTGTCTTTTTGTTTGATTGTACAAGTGATCGTCTTACATTTTAATGTTTTTTTTTTTTAATTTGCAGAAGATAAATATTCAAGAATATTACCTTGGAATTATGATCAAAAAAAGTCAGTCAACAACCGCAGGTACTGTATGGATGTAAACACATGGTTTTTCTCATTTTTTTTAATACATATGCAATATAAAATCAGTAGTAGTACCAGGGTTTTGCCAGTTTTTTCAGCGTCCATGCAAAAGCAGTGCAACCTTCGAATACAGAACATAGATCCTGAGAACACTTCTGAGCGATCGGAGCACTCGTTCCCCTGCATGTGAGATGCTCTAATAGATCAGTAGAGTGCTCCCAACCAATCAGAATGTTCCTTCTCCTTGCACTTGAAACTGTCTTGTAGATTAAGAGAATACTCCTAACCAGTTCGAACACTTCATTCTCCTAGTCCGGAGACGCTCCTGTATATCAAGAGCATTCTCCCAACCAGTTGGAGCGCTTCTTTCCTGTGCAGTTGAGATGCTCTTATAGATCAAGACAGCGCTTCTAACCAATTGGAGCTCTTCTTTACCCTGTACTGGAGACACTATTATAGATCAGGAGAGCACTGCCAACCAGTCAGTGTGTGTTTTTTTTTTTGTAATTATCAAAGTATTATCAATCGGTCTTAATAAACATAATTATACATTCCCTGCTGGCACTTTTAGGTATGTGAATGTGATCTGCTGTACATTCTTAGGGTGTCAGAACTGCTGCTGCTCACCTTACATTTGTGGTTTTCACAACCTAAGAATGTGCGTGACAACAAGCTTACATTCCTAAGAGTGTCTTTTGGAGACATAAATGAGACAGAAATCACAATTTAATTGAGTGTCTTTTGGGGACATAAATGAGGCAGAAATCACAATTTATTTTTTTCCCAAATCTGTACTTTTTGGCAGCTGTCCCATCTAAAACCATATATAGTGGTATCAACAGATTGTGCATACCTGCAAAGTTTAGGTTATATTAATATTATTTAGGGTATATTTATATTAATCATCAGTGTCAGTGGCTCAGTAGGTACTACACTCGCCTCTGAGGCCGAGAAATCAGAGGGCTGTGGGTTCAGTTCCCACATCTGGCACTTGGGTTATTATCCCAGTACTGACACTGTAGTGCAGCATGAGAAGGGTGCTATACTTCTGAGGTGCCGTCTTTCGGATGAGATGTTAAACCGAGGTCCCATCTGCCTGGATTGGTAGTAATTCAGGTGGATGTTAAAGATCCCATGGCACTTATCGAAAAGATTAGGGGAATTTCCCTGGTGTCCTTGCGAAATTTCCCTCATTCACTAAAAATACCACCAACAGCTTAATCTGGTTCAAGGTCAGTTGTCATTCGTCTGTATCCCCCCTTCCTCGGGTTGTGCCTGAAAATAGGCAGGATTTGACTAGTGCATTTACCCGGTCAACAAAAACTAAAATAAAATAAATAAAAATAAAAATAATGGTTCAGAGATGCACACAGGAGCTGCCCCTATTTGTTTCCCATATGCAGTTATTACTTAACTTGTGGAAGGTCCCGTTTGTTTAAAGTACAGTAGAAAAATATGCATTAGCTAACATAGCATCTTTATAGCATTCTTCATCACCAAGCATTTTTCAAAATTATTAGTGAACAAAACAGTCTAGCACAATAACGGTGCAGTAGGAAGTCTTCCTTGGACAACACATTAAACAAAAGCAATGTTAACAATTTTAAGGTCTTCTCTGATCGTGTGCTAAGTTATGCCACCACACCACATATTACCTAATAACCTCTTTTATTTGTGCACTACTGCTAACATTCTGGTGTCACCTATTTAATATTTGTCCATTGACTGTACACACAACTTATGTAATATTTGTCTGTGGACTGTACATGAACTGTCAAAGCTCCTGTACCCTGCACATTTATAGACAATGGATTTTCTGTAAACAGTTTCATTATTACAGATTGTATAATTGGCAGTGTCAGTGGCTCAGTAGGTAGCACACTCGCCTCTGAGGCCAGGAGATCAGGGGGCTGTTGGTTCAGTTCCCACATCTGGCACTTGGGTTAATATCCCAGTACTGACACTGTAGTGCAGCATGAGAGGGGTGCTGCACTTCCGAGGTGCCGTCTTTTGGATGAGATGTTAAAACCGAGGTCCCATCTGCCTGGACTGGTGGTAGTTCAGGTGGATGTTAAAGATCCCATGGCACTTATCGAAGAGTAGGGAATTTCCCGTGTCCTGTCCAAATTTCCTCATTCACTAAAAATACCACCAACAGCTTAATCTGGTTCAAGGTCAGTTGGCATTCATCTGTATCCCCCTCCCCCCGGGTCATGCCTGAAAATAGGCAGGATTTGTCTAGTGCACTTACCCGGTCAACAAAAACTAAATAAATAAATAAAATAAATAAGCAACATTGTGCATCTCCTCTCTAAATTGTCCTAAGCAAATGTATGGTCACCATTGTAAATGAGCTATAGCTTAGAGGTTCTTTCTTTTCATTACTGAATGAAAACACATGCTGATTGATGGAATCCACAGTTCTGTTCTTTTACAACCTTTCATGATTTTGAATACCTTTCACCCCTCAGTATCCTTTTCAAGGGGGAACCTAGAACCTTGCTGTGAACCAGGATATTTAAAGGGGACAGGAATTGATTACTTATGTGCAGCTGCTTGAAATGTCTCTATTTTCATAAATTATAGTCCTACCTCTAAAGGATCCCTGTTTAACTGCCTGAATAAAAGCTGAAGCTGTCAGTTGTGTTTTGTAGTTTTCTTTGTATGGACAACATTCTGTGCAGTTCCTTTCATCGAACCAAGAATTTGGAGTTTTGACTTTGTCACGTCATGGTTTCAGAACCGTGGGCACTGTACTGACAAGTTCATGCTCACATTTCTGAAACCATTAAGTGACATAGTCAAACTCCAAATTCTTGGTTCGATGAAAGGAACTCACAGAATGTTGTCCATACAAAGAAAACAATACAAACACAACTGACAGCTTCACCTTTTATTCAGGCACAGTTAAATAGGGATCCTTTACAGGAAATAATATAATTTATGAAAATAGAGGCATTACAAGCAGCTGCACAGAAGTAATCAGTTCCTGACCCCTTTAAGCACCATCAACCCTTCTAGGCCTGAACACTTTAATCACAACTGGGATTTGAATCTGTAGGCGCTTTTACACACAGCTTTATGTAACGGAATAACTGTTATGGAAACAGTATTCCGTTACAGCCCTTGTGTGTAAAGTGCATCTGTTTAGTTCCATAGGCAAACGTTTGTCCAAACCGCAATCTCTGCTTTTCGCAATTTGCACCGTTGTGTTCCATTTCGTTGGACTATGTAAAACAGCCATTCCGAAGCGATGCACAAACAGCAATGGAACAGCAAGCTCTGTGGGGGTGCCAAAACACAAATGGAGATGGGAGCTGCCGGAAAACTCGCAGAGTGTAGAATGGATCCTTAAAACGCAACAGAGTACAACGGCGCCACAGGTAACGCTCATTTCATTTTAAAAACCTGTGTGTAAAAACACCTACTGTTTTCTTCTCAAGATTTTCTATAATTATTTTACTGAAAGGATTTTTTTTACACTAAGATTTACAGAAAAACATCCATCTGCTATTTTCTTGGGCTGTCTTAAAGACCCAGAATTGGCGTGTCACTTATGCTAGGCCACTTTTTATAATGTCTTCATTGGAAAGCACATTTGTTAGCTGAACAGAAGTATATTTTATAGTTTATGGATCTTCAAATGTTCTGTGGTTAACAAAGCTCTTTTGGCCAAAAAATGGCTGCACACCTTAAAATGTTGGAGATCTGGGGCAGTGGTTGATAGTGACACGGTGCTGACATATTGAATTTTTTTAGAAGGCACACTGGGTCTCTCAAAGTCAGAGACGGTGTACATGGTAGAACAACATGCACATCACCTAAAAGAAAAGAAAAAAGGCACACATCAAACTCCAAGATAAAAAGTCTTAAGCTAACTTGATTAAAGTACAAAATCTGTTTAGCTCATAGCAGCCAGTGCAAGCAGTGCAGACCTATTGGGACAAACGGAAGTCCATCCAACTTTGAAAAAACATGCTTCCTACCCAAAAATCTAAACCCAGAAAGCCTCAGTGCTGCTCACAAAAGAAGTGCATTTTAAACATCAATTAAAAACACAAAATATATTTCAAAACTATGATTCCACTCAACAACAGAAACATATGTGTGTGTGTATGTGTGTGTGTGTGTATATATATATATATATAATATATATATATATATATATATATATGTAAAAACAAAGAACCTCTGTGCGCAAACACTGGCACCATGCAATTCTGCTTAAAGTTGAACCAGCATAACATTCTGTGGTGATCTGCATATGCAGCCCACGATGCTTTGCATTTGTGTAAGCATGTGTGATTGTGTATATACATATGTATATAATATCAGTATGTACATCACTAAACCATCATCAGAATATTTATAAACGTTGTTTTAAAAGCAAATAAAATATCCACTTACCTTTGTGGTATGCAGAAAGAAACGCAGGATAGCACATGCTACCTGCTTGAATCTTACCAACTCAAATGCAGTGCACCAGAGTGAGGTTACATGACATCCATTCAACAGCCTAGTCGTCCCGATCTGACTCAGATCACATGGAAAGTACAGGAAGCACAGTCCAGGCTTGCCTCTCAGATCACAACAGACGTAAAGGAACTTTAAAGTCAGGAATACCTATTTAGAGCAACAGGAACAACTATAACCTTGCAACAATAACCCACTCCCTTACAAGGCAACCGCACCCAACTAGCACAGCTTGTCAGCTGCAGTCGAATCCCTGCTGCATTTCTGATTCATGCTGATGCACTAAAGCCAACAACTTAAAGATACAGTGCCAAAATAAAACACTATTATGCTGCTAAAAAACTAACATTAGTAAACATTTTATAAGTTTGTGATTCTTGGCAATGTTGCTGTTTGGGGGAGCATGTGTTTTTTTTTTTTTTTTTTTTTTTGTACAGTATGATTTCTTTTTATGTTACTGCTGGGTTGCTTGGTTTGCATTGTGACCTTTTTGACCCTGAGGATATGTAATTAGCATATTGACCCACACTGGTTGTGCTGTCGATTAATGCATTCTTGTCATGTCTTCTGTGCAGGCTATATGCTGTGTTAACAGGGTCCTGGTCAGTGGGGAGTAAGCTGGGATAACATCACGCCTAGGGG
Organism: Neoceratodus forsteri; assembly: GCA_016271365.2. Lineage (NCBI taxonomy): Eukaryota > Metazoa > Chordata > Ceratodontiformes > Ceratodontidae > Neoceratodus > Neoceratodus forsteri. The sequence goes on from CM057450.1 coordinate 1,404,033,608, forward strand.
GTGTAGTGAAGACTGAGGTGCAGCCAAGTGCTTTCAACCACCTGAGAAGTGATATTAACCAGCATAATGCACACTCTGAAGTTCCTTGCTGTGATTGTAAAATTGATCCTGTAGTATTTAAAAAAAATTATTTTAATGTAGGTTTTTCTTGAGGTAGGTTTCAGACTGTGTTGCTGTACTGAGATGACATCCTGGATAGAACTGCCTCTACATTAACTTTCAGGATTTTTTCTTATCCATTTAATACCCCAGAAAAGTTACAGAAAACGTTCCAGGGCAGACAGGTTGGACTCCCAAGTCTTTGTTTCTTACTTTTCAATGCTTCTATAGATTACGTTTTTTTTTCCCCATGATTTCTTTGTCGACCACTGTGCCCACTGGTACCCCACTCTTCTGGGACTCCTTATGCTCACTGCCAGACTCACCTCTCGCTTCCTTTTGTCGGAGACTGACCTTGACCTGTAGATTTTGGGTCCCAGGGCTAGCTTGTCCTTGCCAGGGCCTCCCCCAGTCATCATCGAGGAACATCTTCTCCTGGACTCTGCCCTTACATTGGCCCTGTTGACCTGCGTGCCAGTGCTGAGGACCTTCCTGCTGCAGGAGGAGGAGGAGTGTCACACTGGGACTGCTGGCTGTGGTGCTCCTGGGCTGGTGTACTGGGGGTTCATTGGTATGAGGGGGGGACTGTGAAACTGTATTCCGTACAACATTTCTGCCTTTGCCTCCTCCACTCTTCAAGCTCATGCACACTGTGGCTGGACTGGGAGTACATTACTGTGCGTGGTCACCCACATCTCCAAAGGTGCCTCCAAGACACCACCACCATGAGCTGTTACAGAGCTTTGCATTAAATTTGAAACTTCAGAAAGAGAATCACCTCATGTTAGATTCGTGAGAAGCTGTAAGGTACAGAACACACATATACGTCACATAACTAGGTGGTAGTGTTTTTTTTAATCTTAGTTGATTTTTCATTTCATTTATTTAAAACAAGCACCTGTGGACAAAATTGCTCATTTTCACAGGCAACCGTGGTCAAGGTATACACCGTTACAAAAAGTAACATTTAACAATGCTTCCAATAAATAAGTTAGTTTTCAAAACATTTGCAGATATCCGTGGTACTAATATAACATCTTAAAGTTGTTACAGAAGACTTGTAATTCATCAGAGTCCTGATGTTTTGAGATAGCAAGTTCTAGTAGTTGCAAACTCGGTAATAAAATGTAGCTTGACCAACGTTTTGACAACATTTAGGCAGTTTTAAAAATACGAACATACGAAATTTGCCAGCAGATAAAGGCCTAGAGGTCTATCAAGTCTGCTTGAATGTGCAGCTAGCACCCCTTGTTCTGCAGCTGCCCCTCCCTTCCACCCTTCCCCTTCATTAACCCTCCCCCTTGTCCTGTCCCATCCTCATTTGAAGCAGTCCACTGTTCTACTGCATACCACTTCAGGAGGCAACGCATTCCACCCAGCCACCACCCTCTCTGTAAAAAAGTGTCTCCTCATCTCCCTCCTGAACCTTCCTCGCCCCAGTCTCATATCATGGCCCTGGTGTCCCTCCTCCCTTACTTTGAACAGCCCTCTGTACTTGTCTTGTTTATTCCTTTCATGTATTTAAAGGTTTCAATCATGTCACCCGTCTCCTCCTCTCCAGTGAGTACATGTTCAACTCCTTCAACCTCCTCTCGTATGATAGTCCCCAGCCCCTTGATCATCTTTTGTCGCTCTCGCTGCAACCCTCCAGTAACTTAATGTCCCTCTTCAGATACGGACGCCCAGTACTGCACGCAGTACCCAGGTGTGGTCTAACTAATGACCTATACAGTGGCAGAATCACCTCCTCCCTCCTCGAGGATATACCCTTGCAATACAACCCAGCATTTTGTTGGCCTTGCAGCTGCCTTCCTACATTGTGCCGAAGTTGTTCATTTTCCTGTAATGAGCACACCCAGATCCTTCTCCTCCTCTGTCTGGGCTAGCTGCACTCCCCTAGCTGGTAACTCCTCCTTGGTTCTTCATCCCAAAATGCAGCACCTTGCACTTTTGGCATTAAAGCCCAGTTGCCAGGTGTCTGACCAGGTTTCAAGCTTTGCCAGATCATCCTGCAACCCCTGCCATCCCCTAGGTCATCCACCACCGCTACCTTGGTATCATCAGCAAACAGACTGATCTTGCTCTTGATGTCCCATGATATGTCTGCAATGAATATCCCAAACAACACTGGTCCCAACACCGAGCCCTGTGGAACATCACTGTCACTGTCCTTGGGTGTGAGAGCTCCCTCCCACCACCACCCTCTGTTGCCTTCCCTGCAGCCAGTTTCCTACCCATCTCACCAGCTTTGCACCCGCCCCTGTGCCTACTAACTTCCTTCCCAGCCTTCCATGTGGCACTGAGTCTAATGCCTTACTGAAGTCCAGATATAGGACATCCACTGCATGGCCCCGTCCAGTTGCCTAGTTACCCAGTCATAGAACTCGACCAGGTTGGTTTATGGTGATCTGCCACGATGTAGCTGGGCGCTGTCTGCTGTCCTGTAGTCCTTTGGCCTCTGGGAGGCCACCAGTCTCTCCTTCAGGATGGTCTCCATTAGCTTACCCACGATGGATGTGAGGCTCACTGGTCTGTAGTTTCCAGTTTATCCTTGGGCCTACTCTTGTGGAGGGGCACCATGCCATCCTCCAGTCCTGAGGTACACACCCCGAATGTAGTGAGGCATTAAATAGGTCTGCCAAAGGTCCTGCAAGGACCTCTGCCAGCTCCTTCAGTACCGTGGGTGGATGCCATCTGGGCCTGGTGCCTTGTCCACCCTCAGTGCCTTCAAACCCTCTCGAACTCTGCTCTCCATGATTTCCCCATCTGTCACCACTTCCCACCCTGCTTCTGCCATTTCTCCCACCTTGGATGTCACCCCTCTTCTCTTTAGTAAATACTGAGCAGAAGTACTCATTTAGTGCTTCCGCCTTATCGCACCCTGCTTCCACCCAACCCCCCTCCTTCCTAATCCTTACTATGTGGTCCTTACAGCTCCTTTTCTCCCTAATGTACTTAAAGAAGTCCTTCTCCCCCTTCTTAATGCCTTGTGCCAGCCTGAGTTCCGTAGATGCTTTGGCTCCCCTTACTGCCCTTGTCACCTCCTTCGATTCTGTCAAGTACTCCTCCCTGTCCTCCCCCCTCCCTGTTTTCTTGTACTTCCTAAAGGCAGCTCTTTTCTTTCTTCCTTTTCCATGACCTCCTTGCTCAACCAGATTGGTTTCTTAGCCCTAGCCTTCTTGCTCTGGGCTTTGCAGCAGGTTTTGGTTGCCTCCACTATCCCCAGCTTTATGAGCTCCCACCTCTGGTTAGTGTCCATACTAGACTGAATTCTGCCAGGTACCCTTTTACCACTTCCCCATCCTCCCAAAGTCGGCCCTCCTGAAGTCCAGCACTGTTGTGCCAGATTCCACTCCTTCCTTGTCCATATCCAATGTGAGCCATACTGAGTGGTGGTCACTCCCTGACAGCGGTTCCTCCACTATAAGTTCTCTCACAAAGTCCCCATTTGCCAGCGCAAGGTCAAGGGTATTCCCTAACCTGGTTGGTTCACTGTCCATTTGCAGCAGGAAGCTGTCCTGGAAGGCATCCAGCAGTACTTGCTCCCTTCTGTTCCTGGTTGTTGGGGTGCTCCAGTCCACTCCTGGCATGTTGAAGTCCCCCACAATCACCACACTACCCTTTTCGCAGTTCCTCCTGATCTGCCCCGCTAGTTCCCTGTCTAACTCCTCTGTCAGAGATGGTGGCCTGTACACCACTCCCATTCTAAGAATCCTATTCTTGGAATCCTGTATTTGCATCCAAAGTGACTCTGTACTACCCTCCTCCCCTTCCTCCCTTACACACTTCAGTCCTTCCTTCACATATAGTGCCACCCCTCCTTTCCCAATCACCCTGTCCCTACAAAATAACCTGTACCCTGGTACAGACAGGTCCCAGTCATTGTATTGGGTGGCCCATGTTTCCGTGATGGCTGCAATGTCCACCTTTCCCTCTGTCATGAGAACCTGTAACTCTGCAGTTTTCCTCCCAAGGCTTCTAGCATTAAGGGTAACCACCTTCCACCCTTCCCCCCCCCCATCCTGCCCTCCTTTCCTAGCATCACCAACAGTTCTTGCATTTGTCCTTTGTCACTGTTATGGGGGTAAGCTCATATGATTTCCCAACCTGTGGTCTCTGCATATCTCTTCCCAACTGCCACCCCCACCCTAGTTTAAATTCCCAACTTCCTCTATGTACTTCTCCATCCTCTGTTTCAACACTTTCTTTCCCTCTCACTCAAGTGTAGTCTGTCCTTGGCATAGAGACTACTGTCCTCCCAGGTCCCTTCCCACCCCCCAACAGTCCATACCCTTTAGCACAACATCAGGTTCTTAGCCATCCGTTAAATTCTCTATTCTCAGCTTCCTTGTTGTGCTTGCTTTTGGCACCAGTATCTCTGAAAAGTTACTGATCTTCCTGCCCCTTACATAATTGTGCTAGTTCCTCAAACCTCCTCTGGACTGTATCTACTGTCTTGTCAGCCAGGTCATTTGTCCCAAGATGTTAATTAAATGAGGCTTGTCCTACCCTTCTAGCATATTTCAGAACAGACTGTCCCAACCTTTCCTGTCATTCCTGGCATGGCCTCCACCCAAATGCACGATGCCTCTCCCCTTACTACCCACCTAACCTCTTCTTAGTATTGAGTCCCCAGCACTAAGATTCCACCTCTTACTCCCTGCTTGCTTCCATTCATCTCCTCTCTCATTTCCAGCTCCTCTTCTTCTCCTGCACATTATTTCCCTTTACCCTGTTGCAATTCTCCCAGCAGAACTTCCCCGCTCCAGTTTGGTCCAGGCATTTATCAATTACTCCTCTAATTTCATCATTTCCTCCTTCATCTTTTTTCTCTCTAGCAGTGCACAACTATTTTCTGAAGGCCCTTCACAAATGCCCGCCCCTCTGTCTTCATAGTAACCTGTTCTTTCCTTTCCACTCCATGACTTTTGCCACTTCTTCGCCTCCCTCACAAGTCCCTATCTCTCCTCCTTCCATTTGTCTTTTGTCTCCTGACCTGGTTTCCCGCAATTGTTCTTCCTGGCCTGGGCCCTTTGTCTCTGCTTCCTTCTTCTGACCATCTCCTCACCACTGTTGGCTTAAATCGCCTCTCCTCATCTCCCCTCTTCCTCTCTCTCCAGTATTGGGCTAAACCCACCTCAATCTGCCTTGCCTGTCTTAGTTCCTCCTGCAGACCCTCAATCTCCTTTCTAAGCTTTTCTATGTGGTTCCACACTAAACATCCTCCCACACTCCAGGCAATTTTTAGAAAGATTGGTGCACCGCAGTTGTTGCAGCCTACCACCCTACCCATTGCTGTCGTTGCCCACCAGTGACCCCCCAACCTTCCAGATGCAGGATACCAAACACTCCCCCAAGTCTTCCCTCTCCCTCCTCTATCAGTGCAAAACATTTTCTTTATTTCCCTTACCTCCTTTGTTGCACACGTTTAGGTATATTGAGCAACTGCTTTTTATATTCCTATCCACACTCAAAAACAGGCTTTAAGTAGCCATTGCACAACCTTCTTCAAACTCCTACTCCTCCTTTCCCCAATGCAATATCAATGCAGAGAGTAATAATGAAAGCTCCTAGATTTGCATTTACTCTTCCACTGAGAGAGCAGTCACTCTTCACTTGCTGCTGTTCCTTTCCTGGTATGCCCTCCTCACTCAACACCCCTTACTATACCCAGTGTTTAGCTCCTAAATTGAAACCAAATAGCAGCAGCTCTGTGATGTAATCCCAAGGTCAGAGCAGCAGCCCCATTCTCTGTAAAGAGAATCCTGAATTGAAGCCAAACAGCAGCAGCTCTGTAATGTAATCCCAAGGTCAGAGCAGCAGTCCACTCTCTGTAAAGAGAATCCGGAATTGAAACCAGACAGCAGCAGCTCAGTGATGTAATCCCAAGGTCAGAGCAGCAGTCCACTGTCTGTAAAGAGAATCCTGAATTGAAACCAAACAGCAGCAGCTCTGTGATGTAATTCCAAGGTCAGAGCAGCAGTCCACTCTCTGTAAAGAGAATCCTAAATTGAAACCAAATAGCAGCAGCTCTGTGATGTAATCCCAAGGTCAGAGCAGCAGTCCACTTCTGTAAAGAGAATCCTAAATTGAAACCAAACAGCAGCAGCTCTGATGTAATCCCAAGGTCAGAGCAGCAGCCCCACTCTGTAAAGAGAACCGAATTGAAACTAAACAGCAGCAGCTCTGTGATGTAATCCCAAGGTCAGAGCAGCAGTCCACTCTCTGTAAAGAGAATCCTAAATTGAAACCAAATAGCAGCAGCTCTGTGATGTAATTCCAAGGTCAGAGCAGCAGTCCACTGTCTGTAAAGAGAATCCGGAATTGAAACCAAACAGCAGCAGCTCTGTGATGTAATCCCAAGGTCAGAGCAGCAGTCCACTGTCTGTAAAGAGAATCCTAAATTGAAACCAAACAGCAGCAGCTCTGTGATGTAATCCCAAGGTCAGAGCAGCAGTCCACTGTCTGTAAAGAGAATCCTGAATTGAAACCAAACAGCAGCAGCTCTGTGATGTAATCCCAAGGTCAGAGCAGCAGTCCACTCTCTGTAAAGAGAATCCTAAATTGAAACCAAACAGCAGCAGTTCTGTGATGTAATCCCAAGGTCAGAGCAGCAGTCCACTCTCAGTAAAGAGACTCCTGAATTGAAACCAGACAGCAGCAGCTCTGTGATGTAATCCCAAGGTCAGAGCAGCAGTCCACTCTCTGTAAAGAGAATCCTGAATTGAAACCAAACAGCAGCAGCTCTGTGATGTAATCCCAAGGTCAGAGCAGCAGTCCACTCTCAGTAAAGAGAATCCTAAATTGAAACCAAACAGCAGCAGCTCTGTGATGTAATCCTAAGGTCAGAGCAGCAGTCCACTCTCAGTAAAGAGAATCCTGAATTGAAACCAAACAGCAGCAGTTCTGTGATGTAATCATCCATCAACCTAGTTTTAGTGTTTGACAAAGGTGTTTTTTTTTTTTGTTTTTTTTTTACTATAAGTTTTAATTTAGTTGGCACATGTCCAGTTTTTTGGGGTCTCTTGTCTGTTACCAGGTAGGAGAAGGCAAAAATCCCAACTTCACACCACGTGACACGTTTTAGATCTGAGAACAGATTTAAGACCTAAGGTTTAATAAAATAGTATAGTCTCTGGTTTCTTTTATTTAGTTTTTGTTAACCAGGAATCACCCTATGCAGTTCAAAGCCTATTTTCAGGTATGACTCTGGAGATTACATAAAAGATTTTATACAAGGCGATGAAAGGGGAATATGTGCTAGGCGATGCAACTAAATCAAATTCACCAGTAAGGTAAATGGTACATAAAATATGTTAAAAAAACAAAACAAAAAAAAAAAAAACTGTGCAACTTAGAACAACATAATACTTTGTAATACAATGAACAAGGAAAGGAAAAAATAATGAAACATCATGTGATAGATAGAGAACATATAGGAACAGTGTCCATACATGTAGAAATATACCAAGGATGTGTAAGTGCCGTGATAATAAATCAACACTAATTGCACATACAATTCATACGTGTCATTAGTACAGTGATTCTTATATATACTGCATCACAAAATGCAAACATGCTAATCAGTTGCATACTGGTGGCACAGGGACTGTATGGAGGGAACACACTGTAGTTATTAAAGAGCAGTTTCTAGTAACGAGAATGTAGTTCACTGTCCACACTCTGGCAGTTCTGCTAGAGGCAGTTGAATGATCGAAAACTTCTAGCTAAGTTTTTTCCACCACTGGAGTGGTAATCCTTCAGCTCTGCCCCTTGACATCAGATCTTTCCACTTGTAGGGAACGGTCTCCTCCTTTGTAGCTCTGCAACATTGAAGGATTTCAAGTGTTTAATGCTTTATTTATGTGAATCTTCAACTTCTCAGTCTGCATTCATCCTTACAGTTTGACCTGCATCTTCCAGCTCTGCTTTGCAATCAATGATGGAAGGCAAGAAACAGGGGGTTTAAATTCTGCACTCAGTGCAGGCAGAAAATGTCAACCACAGATCTGCCTGGCATGTGTCTCTACTGCCTGGGTGAGCAGTATGATGTCACGGGATGTGGTAAATCCCAAGCTGTCCTTCCAGCATCTGTTGGAGACTGGAAGGGTAGACTGGCCCTAGGATGACCAGAAAACCACAAAATAGCCTCGGCAACTCAGCATGTAGTCTTGGAAAAAGAGGCGGCTGCAGTGAGTTCCTCATCAGTGTCTGTGATAATTCTTGGATGGGGCCAGCATCGGAGGGTCATTCTCTGATGATTTCGGAGACATCCCCAGGGCCCTCCAGACTTTATGGGAGAGCCCTTCTCATTGCAGTAAAAAATACAAAAAGCAGCGCCATTGTAGGTGTGAGACCAGGAAAGATCACATTTTTCCCCCTCCTTCAACTCACCCCACCACCACCAGGCCTTGGTCGAGCTTCCTTTGGTCAAGTGTATGGTCTAAGGCTCCATGGTAAACCCATTGTGCCTGTTGGTTATGGCGCCCGGTCGAACAGGAAGTCAGGATTTTTCTCAAGCCTGTCAATTGGTCGTTGAAGGAGATTAATGAGGAGCTGATCTCCCAGACCCCGGTGCTCTTTGCCTTCATTCAGGGAGGATGAGGCCCAGTTGGCACCATCAGTTGAGTTACCTTGAGTGCTGCCTGCACTGGTGGTCGTGCCTCCGAAACCAATTGTGGTTACCATACCAAAGCAGGTGGTCTATACCATCTTCTGGCCTGAGGACCCTCGTCAACTTCTGCCCTTTGGTCGCCAGTCACGGTCAAGGAGAAGGTGCCATTCATGCTACGATCTTGCTCGCCAAGAAGGCAGTGCCATTGATATTCCTTTAACTCCTCATCCTTGGGAGAGGAGAGGCATCGATGCAAGATGCTTTGACACTGTGAGGGGCTCATCTGACACCTGTGGACCATGGCTGGGAGGATTAGGGCTCTTCCCCCCCGAACCTTCAGTCCCTTGGCCTTCGCCAGTCGTTTCAGTCAGTGCTGGTTCATGTGACTCAGCATCCCCCGCTTTTGCTTCTCCTTCACTTAGAGTAGAGCCACTTCCACCTCAGCCACTGTTTGGGACCCCAGCCAAAGAGTCTCGTTCCATGAGTGGCTTGCCAGGCTGGCTATCAGTGGAGATAACAGCGTGGTCCATGGTGGCAGATGGACAAGAGTCATCTTTGAAGAATCCTTCCATTCGGAAGGAGCAGTTCTGACTACAGCCCATGGGCCAGTGTCATTTGGAGTCCTAGTCCAGTTGATGTCAGAGTCCATGGAGGTTGCCTTAGAACCTGTCCAGAAACATAGAAGCTGACGGCAGATAGGGACTGCATAGACAGCTCAGTCTGCCCATTTTTCCTTACCAACAGTATCACCACAGACCCTGCTTGATCACAGGCTCTTTCCCTCTCACCCCCTTCTTCTCTCCTGAGATGCCCTTATGGCTATGCTATGCATTCTTGCTCTACCACTGTTTTTGCCCCACCCCCACCTCAGCTGGAAGGTTGTTCAGGAACCCACCTTGGTTTCTGTGAAGAAGTACCTCCTCACATCTCTACTGAATCTTCCCCCCCTCCAGCTTCATAGCATGTCCCCTTGTTCTTGAGCACCTTTTTTTTTTCACAAAATATATTTCTGTCCATTACCTTACTTACTCTGTGAGGTATTTCAAGATCTCTGTCATATCCGCCCCCTTTCCAGGGTGTACATATTGAGATCCTTTAGTCTCTCCTCGTAGGGCTTTTGATGCAGTACCACTCTGTCTTTGCCCTTCCAGAGATGTGGTCTCCAGAACTAGACACAGTACTCTAGGTGGGGCCTTACGAGTGAGCTATACAGAGACAACACCACTTCCCTCTTTCTGCTGGTGATACCCCTCCCTAGTCACCTCAACATCCCAGTAGCTCTCCCAACTGCCTTGTTGCACTATGTGGACACCTTTTGGTCATCAGCTATGATTACACTCATGACCCAGGTCTCATTCCTGCCTAGTGGTCGTCAGTACCTTTTCACCCATTTTGTATTCTTCCCCTTGATTTCTATGCCTGAAGTGCATTATTTTGCACTTTTCCCCATTGAAACCCAGCAGCCATACTCTTCACCCCTCCTCAAGTTTACTCAGGTCTGTGCTTATCCTTCCACATACACCCCGGAGTGTCCTCCGTATGGCAGATTTTAATGTCATCCAGAAAGCGGCAGGCATTTCCTTCCAGCTCCTCTGCAATGTCATTTATAAAGACATTAAAAAGGACCACTCCCAGCACTGATCCCTGAGGCACCCCGCCAGTCACCCTTCCTTTCGCAGAGTGAACTCTGTTCACCACTACCCTCTGTCACCTGTTTCCTAACCAGTTTCTTACCCAGGTGACCACCTTTGGACCCACTCCTAAGCTACCCAGCGTGCTTACTTGTCTCACATGTGGAATGATGTCAAAAGTCTTGCTGTGATCTAGGTAGTCCACATCCACCGCTCCACCATGATCTAATTTCTTGGTCACGCAGTTAAAAAAACATCTGTCAGATTAATTTGACACAACCTTCGTCCCATGAATCCATGGCTGCCTCAGGTCTTGTAACCTGTTGGATTCAGTACTATCCTTTCCTTCAGCAGTGATTCCATTAACTTTCCCACCACCAATGTCAGGCTGACTGGCCTATAATTTCCACCCTCCTTCCCGTTACCACTTGGGACTGCATTTGCCCTCTTCCAGTCCTCCGGAACCACTCCTTTTTCCAGTGAGCTGTTAAATATGACTATCAGAGGTGCAGTCAGTGCCTCCATGAGCTCCCACATAGCCCTTGGATACACCCCATCTGGTCCCACTGCTTTGTCCACTTTCAGATTAGTGAGTTCCTTCAGGACCTTCTCGTCCAAAAAAGAACAGGTGTCCACCTCCCCCGCTCAAAGCTCATGTTACTTTTTTGTGGCCCCTCCCCTTCTCCTTCCTTGGTGAACATTTAACACAAGTATTTGTTCAGGAAGACTCTCTTTTCCTGGTACACCCTGCACAGTCCTCCCTTCCATTTTTAACATTACAATCCATCCCCAGTTTTCCTTTTTTCATTTACATGCCTAAAAAGTCTTGTCCTCTTTCGCTACCACCTAGGCTATTCTTTCTTTAGTTTGCACCTTCATGCTCCTTGCTGCTTTCTCTGCTTTCCTCTGTTTCCCCTGATAAACCTCCCTATTCTCCTTCTGCATCTGTTTATTACTTCTACATGCTATGCTTTTAGTGTTTACCTTTTTAGACACCTCTTTTGATAGCCATATCAGTCTATTTTTCTTTTTGCTTTTATTCACAGGTTTGTTGCCTTCACTATGCCCACTTTTAACCTTGCCCACTGTTCCTCCACCCCAACCAGGTCATCCCCCCTGCAAGGTCATCACTGAGGCATTCACTTATCTGTCCTCTTGAAGTCCAGGACCCTTGTTCTTGTGTGGCTTGATTCCTCAGTTGCCCTTATATTGAACCACACTATGTGGTGAGCACTGGTCCCCATGTAATCTCCCACCTTGATGTCTGCAGCACTGTCCCTATTAGTGAGTACCAGGTCCAGTATTGTCTCATCATGAGTGGGTTTGCCTACTAGTTGCCTGAGGAACGTCTCCTGCAGGGAGTCTAGGATGTCCCTGCTTCTAGCTGAAGCCGCAGCTGGGAGTCTTCAACCTGTATCTGACAGATTGAAGTTCCACACCAGCAGCACCTTCCCTTTTCTGCCATCTTGCCAGTGGTGTCCACCAGTACTTTATCTAACTCTTCCCCCTATGCTAGAGGTCTGTAGATCACGCCAGTGCGATTGTTTCTCCGTTCCCCATCTCCAGGGTGACCCACAGTACCCCTGCTCCACCCATATTCCTTGTATCTCGGTTGCTTTTATGCTTTCCTCATGTAAAGTGCCACCCCCCCCCCCAATTCCTTTCCTTTCTGAACAGAGTATAGCCTGGTCTGGCCATGGCCCAGTCAGAGTTTTCAGTGCATCATGACTCGGTAATGGCAACAGTATCCAGGTTGTCCTCTGCCGTGATGGCAGCTAGTTCCAGAATCTTATTTCCTAGACATCTAGTATTCGCACACATGGCTTTCCAGATTTTCTTACTACTTTGCATGTTACCCCCTTTTTCCTTTTTACCTTCCCTCCTTCCCCGTCCTTTTAATGCCACTTCCCATCCCCCTTCATCTCTACTATCCTTCTTCCTTTATTAATTTGCACTCTGGGAGATTCCTCTCCCCTCAGGTTCTCTCTACTCTTTACTTCAGTCACTTTGGTTAGTTTAAATGTTCATCGAAGTAACTTTTAAACCATCCATTGAAAACTGTAGTTCCCCTCCTAGCTGGATGCAGGCCATCACCCCTGTATAGGCCCTTATCCCTCCAAGTAGGTCCCCAGTTCCCATTGTAGTCGACCCCCTCCTCTCTGCAGTGTTCCTTCAACCATAATTTGAAGCTTCTGATGTGAATGTCCCTCTCCTCTCCCTGTCATAGGCAGGCAGTACTTCAGAGAAAGCCACTGAGTGTGATACCTGTCTGAGACCCTTCCCCAGCTCCCTACACTCTCCCTGCACTTATCCTAGCCCCATCCTCAGCCATGTCATTAGGCCCCATGTGGATAATGACATTGAGCTCTCCCTCCCATCCTGCTGCCCTACCGATCCTCAGGATCTGCTTCGCATCCCTCCATGCCACGGCACCATGTAGGCACCTAACTTCCCTCCCCTGCTTCCTTTTCCCAAATCTATCCCCTTCACAGTCGAGTCCCCCACTAGAACTTGCTTCCTTCTCCTCTGGGGTCCTCTACCACCCTGTTTGAGGTGTCCACTATGGATTACCCCCACATCCTCCCTGGTCACTACCACGGGTGTCATCTGTTGGCAGTCCTGTCCCACCAGAGTGGCATAGGAATTATGTAGTGGTCTCTATTGAGGACTGTTCCTCTGACCCACCACCCCACCCTTCCAGAGCCCACCATAGTCTAACCATTTTTCCTCCCTGGCAGCCTCTGAGATAATGGTGGCAGACTTAGTGGCCCCTGGATGGGTGACTAGGTCCCCCTGAATCCTAGCCAGCTCGGCCTGGAGTCCAGCAACCTCCTTCCTCAACCCAAAGAGGTGTATGCAGATGGGATGAAATACCCATTTATGGATTTTCTGGATAGGGATAAATCCCTGGGGGTTACCTTTTCCTTGGCTGAAGCCCTCTTGGGACTGGCCCTGGAGCTTTGGAAGCATCTAGCATCCTGCACGGCATTCTTTACTCGTATGGCCCACAAGTGTGCAATCCAAATGGGCACCCTTTCTGGCTTTTCCAACCACCCATCTGTCGAGGGTTTGGTTATGGATTCTGCCTGCTGTAAATCAGGAGACCAAGGGGATGCAGACTAGCTCCAGACAAGGAGACCAAGAAAATTGACCACGTGGCTAAAAAGGTGTATGCTGCCATGTTACTGGGTCTCCATCAGGCCAGTGATTCTGTCATGGTGGCATATTTTGGCCATTTCATTTTTGTGTTGCTAGGGGTACTCGTCCCCCTACTTCCAGCTGATAAACAACTTCCAGTAAAAGTCTTAACAGACCAGGGTCAGTCGTTGGCTAAGCACCAGCTTCAGATGGCCTTGGACATGGGCAGTTCCAGTGCCTATGCTATTGCTATGGCCATTGTCATGTGTCACATGGCTGAGGCTGTTCACCTTTACAGTGGACACTCAGCATTAGCTGGATGAAGCATTCCTCTTGGGCACTGTCCTTTTCAGCCCTGGGGTGAAAGGCCATCTCACATGGATTGAAAAATCCAGTGCCATGATTCTGTTGCTTCATTCCAGAAGGACCAAAAGCCTAAAAAGAAATACTTTCTGTTTCAGTCCTTTTAGCCACAACCTCAGCAGCAGCCCCAGCATGGGAAGTTTTTACTGCTGGTGTCTGAAACCCAAGTTCAGCAGCTGACGCAAAAAGGGGAAGCAGAGGTCTTGGTGCCAGAGCCTTCTCCAAGGCTGTGCAGTGATGGGTTATGGGGTGACATCATCCCTCCCGTCTGGTCCTTGTCCTAGTTCCCGGTCGGGGGTTGGTTGCACCACTTCTTGCCACAGTGGGCTGCCATTACCTCGAAGAAGTGGTTCTGGAAGTGATGGTTAAAGCATTGCCTCTGGATTTCGAGGCTCTCAGACAGTACCAACTCTGAGCTCCTCGGGAGTTCAGGGTGTCTAAGGATATGTTGTCTATGGTAAAAGACAATGTAGATGAGCTCCTAGAGCTCAGGGCAATAGCCCATGTTCCAGATGCCCTTGCCAGTCAGGGATATGTGTCCAGGTACATCCAGTTCATGTGGAAGTGCAAGTTCAGGATGGTCACTCTTAATTGGGCAATACTGGCTCTGTAGACCTGTCAGAACCTGGGCCTTCTGAGCCACTTGGCCAAGTCAGAGCTGGTTTCCTCTCAGGTGATCAAGTTCACTGGGGCACAACTAGACTCCCTGTAGGCCAGCACCTGCCTTCTGGCAGTCCTGGCATCGGAGCGTACCTCCTTTGCCCGATCATTTCTGGTTATGTGCTCTTGCCTTGCCTGGGACTTCAGTGTCTTTCACCAGCGTGATCCATTAGGCTGTTTGGAGGAATGTGTCACCTACATTGGGGGCTGGGCTGGTAGTGGTCCCAGTACCTAGGTCACCTGGACCAGCTGGTCGTGGTGACCCAGCTGATGTGCTGTGCCATCCAGTTGTGGTTGACCCCAGAGAATCTGCAGGAGGGAGTCCCATTTGTCCTCCCAGAACCATCCTTCATGCTCATGATGGGTGAATCTCTGATGGGGTGGGTTTCACACATGGGAGACCACAGAGCTTATGGGTTCTGGTCACCCCAGGAGTCATGACACCACATCATCCTGCTGGAGAGTCATACAGTGTATCTGGCTCTGATGGAATTTGCTCCATTGATTCGGGGTCAGGTGGTTCAGGTCCAAGCAGACAACACAACCATCATGTTCTTCCTGAACAGACATGGCAAGATGCACTCCTTTCCGTTGTGTCAGGAGGCTGTCCACACTTTGGACACTCGTGCACAGCATAGAATCAGATGATCTGGTTATCCATGTTGCAGGAGTAAACAACCAGTTAACAGATACTGTCAACTGGGTGGGAGAGACCGTGCATGAGTGGTTCCTGCATTAGGAGATGGTAGGCCATCTGTTCTCCCAGTGGGGCACCCCTCTGGTGGATCTGTTTGGCTTGTGGGAGAACAGAAAGCTGAGGCTGTTCTAGGTTGCCCCCCCCCACGTGTGTCCAGACACTGGGGGCCTCTCAAGGCCCTGGACCCCAGGCATTCTGTACACCTTCCTTTTTCCCCTGTTCACCGTGGTCATGATCAAGGCCCAGAAGGACATGGCATGGATGATTGTGATAGCCCCAGAGTGTCCCAGGCAGTTCGGGTGTCTGGATCTCCTCAGCCTCAGCAGCAGCCCACCACGGAGGTTGCCACCCCACCTCAAGCTGCTGACCAAAGAATGGGGAAAGTCCTGAACCTGGACCTTCAATCCCTGCACCTCTCAAGCTGGTTCCTGAGCTGCTAGAGTTTCAGGCTCTGGGCCTTTCGGAGATATCTTCCGTGTTGTGGAAGCATGGTGTGAGGAGTCGACTCGTGAATGCTATGCACTTAAGTGGAAGACGTTCTTGATCTGGTGCTTGGGTAATGAGCTTTATCCCCTTACTTGCCTCATGGTGAGCATCCTCTACTACTTGTGGTCCCTACGTGTCCCCTCTGGTATGCAAACCTCCACCTCCATGGGACCTACTGCTAGTGCTGGCAGTGCTCATGGGCTAGACATTTAAGCCTATGCACAAATGTGAGATGTCACATTTGTTATGGAAGATCTCCATTCTGGGGCCATCATGTCAACCTGAAGAATCGGTGAGCTCCAGGTACACTTGGTGGAATCTCCTTATCTGGTCTTCCACAAGGACATGGTTGTTCTTCACGCCCCCCCCCCCAAAGTTCCTCCTGAAGGTCATATCGTATTTTCGCTTTAACCAGGTGATTAACTTGCCAGTATATTTTACCAGCCCGACCTTGGAGACCAGCCACAGGCTTCATACCTTGAATTCTCTTACAAAAAAGAGCGCATGGCTGGATTTCATAGTGAGGCTCACCATCTGTTCATAACATATGCTGAAGCTGCTCCTGGTAGCCCGGCAGCAAAGCAGACAGTGGTCTGCTGGATTACATCTTGCATCGACCTCTGCTGTAGGTTGGCTGGTAGGGAGTTGCCCAGGGGGTTTAAGGCTCATTCCACGAGATATACCACTGCCTTGGTGGCTGCTTCCAGTGACATTCCCATTGCATAGATATGCTGCAGGGCTGCAACCTGGAGTAGAGTGCACACCTTCATCTCCCATTACTGCATTTTACCATACTGAGTTGTTGGGATGCTGCCTTTGGGTCCTTGGTCCTCCAGTCTTTGTTCACCAAATAGGGGTGTACGCCTTGCCACCTCCTCCCACAGAACTGCTAGGAGTCTCCCAGAATGTGGATAGTGAGCTGTATCCACATTGTTAGACATATAGGTTACTCATCTGTAACCATAGTTCTACTAGTGGGATACAGTTCACGTCCACACAACCCACCAGCCTCCCCTGGCAAGTGACACCCAGATCCCTGCTTCCGTCGTGCAGAAGATCTGACACTACTCGGCAGAACTGGATGATAAGCCACCCTGGTGGTGGAAGGAGCTTAGCTATAAGCTTCTGATGACTCTGCTGTCTCCGGCAGAACTGCGAAAGTGTGTATACGAATTGTATACAACTACAGTTACAAGTGAGTAACTTAAATTTATGCCATAAGGAAAACTTTGAAAAACATTTAATACCTGTATATTTTTGGTCTCCATTTTTTTTTCTTTATTACTGTGAACATCTGCATGAAACAGGATCTGTATTCGTTAAGATTCGTCTGCTCCTGGGCCAGCCCTCCAACACAGAGGTAGAGCTACCACTCATGATGCTGATGACCCAGGTTCGGGAAAAAGCCTGGGAGTCGAAAGGCCGGCCATGGGGAGGGAGATGTCTTGTTTTTTCTATATATCTTTTTCTCCACCATTGGGACATGCCATGTCCTGTGGAATCCCCAGCACAGTCTTTCACCAGCCCCACAGTTTCCACTAATGAAGATCCACTTAGTGCAGGGCTGAGGACACCACTGGCTGTCGTCGTGGGACTTCAGTTTAACATCTCATCTGAAGAATGGCCCCTCCAGTAGGGTAATCCCTTACATGGCACTGCAGTGTCAGCATTGGGTATGAAGCCAAGTTCCCAGTGTGGGACTTGAACCCATGACCCTCGGGCCTAGAAGCAAGGGCTGTGTCATTGGCACTATGAATCCTATCAACAGTTAATAGATTGTCGTTTCAGCGAGAGAATGGCCCTCATTGCACAGCATAATTATTCACCAGTCATTTCAGCTTATGAGAGGGAGCAGGTGGACAAGATGGACCTAGAGTCTCTTCCGACTTTAAATATACTGTACTACTATTTTACATTTTCTGTTAGTGCTAGTAGCAGGTTTTTAGTACTGTTATTGTTAGGGACAGCTTTTTTTAATTTTTGTCAAGTCATGTCTAAACATTTTCTATTTTTTTTTTTGACATTTTCTGTTTTTGTTTTTTTTCCACAGGTGTCACACAGGAGGAAGACAAAGAAAAACCAAGAGCAGATACAAAAGAGGTAAAAATGTCTGTGTTTATTATAGAAGATTAATAAGTAGCCCAAGGGACTCTAGGTGCTTTTGAAAAATGGAGAGTCAGAATACATGTGAGTGAATGTAAAAGTTGGCAACCTCGGTTTACTTACGATTTGGTCACCTTGACTTTGGTTTGGTATTGCCACTTAGGCAGGAGACACTTTTGGTTCTTGGAATGGAGGTCTAGCAGGATAAGCATAGGAGAAAGAGCCCCCTCCTTTTACCCCTCACCCAGTGCCCAGTGAGTTCCAACCTCTTCCACCTCTCCCTGTTCCTCCTGTGAGTTTAAGTCAGCACCAGGCACAGCACCAGGAGCCAGAATTTAAGGGTTTTTTTTTTTTTTTTATAAAGAACATTTCTAGGAATGAAAGAAGAATGTAGAAAGTGACTGAATGGGAAAAGGGTGGTCATAGGACTACCTGGCCAGCTGGGATGGTCTGGAGTGTTATTTTTGTTTTAATCTTTGGCTGAAGGTTAAAGTGATCCAAAGTGGTCCAAAATTTGACTGGGCCAGATCAAAGGCAAAAGTTCTGACTTTTGGCACATTCGTTAAATATAAATTATGTCAGTTATATCGAGGATGTTGGGGGGAGCACAGGGGTGCTCGCTGCACCTCTGACAGTCCTGTTCAACCTTTCACTGGAGACGGGAGTGGTTCCAGAGGACTAGAGGAGGGCAGATGTAGTCCCACTTCACAAAAGTGGAAGCAAAGAGGAGGCTGGCAACTACAGGCCAGTCAGCCTGACTTTGGTGGTGGGGAAAGTAATGGAATCAGTACTGAAGGGGAGGATTGTGGAATATCTGCAATCCAATGGCCTTCAGGATCTGATGCAGCATTATCTAGAATCCAGTGGCCTTCAGGATCTGAGGCAGCATGAATTCACTGGGGGTAGATCATGGCAAACAAATCTGATAGATTTCTTTGACTGAGTAACCAGGGAATTAGAACACGGTGGATATCCCGTGATAATCGTGAGTCAGAAATCGTGAATACACAATTGCACATCAAATAAAGTGAAAACGTAATTGGCTACCACCAAATTACAGAGCTGGGCCATAGTGGCGATTTTGGCTGTACAAAAACAGCGATAAATTAAATCACGATCGAGTATCAGTGTAATGTAGAATGCCCCCTACAGCTGAATGCAGACAGTTGCAGTTTCACCCGGACTTTTTAAACAAAAGACAGCAGTAGTTTTTTACTCCACCACTGAATGCTGAAGCTGCAGAATGCTGACAGTTACAGTTTCACCCACCCCCACCCATTGACTACTACTGCAGTAGTTCTTTATCCCTCCACTCACAGTACTGAATGCTGAATTGGTTACAGTAGAAGCTAAAACCACCTCCTCACATCAGCTCAGCTCAGTTGTAAATTTCTTTGTCCGCCATTACTCTCTAGCTCTTTTCCAGTCAGCAAATCAACTTCCACATTACTTACCAAGTAGGCAGTATAGCGCAGTGGTTTAAGGCCTGAGCTGCAAATCTGGAGACCTGAGTTTGAATCCCACAGCCCCCACTTGCATACTGTTTGACCCTGAGCAAGTCACTTAACTTCCCTGTGCTCCCAGGTTGCACCTGTAAACAAACTTTCAGCTTAGTGTGTCTCACCAGGTTAAACAATTGGGGGGAAAAAAAAAGTACCAAGCAACCAGCAACCCAAATCAGTAAGGGTTGTTGACTTTACTTTTTAATGCTGCAGCACTGGAGAAAACATTAGGCAAGCCATTTCATGGAGTTTTGACATTTGCTCTGTGGAACTATGTAGTTACCAGCTTACAAGTGCAGGGGCTATGGGCAGTTCTGTAAGGTTTGGGGTGTGCCGTGACAAGAGCGTTTCTCACATAACGAATTTACATTCACCGCATTGATCGGATCGTTATTTTGACGTGTTCCATTTTGTGCCATCGCTAATTATGCGTTCGCCATTATATACTCCCTATAATGGTGATTGCGATTTTGTTTTTGCTGTTATAACATAGAACCTGTTGGATGTGGCCTACCTAGATTTAGTAAGGCATTCAATACCGTTCTACATAGGAGACTCGAAAATGAGCTGGGAAGCCTAGGAATGGGTCCTAAGGTGTAAACTTTGTGAGAAATTGGTTTTGGGGGACAGGAGTCAGAGGGTGGTGTTAAACGGAGTTCACTCCGAGAAAGGGAGGGTAACAAGCAGAGTACCACGGGGAGCAGTACTGGGACTGGTCCTCTTTAATGTCTTTGTTAGCGACATTGCAGAGGGGCTAGAAGGGAGGGTATGCCTCTTTGCAGACAACACTAAATTCTGTAATAGGATAGACACTTTGGGTGTGTGTTTGTGTGTGTAAAAAATGAATAGTGATCTAGGAAAGTTGGAGGAGTGGTCAAGGGTGTGGCAGCTGGGTTTCAGTACTAAGAAGTGCAAAATCATGCACTTGGGGTACAGAAACCCAGGGACAGAGTACAAAATGGGGGGTAGTATTACCTACCGCCAAACAGGAGAGGGACCTGGGAGTAATCATTTCTGATGACGTAAAGGTGGCCAGACAGTGTGAAAAGGCAGTGGGGAGACCTAATGAGATGCTAGGCTGCATAGGAAGGGGTATCACTAGCAGAAAGAGAGAGTGGTGGTGTTGCCACTGTACACGCCGCTAGAGAGACCTCACCAGGAGTACTCTGTCCAGTTCTGGAGACCACATCTCTGGAAGGACAGACAGGGTAGAGGCGGTCCAGAGGAGGGCATCCAAAATGTGCAGTGTCTGAATCACAGCCCTGTGAGGAGATACTGAGGGACCTCAGTATGTACACCCTGGAGGAAAGAAAGGAGAGGAGGGATATGATAGAAACATTCAGATACCTCACGGGTATAAATAAAGTTCAAGAGGGAAGCATTTTTCAGAAAAAAAAGATTCTCAAGAGCAAGGGGACATGCTGTGAAGTTGGGGGGGGGGACTAGGGGAATGGAGGAAGTACTTCATAGAAACAGTGGTGGATGCCAGGAACAGCCTTCCAGTGGAGGTGGTGGGGGCAAAAACAACTATGGGCTTCAAGAATGCATGGGAAAGGCATCAGGGAACCTTAGAGGTGGGGGGGGTGTAAAGACAGAGATCAAGTAGGGTCTATGGTGTTACAGTAGGTAGGGAAAATGAGCAGACAGGGTGGGACAAGCGGTCCTTATCTGCCATCAACATCTGTGTTTCTGTGTATACAGTGGTATGAATAGTCTGTCTTCTCTGATTGGTCAGACTGGCCTGGACACAGTGATGTTATCTGACAATAACATTACTGTATCTAGGGCAGGCACAGAAAAGACCGCATGACAACATCAGGAATCACTCCGTTCTTATCTCCACACAAAAGCCGAACATTACTAGACACTGAAACAGTCATGGTTAATCCCCCCCAACCAAAAAAAAACCCCACCAATTCTGTCTCTTGGTCTGCCAGTCATGGCAAAAATCATATTTCAGCATAGAAAATCTTTTTACTTTTTATGACAGGATTTTTCCTCCAAACTGAGCAGCTTGAGTGAACCGTGCAGATCATAATTGCCAGTCACACAGTTCACTGAAGCCGCTCAGTTCAGGGAGAAAAATGCTGGCATGAAAATTAAATTTACTTTCTATCGTGAAAATAACCACCGCTGCAGATCCTCAGTCCATGCCCTGCTCCTTTACTCATCAGCGATATTAACTGAAAACAAACTGAAGCCGTGACACCAAACAGCTTTTCTAGCTCCTCCTCAGCTCTAGAATCATGTCATTGCACGCATGCTGTACAGTCACCACAAACAGAAACAGTGATCATTTAAACAATAAACCAAAAAAAAAAACCCAAACAAACGAAACTTGAAATGCAGCCCCTTTTCACAGGCAGGCGAATGTCCATTGGAAAGGGGGTAATGTCAAACATCACAACATAAGGACACAGCAGGGAAACCATGAAAAACCTTGGCAGACTAGGCAGGCAGGATGATTCAGGTAGCAGCTCCACCTACTGGGGGTGTATTGATTTATTGGTTATTGGGTCTAAACAATGTGTAGAGGGCTTTTAGTAAAGTTTTATTCATCCGAGGAGTGCAGGAGACTATGTATTTTTTGGGACTTGCTTCCTGAGCTGTAAAATGATGACGATAGAAAATGTGGATCCTTTGGAATCTAGCAAAATAGGAGACAGAGAAAAGGGGGTGTAGGTAGGGTGGCAAGAAGGGGGACTAGACTAGAGCCAGGAGATATAGGGAGAGAGAGTTGATCCTGGCTCCTGTTCCATTTCAGAGGCTCCAAGGTGCTGGGACTCGAAGCAGCAATGCCACTCTGCCAAGGGCATTGATAATTAATGAGGGGAATCACCAGCAGAAGGAGAGAGATGGTATTCACGTTGTCTTGAACTCATGCTGGGCTCACACTGTCTTGAGTTCTGAGTCTCATTTTACTTTGTCTTATTTTTATTTTATTGTTCATGTGTAGCTAAAGCTATAGGTTGGCTGCATTTCAGCATAAATGAGGTTCTTTGGCAAGGCAGAGTTTTTATGTTAGTTTGTTGTCGGAGTCTGTGTTGGTGTCTCAAGCGGACGTTTGTTTTCACCTCGGATCACTGCATTATACATAGTACTATACAGGAGTAGCTTTGGCTTTATAGTTTTAGCTCCTCTGTTTCCCGGTCTCCCTGTCAAGCCACTTGCTAACTTTTCTTGTTTGGGGCAGCATCACTTTTGAGGAGGAGTGCCTGACTAGTTGAAACAGCTCTGAGGATCCCTGGTTCTGGCTTGAGCAGCTGATCCTGTTCCTAATCAACCCTCTAATCTGATGGGTCCCAATGGTGTACTGTGGTAACGTACCTTCGGTTCAGCAGGAGCCCTGCTTGAAGAGCATCTCTGGAGTTTATTACTGTCAGGGTTTGCGGGCGTTTGGATACTATAACACCTACTGAAGTACAAGAAGTTTCGGCAGTATTTCCTCTTGCGGAATGAAGTGGCAGTGAGAGCATCTCTTCTTCTCCCCTCTGATGTGGACCTAATGTGTTCAGCAAGGTACTCGGTGGCAGTGAGGCAAGTACTTTGCTCTGTGCTTTGGGGTTCACTGTGGGAGAGCATCCCCCTCTTACTGTGCCAGACTGCTCAGTTTGGAAATCTGCCAGACTGCTTTGCAGTTTGCTCCTCTTCCTGTGTTTGGTGACTGCTCCAAATGACTTTGTTTTTACAGATTCCGTCTCTGGACATTTGGTGACTGTTTGGGACTATTAGGTCTACTCTCTACCTGGTGGTAGCAGACTGAGGGTTAGACTGTTACAGCAAACAACATTTTAATTTCTCTTCTTGTTTAGACTCAGATGTTAAGATGTTTTTTTAGTGAATTTACATTTTTGATTTTGTATGCTTGGGGGTATGAATGGTTAGATAGTTATTAGATATTTATTGTGTTACGAGTGTGCTTGTGTGGTGTTTGTTGGATTGGGCAGTTTTTATTGGGGTGGGTTTAACGGGGTTTAGTAGGACTCCTGTGACTGTAGAGGACTTATATATTTTTTTAATATTCTTTATTTTGTTATGGGTAGGGGACTTCAGTGGGTTGTTAATCGGGTATTTTGTCTTTTACTAAATTGTTTACTGTTGAACTAACATGTGCAAGGGTATTTGCTGGTAGAGGCACATGTACTTCAGAGGCCTCCTATGGCAGTGCTGTCCTTTTGTGGGATCCCCATTAACTCTCCCTGCAGAGGTTCTCAACCACTGCTGAGAGCTGGGAATCCTCAAAAGGTGGTGCAAAACCCATAGTGGAGGGTCCAGGTATAATGCTCTAAGTGAGTCGATTGGTGTGGTTGGGTTTAGGAGGCTCCCAGGGAGGGTATGGAATCAGGAACAGGGTCCACCATGGCTGGTTTCCCCGCCCTAGGGCACTGCTAAATGTCAACAAGCAGGAAGTATCAGATCCAGGTAGCTCTGTTCCTCCTCTTTGGGCTGTTCTATGTAATGCTTGGTCATTAAGGAATAAAACAGCGGTAATGGGGGTATGGCTTAGCAGCGAACTGGAGTAGATGCTCCTTCTCAGAGCTTCCAGGACATTGAGCCTTAAATTATAAAAAATTCGATCTTTTGCTGTTGTTCCGTTGCAGAACTGTGGATATATACTTCTGCCAACAAGGCATACTTGAAAATGGGCAAGCAGCGCGGTACAGCTCCATCAACAGACTTTTTAAAGCCAAAATCGAACCAGCCAGTAAATGGAGGGCCTCCACAACATGAGGAAGTGGCAAGCAGCAGTGCCACAGGGGCAGAGGAGGTCTCCCTCAGCAGAGTGAACACCACTTTATTGCAGATGGTTAAAACAATTTGAGATAGGGACAAAAAGCTGAATGTGCTTACCCTACGAGTAACTGCATTAGAAACCAGAGTGGATGGGATCGAGCAGTTGGTCCAACAAGCCGAGGGGGCGTCTGTTAAATCCATGGACGCAGCCACAAAGTTAATTAAGGAGAACTTTTTATTACACCACCACCTCGAAAATCTGGAGAACATGGTGCGGTAGAAGAACATTCGTATAATTGGCCTTCCAGAGCAGGTAGAGGGTGAAGACCCACTTGCATTTCTGCAAACTATGCTGCCACAGATTTTAGGCCTAACAGAGGATGACCCCCCCCCCCGGAAAAGGCTTATCGCATTACACCTCAATGAGCTGGAGGAGCTGTTACAGGGCCATGGACTCTCCTGGTAGTCTGTAATGGAATTGGTGTCCGGGATAAAATTCTTTGGGTGGCCAGGTGCAAGCGACATTTTCGTTACGAGGAGTCGGATCTATCACTCTTCCCTGATCTCTCATACTCCATGTGGCAGAGATGGAAGGCCTTTGACCGGGTGCAGGCGGCACTCCAGTTCATGAAAATTCAGAATCTGCTTCTATTGCCGGCCAAGTTGAAAACTATTTGGAATGGCCACACTTACCTGTTAAGTGATCCCGTGGAGGCCAGCAGACTGCAATCGCGCACTGAGATTGAATCGATGGATGCAGAGGGAGGCTCAGCTGATGAGGCCATTTCGGAGGGCGACTGATTTTTAATATGGACCTAATGAGCAGTATGCTGTGACTTGCCTTTCTAGGGTCCTCTGGGGTACTGCTTTTGATCCCAGGACGGTTTGAATTGTTTTTTTATTTCACTATTTCCCTCTAGTTCAGGACTGTGTTACTGGACCTTATGAATGCTTATGCTGATATTACTAGATTTGAGCTTTACCAACTTGAATTGAGAATCTAATATAACTAAATCTAGATCATATATTCTCCTGGGTCCAGGGTCGTTTAACAGTTAAAACTGGTATAGGTTCACAATTTAATTGTTATACAAAAGTTTTTTTGGGGGAAGGTATTGGGCTCATTCTCGGGGAAACCAGTTCTAGCGAGTTATGCTAAGTATTTTTTTATATGGGATTCTATAGGCATGAGGCCATAATGACAATATAGGCACACCTGATATACTTCCTTGATTGTATCCCTTGTATGCTCTGTGTTGCTATAAAGCCTTGGTACACTCTATTAGTACTTGGAAATATTTACTGGTAATACAAAATCACACATGCCCCCACAATGCAAAGCATCATGGGCTGCATATGCAAATCACCGCAGAATGTTATGCTGGTCCAATTTTAAGCAGAATTGCATGGTGCCGAAAGGCCTCTCACACAGTTTGCAAAGGGTGCTAACAGAAGACATAGACACGTGTTTCGTCCTACCAGGACTCATCAGTATGCCTCGTCTGTTTGACACCCAGTGGAATGGACCAGCTACCCCTAAGGCAGTGTGCCTGGGATATATTGTGGTGAACCCATTAAAATAAAAAACATTTAAAAGACAAAAGAACCTCTGTAAGTAAACACTGAGGCAAGGTTACCCAAAAGGGCATTTGGCTGGGAAGCCAAGTTGCAGAAAATACAAAATCACACATGCCCCACAATACAAAGCATCATGGGCTCCATATGCAAATCACCACAGAATGTTATACAAACTGTGTGAGAGGCCTTTGCACCATGCAATTCTGCTTAAAAGTTGGACCAGCATAACATTCTGTGGTGATTTGCATGCCGGCCATGATGCTTCGCATTGTGGGGGGCATGTGTGATTCCTATGTACTGACGAAGCAACCAACAAATGCCACTGAGACCTGCCTCAGTGTTACTACTGAAACGAACCTGTCTTTAAATATTTTTTATTTAATGGTTCACACAATATCAGCACACTGCCTTAGGGGTAGCTGGTCCATTCCACTGAGGTGTCAAACAAACGAGGCATACTGATGAGTTCTGGTGGACCCTTGCAAACTGTGTGAGAAGCTTTCGGCACCATACAATTCTGCTTAAAGTTGGACCAGCATAACATTCTGTGGTGATTTGCATATGCAGCCCATGATGCTTTGCATTGTGGGGGCATGTGTGATTTTGTATTTTCTTGAAATGTGGCTTCCCAGCCAAATTCCCTTTGGGGTAACCCTTGCCTCAGTGTTTACGCACAGAGGTTCTTTGTCTTTACTGGTAATTCCCCCTATGTAGTAATTTTAAAGGGAGGGTGACTTGGTGATCCTTATGTAAGAGAATGATCTGATATTGTAACATGTCTCTATCTCTCTGTGGTCATTTTATTGTAAGTTTTCTTGCGTAAAACTTAAAATAAAAAGTGCAAAAAACAAACAAAAAAAACAACAACCCAGCAGTACTGTATGATTACATTGCCGCTTCCTTGGCTGACCTTGTTTGCATCACTGAGACCTGGTTGGAGGACGACTCTGGCCCTGTGCTGGAGGCCTCTTTCCTGCCAGGATATTCGGTGTTGCATTGTCCGAGGCAGGACTGCTGTACTGTAGGGACCATTTGTTTTAAATCCACACTGGGACTCGCGGTGTACCCCACGAGATCTTTCAGGTGCCTCATGTGTGTTGCTGCTAGATGTGCCCCAGATGTTAGCTGCATGATCATCCTTATATACCATCCACCAGAGTATAGGGGTGATTTTATGCAGGAGCTGGTGGATTATATTTCTGCTTTAGCACTGAATACCCCTAGACTGCAGGTGTTGGGGGATTCCAGTACCTGGGTCGATGATGAAACCTTGCCTCTTGGTGAACAGCTTTTCCAGTTGATGAGTTCTCTGGGGCTAACACAGGTAGTTTTCTCTGGCACACATCAGCGGGGTAACTCACTGGACCTGATCTTCTTGCTGGGTTTTAACATAAGTGCGGTCAAGGTTGGCCTGGTCTTGTCATCATGCCCTGTCATTCCTTTGTGGGGGTTCCCTGTCTCAAGCCCCTGTCAAGATGTTCCGATATCAGCCGAAACATAATCTGGAGTGTCGCAAGCTCCTAGAGGTATTGGATGTCCTGGGTATGATGCTCACTTGGCACAGAATTCCAGGAATGCCATAGAACATTATAATGGTGCTCTGATGTCCACCTTAGACTCCCTAGCACCTTACGGTGTTCATCCCTTGACCTCCCGACGTAGCTCTCCCTGGTATTTTGCTAAGCTGCGCCAGCTAAAGACTAAGGGAATGGAGGCTGGAGTGTTCCTGGTGCAGGACTTGATCCATGGATAACAAATTAGTGTTGAAAACTCACTATCGTGAATATCTGCAAGCAGTCACCCCGGAAAAGACAGAATTTCTGTCACGGACAATTGCTGCAGGGAGTAGTCTTCCAGCTCAACTCTTTTGCACCGTGGACAGGTTATTAAATTCTTCCTGTTTACGGTCCACTTGAGTTCTTTCTTCTGAAAGATGCAGTGAGTTTGGAGACTTCTTCACTGACAAGGTGTCATCCATTAGACTGGGTATCTGCTAAGGTGGCCTGTTATGGGCCGGTGATGATCAGTGCCATGGTGACATTGCTGATCTGCTTGCCTGGGGTGAGTTTCAGTGAACACGGTTCTCGAGGTTGTGGACGGCTTGCATCCCACCTGCTGTTTGCGGGATCTGGGACCTACCTGGCTTCTTTTAGAGTGCTGGGAGATGCTGGACCTGGTTATTTCTTAGATCATCAGGTGTTCCTTGAGGGAGGGAGGGTGTCTTACCTTCTGCCCTTAAACAGGCAGAGGTGAGGCCCCGTCTTACAAGAAAAAAAAAAATCCTTAGATGCTGATGTTCTGGGGAATTTCAGACCCTTGTCTAATCTTCCCTTTTTGGGGAAGATTATTGAGAAGGTGGTGGTTGACTAACTGGTTGAACACCTTGAACGATGTAGCATTTTTTAACCTCTAAAGTTGGGCTTTTGAGTGCATCACAGCACTGAGACTGCTCTCATCAAAGTCACAAATGATATTTTTATGGTGAGTGATTGGGGGCTTTGTACTATCTTGGTCCTTCTAGATCTCCCTCGGCTGCATTTGACACTGTTGATCTCAGAGTGCTTCTGGATTACTTGAGAAACTATGTGGGACTCACCAGTTCTGTAGTGCAATGGTTTGAGTCCTACCTTCTTTACTCCCATTTTATTTTCATTGCACATGCTGCTATTCAGTCATATTACGCCTGTGCTTCGTGAACTGCATTGGCTGCCTGTGCGGTGGCGTATCACCTTTAAGGTTGGTTTACTAACCTTTAAAGCCCTACACGATCAGGGACCCGGTTACCTGAAAGATCTTCTGATTCCCTATCGCCCCCTCCGCTCCGCCAATGAGGGATTGCTAGAGATTCCCAGGGTTCGTTTGAAGTTATCAGGATCTCGTGCTTTTGCCTACTCAGCTCCTACCCTGTGGAATTCTCTACCTCATTGGTTGAGAGAATGCCCGACCGTCGATAGTTTTAAAACTGCTTTAAAAACTTATCTTTTTAACTTGGCCTTTTCTTTATAGTTTGTTTGCTTAATGTTGATTTCTGTTTTATTATCATGTATAGCGCCTTGATTTTGAAAGGCGCTTTATAAATAAACACGAATTGAAATTGAATTGAATTGAATTGAAGTCAGTGAGATCATTAGACGGTATGGTGTTGAGTTTCACTGCTGTGTGCAGATGATGCTCAGCTCTACTTGTCTGGAACTCGAGGTGGTTTTGAAGCAGTCCTGGTACTGGAGAAGCGTTTATCTGAAGTAAACGACTGGATGTCCTCAAACTAGTTATGTCTCAACCTGGGTAAGACAAGGACATGATTATCGAGCCCAGTAGGCAGGCCCAGCTATGGCAAGTGGTATCTGCTGTTGTCCGGGCTGGCTTTTAACATCTTTGCAACATTGCCAGGATCAAACAGTATCTAGCTCCTGCAGACCTGCCGATGATAGTGCACGCTTTTGTCACCACTAGGCTCAAGTATTGCAATGCACTATACCTAGGGTTATCTGAAGGTTTGTAGTGGCACCTGCAACTAGCCCAGAATGCTGTGGCCTCCTCTCATAGCGGCCACATTGCACAAGTGTTCCATGCGCTGCACTGGCTGCCTGTGTTACGTGGCTCATAACCTTTAAGATATGTTTGATAACTTTCAGGGCCCTACATAGCTTGGGACCAGACTGCTTAAAAGACCTTCTATTTCCCTACTGCCCAACTCACTCACTCCGAACTTCTGATGTAGACTTGCTCATAGTCCTCACTTCTGAACTCCATCAATCTGGGGACAGAGCATTCTTTGTGGCGGCACCCACTCCATGGAATGTGTTGCTAAACCATATTAGATCTGCCTGCTCGGTAGAGGCAGGCCTTTAAATCTGATTTGCAAATTTGCTGAAGCCTTCCCTGAATTTTAATGACTTTTATTTTTTTATTTAATTTTGCCTGTTTAAGTGTTTCATCTGTAGTTGTTTTATTGTGTGGTGCCCTTATCCTTCGGGAAAGGGTGTTGTAGAAATAAAGCTGCTGGCCAGATCGGTTGTTAATAACATTGCCGTTTTGAGGGATGTGATTCTAACTTCTGGCTCTGATCTTGTTTGTTTGACCAAATCCTGGTTGGGGACTCTGCTGGTATTTATATTTCGGAACTAGTCTCTCCAGGTTTCTCGGTCATACACTGCCCTTGCTTGGAGCATAGGAGCGGGGAGTGGCCATAATAATTTATAGCTCTAACCTGGGGGGTATGGTGGAGGAGCGGGCTGCCTTTATGTGGCCATGACTTGTGGGGGGTGGTCTGTACTATAAGATTCCCTGTTGTGTGTCTGTCCCCCAGGTGGTGTGGGAAGGGAATTCTTGAATGAGTTCTTGGACTTGCTGTCTGCTCAGCTGTTGGTCCCCAGACTGTTGGTAATGGTGGAT
This sequence comes from Neoceratodus forsteri, assembly GCA_016271365.2. Classification (NCBI taxonomy): domain Eukaryota; kingdom Metazoa; phylum Chordata; order Ceratodontiformes; family Ceratodontidae; genus Neoceratodus; species Neoceratodus forsteri. The sequence continues at coordinate 1,404,063,608 of CM057450.1, forward strand.
TTCAACTGCTCGGTAGACGCTGAAGGTGATAAAATGGCACTTGAGCTCCTCCAACTGATGAAATTGCTGGGTTTCACTCAGCATTTATGGGCTGCCATGCATGTGGGGTGCCACACACTGGACCTTGTTTTCACCACTGGGATAATGGCCGACAGTGCACAGATTGAATCTGTGGTTTGGGCGAACCATTCAGTCATATCTTTTGAGTTGACGGTCCTCTCGGAGTTTATCTACCCTTTGGAGATAGTCCACAGTAGATCCTGGGGAAAGCTCAACCATGAAGAGTTATGGGAAACTGTGGTTATCTTTGGTGTTATTGTTGCTTCCGCTACGAGAACTACGGAGGCAGTGGATGTTCTTTATCAAAATATCCTATCTTCTTCTGTCACCCTGGTGCTATTCCTTTGTCATCCCTTGCCCAGGAGAAGGAGTGCACAGTGGTTTAGTGATGTGCTGCATTTTTTAGGGTGAGACGTCAGAGTTTAGAGCGCAAGTGAAGGAAATCTGACTTGGAGTCTGATGGTCTTGCCCTGGTGGCTCACTATAGAGAATCTAGAGGCTGGCCCGGTGGCGCTGAGGGTTGAGGCGCTGGACGCCACACCTCGCGCCACGCTGGTGACCCGGGTTTGGGAATAGACTCGGGCCACCGTGGGCTGGCAGGGGAGAGTAAGGATTGAGTGTCCCCCGACTGCTACGACTGGCGGAGGCCAGCTGCACTACAGCTGCGGGCATGGGGGGGAGCGCGGCGTCAGCACGGACGTGCTCGACACCATTGCACGTCCGGCTCCCCGGGGACAAAAAATGGGTGGAAAATTGTGGGGCAGTCTCGGCGGCTAATGCCCGTGCCCTGCACCCCCGGACACGAGCGGCACCTTGCTGGGGGTGTGGCTGACCCCTGTGAGCATGGGGCGAAGTATCTGCGCACCAGACCTGGTCCAGGGGTGCAGGTGCTGATGGCCAGAGGTTGTAGGGGCCGTTCCGCAGGGAGGAGCATAAACAGAAAGAAAAAATAAACAAGCTATAGAGAATCTAGGGGGTGATGATGGCCACAAGAAGATCCTTCTTCTTGGGCATCTTTGCTACTAAGAGAAACAGACCTGACACCCTTTTTAGAGTGGTGTATGAGATTTTCACCCTGAGTCTGTCTCCCAGGATTTATAAGAAATTTCTCAGGAAGGATTCGACGAGTTTGCCGATTTCTTTATTTTTTTTCTCAACTAAAATTGCAGACATCTGGGCCGAGATTTCCTCTGTGGTGGCTCTTCACAGCTTTAGTGGCCAAGAGTGGGAGATGGCAGAAACTGATTGTCTGGGGTGAGTTTCGTCAGACTGACTTGATGGAGATTTGCTGGGTGCTTTCAAATCTGCCACTTCACCACTGCATGCTGGATCTTGTTCTTGCATCCCTAATGAAGAGTGGAGAGGCAGTTATTGGTCCAGCACTCATTGAAACTTTCAGTGCCTCTCTGAGGGGAGGGTGTGTTTCCTACTGTCTTGAAGGCAGTAGCACAACCACTCTTAAAGAAGGCAGCTTCAGGTCTTGATGATTTTGTGAGTTTTAAACCCATCTCTATTCCTTTTTTGGGTAATGTTATTGAGGAAGTGGTGGTGGCACAGTTAAGAGGACATGTGGAGGAATTCTTTATCTATGAGCCATTTCAATTTGGTATCTGTTCTCATCACAGCACTGAGACAGCCCTGGTAAGAGTTTTGAATAATCTGCTCCTTGTGAGGGACAATGGAGAGGTTCCTTTTTCTAGTCCTTTTGTATTTGTCATCTGCATTTGACACTGATGAACATGAGGAGCTGGTGAAGTGTATGAGGCAGATCGCTGGGGCGGTAGGGACCATGTTGGACTGGTTCTGATCCTTCCTGAGTGATTGCCATCAGTCAGTGATTTTAGGGAAGTTTTGATCTTACTCCTCTCTCACTGACTGTGATGTACCTCAGGGCTCCATTTCTTCTTTTCTTTTTGTTCACAGTGTTTATGCTGCCGCTTAGAGAGGTGACCTAAAATATAGCTTGAGTTATCATTGCTGCACTGATGATTCCCAGCTATATCTTTTGTTTACACTTGGACAGGATTCCTCTCTGACACTGCTTGGGAATGCTCATTGGAGATCAGTAGATAGATGGCTGACAGTGGGTTGAAGCTTAATCCTGGCAAGACTGAATTGTTATTGGTGGAATCAGACCGTCTAAGGCTATCCATTTTGGATAGGCTGGACCTCCCTGTTTTTTTTTTGGGGGGTAAACTGCAGGCCAGGCAGGGGGTTCACAATCTAAGGATCACTCTTGACCTGGAGCTGTCACTTTTTTCTCAGGTATCGGCTGTGGTCAGGAGTGGCTTCTGTCATTGAAAGAATATAGCTGGATTACACCTCTGCCTGGACACTGATGATCTTTTAATACTAGTGCATGCTTTTGTCGTCTCTTGCCTCGACTATTGCAGTGTTCTGTACTGGGGCCTTTCAGCTGTTCAGATTCACCGTCTCTAGTTGGTGCAAAATGCTGCCGCCAGACTAGTTAGTTCAGTAAAAGGGAGTGATCATATCACTGCAGCGCTGCACTCCTTGTGAGATGGCAGATTGACTTTAAGACCCTGTTACTTATTTTTAAGGCCCTAAACAGACTGGGACCCTGGCGAACTTCTTGTAACCCGCTCCGATGTTCGTGAGTTACCCTTCACTGGAACTGGCCTTCTAGTTGTTTCAAAATCAAGGTTAAAATCGGCTTGGGACAGCTCATTCTCTGTAGCTGCCCCTTTGCTTTGGAATGGTTTACCCATGGACAAGGGCGTTCACTTAGCCCTGTCTTATACAGTATTTAAAAGCAGACATAAGACATGGTTATTCATACAAGCTTTCAAAGGAGATTAGTTTAGGTATGGATATCTGTATTGTTTTGAATTTGTATTTTGTTTAGTTACTGTCAAAGTTATTTATGCTGATTTTATGACTGTACAGTGCCTCAGTTTTCTGTCTGTCTTTATGCTCTTTTTAGTGAGGACAAGGACATGGGAGACGGTGTCAAATGCTTTGGCCAGGTCAACAAAGGTGGAGGAGGTAATGAGGCCCTGGTCCATGCCAGAGAGGATGAAGTCAGTGAGCCTCAGGAGGAAGGTTGTGGTAAAGTGGTGTTTCTGGAAGCCAGACTGGAAAGGAGTGAAAAAGGAGGTGGAGATAACAAAGCAAGAGAGTTGGGAAAGCACAATGTGCTCCTGAAGTTTAACTAGGATAGGGAGAAGAGAGATAGGGCAGTAGTTGCCATGCAGTGCCACCAACTGGTTCAGATCCTACCTTTTAGATAGGATGCAGTCGGTCAAGATTGGCGACTCTCTATCCCCTTCCCTCTTGATCAACACAGGCGTCCATCAAGGCTCCGTCCGTAGTCCGCTACTATTTTCAGTCTTCCTCAATGATCACCCCTGTGTCATGTGGATGACACCATCCTGTATACATTCGGTCACTCCCCTCCTGATGTGGAGTCCAGACTCCAGCTTGACCTTGACAAAGTCCAGCCCTGGCTCTGCTCAAATCAGCTCTTCCTGAATGCCAAGAAGACAGTCTCCATGACCTTTGGCATGAGGCAGAGTCTTTCCAGGCTTCCACCCCCTATTCCACACCCTAGACAGGACCATGCTTGAGGATATTAACCTCATTTAGGTATCTTGTGGTTTGGTTGGACCAACAGCTTGACCTTTCTGAACATGTGGATGCCATTCACAAAAAACTGCATCCTAAGCTTGGTGCCCTATACAGGAATCGTGGATGCATTCCATTGCCAGCCCGCCGGGCACTTGCCCAAAAAAATGATCCTCCCAATATTTTACTACAGGGATGTAGTCTACAGTGCCACTCCCAGAATTTTCCTTGCAAGACTGGATACCCTCTTTCATGCTCTCTGCCTCTTTGATCTTGATTGCCCCACTCACCACTGTGCCCTCTACCAATCTCTCTCTTCCCCCTCCCGTGAGGATCAATGCCTCTCCTACTGTACTAATTTCATAGCAAAATTCTGGTTCGGTTCTCTTCCTCTGTCTCTCTTCCTCCCTTCCGCTTACTCCCTTTGTAACCGTAACCCCCGCACTCTGGCCATGCCCACCAGGGCCACCTTCATTGGCCAAGCCGCCTTCTCACACCGTTTCTTCAAACTCTGGAACTCCTTACCCACCTCCATCCGAAATGCCACTTTCCTCTATGCCCTGTCATCACTCCTCTGTAGCCACATCTCCCCTTCCTGCAGCTGCCACCATTCCTCTAGTCCCCCCTTCCCCAAGTAAATTTCTCCCTACTGTCCAACTTCTAGGATTATCGATTCACTCTGTATTTACTCCTCACATTTTGAATTGTAGACTAGTACAATATATCTGCAGTATTTGAACTTCCTCAAATTGTAAATTGTGTATGTTACCTTGTATTACTTCTTACCATGTGTAGTGCTGTCACCATGTTCTTGCTCTATCCACTCTCCTACCTCCCCAGGATGCATCTGGAAATCGGCAATACTGCTCAGTATGCTTTTCCTGATTAAACTTTTAAATAAATAAATGCATAGGGATATTTTAAGTAGCTCTTCCATTTGGCTGTTTTAAAGACCATTGAGGCCCCAAGTTTCTCACGTCTTGTTTGCAATTATCCCATTTTAGTTCAAGTAACATTCTACAATGATGGCTGTGAACATCTTAAAAGAAATCTAGCCATTTTATTGTATGACGTGTCTAGCTTATGCAAGAGCTGTTTCATAGCATACTGATATGTTATGCTCCGCTATTCAGAGCAAGAGTTGTTTATTTATTTATTTTTTTATTTATTTAAATCTAGGATTACAAATACCTTTGAGCCAAGGCTCTTTTACAAAGGTTCCACGTCAAGGACAGGACAATGCAGTGGTACGCAGTGGAGCAAAAAGCAATATGCAGATATGCAAGTAAGGCAAGTGCAGGTTTAGAGCAGGTTAAAACAGAGTTAACGTACAGTTACATAGAGAATAATGCATATGTATGGAGTTGATATGGAGTTTTTTTACACACCCAAGTTGTGTGATAATATATAAACGGTTTTACTATTATCACACAATGAGGGAAAAAAAAAAACCTCCATTTCTACTCCATACATAATGTTTTAATTTTTATAATAACTGGCACTAAAAACAATTCAATAGAACAATTAACAGTAAGAGGAGAAGCGAGCGGAAACCGCTCTCATTTCCTTACTAGTAGGCATGCCCCCCGCTATTCAAGGAATGACATCACATAACGTGCTAGCGTGGGGGGCGTGCCTACTAGTAAGGAAGTGCGAGCATTTTGTTATTATTTTGAATCTATTTACTCTGGAATGCGAGTGCTGCAGGCTTCTTGGCGCGAGGCTGTAAAAGTCGTATCAACCCGCGAGTTGATACAACTTTTTTCATTGATACGACTTTTTAAAGTACTCGAAAACGGGTTGATAACAAGGATCACCAGTTATTATATTATAGTACAAGTATAGCCTGCCAGAGGCAGTTGTCAAGTAGAACATGGTGCAGGAGGAGGTGTGGGAGTAGAGGAGAGGAAGGGAAGTGGCATGGGATGCTGGACTGAGCCGAGAGTGGTCTGGCTAGGTATAACAGTTGCAGGTGCTGGTGGCAGAGAGGTGGAGACGGAGCCCTGTTTTGAATTGACCAAGTGTGGGAGCAGAGGAGATTTCAGTGTTAAGACTATTCCACCAACAAGGAGCCCAATAGGCAAATGAGCGCTGGCCCATGGAGGTTCTGCAAAGTGGGACAATCGGGTGATGAGATTCTGAGCGCCTTGTGTGACCGTGGTTACTACTAGGGCTGAGGAGAGATAGAACTGCAGGGGGTGCTAGGCCCATAGTGATCTTCTTAGCCATGATGCATGTTTGATATTTTATGCGATTACAGAGTTGCAGCCACCCAGATTGTGCGTAGAGGTCACAGGTGTGGGTTATACGGTGGGACCCAGTGAGTAGACGTCATGCTTTGTTGAGCGAGGTGGAGATACGTCTGAGGGCTGTAGAGGTGGCCGTGCCGTAAATGATGAGGCCATAATCAATGAGGGAAAGAACTGAACTTTGTTGGGGAGCTAATGTTGCTCTTGGCATCTTAGTTATGGCATAGACATTTCAATGCAGTGCCCTTAATCTGCTATTTACTTTCTTTACGGTAGCTGGTTCACGGTCAAGTGGGCCTGCTAAGTATGGACAACATGACTACCAGGCTCTACCTGAACAAACAGGACGGTACGCATTCCTTTCCTGTGTGTCAGGAGGTGCTCCAGACACAGTCTCTGGCACACTTTCAATATGAGGGACCTGGTGGTGGTCCATATTGCAGGAGCAAACAACCAGCTGCCAGATGTTTACAGCTGTGTGGGTGTGTGTTCCATGAGTGGTTGCTACACACCCATGTGGTGTCTCTAGTTTTCTTAGAATGGGGAACACCCTCAGTCCTAGTTGGATAAGAAGTAGCTCTCTCATCAAATATTAGTTGCTTCTTTCTACATACATCAGGGAAAGCAGATTTCTTTTAAGATGTACATCATGCTTTACTGTAGGCACAACAGCATATGCCCTTTTTATATAACTTTTTCTTCTCCAGTGCTGCCCACCCAGTCCTCAGGCTTGGGGGCATAGCCTCATAGTATCACCCCCAGCCTCCACTAACTGTAAAAGCAGGTTGCCAGCAGCCAACTGTTGTTTTAAGTATGTAGGTAACATCATCTTCCCAGATGTAAAACTGCATTAAAAAGCAAGCAAAACCTAGAACATGCATACTTCGAGTCTGTGTTGGTATTCTTCTTGGTTTGGAGCATGCTGTACTGTATTTATACTGGTGTTTAATTTGGCCTGTCTGGTGGATTTTCCCATATACCCTTCACCCAGGTCACACCTGAAAATGAGCCTTGGCTAAGTGTGCCTTTTCCCATCACCACTTTCTAAATAAAGAAATCCAACATTTATTGGATTCACTTAAAATGTGAACACAATAAAGTTTATAGGAAGCAGCGTTACAATAAATCTACTGCGTTAGTGGGAGCTCATTTTGACACAGCACAACCTTGTCTTGATGCTGTAAAGAATATTGCCACTGGGTGGAGCTCCTGGTAGGAAGACTGGATGAGGATATTTGTAAGGTGTAGGTTTCATTTTGTGAGCAAGGTTGGCCGAATGATAAATAGTGTCTCTCCCACCCAAGACCAGTTTCTGACAGCTTTTCTAACTGCTGCTGACTCAAATGACAGAGCAGGCTGTGCCAGTAGCACAGGGTGTCCTTGTGCTAGGGGCTTACTTGCCCTTTCAAGCACATCTGTAATAATCTGGTACCATTTCCTGAATCTTACACATACTGTGTGTCTGAATGTGGTGTACAGCATCTTTAGAAACAGTTTTAAATATCCTTTCCTGATACATTTAAAAAAAAAAACTATCTCAAGTGCTCTTTTCAATTATTTGTTTTACTAGATTCCAACTAAAAATATTGAGGGTCAGATGACTCCATTTTATCCAGTGAAAATGGGGAATGGTACGCCTTGTACCCTGAAACAAGACCAGCCCAGGATGACCACCGTAATGTACGTCTGCCACCCTGAAGCAAAACATGAGATCCTTACTGTAGCAGAAGTCACGACTTGTGAATATGAAATTGTCATATTGACTCCGCTGTTGTGCAGCCATCCACAATATAGGTAAGACAGCCTGTAATTTATTTATTTATTTGAATTTTGATAACCACGTAGGCCCACCCAGACATGCAAGTCCCTTTTTCAGGGGCGACCTGGAATTAGTTACATATATTGAGCGAAAATTGTACAATATTTACAGAGTAGTGCAATGATAAAATAAAATCACCACTATGAGAACAAAAATAGTGGGGTAATCGTACACACAGTGTACAAAGGATTAGTTACAACCAGAGCATAAAGAAACATAGTCAGTGACAAGTTGCTGGATCGTAGTTACAGCAACGCATCATTCATGGGAAAGGAGGCAGTTGGAGAAGTACAAGCTCTGTCAGGAGGATGGTCATCAGCCAGGCTAGCCCCTGACAAATTACTGAGGTATAAAAGCAACATGTCACCATTTGCACTTGCAGTGGTTCACCCCAAGTGAGTAGGCTTTGAGCCTCTTTTTGAACTGTGCAAGTGTGGGGCAGTTTCGAATCTGACAGGGTAGAGAGTACCTTTGAGAAGGGCTATGAATGAGAAAGATCTCCTACCAGATACTGACTGTACCCTAGGGATTCTAAGTAATGGGCTAGCAGTGGATCACAGGAGCCTCACATGTTGTGTAAGCTTAAGTATTCCCATAAGGCTAGGGGGTGTAGAGAGTTTCACAAGTTTGAAGGGTTGGCAGTACATTACCTGTTGCAGTCTTGCATCAAATGAGGGCCAACCAAGAACCGCAAACACTCCGCAGTGGTGGTCCCTGGATGAAGCACGAGCAGCAAAGTGTTCAACTCTAGTATGCAGGATTTTTAGCTTGCTTAGATCTGAGTCTCGAATGGGCTGTAGGATGGAGGTACTGGCAAGGAAAGGCTATTGACCAATCGCATCAAAAAAGGTGATTAAGTGATAAAATAATCCCACTAGTAAGAACACTACACCTGCAAGAGAAAGATGCAGAACAATATTTAGAGCACATATAGCAATGTTTTTATGTAGTCAAATCATAAATCATGTAAATTGGGTACACTACAATACTAAACTCCAGCTATATATGTATGCCATTAGAGAAAGGGCACTGCATTCAAACAGTTATTTAGGCCCTTCAGATATTACGTAAGCAAGGGGAAAATCCATCTGGAATCTCACTGGAGAAGGATCTTAGTTTGTCTCCTTGCTTGAGAGGTTTGACGTAGTCAATGCCTATGTACTGCATACTATCTGGATTGCAGTTATGATACTGCTAGAAATGCAACCCAAGAAAAGAATCCAGTTGTGCCTATATAATGGAGCAAGCATGCATGCTCTTGGATAAGTTTTTTTTCAAGAGGCATATTGTCCTGTCAACTTATGACATAGGACAGGTACAGAGAATGACAAGCTACAGAGGCTGTATTGCTGTTTATGAACTGGCATATTGCAATATGAGGATGGACAGATGCCTTGTCTTGTACACAGTAATGGTAGATGTAACATCTACAGTGTGTTAAACTGCCAGTTGACTGAGGTGGTAGCCATGAAATAAGAGAGCTGGTGCAGGATCCATGTAAACATGTCACTAAAATGTAAGATTTTCCCCTAATATAAGTAATCCAAGGTGTGTTCACCTACTACTTTAAAGAGATCTGCGTCCCCTTTCAAAATATACAAACACATAATTGTACCAGCAGAAGAAGGCCATACGGTCAGTCTAGTCTGCCTGATACAGAGTCCCCTTTAGTATTGTTTACATTGGGTCCCCCCCAAGCTCTAAACTTCCCTATTGCTTTTTCCCACCCAGTCACGAATCTAACGGTCTTTTTATTTGATGATCTTTGCTAGCGGCTCATTCCAGCTTGACATTACCTGCTCCATAAAGAAGTGTGTCCTTACCTCCTTCTTGAACCTTCCCCCACCAGTTTGTAAATGTGCCCTCTTGTGTTCTTGTTCTTACTCAGACTAAAGAGGCTCCTGAGATCTGCCTTATTTATACCCTTACGGTACTTAAAGATTTCAGTCATGTCCCCCTTCTCCCCTTTGTCTTCTAGTGAGTATATATCAAGGTTTCTGAGGCTGGCTTCGAATATGCTGCCATGATGACCCTGAATCTTTTTCGTAGCCCTTCTCTGTAGTGCCTCAAGCAGGTTAATGTCCTGTCTTGGGTATTGACTCCAAGACTGCACACAGTCTTTGCGATGCAGCCGCACCATGGGTCTGTACAGCAGCAGGATCACCAGTTTCTTTCTGCTTGCACCCTAGCATGTTGTTAGCCTTGGCTACTGCCTTTCTGCACTGTATAGACAGCTTTAGGTTGCTGGGCATAGCTATCCCCAGAGCCTTACCTCTTCAGATACCATGATCTTAACCCCCCCAACCCCGGCTTGTATTTGGCTGTCGGGTTTTTGCAGCCAATATGTATAGCTTTACATTTTCTGGTGTTGAACCCCATGTGCCAGATATCAGACCACCTTTCTAATATCCCAGCACTTTGAAATAATACACGCAACCATGGGGACCATTATGTTGTACTCTATGATGAACCAGATCACCATATTATTTGATCACAGTTTGGGGGGAAGGGGTTAAGAGAGTCTATCTGGGAACCTTTCTGGCTTTGTCACAGGCCACTTGCAGTAGCTCTCCTGAATACCTGTGTTGGAGGATTCCTTGTAAGTGAGCTCATGAGCTTGTGTATCAAACTTACAGTAGCTAAATCCATACAGTTATTTCATAAACGTACTGTACTGTATGTATTGGCCACAGGGGATTGCGTTCATAGTATGGAGGGGTGAACACTATCAGTTGTAAGTAGTGTATTGCCTGCTGTTTGTTCTCTGTAACTCACAATTTTGACTCCACATCACTGGCTGTTAGGTGCCAGTCTAAAAATGAATCTGCTGTGGATCCAAAGTAGAGGTTATACTTAACTAAAATACACAGCAGACCCACGCCAAACAAACAGGATGTTGTTATTGTAATGACTCCACCTACCAAAAAAAAGAGATTTTCCAAAAATGGATTACAACCTGGGTTGAAAACAACCTCCTCCCCCCCCCCAACCCAGAAAAAGTTTGATGTTGGGAGGGGCCTTTGCAGTACCCATAGTGGTACCTCCCACAAGAAGATAATACTCATTCTGCACTCCTCTCAAAAGTATAAACTCATACTTCCCCTGAACCAATCCCCAAATTTGTACCCTTCCTATAATTTATACTCCATACTTTAGCATTATTCAGAAAATATTGTATTTTATATATCCGCTTCTCTCAGAAATGTTTACTCCCACCCTTACAGCCTTCATGTGCCCCTAGCTTCTCATTCCCTAGAAAAATCGTACCATTACCTCTTCTCTTCATGTAAGCAATAAGACATGACACGGTGTGTGTTAGATACTTTAACACATGGCTAGGAGGCATAGTGAGGTGTGAGGCCGCAGGCCAAGTGCGTCCAGTCTCCTAGCCGTATGTTAAAGTGTCTAACACACACACACTGGAGTGGCTTACTGTGCTTATGAAATGGGCATTTAAATCATAGAGGGATGTGAAAAGTAAAAATAACTATACTAAGTGTCACAAACGCACTCTGCAGGTCAGGCCCTCTGTTCCCACAGTGCCAACCTCAGAGTGCAATAGTGTGAACAGGTAACAGACAGGGTAACCCTTCTGTCTGCTTTGGGTCTGGATCACCAGTTAGCCTCAAGTTCTGGAGAGATTCAAACTGCGAACCTTATGCTAGCACACCCAATTACAGGCTCAGATATGTACCCTCTTCGGGACTGCAATACAATCTTTCGCCAGGGGCACTAAGCCAGGTCTCCAGGATGAACCCTTAAAACTCTGTAAGAGACCCTAGGTATATTCTTACCTTTTCCAAGCTTAGTAACACCATCAAGCCTTTTTAACAGCTGTCAGACTTAACCCCATATACATCACATGCAAAAAGAAAAGAAACCGAGAAGACACCCAGGCAGTATTTCAAAGAAATGGTTGTTTACTAAAAGATGATAAAAATTAAACACAGAACAATATATCATACAGCTTACAATCTTATAAATCAAAAAAGAAGTTTCATAACAACACTCCCATCACAAAGACTTAATTGCTTTCTAACTATTACCTTTCTGAGTGCTCTCACGGTCAGTCTATTTCATATGTCACCATATCCGCAGCAGGTCTCCATATACAATGTTCAGTTTTTAACTCTATCTGTCCCCACCCCCCTTTGATGAGGTCAGCTAGATCCTCCCTTAGATTTTAATTTTCTGACATAAGTGTCTCTGAGGATGTGTCATTTCTTTGAGAAATCTGTAACTAGCCATTTCCCAAATATACGGTCTTTAATTAAACATTTCTCTTTGAACTTAACAGTCCCACACTCATGTCCCTTGGCTGATTTCCTGTGCCAGTGAGATCTGAGGGATTTTATGAGTCTTCAGCTATTTGCTATGAGATGAACCAGCCCAATTCCCTTTTCCTCTTGAAACTCCATAAAATGTGTATTTAAGTTCATACTTCAAAAGCAGCAGCAGGCAATAAACTGTCTCTGGAAGGATGTCTCAATTAATGGTTCTCCTGGCCTGTTTTACAACATCCTGTGTTCTCAGCTGCTGACCTTGTAAGTTGAAAGGCCAACTCTTTCACATACTGATATTTCATACACGGACCATTTTCTTTATAATGATAATATCATACAGGTAACCAGAAGCAGGGGCAGAGCGTCACAACTCCTCCCCACCTAGACTGAATTTGGGGGCCCTATCCTCTGCATGGGATGAGCTCCTCAAGTCAGTTCATTCCTCATACAGACGCAACAGGCCATCTCCGTTCTGATTGATTGCTCCAGCTCTATGTGAGATTGTCATGTCATACCCTTGCAAGGCAAGACTCCATCTTAATAGTCTACCATTCGTTTTTCTCATCTGTGTCAGCCAAACCAGGGGCTTGTGGTCAGTTTGTACCTCAAAATGCTGCACATATAAGTATGGCTCTAACTTCCTTAGGGCCCACACCATGGCAAGACACACTTTTTCCACAGTAGAGTATGCCTGCTCCCTGGGAAGTAACTTTTTACTTAGGTACACGATGGGGTGATCTCTCCTTTTATTTGGATGTCTGACTCAGCACTGCCTCAATACCCACATTTGAGGCGTCAGTCTGGACAATAAAGGGTCTGCTATAGTCTGGACTTGTCAGTACAGGAGCACTGCACAGTGCCTCCTTCAATCTAGTAAAGGCTTTTTCACAGGCTGGTTCCCAAGTAATTTTCTTAGACATTCTTTTCTTTACCAGGTCAGATAGGGGAGCAGCCAGGGCACTGTAATTGGGTACAAATTTCCTATAGTACCCTGCTGTCCCTAGAAAACTCCTGGCCTGCTTCTGTGTTTCTGGTCTGGGCCATGCCTTGATCGCCTCTATTATTACTTGGTTAGGATGGAGCTGTCCCCGGCCTACAACATGCCCGAGGTATGCCACTTCAGCCATGGCCACCTGGCACGTCCCAGCTTTGGCAGTGAGCCCGGCCCTCTGTATTCTGCCCAGCACTTCCCTAAGGTGGGACAGGTGTTCCTCCCAGCTGGCACCAAAGATGGCAGTGTCATACAGGTATGCCACGGCGTACTCCTCAGCACCATTTAACACCTGTTTCACCAACCTTTGGAAAGTGGCCGGGGCATTCTTCATTCCAAAAGGCATTACTTTAAATTAAAATAACCCTATCGGAGGGATGAAGGCCGACTTCTCCCTAGCTCGGTCAGTTAACTCTACCTGCCAATACCCCTTTGTCAGGTCAGTAGTTGTAAGGTAAGTCGCCCTTCCCAACTTGTCCAGGAGTTCATCTGTCCATGGCATTGGGTGGGCGTCTGACTTTGTGACTGCATTCAGTCCATGATAGTCCACACAAAAATGAGTAGAGCCATCTGACTTGGGCACAAGGTCTATGGGTGAGGCCCAGGGGCTGTGGGATTTGTGGATTACCCCTAAATCCAGCATTTCCTTCATCTCCCTCCTAATGTCCTTTTGGACAGCCTCTAACACCAAATATGCTGTCCGCCATATGGGCACCTGTGTCCCTGTCTCCACATTGTGCGTCGCTAAGGGGGTTAGTACAGGCTTGGCGCTAAACAATAGGGCAAAGTCTGCCAATACCTCCCTTACTTCCTGGATCTGGTCTGGGGCCAACTGGGATGACAGTTTAATTGCCCCCACAGAGGACTCCCTCTTGCTTTCTTCCAGCAAGTCCAGAAGGGGGTCTCCTTCATCCGTCCCCTTCCCAAGACTACACACTGCAAACACCACGTCAACCCTATTAGCATATGGCTTCATCATGTTGATGTGGTACATTTTTTTGGTATGTCTTCTGTCAGGTAACTCTGTGATATAGTTCACGTCATTTACCTTTCTGACTACTTTGTACGGTCCTGCCCACTTAGCCTGCAGCTTGTCTTTCCGTACTGGGATTAGGACCATGACTTCCTGACCCACCATATACGAGTGAGCTCTGGCTCTGCGGTCGTACCACACATTTTGTTTTTGTTGGGCAGCTGCCAGGTTGCTCTGGGCCGCACCCATAAGCGCCTTCAGCTTTCCCTAAACCTAAGGACATAATCCACTATGGGAATTCCCTGGGTGGCGTGCTTGCCTTCCCAATCCTCCCAGATCAAGTCTAGGGCCCCACGTACCCGACGTCCGTATAAGAGCTCGAAGGGGGAAAACCTGTCGACTCTTGGGGCACCTCCCTGTATGCGAACAACAGGTGGGGAAGTTATTTCTCCCAGTCCTTCCTATGCTGTTCAGCAAATGCTTGGAGCATTGACTTCAGGGTACCATTAAATCTTTCCAGGAGCTCATTGGCTTGCGGGTGATAAGGAGTTGTGTGTCGCTGCACCACTCCACACTTCTCCCATAAACATTTCATCAGGTCCGACATGAAGGAACCCCCTCGATCAGTGATAACCTCTTGTGGAAACCCAACACGGGAGAAAATCCCAAGTAAGGCATCTGCCACTTTGTCTGTCCTCAGTGAGGATAGGGCGACTGCCTCTGGATACTGGGTGGCACAATCCACCACAGTCAGGATGAGCCTCTTCCCAGAGGAGCTGGGGTATTTAAAGGCCCCACAGTATCCATTCCCACCCTCTGGAATGTCTCCTCCACTATGGGCAATGGAATTAGGGTGTCTTGGGTTTTCTTACCCGCCTTCCCTATTTCTTGGCACCGGTGACAAGATCTGCAATACTCCTTCACCTGCTGGGTGATGTTGGGCCAATATAAATTTTCGGCCAACTGCTGCATAGTGCCCACGATTCCCAGATGACCAGACAAGGGAATATCATGTGCAATCTTGAGCAACTGCTCACGGTACCCCTAGGGAATGACAAGCTGCCTGCCTATCATCCCTCCCTCTGTCTTAGCATCCTGAGTATACATCAGCCTATTGTCCCAATAAACTTTGTTTCCTGTCACTTCTCTGTGCTCTGTCAGAGTCTTCCCAAGCCCTCAGCTTCTCTAGACTAGGGTCACTTTTCTGAGCAGCTGCAAACTCCTTAAACCTTCCCAATGCATGGGACAGGTCCTCTTCAGTATCTAAACTAAGGTCCCTAGCTGTAGTGTCAGGGCACTCAGGATCACTGTCATCCCTAACCCTCTGACAATGGATCACCCTTCCTTCCTTGGAGTGACCCTCCATAGCTGTTTGGTTAACTGCTACTTGGGAAATTTCTACCCCCCTTTCATTAGTCTCCATATCAGGAGACCCAGGCTGGGGACCCAGCCTCCCAGTGGCTTCCATGTGGTCCGGGGCACCACAATTTTCATATTGCCGCTTGGCTACGGGTAACTGCACACGCTATCCCGTTTGAGATTGTTGTCGAGAATTACATCAACTGCTAAAGTTTCTGCTATGGCAACCTGTTGCACAGCGCCCCCCCCACCCGTCTCACCCCAGTCTAGGAGAACACTAGCGAGTGGCAATGTTTTCTCCTCCCCAGTGAACCCCTGCACAGTTACAGATTTATTGGGTATAAGCTGACCAGGCTCTACCAGATCCCTTTTTACCAACGTCAGGGATGTCCCTGTGTCTCTTAACCCTTGTGTCTGTACACCATTCACAGTGACTTGGTGCATGTCGTCCCTCATATTTAGAGGCATGCTTTCAGGGACACACAAACAACCCACTTCTTTCTTAGCATCACTTTGCGTATTGCTCGTCGTTTTGGGACACTGTCTGGCAATATGGCCAGTTTCTTTGCATACCCCACATTCGTTTCTTTTCTCAGAACAATCTTTTCTTTGAAACCTGTGGCTACCTCCAGTTCCATTTGGTATTTTAAAATTGTAGCAAAATGATGCCTGTGTGTGTGTTTTTTGTGGGCATTTCTGTCTGTTTTAGGAGCAGGTAGCGCAAGCGAGGACATGCCACTGTTTCAGTTACATGGGGGAAATGGGTATGGAAGTGCAGCTGCGAATGGCAGAGGTAGGGATGTGGGCATTGACTAGGTCAGTGTGACAAAAACAACACCAGACATACCAACATAAAAAAAAAAAAAAAAGGCCCAAGATCAGCGAAGGAAGTTTCGAGCGGGTGGTTGTTTGTTTGTTGAGGAGGACTTTGACTCACTGAGTGAGCAAGCGAGCAGGTGGAGGGACGGGAAGAGGTAGTTATGAATTTTTTTAATATTATTATGTGTTGTAAAGAAGGTTGTCCAAGAGAGTAGTATGTGAGGTAAAAAAATGAGAGAAATGGGAAAAAGCGAAGGAAGTAACTAGCAGCTGGCAAATCCGCCGCTGAGAGGAGGACTGCGAGCAAGCCGGGGGCAGGGAAGAGATTGCAGTCCCAAGTTTTTTGTGCTTATTGCTTACTTCAGAGAGGCTGACATCAGAGTTTATGAAATGGGTATCAAAACCGAGGCAATCTGATTGAAGACGATGCCATGATGATAGATTAACTTTTCAAATTTAGGCAGGCAACACTGGCATAGTTGGCAAAACAAGATAGATGCTTTAGTTTTTCTGAACATTCTGAGTGGGCAGCTTTACCAATATCAGTGCCCACTGGGTACTGCTGGACCTTATTCCTGTGTGTAAGACACATTATCACACAGATATTGCCCAATCAGATTGCCTCTATTTTGATGCCCATTTCATAAAATGATTTACACCCTTTCTTCTTCACCCCTCCCACATTTCTGCCCAGTGCCACTGCACCATTCCCCAGATATATACCCCTACTTCTCTACTGCGCTTAAAATTTGTATCCCTACCACTACACTCTTCCAGAAATTTCTCCTACCTCTGCATGACTTCTAAAATGTATACCTCCCCCACACTACTCACTAAGTTGGCAGCCCTCCTGAAATGTGCACCCCACCACTCCTGTGCCTCTCATGCAATTTGTAACTGCTATTGCTACTTTGCTCCTCAAATTTGTACCACTTCTTCTGCACCTCCCTCAAAATTATGAACAGTCTTTCTGTATCGCTCTACATTGTTGATGGGGAACAGTTATATATGAGTAATATGCCCCACCACTGGGTAGTGGTACACCTCAAAGCTGTGACCTCAGCATAGAACCCAGAGGACATGAACTTTTTGGATACAGCAGTTACTCAATTTCAGCTGTACCACAGAAGGGGTAGACAGCATAGTTTGAGCTCTATGGAATATTTCTGCTTTTGTACTGTTGTTAGTTTGGTTATAGATTGTGTGACCCTAGGGCACTTGGGGATACCTGGTATTGGAGGGCACCTGGTGGTTCATAGAAAGGGTCAGAGTAGCAGTTAGGGCCAAAAAAAAGGCCTTTATAAAGTACAAAGAAAAGCAGGGAGAGGAAGAATGGGGAGGATGCTAAGAACTAGGGAAGCTAGGAGGGCAGTTAAGGAAGCTAAGGCAGACACTGAGTCGCATATTGCTGAAGGGGTTAAGAGTGGACAGAAGAAATTCTTCAGGTATATTAGGGAAAAAGGCAAAGGGGGGGGATTGTTAGGCTGATGGAGGGAGGTAGGGTAATTGAGGAAGTTGACCAAAAGGCAGCCGTCCTTAATGACTACTTTTACTCTGTCTTCACCAGGGAGGACAGAGGGCCCTTACCAGAGAGTGGCATTAAGGCAGCCATATAAGGAGTCCCAGAGCTGAGGCAGCCAGTATTCACCAGTGAAAAGGGTCTGGAAAGGGTACTGTGCCCTTAAGATAGATAAGGCGCAAGTACTCGAATAGCTGGCAGCGGAACTGGCTGAACCCCTAGTGGGGCTGTTCAGTAGCTCGCTATACAGTCGGGTAGTTCCAAAGAACTGGAAGGTGGCAGACGTGGTTCCACCCCATAAGGTGGGGGGGACAGCAGTAGGCGGGGAACTGCAGACTGGTCAGTCTTAATTTCCTGATAGGGGAACTTGTGGAGTCACTAGTCAAGCAGTACCTTGTGGACCATCTGGAGAGCAGTGGCCTCCAGAATAGTAAGCAGCATGGGTTTGTGGCAGGGAGATCTTGTCAGATGATCCTAATAGTTTTCTTGTACTTGGTGACAGACACTAGATGGGGAGGGGGGCTATGCTGTGGGTTTACTTTATTTTGATTTCAGCAAAGCCTTGAACTCAGTGCCTCACAGGCAATTACTCAAAAAATGGAGGATCTGGGGGTGGCAAAGGATATAGATGGGTAGGAAATTGGTTGAGGTGTAGACAGCAAAAGATCATGGTAAATGGGGTCAAATCAGAAGAGGGGGAGATTACAAGTGGGGTGCCACAGGGATCCAGTCCACCCAGCCATGGAAATGAGTAATAGCTGGACCCCACTGGAAACCAGATGTTTTGTTTCCAGTAGCCTATCCTAGGTAAATAAATAACGACAAAAAAGTACTGTAATTTGAAAAATAATGGATTTCCTTGACAACCCCCACATCAAGTTCTGGAGTACCATGGCAGCCAAGGATCTTAAATACCTGTCAGTGAGTTGATGCTAAGTCATTTTTGCTCTGTCTCAATAATACCTCAGGAATGTATATCTGTGTACCAAGCTGTTTCAGTGCTTGACATGGGGATGTTTCTTTGCATCAAAAATCCCTTCTTCATTTTGTGAAACAACATTTCATCAAGGCTTAATAATACACCAAATTCATACAAGTCTTTAGTCTCGTCTCTGAAAATGTGAACTAACTTTGCCACTTTGAAAACTGAACTTCTAGATGGCAAAATTATATTTCCAAGAACCACAATATTTTAATATTACACCTATTTAATATAATTGACTCTGTCACAGATCAGCATTAGCAGGAACCTCTTTCAGAAATGGCTTTAAGTGGTACGGCATGATGACGCAGAGGGCTGAGACGCTGTAAGTAACCTGAGTTCAGGAATCAGCTCAGGTTGCCAGGATCGGCAGGGAGGGAGATCTGGGAGAGGATCAAGCAGGCCAGCAGGCAGCTGTCCTCTCCCTGACTGGGGTCTTGTGCCTTCGTGGCTCTTGGCTTCCACCAGGTGGGGGCCTGGTGGTAGCGCTGATGCTTGGAGAACAGATGGATGTCAGGGATGGTGGAGGGAGCTGCAGTGCTGGAATGCTCATGCATGGGTACAGGCTGTGTGAAGAAAAAGCCTGGCGGAAATAGGGGACTGGGTTTAATGAAGCCTCGCCTGAGGTACCACGACCTGCCCGCTGTTCCAGTTAGGGGGGACTTCTGGGTGAGAGGCAACGGGGAGGGGGGGCACTGCCCTCCTCCGTGGCCCTGCAGTGGGGAACCTATCCTCTTATGAGGGAGAGGTAAGTGACCCAGGGATGAGGCTGATAAACTGCCTGGTCAGCCCTGGAGAAATAAAAAAATAATAATAATAATATATATATGTGTGTATATATATCTATTAAAAAAAAAATAGGCTTCAAGCACATTTTTTAATAATGCCTTTGGTGATGATGCGCAGTAAATAAAGTGTATTTTTGCAGTCACCCAGTGGCACAGAAGTAGCATGTCATGCTTCCTTGCAGGCTCCCAGGTTCAGGCGCAAAATTGGATGCTTACAGCAGTGAGAGCCAGGTTTGGGAGGACTGTTACTGAGCTGGCTCCATCATAAGTTGTAGATCCTGATGCCGACGCTGCATGCATACACGAGGTCTACGGATGGGGGTGGGGGGCAGTGTCATTGGGGAGGAGGGAGGATCAAGCATGCATATCCAAGCCCAGGATGTGATTACAGGGGGAGAAATACCCCAGACTTTGTCAGCATTATTATCTGCCACACTCTAGTTTTGCACCCTAAACCCTGCTTGCAACCAGGTGAGAGTCTTTGAAGGGATGGGGATGTCCTGCCTCCGAAGTTCCGCCTGAAGAGCAAGCTGCGGCTCACCACTGAGCAGAAGTGAGTATGTCTGGACTGAAAGTTTGCCAGCCTGATGGGATGGCCTGTGTTAGGAGCCATAAATAACTAAATAAATTGTTTTGCTATATTCTCCACAGTGTTTTGGTACTACTGTTTTAGTTGTATTAGTAGTGGGGAAATGTTTGCTGTGTACTTTTTGCTAGGCACCTTGATAATTCGGAAAGGAACTATACACTTTTATTCACTCGCTTCTGTGTACAAGTACAGTGTGCTGCTTTGAACTTGCTCTGTAGGTGTCTAGACTTCACTCACTGTTTCCCCCAACTTTGGAAATCACCTGCTGTACTCATCAGTGAGTTAAGTTTGACTGCTGTTTGGGATACCACCGACAGCTTCATCTGGTTCAATTTCAGCTGTTTTATTATGTGAACCCCGATGAGGCTGAAAATAGGACATTTTGTCTAGCCCTCCTTTCCTGATCAACAACTTAAAAAATAAATAATGAAAATAAAAATATGTGTGTTATTATGCTTCCAACTGCTTAGTGTGGTGCTCTGTCATTTTATATATCTGAAACATATTTTGTCGCTAGTGAAGGAACACCAGGCCCATCCAGCCTGCCCTAACTCCACCTACACTTTGTGGTGGCAGGGGGCAGTATACAGCTCCCAGCTTCCTTCACCCTTTGCTGTGTTTCTTCCTTTTCATGATATACATGTGCCTGCCCCACGCATGCTTAAATTCTATCACAGTCTCTGCCTCCACCACCTCCCTAGGCTATCTGTTTCATCTGTTCATTACCTGTTTCATGATGAAATGCTTTCTCACCACCCTCTTAAATTCACCACCCCTCAACTGACTTCCTTGTGTTCCTTCTGTAACCAAATCTGTACTTTACCTAAAAAGTACCCCTTTTTGCCTGATCTTCCTCTCTTAGCTGAGGCCACCCTCTGACATTTTGGTCTGCTATTTCTAATCCCCTCCTGGGTTCTGTGCCACCCCCCACAATGTTGTAGCTGTCCTTTACTCCCTTTCCCTGTACCTCCATGTTGCCTGCCTTTGTGTTAACTAGTCCTGGGAGGAGGCAGTCCCCACCCCTGGCTGGGTTGGTTCCTTCTATGTTGGGTACCACCTCCACCCTCTGCTAATTTAACAACTGGTCTATGTGCTTTTTAAACCTTACACCTAGAAATCAGTTTCCCACCCAGGAGGGATGAAGGCCATCCCATTTATATAGTCTGTTATATTCCTTGTGTGGCAGAATCCCTATTAAATAAACTGTGCTGTATAAGGGCTTTCTAATTTATTCTGTTTTGTTTTTTGTAGATTTTAAACTCTTTTTTTATCTTCATTTTTGTGAATGCACACTCATAAAACAAATGAGGATTTATTGCATTGATGGTGTCTACATAATGGGTATATGCAGAAACCTAGTGCTGTTATAATGCTAAAATATTGTTAACCCACTATTACTAGAAATTCTGAGTACTCACTTTCAAAGATTACTGGGAGATTTCCCATCATGCTTGAATACCTATTTTAAGCCCCGTTTAAGTGTACTTTAACAGTGATAGCTGAAGTAGCATCTGCGGAAACTACTTGTTGCCAGTACCCTTTCTGGGTAGCCCTTGCCTGTGTGCTTTTGTGTTGTGGTTCTTTGTCTTTTTTGTCAGTAGGAACTATCCTGTTGCTATAGATGTTTTGTATTTATATGGCAATCCATTCACTTCCAAAAGGCTGAGTCAAGTAACTTTTGTTTGTGTTAAACAGGTGAATAAGTACATTGTGTTCGATCGCATACTGCAGCAGCAGCAAAGAACAGCAGAGTACAATCTCATTACACATTGCAGTAAGGGTTATTAGCAGTACACATACTGCTTTCACGAAGGGGTGTCACAGTATGAACATTTTCAGTCGTAATATCATAGTCAACAAACTCTGCTCAGAGCCAGTATGACTGTGGAGAGCATTTGGGATGCTTTTACTCATTATTTCTAATGAGTTTGCACAATGCAGATCTGCTGAGAGGCAGTTTCAATGTGGTCTTCCTTTTACACTTTTTGCAATGTATCTTCCTAGAATATGCCTGCTTATTGCTATATATTTAGCCTGGAAAGTTCACAGAAGAAATGGCATCTTATTTTTGGGTGGCGGAGCACTGGTAGTAGAACACTGGAATATGTCATACATAGGTACGGGCTCTGTGCGGATGATAACACTCAGTGGCCATACACCTCAGATGCTCGCATGCGGATCCATCATCCCGGTGCTATTGCACTGCTCAGAGTGGGTGACAGCCATTGCTGAAGCCACTCACACAGGTCCCGGAACAGGCATGTAACAGCCGACCTCCCATTTGTTTGTGCAGTCAGGGAACCACAGATGCACTGTCCGTAGCCTGGAGCATACATTGCAAATGGCATTGCAGGATACTGCACCCCATGGCACACAGGATACCTCAGCAGTCCAGAGGACAATACATTACACAGGGGAACGGGGGAAAGTGTGGGCCTGCAGTGGTGTATGACAGAAGGAATATACAGCATCGACAAGGCATGCATTGGAGGTATGTATTTTCCTTCTTACGGTTTGCCAGGGACATACACAATGCTGCATACACTGGTAGGGCCACAGCTTACATAGTGTCCCAATGCATGGTATAGCCACTTGGGGCATTCCGGAGTGCAGGTCCCCGACCTGGGTCCAGTGCAGTCGGTGGCTGGCCATGCAGGGTGTGGAGGGCAGTGCCAGTCTCCGCAACAGGGTGAGTATGGGGGAGCGGGGCTGTCTACCTACCGAGGCAGTGGGTGGGAGTCCTCTATGCTATGGATATGGACCGTGGTTTCCTCTGGTGCGATTGAGTCCGGGGGTTGGGGCCCTACACTACTGAACTCTTCAGGGATGGAGTTGGATTGATCGGGGATGGGAAGGGTACCTCTAGTCCACCAGGGCTGCCAGGCTGCTGTGCACCTGGGTGCACCTCCGCGGTCTGCCTGTGGGTGGCTGGCCGAGTTAGGCCAGCTATTCATGGCCTGTGGGCCGTACTGCTCTGGACTGTGAGGGGCACATTCCCACTGAGTATGCTGCAGCGCAACATATGCATGGGAATGCACACTCAACTTGCATGGAATACTATTTTTGTGCACCCTGGCCCATACCCTTGTGGCCACCACATCCCGCACGTGAATATCATGCTGCGGTGCATTGGAGTTACGTGGCACATCTCCCTTTTCCACTGGGATGCGCTACACATCTCCTCTGAATATGAGTGCCCTGGACTGGGCTACCCTGAAGAAATACATTATCAAAATAGTATAATCATGACCCCACTGAAGACAAGATATTGCATCTAATCTGAGACAGCCTGAGTAAATACAGTGCAAAAATGTGTAAATGAAGATCCCAATGACAACGAGATGTAGCTTCTCCCCTTCGCTATCCAGGATACAAAATATAGAATAAGAAATATTTAAAGGAAATCCACTCTAAGCTGAACTTCAGTGTGTTCACTGGCATATCTCTGTTCCCCCTAGGATTTTCAAAATGTTAGCCACCGTGGCTAAAGTGACCCCAGACTGTTTAGCCACTATGTGAAATCATGAGCCACACCACGATATACACTGCCAAATTAGTTATTCTAACCCATGTACTATGCTATTGCTAAAAATGGCATGAACAGAAGGTTTTAGCTTCTATGGCTTGGGTAACTTTAAAAATCGTTAGAAATTTTAGCCACACGCTAAAAACATTCGCTGGTGGCAACGTGGCGAGTGGCTAGCAGGAATATAGCATATGGTTAATTCTGGGGGATTTCAACGCCTGGATCGACGATGAACTCTCGCATTTTGGTCAAGATCTCCTCCAGCTTATGACTATGCTGGGTCTTGCACAGGTTGTTTCTTCCGCAACCCACATACGTGGTCATTCATTGGATTTAGTGTTCCTCCTGGGGATGGAGATCTCTGACTTGGTGGTAGAACCAGTCAGTTCGTCTGACCATCACACCATTAGGTTCAGTTTCGGGGCTCCCCCAAAGGGCCTGCTGCTATGGAGATGGTCCAGTACTACCTTCTGCCAGAGAATTGGCAGAGAACACCAGGACAAGGCGCTGCTGTTGTGACTGGACTTCTCTACTGGGACTATATTGCCCTCCTGCTCTCCCCTCCACCCCCCCAACCCAAAGCCAGTTCTGCTTTTATAGGCACAAGATTTGACTGACAACAGAAACCTCCTGTTTGGGAGAAGGAAGTGAGTGATTATAGAGCCACCAAAGACTCACCATCCTAGAAGGACAAGAGTAGCTCTCCGTCCCCCCCCCCAGCTGCTGGAGGTCTGCCTCTGAGCAAGTAAGGGGACTACTGAGAAATATAGGATCTTCTTGTCTCAGAACAGGAAGATCAGGAGCTTAAAGGGCACAGAGGCAGTAAGTAAGTAGGGAGAAAAAATAAACGGAGGCAAGAGTAAGGATTCCCAACAACAGTGAATGGGCCAGAAATAAGACATGATAGGAGTGGTGCGGTGCAGTGGCTGTGGAGCAGCAGTCTTCCGGGAGATGTTCTGGAGGATGTGGTGTTGTCCCATCTGCAGGCACCTCTCTGGGCTGAGGGAGGAGGTTGCTCATCTCCAGGCTGAGTTGGCCAGGATTTGTGGGACCTTCTCTCCCATCCAGGGACCACCAGGGCCACTGCTGTTGCCTCAGAGGTTGCCAGGAAAGAGGAATGGTTGGACCACAGTGGGCTCAGGGAGGGTGAAAGTGGTGAAACAGAGGCGCATCCCTCCAGTTGTACCTCTCCACAATTCATATGCTGTTCTGGCAAAGTGTGGTTCCTCTATGGAGGCACCCGCAGTGGAAACCAAGGAGGATGCTGGGAACCTCCACAGAGGACACCCACAGGAGGGTGGCATGGGACCCCACAGAGGAAGGAAACAACTGCTGGTGGGGGACTCCATTGTTAGGGAGGTAGAATTGGGGGAGGAAGGGGAGAGGGAGGTAAGGTGCCTGCCTGGCGCCATGGCTTTGAGGTTCAGGGAGTGAATCCTCAGGATCACTGGAGCAGCTGCACAGGGGAGGGAGCTGGATGTCATTGTCTACCTAGGGACAAAAGACCTGACTAAGAAAGGGATCAGAGCAGTGCAGGAAGAGTTTGAGTTGGGGAGGGGCCTTAGAGAAGTAGCACGTACGGTAACCTTCTCGGAGGTGCAGCCTGCCTGTGGCATAGGTGAGGCTAGGGTGCTCCACACCATGGGATTCAATCAGTGGTTGAAAAACTGGTGCAGAGCTCAGGGACTTGGTTTCATTAGGGACTGGGGGTCCACCTGGAGTGATGCAAGCCTATACTGGCGTGATGGTCTGCATCTGTCCAGAAGGGGAACCAGAATCCTAGATGATAGGTTTAAATGCTTCATTGGCAAGCATTTAAACTAGCCAAGGGAGGAGGCACTGGAAAGGAGCAGGAAATTATGCCTCCCCCCCCAAAAAAGTCAGGGTAGTAAGTGAGGTAAACACCCAAGTTAGAGATGTCGATAGCGAGAAGGGAAGGGGTAAATGGAGAAAGTGACAAAGGCAATAAGGACAGGGATGGGGCAAAAAGGGGTAAGGCTATCAGGAAATGGAGGATAATGAGTACCAATGCCCGTGTTCTGGGCAAAAAGTTTCCTGAACTGGTGGCCTTGATGGAAGAGGGATGCCTGGATGATATATCAGTCACAGAAACATGGTACACAGAGAACCATGACTGGGATGTTAACATACCAGTGTACACAACCTACAGGAGAGACAGGCAGGGGAGAATGGGGGAGGAGTAGCTCTCTATGTAAGGGAAGGGATAAAAGTAACTGAACAAAAGAGTAAACAGGGAGGAGAGGAGGCACTGTGGGTCACCTTAGAGATTGGAAATGGCACTACAATCTGCACAGGGGTTGTATACAGACCCCCATGTCAGGGAGAGGGAATGGACAAGGATATGATAGAAGGCATTCTTTGGATGGCAGAGAAAGGGGAGATACTGTTGATGGGAGACCTGAATATGCCAGATGTTAACTGGAGCACCTTTCCTGCAGCCACATCCAAGAGCAGGGCCATTCTCGATGTCCTACAGGTGGCAGGCCTCAGACAGCTAGTTTTGGAACCCACTCATGAGGGAGTAATCTTAGACCTCATACTCTCAAATGGGGACAGTGAGAGGATCTCGGATCTAGAAGTGGGTAGCCATCTGGGAACAAGTGACCACCAAACAGTGTGGTTCACAATAAACTCAGCTACAGATTCAAGCCATACAAAAGTGAGGGTACTGGACTTTAGGAGGGCTTTTGGCAAGATGGGAGAGTGCCTTAGAAAAGCACTAGCAAACAGGCTAGAAGGAGGGGTGGAGCAAAAATGGGGAAACATCAAAACTACCATCACAGAGGCAACAAGCCTTTTTGTGAAGCAGATAAACAAATCAAAATGAAATAAAAAGCCACTATGGTTCTCAAAAGAGGTGACAGGGAATGTCAGGGAGAAAAAGATAGCATTCAGGAAGTATAAGGAAACATAGAAGGAGCAGGACAGAGAGCTTTACCAGTTAAGGCAGATACTGAACGAATATTCAAACAACATGAAGTCTTGCTATATTATGACATATGCAGTGAGTCCCAACCTTCGAACTGCTCCGGAGGTGAAAGAGTTAGCTTTCCATACCAGGCATGGAACGCTGAGCTCGAGCTCGGTTGAAAACTCTGTCTGTTGTTCTTCAAACTCAAACTGTCAGATTCTTTACTCCGCCTCACTGAACAGTCGCCCGAGATTTCTCCTTCTGCTCGGTTCATTTTGTCGGTTAAAGTATTGTTTTCCTCGGTCTTCGACCGAATTTAAACCGCAACTGGTCGGTTCAGACTCTGTCTGTGGTATTGTAAGTACTAGATAGGTTTTACATTAATTCTGTTCTGTGTGGAACTTGTAAACGGTTTATTGGTTCGGTTTGAACTGATCAGGTTGTTTAAAATATATTAATCTGTATTTAGAGTGTGGTTACCGGTTCTTATCGGTTCTAAAAAAAATGGATTTTATTATGTTTTTTTCCACGACCCGGGACACGGTTGGGAACCGATAAGAGGGTTTTACCTGGTGGATTGCCATAAACGGGTAAGTTTGGTTAGGCTGGCATTATGTCTGAGAAACCCAAAAGAAAAACCGGGCCCACTGGGTTTCAACACTGCAGTGTCTGTGGGGAAGTCTTTGCTAAGGCTGACCCCCACATCACCTGTGTTTATTGTCTGGGGTTTGACCACCTCAATGCAGGCTGCCAGATTTGCAAAAACTTTCCTGCAGCTACCCTGGAGAAGAGAGTTGGTAGGCTCAGGGAAAGGGAGGCCAAAAAGTCCGCTGAACTGGATGGCCAGCCTGGTTCGGTTCCAACTGAACCGGAAGGAGTGCCCTTTGACCAGGGCGAGACTTCCTCGGGCAAAAGGAGAGCCGACTCTGAGGAGTCGGTTCCAGCAAAAAGGACTAGGAAATCAGCTGGTGTGGGACCAAAACTTTCCTCTCCAACCGCTGAAGAGATAGCCAAAGCGATTAAAATTGTCCAGTTGCTTTCTCCGGTTCCGACCGAACCAGCACCATCAGGTAAGCGTATGGTTCGGCCGGTTCCACCGGTTCAAGAGTACGATTTAGAGGAATTTTATGAACCGGAGGAGGGGGAAGAGGAGTATGAGGAGAGTGAATGTGGATTTGAAAGTCTGGATGTGCCCATTGAACAGGACATCTCCCCAGACAGACCTTCAGGAGTGTCTCCTCCTAGGCTTTCTGAGTCCCCTTCTCATTTTATGTTTTATAAAAAAGTGGCTGAAACCCTCCAGCTCCCTATGGAGGATGCTGTGAATGATCAAGAGGAGCCTGACTATGTGGAAATGGTGGATATCCCAGAGTCTAGGAGACTGTCTGTTCCTTTGCATAAATCTTTTGGGAAACAGATAGTAAAAATTCTAAAAACTCCTCACACTATACCTCCTGTGGATAAGAGAATGGACAAGAGGTACACATTGTCAGGCTCTGATATGGAGTTCCTTACTCAACAATGCAGCCATGTTGGGGTAGTGCAGTCTGCAGCCTGTGACAAGCAAATATTCCCTTGGCTTCACACCTCCCTGACAAGGACTCCAGGAGGATTGATGCCATGGCAAAGAAACAGTACATGGCAGCATCCTTGGGACTCAGACAGGCAAATTATATGGCTTATGTTGCTAGATACCAAAAATCCAGATGGGATACTGTTATGGCTTTAGCAAAACTGGTCCCTGGCCAGCTTGCCAAGGAGCTGGAGCAGGTGGCTGCTGATGGTATTGAGGCATCCAAGGTGCAATTCCATGCTGCAGTGGACTCTAATGATGTGTCATCAAGAGTCATGGCTACATCTGTGGCATGCCATGGAATGGCTTGGCTCAGATGTACTAGCTTGTCACAGGATACCCAGACTAAGGCCATGGATTTTCCTGTTGTGGGTAATTCTCTGTTTGGGGAGCAGACAGAGAATTACATGAAGAAATGGATGAGTATAGGACCACCTATAGGAGTGCACAGGCCAAGGAAAGGCAGGCCACTCCTCAAAAGCAGCCTTCCAGGGGCAGGGGCAGGCCTTTTCATAAGCCTTTTTACCAAGCCCATGCCTCCTCTTCTGCTTACGCCCAGAGGGGGTTCTTTAGAGGGAGAGGCAGATGGGGCACAAGCAGGCCTACTTCCACCCCCCCAGCCTGAAGCCCCTGTCAAGCAGGCACCCTGATGGGGTTGCCAGGGCCGATTCTCACCTACCTGTAGGGGGCAGGCTGGCTTACTTTGTCCAGGACTGGAAGTCTCTGACGTCAGACAAGTGGGTCCTGGAAGTAGTAAGCCAGGGACTGGTTCTCAGCTTCCAAAAATTGCCAAAGATGAGAACCAGATCTTTTCTACCTGCAAATCCACCAGAGGCACTTGCCCTAGAGGCAGAAGTCTCTTCCCTCCTGGCTCTCAGAGCCGTGGAAAGGGTTCCACCCCTATACCAGGGCAAAGGATTGTACTCCAGGTACTTCCTTACCCCAAAAAAGACAGGAGAATGGCGGCCCACCCTGGATCTCAGATACTTAAACAAGCACCTTTTAAAGCCAAAATTCAAAATGGTGACTCTGGTAATTATTCTACCCTCTCTAAGGCCAGGGGACTGGCTAGCGTCCCTGGACCTCAAGGATGCCTACTTCCATATTCTCATCAGAAGCTCCCATCGAAAGTACCTCAGGTTTGAGCTGCCCTCAGGCCATTACCAGTTCAGAGCAATGCCCTTTGGCCTCACCTCTGCTCCAAGGGTATTCACAAAATGCCTGGCAGTAGCAGTTGCCTCCCTAAGAAGGCAAAAAATTGCCATTTTCCCTTACCTGGACGACTGGCTCATAGTAGGCCAGTCTCCAGACCAAGTCAAGTTACATCTACAGATAACTCAGCAACTGCTTACCTCTCTAGGTTTCCTTCTGAATATTTTAGAGTTAGTTCTAGAGCCTGTCCAGCTCCTCACCTTCATAGGCGCAGAGCTGAACACAGAGAAAGCCAGAGCCTTCCTTCCTTTGGACAGGGCAAGGACCCTGGTCTCTCTGGTCTCCTCATTCACCCTGCAGGTCTCTCGACCAGCAAGGCATTTTCTACAGCCCCTGAGTCACATGGCTGCTTCTACAGCAGTAGTGCAGGGAACAAGGTTTCAGATGAAGGACATCCAGTTCCATTTGAGAGCCTTTTGGTCTCAAAGGAAAGACCCTCTAACCAAATTGATCCCAGTAACTCGAACCCTGATCCAAGCCCTACAGTGGTGGCAGGATCAGAGCAATCTGAGACAAGGGGTTCCCTTTCTCACTCAGTTTCACTCCTTAATCCTTACTACAGATGCATCCCTCTTGGGGTGGGGAGCTCACATGGGCGACCTCACTACCCAAGGATTGTGGTCCCCTCAGGAATCTCTGCTCCACATCAGTCTGTTGGAGCTCAGAGCAGTTTTTCTAGCACTTCAAGTTTTTTCCAAATCTGTTCAGAACAAAGTTGTACAGGTCAGAACAGACGACACCACCACAATGTGGTACATCAACGAGTATGGAGGCACTCGGTCTACGGCCTTGTGCACCGAAGCAGTGAAGTTGTGGTCTCTGGCTTACTTTCTGAACACCTCCCTTACGGCAGTTCACCTCCCAGGCAAGGACAATGTCTTGGCAGATGCTCTCAGCAGGATTTCCCAGGGCCATCACGAATGGTCTCTGGATCCCCTGGTCCTGCAGGTAATATTTGCCAGATGGGGCACCCCACAGATAGATTTTTTTGCAGCCCCAGACAGTCACCAACTTCCACTTTTTTGCTGCAGGCCCCCAGTGTTGGGCTCAGTCCCTCTGGATGCCTTCTCAATTGGGAAGGGAAGTTTCTCTATGCTTTTCCCCCCTTCCCTCTCCTATTCAAAGTGTTAGTCAAAATCAGATCTCAATCCTGCAAGATGATTCTGATTGCTTCAGATTGGGCCAGACAGCCCTGGTATCCACTCCTACTGTCCTTAGCAGTCCATCTTACCCTGTGTCTTCCCAGGAATCACAACCTGTTAACCTGTGCTCAGGGGAAGGTTTGGTACCCGAACCTCAAATCTCTCAATCTCAAGGCCTGGCTCTTGAAGAGTTAGAGTTTGCTGACCTACACCTCTCCCAAGGTGTGATGGATATACTGAAGGCTTCTAGGAAACCTTCCACCAGGGCTACTTACAATTCCAAATGGAAGAGGTTTTCCATATGGTGCTCTGGGAAGCATATTTCCCCAGAATCTGCTGATTTACCCGCAGTCCTGGATTATATGGTCCGTTTA
Organism: Neoceratodus forsteri; assembly: GCA_016271365.2. Lineage (NCBI taxonomy): Eukaryota > Metazoa > Chordata > Ceratodontiformes > Ceratodontidae > Neoceratodus > Neoceratodus forsteri. Next base: position 1,404,094,383 of record CM057450.1, read on the forward strand.
AATACTTTGGGGCTGAGACCAGCTACCCTAAAGGTACATTTGGCAGCTGTGTCTGCTTTTATTTCAGCAGGTAAACCCTCTTCTCTTTCAGCTCATCCTGTATTTTCTAAGTTTTTTAAGGGATTGCTTCTCACCAACCCTCCATTCAGGGATCCTGCCCCTGCCTGGGATCTTAATGTTTGCATTGCTCAGCTTATGCAACCTCCATTTGAGCCCTTGTCTTCAGCAGAGCTTAAGTACTTGACTTGGAAGACTGTGTTTCTGGTAGCCATCACTTCTGCCAGACGCATAAGTGAATTACAGGCTTTGTCAGTGGAGTCGGATTTTATCTCCTTTCATAGAGATAAGGTGGTCCTCAGGACTAACAGGAAGTTCTTGCCTAAGGTGGTTTCACATTTCCACCTTAATCAATCTATATCTCTTCCAGTGTACTTCACTGACCATTCCTCCTCTGGTGAGAGGAGGCTGCACAGCTTAGATGTGAAGAGAGCCCTTAGTTACTACATAGAGCTTACCGGGTCACAGGTTTGACTCCTCCAACTGTTCCTCACTTATGGTGAGGTTGGTAAGGAAACCTGCCACTAAAGATCCATTGCCAGGTGGATTGTTTCTTGTATCAATTATGTTGTGAAAGTTGGGTAAGGTTCCTCCCTCAGGCCTGAGGGCTCACTCTACAGAGGTACAGCTGCTTCCCTGGCTGCTGCCAGGGACATCCTATTCTAGAGATATGTCAAGCAGCTACCTGGAAAACAGTTTACACTTTTACCAAGCATTACTCCCTGGACATCCAAGCTAGGAGTGATGCTCGGGTTTGCTACAGCTGTGCTTCAGAGCTTATTTCCTAAGTAGGTTCTGTCCCTCCTCCATGGAGGTACTGCTGTGTAGTCTGCATATGTCATAATATAGGAAGACTTCATGTTGTTTGAAGAAAAAATTACTCACCTTAGTAATGTTGTTTCTTCTAATGGAGTCTTGCTATATTATGACCTCCCCCCATGCCCCTCTCAGAACCTCTTTTTTTGGGATGTGGGTGGGCAGTGCAGTGTTGGCACTTAGTAGATGCCCACCTTGTTGTTTTCACCCCCTCCTTTTTAGGGGTGACTTGGTGTTGTGTTTTTCATTTTTTGGGTCTCCTGACTTGAGTCTTTGTTTTGGGACCAAAAAATGTGTTCTTATGTTTAGTAGCCAGTTGGCTAGTGTAGGTTTACAGCTTCCACACAGGACCTTAGTGAGTTTAGCTCGTAAAGATCTGACAGTTTGAGTTTGAAGAACAACAGACAGAGTTTTCAACCGAGCTCGAGCTCAGCGTTCCATATCTGGCATGGAAAGTTAACTCTTTCACCTCCGGAGCAGTTCGAAGGTTGGGACTCACTGCATATGTCATAATATAGCAAGATTCCATTAGAAGAAACATCATTACTAAGGTGAGTAATTTTTTTTTCTGCTCAGTATTCACAAAAGAGGAGGAGGGGGAGTTGCCTAATCCATTAAACAGAAGCACTCTGGATAGGGGGGGTCAATCCAGTCCTTTCACAGAAGAAAGGGTTCTGAAAGAACTCCTAAAACTGAAGGTGGACAAAGCAATGGGGCCTGATGGAATTCACCCCAAAATTCTAAAAGAATTAAGGGGAGAATTAATGAAATCACTGACTACCCTTTTTAACAAATCATGCAAGGATGGTGTGGTACATGAGAACTGGAGGAAGGCGGATGTGATTCCTCTTCACAAAAGTGGGACCAAGACAGAGGCAGGAAACTACAGACCTGTCAGTCTGACCTCTGTGGTAGGGAAAATGATGGAATCACTTCTGAAGGAAAGAATTGATGAGTACCTAGAGGCCAGAGGGGCACATGGCCCAAGGCAGCATGGTTTCACAGTGGGAAGGTCATGTCAGACGAATCTAGTTGATTTCTTTGACTGGGTGACCAAAGTAGTAGACCAGGGAGGAGCTGTGGACATGGCCTACCTAGACTTTAGGAAGGCATTTGACACAGTCCCACACAAAAGATTAATAGTCAGATTAACCAACCTGGGAGTGGGTCCCAAGGCGGTAGCCTGGGTAAAACATTGGCTGAACAACAGGACACAGAAGGTAATTGTAAATGGAGTCCACTCTGAAGAAAGGGGGTTACTAGTGGGGTACCGCAAGGTTCAGTACTGGGTCCAGTCCTTTTTAATGTCTTTGTAAGTGACATTGCTGAGGGACTGGAAGGAAAAGTATGCCTCTTTGCAGATGACACAAAGATCTGCAACAGGGTTGATACACCAGGATGTGTGAAAAGGATGAGAAGGGACTTGGCAAGGTTGGTGGAATGGTCAGAAGTATGGCAGCTTGGATTCAATGCAGAGAAGTGCAAAATATTGCACCTGGGAAACAAAAACCCAGGGGAAGATTACACAATGGGGGGAGGTAGTAACAACAACAAAAATGGAAAGGGACCTGGGGGTAATCATATCAGATGACCTTAAGGTTAGCAAGCAATGTGAGAAGGCAGTAGGGAGGCTGGGGGGATACTGGGATGTATAGGGAGAGGCATCACCAGCAGAAAACAGTAAGTTGTTATCCCTCTGTACAGACAGTTGGTGAGACCCCATCTGGAGTACTGCGTCCAGTTCTGGAGACCCCATCTCCGCAAGGACATAGACAAGATAGAGGCAGTCCAGAGGAGGGCAACTAAAATGGTGCAGGGTCTGCAAGAGAAGCCATACGAGGAGAGACTAAAGGAGCTTAATATGTATACCCTTGAGGAAAGGGGGGGGGGACATGATAGAAACTTTTTAAGTACCTCGGTGTAATCAACAAAGTCCAAGAGGATATCATCTTTCAGAAAAAGAGATGTGCAAGAACAAGGGGACACAATTTGAAGATAGAGGGGTTGTGGTTCAGGGGCAGTGTGAGGAAGTATTTTTTCACAGAGAGGGTGGTGAATGCATGGAACAGCCCTCCTGAGGAGGTTGTGGGGTCTAAAACTGTGGGTGAAGTCAAGAATGTATGGGACAGACACAAGGCAATTTTTTGTGGGGGGTAGGAAGAAATAGGCTGTTGATTAACTAGGATCTGCAGCTTATCCAGTAGGTAGGGAAATGGGCAGACTGGGTGGGCCAAGTGGTCCTTATCTTCCGTCAAAGTCTATGTTTCTATGTTAGCCCTTGAGGGGTTTGGCCCCAGGTGGCCTAACGGCAGTGCTAGACCTATCAGGCCTACCAAGTGAATGCTTGGATCCAGTGGACCTTGTGCTTGCCTATAACAGGGTGGTTATGGGGGCCCTGGATTCCATTGCTCCTGTTTGTCTTCGTTCACTTACCTTTCACCCAAGGTCCCCATGGTTTGATGGGGCCCTAAAGGAGTTGAGGAGAGTGGGACGAAAGTTAGAGAGGGCGCGTGGCAGAAGTCGGGCCTGGAGGTTAACAGGCTTAGATTGATGGATCATTACTATTGTAGGTACTAGGTATTGTAATCCAAGATTGAATAAATAAATAAATAAAAATAAATAAATGACTTCGTTTATCAATCGACAATCACCCGTAAGATGGCAGAATTCCTTTCCAGGGAGATTGTTGCTGCACAGAATCAACCAGCTCAGGTCTTCCGGACTGTGGGCAGTTTGTGCAGTCCAGCCTGTCTCCAGTCTGGTGGAGCATTGTGACGAGAGATGTGATGAGTTTGCTCGATTCTTTGCAGAAAAGGTTGTCACCATCAGGTCTGGCATCTGTCTCGCCCAGTCTAGTGGGTGCTGCGGAGGTTGTCGGGAAGTTGCGAGCACCCGGCCTGTCTGGTCTGACTTTGGCTGACTGAATATCATGGATGTTGCAAGGTTCATTCAGACCTTGCGGCCAACCAGCTGTAGTTTGGATCCGGGCCCAACGTGCCTCCTTGTGGGGTGTGTAGATAAGATCGGCCCGGTCCTGGCTGAGATGGTCTGGCAATCATTGGATAGGGGGATCTTCCCAGATCCCCTTAAAGAAGCGGTCATTTGACTGCTTCTGATAAAGCTCTCCCTTGATCTAGATAATCTTGCTGACTACAGACCAGCCTCTAACCTGCCCTTTGTGGGTAAGGTTATTGAGAAGGTGGTTGTGCAGCAGCTGGATGATCATTTGTCTATCCACAACATCTATGATTCTCACTAGTCAGGATGTAGGAGGAGGCATAGCACCGAGACAGCCCTTGTTCGGGTGCTTAATGATCTCCTAATAGCATGAGATTGGAAGACCTGTTCCATCTTGGTCCTCCTTGATCTCTCCACAGCGTTTGACAATGTGGACCATGGTGTGCTATCGGAGCGCCTGCTGTTCATCTGTGGATTGTCTGGTACTGTCTTCAGGTGGTTTTGATCTTACCTCGAGGGTAGGACACAGACAGTGGTCTCTGGAATTTATTCCTCTGATCCTCTCCCCCATCCTGCGGGGTGCCGCAGGGCTCCATTTTGACGTCCATGTTGTTCGCAGTGTATATGCTGCCATTAGGGGACATTATTAGGTGGTACGGGCTGAGTTTTCACTGCTACTTGGATGATACTCAGCTGTACATGTCCTTTGCGACCAAGCAGGGAGATGTCTTTGCAGTGTTTAACACCTGCCTGTCTGAGATCCAAGACTGTATGAGTTCTAGTTGGCTGAGGTTGAACCCTTATAAGACTGAAGTGTTGGTGGTGGACCCTGATCATTGGAGGGCGGATTTGTTGGCAGGACTACTCTCTATTCTTTGGCTTGTGGGTGTCCAGCTAACCTTCTCAGACTAAGTGCGGAACCTGGGTGTTATTTTTGATGATGGTCTGACCTTGAAATCACAGGTGTCAGTCATTGTCAAGCCCTCTTTTTACCATCTGAGGAATATTGCCTGGGTGAAACACTTGGTTCCTTCCGATGATCTTCCTACGTTGGTCCATACCTTCGTAACCACTCGCCTTGACTACTGCAACGCCCTGTACCTAGGCTATGTCTAGGACCAGTCATATAACGCCTGTGCTTTGTGGACTGCATTGGCTGCTAGTGCGATGGCGTATCATCTTCAAGGTCAGTTTGCTGACCTATAAAGCCCTACATGACCAGGGACCCTGCTACCTGAAAGATCTCCTTACTCCCTACTGCCACTCCCGACCACTTCGATTCACCAACTAGGGATTGCTAGAGATTCCCAGGGTGCGATTACAAACATGTGGGGCCTGTTCGTTTGCTTATATGGCCCTGACCCTGTGGAATTTTCTACATCGTCAGATAAGGGACTGCCTGATCATCCAAAGTTTTAAAAAGGAACTAAAAACGCACCTGTTCAGCCTGGCATTTATGAATGAAGATCAGATATAGTGTCGCCAAAGTTATGATTTATATTATCTAATTACTGTTTATAGTTATGGTTTTAATGTTTTATTGTAGATTGATAACTTTTGTACAGGCGCCTTGGTTTAAGAAAGGTGCCTTTTAAAGAAATAAAGTTTGATTGATTGATGATTGATAAACAAACAGTTTCTTTAAGCAGTAGTGCATGAGAGAGTGTTGGTTCTGCTGGGGTAACCTCATGCCTGGGTGGTTGGGCACGAGGCCACAGGCCAAGTGGGTCCAGTGTCCCAGTAGTGAGGTTATTCCAGCACGACCCACATCCTGGAGTGCATTACTGCTATTATACAATGGCTCATTATTATACAAAATAAAATTTAAAAAGCTTTTTTAGTACATTTTTAGTGTGGCAATATATATTTGTTTCTTAAGAGAAGATGCAAACATTGCAACAACAAATCAATACAGTGAGGTTGCCAAGGGCAGATAGCCAATCAGGTTCCAGGATTTGTTATTGCCATTGTGTAATTATTGTGTTCTAACATATTAGAAAGCAGTATTTATTTTGAATGTTGTGGCCATGAGGATGATATGTACAAGGAGAGTGTGTGTGTGTGTGTGTGTGTGTGTGTGTGTATCCAGGATACAAAATATAGGATAAATATTTAAAGGAAATGTACTCTAAATTGAACTTCACTGTGTTCGGTAGCATAAACAGTTAATTTTTTTTTATAACATATTAGAATGCAGTATTTATTTTGAATGTTGTGGCCATGAGGATGATATGTACAAGGAGAGTGTGTATGTGTGTGTGTATCCAGGATACAAAATATAGGATAAATATTTAAAGGAAATGTACTCTAAATTGAACTTCACTGTGTTCGGTAGCATAAACAGTTAATTTTTTTTTTATAACATATTAGAATGCAGTATTTATTTTGAATGTTGTGGCCATGAGGATGATATGTACAAGGAGAGAGAGAGATAGAGTGTGTGTGTGTGTGTGTGTGTTTGCTGTAGCTCGATTCGTTTTTTCCCGAAAAAGCATAGTAGAAAAGAAAATGCCTGCTGATTGCTTCATATTCACTGAATAGTAGTTCACTGAAGACCTGGCATTTGTCTGAAACAGTGTCTTTAGAGGTTAAAAAAAACAGTGTAAATTATAGATGTGCTGGGGATAGGGTGACACTTATGAGGTATGAATCTTTTTTGAAAGACAGTACATTCCCAAGTGAAATTCTAGCAAGAAACTGTTTATATGCTTAGTATTTAAATGTGCAAGTTGTTACCTTCTGAAGGGGGTAAACGGATCTCCAGTTTAAAAGGCAACCAATATTTAACAAATATTTAACAAGCTGTTTCAGTTTCCTAATGGCATCTGATAAGCAGCTTGGAGTTATGTCTCCAACATTCTTAACAGAAAAAAGGGAGTATTTTATTTCACTTGGCATGGAAGGATACATTGAAAAGTCCAAAACATGTGTTCCACGATGCTCCATTTTCCAGCTACAGATAGCAAGATGGCTGTAGGCTCCGCCCACAGCCATAAAAATTGGTCTTCTACATAGAGCAACAGTTTTTGGTCTTTGTGCTGGAGGCGCCAGGTCCCTCTTGGAGCAAAATGTCTGGGCCATCAGCACCATGACATTGCACAGGTGCAGGGCACATACCAGTGCAGATAGGCAGTGCCTGTGGTTCAGTCACCTGAGTTCCTTTTCCCCCCACCATTGAGTATACACCGTGGGAGTGAACTTCGAGTTACTTGCATTGACCTTCAATATGTCTAAATCCAGTACAGCGGGGGCCCCACTTTTGACTGTGTCAATGTGGTGGCTCTGTTGATTGCATAGACTCTCATTCTTTTTGTTTTGACTGTCTTCGTTGGAATCATCTGGCTGAGACTCACTTGACCTGTCTTGCCCTCAGTTGTGGACACTGGAAATCAGGTCTATTATGTGGGGTAGGCCTGTCCCTGAATTTGTTACATCTTGACACAGATCTGCCTCATGAGCAAAATATTGGTGGCTGGGGCAGAATGTTGCACTGGTAATTACAGTGGGAGGGATGACTTGTGTGCTAAAAACTAGTGCCTTCTGCACCAAGAGCAGAGTGTTGCTCCAATCAGGGATTGTTTCTTGGAAGACTGTTATATTACGATTGAAAAAAAAAAGAGTAGCCGCCATTCACTGCTGTTAGTTAAGGCTAACTAACTATGGCAATTTGTCAAAAGCTGCAATGATTGGAGGCACAGTACTTCACATTGAGCAAGACAGGACGGAAATAAATAGCCTATCATTGGGAAGGAGGTTCACCTGGGGGAATAGCATAGTTTCGGAAGGCATGTGGTGAGTTTAAAACCTGGAGCTCCCATGTATTTGGCTTATAAATTTCCCATGTGTGGCTGAGTCTGCCACAGTGGAGATTGGAGGGGACAGAATCGGTACTTTGCACAGCTGCCCAGTATGTTACAGGGTCCTGGGTGCACTAGAATACTACAGTGACACAGTCACATGTTAAAAAGTACAGTCCCATGTGTAGTGCAGCAAACAGCAGCATAGGCAGACAGTATTTTTTATCAACTGTTTGAAGACTGTACTCAGTTGTGTGATGTGAGACTGTCTTTTGAGATTGACTGCAGGCTGGGTTTTTGCATGGTGGTGAAATTTATTCCTTTAAATCTGCTGATGGTTGGTTCTTGATTTAAGCTTAGTTTAAAGTATAAGGATTGAGATTCATGATACCAGGGATTATATCATCCTGACCAGTCTCAACTGTTTGTTTTTTTACTTTCTTTATCCTCCTATGGCAGGTCCACCATCACCGTCCACCAACCTATTGGACTCAGGATCCTTCGGGGGCTTGTAGTGCCATGCGCACCCCGGCTGATCCCCAGAGCCAGTCTGGTGGCATCATCTTTGGCAGCCCCCACATTTTCCTCCATTTTCTCCTGTGAACTTGCTACTCCCGAGACCCCCGGGAGTGGTAACGCATGTGCTTGGAGGTGCACATGCACACCACAGCTCCAGATGGGGTCTCCTCCTCCTCCTGCCTCCCTGGTCGGCCTAGCACTGAAGGTCCTCGGAGTGACGTTGCTTCTCCGACCTCCACCAGGGGTGGCCAAGCTTCAAGGGTTCGTGCAACCCCTTCCCGAGGTAGAGGGACGCCAGCCAGCAGCTTGCTGTAGTCCCCTTCCACCCTGGCCGGCCTCCGACTCAGGCTTGTTCCCGAACCCGGGTCACCGGCATGGCATGAGGTGTGGTGTCCAGTGCCTCAACCCCCCACGCCACAGGGCCGGCCGGTCTCAATTGTTTTTGATCCACTTTCTTTAAGATGCTAAAATGTTAACTTACCCAAACCACACTTTTGTTTACTTATCATTGTCTTCTTTGTACATTCTTGGGGTGGGGTGAGGGGGTTAGGGGATCTGTATTAAATTTGCATCATTCTGCTATACTTTTAGTTTCTGGACACAAAACTTTATCCCTGCCCCCCCATCACCACCACCAGTGATGTCTGCAGGAGACAAAGAGGGAAACCACGTGACTTCAGTATTAGCGTCTTAGTAGGAGCACAGTAAATACTGCTTCAGCTATTCCAGTGCAATTGTGGGATTACTGTATCACAAACCTGGGATGTTTCTTGCCAGAAGGTCTAAGACAGCTTACACAAAGAAGTAATTTACAGAAGTCTAAAATTAAGAAAAACAAAAGCACCGCCGCCAGTGCTCTGGTGTCTCTGGTAAACACTGAAACATACAAAAACCAAAAACTGGGAAACTCACTTGGATCAGTGTACCAACAAAAGAAAGCAAATGCTAAAGGTGCGTGCCAATCACGTTATTAAAACGGGGGTGCACAGCACAAAAATACTGATTGTTTCGCATAAGCTCCGTGAGGAGTGTTTGAGTGTCGCCTAAAGTGCACATAAATAGTGTGCACTTAAAGACGCATCATCTGCTTACAGTTCGTGCAGTGGATGTGAAAGCACTCAAAATTAAAAAATACAAACATAAAAAAACTGTATCAGATCTTATAAACCCAAGATAAATATTGTACAGTGTGTCATCAAACAGGGTCAGCAAGGATATTTTTCAAGGATATCTGAAAAAGAAAAAAATACATTTCCAGTTAAAATAAACACTTGCTGTCTAAGCTCACAGTTCATCCCCATTTTATTTGTTTATTTATTTTCACCATTTGTTTAACCAGGTAAGAGACACTAAGCTGAAAGCTTGTTTACAGATGCGACCTGGGAGCACAGGGAAGTTAAGTGACTTGCTCAGGGTCACACAGTATGCAAGTGGGGGCTGTGGGATTCAAACCCAGGTCTCCAGATTTGCAGCTCAGCACCTTAAACCACTACGCTATATTGCCTCCCCTTTATTTCTGAAAGTTCATCCCTATGCTTACTTACAAAAATGGAGCCAGTTAAATATGATCCTTCAGGCCTTAAAAAACTGTAGCCTGCAATTTGAAGATCCAAAAATTATCTGTACTTGATAGTAGTAACTGATCTTTATCTGATCTCCAGGGTCCCACTGATAATTTCTGTATACCCATGAAAAATTAACTACTTATTAAGCACTTCAACATCTATTTCTTCTCTTCAGTTAGTCACCTCTGCCTGGCCTGACCTGGTTACCTGCATTTTTCTCTCCTCACCAGAACTATGATTGGAGCAACTTCGTTTTCACTCCTCAAAAGAACTCCGACTGGCATGACTCGTCATGCAGCAGACACTGACACGCGATGTCGGGTCACGTTCTCCTGGGTTCGGGGGCAAATTACATTGGAGGGAACACGTTTTGGTGCACCGGTTGGGGAGGTAGGGAACTTGACTCAAGCCCTGGGGTCCAAAAAAAATGCACATTTTTCTAAAGTACACTGCCAGCAACAGAGCATTCCTTGCTAACCAAGCCATCAGTTGACTCACAAATGACAATTCTTTGGTCTCAAATTACAATGTGAACCCGCTTATTGTGTGCCCTTTGCTTCTGGTTACTGAGTAGGTCACCTCCTAATGGCTGAAGAAAATGTGTTTTGAAGCTCCCTGATGAGACTATGCTGTCCTTGAAAGCAGCATCCATGTGCTAATCCACTTTTTTTAACCTCTTTTGGCCAGTAAGCCTGTCAGGTTTTTCTGTGTTGCTGCACATTGTCACTGGGCTGGTTATTTACTATTGGGTTATACACGCTCATTTACCAGACGCCGACACTCTCCATATCTGTGAAATCATCTTGGAACCCCAGGCTACACCCCATTCTAAGGCAGTTAGCTTAGAGTGTATTGCCTGAGGGGCTGGTAGCATAGCTAGGAGCTCTTCAAAACCTTTGTTCTAGGGACTTGGATATGTTATTCATCCACACTGTCTGGCAGGTTCCTTGCCACTTTAAATCTTGCCGGAAGGTCTTCAAGCTGGCTCCTCCCACCCACCCACCTGGGTGGTAAAACTCTCGGCTCCACCCCATGACTCCAGATCTTCCTTACTGCATGGAAGCTCAGGTTCCCTCCTTATGCTCTGCGTGTAGACTGGATCCTAATTCTTCAGTTTGTCCGAAACTTATTTTAAAATTTTCAAGACTTCAGTCAGGTTTCTCCCTCATGGCTGTGATGGACAAATCGACTCCCGGATTTCGGCGGTGCCCTTGTGGGCAGAAAATGTCCAGGACAGACCCGTACCTCCGCGATACATCTACTGCCTCGGCCCTAGACCATGAACACAGGGCCTGAGGTTATGCCGTTCGTTTCTAACATCCTGGAAGATCGCTGCCCAGTTACAGCTTAGGCACCGAGCGCTACCACTGGTGAAATCGAAGGAGGCCAGTTAGGGCGGTTACCGCGGCGGCTGGCTCAGCTGAGCAACTCAAGCAGATGATCACCCTCGAGGAGGAGGCGGCACAGGCCGCATCATCCTCTTCCTCAGTGGCGGCATTTATCCTGCTCTTTCTGGGTACCTCATATTCAGCTTCTTTCAAGGAGCTTTGCCAATCCCTTTCCACGAAGGGAGAAGGGCCATCGGGACATTCCTCTTGGTCCAGAAAGAAGGACTCAAAGGTAGAAGTCCCATCGTCGGCATTAGGTAGGGTGGGGCTCCCCTTCCCGGACGATCGACACTCGACTTCGGTCGAGGTCGCGGCTAAGGCCGCTGGCTTCACGGTGTCCCCATCAGGTCAGCTGGCCGAGACACCCGTCGACGCGGTCAAGTTTTTTCTAGACCCGTCGGACGGGCTGTCAACTGGTGAAGCCGACAACCCTTCTTCACCGGTTCCCCCGGTGGAGACCGAGGACCTGCCTGCGCCTCCGGTGCCGCAGTCCCCAGTTAAGGCTTCTGAGCCGAGGGAAGAGTGGGTGTCCCCCGCCCCTTCCCAGACCCATCTCGGAAACACCGAGGATCTCAGTCTCTATCTCGGACATCGTCTTGGTCCAGCCGATCCATGACATCGCTGGTGATTTTCGATCTCGGCACGGTAACGGTGCTGCCGCTGGCCCTCGCTCTTCCTCCTTGGAAGAGGAGAGGCCGCTAAGTTGTGTTGATGCTGCGAGAACCTGATGTGGCAGCAGTTACTTCTGTCCGGGAACAAGCCGTCGCCTTCCCCGGCCATCAAGTGGCTGTCACCTGAGTGGCTAAAACAACCCCTTGCTGTTGCCGAGGTGCCCAAGCCTGGGCCGGTTGTTCAGTCGAAACCAGCTGCCCCACCGATTGTGGTGGAACCTCCAACTCCACAACTGAAATCGGGGGCACCGACCAAGGACTCTCGGTCGGGTCAGGGCCTGCCCCATAGGTTGTCGGTCACTTTCACTCCTGACCGTCCTCGGCAGGTGGAGGGTGGCTTAGGCCCCAGGCAGCTCTTCGTGGACTCCTCAGAGTCCGACAATGACTCCTTCCTGTTCTCCAGGCCCATTGACCTGGAGTCCCTCCGGGGGACAGTCAATGGACGAAAGCCCATCATCCTTCATGGGTTTGCTTCGGCTCATCTTGGAGTCCACCGGGATGCAGCTCGAGCCCGTGTCCAAGCGGGCTAAGTATCCCCTGACGGAGATACTGGACCGAGAGGATTCACCTACGGAGGCCTTTCTGGTGGCTGAAGCCATTGTTGGCCCAGCCTTGGAGCTCTGGCAGCGGCCTGCTTCCTGTCCTGCGCCTTTGGCCAGGATGGCCAGGAAGTATCTGGTCCTACTGACTCTTTGCCTGTTTTTGGAACACCCTCCGCCCGAGGGTTGGTCACCGATAGTTTTCCGGCGTTCCGGGAACACCTAGGGATGTGGACAAGCCCCCCCCCCGACAAGGAGTCCAGAAAGCTGGACTATGCTGGGCGCAAGGTGTACGCTGCATCCTCCCTTGGCCTCTGCCAGACCAGCTCGGCCATACTGATGGCACACTTCTCCCACGCCCTCATGGGCTCCCTGGATGAGGTGATCCCTCATCTCCCGGCTGACCTGCAGACCACGGTCCGGCAGGTACGGGACCAGGGTAGGGCGGTGGCTAAACAGCAGCTTCAAACGGCTCTGGTCATTGGAGACTCCTGTGCCAGATCGGTTGCGGCCACGGTGGCCATGCGCCGCAGAGCATGGCTGAGGATATCCACCTTCACTGCGGATACCCAGCACAAACTGGCAGATGTCCCCTTCCTGGGGACCGACCTCTTCGGCCCTGGAGTGGAAGGTTACCTCCAGCGGATCGAAAAGTCCAGTGCCTCTCTGTACTCTGTGACCTCCGCCCAGAAGGACAGAGGCTGCCGACAGCAGCAGCACAAGTCCTTTCGCCCTTCTGTGCCTGCAGCATGTCCGGCCCAGCAGCACCAGGGCCAGCAGGCTCGCTCTTGGGATCCCAAACCCAAGCCCGCGGGTTCCTCCAACAGGAAGCAGGGAGGTAAAGGCCCAGGAGGTCCCTCGGCTGGTCCCTCCTCTAAGCCTGCCCAGTGATGGGTTGAGGGGTGTCGCCCCCAGCCTAGTCACTCCCCCCTGGGTTCCCCCCGTGGTGGGACGGCTCTGCCACTTTCTTTCCGCTTGGTCCGTTATCACCATGGACCATTGGGTGTTGAGGGTGGTAGGAAAGGGCTGCCCCTGGGGATTCAGGCAGGCCCTGCCCTTCCCGAGTCATCGCCCCTCCCGGGGGCCTACGGGGTCCTCACCGGCTGCGCCCGAGCCCGTGTTGCCCTGCTCCTCGAAAAGAGGTGATCAGGAAGGTGGTGGATCCTCCTCCAGACCCGGGGTTTGTGTCCAGGTACTTCCTGGTCCCAAAACGTATGGAGGCTGGTGCCCCATTCTCGACCTGCATGACCTGAACAGGTTCCTAAGGTCTCGGACCTTCAGGATGGTCACTCTGGCTCAGATAATCCCATCCTTGGAACGAGGCATGTGGTTCTGTTCTCTGGACCTTCAGGATGCATTCTTTCACGTCCCAATCCGTTTGTCCCACCAGAGATTCCTCCACTTCAGGGCGGAGGGATCCGTCTACAAGTTCCGGGCCATGCCCTTGGCCTTCCCTAGCTCAAGGGTCTTCACCAAATGCATGGCAGTGGTGACAGCATTCCTCTTGGCGCGCAGGGTCTGGGTGTACCCCTACCTGGACGACTGGCTGATTGCAGCCCCCTTCAGAGCAGAGGTGGAGCGGTCCAGAGATCTGGCCCTCCAGGTTTGCTCTCAGGTTGGCCTCCTCATCAATGAGGCCAAGTCGGAACTTGTGCCAAAGCAGGTGATACAATACATCGGGGCAGAGCTCGACTCTCTACGAGCCAGAGCACGGCTCCCGGCGGACAAGGCCAAAGTTATTTCCTCCTTTGCCCAATCATTTCAGGTTGAGCAATCGTGCCCTGCCCGGGGCTTCCTGCGCCTCCTGGGCCTCATGGTGGCCTGCACCAGCGTGGTCCGTTGGGCCTGCTTGTACATGCGTCCCCTTCAATGGGGGCTGGCCAGCCAGTGGTCACAGCACTTCGATCCTCTGGATCAGCTAGTGACAGTGACCCAGGAGATGTGGAACTCTCTCCAGTGGTGGAACGTTCCAGCACATCTGCAGGAGAGCATCCCGTTTGTCCAACCCGAGCCGACGGTCTCTCTATCGACCGATGCCTCTCTGATGGGTTGGGGTGCCCATCTGGGGGAGCACAAAGCGCACAGCCTTTGGTCCCCTTGGGAGTCCCGATGCCACATCATCCTGCTAGAGCTTCGAGCGGTTCGTCTAGCCCTCACCGCCTTCGCTCCATTTCTACGGGGTCAAGTGGTTCACGTCCAGACGGACAGTACCACGACCATGTACTGCCTAAACCGCCAGGGCAGGATGCGCTCCATGCCTCTGTGCAGGGAAGCTCTCTGCATTTGGTCACTCGTGCGCAGCCTGGAGGTGGATCTCCTCGTCATTCATGTGGCGGGAGCCTCCAACACCCTGGCCGATGCCCTAAGCTGGATAGGGGCTGCGTCCCACAAGTGGTCTCTCCTGCCAGAGGTAGTACAAGATCTGTTCTCCCACTGAGGCACGCCTCAGGTGGACCTGTTTGCCTCCAGGGTGAATGCGAAGCTGAGACTGTTTCATGCCCGCCCCCCTCAGCAGGGCTCGCTGCAGGGGGATGCCTTCTCGAGGCTGCAGACCCCAGGCCTCTTCTACACTTTCCCCCATTTCCCTTGATCCACAAGGTGCTTCTCAAGGCGAGGAGGGACAAGGCGCAGGTGATTCTGGTAGCCCCAGACTGGCCCCGCCAGTTCTGATATCCAGATCTCCTCAGTCTCAGCTCCAGGCTCCCGAGGTGGCTTCCAGCCCGCCCGGACCTGATCTCAGTCAGTCAGGGGAAGGTATTCCATCCGGACCTTCAGTCCCTGCACCTGACGGCCTGGTTCCTGAGTGGCTAGAGTTCCATGCCTTGGGTCTTTCCGACAAGGTCCTCAGCATCATTGAGGCGTCCCGTAAGGAGTCGACCAGAAAATGCTATGCCTTCAAATGGAAGAGATTCTCCATTTGGTGTCAGGGCAAGGGCCTGGACCTTTCCTCCTGTTCCTTGGCAAGCATTCTGGACTAATTGTGGTCCCTTTCTCAGTTAGGGCTTCGGTCGACGACCGTTAAGGGGCACCTGGCAGCCATCTCTGCTTACCAGGCACAGGCCGGGAAGCAGTCGGTGGTGCAGGAGAAGGTGATGAGGCACTTTTTCAAAGGCCTTGATCACATATCCCCTCCGGTGTGAGAACCTCCACCTCCGTGGAATCTACTGCTGGTATTGGCTAGGCTCATGGGCAAGCCATTCGAACCGATGCACAGGTGTGACATCTCTCACCTGTCGTGGAAGACCACCGTCTTGGTGGCTATCATGTCAGCCAGAAGGATGGGAGAGCTCCAGGCGCTTTCCATCGAGTCTCCTTATCTGGTCTTCCACAGGGACAAGGTTGTCCTGCGCCCCCACCCGAAATTCCTTCCGAAGGTGGTGTCGGAGTTTCACCTTAACCAGGTGTTGACTCTGCCGGTGTTCTACCCCAGTCACACCTCGGAGGCCGAATATAGGCTCCATACTTTGGACCCTAGAAGACCGCTCGCTTACTACAAGGAGCGGACGGCTGAAGTTCGGGGAGAGGTTCGCCAGCTGTTTGTCATCTACGCTGAAGCTGCACCTGGCAGACCTGCAGCCAAGCAGACGATAGGCAGGTGGGTCACCTCCTGCATAGATCTCTGCTATAGGTTGGCGGGCATGGAGCCTCCCAGAGGGATAAGAGCTCATTCTACCTGCCATACCGCTGCATCGGTGGCTGCTTCCAGGGATGTCCCTATCCAGGAAATCTGCAGGGCTGCTACCTGGAAGTCAGCACACACCTTCATCACGCACTACCACATCGACCTTGAGTCACGCCGGGATGCTGGTTTTGGGGCCTCTGTTCTCCAGTCTTTATTTCCCAAGTAGGGGATGTGCGGCTTGCCTCCCTCCTCCCGGAGAACTGCTAGGAGTCTGGCAGACAGTGTGGATGAACAACATATTCTTGTCCCTAGAAATACAGGTTACTCACCTGTAACAGGAGTTCTAGGAATGGTATATGTTGTTCATCCACACGAACCACCCGACCTCCCCGGCCTCGACGCACAACCTGGTTTCCAGCGGGCTAGATCTGGCGTCATGGGGCAGAGCTGAGAGTTTTACCACCCGGGTGGGTGGGAGGAGCCAGCTTGAAGACCTTCCGGCAAGATTTAAAGCGGCAAGGAACCTGCCAGACAGTGTGGATGAACAACAAATACCATTCCTAGAACTCCTGTTACAGGTGAGTAACCTGTATTTTTTCCTACTGTAGTAGCTCTCAGCAGAGAATCCTGCTTGTTTTTGCAGACAGAATTTCTAAGTTTTAAACTGTGCCTGTTGTTTATTTGTTTAATTGGCTTCTGTTTAACCCAGACTCCCAACAGAGGCTGGGTGTTTTGCCATTCTGTCTGAATTCTGTTCAGAATTTGGCGATGGTGGAGAACATCGGACCACCACTACTTGCACAAGAAAATGCAGAAGACAAACAGGTGATTTGCAGGAGACATCGGTGCCTGAATCAAACTCGGCGCTAGTTCTCACCATTGAGTTCAGTAGCACTTCTAATCTTACAGTTGGGTGAAATGTTGTATTAGTTTATTTTGAAGTTAGGGGGATTTTCTTTTTTTTTTTTTTTTTTAGAAGTGTAGAAACTCATTAAACTAATACAAAAAATAACAGAACTTTAGTTCTGTGAGAGTAGCATAACGCTAGCCGTAAGTACAGTCTTACGCTACTACAGTACGCAACTACAGTGCAGGATTTGTATTCTCAAAAAAAAATGTAAGGTGGTCCGATGTTCTCCACCATCGCCCAGAATTCTTCAAAGGTATAAGTTGCCAGCCCAGTGGCGAAGTGGGCTGAGGTGCTATGGGCGCCTTACTTTTCCCTCACCAGCGACCTGGGTTCGGGAATGGACTCGGGTCGCCGGGGGGTGGGGAGGAGTGGTTGGCCAGGGAGAGGAGGATTGAGTGTCTGGAGGACTGCTCTCCTCCTCTGGGTGGGGGGGGAGGTGGTGTTGCTGTTCCTGGTACTTATCTGCCCTCTAGTGGAGGCTGGAAGGCAGGCAGGTCGGGACCACAATTGGGAAAGAGGGACGGTGGCTGTGACACACGGTAGCATGTGTGGGCACATCCGGATGGCATTGCATGTCCATTAATCCATGGGAATAAAAGAGGAAAATGGCCGGGTGCAGCGCAGGATGACACTGACCCCTTGCGGGCTCCACACTAGCTTCAGGGCCCTCTCTTGGAACTGGATCCGTTTGTCTGCAGTGAGGTGCCCATCTTCAACCCCAGCCACGGGGGGCAAGCCATGGGGGAAGCACCGGGAGGAAGATAAGTCCTTGGGATGCTGGGTAATGGGGCTGGTCGGGGGTTCATAGAAACATAGACTTTGACAGCAGATTAGGACCATTTGGCCCACCAGTCTGCCCATTTCCCTACCTTTTGGATAAGCTGCAGATCCTAGTTAACCAACAGCCTATTTCCTCCTACCCCCCACTATAATTGCCTTATGTCTTTCCCATGCATTCTTGAATTCCCCCTCAGGAAGGCCATTCCATGCATCCACCACCCTCTCTGTGAGAAAATACTTACTCACGTTGCCCCTGAGCAGTCCCCCATCTTCAAACTGTGCCCCTTGTCCTTGACACATCTCTTTTCTGAAAGATGCTACCCTCTTGGACTTTTTGATTCTCTTGAGGTACTTGAAAGTTTCTATCATGGTCCCCCACTTTCCTTGAGGGTATACATATCATAGAAGGATCTTCTTGCACTGAGGTGGGAGGTAAAACAAATTAGCTGCAGAGGGTGTAAGTTAAGTGGTAAAGGTCCTGCTGTTGCTGTCTGCATTTAGTTTAATGCCTAGGTAAGCCTTTTTTTGCAATTTGTTTTGTAGGGGTGCCTCTGGACTATCAGGGTATATTTTTTTTTTTTAAAAACAGTGAGGTTTGATATAGGAGGAGGATACCATGGGACTACTGAGGTAGTTTCACTTCACAACAGGGATTGGAGTGGGCTTGGCGTACCACTGCACTGCTAGGATAATTTTTTTTCACACTGGTGATCAGGGGTGTTGGGGGGTACCACTAAACTGCCAGGAAGTTATACAGTGGTATATAGCGAGATCTGGTGATGGTGTGGGCATTTGGTGAAACTATGCACAGTGTCTTCATGTATACATATGTGTAGAGACGTTCGGCAGAGCTGCTTATGGCCTATAATGGCATACAAATGGCCCCTTATTGTTTTGTGTGCTATTTGTGGTCATTAGTGAGCAGGCCTCTGAATATGGCACCCAAGAGCAAAAAGTTGCCAACTTGTTTGGGACATTCCCACTCTGCTTCTGGGTGTCTCTTGCCAGCAGGGGGCTGTGGTGTGACATGTATATGTACTTTGCTTGGTGCTACTACAGCCTGATATTCCTACAGGCAGTGTACATCAGACAGGGTCCGCTGCTTTATGAAGATGCCTTCCTGATGGCTGCACACTATTTTGTGCATGGTGCTATGTTTTGCATGGCACAAACAGCCACGTCTGAACATGCGGGTCTCGATCTCTCGCGTCTGTTTTTTGCAAGGCGTGGATTTTCAGCTAGTGTAAGGAAACTTAAGATGTTGCATTAAAAATAATAAAGATAGCATACTTAATAAAAATGGCTAAAACACTGACACAAAATGAAATGCAGGCACCAAGGGGATTAGTGAACATGATCCTACTCTGTAGGTAAATCATTATCTAACCTTGCATTTTTTTCCACTGTTTACCCCAAAATGGTCACGTTTTTCATTGGAATAGAATTTGGACTGGAAAATAAAGAAATACTTAAAGTTAACCTTTCTTGAACTGTACAACAACGAAGAGGAAGCTGTTTGACACTTGTTTAGTTTTTTAAACAGCCCCCCAAGGAAGGGGAGGGATCATAATAAGCCCCCAGGGGGCTAGCCGCACAACCCCTTTCCAGTTTCTGCTAGCCTGCTTCACCCCTTGATTTTACCTTCTGTCCACTCAAACAGCCAAGAACAATGTTTGAAAATGATGCTCCATGGACTTCAACGTAGCCCGCCCCCATGAGTCACTATACAGATATCCTAAAACGTTGGAACATGGGGGTGGAGTGGATTAGTAGGAAGTGGAAAAGGATCATGTGGCTAGTCCCTTGGGGGCAAATTATGATCCCTTCCCTTTCTTTGGGAGGGGGGCTGTTTAAATAAACTACATGTGCATTAAATGTATCCAAGTGGAGGAACTAATAAAGGAGGTTAAAAGGCTAACAGAAAGGTTGGAAATTAGGAGTGAAATAGTGCATTTAGAAAAATTTATTGACTGTTCAATAAGCAAAACTACAAAGGGAAAGATACATGAGGAAAGTATCGAACAAAAGGAGTATTCACAAGAAAATGAGGATAATAGGAAAAGGAAGGTACATGGCAGCCTTGAGGTAGAGGAACAGGCAGAGGATGACGACTGGTGTAGAGTTCAAGGGCGTACAAAATGTAGAAAGGCCCAGGAAATCCCAAAAGTACAAGCTGAACTACAAAATAGGTTTGAGGTACTTAGTGAACAACCAATGGAATTAAACCAAGGAGAAAATATACCAGTGCATTTAGAGGAGAGACCAGTAGAGGACTCTGAACTCAGAAATGCAGCTAATGGCGTAAACAAGACCATAGGTAATGGAAGTGTTAGAGATGTACTAGTATTAGGAGACTACATGTTAAAATATACAGACTCCATAATTTGCCAAGGGAAGAAAGAACACTGTATGGTTGCTTTATTATCTGGAGTGGATATCCAGGATATCAATGGGGATCTGGATGGATTTCTAGTGGGATCGTATAGATCTGTTACTGTGATACACGTGGGAACAAATGATGTTGGAAGAAAACAAATGTGTGACATCCAGCAAAGCTTTGAGGAAGTGGGAAACAAGTTACGGGATAGAGGGTGGGATCTTCTAATCTCAATGATACTTCCAGTACCAAGGGCTGGGAGAATGCAAACATGTGATATCCAGCAACCAAATGAATGGCTTAAAAAATGGACACAAAGAGAGAGTTTATTTATAGACCCCCCTCCCACCCCTCCTCAAGAAACTGAATTAGACCAGCATATGGATACACTTCTAAATACACTTAATACAGAAAAAATGTGATCTTATTGGGTGATTTCAGTATGCCAAATATAGATTGGCAGATCAGGGCTGGAAAAACACAAAATGATATGGATTTCCTGGAACCTATAGATAGGCTGGGATTACATCAGTACTGTATGTTGAAAACCCAACCAGGAGATAGACTATAGACTTAGTAATATGGGTGATAGAATTACTCAGTGCATGACAACTGCACCTTTCGGTAGTAGTGACCATGATATAAGATTGAGTTTAGGATTACTGAAGGTAGCCACAAAATACATAGGAGCACAATAATAAGATGCCTGTTTTGACAAGGTCAAATTTGATGAAATGCAAAATAACTTGGGCCTGGGAGAGTGAATTTTTGCATCTAGATTTGAAGGGTATATGAAACAAAAAATAGAAACCATAATCATAAAGCATGTTCCTGTTGAGATTAAATACAGTAGGGCAGGAAGGGGTACCCCTATGGCTAAAATAAGAAAATTAAGAGATTGATGAAAATCGAAGGTAAAGCATACAACAAAGCCAAAGCTAGTGGTTCAACAGAAGCATGGTCTAAATGCAAGACGGCTACCAAGAAATGCAAACAGTGTATCAAATCTGACAAGCAAGATTATGAAATAAAACTGGTTACTAGGGTGAATGACTGTGAATAAGTGAATAAGTAATTTTACAGTCATATAAGTCATATTCAAGGGTCAAGCAAACAAACAAATTGGGCCATTGGTTGATATGAATGGTACTATACTGGATGACAATAGCCAGAAGCTGGAACTCCTTAATAATTATTTCACATCTGTGTTTACAAAAAAAAAATCATCTGCCCAGAGAAACTTGATGGTATAAATGATGTCAGAAAAATAATAAACAAGGATAAGGTTAATAAGAGATTATCCAAGGTGGAGTCTAATAAGTCCCCTTGCCCTGATGGGATTCAGCCCAGGGTAATTGGAGAGCTTGCTGAGATTTTGGCTGAACCTGTTACCAGAATTTTTCAGATCTTACTGGACATTAAGTCTCCACCACTCATTCACACTGATGGAGGCGCTAGGACCCAGCAGGAGCAAACTATTTTGCATGAGAGTCGGTTGCCAGAGATGGAGCACGAGGGAGCGGCACTGCTTAGCGGTAATGACTATCTCAGCGGCCGACCTCCAACCGCCTCAATTTTTTTTCCACCGTCGTAGCGCTACAGTAATGATTGACACTCTCCGCTGAGAGTCAAACTTCAAACTAGCAGCATAGTTTTCAGTTTCTTATTTTGTAGTACTTTTTGAATAAGTGCAGATCACTATAATTTATTTTTATTACAGGAAAGAAGTCTCAGCCTACAGTGATGGAGTCGACCATGAGCGGGTCAGGTGACAGTAGGGAGACTTACTGTAAACTGTTCAGTCAGCCAGGCTGGGTCTGGTCCGCCACCCTTTCCGGAGGGGGTGTCTGACAAAGGACAGTCCAGTGCCAGAGGGGAGAGGCGGTCCCCCCGGAAGCATAAAAGGTAATGGTCACTCTTGGCACCGTTCGGCCTTGAGCTCTTCTTCGACCCACAGGTCAAGAAAGAGAAGGCATCTCTTGAGGTTGCCTTCTGGTATGTCTGCACATCGATGGTCTGTCATTGGGGTTAGTTGCCGGTCTCCTCCAGAGTCACCGTTTTCTGATTCCGGTCTGTGACCTCTTCAATATCAGAGCCCTTCCCCGCCTTCTGGTAGGTCTTCAGATTGAGAAGCTTCATCAGTGGGCTGCTGTTATGGAGCAGTGGGCTCGGAGGTTGGTCCAGCTGCCTGACCCGGTCTCTCAGGGGCCCTCGGACCCTTCGGGGATCAGGTAGGGCGGTTGGGTCTTCCTAGTCGCGTGGCGCCTTCTTCGGTGCCATCGACTCCAGCTAGGTATTTCCCCTCACATGGCTGCGGCGCAGGGAGCCACACCGATGCCTCTATCTCCTGGTATTTTTCCTACTTTATCCTCAAATCTTAGTTTTCGGGGCCCTGCGCTGGTTTTGGCATCGCCGGCGTCGATGGGTCGCTCGGCACCGTCCTCGGCATCGATGCATCTGTTGGCACCGTCCTCTGCACCATTGGGATTGTCAGCACCGCCTCGATGCCATGCAGCCTTTCAGCGCCATCCTCAGCACTGTTGGGCTCGCTCGGGCTGCCCCTGCTGCCAGTAGCTGGTGCTGTCCGGCGCCGCACTGTGCTGGGCCAGGCGGGCGCCATGCCTTCAGCGCTGAGACTTGATGACGTCTTCCAGTCTTCAGGGCTCCTCAACTCCAAACCCTTTTCCCTCCTGTTTTCCTTCTGATTTTCACTCCTTTCCTATCCATACAGTCCCTCCTGGGCTATCAGGAGATGTTATTGAGCCTGACCCAGACCTTAGGATGGGTGATGATGTGGAAGGAACAGCATCTAATCCTGCTGCAGAGCCTGTGTTCTAGAACCTGTCATTTAAGTCTCTGCTGAACAATTTTAATTCTACCCTTTCTTTCCAGACTATGGATATCGATCCTAGGAAGCTTTTAAGACTCCAATACCTTCATGTTCCTGACATCCCTATGGATTTAACTCCCCCGGTACAGCCCTCCTTTGAGACACTTCCTCAGATGGTATGGAATAATCCTGCTGTCGTTCCTTCTGTGGTTTAGTCCATAGATAGGAAGTATGCTGCTCCCAAGGATCGACCCATTTTGGCCTCTCAAGCCTTTGAGGACCCTATTGTAGTCTTGGCAGAGAATGATAAGGTCGTCCTTCCTCAGACTACTACAGCTCGACCTATAAAAAAAGAATCTTGTAAGATAGATACTTTAGGTAGAGAGTCTTTGTTGCATCCACCCTAGGTATGCGTATCGCCAGCTACCAGGACTGTTTCTTTCAATATGAGTATATTCTTTGGCATTCACTCAAACAAATGCTTGAAGCGCTACCAGAGTTGGACACTAAGTCAGAGCTTCTTCAAACCATAACCAGGGGTATCGAGCCCAACAACCAACAGGTTAAAACAGCATGGATGCTTTTGATACTGCCTCCTGAACGGCGGCGGGCATTTGTACCCACCGTCATTCCTGGCTGCGCACTTCAGGCTTCATGAATGACGCTCAGCAACAGGTCGTGGCGTTGCCATTTGACAGTGTGTATCTCTTTGGTCCTCAAGTAGAACAAGCTCTAGAGGCCACACAAAAGACCATATCGGCCATTAAATTGGCTCAACCTGCTCCCGCCCCTTCTCGGGAGGTGTTAATAAGCGCCAGTTTCACAACCATCAGTCCTTTCAAGGTGATGGCAGGGGAGGTTTTAATAAAAAAACAAGCCCCTCAGCCTCAAAAGAGTATGTTACAGAAAGCACAAGGGCCCAAAGCGCCCAGTGCCACCTTCTGAGTTTCTGGCCCATGTCCTACCTCAGCTGCCCGAGAAGGACTCCTCTTTTGTGGTGGGAGGTTGTCTGACTCAATTCTACAGCCAGTAGACGTCCATAACATCAGACAAATGGGTCCTCCAGATAATCTCTGAGGGGTATTCCCTCAATATTTCAGAGACCCCTCTGGATTGTCCCCCCAAACAGCAGCTCAGGCTGTCAATACTTCAGTCAGAGCTTCTTGCCTCTGAGATACAAGGCCTTCTGAACAACAGGGCAGTTGAAATAGTTCTGCTGGATCAACGGAACACAGGGTTCTACTCTCATTATTTTCTAGTTCCAAAGAAAACCGAGGGCATGTGCCTCATTTTGGACCTCAGAAAATTTAACAGATTTCTTCCCAAAGAGAAGTTCAGAATTATATTGCTAGGAACCCTGTTACCTTTGCTTCATCAGCAGGACTGGTTAGCCTCCCTGGACATGCAGGATGCTTACTAACATATTCCTATTCACCCAAGGCATCGCAAATACCTAAGGTTCGTGGCTTTGGCACAGCATTATCAGTTCAGAGTCCTGCTCTTTGGGCTATCCTTGGTGCCGCAAGTTTTTACAAAGTGTTGTGCAATTCTCCCAGCGCACCTCAGAAAGATCAGAATACAAGTGTTCCCGTATCTGGACGACTGGCTTCTAGCAAGTCCTTCCAGGCAAGGAACTCTCGACGCTGTATCCACGGCCTTAGACTTTCTCACGTCCATGGGAAGTCTGCTAAATCTCAAGAAATTGCAATTGCAGCCCTCCCAGAAGCTCCTTTTTATAGGAACTCTTCTGGACACCTCTTGTGCGAAAGCCTTTCTTCCAGAAGACAGAAGGAGCGATATCCTACAGATGGCCCAATACATCAGGGAGAACAGCTCAGGTAATTAGAGAGCTTGCTGAGGTTCTGGTTGAACCTGTTACCAGAATTTTTCAGTTTTCATTGATACTGGTTCTGTGGTAGAAAACTGTAAAGAGGCAAATATCACCCCAGTATTTAAAAAGGGATCCAAAAGGGAGTGCACAAATTATAGGCCCGTCAGTTTGACGTCCATTTTGGTAAGATCATGGAAGGTGCAATAAGAGAATTCATTGAGTAATCCATATTCTGTAAAGGAATGATTGATGATACACAGTACTGATTCACTAGGGGGTAGATCTTGCCTAACAAATTTGATAACATTTTATGAACCAGTCTCTACTGCCCTGGATAAGGGATATCCATTTGATGTAATTTATCTGGACTTGTCCAAGGCTTTTGACATGGTTCCCCATGATAAATTAATATAAGTCCTTAAAGAAATTGGGCTAAATAAAAGGATAGTGAACTGGATAATGGCCTGGTTGGAAAACAGAAGGCAGAGAGTCAACATCAGAGGAATAATGTCAGAATAGGCAGCTGTATCTCATGGAGTACCTCAAGGGTCTATTTTGGGTCCATGTTTATTTAAAATATATGCTGGGACCGGTACTATTCAATATCTTCATCAGTGACATTGCGTAGGACCTAGAAGGCAGAATTTCACTGTTCGCTGATGACACAAAGCTCTGTAACAGAGTAGACACACCAGAGAGTGTAGACAGAATGAGAAGGGACCTGCAGAAACTTGAAGAATGGTCAGGGGTTTGGCAGTTGAAATTCAATGCAAGGAAGTGCAAGATAATGTATATGGGGCACAAAAACCCTGGCACAATATATCAGTTGGGGGTGAGGATATAGCATGCACCAAGCAGGAAAGGGATCTTGGAGTTATCATCTCTGATGACCTCAAGGCAGGGAAACAGTGTGACAAGGCAGCAGGTAAAGCAAATAGGATGCTGGGATGCATAGGCAGGGGCATCACCAGCAGGAAAAGGGAGGTCATAATTCCACTATACAAGACACTAGTGAGGCCGCACCTGGAGTACACTGTGCAGTTCTGGAGACCTTACCTACGTAAGGACATAGGGTAGAGAAGGTTCAGAGGAGGGCAACAAAGATGGTGCATGGATTGCATCACAAGTCCTATGAGGACAGGTTGAAGGCACTGAACATGTACTCCCTGGAGGAGAGGAGGGAGAGAGGGGATATGATAGAGACATACAAGTATCTTACAGGGAGGAACAGGGTGCAGGAATGCACTATTTTTAAGCGAAAAAGATGTTCCAGGACTAGAGGCATGGGATGAAGTTGGAGGAGGATGATTCAGAGGAAGCGTGAGGAAGAATTTCTTCACAGAGCGGGTGGTGGACAAGTGGAACACCCTGCCAGAGGAAGTGGTGGGGGCTGAAACAATCACGGAATTTAAGAATGCATGGGATAGACATAAAGGAATTCTGGAGGTCAGGGGTAAGGGGCAACAGACTTCCTGGAAAACATAAACTGAACTTACAAACTTAAATGGGCAGACTGGGTGGGCCATAGGCCCTTATCTGCCGACACTGTCTATGTATCAATGTATGTATCTATATACTATATATATATATCTATATATAGATATATATATCTATATATATATATATATATATATATATATATATATATATATATATATAGATACACACACACCACAAGTGCCCAAAGTAACAGGAGTGTGGCATTCTAAATTTGCAGATGACGCTAAACTAGGGTCAGATATCCGACGTTCAGAAACTACAAGAATCATTACTGAAACTAGAAGCATGGGCAAGACAATGTAGGCTAGAATTTATCATGAATAAATGTGTTGCTACTCATTTCGGCAGAAATAATCCTAAACAGGACTACATACTGAATGGTTGGGTACTTAGTGTCATACATGAAGAAAGGGACTTGAGTATCTTGATGTCAGATGACCTTAGTTTTAAAAATCACTGTTACACAGTGATCAAAAGGGCAAATGGGATTATGGGTAGCATACGGAGGCATGTACTTAGCAGGGATGAGGGGGTGAAATTGCCGCTGTATACTGCATCGGTTAGGCCAGGCTGGAGTATTGTCTGTAGTTGTGGTCACCTTATAAAAGGATGTAAATAAAGGGGTACAGAGTAGAGCCGCTAAACTTGTAACAAGGATTAAAAACCAAACGTACGAAGATGGGCTGCGGTCCTTGAATCTGTACTCCTTGGAGTACGGGCGCATGAGGGGTGACTTGTGTTTGTTATACAAGGCATTAGTTGATGATAATTTGTGGACTGCCTTTGGACTTGAATAGAGGAACCAAACTCATTGTACTAGAGCACATGCACTTCAGCTAAAAGGTGATACAATACAAAGAAAAGGTGTACATGGTTCACCCAACAAATAGTAACAATACAGAATTCTCTTCCACATGAGGTGGTGGGTAGTAGTACAGTGAATGAGTTCCAGTCCAAATTAGATGAACACTGTAAGAGTAATAATATTCTAGGCTACCATTGTTAAGATTGGGCGATCAGTCATGGGCTTTCGCCTCACTGTACTTGTATACTACCTATGTTACCTATCTAAACAAGTGCACATAGGAACTCCTGTTGAGGAAAGAGAGCATCTCACTGTAACTTGTTAGGGTCCCAGAACCCTAAGAAGGCATGAAGAGACACTCCAGATTTGCCAAGAGACATCTCCTGAACCCCATTTATGTATAATGCAAGTCATATATATTTTATTATTCATTGCAAAAAACTTTGTTATTGCATCAGTTAGGGCTGCCGCAACAAAAGTAGGGAAATGTGGCATTAGGGTTTCAAAGACTAACACCCCACTCCCACCCTTCACACAGTAACAGTTATCAGGGGTGTGCCTTGAGGTCATCAGCCCTAACACTCACCCCATTCCATAGTAAATAAGCTGAGATGGGTATAGTATAGCAGAATGGGGTGAGCATTAGGGCTGTCTACCCTAAGGCACACCCCCAGTGCCTGTTGCTGTGTGCAGGATGGGGGTGGGGTGTTAGGCTTGGAAACTCTAATGCCACATTTCTCTACTTCTAGGGATGTGAATATGATGCAACTGTTCTATCCACACTTTCTAGGGATGTGGCTATGATGTAACTGCTCTAGCCACACTTTCTGGCAGTTGCCTTTCCCTTTAAAACTCCACCGGAATGTCTTCAGGCTGGCTTTTCTCACCCACCCTGGTGGTAACTCCCCTCGGCTCCGCCCCGTGATGCCAGATCTCCCTTTCTTCTGGAAGATGCAGGTTCCCTCCTTACCGCTCTCACGCTGAGTAGGCCCTTTGCTGATAAATCTTTGGATTTCCTTCCAAATAAAACATTTGTGTTCAGGCTCGTTCTTATCGACCATGATGGACGACGACAAGTCTGCTCCAGGGTTCCAGCGATGCCTCTGCAGGCAGAAGATGTCCCGAGTGGATCCACACACCACATGTGTGTACTGCCTGGGCCACTGATCCCCAGGCCTGCGACATCTATTGAACTGTTTATCCTTCCATTCTCGAGGACTGTTGATTGATTGATTTCTTTATTTATAAAAAAAAAGTGCCTTTCTAAAACCAAGGCACTTGTACATTAAAATAAAACAAACATTGCAATTAAAACCATCATAACACTAAATATTGAAGCTGAAAACTTCAGCAATAAATGTAAAATTAATCAAATCAGTGGCAGTTAAAATAAGTGTAAATGTAGCACACTAACCATCCGTTTGAACCAGATTCAGAATCGGCTAAACTAAAAAGATGTGTTTTTAGTGCTTTTTTTAAAACTCTGAACAGTCAGGCACTCTTGTACACGAAGAGGTAGAGAATTCCACAGGGTCGGGGCCACAAAAGCAAAAGACCATGCCCCCGATAATTTCAAATGCACCCGCTTGACTTTAGGCCGTCTGAGCAAATGGAACCCGCTGGCCAAATCAGTTTTCTCTCATCCCTACCATTGATGGAGTCGACCATGGGCTGTCTTGGTGATGGTAGGGGGACTTCTCTGGAAAGCTGTGTCAGTGGGGCTGTGTCCGGTCCTCCTCCCTTTTTTCGAATGGGGGTCTGATCACTGGCAGTGTGGTGCTCGAGAGGGATGGCGGTCCTTTCGTAAGCACAAAAAGAAGCGGGCTTGTTCGCAATCTCGATCAGAGACCTAGTACCATGCTACCTCAAGTTTTTCTCTTCGGAGGAAGAAGAGACAGCACTGCTCGAGGTCATCCTTTGGTATGTCTGTGAGGGTGTCTTCGCCTGTGGAGAGTGGTAGGCCCACCCCAACCCCTTCTGGGTCCCCGGTGGCCACTGCCCTTAGCGACTGGTGCTCTCAATGGCTTAGCCACTCTCTGTCCTCTTGTGGGGTTTCTGATGGCAGTTTCATCATTGGGCCCCTCTTATGGACTAATGGGTCCAGCGCCTGTCTTGGGTGTCTCTTCTGTGGACCCGGCTCCAGGGCCTTCGGGCCTAGGTGTTGCTAGGCCGTGGGTGGGTCATTCATGATCTCGCACTCGTCCGGAGCTTACGGTGGGAATTCTCACACCACTGGCACCGATGCCATTGTTGCCTGTTCCACATGCCTTTCTCCCTCACCTCAGTTCTTCTCAGGGACTGGCACAGGTACCATATCTCTCCACTTCTTTTTCTAGGCCTGGTGGTCGTTCTCAGAATCCGGTTCCATGTCCGGCAGCACCTCTAGCGCCATCTGTGGTGCCAGGGCCTGTGGCACCACGTGCAACATCGGGTTTCCTGGTGCCGCTTGCTCCTTCAGTGCCACATGACACTGAGGTCATTGATGCCACAACCAGTCCCGCTGTCTTCTGTCTACCCCTGACCCAGGCCTGGCTTCGGCCTCTCGGTGCCTGATTTCTCCGGGGTTGAGGTGGAGAACGATGAGTCAGATTCTGACCTTATCTTGTCTGGTGATCATGAGGATGACTCGTGCCTTGGTGAAAAGCCATCCATCTCAGGTGAGACAGTAGTAGAAGACCTTTCTTTCCAGTCTCTCAAGAACATGAGGACGACCCTGGCCCTTCAGACTTCTGCTGTGGATACAGGTAGGCTGTTGTGCCTGGAGTTCCTTCATATTCCTAACGTTCCTATGAGTCTTACGCCCCCTGTTTCCTCCTCCTTTGAGACCTTGTCTCAGGCAGTGTGGGACATGCCAGCTCTGGTCCTTTTGGTGGCCAAACCTATAGACAAGAAGTATACCCCATCCAAGGACAGACCTTTCTTAGCATCTCAACCTATTTCAGATGCTTTGGTGGTCCTTGCAGAGAATGACAAGGCTGTTCTCTCCCAGGAGGCTTTGGCTCGCTCCGTAAATAAGGAATCTCGCAGAATTGATACCTTGGGGAAACTGCCTTTCGCAGCCGCTACTCTGGGCATGCGTATTGACATTTATCAGGGACACTTCTCTCAATATGAATATATGACTTGGAACAACCTTAAGTCTGTAGTTGAGAATGTCTCAGAATTTGACTCAACCATGGAGCTTCTTCAGTCTGTTATGAGGGGCACAGAATCCAACAGCCATCAGTTGAAAGCGTCTATGGATGCCTATGTCACTGCTGCATAGTTGTCACTGGTGGGATATGTATCAGATGGCACTCTTGGCTCAGAACTACTCCTGGTTAAACAACTTAAAAAAAAAAAAGTCAGGTTTTTCTTCTGATGCGTAAAAGCAGGTCATGAATGTCCCATTTGATGGTGCTTATCTGTTCGGCCCTCAAGTGGAGCATGCTCTAGAGGCTGCTCAGAAGACCAGGACTGCCATTAAAATGGCCAGGATGGCTTCTTTTGCCCCACAAAGTGGAGGAGGCTGTCCACAGTTTCGCAACAGGTAGTCCTTTCAAGGTACAGGCCGGCAAACCTTTAACAAGAACCAGACTCTTTAGCCACAAAAGAAAATGCGGCACAGGACCCGAAAGTGCCCAGCGCTACCCTCTGAAGATCTGGCCCCAGTCCCACCTCAGCTAACTGAAGTGGACATCTCAGGGGCGGTAGGAGGTCGTCAGACTCAGTTCTACAATCAGTGGAAGCTCATCACCTCAGACAAGTGGGTCCTCCAGATTGTTTGGGAAGGTTATTCCCTGAATGTTGCAGAGATTCCATGGGATCTTCCACCTAAGTGACAGCACAGCCTGTCCACTGCTCAGTCAGACCTTCTCACCTCCGAGATACAGGGCCTTCTCAGAAACAGGGCAGTATAAGTGGTTTCCTTGGACAGAAAGGAACACAGGTTTCCACTCCCATTACTTTCTGATTCCAAAGAAGACAGGCAGCATGTGCTGTATTCTTGACCTCTGAAAATTGAACAAGTCCTTTTCAAGGAGAAGTTCAAGATGGTCTCGCTAGGGATACTACTTTCACTTCTTCATCAGTATGATTGGCTAGCATCCCTGGATATACAGGA
Organism: Neoceratodus forsteri; assembly: GCA_016271365.2. Lineage (NCBI taxonomy): Eukaryota > Metazoa > Chordata > Ceratodontiformes > Ceratodontidae > Neoceratodus > Neoceratodus forsteri. The sequence goes on from CM057450.1 coordinate 1,404,125,450, forward strand.
TGCCTACCAGCATGTTCCAGTTCACCCAAATCAACACAGGTACCTCCACTTTGTGGTCTTGGACCGACACTGTCAGTTAAGAGTCCTGCCCTTTGGGCTCTCCTCGACACCTCGAGTCTTTGCAAAGTGTTTCACAGTCATCGCTCCACACCTTCTGAAACTCAGTGTTCAATTCTTTCCCTACCTTGATGATTGGCTTATAGCAAGCCCGTCAAGGCAAGAGACAAGGAGGCTGTCTCCACGTCATCTCACTTCCTTACCTCCATGGGGGTTCTGCTGAACCTGGAAAAGTCACATCTTCAAGGCTCTCAGCAGCTGCTCTTTATAGGTGCTCTCATCGACTCCTCCAGGGCGAGGGCCTTCCTCCCAGAGGACATGAGAGCCGACATTCTCCAGATGGCTCACTTTGTCAGAGAGAACAACCCTGTGAAAACTCACTTAGTGCAACGGATGCTGGGTCTCATGGCCTTGGCCATTTTCACGGTGCCTCTGGCTCTATTGCACATGAGGACCACTCAGTGGATGCTTGGCACACAGTAATCTCTTATGATGCACCCACATTCTTACCCCATCAAGGTGACTGAGTCTCTGAGGAGGTCACTCGCATGGCAGATTCAAGAGGACAACCTTCAGTAAGGTCTGCCCATTGCCCCTCCAGAGTCTCAGATCACCATCACCATGGTTGCATCTCTAAACAGCTGGGTGGCTCACTGTCAGGGGTTCCACACTCAAGGAGTATGGAACCGGGACGAGTCTCACCTTCACATCAATGTTCTTGAGATGAGAGTGGCCCTGTACGCTGTTCGAGCCCTGAAGGATGTCCTCTGTCACAAAGTAATCCTTCTTCAGATGAGCAACAAGGCTGTACATCAACAAATATAGAGGAGCCCACTCCTACCCCTTGTGCAGGGAAGCCATGAGGATATGGGAGTGGTGTCTCGAGCACAGTGCTCTGATTCAAGCGGTTTACCACCGGGAGTTCAGAATGACCTGGCATATCACCTCAGCAGAATAGAGGTGAATCCTCACGAGTGGGCTTTTGCACAAGATGTCGTGCAATTGCTCTTCAGCGAATGAGGGCGTCCAGATATGGACCTTTTTCATCCTCCCTCAATGCAAAACTGCCTCTATTCTGCTCCAGAAATCCAGAACCTGGCGTTTTCTGTCAGGATGCATTCAAATTATGGTGGACGAGACGCTTTCTGTACGCATTTCCCCCGCTACCCCTAGTTCAGAGGGTGCTGCTCAAACTAGAGGCGCGGGGGGGGGGCAACATGATTCTGATTGCACCATACTGGCCTCGACAGATCTGGTTTCCATTAATTAACAAATTGTCGGAGACTTCTCTGAGGGAACTGCGTCTACGGATGGACTTACAGACACAGGGATCCCTGGTTCATCCCAGTCTGTACTTCCTTTCATCTCCATGCCTGGCTCCTGAGGAGATAGAAGTGGGACAGTTCAAGGTTTCCCAGTAGCGAGTATGCCCTCCACCAGGAAGACGTATACCGCTATATGAAAGCATTTCTCGATTTGGTGTGCTAAGATCCTTCTGGATCCATTCTGATGCACACTGAATAAGTCGTTGGAATACCTGTTAAACCTTTCAGATGCAGGCCTGCAGTATTCTGTGGTCAAGGTATACCTATGTGCACTTTCTGCCTGTCACAAGCCAGTCCACAATATGTCTCTGGCTCAGTTGCCTTTGCTCAAGAGATTCCTCAAAGGCATCTTACATACCATGCCTCCAGTTAGGAAGCCATTGGCCGCCTGGGATATTAATCTTGTGCTGGATATGCTCACTCGCAAACCTTTTGACCCTCTAGCTATGTGTGAGTTGAAGTTCCTGACCTGGAAGACCACCTTTCTTGTAGCCATCACTTCAGCTCCCAGGGTCTCTTGAGATGCATGCCCTAGTCACAGACCCTCCGAACACTGTCTTTCACAAAAACAGAGTGGTTCTCCGTACTCACCGTAAGTTCCTACCCAAGGTTGTTTTGGAGTTCCACCTCAACCAGCCCTTGGTTTTGCCTGCTTACTTCGATAACTTCCAAAATGAAGGGGAACGAACCCTTCATTCTCTGGATGTCAAGAGAGCCCTACGATTCTACATAGCTAGAACTGGGGACATCTATAAAGCGAAGCAACTCTTTGTGTCTTTCAGTGCGGCCCGGCTGGGTCAGCCGATATCCATCAGATGTATTTCTGTGTGGGTAGAGGCTTGCCTTCGCCATTGTTATTCTATGGTGTAGGTCAAGTTGAATGGCCAGGTTCATGCCCACTCAGCTAGAGTGGTTGCTACATCCCTGGTGGAGATGCGCTTGGTTCCTTCTACTGAGATTTACAAAGTGGCGACTTGAAACTCAGTGCACACCTTTGTGAAACGCTGCGCTCTAGATGTCCATGCCAGACAGCATGCTTCATTTTGGCAGGACAGTCCTTAATGGGATTCTGTCCTGTGCGAGCTCTGTCTCTTGCCGCCCTGCTCGAGGGTTTGGTTTAGCTTGGTACTCTAACACAGAAATGTGAATAAATGGTGAAGACCTAAGTCCAGGAAGACATGGAAATTACGTACCTACTGTAATTCTTCACACGCCCACCCACATTCCCCCGGGCTCACTCATTCTGTTACTGGTCTTCACTCCCTAACTGGTTTGGGCTGTGAAGACACTGTTTTTTTTTGTTTTTTTTTTACCCTTCTTATACGAATCAAACGGAGCTATCTTATGCCCTGGTTAGATTAAGTGTTTATCTAGTCTTTATTTATGCTGCACCTCCCCGGTAAAAAAGGCATTGAGGTAGTTGGTGGGTCGATGCTGAGGTATCCTGTACAGGTGCGAGCTGATCTCACAGTGCCACACATGCGCGTCCTACCACGGCACCGGCCCTCCTAAGGATTTTTGGCTCCTGCAGGGTCCTGGCACCTTCGGCTAGAACCCAGAAGTGTGAATAAACGATGAAGACCTGTCCAAGAAGATCAAGAATTATGGTAGGTACGTAATTTCCATATCTGCGCAATTGCAGCGCCATTCCTCGCCACTGGTGTGAAAACACATTTTAGGCAGGATTTGAAAAATGACAGCTGCGACATACATGAAATGGGGTAATAGGCAGGCTATGTTGAAAATCTGGGGTCATAATATTTAAAACTTCTAAAGTTACAAGCGTGTGTAGTGCAATTCCATTGAATGGTCATAACTTTGCCATTTTTAAAGATTTTGACCCCAAATTTTCAACATAGCCTTCTTAAGATCCCTCCTCGTAAGTAATGTACCCATTATCCAAATCCTGCCCGAAAGGTGAATTCGCCAAGCGACCATGAAATCACCTTTCCGGTAGGAGTTGTGGCATAACAGTCATATTGTTTATGAGATGGAGTCCGAAAAAGGCCATGTTGAAAATTTGGCATCAGAATCTCAAAATATGGCTGAGTTATGCATAAAAGTTGAACCCCCATTGAAATACATTGAACCACATTTACCTTAGTTTCTCATATTGCGGTTGCCGGTTCCAGCAGGAAGACGTGTCTTCGATTGCAGAATGGATCCCGAACCTGGGACCTGTTCAGGTGAGTGAGGGTGTCTAGGGATGTCAAGGAGGGTGTGGGGTGGTGGCTGCACAGTGGGAGGTTGTGTGGGTGGTGTGGTTCTGATTGCTGGTTGATTTTTTTTTTTTTTTTTTAAACAGGGAAAAAAAAAACATTGAGGGACGGTTTTCTGATTTTCAGGTTTAAAGGACACAGAAGGGGGTGGCCACTAACCACCAGTATATGAAAATATTTAACATATGGGGATCAGAGGGTGGAGGGTGCCACTAGACACCAGGGAAAGATATGAGAGGGTGGTGGGTGCCACTAACACCAACGGAGAAATTCAGTAAAATAAAATATGGGGATAGGAGGCTGGGGGTTGCCACTGGACACCAGAGATACATATAGGAGGGTGGGGGGACGCCACTAATACCAATGGAGAAATTTATAAAATAAAATGTGGGGATCATAGGGTTGGGGTTGCCACTAGACACAAGGGAAACGGCAGCTCACAGCTCAAACTGCAGCTGGCAGCATGAGTTCCAGTTGTGGAAATTAAGAAAATCCCACTGTTCTCATACGTAGAACGTGGGGGATGCACTCCACTTGATAAGCTGGGCACCCAGGATTTTGGGTGCCCAGAAGAAAAAATTATTCACCTTAGTAATTGCTTTTCTTCTCATGGAGTCTTGCTATATTATGACTATATGCAGTCAGCCACTGCAGCTGAACTGCCCCGGAGAGGAAAGAGTTAGCTCCAGAGAGTCTGGAGTTCCACAGCGTGAGGGCGCTATACCAAAGCTCTATCTGGCCAGCTTCAAATGAAACTGTCAGATCTTTACGAAGCTAACACTAAGCAACAAGTCTGTGTGGAAAGCTCTACACTAGCCAAGTGGCTACCTACTAGTAGGAATAACAACAATATAAACAGCAATAATAATAATAACTATGAATAATAGTATTATTAGTTTCTCCCTAACAAGCACTATTAGACCCCCTTCCCCAAGACTCAAGTCCAGGAAGGGGCCAACATATTACTTAAAACAGAAATACCTAATTCCTAACCCTAAATAAAGGGGTGAAGGAAGAACTAAAATGGCATGACACAGTGCTTGCACTAATTTGCCACCCTACCCAAGTAGAAGTTCTGAGAGGGGCAGGAGGAGGGTGGTCATAATATAGCAAGACTCCATGAGAAGAAAAGCAATTACTAAGGTGAGTAATTTTTCTTCAAACACCATGAAGTCTTGCTATATTATGACTGTCATGCAGATTACACAGCAGTACCTCCATGGAGGGTCAGAACCTACTTAGGAAATAGGCTCTGAAGCACAGCTGTGCCAAACAGCATCTCTCCTGGACTGAATATCCAGGGAATAATGCTTGCAAAAGTGTGAACTGTTTTCCAAGTAGCAGCTTGACAGATTTCAGAATGGGAATATCTCTAGCAGCTGCTAGAGATGCAGCTGTACCCTGGTGGAGTGAGCCCTCAGTCCTGAGGGGTTCTCTACCTAGTTTTGATAACAAAATTGGATACAAGAGACAATCCACCTTGCAATTGTCCTCTTAGTGGCAGGTTTCCTTTGCCAACCTCGCCATAGGTAAGGAAGAGTTGGAGGGATTGAACCTGTGACCCTTGGTGCGCTCAAATAGTAGCTAAGGCTCTTTGGCGTCCAAGCTGTGCAGACTCCTCTCACCTGAGGAAGAATGCTCAGTGAAAAATACTGGAAGAGAGATGGATTGGTTCAGGTGGAAATCTGAAACCACTTTAGAAAAAACTTTCTGTTAGTCCTGAGGACTACCTTATCTCTGTGGAAAGAGATAAAATCTTCTTCCACTGACAGGGCCTGTAGTTCACTTATCGTCTGGCAGAAGTGATAGCCACTAGGAAAACAGTTTTCCAAGTCAGAAACTTGAGCTCTGCTGAGGACAGAGGCTCAAAGGGGTTGCATTAACTGAGCAATGCAAACATTCAGGTCCCAAGCGGAGCTGGTTCTCTAAAAGGAGGGTTAGTGTGAAGTAACCCTTTAAAAACTTAGAAGCACAGGGTGAGAAGAAAGAAGCAGGCTTCCCTGCTGACAGAAAAGCAGAGACAGCTGCCAGATGAACCTTTAAGGTAGCTGGCCTAAGGCCTACGGAATTTAAATGGGCCAAATAGTCCAGTAAAATGGGCAGATCAGCAGATTCCGTGATAATCTGCTTCTCAGAGCACCAGATGGAAAACCTTTTCCACTTAGAATTGTAAGTGGCCCTAGTGGAAGGCTTCCTTGAAGCCTTTAAAATATCCAAAACACCTTGAGAAAGGTGTAAGTCAGCAAATTCTAACTCCTCAAGAGCCATGCCTTGAGATGGAGGGATTTGAGGTCCGGATACACACTCTCCCCTGTGCACAGGCCAGTAAGTCGTGGACTCTGGGCAAGCTCAGGGCAGGGGTGGACTGTCAAGGACAGAAGCAGTGGGTACCAGGGCTGTCTGGCCCAATCTGGAGCAATCAGAATCACCTTGCAGGGCTGAGATCTGATTTTTACTAGTACCCTGAAAAGAAGGGGAAAGGGGGGAAAGGCATACAGGAACTTCCCTTTCCAATCCAACTGAAAGGCGTCCAGGGGGACTGATCCCAGCACTGGAGGCCTGCAACAAAACAGAGGAAGTTGGTGGTTGTCTGGGGCTGCGAAAAGATCTATCTGAGGGGTGCCCCATCTGGCAAAGACTGACCCCAGCACCTGAGGATTCAGAGCCCATTCGTGATGGCCCTGAGAAATCCTGCTGAGGGCATCCGCCAGGACATTGTCCTTCCCTGGAAGGTGAACTGCTATCAGGGAGGTGTTCAGGGAGTAAGCAGAGACCACAACTTCATTGCTTCAGTGCACAAGGCTGATGACCGAGTGCCCCCTTGCTTGTTGAATAACCACATTGTTGTGGTGTTGTCTGTCCTGACTTGAACTACTTTGTTCTGGACAGAAGCTGAAAGCGCCTGAAAAGCTAAAAGGACAGCTCTGAGTTCCAAAAGATTGATGTGGAGCAGAGATTCCTGGGGAGACCACACTCCCTGAGTGGACAGGTCGCCCAAGTGAGCTCCCCACCCTAACAGGGAAGCATCCGTGGTGAGGGTGAGGGAGTGGGAAACGAGAATGAAAGGAACCCCTTGTTTTAGATTGCTTTGATCCTGCCACCAGTGTAAGGCCAGGATCAGGTTTGGGTCACTGGAACCAATTTGGAAAGGGGTCCTCCTTTGAGACCAATAGGCCCTCAAATGGAACTGAATGTCCCTCATCTGAATCTTGCTCCTTGCACTAGCTGTGGAAGCAGCCATGTGCCCTAGGAGTTGCAGAAAATGCCTTGCTGGTCGAGAGATACGCAGGGTAAAGGAGGATGCCAGGGCAATGAGTCTGTCTACCCTTTCCGAGGGGAGAAATGCCCTGGCTAACTTTGTGTTCAATTCTGCACCTATGAAAGTTAGTACCTGAACTGGTTCGAGAACTGACTTTGGTGAATTCAGCAGGAATCCCAGGGAAGTGAGAAGCTGCTGCGTGACTTGCAAGTGGGATTTTACCTGATCTGGGGACTGACCCACTATGAGCCAGTCGTCCAGGTAGGGAAACACAGCAATCCCTTGCCTTCTTAAATGAGCCACTACCACAGCTAGACATTTTGTGAATACCCTTGGCGCAGAGGTAAGGCCGAAGGGCATTGCCCTGAACTGGTAGTGGCTTGAGGGTAGTTCCGAACCTGAGGTACTTTCGGGTGAGAAGGCCTGATCAGAACATGAAAATAGGATCCGTGACGTCCAGGAAGCTAACCAGTCCCCTGGCCTCAGGAGGGCAAAATCATTGTCAGAGTTAACATTTTGAACTTTGGTTTCAAAAGATGCTTGTTCAGGTACCTTAAATCTAAAATGGGCCGCCATTCTCCTGTCTTTTTTGGGGTAAGAAAGTATCTTGAGTACAGCCCCTTGCCCTGATGGCAAGGAGGGACCCTTTCTACTGCTTTGCAGTCCAAAAGAGAAGAAACCTCTGCTTCCAAAGCAAGGGCTTCTGAAGGATTTGCAGGTGGAAAATGTCTGGCTCTCATCTTCGGAAACTGTTTGAAGCTGAGAACCAGACCCTGGTCTATTACCTCCAGAACCCACCTCTCTGAAGTTAGGGACACCCAGTTCTGGCTGAAATAAACCAACCTGCCCCCCACTGGTACAGGAGAATCGGCCCTGGGCACCCCATCAGGGTGCCTGCTTGGCAGTAGCCTTAGGCTGAAGGGAGGGGGACGGTTTACTTGTGCCCCGTCTACCTCTGCCTCTAAAGAAACCCCTCTGTGCAAATGCAGAGGAGGCCTGAAATTGGTAAAAAGGCCTGTGGAAAGGCCTGCCCCTACCTCTGGGAGGCGTGCCTCTGTGGAGTGGCATGCCTCTCCTTAGCCTGGGCACTTTTGTAGGTAGTTCTGTATTCATCCATCTTTTCATATAGTTTTCTGCTTGTTCCCAAACAGAGAATTACCCACAACAGGAAAATCCATAGCCTTTGACTGAGTATCTTGGGACAGATTAGTGCATCTGAGCCATGCCAACCACGGAAAGCTACAGAAGTGGCCATGACCCTAGAGGAAACATCATTAACATCAACAGCAGTATGAAATTGAACTTTAGAGGCTTCAATGCCATCAGCAGCCACCTGTTCCAACTCACTAGCCAGCTGGCCATGGGCCTGCTTGGCTAACTGCAATACTGTGTCCCACCTAGATTTCTGATATCTAGCCACATAAGCCATATAATTTGCCTGCCTGAGTCCCAAAGAAGCTGCCATATACTGTTTTTTGCCATGGCATCAATCTTCCTGAATCCTTATCAGGAGGATGTGAGGCCAGAGGAATATTAGCTTTGTCACAGGCTGCAGCTTGTACCACACCTACATGACTACACTGCTCAGTGAGGAAGTCTGTATCAGAGCCTGACAAGGTATATCTTCTGTCCATTTTTTATCTACAGGAGGGACAGAATGAGGATTTTTAAAATCTTTGTTGTTTGCTTCCTAAATGACTTATGCAAAGGAATAGACAACCTCCTAGACTCTGGTATATCCATCATTTCTACATAATCAGGCTCCTCTTGCTCATCCACAGCTTCCTCTAAAGGAAGCTGGAGGGTTTCTGCAACCTTTTTGTAAAACATAAAATGAGAAGGGGACTCAGACAGAATAGGAGGAGATTCTAAAGGTCTGTCTGGAGAAATGTCCGGTTCAATGTGCACGTCCAGACCCTCCCAGCCACACATGTAATGATCAAATTGGTCCTCCCTCTCCTGTGGTTCATAAAATTCCTCAACATCATACTCCTGAACCACTGGCACTGAACGAACCAACCTTTTACCAACTGTAGGTGGTTCGGCAGGACCCTGAGACAGTGACTGGACAATCTGTATGGCTTTAGCTATTTCTGCAGCAGTTGGAGAGACAATTTTGGACTCCAAACCTACTGATTTCTTTGTCTTTTTTCACTGAGACTGGTTCCCCTGAACCAGCCTTCCTTTTGCCCGAGGAAGTCTCGCCCTGGTCAGAGGGCACTCCCTCTGGTCCAGTGGGTACTGGACCGGGCTGGCCATCCGGGTCAGCGGACTTCTTGGCCTCTCGTTCCCTGAGCAGGCCCAGTCTCTCTTCCAGGGTGGCTGCAGGGAAATTTTTACACACCTGGCAGTCTGACAGGAGGTGGTCAGCCCCCAGACAATAAACACAAGTGGTGTGTGGGTCAGCCTTGGCAAAGGCTTCCCCACAGACATCACAGTGTTGAAACCCAGTGGGCCTGGTTTTTCATTTGGGTTTCTCAGACATAATGCCAGCCTAACCAAAAACTTGCCCTTTTGATGGCAGTGCCAGGCAAGACACCCTTATCGGTTCCTAACCGTGTCACGGGTATTTGAAAAAACCTATTTTAAAAGCAAGGTTTTTTTTTAGAACCGATAAGAACCAGGAACCGCACTCTAAAAGCCCAACCACACTTTAAAATGTTAAATTAAGCAAACCGATCGGTTCAAAACCGAACCGATAATTGAATTTCCACACAGACTTTAAATTTTCTACTTACGGTTTACCAGATAGAGCTTTTAACCGAAATGCGGTAAAATAAATACTTTTGCCGTTCAAATGAACCGAAAATACCGCTTGAACCGAGAAATGAACCGATGTGAAGGAGCTGATCTCCTGAGCGACCGCTCAGTGAAGCGGAGTAAAGAATCTGACAGTTTCATTTGAAACTGGCCAGATAGAGCTTTGGTATAGCGCCCTCGCGCTATGGAACTCCAGACTCTCTGGAGTTAACTCTTTCCTCTCTGGGGCAGTTCAGCTGCAGTGGCTGACTGCATATAGTCATAATATAGCAAGACTTCATGGTGTTTGAATAGGTGTTTCTCGCCATAATATTAAACCCTTGCTGTGCTGCGGACTGTTATATCACTGCAGAATTTATATACGTTCTAATTCTGTTGGCAGTTTAAGGGGTAAAAAACAAACATCAGAATGCAGCTAAATGTGCCCCCTTTTAGCTAGGTTCTGATGTTTGTGTTTTTGAAATCGATGAAGTTTTATGTTTCTTTCTCTCACTGACTGAAAAAACAAAATGGCGTAAGATCGAAAAAGGATTTCCCATCTGCAATAGAGGATGATTCCTTTTAAGAAAGGGATTCGATCCTGCGAAAAAGAATCCTTTTTTGAGCTTAACATCTATACGTTTCCTTGAAAATAATGATGAATTCAAAATTTAATAACTTTTGAACAGATTAATATTTTTTTACCAAACCAGCAAAAGGCACATCTGTGAGGCAAAGGTTTTCTACCCTGAAAATTTCAGGCTACAATTTAAAACAGTTTTTGAGAAACAGGTGGACAAAGAAATAGCAAAAAAAATGTAAATTTGAAATTTTTTTCAGACTCTGTATCTCAGAAACCACACAAGTGATTCAAATGAAATTTGCCGCATCAGCAGACCTACCCCATGAGATCGTGCATGTAAACTTTCATGCGCATCCGTTGAACTGTTACAAAGTTATTGAAGTATAAACATTGGGCTTTAACATAGAAGTGAGCACTCGACCCTAACTGTACTGGTGCTACCATGCCAGTATAATAATGCAAGTCTGATATATTTTATTTGTATAATGCAAATCACTTCTTTTTGGGCCTGTCAGTACCTTCAGTTGTTTGATGTACATTTTGTCAAGATTAATGTTACCTCTTGTGTGAGTGAATCGGCCGTGTGTCAGTTGTGTGGGCTGTGTAGTTGAGGGTCAGTGAACTGTAGTACTGGTTAGAATGATTTCCTATACCGTTAAATGGCAGTAGCTGTGTGTATAGCAGGGCATCAGCACGCATTGTCTGCATACACCCAGGAGTCCCTGACAGAACATTCTTTCTAGGGACATGGATATGTTGTTCATCCACACTTATTGGCAGGTTCCTTGCCGCTTTAAATCTTGCCGGAAGGTCTTCAAGCTGGCTCCTCCCACCCACCCGGGTGGTAAAACTCTCGGCTCCGCCCCATGACGCCAGATCTTTCTTACCACTTGGAAGCTCAGGTTCCCTCCTTAACGCGCTGCGTTTAAGACTGGTTCTAATTCTTGAAAGTTCGAAATCAAAAGTTTTGCTAAAAGACTGGTCTTCTTCTCCTGTGGGCTGCGATGGACAAACTCGACTCCGGTTTTCGGAGGTGCCCTTGCGGGCAGAAGATGTCTAGGACGGATCCGCACTCCACGTGCGTCTACTGCCTGGGCCTTGAGCACGACCCGCAGGCCTGCGACTTGTGCTCTTCCTTTTCAGCCTACATCCTTGAAGACCGTGCTGCCCGATGACAACTGGGGCGCCCCGAGAAAAGAATTCCACCGGTGAAATCTAAAGAGGCCCGACTGGCGGTGTCCGTGGCGGCGGGCTCGGCGGATCAGCTCGAGCAGATGATCGCCCTCGAAGAGGAGGCGGCGCGGGCCTCTTCTACCTCGGTTGCGGCATTTGTCCCGCTCTCTCTCGGTGCCTCGTACTCGGCTTCTTTTAAGGAGCTTTGTCTGACCCTCTCGACCAAAGGTGAGGGTCCAACTTCTTCGGGACCTTTTTCCAGGTCCAAAAAGAGCAGAAGTAAGTCTCTCCGTCGATGCTCTTGGGAGCCGGAAGATCCCCTCCCCTTGTCGACTGATGGAGCTTGGTCGACCCCTCAGCCGGCCGCACTGGCTTCAGGTGTCCCGTCAGGCCAGTTGACCGAGACTCCCGTCGACGCGGTCGAGATTTTTCTCGACCCGTTAGACGGGTTGTCGGCTGGAGAAGCTGAGAATCCCCTCTCCCCGGTTCCCCCGGTGGGAGTTGAGGATCCCGTCGGCTCGTCTGTGCCTCCGGTTCTGGAGCCTTCGGTGGGATCGTCCGAGCCGAGGGGAGTGCCGAATTCCGACACTTCTCCTCGCCTTCCTCGGCCTAGTCGAGACTCTCGGTCTCGGTCTCGGACATCCTCGCAGTCCAACCGATCCCGCCGCCATATGCGGCGGTCTCGATCTCCGCTCTTCCTCTTCCCTCGGATGAGGGAGGCTTTGGCGCAAGTTGGCGGGAGGTACGAGGAACTCATGTGGCAACAGCTCCTTTTGACCGGGAATAAGCCGACCCAGTCGTCTTCCCCGGCCATTAAGTGGCTGTCACCGGAGCAGCCGAAACAACCCCTCGTTGTAGTCGAGGAGCCTGTTCTCAGGCCGGTTGTTCGGCCAATTCCAGCTGCTCCACCGATTCTGGTGGAACCTCCGCCTCCACAGCCATTAGTTGGGGCTCCGACCAAAAATTCTCGGTCGGCCTTGGGTTTGCCCCATAGGCTGTCTGTCACCCTCACTCCCGATAAACCTCGGCAGGTGGAGGGTGGCTCAGGCCCGAGGCAGCTCTTTGAGGACTCTTCTGAGTCCGATGATGGTTCCTCCTCTTCTCCAAGCGCATGGACTTGGAGTCCTCGGACGGCAGTCAATGGACGATACCTCCGTCCTTCTTAGGGTTGCTTGACTCATCTCGGAGTCCACCAGGATGAAGCTCTGAACCCGTTCTAAACAGAGCCAGGTATCCCTCACGGAGATTCTTGACCGAGGGGTTCTCCTCTGGAGCCTTTCCGGTGGCGAAGCCATAATGGTCCGGCCTTGGAACTTTGGCGGCGTCCTGCTTCCTGCCCTGCGCCTTCGGCCAGGTTGGCCAGGAAGTATCACGGTCCCCGGTTCCCTGTCCGGTTTTGGAGACACCCTCGGCCGGGGTTGGTTACCGACAGCGTTTTCGGCGTGCGAAACGCCCGAGATGTGGACAAACCTCCCGACAAGGAATCAAGAAATTGGGTATGCGGGTGGAAAGTCTATGCTGTGTCCTCTCTCGGCCTTCGTCAGGCCAGTTCGGCCGTCCTCATGGCACATTTTTCTCACGCCCTGTTGGGCTCCCTGGAGGAGGTTGTCCCTCATCTTCCCACAGATCTGCAGACTACAGTCAGGCAGGTGCAGGACCAGGGCAGGGCGGTGGCCAAACAGCAGCTTCAGACTGCGTTAGACATCGGGGACTCATGTGCCAGGTCTGTGGTGGCCGCAGTGGCCATGCGTCGTCTGGCTTGGCTGAGGATATCCACCTTTACCTCGGATACCCAGCCCAAGTTGGCGGATGTTCCCTTTTTGGGGACTGACCTCTTCGGCCCTGGGGTGGAAGGTCACCTGCAGAGGATCAAGAAGTCCAATGCTACCTTGGACTCGGTCTCTTCCGCTCAGAAGGACAAAGGCCGCGAGCCACAGCCTAAGCCCTTTCGTCCTTCTGAGCCCGCGGCGCGCCCGCCCCAGCAACGTCGGGGCCAGCAGGCTCGACCTTGGTATCCCAAACCCAAGCTGTCGTCGGCTTCCTCCAACAGGAAGCAGGGAGGTAAAGGCCCGGGAGGTCCCTCGGCCGGTCCCTCCTCCAAGCCTGCCCAGTGACGGGCTGAGGGGTGTCGCCCCCATCCCTGTCACCTCACCCCTGGTTCCCCCGTGGGGGCAGCTCAGACACTTCCTTTCCGCCTGGTCCGCTGTTACCACGGACAGGTGGGTACTGGAGGTGGTGGGAAAGGCTCACCTCTGAATTCCAGCAGGCTCCCGCCCTTCAGAGCCGCCGCACCTCGGGGGCCTCGGGTCCACAGCCTCACTGGCAGCTCGCCGAGCCGACATCGCTCTCCTCCTCAAAGGAGATGATCACAGGGTGGAGGACCCCACTTCAGACCTGGGGTTCGTGTCCAGGTATTTCCTGGTTCCGAAACGGACGGGGGGCTGGTGCCCCATTCTCGACCTACACAACCTGAACAAGTTCCTAAGGTCTCGAACCTTCAGGATGGTCACTCTGGCGCAGATAATACCATCTCTGGAACACGGCGTGTGGTTCTGCTCTCTGGACCTACAGGACGCGTTCTTTCATGTCCCTATCCGTCCATCACATCGGAGATTCCTCCGCTTTCGAGCGGAGGGATCCCTCTTCGAGTTCCGAGCCATGCCCTTCGGCTTATCTCCAGCTCCCAGGGTCTTCACCAAATGCATGGCAGTGGTGACAGCATTCCTGCGGCGCCGAGGGGTTCGGGTGTACCCTTACCTGGACGATTGGCTGATAGCAGCCTCCTTCAGCCGGGAGGTGGAGCGGTCCAGAGATCTGGCCCTCCAGGTTTGCTCTCAAGTTGGCCTTCTCATCAACGAGGCCAAGTCGGAACTCGAGCCGAAGCAGGTGATCCTGTTCATCGGGCAGAGCTCGACTCTCTTGAGCCAGAGCACGGCTCCGCGTGGACAGGGCCAAGGTTCTTACCTCCTTTGCCCAATCATTTCTGGTTGGGCAATCGGCTCCTGCCGGGACTTCCTGCGCCTTCTGGGTCTCATGGCGCCTGTACCAGCGTGGTCCGTTGGGCGCTGGCACATCGCCCCTTCAGTGGGGACTGGCCAGCCAGTGGTCTGGCGCTGCGATCCTTTGGACCAGCTAGTGATAGTGACCCAGGAGATGTGGAACGCTCTCCAGTGGTGGACAGTTCCATTCCATCTGCAGGAGGGCATCCCGTTTGTCGCCCGAGCCAACGGTCTCTCTATCGACCGATGCCTCTCTGATGGGTAGAGGTAGCCATCTGGGGAACACCGGTCTTGCGGCCTCTGGTCCATGAGGAGTCCCGATGCCACATCAACCTGCTGGAGCTCCGAGCGGTCCGCCTAGCTCTCACCTCCTTTGCTCCGTTTCTCCGGGGTCAAGTGGTCCGAGTCCAGACGGACAATACCACGACCATGTACTACCTGAACCGCCAGGGCGGGACGCGCTCCATGCTTCTATGCAAGGAAGCTCTCCGCATTTGGTCACTCGTGCGCAGCCTGGAGGCGGATCTTCTAGCCATTCATGTGGCAGGAGCCTCCAATACCCTGGCCGATGCCCTGAGCCGGATAGGGGCTGCATCTCACGAGTGGTCTCTCCTGCCGGAGGTAGTACAAGATCTGTTCTCCCACTGGGGCACACCTCAGGTGGACCTGTTTGCCTCCAGGAGAACGCGTAGCTGAGCTGTTTTATGCCCGCCTCAGCAGGGCTCGCTGCAGGGGATGCCTTCGAGGCTGTGGACCCCGGGTCTCTTTTCGCCTTTCCCCATTTACCTTGATTCACAAGGTGCTTCTCAAGGCAAGGAGGACAAGGCGCAGGTGATTCTGATAGCCCCAGACTGGCCCCCAGTTCTGGTACCCAGATCTCCTCAGCCTCAGCTCCAGGCTCCCGGGCAGCTTCCAGCTCCCCGGACCTGCTCTCAGTCAATCAGGGAAGGTGTTCCATCCGGACCTTCAATCCCTGCACCTGACGGCCTGGTTCCTGGCGGCTAGAGTTCCAGGCCTTGGGTCTTTCCGGCAAGGTCCTCAATGTTGTTGAGGCGTCCCGTAGAGTCGACCAGAAAATGCTACACCTTCAAATGGAAGAGAGTCTCCATTTGGTGTCAGGGCAAGAGCTTGGACCCTTCCTCCTGTTCTGTGGCAAGCATTTTGGACTATTTATGGTCCCTTTCTAGTCAAGGGCTTAGGTCGGCGTCCCTAAGGTGCACCTGGCAGCCATCTCTGTTTGCAGGCGGCGGGCCGGGGGCAGTCGGTGGTGCAGGAAAGGTGGTGGGCGCTTTTCAAAGGCCTTGATCATTTCCCCTCGGTGCGAGAACCTCCACCTCCGTGGGATTTACTGCTGGTACTGGCAAAGTTCATGGGCAAGCCATTGAACCAATGCACAGGTGTGTCTCTCTCACCTGTCGTGGAAGACCGCCTTCTTGGTGGCTATCCGTCAGCCAGAAGGATGGGAGAGCTCCAGGCGCTTTGCCGAGTCTCCTTACCTGGTCTTCCACAGGGACAAG
This sequence comes from Neoceratodus forsteri, assembly GCA_016271365.2. Lineage (NCBI taxonomy): Eukaryota > Metazoa > Chordata > Ceratodontiformes > Ceratodontidae > Neoceratodus > Neoceratodus forsteri. The sequence goes on from CM057450.1 coordinate 1,404,141,321, forward strand.
GTTGTCCTGCCCCACCCGAAATTCCTTCCGAGGTGGTGTCGGAGTTTCACCTTAACCAGGTGCTGATTCTGCCGTGGTCTACCCCAATCACCTCGAGGTCGAATACAGGCTCCATACTCTGACTTGTGAAAGGCGCCGCTTATTATAAGGAGCGCACGGCTGAAATTCGGGGAGAGGTTCGCCAGCTGTTTGTCACCTACGCTGAAGCCGCACCTGGCAGACCTGCAGCCAAGCGGACGATAGGCAGGTGGGTCACCTCCTGCATAGATCGCTGCTATAAGTTGGCGGGCATTGAGCCTCCCAGAGGGATAAGAGCTCATTCTACCCGTCATACTGCTGCATCGGTGGCTGCTTCCAGGGACGTCCCTATCCAGGAAATCTGCAGGGCTGCTACCTGGAAGTCAGCACACACCTTTATTACCCATTACCACATCGACCTTGAGTCACGCCGGGATGCTGGTTTTGGGGCCTCGGTTCTACAGTCTTTATTCCCTAAGTAGGGGGTGTGTGCCTTGCCTCCCTCCTCCCGGAGAACTGCTAGGAGTCTGCCAATAAGTGTGGATGAACAACATATCCATGTCCCTAGAAATACAGGTTACTCACCTGTAACAGGAGTTCTAGGAATGGTATATGTTGTTCATCCTACATTCCCTAACCTCCCCGGCTTCGACGCACAACCTGAGCTTCTAGCGGGCCAGATCTGGCGTCATTGGGCGGAGCCGAGAGTTTTACCACCCGGGTGGGTGGGAGGAGCCAGCTTGAAGACCTTCCGGCAAGATTTAAAGCGGCAAGGAACCTGCCAATAAGTGTGGATGAGCAACATATACCATTCCTAGAACTCCTGTTACAGGTGAGTAACCTGTATTTATCTCACTGTCAGCTGCTTGTCATGCTGCTCACACTCCATCACTGTTGCTAACAGTGTAATCTTCTGGAGATGGCGTTTTACCTACCAGGACAATGTCCTGACAGCTGGGACCAGGCAGTATATTTCCGGGGTGTGTGGAGGGGTGATGGAAGGGGGGTTACATAACTGTCAGACAGGGGAGTCACTGCAGACAGTGGCAACACTGATAAAGGCCCTCTGTGTCAATCTTTGCTGTCATTCTCTTAAGTCTTTGAGACCCAGCTTCTCTTTCTGGGGACCATGCCTTGCAAAAGTCCGAATGCAGCTCTTTTTCTAACTTGTCTAGCCCATCTTCAAATTTTTATCCTTCCATGCAGATTCTGGCTGTGGAGCTGTAGCCAGGTTGATGCTCTCTTTCTTTCTTAGGTGCGTGCTGTCTCTCTCTCCCCCCCTCCCCTGGTATGTTTTCCAAAGACTTCAGATCTTGTAAACATACCTAGTAAGTCAGTGTTCTGTGAATCCGAAGACCCTGTGTTTGAGTGCCTCTCTTTGCAAGCCAGGCATTCAGTAATTTATTACAGTAGTTAACTCTGGTGTCATGGAGTTTTAAAATAAATCTACTGTGAGTTGTGTTTTTATCAGTTGGGAAGCTGTTCCTTACAACACTGACTCTGGCTTACTGTGTGATATTGAGCAAGTCAATTAAAGGGACTCTCAACCTCTTCTGCAACATATACTTTCTAGTCAAAACCCCACATTTTATGATTTCTTGCTGTCTCTAAAATTCATTGATGTTGCTGGCTATTTTATCTGCTTCCTTGCTTAGTAGAACTGAAAGGCATGTTAATGTGTAGTTACGCCCAACCTTGTTTTGCTTCAAATCCTTGATCTACTCTAATTGCGCACTGCATGTACATTGTAAACACACCCAAACTATTCAGCCACTCAAGATGCAGTAGTCTCCTCTACTCCCACTGCATAATTAGTAGCTAGATTGTGTTGGGATGTTCCAAAATCCAGGAAATATGTAGTGGGAGGAGTGTAAACAAAATATTTTTGTGTGGTAACACCAGTATGATGGGCAGTCTGTTTTTCACTTTTAAAATGAAAAAAAGGAATCAGAATCAAACTACCAGCAACATTAGCAATCTCTACAGAATGTGAACAATCATAATATGTGTTTTCAAAACTAGGGGCACTTTGAGGCGTATGGGGGTTGACATTGTCCCTTTAAGGATGTTCCTTAGTGTTTTGGCACCCCATGTCAGATTTATTGTATTTCACGCAGTACGTGATGGTCATCAAAACTTTGAAAACTCACAAAATAAACAATGGATTCCATGCTTCATTTTGAGTTACATTGTGAGACTAAATGACTTTCGTTCGAAAAATCAGTAATTGCTGAGATTATTTGTTGTTTTAGGGTCAACATGAGCGAAAAAGAAGCAAACTAGAATAAGGATGTAGCAGTTATCATGCTGTTTACTTTATTTTTTCCTTAAATTTAAAAATAAATTACAAGTACTGTGACACCCTTATGAAGTAATATTCCCCAAAAATGTGGGGCATTTTTCTGTTTTTATGTATGAAACCATACAAAAATATGTAAGAATATAAACCCTATGTCAACTTCTCAAAATTGTTTTTAAATGTAAAATATTGTTCTTCTAACAAAACAAAAAATATAAGGGTTGCTGTTCTTTTAGTACCACTATCTGCTTTCTTAGGGGCAGGTGCAAAGTTGGTCTACTTGGGGTGGGGTGGGGAGTAACTAGAAAACAATAAAAAAATAACAGTTGCCAGAAAGTCATAAACATTTAAAAAAAATACTTACACAATGCTGAAGCATACCAAAACAGGGAGACGTGTACAGAGTATGTCTTTCAAGATGCCAACTGCTGTGTTGGGGGGAGGGGCTTATTTCTTCACTGTTCTCGTATTTAATTTGTTTTGTCAGACATAATATAATGGGTTAACTTGGTCTAATAATGGCTCTATACACACATTAATCAGGGATTGAAAAATCCCCAAGTCCGAGGTCCGGGACCCACAGAAAGCGCTGTAGGACTTGCACACTACAGCCGTTTTAAGTCTGACGGACTTGGCTTTATTTATTTTTGCCAGTTCATACATGGATCTGTAACTAAGTGCAGCCTCCCCTGCCTGCCAGCTTTCCAGCTGTACAACAGCTCCACCTATCCTTTCTCCTGACTGGTTGCCTTTGCAAGATATCCATGCCTACTTGCGAGACCAGGCGGGTTGGCATGGATATCTCGCGCAGGAAACCCAGGCTGGAGAAATGATAGGTGGAGCTGATGTGCTGCTGGGAAGCAGCTTGAGAATAGCGGCATAATGTAGTTGGCTGTGAACAGTGACGCTATGGCGGACTGAGCGATTCCAGAAGGAAGACTATGGCGATTTCATTTTCGGCGAAGAGCATCGTACTGTATGGATGCCAGTTCCATTTTTCATTTGTGCAGTAAGTAAGGAGTGCATTTATTTAAAAAAAAAAAAAACAGGACCGCTGCAGGGGCAATCGTATGCTGTTCAGCACAGCTAGAAGGACAATTTGAGTTGCTTGCCGAGTGTGTGCGAGGGGTTTAAGACAAAGCATTTAGCTTTACTCTGGTACAGTCTGGTGGAGGTTTGAAGGCAACAGTGCAACTAAGTCGATATGGAGAGTGCAGGGTGAGGTGGAACAAGAAAAAAATAGCATCTGTGTGAAAGGAAGGTATTTTTATAGGGGCAAATACTGAGCAAGATTTTTCTTTCTATATTGTCTTTCTGTTTGAGTACCTCAGCCTTGGTGTGACTGATTTGCTTCTACAGCAGGATTCTTTAATTAATTGAGGCATTTGTTTCTGAAGTATGCAACTTTCCAATTAGGGTTAGGAAGTAACTGAGGGGGGTCCTTGAGACTACTGGTGCTCTCTTTACTGCATTTAACCTCAAATATTTCTGCATTTTTGTTTTAGGTGATATCTTTGTCTGATTTTATGCTTTTTAGCATTTTCAGTTTGGACTTTTCCTGAAAAGAAAGGATAAACCCCTCATTTATCTTCCAAGACCAATGTGTCTGTGTTCCAGTCCCTGGAGATATTAAGAGATTTGCCACTTTCACTCTCAAATTTAGAATGCCCTCCCAACCCACCTCTGGGGGGTGGAGATAACAGGTGGGGTAAGTGTGGGCCATCAAGGGAAAGTCTGGAGGTACCTAAGTGGGTGGGATGAGTAAGGGGTTCTGCTGTTCGATCAGGAGGAGGCACTAGTCAGTGACATTATATTAATAGCATACCAGGTGATCGGGAGGGTGGGGGGAAAGACTACCTGCTGTGGCTATCTTAATATAAAAAGGACTTCAGCTAGCACAGGGAAAGTAACAAGATTTCAAAAAAAGTGGGAGTTCACTGGTGCGTGCTGGGCTATGAAATTTAATTCAGAGCCAAGCATAGAGTCCATTTTGAATCCAGACTGCGAACTGCAAACAATTTGGCTTGTAGAGGGGTCACTGTTGCTTCCTGTAAGAAATGAGAAAAAAAGTGATTTACTTTGATAAAAATGTAGGTGAAAAAAATGTGACTTATCAATGCTTGCCATGGACTTATGGACCAAAAGTAACATAAGTCCTGGACTTACGGCCTCCCAAAACATTTTTCAACCCCTGATTAATGTACCTGTGCCAGTAAACCGCCTTGAAAATTTGTTTGGGTGCTTTCGAACGAATGTGAATCTGAAACACTGTGGAACACCCTTAACTCACCTGTGTATTAGTTCTCCCAGCCATAAAATTACATAAAAGGAGCACTCCACTAAAAACAATCTGTTACACCTTTGTTGGCCTATCCTGGGTGAACAGTAGAAGTGTCATAATCAAGGCCCCTGGAATTCTGCGGTTCTGCGGTTGCCAAATTTGTTGCAGAATTTCCATCATGCTGCAGAATATATATAGTGCAGCAGAATTCATTGTTTTTGGTGTATTTTCATATAAATATACTGTTTTTCCATAGTGTCAGGCTTTCTTTTCCACCTCGTTTATCTTGAAGCTCCTCCTCTATGCTCAGCATATGATGTCATCGATGACATCACATCATATTTAGCCAATGACAGGACTGCATTCTGCCAGAGAAATTAATAAATCATGCCACAGAAATCAGAAAATGCTGCCGCAAAAGTCAAGGAGCCCTGCCGCAGTAATCAGAAAATTCTGCCGCAGAACACCAGGGGCCCTGGTCATAATACGAAAATTTTATGATATGATCATCTTGAAACACATTGTCACAGTTGCATTATCTGGATGTTTTGGTGTTTGGTTTGTGTTTGTGGGAGTAACCCCTCTGCACCCTAGATTTTTTTTGTGGGGGACGACTGGGTATTAGAATGAGAAACTGAATTTTTCATACTTTCACTGTATAGTATGAAATATGGATATCATGGTATAGGAAAACAGGCATGAAGTCAGTCCCGTCAGAATTATCATGGTTATCGTGAAACACAGTTTCTAGGGACATGGATATGTTGTTCATCCACGCTGTCTGGCAGGTTCCTTGCCGCTTGAAATCTTGCCGGAAGGTCTTCAAGCTGGCTCCTCTCACCCACCCGGGTGGTAAAACTCTCGGCTCCGCCCCATGACACCAGATCTTCCTTACCGCTTGGAAGCTCAGGTTCCCTCCTTAACACACTGCGTATAGACGGGATCCTAATTCTTCGGTTCGCCCGAAAATAATTTTAAAGTTTTCAAGACTTTGGTCTAATTACTCCCTCGCGATTGCGATGGACAAATCGACTCCCGGATTTCAGCGGTGCCCATGCGGGCAGAAAAAGTCCAGGACGGATCCGCACTCCACGTGCGTCTACTGCCTCGGCCTAGATCACGACCTGCAGGCCTGCGAGTTATGTCGTTCGTTTTTGGCCAACGACCTGGAAGACTGCGCTGCTCGGTTACAGCTTGGGCGCCCCGAGAAGCGCTACCCGCCGGTGAAGTCCAAGGAGGCCTGTTGGGCGGTGTCCACGGCGGCTGGCTCGGCTGAGCAACTCGAGAAGATGATCGCCCTCGAGGAGGAGGCGGCCCAGGCTGCATTCTCATCTTCCTCGGTCACGGCATTTATCCTGCTCTCTCTGGGATACTCTTACATAGCTTCTTTTAAGGAGCTTTGCCAGTCCCTTTCCACGAAGGGAGAGAGGCCATCAGGACACTTCTCTGTCCAAAAAGAAGGACTCGAAAGGTAAGTCCCACCGTCGGCGTTCGTGGGAGCAGGAGAGGTCCCCTTCCCCGAACAGTCGACACTCGACTTCGGTCGAGGTTGTGGCTAAGGCTGCTGGCTTCATGGTGTCCCCGTCAGGTCAGCTGGCCGAGACACCCATCGATGCGGTCGAGATTTTTCTCGACCTGTCGGATGGGCTGTTGACTGAAGCCGACAACCCTTCTTCACTGGTTCCCCCGATGGAGACCGAGGACTTGCCTGCGCCTCCTGTGCCAGAGTCCCCGGTCAAGGCTCCTAAGCCGAGGGAAGAGCGGGTGTCCCCCGGCCCTTCCCAGACCCGCCCTCGAAAACACCGAGGGTCTCGGTCTCAGACCTCGTCTCAGTCCTGCCGATCCCGCTGACATCGGCGGTCTTGGTCTCTTCACCGAGGTAAGTGGCGGCGGCGCTCATCCTCGTCTTTCTCCTCGGAAGAGGAGAGGCTTCGGCGCAAATTGCGTCAACGCTACGAGGACTTAATGTGGCAGCAGTTACTTTTGTCTGGGAACAAGCCGGCGTTGTCGCCTTCCCTGGCCATCAAGTGGCTGTCACCCGAAAGACCAAAACAGCCCTTCGCTGTAGTCGAGGTGCCCAAGCCTGGGCCGGTTGTTTGGCCGAAACTAGCTGCCCCACTGATTGTGGTGGTACCTCCGCCTCCACAACCGAAATTGGGGGCTTGGTCGGGTCAGGGTCTGCCCCACAGGTTGTCGGTCACCCTCACTACCGACTGTCCTGGGCAGGTGGAGGGTGGCTCAGGCCCCAGGCAGCTCTTCGTGGAATCCTCGGAGTCCGATGATGACTCCTCCCTGTTTTCCAGGCCCATTGATCTGGTGTCCTCCGAGGGGCAGTCGGTGGACGAGAGCCCATCGTCCTTTATGGGTCTGCTTTGGCTCATCTCGGAATCCACTGGGATACAGCTCGAGCCCGTATCCAAGTGGGCCAAGTATCCCCTGACGGAGATACTGGACCGAGGGGATTCGCCTACGGAGGCCTTTCCTGTGACTATAGCCATTGTTGGCCCAGCCTTGGAGCTCTGGCAGCGGCCGGCTTTCTGCCCTGTGCCTTCGGCCAGGATGGCCAGGAAGTATGTGGTCCCTACCGGCTCTTTGTCCAGTTTTTTGGAGCACCCCTCTGCGGAGGGGTTGGTCACCGATAGCGTTTTCCGGCATTCCGGGAATGCTTGGGATGTGAATAAGCCCCCCAACAAGAAGTCCAAAAAGCTGGACTATGCCGGGCGCAAGGTGTATGCTGTGTCCTCCCTATGCCTCCGCCAGGCCAGCTCAGCCGTGCTGATGGCACACTTCTCCCACGCCCTCATGGGCTCTCTGGATAAGGTGATCCCTCATCTCCCGGCTGACCTGCAGACCACAGTCAAGCAGGTGCGGGACCAGGGAAGGGCGGTGGCAAAACAGCAGCTCCAAATGGCTCTGGACATTGGAGACTCCTGTGCCAGATCAGTTGTGGCCGCAGTGGCCATGCGCCGCAGAGCATGGCTGAGGATATCCACCTTCACGGCGGATACCCAGCATAAACTGGCGGACGTCCCCTTCTTGGGGACTGACCTGTTCGGCCCTGGAGCGGAAGGCCACCTCCAGCGGATCGAAAAGTCCAGTGCTACACTGGACTCGGTCACCTCTGCCCAGAAGGACAAGGGCCATCGTCAACAACATAAGTTCTTTTGCCCTTCTCCGCCTGCGGCATGTCCGGCCCAACAACACCAGCATCAGGGCTAGCAGGCTCACGCCTGGCATCCTAAAGCCAAGCCTGCGGCTTCCTCTGACAGGAAGCAGGGGGAAAAAGGCCCAGGAGGTCCCAAGGCCGGTCCCTCCTCCAAGCCTGCCCAGTGACGGATTGAGGGGTGTCGGCCCCAGCCTCGTCACTTCCCTCTGGGTTCCCCCCATGGGGGGATGGCTCCGCCACTTCCTTTCCTCCTGGTCCGCTACCACTGACCGCTGGGTGTTGGAGGTGGTAGGAAAGGGCCTGCCCCTGGAGTTCGAGCTGGCCCTGCCCTTCCGAGCCGTTGCCCCTCAGGGGGCTACGGGGTCTGCAGCCTCTCTGTCGGCTCACCGAGCTGACATTGCTCTGCTCTTTGAAAAAGAGGTGATCAGGAAGGTGATCGCAGTCCTCCACCAGACCCGGGGTTTGTGTCCAGGTACTTCCTGGTCCCGAAATGGACGGGGGGCTGGTGCCCCATTCTAGACCTGCATGACCTGAACAGGTTCCTAAGGTCTCGAACCTTCGGGATGGTCACTCTGGCTCAGATCATTCCATGCTTGGAATGAGGCGTGTGGTTCTGTTCTCTGGACCTCCAGGACGCATTCTTTCACGTCCCAATCCGTCTGTCTCACCAGAGATTCTCCACTTCAGGGCAGAGGTATCCCTCTATGAGTTCCGGGCCATGCCCTTCGGCCTTTCCCTAGCTCCCAGGGTCTTCACCAAATGCATGGCAGTGGTGACAGCATTCTTGCGGCGCCGAAGGGTCCGGGTGTACCCCTACCTGGATGACTGGCTGACTGCAGCCTCCTCCAGAATGGAGGTGGAGCGGTCCAGAGATCTGGCCCTCCAGGTTTGCTCTCAGGTTGGCCTCCTCATCAACGAGGTCAAGTCAGAACTCGCACCAAAGCAGGTGATACAATTCATCAGGGCAGAGCTCGACTCTCTACGAGTCAGAGCATGGCTGCCGGCAAACAGAGCCGAGGTTCTTTCCTCCTTTGCCCAATCATTTCAGGTTGGGCAATTGCACCCTGTCCCAGGGACTTCCTGCACCTCCTGGGCCTTATGGCGGCCTGCACCAGCGTGGTCCATTGGGCCCTTTGGTACATGCATCCCCTTCAGTGGGGGCTGGCCAGCCAGTGGTCACAGCACTCCGATCCCTTGGATCAGCTAGTGACAGTGACCCAGGGGATGTGGAGCGCACTCCAGTGGTGGACCGTTCCAGCACATCTGCAGGAGGGCATCCCGTTTGTCCGCCCCAAGCCGACGGTCTCTCTATTGACCGATGCCTCTCTGATGGGTTGGGGTGCCCATCTGGGGGAGCACACAGCGCCTGACCTCTGGTCCCCTCAGGAGTCCGATGTCACATCAACCTGCTGGAGCTTCGGGCGGTTCGTCTAGCCCTCACCGCCTTCGCTCCGTTTGTACGGGGTCAAGTGGTCCAGGTCCAGACGGACAATACCACGACCATGTACTACCTAAACCGCCAGGGCGGGACGCGCTCCATGCCTCTGTGCAGGGAAGCTCTCCACATTCGGTCACTCATGCGCAGCTTGGAGGCAGATCTCCTTGCCATCCATGGGGCAGGAGCCTCCAACATTCTGGCCGATGCCCTAAGCCGGATAGGGGCTGCGTCCCACGAGTGGTCTCTCCTGCTGGAGGTAGTACAAGATCTGCTCTCCCACTGGGGCATGCCTTAGGTGGACCTGTTTGCCTCCAGGGAGAATTCGAAGCTGAGACTGTTTCATGCCCGCCCCCCTCAGCAGGGCTTGCCACAGGGGTGCCTTCTGGGGCCGTGGACCCGGGCCTCTTCGCCTTTCTCTATTTCCCTTGATCCAAAGGTGCTTCTCGTCTGAGGAGGGACAAGGTGCAGGTGATTCTGGTAGCCCCAGACTGGCCCCGCCAGTTCTGGTATCCAGATCTCCTCAGTCTCAGCTCCAGGCTCCCGAGGCAGCTTCCAGCCTGCCCGGACCTGATCTCAGTCAATCAGGGGCAGGTATTCCATCCGGACCTTCAATCCCTGCACCTGATGGCCTGGTTCCTGAGCGGCTAGAGTTCCAGGCCTTGGGTCTTTCCGACGAGGTCCTCAACGTTGTTGAGGGGTCCCGTAAGGAGTCGACCAGGAAATGATACACCTTTAAATGGAAGAGATTCTCCATTTGGTGTCAGGGCGAGGGCCTGGACCCTTCCTGCTGTTCCTTGGCTTGCATTCTGGACTAACTGTGGTCCCTTTCTCAGCAAGGGCTTCGGTCGACAACCCTCAAGGTGCACCTGGCAGCCATCTTCGCTTACCGGGCGCGGGCCGGGAAGCAGTTGGTGGTGCAGGAGAAGGTGATTGGGCGCTTTTTCCAAGGTCTTGATCACATATCCCCTTCGGTGCGAGAACCTCCACCTCCGTGGGATCTACTGCTGGTATTGGCTAAGCTCATGGGCAAGCCATTCGAACCGATGCACAGGTGTGACATCTCTCACCTGTCGTGGAAGACCGCTTTCTTGGTGGCTATCACATCAGCCAGAAAGATGGGAGAGCTCCAGGCGCTTTCCATTGAGTCTCCTTATCTGGTCTTCCACAGGGACAAGGTTGTCCTGAGCCCCCACCCGAAATTCCTTCCGATGGTGGTGTTGGAGTTTCACCTTAACCAGGTGTTTACTCTGCCAGTGTTCTACTAATCACACCTCGGAGGCTGAATATAGGCTCCATACTTTGGACTCTAGGCAGCTCGCTTACTACAAAGAGTGGATGGCTGAAGTTCGGGAGAGGTTCGCCAGCTGTTTGTCACCTGCGCTGAAGCTGCACCTGGCAGACCTGCAGCCAAGCAGACGATAGGCAGGTGGGTCACCTCCTGCATAGATCTCTGCTGTAGGTTGGTGGGCATGGAGCCTCCCAGAGGGATAAGAGCTCATTCTACCCACCATACCGCTGCATCGGTGGCTGCTTCCAGGGACGTCCCTAACCAGGAAATCTGCAGGGCTGCTACCTGGAAGTCTGCACACACCTTTATTACCCACTACCACATTGACCTTGAGCCACGCCGGGATGCTGGTTTTGGGGCCTCTGTTCTCCAGTCTTTACTTCCTAAGTAGGGGGTGTGCGCCTTGCCTCCCTCCTCCCAGAGAACTGCTAGGAGTCTGCCAGACAGTGTGGATGAACAACATATCCATGTCCCTAGATATACAGGTTACTCACCTGTAACAGGAGTTCTAGGAATGGTATATGTTGTTCATCCTACGACCACCAACCTCCCGGCGGCGCTGTATGACTTCCAGTGGGCTAGATCTGGAGTCATGGGGCGGAGCTGAGAGTTTTACCACCTGGGTGGGTGGGAGGAGCCAGCTTGAGGACCTTCCGGCAAGATTTAAAGTGGCAAGGAACCTGCCAGACAGTGTAGATGAACAACATATACCATTCCTAGTACTCCTGTTACAGGTGAGTAACCTGTATTGTCTTGACATCACTAGTGAACAGGTTGTGAAAGAGTCTGTATACTACATGTAGGTTTCATTTTACCTTTATTGCTGTAGCTGTGCCATCAATTTGTAGCCAACATCGGATTAAAACAGTCAGTGTTATTTGTGCCTATTTGAGAGGAATTCGGTCTTTGTTAAAAACATTTGAATTGGGTTTGTTTTGTGCAGGTTTAAGTCTTCGCCAGTGAATGATATATTCTGCCAATCACTTCCAGGGTCACCACTGAGACCCCAAAGCCTGGAACAGTTTGAAAAACAGCGAGAAGAAATGATGAAGCCACCATTCAAAAGAGACAAAGAGGTAGGAGCTTGGTTTTACATACATTTTATGCTACCAGATTTCACATTGTGTAGCACTTTGTGCCAAAACACTTGGATGCTGTGTACGTTTATGGAATAGATATGAAATAAACACTATTTAACCAGGAGACGAGAGACATATCGAGGCTTATAGGCTTTTTCCTAACATTATGAGACTTGAGTGGCAGTACGTAATTCCTATATGTTTGTGTTTCCTACAGTGCTACACTTTCAAGAAGCAGGCTTTTTTTTTTTAAATAATTTTACAATCTGTTTCCTCCAGATTGCCCAGCTGAGATGCTGCATCTCATTTTCAGTGGGATCTTGCTTCTGCCTCATTTTATAGCTGGAGTCGACCGAGCACGAAGATGCCCAGTGATATGTTCAGAGGCAACACCGTAAGCCAGTAGCTGTGATGTGAATTAAACCTGGGATCTTCTGTTTCATACTTATGTGCTCTAACCATTAGGCCATGCTGCCTTAGTCTGTCCTATTAGGGCAGTCATGGCTCAGTTCTGAAGGCACATGTCTGCATTTCTGGGCCAGCATATCTAGACCATGGGTAATCATAATTCAGATGATCGCAGACCCCATTGGAAGTGAGATATTGCATCTCTGCTTGGCTGTCTTGAGTAAATTGTACAATAAAAATAAAACAGTAACCCTTTTGATCATACTAACATACTAAAAGCCAGCAGAATAGGCCTAATGGTCTTTCGTGTCTGCTCGTTAGCCAGCCCCTATTGGGTGCTAGCTCCTCCTCCCCCCACAGCCCCCGAGAGGGTCAACTCCGGCTTCAGTATACCCATGCACCTGTCCCACCCCCTCTTAAAGTCCTCCACTGTGCCTGTTCGACTAGACTCCCGGACAGTGCATTCCATGGCTCCACCACCCTCTCAGTGAAGTAATGCCTTTTACATTCTCCCCTGTAGGTTCCCCCCCTCCAGCATCCACTCATACCCCCTGGTTGTGCCCCCTTTCCTTAGCCTGAACATTTTTTTGGCTCTGCCCCTGTTAATCCCTTTCACATATTTGAATACCTCAATCATGTCACCAGTCTCTCCTCTCCTCTCCTCCAGCGAGTACAGCCCAAGGACTTCCAGCCTTTCCTCATAGGTCCTTTCGCTCATGCCCCGGATCATCCTGGTTGCCCTCCTCTGAACCTTCTCCAACAATGCTATGTCCTTCTTAAGGTGAGGTCTCCAGAACTGCACACAGTAATCAAGATGCAGCCTGACCAAAGCATTATACAGAGGAAGGATCACCTCCCTCTTCCTAGACATTATTCCCCCGGCTATGCAGCCCAGAATTCTGTTTGCCTTTGCCACAGATCTTCTGCAGTTTAAGTGTTGTTCATTCTGGTGTCTACCACCACCTCCAGGTCCCTTTCACTCATTGTGGCTTGCAGTGAGACCCCCTCCCAGGGTGCATACATGACCTGTGTTTATGACTCCCAGATGCAGCACCCTACACTTCCCTGGATTAAACCTCAGTCCCCACCTTCTTAACCAACCCTCCAGGTTATCCAGATCCCTCTGGACTGTCCCACTTGCTTCCTCCCCGTCAGCCAGTGCTCCCAGTTTAGAGTCATCCGTGAAGAGGCTCATCCTACTCCTAACCCCCCTCCCTATATCGGAGACATAGGCATTGAACAGGAGTGGCCCCAGTACCGAACCTTGGGGAACCCCACTGAAGACCTTCCTAGGGGAGGAGACTATCCCACCAACAAGCCAGTTTTCACCCATCTACAACTGTCTTCCCACCCCATCCCCCCAATTTTGTCAACAACCCGATGTGGTGTACCGAGTCAAACGCCTTACTGAGATCCAGATATAGGACATCCACTGGTCTTGGTTGGTTCAGGGTCCCCGTCACCCACTTGTAAAAATCTGTGAGGTTGGTCTGGCACGATCTCCCCAGGACAAAACCATACTGTTTGTCATCCATGTGCCCCAGCCTTTCCAGTTGCCTCCCGAGCTTCTCCTTGATGAAGTCCTCCATTAGTTTGCCTACTACTGACATTAGACTGATAGGCCTGTAATTTCCCATCTCCTCCCTAGACCCCCCCTTTGTGGATAGGCACCACATGAGCCACCCTCCAATCCAGAGGCAGCCATCCTGTCTGCAGAGAGGCATTGAAAAGTGCAGCTAGTGGAGCTGCTAGTTCGTCCGCCAGTTCCTTCAGAACTCTCGGATTCAGCCCATCTGGTCCCGGTGCCTTGTCAGTTTTCAGCGCCCATAGGGCCTCCCTCACGCTGTCCTGTGTGATTTCTCCCTCCCTTCCTAACCCCTCCTCAACAGAGCACCTATCCCCTTCTAGGCCTGGCCCACCGGGTGCCCCAGCTTCTTCTGGTCTTCTCATCTCCATCTGTCCTTTCCTGTCAGCTGTCTCCCCCACTTTGGCTGAATGGATCCCTGTCACCTTCCATAAATACCGAGGCAAAGTACTTTTTAGTACCTGTGCCTGCTCCCCCCGCCTCCTGAGCCCGTCCCTCCCCAGTCCTAATCCTGGAGATCTGTGCTCTCCCTTTCCTCTTTTCCCCTGTGTATCTATAAAATCATTTTCCACCCCTCCAGATATCCCTAGCCAGGTTTTGCTTCATCCTAGCTTTGGCTCCCCTCACCACTCTTGTGACCCTTCTAGCAGTCAACTCATACTCACCTCTCTCCCTGTCCCTCCTGGAGCGCTTAAAACATGCGTAGGCAGCCTTTTTATCCCTCACCGCCTCTTGCACCTCCCTGGTCCACCAGCACGGCTTGTTGGCCCTGCCATTTATACGCCTTACTCTTGTACATGAGCTAGTGGCCTCCTGCACCCCATTTTTATGGTCTTCCACAAGCTACCAACATCCATGTCTGGCCTGATCTTGTTCAAGCTCCCCCTCAGAATCCTGCCTGTGCCCACGAAGTCTGCTCCCCCCTTGAAGTCCACTACTACTGTGTTTGAGTGGTTGCCCCCCCCCCCAAGAAACAGCAGAAACCAGACCATGGCATGGTCTCCTCCTGCCAGTGGGCTACACACTCAGACCCCCTTATCTGGTCGCTCTCTGCAAGTACAACGTCCAGTATCCTCCCCACCCCAGTAGGTTCCCCCACCTGTTGGACCAGAAAGGCATCCTGAAACACATCCATCAGTCTCTGCTTCCTGCCCACCGCTGATGTCATAGTGTCCCAGTCTGCCCCGGCATATTTAGGTCCCCCATGACCACCACCCTAACCTTTCCACGGTCACAGTGCCCCTTGATTTTCTCAACCAATTTTCCCTCCAGGTCCTCATCCATTGCAGGGGGTCTGTACACCACCCCTACTTTCAGTCTTTTGCCTCCCCTCAATTGCAGAGTTACCCAGATCGCTTCCACTCCCCCATCTGCCTCCTCCACTCCACTAACTATTATGCTATTCTTGACTATCAGTGCTACACCCCCTCCTCTATCCTCTTCTCTGTCCCTCCTGAATATTGTGTAGCCCTCCAAGTTTAGGTCCCAGTCATTCTTCAGGGTGGTCCATGTTTCTATAATCGCTGCCACATCCGCTGATCCCTCTACCAGCATCGTCTGGAGCTTGGGCATTTTGTTGCCCTTGCTCCTGGCGTTGATCAGGACCATCCTTCACCCCATCCCACCTCCCCTACCCAATAGACTCGGCCCTGCACACTCCCTATTTGCCCTTTCCTGCACAGCTCTTGCTTTGTTTACATCGCAGTCACCTGCCCTCATTTTCCACCCTAGATCTGGGACCTTGGGCAGCCCTCCTGACTCCATTTTTTCACGAATCCCCCACTTCTCATTTAAGAATCCAGCAAGTTTCAGTTTTAAGATCTCCTTCCCCTCTAGGTTAAGATATATCCTATCCCTAGCATACAACTTTTTATCATCCCATGTGTCCCCCCAGTCCCCCACCAGCCCATACCCTTCTGCCCTACACCAGTCCCTGAGTCACTGGTTCACACCTCTGAGTTTGTGCTTGGTCTCCCCAGATGCCCTGGGTACTGGCAGAATTTCCAAGAAGGAACTTGAACTTTCTATAGAATTGCAGGCTCTGGCCAGTTCCCGAAACCTCGCCTGCATTTCCAGATCGCTGTTCCCTTCCAAATCGTTTGTGCCCAGATGTACTAGGAAATCTGGGGATCCCCGCATTCCAGTGCTAATGAATATAGCTGGAATTTGGCTTTGTGAACGGATAGGCCTGGGATACAGTTAACCCTGACCTGACTGCTTCTTCCCTCCCCTACCCCCTCCCACTGGATGCCCCTGGCCATGGAGTCCCCCAGCAGGATCACCTTCACCCCCTAACTTACTCTCCCTTTTGATCCCTTCCAGGCGCTTCCTTCTTTCATCAACCCCCAGCTTACTCCTCCCACCCACTTCAGTCCGAGGATCACTAGTCTGTGCTTGTTCTACCATGCTCTATCTTCCTTGTGGCTCCCAGTTTACTCCTCACCCCCACCTCCTAGGAAGCACTGCTGCCCCTCAATCCCCCGGACTCCGTTTTGAATCCAATCCATAGGTCCCCGACACCCTTCTGCTGCTTCCTCCCTGCCTCCAACCCCGGTCTAGTCTCCCCATCCCTTCTGGCATATTTCTCCCTACCTCCTTCCTGCCCCCCTTATCAGATTTCTCCCACCCGACACTGGTCTTTCTAGAGTACCTCCTACTACCTCTTCTTGGCTGACTTCCCCAGCCTGAGTGCCTGCTTGACCCCAGTTCCTCTCCCCCATCCCCATCACCTCCTTGCCTCCAACCCCGGCTTGCTAGTCACCCCTCACTGCCTACCTGCCCCTCCTGTTCTGCTACCTCTCCTGCCCCGCCTCCCGACTTGCTGACCAAACCTCTCTGACCACCTGCTCCCCCCTCCCGCCAACCTCATCCACCTCCTCTCCTGGGTACAGCGTTGTGTATCTGTTGCTCCTACCCCTCCTATCTCCTTTGTTCCCCCTATCGGCCCCCCTCCTGTGAGGTGTTTTCCATCCATTGCTTGTATTGCACCCTACCCCTCCAGAGTTTCCATAGGGGCCCATGCCTACCTGCTCCCTGGGGTATGCTGTATTGGCCTCTCCTCCTTCCATGGGACCATTTCCACTCCTTCCCCCTCTTCCTTCTGATCCCCTCGACCTCCTCCCTAAGTCTTGTCAGCTGAAAGCACACTGGATACCCTCCGAACCTCCATGCCCAATTTAAGATTATTGCTGCCCTGCACCCTGTACACCCAATCACCCTGCCAAAGATGCCTGCTCTGGCCCACCCCGAATCCACCCTCATTTTGGTGTGAGCAGTACTAACCGCATGCAGAACCAATTTAGTTTTTGCCCACCTCACAAGGTCAGATAGCAATAAACAATTCAGCACGGTTATCACAGTTATCAGCCATATATACTGTATATATAGCAGGTAGTGAGTGGTGCCCAAACAGGCATAGCATACAGTCCCCCTTTCCTGCAGTCTGCCACAGTCCAGACCCAGTTTCGTTTTTGCCCACCCCTCAGGGATCAGTAGCAATAAACAAACAATTCAGCCCAGTTATCAGTTCACATTTATCATATCCCGCAGCTGCACATAGCAGGTAGTCAATGGTGCCCAAGCAGGCGCAGCTTACAGTCCCCCTTTCGTTCAATCAGTCATAGTCCAAGTCACCCTCTCTCAGCTTGCTCTTTGCAGATGATCAAAGTTGCCCACTCAGGTACAGCGTACAGCTCCCTTTTCCCAATCAGCAGTAGTCCAGGACACCAGTCAGCAGCTGTAGTCCAGGACACCTACTCATAACCTCCCCCCCAAGGCTTCACCCCCACCGACTGTTTAATAGAGGTCGGGGCTGGGGTGGGTGGTGTGGGACAAAGAACACAGCAGCTCTTGCGACTGGGCTAATGGCCTTTATACTGTAGCCCAGTCGCACAGTTAAAGTTTGCGCACTCAGTGCTGATTGCCCCACTGCTCCTGAGCAGTGGTGGCCCTCCGATTGCTCCCTCTCCACCAGTACGGCTCCTTTTGGCCCCACGGTCCTCCTCCGACCACCAATGTGGTCCCTCTCTCTCCCCCACCACTGATGCGGCCCCGGAATCTCCTTCCCCGTCTCCCCGCAGCAGCTCTTGTGACTGGGCTAATGGCCTTTATAGCCCAGTCGCATAGTTAAAGTATGGGTGCTCTGCACTGATTGCCCCCACCGCTCCTTGCTCCTGAGTGGTGGCGGCCCTCCGATCGCTCTCTCTCCACCGATACAGCTTCTTTCGGCCCCCCCGGTCCTCCTTCGACCACCGATGTGGTCTCTTTCTCTCTCCTGCAGCTGATGTGGCCCTGGAACCTCCTGCCCCATCTCCCCACAGCAGCTCCAGCAACACAGCAGCTCTTGCGACGAGGCTAATGGCCTTTATAGCCCAGTAGCACAGTTAAAGTTTGAACGCTCAGTGCTGATTGGCCCCACCGCTCCTTGCTCCTGAACGGTGGCGGCCCTCCGATCGCTTCCCCTCCGCCGATGCGGCTCCTTTCAGCTCCCTGGTCCTCCTTTGACCACTGATGTGGTCCCTCTTTCTCCCAACGCCACTGTGGCCCCGGAATCTCCTGCCCTGTTTCCCCACAGCAACTCCAGCAACACAGCCAGTATGTCAATACAGTAATTCTCATCACACTTCCTGTGTGGTGTATGAATTGCTCACAAACACACATTCATAGCCATTCAAGTGTTCTTTGTCTACTGTAACTCATGGCATAATTTCTAGCCAAAAAGAGCATTGAAGAGGTTGGCACTCCATACATTCCTCTTATCCTGTGTACAGGTGGCACCGCGCGATGACTTGCACTGTAAACATACATGCACGTTTTGTTGCTTTCCTCAGTGTTTGTTTATTTAGTTTACCGGGTAAGGTGTCATAGCCACAAAATATGACTATTTTCAGACACGACCCGGGAGGTTACAATACAAAATTGGCAGACAAAACAAATAACAGGTATAGTTCAGAGGTAATCAATCATACAAGGAAAAATCTACACGATGTTCTGTGACATATACAGTGTTGCTAATATGACAGAGACAGTGGCAGAAAAATACACAATAGTACAAAACATAATAAGCATACAATCATAGTGCAGTAGAGTTTTGACACATAACCTATGGTAAATGCTACATATAACAGTAACAAGGGGTCAGAGCAAAACTAAAACATTTTGAGAGCTGAGGAAGGGGCTGTCAAGCACCCTATGGGGGTTTAAAACAGGAACATAAGGTATGTTTGACGAGGAGAGTGTAATGCATCTTTTTAAAAGCAATATGACTAGGTGCAGAGCAAACATCAATAGGTAGGGAATTTCAGTATTTTGGGGCCAGGCAGGAGAAAGCTGAGGTTCCTTTTAGGGTTCTGCACCTAGGGGTGTATAGTAGAGAGAGTCCAGTAGAGTAGAGGCCATAGGTGGGGGACAGAGGCACCAGCATGCCTGCAAGAGAGGTAGGTAGGTTAGTTCTAATGATGTTGTCCAGCAGAGTACTAAGGGGAAGGAATCGACTGGCAGATGGAGAAGGCCATCTAAGGTCTGCATATAGCAAGCTATGGTGCTTCAGACGCGGGGAAGCCGAGGCATAATAATAGATACTATTGTACGTTGTAGTCCACTTACTTAGGGTAGTTTTCAAAGCATTTATGTAGGTGACAGCACCATACGTAAGGGATGGAAGTAGGATACCCCTAGAAATAGCCAGTCTAGCTGAGGGGGTAAGCATCCGACTAGTCCTGTAAGCTAAATTGAGATTTTGGAGTTTACTGACTTCCAGGTGTCGATGATGTGTTGCTCAAAGTTGAGAGTTTCGTCAAGCAGGACAGCTAAATACTTGAATGAGGTTACTTTTGTAATGGGGGAGCCATTTGCACAGGAGACATTGAAAAGGTTGCAGTTTGTTCTAAGTTTAGTTGCAGATCCGAAGAGCATGCCCTAAGTTTTACTTATGTTTAGGACAAGCCTCTTGTTGTGGATCCATTCTTGCATTATGAGAAATGCAGATTTTAGTCGACTATTTATTTTTTCTGTGTTTGCAGAGGGGGTGTAGAGCACCAGATCATCTGCATACAAGATTGTTGAGCACCAAGAGGTGTTAGGAGATGTGTCATTTATAAAAATGGACAAGAGGCCCCAAGATGGAGCCTTGAGGAACACCAACATTGATAGGCGCAGAGTCTGACACCGCAGAATTAAATTTTACCTGTTGTCTTCTATTGCTTAAGTAGCTCTGGAACCAGTTTGTGGCTTGCGCCGAGAACCAGTGAAACTAAAGCAATCAAGCAGAAAAGGGTGATCTTCAAGATCAGACACCTTTGAGAGGTCAGTGCACACTGCACCAGTCATGAGACCGTGATCCACAGAAGTAAGGGCATCATTTGTAAATTGTATCAGAGCAATAGAAGTGCTGTGCCCCTTGTGGAAACCATGTTGAGCAGGTGATAGGAGGGTATATTTAGAGAGGAACTCTGTGACCTGTATAGCCACTAATTTCTTGAGTATTTTGTTTAGTACTGACAGAATGGCTATTGGCCTATAATTAGCTATGTCCTTCTTGTCACCTTTCTTAAAGACTGTGGTGACTTTTGCCAATTTCCATATGTCCGGAGCATGACCATGGCAGAGAGATGGTGTGAAGATTTTAGCCAATGGGGCCGCAATAAAAGGAGCAGCCTGCTTCAGGAGTTTAGGTTCTAGGTAGTCGGAGCCTACACTAGTACTATCAGAGACTGAGTTTCAGGGTTTTATTTAACTCTAAAAATTGAATAGCATTTTGCTCATAAAAGTTCTAAAACATTGTGAAAATGCATAGCACTTGCCTCACTGTGTTTAACAAACATAACACTTCTAGAAAACCTATATAAATGCTTTCTGTACAGTTACTGTTGTCCCAAGAAAAAAACTGCTAATCAATTATTTAAAACCCTGAGTTTAGCAGTTTTAGAACATCAGCATTTGGAATAACCTTAAAATAGAAGGGCAAATGTATGGGCACGTTTGTGTGAGTAACGGGTATCAGGATACAATTTGCTGTGAAAGAGGCAGTGTATTTGGTGAGATCAGTAAAGTATTTGTTGAAAGAATTTGCAATGGTGGTGGGGTCATTACAGTGCATACATTGAGGACCATTTCATTCGTGTGTTGAGACTGGTGCCCAGGAAGGATTTTGCATGTGTCCAGAATTTCTTGGTGTCTCCAGCAGCTTCCAGCAATAGACCTTTGCAGCATGAGCTTTTGGCAAGCCTGATTTGTTTTTTGCACATATTGCGCTGCTTTCTATAAGAGTCATATTCACTTTGCTGACCCAAGGTTTTGTAGCGGTTCCAACTTTCGTCACATGCCTGGAGGGAGGCAAGAAGTTCCTTGTGCAGCCACCTACTCAATTTGGCCTGAACGCGTCAATTCAGTTTAGGTGTATGTATGTCCTGGAGAGATAAGAATATAGAAAGAAAGAGATTGAGAGCAGATTCAGTGTCTTGGGACTGGATAACAGGGATCCACTTTATAGAAGAGATATCATGTAGAAAGCTTGCTTGATCAAGTGTGGAAAAATCCTGGAAGGTGATGTAGCGTGGCAAGGGGGCTGGAATCACCGATGTTCCCCATATGCAAAACATAGGGGAATGGTCACTTATAGAATCAGGAAGCACACCTGGGGCAGAAATTCTATCAGGTCGATTTGTGAGTATCCATTCTGTAAGTGTTCCAGCAGCAGGTGACTGGGTCAGCCTGGTGGGATCTTCAGTTATTTGGTGCATATTAAATCCATGTACTAGAGATACCAGTGCGCTTTTAGTTTTCCCCAGCCAATTTAGGTTGAGGTCACCAAGAATAATAAGTTAATTTTGGCCAGCTGCAGAGGTGGAGTACTCAAGTAGTTCGGAGCATCCTAGTTGACCTGCTTTAGGAGGGTTGTAGGCACATATTAAGTGAATCTTTTTGGTTCCAAGTAGAAGCAGGGTATGTAAAAACTCGTAGTTAGAGGCAACTGAACGTTGCATTAAGGACATATTCAGGTGGTTTTTGAAACAGAGCGCAACTCCACCTTCCCTCTTTCCAGATAGTCTGTCTCCACGAAATAGGGAATAGTTAGGAAGAGTCAGGAGTAGAGGGCTTTAGCCAAGTTTCAGTCAGACAGAGAATGTCAGGTTCATGTATGGATATCCATGCCTCAAGTTCAGTAAAGTTACAGAGAAGGCTTCTAATGTTTAAGTGTGCTATACGAAGGCCTTAACCAGTCCATATTCGGAGAGGCAGTGAGTAACTGGGGGCCAGGGTTTGTTTTGATGTCCCCAGGTAGTAATAAAGCTAGGAGCACAAGATACCATAGTTTCCATGGGAAAAGAGGTGGTACCAGTAGCATGTTCTGCCAGAGGCATTTAGAGGTAAAGTCAGCAGCCAAGTATAAGAGATGCCTAGTGAGTAATAGAGGAGTCACATCATGCTGCTTGATCTGTAACACAAGTAGGTAAAGTCCGTTAGTGTGGAGGTCAGTTCAGCACTGCCAGGAGAGCAAGGTCTAGCAGTGAGAAGAGCCAGTAAAAAAAGAGCAAGGCTCAGTGTCAGCAGCGGCAGTATTCTTCCAGCCATAGCTATCATGGAAAAATTTGTGGACAGAGGCGAGTAGCAAGGCTCTGAAAAGAAACACCACACAAGATGTAGCAAGTAATGTCTCGTACTTCTAGCTGAAGGAAAAACTTGAGAGCAAATGTGCAACCCTGTGGGTGAGATTGCTTTAAAAAGGGGCGGTAAGAAAGTGGGACAAGTCAAGCATTGAAGACAGGGAGGCCAATAGCCATAAGAATGTGCAGCAGTGTAGGGACCAAGCAGCTGCTAGGCTGAGGAAAGGGGTTGAGCAAGGGTCTAATTAATACTGTGAGGAGGTGGGGGACAGGGGTGGGTGAAAAAATTCAGTCCAGAACACAGCACAGAAAGAGATTTCCCCAAGATGAGGAAGCACCAGGAGTTGGAAAATCAGCCGAGGAGCAGAAACTGCCAATCAGTGCCTGGCTCCTCCACTGGGCATCCAGTCAAAACAGCAGCATTCAAAACCACGAGTTTCGGAGGTCCGGTGTGTACCTGAATCTGTCCGGAGGGTCAGTCAGGCAGTCTGTTAGCTGCGGCCAGCTCGGAGAGTGCCGGGGCCACAGCAGCAGCTTGGGAAGCCCACAGATGGGCTGTCTATGGAACAAGAGGGGAAAGACAGAAGATTAAATACAGCTAGAGTACAATTACAAGCTCAGTGGGGAACAGGCAATGGGGAAAGACAAAGCACGAGGTAAAGAGGTGGCAAATGCAGGTCAATTATTTAGAGATAGAAGAGGAGTTAATAGGGAGGGGGGTTCTGTGCTTTGGCGCCAGGACGTCTGAGGAGGACAACAGCAGCAGCAGGAATGGATGTAAGAGGAGGGTTTGTAGGTAAGGCAGAGAAGAAATTAAGCTGTTTAGAGAGATAGCATTGCTAGTGGGGAGGAGAAAATAATTAGCAGAGTGACCAGTGTAGGACAGGAGACAGGGCTTGGCAGTAGAGGCAGAAATGGAAAAATGCAGCAATCTTACTCAGTAGCTAGGTCTAAGCAGTCAAACATCAGCTACTATACAATACAGTTTGTCCAGCACTAGTCCCACAGCAGCAAGTAGCACCGAGAGGCTAGACTAGAGGCTAATAATAGACTAGCTAAGCTGGCAGGTAAAGTAAGACCAATTGATGCATAACATAAGTAATTACATTAACAAAAATTCAGTCCAGAACACAGCACAGAAAGAGATTACCCCAAGATCAGGAAGCGCCAGGAGCTGGAAAATCAGCCGAGGAGCAGAAACTGCCAGTCAGTGCCTGGCTCCTCCACTGGGCGTCCAGTCAAAACCGCGGCAATCAAAACCACAAGTTCTGGAGGTCCAGTGCGTACCTGAATCTGTCCAGGGGTCATCTGGTGGTCTGTTAGCTGCCAGCCGAGTGCTGAGGCTTAGCAGCAACCCCAGCTCATAGATGGGCTGTCTGTGGAACAAGAGTGGAAAGACAGAAGATTAAATACAGCTAGAATTGGCAGAAATGTCAAACTGGCTCCTGTCAAACTGCTCCATCAAGCATCCAGCTCCTGTCAAAGCAGTATGTCAGGTGATCACTGCTGATATCTCCCTCCGAATAAAATCAACTACTGTGTAAATCACTTAATCTGTCCCTAAACCATAGAGTTTCCACAATAGCCATTTCTAGATTGAAATCTTTAATTACTCTTGTGCCAGCAGTGCAGATATAGACTGCTTCATTTGAACCCTTGACAGATGTGGGGGTGTCCGGTTGAGGAATTGTGACTACATAATAATTTATTTAATATTATTCACTACTTCTTTTAATTACAAGAACTGATAATCATATGAGGCTTAAAATAACTTAATAGGTTTGGGTGGCTAGAACTGCTCAGCTTTGTGGTTCTCTCATACCATAAAGACCACATTGGAACGAGTCATTACCTAATTTTGTCCTGGTACAATAAAAATGAAACGAAATAAGAGATCAACCACTCCGATGCCCTATTAAGCTATAGTACAAGCTTTCAGACATATACTTCGGTGGTGCTGAAGTCACTCCTTAAGAGTTCTGTGATTCAGTGGATCAGAAAGGGTCTGATGTTCTAGTTCACAGGTTTGTGCTCTAGCCACTAGATACCACTGTCTTCCAAATCAGAGCTTTTTAAAACATTGTAGAATGCAGGAGTTGCATACTGCTAGCATCAAAAAGCTTCTGCCACTGATTTCTAGGTTTAATTGCTGCAGTTCACTTTTGGTCTTTGTGTCTTTCATTCAGTGCTGTAATCCATTTTAATTGTCACAGCCAGTTAATTTTAGGTAAGTTATGAGGGTGGAATGTATCTCTATTGTTAAAGGATCTCTGCTTGTGGGCATGTGGGTGAAATTCAGAGTGCTATTAGGTTCTTTTTTTCAGTTCATGGGAGTAGTTGGATGAACATGCCAACAGGAGATGAGCTCCATCGTGTCTTTGTCTCAAGCTACACAGTCAGCAAACAAGTATTTTATTGTGTTCCATGAATATTGTATATTATGCAATGGCAAGAAAGAATCTTGAACTGCGATTTGTCAGTTTGAGGCTGGACCCATGGCAGTATCCCAGCATAACGCCACAGGTCTAGTCTCAGCACTGTGAACCAATTGAGAATTGTGTAGATGACCATTTGCTTGATTGTTTGGAGCTCTTTTTTTGCATCTCTTCTTAAGAAACAGAAATATTTTTCCACACTAATAAAAACATTCTTTAAAATGATTTTTTTATTTTATATATAACAACAAGCCATTGTATAATAGGAATAATGCACTCCAGGGTGTGTCGTTCTGGGATAATGCCATGCCTGGGGTATTGGATGCACTTGGCCAAGGCCTCGTGACCAACCCCTTCCCCCAGCTGTGGCATTATCCCAGCACGACACACCCTGCCATGCATTATTCCTTAACTCTAAGTTGACAGCATAGAGCTTCTTCAAGGGTATCTCCTCCATTTGCCATACCTTTGGAACTATAGCCATCAATTCTAGGACCACACTGAAATGTTAGTTAGCAGAGGCCACCCGTAATGACGTTCCATGTCTGCATCTGTATAAACGTGGGTGGCTCAAGTACCCCTCAGTTCTTTTCCTGCCATCTATCATCCTTGTTGGACCTGCTGTAGGAAATGCCGTTAACCTCATCATTGTCGTCTATTATTTGTTTTGCTAAAGTGTTTATTTCACCGTCTCTGCATGCCGCTGAAGTAGAAAGAGCCTATAGTTCGGTATTGTAAGTGCAGAGATAAAATTTACAAAGAAGACACACGTGCAGTCTGTGTGTGCTTTCTGGGCATGTCTCTCACAATGTGAGGATTTGTGAGATTTGCCAGAGCTTCAACCAGGCTACAAGGCAGCACTTCAAGTAAAGCTCTAGGAAATTTCCTCCTTCTCAAAACTTTGAAAGTCATGGAGAAGGAACGGAGCTCAAAGTCTGTGTCTCCCTCACCATTGGCTGAGATCGGCCATGGAAGTTGAAGGGCTGGGACAGGAAACAGTTGTCATCACAGTCATTGTCTGACCACAAGCACAAACAGAGAGAAGAAGAAAGATCTGCTTCACCGACAAGGTACCGGTCGCTGTTGAGACAGGGCAAATGTACTGCATTATCACATGCTCCGGCAGCGTTGACAGCAGTCCCCAACCATTGATAAGACACCAAGGTCTGGGCTTGGCATAGGCACTGCTGTACCTACTATGGATAGTAGGATGCCATCATCGTTGGGCCGAGGCCCATCGACACAAGTAGTCCAGACCCTTTCTAGGGTACCATCAACTCTCAGAAATGATGACATGCATTCTGCCTGGACTATCAGTACAGGCAGTTATTCCACCGGGGCTTCCTGGTACTTAGCCCTCGTTAACGCCTTCAACCATGTCACAGATTCTTCCTTCTCAGCCGCCACCAGTGTCACCAGTGACTTCTGCTGCTCCCTTCATTGATAGAAACAGTGGTCAAGTTGAATATAGTCCTGACCTCATGGTTTTAGAGTAGGATTTAGAGGGGTGTATGAGGGAGAACAATATGTTACATCTTGCTTTAGTTCTACCCTCTCATCCTGCACTGAGGGCTCAGTGGTTTATACTCTGAGAACTCTTGAGGATCCAACTTTTCAAGGTATGATGCAGCAGATGCAGACTGCTATGGGCTTTGCTGTAGAAGAAGATTCCACAAAAAGAAATTTAATGGAATTTTTGGAGGTGTGTTGCACATCCTCCATAATAAATCCACCTATGTAGCCTGCATTAGAAGATGCTACCTTTGCTGCATGGTATAGACCAAACTCACTACCTGCAGTTCCAAGAAAGGCTGATAAACAGTATCCTGCACCATCCACTGAGGCTTATTATGCTACTCGGCCAGAAACTGACTCTGTAGTCACCATGGCTGCTCATGATAGGTCTAAGGCATCTAAACACATATTACTTTGCCTTATGATAAAGAATCTAGGAAACTGGATGTTATGCCTCTGCCTCACTGGACCATACAATTCCAAACTACCAGGCCCACATGATAAAATGTCAGAACAGCCTTTGAAAAGCTGCTCGTACTGCAGCCTGATAGCTCTGTCAAGACTGAGTTACTTAACACATTATCCTCTGGTGCTGAGGTTGGCAAACCTTTGGTACGCTCAGCTTATGATGTCTCTGATGCTTCTTATGGAACTGCTGTTTCAGGCATTTGCATGAGGAGATATTCTTGGCTCAGAGTTGCTGGCTTTGCCAGTGTTGTGCAGCAGGCAGTTTTTAATGCCCCTTTTAGAGAGACAGAACCGTTTGTCCATGATGTTGACGAGGCCCTACGTGGCCATCAAACCTCAAAAATCACTCTGAGGTCTGTAAAGTACCTGTATCCCACTCTTACTAGAGGTTGTGGTAGGTCTCCTCTTGTCATCCTGCTGCTAGAGATAGCCATGCCTACTATAAGCAAGGCTAAGGTGATGGAAGTGGTCCCCTGCTGGTTCCCCTCCCCCCAGGTGCCCATACAGAAGCACCCAATACAATTGGTACTGGTGGCACTGATCCCACTGGTTCTGCCTGACTGTCTTCCAGATATGCCCCCACCTCCACTGTTACTTCCAGGGGTGGTTGGGGGGCAGACTCTCCCTGCATCCTAAACAGTGGTAGGAGATTACTATAGATGAGTCCGTCCTGAGATAATTGCAAGGGGGCATGCTCTGGAGCTGCTAGACTCCCTTTCAGATCATCCTCTGCCTCTTTCCTGTTATCTTCTGGGCCATTTGTCCTTTCTGAAGGAAGAAGTTCAGTCATTCCCAAAATATACTGTAGAACCAGTTCCTCCTTGACAGAGAAACAAGGGGTTCTACTCCATATCCTTCCTGGTCTCAAAATGGATAGATCTGTGGTTTGTGTTGGATCTCAACTTCTACATCGAATACAAAAAGTTTTGAATGGTATCCCTGTAAGCTCTGATTTCCGTTCTGCAAACAGGAGACTGGCTTTATTCTTTGGACATGAAGTATGCATACCTTCATGTCAAGATTAGGAAATCCCACAGGCAACACCTCCATTTAGTCCTCGAGGGAGAACATTACCAGTTCAGGGTATTCTCTTTTGGCCTGTCTTCTGCGCCATGGGCCTTTACCAAATGCTTGGCAGTAGTAGCAGCAGCCCATCGCAGGGAAGGCCTATATGGGTTCCCCTGTCTAGATGACTGTCTTCTGAAGGCCACATCTAGGGAAGCTGTACTGTACACTCTGTCTCAGACAGGGCAGTTGTTTGACAACTTGTAGGTCCCAGTGAATGTGCCAAAGTCTGTGTTGACTCCCTTCTAAAGACTGCAGTACATAGGGGCATTCTTGGATACAGAGAAGGGATATGCTTTCTTGCCACAGGACAGAGCAGACAATCTGATTGCCCAAGCACAGTTTGTATACAGGAGTTAATATGTCTCTGCAAGGACAATATTTCATCTCCTAGGTGTCATGGCAGCAGCCAGAATGACTGTGCCACTGGCCCACCTACATATGAGAATCCCTCAGTGGACACTGAAGAGTCCAGTGAGATCAGCTGACGGACGAGCTGGAACAAATGGTTTTCATCACGTCTCCACTTCACAAAGCATTGCCGTGATGGATGGATTGCGAAAACCTATTCAAGGACGTTCCATTCCTTATTCCAGCTCCTGTACAGATCCTCCCCAGGGATGCCTTGGGCTTCGACTGGAGTGGTCATCTTGGCCCTTACCAGATGCAAGGGTCATGGACCAAGATGGAGGCCAAGCTGTACATACATGTCCTGGAAATTAGGGCTGTTCTGTACAGCCTCCAGGCATTTCAGGAGCTTCTTTGCCCCGGTGTTCAGTTAATCCAGATGGACAATGCCAGTGTGATGCATTACATCTACAAATAAGGGGGGTTTCACTCCCTTATGTAGGGAAGCAGTGAGATTATGGTACTGGGCTCAATCCCACGGTCTATAACTTTCAGCTGTGCATCTCCCAGGTATCCAGAACATCTTGGCAAACAGGCTAAGGAGACCATGATCCAGGATTCACGAATGGGACTGGTGACCTCCATGGTAAATTACCTCTTCGCAAGATGGGGTTGTCCACAGTTGGACCTTTTTGTTTTCCTACATCATGCAAAACTACTGTGTTTCTGCTGCTTGCTCTAGGGCCTGGAGTTTTTTGGAGAGATGCATTGTCCCTCTCTTGGAAAGGGAAATTCCTATATGTATTTCACCCAGTTCCTCTAATACAGAGGGTCCTGCTCAAGCTGCAGATGGAGGGTGCCACTTTATCCTCATTGCTCCTTTATGATCTTGCCAGATGTATTTTCCATTTCTACGACAGGTGGCAGTGGAGCCTTCTGTCACTCTGCCTCCATGTTGTGGTCTCTTGTCACAGGAGAAGGGGTCCCTGGTCATCCGGACCTGAAGTCCCTACATCTGCATGCATGGCTGCTGAAGACATAGTCATTGCACAGTTTGGGGTATCCCCTAAGGTTGCTGAAATACTGATTGTGGCTAGGAAGTCTTCTACCAGACATACTTACTGCTTGAAATGGAAGAGGTTCACTTTATGGGCTGGAATACTCTGATACTATGTTACTCGCACCAGGGACTCCAGAAAGTCCTCTCAGCTTTTTGTTTCGTTAATCCCTGAGAAAGAAGCTGTTCCTGTGTCTAAACAGTGCCTATCCAAATGGCTGGCACAATGTGTTATGTTGTGTTATAGGAAGTATGGTAAGTAACTTCCTGGTGCTGTTTGTGGTCACTCCACAAGGGATATGGCCACGCCTGTTGCCTTTTTCAAAAATGTTTCTGCTGCTGACATTTGTGCTGCAGCCACATGGAGCACTGTCCACACTTTCACTGAGCATTACAATCTGGACATAGTGTCTTGTAGACATTATGACTTCGGGCTTGCTGTACTACAAGGCCTTCACTCATTGCAGATTAATCACCGCAGAGGCCTCATCGATTAATGCCGCTGGGGGCGTGGTTGCACGGGGGCGAAGCCCTAGGGTTCAACCTCAGCGGGGTATTAATCACCGGTAGAGGCCAGGCTGCCGGTGATTAATGCTCTTGTAACACGGACAAGTGCGATGTCTACTAGGACCAGCACAGTGCAGAGTGATTCAGGAAAAGGCGCCGAGACTGAGGCAATCTTCATAGACTGTAGTCTTGCTTTACAACACGGCATTATTGAAACTCTATCAGGGCGCTTCGCCATAGCGCAACGCCGTCATCGCAGAAGAGCAACACGGCATTGTGAGCCAATAATGCCGTGTTGCTGTGCTGGGAAGCGTTGCCCGAGCCCAACACGGCATTATTTCTCATAACGCCAGAGAGATTTTGCTACGTTTCGAAGTTCAACACGGCATTATGAGAATAATGCCGGTTACGTGAACGCGCTTCCCAGGACACTAACATGGCATTATCGGCTCACAATGCCGTGTTGGTCCTATACCACGTGACGGCGTTCAGCCTATCCCGGGGCGCCGTCATGCACTTCTGAATAATGCCGTGTTACAAATATATTTAATATATACAAGTCATTCCAAAAGTGTTGCCGAATGGAGGAGATATCCTCAAAGAAGGTAGAACAGTTATGTAAGAACTTACTGTAATGGTAGATCTTCGAGAGAATCTCCTTCATGTAGCCATGCCATCCCTCCCTCTTCCCCCTTCTGCTTTAGTGAGGGTTACTTCAGATGCTGTGCCTAAATGCTATTCCATGCATCATGTATTCAACCCCATGCTGATTTTATCTCCTGTTCCCCGTGGTTGTAGGTCCTCTGAGGCTAATCTTCAGCAGGGAACTGAGTAGTGATGTGGCTGCAAACGCGTATATAGACGCAGATGTGATATGTCATTGTGGGCGGCCCCCAGCTAGCAAGTATCCATGTGGTCCTAGTATTGACTACTATAGTTCTAAAGATGTGGCCTAATGGAGGAGATTCTCTCGAAGATCTACTTTTATGTTAAGTTCTTACATAACTGCTCTATTGTGCAGCCACAGAGGTTTTTAGTGACCAGATAGTTCTAAAAAGGCAGTTTTGTGCCTTTAAGAAACCGTCAAAGGTAAGTTTTAAAATGAGCAGGTAGTAGAGGCTGAAAGTATAAAGAGAATGAAAGACATTTTGGGGGAGTGTGTGGAAAACAAAGTGTCGCTAGTAACTCCTGGTGATCACGCTTTGTGGACATGTTTCGAGCCTTGAGAACCACTGTAAATGTTATCTGTGAGCATATTTTCATTTTTCACTTATGTGGTCGAATGCTCTGCCTTTTGATATATGAGGCGCTAAGAATGTCTTGAAGTATTCTGAAGTCTTGTTTCTATTTTTTTCTTTCTGCATGCTGGATATTGACTGACTTTTTCTGCAGGAACAAACACTTGCTGCTCAGGAGTCCTGCTTCTGCAAGCCAGCACAGGTGTACAGGGGTTCACCTGCAGTTTGGCACTTGAGGCTTTTGGCGCTGTGTCGCATTTGCACGGCACCGCTACTATCACTGCCCTCCCTCCCACCCTCCTAAGTTGGTGTTCCTCTAATAGGGATAGTGGATTGTGTGAACCAATCAGCTCACTTTGTACCCCATTTCTGGCAAGTTTGGTTCCTTCCCTCCTACTCTGGACCCCTTTAACTTTTTGGCTCTTCCAGCCAGTGACTGACCTATTTTCATCTCTCTCTCTCTGAGTGTTATTGAACTGTTGCTCTACCTGTTGTACAAGCAGCTTTTATATATGAATTCCCACTCTCCATAGCCTCATACACTCTGCAAACCTCCCTCACTTCCTACTACTACTCAGCCCCTTATCTGTGCACCCCTCCCCAGATTACATATGCCCCTTGCCCCACCTGGATAATTAGGCACCTTAAAACCACATTATTATTTTGATCTTCCCTTGTCAATCTTCACCATTCATTACTTCCTGGGTGTCAGCCGGAGGCGCGCACCCGCCACGGGAGCTTTTTTTTTTTTTTTTAAAGTTTGCCTAACGGCACCGCCCCGAGAGTGACATCACGCGCCATGGGCGGCCGTTAGTAGCCGACTCTCCTCCAAGCCAGTTCTGTTTCTCCCGCCGCCAGGCACCTCCGTCCACGCGAGCGCTGGTAGTTGTAGCAGTTTCCGACTGCTTTTCCTGACACTCGACCGATACGGTAAGACTGTTTTTTCTTTCTTCGGCGCGGGTGTATTTCCTACTGTGTTTAGTCTCGCTGGTTTCAGGTTATGTCCGGGTTCTGGAGCTGCTGCTCAAGACGGGCCGCCCCATGCGCCAGTGCTCCGTGGCTGGGTATTTTCCATCTCGGACCGGGTATGACGCTTGCCTCATTGCCTGGGACCCAACCATGATATGGATTCGCGCGACGCCTGTTCTCGATGGACCGTCATGTCTCGAAGTCCGCTGCTCAAGCTCGCAAGGCCTCGCCACTTTCGGGGACGGCGTCAGCCACGGCAATCTCGGCGAGATCTTTAGGCCTATACGGTCCGAGGAGGAGGGGTTTCATCCTATCTTGCCGAGGAGGAGGCCCTTCCAGCGTGTTGGGGAGCGTCAGAGTTCCCTCCTGGCCGCAGCGCTGACACCACTCGCAGTCACCTCTTCGAGGTGCAGGCTGCCCCCGTCGCAGGCCCTTGGCTTTGGGCCCGCTTGCGGGGACCTGGCTACCGCCTCGCTGCACCGTCTGGATCCCGGCGCCGCTCGCTGCGCCGGTGATCGGGCGGCGCTTGTTAGCGGTGCCATTTGATCCCGCGCCGCTTAGTGCGCCGGTGATTGAGCGCTTGGCGGTGCCGCTGGCCTCGGCACCGTTTCAGCGGTGCCGTGGACATGGCGGCGCTGTCGACAGTGCTGCTGCTCCGCCCCGACGCTGCCGGCGGGCGCCGCTGTTCTTCCTTCCTCGGCGGTCGGCCGGGAGCCTGTTGGCTGGGGTGGGGTTAGGCCTCCTGCTAGCGAGGAGGAGGGCGTTGTTTTGGTACTGGGTTGCTCATGCCCCGTGGCCTCGGGACCCTGGGTGGCTAGCATCGAGGTTCTGTTGGTCTCGTGCCTCCTCGGAGGACGATGACTCAGATGGGACCCATCCTGGCACCCCATTCTTCGGGATCTGGGTCCTCGGTGGCTAGGGGTACCAGGCGGCGCATGGCCCTCCTCTGTTCCCTTACCGCTTGCCTCCTGAGGGTTCCTCGCTGGGGTGACCGAGAGTCCCGGGGCAGACGGGGGTGACGGAGGGGAGGCCTCTCTGGAGGCTCGGTGACGGCTACCCCCGGGTGCTGTTGCCTCCTCTAGGGACAGGGGACGCAGTCGAGGAGGAGGGCCCCTCTGAATCCGGAGGGGTTGAGGGCAGGCGGCCTGCTGCCGGTCTTCTTTGCCACCTCAGGGGGTGGCCAGAGCCGAGTGCAGAGCCCCGTCCCTCCCCAGGGTTCTAGGGTGTCCTCCGGCAGCGCTTGTGGACTGCCCTTCTGGATCCATGCAGTCCCGCGCGCTGCGCAGGGGAGTTTCTCCCAGGGCTCTTCCAGGCTCCGCCTCCCCAGAGTTCCGCTTCTGCCTGGTTTGATATCCGGATCCTCCTACTAGGGCTCCTTTCCCGATTCCAGAGCCCTCCGAGAGCAGCGTTGCCTCCGCAGGTGCCCCTCCCATCTCTGCCTTCACCACCCCGCCCCTGGCCATGTCGGTCCCACGGGTCCGTTATCCTGGGAGCAGTTCAGAGGTTCTGCAGCTGCCTTCCCTCATATGTTAGATACATGCATGAGCTGGTCTTTCGACTTTCCCACCACCGCGAGGAATCCTCTGAGCATTCCAGCTCCCATCATCCTCGCCTCCTCCTCTGAGGAGAGAGAACCCCTGCTCATCTGTCCTCCGATGCTGATTTCACAGAATATCAGCGTTCCTCGAGATGGTGAGGGATCTCCGATTTCCTATGTTCGGAGAGACAACGAAGGGAGACGCGTGAATTCCTTGGTGAATTCAGTGCCCAGCATCTGGTGGTACCTTCCTGGCCTATCCCTTCCAGAGGCGCCTATCCGTCCTGGCAGTTCCCTCCGCTTCTTCCCAGCCCCGCGGACTGCCAGCGAGGTATTGTGCCCTCTGAGTCTCTAGGTTCCCTTCCCAACCCGTCCTCAGGTTTGGTATACCTGGATACTCCTTCTGGGCGCTGTGCCTGGCGACGATCACCACACCGATTCGACTCTCTCCAGTTCGACCGCTAGGCTAAGAGTGTTCTCTCTCTTCTGCGAAGTGCATGTATTGCATCACATCAGGCACACCACGCTGCCTATAACCGCATTTGTGGTCGATGATGTCCCAGCTGCTGGCATCTATGCCTGACATGGAGCAAACCAGACAAGCCGCTGCCCTCTCCAGCTGTAGGCCTGGAGCTGGCAAGACACCAAGCAAGGGCATCTTATGACGCCAATGAGGTGGCTTCCAGGCTTGCTGGGACAGCGATCTGCATCAGGCGGACGGCATGGCTTCGCTCTTTCCAGGTTGTCACCCCTGGCCCGGGCTGGATGATTCAAGCCCGCCTTCCGGGACCCGCCTTTTCTCTTCCAGAGCTAGGAGACTTTACAGGGCTCCCTCCGCCTCCCTGCCTCTTGGAGGCACCTCCTAGCCTTCTCCCACTTAGGCTTTCTGAATAAGCCAGGGTCTTCTCCTTCTGTTTTCTCACCAGCAGAAGGCTGGGGTCTTGTTCCTGAGGGGTACCTCTTCCCCTCCAGGGAAGAGGAGCTTGTACTCACCAGGAAGTAATGAATGGTGAAGACTGACAAGGAAGATATGAAATTACGCACTCACCGTAATTCCTGATCTTCTCTGTATCTTCACCATTCATTACTTACTCCCCGCCCACCATCCCCTCAGTGGCCTCTTCCTGTGGCTTCTCCACCTCCCGCCTCCTTCCTCTCTGCAAAAAAAATTTTTTTTTCTTTAAAACTAGGAAAATTGCTCAATTTAAAAATAAATAAAAAAAAAAAAAAAAATCCTTCTTTTGGGGTTCTAAATTTCCAGAAAATTAATTACTCTAAGATTCGTGGACCATCTCGTGGATTGCATTGGCGATCAGACTGCACAACTATCTCTTGCCGTTATCCTGACAAGATATCTCTGGGGTTCTGGCTATTCAGTTGATCCTGCAATCCCGTGTTCCAGATATTGCCCTGGAATCAAACCCCCCCCCATTCTTGCCCTGCAGAGCAGAGGAACGGGCACGTCTGTTCCTTTTTTCTTTTAAAAAAAAAAAAAAAAAAGGGAAAAAATGCTGAGGGAACTCTTTTCGAGTGCTATAGGCACCTTGGTTTTGGGGTCATGCAACCAACCTCAAATTTCTTCTGTAAAAAAAAAAAAGAAAACAAACAAGAGGGAAATGAGAAGGTAATCTCCTTCTCGCTAGTTTGCAATTTGGTTTCTCCTTTAGTGTCCTCCTGACAATTTTACAGAAGAGCTGTGCTGACCATATCCAATCCCCGCCAGCCTAAGCCTTGGCCAGTCTGTCTGAGTCCCATTTCTATGCTGAAACGCCTGAAAGGCTTACATTTTCCTTTTCTAAGTCCTAGAGCAGCACTCTCCTGCTGTCTGGGGTTCCTTTTCCCTCCTCGGGTGTCCTCGAATTCTAGGCCTGTCGCGGCCAGGCACCCGAGTGGGGTATCAATAACAATGGCATGTTGAGGATAAGGACTATGCCCTCCAGAGTCTGTCTAGCGGGTTTGGTGAACCTTCTCTTCAGCTCTATCTCCGGGGATTCTTGCTTCCCTCTTAGTCGAGCCTTCAGCTCTAAGCTAACTATGCTCGTTGGGCATTCTGGTCCCTTCAACATCCCACTCTCTCTTCTCTTTCTTCTTCTTCTTCTATTTTCTCATCTCCTTACTTTATCTCTCCTCCTAGAGGCCCAGGTAAGGAGGCCCTGCAGTCCCTAGGCTAGGATACTTTACCTCCTCTGTCCTTCCTCCGCCGGCTTATTCCTTTTTCAGTTCATTCTTCCTTGCTTTGCTATCCTCGGCTATCTTGCCTCGTATCTATATTCTCTACTCTCACTTTTGCCTCTCCGGCTCACAGAACTGAGTTGGAGGAGGGTCGATGCGCTACTAACGGCCGCCCCTCGCGCATGACGTCACTCTCGAGGGCGGTGCCGTTAGGCAAACTTTTAAAAAAAAAAAAAAGCTCCCGAGGCGGGTGCGCGCCTCCAGCTAACACCCAGGAAGTAATGAATGGTGAAGATACAAGAGAAGATCAGGAATTACGGTAGGTACGTAATTTTCATTTCTTTATTATTAGCTTTTTACCTGGCTACCGATTCCTGCGTGAAAATTCTAGCAAAGGAACAAGTCTCCTTAAAAAACTTTCATCATACCTTTAATCCATCTCCTCTCCCCAACCTGCAACTTGTTGCTTACCAAACCTGTTCTCCCCCTTGCTCTTATAACTAAATGAGATGCTGTCTCTTGTTCCACTTTGTATCCTCAACAACTATCACTTGGTATTCTCCTCTTACCACTATTCCTTGCTGTCCTGCTCCTACTAGCAGGTGATGTTGAATAGAACTCTTGCCCTAACACCCCCCCCCATCTCTCATAACAACCCAACATGGTGTCAAAAACATGGGCTAAGATTCGCCCACTTTAATATCTGTAGCCTTTTGCCCAAACTCCCAGAACTGGAGGCCTGGGTCTCTCTTTATAAACCTGACATCCTTGGAATATCTGAGCCCCAAACCTTCCACCCCTGACTCCCTCTGTTTTCTGCCCGGGTTACTCTCTTGTTAGAGCTGGCCATCTTGAAGCTAGCAAGGGTGGCGGGGTCTTCTTGTACTACAAGGACTCCTTTACAGGTACCCTCACCAGTCAATCTGCTATTGAATTCCTCACCGAATGGCTATTTGTTGAACTGTCCATCAGAGCCACTAGAAAACTATATATCGGGTACTGCTATAATCCACCCAAGTGTAGCATAACTGGTCTCGCTCACCTGCTGTCTAGCTTCGGGTCCCCCCCCCCCCAGGGACACCATAACAAAAGGTGATTTCAACATTAACTGGCAAGACAGCACTCACTCGGACTCCTACATCCTTCTAAAGTGTTTCAGTCTACAGGCTTTACTACCATCTACTGGTTCTTGACAAACCAAAAAGACAGGGTCACCCATGCTGAAATCTTATCTGACTGCATCAGCAACCATTCACCAACCTTCTGTATGTGGTCCATTAAAACTCCCCGTCCCCTCCCAAGTAGTTGACCTTTTGGGACTACATGTATTTCAAATTTGACCCCTCACAACTTCACAATTATATCATGGCTATTAACTGGGCTCCCCTCTATATAGGGTGATGATGGAAGATGTTTTCCCTGCACTTCGTTTCTTCCTCATTGCCCTCACTAGTATCCAGGATAAGTATTTCCCTTTAACTGCTAGGAGAGTACATGGGACGATACCTGCTGGCTCACCAAGGACCTCCTAAGGCTGATGAAGGAGCGTGATGCCAAATGGGTGTCT
Organism: Neoceratodus forsteri; assembly: GCA_016271365.2. Lineage (NCBI taxonomy): Eukaryota > Metazoa > Chordata > Ceratodontiformes > Ceratodontidae > Neoceratodus > Neoceratodus forsteri. The sequence goes on from CM057450.1 coordinate 1,404,178,364, forward strand.
TTTAAAGCCGCCTCCTCCTCCTCCTCCTCACGGCTATGGAATGATTACAGAAACCTGCAAAACCAATGCAAAAGACTTATCAATTCCAGTAAGGCGACTTAACTCTGTAACCTACAGTCTTGCAGCCTTGGTAACCCAGCCACTTCTGGTCAACATTCCACTCTCTGCTTGCCCGTGGGACCAAAATGCCCCCTCTCCAACTATCCACCTCTAATGGCCCTATGACGGATCCAGCAGGTGTTGCTGATGCACTAAATAACAAGTTTACTAACCTGCAAGAATACCTCCACAAATTACCCTCTTAAAATCCCAGCCCCTCCCCTTCCCCAGTCCAGCCTACTTCTTCTCGCCCCCTAAGCCCACCATTCCTTTTCAGGGCTATCTCCCCCAGATATACGCTTAAGCTACTCCTGAACCTCTCAAACAAGGGTAGTGCTGGCCTCTACCCATGCTTCTTCTAAATCGTGGCTCAAGAAATTGACAAACCCCTCACAAAGATTTTCAGTCTCTCCCTCGCCACTGCCACAGTTCCCTTGGTATGGAAACAGGTGAAGGGTGTCCCTGTTTTTAAATCTGGTGATCCTATTAACATGGACAACTACCACCCTATATACAGACTCTCCTCCCTCAGCAAGTTACTGGAAAATACTCTTCATTACCAGGTTACTGACTATGTAACTAGATATAACCTTCTCTACCCCCAGCAACATGGTTTCAGAAAAGGTCACAGCATCACAACGGCTCTGGCTTGTTTCTCTGACAATATCCTCCGCAAAATGAATGATGGGATGCTTACTGGAGCTGTCTTTGTGACCTCTCTAAGGCATTTGACTTGATAAACCATAACCTCCTCCTTGACAAATCCTGTTGCCTTTGACTGTCCCCTGCCACCACGGATTGGTTTCACGACTACCTGTCTGATAGCACCCAAATGATCTGAATGGGTGGTACTACCTCCTCTGTCAACATGTCTCCACTGGTGTACTTCAGGGATCCATACTGGAGCCCATTTTTTTCTCCCTCTTTATAAACTTTTCTCCCAAGACCGTCTTTCCTGACACTCCTTTCTATATGCAGATGATCTTATTGTCTATCTGAACGATACATCCCTAACCAACCTTTCTACATCAATTACTTCCAACTCCTTTGAAGCCCATAAATGGTTCACTATAAACAAACTGCTGGTCAACACCAAAAAAGACAAAATCAGTTCTCTTTGGCTCTAAACCTAGGCTAGCCAAACTAGCACAAGCCCTAATACTGTCTGCATCCTATCTACCGATGGCTTACCCCTTGAGACGGTTAATTCCTTTAAATACCTTGGCATTACCCTAGACCCTGCCCTTACTTTCTCCAACCATATAAAGATGCTCATATGTCACATTAACCGGAAACGCGGGGTCAGCTACTGCCTGATCGGTTCTAGGCATGTGGATATGATGTTCTATCCATACTGTCTGGCAGATGCCTTTCCCCTTTAATTGCTGCCGGAACATCTTCAAGCTGACTCCTCCCATCCACCCGGGTGGTAAAACCCTTGGCTCCGCCCCTAGATGCCAGATCTTCCTTTCCGCTTGGAAGGTTCAGGTTCCCTCCTTACCGCTCCCGCGTGTAGTAGGCACTGGCACTCGAATCTTCGGATTTGCTTCCTAAACTTACTTTAAGGTGCACACCCCTTACTTGGGAACCTGGTCTTCTACAGGGACAAGGTTGTCCTGTGCCCCCACCTGAAATTCCTTCCGAAGGTGGTGTCGGAGTTTCACCTCAACCAGGTGTTGACTCTGTTTGTGTTCTACCCCAGTTACACCTCGGAGGCCAAGTGCAGGCTCCATACTTTGGACCTGAGATGAACGCTCGCCTACTATAAAGAGCGTACGGCTGAAGTTCAGGAGGAGGTTCACCAGCTGTTTGTCACCTACACTGAAGCTGCACTTGGCAGACCTGCAGCCAAGCAGACGATTGGCAGGTGGATCACTTCCTGCATTGATCTCTGCTGTAGGTTAGCAGGTAGAGACCCTCCCATAGGGCTAAGGGCTCATTTCACCCACCATACCGCTGCATCGATGGCTGCTTCTAGGGACGTCTCTAACCAGGAAATCTGCAGGGCTGCTACCTGGAAGTCGGCAAACACCTTCATTTCTCATTACCACATTGACCTCGAGTCACGCTGGGATGCTGGTTTTGGGGCCTTAGTTCTCCGGTCTCTTTCTCCCAAGTAGGGGGTGTGTGCCTTGCCTCCCTCCTTCCGGAGAACTGCTAGGAGTCTGCCAGACAGTGTGGCTAGAACATCATATCCACATCCCTAGAAATACAGGTTACTCACTTGTAACAGTAGTTCTAGGAGAGGTATATGATGTTCATCCATATGAACCCACCCGACCTCCCCAGACTCAGGCACACAACCTTGCTTCCAGCGGGCAAAGATTTGGCGTCTAGGGGTGTAGCCGAGAGTTTTACCACCTGGGTGGGTGGGAGGAGCCAGCTTGAAGATGTTCTAGCAGGAATTAAAGGGGAAAGGCGTCTGCCAGACAGTGTGGATAAACATCATATACCACTCCTAGAACTGTTACAGGTGAGTAAACTGTGTTTATCTCACTCCAGAAGTCCGGCTTGCAATTTGCCCAATGTAACCTCTTCCCATTGCTAGATGATTGTGTCCCTATCTTCACCCTTACCTCCTCTGCAAACCTGTCTAGGCTGAACATCACCTATAACAACATCTGCCAGTTTGCCCTTATGACTCCATATACCATCCACCACTGCATCCTCTATCAGGCACTTGGCTAGCTCCCCCACCCAGCTAGATGCAGCTATCTTTTAGCCAGTATCGTTGAAAAGGCCATCCAAAATCGAGCTACTTCTCCTCTCTCCTCCAACATAAAGTGTTTCTCTAGGACCTCGGCCTCACTGCTGACCCCATGCTAGATTGTCCTCAAGTCTCCTCTTGCATTGGCAAATGGGCTTTCTCATCCACTACCCCTACCCTGTGGAATAGCCTGCGCCCCTCCCCCCCACCAAGAACCTCAGACTCTACACGGCATTTCAACTCTCTCCTCAGTTCTTGCCTACTGTCCTCTACCACTTGCTGCTGCTCCCCTTGCTGACTAAGGCTCCTTACCCCCCTGCCCATACAACCTTATGTAACCCTTTTTTCTTGATTTCCATCCTCTGCCATGCCTTAGCATTGTATTTGAATTTGCCTGCTAGTTAGTGTCATTTTTTATTGTATTTGTATTGTGTTGTAATTTTATCTTTCTACTAGTATATTGTCTCTTAACTTATCAATGCCTGTTGATGTCTCCATATGCTTTGTACCCTATGCTTTTGTACTTGCTATATCCTGTGCCATTATCAATGGCCCGGGTCATGCCTGAAAATGGTTCTTGGATCAGTGCACCTATCTGGTTATCAAGTAAATAAATAAATAAATTCTCCTCCATAGAATCACAGTCTTTGGTCTTAAGTCCAGAGGCACTAGTACCCAGTGGAAAGCAGAAATTTTGCAACCTAAAATGGCAGTATGCGGCACCAACCTACGACACCAAGGCCACTCCCACAGCATATAAATTGGTGTTGACCCTGACCCCCTCATTCTTTTTTTTTCTCTCCATTGTAGTCCACAGCTCATCTCCTCAGGGACTAGAACTTAGTCATGTTTGAATTAGCGTTCTTGTCTAATTTGTAGCATAATTTCTGTCAGCTTTTTGTTGTTTTCATTTCTGTTTGACACTGTTTATTTTGTGTTTCATGGACGCCTTCTTTTTTGTTTTGTTTTATGTGATTCTCATGCTAAGGCAGCCTGAATGGACCCACAAGGATAGACTTGCTTGTGTGGGGCCTCCTGAGTGGAGCCATAAAAGGAAAACAAATAGTACCACCCAGGCTTATGTTCAGCGTCAGGCTCCTGGGGCCGCTAAGCCTTGTTGTCACATAAGAAAAGGGAAGTGGGTCCTCTTCCATTTCCTGACACTTGGTTTTGAGGTCTCTGACCTTCAGCATTGCAAAAAAAGGGGTCCGTTGTCATTGAAGCTGCCTCTCTGTTTTGGTAGATTTGGCTGGTGCTTCTGTCTTCTACACTGCTTCATACAGGCGACATTACAGACGACCAGTTCTGCAGGCAGACAGCACTTATGGAGCAGCACACATTTGCACCAGTTGTGGTAGCAGCAGCAGTGCTGTTGCTGTTCTCGATGCCATCCTCAGTCCCATTTTTGGCAGCATTTATGCCTCTTATGCCCTCTGTGTCCTCTGTTTGATGATGATCTTGAATGCAGTTTTGAATTCATAGGTACAGCGGTTTAGGATTATGAGGAAACTGTTCTTTAGGAGGATCCAGTACCACCACGGCAGCAGTGACATAGTTGGTGCTCCTCAGGAGGATCATACTCTTCACTCCTTGCTCAAGAATATGCAGAAAAGTGAGCACACCACAGAGAAGCCTTATAGTTGAAGGTCTAAGCTCAAAAATGTGTGCGTGTGTTTTTTTTTTCAAGGGAGACTATAAAAATAAGAATTTTCAGAGCTAAGGGGAAGTTTGGAATTGAGGTCACTGCAATTCATTATATAGTTTTTTTAGTAGAGTGCAGCTGAATTAAAGTAGATATGATGCAAAGAGGTTTTAAGTTTCTAGGAAAGGGTAAGGGTATTGATGTTCATTTACAAGTTCCTTTATCATGACCTTTATTATCAAACTACAGTAGTTTTGCTTTTGGAGATAGCATCTCATGCTAGGTGTGCTATTAAGCTATATTAGTCCCTCACATCGTCCAGCCTCCACTAACTGTAGTTAGTGGAAAGTGTTTAAATCTAAGGCAGATACTCTAGTGGTCGTGTATAATGGATATTTTTTTTTTCTTTTTGGGACCAATCAAATGAGGTCAGAGAGAGAGAGAGCGGTGTTCAAAAACTGTTGAAGACTGCACTACAAAGAGGGATCACAAAGAATGGGGGCATTCTTTTCTTATTTTGGGGCTTAATAATATATGTAATGTTCAGAAGAGTTTATTAATTAGACATATAAGGGGTCCTGTAAACAAAAATATGCCCGCTAAAATCGAAATGTTCAGGTAGGTATTGGCTCTTTTAATGTTAAAGGGATAAAAAGAATAAGGAAAAATGCTGTAACATTTTGGCATACCTAAAATGACAAAACCTGGATGATTATTTGACTATGAAGAATCCCACCTTACACAGAAGAATGTTAATATGTAAAAGAAACAGCGAGTCCAAAATGTATAGAGCTCCTATGGATTCCAAAATAGTAGCTGTGAATATTATCATAAAAAAGCTTTGAACTTTAAATACATGGAAAGTTTCGTAGATCATGAGTAACATGTAGTATTAATGAGGTCTTATGAATGATAAATACAGTGCCATTGGTTCTGTCTGTAGACCTTTTGTAGAATGCAGTAAGTTTCTGAAAAGTATAACTTTTTTTCTAGGGACATGGATATGTTGTTCATCCACACTGTCTGGCAGGTATCCTTGCCACTTTAAATCTTGCCGGAAGGTCTTCAAGCTGGCTCCTCCCACCCACCCAGGTGGTAAAACTCTCAGCTCCGCCCCATGACGCCAGATCTTCCTTACCGCTTGGAAGCTCAGGTTCCCTCCTTAATGCTCTGCGTATAAGACTGGTTCCTAATTCTTCGGTTTTCCGAATTTAAAAAGTTTTTATAGACTTCGGTCTTCTATCCCTCGCGGCTGCAATGGACAAATCGACTCCCGGTTTTCAGAGATGCCTTTGCGGGCAGAAGATGTCTCGGACGGATCCGCACTCCATGTGTGTCTACTGTTTAGGCCTTGAGCACGACCTGCAGGCTTGCGACCTGTGCTCTTCCTTCTCAGCCTATGTCCTCGAAGACCGTGCTGCCCGTTTACAACTGGGGCGTCCCAAGAAACGTTTTCCTCCGGTGAAGTCAAAAGAGGCCCGGTCGGCAGTTTCCGCGGCGGCGGGCTCGGCGGTTCAGCTAGAGCAGATGATCACCCTCGAAGAGGAGGCGGCGCAGGCCGCTTCTTCCTCGACCGCAGCATTTATCCCGCTCTCCCTGGGTTCCTCTTACATAGCTTCCTTTAAGGAGCTTTGTCTGTCCTTCTCCACTAGAGGAGAGGGACCAACATCTGCTGGACCTTCTTCTCGGTCCAAGAAGAAAGACAAGGGTAAGTCTCTCCGTCAACGCTCTTGGGAGCGGGAAAGGTCCCTCTCCCCGAGTTGTCGGCCATCGACTTCGGTCGATCGTTCGGCTTCGGCCACTGGTCTCACGGTGTCCCCGCCAGGTCAGTTGACCGAACTCCCGGCCGACGCAGTCGAGATCTTTCTCGACCCGCTGGACGGGTTGCTCACCAGCGCCAAAATCCTCTCCCAGATTCCCCTGGTGGGAGTTGAGGATCCTGCGGGCTTGCCAGTGCCTCCGGTTCCAGAGCCCTCGGGTGAACCCTCCGAGCCGAGGGAGGAGCCGGTTCCACCCGTCCCCTCCCCGCACCGTCCTCGGAAAGGCCGAGGGTCTCTGTCTCGGACTTCTTCGCGGTCCAGCCGTTCCCGCCGTCATAGGCGGTCTCGGTCTCGGCATCGCGGTAAGCGGCGCCACCGCTCGTCCTTGTCCTCCTCCTTAGATGAGGGGAGGCTTCGATGTGTTACGACGATACGAGACCTCATGTGGCAACAGCTCCTTCTGACTGGAACAAGCTGACGCCGACGCCTTCCCCGGCCATTAAGTGGCTGTCACCGGAGCGGCCGAAACAACCCCTCGTTTTACCTGAGGAGCCTGTTCCCAGGCCGGTTGTTCGGCCAAAACCAGCTGCCCCACAGATTCCGGTGGAACCTCCGCCTCCACAGCCGCTGTTTGGGGCTCCGACCAAGAACTCTCGGTCGGCTCAGGGTCTGCCCCATAGGCTGTCGGTCACCCTAACTCCCGATCGCCCTCGGCAGGTGGAGGGTGGCTCAGGCCCGAGGCAGCTCTTTGCGGACTCTTCTGAGTCCGACGACGATTCCTCCCTTTTCTCCAAGCGAGTGGACTTGAGTCCTCTGAGGTTAGTCGCTGACGACAAGTCCTTCGTCCTTCCTGGGTTTGCTCAGGCTCATCTCGAGTCCACCGGGATGCAGCTCAGCTCAGATCCAAGCGGGCCAAGTATCCCTCACGGAGATATTGGACCGGGGATTCCCACGGAGGCCTTTCCTGTGGCTGAGGCCATGTAGGGTCGGCTTTGGAGCTCTGGCAGCCCTGTTCCTGCCCTGCGCTCGGCCAGGATGGCCAGGAAGTATACGTCCCACCGGTTCCTGTCCGGTTTTCGAACATCCCTCAGCCGAGGGGTTAGTTACCGACAGTGTTTTCCAGTGTGCCGGAAATGCTAGGGACGTGGACAAACCTCCCGACAAGGAGTCCAAGAAATTGGACTATGCCAGGCGAAAAGTCTACGCTGAATCCTCCCTTGGCCTTCGTCATTCAAGCTCGGCCATGCTTATGGCACATTTCTCCCATGCCCTGTTGGGCTCCCTGGACGAGGTAGTCCCTCATCTCCCGGCTGAACTGCAGACCACGGTTAGGCAGGTGCGGGACCAGGGCAGTGGCCAAGCAGCAACTTCAGCCTGCTCTGGACATTGGAGTCTCATGCACCAGGTCAGTCGCGGCCGCAGTGGCTATGCGCCGTCGGGCATGGCTGAGGATATCCACCTTCACGGCGGATACCCAGCACAAATTGGCGGATGTCCCCTTCCTGGGGACCGACCTCTTTGGCCCTGGAGTGGAAGGCCACCTCCAGAGGATCGAAAAGTCCAATGCCACCTTGGACTTGGTCTCATCCGCTTAGAGGGACAAGGGCCGCAGACCGCAACCCAAGCCCTTTCGTCCGTCTGCGCCCCCGGCATGTCCGGCCCAGCAACACCAGTGCCAGCAGGCTCGCTCTTGGCGTCCCAAACCCAAGCCCGCGGCTTCCTCCTCCAGGAGCAGGGAGGTAAAGGCTCAGGTGGTCCCTCAGCCGGTCCCTCCTCCAAGCCTGCCCAGTGACGGGTTGAGGGTGTCGCCCAACGCCGCCACCTCACCCCAGGTTCTCTCTGGGGACGGCCCGGTTCTTCCTTCCTCCTGGTCTGCTATTACCACAGACCGTGGGTGTTGGAAGTGGTAGGAAAGGGCCTGCCTCTGGAGTTCGAGCAGGCTCCACCCTTCAGAGCCGTCGCACCTCGTGGGGCCTCGGGGTCCGAAGCCTCGCTGTCAGCTCGCCGAGCCGACATCGCTCTCCTCCTCCTCCTCGGAGGTGATAAGAGAGGTGGCGGACCCTCCCTCAAACCCGGGGTTCGTGTCCATGTACTTCCTGGTTCCGAAACGGACGGGGGGCTGGTGCCCCATTCTCGACCTACACGACCTAAACAAATTCCTAAGGTCTCGAACCTTCAGGATGGTCACTCTGGCTCAGATGATACCATCCTTGGAACACGGCGTGTGGTTCTGCTCTCTGGACCCACAGGACGCGTTTTTCAATGCCCCTATCCTACCGTCCCATCAAAGATTCCTTCGTTGAAAGCGGAGGGATCCTTTCGAAGTTCCAAGCCGTCTCTTCGGCTTATCTCCAGCTCCCAGGTTCTTCACCAAATGCATGGCAGTGGTGACAGCATTCCTGCGGTGCCGAGGGGTCCGGGTCTACCCTTACCTGGACGATTGGCTGATTGCAGCCTCCTCCAGACAGGAGGTGGAGCGGTCCAGAGATCTGGCCCTCCAGGTTTCTTCTCAGGTCGGCCTCCTCATCAACGAGGCCAAGTCGGAACTCGAGCCGAAGCAGGTGATTCTTTTCATCGGGGCAGAGCTCAACTCTCTTCGAGCCAGGGCACGGCTCCCGGCGGACAGGGTCGAGGTTCTTTCCTCCTTTGCCCAGTCATTTCTGGTTGGGCAATTGCGCCCTGCCTGGGACTTCCCGCGCCCTGGGTCTCATGGCTGCCTGTACCAGCGTGGTCCGCTGGTCTGCTGGAACATGCGCCTCTTCAGTGGGGCTGGCCAGCCAGTAGTCCCAACGCCATGATCCATTGGACCAGCTAGTGACGGTGACCCAGGGATGTGGAACGCTCCAGTGGTGGACCATTCCAGTTCATCTGCAGGAGGGCATCCCGCTTGTCCGCCCCGAGCTGACGGTCTCTCTATCGACCGATGCCTCTCTGATGGGTTGGGGTGCCCATCTGGGGGAACACCGAGTGCATGGCCTCTGGTCCCCTCAGGAGTCCCGATGCCACATCAACCTGCTAGAGCTCCGAGCGGTTTGCCTAGCTCTCACCGCCTTTGCTTCGTTTCTTCGGGGTCAAGTGGTCCGGGTCCAGACGGACAATACCACAACCATGTACTATCTAAACCGCCAGGGCGGGACGCACTCCATGCTACTATACAAGGAAGCTGTCCGCATCTGGTCACTCGTGCGCAGCCTGGAGGCGGATCTCCTAGCCATTCATGTGGCAGGAGCCTCCAACACCCTGGCCGATGCCCTAAGCCGGATAGGGGCTGCGTCCCACGAGTGGTCTCTCCTGCCGGAGGTAGTACAAGATCTGTTCTCCCATTGGGGCACACCTCAGGTGGACCTGTTTGCCTCCAGGGAGAATGCGGTTAGGCTGTTCCATGCCCTCCCTCAGCAGGGATCGCTGCAGGATGCCTTCTCGCGCCGTGGACCCCAGGCCTCTTCTACGCCTTTCCCTTGTTCCCCTTGATGCACAAGGTGCTGCTCAAAGCAAGGAGGGACAAGGCGCAGGTGATTCTGATAGCCCCAGACTGGCCCCGCCAGTACTGGTACCCAGATCTCCTTAGCCTCAGCTCCAGGCTCCCGAGGCAGCTTCCAGCTTGCCCGGACCTGCTCTCAGTCAATCAGGGGAACGTATTCCATCCGGAGCTTCAGTCCCTGCACCTGACGGCCTGGTTCCTGAGCGGCTAGAGTTCCAGGCCTTGGGTCTTTCCGACAAGGTCCTCAACGTCGTTGAGGCGCCCCGTAAGGAGTCGACCAGAAAATGCTACACCTTCAAATGGAAAAGATTTTCCATTTGGTGTCAGGGCAAGGGCCTGGACCCTTCCTCCTGTTCCTTGGCAAGCATATTGGACTACCTTTGGTCCTTTCTCAGCAAGGGCTTAGGTCGACGACTTCGTGCACCTGGTAGCATCTCTGCTTACCGGGCGCGGGCGGAAGCAGTCGGTGGCTCAGGAGAAGGTGGTGGTCTTTCAAAGGCCTTGATCACATTTCCCTCCGGTGCGAGAACCTCCACCTCCATGGGATCTACTGCTGGTACTGGCAAAGCTCATGGGCAAGCTATTCAACCAGTGCACAGGTGTGAACTCTCTCACCTGTCGTGGAAGACCGCCTCTTAGTGGCTATTATGGCCAGCCAGAAGGATGGGAGAGCTCCAGGCGCTCTGCATCGAGTCTCCTTACCTGGTCTTCCACGGACAGGTTGTCCTGCTCCACCCGAAATTCCTTCCGAAGGTGGTGTCGGAGTTTCACCTTAATCAGGTGTTGACCTGCCGTGTCTCTACCCCAATCACACCTTGAGGCCAAATATAGGCTCCATACTCTGGACCCTAGAAGGGTGCTCGCTACTATAAGGAGCGACGGCTGAAATTGGGAGAGGTTCGCCAGCTGTTTTGTCACCTACGCTGAAGCCGCACCTGGCAGACCTGCAGCCAAGCAGACGATAGGCAGGTGGGTCACCTCCTGCATAGATCTCTGCTATAAGTTGGGCATGGAGCCTCTTAGAGGGATAAGAGCTCATTCTACCCGCCATACTGCTGCATCGGTGTCTGCTTCCAGGGACGTCCCTATCCAGGAAATCTGTAGGGCTGTTACCTGGAAGTCAGCACACACCTTCATCACCCATTACCACATCGACCTTGAGTCACGCTGGGATGCTGGTTTTGGGGCCTCGGTTCTCCAGTCTCTCTTCCCAAGTAAGTATCGGGTGTGCGCCTTGCCTCCCTCCTTCTGGAGAACTGCTAGGAGTCTGCCAGACAGTGTGGATGAACAACATATCCATGTCCCTAGAAATACAGGATCTTACTTCGAGATACAGCTCTTGCAGCAGGTTACACCATTAGGACTGAAGCCGGCAGGCGCCAGGACCCCACGGAAAAATTCTAGCTAGCTATCTCCAGCTGGGACCGCTTCACGCCCGGGTCTCGCCTCCGACGCCAGGCGTGAGATAAGGGGCGGGTCCCGCCCAGATTCCCCAGTTCTTTCCCCGCCGGCCGACTTGCATGCCTTGACCTCCGGGTCTTAGTCTAGTGTGCGACGCGTGGTTACAGAGCTTTCCACGGGAATTTGCTTTTCAAATATATTACCGCTGATGTCCTCTCTGACCTCTGGTCATCCATCAAAGTGTGCTTTGCGGAAGCAGATCCTTCAAGGACCCCCACACGGCCTGCGCCAGGTGCCTGGGCCCAGACCACGATACTCCGGCCTGCTCTTTCTGCCAAGGGTTCAATAGCCGAACCAGGATCTGGCGCCAGAAGGCTCTTCAGCTGCTCTTGTTGGAGGAGAAATAAGAGCTATGTCTCCAAGGGGAATCGTCTCTAAATCCCATGGCACACGGAAAAGAAAAGAAAGGAGAAGGCCCTTCCAGGTCCCTGACCAGGCCTCCGAGTCCTGCAGTTCGGGTCAAAGTCCACTGCCTCCATCCAGGGCCTGTTCTCTGCCTCCCGGCTGGTGGTTCTGCACCTCGCTCTTCTCAGGCCCATTCCGCCAGGCTGTTGTCGCCCCTGCCTCCAAGGCCTCTGCAAAGTCCGGGAGCGCCACCACCACCACCACTATAAGTTGGGTTCCCGCCTGCACCTGGACGCTCCAGTCGCCTTGTGCCACCCCGAAAGACGTTGGAGATTACTCCTGAAGAGGCCGTAGACCCGACGCCTGCCTCGACCTTTCGTCGTCTTCACCTCCTCCCTGAGCCATCATCGGCCGAGACCGTCCGGGTTGTTTTTCCAGCGGACGCCGGGTTGGGGACCGACGCCGCCTGCCTGAGAAGAGGGCTCTGCACCTCCGACCGCTGCCGGGTAGGAGTCGCTGACGGAGGAAGATCTGACGCGCCGAGGACCAGACGGGCGACTCCCGGCCTCATGTAGTCTCCTAGGCCCTCGCTCCCGCCCGAGGCCCCTGTGGAGCCGCCGCTGACTCGACGACCGCCTCCGGGCCTGGGCATGCCGGACTTTTTAGCGGAAGAGAAGGATCTCTTCACTTATTGGTGGGACACCATTAAGAGGGATGTGGTCCCCACTTCTTCCTCCTCCTCCTCCACCACCCGCCTGGGCCCCTTCGCCTCGGGCTGGCAGGTCGCCAACTCCCCGGAGCCCAGATCCTCTCCTAGGACGGTCGGAAAACGGAGACCTCCATCAAGATCTTCTTCTGGATCACCCAGCCCCAAGAGGTCCAGGAGACACCGACGTCATTGCCGACTAAGAAAGCTGACCGCCTGTACAAGGCTCCTGAGGAGGACCAGTACCTGACGAGCAGCCTCAGGCCGACTCTCTGGTCATCACAGCCTCACATGACCGGTCACAGAGGTCGCTAATATCTGAGCACTCCTGCCACCGGACCCAGAATCCAAACAATTGACTCTGGGTATGATGATGCTTCCTTCCGCCACTCCGCGCCTATCAGATCCTTAAACTACCTAACCCACATGGTTCAGTTTCAGAATGCTTTGTGGGAACAGGGTCTGAGGCAGCTGAAAAGCTACCCAAAGGTGAGCAGAAGGAGGAGATGCTCCAGCCTCCGCACGGGTTCAGACGGGGACCTAAGTGCTTGAGCCGCATTCATTCGCGGACTCATCGGCCCGAGCAGCAGCTTCGATGCTTGCCTCGGAGACACTCCTGGCTACGCTCCAGTTTCACCCCCGACGCCCAGAAAACATTATGGACGCCTTTTCGAGGGAGAAGTCTTATTTGATAATCCTTCTGAGAAGACTATTACCAAACTTCAAGAGGCCGGGAAGGCGTGAGGTCGGTCCAGGCCATGTACGACTCTAGGCTTGGTTCCTTCGTAGGGAACCAAAGCCATTTTCATGGGTGGACACAGAGGCAGCCCGCTCCCCGCCACACATCAGAGGGGCTCTGGTTCCGAGAACCCAGGGTAAACAGCCCGCTGGCCGAGGTCACGCTCCCTCAGGCAACCCAGCTAACGGGCCCATCTGTCGCCACAGCCTGACTCCTTTCCGCCCCCGCCTCAGGATCAACGGGAAATCATGGTTGGGGTCGTGATCGCGACTTCCTGCCGTGATGGCAGGCTATCACCACCGACAGGTGGGTTCTGCAGTTGGTCAGTCTTGGCCACTTTATAGAGTTAGCAGAAAGCCACCCCGAGGCCTCCTTTGCTCTCCGGTATCTGGGTCAGCACAAAGCTTGATTTGGCAAGAGGTACTGGCCCCAAGAAAGGGAGCTATAGAGTACGGCCCGAGAGAACCAGAGAGGACAGGATATTATTCTCACTTCTTCCTGGTTCCCAAGAAATCAGGGGACCTCCGTCCAGTTCTTGACCTCAGCGACCTCAACGTGTCGGGTCGCTTACAAAAGATTCCGATGGTGACTCTTCTGGGCCTTATTCCCATGCTGAAACAAGACGCCTTTTAGCGCCCTAGACATGCAGGACGCTGCATCTGCATATCCCCATAGCCTCATGCGCACCAGAGGTTCTCTGCGCTCGAGTTCCCACCACCACTTTCAGTTCCGGCTCTTCCGCTCGACTGTCATCCGCACTCAAGGGTCTTTACCATGCATGGCAGTCGGGCAGCATCTCTAAGGAGACAGGCCACTATGTGTTCCCGCACCTGACGACTGGCTTCTCATGGCCGCCCAGAGAGGCTTGTTACCATGGTCCAGAGCACCCAAGACTTGTTCCAACTTCTGGCATTCTCTAATTACGAGAAGTCTCTCTTGTACAGTCGCAGAAACTGCAATTTATAGGCGAGTACTGACACTGCTCAGGGAAGAGCTTTTCTTCCGACGACAGAGCGAACGCATCAGGTCCCTCATAAGGGATTTGTCATCAACAAGATTGTGCTCGCTAGGTCGGTCCTTCGCCTGTTAACACATGGCTGCGCGGCTCCCTACTGTCCTTTCGCAAGGCTCCACATGCGGGTAACCCAGTGGATGCTCAAGGTGCAATGGGACCAAAGGCAAGACCACTTGCAGCATCCGGTCAGGATCACGAACTCCAGTGATCCGCGACTGGCAGTGGCGGGTAGCCCCCGGTCGCTTCCAAGGGCGCCCTGTTTGTAGCGCCGTCTCCGGAGGTAACCCTCACCACGGACGCCTCAGGTCTTGGGTGGGGGTACACCTGGACGGGTAGTCCCAGGGTTCGTGGACCCGCTGGAGGCTCATCTCATATCAATGTCCTAGAGATGAGGGCGGTCCTCTCACGCCCTGCAGGCTTTTCAGTCAGTAATCCCACCGTACCCTCCTGCTTCAGACAGACAAAACGGCGTGATGTATTACCTCAACAAACAAGGAGGCGACACTCTTCCCTTTGCAGGAGGCCATGAGGGTGGGATTGGGTAATCGGACACGGCGCAAATCTGATCACTGTGCACGCCCCGGGTGGACAACACGATATACAGACGGCCTGAGTCGCCTCCCAGGCCAGAGTCCACGAGTGGGAACTTCTTCAGGAGGTAGCAGAGGATCTGTTTCTTCATGGGAATTCCAGAGCTAGTCCTGTTCTGATCCCCATCCAACGCTAAAATCCGCCCAATTTTTGCTCGCTAGATCCAGGGCCTGGTGTTTTCTGGGCGACGCTGCTATCCCTCCTCCTGGGCGAACAGATTCCTCTACGCTTTCCCTCCTTCCTGCTGATCCAGAGAGTTCTTCTCTGCCGCGCAGGAGCATGCACAATGATTCTGGTGGCCCCATTCTGGCCCAGACAGATATGGTCTCTTGTTGATGCAACTATCTCGGAACCCCTCTGCGCTTCAGCTCCCACCTACTGTCTCAGGAGAAAGGTTCATTGCTCCATCCGGATCTACGTTCTCTGAACCTGCGTGCTTGGCTCCTAGAGACATAGCCATCTTGCGTCACGGGGTCTCGCAAGAGGTTGCAGAGGTTCTCTCTGCAGCCAGAAAACCGGCAATGCATGCGACGTACGGCATGAAATGGCGCCGTTTTTGTTTATGGTCACGAGCTCGTGATCTTTCCCCTTTAGATTGTCCTGTGGGAGTAATTTGGATTACTCTCCTTTTTCATTCAGGCCTAGCCTTACTCCTCTATTAAGGTGCACCTTGTGCCATTTCTGCTTCATCACCACTGTGGACACCATACAGTAGCTCAATTGGACGCCTCTTGGGAATTTCTTAGGGAGTGTTACACCTAGGCTCCCATTAGGACCCGTGCTCCATGGGATCTGCTCTTTGTCCTGAACAGCTCACGCCTCCCTTCGAACCTGCCGCGATTGCGAGCTACGCTTCGTCGGGAAGACGTTATTTTTAGTTGCTGTTACTTCAGCGAAGAATTTCTGAGCTTCACGCCTCATGTGCAAAGAGCCTTATTTAGTTTTCCATCGGACAGAGTATCCCTGAGGACGAACCCTAAGTTTTTACCTAAGGTGGTCTCTGCACTCACTCTAAACCAGGATATTGACCTTCCGGGTCTATTTCCTAGTTATTCTATAGAGGAGAGGCTTTGCTCCACACCCTGGATGTTTACCGCAGCCTGAGGTATTACCTCAACAGAACCAAGTCCTCTGTAGTTCTGATCAACTTTTGTTTCCTTCTCTGAGAGAATGATGGGCCAATCAGCATCCAAACAGACTTTGTCTCCGCTGGCTTGTCCAGTGTATTTCCTACTGTTATGATGTAAACAAAGCCTCCGGGTCCCTATCCGGGTCATTCTACTAGGGTGTGGCCACATCCTTTGCAGCACTCAAGAACGCTTTCCATCTCTGCTATTTGTGCTGCAGCCACTTGGAGTTCGCATACCTTTATCAGGCATTATAGTCTGGACACGCCTCGGGCGAAGAGCCGTTTTGGCCAGGGTGCTACAGGGTCTCCTGTCCTAGGTTTAGGACCTGAATGTTCTTTCTATTTACCTCCTCCCGAATTTCTGGCAGCTGCTACTGTTTGGGAATCAGTCCTGATGGTGTGATTTGCTGCAAGAGCTGTATCTCAAGTAAGATAGTACAGTTATGTAAGAACTTACCGTGAATAGTAGATCTTCTAGAACAGCTCTGCAGCAGGTACCTCCCGCCCACCTTCCCCTTGGAGGAGGCAGGGCTCTGCCTTTCTTGTTGGGATCTCCTCCCTTATTGTCTTCTGACGGTGGATCCTGGTCTCCCTTCTGATGTCATCCTGCACCGGGAGTCTCCGAGGGAGAACTGGGAATCTGGGGACCGCCTCTTATGTACCACGCCTGACGTCGGAGGTGGGACCGCGTCGATGGGTCCCCGCTGAAGATAGCTAGCTAGAATTTTTCCGTGGGGTCCTGGCGCCTGCCGGCTTCAGTCCTAATGGTGTAACCTGCTGCAAGAGCTGTTCTCGAAGATCTACTGTTACGGTAAGTTCTTACGTAACTGTACTTTCTAGGGACATGGATATGTTGTTCATCCACACTCAGTGGCAGGTATCCTTGCCGCTTTAAATCTTGCCGGAAGGTCTTCAAGCTTGCTCCTCCCACCCACCCGGGTGGTATAACTCTCGGCTCCGCCCCATGACGCCAGATCTTCCTTACCGCTTGGAAGCTCAGGTTCCCTCCTTAACGCTCTGCGCTTGAGACTGGTCTATTTCTCCGCTATGGATTTAAAAATAAATTTTGCAAAGACTTCAGTCTTCTATCCCCGCCTGCGATGGACAAATCGACCCGGATTTCGAGATGCCCATGCGGGCAGAAGATGTCTCGACGGATCCACACTCCACGGTGTCTACTGTTTGGCCTTGAGCACGACCCGCAGGCTTGCGACCTGTGCTCATCTTTCTCGGCCTACGCCCCTAAGACCGTGCTGCCTGATTACAACTGGGCCCCGAGAAGCATTTCCTCGGTGAAGTCCAAGGAGGCCCGGTTGGCGGTGTCCAGCGGCGGGCTCGGCGGATCAGCTCGAGCGGATGGTCGCCTCGAAGAGGAGGCGGCGCGGGCCGTATCTTCCTCGGCCGCGGCATTTATCCCGCTCTCTCTGGGCTCTTCTTACACGGCTTCTTTTAAGGAGCTTTGTCTGTCCCTCTCCACTAAAGGAGAAGGGCCTATGTTTGCGGGACCTTATTCTCGGTCCAAAAAGAGGGACAAGGGTAAGTCCCTCCGTCGACGCTCTTGGGAGCGGGAAAGGTCCCTCTCCCGGCCGCCGACCGGCCGGCTTGGCCGACCGCCGCTCGCCACTGGCCCACGGTGTCCCTGCCAGGTCAGTTGACCGAGACTCCCACCGATGAAGTCGAGATTTTTCTCGACCCATTGGACGGGCTGTCGCCTTTAGCAGCCGAGATTCCCCTCTCCCCGGTTCCCCCGGGAGGAGTTGAGGATCCCGTGGGCTCGCCTGTGCCTCCGGTTCCGGAGCCCTCGGATGCACCTTCCGAGCCGAAGGGAGTGCCGGTTCCGGCCGACACCTCCCCGCACCGACCTCGGAAATTCCGAGACTCTCGGTCTCGGTCTCGGACCTCTTCGCGGTCCAGCCGATCCCACGTGGCCATAGGCGGGTCTCTGCCCGTACCGCTGTAGCGGCGTCATTGGCCCTCCTCCTCGGATGAGGGAGGCTTCGCGAAATTACGCCGACGGCACGAGGACCTTGGTGTTGCAACAGCTCCTCCTGGCCGGAATAAGCCGACCGCCGCCTTCCCCGCCATTAAGTGGTTGTCACCGAACGGCGGACACAACCCTCGACTTATCCGGGAGAGCTTATACCCAGGCCGGTTGTTCGGCCCAAACCAGCTGCTCCACCGATTCGTGGAACCTCCGCTCCACAGCCACCAATTGGGCTCCGACCAAGGATTCTCGGTCGGCTAAGGGTCTACCCCATCGGCTGTCAGTTACCCCACTCCCGATCGACCTCGGCAGGTGAAGGGTGGCTCAGGCCAGAGGCAGTTTCGAGGACTCTTCCGAGTCCGAAGATGATTCCTCCTTTCTCCAAGCGACTGGACTTGGAGTCTTCAGGAGGTCAGTCAATGGACGATAGCCCGTCGTCCTTCCTAGGACTACTTCGGCTCATCTCGGAGTCTACCGGGATAGAGCTCGAACCCGTTTCCAAACGGGCCAGGTATCCCCTCACGGAGATTCTGGACCGAGGGGATTCTCCGACGGAGGCCTTTCCGGTGGCCGAGGCCATAGTGGGTCCGGCACTGGAGCTTTGGCAGCGCCCTGCTTCCTGCCCTGCGCCTTCGGCCAGGATGGCCAGGAAGTATGTGGTCCCTACTGGTTCCTTGTCCGATTTTGAACACCCTCTGCTGAGGGGTTGGTTACCGACAGCTTGCCGCCGCAACGCCAGGGATGTGGACAAACTTCCTGACAAGGAGTCCAAGAAATTGGACTATGTCGGGCGAAAGTCTACGCCATGCTCCTCTCTCGCCTTCGTCAGGCCAGTTCGGCCGTCCTCGGCACATTTTTCTCATGCCCTGTTGGGCTCCTGGATGAGGTCATCCTCATCTTCCCGCCGATCTGCAGACTACGGTTAAGCAGGTGCGGGACCAGGAGCAGAGCAGTGGCCAAACAGCAGCTCAGACTGCTTTGGATTAGGGGACTCATGTGCCAGATCGGTGGCGGCCGCAGTGGCTATGCGTCACGGGCTTGGCTGAGGATATCCACCTTTACTCGGATACCCAGCACAAGTTGGCGGATGTCCCTTTGGGACTGACCTCTTGACCCTGGGGTGGAAGGTCACCTGCAGAGGATCGAAAGTCCAATGCTACCTTGGACTCGGTCTCCTTCCGCTCAGAAGGACAAAGGTCGCCAAACCACAGCCTAAGCCTTTTCTTCCCTGTGCCTCGGGCGCGCCTGCCCAGCAACGCCAGGGCCAGCAGGCTCGTCGCTGACATCCCAAACCCAAGCCGCCGGCTTCTAACAGGAGGCAGGAGGAAAAGGCCCAGGAGGTCCCTCGGCGGTCCCTCCTCCAGCCTGCCCAGTGACGGGCTGAGGGGTGTCGCCCCATTCCGTCACCTTATCCCTGGGTCCCCTGGGGACGGCTCGCACTCCTTGTTCCGCCTGGTCCGCTGTATCCACGGACAGGTGGGTCTTGGAGGTGGTGGGAAGAGGCCTGCCTCTGAATTCGAGCAGGCACCACCCTTCAGAGCCGCCGCCTCGGGGGCTTGGGATCCCCAGCCTCACTGGCGGCTCGTCGAGCCGACATGCCTCCTCCTCCAGAAGGAGGTGATAAGAGAGTGGTGGACCCTCCTTCAGACCCAGGGTTTGTGTCCAGGTACTTCCTGGTTCCGAGCGGACGGGGCTGGCGCCCCATTCTCGACCTCACGACCTAAACAAGTTCCTAAGGTCTCGAACCTTCAGGATGGTCACTCTGGCTCAGATAATACCATCCTTGGAGCAGCGTGTGGTTCTGCTCTCTGGACTTGCAGGCGCGTTTTTCCGTCCCTATCTGTCCGTCTCACCAGAGATTCCTTCGCTTCGGCGGAAGGCTCCCTCTTGAGTTCCAAGCCATGCCCTTCGGCTTGTCTCCAGCTCCCAGGGTCTTCACCAAATGCATGGCAGTGGTGACAGCATTCTCTCTGCGCCCGAGGTGTCGGGTGTACCCTTACCTGGACGACTGGCTGATAGCAGCTCCTCCAGGAAGAGGCAGAGTGGTCCAGAAATCTGGCCCTCCAGGTCTGCTCTCAACTGGGCCTCCTTATCAACGAGGCCAAGTCGAACTCGAGCCAAGCAGGTGATTCTATTCATCGGGCGCAGCTCGACTCTCTTCGAGCCAGAGCGGCTCCCGGCGGACAGGGGCGAGGTTCTTTCCTCCTTTGCCCGATCATTTCTGGTTGGGCACCAGCCTGCCCGGGACTTCCTGCGCCTCCTGGGTCTCATGGCGGCCTGCACCAAGCGTGGTCCGTTGGGCCGCTGGAACATCACGTCCCCTTCAGTGGGGACTGGCCAGCCAGTGGTCACAACGCTGCGATCCCTTTGGACCAGCTTGTGTCGGTGACACAGGGGATGTGGAACGCAGTGTGGACTGCCAGATCATTGCAGGAGGGCATCGTTCGTCCGCTCTGAGCCGACGGTCCTCTATCGACCGATGCCTCTCTGATGGGTTGGGGTGCCCATCTGGGGAACACGGGCTCATGGCCTCTGGTCCCAGCGGGTCGATGCCACATCAACCTGCTGGAGCTCCGGCGGTCCGCCTAGCTCTCACTGCCTTTGCTCTGTTCCTCCGGGGTCAAGTGGTCCGAGTCAGGCGGACAATACCACGACCATGTACTATCTAAACCGCCAGGGCGGGGCCGCTCCATGCTTCTATGCAAGGAAGCTCTCCGCATTTGGTCACTCGTGCGCAGCCTGGGCGGATCTCTAGCCATTCACGTGGCAGGAGCCTCCAACACCCTGGCCGATGCCCTGAGCCGGATAGGGGCTGCATCCCACGAGTGGTCTCTCCTGCCGGAGGTAGTACAGCATCTGTTCTCCCATTGGGGCACACCTCAGGTGGACCTGTTTGTCTCCAGGGAGAACGTGAAGCTGAGCCTGTTCCATGCCCGCCCCCCTCAGCAGGGCTCGCTGCAGGGGGATGCCTTCTCGAGGCAGTGGACCCCGGGCCTCTTTTACGCCTTTCCCCCATTTCCCTTGATCCACAAGGTGCTTCTCAAGGCGAGGAGGGACAAGGCGCAGGTGATTCTGATAGCCCCAGACTGGCCTCGCCAGTTCTGGTACCAGATCTCCTCAGTCTCAGCTCCAGGACTCGCGGCAGCTTCCAGCTCGCCGGACCTGCTCTCAGTCAATCAGGGAAGGTGTTCCATCCGACCTTCAATCCCTGCACCTGACGGCCTGGTTCCTGAGCGGCTAGAGTTCCAGGCCTTGGGTCTTTCCGACGAGGTCCTCAATGTAGTTGAGGCGTCCCGTAGAGTCGACCAGAAAATGCTATGCCTTCAAATGGAAAAGGTTTCCATTTGGTGTCAGGCAAGGGCTTGGACCCTTCCTCCTGTTCCTTGGCAAGCATCTTGGACTATTTATGGTCCCTTTTAGTCAAGGGCTTAGGTCGACGACCCTAAGGGTGCACCTGCAGCCATCTCTGCTTACCGGGCCGGAAGCAGTCGAGGCGAGGAGAAGGTGGTCTGGCGCTTTTTCAAAGGCCTTGATCACATTTCCTCCAGTGCGGGAACCCCACCTCCGTGGGATCTACTGCTGGTACTGGCAAAGCTCATGGGCAAGCCATTCGAACCTATGCACAGTGTGCTCTCTCTCACCTGTCGTGGAAGACCGCTTCTTGGTGGCTATCACGTCCAGCCAGAAGGATGGGAGAGCTCCAGGCGCTTCCATCGAGTCTCCTTACCTGGTCTTCCACAGGGACAAGGTTGTCCTCGCCCCCACCGAAATTCCTTCCGAAGGTGGTGTCGGAGTTTCACCTTAACCAGGTGTTGACTCTGCCCGGTGTTCTACCCCAATCAGCCTCGGAGACCGATATAGGCTCCATACTCTGGACCCTAGAAGAGGCTCGCTTATTATAAGGGCGCACGGCTGAAAGTCGAGGAGAGGTTCGCCAGCTGTTTGTCACCTACGCTGAAGCGCATCTGGCAGACCTGCAGCCAAGCGGACGATAAGCAGGTGGGTAACCTCCTGCATAGATCTCTCTACTAAGTTGGCGGGCATGGAGCCTCCCAGAGGATAAGAGCTCATTCTACCCGCCATACTGCTGCTAGGTGGCTGCTTCCAGGGGCGTCCCTATCCAGGAAATCTGCAGGGCTGCTACCTGGAAGTCAGCAAACACCTTTATTACCCATTACCACATGGGCCTTGAGTCAGGGATGCTGGTTTGGGGCCTTTCAGTTCTCAGTCTCTCTTTCCCAAGTAAGTATTGGGGTGTGCGTCTTGCCTCCCTCCTCCCGGAGAACTGCTAGGAGTCTGCCAATGAGTGTGGATGAACAACATATCCATGTCCCTAGAAATACAGGTTACTCACCTGTAACAGGAGTTCTAGGAATGGTATATGTTGTTCATCCTATTCCCGACCTCGGCCCGGCGCTGCCTGAGTCCAGCCCGGGCCAGATCTGGCGTCATGGAGCCGAGTTATACCACCCGGTGGGTGGGAGGAGCAAGCTTGAAGACCTTCCGCAAGATTTAAAGCGGCAAGGATACTGCCAATGAGTGTGGATGAACAACATATACCATTCCTAGAACTCCTGTTACAGGTGAGTAACCTGTATTTACTCACCTGTAACAGGAGTTCTAGGAATGTTGTTCATCCACCCGACCTCCCAGCTTCGACGCACAACCTGAGCTTCCAGCGGGCCAGATCTGGCATCATGGGGCGGAGCCGAGAGTTTTACCACCCGGGTTGGTGGGAGGAGCCAGCTTGAAGACCTTCCAGCAAGATTTAAAGTGGCAAGGATACCTGCCAGACAGTGTGGATGAACAACATATACCATTCCTAGAACTCCTGTTACAGGTGAGTAACCTGTATTTTTAAGCTTAAAGAGCTGCTGATGCCTTAAAAAAAACTTTGAAAAACATAATAATTAGGTCCAATTCAGCTTCCATTCCATATATATTCTAAACATTTCTCCTCCCCAGTCTTTATTACTAAGGACATTTGCAGGAATGCATGATCTTTATCCCTCAGGGTTTATCTCCTCTACAGCCAGCTCCCTACTTCAAGTCATAATACTGTGCTGTGGCATCAGTTTGTTGACATGGGAGTATCTGTGATGTCACAAGCCGTGCAGTATGACCTCAGGTAGGGAGACAGCAACTGGCATAGATGAATTCTTCAGGAGCAAAGATCCTGTTTTCATTCAAATGACCTCAGTAATAACTAATAGGGAGAAGGGATACAGAACTAATGTGAAACACAAGCTGGACTGTATCTAAACAATATGTTTTGGTAAAGTTCTCCTGAACGTGTCAGCTGCTCTTTAAGAGTGACTCAGTTATATTATGCAGGGATTTTAATGCAGTACCTAACATATACATGGTAAAGCATCTCTGATATCAAATGATGATAGAAGACTCACAAAGCAACTACAGCGATTTCTGGAAGAAAATGGGTTATAAGACCCATGGATAATTTTAAATACAGATGTCAAACTGTTTGCCTATTTTTCAGAACAATTCAGCACTGACTCAAAAATTATATTTTCTGTTCCAAACAGATGATTCAATCAGTGGTCAAAGTTAATACAGATAGTATTTGCTTATCAGAACACACTTCATTGACTGTAAACTTTATGCCAACTAGTAGACAAAGGACTAGATTGTGGCAACTCCATAATGGATTACTGAGATAACCAGAGTTTGTACAAGTGTTTAAAAAAGCAATAAAGGAATATTGGGAGTTTAATTATGTTCAAACAAAGCAACTAACAGAACTGTGTGATGCCATGAAGGCCATTTTAGAGGGGTAATAATATAATACCAAATAAGAGAAAATAGGAAAACGAAAAATAGAATTGATATTCAGAATGTGGAAATAGTTAATAGACCATAATATGACTCAAGGAGATAGACAAGCAATGATAGATAAACAAGAAAAACTAAAAATAAAGAGCAGTTCTAATGCATGAGACAGAACAAAACATAAGAACAACGGAGACAAAACAGGGAAATATCTTACATTGTAAAAATACAAAATGAGAACAAGATATGCAATATTTTTATTTATTTATTTAAAAGTTGATAACTGGGAAAAGCACCATTGAGCCAAGGCTCGTTTCCAGGTGCGACCCGGGGACATGGATACATAAGAGAAAATAACAAGATGCTAATAAATTAACAAGA
The DNA here is from genome assembly GCA_016271365.2 of Neoceratodus forsteri. Taxonomy (NCBI): domain Eukaryota; kingdom Metazoa; phylum Chordata; order Ceratodontiformes; family Ceratodontidae; genus Neoceratodus; species Neoceratodus forsteri. Next base: position 1,404,202,191 of record CM057450.1, read on the forward strand.
TAGCAAAAGCATTGGGTTGGGGTTACAAGACCCCAAAAACTAGTGAAAAAATAAAAGACAATAGCAACAAGATTATACAGCACAATCAATATACATATTGTAAAAGGGAGACACAGAGAGTGAGGGCTAGGAAAATACAGACCCCAGAAAACGATGACTTATGCTAACCAGCCTGATAGAAGCGGGACAGAAGAGTATCTAAACATTTATGTGGTGAGGAATGGGGACACTGGGGGCATGGTTGGTGGGGTAGGAGTCTGAGGAGCCTTTGAGTGAGAAGAGGGAGGAAGATTGATAGAGTTCAGGAGGAAGTTTATTCCAGAGAGAAGGGAAACTGAAGGAGAAAGCACATTGCCCAGAAACAGAGTGGGGTTGAGGGATAGAGAATGTTTGAGGGTCTCTGTGATGAAGGGAGTAATTTGATGTGGCAGCTTGAGAGAGGCGGGAGGAATGGTGGTGGGGGGGGAAGGTACCAAACCAGAATTTAGCAGTGAAAGATGCACAGTGAACCAATCTCCTGTGGGGCAAGGAAGCAAGTGATAGGGCAGAGTAAAGAAGACAGTAGTGAGTAAAAGGGGAGAAGCTGTAGCAAAATGACAGAAGGAGTGTGACAGGATGTCAAGTCTGCCTAGGGAGGCCTGAGAAGTAGTGCCATACGCCACATCGGCATAATCAAAAGTGGGTATAATCATTTTGGTGACAGACTTGCGGCGGGGGGGGCCACCTAATTTGGAGCGAAGCTTGGCACAGATGGCATCAACATGGGTGAAGAAGTCCAGGTGAGAATCCAGTCATACCACTAAATACTTGAAAGCCAAGACGTTCTCAAGGCAGGGATCCGTCCAAGGTAGAAAAAGTTGGAGGGTACTGAAGGATGGCCAGTTTTTGTCCGGTACAGAAGGTCATGGCCACTGTTTTTTTTTTTTTGTTTGTTTTTTACGTTAAGTTTGAGTTTGTTTTCCTTGAATCAGGACTGGACCCAATTGAAATCATCCTGGAGAGGGGCCTGTACGCTGTTAACAGAGGGGCCAGAGAGGAAAAGAATAGTATCATTGGCATACATGTATATTTCAATATAATAACAAAGTCAGGCCAGATATTTACTAAAGACAATGAAATTATTGAAGAATTTATCATATACTATGAACTATTATACAGAAGAATAGACGACAACTTGAGGATTATACAAAAAATCTATTCATGATACCATTAAGATTGACTCAAACAAGTTTTTTGTGCAAGACATAAAACAAACAATATAGCATGAAAGAGGGAAAAACCCCTGGCAGCGATGGCTTAAAACTTGTGGGAGTGATCAATTTTTTTAACATTTTAAGAAGAATGTTTTTTAAAATTAGTCAAGGAAATTCAAGAAAGAAAAATGTAACTTGTGCGGCTCATAAATTCAAACTGCCATTGTGTGGCTCATGTTTTTTCATGGTGGTTAGAATTTTGGGGTCACTTTAGCCACATTGACTAGCATTTTCAAAATCCTAGTGGGAATACAGGTTTATACATGTAATTTGTAATGCACCACACCTTGAAAATATGCGAGGTGCTGCAGCAATGAGTAAGTCAGCTGGTGTTCTGCCTGAACTTATTGTGGATTTACATAACTGATGGTTGTTTACAGGAAGAAGGATATTCAACAAAAGAGGAAAAGTTTTCATCATTGCATAAGCCGGTCAGTGTTGGAGGCCAGCAGCAGGTGACGGTGGGAACCACGCACATCTCCAAATTAACTGATGAGCAGCTCATTAAGGAGTTCCTCAGTGGCTCCTACTGCTTCCACGGAGTAAGTTCTGAACCCTTCTGTATTTACTCTGAATTTGCCAAGTGTGTCTCATGATCGTGTATTGGTAAAATCATGGGAATAAACTGTCGGAACTAAAGGAGCATGCTCAGCATTGATTTATTGCATCACAGTCCAAAGCAGTTACTATAGTGGGCTCAATGTTCAAATGAAAAACTTTGACACAAGGTGCCTGAACCAAAGGTGTATGACGCAAGTGGCACCTTGCATCAGAGTTTGCAGCTATCCTAATTTTCGAGCACTGGCCGAGTCGCAGTTGGGATGCTGTGCGGCAAAGCCCCCTGTGCCACCCTTGCACCCCGTGCAGCAAAAGTGTCCATGTGCCAGCTCACATGGGAGCTTGCACCATGGCAGGGCTGTACCATCCCCTTTTTTGCTATTTTACAAGCCCTGCCTTGATTGCCACAGGGAGCTCCCCTTACACCAGCCAGGAGGTGATCTAAGGGTCATGCGCCACTGCCGGGCAGAGCGGCAGTAGAGGGGGGCTGCAAGGAGGGGACTGGGGGCAGGTGCCGGGGCACAGCGGCAGTGTGCAGGGGGTGAGGTGGCTGCGCTACTACATACAGCTAACTGGATCGGGTACAGGGGGCTAGCAGAAAGGGAACAGGACCCTGCCTCAGGAGGGTATAGTCCTGGCACTTGCCACCGTAGGTGGCACTGACCCCAACACCATTGGCAGGCAACAGTGGCTGCAGGTTGCGGGATGCAGGTGGTATCTGGGAATGGCACCCGGGCACCACAGCATTCCCCTGGTAGTAATAATAATAAATAAACTTTATTTGTATAGCGCAATTCACAAGTATCAAAGCGCTTTGACAGTAAATACACAATTAAAATAAAATAAGACCATAAATAGTTATAATTAAATTAATAGCAGCTAAAATCATCCACATCAAATTAAGGAAAGGCAGGACTGAATAAATAGGATTTCAGTGCGGCTTTAAAGCCCTCCACAGTCAGGCATTCCCAAACCCGGCGAGGTAGAGAATTCCACAGAGCAGGGGCTGTATGGGAAAATGCTCAGTCGCCAGATGTCTTCAGCCACACCCTGGGAATCTCTAGCAGTCCCTCATCGGTTGAGCGGGATGGTCGGGAGGGGCAGTAGGGGCACAGATGCTCTTGCAAGTAGTACGGTCCCTGTCCATGTAGGGCTTTATTGGTCAGCAAGCCGACTTTAATGGTGATCCACCACTGAACTGTCAGACAATGCAGCTCATGCAGCACAGGTGTAATATGGCTAGACAGAGAAAGCCCAGTTAGTAACCTGGCTGCCAGTTTCTGCACTAGCTATATATAGACGGCAAATGTCATCCCCCGGAAGCCCTAGGTACAGGGAGTTACAGTAATCCAGATGAGAGGTCGCGAAGGCATGAACCAATGTTGAAAGATTGTCGGGTGGAACCAGGCTTTTAATCCAGACGATATTCTTCAGATGGTAGAATGAGGTCTTGACAATGGATGACACCTGAGATTTCAGGGTCAGCCCCTCGTCAAAAATAATGCCAACTCTGTACCCGATCAGAGGTCATCAGCTGGCAGCCTCCCAGCACAAAACCAGTTGCCTGCCCCACTGAAGACCCCTCTACTCAATGACCTGGGTCCACAACAAACACCTCAGTCTTGTCAGAGTTCAGCTGCAACCACTTGGCACTCATCCAGTCTTGGATCTCGGATAGGCAGTTGTTAAATACCTAGACCGCTGTATCCTATTCGGGTACAAAGGACATGTACAGCTGAGTGTCATCTGCATAGCAGTGAAAACTCAGCCTGTACTGCCTCACAGTGTCCCCCAGTGGCAACGTGTACACCGTGAACAACATGGGAGGCAACACAAAGCCCTGCAGGATCCCACATGGCAGGGAGAATGCGTCAGAGGAATAAATGCCCAACACTACTCTCTGAATCCTGCCAGTGAGGAAGGACTTAAACCATTTGAGGACTGTACCTGACAATCTATAGATCAACCGCAGGCACTCTACCAATATCCCATGGTCCACGGTGTCAAATGCTGCGGAGAGTTCAAGGAGGACCAAGATGGAACACCTCCTCTGATCTTTCGCTTTAAGGAGGTCATTGATCACCCAAACAAGAGCAATCTTAGTACTATGCCTCTTTCTGAATCCTGACTGGAAGGATCATAGATGTCATGGATGACAAGATGATCCTCCAGCTGCAGCGCAACCACCTTCTCAATAACCCTCCCCACAAAGGGAAGGTTAGAGACAGGCCTGTAGTTAGTGAGACAGTCCAGGTTGAAAGAAGGTTTCTTAAGGAGAGGAGTCACCACCGCCTCCTTCAGGGAGTCAGGAAACTCCCCAGTCTCTAACGAACATAGAAACATAGACTTTGACGGCAGATAAGGACTGCTTGGCCAATCTAGTCTGCCCATTTCCCTACCTACAGGATAGGCCACAGATCCTAGTTAACCAACAGCCTATTTCTTCCTACCCCCCCCACAAGAATTGCCTTATGTCTGTCCCATGCATTCTTGAATTCTCCCACAGTTTTAGACCCCACAACCTCCTCAGGAAGGCTGTTCCATGCATCCACTACCCTCTCTGTGAAATAATACTTCCTCACATTGCCCCTGAACCGCCCCCCTTTAAATTGTGTCCCCTTGTTCTTGCACGTCTCTTTTTCTGAAAGATGCTACCCTCTTGGACTTTGTTGATTCCACTGAGGTACTTAAAAGTTTCTGTCATGTCCCCCCCCTTCTTTCCTCAAGGATATACATATTAAGCTCCTTTAGTCTCTCCTCATACGGCTTCTCTTGCAGACCCTGCACCATTTTAGCTGCCCTCCTCTGGACTGCCTCTATCCTGTCTATGTCCTTGCGGAGATGGGGTCTCCAGAACTGGACACAGAACTCCAGATGGGGTCTCACCAACTGTCTGTACAGAGGGATAACAACTTCCTGTTTTCTGCTGCTGATACCTCTCCCTATGCATCCCAGTATACCCCTAGCCCTCCATACTGCCTCTCACATCGCTTGCTAACCTTAAGGTCATCTGATATGATTACCCCCAGGTCCCTTTCCTTTTTTGTTGTTGTTACTACCTCCCCACCCATTGTGTATTCTTCCCCTGGGTTCTTGTTTCCTAGGTGCACTATTTTGCACTTCTTTGCATTGAATCCTAACTGCCATACTTCTGACCATTCCTCCAACCTTGCCAAGTCCCTTCTCATCCTTTCCATGCCTCCTTGTGTATCAACCCTGTTGCAGATCTCTGTGTCATCTGCAAAGAGGCATACTTTCCTTCAGTCCCTCTGCAATGTCACTTATGAAGACATTAAAAGGACTGGACCCAATACTGAACCCTGCGGTGCCCCACTAGTAACCCTCTTTCTTCAAGTGGACTCCATTTACAATTACCTTCTGTATCCTGTTGTCCAGCCAATGTTTACCCAGGCTACCACCTGGGACCCACTCCCAGGCTGGCTAATTTAACTATTAATCTTTTGTGTGGGACTGTGTCAAATGCCTTGCTAAAGTCTAGGTAGGCCATGTCCACAGCCCCTCCCTGGTCTATTACTTTGGTCACCCAGTCAAAGAAATCTATTAGATTCGTCTGACATGACCTTCCCGCTGTGAACCCATGCTGCCTTGGGTCCTGTGCCCCACTGGCCTCTAGGTACTCAGCTATTCTTTCCTTCAGAAGTGACTCCATCACTTTCCCTACCACAGAGGTCAGACTGACAGGTCTGTAGTTTCCTGCCTCTGTCTTGGTCCCACTTTTGTGAGAGAATCCATCTGCCTTCCTCAGTCCTCGGGTACCACACCATCCTCCATGATTTATTAAAAGAGTAGCCAGTGGTTTCACTAGTTTCCCATAATTTTTAGAATTCTGGGGTGAAGTCCATCAGGACCCATTGCTTTGTCCACCTTCAGTTTTAGGAGTTCTTGCAGAACCCTTTCTTCTGTGAAAGGACTGGGATCGACCCCTATCAAGAGTGCTTCTGTTAATTGGATTAGGCACTTCCCTCCTCTTTGTGAATACTGAGCAGAAATATTTGTTCAGTATCCCTGCTTTTCACTGTCCCCTCTGCCCACCCACCGTTCATTCTATTCAGCCTCACTATCCCTCCCTTTGTCTTTCTCGCTGCTGATGTACCTATAAAGGTTTTATCCCTTCTTAACCGAGTTGGCTATCTTTCCTCAGTTTGGGCCTTTGCTATTCTGACTTCCTCCTGCTTCCTTCAGCCTTAACTGGTACAGCTCTCTGTCCTGCTCCTTCTGTGATTCCTATACTTTCGGAATGCTATCTTTTTCTTCCTGACTTTCACAGCCACCTCTTTTGAGAACCATAGTGGCTTTTTCTTTCATTTTGATTTGTTTATTTGCTTCACACAAAGGCTTGTTGCCTCTGTGATGGCAGTTTTGATGATTCCCGATTGTTGCTCCACACCTTCTTCTAGCCTGTTTGCTAGTGCTTTTCTGAGGCCATACTATCTCAGCTAGGACCGGGCCGATGACCTCCACACATCCCACAAGGAGACAGGTTGGGCCTGGGTCCAAACTACAGCAGGTTGGCCGCATATCCTGGATGACCAACATGACATCCGAGATCGCCACCTGATCAAAAGCCAACCAACCAGACTGAGGTGTTGAGACCTCCTGTCAATCACCGCCACCCCCACTGGATACCAGGCTCCTCACTCGGAGGCAAACTGCTGCCCGCTGATGGTGTTGGGGTCAGTGGCACCTATGGGGCGGGTGCCAGGACTGTGTCTATCTGAGGGTGGGTCCTGGTCCCTTTCTGCCAGCTCCCTATTCCCGGTCCGATCGTTTGTGTTTAGTAGTTCAGGCCACCCCCACAGTGTGTCGCCTCATCCTCTGCACATTACCACCATGTTCCCGTAGCCCTGTGGATCAATACCCATGCTGTTTTTACTCCTAGTCCCCTCTTGGCAGGTGTTGCCCCCCACCTTCGCAGCCCCTTGTGTGTTGTGCCGGGGGGGGAGGGTTGACTGATCCTTCTGTCAAACCCTGCAGGTGTGCCACTTCTTTGGTGCAACCCTGCGGATGCAGCAGATCTTGGGTGCAGGGACGCTCATTGTTTTAAAATACGCCACAGGGTCCTTAACATACCCTGAGATTGCAGCCACCCTAGATCGTCGCAGCCTGCAGCGATCTAATGGCTATTTGAAAATCGAGCCCTGTGTGTTATTTTTGCCATTTTTTACAAACAGTTATTTAATAAATTCAGAAACTGAATATATTCTGACCAGATGTTTTGTATCAGTAGTTTTACAATAATGAAGCTGAAAATGTTCATCAGGAGTGCAGTGAAGGAGTTTGGAACACATTCCCACTGCTCCTGTTGAAGTGCTATGAATATGAATCTGAGGACTATGAGAAAGCGCAGATCACAAAAATCAGTATGAGGAGATAATACCCCTCCCAATTAAAAGAAATCACATTCTTCTAACATCATGGAGTCATCAACAGCTGTTGACTTATAGCAGTATATTCTGTACATGCACGGAAGCCTATGCTTCAATTTAAGTATGCCCAGTGCACCCACCTCATGTCATGCTTCTGACCCCTGCTAGCCATTAAGATATTTTCCTCCATAGTCATGGAATATTCTGCGTGGTATAGTGTGTCAAAAAGCTACACAGTTGTCAACTGCTACACAAAATTGTTTGTGTATAGCAGTCAGTTGCTACGCATCTTCACCCAAAAGTGGTTTGACAGCTGCTTTACACAAGGTTGCCTGCAAAATGCAACACACATTTTTCATACTGCTACTCAGATTAAGTTTTGTAACACTGCAACTGCTACGCAGAATTTTTAAATAATATTTTTCCTGTCCGTAGTACTCACTGGATCCTTCCACTGTAATCTGCCTTGGAAACTGTTTCCTTGTTGGTTGCAGTGTCCAATGAATATCTGATTGATGTGAAGGTCTTATTGCCCAGTCAGTAAAAGGAGATAAAACTTTCTTTAGATATATAAGCAAGAAGAGGAAGACCAACGGGGGAATAGTAAGGATAAAAGAAGAAGGAGGGGTCTGTGAGGAGATCCACGCCTGGTGATATCCCTGGCTTGGTTCTATGGAATACCTCTCCTCTGCTTCCATATCATGTATTAACCAGTGCCACAGCCTGAGTTTTGCTTATCTTCATCTCATTTACCTGCCTCTCAACGAACCTCTGGCCTTCAGCCCTAGTGTTTGGCCTTCTACGCCTCTTTGTAATGATGTTACTATGTTCATTAGTGCTACATCCTTTGCTGAGGCAATCTCCATGCTACTGTTTTTACCAAAAAAAAAAAAAAAAACTCGGAGATGTGTGTGAGGTGGTCAGCCCCCACCCCTCAATCTGCTACGGAATCACATGGAGAGGTACTCCTAGTCTCTATGATATCAAAGCCAGACCTCTTTAGCTGAGGCCGTGAGTTACTTTCTCATTCTCTAATCCTCTACAGGCCAGTCTCTCCTTGACCTTCCAGAAAGTTACCTACCTTCTCCAAGCCAGGGGTACTGGGACCCTCTTCAGATCCCTCTCTCGTCTCTCTCTCTCTCTCTCTCTCTCTTTGCCTCAGTACCCCCTCCCCCCAGCCCCCAGCCTGCCCACCAGGGCTACTTACTCAATTAAATGGAAGCTCTTTGCTATCTGGGCCACTTCCCATCGCCTGGACCCTTTCACTTGTCTGGTGAACCAGGTTCTGGAGTAACTCCTGACCTTATCTGATGCAGGCCTCCCAATACTCCTCTCTTAAGGTGCACCTGTCAACTATATTCCCAAGCTATTCGTCTAGCTCCTACTTATGCCTGTTTCAAGAGACTGCACTGCAGTCATCTACTTCTCTCAAATTCCTGCATATGCTTTCACCCACCATAGACCGTCCACCTTCCCTTACCTCCCTGGCCACCCTGCTCTCTTCTCTCTTCTGCCCGTCTCTCCCCAGACTTTCCCTTGCCCTTCCTACTGCCCTCATCCAGGTATGCCTATCCACTGCCCCCTTTCCAGGCTTGGCCCCCTCCCCCCTTTTGAGTTTGCGCATGCGCGTCGAACTCCATGGGAGAGTAGGCTTTGAGGGGTGTGACACTGTCTGACAATGCAGAGCCCTCTGCATGGGGCTCGGCAGTATCACACCAGTTCTCGGTCAGGCTGGTCCTGATGCTATTTTGCCTACAGTGGTCTGCACTTGAAAAGGAAAAGCTGCGCCAATCAGGAGCCGACTTTTTCCTTTCATCTGCAGGGCACCGCAGTGCAAACAGCTGTTTCGTTGTGATGAATATTCTCCCACCCGTGCGGAGCAGGCCACAGCCTAAGCTCTGTATGGGCTTGGAGTATTGAGTGCCCGAAGGCACTTTTACTGTGTGCGCGATCCGATCGCGCTGGCTGGGAGGAGGCGCTTTCTTTGCCCGCCTCCTCCACGTCCCTGTTGCGCTGGTGGACCCCCCCCACCTGCCAACATTGGGGTGCTCAATCCCCGTGTGACCTGTATCCCCAAACCCCTTATCCTTTAATGTGGCACACTGGGAGTCCACCCCAGTGTGCCAGAACCCTGCTGTGGTGTTCTCCGACATCAAAATGCTCACTCCCAGTGTCAGATACGCGCGCCCCCTTCCCCACATAAACTCCGACTGTGGGGTGCCCATTCCCCGGGTCGGCATTGATCCCGCCTTGCACCTATGAGTACTCTGGCACACTGGGAGTCCACCCCACTGTGTCAACATCCATAGTTTCCCTGTAAAAAAAGAAAACAGACCCACAAAGTCTTTTGATTTTTTTTAAACCTGAAAAGACAGAAAACGGTCCCTCGTGGTTGCCACCAGCCACCTCCCCAACTCGCACCCTCCCTCTGCACCCCTCAGCTGCCCCCACCCCCTCACCCTACGTACCTGCAGAGGTCGGGAGCAGCGATCTTCAGTGGACCAGGAACACGTCTGCACTCTTCAAAAGCCGACCGCAAACTGAAGAGATGATGGTTAGTGCTATAATGGCAGTGAATGAGTGGTTTCAATTTAGGTTGATATCTTAGCCATTTTTGGGAGTTGTGGTCCCAAATTTTCAACATGGGGTACTTGGGACCCCACCTCATGAACACAGACACTGTCATTTCATTTCTCGGTCCCGAAAGGTGATTTCACAGTCACTGAGCGGAATCACCTTTTGGGACCAATTAATGAAGCAACAGTGCCACTGTTCGTGAGGTGGGGGTCCCAAAAAGCCTTTGTTGCAAATTTGGTGAAAAAAATCCCAAAAATGACTGCATTACGAGCGTCCATTGCACAGTTCCTACGCACACTCATAACGTCATCAGTTTTTAAGATTTTCACTTCATATTTCCAACATTGCCATGTTTTCACACACCCTTATGAACAGTACAGCTGTCATTTTTTGTATCCTTCCCAGTATCTATTTTTGCACCTGTGGCGCAGAATGCCGTGGTTGCTATGCAAAATCAACTTTCGGGACAGAGTAACAAAATTTCAGTGCCACTGTTCATGAAGGGGGGTCCCAAAAAGGCCATATTGAAAATTTGGTGAAAACATTTCAAAAAATGACTGCGTTACGAGCATGCATTGCATAGTTTCTACGCACGCTTGTAACTTCGCCACTTTTTCATGTTTTCACTCCAGATTATTAACATTACCATTTCTTCACACCTCCTCATGAACAATACAGCTGTCATTTTTCACATCCTGCCTGAAATGTGTTTTCGCACCTGTGGCACTGACTGGCACACTCGCTCTGTGAAATTACCTTTTGGAATCGATTAACAAAATGATATGGCACTGTTCATGAAATGATGTCCCAAAAAGCCCATGTTGAAAATTTGGAGCAAAAATACCAACAAACGCCCGAGGCGTTAGGGTTTCCAACCGTAACTCCCACCCTTAAAATGCAAGACAGAGGAATATACAGAGAAACATATAGGAGGCATGTACAAGAGCAGTACCAACAGTGAGCTCTCTGCATTGACAAATGCTTATTTACTATTTATTCTCTCTCTCCCTTTCTTATCCTCAGGATACTTTCTTTTGGACCCTCAATCCATGGTTGCTCATCACTTGACCGATTGTGTTCCTACTTTTCAATTTTAACTGCATTGTTGTTATATTTTGATATTGCTGTCTCTACTATTTTATGTTTTTACTTTTGACTTGCACTTGTTATCAATCAATTACTTTATTTAACCAGGCATAAACGCCATTGAGCAAGTTCATTTTCAAGGTGGTCCTGGGCATTAATACGATACAGTACTCTTCATAAGATTACAATTACGGTGGACTGCGGTGCAAAAAAAAAAAAAACATTGTGAAGGTGCCAGTCAATATGGGCCTATACATACCGGTCAACATAATTGACATGCAAAGGTACATAATGATAAGCTTTACTGGAATGAGAAGAGACAACAATCCCATATTGTCTCCGCTAAGTAAGCGCTCATACCTAAATGATAAAAAATAAGGAGGTATTAAGGAATAGGGTAGAAATTGGGGTGAAAGAGTAGGCAGCCAAGAGGGAGGCCAGAATAGGTAAAAGGTAGAGAATAGGCAGGGCCATCTCAGATTAAGGGAACTAGGCTTGTAGGTCCTAGGTTTCTGTTGTTAGGAATGTGGGTGGATGAGATACTTAGGCGTAGAATTTGAGAGTGGCAGCCGGGGCTTAGGGTCATCGTATACTGAAACAGTTGCATGATTCCTTCAGATAATCCGTTAATAGAGCTTTGAATGTGAAAATCTTGGAAGTGAGGATCATTTTAATGAGTCTTGCATAGTGTTCCAAAGTGATGGAAGGGAGAAGTTGATTGCTGCTTAGCCAAGGGTAGTTTTCACTCTAGGAATCTGGAAGCAGATTATTGAGAAGCGTCTCAGGCCATAGGAACCTTTAGCTCATTTGAAGAGGTTCGAGTTATATGCAGGGAGGTTATCAGATAATGCTCTAAAAAAACAGAGGAGAGCATTCCTTTTTCTTCTAGTTGAGAGTGAGGTCCATCCCGAAACCTGGTATAGACGACAGTGATGTGTACCACGGGGTAGATTTCGGATAAATCTTAAAGCCCGGTGGTAAAGGGTGTCCAGTTTGTTTAGCATCGTTGATGGGCAATGACTGTAAAGGAAGTCAGCGTAGTCCAGTATAGGTAGGAATGTAGTTTGTATTAGTCTCATTCTGGCTTCTAACGTAAGTAGGTGTTTAATGCGATAGAATAAACCTAATCGCTGTCTTAGTTTCTTCGAGGTTTCATTTAAGTGGCACAGAAAGTAGAGCTTGTTATCCAGCCTTAGGTATTTAAAGGTATCAACTACTTCAAGGGGTTCATCTAAGAGTGTTCGGATCTGTGTGATATGTGGACATCCGGAAGTAGACTTTGGTGAGAGAATCATTGCTTTAATCTTTTTGGCGTTGAGGAGGAGCTTATGAGTGAGAAGGTTGTATTGGAGGGTGACGAAGTCTTACTTTAAGTACTCATGGGCCAAATCCAAGGATGAATTTGTGGTATAGAGTACAGTATCATCTGCGAATAAGTGCACATTTGCTGTGCCCAGCTGCGAGTCCAGATTACTAATGTATATTTCAAAGAGGATAGGGCCCAGGATGGAGCCTTGTGGGACTCCTCGTAACAAGGATTTTTGTGGGGACAAATCTCCTATGGCTTTGACTTGTTGTAACCTATTGGTTAGGTAGCTGGTGAACCATTTAATGGCAGAACTATCAAGTCTGATGTTACTCAGTGCAGTAAGCATGATGGTATGATCCACAGTATCGAAGGCCTTACTTAGATCAAGGAAGAGGGCAAATACATGCTTCTTAGAGTCCAAGGCCATTTGCCAGTCTGTAGTTACTTTAGCAAGAGCCGATACTGTTATTCTATCTTTGATTCTTGTCTCAGACCGTATTTTCCTATGCACTGAAGATTTATACTTTGGACATGATGTTAACGCTCTTTTGCACCCATTGTTGTACTGGTAATACTGTATGTTTTTTTATGTACTCCAGTTTGTACCCTCCTGGGTCGTGCCTGAAAATAGACATCTCTATGCTTAGCGCACTTACCTGGATACCAAAAGCAAATAAACATCAGCCTTTCATGTGCCCATTGATGGCCGTACTGTGGCCCAGTCGGATTTGACCCATACTTTTTTGCAACGCATTCTCCACTTGAAGCCTCATATCCGTAATATGGTTCTGGCTTAGGACCTGAATTTCGTTCTAGGGAAGTTAACCCTGCCTCCTTTTGAGCCAGCCATGTCTTGCGAGCTATGCTTTCTGTCATGAAAAGCATTGTTTTTAGTTGCTGTACTGTAGCGCTCCACATTGTCAGTGGGTAATCTTTACAACTGGGTATAGTGCACCCCTACCAGGGGAATGGCACAGCCCAAGATTTAGAATGTTGGGCACCTGAGGATTCTGTGTCCTAACGGCAACTCTCCAGTTGCGCTGTACCATTCAAATGGGACAGAGCTACTTTCTCTTCTCTGAAGAGTTTCAAGTTTCAAGATTCACAACTTCAGTTTGGGGCTGCAGTTCTGCTCTGCAGGTTGGGGCTGCCTGTTTACAGGGAGCACCCCTAAATTTAAGTCATGCCTGTTAAGCTGGAGCTTTAAAATCGAATAACCTACCTTTTTTTTTCCTCATTTCCTGTGGTGGAGCCACTTCTGCCTTGCTAGGGCGTTTTCTATGTTCTCCTGTTACAATTTTTAGAAGAAGGTGCCTCAGGTAAGTACATATTTATTTCTTGGGATTGTAGGGGCTCTGAGGGGTCACTCGTCTTTAACATCGGTCCCCTTGCCCCAACCACACCCCAGCTTGAGTTTTTTTTTTTTTCGGGTTTACTGTGTTTTCTGCCCCAAAACATTTGTGATTGCCAACTTGTGAGGAGGGTTGATGAATTCCCGCCATAACCTCTTTTTTTACAGTTGTGCGGCCGCCATTAGGGCTGGGTGCGTGCTTTTTCAGCAGTACATTTTCCCACCAGTAGGCAGGGAAATGCAGTGCACATATGCTCGTGCATGCGCCCTCACGAGCATGTGGGGCGAGTGCACACTCAGTTACAGCTTCTCAAGCTGCTAGAACAGTTTTATAGTTGGCTGGCAGTTTTTGGTTCTTCACAATACAGATTTAAAAATCTTTTTTTTTTCTTCATGTCACAGTTTTTTCAGTTATGGAGCAACTGTCTTAAAGACAGCTTCAGCTCCAAGGGTTTTCCGTTTTTGGCACCATGCCTTTCAGGAGACCATATGTTATGAAACGATGTAAGACCTGCAGAAGGGTGATGAGGCCCTATCCTGTGGGTACATATTGTCCTCATTGTGTTGTCCAACATAATACTTCTCTCACGGTTCCTCCCAACTGGTTCTCCGTGCTGGTGGGGGGAGGGGGGGGGCACCTGGTCCGTCGCTTGACAGTGGCAAAGTAAAATTGCGTAAAACTGTCTGGTTGCTCCTCTGTGAGCTTTTGAGCCCCGATGTCCTGCAGGGCATCCCAGAAGATTCACCTGACCACAAACCAGGCCCCTCAAGTCGCGGGTGGAGGGGCCACACAGGCACGTCCAGGTGCGCGACGCACCAAGAGCAGGCTACAGAATCGGATATGCAGGCAGATCCTGACCCTGGCCCATTGGAAGGCCAGGATGATGATTACGGGGATCTTTGGGAAACGTCTGACCTTAAAAAATTACTTTCAGACAAGGAGGATGTCCCCTGTGAGGGGGAGGTAGAGTAAGAAGAGTGGGCAGAACTTAAGACCAGTATACCAATCCGATTCCACCCCTCTTTGATAATAAGTTCCTGTTCTTTGTGATAGCTGAGGCTTGTAGATTTTTTCAGCTCAAGGAGGAGGAGCAGTCCGTGGAGACACTGGATGTTAATCCAGTTGTCAGCATCCTCCTCTGCTCCAAAATGTTTCCCAGGTTTTCTCCACTGTGGCCAAATAATTGAATAGGAATGGGCAGATGTGGATGAAAGAAGAACTCTCCTAAAACCAAGAACTAGGAATTATCCATTTTTAGGGGAAAGGTCTTGCAAGTGGGAAATCCCTCCTCTGGCAGACAAGTCTGTAATTCTATAAAAGACACTACCATTCTGGTGGAGGGGGCTCTGGCACTATCAGATTCACATGACAAGCGGATGGATACCGCATACAGGAGGGCTTTTGCCGCTTCAGGCACAAACATTCGTACCTCTTATGCTTCATTACTAGGGACATGAATATGATGTTCTATCCACACTTCTGGCAGTGTCCTTTCCCTTTAAGGCTTGCCGGAAAGTCTTTAAGCTGTCTCCTCCCTCCTGCCCGGGTGGCAACTAACTCGGCTCTGGCCCTTGATGCCAGATCTTCCTTTCTGCTGAAAGAAGCAGGTTCCCTCCTTACCGCGCCTGCTTTGAGTAGGCCCTCATGCTTACATTTTCAGATTTACTTCCTAAAAGTTAAACTCTCACGAGTTTCATCTTCCGCTTGATCTTCGATCGCGACTGTCATGGATGATAAGTCCACTTCCGAGTTCCACCGGTGCCCTTGCAGGCAGAAGATGTCCAGAACCGACCTGCATGCCATGTACATCTACTGCCTGGGGCACGAGCATGATCCCCAGGCCTTCCAACGTTTGTCGCTCATTTCATCCTGTCATTTTGGAGTACTGTCTCGACCAAATTAAACTGGGCTGCCCAATGCAATGGAACGCACCGGTCAAATCTAAGGATGCCTGTTAGGTGGTCTCCATGGCCGCGGGGTTCTGCCAAAATAGCTTGCAGCCTTTGAAGAGGAGGCGGCCCAGGCTGCGGCCCTCTCTTCATTGGCTTCTGCCTTCATGCCGCTTCAGCTGGGCTCAACTTTTATAGGTTCCTTCGAAGAATTGTGCAAGTCTTTGCCAACCCTTGGTCAGGGACCCTCTGGGCACAAATCCAAACCCAAGAAAGAGTCCAAAAAGGAGAGAGAGAGGACTCCTCGTCATTCATGGGATTGGGAGCGCTTTCGGTTGAGAGCCTCCAACCTCCGTGCCTCTCCGGATCCAACTTCGGTCGAATCCTTGACCTTGGCTGCCGGCTCCACGATTACCTGTCTGGCCTGTCGGCCGAGACACTGGTTCAGGTACCGGCTGAGATTTTTCTCGATCCGAATGACCAGTTGTTGACTGAAGAGGCCGACACTTCTTTGTCCAGGACTCCGGTCCTGACACAGCCTTGGAGGCACAGATCAGTCTGCTGACCCGATCGAAGTCAAGGTCTCAGTCTTCTTCTTGTGGGTCGAGCAGCTCCCGACAACATCGGTGCTCCACTCTCGGCGCTGCGGGAAGCGGCGCCGCCACTACTCTTCATCCTTGTTCTCCTCAGGTGAGAAGAGGCTGTGGTGCAAATTACATCTACGCTATGAGGATCTTATGTGGCAACAGTTGATGCTTATCAACTTCAAGCCGACTCCGGGTTCTACGCCGGCCATCACCTGGCTGTCACCTGACAGGCCGATGCCGTCTCCATCAACTGAGTCGATCAAAACGGTCCCGACTCAAGTGACCCTGGCATCTCCGCCGATAGTGGTGGAACCGCTGCCTAAACAGTTGTCAACCGGCACGCCGACTAAGGAGTCTCAACTGTCTAAGGGGCTTCCCTATTGGCTGTCAGTCACCATCACCCCTGACTGTCCGCAGAGGGTCAGTGGGGACTCTGGTGGTCAACCACTCTTGAATGACTCCTTGGAGTCCGAGGGATCCTCCCTGTACTCCTGTCTGGTTGATGTGGAGTCTGTGGGGGATCTCTTGACAGACGATGGTCCATCTTCTTTCATGGGCCTTCTCCGCCTCATCTCTGAATCGACGGATATGAAAATATGGTCCTTCCAGAAGTGGGCTTGTTACCCGTTGACTGAGATCGTCGACCGGGGAGACACTCTTACAGAGGCTTTCCCGGTGGCAGAAGCCATCCTTGGCCCTGCCCTGGAGCTTTGGCTGTGCCCCGCTTCCTGCCCTGCACCTTCTGCCCAGATGGCTCACAAGTACTCAGTACCTACTGGTTTCCTCTCGGGATTCACAGGCCACCCCTTGGCTGAGGGGTTGGTGCTAGACTCTGAGTTTAGGTGCTTAGGCAACACCGGGAAAGTTGACAAGCGGCCTGACAAGGAGTCCAAGAGGTTGGACCATGCGGCTAAGAGAGTCTACACTGCCTCCTCACTTGGTCTCCGCCAGGCAAGCTTTGCCCTCCTCATGGCCCACTTCTTCCATGCCCTGCTGGGCACCCAGTGTGATGTGCTATCGCATCTGCTAGCAGACCTTCAGACCATGGTCAAACACATCTGGGACCAGGGCCGGGCTGTAGCCAAACAAGAGCTCCAGACAGTCATGGACACTGGGGATTCCTGTGCCTGCTCCATAGTGGCCTCAGTGGCCATGCACTGCAGGGCTTGACTGAAGATCTCAACCTTCATGGCAGACACTCTGCAGAAGCTGGCAGATGTCCCTTTCCTGGGTACCGACCTGTTCGGGTCCAGGGTCGAGGGCCACCTCACCCGTATCGAGAAGTCCAGTGACACCTTGGACTCCGTGACATCTGCCCAGAAGGACCCTAAGGGCTCCAAGCAGCAGCAGAAGAGGAAGCTCTTTCTTTCAGTCCACCTCACTCCTGTGACCAAACCCGCCCAGCCCCAGGCTGGCCAGCAGGCTCAGGCCTGGCGACATCGACCTAAGTCAGTGGCCTCAGTCGTCCACAAGCCTAGAGGGAGAAGCTCCGGTGGCACCTCAGCTGAGCCCTCCTCCTCCTCTAAGCCTGCCCAGGGATGGGATGAGGAATGCCTTTCTCATGCCCATCACACCTGCCCTGGGTCCTCCCATGAGGAGCCGTTTCCACCACTTCCTTTCTGCCTGGTCCACTGTCACCATGGACAGGTGGGTTCTTGAAGCGGTGGGTCAGGGTCTGCCTCTGGAATTCAAGCAGTACCCTCCTTGCTGAGCCCCAAGGGAGGACTTGGTTTCTGCAGACATGCTTTCAGCTGTCAGAGCCAACATAGCCCAGCTCCTCCGCAAGGAGGTCGTTGTTCCTGTCACGGATCCTCCGGAACACCTAGGGTTTGTCTCCAGGTACTTCTGGTGCCAAAGCAGATGGAGGGCTGGCGCCCCATTCTAGATCTGCACGACCTGAACAAATTCCTCAGGTCGTGCACCTTCAGGATGGTCACTGTCTCAGATCATACCATCTCTAGAGCGAAACGTGGTTTTGCTCCCTGGTTCTTCAGGACGCGTTTGTCCTCTTCCCGATCCACTGTCTCATCGAAGGTTCCACCGCTTCCTAGCAGAGGGAACCCTCTACGAGTTCCAGGCCATACCATTTGGCCTTTACTCAGCCCTCAGGGTCTTCACCCAAGTGCACTGCAGTGGTGACAGCTTACCTGATATGCTGAGGGGTCAGGGTTTACCCCACCTGGACAGCTGGCTGATCGCAGGTCCCTCCATGCAGGAGGTGGAGCAGTCCAGGGATCTGGCCCTCCAGATCTGGGTCTCCCTTTTCCTGCTGGTCAACAAGGACAAGTCAGAACGCGTGCCTTCGCAGGTGATCAACTTCATCGGGACAGAGCTTGACTCTTTCAGAGCCAGAGCCTGGCTCCCAGGGGACAGGTTACAGGCTCTCTCCTCCTTTGCCCGATCATTTCAGGTTGGGCTATTGTGCCCTGCCTGTGACTTCCTGTGCTTAGTGGGCTACATGGTGGCCTGCACCAATGTGGTCCATTGGGCCCGCTGGAGAATGCACTCCCCGCAGTTGGAGCTGGTTGGCCAGTGGTCTCAGCGCAAGGGTCACTTCGACCAGCTGGTCACTGTGACCCAGCAGATGTGGGACACCATCCAGTGGTGGTTAGTCCTAGCGCATCTGCAGGAGGGTATCCCGTTTGTCCACCCAAAGCTGACGATCATCCTGATGACCGATGCCACTCTCACAGGCTGGGGAACCCACCTGGGGGAATACAGAGTCCCCGAGGTGTCCCAGTGCCGCATCACCCTGCTGGAGCTCCGGGCAGTTTGGCTAGCGCTGACTGTATTTGCTCCGCACATCCTGGATCAGGTGGTCCAGGTCCAGACAGACGACACCACGACCATGTACTACCTCAACAAACAAGGCAGGATGCATTCCCTGCCCCATGCAGGGAAGCTCTCCACATTTGGACCCTCATGCGCTGCGTAGAGGCAGATCTCCTAGCTATCCATGTGGCAGGGGCCTCCAATCAGCTGGCAGACACCCTCAGCCGGGTGGGCGAGGTGTCTCACGAGTGGTCTCTCCACCCAGAGGTAATATACAGCCTGTTCTCCCAGTGGGGCACCCCTAAGATGGACCTGTTGGCCTCTAGGGAGAATGAAAAGCTGAGGTTGTATTGTGCCCACCCCCCTCAGCAGGGAACGCTGCAGGAGGGTGCCTTCTCGAGGCCCTGAACCCCAGGCCTCTTCAGTGCCTTCTCTCCGATTCCTTTTATTCACAAGGTGCTGCTCAAGGCCATGAGGGACAAGGGATAGGTGAGCCTGGTGGCTCCAAACTGGCCACGCCAGTTCTGGTACCCCAATCTCCTCAGCCTCAGAAGCAGGCTTCCAAGGTGTCTTCCCCTACGTCCAGACCTGGTTTCCATCAGTCGGGAAAGTACTCCACCTGGACCTTCAGTCTTTGCACCTGACAGCCTGGTCCCTAAGCGGCTAGAGTTCCAAGTTTTGGGTCTCTCCGAAGCTGTCTTCACTGTTGTGGAGGCATCTCGGAGTTGACCAGGAAGTGCTGTGCCTTCAAATTGAAGAAATTCTCCCATTTGGTGTCAGGGCAAGGGGTTGGACCCTTTGTTCTGTCTAGTGGCTAGCATTCTGGGTTATCTGTGTTCCCTCTCTCAGTCAGGTCTTCGGTTGATGACCCTTAAAGTACACCTGTCAGCCATCTCTGCTTACTGGGCGCGGGTCGTTCAGCAGTTGGTAGTGCAGGAGAAGGTAGTCTGGTGTTTTTTTAAGGGCTTTGACCACATTTCCCCTCTGGTGTGTGAACCACCACCACTGTGGGACTTGCTGCTGGTTTTGGCAAGCTCATGGGCAAGCCATTCAAACCGAAGCACAGGTGTGACATGTCTCGCCTGTCGTGGAAGACTGCCTTCTTGGTGGCTATCACATCAGCCAGAAGGATCAGTGAGTTCAAGGCGCTTTCGGTGAAGTCTCCTTACTTGGTCTTCCACAGGGATGAGGTTGTCCTGCTCCCCAAACTGAAGTTCCTCCCGAAGGTTGCGTCAGAGTTTCACCTTTTGTTTCCCCCCGAATTCTGTTTCTTCGCCTCCAAATGGATATCGTTACGGGGTGTCCTGTCGATGGCAGCCTCTACTCTCAGCCTGAACCCTGCACCCCTCGGAGGGACTCCCCCGACCACCCAGGCAGACCTAGCCCCCCGGATCACCCCCCCCCCCCGGGCGGACCCGTCCTCCCACGATGACCTTTCTGGAATTAGAGAGGCCTTACCTGGATGGCGGGTCAGCCGTGGAGTCCACTGAGCACAGGGCTGGCATTGGGATGTGAGCTGCATCCTTGGAACCCCCATCATCTCCATGGATGTGATAGGGTTTTTTCTGCTTTTGATGGTCCCCGAGGAGCTTGAATGTGCAGTGGTGGCTGGGCACAGCGTGCCGCCGCCCGCCAAGCTCCTTCCTGCATGTGCGTGCCAATGCTGCTTGCGCTGCACCCGACCATCGCCAGGTGCTGCTGCAGAGCAGGGCAACCCTGGAACCCTCCCCAGGGAAGGGAGAGCCGTCCTCCGGACGCTCGATTCCTTCTCTCCCCTGCCAACCCCTGGCGGCCCTGGCTCATTCCCGAATCCAGGTCACCGGCGTGGCGCGAGGTGTAGCATCCAGCGCCTCAACCCTCAGCGCCGCTGGGCTGGCCAGAGTTTCACCTTAACCAGGTGATTAATCTCCCAGTGTATTTTACCAACTACACCTCGGGGGCTGAGCACAGGCTCCATACTTTGGACCTGTGGCGAGTGATAGCCTATTATAAGGAGCCACGGCTGGAGTTCGGTGAGAGGTTTGCCAGCTGTTTGTCACCTACACTGAAGCCTCACCTGGCAGACCTGCAGCTAAGTTGTCAATTGGCAGGTGGATAGTTTCCTGTATTTCTACTATTGGTTGACGGGTAGGGAGCCACCAGTAGGGTAAGGGCTTATTCCACCCACCATACCGCTGCATCAGTGGCTGCTTCCAGGGATGTCCCTATCCAGGGAATCTGCAGGGCTGCTACCTGGAGGTCACCACACACCTTCATTTCCCATTACCACATTGACTTAGAGTTATGCCGGGATGCTGGTTTTGGGGCCTCAGTTCTCCAGTCTCTGTTCCCTAAGTAGGGTGTGTGCACCTTGCCTTCCTCCTGGAGAACTGCTAGGAGTCTGACAGAAGTGTGGATAGAACATCATATCCACGTCCCTAGAAAAACAGGTTACTCACCTGTAACAGAAGATCTTACTTCGAGTAAGGGCTCCTGCAGCAGGCTACACCATAAGGACTATGCTGCTAGGCACTAGGACTCCATAGAAAACTTATGGCCAGCAGTACCCAGCTGGCCCGCCCTTGTCGGTCCGCCCACTGTCACCAGCTGTATGAAGGGGTGGTCCCCAGCCCGCCTCAGTTCTTTTTTCCATTGTCACCCGCGCTTCGCCCATCGGACACCTCGTTGCATCTGTTGACCACCATTTCGTCGGTCAAAAGTATCAGTTTTTCCTTTTATTTCTTAGTGTAGTAGTGAGTGAACGTTAGTTTATGTTGTCTCCAACTTCCTCAGCATTATGGCAGAAATCTAAATGTCTGTGCAGGCAGAAGATTCCTGCCAAAGATGGTCATTCGCAGTGCCACTTTTCTGTGGTGTCTACCCATGATGTCAAAGCTTCGCAGACTGTGGCAAGTTCAACCAACGAACCCGGACCTGCTGCCACAAGATCCTCCAGGCTTACATTATGGAGCAAAGGCTTGCTGCTCTTCAACGCCCATTGGAGGCTAGCTCCTCAGCCTCCCAATCGCCAACTTCACAAAAGGAGAAGCACTCAGGAGGGAAGCACCATCAGCGGGACATAGAGCACAGTAGGTCGGTATTGAGATCTAAATCTCCTCGTAAGGAAAAGCCTTCCAGTTCACGCTCTGGAGAGAGAGAGAGAGCGGTCTCAGCCCCTCTATCAGGCCTGACATTGACGAAGGCTCCCGCCCTTGCAGTTTCAACAGGCGGCAGCTCTTTGGGGCATGGACCCTCAGGTCCATCCCTCCGCCTTAGGCTCTTTCACCAGTCCTCGGGGCCTAAGATGGGAACTGCAGCCGACAAGGTTGTGACATCACCATCCTTGTCCTCCAGCCAGTTGTCAGCATTGGATGACAGACACAGATGCCGGGAACATTCCCCCAGGGACCGGTCATCAGCAACTAAGGAACAGACCCTGACGCATGTCCCAGACGAACGGTCTTCCGACAGATGGAAAGACTAAAGTAAGACATCAGGCACCCAGATGTCCGCTACAAGCACTAAGAGTCAGATGCCTCTGGAGCAGCCGCCTCAGAAGCCAACATCAGCTGAGACCATACGGCAGCCTGACAACATACCACCTGTTGATAAGTCGCCAGATAAAACCCCCTTGGCACCCATGGGTCTGTCCTTTTTGGGCAGGAGGTACAAAAGATAATAACAGAACTGCAAGACTCAGGCAGTACAGTCAGTTCACCATATGTACCGGATAGAACTTCAGCAACCTAGGCGCAAGCCATTTCGGCATCAAGGTGCCAACCAGCAGAAAAAACAACAGCCCCGAGGCCCTTTTAAACGTAAGTCACCCTCACAACATGCAGGGAATAGTGGACCCAGGAATGCAGAATCTTCCCAACCTTCTCTGCCTACCCCAGGCGCACATGCATGACTTTCTGCCCCTGGTGGAGTTGATGGGTGAAGCAGTAAGTTGTCGGGTCTCCCTCTACCTAGACAGAGAGACCAAAATAACAACAGATACATGGGTGATGGACATTATAGATAAAGGTTATATGCTGGAGTTTACAGAATTTCCTCCGGACAAACCTCCAGCCCACTTTCGATACCCTCCCACCCACATAGTCCTCATCTGACAAGAAATACAGACCTTGCTCTCAAAAAGAGTGATAGAGCCTGTCCCACATTCCCAACTGGGGACCAGGTATTACTCACATTTCTACTTGGTTCCCAAGAAGATGGGGGACTTAAGATCCATTTTGGACCCAAGTTTCTTGAACCAGTACATCGAATACAAAATGTTCAGGATGGTAACCTTACCAGGGCTGATAACCTATGCTGCGCCAAGGGGATTGGCTATGATCTCTGGACATGCAA
The DNA here is from genome assembly GCA_016271365.2 of Neoceratodus forsteri. Lineage (NCBI taxonomy): Eukaryota > Metazoa > Chordata > Ceratodontiformes > Ceratodontidae > Neoceratodus > Neoceratodus forsteri. The sequence goes on from CM057450.1 coordinate 1,404,225,293, forward strand.
GATGCATACTTGCACATACCGGTGTTTCCAGCTCACAAGAGGTATCTTTGGTTTGCCTTTCAAGGGAACCATTACCAGTTCTGGGCTTTGCCTTTCGATCTCTCCTCGGCCCCTAGGTTGTTCACCAAATGCTTACCAGTAGTGACAGCTGCTCTTTGCAGATGGGGCCTTTTTGTCTATCCTTACCTGGACGACTGGCTCCTGACTGCTCCCACCAGGTCGCAGTTAGTCAGCACCCTCTCGGACACTTTTCAAATGTTCCAAGAGCTGGGGATAACAATCAGTATTCCAAAGTCCTGTCCTTGGCCCTGCCAACGTCTACAGTACATAGCGGCGATCCTGGATACCCAGCAGGGAAGAGCCTTCCTCCCACCCAACAGGGCCACTCGACTTGAGAGACCAGGCCTCCAGAGTAGCTGCAGCCAATACAGTCACAGCGAGAACCATGTTAGAGCTCCTTGGACATATGGCGGTGGGCATATCCATGGTACCGTTAGCATGCTTGCATATGAGAGTTCCTCAGTGGGACTTAAGGGTGCAATGGGACTAGACGTCCAACAATCTCGAACACCCAATAAGGATATCAGGAGCTGTCCAACAAACGCTGTTATGGTGGCTGACTTCACCCAAACTGGATTTAGGAGTTCCGTTCCAGATAGTCTCACCGAGCCAGAACCTCACAATGGATGCATTGGGTCTAGGATGGGGGCTCACTTTCAGAATCGCCGTACTCAGGGCATATGGTCAGACATTGAAGTGTCCCTGCAAATCAACATCTTAGAGATGAGAGCGATTTGTATGCCTTGCAGGCCTTTCAGACTCATCTTTCCCAGGGTCCCCTCCTTATCCAGACTGACAACATGTCGGTGGTCTTTTATATCAACAAGCAGGGAGGGACACACTCCTACCCTCTGTACAGAGAGGTCATGAGAGTGTGGTAATGGGCCCTAGAACACGGACTCACACTGACAGCGGTTCATGTTCCAGGGGTCCAAAACTTCCTGGCAGATGTGCTCAGTCGCTCACAATCCAGAAACCACAGGTGGGAGTTGCTTCAAGAAACGGTGGATGACCTATTTGAATAGTGGGGATGTCCAGAGCTGGACCTCTTTGCGTCCCCAGGCAATGCAAAACTGCCCAATTTGTGCTCGCTAGATCCAGGGCATGATGTTTTCTGGTGAGACGCATTGTCCCTTTGCTGGACAGGGAAGTTCCTGTACGCCTTCCCTTCCTTTCCACTTATACAGAGGGTGTTACTCAAACTACAAACGGATCATGCCACAGTGATCCTGGTAGCTCCTCTCTGGTCACGTCCGATATGGTTCCCTCTTTTGTAACAATTAGTTGTGGAACCTCCTTTTCAGCTACCAATTTTACCCAGCTTGCTATCTCAAGACATGAGAACATTAGTCCACACGGACCTCAGGTCCTTACACCTCCATGCATGACTCCTACAGACTTAGCCATTTCCAGGCATGCGGTTTCACAGGGGGTGGCAGAGGTCCTAGTAGAAGCAAGAAAACCTTCTACAAGGGCAACATATGCCATGAAATGGAAACGTTTCTGTATATGGACAGCTGCACGTTCCCTGGACCCACTGTTTTGCTCGATAAAATCAGTCCTGGAATATCTTCTATCGCATTCAGATGCGGGACTGAGATACTCTTCCATAAAGGTGCATCTCTGTGCCATTTTGGCTTATAACGCACCTGTGGAGGGTAAGAATATTGCCCAATTGGACCTTGCCTATACATTTCTTTGGGGCATGCTTCATTTGAAGCCTCCCATTAGGGATCCTGTTCCCCCATGGGACTTGCTTTTTGTTCTAGAGAAATTGACATTACCTCCCTTCAGACTGGCTGTGAGTTGTGACCTATGGGTTCTCTCTTGGGAAAACGTTATTTTTAGTTGACATCACTTCAGTTCAAAGTGTTTCCGAGTTGCAGGCCTTGTTGTGTAAAGAACCTTATTTCATTTTTCACAGAGACAGGGTGTCCCTGCACACTAATCGTAAGTTTCTTCCAAAGGTGGTGTCTGAGTTTAGTTTGAATCAATCCCTTCCAGTTTACTATCCTGAGTATTCTAATAAAGGGGAGGCCCTTCTTCAAACTCTAGATGTACATAGGATCCTTCAGTATTATTTGAGCAGTACAAAACTGACCCGGCAATTGGATCAGTTGTTTGTGTCCTTTGCCCCCAGGGTTCTGGGGAAACCAGTTGCACGGCAAACCATATCCAAATGGTTAACCAATTGCATTACTTTAATCTACAAGAAGTATGAAAATACCTTACCGGGACCGGTCAAGGGATGTTCCACGAAGGGGATGGCTGCATCCTTTGCAGCCATGAAAAATATTTCAACGGCAGACATATGTGCTGCCACAACATGGAATTCTGTGCATACTTTTGTTAAGCAATACACCCTGGATATTGTTTCCAGAAAGAGAGCAGGATTCGGCCTTGTTGTGCTCTAAAGCCGAATTTCATGAATACCAAAAATCAAGTATTTATGAGATTTATATCCCTGCCTCCCTTTTTCTTCCCTTTGGGGACACTGCTTGGGACTCAGTGTCGTCGAGGCACAGGTCAGGAAGCATAGAGAAAACCCAGGAGCAGTTGCAAAATTCCACAAAACTGTTTATTTGTAGTTCTAGGAACATACAATAAAATAAACCTGTTCAGAAAACTATATACACAGGCAAAAATAAAATCTTTCTTGTAAAAAAAAAAATAAAAAATCTCCCTTGCAGCTCAGCTTAGCTGTTTTTATAAGACTTATTGAACCCCCATCCTTTGTAAGCATCCTGTTCTTTGAAAAATTTCAGGAGCTGCTTACAACATTGAGAACTTCCTGGGGTCCCCACAGCCTTTGCAAAAGGTTCATGCATTTGCACCCAAGTAACCTCTAGCTTTTTACAGTTATCTCAAATTATAAATATATATACATTTCAACAGTAACACCATATTTTCTAAACAAAAGTGATCCCATTATCAGTTTAATTTCCATATATTGATTTGCACATATTCTTATATTACCAGATCTAGATCTGCAAGGGAGGAAAAACAGAAAGCAAGAGAAAACAGAGAGACAGTGAGAGGCAAAGGATTGCGAGGCTGTTTGGGTTGATCAAGTCCGAAGTCTCACAGGAAAATTTGGTTGCGCAGCCAGACAGAAGAGACAGAAAAGGAAAGAATACAGATCCTTGCATTTACACACTTTCTTCAGAACAAATGGTACACGGTCCTGTTCTACCCTGTCACACTCAGTCCTTATGGTGTACCCTGCTGCCGGAGCTCTTACTTGAAGTAAGATAGTACAGTTACATAGGAAATTACCGTAACAGTAGATCTTCGAGAAGAGCTCCTGCAGCAGGAGCTGTTTTCCCTCCCTCCATCCCTCTATTATGTTTCTCCCTTCGGGATTTGCTTAGGCACCTGCCTCAGAGCTATCCTGCTAAGTAACCTTGGGATCTCCAGCGGGTGAACTGAGGTGGGGCTGGGGACCACCCCCTTTATACAGCTGGTGAGGTCGGTGGGTAGACCGACGTAAGGGGTGGGCCCCAGCTGGGTACTGCTGGCTAGAAGTTTTCCGTGGAGTCCTAGTGCCTGGTGGCATAGTCCTTATGGTGTAACCTGTTGCAGCAGCTCTTCTCGAAGATCTACTGTTATGGTAAGTTCCTATGTAACTGTACTCTAGGGACGTGGATATGTTGTTCAATCCACACTGTCAGGCAGGTTCCTTGCCGCTTTAAATCTTGCTGGAAAGTCTTCAAGCTGGCTCCTCCCACCCACCCGGGTGGTAAAACCCTGAGCTCCGCCTCATGACGCCAGATCTTCCTTACCACTTGGAAGCTCAGGTTCCCTCCTTTGTGCTCTGCATTTGTAGGCCTGGATCCTAATCTTTCGGATTTTCCGAAAATAATTTTAAAGTTTACGAGACTGAAGTCTTTATCTTCCCTTGCGGCTGCGATGGATACTAAATCTACTCCTGGCTTCCGTCGGTGCCCTTGCAGGCAGATGATGTCTCGGACCGACTCGCATGCCATGTGCGCTTACTGCCTGGGACTTGCTCATGATCCGCAGGCCTGCGATCTATGCAAGTCCTTCACGCCTTCAGTTCTAGAGGACTGTGCTGCCCGACTTCAACTGGGATGCACCCGATAAACTGTTTCCGCTGGTGAAGTCGAAGGAGGCCCGTTGGGCGGTGTCCGCGGCTGCAGGCTCCCGCGGAGCAGCTGGAGCAGTTGATCGCCTTCGAGGAGGAAGCGACCCAGGCCACGTCTTCTTCTTCCTCAGCGTCAGCGTTTATCCCGCTCTCCATGGGCTCCTCCTACATTGCTTCTTTTAAGGAGCTTTGTTAGTCCCTCTCCACCAAGGGAGAAGGGCCCTTGGGGACTCACATGAGTAGGTCGAAGAAAAAGGAACCGAAAAGTAAGTCCCACCGTCGACGTTCGTGGGAGCGGGAGAGATCTTGTTCCCGGGAGCGTCTGCTTTCGACTTCGGTCGAGGTTGTGGCTAAGGCCGCTGGCTTCACAGTATCCCCGTCAGGTCAGCCGGCCGAGACACCAGTCGATGCGGTTGAGATTTTTCTCAGCCTGTTGGACGGGTTGTCGACTGCAGAAGCCGACAACCTATCTTCACCGTTTTTTCCCCGGTGGTTACCGAGGACTTTCCCGTGTCCCCTGTACTGACGTCCCTGGTTAAGGACCCTGAACCGAGGGATGAGCGGGTTTCCCCTGCCCCCTCTTCGACCCACCATCGGCGACCTCGAAGGTCTCAGTCTCGGTCCTCCTCCGTGCCGGGTAGGATCTGCCGACATCGGCGGTCTTGGTCCCGGCATCATGGAAAGCGGCATCGCCGCTCGTCCTCATCGTCCTCTTCCGGAGGATAGGCTCCGACGCAGGTTGCGTCGGTGCTATGAAGACATGATGTGGCAGCTACTCTTGCTAGCCGGTAATAAGCCGACTCCGACTCCGTCGCCTTCACCGGCCATGAAGTGGCTGTCACCCAAACGACTGAAGCAACCCCTCGCTATCGTCGAGGAGCCAACTCCGGCACCGACTGCTCGGCCAAAACCGGCTGCTCCACCCATTGTGGTGGAACCACCGCCTCCGCAACCTAAGGATTCTTGGCCGGATCAGGGCTTGCCCCACAGGTTGTCGGTCACCCTCACCCCCGATCGGCCTCGTCAAGTGGAGGGTGGCTCAGGCGCTCAGCAGCTGTTCGCGGACTCCTCGGAGTCCAATGACTCCTCTTGTATTCCAGGCCCCTCGACCTGGAATCTTCTGGGGGTCAGTCGGTGGACGAGAGCCCATCCTCATTCCTGGGGATTCTTCGGCTCATCTCAGAGTCCACTGGGATGCAGTTTGAACCCGTACAAAAACAGCCCAGATATCCTCTCACAGAGATTCTGGACCGAGGGGTTCCCCAACGGAGGCCTTCCCTGTGGCCGAGGCCATTGTTGGCTCGGCACTGGAGTTGTGGCAGTGGCCTGCATCCTGTCCTGCACCTTTGGCCAGGATGGCTCGCAAGTACACAGTCTCCACCGGTTCCTTCTAAGATTTTTTTGGAGCACCCCTTGGCTGAAGGGCTGGTAACCGATAGTGTCTTCCGGTGCTCCGGAAATGCTAGGGACGTTGAAAAGGCCCCTGACAAGGAGTCCAAGAAGCTGGACTACTCGGGGCGCAAAGTTTACACTGCCTCCTCCCTAGGTCTTCGACAGGCTAGCTTGGCCATGCTGATGGCACATTTTTTACATGCCCTTATGGGTTCCCTGGATGAGGTGCTTCCTCATCTCCCGGCTGACCTTCAGATGACGGTCGAACAGGTGCGGGATCAGGGAAGGGCGGTGGCCAAACAACAGCTCCAAACTGCCTTGGACATTGGAGACTCTTGTGCCCGGTCAGTAGCGGCCACAGTAGCCATGCGCCGCAGAGCTTGGCTGCGGATCTCCACCTTCACGGCGGATACCCAGCACAAGCTGGCAGACGTTCTCTTCCTGGGCACTGACTTGTTCGGGCCGGGGGGTGGAAGGCCATCTCCAGAGGCTAGAGAAGTCCAGTGCCACCTTGGACTTGGTCACATCTGCCCAGAAGGACAAAGGCCGCCAGCAGCAGCGTAAGCCCTTTCGCCCTTCCGCCCCTGCGGCACGTCTGGCCCAGTAGCACCAGCAACAGGGCCAGCAGGCTCACGCTTGGTGCCCCAAGGCCAAGTCTGCTGCTTCCTCCAGTAGGAAGCCTGGAGGGAAGGGTCCAGGCGGCCCCTTGGCCGGCCCTTCTTCCAAGCCTGCCCAATGACAGGTTGAGGGGTATTGCCCCCAACCTCGTCACTCCTCTCCTGGGTCCCCCCGTGGGGGAACGGCTCCACCACTTCCTTTCTGCCTGGTCCGCTATCACCACAGACCATTGGGTGTTGGAAGTGGTCGGCAGGGGTCTTCCTCTGGAATTCGAGCAGACCCCTCCCTATCAAGCCGTCGCCCCTCGGGGGGCTATGGGTTCCACAGCCTCTCTGTCGGCTCGTCGAGCTGACATAGCTCTGCTCCTCCAAAAGGAGGTGATCAGCGAGGTGGCGGACCCTCCTCCAAACCCGGGGTTTGTGTCCAGCTAATTCCTGGTCCCAAAGCGGACGGGGGGGCTGGTGCCCCATTCTCGATCTGCACGACCTGAACAAGTTCCTAAGGCCGCGCACCTTCAAGATGGTCATTCTGGCTCAGATCATTCCATCCTTGGAACTAGGCGTGTGCTTTTGCTCTCTGGGTCTCCAGGATGTGTTCTTTCACGTCCCAATCCATCCGTCTCATCAGCGATTCCTCCGCTTCCGAGCAGAGAGATCACTTTACAAATTCAGAGCCATGCCCTTTGGCCTTTCTCCAGCTCCCAGGGTCTTCACCAAATGCATGGCAGTGGTGATAACATTCCTAAGGTGCCGAGGGGTCTGGGTGTTCCTTTACCTGAGTGACTGGCTGTTAGCCAGTTGGACGTGGAGCAGTCCAGGGATCTGGCCCTCCAGGTCTGCTCTCAGATTGGCCTCCTGATCAACAAGGCCAAATCGGAACTCGTGCCATCGCAGGTGATTCAGTTCATCGGGGCAGAGCTCGATTCTCTTCGAGCCAGAGCCCGTCTCCCTTGAGGACAGGGCCGAGGTCCTTTCCCCCTTTGCTAAATCATTTCTAGTTGGGCAATTGCGCCCTGTCCGGGACTTCCTGCGCCTTCTGGGTCTCATGGCGGCCTGCACCAGTGTGATCCATTGGGCCCACTGGCATATGCGCCCCTGCAGTGGGGGCTGGCCCGCCAGTGGTCACAGCGCTCTGGTCCTTTGGACCAGCCGGTGACCGTAACCCAGAAGATGTGGGATGGCCTACAGTGGTGGCTTGTCCCAGCTCATCTGCAGGAGGGTATCCCGTTTGTCCGCCCCGAGCCAACGGTCACTCTTACGACCGACGCCTCTTTGATGGGTTGGGGTGCCCATTTGGGGGAACTCCGAGCCCACGGCGTCTGATCCCCTCAGGAGTCTCGATGCCACATCAACCTGCTGGAGTTTCGAGCGGTTCGACTAGCCCTGACTGCCTTCGCTCCGTTTGTACGGGGTCAGGTGGTTCAGGTCCAGATGGACAACACCACGACCATGTACTGTCTCGACTGTCAGGGCAGGATGCACTCCTTGCCTCTGTGCAAGGAAGCTCTCCATATTTGGTCTCTCGTGATCAGCCTGGAGGTGGATCTTCTAGCCATCCATGTGGCAGGAGCCTCCAACAGTCTGTCCGATGCCCTCAGCCGGATAGGCACTGCATCTCACGAGTGGTCTCTCCTGCTGGAGGTAGTGCAAGACCTGTTCTCCCATTGGGGCACCCCCTCAGGTGGACCTGTTTGTCTCCCAGGAGAACGTGAAGCTGAGGCTATTTCATGCCCGTGCCCCTCAGCAGGGCTTGCTGCAGGGGATGCCTTCTCGAGGCCGTGGACCCTGGGCCTCTTCTATGCCTTCCCTCCATTTCTCTTGATCCACAAGGTGCTTCTCAAGGCGAAGAGGGACAAGGCGCAAGTGATTCTGGTAGCCCCAGACTGGCCTCACCAGTTCTGGTACCCAGATCTCCTCAGCCTCAGCTCCAGGCTCCCGAGGCGGCTTCCAGCCCACTCGGACCTTATCTCAGTCAACAAGGAGAAGGTTCCCCATCCGGACCTTCAGTCCCTGCACCCGACAGCCTGGTTCCTGAGCGGCTAGAGTCCAGGCCTTGGGTCTTTCCAATGAGGTCCTCAACATCATTGAGGCGTCCCTTAAGGAATCGACCAGAAAATGCTACGCCTTCAAATGGAAGAGATTCTCCATTTGGTGTCAGGACAAGGGGTTGGACCCCTCTTCCTGTCCGTTGGCTAGTATTTTGGACTACCTGTGGTCCCTTTCTCAGCTGGGGCTTCAATCGACGACCCTTAAGGTGCATCTGGCAGCCATCTCTGCTTACCGGGCGTGGGTGGCACAGGAGAAGGTGGTCGGGTGCTTTTTCAAAGGCCTAGACCACATATCCACTCTGGTGCGAGAACCTCTACCTCTGTGGGATCTACTGCTGGTATTGGCTAAGCTCATGGGCAAGCCATTCAAACCAATGCACAGGTGTGACATCTCTCATCTGTCGTGGAAGACCGCCTTCTTGGTGGCTATTACGTGAGCCAGAAGGATGGGAGCGCTCCAGGCGCTTTCCATCGAATCTCCCTACCTGGTCTTCCACAGGGACAACGTTGTCCTTCGCTTCCACCCGAAGTTCCTTCCGAAGGTGGTGTCGGAGTTTCACCTTAAGCAGGTGTTGATTCTGCCAGTGTTCTACCCCAGTCACACCTCGCAGGCCGAATATAGGCTCCATACTTTGGACCCTAGAAGAGCGCTTGCTTATTATAAGGAGCGGACGGCTGAAGTTCGGGGAGAGGTTCGCCAGCTTTTTGTCACCTACGCTGAAGCCGCACCTGGCAGACCTGCAGCCAAGCGGACGATAAGCAGGTGGGTCGCCTCCTGCATAGATCTCTGCTGTAGGTTGGTGGGCATGGAGCCTCCCAAAGGGATAATAGCTCATTCTACGCGCCATACCACTGCTTCGGTGGCTGCTTCTAGGGACGTCCCTATCCAGGAAATCTGCAGGGCTGCTACCTGGAAGTCAGTACACACCTTTATTTCCCATTACCACATTGACCTTGAGTCATGCCGGGATGCTGGTTTTGGGACCTCGGTTCTCCAGTCCTTATTTCCCAAGTAGGGTGTGCGCACCTTTCCTCCGTCCTCTCTGAGAACTGCTAGGAGTCTGCCAGACAGTGTGGATTAAACAACATATCCACGTCCCTAGAAATACAGGTTACTCACCTGTAACAGGAGTTCTAGGAGTGGTGTATGATGTTCATCCACACGGAACCACCCGACCTCCCCTGGCTTTGGCACACACACTCTACTTACAGCGGGCAAGATCTGGCATCATGGGGTGGAGCCGAGGGAGTTACCACCTGGGTGGGTGGGAGGAGCCAGCTTAAGACTTTCTGGCAAGCTTTAAAGGGAAAGGACACTGCCAGATGTGTGGATGAACATCATGTACCACTCCTAGAACTACTGTTACAGCCGAGTAACGTGTTTTTATTGTTGCCAGAGCCTTCAATCAATTCGATCAGTTTTTATTTGTATACTGGAGAGTATGTGAGCAAAAATGCCCATTTTGACAAACGTCCTAGTGTTGGGAATAACAGGTAAATGAATTACAAAGTCCAAAAGAATACATAGTATATGTGTCCAGCGTTGGGTATAATAGATAAACAATTACAAAATCAAAAAGAATGTATGATATATACATCATATTTACAGTGGAAAAGCACAAAAAAACAACAGGTACATACTAGGTGCATAATATTTACAGGGGTAATAACATACATGAGGAAAACTAAAGGCCATGGGAGAGACAGCAATGTTTACAGGTGAGGCAGTGTAGTTTGTGGCTGCCCCCGAAAGGCAGAAAGATGCCAGTCAGGTGAGATGGAGTAATTCGTAGCCGAAGTGTTTCACTGAAGAGATAAGTAGAAAGCAAATGAGGAAAAAAAATAGGGGAGATGGGCAATGAATAGAGCCTATGGATAAAATGCTAAAAGGTGGGGAAAGTGCAGGTGTCGCGGAAAATAAACCAATGGATTTAGTGAGTTGACCGAGGAGGGGGCTTATCAGAGCAGTGGCAGGTGGACGGTACGAGAAGGAATAAAGTCAGTCAGCGTAGCCTTAAACCTCTGGGTCACTACGCTGACCGAATGTATCCCTCCTGATTCGGAGGGTGCGAGTATTTTTCAGTTGGTGGCTATGGCATCCTCCTTCCTTAGGGATTCCACAGTGGACAGTTTACGCTTATCAGCCTGCTCGGCCTACCACACTGTGTCGGCCATGAGGGCTGTGTGGTTCAGGCATTGGTTTGCTGATCAGTCTTCAAAGACGAAACTGATTAGCCCTCCTTTTGAAGGAAGTTTATTGTTTGGTTCTGGTCTGGATTCTATCTTGCAGGACGTGCAGGATAAGAAGGGCCACCTCCCAATGTCAGAAGAGCAACGCTAAGCCACCACTCCTCGACTACGCCAGGGTGATGATCGGTGCAGGCAGTCCCGGGGTGGGTATCGTCCCTTTTGGAACTTCAGTACCCAAAGGAGCAGAGGTACCTATTTGGGCAATAGAGGATGAGGCAACAGAGACTCCTTTCCCAGGCACTGTGGAGGAGGACCAGCATGAAGGCCTGGTACCTCACAGTGATGGTACGCAGGCTCATTACTGCCCCCTTCTCCTTGGTGGAAGATTACAGGAATTTCTTGCAAGATGGGTGCAAACAACGCAGACACCTGGGTTCTGGAAATCCTTCACTAGGCTATGCCATAGAATTCTTAATGTTTCCCTCAAGGGGACGTTTTCTGCCGTCCCTGGTTTCAAAGCAAGTGGCAAAACTCCAGGCAGTGTCTGACACTCTGACCCATCTCATTCAAATCGGGGCCATAGTTCCGGTTCCCCCAAATAAGCAGGGTCAAGGGTTCTACTCCCTTTACTTCATAGTTCCCAAGAAGTCTGGGAGGGGTTAGGCCCATTTTGGATCTGAAGCATCCGAACAAGTTTGTGCACCACAAAACATTCAAGATGGAGTCTCTGTGGTCAATAATTGGGTTGTTCAACCTGGGGATTTTTTAGTCTCAATAGATCTGACTGATGCTTACCTTCACATTCCTATCCGTCAGTCCAACCAGAGGTACCTCAGGTTCTCAATTCTGGGTCAACATTTCCAGTACAAGGTACTACTATTTGGCCTTGCAACAGCCCCTTGAGTTTTCTCGGAGGTATTGATTGTTCTGGTGATTCACCCACGATTGGAGGGTCATCATGTCTATCCTTATCTGGATGACCTGCTCATTCGAGCACCAACAGTGCTTCTTGCAAAGACATTGGTGTCCTTGGAGATCCTGGAATCACATGGCTGGATGGTGAACTGGGAGAAGAGCTCTGTAGAGTCATTGCAGTCCTTGGAGCACTTGGGGGTGAACTACGACATGAAAGTAGGGAGGTTGTTCGTATCACCTTCCCGGGAGGAGATGTTGCTGTCGGAGATATGTTGGCTCACGATTCAGTCCTCAGCTTCGGTCCACACTCTGCTGCAGATTCTTGGCCTCATGGTGGCGGTAATAGACTTAGTTCCCTGGGCTCCCTTCCATATGTGGCCTCTTCAGATGGGGCTGCTGATGGCCTGGTACTCATCATCAGAGGACTATAAAGCCAAGATCCTCCTCACCCCTCAGCTTCGTCACTCCCTGAGTTTGTGGCTAAATGTGCAGAATCTCAACAAGGACGTTCCATTGGAACTGCCACCAGAGGTGATTCTTGCCACGGATGCAAGTCAGCACAGGTGGGGGACAGTCTTGGACCAACTTCCCACTCGGGATTTGGTCACTACAAGAACAGTATCTCCATATAAATGCCCTGGAGATGTGGGTGGTTCACTTAACTCTGCTTTAATTTCTGTCCAGACTGAGAAACACCACAGTAAAGGTGTGGTCGGACAATGCCATCACGGTGGCATACATAAACAACCAATGAGGCACAAAAAGAAGAGCCATGCTTCATGAGGCCTCCAAACTACTGAGCTGGGCAGAGGAGAATCTTCTCTCTCTGTTGGCAGTCCATCTGGCTGGGGAATTGAAATTGAACATTCAGGTGAACTGGTTAAGTCATGAAGATGTTCACCCCGGAGAGTGGCAGTTGAACCTGGAGGTGTTCGTACTACTAAGCAGTCTGTTTGGGCAACCATAGATAGATCTGTTTGCTTCAAGCCACAATGCTCAGACCCACAGTTGGTATCGGTGTCCTCACACAGAGGCAGTGGACGATCTGATTCTGGTGTGGTCCTTCGGCAGAGCATATGCATTTCCTCCACTGCCTCTCCTCCAGAAAGTCTTAAGAAAAATAAGACACTCAAGCAGAAACTTTCTTCTGATAGCCCCCCAAGAAGACCATGGTTCTCAGATCTAGTGAACCTCACCCAGCAAGCTGCCTTCCGGTATTAAGGGACCTCCTGCTGCAAGGACCCATTCTCCACCCGAACCCAGGTGCAGTGCAACTCGCAGCCTTGTTCCTGAAAGGAGGAGACTCTTAAAATGAGGTTTTCCCTCGAGGGTAATTGAAACCTTGATGGCGGCAAGAAAAAACTCTACTTCGGCTGTTTATTTCAGAGTCTTGACCCTGTTTTCTTCTTGGGCCAGAGAGAGAACGGAATTAAACCTTTGAAAGCCTCCATTGCTTAAATCTTGGAGTTTCTTCAGGGTGGCCTAGATAAAGGGCTGGCACTGAGCATGCTGAGAGGTCAGGTTTCTGCACTTGGAGCTTCCTTGGGTTTCTTCCTAGGAACAAATAGAGAGCTCGTTAGTGTTCTGTGTGCAGTTGGCAGGAGCCAACCGCTGTTTTGCTCCCCAATTCCCCCGTGGTATCTTACACACATACTTATGTAGTTGCCAGCAGATTAGGCCCAACGGTCTATCTTGTCTGCCTGACGCAGCTCACTGTTAATGCACAGTAGCTGCTCTACCTCTCCCCATTAGTTCACCCCTTCCACCCACTTCCCCACCTTGTGCTCTTGTGGTGCTCACTATAACCCCTCCCCATACTGTGCCCCTGGGCCTACCCCATTCCTTCTTGAAACCTCCCACCGTTCCCATTTTACAAGACCATCCGGCAGTGCATTCCAGGGCACCACCACCTTCTCCGTGAAATAATGCCCTCTCTCCTCTCCCCTCTGTATCGTCCCCCTGCCAACTTTAGACTATGGTCTCTCATAGTCCCTGCCTCCCTCAGCTTGAGCAGACCCTTAACTAGGTTCTGAATGCTCTTTGTGTTGAGCCTTTCAAATTATTGTCATCCATGCCACTGGATGTGTTCTCCTACAAGGTCTGTTTTTAGTGCCCATGTGTTCAGCCAGGAGAGTGGATTAACTCCAGGCCTTGTCTCAAAAGGAGCCTTAACTTATCATGCATAAGGACAAGGTGGAACTTAGGACTGTTCTGTCCTTCATCCCTAAAGTGCCAATGGCTTTTCATGTGAACCAAGAGATTTTCCTTCCATCTTTCTGTCCACATCCTTCTCACCCCAAGGAGAAGGAGTTGCATAAACTGGGCCTAAGATGGGCAGTTAGGATCTCTCTTAAATGTACTTCTGAATTTTGTTAGTCAGATAGTCTGTGCTTTTTGGGGCAGCCAAGCAAGGACAGAAGGCCTCTAAACCCACCCTAGCTAGGTGGGTATGGGCCTGTGTGGCAAAAAAAGAAGAGGCCTCTGGCTCTTATCAGGGCTCGCTCCACCAGGGCACTGGCAACTTCCTGGGTGGAGAGAGGCGAGGCCACAGTTTCAGAACTGTGCAAGGTAGCTACTGTACTTGGACCTCAGTCCACACATTCACGAAACATTATAAATTGGATGTTCAGAGTTCTGCTGATGCAGTTTTTGGTTGTAGACTGTTGCAGGCAGCAGTTTACAAGTAATTTTAAAGCATCTGGTGTATGGGATAACATTCTCCCCCTTCCCGTTTTTTGTCTGGGTGTTGCTTCTTAGAATCCAGTTGTACGGATTACCCATTGACAACGTGGAGCACTACAGAAAGAAAAAATTAACTTCATACTTACCGTAAGTTCCTTTTCCTTTAGCTCCAACATTATGAATGGGACCCGCCCTGGAGCGTGGCTCCTGAGGGAGAATCTTATCCTGCATGCTAGGAGAGATGTCTATTTTTTATTATACAATGGCAAGAAAATTTCCTGGACTCTGATTGGTCAGTGTGTCCCTGGCACAGTGAGGTTATCTGAGCACAACCTCTCTGTATTAAGTCCAGGCACAACATGACCGCATGACACACTGTCGATTCATGCATCCACTCCACAACTCGCTACCACTCTGAGCTTCTGAGCAATTTGAGCACCCCCGCGACAATGTCACCATTTCCCAAAACAGCAATTCCACAAAGAAGTAAAGGCCACCCACAAAACACAAAAGTTCAGGTCACAAAACCAATTTAATTATCTTCCCTGTGTTTTTTTTTTTCCTAAACCGAGCTGCTTCACTGAACTACGGTAACCACCGTTCACGCGCTTCATAGACACCACTTCACTCAATAAGAAATAAAACTGCCATCAAAACTAGATTGAGCCATAAGTTACCCTTCGTGGAACTGCACACTTTATCTCCAAGAACTAACATTTAACTGCTACAGCAATGGCTTTACACTGTCTGGTTGTATGAAGTGATCCCGCTCGTTTCACAGTTCACGTGCTTTCTCTCCACAGGCGGCACCGTACCAAACGATTCCTGTTTTTCCAATCACACTGCAGTGATATTAATTTTTTTTTTTTAAACAGGGATGTATTATTAAGTTTCTATTTCCCCTTCAGACCACAAATCAAATCCATGACTCACCCGAACGTTGTCTCTTTCCTGTCATCCTGCTGGCTGTTCTTTCCACTGTTTACAGTGTTTCCTCACACGCGATTTAAAAAAAAAATTAAACGGATTGGGGGGCCTGTGGTACTAAGCAATAAAACAGCTTTACTTGGGAGGGAGACATGAGAGACACTCGTCCGGAGGTAATCCATTAATGAAACAAAAGCTCAGTGAAAACAGCTCCACCTTCAGGACAAACAGTAAAAGGAACTTTTTTTTGTTTTGTTACAAAATAAGCTTCCACACTTTGAAAACATGTAAAGAAAGATATTTTTAAACAGTATTTGTTCTAATGTTTATTGTCTTTTAAAATTAGCCATTGTATATAGCAATAATGCACTCCCGGGTGTGGGTTGTGCTGGGATAACCTCACGCTACTAAATTGTTGGGCCTTTTCTGCGGTCGTGCCCAACCACCCCAGGTGTGAGGTTATCCCAGCACAACCTACACCCTGTCGTGCATTATTGCTTAAGTAAAATCCCCTGCATGGATCTGTCTCTATTCTGCTGCACTGTACTCTGATAGGTATATTTATATGCCGATTTATCAATTATCTGCGACCGCAGGTTAACGGGTTTCGTTGGTTAATTAAGATGCATTTCCTGTTGCAGTTTAGTTCTCTGCCTTCTAAAAAAAGACAAACAGCAAATGTCTCGTTGTATATTAGCTTCAGTTCACAGATGGGTTACTCCTGTGAGATGTGTTGCGCCTGTGAAGCACCTTACGATTGGATGTTTGTTTTTTTTTTCACTACAACAAGATCTGAATACTTAAGACATCCTTTTTGGGTCCATGAAATGCATCCCTTCTCTGAATATTGGATAGGAAGGTAAGACAGTTTTTTTTATTATTGTAAATATGTGATTGTTTTTAACTGTATATATGTGTAGTTCTCATGGCATTGTTTAGTAGTGACTGGAGAGTTGCCGTTAGTGCATGGAATCATCAGGTGCCCAACATTCTAAATCTTGGTCTGTGTCATTCCCCTGGTAGGGGTGAGGTGCACTATACCTAGTTGTAAGGATTACCCATTGACAATGTTGGAGCTAACAGAAAAGGAAATTATGGTAAATATGAAGTTAATTTCTTCTTTACTTCTGCTCGAAGAATTTCAGAGCTGTAGGCGCTCATGTGTGAGTAGCCTTATTTGATTTTCCACAAAGACAGGGGCTCTTTGCATATTAATCCTAAGTTTCTTCCTAAGGTGGTGTCTGAATCAGTTTGTCCCCCTGCCTGTTTCTTTTCTGGAGCATGCCAGTCCAGGGGAAGCATCGCTCCATACTTTGGCTTGCATACAATTGTCAGGTACTATACACACCATACTAAGGACTGCAGAAAGTCCTCTCAGTTGTTTGTTTCTTTTGCTTCTGGCAAAGAAGGCGCTCCAAGATCTAAACAGTGCTTGTCCAAATGGTTAGCCAACTGTATTACTTTTTGTTATAAGAAGTACGGTAGGGATCTTCCTGGTGTGGTTCACAGCCATTCATCCAGATGCATGGCCACTTCTGTTGCCTGTTTCAGGAATGTGACAGAAATGTTTGCTACTGCCACTTGGAGTACTGTCCACATATTCACCAAGCACTGCAGTCTGGACATTGCCTCCAGAAGAAGGGCAGGCTTTGGCCTAGCTGTGCCTCTGGGCCTTATTTCTTAGGCCTCTGGTCTCCTGCCATTCAGACAGTTTTGTGCTTAGCACTGCTTGGGACTTGTTCCATAGGTGTGACCTGATGACAGAGATATCCTCGATGAAGATAGAACAGTTACATAAGAATGTACCATAACAGTAGATCTTTAAGGGAATCTCTGTCATCAGGGCATGCTGTCCTTCCCTTCATCCCCCTTCTCTCTCTCTCTCTCTCTCTCTCTCTCTCTCTTTCTCTCTCTCAGCACAGCTGTCCTGTTACTCCACCCTTTTTGCTAGCTGGGTACCTTCTCTCTCTCTCTCTCTCTCTCCTGTGTTCTCTGATGGGACTCCTGTCTCCTATGGCCCCTGGCTAGGGAAAGAACTGATGAAAGAGCAGGGCCACCTATAGTTATATAGGGCTGTGAGCCTGTGACATTGGAGCCTGACGTCAGCGTGGGCAACCCCTACTAGACTGCTGCAGAAAAGCTTGTATGTGTTCCTAATGCCTGACAGCTAAGTTCCATAGGTGTGACCTGATGACAGAGATTCCCTCGAAGATCTGCTATTATGGTAAGTTCTTATGTAACTGTTCTTTACTTACTGTACCTGAGGGCATACTATCAGATCCTGTTAGACACCCTACAGACAGCAGGCAAGTAGTTCTCATACAGGCACTGCAGGCAACGTATGAGAGAGTTGCAGACTGGTTAGTCATTTAGAAAGCAGCAGCTTAACAGGCATGATTTCTAAATTTAACGGCACTCTGTCACCAGGTAACTCCAATCTGCCTTACGTTGCTCAATCCAATTTTGAAAAAATAACAAATATTAGTAAACTACCAGCTCTCTTAAGCAGAACTGTGGGCTGAAAAGAGACTGGGAGGAGGGAGGCCACCAAGAGTGAGAGGGAGGTACTTTGAGAGGCGAAGACGGGGCCACGTGACTCGGTGGGACCAATAAGGCGGCTGAGTCAAGGAAGTATATAGGCACCATCTTAGTAGTCAAGGAGATATTTAGGCACCATCTTAGTAGTCCGTCCTTAGTTGGTGAGCCACTGCCAAGCAGGAGGACGACCTACGGAAACCAGGGAAGCTTGATTTTTTTTCTTTTTATTTACTGAGCGGGCTGATTGAGTAATTCTGGTATTTGTGGGCTGAAAAGGAACTGGGAAGAGGGAGGATATTGAGAGAGCGAGAGTGAGGGACTTTGAGAGAGGAGGACGGGGCCAAGTGACTCAGCTGGACCAATAGGGCGGCTGGAGTCAAGGAAGTATATAGGCGCCATCTTAGTAGTCCGTCCTCAGTTGGTGAGCCACCACTGAGCAGGAAGAGGACAGACGGAAACCAGGGAAGCTTGATTTTTTTTTTCTTTTTATTTACTGTGTGGGCTGATGGAGTAATTCTGGTATTTGTGGGCTGAAAAGGGACTGGGAGGAGGGAGGATGCCGAGAGAGGGAGAGACTTTGAGAGAGGAAGGTGGAGCCACGTGGCTCAGCCAGACCAGTAGGGCGGCTGGAGTCAAGGAAGCATATAGGCGCCATCTTAGTAGTTCATCCTCAGTTGGTGATCCGCTGCCAAGTGGGAGGAGGAGAACAGTCAGAAACCAGGGAACCTTGATTTTTTTTCTTTTTATTTACTGTGTGGGAGTAATTCTGGTATTTGTGGGCTAAAATGGGCCTGGGGGAGGGAGGACACTGATAGAGGGAGGGACTTTGACAGAGGAAGATGGGGCCACGTGACTCAGATGGACCAGTAGGGTGGCCTGAGTCTAGTTATATCTCCCACAAGGCCAAGCCACCCCGAAGTGTGAGTGCCACAGAGCAAGAGTGTGACATCTGACAGAGGCATCTGGGGCGGCGACAGGGTATTCGCAGGGATGGCCGCAGGCTACTCTGCACAGAGCAGCCAGGGTAAGAGTATCGAGGGAAGGGTATAGCACCAAGTAAGATAGCTGAACAGAGAATACAGGATAATCAAGGTCCAACAGGAGGAGTTATAGAGCCTAGCTAAGGGAAGCCCTACCACATCTAATCCGGGTGTAGGGAAGCTAGCAGGGTATCCCTCAACGGCAATATCAAGGGGGGAGCAGCTAAACCCTATCTGGGGTCACCCAAGATTAGAAACTTCAGGTGGGAATAGCAACACCACATAGCTAGGTTGGGATAGGCCCATACAGAAAATGTGGGGGATAGGAGTTACTACAGACAGCAGAACAGAGGGGTGGGGGAGAGGTGGAGGAAAGCAAGAGGACAAACTAAACAGATAAGCAAGGGAAGGATTGTGAACTGTAATGGATGTGGGGCCACAGTATTCATGGAGATATTGTGGAAAATTGGGGAGGCCAGTGTGCAAGAGCCTGGTGCAGTTAAGTAGAGAGGTACAGTGGCTTAGCTGGCAGTTGGAATGCAAGAGAGGGGGAAGCAGGGAGGATCAGCATTGGCTGATAGGGCAGGGAGCAGCTGCATCGGGGAACAGCAATATCAGACATAAGACAGGAAATGAAGAAGTTACACAGGGGCCGAGGGTGGACCATCACCAAGGATCATATAGAACTTGCAGAACCAGGGGGAGGATTGGCAGGTGGTAAGTAACAAGGGGGAAGGAAGAAGGTCTACTCTAGGAAGGAACAGGGAAGCACATGACAGGTCTCCGGTTGAGGTACCTACATCTAATAGATGTACAGTATTGGCAGATGGAGGGAAGCAAGGGACTACAGGAGAGATAAGGGCTGGGGAACCGCAGGGATGTAGGTTGGAGATGGGGCAGGTAGAGGAGGCGGGGGAAGAGAAGGGAGTATCTCAGAAGGTCAAACAAGGAACAGAAGTCGTGGGGGAGAGGGAGGGGACTAGCTCAAGAGGGCTGGGGGAGGCAGAAGGGGAAAGGAAATGAAGAGGAAGGTAGAGTTAAAGGAGGGAAAGGCGAGGGCATAATAGGAGCTAGGACGGGGAACCAGGGAGAGAGGGGATCAAATGGGAGCAAGGAGGCAAGAAGAGGGTGAGTTGCTGGTATGCGCAGAGAGATTCCACCAAGGGATAAGGAGGGAGTGGGGGGCGCTTTTGTTTAAGAGGAGATGAAAGGAGTCAGTGTATGGACACACTAGCAACAAAAAGGTAGTGGTCTTCAGGGATTAAATAATAACAGGTATACAATGGGGAAGAAGGGGGGACCCATGTAATAAGACAACAGTAGCTTGCATGCCAGGAATGGAGGCGGGGAGAGCATCACTTAAGATCAAGGAGGTGGTAAGAAAGACAGGGAAAGCCCAACCTGATTTTACACCTTGGAACCAACGATCTGGCAGGGGAGGAGGAGGTGGTGATACAGATCAGATTCAAGGAATTAGCAAGATCGTGCAAGGATTCTGTGATCTCATTGGCATTTTTGGAAGTAATTCCAGTCCCCAGGGCCAGCACAGCTAGGAAAAGGAGAATAGCAGAATTCAATGAGTGGCTGGGTGTTTGGTGTAAACAGGAGTGGTACAGTCTTATAGGGGAGTGAGGGGACACCTGGTCAGACAAGGGGCTTTACTGGCCAGACAGATTGCACTTTAGTTGGGAGGGTAGAAAACGCTGAAGGATAGGCTGAGGGAATATATGGGAAGGGAACTTGATTTAAACTGCTGAGGGGGTGAAAGGGGCCTAAAGGCCAACACAAATCGAAAAGGGGAGGCCAGCGGACCTCCCACCCCCAAAAGCATTGACAGCAGAGCGGGAAGGGGGAGAGGGGACCAGCTAAGGAGTGGGGGAAAGGATGAGGGCAGGAGGGCAAGCCAGGACAAAGCTATTAAACAAATGAACAAAGGTATTACAGGGACAAAGTGGAGGGTGGTGTTGCTGAATGCCTGCTGTCTTGGGAACAAGATGGCAGAAATGCATGCCCTCTTAGCGGGTAAGTTGGATATAGCAGCAGTTACCAAGACCTGGGCCACAGCACACCATGACTGGGATATCTCAATCCAGGATAGAAGCTATACAGAAGGGACAGAGAGCTAGGTAAAGGGGAGTGGGTGGGTAGAAGCATACATCAGGGAGGGAATAATTTGCACGAGGCAGGAAGAGAAGGAAAAAGGGACCATTGAAACACTGTGGCTCCAGTTACAGAATAGCTAAGGAAGGAAGATTAGGATGAGGGTGGTATATAGACTGCCCAACCAGGTTGAAGACAAAGACAGAGAGCTGTGTTCTCAGTTGAGGATTGCAGCAGGAAAGGTGGAGGTGGTAGTGATGGGGGATTTTAACCTGCTTAAAGTAGACTGGGCCACTCCCACCACATACTGCGCTGGAAGTCGGTAAATCCTAAATGCAATCCAGGATGGCTTCATGTCTCAGTGTGTGACTGATGCTACCAGGGAGGGGGCAATCCTGGAACTAGTGCTCACCAACTGGGAACACGTACAGGAGATGGAAGTTAGGGAACCCCTGGGTGGAAGTGACCATAGCACAGTGTTGTTCAGTTTAGACATGGATAAGGAGGACATCCCCACCAAGACCAGAGCATTAGATTTCAAGAGGGCAAGTTTTAAAAAGATGAGAGAATTGCTAAGGGAAAACCTGGTGAACATGGAAGAGGGCGTGGGGTGGACCGATTATGGAACATAATTAGGGGGGCCATTCAGAAGGTCACAAACAGCTGCATAAAATTGAGGGGGAAGAAATCGAGAACCAGATCACCAAGCTGGTTTAACAGGGAGGTGGGCCGAGTGGTAAGGGAAAAGAGGGCAGCCTACAGGAAATTCACAAAAACACCACGGGAAGAGGATGAGGAAGAATACCAGAGGCTGACTAAGGTGGCAAGAAGAGAGATGCGGCAAGCAAAGGTACAGAAAGAGCTCCAAATAGCCGAAGGAATAAAGAAGGGGGAAAGGCCTTCTTTCATTACATGAGCGAAAGTAGGGACAAGAAGGATGGCATCTATTTATTTGAATTTTGGTAACTTGGTAAGTCCACTGAGACAATAGCAGTCCCTTTTTCAGGGACAACCTGGGAGAGCAACAAAGGAGGTACAGTACAGAACAATTACAACAGTTCCACCGAGGGATATCTCCAATAGAGTGCAAACTCACAGAAAGATAATTATAGTGGCAGAAACAAATCATAGTAAAAGCTCAGTGGATCTTACTTCGAGAGGGCTCTTGCAGTAGGTAATTGCATATAGGACAAGGAAAAAATTCTAGCTAGCAGTCTCTGGCGGGGCACTGCCCCCACGTCAGGTGACCGACGTCATGCGGAGTCAGTATAAAGGGGCGGTCCCCCATGCCCGCATTCCAGTTCTTTCCCGCCGTTAGCTCGTGGAAGCGCCTCGCGGTAAAATTCACTGCTCGTCAGTCTGTCGTCAGTAGTTCTACCGTCGTTTTTTTCTCGATTTAATTCGACTTTTAGTCAGTTTTTCAGTGGTATATGTCGTCCCCTACACCCTCCGAGCACAAGAATAATTGCGACTCGTGCGGCGCCCAACTCCCGCACAAGGACGATCACTCCCAGTGCCTTTTCTGTCTGGGCCCGGATCACCCCGTGGAGAAGTGCCAGCATTGTCTGCAGTTCAGCGCCGCCACCCGCAGATGGAGGCAGCAGTCCCTGGAGGCTCACATCCTTAAAAAGAAAATGATCTCATGGAGAAGGAGTTGAAAAAGCTCCGTCAGGCTTCAACTTCCCCTGAGGGCCATCGTAAGAAGAAAGATAAGGAGAAGCACTGGGACCGAGACTCCTTGTCCACCGTGACTTTGGCTGGAGTCGCCGTATTGAAGGTAACGTTCCCCCCGGGGGACCGCTCCGCAACAGCCATCTTGGAGGCTTCCAAGACGCCGTCCGCCCATCCGTCTGGCTCTGGCTCTTTGGGTGCCTCCGGGCTAAAGGAGGCCTCCGCTCCCAGTAAGACCGCCGCCGCGCGTCCTACTGGTGTGAGTGGCTCCGGTAAGCCGGATGTCTGCTCCTCTGGCGTCCACCCGGAGAAGGCCGCTAAGTCGCTCGACCCTTTGGGGCAGCGCATGGCCCCTGTTCCGCCCGACCAGACCGCTCCCCCATCACGGCCTGCCTCGGGTGATGGTTCCGTGGACGTCAGCTCCTCCGACGCCCGCTTGGACTCCACCAGTAAGTTGGATGTCGGACCTTACGACGCTCGCGAGGCATCAGAACTGACGACGGACCCCAAGCTGTCCGCCGTTCTCGGCTCCCCGCAGCCTTCGCTGCCCTCCGGGGACCCAGTGTCTCCTCAGCCTGACCCTGGGGATTTCTTCCCTCCTTCCCCGGGCAATGCCAGGGATCTTACAGTGCTGCTGTCAGGTCTCCCTCCTGCTGGGCCGGACGACCTGACATCAGTTCCCCGGACGCCGGCCCCGACACCGGTCCTCCCGTCACTGGGCGACATCCCTCTTCCTCTCCCGGATGCTGCCTCCCGGGCCTACCCACACTGGGCCTCCGCCTGCCCGCCTGCTGGGCGCCTTCCGCCATCTGCCCCGCAGACCCCAGGTTCCTGGGTATCCACCCATCATATCCGACGCCGCATTCGGGTCCGCAGTATCTGGCGCCCAGCACCCGAGCTGGCCTATCCGACGCCGCAGTACACGGTGCCTCATTACCTGATGCTGGGGTTCCACGGCCGGTTATGGATACGCCGCAGTACGATATACCCAATATCCGTATTCTCTCCTCCACCGCCCCCTCAGCCGCCGGTGGATTTGAAGGAGACTCTTGCCTCCTGGTGGGCTGAGGCCAAGACTCAGCTCACCAGGGAGGTGGAGAGTCGTCTCCCGACGACGGTACTGGTGCCAGTCCCCGTACGTCCGAGACATGAGACTCCCTCCCCAATTCCGGATACCAGAGGCAAGCCCTCCGGTTCCAGGACGGGGCAGGATATGCTTCCCCGAGGGCTTTCTAAGCGGTCCGTTCCTGCCCCGCACCGGGAGGTCGCGTCTTCTTCTACTTCTTCCTCCTCCTCAGACGACTCCGATGGTTATTCCGACCCGGACGACGAGCCTCGCTCTCTGGATTAGCCCAGGCCGAGGACTCCTCCGAAGTCTCCTACGGAGGATCCTTCTTTCACGGAGGAGTTGCACAAAATCCAGGAGGTTCATCAGTGATGCTCCTTGGAGCCAGATCCACAGCGAAAAAAAGCTCACTGCGCACCTGGATCTGCCTGAGACCGTTCCGACCTTGGTGCCACCCTGGATTGAGCCTCATGCCGACCTTGTTTCCACTATTTGGAAGTAACCGTCGGCAATAGCTCCTCTTCCTAGGAAGTCGGACAGGCTATACCAGGCTCCCGAAGGTGTTGACTCCCTTAATGCCCACCCTTGAGCTGATTTTGGTCGTGATTAGTGCCGCTCACAGCTGGTCAGCTAACCCAAAATACTTGAGCTCGTCGCCACCTGACAAGGAATCCCGCCTTCTGGATCAGTATGGGAAGAAGGTCTACGCTTCTTCCACTCTGGGTATCAGGGCTCTAAATTATGTCGGTCATATGGGGGATTACCAGAAGGCGATTCTTAGTGACGTGGAATCCAAGTTGGACTCCCTTCCTGAATCTTAGGTGAAGCAGGAAGTGGCCGGTCTTGTCCACTCTGCATGTTCGGCCAGTCGGCACATTCTTCGTGCCATGTACAATGCAGTGGATGCAGCTGGTCAGAGCTCTGCTTTCACCGTGGGTTTATGGCATCATGCCTGGCTCCGTGTGTCAGGATTAGTCCCGGAAGTGCAGTCCGCTATCCAGGTCGTGCCTTTCAGGGGTTCAGTACTGTTTGGTGGTGATGTCAAGGACGTCATTACTGATCTGCAGGAGAAGGGGACTGCACTGAAGTCTGTGGACTTCATGTACAAACCCCCTCAGACACAGCATCGTCCCTTTCACAGACGTAATCGGCAGAAGGCAAAACCTCTGGGAAAGCGGGCCAATAAACGTCGGGCCCCTCTGGCTGCCAAGCCCCCCCCCCACCCAAAAAAGCAGCGGGGGCTTCAGCGGTGACGCTGCCTCACACCACCTGACTCCTTTCCTTTCCCACAGCCTCTGGGGTTCCCAGCGGAACCGGTAGGAGGGACATTCTCCCTCCATCTTCCGGGCTGGGAGAGGATAACTTCAGACACTTGGGTGCTCCAGCTGATCACAGAAGGACAGTCAATAGAGTTTCTTCAGAAACCTCCTCGAAAACCACCGCCCAGGTCGCCGTACTCACCAGAACATCATCTTCTGGTTTAGGAAGAGATTTCCTCCCTTCTCTTGAAGGAGGCGATAGAGCCCGTCCCCCTTCCTCTTCAGGAGATGGGGTACTGTTGCCATTTCTTTCTGGTCCCGAAGAAGTCAGGAGATGTGAGGCCGATTCTCGACCTCAGCTCCCTGAACTTGTTTGTGGAGTACAAAAGGTTCAGGATGCTCTCTCTACGGGGTCTCCTGCCCCTCCTTCGGCCGGGGCAGTGGCTTTGCACTCTGGATATGCAGAATGCTTACCTGCATATCCCTATTCACCCTTCCCACCGCAAATACCTACGTTTTGCATTCCAGGGGGACCACTGCCAGTTCAAGGCCCTACCATTTGGTCTGTCCTCGGCACCCCGAGTGTTCACCAAATGTCTGTCGGTGGTAGTGGCCTACCTGCGTTCCCCGGGGGGTGCAGGTTTGCCTGCATTCTGGACGATTGTCTGGCAGCCCCGCCCTGGGAGGAACTCCGCCTCCCTCTTACCCTACAGGTTTTTGCCTGCATGGGTATTACCGTCAACCAGACCAAGTCCCACTTAATCCCATCCCAGAGGCTCCAGTTTATCGGGGTGATCCTGGACACGACCTCCGGCATGGCTTTCCTGCCACTGGACAGGGCGGCCACACTCCAGGCTCAGGTCAGCCTGTTGTCCAGCCACAGGCGGGTCACCGCAAGGTCAGTCCTTCACCTCCTCGGGCTCATGGCGGCTGCGATTCCGACAGTCCCTCGCACTCGGCTTCACGTGAGAATTTCTTTTTGGACGCTTCGGTCTCAGTGGGATCAGCTGGTGGATGACCTAGATCAGCTTGTCTTGGTCTCCACTCCTATGGCTCGGGACTTGCAATGGTGAATGGTTCAAGAGAACCTTTGCCGGGGAGTTCCCTTTTGTCTCCCCCCCCCCAGACACTGACTACGGATGCCTAGGGCGAGGGTTGGGGAGCCCATCTCAGGCTGCACAGGACCCAGGGCTCCTGGTCCAAGCTCGAGAAATCTCTCCACGGCAGTGTGCTCGAGCTTCGGACTGTGCTGTATGCTCTTCAGGCTCTGCATCTACTTTCTGGACGTCTGGCTGTCCAGACGTGTGTGGTCTGGTACATCAACAAACAGGGAGGAACTCATTCTTACCCTCTTTGCAGGGAAGCGATGCGAGTTTGGGATTGGGCTGTACAGCACAGCCTTCAACTCACGGCTATTCACGTCCCGGGGGTCGAGAACACATTGGCAGACTGCCTCAGCTGGTCATCTACTCACGTTCACGAGTGGGAACTGGATCGGGGGTAGCAAATGATATCTTCCTATGTTGGGGAACACCACAGGTAGGCCTGTTCGCATCCCCTCAAAATGCAAAACTTCCCGACTTCTGCTCGCTCGCTCCAGGGTGAGGCATTTTTTGGAGAGATGCTCTGTCTCTAGACTGGAAGGGCAGATTCTTTTATGCTGCCCCCCCCGCCCCCAGATTCCCTTGATTCCGAGGGTCTTACAGAAACTTAGCTCAGAAGGAGCGCGCATGATTCTGGTCGCTCCTTTCTGGCCCAGGCTAGTTTGGTTCTCTCTTCTGCAACGGTACTCAGAGGAACCTCCTCTTCCCCTTCCTCTCTCGCAAATTTTGCTGATTCAGGATCAGGGGACCTTGGTCCACCCAGGCCTCAAGTCCCTTCAGTTGCACGCGTGGCTCCTGCAGACGTAGCTCAAGCCTGGTTCGGGGTTTCCCCCCCGAGTGGCTGAGGTCCTGGTGGAGGCCAGAAAACCCTCCACTAGGTCTACCTATGCCATGAAATGGAAAAGTTTCACTATCTGGGCCACTTCTAATGATCTCGAGCCTTTCTCGTGCTCTGTGGGGTGGCTTCTGGACTACTTGCGACACCTCTTTGACCTGGGTCTCAGTCATTCATCCTTGAAGGTTGACATGGCAGCCATTTCGGCCTATCATGTCCCTTTCGCAGATAGGACGTTTGCTCAGCTGGAGGCCTCCAAGACCCTTCTTAGAGGGGTCCTCCATTTGCGATCCCCTATCTGGGTTCCTGCCCCTCCTTGGGATCTGAATTTTATTCTCGAGAAGCTTACTCTGCTTCCTTTCGAGCCTGCAGCCTCAGCAGACCTGAAGTTCCTCTCGTGGAAGACTCTCTTCCTCGTGGCCATTACTTCTGCTCGAAGGATTTCCGAGCTCCAGGCCTTCATGTGCAAAATCCTGTACTTGATTTTTCACAAGGAACGTGTGGCTCTGCGTACCAATCCTAAATTTCTCCCCATGGTGGTAGTGGAATCTACGCTGAATCAATCCATAGAGTTACCTGCTTTCTTTATGCAGCACTCCAGTCAAGGAGAGTACCTCTTGCATACTCTGGATGTTCACCGGATTCTGAGATACTACACCAACAGGACTAAGGATCTCAGAAAGACTGATCAACTGTTTGTCTCTTTTGCCCATAAAAGAGAAGGCAATGCTGTTTGTAAGCAATGCGTGTCTAAATGGTTGGCTCATTGTATCACTTTCTGTTATGACAAGTACAAGACCCTGCCAGGTCAAGTCAGAGGACACTCCACCAGAGGGGTCGCTGCCTCTGCTGCTTGTTTCAAGAATGTGTCAGTGGCTGACATTTGTGCAGCCGCAACTTGGACTTCTGTTCATACCTTTACGAAATATTACAGATTGGACATTACCTCTCGCCGTAGAGCAGGCTTTGGGTTAGCTGTTCTGCAAAGCCTTCTTGCTTAAGGCCTTCACAGCCCGAGGGTCTACTCCTGAGCAGTTTTCCTTCTCCTGTTTGCTTCTCCTTGTTCCAGACTGCTTGGGACTCAGTCCTGTATGTAATTACCTACTGCAAGAGCCTTCTCGAAGTAAGATACAGTTACGTAAGAACTTACCGTAATAGTAGATCTTCGAGAGAGGCTCTTGCAGTAGGTAATACCTTCCTGCCCTCCATCCCCCTAAGCTTTTTCAGCTCCTTTTCCAGGGTGGGAAATATCCGCATCTCTCTCGTCTCGCCTTTTGGCCTTTGGAGGGAAAGAACTGGAAGGCGGGCATGGGGGATCACCCCTTTATACTGACTCCGCATGACGTCGGTCACCTGATGTGGAGCGGTCCCCGCCAGAGACTGCTAGCTAGAAATTTTTCCGTGAGGTTCTGACGCTTGCCGGCATCAGTCCTATATGTAATTACCTACTGCAAGAGCCTTTCTCAAAGATCTACTGTTAAGTTCTTACGTAACTGTACTTCATCAAGCATAGCAATATACAGTAATGGTATCAACATAACATAACAATTAACAGGCTAGGCATAAACATTACAGTTATGCATACTCATGTTAAGGTCAAGCCATTATAAACATATGCAGAACAGTATGAAGAGGAGTCTGATAAAGGGCAGGAAGTGGAGCAGAGGTAGTGAGTCAGGCAGAGGAGAGCTAAGGGAAAACAGCAGAGTAGGAATAGGCATCATCATAAGCAGGAGCACGTAGCAGCAGCAGAGAGAGAGGTGAGCAAATTGGATTGGAACGTGGGACGAGAGAGAGGCAAGATAGGACGGAAGGAGGAAGGGAGTTCCAATCAGACACTGCTGCAAAAGTGAAGGACTTACGAGCCGTGGCTAGTCGCAGGTTAGGCCGGATGAGAAGGGGGAAGGAGGCAGATCTGAGAGCATGAGGGGCTTGTCTACGGCAGACAGTCGCACTGAGGCAGGGAGGGATAAATTCATGCACCATCTTATGCAAGAGGCTCAGGGTGGTGTACCTCAGTTTAGATTCATAGGGTAGCCAACCTAATGAAGAAAGGACGTTGCAGTGATGGTGACGGGCGTTGACCCCCAGTGCGAACCTACCTACTCTATGATATGCCTGAGTCAGGAGAGACAGGGTAGTGACATTGGTAGATTGTAATAAAGGAGCACCATAGGTGAGGAGAGGGAGAAGGGATGAGGAAGCAATTTTAAAGCAAGAGACAGAAGTGAGGAAGGGACAGACATAGTAGAGGAGACCTAACTTTTGGTTCAGGGATTTAACTATAGTGGAGGCATGGACATTAAAAAGTGAGGCATCGAGGTGATGCCATGTTTTTAAAGGTGTGGACGGATTCAAGGGCCTCACCACCAGAGATATGATATTGCTGGGGTACTAGGAGAGAATAATATACAGTGCTTTTCATTTTTTTTTGTGTTAAGGACGAGATGATTACGTCTGAACCAGCCTTCAAGGTCAAAGAAGTCGGAGGCAAGGTCACTGTTTATTAGATTAACATCAGGAAATGAGCGGTATATGATTGCATCGTCTGCATAGAGGTGCACAGATGCACCACCACAGTTACTGGGCAGGTCGTTTATGAACAGGGAGAACAACATAGGCCCAAGAATGCAGCCCTGTGGCACCCCATGAATTACGGATCTAAGGCTAGATAGGGCACCAGTCCACCTAACCCTTTGAGATCGGCAGGACAAATAGCTGTGGACCCAACCCAGGGCACAACTATCAAGACCAAGCACGAGAAGCCGTTGTAGCAGAAGACCATGATCCACCAGGTCGAACGCCTTTGTCAGGTCGACAAAGACAGCACCCGTTGCAGAACCGTGATCCATGGCCTGGATTATATCCATGGTTACTTTAATCAAAGCAATGAGGATGCTGTGATTCTTTCTAAATCCATGCTGGTAGGGAGAGAGTAGATTATGTTGTTCCACATAATTCTGCAGATGATTATAGACTATACATTGTCAGGCTGGGTGAAGGGAGTTAGCTGGGTTGATGAAGATGGGAGCAAAACAGAGATATTAAATGAATACTTCTGCTCTGTCTCTACAAAGGAAAAGGATGGACCAGTGCCACGTGGAGGGAATAGGAGGGGGGACGCAGTAGGGGTCATCGAGATTGAAAGGGTGAGGGAGGGGCAGATGGCTCTAAGGGTGGACAGATCCCTAGG
Source organism: Neoceratodus forsteri (assembly GCA_016271365.2). Lineage (NCBI taxonomy): Eukaryota > Metazoa > Chordata > Ceratodontiformes > Ceratodontidae > Neoceratodus > Neoceratodus forsteri. The sequence continues at coordinate 1,404,254,974 of CM057450.1, forward strand.
ACCAGATGAAATACACCCTGGGGTGCTGAAAGAGTTAGTGGAGGAACTGGCGGGCCGCTGACTGTTCTCTTCAGTAGAGCTGTGGAGTCGGGAGTGGTTCCGCTGGAATTAAGAACAGCACATGTGGTGCCACTCCACAAGAGCGGATCCAAGGAGGACCCGAGTAACTACAGGCCGGTCAGCCTGACCTCGATGGTATGTAAACTTATGGAGACCATACTAAAGAAAAGACTGGTGAGGTACATTGAGGAGCATGATCTACAGAACAAAAGACAACATGGGTTTGTGGCAAGTAGAGCGTGCCAAATGAACCTGATAGAATTCTTTGATTGGAACACAAAGTCGGTGGACAAGGGCCATGCGATGGACATCATATACCTGGACTTTAGCAAGGCCTTTGATCCTGTGCCACACAGACAGTTGATAATGAAACTGAGGGACTTAGTGGTGGGGAAGATGGTAAGATGGGTTGAAAACTGGTTGAGTGACAGAATATAGAGAGTAGTGGTTGGGGGGTTCTCCAGCACCAAGGAGGTCGCCAGCAGGGTCCCGCATGGGTTGATGCGTTGGGGCCAGTGTTGTTCAATGTCTTCATAAGCTCAACGGCACCTCTCCTTCTCTGGGGCGGGTTCTGTGCAAGGCTCGCTGCTCTACTGCCATCTTTCAGGTGAACCCCAGGTTGATAGTGCAGACTAGGGTCACGCAGAGGGATGGGGCAGCGTCAGCCGAGATCCCTGGGAGGAATTGCATCCTCATGCATACCTCCCAATTGACTCTCCTAGAGTGCCGACGACTGCGGGGAACAGAAGACGGAAAATAGTGACCTGTTACTCCTAGGTGACAACCCCTCGCACGCCGAGCTCATCGCTAACAGCCATGACAGGCGCAGACTCTGCTGTGCAACACCTGCGCCACCATTGTTCAGGGAGAAGGTGAGAGAGGGGACCTCTCCTTGCCCCACCCAAGGGGGATATCCGAGATAACGAGACTACTGAGAGGGTGAGCACTCTAAGGGAAGACTCCTGTGTCGGGATGCTGAGGTAACGAAGCATGTAGGGGCTCTGAATGAGTGGAATGATGAGGCAGGTAGGAGGCAAAAAGACCAAAGATAAAAAAATAAAAGAAAAAAATGATATCAGGGAAGGCATTAAGGGCAAAATGTGCCTGCTTGCAAACACCAAACTCTGGGGGAGGGTAGACACCAAGGAAGGGATATGGGATCTGAGGGAGGATCTTGCCAGACTAGAGAGATGGTCAGGAATCTGGCAGCTGCTGGCTCGCCAGTGCAGCGGTAGTGCTACCGCTTGCAGCGCCAGCGACCTGGGTTCAGGAATGAGCTCTGGTGGCTGGAAGGTCGGCCAGGGGGGTAGATGGATCAAGCGGCAATCTCACGCTCTCCATTTCTGGGGAGAAGGGGGGATTCTACCTCCTTGAGCCTCCCAGTACAGCGCCCCTGGGTGACCTTGGGGGCCGCTTACCGGGACTGGTGGCTGAGGCTGGGAGGCATCTGGACGGCTTGGCGTGTATTTGCCGTCGGCGTCATTACACATGGTACACTTCCCATCTGGGAACTGTACAAAAGAAATCTTGCTTCTTTTGGTCCTGAGCCACCACTGCTGCCGCCAGATGACTGGCATGTAGGGGGCGTAGCCAACCACCCTTCTGCCGGGAGGGTAAACCGAGGCTCCGTGGGGGTAGGCTGTGGCGGGGTTGGTCAGTGGACTCGGGTCAGTGACACAGTTGCATAAAGCATAAATGAAAAAGGAATCTGGCAGCTTGGTTTCAATGCCAGAAAGTGTAAAGTGATACACATAGGGGCCAAGAATCCTAGGACAGAGTACTACATAGGAAAGCTCTAGGTAACTGCTTCCGAAGAGGAAAAGGATCTAGGAGTGGTAATTACTAGTGACCTGAAACACATCTCTCAATGCAAGAAGGCAGTGGCGAAGGCTAACAGGATGCTGGAGTGTATTGCAAGGGGATTCAGTAGTAGGCGGAGCAAGGTTATTTTACCATTGTACAGGTCATTGGTGAGACCACATTTAGAATATGGAGTGAGATACTGGCACCCATACCTTAAGAAGGACATTAGCATGCTGGAGGAGGTCCAGAGGAGAGCAACTAATATGATTAAGGGCAACAGGATAGTTCCTATGAGGAGAGGCTGAGATCACTAAGTATGTACTTCCTGGGAAGGAGGAGGAAGAGGGGGTGACATGATAGACCTTCAAGTACATGAAGGGAGTTAACAGAGTGGAAAGGGAGGGTCTCTTTAAAAGTAGTGACAACACCACTACTAGGGGGGGACAGCCCAGAATTGATGGAGGGAAGATTCAGAAGGGATGTAATGAAATATTTCTTTACAGAGAGGGTGGTGACCACCTGGAACGAGCTGCCTGAGAAGGTGGTGGCAGCAAAGACGATGGGAGCGTTCAAGAGGGCCTAGGACAAATACAGAGGGAAGCCTTGGGACCAAGGAAGGAGAGAAGGGGGAGGAAGGGAAGGTGGGGGGACGGGGTCATTGGTGTAAGTTGTAAGGCCAGGACCTTGCATTATCTACCGAGCAGACACAATAGACCAGGAGGTCTTCTTCTGCTGGCTCTTTTCATATGTTCGTAGAACTCTGTCTATGCTGTCTACCCCTCAGTGGTACAGCAAAGACTGAGTAACTGCTGCCTCGAGAAACCTCGCATCCTCCGGGTTCTATGCCGATTGTCTGCTTTCTGTACCACTACCCTAGGTGGGGATGCTCATTACCCATACGTATTAACTCCCCATTGACAACGTTGGAACTAACAGAAAAGGAAAATGACTGTATGACAGAATCTCTCCTTTGTGCTAGAGTTCTTTTATTATTTATAGCATTCATAGAAACTCCTGATAATATAACATAGGATAAACTTACTGGCTCATAAGGCCTTTATTCATCTTTTGCATGCTATGTTTTTATTGGCAACACTTGTGTCTGTGTACAAGTTACCTAATACATGTATGCATGTACTCTAAAGTGCTGTTTTTGTGTGTATATGTTTGTGTGTTATTCCAGGATGTAAAAATCAGCTTATGACATTAAATATTTTTTTTTCAGGGTGTTGGCTGGTGGAAGTATGAATTCTGTTATGGAAAGCATGTGCACCAGTATCATGAGGTACGTTTCGATGAACAGTATGATAATTCAGTGCATCTTGGAACATGTTCTCACTAGACTTACTACATTCCCATTTAAAGCATACTAACAATATTATAGTAGCAGAAAGGACTTGGAGTTCATCTGATCAGTCTGCCTCCTCTGCCACTCAGCCATGACTATACCTCAGGCACATGCCAGTCTAACTGCAAGAATGCCACGCTTGCTCATGCTGCCTTAATCCTCTGTGCTGTTCTCTCTCAGGAATCTGTCTACTTCTCCATGTCTGTCTCCTTGCTGCAAAGGTGGTTATTGAGTTTGGTTGCAACTCCCCACCATACTACATTGGCAACAGGTGGTGGCACAAATCTGTGCCCTTGAGAAACTGACATACCAGTTAAGAGGGAATTTGCCACAAATTTAAGACATATAGCAATCTTGTGTATTGTACTACCGGACTCAGAATAAGCAGTTTGTTCTTTAAAAGTTTGATACTACTGTTTACACAGAGGCAATAACTCCCTGCTCTAGGGACATGGATGTGATGTTCAGTCCACACTTCTGGTAGTGTCCTTTTCCCTGTAAGACTCACCGGTAACGTCTTCCAGCTGGCTCCTCCAACCCATTTGGGCGGTAACTCCCTCGGCACCACCCCGTGACATCAGATCTTCCTTTCCCCTGGAACAAGAAGGTTCCCTCCTTACTGCTCTTGCGCTGAAGAGGCCCTTTGCTTTATTTCTTCTACTTTCGTTTAAAAAAACGTCTTCAGGCAATTCTACTTCTTGCTGCCAAAATGGATGATGTGAAGTCCGCTCCGGGGTTCCGTAAATGCGGTTACGGGTAGAAGATGTCCCGAATGAACCCGCACACCTCGTGCTTATACTGCCTGGGCCATGAGCATGATGCAAAGGCCAGCAACTCTTGCCGCACTTTCCATCCCTCCACTTTGGAGGACCACTTAGCCCGCTTGCTCTTCAGATGTCCGGGATCCACCTGTAAAATCCAAGGATGCCCATTGGGTGGTCTCCACAGCCACGGGGTCTGCTGAACAACTCGCGGCATTTGAAGAGTCCACGGCTCAGGCCTCCGCGCAGGCTTCCTCAGCTTCAGCCTTTTTGCTGCTCTCCCTAGGTGTCTCCTTTTCCAGGGCATTTAAGGAACTGTGCCAGGCCCTTACCACCCTTGAGCAGGGTCCATCAGGCACTAAATCTAAAAAGAGAGAGAAAGAGACCAAGAAATGATCTCATCGTCAGTTGTGGGATCAGCAGTGCTCTCGGGCCTCCATTTCCCATGCTTCACCAGAGTTGCCGACTACGGTCAGTGCTTCGGCGCTAGCCGCTGACCCCATAGTCTCCCCATCAGGCCAGCTGGTCAAGACTCAGGTTGATGCTTCCCGAGAACTTTCTCAAACAAGATGACCTGTTTTCTGCCGAGGAGATTGATACCTCCCTCTCCATGACTCCGGTCCTACCATTTTCTCAGGGAGGGACTGACCAGGGCACTGTTCCACCCCCTCTCGACCTGGAGCATCCGGACCAAGAGAGGCCTTAGCTTTCACCTGCACCTTCTGAGACCCACCAGCGGTCAAGGTCCCGATCTCGAACCCCGACTTGGACAACCCACATTGATCTTGACGCGTCTGCTCTCTGTGCTCGGGCAAGTGGCTCCGCTGCTATTCCTCGTCCTCCTCGCCCTTGTCGGGCAAGGAGAGGAACCAGCACAAGCTGCATCAGTGCTAAGAGGATCTCATGTGGCATCGGCTTTGGTTTACCTGGGTGAAGTTGGTCCCGGCTACCCTGGCCCTTCCTTGGCTACTGCTACCAAAGCCGAAACCGATCGTGCCTCAGCAGGAGCCAATTTGTACAGTCCCAGTGTGGCCCTCTCCGGCCCCTCCACTAATCCCAGTGGAGCGGCCACCCAAACAGCCTCCGTCCGGCACTCCAACTAAGGACGCGCATCTGGGCAAGGCTTTATCCCATCGGCTGTTGGTCACAGTCACCCTGGACCACCTTCGCAGGGTGAGCAGAGACTCGGCGGTCGACCACTCTTCCATGATTCTTCAGAACTGGTGGGGATCTCTCGATGGATCAAGGGCCCATTTCCTTCATGGGCCTTCTCTGTCTTATTTCCGAATCCACGGGTTTCTAGTTGGAGCCTTTTCAGAAGTAGGAATGGTACCTGCTGACCGAGATCCTTGACCGTGGCGACTCTCCCGTGGAAGCTGTCCCAGTTCAGGATGCTGTCCTCGGTCCTGCCCTGGAACTGTGGCAGCACCCTGCCTCCTGCCCTGCGGCGTCGGCCCAGATGGCCCACAAGCATGTAGTCCCTACCAGTTTCCTGTCTGGATTCATGGAACACCCCTCGGCTGAGGATCTTGTGGTTGACTCCGTGTTTCGGCGCACTGGCAACATGGGGGACATTAACAAGCCCCGCGACAAAGAGTCCAAGAAATTGGACCATATTGCCAAAAAATTGTATGCCGCCTTATCCCTTGGCCTTCGGCAAGCTAGCTCGGCCCTCCTAATGGCCCATTTTTCGCATGCCTTGATGGGTTCTCTGGATGAAGTAATTTCCCCATCTCTGAGCAGACCTGCAGACTACTGTCAAAAAAGTCAGGGACCAAGGCCGAGCAGTAGCTAAATAGCAGTTCAAAACTGCCATAGATCTCGGTGATTCTTGTGCCTAGTCTATGGGGCCGGCAGTTGCCATGTGCTGCTGGGTTTGGCTGCGCAACTCCATCATTATGGCTGTCATGCAGCACAAATTGGCAGATGTTCCCTTCTTGGATACTGACTTGTTTGGGCCCGGCGTGGAAGGGCACCTCACCCATATTGAGAAGTCCGACGACACCTTGGACTTGGTGACTTTTGCCCAAAAGGATCCCAAGAGCTCTAACCCTCCCAAGAAGAAGCTCTTTCAGTCTGCCTCTTGCCCGCAGCCAAACCTCCCCAGTCCTCGGCTGGATAGCAACAGACTTGGCGTCCTCGACTGAAATCAGTGCGCATGGTCATCAGGAAGCCAGGACATAGAGGTCCCAGTAGCCCCTCCACTTCCAAGCCTGCCCAGTGACAGGATGGCGGGCGCCTCCCACATTCCTGTCCTGAGCCCCCTGCATCCTTCCATGGGGGCCAGCTCTGCCACTTCTTTCCACATGGTCCGTTGTTACCACGAACAGGTGGGTCCTCGAGGATGTTGGTCAGGGTCTGCCTCTGGAGTTCGAGGCATACCTGCTCTGTCGAGCCCACGCCCCACAGAAGGGTATAGTGTCCGTCGACATCCTGTCTGCTCTTCGGGATGACATAGCCCAGCTCCTCCGCAAGGACCCTCCAGAACACCCAGAGTTTGTCTCCAGGTACTTCTGGTGCAAAAACAGGACGGGGGGCTGGCACCCATCTTAGATCTGCACGACCTGAACAAGTTCATCAGGCCACGCACCTTCAGGATGGTGACTCTGGCTCAGATAATACCATGTCTCGAGCAGAACATGTGGTTTTGCTCTCTGGATCTTCAGGACATATTTTTTCACATCCTAATCCGTCCGTTCCACCGCCTGTTCCACTGGTTCCAGGCAGAAAGGATCCTCTATGAGTTCCAGGCCATGCCAGTAGGCCTGTCCTTGGTCCCCAGGGTCTTTGCCAAGTGCATTGTAGCAGTGGCAGCCTACCTGAGGTGCCGAAGAGTCCGGGTTTACTCCTACCTGGATGACTGGCTGATTGCGGGTCCCTCCAAGCAGGAGGAGGAGAGGTTCAGACACCTGGCCCTCCAGACTTGCATCTCCCTTGGCCTCCTGGTCAATGAGGCCAAGTCAGAACTCGTGTCCTCGCAGGTGATCAGTTTCATTGGGGTAGAGCTCCACTCTAAGAGCCAGGGCTCAGCTCCCGGTGGACAGAACGGAGGCTCTTTCCTCCTTTGCCCAATTTTTTCGGGTTGGGCAGTTGCGCCCTGCTTAGGACTTCCTGCTCCTTTTGGGATACATAGTGGCATGCATCAGCATGGTCTGTTGGGCCCGCTAGAGAATGCCCTCTGCAGTGGGAGTTGGCATACTAATGGTCTTGACAGAAGGGCCACTTCGACCAGCCGATCACTGTGACCCAGCTGATGTGGGATGCCTTTCAGTGATGGCTGATCCCTGAACATGTGCAGGAAGGTATTCTGTTTGTCTGCCCAGAGCCGACTGTCATCCTGACAATCAGTGCTACTCTCATGGCCTGGGGTGCCCACCTGGGGGAGCACAGAGTCCACGGGCTCTGGACTCCCGAGGAGTACCGGTGCCACATCAACCTGCTGGAGCTTCAGTCAGCTCGACAGTCTGTGACTGCTTTTGCTCTACATATTGAGGTCAGGTGGTCCAGGTCCAGATGGACAACACCACGACTGTGTACTACCTCGGCAAGCAGGGTAGGACGCACTCCCTTCCTCTGTGCAGGGAAGCTGTCCGTGTGTGGAACCTCGTGCACAGCCTGGAGGCTGATCTCCTGGCCATCCATGTGGCCGGCATATCCAACCAGGTGGCAGACACCCCCAGCCAAGTGGGTGAGGTGTGTCACAAGTGGTCTCTCAATCAGGAGGTAGTGCACAGTCTGTTCTTCCAGTGGGGCACCCCTCTGGTGGACTTGTTTGCCTCCTGGAAGTATGTAAAGCTGAGGCTGTACTGTGCCCATCCTGTCAGCAGGGAATGCTGCAGGGGGATGCCTTTTCGAGTCCTTGGACCCCAGGCCTCCTTTATGTCTTCCCTCCATTTCCCTTGATCCACAAGTTATTGCTGAAGGTGAGGAGGGACAAGGCATGAGTGATCCTGGTGGCTCCAGACTGGTCATGCCAGTTCTGGTACCCCGATCTCCCCAGCCTCAGCAGCAGGCTCCCTAGGCATCTCCCTCTATGCCCAGACCTGCTCTCCATCAATCAGGGGAAGGTACTCCACCCGGACCTTCAATCCCTGTACCTGACAGCCTGATTCCTGAGCAGCTAGAGTTCCAAGCTTTGGGTCTCTCTGAAGATATCCTCAACGTAGTTTCGGCTTCTTGGAAGGAGTCAAAAAGGAAATGCTATGCCTTTAAATGGAAGAGGTTCTCTGTTTTGTGCCAGGGTTGAGGGCTGGACCCCTTATCTTGTCCATTGGCTAGCATCCTTGATTATCTTTGGTCCATCTCCCAGTTGGGTTCTGTGGCCAATGACCTTTAAAGTGCACCTGGCAGCCAACTCTGCTTACTGTGCACGGGCCTGTCAGCAGTCAGTGGCACAGAAGAAGGTGATTTGATGCTTTTTTAAAGGCCTCAGCCACATTTGCCCTCCAGTGCATGAGCCACCACCACTTTGGGACTTGCTACTCGTTCTGGCAAAGCTCATGGGCAAGCCATTCAAACCAGTGCACAGGTGTGAGATGTCTCACCTGTTGTGGAAGACCACTTTCCTGGTGGCTATCACATCAGGCAGAAGGATCTGTGAGCCACAGGTGGTTTTGGTGGAGTTTCCTTACTTGGTTTTCCACAGGGACATGGTTGTCCTTCGCTCCAACCATTAAGTTCCCTCCCAAGGTTGTGTCGGATTTTCACCTTAAGCAGGTGATCAGTCTCCCGGTGTACTTCAGCAACCACACCTCGTAGGCTGAGCACAGGCTCCATACCTGGACCTGTGGTGAGCGCTGGCCTATTATAAGGAGCACACAGCTGGAGTTCTGGGAGAGGTTAGCCAGCTGTCGCCTACGCGGAAGCCACACCTGGCAGACCAGCAGCTAAGTGAACAATTAGGTGGATTATATCCTGCATCAACATCTACTATAAGTTGTTGGGTAGGGAGCCTCCCATAGGGCTAAGGGCTCATTCCACCCATCATACCACTGCCTCGGTGGCTGCTTCCAGTGACGTCACTATCCAGGAAATCTGTCTGGCAGCTACGTAGAAGTCAGCACATCTTCATTTCCCACTGCCACATACAGTCACATTAGGATGCTGGTTCTGGGGCCTCAGTTCTCCAATCTCTCTTCCCTAAGTAGGGGATATGCGCCTTGCTCCCTCCTCCCAGGAGAACTGCTAAGAGTCTGCCAGAAGTGTTTATTGAACATCATATCCACATACCTTGAAAAACAGGTTCTAGGGAAGTGGATATGTTGTTCAATCCACACTTGTTGGCAGGTTCCTTGCCGCTTTACATGTTGCCAGAAGGTCTTCAAGCTGGCTCCTCCCCACCACCCGGGTAAACTCTTAGCTCCGCCCCATGGCCTTGATCTTCCTTACAGCTTGGGAAATCAGTTCCCTCAACTGCGCTCTCACGTTTATGCCTGGATACACACTCTTTGGAATTTCCAAAACTAATTTTAAAATTTACAAGACTGTGGTCTTCGTCTTTCCTCGCAGCTGCGATGGACAAATCGACTCCCGGCTTCCGTCAGTGCCCTTGTGGGCAGAAGATGTCCCGGACCGAGCCGCACTCCACATGCGTCTACTGCCTAGGGCTTGGACACGATTCGCAGGCCTGCGAATTGTGCAGGTCTTTCTTGGCTTCGGTGCTTGGAGGGCTGCGCCGCCAGACTACTCTTGGCGCCCAGCAGTACCCGACGGTCAAGTCTAAGGAGGCCCGTTGGGCGGTGTGCATGGCGGCGGGCTTCGAGGAGCAGTTGGAGCAGATGATTGCCCTCGAGGAGGAGGCGGCCCAGGCCGCTTTTTCTTCCTCCTCGGCCGCGGCATTTATCCCACTCTCCTTGGGCTCCTCCTACACTGCTTCTTTTAAGAAGCTTTGTCAAGTCCCTCTCCGCGAAGGGAGAGGGGCCATTGGGACATTCCAGTCAGTCCAGAAAGAAGGACCCTAAAGGTAAGTTCCACCGTTAAAGTTTGTGGGAGTGGGAGAGATTCCCTTCACTGGACCATCGACTCTCAGCTATGGCCGCTGGCTTCACGGTGTCCCCATCAGGTCAGCCGTCCGAGACATCCGTCGACACGGTCAAGGTTTTTCTCGACCCGGTGGACGGTTTGTCACCTGGAGATGCTGACAACCCTTCTTCACCAGTTCCCCCGGTGATTACCGAGGACTTGCCTGTGCCTCCTGTGCCCAAGTCCCGGTTAAGGTCCCTCTGACGAAGGAGGGGGTTTCCATTCCTCTTTGACCCACCTCGGAATCCTCGAAGGTCACTGTCTCGGTCCTCTTCCAGGTCCAGCCAGTCCTCGCCGTCGGCAGTCTCGGTCTTGGCACCATGGAAGCGGCGTGCGCCCGCTCCGTCCACCTGAGGAGGCTCCGGCATAAGTTGCGTCGGCGTTACGAGGACTTGATGTGGCAGCAACTTTTACTGACCGGTAACAAGCCGACTCCGTTGCCTTCTCCGGCCATTAAGTGGCTGTCACCAGAGTGGCCGAAACAACCCCTCGTGGCAGTCGAGGAGATGCCCCTGGCACCAGTTCAGCTGAAACTGACTGCTCCACCCATTGTGGTGGAACCTAAGCCTCCACAACCGAAGATTGGGGCCCCGACCAAGGATTCTTGGTCGGGTCAGGGCTTGCCCCATAGGTTGTTGGTCACCCTCACTCCCGATCGACCTCGGCAGGTGGAGGGTGGCTCAGGCGCTCGGCAGCTGTTCACAGACTCCTCAGAGTCTGATGATGACTCCTCCCTCTTCTCCAGGCCGATTGACCTGGAGTCTGCAGGAGGCCAGTCGGTGGATGAGAGCCCATCCTCGTTTCTGGGTATGCTTCAACTCATCTCAGAGTCTACTGGGATGCAGCTCGAACCCATCAAAAAACGGGACAAGTATCCCCTTACGGAGATACTGGACCGAGGGGGTTTCCCTATGGAGGCCTTTCCGGTGGCCAAAACCATTGTTGGCCTGGCCCTGGAGTTGTGGCAGTGGCCAGCATCTTGTCCCATGCCTTCGGCCGGGATGGCCCGAAAGTACGCGGTCCCCACCGGTTCACTCTCTGGTTTCTCTGAGCACCCCTCTGCGGAGGGATTAATGACCGATAGCGTTTCCCGGCATTCCGGAAACGCTCGGGACGTGGACAAACCGCCCGATAAAGAATCCAAAAAGTTGGATTACTCAGGGTAGAAGGTTTATGATGCTTCCTCCCTAGGCCTTCGTCAGGCTAGCTTGGCCGTTCTGATGGCACATTTCTCACATGCCCTTATGGGCTCCTTGGATGAGGTGATTCTTCATCTCCCGGCTGACCTTCAGATGACGGTCAAGCAGGTGCAGGATCAGGAAGGCGGTGGCTAAACAACAGCTCCAAACTTCTTTGGACATTGGTGACTCTTGTGCCCGGTCAGTAGCGGCCACAGTGGCCATGCGCCACAGAGCTTGGCTGCAGATCTCCACCTTCACGGCAGACACACAGCACAAGCTGGCAGACATTCCCTTCCTGGGCACCGACTTGTTCGAGCCCGGAGTGGAAGGCCATCTCCAGAGGATCGAGAAGTCCAATGCCACCTTGGACTTGGTCACGTCTGCACAGAAGGACAAAGGCCGCTTGCAGCAGCATAAACCCTTTTGCCCTTCCGCTCCTGCTGCACGTCTGGCCCAGCAACACCAGCATCAGGGCCAGCAGGCTCACACTTGGTGCCCTAAGGCCAAGTCTGCCGCTTCCTCTAGTAGGAAGCCTGGAGGCAAGGGTCCAGGAGGTCCCTCAGCGGGCCCTTCCTCCAAGTCTGCCCAGTGACGGGTTGAGGGGTGTCGCCCCCAACCTCGTCACTCCTCCCCACGTTCCCCCCATGGGGGGACGGCTCCGCCACTTCTTTTCCGCCTGGTCCGCTATCACCACGGACTGCTGGGTGCTAGAAGTGGTCGGCAGAGGGTCTGCCTCTGGAATTCGAGCAGTTCCCCCCCATCGAGCCATTGCCCCATGGGGTGCTACGGGTTCTGCAGCCTCTCTGTCGGCTCGTTGAGTCGACATTGCTTTGCTCCTCCAGAAGGAGGTGATCAGCGAGGTGGCGGACACCCTTCCAGACCCAGGGTTTGTGTTCAGGTACTTCTGGGTCCTAAAACAGATGGGGGGCTGTCGCCCCATTTTCGACCTGCACGACCTGAACAAGTTCCTATGGCCTCGCACCTTCAGGATGGTCACTCTGGCTCAGATCATTCCATCCTTGGAACCAGGCATGTGGTTCTGTTCTCTGGACCTTCAGGACGCGTTCTTTCACGTCCCAATCCGTCCATCTCATCAGCAATTCCTCCCCTTCCGAGCAGAGGGATCTCTCTACGAGTTCTGGGCCATGCCCTTCGGCCTCTCTTCAGCTCCCAGGGTCTTCACCAAATGCATAACAGTGGTGATAGCATTCCTGTGGCGCCGAGGGGTCCGGGTGTACCCTTACCTGGACGACTGGCTGATTGCAGCCCCCTCCAGGTTGGAAGTGGAGCGGTCCAGGGATCTGGCCCTCCAGGTCTGCTCTCAGATTGGCCTCCTCATCATCGAGACCAAATCGGAATTTGTGCCATCGCAGGTAATTCAGTTCATCGGGGCAGAGCTCGACTCTCTTCGAGCCAGAGCCCAGCTCTCGGCAGACAGGGCCGAGGTCCTTTCCTCCTTTTCCCAATCATTTCTAGTTGAGCAGTTGCACCCTGCCTGGGACTTTCTGGACCTCCTGGACCTCATGGCGGCCTGAACCAGCATGGTCCGTTGTGCCTGCTGGCATATGCGTCCCCTGCAATGGAGGCTGGCCAGCCAGTGGTCACAGTGCTTCGGTCCTCTGGACCAGTCGATGACAGTGACCCAGGAGATGTGGGACGGCCTGCAGTGGTGGCTTATCCCAGTTCACCTGCAAGAGGGTATCCCATTCGTCCTCCCCGAGCCGACGGTCACTCTAACGACCGATGCCTCTGTGATGGGTTGGGGTGCCCATTCAGGGGAGCTCAGAGCCCACGGCCTCTGGTCCCCTCAGGAGTCTCGATGCCACATCAACCTGCTGGAGCTTCGAGTGGTTCGACTAGCCCTCACCGCCTTCGCTCCGTTTGTATGGGGTCAGGTGGTTCAGGTCCAGACGGACAACACCACGAACATGTACTATCTCAACCGTCAGAGCAGGACAGACTCCTTGCCTCTGTGCAAGGAGGTTCTCTGTATCTGGTCTCTCGTGATCAGCCTGGAGGCGGATCTCCTAGCCATCCATGTGGCAGGAGCCTCCAACAGTCTGGCTAATGCCCTCAGCCGGACAGGCGCTGCTTTTCACGAGTGGTCTCTCCTGCCGGAGGTAGTACAAGACCTGCTCTCCCATTGGGGCTACCGTCAGGTGGACCTGTTTGCCTCCAGGGAGAATGCGAGGCTGAGGCTGTTTCATGCCCGCCCTTCCTCAGCAGGGCTCGCTGCAGGGGGGTGCCTTCTCGAGTCCGTGGACCCCGAGCCTCTTTTATGCCTTCCCTCCATTTCTCTTGATCCACAAGGTGCTTCTCCAGCTGAAGAGGGACAAGGCGCAGGTGATTCTGGTAGCCTCAGACTGGTCTCGACGGTTCTGGTACCCAGATCTCCTCCGCCTCAGCTCCAGGCTCCAGGCTCCTGAGGCGGCTTCCAGCCCGCCCAGACCTGCTCTCAGTCGACATGGGGAAGGTTCTCCACCCGGACCTTCAATCCCTGCACCTGACGGCCTGGTTCCTCAGCGGCTAGAGTTCCAGGCCTTGGGTCTTTCCGACGGGCGCGGGCCGGCAAGCAGTTGGTGGCACAGGAGAAGGTGGTCGGGCGCTTTTTCAAAGGCCTTGATCACATATCCCGTCCAGTGCGAGAACCTCCACCTCTGTGGAATCTACTGCTGATATTGGCTAAGCTCATGGGCAAGCCATTCGAACCGATGCACAGGTGTGACATCTCTCATCTGTCGTGGAAGACTGCCTTCTTGGTGGCTATCATGTCAGCCAGAGGGATGGAAGAGCTCCAGGCACTTTCCATTGAGTCTCCTTATCTGGTCTTCCACAGGGACAAGGGTGTCCTTCGCCCCCAACCGAAATTCCTTCTGATGTTGGTGTCGGAGTTTCACCTTAACCAGGCGTTGACTCTGCTAGTGTTCTACCCCTATCACACCTCGGAGGCCGAATATAGGCTCCATACTTTGGACCCTAGAAGAGCGCTCTCTTATTATAAGGAGCGAACGGCTGAAGTTCGGGGAGAGTTTCGCCAGCTGTTTGTCACCTACGCTGAAGCCGCACCTGGCAGACCTGCAGCCAAGCGGACGATAGGCAGGTGGATTACCTCCTGCGTAGATCTCTGCTATAGGTTGGCAGGCATGGAGCCTCCCAAAGGGATAAGTGCTCATTCTACCCGCCATACCGCTGCTTCGGTGGCTGCTTCTAGGGATGTCCCTATCCAGGAAATCTGCAGGGCTACTACTTGGAAGTCATCACACACCTTCATTTCCCATTACCACATTGACGTAGAGTCACGCCGGGATGCTGGTTTTGGGACCTCGGTTCTTCAGGCCTTATTCCCTAAGTACGGGGTGCGCACCTTGCCTCCCTCCTCCCGGAGAACTCTAGGGAGTCTTCCAACAGTGATTGAATACTGCTATCCACGCCCCTAGAAATACAGGTAACTCACCTGTAACAGGAGTTCTAGGACATGGATATGTTGTTCATCCACTTTCTGCAGGTATCCTTGCTGCTTTAAATCTTGCGGAAGGTCTTCAAGTTGGCTCCTCCCACCCACCCGGTGGTAAAACTTGGCCTCCCCCATGACGCCACATCTTCCTTACGCTTAGAGCTCAGGTTCCCTCCTTAATGCTCTGCGTATAAGACTGGTTCCCATCTCTTCGCTACCCGAAGTACTTTTTAAGGTTTCAAGACTTGGTCCATTTATTTCTCATCGCGCTGCGATGGACAATCTCACTCCCGGTTGAGGTGCCCAGGCGGGCGAGAAGATTTCCTGACGGATCCGCACTCCACGCATGTCATACGTTTGGGCCTTGAGCACGACCCGAGGGCTTGCGACCTGTGCTCTTCCTTTTCAGCCCACGCCCTGAAGATCACAATGTCTGCTTGCAACTTGGCGCCTGGAAATGTTATCCTCCGGTAAAGTCGAAGGAGGCCCGTTTGGCGGTTTTCACGGCGGTGGGCTCAGCAGATCAGCTCGAGCAGATGATCGCCCTTGAGGAGGAGGCCGCGCAGGCCGCATCTTCGTCTTCCTTGGCCGTGGCATTTATCCTGCTCTCCTGGGGATCCTCCAATTCAGCTTCTTTCAAGGAGCTCTGTCTGTCTCTCTCCACTAAGGGAGAGGGACCATCATCTTCAGGGCCTTCCTCTCGGTCCAAGAAGAAGGACCACAAAGGTAAGTCCCTCCATCGACGCTCTTGGGAGCGGGAGAGGTCCCTCTCACCGAGTAGTCGACCATCGACTTTCGTCGATCTCTTCAAGCCGCCATCATTCCTCACGGCATCCCTGGCCAGGTCAGTTGGCCAAGACTCCTGTCGACGGAGTTGAGATTTTTCTCGACCCATCGGATGGGTTGTCGACCGGTGAAGCCGAAAACCCTCACTCCCCGGTTCCCCCGGCGGAGATTGAGGTTTCCGTGGACTTGCCCGTGCTTCCGATTTCGAAGTCCATGGTTGAACCCTCCGAGCCGAGGGGAGAGCGGGTTTCCCCCGGCCCGCCCCAGAACCCTCCTCGGAAAAGCCGAGGTTCGCGGTCTCAGTCTCGGACTCTCGGTCCAGCTGATCCTGTCATTACAGGCGATCTCGTTTGCACCGCGGCTGGGCCTGCCCCAGGACGAGGGGAGGCTCATGCAAGTTGCGTGGGCGCCACGAGGACCCTCATGTGGCAACAGCTTCTGTCCAGGAGCAAGCGCGACGCCGCCTTCCGGCTACCATGGTTGTCACCAGAGCGGCCGGGCAGTCCTCGCCAGCCGAGGCGCCTGCTCCCAGGCCTGTTGCTCGACCAAAACTGGCTGCCCACCGATTCTGGTGGAACCTCCGCCCACAGTCAAGCAGTTTGGGCCCCACCAAGAGTTCTCGGTCGGCCCAGGGTCTGCCCTCGATAGGTTGTCTGTCACCCTCACTCCCGATCGCCTCGGCAGGTGGAGGTGGCTCAGGCCCAAGGCAGCTCTTGCGGACTCTCTGAGTCCCGGCTGATGATTCCTCCTGTTCTCCGGGCGGATTGACTTGGAGTCCTCAGGAGGTCAGTCGCTGGACGATAGCCCATCGTCCTTCATGGCTTTGCTTAGGCTCATCTCGGAGTCCACCGGGATGCAGCTCGAGCCCGTATCCAAGCGGGCCAAGTACCCCCTCATTGAGATTTTGGACCGAGGGGATTCTCCTACGGAGGCCTTTCCGGTGGCTGAGGCCATTGTGGGCCTGGCCTTGGAGCTCTGGCAGCGTCCTGCTTCCTGCCCTGCGCCTTCGGCCAGGATGGCAAGGAAGTATGCGGTCCCTACCGACTCCCTGTCCGGTTTCTCGGAACACCCCAGCCGAGGGATTGGTTAACGATACGCCTCTCGTGCCGAAGCGCCCAGGACGTGGACTTGTTTCCCGACAAGGAGTCCAAGAAGTTGACCACGCTGCAAAGTGTACGCTGCTTCCTCCCTTGGCCTTCGTCAGCCAGCTCGGCCGTGCTGATGGCGCACTTCTCTCATGCCCTGTTGGGCTCCCTGGACGAGGTAGTCCCTCATCTCCCGGCTGACCTGCAGACCAGGGTTAAGCAGTTGCGGGAGCAGGACAGGGCAGTGGCCAAACAGCAACTTCAGACTGCTTTGGACATCGGTGACTCAAGTGCTAGGTCAGTAGCGGCCGCAGTGGCTATGCGCCGTCGGGCATGGCTGAGGATATCCACCTTCACAGCGGATACCCAGCACAAGTTGGCGGATGTCCCTTCCTGGGGACCGACCTCTTCGGCCCTGGAGTGGAAGGTCACCTCCAGAGGATTGAAAAGTCCAATGTCACTCTGGACTCGGTCTTATCCACCCAGAGGGACAAGGGCCGCAGACCGCAACCTGCTCTTTCGTCCTGCCTGCCTATGGCACATCCGGCCCAGCAGCATCAGGGCCAGCAGGCTCGCTGGCATCCCAAACTCAGCTCCGGCTTCTCTTCCAGGAAGCAGGGAGTAAGGCCTGGGTGGTCTCGCCTGTTCTCCTCCAAGCCTGCTCAGTGACTGGTTGAGGGGTGTCGCCTCAACCTCGTCACCCCACCCCAGTTTCCCTGTGGAGGATTTGCCCGCCACTTTTTCCGCCTGGTCTGCAATCACAGACCGGTGGGTGTTGAAGTGGTAGGAAAGGGTCTGCCTCTGGAGTTCGAGCAGGCCCCACCTTTCCTCGGGAAGCCGCCGCCTTGTAGCTCCTCGGGGTCCGCAGCCTCGCGAGTTGGCTCGCCGAGCTGACATCGCTCTGCTACTTGAGAAAGAGGTGATCAGAGAGGTGGTGGACCCTCCCTTAGACCCAGGGTTTGTGTCCAGGTACTTCCTGGTCCCAAAACGGACGGGGGGCTGGTGCCCCATTCTCGACCTGCACGACCTAAACAAGTTCCTAAGGTCCCGGACCTTCAGGATGGTCACTCTGGCTCAGATAATACCATCCCTGGAACACAGCATGTGGTTCTGCTCTTTGGACCTACAGGACGTGTTTTTTTTCACGTGCCTATCCATACGTCTCACCAGAGATTCCTCTGCTTCCGAGCAGAAGGATCCCTTTACGAGTTCCAAGCCATGCCCTTTGGCCTTTCTCTTGCCCCCAGGGTTTTCACTAAATGCATGGCAGTGGTGACAGCTTTCCTGTGGCGCCAAGGGGTCCGGGTGTACCCTTACATGTACGATTGGCTGATAGGACAGGAGATGGAGCAGTCCAGAGATCTGGCCCTCCGGGTTTGCTCTCAAATCGGCCTCCTCATCATCGAGGCCAAGTCGGAACTTGGACCAAAGCAGGTGATTCTTTTCATCGGGGCAGAGCTCGACACTCTTCGAGCCAGAGCACGGCTCCCGGCGGACAGGGCCGAGGCTCTTTCCTCCTTTGCCCAATCATTTCTGGTTGGGCAAACGCACCCTGCCCGGGACTTCCTTCGCCTCCTGGGTCTCATGGCGGCCTGCACCAGCGTGGTCCGTTGGGCCCGCTGGCACATGCGTCCCCTTCAGTGGGGACTGGCTAGCCAGTGGTCACAATGCTGCGATCCATTGGACCAGCTAGTGACAGTGACCCAGGGATGTGGAACGCTCTCCAGTGGTGGACCATTCCAGCTCATCTGCAGGAGGGCATCCCGTTTGTCCGCCCCGAGCCGATGGTCTCTCTATCGACCGATGCCTCTCTGATGGGTTGGGGTGCCCATCTGGGGGAGCAGAGAGTGCACGGCCTCTGGTCCCCTCGGGAGTCCCGATGCCATATCAACCTGCTGGAGCTTCGGGCGGTTCGTCTAGCCCTCACCGCCTTTGCTCCATTCCTACGGGGTCAAGTGGTTCAGGTCCAGACAGGCAATACCACGACCATGTACTACCTAAACTGCCAGGGCAGGACGCGCTCCATGCCTCTGTGCAAGGAAGCTCTCCGCATTTGGTCACTCGTGCGCAGCCTGGAGGCGGATCTCCTAGCCATTCATGTGGCAGGAGCCTCCAATACCCTGGCCGATGCAATAAGCCGGATAGGGGCTGTGTCTCACGAGTGGTCTCTCCTGCCAGAGGTAGTACGAGATCTGCTCTCCCATTGGGGCACACCTCAGGTGGACCTGTTTGCCTCCAGGGAGAACACGAGGCTGAGGCTGTTCCATGCCCGCCCCCCTCAGCAGGGCTCGCTGCAGGGGGAATGCCTTCTCGAGGCCGTGGACCCTGGGCCTCTTCTACGCCTTCCCCATTTCCCTTGATCCACAAGGTGCTTCTCAAGAGGAGGACAAGGCGCAGGGGTGATTCTGGTAGCCCCAGACTGGCCCCTGCCAATGCTGGTATCCAGATCTCCTCAGCCTCAGCTCCAGGCTCCCGAGGCAGCTTCCAGCCGCCTGGACCAACTTTCAGTCAATCAGGGAAGGTGTTCCATCCGGACCTTCAATCCTGCACCTAACGGCCTGGTTCCTGAGCTGCTAGGAGTTCCAGGCCTTGGGCCCTTCCGGCGAGGTCTCAGTGTAGTTGAGGCGTCCTTAAGAGGTCGACTAGGAAATGCTATGCCTTCAAATGGAAGAGGTTTTCCATTTGGTGTCAGGGCAAGGGTCTGACCCTTCCTCCTGTTCCTTGGCAAGCATCTTGGACTATCTATGGTCCCTCTCTCAGCAAGGGCTTAGGGTCGACGACCCTAAAGGTGCACCTGGCAGCCATCTCTACTTACCGGGCGCCGGGCCGAGTCGGGTGGGACAGGAGAAGGTGGTCTGGTGCTTTTCAAAGGCCTTGATCACATTTTCCTCCGGTGCAGAGAACCTCCACCTCCATGGGATCTACTGCTGGTACTGGCAAAGCTCATGGGCAGTTTATTCAAACCAATGCACAGGTGTGATCTCTCTCACCTGTTGTGGAAGACCGCCTCATGGTGGCTGTTACGTCAGCCAGAAGGATGGGAGAGCTTCAGGCGCTTTCCATCGAGTCTCCTTACCTGGTCTTCCACAGGGACAAGGTTATCCTGTGCCCGCACCCGAAGTTCCTTCCGAAGGTGGTGTCGGAGTTTCACCTTAACCAGGTGTTGACTCTGCCGGTGTTCTACCCCAATCACACCTCGGAGGCTGAATATAGGCTCCATACTCTGGACCCTAGTAGGGCGCTCGCTTACTATAAGGAGCGCACGGCTGAAATTCGGGGAGAGGTTCACCAGCTGTTTGTCACCTACGCTGAAGCCGCACCTGGCAGACCTGCAGCCAAGCGGACGATAAGCAGGTGGGTCACCTCCTGCATAGATCTCTGCTATAGATTGGCGGGCATGGAGCCTACCAGAGGGATAAGAGCTCATTCTGCCCGCCATACTGCTGCATCGGTGGCTGCTTCCAGGGACGTCCCTATCCAGGAAATCTACAGGGCTGCTACCTGGAAGTCTGCACACAACTTCATCACCCACTACCACATCGACCTTGAGTTACGCGGGGATGCTGGTTTTGGGGCCTCGGTTCTCCAGTCTCTATTCCCTAAGTAGGGGGTGTGCGCCTTGCCTCCCTCCTCCCGGAGAACTGCTAGGAGTCTGCCAGAAAGTGTGGATGAACAACATATCCATGTCCTAGAAATACAGGGTACTCACCTGTAATAGAAGTTCTAGGAATGGTATATGTTATTCATCACTACCCACTCAACTTCCTCGAGCTGGGACGACTACCTGAGCTTTCCAGTGGGCCAGATCTAGCTTCATAGTGGAGTCGAGAGTTTTACCACCCGGGTGGGTGGGAGGAGCCAGCTTGAAGACCTTCCGACAAGATTTAAAGCGGCAAGGATACCTGCCAGAAAGTGTGGATGAACAACATATACCATTCCTAGAACTCCTGCTACAGGTGAGTAAATACAGGTTACTCACCTGTAACAGGAGTTCTAGGAGTGGTATATGTTGTTCATCCACACTTCTTGGCAGGTTCTTTGCCACTTTAAATTTTGCCGGAGGGTCTCCAAGCTGGCTACTCCCACCCACCCGTGTGGTAAAACCCTCGGCTCTGCCCCATGACGCCAGATCTAGCCCACTGGAACCCAGGTTGCGCGTCGAAGCCAGGGAGGTTGGATGGGTTGTGTGGATGAACAACATATACCACTCCTAGAAATACAGGTTACTCACCTTTAACAGTAGTTCTACAGTGGTATGTGATGTTTATCCACACTGACCCACCCGACCTTACCTGTCAAGTGGCACACTGTTTTGCTTCCAGCTGGCAAGATCTGACATCATGGGGCGATGCCGAGGGAGTTACCACTTGGTGGGTGGGAGGCGCCAGCTTGAAGATGTTCTGGGGAGTCTTAAAGGGGAAAGGACACTGCTAGAAGTGTGGATGAACATCATATACCACTCCTAGAACTACTGTTACAGGTGAGTAACCTGTTTTTCTAGGAGTGTGGATATGTTGTTCATCCACACTCTCTGGCATGTCCCTTTCCCCTTTAAATCTTGCCGGAAAGTCTTCAAGCTGGCTCCTCCCGCCCACCCGGATGGTAAATACCTCGGCTCCGCTCCATGATGCCAGATCTTCCTTTCCGCTGGAAGATTCAGGTTCCCTTGTGCTACCTTAGCAGTTTGTAGGCTCTGGATTCTCAACGTCGGTTTTCACTGCCAATTTCTTCAAAACTCAATAGAGTTTACGACTCCGATCCTAGCATATCGGACATGGAGGACAAATCATCCCCCAGATTTCGCCGGTGTCCCTGCGGCCAGAAAATGTCACGCACCAATCCCCACCTCTGGTGTGTCTTATTGCTTAGGTGTCGTACATGACACCACCTCTTGCACCATCTGTCTGGCCTTCCATCCCAATGTCCTGGACGACCGCAAGGTGCACCTAAAATTGGGGGAGACCGGAGCTTCGCAATCCGTCGGTGAGATCGAAGGAGGCAAGGTGGGCGGTTTTTGCGGCCGCGGGATCCGTTGAACAGCTGGAACAGCTGGCGGCTTTCGAGGAGGAAGCTGCTCAAGCTTCGGCCAGCCAAGGTTTTTTCGTACCTCTCAACCTTGGCTCTACTTTTACTGGTTTCTTTTGGGAGTTGTGCCAGTCTCTCCCCACCAGGGGTGAGGTGCCTTCGGGCTCGTACTCCTCCCACCCTCGGAAGAGGAACAAGGACCCCAAGTCTTCTTCCTCCAGAAGGAGACGTTCCTGGGACCAAGAGAGGTCCGAGTCCCAGGAACATGTGGTCTCGACTTCGGTCGAAAATCGCTTCCTCAGCTGCCGGCTTTTCGGACCTTCCATCCGGCCAAGGCACCAAGACCAAGGAAATGACTCAACCGGCCGAGATCACTCTCGACCCAATTGAGCCTTTGTCGCCGGTCGACGACTCCTTAGAAAGGACGCCTGTCCTTTCCTTCCCCGATGAGGAGACCCTGCCCTCGGGTGTCCCGATCAAGGGAAAGGTGGCGGAACCTCAGTTCTCTCTGACTCTGGCATCTCCCAATTGAACAAGCCGACCCCGTCAGTCTCGATCGAGGACCAGGACCCCTTCGGTTGAAAAACCGAAGAAAGGTCACAAGCACTCCAGAAAGAGGCGTCGCCATCGATCCTTATCCTCATCCTCCTCAGACGAGGAGAGACTTCGACAGAAACTCCGTCGATGTTATGAGGATCTCATGTGGCAACAGCTGATTTTGACCGGTCAAAAGCCGGGTCCGCCGACAACACTAGCCATTACTTGGCCCCCACCTCCCAGGCCAACCCCTCCAGAACCGACGGCTTCAGTTCCCCACTGTGGGGCCGGCACGTATTCCAGCTCGGCCTATTTCAGTCTTCCCACCGATTTTGGTGGAGCCACCACCTAAGCAGCCTCAGGGAGGGGCTCCCTCGAAAGAGGACTGGACAGACACCGGACTGCCGCATTGTCTGTCCATCACTGTTGTCCCTGATCGCCCTCGGCGCATCGAGGGAGAGATAGGCGGGAGATTGTTATATCCCGACTCTTCGGACTCGGATGCCACTGGTTTGCACTCGCATCTGGGGGATGACGAGTCATTAGTGGCAGGTTTGGAGGAAGGTCCTCTCTCTTTTCAGGGCATCCTCCACCTGATTTCCTAATCTACCGGAATGCCCTTGGAGCCTATCCCAAAGAAGGTGGAATACCCCCTTACGGATATCCTCAAAAGGGGGGATAACCCGATGGAGGCCTTTCCAGTGGCTGAAGCCATTGTTGGCCCGACCCTTGAGTTATGGCAGCATCCTGCCTCCTGTCCAGCTCCATCTGCCCGAATGGCCCGCAAGTATACGGTACCCATGGGGTCCCTGGTGGGGTTCACAGAGCATCCCTCGGCCGAAAGCCTTGTGACTGCTTCTGTGTTCAGACGCACTGGTAGCTCAGCTGACACTGACCGCCCTCCGGACAAGGAGTCCAAAAATATGGACCATTCTACCCGAAAGGTCTATGCGGCCTCATCCTTAGGCCTTCGACAGGCCAGCTTGGCTGTGATCATGGCACACTTCTCTCATGCCCTCTTAGGGTCATTAGGTGAAGTCCTCCCTCATCTCCCAGCAGACATGCAGACCACGGTGAAGCAAGTCCATGACTTTTAGCTGGAAAGGAAAATGGGGACAGCCATCCCACAGGTGTGGTCTATAGACCACCAGCCCAGGAGGAAGAAACAGATAGGAGTTGATGCTAGCCATCCAAAGGATGGCAGACAAGGGTGAGGTAGTACTGGTTGAGACTTCAGTATTCCAGACGTGGACTGGAGCATCCCAGCAGCAGCATCAACTAGGAGCAGATTTATCCTGGACTCCTCTTCAGGTGCCTCTCTCAAGCAACTGGTCATGGAACCAACTCGGCAGAAGGCAATCCTGGACCTTGTGCTCACAAACAGGGACAGTGTGATGGGGGTAACAGTGGGGGAGCACCTGGGAAATAGTGACCACCAGTCATTGTGGTTTGAAATCACATAAAGAGCAGAAACAAACCACACAAAAACACGTATCCTGGATTTTAGGGGGGCAGACTTTGGGAAAATGGGGAGATACTTGAAAGAGGCATTAAGGGGAATGGGACAGGAATGAGGGGTTGAGGAACAGTGGGAGTATTTAAAATGGGGATTACAAGAACAACAGAATTATGCATTAAGCAGGTTAGCAAGAGGAAAAGGAAGAGGAGACCATTATGGTTTTCCAAAGAGGTAGCAAAGAAAGTGAAAACAAAAAGATTGCATTCAGGCAATACAAAAGACACAGGCAGAAGGGGATAGGAGAAGTACCAGGAGAAGCAAAGGGAGGCAGGGAGGTCAGTAAGGAAGCCAAAGCTCAGACAGAAGAACACATTGCAAAATCAGTGGGTAGAGGGACAAAACCTTTTACAGGTACATAAGGAAAAAGAAAGACAAAGGAGAGATAGTGAGACTGAAGGGGAGGAAGGGGCTGTGGAGGATGACAACAGTAAAGCTGACATATTGAACAGGTATTTCTGCTCAGTCTTTACTGGAGGAAGAGGAGGGTAGTGGGTCTGAAGGGAGTACAAGGGTGAGAATGGTGCAGAAATGGACACAAGTCCCTTTACATGAGAAAGGGTCCTGAAGGAACTGGAAGTAATAAGAGTTGATAAAGCAATGGGGCCAGATGGGGTGCACCCCAGGGTCCTTAAAGAACTAAGAGAGGTGGTGGCTGAACCTCTGGCTATCATGTTTAGCTGATCACTGGAAACAGGGGAGGTACCCAAAGACTGGAAGACTGCAGATGTAGTCCCTTTATACAAAAGTGGGAACAAAGAGGAAGCAGGGAACTACAGACCAGTCAGCCTCACCTCGGTAGTGGGGAAGATCATGGAAGCACTACTGAAGGAGAGATTGGTGGAACATCTGGTTGTCAATGGACTACAGGACCCAAGGCAGCATGGTTTCACCAGGGGAGGTCATGTCAGACCAACCTCATTGAATTTTTGACTGGGTGACTAGGGAGGTGGATCAGGGAGGCAGTGGACATGGCCTATCTGGACTTCAGCAAGACCTTTGACACTGTGCCACATAGAAGACTATTACACAAACTGGGGAATATGGGTGGGCAGGACAATAGTGTGGTGGGTAGGTAACTGGCTGGGTGGCAGGACACAGAGGGTGGTGGTAAATGGCTGTCACTCCACAGAGGGAAGAGTGACCAGTGGGGTACCACAGGATCAGTGCTGGGACCGGTCCTATTCAACATCTTCATCAGTGACATGGCGCAGGACCTAGAAGGCAGAATTTCACTGTTCGCTGATGACACAAAGCTCTGTAATAGAGTAGACACACCAGAGGGTGTAGACAGAATGAGAAGCGACCTGTAGAAACTTGAAGAATGGTCAGGGCTTTGCAGTTGAAATTCAATGCAAGGAAGTGTAAGATAATGCATATGGGGCACAAAAACCCGGCACAATATATCATTTGGGGGTGAGGATATAGCATGCACCAAGCAGGAAAGGATCTTGGGGTTATCATCTCTGATGACCTCAAGGTAGGGAAACAGTGTGACAAGGCAGCAGGTAAAGCAAATAGGATGCTGGGATGTATAGGCAGGGCATCACCAGCAGGAAAAGGGAGGTCATAATTCCGCTTATACAAGACACTAGTGAGGCCCCTCCTGGAGTACAGTCTACAGTCTGGAGACCATACCTACGTAAGGACATAGACAGGGTAGAGAAGGTTCAGAGGAGGGCAACAAAGATGGTCATGGATTGCATCACAAGTCCTATGAAGACAGGTTGAAGGAACTGAACATGTACTCCTGGAGGAGAGGAGGAGAGAGGGATATGATGGAGACATACAAGTATCTTACAGGGAGGAACAGGGTGCAGGAAAACACTATTTTAAGCGAAAAAGATGTTCCAGGACTAGAGGGCATGGGATGAAGTTGGAGGGAGGACGATTCTGAGGAAACATGAGAAGAATTTCTTTAGAACGGATGGTGGACAAGTGGAACACCCTGCCAGAGGAAGTGGTGGGGGCTGAAACAATCACGGGATTTAAGAATGCATGGGATAGACATAAAGGAATTCTGGAGGTCAGGGGTAAGGGGCAGCAGACTTCTAGGAAAACAAACTGAACTTACAAGCTCAAATGGGCAGACTGGGTGGGCCATAGGCCCTTATCTGCTGACACTGTCTATGTATCTATGTATGACCAGGGCTGTGCTGTTGCGTTGCTGTAGCAGCCGCAGTGGCCACTCGCTGCAGGGCCTGGCTGAGGTTATCCTCCTTTCCAGCGGATACTCAGCACAAGTTAGCGGACGTGCTCTTCCTAGGCACCGACCTCTTCGGTCCGGGAGTGGCTGGTCACCTCCAGTGCATAGAGCAGTCCAGTGCCACCTTGGATGCTACCTCTGTGAAGGGTTCTTTGGGCAAGAACCAGCAGAAGCACAAGAAGAAGCCTTTTCAGCACTCTTCATCTGTGGTTAGGCAGTCCTCCTTTCAAGGAGGCCAGCAGCAACAGCAGCAGCAGCAGGCTCAAGCTTGGCGCCCCAGGCCCAAGCAGGGTCGCCAGCAGCCTCTTAAAGGAGGCCGAGGTGCTGGTCCAGGAGCCACCTCCTCCTCCTCTTCTAAGCCTTCTCAGTGATGGGTCGGGAGTTGCCACCCCTACACCCGTCATGCCAGCTCTGGGTCCTCCCATGGGGGGCCATCTCCGTCACTTTCTTTCCGCCTGGTCCGGTATCACTTCGGACAGGTGGGTTCTGGAAGTGGTTGGCCAGGGACTGCCTCTGGAATTCGAGCAGTACCCTCCCAGCCGAGCCCGCGCCCCTCGGGAGGAAAGGATCTCAGCTTGCACTCAGTCGGCCCTTCGGGACGACACTGCTCAGCTCCTCCGCAAGAAGGCGGTAGCTCCAGTGCCAGATCCTCCTACAGACCCAGGCTTCATGTCCAGTTACTTCCTGGTGCCCAAGTGGATGGGGGGTTGGCGCCCCATCCTAGATCTCCACGACCTGAATCAATATCTCAGGTCTCGCACCTTCCGGATGGTAACTCTGAACCAGATCATTCCATCTCTGGAGCGAAACATGTGGTTCTGTTCACTGGATCTGCAGGATGCATTCTTTCACATCCCAATCCGTCCGTCCCACCAGCGGTTCCTATGCTTCAGGGTCGAGGGGAACCTGTATGAGTTCAGAGCCGTGCCGTTCGGCCTGTCATCGGCCCCACGGGTCTTCACCAAGTGCATTGCAGTGGTGGCAGCCCATCTTTGGCGTCGAGGAGTTCGGATATACCCTTATCTCGACGACTGGCTCTTGGCAGGTTCCTCCCTTCAGGAGGTGGAGACGTCCAGGGATCTGACCCTCCGAACCTGCTCCCAACTTGGCCTCATTATCAGCGAGGCCAAGTCGGAACTTGTGCCTTCTCAGGTGATGGCTTTCATCGGGGCAGAGCTCGACTCTCGTCAAGCCAGAGCTCAGCTCCCGGTGGACAGGGCAGAGGTTCCCTCCTCCTTTGCCCGATCATTTCTGGTTGGGCACTTGTGCCCTGCCCGGAACTTTCTGTGCCTTCTGGACTACATGGTGGCGTGCGCCTTGGTGGTCCGTTGGGCCCGGTGGCACATGCGCCCCCTCCAATGGGAGCTGGCCACTCAGTGGACTCGGTGATATGGTCACTTCGACCAGCTGATCACTTTAACCCAGAAGATGTGGGATGCTCTCCAATGGTGGACCGTCCCAGACCGGTTGCAGGAAGGAATCCCGTTTGTCCGCACTGAGCTGACTGTCTTCCTGATGACCGATGCCTCTCTGATGGGCTGGAGAGCCCACATGGGGGACAGCAGGGCCCACGGGTTCTGGACCCCCGAGTAGTCCCGATGCCACATCAACCTGTTCGAGCTCAAAGCAGTCAGACTGGCCCTGTCAGCTTTCGCTTCCCAGCTCTGGGGTCAAGTGGTTCAAGTCCAGACGGACAATACTACGACCATGTACTACCTCAGCAAACAGGGCGGCACACACTCCTGTCTGCTATGCAAGGAGGTACTCCGAATCTGGACCCTCATCAGTCGGATGGAGGCGGATCTCCTTGCCAGCCATGTGGCAGGAGTCTCGAACCAACTGGCGGATGCTCTCAGCTGCTTAGGCCAGACATCCCACGAGTGGTCTCTCCATCCAGAGGTAGCTTACAATCTGTTCTCCCGTTGGGGCAAACCATTGGTGGACCTGTTTGCCTTCAGGGAGAACACAAAGCTGAGTCTGTACCATGCCCGCCTCCCTCAGCAGAGCTTACTGCAGGGATGCCTTCTTGAGGCCGTGGACCCCAGGCCTCCTCTACGCCTTCCCTCCATTTCCCTTGATCCACAAGGTGTTACTCAAGGTGAGGAGGGACAAGGCGAAGGTGATCCTGGTAGCCCCAGATTGACCCTGCCAGTTCTGGTATCCAGATCTCCTCAGCCTCAGCTGCAGGGCCCTGGAGCGGCTTTGTACATGCCTGGACCTGATATCATTGAACCAGGGGAAGGTATTCTGTCTGGACCGTCAATCTCTGTACCTCACAGCCTGGTACCTGAGCGGCTAGAGTTCCAGGCTCTAGGTCTTTCTGAGGATGTCTACACTGTGGTGGAGGCATCTTGTAAGGAATCGAACAGGAAGTGTTATGCCTTCAAATTTAAAAGGTTTTCCTTTTGGTGTCAGTGTAAGAGTCTGGACCCCTTAGCCTGCTCTGTGGTTAACATTCTAGACTACCTTTGGTCTCTCTCCAAAGGGGGTCTACAGTCATCGACCCTTTGGGTGCACCTGGCAGCCATTTCCGCTTACCGGGCACGGGCCGGTCAGCTGACATTGGCACAGGAGACAGTGGTCAGGCTATTTTTCAAAGGCCTGGATCACATATCCCCTCCGGTGCGTGAACCTCCACCTACGTGGGATCTCTTGCTGGTTTTGGCAAAGCTCATGGGCAAGCCATTCAAACCCATACACAAGTGTGAGCTCTCACACTTGTCATGGAAGACGGCTTTTCTGATGGCTATCACATCAGCCAGAAGGACAGGGGAGCTCCAGGTGCTTTCCGTGGACTCCCCTTATCTGGTCTTCCACAGGAACAAAGTTGCCCTGCGCCCCACCCAAAATTCCTTCAGAAGGTGGTTTCACAGCTTCACCATAACCAGGTGTTGACTCTGCTGGTATACTACCCTAACTACACCTCGGACACTGAGTACAGGCTGCATACTCTGGACCTGAGACGTGCTCTTTCCTATTATAAGGAGAGGATGGTGGAAATTCGGGGAGAGGCTCGCCAGCTGTTTGTCACCTACGCTGAAGCCGCTTCTGGCAGACCTGCAGCTTAACGGACCATTGCGAGAGATGAATTACATCATGCATAACTCTGTGCTATGAGTTGGCGGGCATCGGTGGCTGCTTCCAGGGACATCCCTATCCAGGAGATCTGTCGGGCTGCTACCTGGATGTCAGCAAACACCTTCATTACCCAATACCACATCGACCTTGAGTCACGCCGGGATGCTGGTTTTGGGGCCTCGGTTCTCCAGTCTCTGTTTCCTAAATAGGGGGTGTGCGCCTTGCATCCCTCCTCACAGAGAACTGCTTGGAGTCTGCCAGAGAGTGTGGATGAACAACATATCCACGCTCCTAGAAGAACAGGTTACTCACCTGTAACAGTAGTTCTAGGAGTGGTATATGTTGTTCATCCACACGCACCCACCCGACCTTCCCAGCTTTAGGTGCACCACCTTGCTTCCAGCAGGCTAAGATCTGGCGTCATGGGGCGGAGCCGAGGTATTTACCACCCGGGTGGGTGGGAGGAGCCAGCTTGAAGACTTTCCAGCGAGATTTAAAGGGGAAAGGGTCATGCCAGAGAGTGTGAATGAACAACATGTACCACTCCTAGAACTACTGTTACAGGTGAGTAACCTGTTCTTATTTGCCTTATCTGGGCATTCACCTGTGACACAGCTTTGGGTAAGACATTGTGATTTTACCATGGAACTGGATATGTACCACTCTTGACACTTTGACTTTGTCATATTACGTACTATGAAATATGATTTTTCTTGTATTGTCATGTGGATGATTTATATATATGTACTTGTTATAAACATAGAGGATACTGCATGGTCTTTGGTTAATAACCACGCTGTAAACACTTCGAGAGGTCGCCATGACATCATTGTAAACCTCGAGAACGTAGAGTATGGAACCTGTGCTCACAGTGGTGGCAGCTTACCTGAGTTGCCGAGGGATCCGGGTTTACCCCTACCTGGACGACTGGCTGATTGTGGGTTCCTCCAGGCAGGAGATAAAGATGGAGAGGTCCAGGGATCTGGCCCTCCAGACCTGCGTCTCTCATGGCCTCCTGGTCAATGAGGCCAAGTTGGAACTCATGCCCTCGCAGGTGATCAGTTTCATGGGGCAGAACTTGACTCTTGCAGAGCCAGGGCTCGGCACCCTATGGACAAGGCGGAGGCTCTCTCCTCCTTTGCTCGATCATTTCGGGTTGAGCAGTTGCGCTCTGCTCGGGACTTTCTGCGCCTCCTGGGATACAAGGCGGCTTGCACCAGCATGGTCCATTGGGCCCACTGGAGAATGCACTGTCTGCAGTGGGAGCTAGCCTGCCAGTGGTCTCTACGCATGGGCCACTTTGACCAGCCGGTCACTGTGACCCAGCTCATGTTGGATGCCCTCCAGTGGTGGTTAGTCCCAGAACATCCACAGGAAGGTATCTTGTTTGTCTGCCCAGAGCCTACGGTCAGTCTGACGACCGATGACTCATGGGCTAGGGTGCCCACCTGGTGGAACACAGAGTCCACGGGCTTTGGACCCTCAAGGAGTCCCAGTGCCACATCAGCCTGCTGGAGCTTCAGGCGGTGACTGCTTTTGCTCCTCACATTTAGGGTCAGGTGGTTCAGGTCCAGACAGACTACACCATGACCACGTACTACCTCAGCAAGCAGGGCAGGACGCACACTCTTCCTCTGTGCAGAGAAGCTCTCCATGTGTGGACCCTCATGTGCAGCTTGGATGCTAATCTGGCCATCCACATGGCCCGTGTCTCCAACCAGCTGGTGGACGCTCTCAGCTGTGTGGGTGAGGTATCTCATGAGTGGTCTCTCCACCCAGAGGTCATACACAACCTATTCTCCCAATGGGGCACCCCTCTGGTAGACCTGTTTGCCTGCAGGGAGAATGCAAAGCTGAGGCATTTCTGTGCCCGGCCCCCTCAGCAGGGAACATTGAAGGGGGATGCCTTCTCGAGGTCCTGGATCTGCCCCTTGCCTCCTCTTTGCCTTCCCTCCTTTTCCCTTGATCCACAAGGTGTTGCTCAAGGTGAGGAGGGGCAGTGCATGGGTGATCCTGGTGGCTCCGGACTGGCCATGCCATTTCTGGTACCCCGATCTCCTCAGCCCCAGCAGCAGGCCCCCAAGATGTCTCCCTCTCTGCCCAGACCTGTTCTCCATCAGTCAGGGGAAGTAACTCCATCCAGACCTTCAGTCCCTGCACCTGACAGCCTGATTCCTGAGTGGCTAGAGATCCAGGCTTTGGGTGTCTCTGACAGTGTCCTTGCTGTAGTCGAGGCATCTTGAAGGAGTTGACCAGGAAATGGTATGCCTTCAAATGGAAGAGGTTCTCCATTTGGTGCCAGGGCAAGGGGCTTGACCCCTTATCATGCCCAGTGGATAGCACTCCCAGTCGGGCCTTCAGTCCCTCTCCCAGTTGGGCCTTCGGTCGATGACTCTTAAGGTGCACCTGGCAGCCATCTCTGCCTACTGGGTGTGGGCTGGTCAGCAGTCAGTGGTGCAGGAGAAGGTGGTCTGGTGCTTTTTTGAATGCCTTGACTACAATTTCCCACCAGTGTGTGAGCCACCACCACCTTGGAACTTGTTGCTGGTGTGGGCAAAACTCTTGGGCAAGTTATTCTAACCTATGTCTTATCCTTCTTGGATGACTGCCTCCTAGGGGCTGTCACTTCAACCAGAAGGATCAGTGAACTCCAGGCGCTCTGGGTTGAGTCTCCTTACTTGGTCTTCCACAGGGACACGGTTGTCCTTCGGCCCAGCGTGATGTTCCTCCCGAAGTTTGCGTTAAACTTTCACCTTAACTTGGCGATTAATCTCCCGGTGTACTTCACCAGCCAAACCTTGGAGGCCGAGCACAGGCTCCATACTTTGGACCTGCAGAAAGCACTAGCCTGCTGTAAGTGCATGGTTGGAGTTCAGCGAGAGGTTTGCCAGCTATTTGTCACCTATGCTGAAGCCGCACCTGGCAGACTGGCAGCTAGGCAGACCAGGGTTTTAAATAGCCGGTACAGCATAGCAAAACACTAAGCAAAACGGGGTAATGCTAACCATTTCCAAAAATGCGTAGCAGTAGACTGCTAACCATTTTGTTCAGTGAGTCTATTTAACAGTAGACAAAATTAATAGAATTATATATATTTTTAAGTTTTGCCAACTGTTATGTGCCAGGTGCTATGCATTTTTACAGCTGATTAGCACTTTCATATGTAAAACTGCTAATCAATTTTTTTGGCTTATTAATACTCTGCGAACAATTGGCAGGTGGATTGTATCCTGCATTGACCTCTGCTGTAGATTGGTGGGTAGGGAGCCTCCCGTAGGGTTTAGGGCTTATTCCACCCCCCATACTGCTGCTTCGAGGTATGTCCCTATCCAGGAAATCTGCAGGGCTGCTACCTGTAAGTCAGCACACACAGCTTCATTTCCCACTACCGCATTGACCTTGAGTCAGGCCGGGATACTGGTTTTGGGCCTTAGTTCTCCAGTCTATTTAGGGAGGAAGTATGGCGCAGTTGTTTAAGGCTCTGAGCTGCAGATCTGTAGACCTGGGTTTGAATCCCAGAGCCCCCACTTGCAAACTGTGTGACCCTGAGCAAGTCGCTTAACTTCCCTGTGCTCCTAGGTTCCACCTGTAAACAAGCTTTCAGCTTAGTGTGCCACTCCTGGTTAAACAATTAAAAAAGAAAAAATCTCTCTTCCCTAAGTAGGAGGTGTGCGTCTTGCCTCCCTCCTCTCAGAGAACTGCTAGGAGTCTGCCAGAAGTATGGATTTAACATCATATCCACGTCCCCAGAAAAAACAGGTTCTAGAGATGTGGCTATATTGTTCTTATCTCCACGTTATGCCATGTACTTTCCCTTTAAATATCTTGCCGGAAGTATTGAAGCTGGTTCCTCCCACCCACCCAGGTGGTATATCCCTCGGCTCCACCCCTTGACGCCAGATCTTCCTTTCTGCTTGGAAGAATCAGGTTCCCTCTTTATTGCTCTCACATTGAGTAGGCCCTGGTGCTTAAATCTTCAGATTACTTACCAAAACTTAAACTCATTCAAGTTACACCGCTTCGATCTTCAATCACGACTGCGATGGAGGAAAGTCCTCGCCCAGATTCCGTGGGTGCTCCTGCGGGCAGAAGATGTCTACTTCTGGCCCACACACCATAATAGTCTATTACGTGGGTCACAATCACGATACCCATGCTTGCGATTTTTGTCGCTCTTTCCAGCCGAACATGTTAGATGAGTGGCTCGCCCAATTTCAGTTCGGCCGACCGGAGAAGCGAAACCTGCTGGTCAAATCTAAAGAGGACCGTTGGGTGGTCTCCACGGCTGCGGGGTCCGATGAACAACTCGAGCAAATGAAGGCATTCGAGGAGGAGGCTTGGGCCGCCGATCAGTCTTCTTCAGCATCGGTCATCGTACTGCTCAAACTGGGCTCCACCTTTACAGGCTCGTTCAAGGAGTTGTGCCAGTCTCTCCCGACCAAGGGGGAGGGCCCGTCAGCTTCACACAACTCCTGTTCCCATAAAAAGGATTCCAAGGAGTCGAGAGAGAGAGAGAGAGAGAGAGGGGGAGAAGTCTCGACAATGTTTTTGGGATCAAGAACGGTCTCGTTCCCAGTAATCTCCAGTTTCGACTTTGGTCAAAATTGTGACCTCAGCCACTGACTTCACAGTGCCCCCGTCAGGCCAGCCGGCTAAGACGCGGGACGAAGACTTGGTCGAAATTATTATCGACCCTGTCGACCTGTTTTTGCTAGATGAGGCAGACAATTCCTTGTTCAGGACTCCGGTCCTGAGTGGACCTACCGAGGAGGAGAACCAGCCTGCTGGGAACCTCTGCGCAATCCCAGTCCCTGTCCCTGACCTGGAGGAGCCGCGGGTCTCCCTGGCTGCTTCTGAGCACCCCCTTCAGTCCCCCCGACAGCCGAGGACTAAGTCTCGGTCAGCTTCGACCTACAGGTTGAAGAGAACTCACAAACGCCACTCTGGGCATCCCAAAAAGCAGCACCACCGCTATTCATCCTCGTCCTCAGAAGAGGAGAGGAGAGGCTTCAATGCAAGTTGCGTCAATGCGATGAGGGTCTTATGTGGCAACAGTTGGTGTTGGCCGGTCCGAAGTCGACCCCAGCTTCCACATCGGCCATCACATGGCTGTCACCCTCTAGGCCGACGCAGACTCCTCCAGAGCTGTCTGACACAGTCCCTTCATCCACGGAGCCAGTGAAAGCCCTCCTGGCTCGGTCAAAACCAGCCTGTCCGCAGATTGTGGTTGAGCTGCCACCTAATCAGCCTCCTTCCAGGGCTCCTGTCAAGGAGTTTCAGCCTACTAAGGGCCTCCTGCTCAGGCTTCTGTCACTCTCACTCCCGACTGTCCGCGGTGGGTTGAAGGTGACTCAGGTGGCCAGCCGATCTATCCGGACTACTCTCTGCACTCTCGTCCGCTCAACGAGGTTTCGCTTGGGGGTCTCTCGACCAAGGAAGGTCCACATCCTTTATGGGCATTCTCCATCTCATCTCCGAATCCACGGGGATGCCTTTGGAGCCTGTTCAGAAACGGGCTTGATATCCTCTGACAGACATTCTGGATGAGGGGGATTCTCTGACAGAGGCCCTCTCAGTGGCCGAAGCCATTGTTGGCCCGGCCCTGGAGCTTTGGCAGCACCCTGCTTCCTGCTTTGTGCCATCAGCCCAGATGGCCCACAAGTATGCGGTTCCCATCGGCTCCCTTTCTGGGTTAACAGAGCACCCCTCAGTTGAGGGGTTGGTGAATGACTGTGTTTTGGCACTCGGGCAATTCAGGAGACACTGATAGACCTCTGGATAAAGAGTCCAAAAAACTGGACCACTGTACCAGAAATGTCTATGCTGCCTCTTAGCTTGGTCTCCGTCAGGCAAGCTCGGCTGTCATCATGGCACACCTCTCCCATGCCCCTCTGGGCTTTCTAGATGAGGTGCTTCCTCATCTCCCTGTGGACCTTCAGACTACAGTCAAGCAGGTCCGGGATCAGGGTCGGGCTGTGGCAAAACAGCAACTCCAGACGGCTCTAGACATTGGGGATTCCTGTGCCCGTTCGGTGGCAGCCGCAGTAGCCATGCGCCACAGGGCCTGGCTGAAGGTCTCGACCTTTTTACGGCGGACACCCAGCACAAACTGGCGGACGTTCCCTTCCTAAGCACCGACTTGTTCGGTCCAGGGGTTGATGGTCACCTTCAACGCATCGAGAAGTCCAGTGCCACCTTGGACTCTGTTGCTTCTACCCAGAAAGTATCTTGGGGATCCAAAAAGCAGAAGTGCAAGCCCTTTCGGCCTTCTGCCCCTGCGAGAAAAGCAGGCCCAGTGCCAATCTGGGCAGCAGCAGCAGGCTCAATCTGGGAACCCTCAGCCCAAGTCAAGGGCTGGCGGTCCCACGGCTGGACCCTCCTCCTCCTCCAAGCCTGCACAGTGACAGGATGGGGGTGGCCACCCCCATGCCTGTCATGCCCACTCTGGTTCCTCCCGTGGGGGCCGGCTCTGCCACTTCCTTTCCGCCTGGTCTGCTGTCACAATGGACAGCTGGGTCTTGGAAGTGGTCGGCCAGAGGCTGCCTCTGGAATTCGAGCAGTACCCACCAAGCCGAGCCCACGCTCCACAGGAGGAGAAGGTATCCATGGACAATTAGTCGGCTCTTTGAGGCATCATTGCCCAACTCCTCCGCAAGGAGGTTGTGGTCTGAGTCGCGGATCCCCCTGTCAAAACAGGGTTTGTTTCCAGGTATTTCCTGATCCCGAAACGGATGGGGGGCTAGTGCCCCATTCTAGATCTGCATGACCTGAACCAGTTTCTCAGGTCTTGCACCTTCAGGATGGTAACTCTGTCTCGGATCATGCCGTCTCTCAAGCAGAACGTGTGGTTTTGCTCTCTGGATCTGCAGGATGCATTCTTCCGTGTCCCAATCTGTCCGTCATACTGAAGGTTTTTCCACTTCAGGGCCGAGGGAACCCTATACGACTTCCAAGCCATGCTGTTTGGCCTGTCATCAGCCCCCAGGGTCTTCACCAAATGCATTGCAGTGGTGGCGGTTCATCTTCAGTGTCGAGGGGTCAGAGTGTACTCCTATCTAGATGATTGGCTTAGAGCGGGTCCCTCCAGACTGGAGGTGGAGAGGTCCAGGGAACTGGCCCTCCAGACATGCATCGACCTTGGCCTCCTGGTCAGCGAGGCCAAGTCAGAATTTGTGCCTTCGCAGGTGATCTGCTTCATCGGGGCAGAGCTCGACTCTTGCCGAGCCAGAGCCAGGCTCCCGGCAGACAGTGCAGAGGTCCTCTCCTCCTTTGCCCGATCATTTCTGGTTGGGCACTTGCGCCCTGCCCGGAACTTCCTGCGTCTTCTGGGTTACATGGCGGCCTGCACCTCCATGGTCCGATGGGCCCAGTGGCATATGCGCCTCCTTCAGTGGGAGCTGGTCAGCCAGTGGACTCAACAACTTGGTCATTTCGACCAGCTGGTCACTGTGACCCAGAAGATGTGGGATGCTCTCCAGTGGTGGACCATCCTAGAGCATCTGCAGGAAGGGATTCCGTTTGGCCTCCCCAAGCTGATGGTCATCTTGACGACCATCACCTCTCTCACGGGCTGGGGTGCCCACATGGAGGACCACAGGGTCCATGGGCTCTGGACCCCCCAAGGAATCCCGATGCTGCATCAACCTGCTGGAGCTACAAACAGTTCGGCTGGCGTTGACTGCATTCGCTCCATTCCTTCGGGGTCAGATGGTTCAGGTCTAGATGGACAACACCATGACAATGACTATCTCAACAAATAGGATGGCACACACTCCTGGCCTCTCTGCAGGGAAGCTTTCTGCATCTGGACCCTCGTGTGCCAACTGGAGGCAGATCTTCATGTGGCAGGAGCCTCGAATCGGCTGGTGGATGCCCTCAGCTGAGTTGGCGTGGCATCCCACGAGTGGTCTGTCCATCCAGAGGTAATACACAGCTTGTTCTCCCAGTGGGGCACACCTCATGTGGACCTGTTCGCCTCCACGGAGAATGCAAAGCTGAGGCTGTTTTGTGCCCAGCCCCCTCAGCAGGGCTGTCTGCAGGGAGATGCCTTCTCGAGGCCATGGACCCCAGGCCTCTGTTATGCCTTCCCTCAACTTCACTTGATCTACAAGGTGCTCCTCAAGGTCAGGAGGGCAAGGCACAGGTGATCCTGGTGGATCCAGACTGGACCGCCAGTTTTGGTACCCCAATCTCCTCAGCCTCAGTGTCAGGCTCCCGAGGCATCTTCCAGCACGCCCAGACCTGCTCTCAGTCAGTCATGGGAAGGTCCTCCACCCGGACCTTCAATCTCTGCACCTGACATCCTGGTTCCTGAGTGGCTAGAGTTCCAGGCTTTGGGTCTCTCTGAAGATGTACTCACCGTAGTTGAGGCATCTAGGAAGGAATCAACCAGGAAGTGCTATGCCTTCAAGTGGAAGAGATTCTCCATTTAGTGTCAGGGCAAGGGGCTGGACCCTTTGTCCTGTCCAGTGGCTAGCATTCTTGAGTACATTTGGTCTCTCTCCAAAGGGTTCTTCGGTCAGCGACCCTTAAGGTGCAGCTGGCAGCCATCTCTGCTTATTGGGCGCAGGCTGGTCAGCAGATGGTGACACAGGAGAAAGGTGGTCTGGCGTTTCTTCAAAGGCTTCAACCACATTTCTCCTCTGGTGCGTGAACCACCACCACCGTGGGATCTACTGCTGGTACTGACAAAGCTCATGGGCAAACCATTTGAACCGATGCAGAGGTGTGAGATGTCACACCTGTCGTGGAAGACCGCCTTCCTGGTGGCTGTCATGTCAGCCAGAAGGATTGGGGAGCTCCAGGCGCTCTCTGTTGAGTGTCCTTATCTGGTTTTCCACAGGGACAAGGTTGTCCTGCGCCCCAACCCGAAGTTCTTTCCGAAGGTTGTGTCGGAGTTCCACCTGAACCAGGTGATGACTCTGCTGGTGTTCTACCCAGTCACACCTCGGATGCCAAATACAAGCTCCATACCTTGGAGCCGAAACGAGCCCTTGCTTATTACAGAGATCGTACTCCTGAAGTTCAGGGAGAGGTTCACCAGCTGTTTGTCACCTACGCTGAAGCCTTACCTGGCAGACCTGCAGCCAAGTGAACAGTTATCAGATGGATTACATCATGCATCGATCTCTGCTATAGGCTGGCGGGTAGGGAGCCTCCTGGAGGACTAATGGCTCATTCTACCTGCCACACCGCTGCATCAGTGGCTGCTTCTAGGGACATCCCCATCCAGGATATCTGCAGAGCTGATACCTGGAAGTCAGCAAACACCTTCATTTCCAACTACCACATCGACCTAGAGTCACGCCGGGATGCTGGTTTTGGGGCCTCAGTTCTTCAATCTCTATTTCCAAAGTAGTGTGTGCGCCTTGCCTCCTTCCTCCCGGAGAACTGCTAGGAGTCTGCCATAACGTGTGGATAAAAACGACATATCCACATCCCTAAAAACACAGGTTACTCACCTGTAACAGTAGATCTTACTGGACATAAAGTCTCCACCACTCATTCACACTGATGGGAGTATGCCGGAGGTGCTAGGACCCAGCAAAGTAAACTTTTTCAGGAGGGCCAGCACCAGTATGGAGCCATGAGGAAGCAGCACAATGAGCCAGGTGCGTGCAGTATAGACTGTCTCGGCGTCGACCCTCCAACCACCTCAGTTCCATTTTTCCCGCCATTGAGTGCACTTCAGTGATGACGTTGCTCGCCCGCCGGAAGTCAAACTTCAAACTAGCAGCTTAGTTTTCAGTTTTATTAGTTTGTATTTTATCATGATAAGTACTGTACCGATTATATTTTAATAAAATTCTTACTTATACAAGAGAGAAGTCTTCCTCCCTCCATTGACGGAGTCAACCATGAATGGGGCAGGTGACGGTAGGGAGACTTCGTATGAAAGTTGTTCAGTCAACCGGGCCGGGTCTGGTCCACCACCCTCTCCGGAAGGGGGTCTGACAACGGATGGTCCAGTGCTTGGGAAGGTGGGCAGTCTCCCTGAAAGCATAAAAAGAAACGGTCCCATTCTTGGCACTGTTCGACCTCGAGTTCTTTTTCAGCCCACTGGTCATAGAAGAAACTGCA
Source organism: Neoceratodus forsteri (assembly GCA_016271365.2). Lineage (NCBI taxonomy): Eukaryota > Metazoa > Chordata > Ceratodontiformes > Ceratodontidae > Neoceratodus > Neoceratodus forsteri. Next base: position 1,404,293,915 of record CM057450.1, read on the forward strand.
TCACTCGAGGCCACCCTCTGGTTGCTAGGGTCAGGAACCGGTCTCCGCTTCTTTCGGAGTTGCCAGTTTCTGTCTCTGGTAGCCGGCCTCTTCCACACCGGAGCTCCTCTTCGCCTATTGGAGGGGCTTCCAATGAGCAGTTTCACCATTGGGATGCTCTTATGGAGCAGTGGGCTCGGTTGTTGTCCTAACTGCCCAAACCGGCCAGTCCATCACTGGGGCCTTCGGGCCTGTCGGTTTCGGAATGGCAGGCAGGGTGGTTGGGATTTCCTAGTCGTGCAGCACCTTCTTCTGTGCCGTCGACTCCGTGCTCCGGTGTCTATCTCCCTCACATGGCAGCGGCACAGGGGCCACACCGATGCCTTTATCTCCTGCCATTTTTCATCCTTTAACCTCAAATCGCAGTTCTTGGACTTCTGTGATGGTGCCGTTTGACTGCTGTGTCGGCTTCTCCGGTGCCAAGATCCTTTGCGGGTGGTGTTGGCACTGTCTGCGGTGCTGCATACTCTGCAGGCGCCGTCCTCGGCGCCAGGCTATCAGCACTGCGTGGTGCTGCGCTGTCAATGCACTGGGGTGGTGTCGCGCCACTGTTGGTGCCCATGCTAACGCTGCTTTGCGTCGGCTCCTCTGTTCTCAGAGCTATTTTCCTCAGCGGTGCCGGGGATATGTGCAGCGCCGTCTAGTTTTCAGAGGTTCTCGACTCCGATTCTTTTCCTTCTCTTCTTCCTCCTGGTTTTTGTCCCATTCCAGTCTATACACCCCCCCCGGACTGTCAGGAGGTGATTTTGAGCCCGATCTGGATCTTCGGCTGGGTGATGATGTTGATGCTGATTCTTCCCTGGGGGCAGGGATCAGTCCTCCTGCAGAGCCTGTTGTTGAAGACCTTTCCTTTAAGTCCCTGCTCAGGAATTTAAATTGTACTCTTTCTCTCCTGTCCACGGACATAGATCCTGGGAAGCTTCTGCATCTACAATATCTACATGTTCTGGAAATCCCTATGGATTTAATCCCTCCAGTACAACCCTCTTTCGAGACTCTTTCCCAGATGGTGTGGAAGAGTCCAGCGCTTATTCCTTCTGTGGCCAAGTCCATAGACAGGAAATATGCCCCTCCCAGGGATCGCCCCACATTGGCCTCACAAGACTTTGCTAATGCCATTGTGGTCCTGGCAGAGAATGATGAGGCTGTTCTCCCTTGGGAATCTACAGCCCATCCTATAAACAAAGAATCTTGCAAGATAGACACCTTGGATAAGAGAGTGTTTGCTGCCTCAACCCTGGGCATGCGCATTGCCAGCTACCACAGCTGTTTTTCACAATATGAGTATGTTCTTTGGTATTCACTCAAAGCAATGGTAGAATCTCTGCCCAAGTCAGAGGTTAATTCAGAGCTACTACAGACCGTAACTAGGGGTATCGAGTCCAATACCCAACAAGTTAAAGCTGCAATGGACGCTTTCGAGACTGAGAGTGAGTGGTTGAAGACCACTGAGTACTGAGCATCCACTGAAAGGTTCCCATGTGAAGACGAGCCAAGGGTACAGTGACACCGAGGAAGCCATGAGGCCCAGCATCCGCTGGGTGTCAGCGTGGCTCAGTTGGTAGCACATCCGCCTCTGGACTAGAAGGTCGTGGGTTCCCGTCCCACACCGGGATTGGACTTGCACCTAAAAATCGCTGGCATCCGAGTGCAGTATTGGGGGGTGCTGTACTGCTGGGGTGTGCCGTCCTTCGGATGAGACGTTAAACCGAGGTCCCTTCTGCCCATCCTGGTGTTGTCCTGGTGGGTGTCAGGTGGAAGTAAAGAACCCAGGGCACTCCTCAAAGAGTAGGGAACATTCCCGGTGTCCTGGCCAACATTCCCCTTCCCATAAACCAGTTCATGCAATTATCCAGGCTGTGTGTGGGTGATGATGTGCGATATGGCCGCCACCACACATTCAGTCACTTCACTACCAGTCTAGCATTGCTTGTAAAGCACTTTGGATCTATAAAAAGCGCTATATAAATGCCGATTCTTCTTCTTCTTCTTCTTCTTCTGCTTCCCTGGTGGCGGCTGCAGCTGGCATTTGCACCTGTCACCACTCTTGGCTGTGTACTTCGAGCTTCATGAATGATGCCCAGCAGCAAGTCATTGCCTTACCTTTCAACGGTATGTGTGTTTGGGCCTCAGGTAGAACAAGCATGTGAGGCCACACGGAAGACTAGGTCTGCCATTAAGACAGCCAGACCTCCGCCTGCTCCCTCTTGAGGGGGTGGGAACAAGCTTCAGTCCGTCCGTGGGAAAGGCAGAGGAGGTTTTAACAGAAACCAGACCCCTCAGCCGCAAAAGAAAATGCAGCAAAAGGCACAAGGTCCAAAAGCGCCTAGTGCCACCTTCTGAGTTTTTGGCCAAAGTCCCACTTCAGCTGCCCGAGGGGGACTCCTCCTCGACAGTGGGAGGACGTCTGACTCAGTTCTTCGACCAGTGGAAATCTATAACATCAGACAAATGGGTCCTCAGGATAATCTGCGAGGGGTACTCTCTCAATCTGTCAGAAACCCCTCCGGATCATCCTCCCACGCTACAGCCCAGGCTGTCTGCGGCACAATCAGAACTTCTTGCTTCCAAGGTACAGGGTAGGAGAAGTAGTTCTGCTGGATCAATGAAACACAGGTTTCTACGCCCATTACTTTCTGGTCCCAAAGAAGTCTGGCGTCATGCGCCCTATTCTGGATCTCAGAAAGTTAAACAAGTTTCTGCACAAGGAAAAGTTTGATATCACTCGGTACCCTGCTGCCCTTGATTCATCAATACAATTGGCTAGCCTCCCTGGACATGCAGGACGCCTACCAGCACATTCTCATACACCCAAATCACCACAAATACCTAAGGTTCGTGGCGCTGGGTCAACACCATCAATTCAGAGTCCTGCCCTTTGGGCTATCCTTGGCGCCTCGAGTTTTTAGAAAGTGTTGTGCAGTTCTCGGGGGGCATCTAAGGAAAATCGGAATCCAAGTATTCCTGTATCTGTACGACTGGCTTCTAGCAAGTCCCTCCAGGCAAGAGACTCTGGAGGCCGTGGCCACAGCCTCAGACTTCCTCATGTCCATGGGAGTCCAACTGAACCTCAAGAAGTCACAGTTGCAGCCCTCCCAGAAGCTCCTCTTTATAGGATCTCTTCTTGACACTTCCTGTGTGAAAGCTTTTCTTCCGGAAGACAGGAGTGATATCTTACAGATGGCCCGATTCATCAGAGAACACGGCTCGGTTCGAGCACTCTCGATGCAACGGATGCTGGGCCTCATGGCTTCCTCGGTGTCACTGTACCCTTGGCTCGTCTTCACATGGGAACCTTTCAGTGGATGCTCAGTACTCAGTGGTCTCCAACCACTCACTCTCAGTCCTTTCTCATCAAGGTGACGGAACCTCTGAAGAGTTCGCGCACCTGGTGGTCTCAGGAGGACAACCTTCTGGAAGGATATCCCTTCGCCCCTCTGGATTATCAGATCGACATTAACACCGAGGCGTCCCTTATGGGTTGGGGAGTTCACTGCCGGGATCTCTTCAGGCAGGGTACGTGGACTCAGGACTAGTCTCAACTTCACATAAATGTCCTGGAAATGAGAGCCGTCCTCTATGCAGTCCGAGCTTTGAAGGACATACTCTATCACAAGAACATTCTCCTTCAAATGGACAACAAGGCAGTGATGTACTACATCAACAAACAGGGCAGTGCACACTCTTACCCATTATGCAGGGAAGCAATAAGAGTATAGGAATGGTGCCTGGAGCACAAGTCTCTGATTCAGGCGGTTTACCAGCCAGGAGTACAAAACGAGCTGGCAGACTGGCTCAGCAGAACGGAGACAGATCCTCACGAGTGGTCTCTCGACGTAACCGTCGTTCAGTCACTCTTCAAAGAGTGGGGAACTCCAGACCTGGACCTTTTTGCATCCCCAGTCAACGCAAAACTGCCTCTCTTCTGCTCCTGAAATCCAGGACCTGGCGTTTTTTGTCAGGATACATTCAAGCAGCGGTGGACAAAACGCTTTCTATACGCATTTCCTCCTCTTCCCCCAATTCAGAGGATACTGCTCAAACTGGAGACTCGGGGGCAGAATGATTCTCATTGCCCCATTCTGGCCTCATCAGAGCTGGTTCCCTCTAATCAGTGAAAAAAGTATTTATTCACAAAACCACATTGGTAAACGCAGCCACCCTGCAGTACAAGGACTGTTTTTTTTTTTATGATTATTTTTCCAGAGGCACATGTGATTTGAGCTGAGGTGTTTTTTTTGTTCTTCCCTCTAATCAACAGACTATCAGAAACCTCCCCGAAACCGTTTCCCCTTCAGACAAACCTTCTGACCCAGGGTCCTGTGGTCCATCCCAACCTGAAGTTGCTTCACCTTCATGCTTGGCTCCTGAGGAGATAGAGATAAATAGGTTTAATGTTTCTCATAGAGTTTCAGATATTCTTTTGGCTGCATGCAAGCCAGCCACCAGAAAAACCTACACAGCTAAATGGAAGCGTTTCCCTGTCTGGTGTGCAAAATCCTCTTGGAATCCTTTTTCCTGACCACCAAATAAAGTGCTGGAGTGTCTCTTAGACCTTTCAAACATAGGTCTGCAGTACTCCACAGTCAAAGTTCATCTTTGTGCCATTTTGGCGTATCATGAGCCAGTACTCTCCATGTCGCTGGCTCAGCTGCCCATAGTTAAGAGGTTTCTCAAAGGGATTCTGCATACTAGACCTCCTATTAGACGTCCAGTTGCAGCCTGGGACATTAACCTTGTGCTAGACATGCTCACTCGTAAGCCTTTTGAGCCTCTGGCTACTTGCGAGTTGAAATTCCTCACTCGGAAAACGCCCTTCCAGGTGGCCATTACTTCTGCTCGTAGGGTTTCTGAAATACACGCCTTGGTCACAGACCTCCGTATACTGTATTTCACAAGGACAAAGTAGTTCTTGGGTCTCATCCTAAGTTCCTGCCTAAGGTTATCTCGAAATTCTATCTGAATCAACCTTTAGTCATTCCTACCTACTTTGCAAACTTCCAGAATGAAGGGGAGCATACCCTTCATTCCCTTGACGTAAAAAGAGCATTGCAGTTCTATCTCGATAGAACGAAGGAAATTTGCAAGGCTCAACAACTGTTTGTTTCCTTCAGCACAACCCGGCTGGGTCAGCCTGTTGCTGTTGGGTGCATTTCAGCGTGGTTGGTGGCATTTCTTCACTACTGCTATTCTATGGCACAGGTCAAGCTGGAAGGCAGAGTGTACGCTCACCCTACCAGAGTAGTCGCGGCATCTATGGCAGAAATCCATAATGTCCCCATTGCAGATATTTGCAGTGTTGCTACGTGGAGCTCCATGCATACGTTTGTTAAGCACTGTGCCTTGGATGTTCATGCCAGACATCATCAGTCATTTGGCAGGACAATTATTAACAGATTTCTGTCCTAAGAAAGTGAGCTCCTTTCTCTCCTGCCACCTGTCTCAGGGGATTATTTAGTTCGGTACTCTCCCATCAGTGTGAATGAGTGGTGGAGACTTTATGTCCAGGAAGATATGGAAATTACGTACATACAGTAATTCTTTATTTTCTTGTACAAAGTCTCCACCACTTATTCATACGCCCACCCACCATCCCCCGAGCTCACTTCTCTGTTACTGGTCTTCACTCCCTCAAAGACTTTGTTGTTGACCCTTCTTACACGGGTCATTCGGACTATCTTATGTCCGGTTTTTAGGTTAGTTATGCTGCACCTCCTCGGAAAAAAAGGTACTGAGGCAGTTGGAGGGTCGATGCCGAGAAAGTCTGTACCGCATGTGCCTGGCTCGCGGTGCCGCTTCCTTGCGGCTCCATCTTGGCGCCGGCCCTCCTGAAAAAATTTGCTCCCACTCTGGGTCCTAGCACCTCCGGTGTACTCCCATCAGTGTGAATGAATGGTGGAGACTTCGTCCAAGATGATCAAGAATTACGGTAGGTACGTAATTTCCATTCTAGGGACATGGATATGTTGTTCATCCACACTGTCTGGCAGGTATCCTTGCCGCTTTAAATCTTGCCGGAAGGTCTTCAAGCTGGCTCCTCCCACCCACCCGGGTGGTAAAACTCTCAGCTCCGCCCCATGACGCCAGATCTTCCTTACCGCTTGGAAGCTCAGGTTCCCTCCTTAATGCTCTGCGTATAAGATTGGTTCCTAATTCTTCGGTTTTGCGAATTTAAAAGTTTTTCGCTAAAATAGACTTCGGTCTTCTATCCCTCATGGCTGCGATGGACAAATCGACTCCCGGTTTCCGGAGATGCCCTTGCATGCAGAAGATGTCTCTGACGGATCCACAGTCCACGTGTGTCTACTGTCTAGGCCTTGAGCACGACCCGCAGGCTTGCGACCTGTGCTCTTCCTTCTCGGCCTACGTCCTCGAAGACCGCGCTGCCCGTTTACAACTGGGGCGTCCCGAGAAACGTTATCCTCCGGTGAAGTCAAAAGAGGCCCGGTCGGCGGTTTCCGTGGCGGCGGACTCGGCGGATCAGCTCGAGCAGATGATCGCCCTCGAAGAGGAGGTGGCGCGGGCCACTTCTACCTCGGCCGCGGCATTTGTCCTGCTCTCTCTGGGTGCCTCTTATTCAGCTTCCTTTAAGGAGCTTTGTCTGACCCTCTCTACTAAAGAGGACCAACTTCTGCTGGACCTTTTCTCGGTCCAAAAGAAGACAAAAGTAAGTCCCTCCATTCGACACTCTTGGGGCGGGAAAGATCCTCTCCCCGAGTTGTCAAAACCGTCATTCGATTCAACCCGCTCGGCTTGACCACTGGTCTCACGGTGTCCCGTCAGGCCAGTTGGCCGAGACTCCGTCGGCGGTAGAGATTTTCTCGACCCGTTTGATGGGTTGTCGACAGGAGAAGCGAAATCCTCTCCCCGGTTCCCCGGTGGGAGTTGAGGACCCGTGGGCTTGTCAGTGCCTCGGTTCCGGAGCTTGGTGAACCCTCGAACCCGAGGGAGTGCCGCAGTTCCCCATGACACCTCCCAGGAAAGCGGGTTCTCGGTCTCGGTCTCGGACCTCTTGGCGGTCCAGCCCGATCCCGTCGTCATAGGCTGTCTCGGCACCGCGGCAAGCGGCGTCGCCCTTCGTCCTGCGATCACTCGGACGAGGAGGCTTCGGTGTAAGTTACGTCGGCAGATCGAGGGACCTCGATATGGCAACAGCTCCTTCTGACTGGGACCAAGCTGGCGCCGTCGCCTTCCCGAGCCATTGTAGGTGGCTGTCACGGGCGGCAAAACAACCCCTCGTTTACCGAGGAGCTGTTCCCAGGCGGTTGTTCGGCCAAAACCAGCTGCTCACCCGATTCCGGTGGAACCTCCACAGCCGTTATTTGGGGCTCCGACCAAGAATTCTCGGTCGGCTCAGGGACTGCCCCATAGGCTGTCTGTCATCCTCACTCCCAATCGACCTCGGCAGGTGGAGGGTGGCTCAGGTCGAGGCAGCTCTTCGAGATCTTCTGGAGTCCGACGGCGATTCCTCCCTTTTCTCCAAGGCGAATGGACTTGGGTCCTCAGGAGGACAGTCGGTGGGCGATAGCCCTTCAGTCCTACCTAGATTGCTTGACTCATCTCGGAGTCACGGGATGAAGCTCGAACCCGTCTCTAAGCGGGCCAGGTATCCCCTCACGGAGATTCTGGACCAAGGGGATTCCCCTACGGAGGCCTTTCCGGTGGCCGAGGCCATAGTGGGCCCGGTCTTGGAGCTCTGGCAGCGCCCTGCTTCCTGCCCTCCGCCTTTGGCCAGGATGGCCAGGAAGTATGTGGTCCTTACCGGTTCCTTGTCCGGTTTTTCGGAACACCCCTCGGCCGAGGGGTTAGTTACCGACAGTGTTTTCCGGCGTGCCGGGAACGCTAGGGACGTGGACAAACCTCCCGACAAGGAGTCTAAGAAATTGGACTATGCCGGGCGAAAAGTCTATGCTGCGTCCTCCCTCGGCCTTTGTCAGGCCAGTTCGGCCCGTCCTCATGGCACATTTCTCTCATGCCCTGTTGGGCTCCTGGATGAGGTTGTCCCTCATCTTCCAGCGAGACCTGCAGACCCACGGTTGGGCAGGTGCGGGACCAGAAGCAGGGCAGTGGCCAAACAGCAGCTTCAGATTGCTCTGGACACGGGGACTCATGTGCTAGGTCTGTAGCGGCCGCGAGTGGCTGTCGTCGTCGGGCTTGGCTGAGGATATCCACCTTCACTTCGGATACCCAGCACAAGTTGGCGGATGTCCCCTTCTTGGGGACCGACCTCTTCGGCCCTGGGGTGGAAGGTGACCTTCAGAGGATCGAGAAGTCCAATGCTACCTTGGACTCGGTCTCATCCGCTCAGAAGGACAAAGGCCGCAAACCACAGCCTAAGCCCTTTCGTCCCTTTGCGCCAGCGGCACGTCCGGCCCAGCAACGTCAGGGCCAGCAGGCTCGAGCTTGGCATCCCAAACCCAAGCCCGGGACTTCCTCCAACAGGAAGCAGGGAGGTAAAGGCCCAGGAGATCCCTCGGCTGGTCCCTCCTCCAAGCCTGCCCAGTGACGGGTTGAGGGGTGTCACCCCCAACCCCGTCACCTCACCCCAGGTTCCCCCTGTTGGGGGAGAGCTCCGTCACTTCCTTTCCGCCTGGTCCGTTATTACCACGGACAGGGGGGTGTTGGAGGTGGTGGGAAAAGGCCTGCCCTTGGAATTCGAGCAGGCCCCGCCCTTCAGAGCTGTCGCACCTAGGGGGGCATCAGGGTCCGCAGCCTCACTGTCGGCTCGCCGAGCCGACATCGCTCTCCTCCTCCAGAAGGAGGTGATCAGGGAGGTTGCGGACCCTCCCTCAGACCCTGGGTTTGTGTCCAGGTACTTCCTGGTTCCGAAACGGACGTGGGGCTGCGCCCCATTCTTGACCTACACGACCTAAACAAGTTCCTAAGGTCTGAACCTTCAGGATGGTCACTCTGGCTCAGATAATACCATCCTGGGAACTCAGCATGGTTCTGCTCTCTGGACCTGCAGCCAGCGTTCTTTCCGTCCCTATCCGTCCGTCACATCAGAGATTCCTTAAGCTTTCGGCGGAGGACCCTTTCAGTTCAAGCCATGCCCTTTGGCCTGTTTCCAGCTCCCAGGGTCTTCACCAAATGCATTGCAGTGGTGACAGCATTCCTCTTGTCGAGGGGTCGGGTGTACCCTACCTGGATGACTGACTGATAGCAGCCCCTCAGACAGGAGGTGGAGGCGGTCCAGAGATCTGGCCCTTCAGGTTTGCTCTCAAGTTGGCCTTCTCATCAACGAGGCCAAGTCGGAACTCGAGCCGAAGCAGGTGATTCTTTTCATCGGGGCAGAGCTCGACTCTCTTCGAGCCAGAGCACGGCTCCCGGCGGACAGGGCCGAGGTTCTTTCCTCCTTTTCTCAGTCATTTCTGGTTGGGCAATCGCGCCCTGCCGGGACTTCGTGCGCCTCCTGGGTCTCATGGTGGCCTGCACTAGCGTGGTCCATTGGGCCCGCTGGCACATGCGTCCTCTTCAGTGGGGACTGGCCAGCCAGTGGTCACAATGCTGCGATCCATTGGACCAGCTAGTGACGGTGACCCAGAAGGATGTGGAGCAGCTCTCCGGTGGTGGACCGTTCCAGTTCATCTGCAGGAGGGCATCCCGATTTGTCCGCCCTGAGCCGACGGTCTCTCTGTCGACCGATGCCTCTGATGGGTTGGGTGCCCATCTGGGGAACATCAGGCGACGGCCTCTGGTCCCCAGGAGTCCCGATGCCACATCAACCTGCGGAGCTCAGTGGTCCGCCTAGCTCTCACCGCCTTTGCTCCGTTTCTTGAGGTCCAAGTGGTCCAGTCCAGACAGACAATACTCACGACCATGTACTATCTAAACCCGCCAGGGCAGGACGCGCTTTATGCTTCTATGCAAGGAAGCTCTCCGCATTTGGTCACTTGTAAGCAGCCTGGAGGCGGATCTCCTAGCCATTCATGTGGCAGGAGCCTCCAACACCCTGGCCGATGCCCTAAGCCGGATAGGGGCTGCGTCCCATGAATGGTCTCTCCTGCCGGAGGTAGTACAAGATCTGTTCTCCCATTGGGGCACACCTCAGGTGGACCTGTTTGCCTCCAGGGAGAACGCGAAGCTGAGGCTGTTCCATGCCCGCCCCCCTCAGCAGGGCTTGCTGCAGGGGGATGCCTTCTCGAGGCCGTGGACCCTGGGCCTCTTCTACGCCTTCCCCCCATTTCTCTTGATACACAAGGTACTTCTCAAAGCAAGGAGGGACAAGGCGCAGGTGATTCTGATAGCCCCAGACTGGCCCTGCCACTTCTGGTACCCAGATCTCCTCAACCTCAGCTCCAGGCTCCCGAGGCAGCTTCCAGCTCGCCCGGACCTGCTCTCAGTCAATCAGGGGAAGGTGCTCCATCCGGACCTTCAATCCCTGCACCTGACGGCCTGGTTCCTGAGCGGCTAGAGTTCCAGGCCTTGGGTCTTTCCGACGAGGTCCTCAGTGTAGTTGAGGCGTCCCGTAAGGAGTTGGCCAGGAAATGCTATGCCTTCAAATGGAAGAGGTTTTCCATTTGGTGTCAGAACAAGAGAGCTTGGACCCTTCCTCCTGTTCCTTGGCAAGCATCTTGGACTATTTATGGTCCCTTTCTAGAAGGGCTTAGATCGGCTGACCTAAGGGTGCACTTGGCAGCCATCTGTGCTTACGAGCGGGCCGGGGAGCAGTCGGTAAGCAGGGAGGAAGGTGGTCTGGCGCTTTTTCAAGGCCTTGATCACATTTCCCCTCCGGTGCGAGAACCTCCACCTCCGTGGGATCTACTGCTGGTAATGGCAAAGCTCATGGTCAAGCCATTCGAACCAATGCACAGGTGTGAACTCTCTCACCTGTCGTGGAAGACCACCTTCTTGGTGGCTGTCACGTCCAGCCAGAAGGATGGGAGCTCCAGGCGCTCTGCATCGAGTCTCCTTACCTGGTCTTCCACAGGGACAAGGTTGTCCTCGCCCCACCTGAAATTCCTTCCGGTGGTGTCGGAGTTTCACCTTAACCAGGTGTTGACTCTGCCGGTGTTCTACCCCAGTCACACCTCGGAGGCCGAATACAGGCTCCATACTTTGGACCCTAGAAGGGCGCTCGCTTATTATAAGGAGCGCGCGGCTGAAATTCGGGGAGAGGTTCGCCAGCTGTTTGTCACCTACGCTGAAACCGCACCTGGCAGACCTGCAGCCAAGCGGACGATAGGCAGGTGGGTCACCTCCTGCATAGATCTCTGCTATAAGTTGGTGGCATGGAGCCTCCCAGAGGATAAGAGCTCATTCTACCTGCCATACTGCTGCATCGGTGGCTGCTTCCAGGGACGTCCCTATCTAGAAATCTGCAGGTGCTACCTGGAAGTCAGCACACACCTTCATCACCCATTACCACATCGACCTTGAGTCACGCGGGATGCTGGTTTGGGGCTCAGTTCTCAGTCTTTATTCCCTAAGAAGTAGGAATTATTAGCCTTGCCTCCCTCCTCCCGGAGAACTGCTAGGAGTCTCAGACAGTGTGGATGAACAACATATCCATGTCCCTAGAAATACAGGTTACTCACCTGTAACAGGAGTTCTAGGAATGGTATATGTTGTTCATCCACATGACCCACCCGACCTCCCCGGCTTCGACGCTCAACCTGAGCTTCCAGCGGGCCAGATCTGGCGTCATGGGGCGGAGCCGAGAGTTTTACCACCCGGGTGGGTGGGAGGAGCCAGCTTGAAGACCTTCCGGCAAGATTTAAAGCGGAAAGGATACCTGCCAGACAGTGTGGATGAACAACATATACCATTCCTAGAACTCCTGTTACAGGTGAGTAACCTGTATTTTCTAGCAGTGGTATATGATGTTCATCCACACGGACCCACCCGACTTCCCTGGCTTCAGTGCACAACCACTGCTTCCACTTCCAGCAGGCAAGATCTGGCGTCAAGGAGCGGAGCCGAGGGATAGATCACCTGGGTGAGTGGGAGGAGCCAGCTTAAAGACTTCCGGCAAGATATTTAAAGGGAAAGGACATGCCATAACGTGTGGATGAACAACATATACCGCTCCTAGAACTACTGTTACAGGTGAGTAACCTGTGTGTTTACTTATCTGTAACAGCAGATCTTCCATGGGGATAATCTCTTGCAGCAGGTGATGCACTTGGGTCGCCGCCAGAGGGTGCTGTAGTGCACGGCAGCTCTCTTCTAGCAGTCTTTTTCCAAGGGCCGCCCACACATGACATCATCCTTCTGCTTCCTATATGAGTGGGCAGTCCCTGGTATCCTCAGTTCATTTTCCTGCCGTCTTCAGGTCGCGTGCAGCAGCTAGTGCAGAGAGCAGCAGTCATCGATGGGAATTTGAGCTAAAAGCAGAATTTTTCCGTTTCACTTACTACATCGACGAATGTCCTAAGAATCTACAAGCAAGTCAGCGTTATTTCACTCATGTCGTTATGGTAGAAAGATCTACCGCTTCAACAACCACACCGTTTGTGTTAGGTGTCTGGGACCCACACATGATACCATCTCCTGCACTCTTTGCCAGGAATTCAACCAGGCAACCCGTCAATGACAGCTGCAGGAGATAGAATCCTACCTTATGGAGTAGAAATTGTCTCTACTAGAGAGCCAGGGGGCCTATCCCACAGACCCCACCTTCCACTGTTTCACACAAGAAGCACAAATACGAGAAGGAGAAGCCATCCTCATCTTCCTCGGGCAAACGCTCGTCGATGGCCACCATCACAGTTGCTCCACCGTCAGTGATGTCCTCCAAAACTGCCTTCTCGTCAACGGGGGGTTTCACCCTCTCGTCGCTGGTGCTTTCCAGCACTCTTGCTGCAGTTTCTGATGAACCCTATGTTGGTTCCATCGACGCCCCATAGATGGGGGATCGTTTTCCATCGACCACGTCTTCTTTTAAGCATTCTAATGCTTCTTCCATTGCTGCCTCATTGACGATGGGTCACATTTCCATGGGAAGCCTACTGCCTTTGCAATTCATACTGCCCCTCCTCCTACACACTTATTCTCTCATAGGGGCCAGGTGGACAAGGGATCGGGACCCTGGGCTTTACCACCCAGGGGCTAGACCTGCTTATACCTCGTGACCTATTTCCGCCATGATTCCCCTGGTTTCCCAGAAACCTCCTGTCTCTCCCCCCCCCCATCAGTGGACGTAGCTACAGTGGTACAGCAGGTTCTACAAGCCATTAGGCATTCTCAGCCTCCCAATCCAGGAGAGCCGAGTCATCCTTCCCGTTCTCCTACTCCTCTGCCTAAACGATTTCAGGGTGACAGGGACCCTTCTCCAACCTGATCACCTCCCTCATACGAAGATGATCACCTATCAGATGAGGCTGAATTTCCAGCTGATTTCACTGGAGACATGAAGAATGCAGACTTACAGGACTTGGACTCCCGTCCCCAGTCCCCTCTCTCTACTATTTCCTCTTTAAATTAGGAACTCCCCTGCCAGGCGGCTGCCTGTCCTCCAGATGACCCATCTTTTCATGAGACGATGGTCAAAATCCAAAAGGTCATGGGATTTTCAACTACCGAACATAATAAACAAAGAAAGGTAATGGCAGACTATCTCGAACTGCCTGAGGAACCTGTCATAGTGATATACCCCCACATATACAAAACTACCAAAACGCTATGCTGGCGGCCTGGACCCAACCTTCGACTGTCCCAGCCATTCCTAGGAAAGCGGATCACTTTTAACAGGCTCCTCTTGATCATCCCTTTCTTTCTACTACCCCTGAAGCAGATTCAGTAGTAATCACTACAGCTCATGATCGTACTAAACGACTGAAGCACATGAGCTCCTTACCTCTTGATAAGGAATCCTGTAGGATTGATTACCTAAGGAAAAAAGTGTTCCAGGCAGGTACCATGAATCTCAGGATTCTAAACTATATGGGACACATGGTCAGGTACCAGCGTACACTCTGGTCCCCTGCTATAGAGCTAGTTAATAAACTCCCTCCTTCACAGGAGAAGGATCAGTTGTTGGCTACCGTATCCACTGGCAATTCCATCTACTGACAGCTACTCTGTTCGGGTTATGAGGTGGTCGATGCATTGGCCTGCATGTCGGCCACGGGGATTACCCTCAGATGCCATGCTTGACTTCGAGTCTCAAGGTTCAGGACAGATGTACAACATAAAGTTGTTAATGCCCCCTTTAATGGGTCCAGGCTTTTTGGTCCAGGTACCCAAACGCTTTTAGATGATCTCCAGTCCTCAGGACAGACCCTACAAACAGTACATGGTATGTACCCTACCTCACAACCATCTTACCATCCCCAGTCCTCTTTTCATACAAAGAGTGGTGGTAAGTACTGAGGCTCATACAGAGGCGGATCCTGTGGCCGTTCTTGGTCTTGTTCCAGGACCGCCACTTCTGCTGCCAAGGGCTCCCGCTCTCACCCTCCGGGTGGAGCCGGCCATCCCACTTCCCAGTGACCAGCTGGGGTATTGCCCAGGCTTCCTCGACCAGGCCTCAGAAGCAGTGGGCGGTCATTTTGCCCTCCATTTAGAGGCCTGGCGAATGATCACCTCGGATGAGTGGGTACTTCAGATCATTCAGCGGGGTTACACACTGGAACTCACCTCCATGCCTCCCCCTCATCCCCCGCCCCCCGCCCCCCGCTCTGTCCATGACCTACCCAAACACATTCCTATTCTCCAGGAGGAACTCCAAGCCCTTCTGCTCAAGAAGGCCGTTTATCCAGTCCATCCATCCATCAGAGCACCAACAGGGATTTTATTCCCACTTCTTCCTGGTACCCAAATGAACTGGAGATCTCAGACCTATACTAGACCTCAGACAACTGAATCTACACATTCAGTACAAAAGGTTCTGGATGGTCACCTTAACATCTGTAATGCTGATGTTAAAACAAGGGGATTGTCTATGCGCACTAGACGTGAAAGATGCCTACCTATATATCCCCATCCACTCCGCCCACCACCGGTTCCTTCGCTTTTACCTGCTAGGACAACATTACCAATTCCGGGCACTCCCATTCGGTCTCTCATCCGCCCCAAGAGTGTTTACCAAGTGCCTAGTGGTAGTGGCGGCAGCCGTACGAAGAGAAGGACACTACTTCTCCGTTATCTGGATGACTGGCTCATAAAGGCAGATTCCAGAACCTCTCTGCTTTCCTCCCTTCAAGCAACCCTTACTCTGTTTCACTCCCTACGGATTACGGTCAACTGGCTGAAGTCCAACCCAACTCCTACCCAGTTGCTCCAATATATAGGAGCTGTCCTAGTTACCACCTCCACCAGGGTTTACCTCCCTGCCGCCTGGCAGGACAGACTTCAATCTCTGGCTACCCAGATATAAACTCAACAAGTTATCACAGCCAAGTGTCTTTTATGCCTTCTAGGACACATGGCTGCTGCCATCCCTACGGTAGCATTTGCCTGTCTACATATGAGACCAGTCCAGTGGACTCTTCAAAACCAGTGGTGTTAAAGAACCGGAGACAAAGTCAGAGTCACTCCCGCTCAGCCCTGTCCTGGTGGGCCCAACGTGCCAGCCTCTCTCAAGGCTTGCTATTCCAATCTCCCCCACCACAGCAGACGTTGACCACGGATGCTTCTCTCGAAGGGTGGGGTGCGCATCTGGGTCCTTACAGAACACAAGGCACGTGGTCCCGATCCTCCACTTATCCTCACATAAATCTCCTGGAAATGAAGGCGGTCTGCCTTAGCCCTTCAGGCTTTTCAGCCTCAGCTTTCCCTGAGACGTCTGCCGATCCAATCAGACAGCACCTCAGTGGTATATTACCTCAACAAACAAGGAGGTACAAAGTCCCACACTCTCTGCAGAGACACGATAGCGGTTTGGCAGGAAGCCATACAACAACACCTTTCGTTAACAGCCGTCGATCTCCTGGGACGCCACAATACCCTGGCCGACGTTCTCGGTCACCAGTCCTCCATGCACAAATGGACTCTTCATTACGAAATTCTCCAGAGAATCTTTCACTTGTGGGGGACCCTGCACCTCGACCTGTTCACCTCCCTCATCAGTCACTATCTTCCCAGATACTATTCCATTATCCCAAGCAAAAAGGGGCAGTCTATAGATGCCCTGTCCCAACCATGGACAGGACTCTTCTTATATGCTTCACCCCCCGTCCCACTCCTGCAACGGACTCTGATGAAACTACAACTCGAGCCTGCCACCATGATCCTCATAGCTGCTCTGTGGCCTTGGCGGGTGTGGTTTCCCCTACTTCAACAATTCTCAGTGGTGGAACCCATTCCATTACCAATCAGGCCAGACCTGTTGACTCAGAATCAGGGAACCCTGCTTCATCCCAACCTGAGATTACTACACCTTCACACTTAGCTCCGGAGGACGCTTTCATAGCTTGTCTCCAAGTCTCCTCACCTGTGGCCAATATTCTATTAGCCTCACATAAACCAGCAACCAGGGAAACTTATAATGCTAAATGGAAACGCTTTTCCATTTGGGCCGCTTCCCGATTGTTGGACCCCTTCTCATGTCCACTCACTACTGTCTCGGATTACCTGGCCTCACTTGCTGGGACAGGGTTGAGCTATTCCTCTATTAAGGTCCATTTGGCCTCTATTTTGACCTTCCATGAACCCCTAGATGGAAGATTACTGTATAAACATCATCTAGCCAAAATGTTTCTAATAGAAATATTACATATCAATTCTCCCATTAGACGACCCACACATCCATGGGATCTAAATGTTCTCTTAGAAGAAACTGACCCTTGAACCTTTTGAACCGGTGGCCACTTGTGACCTCAGTTTTTTTTCTTGGAAAACATTATTCTTAGTGGCCGTCACTTCAGCTCGGCGTATATCCGAGCTTCATGCCCTCCTGTGTAAAGAGCATTACTTAATTTTCCACAAAGACAGAGTGGCACTTCGGACAAATCCTTCCTTCTTACCTAAGGTGGTCTCATAATACACCTTAAATCAGTCCATGGAGTTGCCTGTCTATTACTCTGAGTACTCCAATCAGTGAGAATACCTCTTAGATACCCTAGACGTCCACCGTACTCTTCGATATTATACTAATTGTACCAAATTGGTTAGAAAGGTCTCTCAATTTTTTGTTACCTTCGCCTCAACCAGGGAAGGTTTCCCGGTCACTAAACGGGCCCTTTCCAATTGGCTAGCACACTGTATCACATTTTGTTAAAAAAAAAAATATAACAAACCATTGCCAGGACCTGTCCAAGCCCATTCTACCAGAGCTATGGCCACCACAGCAGCCTGCTTCAAAGGAGCTTCTGTCGCAGATATCTGCAACGCAGCCACATGGTCCACAATACATACCTTCACGAAGCATTACAACCTAGATATTGCTTCACGCCATAGGCTGTCCTACAAGGCCTGCTGTCATAACTCCACCCTTCTTGCGTTTACTGCTTGGGAATCATCCCAAGTGTATTACTTGCTGCAAGAGATTATCCCCGTGGAAGATAGTACGGTTACATACTTACCGTAACAGTAGATCTTTGAGGGGTATCTCTTGCAGCAGATACGATCCCTCCCTCCCTCCATCCCCCTCCTTCTCTAGGAGAACAAATTCTGATCCAGTTATTCAGGAGATACTTATGGTACCTGGGGTCTCCCTCGGTCTTCGCTTAGCGAGTTGAATCTGGAGGGGGAACTGAGGATACCAGGGACCGCCCATTCTAATATAAGAAGCAGGAAGATGATGTCATGTGTGGGCAGCCCCTTGAAAAACAGTGCTAGAAGAGAGCTGCCGTGCACCACAGTGCCCTCTGGCGATGAACCAAGTGTATTACCTGCTGCAAGGGATACTCCTTAAAGATCTACTGTTACAGTAAGTACGTAACTGTACTTTCTAGGAGTGTTTTATATATAGGATAAAGTATGGGGTGCAGTGTGTAATGAGAATTTTACACACACCTGAGTTGTTGGATAGCACAAACAGCCATCCAACTATGGAGATGTGTGTAAAATTTGAATTTACAAACTGCACCCTATACTTTGTTTTATGTAATTGAGAGGTCTAATTTTTTTGCTGCTTTCTCTCACTAAGAGTTGTCCAGGAAAACAACGGGAAATGTGAATATTTACAAAAAACTTTTAAGTCCTTAATTCAGCTGCCTCTTCAGATGTGTTGTCTGACCAAATCCTGTGAGCCCCACACAAGTCTGGTGGGGGGGGGGCGGGTAAAGAAGGGCGCAAACCAGAAGAATTCAAACATGTAGACAGTTCTTCTGTATTTCAAGTGTCTGAACCTTTTATTGTAAATATTGGCCCAATTCCTCTACGTTTCGCCAATACATAATTGGCTTCATCAGGAGGTGCCTTTTAAAAAAAACCTTAAAAAGACATAAATATACATAAGTTATCTGTCTACATCTCATATCTTACAATACAAATAACTACCAATATATTTGATAATATCAGGTCACTTACATCCTTTCATAGATCTAAGTCAATATTGTTCACTTTAAATTGACCAGAAACAGTATAATTTCTAAAATGAAAACAAAAGAAATCAAAATGAGACTGATCCATACATTCTTATTGTCCAAAACCCTTAAATTGTTCACAATGTATTACTTCTATGGCAAGCTTAATTATCCAATATACATTTATCACAATATATTTCTCCAAACATTTCTCATATGGATGTTAATCTATGGCAACTCCTTATCTTAGACATATTTTTAATGTCCTTTACCTTATTCAAATTCTGATTTTTCAGCACGTCATAGTTTAGAATACTGCTAAATGGCCCCTTCTATTGGCAATTCTGTAAAAACATAATCTTAAATACTCAACACCAACGATATTATTTTTCGTACATCATAACTTGACATACTGGTCTTTAAGCATACAAGCTCAAATCCCTTTTGTTGGTGTTACTACAGTGTTTTTCATCCAACATAACATCCTTCCATTTGATTATATTTAAATATTTTAAACAATTTCTTTTTTCCTTTCAACTTCCTACAAAAAACAGTATTTAATTACTTTCTGTATCTTTTACTGGCTTTTTAAATGTGGAACAATCTTGAATGCGTCTGCCCCATACTATTTTGTCAATAACTAATTCAAACAACATGAAGTCTTGCTATATTATGACATATGCAGTGAGTCCCAACCTTCGAACTGCTCCGGAGGTGAAAGAGTTAACTTTCCATGCCAGGCATGGAACGCTGAGCTCGAGCTCGGTTGAAAACTCTGTCTGTTGTTCTTCAAACTCAAACTGTCAGATTCTTTACTCCGCCTCACTGAACAGTCGCTCCGGAGATTTTCTCCTTCTGCTTGGTTCATTTTGTCGGTTAAAGTATTATTTTCTCGGCTTTGTGACCGAATTTAAACCACAACCGGTCGGTTCCAGCTCTGTCTGTGGTATTGTGAGTACTAGATAGGTTTTACATTTAATTCTTCTGTGTGGAACTTGTAAACGGTTATCGGTTCGGTTTGAACCGATCAGGTTGTTTTAAAATACATTAATCTGTCTTTTAGAGTGTGGTTACCGGTTCTTATCGGTTCTAAAAAAACAGATTTTATTACGTTTTTTTTCCACGACCCGTGACACGGTTGGGAACCGATAAGAGGGTCTTGCTTGGCGGATTGTCATAAATGGGCAAGTTTGGTTAGGACTGGCACTATGTCTGAGAAACCCAAAAGAAAAACCGGGCCCACTGGGTTTCAACACTGCAGTGTCTGTGGGGAAGTCTTTGCCAAGGCTGACCCCCACACCACCTGTGTTTATTGTCTGGGGTTTGATCACCTCAATGCAGACTGCCAGATTTGTAAAAATTTTCCTGCAGTTACCCTGGAAAAGAGAGTTGGAAGGCTCAGGGAAAGGGAGGCCAAGAAGTCCGCTGACCCGGATGGCCAGCTCGGTTCGGTTCCAACCGAACCGAGGAGTGCCCTCTGACCAGGGCGAGACTTCCTCGGGCAAAAGGAGAGCCGACTCGGAGGAGTCAGTTCCAGCAAAAAGGACTAGGAAATCAGCTGGTGTGGAGCCAAAACTTTCCTCTCCAACCGCTGAAGAAATAGCCAAGCGATTAAAATTGTCCAGTCGCTTTCCCGGTTCTGACCGAACCGGCACCATCAGGAAAAAGCGTGCAGTTCGGCCGGTTCCACCGTTCAAGACTATGATTTAGAGGAATTTTATGAACCGGAGGAGGGAAGAGGGTATGAGGAGAGTGAATGTGGATTTGAAAGTCTGGATGTGCCCATTGAACGGATATCTCCCAGACAGACCTTCAGGAGTGTCTCCTCCTAGGCTTTCTGAGTCCCCTTCTCATTTTATGTTTTATAAAAAAGTGGCTAAAACTCTTCAGCTCCCTATGGAGGAAGCTGTGGATGATCAAGAGGAGCCTGACTATGTGGAAATGATGGATATCCGAGAGTCTAGGAGACTTTCTATTCCTTTGCATAAATCTTTTGGGAAACAGACAGTAAAAATTCTAAAAACTCCTCACACTGTACCTCCTATGGATAAGAGAATGGACAAGAGGTACACATTGTCAGGCTCTGATACGGAGTTCCTTTCACAACAATGCAGCCATGTTGGGGTAGCGCAGGCTGCAGCCTGTGACAAGGCAAATATTCCCTTGGCTTCACACCCCCCTGACAAGGACTCCAGGAGGATTGATGCCATGGCACAGAAACAGTACATGGCAGCATCCTTGGGACTCAGACAGGCAAATTATATGGCTTATGTTGCTAGATATCAGAAATCCAGATGGGATACTGTTATGGCTCTAGCAAAACAGGTCCCTGGCCAGCTTGCCAAGGAGCTGGAGCAGGTGGCTGCTGATGGTATTGAGGCATCTAAGGTGCAGTTCCATGCTGCAGTGGACTCTAATGATGTGTCATCAAGAGTCATGGCTACATCTATGGCACTTCGCAGAATGGCTTGACTCAGATGTACTAGCCTGTCACAGGATACCCAGACTAAAGCCATGGATTTTCCTGTTGTGGGTAATTCTCTGTTTGGGGAGCAGGCAGAGAATTACATGAAGAAAATGGATGAGTATAGGACCACCTATAGGAGTGCACAGGCCAAGGAAAGGCAGGCCACTCCTCAAAGGCAACCTTTCAGGGGCAGGCCTTTTCATAGGCCTTTTTACCAAGCCCAGGCCTCCTCTTCAGCTTACGCCCAGAGGGGTTTCTTTAGAGGGAGAAGCAGACTGGGTACAAGCAGGCCTGTTTCCACCCCTCAGCCTAAAGCCCCTACCAAGCAGGCACCCTGATGGGGTGGCCAGGGCCAATTCTCAACTACCTGTAGGGGGCAGGCTGGCTTACTTTGTCCAGGACTGGAAGTCTCTGACATCAGACAAGTGGGTCCTGGAAGTAGTAAGCCAGGGACTGGTTCTCAGCTTCAAAAAATTTCCAAAGATGAGAACCAGATCCTTTCCATCTGCAAATCCATCAGAGGCACTTGCCCTAGAGGCAGAAGTCTCTACCCTCCTGGCTCTCAGAGCCGTGGAAAGGGTTCCACCCCTACACCAGGGCAAAGGATTGTACTCCAGGTACTTCCTTACCCCCAAAAGACAGGAGAATGGCGGCCCATCCTGGATCTCAGATACTTAAACAAGCACCTTTTAAAACCAAAATTCAAAATGGTGACTCTGGGAATTATTCTACCCTCTCTAAGGCCAGGGGACTGGCTAGCGTCTCTGGACCTCAAGGATGCCTACTTCCATATTCTCATCAGAAGCTCCCATCGAAAGTACCTCAGGTTCGAGCTGCCCTCAGGCCATTACCAGTTCAGAGCAATGCCCTTTGGCCTCACCTCTGCTCCAAGGGTATTCACAAAATGCCTGGCAGTAGCAGTTGCCTACCTAATAAGGCAAAAAATTGCCATCTTCCCTTACCTGGACGACTGGCTCATAGTAGGCCAGTCTCCAGACCAAGTCAAGTTACATCTTCAGATAACTCAGCAACTGCTTACCTCTCTAGGTTTCCTTCTGAATCTTCCAAAGTCAGTTCTAGAGCCTGTCTAGCTCCTCACCTTCATAGGCGCAGAACTGAACACAGAGGAAGCCAGAGCCTTCCTTCCTTTGGACAGGGTAAGGACCCTGGTCTCTCTGGCCTCCCTATTCACCCTGCAGGTCTCTCGACCAGCAAGGCATTTTCTACAGCTCCTGGGGCACATGGCTGCTTCTACAGCAGTAGTGCAAGGAGCAAGATTTCAGATGAGAGACATCCAGTTCCATTTGAGAGCCTTTTAGTCTCAAAGAAAGGACCCTCTAACCAAGCTGATCCCAGTGACTCGAACCCTGATCCAAGCCCTACAGTGGTGGCAGGATCAGAGCAATCTGAGACAAGGGGTTCCCTTTGTCACTCAGTCTCACTCTTTAATCCTTACTACGGATGCATCCCTCTTGGGGTGGGGAGCTCACATGGGTGACCTCACTACCCAGGGACTGTGGTCCCCTCAGGAATCTCTGCTCCACATCAACCTGTTGGAGCTCAGAGCAGTTTTTCTAGCACTTCAAGCTTTTTCCAGATCTGTTCAGAACAAAATTGTACAGGTCAGAACAGACAACACCACTACAATGTGGTACATCAACAAGCAAGGAGGCACTCGGTCTATGGCCATGTGCACCGAAGCAATGAGGTTGTGCTCTCTGGCTTACTCCCTGAACACCTCCCTTACGGCAGTTCACCTCCCAGGCAAGGACAATGTCCTGGCAGATGCTCTCAGCAGGATTTCCCAGGGCCATCAAATGGTCACTGTATCCCCTGGTCCTGGAGGTAATATTTGCCAGATGGGGCACCCAGAGATAGATCTTTTGCAGCCCCAGACAATCCCCAACTTCCCGTTTTTGCTGCAGGCCCCAGTGTTGGGCTCAGTCCCTCTGGACGCCTTAGTTCTCAATTGGGAAGGGAAGTTTCTCTATGCTTTCCCCCTTCCCTCTCCTGTTCAAAGTGTTAGTCAAAATCAGATCTCAATCCTGCAAAGTGATTCTGATTGCTCCAGATTGGGCCAGACAACCCTGGTATCCACTCCTACTGTCCGTAGCAGTCCATCTTCCCCTGTGTCTTCCCAGGAATCACAATCTGTTAACCTGTGCTCAGGGAAGGGTTTGGTACTCGAACCTCAAATCTCTCAATCTCAAGGCCTGGCTCTTGAAGAGTTAGAGTTTGCTGATCTACACCTCTCCCAAGGTGGAATGGATATATTGAAGGCTTCTAGGAAGCCTTCCACCAGGGCTACTTAGAATTCCAAATGGAAGAGGTTTTCCATATGGTGCTCTGGGAAGCATATTTCCCCAGAATCTGCTGATTTACCCACAGTCCTGGATTATATGGTCCATTTAAACACTTTGGGTCTCAGACCAGCTACTCTAAAGGTACATTTGGCAGCGGTGTCTGCTTTCATTTCAGCAGGTAAACCCTCTTCTCTTTCAGCTCATCCTGTATTCTCTAAGTTTTTTAAGGGATTGCTTTACACCAACCCTCCATTCAAGGACCCTGCCCCTGCCTGGGATCTTAATGTTTGCATTGCTCAGCTTATGCAACCTCCCTTTGAGCCCTTGTCTTCAGCAGTGCTTAAGTATTTGACTTGGAAGACTGTGTTTCTGGTAGCCATCACTTCTGCCAGACACATAAGTGAGTTACAAGCTTTGTCAGTGGAGCCTGATTTTATCTCCTTCCGTAGAGATAAGGTGGTCCTCAGGACTAACAGGAAGTTCTTGCCTAAGGTGGTTTCAGATTTCCACCTTAATCAATCTATTTCTCTTCCAGTGTACTTCACTGACCATTCCTCCTCTGGCGAGAAGAGAGCCCTTAGTTACTACATTGAGCGTACCAAGGGTCACAGGTTTGACTCCCTCCAACTGTTCCTCACTTATGGTGAGGTTGGTAAAGGGAAACCTGCCACTAAAAGATCCATTGCCAGGTGGATTGTCTCTTGTATCCAATTCTGTTATGAAAAGCTGGGTAAGGTTCCTCCCTCAGGCCTGAGAGCTCACTCTACCAGAGCTACAGCTGCTCCCCTGGCTGCCCATTCTAGAGATTTGTCAAGCAGCTACCTGCAAAACAGTTCACACTTTTACCAAGCATTACTCTCTGGACACCCAGGCTAGGAGTGATGCTCGGTTTGACACAGCTGTGCTTCAGAGCCTATTTCCTAAGTAGGTTCTGTCCCTCCTCCATGGAGGTACTGCTGTGTAGTCTGCATATGTCATAATATAGCAAGACTTCATGTTGTTTGAAGAAAAAAATTACTCACCTTAGTAATGTTGTTTTTTCTAATGGAGTCTTGCTATATTATACCCTCCCTCTCAGAACCTCTGTTTTTGGGATGTGGGTGGGCAGTGCAGTGTTGGCACTTAGTAGATGCCCACCTTGTTTTCACCCCTCCATTTTTTGGGGGGTGACTGGAGTGTTGTGTTTTCATTTTTGGGTCTCCTGACTTGAGTCTTTGTTTTGGGACCAAAAAATGTGTTCTTATATTTAGTAGCCAGTTGGCTAGTGTAGGTTTACAGCTTCCACACAGGACCTTAGTGAGTTTAGCTCGTAAAGATCTGACAGTTTGAGTTTAAAGAACAACAGACAGAGTTTTCAGCCAAACTCGAGCTCAGCGTTCCATGCCTGGCATGGAAAGTTAACTCTTTCACCTCCGGAGCAGTTCGAAGGTTGGGACTCACTGCATATGTCATAATATAGCAAGACTCCATTAGAAGAAACAACATTACTAAGGTGAGTAATTTTTTCTTACTGTTACTTTGACGGCATGCTCTTTTCCCTAAAATATATCAGAATCAATTACTCGTTTTATTTTAGTTCATTGCCTTTGCCTATTCTTTTACAAGGCCATCTTCCAAAACAGACATACATCTACATGTCCGCTATCTGCTCTACATTATTTTCTTTTAATTTAATAACGTCCTGATACCCTTCTTCTCCGTATCATTTATTAGTCGCTATAATTTGCATTTCCTCTAAAATAAGCTCTCCTTTACATGCTCAATGTCATTTCTAAACTTTTTTCTTCTAATTCCAACATGTCAGAACTTTTTACTGGCATCTATTTGTAAATCAGGCCACTGCCCTTTACTTTACTTAGCCGTTTCTTCTAATGTGACTTTCTCAGACAGACTCGAACTGCTTCCATGTCTGCTACCGCAAACTGCAAGCCTGACACATCGTACCCCTCAGTCAGTATATGTTCACTTCTGTTACTAACTATCCCATTAGCTCTCACGATAATTCTTACAACATTGTGGAGCCCTAGAAGTCAAAAACTTTTAAACTCCTTTAGACTAGATGTACTCCTTTTCTTTCCACAAAGTTTTAATATCATAAAAGCCTACCTTTGCTTTTCTCATGTCCGTCCACGCTGCAGCTCGGGTAATACTTAATGAGTTCGAGCGGGTTTCTCCCTGCTTTTATGCACATGTGCATTTTAATTGATGTATCAATTAAGTCATTGATATTTGCTTAATCTATCCTTAAAGAGGCTTGAATGATTTTAATATATATAAATATTTTTTTTTATATTAAGAACCTTAATACTATATATGTTTTCTCTCACACAAAGAGCCGTGTATTAAATGCTGTAATTAACACTCATTTATTACGGCATTTAACACACAGCTTTTTTTATGGGAAAAAATGCAACCCATTAATTAAATGATGTTCATCCACACTGTCGCACCTGACCTCCCCTGGCATGTGGCACACTGATTTTGCTTCAAGCGGGAAAGATCTGACGTCACGGGGCGATGCCAAGGGAGAAACTACCTGGGTTGGTGGGGAAGAGCCAGCTTGAAGACGTTTTGGCAAGCTTTAAAGGGAAAGGACACTGCCAGAAGTGTGGATGAATATCATATACCACTCCTAGAACTACTGTTACAGGTGAGTAACCTGTTTTGCACAGCACACGCCTCCAGTGTGTGGAAGCCCCCCTGCAATGGATCCCCTTCCTCTGCTGTGTCCCTAGTTTTGGCCAATTTGGTATCATCAGAAGGCTTCAGCAGCCTGCTGTTAACTGTCTCCTTGAGGACCAGAACGCCAGACCCTGCACTGGCCCCTGTATTACAACACTCCATAAATCCTAACACTCTGAATGTTGACCATCCACCAGCATGCTCTGTTTCCTACCTGTGAGCTAATTTGTTATTCAGCTCCTGTCTGTTTTGCAGACCACCTACTGTGCTACTTTCTCCATGAGTTCTTCTTTTGGTGCATGTCAGAGGCCTTGCTGAAGTTCATCTAGGACATGGTTGAATGTTTATTTCAAAAGCACCCTTCTCGTACCCAGAGCCCTGTACAGTTAAGCATAATTACAGTAACAAAAATAAATATTTTAGGAGCGTGGATATGTTGTTCATCCACACTTCTTGGCATGTCCCCTTCCACTTTAAATCTTGCTGAAAGTCTTCAAGCTGGCTCCTCCCACCCACCCGGGTGGTATATACCTCGGCTTTGCCCATGATGCCAGATCTTCCTTTCCGCTGGAAGATGCAGGTTCCGTCATGCTCTCAAAGCATATCATAGGCCCTGGATTCCAGTTGTCGGTTTCTGCTGAAACTTAAACCCGTTCGAGTTAGCGATTGCACTTTCACCGCATCCACCGTGGAGGACAAATCTTCCCTCAGATTTCGCCGGTGCCCCTGTGGCCAGAAGATGCCGTGCACCGATCCCCACCTAACGTGCGTTTACTGCCTAGGTGTCGGACATGACACCTCGTCATGTAGTTTTTACCTGTCCTTCCATCCCGACATCCTGGATGACTGCAAGGTGCCTTTGAAGCTGGGGAGACCAGAGAAAAGGAACCCGCCGGTGAAATCGAAGGAGGCGAGGTGGGCGGTTTCTGCGGCCGCGGGATCCGCCGAACAGCTGGAACAAATGAAAGCATTTGAGGAGGAAGCAGCTCGAGCTTCAGCCAGTTGAAGCTTCTTTGTTCCTATGAACCTTGGCTCCACCTTTACGGGCTCCTTCAAGGAGTTGTGCCAGTCTCTCCCACTCGGGGTGAGGCGCCCTGGGGCTCGCAGTCTTCCTGCTCTCGGAAGAGAGAGAAGGACCCCGTGTCTTCATCTGCAAAGATGTTCCTGGGACCAAGAGAGGTCCGAGTCCCAGGAACACATTGTCTCGACTTCGGTTGAGATCGCAACCTCGGCCGCTGGCTTCACAGACCTTCCGTCTGGCCAGGGGACTGAGGAAGTGGCCGAGGAGGTCGAAATTATCCTCGACCTGATAGACCCTCTGTCGCCAGCCGTGGCCGACGACTCTTTGGAAGGGACTCCGGTCCTTGTCTTCCTTGATGAGGAGACCCAGCCTGCTGGTGTTTCCATCAAGGACCCGGTTCCAGACCCTTGGTTTTCACTGACCCCGGTGTCTCCTGATCTACCGAGTTGGCCTCCTCGATATCGGTCAAGGTCCAGATACCTCTCGGCCAAACGGCCGAGAAAGAGCCACAAGTGCTTTAAGAAGAGGCGTTGCCACAGGTCCTCATCCTCCTCGGATGAGGAGAGGCTCCGGCGGAAACTCCATCGGCACTATGAAGACCTCGTGTGGCAACAGCTGATTCTGACCGGGCAGAAGCCGGCTCCGCTGTCCACTGCGGCATGACTTGGCTTCCACCTCCTAGGCCGACGCCAACCCCTCCGGAACCGAAGCCACTGGTTCCTCCTCCCATGGGGCTGGTCCGTCTCTCAGTTCGGCCTGTTCCAGTCTCTCCACCAATTCTGGTGGAACCACTGCCGAAACAGCCTGAGGGAGGGGCGCCCTCTAAAGAGGACCAACAGGACACCAGGCTTCCCCAACGTCTGTTGATAACAGTCACCCCGGACTGCCCTCGGCACATCGAAGGTGACTTAGGCGGTAGACTGCTCTACCATGACTCCTTGGATTCGGACATCACCAGCTTGCACTCATATCCTGGGGATGATGAGTCGATGGTCGTCGCAGGGTTGGAGGAAGGCTCTTCCTCCTTTCAGGGCATTCTCCACCTCGTCTCCGACTCCACCGGAATGCCCCTGGAGCCCATCCAGAAAAAGGCGAAGTACCCTCTCATGGATATCCTCAAGAGAGGGGATACCCCGATGGAGGCCTTTCCGGTGGCCGAGGCCATCGTTGGACCGGCCTTGAACTTTGGTAGCGTCCTGCCTTCTGCGTAGCACCATCTGCCCGCATGGCCTGCAAGTACGCGGGATTCACTGAATACCCTTTGGCCAAGAGCCTGGTGACCGTCTCGGTGTTCAGGCGCACGGGTAGTTCGGCCAAACTGACCGACCCCTGGACAAGGAGTACAAAAATATGGACGACTCTGCCTGCAAGGTCTACGCTGCCTCTTCTCTGGGCCTTCATCAAGCCAGTTCGGCTGTTGTATGGCACACTTCTACTATGCCCTCCTGGGGTGATTGGACGAGGTCCTCCCTTATCTCTCACCGGACATGCAGATTACTGTCAAGCAGGTTCGTGACCAAGGTTATGCTGTCGCTAAACAGCAGCTCCAGACAGCCTTGAATATTGGAGATTCTTGTGCCCGCTTGTTGGCAGCCGCAGTGGCCTCTCACCGCAGGGCTTGGCTGAGGCTTTCCTCCTTCCCGGCGGATACTCAGCATAAGCTTGCTGACGTGCCCTTCCTGGGGACCGACTTGTTTGGTCCAGGAGTGGCCGGTCACCTTCAGCTTATAGAGCAGTCCAATGCCACCTTGGATGCTGCTTCTGCCAAGGGTTCTTCGGGCAAGAACCAGCAGAAGAGAAAGAAGAAGCCATTTTGGCACTCTTCCCCTGCGGTCAGGCAGCCCTCCTATCAAGGAGGTCAGCAGCAGCAGGCTCAAGCTTGGCATCCGCAGCCCAAACAGGGTCCTGAACAGCACCGCAAACGAGGCCGAGGTGCAGGTCCTGTAGCCTCCTCCTCCTCCTCTAAGCCTGCCCAGTGACAGGTTGGGGGTCGCCACCCCTACACCCATCATGTCAGCTCTGGGTCCTCCTGTGGGGGGTCAGCTCCGCTACTTCCTTTCCACCTGGTCCACTATCACTTCAGACAGGTGGGTTCTCGAAGTGGTCGGTCAGGGACTGCCTCTGGAATTCGAGCAGTACCCTCCCAGTCGAGCCCGCGCCCCTCGGGAGGAACGGATCTCTGCATGCATCCAGTCGGCTCTTCGAGACAACGTGGCTCAGCTCCTCTGCAAGGAGGCAGTAGCCCCAGTGCCGGATCCTCCGACAGACCCAGGCTTTGTTTCCAGGTACTTCCTAGTGCCCAAGCGGACGGGGGGGTTGGCGCTCCATCCTAGATCTCCACGACCTGAATCAGTATCTCAGGTCCTGCACCTTTTGGATGATCACTCTGAACCAGATCATACCATCCCTGGAGCGAAACATGTGGTTCTGTTCACTGGATCTGCAGGATGCGTTTTTTCATGTCCCAATCTGTCCGTCCCATCAGCGGTTCCTCCACTTCAGGGTCGAACGGACCCTGTACGAGTTCCGAGCCATGCTGTGCGGCCTGTCATCGCCCCTCGGGTCTTCACCAAGTGCATTGCAGTGGTGGCAGGCCACTTTCGGTATCGAGGAGTCAGAATCTACCCTTATCTCGATGACTGGCTCCTGGCAGGTTCCTCCCTTCAGGAGGTGGAGAGGTCCAGGGATCTGGCCCTCCAAACCTGCTCCCAACTCAGCCTCCTGATCAACGAGGCCAAGTCGGAACTCGTGCCCTCTCGGGTGATGGGCTTCATCGGGGCAGAGCTCGACTCTCGTCAAGCCAGAGCTCAGCTCCCAGTGGACAGGGCAGAGGTTCTCTCCTCCTTTGCCCAATCATTTCTGGTTGGGCACTTGTGCCCTGCCCGGGACTTTCTGCGCCTTCTGGGTTACATGGCGGTGTGCACCTCAGTAGTCCATTGGGCCCGGTGGCACATGCACCCCCTCCAATGGGAGCTGGCCGCCCAGTGGACTCAGTGATGTGGTCACTTTGACCAGCTGATCACTGTAACCCAGAAGATGAGGGACGCTGTCCAGTGGTGGACAGCCCCAGACCGGTTGCAGGAAGGGATCCCGTTTGTCTGCCCCGAGCCAACAGTCATCCTTACGACCAGTGCCTCTCTTATGGGCTGGGGAGCCCACCTGGGGGACAACAGGGCCCATGGGTTCTGGACCCCCGAGGAGTCCTGATGCCACATCAACCTGTTGGAGCTCAGAGCAGTCAGACTGGCGTTGTCAGCTTTCACTCCTCAGCTCTGAGGTCAAGTGGTTTAAGTCCAGACGGACAATACCACGACCATGTACTACCTCAACAAACAGGGCAGCACGCACTCCCATCTGTTGTGCAAGGAGGCGCTCCGCTTCTGGACCTAAGTAAGCCGGTTGGAGGCGGATCTCCTAGCCATCCATGTGGCAGGAGCCTCGAACCAGCTGGCAGATGCTCTCAGCCACATAGGCCAGACATTCCACGAGTGGTCTCTCCATCCAGAGGTAGCTTACAGCCTGTTCTCCCATTGGAGCAAACCGATGGTGGACCTGTTTGCCTCCAGGGAAAACACCATGCTGAGCCTGTTTCATGCCCGCCCCCACCTCAGCAGGGCTTGCTGCAGGGGGATGTCTTCTCGAGGCCATGGACCCCAGGCCTCCTCTACGCCTTCCCTCCATTTCCCTTGATCCACAAGGTGTTACTCAAGGTGAGGAGAGACAAGGTGAAGGTGATTCTGGTAGCTCCAGACTGGCTGTGCCAGTTCTGGTACCCAGATCTCCTCAGCCTCAGCTGCAGGCCCCCGGAGTGGCTTTGTACATGCCCAGACCTGATATCGCTGAACCAGGGGAAGGTCTTGCATCCGGATCTTCAATCCCTGCACCTCACAGCCTGGTACCTGAGCGGCTACAATTCCAAGCTTTGGGTCTTTCCGAAGATGTCTACACCATGTTGGAGGCATCCAGAAAGGAATCGACCAGGAAATGTTATGCCTTCAAATGAAAAAGGTTTTCCATTTGGTGTCAGGGAAAGGGTCTGGAGCCCTTATCCTGTTCTGTGGCTAACATTCTCGACTACCTTTGGTCTCCTTTCCAAAGGGGGTCTACTGTCATCGATCCTTAGCGTGCACCTGGCAGCCATTTCTGCTTACCGGGCACAGGCTGGTCAGACGACATTGGCGCAGGAGACAGTGGTCGGGGGCTTTTTCAAAGGCCTGGATCACATATCCCCTCCGGTGCGTGAACCTCCACCTCCGTGGGATCTGTTGCTGGTTTTGGCAAAGCTCCTGGGCAAGCCATTCGAACCCATGTACAAATGTGAGCTTTCACACTTGTCATGGAAAACGGCCTTCCTGGTGGCTATCATGTCTGCCAGAAGGACAGGGGAGCTCCAGGCGCTTTTGGTGGACTCCCTTA
Source organism: Neoceratodus forsteri (assembly GCA_016271365.2). Taxonomy (NCBI): domain Eukaryota; kingdom Metazoa; phylum Chordata; order Ceratodontiformes; family Ceratodontidae; genus Neoceratodus; species Neoceratodus forsteri. The sequence continues at coordinate 1,404,325,253 of CM057450.1, forward strand.
TCTGGTCTTTACAGGGACAAAGTTGTCCTGCTTCCCACGAAATTCCTTCCAAAGGTGGTGTCAGAGTTTCACCTTAACCAGGTGTGAGACTGTTTCAGTTTACTACCCTAATTACACCTCGGACGCTGAGTACAGGCTCCATACCTTGGACCTGAGACGTGCCCTCTCCTATTACAAAGAGAGGACGGTGGAAATTCGTGGAGAGGTTCGCCAGCTGTTTGTCACCTACGCTGAAGCCGCTTCTGGCAGACCTGCAGCCAAACGGACCATAGCAAGATGGAGTTCATCATGCATAGGTCTGTGCTATGAGTTGGCGGGCAAGGAGCCTCCCAGAGGGATAAGAGCTCATTCTACCCGCCATACTGCTGCATCGGTGGCATCTTCCAGGGACATCCCTATCGAGGAAATCTGTCGGGCTACTACCTGGAAGTCAGCAAACACCTTCATTACCCACTACCACATCGACCTTGAGTCATGCCGGGATGCTGGTTTTGGGGCCTCGGTTCTCCAGTCTTTATTTCCTAAGTAGGGGGTGTGCACCTTGCCTTCCTTCTCCTGGAGAACTGCTTGGAGTCTGCCAAGAAGTGTGGATGAGCAACATATCCACGCTCCTAGAAGAACAGGTTACTCACCTGTAACTGTCGTTCTAGGAGTGGTATATGTTGTTCATCCACACTCACACCCATCCGACCTCCCCGGCTTCGGGCACACAACCTTGCTTCCAGCGGGCTAAGATCTGGCGTCATGGGGCGGAGCCGGAGTATATACCACCCGGGTGGGTGGAAGGAGCCAGCTTGAAGACTTCTGGCAAGATTTAAAGTGGAAGGGAACATGCCAAGAAGTATGGATGAACAACATATACCACTCCTAGAACCACTGTTACAGGTGAGTAACCGGTTCTTTTATTCCTTAAAAAAGTGACATATGATCAAAAAAAACAGCAGAAATATAAACAAATTATTTTTTTTGTAGTGGGACCAAGGTAGGGGGAGATAAGCTCGAAGTATTATGGACGAACGGAAGGAGGGAATTCTTTATGACCTGATCTGCTACCAAAACTGCCCGTCCCCCCCCCCAACAGTGATTTCAGTTTCAAATAGGGGACCACAAGCAGCCTATCGAATGAAGGGCTCGACCTGGGTTGTGGGAGGTCAGGAGCTCCTGTAAGTAAGTGGGAACCTAAGCCAGTCTGTCAGTGCAGCAGTAGAACTACTGCTTGTGGCACCAATGACCCGGGTTTGGAAGTAAACTGGTATTGTTGGAGAGTCAGCTGGGGGGTGGAGGGTTGAGTATCCAAAAGACTGCTCTCCTCCTCTGGGGAGTGAGGGCTGCAGCGCCCAGTGTGGTACTGACCCCTATAGTGGCTGGGGGTCATGCACCCAGGGACAGCAATGCAGGGGTGGGAGGAGAGGCAGCTACAGACATCCTGCATGCGGGTTCAGGCATAGGCATGTGCATGTCTGGGTGGCATTGCATGTTCATCCTCCCCGGGGAAAGTATAGAAGGAAGAAAAAGCATGGCTGGCAAGCATGAAGGGACTGACTTCTCACAGGCTCCACACCTGTCTCTATGATGCGCCTTCTGTCTGAAGATCATGTCGGTGGCCCAAAGGGGTGGAGACTGCCCCCGCCACAGGGGTAAACTTTGGGGAAGATGAGAAGTTGGGCAGTCATTTTGCAAGGGGTCAGGGTGATGGAGCTGGAGGGGTTAATCTCTGATGGTGGGGTCAGCTTGGGGTTAAATAAAGAGCACCAACTGCAAAACACAAACAAGCAAGCAAACATAAAAGGTAGGCGGAACCCAGTCCATTCAGGACCTTGAAATTTAAATAACTGCAGTTAATCCTTTGTCAAATTGGCAGCCAATACACATTACACAGCGCTGGAGTGATGTGGTCTGACCTCTTCAAGGAACTCAGAAAGGTGAACTTCAGCATTCTGCATTAGTGGCAGGGGAAATTTCTGACCAAAGGGTAGTTGAAGCGCATGTTACAGCAATCAAGGCACAAAGAAATGAATGTTTACACCAGTTTTCTAAAGTCATAAGGTTCTGGAAAGGGGTGCAGTGTGGTGATATACCTAAAGTGATAAACTCAATACTGACTGTGATGCGCGGCCCCTGCTTCTGGTTACCTGTGATATTATTATTGTAAATAAAATGGTATGTGTATGAAATGTCCGTATGTGAGAGAGTTGGCCTTTCAACTTACAAGGTCAGCAGCTGAGACCACAGAATGTTGTAAAACAGACCAGGAGAACCATTAATTGAGACATTCTTCCAGAGAGAGTTTATTGCCTGCTGCTGCTTTTGAAGTTGGAACTTAAATACGAATGTTATGACTCTTCATGTGTTTGCTACAGTGAGACAAACCAGCCCAATTCCCTTTTCCTCTTGAAACGTCATAAAATTTGTACCCGATGTGCTGTCTGCCATATGGGTGTCTGTGTCCCTTCCTCCACATTGTGCATCACTAAGGGGGTTAGTCCAGGCTTGTCGCTAAACAGTGGGGCAAAGTCTGCTAAAACCTCCCTTACTTCCTGGATCTGGTTCGGGGCCAACTGGGCGACAATTTAATTGCCCCCACAGAGGATTTCTGCTTGCTTTCTTCCAGCAAGTCTCCTTCGTCTGTCCCCTCCCCAAGACTACACACTGCAAACACCATGTCAGCCCTATTAGCATATGGCTTCATCATGTTGACGTGGTACATTCTTTTGGTATGTCTTCTGTCAGGTAACTGTATGATATAGTTCACGTCATTTACCTTTCTGACTACTTTGTATGGTCCTGCCCACTCAGTCTGCAGCTTGTCTTTCCAGACTGGGATTAGGACCATGACTTCCTGACCCACCGTGTACGAGTGAGCTCTGGCTCTGTGGTCGTACCACACTTTTTGTTTTTGTTGGGCAGCTTCCAGGTTACTCTGGGCTGCCCCCATAAGCTTCTTCAGCCTTTCCCTAAACCTAAGGATATAATCCACTATGGGAGTTCCCTGGGTGGCATGCTTGCCTTGCCAGTCCTCCCAGATCAAGTCTAGGGGCCCACGTACCCAGCGTCTGTATAAGAGCTCGAAGGGGTAAAAGCCCGGTTGACTCTTGGGACACCTCCCTGTATGCGAACAACAGTTGGGGAAGGTATTTCTCCCAGTCCCTCCCATGCTGTTCAGCAAACGCTTGGAGCATTGACTTCAGGGTTTCGTTAAATCTTTTCACTAGCCCATTAGCTTGCAGGTGATAAGGAGTCATGCGTCTCTGCACCACCCTACACTTCTCCCACAAACATTCATCAGGTCCGACATGAAGGAACCCCCTTGATCGGTGATAACCTCCTGTGGAAACCCAACACAGGAGAAAACCCCAAGTAAGGCATCTGCCACTTTGTCATCAATAAGGATAGGGTGACTGCCTCTGGATACCGGGTGGCATAATCCACTACAGTTAGGATGAACCTCTTCCTGGAGGAGCTGGGGGTATTTAAAGACCCCATAATATCCATTCACACCCTCTGGAATGGCTCCTACACTATGGGCAATGGAATTAGGGCGGCTTGGGTTTTCTTACCCGCTATCCCTATTTCTTGGCAACGGTGACAAGATCTGCAATACTCCTTCACCTCCTGGGTGAAGCTGGGCCAATAGAAATTCTGGGCCAACCATTGTGTAGTGCGCGTGATTCCAGATGACCAGACAAGGGAATATCGTGTACAGTCTTGAGCAACTGCTCATGGTACCCTTGGGGAACGACAAACTGCCTGCCTATCACCCCTCCCTTTGTCTTAGCATCCTGAGTATACATCAGTCCATTGTCCTAATAAACGTTGTTTCCCGTCACCTCCCCGTGCTCTGTCAGAGTCTGCCCAAGCCCTCAGCTTCTCTAGACTAGGGTCACTTTTCTGAGCAGCTGCAAACTCCTTACACATTCTCAAGGCATGGGACAGGTCCCCTTCAGTATCTAAACTAGGGTCCCTAGCTCTAGCGTCAGGACATTCAGGATCACTGTCTTCCCTAATCCTCTGACAATGGGTCACCCTTCCTTTCTCGGAGTAACCCATCATAGCTGTTTGGTTAACTGCTACTGGGGAAATTTCTACCCCCCTTTTATTAGTCACCATATCAGGAGACCCAGGCTGGGGAGCCAGTCTCCCAGTGATTTCCACAGTGGCTTCTATGGGGTCCAGGGCACTGTAATTTTCCTTTGCCATTTAGCTACGGGTAACTGCACACACCATCCCATGTTTAAGATTGCTGCCATGAATTACTTCAACTGCTAAAGTTTCTGCTTTGGCAACTTGTTGCACTGTCCCCTTTGTCTTACCCCAGTCTAGGGGAACACTAGCAAGTGGCAGTGTGTTCCCCTCCCCAGTGAACCCCTGCACAGTTATAGATTTATTGGGTACAAGCTGGCCAGGCTCTACCAGATCCCCTTTTGCCAACATCAGGGATGTCCCTGTGTCTCTTAACCCTTGTGTCTGTACACCATTCACAGTGACTGGGTGCATGTGTTCCCTCATGTTTACATGAATGCTTTGAGGGATACACAAACAATGCACTTCTTTCCTAGCACCACTTTTTGCATATTGCTTGTCCTTTTGGGACACTGTCTGGCAATATGCCCAGTTTCTTTGCAAACCCAACATTCGTTTCTTTTCTCAGAAAAATCTTTTCTTTGAAACCTGGGGCTAACTGGTTTCGGTGGAGGCAATGAGGGTTTTAGCTGCCTTGAAGGCATGCTTTTCCCTTTTTGCTCTGCCACCCCTGCCCCAATTGCTCTCAGAGCAGGTCTGCTTTTGGCATAGAGGTCCAAGAGTTCAGCAGCTTCTTGCACTGTTTTTGGATTTCGGTTCTCCAGCCAGGGTTTCAGCTCTGCTGGGCATGCCCCAAAAAACTGTTCTAACAGTACAGCATTTTCAATTTTATCTGCAGAGTTTGCTTCACTTCCTTCCCACCAACATTTTAAACACTGACGTTGTTTCGTGGCTAGCTCCTCGTAGCTCACGTCAGGGCTTCTCCTGAGTTTACGGAATTTAGCTCTGTATGCTTCTGCATTCAAATCATATTTTTTTAAAAGGGCAGCTTTAAGTTTGCTATAATCATTACTGTCCTCATTGTCCATTTGACCCAAGCTTTCCCAGTAAGTAGTGGGGATAACTGGAAGCTCCAGGACTCTCTAGGAATATTTGCCTGAACGCAAACTTTTTCAAAGGAATTCAAAAAGGCATCCATATCCTCCCCCTCTTTAAATTCGGCTATCAATTTAGAATTTAATTTGTAACCCAGTCCTGTAGTTCCAGTTAAACCCAGGCCACTTACCTGCTCTTGTGCTGGTGGTTGGAGTGGTAGCTTCTCCAGTTCATGTTTTTTACTCACACTCTTCACGGTCAGCTTCTCGCTGTTCTCACTCCCTCTTCTCCTCTGTGGCTCACTGCTCTCGCTCCACTTCTCACTGTTCTCGCTCTGCTTCTCACCGTTCTTGCTCAGCTTCTCGCTGTTCTTGCCTCTCTTCTCCCTGGTACTCCAGCTCCATCCTCCTCAGTTCCATCTGCAGCCTGATTGCTTCTGGCTGCAGAATGCTGGTGACCTTCCCCTGCTGTTGTGGCCCTTGACTTGCACTGGCCCTGCTGTCCTCCTCACTGGATCCGGAAACTGCACTGGCCGCAGGCGCTTCCATGCCCAAGATTTGGTCCTTTCCAGTAATGGACTCTGACTCAACATTCTGGCCATCGGCAGCCATCAGATTTTCTGTGAAGATCTGCTTGTTGGCTTTCCCCTCATACTGGACTCCTCTGTCCTGGCACAACTACCTCAAGCAGTCTGCAGTGTATAGCCGCTGTAGTTGGAAGCCATCTTCTTCCCTAACTACAGCTACTCTAACTTACACTTGGAAAAAAATAAAACAGGTATGAATTTTGACTGTAAGCAAAATGATATAGTTCTCTTTACCTTTTTAAAATAAATCACTGCCTTCTTTTGCAAGTGAGCGGTACAGTATTAAGCTAACACACTGAACTGTTAAAGCTTGTGTTACCAAATACTTAAATCGCACTACTGCCAGCCAAATCTGTCACAGACGCACTCCGCAGGTCAGGCCCTCTGTTCCCACAGTGCCAACCTCAGATCGGATCTCACTGGCACAGGAAATCAGCCAAGGGACATGAGTGTGGGATAGTTAAGTTCAAAGAGAAATGTTTAATTAAAGACGGTCATATTTGGGAAATGGCTAGTTACAGATTTCTCAAAGAAATGACATCCTTAGAGACACTTATGTCAGAAAATTTTAATCTAAGGGAGGATCTAGTTGACCTCATCAAAGGGGGGTGGGAACAGATAGAGTTAAAAATTGAACATTGTATATGGAATGGTGACATATGAAATAGACTGACTGGGAGAGCACTTACAAAGGTAATAGTTAGAAAGCAATTAAGTCTTTGTGATAGGAGTGTTGTTCTGAAACTTCTTTTTTGTTTTATAAGATTGTAAGCTGTACGATATATTGTTCTGTGTTTAATTTGACATATTTTTTATCATCTTTTAGTAAACAACCATTTCTTTGAAATACTGCCTGAGTGTTTTCTCGGTTTCTTTTTGCATGTGATGTATATGGGGTTAAGTCTGACAGCTGTTAAAGGCTTGATGGTGATACTAAGCTTGAAAATGGTAAGAATATACCTAAGGTCTCTTATAGAGTTTTAAGGGTTCATTTTGGAGACCTGGCTTGGTGCCCCTGGTCGAAAGATTGTATTGCGGTCCCGAAGAGGGTACATATCTGAGCCTGTAATTGGGTATGCTAGCATAAGGTTCACAGTTTAAATCCCTCTAGAACTTGAGGCTAACAGGTGATTTGGACCCAAAGCAGACTGGAGGGTTACCCTGTCTATTACCTGTTCACACTATTGCACTCTGAGGTTGGCACTGTGGGAGCAGAAGGCCTGACCTGCAGAGTGCCTTTGTGACACTGACTACCTAGCTTCAGTTTGCTGTTTGCACCCAGGCAATCTCCTACTGAGCATACTTTGATCAGAAACAGTCTTCAAGCTAGACCCAGTAAGTGCCCTCTGGCCTCACCCCCACTGCTCTTGGATCTTTCTTTATCATAGCCAGGGTCGCGAGGGCCTGAGATGCCAGCCTTCCCCAGGAACACTTCGAGGGTCGCGAGGGCCTCCCTGCTGACTGCCTTCCCCTTCAGATTCACCAGGAGCACCCCCCGCCCGGAGCACACAAAGCCAGGGTCACGAGGGCCTGAGACGCCATCCCTCCCCAGGAACACTTCGAGGGTCGCGGGGGCCTCCCTGCTGACTGCCCTCCCCTTCGGATTCACCAGGAGCACCCCCCCCAACCGGAGCACACAAAGCCAGGGTCACGAGGACCTGAGACGCCAGCCCTCCCCAGGAACACCTCGAGGGTCGCGAGGGCCTCCCTGCTGACTGCCCTCCCCTTCATATTCACCAGGAGCATCCCCCCCAGTGCACACACAGCCAGGGTCACGAGGGCCTGAGACGCCAGCCCTCCCCAGGAACACCTCGAGGGTCGCGAGGGCCTCCCTGTTGACTGCCCTCCCCTTCGGATTCACCAGGAGCACCCCCTACCCCCAGAGCACACAAAGCCAGGGTCGCAAGGGCCTGAGACACCAGCCCTCCCCAGGAACACCTCGAGGGTTGCTAGGGCCTCCCTGCTGACTGCCCTCCCCTTCGGATTCACCAGGAGCACCCTATCCCCGAGCACACAAAAAGCCAGGGTCACGAGGGGCCTGGGGCGCCAGCCCTCCCCAGGAACACCTCGAGGAGGTCGCTAGGGCCTCCTGCGGACTGCCCTCCCCTTTGGATTCACCAGGAGCACCCCTCCCCTTCCCTGGAGCACACAAAGCCAGGGTCGCGAGGGCCTGAGACGCCATCCTCCCCGAGGAACACCTCGAGGCGCGGGCCTCCCTGCTGACTGCCCTCACCTTCGGATTCCCAGGAGCACCCCCGAGCACACAAAGGTACGGAGCGAGACGCAACCCGCAGCTACCAGCATTGCAGGACACGTAGTGTGATTTTTTTGGCGTCAACAATATTCAAACCAACTACGAACTCAATCTTAGACCAGCTGCCTTTAATTGTAATTTACAGTCAGCGTAGCTCTACTGATAGTTTTTTTGCGCCTAGTTCCACGCTCTCAGCCTTAATTAATTTACTGTTTGTAGCATGTACTTTAAGGGTTGCTAGATCTTTACAAATTTACATCTCCTTAATTGTAATTCCCAGCCTATATTTACCACTGCCTGCAGCTTGAACCTTAAGCATCTGCTAGTTCATTAGGAGCAATAGTCTCCAGCTCCAGTGTTAAGAGGGTAGCTTAGCTGATTTCTCACTGAAGGCATCTAGAACAGATAGCATTGTTTGAGCAGAAGGCTAGTTGGTTTAGCGACCTACCTGGGTCTGTTCATGAAAAGGGGTTACCGAAGTGTGACATGAGGGTCAAATTTTCAAATGATTTCTAGATTACATTTGTGAAGCATTTCAAGATAGTATGACACAAGTATAAAAAAATAAACATATTGGGAGATAAAAGCCCCACAGGTTCCTGAGATAAACTGTATTGTGGTGAGTGTAACAAGTGACACCACACACCATGGTGAATGTAGCACCTGACACAAAACATTTGTTTTAGTAGTAAAAACATGTAATGAGTTGTATTAAAACATGAGAAACAAACATTTATAAGAATTATATTACATTAATTGCAAATGTGATGTTTTGCACCATGTACCGTGGTGAATGTAACAAGTGACACCACACTTATGTTTCACTTACTAAAACTATACTAAACATGCCTAACAACTAACATACTATTGCTACTGACTGACATACTACTATAGAACATGAAAAAAGTTGACAATTACATTACTGGCAAGTGTGATGCTTAATACCATATACCGTGGTGAATGTAACGGGTGACACCACACATTTGTTTCAGTTTTACAAAGTTTATTGAACAAGCCTAATGGCTAACATGCTACTAATAATAACTGACACAGTGCTACAAAATCTGGAGAAATCTGACAGTAATAACAGTAGTGACAGGTGTGATGTTTGATACCACATACCGTGCTGAATGTAACAAGTGACACCACACTTATGTTTGACTTACTAAAACTGTACTAAACTTGCCTAACAACTAACATACTACTATTACTGACTGACGTACTGTTACAAAACATGAAAAAATTCAACAATTACATTATTGGCAAGTGTGATGCTTAACACCATATAATGTGGTGAATGTAACAAGTGGCACCACACATTTGTTTCAGGTTATAAAAAATTTACTGAACATGCCTCATGGCTATCACGCCACTGCTAATAACTGACATAGTGTTACAAAACCTGGAGCAAATTGACAATAATAACAGTACTGGCAGGTATGATGGTTGACACCACATATCGTGGTGAATGTAAAGAGTGACACCACAAAGAAAATCCATTTTAACTCTCCATCCCATATACACTGAATAATCCCTATTACAATTTATGCCCAGCACTTTCCTTAGACGTGCAGTTGTCACTGAAAAATGCTCTCTGAAGATTTGCCCAACAGTCAGTGAATGATGGTAACTAAAGTCTACCTGTGGTGAATGTAACTGCAACCCTCGTTGTTGCATGCAGTGCTTATCTTCATGGAATGTAGCCCTACAAATGGAAGAGCCGTGTCCAAACAATGGGTTTTAAACCACAACTCCGCTTCTCCCTCTATGGTTGCTCCTTGGTTCTGATGGGCAGGTTATGACTTTGCAACTGTCACAGACTGACAGGTAAACATTGGGCCTGATGTGACCCCAAGTAGAGTGAGGGTCAAAGGTTGCTGTCCCTTCTGTGGGAAAAATAGATCAGGCAGTAACACAGTCAGTTATCACAAGGAGGCAAACTAGGAGAGAAGCCAGAAAATCTTTTAAAGTGCTAATAGTACAATTACAGATTTTGGGTCCATGTGGGTGAATGTAACGTGCTGGGACACCAATTGCTACATTCACCACACTAAATACAAAGCTGCATAAATAAAAAATAGAGCATTACATATAGGATAAAGTATGGGGTGCAGTGTGTTACGAGAATTTAACACACACCCGAGTTGTTGGATGGCACATAAACGCCCTCGGGGTTTATGCTAGCCATCCAACAACGAGGGCATGTGTTAAATTCAAGTAAAACACACTGCATCCCTTATTTTATTTTATATAATTGAAGGGGTTCCGTTTTTTCTGTTGAGAGGTATGAAAATGAATGAAACACAGTTTTGCCTTGTCTTGTGGATTTTCTTTATTTGGTAAAATGTGGAGTTTGTAAGAGTGTTACAGCGGGAATTTAACTAAGTTTAACAGCAAAGAGAAACAACAAAAAAGTCTGATTCAATCGCCCTGTTGCTTTTGTTTTAGGTTGCTATGGGCGTTGCTAGGTGTTGCTTAGCAGTGGAGTCTAGTAACCTGCAGAGGGAGGGGAAACGGTGATAAAAAAAGTTGCGAGAGAGCTTCATTTTAATTTTTTTTGAGGTAGTAGGGAAAAGAGAAAATATATTGTCCTTTCACAGCGGCTCAGGAGGTGAGTGTTTGGCTGACTGAATTCACGAGGGACAGCGTTTGTGACAGTCTCGAGCTGCATTACGTCTCAAAGTTTCCACTTCAATTAGAAAAGAATGCCGTAACACCTACTCAGGTGTTACGGCATTTAATACACGCTTTTTTCAATAGGAAAAAATGGAACCCATTAATTATAATGGGCTAAAGAGTACAGATGATAAAATCACAACTCCATATTAGTAAGTGGACTTACTTTAATAATGGAAAACAGTAAATAAAGTTTTCAAAAACAATTAGTAGAACATGTGTTTTTGCATGTCACACTTTTTCAGGTGAAAAAAGCAGCAAAATGGAGTGGGCTACCCCATCAAAAAAAAATATGGATACCCCAGAATTCTGTAGTTATGTTATTTATCTGCCCATATAGCCAGCATTAAGATTTAGTCAAAAACATGTGCTTGACAGTTCTTGATTTTTTAAAATGTGGTACGCACTGTATGGTGGGCATTGGTAACCCCTTTTCATGAACAGACCCATCTGTAAGGCAGCCCCACCCCTCCGGCAGCACATAAATTAATTATCCTGTCTCTCTCCTCTCTCATAGCCAGGGTCACGAGGGCCTGAGATGCCAGCCCTCCCCAGGAACAGCTCGAGAGTCGCGAGGGCCTCCCTGCTGACTGCCCTCCCCTTCGGGTTCACAGAGCAACCCCCACCCCCAGTGCACACAAAGTGGCACGAGGCGCAACCTGCAGCTACCAGCATTGCAGGACACGGAATGTGATTCTTGCCTTGCCGGCACTGTACCACCCCACCACCACCCTTGTTCGGCTGTGACTTGCTAGAACCAAGTAGCCCTCTTTCACATTAGCAGCTTATACGATCCCACCACTAGTGGCTGCTACACCCAGTCCCAGCTTGTTGCTGTAATTAACTGGCAAAATGCTCCTTTATCTCCTCCCGCTTTTCTCCCTGGTGTTTCCTCTAGTTTCTTTCCCCCCAGCAACACAGCCCCTGCGGGAACTGAACCACCACCTCGATTACACCCTGCCCACGCCCCCGTCCCCCGCAATTACCACCACACCACAGCTACAGCCACATATGCCCTCCCTTACTTCTGCGCTCGGAGCCACAATCCTCCCTCCTTTTCTCCAGTGTTATTTGTCCTACGCATCTTGGCTACTTCTGCCACCCCTCCCACCCCACACGAAACCCACTCCAAACATAAGTCCAGATCTGCATGGAATATTTCCATACACTACCTCACGCTGCTTCTCTTCTTGGCTGGGGATGTTGAAACCAACCCAGGCCCAACGGCCCCCACTGCCCCCCCAACTCTCCCCAGGGGCCTCCGATCACTACACCTCAACATCTGCAGCATCCTAAATAAAGTACCTGAGCTGCAACTCACTGCCCTAACCCTATGCCCAGACATCTTCATTATATCTGAAACATGGCTGAAACCACACCATGCTGATTCAGCAGTAGCCATTCCTGGCTACTCACTAATCAGGCAGGACCGTTTGGGCAAGAAGAAAGGCGGCATTGCCATGTTTATCTCCACCAGGATTTAGTTCACCCTGGTCCAGTTCCCCGGGCCTGCACCTCAGATTGAATCCTTGTTGGTTAAGCTCGCTCTCCCTTACTCCTCCCCAGTGTACGTTGTGGAGACTTACTGCGCCCCTGCTACCCCCTTGCCCGGTGTCTTAGACCACCTAGCTACATAAGTTTTCCAGCTCCCTAGAATCACTGCAAAGATACCGTACCCTCCGCAACTCCTGCACCAAATCTATACGGCAGGCCAAAAAGAACTACTTCAGGTCGGCTCTTTTCTCCAACCTCAGTCACCCTACAAACTTTTAGAAAACCATTGAATCTCTACTCACTCCACCAGTCCAAACACCAACCCCAACCCTATCCATCCTTGGCAACATTGTCTCAGACCCTAGTGAAGTTGCCACTGCCTTCAATACCTTCTTCACCAGCTGCGCTACGTCTGTCCTACCCAACCACCCACTCACCTCACCCACACCTAGCTCATCATTGAAATCCCAGTACCCCCCCCCCACTTTCTTCTTCCATCCAGTCACCCCGGCCGGAGTACTACATGCTCTACGCGCTCTAAACCTCAACAAAGACAAATGTACCTTAGGCGTGGACGCCAAACTACTCCACCTATCAGCCCCCGCCATTGCCGCCCCACTAGCCGGCCTCCTTAACCTCTCTTTCTCCCTGGCTAAAATCCCAGCTGCTTGGAAGCAGGTGGTTGTTATCCCCCTTCCAAAGGGCCGCGATACCTCTGTGCCTGGAAATTACCACCCCATCTCCTTACTCCCAATACTGGCCAAACTTCAGGAACACCTTGCCTTTGCCCAACTCGCCCAGTACCTTGACTCTACCTCCTTCTTCACCCCTTATCAGTCAGGGTTCCGCAAGTCTCACTCTACTATCAACGCCCTCCTAAGACTCACCAATGGCATCTCCTCAAGAATGGACAAGGGGCATATCACTTCGGCTATTTTCATAGACCTGGCCAAGGCTTTCGACACTGTCTCCCACCCCAAGCTACTAGTAAAACTTAATGATGCAGGCCTCTCCAGCCTTGCCACTAGTTGGGTTTCAGGCCTGCCTGACTGGCAGACACCAATCGGTGAAAATTGGCTCCCAAAAATCTCCCCCCCCCCCCAGTCACCATCGGGATCCCCCAGGGTTCAGTCCTGGGCCCGCTACTATTTTCTATATTTCTAAATGACCTCCCGCTAGCTTGCACAAACTCAGCCATAGAAATGTACACCAACGACATCGTACTGTATGCCTCAGGCCCCTCCACTGGTGTCATGTCCCGGCTCTCCAACAGGACTTCGATGCCATACAGCAATGGTTCAGGTCCAACCAACTATTCCTAAATGCAAAGAAAACCATCTCCTTAACCTTTGGCACACAGCCTTAACTCTCCCGCCTAGCTGCTCACCCCGCCTTCCATACCCTGAACGGGTTCCCCCGGAGTCCTGCACCTCATTTAGATACCTGGGAGTTTGGCTTGACCAACACCTAGATTTCTCCATTCACATCGACTCGCTACACAAAAAACTGCACCCTAAACTGGGTGCTCTATATTGCAACAAAGGGTGCATGTCCATCTCGATCCGGAGAGAAATAGTGCATAAAATGATTCTCCCAATACTTGACTATGGCGATGTGGTTTATGGAGCCGCACCCTCATCCAACCTGGCCAGCCTGGACACCCTCTTTCATTCCTTCTGCCGCTTCATCCTGGACTGCCCCCCAATGACCCATCACTGTGACCTTTACAGCTTCCTAGCCCTACACTCGCTTGTGTCCCGCAGACTGATCCACTGCTCCAGGGTCATAGCTAAATTCTGGTCCCAGTCCCTCCACCCCTACCTCAGCGCCACCTTATCTGCCCAGCCTTCCACGGCCTACTCATTCAGAAGCTCCGACTCCAGGCTTCTCCAGGTCCCTTTCATGCATACATCCAAGGGTCAATCTTCTTTTAAATATCGCTTGCCCAAACTTTGGAATGATCTACCTGCAGACATCAGGCTCACCTCTAACCAAAGACTCCCTAAACCCGCTTCTTTACACACATTTCTCCGATACATGCAACTGCTACCAGCAACCTTGAACTGTAAGCCCCATGTGCCCCCGCCTAGTGATGCACCGTTTACTCACCTGCAGCACAACTGGGTCGGAAGTGTTCTAAGTATTGCTGACTTGCTTCGCTCCCATGCACCTAGTCACGTATTTCGCATATTGCCTGAGTACCTAAATGCTCTCTGCTTGTATATACTCGGCACCTATGTTAAATCTTTGTGAATACCTGCCCTGCTCTTACCCCTGTAATTTCCCCAGGTCGCATCTGGAAACGAGTGGTCCCCCGCTCAGTATGCCTGCCTGGTTAATCTCGTAAATAAATAAATAAAATTATCATTGTTTCATTTGTGTATGTGAGAAGCACCTGAGACTTTTGTATAGGGTTCTTTATAAATAAAATTGCCTTACCATGCCTTTTAGTTCCCTATGAAGAACGGGTCTCTTTCCTTTAAATAAAAGCGTTGCCACCCTTTGCTCAGTCACGGAGAGTGGTAGCACAAAACAGGCTGCAAACTACCCCATTGTGTTGCCACCTTTTGGAGTTATACACAGACATAGCACTTGGTTGATCCTAGGAGTCCCTGCTGCAGCTAAGTTGAATACAAACTAGGGTTACCAGAAGTTAGTAGATGCGCTAACACACTGGTAAGTGACCACCAAGGTGATCTGTGCATGACATAGTCCTATGCCATGCCATTGTCAAGGGTGAGACCGCTGGACATATCCCCTCACCTACCTTTCCTTCACCATTGGGCTAAAGAGTATTATACTGCTTCCAACCTCCAATGTTATTTATTAGTTGTCCAGAGGCCCCCCTGCCCTAGTCCAACCAAATGCCCTGACATCAGTTGAAACCTTTTTCCCTTGCCCCATTTCCCATCTTTTTCTAGTCTGGCCTGCTGCAGAGTTGTAGCACCCATAACTGCCTGCCCTTTATCATTCTAAGGGCAGGGGTTGTCACAAAACTCTGTGGTTACTTTTGAGAAGGTCACAGTTCTTTCAGCATCACCATTAGCATGGTGACACCCACCTATTTTCCTGCATATGTGAAAATGGCTTTATGAAGCATAGAGAAGCCTATGTATCCCTTTGACTGTAGCACCAGGGGTTACAAGAATATCTGTGCCAGGTGAGCTAGTTTAGTGTATATTGCCAATGAAGCTTTTACATCCCTCCATTCTTTTGTTTAGGAGGTCTTGGTGGTTCTCCAAAATCTGTGTAGGAGGTGTTTTGCCTCTTTTCCCACCGAAATCAGCCACTGCAGTGTGGGATCAGAATCATTTATTTTGGCAGTTCCTAGTAGCAAGAGCTGTGGTGAAAAGGAGTATTTCTGACCAACTACTGCCCAGCATTCTTTTTTTGTGCTGGTCCAGAAAGGTTGGATGCAAAGACTCGAACATAGAATATGGATTAGTATGCCCCCAGGTCCATGACATCTCCATCATATGTCCTTCATCAGTAAAACTAGGGATTGCAGTTTTGCCAGAGTCCTATACCAGGAGTGAAGCACTTTTTTTGGATAAACTTACTCAGGCTATCAGAGCATTATTTTTTAGCTAAGAGCCCCATGCCCAATCTTGTTCAGTAATTAAAATACTGGAGTCATTTTCCCATCTCTGATGAGTTTTTAGTGTTTGATCAGGGCTGGCCTCTGTAATACATCTAAAGATTAGACCAGCTCAGCCTTTCTTACGTCTACACCAAAACAGTAGTGCAAATGGGAACCTCAAAGGGTGTAATTTGGCGTGTGCAGCCCACCTCATAAGGGCACTGTAGAGTTGAAGATATTTTAAAAAGTCTGGCTTTGGGAGACTATATCTCCATTGCATATTTTAAACAGCGTCTAACTTCTCCGTCCCAGGTACAGTAGATAAAGATTTTGAACTATGTGGATACCTTCCTGTTTCCAGTTCAGATCATTTATAGGTTTATTGTCAATGCTTATGGCCTAGTTACCCCACAAGGGGTAAAGGCAAGGTGGGGGTAAGCTGAAGTTGAGTAAGTTTGGCTAGTTGCTTCCAGCCCTTTATGGTTGCCTCTACAGGGACCAATGTTGCAGCTTCATATGAGTGTGGTAGATAAGGGAGAGGCTGGTCAGTGCCTGTCGCATATCTCCGTTTGCATTACCAACCAGAGAGGGTGGCAGGGAGCTGGGTTTGAAACCAATGTGTAGTTTGGATTCTTACAAAGGCTAGGTGGTATGCAATGAGCCACCTTACACATTGCTGTTTGGGATGGAATTTTGCCTTGGTATGTCTAGGAAGTTTACCCTCCCAGAGAAATGTACCTAACATAGCAACAATTTCATTATACCAGAGAGTTGGGATAGTGATTGGTAGATTCAGTAAGCGGTGCAGCATTTCTAGGGCAATGATTATTTTAATGGTGATTTTCCCAGCCAGGGAAAGTTGATGTTTATGCTATCTATCCTAATTCCCCTGGTGTTCATTTAGAAGAGGGGATAAGTTAAGTCTACATAGCTGGGAAAGGTCAAGGGAGAGTTTAATCCTCAAATACCTAATTACTTGCAGTGACTATTTAAGGCTTCATTCAAAGAAGGGGAGTTTGAGGGTATTTATTCATTAGCTGCAGTACCTTTTTCTTTGTTTGGGTTGACCTGCAGTCCTGATGCTTTGTGGAACTCTGGATGAGATCCAGCGTAGGGCCAATTCCCTTGGGGGGTGGTGTCTGGTAGGAACATCATGATCCGTGTATACTTAATATAGCTGGGTGTTATCTAGTGGCAGTTACCAGCGGCTGTATGGCTATCACAAAAAGGGGGCGAAGGGGGCTTTCTCTCTGGAGGTTGAAGGGATCAGACAAGGTGGTGTTCGTTAACACTCTGGCATATGGCTGGTTGTATAAGGTTCAGATCCAGGAAGTAAATTGTTGGCCAAAGCCCATGAGCTCCAGCACCATCAGGAGGTGCCTGCACTCTACAGAGGCAAAGACTTTTTTAAAAATTGATGGCTACAGCTATCACTAGTGTGGGGGTGGAGTGAATCAATTAGAAGATATTAAAGAGGGATTACGGTTGTCTGAGCTAAGCCTTTCTTTTACAAATCCCACTTGTGCAGGGTGGATTATGGTAGGAAGAATGCATTCCATTCAAAAGGCAAATGCGTTAGCAAGTTCTTTAGGGTGAGCATTTATTAAGGAAATTGAATGATCAGGGTTCAGTGCCCCCCCCCCCCCTTGGCAAGATTGTAATTACAGCCTCATTTAGGGTCGGGGAAGTGACCACCTAGCATGAGCTTCCTGATACATTGTTATGGAGGTAGGGGCTGACCTGCTGCAAAAGATATTGATACAGGTCATTTGGAATGCCATCATCCCCAGAAGCTCTGTATTTATTCTTAAGACATAATTGCTTTCTGTATCTCATCTGTGGTAAGTGGGGCTGCCATCATCTCTCTTTGATCCGAGCTAAGTGTCGATAACACAAGTTTAGATAGTAAGGCATCAAGATGGTCACTTCCTGCTAGACCATCAAGTATAGAGAGCATCATAGAATTTTCTTCTGGTCTTATTAATATCTGGGGTGTATGAGTAATATGCTCATAACCATGACCATCACGCAAAGCAGCAATATGGTACTCTTCCTTCTGCTTCCCTGGGCAATAGGAGAGCATATTTTGATGGCTTTTCTCCACCCTTCCACAGCCAGTGTTTTGACCTCAGGAGCACCAACTCCATCTTACAGGAGAGCAATGTATTTAACTGGACTTCGACTCCCACAGTCTCATCTAAGATGACCTTCTTCTGCTTGAAGGGGAGTGATTGCTTGAAGGTGTCTTTATGCTCCTTGATTCTGGCTGTTAGTGCAGTGACTTCTGCCTCTCTGACCTTAGGTCTCCGGTCTGAAAACAGCATTATTTGCTCTCAAATAGTGGCCTTGTAGGCCTCCCGTAGGGTGGCAATAAAGATCTCCCCTGTGCCATTAGTCCAGACAAACTCAGCAGTGGCTGATTTAACCCATGACAGGAAAGACTGGTCCTTCAAAAGTAGTGGATCCAGCCTGCATGAGGAGGCCGTGGGCATCTCTAGTCCTCATACCCAAGCTAGTGATATGGGGGCATGGTCCTTAAGAATGATATGTTGTGTTGTGGTTCTGATGGCTGCATATAGTTTCTGGATTAGACCGGTGGATTTCCCACTATGCATTGACTGGGTTATCTCCAAATCTTCAATACATTTGGTAACTACTGATCTTTTGCAATTCCCTTCAACAAGTTGTCTCTTTCAAGAGGATATGCTTCATACCTCTACTAGCTAGAAGTGTATCCGTTTCATACTTTAGTAATCATACTCTCTCAGGTGCTGTTTTTGGCATGTATTTTATAAAGCTTCATCAATAAAAGTACACAAAAAGGAGTAGTACTGCTCTTTGAAATGCAGATCAAATGGCCAGAATATGTTATTGGGAAGCATCACATAGTTTACTGCATAATAACTACAATTGTCTCTGTGCCAATCTCCAAGCACCTTCCCCATATCTGTTTTTAGAACACTTCTGCTAATATTTCTGTCTCATTTTGCAATTGGGCTGGCGGTGTAGCGTAGAGGTTAAGAGAAATGAGCTGTGAATGAGCTTGGTACATCCAGCAGACCTAGATTTGATTCCCACAACCTCCGCTTGCATACTGTGTGACTCTGAGCAAGTCACTTAACCTCCACAGGTCATCCCTGAAAACAGGCAGTTGTGCCTAGTGGGCCTTACTCAGTTACCAAAGACTTAAATAAAAAATAAAAAAAAACTTTCTGAGTATTCTAGGATGACGCTAACTTGATCCTTGAGATCTGTTGACTTTAACTGTTCCTAATCACTCCACCAGTCTCTACTGCCTCCCACCCCTGCCCGGTCCCCGGCTCCTGCTGTCTCTTTGTCTGTCTCCTCCTCTCATTCTGCCTAGTTCCTGGTTGTGGCTTCTGCCAATTCTTTGCCCCTCCCGCCCTGCAGCTCCTTGCTGACTCTTTGTACCCCCCCCAAACACACACACACACACACACACACACACACACACGTCCTCAATCATAGCTCCTTTCAACTCTTTGTGTCTCCCCTTCCTTCTGTCCCTGGTCACGGCTCCTCCCGATTCTTTGTCTCCCCCCTCCCTGCCTGGTCGCAACTTTTGCTGACTTGTTCTCCATCTGCTTCTCAGTCCAGGCTTCACATGGATTACATGTGGTAGGGAGGGACTCCTCTCTGTGGCTGAACCTGGCCTCGGGGAAAGTTGAAAGCACAGTATTGTGGTGAACAGCAGGCTACTGCTGTCTGCGACCCCACTTTGTCTCTGATGAATGACAAGACGTTTGTTAATAAATTAACACTCTATGCCAGCTGGCCACGTAAATATTGAAAAAAATAATGAATAATGAACAAGTGGCTCTTTGGAAAAATGCAACCACAATGTTTATATTTCTTTTGTTTTTCATTTTTTTGTAAGTGGCCATTAGGTGTAGAGTGTTTGTCAGGTATAGAATGTTTAATTTATCAACAAATGGCTGATCAGCTGTCATAACAGTGTTAATATTCCTTTTGTTTTTTCAGTTTCTTTAAATGGCCATCGGATATAAAGTGTTTAATTTATTAACAAACAGCTCATTGGCCATCAGAAACAAGATCGGGTCACACAGAGGGTTAGTGTATCTGTCTCCACTTTAAAACCCGTATATTAAACCTTGATGAGTATATAGCCAGTCTTGGACTGTTTAAAATTGCAAGCAGCTGATGCTCTCTCCCACGCTACAGGGGTTAGGAAAATTATATCCATCCTATCTTGCAGTTATTTTCTTCAGGTACCGAAGTGTACAGTAAATAGCGCAGGTATGATCTAGTTAACAAACAAACAAAAAAGTACCTGCAATTCTGCCTCCATTCAATCTGTGGCACTCGCTCCATACCCCTAACTCACTTCTCCCTCCCCTGACTCCAGCAGCAGGTATTTGCTCAGAAGTTTACAGGCAGATCAGTAGGAACCAGCTAGGAACTGCAATGTTTCTAGTCCCGGGAAATCTTACTGTATTCTGTCGTCTGCAGTATGGTCTCACCATAAGACTGCCTCAGAGCCGAAATGGTTAATAGAACCTATGTTAATCATGGAATGTTAGTCTCGAGCTCGGTTTTCAAACCACTGTCCCTGGTAAACATTCTTTGCAACCGTCAGAATCTTTACTCTGCTTGCCTAGTACAGATGCCTCGGAGAGCCCTCCTTCATTTTTCTTGAAGATTTTATTTTCTCGTTTTTTTGAAGTAAAATTTTATTTCTGTTCATTTTTTAAAGCACTGTCCTTGAGTTTACAGGTAGATTAGTCTAGATTTAGTGTTATTCTTTAAGCTTTTCGGTTTCTTCTCAGTTCATTTAACCAGGAGGAAACTGATTACTTATACATTTTTAAGTTTACATTATAGTTTTAAACCCTAAGGGACCTGTTATTTCTATTGGAAAAGAACTGGGGTACTTCTCGGATCTTACTCCGAGAGTCAGCTCTTGGCTCTTGCAGCAGGTAACACAGTTAGGACTGTAGCCGGCAGGCAACAGGACCACACAGCAAACTTCTAGCCAGTAGGCTGTGGTGGGGACCGCCCCCCGACGTCGGCCTGCCCCCAACATCACACACGGTATAAAGGGTGGGTGGTCCCCAACGTGCCCCAGTTCTTTTCCCGCTGTCGACTCGTGTTCATTGGCTCTACGGCTTGCCTCTCGCTATTGCAACCACCATTTTCTTACAGTGTCTTTTTGTTTTCTTCAAAAGTACTCACTTTTAGTGTTCATTTCTTCTGTATGTCATCTTCCCCAACACCCTATTCTAGGCACGCTAACAAGTGTGCCTGTGGGAAACAGATCCCAGCTAAAGATGGCCACTTGGCCTATCTGTTGTGTTGTGTCTGGGCCCAGATCACGATACCCAAAACTGCCAACACTGTCTAAAAGTCAACAGCCGTACGCGGATCCGTCGCCAAAAGACCCTGCAGGCTTATCTCACGGAGCAACGGTTGGCCACCATGCAGCGGGATTCTCCTGCTGAGAGAGAATCTTCCCACTAGTCCCACAAAAAGTCTTCAGGGAAACAAAAGAGGAGAGAGAAGGAGAGGTCCCCTTCACGATCGAGATCCTCTGGCTCTCCGCCTTCAGAGGCAGTTCAGACTCTGCTTCTCATGAGTCCAAACTCACCATGTTCAAGCCCCCAGCCATGGTCTGGGCCACCGGCAACAAGGACAGAGGATCTGGGTCTTCGGGCCCCTCTCCCCAGCCCATAAAAATCGGGCCGCTGGTACCACCGACAGGCCGCTCTTCTGATGCAGGTAAGGGGCACCAGTCAGTTCTTTCCCGGTTCGCCTCTGTATGCGGTGCCAACTCCAGGGACAGGCAGAAGGCCTTGGGTCACTCTTCTGGGAGATCATTCTCCCTCTCACCCAGGCACTCTAAGAAGCTGGCGGAGCAACTCTCTAAGCCGCCATTGGATAAATGTCCATTGGACAGACATCTGCCCTCTAAGCATCTGTCTCACCAGCACCTACATCGGACCTCCGACGACACTCCTAAGGCTACCCACATGCCGGCATCATCGGCAGGAGCTTCATTGTCTCTGGTCCCCCCCACCCGCCAACGGTTGACGACACACCCAACAACAGCCCTGTGGAGGATGAACAGGCGTCAGTCCCCCAAGACAAGCAGATCACCGACAACTATATGACTAATGCCACCATGCCGTCGCACCTGGTATGTCCACCGATGCCAGACCGACATACAGTGCCAGATGCCGGCACCAGACAGGACAAAGGAGTAGGACTGACGTCAGACCCACCATCAGATTCAGACCCAAAATTGAACCTTTCACAGGTCAAAGACCTTTTTAGCCATTGGTGGGAGATGATCTGTTCGGACATCCTCCCTCCAAAACCTCAACCAGATGTGTCCCAAGAACCAAACATGACTAAAGCTCCAGATAATGGGGCCCCTGCAAGGGTTTCGACCCCAACACCAGCCATAGACAAGGCTCCTTTACCCCCGCCAGATAAGGGTCATGGCAAAGAGCCTCCTTCCCATGACAAACCCAAAGGGAAGGCTACCCGTAAGACACATCACAGATCTTGATCACAGTCATGGAGCCCGAGCCCCTCAAGCTGTCCTGATTGGCATGGATGTAGGAAGAGACGACGCAGATCCCACTCCTCTTCCTCCTTGGACTCATACCAGTCCTCGTCCTCTTCCTATTCAGACTCATCCTCTGGGGACCTTTCTCCTCTGGACCCAGAAGATGCATCCAAATCCACTCCTGATGACCCCTCTTTCATGGCGGTCATGAGCACAGCCAGTCTAATATGGGATGGGACACCGAGGACCTAAACCCGGAAAGAATGCGCTTGGCCAAATATCTCTGCCAGAAAGATCCGAAGCCAGTGGTTATCCCACTCCTGGTGGACACCTTCGTGAATGTCACACAGGTAGCATGGAAGTGCCCGCATACTTCCACCGTAGTCCCAAAGAAGGTAGATCGCCTCAATAGGGCACCCAAAGAATAATCTTTTTTGGCGGAGCATCCCTTAGCTGATTCAGTGGTGATTTCGGCAGCCCATGATCGGTCTTAGAGGCTGAAACACCTCAGCACACAACCCCTGGACAAAGAGTCTAAGCAACTGGATTCCATGGGACGCAAAGTATATTCCTCCACCACTTGCAGTATCAGTAGCCTGAACTTTTTAACTCACATGGTTCAGTTCCAGAATGCCCTTTGGGAACAGGGGATGGACATTGTCCAAGAAATCCCACACTGTCCTCAGAAGGCGGAATTCCTCAAGCTTCTGCAGACTGGATTGGACATTGGCACCCATGTCCTCCGCTCAGCCTGTGATTCTGCAGATACAGCAGCAGCAAGAGCGGCAGCAACAGGAGTATGCCTACGCTGTCACTCTTGACTCCAGGTTTCAGGATTTGCGCAGGACGTACATTCTAACCTCCTTGATGCACCCTTCCAAGGTTCAGTCCTCTTTGGTGAAGACACAGAGGAAATTATTACAAAGTTATAAGATTCTGGCAAGGCAGTTCGGACTGTACAGTCCATGTACCATCCGAAGCAGAGACAGTTTCACAGGTCTTGTTTTTGTGACCAAGGGAGACTACAGCTGGAGAAGTGAACATAGAGGCTCTGCAGGACCCGCCTCTCACTCGGCAAAACCAACCCAAGCCACTTTTCTCCCCTCCGAGTACTGCCTGACTCCTGGCCAGACCCACATCCTCCCGTAACCCCAGCAGGGGAGGTGGTCAGAGGTCACTTTTCACTGTACTCAAAAACGTAGTGGAATGTGACCTCCAACTAATGGGTCCACCAACTCGTAGACAATGAACACTCCATAGAGTTTGTCCAGTTCTTACCAGACAGGCACCCCCCATCCCGTTACTCAGCAGAAGACACAGGTCTGATTCACGCAGAGATTCAAGCTCTGCTATCCAAAAAGGCCATAGAACCTGTTCTCCCAGCCCAGAGAGGAACAGGATTCTACTCGCACTTCTTCCTTGTGCAGAAAAAGACAGGCGACCTGTGACCCATTCTGGACCTCAGCGAACTTAACCAATTTGTAGCGTACAAGAGGTTTTGGATGGTCACCCTTCAAGGCCTACTCCCCACGGTCCATCACGGGAACTGGCTGGCATCACTGGACATGCAGGACACTTAACTACACATCCTCATGGCAAAGCCTCACAGGAGGTTCCTCAGGTTCACCTTCCAGGGCAGACATTTTCAATACAGGGCGCTACCCTTCGACCTTTCATCGGCTCCAAGGGTCTTCACAAAGTTCCTCTCGGTGGTAGCAGCAGCACTTCGAAGGATGGGTCATTAAATATTCCCATACTTGAACGACTGGCTACTAACAGCACCGTCCAAAGAACAACTGCAACGATCCATTCGGGACACCTATTCTCTCTTCAAGGAACTAGATATCACGCTCAGCATCCCAAAATCCTTCCTAATTCCATCCCAGAACCTGAACATCATCAGAGTGCACCTCGATTCTGCTCAGTGGAGGGTCTATCTGCCACAAGACAGAGCTACATAGCGCACCACGTCTTTTCTGCCTCGGTAGTACCAGGCAGAACTCTGTTTTGGCTGTTGGGTCACATGGTAATGTCCATTATGACAGTCTCCCTGGCAAGACTTCATATGAGGACGATCCAGAGGACCTTACGCGTCCAATGGGACCAAAGATGGGACAACTTGGATCAACCAGTCTCCATCATGAAGCCGGTCCGTCAGGAACTCCAGTGGTGGATGTCATCCCCTTCACTGCACAAAGAGATGCCCTTTCAAAGAGAAGTGCCAGACCAGGTCTTAACATCTGACGCCTCAGGCTCAGGATGGGGAGCACAGCTAGGCATTCACAGGACTCAAGGCTCCTGGTCCATGAATGAGGAATTGCTCCACATAAATATCTTAAAGATGAGAGCTGTTCTCTACGCCTTGCAGGCCTTGAGCACTGTGCTTTGCCCAGGACATCTCCTTATGCAAACAGGCAACATGTCTGTGGTGTTTTATCTCAACAAACGGAGAGGTACACACTCCTACCACCTCTGCAGGGAAGCAGTGAAGGTGTGGAATTGGGCCATATCCCACTATCTAGGGATCTCAGCTGCCCACATCCCTGGGGTCCAGAATACCCTAGCCGACGCTCTCGGCCGAACTCGGTTGAAAGCTCATGAATGGGCTCTTCTCCAGTCTGTCATCTATGAACTCTTAAACAGATGGGGAAAACCCAAACTGGATCTGTTCGCCACCCCTACCAACGTAAAACTGCCCAGTTTTTGCTTGCTAGATCCAGGGCCTGGTGTTTTCTAGTGAGGCGCATTGTCCCTTTCTTGGAAGGGAATATTCCTCTATGCCTTTCCCCCGTTTCCACTCCTTCAGAAGGTTCTTCTCAAGGTCCAAGCGGAGGGGGCAACAATGATTCTGGTGGCGCCATTATGGCCTCAACAGATCTCATTCCTACTGCTGCAGCAGCTGGCTGTGGAACCTCTGATTACCTTGCCAGTGAGCACTTACCTGCTGTCCCGGTTGCATGGAACAGCCTTGCTGAGGGGGTTGTGGAGTCAGGAAAAGTGGGAGAATTCAAGAATGCATGGGACAGACATAAGGCAATTCTAGTGGGGGGTAGGAGGAAGTAAGCTGTTGGTTAACTAGAATCTGCAGCTTATCCATCAGATAAGGTAATGGGCAGACTAGGTGGGCCAAGCGGTCCTTATCTGTCGTCAAATTCTGTGTTTCTTTTTTTCTCCCAGGACAACGGGTCCTTGGCTCACCCGAACCTTCGGTCACTACACCTACATGCATGGCTCCTGAGGACTCGGCCAAACTCCGCTTCGGAGTCTCAGATAAGGTAGCTGACATCCTGGTGGCTGCCAGGAAACCTTCCACCAGAGCGACCTATGCCATGAAGTAGAAATGTTTTTGTCTCTGGGCTGTGACTCATCACCTAAACCCTTTGGCCTGTCCGGTGAATGCTCTTCTCGAGTACCTGTTGTCTCTTTCGGACTCTGGCTTGGGCTACTCCTACATCATAGTGCACTTAGCAGTCATTTCTGCCTACCATATTCCCGTCCAGGGCAGAACAGTGGCACAGATGGTGGTAACCCGTCTTTCTTTGAGGTATCCTACACATAAAGCCTCCCATAAGGGACCCCATCCCTCCTTGGGATTTATTTGTTTTATAGAAGCAGACTTTACCCCCTTTTGAACCAGCCGCGAATTGCGAGCTTCACTTTCTCTTTCTTGGAAAACGTTATTTTTAGTTGCTGTCACTTCCGCTCAAAGGATTTCCGAACTTCAGGCCTTGATGTGCAAGGAGCCTTATTTGGTGTTTCACAAGGACAAGGTGGCCTTGAGAACCAATCCTTAGTTCCTACCCAAGGTGGTGTCCGAGATGACGTTAAAGCAGGACGTCCAGCTTCCTGTATACTACCCTAATTATTCGAACAGGGAGAGAGGCTGTTCTCCATACTTTAGATGTTCACCGCATTCTACAGTTTTATTTGTTCAGAACCAAGGACTGTCGACGTTCTGACCGGTTGTTTGTTTCCTTTTTGGCCCCAGGACCCAAGGGGCCCGGGCCCCTGTGGCCAAGCAGACCTTGTCAGAGTGGCTAGTCCATTGTATCTCCCTCTGCTATCAAAAGCACAACAAACCCTTGCTGGGCGTGGTGAGGGGTCACTCCACAAGGGGTGTAGTGGCTTCCTTCGCTGCACTTAGAAACGTGTCTGTGTCCCGATATTTATGCAGCCGCTATGTGGCACACAGTCCATACCTTCATAAGGCACTAGAGTCTGGACATTGCCTCTCAACACAGAGCAGGCTTCAGCCTCGCAGTTTTGCAGGGTCTCCTCTCAAGAGAACTTCCCCTTTCACTCTCCTCTTACCTACCTCCCGGAACTAGTATGTTCTAGGGACATGGATATGTTGTTCATCCACACTTTCTGGCAGGTATCCTTGCCGCTTTAAATCTTGCCAGAAGGTCTTCAAGCTGGCTCCTCCCACCGACCTGGGTGGTAAAACTCTCGGCTCCGCCCTATGACGCCAGATCTTCCTTACCGCTTGGAAGCTCAGGTTCCCTCCTTAACGCTCTGCGTATAAGACTGTTTCCTAATTCTTGGTTTACCGAAATAAAGTTAAGGTTTTCAAGACTTGGTCATTTATTTCCCTCGCGGCTCGCGATGGACCGTCGACTCGGTTTCAGAGGTGCCCATGCGGGCAGAAGATGTCTCGGACGGATCCGCTCCTGCGTCTCTACTGCTAGGCCTTGGCGTCTACTGCTTAGACCTTGAGCATGACCCGCGGGCCTGTGACCTGTGCTCTTCCTTCTCGGTCTACGTCCTGGAGGACCGCGCCGCCCGTTTACAACTTGGGCGCCCCGAGAAACGTTACCCGCCGGTGAAGTCAAAGGAGGCCCATTTGGCGGTGTCCGCGGCGGCTGGCTCGGCAGAACAGCTTGAGCAGATGATCTCCCTCGAGGAGGAGGCGGCGCAGGCCGCATCTTCGTCTTCCTCGGCCGCGGCCTTTATCCCATTCTCCTTGGGATCCTCCTATTCAGCTTCTTTTAAGGAGCTCTGTCAGTCCCTTTCCACCAAGGGAGAGGGGCCATCAGGACTTTCCTCTTGGTCCAAGAAGAAGGACTCAAAACGTAAGTCCCTCCGTTGACGCTCTTGGGAGCGGGAGAGGTCCCCCTTCCCGAGTTGTCGACCATCATCTTTGATCGATCCTTCGGCTTCGGCCACTGGCCTCACGGCGTCCCCATCAGGTCAGTTGACCGAGACACCCGTCGACACAGTCGAGATTTTTCTCGACCTGTCGGACGTGTTGTCGACTGGTGAAGCCGAAAACCCTCACTCCCCGGTTCCCCCGGCGGAGATCGAGGTTACCGTGGGCTTGCATGTGCCTCCGGTTCCGGAGTCCACGGTCGAAACTGCCGAGCCGAGGGGAGAGCGGGTCTCCTCCGCCCTGCCCCAGAACCCTCCTCGGAAACACCAAGGTTCTTGTTCTCAGTCTTGGACATCTTCACGGTCCAGCCGATCCCGTCGACATAGGCGTTCTCGGTACCGTAGTAAGCGGCGTTGCCGCTCATCCTCGTCTTCCTCCTCCCGGGCCAGGAGAGGCTACTGTCCCCGCCAGGTTGGCGTCGGTATGAAGACCTCATTGGCAACAGCTTCTTCTGTCTGGGAGCAAGCTGGCGTCGTCGCCTTCCCGGCCATCAAGTGGCTGTCACTGGAGCGGCCGAAGCAGCCCCTCGCCCTAGCCGAGGCGCCTGCCCCCGGGCCTGTTGCTCGGCTGAAACCGGCTGCCCCAACGATTCTGGTGGAACCTCCGCCTCCACACCCGAAATTTGGGGCCCCGACCAAGAATTCTCGGTTGGGCCAGGGCCTGCCCCATAGGCTGTCTGTCACCCTCACTCCCGATCGCCCTTGGCAGGTGGAGGGTGGCTCAGGCCCGAGGCAGCTCTTTGCGGACTTGTCCGAGTCCAACAACGATTCCTCCCTGTTCTCCAGGCAGGTCGACCTGGAGTCCTCCGGAGGTCAGTCGCTGGACGATAGCCCATCGTCCTTCATGGCTTTGCTTAGGCTCATCTCGGAGTCCACCGGGGTGCAGCTCGAGCCCATATCCAAGCGGGCCAAGTATCCCCAATGGAGATATTGGACTGAGGGGATTCTCCCACGGAGGCCTTTCCGGTGGCCGAGGCCATTGTCGGCCCGGCCTTGGAGCTCTGGCAGCGATCCTGCTTCCTGCCCTGCGCCTTCGGCCAGGATGGCCCGATCGCGGTCCTACGGTTCCCTGTCCGGTTTTGAACACCCTCAGCCGGGGTTGGTTACCGACAGCGTCTTCGCGTCCCAGAGCGCCAGGGGCGTGGACAAGCCTCCCGATAGGAGTCCAGAAGTTGGACTCGCCAGATGCAAAGTCTACACTGCGTCCTCCCTTGGCCTTCGTCAGGCCAGCTCGGCCGTGCTGATGGCACACTTCTCTCATGCCCTGTTGGGCTCCCTGGACGAGGTGGTCCCTCATCTCCCGGCTGACCTGCAGACCACGGTCAAGCAGGTGCGGGACCAGGGCAGGGCAGTGGCCAAGCAGCAACTTAAGACTGCTTGGGACATCGGCGACTCATGTGCCAGCTCAGTCGTGGCCTCAGTGGCCATGCGCCGTCGGGCATGGCTGAGGATATCCACCTTCATAGCGGATACCCAGCACAAGTTGGCGGATGTCCCCTTCTTGGGGACCGACCTCTTCGGCCCTGGGGTGGAGGGTCACCTCCAGAGGATCGAAAAGTCCAATGCCACTCTGGACTCTGTCTCCTCCGCCCAGAGGGACAAGGGCCGCAGACCGCAACCCAAGCCCTTTCGTCCGTCTGCGCCCACGGCACGTCCATGCCCAGCAGCATCAGGGCCAGCAGGCTCGCACTTGGCAACCCAAAGCCAAGCCTGCAGCTTCCTCTTCCAGGAAGCAGGGAGGCAAAGGCCCAGGAGGTCCCTCGGCTGGTCCCTCCTCCAAGCCTGCCCAGTGACGGGTTGAGGGGTGTCGCCCCAACCTCGTCTCCTCCACAGAGTTTCCCCATGGAGGGCCAGCTCCGCCACTTCCTTTCCGCCTGGTCTGCTATCACCACAGACCGGTGGGTGCTGGAAATGGTAGGAAAGGACTGCCTCTGGAGTTCGAGCAGGCCCGCCCTTCCGAGCATTACCCCAAATTCGGGGGTCCACCCAGCCTGCGGCCTGTCGGCTCGCCCGAGCTGACATCCTCTGCTCCTCGAGAAAGAGGTGATCAGAGAGGTGGCGGATCCTCCCTTAGACCCAGGGTTCGTGTCCAGGTACTTCCTGGTCCCAAAACAGATGGAGGGCTGGCGCCCCATTCTCAACCTGCACGACCTAAACAAGTTCCTAAGGTCTCGGACCTTCAGGATGGTCACTCTGGCTCAGATAATGCCATCCCTGGAACGAGGCGTGTGGTTCTGTTCTCTGGACCTACAGGATGCGTTCTTTCATGTCTCTATCCATCAGTCTCACCAGAGATTCCTTCGCTTTCGAGCGGAGGGATCCCTTTACAAGTTCCAAGCCATGCTCTTCGGCCTTTCTCTTGCTCCCAGGGTCTTCACCAAATGCATGGCAGTGGTGACAGCATTCCTGCGGTGCCGAGGGGTCCGGGTGTACCCTTACCTGGACGATTGGCTGATAGTAGCCCCTCCAGACAGGAGGTGGAGCGGTCCAGAGATCTTGCTCTCAGATCGGCCTTCTCATCAACAAGGCCAAGTCGGAACTCGGACCGAAGCAGGTGATTCTTTTCATCGGGGCCGAGCTCGACTCTCTTCGAGCCAGAGCACGGCTCCCGGCGGACAGGGCCGAGGTTCTTTCCTCCTTTGCCCAATCATTTCTGGTTGGGCAGTCGCACCCTGCTCAGGATTTCCTGCGCCTCCTGGGTCTCATGGCGGCCTGCACCAGTGTGGTCCATTGGGCCCGCTGGCACATGCGTCCCCTTCAGTGGGGATTGGCCAGCCAGTGGTCACAGCACTGTGATCCATTGGACCAGCTAGTGACGGTCACCCAGGGGATGTGGAACGCTCTCCAGTGGTGGACCGTTCCAGCCCATTTGCAGGAGGGCATCCCGTTTGTCCGCCCTGAGCCGACGGTCTCTCTATTGACCGATGCCTCTCTGATGGGTTGGGGTGCCCATCTGGGGGAGCACAGAGCGCACGGCCTCTGGTCCCCTTGGGAGTCCCGATGCCATATCAACCTGCTGAAGCTTCGGGCGGTTAGTCTAGTCCTCACCGCCTTTGCTCCGTTTCTACGGGGTCAAGTGGTTCAGCTCCAGACGGACAATACCACGACCATGTACTACCTAAACCGCCAGGGCGGGACGCGCTCCATCCCTCTGTGCAAGGAAGCTCTCCACGTTTGGTCACTCATGCGCAGCCTGGAGGCGGATCTCCTAGCCATCCATGTGGCAGGAGCCTCCAACACCCTGGCCGATGCCCTAAGCCGGATAGGGGCTGTGTCCCACGGGTGGTCTCTCCTGCTGGAGGTAGTACAAGATCTGTTCTCCCACTGGGGCACACCTCAGGTGGACCTGTTCGCCTCCAGGGAGAATGCGAAGCTGAGGCTGTTTCATGCCCCCCCTTCAGCAGGGTTCACTGCAGGGGGATGCCTTCTCGAGGCCGTGGACCCCAGGCCTCTTCTACGCCTTTCCCCCATTTCCCTTGATCCACAAGGTGCTTCTCAAGGTGAGGAGGGACAAGGTGCAGGTGATTCTGGTAGCCCCAGACTGGCCCCGCCAATGCTGGTATCCAGATCTCCTCAGCCTTAGCTCCAGGCTCCCGAGGCAGCTTCCAGCTTGCCTGGACCTGTTATCAGTCAATCAGGGGAAGGTGTTCCATCCGGACCTTCAATCCCTGCACGTGTGGGCCTGGTTCCTGAGCGGCTAGAGTTGCAGGCCTATGGTCTTTCCGACGAGGTCCTCAATGTAGTTGAGGCGTCCCGTAAGGAGTCGACCAGAAAATGCTATGCCTTCAAATGGAAGAGATTCTCCATTTGGTGTCAGGGCAAGGGCCTGGACCATTCCTCCTGTTCCTTGGCAAGCATCTTGGACTACCTATGCCTCAGCAAGGGCTTATTTCGACGACCCTAAAGGTGCACTTGGCAGCCATCTCTGCTTACCGGGCGCAGGCCAGGAAGCAGTCGGTGGCGCAGGAATAAGTGGTCGGGTGCTTTTTCAAAGGCCTGGATCACATATCCCCTCCGGTGCGTGAACCTCCACCTCCGTGGGATCTACTGCTGGTATTGGCAAAGCTCATGGGCAAGCCATTCGAACCAATGCACAGGTGTGACATCTCTCACCTGTCGTGGAAGACCGCCTTCCTGGTGGCTGTCACGTCAGCCAGAAGGATGGGAGAACTCCAGGTGCTTTCCATAGAGTCTCCTTACCTGGTCTTCCACAGGGACAAGGTTGTCCTGCGCGCCCACCCGAAATTCCTTCCGAAGGTGGTGTCGGAGTTTCACCTTAACCAGATGTTGACTCTGCCGGTGTTCTACCCCAATCACACCTCGGAGGCCAAATATAGGCTCCTTACTCTGGACCCTAGAAGGGCGCTCGCTTACTATAAGGAGTGCATGGCTGAAGTTCGGGGAGAGGTTCACCAGCTGTTTGTCACCTGCGCTGAAGCCGCACCTGGCAGACCTGCAGCCAAGCGGACGATAAGCAGGTGGGTCACCTCCTGCATACATCTCTGCTATAGGTTGGCGGGCATGGAGCCTCCCAGAGGGATAAGAGCTCATTCTACCCACCATACCGCTGCATCGGTAGCTGCTTCCAGGGACGTCCCTATCCAGGATATCTGCAGGGCTGCTACCTGGAAGTCGGCATACCTTTATAACCCACTACCATCGACCTTGAGTCACGCCGGATGCTGGTTTTGGGGCCTCGGTTCTCCAGTCTCTATTTCCTAAGTAGGGGTGTGCGCTTGCCTTCTCCCAGAGAACTGCTAGAGTCTGCCAGACAGTGTTGATGAACAACATATCCGTGTCCCTAGAAATACAGGGTACTCACCTGTAACAGGAGTTCTAGGAATGGTATATGTTGTTCATCCCTACCACCGACCTCGGCTTGACATGCACCTGAGCTTCCAGCGGGCAGATCTGGCGCCATGGGGGCGGAGCCGAAGTTTTACCACCCGGGTGGGTGGGAGGAGCCAGCTTGAAGACCTTCCGGCAAGATTTAAAGCAGCAAGGATACCTGCCAGAAAGTGTGGATGAACAACATATACCATTCCTAGAACTCCTGTTACAGGTGAGTAACCTGTATTTTCTGTTCTGCTTGGGAGTCCGTCCTAACTGTGTTACATGCTGCAAGAGCTGACTCTTGAAGTAAGATAGTACAGTTATGTAAGAACTTACCGTAACAATAGAATTTCAAGAGAAGCTTTTGCAGCAGGTATATTTCCCGCTCTCTTTCCCTCTAGAGGTTTTCTACTGCATGCGACCTATGTCAACTAATTCACGTTTGCTCTGTGAGATATTGGCCTCGCTTTCCTGGTTCGTATCACGCCACATTCCGATGCTGGAGTCTCCGGCGAAAGGAACTGAGGCACGTCGGGGACCGCCCACCCTTTATACCATGCATGATGTTGGGGGTGGGCCAGTGTCGGGGGAGCAGTCCCCACCATAGACTGCTGGCTAGAAGTTTGCCATGGGGTCCTGTTGCCTGCCGGTGATAGTCGTAACTGGGATACCTGCTGTAAGAGCTTCTGTCAAAGATCTGCTGTTATGGTAGGTTCTTGCATAACTACTTTCTCTCTTCAGTCTCTAAACCGACTGCAAAAAAAAAAAAAAAGAGTACAAAGATATTCTTTTGTGGTACTCGGGCTCACAAATAAACCCAACTTTTAGGGGTTTTGTTTGTTATGTCACTACCCAAGAAAAGAACCGGCTCAGCGGGTTTTCAACATTGTACAGAGTGTGGGGGACCATTTGCTAAAGCTGATCCTCACTTAGTGTATCTTGTCTGTCTGGGGTTTGAACACCTTGAGGCAGATTGTGAAGTCTGCAAGAATTTTCCTCAGTCGACGCTTGCTAGGCGTTTGAACTGACTGAAGGAAAAAATGTCTGAGAAGGCTGCTGACCCAGCTGTGGACAAAACTTCCTCCTTTCAGAAGGAGAAACCAAAGGAACCGGTTGAATAACCCTCTGACCAGAGTGAAGGTTCCTTGGGTAAAAAGGAAACCGCATGCACTGCCTCTGAACCAGCAAGTTCTGCTAAGAAAAAGGGGAAGAAAAAACATCTGGTTAAGGAACCGCAACTGACGGTTCCAGTGGTTCCAACCACAGAAGCTATAGCTAGCACTATTATTGTTCTCCAGGCGCTGCAATCCGGTACCACGGTTCTGGTTCAGGATCTGGGTTCCTCCTCGGTTCACATGAATGGTTTACTGAAGTCTATATGGAAGGTGAGAATGAGGATTATGGGGAACCTCTTGAGGCAGAAATATCCCCTGATCCTCATCGTCCTGACTCCCCTGAGAAGGGAGCTGAGGAGTTCTCTTCCCACTTTGCTTTTATGAGGCAAGTGACACAGACCCAGGACCTCTCCACCCAGGAATCCACAGAGGAAGAAGAGGAACCAGACTATATGGA
Source organism: Neoceratodus forsteri (assembly GCA_016271365.2). Lineage (NCBI taxonomy): Eukaryota > Metazoa > Chordata > Ceratodontiformes > Ceratodontidae > Neoceratodus > Neoceratodus forsteri. The sequence goes on from CM057450.1 coordinate 1,404,359,061, forward strand.
AATGGATGTGCCAGCAACAAAAAGGCAGTTGTTGCCCATCCATAAATCCTTGAAGAGACAGACCTTCCAATATTTTGCAGACCCCTACTTCCATCCCCCAGTGGATATGAGGATGGCTAGGAAGTACTGGGTGGCCAAGTCTGGAGCAGAATTCCTTTTTGGGTATCCTAGCCATGAGGGAGTGGTGCAGGCTGTTGCATGTGATGAGGCAGGGATTCCCCTGGCATCATATCCTCCAGAAAAAGATTCCAGGAAAATGGATTCCATGGCAAAGACATCCTATTTTGGTGCTTCTCTGGGTATGAGACAAGCAACCTACATGGCTTATGTATCCAGATACCAGAAGAGCATCTGGAACACTGTTCTAGAAATAGCCAAGGCATGCTCTGCACCCATGGCATCTAACTTGTCCAAAGCTGCAAAAAGGGGAATAGACGTTTCCAAATGCCAGTTTTGGACGGCAGTGGATGCAGATGACATCGCTGCCAGGCAAATGGCAACCTCAGTGTCTCTGATGAGATTTGCCCTGCTAAGGGCCTCTAATTTGTCTCAGGATACACAGACAAAGGCATTGGATTTCCCTTGTGAGCCTACATCTCTTTTTCGGTGAGCAAACAGAGGCTTACGTGAAGAAGATGGACGAGTATAAAAGTAGTATATAAGAGTGCTGCTGCAAAATAGAAGGCAGCAACACCACAGAAGTGCCAGGGAAATGGAGGCAGGGGTTAATCCCACTATAGACCCTTCTTCCAGGCCCAGGCATTGACAACCTATCGGCCCCAGAAAGGGTACTTCAAAGGCAGAGGCAAAAGGGGCAGCATCCAGGCTGACCCCAGCACTCAGTAAGGTACACCATCCAAGCAGACCTCCTGAGGACTCTGCCAGGGTTGCCTCCTCACTCCCGGTAGGAGGCAAGCTGGCCCACTGTCTCCAGGCTTGGGAAACCATCACCACAGACAAGTGGGTCCTGAGGTAGTGGGCCAGAGGCTTGCTCTCAGTTGCAAGGTTTTGCCCAAACTGAGGGCAAGGTTTTTCAGACCTGCCAACCGAGCAGAGGCAGCTCTGTTGAAGGAGGAAGTAGCAAAGCTGATTCTGGAAAAGGCAGTAGAACCAGTCCCCTTGGCCCAAAGTGAAGGGGTCTGTACTCAGGATACTTCTTCACTCTAAAGAAAATGGGGAAATGGCAACCCATGTTGGATCTCAGACACTTAAACACTTGATAGGACCAAAGTTCAAAATGGTCACATTGGCTACCCTTCTCCCTTCACTCAGAAAGGGGGATTGGCTGGCATCTCTGGATATAAAAGATGCCTACTTCCATATTCCCGTCTCAGGCAATTACACGGAAAGTATCTCTGGTTCAGATTGCCATCAGGTCACTACCAGTTCAAAGCAATGCCTTTTGGTCTGCAGTCTGCTCCAAGAGTGTTCACCTAGTGGTGGCACATCTAAGGAGACAGGGGTTACAGTCTTCCCATACTTGGACAACTGGCTAGTGGTAGGCCAGTCCCCTCAACAAGTAAGAGAAGCAATGACCACCACTCAGGATACCCTGTGCACTCTAGGCTTTTCTGATGAACCAGAAAAAGTCAATATTAATACCAGTTCAGCTCCTGGAGTTCATAGGGGCGGAGTTAGACACTCTTAAAGGAAGAGCTTTCCCTCAGGGAAGGATAGACAACTTGGTACAGCTGGCAAATTCTTTTCAGCTTCATACCCCCAGACCTACAGGGCATTTTCTCCAGTTGCTAGGTCACATGGCTGCATGAACAGCAACAGTGTCGGGGTCAAGATTCCAGATGAGGGACATTCAGTTCCACCTAAGGTTTCATTGGTACCAATCACAGGAACCCTGCTTCAAGCTCTGTAGTGGTGGCAGCAAAAGGACAACCTGAGGGAAGGTGTGTCTTTCCTCTAGCTGCTACCAGCAGCAGTCTTGACAACAGATGCCTCCCTCTTAGGATGGGGTGCCCACCTAGGGGAGCATTCTACCCATGGTGCCTGGCTCCAGCAGGAGTCTGTGCTTCACATAAACCTGCTGGAACTCAGGGCAGTCTATCTAGGCATTCAGCCTTTCACTCAGTGCTGCAGGGCAAAGTGGTTCAGGTCAGGACAGACAGTACAACCACAAAGTACTACATCTACAAGCAAGGGGGGACAAGGTCTTCTCCACTGTGCACAGAAGCCATGAAAGTATGGAGCCTGGCTTATTCCCTGGGGATTTCCCTCTCAGCAGTTCACCTCTCAGGGAAGAACAATGTCCTAGCAGATGCCCTCAGCAGGATCAACCAGAACCACCATGAGTGGTCACTAAACAGACAGATCTTGCAAGCTGTGTTCAGAAGGTGGGGCACCCCAGCGGTGGACCTCGTCGCAGCCCCAGACAATCACCAACTGCCACTGTCCTGTTGCAGGCCTCCTACAGTGGGCACAGTGCCTCTAGATGCACTCCTGATGGATTGAACAAGGAAGTTTCTGTACGCCTTTCCTCCCCATTTCCCCTGCTGCTCAGAGTACTGAACAATCTCAGGGTTCAGCCAGCAACAATGATCCTCATTGCTCCAGACTAGGCCAGGCAGCCTTGGTACTCACTGCTACTGACCCTGTCAATATCCAAACCAGTCTCCCTGACCAGGAAACACAACCTACTGACCTTCCTTCAGGGCAGGCTTCTGTACCCCAATCTCCAGTCCCTCAGACTTAGCTTGGCTCTTGAGGACTTTGACTGTGCTGACCTACACCTCTCGTAGGGGGGTGCTGGAGGTCCTCAGGTTATCTAGAAAACCTTCCACCAGAAAGACTTACTCATCTAAATGGAAGAGGTTCTCTGTTTGGTGCAGACAGGGACAGATAGATCACCGCCAAGCTGGCTTGTCAGTAGTTTTAGACTATCTGACACATTTGCATTCCCTAGGCCTTCGGCCTTCCACCCTTAGGGTGCACTTAGCAGCTGTCTCTGCTTACCTTTCTGCTGGAAAAGGGACATCTCCGGCTTCCAACCAGGTATTCAGGAAGTTCTTCAAGGGCCTACTGCACTTGCATCCCCCTTACAGAGAACCCACTCCTGCATGGGACCTTACCATGTGCATCAGTCAGCTAATGCAGCCACCATTTGAACCCATGTCTTCAGCAGAGCTTAAGTATGTGACATGGAAAACGGCATTCCTGGTAGCCATTACCTCAGCCAGGAGGATCGGTGAGCTCCAGGCCTTGTCTGTAGAGCCAGACTACATAGCAGTCCACAGGGACAAGGTGGTTCTAAGGACCAATAGGAAATTCCTTCCTAAAGTGGTTTCAGTCGTCCACCTTAATCAGTCCATGACTTTACCAGTCTTCTTCACTGACCATTCTACCACAGGGGAGCAAAGACTGCACAGTCTTGATGTCAAGAGAGCTATAAGCTACTACTTGGATCACACGAAAGGGCACAGGCAGGATAGAACACAGCTCTTCCTGACCTTTGGAGAGGTGTGAAGGGCAAACCCACCTCAAAGAGGACCATTGCCCACTGGATTGTTGCCTGTATCTAGTTTTTCTGCAGCAAAGTGGGTAAAGAGCCTCCTGTAGGCCTCAGGGCCCACTCTACAAGGGGTACAGCTGCATCTACAGCAGCTGCGAGAGATATCCCTTTGTTGGAAATCTGCAAAGCAGCTATCTGGAAAACAGTTCACACCTTTACCGAGCACTACAGCCTGGATACCCAGGCCAAAAGTGATGCCAGGTTTGGCACAGCAATACTGCAGATCTTGTGTCCTAAATAGGTTCTCTACCCTCCTCCAAAGGTACTGCTTGGGTAGCCTGCAGAAGTCAGAATACAGTAAGATTTCCTGGGGTTAGAAAAAATTACTTACCATAGTAATCTTGTTTCTTCCAAGGGAATCTTATTATATTCTGAGCTCCCACCCCACCTCACCCTGCTAGAACCTATGGGCACTGCAGTGCAGCTGTTCATGCTGTTTGGAACCTGTAGATGTTTCTTTTTTGGGCCCAGTGACTTGAGTCTTAGTTTTGCCCACATTTTAAAATAAAAGGTGAATAATTGGTGTTGGGTGTTGTTAATTGGTTATTTCATTATTAGTAGTTTAGATAGCTTGTTGTTATGCGTGCTCCATAAGAATCTGACAGTTGCAGAATGTTTACCAGGACAGTGGTTTGAAAACCAAGCTCAAGCTTAACATTGCATGATTAACAAAGGTTCTATTAACCATTTCGACTCTGGGGCAGTCTTATGGCGAGACCATACTGCACAAGTCAGAATACAATAAAATTCCCTTGGACGAAACAAGATTGCTATGGTAAGTAGTTTTTTCTTCTTAATTATATCGTCCCTGCAGCTACTCGCACCTTCCCAGCCTTAGCTTAGTACTCTCTCTGCATGATCACGTTACATTCGGTGACATCTGCTTCTTTCTGTAGCGCTTCACATTTTTAATGGTTATTCACTACACCTGGGTAATGTGCACCTCTGCTAGGGGAAATGGCACAGCCCAAAGGCTTTAGAATGCTGGGCACATGAGTATTCCGGACAGCAGCAACTCTCCAGTCTTAGCTGTGCCATAGAAGGGGAAACATCTATCACGTTTCTCTGAAGAACCTTTCTGCTTCTAGTCTTTGGGGCTAGAATTCTGCATAGCAGGTTGAGGCTACCTGTGACAGAGAGCACTCCTAAATCAAAATCATGCCTGTTAAGCTGTGGCTTTCAAACTGGATAACCTGCTTTTCCCATTTCCACTGCATGTGTTTGGATTGAGAGCCAATTCTGCCCCTTGTATAGGGTGTTTTTCTTGAACAGGTCTCCCGATTCCTTAACAAGAACAAAAAAAAAGTGCCACAGGTGAGTATATGGTCTTTTCTATTTTTGGTTTTTAGTTTAGGATGTTTCCTTGGGGGGTCCTCCATCTTTCAAGTATCGGTCCCTTCCCCAGTCCGTAAGGTTCCTTGTCTCCTTTCCCTAAATAGCAGGGTTTTTTTTGTGCTGTGTTGAGGGACATTTTTCTGTTTTTATTCAGAGCTATGCCCTCTTCTGCATGTGAGAGGCATTTCTCCTTTAAATTTTCTCTGACTATAGTTGGGGGGGAGGGGGGACTCCCACATTTCAGGAGGCAGCTGGAGTGAGCTCAGTTGCAAGCAGAGTCTCTAATGTGAATTTTCTATTAATTTTCTGCCTTTTTCCTTCGTCGGTGGTTTATTTTTCACCTCCACAAGCCACACTACTCCCTTCGGTTTCCTCCCACTGTTCTGTCTGTTGGGCACGTGCCTTTGCAACTGTTAGAGGCTCCTCAGTGGGCCCTCTGCACGCCTGTGGTGCGCGCGCACCCTCCTTTAGTGTGCTGATGTCACGTTTCATGTCGTGATGTTACGTGCGCACTCGTTTGAGAGTGTGCATGCATTCCTGCACCTTCCTTCCAGTGCAGGATGTGGCGGCTTTTCTTTCTTTCAGTTGTGCCTCATTTCTCTCTCTCTCTGTCTTTGATCTGAGCAGCAGGCTTCGCTGAGGGGCGAGCTCCATTTACGGATAATATTTTTATTTGCTCACAGCACAACCAAAGGTAGGGATCTTGTCAGTGATAAAGGGTGGCATGTCCCAAAGTTCAGATTTGGGGAGGACTGTGTTATGGAGTTCAAGTCCTGCTGATGCCAACAGTAAATTGTTTGGCAGATAGCATAAAGTCACATGATTAGATCCAAGAATGCATTCTTAGCATGCACTACCAAATGAGCAGAGTATGCTTACACATGCCTCAGAAAACTTCATGATCAGAAACTGGTGATGCCAAAATAGAGAACTAGGGAATGCACAGTAGATTTCATAGTCCGGAAAATTCCTGAAAATCAGAGAAGGTTAAGTAAGATGAGATTCTGAACAAAACTAATCTTCCTTTACTTTTTAGAGGTAACACAGGTCTATTTTCTCTTGGCACCATGGCTTATCGGAGACCTATGACCTTTAAAGATGTAAAACCTGCCAGGGCTAATGAGACCATCTCCTATGGCTTCCTAGTGTCCCTATTGTGTTAATCAAGCTAATGTCTTTCTTGAGGTTCCCCCCAAGTTGGACCTCTGAGCAGGGGGTTGTGGGGATGCTCCTGGTGTGCCACTTGGCAGGGCAAGCAGAATTGGGTAATTTCTTATTGTTCTTAGGAGAGCTTTGGGCCCTGATGTTCCGTAGGACATACTTTGTTACACCTGGCCCCATTCCGGGCCCCTGCAGTCAGTTTTCACCCAGACAGGCACATCCAGGTGCGCTGCAGCTGGACAGAGCTGCGGTTTTGGATATGCAGGCAGACCTGAACCCTGACCATCTAGAGGATCATGATCAGGATATCGTGAGTCCTGGGAGAAAATCCTGAACATATGAGCTACCTGACGTTGAGGAGGACGAAACCTCTGAGGGAGAAGGAGGAGGAGTGGATGGAGCTGGAGAGGAGGATTCCTGTTCCCTCCCCATGTTTGATGTCAAGTTCTTGTCCTACTTGATAACTGAGGTGTGTAGGTCCTTACAGCTCAAGGAGGTGCTATCCATGGAGGCAGTGGATGTCATTCCCAACCTTTCCATGCCTTTCTCTGCTTCAGAATGTCTTTCCGAGCTTTATTCTCTGTGGCTAGTTTATTGAACAGGAATGGGCTGGTGCTGACCAAAGAAATTGTCTGCCAAAACCTAAGGTATGGTATTTCCCCTTCTTGGAAGAAAATACTCACAAGTGGGAAACCCCTCCTTTAGAAGGGTACCTGGCTTTAATGGATTCGCTTGATGGGCATGGCTGTTGAATGCAGAAAAGCCTTTGCCTCCAACAGCTCAAATCTGTGCACCTCCAATGCCTTTTTTTAAATTGATGCCAGAGCCTTAAACTTGTGGGTTACCACCCTGAGCAGCTTCTTTCCTGGGATTCAGAGGGGGGCAGGCCTTTTGCGGCTGGTATCCATGGCCTCCATCTTCTTAGGGGATACCGTGGTAGAAAACATACGCATGACTGCCCGCTCGGTCTATCACATTGTGTTGGTTGTACGAGGTGTGTGGCTCAAGCACTGGGTTGCTGAGCAGGCTTCGAAGCCCAAGCTGTTTGATCTACCCTTTGAGGGAGGTTTGTTATTCGGTCATGGCCTGGATGATATTTTGAAGGATAGCCAGGATAAAAAGGGCCACCTTCTGAAGTCAAAGCATCAACAAAGGTCGCATCAACCCCAAAAGGTCAAGGAGGTGGCCGACACAGGCAGTTCTGAGGGGTTTGCGTTCCTTTTCAGACATTTAGGAACCAGAGGAATAAAGGAGCCTATTCAGATTACAAGAGCAATAGTAAAAAAGGGACCCTTGACTGAAGACGCAACGGTGTCCCAGGGCGAAGAGTGGGCACGTCACAGTGGGATACATGGGCCCATCTCCGCCTTCCTTCCCTTTGTAGAAGACTGTGCCATTTTCTCACAAGATGGGCCCAGATAATGTCAGATGCTTAGGTTTTCAAAATTCTGGCCTTAAGTTATGTAATAGGTTTTTCAAAATCCCCTCAAAGGGGAGTTTTCTGCTGTCCCTGGTTCAGACAGACCCCCTGAAGAGGAAAGTGTGTCTGAGACCCGGGACCACCTCTCTCAATCGGGGCAATTTTGCTAGTACCCTCCAGCAAGCAAGGCCGGGGATAATACACAGTCATTTTCATAATTCACAAAAAGTCGGAGGTGGGGTGTTCAGACTCACTCTGGATCTGAAATACCTAAACAACTTGGTACATCACATGACCTTCAAGATGGAATCCCTTTGTTTGATTAGCTGCTATCCAGCCAGGGGATTACCTAGCTTCCACAGATCTGAGGGATGTGTATTCCTCATCCCCAACCAACAGTCTCATTAGAGGTTTCTCAGGTTCTCAGTCCTGGAACAGTTTTTGCAGTATGCGGCACACCCTTTTGGATGGGCAACAGCCCCCAGGGTTTTTTACTTGAAGCTGCTCATAGTCCTAGTAGCTGAGCTCCGACAGGAGGGACATCATGTCTATCCCTACATGGACGAGTTGCTTGTACAAGCACTGTTCAGTTTCAGTTTATTGTTGATCAGTTGAAAACCATTACAACACTACCAAGCATCTCAAATAAATATTAAAATACATCTCCAGCAAATACATACATACATAATACATATTGTGGTACTTATTACAGAAGGGATCTTATTTATGCAAGAGAGTAACACTATTGGATAAATGAAAGGATTTTAAGAATTGGTTATTAAACGTATTTCAAGAATACTTTTATTACTAGATGGACCTCTCGTATATAAGAACATAACCATCAAAAGGGGCCCAATGGTATCTGATACTCAAACTCCTCTTAAGTAAAAAGGCTATGATCAAGGAGGGTTACTTAATTCTCCTACGGTGCAATCAGTTGTGCTGTCCATCAGTGTTTCCGTACCACAAGCCGTCCTCTAGTTCTATCAAGTTCAGTAGTTATTAATAAATGTCCTTGGAACACAAGACAAAGTGGTTTGACCCCTATACCATTCCTGCTTTTAAACTTCAGGTGAGTAGGAAAGCATTTACTTGGTATACTCCCTCTATTTTAAATGAGTATGGAGAGTTGATTCAGAAAACACAGTCTGCAATGCACTTATTGTTAAATAATCTGTATTGTGACAATGTATGTAAATGTGATTTATTTTCTTGTTTAAGTGAATTTGTTTTGTAATGTTTAATGACAGGCATGGCTGAAAAAAAGCTGCGCCCAGTCCATCTCCTGGTTAAAAAAAAAAATTAAAAAATCTGAGAGCAAAATCAAGTCACAATAATTAGGTCCCATTTAGGGTACCGAGACGTCCTGCAGAAATACTATGTTACAAACGAAATGAAGAGGCTGAGTCACTAAACCCACATAAGATCCTGTGTTGTCAGTAATACCTTCCCCTTTTTGGTGAAACCCCAACGTGCACCCTGTAGCACATGCTGCCCCATGCTTCTATTGTCACCAGGTATGGGAGGATTTATATGTCGGCTACCATAGGAAATTATTTGTGAGTTTTCTTAGACCATGCCTATTTCCATTTGTTCACCCTTTTCTCTCTCCACATTTCAGCCTCAAGAACCCATTATTGGGCCCATTAGTGGCTACGAATTCCAATCTAAGAACAGAATCAATCCATAGTAATTAGGTCCCATTTTGGGTGCCGAGACATCCTGCTGAAATACTGTGGCAAACAAACTGGAGAGGCTCAGTCACTAAACCCACATGTAGAGATCCTGTGTTGTCAGTAATACGTTCCCCTTTTTGGTGAAACCCCAAGGTGCACCCCACAACGCATGCTGCTCCGTGCTCCTGTTGTCACCAGGTATGGGAGGATTTATATACCGGCCACAATAAGAAATCATTTGTGAGTTTCCCTAGACCATGCCTATTTCCATTTGTCCACACTTTTCTGTCCCCATTCAAGCCTCAAGAACCCATTATGGGCTGCTTGTGGTTACCAATTCATAGCCCAGTACAAGGCTTTAAACAGCTATCTGCAGGATCATATTTTTTAAGCTTGACCGTTAAACACTCAGGACATCTTTCTATTCCCACCTTTCATGCTGCAGTTCTACATTATTTTTGACACTTCATGCACTTCATGCTGAAATTACCTTATTATTTCATATATATGCTTATTAATTCATATATATGCTAATAGGTTAAATACGTAAGAAATCCGGCCATGGCAGAAACAATGTATTAACCTCATCAGTTTCCTGCTTATGGAGATGGAAAAAATAACTCTATTAAAAAGAATATACGGTCTAAATGATCATGTGCAAAAGAATTTCGAAGCAACTATAATTTAAAGTAAGAAGTTACACAAAACTGCACGAAAGAAATTTCCATTTTACCCAAACCATATTTAAAGCTAAGGAAAAACTTACTAGCCTGCTTAAAAATGCAGACTCTTATCAGTGTCTTTTGTAACTTCATTGCTCATATCCTGCAAATCCACAAGTACACATATTTAAAATATTTAAAACATTAAACACACTGAGTATTCAATCAGGCAGATATAAAACTACACTGGTATTCAGAAGTCCATTGAATTTATAATTGAAAAGTGTCTCTGTTCATAATCAGGAGTCCATGAGCTTGTTAACGTGTTATAGGCTCCGTGTAAACAACAGGCCATCATCAAACTTCAGCAAGAGCCTTTAAAACTTTTACAAAAGGGTTTTATACTGGGTGCCAGTATTAATATATATGAAGTTCAAAAACCCTTTACTAATAATTCGTTTTAAACAGTGAGGGATACATCGCCACAACCCGGAGTCCTCCATCAGTTCTTTTAAAACACACACTGTGCTGCAAACTAAGATGGCTTCTTGCTGCATAATATTAAATACTGTATAGTAAATGTTTAAGCTCTGCGAAAAGAGTTGTGCAGAATTCTGAATTCACTTATTAGGCTGGATAATTTAGCTCCAACAAAAGAGAAAGATAGAAACAGTACCTTCTTGGGGCAAAAATACCCCACAAACAGCCACCACCTGTCAATGAACAGCATCTGTATAAGCTTAGAAAAAGGAGTCACCACGTCCAGAGGTTGTGCTGCAGTTTATTTGTCCCTTATTCTTTAACCGGAAAATTGGGCATCCAGGAGTCTTATCTCCCTCCCGAAAGGGTCTCTCCCTGACAGTCTTTCAGTACTTGTTATAGTCAAATTCCAGCTCAGGACACAATTACACCTGCAACAGGAGAAGAAAATTGCTCTCTGAGTGCAGTAAATAATACCAGTTAAATTCAGGCCCTACTCCCCTTGGCAAAGTTAGCATACCTGTGCAAATGTAAAAACGTGCGTATAGCATTTCAAAATGCGCACAGCTGCTGAAGCTCAGCTGGATTCACTCGTCACCTCCAGAAAACTCCAGTGTAATCACTAGCTGACTCTACACATGATTAACGTAGCAACACTTCCGGATGGAGTTTACTGAGGCATCCATAGAATATAGCCACAAATTGTAAGAGTACACCACAACTTTAGCCAGGTCTCTCTTTAGCCGAAGTATTAGTTGATAGAAGAGCTAGCACAGTTTGATACAAAGCCATACTCTCTCATTCCAGATCAGCAGTTCGTCAGTTCAGTAGTGAACAAAGAACACTAAAACGCCTGGAACCAACGATGGCCAGCACAACTGTTCAGGCAAAAACACACTTTAGAACTTATAGCTATAAAAACTGCATTAATCCTAAGATTGCAGATTGAAACAGCATGTTTCATTCATAAAACTAAACTGGGGCTTTAGAAAAACTGGTGTACGAGGGGCAGAAATCTGCAGCATGGGGAGCGGAGCAGGACTGCGGCCATCTTCCCTGCTCTGCCCCTCCTGTGGAACTCTCAAAGGCTATTGGTGGGCTCTCCAGCAGATCCTGTCATGGTGTCACTCTCCTATCCAAGCACTGTCTGCGTCATTAGTAAGGAAGTCAGTAATCAGGACTCTGGCATTGTTGGAGTCTCCGGCTGAGTGGTGTATTGAGAGAGAAGCTCTTTCTCAAGCCATCACAGACCCTGATACTCCTGGCAGCTGTGCTCAAGATGGACCAGGAAATGGCCTTTCTCTCATCAGCCAGGAAGGAGACCTTATTGGGAGAGGTCCAGTGGCTGAGGTACCATTCTTTGGCTTCAGCTCGGTGTCTGCTACTGATTCTGGGCCTCATGGTGGCAGCCATAGAACTAGTCCCGTGGGCTCGCCTTCATATGTGGCTCCTGCAGATAGAGTTACTCTCAGTCTGGGATCTGACCTTGGAAGATTGTCAGGTCAGGATCCAACTCTCACCACACCTGAAGCATTCCTCTAAGTTGATGGGTGAGTTTGGAGAATCTGATCAAAGAGTCCCCCTTTGGAAGTACCCTCTCTGTTGGTTCTGTCATCTGATGCCAGCTTTCGGATTGTGGGGCAGTCCTACACATAAAAGTTTGAGAGCTGAGGGTGGTCCTCCTCGCTCTCCTTCTAATTCAAAGTCTGGTGCAGTCAGAAGGTGTCCACAGGCAGAAGCGGTGGATGCCCTGTTATAGGGAGGAGTATCGACAGAGCATATGCCTTCCCCCCCCTCTGCTTCTGTTTTCCAAGCTCATACACAAAATAGGGCACTCGAGGAAATTTTCTTCTAATGTCTCCAGAGTGGCCCAGAAGACCTTTTCTCTCAGGAATCCAGGTAAACTCCTTCCTGTATGTGGTTGACATGTGGGACAAAATTCTCCCCACCACCTGGTTTTTCTTGGGTACTGCTTCTTATACCCAAGTGTAATGAATACCCATTGACAATGTGGAGCACTACAGAAAGAAGATATTTTTTCATACCTACCATAATGTCCTTTTCTGTTAGCTCCAACATTGTCAATGAGACCCACCTGGCAGCCTTGCTCCTGTGGGAGAATATTGTCTATATGTCGGTGCAGGGTTGCCAGGTGTTCTATTTAAACTCTACTTTTGAGTCTGTTTGGGTATCCTTATATAGGTTTTCCTGCTGGCCCTGTGTCAAGCGGAAAAAAAAAAAACAATAACAACAAAAAAACAGCAGTTGTGCATTAGAATACTATTTGCTGTCATGCACATTTACCGGGTTCAGATTTTAGGTTAACCAAGGGTGCCTCCTTCATTGCAGGATGAGTGCTTGCACTGTATGCTGTTTTTTTCCTTGCCTTTTAATGGATCCGCTTTTTCTTCAGAGTTGGCTTGCTGCTGTGGATTCTGTAGGGACATAGAATAGGAATTTTTACTTTCAACTCCTCACTCTTTTTTGGCTGGTAAAATATGTCGCTGGTTGCTGCCAAGACGCAGAATGCATCCTCTCATCCTCTTGTCGTCTCATAAGGTAAGCCACTGCTTACTGTATTTTGTTCCGGCCAGAGATACTTATGTGTAGGCAGCTATTTTGTGAGCCTTTGGTTTTTGATCACCCAGTATGGTTTGTCTTAACATATTTAGATGAACTGCGTGGACAGTAGTGATTGGAGAGTTGCTGTTGTGTGGAATCCTTATGTGCCCAACATTCTAAAGCCTTTGGGCTGTGCCATTTCCCCTTGTTAGGGGTGCACATTACCCAAGTGTAATGAATACCCACAAACAGAGGTGAGAAAGAAGTAAGTGAATCCAGGTGGCCTGGGTTCAAATCCCAGCTGAGGCACTTACTTCTTTCTCACCTCTGTTTGTATGTGTTGCATAAATATGCACACCACACTCCTGTGTGATAGTTACAAGTAAATATTTGTGTTGCCATTGAGTTGTGCATTTGAGAATGAGTACTGTGCTCAGGGACAGAACAGATTCTAGTTGTCTCTGTGTCGCAGCTGGTTAGCACAATCAGAACAGTAGTCTGGGCGGCCTGGGTTCAAGTCCCAGCTGAGACACTTACTTCATTCCCACCTCTGTTTGTATGTGCTCCATAAATATGCACACCACACTCCTGTGTGATTGTTACAAATGTAATGAATACTCATTGACAATGCTGGAGCTAATAGAAAAGGAAATTACGGTAAGTATGAAGAAATTTCTTCTTTGTTCTACAGCTGGCAGAGTGGAAGAAAGCCACTCTTTTGTTGTACAAGGGTGGAGTGGTCACTATCTGGCTGGAGTTGGAAGTGTTTGCTGTTGTTACTTGTAATGAGGAAGCGAGGTCATTTAATGTGTTGGAACATTGCTGCATTTAGACTGCAGAAGTTATTTGGAGCAGTAAGGTGCTGCCCCAGTTGGAGCCTTGTACGGTTGCAGTGTCAGCACTATGGTACGACTGTCCCTGCCAGCACACCAGTGGAACATGCAACCTGTACACCCGAGGGTGCAACCACCCACCCTGTCGGGTATTACTACTTGCCCAGCACTGAGGGTACATACAAAAACCTCACTTCAAATCTATTCCCATGCATTATTCTGTATGTAATACACTGCTTTTGTGGTTCAGTAAATCTAAATGCTATTTATGTCAGTAACATTATATTAGTACTATCACAGTGTCAGCTGTTGTGGCTCTGACCAGAGTTTGTTTTGAAATGAAAGTTCAGAGGCAGGTTAAGAATCCATCATTTTACAGTTTGCGCTGTGTAACATTACATAAACTACATGAGCTCCACATCAAGCAGACTCAGTAGGCTGTAGGGCCTTCTTCTGCTGGCTTTTTCGTATGTTTGCATGTGTCAGTACTATTCTATATGTATCAATACTAATTAAAACCACTCTTTGAATATGTTATTGATACAGGATTTGTAGTGGTGACAAAGCTAAAAAATGTCAAACACATTTTTTTATTTAGTTGTTTAACCAGGAATAGCACACTAAGCTGAAAGCTTTATTACAGGAGCGACCTGGGAGCACAAGGAGGTTAAGTGACTTGCTCAGGGTCCACAGTATGCAAGTGGAAGCTGTGGGATTCAAACCCAGGTCTGGTCTGCTGGATGTCACCAGATTTGCAGCTCAGAGCCTTAGACCACTGCGCTATTCTGCCTCCTTGTATCAGTGCAGTTTTATTGTATCAACAGACTATTTTTTTTTTGTATTGCTACTTAAAATCATATAGCCAGCCTGGCTAAGGCAGTGAGTGCCTTACCTCCTGCCATACTGGCAGCCCATGTTGGGGAACAAGCACGGGTTGCCAGGAATCGGCAGGGTAGGAGAGGATTGGGCATCCCAGGGTCTGCCGTCTTATCCTGGGGAGGGGTGGCTGGCCATCTTGGCCCATGACTGACACTGGATGGAGACCTGGTGGCAGTGTAGGTGTGTGTACCACGAAGGGAGGAGTTGCAGCTGAGCAGGATGTATGTGCACATGTACTGGTGCCGCAGCATGGGGAGGGATGTGAAGAAAAAAAACAAGTGGAATAAGTATTTGAGGATGGGCTGTGTGAAGCCTTGCCCGTTGTGCTGTGGCCCACTCAACCACTCCAGTCTGGGTAGGAATGTCTAGATATGCTCTCTGGGGTGGAGAATGGCCCTCCCCTCCTGGGCCCCATCATGGTGGGAACCCACAGGGGATACAAGACCCCCACTGGAGGGAGGTGAGAAATGGCCATGGTACATGGGGACAGGAGTGAAGAGCTGCCTGTTTTGCCTAGGAGAATAATGGGGTTTTGGCAACAAAAAAAATGACTGTTTTCAGAATAACATTTTTCGTCTTTTTTTTTCTGTACTTCTGAATTTTGGTAGCGCTATTTACTATTTAGAAACTGTGTTGTCTGCAGCTTTTCATTCATCTTATGCCCATAATCATGTTACAAACATTTTACTGTCCCCTCTAACAGCCTCTGTTCTCCTTTGTTTTTGCAGGCTTTGCCTGCGAAAGCATCAGAAGATAAATAAAAGTGAACAAACACAACATTTGACTGCTATTTTAGGTGGTTGTGTTACTTATCATCCTGCTGCTGTTTTAATTTTTTTCAAGGACAAAGAAGCAGGCAAGTCTTCTTTAGTAGTGGGAACCTGGAATATACAGGAGCATATAGACTGGGCAAAGAAGAATGTGGCCAGGTCCTATCAGCTGAGAGACGACGGTACCCAAAAAGTGAAGTACGTTTTTTCTGTATATGGATAGCTCGCTTTACTTATCTATCTTCTTTAGAAAACACTACGTTAATGCATCAGTTAAAGCATGAAAAGTAGTGAATTGCAATGTTAGGGTAAAAAGACCTTGAGTCTTGGCAAATCAGTGGTGTAGTGTTCCTCATGATTTGAACAATCACATGACGCAGTGTTGGCATTAGGTGTGTTGCGAATTTAAACCTAGCCCGTGAATCATGGCAAATTTATCCGCTATCCGCAGCATTTGCAAATTCCGCATTACACAATTCGCCACATTTGCTGTGAAATGTACTATGTAAATTGATGCAGTTTGCACTTAGCAGTGAATTTTTTTATTGAAAGTGTGTAAATTCCTGTAATAAAATTCATTGCAAAGTACTTAGTGCATGTGTAGTGCAGCAGTTTATGTAGTTGCGCAGATTTCGCTATGTGGATACACGCATGAAGCTACATAAATTATTTTACTTCCCCCATAGCTGGTTGGCATTACTGTAACTTCGGCACTGTCTTTACAGGCACAGAAAAATACTCACACACCAATACCTGAAGAGAAATAGCCAAAGTTAGGATAACACTGGCTGAGTGATGCGTGATCAGTCAAACCCTGAGGAACATCACGCCTCAGATTCACCAAGACTCGGGGACGTTTTACCGATAATATTTCACTACTTTGTGCCCGAACCCTTACTGTTGCAGTAATATACGTCTTTTTTTTTTTGTTTTGTTTTTTTTGTTGTTGTTAAACAATGCATGTCCTTACTTTTTAAAACTATGTATTTAAACACATGCTCACAACTTTACACTGACTTGGTATTATCTCCTTACTCACCGATGCTGCCCCTGCCACACCCGTATCCCAACCCCAGTCCCTCCTTCCCAAATACATATCTTACTTCCCAGGTGGTGCACAGACCTGCAGTGACTCTATGGTGGCTTCCATTCTGGCAGGGTTCCTGTGGGTCTGTCTTGTGTGGGTAGAGGTGACCTGTTGGAGAAGTCAGGCCCAGGAGCAGGAGATTCATCCTACTTACTCCAGTGTTTTTCCCTCTTTTGATTCTCCCTCCCTGCAGATGCTGTTAGCAAAGGTGCCAGGTGCACATGCAGTGTGTGGCAGCCCTTGGTACCAACCAGCGTCCACCGTCTCTCCTAATGGCTCAAGCGGCACTGCCACCTGGGGTAACCCAGGTGGCAGTAATGCAGAGGAGCCTACTGCCCTCCCTCCCTGGAAGAGAATGTCCTCTGGGGCAATTGGTGCTCCTCCCCCACCCAGCCTTCAATGCCCCAGGTTCGTTCCAGAACCCAGGTCTCCAGTGTCACAAGTGGTATATTTTTTGCTGCATTGATGGTGCTGGCACGATAAATACGTTTAATGACAGTCTATGGAAATGTGTCTACAAATGAAGAGATTTCTGTTCACAAATACATTAAGAAAAAAGTTTGCAAGTGATCATTCTTTTGTCATTACCATTTACTAAGTGATTTACGAACATATTTTCAATGTTTTCTGCAACTTAAAAAAAAATGCATTTCTAACTACCTAGATTCAGCTTACTGTCCACACTTAGGTAGTCTTCCACAGAGCATAATCAGTCACTGGAGCATCTTCAAGATAGACTCCTCTTACCTCCCATCCATGTGGTCCTCTGGCTCTGTACCCTTTGCACTCAGATCTTTTCTTCCACTGGAAGGAGCAGGTGTCCTCCTTCACAGCTCCTGCTAGAGAATTTGAATTCTGCTAGTCTTCAGGCTTAGCAAAAAATTTTTCTTGAAGTTTTGCTTTGTTTTTCCACTCATTCCTTTTCCCTAACTGTTGGCGTCCTGCTCTCTTGTCACTATTGTAATAGAATAAAAGAAGAACGGTTCAAGGGGTGCATTTTTTTTTAGGTTCCCAATGTCTGTGAATGATGGCCATCATGCCTGCTTGTATTGTTTGGGCCTGAGCCATGACTTGACGCAATGTACCTTGTGTCACGCTTTGCACCCACCAGCCATCAATGAATATCTATTGCAGATGCACAATAGACACCGACCAGAGTGCACAGCTGTGAAGTTTGTGGTGCTGTTACATGCCCAAGAGGCAGAGTGTGGCCTGCAAGTATGTTCAGGTCCTTGACCTTCTTTCGGTGGCAGAGGAGTTCGCACTGGCTCCTTATGAAGATAGATGTAGTAAAAACATCCTTCTTTCTCTTCACTCCTTTGAAACTGAGTGTCCATAATGTCCTCAAAAACACTGATCATTGGATCGCTGTGGGTCAAGAGACCATTTGTGCGCTCCCCTGCTAGAGGATTCACTTGGCCTATCACTCTTGAGGGAGGGCTTGCCACCCATGGAGCTGTTGGTTTGCCTGTGGAGTTTCTTTCAGGACAGCCAACTGAATCACTCTGACAGTAGACCCCATTGAGGATGATTCCAGTTGGGGGAAGATTCCTCTCTCTCTTGAACCCTGGTGGAGACAGTGACCAAACCCAGGCAGTGTGGGATGAGCCCATTGAGGCTTCTGTTCATGCCTGCACTGACTCAGCAGCCACCATTTGTCCCAACCTCAGTTCCGCTGCTGTTCTTCTGGTACCCAGGGTCACTCTGTTGGGTTGCTCAGACCCAGATGCACTATCACCACATTGTTTTCTCAGTTAACGTTTGAGGTCAAGATCATGGTCGCATTCTTTATCTCATTCTTGATATCGGTGCCAATGGTTGACATCAGGTTCTTCCTCTTCCAGGTCCCACCACTGATGTTGAGTCCGGCCCAGGTAGGAGAGACCAGCTAGACAGCAGTGGGTCTACAGTGTGTTTGTCCAGAGTCATGGTCAACCAATGATATCGATAGACCCATCTGGATCTGACTGCCTGTCCTGGTGCAGGCTCTGGTGGTTCCTCTGTAGGTCAGTCCTCAAGGGCCACCAGAGGAAACAACTGACAGGTTGAGGGTGTCCAGTTCACCCTACATCCCAAACCCTGGTGCAGCTCCAAGTCAGGGGCCAACTTTCTCACTTCCTGCTACAGTGGCCTGCTATTAATTCAGACAAGTGGGCCCTCAAAGTGGTGGGGCCCAAGTTGCCTCTTATGACACTCTGCCCTCCCCCATCTGTCCTGAGCACTGTTGGAGGACACAGTGTCGCTGGACCCTCTCTCAGTTCTCTATAACTAAGTAAGTAAGTAAACCTTTATTTTTCACGCACCCATTCCCTGGGACTTGGAGCGCCATATAAATTACCATTTACACTAACATAACATAGACATAAATGACATAATCAGAAATAAAACAGATTAAAGTTAATAAAAATTTAATAAACACACTAGTAAATAAACAATAAACAAAAAAACAAAGTTCTTCAGCTCCTGAAGTGGAACATGACAGTGCCTGTTTCAGAAAACAAAGCTCGGCAGGGGTTTGTGTCTCATTACTTTCTGCTGCTAAACTGATGGGGCTGACAATCCATTTTCGATCTGCAGATTCTGAACAAGTTCATTTGCAGTCATTAAGTTTTGCATGGTGACTCTGCACCTGATCATTCCATCCCTGAAGCACAGAGCTTGGATTTTCCATGGATCTCCAAAATGCATGCCTCCACATCCCCATTCATCCATCACACAGACTGTTTCTCTGCTTTTTGGTGGATGGAACCCTGTATCAGTGCAGTGTCATTCAACCTGTCTTCAGCACACAGGGTTTTCACCAAGTTCTGTCAGTCATGACAACCTTTTTCAGGCTCACAAGCATCAAGGTATTGCAGGATGTGGAATGATGCAGAGATCTGGCTGTTCAAATGTTCCAGGATCTCAGCTCAGTCTGGTCAAGTCTGAGCTCACCCCGGACAGGCGATCCTCTTTATTGCAGCAGAGCTTGACTCCCTTTAAGCCTGATCTCATCTGCCTTGGGCATGGCAGAAGACCTGACTCTCCTTTGCCCAGTCATTTCAGATTGGTTAGTTTCACCTTGCCCAGGATTTTCTCCTACTTCTGGGTTGCAAGGTTTCTGCCACTGCTGCGGTGCATTTAGCCCTCTGGCACATGTGACCCATTCAGTGGGAACTGAGGTTCCTGTGGTCCTAGTCACACACCCCTGATGACAGATGCTTCATTAGTGGGTTGTGGTGCGCTTGGGTTCTTTTCACTGAGTGAGACTAGGCTACAGATCATCATGCTAGTACTCCATGTGGTGTGGTGCGCTGGGCTTTGGCAGAGTCTACCATGCTGGTTTGAAGTCAGGTGGTCCAAGTCAACACAACTATTATGATGTACATGAACTAACAGTGTGGCACACATTCCTTCCCTCTGTATCAGGAGGCACTCCAGACATGGTCTCTGGCTCGCTGCTTTTAAGCAAACTTGTTGGCTGTCCATGTCACATGAGCAGTCAGCTGGCAGATGCACTTGGTCATGTGGAAGGAGCATCCCTGGAGTATTTGCTGCACCTGGAGTGGTCTCCCAAGTGTTCTCAGTATGTGAAACACCGTCACTGCACTTCTCACCTACGTGCACCCTGCAATTATCTCTGTCCAATCAGATGCTGTTACCTACCCCAGATGCCTACCTACTACTCTGTCCTCCCCTTGTCTCTCTTACCCATCCTCGTCTTGTCTACCATCATCCCCCATCTCCTCCACAATACCACCTCTCCTCCATTGTCCCCCCCACTCCTTATCCCCCTCTCCTCCATATCCCTATCTCCATTCCCTTGCACCTGCTCCATCCCCATATCTGGTCCTAAACTTTCCTCTCCCCTGCTACCCCCCCAACACCTCACCTTGACAGTTGGCCTTGGTCCTGCCTGGTCCCCACTACCCCCACCACATTACTTATTACCTTCCACTGGAGGTCCCTCCACCTCCTGCATAGTGAAACAATCTTCCTTGATTTTCTGTACAACCATTTACCTCCTAAAGCCATGTCTGAATCTCATTATCATGCTTGAACCAACTATGTAACTTGTTGTGTAACTATGATGGTAACCTACATGTGCCAAGTGTTGGCCTGAATCTCATATTCATGTTTGTACCACCAATGAAACTTATGTAACCTGTATGTACCTATTGATTGCTTACTGTTTGATGTGGAACCTTAACAAATGAGCTCCCTGCTCAAAGGTCTGTAATCCGAGACTTGAATAAATAAATAAATCAGTGGATCTGTTTACCTCCTAGGAAAACAAGAAGCTGAGACTGTTCTTTGTCAGTCCATCCACCTCAGCAGGGCACTCTGCCAGGGATGCATTCTTTCGATCCTGGGCTCAAAACCTCATATATGCCTCTCTTCCCCCATTTCCTCTGGTCCACAAGATAGTATTCATGATGTAGCAGAACAGGGTGTCCCAGATTCTGATTGCACTGGACCATCCACACCCGTTCAAACCCCAGGAATCCCTCAGTTAAGTTTAACAAGTGCAGTAATTCCTCTGGAATGAGCAGCCCAATTATGGAATTTAGAATGAAACTCAACTCTGATGTGTGGTCATGCTTACCTCTACACTCTGTTGTCAGATTTATTTCTCCACCTGAAGAGAGCAGTAGCCCTGAAGTTGCCTCTACACTTCTGGCCAGTTTACAGTTTATAATTTTATATTTTGTAGTGTTAAGTATTTCTAGTTAACTTTTCGATACTCTGTGCTTTGGTATTATTTGTATTTATTTGTGTAAATTTCATTTTTTCTCTTCAGTTCCCAATCCGTTCCCTGGAACCGGAGAAGGCCATCCTCTGTGCTGTTCTCGCTTTAAAGAAACTGCTATTCAAAACTTTAAAAAGTAAATAAACAGCTTTTTTAAAACCGCTTTGCAATTTTACTTAAAATTATTCTCAATTCCACCTTTTTAGGAGCTAAGACGATGCATTTGTTATTTAATTTATGTAAGAAACCTCTGTTGAGGTATATATTATTTACGGTTTTATAAAATGGGCTAGTAAATTCTAGCATAATGATTGGCTAGGACAGTAAATTTAGCGGGTAGATGTTTCTCAATAGAGCCCACTACAAAATGAGTGCCAGTTTGGGGTGCCCCCATTACTTGGTATATTATTGGGCACCCCGAATTTTCAAACTCTGTAACTGCCATTGTTTCTCCGCTTGCTTAGCGAACTGTTTGCGACCCCTCACCCTGAAAGGCTATTGATGTAGCGGATTGTCCAAACAGCCACGCTCACAGTCAGTAAGAACTTGCTAAATTAGAAAAAATACACATATTTTACATCACGCAAACTGTTTTGCAGCCTCAACAAACTGCCATGCTCCGAGAGAGAGAGATACTTGCATGTTCTTCTCTCCCAAAAGCCGACAGATGTAGCAGAACAATGGAGCCGGCAGCATGTCCCCATACCTGGGTAGAAAAAGGTCACCAAACTGCTGCCGCTGCTCCTCGGACTGATCATCCTGGCAGTACCACAATTCTGTACTGTCACTGCCCTGCCCTACAATACTGACCGAAAATAAGCAGCAAATTATTACAGCAGCACACATAAATATACCTCTTTAAAAGGAGTTCCTCTCATGTTTTAGTTGCAGGTCCCTCAACCTCCGTATCATCCCAGCACCTTCACAATTCAAATGTACGCCTGCCGTGTATTGCCTTGTGAAAATAAACAGCAACGCAATGTAAAGAAACATAAAGGCACCACTTTCAAAATAAATTTTTTGTGCCAGTTCGCTCAACCTCCTTGTATCTGGGTGACATGGTAACCATGACAACCAGAACTAAGAAATATGTACAGAGGCTCCAGTAAGACAAAACTGTGAATCTCAAAAAAAAAAAAAAAAAAAAAATTCGGGTGGAGTAACTATTTTATTACAGAACAAATGAAATAATTAAAAGTTTAAACATTTAAACATAAAAGTTACTCTTTTTCAAACAAATGTATTGCAGTGCTCATTTTCTAAGTGTAGTAATGCCCTCCAGGGTGGGTGGTATTGGGAAATACAGAACCTTCCAGGGGCTAATACCGCCCACCCTGTCGGGTATTATTGATTACTTAATTCTGGTTGACCCAAACTGCATTTTTCACTTTTAAAAGCCCTTTTACCATTTCTTGGACTTGTTATCCATTTTGGCTTATTCTTTTGGGAATCTGAAATATCTTTCAGTCTTTGGTAACCAGGTAAGGCCCACTAGGCACAAGTGCCTGTTTTCAGGGGTGACCTGGGAGCACTGGGCGGTTAAGTGACTTGCTCAGAGTCATACAGTATGCAAGTGGAGGTTGTGAGACTCAAACCCAGGTCTGGTGTGCTGGATTTACGCACAGCTCGTCACAGTTTACTTTAACCTCTAGGCTATACTGAGGTCATCGGTGTTTGGCATAACTGACACCCCCAGATCTGAACATCCCTGAAATTTGCCAGCAGATAAAGGCCTAGAGGTCTGTCAAGTCTGCTTTCGAAGATGTGCAGCCTAGCACCCCTTATTCTGCAGCTGCCCTCCTTCCACCCTTCCCTTCATTAACCCTCCCCTTGTCCTGTCCATCCTCGTTTGAAGCAGTCCACTGTTCTACTGCATACCACTTCAGGAGGTAACGCATTCCACCCAGCCACCACCCTCTCTGTAAAAAAGTGTCTTCTCATCTCCCTCCTGAACCTTCCTCGCTCCAGTCTCATATCATGGCCCCTGGTGTCCCTCCCTTCCCTTACTTTGAACAGCCCCTCTGTAATTGTCTTGTTTATTCCTTTCATGTATTTAAAGGTTTCAATCATGTCACCCTTGTCTCTCCTCTCCTTCAGTGAGTACATGTTCAACTCCTTCAACCTCCTCTCATATGATAAGTCCCCCAGCCCCTTTATCATCTTTGTCGCTCTGCGCTGCACCCCCTCCAGTAACTAATGTCCCTCTTCGAATACGGACGCCAGTACTGCCGCAGTACCTCCAGGTGTGGTCCTAACTAATGACCTATACAGTGGCAGAATCACCTCCTCCTCCTCGAGGATATACCCTTGCAATACAACCCAGCATTTTGTTGGCCTTTGCAACTGCCTTCCTACATTGTGCGAGTTGTTCATTGACCTGTAATAGGCACACCCAGATCCTTCTCCTCCTCTGCCTGGGCTAGCTGCACTCCCCTAGCTGGTAACTCCTCCTTGGGTTCTTCATCCCAAAATGCAGCACCTTGCACTTTTTGGCATTAAAGCCCAGTTGCCAGGTGTCTGACCAGGTTTCAAGCTTTGCCAGATCATCCTGCAACCCCTGCCATCCCCTAGGTCATCCACCACCGCCTACCTTGGTATCATCAGCAAACAGACTGATCTTGCTCTTGATGTCCCATGATATGTCTGCAGTGAATATCCCAAACAACACTGGTCCCAACACCGAGCCCTGTGGAACACCACCTGCCACTGCCCTTGGGTGTGAGAGCTCCCCACCCACCACCACCCTCTGTTGCCTTCCCTCAGCCAGCTTTCACCCGTCTCACCAGCTTTGCACCTGCCCTGTGCCTACTAACTCCTTCCCAGCCTTCCATGTGGCACTGAGGTCAAATGCCTTACTGAGGGTCCAGATACAGGACATCCACTGCATGCCCCTGTCCAGTTGCCTAGTTACCCAGTCATAGAACTCGACCAGGTTGGTTTGGCAGGATCTGCCACGTATGAATCCATGCTGTCTGCTGTCCTGTAGTCCTTTGGCCTCTAGGAGGCCACCAGCCTCTCCTTCAGGATAGTCTCCATTAGGCCACCCACGATGGATGTGTGGAGGCTCACTGGTCTGTAGTTCTCGTTCATCCTTGGGGCCACCTTTTGGAGGGGCACCACATGAGCCATCCTCCAGTCCTGAGGTACATACCCTGAATGTAGGAGGCATTAAATAGGTCTGCAAAGGTCCTGCAAGGACCTCTGCCAGCTCCTTCAGTACCCTGGGGTGGATGCCATCTGGGCCTGGCGCCTTGTCCACCCTCGGTGCCTTCAAACCCTCTCAGAACTCTGCTCTCATGATTTCCCCATCTGTCACCCACCCCACCCTGCTTCTGCCATTTCTCCCACCTTGGGTGTCACCCCCCTCTTCTCTTTAGGAAATACTGAGCAGAAGTACTCATTTAGTGCTTCCGCCCTATCGCACCCTGCTTCCACCCAATCCCCCTCCTTCCTAATCCTTACTATGTGGTACTTACAGCTCCTTTTCTCCCGATGTACTTAAAGAAGTCCTTCTCCCCCTTCTTAATGCCTTGTGCCAGCCTGAGTTCCGTAGATGCTTTGGCTCCCCTTACTGCCCTTGTCACCTCCTTCGATTCTGTGAAGTACTCCTCCCTGTCCTCCTCCCTCCCTGTTTTCTTGTACTTCCTAAAGGCAGCTCTTTTCCTCTTTACCTTTTCCATGACCTCCTTGCTCAACCAGATCGGTTTCTTAGCCCTAGCCTTCTTGCTCTGGGCTTTGCAGTAGGTTTTGGTTGCCTCCACTATCCCCAGCTTTATGAGCTCCCACCTCTGGTTAGTGTCCATACTAGATTGAATTCTTGCCAGGTACCCTTTTACCACTTCCCCCAGCCTCCCAAAGTCAGCCCTTCTGAAGTCCAGCACTATTGTGCCAGATTCCATTCCTTCCTTGCCCATATCCAATGTGAGCCATACTGAGTGGTGGTCACTCCCTGACTACAGGTTCCTCCACTATAAGGTTCTCACAAAGTCCCCATTTGCCAGCACAAAGGTCAAGATCTGTTCCCTAACCTGGTTGGTTCACTGACCATTGCAGGAAGCTGTCCTGGAAGGCATCCAGCAGTACCTGCTCCCTTCTGTTCCTGGTTGTTGGGGTGCTCCAGTCCACTCCTGTGTTGAAGTCCCCACAATCACCACACTACCCTTTTGAGGTCCTCCTGATCTGTTCTGCTAGTTCCCTGTCTAACTCCTCCGTCTGAGATGGTGGCCTGTACACCACTCCCATTCTAAGAATCCTATTCTTGGAATCCTGGATTTGCATCCAAAGTGACTCCGTACTACCCTCCTCCCCTTCCTCCCTTACACACTTCAGTCTTTCCTTCACATATAGTGCCACCCCCCTCCTTTCCCAATCACAGATAAAACAAGAAAAAAAATAGACAGGGCCTGCAGGCTTTAAAAATTGTAATGTTTCTTTTCAAGTCCTGGCAAAAGCAGATTGCCATGAACTGTGTCTAAAGTGCCTGGGTCCAGACCACAGTTTTTCCAGTTGTGATCTCTGTACAAAGTTTTTCCATAAAATGCAAAAGAAAAGGGCTAAAAAAATTAAAAGATTTTATGGTTTCTCAGCCTGCCTGTATGTCACCAAAAGGCTCAGAGAGGGGTCCGGCCCATCAGAATAAGCAGCAGTTCCTGTCAAAGGGAACAGAAAAGAGAGATAAAGCTGCTAAAGGTGATACAGATACCAGGGTGTCTGAAAGGGGGAACCCTGAATCCAGTAAAAATAAAATAGCCTCTAAGCAGACACCAGAACCAGTGTCTACCAAGAAAAAAACCAAAAGAAAAACATGTCGCTGTCCCTCCTCCTGAAGAAGGAAAAGAGCTACCAGTAGACTTAAAATGGATGCTCTCAATAGAGGGCATGACAGAGGCATGGCAGTTCCTCCAGGCATTCCAGTCTATGAGGGAATTTCATGAATATGCCTGCCCCCTCCCCCAACGCTGGTGCCCATTTCCATTGCCTGTGGTGGAGGAGGCTGATATTTACTATGAAAATGGGGAGGAAGGAGAACCCATAGAACAGGAGGGTTCTCCTGAGCAAGAATTTGGCTGTCCTACTAGGCCTTCAGAGGACTATACATCCCGTCATAGTTTTGTAAGGCATATACAGTAAATACCCTGAACGTGCCTCCCAAGAGATCGAGGGAGATGAAGGGCAAGTAGGATTCATAGATATGATGGGCTTAGCACCCACAAATAGGTCAGTGCTGCCCATCCGTAAATTCCTAAGGAAAAACACATGCAAAGTTATGTCATCACTTACTTCAGATGTTGGCAGAGACAAGAAGATTGAGAAAAAATGTCAGGTGAACAAACAGGGAGCTGGGTACCTGTACCCCCCACCCTGATCATGAAGGATTGGTCCAGAGTGACCGTTTCTTCCTAGCCTACTGAGAAAGATTCAAAGAAACTGGACAGTATTGGTAAAAAAGTGTATGCATCAGCTTCCCTGTTCCTAAGGCAGGCATCTTACTTCGCTTGTACAGCCCAGTGTGGAAGTCTATACTGGCACTGAGTAAAAACGGCTACTGGAGCTTTGGCACAGGATTTGGTTAACACTGCAAGATCAGCCATAGGTGCCACAGAGTACCATTTCTATATGGCGGTGGACACAAAAGACACTGCATATGGTGTCATGGCTCATGCACTGTCCTTAAGACGGTTTGCCTGGCTTAGAACTACTAACCCATCCCAGGACACTCAAACAAAAGCGATGGATTTCTTCTTTGAGGGAAATTCTCCATTTGATGATAAGACAGAGGCTTACGTGAAAAAGTTGGATGAGTGTAAAACCACCTGCAAGAGCAATACTGAGAAAAAAAAAAAAGGCCTCCACTTCCTATAGGCCTTATGGAAGGGGAGGTAGGGAAAGGGGATATTACCCTCATGACTATGCCTCCTATGAGTACCCTCCACAGAGAGGCTACTATAGGGGCAGGGATAGAAGGGGCATTAGGCATGAAGCAGCAGCACCATCCCCCAAACCTCAGACAAAACAAAACCCCTGACAGATCTGCCCAGGTCACCCATCCACTGCCACTGGGGGAAAGACTGGCGTGCTGCTTCCAGGAATGGTTAAAAGTTACCATAGACAAGTGAGTCCTGGAAATAGTGAGCCATGTCAGTCCCTGTAGTTCAGGAGATTCCCAAAACTACAGTACCCCGAGGTTTTCCAGCCTCACACCCCAGCAGAACAAATTCTGTTGGAGATGTAGGTGAAGAAATTGTTGCAAGCAAATGCAGTGGAAAAAGTGCCTGCCTCACAATGGGGCAAGGGACTTTATTCCAGATATACTTTCTGACCCACAAGAAAAATGGGGAGTGACGACCCGGTTTAGACCTGAGATATCTGAACAAACATTTAAAGAAAGAAACGTTGAAGATGGCAACACTAAGCTCAGTGATTCCATCCCGGCAAATAGATGTCTGGCTGGGGTCACTGGATCTGAAAGATGACTACTTTTACATATTCAAGCCAAGTCATAGAAAATGCCTCAGGTTTAGGTAAGGGAACTGCCAGTATCAGTTCACAGCCCTTCTGCCTCACCTCAGCTCCAGGAGTATTCACAAAGATCTTGCTTCGGGGGGGAGCTCTTGCAGCAGGTAATACCAATAGGACTAAACCGCCAGGCTTTAGGACCCCACGGAAAACTTCTAGTTAGCTGTCTGCTCCGCTCTGATGTTAGCTCTGGTATAAAGGGGTCGGTTCCCTGGCACCACCTCAGTTCTTTTCCCGCTGTTGACCCGCTAACATCGGCTTCACAGATGCCATCTTCGCAGTCTACCACCTTGCGCAGTTACCATTTGTTTCAGTGCATGTCTTCTTCATCTTCTCAGTGGTGGAAGTGAAGTGCACATGTAGCTAGCGGATCCCGGTGAGGGACAGCCACTCCACCTACCTAGGCCCCAGCCACTGGCCAGACGACTGCCCACACTGCCAGAAGTTCAGCAAGACACGCATATGCCGCCTCAAGACACTCCATGCATATCTGCTTGAGCAACAAGTGGCCACCATGCAGAGGACCCTTTGAGACAGAGTTCTTCCTTCTCAGCTAGGGACTCCCAAGGAGAAAGGTCGGACGGAGAAAACATCACCACAAGGATAAAGAGAGCCAGGTCTGAATCCCCTAGGTCCCCCTCACAGGTCTTCTGTTTCTTCCACCTCCGGTGGGAGGTCGGAATCCATTCCCCCAGGTTCAATGGCTGTTGCTGGGGCTTCCTCTGGAAGACTACCACCTCCTCCCACTCTAAAGGTAAGGAGTCTTCTTCTCACAGGCATTTGTCCGCTCAGGTACCCCTGGCGCATAGGCCCCACAAGCATATGCGTGAGTCGGTGCCAGAGGGACAGGCATCTCTTTTGGGCAAAAAATCGGATGCCACCATCCGAAAGTCTTTAAGGTTATCCATCAGGCACAAAGGGTCGAATGACTTCTCCAGATGCCAGGAGGTCATCAGGTACCAGACGCTTCCTCCACCCAAAGACAGGGTGACGTCGGCTTCAGAGGGTCGACAGACTACGGGCCACTCCGACTACATGTCGGAAATGGACCAGGCGTCGCCAGCAAAAGAGCGGCCGTCTGCCCCGAAGGATCAGTCATCAGACCAAACGCCCAGTGCCCCAAAGGATAAGGCACCTGGGCCTGCGTACAAGCGACCACCCACTCCTCCTCCACCTCATCCTAAGGAGCCGGATGTCAGGCCCAAAGGAGGCTTGGCACCGCTGGATAAGGCCCCATTGGCCCTGACGCCCGAGGCATCTGTAGACAAGGAGCCTCAGGACCAGACGTCGGTACCAAGCGCCATAGGGTCCAACGCCAGGCTCTGCAAATGTCCCTACTCCACCACCTCCACCACCAGTCATCCCGCTGGCGGAAGTAGGGTCTTTCTTTAATGCATGATGGAACACTATCAAGGGGGACTTGCTGCCAAAGCCCGGAGAGACATCCTCTGTTTGGGTACCACCCAGGGAACCATCGCCTCAGAGACCCAGGTGACCTCCCCTGCCGTCAGTGCACCTGCTGCCTGACGACGACGAGTGACTGTCACCAGCCCCAAGTGGCCGGAAGAGGCATCCTTCGTCTGTTCCTTTGTCCATCGGACGTCCGTCCTTTACCTTAGGGGAAGGAAGATGCAGGGGACTCCTCCTCAGACCATTCTTCAGAGGATAAGCTGCCTCTACCCTCTCCAGATCTGAGAAGGGACTCCCCACGGGCACCCCTGGATGATCCGTCCTTTCTGCACATAATGGGATACGGAGGAGCTTGATCCGGAACGCTGACGCCTGCCTTAATTTCTAGGGGCAAACCACCCGAAACCTCTGGTCATCCCCCCACTCATCGAACTCTTCCAGGACGTTACGAAGTTGACCTGAAAATACCCAGCTACTACTGTAGCAGTTCCAAGAATAGCAGACTGGCTGTATAAAACACCCAAGAGAGAGCCTCACTTAAGCAAACAAATGAAGGCTGACTCAATGGTGCTCACAGCAGCGCATGGCAGAGTGCAGCAGCCAAGACACATGAGCGCTCAGCCCCCAGATCCAGAGTCGAAGAAGCTGGACCAAATGGGCCGAAAGGTCTGTTCTTCAGCCACCTTCTTGGTCAGGTCACTGAATTTCTTAGCTAATGTGGTCACGTACCAAAAATCACTTTGGACTAAGGCTATGGATCTGGTAAAAGCACAGCCAGATTCACATGGCAAGTCAGAGCTCCTAGTCATCATCCAGTCCTGCATGGACGTGGACAAGCATGTACTGAGGAGTTCCTAAGACTCCACAGACACGGCAGCAGCAGCCAGGCTATGTATGAGGAGGCATGCCTGGTTGAGGGTCTCTGATTTCTGCTAGGATCTGCTGGATGCTATATTGGATGCCCCCTTTCAAGGGTCCGTCCTCTTCAGCACAGAAACAGAGAAACTCATAACAGGGTTGCAGGACTCAGGCAAGGTGGTATCTGATTTTTTTTTTTTATTATTTTTATTTCAGGTCTCGGATTAGACCAATTAAGCTCAGAGCTCTTTGCGTAGGTTGCACGTCAAAAACATTTCGGACAACTGGTATACAAGGAAACATTGCACAACAGGATAGGAAGAAACATTTCAGTACAATGAGATTTGTACAAAGGATTCAAAAATACAGGGTACAAAACAGGATAAGGTTACAAACACAGTCACACGCCAGAAACAGGCAATTTATTGAGCCCAATAGTGAACCTGTTAGTTGTCAAAACAAGAGGGTGTTAGAGCATTACCAAGTGCTAATGAAAAGGGGTGGGGGGGTGAGCACCCAGGTGCAGAGTGCAAATGACTGAGTAATATAAGTTCAGTAGTAGGGATAACGGAAGAAGGTGACTTAGTTTAGTGCTAGCGATGGCAGACACATTGGGATTCATGTATAATAAGGTTCTTTAGGTGCCGTTTGAAGGAACACAGAGTGGGCATGCAAGCATTGTTCTCCTGGAGGGAGTAGAACCACAGTGGAGCCCGGTAGGCAAAGTACCTTTGTCCTTGAGATGTACGACATTTTGGAGTTGGGAAGGACTACTGTCCAGAATTTTGGGTACGCTGTGGATTTGTGCAGGGAACCAACAGTTGTTGGACCCCCAGTGGTAGCTGACCAAGGCAGATCTTTTTGGCCAGGAGGCAGGATTGATATTTAAGCCGGTCATTGAGCATTAGCCAGTGTGCCATGGCATATAGATCACAGGTGTGAGTTAGTCAGTGCACACCTAAGGTGAGTCTGCAGGCTTTGTTCAGTGCAGTTTTTATGCGTCGGAGGGCCATTTCTGTGGCGGAGTCATATGTCAGCAGCCCATAGTCCATGAGGGAACCCACTGAACTGCGAACAGCTATGCTAAGGGCTTCGGAGGTCAGGCTTTGCTTTTGACGATAGAGTACCCCTATGCGTTTGTTGATAGCACTAGCTACGTTGTCAATGTGGCGGGTATAGGACAGTGAGCTGTCAATAGTGATTCCGAGATATTTGAAGTGTTGAACACGTTCAAGGGAAGTACCACCCCTCTCACAGATTGATAGCAGGTAGTTTCTGTGCTTGTTTTGTGAGCTAGTGAACATCATTGTTTTTGTTTTTTTGTAGTTCATTGTCAGTTTATGATTATTGAACCATGTCTCTGCACTGATGAAGTCACACTGTAGTTACTGCTCCAGGGCAATAAGTTCTGAGCCACTGGAGAATACAGCTGCATCATCGGCATAGAGGAAGATACGGCCTTGATAGGCTTGGGGAAGGCAGTTTAGAAAAAGGCTAAAAAGGAGGGGATCTGGTATAAACCCTGAGGAACACCTGAGCGAACCAGTCTGGTGTCAGAGAGGACAGCACCTATTCTGACTTGCTGTGATTGGCAGTGCAGGTAACTGCGGAACCATGTAACAGCCTCCGGAGCAAGGCGTATGGTAGTGAGCTGGTCAACTAGGAGGGCATGGTTGACCGTATCAAAGGCCTTTGTTAGGTCGATATAGGTTGCCCCAACAAGCAGACCAAGATCGAGAGATTTGTGGATGAAGCCCTTGAATTCCAAGAGGGCTGTGGTGGTACTGTGCCTGTCCCTGAACCCGTGCTGTTCAGGGTATAGGAGCTCATACTTGTTCAGGTATTCGACCAGTTGGTCTGCGACGATTCATTCTAAGGCCTTCGAGAGTGGTGGAAGTATAGAGATGGGTCTGTAGTTCGAGAGGAGGGCACAATCCCACATTTATACATCGGGGTAACTACTGCAGCTTTTTTTGGGGAGAATACTGTGGAATGGAGCGAGAGGTTGAGGATGTGGGTGAGGGGGGCCAGAATTTCTTTGAGTGCGAGCGAGATAAGTTTCAGATCGAGATTATCTCCACTGTATCTCCCCTTACCAAGCACTTTACGCAGGTATTTTCTGGCTTCCCCGATGGTGATGGCCTTGAGGCGAAAGGGGGGATGCACTGGGTGTTGAGGGGGTGCAGTAGGGTTTGCAGAGGAGAAGAAGTCATCAGGGAGGACACTCTGGAGGTCAGTGAAGGCATTGTTGAATGAATTGGTGATAGATTTGGGGTCAAGGATGGGGGAACCATCAATGCTAAGCATGGAGGGGGTCGTCTTGGGCTCCCAAACGGTGACCTCTTATAGGTTTACCCAGAACTTTCACCCATCGTTCCAGTTCGTGGCTAAGGCCTCCTTATAGTTAAATGTTTTGCTATTCGGATGGTCCTGGTGCAGTTATTCCTCGCCCACTTGTAATTCAGGATGTTGGATTGCCTACTGGTGGCCCTGGCTATATGCCAGTGGTGGTTTCGATTTTTCTTTAATTCAAGGGTGTCTGGGCTCATCCAAGGGTTGAAGTAGCCTTTGATCTTATGCTTTTTTAGGGGAGAGCGAATGTCACAATTTGCATTGAATAGGAGAATGAAATGGTCAAGTGCACCATCAGTGTCGGAAGCTCCAAACACCGCAGTCCAGTCGGCATTGAGGAGATCAGCTGTAAAGTGGTCAGAGTGACCAGACTTTAGAACCCTGTTGGTGACTGTTCGGGGGGGGGGAATTATTGGCCCAAGTGAACATAACGGGGGGAGTGGTCACTGATGTTGTCCGGGAGGACGGTGGTGTTTGAAGTATGCTGAGGTCGGTGAGCACCCAGTCGAGCAAAGTACTAGTGCCCATCCTGTAATTAGTCATAGTGGGGGCTTCAGTGAGCTGGGTAAAGTGGATAGCCTATATTGTATCTTTGAATTGGTTAGCTTCAGGAGCAAGCCAATTAATATTAAAATCGCCTAGGAGTATAACCTCAGAGCTGAGGGTTAGGCTTCCAAGGTAGTCTGTAATGGCGTTGAGACTTTGGACCGAGTTCTTTGGGGGGATGTAGACCGATAGTATTGTAACTGTTTTGTTGTCGGCCCCAAGAAGGATTTTTATGGCGAGGGCCAGGTTGTACAGCCCTAGGCTGGGTCAGTTTAGGGCTATGCCCTGTAGGCTGTCCTTAAGGTAAATTGCACACCCACCACCTCTTTTTGATAAACGATCTTGTCTGAAAATTGAGTAACCCGACAGCCAGATGGTCCCATCAGGGATCTTGGGAGAGAGCCGTGTGTCGACAGCTGACAGAACATCTAGATTATGGAAGGCTACCCAGGCTTGTAGGTTGTCAAACTTTGATGTCAGATTGTGGATATCTAATGATGTAAAGGTCAGTGTGCCTGGTTTCTGGTCACATCACTCCTAATATGGAGGGGGCCTAGATTAGGGTGGGTGTTGCCTGAGAGCAGTAGTAGCACATAACTTTTAAAGTATTTGAGGCTAGCTTTGTGCTGCCTTTTTTGGTTCATCCTAGAGGTATGCTTGTCCGTGAGCAAGACCGTTTTATACAGTAGTGTAGGAGGGTGAAACCATGGCCGAGCACAATGCATTCTAGGCCAGGTGTGCCAGGATGAGCTGTTAGGTACATAGGTGGTAGTACTGAGTCAAGCATGGACATTATAGTGCAGTAGGTGTTGCCGTAGGAGTGCTCATTGATAAGAGGGTCAGATAAGTTAGGGTCATTTTGCTACTGCCCTGCGAACATGCAGAGAGTGAGCAGGAGTATAAGAAATGGCAAAAGTCTGGTTGCCGAAGTCATGATTGGTAGGGGATGAGGGATCAGGGTAAGAAAGGGGTGAGGGAGTGGGATAGAATAGGAAGGGTTATGGTGTAGAGGAGCTAGGAGGGTGTCCTGGCTGTTTTACCTGCTGCAGGTCCTGAAATCTAGGCGGGGACCGTGCTCAACAACTGGGGTTGGCCCGACTGAGAGAGGTCAAATCAGGCAAAATGGTGGGAGTGGCATGAGGTTTGTGTGGGGGACGAGATGTATTTAATAGCGGTCAGGGTTGGGGCGGGTAAAATTAGACACGTAAGCTAAAATACACTTCAGCTGAAGCCAGGCAACTTAGCCCGTAGCTGAGCAAATTACAGCGCTTTAGGAGTGCCTGGGCTGGAAGCACTGTCCAATCGTGTGTTTTCAGCACCGGATGGCAGATCAGTGGCGACTGGCTGAAGAGGCTGTGGCCAATAATATTGTCGGCGCTTGGCAGCGAAGTAGTCAAACTGTGGTGCCGTTCCTTTAGAGTTTCGCTGTGGGCCAGGGGTGATGGGCAGCCGGCAGCACTTCAAGCCTTGCCCAGTACCCTGTGCAGCGATCTGCAGCGGCTAGGAGAAAGAAGAGATTAGGGCTCTGTAAATGCCTGAGTTCAGCGCCTTGCAATACTGGAGGCAGCATCACCCCCCGAGGACACAATAGCAGGGAGAGTGTTGGAATAAAGTGGGGTGTGGACTGAAAGGTAGGAGTACAGGATTAGGGGAATGGTGCCAGGAACGATGACTGGGAAGATTGAAAGAATTAGCAATAGGAAAAAGATCATCCAAAGAACAGATGGGTTCAGAGGAGGGGGGAGAGAGAAATTGAAACAGTTAACAAGGAGTCGCACGAGTTGGGGGTACAGGGCAGAATGTGGAGATGAAGAAGAATTAAGAGGAGCTAAGTTAGTGGAGAGGAAATACACAGCAGGATCCTGACAGACTCTTTGCTAAGCTGTTGCAAAGATACGTGGGCTCATCTTAGTAGGAAACAGCAAACTGTCTGTCTTGGTTCTCTGTGTTTAAGGAGAGAGTGAGTCTAATTTAAAGCATAGTCACAGACCTTTACACTGTAGAA
Organism: Neoceratodus forsteri; assembly: GCA_016271365.2. NCBI lineage: Eukaryota > Metazoa > Chordata > Ceratodontiformes > Ceratodontidae > Neoceratodus > Neoceratodus forsteri. The sequence continues at coordinate 1,404,393,862 of CM057450.1, forward strand.
GGTTGTGAGCTAACCAAGGATTACAGAGCTATAAATAGTAAAGCACAATCCTGGTAGAGATATGCGGGAGCCAGAGTTAATTCTAAAGACAGGGCCCCAGGCACAGCTTCTAAAGGACTAAATTAACAATGCAGTAGATTTAACTGTCTGAGACTCCCATGTCCTGTGTCTGATGTTCATCGTATGTACAGGTCAGAATCACTGACAGCTCAGCGCTGTCCCTTTCGGAAGAATCAAGGACAGCAGGGCAGATGCCAACCGCAGCATAAAGGAGGATTTAAGAGAAGAGGCCCTCCCCTTGCTCCAGGCGCCCAGGGCCCCAAAAGTGAAAAGGCGGCTAGACCCCCTTTGCCCACCCCCTCCACCACGGCATGACTGCCTGCCGAACCCCCCCTCCTCTGGGGGAGGTACAGGGGGAGACGGTAGAAGGGAGATTCTCCCTTCAGGATGGTTCAGTATTACTACAGACCAATGGGTCCTCCAGATAGTCGAAAGGGGGTACTCTCTGGAGTTCACCCAGATTTCACCAGACAGTCCACCCGTTCCCTCCCACTGCTCCACCTCCCACGTGACTCTCCTGCACACAGAGATACAGGCTTTGCTTGAAAAGAGAGCTATTCAGGAGGTACCCTGAGCTCAAAGTGGCAAAGAATATTACTCCCACTTCTTCTTAGTCCCAAAGAAGACAGGGTACCTCCATCCCATTCTGGATCTGAGCCAGCTGAACACCTTCATTGAGTACAAAAGGTTCAGAATGGTGACATTAGTGAGCCTTCTGCCCATGTTCCATCAAGGAGACTGGCTTTGCTCCCTGGACATGCAGGATGCTTACATGCGCATAAATATCCTGCCGTCCCACAGGAAGTACCTTCGCTTCACCTTCAAAGGGGAGCACTACCAGTTCAGGGCACTTCCATTTGGCCTTTCACTGGCACCAAGGGTCTTTACCAAGTGCCTAGGAGTAGTGGCGGCAGCCCTTAGGAGAGGGGATCATTACGTCTACCCTTACCTGGATGATTGACTTCTCTCAACTTCATCAGAAGACAAGTTATGTTGAACGCTGGAGGAGACTTTCTGTCTATTCCAAACCTTGGGCATCATACTCAGTCTTTCCAAGTCATGCACGTGGCCTGCTCAGAGGCTACAATATATCAGAGCAGTCCTGGACACTGTCCAAGGAAAAGCCTTTCTTCCCGAAGACCGAGCAGTCAGGCTAAGGGAGATTGCTCATAGGGTGATGATCTCGAACCAGGTCTCAGCAAGGGTAGATCTTCATGGACATAAAGTCTTCACCGCTTAGTCACACTAATGGGACTATTATGGAGGCACTAGGACCCAGCGGGAGCCAAAAATTTTCAGGAGGGCCGGCGCCGAGGTTGGGCTGCAAGGAAGCGGCACCGAGAGCCCGGCTTGCGCTGTATGGGCTACCTCGGCGTCGACCCTCCAACCGCCTTAGTTCCGTTTTTCCCGCTGTTGAGTGTGCTTCATTGACGACAACACTCGCCCACCAGGAGTCAAAACTTCATGTCTATATGACAGCAGCTATAGAGTTTCAGTATTGATTAGTTTTATTATTTTTATTATCAGTTTAAAGAAAAATAAGTAAACAAGTTAATAAGTAATTTTCTTCAGAGAAGTCTACAGCCCTCCTTCAACGGAGTCGACCGTGAGCGGGGCAGGTGACGATAGAGACTTTGCATGAAAGCTGAGTAGTCAGCAGGGGCTGGGTCTGGTCTGCCACCCTCTACAGGAGATCTGACTACAGGCAGTCCAGTGCTCGGAGGGATGGGCGGTCTTCGAAAGCACAAAAAGAAGCGGTCCCATTCTCGTTCCTCATCGAGGACTCAGCACCACTCGGCCTTGAGTTCTTCGGCCTCGCAGTCACAAAAGAAACTGTATCACTCGAGGTCGCCTTCTAGTACATCTGTGCATTGATCATTGGTTATCGGTGGCAGGGGCCCGACTCCGTCTCCTCCAGCTCCTGTTTCTGGTGACTGGCATCCTCGACTCCAGAGTCCCTCCCTGCCCCCTGGTGGGGTCCTCCAGTGAGCAGTTTCACCATTGGGCCACTCTTGTGGAGCAGTGGGTTCGGCAGTTGTCCCATTTAGCCAGCAAGTCCATCGCCAGTGCCTTCGCGCCTCTCGGTTTTGGACCTGCGGGCTGGTTGGTTGGGGTTTCCTAGTTGCGTGGCACCTTCTTGATTGCCGTTGATGCTACGCTGGTGTTTTCCCCTCATAGGGCTGTGGCACAGGGGTCTACACTGGTGCCTTTATCTCCTGCTGAATTTCTCAGACATTCCTCAGCGAGTTGGGGGTTGAGAGCCTCGGGTTCAGCGCCGCTAGCGCCGGTTCCCCCGGTGCTGGTGCTGCACCTGGCACCATGTCCTGTGCCGGCATTGCCAGTGTTCTTGGCACCGCCTTCTGTTCCAGCGCCGGGAGCACCTGTGGTGCTGCATGCGACACTGGGGGTTTTGACTCCGATTCGCAGTGCTCCTCCTTTTTCCTCTTTTTCCTAGCTGTACAGTCCCTTCAGAATTAGTAGGAGATTATATTGAGCCTGATTCTGATTTCTGATCTTCGATTGGAGAATGACTTTGATGAGGATTCCTCCCTAGGGGTGGTGAATAAATCTTCTCTTACAGCAGAGCCTCTGGTTGAGGACCTTTCCTTTAAGTCTCTGCTTAGAAACGGGACTACCACTCTCTCTCTCTCTCTCTCTCTCCAGACTTCGGAGATCGATCCTGGGAAATTGCTGCATCTGCAGTACCTGCATGTTCCGGACATTCCTGTGGAATTGACTCCCCTCGTGCAACCTTCTTTTGAGACTCTCTCACAAATGGCGTGGGGTAATCCTGCATTTATTCTCTCTGTGGCTAAGTCCATTGATGGGAAATAAGCCCCTCCCAAGGATTGGTCCATTCTGGCCTCGCAAGTCTTTGCTGATGCCATAGTTGTCCTGGCAGGGAATGACAAGGCCGTTTTTCCTCAAGAATCTACGACACGTCCAATAAAAAGGAATCTCGCAAAATTGACACTTTGGGAAAGCGAGTCTTAGTTGCTTCCACCTTGATCATGCGCATTGCTAGCTACCAGAGTTATTTCTCTCAGTGTGAGTATACACTCTGGCATTTGCTCAAGGCCACGGTAGAAGCTCTCCCAGGTTCGAAAATTAACACAGAGCTTCTCCAAACCATTAACAGAGGCATTGAATCCAATAACCAGCAGCTTAAGGCTGCCATGTATGCCTTTGATACTGCCTCCAGAGCAGAAGCGGCCAATATATGCACTCGATGCCACTCTAGGTTGCGTACATCGAGAATCACAAATGATGCCCAGCAGAGAGTTATGGCTTTGCCTTTTGATGGTACGTACCGGTTTGGTCCTCAGGTCGAGCAGGTGCTAGAGGCCACACAGAAAACTAGAACGGCTGTCAAAACGGCCAGACCACTATTCGCAGCCCCTCAAAGGGGTGAGAACCAGCATCAAGTTTCATAACCATCAGTCCTTTCGTGGTAAAGGCAGAGGGGGCTTCAACAAAAACCAGACCCCTCAGCCGCAAAAGAAAATGCAGCAGAAGGCATAGGGTCCCAAAGCACGTAGTGCCACCCTCTGTGATTCCGGCCCAAGTCCCACCTCAGCTGTCTGAGGGGGACTCTTCATCGGCAGTAGGAGGGCGTCTGACTCAGTTTTAAAGCCATTGGAAGTCAGTCACATCAGACAAGTGGGTACTCAGGATAATCCGCAAGGGGTACTCTCTAGATTTTTCACAAACCCCTCTGGATCACCCACCCAAACGACAGCCCAATGTCTATCTGTCAGTCAGACCTTCTTGTTTTCAAGATTCAAGGTCATCTGAACAACAGGATAGTAGTAGTAGTCCCGCTGAATCAGTGGAACACAAATTTCTACTCCCATTACTTCCTAGTTCCAGAGAAAACAGGTGGCATGTGCCCAATTCTTGATCTCAGGAAGTTAAACAAATTCCTTTACAAGGAAAAGTTCAAGATGATATCTCTCAGCTCCCTGTTACCTCTGATTCTTCGGAACGACTGGCTGGCCTCCCTAGACATGCAGGATGCCTACCAGCATGTTCTCATACACCCAAACCACCACAAATTCGTCAGATTTGTGGCATTGAGTCAACAGTACCAGTTCAGAGTCCTGCCCTTTGGGCTATCCTTGGCGCCTCGAGTCTTTACAAAGTGCTTTGCAGATCTCATCTGTGTCAATCTTCGCCATTCATCACAGATGGGTACTGGCCGGAGGTCAGGACCCTGCGGGAGCCTTTTTTTTTTTTTTAAAGGATAGGCGGGCCGACGCAGCATGCGCCGCCCTCGGACGGAGCGTGCCTCGTGGCGCCCGAGGATTAGCCTTAAGCTTTGTCGACTCCGCCTGACTACCAGTTCTTTGTCTCCCGCCATCGAGGACGCCTCGTGGGAAGCCTGAAGAAGTATTGTCAGTTTTTAGGCCTTAAGCCTGCGATATTTCCGTCGCCAGTCCGCGGTCTACTAGTTCTGGGTACTGCCTCCACTCGGCGTCTCGGTAAGATCTTTCCTTTTATTAACATTTAGCGGCGTCGAGTCTTTTTGGTGTTGTTTTCCGTGGGTCGTACGCGGTCGAAGGCAGAAGAAGTTCTCTAGGCAGGCGCCCTATCGCGTCGGTGCCTGTGCGGCCGCAATTTCTCCATGACCAACCCAGCATGACCGGTGTCTCGCGGGTCTTGGCCCGCTTCACAACATGGATTCGTGCGACGCCTGCTTCTCCATGGACCGCCATGTCCTCGAACAGCGCGCGTGGAAAGTTGGACGAGCTCCGCCGACTTTCAGGGACGGATTCGCTTTCGGGCCAAGCCCTCTCTCAGCCTTTCCTCCGGGTCCCCTCCGGTTCTCTCACGACCGTGGAGGAGGACCCGACCTCCAGTAGCCTAGCCTTGGTCGAGGCTTCTCCAGCTCAGAGAAGGCCCATCCGCTTCCCCGGGAGGGGGCGGGGAACGCCGCCATGGCAATCACCCCGCCGGGTGAAAGCTCCCAGTGTCGCTGCAGCGATCCGGAAGGCCAGTCGGCGCCGTCTCGGCAGAATCCGTTGGTAATAAGTCGAGGCCTTGACGCGTTCCGGTGCCGATAAGCGCCGCCAACTTCGTCTCGGCCCGTGGGCCTTTTGCGCTCACGCGGCGTCAGCTGTGCTTTCAGCGGCGCCCGTGACCCTGGATCGGCGTAAGCCTTTTGCTATGTCTCGCCTCGGCTCGAGGTTGAGCCGCAACACAGCGGTCCCTCGAGTCGCTGGTTGAGTGTCGCCTTGGCGCCGCCTCTGCTCTCCAGCGCGCTCGGGGGCGGGCAGTGCCACTCGGCGCCAGGTCGTTTTCGTGCGGGGGCCTGGCGGTGTTGCGTCTCTGGGGCGCTGTTGGGGTTGCCGTTGGCGCCGTCTCTATTTCAGCGCGGTTGGCTTCTTGGCGCCGCGGCTGGCCCTAGCTCCGGACCTTTGGTCTCGACTGCCCTACTGCCTTCTGCCAGCTCCGTCCACGGGGCCGTGGAGGGCGCGAGGGCGGCTTTGACCACTGCCACGATTTCTGGGCCCTCCGCGAAGGTTGCATTTCCTCGCCCTCCTACTGTCTGGCTTAGGGCCTCGGATTCCACCTCTTCGGGGTCGGAGTCCAACTCAGAGTCGGATGGGCAGTCACACCCTTCGGGGTTGCCTGCACAGGAGAGTGAGTCAGTGGTCTCTTCGACCAGGTCGGTCAGCCCCTGCTGAGGGCGTTGGGTTCCCCTCCAGATCGGGGTCAGTGGCACTGACCAGCAGGCTGTGGTGCGTGACCACCATAGCCATGCAACCTGGTCTGGGGTTCCCTGACCCACTTCAGGTACCTCCTTCCGTGGTGTGTCTCGATCGAACACTTTGGGGCCCATCGGAAGCCTACAGCCCCCTCGGGGCATCCCAAGAGCTGTCAGCTACCTAGGCTGACCCTTCCGAGACCAGGACCTTCTCGGACTCTGAGGGGTCGAGGGTGTGGGGTCGGCGTTGGCCTTTCTGGGGTCACCGGGCCCTGGGCCAGGGCAGTGCGGACTTGGCCCTTCCCCTTTGGGTTCCTTAGAGAGGGTCTATTCTTTGGAGGCGGGGACCGTCCTTCCGGACCTATACGGCCCGGTCGCCTCACTGGGAATTCTTCTGGGCGCAGCCTAGGCAGTACCAACGTGGTTGTACAGCTGTCGGCTGCAGAGTCTTCCGGAACACCTTCCCCGGGTGTCCATGGTTCGCTCCCTAGCCCTGGCAGAGGCCAGCCGATTCCTTCCCTCGGCTCTGCCCTACCCTCTGCCGCATTCTCCAGCGCTCCGGGGCATTCTTGGTCCTACCGGGCCTCTCTCCTGGGAGCAGTTCAGAGCGGTGGCTTCTCGGTTCCCTGCTTACGTTAGGGCCTTGGACAGTCATGTTTTTCAACCTCCCCCCGAGCAGCCACCCTCGGAGCATATGGTGACCTCAGCTCCTCATCCCCTCTTCTGGGGTGAGGAACCATCTGTCCACATCTCTCCTGCCGCTGATCTCGCGGAGTATCAGCGCTTCCTTGCGAGGATGTTGCAGGGCCTTCACCTATCCCCCCTATCCGCGAGCAATCCAGAACATGCGTGCGCCTTTCTAGGCGATTTGGGGCAGCCACCCTTGTGGTGCCCCTCTCGAGCCTGCTCCCTTCGGGAGGCGTCCATCGTTTCTGGCAGAGGCCCTTCTCCGGAGTTCCTGCCCCTAGGGACCTCAGCCAGAGGTATTGCACACCCCGGGAGTCTCCAGGCTCCATGCCTCATCCGCAGTGCGGATTGACGCACCTGGACACTCCTGAAGGGCTTCACGCCCTCCACCGTGACCGGCCCCCAGATCAGGACTCTTCGGATTTTGATTTCTGGGGGAGGAGGACTTTCTACTCAGCACAGTTGCTTCTCTCCATCTCCGCTCATCAGGCCCTAGCCAGCCTACAACAGGTTCTTGTGGTCAGCGCTGGGTCAATTCTAGCTGCTTTGCCTGACTCGAGACAGACCAGGCAAAGCCAGCTCTCTCTGCACGTGGCCTGGAGCTAGCAAGGCACCAAGCAAGGGCGTCTTATGACGCCAACGAGGTAGCTACCAGAGTGGTAGGGACAGCGATCTGCACCAGAAGATCGGTGTGGCTTCGCCTTTCCCGGTTGTCACCCTTGGCCCGGCGTAGGGTGATTTGCTCCGCTCACCAGGGAACCTATCTGTTTTCCCATAGGGCGAGACGCCGTTTGTTGGGGCAACTTCCTTCCCCCTCCGGGGGGACACCATCTCGCTCTCCCCACTCTCGGGCCTCCCCAAGCCCAGAAGGTTTCCCCCTTAGTGTGTCACCCACTGAGGGCTAAGGGACACTGTCCCTTAGGGTGCAATTAGTCAACCCCCTTTGGGGGGCTTGGTACTCACCCATCTGTGATGAATGGTGAAGATTGACACAGATAAGATATAGAAATTACGTACTTACCGTAATTATGATCTTTCTGTGTATCTTCACCATTCATCATAATCCCGCCCACCGTCCCCCTGGGGCCTCAGTCTCTGGGTCCCCCTCCCTCTGTGCCTCTCCCTCTCTTTGGAGCAGGGTAAAGTAGGGACACAGGGGGGTGTAATTTCTTCCCCTTTAAAGGGTACAGATCGAGTGGCATTCCTTCTCTACTGCATATCTCCACCCTATCAGGGTGGGAGTTGTTGGTTGCCCTCCTCCTGTTGTCCAACTGTTTCAAAAAAAAAAAAAAAGGGAACCCCTTTTTTTCACCAAATCTTGTTACAGAGAGAGTACTAATCCCTGTACCCTGTCCTTCTCCAGTATAGCCGACTCTGCTTTTGGGGTATTGCCACATATTCTGTGCCTTGCAAGTAAGCTTTGCTACTCCTTGCAGTTCCTATACAGTCTGGTGACGGACGAGGGTCCTGGATCCTTGTTACCTCTCACGCTCTCCTAAATTTTCTCCCTCCCTTCTTCCGCTTCCAGAGATTGGGGCCCCTACCCAATCCCCTTAGTCTCATCTCTCCTCTGCTGTCCTCTCAGTCGTTATTTCTCCTTTTGGTTCAGTTCTTCCCTCCTTTTTCTGTCCCTTGGACTCTCTTGTCCCACCCTCCATCCCTTCCTCTTACCTCTCCGGCGACTCAGAACTGGTAGTCAGGCGGAGTCGACACAGCTTAACGGCTAATCCTCGAGCGCCACGTAGTACGTCTGCCTCGAGGGCGGCGCCGATGCTGCGTTGGCTCCGCCTATCCTTTTAAAAAAAAAAAAAAAAGGCTCCCGCTGGGTCCTGACCTCCGGCCAGTACCCATCTGTGATGAATGGTGAAGATACACAGAAAGATCATAATTACGGTAAGTCGTAATTTCTATATCTTCCTGGACATAAGTCTCACCACTCCATTCACACTATTGGGATCGGCGCCGGAGGCACTAGGACCCATCGGGGGCAAACTTTTTGCTGGAGGGTCGACACCAGAGATGGTGCAGCAGGCACGGGCGCCCCTTGACACTAGCTTAGCGGCAATGACTATCTTAGTATGCGACCCTCCAACTGCCTCAGTTCCTTTTCCCGCCCGTCAGTGCGCTTCAATAGCAGCGTTGCTGCGCACCAACCGAGTCAAACTTCAAACTAGCAGCATAGTTTTCCAGTTTATTTTTTAGTATTATCTCGATATAGTATCGCAAAGTTTATTCTATTTTAATATACAATAAAGAAGCTCAGCCTACTTGGCGGGTCGACCATGACAGGTCAGATGGCGGTAGGAGACTTTGTATGAAAGCTATTCAGTCAGTCGGGCTGGGTCGGTCCGCCTCCTTCTCCGGAAGGGGGTCCTACAGCAGTCAGTCCAATGCCCGGGGATGGGCGGTCCCCGAGGCATAAAACAAGCGGTCGCATTCGGCACGTTAGGCCTCGAGCTCTTCTTGACCCCACAGGTCTAAAGAGAGGCATCACTCGAGTCGCCCTCTGATGTCTGCGGCGTCGATGCTCTGTTATCATGGCTGGTTGCGGTCTCCTCCTTGAGTCGCCCTTCTGCTTCCGGTAGCGGCGTCTTGACATCAGAGTCCACCCGCCTATAGGTAGGTCTTCAGATGAGCAGTTTCATCAGTGAGCCGCTCTTGTAGAACAGTGGGCTCGGAGGTTGGGTCTGCTACCTGGCTCGGTTGCCCGGGGCCCCGGGCTTGTCGAGGCGACCAGGTAGAACAGTTGGACTTTCCTGGTGCCGGCACCTTCTTTGGTACCAGAGCGACTCCGGCGCTTAAGTGTCCCCCTACCTGGCTGCTGCGCGGGGGCCACACCGATGCCCTTATCTCCTGCTATTTTCCCTTCTAACCATGTTTTTCAGGGCCCTGGGATGCTTTTGGCGCCGTCCACGGTGCCGTCTGGCCTTTTGGGGCCATCTGCAGCATCGCCAGGGCTTGTCGGCACCGTTTTACGGCGTCAGCGGGGAGCGCCGGCGCCGTCCAGCGGTGTCGCGGAGCTTCTCGGCGCCTTCTGCGGGCGCTGTGTGCCTTCCGGCGCCGTGTGCCTTCTCAGCGCCCGTCCGCGGCGCCGGGCAGCTTCTCGGCGCCGCGCTGTTCTTCGGCGCCGTTTTCTGTCCCGTTTGCCTCCTCGGCGCCGGGAGCTCTCGAGGACTCCTCTTTCCTCTCAATTCTTCCTTCCTTGCCTGTATTTCACTCCTTTCCTGTCCAAGCAGTCCTCCCTGGACTACCAGGAGATGACGTTGAGCCTGACCCAGACCTTCGGTTGGGTGATGAAGTGGACGAAGCAGGATCTTTCACTGCTCCAGAGCCTGTAGTCGAGGACCTGTCCTTTAAGTCTCTGTTGAAGAACCTGAGCTCCCTCTTTCTCTCCAGACTACAGACACCGATCCTGGGAGCGGTTAGACTCCAATATCTTCATAGCCGGAGATCCCTACGGTTGACTCTTCGATTCAACCTTCCTTGAGCGCTGTCTCAAATGGTATGGAATAATCCTGCTCTTACCCCTTGGTGGCTAAATCCATTGATAGGAAATACTCAGCTCCCAAGGATCGTCCTTTCCTGGCATCCCAAACCACTGCGGATCCTATTGTAGTCCTGGCAGAGAGATGACAAGGTCGTTCTTCCTCAAACCTACAGCTCGACCTATTAACAAAGGTCTCGTAAGATTGATACATTAGGTAAGAGAGTCTTTGCTCGTCCACTCTAAGTATACGTGTGCCAGTTACAGAGCTATTTTTCTCCAGTATGAGTATATCCTGTGGCACTCTGTCAAACAAATGGTTGAAGCTCTTCGGACTTGGACTCTAAGCCAGAGCTTCTTGACCATTACCAGAGGTTTTAGAATCTAATAACCAACAGGTCAAAGCAGCCATGGATGCTTTCGACACTGCTTCTCGGATTCAGCCCGCTGGTATTGTACTTGCCGTCACTCTGGCTGCGTACTTAGGGCTACGAATGATGCACAGCAGCAGGTGATGGCGTTGCCTTTGACTGGCTCAGTATCTTTTTGGTCCTCAGGTAAAGCAAGCTCTGAGGCTACTCAGAAGACTAAGTCGACCATTAAGCTGGCTCAACCCCTCCTACCCCTCTCGAGGGCATGTCGGTAAACGTCAGTTTCATAATCGTCAGTCCTTTCGAGGCAGGGGCAGAGGAAGTTTCCATAAGAACCAACCTGCCCAACCTCAAAAGAAGATGCAACAGAAAGCGCAAGGGCCCAAAGCGCCCAGTGCTACCTTATGAGTTGCCGGCCCAAGTTCCATCTCCACTAGGCCCGAGGTGGACTTTCTCCTCCGGTGGGAGGTCATCTGATGCACTTCTACAACCAGTGGAAGTCCATAACCTCAGACAAATGGGTCCTTCCGGATAGTGTGAGGGGTATTCTCTCAATTTTCTGGAGCCCCTGAATCGATCTCCCAAGCGACAACCCAGGCTGTCAATCTTTCAGTCAGACCTTCTCGCCGACGAATCCAGGGCCTTCTGAACAACAGGGCAGTAGAACTGGTGCCTCTGCATCCAGCGAAACACAGGGTTCTACTCCCACTGACTTTCTGGTTCCAAAGAAGTCTGGGGGTCCCCATCTCTAAACCTCAAGAGCTAAACAAATTTCTCCCCAGGGAGAAATTCAAATGATTCTCTAGGAACCCTGTTACCTTTGCTTCATCAACACAACTGGCTAGCCTCCTGGACATGCAGGACGCTTACCATCACATTCCTATTCACCGAGGCATCACAAATTCCTGAGGTTTGTGGCTCTGGGTCAACACTATCAGTTCAGAGTCCTGCCCTTTGGGCTATCCTCGGCGCTTGAGTCTTTACAAAGTGTTGTGCAGTTCTGCATGCGCATCTCAGGCTTCGGAATCCAGTGTTTCCCTACCTGGGCACTGGCTCTAGCAAGCCCTTCCAGACAAGGGACCCTGGAAGCCGTTCAGATGGCCTCTCGCCTTCTTACGTCCATGGGAGTTCTGCTGAATCTAAAGAAGTCACAGTTGCAGCCCTCCCAGAGACTCCCTTTTCATAGGGACTCTACTGGACACCTCTTGCGCGAAGGCTTTCCTTCCAGAGGACAGAAGGCTCGATATCCTTCAGATGGCCCGTTACATTGGGGAGAACAGATCAGTTACAGCTCTCTCAATGCAACGTATGTTAGGGCCTCATGGCATCCTCAGTGTTCACTGTACCCTAGCTCGGCTACACATGAGAACCACCCAATGGATGCTCAGTGGTCTCAACCACTCACCCACAGTCTTATCCCATCAAGGTGACAGAACCCTTACAGAGGTCTCTCACCTGGTGGTCTCAAGAAGCAATCTCCTGGAAGGATTTCCCTTTGCTCCTCTGGATCATCAAATCTCCATCACCACAGGCGCACCGCTAACGGGATGGGAGCTCATTGTCACTCTCTCCACACTCAAGGTGTATGGACTCAACTCGAGGCCCAGCTTCACATAAATGTCCTAGAGATGAGAGCCGTCCTTTATGCGGTCCAAGCTTTGAAGGACATCCTCTGTCACAAGAACATTCTCCTTCAAACGGACAACAAAGCTGTGATGTATTGCATCAACAAGCAGGGTGGTGCTCACTCTTACCCCTTATGCAGGGAAGCGATGAGGGTGTGGGAATGGTGCTTGGAACACAAATCTCTAATTCAGGCGGTCTACCTGCCAGGTGTACAAAACAACTTGGCGGACCGTCTCCAGCAGAACAGAGGCAGATCCTCACGAGTGGTCTCTCGACTCAACCATAGTTCAATCACTATTCGAAGAGTGGGGAACTCCAGACCTGGACCTTTTTGCATCCCCACTCAACGCAAAACTGCCTCTCTTCTGCTCCAGAAATCCAGGGCCTGGCATTTTCTGTCAGGATACGTTCAGGCTGCGGTGGACAAAACGCTTTCTTTACACCTTTCCGCCTCTTCCTCTAATTCAGAGAGTACTTCTCAAATTCGAGTCCCTGGGGATCAAGATGATTCTCATTGCTCCCTATTGGCCTCGACAACTATGGTTTCCGCTACTCAACGATATGTTGGCAGCCCCTCCGAGACCACTCCCCCTGCAGATGAACCTGTTGACTCAGGGTCCGGTGGTCCATCCCAACCTGAGATCGCTTCACCTTCACGCTTGGCTCCTGAAGAGGTAGAAGTGAACCGGTTCAATGTCTCTCGAAGAGTTTCAGATATTCTTCTGGCTGCTTGGAAGCCAGCTACTCAGAAAACTTACCGTCTAAGTGGGCGTTTTGCTCTGGTGTGCAAAGTCCTCTTGGAATCCTTTCCTGTCCACCAGACAAGGTTTTGGAGTACCTTTTGGACCTCTCAAATTCAGGTATTCAGTACTCTACAGTCAAAGTTCACTCTAGTGCCATTTCAGCGTATCATGAGCGGTTTCTTCTTTGTCTCTGGCTCAGTTACCTATGGTTAGAGATTTCTTAAAGAATTCTGCATACAGACCCCCTATAAAGGCGTCGGTTGCAGCCTGGGACATTAACCTTGTGCTGAGACATGCTCATTGGAGACCTTCGAACCTCTGGCTACCTGTGAGCTAAAATTTCACCTGGAAGGCGGCCTTCCTAGTGGCCATTACCTCAGCCCGCAGGGTCTGTGAGATACATGCCCTGGTTACGGACCCTCCGTATACTGTGTTCCATAAGGACAAAGTAGTTCTTCGCACTCATCCTAAATTTCTTCCCAAGGTTGTGTCAGAATTCCATCTAAACCAACCTTTGGTCCTTCCCTCTTACTTTGCGGACTTCCAAAATGAAGGGGAACGATCTCTTCATTCCTTGGATGTTAAGAGAGCCTTGCATTTCTATCTAGATAGAACCAAGGATTTTCGCAAAGCCCAACAACTGTTTGTTTCCTTCAGCGAGACCCGGCTAGGTCAATCTGTCGCTATCAGATGCATCTCATCATGGCTAGTGGCATGTCTTGACATTGCTATTCCATGGCACAGGTTAAATTAGAAGGTAGGGTCTCGCTCACTCTACCAGAAGCGGTCGCGGCATCCCTAGCGGAAGTCGCAATGTGCGATTGCAGACTTCTGCAATGCCGCCACCCTGGAGCTAGGGCATACCTTCGTTAAGCATTATGCACTGGATATTTCATGCCAGGCGACATTCCACCTTCGCAGAACTATCCTTAATGGACTTCTGTCCTAGAAGCGTGAGCTCTTGGTCTTCCTGCCGCCCTCTCGGGATTATTAGCTCGGTACTCTCCCAGTAGTGTGAATGAGTGGTGGAGACTTATGTCCAGGAAGATATGAAAATTACGTGCCTACGTAATTCTTGATCTTCTGGGCAGTCTCACCACTCATCTATCTCCATCCCCGAGCTCACCGCTGTGTTGGTCTTCACTCCCTCAAATCTTTAGGCTGTGAAGACTTCTTTGTTGACCCTTCTTACACGGGTCACCCGGACTATCTTATGTCCGGTCTTAAGGTTAGGTTACTCTTTACGTTAGTTGCGCTGCACCTCCTTGGTAAAAAAGGTACTGAGGCGGTTGGAGGGTCGACGCCGAGATAGTCATTGCCGTGCAAGCTAGTGCTCGCGGCGCCATGCCTCGTGGCGCCATCTCTGGTGTCGACCCTCCAGCAAAAAGTTTGCTCCCGATGGGTCCTAGTGCCTCCGGCGCGGATCCCAATAGTGTGAATGAGTGGTGGAGACTCGTCCAAGAAGATCAAGAATTACGGTAGGTACGTAATTTTCATTTCTCGCAGTGCATCTCAGGAAGCTCGGAATTCAGTTGTTCCCATATCTGGATGATTGGCTCCTAGCAAGTCCTTCCAGACAAGAGACTCGGGGAAGCCATGGCTACGGCTTCAAAATTTCTTTCGTCAGTGGGAGTCCTGCTAAATTTGGGAAAGTCACAGCTTCAGCCCTCCCAACAGCTTCTCTTGATAAGGAGCCCTTCTGTATACCTCCAACACAAAAGCCTTTCTTCCGGAGGACAGAAGGAACGACATCCTTCAGATGGCCCGATTCATCAGAGAGAACAATTCGATTTGAGCTCTCTTGATGCAGCGGATGCTGGGTCTTATGGCATATTCTGTGTTTACTGTGCCTCTGGCTCATCTTCATATGAGGACTACTCAGTGGATACTCAGTATTCAGTGGTCACCGACCACGCACCCACAGTCCTTTTACATCAAGGTGACAGAACCTCTGAAATGGTCATTCATCTGGTGGGCTCAGGAAGACAACCTCCTGGAAGGATATCCCTTCGACCCTCTAGAATCCCAGATCTCCATCACCATGGATGCGTCCCTACTGGGATGGGGAGCTCACTGCCAGGATCTCCACACCCAGGGTTGATGGAGTCAGGACGAGTCTCAGCTTCACATAAATGTTCTAGAAATGAGAGCCGTCCTGTATGCAGTACGAGCCTTGAAGGATATACTCTGTTACAAGATCATTCTCCTTCAAATGGACAACAAAGCAGTGATGTACTACATCAACAAGGAGGGCAGAGCACACTCTTACCCCTTGTGTAGGGAAGCGATAAGAGTGTGGGAATGGTGCCTGGAGCACAAAACACTGATCCAGGTGGTCTACCTGCCAGGAGTGCAGAACGATCTGGTGGATCATCTCAGCAGAACAGAGACCGACCCTCACGAGTGGTCTCTCGATGCAAACATCGTGCAATTACTCTTCGAAGAGTGGGGAACTCCAGAGCTGGACCTTTTTGCGTCCCCACTCAATGCAAAACTGCTTCTCTTCGGCTCCAGAAATCCAGAACCTGGCATTTTTCGTCAGGATGCATTCAGACTGCAGTGGACAAGGCGCTTTCTGTACACATTTCCTCCTCTTCCCCTAGTTCAGAGGGTGCTGCTCAAACTGGAGGTGCAGAGGGCAGAATGAGCCTCATCGCCCCATTCTGGCCTCGTCAGATCTGGTTTCCATAAATCAACAGAGTGTCGGAAACTTCTCTGAGACAGCTTCCACTTCATATGAACCTGCTGACCCAGGGCCCTGTGGTCCATCCCAACCTGAAGTCCCTTCACCTCCATGTCTGGCTCCTGAAGAGCTAGAGGTGAACAGGTTTAATGTTTCACGTAGGGTCTCAGATATTCTGTTAGTTGCACACAAGCCAGCTACTCGAAAAACTTACACAGCTAAGTAGAAGCGATTCTCCATCTGGTCCGCAAAATCCTCCTGGAATCATTTTTCCTGCCCACCAAACAAAGTCCTGGAGTATCTTCTAGACCTCTCAAACACAGGCCTGCAATACTCAACTGTTAAGGTTCACCTCTGTGCGATCTCAGCTTACCATGAGCCCGTACACTCTGTGTCACTGGCTCCAGCTACCTGTAGTAAAGAGGTTCCTCAAGGACATACTGCACACTAGGCCACCAGTCAGGCGACTGATAGCCGCCTGGGACATTAATCTTGTGCTAGACATGCTCACCCGTAAACCTTTTGAGCCCCTAGCTACTTGTGAGCTGAAGTTTCTGACTTGGAAGAGCATCTTCCTTGTAGCCATCACCTCCACTCACAGAGTGTCTGAAATACATGCTTCGGTCACAGACCCTCCGTATACTGTATTTCACAAAGACAAGGTGGTTCTTAGAACCCACCCTAAGTTTCTCCCCATGGTTGTCTCAGAATTCCACCCGAATCAGTCCTTGGTCCTTCCAACCTACTTTGCGAACTTCCAGAATGAGGGGGAGTACACCCTGCATTCTCTGGATGTGAAGAGAGCTTTGCAGTTCTATTTTGACAGAACTAAAGAAATCCACATGTCAGAACAACTATTTGTCTTCTTCAGCACGGCCCGGCTGGGTCAGCCTGTTGCTGTTAGATGCATTTCAGCATGGCTAGTAGCATGCCTTCACCAGTGCTACTTCATGGCAGAGGTTAAGATGGAAGGCAGAGTGCACGCACATTCTACCAAAGCAGTTGCGGCATCTCTGGCAGAAATCCAGAACATGGCCATTGTGGACATCTGCAGTGCGGCTGCTTGGAGCTCCGTGCACACTTTCATAAAGCACTGTGCTTTGGATGTCCATGCCGGGCAGCATCAGTCCTTTGGAAGGACAATCCTTAATGGACTTCTGTCCTAAGTGAGCTCCTCTCTCCTGCCGCCCATCTCGGGGGGGATTATTTTAGCTCGGTGCTCTCCCATTAGTGTGAATGAGTGGTGGAGACTTTATGTCCAGTAAAATATGGAAATTACGTACCTACCATAATTCTTGATCTTCTTGGACGAAGTCTCCACCACTCATTCACTCACCCACCCTCCATCCCCCAAGCTCACTTATCTGTTTTTGGTCTTCACTCCCATGGCTGGGCTGTGAAGACTCTGTTGTGTTGACCCTTCTTATACAGGTCATTCAGATTGTCTTATGTCCGATATGGGTTAGTTTCATTAGGCTAGTTTACGCTGCACCTCCTCGGTAAAAAAGGTACTGAGACGGTTGGAGGGTCGATGCTGAGGTAGCCAATACGGCGCGAGCTGGGCTCATGGTGCCGCTTCCTCACGGCCCTACCTCGGCGCCGGCCCTCCTGAAGATTTTTGGTTTCTGCTGGATCCTAGTGCCTCTAACTTAGTCCCATTAGTGTGAATGAGTGGTGGAGGCCATCCAACAAGATCAAGAATTACGGTAGGTACGTAATTTCCATTTCTGCAGCTCCTGGGCTACATGGCTGCAGCCATAGCCACAGTTCCCCTCGCTCGTTTGAACATGAGGGTCCTGCAGTGGAACTTCAGAGTTCAATGGGACCAAGGCACGGACAATCTTGATCAGCTGATCTGAGTCTCCTATGCAGTCCATCAGTCCCTGGTTTGGTGGGTCACCCCGGCTCATCTAGACAGAGGGGTTCACTTCCAACATCCCAGCCCCCATCAAATTTTGACGACAGGTGCCTCGGAACTGGGATGGGGAGCACATCTGGCATCTCACCAGATGGGGGGCTCCTGGAACTCCACAAAATGGTCTCTCTACATAAACATTCTAGAGATCAGAGCCGTCCTGTATGCTTTACAAGCCTTTCAAGGGGGTACTCCTTCCTGGGCCCCTTCTGGTCCAGTCAGACAATACCCCAGTAGTCTTCAGTCTCAACAAGCAAGGGGCACTCATTCTTACCCCCATGCAGAAAAGCAGTGAGAAAATGGGCCTGGGCAGTGGATCACAGCCGGGATCTCACAGCAGTCAATGTTCTAGGGATCCACAACATCCTCGCAGACAGCCTAAGCCGCTCTCAATCTTAGAGCCACGGAAGGGAGCTACAGCAAGAAGTCATAAACGACCTCGTCGGACAATGAGGTTGGCCAGAACCGGATCTCTTTGCGTCCCCAAACGTCAAACTGCCCAGTTTCTGCTCGCTAGATCCAGGGCCTGGTGTTTTTTGACAAGATGCATTGTCCCTCTTGGACAGGGAGATTTCCGTATGCCTTCCCTCCCTTCCCTCTTCTTTAGAGGATCCTGCTCAAGTTGCACGCAGAAAGCGCCCGAATGATCGTGGTTGCACTCTTCAGGCTTCGACAGATTTGGTTCCCGTTGTTACAACAGCTGGCATTGGAAACGCTGGTTCTGTTGCCCCGTCCACTCACTTGCTCTCCTACGAGCAGGGAATGCTGGTTCATCCGGCCCTCCAGTCCCTGCATCTGCATGCATGGCTCCTGCAGACTTAGCTAGGGAAAGATTCGGAGTATCCCTCAGAGTGGCAGAGGTTCTGATGGCAGCGAGAAAGCCCTCTACCAGGGCAACATATGCCATGAAGTGGAAGCGTGTCTGCTTGTGGGCATCCCCCCATTCTCTGGATCTCCTACCTGTCCAGTGGAATCTGTGCTGGAGTATCTCCTTTCCCTCTCAGACTTGGGTCTTATCTACTCGTCCATGAAGGTGCATCTCTGTGCGCTATCAGCTTATGCACCTCTGAATGGAAAGACTCTGGCACATTTGGACCGCTGCAAGATCTTTTTAAGGGGAATCTTGCATATTAAACCCCCAGGAGAGACCTGGTGCCACCGTGGAACCTCCTGTTTGTGTTAGAAAAGCTTACTTTGCCCCCCTTTAAACCAGCCGCAAGTTGCGAGCTATGCCTTCTATCTTGGAAGACGTTATTTTTAGTTGCCATTACTTCTGCTTGGAGGATTGCAGAGCTGCAGGCTCTTATGTGTAAAGAGCCTTATCTTATTTTTTACAGGGACAAGGTAGCCCTGCGCACAAATCCTAAGTTTCTTCCAGAGGTAGTGTCTGAGTTCACCTTGAACCAAGACAGCCAACTACTGGTTTATTACCCAGAGTACTTTAACAAAGGGGGAGGCCTTACTACATACTCTGAATGTACATAGAATTCTTCATTACTATCTTGCTCGTACTAGTTCCTCCAGAAAGAAAGAAAGACAGACCAGTTGTTTGTCTCATTTGCCAGACGTAAAGTAGGGGCACTAGTAACAAAACAGACGTTGACCCAGTGGCTCGTGAATTGCATCACGTTCTGTTATCAGAAGTACAACAGACCCTTACCGGGACCGTTCAAGAGTCATTCCACCAGAGGGGTCGTGACATCATTCGCATCCCTCAGGAATGTCTCATCAGCGGACCATTGTGCAGCCGCTGCTTAGAGTTCAGCACACACTTTCGTAAGGCACAACAGTCTGGACATTGCTTCTAGAAGGAGAACAGGTTTCAGCCTAGCAGTCCTCCAGGGACTTCTCTCCTGAGGTGTCTAGGGCTTTTCACTTAGACAGTCCTCCACCCTTTTGACCTGGGTCTCTCTTTAGGTACTGCTTGGGACTCAGTCCTATTGGTATTACCTGCTGCAAGAGCTCCCCCTCGAAGTAAGACAGTACAGTTACATAAGAACTTACCGTAACAGTAGATCTTCGGGTGGGGCCCTTGCAGCAGGTGACTTTAACCATCCATCTGTCCCCGGGGGCTAGTGTTTCTTTTTCTGTTTGGGGGATGGGAGATCCTCCTCGCTTCTTCATCTACATATCAGCCGGGTCTCCGGCGGGAGAACTGAGGTGGTGCCGGGGGACTGCCCCCATTATACCAGAGCTGACGTTGGAGCGGAGCGGATGTCGGGGGTGGTCCCCCACCATAGACTGCTAGCTAGAAGTTTTCCGTGGGGTCCTAACGCCTGGCACGTTATTACCTGCTGCAAGAGCTCCTCTCGAAGATCTACTGTTATGGTAAGTTCTTATGTAACTGTACTTTGTGGTGGCAGCATATTTGAGAAGGAACGGGTAATGGCTTTCCCTACCTGGACGACTGGCTGATCTCAAAGTCCTCCATACTGCTGACACAGGACACTGTGGAGGACCTGGGCTTCCTCATAAATATTCAGAAGTCACAAACAGAACCAGTTCGGGTTCTGAACTTTATTGGTGCAGAGCTAGCTATCCTGCAGGGAAGGCATTCCTTTCTCAAGCAAGGGTAGCAAATCTGATTTCAACTGCAGAATCCTTCAAGGCAGGTTAGTCAAGGCCTGCAAGGGATTTTCTGTGGTTATTGGGTCTCATGGACTCAGCCACAGAAGTGATGTGAGGGGCCAGGTTCCAGATGTTTGACATTCAGTATAACCTAGGGGACCATTGGTGGGAGCTTGGTTCAGGTTGGTGCCTGTTACAAAAACTTCAAGGGCACTGGAATGGTGGAAAGAGGAAAACAACCTCATATCTTTCCTCTAGCAATCTCCCACAGTCATACTCACAACAAACGCCTCCCTCCTAGGTGGAGCGCCCATCTAGAGGACCTTACTGTGAGTGGCATTTGGAGCTCACAGGAGACTAAAAAGCACATAAATCTCCTGGAACTCAAGGCACTTTACCTGGCAATGCAGGCTTTCTCTTCCCATATGTAGGGTCACTGTTCAAATCAGAACAGACAACACCACAACAGTGTATTACATAAACAAGTAGGGAGGAACAGTGTCTTCAAAACCGTGCGCAGAAGCTATGAAGATCTGGAACCTAGATTAAACCTTTTACATCCAGCTATCTGCAGTACACCTGCCAGGGTAAGACAATGTGCTGGCAGATTCCTTGAGCAGAACAAGCCAGGGCAGTCATGAATGGACCCTGAACCAGCAGGTGTTGGCATCTGTGTTCAGATGGTGGCATACACCAGAAATAGACATTTTTGCCTCCTGGGATTACAAGCAGCTCCCACTCTTTTGTTGCAGACCCCCAGCTGTGGGCTTAGTCCCAGAGGATGTTCTTGTCCCCAGCTGGTCAGGAAGTTTCTTGGTGCCTTCCCTCCAATTCCACTTTTACTGAGAGTTCTGATAAAACTGAGAAGGGAGTCAGCAACATTGATTCTTGTTGCTCCTGACTAAGCCACGGAGACCTGATATTCTGTGCTTCTGTCCCTCTGCAACAAATCACCGGTCAACCTGCCTCTGAAATACAAACTGTTGACACTGTCCCAGGGCAGGATAACATGCCAAGGCCGCCTTCTTGGTGGCAATCACATTAGCCAGAAGGATCAGTGAGCTCTAGGCGCTTTCGCTGGAGTCTCCTTACCTGGTCTTCCACAGGGACAAGGTTCGCCTGCGCCCCAACCCGAAGTTCCTCCCAAAGGGTATGTCAGAGTTTCATCTTAATCAGGTGATTAATCTCCCAGTGTACTTCACGAGTCACACCTCGGAGGCCAAGCACAGACTCCATACTTTGGACCTGTGGTGAGCGCTTGCCTACTATAAGGAGCACACAGCAAGAGGTTTACCAGCTATTTTTCACCTATACTGAAGCCACACCTGGCAGACCGGCAGATAAGCAGACAATTGGCAGGTGGCTTGTATCCTGCATCGACCCCTGCTATAGGCAGCTTGGCTTCAATATCAAGAAATGCAGAGTTATGCATATTGTAGCCAAGAATCCCAGGACAGAGTACTACCTGGGTGGAGTATGCATCAGAGGAGGAGAAGGACCTGGGAGTGATGATCAGTAGTGACCTGAAGCACTCCACGCAGTGCAGGAAAGCAGCAGCAAAGGCAAACAAGATGCTGGGATGTATATCTAGGGGGATCAGTAGTAGGAAGAGGAGGTTATACTGGTAAGGCCTCATCTAGAGTATGGAGTTCAGTACTGCTGCCCACACCTCAAAAAGGACATTAACCTGCTGAAGAAGGTCCAGAGGAGGGCTACAAAGATGATAGTAGGTCAGCAGGGTAAGGCTTACAAGGAGAGGTTGAGGGCACTGAATATGTACTCCCTGGAAGACGGGGGGGGGAGACATGATTGGGATCTTCAAGTACTTGAAAGGGATAAATAAGTTTGATAAGGAGAGTCTCTTTAAGCTGAGTGGCAAACATAACACGAGGGGGGCACAGTCTTAAGCTAGAGGGTGGGAGGTTTAGGAGGGAGGTCAGGATGCACTTCTTCACAGAGAGGGTGGCAGGCACTTGGAATGCGCTGCCGGAAGAGGTCATCTCATTCAAGACAGTTGGCAGCTTTAAGAGAGTCTGGGATAGGTATAGGGGGAAGGTAAGGATCAAGGGTAGGGAGGATGAACGGAGTGGGGAGGGAGGGCAGGGACATTGACTAAAGCTGTGGACCCTGCAATACAAGCAGGCTTGATAGACCAAATGGCCTTCCTCTGCTGGCTTCTTCGTATGTTTGTATGTATAGGTTGGTGGGTAGGGAGCCTCCCAGAGGGCTAAGGGCTCATTCCACCCGTCATATCGCTGCCTCAGTGGCTGCTTCCAGGGATGCTTCTATCCAGGAAATCTGCAAGGCTGCTACCTGGAGGTCAGCACACACCGTAATTTCCCATTACCACATTGACCTTGAGTCACGCCGGGATGCTGGTTTTGGGGCCTCAGTTCTTCAAGCTCTGTTCCCTAAGTAGGGGATATGCACCTTGCCTCCCTCCTCGCAAAAAACTGCTAGGAGTCTGCCAGAAGTGTGGTTAGAACATCATATCCACGTCCCTATGGAAATAGGTTACTCATCTGTAACAGTAATTCTAGGAGTGGTATATGATTTTCATTCACATGGACCCACCCAACCTCCCCTGGCCTTGGCGCGCAACACCGCTTCTAGTGGGCAAGATCTGGCCTCATGCGGCAGAGCCAAGGGAGTTACCACCCAGGTGGGTGGGAGGAGCTGGCTTAAAGACATTTCCGGCAAGCCTTAAAGGGAAAGGCAACTACCAGAAGTGAGTATGAACATCATATACCACTCCCAGAACTACTGTTACAGATGAATAACTTGTGTTTCATTTTTACTGAAGGCATTTGCTAAATCTAACCCAAAAGATCACTTATGGATTGTATTTAGTAACATTTACAGTAACCACCTGGGAAATGGTACACATTCCCTTTAATGGTCATTGAAAATATTGTTTTTCACATTCTGTTTTGCAACTTCTGACTCCATATACTAAGTGACAATCCCAGCTTCTTATTAAATAGAGCAGAGCCTCAACTTTCAATACTGATTTATTTATTCAAAGCAGCAGTGCTATGAACTTTTCTTTTAAATATTCTATCATAGGAATAATATTAGTAAGGTCCCTAGTAAACTGAATTATTTTTACTTTACATATCATTATTTTTTCCTCATTCACATGCACCTGCAACCTCCCAACTTACACTCGCCAGGATCGTGATTTGCAATCAGGGTGCATTGTGGTTATTAAGAGACTGAAATCAATAACCATGATGCACCTCTGATTACCCATGAAGCATTTGTTTGTAGTTTTTGTGTACCTGAGCATGTTCATGTCAGTTGCCCACTACAGTGCATGGGAACTCTACTACAAATGATAAACTGACACAAATGTACAGGCTAGCCATGCAGGAATGTTTAGATGGTACCTATTCTTTTTTGAAATTCAAAATTTTATTAAGTTTTGAAGCATAAACAAAAAACATTCACAGTAAATACTGAGAACGTAGGCTACTTACAAGAACCACCCCAATTTCAAAGTTACAATTGGAATGTGTCATGCACCCATGATCTGAAACAGTATCAAAACCATACCCCCTTTCTTCCTTATACCCCAAACTCCCCCTCATGAATCCCATCTCCCCAAGGATGTGCCTTATTGGAAAAGATCTGTTCAGAGATAAAGCAAGAACTAGTCAATATACAGTAACCAGCATCAAGGGAAACTTAATACAAATCAGACAATCAGAGGTGTTCCCATATGAGACTTAATGCAAATAAAGAGCGTACAACTTGCCCCATCTCCTGCTAAAGGATGTCAAACAGTTCCGAGTACTTGCTATTAGCCTCTCAGTCTTAAAATAAAGAGACATTTCTTTGATCCATTCCTTGTGTGATATAACTAATTGGTCCATCCAATGTCTAAGAACCAGTCTTTTCACTGTTATTGAAATTAAGGCCATATAGAATCTACGTTCCAGAACCTGAATATTAGTGAACTGTCCTAGAATACAAATTTCTATAGTGAACAAATCACTTAGTCCCAGAAGAGGGTCCAGCTTAGATTGAATTAAAGACCATAAAGGAGCCACTTTGTCATAGCGCCAAAGAATGTGTACCAGGTTACCTTCAGCAATACCACACCTCGTACAGGTGTTCGAAGGCAATCTACCTAGTCTGGCCAATTTGACCAGTGTATAATATAAATTATTTAGAATGTGATACTGAGTAAGCCTATGTTTATCTTGGGTCAGGTATTTATGCATATCTCCCCATATCTGACCCCAAATCACGGGAGAGTCTGGCAAAAGAGTGTCCCAGATCATAGATCCTTTGAGGGGGATTCGGATACTTGGCGTCCAGTAAATAAGAGTATATCTTAGATATACTATGGGGGTTATTCGCATAATCCTGTATCTGTTTTAGAATAGGCCTAACTTGGGATGGAGTAAATATTGGGCCAAAAAAGGAAGCCATGCTGTGTCTCAATTGGAAAACCTTGAATATAAGTTTCCAAGATATGTTAAACTTGGTCATAATCTCTATCGAGGAAAGAAGGGATTCCTGAGAGAAGAGACTTTCCACACAAGTCTTGTAACTGAGGGAGCCAGTCTGGAGGAATTGGCGAACCACCAATCTTGATATTGGGGTTTAAAGTAAGAGGCTGTGCCATATCTTTTGTAACTGAAATATTAAGGAAGTTCCAGCACTGAGTCAGCACCTTAATAGAAACCCCTATGACACTACTTTGTAATTGATGGGATAGAGCGGAAGAGGAATAATAGAAAACTCTGAATAACTGAAGTTTATACTTATCCAACGTCCTCCTTTCCAGCTGCAGCCAAACAGGAAAATATCCCTCAGATCTTGCATTGTACCACCTCCCCATCTTGGACAAATGACTCGCCCAATAATATAACATAAAATTAGGAAGACGGAGACCTCCTTTTTCCTTAGGTAGGTTAAGTTTGGAGAAGGCTCACCTAGGATGTTTGCCCTGCCAAATAAATTTAGTAATAGCAGAATGAAGCTGCTGGAAGTAGGACATGGGAAGATAAATATTCAATAGATTTAGCGGGTAGAAAACCCGAGGTAGCACATTCATCTTAATAATACTTATACGACCCCACAGTGATAAAGGGAGGGTGGACCATCTCTGGAAATCTTGTTGCATCCTTTGAGGTTAGGTCATCCAAGTTAAGTTTCCTAAAGACCGCAGGATCTCTAGTAAAGTGTATACCTAAGTATTTAAATGAAGAGGAGGCCCACTTCATACCAAAGTGAATGAAGTTGGCACGAGGTGTGCTATCGTTTAGTGGGAAAATAACTGATTTGGATAGATTGAGCTTATAGTTGGCCACCTTACTAAATCGGGCAATAATTTGTAAAACGGATTTTAGGGAACACTCCGGATTAGCTAAGTGTAAAAGGATGTCATCTGCATAGGCTGAAAGGGTCAAAATTTGTTGATGTACTGAGCAACCTGTAACCTGGGTAGAACTTTTAATACTGAGCAAAAGGGGTTCTAAATATAGATTGAATAAAAAAGGAGACAGAGGACACCCCTGTCTGGTGCCCGTAAATAAAGGAAATTGGGAGGAAAAGACCCCGTTACAATAAATTCTGGCAGTAGGAAATTTATATACCCTCCGAATCCACTGGATAAACATGTCCGGGAACCCCATTTTCTTAAGGGTAGCCCAGAGGAAGTCCCAGTGAACTCTGTTGAAGGCTTTTTCTGTGTCTAATGAAACTAAGACCATGGGAGCTTGGGACTCTTGGGCGGACTCAAAAATGTGTGACAGGGTATGTAAATGATCGGCAGAAGATCTGCCTTGTACAAATCCTACTTGTTCGGGGCTCAACAGGTTAGCCCAAATCTGCTTAATTCTAAGAGATAGGAATTTAGTTAGAATTTTCATGTCGTAATTTAGTAGTGAAATTGGGCGATAACTGGCTGGTTCATTCTGGGGTTTATCCAGCTTTAGAATCAAGATAATCGTGGCTTCCAACAGAGAGTGGTCAAGGAGGTCATTAATGAACATATACTCAAACAACTTCAGAAGCAAAGGGGCAATCTCCTTACAAAAAACTTGTAAAAATTAGAGGGGAAGCCATCAGGACCTGGGGATTTATCTGGAGCTAGTCCCTGGATCGCCTCTTCCACCCTAGCCAGCGACAGAGAGAGACCAAGAACTCACGCCTGGTGGCCTGTAGGAGAGGGAGTTGAAGACCATTCAAAAATTGTTCAATTTAGGAAAGGGAAGGCCGAGAAGGCCCTATACTATAAAGGTCCCGATAGAATGATTCAAAAATTTGAGAAATGTCCCGAGGGGAAGTCTTGAGCGAGCCATCCGGAGAGGACAAAGCAGGGATCCAACTCGAGCCCTCTACTCTACCTCACGCAATCGGAGGGCTAGCATCCTGCCTGGTTTGTCCCCTTGGTCAAAATAGCGAGCCTTAGTCTTGAGGATAGCATACTCCACCTTCTCTCTTAACAGGTCTGAATAATCGTTCCTAAGTTTCATTAGGGCCTCTAAGTCCGTCTGGGAAGATGTTGAGGATAGGGTATTTCGGCTTGTCTAATCTGGCTTGAGAGCGCCAGAATTCTAGTCTCTCTCTTTTTTCTCCTGGATGCTAACTTAATAAATTCTCCTCTAATGAAACACTTAAAGGAGCACCAAATCAGGTCTTCCCAGTTAATTGAACCTGAATTGGTTGTCATGAAGGACGAAATCAGCGACTTAATATGGGAAACTGTACGCTCCTCCTTCAAGAGTTGTGTGTTTAGTTTCCAGGAGG
Source organism: Neoceratodus forsteri (assembly GCA_016271365.2). NCBI lineage: Eukaryota > Metazoa > Chordata > Ceratodontiformes > Ceratodontidae > Neoceratodus > Neoceratodus forsteri. Next base: position 1,404,420,468 of record CM057450.1, read on the forward strand.
AATCTCTTTGGACCTCTGAGTCTGGTGAGATCAAGATCCATGCCACCGAATGGTCAGATATAACAATTGGCTCTATTCCCATCTGTAAAATATCAGACATGAGGGTGTTACTAACCAAAATAAAGTCAATTCTGGACCATGACCGATGAACTTGGAAATAAAAGGAAAAGAGTTGCCCAGAGGGGTTAAGCAAACGCCATGGGTCGCATAGCCCCAATAAGTCCATGAAATCCCTTAGAGCAAGCTGTGAAGGGGAAGGTGGTTTTAGAGGTCTATAGGATCTGTCTAAATCTTGAGACGGAGCAATATTCCAGTCCCCTCCGAGTATTATCGGGGAGGGCAGGAAGCCACTCAGTTTATCAGCTAGTCTCATAAGAAAGTCCGAGTCCCCTCCCACAGGGCCGTAAATAGCACCCAATACCAACTTAATATTATTGAGGGTGCCCACAACTATAACAAATCTACCTTCTTGGTCTACTAGGCACTCTTCTGCCAGAAATGGGACATGTCTTTTCATCAATATGGCCACTCCTCTACTCGCCGATGATCCTGCGGAAGCAAAAATCTGAGAATATCCCTGCCGGCATAACCCACAGATTTCTGAAGTCATTGTGAGTTTACTGTAGCAGTAGGATGTCGATATTCAAAAGGGCAGAGTTTTTGAGAACCTGGTATCTCTTAGGCAATTCTCTAGCACCTCTGATGTTCCATGTGGCAATTTTAAACGACACCATTACCATTTAATTTGTGTTTGAAAAACCCATATATCAACATCTGTACAAGAGAAAACCATCCCAAGAGGCGCATCCTCCCTCCCCCCTTCAAATTCTTAAGGAATGCTCATCTAGAATCCCCCCCCCAATTATTACTTGTACAAACTAATACACACACGAATGTCTTCAACTTTGCAGTAGCCTCTTCAAACAGAGTCACGAGAAGGAAGGACATTGGTGACTCGAGACCCTCCCCCATCCCTTCCAACTATATACAAAAAGATTCCCAATTGGGACCTGAAGTGTAGAAGTTTCCGTAAATCTTGAATCGGAAAACCGAAACCTATAGTCACCCTGCCAGTGGGAGGCAACTCCTGTGTACAAGGAGCAATGCCAGTAGCCTGAGTGCTTCTGTGGCCCAAACCGTAACCTCAAAGCGCCTATATTAAAAGGCCCCCCAAAGAAGGTGTCCTCCCCCCCACGCTTTAGTGCGCGATGCTGACCCTCCAGAGCGAGCTCCAACCCGGAGCTTCCATTCCTCCCAACCCCCCTAGGTAACAAGAAATAGCCCTACTATTCCATCGAGAGGTCAGAGAACCAGAAGTGAGACAATGGAGAGCATAATATTAGGTGATAACCCTTACTTTCAGGTATGGCCGAACAGAGGAAACTTGTGAATTAGCTTGTTGGACCTACTTGAGACCAGGAGAGATTAATGCAGAGGACTCCAGCTAAAGCTGCCGGATTCAGCCCGGATTGAAATTAGAGGGTGGGCCCCTCCAAAACCCTCTTCGAGGCGTTGCCTTCCCAAAGGTCCCGGGTCCCTCTCGACCCATATAGGAACAGGGGATACAACCAGAGGGGGAAAAGTCAGTCGGACCAGAATGTCCGATTTATTTAATGACCTCTGGGAACACCAACCAGGACAAAGGTTCCTCCCCCTGAAAACCAGGCTCAAGACTTCTCGCTAAACAGGCCCAAGGGCCTGCTAGGCCGCTCCCTGACCTGTCCATCCCCGTCCCCCACCACCGAGAAGCCAAGGGAAACAAAGAAAAGAACTAAACCAGCAAACAGGTAGGAATTTGACCTCTCCACCACAAGTGACACTTATCAGTCTAACAATGCAGTAGCTGGTCAGCCTTATTTAAACAAATTGGGCAGCTTAAGCTTGAGATCCTTTGAGGCTTGATCCGGAACATCGTAGGTGTGCCAGGCCCCATCAATGGACACCTGTAGCTTGGCTGGATAATTCATTCTAAATCGGATGCCAGCAGCAATCAGCTTGCTAACCGTCGGATGAAAAGCTGCTCGCATCTACCTTGTTTCATAGGGGAGGTCTTGGGTGATACGTAGTTTAGAGCCACTCCATAATATTGCTTGCAGCTCCCTTGCCTTGGTCAGGACATGTTGCTTCTCCAAAAAGCTCAAAAATTTAACAATAATAGGTCTTGGAGGTGTGTCAGATGCAGGTTTTGGTCAGAGGGAGCGATGCGCTCGCTCTATATGGTATTGGGGGTTGAGAGGAGACGGACCAACCACCTTAGTCAGGAACTTTTAAAGGAAGAGGATAATGTCGGCTCCTTCTTCAGCCTCAGGGAGGCCCAGTATCAGCAAATTGTTTCTCCGACTTCTCCCCTCTAAGTCCTCCGTTTTTAGCTGAAGCTTCGCAATTTGCTGCCTCATCCGAACAATCTCTGGATCCGCTTTCTCCTTCCACCTCTCTAGTGAGGAGGTTCTGCCTCCAATTCTATTTGGTCAGCTAGCGTGTTGGAGATCCCTCAAGAACGACTTTAGCTCTGCCGAGATATCCTCCAATGCTTCTTTAAAAAGTGGCAACTCTTGGAGAAATCGGTCCTCGGTAAGAGGAGTCGGGGGAACACTGGACGAGGTTGCTTTAGAGGTGGTCCCCAGACCTTGACTCTTAGTTTTTTTGGTAGATTTTTCAGGAGTTGACGGTGGGGTGTGTTTTATACCGATTGGCTTCATCTCTGCTTCCATCGCCGATACAGGCCAGTAAAGATGCTCAATTAAGCCCAAACAACCACTCAGTGAATGCAGCTATGATGATTAAACTTGCAATAACACCACTGCTCACTTTTAGTCGAGTAGGGAGGAAAAAAACAATATATAAAAGGGTTGTGAATGGGAGCTCCACAGAAGTGCTGCCTCCAGCTGCCCTGCATCACGTGACCTCCAGATGGTATCTATTCTATCATCTGTTTAAATTTTTTTAAAATGGCTAGAGTAGGTACCATCTTTTCCTAACTAATAATGAACTGTGCTAAGTGGGTAAGTACGAGGTGTCATGGACTTTCCAGATCAAATTAGGGCGCTGCTCTGAGCCATCAAGTTCTTGTTCACAGTACTGCCAGCTGCTCACACTCAACGCACCCCCCAATGTCCACCCACTCAACCCTGCAACAACAGAGCACAAATTGTTTGATTAAAAAAAAAAAAAGACCTCTGTCATATTTTGTTTCACACAAGCTGAAACAAGTCCAATCTATTTTCTGTCTGCACCTTAGCCATTCATGCTGACTGCCCACCCACTCAGTCATGCTCACCCAATGTCAGCCCTACATTACAGCTGTAGTTTTACTGTACTCAGTTCTATTATTCATTTATTTATTTTACAATAAGCAACAAGCCGGCAATACTGTACTGTGCATTGGGAGACTGAATAGCCACCTTTTGTGAAATGGGAGTGCCGGCAGTGTTGCAGGCATACTTTTAAAAAAAGGGTGTGGGGGGGGCCCTTGGAGGTTCCTGTAAAATACTGCACTCCTATAAACAATTTCTTTGAAGTGCTAATTCTGCTAAGGTGCAGTTGGAAGCCAAGGGAGGTTTTGGTATTGGATTGTTATTATCTGCTAAGTGTATTACTTTCTGCACCCTACCACTATTAGCACTTTATGTCTGTCCCATTTATGTAAGTACTGTAGCCCAGACGAGCACTAGATTTATTACGGAATTAAATGAGAAAAAAGTGACGCTCAGCCTCGAGAGAAGCTCCAACCCTGATATTGGGAGTGCTGAATTGCAGTTTGAAATTTGTATTGCAGGCAGGGTTGTTCCATGTCAGAATGTCAGACTGACTCTGTACCTGCACCAAGTGAAGGCAAAGGTCATTCACTCTCACTTTTCCCACCGAGTACTCATGGGCGCGCACTCAAGGTGAGGAGCAAATGCAACCAGGTGCACTGTGGGAATAATATGCTCAAAAACCAAGATGTAGGACTGCATCTATTTTGTTGAATTAGTACGTGATTTTAGTAAAAAAAATATATTAAAACATGATTTTAGAGCTGGCATTCAACAAAATCAGGAATTGGAAGAAAAACTGTATAATATGAACAGGACAGTAAACAACACACATTTAAAGAGACTGTTCATTGCACTGCTGCTTTAAAGTGGTATTGCAATGAAATTGGGCAAAACATTTGACCCTACCTTGTTTCACTGTTTAAGACTGCAGGTATCTTCCAGTTTTATTTGATGGTACAAAGAGTGCTGAGATGCAGTAGTAGTAAAGGACTTCCAGTATGAAACTGATATACTGCTGAGCAGAGCCACCAGGCTAGCCTGCAAAACACCCAAATGCACACTGCGCAACAACACTCGGAGGAAAAATCCACAGTAGGCAAGTGGTAAGCAGGGTGTAAAATACACATTTAATGGTGCCAAAAACCAGAGAGCCAAGGGTAATAATACAGGCTAGAAAATTCTCCGGCGTTTCGAATCATGAAAATGCTTCCTCAGGGGGGCAGTGTTGCTAAATCACATGTAGCTTTATATAGGTCTCTAAACAGCTGAAATAAATTGTTAGCTTAAGAGACCTTTAGCAACACTGCTGACCTCCGTTAAGACGCTTAAACAGTTCAAAACATTAAATTATCACTATACATATAAAGTAATTCTAATAACTTATCCCCAGTCAATATAAACTTGTGCTAAGTAAGATAAATTCAATGTGCAAAAAAAGGAAAAAAATGTATATGCAGTTTATGCAAGCTGGGACATCTTTACCTAGACATCAACATAGATCAATAAGGCACTCAGGCATTAGATAATGGTTAAACAAAGTAAAATTTAAGTATTTTCACTCTGAATCAGTCCAAAAGGAAAGTTTTTTTTCACTTTATGACTAGATAATTTTTAACAGGTCTTTGTACTAGACTCAGTCCAGACAAATGCACAGCCTGCCAGAAAGGATCAAATGATGGAAAGTCCAGGTAGGGAGGGATCGGATATGGACTCTCTTCTGATGAACCTGTGTAAAAATTGAAAATATGATATAAACAGGAGAATAGAAAAGTAAAATTAGAAGGAAAAAGGGGAAAGAAAGAGAGAGAGGGCAAAATAGAGGGAGAAGACCCTATCATAAAAACAACAATAATATATGTCAGGTTGAACAAGTACCCAGCTATAGAGACTAACATAATACTTTCAGGATTTTAAACATACAGCATAACCAAGTGAACTAGGTATTAAAAAAGTACTTTAAGCAATAGATAGTAATAATCCTAGTGTACACACATATAGGATCAATTATTTTTCCTTGTTAAACTGTTATCTATTACTAAAAAATGAACGAATATCCCAGTCATCATTTAAACCCAATGGACTGCAGGCATCTAATTTATAGATAATCCTGCTTTCTAGTTGTTCCAGTTTTCTTTTTCTGTCTTCCCAACATAAAGGGGCTTGGACATGAGCAACACCCATGAAATGAAACCTGTCCAGATTACCTCCATGTTTAAATTGCCAGTGGTTACCTACCGGTGTTTTACTGGCTGGATTTCCAATAGCCTGTACAATTTCTTGTAAACGTTCTTATAATGAACGTGTTGTCATGCCAATATATAGCTTTGAGCATGGGCACCACAAGGCATGGACAACAAAGGATGTCTTCCGTGTAATAAACTGTTTTGTATCATGGTAAACCTGATAGAAAGACTTGCAAATATGTTCCCCTGCGATGAAAATTTACAGATGTTACAATTTCCACATCTGTAAAATCCAAAGGGAAAATCTCCTAATGTACTCCTTTGTTGTCACCCCTCTGGTGGTGACTATCACAAACCCACTCAGCAGGTCAGGCCCTCTGCTCCCACAGTGCCAACCTCCGAGCGCAGTCTCGTGAAGCGGTTTACAGAACAGGGTAACCCTCCTGTCTGTTTTGTGGGTTTGAATCAAACTTTGATCTCAAGTTCTGGAGGGATTCAAACTGTGAACCTCTTGCTAGTGTACCCAATGTACAGGCTCAGATAATTCTGCTCTTCGGGGGGGGGCCAGATATCTTTCGCCTACGGGCACCTAACCAGGCGTACAAAATGAACCCTTAAAACTCTATTAAAAGACCTCAGAATAAACTCTTACCTTTTCCCAGTTTGGTAAAACCAGTAAGCTTTGTACAGTGTCAACTTTAACCATGTATGCTTCACTTGTCAAGAAAAAGAATTTCAAAGGCACACCAAGTAGTCTCTAAAGTAGAGGTTTGCTTAAAGATAGAGAAAAAAAATGTACAATGTAAATACAGAGCCATATATCACAAAACATTCAAATCACTTAAACAAAACAGGTTTAGAAGTGCAGACAAAATCTCCTACCACAACAGTGCCTGATATTGCTTTTTCAGAGTCCCAACATGTGTGTCAGTAAAGGTCTGTTACAGCATAATTAAAACACTGTTTTCACCCTGCCTTCTCCATGATGTCACACAGCTCCTCCTCCTCCTTTTATTAAAAATTATACAGTCAGGATGTCTGTCCAGCAGGAGGTAGTTAAATAAACGTGACTTCAGCAAAACTCATGTCCCTACATGACTTTCTTTAAATAATATCCCCTCTTTGATCTCAAGTAGCTCTTCTTCCCAGGACACATCAAAGAATCTTTAATGACTTTGCACTAAAGCATCATAACCTGCTCTCTTCCATTAAAAGTTATGAAAGTTTATGATTTCCCATCCTAGCAGCTGACAAGCTACAATTAAGCTAGATAAACAGGGGATCCTTAATTTAGTCTGTTGTAACCTGTAATTATCTCCTAGCTGTTCTCTTTTAGCTGGAACAGCATGTCTCATGAGAGACACTCCATAACACATTTTTATATTACAAAAATTATGCAACGATCAGAACCAGCTGTTCAAGTGTCACAGTGACTATGTACAACTCTGTCCTTCATGCTGATGCCTTTTTTGTAAACAATTCTAGGACCACCCTGAGCTACTGTCTCAAGGTCCTCATCGGCTAGTATAGGCCAGAATCTTTTTAAGGCTCCTGCAACTTTGCATGTGACAGGATTGTATTCCGTAATGTGATTCGCACTATCAGTGACATTCATAGCCTTGACTCTGGGGACAATTAGATCCTGTCTGTTTTTTTTCTCTTGCTGACTGAAGAGCTTTAGTCAAAAGATTACAGTCATAGCCCCTTTCCATAAATCTGTTTTTCAGGTCTTCTGCCTGATGTTCAAACATTTCATCACTGGAACAGTTCCCTCGAATGCGAAGAAACTGGCCGTAAGATATACTGTCTTTCAGAGATTTAGAATGACAGCTATCTGCCCTATGCAGAGAATTGCCTGCTGTAGGTTTCTGATAGCCCTCTGTTGTTGTTAAACTCTCAGGCTGGCCTGTCAGTAATAAGTCTAGAAAGGGGATGACTTACTATTACAAGTTGATGTACAGTGAAGATTAAAATCATTAGAATTAAGCATGTCAACAAATTGCTCAGCTTATTGTTCTGTGCCCTCCCAAATGCAGAGGATGTCATCAATAAAGCGACCCCAGTATTTTATTTGGCTCTTAAAGGGATTCTGTCTATGATCATAAATCTGAATTTCTTCCCACCATGCGAGAAAAATATTCACATAGGTGGGGGCTACTGCCGACCCCATAGCTGTTCCACATATTTCATGGTAATATTTGGAGTTAAAACAGAAATAACTTGTGTCACAAACGCACTCAGCAGGTCAGGCCCTCTGCTTCCACAGTGCCAACCTCTGAGCGTAGTATTGTGAACAGTTAACAGACACAGTAGCCCTCCTGTCTGCTTGTGGGTCCGAATCACCTTTGGTCTCAAGTCCTGGGGGATTCAAACTGTGAACCTTATGCTAGCATACCCAAATGTACAGGCTCAGATAATCTGCTCTTCGGAGGGATGCCAGATATCTTTCACCTAAGGGCACCTAACCAGGTATCCAAAATGAACCCTTAAAACTCTGTAAAAGACCTTAGGTATATTCTTACCTTTTCCAAGTTTGATGACACCATCGAGCTCTGAACAGTTTTTGTCAGTCTTAACCCTCTATACGTCACGTGCAAAAAGAACTTCGAAGACACACCCAGGCAGTCTTTCAAATGAAAGGTTTAGTTAAAAATGGATAAAAATATGTAAAATGTAAACACAGAACAATATATCAAAGAGCATACAATCACATAAAGAAAAACAAGGAAAACTGCAGACAAACTCCTACCAGAATACAATTAGACTTTTTCGATCTAATCTATTACCAGTGCTTAAGTTAGATCTTGTTTCTTAAGGGCCCAAAAAGAAATGTCACCCAGTTGAAACACAGAATACAGTTTAACCTCTTCGATGATGTCATCTAGCTCCTCCTTTTAGAATATAAAAATTATACAAACAATGATCTTCTGTCAGGGGATATTTTAAATACTGTGACTTCAGTAAAAACTAATTTCCCAGTATGACTCCTTAATTAACATCCCCTCTTTGATCTCGAGCAGTTCCTGTTTTCCCAAGGAATCAATGGTTTTTTACAACTTTAGCACCATGGTGGTATAAAAATGTTTTTCCTCTAAGACTTCATAAAGATTTATGATCTCCATCCTCTGGCAGACTCATAAAGTTCCATTTCATTTCCACTTCAAAGAACCTAGGCATATCATAAAAAGGTAATGAAATACCTCTCTGAAGTAAGTCAGTTAATTATTTGGTTCCTGCTTCACTGAAACCGGAGGGGGGGAGCCACCCATGGCACAGCTGCCTTATGGAGACAAATCACACGCTACATTTTTATATTACAGATATCATAGAACAATCGTAACCAGTTGGCCAAGCATCACAATTTGTAGTCAAAACGATTTCTAATGCTTTAAGAAAAAGTTTAGGATTTAAAGTCCTTTCTGTACCACACTTATCCATAAAGTATGAAATAGCATGTAGTCCCAAATAATGTTGACTGCTGGTGTATAATGAAGCCACATCAATGGTGAGCCATAAGTAGCCAGCATCCCATGTAAAGTGTTTGAGTGTCTCCAACACCGCCATGGAATCTCTCAGATATGAATGAGTATTAACAACAATAGTCTGAAGAAGTGCATCTGAAAATTCTGATAGATTCTCTGTTAGGGAGTCTATGGAAGATACAGTAGGTCTTCCATGCGGCCTGTGGGGGTCCTTGTTTTTTGCAATTCAGTCTAGCTTGCAGCAGCTTTTCTCTGGAGCCCCCACTTTCTGGATCTTATTAAAGGGAATGTCCCCTCGGCCTATTTTCTGTATACCTGTATAGTTTGCAGGCATGAACAATAACTTCCTGTCTTGCATCCCCCTAATGCCACCCTAATTTAGAAATAAATGAGTTTGCTTTACTGTTTTGCCCTGATGTGAAAACCTGTTTGTCTCAATTCCAAAAGTCATGACCCCAGTCATGCAAGCCATCATGGAAGTTGATGCATACATGCACAAGCCAGCAGAAGTTATACTTTCATTCAGTTCTGTTACATGTCTTCTGAAGTTCCTGTAGTCACGAACAGCATTTTGTTTCTAACTCGGATACACTTCAAACTACGGAAAACAGCAGGGAAGTTACTATGCGTTGAAAAGTTTCATGGCCAGCATGAGTCAAGAACATCAGTAAGTAGAAGACAGCAACAGCATTGACTAATACAGTGTAACTACTGCAGGCTTTAGCACTAAAACATCATAAAATTCCAGGATACCTTACATGAATCAGGTCATGACCTTTGCAATGGAGTCAAGCAACTTTTCACACCAGACTTAAGTACTTTCATTTGCATTTAAGTTCTGATGAAATTAGGAGGGTGTAATAGAGGCCATCATTGTGCATGCCTAGACTCTACACAAGGAAACAGAATAAAAGTCTGAGTGGACTTACTCTTTAAATCAAGACTAGGCTAAACTAACTTTGAGCAGAATATAGTATAGTTCTGAGAACCAAGTGTTGGATGCAGTAGTGTAGTTTTATAAGATGGGGCACTCGAAAGTGAAGATGAAACAGGACTTTTTTTAAGTTGTCTAAGAATGAGCAGACATAGTCTAGCCAGACCACAACAGACCAGGCCCTAGCCTCTCTAGTCTCCCTTCAGAAAGCACGGACAGTGTTAAATAAATTGATCCAACACCTGACAGGCAAGGCACTAATGGCAGCAGCTGCGCTAGTGAAGGAGCAGCTGGTCCTCAAGATGCGACTAGAACAGCTGATCACCCTATGACATAGCCTCTCAAGATTGACTAAGAACACTGCTCTCAGTCGTGGCATCCTCCAGTGATCGAGAAGCCATTTTGTGTGCAGCCAGAACAGCGAGCCTGGTCCCAGTGGAAGTATCTAGAGTGCTTTATCCCTGGACTTCACTTTTGACACCCAATTGCAAAGGAAGGCCTGTGTGAATTGGGTAAAGCACAAGCTACAAGATCTCAGTATTCCATACAGTCTGTTATTTCCGGTCCAGTTTCACTTCTTGGCAGGGAATGAGAGTTACATATTCACTGACCCCAGGGAGGCTGGAATTTGCCTCATGAAAATGGAGTGAGAACGGCGATTGGAGGAGGGAGAGGATCAGGTCCTGTCAGAAGGGGAAGACTGAATGTCACCAAAGATACAGTAGTGTTTGTATGTGTTGATGCTCCCTTCTGAGTGGTTGCTTTGCATCCCTGGATAGCACCGTATTGTTTGAACAGTGATTTGTTTGTTTTATTGATTTTTAATCCCCACAGTTTAGAGTTGGTGCTGGAGTGTGTGTGTGTGTGTGTGGGGGGGGGGTTCTGTCTCGCACAAAAGGGACTTTTAATGGACATTAGCAGGGACATTTAAATGTTTTGTGACTAACTTCCCTTTCCTAACAGGGTACAAGGGGGAAAACAAAACAGTTCTGTTCAATAAAATGTTTCTGGTTCATACTTTATTTTTTTTTAATACATCCTGAGCCCCATGCCATATTAAAGGTGGTGGCTTTATTAGTGCTGTCTGCAGTGCCTTGTTTCTGTGCCTTGCTGCATGCAGGTGTGTGAGAGGGCAAGTATTGTAGAACTCGGTGTTGTGGCCCGATATTACAGTATGATCACTATCACCATCTAATTCATGCCCAGCATCATTGAGTGATTATCTTAAATGGGGTCTGGCAGTAGTCAGCAGAATTGGGGTGGTGAAAGTGGGGAGCCCACATTTTCTTGACCACAGTAGTCTGGGGAGCACCTCAGTTAGATACGACTAGCAATTAGGGGCATGGGCAGCCTGTTCCATGTTAGCTATAACCCACGACAGGCCATGGGTGGATGGGGCATTAATGCACACCCTGGGTGCATTGTGAGGCACAAGTTCAAAGTCCAAGTGCCCTCCAGCCACCCAGGAAATGTATTAATGCTCCCATATACCCATGGCCTGGAGCGGGTTATTGCATTTATAAAATGGTTAAATAACAAAATAAGAATTTATGTTTAAATAGGAGAAATTTATCTCTATCCGGCCTCTTTGAAAAGTAGTCCACAACAATATATGAATATTTCATTCATTTGATAATAAATGGAGATGGCAGAAATTAAGTAGTAAATTGATCTAGGAAGACTGTTTTTTGAGAAAATTAATTCTAACAATTGAGAAAGAGTGTGCCTTCCTTTGCCCCCCTCCCCCAGTCAGAACTGATCCCGAACGTTTGCATGCAGCATGTTGCACTGTGAGCCTCCCCCCCCCTCCGAGTAAGCAGTATGCTTTACATTTAAAATTGACTACAGTATTTGCACTGTGTCGGGCACTTTCAGGCTTTGTACATTACTTCTCCAAGTTACTGTCACTGCCATGGTCTGTCATCGTGCGGCGTCTGACACCTTCTCTGCTGCTGTGTTGGCACTGGAAGCACTCACTCAGACTTACACCAGTGTTTTCATCACAGTCCTCCACTCAAACCTCTCCAGGGCAACCTGTCCATCCACTGACCCATTGCAGTGAAGTACAGCCTCAGTACAGTGGTCAATATGCCTGCTTAGTTTGTCCAGTAAAAAAAATACAGGTCTCTGTTGTTTTTTTTTTTTTGGAACTGCCACAGTGGTGGATTGATTTGTTTAGTGCACACCACTTGTTAGGTAGAATGGGTAAGCTTGGTTAGCAACTCTGCTTGTACTATGCATTAGTCAGTGGTCAGGTGATCCATTTGAACCAGTCAGGTTTGTAAACTTGACAGTAATTTGCAAATACACTTTATAATACACGTCTCAGCTCTTGGCCAAACATGCATTACAAGTTATACTAAACAGTGCATGCCTAGTAAAATAAAAATATTTTGAGCTATCAGAAAATGTATGGGGAAATGCTGGGCTGGGGGTGGGACTCAAGAGAAATGTGTTCCCGATGTTTTAAGGCTGTGTAGGTAAAACTAAGGCCTAGAAGGTTGGTACTGTGCTGATTTTAATTTTAAATGGATGATATACATTTATGGCATTGACTGCATACAGCTCCAAATTCCTCTCATATCCCTCATTTTGACTTCTCTAAGTGAATTCCCGTAAACACGATGTGTCAAATATAACATAAATCTCTAACGAACTCACTATAACAGTTGATATAGTTATTTTCGTATTAAATTTGAATGTAATTTATGAAAATTAATGTGTAAGATAATTCGGCGTTAAATAATGAACAATGGTCATTACTGTAGAACTGTGCCTACTGTTGATCCAGGTTATTTATAATGATTATTTTTTTAAAACATTAAAGCAGGGTAAATGTTCATGTTGAGGATTATTATTTTAATATTTAGTCATATAACATAAGTCTAAATTATTAATAAATTGCGGAGGAGTTCCTGTAGACAGTATGGATTTAATTTACTTTTTATTTAATAATCTTGATCCTACAAAATGAAACGGACTAGATGTTGTAATATGTATAGTAGATAAGGTAACTACCTGTATCTGTATGTATTTGTTTTTTGAAAATGCAGTAAAAATATAACTAAAAAAATGGAAAGTTACTTGTACCTTAATTAATTTGCATGCTGGCTCAGAAATGTGCTGTGTACTTTTCCAGTGTTACTGTTTGTCTTGAATGTGATAAAATGCAGTAATCAAGTTTGAAAGAAAAAGGAAACTGTTATACTAGCAAGTTGGAAGGAGGTTGTTTTGTACTCCCATGTTAGCCACTGATAGAAATTGCAAATTTAAGTCTGAAGAAATAATGTGATGCAACCAGAAAATGAACCCAGGCCCCTAGATATCGGTCTTTATACTCTACCAGCAGAGCTAACAGGCCAACTGATTAAACAGCCTCACGCATGGCTGACTTTCTGTCGCAAACTGCAAATCATTTAGTTGGAAATATTTTAGATGCCACAACCAAGATTAAAGAAAATGGCAGTTTCAGCATGCAAACTGCAGATAAAACAAAATGGTTACATGAACAGGGGTGGAGATGGCCCAGAGGAGGTAACTGGAATGGTACAGGGGTTGTACAAGAAGCCATACAAGGAGAGACTTGGGGATCTCAACATGTATACCCTGGAGGAGAGGTGACATGGTAGAGACCTACAAACACCTACAGGGGTAAACATGATGCAGGAGGGGAGTTTTTTCCAAATGGGGATGAGCTGCAGGACTAGGGGGCATGCGATAAAGCTGTGTGTGGGGGAGGGGGCAGTTCAGGAGGGATGTGAGGAAATATTTCTTCACTGAAAGTGTGGTAGGCACATGAAACCGATCTACCTGCTGAAGAGGTGGAGGCTAGAATGGTGGAGGGCTTCAGGCATGTATGGGATTAACGTAGGGAGTACATTAGAACAAAGGTGAGGCAAGGGGGAGGGAGGGTTGCCAGAGACCAGATAAGGTCTGCAAAGTAGAATAGGCAAGGAACACTTGGATACACTGGGTGGGCCAAGTGGTCCTTTTCTGCCAACAGATTCTGTATTTCTAAGAACCGCATGCTGATTGTAGAAAGTAAAAGTTAAAACTGACGCTTCAGGGAAGCTCAGTAATGAAAAGAAGTGTATTTAGCATGTTTTGTTATCACTTGGTTTTAAATTGTTTTGCAGGGTTGTGTCTCACTTCTATGGTAATGGAGATGTCTGTGACATCACTGGAAAACCACGTCCAGTGATAGTGAAACTGAAGTAAGTTGCAGTCTTCCATATGGTACTTCCTTGCCTTGCTCCTCTTGTGTAAAATTAGATGTTGTGTTATGCCATGATTTTACAGCAGTATTAACCCTTATAAAGAAAATCCAACGTACAACATACTATGTTTCTCTTCTTGGGAGTTCTTTGAGTGAGAAGTCTGCAAAGCCAATTTCTTTTTTATTATGGAAGTTTTGATTTAAACTTCCTGTTTTATTTTGGTGAGGACGATATGGTACCTCGGTTATACTTAGCAGCTAGTATGACACTTGGCAAAACAAAATATAAGAATATTTAGAAACAAGTAATTCTGATCGACTAAGAAAAGGTTCCATGATGCAATAAATATCCATGATTTAGAGTATATCAAGAGAGAGATCCTAATAAAGTATTATTCTTTTTAGCTTTTCACGTGAAACAATCTCTCTTGCTCATTTTTTCCTTTCCGTTTTTTTTGTTTGTTTTTTAGGTGCAAGGAGTCAGAGTCTCCTCATGCTGTTACTGTGTATATGCTTGAACCACAAACATGTCAATATATCCTTGGGGTATGTAAACTGAGCATATTTCCATTTTAGTAGAATTGCTTCTATATGTCTGGTGTTCTGTTTTCACCTTTCCATATGCCTTGTTCATATTCTAGATAGCTAAGTAGATGGTACAGAAATACACCGATGACTCAGTATTATTGTAGAGATGCTTTGGCCAGTGATAGTAGCTCAGAGCAGGCATTATTCACAAACATGTTTGGATGAAAACAAGCAGTTTAATTTGATTAGATATAAGTTATGGAATGACTTTGCCTCTTTCCCCTATGCACTTCTGGGATGGTATCAAGAAGCTCTCACAGTGACTCCATCATCACCATCTTGTCTCCTATAGGCTAACTCCTGAATAATCTATCTGATAGCATCAATGCCATAAACCACCACTTTACTAGCATACCCCTGCCAAACCACCGCCCCCACCCACCAAGCCGTAGGTCTAGGACACTCAGCCTTGAGCATGCATTTGTGGCACCTGCACCTTGTAGACGTTCTCATGGTCCTACCTCAACCATTGTAACTGCAGAGCCAAACAACCTGGAAACAAAAGCAATCTGGCTTGCTGCTCCAACCAGCAGAGCACCAATCACCACCATTTTTAACTGTTCCCGCTCCACAGGCTGTCTGCCAGTATCTGGAAGAGTGCTGTCACACCTCTACATAAAGGTCAGATAGACAGGATGTCATCATCTGCTGGTCTCTGTCTTATCTGCACTGCCCAACCTTCTGGAAAGATTTGTTTATGGCCTCACCTCAGATCATTGACCCCAAAACCAACTCCTAAGCCTTGGCCAGTCAGGTATCTATATCTAACATTCCACTGGTGCAGCACTTTTCAGAGTGACAAGCGATATTCACAAGGCTGCTGAGAAAGGTCATGTCACTGGAGCAGTGTACAGTGACCTGACCAAAGCTTTCTACCTGGTTAATCATCTCCTGTTTAACAGTCTCAGATGACTGGGATTAGACTGCCTTATAGTATCATGGCTTGCAAATGACTTTGAGGGCCCCATTCAGAAGGTTGAGTTGGTCTTGGCACCACCCTCTCCAGATGTGAGCCCCTAAAAAAGGACATGTCTCAGTGTCTTATCCTAGACCCAACAAAACAAAGACTGAGCTGTTTGAGAACTAAAGCCAGTGCACCTCCTGGAGTCCACCTGACAAACAGCAAAACACAAAAATGGAGGTGCATGCATACACCAATGACAATTTTAACATGATTACAGCGCTGTAAGTCCAGAGTTGTAATTGCAAAAAAAAAGGTACTTCATTTTTCCCAAGTCAGATAACAGACATTTCAGTAGGTGCAGTATCTGACTTTAATGTGCACACAACATGAAATAACATGCAAAGCATACCAAAGGGCATAACATAGCCAAGGGATTGACTATATTCGCCGATAGTTGGGTAACCCCAGCTCTTCATCCTTCAATACAGCTTCATCCGGGGGCAGTGACCTACAAGCAGCTCTCACCTTATATAGTGCTGAATGGATGGGATCATGGGAAATTCACTTTACTATGTGAAGTTTTCTGAGTTACCCTGTCTCGTCCATTTATAGGTGCCACATAGCCCTGTGATTGTGCTAAAGGCAGGAGTTTGTTTTTAAACTCTTAATGTGGCCAGTGCAGAAACTGTGCCTAATTGGTAATGTGCAGTGAAATATCTAAATCAAAAAACTACAATGCAGTAGAATACTTATAAAGCAAGGCAGTGACTTTCAGCCATGATTGATTGTTTATGCGACTAGAATAGGGTTGCCACCTTTGGATGAGGCAAAAAACGGACCCTAAGCTCCACCCCTTTTTATGACTCAGCATGCATTGCTCCTCCTAGAAAGTCATTTGTTATATCAATAAAAGACAATGCTTAAAGCAGCAGTTCAACAAAAATGTTAAGATATTGTAGTGTCTGTTAAAATTACTTTCCTAGATTCTTCCTAGTTAATTTACTTATGTATGTATTTATTTATTGACATTGGTTTACTAGATAAACATACAGAGATAAAAGAAATCTCGATTACAGATATCTGGGGGAGACTAGGGAAACACTGTAAATAGCATACAACAGTATACATGGTATATAATACATAATACATTGTTTCCTGTAATGTGTACTTATATCTTTTTGGCTCCATTTCCTGTTCATGTCCACAGTACTATTTCAAAGCTAAAGAAGTGACCACACTTTTTTTCTTGAGGGAAAAAAATCATTTAAAACTGCCTAAATTCTGTTTGAGATGAACATGTTTACCAGCAAATGAAAGTAGAAGACAACTGACTCTGTTACTGTTTCAAAAGGTGGGAGTAGCTTTGCTGTGATGCTACTTTAAGATGCAGTGGAAAAGATTAGGTTAAATAAGTGCTAATGACCATACTTTACACCTCCCAGGCTGACTGCTTTCACAAACAAAGGGCTATATTGACAACAGAACTTGTTTGTAAACTGGACATGCAGCTGAAACAATGGACATTTGTTTCAAAAGTCTGTGACCGCTCAAAATGGCTCAAAAAACCTGACCAGCACAGAGCAAAACCGGATTACCTGATAGTGACCCTGAAAACCTGATCACCAGGTAAAAAAACCTGACAGGTGGCAACCCTAGACTAGAAAGAGATTAGCTTGATTTTTAATTCCAGTTTACAACCCCATTTAGAGTCAGAGTAGTTATACAGCCATAAAGTAGATTTGGAATTGTATGGTACATATTGTTGCGGCAATGAGACATTCTTCTAATTTAGCCCCCTTGCACAGTAATATGTCTCAGGTTGCCCCCCATTTATCACAACAACTAAGTCAACCACCATCTCAGGAACTCATCGCGTTTCAGCAGTTTGGACCTAGGTAAAGTGTACCAGAATTATAATATGTCTGCTGTAGCTTGTATGGAGTACAGTTCATTGCATCAGTGATGTCCTTGGAAATAATTCTCCATGTTCCTTTACACTGGCATTGCAGCCCTTTTTTATAAATAATTTCTGTTCATATGTTTGTGTCCAGAGGATCATACTGGAGATAGTAGTCCTGGATTTCCATGACTACGCCAAGAATTATATGTTACCCTTATAGCTTGAACCAGCAGGCACAATCTCTCCTATAAAAATAGAAATTGTAGAGACAAAACACTACCTGGTCCCAGAAAAATTGATCAGGAAAAAGGGAAAAGTTGTAGCAGGAAGGAGTGCATGTAAGATATTTTAAACAAAAGGTTAGACAACACTTTGTCGCTGCCTCTAGCTGTGACTGCTTCCACTGACTCAGCATCCGCTGCACTTATACCCACCGTCCTTCTGCCTCCCCTCTGTCCTTCTGCCCACTGTCCACTACCAACCCTCTACACTCCACCCTCTCGAACCTCTACCTCCTACTTCACCCTACCTCTCATTAACCTTTGCAACATCAACAAGGCCTCGTGAGCTGACCTAACCCCCCCCTTGATTTTGTCTACATTTGTTTTCCCTTGTCCAGCCAAAGGACAAAGCCTCCTGGACTGCTTGTACCACTCCTGTTTTTCTATCCCCATGCTCCTGCCCAAATTGTGTACTTGCAGTGTCAGCAATGCATAGCTCCTCCTGCATTATGTTTGGGTTTTTCACTTGTTCAGTGATATTCAACTCACCTTGTAATGTGTTAATTACTATATACTGTTCGCAACATCTTGTCTGCCTGTAGTGTCTGTTTTGTATCCTGTGATGTGGAACCTCAAAGGTATTAATCCAAGATTCAAATAAATAAATGTAAGAGGGGGCATCTTGCCAAACTTTGGATTTATGTCCTTTAAATGTGTGCGATTAATTACTTCTGCATCTCTAAACCGGTATTTTTCTTTTCTTTATTTTTTCAGAACATCAAAATAAAAAGTGGCATAGTTTGTATGATTGTTGGATTCAATGATAAGACACACATACTGTATTAATTACGAAAATGCATTGCATTAGTACTGTAAAATAGGAAAAGAACGTGTAATGTATATTTAGTAGATCTAACCTCAGAGGCATAGTAGCATCATTTTATTTTCATACTCTGAGACCAACTGATTCAGATAATATTGTATATTGAATGCACTAACATAATTTATTGTATTTTAGTAATGTTATCTGTGTATATGTGAAACTTATGTGCAGTGTAATTGTTTTTGTACTGAGATCCTGGGTCACCATTTTAAATGAGTTTTGCTCAGTGTTCTAACCCTTAATAAAATGAAAATGCAATGAATGAGTGAACAGTGAGCCACCAACCGCAAGTATAGTGTAGTGCTACACAAGCTGCATTCACCAAGACATACGTATTCTGTTGCTATCCATGTAGTTATATTCATTGCAAAAAAAAAACAATGTTAATGCAGACGTTAGGATTGAAGAATGCAAAACACACAAAGGGAAATGAAAAACATTGGGGTTTTGGGTCTCCAGAGTATTGACAAATCAGTGGTGGGGTCTTCCTTAGGGTTGTCAACCCTAACGCCCACTCCCTCCCCCTTAGCCTGTAGCCTCCTCTCCGAAGCACAAGGTACAGCTCCAAGCCAGTTCCTCAGAGTGTTACACTCTTTGGAGGTGGAGCAGTGTGGCTTCCCATATGTTGCCAACAAAATCAGTTGTAGCTTTCTTCATGCAGGGCCTGTGGGCCCTGCTTGAAGAAAAGCGATGATGTCTAGACCTTGTTTGCTCGGTGGAGGGGTGAGCATTAGGGTTAACGACCCCAAGTAAGACTCCACCACTGATTTGCCAATACTCCAGAGACCCAAAACCCTGTTTTTCCATTTTCTTACTTTGTGCACTTTGTATTCTTCAATCTTAATGTCAGCATTAACGTATTTTTTTTCAATGAATTACCCTTTTTCTGATAGTGGAACCATATCCTCATTTGCGCAGATCCATAAGGGACCTGCACAAAATTAGTTCTGACCCAGTACATGGGACCATCAGGCCTCGGCACACACATCAACACCTTGAGCGGGAAGGCACCCTGGCCCACCACAAGATGTAGTGTATTCCAGAACACTTCTCTGTTCCTCCCCAGGCTGGGACCAGTGCTGCACACTTCAGCACCTTCCCCCACCCCCAGTCTTGGCCCATTAAGCCAGCCCACTGAGCTCACACCCGAACTCAGGTGACTGGCATGGGAAGGCAGTGTGGTCCCCAGTGGGCCAACGGATGTCCCTGCAAACCACGTTACTTCATATATATATATATATATATATTTTTTTTTTTACAGTTTGACCCTAAAATTCCAACAGTCTTTTTATGACCCTCCTTCTGAACATAACAGGTGTCATTTAATAACATACTGGACAAAATGTTATTTTGCACGAAGTGCGAAATCACATGTTGACTGGGATTTGAAAAACAACAGATCTTACTTCGAGAAGGCTGTTGCAGTAGGTACACACATATAGGACTAAGCCGCCAGGCGCTAGGACCACACGGAAAACTTCAAGCAAGCAGTGTCTGGCGGGGGATCGACATCACATGACCGTCAGTGTGGCGCTATATAGGGAGCGGTCCCCACACCCGCCCTCTAGTTCTTTCCTGCCATCGGCCTGCGCACGTCGGACCTCACGGAAGACCATTGCTACCGTTGATGCCATCTTTGGATGAGTATCTCTTAAACTTAAACCATTTAAATTACTGTTTCTCATCATTTTTTCTTGTTAAAAAAGTATTGCATTAGTCGATCTTGCATGTCGTCTCCGACACCTTCAGAATCGCATAACAACAAGTGCGACTCCTGTAGAACTCGGCTCCCTCACAAGGACGGCCATTCCCTCTGTCTTCTTTGCCTGGGCCCAGGCCATCAGATCAAGGGGTGTGAGGATTGGCAGAAATTTAATCCAGCGACATGTAAATGCCGTAAGCAATCCCTGGAAGCTAATCTTTTGAAACAAAAGATGGCCAGTATGTAAAAGGAGCTGAAGAAACTCATGCACTCTTCTTCCTTTCCGGAGGGCCATCACAAGAAGAAAAAGGACAAGCAGAGGCATAGGGACCAGGAAGGGTCCCCATCACAGCCGCCTCCAGCCAGAGTCGCAGCCCTGAAGGTAACTTCCCTTGAGGATCCATCTTGACGACTGTTTTAGTGTGACCATCTGCCCCCGTCTGGCCCAGGCTCGGGCCTGATGGGAACCTCCAGGATCAGGAGGCACCCACCTCCTCTGAGGCCTCGAAGATTCAGAGGCCTAGCGGTACGAGTGGGACCCATAAGTCGAGTTCTGGCTCCTCCAGGTCTTGCACGGCTACGGCTGCTAAGTCATTCGGTGGCTTCACCGATGGCCGCACAGCCCCAGATCCTCCGCCAGGCCCCGATAACAGGCCTAACGATTGGGTGACTTCAATCCCACCACCTGGACTGATGCCAGGCCCTTCCATCGGGACCTATGCCAGGACTGTCTGGCAACCCCCTTGGGCAATTGACTATCCGGGCTATCCGATGCCACACTACCCCATGCTTGGGGTACCCGACACCACACTACCCGATGCCGGTCTTCAGACACTGGGTTATCCTCCATCGGGTTTAATTACCCTTACTATTGGTACCCAGACTATGGATTTCACCCACCGCCCCCACAACCGCAAGTGGACTTGTAGGCAGTCCTTAAGTCTTGGACTGAAGCCAAGTCGCAGCTCACATTGGAGCACGAGAAATGGCAGCAGTCAATGGTTCCTACTCCAGCCCCTAGGCCTCTTTCTCCACCTCCGCCACCGGACCCTCAGATCCAGATGTCGGACAGAAGAAGGGAGTCATTGCTGCCTAATCCGCGGCCTATGGACATTTCCTGGCCATCTGAATTCTCAAGGCCGATGGACTTTGCACCTCTGACTGTGGCCGATTGTCAGACTCTGACAGTGATTCGGTTCCCTCGGGCTCTGACTTTTAAGTCCCCGACACCGGAAGACCATGGACAGAAAGAATCTCCCAGATCCCCACCTATGGACCCTTCCTTTTTTGGAGCTCCTCAGGAAGATCCAAGCAGCGTACAACTGGCGTATGGTCACCCAGGATCCACAGAGACAGAGATTGGCTGCACACCTGGATTTGGCAAATACCTCACCAACCCTTATTCTGCCCTGGATCGAGCCACATGAGGATTTGGTCACAACAATTTGGAAACAACCTTCCTCCTTGGCTCTTGTGGCCAGAAAGGCAGACAGACTTTACCAGAACCCAGAGGGCAAGGGCCACCTTAGCCTCCATCCCACGGCTGACTCAGTGGTCATCAGCGTGGCCCATGATAGGTCCGCAAAACCTAAACACCTTAGTGCTTCTCCTCCCATCAAAGAGTCTAAGATTCTCGACCAGTATGGGAAAAAGATATTTTCTTCTTCCACACTGGGGATTATAGCATTAAATTACGTCACCTACATGGGGGATTACCAAAAATCAGTCTTAGGACAGCTGGAGTCCAAAATATACTCCCTTCAAGACTCAGCCTCGAAAGGAGAAATGGCAGATCTAGTCAGGTCGGCTAGATCTGCGTGCAGACATATGCCAAGAGCTACCTATGCTGCTGGTAGAGGCTCGGCGTCAGCCATCAGCCTCCGAAGCCACGCTAGGCTTAGGATCTCAGGCCTGGCACCTGAAGTACAAACAGCCATACAGGATTCCCCCTTTAGAGGCTCAGTTCTGTTCGGGGGAGATGTCAAGGACATCATAACTGATTTACAAGATGAGGGCAAAACCTTGCGCTCTGTACAATTTATGTACAAGCCACCCCAGAAACAAAAGCAGCCTTTTCGAGGAGCGACAACGTCATCAGCAAGAGAGCCAAAACCGACACCAAAACAAGTGTTGGGCACCTTCAGCTGGTAGAGCTCCCCGGTCAAATCTCAAAAGGCCTCAGGTGCTGCTGCCTCCTTCTTGCCTGCTGCCTCCTGACTCTCTAATCCTTCCACCTCCACTAGATCATTTTCCAGAGGAACCAGAAGGGGGAAGGTTCTCCCTCCACCTTCTGGAGTGAGAGAAAATCACAACAGATTCATGGGTGCTGCAATTGGTGGCAAAAGGCCACACAATAGAATTCACAGAGAGACCACCAGAAAATCCCCCAGGTCACTCATTCTGCCCACCTCATCACATACCCATGGTAAGAGAGGAAATAAACTCTCTGCTGGAAAAGGCAGCAATAGAGCCAGTTCCAAAACAACATCAAGGGATGTTCTTCTTCAAGGCACTTCTTCCTGGTACCCAAGAAGATAGGTGATCTCAAGCCCATTCTCGAGTTGAGCTCCCTGAACCTCTATGTGGAATACAAAAGGTTCAGAATGTTGTCTCTCCCCAACCTACTTCCTCTATTACAGAAGGATCATTGGCTCTGTGCTTTGGACATGCAGGATGCCTACCTGCATATCCCGATTTTTTCAGCCGCACCGCAAATTCCTCCGGTTTTCTTTTCAAGGAGAGCATTTTCAGTTCAAGGCTCTTCCCTTTGGTCTTTCATCTGCACCCAGAGTGTTCACGAAGTGCCTTGTGGTGGTGGTAACCTTTCTACGCAGACAGGGGGTACAAGTATTCCCATACCTCGACGATTGGCTGATTTCAGTTCCGTCGAGAGATACTCTGGCCAAATCATTGGCCCTTACCCTGGATGTTTTTCAATGGGTGGGCGTTACAGTCAACCATGCCAAATCCCACCTTTTTCCTACCCAACAGCCCCAGTTTATTGGAGCAGTATTGGACACAGTCCACAGTAAGACCTTCCTGCCACAGGACAGGATGGCAACATTACAGCAACAGGCACGCCTGGTAGCATCACAGAGGAGGATACCAGCCAGGTCAATCCTTCGACTACTTGGGCTCATGGCTGCGGCCATCCCTTTGGTCCCTTTAGCCAGACTACACATGAGAGTCTCTCAGTGGATCCTCAGAGTGCAGTGGGACCAGAGATCAGATGATCTAAACCACAAGATCCTAGTCTCAGACACGATGGCTTGGGACCTTTTGTGGTGGCAAAACCTGGACATCCTCTCCAAGGGTGTCCCATTCCACTCAGACATTCTCTCCCAAACCCTGATGATGGATGCCTCAGACCTGGGATGGGGAGCACACCTGGGAAACCACAGGATACAGGGTCCTTGGTCCCACAATGAACTGTCCCTTCATATCAATGTACTTGAGATGAAGGCAGTGTTGAATGTCCTAAAGACTTTCCAACACCTCCTCCAACCGGGTCAACTCATGATTCAGGCAGACAACATGTGCATAGTCTGGTACACGAACAAACAGGGCAGAACCTGCTCTTATCCCCTCTGTCGGGAAGCGATGAGAGTGTGGTACTGGGCAGCCAACCACAATCTTCATTTGACAGCAGTCCATGTGCCAGGCGTTCAGAACATCCTGGCAGACGCACTCAGCTGCACACAAGCCAGTGCACGCAAGTGGGAGCTCAGACAGTCAGTGGTAGACGACATCTTCAGAAGGTGGGGAAGGCCACAAATAGACCTGTTCACCTCCCCACACAGTGCAAAACTACCAACCTTCTGCTCGCTCACCCCAGGGCATGGTGTTTTCTGGCAAGACGCACTGTCGCTATGCTGGAAGGGGAGGTTCATGTATGCCTTCCCTCCACTTCCATTGATTCAGAGAGTACTAATGAAACTTCAGGCAGAAGGAGCATGAGTGATTCTCATTGCTTCCTTCTGGCCGAGACAAATATGGTTCTCTCTAGTGCAACAACTGTCGGTGGAGCCTCCATTTCCACTGCCAGTCTCTCAAGATCTCTTGACACAGGAACAGGGGACACTCATTCATCCAGGTCTCGAGTCCCTTCATCTGCATGCATGGCACCTACTGACATAGCTGCTGCGTGTTTTGCTGTCTCTCCGAGGGTAGCACAAATTCTGGTGGAGGCCAAAGCCTCCACTCAGAGCTATTTTATGCCATGAAATGGAAAAGGTTTTTTATTTATTTATTAATTTCATCTTGGATTACAAGTACCTTTGAGCTAGACATAGCTCATTTACAAAGGTTCCACGTCTGGGGGACGGGGGTAACAAAACAGATGAAGGGAAACTAAATAAGTGATATACAAGTAAACATTGGCAATATCAAAACATAGTAAACCGCAAAGTAGAAATGAGCGAAATATTAGGATTCTATCAAACGGTTTTACCATAGCGCATCGACAGCGCTAACACCGACATCCCCTACAACGACAGCTACCATGCCAGCTGTCGGCATTGTAGGCTTGGGGATGTCAGTGCCTACAGTTGGGGGGCCCAAAACCCCCCCTTGTGGGGGGCTCTGCCTCCCACACTCCCCGGTCTCTAGGATTCCTACTCCGAGTCGGAACTGGACCGGGGGGGGGGGGCAAACACCCAGCGAGGCTGTCCCAGTCACTGCACAGACCATCACAGCAATGTGTGGATTTTGCCTGATTCCTGTCGCTGTGATTGTCTTCGCGGTGACGGTATACCCTAACAAACACTGGCAATACAGCATACAACATAGAAAAGGCGGTATAATGAAAGGAGCTAATAGCTGAATATATTGTAAACCTAGGGTCTACTTTAAACATCAGGTCAGTATAAAAATAGTTGTGAGGGGGAGAGGGTGATAGAGTAAGTTACTTTACCCTAAATTAAGTTACTTTTGAGCCCTAGGGATTAGGAGTGGAAGCATGGTTTAAGGCCCTGGGTAGGAAGGTAGCTGCCAATGACTTTGTCAGAGCAGGCTTTAGACCAGATGATTTAAATGAGATTTGAGGAGAAGTGTGGCTCGGCCGGTAGGGGGAAGGAAAAGCAGGCAGTACTTTTGATATTAGGGGGTACAGTCACAGTGGCTTTCAGTTGCAAGATGCTGCCAAAGTAGCTGCTTTTAGCACCCCAGGTTCGGAAGGTTAGTTAATTCAGTGTGTAGTCCATATGGGCAGACTCGAAGGGGCTAGAACCTGTCTCCTATTCAGTCACACAAGTCTTAGATTACATGCTGCATCTCTACAATCTGTGTCTTAGTTACTCGACTTTGAAAGTCCATTTATCTGCCATTTCTGCCTACCACATCCCTGTGGAAAGCAAGACTCTGGCCCAGCTGAAGGTATCCAAAACCTTCTTAAAAGGGATCCTCCATTTAAAACCATCAGTACGGAGCCCTGCTCCACCCTGGGACTTGAATTTCATCCTAGAGAAACTCGCACTGCCTCCTTTCGAGCCAGCAGCGAGTTCTGACATGTGCTACCTTTCCTGGAAAGCGCTCTTTGTAGTGGCCATTACTTCAGCTTGAAGGATTTCCAAGCTTCCGGCCCTAATGTGTAAGATACCTTACTTGATTTTTCACAGACCAACTCCAGGGTGGCTCTACGAACTAATCCGAAGTTCTTACCTTAGGTGGTATCAGAATCCACCTTGAACCAGTCACTTGACTTGCCAGTGTACCACCCAGAGCACTTCACCCGGGGTGAAGCACTTCTGCACACTCTGGATGTACATAGAATTCTACGGTACTACATGAACAGGATGAAGCCTGTCCATAAACTGACCAATTGTTTGTTTCCTTTGCGCCCAAAAGAGGGAGTGCTGCGGTTTCAAAACAATGTTTGTCCAAATGGTTGGCAAACTGCATTACCTTCTGTTAAAAGAAGTACAAGAAACCTCTTACGGGGGAGGTCTAAGTTCATTCAACAAGAGGCATGGCTGCTTCTGCTGCTTGCTTTAAGAACGTTTCAGCCACAGACATTTGCGTGGCTGCAACTTGGAGTTCTGTCCTTACCTTTACCAAACATTGCAATTTGGACATTGCTTCAAGGCGCAGAGTGGACTTTGGCCTTGCTGTTCTGCAGGGACTCTTATCATGAGTACCCTATTTTTTCTGCAAACCCAATCCTACCTCCCTTGTCTCAGACTTATCTCAGGTTACTGCTTTGGACTCAGTCCTATTATGTGAGTATCTACTGCGAGAGCCCTCTCGAAGTAAGATAGTACAGTTACGTAAGAACTTAACCGTAACAGCAGATCTTCAAGTGAGGTTCTTGCAGTAGGTACTGCTATCCCTCCCACCTACCTCCTGGGTTTCTTCTATTCTTTTTCCTGTAATTGCTTTTAGGCTCAGAGGCCCACTCCTCTCCTGTCGCACCTTTCTAGGTCTCAGCCGAGAGAACTGGAGAGCAGGCGTGGGGATCACTCCCTATATAGTACCACGCTGACGTTGGTCATGTGACGGGGGCGGTCCCCCATCAGACACTGCCAGCTCGAAGTTTTCCGTGTGGTCCTAATACCTGGTGGCTTAGTCCTATATGTGAGTACCTACTGCAAGAGCCTATCTCTCAAAGATCTACTGTTACAGTAAATTCTTATGTAACTGTACTTTGTCACATTCATAAGGTTGTACAAAAAAATGGCTATGTTGAAAATTTGAGGTTTAAATATTGAAAAATTACCAAAGCTATGAGTGTGCATAGAAGAATGACAACATCCCTCATTATTTTGTTTTTTCATATTTTGACCCAGATGTTCAAAATAGTCTTCTTAAGACCCCATTTCATGAACTTGGTAGGTAAAAATGTTAAAATCCCTGCCAGAACGTCATTTCACACCACAGGTGTGAAACGCGTTTCAGCCAGGATTTGCACAACAGCTGTAACATTCACGAGATGGTGTGAAAAAATGGCTATGTTGAATATTTGGGGTCAAATTATTGAAAATTACCAAAGTTATGAGCGAGCATAGAAAAATTTCAACATACGCTCATAACTTGGTCACTTTTACATAATTCTTTCCCAAATTTTCAACATGGCCTATTTGGGACACCACCTCATGAAAAAGGGCAGTTAAATTATGTAAATGCGGCCGAAAGGTGATTTTGTGCAGCAACCACAAACTCACATTCCAGGTCAGATTAACATAATTTCACCACCAGCATTCATGAGGTGGGGTCCCAAAAGGTCTATGTTGAAAATTCAGGAACAAAAGATGTAAAAATGGCCAAGTTATGAAGAAAAGTTCAAAACGCATGGAAATGCATTATACGGCACTTACCGTATATACTCGCGTATAAGTCGGTTTTTGGGGAATAAAAATAGCCTCGTAATTCGACCTACCGACTTATACGCGAGATATAGTACAGACAGCTCTGAGCAAAAACGTGAACTTTGCTGCCTACGATAATTAGTTGCATAGTTGTTCAATTGCGGATGCTTTGACGTGATTACTGAAGATTAACACCGCGTCTCAGCTCACAATTGCGGCACCATTCAGTCGCATTTAATTGTTTAATCATCAGTTACCTGTCGGTACTTGTAGGTTGTTAAACGATTCCGTGTTTCAATAAATGATCAACACGGCTCCTTAGTTAGCTATTACCACCTGGGTGTAAGATGCAGGGTCAAAAACGAAAACGCAGTGCATATGATACCGATTTTAAATTAAAAGTGGTTTGCTATGCTGAGATGCACACAAATGCTGCTGCAGGCGAGAATTCAACATAGATGAGAAATTAATCCGTGACTGGAAACAAAAAAACATTCTTATTGTGTGCTGATAGAAATGTCAAACGAATTCGCACAAACCAGTCTCCGTATCATTAATTGAAGAAGAGCTCAGTTCGTGGGTCAGTGATCTAAGGCAGCAAGGTTACATTGTAACCAGAATGGCTATTCGCTTCAAGCAGTCGCTATCGAGAGAAGCAAGGAATAGCTGGCAACTTCAGAGCATCTGCAGGCTAGTGTACAAGGTTTATGAAGAGACACGGTCTCACACTGCGGCAGAGGACTCATATAGCGCAGAAACTACCAGCAGATGTGCAGCTAAAAGTTGACAACTTTCATGAGTTTATAATAAGAGAGAGAAAGTTGTTTGATTACCCCCTAGTATCTATAGGCAACATGGATGAAACACCTGTCAGTTTCGATCTACCTTCAAACCTTACAATGCACTTTAAGGGTGAAAAGACAGTCACTGTTAGAACATGTGGTGGAGAAAAATCCAATTTCACTGTCGTGCTTGCCTGTCTAGCTGATGGCACCAAATTAAAACCAATGGTAATATTAAAAGAAAACCCTACCTAAAGAAAAGATGCCTCTAACGTCCTTGTAGTAGCACATCCTAAAGGTTGGATGGATGAAGTACTTGTGAATAAATGGATAACAGACATTTGGGCAAAGCGACCAGGGGCACTATTGCACAAAAAAAGCTTTCTTGTATGGTATATGTTCCGCGCTCATTTAGTGGACTCTGTAAAAAAAAATCTACGCCTTCACTGCACCCGGCAAGCTGTGATACCAGGAGGCTGTACATCGCTCCTTCAACCTCTTGACGTAAGTCTAAATAAACCTTTTAAAAATAATATGAGGGAGCTTTGGAGAATGGATGGTAAATGGCAGCAAGGAGTACACCCTGGGTGTAATAAAAAGCCAAATTACGGACTCGTGTGTCACTGAGCTACGGCAAGCATGGGATGCTGTTCCAAGTTCACAGTAGTGAAATCTTTTAAAACATGTGGCATTTCAAATTCTATGGATGGCACAGAAGATGAGCTTTTTTGCCGATCTCATTGATGACAGCCTAGCCTCAACTGAACTTGCCGAAGATCCAGGTCAGCTAGATGACATATACGATGATATGCCACTGTCAGAGCTACAGCTCCACCTGATGTTCAATCCGATGACGAGGAGGATGAGGAAGAAGGAGTTTTGGGATTCTGATCCAACCTTGAATGCACCGTACTGCATGAACTGATCCCCCCCACCGATGACTGTGCGATGATTGCGAGCACGCTATCTATTGTTCTTAACTGAGCTCGTTTGAATAAAAATAAAATTAATTTTAATCCAGTTCTAGCATGAAAACTCACTTCTTGTGTGGGCACGAAACTCAGTTCTTGTGAGGTTTTTTATTTTATTTTTTTAATTTTCATGCTTGTAAATTAATGTTCTTGTGAGGGTTTTTTTTTCCCATGCTACTAAGTAAATCGGGACCCGACTTATATGCGGGTCAATTAAAAAGTTGAAATACACAGGTCTCAAGTCGGGACCCCCGACTTATACGCGAGTTTTTACGGTACCTATTTTTCTCAGTTCCCGGTTCGCCAGTGAAGATGCGTCTCTGGTCCAAAGAGGGCTATGGCGTTGGACCTCTGCTGCTTAAGTATGGGGTAAGGGGTGTGTGTGTGGAGTGCTGGGTGCTGAGTGAGGGAGCTGGAATGGGGAGTGGGGATGGCGACAGACAACGAGGGACCGTTTTCAGAAAGAAAGACATTGTGGGACAGTTTCCTTTTTTACAGGCACCTCTGACACTGTGGATTGGGCATCCCAATGTTGGCATGACACTTGGGGCACCACTTGTGGGCACCTCGGTGTCCCAGACTGCTGGGTCATGGGGATGGAGGTTGTCCAGTTTGACACCAGAGATTGGGTGCCCTGTTGTCACACAGTATAAATTACAGTCTTTGGGGGGGATGTAACAGGGGAGGGAGAAGGTTCCTCCAACACTAAGGATTGGACACCCCAATATCAGCATGATGCTACACTGACACTGGGGCTTGGGTCCTCCCTGGTATCAGCAAGTATAAATTATGGGTTGGGCGGGCATTATGAAGGGGGGGGAATGAACTGGCACAGGAGGTGGGCAGCTCGGTGCTGGACTACATTATTAATTAAATTGGCACCAGGGATTGACACCCCAGTGTCCTGTTCAAATAAATAAATCTGCTTATGCAGCTAGTGGCAGACACAGCCATACACACATCACACTCCACAGCGGTGGGGCTACACACTGACATGTAGCCCTGTCCCTGCTGAACGAAAACAGCAGGGATGTCATTTTCAAATGGAGCCAGCCCTGCCAGCTGATGAACAAGAGTGTCTCCATAATAGGATAACATGACTTACTGTTGTTGCAGAAATTCAGTTAACTTTAGAACGCTATGTTTAAAACTGTACATGTTCCTAAATACTTTAAAAACTACTTAACTTTAGGAGATTAAAAAAAAAATCACACACCCAGAGCCAAACTTTTTTTTTCGGTTTCAGATCCTACTAGATTTTTAGTTAAAGTTGAGCAAAAAAAAAAAAGGCCTGAATTTTGTGGGGTTTGCCCCTTTGTAACTTTACCCGCAGTGAACCGATTGCCACAACTTTTTCAGAATCTACAGATCCTGGCACTGTCTGTGCATTCCAAATTTCATATAAATCGGTTGAATGGGGGCAAACTTATTACGGTGCAAAAATTAGTATTTGACATTGAAGTACTTACTCCAACCTTAAGATAAAGGCGCTACCGCACTTAGAAGGGTAACTGTCAGCAATAAGAGCCTCACACCCAAGTGTCAGGCGGATCCCAGTTAGCCCTTTGTGTGCAGAAACACTTTACTTACTGATTACTGCAGTGCAATAAATTGTATCAGGCTAATTTCGTTGACTTCTAAGCTGACATTTCCTGTAACCGGAAATGCCAGATTCCACTACAGCTGACATCAGAGGAGGGCTATAGCAGTGGGAGATTCAATAGCCTGCAGTGAGTGCCAGAGTTTTTTTTATAAGCTGTAGTCTTCTGTTTGCTGGTCTTCTGTTCTGCTGGGGCTAGGTATAGTCACAGAGGACTGTATTAAGCCCTGTGAGCACAGCAGGACCAGCAAACATCTGATTTTAGTTTACAACATCTTTAACATGTATGCTGCGGGCTGTTAAAGGCTACTGAATCTCCCAGCCATGCAGCCCTCCTCTGAT
The DNA here is from genome assembly GCA_016271365.2 of Neoceratodus forsteri. Classification (NCBI taxonomy): domain Eukaryota; kingdom Metazoa; phylum Chordata; order Ceratodontiformes; family Ceratodontidae; genus Neoceratodus; species Neoceratodus forsteri. The sequence goes on from CM057450.1 coordinate 1,404,451,734, forward strand.
GTCAGCTGCAAGGGATTCTGGGATGTCTTGTAACATGAAACAGTATCTTAGAAGTCAGCAAAATTAGCCTAATACATTTTACTATGCTGCGGTAAACAGTAAGTTAACAAAAATGTTTTTGTATAAAGTGCAGATTGGGATCAGCCTCATGCTTGGGTGTGAGGATCTTACTGCTGACAGTTCCCCTGTCAGCAATAAAAAAACAAACAGTCTTATTTTAATAAATACTGTATATCCCCTAGTGCTATCCAAATTTCAGTTTTCTTTTCTCTTTGTTTGGAGATACTGACCGAGGTATGGTTTGCTTGGTGTTACTTTGACCACTGAGACTGTGAACACCAACCACCAAATGCAAGCAGCAGCAGGGTTGTGACAGGGAGCTCCTGCCACTCTTGAGGACCAACCTTGCCTTAAATCTGTTGCAATAGTTCTTTTATTTCTTAGCCTAATCTATCCGTTACAGTTTCTAGTCCATAATGTTGGCCACCTATGGGCACCCCCTTCCATTTCTTGACTATGCTATAGTGTTCTCTTTAATTTTCCTTTTCCCCCTCTCAGGTTCTCATACAGGGAGGTTATTGTGATGACCTCCAAACGTATGTAAAACAGGTTGTGTTTATCATTGTTGGATTTGGTATGTAATAGCACTATGTCTTAAATTCCTTGATGTATATACCTTATGTTTATGAAACATGTAAATGTTGAAAATACCATGGCACTAGGTGTTTTTGATAATGGTAAAAAGTACTAGGTGACTATTATAGAAATTAAGTTGTGCTATTTAAAATGCATGTACATTGCTGTAAATTGAACAAGTCTGAAATGTCATGGTAATTTGCATATAGCCCATGATGCTTTGTATTATGGAAGTATGTATGATGATGTATTTCTTTGAAACTTGACTTGTTGCCAGTGCCCTTTGGGGTAATCCTTTTTCAGTGCTTCTACATTGAGTTTCTTTGTTTTTAGCTTGTTTTGTGTTTTTTTTTCTGTTTGAGCCCCCACTATCCAAGCAAACAGGGCCCGCATAGGGGTGGAGGCTAAATCTCAACTGGTAAGTTAGATCAGAGATCAGTGTCAGTAGGTGCTGGCTAAGTGCAGAGAAAGGACATTTATAGTCTGTTACTGCAAACTGATGTACTGAAGAAGGAATATGCTATTGCTGAAGCTTATTTCCTGTATTCTGAATAAACATCACACAGAGATTGTGTGTTGAACCTGAAGTTTGGTGTCTGGTCCATCTGTTATCCCACAACCCCTCCACAAGGGTGACTGTGGTCAGCTTTTCTTTTTTTTCCCCATATAGGTTTTTTCTCTCCTTGGTGCCCCCTTCTGACTGCCCCCCCAGCTCCGTCATCCCAGTATCACCTGGACTTACCCAGAATTCTCGCCTGGTCGCTGGGTGCGGAGCCTGTGGGGGGTCAGTCGTCATCCACAGCGAGGGTTTTTTTCCTCTGTTTTTCTCCCTTCCCCGTTGCTGGGGCGCACACACCAGACGTGCATACGTGTAGGTGTGTTCACGTCCGCAGAAGTCCCACAGCACCCTCCCTTCCTTGGCACCCTTCAGACCTTCACTGCCATCGGGCCTCCACCTGGGGCAGTCATTCGACGGGAACACCAATCCTCCATCCATGGAAGAGGAGAGCAGTCCTTCAGATGCGCGATCTTCTCCCTTCCCAGCCAACCCCTGGCAGCCCATTCGCACTGCAAGTACGGGTCGCCGGCATGACAGGAAGTAAGGCATGTATGCCTCAGCCCTCCACACCACTGGGCTGGTTGGTCAACTTTTCTAAATACCACGGTGACTTGCACAAGGAATTACAGTATTAGGCAGCAAAGAAAATTAGGGAAAAAACATCTTTGCAGATCCTGTTAAATTTGCACCATGTGACAAGGTTGAATAAGGCCCTTTCACATTTGTTATGCAGAAAGAGTTTAAATGTAAGGATCTGTTCTATTCTCTCCTTTTCTGTCTCTCCTCTGTCTGGTTGCACAACCAGATTTTCTTGTGAGACCTAGAAACTGATCATTTTGATGGTTTTGCAGTTCTCCGTCTCTCGCTATCCCTTTGCCTTCACTTGCTGTTCTGTCTTTTCTTCCCCCTTGCATATCTGCAGTTATAACATTTATGTGAATCTTTATGTGGAAATGTAACTGATACTGGGATCCCATTGTTTAAAACTGTATATAGTTATACTGTTGAAATGATTGCAAAGCTATTTGGAATTCAAGGGGTCAACCTGAGATGCTGGTTTGAAAAATATTTCCAGAGTTGTCAACAAGAGGTCAGTCCTGGATCACAATGTTCTTTTTGCTGCACCTGCTGAAATTGGCAAGAACACTGTGTGAGAAGCAGAATGTTCTGTTAACGAACTCCCTGCAAAGATTTGTTATAAAAAGAGCTGCAGTGTTTTGCAAGAGAGAGAGAGACAGAGACTAAGATTGGAAATTGAGAAGAACAACTGCTTTCTATGTTTGCACTGCCACTGTAAATAGTTATACTGAACAATTTTTATTTTTTTGCTGTTAATAATAAAACACTATTCTCGAATTTTGAAACTGCTCCTGATTTTCCTATGCTTCCAGACCTGTGCCTCGAGGACAGATGGTGTCAGCCTAAGTGGGATTTACGCCGTGTACACTCTCAGCCAGGAGTTCTGTGTGTGGGTGCTAGACCTAGTACCAGGGAAGCACAGCAGAAAGGTATGGATTCTCCATCAGCAACTCCAGGAGTCATTACCAGAAGAATGTCAGCCAAACCAGAAGCAGAAACTAAACTCCAAACTGAAACTGTTCGGCCAGCACCAGAGATGGAAAAAGAACAGGCTGTGACAGAACCTGAAAGCCTGACTGCCTTTTTCCAGTGGTGGGCAGTACCACAAAAAGAGATGGAGAAACGGAGAAGAAAACAAATGTAGAAGAAAGAAAAAGTGATTCAACGTTTAGAGACACAGAGAAAAGAAGAAATGCAACAACTCGAGAAGCAGAGAAAAGAAGAGATGCAGCGACAGGTGAAGCAAAGAAGAGAAGAGATGCAGGGATTGATGGATGCCTTACAAGTTATCAAAACTGGAGCATCTGGCACAGGTCCAGCAGAGTAACAAAACACCAGTAAGATCTTAAACTTACAAAGTTGTGTCCCTCGGATGATATTGAAGCATACCTGACAACTTTTGAAAGGGTTGCCACAGCCTGCCAGTGGCCAGAGCAGCAGTGGGCAATCAGACTGGTACCTTACCTGACAGGGAATGCCCAACTTGCCTACAGCAATATGGACACTGCACAAACAGAAAACTATGACCTGGTGAAAAGAGAGGTCCTCAAAAGATATGACATCTCACGAGAGACCTACAGGCAGAGATTTCGGTGTCTGAAGTACAACTCAGTCGACAATCCTCGAGAAGCCTTCACCTGACTCAGAGAACTCCTTGTGAAATAGCTCCAACCAGAAGGACAACACTCCCACAAATCATCCAAACATTTGTAATAGAGAAGTTCATCAACATCCTACCCACAGACGTACAGCTTTGAGTATAAGAACACCGACCAGAAAGTGGGGAAAGGGCTGTTTCTTTGGCTGAAGACTACCAGATGGCCAGACAGATGCCATAGCAGCGAGATAATAGCCAAGCACTGGTAAGACACTTTTTCCCATTTAAACTCCAAGTCTAATAAGAACTTGTGGTGGTAACAAATCTGCACCCAAAGACTTTATTTGTTATAACTGTAATAAGCCAAGTCATATTGCAAGAAATTGCCATAGTAAGACGAGTGACACTGGAGCAGATTTGTCCTTAGCAAATCGGGGCAAGTTCTTAACAGATGTGAAGGTGGGAGATAAGACTGTGAAGGAACTTACAGATTTGGGAAGCAGACAGACCCTAGAGTATATTGAAGTGCTGGGAAAACAATGTTCAAAAGGACCAGGTACTGATATCATCTGAATCCACGAGGACACTCGATACTGTCCCACTAGCCAAGTGATTGTGACTATTTATGGGGTGTAGCACCAAGTGAAAGTGGTGATAGTACCTAAGTTACCTGTACCTGTGATTATTGGAAATGACTTTCCAAGATTTACTGAGTTAATCAAAGAGGGAGTAAATCCTGATGTTTCAGCAGTTGTAATGACAAGAGCTCAGGCAAAGAAAATCTCAGATGGTAGGGACTTTTTTTCCTTTCACTGATTTTAATTCAAGACTTGTTTGAGCACAGCTCCAAGATCCGGAAGTCTAGGAAAGAAAGAAGACACCTGAAGAAACAGTGGCAACAAAAGACTGATGGACATTAGGGCTTAACATATGAAAATGCTGAAACTAAACTGATCACTGATTGTGATTTTCTTTCAGAACAAGCTAACAATGTTTCTCTCCAGGGTTATTTTAAGCAGATCTGAGTTGTCACAGATAGCACATGATCGTCCTATGGCTGGTCACTTGGGGAGGGATTGCACCCTTGCCAGATTGCTGTACAGATTTTACTGGCCTGGGATTCATGAAGATGTTGCTACCTATTGCAGTTCTTGTGCTCAGTGTCAGAAAGTAGCCCCAGGGACTAAAAAAGACAAGGTGCCCCTACCCCTGATAGATGTGCCTTTTGAGAGAGTTGCAATGGATGTGGTTGGCCCCTTAGACAAAAGTAAAAAGGGTAATCGATTCATTTTGGTAATATGTAACTATGCTACTCGATACCCAGAGGCAGTTCCAATACGTACTGTCACAACCAGATTCAAAAGTGGCAGCAGAACTTGCCAAAAATTTCAGCAGGGTGGATATACCTAAAGAGATTATTGCTGATCAGGGTAGTAATTTTGGTGCTGCACTGCTGAAGGAGCTGTACCGACTGCTAGGTATCACTGCTATAAGAACTTCCCCATATCACCCTCAGGCAGACGGTCTTGGGCATTTTAATCAAATGCTGAAATGCATGTTAAAAAGGTTTGTAGAAGGGGAAGAGAAAGAATGGGACCAATTTACCTTACCTGTGTTTTGCTTACAGAGAAGTGCCAGAAGCATCAACAGGTTTTTCTCCATTTGAAATGCCTTATGGTAGACAACCTAGAGGGCCACTAGATGTAATAAAAGAAACATGGGAAGATCACCCCATCAGAAACAATCTATTACATCTTATATGTGTGCCCTGAGAAAGAAGCTTGCAGAATATGTTGAAATCACCCATAGTAATAAGGAAGAGGCCCAAAACCAGCAGAAGGTGTATTATGACCATGGGGTAAAAGAAAAAATCTTTGAACCAGGTGAAAGGTCTTGCTACTGTTACCCACTACAGAAAGTAAATTGTTAATGACGTGGCAAGGGCCTTATAAAGTGCTTAGATGTACTGGCACAGTTAACTATGAGATTGAGACCCCTGATAAGAAAAATCTTACTGAGATTTACCATGCTAACCTCTTCAAGAAATGGTTTAAAAAAAAAACCACCAAAGGCTGCTTTGCTAGTTTTACCAGAAACTGATAAAGATATTGATGTAGCTTATGACAGACTGGAACAAACTGTAACTGCTGATGCTGTAAAGGTGAATGTTTCCATAACCTCCGAACAGACCGCAGAAATTCGTAACTTGCTAAAGACATTTAATTGTACTTTTACCATAGTGCCTGGCCAAGCTAAAGGTGTCGAGCACATAATAGTGACAAGGAATACGCACCCTATTAAACAAAAGACATACAGATTACCAGAACAGTTAAGAGCAGACGTAGTTAAGGAAATGCAAAAAATGAAAGAACTGAGTATCATAGAAGAGTCGAGAAGTGCTTGGTCATCACAATGGTGATTGTAAACAAAAAAGAATGTGGGTGTAAGAATCTGCCTTGATTTTATGAAACTTAATCAAGTGTCAGAATTTGACAGTTATCCTACACCCAGAATAGATGATTTGGTGGACAGACTGGGGGTTGGCAGGTATATCAGTACCCTCAATCTCACCAGGGGTTACTGGCAGATCCCCCTAGCTACAGAATCCAGAGACAAAACTGCATTTGCCACTTTTATAGGATTCTGTCAATTTACCATCATGTTATTTGGTTTACATGACGCACCAGCTATAATCCAGCGGTACATAGATGTAAGTTTATCCCCTCACACTGGTTATTGTGCTACGTACCTGGATGATGTTGTGGTATATAGTCTAGACTGGAAAAGCCACCTAGAACACCTATGAGCAGTTATCCAATCAATCAGAAAGGCAGATCTAACAGTCCTACTAAGTGTGCATTGGGCATGCAGGAAACCAGATATCTGGCCTATGTTTTGGGAAATGGAGAAGTCAAGCCAGAGGTTTCCAAGATAGAAGCTGTAGCTAACAGCCCTGTCCCCAAAACCAAGAAACAGGTCATTTTTATGGCTGGCTGGCTGGTTATTATCGGAGATTTGTTCCCAGCTTTGCCGAGTTAGCTACTCCCCTCACTGAACTCACAAAGAAATGGTTCCCGAATAATGTGAAATGGACCCCAGAGTGTGATGAGGCTTTTTGGGCCATTAAGGCTGCATTATGTTCAGCCCCTGTTTTAAGAAGCGCAGACTTTGAGAAACCATTTTTGTTACAGACAGATGTATCAGAGGTAGGCCTAGGTGCAGTTTTCAGTCAGCATATAGATGGGAAAGAATATCCTATTCTATATATAAGTAGGAAATTGCACGACAGTGAGAAACTGTACTACTCCACCATTGAGAAAGAATGTCTTGCAGCAAAGTGGGCCATGGAGTCTCTTACATTTTACTTACTAGGAGCTGACTTTGTTTTTGTAACAGATCAAAATCCTCTCTGTTTGGCTTAATCAAATGAAGGATACAAATACCAGAATCACACGGTGGCACCTGGCACTGCAGCCATTTAAATTTAAAGTGATGCACAAATCTTGGAAGAGAATGTCAGTGCTGATTTTATGTCAAGATGTGGATCAGGAATTGAGAATTCCAATGGTTGAAAAAAATGTGAGTTGAAACTTCTGTGTTTGCTATGCTGCATATGCACCGAACTGTAAAGATTATAAGCTAATGTTAGACGGGAATATAATAGAATATTTGGAAACCTGTTTTTGTAAAACAGGTTCCCTCTTAAAGGGGAGTGGTATGTGACAGGAGTGAATAAGACCCTGTCCCATTTGTTATACAGAAAGAGTTTAAATGCAAGGGTCTGTTCTGTCCTCTCCTTTTCTGCCTCTCGCTATCTCTGTACCTTCACTTGCTGTTCTGTCTTTTCTTCCCCCTTGCATATCTGTAATTATAAAATATATGTGACTTTGTATGTGGAAATGTAACTGATACTGGGATCCCTTTGTTTAAAACTTTATACAACAGCTCCCTCTTAGATGTAATTTTGGTTAGCAAGCCACATCTGTTCTCTCATGTCGGAACATTTTTCTCAGACATTAGCGATCATTGTATAATCACCACCATTAGATCCATGCACAATCCACAGTCTGTGGCAAAGTTCTCTATCAAGAGGTGCAAACGCAACTTTGATTTGTTTGCTTATGTCCACGACTTGAAACATTCACCGTGATGGCAGGAATTCTTCCTAGCCAAAATGGTTAACAGGGCATATACTATTTTTTACAATATTTTAAGTGAGACTTTAAATAAGCATGCACCCTTGGTTAAGGTGCAGGTCAGGAGCAGCACCTGCCGTTGGTTCTTGCTTGAGCTCAAAGCTTCCCTGTTAGAAAGGGATACTTTATGGAAAAAAGCCCGAAAAAGCATGAACGACTCGGACTGGTGTCTTTTTAAGAGAGCACGTAACAAGTGCACCAAGTTTGTCAGAGCAGCCAAGGCCGCCTACTATCGTTCAGAGATAGCCTCTGCCTCAAGACATCCTTCAAAGCTCTGGAAAACATTAAAAGACATGTCTGGACATGCACCTGGTAATTCCATTCCAGTAAAAATTAAGTTATCGCTAACCGATCAGAAATATTGGAAGCCCTCAATAACCATTTTGCAATGGCAGGGCTAGCATTTGATACTTCTCTTGCCAATGACTTCCGCACAGCTCAGGGCCCACCAACCCACGAGTCCCCCTCTACCAAGGAGGCCTTCTCCCTCCTGCCTGTCTCTCTAAAAAAGGTGGAAGACCTACTGCTGCAGCTGGACACCAGGAAGGGAGAAGGCTCTGACTTCATAGAGCCATACTATCTGAAATATGCCTACCATGTGCTTGCAGTGCCAATCACCCACCTATTCAACACGTCACTCTCCCGGGGTAGCCTCCCCACTCAATGGAAAATAGCCCACGTCATCCCTCTATTAAAAGCAGTTGACCCCTGCGAGCTAAATAATTACAGACTGATCTCCCTCCTCCCCATCCTGTCTAAATTACTAGAAAAAATAGTGTGTGGCCAGCTAGGGGTATACTTAGAATCCAGAAGCCTATTAAACCCAGTTCAGTCTGGATTCAGAGCAAAGCACAGCACCATAACAGCCCTAGCTAAGGTGACCAATGATTGGCTCCTAGACCTTGACAACAAAAAGCATGTCTGTGCTGTTTTCTTGGATCTTAGTAAGGCATTCGACACAGTCGATCACAGCCTGCCTCTTTCCTCCCTAAGCATCTTAGTCCTGGACCATAAATGTATGTGCTGGTTTGCAGACTACCTCAGAGAATGGAAACAGCAGGTTAAAGCTGAAGGTGATCTTTCTCCATTAAAACCTATGCTGAGGGGCGTGACCCAGGGCTCTATCTTTGGTCCCCTCCTCTTTGCAGTCTACATTAACAACATCAATGACCCCATCAAAAAAAAGCCAACATCCACTTATTCGCGGACGACACTGTACTGTTCTTGAGTCGTCCCACGCCGGAAGCAGCCTGTGAAGACCTCCAAGCTGAATTTAACCTTCTACAATACCAGCTCATAAACAAAAAGCTTTTGCTCAATGTGAAAAAGACAAAAGCCATGCTCTTCTCCCCCTCCTTGCATGCAGCAGTTCCTGCTGGGGGGAGGGGGAGCTATCCCACAAATTACCACTGTTCTTGGAGAAAAACTAGAGTATGTAGCTAAATTCAAATATCTAAGAGTTTGGCTCGATCATAAACTTTCCTTTGCCGACCATAAACTTTTCTTCGCTCGAAGAACTACAGAAGAAACTAAGGCAAAGATTAGGACTATTCTACAGAATTAACCACCTGCTTACAAAGGAGGCCAAGATTCAACTGGTTCAAGCTACCTTCCTATCTTTAATAGATTACGCGGACCTGCTCTATAGCCTCTGCACTGGCTAAGTTGGACACCCTCTACCACAGAGCTATCAGGTTCATTACTGGCCTTCCACTTTCCACACACCACTGCTCCCTGTACTCATCGTTAGGCTGGACTTCCCTTCACTATAGAAGGAATAGAAACGCTGCCCTATGGGCCTTCAGAGCAGTGACCAACAAGATCCCCTCTTATGTCTCAGATTGTATTCCCCGGAGTGTGTTAGGCACCTATGCTCTAAGGAGTTATTCCCTGATTGCCCTCCAAGTTCCAAGGGTCAAAACTCGTTTCGACAAAGCTGCTCTAAGATTCTCTTTACCCACATTGTGGAACGGTTTATAAAGGAACTTGAAGCTGAGCTGCCCTGTTAGCCTGACTGTCTTCAAGGCGCTCTATGGTCGCTACATGAGAGCACCTTGCAGATGTTTTCTTCACTGCTAGCCCACTAATTCTGCAACTCCCCCTTTCCATCCTGACGCTCGCCATGTTTCTGCCCCTGGCTCTCACTCTTTCCCTATTAACTCCTCCTGCTGCACCCACCTTTCCCTGTCCACTCCAGCCTGGCTAAAGTTCCACCTCATCCATAGTAGTGTCCCAATTATCTACCCCTCCTCCATCATTATCATAATAAACAAGTACACGACAGCCGCCATCACTTTCTGTGGTTTTAGCTCAATTTTCCCCCAGTCGTCGGTATTATATCCCTCCTCTTCTTTACCTCTCTAACCTGCGACTCCATACACGGCCTCCTTCCCCTACATGTGTAGTTGCCGGCTGCCTCACTCAAAATATCTCTGCTTATAACCCCTGTATGCCTATGGTTGATTGTACATCTGCTGACTTCTTCAATTGTAAAAGAATGCTGTTTTTTTTTTATTTATTTCAACCTTGTACTGTACTGTATACACTCTATATACTACTTTTTCCTTGTATATTATTGCTTTTTGTATTCCTGCCTCTGTACTGTACTTTGATGTATTCATGACCAGGTGCACCTTGCAAATGAGCCTTGCTCAATGGTGCCCGCCTGGATAAATAAAGATTTTGATTGATTGATTATATAGTTATACTGTTGAAACGATTGCAAAGTTACCTGGAATTCAGGGTGTTAACCTGAGATGCTGGTTTGAAAATTATTTCCAGAGCTGTCAACAAGAGGTCAGTTCTGGGTCACAGTGTTCTTTTTGCTGCACCTGCTGAAACTGACAGGAACACTGTGTGAGAAGCAGAATATTCTCTTAACAAGCTCCCTACAAAGACTTGTTATAAAAAGAGCTGCAACGTTTTGCAAGAGGGAGACAGCCTGAGGGATTGAGATTGGAAATTGAGAAAAAAGACTGCTTTCTATGGTTATATTGCCATTGTTAATAGTTATATGGAACAATTTTTATTTATTTTGCTGTTAATAATGAAACACTATTTGTAAATTTTGAATCGTCTCCTGGTTTTCCTATGCTTCCTGATCTGTGCCTTAATGACACACCGGCCAGATTAGGAGTCTGGTTAAGAGACAGGTTATGAGTCGAGGAGACAGCACTATGTGGTTTTGGCATACTGCAGAGTGATTTACAAACGTACAAAATTTAAAAAGTTTTGTGTTTTATGCATTCAGTATTCTATGATTCTGTTTTCTTTGTGTTTGGAGATGTATGAGGGATAGTTTGTTTGGTGTCAGTCTGACCACTTAAATGCTGAACACTAAACGCTGAATAAAAGTAGAAGGGTGTTGGCTGTCAGCAGTCAGCATTTGTTTTTTTGTTACTACCTTTCTGTTTTTTTTTCTTAAACATAGAACTTCTGCTCTGACTGTAAGGATACTCTGCCACACTATTTAGGGCAAGTGTTCTGTCAGTAAGCATCACTTTAACTTTATTATTGCATGGACAAACACATTGTATTGTAGATTATTTTGCTTTAATTTTAGTTTTGGAGGACCATAGCTATGAGCAAACAGTGAAAATAAAAATATAGCAAATAATTCTTATTCTACAGTATTTAAGATTTATAGGAACAAAGTGAATTGTTGCATGTCTATTATTCTGGATAAGTATTTTGTACTTCTTCTGCAGCATTATATTATTCTCCAGCATTAACAGGTAACAAGAAATATCTGGTTTAAAAATGCAGTACTATCTGTATTTAGATTTTGTAGTTACTTTATGAATTTCAGAAACTGCAATTGTTTGTAAATTTTGAAAATTACTTTTTGCTGTGGCACTTAGGACCACAACTCGTGATTAAGCTCGAAGAGCGAAACAAGATCTTCTTTGGGGGTCTCTCAGTAATCAGGTCACAACGTGGGAACTTCACCTTTGGTGAAGAAGGGTCTACATGGAAGATTTTCCAGCAGTACCACTGGGGCCACCCACGCCAGCGTCACCTGCCGACATCATCGACCTTATAAAGGCATGAGTGGCCCAGCTCCCTCCTCAGTTCTTTCCTGCAATTGACTCTGATCGCATGGGTCTCCACGGAAGCACCGTGGCAGTTCACATCATTTTTGCCTGCACTTTTTTCCTTTATCCCAGCTTTCTGAATCTCTTTTAAACAAGAGATTCCATTACCTCGTTTATGTCGAGAGTTACTCCTTCCATTTCTCTCCAGTCGCTGCCAGCATGGAAAGAAGATTACTTCTTCAGACAACCACAACCTCTGTGTCTTCTGTCTTGGGCCTGACCACGACGCCTGTAACTGTGAGCTCTGCCAGACATTCAACCTAACAACCCTTTGGCGATGCAAAAAGGCTATGAAGGAATTCCTCATGAAGCAGCAGGTAGCTAGTTCTGGGCAAGGATCCTCCAGGGTCTTTCTTTCCCAGTCGGCTGTGGGTTCGTCAAGGTCCCGGGCTTCAAAGGCCTGAGACAAGTCCTTTGGGGGGGGGGGGTCACAGAAAGGACCGTGAATGGGACCGCTCCCAATCCCCGACGGCTTCTTCAAACAACATGAAGTCTTGTTGTATTCTGACTATTGCAGTTAGGTCCTGCCTTTCAACTGCCCCGGAGAACAAAGAGTTAACGTTCCATGGCCAGCATGGAATGTTCAGTGCGAGCTTGGTTGAAGCCTCTGTCTGCTGTTGTTTAAACTCCAACCGTCAGATTCTTTACTCCGCCTCACTGAACAGTCGCTCCAGAGATTTGTCCTTTGCTCGGTTCAAAATAGTCGGTTAAAGTGTCGTTTTTTCGCTCGGTTTCTACCGAATTTCTGCTACTGAACCTATCGATTTAAGTCTCTGTCTGTGGTACCGTGAGTACTAGATAGGTTTTGCATTTAGTTTCTGTGTGGAACTTGTAAACATTGGATCGGTTCGGTTTGAACCAATCGGATTGGTTTTAAAAAACTTTTGAATTTATTAGAGAGTGGTAACCGGTCCGTATCGGTTCTAAAAACAGTTTAATTGTGTTTTTTTCCAAGACCTGTAACACAGTCAGGAACCGATAGGGGTGTCTTGCCTGGTGGATTGCCGAAAAAAGGGTAAGTTTTGGATAGGATTGGCCATATCTGAGAAACCCAAGAAAAAAACCAGGCCCACAGGGTTTCAACACTGTAGTGTGTGTGGGGAAGCCTTCGCTAAGGCTGATCCCCACACCACCTGTGTTTATTGTCTGGGGTTTGACCACCTCGATTCAGACTGCCAAATTTGTAAAAGTTTTCCCAAAGCTGCCCTGGATAAGAGAGTAGGTAGACTGAGGGAAAGGGAGGCCGAGAAGTCCGCTGACCCGGATGGCCAGCCCGGTTCGGTTCCGACGAACCAGAAGGAGTGCCTCTGACCAGGGCGAAACTTCTTCGGGCAAAACGAGAGCGATTCTGAGGAGTCGGTTCGGTTAAAAGAAAAGAAGGAAAAATCATCCGGTTTGGATCCACAAATTCTTTCTCTGACCGCTGATGAAATAGCCAAAGCGATAAGGATAGTTCAGTCGCTAACGGTTCGGCCAAACCGGCACCGTCTGTCAGGGGCTTGGTTCGGTCGGTTCCCCCGGTTCTGGATTATACTTTAGAAGAATTTTATGAACCGGAGGGGGAGGGAAAGTATGAGGATAATGATGATGATGGTGATTATGAAAGTCTGAATGTGCCTATTGACCCGGACATCTCCCCAGACAGACCTTCATGTGTTTCCCCTCCTAGGCTTTCTGATTCCCCTTCCCACCTTATGTTTTACAAGAAAGTGGCTGAAACCCTCCAGCTTCCAATGGAAGAAGCAGTAGAGGATCAGGAGGACCCTGATTTTGTTGAGATGATGGACATCCCAGAGTCCAGGAGATTGTCTATTCCCCTCCATAAATCTTTTGGGAAACAGACATTTAAAATTCTAAAGACTCCTAATTCCATACCTCCTGTGGACAGAAGAATGGACAAGAGGTATACCCTTTCAGGCTCGGACACGGAGTTCCTTTCCCAGCAATGCAGCCATGTTGGGGTAGTGCAGGCTGCTGCCTGTGATAAGGCAAATATTCCCTTGGCTTCACACCCCTCAGATAAGGACTCCAGAAGGATTGATGCCATGGTAAAGAAGCAGTACATGGCAGCATCTCTGGGACTCAGGTAGGCTAACTATATGGCCTACACAGCTAGATACCAGAAGTCCAGGTGGGACACTGTGCTGGCTCTGGCTAAACAGGCCCCTGACCAGCTTGCCAAGGAGCTGGAGCAGGTGGCTGCGGATGGGACTGAGGCATCCAAGGTGCAATTTCATGCTGCTGTGGACTCCAGTGATGTTTCATCTAGAGTCATGGCTACATCTGTGGCCCTTCCGAGGATGGCTTGGCTCAGATGTACTAGCCTATCACAGGATACCCAGGCTAAAGCCATGGATTTCACTGTCATTGGTTATTCTCTGTTTGGGGAGCAGACAGAGAACTACATGAAGAAGATGGACGAATACAGGACCACTTACAGGAGTGCTCAGGCCAAAGAAAGGCAAGCCACTCCTCAGAGACAGCATTCCAGGGGCAGTGGCAGGCCCTTTCAAAGGCCTTTTTACCAAGCCCAGACCTCCTCTTCTGCTTATGCTCAGAGGTGGTTCTTCAGAGGTAGAGGCAGACGGGGAATGAGCAGGCCTGCTTCCACCCCTCAGCCTAAAGCCCCTGCCAAGCAGACACCCTGATGAGTCTGCCCGGGCCGATTCTCCAGTACCTGTAGGGGGCAGGCTGGCTTACTTTGTCCAGGACTAGAAGTCTTTGACATCAGACAAGTGGGTCCTGGAAGTAGTAAGCCAGGGACTGGTTCTCAGCTTCAAAAAATTTCACAAGATGAAAACCAGATCCTTTCCACCTGCAAATCCATCAGAGACCATTGCCCTAGAGGCAGAGGTTTCTTCCCTCCTGGCTCTCAGAGCCATAGAAAGGGTTGCTACCCTACACTGGGCCAAAGGATTGTACTCTAGGTACTTCCTAACCCCCAAAAAGACAGGAAAATGGCGGCCCATCCTGGATCTAAGATATCTGAACAAGCACCTTTTAAAACCAAAATTCAAAATGGTGACTCTGGGAGTAATTCTGCCCTCTCTAAGGCCAGGGGCTGGCTAGCCTTCCTGGACCTCAAAGATGCCTATTTCACATTCCCATCAGGTGCTCCCACAGAAAGTACCTCAGGTTCGAGTTGCTCTCAGGCCACTGTAAATTCAGAGCAATGCCCTTTGGCCTAACATCAGCCCCAAGGGTGTTTACAAAGTGCCTGGCAGTAGTGGTTGCTTTCCTAAGGAGAAAAAAAAGATCTCCATCTTCCCATACTTGGATGACTGGCTCATAGTGGGTCAGTCTCCAGACCAAGTCAAGTCACATCTGCAAATAACTCAACAAGTGCTCACTTCCTTAGGATTCCTCCTCAACCTTCCAAAGTCAGTTCTCGAGCCAGTACAGCTCCTCACCTTCATAGGGGCAGAGCGGGATACAATAAGAGCAAAAGCCTTCCTTCCCCTGGACAGGGCAAGGACCCTTATAGAACCGGCCTCTTCATTCACCCTTCAGGTGTCTCGACCAGCAAGGCATTTCTTGCAGCTCTTGGGCCACATGGCAGCCTCTACAGCAGTGGTCCAGGGGGCAAGATTCCAGATGAGGGACATTCAGTTCCACTTAAGAGACTTCTGGTCCCAAAGAAAGGATTCCCTTACCAAACTAGTCCCAGTGACTCAAACCCTGATCCAGGCTTTGCAGTGGTGGCAGGATCAGGACAATTTGAGACAGGGAGTTCCTTTTGTCACTCAGTCTCATTCAGTGATACTCACCACAGATGCCTCCCTGCTGGGCTGGGGAGCCCACTTGGGGGATCTTACCACCCAAGGACTGTGGTCACCTCAAGAATCTCTGCTTCACATCAGTCTCTTGGAACTCAGAGCAGTGTTTCTGGCACTGCAAGCCTTTTCCAAATCTGTACAGAACAAGGTAGTCCAGATCAGAACAGACAATACCACCACAATGTGGTACATCAGCAAGCAAGGAGGCACTCAGTCTATGGCCTTGTGCACAGAAGCAATGAAGTTGTGGTCTCTGGCCTATTCCCTGCAAACCTCTCTGGTAGCAGTTCATCTCCCAGGGAAGGACAATGTACTAGCAGATGCTCTCAGCAGGATATCCCAGGGCCATCATGAATGGGCCCTAGATCCCCTAGTTTTGGAAGTGATTTTCTCGAGATGGGGCACTCCACAGATAGATCTTTTTGCAGCCCCAGACAATCACCAACTTCCTCTCTTTTGTTGCAGACCCCCAGTCTTGGGCTCAGTCCCCCTGGATGCTCTGATTCTGAATTGGGAAGGGAAGTTCCTGTTTGCTTTTCCCCCATCCCTCTCCTGTTCAAAGTGCTAGTCAAGATCAGGTCTCAACCATGCAAAGTGATTCTGATTGCTCGAGACTGGGCCAGACAACCCTGGTACCCACTGTTGCTGTCCTTAACAGTCCACCTTCCCCTGTCTCTTCCCAGGAATTACAACCTGTTGACATCCTCTTAGGAGAGGACTTGGTAACCGAACCTCAAATCTCTCAATCTCAAGGCATGGCTTTTGAAGAGTTAGAGTTTGCTGATTTATACCTTTCTCAAGGGGTTCTGGATATCCTTAAGGCTTCTCGAAAGCCTTCCACCAGAAAGACTTACAACTCCAAATGGAAAAGGTTCACTATTTTTTGTGCTCTAATAAGCATATTTCTCCAGAATCTGCTGGGTTGCCTACAGTCCTGGACTATATGGTTAATCTTAATGGTTTGGGACTTAGGCCAGCTACACTTAAAGTGCATCTGGCAGCTGTTTCTGCCTTCTTGTCAGTAGGCAAGCCCTCTCCTCTGTCAGCCCATCCTGTGTTTTGTAAGTTCTTCAAGGGATTGCTGCACACCAATCCCCCCTTTAGGGACCCTGCTCCTGCTTGGGACCTTAATGTTTGCATTGCTCAGTTTATGCAACACCCTTTGAGCCTTTGTCCTCTGCAGAGCTTAAGTACTTGACTTGGAAAACTGTGTTTTTGGTAGCCATTACCTCTGCCAGGCATATCAGTGAATTGCAAGCCCTGTCAGTGGAGCCTGATTTCATCTCTTTCCATAGAGATAAAGTGGTCTTGAGAACTAACAGGAAGTTTTTGCCTAAGGTGGTTTCAGATTTCCACCTTAATCAGTCTATGTCTCTCCCTGTTTTCTTCACTGCCCATTCCTCCTCTGGAGAGAGGAGGTTGCACAGCTTGGATGTTAAAAGGGCCCTCAGCTTCTACATAGAGCGCACCAAGGGTCACAGGTTTGAATCCCTCCAGTTGTTCCTCACATATGGAGAGGTCGGTAAGGGCAAACCTGCCACTAAAAGATCTGTTGCCAGGGGGATTGTCTCTTGTATACAATTCTGCTATGAAAAACTGGGTAGAACACAACCTTCAGGCCAGAGGGCTCACTCTACAGCTGCTTCCCTGGCTGCTGCCAGGGATATTCCTATCTTAGAAATTTGTCAAGCAGCCACCTGGAAAACTGTCCATACATTCAGCAAGCATTACTCTCTGGATATCCAGGCTAGGAGTGATGCTCGGTTTGGCACAGCAGTACTTCAGAGCCTATTCCCAAAGTAGGTTCTGTCCCTTTTCCATGGAGGTACTGCTTGGTAGTCTGCAATAGTCAGAATACAGCAAGACTTCATGTTGTTTGAAGAAAAAATTACTCACCTTAGTAATGTTGTTTCTTCTAATGGAGTCTTGCTTTATTCTGACCTCCCCCGCCTCCCCTCTCAGAACCTGGTTTTTGGGATGTGGGTGGGCAGGAGCAGTGTTGGCACCCTAGAGGTGCCCCTTTTTCACCCTCCTTTATTTTGAGTGTGTGTTGTGTTTTGTTTTTTGGGTTTCCTGACTGGAGTCTTTGCTTTGAAACCAAAAAACCCTTTTTTAATAAACTTAGTTGCCAGTTGGCTAGTGTGAGTCTTACAGTTTCCACACAGAACTTCTAATGAGTATTGCTCGAAAA
The DNA here is from genome assembly GCA_016271365.2 of Neoceratodus forsteri. Classification (NCBI taxonomy): domain Eukaryota; kingdom Metazoa; phylum Chordata; order Ceratodontiformes; family Ceratodontidae; genus Neoceratodus; species Neoceratodus forsteri. The sequence goes on from CM057450.1 coordinate 1,404,469,362, forward strand.
GATCTGACGGTTGGAGTTTCAACAACAGCAGACAGAGGCTTCAACCGAGCTCGCGCTGAACGTTCCATGCTGGCCATGGAAAGTTAACTCTTTGTTCTCCAGGGCAGTTGAAAGGCAGGACCTAACTGCAATAGTCAGAATACAGCAAGACTCCATTAGAAGAAGCAACATTACTAAGGTGAGTAATTTTTTCTTCCTCCTCCGGGGGCACTCCATCAGCTGCACCACTTTCTGCTGTCCAGGCCTCTGCTTCTCTCAGGCCCATACTGACATCACCTTCTTCTGCTATTCAAGAAGGCCGGTCATCTACCTCCCCCCCCCGCCCATTAGTTGACCCTCGAGTCGTCAGTGCCAGCTTCTCTAGCACAGCTTGACACTTCCCCAGGCTCTTGGACATCAGGGCTCTTGGGCTTTCAAGACCCGACAGATGGCTAGTTACACCCTGTGCCGGCGGCCCCCTCTGCTGTCGACATATCCCTCTCCTGCCATCAACCTTAACACTATTTTGACCCAGATAACTATGGCCCTGATGCACCAGCTGGGCTCATACAGGCCTGGCTCCCTGGTGCCGTCGGCCACCCCATCATCATTGATGCATCTTCAGCCTTCTCAGCCACGCCACATCAGTTGTCGTTGGTACCTCGCTCATTGGACTTCGAGTTATAACAGGTCAGTGTTGAAGAGGAGTACCATCTTGACCTTATCCTCCCTGAGGACAAGGAGGAGCCTCTTTCCTCAGATAGGTCCACTGCTTCTTCAGTGAGTGAGGACTCTGTTAAGCATACTCCTAGGTCCCCTCCTGAAGATCCTACCTTTTTTAATGTTGTGAAGCAGCTGTCCACAGCTATGAGCTTCCACACTGAGGAAGATAATGCCACCAGGAGAGAGCTGGTGGTCTTCTTGGAGATTCCAGATTCTTCCCCTAAGATCATTCCTCGTGATCTTCCTGGACATAAGTCTCCACCACTCATTCACACTAGTGGGATCTGCGCCGGAGGCACTAGGACCCATCGGGAGCAAACTTTTTGCTGGAGGGTCGGCGCGAGAGATGGCGCCGCGAGGCATGGCGCCGCGAGGCATGGCGCCAGCAGCCATCATGCATGTAATGACTATCTCGGGGCGACGCACTCCAACCGCTTCAGTTCCTTTTTCCCGCCGGCCGAGGCGCTCAGTGACAACGTTGCTCGCCTGTCAGGAGTCAAACTTCAAACTAGCGCATAGTTTTCAGTTTATTTTTGTAATTTTATCTCGATAGTAGTATCGCTAATTTTATTCTATTTCTGTTATATTTTAAAATTTAACTTATAGTAAAGAAGTCTCGGCCTACTGGACGAGTCGACCATGAGCAGGTCAGGTGACGGTAGGGAGACTCGATGAAAGCTGTTCAGTCAGTCGGGCTGGGTCCGGTCAGCCCCCTTCCCCTCAGCAGGGTTCCGACAACGGTCAGTCCGATGCCCGGGGGATGGGCGGTCCCCCCGCCGGCATAAAAATAAACGGTTGCATTCTCGGCACCGTTCCGCCTCGAGCTCTTCTTCGGCCCACAGGTCAAAAAAGAGAAGGCATCACTCGAGGTCGCCCTCTGATACGTCTGCGCATCGACGGTCGGTTATCCTACCTAGTTGCCAGTCTCCTCCTTCGGAGTCGCCAACTTCCGGTTTCCGCCGTCTTCGACATCCGAGCCCCACCCCGCCTATAGGTAGGGCTCCAGATGAGCAGTTTCATCAGTGGGCCGCTCTTATGGAGCGATGGGCTCGGAGGTTGGTTCTTCTGCCTGGCTCGGTTGCCCGGAGCGCCCGGGCTCGTCCGGCGGATCAGGCGGTTGCGGTACCTTCCTAGTCGCGGCGCCTCGCCGGTGCCAGCGACTTGCCTAGGTGTTTCCTCCCCTCACATGGCTGCGGCGCAGGGGCCACACCGATGCCCCCATCTCCTGGTTTTTCCCTTCTCTTGCTTTCCAGGTTCCAGGGTGTCCTCGGCGCGCTTCAGCGGGAGTCGCTGCGCTTGTCGGCGCCCGTTTGATGCCGCGGGGCCTTGCTTGGCGGCACCCAGCAGTGCCGAGAGTCTACGCCCGCCCGCTGCCGTGTGTCTTCTGGGCGCGGCCCGGCGTCGCAGCGGTGCCGCTTTCGCGGTGCCACGTGCTACCTGGCCAGCCGATGCGCCTCCTCGCGCCGTTTTCAACTCCCTTTCGCCTCCTCGGCGCGGGGGCCTCGGGGACTCTCCCTTTTTTTCTGCTCTTTCTTCTTCTCCTAATTTTCACTCCTTTCCTGTCCAAACAGTCCTTTCTGGACCATCAGGAGATGATGTTGAGCCTGACCCAGACCTCGGTTGGGTGATGAAGTGGAGAAACAGGATCCTTCACCTGCTACAGAGCCTGTGGTCGAGGACCTGTCCTTTAAGTCTCTGTTGAAGAACCTGAGATCCACTCTTTCTCTCAGACTACAGACATCGATCCTGGGAAGATATTAAGACTCCAGTATCTTCATGCTTGGAGATCCCTACGGTTTGACTCCTCCGAATCAAGCCTCCTTGAGCAGCTGTCTCATGGTATGGAATAATCCTGCTCTTATTCCTCAGTGGCTAAATCCATTGATAAAAAGTATTCAGCTCCCAAGGATCGTCCCATTTTGGCATCCCAAGCCTTTGCGGATCCTATTGTAGTCCTGGCAGAGAATGACAAGGTCGTTCTTCCTCAAACTACTACAGCTCGACCTATTAACAAAGAGTCTCGTAAGATTGATACATTAGGTAAGAGAGTCTTTGCTGCCTCCACTCTAAGTATGCGTATTGCCAGTTATCAAGGCTATTTTTCTCAGTATGAGTATATCCTGTGGCACTCTATGAAAAGAATGGTTGAAGCTCTTCCAGATTCGGACTCCAAGTCAGAGCTTCTTCTGACCGTTATCAGAGGTATTGAGTCCAATAACCAACAGGTCAAAGCCGCCATGGACGCTTTCGACACTGCTTCTCGCTCAGCAGCCGCGGTATTTGTACTCAGCGCCATTCCTGGCTGCGTACTTCTGGCTACGAATGATGCTCAGCAGCAGGTAATGGCGCTGCCCTTTGATGGCTCCTATCTTTTGGGCCTCAGGTAGAGCAAGCCTAGAGGCCACTCAGAAGACTAGATCGGCCATTAAGTTGGCTAGACCTCCGCCTACCCCCTCTCGGGGCATGTGAACAAGCGTCAGTTTCATAGTCGCCAGTCCTTTCGAGGCAGAGGCAGAGGAAGCTTCCATAAAAGCCAACCTGCCCAACCTCAAAAGAAGGCGCAGCAGAAAGCACAGGGGCCTAAAGCCCCCAGCGCTACCTTATGAATTGCCGGCCCCAGTTCCATCCACACTGCCGAGATGGAACTTTCTCCTCGTGGGAGGTCGTCTGATGTGCTTCTACAACCAGTGGAAGTCCATAACCTCAGACAAATGGGTCCTTGGATAATTACGAGGTTATTCTCTCAATTTCTTGGAAACCCCAATTGCCTCCCAAGCGACAACCCAGGTTGTCGGCCTCTCAATCAGACCTCCTCACGCCGAGATCAGGGCCTTCTGAACAACAGGGCAATAGAACTGGTGCCCCCGCATCAGCGAAACACAGGGTTCTACTCCCATTACTTTCTGGTTCCAAAGAAATCTGGGGGGATGCGCCCCATTCTAGACCTCAGAAAGTTAAACAAATTCCTCCCCAGGGAGAAATTCAAAATGATTTCCCTAGGTACCCTGTTACCCTTGCTGCATCAGCACGACTGGCTGGCCTCCCTGGATATGCAGGACGCTTACCAGCATATCCCCATCCACCCGACCCACCGCAAGTTCCTCAGGTTTGTAGCTCTGGGTCAGCATTATCAGTTCAGAGTCCTGCCTTTTGGGCTATCCTCGGCGCGAGAGTTTTTACAAAGTGTTGTGCAGTTCTCGTAGCGCATCTCAGGAAGATCGGACTCCGAGTGTTTCCCTACCTGGACGATTGGCTCCTAGCAAGCCCTTCCAGCCAAGGGACTCTGGAAGCCGTTCAAACGGCCTCTCGCCTTCTTACGTCCATGGGAGTTCTGCTGAATCTGAAGAAGTCACAACTGCAGCCCTCCCAGAGGCTCCTTTTCATAGGGACTCTTCTAGACTCCTCTTCCGCGAAGGCTTTCCTTCCAGAGGACAGAAGACTCGACATCCTTCAGATGGCCCGTTACATCGGGGAGAACCGATCGGTCACAGCTCTCTCGATGAACGATATGTTGAGTCTTTAGGCGCCCTCAGTGTTCACTGTACCCCTAGCTCGGTTACACATGAGGACCGACCAATGGATGCTCTCCGTTCAGTGGTCACCGACCTCTCACCCCCAGTCTTATCCCATCAAAGTGACGGAGCCCCTCGAAGGTCTCTCACCTGGTGGTCTCAAGAGAGCAATCTCCTGGAAGGATTCCCCTTTGCTCCTCTGGATCATCAGATCTCCATCACCACAGGCCGTCGCTAATGGGATGGGAGCTCACTGTCTCTCTCTCCCACACTCAAGGTGTAGGACTCAGCTCGAAACTCAGCTCCACATAAATGTCCTGGAGATGAGGCGGTCCTCTATGCGATCCAGCGTTGAAGGATGTTCTTTGTCACAAGAACATTTCTCCTTCAAGCGGACAACAAAGCTGTGATGTATTACATCAACAAGCAAGGCGGTGCTCACTCTTATCCCTTTGCAGGAAGCAATGAGAGTGTGGGAGTGGTGCTTGGAGCACAAGTCTCTCTAATTCCAAGCGGTATATCTGCAGAGTGTACCAGCGACTTAGCAGATCACCTCAGCAGGGGCCGGAGGCAGACCCTCACGAGTGGTCTCTCGACCCAGCCGTAGCTCGGTCACTGTTCAAGAGTGGGGACTCCAGACCTGGACCTTTTGCATCCCCACTCAGCAAAGCTCCTCTCTTCTGCTCCAGAAATCCAGGGCCTGGCATTTTCTATCAGGATGCGTTCAGGCTGCGGTGGACAAACGCTTTCTTTCACGCCTTTCCACGCTTCCTTTAATTCAGAGAATTCTCCTCAAGTTTGAGTCTCAGGGGACCAAGATGATTCTCATTGCTCCCTCCTGGCCTCGGCAACTGGTTTCCTCTACTCAACAGTATGTCGGTAGCCTCTCCGAGACCACTTCCCTTGCAAATCAATCTTTTGACTCAGGGTTCGTTGGTCCACCCCAACCTGAGGTCACTTCACCTTCATGCTTGGCTCCTGAAGGGTAGAAGTGAACGGTTTGCGTCTCCGTGAGAGTCTCAGGCGTCCTTCTGGCTGCTGGAAGCCTAGCTACCAAAACTTACGTTCTAAGTGGAAAGCGCTTTCTCTCGGTGTGCAAAGTCCCTTGGAATCCTTTTCCTGTCCTCCAGACAAGGTTCTGGAGTACCTTTTGGACCTATCAAACTCAGGTCTCCAGTACTCCACGGTTAAAGTTCAGCTTAGTGCCATTTGCGTTCCATGAGCGGTTTCTTCCTTGTCTCTGGCTAAGTTACCTATGGTGAAGAGATTTCTTAAGGGAATTCTGCATACCAGACCCCTGTTAGCGTCCAGTTGCAGCCTGGGACATTAACCTTGTGCTAGACATGCTCACTCGGAAGCCTTCGAGACCCTTAGCTACCTGTGAGCTAAAATTTCTTACCTGGAAGACAGCCTTCCTAGTGGCCATTACCACAGCCCGGGGTCTCTGAGATACATGCCCTGATTACGGACCCTCCGTATACTGTGTTCCATAAGGACAAAGTAGTTCTTCGTGACTCATCCTAAATTTCTTCCCAAGGTTGTGTCAGAATTCCATCTAAACCAACCTCTGGTGCTTCCCTCTTACTTAGCCAACTTCCAAAATGAAGGAGAAGCGGTCTCTTCATTCCTTGGATGTTAAGAGAGCCTTTAGGTTCTACTTAGATAGAACCAAGAATTTCGCAAAGACTCAGCAATTGTTTGTTTCCTTCAGTGAGACCGGCTGGGTCAGCCTGTAAGCTATCAGATGCATCTCATCATGGTTAGTGGCATGTCTTCAACATTGCTATTCCATGGCACAGGTTAAATTGGAAGGTAGAGTGTCGCTCACTCTACTAGGCGCGGCATCCCTAAGCGGAAATTCGCAATGTTCCAATTGCAGATATCTGCAATGCCGACACCTGGAGCTCAGTGCATACGTTCATTAAGCATTATGCACTGGATGTTCATGCCAGGCATCATTCCGCCTTCGGCAGAACTATCCTTAATGGACTTCTGTCCTAGACGTGTGAGCTCTGGCTCCCCTGCCGCCCTTTTGGGGGATTATCAGCTTGGTACTCTCCCACTAGTGTGAATGAGTGGTGGAGACTTATGTCCAGGAAGATATGAAAATTACGTACCTACCGTAATTCTTGATCTTCTTGGACGAGTCTCCACCACTCATTCACACGCCCACCCTCCATCCCCCGAGCTCACCGCTGTGTTGGTCTTCACTCCCTCAAATCTTTAGGCCGTGAAGACTTCTTTGCTGACCCTTCTTACACGGGTCGTCCGGACTATCTTATGTCCGTTTTTTAAGGTTAGTTTACTCTTTACGTTAGTTGCGCTGCACCTCCTTGGTAAAAAAGGTACTGAGGCGGTTGGAGGGTCGTCGCCGAGATAGTCATTACCGCGCGAGCCACTGCTCGAGGCACCATGCCTCGCGGCGCCATCTCTCGCGCCGACCCTCCAGCAAAAAGTTTGCTCCCGATGGGTCCTAGTGCCTCCGGCGCAGATCCCACTAGTGTGAATGAGTGGTGGAGACTCGTCCAAGAAGATCAAGAATTACGGTAGGTACGTAATTTTCATTTCTTCCAGCTCCGAGGAGTGCCACCACTGCAGCATGACACTTCCCAGACATGGTTCCTACCATGCTCTGCAGGGCAGGCAAACTCTTATCGTGCCTCTCAGGGTCTGCCTTATTATGGTGCTCAACCTGTGACCAATTCTGTGGTCATCAAAGCAGCACATGACAGGTCCAAGATGACCAAGCATCTTAGCTCCCTCCCCATTAGCAGGGAATCCAGATGGATCGACCATTGAGGTAAGAGGGTTTATGCCTCCTCCACCTTGGGACTTTGGATTGCTAACTATCTGTCACATATGGTCAAGTACCAAAACACCATCTGTAATCCGCACAGTGGTTGTATACAGACCCCCCTCTCAGGAGGAAGAAATGGACAAGGAAATGATAGTAAGTATACTTAGAATGGCAGATAAAGGGGAGATATTGCTGTTGGGTCATCTGAATATGCCAGGTGCTAACTGGAGTGCAGTTGCAGCAGCCACTTCTAAGAGTGGGGTTATTCTAGATGCCCTACAGGAGGCATGCCTTAGACAGCTAGTATTGGAACCCACTCAAGAGGGAGCAGTCTTAGACCCGGTCCTCTCAAATGGAGATGGAGAGAGGATCACAGATGTAGAAGTGGATAGCCATCTGGGAACTAGCGACCATCGAACAGTATGGTTCACAATAAACACAGCAATAGAGTCAAGCCATACAAAGGCAAAAGTACTGGACTTCAGGGGGGCTGACTTTGCCAAAATGGGTGAGTGCCTAAGGAGTGCACTAGCAAATGGGCAGGATGGAGGGGTGGAAGAACAATGGGGAATAATAAAAACTGCCATCACAGAGGTAACAAGCCTTTGTGTGAAGCAAATAAAACAAAACGATGTAAGAAACCTCTATGGTTCTCAAAGGAGGTGGTAGTGAAGGTTCAAGAGAAAAAGAAAGCATTCAGAAAGTGCAAGGAATCACAGAAGGAGCAGGACTGAGAATTGTATCAGTTAAAGCAAAAGGAAGCTGGGAAGGCAGTCAGAACAGCAAAGGCCCGAACTGAGGAAAAGATAGCCAACTCAGTACAGAAGGGGGATAAAAGCTTTTTTAGGTACATCAGGGAGCGAAGGAAGACTAAGGGAGGGATAGTGAGGCTTAATAAAGGGGAAGGGGTGGGCAGAGGGTGACTGTGTAAAGGCAGAGATACTAAACAAATATTTTTGCTCAGTATTTACAAACAAAGTGGGGGAGGTACCTAAAACAAACAATAGAAACACTGGATACAGAAGTTGATACCAGCCCATTTACAGAAGAAAGGGTTCTGAAAGAACTCTTAAAACAGAAGGTGGACAAAGCAGTGGGGCCTGATTGGATTCATCCCAGAATTCTAAAAGAACTAAGGGTAGAACTAGTGACACCACTGACTACCCTCTTTAACAAATCATGGGAGGATGGGGTGGTACCTGAGGACTGGAGGAGGGCAGATGTGATTCCCCTTCACAAAAGTGGGAGCAGGGCAGAAGCAGGAAACTACAGACCTGTTAGTTTAACCTCAGTGATAGGGAAAATGATGGAATCACTTCTGAAGGAAAGAATTGTCAAGTACCTAGAAGCCAGAGGGGCACAGGACCCAAGGCAGCATGGATTCACAGCAGGAAGGTCATGCCAGACGAATCTAATAGATTTCTTTTACTGGATGACCAAAGTAGTAGATCAGGGAGGGGCTGTGGACATGGCCTGCCTAGACTTTAGCAAGGCATTTGACTCAGTCCCACACAAAAGATTAATATACAAGTTAGCCAGCCTGGGAGTGGGTCCCAAGGTGATAGCCTGGGTAAAGAATGGGCTGGAAAATAGGACACAGAGAGTAATAGTAAATGGAGTCCACTCTGAAGAAAGGAGGGTTACTAGTGGGGTGCCGCAGGATTCAGTATTTGGACTGGTCCTCTTCAGTGTCTTTGTAAGCGACATTGCAGACGGACTGAAAGGAAAAGTATGTCTCTTTGCAGATGACACAAAGATCTACAACAAAGTTGATGCACAAGGTGGGGTGGAAAGGATGAGAAGGGACTTGGCAAGGTTGGAGGAATGGTTAAATGTATGGCAGCTTAGATTTAATGCTAAGAAGTGCAAGGTAATGCACTTGGGAAACAAAAACCCAGGGGAAGAGTACACAATGGGGGTGAGATACTAACAACAACAAAAATGGAAAGGGACCTGGGGGTAGTCATATCAGATGACTTAAAGGTGGGCAAGCAATGTGAGAGGGCAGTAAGGAGGGCTGGGGGGATACTGGGGTGCATAGGGAGAGGCATCACCAGTAGAAAACAGGAAGTTGTTATCCCTCTGTACAGACAGCTGGTGAGACCCCATCTGGAGTACTGTGTGCAGTTCTGGAGACCCATTTTCCACAAGGACATAGACAAGATGAAAGCTGTCCAGAGGAGGGCAACTAAAATGGTGCAGGGTCTGCACCGGAAGACATATGAAGAGAGACTAAAAGAGCTTAATATGTATAGCCTCGAGGAAGGGGGGGACATGATAGAAACTTTCAAGTACCTCAAGGGAATCAACAAAGTCCAAGAGGTAGCATCTTTCAAAAAAGAGGTGTGCAAGAACAAGAGGGCACAATTTGAAGATAGAGGGGGGGCGGCTCAGAGGTAATGTAAGGAAGTATTTTTTCACAGAGAGGGTTGTGGATGCATGGAACAGCCTTCCGAAGGAGGTTGTGGAGTCAAAAACAGTGGTTGAATTCAAGCATGCATGGGACAGCCATAAGGCAATTCTAGGGGGTTGGGGTAGAAAGAAGTAGTCTGCTGGTTAACTAGGATCTGCAGCTTATCCATTAGGTAGGGAAATAGACAGACTGGGTGGGCCAAGCGGTCCTTATCTGCCGTCAAATTCTGTGTTTCTATGTAAGAAGGACAAGGCAGCTGTCCAAGCCCTCCTTGAACATTTCCGGAAGCAGGAGATTTTCAAATCCTTGCAGGCCATCGAGGAGATTGGTAAACACCTCCTCAGGGCTGTGCATGACATTGCTGATACTGGTGCCAGGGTTGCTGTCACAGGAATTTGCCTTTGTAGGCATGCCTGGCTGATGATATCAGGCTTCGCAGTGGCTATATAACAGAAGGTGCTGAATGCCCCCCCTTGCCCCCTACAGGCATTGGGTAGGGCTGTCAAGTCTGTCCATTCGCTTTACCATATGCAGTCTAGGAGCAGACTGTGCCCGTCCTTTCACAAGGTGTCCCATAAGTCTGGAGCAGGCTCCTGTCCTCAAGGCAAAAGAAAGGCCTCCTCTGCCTTACCTACCACCTGTTCTTTAGACCCTGCCACAAACTGACTCGGGAGCAACGGATCAGCCCAGTGTCCGGATCTGCCTCTGCCTGACTCCTTGCCAAACCCCCCTCTTCCGATCTCCGACCAGGAGGTGGTGGTCGGAGGTTGGTTCTGCCTTTATCTCAACCAGTGGAGAACCATAACTTCAGATGCCTGGATTCTTCAGATTGTAGACCAGGGTCATACTCTGGAGCTTGTAGATCAGCCCCCTGAGACTCATCTGGTACCCTCGACCTACCCTCCAGCCCATGTAATGGTTCTTCAGGAAAAGGTGCAGTCTCTTCTGCAGAAAAAGGCTATCGAGTTAATTCCCAGGCGGCAGAAGAACGGGATTCTTTGTCATGTGATCTTCTCATTATTAAGATTGCAACTTCCTCACTTTCTACGTTACTATTTCACCTTACATGGGGCAAAATATTTTTCTTGGGGACAATCTGAATTTTCTATAGACCCTGGTCGATCTGTTCCTTCTTGGCTTTTTATTGAAAGAGACTTATGTGCACAGTATCAGATTAGTCTTCTGTTATTATTGTATCTGCCCCCGTCGACGTTCCCCTTGAGTCTTAAATCCACACCGATAGCTTGGTCCCTTGGTCCCTTCAAGCTCATGCACAACTTTGTAGGCATCGCAGACTGATTGATATATATATATATATATATATATATATAATATAACAGATATTTTACAGCCTTTATTCAGTAACTTAAATATATGTGTAGACAAAAAGCCATTGCGAACCACTCAGTGGCTACAGTTGAGCTCTCCGGATCTGGCAGATTTCTTTACGGAGGATATAGTAAGGGCTCATGTAAGCAGATTTTTTCAGTTTTGTCAAATTTGGCATTGGCTTACTTCCTGTTTGATTAAATCCACCTGGTCTAATACTGCAGGTAAACTGTTGAGGCATGGTCTACCCAAGTCCAACAAGGTCATCCAATTTCTAAATTATATAATTTGAGAGGCTTAGTACTTTGGGACCGGATTTCACCTGTTGCTTACTACTGGGCTGATACTTTAAAGTGTGTTTTGCCTCTAGGCTGATGTTTACAAGTATATTAAACACATACAGACAGAGGTGAGAAAGAAGTAAGTGCCTCAGCTGGTATTAAACAAGATAGATTCTGTCTTCAACAATTTAATATTCTCCATGGGCAATATTTCTCACTGATTAAACTGTCTCGGCTTAGGAGGACCGATTCTTCGGCCTGCCCTAGATGTAAAGAGGGTGATGGTACTCTTCTTCATATGTTTTGGTTCTGCCTACGGATTTCCTCTTTTTGGAACCTTTTTTGGATGAAATTAGACCCCCTTCTGGGCCTCCAGGATTTTTTTACACCTGATATTTGTATTCTAGGCAACTATAGTTTGCTCTTAGGGGATCGAAGAAGGGCTCATATTGCACTAATTTCAGCAGTTCCTAAGTTATTGGTTTTGCGGCACTGGGTGAACTCGACTCCTTTTCCATGGTCAGAGTGTCTGGCCGAAATATTGCAGGCTTTAAATATAGATGTCTGTAGCTTGTTTTTTTTTAAGTCTTTTCATGTTTATCAGTCCAGATTGGAAACCTTTCATACGTTACTTGTGGTTTCTGCTTTGTAACTGATTAGAATTATATCTCCACCACAGTCTTGGGGGGGGCGGGGATCTTTTTTTATGTTGGAGTTTATTGAATGTTTGTGCATTGTTTGTGTCTTGTTAGTGTGGTTGATTGTAGTGCTGTTTATTGTTGCTTGTTTGTGATTTTTGTAATGTTCTTTAAAATTCAATAAAGATTACTGACTTGCAAAAAAAAAAAAAGAATGGGGCATTCTACTCCAGGTTCTTCCTGGTCCCCAAAAGAACTGGAGATCTGAGGCCCATTCTAGATCTCAAGGACCTCAGTCTTTATATCCAGTACAAAAAGTTCTGCATGGTCACTCTGCCAGGCCTGCTGCCCCTACTCAAGCGGGGTGATTGGCTGTGCTCCCTGGATATGCAAGATGCTTACCTGCTTATCTCAGTGTGTTCTCCGTACAGGTGGTTTCTCCAGTTTCTTTATCAGGGCGAACATTACTAATTCTAACTATTGCCCTTTGGCTTATCCTCTGTGCCACAGGTCTTCACAAAATGCTTAGCAGCAGTAGCTGATGCCCTTCAGAGAGAAGGCTTGTATGTCTTCCCCTGCCTGGACGACTGGCTTCTCAAAGCTCCATCCAGAGATTAGCTCCTCTGGACCCGGGTGAGGACCCTCCAGCTGTTTCACTCACTGGGCATCATTAGTAGTCTGCCCAAGTCTGTACTGATTCCATCCCAGAGGCTGCCATATATAGGGGTGGTCCTGGACTCAGAGCTGGGCAGGACCTTCCTGCCCCAAAACAGGGTGGAGTGTCTCACTTTGCAGGCTCAGGAAGTGGCCCAGAGCCATTATTTTCCTTTGAGGGTGTACTTGATGCTATTAGGTGTCATGGCTGCGGCCAGTGCCACAAACTGCTTGGCTAGACTGCACATGCGGCTCCTCCAGTGGACCCCCCAGGTCCAGTGGAACTAATGCACAGATGACCAGGAGCAGCTAATGCTGGTCTCCTCTCCAGTCCGTAAGGTGCTCCAGTGGTGGATGGACCCCCAGAATTTGTTACGAGGGGTCCCATTCCTGATCTCCTCTCCCCAGCAGATCCTCACTACGGATGCCTCTGGTTTGGGCTGGGGTGCGCACTTGGGTCCTTTTCAGACTCAGGGGTCATTGTCCAAGATGGAGACGTCTCTGCATATCAACGTCCCTGAGATGCGGGCAGCCCTGTATGCCATGCAGGCTTTTCAGAGCCATCTTCTTCTGGGTCAGTTGTTGATCCAGTGAGGCAGTATCAGTGTCGTTTACTACATCAGCAAGCAAGGAGGAATGCATTCATACTCCCTGTGCAGGGAGGCCATGAGGGTCTGGTACTCACAGCTCACAGCCTTTGACATCTATGAGCCATGCCAGTTCATATTCAGAGCCAGGCACAGCTTAGAGACGGAGTTGGTTCGGGTGCAAAATGACGTCCTCAGAACGAGAGATAGAGAGGAGCGGTCAGTTCTCATTCTTCTCTGTCTCTCATCAGCATTTGAAACCGTGGACCACATCGTGCTACTGGATCGCCTTAGAGAGTATTGTGGACTCACCGGAACTGTCATCCACTGGTTTGAGTCCTACCACTCAGACAGGAGACTACGAGTGGTGATGATGGGGAATTTTCTCCTCCTCCCCTGAGCCCGTTGTGTGGAGTTCCTCAGGGCTCAGTCCTATGACTGATGCTGTTCACGGTGTACATGCTGCCCCTGGGTGAGCTTATCAGATGCTGCAGTTTGGGTTTTCACTGCTATGCAGATGATACTCAACTGTATATGTTGTTTGTCCTCAGAACAAGTGGCACCATTGAAGTGCTGAATAAATGCTTGGCTGAGACTGAATCCTGACAAGACAGAAGTATTGGTGGTTGAGTCGGGTCATGGGCATGATGGAAGTGTCTCAAGAACAATAGCAAGGTTGAACCTGGGATCTGTTCAGTTGATGATATCCCCAAGGGTGAAAAATTTGGGCGTCATCCTGGATGACAGATTGACACTTGACGCTCAGGTGCCATTGGATTAAACCCTTGATTCCACCCAAGGACCTGCCATCACTGGTGCACGCCTTTGTTACATCCAAGTTGGATTACTGTAGTGCTTTATACTTGGGGGTCAGTGGAGGGAACCTCCGCCGACTGCAGCTGGTGCAAAATGCAGCGGCCAGGTTGCAGACAGGCCTGCCCAGATCCTGTCATGAAACTCTGGTCTTGCGTGACCTCCACTGGCTGCCTGTCTAGGTGGAGGATCATCTTCAAGATGGGCTTGCTCACCTATAAGGCCCTATATGGCTCAGGCACTGGCTACCTGTCTGACCTCCTATCACCCACCATCCTAGTGCGCTCCCTCCTTTCCTCACCCAGGGGCCACCTAGCAGTTCTGAGGGCCAGGCTGAAAACCTCAAGTGATTGGGCATTCAAGGTGGCCAGCATGGCCCTCTGGAACTCTCTTACAATGTCCTTGAGGGAGGCCCTGCCGGTGGAGGGATTTAAAAGGGGCCTGACGACCAACATTTTTAATGAAGCGTTTTTAGACGATTTTAGCTGCTCTAGATGATTTTAATGATTTTGTTTATTGTTTTATTGTGTAAATCATTTATTTGTTTGCTTCTTCTTACCCTGTTTTATATTCTGTAAGGCGCTCAGAGCCTCTGGGATTGGACCTCTATAAATAAACTATTACTTACTGGGCACTGGACCATGGCCTGATCCTCTCAGCAGTCCATGTCCTAGGCGGGCTAAATACTCTGGTGGACAGCCTCAGCAGGACTCAGTCCAGCATTCATGAATGGGAGCTTCTCTCATCCGACACAGAAGATCTGTTTGAATGATGGGGTCATCCAGAGTTGGACCTTTTTGCGTCCCCACTCAAAGCAAACTGCCCAGTTTTTGCTCGCTAGATCCAGGGCCTGGAGTTTTGTGGCGAAATGCAGTGTCTCTCTCTTGGAGCAGGAGGTTCCTTTATGCCTTCCCTCCATTTCCTCTGATTCAGAGGGTGCTAATCAAAGTGCAGATGGAGGGGGCCAGCATGATGCAGGTCGTACCCTTCTGGGCTTGGAAGATATGGTTTCCATTACTGGAACATTTGGTAGAGGAGCCTCCAGTTCCTCTGCCCCTTTGCAGGGATCTACTGACGCAGGCTCAGGGGACTCTGGTCCATTCAAACCTCAAGTCCCTTCGTCTACATGCCTGGCTCCTGAGGACATTGCCATCACCCGGTTCGGAGTATCTCAAAGGGTGGTGGGCGCCTCCATGGCGGCTTGAAAGTCCTCCACCAGAACCACATATACCATGAAGTGGAAGAGGTTTGCTATCTGGGCTGCAAAACATCATTTGACCTGTCCAGTGAGTCAGATTCTGGATTACGTGATCTCCATGTTGGACTCAGGTCTCCAGTACTTCTCCCTCAAGGTGCACCTTTCGGCCATTTCTGCCTTTCACAAGCCAGTGAGCGGTCGTACTGTGGCTCAGCTAGATGTGACCCATACTTTTCTCAGGGGCATCCTGCAACTGAATCCTCCAGTCCGTTCTCCTGTCCCGGCTTCGAATTTAAATTTTGGTTTGGAGAAAGTAACACTATCTCTGTTTGAGTCAGCTACGACTTCCGAGCAGCGCGTTCTTTCTTGGAAAGTGTTATTTCTAGGAGCATGGATATGTTGTTCATCCACACCTCTTGGCATGCCCCTTTCCCCTTTAAATCGTGCGGAAGTCTTCAAGCTGGCTCCTCCCTCCCACCCACCGGGTGGTATAAATATGGCTCCGCCCCATGACACCAGATCTTCCTTTCTGCTGGAAAATACAGATTCCCTCATGCTTCAAAGCAATTCGTAGGCGCTGGATTTCAAACGCTGGTTTTTAACGCAACTTATCTTAAAACTCATTCGAGTTGTCGATTCCGATAGTAGCACATCGGACATGGAGGAAAAATCTGCTCCCGGATTTCGCCGGTGCTCCTGCGGCCAGAAGATGTCGCGCACCGATCCCCACCTAACGTGCGTCTACTGCCTTGGTGTCAGACGTAACACCTCCACCTGCATGTTGTGTCTGGCCTTCCATCCCAACGTCCTGGACGACCACTTGGCGTGCCTAAAATTGGGGAGACCGGAGAAAAGGAACCCGCCGGTGAAATCGAAGGAGGCGAGGTGGGCGATTTCCGCGGCTGCAGGATCCGCCGAACAGTTGGAGCAAATGAAGGCTTTCGAGGAGGAAGTGGCTCAAGCTTCAGCCACTCGGAGCTTTTTTGTTCTTCTGAAACTTGGTTCCACCTTTTCCGGCTCCTTCAAGGAGTTGTGCCAGTCTCTCCCCACCAGGGGTGAGGCGCCCTCAGGCTCGCACTCCTCCCGCCCTCGGAAGAGGGAGAAGGACCCTAAGTCTTCGTCCAAACACGTGGTCTCTACCTCGGTCGAGATCGCATCCTTGGACGCCGGCTTTACGGATCTTCCGTCCAGCCAGGAA
The DNA here is from genome assembly GCA_016271365.2 of Neoceratodus forsteri. Classification (NCBI taxonomy): domain Eukaryota; kingdom Metazoa; phylum Chordata; order Ceratodontiformes; family Ceratodontidae; genus Neoceratodus; species Neoceratodus forsteri. Next base: position 1,404,485,484 of record CM057450.1, read on the forward strand.
ATCGAGGAAGTGGCCAACGAGGTTGAGATATCTCTCGACCTGATCGACCCTATTTCGCTGACCCGGTCAACGATTCTTTAGAAAGGACTCCAGTCCTTGTCTTTCCCGATGAAGGGACCCAGCCCGCTGGTGTCACCATCGAGGACATGGTTTCGGGCCCTCGGTTTTCACCAACCCCGGTGTCTCCCGATTGACCGAGTCGGCCAGCCCAACCTCGATCGAGGTCCAGGAACCCCCTCGGTCGAACAACCGAAACAGAGTCACAAGCTCTCTAAAAAGAGGCATCGCCGAAGATCCTCATCCTTCTCGGATGAGGAGAGGCTTCGATGGAAACTCCGTCAATGCTATGAGGATCTTATGTGGCAACAGCTGATTTTGACTGGGCAGAAGCCGGCTCCACCATCCACCCCGGCCATCACTTGGCTACCGCCTCCTACACTGACCCCTCTGGAACCGAAGCCTTCGGTTCCCCCACCTGTGGGGCCGGCCTATATCCTGGCTTGGCCCATCTCGGTCTCTCCACCGATTCTGGTGGAACCACTGTCTAAGCAGCCTCAGGGAGGGGCTGCTTTGAAAGAGGACCGTACAGACACCGGGCTTCCCTGATGTCTGTCCATCACGGTTACCCCTGACCGCCCCCAGTGGATCGAAGGGGACGTAGGTGGGAGACCATTGTACCACGACTCCTCGGACTCGGTTGTCACAGGACTACACTCCCATCCTGGGGGTGATGAGTCCTCCATGGCAGGTTTAGAGGAGGGTCATTCCTCCTTTCAAGGCATTCTCCGCCTGATCTCTGAATCCACTGGAATGCCCCTGGAGTCTATCCAGAAAAAGGCGGAGTACCCCCTTACAGACATCCTAAAAAGGGTGGATACCCCGACAGAGGCCTTTCCAGTGGCCGAAGCCATCACTGGCCCGGCCCTTCAGCTCTGGCAGCGTTCAGCTTCATGCCCAGCACCGTCTGCCCGCATGGCCCGCAAATATGCGGTGCCCATGGGGTCCCTGCCGGGATTCACAGAACATCCTTCAGCCGAGAGCCTGGTGACCGCTTCTGTATTTAGACGTACTGGTACCTCGGCCGACACAGACCGACCCCTGGACAAGGAGTCCAAAAATATGGACCACTCTGCCCACAAGGTCTATGCGGCCTCTTCCTTAGGCCTTCGTCAGGCCAGTTCGGCTGTCATTATGGCACACTTCTCTCATGCCCTCCTCAGGTCATTAGACGAAGTCCTGCCTCATCTCCCGGCGGATATGCAACCTCTCGCCGCAGGGCCTGGCTGAGGTTATCCTCCTTCCCGGTGGATACCCAGCACAAGTTAGCTGACGTTCCCTTCTTTGGCACCGACTTGTTAGATCCAGGAGTGGCCGGTAACCTTCAGCGTATCGAGCAGTTCAGGCGCCCACGGCCCAAGCAGGGTCCTCAACAGCCCCGTAAAGGAGGCCGAGGCGCAGGTCCAGGTTCCTCCTTCTCTAAGCCTGCTCAGTGACGGGTTGGGGGTCATCACCCCACACCCGTCACGCCAGCTCTGGGTCCTCCCGTGGGGGGCCGGCTCCGCCACTTTCATTCCGCCTGGTCCGATATCACTTTGGACAGGTGGGTTCTCGAAGTGGTCAGTCAGGGACTGCCTCTAGAGCTCGAGCAGTACCCTCCCAGCCGAGCCCGTGCCCCTCGGGAGGAAAGGATCTCAGCTTGCTCAGTGGCTCTTTGAGGCGACGCCAAGCAACTCCTCCCGCCAAGAAGGTGGTAGCTCCAGTGCCGGATTCTCCTACAGACCCAGGCTTCATGTCCAGGTACTTCCTGGTGCCCATGCGGACGGGGCGTTGGCGCCCCATCCTAGATCTCCATGACCTGAATCAATATCTCAGGTCTCGCACCTTCCGGATGGTAACTCTGAACCAGATCATACCTCCATGTATGCCCGTGTACCAATGCCCGTAGTCTGCGTAAAAAGCACCCTGAACTAGTGGCCTTGATGGAAGAGGGTTGCCTGGATATTGTGGCAGTCACAAAAACATGGTACACAGAGAACCATGACTGGGATGTCAACATACCAGGATACACAATCTACAGGAGGGACGGGGGGGTTAAAGAGGAGGAGGAGTAGCTCTTTATGTAAAGGAAGGGATCAAAGCAACAGAACTAAAGAGTAAACAGGGAGCAGATGAGACACTCTGGGTCACCCTGGAGACAGAAAATGGCACCATAATCTGCATGGGGGTTGTATACAGACCCCCATCTCGGGGAAGGAATGGACAAGGAAATGATAGAAGGCTTCCTTAGAATGGTAGAAAAAGGGGAGATATTGTTAATGGGGGACCTGAATATGCCAGATGTTAACTGGAGTACCTTTGCTGCAGGCATATCCAAGAGCAGGGTCATTCTTGATGCCCTACAGGGGGCATGCCTCAGACAGCTAGTATTGGAACCCACTCGGGAGGGAGCAATCTTAGATCTGGTACTCTCAAATGGGGACGAAGAAAGAATCTCAGATTTAGAAGTGGGTAGCCATCTGGGAACAAGCGACCACCAAACAGTGTGGTTCACTATAAACACAGCCATACAATCAAGCCATACAAAAGCAAGAGTATTGGACTTTAGGAGGGCTGACTTTGGGAAAATGAGAGAGTACCTCAGAAAAGCACTAGCAAACAGGCAAGAAGGAGGGGTGGAGGAACAGTGGGGAGTAATCAGAACAGCCATCACAGAGGCAACAAGCCTTTGTGTAAAGCAAATCAGCAAAACACAATGAAGGAAAAAAAATGCTATGGTTCTCAAAAGAGGTGGCAGGGAAGGCTAAGGAGAAAAGGATAGCATTCAGGAAATATAAGGAAACACAGAAGGAGAAGGACAGAGAACTTTATCAGGTAAAGCAGAAGGAGGCTGGGAAGGCAGTCAGAATAGCAAAGGCCCAAACCGAGGAAAGGATAGCCAACTCTGTTAAGAAGGGGGATAAGACCTTTTATAGGTACATTAAGGAGCGAAGAAATACCAAAGGAGGGATACTGAGGCTTAATAAAGGGGAGGGAATGTGGATAGAGGGTGACAATGAAAAAGCAGGGATACTGAATGAATATTTCTGCTCAGTATTCACAAAGGAAGAGGAGGGGGAGGTATCTAAACCAAACAAGAGAAATACTCTGAAGGCGGGGGTCGATACCAGTTCATTTACAGAAGAAAGGGGTCTGAAAGAACTAAAAAAATTGAAGGTGGACAAAGCAATGGGGCCTGATGGGATTCACCCAAGAATTCTAAAAGAACTAAGGGTAGAACTAATGACACCGCTGACTACTCTTTTTAACAAATCATGGAAGGATGGGGTGGTACCTGAGGACTGGAGGAGGGCGGATGTGATTCCTCTTCACAAAAGTGGGAGGAGGACAGAGGCAGGAAACTACAGACCAGTTAGTTTGACCTCAGTGGTAGGTAAAATGAAGGAATCACTTCTGAAGGAAAGAATTGTTGAGCACCTAGAGGCCAGTGAGGCACAGGACCCAAGGCAGCATGGATTCACGATGGGAAGGTCATGTCAGACGAATCTAATAGATTTCTTTGACTGGGTGACCAAAGTAGTAGACCAGGGAGGGCTGTGGACATGGCTTACCTAGATTTAGCAAGGCATTTGATACAGTCCACACAAAGATTAATACACAAGTTAGCCAGCCTTGGAGTGGGTCCCAAGGTGGTAGCCTGGATAAAAATTGGCTAGACAACAGGATGCAAAGGGTAATAGCAAATGGAGTCCACAGTGAAGAAAGGAGGGTTACTAGCGGGGTACCGCAGGGTTCAGTACTGGGACCGGTCCTTTTTAATGTCTTTATCAGTAACATTGCAGAGGAACTGGAAGGAAAAGTATGTCTCTTTGCAGATGACACAAAGATCTGCAACAGGGTTGATACACCAGATGGAGTGGAAAGGATGAGAAGGGACTTGGCAAGGTTGAGGAATGGTCAAATGTATGGCAGCTGAGATTCAGTGCAAAGAAGTGCAAGGTAATGCACCTGGGAAACAAAAACCCAGGGCAAGAGTACACAATGGGGGGTGAGATACTGACAACAGTAAAAATGGAAAGGGACCTGGGGGTAATTATATCAGATGACCTAAAGGTGGGCAAGCAATGTGAGAAGGCAGTAAGGAAGGCTGGGGGGATACTGGGATGCATAGGGAGAGGCATCAATAGTAGAAATCAGGAAGTTGTTATCCCTTTGTACAGACAGTTGGTGAGACCCCATCTGGAGTACTGTGTGCAGTTCTGGAGACCTCATCTCCGCAAAGACATAGACAGAGTGGAGGCTGTCCAGAGGAGGGCAACCAAAATGGTGCAGGGTCTGCACCAGAAGACATATGAAGAAAGACTAAAGGAGCTTAATATGTATACCCTTGAGGAAAGGAGGGAGAGGGACATGATAGAAACTTTCAAGTACCTCAAGGGAATCAACAAAGTCCAGGAGGGTGGCATCTTTCAGAAAAGAGATGTGCAAGAACAAGGGGCACAATTTGAAGATGGGGACGCTCAGAGGTAATGTGAGGAAGTATTTTTCACAGAGAGGGTTGTGGATGCATGGAACAGCCTCCTTGAGGAGGTCGTGGAGTCAAGAACAGTGGGGGAATTCAAGAATGCATGGGACAGACATAAGGCAGTCTTAGTGGGGGGTAGGAGGAAGTAAGCTGTTGGTTAACTAGGATCTGCAGCTTATCTGTTAGGTAGGAAATGGGCAGACTAGGTGGGTCAAGCGGTCCTTATCTACTGTCAAATTCTATGTTTCTGTTTCTATCCCTGGAGCAAAACATGTGGTTGTGTTCACTGGATCTGCAGGACACATTCTTTCATGTCCCAATCCGTCCTTCCCATCAGCGGGTTCCTCCACTTCAGGGTCAAAGGGACCCTGTACGAGTTCCGAGCCATGCCGTTCGGCCTGTCATCAGCCCCGCGGGTCTTCACCAAGTGCATTGCAGTGGTGGCAGCTCATCTTCCGCATCGAGGAGTACGAATCTACCCTTATCTCAACAACTGGCTCTTGGCAGGATCCTCCCTTCAGGAAGTAGAGAGGTCCAGGTATCTGGCTCTCCAAACCTGCTCTCAGCTTTGCCTCCCGATCAACGAGGCCAAGTAAGAACTTGTGCCTGCTCAGGTGATGGGCTTCATCGAGGCAGAGCTCGACTCTTGTCAAGCCAGAGCTCGGCTCCCAGCGAAACAGGGCGGAGGTTCTGTCCCCCTTTGCCTGATCATTTCTGTTTGGGCACTTGCGCCCTGCCAGGGACTTTCTGCACCTTCTGGGTTACATGGCGGCATGCATCTCAGTGATCCGTTGGGCTAGGTGGCATATGCGCCCCCTCCAGTGGGAGCTGGCTGCCCAGTGGACTCAGCACCATGATCATTTCGACCAGCTGATCACTGTAACCCAGAAGATGTGGGATGCTCTTCAATGGAGGACCGGCCCAGAACAGTTGCAGGAAGGCATCCCATTTGTCCGCCTCGAGCCGACAGTCATCCTTACGACTGATGCCTCTCTCATGGGCTGGGGAACCCACATAGGGGACAACAGGACCCATGGGTTCTGAACCCCCGAGGAGTCCCGATGCCACATCAACCTGTTGGAGCTCAGAGCAGTCAGACTGGCACTGTCAGGTTTCGCTCCTCAGCTCCGGGGTCAAGTGGTTCAAGTCCAGATGGACAATACCACAACCATGTACTGCCTCAACAAACAGGGTGGAACAACTCCCGTCTGTTGTGCAAGGAGGCGCTCCACATCTGGACCCTCATAAGTCGGCTGGAGGCGGATCTCCTAGCCATTCATGTGGCAGGAGTCTCGAACCAGCTGGCGGATGCTCTCAGCCACATAGGCCAGACATCCCATGAGTGGTCTCTCCATCCAGATGTAGCTTACAGTCTGTTCTCCCACTGGGGCAAACCCTTGGTGGACCTGTTTGCCTCCAGGGAAAACAACAAGCTGAGGCTGTACCATGCCCACCCTTCCTCAGCAGGGCTCGCTGCAGGGGGATGCCTTATCGAGGCCGTGGACCCCAGGCCTCCTCTACGCCTTCCCTCCATTTCCCTTGATCCACAAGGTGTTACTCAAGGTGAGGAGGGACAAAGCGAAGGTGATCCTGGTAGCCCCAGACTGGCCGCGCCAGTTCTGGTATCCAGATCTCCTCAGCCTCAGCTGCAGGCCCCCCGAAGCGCCTTTGTACACACCCAGACCTGATATCTCTGAACCAGGGGAAGGTATTCCATCCGGACCTTCAAACCATGCACCTCACAGTCTGGTACCTGAGCGGCTAGAGTTCCAGGCTCTGGGGAGTTCCAGGCTCTGGGTCTTTCCGAGGATGTCTACACCAGGGTGGAGGCATCTCGTAATGAATCGACCAGGAAATGTTATGCCTTCAAATGGAAGAGATTTTCCATTTGGTGTCAGGATAAAAGGCTGGACCCCTTATCTTGCTCTGTGGCTAACATTCTCGACTACCTTTGGTCTCTCTCCAAAGGAGGTCTGCGATCATCGACCCTTAGGGTGCACCTGGCAGCCATTTCCGCTTACTGGGTGTGGGCTGGTGAGCCGACATTGACTCAGGAGACAGTGGTCGGGTGCTTCTTCAAAGGCCTGGATCACATTTCCCCTCCGGTGCGTGAACCTCCACCTCCGTGGGATCTGTTGCTGGTTTTGACAAAGCTCATGGGCAACCATTCGAACCCATGCACATGGGAGCACTTTTACACTTGTGGAAGACGGCGTTCCTGGTGGCTATCATGTTAGCCAGAAGGACAGGGGAGCTCCAGGTCCTGTCTGTGGACTTCCCTTATCTGGTCTTTCACAGGGACAGAGTTGCCCTGCGACCCCACCCAAAATTCCTTCCGAAGGTGATATCAGAGTTTCACCTTAACCAGGTATTGACTCTGCCGGTATACTACCCTAACTACACCTCAGACGCCGAGTACAGGCTCCATACTTTGGATCTGAGACGTGCTCTGTCCTATTATAAGGAGAGAATGGCGGAAATTCATGGAGAGGTTCGCCAGCTGTTTGTCACCTACGCTGAAGCCGCTTCTGGCAGACCTGCAGCCAAACGGACCATTGCAAGGTGGATTACATCATGCATAGGTCTGTGCTATGAGTTGGCGTGCAAGGAGCCTCCCAGAGGAATAAGAGCTCATTCTACCCGCCATACTGTTGCATCGGTGGCTGCTTCCAGGGACATCCCTATCCAGGAAATCTGTTGTGCTGCTACCTGGGAAGTCAGCAAACACCTTTATTACCCACTACCACATCGACCTTGAGTCACGCTGGGATGCTGGTTTTGGGGCCTCGGTTCTCCAATCTTTATTTCCCAAGTAGGGGATGTGCGCCTTGCCTCCCTCCTCCCGGAGAACTGCTTGGAGTCTGCCAAGAAGTGTGGGTGAACAACATATCCACGCTCCTAGAAGAGCAGGCTACTCACCTGTAACAGTAGTTCTAGGAGTGGTATATGTTGTTCATCCACACACACCCACCCGACCTCCCCAGCTTTAGGTGCACAACCTGGCTTCCAGCGGGCTAAGATCTGGCGTCATGGGGCGGAGCCAAGGTTTATACCACCCGGGTGGGTGGGAGGAGCCAGCTTGAAGACTTCCCGGCAAGATTTAAAGGGGAAAGGGACATGCCAAGAAGTGTGGATGAACAACATATACCACTCCTAGAACTACTGTTACAGGGGACTAACCTGTTCTTTTGGTTACTATTACTTCTGCTTGAAGGATTTCTGAGCTACACGCTATCTGGTGTAAGGAGCTGTATTTAATTTTTCACAAAGACAGGGTGTCTTTGTGCACAGATCCTAAGGTCCCACTTCGAGGGGGATCTCTTGCAGCAGGTAATACCATTAGGACTAAGCCACCAGGCATTAGAACGACACAGAAAAAACTTCTAGCTAGCAGTCTGTGGCGGGGACCGCTAGCGTTGGCTCTGCCCCGGCGTCAGGCATGTGTTATAAAGGGAGGTCCCTTGACACCACCTCAGTTCTTTCCGCCGTCGACCCACTGACATAGGAACCACAGACGCCATTGCAGTCAACCACCGCTTTGGTGCCTTGGCAGCATTTACTCGTAGTTTGTTTTTCTTTAGCATTTTGTTCAAGAAAATGCATGTCTTCAACGACCTCTCAGCGGCAAAAGTTGAAGTGCGCATGTGGGAAGCAGATCCCGGTGAGGGATGGCCACTCTGCCTGCCTAATCTGCCTAGGCCCAGACCACCAGCCTGCTGACTGCCCGCACTGCCAAACGTATAATAGTAAAACCCGCATCCGCTGCCTCAAGACGCTTAAGGCCTACGTGCTGGAGCAACAAGTGGCTGCCATGCAGAAGACCCAGTTGGGACATAGTTTATCCACCTCAGCCAGGGAGTCTTCTCCCGCCTCCCCCCCAAGAAGAAAAGATCGGGAGAAAAAACACCATTACCGGGAGAGGGAGAGAGCCAGGTCGGAGTCCCACCCAAAGTCCCATCGCAGGCCTTCTGCTTCCTGTACCTCTGGCGGGAGGTTGGAGTCAGTTCCCCAAGGTACCACAGCAGTTTTGGGCATTACTCGGAAGAAGACCACCGCCTCATCGCACTCAAAAGGTAGGGAGTCTTCATCCCTGGGCGTTCGCCTGCCCAAGTTCCCTTGGACCACCAACCCCACAAGTCCTCGCATGGGTTGACCCAAGAGGGACAGGCGTCTGCTTTGGGCAAACCCTCAGAACCCATCACCCATAAGCACTGTGGTTCGTCCAATAGGCATAAAAAGTCAGACAACTCCACCAGACGCCAGGAGGTTGTCAGGTACCGGACGCCTCGTCCACCCGAGGAAAGGGTGACGTCAGCCTCCGCAGGTAGGCAGACTACCGGCTACTCCAACTCCACATCAGAGATGGATCAGGCACCACTGGCCAAAGAGCGGCCGTCGGCCCCGGAGGACCGGCTGTCAGCCCTGGTGACCTAGGCCCCAAAGGACAAAACTACAGGGGCTGAGGATGACGAACCACCTCCTCCTAAGGAGCCGGATGCCAGACCGCAAGGGGGCTCAGTTGCGCCGGACAAGACCCCGTCAGGCCTGATGCCAAAGACACCTATATACAAGGTGCCCCAGGACCAGATGTCGGCACCCGAAGGACCACAGAGTCCGACGCCTGGCCCCTCCAGCGTACCAAACCCGACACCTTTGTCCCCAGTCGTTCCATTAGCTGAGGTGGGAGTGCTTTTCAGTGCTTGATGGAACACCATAAAAGGGGATTTGCTCCCAAAACCCAGGGACCCATCCGCACTCCGGCCACCACCCAGGAATCAGTCACCTAAGTGACTGCCCCCGCCAATGGAGCATCCACCGCCTGATGAGGAGGATAGGCAGATGCCTGGTTCAGGCGGCAGAAAAAGGTACCCGTCCACTAGCGGACTCCCGCTTTCGACCTCAGGAGAGGACGCCGGAGGCTCCTTCAAGTACTCCTCCTATAATGAATTGCCTATTCTGTCTCCAGATCCAAGAAAGGACTCACCAGGGCCACCTCCGGATGACCCGTCCTTCTTGGACATTATGAGGCATATCCAAGCTTTGTACCAGTGGGTTACAGAACAGCTGGACCCCTAGTGGTGCCGTCTGGCAAAATTTCTGGGGGCTACTGACCCTAAACCCTTGGTCATTCCCCCATTGGTAGAGCCCTTCCAAGATGTCAGCAAATCGACATAGAAGCATTCAGCTACCATAACCGCATTACCAAGGAAAGCAGACAGGCTCTTTAAAACGCCTTTCTTAGGCGAGCATCCAAAAGCCGATTCTATGGTAGTGACAGCTGCGCATGGCAGGGCACGACAACCAAGGTACATGCGCACCTAGCCCCCAGACCCAGAGTCCAAAAAGCTAGACCAGATGGGCCATAAGGTACACTCACCGGCTACCTGCACAGTCAGGTCGTTAAATTTTCTTGCCCACAAGGTCACATACCAAAAGTCACTGTGGGCAAAAGCTATGTATCTGGCTAAGGCCCAGCCAGACTTGGAGGAGGGTAAGGCAGAACTTCTCACTGTCATCCAGTCGGGTGTGGATATGGATGAGTACATGCTAAGGAGCTCTTACGACTCCACAGACACAGCAGCAAAGGCAGCAGCCACAGGTAGCTGCATGAGGAGGCATGCCTGGCTCAGAGTTTCTGGTTTCTGCCAGGATTTACAAGATGCCATCTTGGGTGCTCCATTTCAGGGACCTGTCCCATTTGGCCAGGAGACTGAGAAACTTATAACTGGACTGCAAGACTCTGGTAAGGCGGTATCTGAGGTCCACCGTCTGTATAGGTCAGAACTGCAGGCCACCCAGTGCCGTCCCTTTCAAAAGAACCAGACACAGCAGGGAAGACAACAGCAACAGCACAAGGAAGGCTTTAAAAGGAGAGGCCCCCTGTTCCTTCAGGCGCCCAGACCTCGCCAGCCCACCACCTCCACAACAGCATGACTCCCTACCGACTCCTACCTCCTCTGGAGGAAGTGCAGGGGAAGGCGGTAGGAGGGAGATTCTCCCTTTATCAGTCTGGATGGTCCAATGTCATGTCAGATCGATGGGTTCTCCAAATAGTAGAAAAAGGATACTCCATGGAATTTACCCAGATCCCACTGGACAATCCACCGATCCCCTCCCACTGCTCACCTTCCCACGCAGTTCTCCTGCGGGCAGAAATACAGGCCTTGTTAGACAAAAGAGCCATCCAGGAGGTCCCTTATGCTCAAAGAGGCAAGGGATTTTACTCCCACTTCTTCCTAGTCCCGAAGAAGATGGGAGACATCCGTCCCATTCTGGATCTAGGTCAGCTGAACACCTTCATTGAATTCAAAAGGTTCAGAATGGTGACCTTAGCGAACCTGTTGCCCATGCTCCATCACAGAGACTGGCTTTGCTCCCTGGACATGCAGGATGCTTGTATGCATATAAAGATCCTGCCATCCCACAGGAAGTACCTTCACTTCACCTTCCAAGGAGGGCACTACCTGTTCAGGGCGCTTCCATTCGGTCTGTCATCAGCACCAAAGGTTTTCACCAAGTGCCTGGCAGTGGTGGCGGCGGCCGTCAGGAGAGGGGATCACTTTGTCTACCCCTGCCTGGACGATTGGCTTCTCACAGCTTCATCAGAAGACCAATTGAACAGGGTGATGGAGGAGACTTTCAGTCTATTCCAGACTTTGAGCATTACCTTAAATCTGCCCAAGTCACACCCATGGCCAGCTCAAAAGTTACAGTACATAGGAGCAGTCCTGGACACCGTTCAAGGGAAAGCCTTTCTTCCCACAGACCGGGCATCCAGGCTAAGGGAGGTCATTCACAGGGTGATTGGCTCGGACCTGGTCCCAGCGAGGGTGATTCTGCAGTTTCTAGGTCATATAGCCGCAGCCATAGCCACAGTTCCCCTTGCATGTTTGAATATGAGGATCCTGCAGTGGCACCTCAGAGTACAGTGGGACCAAGGCACGGATGAGCTTGAGGAGCCCATCTGGATCTCCAGTGCCGTCCATCAGTCCCTGACTTAGTGGGTCACCCCGGCACATTTGGACAAAGAGATTCCCTTCCAGCGACCCAGCCCACATCAGATCCTGACTGCAGATGTCTCTGGACTGGGATGGGGAGCACATCTTGCTTCTCATCAGATGAGGGGTTCTTGGAATTCAATGGAACATTCTCTCCACATAAACATTTTGGAGATGAGAGCCGTATTGTACGCCCTTCAACTCTTCCAAGGGGTACTCCTTCCTGGGCCCCTTCTGGTCCAGTCAGACAATACCCCAGTAGTCTTACATCTCAGCAAGCAAGGGGGCACACACTCTTATCCCCTATGCAGAGAGGCAATGAGGGTATGGACTTGGGCAGTGGAGCACAGCCTGTATCTCATGGCAGTCCATGTTCCAGGGATCCACAACATGCTCGCAGACAGCCTGTGTCACTCTCAGCCTGAGAGCCATGAATGGGAACTACAGTAAGAAGTCGCAGACAACTTCTTCAGAAGGTGGGGTCAACCAGAACTGGACCTCTTTGCGTCCCCAGACAACGACAAACTACCCAGTTTCTTCTTGCTAGATCCAGGGCCTGGTGTTTTTTGGTGAGAAGCATTGTCCCTGTCTTGGGCAGGGAGGTTTCTGTACGCCTTCCCTCCCTTCTCCCTTCTTCAGAGGATCCTGCTCAAGTTACAGGCAGAGGGTGCCAGAATGGTCCTGATCGCACCTTTCTGGAATTGACAGATTTGGTTCCCGGTGTTACAACAGCTGGCATCAGAACCACCGGTTCAGTTGCCCCTGTACACTCACTTGCTCTCCCAGGAGCAAGGGATATGGGTCCATCCAGTCCTCCAGTTCCTGCATCTACATGCATGGCTCCTGCGGACTTAGCTAGGGATAGATTTGGAGTATCCCTAAGAGTGTCAGAGGTGCTCGTGGCAGCGAGGAAACCCTCTACCAAGGCAGCATATGCCATGACGTGGAAGCGTTTCTGCTTGTGGGCATTCTCCCCATTCTCTAGATCCCCTCAATTGTCCGGTGGAATCTGTGCTGGAGTATCTTCTCCACCTATCGGACTTGGGCCTTAGCTACTCATCCATTAAGGTGCATCTCTGTGCATTGTCAGCTTATTATGCACCACTGAATGGGAAGACTCTGGCACAGTTGGACCTATGCAAGACCTTTCTAAGGGGCATCTTGCATATTAAACCTCCCAGGAGAGATTTTGTGCCATCTGGGGACCACCTGTTTTGGAGAAGCTCACCTTGCCCCCTTTGAACCAGCCACAAGTTGCGAACTACACCTTCTCTCTTGGAAGACATTATTTTTAGTTGCTATTACCTCAGCTCGAAGGATTTCCAAGCTACAAGCTCTGATGTGTTAAGAGCCTTACTTATTTTTCACAGGGTAACCTTGCGTACAAACCCCAAGTTTCTTCCGAAGGTAGTGTCTGAGTTCACGTTGAACCAGGACATCCAACTACCAGTTTATTACCCAGAGTATTCTAACAGAGGGGAGGCCTTGTTACACACTATGGATGTACATAGGATCCTTCGTTACTATTTGGCCAGGACCAGATCCTCCAGAAAGACAGACCAGTTGTTTGTCTCATTTGCCCACAGAAAGGTTGGGGCACCCATGATGAAGCGGACACTGACTAAGTGGCTCATGAATTGCATCACGTTCTGTTATCAGCAGCACAGCAAACCCTTACTGGGACCGGTTATGGGTCACTCCACCAGAGGGATAGCGACATCCTTTGCTTCTCTTAGGAAAATTTCTTCAGCGGACTTCTGTGCGGCTGCTGCTTAGAGTTCAGTGCACACTTTTGTTAGGCACTATTGTCTGGACGTTGCTTCCAGAAGGAGAGCAGGTTTCGGCCTAGCGGTTCTTCAAGGACTCCTCTCCTAATTGCTTATATCCTGACATTATTGTCCTCCACCCTTCTGACCTGGGTCTCTTCATGGGCACTGCTTGGGACTCAGTCCTAATGGTATTACCTGATGCAAGAGCTCCCCCTCGAAGTGAGATAGTACAGTTACATAAGAACTTAATATCTTCGAGAGGAGCTATTGCAGCAGGTGGCTTTCCCACACACCCACCTGCCCCTGGGGACTAATATCACTATTTTCTCTTTGGAGATAGGAGATCCTCCTCAGTTCTCCATCTGTTTTCAGCTGGGTCTCCGGCGGGAGAAATGAGGTGGTGCCGGGGGACTGCCCCCTGTATACCACGTCTGACGTCTGGGCAGAGCCGATGGGGGCGGTCCCCCACCACAGACTGCTAGCTAGAAGTTTTTTCTGTGGGGTCCTAACACTTGGCAGCTTAGTCCTAATGGTATTACCTGCTGCAAGAGCTCCTCTCGAAGAGCTACTGTTACGGTAAGTTCTTATGTAACTACTTTTCTCCCTGAGGTGATGTCTGACTTTACACTGTACCAATCTGTCCACCTACCTGTTTGTTTATTTTCCAGACCTTGTCAGTTCAGGGGAAGCAGTGCTCCATACTTTAGATGTGTGCAGAATTCTGAAATATTATCTGCTCCAAACTAAAGACTGCAGAAAAACAAAGCAACGTTTTGTTTCGTTTGCCCCGGGGAAAGAGGGCGTTCAGGTTCCAAACAATGTTTGTCCAAGTGTTTGGCCCATTGTATTGTGTTCTGCTACAACAAGCATGGCAAGGAATTGCCAGAGGCGGTAAAAGCCCACTCCACAAGGAGCATGGCTACCTCTGTGGCCTGTTTCAAGGGGACCTGAGCTGCTGACAGTTGTGCTGCTGCCACCTGGAGTACCGTTCATACTTTCACCAAGCACTATAGTTTGGACATTGCTTCTGGAGCCCGAGCAGGCTTCAGCCAGGCTGTTCTGCAAAGCCTCCCGTCCTAGGCCTTGGTTGACCTTCTTCCCAGACTGTTCTGCTGCACCTGTAATTGCTTGGGAATCATTCCTACAGTGTGACCTGATGACTAAGATACTCCAAAGATAGAAGTTACATAAGAACTTATGTAACAGTAGATCTTCGAGGGGATCTCAGTCATTAGGTCTGCCTTCCCTCCCACCATCCCCCTTCTTGAGGTCCTCTGCTCAGACTGGCTATATGGTGTATCCAGCCTTCTATTTAGGCCTGGGCATCTCTCTCTTCTGTGTCCCCCATGGCACAGGTTTGCTCTCTTAGTCTCTGGGGGAAAGAACTGAGGAGGGAGCGGGGCCACTCATGCCTTTATAGGGTTGATTATGTCAGCAGATGACGTCGTCATGGGCGGCCCCAGTGATACTGCTGAAAAATCTTCCTTCTGGATCCTGCTTCACTGACAGTGAAGTTCCTATGGTGTGACCTGATGACTGAGATCCCCTCACAGTTCAACTGTTAAGTTTGTAATAACTGTTCTTTTATAGTGTATGGTAGAACGCTGTTGAGCATGGAAATCCATGCTCTCAACAGCATTGTTATGCTTGCTTCAGTGCGTCATGATCTTGTTGTGCTGCACTGAGTATGTCACCGGTGCAGCACAAGATCGAACGCATTCGGGCATGCGCAATTGAGCGGCCCCACGCGACGCGGAAGTAAACGCACTGCTACAGATCTCCAAGTAAGACTTGTTTTTTTTTCTTATAGACTTGTTTCAGAGGGATCGTGAGTGCTGATTATGGTTGCCCATACACTATAAAAGATTGTATATGAGCAACCATACACAAACAAGACAGTTGTTAGATCTCAAGGTTTCCATGGTAACGGACCTTTCGAACTGCGCTGTCGAGGTCTCTGGTTACCACAGAAACATCTCGATCACAACTGCCTTGTGTATGCTTGCTCATCCACAATCCTCTATGTTATGCTGGTCATGTGACTAAAGACTAAGGCTAAAGAACCCAGTGATCTGAGTGGTGCCCTTTTCTTGTTGGGTTTGCTCTTCTACACCCGACATCATAATCCTCAGCTTGAGACAGCATAATCATTTACACAGAAAGAGATTAGGATGTCACAAGGCAAAGACCAAAATGTCAACTGTAGGCAGCCAGAGCAGCAATGATGTATTTCTGACTTCAGGGGTGTTTAATTGCTCAGTCACTAAAATGAGCAATTTGCACATCTGATTTTTTTTTTAAATTTTTTTTTTATTTAGTTGTTAACCAGGTATAGTACGCTAAGCTGAAAGCTTTTTTACAGGAGTGACCTGGGAGCACAAGGAGGTTAAGTTCTGTCAGTTAAGCCCAGAACGTGGCTCTGGGCACCCATACAAACATGACATTTTTCAAATGTCTTGTTTATAGTTTGAATCTCTCCAGGGGCTGTGTTGTAGGACTCGAAGACGTTGGGTTTTCCCTGTGTCTCATGGAACTGAGTGGGCTTAATTGGCAAAAATCCAACAAATGTGCCAGTTGCTTTTCTTAGTTAATGAGCAGTTTGGAGGCATGTGATAAACATTTGTGCCGTTTTCTTTTTCCATCTCATTTCAGCAGTTCTATGGTATATTGAAAGTTGTAGGAAGATTGTATTCATGTTATACTGCTTTACATTTGTATTTTGTGAGTATGCTGACCGATAGTTGTTACCTTTGTTTCTAATAGGTGGAATCCCCTGTTATTTGTAAAATTCTGGACACTGCAGATGAGAATGGACTGCTATCAGTACCCAGTTAAATTGCCAGCACAAGCAGTAATGGAACAAAGGCTAATGGAACTGATCTTCAGATATATTATTTATTAAAGATTTTGGGTATCCCTGTACATCTACTGGAGTTGCATATTTTTGAGAGACTCTCTGAATGAAAAAGGAAAATCTACATCAAAGGCAGAACACACCTGCCAGTTTGCACAGTAGAAAAGACTCTTTACGACTTTATGTATACAAAAGACTTACGATAAAAATATTTTCTTTTAATGTTTTGCTGTTCTATGGGCTATTTTCAAGAGCTTCGATACAACTCAGACTGTATGAACTGTCACCACTAATTGAGCTGGACAGGCCAGAGATGGTTGAAACCAGGATCTAACAAACTCCTCTCTTAGTCCCTCCAAGGTTCACATTATCCAGGAAAGAAGGTACACCACAATAATTCACTAAAGCTGCAAAACCTGCAAAAAGAAATTTATTGAAATATTCGATGTAAATATATTTTTTCATTTGACGGACATTACAGTACATCTTATTTCACTTTTAGAATTAATGTTACACTGGGTTCTCATTGAATATACAACTGCTGAGCAACTTTACATTACATTTAATCCTGTGGGCCAAAAATAAAGATGTTTTGAAAAAATAAAAGATACGGTGTGGAACTCTAGATTGGGTTTGGTTTTGATGTTAATATGGAAGTTTGACTTGCCTGCTTTTAAGTACTGAATCACAGAGTAATCATTTTTGAATTGTATTGTTGGTAGTTTTTATTGCTTTTTGTTTTAATTATATGGAGCATAAAATATGTACTGCAGTGCATTACAATTTTTTTTACACACCAGAGATATGTTACTCAAACCGTGAGAGCGAATCTCAAGTGGTTTGTAAAGCCAACACACATGGATGGTGTGTGTATTTAAAAAAAGTAAAAAAACAAGTAATGCTATGATGCAGTATTTATTATTTTGTTAATTACTGGTTTTGTAACTAAAGGTGCAGTGTCGAGTTCTAGGGGCGTAGATATAGTTCACTATCCACACATTGGCAGTTCCACTGAAAGTGCTGATGCGTTGGATTTAAGCTAAGCTCCTCCCACTACCCATGCAGTATATCCTGCGGCTGTGCCCCGTGATGTCAGGTCTTCCTTTCCGCTGGAAGAACTTAATCTCCTACACCTTCGCAGCTTTGCACATTATAGGGCCTGAAGTACACCACTGGCGAAGCCATTGCTTTTTCAAAGAGTTCCTTTGGTAGAGCTGTAATTCTTCAGTTCTGTTCCTGCCTCAGCAACGAAGATGGAACACGATGAAGTAAAGCCAGCTCTCGGGTTCAAGTTTTGTGTCACATACTGCCAGAAGGTGTCACAGATGGCCCAGACATGTCTTGCCTCTACTGTCTGGGGGCTACACTCTATGTTTTGGGTTGCGGCCTGTGCCAAATGATGCTTCTTTTTTTCCTTGGAGGATTGCACAACCCAGCTTCTCCTCGGCTGGCCAGGTGATCGAGACCTGAAACTGTGGCCAAAAGGCCACAAGAAGGCCTCTGCTGCAGCGGAGTCAGCAGCCCAACTTGCAGCCAGTGCTGCGGTGTCCACCTCGTTGGCCTGGATGTCACTACTGGCTGGGGCCAGGGTATCCTTCACTGGAGAATTCCAGGAGATGTGTGCGGCCCTCCAGGCCTTCAGGGAGAGCTCTGTCCACCACAGTAAGAAACACAAGTAGCGCTAGCTTTGGACCGGGAGAGATCACGCTCCTCCCACTCCCTCGACTCTCCTGGCCACTCAATGTGTGTTGAGCACTCGATTTCGGCTGTGCCTTCTTTGTCAAGAGCCAGCTCACAAGCTCCACAGTGTACCCATCATGCTTGCCGACCTCGACACCACCCAGTCAGGCAGTCGAGATTTATCTTCCAAGAATCAGTCTTCACCATTCATTACTGGTGGGTCTTTTCTGGCGGCATGAGGGCCCCGTGGGAGTGTATGCCTTTAAAAGCTTGAGAGGCAGGAGACTGATGGGGACAGTGTCACCCACAAGGCAAATGTTTGACGTGGCACTCATGGGCTGGCCAGTAACCGATGCCAGCCTCCTTCCTCCTAAGTTCTGTTCTTCCCACTGTCGAGGTATCACTCTGTGGGAGCATTCATCATTTTCATCTGCGTCACCAGGCCTAGTTCTGTTTGTCGCCACGTGCTCAATACCGTAACACTTATTTTGGCTTTTCATCTACGCCTTTTTTCTTCCCTGTCCCTTTTATGGTGCTGAGCCCTGTTTTGGCTGTTTTTCTTTTATTTCCATAGTCAGTAATGTCCGGATCCCAGGGGCCTCAAAAACCTAAGAAGTCGTCAACCAAGAAGACGGCATTTCCCCCATGTGCAGGTGCCCCTCTGGGAGAAACGGGTCCGTCCGGGACCAACATAATTGCTGCTGGACCTGCCTTGGAGTGGAACATGATATGGACCACAGCAATGCCTGCTTCTCCATGGACTTCCGCACTTTAGATATCCATGTGATGAGGTGAGGTCATCCGCCCCCCCCACACCTTTGGCAGCAGGCGTCGCACTCGGGACTCCAAGGTAAGGTCCCTGGGCTCTTCCCCTGAGCCCCTCTCCGATACTGCATATACTGAGGGAGACCAGGCTTCCTCTTGTCCTCGTCTTGCCAGGATGGGACACACGGAGGAGTCTGTGGGCAGCACCCTTCCCACTCAGGGGTCCAGAACCCTCCAGTGACAAGGTCGCAGATATATGCTGGACCTGCACCGGTGGGTCCCTTGGGGCTGCGGCCCAGTGCCATTTCGGCCTCTGGTACTGAGGCAGGTGAGCAGAGCAGCACCATCTGCACAGCTGGGTCCCCTGCTACTGCTGCTGCTGCTTGTGGCACTGGAAGAGGGAATGTCTCTGGAGCCACTGGCCCATTGGAGATCTTCTGGATTTTGTTCTCTGAGCGGCCAGATGATCCGAGGGACAAGGACCAGGATAATCCTGACTGTCTTCCAGCCTTTGTTGAGGAAGGGGACCTTTCTGGGCCTAGTCCTAGGCCTTTAGCATCCACGGCGTCATCCCAGGGTGTTTCTCTGTCTGGTGCTGGCTGCGGCACCGCCTGTGTCCTGTCAAGCAGCGCCGTGGACAGTCCTGGTGCCAGTTCCAATGTTGGGGAGAGATTGGTGCCAGGTTCGGTTCCGGCACTGTTCTTGGTGCCAGATCAGGTTCGGGCATCGCCTCCGGCAGCAAATCTAGCTCTGGTGCAGTTTGCGGTGCCGAGGGGGTTCCGTTGCCACTTGCGGTGCTGGCTCTCCCTTGCCTCAGGTACTTGCTACTGGTGATGTCCGTAAGCCTAGCCCAAGGGGCAGGTTCCATTCCAGTGAGACAGGGGCTGGTAGGTCCCAATTGACACCGTGTTCCATGTCTAAAGTGGCTGGTGGCTCTGACAGGAGTTGCAGTGTTGACTCGAGTCCTTTGCCCCCCCCCCCCCCGGAACTGTCTGGGCCTGTGGTAGATGGGGATCGTGGCCACCCTGTGGGACCACTATGGCTCCAGTCTCTCCTCCTGGGGGTTCCCCCCCCCAAAGGCACCACCTGGACCTCCCCTCTGCAGTTGGGTGTTCATAGATGGATGAGTTGCTCAGTCCCTCTCCTAATGTGAGGTCCCCTGTTTGTTCTCATAGCCCTGGCAGAGAACCTGGCCTGGTTTGCCATGTCTCGCCTCCTCCTCTGCCTCTGCCTAACCTTCAGGCTCTCCTGGGCATTTCAGGTCCTTAGGGCTGTTGTCCTGGGAAAAGATCAGGGCTTTGGCAAGTGCCTTCCCCACTTACCTGAGGTCACTGGACCAGGCTGTCTTCCAGCCTGAGACCCCAGCACCGCCACACTATGAGTCCAGCTCCTTCTCATCTTCTTCTTCCTCCTTTGGAGAAGAGGCCTCTTCCCTCCAACTACTCTCTGACGCTGAGTACACCCTTTACCAATAGTTCCTTTCGGAGATGTTGAGGGAGCTGCAACTGCCCCATTTCTGTGGCCACAATTCTGCATGTTTGATGCTGCTCTTCCTTGAGAAGTACAGTCATGACTACACAGTCATACCTCCATGGCCCAGGCCTTTCGTGGAAGCATCAAAAGACATCTGGCTCCATCCCTGTGCCCCCTCTCCAGCCCCAAGGGATGTCTAGCACAGGTATTGCATATACCTGGGGTCTCCAGGAGCCATGTCACGCTCCACTTCTGGGGTCCAGCTCCTGGACACCCCTTCTGGACATAGGTGGCCAGTGCGCGACCGTCCCTCAGAGTCTTACTCAGCTGAGTTTGACATTTTGGGTCAAATAATCTCAGTGGCATGCATCATTTTGTGCATTTCTGCACATCAGGCACACCAGGTGTCCTTTGGCAGGCACTTGTGGGCAATGCTGTAACAGCTCGTGGCATCTTTGCCAAACTGTGAGCAAACCAGACAAGCCATATGCCCTTCTGCGCAGGGCCTGGAGCTGGCGAAACACCAGGCAAGGGTGTCCTACGATGCCAGCAACGTAGCCTCCAGGCTAGTGGGAACTGCGGTCTGCATTATACTGACGGCGTGGCTGCGTCTTTCGTGGTTGTCACCTTTGGCCTGATGTAGGGTGATTGCCTCACATTTCCAGAGGGCCCACTTCTCCCGTGGGGCCAGGTGTGAACTTGCGGGGTGCATTCCTGGTCTCAGGCCACTGGAGCCTCCGCCTGCCTCAGACCAGTCTTGGGCCTCACCAGGCCTGTGATGGATCCCCGCCTCTCTGTGCTTTTCCCTCAGAGGAAGCTGAGGGAACAGCCATTTCTCCCAGGGTTTGCCAGCACCACCCTTGGTGGTAAGCGTGGCACTTAGACCCACCAGTAATGAATGGTGAAGATTGATTCTTGGAAAATATGAAAATTATATACTCACCATAATTCTTGATCTTCCAGAATATCTTCACCTTCATTACTGTTACCCGTTCACCTTCCCCTGGAATGACCAGGCTCTGGGTAGTCTTTCTTCTTCCTTCTGGCATTCGCCTCTCTTCTTAACCCCCCCCCCCAAAAAAAAAAAATAGGGACAGAGGCACATGAAGGGCAAACCACTTTGGGGACCTTGTTCCCTTCTGATGGCCCCTACTGTGACCCTCAGAGAAAAACACATTTTTTTCATTAGGGCAGTTTTTATCCCCTAACCCTGTGATCCTGTCCCCTGGTTGTTTAAAAACAAAAACAGTCAAAGAGCCACTTTCAGCCTCTTCTTCTCCTTTCTCTCTAGTTTCTTCCCTAGTTTAAAAAAAAAATACGAACTTAAGAAAAAAAAAGAGAGAGAGCAGCAAAGGAGAAACAGGGTGGAAAAGCCCCTTTTTCTACCCCCCCCTTTTTTTCAGGGGTGCAGTCTGTAGTTGGTTGCTGTTGGGTAAGCTTCCCTTTTCTCCCTTCTTCTTTGAGGGCAAAGACTTACAGGGGACAGGCATAATGGAGACAAGAAGCATATCGGGAGTTGTGGCCCAACTCCCTTACCTGATTCAGCTTTTTTTTCCCTTGCAGTTTACCTTCTGCTTTTTCTTTAGGCGGTCTGCTACATCTCCCTTTCTCTTATTTTTCCCCTTCTTGGGGATTTTCCTCAGTAGGGGAAAGAGAACATGGAAAAAAGGAGTCATTCAGTTTTTTGTGTGTGTGTGGATTCCTAGACCTGGCAACTGCCCTTCTAACAGGGACCCCTTCTCTCAATCATTTTTCCCCCCTTAGGGGTTGCACCTTACCTCTTGAGTTCCTAGTTGTCTCTCTCTTTGGCCCAGGAATCTGAGCTGATGCTTTGCTTCTTGAGCCCTGGCTCTGCTATTGTCAGGCCTCTCGGGACAAGAGGCTCTCAGTATTTCCTCCCATATTATATTTTGGTCATATGGAGCCCTTGAGCCACTACCTTTGGTAGTTCTCGTACCTATGGGCGGACAACCCTGACTGGCAATGCAGTTTCAGGGCTCACAGCTCTACTCCTGTTTCTGGGACTTCAGGGAAGTACTCCTTCCCCAGCAATCTACCCTTACTGGGGCGGGTCGTTATGATATTGTGGACCTTTGCATCTCACTTGAGGGTCATCTAGCCTCTTGAGAGCATAAGCAGTCCCTTTTCACAGTGGGGAGTAAGCCAACTCTTCTTACACCATTGTTCTCTTGCATAGAGCTTGGGGTCCCCGCTGCTCGGTCTCGCTCTCTCTTCTCCTGCCCGGTTGTCCTGGTCACCTTTTCATCACTATCAAGGCCCTCCTCCCAACCTTCTTTCCTTTTCTAATGATTGTTTTTATTTCTTTGTTCTTTTTATATCCTGTATCATTTTGGCTGTCCCTTGAGCACTCCTGCCCCAACCCTTCTTTTTGTACCCTTTATTTCCTCTACTGGTGAACAGAACTGAAGAAGGAGGGTGGCTGGCATCGGTTACTGTCCAGCCCACGCGCACCACGTCATACGTTTGCCTTGCGGGCGTCACCATCCTTGATATCAGTCCCTTACCTCTGAGGCTTTTAAAGGCATACGCTCCTGTGGGGTCCTCATGCCTCCAGCAAAGACCCACCAGTAATGAGTGGTGAAGACATTATGGAAGATCAAGAATTACAGTGAGTACATAATTTTCATTTCTGTACCATGTCGATCAGTTGCCAGAGGTGAATGAGTCAATCTCAAAGACTCCAATGTTCTCTGTTTTCAATGAGGACGTGAACTGGTCAGTGTGCCCAATCAGCTCCACTTGGGAACAGCTTCCACCAGTGGTCATTCCATTGAAGCCAGTGCATGTTATATGTACTAATCCCCAGTGGCTTCACCTCAGCATTGGCAGAGATTCGTGGCAACCACAGGGGACCGGCACCTGCCAAAGGCTTCTACACACACAGTTCTATGTAAATAGGGAAAGGACTCACCAACTGCTATTCCATTCTTCAGCGTGGAAACTTTATTGGTGTAGTAACAAAATCCAAAGTTCATATAAAACGAGAGACAAAAGATACAAAGCAGTGCATAGGTGACTTCCTGGTTCCTCCACCAGCTCCCTACGTCGACATGAATCACCTGACATGTTTCACCAATCAGGCTTTCTCAAAGGTGATCACGTCATGCTCTCGCCCCCCCTCTAAATAGGAAGATTGTCTTAAAGACACAATGTCCATTAACATACTCATTAAACAAACTTGTAAAACACAAGCCAATATATTTAACATTCACAGACCAGTTTTCATCTCTTTAAACAGAAAGATGGTAGTTTAGACCATAAAGATCTGTATTGAAACACTTACAAGAAATGTCAGTACTTATTAGCACATTTATTGGTAGCTGTAAATAGAAAGTAGAAAATGAAGCACAAACCTAATTTTAAAACCCAGAAACGATCATATAATCTTAAAAGAATAAATGTATTACAAATTGTATAGGTATCATATAGCAACAATATTGCTCTATTTCAAACCACATTTCGGAATTATTCATTTTTGTACAGTACAGGCATGTTCTATGAAATCATATCAAGGCACCTCTTCCTGATGTACTCCAATTAAAATTAGTCAAACCTGGTAGTTTGAACCCGAAGACATGCAAGTGTTCATGTAACTGCCACTTAAGATGACTGAATGCATATCTGAAAATAAAGAACAAAATATGTGTTTAATTCAACATTTATGATGCTAAATACAGCTTACTGTTTCTTTAAAAAAGTTTTATTTATTTATTTAGCTTTTGCTGACCGGGTAAGTACACTAGACAAGTATTATGCCTATTTTCAGGAACGACCCGGGAACATTAACCAAATTGAGGCAGTCCAGAGAAGGGCAACCAAAATGGTGCAGGGACTGCATCAGAAGACATATGAGAACAGATTAATAGAGCTCAATATGTATACCCTTGAGCAAAGGAGGGAGGGAGAGACGTGATATGATCGAGGCATTCAAACACCTTAAGGGCATTAACAAGGTGAAAGAGTCTAATATGTTTAAATATAAGAAAAATAGCAGGACAAGAGGACACAGCATGAGATTAGAGGGGTGCCGATTAAGGGGAATGTGAGGAAATTCTTTTCACAGAAAGGGTGGTGAATGCATGGAATGGCTTACCTCAAGAAGTGGTGGCTATGAATACAGTGCAGGGCTTCAAACAGGCATGGGGTAGGCATAAGGGAGCAATACAAATGAGTATGAATAGATAGGCCACTGACAGAGCAAAGGCCAATGGCACATTTATAAGGTAAAAAAATAAATGGGCAGACTGGATGGGCCTTGCGGTCCTTATCTGCCGTCAACTTCTATGTTTCTATGAGAATACAACATGGGGAATACAGTCAAGGTACAGAGAGGAAGATAGTACATCATGTCACAATAAACAAACGTATGGGAAAGAAATACATCATTTGACAATAAGAGGAAACATATAGGAGTGGAGCACTATCCAAGGAGTGGATTGGTCATAATATAACTTATAACTTTATAGTTGGCACTCCCTAGACTAGCAGGTTCACTGACAGATTATTTACAGGTCATCACATTATCTAAGACATACAAGTTAGGCAGTATCAGGACACTTGGGAGTAGGCATTCCTACCTATGACCATGGTGCAATGTTGTGGACAATAATGCCCACAGTTTAGAATTTGGGCAGTTGAGAATGGAGTAGACAGAAATCATTGGAACCGCAGGAAGTATCAAGCAGCTTCAGTGGGGGCAGCTTGGGGTAAGTTTAACCAACGGTTTGATACATTACTCTAGGGAGGCTTGGGGCAGTCACACACTGAGGCTATTTTTAGGAAACCCCACAGGGAACTGCGAAAAACTCGGATAGGAGGGGGCCGAACGGATATCCCCCAGGGAGGGAGTTCCAGAGTCTGGGTGCGCTTACGGCAAAGTCCCGATCCCCCCATGAGGGTACGGGTGGAAGGGACTTTGAGCATCCCTGATGTCAGAGACCTAAGATGGTAGGGAGTAGGATCCATTTTTGGCAGAAGCCTGGCCAGCCCCTTGGGGATGCTGGTTCTGACCACTTTCCCCAAGAGGTATCCCATCCCGAAATCAAGGTATCTGGCTGGGGAGAGCCAGCAGAGTTTCTCATATAGCTCACATTGGTGGGTGAGGCGTGGGGCAGCCAAAGCAAAATGACAAATGTTATTATATGCTGTGTACCACCAAGTGAGATGAATCTTTGGGGAACGAGCAAATAGGTGCAGACCATAGCTGAGGGAGGGAAGAAGCACACCTCTCACAAGGGCAAGTCTGGCCATTGGTGTGAGGTTGTACCTGGCCCTATAGGCCAGATCCAGTTTGCAGTTTGCAGCCCTGCAGATGTTAAGGATATGATTCCCCATGTCAAGTTGGGGGTCAGGTGTTACCCCCAGGTATTTGATGGAGTTCACTATGGGTAGTGAGGGTCCATCTGTGCTGGTGATGTTTAACAAGGCTGACGAGGCTTTGATTTTGGCCGTTGAGCCAAAGAGCATAGCCTGCGTCTTTTTCAGGTTCAGGACCAGTTTGTGGTTAGTAACCCAGGGCAATGCATTGTTAGTCATCGGACAAGCACTGGTTTAGGGTAGTGGCATTCTGAGAGTGAGCCAGTATTACCAGGTCATCTGCTTACATGGGGGCTCTGCAGTTGGTAGTCACCATGTGTAGTTGATTGATAAAGAGGGAGAAGAGGAGGGGGCCCAGTACCAAGCCCTGAGGGACACCGGAGGTCACCGGTAGGGGCTTGGAGAGGACTTTATTGAAGAAGGTACGCTGCTTTCTACAATGCAGGTAGCTCATTAGCCATTTCATGGCATGGGGGGAGAGGCCAAGTGACCACTGCTGAGCACCAAGCAGTTTGTGGTCAACAAGGTCAAAGGCTTTGGACAGGTTGATAAATATGGCACCAGAGAGTTTGCCCTGATCCATGGCTGTCCTGATACTTGATGTAACTGAGATCAAGGCTGTGGTGGTGCTGTGTCCCTTTTGAAAACCATGCTGGGCCGGAGACAGCAGCACATGAGCGTGTATATACTCCGAGAGCTGCTCAGCCACAACCTTTTCGAGGAGCTTGCTAAGGGTTGGGAGAATGGCAATCGGACGATAATTATCCGGCAATTTAGGATTGCCCTGCTTCAGTATAGGGACTATCCTCACCTCTTTCCAGATATCAGGGATGGTCCCCAATCTGAGGGATAGATTAAAGATGTAGGCTACTGGGGAGGCAATGTGTGCAGCACCAAGTTTTAGAAGCTTGGGCTCCAGGTTGTCTGGGCCAGGGCTAGAGTACTGGGAGAGGCCGGCTAGGCATCTCTGCATGTTCTGTACTGATACAGCCCTGAGGTAAAACATTTGCCGAGGAGGGTGGTCCTCTTGCCGAGTGGAGGGAGGGGGGTGGCGCAAGTTCTCATCAGATGGGAAGAGGGCAGTGAAGGCCGAGAGGTCTGAGAAGTGAGTATTTAGGGAGTTGGCTATGGTATGGGGATTTTTGCAGGAGACTCCATTTATGACCATGTCCGTGACCCCCAGATGGGAGGACCCACTGACACGGGATTTAATATCTCTCCAGAACTTCCTGGGATCACTGGCGGAACGGAGTAGGGCGAACTTGCAAAAGTCACTTTTCGCAACCCTGATGGCCTTTTTGCACTTGTTCCTGAGGTGTCTATACCTTTGAGAAATAGTGGGATCACTGGAACCTTTGATACGGGCCCAACACTTATCTCTCTCCCGCATCTGGGCTAAGAGATTCCCATTTAACCAGAGGGTAGCAGACCCCCTCACCCTGCGGGTGACCTTGGGAGCATGCTTGTCTTGCAGGGCCCCGAAGGTGGAGAGGAAGTGAGAGTTTGCCACAGAGGGGTCAGTGGCTCCAAACACCCCAGACCAGTCAGTAATTCTTAAGTCCTCCAGGAACTACCCAGGGTCAAACCTGGAGTAGTTTCTGACATGCATAATTTTGTGAGGAATTTTGGGGGAGGGAATTTTCCTTACACAGAAGACCGGGGAGTGGTCGGAGATGGAGTCAGATAGCGTGCCTGCAGATGAGATCCTGCCGGGGCAGTTAGACATGAACCAGTCCAGTAGGGTACAGGAGGATCCATTTGCCATCCACCTGGTTGGCTCCTGGATGAGTTGGGTCAGGGTAAGGTTAGCAAGTAGGGGCTCAGACTGCTTAACATTACCACTATCCCAGTTAAGGTTGACATCACCCAGGATTATGAGTTCATTTTCCCCAACACTGGGACCAACTGAGTCCATGAGGTGGGTTAATCCAGGGAGTCCACCCTTTGGAGGGTTGTAGGTGCACACCAGGTGCAGTTTCTTTGTGTCCCCAAGTAGCAGAAGCACATGTAGTAACTCACAGGGGGACATGTTTGTTTGCTGGTGGGCAACTAGGGAGATTTTTAGGTGGCTCCTGTAGTAGATTAGTATGCCACCCCCCACTCTTGCTCCCAGCTCTGTCCAGTCGAGTAAACTCATACCCAGTGAGTGCACAGGCAGAATCAGGGACAGGGGGTTTAAGCCAGGTCTCCGTCACTCTGAGGATGTCGGGTTTATAGAGTGCCACCCACGCTAATAGCTCCTCTCGATAAGGTAGCAGGCTCCTGATGTTGAGATGAGCTA
Source organism: Neoceratodus forsteri (assembly GCA_016271365.2). Taxonomy (NCBI): domain Eukaryota; kingdom Metazoa; phylum Chordata; order Ceratodontiformes; family Ceratodontidae; genus Neoceratodus; species Neoceratodus forsteri. The sequence goes on from CM057450.1 coordinate 1,404,513,163, forward strand.
TTTTTAGACCCTTACACATGCCGCATGTGGGAGGGATTTTGTGGGTCAGATTTGTTGGACCAGTGTTGGTTTCAATATCTCCAGCCAGAAGTAGTGTAAGAAGAAGGAGCCTGGGGAGATACCACCTCATATGTGGTTGGCCATCTGGGAGCTTTTTAGCACAGATACGCTTAACCCTGGTTGTATACATTAGGCACCGAAGATCTAGACAGCAAGTAATACAGCGGTGTGCCTTGTTGAACACAAGGATATTGGAGAAGGTATAGTCAGCTACCTCGTAGGTGGAAGACCACTTCCAGTTGTCACCCAATGATATTGGGGGGGGGTGAACATTTGAAGCAGGGTAAGTCCCAGTGCAAGGCCTGCAAGGACTAGAGTCCTATGGGTGGCAGTCAGCACACCCTTTTCCTCTGCTTTGTGAGTATCCCTACTCTCCCTAGACGGAGGGAAGGGGTACCACGCCCACATCCTGGCTGGAGGCATAGGACCAGCCTGTGAGATATTGCCCAGTCAGCCAGCAAGAAGCCGATGGGTAGGAAGGGAGGATGGAGGTACCAAGGCGGGAAGGTAGTTATTGAGACTTGTTTTGGTTTGCACCAAGCTATTATAAAGGACTGCACAGTGCAAGGAATGCTGCCAGCTATGGCCGGAAGGGACTGGACTAGACTCCTAGGAGGCAGCTCCTGCCCTAGCCCTTTGTGGGCACACTTACAACCTGTCGTCAGTTTTACGAGGACAATTTAGGCAGGCATCATCTGAGCAGTATAGGTGGGAAGTTAGGAAATTAGGAACAATTTATAGTACTAGCGACTTTAGTCAGGCAGTTAAACAGTTCTAGCGTAGTGAGAGCCCTACTCCTTTTTGGCTAGATCACCATTAGCAGGGGCTGAGACTATAGGGACCAGCAGATGTGAGAACACCTGAATGACGATCTTGGTACTGGCACAGACAAAAAAGCTAAGCAATTAGTCAAAAATAGCTACGAAATTAGGACAATAAAGGTAACACAGTCAGGGATCATTACACAGGCAGTTAACAGTACAGCGGTAGATTATACAGGCATGTAATTTGTATAACTCAGTCTGGAAGATGAGAGTAGGGAGGGCTTCTCTGAGGTAGATTACAGACTATACCACTGGAGATGAAGCAATACCTCCCCTTTTAGCTGCTAGGGTGAGACAGCTCACAGGGGCGGAGCCAGTGAGCATTTAGTGGGAGGAGGGAACGGGGTAGGCCGGAAAATTCAAGCTCTCTCCTGCACCGGGGCAGGGGCCAGGAGCTTAGCGAGTGTATTTGTCCGCCGAGGAGGCCCGCCGGAGCTCCAGTGGCCCACAGCACCTCAACTCGGCAATTGGGAGTATTTCTTGTTAGCGCGAGGGGGGGACCTTTAGGAGTAGGTCACCCTCGCCTCCCCTCCGCGCAGTGTCAGGCAGTTGAGTGAGGTCGATGGAACAGCTCTCCCTTTTAGGAGTGGAGCGAGAGCGTCACCAGCCGACCAGGACCAATAGGGGAGGGCACTTTCGGCACCAATTTCAAAACAAAGCACAGTGTCCTGGATAAAGTTTTTCGGCAATGGGTCCCAGTCGCAGTTCAAACAATTTCAAGTGCACCCTCAGCCACCCTCCTTTCAGTAGTCCCTGATGCTGCAGCCCATTGCTTCAAGTTCTTTTGCAGGTAGGACAGAGAAGAAAACAAAATGGCAGTGTTTGTCAGGAAATTCAAGCTCTCTCCTGCACCAGGGCAGGGGCCGGGAGCTTAGCGACTGTATTTGTCCGCCGAGGAAGCCCGCCGGAGCTCCAGTAGCCCACGGTACCTCAACTCGGCAATCGGGAGTATTTCTTGTTAGTGCGAGGGGGGGAGGACCTTTGGGAGTAGGTCACCCTTGCCTCCCCTCCATTCAGTCCTTTTCCTTCCATTGCCTTCAGAGAAAAAATCCAAAACTCTTTTCTTTTCAATAACAGATTGTCATAGTCTCCCCCCCCCCAACCCAGATGGAATTGTTTTTTTCTAGACCTGTAAAAATGAAGGAATGTGCTGTTTTATCTCTGCTTTTTAAAACATGCATTGCTAGAGCATTCTTTTTGTCTTCATTTTCTATAGCCCTGGCATGTTCACCTATGCGTGTTTTGAAAGCCCTCTTCGTTTTACCTATGTAGTATGACCCACATTTGCACACTGCCAAATAGATCAAGCCACAGGTACTGCATGTCATAAAACCTCTAACATCATTAATTTGACTAGTGACTGGATTTTTAAAAATTCTGGTATGTTTAACCAGTGGACAATATTTGCAGTTGCCACATCTTGTACTTGCATTTTCTCTCCTAGGCAACCACATTCTTGGTCTGTTTTCAACTGGTTGTACAGAGTGCATAACTATATCTCTGATACTTTTTCCTTTTCTATAAACAAATCTTGGTCCTGTAGCCACTAGATCAACTAAACCTGGATCCTGTAATACCACATGCCAATTTTTCTTTATTATTTCAGAGATGTTTTTGGATTGTGGTGTATATGTACTAACAAAACACTGTTGTACATCCTGTTTTTGATTGGTGTTAATTGTTTTTTCTTCCATTAATTTTACCCTCTGTACGGCATCAACAGCAGATTTAGCATTTCTAATTGTTGTTTCACCATATCCTCTATTTCTCAGTCTTTCTGTTAGTTCTGCAGACCTTTCCGCATATAATTCCTGATTACCGCAGTGTCTCTTAGTCCTGGTGTACTGGTGCTTAGGAATAGCTTTGATTGCATGGTACGGGTGGTTACTACTTGCCTGCAACAGTGTATTCCGATCTGTCGATTTACGGAATAAATCTGTTGTAAGTCCACCCTCTCCATCTTTCTTTACAGTCAGATGAAGAAAATTAATCTTTTTTTTTTTGTCACTATATACTGTAAATTTCAAATTCTGGTTAGTACCTTCCAGATATCCCACAAAATCAGACAAAGATTCATGATCATCTTTCCATATGATGATAATGTCATCAATAAAGCGTCTCCATAGGTCTAACTGACCTAAGAAAGGATTTTTTCACTCCTTACATGATCATTCTCCCATTTAGCAATGAATAAATTAGCATAGTTAGGAGTAAACTTGCCCCTATGGCAGTACCCTTTGTCTGTAAAAAGAACTCATTCATGTAAAAGAAAGTGTTACATTCCAGAACATATCTTGCTAATCTTACTATAATCTCTGTTGGGGGGTTCTTAGTTACTGTGGTATCCAGAAAAAAATTCTAATGCATTCAGGCCCTCCACATGAGGAATATTAGTATACAGTGATGTAACATTTAGGGTGACCAAAAGATCATTTTCCTGTATTTCTATGTCATCTAATAATCTCAGCACTTCCCCTGTATCTTTAAGGTATACTGGTGTACTTTTAGCCAGGTCTGCAATATAAAAATCCACTAATCTGGCTAATGGTTCTGTCAAGGAACCAATTCCTGAGACAATAGGTCTACCTGGTGGATTAACCAAAGATTTGTGTTTTTTTGGGAGGCAATAAAAATTTGCTGTAACAGGGAAATCAACCTTTAAATATTCAATAACTCTGTCCGGTAATAAAGCATTTTCTTTTAAATGAATCTGGTAACCATCAATTTCTTTTTTAAACCTCATAGTGTGGTCCACAGTCAGCTTTTTATAAAAATCAGTGTCCCGAAGCTGTCTGCAGATTTCACTGTCATAGTCTGTTGAATTCGTAACAACAATTGCTCCTCCCTTATCTGCCGCTTTAATTCTAAGTTCCATATTGTGGCCAAGCTGGTTCAATGCTGCCATTTCATCATTACTGAGGTTATGGAAAAATCTATCATCATCCCCTCTGTGTAATTCCTCAATGTCACCCTCACAGCATTTTAAAAAGGTCTGTAATGCAGGGGTCATAGGTGGGCAAAATGTAGACTGGGGTTTAAAAATTGATGTGTTTGGCCTCTCGTGCTCACTACTTCCACCTGTTAAAAATTCTATTTCTGAGGCATTCACCATATCTTCATTTTCCTTCCTTTTAAAGAAGGATTTTAAACTTAAATTCCTTGCCAGTTTATGCAAGTCTATAATGGTTTCAAAAAGATCAAATTTTGTGGTAGGGATAAATGACAAACCTTTATTTAGTACTTTTGTTTCAACATCCGATAATGGATAGTCCGAAATATTAATCACATTTGGTATAGTCTCCTTCCCCTTTAACGTCGTCCTCTCCAGATTCTTCCTCTCGTATTCTCTGTGCTTCTTTTTCCTTCTCTTTGTTCCCCCTCTACGAATTTGTTTCCTCCTGGGTTCCGCCTGGTTGCCCGCTGACTCTTCCATGGTACAAATGGGGGAGGGGGGGTTTGGTTGGACTGGGGTATCACATGTTTCCTCCTCTTCTTCGCCTAAAAAAACATCAGTTTATTGGTGGTCTTCTGTGCAACGATTGGTGGGGCTCCACCCAATTTCTTTGTGGTATCTATATTTTCAGTTCCTTTAGAACTTGTCCAAATACTTTTCTCTGTAATGCCTCTCATCTCAATCAAATTTTTGTTTCTTAATATTTCTTATTTTCTCGTTGTATCTTACAAGGTTTTCAGAGAAATTATCTAGAAGCAAATCATATAGAGGTGACGTCTGATATTTTTTGATGGTCTCTTCTTTATTATTAAGTTCCACCTCTATTTCTTTCTGTATCACAGTGTTTTCTGTTAGAATCAATTCCATGTACTCTTTGCTTGCTTTATGGCTAATCCTATGCCATTTATCAATGAAACCTTCCCTGTTTGTTCCATAGTTTTTGTTTTTTTTAAACTCGTAAGCCTCTTGGTGCTCTCTCTACCTCCAGATATGCTCTTAAGCTGATTTCCTCCCAGTGGAGTCTCTTCAGTTTATATGCCGTTTTTTCAAATTGGAAAAAAGCTTGTTTGCTGTTCACTGGATCTGTTGAATTATAACTGGTGTCATTTAAAATATTGGTGTAACTCGTTACATTACTGGTTGGTCTTGACACCATCTCTTTAAAGGAGCAGGTGCTGCACTCGCGCTGTTCCTGCCGCAAATGTGCCATGTATGTTTTTTATCTTTTAACTTGGCTGCGTATAATAATAGTCCAGGAGTGCTTGTAATGCTATTAATTAGCCCTTTTTTTGTTGTAAACCCGTGCTGGTCACAATAGTTAATTTGTAAAAAGAGAGAGGTGACCGCACCAAGGGCGGCAGTGCCACGGTCTGAAATGAATGTTTAGATATTCGTGGCAACCACGGGGGACCGGCATCTGCCAAAGGCTTCTACACACACACAGTTCTGTGTAAATAGGGAATGGACTCACCGACTGCTACTCCATTCTTCGGCATGGAAACTTTATTGGTGTAGTAACAAAATCCAAAGTTCATATAAAATTACGAGAGACTAAAGATACAAAGCAGTGCATAGGTGACTTCCTGGTTCCTCCACCCGCTCCCTACATCGATGTGAATCACCTGATGCATTTCGCCAATCAGGCTTTCTCAAAGGTGATCACATGCTCTCAGTCCCCCTCTAAATAGGAAGATTGTCTTAAAGACACAATGTCCATTAACATACTCATTAAACAAGCATTTGTCAGTGCCAAATGTTGCTTGCTCCTATGTGCTGTTTAGGTATTTGGAAGTCATTGGAGTGCAAATATTGAAAATTTGTGAACTTACGAGTGTGCGTAGGAACTGCGCAACGCACGCTCGTTAAACAGTCATTGTTAGGAAATTTTTCACAAAATGTTCAACATAGCCATTTTAAGACCTCTGCTCATGAACAGTGTCAGTGTGATTTTGTTAATGTGTCCCATACATTGAGTTTGCACACCGACTGCGCCATTGTGCTCTACATGGGCGGAAACACGTTTTGGGCAGGATGTGAAAAATGGCAGCTGTTCTGCTCACAAGGAGTTGTGGTAAAATGGCAATGTTGAAAATCTGGAGTGGAAATATTGAAAATTCATAAACCTACGAAAGGCATGGAACTGAAAATGACGCCGTGAAACAGTCATTTTAGGAATCTTTTTCACCAAATTTTCAACATTGCCATTTTAAGATCTCTGCTCATGAACAGTGACACTGTTATTTTCTTAATGTGTCCCATACACTGAGTTTGCACACCGACTGGCGCCCATTGTGCGCTACATGGGCGGAAACATGTTTTGGGTAGGATGTAAAAATGACAGCTGTACTGCTCATGAGGAGGGTGGTAAAATGGCAATGTTGAAAATCTGGAGTGAAATATTGAAAATTTGTGAACTTACATAGTCTCATGGAACCGCGCACCCACGCCAGAAACAGTCATTTTAGGAATGTTTTCACCAAATTTTCAACATAGCCATTTTAAGACCTCTGCTCATGAACAGTGTCACTGTGATTTTCTTAATTTGTCCGTACATTGATCTCGTACACCGACTGCGCCATTCTGCGCTACAAGGGCAGAAACACATTTTGGGTGAGATGTGAAAAATGACAGCTATACTACTCGTAAGAAGGTGTGGTAAAATGGCAATGTTGAAAATCTGGAGTGAAAACATTGAAATTTCTCGAACTTACAAGCCTGTGTAGGAACTGCGCAACTCAAGCTCGTAAAACAGTCATTTTTTGGAATTTTTGAACCAAATTTCCAACATGGGGTTTTTGGGACCCCTTCTCATGAATGATGTCACTGTCATGGCGGTATTCAGGCCCGAAGGGTGATTTACCATGATCACTACGCAAAATCACCCGCCGGACTGTCTTCTGCGCGACAGTATTTATCATTCATGAAAGTCACTCCATGTTGAAATAGTGCTAAATCCAAAAATACCTGAGATATAGCAATAAGTTGACCCCCATCTAGCCCATTATACAGCTTACCGGCATTTCCTCAGTTCGCGGTCGGCTTTGAAGAGTGCAGACGTGTTCCCGGTCCACAAGATCGTCGCGCGAGAGTCCGGAGAGGTACTGGGGTGAGGGGTTGTGGGGAGGCTGAATGCGCAGTGGCGGGAGGAGACGCACCGCGGGACCGTTTTGTTTTATAGGTTTTTAAAAAAGCGTTGTGGGACATTTGCCACGCTGGGAGCACAAGGATGGGGGCTGTACAGCCGATGGGGATTAGGCACCCCGTCGGCCAAGAGACTGATTGCCTCGCTGGGGTGGGCTCCCAGCGTGGCACCAACCTCTGGGGTGGGGGCGTAGCAGCTCAGCGGCGGGGATTGAGCACCAGTCGGCTACAATGCACGTGTGGGCGCGCGCAGCCTGCGTGTGGGGGCTACGCTTCTTATCTATGCCCACTGAGCATAGCTCCCCTTTCAACTGTATGCCACTGCATTTGGAGCCTGTCATGACAGCTCAAAATGCGATAACTGAGGCAGCGCCTGCCAGCTCACTGACTGAATTGGAGGAGGAGGTGACACACCTCCGAAATCTCTGATGATGGCACAATGTTTCTTGCACATGCGTGCAAGCAACATAAAAACTTGTAAAACACAAGCGAATGTTTTTAACATTCACTGACTAGTTTTCACATCTTTAAAAAGAAAGATGGTAATTTAGACCGTAAAGATCTGGTTTGACTAATTTTAATTGGATTACATCAAGAACAGGTGCCTTGATATAATTTCATAGAGCACGCCTGTACTGTACAAAAATGAATAATTCCGAAATGTGGTTTGAAATACAGCAATATTGTTTCTTTATGATACCTATATAATTTGTAATACATTTATTCTTTTAAGATTGATCGTTTTGGGGTTTTAAAATTAGATTTGTGCTTCATTTTCTACTTTCTATTTACAACTGCTGATGAATGTGCTAATAAATATTGACATTTCTTGTGAGTGTTTCAATACAGATTTTTATGGTCTAAACTACCATCTTTCTGTTTAAAGAGATGAAAACTGGTCTGTGAATGTTAAATATATTGGCTTGTGTTTTACAAGTTTTTTTAATGAGTATGTTAATGGACATTGTGTCTTTAAGACAATCTTCCTATTTAGAGGGGGGCCGAGAGCATGACGTGATCACCTTTGAGAAAGCCTGATTGGTGAAACACGTCAGGTGATTCATGTCGACGTAGGGAGCGGGTAGAGGAACCAGGAAGTCACCTATGCACTGCTTTGTATCTTTTGTCTCTCGTTTTATATGAACTTTAGATTTTGTTACTACACCAATAAAGTTTCCACGCTGAAGAATGGAGTAGCAGTTGGTGAGTCCTTTCCCTATTTACACAGAACTGTGTGTGTAGAAGCCTTTGGCAGGTGCCGGTTCCCCGTGATTGCCACGAATCTCTGTATATTCATTTCAGACAGTGGCACTGCCGACCTTGGTGCGGTCACCTCTCACTTTTTTCTACACCTCAGCGTTGGCCCTCAGTTTGACGGACAAAGTCAAGATCGAACTCTAGGTTGAGGTGCCGCTCTCAGTCTCACTCAACTGGGAGATGTTGCTGTTGACATTCCTCAACCTCCTCATCCTCAGACGAGGAGAAGCCCCACCATCACATGTGGTGGCGCTACAAGGAACTCCTCTGACAGCAATGGGCCATGGCAGGACAGGGTAGAGCTCTATCCCTGACCCATGTGGTCAACTGGCTGGCACCAGTCAAGCCTATGCCAGTCCACCCAAGACAGTTGTTTTCAAAACCTGTCTTTCCACCCTTGCTGGTGGAGTTGCCTTCACCACAGTCTTTGGTATGAGCCCCAACCAAATAGTCCATGTTGTGACCAGCTTACAAAGCCAGTTGTTGGTGGAAATCACCCAGTTGGACAACTCTAAGGTGGTCTGTGGCAGCAAATGGCCGAGGGACATTTTTGAGGAGTCCTTGGATAACTCGGATGCCTCATTCATGCAGTCATTGAGGACACATACCTTCGACTGTGAGTTGGTCAAGGAGTTGACTGCCAACCATGGGACGGTGTCATTCGGGGCTGTTCTCTGACTTATTTTGGAGTCCATGTCTGCCCTGTAGAGCCTCTTCAGAAAAGGGACAAATCCCTGTAGGTTGCCATTCTCATGGCTGAGGCCATTTTGGGACCAGCTCTGGAGCTTTGGCAGCATCCAGCCTCCAGCCCAGCACCCCCTGTCCGTATAGTCCACAAGTATGCGCTCCCTAGGGGCATTCTTTCTGGATTCTTGGGACACAACCTTGACTGAGGGTCTGGTCTCAGACTCTGCTTTCTGGAAGTCCGGAAACCACAGGGATGTGGACAAGCCCCCCAACAAGGTGGCGAAAAAGCTTGATCATTCAGCCAAGAAGGTCTACACTGCCTCCACTCTCGGTTTCCATAAGGCGAGCTATGCCATGATTATGGCCAACTTTGGGGATTCCCTGCTGGGAGTGCTTGATTATGCCCTCCCTCACCTGCCTGCTGACAAGCATCTGCCAGTGAAAAGTGTTCAGCGATCAGGATCAAGCACTCTCTAAGCGCCTGCTCCAGACTGCCTTAGGCTTGGGTGACTCCTGTGTCCATGCCAAGTCAGCAGCCGTTGCGATGTGTCACAAGGCCTGGCTGAGGCCCTCCACCTTCACTGCGGACACTCAGCACAATTTGGCTGATGTTCCCTTCTTGGGCACCAACTTCTTTGGCCCAGGGGTAGAAGGTCATCTCACAAGAAATGAGAAGTCCACTATCACTCAGGACTTTATGGTTTCATCCCAGGAGGACCCAAAGGCCCAGAAACAGAAGAAGAAGACCTTTCAGTTTCGGTCCTTTTAGTGACAGCAGCCTCCGCAGAGGCAATACCAAGCCTGATGCCACAAGGCCATGTTCTGTGGCCGGGGCCCAAAAGAGGCTAGGATAGTGTGAGTGGTGCCCTTCCAAAGCTGCACAGTGATGGGTAAAGGGGTATCTACCTCCCCCCATCCAGTCGCTGACCCAGATCCCTTTGAGTGGGGGGTCAGCTTCACCTCTTCTGGCCCCACCGGTCTATCATTACCATAGACAAGTGGGTTCTTGAGGTGATAGGCAGGGGGTTGCTTCTCGATTTCAAGGCTCTCCCACCTTATCGATCCCACACTCCAAGGGAGTTTTCAGTGTCGCAGGACACGCTTTCTGCCCTCAGTAAGGGTGTTGGTCACCTCTTTGAGTAAGGGGCTATAGCCCATGTCCCTGATGCCCTGGCAAGGCAGGGGTATGTGTCCAGGTACTTCCTGTTTCTGAAACAGATAGGGGCTGGCGCCCTGTGTTGGATCTGCATGATTGTATTTATTTCATACCTTAATTTTTCTCTGGTACTCTTTTTTTTCTTTAGCATGTTAAACCTACTTTTTAATTTCCAGTAGACATCACTAGTCTTGGAAAATGTAAATAGATACGGGTGCGCTCCTTATCTATTTACTCTTGCAAGCACTAGGATCCTACTGCTTTAGTTAACACGCTAACGCTATTACTGGAAAACATAGTACATAATATATTTTCAGGGCATTCTTTGTTTTGCAAAATTTCACAATATGGCTTGTGACTGATATATTTATTTTAGCCACTAACCCTTTCTTAATAACAAAAACAGCTGTCGGCTGAAATCTTTCAGCCGTCAGTTTACTTTTTATTTTAAGCCCTCCTCTGATGACTGCCAGCAAAGACAACTTGTCTCGCTGTATTGCATACCCAACTTTCCTTCATTTTGGGCCACTCCAGGGCTTAGGATTAATTTAAACTCCCTTTTTCTCTTTAGGGAGACTTATTTCTTTATTTTCTCGGCTGAGTGTAACAGAGGCAACACTCACCGTGGTGCACAGAAGCACCGAACCACTTGGGGCACTTCCCACTTATTTCCTGAGGCTCTGCATCTTTTCAACTCCGTAACATTATTCCTCTAACTGAAAAACCTCTCCCATCAGTTTACTAATCATTCTTCACTTCTTTTTATTGACTGCATGATCATGCGCACGGAGCCTGCACGAATGTGCGATCGTGCGAAGGTGCATACATTCACTGCGGGCGACGACATTGAGACCAAATTCGGGCATACTGACTTTAAATAATGGGGGCACCATTTAATCATTATCATGGCACATCTTGACACAGGAGTTGTTTATTAACTGGGCACACAGGCATTTTTTTAACGGGATAGAAAAGAAGAGTTAAGATGTCAGTTTGGTCACCCTGATAGGGAAAAGAGAGGATAGTTAGAAAAAAAGAAGAAAGGACAGAGTGAAATAGAAAATGATAATGGAATGCCTGTTTTAACTTCTCATACTGGCACAATGATCTCAATCTGTTCATGCGTAAGCGCGAGTTCTGGATGGTCACTCTGAACCAGATTATACCATCCCTGGAGCAGGGCATGTGGGTCTGCTCCCTGGACCTCCAGGACACGTGCTTCCACATCCCAATCCACCCCACTGACAATACCTCTAGTTCCACGTAGAAGGGGTTCTTTATCAGTTCGAGGTCATGCCTTTCAGCCTCTCGTCCATGCCCAGGGTCTTCACCAAATGCATGGCAGTAGTGGCACCCTTCCTGTGGCACAAGGGTGTCATACCCCTACCTGGACAACTGGCTGATAGCTGGGTCATCCAGGGAGGCCATGGAACAGTCCAAGGATCTGGCCCTCCAGACTTGCAGAGACTTGGGGCCTATTGGTCAACCCAGCCAAGTCTGAACTGATCCCCTCACTGGTGATTCACTTCATTGGGGCAGAGCTAGACTCTATGCTGGCCAAGGTCCACCTCCCTGTGGACCAGGCAGTGACTCTTGCCTCCTTTGCCCAGTGATTTCAGGTTGGGTGCTCATGCCCTACTGGAGGCTTCCTGTGGCTGTTTGGGTACATGGCATCCTGCAGCAGCATGGTCCAGTGGGCCCACTGGCAGATGTGGCACCTGCAGTGGGAGTTGGACCTTTAATGGTCCCACCACTTAGGGCATTCATACCAGCCAGTCATGGTGATGGAGATGATGTGGGATGTCATCCAGTGGTGGCTGGTCCCAGCACATTGGGAGGACAGCGCCGTTTGTGTGCCCAGAACCTACCATCATTCTCACGACGGATGCGTCTCTGGTGGGGTAGGGAGGGCACCGAGGGGACCACAGAACCCATGGGTTCTGATCACCCAGGGAATCCCATCACCACATCAGCCTGCAGGAGCTACCTATAATATGGCTAGCTCTGACAGAATTTGCTCCTTTGGTCAGGGGGTCATGTCATGCAAGTCCAGAAGGACAACGCTATGACCATGTTCTACCTGAACAGGAAGAACGGCATGCACTCCCTTACCTTGTGTTGGGAGGACCTCTGCACCTGGTCTCTAGTGCGCAGCCTAGGTGCAGATCTCCTTGTGATTCATGTTGCCAGAGCTGACAATCAGCTGCTAGATGCTTTCAGCCAGGTGGGAGATGTTGCACTAGTGGTCTCTGCTTCAGGAGGTGATGAACCACCTGTTCTCTCTGTAGGGCACACCTGTGGTGGACCTTTTTGCCTCCTGGAAGAACACACAACTGAGGCTGTATTGTGCCCCTCCCCCCCAACAGTCCTTGATACTGATGGGGGATGCCTTGGTGAGACTCTGGACCCCAGGCCTCATCTACATCTTTCCTCTCTACCCCCCTGATCCACAAGGTCATGGTCAAAACCCGAAAGGACAAGGTGTGAATGATCCTGATAGCTCCTGAAAAGTGTCAAGTCGCCAGTGCTAAGCCTTTAAATGGAAAAGGTTTTCCATTTGGTGTCAGGGCAAGGAGCTTGATCCCCTTGCCTGCCCTGTGGTTAGTATCCTCAAGTACCTGTGATGCCTGTCCCAGCTAGGTCTGTGAGCAACAACCCTCAAGGTGCACATGGCAGCCATCTCTACCTACTGGGAGCAGGCTGGTATGTCGACAGTGGCCCAGGAGAAGGTGGTTGGGTGCTTTTTCAAGGCCCTGGAACACATGTCCCCTCTAGTGCATGAACCACCACCTCCATGGGACTTGCTGCTGATGCTGGCTATACTGATGGGCAAGCTATTTTGAGCCTATAAAGTGGTGTGAGATGTCACACTTGTCATGGAAGATGGCCTTCTTGGTGGCCATCACATCAGCCAGAAGGATCAGTGAGCTCCAGGCACTATGGGTGGAGTCTCCATATCTGGTCTTCCACAGGCATAAGGTCGTCCTTCGCTCCCACTCAAAGAGCCTCCTGAAGGTTGTATCAGAGTTCCCCTTTAAGCAGGTGATGAACATTCCATTATATTTCACCAGCCCATTTTCGGAGGCCAACCGCAGGCTCCATTCTCTGGACTTGTGGAGGGTGCTTTCTTACAGTGTAGAGTGCATGGCTAGAGTTCGGGGTGAGGCTCACCAATTGTTTGTAACATACACTGAAGTCATGCCCGGCAGACTGGCAGCAAAGTGGACAGTTGGCATGTGGATCACATCCTGCATCAACCTCTGCTATAGGTTGTCTGACAGGGAGCTCATTCCACCAGACATACCACTGCCTCGGTAGCTGCTTCCAGGGACATTCTATCCAGGAGTCCTGCAGGGCTGCCACCTGGAAGTCAACACACGGCTTAATCTCCTGTTACAGCATTGACCTTGAGTCTCATCACAATCTTGCTTTCAGAACCTCCTTCCTCAAATCTCTGTTTGCCAAGTAGCTGTGCGAACCTTGCCCCCTCCTCCCGGAGAACTGCAGGAAGTCTACCAGTGTGTGGATAGTGAACTGTATCCACACCCATAGAAGAACAGGTTACTCACCTTTAACCATAGTTCTGGGAGTGATACATAGTTCACATCCACACCACCCACTCAGCTTCCCCTGGCAAGTGGCACACAGATCCCTTCTTCCAGCATACAAAATCTGATGTCATGGGGTGGAGCCACAGGATATACCTCCCGGGTAGTGAGAGGAGCTTAGCTTAAAGACGTTCTGATGAATCAGCATTTCCAGTTGCCTGCCAGTGAATGGATGTGAACTGTATACCACTCCTAGAACTATGGTTACAGGTTTTTTGATTGATAAAAAATTATTTTTTTATACAGGTAATGATCTTTAGAGGAATTAACCTCTATTTTCAATAAGAATGCTGTGTTTCTCAAAACATGTAACATTAAAACATACATTAGTTCAATGAACATTAAAATTATCACAAGTATTCTTATCAAGCAGATTTATGTGTAGCAGTGGCATGTTGTCCTTATAGACTTTCTTAGAGCTGTTCGAAATTCTGTCACTGAGTTTTTGGCTTTAATACCCACTGGGATTGGGTTCCAGGATTTTGCCAGGCATGTTTGTAACATAATTTCTCCATATTTATTATTAACCCTAGGACAAGAAAATATCTCTGTATCTCTAAGGGAATATTTAACATTTGAGTTCTTGTTGTTGCTATATATCTTAATGGATGTATATTTTTAGACTTCAGTAGCTTAAAGCACTATATTTTCCAATTTATCTACCTTTTATCTTCTGGATTAGGCCATTTCATTGCCTGGTAAACCAGACAATGGTGAGTTCCATATTGGCTCATGTTCGCATATCTAGTCAGTCTATAATATGCTTGATCAAGTTTCTTTAGAGCAGTTTTTGGGCATTTCTATATACCGACTCCTCATAGGTCAGAACTGGGAAGAGTAATTGTTGAACTAATTTTTGTCTAGTCTCTTTAGTAAGACAATTAGACAATCTTCTGAGTGCTCCCAGTTTTTGATGAACTTTCTTTACTGTTGTATTAATGTGATCTATATAAGATAGTTTCTTGTCCAGCATAATATACCTGATGTACAGGTGATAACCATGGTATAATCACCTTGAGTGGTTGCTAGGGCATCAGTAAACCTTGAGAGCTTTACAATTGCCCTAGCAACCACGAGAGGTGATTACACCATGGTTATCACCTGTACATTAGGCATTGTCATTTATAGTGCATGGGACTCGAAATGAGAAGTTACCCCTACCACCCCTCCCCCCGCCAAACACAAGTATTTTAGCCTTACCTTATTAATGAATCTACACTACAGCCACATGATTGTGTAGGAAAACAATTCATTAGGATACACGGACTGAATGACAGCGGGCCAAAATAGCACCACAGTTAAAATCTCTATCAGACATAGAGATTTGTAGACTCAGTAACAGTAAACTGAGACAACTGGACTGTTATTTGAATACTGTAGTGAGATTAACAATCGCATTCTGGGTGTGTAGAATACTGGCATTCCATTTTGTAAACCCACTGCTATGACATGGATGAGAGAGGTTTATGAGGTTCTGACATCACAACAGTAGGATTACAAGGTTATAATGTATGGTGAGTGCCTATTAACCACCATAATCAGCTGTCACACAGCTTTGTTGTGCACTGTTTAGAATTTTAAAAGTTGTTAACCACACTTCGGAACTTCCAAATAGTGGCATAACAAAAAAGAATGCACCAGAGTTCCATAATTCTCAGACATGGAATGCAAACAGTGTCTTTTTGACCATACACTATAAATGATGATGGCTAGGGATCGGGTGACAACCACGCTGAATTCACCTCTCGTGGTTGCTAGGGCTACAGTAAACCTCTCGAGCTGCGCTCTTGAGGTTTACCATGTTGCCCTAGAAACCACTTGAGGTGATTACAGCGTGGTTATCACCCGATCCCCAGCCATTATCCTCTATGTAATCCGTTTGATTTCAGTGGGTAATAAGGGCTACCCATACATTTAATAAGGGATAATGGCTGGGGATTGGTGTTAATCACACTGTAATCACCTCGGTGGCAGCTTAGCAATACGGTAACCCTCGAGAGCGCAGCTCTAGAGGTTTACTGTAGCCCTAGCAACCACGTAGAGGTGATTTCAGCTGGTTATCACCCGATCCCCAGCCATCATCTTTATAGTGTATGGTCAAAAACCACTGTTTGCATTCTGTGTGAGAATTATGGAACTCTGGTGCATTCTTTTTTCCTATGCCACTGTTTGGAAGTTCCGAAGTGTGGTTAACAACTTTTAAAATTCTAAACAGTGCATAACAAAGCTGTGTGACTGCTGATTATAGTGGTTAATAGGCACTTACCATACATCATACCCAAATATTTGCATCTCTCTGTATTAGTTTATTGCCATTCATAAAAGTAATAATTTGTCACCCTCCCATCCCTTTGTTCCATTTTGAAAGTGGCTACATTGGGTTTTCTTTAGGTTCATCAACAATCCTGAATCCTGCAACCACTTCTCCATACTATATAGATCTTTCTGAAGTTTCTGTTCAAGTGCCCCGTGGCTGCACGCAGATGACACAAGGACTGTATCATCTGCGTACAGCCACACCTCACTCATTTTTATTACCTCTGAGGTGAGTAACCTTTTTATGTTTGTTGCAAAAGTGAAATTGAGTTCAGCGATGGCTCTGTGAAGCAGGAGAGGAGACAGCTGTGACAAACTCCATAATATATGGGTCGTAATACACACTTGTGTATTATGAATTTTGAAATCACTTTTTTTTTTCTTAATTCTTTTTCCCCTACTCTTCACTGGCTTCTGGAACTCCCTCAATTGCCCAGCTGTTCTGATCCTGTCTGAGATCCTCCTTGCCTTGGGAACTCCCGGACCTCTGACCCACTCACGACACACGGTCAGGCAACCCCTGGCTTGCGCCCACCCCCAAGGTGGGACTGCCTTCAACTCCTTGGCACTCCTGTACATGAATCCAATTACCTGAGGGCAGAGATGAAGGTCAGTAGGGATCGGGACCCAGGAGGGCAGGATCTGATGGGCGTAGTGCTGGGTCGACGTTGTCTATCCAGGAGCGAGGGCTTTTCCTTTATTCTGCATGGTTACTGCCCCCCGTCAGCCATTGTGGACATGCAGTGACATCCAGAGGAGGTGTGCACGCACTCATACGTGACACTTCAACATCCACCATGGCCCACCACCCCATATGCAGAAAACTTGATGGCTCGATACCGCCCAGCTGCCGCTGGGAGGCATACTGTTGCTGGAGCCTTCAATCCTCCCCTCCCCAGAGAAGGTGAGCTGTCGGACACTCGAACCTTCTCCTTCCCGGCTGACCCCCGGTGCTTCAAGCTCACAACCAAACTCAGTTGCTGGCGTGGTGTGCCATCCCTCAACCCTCAACGCCACCAGGCTGGCGTAAGTCACTTGTTTTTAGTGTACGATTTACACTAACCAGTAATTATTTCCTTTTAAACTATCCCAGTAGCCAACTGTTTATTATTATACCATACCCACTTTTAGTAGCAGCCATGTCTTCATCGAAGATATCTCTTTCATTAGGTATCACCTTTGGAACTGTAAGCCACAGTGTCAGGACTACTCAGTAATGTTTTGCTAGCCGGGGGACACCCACAATGATGTGCAGCGTTGACACATATATAATGTGGGTGGCCCCATCACTCTTCAGTTCTTTCTCCCGCTGTTGATCATCTTCAACGGACCAGCTGAAGGAATCGCCACCAACCAGGCTATTGCCTTTTGGTACTTTATTTAGTTTGTTGTCATTGTCTATTGCCACTCACATTATATACGAGTTGACCCTGCAGGTCATTGTGGGTGGCCCCGGTTAGCAGACACAAATGGCTTATAGTTCCAAAGGTGTTGCCTTATGAAGTAGATTCTCTTGAAAATCAACTTTTGTGGTAAGTTCTTACAAAACTGTACTTTCTACTTTCACAAGACTCTCAACAGTCGCCTGACTTGAGTTCTGTAGTGGTCTGTCTATTACAAAAAAAAGTTTATTAAATTCAATTTGAAGTACTTTGCCCAGTGAGCCATTTGTAATAGTAACTTTACTTTTCAATGAAAAAAAATGATCATCGGTCTGCTTTTGTTGCTGCAGACCTGATCCAACATTGAATTGTTACGAACTTGAGCTTTCTAGCACAGCTTTAACCGGATCGTTGAAGTGTGCACCTCTGCAACCGGATATGTTTCCGCCCTGTGTGGAGTAGAGTGTTTCCTGTCTGAATGTATTGGGTTTGGTAAAATTGGCAGGAGGCTATTCATTTTAAAACAGAAGATAGGGGAACAGTGACATCTTGATGAAGATAATAATGTGATCTTCCTGGACTCAAGTCTCCACCACTCATTCACACTAATGGGATAGCGCTGGAGGAGCTAGAACCCAGCGGGAGCCAAAACTTTTCAGAAGGGCCAGCGTTGGGATAGACCACATGCACTTGGCACCACGAGACTAGCTCATGCCTGTGTAGGCTATCTCAGCGGCTGCCCTCCAACCGCCTCAGTTCCTTTTCTCCCGCCGTTGAGTGTGCTTGGACGTCAATGCCGCTCATCTGCCAGAGTCAAAGTTTTCGTCTACACGACAGCAGCATTAAGCCGTTCAGTATTCGTTTAAATTAACATTGTAGTATTATTTTCTTATTTTAAGAAGATTATGAAGAAGAAGAAAAATAAATTCTCACCTGCCATCAACAGAGTTGTCCTTAGACGGTAGCGGTGATGGTAGGAAGACTTTGTTTGAAAGTTGTTATGGTGGAGGGGCTGTGTCTGGTCTGCTACCCTTCGCGAAGGGGGGCCCGGCCACGGGCAGTCCTGTGCTCGGGGGGGAGAACAGTCCACCGAAGCACAAAACTGCCAGTTCCAGGGATCCGGCTCTGCTTGACCTCAAGCTCTTCTTCCTCCTTGGGGCAAGGAGAATCAGTACTGCTCGAAGTTGCCCTCTGGTACCTCTGTGCAGGGATTGTCAGTGGTGAGGGGCAGTAGGCATGAACCAACTTTGGTGGGTTTCCCTTGGCCCTGCTTGTAACAGCCATGTTCTTCGACACCGGATTCCATCTCTGTCCTCGATGGAGTTCCGGTCAGCAGTTTCACCTTTGGGCCGCTCCTTTGGAGCAGGGGGTTTCGACTTCTGTCCAGTTGTCCTGGCCAGTGTTCCCGGTTCCAGGGCCTCGGAGCCACTGGACCGGGGCTGGATCAATTCGGTCAGGATGTGCACGGTGCCATCTTTGGTGCCTTCGCCATCGCGTTGACCCCTCGTGCCTACCCCCTTCCCTTTTTTCCATGCAGGGGCCAGCACAGGCACCACTTTTCCTTCTCCCCTCTTTCCTCGGGATCTTTGGGTGCCATTCACGCGGCGCCATGGATGGCGCCGTTGGTGCCACGTGGCACCTTAGATGAGACCATTGGTTCCACGTGGCACTGTGGATGCCACCATTGGTGCCGTGGATAGTGCCGCTGGTGCTGTTGGTGCCATGCAGTGCCTTAGGTGGTGCTGCTGGTGCCATTGGTGCCACACAGCACTGTAGATGGCACCGCTGGTGCCACCCGGCACCATGGCTGGCACCGTTGGTGCCACACAGCACCATGGGCGGTGCCGTTGGTGCTTTGCGCACCGCTGGTGCCATTGCTGCTGGGCAGTGCCATGGGTTTCTGGCACCACTGGTGCCGCAGATGAGGCCATGGGCACCCGTGGGTGATGCCGGTGCCACGGGTGGTGCCGGTTGGTACTGTCCTGCAGAACTGGGGACGGAGTTTTTCTTTCTGCTGACCTCTTCTTCCACAGAAGTTGTTGCAAAGTATTTTCCATGGAATTAAGTCCTGTTCCGTTGAATATTTTCCATGGATCCTAGTGGGTGGAGGTATGCATGGGATCCTATGTCCTTCCGGTGGTTTACCACTGGTGGGACTCTTGTTCACCCGGCGGAATTCCACATTCCACTCAGCACTTTGTCGGCTCCTTAAGTAGTGTTGAGCTCCTCAACACCTTTCCTGGTGGCGGAGTCTCTAGTGATTCTGACCTTTTGGTGGTTCTTCTGGGATAGAAGTGCATCCGGATGAGTCTCTCTCTGTCCTACTTGTCGGTGATACAGTGGATGACTCATTTTAGAGACTGGAGGGGAAGCCTTCTCTATCGGCAGAGTCTGTGATGGAAGATCTTCTTTCAGTTTTTCCTCAGGGATATAGGGTCCACCATAACATTTGGACTTCTTCCATGCACCAAACACTTCTGTATCTGGACTCTTCTCAGTCGTCGGTACAATTGCACCCTGTGGAACACACTAATTCAATGGTCGAGAGCCTTCCGGACTCCTCCGCCCCTTTGATAGGGGTATATTAGTCCCCCAGTGATACTGCCCCTTTGGTGGCTTCATCGGCAATGGGTGATTAACATCTCCTCAGCTGTGATTGTTGGTCCGGTCCCAGTTTCAGTTATGGACACTCAGGCTCCCCCTGCCCCTCAGATGGACGACATCTTCGTCATTCTTGTATCAGGCAGTCCTTTCAAGGTAGAAGTCTGAGAGCATTGTCAGGCTCTAACTAATTGTTAAAATAATATATATATATATATATATCCTTACAGCAGAGGGCCTAGCCCGAAATTACCCAATACCATCCTTCTGGATCCAGTCCATGTTCCACCTCAGCTGCCTGAGGCGGTCATCTCTAGACTTTGGGGGAGAGCACCTGACTTCTTCTACTTCTTGGGGAAGTCCAATCCAGTGGAGGTATGGGTCATCGCTTTCCTCCGAGGGAGATTTTCTCAAGTCAGAGATGTTCCCTAGACCTAGGCAGCAGCCCAGTCCATTGGTTTTTTTCTTCAGACTCTTTTCTCTTGATCAGAACCTCAGAGCAACAGATGTGACTCCACGGCGAGTCAGAATACAGGTTCCTACTTCCTTGCTTGCTCCACATTAACAGACGGCATGCTCCCTTTCTCAGCCATAGGTCAAGTAGGTCCTTGTTCAGAGATGGGTTCTCGGTATTCATACCTTCGCTTCCTGCACATTGGTTCTGTGCCAGTCGCTCCGGACTAGACTCTTTGGAAGCAGTTTCTCAGCTCTCCTCTCCCTTTCCCAGGAAGAGTTTTTCTATATAAGGGAAGGTGTTAGTTCACCTTCCCAGTAGCTCCTTCTCTTAGGAGCTCCCCTAGTTACCTCGAGGGCAAAGGAGACCCTCTGACATGAAGTTACCCACTTCGAGCAGGTGACGAAACTGTATTATTTGTTTTTCATCAGCATGCAATCTTGAGCCTTTTCCCTACTCCCTTTCAGGAAGGCTGAGTGAGTGGTGCCTCACCACGTTGAGTCACTTCAGTCATTATGCAGTCACTTTCAACAAATGGGTCAGCCCAAACTTGGTCCTTTCTGTGTCCCCTCTCGATGCAGATCTGCCCCTATCTTGCCTCAGAAATCCAGACCCTGGTTTTTACTGTCGGAATGCTTCTCTGCAGTGGACATGTTCCTCCTGTACACTTTCCCTCTGTTCCTTTAGTTCAGAGACTGCTACTAGAGTTGTAGGCAAATGGGCAGAATGATTCCTCTTGGAATAAGAAGTGGGTAGGCTCTGGTTCTCTTAAATCACCACCAAAGGCTTCTAAGTCATGCTTTGGCCATCCATCAGGAAGCCTTAAATGACTAAGTGGAAACCTTTCTCCATTGATGTGCTAACCACACCTGGACCTCCGATTGCTCACCGAGTAAGGGGTTCAAGTGCTTCTTGGACCTGTTGTTCACAGGTCAGCCATACTTGGTAGTGACGGTATCCATCTGCGCTTTCTTGATCTACCTTGAACCAGTAGACTTTGTCTCTGGCTCTTTCAGTTAGTAAAAGTTTTTTTGCCTTACCTCCAGAAGGAAGGGAGCGCTTCCTTCACTCTCTGATTGTTTCACGGTTCTATGATTTTCTTCACAGAGAGAGGCCAGGCTCTCACCACTCTTCAAGAGTGGTTGCGGCTTCCTAGCAGAGTTTCATTTTGTGTCCATTGCAGTTTTCTGCAAAGTGGTGAGTTGGAGCTCAAGTGCATACCATTGTAAGCACTATGCTCTGTATCTTCTTTCCAGACAGCTCTTTTCTCAGTAGGACAGTCCTTGGATGTTCTTTCTGAGTGAGCCCTATCTCCCACCGCCCTACTCAGGATGGATTGGTTTTGGCTCGGTACTCTCCCATTAGTGTGAATGAATGGTGGAGACTGGAGTCCAGGAAGATATGGAAATTTCGTACTTACCGTAATTCTTGATCTTCTTGGAAGCAGTCTCCACCACTCATTCACACGCCCACCTACCATCCCCTGGACTCATTCGCTCTGTTTCTTTGGTCTTCATGGCCTTTTGGTTCCCACTGTGAAGACATTGTTCAATTGACCCTTCTTGCAAAGGTCATCTGGACCTTTCAGGACCGGAAGGTTAGGGTAAGTTATTTTTACTAGTTACGCTGCACCTTCTTGGTTGAAAAGGTACTGAGGCGGTTGGAGAGTCAATGTCGAGATAGCCTACACAGGCGCGAGGTAGTCTCACGGTGCCGCGCATGCGTGGTCCTATCCCGGCGCCGGCCCGTCTGAAAATCTTTGGCTCCCGCTGAGTCCTAGCGCCTCCAGCACTATCCCATTAGTGTGAATGAGTGGTGGAGACTACTCCCAAGATCAAGAATTACGGTAAGTACGTAATTTCCATTTACTGCATTCTGCAGCTTGAGGATAGCTTGAAGATTTTGGCCTCATTTTCAAAGGTTGGCGTACACAAACCAGGTTTTGTGCAGCGCTAACTAGGAATAGCGCTAGCCATGGAGTGTATGGTCATATTCTAAGGTCACCTATGCGCTGTACACTGACAGTGTCGTGGCACACAGTGTCACGCTGCAGGTATGCAAATGAGGGAGCCCTCATGTACATACAGTGCAGTACGATATTGGAAAGATTTCAGAGGTGCTAAATGGTCACAAGTGCTGTGCAGTTTAATGAAACACAGCTCTTAACAGTGTTCAGAGGGTGTGGGTGCCCCGCACATCCTCCACGCACTGTCAAGGGCTGGGTACCCGGATTGTCCAGCAGTTCCACCCTAACCCATTCCCTGTATTTATTTTAAACCCTGATGGTCTAGCGGTCCCTCCCCAGCCCCGATCCCTATCCATGTAATGAAATGTAAATCAGTGGTAGTCCAGTGGTCCCCTCCCTAGCCCCGATCCCCTTTCCCTACATGCAAGTGTAAATCCGGGTGCTCTAGTAATCCATCGCCCTGCACCCACCAACCCAACCCCGAGAGCTGATGACTGGCACAGCCCTTTGTACATCACTATCGGCCAAACCGCAGACTGAGCTATGACAGTACGTATCATGAGAGCTCATTCTGTGGCCGGGTAGAGTTGTGCCAGTCACTGGCTTTCAGGCTTGGTCAGGAGGTGGGGTAGTGGGATAGTACTTACCGGGGTGGGTGGGGGGTCACTAGACCTCCAGGATTTACACTTGCATGTAGGGAGAGGTGATCAGGACCAAGGAGGAGACCGCTGGACCACCATGGATTAATAAAAGAATACCAGGGAGTGGATCGGGGCAGGGAAGGGACTGCCAAACCACCACCAATGTACTTTTTATTACATGGACAGGGATCGCAGCTGGGGAGCGACTGCTGGACCACCAACGATTTACTTTTTATAATATGACTGGGGATTGGGGCTGGGGTGGGACTGCTAGACCACCATGGATTAAAAGAGAACTACTGGCTTAATGGAAGGCCCGATTGCTTCACAGATCAGGGCTTCACAGCATACATACATTCCCACTGCAATCACCTGAGAAAATGAATACATTGCTTGCCTCACTGCTTGTAGAAATCATTGCAGCTCTCTGTGCAGCTGGCATTTTTAATTGTGGCACCCCCTGTCAATTGCAGTCTTGCTAGTAATAATATGAGATGATGACACGCTACTGCCCCTGCCTTATGGGTATCCCTATGTACAGAAATATAATCAGTGCTATATGTGAAATGCCCATCATTATCTTAACATGCTTTGCCTAAATGCCATGTGTATGCCAGCCTTACACATGGCATTTAGGCAAAGCATGTAAAAATAATGATGGGCATTTCATATATAGCATTGATTATGTTTCCAACATGGGGATACCATAAGACAGAGGCAGTGGTGCCATAATTCATGCTATTACTTTGAGATCGCGACTCACAAGGGGCGCATAATTAAAAATGCCAACTGCACTGAAGTCATGTGAGGCAAGCCAAGTATTCATTTTCTCAGTGATTGCCGTGGGAATCTGTGCAGTGAAGCCCTGATCTGTGAAGTGCTCGGGGCTTCCATTAAGCCAGTAGAACTCCTTTAATAAAAAACTACTAGGGAAGGGATCGAGGCTAGGGATTAAAGAAAAACTACCGGGGAAGGGATCGGGGTTGGGGTCCTGACCTGGCACACTCAGCCCATGTGCTGGTATGCAGATGAGCCCATAATCAGAATGCAAATGACCCACTAGCGCTGTGCATGCTCAATGGGCTCATTTGCATGTTTGGACTGAATAGCACCCATAGGGGCTGCAGTGCTAACCAGTGTGTGCCACACTTTACCTCTGTGGGCGGTCTTTGGCACAGAGCTCTGGTGGCATGGCACAAAGCATGGTGACTGCCTGCTGTGCGCCATGCTACCATGGCCTGATATTCAAACATAGAAACATAGAAACATAGAAGTTGACGGCAGAAAAGGACCGCAAGGCCCATCCAGTCTGCCCATTTCTTTTTCTACCTTATAAATGTGCCTTCGGCCTTTGCTCTGTCAGTGACCTATCTATTCATAGTCATTTGTATTGCTCCCTTATGCCTATCCCATGCCTGTTTGAAGCCCTGCACTGTATTCATAGCCACCACTTCTTGTGGTAAGCCATTCCATGCATCCACCACCCTTTCTGTGAAAAGAATTCCTCACATTCCCCTTAATCGGCCTCCCTCTAATCTCATGCTGTGTCCTCTTGTCCTGCTATTTTTCTTATATTTAAACATGTTAGACTCTTTCACCTTGTTTATGCCCTTAAGGTGTTTGAATGCCTCGATCATATCACCTCTCTCCCTCCTTTGCTCAAGGGTATACATATTGAGCTCCGTTAATCTGTCCTCATATGTCTTCTGATGCAGTCCCTGCACCATTTTGGTTGCTCTCTCTGGACTGCCTCAATTTGATTAATGTCCTTGTGAAGGTGTGGCCTCCAATACTGCACGGTACTCCAGATGGGGCCCTAACCAGTGTCTTGTACAGAGGATTATTACCTCCTCTTCGACTTGTGATACCCTACTATACACCCTAACACCCCTAGCCTTACCTACTGCTTTAGAGGTCTGCTTTGATGATTTTAGGTCATCAGTGATGATGATGCCCAAGTCTCTTTCTTCCTTTGTGACTGCTAGCAACTCCCTCCCAGCCTATAGGTGGCTTCAGGGTTTCTCTTCCCTATGTGCATGATTTTGCACTTCTTTGCATTAAATCCAGTTGCCACTCTTCTGACCATTCTGCTAGTTTATCCAGATCTCTTCTCATTCTGCCCACCCCATCTGGATCATCTACTCTGTTGCAGATCTTGGTGTCATCTGCAAACAGACAAGCCTTACCCTCTAGTCCATCTGCAAGGTCACTAATGAAGATGTTGAAGAGGACTGGCCCCAGGACTGATCCCTGAGGTACCCCACTTGTGACTTGCATCTCTTCTGACTGTATACCATTTACCATCACTCTCTGTTTTCTGCCCGTCAACCAGTTTGCCACCCAGTTGACCAACTTCTGACCCACCCCGAGCCTACCCAGCTTATTTATCAATCTTCTATGTGGAACAGTGTCAAAAGCTTTGCTGAAGTCAAGGTAGGCGACATCAACTGCTCCCCCTTGGTCCACCACTCTGGTTACCCAGTCAAAGAAATCTATGAGATTAGTTTGACAGGACCTTCCTTTTGTAAACCCATGCTGTCTAGGATCCTGTGCCCCTATGGATTCCAGGTGTTGCACTATCCTTTCCTTAAGGAGTGCCTCCATAATCTTGCCCACTACTGAGGTAAGACTGACGGTCTGTAGTTCCCGCCTCCTCCCTGCTACCACTCTTGTGGAGCGGGATCACATGAGCCCTTCTCCAGTCTTCTGGGACCTCTCCTGTGCTCAGAGACTCACTAAACAATTCTGCTAATGGCTCTGCTAGTTCCTCCTTTAGCTCCTTAAGTACCCTGGGATGTATGCCATCAGGTCCCATTGCCTTATCCACCTGGAGCTTAGCAAGCTCTTGTAGGACCCTTTCTTTTGTGAAGGGAGTAGTGCTCACCTCCCTCCCCTGTGTCCATGATGCTGAGCTGTGGGCCCTGTCCTACCTTCTCTTCAGTAAATACTGAGCAAAGTATCTATTTAGGATAGATGCCTTTACAGGGTCCTCCTCCTCACATGCTCCTTTTCTCCATTAAGCTTAGCATTGTTCTCTGGACCTTTCTCCTTTCACTAATGTATCTATAGAAAGTCTTGTCACCTTTCTTTACTGTTCGGTATAGTGTTTCCTCAGTTTGGGACTTTGCCTGCCTTACTGCCTTACCTGCTTCCCTTAGGGCAGTTTGGTATGCCTCCCTATCTTCATCCCGCTGTGTTCCCTTATATTTCCTGAAGGCCAGCCTTTTGGCTCTGACCTTTTCTGCTACTGTATTTGAGAACCAAGTGGTTTCCTTCTTCTTTTGCACTTCCTTTTCTGTCTAACACAATGGGATGTTGCTTCAAGTATTGCATCCTTAATGCTTGCCCACTTTGCCTGTACCCCTCACCTGTGTTTCTTTTGCCAGGGCTAGCTTAACTCTGTAGGCCATCTTATCAAAGTCAGCTCCTCTGAAGTCCCATATTTTTGCCTTGGAATGGGATGATTTAGATGTAGTAGCCAAACTGAACCATACCATGTGATGGTCACTGGCCCCAGGTGACCTTCTACCTGGAGATCTGTGATCCCTTCTTTGTTAGTCAGTACTAGATCTAGGATAGCCCTGTCTCTTGTGGGTTGCTGTACCAGTTGTTTGAGGCCCTCCCTGCAGGAATCCACTATGAGTCTAGTTCTGGCAGATGTTCCTGCTGGTATTGACCAATCTGTATCTGGCATGTTGAAGTCTCCCATTATCAGAACCTCCCTTTAGCTGTCATGTTTGTATATCTTCTAACAGTAATGTATCTATGTCCTCCTCTGGTCTGGGGGCCTGTAGACAACCCCAGTTCTTATGGCTGTCCCATTTCCTGTTTCCAGGGTGACCCACAGTTTTTCTGGCTCCTTATGTGTTCTGAATTTCTGTAGCTTGATATTTTCATTAACATACAGGGCCACTCCTCCCCTTTTTGCACCTCGGTCTCTTCTGAACAATACATAGCCAGGTACTGAAGTCTTCCAAGTGTGGTTACTGGTAAACCACGTCTCACTAATTGCTACTATGTCCAGTTTAGCCTCTGACATTATTGCCTGCAGGTCTGGGATCTTATTTCCCAGGCTGTGAGCATTTGTGTACATGATTTTCCATTGGCCAGATTTTGGTGTGTATTCAAATGGATAGTGTGATCAGCTTGGATTGTGCTCTCCGTTGGAATATGGCACCAGAGCTATCCAGCCCTGTTTTTTCATGTGGCGCCGCCATGTACGCGTGCAGCTGGCCAGCTGTGAATATGGAGCTCTTCATCTTGGAACTTTGTCAATGACCCCTCTGTGCCACGTCCTGCATACAGAGAGCTGATGGAAGCTGTCATTGTAGGTTTCTGAGAAAGGATCTTGTGCTGTGTACTGGAGTTGATGGGCCACAAGAAGTTCTTAATCAGTGGAGTCGGTTCCACTTTCTGCAATCAGTGGGCCGCCTGAGTTATCAGCAGCTCCAGTTCAGCTTTGCCGCTGGTGTACCAGCTTTTTTCATTAGACAGTGGTTTGAAATTAGAGTTAACTTTTCATGGTCCGAGCAGATTCAGTGTTGCCTGAATTCCCCATTACTGGATGTATACTGTGATGGATGGTTTAGTGTGTTCCTAAGAGGGATTGTTTCACCTGTTAGTTTGCCTGGCACAATTTGAGCAGCCCAGCAGTTTTTAGAGTTCCAGTGGAGCTAAAGCTGCAGTTCCTAAACAGGTGGTTGAAAACTGAGTACCCTGGAGAGGTGATTTGATGGCCTGTTGTAGGTAGTATATAAGCTAATTTTAGCCTTTGCTTTTAGCCTTATTTTCCTTGTAACTGTTGTCCATCACATCGTAAGATCAGTTTGGGTATATAGAGGGTACAGTAAACAGAACTGAACCAATTCAAACATGGAATACTAGATTAAAAAGTCAAAAGAAAAGGAAAGGCATGAATTGGGAAGAAAGCTGATCTGATATTTAGAACTTAATTCGAAGAATGCTGTGGCTTTTCTGTGACCTGCGTATTGAAGGTTGGGAAATCAAAAATACTAGATACAATAATTTACCTGAATTGGTGGGACAATTTCCATTGCCAGAAAGGCTGATAGGGGAAATGTCTAGAACATGTAATCAAAATGTGACAACCAACAGTATACAGATGAGTGGTTGAATCTAATGACTAACACTGATTATGAATTGGATGGTCAGAATCCTTAAATGTGATTGGCTGAGACCACATTCGACTGGGATGTCTCAGTACATAATCCTGGTCTGAAAGCAGCTAATCATGCCAGCCTTAAACAAGTGGGTCATGCCATTAGTCAACAAACATAAAATATTTTTACAACTAACATTTTACCATTTTTTCATTAATTTAAAAATGGATCTATTTCATAATTGCAATGATAAACATCATGGGATATCCCTTTTTAGGTGGCTAGTCACTCAACGTAGTCCTCATGCCTCACAGTATATCTGGGGTGGGATAATATCCCACGATATGGAACGTCTTCCAATGTATTATTGCTTAAATGTCAACTGGTTGAGTACATTGCAGAGGTGAGGTGTTTGGCTCTCAGGGAGAGTGGGTGCAGGTCACCCAGTACAGTGTAGCCCTGTTAAATGCATAGCCTAAGTAATGGTCATATGTATCATAATTATTGTTCACAGTAAAAGTATTCTTTTAACATATCTGTTTTACTATCAGGTGTTCATTTAAGTGGGCTGCACTGTATTTGCACACTTCCTGCTGGTCATTCATAGAGTGGCAATGGCATCTTCTGTTAAGCAGTGTCTCGCCTGGCCAGAGGAAAGATACAGCCACAGTAACCCTGATTGTTACGGTGGGGGAAAAAGAACAAATGAGTAAAAAAGATCCACGGGTAAGGTTGTGGGTTGAATCCATGATCCCCAAAAAGATACATTCTTCCCAGAACTTGAATACTCCCCAAAATATATTTCCATTTCCCCAGAAGGCATAAAGCCGAACTAGGGATTCTCTTCCTAGGACTGGAATGAAATAAGGTATAACTTGGTAATATCTCAAGGAGCCCTTACAATTTCCTGTGGCCTGGAGGACATCATGAATATCCAGCAGTGGCACACACAGTGCTGACAGAATTACAAATAAAAGTTTGGAGAATAATTGGAAGAATGGTTGGGTTGGCTATCCATACTCAAACATCTGAGAGAGTGAAAGTTAAGAGTTGGTAAAAAAATGTATTGATTTTCGCCTAGATTTTGCTCTGCTAGCCCCAAAGAGAACTCAAACAATTCAAATGAAAACATGAAGGCTTCCTGAAGAGTATCCAGTGTAGGACTGCAATATAACAATCCGGATGGCAAATTAATAAAATGGATTACTGTATTATAGTATAACACTGTGTGTGTAGCCAGTTGCTGGGTATGTAGTAAATAAACACACTATTGAAGTCCCCCTTCCAGGCCTCGCTGTGACCGCATTAGAAATGAATTCTTTGGGATGCCATAAGCGACAAAGGTTGCAATGACACTGTCTGAGTAGGAGTTCAAGTACAGTGCAGAAAAATCTTGTGTATTTTTTTTTTGTACCAGTGAAGGAACACCCCTTTTTGTGGTTCTTTCTGCATTTTCATCACTATCTCTTGAATGTTTTAATTTTAACTTCTAAGCACAATCACTTGTTGGCCTCTATTACTGTGAACATTATTAAATGTATATTTTTCTGTATTAGTTTTTTTGTTCGGTATAAACTTCCCTGTTCTAAGGACATGGATACAGTTCACATCCAAACTCTGGCAGTTCCACTGGAACACTAATATCAGTCTGACGTCTTTAAGCTAAACTTCTCCCACCATGTGGGCAGTATATCATACAGCAACCCCCTGTGATGTCATATCTTTCCACTGGAAGGGACAGGTCTCCTCCTTCGCAGCTCTGCAGTGTTCATGTTTTCCCATAGCACTTCGTCAACAAAACTTCTTTGAAAATGTCCTCAATTCATTGAATTCTTTGATTGCATTCACTCACTCCTTCATTCCAGATCTGCCTCATTGACGGAAGATCAGCTTCAGAAAACAGAGGAAGCAAAGCCATTTTGCGGCTTCAAATTTTGTGT
This sequence comes from Neoceratodus forsteri, assembly GCA_016271365.2. Lineage (NCBI taxonomy): Eukaryota > Metazoa > Chordata > Ceratodontiformes > Ceratodontidae > Neoceratodus > Neoceratodus forsteri. Next base: position 1,404,543,269 of record CM057450.1, read on the forward strand.
CATGTCAACAAAAGATGTCGTGCACTGACCCCCACATGTCCCGCCTCTACTACCTTGAATCCCAGTATAATGTGGAGGGATGCGGCCTCTGTCAGGCAATTCTTACGGCATTGCATGAGGATCGCATGCCCAATCTTCTCAGTTCACTGGACAAAAGGGTCACGAAACTTTGATTGAAAAGCTGCAAGAAGGCCTCAGCTGTGACCGGCTCAGCAGCACAATTGGCGGCTTTTAAAAAGAAGGTGGCAGCTGCCATAGTGAGTACCTCATTGACCTCAGCACTGGCCCCAACCGGGTTGGAGGGTCCTTCATGGACAGGTTCAGTGAAAAGTATAGGGCCCTACAGGCCTTTGGGGAGAGCCTTTTTCACCATGGTAAAAAGCACAAGCCCGTCCTGTGCCAGTCGTGTGACCGGGAGAGACTGCGGTCCTCCTGCTCCCTTAACTCCCCCAACTGCTGGACTCCAAATGAGCTCCCTTCCATTGAAGGTTTGGTCAGCAGCTCCTCAGCCCCATCGGGCTTGTCGACCTTGACATCAGTTGAGCAAGCCATTTGCATTTTTTTCAAGCCTGTCCAGTTGTTGGAGATCATCAGCAGGGGGTTGATCTCCCAGACACAGGTTCTCCTGGTCCTCACCCAGGAAGGCGTGGCCCAGTAGGTCTCCCCAACCAGTTCCATGAGGGCTCAGCCTCCACCAGTGGTCGTTCATCCAGAGTCGATGCTTGTAAATACAGCTCAGCATGTGGTCAACACTGACCCTCCGGAGGCTTCTCCTCAATGTTGTCTCTCGGGTCAGTCGTCGAGGTGCCGACCCTGCTCTCAATTCCACTCAACTGGGAGGCACTGTGTCAATGTTCCATGACCTTCTTGTCATCTGGCAAGGAGAGGCATCACTGCAAGGTGCGGAGGTGCTACAAGGAGCACCTGTGGCAGCAGTGAACCATTGCAGGATGGGGTAGGACTCTGCCTCCTGCACCTTCGGTTTCCTGGCAGCTGCCAGTAATGCCCATGCTAGTCCACCCTCGAAAAGTATCTCCGGCATCTGTCTCTCCACCCTTGCAGGTGGAACAGTCTCCACTACAGCCCTTGGTGGGAGCCCTGACTAAGGACTGCCCTGCTGCGGCTGGCTTGCCAGGCCAGCTGTCAGTGGAAATCATTCACTGGAAAGATACTAGTGTGATCCATGGAGGCAGTTGGTCGAGGGCTGTTTTTGAAGAGTGCTTGGACAACTCAGATAGGTCATCTGTGTTATCCTCAAGGACCAATACCTTCAACTGGGCTTTGGTTGAGGAATTGTCCACTGACCATATGCCGGTGTCATTTGGGGTGCTTCTCTTCCTTATGTGGGAGTCTATGAATATGTTATTGGAACCAGTCCAGAAGCAGGCTAAATACCTCTTTACTAATATCTTGAACAAGTACAATTGCCATGGGGGTATCCTTTCCTATGGTGAAGGCCATTTTAGGACCAGCCCTTGAGCTTTGGCAGCATCAAGCATCTTGCCCAACACCCTCCACCTGTACGGTCCACAAGTATGCTCTCCCATCATGATCCCTTTTGGGGTTCTTGGACCATCCCGTGGCTGAGTGGTTGGTCTCAGAATCAGCATTTCCTGGAGGTCGAGGGGATGTGGAGAAGCCCCCCCCCCAACAAGGAGCCAAAGAAACTTGACCATTCAGTCAAGGAGATCTGCACCACTTCCTCTTTGGGTCAGCACCAGGCTAGCCATGAAGTCCTGATGGCCAGCTTTGGGCAAGTCCTGTTGGGAGTTCTGGATGAAATTCTCCCTCACCTCTCTACTGATAAGTAATTGCTGATGGAGTTGGTCAAGGACCAGGGTCAAACACTGGCTAAATACCAGCACCAGATGACCTTGGACATGGGTGACACCTGTGCCATGGCAGCAATCATTATGATGCACCACAGGGCTTGTCTGAGGCTCTCCACTTTCACAGTGGATACTCTGCACAAGCTGGCTGATGTCCTTTTCTTGGGCCAGGGGGTGGAAGGACATCTCAACAGGATAGAGAAATCTAGCACCACCCTGGATTCTGTGGCATCATCCCAGAAGGACACTAAGGCTCAGAGTCTAAAAGGAAGATCTTCCAGTATCAGTCCTTTCAGCCACAGCAGCCTTGGCAGCAGCCTCAGCAGGGGCAGTACCAAGCCTGGTGCCTGAAGGCCAAGTTCAATGGCCGGGCTAAAAAGAGGTGGGGGTAGGGGAAGTGGTGCTCCTCCATTACCAGCAGCCAGTATCCCCCTCCAAAGCTTCCCCGTGATGAGATGGGGTGTCATCCTCATGCCTCTCCAGCACCTGGCACAGCTGCCTGTTGGGGGCGGTCATGCCACTTCTGGCCCCATTGGTCCATCACCGCTATGGGAAAGTGGGTACTGAAGGTAGTGGGTAAAGGGTTGCCTCTCAACTTTGAGGCTCACATTCCTCAACAGTCCTTGGTGTTGCAGGACACATCCGCTCTAAGGGAGGACATTGCTCAGTTCCTCACAAAAGGGAGTCATAGCCCATGTCCCAGATACCCTGATAAGTCAGGAATATGTGTCCAGGTACTTCATGGTCCCGAAACAGATGGAGCTGGTGCCTCATACAGGATCTTCACAATCTGAACCAGTTCATGTAGAAGCACAAGATCTTACCTATGTCAGTCTTCACCATTCATCACTGTTGGGTGTTTGCTGGAGACAGGCACCCCGTGGGAGACTATTTTTTTTTGAAGGAGAGGCCAGCACCATTGGCGCCACCCACGAGTCTGACGCATTGTGTGGCGCTCACTGGTTGGCCAGAAATGGCCGTTGGGTCCTCCTCCACCTCAGTTCTGCTTCTCCTGCCATTGAGACAGCACCCCTGCTCAAGACTACTCTGCACGGCCTAGTTTTAATTGACCACTCGTTCTTCCTCTCCTTTGACTCCCCTGGTTCTGCTACCTACTGCACGCATTCCAGATCCTGGTAAGACCTTCCTTTTTGTGGCATCAAGTCTTTGCTTGATTTGTTTTCAGTTACTGTACGCATCATGTCTGGTCGTCGGGACAAAAAACGGTCGAGAAAAATGGGTTGGCCTCCTATGCATCGGTGTTCCTGCTGCTGAAAGATATCCATTACTGACCGACATGATGTTTGCCTTTCCTGCCTTGGACTGCATCATGACATGGATTCCTGTGACACCTGCTTCTCGATGGACCACCGAGTTCTGGAGCATAGTACAGTGAAGGTTGGCAGGGCTCTGCCGACTTTCAGGGGGCAGCGTCACTCACATCGGTCCAAGTGCAAGACACTTTGCCCTCTCTCTGGGTCCCTTCCCAGGCCTATACAGTCCAATGAAGAGGGGGCCTCTTCTTCTTCATGCCTTGCCATAGAGGAGGTTCCTACCATAGGGCCAGAGGACCAGTCCGGCCCCATTCAGGGCTGGGACGAGAGCACCGGACTGGCAGTCACCTCTTCGGAGGTGCAGGCTCCCCCATTGTCAAGGCCTATGGCTGCAGGTCCTGGCATGGGGCATTCCTCGGCACCACTCAACAGTGCTGCTTCAGATCCTGGAGCCGTTTGTGACTCCATTGATCATGGTAGTGCCGCAAGGGGTGCAGGGCCGGGTCACTGCTCTGTGACTTGGGGAGCCCTCAGGGACACTGGGCCAGAGTCCTTCTTGATCGTCTCCTGTTCAGAGGCAGATGATTCTGAGGCAGATCTGGACTGGCGGCCTGATTCTTTGGAATCGCAGGATTCCCCATGGCGTAGCACCTTGTGCCTCCCCACATGCCCCTCCGCAGCACAGGTGACTGTGGCCCATGCTCGTCTCAGGTCGACGGCAGCTTGGGAGTCAGCCATGACTGACAGTTCAACTGCTGTGGGTGTGGCGAACGAATTTGTGAGTGAGGGGGTGGCTGCCATCCCCTGTGCCATTCCTACTCTTAGAATCAAGATTGTGCCCCCACTTCTGCGGCCCCCCTTTGGGGGTCTTCTGAGTTGGGGGGCTCTTTGGCACAGGGTGTGAGGAAGAGAGCATCCTTGGAGTCCACAGGGTTGAGGGAATGGGGTGATGGACATCGGCACACTCCCCTGGCCATCCGGGGTTGGGGAAGGAGCCACAGTGCTGAGCCTGGTCTCCTTCCTTCGTCTTCTCCTAAGGAGGTCTCTTTGGGTGGGGCAGGGGTCCACCCTTCTAGATCCATGTGGTCTCGGTCCCCTCATAGGGTAGCTCACCCTACAGGGTTAAGTCCCCACCATTTTAATTTTCAGGGCAAGACGGTGAATCTACAGACCTGCAGTTTTCCACTTATGCCAGGTTCTCCTGTGGATTCTTCTAACCCTGGCAGAAACATGTCACATCAGGTGGCAGGTTCACCCGTGCCTCTGCGACCAGCTCCCCTTCTCCCAGGCCACATCGGTCCTCCAGGACCTTTGACCTTTGATCAGTTCAGATCTCAGTCTGCGGTTTTTCCACATTATGTTAGGGCTATGGACAAGCAGGTCTTCTGACCGATTCCTCCGCTGCAGTCAGAATCTGACTCTTCAAGTTCCTTGACCTCCTTGTCTTCCTCCACAGGGGAAGAGGAGCCTACTGTTCATCTGTCCTCAGATGCTGATCTGGCCCAGTATCAGCACTTCCTTTCGAGGCTGGTCAGGGACCTGCACATCTCCCATTATGCTTGGGACAATACTGAGCGTGCGACGCAACCTTTTTTAGGCAAATATGGGGCGCATCATTTGGTGGTTCTGTCCTGGCCAGTTCCCTTCCAGCAGGCACTGTACAGCACCTGGCAGCGTCCATACTCCCTGGAACCAGCCCCTAAGGACTGCCGGAGACTGTATTATGCGACCTGCGGGTCTCCAGGCTCTTTGCTCCTCCACCTTCTGGACTGACGCATCTGGACACCCGTTCTGGGCATAGATGCCCGGTCTGCGACCAGCCCCCTGATACTGACTCTCAGGAGTTTGATCAACAGAAGTGGACAGTTTTCTCCTCTGTGTGGAGTCTTCTGGCAATTATCTCACATCAGGCGCACCACGCTGCCTATAACAGGCATCTGTGGGCGATGCTAGGTCAGGCTTTAGCATCGCTGCCCGAGTCGGAGTCTACCTGGCAAGCCATAGCCCTGTCCACTATAGGCCTATAGTTCGCGAGGCACCAGTCAAAGGCATCGTACGACACCAGTGAGGTCACTTCATGGCTTGCGGGGACAGCGATCTGCATTAGGTGGACGGCATGGCTTCGTCTTTCAAGGTTGTCACCTTTGGCCAGGCGTAGGTTACTGGCCACCTCCTTCCAGGGGACCCATCTCTTCTCCTGTAGGGTGAGGTGGGAGCTTCAGGAGTGTCTTCCTTCCCCTAGATTTCGGGGGACCCCACCTTATCCTAACCAGTCCAAGCCGTAACTCGCTAGGGGAGGGTCCCCCCATTCTCCCACCAAGGGGGACTGAGGGATATTATTCCTTCAGGATTTCTTGGGCCCCCTTCAGTGGTGCTCGGTACTCACCCAACAGTGATGAATGGTGAAGACTGACACAGGTAAGATATGAAAATTACATACCTACCGTAATTCTTGATCTTCCTGTGTATCTTCACCATTCATCACTGAATCCCTCCCACCTTCCCCTCACAAGGCCTCAGTCCTTGAGTCATACCACCTCCCTACGCATCCCCCCCCCCCTTTCTTGAGTTATTTCTTCCTCTCTGGCAGGCCGCCAGGAGGCCTCCAGGAGGGTATTGGAAATGGGTGAGTGAGGCATCTTAGGGTTTTTTTCCTCAGGGTCTTCTGGAGTGCCCCTCCTCTATCCTGGTCCTTTCATAGGATACCTCCATCCCATGAAGTCCATTTGTCAGTTCCAGGATGGGTGTTTTTTTTGCTGTCAATAATTCCCTTGCCCTTGTTGCCTTCTCTTACCTTTCCCGATGGGGATGGTGTGTTTTAGGGGGTCCTTCTCTTTCCTGAAAACCTGTTTTCTCCTTGTGGTAACTGTGGGGGGTGAGTGAGGAGTGTGATTTTCCCCTAAGGAGTTGGGATCGGTGCTAGAGGTGGCTTTACCCATCCTGAATTCCAAAAATTCAGAATCTCCTTGAATCATCCCCTGGTGATCTTCTGATCGATTTTGCCCTGATGGGTCCTGGCATCCCCCCTTCCTCATCCCGCGCTCCCTAAACCCTCTCTTTTTATCCTTCCTCTCTTTCTTCCTTCTGTCTTGGTAGTTCAGGGACTAGGCCCTTAGACCCCCTTTTTTCTTATCTGTCCTCTCATCAGCTTATTCTTTTTCAGTTGCTGCTTTTCATTTTGCTGTCTCTTGGGCTCCCTTGCCCTGCCCTTCCTTTCTCTATACTTCTTTCCTTCTGTCTCTCTGGTAAGCAGAACTGAGGTGGAGGAGGACCCAACGGCCATTCATGGCCAACCTGCAAGTGCCAAGCTATGCGTTGGCCTCACCTCCTTCCCCCCCACAAAAGGCTCCCTCAGGGTGCCTATCTTCGGCAAACTCCCAGCAGTGATGAATGGTGAAGATACACATGAAGATCAAGAATTACAGTAGGTATATAATTTTCATTTCTAGATGGTCACTCTGAGCCAGATTATACCATCCTAGAGCAGGCATGTTGTTTTACTCCCTGGATTTCTAGGATGAGGTCTTCCACATCCCAGTACATCTGTCCCACTGGTGGTACTTTTGGTTCCACTCAGACAGGTTTCTCTTATCAGTTCCAGGACATGCCCTTTGGCCTTTTGTCCATGCCCAAACTCTTTACCAAGTGCATGGCAGTGGTGGCAGTCTTCCTGGGGCATCAGGGTGTATCTACCTGGACAACTGGCTGACAGCAGGGCTGTTCAAGAAGGCCATAGAGTGGTCCAGAGATCTAACACTCCTGACCTGCAGAGACTTGGGCCTGTTGGTCAACCCAGAGAAGCCTTACAGGTAATCAAATTCATCAGGGCAGAACAAGACTTCCTGTGGGCCAAGGCCTGTCTCCCTGCTGCCCACACTCAGGACCTTACCACTTTTGCTTGATCATTTCAGGTTGGATGCTTGCACTCTGTCCGTAATTTCTGCAGCTGCTGGAATACATGGCATCCACCACAAGTGTGGTCCAGTGGGCACACTGGCAGATACACCACCTGCAGTGGGAGCTGGGCCGCCAGTGGTCCCAGTGCCTAAGTTATCTGTATCAGCCAATTCTAGTGACCCTGCTGATATGGGACACCATCCATTGGTGGCTAGTCCTTCAACATCTGGAGGAAGGAATCCCATTTGTGTGCCCAGAGCCAACCATCACGCTCACAATAGATGAATCTCTGGTGGGGTGGGGAGCACTCCTGGAGAACCACAGAGCATCTGAGTAGTCAGTCTCCCAGGGATTCCCATCACATCATTCTGCTGCAGCTCCATGCAGTGCTGTTGGCTCTCATAGAATTTTACTGTTCTAGTCAGAGGTCAGGTCATGCAGGTCAAGACGGACAATACCATGACCATGTTTTACCTGAACATGCAGGGCAGAACTCACTTCTTTTTTGTTGGGAGGCCCTCCACACCTGGACCTTCATGCGCAACCTGGGTGCAGCTCTACTGGCGATACATGTTGCAGGAGTGAGGAATCCACTAGCAGATGCTGTCAGCTGGGTGGGAGAGACATTGCATGAGTGGTCCCTGAATCAGGAGGTGATAAACCACCTATTCTCCCAGTGGGGCATCCCTCTGGAAGATCTGGTTGCCTCCTGGGAAAATAAAAAACTGGATTTCTTTTGTGCATGCCCTCCACAGTCCAGGACACTTTTGGGGGGATACCTTCACAAGGCCCTGGATCCCAGACCTCATGTGCACCTTCTCTCCCTTCCCCTTGATCTACAAGGTGGTGGTCAAGGCCCAGAAGGAATGTCTTACCTCCCTTCCCCTTGATCCACAAGGTGGTGGTCAAGGCCCAGAAGGAATGTCTTACCTCCCTTCCCCTTGATCCACAAGGTGGTGGTCAAGGCCCAGAAGGAATGTCTTACCTCCCTTCCCCTTGATCCACAAGGTGGTGGTCAAGGCCCAGAAGGAATGTCTTACCTCCCTTCCCCTTGATCCACAAGGTGGTGGTCAAGGCCTGGAAGGAATGTCAAGAAGGACAAAGGGAGGGATAGTGAGACTGAAGGGGGAGGATGGGGGCCGCGTGGAGGATGACATCAGTAAAGCTGACATATTGAACAGGTATTTATGCTCAGTCTTTACTGAGGAAGAGGAGGGTAATGGGTCTGAAGGGAGTACAAGGGGTGAGAATGGTGCAGAAATGGACACAAGTCCCTTTACACGAGAACGGTCCTGAAGGAACTGGAAGTAATAAGAGTTGATAAAGCAATGGGGCCAGATGGGGTGCACCCCAGGGTCCTTAAAGAACTAAGAGAGGTGGTGGCTGAACCTCTGGCTATCCTGTTTAGCCGATCACTGGAAACAGGGGAGGTACCCAAAGACTGGAGGACAGCAGATGTAGTCCCCTTATACAAAAGTGGGAACAAAGAGGAAGCAGGGAACTACAGACCAGTCAGCCTCACCTCAGTAATGGGGAAGATCATGGAAGCACTACTGAAGGAGAGATGGTGGAACATCTGCTGTCAATGGACCACAGGACCCAAGGCAGCATGGTTTCACCAGGGGAGGCCAGTGTCAGACCAACCTCATTGGAATTTTTTGACTGGGTGACTAGGAGGTGGATCAGGGAGGCAGTGGACATGGCCTATCTGGACTTCAGCAAGGCCTTTGACACTGTGCCACATAGAAGACTATTCACAAACTTGGGAATATGGGTGTGGGCAGGACAGTAGAGTGGTGGGTAGGTAACTGGCTGGGTGGCAGGACACAGAGGGTGGTGGTAAATGGCTGTCACTCACAGAGGGAAGAGTGACCAGTGGGTACCACAGGGATCAGTGTTGGGACCGGTCCTATTCAACATCTTCATCAGTGACATCATGCAGGACCTAGAAGGCAGAATTTCACTGTTTGCTGATGACACAAAGCTCTGTAACAGAGTAGACACACCAGAGGGTGTAGACAGAATGAGAAGACTGACAGAAACTTGAAGAATGGTCAGGGGTTTGGCAGTTGAAATTCAATGCAAAGAAGTGCAAGATAATGCATAGGGGCACAAAACCTGGCACAATATATCAGTTGGGGTGAGGATATAGCATGCACCAAGCAGGAAAGGGATCTTGGGTTGTCATCTCTGATGACCTCAAGGTAGGGAAACAGTGTGACAAGGCAGCAGGCAAAGCAAATAGGATGCTGGGATGTATAGGCAGGGCATCACCAGCAGGAAAAGGGAGGTCATAATTCCGCTTATACAAGACACTAGTGAGGCTCCACCTGGAGTACAGTGTACAGTTCTGGAGACCATACCTATGTAAGGACATAGACAGGGTAGAGAAGGTTCAGAGGAGGGCAATAAAGATGGTGCATGGATTGCATCACAAGTCCTATGAAGACAGGTTGAAGGAACTGAACATGTACCCTGGAGGAGAGGAGGAGAGAGGGATATGATAGAGACATACAAGTATCTTACAGGGAGGAACAGGATGCAGGGAAAACACTATTTTAAGCGAAAAAGATGCTCCAGGACTAGAGGGCATGGGATGAAGTTGGAGGAGGACGATTCAGAGGAAACATGAGAAAGAATTTCTTCACAGAACGGTGGTGGACAAGTGGAACACCCTGCCAGAGGAAGTGGTGGGGGCTGAAACAATCACGAGATTTAAGAATGCATGGGATAGACATAAAGGAATTCTGGAGGTCAGGGGTAAGGGGCAACAGACTTCTAGGAAAACAAACTGAACTTACAAGCTCAAATGGGCAGACTGGGTGGGCCATAGGCCCTTATCTGCCGACACTGTCTATGTATCTATGTATCTATGTATGTACCTCCCTTCCCCTTGATCCATAAGATGGTGGTCAAGGCCCGGAAGGACAAGGCACAGATGATCTTGATTGCTTCAGGCTGGCCTGGACAGTTCTGGTAGCAGATTTATTATTTGTACTGCTAACTTGTAATGCAAAAAAAAAAAAACACACACAGTTATATTTCTTATCTTTAACAGTGAATTGATGGTACACATTCTCCTCAATGTAGCCTGTCTTACATATATCGTAGGTGTAGGAAGGCATTACTTTACAACATTTGGATTTAAGTGCATGGTGTTATTATTACATAGAAACATAGACTTTGATGACAGATAAGGACCGCTTGGCCCACCTAGTCTGCCCAATTCCCTACCTACAGGATAAGCTGCAGATCCTAGTTAACCAACAGCCTATTTCTTCCTACCCCCCACAAGAATTGCCTTATATCTGTCGCATGCATTATTTAATTCTCCCTCAGTTTTAGACCCCACAACCTCTTCAGGAAGGCTGTTCCATGCATCTACCACCCTCTCTGTGAAAAAATACTTCCTCACATTACCCCTGAGCCATTCCCCCCATCTTCAAATTGTGTCCCCTTGTTCTTGCACATCTCTTTTTCTGAAAAATGCTACCCTCCTGGACTTTGTTGATTCCACTGAGGTACTCAAAAGTTTCTATCATGTCCCCCCACTCCCTCCTTTTCTCAAGGGTACCATTTTAGTTGTCCTTCTCTGGACTGCCTCCATCCTGTCTATGTCCTTGCGGAGATGGGGTCTCCAGAACTGGACATAGTACTTCAGATGGGGTCTCACCAACTGTCTTTACAGAGGGATAACAACTTCCTGTTTTCTGCTGGTGATACCTCTCCCTATACATCCCAGTATCCCCCCAGCCCTCCCTACTGCCTTTTCACATTGCTTGCTAACCTTAAGGTCATCTGATATGATTACCCCCAGGTCCCTTTCGTTTTGTTGTTTTTACCACCTCCACCATTGTGTAATTTTCCCGTGGGTTTTTGTTTCCAAGGTGCATTGTTTTGCATTTCTTTGCATTAAATCCAAGCTGCCATCCTTCTGACCATTTCTCCAACCTTGCCAAGTCCCTTCTCATCCTTTCCACGCCTCCTTGTGTATCAACCCTGTTGCAGATCTTTGTATCATCTGCAAAGAGGCATACTTTTCCTTCCAGTCCCTCTGCAATGTCACTTATAAAGACATTAAAAAGGACTGGACCCAGTACTGAACCCTGCGATACCCCACTAGTAACCCCTCTTTCTTCAGAGTAGACTCCATTTACAATTGCCTTCTGTGTTCTGTTGTCCAGCCATTGTTTTACCCAGGTTACCACCCTGGGACCCACTCCCAGGCTGGTTAATTTGATTATTAATCTTTTGTGTGGGACTGTGTCAAATGCCTTGCTAAAGTCTAGGTAGGCCATGTCCACCGCCCCTCCCTGGTCTACTAATTTGGTCACCCATTCAAATAAATCAATTAGATTCGTCTGACATGACCTTCTCTCTGTGAACCCATGCTGCCTTGGGTCCTGTGCCCCACTGGCCTCTAGGTACTCAACAATTCTTTCCTTCAGAAGTGATTCCATCACTTTCTCTACCACAGAGGTCAAACTGACAGGTCTGTAGTTTCCTACCTCTGTCTTGCTCCCACTTTTGTGAAGGGGAATGCATCTGCTTTCCTCCAGTCCTCAGGTACCACACCCTTCTCCCATGATTTGTTAAAAAGGATAGTCAGTGGTGTCACTAGTTCTCCCCTTAATTCTTTTAGAATTCTGGGGTGAATTCCATCTGGCCCCATTGCTTTATCCACCTTCAGTTTTAGGAGTTCTTTCAGAACCCTTTCTTCTGTGAAAGGACTGGGATCAACCCCCCTATCCAGAGTGCTTCTGTTAATTGGATTAGGCACCTCCCCCTCCTCCTCTTTTGTGAATACTGATTTGAAGTATTCGTTCAGTATCCCTGCTTTTTCACTGTCCCTCTCTGCCCGCCCACCGTCCTTTCTATTTAGCCTCACTATCCCTCCGTTTGTCTTTCTATGCTCCCTAATGTACCTATAAAAGGTTTTATCCCCCTTCTTAACCGAGTTGGCTATCTTTTCCTCAGTTTGGGCCTTTGCTATTCTGACTTCCCTCCCTGCTTCCTTCTGCCTTAACTGGTACAGTTCTCTGTCCTGCTCCTTCTGTGTTTCCTTCTACTTCCTAAATGCTAGCTTTTTCTCCCTAACATTCCCCGCCACCTCTTTTTAGAACCATAAAGGCTTTTTCTTTCATTTTGATTTGTTTATGTGCTTCACACAAAGGCTTGTTGCCTCTGTGATGGTAGTTTTGATGTTTCCCCGTTGTTGCTCCACCCCTCCTTCTAGCCTGTTTGCTAGAGCTTTTCTAAGGCACTCTCCCATCTTGCCAAAGTCAGCCCTCTTAGTCCAGTACCCTCACTTTTATATGGCTTGACTCTATAGCTGAGTTTATCGTGAACCACACTGCTTGGTGGTCACTTGTTCCCACATGGCTACCCACTTCTAGATCTGAGATCCTCTCACTGTCCCCATTTGAGAGTACGAGGTCTAAGATTGCTCCCTCATGAGTGGGTTGCAAAACTAGCTGTCTGAGGCATGCCACCTGTAGGGCATCGAGAATGGCCCTGCTCTTGGATGTGGCTGCAGGAAAGGTGCTCCAGTTAACATCTGGCATATTCAGGTCCCCCTTTCTCTGCCATCCTAAGGATGCCTTCTATCATATCCTTGTCCATTCCCTCTCCCTGACATGGGGGTCTGTATACAACACCTGTGCGGATTGTGGTGCCATTTCCAGTCTCTAAGGTAACCCACAGTGCCTCCTCTCCTCCTTGTTTACTCTTTTGTTCCACTGCTTTTATTCCTTCCCTTACATAGAGAGCTGCTCCTCCCCCTCTTCTACCCTCCCTGTCTCTCCTGTAGCTTGTGTACCCTGGTATGTTAACATCCCAGTCATGGTTCTCTGTGTACCATGTTTCTGTGACTGCCACAATATCCAGGCATCCCTCTTCCATCAAGGCCACAAGTTCAGGGAGCTTGTTGCCCAGACTATGGGCACTGGTACTCATTACCCTCCATTTTTTAATGGCCTTACCCCTTTTTGCCCCATCCCTATCCTTATTGCCTTTGTCATTTTCTCCATTTACCCCAGCCCTTCTCCCTATTGATATCTCTATCTTGATGTTTACCTCATTACTCTGATTGTTTTGGGGGGGTAGGATTTCTCTGCTCCTTTCCAGTGCCTCCCCCCTTGGCTAGTTTAAATGCTTGCTAATGAAGCATTTAAACCTATCACCTAGGATCCTGGTTCCCCTCCTGGACAGATGTAGACCATCATGCCAATATAGGCCTGCATCACTCCAGGTGGACCCCCAGTCCCCAGTGAAGCCAAATCCCTGAGCTCTGCACCAGTTTTTCAACCACTGATTGAATCCCATGTTTTGGAGCACTCTAGCCTCATCCATGTCATAGACAGGCAGCACCTCTGAGAAGGTTACCGTGCGTGCTACTTGCCTAAGGCCCTTCCCCAACTCCACAGACTCTTTCTGTACTGCTCTAATCCCTTTCTCAGCCAGGTCATTTGTCCCTAGGTGGACAGTGACATCCAGCTCCCTCCCCCGTGCAGCTGCTCCAGCAATCCTGAGGATTCGCTCCCTGTCCCTCCAAGCCATGGCACCAGGCAGGCTCCTTACCTCCCTCTCCCCTTCCTCCCCCAGTTCTACCCCCTAACAATGGAGTCCCCCACCAGAAGTTGTTTCCTTCCCCTGTGGGTCCCATGCCACCCTCCTGTGGGTCTCTTTTGTGAGGTTCCCAGCATCCTCCTTGGTCTCCACTGTGGGTGCCTCCATAGAAACCACACTTTGCCAGAACAGCATATGAATTGTGGAGAGGTACAACTGGAGGGACGTGCCTCTGTTCCACCACCCTCACCCTCCCTGAACCCACTGTGGTCCAACTGCTTCTCTTTCTTGGCAACCTCTGAGGCAACGGCAGTGGTCCTGGTGGTCCCTGGGTGGGAGAGGAGGTCCCTCAAATCCTGGCCAACTCAGCCTGGAGATGAGCAACCTCCTCCCTCAGCCCAGAGAGGTGCCTGCAGATGGGACAACACCGCATCCTCCAGAACGTCTCCCAGAAGATTGCTGCTCCACAGCCACTTCACTGCACCACTCCCATCATGTCTTATTTCTGTCCCCTTAACTGTTGTTTGGAATGCTTACTCTTTCCTCTGTTTATTTTTTTTCTCCCTATTTACTGCCTCTGTGCCCTTTAAGCTCCTGATCTTTCTGTTCTGAGACAAGAAGTTCATATATTTCTTAGTAGTCTCCTTACTTACTCAGAGTTGTCAAATATACTTTTATAATTTTTACTATTATGGTACTTTTACTCCTAACTTACTGTCTGGATCAGTGCTAGATACTGTAGTTCGATTTTCATCTGTGTGTATTATAATATATGGGTTGCACTGCATGATGGGACCATGCTAGGGTACATTTTCATGTTTTGTTCCTGCAGTTCCCTTGGCAGGCCAACAGATGGCTGTGAAACAGTGCTAGCACCACAGCACTATTTTACAGCCATCTATTGTGCTGCCATGGGAACTGCACTTGAACAAAGAATTTACTCTGGTTCACAAAGAGCAACAGGACATTACTAGGGAATTAATGCATGATTGCTCCTTGGTCAGCTGTTGCTATTGCCTCAATGAAAAGTACTTATTTGTGTCTAACATTTATTGCCATGTTATAAATCAGATCAGTTCTGGAAGGCTCCACCGAAACCATTGGCTGACAATACCTGTGATGTAAGCAGCCCCTGGCCCAGCCTTATACAACCTGGTCTGTGCTGTGAAGGCAATCAGAGCTGTTTAGTTTAAATGTCTTCAGTCTTTGTTGAATAGACAAACAACTCCAGTAAACCACAGTAATTAAAATTAAATCAGTCCTCAGCCACCAGTGAAAACCTAAATGTTTGTTGCAAAATGTCACCAAAATACTAGCAAACTACAACAAGCCAGCAGTCCACAGGAAAAAGCAATTTCAGCAGTATTTCAACCCCTCTGGATATGAAGTAGCAGCCTACAAATGGATATGCAGCATGGCAAACCCCTTCTTGATTCAAACAAGCAAAGGCAAGTATAAATTCAAAAGTAAGGCACACCTTCCCCTCAGACCACAAGCAAGATCGTGCCTTCCTCCCAGTTCCCAGATCAAGAGTGTGCTTTCTTCCCAGCTCCAAGTTTGTAGTTTCAAGCAGCCTTTACCTTGAAAAGTTAGGGCCTTTCTGTCTGTTCTTGTAGCTTGGCTTCAGTGACATCAAATACAAAGTTATGCACACTGAAGCCAAACATTTCAGGAAGGGGTACCACCTGGGAGGGGTTCAGGTATCTGCAACAGAGGAAGAGAAGGACCTGGGAGTGATGATTACTAGTGGCCTGAAGCACTCCATGCAGTGCAACAAAGCTGCAGCAAGGGAAACAAAATGGGATGCACAGCTATGGGGATCAGCAGTAGGAGAGAGGAGGTTATACTGCCCTTGTACATGACACTGATGAGGCCACGTCTACAGTATGGAGTTTGGTACTGGTGCCCACACCTTAAAAAGGACACTAAACTACTGGAAGGGCTACAAACATGATCACAGGTCAGTAGGGCATTGCATATAAGGAGAGGTTGAGGATGCTGAACATGTACTCCATGGAGGACAGCAGGGAGAGGAGAGACATGATTGAGACGTTTTTCGTATTTGAAAGGGATAAATAAGGTGGATAAAGAGAGTCTCTTCAAGTTAAGTGGCAGCCATAACAGGAGGGGACGCAATCTTAAGCTGGAGCGGGAGGTTTAGGAGGAAGGTCAGGAAGCACTTCTTCATGGAGAGGGTAGTGGCCAGTTGAAATGCACTGCCAGAAGAGGTGGTCACGTTGAGGACATGGGCAGCTTCAAGAGAGGCTAGGATAGACTTAGGGGAAAGGTAAGGGTTATGGGTTGGGGGATGGGAGGAGTGGGGAGGGGGGCAGTGTCAGTAGCTCGGACTGGGGCCCTGCAACACGAGCACAGTAGCTAGACCAAATGGCCTTCTCTGCCAGCTTCTTTGTATGTTCATAATTGTAATGCTGAGAGCACTGTTATGGTTGTAAGAGTGGTCTCCCTTACATCTTTAGGGTATCAGTACCATTTACCTTCAGTAAGCAGATCTTATCTGTGTCAGTCTTCACCATTCATCACATTTGGGTTCATGGCCGGAGGTCATGACCCCGCAGAAGCTCTTTTTTTTTTTTGGCAGGTGGAGCCGACGCATCATCGGCGCCACCCTTGAGGCTGACGCATTGCGTGGTGCTCGCGGGTTGTCCGTTAGGCGCTGTCGACTCCGCCTGCCTGCAAGTTCTTTGTCTCCCGCCGTTGAGGTCACCTCGTGTGGAAGCTCTGCAAGAATTTGAGGCCTACTGCTCACGCAGTTTCATCCTGCCTTTATTCCTCCGTGCTGCAGTCCGTCGGCTCCTTCCCTGCCGGTTCTAGTTGCCTTACTTGACATTGCTCAATAAGATCTTTCCATTTATTTTTATTCTTGACAACGTCGAGTCTGTTTTTGGTGTTTTTTTCCTCATAGGTCATGTCTCTGTCGGAGGGCAAGAAGACTTCGAAGACGGGATGGCCCCCCATGCGACGGTGCCCTTGCGGCTGTAAATTTTCTGTCACCGATCAGCACGACCGTTGCCTTATGTGTCTTGGCCTGCTTCATGACATGGATTTGTGCGACGCCTGTTTCTCCATGGACTGCCAGGTCATCGAACAACGCGCGTGGAAAGTGGGGCGAGCTATGCCAACTTTTGGGTGTCGGGTGCACACTCATCGGGACAAGCCACGTACTCTCTGCCTTTCCTCTGGGTCCCCTCCTGGTTCTACATGGACCGAGGAGGAGGGAGCCTCGGCTTCTAGTAGCCTAGCCATTGCCGAGGCTCCTTCCGCGGTGCAGGAGGCCCGTCCCGCTCCTTTCGGGGGGCTGGTGGGAGGCGCTGCCAAGGCAATCACCCCTTCAGGGGTGAAGGCTCCCCCGGTGTCAGACCCGCGGTTCACAAGGCCCGGGTCAGTGCCATCCTCAATGCCGTCAGTCAGTGCCATTGTGGGCCTCTGCGCCATTTGTGGCGCCATGGGCTCTGACAGAGCCATCGTCAGTGCTGGTTTGTCAGTCGGCACAGTGGCTGCTGTTGGCGCAGTTCGCGGCACCGATACTGCTAGCGGCACTGTGGGAGTCTCTATAGCGGCGTCTTTGTCTTCTTCTCGCCTCCGCCAAGGTTGAGCACGGTGCCATGTCCTCCTCAGGACTCGGCACCGTGGGGGCATCGGATTCTGCTGTTGGCACTGTTATTGGTGCCACCTCTGCCCTCAGCACTGTTCGCGGTGCCGTGGAACTGGGTGGCGCCATCCGTGGCGCCGATGGCACCGTTGTCACCGTGACTGGTTCTGACTCTGGGGCTGCTGTTCGGGTCGGAGCTGTGTCCCCCGTGGTTACCGCTCGCGGTGCTGTGGGGGGCACTGGCACTGGCTTGGGCGTGGTCTCGGAATCCGGCATCTCATTTGGCAGGGATAGCACCGGGCGCCCTCTTATGGTCTGGTACAGGGCCTCGGCCTCTACCTCTTCAGAGGCGGAGTCGGGCTCTGAGTCAGACAAGCAGTCTGACTCCTTGGGGTTGACTGTTGGTGTGGGCAGTCCTGTAGTGTCCTCAACAAGCCAGAGTCAGCCCCTTTCTGAGGTGGGGTTGGTGGCTGCCGAGACTGGGGTCAGGGGTGCTGACGAGCAGGCAGTGATGCAGGCCACTATTGCTCTGCAGCCTCTTCTTGGTGGGTTCACTGACCCCTCAGCAGTGGTACCTCTGTCTGTGGTGTGCCTGGATCACCCAACTTTGGGACCGATCAGGGCTTCTACGGGAGGGGAGGGTGCTGCGCCCTGGATAGCTCCCTTGGGTGCTGGCCAGGGCTGTCAGCTACCTTGGCTGGCCCTCTTGAGGAGGAGGGCTCTTTCGTACTCTGAGGGGTCAAGGGGCATGGGGTCTGCATGGCGACCTTTTTCTGGGGCCCACCCAGGTTCTGGAAGAAGCCGTATTGTGTATCTCCGCTTTTCCTCCTCGGTCTCTTTGAGACAGCCCCATTCTTTTGAGGTAGGGGACCATCCCTCTGGATCTATACGGCCCCGGTCGCCTCAGAGGGGGGATTCTTCCGGGTGCAGCCAAGGCAGTACCTAAATGGTTGTTCAGCTGTCGGTTGTGGAGTCTTCCAGAGCACTTTCTTCTTCGGGTGCTCTTGGTCCGCTCCTTAGCCCAGGCGGAGGTCAGCTGACATCTCTTCTTGGCTCTGTTCCTATCCCTCTGCCACATTCTCCTGCACTCCCAGGCATCCTTGGTCCTAGCGGGCCTCTCTCCTGGGAGCAGTTCAGGGCTGTGGCTGCTCAGTTCTCAGCTTACATTAGGGCTATGGACAGACAGGTTTTTCAACCTCCCCCCGAGCAGCTGCCCTCTGAGCAGTCGGTGCCCTCCAACTCTTCATCCCCCTCTTCTGGGGGAGAGGAGCCTTCTGTCCACATCTCTCCAGCCACTGATCTCGCTGAGTATCAGCGTTTCCTCATGAGGATGTTGGAGGACTTGCACCTAACCCCTTCCACTGTAAGCAATCCAGAGCACTGGGTGCATGCCTTTCTAGGTGATCTCAATGAGGCCACCCTTGTGGTGCCCCCCTGGCCTGCTCCCTTTTGGGAGGCATCGTTGCACTCCTAGCAGAGGCCCTTCTCTGGAGTTCCTGCCCCTAGGGATCTCTGCCAGCAGTAGTGCACCCCCCCCCGGAGTCTCCAGGTTCCATGCCTCATCCGCAGTCCGGATTGACACAGTTGGACAATTCTGATGGGCTTCGCGCCCTTCACCGTGACTGGCCCCCAGATCAAGATTCCTCAAATTTTGACTTCTGGGGTAGGAGAGCGTTCTACTTGGCACAGTTGTTGCTTTCCATTTCTGCACATCAGGCCCACTATGCAGCCTATGACAGGTTCTTGTGGTCCAGGCTGGGTCACTTCCTAGCCTAGTTGCCTGACATGGAGCAAACCAGACAAGCCATTGCACTCTCTACACGTGGCCTGGAGCTAGCAAGGCACCAAGTGAGGGCATCCTTTGATGCCAATGAGGTAGCTACCAGGGTTGTAGGGACAGCGATCTGCACTAGGTGGACAGCATGGCTGTGTCTTTCCCGGTTGTCATCCTTGGCCCGGTGTAGGGTGATTAATTCCGCTCACCAGAGAATCTATCTCTTCTCCCGTAGAGCGAGACAGCGTTTGTCGGGGCAACTTCCTTCCCTCTCCAGGGGGTCCCTGTCTCACTCCCCCCACTCTCGGGCCTCCCCAGGCCCTGAAGGTTCTCCCTCTTAGTGTGTCACCCACTGAGAGCTAAGGGACTTTGTCCCTGAGGGTGTAAAGAAAACCCCCTTCGGGGGGGGCTCGGCACTCACCAAAATGTGATGAATGGTGAAGACTGACACAGATAAGATATGAAAATTACGTACCTACTGTAATTATGATCTTTCTGTGTATCTTCACCATTCATCACAATCCCGCCCTCCATCCCCCTGGGATCCCAGTCTCTGGATCCACCTTTCTCTCTGTGCCCAACCTCCTCCCCCTCCTTTCTTGGAGTGGGGTGAACAGGAGCACATGGGGGATAAGGTTCTGGGGAGAGTGGTCAGCATGGAGGGCACTCCTTCTCCAGTGTGTTAGCTCCACCCCTGTGGGGTGGGAGTTGGCAGTTGCCCTCCATTCTCTCCTCCTCCTTTTTCCCGTCCATCTCATTTTTTCTTGTCCTTTGGACTACCCTTTGTTACAAAAAAAAATAAAAAATCCTTTTCATTTTTCACCTAAAGTCTTTCCCTGAGATGGTGTTAATTCTCTGTGCCCTGTCCTTCTTCCAGAATAGTTGACTCTGCTCATATGGAGTTTTTGACAGCTATTTTGTGCCTTGAATTCTGGTAAGAAGCCTTTGGCTACTCCTTGCAGTTCCTATACAATCTGGAGATGGACCAGGGTCTGAGATATGTTTACCCTTCCAATCTCTTCCTACCATCTAAATTCTTTACCCCACCCTACCTCCCTCCTCTATTTTCAGAGATTGGGGCCCCTCCCAATCCCTTTAGTTCCCAACTTCTCTCTTTCTGTCCTCTCAGTTGTTATTTCTCCTTTGAGTTTTATATCTTTTCCTTTTTCCTGTCCCTTGGACTTCTTTGTCCCACCCTCCACTCCCTTCCTTTTACCTCTCCGGCGACTCAGAACTGGCAGGCAGAGTCAACAGCATCTAACAGCCAACCCATGAGCGCCATGCAATGCATCGGCCTCGAGTGTGTCGCCGATGGTGCGTCGGCTCTGCCAACAAAAAAAAAAAAAAGAATGGTGAAGACACACAGAAAGATCATAATTATGGTAGGTGTGTAATTTTCATTTCTTATACCCTAAGAATGCATATAAAACCATTCTTACAATTGTAAAAGTGGTCTTAGTGGCTGAATTAACATGCAGTATGTAGCAAGTATGCTTCAAAGTCATTCCATGGGACAGTCAAGACAAGACTGGAGAGTATCTAGAGTTGGTTAATTTATGAAATATATGGCTAGTATCTCATGACCCCAAATTATAAGATCCTCAACTGTATCTGGTACATCTCCAGGCTCAGTGACAGTGTTCTTGATTATACTGGTGTGCAGACTAGTGCTGGGGACACAGTCCAAGCTCACTTAATCATACAGCAAGAAAGATGTACAGCCCCTTGGAGACGCTGCCTTTTATGTCAACCCACCATATGATGACTCCAGTGCCTTGATAAGTTGACTTACTACATCACTGCCAGCTTCAAGTACACTAAAAGTGGTGGTCTCAGCTCTGATTACATTAGGCTAGCAGATGCAGAGGCCTTGGCTGAACTGACTAATTTGTTGTGGGCAAGACAGGACAAATATATCCAGGGTTTGCTGTTGTCTGACTAGATTTATCCAGGTGGACTGTCAGGGTTGGAGGACCTCCAAAGCATCCCTCTTCTGCTCTGTATGGACCTTCATATAAAAGTATGCCCTGCGATGCAAGCAATGAAGGAAGCATTCTGAATTCTGTCTGTGACATGGTTGAATAAGACCCTGTCCCATTTGTTATGCAGAAAGAGTTAAAAGCAAGGATCTGATCTTATCTGTGTCAATCTTCATCATTCATCACCTTTGGGTACTTGGCCGGAGGTCATGACCCCGCGGAAAGTTGATTTTTTTTTAAAGACAGAATCGACGCACCATCAGCGGCGCCCTTGAGGCTGACGCATTGCGTGGCTCTCATGGATTGGCTGTTAGGTGTTGTCGACTCCGCCCCCCGTCAATTCTTCATCTCCCACCGTCGAGGTCACCTCTTGGGACGCTTTGCAGCGAAGAGTTTGAGGCCTACCTCTCTAGGCAGTTGAGTTTTTGTCTTTCTCGACTCCGTGCCGCAGTCCATTGGCTCCCTAACTCCTGCCGGTTCTGTTAGCCGACTCAACGTCGCCTGGAAAGCTTGTTCCATTATTTTATTTTGTTTTTCCGACGTCGAGTCTAATTTGGTGTTTCTTTCTCATAGGTCATGTCTAGGTCGGAGGGAAAAAAGACTTCCAAGATGGGACTGCCCCCCATGTGATGGTGCCCTTGAGGCCGTAAGTACGCCGTCACCAACCAGCACAACCGCTGCTTCGCGTGTCTTGGCCCACTTCATGACATGGAGTAGTGTGACGCCTGTTTCTCCATGGACCGCAGGGTCATCGAGCAATGCACGTGGAAAGTAGGGCAAGCTCTGCCAACTTTCGAGGGTTGGGCATGCACTCATCAGGCCTAGCTGCGTTCTCTCGGCCTTTCCTCCGGGTCCCCTCCCAGTTCTATACAAACTGAGGAGGAGGGGGCCTCTGCCTCTTCTAGCCTAGCCATGGCAGAGGCCCCTCCCGTGGTGCAGGAGGCCCGGTCTGTCCCCCTCGGCGGACAGATGGGAGGGACCGACTTGGCAATCACCCCTTCGGGGGCGAAGGCTCCCCTGGTGTCATACCCGTGGCTCGGAAGGCCTGGGTCAGCGATTTCCTTGACGCTGTCTGTCGGTGCCATCTTGTGCCTCGGCGCCGTTTACGGTGCTGTGTGCCCTGATGGCACCGTCATTGGCGCTGGGTCTGTCGCTCGGCGTTATTGCTGCTGTCAGCACTGTTTGCAGCGTCAATGCAGCTGTCAGTGCCATGGGAGGCTCTACGGTGCTGTTCTGACTGTTTCTCGGCCCGGCACCATTCGCAGCACTGTGGTTGAGCACAGCACCGTGTCCAGTTCTGGAGCCATTCGCAGCTCCAGGCATGGGCACGGTGCCGTGGGAATTTTGGAACTCGGCGCCAAGGGCGCTGTCGGGGCCATCGTTAGTGTCATCTCTGTCCTCAGCACCATTCACAGTGCTCTTGGGGTCTCTGGCTTTGAGAGCACGGTCGGAGCCGTCGTCGGTGCCATCTCTGTCCTCGGCACTGTTTGTGGTGACGTGGGTCGGGGCGACGCCGTGACAGGCTCTGGCTCCAAGACTGCCACCCTTGTTGGAGCCATGTCCTCTTCTGGCACCATTCGCGGTATGGGGGGGCACAGGCATCTACTCAGGTGCAGTCTCTGGCTCTGTTGCCCTGTTCAGTAGGGATGGCAGCGGGCGTCCACACACTGTCTGGCACAGGACTTCGATCTCCACCTCTTCGGAGGAGGAGTTGGACTCTGGGTCAGACACGCAGTCTGGCTACTTGGAGTTGACTGCCGGTGTGGACACCCTGGTAGTGTTCTCGACAGGCTATAGTCAGTCCCCCCTGAGGACGGACAGTGACTGCTGGGGCCAGGGTCAGGGGTTCTGACCAGCAGGCAGTGGTGCAGGCCACCATTGCCCTGCAACCTGGCCTCAGAGAGTTCTCTGACACCTCAGTGATGGTACCCCTCAGGTGGTGTGCCTGGATCACCCAACTTTGGTGCCGTAGCACATTCGGGGGCTGACCAGGGCTGTCAGTTGCCTAGGCTGGCTCTCTCGAGGAGGAAGGCACTCTCAGATTTCGAGGGGTTGAGGGGTGTGGGGTCTGTGCGGCAGCCTTTTTCCGGAGCCCACCCGTGCTCTAGGAGAAGCCACAGTGCAGCTCTCCACCCTTCCCTTTCGGTTTCCTTGAGAAGGCCCCATTCTTACACGGGGGGATTCTTCAGGGTGCAGCCTAGGCAGTTCCAGTGTGGTTGATCAGCTGTCGGCTGTGGAGTTTTCTGGAGCTCCTTCCTTCCCTATGTCTCCTGGTGTGCTCCCTAGCCCAGGCGGAGGTCAGCTGATTCCCGCTGTCAGCTCTGCCCCAATTCCTCTGCCACATTTTCCTGTGCTCCCAGGCATTCTTGGTCCTAGCGGGCCTCTCTCCTGGGAGCAGTTCAGAACCCAGGCTGCTGTTTTCCTCTTACATTAGGGCTATGGACAGACAGGTTTTTCAACCTCCTGCTGAGCAGTCAGCTTCTGAACCTTCAAGGTCCTCTGACTCTTCATCCCCCTCTTCTGGGGGAGAGGAACCATCTGTCCACATCTCTCCAGCTGCTGATCTCACTGAGTATCAGCGATTCCTCGTGGGGATGTTGGAGGACCTGCACTTCACCTCTCACACTCAACACAATCCAGAGCACACAGTGCACACCTTTTTAGCCAACTTCAGTGAGGACACCCTCAAGGTGCCCCCCGGCTGCTCCCTTTCGGGAGGCATCGTTGTGTTTCTGGCAGAGACCCTTTTCCGGAGTTCCTGCTCCTAGGGATCTCTGCCAGCAGTATTGTGCCCCCCAGTCTCCAGGGTCCATACCTTATCCTCAGTCAGGATTGACATAACTGGACACTCCTGATGGGCTTCGTACCCCTCACCATGACCGGCCCCCAGATTAAGACTCCTCTGATTTTGACTTCTGGGGGAGAAGGACATTCTACTCAGCACGGTTGCTGCTCTCTATTGCAGCACATCAGGCCCACTACACAACCTATGACAGGTTCCTGTGGTCTAGGCTGGGTCAGCTTCTAGCCTCCATGCCTGACATGGAGCAAACCAGACAAGCCATTGCACTCTCTGCATGTGGCCTGGAGCTAGCAAGGCACCAAGCAAGGGCATCATATGATGCCAACGAGGTAGCTACCAGGGTCATAGGGACAGCGATCTTCACTAGGCAGATGGCATGGCTGCATCTTTCCCAGTTGTCACCCTTGGCCCAGCGTAGGGTGATTAACTCCACCCACCAGAGAACCTATCTCTTCTCCCGAACATTGAGGCAGCATCTGTCGGGGCAACTTCCTATCTCCTCTGGGGGGTCTCCCTCTCACTATCCCCACTCTTGGGCCTCTCCAGACCCATGAAGGTTCTCTCTCTTAGTGTGTCACCCACTGAGAGCTAAGGGACTCAGCCCCCCTTAGGGTTAAAAACCCCTTGCGGGGGGGCTTGGCACTCACCCATAGGTGATGAATGGTGAAGATTGACACAGATAAGATATGGAAATTACTTACCTACTGTAATTCTGATATTTCTGTGTACCTTCACCATTCATCACAATCCCACCCTCCATCCCCCTGGGGCCTAAGTCTCTGGGTCCCCCCTCCCTCTTTGTGCCCCTACTCTTGCCCTCCCTCCTTTCTGTTAGTCAGGGGTAGGGTAAACTGGGGCACATAGGGGGATAGTTTTCTTAGGGTAGAGTGGTCAGGAATGTGCACACTCCTTCTTCAGTGCTTCAGCTCCACCCCTGTGGGGTGGAGGTTGGCAGTTGCCCCCTTTTCTTTCCTTCTCCCTTCTCCCCGTCAATCCTTGTTTTTCTTGATTTGCCTGTCCTGTGGACATAATCTCAATTAATTTAAGAAACTAGGTTTCTTGAACCAAAATTTCCTTGGGGAGGGGGGGAGATATCCCTGTTTTCCTGTCTTTCTTCCAGAATAGCCAATTTTGCTTGTAGGAGTTTTTGCCAGTAATTCTGTGCCTGCAATTCTGGAAGTTAGCCTCTTAGCTACTCCTTCGCAGTTCCTATATAAACTGAAGACAAGTTAAGGTTACAGGGTATGTTTCTCCTCTTCCCCCTCTCAATTCTTTCCTTACTTCTAAAGTCCTTAACCCTCCCTCCCTCCTCCTTTCTACTTCCAGAGATTGGGGACCCTGCCCAATCCCCCTTAGTCTTTGAACTCCTTCTGTCCTCTCAGTCATTAATTTCTCCTTTTAGTTTTATATCTTTTCCTTGGTCTGTCCCTTGGACTCCTTGTCCCACCCTCCCAACCCTTCTTCTAACCTCTATGGTGACTCAGAACTGGTGGGAGAGCAGAGTCGACAACACATAATGGCCAACCTGCAAGTGCCACACAGTGCGTCAGCCTTGAGGATGGCGCCGATGGTGCGTTAACTCTATCCATCCAAAAAAAAAAAAAAACTCCCCAGAGTCATGACCTCCGGCCAAGTACCCGAAGGTGATGAATGGTCAAGATACACAGAAAGATAAGAATTACGGTAGGTATGTAATTTCCATTTCTATCCTTTCCTTTTCTATCTTTTGTCTGCCTGACTGCACAATCAAATTCTCTTGTGAGACCTAGGAACTGATCACTCTGACAATCTCACAATTCTCTCCCTCCCACTACATCCTTGCCTCCTCTTGCATTTTCTAACTTTTCTTCCTCTTGCTTACCTGTGGTTATAGAAATAAATGTGGATTTTTATGTAAAACTGGGATCCCTTAGTTTGAAAATGTATATAGTTATATTGCTGAAATTACTTCAAAAAGCTATTTGGAACTCGGGGGTTAAAATTCAGATGTAGTTTGACCTCCATAAGCTTATTTGCAGAGTTGTCAACAGGTGATCAGTTCTGCTACACAATGTTCTATTCTGTTGCACCTGCAAGGAAATAAACTGATAAGATTTTGAGACATTGTGTGAAAACAGGGCATGTATCATAAGGAGCTCAGGATGCAGAAGTTAATTGCCAAGAAAAGACATTATATATTAAGAGAGCCATCTTTTGTTAGAGAGAAAGACTGAGCTTGAGATTTAGAGATACCCTCAGATGAAAGAGTTTGTTTTGTTTGAACTGCCTGTATAAGAGCCATCCTGCATTTTTTTTATAGTTATTGATAATAATACAGTGCTCCTTATAAATGTTATGACATCTCCTGGTTTGCCTATACTTCCTATCCTGTGCCTCGATGACACTCTCCTGCACTGGAGATAGTTGCCATTTTTTCTGTCTGGGTGAAGCCCAAGCCTTTGTATAGGACTAAACTTTCTGCACCTGGTGAGTGTCAGCAGGGATGTTAAGTTAGATTTTATGGTACTATTTTGGTCAAGGAAAACAGATATTACAGTTGAAACAATGAAAAAAATAGTACCCTTAAGGTAACATTTTGTGGGAAACTGTTTATAATTTCTTATTGTGCCATTGCCACCTAGCTACTATTTTATCACATTTTTGGATTTTTATTCATTAAATCGGATTCCAGTAGGATTATTTTACTGTTTATGCCATTTTCTTGGTGGATGGTTAGTAACATTTCAAGCATGATGTATTGATGTATACATGTACTCTGTGATACTGAAATGCCTGTTAACAAACTTTGTTGTCTGCTCCAGGTCACCCCTGAAAATGGTTTGGTTCTCAGCGGACCTACCTGGTTAACAAACACCAAATAAACAAATGATCTTTAAATTCTAGACTAACATTATTTAAAATGTAATAGACTGGTAGCTCATTAGTCTGATCAGCTAACCAATGTGATGGTATCACAGATGTATTAGAATGCAGACTAGAACGCAATACATGGATACCGGGCATCTATCTGTGAGTGAATGTTAGTTTTATTAAATTAGATTTCAAGCCTCTGGATGAATTGTACCAAAGTAGATAATACAACTGGCTCAGATCTGGAACTGTGGCATTAACATGTTTTCTTGGTGATGACATGGGACAGCTTTAGCAATTTACTGCTTTGTAAACTCACACACCGTGTTTTAAAAACAAATCCCCGCAAGACACAGAAGAGGTGGAGAAATACACCAGTACTCTATCCTGTTTCTGAGTATTGCTTCCTGTTGGCTAAACCCCAAACTAGTGCAGTACTTACTGTAAGAGATTTTTAACTGTTTCCTGATTCTAAGTTTTTACACAATCTTGCAATTATATGTATAACAGACAGAAGCTATTTTAGGTAATGGATACATATAGAAGGGAAAAATCATCATTGTATGTTAAAGATACATTTGCCTAAACTGAAAGCCACACAGCTTCCATATTAGTATCAACCATCATTTATTATCAGCATAAGAAAGAAAGAAGGTCACTGGTCCATCAAGTTCTCCCCTTCCCCCACCCAACAACTCAGTGGGAATTCCATGTCATTCCATTTTCTTCAAGGTATTTATGATTAACACCATTGTTCCACCTATTTTTCATCCACCCTAATTCCCACCCCCACTGGGGAATGATCTGAGACAGAAGACCTTTTCGGATCATTGCAAGTGGTCTGGGACCCAGTCCAACCATCACACTCTGGGTAACGTTCACTAACACTCACCGGTACAGGACTGAAAGCTTAACAATACCACCATTTTACACAGTACTTCAATGTCCTGCATCATACTGCTGACAGGATTTATGGAGTCACATGTTCCTGCCTACATGACTGTCTCCCCTGGAACACTGGGGGCAGTGTGTGACAGCAGGAGCCCCCACTTACATGGATACTCAGCACTGACTCTGATGCCTGTTGGGTGGTTGACTCTATTGAGAATGGGGACAAACATCAGGAGAACCTGAACAAACTGGAGATTAATCAGACTCATGGAGCCTCAGATTCAATGAAGTCAAATGCAAGGTGCAACATTTGGGCAGTAAAACCAGGTAGGACCTACTGTGCACACTGTGTGGGGCTATTCTTGCTACAGTAGAGCAGGAAAAAGACAAGGGGCTGAAGCATGACAAGCAGTGGGAAGCTGCTATCAAGAGGGCCGACAAAAGTTGTCTCCTAGGTGCCAAGTGGTGGGGAATCACTCTGACATGTGGGAGATCTGGGTTCACACCCCAGAGGCTGACAGGGAGGGCTATGAGTGACTGCTCAAATATTCACCTCTTGGGATGGTGGGATTTCAGGTAATGCTTTTGTAGCGACACGTAGGGTAGACCTGGTGGCATGCCACTGATGCTGTGAGTGACAAGGCAGCATCAAGCCCCCCACAAAGGCAAAAGGAAAAGTGGTGCTCACCAAGTAGGGAGGTGAGGTGGGATGAAAACAAGAGGGAATAACACCCCTCATTGGCTGGATGATAGTGCCATACTGACAGCCTTCCATTTCTGAGAGGCATGTAAAGTGCTGTCTCCACCCTCCCCCCCCCCCGACCAGGCATCTGTCAACTAGATGTATGTATCCAAGTATGCAACAGGAGAATAGAAAGGGGATCCCACCTTGGTGGCTAAGCTGTGGGAGCATGGGCCAGTGGTCATGAGAGGGTCTGAAACTGGAGGAGTGCCTGTGTCATTAACAGAGACCCTGGACAGGTAGAAGATCAGGCAGGAGCCATATAGTAAAAACACAGAAAATGAGACTGCACTTTCAGTATTGAAACTGGGTGTACCACAGGGACTATGAACTCCTAAGATACAGACACAAAAAATGGAGATAAACTCCTCAGGATGAAAGCACATAACACTCAGTATACAATCTTTGAATTATTGCCAAACTTTTCACAAAGCCTCTGACATCAGCTGCATCAAATTCCCCTGTTGGAGACTGAACATTTTGTAGCATTGCAACTCTTTTTTTGATGTATGCACTCTGTAATCTGCATTGAAAATACAATATAGCATTTATGCATGTGGTCAAATTGTCCATAATGTGAGATGTTGGTCAGCACTCATTATGCCCTGACATGGTGAAAAGGAAGTTTTAAAAAATGAATTATTCCATAGCTTACCCTAGTTGGCTGTCTTCAAATTTCTCTTTCTCTGTGCTTCCATTGCATGTCTCCCCATTGCCTTCATCCAGCCTCCACAGAATGATTCAGAATCCCTCAGTGTCATTATCCATCAGAGAGCTTTAATGGCAAGTCACATCAGCAAACTCACAAAAAACATTTTCTGTAACTCGGTTCCAGTATCATGGTTACCCCTGGGTTAAGACTGCCCACAAACATCACGACTGACCTTTTGATGCAATGATGCCTTTTTCTGTCTATGGAGATCAGAAGAAGACAATTGGGAGAAATGTGATGGAACCATGGTAATCAAGGTATTTAAAGAAAGCCAATGAAGCAAGCTGTGGATTTAATTATTTCTTTAAAACCTATAGTCACTGTGTCTAGGTATACTATCAAAGGTATCCATATCAAGGATGCTGTTGCTGCTGTTGACCTCTCACAAATGGTCCAAACCCCCAACTAGGATCAATTACAGAACTGGAACCCGCACTCTAATTGACCTCATTCTTACCAACTGCCCTGACAGGATTGCTGACATTGTAGTATTATCTGACTCCCTTAGCAACCACTCCCCTATAACGTGTCACTGGTTAACTAAGCATCCCAAAAGCCCCAGTAAGCTGTCATGCTGGTGCATACTCAGGCGAGGACAACTTGAGCAATTTCAAAATGACCTCTGCCAGTGTGCTTGGGCACCAGCTGACACAGCCACAAGTGTTGACCTAGTGTTGTAGCAATTTATACCCATTTTTAACAAAGCATGTGGCCTTTTTGGCCCTTACAGAAAGCTAAAAAGCAAAGGGGCTAACAACCCCTGGATCACTGCACTCCTCCTCAACCTAATGGCATCTCGAGACCATCTCTGGCACGTTGCACATGCCATCAATAAGCCTACTGACTGGCAACACTACAAGGAGGCCAGGAATGCCTGTAGCCATGCAATACGTCTTGATAAGACTACCCATTACCAGGACATGCTCTCCAGCTCCTGGGGAGACAGAAAAAAATTCTGGGAGAACATAAAGAACCTCACTGGGAAGCCTGAAAAATCCCCTCCCTCGATGCTCAATACAAATGGTACTACCACTCAGGATCCTAAAGAAATGGCATATATAGTCAATGCTGCCTTCACTGACCTGAGCGGGGTATTTCCTTCTAACTTCTTTGATGGCCTACCCATTCAAGGTAGCAAACACTACGTTAACCCTTCCCCCAATGTTCCTCCCTACTATTTCAGGACAGTCACCTCCTCAGTAGCTAAAAAAATACCTTCTGTGGGTACTTGGAAAATCTCAATATAGTAGCAACACCACTGATCTTAAAATGCTCCACCTTACTCTTGACGCTGTCCTGTCACCTCTCACCAAGATCCTTCACCTATCCCTCCATCTGGGTCAATTCCCCGCAGTCTGGCAAGCTGCTGAAGTGACAGCTGTTCACAAGTCTGGAGACAGAGCCAGTCACTCTAACTACCGCCCAATCTCCATCTTGCCACCTCTCTCCAAAGCACTAGAACATATTGTTGCTGACCAGTTGACTGAGTATCTTGCCACCTACAACTTACAATGCGCCCAACAACACGGTTTTCGAAAGGGGCATAGTTCCCACCACTGCCCTACTGGAGTACACTGACTACATTCATAAGGGGCATAGTACCCACCAGTGCCCTACTGGAATACACTGACTACATTCATAGGGGCATTGTACCACCACTGCCCTACTGGAGTACACTGACTACATTCATAAGGGGCATAGTACCACCACTGCCCTACTGGAGTACACTGACTACATTCATAAGGGGCATTGTACCACCACTGTCCTACTGGAGTACACTGACTACATTCATAAGGGGGCATTGTACCACCACTGCCCTACTGGAGTACACTGACTACATTCATAAGGCATTGTACCACCACTGCCCTACTGGAGTACACTGACTACATTCATAAGGGGCATTGTACCACCACTGCCCTACTGGAGTACACTGACTACATTCATAAGGGGCATTGTACCCACCACTGCCCTACTGGAGTACACTGACTACATTCATAAGGGGCATTGTACCCACCACTGCCCTACTGGAGTACACTGACTACATTCATAAGGGGCATTGTACCACCACTGCCCTACTGGAGTACACTGACTACATTCATAAGAGGCATAGTACCACCACTGCCCTACTGGAGTACACTGACTACATTCATAAGGGGCATAGTACCACCACTGCCCTACTGGAGTACACTGACTACATTCATAAGGGGCATTGTACCACCACTGCCCTACTGGAGTACACTGACTACATTCATAAGGGGCATAGTACCACCACTGCCCTACTGGAGTACACTGACTACATTCATAAGGGGCATAGTACCACCACTGCCCTACTGGAGTACACTGACTACATTCATAAGGGGCATTGTACCACCACTGCCCTACTGGAGTACACTGACTACATTCATAAGGGGCATTGTACCCACCACTGCCCTACTGGAGTACACTGACTACATTCATAAGGGGCATTGTACCCACCACTGCCCTACTGGAGTACACTGACTACATTCATAAGGGTCATAGTACCACCACTGCCCTACTGGAGTACACTGACTACATTCATAAGAGGCATAGTACCCATCACTGCCCTACTGGAGTACACTGACTACATTCTATGGGGCATAGTACCCATCACTGCCCTACTGGAGTACACTGACTACATTCATAGGGGCATAGTACCCATCACTGCCCTACTGAGTACACTGACTACATTCATAAGGGGCATAGTACCCATCACTGCCCTACTGGAGTACACTGACTACATTCATAAGGGGCATAGTACCACCACTGCCCTACTGGAGTACACTGACTACATTCATAAGGGGCATAGTACCACCACTGCCCTACTGGAGTACACTGACTACATTCATAAGGGGCATAGTACCACCACTGCCCTACTGGAGTACACTGACTACATTCATAAGGGGCATAGTACCACCACTGCCCTACTGGAGTACACTGACTACATTCATAAGGGGCATTGTACCCACCACTGCCCTACTGGAGTACACTGACTACATTCATAAGGGGCATTGTACCCACCACTGCCCTACTGGAGTACACTGACTACATTCATAAGGGGCATAGTACCACCACTGCCCTACTGGAGTACACTGACTACATTCATAAGAGGCATAGTACCCATCACTGCCCTACTGGAGTACACTGACTACATTCATAAGGGGCATAGTACCCATCACTGCCCTACTGGAGTACACTGACTACATTCATAAGGGGCATAGTACCCATCACTGCCCTACTGGAGTACACTGACTACATTCATAAGGGGCATAGTACCACCACTGCCCTACTGGAGTACACTGACTACATTCATAAGGGGCATAGTACCACCACTGCCCTACTGGAGTACACTGACTACATTCATAAGGGCATAGTACCACCACTACCCTACTGGAGTACACTGACTACATTCATAAGGGGCATAGTACCACCACTGCCCTACTGGAGTACACTGACTACATTCATAAGGGGCATAGTACCACCACTGCCCTACTGGAGTACACTGACTACATTCATAAGGGGCATAGTACCACCACTGCCCTACTGGAGTACACTGACTACATTCATAAGGGGCATAGTACCACCACTGCCCTACTGGAGTACACTGACTACATTCATAAGGGGCATAGTACCCACCACTGCCCTACTGGAGTACACTGACTACATTCATAAGGGGCATTGTACCCACCACTGCCCTACTGGAGTACACTGACTACATTCATAAGGGGCATAGTACCACCACTGCCCTACTGAGTACACTGACTACATTCCATAAGAGGCATAGTACCCATCACTGCCCTACTGGAGTACACTGACTACATTCATAAGGGCATAGTACCCATCACTGCCCTACTGGAGTACACTGACTACATTCATAAGGGGCATAGTACCACCACTGCCCTACTGGAGTACACTGACTACATTCATAAGGGGCATAGTACCACCACTGCCCTACTGGAGTACACTGACTACATTCATAAGGGGCATAGTACCACCACTGCCCTACTGGAGTACACTGACTACATTCATAAGGGGCATAGTACCACCACTGCCCTACTGGAGTACACTGACTACATTCATAAGGGGCATAGTACCCACCACTGCCCTACTGGAGTACACTGACTACATTCATAAGGGGCATAGTACCTACCACTACCCTACTGGAGTACACTGACTACATTCATAAGGGGCATACCACCACAACTGCCCTACTGGAGTACACTGACTACATTCATAAGTCTCTGGATCATGGGCACCTTGTGGGGGCAGTTTACAGGGACCTCACAAAGGCGTTCGATACTGTTAATCATGCCCTATTACTACAGTCCCTACCCACCCTTGGGCTCTCACAAGATAGATAGAAACACAGAATTTGATGGCAGATAAGGACCGCTTGGCCCACCCAGTCTGCCGATTTCCCAACCTGATGGATAAGCTGCAGATTCTAGTTAATCAACAGCTTACTTCCTCCTGCCCCCCACTAGAATTGCCTTATGCCTGTCCCATGCATTCTTGAATTCTCCCACTGTTCCTGACTCCACAACCTCCTCAGGAAGGCTGTTCCATGCATCCACAACTCTCTCTGTGAAAAAATACTTTCTAACATTACCTCTGAGCCACCCCCCTCGCCTTCAAATTTTGCCCCTTGTTCTTGCACATCTCTTCTTCTGAAAGATACTACCTCTTGTACCTTGTTAATTCCCTGAGATACTTGAAAGTTTCTATCATGTCCCCTTCCTCCTTTCCTCAAGAGTATACATATTAAGCTGCTTTAGTCTCTCCTCATATGTCTTCTGGTGCAGACCTTGCACCATTTTGGTTGCCCTCCTCTGAACAGCCTCCACTCTGTCTATGTCTTTGCGGAGATGAGGTCTCCAGAATTGCATGCAGTACTCCAGATGGGGTCTCACTAACTGTCTGTACAGAGGGACAAAACTTTGTTTTCTACTGTTGATGCCTCCCATGCATCCCAGTATCCCCAGCCCTCCTTACTGCCTTCTCACATTGCTTGCTCACCTTTAGGTCATCTGATGTAATTATCCTAGGTCTCTTTCAATTTTTATTGTTGTTATTAACTCACCCCCCATTGTGTACTCTTCCCCTGGGTTTTTGTTTCCTAGATGCATTACCTTGCACTTCTTTGCATTGAATCTGAGCTGCCACGTATTTGACCATTCCTCCAACCTTGCCAAGTCCCTTTTCATTCTTTCCACCCCACCCTGTGTATCAACCCTGTTGCAGATCTTTGTGTCATCTGCAAAGAGTCATACCTTTCCTTCCAGGTGCTCTCTAATGTCACTTATAAAAATATTAAAGAGGACAGGTCCCAGTACCGAACCCTGCAGTACCCCGCTAGTTACCCTCCTTTCTTCACTGCGGACTCTGTTTACTATTACCTTTTGCATCCTGTTGTCCAGCCAGTTTTTTATCCAGGCAACCACCTTGGGACCCACTCCAAGGCTGTCTAACTTGTATATTAATCTTTTGTGTGAGACTGTGTCAAATGCCTTGCTAAAATCTAGGTAGGCCATATCCACAGCCCCTCCCTGGTCTACTACTTTGGTCATCCAGTCAAAGAAATCTATTAGGTTCGTCTGACATGACCTTCCTGCTGTGACCCCATGCTGCCTTGGGTCCTGTGCCCCACTGGCCTCTAGGTACTCAACAATTCTTTCCTTCAGAAGTGATTCCATCATTTTCCCTACCACTGAAGGCAAACTAACTGGTCTATAGTTTCCTGCCTCTGCCCTGCTCCCACTTTTGCGCAGTGGAATCACATTTGCCTACAGATGTAACAACGTGGTTTAAAAGCTACCTTGAGGACAGAACCCAAACAGTAAAAATACACAACTCTCTCTCTGTCATTCACCCTGTATGCTCTGGAGTAGCACAAGGATCAATCCTGGGCCCTCTCCTATTTAACATTTTCCTTAACACTCTTCCCCAAGTTTGCCCCACCAACCTGCTCCTTTATGCTGATGATGCCGTGCCCTTCACCAGCCAGCCTTGTCTAGCAACCCTCGTCACTAGTCTGCAACACAGTTTCACTGCAGCCATCTGGTGGGCATCAGAGCAGATATGAGGTGGACCAAAGGTGGTCAATCATTAAGGAAGGAATACTGGTTGTCACAGATGAGTGCATTAGGCTCAGGGTTAAGAACACAAGGGCCAAAGTGTCCAGCTGGTTCAGTTCTGGGGTTGCCCAGGCAGTAAGGGAAAAGAAGTTGGCCTATAAAAAATTCAGGAAGACCAAGAGAGAGGTGGATAGAAAAAATTACCTAAGGTTGGCTTGTGAGGCAAGTAAGAAAGTCAGGTGAGCAAAGACACAGAAGGAGCTGCAGATAGCTGAAGAAATTAAAAAGGGGAGAAGGCTTTCTTTCGCTATATAAGTGAGAAAAGGGACAAGAAGGAAGGGATTGTTAGGCTTAAGAAAGGGATGGAGTGGGTGGAGGATAATGGGGAAAAGCAGAGTTACTAAATGAATACTTCTGTTCCATCTTCACCAGGGAGAAGGACGGACCAGTGCCTTCAGGAGGGAAAAGAGGAGTTGGGGGAGGGGAACACAGATGTAGTGATAGAGGAGGATAGAGTGAGGCAGGGGCTGCTGGCATTGAAGGTGGACAAATCACCAGGCCCGGATGGAGTACATCCAAAGGTACTAAAGGAACTGGCTGAGGAGCTGGCAGGGCCACTGGCAGACCTATTTAATAGTTCACTAGAGACAGGCATAGCACCACAGGACTAGAGAACAGCACATGTAGTGCTGCTCCACAAAAGCGGTCCCAAGGATGACCCAGGGAATTATAGACAAGTCAGTCTGACCTCTGTTGTGGGCAAGCTCATGAAGACCATACTAAAGGAAAGGTTGCTGGAATATCTAGAGGAACATGGTCTCCAGGATGCGAGGCAGCATGGGTTCATGGGGGGAGATCGTGTCAAACAAATATGATTGACTTCTTTGACTGTGTCACTAGTACAGTAGACAGGGGCCAGCAGTAGACATCCTCTATCTTGATTTCAGCAAGGATTTGGACTCTGTGCCCCACAAAAGGTTGATCAGAAAGTTGGTGAATCTCAGGGTTGGGGAAAAGATGGCCAGATAGGTGGAAAACTGGCTGAAGGACAGAACCCAGAGGGTGGTTGTGGGGGGAGAGTTATCTGGCACAAGACAGGTAACCAGTGGGGTCCCGCAGGGCTCGGTGCTGGGGCTGGTATTGTTCAATGTCTTCAACAATGACATTGGAGATGGCATTAAGGGCAAAATGTGTCTATTCATGGATGAAACCAAGCTCTGTGGGAGCGTGGACACAGCTGAAGGGATACAAGACCTATAGGAAGATCTGGAAAAGCTAGGGAGGTGGTCCAGGATCTGGCAGCTTGGCTTCAATGCCAAGAAATGCAAAGTTATGCATATTGGAGCTTAGAATCCTAGGACAGAGTACTATAGAAACATAGAAACATAGACTTTGACGGCAGATAAGAACCGCTAGGCCCATCTAGTCTGCCCATTTCCCTACCTACAGGATAGGCCGCAGATCCTAGTTAACCAACCAGCCTATTTCTTCCTACCCACCACAAGAATTGCCTTATGTCTGTCCCATGCATTCTTGAATTCTCCCATAGTTTTAGACCCCACAACCTCCTCAGAAAGGCTGTTCCATGCATCCACTACCCTCTCTGTGAAATAATACTTCCTCACATTGCCCCTGAACCGCCCTCCTTCTATCTTTAAATTGTGTCCCCTTGTTCTTGCAAGTCTCTTTTTCTGAAAGATGCTACCCTCTTGGACTTTTTTGATTCCACTGGACGTACTTAAAAGTTTCTATCATGTCCCCTCTCCCTTCTTTTTCCTCAAGGGTATACATATTAAGCTCCTTTAGTCTCTCCTCATACGGCTTCTCTTGCAGACCCTGCACCATTTTAGTTGCCCTCCTCTGGACTGCTCCATCCTGTCTATGTCCTTGCGGAGATGGGGTCTCCAGAACTGGACACAGTACTTCAGATGGGGTCTCACCAACTGTCTGTACAGAGGGATAACAACTTCCTGTATTCTGCTGCTGATGCCTCTCCCTATACATCCCAGTATACCCCCAGCCCTCCCTACTGCCTTCTCACATTGCTTGCTAACCTTAAGGTCATCTGATATGATTACCCCAGGTCCCTTTCCTTTTTTGTTGTTGTTACTACCTCCCCACCCATTGTGTATTCTTCCCCTGGGTTCTTGTTTCCCAGGTGCATTATTTTGCACTTCTTTGCATTGAATCCTAGCTGCCATACTTCTGACCATTCCTCCAACCTCGCCAAGTCCCTTCTCATCCTTTCCACGCCTCCTTAAGTATCATCCCTGTTGCAGATCTTTGTGTCATCTGCAAAGAGGCATTACTTTTCCTTCCAGTCCCTCTGCAATGTCATTTATAAAGACATTAAAAAGGACTGGACCCAATATTGAACCCTGCGGTATCCCACTAGTAACCCCCCTTTCTTCAGAGTGGACTCCATTTACAATTACCTTCTGTGTCCTGTTGTCCAGCCAATGTTTTACCCAGGCTACCACCCCGGGTCCCACTCCAGGCTGGTTAATTTGACTATTAATCTTTGTGGGACTGTGTCAAATGCCTTGCTAAAGTCTAGGTAGGCCATGTCCACAGCCCCTCCCTGGTCTACTACTTTGGTCACCCAGTCAAAGAAATCTATTAGATTCGTCTGACATGACCTTCCTGCTGTGAACCCATGCTGCCTTGGGTCCTGTGCTATACTGGCCTCTAGGTACTCAACTATTCTTTCCTTCAGAAGTGACTCCATCACTTTCCCTACCACAGAGGTCAGACTGACAGGTCTGTAGTTTCCTGCCTCTGTCTTGGTCCCACTTTTGTGAAGGGGAATCACATCCGCCTTCCTCCAGTCCTCGGGGTACCACACCATCCTCCCATGATTTATTAAAAAAGAGTAGCCAGTGGAGTATCTGGGTGGAGTCCAAGTATCTGCATCAGAGGAGGAGGAGGAGGAGGAGAAGGACCTGGGAGTGATGATCACTAGTGACCTGAAGCACTCCACACAGTGCAAGAAAGCAACAGCAAAGGCAAACAAGATGCTGGGATGCATATCTAAGGAGATCAGTAGGAGAGAGGAAGTTATACTGCTCTTGTACAGGTCACTGGTAAGGTCGCATCTAGAGTATAGAGTTCAGTACTGGTGCCCACACCTCAAAATGGACATTAACCTGCTGGAGAAGGTCCAGAGGAGGACTACAAAGATGATAGCTGGTCAGTGGGGAAAAGCATATTAGCAGAGGTTCAGGACACTAAACATGTACTCCCTGGAAGACATGAGAGAGAGAGGGGACATGATTGGGACCTTCAAGTACTTGAAAGGAATAAATAAGGTTGATAAGGAGAGTTTCTTTAAGTTGAGTGGCAACCATAAATGAGGGGGCACAGTCTTAAGCTGGAGGGTGGGAGGTTTAGGAGGGAGATCGGGAAGCACTTCTTCACAGAGAGGGTGGTGGACACTTGGAATGCACTGCCAGAAGAGGTAATCAAGTTGAAGACAGTGGACGGCTTTAAGAGAGGCTGGGACAGGTATAGGAAGAGGGTAAGGGACATGGGTAGGGAGGTTAGGAGGAGTGGGGAGAGGGGGCAGGGACAGTAGCTCAAGCTGTGGACCCTGCAACACGAGCAGACTTGATAGACCAAATGGCCTTCTTCTGCTGGCTTCTCCATATGTTCATATGTTCGTATGCAGCTGAGGCCTGGTTCTCTGAACACAAATTAATCATAAACTCTAAAAAACGAAGGTAATGCTCTTTGCTAGCCCACACAATAGGCACAAAAATACCCAATTACTGGTCACGAACAATCTTAGCTCACCCCTCGAACAAGTCTCTAGCTTTAAATATCTGGGCGTAACACTCAATAGTTACCTATCCTTCAATGAACATGTAGACATCATATCTAGACCTGTCTGCACTAGGCTAGGGATGCTTTTAGATACAGGCACAGCATGTCTCATGATGCCCTTCACCTGGTCATCAATAGCTCCATCCTCTCAATTATCAACCATGGGCTGATCATTTATGGTTCCGCCACCAACTCCACACTCTGTAGACTAAGTGTCACTCTTAACAAAGCCTGCCGCCTTGTCACCAGTGCCCAACTACGCACCCAGACTTGCGACCTATATGCCTCAGCGAACTGGCTGAACCTCCAGGCCAGCATCTCCTATCAAACCTATTTGCTAAGAAGAGTAGTCTTGGACTTGCCCCCCCCCAACACTGCTGCAGCTCCTAAACAGGACACACAACCAACACCGAACTAGAAGCACATCTTCTCCTACCTTCCAGGTCCCTTTCTGCCATACTAAGCATGCTCAATGGACTTTTATGTACAGGGCACTCCGTTCTCACTGTACTACCACTGTTGTATTTTCACACTTGTTCCTGTTTTACCTTCTGTACACTGAAACCTCTATTCCCCCGGTCACCTCTGAAAAAGGGACTTGTCTGTTCCAGTGGGTCCACTCGGTTATCAAAATTAAAATAAATACATAAATAAATAAAATGATGAGGTCTTGCTATTATGGTCTGCATTTAGTTTTTGCTAGGTAAGTCTTTTTTTGTTTGCTTGTGTGCACAGCAAGAAGCAAACATTTTGTAGCTACACAGGAGAGTAAGGGCTGCAGAGGTGTGTCAGTGTAGCATCCAGTGTAGTTCAGGCTGCAGGAGGCTTACCACAGACAGCCCAGTGAGGAGCAAGCTAGCTGATAGTGACAGTGTTCAGCTTGGCTGATGGGTGGAAACTGTGTAGTTGAAATGAAGACAGTCGCACCTATCAGAAAGCAGCTGACTCCTTTCATCTACAAGACCTTGCCCAGCAGACAGCTAAGTGCTGTCATGCTCAGCCTGCTTTTCATCTCTCCAGCTCACTCCCCTCACTGGTCTCAGCTTTTGCGAATGAGGGGAACTTGGCTGGGCTCCATGCCTGTTTCTGTTCCCTCTGACTTAAAAAAATCTGTGGCTCACTCCCCTCACCAGCCTCAGCTTTGGCTGACAAGGGGAAGGGGAACTCACCTGAACTCCATGCCCATTTTAATCCCTCCCAACTTAAAAAAAAAATCTGCAGCTCACTCCCCCTCACCTGCCTTGGCTTCTGCCAACAAGGGGAACTCACTTGGGCTTCTAGACTGTTTCTGTTCCTCCTGACTATATTCTATCTCCTGATTGTTTCCCCAGTTCCTCTTTCTGTAAAAACAAATTCCTTCCCACTGCCGATTATCCCATCCACGTTCTGATCTCTTTCCCCGTGCCCCATACATAAAACAAACTGCCTCCCTCTTCCAATTATCTTGCCCACCTCTCAGTCGCTTCCTCCGGTGTCCCATCTGTAAAACAAACTCCCTCCTACTGCCAATAATCCTGTGCACCTCATGATCACTTCTCTCATGCCCCTTCAGTAAAACAATCTCCCTCTTGCCTATTATCATACCCACCTCCCAATCGTTTCTCCAGTGCTCCATCCATAAAACGAACTCCTTCCCACTGCCAATTATCCTGACCACATCTTGATCGCGTATCCTGGTGCCCCATCTGTAAAATAAACTCCCAACCACTGTCAATTATCCTGCTCCCCTCCTGATCACTTCCCCATGCCCCACCCATAAAACAAACTACCTCCCACTGCTAATTATCTTGACCACCTCTTGATCGCTTACCC
This sequence comes from Neoceratodus forsteri, assembly GCA_016271365.2. Classification (NCBI taxonomy): domain Eukaryota; kingdom Metazoa; phylum Chordata; order Ceratodontiformes; family Ceratodontidae; genus Neoceratodus; species Neoceratodus forsteri. The sequence goes on from CM057450.1 coordinate 1,404,583,923, forward strand.
TGGTGCCCCATCTGTAAAACAAACTCCCATCCACTGTCAATTATCCTGCTCCCCTCCTGATCACTTCTCCTTGCCCTGCCCATAAAGTAAACCCCCTCTCACTGCCAGTTATCATGCCCAACTCCCTATTGCTTCCCCGTGCCCTGTCTATAAATCAGACTTCCTCCCACTGCCAGTTATCCCACCCACGTCCTGGTCACTTTCCTCAGTGCCCTGTCTGTGAAACAGGGAGGCAGTGTAGTGCAGTGGTTTAAGGCTCTGAGCTGTAAATCTGGTGATATCCAGCAGACCAGACCTGGGTTTGAATCCCACAGCTTCCACTTGCATACTGTGTGACCCTGAGCAAGTCACTTAACTTCCCTGTGCTCCCAGGTTGCTCCTGTAAAACAGCTTTCAGCTTAGTGTGCTACTCCTGGTTAAACAACTAAAAAAAAAAAAAAAAAAAAAAAAGACTTCTTCCCACTGCCAATTATCTCAGACAACTCCTGGTTGCATCCTTGTGCCCCATCAATAAAACAAACTCCATCCCACCATCAATTATCACACCCACCTCCCAATTGCTTCCCCAGTGCCCTATCTATAAAACAAACTCCTTCCCACTGCCAGTTATTCTGCCCACCTCCTGATCTCTTTCCTCAGAGCCCTGGCTATAAAACAGACACCCCCCCAATTCCAATTATCCCACACACCTTTTGATTGCTTCCTCATGCCCCATCAATAAAACAAACTCCATCCCACCATCAATTATCACACCCACCTCCCAATCACTTCCTCAGGGGCCTCTTCTGTAAAATAAACTCTGTCTCACTGCCAGTTATCCTACCTACCTCCCTCCTGATTGTTTCCCGGGTGCCCTGTACCTGTAAAAAAAGAAAATGGTCAAGCGACTTCTGCCTCCACGTTCCCACCCCAACCCTCCTCTCAGCATCCGCCCCCCCCCACATACACTCCTCATGTACCTATCCTGTCTCCCTGGACATCCTGCTGCTTTCACTGACACATCCTGCTTCTTCTAAAACTTACCTGGAACTGACAGAAAACAAGATACGTTCTGTTAATGTTTGTTTTTGTAACTCAGGTTTATCGAGAGATATCAAGTAGATACAGCTTGAGATACAAATAAAGATATACACTTCAAACTACAACTGTATCATACATGTTTGTTTTTCTGTTACGGTTTCAGGAACAATTAGAGTCCACCATGCAAAGGCAGTCTGGTAAAGGAATCCACATGAGTGAAGAAATGTCCCTCAGTGTTGAAACAGTTCATTTTCATCCTTTGGGGTGGCTGCAGCACAGGGCTCCCGAGATTTGGATGTACTGCAGTGAGAATAAATAAGACAACATATACATGAATACAGACAAGTTTCCCCTTCTGTCCCACTAGATAACTTCTAAACAGTATGGGCCCTCTTTTCTGGGGAAGGATCCCAGACCCCAGCACCCACCCTTGAACACCAATCCCCCCTTCCCCACTTTGACGCAGTTTCCTCAGTTTAGGTTCAGGGGAATATGTATATATATATATATATATATATATATTTGCATGGGATAGTAACAGGGGTATATTAGATAGAGGAATAGGAGGAGGGAGTGACACCTGTGACCAGCTAGGGTCAGTGGTGATGGAATAGGCAGGGACAAAGGGCAGACTGGATGAGCCTAAAGGTCCTTTTTTGCCAACCAAGTCAATGTTTCTATGTATAATAAACATACAGCAACAACTAAACAAGTGAAACAGTTATCAGGTACTCTGGTGTTTACATAAGCAATTGATTGCATACCTTCCAAGTCTCCCTATTTTCGAGGTTTACTCATAACTTTGCTATTTTTCCAGATTTTAACCCCAAATTTTAACATAGCCTTTTGTTTACCCCACCTCATGAACAAAGCAGGTATACATTTTTTAAATCTTTTCTGAAAAATGTTTTTCTCAGTTGCTTCATGAAATCACTTTTCGGACTGGATTTAAAACATTTCACCTGTGTGGGATAATAAAAAGACAATGTTGAAAATCTGGGGTCAAAATCTGAAAGAATGACAAAGTTACAAAAAAATGTTTAACATTCTTTAATGTTTACTCTTACAGTAGCAGATTGTGACCCCACATTTTCAGCATAGCCATTTTTGTACCCCACCTCATGAACATGACGTGCCATTTTTCAAATCCTGACCAAAATGTCTTTTCACACTTGTGCCACAAAATGACATTTTGCACACGATTTCATAAATGAAACCTGTCATATATCCACCTCATATATCTAACTTTATGTTTACAAAGCAAAATCTCGCATTGGCAGAGCAGCCATCAGCTTTGTGCTCCCTCAACCGTGGAACAAGCCGCAAAAAACTTTGAAATTAACTCACCCCATCAATCTAGCAGCTTTTAAATCTCTATATCTACATCATAATAAGGAGTCCTGTGCCAATCGACCCTAAATAGTAACTCCTATAAGTCCAAGCACACTCTAATTACTACTGTTAAAAGACTGATCACATCTATAATCGACTTTTCCCTCTCCCTTTTTTCTACCCCCATATCTTTCCCTTCCACATTCCTTTGACCCTGGTTCCAACTCTAAATTCTCCATACCACATCACTATATATCTTTTTATATTAGGTTTTATTTGTGTTCAGTGCACCTAATATGTATATTTCTTTTCTTTTATGAAAAATTGTGTCCTACCCAAAACTAGCTGTAGCTTCTGTTCCAAACATATACTACTGTCAATGCTACCTGCTGATACTTTGTATATACTGTATTATTGTATCTCACTTTATTTGTATTATTACTATTTTCTTGTGTGTTGCATCCCATGTATATTGTCCCTTGTTCCTTGTTAACAAACCCAGGTCCACCTCGAAAATGAGCTTGCTCAACGGTGATCGCCTGGTTAAATAAAGACTTTGATTGATTGATGTTTATAAAGCTGCATAATAAAAAAGATTGTCGAATGTTTGGTCTCAGAACTGAAAATAAAAACAAGTTATGAACAAACATTGACACTTTCCAACGTTTACTGAAAACGTTGCAATATTTTTACTTTTTGAACCCACATTTTCAACATATTCATGTTTTTTTATCCCCCCATTGAATGAACATGGCAGGTGTCATTATCAAATCCCCTACCAAAACCTACTTTCATGGTCATGCCATAAAGCAATATTCTGGGTCACATTTCATAAATGACACATGTCATTGTCACACTCTGGGGCAATGAAGACTAGTATTTTGGAGACCAGGGTTTGAATCCCACAGCCCCACTTGCACACTGTGTGACCCAGAGCAAGCCACTTAACTTCCTTGTGCTTTCAGGTCATGCGTGTAAACAAGCTTCAGCTTAATGTGTCTCTCCTGGTTGAAAAAAAAAAAACCATTTTGAAAATTCAAGGTCCCAATCTAAGAAATCAACAGCATTTTGTATGAACCTCTTCATTTCCCAGACATGACAGTTTAACTAGGTCCCAATCTAAGAAATCAACAGCATTTTGTATGAACCTCTTCATTTCCCAGACATGACAGTTTAACTATTATGAATTCAGGTGCTAAACAACTACACGGTAAACACAAGCAAGCAAACATTTGGCTTTGACAAATGCTTGTTTGCAGCTGTTTCCTTCAGAACAGGTTTTCATCCCTCATCTGCATTATCTGTTTGGGTGTTTCCCTGAGTGTAGGATTGCTAAGGTTGGTTCTTTCCCATTCCTGATGGTTTTGGTACCCCTGTGGAGTTTTTTAATGTTCATGAAATTTAAATTTATTTTTTTACTATTTTTATTCTGGATTATCCCTGTTACATTTGTGACACAAGTGCGGTATTTTTACCAAATTTACATAATTTATTTATTTATTTATTTTAATCAACATTTTATGCCTCCTTGTCACTGCAGGACCCCTTTGGTACTCTGCTGTTGCACAGTCCTATCACCCATGGTGACAGGATTGGGAAGGGGCTAACCTGGCTGCAGTTGATCCCCCACAGAATACCTCTCCATGGCAGGGACAAGGGAAGAATTGTCCACCCCCCATGGGAACAAATCCTGATTCCATGCCTGGGCCTGGTTGGTGGTGCAGGGTGTATGGCAGAAGAGAAGAGTTATCCTGCCTTGAAGGGTTTTTCCTCCTGTTTTTTTCTGCCCCCCCCCCCACTGGATGTCAGATGGACTCCCACCAGACCTTGCACCCATACTGTCATGCTCCTGGGGGAGGAGCAAACTCCCTGGCCCACAGCAGGGGTCACCAGATTGGGGGAACCTCACTACATCTCTTCTCAAGCTGGGAGTCCTACCACATTGTAGTACCTTCCCAGCCTCATGGACTACCAAGCCTGCTTTCTGAGCTCGTTCCCCAACTCAGGTTACCAGCGTGGAAGCAGCAGTGCTATCCACTGGGCCTTCGGGTGGCCCTGAGTTTGTTAAATTTGAAAGGTTTTTACAAACTGCACAAAAAGTTTGACATGTGTGGGAGCATTAATGCAACTGCAGAGAAATTTACCGCAAGTGCGGACAAAGTGGCAAACAAATCTGATAAATTTTTTTGACTGGGTAACCAAGGTGTTGGATCAGGGAGGGGCGGTGGACATGGCCTACCTGGACTACAGCAAGGCCTTTGACACTGTTCCACATAGGAGGCTGGTAAATGAATTGGACACATGGGGTGGGCAGTAAGGTGGTAACCTGGGTAAGAAACTGGCTAGGGATGGATCCAGAGTGGGGTCAATGGAGGGGGTTAAGAATGGCAGGACAAGGGATAAGGAAGGAAGGAAGGGGATCAACTTGGAATGTTGTCTCCTTGAATGCTAGAAGTCTAGAAAAGAAAACTGCAGACCTTCAGGCTCTATTGCCGGGGGTGGGGTTGGGGTTGGGTTGGACATAGCGGCTATCACTGAAGCATGGGCCAACCAATACCAGGACTGGGACCTAATGATCCCAGGGTATAGGATCTTCAGGAAGGATAGGGGCAGGGGGAAAGGGGGAGAGGTGGCAATTTTACATGAGGGAGGGGATTAGATGTGCAAGGGAGGGGGGGAGGGTAGAACTGAGACCTTGTGGGTGCAGTTCCAGGGTGTGAGAAATAGGACTCTCAGGATGGGGTGGTATATAGGCCACCTGCTCAGGAGGAGGACTTGGATAGGGAACTATCAGAGCAAATTAGGAAGGTGTGCAGGAAGGGTAATACAATGATCATGGGGGATTTCAATCTGCCAGGAGTGGATTGGAGTACCCCAGTCACATCGAGTACTAGGGAACAGATACTTCTGGAAACATTCCAGGACAGCGTCTTAGCACAGCTGGTTACTGAGCTGACTGGATTGGGTAATACACTGGATCTAGTTCTATCCAATGGGAGGCTGTAAGGTAGGTGGAGGTGGCGGACCCACTGGCAGGGAGTGACCACCAATCCATGTGGTTCACACTCAACATGGGCAGGGAGGCGGAGGGTACAGGGACCAGGGTGATTGACTTCAGAAAGGCTGATTTAAGAAAGATGGGTGAAATCTTAGGGGAGTACCTGACAGGAACACACTGGGATGCAAACCAGAAATGGGAAAAAATCAAACTGGGGCTTGTCGAGGCTATTGGAACCTGTACCAAACTGCACAGCAGGAAGCAAAGAGCTAAGAAGCCAAGCTGGATGAGTAGGGACATTTTAGATAAGGTGAGGGCAAAAAGAGCAACATTCAGTAGATACAAGAAATCTGTGTGGGGGGGGGAGGACAGGGAGGAGTATATGAAGAAATCCAGAGAAGTTACCAAGGGTGTTTGAGCAGCCAATGCCTCCAGGGAACTGAGGCTGCCTCGGGGAATCAAAGATGGGGAAAAGGACTTCTTCTGATACATAATGGAAAGAAGGAACTGTAAGGACTAAATAGTGAGGATCAAGAAGGACGGAGGGTGGGCAGAGAAAGGTGCAGAACAGGCAGAAACACTAAATGAGTATTTCTGTTCCATATTCACAAGGGAGAAGGGTGGGCAACTTCCACAGGGGGTTGGGAGGGTGAGAAAGGGGGGAGGGGTGACAGACAGGGTAATCACTGAAGGCAGGGTATTGGAGGATCTCACGGTGCTGAGGAAACTGGCGGAGTTACTAGCTGGGCCACTGGTGGACCTCTTCAACATCTCCCTGGACACAGGGTGCATGCCACAGGACTGGAGGATGGCCAGCATGGTGCCCCTCCATAAAGATGGCCCTAAGGATGAACCAGGCAATTACAAACATGTAAGCCTGACATCCATTGTGGGGAAGCTGATGGAGACAATCCTGAAGGAGAGGCTATTGACATTTGTGGAGGATAATGAACTCCAGGATGGTCATCAACATGGGTTTGTATCGGGAAGGTCCTCTCAGACTAACCTAATTGAGTATTATGACTGGGTAATGAGGAAACTGGACAAGGGTCATGTGGTGGACATCATATTTTTGGACTTCAGTAAGGCCTTTGATTCAGTGCTGCATGGGATGTTGGGTGGGAAATTGAGGTATGTGGGGGGTTGGGACTAAGATGGTTAACTGGATCGAAAATTGCCTGCAGGAAAGACAACAGAGGGTGGTGGTGGTGGTGGGGCTCTCATTTCCAAGGGCAATGACAAATGAGGTGCTGCAGGGATTGGTACTGGGGTTGGTGTTGTTTGGGATATTCATAGTGCACATCTCACATGGCAACAGAAATAAGATCAGCCTCTTCGCTGATGATACCAAGTTGGGGGCAGTGGTGAGCAACATAAAGGGATGGCAGTGACTGCAGAATGACCTGAAAACTGGAGGAGTGGTCAGACGTATGGCAGCTGGGGTTTAATGTTAAAAAGTGCAAGGTGATGCACTTTAGAGTGAAGGAAGGAACTATCAGCTGGGTGGAGTATAGCTATGTACTACCAAGAAGTAAAAGGACCTAGGAGTGATTGTAACTGGGAAACTGAACAACTCGGTGCAGTGCAGGAGGACAGCAGCAAAGGCCAACAGGATGCTGGGGTGTATTGCGAGAGGAATATCCTCCAGGAACAGGGAGGTGATCCTGCCTCTCTACAGGTCACTGGTCAGGCCACACCTAGAGTACTGCGTGCAGCACTGGCACCCATATCTGAAGAAGGATGTCAGACTACTGGAAGAGTACAGCGCAGAGCAACTAGGATGACCCAGGGACTGGGGAAAGTGCCACATGAGGAGAGGCTGCGTGAGTTGAATATGTACTCCCTGAAGGAGAGGAGAGATCGGGGGAATATGACTGAGACCTTCATGTACTTAAAGGGGATTAACAAGACATGTACAGAAGGGATATTTAAGTTAAGGAGGAGGAGGTACGCAGCAGGTCATTGTCTTAGATTTGAGGGGGAAAGATATAAGAAGGAAATGAGGAGACACTTTTTCACAAAGAGGGTTATGGCAGAATGAAACTTTCTGCCAGTGGAGGTGGTATCCTGCAAGACAGTGGGGGTATTCAAAAGGGGATGGGACAGGGTGGGGGGGTTACTGTGAAGGAGGGAGAGGCAGCTGCAAGCTAGGGGAGCTAGTTGCACAGTGAGCAGACTTGATGGACCACGTGGCCTGTTTCTGCTGGCAAATTTCATATGTTCGTACAGGAGGCAGAGGATAGTGGTAAATGGCGTTCACTCTGTTGAGGGGAGAGTGGCCAGCAGGGTACTGCAGGGTTCAGTACTGGGGCCAGTCCTCTTTAATTTCTTCATTAGCAACATAGCAGAGGAACTGGAAGGGAAGGTCTGCCTCTTTGCAGATGACAAGATCTGCAACACAGTGCACACTCTGGTGGGGGTACAAAGGATGGAAAGGGATGTAAAATGATTGGAAGAGTGGTCACAAATTTTGAAGCAAAGGTTTAATGTAAAAAAATGCAATGTAACGTACTTGGGTCACAGAAACCCAAAGATGCAGTTCAAAATGGGGGGAGAAATACTAGCAATGACCTAGCAGAAAAGGGACCTGGGGGTAATCATATTGGATGACCTGAAGGTGGCTAGACAATGCAACAAAGTGATCAGGAGAACTAGTGGGATGATGGGTGCATAGGCAGGGGTAGTACCAGCAGGAAGATGGAAGTGGTGCTGCCACTATAGAGATCTTTGTTAAGACCCCACCTGGAGTACTGTGTCCAGTTTTGGAGGCCACATCTCAGGAAGGACAAAGACAGGGTGGAGGCCATCCAAAGGAGGGTTACCAAGATGGTACGTGGTCTACATGAAAAGTCCTATGAGAAGAAGCTAAAAGAACTAAACATATTCAAATAAGAACAAGGAACCAGCGCTCACTGAAAACTGCGATGCTGTGTGTGTGTGTATATGTGTGCAAACAGGGCTACCAGCCACCTGAAGCACACAACAAGTTACAGTCACATTCCCCAAAGTAGGACACAAAGTCATCTTTAGAATGCAAAAAGGTTTTAATTCACACAATATCTGTATGTAAATCCAGTGCTAAATTAACAAGGACAGAGAAAACGACCAGTACCCCGCGACTGTAATTCACAAATGGTCTTCCTGTTGGGGGCTAAGGACTGGTGAACAGAACACTACTTTTAACCCCAAGTCAATTAATGATGTTTATGATCAGCTGGCCCGGTGGCGCTAAGGGCTAAGGCGCTGGACGCCTTACCTCGCGGCACACCGGCGACCTGGGTTCAGGAACGAGCCCAGTCTGTTGGAGGTCGGCAATGGGGTGGAGCTCTCCTCTCCGGGGAGGTGTAGCGGCATCCCTCAGCTGATGACTGCCTCCTGGTGGAGGCTGGGGACAGCACATGCTCAGAGAGTGCCAAGGCGTTAGGCCAATGGGGTAGGGGAAAGGGGTTGTGACCGGGGCTGTAAGGCGCATGCGTGCCTCCACGTTGATGCTCTCTTATTCCTGGGGCCCCTGGGAGAAAAATCAGAGGAGAAAATGGCAGCAGGATGATGATTGACTCCCCATAGGTGTTGTTCCTAGGCCAGGCATAAAGGTAAGTCCCAGTAACTCTGGGTGACAGGGTTGGGGAGGCTGGTCGGATGGAGGGCTGTCCGGAGTCGTAGGAAGTGTTACATGATAAAAAAAATGATGTCTATGATCACATGACTCTTTACAAGCAACTTCATTATTAGGCTGATTGCCATTACAATGCCACGTAACAAGTAGAGCACTGAAAGAAATTGAAAACTGTGGGTACAACATTAATACACTCCAGTAAAGGCACTACATATTGTCTTGTTCTCATATTTTGCAAAAAAGAGAGAAAAGGCAAATAAGTCAAGGCATATAGGAGAAAAAGTATTATAAGAGACTGTTTGGCGCGGGGGTGGGATGTAAAATGGAGCCGCTTCCAAAGTCATGGCACCCAGTGCAGGAAAAGCAGGAATTCTTGCGCTCACCTAGGGACACCCTTCAACCCTGAAAGAGTGAAAAGAGAGGGAAAAGAGAAAGGGGAAACATTAATATACAGTTATACTAAGTCACTCACATTCAAGAGGCATCTATTCAATTAAATATGGTTTTAAATCCAGTTCATTGTTCAGTCCCTGAGGGCTTAAACTCTGTAGCATAAAAATCCAGTTTCCCTCCCTTCTCTGTAATCTGTTCAGTCTATTTCCCCCACGTTTACTCACAAACACTTGTTCCAAACCCATGAATTGGAAACTACTAGTGTCACAATTGTGGTCAGGAATAAAATGAAAAACTACAGGGTTAGTAAAATTCCTATTTTTTTTATGTCCCTAAGGTACTTTTGTATCCTGATCTTTAGCTTTCTAGTTGTGCACCCAATGTAAAGTTTAGGACAAGAAAACCAAATTGCATAAAGTATGTACATAGTGATGCATGATATGAACTGTCTAATGGTAACTATAGGTGTGGTACTGTTCAGAGGGCAGGTCTTACCCTGATTGCAATGTTTACAGACATTACATTTCACACATTTGAACATCCCAACTGGCTTGTAAGAAAGCCAAGTGATTTGGGTTGGAGGGGTACTGAAACTACTTGAGGTTAAATGGTTCTCAAGATTTTTACCTCTCCGAAACGTAATGCGTGGCCTTTCCTTTGTACTAGCTTGTAAAGAGGGATCACTATTGAGAATAGGCCAAAATTTGAAAAGCACATTACCTATCTTACCTGAGATAGAGTTGAATTCAGTAATATAAGTGATTGTATTGGGCTCTGATGGTTGGTTGATTTTTGGCTGTAGTAAGGAAGACCTTTTCCAAGGCACCAAGACACTAGGCCTTACAAATGCCTGGTCAACAATAGCTCTGTCATATCCCCCAACATGTTGTAAGCTCCTATGATTTGACAATGAAATCAGTGTTTTTGCAATTATGCTTAAGGCGCAAGAACTGTCCATGTGGTATGGAGTTCTTAGTCGGATGGGAACTCGTAGCATGGAGCAGGCTGTTAGTAGCTGTGGGCTTGCGATAGGAGGAGCTGGAGACAGTACTGTTCTCATCCACTAGGAGAGTTACATCCAAAAAAATGAAGCTGCTTGTCCTGAATTTCAGATGTAAACCACAAATTTAACTCATTTTCATTTAATTATTCCAAAATAAGTAATGCATCATGTCTGGTGCCTCTCCATGTGTAGACCACATCGTCAATCAACCAAACCCATTTCACAATATTTTTGTGAAATGAATTCACCCTAGGTTCTAAAATCAATGTTTCCTCCCTTGCTCCCAGGAATAAATTTGCATAGACAGGGCTGCCTCCATGGCCACGCCACACCTCTGAAAAAAGAAGTCATTGTCAAACTGAAAATAATTGTAAGGTAACACAAACTGTAAGCTCTCAAGGGTAAACCTTTTTTGGAATCTCATCTCCTAGGGGTCCCTACCCAAAAAGTGAGAACATGGTCTCAAATTGTCACTATGTTGTATATAGGTACAGTATATAGGGACTCTATGTCAATGCCAATCCATAGAAAATCCATTTGCCACTCAAAATTTTCTAATTGGTTCAGTACATGCATTGTACCATGGGCATAAGCAGGTAATTTCACTGCATACCTCTATAGAAAGAAATCTATGAAGGTGCATAAATTATCAATTAAGGTCAAGGAGCCCACCCTCGACACTATAGGCTGTTCTGTTGGGTTCTCGAAATTTTTGGGGATCTTGGGGAGCATGTATAATACTGGGATATTGGGGTAATCCACCCAAATAAATTTAAATTCTTGTTCAGTGATGCACCCACTCCTCTTAACACTTTCTAAGAGCTCTAAAAGTTCATTTTTAAGCACTTTTAAATGATTTCTTGGTAACAGCCTGTAATTATTCCCATCTTGCAATAAATCACACACTTGTTTTTTATATATGTACTTCATCACTCACTCTAATTGTTTCCCTCCTTATCTCCCCCTACCCTCCTCTCTCCTTCCCTCCCTCCCATTACCCACACTTCTCACCCTCCCGCACTACTACTGCTCACCCCTCCCCCCAACCCTGTCACTCCCCCCCTCCTCTCCTACTCCTACTGTCAACTTGATGCATCTCGCTTCAGCTCCGGTCCTGCTACCGCCACTCATGCATTGCTACTGGCACTTAAACATGTTTTAATCCGGAAGTGTTCCATGTTATGTATACCTTATCCTTCATGTTATGATCTCTGTACTGTTTTCACCTATTGTTAATGCATTATAATGTACTGTATTGTTCCATCTCGTGCAAATAATGTGCTCATGTTTATCTCTCCCAGTTATGTACATCATCTGTATTGCGCAATATTCTTTTTTTGTCTGTATATGATCTGCCTTCACTGTAACCCTTCTCTCTAGGTCACACCGGGAGACAAGCATCTTTTTGCTCAGTGTGCCTTTCCTGGTGAAACAATTTCAATAAATAAATAAATAAACAAATAAATAAATATACCTCTCTAGTCTGCAATACCACGTCCCCACCTTTATCTGATTTTTTAATTACTATATTTTCATTATTTCTCAGTTTCTGTAAGGCAATTTTTCTTTCTGGGTAAGATTATTATGTGTAAATTCTTGATTATTAAAAAGCTCAAAAATGTCTTTAGTAACTGTTCTTTTATAGACAGCTATTGCAATATTAGGCAAACTAGGGATGAAAACAGAGCTATGTTTAAATTTACTTTTTCTTACACTTTTTAAGTTCATTTCGCTCACTCTCCAAATCAAAGTCTCCATATGATATCTCACTCCCAGTATATTCCTCATTCCCCTCATTCAAGAAGTTTTCAAGTGTCTCCAAACTGATGCGGTCTATAAATGTTACACTGGTAGCCAAGTTCAGCTCAATATTCCCCTCTGAGTCTCCTGTTGTAAAATCCAGAAGTCCCAGATCAGCCAGTCTGGTGGCGCTGAGGATTGAGATGCTGGACGCCACACATTGTGCCATGAAGGCAACCCGGGCTCGGGAATGGACTCGGGTCATCAGGGGTTGGAAGGGGAGGGAAGAGATTTAGCATTTGGAGGACTGCTACCCCTGTTCCGAGGCTGACCCTCTAATTACAGAAAGGTCACCAAGGGTGGGTGTGCCCTCCCTGAGGGGGTGATCCGGGGGGCTGGACAAGCCATGGGGGCCGGGTATGAGACCGATAGTGGAGGTTTCAGGCTGGGAGTAGTGGCAGTGTCGTGTGGGTACCATGGAGAGATGTCCTGGTATCTCCAGTGAATAAAATAGAATTCACAATCCCCGCCCCCCAAAAAGAAACAGAAGTCCTGGATCAAAATCTACGTTGGTAATGACATTATTCCCCAACAAGGAAGTCTCCACATCCCAGCCCATTCTTGGATGTTTGGAAAAATAATCCTTTAAATGTAATTTTCTGAAGAATTTCTGCAAGTTCATATAAATATTAAATTTATTTGGTGTAGCAGAAAGTACAAATGACAGACACTTTCTCAGTCGTGAAGTCTGCACTGTTGTAAGTTCTACTGGTGTAAGATTATCTGTCACTCCATGTCTTCATTCCACTGTCTTGCTCTATATTGTTTGTATCCTCCTGTCTTGCTTCTCCTAGTACTTTTCCTCTTTTTTGTTTCTGTTTGGCTTTTGCGTCGGGTCTCGCCTTGGAAAAAGAGATGGTTTTAGAGCTACCACTAGAACATCCAGCAAATAGTTATCTCCACCTTATGGTCCTTGAAATAAAGGAGATATAAAGTTGTTTTTTGACTTGTTCGTTAGAGAGAGTGGGTGAGTGACTCAAATTTTTCCTGAATCAGAATGTCTCAAGTATTCTTTGAGAACCTCTACCCCATTTAATAATTCACCACAATATTAAAAAATCTTATTTTATTTAGCATCATTTGATGTGTTCATCTGTATATAACTTTCAGAAGTAGTGCTTTATATAGCTTTCAAAAATAATTAACGTTTCAGGACTTAATATTGTCCCTTCATCAGAACTTGAAAGCTGTAACATACAAAAACAAATAATAGTTAGTGTTGTATTCTTAATAACAAAATAAGTTTTACCACCAACAAAAATATTTCCAGTATTAGGACCATACCTCTAGAAAAATGCCATGCAATGCTCCTTAGATATAATTATTTTTCAAATGGTAGTTGTCACTCTGAACTAGGAGACAGAAAACTAAAGTAACTAAGTTTTAACTTCTTCTCAAAATATGAAGGGGGGAGGAACAAAACCACCCTGAAATTATTTTATTTTTATTTTTCCTTTTTAAGTATATTAAACGCAATGTTGCCTTCAATGGTTTTCACATACATTTTTTTTCTTTGTTCTTTCTTTTAATTTGGAGACGAAGTCACAGAACCTGCTTTACATTTCAAAATGGCCTTTTACCTACAAAGGAATTTTTTAGGCTATGTTATTTTAAAACTGCTGTCAAATCATTCCCAAAACTATATATAGAATCATGTTCTTGGCTTACCATAATCAAAAAGGTGCTTGCACAGTGCTGGCGGTTAGAAACCGAGCATTTACTGTTGCTCAAAATGTAATTTTACAGAGCACTACATGCCATCATTAACCCTGATGAAGAAAATGGGCGTAACTCAAAATGCTGCTTAGCTGTGCAGCATGAAGGAGGCTGAGCCATGGTAATCATGCTGAAGAATCAGCGTGATGAAGTCACTGTAATGACTCACTTCCACGGCTCGGAATAATTAAAGAAACCGCAAGTTGCTACAATGAACTGTCTGTGGTCCCTCCTTCAAATAACAATCAAATATCAAAAAGTCTGTATGGAGCATGGGGGGGACTCCTAGAACCATGTATAATAGAGAGGTGTTTGAAACAACAAATTACGGGGGAAAGGCCTTATAATCAAAATCGAGAAAGTACTCGGGATCACAAATTATAATAATCCCTCTGCAGTATGCTAGAAACTTAATTTTGTGAACATATATTGTTATAACAATCTGGAAGCTTCATTTTGCACCTTATAACTCTAAGCAAAATGCTCAGGGTCAACAGATTTGACTTTCCATATAACTAATGTCTGTATGTATAAAAACTTAATAATTGAAGCTGAGAAAGGACTCAAGGTCCCAAAAAGTAGTTATCCCTCTGCAAATTGTTGGGAAATTAATTTTTATGGACACATACTATTATTTTGATCCGCAATATAACATATTTCCAGGGTCAAATGATAGAATAGTCTTTTAACGCCTGAGGGGCAAATTCTAACTCTAAGCAAATGCTCAGGGTCAACAAATTTGACCTCCCTTTCAGAAACATGTTGTTCTAGGATAGAATTTGAATTTCAACATACACAAAAACTAGAATAAATTGTGAATTCCTACCTTAATACTGGCTAAGATTAACCCTCATTTCACTTCAAGAAATAAAAGTTATCTAATTTATACAAGATTAGAGCATGTTGTGTCAAAGACATCTTAATTCTTGCTTATACAGAGTATACTTTAACTTGTATGCATGTTATCATAAACCCTCCTATAGCTTATAAACCAAAACAACACAAGATCTTAAAATGCTCAAGGTCAGAACTTTGACCTCTCTCCTACTACAGGCCAATGAGTTTATTACTATAAGGAATACTAAAAAGTGATACTAAAAAGTAAAGCATGTTCTCACTATTATACTATGTTCAAACTTATGTCCATGTCTGAAATGTTTTTTAAGTTAGATAATCAAAGACCAATTTAAACTTTCATTAAGTCCATATCTGCTTTTAAAAGTTTTAAGTGTAAAGATCCACCTTGCTTCTCTTCTTAGCAATTTTGTGTCCCAGTCACTTCCATCCATTGGTTTTTTAACTTTTTCAATACCTAAGAATTTCGAAGATGAAATGTGATGTGGATAAGAAAGAATCTGAAATGACGTGCTACTGTGGATTTCTCATCTTTACATCTTATTCTACTTTCGTGTTCAGTAAATCTTGTTTTTAAAGGTCGCGATGTTTGTCCGATATAATACTTTGAGCAAGGACAGATTATACAGTAAATGACATGATCAGAGCTGCATGTGATAAAGTCTGTAATTTAAAATGTTTTTTTTTCTTGAGAAGTACTTTTGATATATTTTATATTCATGCAGTTATTGCAGTGAGTGCAGTTTCCACAGTTATAAAAACTTTTTATGTCTCTATTAAGCCATGTAGTAGGTGGGGGTTCTGGTTGCCAATGTTGTGTTTTGATAATATGATTTCTAATGTTTTTTGTTCTTCTTGCTGTAACCCATAGTTTCTCTGCAAAAGTAATATTACCTTGTTCTGTAGTTTGTAATAAGTTCCAGTTTTTCAAAATTATATTTTTGAAAGAATTAAAATGTTCTAAATATGTTGTACTCATATTTATTTTATTGTTGATAGTCCTGCTTTTCTCTTGTAGGAGGGTAACCCTAGACTTGCTGTTAGCCTTGTATTTTGCGTGCTGTACAATCTGTTGGCTATAGCCTCTTTGTTCAAATCTCAGAGTTAAATTGTCCAAATATCTTTCACATAAAATATCATTTCCACTGTTTCTTTTTACTCATAACATTTGTCCATACGGAATGCTCCTTTTTAAACTTAGAGGATGGAAACTTTTTGCGTGAAGTACTGTATTTCTTGATGTTGGTTTTCTGTATAGATCTGTGACAATTTTGTTGTTTTGAATCGAATCATAAGATCCAAAAAGGACACTTTTTCTGTACTGTATTCCATGGTAAATTCTAAATATTCTGTACAAGAATTGATGTAATGATGAAATTCATGTAATTTTTCTTCCTTGTCATTCCAAATAATAAGTAGGTCATCAATGTATCGTTTGTACAGAACAAAAGAGGGAGTAAATATATTATTTTGATTCGAGACATATTTATTTTCGAATTCCCCCCATAAGGATATTGGCATATGATGGTGCCAAGGTAGCTCCCATGGCTGTCCCTTGTAACTGAAGGAAGCATTGATTTTCAAATTTGAAATAATTATTGTTCAGGGCAAAATTTGTTAAAGTTAAAATTAACCTCTTGTCTGGTTGATTCTTATCTCTTTGAACTAATATTTTTTCCAGTGCTTTTATGCCTTCTTCATGTGGTAGACTGGTGAAATAAGTTTTTCACATCACAAGTGACCAGAATACATTTATTAAATTCTTTCTCAGTTTCATTTAACCTTTCCAAAATCTGTATGCAATGTTTAGTGTCTTTTATATATGATGTTATTGTTAGAACTAAATCGTTTATATGAAAATCCACATATTGTGATAATCATTCCGTTATAAAGCCTATACCTGAAATCATAGGTCTTCCAGGAGGTGCCCCATGCTTTTGTGGATTTTAGGGAGACAGTAAAATAATGGTATTCTTGGATATTCGTTCAATAAATCTTTCACCAACCATTCATCAATCTGTCTCTGATTAAGTGCTTCTTGTAAAATATCCTGACTTCTGTTTTTCAATGTTTCCAGAGGTATTTTTGGTGTTTGTTTATAAATTTCTATGTTGTTAAGTTGACGTAAACATTCATTTTTATAATCTTGGTAGTTCATAATAACTATATCCCCACCTTTGTCTGCAGGTTTGATGACAATGGATTTATCATTTTCCAAGTTCTGTAGAGTGTCCTTTTAAGCTTTTGAAATATTATACCTTAGTTTCTGATTCCCACTTTCTTGTGTGATGATTTCAATTTCACTGTTTACTTTCTCAATGTATGCTATAATATTATTAGGAATATTGAAATTTGGATTGAATTTCGATTTTATTCCCAGAGATTGTTTTAATGAAGCTTTAATGTTACTTTCTGGTGTATCTGTAATGATATTTTCAGGTAAAGAAAAAAAATGTTTCAAATGGATTTTCCTTAAAAATCTCTCTAGATCTAGTTTCAGTTCAAAAAGATCTAGTTTTTGTGTGACACAGAATGACAGACCTTTGTTTAATACTTTATTTTCTGTGGAAGTTAAGACTCTATTCGAAAGGTTGTATACTGTTATATTTGTCCCATCTTTGATCTGGTCTCATGTACCCTGCCTTTGTCTCCTTTTCCTCCATGGTCTTGTCCCTGTCCTTTGTCTTCTTCTGTTTCTTTTGTTTGTGTTGTTCTGGAAGGACCTGATATATATCTTCCCTTGCTGAAAAGGGTCTGTCTGTGTAATAATCCTCTCTTCTGTCGTAGGGGTCTTGGTATTGAAAATCTCTATAATGATACGGTCCGTATTGTTCACTAAATGGACCTTGCCACCCGTAATTTTTCTGTGCCTAGAAAACCTCTTATACCATCTATTAGATCTTGACCTTTGTCTATAGCCTCACTGTTGTCTATTGGAATCAAAACTATCTTTGAATCTTAAGTAAGACCAGAAATATCAGAGTCATCTAAATTATAGTATGTTGTTTGTCTCTCAGACCTTTTCCAATTATATACATGCCTATCTCTGTAATCACTGATGTCTCTTCTAAATTTCGATAATTTGATTCCTTTATTAAGGTTATCATATTCTTTTAGGGATTTTTCTATTCTCTCTATTAATTTATTGATTGGGTCTTTATCAATTGTATCTTGAATGGATTTTTCCATTTCTTCTATTTCTAATAAAACATTGGAGTGTTCTGTAGTCATTGCCTCTATTAACAATAGCATAAAATCAAGAGAGCATTTGCTTCTTCTTCCATCCCATTTTTCCATAAATCCATTGGGGGTAGATCCTACATTTGGTTCCACCAGTACACGTAAACCCCTAGGAATCCTTTTCTGTTTGGTATATTCCAATAATGTAACAGCATGCCAATGAAGACAAATTTATTTTTCTTTAAGGGTTTCTAGTTTATTCAAAGACATCTTTGGTACTTCTGCATTACTAATTGTCCTTTTGCTTTTGACTAGATTCATGATTTGAGTTGCCTCCTCAGTATCCACACTATGTGATGTTGATCTTGCATCTGTACGTTCACCATTTCTGTAAAATTAGACATATTAATAAATAAGGAACTAGGGGGACCACTATTGTACTTTTCACTGGAAAGAAAAGTTTAAATCCAAGAGAACATCCAATAAATAGTTATCTCCACCTTATGGTTCTTGAAATAAAGGAGATATAAAGTTGTTTTTTGACTTATTTTTAGAGACAGTGGGGGGGGGTGACTCAAATTTTTCCATAATCAGAATGTCTCAAGTATTCTTTGAGAACCTCTACCCCATTTAATAATTCACCATAATATTAAAAAAAATCTTCTTTTATTTAGCATCATTTGATGTGTTCATCTGTATATAACTTTTAGAAGTAGTGCTTGTGGTGAATTATTAAGTGGGGTAGAGGTCCTCAAAGAATACTTGAGACATTTAGAGCTACCGCTAACACCTGCTGCTTCTGAGTTAGTGGCTGGGTCTGATGTGCCTTCCTGACCGGTTGTTTGTATAGCAGGCGTTGACTGATTTAAATTAGTGCCTCAATCTTTGTTGGCTAGTGAGTTGTTACAGTTTGTGTTTTTCCTTTTGTGTGACCATTCCCTGGACTAAGACCTGCCATTTCCATTGCTATTAGCGCGGCCCCATTTAAATATGCATCCCTCTTTAAAGTCAGCTTTGTCTCTCTCTCCAATTTGGCATATTTTCTTTCAATTAGCATCTCTTCATGCTTCTTAATCTTTGTTTTCAATTTGGAGTCTAGGTCCTTAAATAGAGAATATGCTGTAAGAGCTCTAAGAGATGTTTTTATTTTTCTAATCTCCTCAATCACATCAGTATGTTTGTAAGTGTCCTCCTTAATTAAAATCTCAATGAAAGTCCTGCTGCATAAAGCAGCCGCATGCTACCCATTCAGCTTTATATTTCAAATTCTCATGTCCACCTGAAGGCAGTACTGTCACTCGCACCCCCTGGATGCTAGGTTTTGCTCTAAATAATTCTCCAGACCAAGTATGTTATACATTAAGTTCCTGAATCAGTAATTTCTCTAGCAAGAAAAAGAGTGTTAAATCTCACCAGTTCCTGAGGCAGATGCTCTGTGTTCTGGGCCAAGTTTGGATTTAAGGTAGAGCTTCCTTTGTTGAAAGTCCACAGTGTGCTTAAGCAAACCAGCTGGGGGTCTTTGTGCTAGTTGAATTCTCCTCACTGCTCATTGTAGAACTTTTCAAACCCTTTCACCAGCAATGTGCTCTCACTGTCCAACTGCTGAGCACTGGAATCCATCATGTACTGCAGAACAGCACAGCTGTCCTGTTCAAGAGCACAATACTGAGGTAGTGGAACAAATAAGAACAAGGAACCAGCATGTGTAGGGGTTGTGGGATAACAGATGGACCAGACACCAAACTTCATATTCCCTATTCAGTACATCAGTTTGCAGCAACAGACTATTTATGTCCTTTTTCTGCACTTAGCCAGCACCTACTGACACTGATCTCTGATCCAACTTACCAGTTGAGATGCAACCTCCACCCATGTGTGGGCCCCATTTGCTTGGGTAGTGGGGCCCCAAAAAGGAAAAAAAAACAAAATAAGCTATAGGCAAAGAATCTCAATGCAGAATCACTGAAAGTAAGGTAAGGGCATTGGTAACAAATCAAGTTTCAAAGAAATACAACATCATACCTACTTCCATAATGCAAAGCATCATGGGGTATATGCAAATCACCATAACACTTAGACTTGTTCAGTTTACAGTTACACACATTTTAAACAGCACAACTAACTTAATTTCTATAGTAGTCACCTAGTACTTTTTATCATTACCAAAACATCTAGTGCTATGGTAATTTCAACATTTACAGGTTTCATAAACATAAGGTATATACATCAAGATATTTCGTGACATAGTGCTATTACATACTAAATCCAAAGACAATAAACACAACCTGTTTTACATACACTTGGAGGTCACCAAAATAACCTCCCTATACGAGGACCTGAGAGGGAAAAGGAAAATTTAAGAGGACACCATAGCATAGTCAAGAAAAGAGAGGGGGTGCCCATAGGTGGCCAACTTTGTGGACTAGAAATAGTAAAAGATAGATTAAGCTTAGAAATAGAAGAACTGTTGCAACAGATTTAAGAAAAGGTCAGTCCTCAAGAGTGGCAGGAGCTCCCTGTCACACAGTGCTCACTGAAAACTGCGGTGGGGGGGTGCAAACAGGGCTGCCAGCCACCTGAAGCACACAAGTTATAGTCGCGCTCCCCAAAGTAGGACACAAAGTTATCTTTAGAATGCAAAAAGGCTTTAATCCACACAATATGTGTAAGTAAATCCAGTGCTAAATTATCAAGGACAGAGAAAATGACCAGTACCCCGCACTTCGACCAAATGATCTTCCTGAGGGGGCTAAGGACTGGTGAACAGTGCACTACTTTTAACCTCAAATCAATTAATAATGTCTGTGATCACATGACTCTTTATAAGCAACTTCATTATTAGGCTGATTGCCATTAGAATACCACATAACAAGCAGAGCACTGAAAGAAATTGAAAACTGTGGGTACAACATTAATACACTCCAGAAAATGCAAAGGATGCTGTGACTTTGGAAGCAGCTCCCTTTTACATACCCCCAACCCTCTCTTGTAATACTTTTTCTCCTATATGCCTTGTCTTACTTGCCTTTTCTCTCTTTTTAGCAAAATATGAGAACAACACAATATTAAGTGCATTTAATGAAGTATCTTAATGTTGTACCCACAGTGACAATACTTATTAAATCCCTAAAATAAATGACTAGTCCAGTGACAATATGCAGTGACAATGCTTATGAAATCTCTGCAATAAATGACTAGCCTAGCAACAATACACAGTGACACAGTAAATCCCTACAATAAATGACTAGCCCAGTGGTATCATTATTATGTTTTGTACTTTGAAAATGTTACTGTGGAACTGATTTTGTGTACTATAGGATCCCATTGTAAATAAGCTTCAGCTAAATTGGGCTATCCTGTTCTGAAAATGTATCAGAATTAAACTTTTACTACTTTTACTACTACTACAACATAAATGACTAGCCTAGTGGCAATGTACAGTGACAATGCTTATGAAATATTTGCAATAAATGACTAGCCCAGTGACAATACCCATTGACAATACTTATTAAATCCCTACAATAAATGACTAGCCCAGTGACAATACCCATTGACAATACTTACTAAATCCCTGCAATAAATGACTAGCCCAGTGGCAAAGTGAAGTGACACTGTGGCATGACACAGAAAAAAGGAGTTCTATCAGACTTACCATAATTTATTTTTCTGTTAGTTTCAATGTTGTTACTGGAACTCAACCTAGATTGTTGTATTCTGTTGACAATATTCTATAGCTGAGTTTTGATTGGACACCATAAATTTCTTACCAGTTGAGTTGCTGCTGTTTGTTTTAGGCACAAAGGCCTGGATATTCAAAAGGGTTGCGCATGGCGCAACAGTGTTGCACCATGTGCAACCCACTGATGCGCCATGGCATGATATTCAAAAGGGGATTGTGCCAGGCACAAATTCCGATCGCCGGAGTGATCAGTAATGTATGAGGCAGGTGGGGAGAATGCCCATGAATACTCGAGATCCCATATTCAGCCCGGATGTGTTGAGTCCATGCGTGCGCAACCCCTACTTGCGCTGCACACAGCTGAGCCAAAAAAAAAAGGAACAACAGTTGGCCACTCATAGGTGAGCTGCCGTATTGCAGGGTGAAACACAGCAGCTGCCACCTGTGGGTGGCCACCCGAGCTCCTGCTGCACCTCCGTGGTGGCGCCCCCCCATGCCTGATCACGGGCATCTGTTGAAATAAATAATGTCCTATATCCCTGGTGGTCCAGAGGACCGCTCGCAGCCCGATCGTGGGCATTTGTATTAAAATAATTAAGTCCTATATCCCTGGTGGTCCAGTGGACTGCTCGCAGCCCGATCATGGGCATTTGTAGTAAATAAATTAAGTCCTATATCCCTGGTAGTCCAGTGGACTGCTCACAGCCCGACCGTGGGCATTTGTATTAAAAAAATTAAGTCCCATATCCCTGGTGGTCCAGTGGACTGCTTGCAGCCCCATCGCCGGCATTTGTATTAAAAAATATTAAGTCCAATATTCCTGGTAGTCCAGTGGTACCCCCCTCCCCACCTGCCCACTGAGCCCCACCGACCGCTCCCCCTCCAGTGAGCCGCTGGCAGCAGCACCGCCCGCCTGCTGCTCCGCAATTCACGCTCACCGACTGACACTGTAGGAAGGGTTACACGCTTCATTGGTCTACAGCGTGAGCCAGTGGGCATGCAGCTCAGATTGTACACATTCCAGATATATGAATGGATCCATTCATATTCTGGAATGTGTAGTAAGTATGGTTGCACGCCCATTGGCTCACGCCTGTGACCAATGGGTGTACAGCCCTACCCACGGTGTCAGCTGGCGGGCGGCGGGCAGCAGGCAGGTGGTGGTGCCGCCCAACCGCTGACCAGGGTGGGGAGCGGGCAGTGGGGCCCAGTGGGCGGGTGGGAGGGGACAGCTGACCACCAGGGATATTGGACTTAATTTTTTTAATACAGATGCCCACGATCGGGCTGCGAGCGGTCCACTGGACCACCAGGGATATAGGACATGGAATTTTTTATACCTAAGCCCAAGATCGGGCTGCGAGCGGTCCGCTGGACCACCAGGAATATAGGATGTGAAATTTTTCATACTTAAGCCCGCGATTGGTCTGACAGCAGTCCACTGGACCACCAGGGATATAGGACGTGAAAGTTTTTATACCTAAGCCCGCAATCGGGCTGTGAGCGGTCCACTGGACCACCAGGGATATAGGACGTAAAATGTTTTATACCTAAGTCCGCGACTGGGTTGACAGCAGTCCACTGGACCACCAGGGATATAGGACGTGAAATTTTTTATACCTAAGCCCGCGATCAGGCTGACAGCAGTCCACTGGACCACCAGGGATAAAAGACGTGCTTTATTATATACCTAAGCCCGTGGTCGGGCGTGTAGCAGTCCACTGGACCACCAGGGATATGGGAAGTTATTTAATTCTACATATGCCCGCGATCGGGCAGAGGGGCACATTGCCACGCTGTGCAGGGGGCGTTGGTCCCCGACGGCTGCTGCCTGGCAGGGTGCCAGGCGCAAGTCGCCGGGGATCAGCACACCTGCATGCAAATGGGGCCATAATGACATGCAAATGGCCCCATTTGCACCTTGAATACATCATAACCCTATTTACATGTGCACTTTTGAATATCGCAGTTGTTGCGCATAGTGCAAGGGAACTTGCGCTAGTGCATCCCCCTGCTCCACTCTGGCCACTTGCGCTGGCGCAGTGCCACTGCACCATGTGGACTGCGGGTGGCCAGAGTGTGATATTCAATGATGCTGTGCCATGGTGCAGCTACGTTGAATATTGCCCAGTCAATGCCCCTGCGCAGCCAAGTTGCGCTGCGCCCAGGCTTGAGCCACAGCCTGGCGCATTCTGAATATCTGGGCCCCTGTGTTTATAAGCCCTAATGCACAACCAGGGATTTGGTTACTGTCTGTTAATCTAACCTTAGGGAAATCATGAGGTGCGAGGCAAAGTCGAATACCTAATGCCACTAGGGTAAGATTAACAAAGATAATCCAACCCTGAAGTGCTGCAATGCTATCATAAAACTAAACTTTTATTTATATTTTTCAAATGAATATTTTTATAACCAAAGTTTTAATGGTTCTGTTTGTGCCTTCAGACAAACAAAATCAAATGAGTACTCGTGAGAAGTGGAATTAGAATGCAAAAGTAAAAAAAATATTCAATAAGTATTCTGGAGACTAAAATCCTGGCAGTTAGTGCAATAACACTTCATCAGAGGGCATCTAATGAAGTACTATTGTATAGAGAGCCAGGTGCTGGGTTTCAGAATGCTTATTGAATATATTGTGCACTTTTGCATTTAAATTACCATTCTCTAGTGGGCCAACTCCTGTCCATCAGGTCTGGTGTCCCTCAGGGTTCTATTCTTGGCCCCATCCTCCTTTCCACTTTTGTAAATTACCTTCTTTCAATCTGTCTCTCCTTGCACATCCACATGTATGCAAATAACACAGTACTCTGCTGTTGGGCGGGGCCTCAGCCTCTGAGCCAAAATCATCACTTCAGCAGCATTTTGACAACTTTCAGTGCTGGTTCACTCAAACCAGCTCTCATTCATTGCCAAACAGGGTGTCTGTATGACCTTCAGCACAAAGCAGAAGGTAGCTAGGCTCCAACACACACCAATCTTCTATATGGTGCCCTAACTAAAATAGAACCTCACTTTAAGTATCTTTGGTTGTGGCTGGACCAGCACCTTAGCATCTCCACTTGTATCAATGAACTGCATAAAAACTGTGCCCCAAATTACACACAATGTACCGCAATTGACCCTGCCTGCCACTTGCTCTGCTGTGAGGTTACAGTGTTACATTGCTGCTCTCAAACCTCGATCAAGACACTGACCACTGTTGGTCTTTACCCCATAATTTACTCAGAACTTCATACTCACCTGAACAATGGAACAATATTCATAATCATAAATAAGTGTTCATTTCATACATTTCTATCAACACTTTGCTTCCCACATGTTGTTTCAGCATGCCAATATTGTACGTTTTGTTGTTAATGTTTCAGAACAAGAGGTTCCTTTTTCGGAATTTGTGGCTTCAATTATCTATATTTGAGTAAATATGAAATATACCAGTTATAATATTTTCTACTGGTTATAAACGAAATTATTTTTTTATTTTAGTTTTCAGATGAGTTTGCTCAGTGAAACTAACTTGGCAGACCTCCGATTGCCCAGTGCAGAAGAGCCATTTACATATTATCACAGTGGAGGGAAGGTGGGACAGACCACCAATGATCAGCAGGAACAAAGCGCCAGGGGAGGTGGACTCAAGTCTGTTTTCAGAGGAAAGAGTCCTGAAGCTCTGAAAGTGGACAAGGCTATGGGACTTGAGAGGCTACACCCAAGGGTACTAAAAGAACTCAGAGAGGTGCTAGCTGCCCCTCTTATGTTGTATTCAACAGCTCACTGCAATCAGGTGTGGTTCTGGAGAACTGGAGTAGAGCAGCAGACATGGTCCCTCTACATAAGAGTGGCAGCAGGGACAAGGCTAGTAACTATAGGCCAGTAAGCCTCACCTCAGTGGTGAGGAAATTAATGGAAACACTGTTACAGGAAAGGTTGGTAGAGTATCTTAAATCCAGTGGGTTGCAAGACCAAAGGCAGCGTGGATTCACAGTGGGGGAGGGGTGCCAGATTAATCTGACTGAACTGTTTGACTGGATGACCAGGGAAATAGATCAGGGGAGGGCAGTGGACATAGCCTACCTGGACTTTAGCAAGGCCTTCGACACTGTGCCGTACAGGAGACTGATTAAGAAACAAAGTGGCCCAGCAGCCCAGGTGTGGGATCCATAGTTGTGTATTGGATTAGAAACTGGTTAATGGATAGGCGATGTAGGGTGGTGTTTATCGGTAGTCACTCTGATGATGGGAGAGTGACCAGCTGGGTGTCACAGGGCTCAGTACTGGGAGGACTGATCCTCTTTAGTGTCTTCATAAGAGACATTGCAGATGAATTGTAAGGGAAGGTATGCCTTTTTGCAGATGATATCAAAATCTGTAATAGGGTGGACAATAAAGAAGGGGTGGAGAGAATGTGTAGGGGTCTTGGCAAACCCAAGGAGTGGTTAAGAGCAGGCAGTTGGAGTTCAATGCCAAAAAGTGCAAAACCCTGCATCTATGGCATAGGAACTCAAGAACTGAGTATAGGATGGGGGGGAAGTACAGTCAGTCACTAAGCAGGAAAGGGACCCCAGGTTATCATATCATATCTGATGACCTCAAAGTGGCAAGGCAGTGTGACAGAGCAGTGGGTAGGTCCAGTGGGATGCTGGGGTGCTTAGGGAAAGGTATCTGCAGCACAAGGAAGGAGGCAGTGTTGCCACTGTATCGCTTGTGGGTGAGACTCAACCTAGAGTACTGTGTCCAGTTCTGGAGGCTGCACCTCAGAAAGGACATAGACAGGGAGAAGGCAGTCCAAAAGACAGCAACTAAAATGCTGCAGGAGTTGCATCAAAAGCCCTATGAGGAGAGACTGAGGGATCTCAGCATACACACCCTAGTAGACAGGTGAGCAAGA
This sequence comes from Neoceratodus forsteri, assembly GCA_016271365.2. NCBI lineage: Eukaryota > Metazoa > Chordata > Ceratodontiformes > Ceratodontidae > Neoceratodus > Neoceratodus forsteri. The sequence goes on from CM057450.1 coordinate 1,404,610,397, forward strand.
TGGGACAAGATAAAGACCTACAGGTACCTCACAAGGGGTGAAAAAGGTACAGGAAGGGAGTCTCTTTAAAATGAGGAAGAGTACTAGAACCAGTGAGCATGTGATAAAGCTGGAGGGGGGAGTTTAGGAGTGATGTGAGGAAGTACTACTTATTTAAAATAGTGGGGGATGCTCGAACTAGACAGCCAGTGGAAGTAGTGGAGACAAAACTGTAGGGGATTTAAGCATATGTAAAACAGACATAGGGGAATATTGGGAAATGGGCAGGGAGGTGGGAGGGTCACTAAAAACCAGTTAGAGTCTGTGGCGACAGACTAGGCAGGGATCATCTGGGTAGACTGGGTGGGCCGGGCCAAGTGGTCCTTTTCTGCTGACAAATTCTATGTTTCTACATTTAGCCCATACCTGCAATTTACCTTCCACTATTGTAAGTATTCTTTGCAAAAAACTTTGTTAATGCACCAGTTAGGGTAACTTAACGCCACAAAAGTAGGGAAACATGGTGTTAGGGTTTCCAACCCTAATGCCCCACCTCCCAAGCAAACAGAAGGAAAAAACATTAGGGTTTTGGGTCTCCGGAGTCTTGGCGAATCAGTGGGGGAGGGGGCCTTCCTTCGGGGTTGTCAACCCTAATGCTCACCCCATTCCATGAACAAACAACATCACACATGATCTCCTTTCTTCACGCAGGGCCCACAAGGTCCTGCATGAAGGAAGGTACAACAAATTGTGTTGGTAGCCTGTGGTGAAACATACTTCTCTACCTTTGAAGAGTGTATCATTATGAGGCAGTGTCTTGGAGCTGAACCTTGTGCTTTGGATTGGATGTTATGGGCTGGAGGGGTGAGCATTAAGGTTGACAACCCCCAAGGAAGACACCACCACTGATTCACCAAGACTCCAGAGAACCAAATCCCGAACTTTTTCCTTTTGCTGCTTGGGGGTGGGGGTGGAGGTGAGGCATTAGAGTTGGAAACCCTAATGACACATTTCCCTACTTTGTGGCATTGTTACCTTAACTGGTGCGTTAACAAAGTTTTTTGCAAAGAATTTCCTTTACTTTTGAGGTAGTGTAATTGTATCCTCATTCATGCAGGTTCCTGTGGGGCCTTCGTGAACAGATGCAGATGCCCTGTGTGAAGAGAAGACTCCATCCACCTACAGAAGTGCAGTGCCTGCAGGCTGCGAGCCCTGCAGTTTAGTGCAATGACAGATGTGAAGAATTCATGAGGCTATCTGGTGGGCTATTGAAATGCAGAGTTCAGTGGTCCCAGCACTTCTATGTGGCCACAGCTACAGATGCACAGGGCAAAGAGTGTATCTGTCAGCCAATGCACAGGGCCCTCTGCCACCCAAGGGGGAGAGATGCAGGGCACTATGCCAAGAGGACAGCTGTCTACATTATATGGTACCCAGGCCTGTGCAGACAACCCTGTGCCTTTCATTCAAAGGAGGTGACAAGGGCAGTAACGGCAGCCAAGGCATCTAAGAAGCTCAGGCTGGCACAGGGCATTAAGAAGGAGGAGAAGGACTTTTTCAGGTACATCAGGGAGAAAAGGAGCTGTAAGGACCATATAGTAAGGACTAGGAAGGGGGGTGGGTGGAAGCAGGAGGTGATAAGGCAGAAGGGCTAAACAATTACCTCTGCTTGTTATTTATTAAGGAGAAGGGTGGGATGATACCCAAGAGGGAGGGAGGGCAGAAACAGAGGGGGAAGGGATGATGGATGGGGAAATCAAGAAGGTCAGGGTTCTGGAGGGTTTGAGGGCACTGAGGGTGGACAAGGCACCAGGCCTAGATGGCATCCACCCCAGGGTACTGAAGGAGTAGGCAGAGGTCCTGGCAGGACCTTTGGCAGACTGATTCAAAGCCTCCCTACACTCAGGGTGTATACCTCAGGATTGGAGGATGGCTCATGTGGTACCCCTTCACAAGAGTGGCCCCAAGGATGAACCGGGGAACTACAGACCGTTGAGCCTCACATCCATTGTGAGTAAGCTGATGGAGGCTATCCTGAAGGAGTGGCTGGTGACCCTCCTGGAGGCCAAAGGGCTACAGAACAGCAAACAGCATGGCTTTGTAAGTAGCAGATCCTGCCAAACCAACCTGGTGGAGTTCTATGACTGGGTAACTAGGCAGTTGGACAGGAGCCATGCAGTGGATGTCCTGTACCTGGACTTCAGTAAGGCATTCAACTCAGTGCCACATGGGAGGCTGGGAAGTAAGTTAGAAGGCACGGGGGGTTCAAAGCTGGTAAGATGGGTAGGGTGCTTGCTTTAGGGAAGGCAACAGAGGGTCGTGGTTGGTGGGGAGCTCTCATCCCAAAGGGTAGTGATAAGCGGTGTTCTGCAGGGCTCGGTGTTGGGATCAGTGTTGTTTGGGATATTCATTGCAGACATATCATTGGGCATCAAGAGCAAGACCAGTCTGTTTGCTGATGACACCAAGATGGGAGCAGTGGTGGACAACCTAGGGGATGGCAGGGGTTGCAGGATGATCTGGCAAAGCTGGAAACCTGGCCAGACACATGGCAACTGGGGTTCATTGCCAAAATGTGCAAGGTGCTGCATTTTGGGATGAAAAACCCAAGGAGGAGTTACCAGCTGGGAGGAGTGCAGCTAGCCAAGACAGAGGAGGAGAAGGATCTGGGGGTGCTCATTACAGGGTCAATAAACAACTTGGCACAATGTAGGAAGGCAGGTGCAAAGGCCAACAAAATAATTGGTTGCATTGCAAGGGGTGTATCCTTGAGGAAGGGGGAGGTGATTCTGCCACTGTATATATCATTAGTTAGACCACACCTGGAGTACTGCATGCAGTACTGGTGCCCATATCTGAAGAAAGTCATTAAGTTACTGGAGGGGGTGCAGCACAGAGTGACAAAGATGATCCAGGGGCTGGGGGACTTACCATGTGAGAAGAGACTGAAGGAGTTGCACATGTACTAGCTGGAGGAGAGGAGGGACAGGGGGGATATGATTGAAACCTTCAAGTACGTGAAAAGAATAGACAGGTATGTAGGGGCTGTTCAAAGTAAGGGAGGGGAGGGACATCAGGGGCCATGATATGAGACTGGAGGGAGGAAGGTTCAGGAGGGAGATGAAGAGACACTTTTTTGCAGAGAGGGTGGTCGCTGGGTGGAATGCGTTACTGGCAGAAGTGATATCCAGTAGAACAATGGTCTGCTTCAGAAGGGGCTGAGACAGGGCAAAGAGAAGAGTCAAGGGAGGGGAAGGGTGGGAGAGAGGGGCAGCTGCAGAATAAGGGGTGCTAGCTGCACATTCGAGCAGACTTGATAAGCCACTAGGCCTTTATCTGCTGGCAAATTTCACATGTTCGTATTCCCTGGCTGGGGGGGGGTTACATAACAGCACCATCCCCCCACCATGACGGCATCCATCTGGATATGTTGAAATGAAGAAGAAGAAGAATCAGCATTTATATAGCACTTTTCATATACAGTATCCCAAAGCGCTTTACAAGCAATGCTAGACTGGTAGTAAAGTGACTGAATGTGTGGTAGCGGCCGTAACACACATCATCACCCACACACAGCCTGGATAATTGCCTGAACCAGTTTTATAAGAAGGAGAATGTTGGCCAGTACACCAGGAATGTTCCCTGCTCTTTGCAAAGAGTGCCCTGGGTTCTTTTACTTCCATCTGGACACCCCCTAGGACAACACCAGGATGGGCAGAAGGGACCTCAGTTTAACGTCTCATCCGAAGGACGGCACACCCCAGCAGTATAGCACCCTCCAATACCGTACTCGGATGCCAGTGATTTTTAGGTGCAAGTCCAATCCTGGTGTGGGATGAGAACCCACGGCCTTCTGGTCCAGAGGCGGATGTGCTACCAACTGAGCCACGCTGACACCTAATGCACTTACCTTAGTTTCTCATATTGCAGTCGGTGGTCACAGCAGCAAGATGTGTCTTTGGTTGGGGAGTGGATCTTCAGCCTGTGACCTGTTCAGGTGAGTGAGGGTATGTGTGGATGTACTGGAGGTATGGGGTGGTGGGTGCTGAGTGGGAGATGAGGGTAGGGAAGTCAGATTGGCAAGGAACCGTTTACCTTTTTGCAGGTTTAAAAAAAAAAAGATCCAAAGACGGTTTTCTTTATTTCAGACAGGGACGGAGATCGAAGGGGGTGGGGTGCCACTAGACACCAGGAAAATATAAATGTATTACAGGGGCAGTGACTGGAGGATGCTATTAGACACCAAGGAAAGATAATACTATTACAGGGATGGCGATCGGTGGGTGGGGGGTACCACTAGACACCATGGAAAGATAAAACTATTATGGGGCCAGTGATCAGAGGGTGGGGGATGCCACTAAACAGTGGGGAAAGAGAAATAAATTAAGGGGATGGGGATCAGAGGGTGGGGGTGCCACTAGACAGCAGGACAACATATTACATACATAAAGGGATGGCAATGGGGGCACCACTAGACACCAGAGAATTGCAGCTCACTGCTGTCATTGTAGCCCGAAGTATGAGTTCCAGCTGCAACTACAGAAGTCAAGAAAGTCCCACTGTTCTCCTACAGAGAGCACAGGTAAATGGCTCTGTTTGTTAAACTGGGCACCCTAGATTTAGGGTGCCCAGAAAACGTATTTCTGTCAACTTCTGACAAAAAAACCCACAAGAATTTAGCTAACTGGGTTCTGTTTTGCTAGGTTCAGGTGTCTTTTTTTAAAAATACATTATTTTTATGTACTTTAAATGTTTGTAAGTTTAAACAGTAAAAATAAAATGGCAGCCATATGAAAAAGGATTCTTTCCTCATGAAAAAGGATCCTTTTTCATATGGCCAAATTCTGTTTTCGTTTCAAACATCTATCATAAAGTGCCTACTGAGTATGCTCGAACCATATTTTCAAACTCTTATAACTCTGGAACACATTATTATTTTTTCACCAAACCAGTGAAAGGTACTACTCTAGGTCATGCCCTTTCTATCTGGAAAATTTCAGACCAAAATTCCAAACCATCTGGGAGCTAGGGGCAGACACAAAAACAAAAAAAATGATTTTTACACATTTTGAACTGTCCGAATCTTGAAATCTGCACATCTGATTAGAATGACAATTGGCTTATCAAGAGCCCCTGAGTTTCCAATGGTGCATGTAAACTTTTGTGCAAATATCTTGATCAGCTGTGAAGTTATTAAACTGCAAATATTGGGGTTTAACATTAAACAGCCTTCTCAACCCTAATATTATATGGGCCTCTATTTATATCAAGTGAGGATAGGGTGTCCCTCGAAACATACCCTGACCAAACTGGACCATCTTTTCCATTCCCTCTGACATTTTGCCCTAAATTCCTCACCCAATATCTCTCACTGCTTCCTTAACCTTAACATCTCTCTCCTATTCCTTGAAGCCCAACATCTCCCCCACTGCTCCTCTTTCCAAGCTAAATACTGGCTCACTACCATAAGCTTCTACCTCTCATTGCCCCCTGCATCTCATTGTCATACTATTATGATGCCCCGTATTTGGACTTCAACAAGGTCTTTGACTCTCTACTTCACAGGTAATTAGTCAGGAAGCTGGAGGATCTGGGGTGGGGAGTCTGGGGACCACATTCACTAGATGGGTCAAAAACTGGTTAAAGGACAAAAGCCAAAAGGTGGTGGAGGTGGGGGGGGGGGGACTCTCGGATGACACAAAGAAGTGTGGAAGGTGGAGATGGAGGAGTAGAGACAGGAACTAAGGGAAGACCTGGCAAGGTTATAGGAGTGGTCTGGTATTTGGCAACTGGAGTTCAGTACTAAAAAGTGCAAAGTTATGCACCTGGGGCAAGGAACCCACAGTCCAAATGCTGGCTGGGAGGTGTGCAGGTCACCAAGTCTGATGAAGAAAAGGACCTGGAGATTATCATCAAAAGTGACCCGAGGCACTTGCCACGCTGCATGAAAGCAGCAGCAATAGCAAATCAGATGCTGGGCTGCACAGCCAAGGGAATTACCAGCAGAAAGGCAGAGGTCATACTATCGCTATACAGGTCACTGGTTAGCCCGTACTTAGAGTACAGTGTGCCGTATTGATGCCCTTATCTGAAGAAAGATGCCAACTTGCTGGAGGTAGTCCAGAGAAGGGTGACCAAGATGATCCAGGGCCAGCAGGGCAACACCTATGAGGAGAAGCCCAAGGGGCTCAACCTGTGCTCCCGTGAGGACAGAAGGGAGAAAGAGGATGTGACTGAGGCTTTCAAATATCTTAAAGTTATAAATAGGTTCAGTCTTAATAGGAACAAGTCCACTAAGGGCATAACCTAACGCTGGTATGGGGAAGATTCAAGAGGGCGATGAGGAGGCACTTTTTCACTGAGAGAGTGGTGGCTAAGTGGAATGAGTTGCCAAAGAAAGTGGTTTCCCTGAAAACAGTGAATAGCTTCAAGAAAAGATGGGACAGAATGAAGGGGAAAGTTGCTGAGTGTGGGAGGGGAGCATTGAACTGATGAGGGGGGTCAAGGGAGATTGAAGAGGCAGGTCCCACTGTAGATACAGGGGGAGGACCTGCACAATCAAGCAGGCAAGATAGAACATAATGCCTTTATCTGCTGGCATGTCTGTGTGTTCGTGTATTCATATATCAATGTGCGCCTCTAAAGCTCTCTCTTCAAATACCTGTCTAAGAAATCTCTGAGACTCTGGTGAGTTCTTCTTTTCCACCCACTTTTGTATTCTCTGGAATGATCTGCCTCTCCCTATTCATCTCTTGTTCTTATGATCCTCTTTTAAGCAACTCCTATTTCCTCATCTTTCTCTACTCTGCTCCTGCAGCTAGCCACTCACCCTGGTTTTGGTTAACATATTACCTTTCCCTGGCTACCGCTGCATGACCACACTGTTCCACTACTTTAATGACTTATTTCTATTCACACTGTAACATTCTGTAAATCTGCATCACTACATTAAAGTTGTAATAATTTATTACTAGGGATGGGCAGGTCAGCTGCAACCTGGTTCTGATTCCGACTCTGATTTATTTCCAAAAGGTGGGATTTACTCTGATTAATTTTAGACCTGTTTTCAGGCACAGTGCTGGGGAACACGGAGTCTAAGATGTGACCCCAAATCAGTAATGCACTATGGCCTTGTAGTTCAGGCACAGAGCTAGCAATGAGGCACTATCGCCTAGTAGTTCGGGTGTAGAGCTGGGGTGGAACACACAAAGTCTGAGATGTGACCCCCCCTCCCAAATAATTCCCTTCCCTAATCCTACTGAGCTTCCTTAAGTTTTATTTATTAATTTATTCATTTTTACTTAGGGGACCCGTGGACAGGAGGACCAGGACTTGGCCTAAGAAGATCAGGCAGGCTAGTTAAGCACTGACATGTTCATGCAGCAGCAGCCCTTCCCCTTCCCCTTCCCCCAAAGCCTACACTGATGCATGCCTGCTGCTGTCTCATCTCTCACAGAAAGTGAGTCAGACCATCGACTAACTAAGCCTATGTTTTTGTATTATTATCTTACCTAGTCCCTACTCTTAAAAAACCTAGACTCCAGTCCAGATCCTTGATTTCTCTGGCTATATGGAGCCAAAATGGATGAGATGCGCAGTCTGAACTGTAAATTATTTCACTCTGACTGCTGTGAGCTGAGTGTGCAAATGCCCACTGTCACTGAGTGAGAGTCACATGACCCACATTGAATGATCATGTGGGTCTGGGAGGAGGGCCATCTGAGTCAGACAGGGAGGGATGCATGATGACTGACAGCAGGCTGGAGGATGGCACTTGGCAGCAAGTGCATCAGGGCTGAAGTTTATCAGAGTACTTGTTCCCATCTTGCACTGCTCTGCTTCATCCCCCCTGTAAGAGGCAGTGGGTGACAGATAGACCTTTACATTAAGTAACCCACTAACGGTGTGGTTTTATTTACAGTCTTAACAGGAAAAAAAATTAAAAACAATTCAGGACATGAAGGCAGCATGTCCTCTTCCTCTTCGGGTCAGTCTCCACTGAGCTGCAGATCTGTATGGTATCACAGTTAGTACTGTTACAGATACAGCTACTCAGACATGCAGCCCAATAACATACTTTAGTACTATAAATGCCAGAACTTCATATCTTTCATCCATTTCAAGCCTCTTTAACAATTATTAGTCAATAAAAGCTTCTGCAGCAGCCTTGTCCACATGGCTGCTTCCAATTGGCTGGTATTTTAGACATTCTCATTTCAACTAGAAAATGGCATTTTATACATCAATTAATTTACTTTGGTATTGGCCCTTTATACATTTATTTTCTTGTACCCCTGAAAGGATGTGGAGAGGGAAAATGGAAACCATAGCTGGCCCGGTGGCACTGAGGGTTGAGTCGATGGATGCAACATCTCGCACCACGCCGGTGACCTGGGGAGGGTGAGGAGTGGGATTGAGGTGCCGCAAGGTGGCTTTCCTCTCCTGGGGAGGGATGTGGGGTTTCCTCAGCTCTTAGCTGCCACCTGGTGGAGGACAGATGGCAGTTTGGGCAGTGGGGAGCCCAGCGATAGCCAGGAGTGGGGCGGAAGGGGCCGAGACGGCACCTGGAGTGCATGTGCACCTCCATGCACACACACTACTGTGTCTGCCAGGGTCCTAAGATCTCAGGGAGAAAATGGGGGAAAACACAAAAAGCACTAATTAAAAAAAAATGGAAACCATAGTGGATTTAGAGAGCAAGAGAGAATTGGGGAGGGGGCCTCTACAGATGGTCAACCTGACTGAGCCAAGGTGAAAAGACAGGACAGAAAAAGGACCTCAATAGTCCTTCCAGGTCTGATAGGGTCCTACCCTATAACACCCCCGACTAAGCTGGCATTTTCGGCGCTCTCATTGCAAGTCTCCTCACAGCAGGGCAATGAAATTGTCACTGATTTTACTTAACTTCAGACCAGACCTGTACTTCTGAACTGGGCCAACTCAGTAACTTGGGTCGAGCCAAGAAAGGCTCAGTATTCCTGATCAGAGCCGAGTCCGCCCAGTCAGGGGCGGTTTGGAGGTGTGGCAGAGCTGGTTCACCCAGCCCTATTTATTACCATTCACACATTAATTTTGTACTTTTGCAAATTGTTGTACCTTGCACCATCTGATAATCTAAGTTATTACATTACTTCAGTTCAATTCAATTTTATTTTACCAGGATAACACCATTGAGACAGCTCATTTGCAAGGCAGTCCTGGGGGACACAGACACATATACAGATAGCACTAAGAGCAATCACAAATGCAAGTTCAGTTAATTCAAATACATAAGCAAGTAAAAAAAAAAACATGTACAAAAATGCAGTTTTAACAAGCACAGCAAATTAGACAAAGTTCAGCAAAACTCATCAAAAAGCGGACTGTGAAACTGGAAACTGGTAGGGCCAGAGGGAGAAAGGACTGATAGGAGGACAAGATTAGAGGAGGGAGAAAAAGTGGAGCGTAGGTAAAGTGCTAGGGAGCAGCCAAGAGGTGGACTTAGAAATCCAGCATTCAGAATCATACATAGCACTTACAGTCTTCCTTCAGCGGCTGTTTAAGCATAGACTTAAAGGTGCAAGGGCCAATGATATGCTGAAGTTTGAGTGATGTTTGTAGAGTGTTCCATAGAGTAGGCAGGGCATAGCTTATAGAGGAGGAACCAAAATGGGTCCTAATCCTGGGAGTGTCAAAAGTTACGTAAGAGAGTTTTCTGAGTGTATACACATAAGGAGTACGTTTAAACAGGGAGCAGATGTAGGGGGAGTTGCATTGTTAAGACTCTGTACACCCAAAGAGATGCATTATACCACCTTCTAGTAGTGAGAGAAGGTCAGCAAATCTACATATAGAGGGAACAGTAGTGCATGTTAAAAGGAGCATTTGTGATGAATCTTAGGGCCCAGTGGTAGAGCGTATCCAGGGTCAATAAGATTGATTTAGGGCTGTGACTGTATAGAAAGTCTGCATAGTCTAGTAGTAGGAGAAAGGTCATTTGGACTACTCTGAGTTTAGTGTCACAGGTAAGCAAATGCCTTATTTGGTAAAAGAGACCCAGCCTTTGGTGCAACTTTTTAGTGATTTCTTCAATATGTGTAACAAAGGATAGCTTGCAGTCTAACCAGAAGCCGAGATATTTGAATTTCTCAACCGGCTCAAGAGTCTTACCAAGTAGGGTCTTAATATGGTAGATAGCATCCGAAAGATTTATAGGTACATCTTTGTTGTTAGGGGAAAGGAGCATAATTTTTGTTTTTTAGCATTGAGAAGTACTATAACTTTAAGCAGAGCAAGTTGTGTTGAAGGAGGTTGAATTCGTGTTGTAAATCATGGCAAGCAAGTTGCAAGGAAGGCCTACCGACATATAACACAGTAGTGTATGTGAATAGATGGACACTAGCAGTGCTGATATTATTGTAAATGTTATTAATATAAACAGCAAATAACAAGGGCCCCAGTACTGACCCCTGCAGATCTTCTCTCAGAAGTGGTTTTAAGAGAGAGAGAGCACCATTGGCTTTTACCTATTGCCCCCTATCAGAGATAGAAAGAAAAACATTTCTGTGAAATGGCATCTAGTCCAAGGTTGTTTAACATGTCGAGTAGTAGCTAATGATCAACAGTGTCAAAGGCTTTGCTTAAAGCTAAAAAGAGTGCACAGATGCGGTTTTTGGCATCGATAACACATCACTTTTTGTCACTGTAAACACGAGTTTGTAAATGTTGTACATTGTGCCATCTGATGTTAAAGCAATAAGGCATGAAAGGGTGTGCTTTGTGCTGTGATAACAGCATGCCTTGGGTGGGTGAAGCATAAGGCCAAAGGCTGAGTGCTTCTACCATAGAAACGTGCTGTTATCCCAGCATACAGATCACCCTGGAGTGCCTTTTTGTGATTATGAAATTGGTCCATTAGGATTATCAAAGAACTTTTTATTAGTTTTCATTTAAATGAGAAGAAAATGAGGAAAAAAAGCCAAAAAAAGGAGAAAAACCAAAAAGTAGGTCCATTGAGTCATTGTAATTTTGCCCTTAGACCTGTAGATGGCAGTTGCTATATTTTGTTTTTAAACACAAGTAAGAGAATGGAGTTGTAGTGATACAGCTGTGCCTTCTTAATGTGAATGGGTCGGTTAGGTCACTGATCTTTTTCCAATGCTGTTGTGCTGGGATATGAGCACTGGGTTCCGAGCTCCTCAGCCAGTCAGGTTTCTGGATTTTTTAGATTGATTTCATAATCTGTATTGTGCACTGTGCTTGTCACTTTATTCTGTATTGTACTTTTCATTTGTCATTTTTTTTATTAAACATTAAGGCATGACCATGAGATGGTTTACTGTTCATTAATCTAATCCTTTTTTTTTATACTCTGTTTATTGAAAATGTCAACATAGTATAGATAACAAGCACAGCACTTAAACATTTCATTGCAGTAGGTAATAACTTTCTCAGTACAGTTGGTCAAAGCATAGTACAGAACTGCACAAGAGAAACAAAATGTTTGACATGTCTAGTACTGCCCAGAATATATAGTTGATCCATAAACTAATACATGTTAGCTAAATCTTGTGAAAATTTCAGTCATTCATAAAAAAAAAAAAAAAAAGAATTAAAAAACCTAAATTAAAACTACAAACTAGAGCCAATCAATTAGGAGTATCTGTAGTTCACTCATTCTATATATGGGTGTCATTGAGGGTTCATAATAGAATTTAAAAAGTCATCACAAAGATTATCGGACAAGGGGTGAAGTTTATAGGGAGGTGTAGGGTAAAAGACCCAGGGGCCACAAAGAAAGCAGGTCATGCACCTTCAGCTGTATATATAGGAAACTATACATTGCCCTAAATACTCATATCTCAGACAGAGCTCTTCAAAGTCAGTCATTGCTATCTGATGTACTTTGGAGTTCCCACCTAGACCATCTCTGAACAAACATTTTTGTTCTGTTCTGTAGAGAAAAGGTTATTTGTTCAAATTGTTGTATGTATTCTATTGTTGTATTCCAATCATGAATAGTGTGTGTGTGTGTGTGTGTGTGTGTGTGTGTGTGTGTGTGTGTGTGTGTGTGTGTGTGTGTGTGTGTGTGTGGGGGGGGGTTCTCTGGAGCTATTTTCTTGTAAATACTTTATATGCATCCCCCAAACATATTGCCCAGAGTTATCGGGCATCACTTCCTCAAATTCCCTCAGGTTAGGTACCCAAAAGCAACTAGAAGTGGTTAGGGTTTCAGGGTGGATTAAATATGCATGATATCTGCTGGGTCAGGTCTGACTAAAACTGAAGGATAGCCGGGCAGCTAAAGAAGACATGAACCTGGTTCACCACCTGGGCCCCACATTCCCACCAGCATGGGGCGGGAGTGCCAGGTGATCTCCGGGAGGCAAAGGAGGAGCCAAGAAAAATCTGGCCCTAACCTTCCATGTAAAGTCCCTCCAGATAGGAGAGGAGCTGATTGCCCATGTCCCATGCCAAATTCTGGTCCATGTTGCACCATCTATTGCTACAGATAGGTCATGCTCCCATCTAGTCTTCAAATTGTCTAACATGAGATAAAAGTTGTATTAAGGATGTATAGATTATGGAGATAGCTTTTTCCCAGAATTCCATATTTTAATGTATGGGGTGTTGTCTACAGACTGCTAGGTATGCAGTAATTCTAGTCTGAGCTGTTTGTTTATAAAATATCGAAGCTGATAGTAATGTAATCTTTCTCTAGCATCTAAAGAAAACCTCTGCTGAGCCTCCTCAAAAAGAAAGCACAGAGTCTGGATTAAGTAGTTGCCATGGGGCATTCAAGCCCAGAACTGCTTGAACAAAGTGCCAGGAATCTACTTGTAAGGGAGGGAAAAGGGGGTTACAGGAAAACCAAGTGTATTTCCAGAAGTGGGGCTGTAGAGATTTATTTGAAATGCCTCTCCTCCATCCTTCCAACACAGCTGCACTTCCACCGGGAAGCATTCTCAGTGCCTGTTTCAGGTAAGGGGGGTGAAAGATGGAGGCCACTAGAGGGAATGGGAGGTCCCTGGACAGATCTATTGCCTTCCAATGAGCTTGGTGTCTCTTATGCCCCCATAGAAGTGGCAGTCTCATTTGGGATGCAATCCAATATGCGGTTAATGAAGGTAGAGCTATGTCTCCCTGGTTTTTAGGTAGATGAAGCAGTTATAACCTAACCCTCAGTTTTTTATTATTCCATAGAAAGGAATTAATCAGCTTCTGCCAGCTTAAGAGTTCTTTAGCTGAGATTTGGCAAGGGACACATTGAAACAGGTATAATAGACAAGGGTGAAGATTCATTTTTAGAGCTAAATTGCATGAGTAGAAAGATAATGGTAAAGTGTTCCACCATCTCATATCCTGCTTTAGTTTATTAATTAAAGGTAAGTAGTTACTCGAAAAAAGCTGTGTTAAGTGTCTTGGAATTCTAATACCTAGGTACTTGAGGGACAACAGGTCCCATTTCATGTTAAATCTGGCCTTAAGTGCTCAAGAGGGGCTAAAGTTAAATGTCAAGGCCTCTGTTTTGTGGGAGTTTAAAGAATAACCAGACAGTTTAGAGGAGTGGGATAGTCTTTGGAAGATGGCTGGAGGTGACTTTTCGGGATTAGATAGGTAGATTAGCATGTTATCAGCAATAAGGCAATTTTGTGCTCCTTTCCCGCCAATGGCACGCCTTCACTTTCTGGTGTTAATCTTATATATTGAGCTAAGGGTTCTATATAGAAAGCAAAATGGAGTGGTGAGAGGGGACACCCCTAGCGTGTATCCCTACGAAGGAGGAAGTTGTGGGATATATGGCCATTTGTTCTAGTGTCACCTTGCGGGAAATCATAGAATTTAAATATTAAATCGATAAACTATTAGGGGAACCAGAAAGAGGCAAGGACCCCCATCAGAAAAGGCGATGACACCTTATCAAAAGCTTATTCTGCATCAAAGTTTAAAAAAGCACGAGGGTGTTTTCATTCTGAGTATGTTCCAAAAGGTAAACGGTTCACCGGGTGTTATCCTAGGCCTGTCTCCCAGTTATGAACCCACTTTGGTCCAAATGGACAAGCTGGGGGCTAGGCTTTTCAGGCATCTTGCCATTATGGAGGCCAGTATATTATAGTCTGTATAAAGAACCAAAATTGGCCTGTAGGAGGGGCGTTCTGTGGGGTCCTTGCCTGGTTTTAGAATCACTGAAATAATAGCATAATTCCATGATGGGGGAATGTTTCTCTCGGAGGAGGAAACAGAACTAAACACCCTTTGTAATAAGAGGGATATAGTTTTTTATGTCATATATAAAATTCCCCAGGTAACCTGTCCAACCCTGGGCATTTCCCAGTCTTCAGCAGGCCAATTTCTATTTCAATTTCCTGTACTGATATAGGGGCTATTAAAGAAGAGTTCTGGTTCTTGGACAGGGTAGGGAGATGGAGGCCAGAGAGGAACTTTGTAATCTCCTCCTCTGGGACCCCTGGCAGGGCAGAGTATAACCATGTATAAAAGTCCAGAAAAACTTTGGAGATACCTGAAATTGTCTGGTGTGTAGTATTATTAGAAAGAGGGTGTTTAATACTAGTCACAGTAGCCGTAGCTCTCTGAGCTCTTAATCGACCTGCAAGATGTTTTAAAGATCTAGGCCCCCCATCATAATATTTTTGCCTAAGGAACACCAGTTTTTGCTCGACGTAGTAGTCCAAAGTATTTAGCTTCTTTTTTAACTCCACCAATTCCTTGGCTCTAATCTCGCAAATCTTGAGTTTCTGTAAATCCTCCAATTCCACAATACACCTAGTAAGTGAGATTTGACATGCCTTCCTAACCCTTTTCCTATGTATTGCCGTAGCAATCAGCTTGCCTCGAATCAGGGCCTTAAGGGTGTCCCACAGAACTGGGGGGGACACGTCTGGGGTTTGTTATCTGCCAAGGCCTGCTGGATCGCCTCCTCAAGCTGCTCAATGTCCTCTGGATTCTTTAACAGAGAGAGGTTAAGCCTCCAAATGTGCTATTTTTTTGGTCCTCCCCCAGTTTGATTTCAAGAAACACAGGTGCATTGTCAGACAAAACCGTATCTCCCAACCAGGATTTGAAGGACATCCCCAAGTGCTCTCGCATTGTGAGAATATAGTCTAAACATGAATAGGCTGAGTGGACCTGGGAATAGAAAGTAAAGTGTGGGGAACTCCCATTAAGGAAGCGCCATGTGTCTTCGTATCCTAGTTCCCTCAAGAGTTTAATCACTTCTCCGGTAGTTTTCTTACTTTTACCCCCCTGAGTTTCCCAGTGTCTCTCCCCCATCAGGGTAAGATTAAAATCCCCACCACAAATGACCTGACCCTCTCCCCACTGGGATAGCTGCAGAAAGAAGGATTTATAAAAATCAAAGTCTGTATTTGGGGGAAAATATACTGAGGTCAAAATCAGCACTTGTCGATTAAGGCATCCCTTAGCCATGGCATATCTCCCTTCTTTGTCCACTAATTTGTCTTTTAATTTGAAGGGGGATTCTATGTGGGATAAGAATCGTCGAGCCTCTCATTCTCCCTCCCTTACAAGATAAGGCAATAATGTGAGCAAAACCAAACCTCTCAAATTTCTTGTGTTCTATCAGGGAAAGATGTGTTTCCTGCAACATAAGAATATCTCCCCCCGAACGTCTCATATATGATAAGACCTTGCTTCTCTTAACTGGGTTGGTAAACTCATGGACATTATAGGAACAAATCTTATATGTCAGAGCCATGGCTAAAGGATATGACATCGTAGCAATAGAGCCCACCCCATTTCATACTGGTAAGAAGCTTTGTTATTATCCTGTCCAATATATCCTCCATCCACCCCCCCCCCAAATCCACTGACACCTTCATAAAATTGTGGCCCAGCAACACCAGCAACAAACATTTGATATTTTGCCAACAGGGCAAACTGTAAACATATAACAACACAAAACAATTGCTTCCAAGGTAGGAGGCCTAGAAAAAAGGAAAGCCTCTGTGTCCACCATAAAAATGGCAGAAGGAAGAGGAGTATGTAACCTCCCATATCTGGGAGACCTCTTCTGGGGCAGATAACAAGCAGGCTCCCATAATAACACGCCAAGTAAGGAAAATGTCACGGGAGTGGGTTTTAGAGCTAGCCATCAGTTTCCTACTCCCATCTCCCTTGCTAATTATAATAGACAAAATCCCATGTGGTATAAATGGCTCCACTAAACATTTAAACAACTCTGTAAAACTTTTTGTTATTTAAAAAGAAAATATACTGTATGTTCTAATATAACCAATTCTCCCTCTATTCCTAAACTGAGAAGGCAAATAGGGCATATAAACAGATCAAATCATGAAATGGGGTAGTCAGAGGAGGGAGAGAATATTGTCCATAGCACCATGGTACATATCCTAATTTATGAAATAAAGAAATGACTATCAGTGCTGCACAAACTCTACAGAGTCTCCAGAATTAAACCATAGTCTTTTTGAGACCCTCACAGTCATTAGAGAGGTGTGCAGTACTGTTCTCATGGGCTATACCCAGCCATAGGCACATGGAAAATAACAAACGATTCTGCATGCAGTCTTATTGACTTCTGTGGGGAGTAAGCATTAAGCAACCTCACCAAATCTGCAGGACCTGAGAGTAGTCAGAGCAGAACTTACTGTACTGAAAGTCTCTTCAGGTGTGCTGGTCTAAACGAGCAGCTGTCATGGTTGCGATGTGTTTCAATTATTGGAAGGCCTCAGCTGGTGTCTGGAGATGTTGCCTGGATCGCTTCCTGTGCAGCACCTGCTGCCTCTCCAGTTCCCAACTCCCTATTCTCTGGTTCCTAACTTCTGGGGTTTGTATGGCCTTTTCTTTAAATGCAGCCAACGTCTCATCCACCGTGAAATATAGCTTCACCCCATCCTCTCAGAAAATACGGAGCTTTGATGGATAGAGGTTATGGAATCTTATTGCTTTTTCCTTTAGGACCTTCAGCAGTGGGGCATAGCAGAGGCGCTGAAGTTGAATGTCTTGTGGGTAATCATGATCGAAGTATAAACAATTGGTTAGATACACAGTCTCCTTTTTCGCCTATGCTCTGCGCAACAGGTTCTCTTTTACTCTGTAGGAGCTCAGCTTGAAAATGATGGATCTAGGGTGAGTTGAGGGGTCAGAGGGTTTAGGCTGTAGGGAGCGATGTGCATGTTTGATGTGCAGCTCGTAGATGGGGGGTAACTTGAGAATGTCCCTCAACAAATCTTCTAAAAAAGAGGTCACTGGCGCAATTTCAAACCCCTCCAGAAGCCCGTATAGGTGTAGGTTGTCTCTCCACGATCTCCCTTCAAGGTCCAGGCATTTTAGTTGAAGTTCCCCAGTATGAACTAATAGAGATTGCATTACCTGGGAGAGCTTAATTGTGTTATCTTCATTTGAAGAGACCCACTGCTCCATTTGCCCAATGCGGTTCTCTAAAGTGGAAAGCTGCTGCTGCACTGTCTTGAAATCTTTTTTATTCTCTTGCTGCGACTGTTTCATTTCTTTCAATAAAATCTCGAAGCAGCTCCATGGGAGCAGTTCAGCCTCACTATCGGTGTCGTACTCGGGAATGTGGGCGCTCACTGGGGAGGACAATCTGCTCGACGAAACCTCAAAGTACCCCTTGCCATCCTTGCCTTTTGAACATCCTCTCACTCCCTGCTTGCTGTTACTCATCACCTGGCTCAGTCCTCCTGACTTTTGGGACATTTTTATTGTGGTTTGTAGCCTTCTTGTTAACTTTTTAGCAGTAGAAGATGGGAGAGCTCTTGCACTAGGCTGTTACCAGCTCTGTGACGTCACCGGAAGTTGCATTCCGTTAATCTAATCCTAAGAGAATTATAAGGTATGAGGCAAAACTAAGTACCTTATGCCCCTTGGGTTACATTAACTAAGGTAATACAACCCCTGGAGTGCCTAAATGCTTAATGTGTATGTTTTAAAATAAAACATTTTATAGCTTTTTTTATAGGGGAAACACAGTCCTTAGTGAGAGGTTTAAATGGTACTTGGATGAGCATTTAAACTAGCTGAGGGGGTATCAAAGGTGGCAAAGATTGCCTTCCCCAGACAATGAAGCAACAATGAGGGAGGGCCCGAGGGGAGAAAGTTCCCCCAGGGCAGGAGAACAGGAAGACAGGGGTGGGGACAAGCTGAAGGACAAGGAGGTATAAATCAGGATAGCAAGGAGAGAGGAGTAAAGGAGACAGGTAATGGAGAGGGTAACAAAGGAAGAAGGGGGTCACTGTGTGCTCCAGGAAATGGCACAGGCAGTAGAGGGGGAGAAAGCAAGGAGGCAGGCAAGGGGGGAGTAAGGTATGGAGAGTCATATGCACCAATGTACTGAGTCTGGGGAATAAAATTCCAGCCCTGGAGGCTGTCATGGAGGAGGTTAGCCTGGATTTGGTGGCCATAACTGAGTTCTGGTGCATTGACAGTCATGACTGGGATGTGGCCATACCAGGCTACTCTCTGTTCAGGAGAGACAGGGAATGGAGGGGGGGTTGTGCTGTAAGTGAGAGAAAGACTCGAGGCAACAGAAGTTCAGGGCCACCTGGAGGAGAAAGAAGGTCTGGCAGTGCTGTGGATCATCCTGGAGACAGGCGCTGGGGTCCCTGTCTGTTCAGGGGTGGTATACAGATCTCCAGCACAGGGAGAAGAGCTGGATAAGGCAGTTGAGGATGACATCATCAGGATGGCAAATAAGGGGCAGGTGCTGCTAGTTGGTGACTTCAGTCTGCCAAATGTGGATTGGAGCCTTCAAGCTGCAGCTTTGGCAAGGAGTAGGGCCGTCCTTGACTCCCTACAAGGGGCTTTTCTCAGGCAGCTAGTCAATGAACCAGCTAGGGATGGGGCAGTGAAAACCTGGTGCTTATGAACAGGGACAGTACTGGAAACGTCACAGTGGGCAGTCCCCTAGGTACCAGTGATCACTGTACAGTGTGGTTTAACATTAAGACAGGAGTGGAGGTAAACTGCATAAGGACAAGGGTCCTGGACTTAGGAGGGTGCATTTTAAGGAAATGGGAGACTGCCTCAGAAACTGCCTAGTATGGGGGAATGCCAGGTAGGAGTAGAGGGGGGCAGTGGAAAAAATCAGGCAGGGTATAATTAAGGAGACCATCTTCTGTGTGAAAGAAGTGAGTAAAATGAATAGGAAAAAGAGACCATTAAGGTACTCTGGAGAAGTGGCCATGGTGACTTAAAAGGGTGACTTTCAGGAGGTATAAGGAAATGCAGAGGGAGGAAGACAGGGAGGTGTACAAGGTAAAATAGGGAAGCAGGTAAGGCAGGGAGGAGAGGAAAGGCACAGAGAGAGGAAAGGATAGCCAAATGGGTAGCAAATGGGGATAAGGCTTTCTTCAGGTACATAAGTGAGAAGAGAAAAGCAAGGGGAGAGACAGTGAAGTTAAGGAGGGTGGCAGAGAAAGACTGCAGAAAAGGACCAAGAAAATGCCAACATCCTGAACAGGTACTTCTGTTCCATCTTCACAGTGGAGAAGGGGGGGGTGGAACACCTGTGATCCTCAGGAACAAAGCAGAGGGGAGGTTGACTCCAGTCCATTTTCAGAGGAAAGAGTTCATAGAAACATAGAAACATAGAAGTTGACGGCAGATAAGGACCGCAAGGCCCATCCAGTCTGCCCATTTCTTTTTCTACCTTATAAATGTGCCATCGGCCTTTGCTCTGTCAGCGACCTATCTATTCATAGTCATTTGTATTGCTCCCTTATGCCTATCCCATGCCTGTTTGAAGCCCTGCACTGTATCTCATAGCCACCACTTCTTGTGGTAAGCCATTCCATGTATCTACCAATTCTTTCTGTGACAAAGAATTTCCTCACATTCCCCTTAATCGGCCTCCCTCTAATCTCATGCTGTGTCCTCTTGTCCTGCTATTTTTCTTATATTTAAACATGTTAGACTCTTTCACCTTGTTTATGCCCTTAAGGTGTTTAAATGTCTCGATCATATCACCTCTCTTCCTCCTTTGCTCATGGGTATACATATTGAGCTCAGTTAATCTGTCCTCATATGTCTTCTGATGCAGTCCCTGCACCATTTGGTTGCCCTTCTCTGGACTGCCTCAATTTGGTTAATGTCCTTGTGAAGGTGTGGCCTCCAATACTGCACGCAGTACTCCAGACGGGGCCTAACCAATGTCTTGTACAGAGGGATTATTACCTCCCTCTTACGACTTGTGATACCCCTACTAATACACCCTAACACCCCCCTAGCCTTACCTACTGCTTTAGAGGTCTGCTTGGATGATTTTAGGTCATCAGTGATGATGATGCCCAAGTCTCTTTCTTCCTTTGTGACTGCTAGCAACTCCCCTCCCAGCCTATAAGTGGCTTCAGGGTTCTAAAGGGGTTTGCAGCTCTGAATGTGGACAAGACCATAGGACTGGTTGGGATACACTCATGGGTACTAAAAGAACTCAGAGAGGTGCTTGCTGCCCCACTGATGGCCCTATTCAACAGCTCGCTGGAAACAGGCATGGTTCCTAGGGCTGGAGGAAAGCAGATGCGGCCCCTGTGTATAAGGGCAGCAGCAAGGAAGAAGCTAGTAAATATAAACCAGTGAGCCTCACCTCAGTGCTGGGAAAATGATTGGAAACTCTGCTAAAGGAAAGGTTGATAGAGTATCTTGAATTCAGTGGGCTGCAAGATCAAAGGCAGCATGGGTTCACGGGGGAGGTCATACAATGCTAATCTAATAGATTTCTTTGATTGAGTGACCAGTGATATACATCAGGGGAGGGCAGTTTCTGGAATTTAGCAAGGCCTGTGCCACACGGGAGACTGATTAAGAAATTGAGCAGCCTAGGAGTGGGATCCAAAGTGGATAACTGGGTTAGAAACTGGTTGACAGATAGGCAACAGAGAGTGGTGGTTGCGGTAACTAATCAATCAATCAATCAAAAAACGTTATTTATCCAGGCTTTGCACCTTTGAGCGAGCTCATTTACAAGATGGTCCTGGATGGCATAGATACATGACAATAAACAATAAAAGGATTTAAAGAGAACTAATACAAATACAAGGAGGTAAATACAGGTCATAGTTCCATCTAATATATGCTATAGAAATATCTAGCAACTATAATCAAAGGCTAACACGTAACAGCACATTAATAGTTCTAACAGGGTAGAGGAAAGTAGCGGCATGTACCCAGCCAACCAGAGAGCACACATTGTCCTACCATAATGCATGTACAATTACTAATAAGAGCGAGGAAGAGAGAAAAGGGGAATGATAGGAAAGTGACCAGCGGGGTGTCACAGGGCTTAGTGCTGGAACCAGTCCTCTTCAATGTCTTCATAAGTGACACTGCAGTTGAGTTGGAAGGGAAAGTATGCTTTTTTGCAGATAAATCACAATCTATAATAGGGTGAACAATCGGGAAGGTGTGGAAAGAATGTGTCTGGATCTTGGGAAGTTCAAGGAGTGGTCAAGAGCATGGCAGTTGGGGTTGAATGCAAAAAAAGTGCAAAACCGTGCACATAGTGCATAGAAACCCAAGGGGAGTTATTGTTAGTCACCAAGCAGGAAAGAGACCTCTGATGACCTCAAAGTGGCAGGGCAGTGTGGCAAACTTATATGCACTATTCTGAAACTTTAAAATAAAAAGATATACTCGTTTTTCAAATCTGATTATTTAATTGCATGGTATCTTATGTGCGGCTCTCCCTTACTTTGCAGTGTGACAAAGCAGTGGGCAGGGCCAGTGAGATGCTGGGAATGCATTGGAGAGGTATCTTCAGCAGGAGGAGGAGGCAGTGTTCCCACTAAATCGCTCACTGGTGAGACCCCGCCTGGAGTTTTTGCCCTGTTCTGGGGGCTGCACCTCGAATAGGACATAGACAAGGTGGAGGCAGTCCAGAGAAGGGTAAACAGAATGGTGCAGGGGTTGCACCAAAAGCCCTGTGAGGAGAGTCTGAGGGATCTCAACATGTACACCCTGGAAGACAGGATAGTGAGAGGGGACATGATAGATACCTACAAGTCCCAAAAAACGGGGTGAACAGGGTGCAGGAGGAGAGTCTCTTTCAAATGAGGAAGAGCACCAGGACCAGAGAGCATGTGATGAAGCGGGGTGGGTGGGGGGAGTTTAGGAGGAATGAGAGGAAGTGTTACTTCATTGAAAGAGTGGTGAATTCCTGAAATAGACAGCCAAAGGAGGTGGTGCAGATGAACCTTCCTCACTACCTTTCCATATGCAGACAATGTTGTCTATAAAGCAGTACCAGAAGACAACATTGTCTGCATATGGAAAATCTGCACTGAACACTGTGACCTTTTCCTAACTGTGATGCATTTATGTGAGTGGTGACTGCACTGATTACCTGCACTTTGGGCACTATGCGCGAAGCGGGCAGGGGTATGCCGAAAAGTCGTGTACCCCACCCACAGCTCTGCACACCCGAAGACAGGTGCACCCATACTAGCATTCACTAACGCTGGCCACCTGTCCATAGCTTCTCCCCCCTCCATAGTGCAGGACTCTGCAAAGCTGCAATTGGCAGAGTTGTAGACCCAGGTGGACAGCCAATTGAATGCCCATCCCAGGTCCAACAGTGGATCCCCCATGCAGCAAGGCGCGGGTCAGGGGTAGTGCATGCCTGCTGCAGGCACCCAGACCTGCGCAGCATGGCCCTCACGGCCAGTCTGTACACCAGCCAAGCCCTCGGCATCCAGCACCCTCCCGGCACACTGCAGGACCCCTAGCATCGGGCCCGCACAACTGCAATGGTAGCTGTGCCCTGACCATTATGTGACCGTACCTCCGTACCTCTGAGCCCCCATAGGTGGGCATGTGCCACAGGCTGTCCCCCTATGCAACATCCTGGTGCCACTGCTACACTACCATTTCAGGCATTCATCCATCCCACTGCTCCTGCCCTCTCCAGCTGCCTTGTGGGCAGAGGCAGCACAGAGAACACTTTCCTGGTCCCCCGGTATCCAGCGGTTGGAGACTGTGGGGGTGCACAGTGGGTTATGGCAGGGCCCCGGCTGCAGTAAACTGTGCCCATCTCTGCACCCATACGGCCAGCACTACGTGGTTTAATGCATACTGCATAGTGCTGGCATGCCCCTGGAACACCCCCAGCATGGTATGGTCCATGGACATGGGGGATCAGGTGCAGTGGGTCTGTGCGCCCCACATTTGTTCATCCCATGCGAGGGGCGCAATGGGTGTGGAGTGGCTACGTGCCCAAGATACATGGTGTTTAGCCACTCTGCCCCTCCATGCATAGCACCTTTTATGAATAAATGCATGTAATGCTTACAAAGCACTTTTTATTGTCCATGTATGTCTAACTGTTGCAACAGAACGTGCATATAAAATTCTTTGCTAGCAGGTAACCCTACTACCACTGGAATGCACAAAATTCTTTTGGGAGGGCTTTGCCTGAGGTTCAATATGGGAGAATTAACTCGTCCCACAATCCAAACAGAAGCGAGCCTCCACCTGCAACTCATGCTCAGAGGGTATCCAGTGAGTATAACTAACCAATATTGGCACTGCATCAAAACGGCATCTCATATTGGGCAATATACTACTGGGCTACCCTGCGAGGGTAGCGACCCTACGCAACCACGAGGGTAGATAACAGCAACCAGAAGGGGGGGATAGCGAGGGAAAGGGGAGAGACAGGGAAGGGGTATGTAGGAGGATGATGTGCCTGCTGTCGCCGAGCTAGCTGTGTGGTGTAGTGGTGAGGGTGGCTAGCTCTAGCGGAACAGGTACCAGGTTCGTGGCTCTGGACCGGTGCAAAATATTTGCTGCTGCTTGCGGATCCCGACTTAATTTTACTGCGACAACCAGAGTGTCGCCCCCTCCCTGACATGCAACCCCCTGGAGTTAGTAATCTAAATTCAGGGGGGGACGGGGGGCAAAACACACTTTTAAGGTTGCTGAATATTGGGTTGCTTCCTTGTGTATATCACTGATTTTCTTTTCGGCGATATTCACTCGTCATAATAGCGATCACTATTTTGCGATTGCTGTTATGACATGGAACCCGCTCAGAGTGTTTACGAGCGCCTGAGTGCCTGTGTGGTCCATGTGGCTGCCTCCCCTTCCTCCATTTGCTCAGCTCCTTTCTCCAACTTTTGCTTGCCTCCCTATTCTGTTCTTTCATAGAATCATAGAAGGTGATGGCAGAAAAGGACCTCACGGCCTATCTAGTCTGCCCCTTACCTCACTAACCCAACCTACCATAACTTGAGACCCCCACCTTCCCCTTAGCCCCATGTGACTGTCCCAAGTGGTCTTGAATCTCTCTAATGTCTCTGAATTCACCACCTGCTCCGGAAGCCCATTCCAGTTCTCCACCACCCTCTCCATGGAAAATTGACCTCTCACATTGCTCTTGAAGTGCCCTCCCCCCAGAGTCTCAGTCCGTGCCCCCTTTTTCCTTCCTGTGGAATAACTTTCCTTTGTCTCCCTTGTTCATCCCTTTGATATATTTAAAGGTCTCAATCATCTCTCCCCTCTCCCTCCTGATCTCCTATGTATATAGCCCTAACTCCTTGCATCTCTGTTTGTGTGGTTTGTCCTTCATTTTTTTTTTTTTTTTTTTTTAGTTGTTTAACCAGGAGTAGCACACTAAGCTGAAAGCTTTTTTACAGGTGCGACCTGGGAGCACAGGGAAGTTAAGTGACTTGCTCAGGGTCACACTGTATGCAAGTGGAAGCTGTGGGATTCAAACCCAGGTCTGGACTGCTGGATGTCACCAGGTTTGCAGCTCAGAGCCTTAAACCACTGCGCTATATTGCCTCCCTTCATCCCCTGCACCATGCAATGCCCTTCATCCCCTGTACTGTCTTGGTCACCCTTCACTGAACCCTTTTGATCGAGTCTATATCCTTGTGCAGGTAAGGCCTCCAAAACTGGACACTGTACTCGAGGTGAGGCCTCGCCAGGGCTTGATACAGGGGCACCAGGACCTCCCTACGCCTGCTGGTGATCCCCCTGCCAATACTTGCTAGCATCCCATATGCCCTCCCCACTGCCCTTGAGCATTGTTTCCCCACCTTGAGGTTGCTGGAGACTGTTACCCCCAGATCCCTCTCGTCCTCTGTCATCCTGACTCTCTCCCCTCCCAGCATGTACTCAGCCCTTTGGTTCCTGTGTCCCAGGTGCATAACAGCACACTTCTTGGTGTTGAATTTTAGCTGCCAGGTCTCTGCCCACACCTCCAGTACTCTCAGGTCCCTTTTCATGTCCTCCACCCCGGGAGTCAACTCTGTTACAGATTTTCATGTTATCTGCAAAGAGGGCCACCCTCCCTTTCAGTCCATCTGCAATGTCCTGTACATAGATATTGAACAGGAAGGCTCGCAGCACTGATCCCCGGGGAGCTCCACTCCTCACCTGCCCAATCCCTGAGTACACCCCATTCACCACCACCATCAGACTCCTATCTGCCAACCAGTTTTCTACCCATCTTGTTATTTTGACCCCTACCCCTATGCTATCCAATTTGTTGACCAGCCTCCTATGAGGTACGGTGTCAAAGGCATTACTGACATCCAGATAGACTATGTCCACCACATCCCCCTGGTCCACTACCTGGGTCAACCTGTCAAAAAATTAAATCAAATTGGACTGGCATGACTTGCGCCTAGTGAACCCATGTTGTCTGTCATCCAGCAGTCTGTTCACCACCAGGTAGTTTGCTATCCTTTCACTGATGGGTGCATCCATGATCTTTCCCACCACAGCAGTTAGGTTGAAAGGGCTGTATTTTTCCCCTCAGCTCCCTGCTTCTCCCCTTGTGGATTGGTACCACCGTCACCTTTTTCCAGTCCTCCAGCACTCTACCGGTGTCCAGGGACAGATTGAACAGCCTCACCAGTGGAGCAGCCAACTCCTCTCTTAATTCCCAAATCACTCTTGCATGCAGGCCATCTGGCCCCATGGCCTTGTCCACCCTCACCCTGGCTAATTCCTCCCTAACTCTCTCCGTGATGAAGGGATCCAATACCAGCCCTGTGCCCCTCTCTTTTCCATATCCAGCCCTCTACCCACCCCCTTCCTCCATAAATACAGAGCAGAAATACCTGTTCAGGTCGTCTGCCTTTTTCCCCATTCTCCTCCAAGTGATCCCCTCCTTTTCCCCCTCAGCCTTTCCTTCCCCTGAACAGCCTTCCTCCTCTCCCCCACGTATCTAAAAAATTTATTTTTCCCTCTCCTAGCCTGTTTCCCTATCCTTCCCTCCGTGTCCGCCTTATCCCTTCTAATGACCTTTCCCGCTAGTCACCTTGCCTCCCTGTAAACCTCCTTGTCCCCTTCCCCCTAATTACTCTTGTATCTCCTGAATGCCATCCACCTACCCCCTACTGCCCTTGCTACATCCTACTGAACCAAAGCGGCTTCCTGCTTCTAGCCCCCTTCCTGACACTTTTGATAAATGCCTGTGTGGCCTCTCGGATGTGGTCCCTGATAGTTACCCATAGTTCGTCTATGTCACTTAGATCCCCTAATCCTTCCCTCGCCTCCCTCACCAGCCTTCTTAATTTGTCGAAGTCTGCCTGCCTAAAGTCCAGCACCATCGTGCTGGTTCAGGTCCCCGTCCTCCCTGCTCTTACCTTGAACCCGGAAGTCCTGTGGTCACTTTTTCCTAGTTTTTCTCCTACCATCACCTCCTCCACATTCTCCCCATTCGTCAAGACCACATCTAGCAGGTTGCTTCCCCTGGTAGGCTCCATGACCAGCTGTTTCGGGAACACCCCACTTAGCTCGTCCACTGTCTCCCTTCGTCTTGCTGAAGCTGCTTCAGGGATGGTCCATTCCACATCTGGTAAGTTAATGTCGCCTACCAGTAATGTATCCCTCTTGAGAGTCATCCTCTCAATATCCTGCAGCATCACCCTGTCCTGATCTTCTACCTGCTTGGTTGGTCTATATACGACTCGCAGTCTCAAGTATTTCCCTACCCGCCAGCATAACTTCACCCATAGAAGTTCCGTAGCCCCATCACCCTCCTGTCCCTCCGTCGCCTGTATGTCCTCTTTGATGTAAATGGCTACCCTCCCCCCTTTCCTGTCACTGCTTCTGCCATGTCGTATCCTTCCTATCTGTCCCTGCCCCTTAGTTCTGCTGATCTTCCTCTCCCCTGTGCCCCCCCTTTTCTTTGTTTATTGATGGTTCTTTGCTGCCACCCTTGTTGGACACATCCTTTGCCGCCACTTCTTTTTGTTTGCCCTGCATTACCCCCAATCTACTGTCACTTCACCACTCACTGTATTTTGGTCTGCAGCCCTCCCCATCTTCCCTCATGTCACAGCTCACAGTATGTTGGTCTGCAGTCCCCCCCCCCCCCGTTCCTCCTTCTTATGGCTCCTGTGTGTCTCCCTGTTTCATTGCTCACTATTCATGCTCATTTTGATTTTGGGTGTTCTCCTGGCTTGCTCCTTTCAGAGCCATTCCTATATTTCCAGATTCGCACGTGCTGCGTCTCTGCTCAGCTTAAAGGTACAGCACCTTCATGCAGCCCAATGCCTTTTCGTTTTAATCCTTCTGTTTTACTCTAAGCTATGCACATAGGCACTATTGCTCAATCCCATTTTAGTAGGTATTGTACTTCAGCACAATCAATTATACTCCCCCTATCAGACTATCTAGTGCACACTTGCAATTAGGACAACCTTCAAATAGCAGCATAAAGCACTATAAAGTATTTCAGTATTCCGCTTATCAGTTGCCACGTCAGTTCTCCTTGTACAGGGTTCAATTTTAACATTGTTTTACTAGCCCCAAACCTAGTGCAAATTGGCCAGGGCTAGTGCAGCTAACTCCCTACTTGTCTGTCTTGACTAGTGCAGTTTTCCATGGCTGTTAATTAAGTTAAAAATATCCCTACTTTAGCAGGCTTTAGTTCTCATGCTAATCTCTCTCAGTGTTCCAGATGACCTGATGAAATTAACACCTCATTATGAGCTGCAGTTATCTGGCAGTTCAAGAGGGGGATCCCACAAAAGGCTCAATGCCAGTCATTATCACTCCACTGTTAGAACTTTCAGCTAGTGTCCAGGGTGTGATCAAGGATAGAAGCTGTCACTAGCTTCCAGTTTTCTGACTGTGTCTCTATCTGACAATTTGTCCCACATTATTAAGACCAGTGCCCCTCATTTCCCTACATTTTGAGTGTCTGTATCCAACATTTCAATGAAAAAAATGCTAAGAGGCATATAGAGTCTGCTCTGTATGTGATGGGTTTTATCCCAGCCTTACCATAGCTGCTCACTGTCCCCTTAAAATCACTCAACTCTGTACTTTCCCTACATTTTCCTACATTTTGAGTGTCTGTATTCAGCATTTCAGTGACAAAATGATAACACATATACAGGGTCTGCTCTGCAGGTGGCGGGTTTTATCCCAGCCTTGCCATAGCTACTTCCTCTCCCCCTCCAAATCTCTCAACTCTACTTTCCCTGGACACCACTGCAGACTATACTATAAAATGACTATCCATAGACCCATAGGTGCCATTACAGTAGGGCAGGGGTCCCCAGCTCTTTTAAATGGACAATGCCAGCCAACACCTTCCATACAGTCCCACCCTTATCCTACCCAGCATGTCCTTTCATCCTGAAAACAAAGCTTTGGAGCATGCATGGTACAACAATAAACCTTAAAAAAACATAATTTGAAAGGTTAAAATGAGCATTCCTGGGGTGCATAGATCATCCTGTATACAAAGAGGTATAGTATCTTGCCTTTATACTGTTTATTCTGGCCTGATGAAAGGAGAATGTTTTACAAAAAATATGTTATTGTTGGGGCATAGCATGTTAAAATCAATACTTAGAAAACTTTATGACATTTATATTTTTAAGTTTCCCAAGCCTCTTAAGTTTGTGTAGCTCTCACCCCAAAGAAATACTAGAAGTGCTCCTGGCTCACTTGATGCTGTATGAAAACTTCCAGAAGTGCCAGGCTCCAGCTGACCACAGGGTGGGGGTGAGAGTGTCTTTCTCTACCTGACTCTGTTCACTGCCCTGTGGGTGGTGGTGAGAGTGTGGTGAGGTGCATAATGATGCCAGCTATTGTGTGTGCAGAGCTAGGTCTGCATGACTGAACATTTGCTGTTGTGTTATCCTCTGGTTCGGGGGTGCAGAAAGTAGAATAGAGGAGGCCATGCTACAAAACACTGGGGGGGGGGGGGCACACTGTGTATGATGGCATTGCAGTCTTTTTTTCTGCTGCGGCCGGAAGCAATGTGGGAGCAGGATAAATGTGCAATAACCAAGTATTTTCTTGGCTTGCATTTTTTCTAAGTCATCAAAATTTACCATTATAATTGTGGGCTAGTGCAACCATCTGTGGGCTAGTGCAATTATGAATCAACTTGTCCTGCTGGCTAGTGCAAACAAAAGTTAAGGTTGACCCCTGTCCTTGTATTCTTTACCACTGCACAATCCCCTTGGGTCTTTAACTATTTTCCAGCAGGCAGCAGCGTATAAAACTCAACAACTAAAGGGAGCAACTAAGTCAATTTACTGCATTCATAATTAATTCAGTACTTCTACAGTAATCTGGAATATGCATTTCTGCAGGGAAGAATCGTTCTCGATTTCAATGGAGCCTACCTCAGTTATTTAGTAAACTTCATTTGGAGCCATTGCATTCTCCCTTGGGTGCTCCATACTTATCATAACTCTTAATTTTCTGCTTCCACCTTCTGACTGTTTCTCACGTGCCCAAACAATTCGAAGAGGTCCTCAAGGTTACATGGACTTCAACTCGCATGCCTTCTGTGCAGTGGTGTCATGCCAATAGGGCCAGAGGGCATGTTCCCCAGTATTGTTGTGCAGGCTATTAAAAAATTATTTTATTTTTTATTCTCCATATGGTTGGAAAAATTTTTTTTTCAAGGCCTTTTTGTTGGGGGGTGGGGGTTCCGAATTGCTTGGTGTGCGGTGAGACAATTGAGAGCTGCCGGCGGTTTTAAAAAAAAATTTACTTGCTCCCACTGGGCTGACGACTGGCTTCGGGACTGGCCAAGCTGTGTGCCTGCAAGAACAAACAGAGACAGACACACAACAGTTGATTGGTGGTAACTGCCAGGCAGCCAGCAGTCAATCATTGCCGAGGCACTAAGAAATAGCTCATGCGGCAAACTGGTTCATTCATCGTCGTTGACGTCATTCAGTTACCACTCTTGCCGGACCTGACAGTCGGTCATTCATTCCGTTACTCAGTCGGCACTGAGACAGTGTGGTGTGTTCCTCCAGAACACAAGAAGAAGACAAATAACAAGTTAGTTCCTGGCGTGGCTGCTTCCTGGTTTAAGAACAAAAAGGTCAGTATACCGCCAAGGCCGAGCAGCAGCTGGGGAAGGAAGCAAGGCTAGGAAGCAGTTTTAATTTTCACCATTGGCACTGTCATACCGGCCTGTCCCCCCCACCTCCCTCTATGAGAATTACTGCTGCTGTACCAGGCCAGGCGGACAGCCATAACACCATCACTCGCCTAAGTTTGAGATCTCGCACCTGACCCCTTTGTTTAGTTTAGTTTCCTGATTTCTGTTTGAAATGTTTTTTTCTCACAGCCTGTCTCTCCCCAGTTGACGAGTCATCCCGTCCTGTCCAACCGAGTGGGGGTGCAGACTTGTGCCCCTCCCCCTTCATGTGGCACACTTGGTGGAAGACATGGCCATGGATTCCTTTAGGACAGAAGTGAGGGAGAAGGTCGCCGCAGGCAGACTGTGTGGTGGTTTGTCATTAATTTCCATCTGACACATGTACGCACATCACCCTGTATAGGAACCTGTATGGATGAGAAGGGGTACAGGGCTGACTGCTTAATGTCTGTCAGGATTTTAGGAATCATCAGCAACAGGTGTTGCGCTTGAAGGCGTCAGGCAGAGTAAGCACCCTCCTAGCAAACGTATGACAAGGTCTGCAGACGGACAGCAGTTGCATGGATCAGCAGCAGATGGGTGAGGAGGAGTGGAGTAACTCCCGGACACTTGGTTTCGACTACCGTTCGTGCACCGGATAAAAAGGCCAATGCCATACTAGAGCCCAGAGTTATTCTTTTTACTGATCATTTGTGCGCTGTAAGAACAGCGTGCAACAAGCCCTCCCCAATAATGAAGGCAGAAAAAGCACTTGTCGTAAAGAGCCCCTGCAGGTTAGTATATTATAAACTTTTTTTGAGATGGCAGGAGGTAAGCCAAGTAAGTTATGCATCAAAGTTCAAATGAGTGTACGAAGTAGTGCACTGCTGTCTCTGTAGTCACACAATTCTCTTTTATACAGTGCTGTGGTGTTTTTGTACCCCTCAATCTGCTATGAATTTCGCATAGTGCAATGATTTTTAAACACTCCAATTTACCCTTGCCTCACAAAGGCTTAATAATGTTATCATGCCTCTCAACCTTTTGGCACTGAAATGAGGGACATGGATATTTTGGGACGCTCAACATGATGGACAATGAGGGACACACACTCTTAGAATAAGGGACACCTCCCCAAACATGAAGATACAAGCTCAGAACTTTGTGGAAACCATTATGTTTACCTGTAAAACAGGTTATTTTTGAGTTATCATCTTAGAACATTATGAATTTCTGCTTCAAAGCCTGAATTTACAGCACATTCTCTTTATGAACAGCACATATTCCATGAGGGACAGAGCAATTTTAAGGGGTAAAATGAGGGATCACCCTCATAATCAGGGACAGTTGAGAGGTATTAATAATGTTGGAGCTATTCTGAACACAGAAACTAGTAAATAAGTGAACAATCTTGATAGAAACATTCCTTAGCACTAAAATACGGGGCCCACTATTTGTAGATAAATTATTATTTAAAATAATACAGTGCTACACATTTTGGTCATTTGCTATGAAGTTTGAAGGCCAGTGCTACGACTTTTAATGCTGAGATTGAGATGTATAGGTGTTTTGGACAGGTCCAGGGGCGTTATTTAGCTATAACCAGGGATTTCAGTTAAGATCACCATGATTTCTTTGCAACCTGTAATATAGAGTATGTCTCCTGCAAACTGGATTGCAGTTTACAACCTCTGTGTAAGCTCCTTTACCCAACATTGGGGGCTCACACGGGGTTTATATCCAGCAGTTTAAGACGGAAAGTTAATACAGAGCATCCCAAGCCAGAGGGCAAGGCATCAAGAGTGACCCCACTCCCATCAAGTTGGCCAAGATGGTCAGAAAAAGCCTGGATTGGATCTTCCTGATCCCTGAGAGCTGTCAGCAGGGCCAAGAAAGGAAAAGTTATGGGTACCAGTGCCATTGCTAAACTAAGCATGCGGAGCAGCATGGAACTAAAGCTCCAGTATGAAGTGAAGTCTGGCAGTCTGCAATATGACTGGGTCCCATGCTCCAGGGTAGGCAGCACAGCCAATACCAGACATCAAAGAGCACCACTGGGCATTGGATAAATTAAATGCCTCTTTGCCCCAAGACAGGCAGTGGAGCTGAGAGCAGAAAGAGCTCAGTGCTGAACACCATTTTGTCATCAACACATGTGCAGGAGCCCCTAAACCAGAGCTAAGTGCTCCAGCTGTAAATCAGGCAGAGTAGCTGCTGCTCCACCAGCACCAGTACCAACCTCATGGGACTTGGTAAAAACTGGACCCCCAGACTGGACCAGATTGGTAAAACCAGAATAGGCAGATTTAGTTAGAACAGACACAAGTTACACCTCTGGATGGATGGATGGAAGGAAGGATGGATGGATGGATGGATGGACTGGTCCTTCTTTTAACTATGTGGTCTGGCCCAGTCCAGGCAGTCTGGGTTTTAACCACCTATCTGGTCCAGTTGAATCCTGGTGTTCTGGTTTTCAACCCATTTTATGTAGGGATGGAACCCAGATTATCAGGACTGGACCAGACCAGATCGGTGTATGAAGCCCAGACCACCGGCACATGACTAAGCCACATAGGTAAAAACTGTATCATCCATTCTGAGTGGCTGGACCAGCAGTATTAGCACAACCCGTGCCCAGTCCAGCTGGTTCAGCCAGACTGACCAGTCCAGATTTTACCAATCTGGTCTGGTCCAGATCTGGAGGTCCAGTTTTTAACCATACCCCAACAGGCATCAGGGACAAAATAGATGGATTGTAGCTCCAAGGAGCATAAATAAGAGCTGCAGGAATCTGCACTGAATCACTAAGCAACACACAAAAGATTTAAATGTCACTGTGTCAACATTAATGCACAGTCACTAACCCTGTCTTATGGTTGCACAAGACTGAGGGGCCTGTGTCATTACACTCCTGGTTGCGGGGTTTATATCCAGCAGTTTAAGTTAGAAAGTTAACACAGTTGTCTCCTCCTAGAGATAAAGGTTTTAGTGGGCCTAGAGACAGTACAGTACAATCCCCTGGGACGTAGTACCTCCCATCTACCCTCAGGGCACTCCTCCCATGGACCTCCCCAATGCAATAGCAAATTACACACATCATGTACTTAACATTTCTAAAATAAATAGCAACACAATGAATTTAAAGCAGAAAAAGCAACAGATGTATTTAGGGAAGGTCATGCTAAATGGAGAAAGGGAGTGTGCAGTTGGCTGGTCTTTGTCCTCCTAGTCCCATCTGGTTTAAACAACAGGCCAGTTCTTCTGATGTGTCAGAAGGTGCAGCAAAAATAATACTTACCTGAGGCTGGTGTAAGGTACGTTCTCTGTCTCAGCCCTCAAACTCTGCCTGCCCACAAACCACACAAGCATAGTACAGTTTTGATGCGTCTCTTTCTGTACTGGGGGCACTACCCTCCATCCAGTGACTTACACTTTAAAAATTAACAGTAGCTCCTGGTGTGTTACTGGGTACCCAGCCATGGATTCAGTGTAGGTCTGTTTTTGTTGCACATTACTGGCCAGCGGTGGTGCACTTAAAAGAAATAAAGTTAGCAATGCCTTCATAAAGTAAGACCCCTAAACCAAAGGCCTTTAATCTCCAAATGAGTTAGTACTCTTGGCCAGATGGTCAAGTCCAGTGATCTTTCCTTAAGTAGTTAACAGGTTTTGTTGCAGGAGCAAACCCTTGATTAACTTATGGTTCCTGGTATTAGTGGACTAGTGTGGCTGACATAATTACTAGTTATTTACTTTAATTTATTTTACTTATATTACTTGTGGTACATGAGAGTGTATTCTGTATAGTCTACTTTCTGATGTCCCTCTCATAAACATTATGTGATTGATGTAATCTGTTGACTGGCATGTTTGTGAAAAGACAGAAGAAATCCGGCAAGTTGATTGGTGGTTTGTAGGCAGTTCCATCTGTGGTTAGTAATCTCAGTAATACACCAGTCTGAAAATGAGCTAAGAAACATGGAAAGCTTGTTTTAATTCTACAGGATCCTTTTTTAATCCCATTTATAAATAATAACGTAATTCGTAGTGCCGCTTCGATCTATGATGAAAGAAAAAGAGACTGTTTCACCCTAAACTGGTGTGTGTGTGTGTGTGTGTGTGTGTGTGTGTGTGTGTGTGTATGTGTGTATGTGTGTGAAGAGCTCACCAGCACTTAGAGGTTTTTAAGCCTGGGAAAAGTTCGTTTGGATTTTTGGATTTGCCTTCTTTCAACTGAGAATTTTTCTTAAGAGGAAAAGAACAACTTTATGTGGCAGAAAAAGTAAAGTACTTAACTGAGGGAGGGAAAAGTACAGGTGTTTGACAGATTGCTTTAATCTAAGCTTCCCACCTCCCCTGAGGGTTTAGGGAGGGCATCTCACATTTCTAGTATGCATAGCCCCCAGGTAACATCCACAGAGAGGTAGTATGTATTGACCCTTAGCCTCCTATGCCAGTGTGCTGAGGTACTTGGCCTCCAGCTTCAGACTTCTATGGGGTGAGTGGCATCAGAAGAGCCTGGTAGCCCCTGTCTATGAGCACCTGTCGGTTAAGGCAAGGACTGGACCTAATAGTTCTTTTGCAAGTGTAGTCCAGAAGTATCTGTGAGGGGGTGTTCTGTCTGTGTGGGAAGCTTTAGGGAATGTCTAAAATGACAACAATTCACCTTAGGGGTCCCAGAGGAATTTTATTACTGCTGAGGACTGTCAGACTGCTTAAAATGTAAAGTATTGCCTCTAACTTAAGTTGTGTAGTTCACCACTGCACAATATGAGACTGTGTTGCGTTCTTTGTTAAATTAGCCTATGGAGGGGATAAATGTTCACCTGTAGTAAAAACAAATCTTTGGACTCTGCCCCTGTGGGGTGAATGCCATTCTCCTGAGAAGGAAAACATACCAGAGAAATCAGTGGACACACAAGTTCAACAGCAGCATTCTTTCTTGTGGGAGGTGAGCTAACTCAGAGGGTGTGGACTATGGCTAGGTCTGGTGCTGGGCTGGCTACTTCCACAATTCTGTTACTCGGGCAAATTGATTCTGGGTTTGTAAGGCATGCCTTCTGTGTGTTTCTCATTTTGTAAAAAAGTGAAAAACACATGGAAGGCAAGCCTGCATGCTGATGATAAAAGACTCACAAAATGCAGAAGTTCTGACTAATTAATAATAAAAAAAAAAATTGAAATACAAAAGGTAACACTGTAAGTAGAATGAACAAAGGATGAAAACAATTTTATCATTCCGCTAACCTATATCAGTATTATGGCATTTAGCTTGTTGGGGAACAGCTTTCTGGACTGCTAAAAGTCACCAAAATGCACCATTTGACTTCACTTTTTCAAAATTTTCCCAGACCCCCTAGAGAGGTTGAGATTTTGTGCCCCTCCAGAATTTCTGACTAGATGATGCCCCTGCTTCTGTCTCACACTGACTATTTTATCCTCATCCCATAACAGTCTGGACTGACCCACACATCTGTCAGCTGGATAACTTTGGTACTCCAACTTCAGCTTGTTCGAAAATAGACATATTCGATTATAGCTGCTAAATCTTAGTTTACCAGAGAACCTGCATCCAGTTTGCCAATTTGAAATTCATGGATTTATGGCTCATATCATGACATTTGTATCCGAACTACTCCGTAGTATTGTTTCTCTCAAAGCCTGCCTTCTTTGAACTAACTAACGCCACCCTCTCTAACTAACTAACTTCCTCACCCTCTCTTCCAGCTGCCCCTGCATTAATTCCTCCTAACTCCTCCTTACATGTTCTTACTTGCCTGCACCTTGACCCCCTTGCAGAATTCTCAGCATCCTGAAGGGGAATTAGGTCGCTGTTTTCTCTCTGCATCCAATTTTTCCTTTAATCTTCCCTAGAGTGTCGAATCCTTGCCCCCTTGCAGGGTTCTACACCTCTTGAAGGGGACTAGGTTTTGGTTGTCTTCCCTCCTCCCCCCATCCCTTCCTCCTCTATCTTCCTCACCTCCTCTCCAGCACTTCTTAGCTAACTCCCTTCCTACTCTGTTAATGGTACTCCCTTCCCCCTCCCAAATCCTACTCTAGCACTTGTAAACTGCCTATAAACTTAGCACTTGGAACATCATTGCACTTTGATTGTATAAGTTTCCAAAGGAATGCGCACAAGGTTTGTGGTGCTCACTAGAATATCAAAGTCACAAAACCAGCAAACTGTGGCACACACATCTAATTATAAGTGGACACCAGAGCTACTAAGTTATAAACTTTATTATAAAAAACAACAGCTCCAGGCCTAACCCGACACGTTTCAGATTTCTCCTTTATCAAAGGCTAAGATCAAACTGACACCAAACATTTAAATATTTAATCCACTACTGACATCATCATTCATTCTGTTTTCTTATTGGTTGTCACTCAAATGGTTAAAAATCACAGTCATTCTTAAAGGTATGTACATTACAACTGCTAT
Organism: Neoceratodus forsteri; assembly: GCA_016271365.2. NCBI lineage: Eukaryota > Metazoa > Chordata > Ceratodontiformes > Ceratodontidae > Neoceratodus > Neoceratodus forsteri. Next base: position 1,404,647,161 of record CM057450.1, read on the forward strand.
ATAAAGTGCATCAATCCAAACAATCACAGCAAACAGTGAATATAACATTTCACCAAATATTCTCATAACTATACACTGCTTATCCAACTAAATTATTAAAAAACTAACCATTATCTATTTTCTAGGTAAGGTTTCAACTCAAAGCCTGCATTTAAGCCTGGTTTCCTGTGTGCTCTTAGTCTTATCATCCATTCATTTTCTTTTCTTAGTATTTTGTTCTGAAAATTACCACCCCTCTGCTCTGGTAATACTTTTCCGATCCCCATAAATTTGAACGTATGTCTTATTCTTTTTTTTCTGTAATGTGCACAGCCATAGCATACGTGATATCTTGTCTTTCTATTGCTCTAATATGTTCATTTATTCTCACTTTGAACTGCCTTTCTGTCTTGCCAACATAGAATGCATTACAGTTACATCTTGCTAAATAAATCACTCCCTGTGTGTTACACGTTATAAGCAGTTTCACCTCATATTCTCTGTCATCTCAATGTCCCAACTTAAAATTATTTCCTGAATTCACATGTTTACATGCTATGCAGTTCTTACATTGGTGACATCCCTTGCTGTTATTTAGCCATGTATTTTGGTTCCTCCTTTGTTGAAAATGACTTCTTACTAAATTATCTTTTAAAGTTGGGGCACGTTTATAAGACATGATAGGTGGGGAAGCTATGATCTTTTGTAATCCTCTGTCACATGATAGCACTTTCCAGTGCTTTTTGATTATTTTTTCCACCTCTTTTGAGTGTGCTGAAAAGGTTGTGACATAATGAAATCTCTCCTCCCCTTGTTCCCTCTCATGTCACAGTCCCAACAACTCTGTGTGTTCTTTACTGGCAGTTTCCTGGTAGGCACTATCTGTTGTTCTCTGTGCATAACTCCGGTCTGTAAACATTCTACTTAAGTCTGCAGCATGCCTCTCAAAAATCTATATTGTTGCTGCAATTCCTCTTTATTCCATAAAATTGCCCTTTCGGGACATTAGTCACTGTATGCCTCGGATGGCAACTTGATGCATGCAATAGTGTGCTACCATCCACCTTTTTTATATGCAAATCCATACTAATCTCACCTAGATAATTTATTTGAACTTTTAAATCCAAATAATCATTCTGGTCTGCGCTTATTGTACTAATAGATTTAAGGTGTTCATTAGTGCTACGTAAAAATGCTATGAGCTCTTCCAGGAATTCTTCTGTTCCTTTCCAAATGAGTATGACGTCATCTATGTAGCATTTCCAGAGCAACTGCTGGTGAAAAAAGGGGTTGCTCTGATGCTGATAGGTGACATCATACTCCCATTTCCCTACGTAAAGGTTCGCTACTGATGGTGCGCAAATTGCACCCATCGCTGCACCCTTTTTTTGCTGATACATTGCACCATCAAAAACAAATACATTTTTTGTCAACACATGTTCTGATAACTTCAAAATAAACTCTACAGGTGCTTCCATCTCCACATTTCCTTTATTTAAGAAAAAGGCAGGGGTATCCAGGGCACCTTCATGAGGTACATTCATGTACAGCGATTCAGTGTCTAGGGTGACCAACAAACAATCCTCACCTACAGTCAGATCTTTTAACATATTTAAAACATCTTTTGTGTCTTTAACAAATGACTTAAGGTTTTTCTCATGTACACATAAAAAATGAATCCACATACTGAGAAATGGGTTCTGTTAAACTTACTAAGCCACTCACAATTGGGCGGCCAGGAAGTTTGTTTCTGTTCTTATGCACTTTTGGAAAGATGTAAAAAGTAGCTTTTTTGGGGTTGTCAATCTTTAAAAACGTTTTCATTGCTTCACTAATGTATCCCTGTTCAAATGCTGTGTCAACCATCTTATCAATGCCGGTCTTGAATTCCCAGGTAGGGGCAAAATCCAATCTCTCATAAAATACCATATTACACAATTGTTTCTCTACTTCCCATTTATAATCAATGATATCCATGAGTACAGTGCAACCTCCCTTGTCTGCCTGTTTAATAATAATGCCCCAATCATCTTGCAGGGTCTGAATTGCATTGCGTTCTTCCAGACTCAAATTAACAAAAGGAGCATGAGGCAAATTAACAAACAAGCATTCAAAATCTTTTTCACATAGTTCTCTAAACACACTTACAGCTTGATGGGGGGGGGTTAAATGTCGAAGTAGGTTTAAAGTTCAAATATGATTGTATTGTCACATACTGTTCTGCCTTCATTATTGCATCATGTTCTTGGACCCAATTGGCTGTATCAGTTTTACAATCTGTTACGTCTGTGCTGCTTACCAACTGTGATTTTATATTGTCTAAATGCTTCAACCTAATTGTAATTGTTCTTCCTTATATTATCTGTATACACTACGTCTTTCTTGTCCTCATTGTACCTCCCCCCGGTCGCATCGGGAGATGAGCAACTTCTTGTTCAGTGTGCCTTCCTGGTGAAACATTTCACTAAATAAATAAATAAATAAAATAAAGTCTTTAGTTTTGCATAGCTGCTCTCCATCCACCCCCAGCAATCATGCTGTTCTAGTACTTACTGTTACAGGATTTCCATCCATCTCAGTTGCTAACTCAATAGAAGTCAGTCTAGACTGGAAGAACTGGACTTGCATTCCTTTTATCAAGTGGATCTAAACATCGACGTGGAGGGACACACTTCTATGGTTTTCATCAAGCTTTTGTGCACCCATAGCTGACTATGTTTATTATAGCTATGCTGGGCCATCCTAGGTTACAAGCAGTTGTCATCACCATACTGAGCAGCAAGCATATTCCTGCCCATAATGCAACTTCTTTTCCTGTTCACTTCTCTCTGATGCCTCTCCATTCACCATTCAGCCAATGCGTTGGAGCTGGAGTGACTCTCTGTCCATTTCTGTTCAAAGCTGATCCAGTTTTGTTCCTCCTAATACCTCATTCAACCCAATCAGATTTAAGAGGCAAACTCCTTAAAAGCAGATCAGTTGTAATACCCTGATGATGAAGGCTGCATGGGCTCTGATTCCGTTTCTTCATATCCACTGTTTGTGGTGGTGCTCACATTTAATTCATGCATCTGAATGTAACCTGCGTTAGACAATGATTATTTTTCCATCTCACCTTGCCTCTGGAACCAGTATCTACAAGATCCATCTCCAATCCTACATCCTGAAATATACAACACATTATAACACATCTCCAAGTCATAGATCTCCTGCAATCTCGAGCATTCCTGAATCACTGCTTCCTGACCTCCTACAATGTCTCCACGCTATGAAATCCACCACTGGAAGCTGCTGCATTGTTTGGATCATCTCCAGTCTTTGACCATCACACTCCTTTCAAACAGTCAACTAATAGCAAACATCATCTATGAGGTCAGACATTAGTCCTATTCCAATTCACTGTTTGTGCAGGGGCTGGCTTCCTACTCCTATCACATCTCTATTGCAGCAGTCTAGGTAGTGCCTCTCCTCCTTGATGTTACAATATACTCCTGACTTAGCATCAATTGGCTACAAGCTGATCTCCTGTAGTCCACCTTAGCTCTGCTACTGAAGCAAATCACCAGCTCTTTGGACCTCACCAGCCCACCTCAAACCCAGCAAGGCTCCTAGTCGCCCCTGTTGGGGTCACCGCAGCACTCCCCATGGCTCTTTAGACCTCAGCAGCCCACCTCGAGCCCAGCAAGTCTCCTAGTCACCTCTGTTGGGATCACCGCGGCACCTCCCATGGCTCTTTGGACCTCACCAGCCCACCTCAAACCCAGCAAGGTACTGTAGCCAGCAGGTTCCATTTCAAGTCCTCAGGCAGCCTTTCTAAGTGGCTCCCTGCCTTCCAAGCTGTGGCTGAATTTCTACCTCAACTTACCTCTGCACTATTGCAGACTAGAGGAGACCACAAAAAACCCTTTACAGACTGACTTAAATGTGCCTCTGTCCAGCCAAGCTGTAAACTGAATTTGTGCCTGGCATTGCAGCTAGCTGGTATTTATGTCATTTCTATGTGCACTGCAATCTCAGAGTTTATGGTGCTGTTTCTGATTTTATTGTATGCTCTTAGTCTTTTTTCTGTGAGAGACACTGAAGTCAAATTTAAAAATCATTTCATTTAAGTGCTACTGTATTTTTCTTTTGTGCATTTAGTAATTAACTGTATTTTTCTGTTGATTCTATGATTAATAAGGGAATGATTTAAACTCTTAGAATGTACTGGCTGACTGCTCACCAATTAACTGTTTAAGGAATAATTTAGGGTAGGATTTTTATTTTTTAAAGTCTACTGTCTTTCTGCTCTTGGTGTGGGATTTTCTTTCTCATCTGTACTGCTGATTCTTGCCCCTCCCTCTACTTTCAGTAGTACCCTTCCCTGCTAAGCTAATCTCTTCTGTACATCCTGCTCAGTTAACTGCTCAATCTGCCTGTCTGTACCCACCTCCTTCTTCTGTCCCCTGATTAAATATAATCTTCTACCCCCTTCTCTCCCTAGGCTCCTAGTCACCCCTGTTGGAGTCACCGTGTTGTTCCCCATGGCTCTTTGGACCTCACCAGCTCACCTCAAACCCAGCAAGGTACTGTAGCCAGTAGGTTCCATTTCAAGTCCTCAGACAGCCTAGCTTTGAATTCTGGTACCTTTTCTAAGCGGCTCCCTGCCTTCCAAGCTGTGGTTGAATTTCTGCCTCAACTTAGCTCTGCACTATTGCAGTCTAGAGGAGACCACAAAACCCCCTTTACAGACTGACTTAAATGTGCCTCTGTCCAGCCAAGCTGTAAACTGAATTTGTGCCTGGCATTGCAGCTAGCTGGTATTTATGGCATTTCCGTGTGCACTGCAATCTCGGAGTTTATGGCGCTGTTTCTGATTTAATTGTATGCTCCTAGCCTTTTTTCTGTGAGAGACACTGAAGTCAAATTTTCTCCACCCACCCTCCCATGACTTATTAAATGCTTGTTCCTTGAGGGTGGATATTCTTATTTTCCTCAGTGATTGGACCATTTCTTCTGGGGTGAGGATCTCAAGGCAGCAAGCTTGTGAATTTCATTGTTGGGTTGCCCGAAGGAACCTGGTGAATATCTCCACAGTTAGCAAAAGCCGTTATAAGGTTTCAGGTTGCAGCTCTATATCTCTGCCTGCTGGATAGTTTCATCTTTGAACTTAGCTACTGTCTCACTCCTGCAGTCAACTGTACATTTGCTTCAGTCCCATCTCCAGTCTTGAATTCACTCCTTTCTCTCTTTTTCCTTAGTTCTAAGTTCCCTTCTTTTCCTTACCAGTGTACACTATGAGGGTGATCTCACTTCACTGCAGCTTTGTAGGAGTATTTTCCCTTCTGCTAGCCCTCCAACTCTCAATAGATCTTCCCTGCCAGCCATCTACTGACTCTGGCTACTCAAATAAAGCTGAGGACTGGAGTTATTGTTTCTCAAACCTAATTATCAGGGGTAATATCTCTATCCCTGAAACCAGGCTCCTAAAGCTTATCCCATTTGCTAGTATAGCTGACTACCTAAGCCATTCCCTTTTTTATATGCCACTGGAGGGCAAACTCCAAACCTCTCTCATTGAGATCTGGGTACCCCATGTCATCTCTTTCTCTCTCTCTGGTGATATTGAACCTAACCCGGCCCTCCTGATTGCATCACTCCCAAGAACCCATCTTATTGGTTCACAGAAAAGGGGCTTAGGTTTGCACATATGAATATTAGAAGTTTGTCAGCTAATTTTACTCAGCTTGAAGCCTGGATTGCTCACAACTCCCCTGATGTCTTAGGTCTAACTGAGACTTGGTTAAAACCCCATATACCAGATTCATTATGTAGGATCAATGGATATAAACTTCACAGATGTGATTGTCCAAATGCTAAAAAAGGGTGGTGGTGTTTTGAAGCTAAAGGTAGTGTTCATCTACAACCCTCCTAAAAATGGACTAACAGGCCTGACTAAGGTAATTGACCATCTTTCCTCGCTAAAGGGTAAACAAGAGCTCATTGTTATGGGGGACCTCACCTGGATTGGCTAGGGAAAAGCTTTAATCTCTATGCTGCTGAACTCAGCAGGTTACACCTGTCTCAACTGGTCACTCTCCCGACCAGGCAGGCTAGTTACAGCAGTCTCCAGTCTCTTCTAGACTGGGTCATCTCCAACAGGCCTGAGAGGATCAGTGCTGTTAGAGTTTTACCAGACTCAATCAGTGACCACTCCCCAGTTTACTGTGTTTGGAAGGCTAGGTCCCCTAAACCACCCCCCAGAGAAATTCTTTTCAGGGATTTTTCAAAAAATGGATAAGACAGCCCTAATCTTGTTGCTACAGAACACAGACTGGGCACCTCTATATAATACTTGTAATACGGAACGTGCTGCTCAATACCACCTTACCACGCTTTTGAAGCTTCAAGACAAATATATTCCAGTAAAAAGGCACCGTATCCAGGCATCTGCTAGCCGCTGGTTAAATTATTCACTCCTGTCCTCTCTCAAAAAGAGGGATAAAGCCTGGAACGAAGCTAAGCTAACGCAGTCCCCATCAGACTGGGTGGAGCACAGAAGACTCCTAAACCTATGTAAGGTTTCCATCAGATCTGCTAAGGGCAATTACTACTGTCAGCTCCTTATTACCTCTGTCAGTGACTCTCATGGTTTTTGGAGTCATGTTAACACCATCATAGGGAAAAACAAGTACAATACCATCTCTGATATGGTCTTGGATGGTTGTAATTACAATAACCTGCTCACTATCGCCGAGGCTCTTAACTTCAGATTCACTGACCTCTCCTCCTATACTGCACCTCCTGGGCCTTTACCTGTCACTCTGCAGGATAACCTTAAACCTTCCAGCCCATCTTTCATCCTTCGCTCAGTCTCTGAGAGTGAAATCTTACACTTACTTAAGTCCATCTCTCCTGCTGGATCGGCAGGGACAGATGAACTCTTACCAAAATTCCTAAGAACCATTGCACCATCTGTAGTCTCTCCAGTGACTAGACTTTTTAACCTGTCTCTTCTTACAGGACATGTCCCTTCCCTCTGGAAGATTGCTCAAGTTGTACCGGTCTACAAAAAGGGGGACACCACTAACCTGGATAGCTACTGCCCTATTGCCATACTCTCCACCCTCTCTAAAATACTGGAGAAAATTGTTGCTACCCAGGTCTCTGATTACCTGAACTCCTTCAAGCTCCTCACCCCTGACCAACATGGTTTCTGATGAGGGCACAGTACATCCACTGCTGTCATACAGTTTACAGATGATGTCAGACTCACTATGGACAAAGGCTGTCTCACTGGGGCTACTTTTGTTGATCTTACAAAAGCGTTTGATTTAGTTGACCACCCGCTGCTCCTATCAAAGTTGTCATCCCTAGGCTTCTCATCCTCTGTCATTGCCTGGTTCCAAAATGATCTTTCAAAGTGGCAACAATTTGTCCAGATCGGAGATGCTAAGTCCCCTCTTACTCCTACTTGGATCGGAGTGCCCCAGGGTTCAATTCTTGGTCCTCTCCTGTTTACAGTCTTCATAAATGACATCCCACCGCTCACTGGTGTTTGCTCAGCTCTGCTATATGCAGATGATCTTGTTCTTTATTCATCCTCCTCAACCCTCTCAGATATCAACCTGAATCTCAATAGTAACTTCACTACCTTTCAAAGCTGGCTATTGCAAAACAAGCTTCTCTTAAATAAAAATAAAACGGTGACTATGCTCTTCGGTTCAGGTTCAAAAATTCGGTCCTGCACCCAACCATTAAGTATCAGAGCACTAGATGGTTTTCCCCTTAACACAGTTACCTCTTTTAAACACCTAGGAGTAACCCTTGATCCCATCTTGGATTTTGACCTGCATCTAGCCTCAGTCATTAAATCTGTCAATATTCAACTTGGACTGGCATACAAGGTGAGACATAGCCTAACATCCACAGTGAGGATGGCCACTGCACAGGGGATCCTGAGACCCAAATTGGCGTATGGGTTAATAGCTTTTCCAGCAACTACTTGAAGAGCTGCTCCGAAAGTGGGATGTCTGCTACAACAGCATTTACCATTTTGCTTTGTCTTTGCCCAGACTTACTCACCGATGAACACTATACTCCAGTCAGGTATGGTTTACCCCCTCAGCCTTCCGACAGTTTACTTCCTACTGTTTTATAAAGAATATAATCTCCTCCCAGATACCTGACAAACTGGCTCTACTGCTCAAACCTGTGAACTCTGCCTACCCACTGAGATCAGCTGACAAATCCCTTCTTGTCCAACTGAGATATAAAACCAAAATGGGGGAGAATGCTTTCTTTAGCTGGGCCCCTAAACTCTGGAACTCCCTTCCACTAAGTCCAAGAATCTCCCCTTCTCCACACAGCTTCAAACAGGAGCTTCATATGGCTCTTCTAAGCTCCGAACCCTGCTTCTGTCCTCTATCCACCCACTCCTGTGCTGGTTCCTCCTAGTTGCCTACCGGCTCCAACCTCTACTATTCTCAAACCTACCTGGAAATCTTGTTATTTCCTCTCTTCTAGCACTTACTCACTAGTTGTATGACTCACAACTGTTAGTTATTTGCACTTATATTTCTGTTTTGTTACTACATATAGATTCCTGCAAATGTACTGTCATTGCTGAACATTTTGCATAAGTGTACTATGTCTGACTTCTACTTGTTCCCATGATGTTTTCTTGTATCTGCTATTGTCTACTTACCCTTTGTTGTAATCTTCCAGGTTGTACCTGAAAATAGGCAGCTATGCTGTCTAGTGTACCTACCCAGTTAACAAATACTAAATAATAAAAAGTTTTTCCTGTATCGCTCATGTCCTTGCAACAAACCTCAAAATTATCTCATAGGACTATAAAGCCATAGTATTGAGAATCTGATGCTCTTATCTTCATCAAATCCATCTCATGCCTGCCTAGACTCCAAAAAACATAATCTGCAAAGCTCAAGACTTCTATTATGGATCTTCATTCAGAAACTTGGACACCTGCATACTCTCTCATTCGACTCTACACCTACTATCTCAGTCTTAGTAGCCATCCATTCAGTTTTCTCATCCCAAGGAGTTGTTTTGTTAAAACCCTCTTACTAAGTTAAGATATCAAGTGGATCGTTTCATCCTGTTGCTTCAGACTCAAAGACCAACAGACTTCACAGAGCAGTTCATATTACATACTACCCTATCCAGAATAACTAGTGCCAGGAACTCTTTGACCAATCCATACAAGGTTTGCTTTGAGTTTTCCATCCTCATTTTACTTTTGTCATCATACAGCACAGTTTACCAAATGGTCTTTGAGCATCTGAGAACTCTTTTAGCAGCTTGGACTGAATTCTGAAGACATTCCTTTGGATAAAACTACACCATTCAAGACATCATTTCTCCCCATTATCAAGAATCTTGAAAGATACCCATTCACATGTAGAAACATACTCAACAATCTGAATCAGTTAGTCATTTGAGGATCATCTTCTTTTAGTATGCCCAGAGGACAGGCAGTTCAGTAGCCATGGCTCCTCAGAGGTTTCTTCCACAGGTGGGGATTCCTCTCCTGCATGTTACTATTCACATTCTGTGTTAGTTGGAGGAGGTGATCTCTCTTTTTGAGCCTTATACCCTATTGCCGCCTGGCTTCTCTACTGAGGGTGGGACTAAAGAAAGGCCAAAAAAAATTATACACAAGCATTATTCACTATTCACCTAACATAGACTGGGAAGGCTTTGCCCCAGATTCAGGGTGTGGGAATTAACTCCTGCTACAATCCAAAAAAGCCAGCTTTTCCCAACAACCCTCACCCAGAGTGTTTTTGAGCTCCTACCATCCTTCCTGCATCCTCCTTCTCCTCCAGTGCTCTTCTCACCATTAGTGCTTGGCCTTCTATTCCCTATTGCCACCCAGCTTCTCTACTGAGGGTGGGAATAGAGAAAGGCCAAAGTTAACTATACACAAGCATCGTACACTATTCACCTAACATTGAATTGTTCTGTCTGTCTGTCTGTCTGACTGTCTATCTATTTATCTATCTACAGTATCTATCAATCTATCTGTCTATCTACCTTTCTAACTGTCTACATAGAAGGCACACAAAATGTCTTTTAGATTGTTTTTGCACCTTAACAAAATCCCATACTACAGAGTTCACAGTTTGGTCCTGCCTAATGTCACTTTTGGGTGTGAATGGCTAGGGAATTTTCCCAGTGTGTCCAGGTAAGATTTTCCCCATTCAGTAACCTACTCACAGATTCCTCCAGTTCAGTATCAACTGGTTTGCATCTGTATCCCCTATCTCTGGGACAAGGCTAAAATGAAGAAATAATTTGTAGTACTTTTCTTTCAGTAAATTTGGGGGACAGGAAAGGCCTTCCTCTTCCCTATCTACCTCCACTCTATAGCATGAGGAACAAGCAAAGGTTTGTGAACCAGGTCCTCCTATTCCACAACAAGCTGTTTTTCTGGGTACGTCATATTTCCTTCTATTTCTGTGCTTCTTTTCTTTACCTCTTTATTCTGCTTATGGAAATCTCTGTCTCTCTTTTTCTGTCTCTTATGTGCACTCATTTCCTCATCATTATAGGGAAGGTTATTGAGAAAGTAGTAGTGGTACAGCTGGAGAACCACTTGACCATCCATAACATCTACGAACCTCTCCAATCTGGTTTTTAAATGAGGCACAATACTGAGACTGCACTGGTTCGGGTGCTCAATGATCTCTTGATAGCAAGAGATCGGAGAAGCCGCTCCATCTTGGTACTCCTTGATCTCTCTTCAGCTTTCGACACTGTGGACCATGGGGTGCTGCTTGGGTGCCTGAGGTCCATCAGTGGCCTGACTAGTACAGTCCTCATGTGGTTTACATCTTTACTCACTGGCAGAACTCAGAGAGTGGTTTCTGGGATTTATTCTTCTGACCCACTCTGTCATGTGGGGTTCCCTCAGGGCTAAGTGCTGTCCCCCATGTAGTTTGCAGTGTGTATGCTGCCCCTTGGAGACATTGCAAGATGGTATGGGCTGAGATTTCACTGCTATGCTGATGATACCCAGCTCTACCTATCTTTTGCACCTGACCAGGATAGTGCTCTCTCAATATTTAACAACTGCCTTGCTGAAATCCAGGACTGGATGAATTCGAGCTGGCTAAAGTTGAACACAGGAAAGACCGAGGTGATGGTTGTGGATCCAGGTCACCAGATAGAGGGGGTGAGGGTTGGTCAGCTCTCTGGACTTTGTCTGGGGGGCTCCCAGATCCTTGCCTCTCAATGGGTGTGAGACCTGGAGATGGTGCTTGATGATGGGCTGACACTACGATCTCAGGTGTTGGCGGTTATCAAGTCTTCCTTTTACCATTTTAGGAATATCACCAGGATCAAGCACCTTGCTCTATCCAGTGATCTGCCTACATTGGTCCACGCCTTTGTGACCTTGCGCCTTGATTACTGCAACTCCCTGTACTCAGGGCTACCTGGGACTGATATCTGCCGCCTGCAGCTAGTGCAGAACGCTGCAGCATAGTTGTTGATGGGGACTTCTCGATCTTCCCATATTACCCCTGTGCTGCGCAATTTGCATTGGCTGCTGATCCGGTGGCAGATCATCTTTAAAGTCAGATTACCGACTTTTAAATCCCTACACGGACTTGGCCCTGACTTCTTGAAAGAGCTTCTTGTACCTTACTGCCCTGAGTGACAGCTCCATTTGGCTGATGAGAGGTTACTGGAGATTCCGAGGGTATTTTTAAAATCTTCTGGGGCCCATGCATTTATGTATGCAGCCCTTGTCCTTTGGAATTCCCTACCCCGTCAGCTGCGGGAGTGCACGACTGTAGGGGGATTTAAACAGGCATTGAAAACTTTTTTATGGCAACAGGCCTTTAATGGAATGAATTGAAGGGATCCCGACAGATTATTTTATTGTTGTATTTGCCGATTTTATCATTGTTGTTTTAACCTTACTGTACAGCGCCTTGATATTCTGAAAGGCACTTAATTAAAAAAAAGATTATTATTACTATTGAGATTATTATTATCATCTTCCACAGAACAGCTCCAACTACCATTATCACTAATTGCAAACTTTGGACCAGTGCCTCTTGCTCTGAGCCAGTATGCTCCTTTTGCTTCCCCTGCTGCAGCTACTTTTTAATCATTAGAGTAACATAGCTACCCCTAGTTGCATTGCCACAATAACTTCCATGTTGTTTGTAACACTTGTATTTGTTGTGATTGTTATTTAAAAACACTGTGCCTACAGTTCTGTGTTTGATGCATTTTGATATATTATTGTTGCTCTCTTTTATGTACCTTTGTTACATGGGTTAAAGAACACCACTGTAAATGAGCCTTGGCTGAAAGATTAGAATCTTCAATAAAAATGAAATTAAAATAAATAATAATGTTGTAATTTAAGGTCAGAAAGTACTCTGGTTCATCATGTGTCCCCCCCCTTCATAAGGAAGAAAGAATAGGTATGCTGTACAAACATGTACTAAGATTATATTGTTTCCAATTTTTTTCTCATTTTCTTTCGCTTTTTAGATTCACAGTAAATTGAGCATTATGAACCTCGATTTACTTGAATATGAAATTACAGGGTGGAAGAACAAGAGCAGCACGTACAGAAATCTTGCATGCGAACATACGAAGAAGCCAGTAGAGGAAGGTCATTTGGTCTATCTAGTCTGCTCATATTGCAGGGTCCGCAGCTTGAGCTACTCTCCCTGCCCCTCCCCCACTCCTCCCATCCTCCCTACCATGATCCTTACCTTCCCCCGCTGCCTATCCCAGCCTCTCTTAAAGCTGCCCACTGTCTTCAATGAGTTGACCACTTCTGGCAGCACATTCCAAGTGTTCACCACTCTCTATGTGAAGAAGTGTTACCTGACCTCACTCCTAAACCTCCCACCCTCCAGCTTAAGACTGTGCCCCCTTGTGTTATGGTTGCCACTCAGCTTAAAGAGACTCTCCTTATCAACCTTTTTTATCCCTTTCAAGTACTTGAAGGTCCCAATCATGTCCCCCCCCTTGTCTTCTAGGGAGTATATGTTCAGTGCACTGTATCTCTCCTCATTTACCTTACCCTGCTGACCCACTATCATCTTTGTAGCCCTCTTCTGGACCTTCTCCAGCAGGTTAATGTCCTTTTTGAAGTGTGGGCACCAGTACTGAACTCCAGATTAGGTACTAAATCCTGACATGTGAAATCTCGACAAATTAAATCCCGTCACTGATTGCCCAACATGTCTAGTGCCTGACAGTTACAGTGCCCGACTTCAGTCCTGACCCTATTATTACCACAAATATAAGTTCAGCACAGGGTATAGAAGTAGAAGTAATACTTCTTACTGTGCTCAGTTTAAAGATGGTGAACAATACGCAAAAATCAGACTTAGTGCATTCAAACTGTTGTATTGAGCTCTGCTCCCCTACATTTTACATGTAACTTTGCCACTGGAAAAAATAATTTTGCCATACTGAGCTCTGCTAAGCACATACTTAAAGTATAAGTATCCCCAAAAGGTATGTCCCCAACCAATAGTAACCCTTACCAGGTGCCCTACCATCCCACTCCCCGAGTCCTGAATCAATCCCCATTGGGACCCAATGTTGTACTCCAGCAGCAGGCTGCGGTGCAGCAGCACTAAGTCTGTCTTGGAGGGAGCTGGAGAGGACACACAATAACACAGTGAGTACTGTTTGTCAAAACTGATCTTATTACCTTGATCCTGCAGCCACTGTTGTTCCAGTCCTGGTGGGGTAAGTCCTGCAACGTGCTTAGTACAGCAATGTTTTTTTTCATTAATTTGCTTAGCAGAGCTCAGTATGGCAAGGTTCTTGTTATTGTGCTGCAGGAAAGCTCGTGCCACCTTTACTTCTGTACTGAGTACTGCAGTTTTGTTTTTTCATTCAGAAAGTTTTTCTGCAGTCTACACAAGAGTACATGTTCAGGAATACATCGCTTCACAATTGGTATCCCCTTCTTTCTGGTTCTCATCTTCATAAGGTGCTGCAGAGAAGCTAGTGTGCTGAGTAGGCCAATTTTTTCTTCATCAGCGTAGTATCAGGCAACGACAGGCTGTGCAGCTCTCAGTTCAGTATCTGTTGGGATTTTAGCAGTCAGGCAAAAAAACAGTAGGGCAATTTAGTGGTCTGTATTCCGGTGACTGGATTTTAATTGTTGGGACTTCACATGTCGGGATTCAGTATGGATCCCCCGAACTCCATACTCCAGATGTGCCTTACCAGTGACCTGTACAAGAGCAGTATAAACTCCTCGCTCCTACTACTGATCCCCCTAGATATGCATTCCAGCATCTTGTTTGCCTTTGCTGCTGCTTTCTTGCACTGCGTGGAGTGCTTCAGGTCACTAGTGAGCATCACTCCTAGGTCCTTTTCCTCCTCTGATGCAGATACTTGGACTCCACCAGTGGTAGTACTCTGTCCTGGGATTCTTGCCTCCAATACGCATAACTTTGTATTTCTTGGCATTGAAGTCAAGCTGCCAGATCTTGGGTCACCTCCCCAGCTTTTCCAGATCTTCCTGTAGGTCATGTATCCCTTCAGCTGTGTCCACTCTCCTGCAGAGCTAGGTGTGATCCTTGAATAGGCACATTTTGCCCTTAATGCCATCCCCAATGTCATTGATGACAACATTGGACAACACTGGTCCCAGCACCGAGCCCTGCGTGACCCCACTGGTTACTTCTCTGGTGCCAGATTACTCTTCCCCCTTCAGCCACCCTTTGTTTTCCACCCATCAGCATTTTTAGCATGTCTGCTAATGGCGGAGGTTGAGCCAAACAGCTGCGGGGAATCTTTCACATATGGAAGATATTTCAGAACTGCTTTTTTGCCTTGTCCATTGGACCTCAAAGGTAGGGACACATTTGTTCATTTTGAGTTCTTTAAAAAGAACTAAAAACACAATATTTGAGACATCTAAGACCTGAAACTAAAGGAGGCTTTTCCGGTTTTGTTTTATAGAGTAAGAGTAATAGAAGAAGGTGAACCCCTACCCCCATAGCAGACAGTTTCTGGGCTTATGCCTGATACCAGAAGTTTGTTCTATTTATTAAGTTTACAGGTTGGTTTCACCTGAGTTGTGTGTATGTGTGTGTGTGTGTGTGTGTGTGTATATATATATATATATATATATATATATATATAAACTGTTCAATGTTAGTGGCCTGAATGATCATGCATTGTAAATGTCTGTATACATTTTATGTTTATACAGAAGTAAAGCTCCAGTGTCTGATGAAGGAACATAAGTTCTGAAACATTACACAGAATCTATTTAAGGAGCTATAAGTTCGAAAGGAGTAACATGATTTGAAAGAAATGGAGAATAAATTTGTATAATTGGACTTGGTTGAGGAGGTGTCTCTTTTTGTTTGACTTCATTATTTATCCGTTTTTCACCTTCTCCCATAAGCATCCTTCAGGCATTAAAAACTGACTTATAAAGACACATCATGGAACTTTAAAAAGAACCTTGGAATACTACACAAATGACATGTCTTTGATTTTCCTTACGGAAGGGATTTTTTAGAGTCTTCCTAAATCTACCTCATTAAGAATTTACAGTGTAATACAGGACCAAGGGACTACTGAGCCATTGTCTACAGAACACAATATGACAACATTTGCAGAATTAGGAAATATCACAGATAATATGTCTGCTGCATTAAGTATTAACCAGGATGAAGCTACACATATTATGGCTCTGGTCAAAAGCAAACATCATCTCGGACAAACAGCTACTATTGAAATACCTAAAACTATGGTGAACAAATTGGAATCATTAGAGGAAAGAGAAATCAGATTAGACTGGCATGCTGTGACACTGTTGGAATATATGACTCAAAAGAGAATTCCAAGGGGGTTAAGAGTTTTGGTGGAATACCAATTGGGTTTCTCTCCAGCAGGTTTCCAACCAAAATGGGATGGAATATGTTTGAAGTGTTTTTTTTATTTTATGCTTTTACGTATAGAAACAATAACAACTGAGCAAAGTAGATTACTGGGGGAAATTAATGACTGAGAAGCTAAAATCAAAGAAACAGTAGAAACCACACACCTGAAACAGCTTTTAGATAAAATTGAGAAATCACTAGCAGAATACGACAAGCACATACAAAACATTAAAATTAGTAAATTCAAAAGAGATATGAATGATTATAAAAATGGGAACATATACTCCTGGAACAAATCAGAACAACATGCTAATGTTTTTGATCTAGATGAAACCTGTACTTCTCTTGGTATATCAGATTCAGTTAGCTTTGAACCCCAATATAATAGAGAGTTCTCTAATAAAAGATTTTACAGCAGGCCAAATAGATGCTTCAATAGACCTTTTAGAAGATTTTTTACACCAAGAAGATATAATTATAATTATGAGCGGAACTATTATGGTGAAAGGAGACAGGACTGGCAAACAACAGAAAGACATTCAGAAAGGGATTTTCAAAGGGGTACAGAGGAGGCAGGTCCATCAGGTGTGCGAGGAAGGGAAAGAGATGCAGCAGGAGGAGGAGAAAAAGACAAAGAAATAAGAAAAAGTGCATGAACTAAGGTCGAGACAGCATCAGAGTTAATTATTTTCAATGTATCTTCATGTCCATTGACTCAATTAGAGACAAAAGTATTGAGTCATGGCCTATCTTTAAGTCTTACGGAAAAATTAAATTCGTTTAAATTAAAATTGGATTTTGAAATTTTTTTTTCGAAAAATAAGGTTAAAACATTTTTTTGGGACAAGGACACAGAGTACAGAAAATGAAACAGAAAAGAGGGATATATATTTTTAAAAAACAAGCTTTAGGCACAAAGTCACAATTTGACCCTGTTGGCTTCATACCAGTACATATAGCCAGTTACATAGAAAAGGTTAATATGGAAATAGAAAAGGTTATTACACAAAATAAAAATACAAAACCTAAATATAACTGGACCAAATTTGAAAAAGAAGCTTTGGACATTTTAAGTGCAGATGAAAACATTATTATAAAGCCAGCAGATAAGGGAAGGGGCATTGTCATAATGAACAGAGAAGATTATAGGACTGAATATTTGCGACAACTGTCAGATGAAACTACTTATGAAAAAGTTAGGAATATTCCTCTATCAGGCTTAAAAAAATGAAGATAAGGAAAATAGTTACAGAGGCTAGTGATAGAGGCATTATTGAACAATGGACGATGGAAGAACTAATAAACAAAACACCAAGAATTCCTATTTTTTATTGTTTACCAAAAATACACATAAGTATGGAACAGCCACCTGGAAGACCAATTATATCAGGGATAGGTTCAATAATGGAACCGTTGTCTATTTTTGTAGACCATTATTGTAAACATCTGGTAACAAATACGTTGGCTCATCTCAAAGACAGTAAACAGTGTATTAAAATTTTAGAAGAACTAAATAGTTCAAACAGAGATCTAGAAAATACAGTGTTGATTACCTTGGATGTAAAAAGCCTCTACACTAGCATTCCCCATGCTGGAGGTTTATCAGCTTTGGAATTCTTTTTGGATACTAAGGAACAAAATAACTGGATAAAGATTTTTTGTTACAATTAACAACAGTTCTAGAAAGTAACTGTTTTATGTTTGAAGAACAGAAATATCTGCAAAAAAATGGGACAGCAAAGGATGCTACTTTGGCACCGACTTATGCCAAACTTTATATGGCTTATTTTGAGAAACAGCGCATAGAATCGGAAAACAATCCCTTTCTAACACACATTGTCATATTTAAAATATTTATTGATGATATATTAATCATTTGAGATTGAACAGAACAACAAGCAGTAGAATTCAAGTAATATTTAGAAGCAGCCAACTATAATCCGGCATTTACTATGGCCTGTGACCCAATAGAAATCCCTTTCTTAGATTTAAAAAATATTAAGGAAAATGGAAAAATCTTTACAGATTTGTATAAAAAGGAAATGACAAGAAACACAGTCCTGCATGCTAGAAGTCTTCACCCCAGTAACTTAAAAAGCAATATTCTCTTTAGTCAAATGTTAAGGATAAAAATAAACAGTGGCACAGAGGGGAGATGCAAAGTCAATCTGGAAGATGTATCAAAAAGATTTCAGCAGAGAGAGAGGTTATACAGAAAGAGTAGTGGAAGAGGCAAAAGTGAAAGTCAATGAAAAAGAATGTGTGCTTTGCTAGAAAATAGGGATGTAGGTTTGAGTCCCACCCCAGATATAATCACAATGTCCACCCAATACTCTGAGAACTTTGGTGTAATTAAAAATATTTTACTCTCAAACTGGAATACACTGTAGACCAGTGAAATGGGGTTAAAACTGTTTGAACAAAAGCCTTGGAGCACTGCACGTAAACCCACTACAATTCATGATAAAATAATAAGAACTCAACATTGGAAACCAGAAATAAGCACATCCTGGCTAAAAAGTGATGTAAAGGGAATTTTTCCTTGTGGTAACTGTGTCCATTGCAACAATGGTGTCGGATGAAAATCCATAAAAAGCACATGGGATGATAAGGAATATGTCATTAAAGACTTTATAACATGTAACACATATTTTGTAGTGTACTGCATCTATTGCCCCTGTGGTTTATATTATATTGGAGAAACAACTAGATTTTTAAAAGCAACGAATTACTGAATATAAAAGTAACATAAGAAGGGTCGATTTGAGATCCCCTTTAGCTAGATATTTTTTGGAATGCCAGCATCAAATCTCATGCTTAAAGTTTTTTTGAGATTGAGAAAATACATGGTTTTCTAAGAGGGGGCAACAGGGAATTAGCCTTGTTGAAACGTGAGGCTTGGTGGATTTTCACATTAAAAACACATCAGTGGAGATATGGTTTAAATGAAAATTTAAATTGGACCAGTTTTAACTAAAGATTGATGTGGTGGACAACTTTATTTGTAAGCTGTGAATTTACTTAATATTCATTTTTCCCCATTGCATCCTCATTTGACATTGCCCTGGTTGCATTTTTGATCTCCTTTTGCCTCTCACTGGTTATTCATGATGCCTGTATTTGACTTACTTTCTTTGTTTGATCTCCCGCTGGTTATTTGTGCTGCCTGTATCTGACATTCTTCTCCCTTGATTGATCTCATCCTTCCTTCCCCTCCCCCTTCCCTGCCCCCCTTTTTCCCTTCTTTTGCTCTTTCCACCATTCCCCTATTTCTGAGAGATCATCAGTATTAGAAGCTGAGCTATCCACTCTGAATTATTGGGGGTTCTGGCTCACAGCATCATTTATCTTAAATTAAATATTCAAGCAGTATTGTGTGAAGTAGAGGTGTACTTAATTATTTTATACAGCCGTGGTTTCCTGGAACCATTTAAATTTGTAACAAGAGACCGAGAGAGGTCCTGTGTGAAATTGTGATTAGAGATAATTATTATTTTTGTGCTGAAAACTATAGACCGAGACAGGTCCAGAGAGAAATGGGGGACTTCCCACTTTGTTTATTGGGAAGTTTCACTAATTGACTGGGCCGCAGGAGGTGATTGTTACCATAGTAATGCCAGCACATATTTGTGTGCTCACCTCTGTAGCCCGCCACTGTTCTTTAACACCTGATAAGGTGAGGGTGAAAAGCAGTTAGTTTCAGTGTTTTCAGCGTGTTGCTAATGGTGGCGGGTGAGCCAAACAGCCACGGGGAATCCTTCACTTATGGAGGATATTTTGGAACTATTTTTGCCTTGTCCATTGAACCTCAAAGGTAGGGATACTTTTGCTAATTTTGAGCTCTTAAAAAAGAACTAAAAACACAATATTTGAGACATTTAAGATCTGGAACTTAAGGAGGCTTTTCTGTTTTTTTTTATAGAGTAAGCAGTCAAAGCATAATTTTTGTGACCGGAGACATCACTTGGACATTTGAGAAAGTAATTCTAAATTTTGAAGTACATCCTTTGTAAATAAATATTATTTGTTTTATACACGAATGTGGTGGTTTTAACACAGGTTCCTTTTGTCTTAATAGAATTTAAAAGAAATTATTTGAAGCACAAGAAGGCGAACCCCCACCACCATAGCAGACAATTTCTGGGTTTATGCCTGATACCAGAAGTTTGCTCTATTTATTAAGTTTACAGGTTAGTTCCACCTGAGTGTGTGTGTGTGTGTGTGTGTGTGTGTATACATATATATATATATATATATATAACCCCCTTGTTACCCGGGGTTACTAGAATCCCAGTAAGACCTAGTGGTAGGCAAGGAAGGCAGCTTGTGAAACTCCAGTTTAATGGATTTCACACTGTTGCACTCTGTTCTCAGTCTCAGCTGAGACTGAGGGATGACATCATCATAGAACTATCGCAGCTGCATGAGCCACAATGGAATCTGCAGAAGAGAGTTGGAGTAGAATGTTGGGAGGTTTGAACAGTAGTCTGTAGTCAGTTGGAGTTTGGAGCTTGTTGGACTGCTTCAAACGAGGATGGGACAGGACAAGGGGAAGGGTTAATGAAGGGGAAGGGTGGAAGGGAGGGGAAGCTGCAGAATAAGGGGCGCTAGCTGCACATTCGAGCAGACTTGATAGACCTCTAGGCCTTTATCTGCTGGCAAATTTCGTATGTTCGTATGTGTATGCAGATTAGGAGTGTGTGTTGTCTTTCTTTTTCTTGCAGGTGTTCCTGAAGAAGATAGAAGAGAAGACAAGAAGAGTAGGAGGGGCTCATCGGAGTTCCTCACCAGTACTTTAGTGTGTAGTAATTTAAAGTATTGTGGTGTTGTTATTGTTGTTGTTACTGTATTAACCCTTTCCCTTCCACAGGTGTGGTTGTGGGGGTAGGGAGGCAGTACAGTAATGTAATGGTGTGATATTAGTTTCTTGGTGTGTGGTTGCAGGTTGCCTAAGGTCAGGAAGGTCGCCGGGTTGTTTTTGTTTTGGGGTATTAAGTTAGAGGCAGACAGATTTTCCCTAGAGGGCTAGGGAGGATAGACAGGCTATGGTCCTGAATGGCTGTAGGGACTGCAGTGCTGAGCTATTAGGGCTATGCTCTGGACAGTTCTACCAGAGCTACTTGGCGTCCATAGTAAGTGGGTAGAGTAGAGTAGAGTAGAGGCTGATATGTCAGCTAAAGGCCTTTAGGCCCTTAGTGTTGCCTGCCTGTGCTCGCACATGGTAGGAGGGGGCCTGATCACCCCCCTCCGCAGGTAGCACATAGGGTGGGATGGCCTAAGGTGGGTAAACAATGACTGTGGACAGTCATTTTTCTGGTCAAGGGCGAGTGTAACCCCCTTGTTACCCGGGGTTACTAGAGTCCCAGTAAGACCTAGTGGTAGGCAGGGAAGGCAGCTTGTGAAACTCCAGTTAAATGGATTTCACACTGTTTCACTCTGTTCTCAGTCTCAGCTGAGACTGAGGGATGACATCACCATAGAACTATCGCAGCTGCATGAGCCACAATGGAATCTGCAGAAGAGAGTTGGAGTAGAATGTTGGGAGGTTTGAACAGTAGTCTGTAGTCAGTTGGAGTTTGGAGCTTGTTGTGAGAGAAGAACAGCAGCTCTGTGTTAGGTTCTTGGAGCCTCAGCCCTGAAATAGGCCTACAATTAGGGAAAGGTGTGTGTTTCCACCTAAAGAGAGACACAGTAAGCTATTTTTAAAGTGGTGGAGACCGCTGATTCAGGTCTCTGTGCCCCATCCCTCAGGGGATGGGGCAGGAAGGTTTGCCTGCATTTCCAGGGGCAACCCCTTGGCTACTGCTAGTGAAGAAGCTGCCTTATTTTGTCCAAGAGTGTGGGAAACAAGAAGATTTCATGATTCACCTGTGGGGCACCTGCAACCGGAGGGTGAGTTCTGCTCTTTCTAAAGGACCCATGTTTCACCCGGACTTGTGTTAAAGTGGATTGGACTACTGAAGTAGTGGGAGGCTTAGAGTAATAGGTTTACCCAAAAGTAAAAGTACGTTCAAGTCCAGCACAATGGGGAAGTCAAGAAATGTAGAGGAGATGTGACATACGTCTACCCAGTAATCTACATTGCCAAGCTTTCAAAAGAGTTGTTTAGTTTCCAGAGAAATGGCCGGGTATGGATTGTGGGAGCTGGAGGTGGGAGACCCCCCATCTTTAGTAACCAGATCCACCTCTATGGATTTGCTCTGTGGATTTCTACTTTGCCTCATAAACTTGGCCAGTGATGAGGGAAGTACCCAGATGTGGGATGGAAGGAAAATTCCCTCTAGGAGTCGAAGGCTCTAAGGTGGTTTGGGGAGCCATCAATAGGAAAACTGGTTCACTCCTATAATGGACCGCAGATCTAGTGGCCGGCAGGGGAGCTGGGCCAGTGAGGAAAACCCAAGTAGTGTACAAGACGGGCTGTGTACCCAAAGCTGCTGCAAGTCTGGGCTGTATGCTGGTGGGTTCAGAGCCTGAGGGCTGGAAATAGTGAAGAAGTGTTTTGTTGTCTCTAATCTGCATTACCAGGAATGTAGCCCCGTGGGGGTCTGTCTATGCTTGTTTGTTCAGCTTGGATGTGAATAAAAGCCACACTGTAGAATCCCATTCCTGATTTTGGACATTACAGTTATTGCTTCCTGTGTTCGGATTTACTTGGGTGCCCCTGTGCAGAGTAGCCAAACCTAGGCCCCCTGTGCCGAGTAACTAGTCCTCCCTGAACCCAGTCCCCACCATGTACTGCTGTCAGCTTCAACAGCATGCCACCTGTCATTTTGCAAAAAGGCAGGGGTCGGGGATATATATATATATATATATATATGTATATATAATTTTCAACGTTAGTGGCCTGAATGATGATGCATTGTAAATGTCTGTATACATTTTATGTTTATATAGAAGTAAAGCTCCAGTGTCTGATGAAGGAATATAAGTTCTGAAAAGTTACACAGAATCTATTTAAGGAGCTATAATTTTGAAAGAAGTAACATGATTTGAAAGAAATGGAGAATAAATCCATATAATTGGACTTGGTGGAGGAGGTGTCTCTTTTTGTTTGACTTCCTTAAGGATGGACCAGCTTTGGTCCACCCCATATCTGCTCTGATGCCCACCAGATGGTTCCTTAGCACTTCTCCCATTTTCCTGAAGTCTGCCCTCCTGAAATCCAAGAGTTTGGTCTTAGTCGGGATGCTTTCCCTGCACATATCTAAATGGAACCACACTGTGCAATGGTCACTTCCACCCAGTGGCTCCCTGACCATTATTTACTGTACATGCTCCCCATTTGTAAGCACCAGATCAAGAATTGCCTCAGCTCTTGTTGGTTCAGTGATGCCCTGAGTCAGGAACCCACTCATGTAATTAATAAGGACATTGGATAACTCCCTATTCATCCTTAAAAATAAATCTTATTTAATTTCTTTTTCACGCCATGGTTTTTAAAGGAGTTCTTGGTTTCATAATTCCGTCAAGTTGTGATAAGCCTGACCACCAACTAAGGTGATCCCATCATCGGTCAGGCACCCTAATGTGCCAATATGAGCTGTGATGCCACTGCTTTTCTATATTTCATATGTGGAGACCACCCTCAGGCATTAAACAAAAACAGAAACAAAAAAACAAAAACAAGGTGCTGTGTTTGTGTGTGAGCTGAAAACAAAACAATGGTAATATTAAATGCATGCAGAACATAGAAAATAGAGTTGGAATCAACATTTTGACCATATGCTTTCTTCAGGTATTATCTAGAAAGACAAAATAGTAATGCTAGCTTTAGTTAGCTTTAGTTCACTTTGCTATTTTCTCTTTGTAGATCATTCCTGAAGAAGACTGATGGTTGAAATGTTGATTCTAACTTGGTTTTCTATTTTCAGAGTGCATTTCATATCACTTTATGCATTGTAGTTATAGTGTAACTACACTGTCACTGCATTACAGTTGCAATTAGCTGAATGCAACAAACATGTAACTACAGTGTAATTTCCCTGTTGCATGCAATTAATGATTACTTAAAATGAAACAGATACTTAAAATATAGTATAATAATTTTTAAATCACAAACCACTAGCAACCCTACACAGTCAGAAAAATTGAAAAAGAAATGTGATTTAATCTCAGTGAATGTGTCAGGGTAAGTTTGCTGTGTCCTTAATTGTAAAATGATCAGAAGAGGTGTGGCCATCTCCTATGTAGTATGTTTCCCACTGACAATCTGTAAGCACTTACTGAGCCAGCACTCTGTTTGAAAAAAGAGCACAAAATGTTGAGGCATCATGCCTAGGTCCCAAGAATTATGTCTATAGTAGACATTTTCAGTAACCTGCTGTCAATGAGTTCTATGGCTTGACTGACAGAGAGAAAATATATTTCCTTTATTAAGTCTGTTGTTTTTGTGTCTCTCTGTATGGGAGGTGGTCAGTGTGCTGCCTTGAGTGACAGTGTACCCTGTGATTCCCTTGATAAGCAAAAAGGAGTTCAAACTTACCTTGAAGGGCTGTCCTATGTTATTGTGCAGTATCTCTACTGGCAGGCTGTTCCATAAGTTCACCACACTTTGGGAGAAGAAATACTTCCTAATGCGACCCCATAATTTACCATCTCTAAGCTTTAGGGCATGTTCCTGTTTCTTACTGGAGGATACCAGATCAGACATCTCTGCTTGTTGGTTCTATGTCAAAATGGTGAACGGGAAGGGCAATCACCATTTGGTGAGTGTACATCACTGAAAATGAATTACGGCGATGTACACTTGCGACTATGAAACCGGTGACGTTTTTTCTATGTTATGCACCCCCCCCCCACTTAAGAATTCTCAACTCCAGGGGGGTACATTTTGGGTGTGTGTATGAAATTTGAAAAAAAAGGAAAACCTGACCTGACGCAAAACGTGATTGTGCCCCAGAACCGAATACAGCACCCTCCCAACCCCAGCCTGCCACCTACCCACAATGCCACATGGCCAGCTCGGCAGCCGACCACCACACTACACCTCACATAGCCTCCCTCCCCTTCTGCCCATCATGTGGTGTGGTCCCCCCCCAGCGCATGTATATATAGTGACATTCTGTCGCTGTATGCACCTACCCCTGTATTTGGTCCCTACCCTGCCAGGTAGCCCAGAACACAGACATCATGATTGAGTCACCCTATTTGTAAGCGTTCAGTTGTGGTCACCATGTTCAATGGACACCCTGCTGGATCTTGTCAACACCCTTGAGAATGTAGAAACCAGGTCATACCACTTCTTATTTCTCTTCTCCAAGCTGAACATGCTAAGGGTCACCAACATCTCCTCATAGCTTTTACCCCCACATACCCCTAATCATTTTGGTGACCCTGCACTGTGCCCTCTAGACTGCCTCACAGCTCTTTTTTGTATTGAGGAGCCCAGAACTCCATACAGTATTCCCAGTGGAGCCTGACCAGAGTCTCACATAGAAACATTGAATGTGACAGCAGAAAAAGGCCATAGGCCTATCCAGTCTGCCCAGCTCTGTCTACTATGTGTGTGATGGTCCTGCTTGGGCCATGTTGACAGCAGCCCTACCCCTGACCCAAACGTACCACATGTATGTGGTATCTACTGTCACAAATTCGCTCAGCCAGTCAACCCTCTACTCCCAAAGTGCCAACCTCTGAGCGTATGATTTGTGTTCAGTGTAACAGACAAGGTAACCCTCTTGTCTGTTTTGTGGGTTCAAGTCACCTTAGTCTCAAGCTCTGGAAGGATTCAAACTGATAACCTATTGTTAGCATACCCAATTATCAGGCTCAAATAATTCTGTCTTTGGGGGGCCAGATATCTTTGCCTACAGGCACCCAACCAGGTCTTTCAAATGAACCCTTAGAACTCTATGCAAGACTTTTAGAGAACTCTATCCATTTCCCAGTTTGGTATACAATAAGGCCCTACACAGTGTACTTATAACCTTTAAAAGCTCCACTTAAAATAAAAAAGAAATGTCAAGGCACTCCAGCAGTTTCGTTTGTAAAAAAAAATATCTTTACTTTAAAAGTATCAAAACAAAACAATAATTACAGAACAAATATATATCCCAACACATACAGCCTTAAAACAAACAGGTAAAAAAGTACAGTTCCTACAATTTATAACTTCAGACTAATCTTGTCTACGGTCCTTACTTCAGTGCTTTGATGTCAGAAATATTGTCTTGTGTGTCTCTAAGGTTTGCTCAGTTGGATAAAAGAGTTCTGAGCCGGCCTCCTCTCTGAGATCATTAAACTCTGCCTTGGTGTATTAAAAGTTATATGTCACCACACAGGATGTCCCAACAAGATTTAAAAAAAATGATAAGTGACATACTCAATTTCCTCTCCTCAGGGTAACTGGTCAGAACTGTTTTTTTTGTTCTGACATACACACACACACACATAAACAGGTTCTGTGATGTCCTCCCAAGGCTTCCTTGAGAATGTGTATTTGACCTTCCAAATAAGTCTGGATCATGCCTGGCCCAGACATCAAACCTCTTCAATGTCCATTCTGGCTTCTCTCCAACACCCCTCCCCACAAGTCCTTCCTGGCAACTATGCAAGTCAAAGGATCTCCCTGAGGGCATTATGAATGGCTAATCTTATTTCCTGGGATGAAAGCAAATTGACAAGGTAATTGCACCTCAGATCTCTGCAGTTTAAAATACCTCCTGTCCTTTGAACGTATCCCTGGGGGGTCTTGATGTGTCAGTTCTAGTAAGACAGTAGTTTCCTCAAACTGACCTTCCCATTATATATTTTATATGTAATAAAAAAAATGAATACAGCACTCGAGCACTCAGAGCTGGCTGTCTACGTCACACCTACAATGTGTGATTCTAGTGTTTAAGGCTATCTATTCTGTTAACTGTGTGAGGCTGCAACTAGGTCTAATAAACTGCTGCTTTTTTGTTTGTTAGATGTGGAGGCTCAGTTACCCCATCTCCATCTTTTCTCAGTCACTTTATTGAAGCTTTACTATAGCAACAAATTATATTTGGTGGTGCTGTTCAAGAACTGCAGTTTAGTGCATGGTAGAGAACTGTTCTGCATGGATTTCCCATCATACCTCTCAACCTTTTGTCCCCCAAATGTGGAACATTGCCTCTCAAAATGTGGAACAAATGAGCAAAATGTGGAAAACTTAATCAAATCTTTACCTAGGAGGCTTAGAACACTTAAAATATTTGCATTTGTGTTCAGAAAGTCTGTCATTAATTGAGTAATGTAAGTTTTGCATCATTTACTATATATTTTTGCTTTAAAATGTTAATACTAAATGTGGAACAAGGCCTCACAATGTGGAACAGGGAGCTTTTCTGAAGTAAAATGAGGAACGTTCCTCGTAATGTGGTACAGTTGAGAGGTATGTTTCCCATCCCTTTCAAAATGCGCTTGTATCACAGTTCAAAGGTTATGGAATGTGATTGTGCTCCTCTGTGGTACAACAGAATTCTGAAATCTCTAGAGACTGCACGAGTCTGTTTAGTTTTCAAATGGAAAGAACCACCGTGCTCACATGAAGTAGTTGAACGGGAAAGTGAACAGCTGTGATGGCCTTGGCACTCTTTTTCACATTTCAGATGACTGTCTGGAGTTTATTAGACTCCAAGAACAACCCGACCACCCATAAAAATGGCAAACTACTAAAACTGGACATTAAATGCAGCTTTAGAGAGGGAAGGATGAGGTGAGCAATGTAGTGTGGAGCAAGAAGAACTATACTAATACAATAATTTTCCCCGAATCTCAGAAAAACCAAACAAGAAAACAATATGCACTATAAAAATGTTGGCCGGGCAACCACATGCCTGATCAGCCTGATCTGCAACCTTGGGGATTCTGATTGCTTCAGCCCCCTCAAGCTTCACTCGTGAGGTCTGATGTAATCCGAACCCTCTGTGACAACACAGGCTGCTTATGCAAGGCTGTCCATCCAGTATTCTCTATGTTTAAGGTGTGTGTTTCTGGTCTTGCACCTGATTGTGTAACAGCTTCATTTAATAGGTGTGTACGCATGTTCCAGTTTCACAATATTACTGAGATAGCTGTCAGGCAATGAGATATATTGAGCAATAACTGTGTTATTTTCAAACAACAAGTACCTCACCAGGAAAAATGGAAGAATTAATCCAACTGACCTGCTAGAAGTTTCTAAATTGAGGACACCAAACAGAATGAAGACGTGAGTAATGGGGGATTAGATGGCACTTGCACAGCCACAGAATTTTGTGTAACGACTCTGCTGACAGACCACTGACAAACTGGCAAATAAGCTGAAAAGCTGCCATATGCTATGACTGTGTATACACCAATCTGGCTATCCTTTTAGTATTTAGACAGAACTCCACAGTTCCCAAACACTGAAAGGGATAAAAAGGCCTGCCCAAACAAGCATGCCTCTAAACGATTTTTAAACAACTCTTGACAGTGAGGGTGGAATGTACTCTTGTAATGAGAGCTGTATTGGAGCTAATAATGAAAAGTCACGGTCACTATTGGATCTCAGTCTGGATGCTTCTGCTGTTAGAATCATTTTATTCTGATGATGATAAAGTGTAGTCCATTATATCGGACAGGCAAGAAGTAATCGCTGTGCTGGAGCAATACCTTAAAGAAATCATGGACTGGATGTCCTCCCTGGCATATCCCTTCTCTGTCACTGAGCTCCTCACCACCCTGTCCTCCCATGCCTGCACTGGCTAGCAGCTCATCCTAGGTGATTTCTTTTTTTTTTTTTATTTAGTACATTTTTTGCCTGCTGGGTCACCGGCAACTCAGCCCTTGGTCACGGCCCCTCTGTACCTCCACCTCTGGTAATCACCAGGCTTCTCTACAGTCACCCTTGGCTTGCCCCCCCAGAGGGCAGGGTTGCGGAGCTGCTCCTCTACCAGCTCTGCACTACAAATATCTGGTCAGGAGAGCACTGTCACCAGAGGCTAATTGGGACCAAGAGGGAAGGGCGCCATGGAGGTGACCCAACAGCATTTTTCCCCTATAAGCAGGGCGGGGACATGCAATGATGACCAGCATCCACCCCGCTCTGAAGTCTTGCTGGGGTCGGCACTTTGCAGCGAACCCAGCCTCTGCTGGGTGCCGCTCATGCGCCAAACACATGACCCCCCCCCCCCAGAGAAGGAGAGCAGTCCTGGGGATGCTCTATCCTCTTCTGCCCAGCCGGCCCTCCAACAACCCGAGTCAATTCCCAAACCCGGGTCGCCGGTGTCGCAAGTGGAAATCCAACCGTGCGCTGACAGGCTGGCTTATCCTAGGTGATTTCATTTTCAATTGACTCTCATCATCCCATCATAAATGATGCCAAAATGTAAAATCTCTCCAGCTTACACAACTGATCTCTGATCCCATAAGACTCAACCCCAAATCTATAACTACTCCCTTCTGGACTGGATTCTCTCCTCCCACCCCCACTGTGGATGCTGATACCCTCCATGACATCCTCAATGACCATCATATGGTCTACTGCATATGTGGGATTCAACAAATCAATGTTTACCCCCAAATTCATCCAGATTAGATCCATTCAATCCCTGGATCTGTTCACTTTACTTGCTAATATGATGACTACTGACTGATACCCCATACTTCCTGCCAGCAACATTAACACAGCTCTTGAATTTTTTAACTCCAAATTCTTTTCAGCCAGGGATGATCATGTCCGCCAAGGAAAACTTGGATCCATGGTTCATACCTCTCCTGGATCACAGTGGAGTTGCTGGCCTGTTACCATGCATATGACCTTGCCTGGTGGACCCACAAGTCCACTGACTCCCCAACTGACCTTGCTAAATATAAGCCACTTTGTAACACCTGTACCAGAGCTACTAGGCTTGCAAAGGCTAACTACTTTACATCCATGCTCCTGAACAACCTTAACCACCCCTCAAAGTTCTGGAATGCCCTCTTCCTCCTGCCTTCCCAGCCTCCTACCATCTGTTGGGGCTACCCGTGATATCGGGGTTATGGGTGGGGGGGCCACTAGACTACCAGGGCTTGTATTACTGTCATTTAACCGGTGATCGCGGCTACGGGAGGGAGGGGGGTTCCACTAGACTACCAGGGATTTCTGTCTTTATCATTACTGGTGATTGTGGCTACAGGGAGGGAAGGGGTACCACTAGACTACCAGGGAGTGTATCTATGTCATGTGACCAGCAATAGTGGCTATGGGGAAGGAGGGGGTTACCACTAGACCACCAGGGATTTTAATTGTACATTTGCCCGCGATTGGGCCACCGGGAGGGAGGGGGGTACCACTAGACTACCAGGGAATGTGGATCATGTCCTAGTCCCCGTGATCATGGCTATGGAGTGGGGGATGCTCCAGGACCTCCCAGTCCACACATCATACTGTGCAGGGTGCCAGGCACAAGTAGCTGGGCTGCCCTGTGCAACGCATGCAAATGGGGCCATAATGACATGCTAATGGCCCCAGTTGTGTCATGCATATATTATGGCCTCATTTGCATGCCCTTTTCAGAATATCATGGGTGCTGCACCCAGTGCAACTTCATTTGCGTTGGCGCATCCCCGTGCTCCCTATCTGTGGCTTGCGCCGTGCGCAGTGCCACTGCACCATGTGCAGTCCGTGCCATATTCAGCGGTGCTGCACCATGGCACATCACCGTTGAATAACACCTGGTTCTGGCCTCAGTACAGCCCAGCTATACTGCGCCCATGCTTGCACCATTGCCAGGCACAGCCTGAATATTCGGGCCTGTATGTACAAGTGATTTTTAATACATAATAAAAAGCAAAGTACCTATAGTGTTACCCTGTCATGGAGATGCTGGCAGGAACACAGCAACTAAACCTCTGACTGGTTTTGTTTACAGCATCTACAGGGTGTGCCACTGTGTTATACATAGACATGTTAAATAGCTATCCCCTTAAAGAGACAGTGTTATCTAGTGCAATATGTACAAATTCACAACTGTTGCAACTAATAAAAACAGTACAACAAATGTATACATTGGCCACCATGTTTCAGCAGTAATTTCAGCTGCAAAACAGGTTCCTCCACGGAAAGGTAAAGGAAAGGATAAATGGGAAAAGGGGTGGGTAGGTGGAGATGGGCGGTGATGGTTCTGTGTCATAACAGCAAAACAAATTGTGATGAGCAAAACAGTGAAACAAAGTCAGCACAGAAAACCATGATCAGCAAAACACTGAGGAGCAAAAGCAGTGAACAGGACAGCAAGCAGCAGGAAAACACAAATGGGGTGAGGACAGGCAGGACACTATGGGGGGAGCAAATAAACTATTCCAACTCTGATGGGGACACAAGCAGCTGAGGAGAACAAAGTCGGGAGGGTGAATTTATTATTCTCAATCGGGGATGAACTTGGGAAGGGACAAATTTGGGAGGGTGGATTTAATATTCTCCCTTTGAGCTGGGGACTGAACTCGGGGAGGAGACAAAGTTGTGAGGTGTGAATTTAATATTCTCTCTGTGGGGACTGAACTTGAGAAGGGGACAAATTCATGAGGGGGGTGAATTTAATATTCTCCCTCCAGGTTGGGAACTGAACTTGGGGAAGGAGACAAAATCGGGAGGGGTTAAATTTAGTATTCTCACTCTGGGAGAGGGGGACTGAACTCAAGGAGGGTGACCCAGAAGTACCAAACCCACAGGCGATGACTCTAACCTGTACACTACGCTCACACCACAGTTTCTAGCACACAATGGTTGGATTACATCGCTCAGCTATATTACTGCCTACTACTGCTGCCTACCTTGCTAAACTAACCATGTGCTGTAAAGACAATGTAGCTAACCTTGCATTCGCTGTTACTGCCTTGCTGTTTTGTACTCGCTGTTTTTCACTTACTATCTTAACATGATTCCGTCGGGGATGAGGCAGGAATGAAGGAATAAATGGAGGAACTATAAGTAAGCATTAATCACCGAGATAGAAGGCATTTCCCAGGAATTAATGCATGGTTGGGTGGTGGGGAAGCCCTCGGACAACTTCTATCAGAAATGGCACACAAATGGAGATGCGTGTCAAAATTTAATGTTTGTGCATAAAAAATACCCATAACAGGCAAGGGTACTTAAAGCACAATCCATTATACCAATCACATATAAGGACTACAAGACCCACTAAGTGGCAGCATGTCATCCAAAATATGTCCAGAAAATGTTATGTACATTTAAACTATGGAAAAATAAGATAAAAAGTCATATCAAATATTAAACTGCAGCTAGTGAAAAATCCCCTTAGTTTAAGTACAAAAATGGGTCCACCCAAATTCCAATGTACTCGAACCAAAGTGGTATCCCAAGATAAGGACATTAGCGTGTAGGCTATTCACAGGAGGGCGATGACATAACGGCAACTGGGGTGTGGGTGATGGTCTGTTAACAGCACTGTGTAGGTGTGCTCATTCCCTTGCACGTGAGTGGCATAATCGTGACTGGCAATGATGGCGAGAACAATACCGGCGAGGGGGAATAATGGCAATGGGGGATTAATGGTGATGGGGCTTAACAGAGACCACAATAATGGAGAGGGAGGAAAAAAGCCAGTGATGGGAACAGCGACTGCACACAACAGGAGTACAGGGACAGAGTAGCATGGGAGTACAGGGACAGCGCAGCACACCAGTGGCAGTGGAGGCGCAAGGGTCACCCGTCCTCCCGCATGGTGCACTGTGTGGGTGGTTCACATACACTTCCCCAAATCCCACCACCCCACAACTGTGCATGGGCGCACCCCCCCAGACACAGTGAAGATGTACGTCGGCAGCACCAACCCCCTGAACCGCCACTGTAGCACATGCCGAGGATCCAGGCAGCAAATGCCTCTGACTGTCTGTCTGCTGGGAGTTTGATTCCCAGCACCATCCACCAGCGCACAAACCCTGCAGGCCTATGTTGCCACCTATATGCCGTACACAGTAGGAGCTTCACCTTTCACTACAGGAGTGCAAATACCCTGGTGCATGTACTCACCGTTGATGTTTGTTGCCAGTACTTTGGGGGTCCAGTGCAACAGTAATCCATCGCTGCATGACATACACTGACCACTGGCACTATAGTGCGTGTCCCACCATGGGTTACATCTTTTATGCCAATGGGGGCAGGGCTATGCATGCACACAGGTGTGCAGACACATGACCTGCATGGGCCCAATAAATGGCAGTTTTGCGGACATGTCGGCCTCCCAACAGTAAGGTGAATGGATGATATGGGCGAGGTATGGTTCATCGTTAGTCAGAAGGGGAGGCCACTCCTGTCCCACTGGGGATTCCTGTACTGGATGGACAAGGAGGTAAAGAGTAAAGTTTACTGATGCTGCATGCAGGACCACCATTCCAGCTGCCCTGCATGTGTTCACATTGAGGCAGATGCCATGGTGTTTATGTGATGACCCCACAACCATGTCCCTGATGCAGAGGAGGTGGGGGTCCATGAGGTCCTGTCCAAGATGTGTGATCAGACACGCTCCAGCAGGGAGGGCACCTCACAGGTGATTGCATGTTGTACCACTGGTGTGCCCAAGGCCATGTCTGGCAGGCTACCTGCACTACCTCTCAATGAGGCAGATGGTGCAGTGTGTGCAGCAAGCCAGTAGGGGAGGCCATGCCACACTGACTACACTGCAAGACTTGGTGGAAACCCAGAGTATGCTATCACTGGGGCCGGAAACACATTCCTGCAGCATGACAGTGGTCCCTCTGAGGACTGCATACTGATATTTGCTATACCGCGAGCACTGCATTACCTCACTGGCAGTGCCGACTGGTTCATAGATGGCACATTTGGCTGCTCACTGCCACTGTTCGGCCAGGTGTATACGGTGCATGGTATACACGAGGGTGTAGTCCTACCATTGGTATTTGTCCTCATGCTGGGCCAGACAGAGAGAGCCTACACATGTGTTTGGGAAGGTCAGCAAGCTCATGGGTGGTGTGCATCCCAAGACTGCCCTAATGGACTTAGAGAGGGCTGTCTGGTGTGTGTTTAGGCCACCTTTGAGGGGAAAGATAAGGGGCTGCTTTTCAATTTTGCCAGTCCATCTGACAAAGAATACAGCAGACCCCTGAGTTACATGCCTGTTATGCCAAGGATAAGGAGCTCACCCTGAACATCCGAATGCTCCTCACACTGGCATATGTTCCCGGAGACACCGAGGATGGGGCCTTTGGTGAACTGCTAAATATGCCATTCTACAGGTCCCAGGAGGAGCTACTGCGGTCCCTCCTGGAGTATATGGAGGCAACATGGGTTGGACGTGTGGTGGGCAGGATGGCACGCCGCCGACCCCTATTTCTGGTGCCCACCTGGAACATGTATCAGGCAACAGTAAAAGGACATGCCAGGACAAATAACTCTGTGGAGGGCTGGCACTGAGGTTTTTCAACCAGGGTAATTGCCTGCCACCCAAGCTTCTGGCAGTTCCTGGACAGCCTGCTGGAGAATGAATGCCTGACAGGGGTCCGGATGGAGCAGCTGCTGTCAGGTGCTGGGCCAGCATGCCCAGAGAGATGGTACTGTGACCTTACCAGGTGGATCGAGGCAAGCGTTGGTGAATATGCGAGAGCACCACCAAACTACCTGCGTGGGCTCGCCTACAATTTCCAGCTGCAGATGTAGTCAGGTGTGGTGCAGGCATGGTTGTTGCCCCAGTTCCACAGGCCACCCTGTGGCACTGCCACTCTCTGCATGCCTTTCTGTGCCACAGCTACACTTTGGTTACACCTGTCGGTGCCTGTCCTGCAGCCACCTTCCTGGGTGCCCTCAGCGGCTGTCCTTCAATGCACCCATGTGGCATGACCATGTTCACTGCTGTACCTCTGGCCCGTGGCCTCATGGTGGCATCACCCTACTGCATTAATGCTAGGCAGTCAGCATCCCCTAAATCCCTCCTGTGTCATTCCACCCATGTGGGTGTTATTCCCCAACTGCATTCACCCCCCCATTTGTGTGGTCCCCTGTTTGTGTCTGGTGGTGGTGGCAGTGTTTTGTTTTTTTCCTTTTTTTTAAAACCCACCCCAGTTGCCATTCTAACGGTCACACCTGTCCCTGCACACCATCCCTGTTCTCTGCATTGTGCCTGCACTCTTTTCATGGGCTTACAGCCGCCCAGCTGCCATTCGCACTGCTGCCTGTGCACCATCCGGGATTTCCCGGTCCTGCATGCGCTCTGTCAGTGATTGCGATTCTGCAATCGCCTTATCACAAGGATCAAAAGCTTTTGATGAGATTAGTAACAATAATATTGCCCCTTAATGAAATATAAAAGGATTTCTGTGAGCATATGGAGAAACAGAAGATATTGCGAGGAATTCATAATGAATCATATACAGATAATATCAAGATAACATTTCTACAGATATACATAGACACTGACAAGTAACCTTGGGATATAAGTCTCCATTCTTCAAAGCTCCTTAAAAAACTACCAACTCATAAATCTGGATAATATACATAAAGGACTGCTTATTTCAGAGAAGCTGTGAGTACAATACTGTAATTTATCCCTGGGGGCTTAAGAGCCCCAAGTGTGAAAATCTAAAAAGATTCCCTTTTGGAAATCAGAGGTCCCCACCCTTGGTCCTAGTTCATATTTTTGGATTCCGCAAAATTTGAATTTGTGTTGGACAGTGTTTGAGGCTTTCTCTAAATGAGAGTATAAGAAACATAGAAACAT
The DNA here is from genome assembly GCA_016271365.2 of Neoceratodus forsteri. Lineage (NCBI taxonomy): Eukaryota > Metazoa > Chordata > Ceratodontiformes > Ceratodontidae > Neoceratodus > Neoceratodus forsteri. The sequence goes on from CM057450.1 coordinate 1,404,682,697, forward strand.
AGACTTTGATGGCTGATAAGGACCGCTAGGCCCATCTAGTCTGCCCATTTCCCTACCTACAGGATAGGCCGCAGATCCTAGTTAACCAACAGCCTATTTCTTCCTACCCCCCACAAGAATTGCCTTATGTCTGTCCCATGCATTCTTGAATTCTCCCACAGTTTTAGACCCCACAACCTCCTCAGGAAGGCTGTTTCATGCATCCACTACCCTCTCTGTGAAATAATACTTCCTCACATTGCCCCTGAACCGCCTCCTTCTATCTTTAAATTGTGTCCCCTTGTTCTTGCAAGTCTCTTTTTCTGAAAGATGCTACCCTCTTGGACTTTGTTGATTCCACTGAGGTACTTAAAAGTTTCTATCATGTCCCCCCTCTCCCTTCTTTCCTCAAGGGTATACATATTAAGCTCCTTTAGTCTCTCCTCATACGGCTTCTCTTGCAGACTCTGCACCATTTTAGTTGCCCTCCTCTGACTGCCTCTATCCTGTCTATGTCCTTCGGAGATGGGGTCTCCAGAACTGGACACAGTACTCAGATGGGGTCTCACCAACTGTCTGTACAGAGGGATAACAACTTCCTGTTTTCTGCTGCTGATGCCTCTCCCTATACATCCCAGCATACCCCAGCCCCCCCTGCCTTCTCACATTGCTTGCTAACCTTAAGGTCATCTGATATGATTACCCCAGGTCCCTTCCGTTTTGTTGTTGTTACTACCTCCCCACCATTGTGTAATTTTCCCGTGGGTTTTGTTTCAAGGTGCATTGTTTTGCATTTCTTTGCATTGAATCCTAGCTGCCATACTTCTGACCATTCCTCCAACCTTGCCAAGTCCCTTTTCATCCTTTCCACTCCATCTTGTGTATCAACCCTGTTGCAGATCTTTGTGTCATCTGCAAAGAGACATACTTTTCCTTCCAGTCCCTCTGCAATGTCACTGATGAAGACATTAAAAAGGACTGGACCCAATACTGAACCCTGCAGTACCCCACTAGTAGCCCCTCTTTCTTCAGAATGGACTCCATTTACTATTACCTTCTGTGTCCTGTTGTCCAGCCAATGTTTTACCCAGGCTACCACCCTGGGTCCCACTCCCAGGCTGGTTAATTTGACTATTAATCTTTTGTGTGGGACTGTGTCAAATGCCTTGCTAAAGTCTAGGTAGGCTATGTCCACAGCCCCTCCCTGGTCTACTACTTTGGTCACCCAGTCAAAGAAATCTATTAGATTCATCTGACATGACCTTCCCGCTGTGAACCCATGCTGCCTTGGGTCCTGTGCTCCACTCCACTGGCCTCTAGGTACTCGACTATTCTTTCCTTCAGAAGTGACTCCATCACTTTCTCTACCATGGTGGTCAGACTGACAGGTCTGTAGTTTCCTGCCTCTGTCTTGGACCCACTTTTGTGAAGGGGAATCACATACACCTTCCTCCAGTCCTCGGGTACCACACCATCCTCCCATGATTTATTAAAAAGAGTAGCCAGTGGTTTCACTAGTTCCTCCCTTAATTCTTTTAGAATTCTGGGGTGAATTCCATCAGGACCCATTGCTTTGTCCACCTTCAGTTTTAGGAGTTCTTGCAGAACCCTTTATTCTGTGAAAGGACTGGGATCGATCCCCCTAACAAGAGTGCTTCTGTTAATTGGATTAGGCACTTCCCCCTCCTCTTTTGTGAATACTGAGCAGAAATATTCATTCAGTATTCCTGCTTTTTCACTATCCCCCTCTGCCCACCCACTGTTCATTCTATTCAGCCTCACTATCCCTCCCTTTGTCTTTCTATGCTCGCTGATGTACCTATAAAAGGTTTTATCCCCCTTCTTAACTGAGTTGGCTATCTTTTCCTCAGTTTGGGCCTTTGCTATTCTGACTTCTCTCCCTGCTTCCTTCTGCCTTAACTGGTACAGCTGTCTGTCCTGCTCCTTCTATGCTTCCTTATACTTCCAGAATGCTATCTTTTTCTTCCTGACTTTCACAGCCACCTCTTTTGAAAACCATAGTGGCTTTTTCTTTCATTTTGATTTGTTCATTTGCTTCACACAAAGGCTTGTTGCCTCTGTAATGGCAGTTTTGATAATTCCCCATTGTTGCGCCACACCTCCTTCTAGCCTGTTTGCTAGTGCTTTTCTGAGGTACTCTCCCATCTTGCCAAAGTCAGCCCTCCTAAAGTCCAGTACCCTCACTTTTGTATGGCTTGACTCTATAGCTGAGTTTAACGTGAACCACACTGTTTGATGGTCACTTGTCCCCAGATGGCAACCCACTTCTAGATCTGAGATCCTCTCACTGCCCCTGTTTGAGTATGGGTCTAAGATTGCTCCCTCATGAGTGGGTTCCAAACTAGCTGTCTAATGCCTGCCACCTGTAGGGCATCAAGAATGGCCCTGCTCTTGGATGTGGCTGCAGAAATGTGCTCCAGTTAACATCTGGCATATTCAGGTCTCCATCAACAGTATCTCCCCTTTCTCTGCCATTCTAAGAATGCCTTCTATCATATCCTTGTCCATTCCTTCCCCCTGACATGGGGGTCTGTACACAACCCCTGTGCGGATTGTGGTGCCCTTTCTAGTCTCCAAGGTGACCCACAGTGCCTCCTCTCCTCCCTGTTTACTTTTTTGTTCAGTTGCTTTTATCGTTTCCTTTACATAGAGAGCTACTCCTCCCCCTCTTCTCCCCTGCTTGTCTCTCCTGTAGGTTATGTACCCTGGTATGTTAACATCCCAGTCATGGTTCTCTGTGTACCATGTTTCTGTGACTGTTACGACATCCAGGCATCCCTCTTCCATTAAGGCCATCAGCTCAGGGAGCTTGTTGCCCAGACTACGGGCATTGGTACTCATTACCCTCCAATTCCTTATGGCCTTATTCCCTTTTGCCCCATCCCTGTCCTTCTTGCCTTTGTCACTTTCTTCATTTACCCCTGCCCTTCCCTCTATCGACACCTCTATGTTGGTGTTTGCCGGACTTACTACTGTGATTATTTGGGGGGGGGCTAGGATTTTCCAGCTCCTTTCCAGTGCCTCCCCCCTTGGCTAGTCTAAAAGCTTGCCAATGAAGCATTTAAACCTATCACCTAGGATCCTGGTTCCCCTCCCGACAGATGCAGCCCATTATGCCAGTATAGGCTTGCATCACTCCAGGTGGACCCCAGTCCCCAATGAAGCCAATCCTGAGCTCCACACCAGTTTTTCAACCACTGATTGAATCCCATGGTGCGGAACACCTAGCCTCTCCTATGCCATAGATGGGTAGCACCTCCGAGAAGGTTACTGTGCGTGCTACTTGACTAAGGCCCCTCTCCAATTCCACAAACTCTTCCTGCACTTCTCTAATCCCTTTCTTAGCCAGGTCATTTGTCCCTAGGCGGACAAGGACATCCAGCTCCCTCCCCTGTGCAGCTGCTCCGGCAATCCTGAGGATTCGCTTCCTGTCCCTGCAAGCTTAAATGGGAGGGATGCGCCTCTGTTCCACCACCCTCACCCTCCCTGAGCCCACTGTGGTCCAACCGCTCCTCTTTCTTGGCAACCTCTGAGGCAACGGCAGTGGCACTGGTGATCCCTGGATGGAAGAGGAGGTCCCACAAATCCTGGCCAACTCAGCTTGGAGATGAGCAACCTCCTCCCTCAGCCCAGAGAGGTGCCTGCAGATGGGACAACACTGCATCCTCCAGAACGTCTCCCAGAAGATTGCTGCTCCACAGCCGCTTCACTGCACCACTCCCATCATGTCTTATTTCTGGCCCCTTAACTGTTGTTTAGGATGCTTACTCTTTCCTCTGTTTATTTTTTTTCTCCCTATTTACTGCCTCTGTGCCCTTTATTTCTGGCCCTTTAACTGTTTGCAATCCTTACTCTTTCCTCTGTTTTTTTTTCTCTCTCTCCTTACTTTCTGCCTGTGTGCCCTTTAAGCTCCTGATTGTCCTGTTCTGAGACAAGAATATCCTATATTTCGCAGTAGACCACTAACTTGCTCAGAGGCAGACCTCCAGCAGCTAGAGGGGGCCGGAGAGCTACTCTTGCCCTTCTAGGATGGTGGGTCCTTGGTGGTTCTGTGATCACTCACTTCCTGCCCCTAAACAGGAAGTTCCTGTTGTCAGTCAAATCCTGTGCATATAAAAATAGAACTAGCTTTGGGTGGAGGGGGAAGGAGGGCAATATAGTCCCAGCAGAGAAGTTCAGTCACACAGCAGTCCTTTCTCCTGGTGTCTTCTGCCAAGCTATTAGCAGAAACTTTCTAAGGCAGTCTTTAAATGTAGCTTCCTTCTAGCTAAGCCACTTCCTACTTACCAGATCTTTCTACAAGTAATTTAAACCTCACAGCAGTTAAGTCCTTTCAGTCACCTGAGATTTACACCTACATAACTCTTCAGATACCCATTCAGTTCAGTTAACCCAAACACACACTTTTTTTTTGTATGTTAGTTTTTTTACCCTAAATTAAAAGTCAAATACAAAAGTTCTTCTACTTTAGTCCCAGCAGAGAAGTTCAGTCACACAGCAGTCCTTTCTCCTGGTGTCTTCTGCCAAGCTCTGCCAAATAAGGCATTGTGAGTGTTCCTGTTACAGACAGAGCTTAAATGCTCATCCACTCTTACATTTGGGGCACATTTAATTCTGCCAGTGTAAAATAATCCACAGTAAAAATGGCCAAATAAATTACACCCTGGGTTCTACAATTAGTGAATTTATTGATCCTGTATTCCCTGTTACTGTTAGCTGTTTAAAAGGACCTACATTTTTTTTATCAAATCACAGTACCAACAGTGGCCACATGCCTGGCATCCCATGGTTGCACTTGGTAGCCAATTTGGTCTTTGAGTCTTTTCTACTGGGAAAAAGCTATGGATAAGCATGTCACAGAGGGGAGGCGCAACTGGATGGCAAATATAACAGATACTTGCTAATGCGGCTCCTTGGGGCACCTATATTTAAAGTTTATTAACAGCTACTTACTGCATTCTTAAATAGCCAAATATTGGATTGTCACCTTGCGCTTTTATGATGGCATTGGGAAAACAAAAAAGCAAGCAGGCAAAACTGCCTTTTAACTCCCGAAATCAACCCAGACCGAGCGCGGGTGAAGTGCATAGCCCCTGGACACGGGACCCCAAGCCAGAGTGCGTGGGAGATCAACAAGATCTCAACATGGAGACCATTACAAAATTGCTTGCTGGAGTACCTTCCACGCTGCTGCAGATGCAGCATGAGATGAAAGACAGTTTTGTAAACATCAAGACTTAGCTAGCTCACCTCCAAACTGTGGTCACCGGCCTTTCCGAGGCGTCAGCGGCACTCACATCCCAGATATCAGAGCTCGAGCGCAGGGTGGGAGAGCTAGAAGATTGTTATGCAGGGAGTTTCTGCAGAATGAAATGGACTCCTTTCTTCTTTGGCCGAACTAAAAGAACGCATTGACGAGCAAGAAAATCTTTCTAGGAGGCCTAATATAAGAATCACTGGAGTCCCGAAAGGCACTGAGGGCCAGAACCCAATTAAAGGGCAGCATCACTGGCTGGTGGAGCAGTTAGGCCTCCGGGAAGAAGTGCAGCCTATGAGACTGAGAAAGCACACCATGTGGGCGCCCCCTCCGAAGCAGGGCGACAGACCGCGCCACTCTCCAATCAAATATCTCCGGTATGCTGACAAGGAGGCAATGCTGCAGAAGGCTAAACAAATGGGCCCTATTTCATTTAGTAATGCTAAAGTCTGTATCTACCAAGACTATAGCAGAGATCTTCAGAATCTGTGGCAAAAATTCAATCAAGTTAAAAGTAAGCTGTACCAACTCAGTTGGTCATTCGCCTTCTTATAACCTGCTCATCTGTGAATTGTCAGTCTAGGCCAGAGTCCTCGATAGTTCATGTGCCCCAAAGCAGCAGAGAAGTGGATCATGGAGGAGGAGACCAGGAGGGATGAGGTGCAACCTAGTCCACCCTGAATTTGGTGCCTTCGCTAATATGTAAGTGACAACCATTTTTCTTTAATACCATCCTGGGACTCTTATGTCCTCCTGACACGGAGGGGCTGTACAGTTTGTGACTGGGGACGTCTTGGAGTGAATTAAGCCAGCATAGGACTGGGAACCCAGCGGGTTTTGTTCTAAAAATGGGAGCATACACTTCTTTTTTCTTCTTTACAACGCCTCTTGACCATGTATGGGGCACAGGTATCAGCGGATTGGCCACTGGCTATCTTCTAATGTGCGCATCCAGCTTCAGTGATCAGGCTCTGAGTTGTTTTGTGGAATTTATAAATTGTATCTTGATATAGGCTCATTATCTTGCTTGGATATCTGCAGGAAGCTTTGTGCCCCTTGTTTTACATCCCCCTGACGTAATGTGCTCGCTTCCAACTGTCTGGATCATGACTTTAGGTGGGTCACAGTCATAATATCAGGCTGAGTGACTCGAGCAGGGGATTAGCCTTGCTCTCTACCACCCTGGCATGTGCTTTATGGTGAAAACGAAGATACCTGACAGCCTGACTAGTGTGTCCCTAGTAATCCATAGCTTTACGTAGCTTTTGCCTAAATGTTAGCCTCTTGTCTCTAAGACTAACATGCTTTTTCAGGCGTTTGTGGCATGGATTAAACAGTCTTACCCGAGTGTGTCTGGGGGCACAGGTATCAGTGGGACTGCAGGAGCTAGAACTGATCCTCTTGCTCACTACACGTGTTTGCCCTCAAAAATCTTCCCTGGACACAATACAAGGGGACTTTATGTATATTTCTACATTGCTTCGATGAATGAGACTGATGACAAGCCAGGTTTTGTGCGGGCCAAGTTGAACTGTTTTAATGTGTTTTAGAGCTCTCTTTTTATGCTCTCAGAGCTCCAGATCTGTTTCTCCTTAACTATAGCTTTTAGCTGTTGTACTTTATGACTAAAACCACATTTGGTGTCCCAGCACTTCAATGTTAACCTTATGGTGGGCCTTCTGTTCACCTTCTGCCTGCTGTTTGCAGTGGGATCTGTGGCTGGTTTTGACCTGCCCATGAGGTGGGGACCTCAGTTGTCCATGTTAGACCCATTTTTTATGGGGGGCAGTGCAGAACCCTACAGTTGGGGGGTTGTCAAGCTGGAAGGGAGGGGACATGGGATTGGGGGAGGGGGATGCTCGGTCTGCTTCTGGTGTTGCAGGGAGCCTGCTGAGGGAGCCGCTCTGATGGCGCCTTTAAATGCTGTCTATGGTAACCATCCTGAGCAGTTTCCCAGTTCGGCACTGAATCTTTCCGACAGATGTAGCGTGTTGGAAATTTCTGTTTGGGGTACTGTTGGAGTTCTTGATGGAGGGAGGGAGGGGGGCTGTTTGATATGTTTTTCCATAAACTTTCAGGCAAAAATGGTTTTAGATGTGCAACTTTCTCAAACAGTTAGTTCAAGGGGTGTATATGTGGTAGACAGTCATGGATAATGATATCAAATGTATGTCCTGGAACATAAATGGCCTTAAATCTATTTTAAAAAGAAAGAAGGTCTTGGCAGAAATATGGAAGGTTAAGGGGCAAATAGTACTATTGCAGGAGACACTTTTCTTCCACTGAGGCCCAAAAAACAGCCAAATTCATGGGGGGCACACGGATATCGGTGACCTTCTTCTCAAAGGCATGTGGAGCCTTGCTCTGGATCCCACGGGGAATGCCAGTCCAGATCCTGGGGAACATTGTGGGACCAGGCGGGTAGATATGCTCTAGCGAAAGTTAGTATAACTGGTAAGGGGGTGTTCCTGATAGACTCAGTGTATGCCCCAAATATAGAATGCCCAAGCTTCTTTTAAAAAATAGCCCTGGACATGTCCTTTTGGGAGGGACCCTGGATCCTGGGGGGAGATTACAATTGTGTCCTGGACACTGTTTTGGACTGTTCTAATAGATCCGCAGTGCCCAAAACGCAAAATGCAAAAGCCCTAGAGGAGCTCCAAGCAGGGTTGGATTTGATTGATGCCTGGCGGCATGCCAGTCCAACAGGGTGGGGCTATAGTTTCTTTTCGCATGTGCACCACTCATATGCCAGAATTGACAGAATGTTGGTATCTAGGCCACTGCTGGTGGGACTGGGGGAGGCGACCTACCTCCCGATCCTGATCTCGGATCATGCCATCCATTATGCCACCATTAGACGAACCGGACGAACCAAAAGCTTTGAGACATTGGAAACTTGATCTACTTCTTCTTAAAGATCAGGAATATATGTACTTTATGAGTAAGTGTATTCAGGAATATCTCCAGCTAAGTGGCAGGGGGAGACAACCCATTGAACCAGACGGGAGGCTCTGAAGGCCTTTATCAGAGGCCAAACCATATCCTTCACCTCACACCAAAAGGAGAATGTGGCTAAGGAACTCTCTTTCCTGAGAACCAAAATTGAGGCATGCAAAATTCACATAAGCTGAACCCCACCATTCCTCTCTGTAATGTCCTCCAGAAATTAAAATGGAAATTTAACACTTTGTCAAGTGCCCGGCTCGGGCGATCCATCCTGTTAATTAATGCTGGGGTGTACTGTATTTTGATGGGGACCAGGCGGGTAAACTTTTAGCATGGCAATTGAAACGTAGGGATTCAGAGCGGACAGTTGGGCAGATATGTAATACCCACGGGGACCTCGTGCAGCGTACTGATGAGATAGGACAAGCTTTTGGTAAATTTTACAGCTCCCGCTATACGTCAGTGTGTAACCCCAAGCAGGTTGACCTTGACTCCTTCTTTGCAGGGGTACCTCTCAGGAAACTAAGTGGGATGCTGGGAAGGGAGCTGGACACTCCTATATCTAAGCAGGAGATATTGGCAGCCCTTAAGGCTCCTAAAAGCAAAAAGGCTCCAGGCACAGATGGGCTTCTGGTAGACTTCCTCAAAATGTTAGTCTCCTTCTGGATCCTCTCTTTGACATGGTTGAGGAAAGCCTGGCCAAGGGTGAGTTGCCCCCCTCCATGCTGTCCGCCACAATTACAGTGTTACCAAAGCCTGGCAAAGACCCCACTAAGTGTGCCTCCTATAGGCCAATTTTGCTCCTAACAGCTGACTATAAAATTGTGGTTAAAGCCCTCGCTTCTCGTCTAGATCTACTGCTGCCTAATGTAATCCACCAAGATCAAACTGGCTTTGTTAAGGGGAGAATGGGGAAGCACAACATCAGGTGCACATTAAACATAATATACAGATGGGGACGGAGTAAACACTCCCATGGGGCAGCTGTGGTGGCTTTGGATGCTGAAAAAGTCTTTGACCGCCTGGAGTGGAGGTACTTCTTTGACACCCTGCCTAGAGTGGGGGTGGGACTGGCTTTTTGCTCCTGAGTGTGCACCCTATACATTCACCTGCTAGCCCAAGTAATGGCTAACAGAATGCTCTTCAAGTCATTTTTTCTGGGAAGAGGCACTTGGCAGGGATGCCCCCTCTCCCCCCTTTTGTATGTACTATCCCTAGAACCACTGGGAGCTGCCCTTAGAGCTCACCCAGGAATAAGTGGGTTTGTAGGGGGCGGACAGGACCATAAAATCACTATGTACGCTGATGACCAGCTCCTTTCTCTATAGAACCTAGCCCTGGATCTCCTAGTGGTCTATAGTTTAATGCAGTCTTTTGGTAAGATTTCGGGCCACCAGGTTTACTGGTCCAAGAGTGAGCTGCTCTGGGTGGGCACCCTGCATAGGGCCCAACTAATAGCCAACCTTGGTGGGGTTATAAATGGTTTCTCATTTAAAATGCCTAGGGATACAGCTATCGGCCTCTATCGGCCTCTTACACGCTTTGAACTTTAGACCTCTTCTTACTAAAATAACTGAGGATTGCAATAGGTGGTCAGCTTTACCTCTGTTCCTGTTGGGTAGAATTGGGGTGGTTAAGATGACAATCCTGCCAAGGGTCCTTTGTCTATATTAATTGCTCCCTATTAGGGTTCCCCAAATGCATTTTTAAACAGCTTGAGGCCATAATTCATAAATTTCTCTGGCTGGGAGGAAGGGCAAAAATCAAAAGAATGACCCTGCAGAGCTCCTCACAGGATGGTGGAGAGGGGCTACCAAATTTTAAAGCCTACTACTGGGCGGCACAGTTAGCTTTTTTACCTATTGGTTCCACAGACTTGGGATGTCCTTGGCTAGGGTCGGAAGAGGATATGCTTAGAGGGAACTGCAGGAATGACACTCTGGTTGGTGCCATGGGAGTTCTTGGACTGGATCCAGTGTTCAGTCCTTTTACCGCCACCTCTCTGCAGGCATGGACGCGGGTCCACCAGTGTATTGGACATGTAGGCAATATGTCCCCTAATGTTAGTTTGCTCATGGCAATGTATTGTAGGGGCCACCTCTCTCCTGCTGTGATACAGCGGCTTTGGGCATGGAGGAAAAAAAGGTATTGTAGCTGTTAGTCAGTTATATGAGGGAGGTGCCCTGAAAAGTTTTACAACACTCAGTGATGAATGGGGGATACACCTAGGGGGCTTTTTTCTATATCTGAGGTTTTGCCAACAATGTGGGGAAACCCTGTCAGTGCTGAATGGTTGGTCTGTGCCCTCCCCTCTGGAGGAAGAGCTCTTTAGGCTCCAGCCTGGGCAGAAGCCCCTCTCAGTATATTATCACATTATTCAAGGTCACCTACAACAACTGCAAAAAATCAGTCAAAACAAATGGAGCACGGACCTGTTTCGTCCTATAGACTGGTACACCTGGAGGTTGGCCTGCTCACACTATGTGAACTGTTCTCATAGCAGTAAGCTGTGCCAAATCCCACTGAACTTCTTACACAGGGCATATGTGACCCCTAAGCGATTGCATGCCATGGACGCCTCAAGGTCTGCCCTGTGTCCAAAATGTAAGATAGCAGAGGTGGATTTTATGCACGTGGCCTTAATTTGCCCTAAGGTAGCTCCTTTCTGGCACTCTATCTATGATATAATGAGTGGGGTACTAGGATATGCTCCTTTTAGATCCTCCCCCCCCTTGAGCTACTACTTGGAGCAGATCTGACCCACCCTGGCCAGAAGTCACATAACCCTTTATGGGCCCGGCACTTATTAATGCAAGGAGAATGATGACCCAAGAGTGGATGTCCCTGACTCCCCCTTCGATTGCCAGATGGGCACAGAACTTAAAATCCTGTATGGCTATAGAAAGAGCTCAGCTGAGTATACAGGGAAAACTCCCTAAATTGTTTGAGATCTGGCGCCCATTGCTGGATGCAGTGGAGGCTGGTGTTTTCCCCATCTGAGTTTCAGACTGTGCTTAGTGCTGTACTTTAGCCCTGCCTTCCTATGTGGACCATTATGTTCTTCTAGGCTTATTATACTTCATGTCACCACAATTCAAATTGCTATATTGACCTCTGTGTAATCTAAGTATTCTTTTATAATTTGACCAATACTCTGTATGGAATGGTATAACACTGTTATATGCACTCTTTCTTTTTAATGTATGCATATCTATTTCCTAATTAACTATTTAAAAAAAAAAAAGTACCTCACGGAGATTGGGCCTTCTCCTGTACAGTTTTCGGGGGAGTTTTCACAAAATTCCGTAATGCTGCTTTTATAGCTATGATGTTCCAGTTGACCTGTTATTAAGCACATCCCTAATTTTCCCACTATTAGCAGTTTATTGGGTAATGAAACTCATACCCTCCTGTTCCCTTGCTGTCCTCTGTCTGTATTGCAAAACGTCCTGTCTCAGAATTCATTTAACTTCATCCCTTATGTTACTTATTAAAACTGTGCTGTAGCCCCTTTGTTGAAAGTGATTCTGCATTTCGGCACACCTATATTCAGACATCTGAACAATTTCTCTTAACATGGAGTCCGGGGCAGATCCAGGAGTCCTATAGATGGGGGAGCTGAAGTCAGGTAAAAAATAAAAATAATAGTCTGGGGGTCTGGTGGGCCGCTTAGGCCCCCAGAAATTTTTCAACATTTTGGTGTATTCTGGTGCATTTTGGCCGGTGTTTCTAATGCAATTTCTACTCATTTCCTCCCTCCCCATGCTTTGTTAGTTGCACCCTAGCACCATCCCCAGAGTCCCCACAGTCCACATGACAGTATGTTGCCCAAAATATACTCCCACCCCCCAAAAAAAAACACAAAATACCAAAAGACTGCAGCTGGACAGCAGCACGTCTGAAACACATAAAAATGAGAGAAGTTGAAAGAGACTTGGTGATAAAGACAAATTGCAGACAAATTAATGACAATCCAAGTAAACAAGTTCACAAATGTCACTCACTCAGTCACATTATGACAGTACCATAAAGCCAACCTATCCCAGTTTGTCCTGCAGTACGGATCAACCTATCCCCAACCTTATTTCAGTGAAAAAAAAAATACAACTATAGAAGTATGGGAACAAAGTCACTTTGCTGTCTAGTTTCTGAAAATATCATTTCAAGTAGTCTGCTTGCTATTTTTTGCAAAAACGTATTTTATTCTATAGAACAATGTATTCCAAAGAAAATACATGTTTAAATAAATAAAATATTTGTTATTGTTTTAAAATGTTCTTTACTGGGATAACCCCATGGTATGAGGCATCTCATTTTTATGATAGGCCAAAGAAGTCAGTAAGCAGACAGAAAGAGTTTTTAAACAAATATAAAAATGCCTTTTTTATGTTGCTTGCACGCATGTGCAAGAAACATAGTGCCATCATCAGAGATTTCGGAGGTGTGTACCTCCTCCTCCAATTCAGTCAGTGAGCTGGCAGGCGTGGCCCTGTAAGCCAATGCATTTTGGGCGCTATGCTGCGCTCCAAAATGCAGGTAACTCCCTGATTGAAGGGAGCTACGCTTCAGTGAGCACCGATAAAGCGTAGCTCCCCACAAGTAGGCATCGCCGCCCCGCATCGCACTGTGTAGTTGACAGGGTGCCCAACTCTCGGGCTGAGCTGCGCTGCCCCCCTCCCTAGTTGGTGCTACGCTGGGAGCCCACCCCAGCGTGGCAATCCAGTCCTTTGGCCGACGGGTGCCCAATCCCCCGCGCTGAACAGCCCCCCTGCTGACACGCTGGGAGCCCACCCAGCGTGGCAAACGCTCTCACGATGTTTTTTTTTTAAACCTATAAAACAAAAACGGTCCAGCGGCACGCCTCCGATCCTCCCACAACCCACACCCACCCACTGCGCACTAGCCTCCCCACACCTCTCTCACCCCATACTTACCTCCGGACTCTGGCGCGACGATCTTCGTGGACCAGGAACACGCCTGCATCTTCAAAGCCGACGCGACCTGAGGAAATGCCGTAAGCTGTATAATGGGCTACATTGGGGGTTCAACTTTATTGCATATCTCAGGCATTTTGGGAATTTTTGCACAAATTTTCAACATGGGGTTTTTAGGACCTTCTCATGAATGATGTCACTGTCATGGCTTATTCAGGCCCAAGGGTGATTTTGTGCAGTGACCGCGAGTGACTGTGAAATCACCCTTGGGCCTGAATACCGCCCATGGCAGTGACATCATTCATGAGATGGGGTCCCAAAACCCATGTTGAAAATTTGGTCCAAAAATTCCAAAAATGACTGTTTTATTAGAGCTGCTATGCAGTTCCTACGCAGGCTCGTAAGTTCGCAAAATTTCAATATTTTCACTCCAGATTTTCAACATTGCCATGTTACCACACCTTCTTATGAGAAGTACAGCTGTCATTTTTCACATCTCACCCAAAATGTGCTTCCGCCCTTGTAGCACAGAATGGCGCAGTCGGTGTGCGAAATCAATATAAGGGACAAATTAAGAAAATCACAGTGACACTGTTCATGAGCAGATGTCTTAAAATGGCTATGTTGAAAATTTGGTGAAAAATTCCTAAAATGACTGTTTATATTCGGCGGCGTTGCGCGGTTCCTACGAGGCTCAGAAGTTCACAAATTTTCAATATTACCAGATTTTCAACATTGCCATTTCACCCACCACCTCCTCATGAGCAGTACAGCTGTCATTTTCACATCCTGCCCAAAACATGTTTCCACCCATGTGGCGCACAATGGGCGCGGTCGGTTGTCGCGAACTCAGTGTATGGGACACATTAAGAAAATCACAGTGTCACTGTTCATGAGCAGAGATCTTAAAATGGCAATGTTGAAAATTTGGTGAAGAATTCTAAAAATGACTGTTTTACGGTGTCGTTGCACAGTTCCATGCATTTCGTAGGTTTGCGAATTTTCAATATTTCCACTCCAGATTTTCAACATTGCCATTTTACCACACCTCCTTATGAGCAGTACAGCTGTCATTTTTCACATCCTGCCCAAAACGTGTTTCCACCCATGTAGCGCACAATGGCGCAGTCGGTGTGCAAACTCAATGTATGGGACACATTAACAAAATCACACTGACACCGTTCATGAGCAGAGGTCTTAAAATGGCTATGTTGAACATTTTGTGAAAAATTTCCTAACAATGACTGTTTTACGAGCGTGCGTTGCGCAGTTCCTACACACGCTCGTAAGTTCACAAATTTTCAATATTTGCACTCCAATGACTTCCAAATACCTAAACAGCACATAGAAGCAAGCAACATTCGGCATTGACAAATGCTTGTTTTTATTAGCAACAGCACTTGCAATATTGCACAGTACATCACAACTTGCTCCCCCCTCCCCATTCAACACATAGAACTACATAAACTAAATACTGTATTTGATTGTATCACTTTTTTTTCTGGTTTTGTAATTGCCTGTGTCATTGAGCCAAACAAGGTCTTATGACTTCTGTTGACAATTTTATTTCACAATTCGGATTTGCAACCTTTGAGTCAAAAGGCCCTTTTACACACATGCTGCTGTGCCGAAACAAGTGTTACCTGTGTAGCGCTGATACAGCGTGTTCCGCTCCACGTTCCAATTACACGAGTTCTATTTCTCACCACAAAGCACCCTGCCATCCATACTGGTGCAGTGCTCCTTGCTAGAGCTAGAGTTGTTTGCTCCGGAATGGGCGCTTTACACTGCACGCTGCAATGGCACATTTGGGACAAACCACCTACACCACGGAGTGCGTTTCAGGCGACCGTTCATTTTTTACAATGAAACAAATAGTGTTTACACAGCATTGGATGGAACGGTAAGGTCCTTCCGTAATGCTTATTCCGTTGCAAGACTGCCAGTGTAAAAGCGCCTAAAGACTCATTTACAAAGGCACCTCGTCACAGGGAGGGTAGACAACAATTGGTGGTAGAGTACAACAATGGAGAACATTACAGATGAGATACAATAAAAGAACACACAAAGCAATTCCAGTAATACAAAGGTGTACAAAGGCTTCAATTAGTTATAATTAGTCTAGTAGATAAATAATAAGGTACCGCTAGGGGTTCTAGGGAGTGTTACCTAGGGGGAAGGGGTGGTTGCTGGGGGAGAAGGCAATCCGGAAGGACATTGTAAATTGAGCCAGGCGGAGCTCTAGGTATGGGCCAGTCAGGGGCATTTTGCTCTCCAAGCATGCAGAAACTTCTGCACATGCCATAATATACAGCAGAATACCATCAAAGTCCTCATGTCTGTTAATTCCCTCTGTGCTCATTCACACTTTACAACCACGACTGAAAAGACAACACAGATTAGACATACAGTACATGCTGAAGTTTTTGCCTCAGTTCAAAGGTCTCATGTACCAGTTTCTGCCTCTCCTGGTTCATGCTGTCGCTGAGACCAGACCTGCCCCAGCATTAGTTTTGTACCATTCCTAGCATGGTACAGGAGGGCACTACTCTCCAACTCCCTCTCCTGCAAATCCACACCAAAATCAAATTGCCATATAGGACAAAACTAGCAGTGACCTTAAACAATTTTAATGTCATGAATTTAAGCTCCCATACTAGAAATTAATAACACTAGTACTGTACTATATTTATTACACACCCAGTTTGATGGAACACTAATGTCCTGTCCAATCCCAGCAGCTGCCAGCCTGCCACCTGCTAGTTTAACCAGCATCTTTTAATTAGGGCCATTGACTGCATTGAATTATTTGGCTTCACCATTGGAAATGAATCTGACTGAGCCTGGAGCAATAACTTAGTAATGTCACGGTGCTACTACCATATTCATGTCTGTAGAAGACATAGAATTTGATGGCAGATAAGGACTGCTTGGCCCACCCAGTCTGCCCATTTCCCTACCTAATGGATAAGCTGCAGATCCTAGTTAACCAGCAGCCTACTTCTTCCTACCACCACCCCCTAGAATTGCCTTATGACTGTCCCATGCATGCTTGAATTCCACCACTCATTTTGACTCCACAACCTCCTCCGGAAGGCCATTCTATGCATCCACAACTCTCTCTGTGAAAAATTATTTCCTTAAATTACCTCTGAGCCGCCCCCCCATTTTCAAATTGTGCCCCCTTGTTCTTGCACACCTCTTTTTTTGAAAGATGCTACCCTCTTGGACTTTGTTGATTCCCTTGAGGTACTTGAACGTTTCTATCATGTCCCCCCTCTTCCTCCTTTCCTCGAGGCTATACATATTAAGTTCCTTAAGTCTCTTCATATGTCTTCTGGTGCAGACCCTGCACCATTTTAGTTGCCTCCTCTGACAGCTTCCATCCTGTCTATGTCTTTGCGGAGATTGGGTCTCCAGAACTGCACGCAGTACTCCAGATGGGGTCTCACCAGCTGTCTGTACAGAGGGATAATAACTTCCTGTTTTCTATTGGTGGTGCCTCTTCCTACGCATCCCAGTATCCCCCCAGCCCTCCTTGCTGCCCTCTCACATTGCTTTCCCACCTTTAGGTCATCTGATATGACTACCCCCAGGTCTCTTTCCATTTTTATTGTTATTAGTATCTCACCCCCCATTGTGTACTCTTCCCCTGGGTTTTTGTTTCCCAGGTGCATTACCTTGCACTTCTTAGCATTGAATCTAAGCTGCCATACATTTGACCATTCTTCTAACCTTGCCAAGTCCCTTCTCATCCTTTCCATCCCACCTTGTGCATCAACTCTGTTGCAGATCTTAGTGTCATCTGCAAAGAGACATACTTTTCCTTCCAGTCCCTCTGCAATGTCACTTATAAAGACACTGAAGAGGACCAGTCCTAATACTGAACCCTGCGGTACCCCACTTGTAACTCCCTTTCTTCAGAGTGGACTCTATTTACTATACTCTCTGTGTCCTATTCTCCAACCAATTTTTACCCAGGCTGTCATCTTGGGACCTCCCAGGCTGGCTAACTTGTATATTAATCTTTAGTGTGGGACTGTGTCAAATGCCTTGCTTAAAGTCTAGGTTGAAGCCATGTCCACAGCCCCTCCTGATCTACTACTTCGGTCACCCAGTCAAAGAAACCTATCAGATTAGTCTGGCATGACCTTCCCACTGTGAATCCATGCTGCCTTGGGTCCTGTGCCCCTCTGGCCTCTAGATACTCGATAATTCTTTCCTTCAGAAGTGATTCCATCATTTTCCCTATCACTGAGGTTAAACTAACAGGTCTGTAGTTTCCTGCTTCTGTCCTGCTCCCACTTTCGTGAAGGGGAATCACATCTGCCCTCCCCCAGTCCTCGGGTACCACGCCATCCTCCCATGATCTGTTAAAGAGGGTAGTCAGTGGTGTCACTAGTTTTACCCTTAGTTCTTTTAGAATTCTGGGATGAATCCCATTAGGCCCCATTGCTTTGTCCACCTTCAGTTTTAAGAGTTCTTTCAGAACCCTTTTTTCTGTAAATGGGCTGGTATCAGATACCCTGATTTGCAAACAAGTTAAACAACTTAACTTTTCTGGAGGTGTGAGTGGGAGAGAATAGAGAGGATTATCATGAGACACCGGTAAGGTTGCCATGTGCCACCTGTCAGTTTTTTTACCTGGCAATCAGATTTTCAGGGTCCCTATCAGGAAATCCGGTTGTGCTCTTTGCTGGTCAGGTTTTGAAACCATTTTGAGTGCTTACATACTTTTGAAACATATTTTGTCATATCATTAATTGTTTCACCTACATGTCCAGGTTACAAGCAAGTTCTCTTGTTAATATAGCCCTTTGTTTGTGAATGCAGTCAACCTGGGAGGTGTACAGTATGGCCATTAACACCATTAGCACTTACTTAACCTAATCTTTTCCACTGCAGCAAAGCTGCCCCACCTTTTATAACAGTAACAGAGCCAGTTGTCCTCCACTTTCATTGGCTGGTAAACATTTTCATCTCTAGCAACATTTAGGCATTTTTAAATGTTTTACTTTTTTTTTCCTCAAAAAAAAAGCTTGGGCCCCCAAGGTGCAGGGGCACAGTTTGCACCTAGCTAAGGCCAGCTCTGCTGGAGGACAGATGAGCGTGGCCCCAAGGTGCAGGGGCACAGTTTGCACCTAGCTAAGGCCAGCTCTGCTGGAGGACAGATGAGCATGGCCCCCAAGGTGCAGGGGCACAGTTAGCACCTAGCTAAGGCCAGCTCTGCTGGAGAACAGATGAGACCTGTGTGGCTCAGGCAGCTTTCATGGAGACATTAGTGCATACTGATAACATAGAAACATAGATTTTGACAGCAGATAAGGACCGCTTGGCCCACCCAGTCTGCCCATTTCCTACCTAATGGATAAACTGCAGATCCTAGTTAACCAGCAGCCTATTTCTTCCTACCCCCAACCCCTAGAATTGCCTTATGACTGTCCCATGCATGCTTGAATTCCACCACTCATTTTGACTCCACAACCTCCTCCGGAAGGCCATTCCATGCATCCAGAACCCTCTCTGTGAAAAAATATTTCCTTAAATTACCTCTGAGCTGCCCCCCATCTTCAAATTGTGCCCCCTTCTTCTTGCACGCCTCTTTTTTTGAAAGATGCTACCCTCTTGGACTTTGTTGATTCCCTTGAGGTACTTGAAAGTTTCTATCATGTCCCCCTCTCCCTCCTTTCCTCGAGGCTATACATACTAAGCTCCTTAAGTCTCTCTTCATATGTCTTCCAGTGCAGACCCTGCACCATTTTAGTTGCCCCCTTCTGGACAGCTTCCATCCTGTCTATGTCTTTGCGGAGATTGGGTCTCCAGAACTGCACACAGTACTCCAGATGGGGTCTCACCAGCTGTCTGTACAGAGGGATAATAACTTCCTGTTTTCTACTGGTGATGCCTCTCCCTATGCATCCCAGTATCCCCCCAGCCCACCTTGCTGCCCTTTCACATTGCTTGCCCACCTTTAGGTCATCTGATATGACTACCCCCATGTCCCTTTCCATTTTTGTTGTTGTTAGTATTTCACCCCCATTGTGTAAAGAATACAGCACAGTGTGTTACTAATAGAGGAGCTCCATGATGGGGGAGCTATAGCACCCTTAGCCCCTTAGCCCCCCCCCCAAATCCGCCTATGAAACTGGGACTTTGGAATATTACTGATGATGTGGCACTGGTGGTAACTGCTGGAGTGCAGGATACTGCTCCTGTCTGTATCAACAAATCCATCACTGTGGTATTCTGTGATGCCTTGAGAATGTCCAAATCCAAATACTGAACATTTTTTCACAGTAGTAATTGTTGGACAACCATTGGGCATGTATTATTTACATTGCGCTCTGGGACTGATCAGTCAGCGTGTGGCTGTGGAAGGGTGAGGAGGGTGTTTCATTTGCCGGCATGAGGTGGTATGGGTGTGTGTGGTGTGGTGGGATACTGACAATTGGGGTGGGGGTGGGGAGTGGGGCCACTACAGTATTGAAAGGGTATCATTGTACATATATTCCATATAGTGCTTGGGGCTGGGGGGGGGCCACAACAGTATGGAAAAGAGGATCGGGTGTTTTTTCTCTCTCACGGACATTGGGGCTAGGGAAGGGGGGCCACTACATTATGGAAATGGGGATCTGTACCTTATTTTTCTTCTGTCCCTCAGCAATCAGTGGGGGGAGTGGGGCCCTACACTATAGGAACAGGGTTATTGTATTTATTACACTGTCACACAGTGATCAGGGCTGGGGAAGGTTGGCCTGGCAACTATAGCCTGACACAACCGTGCTAATGAGCCCATAATGGGCATGCATGAGGCCCGTTTGTGCCACGCATGCCCAATGAGCTCATTAGCATATTTTGGCTGATTATTGCCCTGGGGGAAATGGCACATCCAGGTATGCACCATGCCTTCCCCCATTGGTGGTCTTCAGCCCCGAACCCTGGATGCGCTAAGCCAAACATGGCGGCCGTCTGCTATGTGCCATGCATCTAGGGTCCGATTTTCAAACAGAATGCACAGTCTGTTCCAATGGTGCATTCTGTTTGAATATTGCATCAGAACTGGCCGGCCCAATAATTTTGTGTGGCGCATTGCTTTGCGTGTGCATCCAGCAAGCTCAGAATATGTTCGCCTTTGTCCCTTGATTCCACTAAGTGGAATGATAAATGTGAGCTTTTTCATTTATAATGTATAATGATAGAAGGGTAGTTTATATCTGAACCCATGCAATGCCCTGTATCCCTCCCTGGGAGGCAATATAGTGTAGTTGTTGAGAACACTAAGCTGGAGAACTGGGTTTGAATCCCACAGTCACCACTTGCATATGGTGTGATCATGAGCAAGTCACATTTTGCAAATATAGAGTAAGTAAGCACATACAAATTTGTCAGCAGAAATAGGTCACTTGGTCTATCAAGTCTGCTTGAGTGTGCAGCTTGCACTTTCACCTTGCAGCTGTCCCAACCTATCCCCTTCCCAATTACCGCATCCACACTTGTCCCATCCCCTTTTGAAACTACTCACTGTCTTACAGGCTACCACCTCCTCCGGTAGAACATTCCATGCTTCCATGACACTCTCCGTGAAAAAGTGTCTCATTTCCATCCTAAATCTTCCCCCCTCCAATCTAAGGCTGTGCCCTCTCATGTCCCTCCCCCTCCTCTGCCTGAATATCCCCCCAGTGCTGCCTTGTTTATCCTTTTTACGTAAAGGTCTCAATCATATACCCCCAGTTCTTCCTCTCCTCCAATGAGTACATGTTCAACTATCTCAGCCTCTCCTCGTACGGTCTGTCCTCCAATCCCTGGATCATCCTTGTTGCCCTGCAATGTACCCCTTCCAGTAATTTCACATCCTTCTTCAGAATTGTACACAGTACTCCAGGTGTGGCCTGACCAGTGCCCTGTAGAGAGACAAGATCACCTCACTGCTCCTGGAGGAGCTCCCTCTCACGATACAATCCAGCATCTTGTTCACTTTTGCTGCCACCCTCCTACAATACTCTGTATTGTTCATCTTCCCCATTACAACCACCCCAAGATCCTTCACCTCCTTGGTAGAACCTAGCTGCACCCCTTCCAGCTGGTAACCCCTCCCCGGGTTCTTTGCTCCAAAGTGCAGGACTGCATTTTTTCGCATTGAACCACAGCTGCCATGCTTCCAACCACTCCAGCAGTATGGTCGGGTCATCCTGCAGCCCCTGCCAACCTACTATATCATCCACCACAGCCCCCAGTTTGGTATTGTCAGTGAATAGACTGATCTTATTCCTGATGCCATAGAAGATGTCCACTATGAATATTCCAAACAGCACTGACCTCAGTACCGATCCCAGTGGCATCCTGCTCTCCACAGCCCTTGGAGATGAGAGTTCCCCCACCACCACTACCCTCTGTTGTCTCTCCTGCAGCCAGTTCTGAATCCATTTAATGCATAGTGTAGATGCATAGGCAGGGGCATCACCAGCAGGAAAAGGGAGGTCATAATTCCACTATACAAGACACTAGTGAGGCCCCACCTGGAGTACAGTGTACAGTTCTGGAGACCATACCTACGTAAGGACATAGACAGGGTAGAGAAGGTTCAGAAGAGGGCAACAAAGATGGTGCATGGATTGCATCACAAGTCCTATGAAGACAGGTTGAAGGAACTGAACATGTACTCCCTGGAGGAGAGGAGAGGAAGGAGAGAGGGGATATGATAGAGACATACAAGTATCTTACAGGGAGGAACAGGGTGCAGGAATACATTATTTTTAAGCGAAAAAGATGTTCCAGGACTAGAGGGCATGGGATGAAGTTGGAGGGAGGACAATACAGAGGAAAAGTGAGGAAGAATTTATTCACAGAATGGGTGGTGGACAAGTGGAACACCCTGCCAGAGGAAGTGGTGGAGGCAGAAACAATCACGGGATTTAAGAATGCATGGGATAGACATAAAGGAATTCTGGAGGTCAGGGGTAAGGGACAACAGACTTCTAGGAAAACATAAACTGAACTTACAAGCTCAAATGGGCAGACTGGGTGGGCCATAGGCCCTTATCTGCCGACACTGTCTATGTATCTATGTATCATAGTCCCCACCCCCAGGTATCTCAGCTTCTCTCCCAACCTCCAATGTGGCACTGAATAGAAGGCCTTACTGAAGTCCAAGTATATAGCATCCACTGAATGACCCTTGTCCAATTCTCTCGAGACCCAGTTATAATACTCAACTAGCTTCGTCTGGCAGGATTTTGTGGAAACAAACCCATGCTGGTGACTGTCCTTGAGGCAATTGTCTCCATTAAGGTCACCAGCCTTTCCTTAAGTATTGTCTCCATCAGCTTCTCCACAATGGAAGTTAAGCTTACTGGCCTGTAATTATCCGCTCATCCATTGGTCCACTTTTATGGATGGGTACCATGTGGGCCATCCTCCAGTCATGCGGTATGCACCCTGTGTTCAGGGAGGTATTAAACAGTTCCACCAGTGGTCCAGCCAGGATCTCAGCCATTTCTCTCAACACCCTGGGATTGTATGCCATCTAGTTCTGGTGCCTTATCCATCCTCAGAGCCCTTAACTTCTCCAATAACCTACCCTCAGTGATCACCCTGTTCATTACCCCTCTCCCCCTGCCCGCCCCGTGCAGTAGCTGCTCTCTTTGCTCCCTCATGAATACAGAGCAGAAGTACTCATTCAGTGCTTCTGCCTGATCCATCCCTTTCTCTGTCCACCCACCATCCTTTCTTATCCTAACTATCTGATCCTTGCAGCTCCTTCTCTCCCATATGTATCTGAAGAAGTCCTTTTTCCCATCCTTGATGCTCTGCATGAGCCTCAGTTTCCTGGAGGCCTTAGCTGCTCTGACTTCCCTGGTAACTTCCTTGGACCTTTTCACATACGCCTCCCTATTCTCCCCCTTCCCAGATTTCTTGTATTTCTTAAACGCTGCTTTTGTAGCCCTCACCATTTCTAAGACCCCTTTACTTAACCAGCTCATTTTTTTAACCCTTTCCTTTTTGCTTTGCAATCTGGTACATGCCTCAGTAGCCTCCAATATCCCCAATTTGATGTTTTCCCATTTCCGATTCAAATCTCAGAGTGGCTATATTCCATCAAGATGCTCCCTTAAAATTTCATCCATCCTACCAAAGCCAGCCTGTCTGAAGTCCACCACCCTGGTCCCTGTACCTGCAGCTTTTCTGCTCATATTAAGTGTGAACCACACTGAGTGGTGGTCACTGTCAGCCAGCAAGTCCTCCACCCCACCTCCCTTGCAGCCTCTCTGTTGGCCAGAACTAGATCCAGTGTATTCCCCAACTGAGTCTGCTCAGTGACCATCTGTGCCAGGAAGCTGTCCTGGGTAGCATTCAGGAGTATTTGCTCTCTTGCACTCGAGGTGGCTAGGGTACCCCAATCCACTTTTGGTAGATTGAAGTCCCCAATGATCACTGTATAATGATAGAAGGGTAGTTTATATTTGAATTGCAGTGGTTTTAAAAAAGATTTCTCACCATTTATTATAAAAAAAAGAAGTGTAGTTCATATCCAGCACCTTAGTTGCAGACGGAAAAACTGTTGGAAGCCATAAAAGGATAAGTGGCACTCAAACAAACAAACATTCACAGGAATTGAAAAAGTAACCCTGGGTGTGGGGGGACCTGAAAAAGTTAATAGGCAGATGTAAGATCTGGTGGATTTATACTTTAGAAGCAAGAGGAGATGAAGGCATGAGTGAAAGTATAGATCTGTCTGCCTTCCTGAAAAAATTATAAGGGGTAAAAATAAATGAATAAGTGATATACTCAGGAATACTGCCTAATACATGAGGATAACCTATCATGCGGTTGAGATCACAAACCTTCAGCTTGTGCCTGATGAATTTTTTGAATAAATAGCGATGTATACCCTTTATTATAAAAAAAAAAGAATGGAAAAATAAGCACATAAAACTCTTCATATATAGGAGAGTCTTTTATTGATGTTGAAAAAAAACCTTTATATTTATGGGAATATGTTTTTAAGACATCATAATATTATGTGATACTGCTATTTAGTTTTACTTGCTTCATTTTATTCATCAAGTTGTGTGCAAAACATGATGTCATTATGGGTGATCCCTGATTGGCGTTTTTTTGAATTAGTTATGTACATTGTGTAATATTTATTGGCACTAGGTGGTGAGTGTCATTACTCTTATGAAGCCTGAAGTTATCAGGCGAAAACGTTAGTCTGGTTGGTTGAGTGCCACTTTTCCTTTTATGGCTTCAGATGTTTTTTCCATCTGCAACTAAAGTGTTGGATGTGAACTGCACTTCTTTTTTATAATAAATGGTGAGAAAATATTTTTTTAAAACCACTGTGGTGTTTGTCTTAGTCTGTGGATGCTTACTGACTCTGTATTTGCTTATCTTATAATGCCTTTAGCATCACAATAAAAGATCCTGGTGCTCAAGTCTTGATTCTCATTCATCACTCAAGTTTCCTGTGCTCACAAGATACACATGGAAACAAACCTTGGCTTAGTGTTCCTTTGATGACCCAAAACTGTACAATTAAAAAAAAGTTCAGACCTCGCAGGAGGGAGGGTCTGTGGCTGTTTCCTCCTCCACCCCCCCCCAACTGCAGGTGCCAGAACAGTTATGCTGTTATTGAAGCTCACCAGATACAGGTATTTATTTATTTTGTTTTTGTTAACCGCGTAAGCTGTGTTAGGCATACATACACCTATTTTCAGGCATGACCCAGGAGAGTACCTAAGTAGACCTTTACTATGCACAAAAGAACCAGAGTAGTACAATATACAAATTGGCTAATAGCAGGCATTCACCTAAAGATCAGAGATGTACATTACGTATGTAGCAGATTCAGCAGAGTACAAAAACATTATAGCTCCAAATAGCGAGCTGTAAATTTTATTAAATCAGCAATTAGTAAGGAAACACAGCAAGGCACTTGCCTGACAAGACAGGGAGGTATTGGGAGTAGGTAGAAGTAAGCAGAGACGTACAGAAAGAAGAGTACGGGCTGCAAGTTAACAGCTGTGAACAGGAGGGATAGCACTGAGGTTAGTGATTAGAAACAAGCACATACTGAGACGTGGAGCAGGTAAGATCGGAACTGGTGTTGGAAGTTGGAAGATGTTAACAACTGGGCATTGACAGTTCTATGTGATAACAGCGAGTAAAAAATAGAGCTGAAAAAAACAGTGAGTGCACATCACCGAAAGTCAAAATGGCGATGTGCACTACAGCACGGAGCATAAATATTGATGAGTGGCCACATTTTGTAATAGGGGCGTGACATGTACTAACTTTTTATGTGGGGGGCTATGTCCTCCACACCCCCATCTCTAAAATAACCATCATGGGAGGTGGACACTGATGAGTGGGGAAAAACTCATGGTGGGGGGCTACTCCCTGGAGGGACAGAGGTTGCCAAGGGGAGAAAGGAGACAAGTGTTTAAAAAATGGGAAAATAAAAAATGAAACCACAAACAACCCCCCCCCCCAAAAAAAAGTATGGTACCTAGCCAGCCCGAAACCCAGGTCCTCCAGCTGTAAAGGTGGTGACTCTCACCACTGCACCAGACAGCCGTTCAGAGCTGGCTCAACCAACAAATCCCTAAGTATGATGAAATAGGTACTCCCTCCTGAAAGGAAATCGCTCAACTTACAATATGCTATAAAAAACACTCAGCACATTCGACTATCACTATTTTCAATCAATCAATCAATCAATCAATCAATCAATCAGTCAATCAGTCAAAATCTTTATTTTGCCAGGTGGAACATCATTGAGACAAGCTCATTTACAAGATGGACCTGGGGCAAAACCATTTTCAACAGGGTTAAGACATAACAGGTTGAGTGAATGTACATAACAATTACATAGTAATAATAACAAGGTAATAACATATAACCATCACATGTAGCAAGATACTTCCACCAGAACATAGCAATAGGTTCAACAGGAGGTAGTGCCATTTAAATACAATTGCATATATGCGTATATATGGATGTAAGATAATGAGCTAAAGTTTATACAGTAAACACTACTGGAGGAGTCATAGTGAGCAGGGGTGACAATTCCTCTAGCATCAAAGTGAAGAAGATTGAAATGTAAGAGTCCTTTGATAAGTACTGTAGGCATGGCCTGGCAAGTGGGGTGGGAAGAGAAGGGGGGTATAGGGAGTGGGGAGGAAAGATCAGATGAGATAGGAGAGGATTGGACATGATGGCCTAGGGAGGAAGGACTATTCTAAGGGAGAAACATGAAAGATGTCACAGGCAGTCCAATATTTGAAGCAAAGACAGATTGTGATGTTGGGACCTTGATTTGGACAATGACAGAAGGGAGGACTCAAAGGATGCCTCAGGCAATGGTTGAGGTTTAAGTCCAGAATTTAAAGCAGTAACAAATCATGATGTTAAGACCTTGACTTGAAGCAATGACAGATTTTCATGTCACCCAAATTGACTCACTTAAATTGAGTCACTATATTTATGGGACACCGGCATGGACGTATGGGAGGTGGGATGCTGTTCCGAAAGATATAGGTTTTAGTGTGGGATCCCCCTGCACTGTCACTTAAGGGTGATGTAGTATTCCCTGACTGTTCTGATGCCTGTGCTATGGGTGTTGGTATAGTTTCACTAATCTCTGGACTTCCTGCACCTTTGTTCCGTGTATAGAAACATAGAATTTGATGGTAGATAAGGAACACTTGGCCCAGTCAGTTTGCCATTTTTTTCCTACCTGAAGTGTCACTGCAGACTTTACCTGATCTCCAACCCTCCCTCCTTACCCCTAAGGTTCCCTTATGCCTGTCCCATACATTCTGGAATCCCACCACTGATTTTGCTCACACCACCTTCACTGGTAGACTGTTCTGGGCATCCACCACTCTTTCTGTGAAGAAGTACTTCTTTACATTTCTCCTGAATTTAGCCCCATCCAGCTTCTTTGCAGGTCTTCTTGTTTTTGTGCATCTTTTTATCTAAAAAATACTCCCCTCCTGTACCTTATTTACTTCTGCGAGGTATTTATTGGTCTCTATCATGTCTTCCCTTTCCCTCATCTCTTCCAGGGTATACATATTGAGGTCTTTTAGTCTCTCGTCATAGATCTTCTGATGCAGACCCTGCACCCTTTTAGTTGCCCTCCACTGGACAGCCTCCACTCTGCCTGTGTCCTTCTGGACATGTGGACTCCAGAATTCCAGAACTGGATACAGTACTCCAGATGGGGTCTCACCAGTAATCTGTACAGCGGTAACACCATCTCTCTCCATCTGCTGGTGATAACCCATCTCTGTGAACTCCAGCATCCCACTGGCACTCCCAACTGCCTTGTTGCACTGCCTGGCCACCTTTAGGTCATCAGATATGATTACCCCCATATCACTTTCCTGTTTGCTGGTTGTCACTACCTCTTCTCCCATTTTGTATTTTGTCTCTGAGTTTCTGTGCCATAAGTGCAGAATTTTGCACTTTTACAGATTGAAACCCAGCAGTCATACTCTTGACCACTTCTTGGGTTTTCTTAGGTCTCTGTGCATTTTCTCCCCCAGTGTCCGCCATATTGCAGATTTTGCTGTCATCAACAAAGATGCAGACTTTCCCTTCCAGCTCATCTGCAATGTCATTTGTAAAGACATTAAAGAGGACCGGTCCTAGTATTGATCCCTGAGGCACCACGCTGGTCACCCTCCCATCTCTAGAGTGAACTCTGTTTACCAGAACCCTCAGTTGTCTATCTTAACCAATTTCTTACCCAGTTTACCATCTTTGGACCCACCTCTATGCTGCTCAGCTTTCTTACTAGTCTCCAATGTGGAACAATGTTAAAAGTCTTACTGAAACCTAGGTACGCCACATCCACAGCTCCCCCTGATCTATTTCCCTGGTCATCTAGTCAAAGAAATCTATCAGAGTTGTTTGAAATGATGTCCTTCTCTTGAATCCATGCTACCTCGGGTTCTGTAACCTGTTGGCTTCAAGATGCTCCACGGTCTTTTCCTTCAGCAGTGTTTCCATTAACTTCCCCACCACTGGTGTCAGGCTGACTGGATTATAGTTGAGAGCCTTGTCCCTGTTACCACTTCTGTGACGTGGGACTACATCTGCCCTCCTCCAGTCCTCTGGAACTACTCCTGTTTCCACTGAGCTGTTAAATAGGACTGTCATAAGTGTAGTCAGTGTCACAAACCCTCTCAGCAGGTCAGCCCTCTACTCCCAAAGTGCCAATATCTGAGTGCAGTCTTGTGAATAGATAACAGAAACAGGGTAACCCTCCTGTCTGTTTTGTGGGTTCGAATCAACCTTTGGTCTCAGTTCTGGAGGGATTCAAACTGTGAACCTCTTGTTAGCATACCCAATGCACAGGCTTGGAAAATTCTGTCTTTGGGGGGCCAGATATCTTTGCCTATGGGCACCTAACCAGGTGTACAAAATGAACTCTTAAAAACTGTAATGAAGACCTCACATTACTCTTACCTTTTTCCAGTTTGGTATCACCATTCAAGCTTATGCACAGTGTCTGCTTTAGCCATATATACTTCACTTGTTAAAGAAAAGAAATTCAAAGACAGACCAAGTAGGCTCTAAAAATAGAGTTTTACTAAAATAGATCTAGTATGTAAAACATAAAATACAGAACCAATATCACAAGAACCACACAATCTTTTAAAAGAACAAGGTTTTGACAGTACAATTCCTACAACAGTATTTAGATTTTTGTCTCTCTCTACCTGTATACTTGTTAAAGTGCTCAAAGATGTTTCTTTGTCAGAGTGTAGATAGAAGTGTGTCTGAAGAAAAAACAGAATACTCTTTAAAAAACTGTATTTGCCAACCCCTTTGTGTGAGGTCACCTAGCTCCTCCTCTGTTTATTAAAAATCATACACCCAGGATGTTTTATCATTTTAGAAGGAAAATTAATTAAGGTTACATCAGCAGAAACTCCTTTCCCCATGTGACTTCCCCAATCAAGTTTATACATTTCCTTTCATCTATGAGCAGTTTCCCCTCTCACACAGACATCAAAGCATTTATGACTTTGCACCAGTGTGCTAAACCTGGTTTCCTCCTCGAAATGTCATAAAAGGGATACTGATTTCCCTCTTAGCAGTTAAAGCTATATTTAACTTAGATAACAGGAGATTCTTGATTAAGGCCTGTTCTAGTCTATAATTAGCTTCTGGCCTTCCAGGTAACACCTTGTATCTAAAACTTATGTGTGTGTGTGTGTGTGTGTGTGTGTGTGTGTATGTGATCTTACATGCTGTCTCAGCATCTCTCATGAGAGACAGACCATAACACATTTTTATATTACAAAAAAAATCATAGTGTGCTCACAACTGCCAGTCCACGTGTCACAGTTAGTACCTCCCTGAGCTCCCTCCATACCATTGGATGTAACTCGTTTGGCCCCACCGCTTTCTTCACTTTCAGATTTGCAAGCCCCTTCAGGACTCTCTCTCCTCTGAAAAAGGACTAGTGTCTACCTCCCTCCCACAAATACTTCTGTTGCTTTTTTTGTAGCCCCTCTCCTTCTCCTTCCTCTGAGAACATTAAACAAAAGTATTTGTTCAGGATATCTACCTTTTCCTGGTCCTCCTCCGCGCAGTCCCACCTTCTCTTCTTAACCTTAAAATCTCTCCCATGGTCTTCCTCTTTTCACTTATATAAATGTCTTGTTCCCTTTCATTACCCCCATGGCTATTGTCTCCTCAGTTTGTGCTTTTGCACTCCTTACTGCTTTCCCTTGCTCCCTCTGTTTCTCCTGATACACCTCTCTTTCCTCATCCCTCTGCATCTCCTTAAATCTTTAGAATGCTGCCCTTTTATTCTTTACTTTTTTAGCCACTTCTTTTGAGAGCCATACAGGTCTCTTTTTCCTCTTGCTTTTGCTCACTTGCTTTGTGCAGTGGTTTGCTGCCTTCACTATGCCCTCTTTAGCTTTGCCCACTGCTCCTTCACCTCCACCCAGATTATCCTCCCCCTGGCTGGGTTATCCCAGAAGCATTCACCCATCTTTTTAAAATCTGCCCTCCTGAAGTCCAGGACCCTCACCCTTGTGTAGTTTGATTCTGCTGCTCTCCTCATGTTAAACTACACTGTATGGTGATCACTGGTCCCCAGGTGGCCTTACACCTTGACATCTGCAATACTGGCCCTGTTAGTGAGCACCAGGTCTGGCATTGCTCCATCATGAGTAGGATCCCTGATAAGTTGCCTGAGGAATGCCCCTGCAAGCAGTCCAGGATGTCCCTGCTTCTAGCTGAAGCTGCATCTGGGAGGTGCCAATCTACATCTGGCAGACTGAAGTCCCCTACCAGCAGCACCTCCCATGTTTCTGCCATTTTGCCAATGTATTCCATCAGTAACTTATCTAACTCCTTCCCCTGTGCTGGAGGACTCTAAATTGTGCCAGTGTGAATAATGACTCCATTCCCCATCTCCAGGATGATCCACAGTACCTCCACTTCCCCCAGATTCCCTGTATCTCCATTGTTTTTATGTCTTCCCTTACATAAAGCACCACTTTTCCTCCCTTTCTTCCCACCCTGTGTTTCCTGAAATGAGTATAGCCTGGTATGGTCATGTCCCAGTCATAGTTTCATGTGCACTAAGACTCAGTAATGGCCATGGTATTCAGGTCTGCCTCAGCCATGACAGCATCTAGGTCTGGAATTTTATTTTCTAAACTTCTTGCATTGCACACATGGCCTTCCATAATTTCTTACCAGTCTTTCTGCTAGCCCCCCTTTATTTTCTCTTTGCCCTCCCTCCTTCCCCCTCTCTTTTTACTGCACATTTCCATACCCCTTCATTTCTACCACTCTGCTTGTTTTATTATTTTGCTCCCTAAGGGATTTATCTTTCTTTAAGTTATCCTTACTCTCTCCACTTCATTCTGTCTGTGGGGGGACAGTGTATGCCTCCCTGATTTGTTCCACCACTACCTTTGGCTAGTTTAAATGCTCATCAAAGTAACATTTAAACCAACTACTGAGGTCTATGGTTTCCCTCTCAGATGGATGCAGGCCATCACCCCTGTATAGGCCCTTACCCATCCAGTTTGTTCTTCATTCCCTGGTGTAGTCAAACTCCTCCTCTCTACACCATTCCTTCAATCATGAGTTGAAGCTCCTGGTATGGAGAACCCTATCCTCCCCCCCATCATAGACAGGCAGCACCTCAATGAAAGCCACTGAGCATGCTACCTTTCTTGGACCCCTCCCTAGCTCCCTAAACTCCCCCTGCACAATCCACCCCATCTCTAGCCAGGTCATTAACCCACAGTTGGACAATGGCATCTAGCTTTCCCTCTTGTCCTGCTCCCTAGCAAGCCTTAAGATCTGCTTTCCTACCCTCTGGGCCATGGCACTACAGAGACCTTACCTCCCTCTCTCCTTCCCTTCATATTCCCAAATAAACTCCCCTCACAATTGTGTCCCTCACCAGAAGTTGCTTTCTTCCTCTGCTGGAGTCCTCTACCATCCTCCTTGGGGTCTCCACTATGGAAGAATCTCACATCCTCCATGGCCACTACCACAGGTCTCCTCCTGGCTGTCCTGCCCAAGTGGTGACAGAATTACACAGTGGTACCATCCATGGAATGTGCATGTGAACCACACCCTCACCCTTCCGTAGCACACCATAGTCCAGCCGTTCTTCCTCCCTGGCATTCTGTAGGGTAACAGTTGCAGACTTGGTGGCCCCTGTGTGGGTGGACGAGGTCCCTTGAATCTTAACTAACTCAGCCTGATGTCTAGCGACCTCCTCTTCCCTCAGCCCTTTACTGCTGTACTGTATGTATTACCTGAATCGGTTTCAACAAAATTGATATTGGCAAAGAAATTATTTTTAGAATAATAGTCATAATGTACTATACAGAGCAGGAGTGAGCAGTCTATGCACTATAACACCAGCCCAGCAAAAAGTTACATTGCAGAAGGCTTGCACACTCTCTCCTTCATATTTTCAATTCCCAGAACACTGATGTTCTAAAAGAAAATCACAAACTCTACAAAAATAATTTGAAGTACGGTATGTTAAAAAATAATTTCCCTCAGCAACTAAGTTCAACTCGTGTTTTTTTTCACAATTTTTGTAGAGGTTTTAATAAAGATTTTTTTATGTTGAATAAACTCAGAGTCTGATACAACCTTTCTGTCTGATAGCCATGCTGCACCTAAAAAGACACTGAGGAACTGTGTTGTAAGTCACAGAACACTGTATCACATGATAACTCAATTGTAAGTTGAATTTTAACCCCTTCCCCATTTCCTGTTAGAACGTAAGAAAAAACTTCCACAATTACTATTTACCCATGCTGTGGGACATTTTGGTCATCTTGCAAAGGTTTTGCAGAATTTTTAGAACCATCTTATTGTAAAGTACTCTGTGAAGTGCAGAATTTCGTGTATGTTTCTCTGCATCAAGCGAAGTTAGGCATAGGCAGAGGAATCATGATTTGTCCTACTCCTAGAACTACATTAAATGTCTTACCAAAGTCAAAGAAAATCATACCAACATGCAGTCTCATATCTAAGGACTCACTCATAGATTTATAGAAGCAAACTGTATTTGCTGTGCACAACCGGCCCATAGTACACCCATGCTGGGATGTATTTGTTAACCCAGAAGTATTTAAATGCTTAGTTGTTACATTCTTACTTGGTGTTCCATCAGTTTGCAAGTTGTAGACTAATGGGTCAGTAGTGGAAGATTTTTGACTTGCTTCCTGTTTTGTGTATCAGAATAATGTTAGCTACTGGTATTCACCAATCTTGTGGCACATCACCAGTTAATAATGATTTATTAAAGAGGATGGTAAGGGGTGGTGTGAGTTCATTAGCTAAATCCTTTAGCATTCTTCTAGGAATGTTTTCTGGTCCCATAGATTTATTTAATATCCAGTGATTAGAGTTGGGTCTTTACATAATATAATTTGATACAGATTTTGACATACTTCACCGAGACCTGGTGTGTTTGTTGAAGAGGAGGGTTATATTGAAGAAAAACAGAACAAAAATATTTAATGGGCTGTTGTATCCTCTATTTAGTACTAGAAATTTTGGTCCCATTTATCTCTAATGGCCCAACCTTGTTCCCACTATCCTTTTGAGTATTCACATTCCCATATAATTCCAAATTGTTTTGTGCTAGTCTCATATCGTCTTTTAA
This sequence comes from Neoceratodus forsteri, assembly GCA_016271365.2. NCBI lineage: Eukaryota > Metazoa > Chordata > Ceratodontiformes > Ceratodontidae > Neoceratodus > Neoceratodus forsteri. The sequence goes on from CM057450.1 coordinate 1,404,716,013, forward strand.
TCCTCCTTATCACATTCTTGCAAGTTCTGACCAATGTGTGTACCTAATGTAAGTACATTATTTTTGTATTGATAAGCTTGCATGGTATTAAACGCACCTCATTCTCATTTCGTGAGGTTTAATATTTTTGGTGAGAATCACAGGGCAATTGACCTTTTTTTATTGTACAGTTTCTTTTGCAGAAATACTTATCTTGTAGATTCTGAATTTGGTTCTTAATCAGATCTCAGCATTTATCTGTATTTTTGTCCTCCAGTTCTAGTTGGCAGTTCAAGTTTTAACAATTCTTGCCTCATTCTGTTGTAGTTTGCTTTGTTATAGTCACTGCTCTCACCATTGCAGCATTAAAATTCATAGCACTTGCCTTCAAAAATCAGAGCAAATGGCCAGAATGTGTAGCACTTTCTCATTTTAAAGAATAACATGCATTTAAATAGTGGTCCCCATATACTTAGTGTTAAGGAATGTTTATGTCAAGTTAGATTAATAATTTCATAGTTTGTGTGTCCAGAAATAGTTCTAACATTATCAAGAGCATCGGTATACCTTTGCATAGCATGGGTAAATTTGAGTGTAAAAATCACAGTGCTATGCAAAATTCATAGCAGTTGAGAGGTATGGTTATAGTCATATCTGACAGTCATACCTTTTGCTTTTGTTAGCTTGAACTCTTGGCAGAAGATGATCAAGTTGTGGTTACTAGATGACAAAGATTCCCTTAGGCATAGTAGCTATCACTTCCGACCGCCTTTGTTAACCCACTCACATCTAAGAGCTGCTTTATGACTTATTTTCATTGACTTCTATTTAATTCAGAGGTGAATGGGTTAATATGATCCAGTGTTGCCAAGCCCCTAGAAGTTTGTCAGTGTTTTTATTTAAACTGGATTCTAATATTAGATCCAGGATTTCTTTATCTGTTTTAGCTGATTTTTGCACCAATTTATGCTGGGTAGGTTAAGGTCAGTCTTAGTTTTGAATTTTGACTTGTTGGAAAAGTATCAGATTTCCTCAGAATGGGATGTAGAGGTCTTAGTGTTATCATCCCGTGGTCAATAACAACTGACCCTGATAATAAGGGGTCATGTAGCTATATTTTTAATTTGTGCCTACAGGGATTCTGATGTGGCAATATCATTTTTATGTTTAATTTCCACATGTTGCAAATTATGCTTGATATATAATGCTATCCCTCTTCCTCTACAATTTAACCTGTGACACTTAAGAATACTGTAGCCAGGTACAGTTTTACCTCAGTTGTCTGCTGCATCAGACCAGGTTTCTGATATTGCCATAACATCTGGATCACTTGAATAGGCTCTATATTTCAAATCATCCATTTTATTTGAGAGGCTGCAAGCATTTTGTGACAGTACTTATTTTTTTCTTGTTTTGTTATTCAGTAGCCTTTTGTGGCTAAATCATTCTCATTCCTTACCTTTTGAGCTAATTGATTTTGACACATCATTCTAACAGTCAACAGTATAACATTTGTTTAGTTGGAATAAGGAATCTTTCACCAAATATTTTAAAATCTCTTGTTGGAGTTGAGGTAGTCTCATGAAAACAAATTATCATTGTTCCAAAATGCATTCCAATTTTGAAGAAATATAAATCCCTCTTTTCACAGAATCATATAATTTGCCGGCAGATAAGGACCACTTGGCCCACATAGTCTGCACATTTTCCCTACCTACTGCATATTCAGTCTAATTGAGTACCCAACAATCCATTAGTTTACTAGCACATTGACTTCCTTTAGATGCCAGGGTCATTTTTATGTTTGCTTGCATGCATATGCAAGAAACATAGTGCCACCATATGAGTTTTTGTAGGTATGGCACCCCTGCTTCCAATGCCCTGATAGTTTTTTCAGGCATGGCAGCAGGGCACCAATGAATGCCCAAGCTGTCTATGACAGCAGTTCAGATGCAGTGGCATACAGTTGAAAGAGAAAGACCACTACAATCAGTGGTGGTAATGTGTAGGCAATTTGCATACTGCCATGCCATCGGCAGTATGCAAATTGCCTACACTTCACCACCTTAGCAGTCATTCTCATTCAGATGTACACCACTGAATCTTCTGGCATGATGCACTCCCCCATTTGTTGTGTGCTGAGGGGGTACCCAATCCCCCTTGGCACATGTGCACTCCCCCCCTCCAAACACACTGCATGTCTGATGGGGTGTCCAAGCTCTGTCAGCTCAAGTGCCCCCCAAAAAGCAAACTTCAAGGTGCCACACTGGGGGCCCACCCCAGCACTGCAAAAGTCCTGCATCATCATGTGCTCCCCCACACACTGTATGGCCAATGGGGGTGCCCAATTCCCCATTGGTGCCACTGCCCCCCAAGCAGACTTCCAGGTGCCGTGTTGGGAGCCCACTCCAATGTGGCAAAAGTCCCACATCATCTTTTTTTTTAAAACCCTGTAACAAAAGAAAACAGTCCCTTGTTGACTCTGTTGCTGCCCAACCCATGCCCAGCCTCTGTGCACCCTATTTCTCCTCACCCCGTACTTACCTCCGGAGCCCAGCATGACAATCTTTGGTGGACTGGGAACACATCTTCACTCTTCAAAGCCGACCACAAACTGAAGAAATGCCGGTAAGCTGTATAATGGCATAAATAGGGTTTTTACAACTTTGCTTCATATCTCAAAATTTTTTTTGAAGTTTTGCACCAACTTTTCAACATGGGGTTCTTGGGACCCCATCTCATGAATTCAGTCACTGTCATCTGGTTATTCAGTCCAGAATGGTGATTTTGTGGTCACTGCACAGAACCATCTTTTGGGATCGATTAATGAAAAGACAGTGTCATAGTTCATGAGGTAGGCCCCCAAAAACTCTATGTTGAAAATTTGGTAAAGAAATTCCAAAAAATGACTGTTTAATGAGCGTGTGTTGCGCAGTTCCTGTGCACGGTCGTAACTTCAAGAATTTTTAATATTTTCACTCCAGATTTCCAACATTGCCATTTTTCCACACATTCATATGAATAGTATAGCTGTCATTGTTCACACCTCGCCCAAAATGTGTTTTCACACATGTAGCAAACAATGGCATGGTTAGTGTGTGAAATCAATGTTCAGGACAGATCAAGAAAATCACAGTAACACTGTTCATGAGCAGAGGTCTTAAAATGGCTATGTTGAAAATTTGGTGACAAAAGTCCATAAAATGACTGTGTTACGAGTATGCATTGTGCAGTTTCCACGCACCCTTGTAAGTTCACGAATTTGTAATATTTTCAGTCCAGATGTTCAATGTTGGCATTTTCCACACCTCCTTATGAACAGTACTGCTGTCATTTTTCACACCCTAGCCGAAATGTGTTTTCACACTTCTGGCGCAGAATAGCGTGGTAGCTGTGGGAAATCAATGTTCGGGACACATTAAGAAAATTACAGTGACACTGCTCATGAGTGGAGGTCCCCAATTGCCTGTGTTGAAAATCTGCTGTAAAAAATCCCCAAACTAATTACATTATGGGTGTGCATTGCTCAGTTTCTACGCACGCTCATGCCTTCACCAGTTTTTTTATATTTTCACTGCAGATTTTTAACATTGCCATTTTTCACACCTCCTAATGAACAGTACAGCTGTCATTTTTCACATCCTGTTTGAAATGTGTTTTTGCACCTGTGGTACCAAATGGCACAGTCGCTGTGCAAAATCACCTTTTGGCTAACGAACTGATAGTGTCACTTTTCATGCGGTGGGGTCACAAAAAGTCCATGTTGAAAACTTGGAGTAAAAATACCAGGAAGTGTCCAGGGCATTAGGGTTTTCTACCATAATGCCCTACCCTGTAGGGACTGACAGGGGCCAGGGGTGTGACTTGGGATTGTCGACAGTAATACTTATGCCATTCCACCCCCACCCTCCAGCCAGTGACAGGCATCGGGGTGCACCTTGGACCCTTTGGTCCCAGAGTTCATCCCATTCTCCTATACTGCACCTATTTCAGCGTGTTTCATTATGGAATGAGATGATGTAAAGCCCAAACACCCCAAGGCACACCTTGACACTTGTCAGTGTCTGCAGGGCAGGGTGAGGTGAAATGTCATGACTGTTATGGGCAACGATCCAAAGCCACACCCCAATGCCTGTCCATCTCTGCAGGGTGGGGGTGGAGTTGTCGTCAATTCAGTACTTCACTGCCATCCCTATACTGCATCTGCCTAATTCCTGCACTTCCACTGCTAATGCCAACAAGCAAACATTCGGCATTGACAAATGCTTGTTGGATTTGCTTTGATGTAGTTTGGTCTGATATGTTTCCATACTGTACTGCAATGTGTTCTAATTGGGCCTTCCTGCAGGTCAGATCTGCCATCTACAGGTAGTGCAGAATGCAACAGCCAGGCTCACCACTTCCTTTATGTGGTGTGAGCACATTCCCTTGTGCTGTGCTCACTGCATTATCTGCCTGTTAGATGGCGACTTGATTTTAGAATATTACTTACAACTTATAAGACCCTTAACATACTGGGATCCCTTAACCTTAAGGAGCTTCTTGCATCCCTCATTGATACCCATTTGTTAAAATCTTCTGTTATGGGATTATTCGTCCTTCCTAAATTGAGATTAAACTCTCCTGGGGAAAGAGCACTCTCTCTTGCTGCCCCCTTCTTACAGAACAACCTCCCCATGGATATATGAATTGCCACCTTGATCCTCATTTTTACGGCTGTGTGGGTGGAGTTCTGCAGATGCTTTGTGATCACTATAGGAAAACAAAAGGACTGTGATTGCAACATGTCCCTGTGTTCTCCTACAGTGATACAGTCACTTCTGTGCAGTGCTGACTTTGTTGGCGCTTGCCTCTGCGGACGGAGCTCCCCTCCACAGCATGGTCAGCCCCACCTGCGGGTGCACTACTTAACTGTAGCACTTCTGGCAGAACCGTGCATGTGCTACACAACTGCGTATGTGTAATCTGTCATCACAGCCATCTTGTGAATAGCATACCACAGCCACTTCAATAGCTGTGCCATCCGTTATGAAACTGCAGCTGCTCCAACAACCATGTTCCATCGCCACAGCAGGTAAAAACTCTGCACAGTTGTATTGACTCTGACCAGAGTTTGTTAAAAATACCAATCAATTCCTCTTGTACATGCACTGTTGGAGAAGGCAATATTTGTGCATGCATCTGAAATTGCATATATCCAGAAAATGAATTATACGTTTTAAAAGCTTGTGGGAAGGAACATTTATCAATACAGTGACTGTCTTATATATTATAGGCAGGGAAGGATTATCAAGCAGTTGTACTTCATGCTCAGTACAGGGCACAGTTCTCTTGATTTTCTCATTTGTTTTGCAGGCAGCATACTGGGTGTACAGAACTACTGATATCTTTTAAGCTACACCTACACCGCCATTTAGTATTAATGTCACCCCAAATCTGAGCAATTGCCACCTCAGTAAGCTCAGAATACCATGAAAAAAGACAAAAAAGTTGCATACAATCCCCCAAAATAAGCAGCATCAATTAGGAAAGGATTTGGGACTGAGGAAAAGTGTGCATATATCCAAAAACAGCACACATCCAGATTGCGTGCAAGTAGAATTGACTGAAAACTGAAAACTTAGTTTTTCAATCTCAAGCATTTCAGAGTTCTTAATCGAGTTCCTTCTGATTGGTCTGCCTTCAGGACAGCCAGGAACCTCTGTATGGAACTTATCAGAACTGAAAAGGCTAATGACTACTACACAATGTTGGACTCCTCCACCACGTGCCTTGCCAAGTTCTGGAAAACCTGTAAAGATATTGAAGGGCATGCATCTTCTGGTTCCCTTCCCTCAAAAATCTCACATGATGGCTCCTCCATCACTGACAAAGCCAGGATTCTAGACCTCCTAAACAACCTCTTTGCCACCGCAGGAGTGGCCTTTGATTCATCGCCTGCCAATAACCTCTGAACCCAGCTCTCAGCCCAGGCCCCAACAAACCCTGCCTTTATCTCCCGTGCTCCAGTCATGGTTTTCTCCTTTCAGCCTGTTGCACTCAAAGAAGTGGAGGACCTGCTTCTACAGCTGGACACCAGAAAAAGCTTGGGAGCTGATCGCATTAGCCCATATATATTTTTTTTCCTCCCCTGGAGCCCTGGCAGGCAGCTTCAACTCTTCTGACAGAGGAACTCTCTCTCCAGTCCCCACTGCTCCCATGCTAGGTGGTCTTAGATTATCCCCTGTGGATTGCCCTCCACTGTGGGGCTGGGAGGAGGTTGTCGGCTTCTCCCCCCTCTTGGAGACACAATCCAGATTCTGGGGCTGCTCCTGGGAGCGGAGAGCCATCATCGAGCCTGCCAGGCTCAAGTTTCCTCCAGTTTTCAACTGTCCCCCTCCCTGCCAACGTAAGGACATCAGCTTCCAGCCTCCCAACCCATACTGCCCCCTAGCCACCACCAGAGGGCAGTCAGCGAGTTGGAAGACTAGTCTTCCTCCCCCCGAGAGAGAAGAGCAGTCCTCCAGATGCTCGATCCTCTCTACCCCCCTGCTAACCCCTAGTGGCCCAAGTTCATTCCCAAACCAGGGTCACCAGCATGGCACGAGGTGTAGCGACCAGCTCCTCAACCTCCAGTGCCACTGGGCCAGACCATATTTTTTACAACTCAGTCACCATGTCTTGACAGTACCAATCACGCACCTGTTTAATTTGTTCCTTGGACTGGGAGAACCCCCATCAGTCTGGAAGACTGCTCAAGTCATACCTGTTTTCAAATCAGGAGACCCAAGCAACCTTAATAATTACAGGCCTATTTCTTTACTTCCCAGCCTTTCTAAATTGCTAGGTAAAATAGTTAATATACAACTCAGGAATAACCTAGACTCTTTCAATCTGCTTAATCCTGTATAATCAGGCTTCAATCCATACCAAAGTACAATTTCAGCACTCACAAAGGTAACAAATGACTGGCGGAGAACTCTTGATGCAAAGAACTATGTGTGTGCAGTTTTTCTTGACTTAAGTAAGGCATTCGACACTGTGGACCATGACCTGCTTCTGGGCACCCTTCATAACATTGGATTGGACACCTTATCCTTGAAATGGTTCTCTTATTACCTTACCAGTCATATGTAGCAAGTCAAAGCAGTGGGAGATCTTTCTCCGCTGAAACTGATCATCAGAGGAGTGCCGCAAGGCTCCATATTGGGACTGCTGCTATTCACACTTTACATTAACAACATTAACTCTGGAACTAAATCATCCAACATCCATCTATTTGTGGTTGACATGGTCCTCTATACTGCCTGGCCTACCCCTGAGTGTGCCTGCACGGACCTTCAATCAGACTTTAATCTACTACAACGAAATCTGCTTAACCAAAAACTACTTTCAAATGCCAAAAAAAACTAAGTCCATGCTCTTGTCACCGATCAATATTGCCTCAAATCCTTCCATGCTTAGCACAGTGCCACCTGGTAACACACTACTGGGGGAATCATTGGATTACGTAGCTAAATTCAAATATTTAGGGGTGCAGATTGACAATAGACTTTCTTTCTTCGAGCATGTAAAGGAACTCACAAAAAAACTTAAGGCTTGGTCTATTTTATAGAATCAGACATCTGCTTACCCAAGAGGCAAGGAAGAGGCAGGTACAAACCACTTTCCAAGCACTCCAGGACTATGCTGACTTCCTCTACAGTCATGTTCCAGGGTCAGCACTAGCAAAGATTGATATCCTGTACCACAGAGCCCTATGATTAAGCTCTGGTGCAGCCCATACTACGCATCATTGTACACTTTACTCCCCAGTGGGTTGGTCATCCTTTAAGTTCAGGAAACAGAGGAATGCTACTCTTTGGACCTACAGAGCAATTATTAAAAAGCTTCTTCATTATATCTCTGATTGTTTATCCTTCTGTACTTTAGGTAGTTATGCCATGATAAGTTATTCCTTAGAGCTTCCATCAGTTATAAAATCCAGAACCAGAGACTACACCAGGGTGGAGTGCTCTAGGATAAACAATTATAGCAACAACAACAAAATCCTGCACTCACCACTCTCAAATAAAAGAGAGGCTCCAAGTAGAATTTCAAAGGTGCTTCACTTTAATATAAAGTGCAATGTGCAGTACAAACACTAGCTCCAGACATGTTTCTGAATATTCAGTGGATCTAGTTTGCAACAGGAAGGTCCATTCATTTATACATCATGGGCTATGACATCATAAAGCTGTGACCAATCCACATACCAAATGTGACAAAATAGTGCAGCTCAAGGTGCATTAAAAACAAATCGTTACATGCAAGCTCCAAATATATGTACAATGAAAACTTAAAAAAAAAAACTTAATAGACTGGAATTTAAATTCAAAAAGAAGATGCAGAGACTAAGGCCTTGTGACTTCCTTAGATTTCCAGTAGATCAATGTGTCTGCAAAGAAAAATAAAGAAAGCATGTTAAGTTAAGCCACTCAGCATAATATAAAAACAATTCCATTCAGTGAGAATAAAATGAAACCAGAAATAAAAGTGTGTGTGTATGTGGGGTGGGGTGGGGGATTCAGACTGTAATTCCAGAAGTTACTTTGATCAAAGGTTTATATGCATATAGACCATATATACTAAATATCTCCTAAAGTGTGTAACAACGTGATCTCCATCATTACTAGTCTATATGTTTTTCAAGTATGGTGCAAGGTTGAATCTATCACTCAATCCTGGATTTGTATAAGCCCCCAATGTGTAAATCCAAACACCTTCCATTGTTTCGATGAAATTGTCATGATCACCTCCTGTGGGATTTCTGAACACTTTTTCAATGCCTTGAAAGATAAACACATGTTCTGTCTGATTGTTGCTAGTTGTAACATGCAAGGCAATAGCATAGCTAAGGTCACCATTTTTATACCTCTACAACGTTCGCCTACCCTCAGTTTTAGACTCCTCTTTGTTTTGCCCACATAGAAGGCACTGCAAGTGCATGTCACCATGCAAATTACACCTACAGTGTCACACGTAATAAGCTGTAGTGTTGTGTAATTTCTAGATATGTGTGGGCTAGATAAATCCTTACAGTTCAAAATATTGCGACAGTAGGTACATCTCTGGCATTTGCAGCACCCAGGATTTGGTTCAAGCCACGTATCAATTGTGGGAGGGGCCTGTCTGCTATGCACTAGCACAGTCTGGGGGTGTACTCATGATACTGTTGTAGGTAAGGGTCCCCTCTCAGAATATTCCAGTTATTCCTAATAATGTTTGCTACCTTGGTAGCATGTACTGAGTAAGTTGTGACAAAATTCAATTTTTGCATGTCTTCAGGTCTCACTTGTTCCTCCCTGAAAATGTCCTGCCTCAGAATATTCTTCACAGTCCAATAGGCTGCATCTACATGTTTGGCAGAGTACCCTCTTTCAACAAATCTACTCTGTAGGTCTCTTGCTGCTTTTTCAAAACCTTCAGTCTCAGAGCAGTTCCTTCTTAGTCTCAGAAAGTGCACTTTGGGGATATTATTCAAGTGTGTCTAGGGTGGCAACTACTAGATAGGAGGAGAATATTTCTATCACATGGTTTCCTGTATATGTCAGTAGAAAGTATACCATCCATGTTCTTAATGATGTTTTGATGTTAACAACAGACATTTTCCTCCCTGGCAGTGTATGTAAAATGCAGATTAGGGTTCAAAGCATGCAAGTATAAGATAAAATCCTCAAACTCTGTAAGCTCACCATCCCATATAATCAAGATGTCATCAATAAAGCATTTATACAAATTAATCTTCCAAAAAAAATGGATTGTTATCAGGGTCTCTAATCACTGCATTCTCCCACTGCCCCATGTATAGGTTAGCAAGGCTAGGGGCAAAAGTTACCCTTTGTCTGTAAGTAGTAGTCACCCAAAAAAGAAAAGGCATTGAATTTAAGGACAAATTCTGCTAGTCTGAAATTCTACTTGGAGACTATCTTTTATTTGAGAGTTGTGAGTGCAGGACTTTGTTGTTGTTGCTTCCATCACTTATGTGTTGCCCCAGCTATAAAATATTTAATTTCATTTCATTTTCATTTTTATTTTTTATACTTGTAAGCAGGATGAGCAAGAATTGCCCATTTTCACCAGTGACAAGTCACAAAACATAATTACACATCCATAACATTTACATACAAACATAGAAAAATAAATAAAAAAATATACAAATTACACAACACATAAAAACAATTATTTAACATAAATGTACAAGTATCACTATCCGTCAGCCAGTATTTCAATCTGGTTTTAAAAGACCACAGTGTCCTATAATCTGTAATAACAGCAGGCAAAGAATTAAAAAATAAGGGAGTCCTGTAAAGAGTTGATCTCTGTCCAAAAACAGTTCGAAACAATGGAATTTCGTAAGTAAATTTAGTCTGAGACCTAGTACCATTAGGATTAGAAAATCTGGGAAACAAAATTGAAACTACTGGAGATATAAGACAATTCTTTACCTTAAATAACAAGGTACCCAATTTATGTAAAATCCTATTTTTAAGAGATAGACCATAAGTATGTCTGAGCAATAGACAATGGTGTGTTCAAAAGGCACATTGAGCATAAAGTGTAATATAGAATTATAAGTTACCCTTAGTTTATTGAATTGATGACCAGAGAAAGAGGAGTAAATAATAATACCATAATCCAAAACACTTAAAAGAAAACTATGAGCAAGTAGAAACCTTGATTCTCTGGTCAAAAACTGTCTGACTCTAAAGAGGGATCTTAATATCTGATGTAGAATTTTCCTTATTTTATGCAAATGTGGTTCAAAAGTTAATTTTGTATCAAAGAGTATCCCCAGGTACTTAAAATTATCCACTAACTCAATCACTTTTCCATCCTGTGTAACTATATGTTGAAGGCTAGTATGCTCAATGATCCTATTTGAAAACAACATTACTTTTGTTTTGCTAGGATTAAGCACCATGAAATTCAAGAACAACCATTTCTGGAAAGAATTGAAATTGGACTGAACCTCAGCCAGTGCAACATTAGGGGATGAACCAATACTGTAAATAACTGCATCATCAGCATAGAGTATTAATGATGAATGAGAACACACCTGAGAAGCAGAATTCCTATAAAGTGAGAAAATCAAGGGGCCAAGAATGGACCCTTGAGGAACCCCACATTTTATAGTACTAGGAGAATAAATACTCTCCCCTATTCGAGTGCAATGTGCTCTATTGGTAAGGTAATTATGATACCACAAAATAATATTATCAAAAAAATGAAAACTTGTTAGAATACTGTTTAATGAATCATGTTCAACCAAGTCAAAGGCCTTGGTGAGGTCCACGAAAAGTACCGCAACAGTCTGCCCTTTGTTAAGGGCACCCTGAATGGCACCCGTGAACCTCACCAAGGCTGTCTCGGTATTGTGAAATGGCTTAAACCCATGCTGACAATCAGTAAGGAGATTATGTTTTTGTAGATATTCTAAAGTTTGATCCAAAATAACTTGTTCTAGGATTTTAGATAAAGGAGATAATAAGGAAATTAGATGATAACTGGACAATATGACGAGATCGCCAGATTTTAAGGTAGGGGTAACTATGGCCATTTTCCACAGATTGGGGAAAGCCCCAATGGTCATAGAAGAATTAAACAAGACAGAGAGAGGATAAAAAAGGAATTGATTCCCAATTTAATGATTCAGAAATCCAACCCATCACGAGAAATATATGGCCGAGGATCCATTTTCAATACATAATCCCTGACTAAATCAGAGGATACATGTTCAAAATGGAATTTAGGGGGAACAAAACCATTTTCCAACTTTATAGCACCAGTAAAATCATTCAAAGGAGAATTTCCATGTGGGGGAATTCTATAGCTATCTAAATGTCCAAAGAACTTGTTAAACGCTTTGGAAACAAATGAGGTGTTACTGATTAAGTGAGCCCCAAGTTGAATAGAAATATCAGAAGCTTTTTTAACCCCCCCATCAGACTATTCAGTATGTCCAATGTTTTTTTTTGGATTTCCAATTGCTTTGTTTTGCTCAGAAAGAAAAAAATGCTATTTTAGCCCTACAAATTTCAGATTTACATAAATTCCTTAAAGATTTATACTTCAATAAAAGAGAAGGATCTAAACTACGCTTATACAATTTCCAGCTTTTGCCCCATAATCTCATAAGGTGAATCAGATCAGAGGAAATCCATGTACGTTCAGTAGCTTTAACTCTTAATCTCCTGAAGGGTGCAAGCTTATTAATCACCCTACGGTAGCAAGAAACAAAAACATCTAACATTACGTCTAGGTCCTTGGACTCAAACCCAGTCCAGTCAATTTCAGAAAAAGCAGCATCTACCAACTCAGGTGTAAGAAACCTAATTTTCCTAAATTCAGTATATTTAGGAGGTTGTTTAATAAGTTTGACAGACCACTGACAAAAAACAGGGCAGTGGTCTCTCAAAACATCAGGCAACAGACCTGAGTTGGTGATCTGATCCAGGTGGGTAACTACATCCCAGTCAAATGATGTTCCCTGACCAGACTTATAATTAAATCTGGTGACCTCACTTATCAATTGGGATACGCCCAAATCGACCAATAAGTCTTTAGCAGAGCTGCAAGACTCTGCTGCCCAATTACAATTAAAATCACCAAGAAGTATCCATTCTCTATGAACTGGGAGTTCATGTTTAACTTCTGAGATGAGGTTCAGTCCAGACACAATCCTTCCAGGGGGAACATAGATAAAACTAATGGTAAGATGTTTATTATGCCCCAAAAACAAATCAACAGAAATCAAATCACAATCAGAATGACTTAAAGAATGGGAGACAACAGTAAACTTATATTTATTTTTAACGTATATCATAGACCCACCCCTACGTTTACCTACCCTATCCTTTCTACAATGTTCTTAGCCCTCCAGAGAGATGGCTACATCTTCAATGTTATCATTAAGCCATGTTTCTGACAAAGTAACTACATCAAAACTATGTTGTTCGACCCAGGCAATAAATAAAGTCCACTTCGCTGAAAGACTTTGAACATTTAAATGAACTATTTTCAAGGAAGATTCAAGAAAAGTGGGGTCCTTCTTTAAATTGTCCACTAAACCAGGAGCGATTGGGCCAGGGTGAGGATGAACAGAACCGGATATTAGCAATAATAAAATTAATATCCTACGTAACCTAGTTTTATTCTCAAAATGTCTCTCCCTTTTTGTATAATGCCTAACAGATTTAAGAGAACTTTGAGTAAAGTAGACATTCAAATAATGAAAGGGGGAAAACATTGTAAAGTACCCCATTTCATTCTCAGAACTGTCTGGACAATAACCCACAAAAGGCATCCATAGAAGAGGGAATGGACAGCCAAAGTTGAAAAATTCTAATTCAACAACAAGCTTCAAAAACCCCTAAAACTCACTGGCCCAATCAAACTAGCTGAGTTCAAAATGCTTCAACTAAGATCGTTCACTGAACCCTGTAAGTGTTTTACCTGACGTGCTTCATGACACCCGGATCCACTGCATAGCCTGCAGGAGCACCCTTGGTGCCCCCCCCTTACCCTTTATCCCTCCTCTTTTCCTTCCCTATGTTTCTCCATACTATTCAGCTATCTAATTCTAGTGGGTTATTTACAATGCTTGCCTACATTGTACATAGCTTATAAATTGATGTCATTATATGAGTGCTTATATTGTATATATTTCTGTAAGTTGGTGTCTTCTGAGCTGTTTTAATACCCCACTGCACTGCTGTTGTCCTTACCCATGTTGTTCTTGTTATACTGCTGTACTGACAATGTGTTCCTGTTATACTGCTGTACTGACAGTGTGTATTCATGCAGGTCCACCTTGTAAATGAGCTTGCTCAAAGGTGTTCCATCTGTTAAAATAAAGATTGCTTGGCTGATTGAGTTCCACTGCCCTGTGCCAGAGGCCACTTTTTATATGCTTTATTTATTCAAATATATATACTGTAAATTGTTTCATCTTATTTTCTATTACGTATTTTTGTTATGTAAATTGAATGTGTTTTTTCATTGTTTATGTGCTATAACTTGGTTTCTAGAGAGGCATATTTAAATATGTCTGTCTGTCTGTCTGTCTGTCTGTCTGTCTATCTATCCATTCATCCATCCATCCATCCACCATCTGCCTAGCTAGCTACTTGCATTTTTCAATAGTGTAGTGTTCCCCTGTACAAGGGGGCATACTGTATCTTCAACCACTGGTCCCTTACTTTGTTGGTGGTTTCATGGTCTGCAGCTGTAGTCAATGGTTTGGAATGGCTTCTTCATTCAGGGTTGCAGTTTGTGGGCCAGAGCTGCACGTAGCAAGGAGCAGCGTGGCATCTATGGAGATGGTGGTAGCAGTGTGGAGGGCGTGCTTCTTTTTTTTTTAATATTCTTATAGTTTATTGAATTGTCATTTTTTATATATACATACAGGTCATAGAAGTAAATGCATACATAGAATACTTACAAATACAAAATGACTACTCTTATAACTGTTATATATGGTGAGTCTAGACCAAACTGGGGGAGGGGGGAGATTATTAACTAAATAAAATTAATTCACAGACTTTAACAGCTAAGTTTAATAATATCAAACACAAATTTTTACTTCCTTATCAATTCATTGCTAAGCTTCTCATTTTATATTGTTACCTTTTCTGGTAAAAGAACAAAATAAACAACGGAATCAATAAAACAACTCAAGCCTGAACAACTTAAGCCCAGTCATTCTCCCCATTCTGAGCATATTGAGCATACATATAAGTCACATATAACCTTTCTTATCTCTAAAATCTCACATATTCATCATCTCTTCTTCAGAAAGAGTGGGGGAATCAGTTTCAGCATATTGAGGGCATGGCTTCTTAAGTGAGAGCTGGAGCATACTGGCAGGAGCTTGCAAGGTTTGACAGCTGAGAAGAGAACTGGAGCGTTCAGAGACTCGACTGGTGAGAAACAGTTTGGGATGTTTGTGTGTTATCATTAACTTTTTTTGCATTATGTTTTGTTAGGTTGTGTCATGTGGGAGAATTCTGAGCTGGCTTGGTAGGTTTATTAATTGATGTGTTGATTGTTGGTTTGTTAACTTAGGTTTAACTGATTGATAATTACTTAATTGATGGTTGTTTACACATGTTCCTGTGTTGACTGATTTTTCCATGTGTATTTGTCCCAAGGTATACATCTTTCGTGTTGGAGGTATGCAGCTTTAATTGGGAGGTATGCTGGTTTTAATAGGAGGTGTACAGTTTTAATTGGGAGGTATACTAGTTTAATCAGGAGATATACAGCTTTATTTGGGAGGTGTACCAGTTTAATTAGGAGGTATGCAGTTTTAATTGGTGAGGTATACAGGAAAACAGACAATAATGTATTTATTTATTTAATTTTGGCAACCGGCTAGGCCCACTGAGACCATTAGAGTCCCTTTTCTTCAGGGTGACCTGGAATTAATTACAGATAACACCTTAAGTCAACATTTGTAGAACAGTACAGATATCACATTACATCAGCTTGAAACAGTGGAGTATTCATAAAAAGACATTTCTGAGTTACAGTGGGCAAACTGACATTTGTAGATCGAGTAAGACAAGATGGGGACATAGTAAGTAACAATGGGTGCAGTGACATGGTTTAGACAAGTAAATTGTTACACGAAGTCCCTGAACCCTAATTGATACCCTCAGAGGTACACCGTAGACAGCTAATGCTTAGGCATAGGTTATACTAATTCCTAGGGCTAAGGGCATCTACCGTACAAGAGTAGATGTCGGGATATGAATGCATATTGTTGTAATCCACTTTGCTTGCTAATGCACACATATTATACCATGTATTTTCTGTCTATTTCTGTCAGCTAAAGGGGAGGTTCTGATAATGGGAGACTTCAACATGCCAGATACAGATTGGTCAATACCAGCAGGAACATCTGCCAGAACTAGACTCATAGTGGATTCCCTGCAGGGGGAAGGCCTCAAACAACTGGTACAGCAACCCACAAGAGACAGAGCTATCCTAGATCTAGTACTGACTAACAAAGAAGGATCACAGATCTCCAGGTAGAAGGTCACCTGGGGCCAGTGACCATCACATGGTATGGTTCAATTTGGCTACTACATCTAAATCATCCCATTCCAAGGCAAAAATATGGGACTTCAGAGGAGCTGACTTTGATAAGATGGCCAACAGAGTTAAGCTAGCCCTGGCAAAAAGAAACACAGGTGAGGGGTACAGGCAAAGTGGGCAAGCATTAAGGATGCAATACTTGAAGCAACATCCCATTGTGTTAGACAGAAAAGGAAGTGCAAAGAAGAAGGAAACCACTTTGGTTCTCAAATACAGTAGCAGAAAGGTCAGAGCCAAAAGGCTGGCCTTCAGAAAATATAAGGGAACACAGCAGGATGAGATAGGGAGGCATACCAAACTGCCCTAAGGGAAGCAGTGTAAGGCAGTAAGGCAGGCAAAGTCCCAAACTGAGGAAACACTGCACTAACAGTAAAAGAAGTGACAAGACTTTATAGATACATTAGTGAAAGGAGAAAGTCCAGAGGGGGATTGCTAAGCTTAATGGAGAAAAGGGAGCATGTGAGGAGGAGGACCCTGTAAAGGCATCTATCCTAAATAGATACTTTTGCTCAGTATTTACTGAAGAGAAGGTAGGGCAGGGCCCACAGCTCAGCATCAGGGACACAGGGGGGAGGGAGGTGAGCACTACTCCCTTCACAAAAGAAAGGGTCATACAAGAGCTTGCTAAGCTCAGGGTGGATAAGGCAATGGGACCTGATGGCATACATCCCAGGGTACTTAAGGAGCTAAAGGAGGAACTAGCAGAGCCATTAGCAGAATTGTTTAGTGAGTCTCTGATCACAGGAGAGGTCCCAGAAGACTGGAGAAGGGTTCATGTGATCCCGCCTACAAGAGTGGTAGCAGGGAGGAGGCGGGAACTACAGACCAGTCAGTCTTACCTCAGTAGTGGGCAAGATTATGGAGGCTCTCCTTAAGGAAAGGATAGTGCAACACCTGGAATCCATGGGGCACAGGATCCAAGACAGCATGGGTTTACAAAGGAAGGTCCTGTCAAACTAATCTCATAGATTTCTTTGACTGGGTAACCAGAGTGGTGGACCAAGGGGAGCAGTTGATGTCGCCTACCTTGACTTCAGCAAAGCTTTGACACTGTTCCACATAGAAGATTGATAAATAAGCTAGGTAGGCTCGGGTGGGTCAGAAGTTGGTCAACTGGGTGGCAAACTGGTTGACTGGCAGAAAACAGAGAGTGGTGGTAAATGGTATACAGTCAGAAGAGATGCAAGTCACAAGTGGGTACCTCAGGGATCAGTCCTAGGGCCAGTCCTATTCAACATCTTCATTAGTGACCTTGCAGATGGACTAGAGGGTAGGCTTATTTGTTTGCAGATGACACCAAGATCTGCAACAGAGTAGATGATCCAGATGGGGTGGGCAGAATGAGAAGAGATCTGGAAAAACTAGCAGAATGGTCAGAAGAGTGGCAACTGGGATTTAATGCAAAGAAGTGCAAAATCATGCACATAGGGAAGAGAAACCCTGAAGCCACTTATAGGCTGGGAGGGGAGTTGCAAGCAGTCACAAAGGAAGAAAGAGACTTGGGCATCATCATCACTGATGACCTAAAATCATCCAAGCAGACCCCAAAGCAGTAGGTAAGGCTAGGGGTGTTAGGGTGTATTAGTAGGGGGTATCACAAGTCAAGAGGGAGGTAATAATCCTCTGTACAAGACATTGGTTAGGCCCCATCTGGAGTACTGCATGCAGTATTGGAGGCCACACCTTCACAAGGACATTAACAAATTGAGGCAGTCCAGAGAAGGGCAACCAAAATGGTGCAGGGACTGCATCAGAAGACATATGAGGACAGATTAATGGAGCTCAATATGTATACCCTTGAGCAAGGAGGGAGAGAGGTGATATGATCGAGGCATTCAAACACCTTAAGGGCATAAACAAGGTGAAAGAGTCTAACATGTTTAAATATAAGAAAATAGCAGGACAAGAGGACACAGCATGAGATTAGAGGAGGCCGATTAAGGGGAATGTGAGGAAATTCTTTTTCACAGAAAGGGTGGTAGATGCATGGAATGGCTTACCACAAGAAGTGGTGGCTATGAATACAGTGCAGGGCTTCAAACAGGCATGGGACAGGCATAAGGGAGCAATACAAATGACTATGAATAGATAGGTCACTGACAGAGCAAAGGCCAATGGCACATTTATAAGGTAGAAAAAGAAATGGGCAGACTGGATGGGCCTTGCGGTCCTTATCTGCCGTCAACTTCTATGTTTCTATGTTTCTATGTTATTTCTTACTTGTCAGATGCCAAGACACCTATCCTTGAAGTAATTATAATATGTAAGGCAACACTGTCATCCTTTGGTGATGTGCACTACTACACTTTGTTATGTAAGATTCTGTATAAGAACTAAAACTGATGACTTTACAGAATTGTATAATGTTATCTTGGACCGTGGAGCCACCTCTAATTTAGCCAATAGGGCTCATCTCTGTAATTAGAAATGTTTCTATCTTTTAGTAACCATAGTAATTATCACAGGTTTATAATGTTATGCACAGGCTTTGCACCTCGGAGACCCGAGAGATCCCAAGAGACTACAGAGAAACCTTGAGGTGTAGGGAATGCTTAGCACTGGCTCCCGGTTCGTATTGGTAAGAACTGCTTAGGGCAACTGTGATTTATCCCTTTTGTAGTAATAAACTTGTTTATTACTTGAATGCAACTTGTTTGTGATTATTTGCATTCCCAATAAAGTCAAGAATCTGAAGGTGAGGTTTAGACCACTTACAAAATCATGGAGGTTATATCATATACGAAACACTTTTTAAGCAATGGCAGAAGGAACTTTGATGCAGAAAATAAAATCCAGGTAAATAAATCTTGTCTTTTTGGGATAAATATTTATTTTCACTTAGAACACCATTTGTTTCACTTAGAACTTAAATTATTTCACTTAGAACATGTTATTTCCACTTAGAATCTGAAAATGGAACACAGAGAACTTACAATGGAAAGAAAGGCAGCTTTAAGCTAAAACAATGCAAAACACCTGTAAAAACATTATAACTGGCATGGTCTATGTAAAACATACAATGTGTTGTGGCACCTTGGAGTGTCCTATTACACAGGTTAGAACGGCTGTAAAAAATGCTTAATGTGAAATAGTTCCCCTACCATTGTGAGGTTCTTGGGTAGCTGGTAGATTTACTGTTTATGTGCTAGTTGTTTGCAGGGGAAAATGATCACTGTTTAATACCTGAAATTCTAAAAGTGGCGTTATTGCAAATTAGAAAAATGAGCTAAAGATTTCCTGCTCTCCGATTGGTTGAGAGTCATGCCAAGCTATTACATTATTAAGTACCAGTAGAGCCCCACAAAGAACAAGCGCCAGCCTGTCCTGCCTCACCACAAAACTGGTATCACTCTGCCAGTTTATATTTTAAAACTTTTGAGTCACCATGTTCCCCCACTCACTAAGCGAGAGAAAAGAGCAAGTCACCCCCACATACACACGCCTCTCCCTGCAACTGCAGTGCCATTATGTTCCTTAAAAATGAAAAGTACCTCTTTTTTTGGGGAGGGAGGGGATTCATGAGCCTCAGACAGGGTTGCCATCTAATTGCATCCAAAATGGACACCACACCATTCTGATTGCATCCAAAATGGACACCACACCATTCTCTCTCTACAGTGCTGATGTGCTTGCTCCTGTTCACACTATTGCAACCACATCCACAAACCATTTTTTTCATTAAAAAAAGTAAATAAACAGTCTCTAGCACTAGCACCAATAAAGGGCATTCACCCATCTCACTCTCTCGATCTCCCATGTGGGGGACGGACAGAGAACTAATAGGTAGGTAAGTAAGACTGACACTGTGGATCTGCAATGTAAGAAAAATTAATAAAAGCTGCTCTTATAAGCAGGAGTGCCCTCTACTGGCAATTACACCAGTCTGAGAACTATTTTACAGAAACTGCTGTTTAGTATTCATTTTTTTATTTCATATTTTATTAAAATGTCACTACTAACCAATTTTCTAAGCACAGAAATATCCAGGAGGGTGAGTGGTATTGGGCAATACTGGACCTTCCAGGGGCTATAAGTCCCTACACCTGTGGTATTGAGCCTCAGTAAGCCCAAGCACAGTCCAGTATTGCCTAATACCACCCACCCTGTAGGGTATTATTGCTTGCTTGATTCAGTCTACAGTGTGCCAAGGTGGGAAGCACTTGTGTTGCGCTGCTGGTAGTAGTCATACTGGAGTTCATACTGGATTATTTAGACAACCAAAAGGCATAAGCCCATATAGGTTGTCCCCACCATTTCAGTGGAGGAAACCAAAGTTACCAACTGTTATACACCTATCCAAACCTGCTTTAAAAGCATAAAAGCTAGAAGCTGCTACCATTTCAGCAGGAAATTTATTCCATAATCTGACTACTCTTGGTCCAAAACTAAATTGTCTTAGCTTTGTTCTACAATGTTCTTCTTTTAACTGGTACTTGTGCCCTCTTAGGTTATAGTTTTGTTCCTTGATCTGAAGGCTGAGATCATTTTTTTAATTTTTCTTGTACCAAGATTTTATGCAACAGTAGCAAATCACCCCTAACATGTCTAATGTCCATTGACCACAACCCTAGGGCCTTCAATCTCTCCTCATATGATTTATCTTTAATCCCTTTTATAAGTTTTGTACAGGTCCTTTGTGGTTTTCGACCATTTTTATGTCCTTCTTCAAATATGGACTCCAGACCGTAGAACAGTAGTCCAAGTGAGGTCTCACATAAGATTTATAAAGAGGCATTAATACCTCTTCGTTCTTTGATTGGAAACATCTTCAAATGCAGTTAACTCGGTGCATAGCCTTATTTGCTACTACTTTACAATGGGACCCCTTCTTTAAATTAGAACTAATATATACCCCCAGATCTTTTTCACAAACAGAGTCCTTAAGTTTTACACCTTGGCCCAGATATTCAAACTGTGCTAGGCTGTGGTGCATGCCTGGGTGCAGCGCAACTTGGCTGCACGGGGCATTGACTGGGCGATATTCAACGGAGCTGTGCCATGGCACAGCATCATTGAATATCGCACCCAGGCCACCTGCAGTGCACATGGTGCAGTTGCACTGCACCAGCACAAGTGGCCAGAGTGGAGCAGGGGGATGCGCTAATGCAAGTTCCGTTGCGCCATGTGCAGCAACTGCAAAATTCAAAAGTGCACATGCAAATGGGGCCATAATGTATACAAGGTGAAAATGGGGCCATTTGCATGTCATTATGGCCCCATTTGCACGCAGGTGTGTCAATCCCTGGCAACTTGTGCCTGGCGCCCTGCCGGGCAACAGCCATCAGGGACTGACACCCCCTGCACAGCGCGGCAATGTGCCCCACAGCCCAATCGCGGGCATTTGTATAAGAATATTATGTCCAATATTCCTGGTGGTCCAGTGGACTGCTGTCAGCCCGATTGCGGACATTTGTAAAATAAAAGAACTCCTATATCCCCAGTGGTCCAGTGGACAGCTGTCAGCCCAATCGTGGGCATTTGCAAAATAAAAGAACTCCTATATCCCTGGTGGTCCAGTGGACTGCTGTCTGCCCGATCGCGGGCTTAAGTATAAATAAAATGAATCCTATATCCCTGGTGGTCCAGTGGACTGCTGTCTGCCTGATCATGGGCTTCAGTATAAATAAAAAGAAACATATATCCCTGGTGGTCCAGTGGACTGCTGTCAGCCAGATCGCAGGCATTTGTAATAAAAAAAAGAATTACGTCCAATATCCCTGGTGGTCTAGCAGTACTCCTCTCCCCACCCACCCAGTGAGCCCCACTGCCCCGCCCTCCCGGTCAGCAGCAGTTGGCAGCACCCACCCACCTGCATTCCTGCCATCTGTTAACTGACACTATAGGGTTGTCACTCCATTGGTCTCAAAGCGTGAGCTAATGGGCATGAAGCTCGACATATGTTAATATTCCAGATATGTGAATGGATCCATTCACATATCTGGATATGTAGTATGGTAAGCTGCACGCCCATTGGCTCACACTGTGGACCATGGCGTGCAACAGCCCACCCACGGTGTCAGACGGCGGCGGTGGGCGCGGCAGTCAGGTGGGGTGGGGGTACCGCTAGACCACCAGGGATATTGGACGTAATTTTTATTACAAATGCCCACAATCAGGCTGACAGTGGTCCACTGGACCACCAGGGATATAGAAATTGATTTTATTTATACTTAAGCCCACAATCGGGCTGACAGTGGTCCACTGGACCACCAGGGATATTGGATGTGTTTTTTGAACAGATGCCCATGATCGGGCATGGGGGGGGCGCTGCCACGGAGGCGCAGCCGGAGCTCGGGTGGCCACAGTACGGCAGTTCACCTGTGGGTGGTCAGCCATTGTTCCCTTTTTTTTTGATCAACTTAGCGGCGTTAAGTAGGGGTTGCACATGCATGGACTCAGCACATGCTGGGCTGAATATCAGGATGTGCAGAGTATGCATGAATATGCCCCCCCACCTGCGCCGCATACATTACTGATGCAATCTGGCACATCGGGATTTGTGCCAGGCACAATTCCCATTTGAATAGCGCACCGGGGCGCATCAGTGTGCTGCGCATAGTGCAACACTGTTGTGACATGTGCAACCTTTTTGAATATCTGGGCCCTTGTATATAGTAGTCTTGCTTTATATTTTCCTTCTTTATATGAATTATTACACATTTATACAAATTAAAATGCATTTTATTTTTATTTGCCCACTCTGATATAAAGAGTAAATCTTGGCCAAATTATAATCTATCCTCACAGGTATTAACAACCCCTCCCTTCTTAACATCATCTGTAAACTTTATTAATTTATTCCCACCAGTTATATTTAGGTCAGCAATAAAAATGTCAAACAACAGTGGTCCCAACATGGACCCCTGTGGTACACCACTCGACACCCCCACCTCATTCAATAAGAAACCCCGTATCCTAACCAATTGAGTTCTTTCTGTCAGCCAATGACTGATCCACCCAATAATTCTACTTTCAGTTTCCAGGTTTTCTAATTTTTGGATCAATATACCATGAGGAACCATGTTGAAGGCTCAACTAAAATCCAACATTACCATGTCTACATTATTCTCCCAATCTATTAATTTTCCAGCATATTTATAGAAACTAATTAAATTAGTCTCACAAGATCTATTCTTGACAAACCCATGTTGGGTGTTATCGATCAGTCCCATACTCGAGATATATGTTTCAATCTCTTCATATATTATTCCTTCAATGATTTTAAAACCACTGATGTCAGGCATATTGGTCGGTAATTTGCAACCTCTGCTCTACTTCTCTTCTTATATACTGGGACCACATATGCTGTTCTCCAATCCCTTGGCACATACCCTTCATCCAAGGACTTTGGCCCTATTATAGTGATAGCAGGTGCCAGCACATCTCCCTGTTCCATAATAAATTTTGGGTGCACCCCATCTGGACCTGCCGACTTATCTGTCCTAAGTGTATTTATTCTTTCAAGTACTTTGTCAATAGTAACTATATCAGCTTGTACCTTGTTACATATTCCAGCCTTACTTTTATCTCTTTTATAGTCACGCTTGACAAACACCTTACTGAATATCTTACTAAATTCTTTAGTCATTTCCCCAGGTTTAGCAGTTATTTCACAGTCGATAAGTGGGGTCCCATGGCATTATTATTCCCCCTTTTATTATTCACATATGCAAAGAAACTCTTTGTATCATTTTTAGATGTAGCTAGTTTATATTCCAACTGTTCTTTTGCACTTCTTATTTCATACTTGACTTTTTGTAATATCTTTTTATACCTGACCCGACTAGTCGCTGTCTTTAGCTGCTTCATCTGTCTAAATAATACTTTTTTCTTCTAGCATAATTTAATGATATTATTATTAATCCAAGAGGGTTTTTTTCCCCCTACTGTTATATACTTACTTCCTGGGGGTGTATTTTGATGTCACATTGTTTAATATATTAACAAATACTTCCCATGATTTTTCAGTAGATAGTTCATCCATTATTCTACTCCAATTTAGTTCACTCATTATATTTCTTATTTCTTGATAATTAGCTTTATTATACATTATCTGAGTTGTCTTTCCCTTAACTGTTTTACTCGTCTTATTAATTGTGAACTTAACAGTTCCATGATCACTTGTTCCTAGGGGTGGTCCTGTACTAATATTTTCGATGTCCCTGGATATATTAGTTAGGATACCTGCTGGCTAAGCAGTGAGTTTATCCCTGGTTTCAGATAAAGGGTTTGTGTGTGTATTAGAAGCAGACATAGCAAATTGTCTTCACTGAAAGGCCTGCTTACATCACAGGTGTCACTAGTCAATCAATTGATTCTGGGTGGGGGTTGTATCACTGTTCTGTTTAGGCATACTACACAGAGTAAAGTCAGTCAGAGGACCTGCCTGTTCCTTTTGGAAGCTGAGAAATTGGCTATACTGCAGAGAACAAACTAGAATGCATTTGAGGAACTGGTAACTTGGTAAAACATAATATTGCAGGGACTAGGAAGGTAAGCTACACTTTCTACAGAAAGTTTCATTATTTTCTTATTGACATTAAGAATTGCAGGATTCCATTAAAGTGTAGTAATTTTATAACCAGAGGAGTTGTAATACAACTGAAGTTGCTTGATTTCTGTGCTAGACACATAGGATTTGGAAGGATAGTTGTGCAATATTTTGGAAGTGTCCTGCTGGCTAAGCAGTGAGTTTATCCCTGGTTTCAGATAAAGGGTTTGTGTGTGTATTAGAAGCAGACATAGCAAAGTGTCTTCACTGAAAGGCCTGCTTACATCACAGGTGTCACTAGTCAATCAATTGATTCTGGGTGGGGCTTGTATCACTGTTCTGTTTAGGCATACTACACAGAGTAAAGTCAGTCAGAGGACCTGCCTGTTGCTTTTGGAAGCTGAAAAATTAGCTATACTGCAGAGAACAAACTAGAACGTATTTGAGGAACTGGTAACTTGGTAAAACATAATATTGTAGGGGACTAGGAAGGTAGGCTACACTTTCTACAGAAAGTTTCATTATTTTCTTATTGGCATTAAGAATTGCAGGATTCCATTAAAGTGTAGTAATTTTATAACCAGAGGAGTTGTAATACAACTGAAGTTGCTTGATTTCTGTGCTAGACACATAGGATTTGGAAGGATATTTGTGCAATATTTTGGAAGTGTCCTGCTGGCTGAACAGTGAGTTTGTTTTTATCCCTGGACTCAGTAGAGTGGTTTGTGTAGGAGCAGTGGTCTAGTATATTGTTGTGTTGGTTGACTTACTATAAAGGGCAGTACTCACCAGGGTGGTGGAGCAGTGGTGTAATTGATTGTTTCTAACCGTCACCAGTGGTTGTGGCCTACCCACCCACCCTTCTCCTCACCCCACCCACCCCAGATGTGGCATTTCCTTTATAGCCAAGGTTCTGACATCACTTCCTCAACAGGTCTTGGAGCAGAACTGTCATATTCTTAATTACCCAGCACAGTGCATAAAGTGTAAGTATACACATACCAAAAAAATTAAAAATTGTATATTACTCATTGTATGTTATAAGGAAGAGGGACATGTGGGGAGTGGTGCAATGCACTGGCTGTGGGGCAGCAATTTTCCAGGAAACATTCTGGAACCTGTGTTGCTGCCCTATTTGCAGGCTGAACTGGCAAGGACTAAGGAGGACTCCCCCACCCAAAGAGCACCAGTTCCACAACCACTGCCTCAGAGGTTGCCATGTGTGAAGAGCAGATGGACCACAGTAGGTTCTGGGAGGGTGAGGGTGGTGGAACAGAGGCATAGCCCCCGAGTTGCACCTCTACACAAATCATATGTCAGTCTGGCAAATCAAGGTTCCTCTATGATGACACCCTCATTGGAGACCAAGAAGAATGCTGGGGACATCCACAAGGGAGACCCACAAAAGAGTGGCAAGGGACAACACAAGGGAAAGAAACAGCTTCTGATAGGGGACTCAATTGTTAGGGGTGTAGACCTGGGGAAGGGAGAGGAGAGGAGAGGGAAGTAAGGTGCCTGCCTGGTGCCATGGCTTGGAGGGACAGGAAGTGAATCCTTAGGATTGCAGAAGCAGCATCACAGAAGAGGGAACTAGATATCATTGTCCACCTCGGGACAAATGACCTAGCTAGGCATGAGATCAGTGCAGTGCAGGATGAATTTGTGGAGTTGGGAGGGCCTCAGACAGGTAGCAAGCACGGTAACCTTCAGAGGTGCTGCCAGTCCATGGCAGGTGAGGCTAGGTACTGCACACCATGCGGTTTAATAAATGGTTGAAAAACTGGTGCAGAGCACAGGGCTTTGGCTTCATTGGGGACTGGGGGTCCACCTGGAGAGATGAAGGTCTATACTGGCATGATGGTCTGCATCTGTCCAGGAAGGGAAACACGTTCCTAGGTGACAGGTTTAAAGGCTTCCTTGGCAAGCTTTAAAACTAGCCAAGGGGGGAGGTGCTGATAGGAAACAGGAAAGTTCAAGCCTTCCCCCGCAAAGCATGGCAGGTAGTAGGGTAAACACTGAGGTATAGAGCTTGACAGAGGGCAGGACAGGAGTAAATGGAAAATGGACAAGGGCAATAAGAGCAGGGATGGGTAAAAAAGGATAAAGCCAACATTAAATGGAGGGCAATGAGTACCAATGCCCATAGTCTTGAAACAAGCTTCCAGAGCTAGTAGCCCTGATGGAAGTGGAACACTTGGATATTGTGGCAGTCACAGAAACATGGACTAACGGAGAACCATGACTGGGATGTCAACATACCAGGGTATACAATCTACAGAAGGGACAGGGAGGGTAAAAGAGGAGGTGGAGTAGCTCTCTACATAAGGGAAGGGATCAAAGTAACAGAACTAAAAGGTAAAGGGAGGACAAGAGGAACTCTGGGTCACATTGGAACAGGAATGGCATCACAATCCACGAGGGTTGTATACAGACCCCGTCTCAAGGGGAGGAAATGGACAAGAAAATGATAGAGGCATTCTCAAAATGGCTGAAAAGGGAGATGCTGTTGATGGGGACCCAATATGCCAGATGTTAACTGGGCAACATGGACTGCAGCCACATCCAAGAGCAGGGTCATTCTCGATGCCCTACAGGAGCATGCCTTAGACAGCTAGTGGTGGAACCCACTCGAGGAGCAATATTAGACCTGGTACTCTCAAATGGAGAGAGGATCACAAACTTAGAAGTCAGTAGACACCTGGGAACAAGCAACCACTGCACAGTGTGCTTCACAATAAACACAACCATGGAGACAAGCCATACAAATACAAGGATACTGGACTTTAGAAGGGCTGACTTGCAAAATGGGTGAATACCTGAGGAATGCATTAGCAAATGGCCAGAAAGGAGGGTGGAAGAACAATGGAGAAAATCAAAACTGCCATCATGGAGGCAACAAGCCTTTTGTGAAACAAATAAAGAAAACAAAGCAGAATAAAAACCACTATGGCTCTCAAAAGAAGTGTCAGGAAGGTTAAGGATAAAAAGGCTGCATTCAAAAGTATAAGGAATCACAGACAGAGCACGCATAGGAACTGTATCAATTAAAGCAGAAAGAAGTGGGAAGGCAGTCAGAAAAGCAAAGGCCGAACCGAGGAAAGGATAGCCAATTCAGTTAAGAAGGGGATAAAATCTTTATAGGTACATTAGGGAACATAGAAAGGTTAAGGGAGGATAGGGAAGATTGATAAAGAGAGGGAGGTGGGCAGAGGGAGACAGTGAAAAGGCAGAGATAATGAATGAATACTTTTGCTCAGTATTCACAAAAGAAGAAGAGAAGGAGTTACCAAACTAAACAGTAGAAGCACTCTGGATAGTGGGGTTGATACCAGTCCATTTAAAGAAGAATGAGTACTGAAAGAACTTCTAAACTCAAGGTGATGGAAGCAATGGGGGTCTGACGGGATTCACCCTAGAATCCTAAAAGAGCTAAGGAGGACCTAGACGCCTACTCAACCACACTTTTAACAAATCATGGGAAGATGGGGTGGTACCTGAGGACTGGAGGAAGGAAGATGTGCTTCCCCTTCACAAAAGTGGGAGCAAGGCAGAAGCAGGAAACTACAGACCTGTTAGTTTTACCTCAGTGGTGGGGAAATGATGGAATCACTTCTGAAAGAAAGAATTGTTGAGTACCTAGAGGCCAGCGGGGCACTGGACCCAACGCAGCATGGATTCACAGCAGGAAGGTCATGTCAGACAAATCTAATCAATTTCTTTGACTGGGTGACCAAGTAATAGACCAGGGAGGGGCTGTGGATATGGCCTACCTAGACTTTAGCAAGGCATTTGACACAGTCTCTGCATTAAAAGATTAATAATCATGTTAGCCAGCCTGGGAGTGGGTCCCAGGGTGGTAGCTTGCAGAAAACTGGCTGCACAACAGGACACAGAAGGTAATAGTGAATGGAACACATTCTGAAGAAAGGGGTTACTAGTGTAGTACCTCAGGGCTCAGTATTGGTCCAGTCCTCTTTAATGTCTTTATAGGTGACATTGCAGAGGGTCTAGAAGGAAAGGTATGCCTCTTTCGGATGACACAAAGATCTGTAACAGAGTTGATACACAAGGGGTAGAAAGGATGAGAAGGGACTTGGCAAGGTTGGAGGAATGGTCAGACATTGGCAACTTAGATTCAATGCAAAGAAGTGCAATAATGCACCTGGGAAATAAAATCCAGGAGAAGAGTACACAATAGCAGGGGAGGTACTAACAACAACAATAATGGAAAGGATCTGGGTGTAGTCATATCAGATGACCTAAAGGTGGGTATGCAATGTGAGAAGTCAGTAGGGAAAGCCAGGGGATACTGGGATGCATAGGGAGGGGCATCACAAGTGAAAAAGGGAAGTGGTTATCTCTATACAGACAGTTGGTGAGACCCCATCTGAGTACTGCGTGAGTTTGGAGACCTCATCTACGCAAAGGACATAGACAGGATGGAAGCAGTCCAGAGGAGGGCAACTAAAATGGTGCAGGGTCTACATCAGAAACCACATGAAGAGAGACTGAGAGAGCCTAATATGTATACCCTTGATGAAAGGAGGGACAGGGGGGACATGATAGAAACTTTTAAGTACCTCAAGGGAATCAACAAAGTCCAGGAGGGTAGCATCTTTCAGAAAAAGAGATGTGTAAGAATAATTGGGCACAATTTAAAGTTAGAGGGGGGATGGCTCAGGGGTAAAGTGAGGAAATTCTTTTTCACGGAGAGAGTGGTGGATGCATGGAACCGCCTTCCTGGAGAGGTTGTGGGGTCTAAAACAGTGGAGGAATTCAAACATGCATGGGACAGACATAAGGCAATTATAGTGGGGGGTTGCAGGAAATAGGCTGTTGGTTAACTAGAATCTGCAGCTTATCTAGTAGATAGGGACATGGGCAGACTGGGTGGGCCAAGTGGTCCTTATCTGCCATCAAAGTCTATGTTTCTATGTTTATCCAGGATATTTTCTCCCCTAGTAAGCTCGTTTATACATTGTTGAATGCCTGCTGCTATCAGCATTTCATTTATTCTTGATCACAGTGAGTTATCATGTTTATTCCTATTCCCCTCTACTTCTGGTATGTTCAAATCACCTATTAGCAATATATCAGTGTCTTATGCCAAGGTGGTGACCTTATCCATGAATCCTTCTGTTTCTCCCACTGTGGTGTCAGGTGGTCTATAGAAAACTATCAATTTGAATGGCTTACCCTTCAATCCCATGATATCTCCAGAAATTATCTCAATATTACCATAGTCATCCTCTGTACTAATATTTTGACATTCGATTTCATCCCTGACATACAATGCAATTCCTCCCCATCTCTTAGATAATCTATTCTTTTTATAAAGTTGATACCCAGAAATATGTTGGTTCCATTCTGTGTCTAAGCTCCACCAGGTTTCAACTATCCCTATTAACCCTATATCCTTTTTCTCAAGTATCAGCTCCAATTCAGCCATTTTTTCCTTGTTTAGACTTCTAGCGTTGAACATCAAAACATTTGTCTTGGCTCCTGTCTTCTTATTTCTGAGTATTGGCTCCTGAAGTTTTTTCTGGGATCCACTCGTCCCCCTTCTATTCAGTTTAAATGTCTATCAATCTCTTTTCATATTTGATTCCTAAGTATTCTACTTGCCCTGAAACTCAGATGCAGTCCATCCCTACAATAGAGCTCTTTATTATTATTAAAAGTGTCCCAATCTTTAATGAACGAAAGCCCCTGTTCTTTTGACCTATTATTCAACCATGCATTTGCCAGTGCTATTTTCTTTGCTTTAGAAGCAGATGCTCTTGGTTCAGGTAGAATTTCTGATATCAAAATGTCATTATCTTTTTCCTGCAATTTCTGAATTAGTTCCTTTACTTCATTTTGAAAGGTTAATAAGGATTTCCTTTCCATGTCATTTATACCTATATGTACCACCACTATTGGTTTAGGTACAACTCCAGCAAATATATTATCCACCATACTATTCAGATCTTTCACCCCTGCTCCTGGGAAACAGCTCACCATGTTATTTGCCTTATCTTCCCAACAAATATATTAATCTGTATACTTTATGATTGAGTACCCGATGACTATTACTTGTCTTGGGTCTTGCCATGCATAGCTGTGGACCAGTCGAGTTGCAGCATTTCCTGGCCAATTTTATTACAAGGCTTTAAGGACAATACTCAAGTTTTCTTTCTTCATGATTGGTGGCCTTCATTATTTTTTTGGGGGGTAAATGAAACAAGCAGGCTAAACTAACTCATAAGCTGTTTTACTGGTGGTGAAATTCTGGACTGTCAGACTTCACTGAATCATATCAGTCTCTAGTTTTGATGTGCTTTGAGCATGGGATGGGATGGGATGTGAGGCAAGTGAGCATGGGATGGGATGTGAGGCAAGCAGTGTACCTGTAAAATGCTTTATGTTTTGTGTTGTGTATTGTCACTGTTCACTAATTTACTTAATTCATTGGTTTATTTAAAAAACCAGGATCGAGCAATCCATATTCTGACTTGGAACATTATCATTTTATGTACAGTGATTGCTGCATCAAATAGCATGTTACATATATTGCTGCTTCTGCAATCATTTTACTCTGGTACGTATGCAGACGTAGCAAAGCTGGTAACAGAGGGGCAGTAACTGGGGTCCTGAGATAAGATATAAGATGTGGTCAGCCACTGTGAGTTTGTAATTATTTGCCTCTAGTACGCATGTGGATGTAGCAATTAAAGCTGGTCACAGGGGGTCAGTAACTGGGGACCTGAGATAAGATATAAGATGTGGTCAGCCACTGTGAGTTTGTAATTATTTGCCTCTAGTACGCATGTGGATGTATCAATTAAAGCTGGTCACAGGGGATCAGTAGCTGGGGTCCTGAGATAAGATATAAGATGTGGTCAGTCACTGGGAGTTTGTAATTATTTGTCTGTAGTTCATATGTGGATGTAGCAATTAAAGTTGGTCACAGGGGGTCAGTAACTGGGGACCTGAGATAAGATATAAGATGTGGCCAGTCACTGGGAATTTGTAATTATTTGTCTGTAGTTCGTATGTGGATGTAGCAATTAAAGCTGGTCACAGGGGGTCAGTAACTGGGGACCTGAGAGAAGATATAAGATATGGTAGCCACTGTGAGTTTGTAATTATTTGCCTCTAGTTCGTATGCAGATGTAGCAATTAAAGCTGGTCACAGGGGGTCAGTAACTGGGGTCCTGAGATAAGATATAAGATGTGGTCAGTCACTGGGAGTTTGTAATTATTTGCCTCTAGTACGTATGTGGATGTATCAATTAAAGCTGGTCACAGGGGGTCAGTAACTGGGGACCTGAGATAAGATATAAGATGTGGTCAGTCACTGGGAGTTTGCAATTATTTGCCTCTAGCTCGTATCTGGATGTAGCAATTAAAGCTGGTCACAGGGGGTCAGTAGCTGGGGACCTGAGATAAGATATAAGATGTGGTCAGTCACTGGGAGTTTGTAATTATTTGCCTCTAGTTTGTATGTGGATGTAGTAATTAAAGCTGGTCACAGGAGGTCAGTAACTTGGGTCCTGAGATAAGATAAAAGATGTGGTCAGTCACTGGGAGTTTGTAATTATTTGCCTCTAGTTCGTATGTGGATGTATCAATTAAAGCGGGTCACAGGGGGTCAGTAACTGGGGACCTGAGATAAGATACAAGATGTGGTCAGTCACTGGGAGTTTGTAATTATTTGCCTCAAGTTCGTATGTGGATGTAGCAATTAAAGCTGGTCACAGGGGGTCAGTAACTGGGGACCTGAGATAAGATAAAAGATGTGGTCAGTCACTGGGAGTTTGTAATTATTTGCCTCTAGTACGTATGTGGATGTAGCAATTAAAGCTGGTCACAGGGGATCAGTATTTGGGGACCTGAGATAAGATATAAGATGTGGTCAGTCACTGGGAGTTTGTAATTATTTGCCTCTAGTTCGTATGTGGATGTAGCAATTAAAGCTGGTCACAGGCGGTCAGTAACTGGGGACCTGAGATAAGATACAAGATGTGGTCAGTCACTGGGAGTTTGTAATTATTTGCCTCTAGTTCGTATGTGGATGTAGCAATTAAAGCTGGTCACAGGGGGTCAGTAACTGGGGACCTGAGATAAGATATAAGATGTGGTCAGTCACTGGGAGTTTGTAATTATTTGCCTCTAGTACGTATGTGGATGTAGCAATTAAAGCTGGTCACAGGGGGTCAGTAACTGGGGACCTGAGATAAGATAAAAGATGTGGTCAGTCACTGGGAGCTTGTAATTATTTGCCTCTAGTACGTATGTGGATGTAGCAATTAAAGCTGGTCACAGGGGATCAGTAACTGGGGACCTGAGATAAGAAATAAGATGTGGTCAGTCACTGGGAGTTTGTAATTATTTGCTTCTAGTTCGTATGTGGATGTAGCAATTAAAGCTGGTCACAGGGGGTCAGTAACTGTGGTCCTGAGATAAGATATAAGATGTGGTCAGTCACTGGGAGTTTGTAATTATTTGCCTCTAGTTCGTATGTGGATGTAGCAATTAAAGCTGGTCACGGGGGTCAGTAACTGGGGACCTGAGATAAGATATAAGATTTGGTCAGCCACTGAGATTGTGAATTAAACTAAAGTAGACTAACTGCTGAGGCAGACTGGCAAGCTTGATTGACACTTTGACAGATTTTTTAAAATTATACTGGAATAATTAAAACTTGGTCTAGAACTTAGGGCCCTATACTCAAAGACACCACATAGTATCATGTGCAACATGCATGTATCTGAGATGTAACGAGATGCAGTTGCATGTGCCTGCGCACCTGTTGAAATCCAGACACCCTTCCCCATGCAGTTAGCTGGTACGTAGCCATACACTGGGGCTGGGGGTGGTAGTCATGGGCAGAGTTCCGATCACAGGCATCCAGTGGGATGCCCATGCTGGTTCACAAGCGGATCCTGCTTGTGCAGGATGCAAGGCATGGTGGGATATGGCAGTCTTCCAGGACTGCCATATCCCCACTGCACAAACATAAGTTATAGAATTTTCCTGCCAGTGCCAGTGATGCTCCCTTGCTCACTGTGGAGGGTCCTAAAGCAGGGGGCTGGAGGACTGAGGGCCAATCATGGGTAAATTTAGTATAAAAACTGTGTAAAATCAGGACCCAAATACAAATGACATATTACATCTCATCTGGTCTATCTTGGGTAAATATATAATAAATATGTGTACAAGCAGGACCCAGAACAACACCATGCAAGCAAACATTCAGCACTGACAAATGCTTGTTAAATAGTGGTTCCAAGTTTCTTACTGCTCTAGCTCTACAGACTTTGTAGTTACCCTGGTGAGTGCTTCTGATTTACTTTTGTGTAGTAAATACCACATTGGAACTGTATGATACAGTTTATGTCCTTGCTCAGAGTCAGCTCCTCCATTGTTGGCACAATGCATCCATGTTCTACCACAGAACTCTAGGGTTGAGAGGGACTTAAACTACATTGTATAATTTTTAAATGGCATGCAACCCCAGAGTGTAAATCAGGAACACTCACTGAGGTTACTAATAGGTCCATATAGAGGGACAACTAACAGAATTGGGACTAGTATTTAGAAATGCTTCTACTGGGAAAAATAACTTTCAGGTTCAGTGAAGTTCTGTTAAGTATACAATAATGCCACTGCTCTGCACTGGTCTGAGGGAGGAGGTTTCATCCCTTCATGCCAGGGTGTTGTTATAGCCATGGTATAATGCGCTCTAATCTACACATATGGTTATATAGTGTTGCTATGCAAAACCTAGCCATATAAAGAGTCAGACTGGCCCACCAGGATACCTGGAAGTTTCCTGGTGGGCCCCTTTTTTTGGCCAGCCACCTTCTAAACTCTGAAAATATTTGCATTTATCATGCATTTTTTAACTAAATGTGGTATTTTGGGCACTACAAGTAAATGTATGATGCAAACACAGAGCTACTGGAGTGTACCAGATTTAAGTGGAAAACTGACAACAGTATGTCACCCTGGACCCTCCCCTATTGATTTTTCAGGTGGACCCCTGTATGCACTTTGCAGATGGGCCCCCTGTACCTTAGTCTAACTCTGGACATACCTGTATATGATGGTTCATTACCTCGACAAGGTAGCTGTATCTTATGAGTTTTACTCCATGTCGATGAAAACAGTCAGGTGTCTTAAGAGACTGAAAACCTATGAAATCACTGAGTACTTACTGTTAAACAGGTTTTACAAGACCTGACATACTTGGAATGCAGAAATGGCAAGACATGCCGTTTCCTTTAATATCACATGAGGATGTGTAATACTATGACTAACATTGTTACCATTTAAAAACAATACTTCGAAGGCTCTAATTATACACTATGATACTGCTTGGTGTGTATGGTGAAATACATTGTATCTAATACAATGTATTTAAAAAAAAAACTTTAAAAATAAAGTTTTACTTTACTTACTTTACTGACTTTAACATAGGGCATCTAGAGGTAACATAATTAAACCTGTGTCCACCTACAGTTTAATGCTGATATCTGCAGGTACTTACATAGAGAATACTGGATGGGCAACTATGCACAACCAGTGTGTTCTGCCACTGAGGGGTTCTGATTCCCCCTGACCTTGAGAGCAAAGCTCAAGAGATCCATGGGAATCAGAACCCGAGGTGGCAGAACACACAGGTTCTGCACAGAGTTGCTCATTCTGTATTTTTTTATAGTGTATAGTACTGTGTGAAATATGTGTGCATGAGTTCTTTTGCTTTCAAAGTGAAACTGACTCATGCAGTTTCTAGAGGTTCTAGAATGCTGTTCTTCCACAGTAGGGTAGAATCACATTCCATAACCTTTGGAACTGTAGTACAACAGCATTCTGAAAGGGATGGAATTCTATACAGAACAATAGTCTACTATACACTATATAGAGAATAGTGGATGGGCATCCATGCACAACCAGCCTGTTGTGCTACAGAGGAGGTCTGATAACATCAGACCTCGAGAGCGAAGCTCGATGGGTCTGATGGTATCAGAACACCAAGGTGGCACAAAAGGCTGGTTGTGCATGGATGCCCATCCACTATTCTCTATATAGTGTATAGTGCCCCTGAAAATCATTTAGTTATTTTTTTTAGCAGCCTTTTACTTTTTGCGTGCGATGCACTGTTCCATGATAAAGGGTGGTTTCCAGGGTTGCCGAGTGGTTGCTAAGGAGGAGGCATGGCTACAAGTCTAGCGCAACTTCCTATTGGCTGGCAGGTACATTGGGAGGGTTGAGGAAAAAAACATGGCGGCCATAATGCTCACTAAGCGAGAGGGCTGTGGAGAAGAGGGTTATTTGTTGTATTTAAATTTTTTTTCGAACGCTAAACATCTGGTTAATCCTGCATTTCTTTATATCTGGTTGATCCTGCATCTTGTGAGGCTCCGATGCGACTGATTTTACTGTCGCAGCGGGAGTGTGGATCCGTCCATTTCTACCGCTAAAGTAAGTGATGTACAGTCGGTGTAGTGAGCACGTGGAACCTCTAGAGGTTTTCAAAATGTTGTTCTGCTGCAGTAGGGTATGATCACGTTCCATGACCTTTTGAACTGCAGCAGAAAAACATTTTGAGAACCTCTGGTTTCCATGCACAGCAAGGGTCCACTATACACTATAAATGTGTACAAGGCACTCATTCTGGGTTACCTGAAATGTATATGCTTTCTTTCCCACATGGGAGAAACTAATATTTCAGTGTAGGGTAAAAACTTAAATCTGCAAGTTTTTTCCTTATCCACCTGGACACTATTTAGAATTTCACATAAAACATGTTGATTCACCCATACAACCATGTGCTTTAGGTGAAAAAGTGGAACTTGTGAGTATTTCAGTCTACACCACCAAAAAGACCCTTTTTTTCTGTTTTTCATTTCCTCCCTTCCCCAATTTTGTGGCATTCTTGCTGCCCTGTTCTCATCAAATCCCCAAACGTAGCTCAGAGGGAACAATGGGAGCATAAGGGCAAATTGAGACAACTAAACCAAAACAGCCCTAGTCACCAAATGAAACCATAATTGGGCTAATGTCCATCCAAAATCAATATGCAAAAACTTTTGTTGCATAAAAAAATGTAAAATAGCGACACATACGGTGTGAAGAATACACCTCTACATTTCGCACCAATGAAGTGATTTATCAAGAGATACGTTTTTGCACATTCATTTTGTGTGGGTATTAGTTCAATTACAGTTTCATTTGGTGAGCTAGGGCTGTTTTTTTTTAATTGCCTTGTCCTCATTCCAAACATTGCGCTGCATACTTCTGGAGGAATGAGGGCAGGAGAGCAGTGGCCTTAACAGCTGATGTCAAAACCACTGCTTGGTTGGCCAGCAAGGGGGGGATTTATTACTAGGTGGCCTATTCCTACCCTTCAGGGCAGCTACAAACTTCACCTCCATGATACACCGAGCCTGCTTGATTCAGTGTCAGATTGTGGGGCTCACATGTGAACCGCACTCACTGAGGTCACAGTGCAGTGCAATGTCACCATGTCACTGGGCCAGCCCAGTCTGGCTAGATACATACAAACAGACATAGCTACATAGATACCTACATATATACAACAGGAGTAGGGATAAAAATGACAAGATAAAAAGATGCCCTAGTTAGTGACATCAGTAACAGCAAGATATCAAAAACTATCATTGTTACTGTTGTCACAATGGATATCTTTTAAGTTACTGTCATCACAGTGGAATACTGAACTAATCAGAGAGCAGCTTCTACAATGCTGATGACATCATAATGCCTAGTGCAGCACTAAAGCAGGCAGTTAAAATCAAAGGAAAGCAGCAACATTTTTAAATAAACTGCAGATTTAAAAGCTATAACTAGTAAATTACTGTTGTATACTCACTCGTGGCTCTGCCACTCATGAGTTATGGTCCTGCCCCCTCACACTTGAAGATAAATTGCATATTTTGAGTCAGCCTATTGTATATCCTATAACATACATGAACACAGACATAGACACACATGCATACATAAATACAAACATAAATAAACAGCAACATACATAGAGACACATACTGTAGATACAGATATAAAGACTTATGCAATAGGGCTCAAAACTGATTGAATAAATCCATTTATTGTACCTACAATATGTGTACTGTGATCTAACTGTTGCTACCTTTGTTCCACCAGTGAATGTCTGTTACACTGCATTTCTGTATGAACTGTACCATTATATTGTTTTGTACCTGTTCTCATGAGGCGGTGCCTTTGTAAATGAGTCCTTGACTCAAAGGTCTGTAAAACCGATACTCTAATAAATAAATAAATAAATTATGCAATAGGAGTGGGCTCAAAACTCATTGAATAAGTCCATTTATCTTCACAGCTGTTGAATAAATAAAATTTATCCTTACAGTAGCTATGTCACAATCACTTCGTAACTCATTTAGAATGTTCGGCCCAGTAGCAGTACCAGCAACATTCAAATCCGAATAACTTTAAAATGAAAAAAATAGTATGGTACTGTGAGCATGAAAGTTGTTCAGCACAAAATTATCTACCAAATGAGTGGTGTTTCATTTGTAGATACCTTATAGATTTTTTTTATAATTAGCAAAAAAAAGCAGAAAATGCAATTTTTTGTTAACTTTTTTGACAAACATATGCAACAAAAGATAAACAATCAAAAGCAAATGTCCCTGCACTGACAGAAAGCATTCCTACCGAAGAAATGAAATATACAATGATGAGCTGTCAGATAAATTATTTATCTACACTTATGCTGTTTGACCTCGGACACCTCACTCGTGGCATATGCCACTCGTGAGGTTACCCAAGGTCAAACAGCACTTATGTAGAAAAATCATTTATCTGACAGCTCTCCATGGTATATCCCTTATAAATTTATCTTCACAGCCATTGAATAAATAAAATGTATCCATGTAGTAGCTATATCACAATCACTCTGGAACTCATTTAGAATGTTTGGCCTCAGTAGCAGTACTACCCATATACAAATGCAAATAACTTTAAAACGAAATATGATAGCATGGTACTGTGAGCATGAAAGTTGTTCAGCACAAAATTATCTACAAAATGAGTGGTGTTTCATTTATAGATACCTGATAGATTTTTTTATAATTAGCAAAAAAGTGCAGAAAATGCAATTTTTTGTCTGCTTTTTTGACAAACATATGCAAAAAAAATAAGCAATCAAAAGCAAATGTCCCTTCACCAACAGAAAGCATCCCTGTTGCATAAATGAAATCTATAATGGTGAACTGTCAGATAAATGATTTATCTACACTTGTGCTGTTTGACCTCAGACACCTCACTCGTGGCATACACCACTTGTGAGGTTTCCCGAGGTCAAACAGCACTTATGTAGATAAATCATTTATCTGACAGCTCTCCATTGTATATCCCATATATACATAGAGGCAAACATAGATACATACACAGACATACAAGAGACAGACATAGTAGCTCAGTGGGAACAATGTGAGCAAAATGGTAGTTTACTCACCTGGTAAAGGTGATTAGATAAGCATCAACTTACAGCATCCCCCATCCATTACCATCTGAGTTGTGTCCATCTCATAGATGTTTGAAATCTGATCTGCCTAGGTCCTCCTCCCTGCCACAGTTCTCCAGTTTGAATCTTCCAAAGCTGTAAAGTGACTCTAAAAATACTGTGGTAAAATTGTGTTATTAAAGCCTGCCTGGTGGTGTAGAAGGCTGAGGCACTGGATGCCACACCTCATGCCATGCCGGCGGTCTGGATTTGGGAACAAGCTCGGGTCATATGGGGTTGGTGGGGGTGAGAGGACACAGAGTAGCTGCCAGTGGGCAACTCTCCACCTCAAGATGGTTTTGGCAGGCTCCTTGATGCTTCACTGACCCCCAGTGGAAGCTGGGTGGCAGTGCTGCCTTCAAGAGCCTGGGTGCAAGGCCAGGGGAGGGCTGAAGGAACTGTTGTCTGAAGCTGCAGCTCACATGCATGCCTCCACTCGCATGAGTCCCCACATCCAAGGCCCCAAGCAGTTAAGAGGGAGAAACTGTGGAAAAATTGTGGGATATGACTCGATGAAGCCTCTGGTCTGGCTTGGGAGTTATGTCGGGACATGCATAGCGCAGGTGAGTTCCCAAATGACCCTGGGTCCGGTAAGGTGGCAGAGAATAGCAGTGGCCCACCGGGAAGGTAAAATAGAGTTAACCCCCCCAAAATTGTGTTATTAATGTACTGTATTTAGTATGAAGGGTGAAACAGCTGCACACCAATTACAGCTGCACACCAATTACAGACCTATCTCACTCCTTCCCCCACTATCTAAAGCGCTGGAGCGAATAGTGTTGGACCAACTAGTTGAATTCCTGGATAAGTACAATGTACAGTGCCCAGAGCAGCATGGCTTCAGAAAAGGGCACAGCACCACTACTGCACTACTGGAATTTACAACCTTCATCCATGCCATGCTTGACAAAGGGAGTTGTGGAGGGGCAGTATTTATAGACCTTACCAAGGCACTCAACACAGTTAACCACCCCCTACTGCTCAAGCAACTGTCCTCCATTGGGATCTCCAGCGATGCCCTTCCATGGTTCACCAGCTACCTTGATAATCGGATCCAATGTGTAAGGATTGCAGGGATCTCTTCAGATGAGAAACCGGTCCACTCCGGAGTCCCCCAGGGGTCTATTCTGAGCCCTTTACTCTTCTCCCTCTTCATCAACAATCTCCCCAGTGCCTGCCACCCAAAAATATTACTATACACAGATGATGCAGTCCTGTTTTCCAGCCACCATGACATTACAGTCCTTGAATCTCAGCTGCAGCTTGACTTCAAGCGCATCGAAGACTGGTTCAATTCTCATAAACATGTCCTGAACTACAGCAAGACTAAAGCCATGTCCTTCTGTAACCGATGGAGCAGGCACAACTCTCTGTCTCCCACCATCAAGAACCACACTGGGAACCCACTCGAACATGTCAAGAATTTCAAGTACCTTGGTATTACCCTGGATAGTACCCTCTCCTATATGCAGCATATTGACACTGTTGCCAAGACCGCCAATATACGGATTGGACTACTACACAAACACAAGCACTGTATGCGTGCAGATGCCCTTAAACTAGCCATCTACAGCTCTGTCACCTCTATCATTGACTACGGCCTTGCCATCTATGGCTCTGCCTCAACAAGTGCCCCCCCGCAGGATCTCAGTCTCTCTCAACAAAACCTGTAGACTACTAATGGAGTGCTGACCTGACAAACTCACACCTGTGACCTCTATGCACAGGCCAGCTGGCTACCCCACTCAGCAGAATACAATACCAGACCTGCTTACTTACCAAAAGATTCTCCTCGGTCTCATGCCACCTGGTGTTAGCTCACTCCTTACTACCTACAGTGGCACTCAACAAACATGTGGTGCCCAATCTCTAACCTTTCAGGTTCCCAGATGTCGTACCTCTGTGGGTCAGCAGTCCTTTATCTATAGAGCCGCTCAATGGTTCAATTCCCTCAATAAAGAAGCACTTTCCTCTACTACACTTGGACCCTTCAAAAGGAATCTCAAACTTTACCTCACCTCTACCACTCAGTGTGACTGCTTCTCTGAACAGAGATCTCTCTAAACACCTTCCAGCTCACTCATGTCTCACAGCCTGCCATTTCCCAGTCTCATTCCCTCTGGCACTGGGCCTTCCTTGTGACTCCTTTCCTGCTTCGCATCTCCACTGGTACAAGACATTTTCCACCACCATCGGACAGTGGCCCATTAGCCTGCTAACTTCCTCTCCCAGTCGCACGCCTGCAATACTAACTGCCTATGGTGCCCTCTATCTCTTATTGTTACCGCAGCCAGCTGTCTACTCAAGCTGCTCGTTATATGAATATTATCTCAAAATATGTTATAACTGAGTATCTTTATTTTTTCTTTTAGTTGTTTTGGTTGTTATTGTGCATTCTTTTACTACCTCTGTATGTATGTTGACCCTCATCCTTTGACATGGAACCTTTGTAAACTAGCAGTTTCTGCTCAAAGGCATTTGTAATCCGAGAATTTAATAAATAAAAAAATAAACAGTGAACATTAACTGCTCCATGTGATTCATAAAGCAATTATGCTAGTTTATTTCATATCAACTACACTCTAACATAAGCCAGCCCGTACGGCATGCTGGGATCTGAATCAGACTATTATCCTTATACAACTATCTATGTCAGCTGGCAGTGTTATCCAATGCAGAATTCCAGGGCTGGTATGGGGATGCTGTAAGGTGATGCTCATGCAATAACCTTTACCAAGTGAGTAAAGTACCATTGCATATTGCATCACCTTACAGCATACCCCCATCCATTACCATCTGGGTTCTAAGAAGCAGTGATAAGAAAATTTGTTTGGGTGGGATTGGATGACATATCAGCTAATGACTATTACAATTAAGAAACACTTTCCTTGCAAAATTAGCTCTTTCAGAGTTTGTCATATCCAGCCTGTAGTGTCTGGTGAATGTATGAATGGAAGACCAGGTAGCTGCTGCACATATGTCCTATACTGAGGCCTTATTAAGTTCCACCCATGATATTGCTATTACTCTCACGGAGTGGACTCTGATGCCCTGTGGAGGTGGCAGGTTCTGACATGTATAGGCCTCAGTGATTGTCTGTTTGATCCAAACTCGATAGGATGGATTGTGCAGCTGCCTGGCCTCGTTTATGTCCATTTGGGAAAACAAACAGTCTGTCTGATACCAAAAGCCTTTTGTTCTATCTAGGTAGGTATTTATCACTTTCTTCATGTCCCAGTGTTTAGTCTCCTTCTCACGTCCCGTTGAGGTTTGTATGCTCCACGCTGGCAGTTCAATGCTCTGAGATAAGTGGAATGGTGTGGCAACTTTTGGGATGGATGAAGGGGCAGTTCGTAGGGTGACTCCATCATTGTGGATTATCAGGAATGGGGTAATTTCATTTATCCTTCTGGCTGTGCAGATTGCCACTAGAAATAAAGTTTTGAAGGAAAGCCATTTTAGGTTTGATGTACTCATCGGTTTGGAGGGGGTGGATGCCATGGTGTCTAACACCATGTTGAGGTCCCATGGAGCAATTGTTGGTCTATGTTTTTGGTGGATGTTAGTTACTGCTTTTAAAAATCTGATTTCATCCAGGTGAGATCCAGGTGAGAAACCATCTATGCTACTCATCCCTGTGCCAGCGGCTGTGGCATGAACCCTCAGTGAGGAGACTGACAGACCTTTATCTGGTCCCTTTTGCAGGAATTGAAGGATATTTGAAATAACAACAGGCTTGCCTGTGAGGTGATTCATGGACTTCCACTCTTTGAAGATGGCTCATTTGCATTTGTAAACATTGGTGGTGGATTCCCTCCTAGATTGAAGCATGGTGGCGACCACTTCCGAGCTGTAGCCTTTGTTCAGCAGTCTCTGCCTCTCAGTAGCCAGGCCATGAGATGCAGGGAGCATAAGTTCGGGTGACTTACAGGACCTTGTGTTAGCAGATCGTGTCTCAGAGGAATTGTCCAGGGGAATCTATCGTCATGGCTATTAAAGTCACAA
Source organism: Neoceratodus forsteri (assembly GCA_016271365.2). Taxonomy (NCBI): domain Eukaryota; kingdom Metazoa; phylum Chordata; order Ceratodontiformes; family Ceratodontidae; genus Neoceratodus; species Neoceratodus forsteri. Next base: position 1,404,759,161 of record CM057450.1, read on the forward strand.
ACCAATGTCTCCTGGGCTAGTAGGGCACTAGCATTACAACCGTGGCCCTGGACTGGTGGACTTTCTTCAGGGTCTGTTGGATTAGGGGTATTGAGGGGAATACATAAGCCCTTCAAAACTGCCATCTCTGGGATAGGGCACCTGTTCCCAGTGACCCCGATTCTGTGTCCCTGGAGTTAAAAAAAAAGGCAGTAGTTGAGCATTCTTTTCAGTTGCAATCAGGTCTATTTGTAGTGGACCCCCAGCGAGCATTTAGTTGTTTGAACACTTGGGGGTGTAGAGACCATTCTCCTGGTGCGATCTGTTGCATACTGAGTCAGTCCACTTGAACATTGAGCTTGCCTGCCAGGTGAATTGCTGTTATGGATATGAGGTTGTTTTCTGCCCAGTATAGTACCTTTCATGCCTCCTGTAGTAGTCGGATGCTTCTTGTTCTACCTTGGTTCATTATATACAATACTGTGGCCCTGTTGTCTGGCTGTATGAGGACTCTCTTGCACTAAATTTGTTTCCATAAATAATGCAGTGTGTGGTATACTGCCCTCATTTCAAGGATGTTGATAGACATTTTTGATTCTGTTGTCATCCATTTGCCTTGGGCTGTAATGTGGTTGAGTGTTGCTCCCCAGCCTGTTAGACTTGCATCTGTGTCTATTATTACATCTGTCTCATGATCTAGAACCATTCCTTTGAGCATGTTGTGGCGTTTGGTCCACCATAGCAATGATTTTTTGGCAGATGTGGTCATCATGGCTGTTTTGGATAGGTCGTGATTTGATTTGTGTGCCACCTGTATTGCTAGAATCTGTAGGGCATGCGTGTTCCATAGGGCCCAGGGTACTAGACCTATGCAGGATGCCATGGACCCGAGAGTCTGCAGGATTGCCAGTAATGTTGGATCCTTGGTTGTGAACAGGGTCTGTGCTTGAAATAACACCTTGTCCATACGTTTTTTCAATGGTCTGACAATGCCCTGTGCCATGTCTATGATAGCTCCTAGATGCTCTATAGTTTTCGGGGTGTAGACTGCTCTTCTCCCAGTTGAGTATCAAGCCGTGATGTTGCAGTGTTGAAATCACTGTTTGTGTATGCTGCTGCACCAGCTGTGGTTATCTGGCTCTGATCAGCCAGTCATCCAGATATGGGATGATATGAATTCCCTGTTACCTGAGGGTAGCTGCCAGGGTGATGGATACCTTGGTGAATACCCAAGGGGCAGATGCTAGCCCAGACAGGAGAGTTTGGTACTGGTAGTGTTGTCCCAGTATTTTGAACCATAAATATTTGAAGTGGGATGGTCTGATGGGTATATGGATGTAGGCATCCTTCATGTCTATTGACGTGAGGTAGTCGTCTGCCTGTATTGAGCATAATGTGGATTTCAGAGTTTCTATCTTGAATTTCTTGTACTGTACACATTGGTTCATGAATTTTATGTCCAGTACTGGTCTTATGTCGCCAATCTTTTTTGGCACTAGGAAGAAAATGGAGTATATACCTTGGTCTCTTTGGCTCGGTGGGACTGGGGCTATTGCCATCTTGGCTAGGAGGTTGTGAATGGTGGCCTGTACTGCCTTTATCTTTACTGGTTAGAATGAGACTGGTGATACAACAGTTCTGTTCGTGAACGGTTTCTGTGTGAATTCTATTGAATACCCTTGGGATACGATCTCCAGTATCCATTTGTCTTCTGTATATCACCTCCAGATATGTGAAAATTGGAGAAGCCTGGCTTCTATTGGCTGGTAGCTGATTTGAGGTATCAGTGGTAGTGGTGGTTCTATTTCTGAGTGGTGGTCTGTCGTGGTTTGGTAGTCAGTTGTTGTTAGATCTACCTCTGGATGAGTTGAAGTTATATCTTCCTCTGTGTCCCTTCCGTCTGGCCCTACCCCAACTGCTGGAGGAGAAGTAGGTGGGTATGAAGCTGTCTGATCTATTTTGGAAATATTAGTCAGTCTGCCTCCTATCCTGTCTGCCCCTGTAGAGATGAAATCTGCCTTGGAAAATGGACAGGTATGTGTTTTTGGAGGACTTCTCTTTGCCCAAACCCTTGTCGTCGACCTTATTTTTAACATATTTTTCAAGACCTTCTCCAAAGACCAAGTTCCCTTTGAAAGGCAATTTGTTTAACACGGTCTTAGATTCAGAGTCCACATTCCAGATTTTGAGCCATATTAACCATCTGGATCTGTTGGATAAGGCGGCCAGCCTAGCGGACATCTTTACAGCATCTATGGATGCATCGGCTGCATATCTGGCTGCCTGGATTGCATATTCTGTTAGGTCAGCTTGTTTGGAGTTAGAGTCTAGGGAGGATGCCAGCTCCTCTAACTATGTGACGAGGGACCTGGATGTATAAGTGGCTGCAGTGGTGGCTCTGCCCACCAGCCCTGCTATCTCGAAACATTTTTTCATCAGCTCCTCCATCTTCTTCTCTATTGGATCTTGCAGCGTTGTAGTGGTCTCTGAAGGGAGTACTGTCTTTTTGCAGAGGCCCATGACCTGATGATCTACTATGGAAGAAGTACACCATAATTTATTTATGTCTTCCTGTATCGGGCAAAATCTGTCGAAGGTGCACTTTTCAGCAATCCAGGCTGGGTCTGATGACTCCTATTCCTTCATGATGACCTCTGTGAGGGATTCACAAATGAGAAAGCATTTGTCTTTCTTCTGTTTTGCTCTGATCAGAGGGTTGAGTTTTGATTGCTGTTAGGGTTTTTGCAGCGAGAACCCCATTGTCTGCTTTACAACTCTCAAGAGCTCTGGGAGAGACTCTATTGCCGTGAGCTTCTTTGTTAATGTAAGCTCCTCCTCTTCCTCTGCTTGATTGTCTTCCTCAGTAGAATCGGCATCGGAGATGTCATCTGGTAATGCTTTGTCTGGTTTATCTGTCCTGCCCTGCCCATCAGAGGTTGACAGTGTGCTGGGAGCTGCCACAGATGTGCTGGCACCCTGATCCTTTGCTGCCTTCTTATCAGAATTGGGAGGGGCTCCTTTAAAGGTGTTTGACATCTCTTCCATCCAAACCATCATTTTTAACAAGACGCTTGTTGTGTTGTGTTTTTAAAAAAAAAAATTATTGAGCAGTTGAGGGTAATTCATTTGCTGTGGATCCCTGGGTGTCTAAGCCCTGTTCCATTTCCACCTCTGGTTCACTTTGCATTTCTTATTCCTCTTGTTGCTGCAAACAGGTTGGACAGTGGGGACCAATTGAGTGGCCAGGAGAGAATCTGGCATGATTTGCATTTTTTTGCCTTGGCCATTTCTGAGATCTGTGGTAAGAAAGAGGGAGATATGGAAGTGATGGAGCGATGTCATGACAGACTCTAGCTCATATGCTTAATCTTATATGCCTCTTAGCACCAGCTGGTCTGTGACCATATACATATGCTGAGTTCAATAATATAAATGCCTGCCTGGGTCAGGTTGATTAAGCTGCTCTCTAATATGCAATATAGATATGTATTCGCATGTATTCCATAAGGGGATGCCCATATTGAAATACACATATATATGTAAATTTGTGCTGCGTTTGTCTGATGGCTCACAACTTTAGTTAGCAGTTGTCTGATGCCTCACAACTTTAGTAAGTTATTCATTTTTTTTATTATCATGATAGCCAGCAGGTCATGGGTATAGCATTAAGAGGCGGTGTAGCTTTAAGAGGCGGGGCTGCCACCTTGAGTGTGCTGCAGTTGACTGAGGCCTCCCGTTCTTTAGTTAGCTATTATTTTTTTTTATTTATTTTATTTGTACTGCCAGCCACTTATAGTACAGCTTTAGTGTGCGGTATAGCTTTAAGAGGTGGAACTACTGCCTTGGGGATGTTGTGAATCCCACAGCCCCCACTTGCATACTGTGTGACCCTGAGCAAGTCACTTAACTTCCTCGTGCTCCCAGGTTGCACCTGCAAACAAGCTTTCAGCTTAGTGTGTCTCACCTGGTAAAATAATTGGTAAAAAATAAATAACTGGTTGCATTGCATCTGAGCGAGCGTTGTGCTGGCTGGAGAGTACAGGCTGCAGATGCCCTTCTAAGATGGAGGGCAGGATTCCTGTGGAAGAGAACACAGTCCCTGTGGGGCTCCACTTTCAAAATGGTGGATTCATGCCCCGATTCCCTTCCTCGGCCGTGATATTGAAGTAGCAGTGCGCATGCATGGGATTTAAGTTAGCTGCAAGCACTGGAGAAGCCAGGGAACATGGCAGATTCAAAAAAAAGGAGTGTCTTGAGTGGCATATATGTGCAGTGGGAGTGATGATGAACCAGAGACTGGACCTTCTAGCCAGCCGAGCAATGCGCCGGAGCATGGAGTGCTGCACCAATGAAGCAGACAGGTCAGTTTTGAGCACTGATGAAGCAGACAGGTCAGTTTTGAGCACTGATGAAGCAGACAGGTCAGTTTTGAGCACTGATGAAGCAGACAGGTCAGTTTTAAAGCTGAGGCATAATTATAAAGTTTTGAGGCACTAGTGCCAATGTTTTAGTGGGGTCCACTCGCAAGTGGACCCCACCTACATCGGGGATCTGGTGACCACTTGCAAGGGGCTGTCAGATCAGAGCTGTTTGATTTAGCAGCAGAAGGGAGTGATGAATTAATGACTTCAGCAGCTATTGATTGAGTTCGGGGCAAACAGAAGGAGCAGTGTTTTCTGTGTGAGAGGCAAGGAGAGGAAGGGGGGGAGTTCACAGAGTTGAAGGCGCTATTTTTAAAAGCCCTTTTTAATGGGGGAGGCTGCACTTGAGCCTAAGACTTGAAATCCAGCTAAAATGACAGCCATAATTGAGGGCTAAGCCTAGCACTAAGCTAATAAAGCAAGCAAGACTAGTATAGACCAAACGTAAGACAGGATTACAATTATTGAATGCAGCAGAAATGGATAATAATATTAGATTTCAAGTACTGATTAACTTTCATGCGTGTGAATAATCAGTATAACCAGTCTTTCTTTTTTTAAATTCTTTCTATGTCTCTGCCTTGGCGGAGAAGACCCCTATAATCTCCGGCCGCCGTTGTCTGCACCCCTGGACCTGGTTGTGCGCGCAGGCCATACGAACCCACAGACACAGGGCCGGGCCAACATTGCACCATACACTGGACAGGTGCCTCTCTCGGGTCCGGGGGTGCAGAGCACGGCCATCAGCTGCAGAGATCACCCCCTGCTGATTTTTCCTCCTTGTTTTTTTTCACCCTCGGAGTGCGGGTGTGCAATGACGTCTGCAGCACTCTGCCCCCTTGCTGACAGCATTCTAGTAGTGCCCCCAGTCATCACTAGGGGCTGCTACAGAGTGGTGGCTCCCTGGATCCCTCCCCTGGATAGGAGAGCAGTCCTCTGGATGCTCTATCCTATCCCTTCCCTGACAATGCCTGGCGACTCAGGCTCGCTAATAGCCTCTGTGATGCACATGAAAGAACTGAAGAACTGTGGCAGGGAGGAGGACCTAGGCAGATCAGATTTCAAACATCTGGTCACATGTGCATTAGTAGCCTATAAGATGGACGTAACCCAGATGGTAATGGATGGGGGGGATGCTGTAAGGTGATGCAATAAGCAAGGGCAAATTGAAAGACAGCTAAACCAAAACAGCCCTAGTCACCAAATGAAACCATAATTGGGCTAATGTCCATGCAAAATCAATATGCAAAAACTTTTGTTGCATAAAAAAATGTAAAATAGCGACACATATGGTGTGAAGAATACACCTCTACATTTCACACCAATGAAGTGATTTATCAAGAGATACGTTTTGCACATTCATTTTGCGTGGTGGTGAGTCAAGTACAATTTCATTGGTGAGCTAAAACTCATTTGACAATTTGCTTGCCCTCATTCAAACATTGTGCTGCATACTTCTGGAGGAATGAGGGCAGGAGAGCAGTGGCCTTCACAGCTGATGTCAAAACCACTGCTTGGTTGGCCAGCGAGGGGGGGATTTATTACTAGGTTGCCTATTCCTACCCTCCAGGGCAGCTACAAACTTCACCTCCATGATACACCGAGCCTGCTTGATTCAGTGTCAGATTGTGGGGCTCACATGTGAACCGCACTCACTGAGGTCACAGTGCAGTGCAATGTCACCATGTCACTGGGCCAGCCCAGTCTGGCTAGTTACATACAAAGAGACATAGATACATAGATACCTACATACATACACACACGGGTATGGACATAGACACACATGCATAGATACAAACATAAACAGAGACATACATAGAGACACATACCATAGATACAGATATAGGGACATACATGGTGGCAAAGATAGATACATACACAGAGACATACAAGAGACAGACATAGATATGTGTATAGAGACATACATAGAGGCAGATATGGATATAGACACATACACATACTGTACACATATATAGAGACATATATAGATACAATCATAAATACATGCATGGATGCATAGATACAGACATAGATATATACACAGAGATACAGAGATATACATAGATTGGGGTGGCTAAACTGGGGAGGGGGAATGAGACCCTCCATGGCCCTCCCATTGTGAAATCAGTCAAGGCTCTCCCCACCATAGTTGGCTTTTTTTCTTTTTTTACAATGAGTTGCCTGTACAAACAGTTGGGTATGGCTTGTTGTTTTGTATGTTTCCCCTTCCCTGAACTGCTATTTTCCCAGCAGCACAGCGCAGCAGTTGCCTGAGATTTTGGAGGTATTTCATGCCGTTTTGCACAAGAGAGGCCACAAGTTGCACAAGGAAACAACTAAAAAAAGGGTCTCGTTATTTGCGTATGCCTCCATTGACTTCCACTACTGCCATGTTGCGGTGAATGGTCAATTGCAGTACATTTGTCACTGTGCTGAAGTGGGAGGCAGGGCTGTTTAGCTGCAGTTCAGGACATGTCAGGATGAGCTGTAAGCTCTTTCTACTCCCATCTCCCACTGAGCTGCAAGCTACATCTGCAAGAGAAAGGACTGATGTATTGTGGTGGTGGTGGTAGTGACTGCCTTGGCTTTGCTACAACTTTTCCCTCCTCTCCCCAAGAAATGTATTTAAAAAAAAACATCTCATGGAGAAGAGGAATTATTCTGTACAATTCTGTGTTGTTTGGTGCTGGGGCTGGTGGATGGGGAGCAGTAAGTGTTTAAACAGAGAAGACAAGCTTGTTATTCCTTCTTGCCCACCTGACCATCAGGGGCGCAATTGTTCCAGTTACAACCTATGTACCTTAGGTGAAATGCCTTTTTGAGCCAATGACATACTGTAGTATTTATGGTTATCTGCTTGTCTTTATAATTCACTAGCAAGTGGCTGTGAACATAAATTGGGCAAAAGAAGTCATGTGACTGTTCATCATTGATGATAATGAACTATCATCCTGGCAATTAGTGTAATTGGTACTACACTGGCAGATCTGAGCAGCAATCAATCCCCCATGTGTTTCAAATCATACTCCACAAACATGGCTGAATGTCCCATGATAAAAAAACTACCATACAAACAATGCAGTCTGAACAAATAATCTGTGGCTGTAAACACATTTAAATAAAGTTACCATAGCAAAATGTTTACAAATAGCAAAACAATCACCAGTTTAAATAAAAAAAAGGATGAGATAATGAGTACACACAATATTATGTCACCTGTACCTTTTTCAGTGACACTGTCGTAAATACTGTTAAAAAAGTTACTATTTTACCTCTTTTTACATGGATTTATGTTCAGAGTCTTCAATAGTTAACAGTTGCTATGTTTAGGAGTAAAAGCTGTTTACAACGCGCTGTACACGTTCCCTTACATAGTGCTTTACACACTCCCGTGTGAACGGTATTCCCAACCCCGGTATAGTTAAGGCACATACCTCTCAACCTTTTGTCCCCCAAATGTGGAACATTGCCTCTCAAAATGTGGAACAAATGAGCAAAATGTGGAACATTTAATCAGATCCTTACCTAAGAAGCTCAGAACACTGTTAAAATGTTTGCATTTATGTTCAGAAAGTCTGTTATTAATTGAATGATATATTTTTTGCATCATTTGCTATAGATTTTTGCTTTAAAATGTTAACACTGAATGTGGGACAAGTCCTCACAATGTGGAACAGGGAGCTTTTGTGAAGTAAAATGAGGAACGTTCCTCGTAATGTGGTACAGTTGAGAGGTATGTTAAGGCAGGTCGTGCCTGAAAATAGGCAGGATTTGTCTAGTGCACTTACCCGGTCAACAAAAGCTAAATAAATAAATAAATACCCTGCTGAGCACACGCAATTTGACAAGCCAGTGACAAAGTAATCACCGCTGTAAATGTGGGCTGCAAACATGTGCAAAAATCTGCTGGGAATTGAAGTCCCAAGCAGCTGTTTTAACAGTAGTAAACGCAGGTGGTGCTGGGAATCGTCGTTGCTGGCAAGTGTTAACGTGGTCTTCATGCGAGTCACGCTGGGAATTGTAGTCTCCTGGCTGTACTTAAAGACAAACTGCTAATGCCACAGAATGTACAGTAAATTCAAAAGTTCAGTTGTAAGCCAACGGGGTACATCTAAATTTCACAGCTGTAGCTGGCTTACAACAGAATGATCAGTACTAAAATGGGTAAAAATGTAAAGTAGGAAAAAAAAAAACATGCTGCACTTCTGATTTTTATATAGGAATCAGCAGGGCATTAAATACCTCACACCAAAATGTATTAGCGCTTCCGTAGGGCTCATCTCATGAAATTCAGTAATTAGAGTGTCAATGAGCATGGATGTTTCTCCATTAAAAATGGGCCATTTGAACCACCCTGTAGACTTTCTATTAAAAGCAAACAGAGTCTGTGATGATACCAGTTCATAGCCTCTGCTTTCTTATTCAGACATCTTTTTGAAGTATTTCCATATGGAAGAAATAGCAATAGACATAATTACGTAGATGTGTTGATGGAAAAAAAAATGTGTTTTTATCTGTCATGCTGAAACCCTGTAGTGTGCAATGGAAAGTGTGAAACTGCCTACACAGTAGCGAGCTCCATAAAATATAATCATATGTTGCTTCATATTGACATTCCTCCTTTGAACAGTAAAAGCTCAGCTATGCCTGTAGTCCTGAATTTTGACAGTTGTGTCTGACCATGTAGCACAAGAATTTGAATCCACACTCTGTTGTGTCATTCCTTGTCAGCAAGACACTGTATGTTCTGTCTTTCAGATGTACAACCTGTTTTTCCACTCCTCCAGTTCATTTCTGAGCCAGAGGCAAATTAAAGTGCATAGCAACAAAACTGAAGTGTTTGATTATGTCTCGGGCCCTGAAATGGACCAGAGGTATGCACATATGTGTTACAGACATCAGTTACATACACCTGCAGTACCCTTGTAGACAAACAATAAGGCACAACAGGGTGTTTGTTCCGTTTCTGTAGTACATGCTCAGACGCATTGCGGAACATTATGGGTCCCAAGCCACAGAAAGACACTACCTATGTCAAATGTGGTGTGTGTTTATGAACAGTTTTGTGCTGTGCAATTACTAACTGCACATCCAGTATCTTTAAAGCTATAAAACAAGACTGTATGTTCATTATGTGTTCAAAAGTGTACAGCTCATTTGGGGTTGCAATACACTTGTCTCTGACTTGGGCCTGAAATGGACCAGAACCATGCAAATACGTGTTTCAGACTTCATTTGCACACCCTGCAGTGATCTTATAGTCAAACAGTAAGGCACAGCAGGTTGTTTATTTCTTTTCTGTAGTACATACTCATATACAGTGTGCCGCATTACAGGGCCCAAGACACGACCATACACTACAGATGTCAAAACTGGTGTGCGGTTATTAACTTATAATGCACATCTTTTTGTGCTATGCAGTAATTAAAAACATATCCAGTATCTTTCAATTTATAAGACAAGACAGCATGTTAATTATGGGTTCATAAGTGTTATGCTCATTTGTGTAGCAAAACACTTGTGTATGTCTCAGGTCCAGAAATGTATCAGAGGCGTGCAAATATGTGTCACAGATGTCAATTGCCCCTTTTCGCTCCTCCCTATGGTCCCACCTAAAACAAACGACAAGATGTGACTGCTCCTAGTCTCTGTAATGTAATACTCTGCAGTCCACTATTGTCCACTCTGAGTCCATGATGGTCTATGAAATATGTATTCAGTGATTCTAATGTCTATCTATGTCCTGTAACAATTTGAACTATGTGTTGCAGTATCTCTGCCCTTATACAAGCGTTGTTATAGCTGTTTTTTACTGTATCATGCTGTTTCTCCAATGTTGCCATGTATGTATACTGTATGTTTTGTGCTCTCCCGGGTTGTTCCTGAAAATAGGCATACTACTTGTCTAGTGTACTTACCCGGTAAACAAAAGCTAAATAAATAAATAAATTGCACACCCTACAGTGACTTTACAATCAAATAGCTGAGCACAACAGGGTGCATATTCCATTTCTGTAGTACATATTCAGACAGTGTGGCACACTATGCTGCCCAGTACACTGACAGACACTATCTAGGTAGTAGATACCTAGTTATGTAGACATAGGTAGTGTCTTGCTGTAGGTTGTGCCCCATAATGTGTCACATTGCTTCTGACTATGTAGTACAGACATGGAATAGACTCCCTGTTGAGCCTTACAGTTTGAATATAAGCTCACCGCTGGGTGTTAAATTGTCATCTGTAACACATATTTGCATGCCTCTGGTCCCTTTCAGTGCTCAAGCCAGAGACAAGTGTTTTTTCAACCCCATCTGAGCCAAATAGTAATGAAATTTGAAGCAACAGGAACTGGTGGGCCTGTGACATCATACGGTACCTGATGTCTGCATGCACACACTGTTAGCGGGACTGGACACACACTGGACTGTATGTGTTTGTGAGACTTGGGAACTTTATTGGTGGGGTTGAAATTGGGTTCGTAAATAACTGCAGTCAGTATAGAGAGAGACTGTATTCCGGGAGAAGGGACTGAGAAAGGGGTGTGTGCCATTATGAACAGAGAGGAACAAACAGGGTGGCCACATTCCACCATGGCAGGCATCTTCAGAAGGGTTGTAGGCTGCACAGGCTGTGTGGTGGCAATAATTCCTCAACTGGGCCTGGAGAGAGGGAGGCTTTCCACTCTGTAGACAGCTAACTTGTATCAGGAGTAAAGTATATTGGTTAAGGAGTAAGCTGGGGGAGTTGGGGGGGTGTCCAAGGATAAGGGGTGTGGATATGGGCGGCAGAAGGGTGGGGCTGAGGGGAGGCTGGGGCAATGCTCGGAAATTACAGGACGTTATGTTACAGCAAGCAGGAGGGGGGATATTAGGCACAAAGGACCCTTAGATAGGGATGTTGATGCTAAGGGGAAAACGTACGGGGTAAACATTCTGAATATAAAGAGAGTGGAGGGCGAAGAGTCAGGAGGGGCTGTTGTGGGGAAGCCTAGAAGAGCAGACAGTGAGAAGGGACATGCTGTTGTGGGGTTGCTTAAAAGAGCAGACTGTAGTAAGGGAGCACCTAAGGAGAACAGGGCAAGGGGGAGGAAGAGGGACAGTTTAGAGGGGCAGTTGGGGGAAACTCAGGTTACTCGATGGAGGCTGGCATAGAGTGTTAGAATAAATTTGAGCTACTAAGCAACCTAGAGGGGGAGGAAGGGGTTGGTGGAAATGAGGAAACTGATACAAAGGCTGGGGGGAAGGAGTCGGATACCCATAGGGCATCACAGACAGGCAATGGAAAGGATAGAAATAGTCCCAGAGAGAAGGGAAACATAAATGTTAAGCAGATGGGGGAGATGCAACATATTGCAGACATGAGGGAGGAAAGCATGACTGGAGAGAAACTGGGAGACAAGGAGGCGGGGGGCCCCCCCTTCAGCAGGGGGATCTGTACCAAGGATGGGGCCCTAGGTAAAGGGGGACCCACAGAGGGCCTCTGGAGGTAGGTGTACTATTACAAGGGTGAGGAAGGCAGTGTGGGGGAAGGGGAAACCATCAGGGCCAGGATAAATGGTTCGGATAAGAGAGGGTTAAAGGGGACACCTATTCAGGGGGGGGTCTGAGTTAAGTGAGCAAAATAACAAGGGAGGCAGAAAGGGGAGGGTGACAAGGGGGTCTCTAATAAGGCAGGAAGACTCCCATGGAATTGAGATCATAAATAAAGGGGGGATGGGGGGTTGAGAGTGCATAGTGGAGGTAACCATAAGGATGATGGTGGTGTTAAGGTTCTGTTATTGGGAGACTCGATGATTAGGGTATCCAGTGGGAGGGACGGGGGGATGGATGCCATAGCCAGGTGAAGGTAGTGAGTATCTCTGGGCTGACAGTGCACAGAGCAAAGTTCATGGTGTATGAACTGGTTAGGGATTGTGCAGAGAAACAGGATTTCCTGGTGCTTTTGGGAACAAACGCTCTAGAGGGAAATAGCGTTTTGGAAATCCAAGCAAGGTTCCAAGAACTTGCCAGAGTCTGTCGGGATAATGGATGCAACATTTCCTTTTCAGGGATATTGGCAGTACCAAAGGCCTCAATGGAGAAAAAAAAAGAAGATCACAGAGGTTAATGACTGGCTCAGGAAGTGGGGTGAAGAGAGTGGGTTGGAGGTGTTAGGGAACTGGAAAGGAGTTTGGGAGGATAAGGGACTGTATGCCAAGGACAGACTTCATCTTGCCCCGTTAGGGAAGGAAATCCTTAAACAGGGGGTGGCTGACTACATTCAAAGCTGGGGTTTAAACTTTTGGGGAGAGGGATAAGGGAGGGGCTGACCAGAAGCCCTCTCCTCCAGATGAGGAGTAGCCTTCAAACCCAAGGGGAGGGAAACAGACTGGGGAAGAGGTTTCAGGAGGAGCAGGGGATGGAAGTATAAGGAACCTGGGTGGGGTTCGACAAAGGGATCGGGGATAAGGGATGGGGGTGGTGTTAGTAGGGTGTGACATGAGTCTCTTCATCTTTAAGAGCTGCACTAAATGGACACATAAATTCATCAAGTTGCCAGAGTTCCAGGCCATGCTGTTGGGGGGGTGGATGTGGCCGCGGTCATGGAAACGTGGGCCAACAAAAACCATGACTGGGACCTAAATATGCGGGGATACACTATGCTTAGGAAGGATAGAAAGGAGGGCAGACAGGGTGGAGTGACTATGTTCATTACAGATGCCATAGAAATTGCTAGGGTAGAAGAGGCAGATGGAAATGTGGAGGCCTTATGGGTCACCTTACGAACCCCAGCAGGAGGTAAGGTGAAGCTGGGTGTAGTATATAGGCCCCCTGGGATGGGTGATGTTCTGGAGGATGGTTTTCTGGACAACATCATTGCCCAGTGTGGACCAAAAGGGGAAGGAGTGGTGTTGATGGGGGACCTTAATATGCCAGATACAAACTGGGGAAGCATGTTCTCTAAGGTGGCCAAGGAGCAGAGGCTACTGGATGGCTTCCTGAATGTGTTCTTAACACAGTATGTGATGGAGCCCACAAGAGAGGGGCATGTCCTGGATGTGGTTCTGGCAGATGGGGATCTGGTAAGGGACCTGATTGTAGAGGATCCCCTGACTGGGAGTGACCACAGTACTCTCTGGTTTGAAATAAGCATAGGGGAGTGGGGGAGAGATCTAGGACACTGGCAGTGGACTTCAGGGGGGCAGACTTTGTGGACATGGGAAATATTCTCAAGGATCACTTGAAGGGGATTACATCATTGGCAAATGTGGAAAAGAGATGGGAGATCATAAAACAGAGCCTTCATGAGGCAGTCAGGACCTGCGCTAAGGTGAAACGAAAGGGAGCAAGGTCACATAAACCATGCTGGTGGCCCAGTGAGGTTCAGGTAGCAGTCAGAGAAAAGAAGGCGGCCTACAAAAAATATAAAACAACAAGAGGGGATAGGGAAAAGGAAATGTACCATCTTGCATCTAGAAAAGTCACTCGGATGGTGAGGGGGGCAAAGTCTAGTAAAGAGCAGCGGCTGGCACAGGGGATACATGGAGGGGAAAAGGGGTTCTTCTGGTACATTGGGCAGCAGAGAAAAACTAAGGGACATCTCGGTGTTTGAGATCAGAAGGAGGGTGAGTGGAAGAGGCTAGGGACAAGGCAGAGGTCTTAAACGAGTACTTCGCCTCTGTGTTCACTAGGGAGGGGGATGGGATCTCTACAAAGCAAGGCATGATGGGGATAGAAGCAGTAGTGAGTGGGATCAGGGGAGCAACAGAAATGGAGTGAGAGGGAAGGAGAGGTACCCCAGGGGTGTCACATCAGGATAAGGATAAAAAGGCCAGTAAGGTGGAGGGGATGGATGATGCTGTCTCCACCGAAAGGGTGTGGTTAGCCCTCGAGGCCCTAAAGAAAGATAAATCTCCTGGGCCGAGTGGCATTCATCCTAGAGTACTATGGGAACTGGCAGACATACTGGCTGCACCCCTGGTGGAGCTCTTCAACAGGTCGCTTGAGATAGGGAGGGTACCTAGGGATTGGTGAGAGGCACATGTGGTGCCAATCCATAAAGGGGGGTTGAGGGAAGTACCAGATAACTATAGACCCATCAGTTTGACCTTGGTGGTGGGAAAAGTAATGGAGAGTATACTAAAGGAACGATTGGGGTGCACTTGGAGGAGGTGGGAGGTCTGGGTAGTCAGCAAAATGGATTTGTGCCAGGTAGATCATGTCAAACCAATCTTGTGGAGTTCTATGAATGGGTAACATCAGAACTGGACAAGGGAAAGCCTGTGGATATATTATTCTTGGACTTCAATAAGGCGTTTGACTCTGTCTCCCACAATGGTCTGGTGGATAAACTGACGGGGTTGGGAGTAGGCCCTTTGATGGTCAGTTGATTGAAAACTGGCTAGCTAGATGCACCAAAAGAGTAGTGGTTGGTGGGGAGCTCTCGAACCCTAGAGAGGTCGGTATTGGGGTACCGCAGGGCTTGGTCCTGGGTCCGATCCTGTTTAATGCATAGATGTCGGACATCAGGGAGGGTATAGGATGTGACATGAGTCTCTTCACTGATGACTCCAAGATGGGAGTAGTAGTTGAGGGGGAAGAGGGGAGGTTGGCCCTGCAAGGGGACCTGGACACCCTGGAAAGCTGGGCTCACACATGGAAATTAAACTTCAATATCACCAAGTGCAAGGTGTTACATCTTGGGTGGGGAAACCCTAAACACAGGTACACCCTGGGAGGAGAGGCGCTGGAGGCCTCAACAGGGGAAAAAGACATAGGGGATATGGTGGATGCATGTATGAATAACTCTGAGCAGTGCAGGACAGCAGCTAGCAAGGCAAACAGGATGTTAGGATGCATCGTAAGAGGGATCACCTCTAGGAGCAGGAAAGTGATTCTGCCGCTGTACAATGGACTGGTTAGATCACACCTTGAGTACTGTGTACAGTACTGGTGACCACACTTGAAGAGGGACATACAGCTCCTGGAGAGGGTACAGAGGAGGGCAACTATGATGATACAAGGACTAGGGGATTTGACGTATGAGGACAGACTTGAGGAGCTCTGCCTGTTTTCATTGGAGGAGAGGAGAGATGGGGGGGGGCATGATTGAGGTCTTCAAGTACCTCAAGGGAATTAATATGGTAAATATGGAGGGGATCTTTAGACTAAAGCAGGGAGGTATCACCAGAGGGCATGGTTTGAAGTTGGAAGGTGAAGGGTGAGGGGGGAAAAGAGGAGGAGGTTTTTCACTGAGAGCGTGGTGGACCCTTGGAATGCGCTGCCTGGTAAGCTGGTTCAGAGATCCACAGTGAAGGGCTTCAAGAGAGGGTGGGACAGACACAGAAAGCAAATGTTTCAGATGATGGCCTGGGCCATTTGGGTGGGGATGGATGATAGGGGTTTCTGAAACACAAGGGGGGGAGGAGGGCCTCGGCACCCAACTAGGGATCTGAGGTTTAAGCAGACTCGATAGACCATAAGGCCTAATCTGCTGGCAATTAGTATGTTAGTATGTAACTGATAATGAACATGGTATCTTTGTTTATAGTTTTCAAGTTAATGGACGTGTAGTCAGTAACTGCATAGCACAAATGATTGTGCATTATCGGTTCATAATCGCACACCTCATTTGACATAGGTAATACCTTTCTGTGGCTTGTGCCCCATAATGCGCCAAACTGTGTCCTAGTATGTACAACAGAAATGGAATAGACACTAATTTTGTGCCTTACTTGTTTAATATAAGGTCACTACAGAATGTTTAATTGATGTCTGTAATACACATTTGCACACCTATGTTCCGTATTAGGATCTGAGACATTTACAAGTGTTCTGTGCCACACATGAGCTGTGCATTATGAATCCATAACATACACACTGTATTGTTTGATAGCTTTCAAGATAATGGATGAGTAATTAGTAACTCCATAGCATGAAAGGGTGTGCATTATCATTTCGTAATTACACACCCCATTTGGCATAGTTAGTGTCTGGCTGTGTCTTGGGCCCCATAATGCAGCACTCTGTGTCTGAGTATGTACTACAGAAATGGAATAGACACCTTGTAGTGACTTACTGTTTGAATATAAGGTTATTGCAGGGTGTGTAACTGATATCTGGAACACAGATTTGCATGAGATGTGGTGCACTGTTGGTTAACACCCATTTATGGCATAATGATGCCATTATTAATATAGATCATTGTAATGTAATATAAAAAGATAAAAAATGCTGTCAGTTTTTTCCTAATGCATGAGTGAGAGAACATTTTACTTATTTTATATTTAACATTGAGTTCAAGCACTTTTTTTTCAGCAGAAGCCAATAAAGAAACAGATAGGCAAAAAAAGTAATGGCTGAAGTTCTTGTTCATGAAGAAAGAAACCATTGATACGTTTGACTTAAAAAGGTAAGCTGTGTTTATGTTTGCACATATAATAAAGCACAGTTCAAAAGATAAACAAACAATGCAAAACAAAATGACAGTTTACAATGTACTAATGAGTGAGTGAGGTGTGTGAGGGGGCACCCATACACCTGGAAACTTCAGTCTATATAATAAAACAACCTGTAGGACAGTGTGTGTGTGTGGGGGGTAGGCTTCACAAGGCAGCTTCATTGTATAAAATAAAATAGTAGAAGTAGTGCCTTATTGCTGTGATAAAAAAAAGTTTTCAAAAAAAAGTGTTAAAACTATGTTTTTTGAATGCTTTCCTTGTATAGAGAAAGATGTTTCAATAAAACAGTTCTTCCACCAACACTTTAAGAATGCGGGTTCAAAATCAGAAGGCATCATAGCAGTCTTCCAGCAGCGCTGAAGGGTGTAATGCTGATAGTAATAATCCATGTGACAAGGTGATATGCTGTAAATGACAAGGTAACAAGGATTAATGTAAGGATGTTGGAATCCTTACAGCCAATCAGATTGCAACATTTTTGAGACCCTTTTTATAAATGTTTGGTACACAGCTCAGAGATAGTCAGAGCCCGCTGTGGAAGTTTCATGAGATTTTCAAAGTCACAGAGTGTAGCTGAAGCCTGTAGGGATTAGTGGTGGGTGTAGTGCATAAAATTCGCTACCCATAGTATTTCGCATGTAACCCGAACTTCGGGTTATATCACGGGTAGCAAAACGAATAATTACGCATCCAGAAGCAAAGCAAAGTTCTCATTTGTGTGGGCACTTCACGTTACTTCAGGATGCATGAACAAAACTGTATTTTTATATCCCTGGTGTCTAGTGGCCCCCATCCTCCCTCCCTGTGATAAGTACTTCCCACTCCACTCCCCCCCAGAAACAACCCCATCTTTTCATTTAAAAAAAAAATTACCCTGGTGTCTAGTGGCCCCCCACCTGTGATGAGTACTCCCACCCTGCTCCCCAGCCACAATGCCATTTTCATTTAAAAAACCTTTACCCTGGTGTCTAGTGGCCTCCCATTCCAGCACCCTGCGATGAGTACCCTCCACCCCGCTCCCCCCAACCCTGACCGGAGTTGGCCACCGGCAGATCCCTCCACTCACCTCCATGGCTGGCAGCCTGCCTAATTCTTGACTCAGCACTCAATGAATGAATGTATGCTTGTACAAGCACACGCTCATTCATTGAGAAGTCACAGGAATTTATTCACTCCTGCAGGGGTGTAGAGAAGGGGAGGGGGCTACTCCGGTCACTGGCGGGGGCAGTGGGATGGGGGAGAATGGCGTTGTGGACCCCAGAGGAGTTCATAATTCCATTGCCCCCATCCTGCCCTCCACGAGACACTGGAGCAGCCCTCTCCCCTTCTCTATACCCCTGCAGGATTGAGTCAATTCCTGCAACTTCTCAATGAATGAGTGCATGTCTGTACAATGATGTGCTCATTCATTGAGTGCTGAGTCAGGAATCAGGTGGGCTGCCTGCCGTGGAGGTGAGTGGAGGGATCTGCAAGTGGTCTGCTCAGGTTGGGGTTAGAGGGGAGCAGAGTGTGGGGCCACTAGACACCTGGGCAAATGTTTTTTTAAATGAAATGATGGGATTGTGGATGGGGGAGTGGGGTGGAGAGCACTTATCACATGGAGGTGGGCCACTAGACACCAGGGCAATTTAAAAAAAAATGAAAAGACAAGGTTATGTCTGGGGGGGCAGGCTAATGAGTACTCATCACAGGGTGGGGGCCATTAGACAACAGGGCAAAAGTTTGTTTTTAATTAGAAGACTTGGGGTTGTGGGGGAGTGGGGTACTCAACAGGGCGGGGGTCACTAGACACAAAGGGATTGATGACGGGTTAAGTTTGGAGGCATTCTTCATTTGTGGCTTTACTTGTTCTAGGGGTTTTTAAGTGCAATGTGTGCTTAAAAACCCCCAAAGCAAGCCAAAGTCACAAATGGTGAATTACATTTTTTTTTCAGGATATTTCGCCCATGTAGTAAAACTGCATCTCTAGTAGGGATGAAACCAACTGTATAAAACAACATATTTCACCGCATGTTAGTAAAATTTCAAGGCTTTACTGTCATAATTTGCGTTCACAAAGCACAGCCAAATGTTTACAAGCAAAAATGTGGCTGAGATTATGAAGTCATGAAGCACAAGTTTTGTTCAATTATTGATTTCATATTCACACACCTCATACTCACAGCACATTGCAAAATAACTATAAGTTCTGTTAATTATAAAAAAAAATATGTATAGTGAAATAGGAATAAAAATGTTAGCTATTTCATAAATAATTGTTTAGATGGTGCAACACAAAAAATTCTCAATTTGAGTAACTATATATAACTTAATTTTATTCACAGGGTTAAAGAATACAACAAAGAATTTGCCAGAAAGAGTAAAATACAGTCATGAATGACATTCCACTGTCACAATTTGGCCTACTAGGAAACACACAGCCAGAAGTTTGGGTAGACGAAAATGAGCCATCAAAGAAGCAAAGAAAAGAAACTGGCAGACGTCATGCAGAGCTGAACTCCAAGCAGCTGAATAAGCCTGAAGATGAGAAAAAAGAGAAAAACACAATGAAGCAGACTGAATGGGCTTTATCTGTATTTACAGACTTCAAAACAATATTAATGTTTGATTTTAATGAAATATTGCACCAGTTTTATGCTACTGTGAGAAACTCAAAGGGAGACCAACGTGGACTCTCAAGTTTCTCATCTTTAAGAGCTGCACTAAATGGTCACATACATTCATCAGAAAACAATCATCAGGTGAACCTGATTACTGATCCAGCCTTTAGTACAGCAAACAATGCTTTTGTTGCCATTGTAAAAAAAAATACAGAAAGGGTGGATTGGATACAGCAAAACACTACCCAAAAATAACAGATTCAGATCTTTCAGAATTGAAGTGTAGTCCAGCCTTATCTACCGAAACTGCCCATGGATTTGTGAGAAAAGTTTGGTTCGATGTGCAGTTTTACCTGGTACATCGAGGAAGGGAGGGTCTGAGAGATCTAAAGCCAAACTCATTTGTTGTAAAAATAGATGAGAATGGATTAAAATACATTAGTCTAGCATTTAATGAGCAAACAAAAAATCATAAAGACAAGAATGAAAGAAATAAAGAGGATTTAAGGAGGGTATATTTTCGAGAATCCTGGGGACCAGTTATGTCCAGTAGCAAGTTTCTTAAAATAGCAGTCCAAGATCCCAAAGGATGCAACAAGTTTCTACCTATACCCACAGTGCTTGTCTCAGGACATCTTAAACAGAGAGGAAACGTGATATACTAGAGAGCCAAAGGGGGTCAACTATCTGGGAGGAATGATGGCTAGAATATCAAGCCAGAGGTACACAAACCACTCCATCAGGAGCACTGCAGTCCACCTTCTAACAGATGGAGGACTTGAGGCCAGACAAATTATGTTGAGGACTGGCCACAAATCTGAGTCGTCACTCCAAAACTATTGGAGTGCATCCCTAGAAGACAGAAAAAATGAAGTAATATACTGGCAGGTAACAAAGAACAGTCATTAGATAAACTAATGACATTTGCTAAATCAGAAAAATGTGCTGATGTGAAATTGTTAACTGGTGGTAAACCACAAGAATCTCCATATGTTAATCAAATTAGTGGTATTGTTTTACTTAATGTAACAAATAATTACTACAAGTAAATGAATAAAACTAGTTTGTCAATGTTAAATATGTGGAGAACAAGTAGTTCTAAAAGATTGCTATAGGTCAAGATAAAAATTGTGCTTCAGTCTTAATAACCTTCTTGTGAGTGTAACAATAACATGTGAATGGCACAAGACTGAATGTGTTAATAGGAACTATTTTTTTGCAGCGTAAGAATACATAATGAAAAATATTTTATTTTAACAATAAATGTATGTTTTTCTTTGTTTTCTTCATATGTTTCTTTGGACATTTTAGAATGTATTAAGGCACTCCAGGGTGTGCATTATGGGTTCATAATTGCGTGCCTCATGCCTAACAACGCACCACAGGTGTGTGATTATGAACCCATAATGTACACTCTGTTGAGTCTTAATGCTTACACAGCCTCACTGCTGGGTCTGCTGGCTTTGAGGACAGGGCTTGATGGGCTGGACTTGGGCTCTTTCAATTGCAAATGAAAAATCTTGCAACAGTTTTCACAAATAGGGCAGGTGTTCTTATAAGAATGTAAACAAATAAAGGGCTTTCTTAGCCCTCAGATATGCCACATACAGTAGGTGACTATCGTTCCCTCCAGGCTTAATGTTCCTTCATGTCTTCTTTAGCTGATTTCCTTTTTAGGGGTGCAGTGGGTGGAGCCCTGCAGATCTCTTGCAAGCAAAAGAAGGACTCCACTCTGATGAAACAACATTTAGGAGTTGCTTCACAATTGCCTTCCTGGTATGTGAAGCACTCAGCTGTCATATGCACTGTTTTTCTTCTCACCATGATAGCAGCACTTCAGGAGCTCCCCCGGTGCTCCCGGACCCCAAGATCATTTACTTGGGGTCCGGAGACATGAGGGCCGTGGTGCAGGAGCCAAAAAACTATTTGTTTAAGCAGCAGCAATGACCGCGCTGGGATAGATAATATACATACTAATGAGCTGCTCTTGCATATTAATGAACCTTATTCATGAGCAGCTCATTATTATGTATATATTCAGTCCCTGAACAGTCACTGGTGCTCTTTAAACACATACTGTTGTGGCATCTGCACCACAGCCCTCATGTCTCCAGACCTCAACTAAGTGAACTCAGGATCAGGGAGCACTGGGGGTGCTCCTGATGTGCTGCTATAGTGGCGAGCAAACCGATGCATGGCAATGCACATGTCTGGACTACCAGGTTGCACATTCGATGTGGCTGCAAGTGGCTCTGCCTCTGTGCTCATCCTCTGCTGCTGCCTGTGTCCTATTCTTGTCATCCCTGAAAATGTTTCGCCCACCTGATCCTCCATCTCAGTACCCACCACCACTTCCACCCAACAAACATTCCCCAGTTTGAAGACCTGAAATAAAGAAAACCTTCCCTTGTAGTTTTTTTACCTACCTGACCCTCCCTCTCAGCACCCACCACCCCACCCCCCTCTCGACAAACATAACACTGACACTGTGGGTACCCAGTCCCCCAGTCTCAAGACCTGCAATAAAGAAAACCTTCCCTTGTAGTTATTTTCTTTCTTTACTAAACCCTGTATAAAGAAAACCATCTATTGATGTCTGTTGCAGCTGTTACTGTCCCTCCACCCAACCCTCCCAGTCAGCACCCACCACCCTATCCCCAAGCCCTTACTTACCCACCAGGGGTCCAGCGCTGTAATCTTCTGTGGACCGCAGACACATCTTCACTCTTCAAAGCTGGATCCCGAACTGAGAAAACAGGTATGTGGTTCAATGTATTTCAATGAGGTTTTGAACTTTGTGGCATAATTTGGCCCTGTTTGTGTATTTTTGCCTCACATTTTCAACATGCCTTCTTAGGGATCCCACCTCATGAACAATTGCACTGGCATTAGGCAAATCTGTCCCAACAGGTGATTTTGTGGTCCCAGCATGAAATTACCTTTTGGGCAGGAATTGAACATTTTCTTTGCACTTGTTCATGAGGTGAGGACATAAGAAGTCTATGTTGAACATTTGGTGTAAAAATATTACAAAAACAACAAAGTTATGAGCCTATAGCTGTTTTCTTACAGAACCTTATTAATGTGACAGCTGTCATTTTTGAAATCCTGGCTAAAATATAATAATAATAATATTAAACTTTATTTGTATGTTTGTCTTTCAAAAACCAAGGTGCCTAACAAGTTAAAATCATAAAATCACAGAATTTCATAACAACAGAATCAACAGAGCATATAAACAACATAATATGATCATAAAATCTTTCCATCAGCTAACTGCCATAAGCTTGGCTCCATAACCAAGTTTTCAGTGCTCGTTTAAAACCCTTCATGGTCGTATGCTCACATAGCCAACTGGGTAGAGAATTCCAGAGGATGGGGGCAGCATACATAAATGTTCTAGCCCCAGAGGATTTCAAACACACCCTCAGAATCTCTAGCAACCCCTCGTTGGCTGAGCGAAGTGATCACCCAGGGCAATGAGGGACCAGGAGCTCTTTCAGGTAATCCAGACCAAGTCTGTGTAGGGCTTTGAAAGTTAGAAGACCAACTTTAAAGGTGATCCACCACTGAACTGGTGCAGTCCATGCAGCACCATCAAAATATGACAGGACCGAGAGGATTCCATCAATAGCTGTGCTGCAGCATTCCGCACTAGCTGCAGGTGGCGGATTTCCACCCTAGGTAGCCCTAGATACAGGGAGTTGCAATAGTCCAAGCGCGAGGTCACAAAGGCATGGATCAGAGTGGGAAGATCGCCAGCTAGAACACGGTGCTTAACTCTGGCAATATTCCTCAGATGGTAAAATGAGGATTTGATGACAGCTGACACCTGAGAATGTAGGGTCAGCCCATCGTCAAAAACTACCCCCAGGATTCACACCCATTCAGAGGTTAGGAGAAGCTCACCCCCAAGGTATAAGTCGGAGGGTGAACCCCCACCCAGCCTCTCTGTCCGGTGACCCAGATCCACAACCAATACCTCAGTCTTATCAGAGTTCAACTTTAACCAACTGGCATTCATCCACTCCTGGATTTCAGCAAGGCAGTTATTAAAGACCAAGAGAGCTCCATCCTGATCGGGAGCAAAAGAAAGGTAGAGCTGGGTATCATCTGCATTGCAGTGAAACCTCAGTCCATACCTTCTTACAATGTCTCTGAGGGGCAGTGTGTACACTGCAAACAACATGTGGGACAGCACTGAGCCCTGAGGGACTCCACACGATAAAGGACCTGGTCTGAGGAAAAAACCCCGGACACCACCCTCTGAGATCTTCACATGAGGAATGATGTAAACCACTTGAGGATCGTATCCAACAGTCCGCAAATGAACCTCAGGTGATCAAGCAGTACCCCATGGTCCACAGTGTCGAACGCTGATGTGTGATCTAGGAGGACCAAGATGGAGTGGCTCCTCCTGTCTCTAGCCATCAGGAGATCACTGAGCACCCGAACCAGCGCTGTCTCTGTACTATGTTTCTTTTGAATTCCAGACTGGAGGGGTTCATAGATAGCATGGATGGTAAAATGGTCCTCCAGCTGTATGGCTACTACTTTCTCAATCACCTTCCCTACAAAGGGAACGTTAGACATTGATCTGTTGTTAGCAAGGCAGTCTGGGTCCAAAGAAGCTTTCTTCAAGAGTGGTGTTACCACTGCCTCCTTTAGGGATCTTGGAAACTCACCTGTCTCCAAGGAGCACCAGACTATCTGAGCTAGGATGGGGCCAATGACATCACTACAACCCAAAATTAGAGAAGTAGGTCCCGGGTCCAAACTACAGCATGAAGGGTGCACACTCTGGATCAATCTGCATGACATCCATGAAAGCCGGCTGGTCAAAGGTACCCCAATAAATACCAGGATATATGAACCTGAACTGGTCTAAAGCCACACCCATAGAGTGTGCTGGACGGTAAGCCGATCTGATGTCGGCCACCTTATTTGCAAAGAATCGAGCAAGTTCATCGCACTCTTCTTGCAAAAAGGTTTTCTGAACTTGTGGACAGGCTGGGTTGCACAGCCTGTCCACAATTCAGAACAGCTGAGCTGGTCGATTCTGAGCAGCTGTAATCTCCCCAGACAGGAACTCTGCTTTCTTACGGAAGATTTCAGATTGATAGACTTGATAATGGTCCATCAATCTAAGGCAGTCGGCATCAAGAGCAGACCACTGCCAGCAATGCTCCAACCTTTGTCCAAGTCACTGTATCTCCCTCAGAGTCCCATCAAACCATGGGGATCGAGAGTGAAGGGAGAGCTGACGAACATGGACTGGAGCAATGGCATCCAGAGCCTCTGCAATGGCTGAATTATAAGCAACCATGAGGGCTTCTGGGTCATTATTTGCCTCTGAGATGGACGAGAGGTCAAGGACCGCCATTAGGCCTTGAGAATTTATATCTCGCAAAGGGTGGTCCCGAATCATCACTACAGGAATTGGCCTGCAAAGGGAGCACTAAAACTAAACCCCACATTGTAATGATTGGACCATCCAACTGGTTCCACCCCCACGTTGGAGGCCTCAACCCGCAGGAGGAAGGACTAAGTCAAGAGAGTGACCCTGATTGTGAGTAGAAGTGGAAACAACCTGTGTGAGGCCCAGAGATGTCATCAACTAGAGGAAGTGCTGACCAAAATGTGAGAGTTCGTCATCAACACAGGTGTTAAAGTCACCCAGGATCATCAGCCTAGATGACTCAAATGTCATGTCAACGATGAAATCTGCAACTACCTGGAGGAATCATTTCTCATCACCTGGTGGACGGCCAATGAGAACAATCCTACAGCCTACACCTGCCACCACGGTGCACTCAAATGACTCAGTCTCCCCCACTGGTACATTTGTGAGGTTAAGTTTGGACTTGAAACAGACTGCTACCCCCCCTTACAACCCAGTTTTGGGCGATGTATCACCAGGTACCCAGAAGGAACTGCAGCCTCCAAAATGGGGCCAGAATTCTCGTCCAGCCAGGTCTTGGTGATGCAAGCCAGGTCCACCAATTTAACAAGATCTGCAATAATTGCAGTCTTATTTTTAATGGACCTAGCATTGCATAACACCGCTCGAGTTGGGTGAACTTCCCGGGCCGCCCGGACCACATGCCTACCATTATCTGTAGTGCTTTTGGGTATGGAAACCAGACATGGCAAGCCATGCTCCTGGTTCCATTTTGCCCCAAGGGCATCTCCTGGATCTCACTACCCTGATGCAGTGGCCCCCCTCATTTGTCCCCCGCTGTTCACACCCCCACGCCCCCTTAGATTTCTCTGCACAATACCCAATGCCCTGCAGTGTAGGTAAGTTGTAAACTGAAGTGGGGGAGAAGAAAAGGGGTGGAGGGTGTGAAGAGCGGAGGATGAATAGCACACAACCATGGAGGTAGAGCCCCAACACAGTTTAAAAAACAAGGAACCTTCCTCAAACTATCCAACTGTTCAAACAAAAATCAAACCTAAGCACAATCAATAAAATAAAATAAACCTATGCACAATCCTACCAGATCCTACTAACTAATAATTATTTTTAATTCCCCCAATAATTACTATAAAACTAAAAAAAATAAAATCAATAAACACAATTAATATAAAAAAAAAAAGACTAATAAAACATAAAACCATTTAGGAAGAAATTTCCCATGTCCAAGTCCAGAGGTCCTCTCACCACCAATCAGGAAAGGACTGTCCTCTTGCGAGCTCTCACCTCCCACGATAGGTAGATATAAACAAATTAGGAATTCTTCCAACATAAACAGAAAAAACCCACTTCCAGCCCTTATGTACTCTCACTTCTAGAGTCTGGAAAGTTATTGTTTGACACTTTCATTGTCAATAAACAAATAAAATAAAAACACTCTAACTGTAGATCAGGAAACAGAACAGGAGAATAGGAGTCCAAAGTTCCACAGATAAAAAGTTCCTCTAATAAGCAGACACCACTCTGGGACCAGAACAGCCCAAATAGACTGACCTGGTGGATGCTGGCTACAGCAGCTACTACGGAGATCCCCGGTAGCACCCACCAAATGGTAGGCCCCCCAAAGAACCCTAGGTCTCGACCCTCAGTACCGAAGCCCCAGTGAATAAGAGCCGAAACCCCGTGCCACTACAGCCCACTGCACAAACCACCAGACAGCTCAGGGAAACTCAGCCTAGTTCCAAATCGAGTTTCTGTTGACTTTAAATCCACCAAACACTCCAGCGACAATTATCCACACAGCCAAGTCCTGCTCTCTTCCCCTTACAGCCTGTGTGATGAAAAGCCATCAGCAGAAAAGACTGGAACGTAACTCAATTAATTAAATAATATCCTAAGGGCATTCTCCAACTTAGCCCCACTGTCAGTTTGCAGAACCCTTTGTCCCTGCGCACAGATGCTTTCAATAAATGGGTGGTCGAACAAACAACTTAAATCCTTCTCCACACAGATGTGCAGACCAAAATCCACTCCACAGCACAGGGAAACATGCAGGACCCTCCAATAGTTCCAGCAATGTTCTCGGCTCTCAATCTTAATACTCTTAAAACTTCAATACCCATCCAAAATTAGCGCAGACACAAGCAGACTGGATTCCACTCCACAACCCAGGGGAGCGTTCTGAAACCTGCCAACAGATCCAGCAGCATTCTCGAATCTCCAGTTCAGTGTATTTACAGCACATTTACAATGCGCTCAAATTCAGATAGTCAAATTCGGTGAAAAAGCAATCAAATTTGAAAAAACTTACTAGAAATCAATTGGGTCCTTCCCTGCCAAGTGTTTTGGGCTCCTTCCTGGAGTAGCTTCTTGATAGCGCAAACTGCTAACCCTTCAAGCTCTAACTCCAACTGCCTCCATGTTCCCTAACAATTCTGGGCTTTCCCAGGGATTTCTGAATTCTGGTTGTCTGGGGGCTGTCAGTTACAGTTTGGATGCCCCCTTCAGTTCAGTTTAGGAGACAACCTAAAAACTATAGTTTTTCCTTTCCATGAGGCACTTGAGCTAAGGACCTTTAAAGGCCCTCTGAGCCATATTGGTCTAATTACTGGAAGTCCCGGACCAAACATGGTGACTCCCATTCAGATAAAGTAAAGCTTAGAGAATTTTTTAGATATTTGGAAACCTTTTCTGAATTCTGTTTTCTGTAAAAGTGCTAAACAAGTTTAGAATTTTGCCTTATGAAAGTTATGTTCATTATACAGATATCTCTTACAGTTACTAGTTTTACTAGTGTATTTAGAATTCCTTTTATATACAGTTGCACAACATATCATTTGTTATCATTTTGTTTACCTATCTCATAACTGTATCATTTATACTTATTTCAACTCTCAATAAAAGTTTAAATTATAAAAAAAAGACAAGTAAAGCTGCAAGAAGGCAGGTTAGAATGAACTCTGCAATTCAAATATAACAGCAAGTTAGAAGTAAATATTTACAGTACTGGTTAAAGCTCCTCGACTGCAGAGTGGAGCAAAATAAAGTGGTGTCTGGCTGGTTGTGAGCTTTGAAGCACTCAAACCCAGCCCAGATCATTCACTATACACACACACTGGATAATATCTTAAAGGGACAGGTGCGGAGGCACATCATGGCACTCTCACTCAGATCAACAGAATCAAACAAATGACTATGGATTTACTATCTATGCAGGATGGTTGCCTGCCAGTGGGCATTACTGGAGCCCAGGAAGACACTTAAGGTAAGCCCCCAAATTGGGAGGGGCGCTACAATCTCCCCTGCCTAGGAAAACTTGGCGTCCGCATCAAGTTTATACCATATACACATTTCTACTTAGAAAAATACTATTTTTGAATATGTATATGTTGCAACCATAGACTAATCTCTCTCTCTCTCTCTCTCTCTCTATATATATATATATATATATATATAAAATGTAGTTTCGTAGTTGAAACATCAACATAAGAAGTATGCTTTGCTCATAACCAATAATTGGTTCATAGGTAATAATACTGTTTAAACATTCTACATTTTCATTTCTAAAACATTCTGTTTGTTCATTGGTATACTAATTCAGGTAGCTACTGTAAACACATTACCCTTGTCTATACCACTTCCTGCACTCCAACCCACAGAGATGAGGGTCGGACCCTATCAGCTAACTTTGGGCTCTTTGTAGGGTGACCCCGGGAATACTGGTTGGAGGGTGTTATTATTAACTGAGAAGCTGCAGTGTATCCTATATTAGGGAGGGAGTTTGCTGTGATGTATACCCCTTTATGGACCACATTCATGGGAAGGTCTACAGGTGTTCCTGGAGTATCATATGTGAGGCGAACTACCAGTTTGACATCTCTTCCAGACCTTCTACAGTAGGTGGAAGGGGCACAGGCACAGTCCTTTCAACTTCTGCATTTGGGTTAGTGACTTTGGACTTATTGTCCAGCAATAAATCAGCTTCTGCATTAAGGGGCACTTCGGCACTGTTTGTTTGTTCAGAGTTTAAAGGAGCACTTGCTTCTAAAGTGGTGCTTACATTTGCTTGCTCTGTAGACTCTGGTTCATCATTGAGGGGGCACTCCATAGAATTTAGATCATGTAACACCTTGCTGATACTTTCAGAATTAACAGTACTTTCTGAGTTGTGGTCAGATTCACAAGGCCCAGATATCTCAGCTTCAGGTAAGGACTCATTGGTTGGGTCCTTGTTTTCTTGTTCAGAATGTGCCGCTTCAATCTCTGACAGCTCCACCAGGCATAAGGAGTCAGATACTTCAAAAGTCACACTTTGTACCTCACTGTCAGGTAGTATTGGAGTGGTCGAGAGTGCAAAATTATCTAACACTTCATAAGTGACAGCACGGCCTCCCATATTACAGAAAGAGTTGCCTTGGAACAGTTGGGCTAGCTCAAAAGAAGGGTAATGTGTAATTCCATGTTCACTGTTATTGGACTCAGAATGATTGTCATCATTAACTGCAGCAGAATGCAACAGAGGCTCTGGTTGTGGAACAGCAGGAGGCTGATTTGATTGTTTATTTCGAGCAGCAGATCTGGTAACAGATCCAGTGGGAGCATTAGCTTGAGGTGCAGAGTCTACAATAATTTGTCCAATGGGTAAAAGGTGATTTAGATGTATTGCTTTTATAGCTTTTGGATCATTTTCTGGATGCACTTTGTAGATTGACAGATCATCCAGCTTACTGATGACAATGTACAGGGTGTGACTCCACCGGTCAGCTATTTTGTGTTTTCCTTGCAAACCCAAATTTCTCATTAATACACAGTCTCCAGGTTGTAACTCCTGAGCCTTAACATGTTTGTCATGTCTTTCCTTATTGGCTAAGTTTTTCTTTGCAGCCATTATGTGAGCAAGTTGATAGGTGTGATTAAGCTGTGCTTTGAGTTTTTGGACATACTGTAAATAGTTATGTGCTTGAATTCCATCTGGTGATACTCCAAAAGAAATATCTACAGGTAAACGTGCTTCTCGACCAAACATCAGTTTATATGGTGAAAATCTAGTTGCATCATTGCGAGTGCAATTATAAGTATGCACCAAAGTGCTTATTTGTTGATTCCAGCTTAGCTTGCCCTTTGGGTGAAGTGTGCCCGGCATGTGCAGCAATGTTCTATTAAATCTTTCAGGCTGTGGATCTCCTTGTGGGTGATATGGAGTGGTTCTTGACTTTCTTACACCTCAGAGTGAGAGCATTTCTTTAATTAAATGGCTTTCAAAGTCCTTTCCCTGATTGGAATGGATCCGCTATGGGGTGCCGTAGTGGACGAAAACCTTTTCCACAAGTACTTTGGCTATCGTGGCTGCTTTTTGGTCCTTGGTCAGATAAGCATGTGTATAATGGGTGAAATGGTCTGTCACGACAAGTACATTGCTAATATGTTTTGGTATCAGGCTTTACACTTAAAAAGTTAATACATACAAGCTCCATAGGTGTGCTAGTGGTGATGTTAACCTGCCACAAGTTTTGTTACATTGGTCAAAGTCTGCACCCATCTTGGGCCAGTAGAAATGGGCATGAGCTAAGTCCAAGGTTCTCTTGCTACCCAAATGTCCCATCTGGTTGTAGAGAGCTTTCAGGACCACAAAAGGGTAAACCTTGACGGTAACATCTGTTGTTTTCTTATGACATTTCCCTGGTTATCAGTTAAGTCTCAATATAGCAGTTTCTCTCAGAGCATGAGTTTGAGATTCAATCTAAACAGTAAAGCAGTTTTCTGATCATTGGATCATAGCTTGGAGATATCTTCCTCTCAGTACAAAGCATCTAAGACTGGTCTAATCATGGGGTCCCGATACTGTTCCTGTTGAATGTCAGCCAGGATGAGCTGTGGTAAGGCACTTAGGCCTAGTGCTGTGAAATTAAAGTAGACTACAGGCACACAGGTTTCTGGAGGTCCCACACAATTGACTAGGCAATCTACAGTTTCAGAAGATGGGTGTTTGTCTTTGTCAAACTTGTGGCACAGGGCCTTTTCAGATTGCTTGGACATTCTCACCCACTCAGAACTTGATACAGGCCTCCTGGATAGAGCATCAGCATCGATGTGATTCAGACCTGGATGGTATTTCACTGAATAATCATACATTAAAAGTGCTGATAACCAACGGTGTCCAGTTGCATCTAAATTGGCTGAGGTTTGGACATACGTGAGAGGGTTATTGTCGGTCTTTACCAGAATTTTGTCACCATAGAGGTATTCATGAAATTGGTCTACTACCCACTTTAATGTGAGAAATTCAAATTTATGCATAGGGTAATTTTTCTCAAATGGTATCAGGCTTCTACTAGCGAATGCCGCAGTGCATAATCCTTCCTCATACTCCTGATAAAGCACGGCTCCAAGTCCTTTCCACCTGGCATCTGTATGTAACACATACAGTGGCTGTTACAGATAAGCTGATCGGTGCTGCCATGTACATACTGGTGCGGCACTGCACCGCTCAGCATACCACTTGGTGTGGCACATATTTTAATTTTGTGGTGTGGTATAGTTAGGGACATGGTGCAATTCCTTCTTGCTC
This sequence comes from Neoceratodus forsteri, assembly GCA_016271365.2. NCBI lineage: Eukaryota > Metazoa > Chordata > Ceratodontiformes > Ceratodontidae > Neoceratodus > Neoceratodus forsteri. The sequence continues at coordinate 1,404,790,585 of CM057450.1, forward strand.
CAGGAGGTGGTGACAGCAATTCATTGACAGCCCTGATGTGCCAGAATTTTATTTCTCTACGTTTTGTATTGGATCACCAGCAGGTGGCGTGTAATTGAATTGCGAGATGCTGAAATTAATTCCCATTTGCACAGATGGAATACTGACAATGTGGTTCTGCTGGAATTGCAACGTACTGCAACAGTACAGAACTACTAATTAATCTGCTCCCAATGTAAGAAAAATGAAAAATAAATAAATAAATTAAATAGTACAGCTTGATAGAAAAAAATCTCTTTGAAAGGTCTCAATGTTCAATCTGCAATGTGCAGTGTTCAGTCTGCAATAAAAATGTGCACAGTCAGTGATGGGTTCTATATACCAGACTTCAAGCATCATCTACACGTGGGCCATACCACCTTGGTCCAGCAGTATATTACACTGAAGATGCTATGCACTGGAACTCCGAGTTTAGTCTGGTAGTACAGTGGTCTGACAGATGCTTCTGCAGTATTTACCATTTATATATGTTTCTATATGCAACATAATGACAGGAGCTACTGACCGCAACTTGTTGGGGAGGAGCCACCACTATTGTGTCTTATTTGTCAGGGTCCATAACAGCACAGGAGGCTGAAGTCAACAGCTAATAAAATAATCTCAAAGCACAGAGGGCACCCATCCATGTTACAAAAATAAAAAAAATAATAATAGAAACATGTCGGACAGAACCAGATCATGTTCCCCACCCAACTAACCCAAAATAAAAAAAACAGTAAGTGGATAGAATCATTCCTAAAATCTGGACTGGACCATGATCAGCAAAAAGTTGATAGAAACATGGGGGGGGGGGCTCTGTGTAATATCCAATAACTTTTCAGATAAAATCCTTCCTCAGATCAGAAGAATTTGATCCAAAGTGGCATCGTGCATTATGTTCTGCTAGCTTGTCCAGGTAATTCTCACTTCAAGTATGTGGGAACGCTGGACTGGGATGTACTTGAAAACTGCACACAAAAATATATAATTTATTTTGCTAGTCTTGCCAACGTAGGAGCCTTTTTTTTTTTATAATATGAAAAGTCAGGGTCAAACAATTCCAAAATGAATAGTGTTTCCAGTAATAGCCAGGATAAGATAATATTATCAACATTCAAAAAGTGTCAAGTTTTATGTACAATTAAAGTTTGATGTGCAAACAAAGATGTCTTCTACAATCAGTAAATTCAACAGCAAACAAAGATGTCTTCTATAATCAGTAAATTCAACAGTCCTCCAAGAATAGTCTTTCTTTAAAGAAGAGAAGTCTAATCAATAGCTTGGAACTGCAATTATCTGCACCAGCTAGCAGAACATAATGAATGATAACATTTTGGATAAAATTCTTCTGTTCTTATTAAGAATTTTCTCTGAAACATTATCAAGCATTACATTGTATATTATTATAATTATATTAATCATATTGGTAACAATGTATCACAGCCTACTGTAGCAAAGATATCAGTTATTTAATCATCTGATACATACAGGTATTTGTTCCTGTCCTGAAATCCTTTTTCTGTACTTTCATAGTGGCTAACCCACTGCATTAGTTCAAAGATGATGGCAGTTCTTTCAGTAACTAGTTTCAGAAACAGCTGGCTTTGCTAGCGTTCTGCAATAATTCACAGTTTTCCACAAAGCAAGAATAACCATTTAAACTACTGTAGGATAATTCTTGTTAAAGATAACAATTGGTCTAATTTAAATAAAGCTTTTGATTTTTATTTCTGATAACAGTCAGAAACTGTTTTTCATTACACTGTCATGGTGCATTTCAGGCAAATAAACTTCACACTGGTGGATGTATTCAGATGTCAGAAAGTGTTTCTAAGAGGGGCAGTGTATTTATTATGGCGTTTCTAACATACTTAGTGTGCACTAATAAATATACCATGATATGAGACAATGTGAATAATTTTTAGTACCTCTAATGTCTGTAGAATCTATTAATCAGAGAGTCATTGACAATAGTTTTAAAAGATGCTTAGCTGAATAAATAAAAGGCAATTATATTAATATTCTTTAGATGTAATACACACAGAATTAGGTCAAAATATGACTACCTTTTTTATTACACAATATTCCGACTGCAAATTGTGGGCACTGTATTAGATGTTATTTTTGGTAATATTTTAAAGAGTACTGTTTCAACAGCATTGATGAAATAATGTACATTAATAATGCATATGCGGTTGGGGTGGGAGGATATTATGCGACTTCATTAATGGGATTTTACTTTGGAAACATCTTCAGTGTGACACATCGGTCCCAATTCTAAGACAAATGTCACAACCCGCAGGCGTATGTGAGTTGTGACATTTGCTGCTACACCAGGGACCCTGCACCCTATTCCAGAACAGGCAGGGTCCCCAGCACTTATACCCTGTGACCTGCGGTAGCTGCAGGGCTGCACCACGGGAAGGGTGCAACTGACACAGGTGCCAAGGGCTGCATTCTGCAGGGTGCAAGCAGCGCAAGGCATGGCCCCCTCAGAGCCCCACACCCCAACACCATGGCACCACCCCACAGGGCTGGGGAAGGGCAGAGGGGGCCACAGGACCACCCTGTGGTGCCTGGCATGTGGGGGATGGGAACTGCCCCATGGGGGCACTGCATGGTGATGGGATGAGGGGTGCCAGCAGCCCATAGTGGGCTGCCCTGCCATGGGAGTGTGGTGGGCACACATGGGGGACCATGGGGGGGTCAGCTGGAGGGGCAGAAGGCTTGGTGGTGTATTCCCAGAGGATGTAGGTATGGTTAGACCAGCTAGTAGCTGGTCTAACTATACTTACACCATGGTCTGCCAGGTCCCACTTGGAATCATGATTTGCTATTGCCCCAGCTGCTCTCTTGGAATACCAGCATAATCAATGCCAGAATCCCCTTTATGCCATGTTGCAGGGGGTTGTGGGCATAGTGGGTGGTGTAACCCCCATTTGGTGCAGGTGACCTGCACCATGTTGCAGTCTGTCTCTTGGAATTCCATTGGGCATAATGTATGCTGCAAGTTGCAATTTGTGTCATAGGGTTTGGCGCAAGTCACCTTGTGACATGCATAGCCTATCTTAGAATTGGAGCCCATCATTGTCAGAAAACAAAGGAATTTCTTCAACTGGCAATGTGGGGGAGAGGAGGCTAGCAGCACAGTAGTTGATCAGTTGACAAGAGGTAGTAATTAAGGACACTCAACAAACAAAGGAAAGGCCCATAACAGTGAAACAACTGCACTGGGAGCAGTGAAAGGAGGCCTGAACAAAAGGCAATAGAGTTCTCCCACAATATGGACTTGCACAGGGTCACACACTATGCAGGTGTGGGCACTGGGATTGAAACCCAGTTCTCCAGATTTGCAGCTCAGTTAAGATCCAATGCTATAGTAATCCTAATCAATCATTCAATCAAGCAAGTAATCAAACACCTGCCATAAAGCCTTAGGACCTCCGCAAGGCATCAACGTATAACAGAAGTATGAGAGAGCTTCGCATCATCAGCTCAGTGTTCCTTTCCTGGTCAAACATTAATGTTTTATCTGCAATAAAAAGAATTAACATTAAAAAAATATTGCACATGGATCCTCTAAAATAATCAGATGAATATTTGTCAATGTATTAATTGTTATGGAATAATGTTAGTAGTAGTAGTAATGATTTATTGTTAACAAATTAAAATTGTTATTACAACTTCAAAAAATATGCATACAATACACAAATCTAATTTTCACATATCACACATTTTATCCAATATCAAATTACAAATACATTGCCAACAAACTGAACAACTAAAATACTTTAATATAATAAATACATTGTTTTGTCTAATCACCGAAACGTAACCTAAGGCATGCTTTTTAAAATGTGTAGCTTTTTATATTCTATTATCCTACAGAACCTTGATATTTTTTCTAAATGCAATATATTATTTGTTTTTCAAAGGTAGTTAAACTGATATATAGGTTTCATATCTAGTTTTGATAGTATTTCACCCAGTTAAAAATTCTTCTGGAATTCATATAAAGTGCAGAATAAGAGGAGATGTTTAGGAGAGTCTTCATCTTTTCCACAAGCACATGTTTTAGTATTGCCAATACCATATATTGTCTTTAGACTGTTGCTTTCAATAAATCCAAATCTGAACTTGGTATAAGCTTTTCATCTGTTGGGACATTTTATTAAATATAAATATTGATTAAGGCCAGGTTGATTTCTCACAATATTGGCCAACCATTCATTCACTAAATTTTTAATTTTTGGCCATAGCTATTTCTCTCTGAAAATGAATGTCTTTGACTCTGGTCTTAACGATTTCCTTTATTTCTCTATAAGGAATTTGATAACTGAGTGTTATCAAATCCAACAGTTCATATTGCTTAATAATATGTTCCAGTACATTAGTGATCGGGAAAGTAAATCTATTTGATTTGTACAGCAACATCTTCTCTAAGAACATCCTTGGAAAGGAGCTATCTTGAATATTATACACTTTCAACCAGTAGTTTACCAGTCTTATTCCTGCAAAGCATTTAATTTGAAGTTGGCTTAACTCTAGTCTAACTAGACTTGATGCAGCACCCTTAGGGACTGCCAACAAATGTTTATAAAATGTATTTACTATAATTTCTAACTGCTCTGTTTTTTTCCATCCCCCATATCTCTGCCCCATATAGGATCTGAATGTGTACCTTAGCATTTATTATCCTGAGTGAACCAATTACTGATTGACCACTGTATTTATAATTAAACCTTTTAAAAAATGGTAGAATGTTATCAATCCTTGCAATTATTGTGTTATAGTGTTCTCTCCATTTGAGATTGTATGTGTATGTTATACCAAGGTAACAGAATTTAGTCACATACTCAATATCATTATTACCAAATTTTAATCTGCACATCCTGCCTTTTCCAATAGGTTTATTATTAAATATCATGTTCTTTGTTTTATTAAAATTGATCTCAAGATCAAGCTTAAGACACTCTTTATAAAATTGGTTCAGACTCCTTTTTATCCCCAGATGACTTGTGGATATTAGTAACACATCGTCAGCATATGCCAGGTATGGACATACCTTGGACCCTAACCTGGGCATGTGCAGCTCTGGATCCCTCAACTCTATCAGTGCTTTATTAAGGAACAAGTTAAACAGGATGGGAGATAACACACAGCCCTGCCGAAGACCTATATAGTTGGAAACTTATTTGTACGATCACCTTCTGTATTATATCATACTGAGGTAAAGTTATCCTGATACAGCTTTTCTATTAATTGTGATATAGCTTGATCTAGTCCATAGCTGCGTAATATTTCCCATAATTTTTCCCTGACCACCCTATCAAAAGCAACCCTCAAATCAACGAAAACACAGAATAGTTTTTGTTTTTTAATTTTAGTGTATTTGTGTATCAAGTGAGATAAAACAAAACACTTATCTATAGTGGAGTGGCCAGGCATAAAGCCAGCCTGGGCCTCATTCAAAATGTATTCTTTTTTACCCATTCCATTATTCTGATAAAAAGGATCTTTGTAAATATTTTTTGAGAGTTATCCAGCAAACTAATTGGCCTATAATTACTAGGATCTCTCTAATCTCCTTTCTTAAAAATTGGGATAATTATATTATCCCTCCATGTGTGGGGAATTATACCTCTTTGAATGATCTTTTTAAACAAACCTAAAAATACAGGGGTCCACAACAGCGGATCATCCATGATAATATCCATAGGGATCCCATCAGGTCTCAGGGCCTTATATCCAACTGGAATCAATTTCATAACAACTTCCTATCAGTTGGGCCAATTTGTCTAGATCTCTTGATTCTGCATATTTAGAGGATTTAGGTGGAAAATATACATTAATAATTATATAACTTAATTTGTTAATTACCTTCTTTATAGGCAGAATATGTTCTGTGTCTATAAATATTTCTGTGTATTGAACTTTATCTTAAAATTTTACACCATGTGCATAATCCTCCTGAAAGTCTGACATATTTTTGGTGCAGCTTGCCTGTTTATAAAATCCTTTATAACCATTAAGTTTTAAATTTCTTCCAGACCAGGTTTCCTGAAGGTGTATACAATTTAATTGTATCAAATAAAAGAAAAAAAGATGGGTCTGCTAATCTGTCCTTTATGCCCGCTATGTTCCACGATAACATGTTATAACCATGTATTCCCTCTTCTTTCCCTAAGTTAAGATTTACATTTGATAAATGTCAATATTTTAAATTTTGTAATGTTTGAAAATGGTTGGCTGTCTTTACCATATTTATCAAATCTTCATTCACCAATAGTTCACCCATATCTTTTGGTGTATCATATTCACCATGGAGATATATTTCCACTCTATCCAATAACTCCATTTTAGAAATGATATGTTTATAGTCTTTCTCATTTTTGACCCCTACTGAAATTTGACCCCCTTCATCATGTCTTTTCACATATTTGATCATAAAATACTGTTAAATCTGTTATCTTTAGTTAAATTCTATAACAGTTCTACAACCTTAATCAATCAATCAATCAATCAAGTCTTTATTTAACCAGGCGTTCATCGTTGAGCAGAAGCTCATTTGCAAGATGGACCTGGGTGGAGCATGAACAATTGTATATACAAGTCAACACAGGTATTTACAAGGCAATACAGATAATACTCTTTACAGAGAGGAAGAAAAAGAAGTTCATATGTTCTTAGAATTATACAGATATTGTACAGATTACATGGTATTTACATACATAGAAGTGTCTATAGGAAGATAAAGCAGGTTATCTAAGGTTGCAGGAGGAAGTAACGGAAGAAAAAAATAAAAATATACACCAGGTAGAGGTGAAGGTAGGGGGGAAGGGAGGGAGATAGGGGAACAAAGGCTAGGTGGGCATGGTGCACAGAGGGGAGTTGGTAAAACGGGATGTAGAGAAGGTGGATGGAGAAAAGGAGTATGTGTGAGCCCTGGAGGTTTTATCTGGTTTCCCTGAGAAAACTGTTCAAACCAAATACCAATATCACCAAGTCCTTCTTTAAGAAGGATTTGCTCCTATTATTCTCATAAAACTCAGGAAAAAAAGACATTTTCAGTAACCATGTCCAGTTCCATTCACATTTCCCTTAATCCAACCTTCTGGTTCTCTATGGCTTTTAACACATAATGTTGATACGAAAGCAATAGGACCAGTTCTGTGTCCATTAAAGGTCTAATAATGCTAAATTTGGACATAAATGTCTCATTAGACTTTACTTTGTAGAACTGATCTAAAAATTGCTTTAGGTTATCATTTAGTCTCATTTCAGTTTCTTCTGGCATGATGGGAACTTTAAATAAAGGAAGAATAAAATCAGTCTCCAATGTTCTGAACAGAATACTTTCCAAATTCTTTTGGATTATTTGTTCCTTCTCTTTTTCCAACCATTTAATTTTCTCTATTTTTTTCCTTCTCTTTCCAGTCATCACTGCAAGCTACCAAACTCTCCTCACTTTCCACCCCAGTTTCATACTCTTGCCCCGATGTTCCCTTTATCTTTTGCATTTCCTTGTTCTTAATTCTTTTTTATTTACACTTTTTTTAATCCTCTTTGTTTTTCTTTCTTTTCCACCAGCTTTGTTTTCTTCTGTTACCCTCCTAATTTTTTTGAGGTGTTTCTATTAGGTTTACCTTTATTTTTAGCTGAAGGGTTTTGTGTGTCACTCTCTTTCATTTGTTTAGTCTCTTCCAATGATGTCTCCATAATGTTCCTGCTATACCTACTCGAGCAGATTTTTGATGTTTTACTTGTATTCCTTTAAGCTGCCCCATTAGTATCCCTCAGTTTATCTCTCTTGAATAAGAGGTAAATTTGTTTTTATTCTTTACCCTCATTTCTAGTCACAAGTTCTCCCATTCCTGTTCCTTTTCTTTGCTTAATGCCCTTTTACCATACCTCAGGGTTCCCTAGTCTTAATTCTTTTATAACACTATCACTTTGTTCAAATCCATCTGACAACATTACTAATTCACTTACTGTAGCTATATCTGATCTATCCCCCATCATTTCAGGAACTGTTAAAGCACTTATTTCAATCTTTGGCTCATCAAGTATATCCATCTGTTTAGGATCTGCTCTATTAGATCCAATTTCCATGCTATAATGAGCTGATCTGTGCAATCTAGTGCTTTCTCTATCCCATTGTCCATTACTCAATTTATCATATATCCAATCTATTTTGTTTTTGTTCTCTTAACAAACCCCTTTAACAAATGAAAGGTTCTGGAGAATTTTAGTTGATTGTTTGTATAACATAGCATTAGCTAATAATGAGTCGCTAAATGCCCTCACATGACCCTTAGTCAGGGATTCCAAGGGAAGGGTATTTTCTTCAATGGGGCTCATAAATTGTGTAATTTCTGTTATGAAGCTTGAGACTTCAGGGATTGTTTCTTCCTGTTTCCACTGATTATCTCTAAGTCTTTCCTTATTATTTTTGGATGCCATAAGTGGGGAACTGCAGCTATCTATTAAGCTTGTTGCTAATCTATTAAATTATTTAATTTTCCCTTCCATTCTAATATTAGCTTGAATGGTTTCTTTTATACTAGCTACCATGTTACTCACTTCTGTGTTTGCCTGTCCAACCAACCCTAGGTCATAGGAGCAAGACACCAGGGGCCCCAGAGACTCTGGTTTTTCCATTATACTTTGATTAAGAGATTCTGATTTCCCCATGGTCCTTTGACCAAAAAGTTCTGGGGTCTCTGGGACACTTAATTTTTGTTTGTCAAGAGTACCCATAGGCTTTTTGTCCTTCCATAGGTCCAAGACTGAGGTCTGAACCAGCTTGTTTTTAACTACCTCAGCCTCAACAGTTAATCTGTCTCTTGATAAGGCTTTGATTAAATCCTCACTAGCCTTATCAATAGGCAGAGTGATGTCATTATCCAGTTGCCTTCTGTCTAGAATCCTAATACTTTTGCCTACCCTATCTGGTGTCCTCTCCATAATCTCTACACTTAAGTGTCCTGATTTATCTTATAGTTGTCCAATTCTTTTTGACATTTGTTTCCTATTACACTTGTTTCTAATATAAGTTTTCTTGATTGGTCCCTTAGCAAGCCTATTATTTAGCGTTCCACTAGTCATTACAGGCATACTAATAACACAGATATGTAAAAAAACAAAAGCAGACAGTAAGCAAAAACCAAATGCCAGCCTACAATCTTTCAGATCCTTATTATATTGTATATTTATCCCAAGGACCTGTACCAATCCAAAAGTTTAGTATACACCGTAAAACAGGTAAAACATTTTGGATAACCAATCTAAGCAAGGTCCAGCAAGGCAAAGTCCGGCAAGGCAATATCCAAAAATTAAAAGTATGTAAATGAATCTTACACACTCGAGGTTCCCTGTGTTTTCTTTCTTTTCCTTCTACAATTCTCCTTTTCAGTTCAAGTTCTTGATACAGTTTAAAGATTGAAAGTTTGAGTCAGAGATAGAATTTAGCCTACAAAGATCTGATTCCTTAGGCCACTCAATTCAGTCTTAGATCTTTTCGCTACTTCAAGTTCTCAGCTCCTATCTTTGCTCTCTGTCTGATCTTCCGGTAGAAGGTAGCACCTCGACACATGATAATACGCCTTTCTTTGCAATAATGTCCAACTACGAAGGTTAAGTATTCACATATATTCTAAAGCTGTAACAATGTTATTTAAAGTTTGAACTGCAATAAAATCTAAGTTAAAAAATAAATAAGTTAATATCATGCATGTGTTATTATTGCTTTTTATTGGAGGCAGTACACTGTGGCACTGGTTTAGGGCACTGAAGTGTGACCCTGGAGACCTATGCTTGAATCCCACAGACCTCACTTTCATTTCCTGAATAAAAAAGACAATTCTAACACAAAGTGATGTAGTGTAATTGCCTTTCATATAATTTGACTGCTGATAAGGGACCCATCCCCCAGGCATAAGTATCTCTGCTTTGTTTCTACTTATGCTTGGGGGATGAGAGTCTCCTGAACACAAGGGGTGGCATTCTAACTAATATTGAAGAGGAAAGTTTGAGGAACTGCATTTTACACTAAGCAACAGTATTTTCTGGGATACACTAAACTATGTATTCTGGTTTCCCACTTAATATTACCATTTTATAAAGATTTGTCCCTGTTTTATTAAATCATGTCCATGATTTGTTAGGCAAGAAGTTTGAAGTACTGTGTACTGCTTGATAAAGTTATGCACTACTGTGTGTGTTTATTTATTTACAAAGTGTATGGTCCAGACAGCTGGTTTGTGTTTGATGTGACTTAAGTGAAACTGGCGCTGTCTGAGTCAACCTGACTGACAAAACTGGTGTTTAGTTCAGTTCCCTGTTTTTCTTTAAATATTTCCTCATCTTGTTTTTGTGTCAAGAATGATCATACACATTTTCCATCCACTGAATGAGTTTATAAAACTCGTACAGTGGATGGAATATGTATATGATTGTTCCTGATATAAAAAGCAACATGAGGAAACATTTATTTTAATTAAAAATAGCTAACTCTGAACTAAAAAATGATCTTTTAATATAATTATAATAACATTAATAATAATAATAAACTTTATTTCTATGCCACCTTTCAAAAACCAAGGTGCTTCACAGTTTTTAAAAACACATCAAGTGACACACAATTAACTTAGATAAAACAGTACACATTAAATTAAAATAGATACATCAGTCACAAAAAGCTTGGGTCCATAAGTGGGTTTTTAAGACTGTTTAAAATTGCTCCACAATCGCACATTCATGTAACTGATGGGGTAGAGAATTCCACAGAGATGGGGCTGCATGCATAAATGCACAGTCCCCAGAAGATTTTAAACACACTCTTCAGATCTCTAGCAACACCCTTACAAGCTGAGCAAAGCGATCGCCCAGGGCAGTAGGGGACCAGAAGCTCTTTCAGGTAGTCAGGGCCCTGTCCATGTAGGGCTTTATAAGTCAGAAGACAGACTTTAAAGGTGATCCGCCATTGTACTGGCAGCCAGTGCAGACCAGGCGGCACTGGGGAAATATGGCAGGACTGAGAGGTTACTGTCAAAAGCCATGCTGCCACATTCTGCACTAGTTGCAAACAGCAGATTTCCACCCCAGAAAGCCCTAGGTAGAGGGAGTTGCAGTAATCCAAGTGCGAGGACACAAAGGTGTGAACTAATGTAGGGAAGTCACCAGACAGAACAAGGTGCTTAATCCTGGAGATATTCCTCAGTTGGTAAAAAGAGGTCTTGATGATGGCTGACACCTGCGCATGCAGTGTCAGCCCTTTGTCAAAGATTACCCCCAGGTTTTGCACCCATTCAGAGGCCGGGAGTGGTAGACCCCCAAGATAAAGCCCCGAGGGTGAACCTACCTCCGACCCCCCTATCTGGTGTCCTGGGTCCACAACTAACTTTTCAGTCAGGCTGCCTCTGATAATGCTAGTTTTATATACAGTCACATACATGGGTGCTGGAACATGAAGAAAAGAGGGAGTGCTAAAGTTCAAAAGAGCACAGGGTAAAAAGATAGTTTGTGCAATCAAAGGGGCACTCTGAATGCTCATGGGCAAAAATTGGGGTGCTACATTCTTCTGCACCCATATGTTCCAGCACCTATGGTCACATAACATATGAAACTACTGCTGACACCATACACTTTCTAAATAAATAAAAAAGCTAATGAAATACAGCCCACAAACTGTGACAGATCAGTTCAACAGATCACCAATATTACCGTCAGATCTGCATACAGATTGCACAGATTAAATTAAACTGTTCTGCTGTATTAACTATTGAAAAGTCCATAAGAATTTTTTTCTTATCTGACAACTGTGGCATTTCTAGGTAGTGTCCAATGTACAGCAAGCCCACAGCCTGAAGCCTTTTGGAAGCCAGAAAAAAAGGTCGGTAGGGACAATTATCATGTTCGCTCTTCCAGGCAAAATGACTGAAGCAGGTCTTTTATTTCATATTTCACATGAAAGCATGGACCCCTCTTTCTTTCCTCCTACTCTGTCACTCCAGGTTTTGGCAGCTTCCATGTTGGTCGGCACAGCAGGCAAATCAGCAATTTTAAAAACTTCACTCAATTTCCCTTATTTGTACTATAAGTTTGACCATAAAACAGGTTTCAAACACTCTGTATAACTTCATTATTTATTTATTTATTTATTTTCCGTCTCCATTGGTGCATTTTCCTGGGGACAGCACAGATTACTGTAGTTTAAAAAAAAATTGTATGTTGTCATTTTGTATAGGGATTTGAAGTGGGGCTGATGGTGTAACCCAGAGGTCCATTAGTGAGTTGTTTGATTCCCACAACCTCTGCTTGTATACTGTGACTCTGATCAAGTCACTTAACCTCCCTGTTGCTCCTTGGCTGCCCATGAAAACAGTCACTGTGCCTAGTGACTTAAAAAGTCAAAGAAAGAAGAAAGGCTACAATGTGTAAAATGCCCACTGGGCATAGGATCTATTTAATGACTGAACCAGGGAAGAGGAGGGGAGATGGAAGGGCTAAAAAAGCACCATACGGTAAGCTCAAAATGTGAAACGGGGTCTCCTGGTGCTACCAGATTGCCACTAAAGTATAGGTTTTAAATAATGACCCATGCAAAAGAAAAAATCTAAACTAATGAAGTGCAAGATTTGTTTACCTACATTCAAAAGAGTGCATTTGTTAGATTTAAACATAAAATCTAAAAAAAAAAAGGCACCGTGGAAGATGTAGGAAAAAAAAACTCTTGTTGTAGAGTAGTTTAGATTTTTTTAAAAAAAGGGTAATTTCATGAATCCTCTACCATATGTGCTTTACTGGACATCTGGCAGCACTAGGAGATGGGTAATTCCCATTTCACAAGATCCGCAAGGTGGTATCATCCATCCTGCAGCAATTGGAAGGAGGCAGTATAGCACAGTGGTTTAAGGCTCTGAGCTGCTAACCTGGACACGTGGGTTTGAATCTCACAGCCCCCACTTGCATACTGTGTGATGCTGAGCAAGTCACTTAATGTCCTTGTGCTCCCAGGTCACACCTGCAAACAAGCTTTCAACTTAGTGTGTCTCTCCTGGTTAAACAAACAAAAAAGTTTAAAATATCAAATATCCCACTCCCTAGTCTCTCTGTTGTGTGACTCAAGGGGTCTTAATCTTTCTGATTTTTTTTTTGCTGGCCGGGGAGGGGGGAGAACAGTTAATCAAATCAGCTTTGGTTACATGCACAAAATACCTTACATATCTCAGGTGGGGCAGGGGGCCCAACCAGTGGAGTCAAGAGATTTGATCAAGGGAGCCTATAGCTGTTACTGCTCCTTTGATCCTGCCCTGTCCAGGAAGTGAGTAGGAGGTGTGAGAGAGGCAGTGCTTTGCAGACCAAATGGAAAAGAGAACTTACAGGTAATTAAGGGCATGTAAATTAAAGTAATGGCAGCTTAATCCATTGTGTTGCTGAGAGATGGCTGGTGTGTTTCAGTGGGGGTTCCAAATTTGCTTGGTACATTAATTAATGTTGGACTATACCCTTTTTAACTGCTCACCCCACTGATCTCTCCCAGAGACCGCATGTACACAGCAAATAACATGGGAGCTAGGATCTGTCAAAAATAAGGTACAGGGAGCTGTTAGACTAAGGGGTCTCAGTGTACAATGCATTCTCTAGTGAAGACCAAGTCTGCAACTTTAGTGTTACATATCAGGATTTCTGTGTAAATCTGCCACAGCAGAGAAGTACAGTACGTTGACACCATAAATTGACAGACTTGCTACAAAAAAAAAAACACAGCCAAAAGAGTTAAAGAAAATGTTTAAAACAGTTAAACTTCCCGAAGTAACCCTGATTAGAGTAGGTGCCAACATACTGTGGTTCTGATGCCTTAGGTTTTGTGATACACTGCACTCCAGTTTAAAATTTATATCATACATAAATGCATGAACAGGGAACAACTTTTTTTTAATACTTCAGATTTTATTTCCATAAGTATTGAGTAAAACATTGTACATATTCAGAAAACAAATGTACAGTGGTAGTAATTAAATACTTAACATTATTTCAAAGCTCATAAGTTGACAAAAAACTCAACCTCACATTGAATCTCTGGTAAAACAATAAAAAAGTTAATAACATTGGGCATTTTTTATGTCAAAAACCTAAAAATGATTTATCTGAAAAACTTATCATAGTGAAGAACACGGGAATAATAATACCTGTATTATTTATCCTGTTCATAGCTTTTAGGGAGGAAAGAGGTAAGGGAGGGGTGGGGGAGGAGGGAGAAAGAGGTAAGGGGATCTTTTGAATGGAGGGGATGCAGGAAACTCATTCCTTATGGGGGACTAGAAGGTTTTTATACTGGTATGTTTACTAAATTACTCATCCAACTAGCCAAGGGCAAACACCTCACTTGATGCTAAATCTAGTCTAGGTACATTTCCTACCTGGTCCACCGAGTGACAAATACTTTCATTATATTATGTAAGGAAAAAGATAATTGTTCATTATGCTCAATGTTTAAGAGTAAATTTTCCAGTCTGACAATTCAGGAGGGTCAGGTTGGAGCCATCTTTTAGTAATTACTTTATAAGCAGCACATATCAAGATAGACCAGAAGTATAGACTGTCTTTTCCCCCTCACTCCCCTCCGGGGTATACCCAGGAGACAATTTGCCCCTGATAACGGGGTCTCAATACCTAATAGGTGTGTGATATGATGAGTCAGTGTGGTCCAGAAATTGTGTAGCTTGGGACATAAGAAAAAAATGTGGCTACGTGTGGCCACCTGTTTTCCACACCCTCTCCAACAGCTGGATGGGGCTCCGGGGGTTCTGTGAGCTACTACTACTGGGAGTAGGAAAAATCTAATGCAAACCCTCCATACAAAGTCCCTCCAGGTTGGGGATGAGGAAGTAGATCAAACCCCTCTCCATACCTTAGGCCAGTCTCTTGTATTCATTGTTGTATTGAGTTCTTTTACCAACTTGCCTTGACCAGTTCAGCATGGTGGGCAAGTAGGAGGGTTAGGCATTTATATAATTTAAAAATGGCCTATTCACCTTGTAGGGATCTCCATATTTGAATATAAGGGGTTGGATCCTCTCAGATTAGAATGTTTGACTCTTGTTTGTTAAGATACTCATTAATAAAGCTTCTCATCTGATAATAATATAACTTTTCCCCAACTGTCCAACCATATCTTCTCTGCCCTTCCTTGAATCTTATGACTTTATTCCCCACCAAGAGCTGCCATTGGGCAAACAGGCCTGAGGCAGCCTGTCTGGTAAACCAGCCTTTGTGTTGGTTAGAGGATAGCATTGGAGAGTATAAAAACCACTGGTATTTCCATAAATGTATGTTGACAGCTTTACCATTTACACTCCTCTGCCACCTCTCTAATACAGATGCAGTGGCCTTGGGGACCAATTGCTTGGCTTGTTGCAATAAAGAGTAGGTAAAAAGAGATGCCTGAAGGTGGAAAGGTAGTGATCTTGACAGGTCTATTTTTTTAGTGAGCCTGATAATTGTCATTCCCCCATAACAGTGCAATTCTAGTTTGTGCTGCTAGCCAGTAATTCGACAGTGAGAGAACACTTACCATTCCCAGCTCGTTTGGGAGACCCAGCCTTTGTTGTTTGACCCTAGATTTTTTATTATTCCATAGAAAAGAAAGAAAATAAATCTTTGCCACAACAAAATCTCTTTAAAGGAAACAATACAAGGGACACATTGAAAAAGATACAGCATTCTAGGTAAGGCATTCATCTTCAGGGAGAGGTAAAAGATATTTGGAAGGAGGCTCCACCTCTTCATATCTTGTTTTAGATTTGTAACTAATGGGGAATAATTTAAGGGGAGAAGACTTGACAAATCCTCTGGTATGATAATCCCCAGGTATTTTAGCTTCCATTGGTCCCATTTAATCCTGAATTGGTTTCTTAGGAAGGAGGAGGGTGTGAAGCTAAAAGCCAGTATTTCAGATTTATTATCATTTAGGGTATAGCCTGATAACTCAGAGAACTCCCTAATTTTTTTAAGTAGACGTGGCATTGAATTCTCTGGATTGGACAAGTAAACCAGAACATCATTAGCAAATAATGACAGCTTGTGTTCAGTGTCTGCTAAATTAACTCCTGTTACCTCTGGGGAGCTCCTGATGTACTGTGCCAGTGGCTCTACATAAAGTGAGAAGAGCAGTGGAGATAGGGGGCATTCCTGTCTTGTACCTCTAAACAAAGGAAAACTGCTAGTTATGTGTCCATTGGACCTAACATAACCTCTGGGTGTTTCATAAAATTTCAAAATCAGGTCAATTAATTTTGTCGAGAAGCCGAAGGGGGCAAGGACCCCACACAAAAAATCCCAGGATACCATATCAAATGCTTTCTCAGCATCTAAACTTAATAAAAGGGTGGGGATAGGTTGGTTTTTGATATGTTCTATAAGGTAGATAGTTCATCTAATATTTTCCTGGGCCTGTCTTCCAGGGATAAAGCCACACTGGTCTATAAGTATTATGTTAGGAATAAATTGTATTAGTCGTTTAGATAGGATAGATGTAAATTCTTATAGTTTGTGTTTAGAACAGAAATAGGCCTAAATGATGGACATTGAGTGGTGTCCTTGCCTGCCTTCAGTAGAACAGAAATTATGGCCTCATTCCAGGAGGGGAGAACTTTTGCACTTCTGGTAGAAATATGGGAAAATACCCTTTCAAGTAGGGGTGCTATAACCGTTGGAAATGTTTTATAAAATTCTCCGGGGAGGCCGTCGGATCCTGGGCACTTCCTGGTTTTTAGTGTCCTGATCGTAGTTTGAATCTCTTGAATGGACACTTGTTTTGTAAGGATGGTCTATTGCTCTGTAAGAGTGGGTAGGTGGAGTCTAGATAGAAACTCTGTAATTGCCTGCTCAGGAACTCTAGGGCCTGTGGAGTATAACTGGGTATGATAAGATAGGAAGGCTTGCGAGATGGTTGAAAGGGTGTATCTCAATTCATTGGACTGAGGTCCCTGATTCTGAGGATAGCAGCTTTGGCTCACTGGCCATGCAGTCTACCTGCTAGTATCCTCAAGAATCTAGGACCTCCATCATAATATTTGTGCCTTAAGAAAACCAATTTCTGCGCGACAAAATAATCTGATATAGTATTAAGTTCTTTTTTCAGTTTGGTAAGCTGTTTATTCCTTTCTTCACAAACTTTTTGGCACTGCTGGTTTTCTAGGTCTTTAATTCGATGCTCAGGATCAGTATGCCCAGCTTCTCTTTGTTTTTTCTTAAAGGCAGAGGTCCTAATTAATCTCCCTCATAAAATGGCCTTAATAATGTCCCACAAAATGTACGGTGCAGTATCTTTTGTGTTATTGTCTTGTGTAGCTTAATTTATTACTTTCTCCACCTCTTTTTAACTTCATCATCTCAAAGGAGGGATAGATTTAGTCTCCAAAAAGTTGTTTTTTTGTTCTGACTTATTTGGACTTTCATAAAGACCAGTGAGTGGTCAGAAAGAATAAAATTTCCAGACCAGATTTTCTGTAAGGTCCCCAGATGTTCCCGAGAGGAGAGAAGGAAATCTAAAGATGGATAGGTGCCATAAGCTTGGGGGGAAAAAGTGTGTCTAGTAGAGGGCCCATTGAGATGATGCCAGGCATCCTTGAATCCTAATTCACTAAGTAATTTTCCCAATTCCCTACTGGTTTTAGTATTTTTATTATTCTGGTTCTGGGGTCCTGTCTCTGCAGAAATATTAAGGTTGAGGTCACCCCCTGATATCACCTGGCCCTCTGCCCATTGTGCTAGACATAAAAAAAAGATTTGTAGAAAGATATGTTTGTAGCTGGAGGGAAGTAAGTTGATTCCAAGGATACCTGCTGGCCATCCAAAGCTCCCTTAAGCATCACATACCGTCCCTCTTTATCAACTATACCTTCTTGTAGTTCAAAGTGTGTCCCTTGTCTAATCAGTATTGCTGTACCCCTCCAGCAGCCTCTCTTGTTGGAGGAGGACACCACATGGGAGAATCCAAACTTCTCAAATTTTTAATGTTCAGATTGAGAAAGATGAGTTTCTTGGAGAAGTAGGATGTCCATTCCCTCTCTTTATAAATATTGCAGCAACTTGCTGTGCTTTATTGGATTGGTAATTCCATGCACATTATACATGCATATTGTATAGGTTTGTGAAGTCATTTACGTTTTAAATATTCTCCCATTGTGATAGAACCTCCTCCCGCAAAGCAATAATATCCTTCATACCCCCATTGACCACATTGGTTATGATAGAAAAGCCCCATGCTATGTGAGTATTTCTGCCCAAACAACCATTTCAAATGGTAATTTGCCAACTGGGCAACTATAAACACCAAAACAAAGTGTAGAACTTTAAAAACTATACGCTTCCAAGGTTGGAGGCTAATGTATTTAATTAGCCTCTGTGTTCTCTCGATAACGAAAAGATCAAGGAGGCATGCTTGCGCTTCCATTTCTGGAAGACCACCTCCAGAGCTTAGCTGGAACAGTGCTCCAAAAAAGAAGCACCAATAGGTACTATTCAACATTATTTTAGCAAGCTAGGGTAAATACATACTTATTCCCCAACTATACTTACTTAGATATTCATTCGTTAGAGGTAGGATACAATTAAGGCCTGGATAGGTTAGCAGAAAATCTTTTGCAGAAAAACCATACCTTGCTCTGCCCCCAGGTCTGCCATTCCAGCATCACTGGCAACTCCCGTATTTAAACCAGTCTAGTCTTTAAAGTAGCCAGGGCATACATAAGGTGAATACTTTAGATTTACTGGCCCCTGTTTAAAGAAACTACATGGGGGGGGCCTGCAGAGAGTCTACACAAACGATAGACATTAATATGTGCCAAGAGGCCCAAAGTTCCATATCCACCCCACACCCCACCCCCTTCCCCGCAGTTCATTAACCAGTCTCCAATTCAACAAAAATAAATGTCAGAGCAACTGTCACTTAGCTGCCGACTGGAGGACCACAGATAGGGAGATCGAGTGTGAAACTAAAGTTTACATCATTGTCCCATTCTTCTAAGGTCCTTTCAGGTTGGTTGTTCCTCTGCTGTGTTCATTTTGTTTATAAGTTGCTGTATTCAATTTAGAGCCTCATGGTGTTGCAGTATTTTGGAACTCAAGAATCTAGGACCTCCATCACAATATGTGTGCCTTAAGAAAACCAATTTCTGCTTGACAAAATAATCTGATATAGTATTAAGTTCTTTTTTCAGTTTGGTAAGCTGTTTATTCCTTTCTTCACAAACTTTTTGGCACTGCTGGTTTTCTGCTTCCTCCCTGCTGTACGCTGCCATTGCTGTCCCCTTCACCCATCATTTTGGTTTCTAGTGTCAGGAATATGGATCTGCTTTTCCAAAAGAGCTGCTGTAGTTTCCTCCACCATGGAATATATCCTGGGGCCTGTCTCCTAAAAGATCTGATGCCTGTCAGGGTAGGGGTTATGAAAACGAATTGCCATTCCTTTCAGGGTTTTGATGATGGGGAGATAGTTCAGGTGTTGTTGTTGGACCTCCTGCGGGAAGTCATGGTCAAAACAGAGCCTGCATGTTAGGAAGGAAACATCCTTTTTTGCCCATGCACATCACAAAATATCTTTTTTAATACTGAAAGAGCATAATTTGAAGACAATCAATCACGGATGTGCGTTGGGATCTGTCGGCCTAGCTTGGAGAGAGTGATGTGCTCTTTCAATGTGTAGCTTGTAAGAGGCAGGTAACTCCAGGACATCTTTAAGTAGGTTATCAAGAATTTATGCTATTGGTGCCTCTTCCATTCCCTCAGGCAGTCCATACAGGCACAGATTATCTCTGCGGAACCTTCCCTCATGATCAAGGCATTTGGCCTGAAGCTCTTCAGTCTGTACCACCAGGGAGTGTACAATCTGTGAGAGTTAGGCCATGTTTTCTTTGGTCTCCACCACCCTGCTCTCCATCTGACCCATTCATGTCTCCAGGGTCAAAAGCTGTTTCTGCACTGCTTTGAATTTGACCTGGTTCTCTCTCTGTGGGATGCAGGGATTTCTTTCAAGAGGGTTTCGAATTGAGATCGCGACAAACACTCACTCTTCCCATCTGTATCATAGCCAACTGCATGGGAGCTCACAGGAGAGACTGACCTTCTGGGGCTTTCCTCCATCAATCCTGAGCCATCCTGGGTTTTGGTTCTGTCTTTGTTTTTATTTCTGCCTCTATGTCTGCTTATACGTCCTCCTCCAGGGTTTGTATCCATTTTCTGATGTATTTTTAGGGTTTTGGAGGCATTTTTAGATAGTTGGGTTCCACGTGTCTGGATATAGGCTCCTAGCTGCTCCATGACATCACCAGAAGTTGACAAGGGACAAAGTTTAATGATTTAAAAATATACTAGGAGTCCAGAGCAAGTGATGTTCTGATCTGTCCTCATTGTCCAATTTGATTAACTTTGTTTAAATAATTTAAAATTTAGAGGGAAAGTTAAAACAAGCCCACAGGATGTGCAGTGCCTCACTGAACAAGGTACAAATGTTGAGACTGGCTGTGGCACTGTGCCCGCACAAGTGGCCAGAGTGGAGCAGGGGGAAGTGCTAGCACAAGTTCCCTTGTGCTACGCGCAACAACTGCGATATTCAAAAGTGCACATGCAAATGGGGCCATAATGTATGCAAGGTGCAAATGGGGCCATTTGCATGTCATTATGGCCCCATTTGCATGCAGGTGCACTGATCCCCGGTGACTTGCACCTGGCGCCCTGCCAGGCAGCAGCCTTTGGGGACCAACGCCCCCCTGCACAGTGCGGCAATGTGCCTCTCTGCCCGATCAGGGGCATACAGAGAGTTAAAAACATCCCATATCCCTGGTGGTCCAGTGGACTGCTACATGCCCGATCACAGGCTCAAGTATATAATAAATAAAGTCCTATATCCCTGGTGCTCCAGTGGACTGCTGTCAGCCCAATCGCGGGCTTAAGTACATAATAAATCACGTCCAATATCCCTGGTGGTCCAGTGGACTGCTCACAGCCCGATCACGGGCTTAAGTAAAACAAAAGCGCATCCTATATCCCTGGTGGTCCAGTGGACTGCTGTCAGCCTGATCGCGGGCTTAGGTAAATAAATATGAAGTCTTATACCCCTGGTGGTCCAGTGGACTGCTCACAGCCTGATCGCGGTCTTAGGTAAATAAAAATAAAGTCCAATATCCCTGGTGGTCCAGTGGAATGCTCGCAGCCTGATCGCAGGCATTTGTATTATTAAATTAAGACCAATATCCCTGGTGGTCCAGCGTACCCCTCCCACCCACCCATTGAGCCCCAGTATCCTGCTCCCCATCAGCACCAGGTGGCAGCACCTGACCCGCCTGCCGCCCACCCACTGACTGACACCGTGAGGCATGGCTGTATGCCTTATTGTTCAGTACATGAGTTACGGTGTGCAGCTCATACAGATAGACATTCCAGATATGTGAATGGATCCATTAACATATCTGACTGTGTAGTATGGTATTGTGCACACCATTGGCTCATGCTGGACCAATGGGTGAACAGCCCTACCTATGGTGTCAGTCGGCAGGCCAGTGGGGTGCTGCTGCCCGCCGCTGACTGGGGGGAGTGGGGCAGTGGGGATCAGTGGGCGGGTGGGGAGAGGAGACCGTTGGACCACCAGGGATATTGGACTTTATTTTTATTTATCTAAGCCCGCGATTGGGCTGTGAGTGGTCTACTGGACCACCAGGGAGATAGGACTTTGTTATTTTACACCTAAGCCCATGATTGGGCTGACAGTGGTCCACTGGACCACCAGGGAGATAAAACTTTGTTATTTTATACTTAAGCCCATGATCAGGCTGACAGCGGTCCACTGGACCATCAGGGAGATAGGACTTTGTTTTTGTGTACTTTAGCCTGCGGTTGGGCTGACAGCGGTTCACTGGACCACCAGGGAGATAGGACGTTAGTAATTTATACAGATGCCCTCAATCGGGCATGGGGGGCGCCACCATGGAGGTGCAGCCAGAGCTTGGGTGGCCACCAACAGGTGGCAGCTGCTGTATTGCACCCTGCTATATGACAGTTCACCTGTGGGTGGCCAACCATTGTTCCTTTTTTTTTGGCTCACCTGTGTGCAGCACAAGTAGGGGTTGCACATGCTTGGACTCAGCACATCCCAGGCTGAATATCGGTATGTGCAGAGTAAGCATGGGCACACCCTCCCACCTGTGCTGCATGCATTACTGATGCACTCTGGCACATCGGGATTTGTGCCAGGCACAATCCACATTTGAATATCACACCGGGGTGCATCAGTGGGTTGTGCATGGTGCAACACTGTTGCGCCACGCGCAACCCTTTTGAATATCTGGGCCTATATGTACAATCTTTCCTTCTTTCTGTTCAGTCTGATTTAAAACCTAGTCCCCCTCCCTGAATTGCCCTGGATGTTTTGAAAAAAATTTCCTCACACCCCCTATATTATAATTAAGCAATAATGCACGACAGGGTGTGGTATATTGTGGGATATCATCACGCCTCGGGTGGTTGAGCACGAGGCTGCAGGCTGAGTGCATCCAATGACCCGAGAAGTGATGATATCCCACAATATACCACACCCTGGAGAGCATTATTGCTATTATGAACTGGCTTAATAGTTTCCTCTTGAGAAAATAATAAAAAATCCACTTTTAAAATATTTTAATGTCTTTTTTGGAGTGATGGAGGAATATCTTTAAAATAAATAGTTCCTGGAGAGTATGGGCAGCAGGTGGCACTGTTGTAAGTGGAGTTCAATGGAGGAGTGCAGCTGTGAACCCAGTGTCACTCTCTCAGCACTAATGCTGAACTGTGTTTTCTCAGCAGTTGACCCAGTCTGCTCTGGGACACGGTAAAAATCTGTGTGGATTTCGTTTTTCACGAAAGCGCTGCTGACACGGGACTGGTATTGTGTCAGTTGTGCTCTGGTCTCATCACGTCGCCACCACCACCTGTCCCTCCAAGATGCTGTGTTGCGATTGTTTTATGGAGCAGAGGGGTAAATTGCCTGCATTGTATTTCGAAGGGAGCAGGTGAGATTGGCAAAATCTTTTTTTAAAAAGCAATAGCCAAAACGGCGAGGTCATTTTGTCCATGAGCTGGCAGATGTTTGGTTGGGAAGGTCCGTTATGGTATTCGGGATGTTTTCACGTGAGTGTCCATTGCTGTTTGCTGAGCGGCATGCTGGTGTCTCGGTATTTCTTGGTTGGGAGCGGGTGTTTTACTTATGTATGCCGCACTTGGTGGGAGTTTTAATAATTTCATCAGTGGGAATATTTTTTTTTTTTTCTGTACTGTTCATCTTGGTGAGTGACTCGCTCTAGGCGTCTGGATGAGGTGAACGTTGAGGTTGGAGGATCTGTTGCCTGTGAGGAGTCTGCTGGCCGGAGGTTTTCTGAAGCCATGGTGATGTAGCCCGATAATATCACGGCTTCAAAAACCTCTCGACCAATCAGCTTCCTACATTTACGGTCGCTGGTTCATAATGGCACATTAATCATCAGAGCTCCATTCTGGTAGAAACGTTATTTACATCTGCCGGCAAGTATATCATAATGGACTTTTTGCGTTTTACATTATTGATTCAAGTAAAAATTGCCAGCAGCTCCTCAAGTTATTTAGTTCTTCATTACTATCACTTAGCACTGTAAACTCAAGCAAGATGGGAGGTACAGTACTGTATATCACTCTAGCTTTTTTGTCAGACACTCAGCGCACTACCAGTAGTTGCTACTGCATATCAGCACTTTGCAGTTAGTGCTTAGCTTGGTATATTCTAGCAGAAGGGTGGTATAACCCCCATGAACAGAAGCATTCCTGTATCGCTATTTTTGTATATCAACTGGTTCATTCATTCATTCATTCATTCATTCATTCATTCATTCTTTCTTTCAGTTTGAGGGCAGAGGTTGCTGGCAGAATGGCTCAATGTGTGTGTTATATTCAGGCTGTCAGCACTGTGGCATGATCACATCTCTTCTCCTGACACCCAGGGGCTCCTTTTTCTTTTTTTATTTTTACTGTTAAAATGGCATAGGTGTGGGGGGGGGAGGGACAGAAAGAGAATAACACATGAGTGACAACATAGCGTGAGGCTATTTTAACATTGACATAGGAGGAATTTTAGTCCAGTAGTCAGCAGATGCCACTTTTTCTTCTTCTTGTTGCCATTTATTTGGTTTTAGAATGCCCCAATACTCTGTTTTGCTTTAGTAGGGTCTGAGTTTCAAAATACAGTATAATCTTCAAAAACAACATTAATTCATTTACATAATAAATGCAGAGCATTCACCCCCCCCCCCCCAACAGAGAGGACATGGAAAACAAATTTCATTTCAGGCTATCAAATTGAAATGAAATATGATGGATGAGTTATCAATATTGAGATGTGTTTTCCATGCCCTCGCTGTTTGGGGTGGGGGGGGGATGGTGTGAATGCCCTGCATTTATGATGTACATGAATTAATGTTGTTTTTGCAGATTACGCTGTATTCTCAAACTCAGACCCGACTAAAGCAAAACAGAATATTGGGGCATTTTACACCAAATAGATGGCACAGTCATTTTTGAATTGATTACTGAGCTGAGAGTAAAAATAAAGTAATGGCACACTAAACATTGGAGCTCTATTCTGGTCGAAAAGGTTTTTACATCAGCTTACACTGATTTATTTATTTATAAACTCTTTGTTTTGTTGTCAGCCAGCACTAGTAGCAGGCAGATGCCAGTTACTAATTTAGTTTTCTGCAGCAATCTTTGCAATCCGGTAATGCTCATCCCATTTCCTGTAACTTCACAGTTTAACTTTGTCTTCAGTATTAGCCAACAAAATAAGGACTGAACTGAGGCTGTCCTGTCATCATTTTATCCTTTGATCTAACCAGTCATTCCTACATTGTGCGATTCCACTTGGCATGTGGTTCAGCATGGAACATTATTCCATCTACACAACGAACAAGAAAAACAAAAGTGAACAGCCCCTTTTTTAAATTCTGTCGTAACCCAGTAATGCCTAATAGGCACTTATGCTTGCTGTAATGTGGAAACACAGGGTCACTGGAGAGGTTACGTGTTCCAAGTCATACAGTATGCAGTTGTCTGGTAAGGGAGTCAAACCCATGTCTGTCTGCATGATGTACAGTACTACGTTCATTCACAGTACTAATATGGAATACTGACAGCCGTAACTTAATTATTATATTAACTCAGTGTGCAAAACAAATAGTTAAAACTGTTAACTCTGAACTTAATGGCTCTTCACAAGAAGAAACATCTCAACTTACGTTATGGTGTCATTATTCGGTGCCTGTTGTGTGAGATGAGCAAACTTAACCTGCTAGTTGTCATTTTAATATGTGTAGCTGGCAGCCTATCTTAAAATGCAGAGTAAGGATCTACACAAGAGACTGGTAAGTCCATTCTAATTTGGTTTGAGTGGCTCTTTAGTTTTGTTGGAAGAATGTGTTGCGAACAACACCTGTAGTGTGAAGCAGATCAGGGTCAATTGTGACCCTGAAGCCAATTTTTTTTGTATGTATTCACGTGCTGTAGATTAAAAAAAATCAGTGAGAGAGAGAAAGAGAAATAAAGAGAGAGAGAGAGAGCGAGTGAAAGAGAGAAAGCAGTAGGGAATGACTATGTCAAACAAAAAGGCTCAAATGGGAGGTCTTGACTTGGAGTTTGGACTGTGAGGACACCTACTGGAAAACTTTCATTATTTCAGCTAAATTAAACCACAGACAGCACCACCTGGTGCATTTCAGCTGCTATGAATAGGAATTCAATTATATCACCTAATTAAGAACTTGGACACTGCTTACCACATTACCGAGCAGTGCTGAGGTATTTCTTGGTAGCCCTTGGTATGCCTCTCGGTATACCGCCGCTGCCACGGTGGATCAAGGTACCAAACAACCTTTCTGTAGTGACCACTGTATGGCTTAGTTGGATCTGCAAAAGTGAGTACAGGGGCATGTGTGAACCGATGAATAATATCTTAAAAAGATGTATCACATTCCTTGGTCCACCTGGCCCCAAATGGTTCATTGGTCTTGAAATAGACTTTATCCTCTTCTTTTACAGCACTCTTTTTATATTTTTGATTTGTAGGAGGGTACCCTTGAGTCATATTTAGGAGGGACAAATTACCTTAGTGTAACCTTTTACAAAATGGTGATAGTACACACAAAAACCCAGGAATCTTTGCAGCTCTTTGAGATTATTAGGTCATGGCCAGATAGTTAAGGCTTCCACTTTAGCTGGATCAGTTTGAATGCCCTCAGAGGATATAATGTGAAACACATATCTTACAGATTTCTGGAAAAATTGGCATTTGTCAATGAACAATTTTAATCTGAATTCTTCTAACCGGTCCAGGACCTTGAACATGTGGCTCTTCAAGCGTCTTGCCAAACACAGTGACATCATCCAGATAAACTAAGCATTCAAGCAGGTTCATGACTCTTACAGCTTGCTCCATCAATCTTTGGAAGGTGGCTGGCACTCTGGAGATGGCCTGGGGCATGCGCAAGAATTCATAGAAGCCCAGGGGACAGATAAATGCAGTTTTCTCTCAACACTCTGGCACCATTGGGATTTGGTACTACCTGCTCCTGAGGTCTAAGATGGAAAACCACTGGCTCCCATTAAGACAATCAAGGGCATCCTGGATGCAAGACATTGTATACTGGTCTGGTATGTTCTTTGGTTAAGGGTTCTGTAGTCCACACACATCCTCACTAAACTATTTTCTTTTGATCTACCACAATGAGGGATGCATAAGGGCTACATGACTCCTGGATGATTCCAGCTGCTAACATCTCTTGGAGTTGGCATCAAACATTGTCAATGTACACTGGTGCCAATCTGCATGACCTTTCATGAAATGGCCTCTCGTCATGGAACCTGATATGGTGTTCAGCACCGATGATGCAGCCAACATTTCATTCCTTTAATGAAACCACTTTACTCCACTGTGCCAGCTTGCAAGTGATTCTGTCTTTCCACTCACCGGGGATAGGAAACTCTCCAAAGTCGAACATATCTGGGGATACTTCATTGTCTTCCTATCGGCGGCACTTGCTTGGCAACTCAGCGGTATCTGCGCAGTATACTTGGGCCAGGGTACAGCACCGGGGGACTTCAATGTCTCTGTTGGTCACATTGCAGAGTTGCACAACTACTCTCCTATCGTAGGCATGGGCTCTAACAGGTAGCCTGCTGGGTTTCACTAAAAGTCCGTTAGGCAGCTTCCCCTCTTCTGGGGCACCCAGCATAAGAATCTTGTTTATGACATCTTTTTTGATATGCCTCTCTCCACTGACATGAAACTGCAAATTAGGTGGCAAGATAAGAAATGATGGGTCCTTTCTGCAGACATACCCCACTGGATCATCCTTGTCATTCACTTTGCTCTGTAGCTGCATCTTGTAAGCTTTTTGTACTATTGTGTGAATAGGTAAGGCTCATCCAGTCTTCTCAGCTCATTTCTCTTGACACATCTCAGCTGGGCTGCCAAACATGTGTGCATTAGTGCTGATTAGTATAGAAATTCCATCATATAGTCCAGTGGAAGGGTAGACCAAGGCTAGAGTCTCCATGGGCTCATCCACACCAGCAACAGTAGAAGGAAAAGATGGCCATATTCATAAGTAACCATGGTAAGGGTAAGATTTATTACTTAAACCCCATACATGCAGTCCATCTAGGGGTTGTTGAGGGCAGTCCAACAGATACTGATCATACCAGTCTTTAAATATTATAGTGACCTGAGATCCACTGTCCAATATGGCTCAGGCTGGAATACTGTCAATGTGCACCTTGGTCTCCATGGAAGGACCTACCAATTTGGACCAATTGGGGAAAGTGTCTGCATGGCCATTGACAGACAATTTGCCCACAAAGGACTGGGATGAAGGCTTGCCAAAGGATTTCGGATGGCTTTGCTTAACTTGATTCAACAGTTTAGCATTCACCCTTCTTAAATATTCGGGGAACTGGCATGCTGTCTTAATATAACCATCCTCCCCACAGTGGTGACAGAACACACCATCCTTAGGCCATCTGGGCTGTGATGAATAATTATAAATTGCCTGAATTTCATGAGTAGTGGGTGGTGGAGGATACATAAAAGAGGTTGGTGCCAGAACACTAACAACAGTAGGCCCTTGGTGGGTTTGCACCCCAAGCCCTCTCATTTCATTTACTATGGCATACAATTTCTTCATCCAGGACTCTAGATCTCCACTCCCACATGGGAACCTGAGCTTGCACTCCTGCTCCTATGGTGGATGCATTCTGAGGATTATCTGGGTCTTTATCAGTGATGGCATTAGTGTTGACACCAGTTTTTACCTCTCTGATCTCCTTAAGTAGCTCTGCCCATGGTGGAGTGTCTTTAGCATTCTCCCTTTCACTAAGCTCCTTAGTAGTGGCACCAGTTTTTAGCTCCCTGATCTCTCTAAGTAGCTTGTGGAATTTGGGACCATCAGTGGTGGACCCCCTGACAAAGGCAGGGGCTGCAGTAGCTACGGCCATGCAGGGATCCTGGGAGTCTTCTTCCTCCTCAGCTTGAACCTCCCTGAGTTCTTTTATTAGTCCACAATAAGTAGGGGGATTATCCTTCCTATCCTGGAACTCTAGCTGGAGACTTAGCAATCTAGAATATTTGGCAGAGCGTAGTACATGATCTAGTCTCACCTGATTCAAATCACTGGTCAATACTCCACCTTTTTTGTGAGCTCTCTGTAAGACCCTCTCCAGATGAGTAACATAAGCAGACAAGCTTTCACCTTTACACTGCTTGGTGGCTTTGAATTTCCACATTAAAGTTTCCCAAGACTCAATACTACCGAAGACACGTTCTAGTGCAGACAAATATTCCTGGGCCAAAGCATCAGGGTTTGTGGATCTCAAAAATGTAATGGCTTCAAGGGAAGGACCCCTTAAACTTTCTATATGCCTTGCCTGCTTCTCCACCTTGGGACACTGCCATACTTGCACTTTAGGAGCAATACAGTCTACCCATGTCTCCCAATCATCTTCCCCATTAGGCATGGGCAAAGTGCCAGAGAATACCCTTACCTTGCAGTAATAATCATGACTGACTAAGAGCACCTCCATGGGTGCCGGTACTGGTGTAGGCACAGGAGCTGGTGCAGGGGCAGGAGTAGGCACATTAATTGATACAGGTGCTGGAGTGGCAGAAGGTACCGGGATTGGTATAGGTGCTGGGGAACGACTACCCGAGGAAGCTGGAATAACTTTTTGAAGTCCTCAAGGGTTTGGCCCTCATTCAGCAACAATTTGGCAAACTTCTCCTCAAAGCTTTCAGATAAGGGTGGAGGTTCTGGGTTTGAGGGATCCTCACTATCCTTAGTTACCACCCTTCAGGCAGCCAGGGACCCATCAATGGCAATAGTTTTGGGCACTTTAGTGCTGTTCACTGGGTTGCGACACTCCACTAAAGACATTAAAGTTTGGCCAGTCAGGTCAACTTGTCAATCTACCACTACAACCTTCCCCAGACAGTCAATCTTTGAAAGGGTCCCCTCAGTAGTGTCTTTACTAGTGCCCAGGGGTATATCTAGTAATAACAAAGGATTCTGAGGGTCAATTTCACTCCCCATACACCAACTGACTAACTGATACACAGCCATTTCTTCAGTGAGGGAGTCAGAATCAGTGCTAGTAATATTATCCATACTCGGGGCAGACCACAGGTAGTTACCCATAAAACAGTGTGTCCCATGTGGAGCCTTACTACAATTTTTTGACATGGCCACTAGGGGGAAGTAATGTACAATTAAGTGAAATTTTGTATTTTGGCCACAAGGGGACACGAATTCCAGCAGTGCCACCAAGATGTAACCCCTAGGTGGCACTATCCCTAAGGTTACTACCCATACCTATATTTCTGACCACAGGTTGAGGGGCCTGGTTTCGGTATTTAGGTGCCTTCACCCAGAGTAACAATAGTGAGGATATCTATCTAACCTGTTATAGCCCTCTGG
The DNA here is from genome assembly GCA_016271365.2 of Neoceratodus forsteri. Classification (NCBI taxonomy): domain Eukaryota; kingdom Metazoa; phylum Chordata; order Ceratodontiformes; family Ceratodontidae; genus Neoceratodus; species Neoceratodus forsteri. The sequence continues at coordinate 1,404,820,629 of CM057450.1, forward strand.
GAAGCTATAACCACCCACCAACCATCCTAGTGCCTTTGTACCTTTAACAGCAGTTAACACACAGTCAGCAAGTAACATTAATAATATGCACACACGCTTTACACTTACCACCAGGGTCTTGCCATCAGCAATTTCCCTGAACCCCTTGTAAAAACAAGGTTAGCAAAGGAAGTACACACTTCCAGTTCTGTAACCCAACTAATAATATGCTCATAAGGCAGGTTAAACATGAAACAATAATCAGATTTATTAGGGGTCATAAACAAGGAAGTGGTGTGAATTTAGTTGAATGGTTACTATACTGATTGAATTCAGGTTATTTGGCATGCACTTTTAGTCCCAAAAATTGAGTCCCACAACACTGGTTACCCAGAATGATATACTGGCTAGCCAGAGGTGTTACCTGGGGGTGGCCAGCATTGCAGCTGTTGTTGGGGCCCTTGATGGAAAGAAAAAGGCAGTTAGTATGCACAAACAGAGCATTTGTAATCCTGGCTGGTTGCTATTGCAGTAGATTTACTGAGCAAACCTCTCAATCATTAAATCGGTCTCTCACAACCTCTGGGCCGATCGCTTCTCAGGAGCTTCCTCTCAGTCCAAATCTCAGGCTGTACTTTCTAATATCTTGAAGCTTTCTGTTGCAGTTCAAAGTCACAATTCAGATTATTCTGATATCTGCAATCTGGCAGTCCAAAGCAGGAACACAGTAGCAGAGGAGCAAGTCAGGTCCTTCCCTGCCGATTCTCCTGGGCTCCTTTCTGGAGCAGTTTCTTGATAGCTTGAGCTGCTCGCCCTTCAAGCTCTAACTCCAACTGTCTCCCTGTTCTCTAACAGATCTGGGCTTTCCCAGGGATTTCTGAATTCTGGTTCTCTTGGGGGGGGGTGCTGTCAGTCACAGTTTGGATGCCCCCTTCGTTACAGTTTAGGTGATAACCTAAAAATGACAAAAAATAGCTTTTCCTTCCCATGAGACATTTGAGCTAAGGACCCTTAAAAGTCCCCTGAGTCCTATTGGTCCAATTACTGGAGGTCCCGAACCAAACATGGTGGCTTAGAGAATTTTTTAGATATTTGGAAACCTTTTCTGAATTCTGTTTTCTGTAAAAGTGCTAAACAAGTTTAGAATTTTGCCTTATGAAAGTTATGTTCATTATACAGATATCTCTTACAGTTACTAGTTTTACTAGTGTATTTAGAATTCCTTTTATATACAGTTGCACAACATATCATTTATGTTATCATTTTGTTTACCTATCTCATAACTGTATCATTTATACTTATTTCAACTCTCAATAAAAGTTTAAATTATAAAAAAAAGACAAGTAAAGCTGCAAGAAGGCAGGTTAGAATGAACTCTGCAATTCAAATATAACAGCAAGTTAGAAGTAAATATTTACAGTACTGGTTAAAGCTCCCTCTGCTTTGCCATCGACTGCAGAGTGGAGCAAAATAAAGTTGTGTCTGGCTGGTTGTGAGCTTTGAAGCACTCAAACCCAGCCCAGATCATTCACTATACACACACACTGGATAATATCTTAAAGGGACAGGTGCGGAGGCACATCATGGCACTCTCACTCAGATCAACAGAATCAAACAAATGACTATGGATTCACTATCTGTGTAGGATGGCTGCCTGGCAGTGGGCATTACTGGAGCACAGGAAAGCACTTAAGGTAAGCCCCCAAATTGGGGAGGGGCTACATGTGCTATTCAACATCTTTATTGATGATATAGCGGAAGGGGTCAAAAGTAAAATATGCCTATTTACAGATGATACTAAGCTTTGTGGGAGGGCATACAGGTGACCATCTCAGAGGAGAAAAAGGATCTTGAAGTGTTGGTCAGGGGTGACATGAAACACTCTTCACAGTGCTGTAAGGCAGCAGCCAAAGCAAATAAAATGCTGGGCTGCATTGCCAGAGGAATCATCTCTAGGGCAGAGAAAGTTATTCTGCCACTGTACAAGTCACTGGTGAGACCACACCTGGAATACTGTGTTCAGTTCTGGTGCCCTTATCTGAAGAAAGACATCAAACTACTGGAGGGGATTCAGCAGAGGGCAATCAAATGATTCAGGGCATGAGGGATACAACATATGATGAGAGGCTGAGGGAGCTCAACATGTACTCCCTGGAGGACAGAAGAGAAAGGGGGTCATGATAAAGACCTTCAAGTACCTAAAGGGCATAAACAGGATTGGATTGGATAGCATCTTCAATTCAAGAGGGGGAGGGTACAACAAGGAGGCATAGCCTGAAACTAGTGGGAGGTAGATTTAAGAAGGAATTAAGGAGGTACTTTTTCACTGAAAGGGTGGTGATGGGGTGGAATGAGTTGCCAGAAGAGGTAACTGTGGTAAATACAGTGGCCAGTTTCAAGTCGGGGTGGGACAGGGCAAGAAAGAAAATAAGATTGCGAGGAATGAGTACTGAGAAGTGTGGGGGGGGCGGTGTAATGGGGTGGGAGTGGATGACTTCAGAAGGAATAGAGGAGGGGGAGCAACTCTAGGAAACTAGACTGAGCTGCACACTCGAGCAGACCTGATAGACCAATAAGGCCTGTTTCTACTGGCAATTTTCTATGTTCGTACGTAGGTGGCAGGGAGCCATTGAAGCAGCACTGTTTTGCAACCAGGCAGTACTGGTTTTCAAGCAACTGGGCAGGTAAGGGGGGAAATTCTCAGGAGCATAGCTGTGGTAAACCAGCACTGGCAGGTGGGAGGGAGCCATGGTACAATAAAACAGACTGCAGTAAAAAAAAAAAAATAACCCTTTAATTCCCCCATGCCCTACATCCAATACAAATCATGATGCCAGCATTGCTCTGCATTGCCTTGCCAGTGCATCTGCCAAACTGCCCCAGGCTGCTTTTTCCTGAGCATTCTTTCTGGGTACCTAGATGTTATTTTGGGGCTCATTTGAGTTGCCAGAGAATGCAAAGCCCATCACAGAATTGCCACAGAATCACCGCAGAATTTCTCATATCCTGACCGCAGCAAGCATGAGGTCCTGCTGCAGGGTGTAGGTGCCTTTTGCTGCAGTGAACACAGGGCCCTGTATATAGAAATACATGGAGACACCCATAAAGACACTACTGTAGATAAAAACATAGATACAAACATACAGAAATACACAGAAGCATAAAAATAAACATCTGTACATACAGTAGATACATACACACACAGAGTTTGACAGCAAAGACACAGTCACTTGGAGACTGGGCACTCACCAGCATAGTAAATCAAGGAGCCCACCAGGTAATAACTTATTTACTTCATTTATTGCACATCTGAGAAAAACACCACACCATTCATGGTTCTTAGTACGCCTGATGCGTTCCAGATCCCCATGGATCCTTTCTCTTTGAGCTTTTGAGAAAGGATCCATGGGGATCTGAAACACGTCAAACGTACTAAGAACCATGAATGGTGTGATGTTCTTATCAGATGTGAAATAAATAAAGTAAATAAGTTACTACCTGGTGGAGTCCTTGATTTACTATGCTGGTGAGTGCTCAGTCTCCAAGTGACTGTGTCTGACTCTTTTTGAGAGCACCACCATCCCAGTGTGCACTGTTTTTTTACAGTATGTCTGACAGCAAAGAATTTTTTCCGTTTATTAGTTTGATTAACTAAAGCACAGTCATTACAACATACATAAATAGTATCATACTAAAGCATATATGTAAGCCCCCTTTGGGAGCTTACTGGTTAGGGCCCTTTAATTGTGGGCTCCCTGGTGTTCGGTGCTGTCTGCAGGCGGGTGGAGCTGAAGGATGGCAATCCCTTAAAAGAGAAGGTTTGGGTGCATTTGGGGGGAGTTCCAGGAGACCCAAGAGCAGGAGGTAGGGCTCCCGAGATGAAGAGACAAAAGTTTTGGCTGCAGGGCTGAGGTTCTGGGCTGGGGTGGGGCGACTACCATCCCAGTCCACTGCCCTGTCCACTTTGGCCTCATCAGGGTAGTGGATGCAGTTGGGTGTTGAGCTGCTCTGGGCTGTTAATGTGGGACCTTCTAGGGAGGAGATGGGAGCTGGGATCCAGTAGAAAGTGTGCGGCCTGCCTCATGATCCCCAGTACCGGGGTAGGTCTTGGGAAGCGTCCCAGTAAGGAGTCAGCTGTTTATCATGGGTCAGGCATGGTGCAATGGTGAGCGCCTGCATCATGGGAGACAGTGGTGGCAGCTTGCCTCTGGGATCCACGGGATTAAGCCTGTGCTGTGTCCACCGGAGGAGGAGGTCTGGATGAAGAGTTGAAAGGAGTAGCTCCACGAGAGTGAAACTTAGGCCTTTAGACCTTCAGGAGCTGGAGTATGTGTGGGGCACTATTGCCATGGGGTTGTCATCCCTGTAATGAGTTGGGATTGGGATGCCCAGGCCAGTCAGGGAAGCACCTCTTACACATTCACAGCGGAGCTATCTGCTAAGTGGACTGTGAAGTATAGTGCAGGAATGTAAGAGGCCAGAGTTTTGCAGGAAGACTGTGTGCTGCAGCCACCATCAGGAGGGATTTGCGGCTCCTTGAAATGTTATGTTTTGTGCCATGAAGTTTCTTGGGTCTGCACTGAAAGAAAAAGAGTTTCCTGCCCCATAAGAATTGTCCTGGTTGAACTGTTCCCACTGCTCCATGGAGTGTGACCCTGTTTTTATTAATTAAATTAGTTCAATTTTACTTTGCTAACTGTGCCTGGACACTGGACTTATTTCCAGCAATTGTTAATGAACTAACCAGCTTACTCTCCCCAGCTCCCCTAGAGACCTCCTTCTTACCAGCTAGCTACACCCCCTGACCTTGCCTGCTGCAGTGGCACCATCATAACCCAGGTATGAACTATTTATTCCCTGGACTGTGTTTTCTCAGGTTGTGGAGTGCCACCTTTTTTTTTCCTTTTAATTTCAATTTAGGATTAATACCTTTGAGTCGAGGGCTCATTTACAAAGGTTTCAACTCAGGCAAAAACAACACATGACATTACATAACATTGATTACACAGCAAATAATGCAGAAATAACAAGTACAGTTGGTTTATGATAACATATTTACAATTACGTGGAATCAACAAATAACAACACTACTAGAGTGTGGTAAGGTGCTTCTTTAAGTGCAGGGTACCAAAAAAGAGGGGCCAGCAGCCCTCAGAGTGCAGTAGAAGAGGGGTAAAAGTAGTCAGAGTTGGCATTGTCAGGGGTGGGGCCATGAATGGTGGGCAAGAGAGGAGGGTGTTATGGACAGGGTAGTGGGAAGGGAGTGAGGGAGGAATAGTGGAGGGTAGTAGGGCTGGCAGAAGTGGGGGGGGGAGGTGAGGGACGGAGGAGGTGGTGGTTGTTATGGATGAAGTGGCAGGGTGTGAAAGTAGCCTAGTAAGTGTTGGTGTGAACAGAGCCCATATTTGAATTGGCGGAGCTTGCCACATTCAGTGAGGGTGGTAGACAAGTTATTGAACCATTTGGGTCCTCAGAAGGAAATGGATCTCTGAGCTAGCACTGTGTGCTTGAAGGGAACCAGAAGCCCCCCTTTGGTTGCGCTTCTTGTGCTGATGGTGGGTTGTGCAGTTTTGAATAAGCAGGAAGTAGAGTCAGGTGTGAGCCCTAACAATGATTTTTCGACCAGCAGACAGGTCTGGTACAGGGCCCTAAGGCTGAGTGGGAGCCATTCAGTTTCCTTATAAAGGGCACAAGTATGGGTCAGATGGTCAGCCCCTCGGACCAGATGGCAAGCCTTACTGTGAAGGGTTTTGACCCTTTTTAGAGTGGTATCTGTGCCAGCACCATAGATGGTGAGGCCATAATCTATGGTGGTTAATACCGAGCTGTGTGTTATGAGTTATAAGGCTTCAGGCATCATCGAATGTCTGTGATGATAGAGGATATCCAGTTTTGTGTTTGTTGATTTGACAACATTGTCAATGTGCGTGGAAAAAGTGAGGGTGTCATCTAGGTGTATACCTAGATATTTGAATGTGCATACTTGTTCCAATGTAGAAACATAGAAGTTGACGGCAGATAAGGACCGCAAGGCCCATCCAGTCTGCCCATTTCTTTTTCTACCTTATAAATGTGCCATCGGCCTTTGCTCTGTCAGTGGCCTATCTATTCATAGTCATTTGTATTGCTCCCTTATGCCTATCCCATGCCTGTTTGAAGCCCTGCACTGTATTCATAGCCACCACTTCTTGTGGTAAGCCATTCCATGCATCCACCACCCTTTCTGTGAAAAAGAATTTCCTCACATTCCCCTTAATCGCCTCCTCTAATCTCATGCTGTGTCCTCTTGTCCTGCTATTTTTCTTATATTTAAACATGTTAGACTCTTTCACCTTGTTTATGCCCTTAAGGTGTTTGAATGCCTCGATCATATCACCTCTCTCCCTCCTTTGCTCAAGGGTATACATATTGAGCTCCGTTAATCTGTCCTCATATGTCTTCTGATGCAGTCCCTGCACCATTTTGGTTGCCCTTCTCTGGACTGCCTCAATTTGATTAATGTCCTTGTAAAGGTGTGGCTCCAATACTGCACGCAGTACTCCAGATGGGGCCTAACCAGTGTCTTGTACAGAGGGATTATTACCTCCCTCTTACGACTTGTGATACCCCTACTAATACACCCTAACACCCCCCTAGCCTTACCTACTGCTTTAGAGGTCTGCTTGGATGATTTTAGGTCATCAGTGATGATGATGCCCAAGTCTCTTTCGTCCTTTGTGACTGCTAGCAACTCCCCTCCCAGCCTATAGGTGGCTTCAGGGTTTCTCTTCCCTATGTGCATGATTTTGCACTTCTTTGCATTAAATGCCAGTTGCCACTCTTCTGACCATTCTGCTAGTTTATCCAGATCTCTTCTCATTCTGCCCACCCCATCTGGATCATCTACTCTGTTGCAGATCTTGGTGTCATCTGCAAACAGACAAGCCTTACCTCTAGTCCATCTGCAAGGTCACTAATGAAGATGTTGAAGAGGACTGGCCCCAGGACTGATCCCTGAGGTACCACTTGTGACTTGCATCTCTTCTGACTGTAGACCATTTACCACCACTCTCTGTTTTCTGCCCGTCAACCAGTTTGCCACCCAGTTGACCAACTTCTGACCCACCCCAGCCTACCCAGCTTATTTATCAATCTTCATGTGGAACAGTGTCAAAGCTTTGCTGAAGTCAAGGTAGGCGACATCAACTGCTCCCGCTGGTCCACCACTCTGGTTACCCAGTCAAAGAAATCTATGAGATTAGTTTGACAGGACCTTCCTTTGTAAACCCATGCTGTCTTGGATCCTGTGCCCCTATGGATTCCAGGTGTTGCACTATCCTTTCCTTAAGGAGTGCCTCCATAATCTTGCCCACTACTGAGGTGAGACTGACCGGTCTGTGGTTCCCGCCTCCTCCTGCTACCACTCTTGTGGGCGGGATCACATGAGCCCTTCTCCAGTCTTCTGGGACCTCTCCTGTGCTCAGAGACTCACTAAACAATTCTGCTAATGGCTCTGCTAGTTCCTCCTTTAGCTCCTTAAGTACCCTGGGATGTATGCCATCAGGTCCCATTGCCTTATCCACCCTGAGCTTAGCAAGCTCTTGTAGGACCCTTTTTTGTGAAGGGAGTAGTGCTCACCTCCCTCCCCCTGTGTCCATGATGCTGAGCTGTGGGCCCTGCCCTACCTTCTCTTCAGTAAATACTGAGCAAAAGTATCTATTTAGGATAGATGCCTTTACAGGGCTCCTCCTCACATGCTCCCTTTCTCCATTAAGCTTAGCAATACCCCTCTGGACTTTCTCCTTTCACTAATGTATCTATAGAAAGTCTTGTCACCTTCTTTACTGTTCGTGCTAGTGTTTCCCTCAGTTTGGGACTTTGCCTGCCTTACTGCCTTACCTGCTTCCCTTAGGGCAGTTTGGTATGCCTCCCTATCTTCATCCCGTGTTCCCTTATATTTCCTGAAGGCCAGCCTTTTGCTCTGACCTTTTCTGCTACTGTATTTGAGAACCAAAGTGGTTTCTTCTTCTTTGCACTTCCTTTTCTGTGATGCAAGGATTAGGCTGGATACAATGCATTCTATTAGCTAAACTAGGGAAACCTGTGCCTTTAGCTCCTCTGGGAGTAAACTATGCTGGTGGCCACCCTGAATAAACAATAACTGCAGTTCTATCGAAAAGTATGGGTAAAAATAATTCATGCTTTAGGCTAGCTGAGATACCAAGCAATTAAGGATAATGATGAGGACAATAGGAAAATCAATCACTTACCACTCGAGGTTTGCCCTGGTTGTCCATGGTCTGGAGAAAAGCAGACTGCTGCTCAGAAGAGCGGTCAGGGTCACTGGAGATGTCATCCTCAGATTCATCCCAAGATGAGGAAAAACCCGCAGAGGAAGCAGAGGAAGAAGAGAGTTTTCTTAGTGATGGGTTGCGACAGGCTGCATCTTCCTCCTCCTCAGGGTCACCTGCACCATGGTCGGTGACAATCACACTGGGGATGGTGCTGCTGCCACCCTGAGGGGGCTGCACATACTGCACTGGGTCCAGCCCCTCCGTACCCTGCTGAAACTGTATATGCTCCATAAGCTCGAGCTTCATCTCATCCCGCACTGGGCTCTCTGGGGTCAGTCTGACACATTCCTGCTTTGTAGCCCCTTCTGCCCCCATGCAGGCCACTTTAGTGTTGTAGCTCTCAAAGCCACTTACAGAGTGTCCCCTTTTGAGCTCTGTATCAGCAATGAACCAAACCTCTTCTTATTCTGTGGAACAGAGAAGAGCATGCTCTTTGTTTTCTTATAATTGAGCAGTAGTTTGTTCTTAGAGAACCATTGTTCAAGCCCATAAAAATTGACTTGCAATTCATAAGTGATCGTGTCCTGTTTACTGCTGGATACTGAGATGACGGCATCATCAGCATATAGAACAGTATGTGCCTGGCAGACAGAGGGTAAGGAATTAACGAAGAGGCTGAAAAGGAGTGGTCCAAGGATTGACCCTTTGGGACTCTGAGGTTCACTTCCCTAGGTTCTGAGTGTTGACCACTAATTCTCACACATTGTGTTCTGTGTGAGAGGTAGCTGTCAAACCAGATCACTTTGTCTGTGGACAGGCCAATAGATAATAAGCAGTGCAGGAGTAGTTGATGGTATACAGTTTCAAAAAGCCTTAGTGAGGTCTATAAAGATAGACCCCACTGCTAGACCATTGTCTAGGACCTCGTATATCTGGGAGATGTAATCAACTAAGGCTGTAAGGGTGGAGTGTTTTGTCCAGAACTCATGCTGTTGTGTGCAGTGTAGATTGTTCTTTTCAAGGTACTCAGTGAGTTGATCCGCAACCACTTGCTCCAGGGATTTAAAAAGGGGGCGGCGGGGGGTTAGAATAGAGATGTGCCTATAGTTAGAAAGGTTTGTTCTGTCCCAAGATTTAAACACTGGGGTGACAAGCACAGCTTTCCATTTGGCAGGAAACATGCCTGTTCTCAGTGAAACATTAAAGATTTTCGTGACTGGATCTGTAAGCTTATTTAGGGTGAGGGCGACCATCTTCATGTCAACTAGGTCATTCCCCATCCTAATTGTCCCTAGTATCCATTTGACATATCTTATGGTCTCAGTAAGAGTAACCTGCCTGAAGTAGAAAGGCAGTGCTCTGTTGTTTGGTGGAGCTGGAGGATTCGAATCAGAGAGCTGACCAGACAGCAACAGGGTGAGGTAGTCACCGGGAAGCACAGTGTTTACGTTAGTGAATGCTTGGTTGAAAGCATCTGCTATATCACCAGGTTCCTGAAGAGTCTTGGACCCTGTTATAATCAGGTCTGGAGGTGCTCTAGAGGCCTTTTCAGTAAGGGATTTTACGGAGCTCCAGAACTCTCTCCCATGGCCCCAGCTTCTGCTTAATAGTTCATTATAATAGGAGGCTTTGGCAAGATGAATAAGCTTCATGTACTTATTTCTTGTGGCCCTGTAGGCAGTGAAATCTGCCTGCAGCCTGGTTGCCTTGGCCTTGTGCCAAAGGTTGTCCCATGGTGCATGAGCTCAATGAGTGAGCGAGAGAGACAGAGGTTAGTTGCACCTCTAACCTTTTTGGTCTTGTAAGGGGCAAAGATGTCGCAGGCCTTTGTGAAGGCCATAAGAAAGTATTCTAGGGTTTGGTTTCTGTCCATAGCACTATCTAGTGGTGACCAGTCAGTGAGCCTCAGGTATTTTTTGAAAGTATTCAGTTGCCCTGTTCTCAAGGTGTGACTCCTAAAGACCTAGGGAGTGCACTTTGTGAATTTATTTGTCCAGGTGCACAGGACCCGGGAGTAGTCACTGAAGGAGTCAGGTAGGACTGAAACCTCAGTGATATGATCCGGGCAAGTGCAGAGGAGCCAATCAATGAGCGTACTTGTGCCCATCTGATAATTATGTCTGGTTGCTTGTGTTACCATCTGTGTCAGGTAAAGGCCAGATATATGGTCCCTGACTGCTGAGGTGTCTTGCGATTGCCAGTTAGTGTTTAAGTCTCCAAGGATGACTTGCTCCCAATTATGCTTGTGCTGTTCTTGGTTGCTTATGAAGTGCTCGAGGCCAGTGGAGTGTTTGCCAAGGGGTATATATACTGTTGAAAGCAGTAGTACATTTATTTTGTTGGCTTATATTGAACTTTATGTTTAATATTTGTGCTTCCTTGATGTGTGGACTGCTAGGTAGTATTTGACCTTTAATATCGCTTCTGAGGTATACCATACAACCACCCCCCACTTGGATAGTCTGTCCTGGCTGAACGTTTTATACCAATCTAGAGTCACAGTCTCATCATTGATCTTCAGGGACAGCCAGGTCTCTGTGAGTGCGATGATGTCAGGTTTAAGTAGCTCTACCCAAGACTGGAATTGGGACAGCTTTGGCATGATGCTTCCTATATTTAGGGAGATGATTTTGAGGTGCCCCATTTTCATGGGGGTATTTCTGTATGGAGGTCCTGGGTTGGGGTGCACATTTCCTGATAGTAAGAGCATTATCAAGATAATCTTTCAGAGGATGCATGACCAGAATACCCAGGTGGAACCATTAACCTTTGCCTTTGGTAGCTTCTGGTTAGTGGTGTAAGGTGAAAGGGTGTGGCAGTATAGCAAGGTGGAATTTGTAGGGTGCCTGAGAGCTATAGTTTTGTGGAAGTTGTAAGAGTGCTCGAGGCAGGAGGGGGTCAATGATTGTTCCTCTAGTTGTATAGTTCTCATTCAAGTGGGCTCCTGAAAAAGTTGAAGGATCCAGGCTAGGTGTTGTACTCTCCTTGCCTATTTCTACCCTAGGTAGGTAGTGAGGAAAATGAGTAGTCATAGCAGCTAAGTAGGAGTCCGCATTCTTGCATTCTGGCAGTTTATGTAGTAAGGAAAAAGGGTAAACAGCTGCAAGAACTAATATGCTGGCAGCTTAGCCCTGTCACTGCATTTCCAGCGTAAGGGAACCCAGCAGTAGTAAGAGTCTGTGCTGGAGAGTATTGTGTTGTCTAGAGTGGTTCAGGAGTGCAGGGGGATAAGGAGCCTAAATGGACCCAAGTGGCTTGTTAGGTTGTAGAGACTGTAGCCAATGAGTGCAAGGATGTGGAGAAGGGAGTGGCTTAGGTGGATTTAATAGAGGCGGGTGGGGGAGGGAGAAAATTAGCTCTCAAGACTGCTTATACTCTGTCCGAGGGCTGGGAGAGGGAGCCGCAGTTTCTTAAATGAAGGTTGTGGTCTGGTATCCAGCTGAAAGCCGAGATTCAGGCAGAGGGAGAGTGAGTGAGGGAGCCACAGTTCCTAACAGAGCAAATCATGGTCCCCTGACTGCAGCACAAGATTAGTTAACTGGGCTTTTAGAGAGAGTTGGAGCCGAGATTTGTTGGTCCCAGGATCAAGAAAGGAGTGCAAAAAAAGTCAAAGGACGATGCCACCCAATGGCAGGCTTCAGGAGGAGAGGTGCACCCAATGACAGACAGAGCCACTGGAGCAGGGGCCAATGGAAATGGCACTCTTGAAGTCTGCACCTTGGTCCTGGAGCTTGCTGATGGGTAGGCTGGAAGGCGCAGCCGGCCGAGGTAGAGCTGAGCCACAGCTGCAGGGGCACCCGTTCAAGGGCAGGAGTCTAGAGAGAGGGAGATGGGTAAGGTTACTTAATTATGTACTTCTGGGCTGGCAGAGGAATTAAACAGTGGGAGGGTTTATCAGAAATTAAAAGACAATAGGAGAAGTTAAGTTGGAAGAGGAGTTAGCAGAATGGGGGTAGAACAAAAGATTCCAGGGGAAGGGTGCCTAGCTTATGGCACCAGGGGGTCAGGACAGAGAGGCTTGGGGGGAGGTCAAATAAAGACTGCGTTCCAGTGAATAGATAAAGAAGTTAGGGTGGAAGGTTAGATTAAAAGGGGTTTTAGCAAAAGAGAGTGAGAGATTGAGAAGGCTAACAAAGGCTAACAGAAGGCAACTCTTAAACATTTATTCGCTAAAGAAAGAATCTCTAGCTAACAACAAGCACCTTTAAACAATAATGCTCTAAGAAATACAAGTACTGTCTAATGGAATAACTTTAAACATTAGCAATACAGTTCTAAAAAGCAGTTCTACCTGCAGGAACATTACAGGCTGCTGTAATAGCTATCTAACTGGGGTTATCTTTACACTTTAGCAGCACAGTTCTAAAAAGCAGTTCTATCTGCAGGAACATTACAGACTGCTTTAATATCTAAAAATATAGCTCTCGGTACTGCTGAGACTACAGTCCGAGGGCCAGGAGAGGGAGCCGTGGTTTCTTAAATGGTCCAGTCTCCAGCCTCAAGCCGGGATTCAGGCAGAGGGAGAGTGAGCAAGGGAGCCATGGTTCCTAACGAAGCAAATCACGGTCCCCTGGCTGCAACACAAAATTAGTTAACTGGGCTTTTAGAGAGAGTTGGAGCTGAGATTTGGCAGTCCCAGGTTCAAGAAAGGAGTTCAAAAAAAGTCAAAGAAGGAAGCCACCCAATGGCAGGCTTCAGGAGGAGAGGCGCACCCAATGGCAGACAGAGACGCTGGAGCAGAAGCCAATGGCATTGGTGTTCTTGAAGTCCAAACCTTGGTCCTGGAGCTTGCTGGTAGGTAGGCAGGAAGGCGCAGCTGGCTGAGGTACAGCCACGGCAGCAGGGGTGCCCAGTCAAGGGCAGGAGCCTAGAGAGAGGGAGATGGGTAGGGTTACTTAATTATGTACTTCTGGGCTGGCAGAGGAGTTAAACAGTGGGAAGGTTTAGCAGAGATTAAAAGACAATAGGAGAAGTTAAGTTGGAAGAGGAGTTAGCAGAATGGGGGGGGTAGAACAAAATATTCCAGGGGAAGGGACACCTGGCTTTTGGCACCAAGGGGTCAGGACAGAGAGGCTTGGGGGAAGATCAAGTAAAGACTGAGTTCCAGAGAATGGATAAAGTAGTTGGGGGGAGGTTAGATTAAAAGGGGTTTTAGGAAAAGAGAGTGAGAGATTCAGAAGGCTAACAGAAAGGCTAACAGAAGGCAACTCTTAAACATTTATGATCTAAAGAAAGACAATCTCTAGTTAATTGCAGGCACCTTTAAACAATAATGCTCCAAGAAATACAAGTACTATCCAATGGGGTAACTTTAAACATTAGCAACATAGTTCTAAAAAACAGTTCTATCTGCAGGAACATTGCAGGCTGCTATAATATCTAAAAAACGAGCTCTCAGTACTACTGAGACTGTAATCCAAGGGCCAGGAGAGGGAGCCGTGGTTTCTTAAATGAAAGCTGAGGTCCGGTCTCCAGCTGCAAGCTGAGATTCAGGCAGAGGGACAGTGAATGAGGGAGCCACGGTTCCTAACAGAGCAAATCGCAGTCCCCTGGCTACAGCACAAGATTAGTTAACTGGGCTTTTAGAGAGAGTTGGAGCCAAGATCTGGCAGTCCCAGGTTCAAGAAAGGCATTCAAAAAAAGTCAAAGGAGGATACCGCCCAATGCAGGCTTCAGGAGGAGAGGTGCACCCAATGGCAGACAGAGCTGCTGGAGCAGAGGCCAATGGAATTGGCACTCCTGAAGTCCGTACCTTGGTCCTGAAGCTTGCTGGACAAGGAAGGCACAACAAGCCAAGGTAGAGCCAAGCCATGGCCGTGGAGTGCCTGGTCAAGGGCAGGAGCCTTGGTCCAGGAGCTTGCAGGCGGGTAGCCAGGAAGGCACGGCTGGCTGAGGTAGAGCCAAGCCACAGCTGCAGGGGTGCCAGGTCAAGGGCAGGAGCCTTGGTCCTGTAACTTGCTGGTGGGTAGGCAGGAAGGTGCGGCCAGCTGAGGTAGAGCTGAGCCATGGCCACAGTGGTGCCCGATCAAGGGCAGGAGCCCAATGGCAGACAGAGCCACCAGAGCAGGGGCCAATGGAATTGGTACTCTTGAAGTCCATACCTTGGTCCTGGAGCTTGCTGGCAGGTAGGCAGGAAGGCATGGCTGGCCGAGGAAGAGCCGAGCCACAGCCGCAGGGGTGCCCGGTCAAGGGCAGGAGTCTTGTTCCTGGAACTTTCTGGTGGGTAGGCAGGAAGGTACAGCCAACCGAGGTAGAGCTGAGCTGTGGACACAGGGGCACCTGGTCAAGTTACTATCAGGCATACTCCTAGACATGGGGAGGGGGGCCTACATACAGTACATATTGTATCTCTCCATTGGAAGGAGAAAAGTTATAGTAGCAAAGATCATTTAAAAAAATGTTCCAATACACAGTTTTTAGATAGACAGACAGATAGACAATTAGCTCTAAAAACCTAATTATATTGCACATAGAGGGAGGTTATTTTAAACCCTTAACCTTTTGTTTTCTCCTATCATAACACTCTTCTAACAATTGGGCAACTTTTCCATTTGCAAGCTTGCAAAGAAACACTCATTTATCTATCCAATCAGCCCATTTCCTACCTAACTCTGTGTCTAAGCTGAGATCAGACCAGAGTTACTGGTCCCCTTGTAGTTACACTTCCCCAGTGTCTCCCTCCCTGGCAGTCCATCCTCTCCCTCCTTACAGTAGGTCTTACTATCCCCATGTGCCTATCCCAGCCATGTTTGAAACTGGTCATTAATTTGGCTTCTACCACCAGCTTTAGTAGACTATTTCAGGCATCCACCACCCTCTCTGTGAAAATGTACTTACTAGCATCCCTACTGAATCCCCCACCCCCACCCTACCAACCTCCACCCCTGTTCCCTGGTTACTGTGTTGTTATTCTTCATGAAAAGATCCCTGCAGGCTACTCTGTTGATACTGCTCAAGAACTTACAGGTCTCAGTCATATCCTCCTCCCCCTACTGGCCTCAGGAAAGTACATGTTCAGATTCTCCAGCCTTTCCTCATACATCCTCTCCTGCTACCTCTGTATCATTTGTTTAGCCCTCCTCTGCACTCTCTCCAAGTGATCCCTGTCCTTCCTGAGGTGGGACTCTAGAACTAGGCATAGAACTCCAGATGTGACCTCACCATGGACTTGTAGAAGGGCATTAGCACCTCCTTCCTTCTGCTAGTGAATGCCCTAACTATACACCCAAACATTCTAGTCACCCTCCTTTATGCCTTGTTGCATTGTGCCAAGGACTTAAAGTCATCACTGATAATGACTCTCAGGTCCCGGGCCCTGATACCTTTATTCAGTAACCTCAACCACACTCACTCCTCCATCCCGTAATCAGTTCTAGGGGTTGTTTCTACCAATATGCATAACCTTACATTTCTTATTATTTAAGTCGAAACTTAAGAAAGTTCTATTTTACTGAAAGAGTGGAGGACCCATGGAACAGACTGCCTCAGGGAGTGGTGGAGGCAAAGATGGTCAAGCAGTTTAAATCAGCAAGGGACAGACATGCCAGTAAGTTAACAAATGATTCCAAGGGGGGGGGTAGGAAAAAACATGGGCAGACTAGATGGACCTCATGGTCCTCATCTGCTGGCACATTCTATGTATCTATGTATGCAACACCTTGGACCACTTTTCCTGAGTTTCTAGATCCTGTTTCATGTCCCACTTTCCCTCCTCTGTGTCCACCCTTCCACAGATCTTAGTGTCAACAGCAAAGACAGACCTTACATTTATACCCTCTGCTGTGTCACATGTGAAGATACTGAACAACACCGGCCCAAGGACCGAACCCTGTGCAACATCACTGGTAATGCCCTCAATACCCGAGAATTCCCCATTAACTACCACCCACTGAGACCTTTCCAACAACTCTCTCAAGCGAGTTTGTTCCCCACTCATAAGTCATCCAGATTTTTTAACTAGCCTTCTGTGCTGTGCATGGTTGAAGGCCTTGCTCAAGTCTAAGTTTAGCAAATCAATTGCTTGACCCCCATCACTGCCTTTATAACTCAGTAAAAAAATTTGATCTTTCTGCCATGAACTAATGCTGCCTCTTGTCCTGCAGTCCGTTAGCTACCAGAAACTCCACCAGGCACTCCGTTTTGATGTTTTTTCCACTTTTCAGCAGCTTGCCTACTCTGGAGATCAGTCAAACTGACACTGCCAGGTTTTTGCACAGCTTTTCTCTTCCATTGTCACTCACCCAGAACCTGTCCTGGGGGCATACTCCCATGGAGGCATCTCTAGCACAGTGCACTGCTACTCTCTCCACTCCCACCATAGGCAACCCACATGGCCCAGGGCATGAAAGTACTTCAGGTCATCATCCTAGCAATAATGGGGTTTTTACTCTTGTTTTGAGTCCTTTCCACCTCCCCAACATTTGGCAATGTCTCTGATGGCCTTGAACATTATAGGGTGGTCTACGTTTGTGCCACTCCTCATAAGGCAACAGGCTCTCTGACCCACCGTGATGGGGCACTGTGATGTCAGAACCCCAGTATCTACCTCCCCTGGCTGGCTTGTGCCTGATGCAGCAGCACTCCCCTGTCCAGGCTGCTCCAATTCCAGCTTTCCAAGCTCACTCTGGAATCCATGTTGCTAGCATAGAAGCACAATGTGCTTCCACGGAGTCATCTGGTGGCCCTAGATTACAATATTATTTTATCCTACAATGATCTTTTGACCCAACCTCTAATGACTGTTATGAAATACTCCAAGCTTTTAAAGTTGCGACTTTCTGTATATGTCCAGCAAGAATAGTTTATATATGTTTTTAAGAAACAATGTAGGTAATTATCATTTCTCATTTTAATTGCATGTAAAAAAATACATCATAAGGCACAGTAAGAGATCCTTTTTTTAAAATTCTATTTAGGCTCCCTTGAGCCGGCAGGGATACACTACTTGTCAGTCCTTCAGTTCTTGGTCCCCAGCCCCACCCACATGCACACAAGACTTACTCAGAGACAGCTTTGACCCACATGGTGGGCCCCCTCCCCTCCAGTGGCTGAGAGGGGAGGGAGTAGAGATATGTTAATCCAGGGTTCTCTGGTGATGGCGAGAGTGGAGCCAGGAGCTGTGGTTCATTACGTTCGGCTAAGGTGGTTTTCACTTTGATAGGTTCTCCTGGTGGAGTGAACGTGCAGTGACATCTGGGCCACATGAGGCATGCTCCCATGTCCAACATATCATGTCCACCACTCCACCAATCTTGCAGCTCTCTCCAGACCCAGGCACACTGATGCCCAGCCATCGCTAGGGGTCAGACTATTGCCAGGTGCTGCAACCTGCCCACTCTGGAGGAGAAGAGTTGTCCGATGGACACTCAATCCTCACTCCCCCTCCCAGCAGACCCTCTGATGCTCCTGGCTCATTCCTAAACCTGGGTCATTGGCGCTGCAAGTGGTAACATTACTGCTGCTTCGAAAGTCTGACTAAAATAACCCTTCTTCGTTTACCAGGACCCAGAAGCAGCACACTGTACAATGTAACATATAACACTTTTACATGATACATAGACCCTTCTGGAACTAAACAGTGTGACTTGAAAGCAAATAAGCCAGGCATATCACCACCACATGAAATACTGCCACCGCAAATGATTTTGTAAACCAAAAAAACATTTTATTACAAAACCATTTGGGGTGGCAGTGTTTCATGTGGTGGTGAGATGCCTGGTTTGTTTGCTTTCGTGTTGTATTTTTGACCAGAGCACCCCAGCCTGGTGTGAGCTCTTTTTGTACACATGGAACTAAACTGTGCAGATGCAGAACATTAATGAGACATTCACAGTATAAATAGACTACACAATAAACCAGTTAGAATTGAAGGAGAAGCTGACACCTTTGGGTCAACTGTTGAAAACATAATATTTAAACACATTTCAGTTTCTAGTTTATATAGTGTCTGCATTTCTCTATCCCTTGTTCTTTCTTACTATGAGTACTTGCATGTAAACTGGATTTGTGCCCCTTAAGGTTCCTCTGTTATGGCTGCTTATTCTCTGCTTATGACAAAACAGTGATTTCCTGTGCAGTAGATTATAATTTCAGAAAGAGAGGATTTTGTCGCAAGTAGAGGAT
Organism: Neoceratodus forsteri; assembly: GCA_016271365.2. NCBI lineage: Eukaryota > Metazoa > Chordata > Ceratodontiformes > Ceratodontidae > Neoceratodus > Neoceratodus forsteri. The sequence continues at coordinate 1,404,839,003 of CM057450.1, forward strand.
TATGACATCAGTTGGGGAACTAAGCGGCCAGAGTAGAAAAACCTGAAGGTGCAAGGATCCAGTTTTTATACAAATCTCTTTAACAGTAAAGAATAAAGGAACCAGCTCCGTGGTGCTGAGTGAGGGTCAACTTCTCTGAAATTCTGGGTAACCAGGTACGTGCCCCAAGCCCATGACATTGGGGATGTACACTGGCAGGGAGGGCTCAGACAGTCTGGCTGGATGCTTTCCTCCAGGGTTGTATTGGCACGTCACTCCACTCTAGGAGCGATGGTTACAGTTATAAGAGTGGTCTCACATTTATTTTTAGGGTATGAGGGCCACAAACCAAAGGTGAGTTTTTATACCCTAAGAATGTGATACCACTCTTACAACCAAAAGAGTGCTCTCAGCAGTGGTATTAATATTTTATTAATCAAGGTCAATCAATAATACTCTAAAATTAAAAAAATAAATAAACTTTCCCCGAACGTGCCCGATTCCCAAACCAGCTGCAAGTGAGACACTTTACAGAATAAGAGTATCTCATAGGCAGGAAAAGGAACAATCTGATTGGTTTAGACTGCTCCACTTGCTGTAACGTGGGAACTATTAGCCCTATAAACTTTTTTTAAATAAAAAATTAGGATCAGAGCAACATGGTCAAGTCCTATAGGTAGATACACTATAGATTCATTGGTACATCAGTATATTTTAAGCCATATTTCTTTTAATTAAAAGTATATTGATGCATCTTAACATAGAAACATACATAGAAACATAGAAGTTGATGGCAGATAAGGACTGCTTGGCCCACCTATTCTGCCCATTTACCCTACCTACTGTAACACCACAGACCCTACTTGATCTCTGGCTTTACCCCCCCCCTTCCTTTCCACTAAGGTTCCACTAAAATTGTTGTATGCCTATCACATGCCTTCTTGAATTCTGTTACTATTTTTGCCCCCACCTCCTCCACTGGGAGACTGTTCCAGGCATCCACCACTCTTTCTGTGAAGAAGTACTTCACATATCCCCTGAGTCTACCCCCTCCAGCTTCATGGCATGTCCCCTTGTCCTTGAGCATCTTTTTCCTGAAAAGTGCTTCCCTCGATTCGTATTTACACCTGTGAGGTAGTTAAAGGTTTCTATCATATCACCCCTCTCTCTTCTTTCCCCAGGGTGTACATATTGAGGTCCTTTAGTCTCTCCTCAAAGGGCTTTTGATGTAGACCTTGCATCATTTTAGTTGCCCTCTTCTGGACTGCCTCAACTCTGTCTATGTCCTTCTAGAAATGTGGTCTCCAGAACTGCACACAGTACTCTAGGTGAGGTCTCACCAGTGATCTATACAAGGGTAACACCACCTCTCTCTTTTGGCTGGTGATACCCCTCCCTATGCACACTAGCATCCCATTAGCTCTCCCCACAGCCTTGTCACGCTGTCTGACCACCTTTAGTTCATCAGATAGGATTACCACCTGGTCTCTTTCCTGCTTGATGGTCATTAATACTACACCCCCCATTTTGTACTTCACCCCTTGGTTTCTGCAGCCCAAGTGCATGATTTTGCACTTCATCACATTGAAACTCACCTGCCACACCCTTGACCACTCCTCAACTTTCTTAGATCTCTGATAATTTTTTCCACCCCCCTGGAGTGTGTCTACTCTATTGCAGATTTTAGTGTCGTCTGCAGAAAGGCATATTTTCCCTTCTAGCCCCTCTGCAATGTCACCAATAAAGACATTAAAAAGGACTGGTCCCAGTACTGATCCTTGTGGCACCCTGCTGGTCACCCTCCCTTCCTCGGAGTGAACACCATTTACCACCACTCTCTGTCTCCTATGCCCTAACCTATTCCTTTCCCAGTTTACCACATTTGGTCCCATTGCTATGCTGCCCAGCTTGTTTATGAGTTTCCTATGTGGAACAGTATTGCAGGCCTTACTGAAATCTAGATATGCCATGTCCACCATTCTACCTAATCTACTTCTCTGGTCACCTAGTCAAAGAAATCTATCAGATTTGTGTGACATGATCTTCCCCCAGTGAATCCATGCTGCCTTGGGTCTTGTAAGCCACTGGATTCAAGATATCCCACCATCCTTTCCTTGAGGAGTGATTCCATTAACATCCCCACTACCAAAGTCAGGCTGACTGTCCTGTAATTGCCAGCCTCCTCTCTGCTCCCACTTTTGTGAAGTGGGACTACATCTGCCCTCCTCCAGTCTTCCAGAACCACTCCTGTCTCCAGCGTGTGGTTGAACAGGGCTGTCAGAGGTGCAGCGAGCACCACTCTGAGCTTCTTCAATATCCTTGGATGCACCCTGTCAGGTCCCATTGCCTTGTCCACTTTCAGATTTGCGAGTTCCTTCAGGACTCTCTCCTCTGTAAATGGACTAGTATCTACCTCCCTTCCTTCTATACTCCTGGCACTTTTTTTTGGTCCCTCACCTTTCCCTTTCTCCGTGAACACTGAACAAAAGTATTTGTTCAGGATGTCCACTTTTTCCTGGTCTCCCTCCACACACTCCCCACCTTTCCTCCTAAGCCTTACTATCCCTCCCCTAGTCTTTCTCTTTTTGCTTACATATCTGAAAAATGTGTTGTCCCCTTTCTTCTTTTGCCTGGGCTATTTTCTCCTCTGTTTGTGCCTTTGTGATCTTAATGGCTTTTTCTGCCTCCTTCTGCTTTTCCTGATACACCTCCCTATCTTCCTCCCTCTGTGTCTCCCTATACCTCTGGAAAGCTAACTTTTTTGCCTTTACCTTCCCGGCCACCTCCTTTGAGAACCATAGTGATCTCTTTTTCCTCTTGCTTTTGCTTACAAGCCTGACCCAGAAGTTTGTTGCCTTCACTAACCCCTCTTTTAGTTTTGCCCACTTTTCCTCCACTCCACCCAAGTCCTATCCCCCCCCCGGCCAGGGCTTTCCTGAGGCATTCCTCATCTTTCTAAAATCAGCCCTCCTGAAGTCCCGGAACCTCGCCTTTGTTCAATTCAGTTTATTCAGTTTATTGTGTAGGGATAGCTTCCATTGAGCACGCTCATTCACAAGGAGGTCCCTGATATAAAGTACTAATCATCATAGACAATCAGTGCATTGATACATCATAGGACACAGGAGGTACATCATGGTACATAGAGTAGACTGGTTGTAACAAATACGCAGAGGCAAAAGCATCACATGACAGTAAGTTTTTCACCACCTAATAAAAATCATCACAGACAATCAATATGAGCAGTACGTCATAGAAAAACAGTGGTGGAATTCAAGCATGCATGGGACAGTCATAAGGCCATTCTTGGGGGGGGTAGGAAGAAGTAGGCTGCTGATTAACTAGGATCTGCAGCTTATCCAGTAGGTAGGGAAATGGGCAGACTGGGTGGGCCAAGCGGTCCTTATCTGCCATCAAATTCTATGTTTCTATGTAACAGCAGGGATATCATGGTATGTAGAGTAGGTTGGTTGTAGTAATACATAGAGGTAAATTAGAAGCATCACTTAACAGTAAGTTTACCACACCTAATAAATATGGAAGATAACAACTTAGGTAGAATGGACAAAAGGGAAGGAAGGAAGGAAGAAAGGAAGCAAGGAAGGAAGGAAAGAAGGAAGGCAGATGCATGCCAGTATACACAGGAATCTACAAAGACAATAGGAGAGGGATGGGGAGAAGGTAGACCCGCGAGGGAAGCTAAGTACAGCTGCAGGTCTTGGCAGTGATCTCATGTACCCTACCAAAGAACACCCTAACTGGGATAAGGGCATGGAGTTTTAGGGTAACTAGAAGCTTATTCCAAAGGCAGAGAAGAGAAAAACTTATAGATGCCTAACCAAGCCGTGTCCAATAATTTGGCACATTCAGGGTAATATATGCACATTTTCTAGGGTGTAGGTGCTAGTTGAGCATGAGAAGAAGGCTGATATATAAGGGGGTAGCTTATTGAGGAGCACTTTATACGTCCATGTATAAATGTGCACCATTCTCCTGGTGGATAAGGAAGTCCACTTCATCGCCTCATACAAGATACAATGATGGGTTCTGGCTGGGGCATTGGTAATGAAATGGATGGCTCGGTGATAGAGCTTGTCTAAGTTATGCAGGTAAATGGGTGCGCATTTGTTATAGAGAACATCAGTGTAATAAAGAAGAGGCATGAAGGTGGCCTGTACCAGTTTAATTCTAGAGTCTCGGGAGAACAATGATTTGTTCCTGAAAAAGAAGCCAAGTCTAAATTTCAGTTTTTTTGTAAGAGTTTCAATATATGATGAAAAGGATAGGTGTAAGTTGAGTATGAAGTCTAAGTATTTAAAGTGATTCACCACTTTGAGTGAGTCTCCTGATAGGGTGGTGATGGGATCATAGTGGTTTGTCATAGGGCATACTGAGGGGACATTAGGGGTATAGAAGAACATAACCTTCATTTTTTTGCATTTAGGAGCAATTTGGCTGTTATCAAATTATGCTGATGTTTGACAAAATCAGACTGGAGAACAGAATATACTTGACTCACTGTAGGTTTCAGTATGTAGAGGACCGTATCATCTGCAAAAAGTGAATATTGGAGTCTGTGATGCCCGAGCCCAGATTATTTACGTAGATTAGGAACAACAAAGGACCCAGGATGGATCCTTGTGGGACCCCTCTTGTGACTGGCAAGAGTGATAGTAACATAGAAATATAGACTTTGACAGCAGATAAGGACCACTTGGCCCACCCAGTCTGCCCATTTCCCTACCTACTGGATAAGCTGCAGATTCTAGTTAACCAACAGCCTACTTCCTGCCACCCCCCACTACAATTGCCTTGTGTCTGTCAGATGCATGTTTAAATTCTCCCCACTGTTTTAGCCCCAACAACCTCCCCAGGAAGGCTGTTCCACGCATCCACCACTCTCTCCGTGAAAAAAAATTTCCTCACATTACGCCTGAGCTGTCCCCCCTCTATCTTTAAATTGTGCCCCCTTGTTCTTACACATCTCTTTTTCTGAAAGATGCTACCCTCCTGGACTTTGTTGATTCCTTTGAGGTATTTGAACATTTCTATCATGTCCCCCCTGTCCCTCCTTTCATCAAGGGTATACATATTAAGCTCTGTCAGTCTGTCTTCATATGATTTTTGATGCAGACCCTGCACCATTTTAGTTGCCCTCCTTTGGACTGCTTCCATCCTGTCAATGTCCTTGCGTAGATGAGGTCTCCAAAACTGCACACAGTACTCCAGATGGGGTCTCAACAACTGTCTGTACAGAGGGATAACCACTTCCCTTTTTCTACTTGTGATGCCCCTTCCTATGCATCCCAGTATCCCCCTGGCTCTCCTTACTGACTGCTCACATTGCTTACCAGTCTTTAGATCATCTGATATGACTACCCCAAGTCCTGTTCCATTTTTTGTTGCTGTTAGTACCTCCCGTGCTATTGTGTACTCTTCTCCTGGGTTTTTGTTTCCCAGGTGCATTACTTTGCACTTCTTTGCATTGAATCTAAGTTGCCATATGTCTGACCATTCCTCCAACCTTGCCAAGTCCCTTCTTATCCTTTCTACCCCCCTTGTGTATCAATTGTGTTACAGATCTTTGTATCATCTGCAAAGAGGCATACCTTTCCCTCCAGACCCTCTTCAATGTCACCTATAAAGATGTTAAAGAGGACTGGACCCAGTACTGAGCCCTGAGGTACTCCACTAGTGAACCCACTTTCTTCAGAATGTGTTCCACTCACTATTACCTTCTGTGTCCTGTTGTGCAGTCAGCTTGCAACCCAGGCTACCACCCTGGGACCCACTCCCAGGCTGGCTAACTTGATTATTAATCTTTTGTGTGGGACTGTGTCAAATGCCTTGCTAAAGTCTAGGTAGGCCATATCCACAGCCCCTCCCTGGTCTATTACTTTGGTCACCCAGTCAAAGAAATCTATTAGATTCATCTGACATGACCTTCCTGCTGTAAATCCATGCTGCTTTGGGTCCTGTGCCCCGCTGGCCTCTAGGTACTCAACAATTCTTTCTTTCAGAAGTGATTCCATCATTTTCCCTACCACTGAGGTCAAACTTAGAGGTCTGTAGTTTCCTGTTTCTGCCTTGCTCCCACTTTTGTGAAGGGGAATCACATCTGCCCTCCTCCAGTCCTCAGGTACCACCCCATCCTCCCATGATTTGTTAAAAAGTGTGGTCAGTGGTGTCACTAGGTCCTACCTTAGTTCTTTTAGGATTCTGGGATGAATCCCATCAGGCCCCATTGCTTTGTCCACCTTGAGTTTTAGGAGTTCTTTCAGGACTTTTTCTTCTATAAATGGACTGGTGTCAACCCCCCCTACCCAGAGTGCTTCTATTGTCTGGTTTAGGTAACTCCTCCTCATCTTCTTTTGTGAATACTGAGCAAAAGTATTTATTCAGTATCTCTGCCCTTTCACTGTCTCCCTCTGCCCACCTCCCCTCTCCCTTATTAATCTTCACTATTTCTCCCTTAACCTTTCTATGCTCCCTAATGTACCTATAAAAGGTTTTATCCCCCTTCTTAACTGAATTGGCTATTTTTTCCTCAGTTTGGGGTTTTGCTATTCTAACTGCCTTCCCCACTTCTTTCTGCTTTAATTGATACAGTTCCCTGTCGTGCTCCTTCTGTGATGCCTTATACTTTTTGAATGTAGCCTTTTTTTCCTTAACCTTCCCTGCCACCTCTTTTGAGAACCATAGTGGTTTTTTACTCTGCTTTGTTTTCTTTATCTGTTTCACACAAAGGCTTGTTGCCTCTATGATGGCAGTTTTGATTTTTCTCCATTGTTCTTTCACCCCTCCTTTTTGGCCATTTGCTAGTGTATTCCTCAGGTATTCACCCATTTTGCCAAAGTCAGCCCTTCTAAAGTCCAGTATGCTTGTTTTTGTATGGCTTGTCTCCATGGTTGTGCTTATTGTGAAGCACACTGTGCAGTGGCCGCTTGTTCCCAGATGTCTACTGACTTCTAAATTTGTGATCCTCTCTCCATTTGAGAGTACCAGGTCTAGAATTGCTCCCTCCCAAGTGGGTTCCAACACTAGCTGTCTAAGGCCTACCCCTTGATGAGGAGGTTCCATTTATCATAATGCATTGATGTCTATTTCCGAGGTAACTGGCAAACCAGGATACTGTAGCATCTGACAAGCCATGGGACTTCAAGCTGTCAAGCAGCAGGGGGTGATCCATGGTACCGAAGGCCTTACTAAGGTCCAAACATACCACACCGATGACATGTTTGCTGTCCATGGCCACCAACCAGTCATTAGTAACTTTGGACAAGGTCGAGACAGTACTATGACCGGGTCTGAAACCTGATTGTTGCAGTGTTAGCAACTGAGAATTTTCAAGGAATGATCTGAGTTGGATATTGACCAGTTTCTCCAGAATTTTTGAGAGTGAAGGCAAGACAGAGATAGGCCGGTAGTTGTTAACATCACTGGGGTCACCAGATTTGAAAAGGGGTATGAGGTGTGCAACTTTCCAATCTTGGGGCATGATACTTTCAGATAGCGAGAGATTAAATAAATGAGTGATGGGGCAGTTAAGAAATAATAGCCTAGTTTCAAAAAGAAAGGGTCAATGTTGTCTGCACCTCCACTCTTTTTAACATCCAGCCTGAGCAGTTGGTCTTCCACCTGTTTAAAGGTGATAGGTGAGAAAGAGAAGGGCGAGTGTGTTGGGATGTTGGGTGGTGCAGGTGGGTGAAGGAAAGAGGTTCTGAGGCTGGCTGATGGAGAAGAATTGAATGTAAGACCCGCTGTGGCAAAATACTCATTTAGTTTGTCAAGTATTACAAATGTATCTGTAATTGAGGTGCCCTGATAGGTAATGGTAGTGGGGAGAGATGGTGGAGTTTTGCTCCCCTCAACTAGTTTAAAGGTACACAAATCTTGGATGGGTTACCACTGGCTGACTCTAGGGTGCTTAGGTAATAGTTTTCTTTAGTATGCCTAATCAGTTTAGTGCAAGTATTTCAACATATCCTGAATGCTGTCCAGTCTGCAGGTGTTTTTGTGTGTCTGGCAGTTGCCCAATGCTTATCTCTTTTTGTTAGCATAGACTTAATATTAGCACTGAACCAGTGGCAGTAAGCTTTTTTCACTCTATATGTTCTGACAGGTGCATGGGAGTCTATGATACCTGTAAGTATTTCATTAAAGCAGGACAGTGCCTCGGTAACTGATGGGGCTAAGTAGAATTGTTGCCAATCATGTTGCGTAGGTCAGCTAGGCAGTTAAATGGTTAAGTGCTAGGTTAAAATGTCTGAAGGATCTTTTAGCAATCATCTTACTTGGATTTAGCAATTTAGGAAGATTCCTGATACATACTACAATATTATGGTCATTCAGGGTGTTATGCCAGACTGCTTCATGTGTGATTTTATGGGGTCTATTTGTCAGAATGACATCAATTAGGGAGCCAAGGGAGTGATTTGTGTGGCCTGGTCAAGTGGCTCCTGAGAGTAGTTGTGAGAGTCCAGATTCATCACAGACATTCTTGAGCAGTGCTGATTTGTTTTTAAACCAGTCCATGTTTAGGTCACCTAGAATCAGTGTCTCATTAGTGCTGACATCTAGGAACTGACAAAAATGTGATAAAATACCAAAGCCTGCAGAAGGAGATCTATAGCAATCAATAATGTTTAGTGATTCTGAGGCTGATATATTAATTTTAACAACTAAGAATTCAACTTGTTTAGGCTTGGAGCAGGAGTTAATGACAGAGACAGAGTATTTATTATTGATGTAGATGGCCACCTCTCCACATCTAGTAAGCCTATCTGCACGGAAGAAAGAATATGATGGAAACGAAACAGTCTGATCTATAACATGGCCTTTTAACCATGTTTCTGTCAGGAACAGAACATCTGGCATAGTGTGGGAGACCCAGGCTTGCAGCTCAGTGAATTTTTTCTGAATGCTGCATATGTCGATCAGCATGAATTTTAGTCCTTTTGTTGTAGCGAAATCCATGGGGGTTATAGACAATGGTGCCGACCTGTATTTGGCTCCACATTGCTAGGACATAGGAGGAGCAACAGGAGAAGTTGAAGTAACCAGAATCTAGAAAAGAGAGTGTGCCTTATATGAGTAGAAATATTTATAACTTAATGTGGGAGCCCAATTCCTCTGAAGGGCTGAATGCTAGATCAGTGTTGCAGGTAGAAGAAGAATAGCCTTGAATTTAGTGGGGATGCTAGAGACCAGTGAAAGTGATAGGGTATAAGTTGCCTTGTTCCAACTTGGTTGGGGATTCTGGGTAAAGAATGGATTTGAAAATCTGATGCTAGAGGGGTTGTACTGATTGCTATGATTTCTGGTTGGCAATGTCAAGAAGGAAAGGAGGACTAAGGTTACTTGGTACATTATAAAAATGAGGTAACAGCAACAGTTAGCAAGCTATGGGAATCTGAAGAGCTAGTGATAGCTGTGGCTCAGAGGAAGGTCTGCAGTTCCTATGAGGTTGGAGGGTTTACTAACACAAAGAAGCCAATGTGTGGAAGCAGGTAGACGGGGCGGGTTTTAGTGTATTTAACAGAGGTTGGGGGTGGGGTGGGTGGTTATGGGCCAAAAAATCAAGCAAGAGGACAAGTTCAATTTAGAAATGAGTGCCAGCTAAGCACAGAGTCAGTGCAGTCCAACGAAGAGCTGCTCCCTGCGCCGAAATGACCAATTAGTGTCCGGAAGCAGCCAGAGCATGCCAATGGGTGCAGCAGCTTTGGAGCCTTTCAGTCAGGCAGGAGTCTACCTTGTTCAGATCTTCAAGCAGATGGGCTGGAAATGGTGACTGTGGCCAGCTGTGCAGAGAGCCATAGCCACAGTCATAGATGGAGAGCCTGCTTGGAGCACAGGATCTGGAAAGAGAGGGAGAGAGAGAGAGTACAGATACAGCTATGTTTAGTAGAGATCAGGGCTGAGACACTGGGTTGGATGAGAGCAGGACAAAATATTAGGAGGAACTAAACAGGGGAATAGGTGCTAAATGGGTGGGGAGCAAAGCAGGGAGAAATTGGATGGGGGTGTCTGACCTGAGGTACCAGAAAGAGCTACTCAGACAAAGTCAGAGTAATAGAGGAGGAAGAGAGAGAGAGTGTGTGTGTGTGGGGGGGGGGTGAAAAAAGTATGGTTACAGAACAGGCAAAAGAGGAAGCAATGAGAACTCAGCACAATACATTACTGGCTAACTACAGAATCAACTAGCTGGGCACAATTAAATATTGTTACAAAAATAGTAAATCCCATAACAAACTGTTAAACAAATTGTAAATCCTAAAACAAGCTACTCGGGATGCAATACCCTAGAATTCAAGGCAGGCAATTGAAAATCAAGTAAGAGGACAAGTCCAATTTAGAAATGAATGCCAGCTAAGCACAGTGTCAGTGCAGTCCAATGAAGAGCTGCTCTCAGTGCCGAAATGACCAGTTAGCATCTGAAAGCAGCCGGAGCGCACCAATGGGAGCAGTGGCTTTGGAGCCTTTCAGTCGGGCAGGAGCCTAACTTGTTCAGATCTTGTGGTAGACAGGCTGGAAATGGTGACTGTGGCCGGCAGTACAGAGAGCCGTAGCCACAGTTATAGATGGAGAGCCTGCTCGGGGCATTGGATCTTGTTCAGATCTTTGGGCACTATTCTGCCAACATGCATATATCGAACCACACCGTACAGTGATCACTAGTCCCCAGGTGGCCACCCACTGCGATGTCTACAAAACTGTCCCTATTGGGGAGCACATGGTTCAGTATTGCCCCCTCATGAGTGGGCTCTTTTACTAGTTGCCTGAGGAAAGTCCCCCACAGGGAGTCCAGGATGTCACTGCTCCTAACTGAAGCTGCAGCTATGATGCTCCAATCTACATCCGGCAGATTGAAGTAGCAAAATTATACCGACATGACGTAGCCCTGCTGATGTGATCCTAAGCTTTCATATAAAAGTTCCTAGCCCTAAGTGTACCAGTGTTATCCCTTTCTGGCTGGCCAATCATCACAGAGGCAGGGTTGCCACTCGCAATGCTGGCAACCTGTGTTTGGGAATGAGCTCTGGATGTTGGCCGGTCTGGGAAGGAGGATCGGGTATCCTAAAGGATGCTCCCCTCCTCTGGGAGGGAAGGTTGCAGATACCACTTTTTTTCCAGAACAAATTTTTATTCTCCTCTGGTCACAGTCTAGAAGCTCCTTCTCTGCCAGCAAGGTATGTTACCCATCCTACCGAAGCTCCATTGTGCCTACACCTGTTCCCCCAACCACCTGTGACACACCTCAGTGCTGTGCTGATCCCCCCCCCCAGTTTATACCCCAGGGTTGGGTATGTCTTCAATTCCTGTGACATTTCTTTCTCACAGACATCTGGTCACCCAAGATGGAGGTGAAGGACAGGGGATTGTCCTAGGAGTGCTGCAACTTGAGCCCAGTGTGGGTGTGGGCAGTCGCTGGTGCATCATCCTTCTGGCATGGTGCACACTTTTCCCTTTTCTCTCCACAAGGAATGTGTAGTATGACTGGCTATCAGTGAGGCCTGACACAGCCAATCCACAGGCACACCCTAATGGTCCCTGAGCTTAATCGTGATTCCCCTGCATTGTCACCTGTGGTCACCAAGGTAGTGGCAGAGCAGCAAGAAGCAATAGCCCTCCTCTCAGGAGGAGGAGAGCACCTCATAGAACCTTTGATCCTCCTTCTGCTGACCAGTCCTCCGATGGTCCAGGCTTATTCCCAAACTCAGGTCATTGGCATCATAAGTGGTAGCTCTACTGCTGTGCCAGCAAGCCAGGCACAGATACCGCTCTGAGTGGGTTAGGAGAGCACTAGACAAGGGAAAGGCAATGGATGTGGTATATCTAGACTTCAGCAAGGCCTTTGATTCAGTGCTACACTGGAGGTTGCTAAAAAGCTGGTGGAACTTGGGATAGAGGAAGGGCTCATTAAATGGATTGGGAGCTGGCTGGGGGAAGAAAGCAAAGGGTAGTGGTAAAAGGGGTCAAATCAGAAGACAAGGGGGTTATAAGGGGGTGCCACAGAGGTTGGTTCTAAGTCCTGTCATGTTCAATATGTTCTTTAGTGACAGTGGGGAAGAAATATAGGGCAAAATGTGCTTCTTTGCAGATGACACAAAACATGATGTATAGCCTGGAGGGAGTCAGGGAAATGAGGAAGGATCTAGAGACAATGGAAAGTTGTGTCTAAAGCCTAGCAACTGAAATTCAATGCCAAAAAGTGTAAGGTGATGTACATAGGCAAAATAATCCATCTTCAGATTACTGGACGGAGGGGTCCAAATAGCCAAGGTGGTGAAGGAATGGGACCTAGAAGTGTTCATAAATAATAGCCTAAAAACCTTGGTCAGTGTAACAAAGTGTATAGTAAGGCATCAATGATGCTAGGCTGTACCGGGAAGGAGTTCGACAGTCAGAGGAGGGAGGTGATATTGCCCCTATGCAGGTCCCTGGTAAGGCCACACTTGGAGTACCGTGCCCAGTTTTGAAGTTGACAACCAAGGAATCATAGGGACAGGATGGAGGTCATACAGTGCAAGGTCTTCAAAATGGCCCGGGGCAGACAGTCATATCCTATGAAGAGAGGCTGGTTGATCTGAACATGTAAACACTGGTGGGGGGGGTGATATGGTCAAAACCTGCAAGTTCCTAAGGGGAATAAACAAGGTAGACAGTGGGGTTCTATTCACCAAGACTGGGAACACGGGTGATGAGGGGTCATGGATGGAGGCTGGTGGTGGTGGTGGTGGTGGTGATAGGAATTTAAGTTAGATATCAAGAAGTACTTCATTGGGTGAATGGAAAAATGGATGAATTACAATGGATAGCAGTGGAGGTGGGGGTCCATTGTCAGCTTCAAGGAAGGCTGGGATAAATTCAGATAAATGGTAGTCCCTAAGGGGGATGGTAGGGTGAAGGGATAGGGAGTAGACAGTGTATTCAAATATTGCAGTTCATTAAGTAAAATTTTTATTTGTCTTAGTCAAAATCCTAGTTTAGTATATTGCAATTCTAATAAACATAAGGGTTTTACTTTCTTTTCCTGTAGTAGATACTTGTACTTTAGTGGAAATGTTATCATCTGTCATTCTTCAGTATTCAAAGTTTCCCAGACTGTCACTGAAAGTCAATAAATGCAGACCCACTTTACTGCAATAGGACAGGAAGCTTATGCCTATAAAATTGCTTTCCCGATTGCAATGTTTGTTATTAACAACATAATATTTTATTCAGAGTTCACTTTAAGTGTTTATTGATTCTTCTGATTTGAGGTATGCTCGTTTAACAACTGGATCATTGAATGTTTTCAATACTGTGATTAGCTGGTGCCAAAATATGGCTTGCTTGGTTTCCTCTGAACTCCACTTTAAATAAGTTTTCCTCTTCAGCAGCTTCCTGAGTTTGATGAATTTCTGAGGCACGCAGTTAGGCGGGAGCTCTTCCAGCACAATCATAATGAGAGAATCCTCGTTTTCATTTAAGACCCTATGTTCAGCAAAATACAGTTCATACTGACACCAACAGCTGTTTACAAATCCTGAAGAGAGAATGAAAATTACTTTATGGCTATTCTCTATGCTGTAGAAGATGTTACCCAACACTGGATGTCCCGGTTTAAAATCTCTTTCATGATAGCATATCCTAAGTCCATTTCCTTCAAGCTTTTTCAGTAACTCTTGCTTAATCCAGCTGGCATCTGTTTCACTGTATGATAGAAAAGCATCATACAACTTGTCCTCTGTTTTTTTCTCATATTGTGTCCTTTTAGCCATGCACCAGTACCAGCCCATTCTTATATACCATGGTCCATCATAACGCCAGCACAACACTGTTATTAGTAACATTACAAATGTTGCTGCACTTGCTGTAATGGCTAGCTGGATTCCAAGGTTGCAGTAGACTATCATTGGATTATAGTCCTTAACAAGTGTTTCTCTTTTCTCTTGTGGAAAGAAGCACAAAAGACTATCCCAGCCATGGACCACCAAATGTGGCCTAGAAATATATTCATTAACTAGCCAGTATAAGTCACAGTTACAGAAAAAGCTGTTTCCTGTTACTACTAAATCTTTTAAGTCTATGAGAACTCCAAATGTTTCCTGTGTTATTGTAGTGATGGCATTGTAGCTAACATCTAATACAACCAGTGACAGAGAAAGAGACCCAGTTTGTAGAAATGATATCTTATTCCATGAGAGGTTGAAATATTTTAACTCTGTCATGTGTTTGCCAAGGCCATCAGGAAGGACTGAAAGTAAGTTATGGCTTAAATCAAGGCACTCAAGTCGGAGTGGCAAATTGCTTGGGTGCAATTCAGTTACTGCATTTCCAGAAACATTGAAATACTGAAGTAAAGGTAGAGTTCTACTCAAGTTTAAGGGTAGTGCCTCCAAATTATTTCCACTTATATCAAAATCAATTAATGTTGATGGCAGTGTTTCAGAGGCAAGAATAAAAAGGTTATTATGTTGTATCTTAAGTACCTTTAAGTTGGACAGTTTTTGAAGACATACAGGTAAGCTCTTGATTTGATTGTAACTTACATCCAAGTGATCAACAGAAGGTGAAAAGCAAGGTATATCAGACATGTAATTATTCCTAAGGCATACAAATTGCAAGTCTCTAGTCTTTGCAGCCAACCAGTCTGGAAGTTGTACAATGGAACAGTTTGCAATTTCTAAATACTTGGTTGTATTTGGGATACTTTTTATAGGAGTAGTCTCGGAACTAGCCAGAGAAATGGCTGAGACATGAAATATAGAATCATCATTTTCTGATTTGAAACAAGTATCTTTTGGGCAATATATATCAGAATTATCAAAGCATTTTCTATCTTGAAATATGAATGTATTTCCTTGCAAATATATGGTTTCTAAGTTAGGCAAGTTGGAAGCAAATGATTCAGGTATTCCTGTTAAATTTGTATAAGACAGGTCAAGAATTTTAAGTGTAGCAGGAACACAGATATTGTATAAACTGTTAATAGGATTGTGACTTATATTTAAGAATAAAAGATTATTTGAGCTGAAGTAGCACTTGCTGTCAATGTTTCCTGTGCTTACATATAACCGATTGAAACTAGCATCAATATATTGTAAATTGTCCATCATGTTAACAACAGATAGTAGAGACAAGAGATCAATTTTCAGATTGTTGTGACTGATGTTCAAAACTAGTACTTTATTACAATGCAATTTGCATTTAGCAATATTCAATGCATCAACTAGCAGTGGAGTGTCATAGAAAGTAATGTTTGATAAGTCAAGTATTCCATCTACTGGAGAAGTGCAGACATCAATAAATTTTCTCAGAAATGTCACATTGGCATAATATGAAACAATATCTTTGTTGAGCTCAAAATATCTCTGAAGATGTAATAAGAAAAAGGAACTAAGTAGACTTGCTTCTTTGTCGAACTGAATCTCTTGTCCTTGTCTTAGTTGTAGTGTTATATTCTGATTCGGGATTCTTCTGTTATTGCTGAAATGCCTTTCTTGAAACCCGCAAGTATAACATTTACATGATGTTAACAATCTAACCATCCCAGATATTTTAATATTGGAAGTAAATGAACCTTGAAATAGACCCAATAGTCGTAAAATGTCCATCCAATGAAAAATTCCTTCTAGGTGCACATTATCTAACTGTGTTTCCCCAAACAGTTGGAAAACCCGTAAGGTATTAGGTATGACTGTTTCTTCTTCTTCTGGATCATAATGCAAAGAAATTGTGAGGCTTCTTAAATGGCGCACATTGTCAGCTGAAAAGTGCAGAGGTGACTGTGTACCTATATGTAGGTGCAGTACTTCCAGGTTCACTAAGTGTGCAAGACTGAGATAATTATCAACTTCAAGAGATATATATTGCAACTGATTTAAGTTGCTGTATTGAATGGAATACACTGGTGTTCCATGTATCTGCAGTGCTTTTAGACTTGGTGCAAGCTCGGGGATTGTGGTAAGTTGTTTATTCAAAGAAAGATCTAAGAAGGTAAGGTTGAAAAGATCCTCAAAGGCACCAACTTCAATTATCTCAATCTGGTTGTAGGAGAGATCTATAGCTTCCAGAGCATCTAATCTAGCAAAATCTGTTTTTGATATTTTGTGAATTACATTGTGTGAGAAATTAAGGGCCTTTGCAGATTTTGGAATGTACATTTTGGGTATGGATTTAAGGTTCAGATAAGAGTAATTAAAATAGAAATTTCCATAGGCTCTGTAATCCTGAAGGAAGAATCTTTCCATTTCACCAGCCATAGTTGCAATGAAGAATAGAATGCAAATTGGGATGAAGAAGACCATTCTGAAAAGTGATGGGTGGGGAGAAAAACAGAAGATTAGCATAGTGTATTTTTAATTTATATTTTATTGAATTCAAGATTAGCATATTCATGAGTCTGCTGTTTTTCGATGTATACGGTTTTGTAAATACAAATGAAAACTTTAATAATTTTTATTATCAGATTCTGTAAAATTAGAATACAAAGTAAATGGACTCATTCACTGGTTAATATAATCAGTTTTATGACTATTGTTATATAAACACACATCATATGAGAAAACTCCAAGTGAGAAGCTGGCCATTTTGGGGATACAAATCCATTTCCTCATGGCCTGCTTTATCTATTTATTAACATAATAATGTAAAATAAATACAAAAAGCAAAAATGAATAAATTGATAAAGCTACTGAATTCCTTTTTCATTATACCCCATATAATTACTAACTGGGGAGTGTGTATGTTAACTTCATATTCTGGTTTTGGGATTCACTTGAGATATATGGAGCCCACTTCTCCTGGCAGTTTCTGTTTCACTCCCTATGGCAGTGCGAGTGCATTTTATTGTGCCCAAATGTACTCGCTTAGCTTTGATGCAGGGAACCGTGTTTTTCTGAGAGCGTGTATGCTAAAGTGCTCATGAGCAGTAATTATGTTGGTATGCACCACAACTCACCTTAAGACACTTTGTGTGTTGTGATCTGGGGTGGGCTGACTTACTCTGTCATGCTGCCACTATCCTGGTTACACCTCCCTTGGGGTTGCTACTTTTGAGTCCCACCACAGGCTCCTGCTCACACAGAACAAAATCAGGCTCGTGCTCACACAGTACAAGGCCACTTAGACATAGGAGCCCCTGTAATCACTCCAGATAATCTCACCTCCTGCTCTGTGTCAGAGGCAGATTTTACATTTTGAGTTCGGTAGTGTTTTACCTGGAAGTGGAATACAGAATTGCCCACTAAAATAAATTACCTGTTCTTATTTAAACACAGGTGTCAACGATTTATATTAAATATAAAATATTTACCATTTGCACTAAATTTATACGGTATACAGAAACTAAAGGAAATACAACATCATTAGGAAATTTTAAAAATATCTGAACCCCCAAAGAACCATGGATAGAAAAACCTCACTAACACTCCCTTACATCTGGATTTCTTACTCTACTGGTTGTCTTTGGAAATGACCAACTTTTGGTTACAGAGGCCTCGGATTTAAAAGACCAGTAACTCCATCTTTGCCTTGGATGGCATCCAGTATCATGTCTGACCCCAGATCTGTCTGCTGGAACTTAGACTCACCTGGATATACCCCTCAGGACCAGCCCATCTAACCACATCACAGGCCTTAGGCCATCCCTTTGCCATGTTACTTGAGAAGTTCAGTACACTTTCTTCAATAGACTTCCACAAGATCCTAACCAAGATGTACCAGACTGACTCTGCAGCTATCCATGTTAGTAAGGGGCCTTGCTCCGAATGAACCACCCATTACCCTAACTACCTGATTTTGGGAAGGATAGCTACAGTCACAGTGGGAAGGTCCATCATGAATTAGCTTTTATCAGACAAAAAAGCTCTTTTCCATTCACATTTTAGGCTTCTACTCTCAGAGCCAGTAATCAGCACTGAACAATGCCTATCCTGTTCCCTCCCCCCACACACACACACAAAAAGAAGGCTGCTTGCCCCAGATGCAGATGATTTTCAAATAAAGCATATATAGGAAACACAGAAAAAGGAATAAAAAAGAAAAGGCTCTATTTTTTGTACAGCTTGTAGAATAACGATTTATCTGTTACATACCCCTCCTACAAAAGATGAACTAGCATCTCTTTGGTTGCTCTCAAAAATATGTTTTTCACGTGGGGTGAGTGAATTACCATTCTCCATAGCTTACTGTCACTCTCCTGCTGTACAAAACCAACATTTTTTCTTTTACATACTAACATGCTTGCTGGCTACACAGTCCATTCTACCTTTTTCTTTTGTTTATTTGGGTGTACTTGGTCCCAATTTGCTGGACTCTGGCCTCATGCTCAGATACCCCCTTTTCTAGTTTGTTTTATGTCTTTTTTCTTTCATCTGGCAAGTGAATGTACTGCCTATCTGGTTATGTTTAGCCATGTTAGAGATGGCTGGGGGAGGGATTTACACATCAGTTGCCCCTAGCTGCTGAACCCACCCTATGAGGATGTCTGCTCCAGGACTGTGGTCCCAGTGGAAGTACGTGCAGATGCATGCTCTGCCATGAGCTCCCCAGCATCCCTCCTCCCTGTCAGTCTCCACCTGCAGCACAACCATCCGTATTCCTATAGGCAGTAGTGACAGAGTGGAGTGAAGCAGCACTCCCACACTGGAAGAGGTGACCTTCCACTGAGACACCCAGTCATGCCTCCCAGTCAGTCTCCACCTGCTGCACAACCATCTGTATACCCAGAGGCAGGAGTGACAGAGTGGAGTGAAGCAGCACTCCTGCACCGGAATAGGTGACCTTCCACTGAGACACCCAGTCATGCCCTCCCAGTCAGTCTCCACCTGCTGCACAACCATCCATATTCCCATAGGCAGCAGTGATAGAGTGGAGTGAAGCAGCACTCCCACACCGAAATAGGTGACCTTCCACTGAGACACTCAGTCATGCCCGCCCAGTCCGTCTCCACCTGCTGCACAACCATCCATATTCCCAGAGGCAGAAGTGACAGAGTGGAGTGAAGCAGCACTCCCGCACCAGAATAGGTGACCTTCCACTGAGATACCCAGTCATGCCCTCCCAGTCAGTCTCCACCTGCTGCACAACCATCCGTATTCCCAGAGGCAGGAGTGACAGAGTGGAGTGAAGCAGCACTCCTGCACTGGAATAGGTGACCTTCTACTGAGATACCCAGTCATGCCCTCCCAGTCAGTCTCCACCTGCTGCACAGCCATCCATATTCCCAGAGGCAGGAGTGACAGAGTGGAGTGAAGCAGCACTCCCGCACCGGAATAGGTGACCTTCCACTGAGACACCCAGTCATGCCCTCCCAGTCAGTCTCCACCTGCTGCACAACCAACCATATTCCCAGAGGAGAGTGAAGTGAAGCAGCACTCCCGCATCGGAATAGGTGACCTTCCACCAACACACCCAGTCATGCCCTCCCAGTCAGTCTCCACCTGCTGCACAACCATCCGTATTCCCAGAGGCAGGAGTGACAGAGTGAAGCAGCACTCCCGCACTGGAATAGGTGACCTTCCACCAACACACCCAGTTATGCCCTCCCAGTCAGTCTCCACCTGCTGCACAACCATCCATATTCCTATAGGCAGTAGTGACAGAGTGGAGTGAAGCAGCACTCCCACACCAGAATAGGTGACCTTCCACTGAGACACCCAGTCATGCCCTCCCAGTCAGTCTCTGCCTGCTGCACAACCATCCATATTCCTAGAGGCAGTAGTGACAGAGTGGAGTGAAGCAGCACTCCCACTCCAGAATAGGTGACCTTCCACTGAGACACCCAGTCATGCCCTCCCAGTCAGTCTCCACCTGCTGCACAACCATCCATATTCCTATAGACAGTAGTGACAGAGTGGAGTGAAGCAGCACTCCCACACCGGAATAGGTGACCTTCCACTGATACACCCAGTCATGCCCTCCCAGTCAGTCTCCACCTGCTGCACAACCATCCGTATTCCTAGAGGCAGTAGTGACAGAGTGGAGTGAAGCAGCACTCCCGCACCGGAATAGGTGACCTTCCACTGAGACACCCAGTCATGCCCTCCCAGTCAGTCTCTGCCTGCTGCACAACCATCCATATTCCTAGAGGCAGTAGTGACAGGGTGGAGTGAAGCAGCACTCTTGCAGTGGAATAGGTGATCTTCCACTGAGATACCCAGTCATGCCCTCCCAGTCAGTCTCCACCTGCTGCACAACCATCCATATTCCTAGAGGCAGTAGTGACAGAGTGGTGTGAAGCAGCACTCCCGCACTGGAATAGGTGACCTTCCACTGGGACACCCAGTCATGCCCTCCCAGTCAGCCTCCACCTGCTGCACAACCATCCGTATTCCTAGAGGCAGTAGTGACAGAGTGGAGTGAAGCAGCACTCCTGCACTGGAATAGGTAACCTTCCACTGAGACACCCTGTCATGCCCTCCCAGTCAGTCTCCACCTGCTGCACAACCATCCATATTCCTAGAGGCAGAATTGACAGAGTGGAGTGAAGCAGCACTCCCGCACCAGAATAGGTGACCTTCCACTGAGATACCCAGTCATGCCCTCCCAGTCAGTCTCCACCTGCCACACAACCATCCATATTCCTAGAGGCAGTAGTGACAGAGTGGAGTGAAGCAGCACTCCTGAACCGGAATAGGTGACCTTCCACTGAGACACCCAGTCATGCCCTCCCAGTCAGTCTCCACCTGCTGCACAACCATCCGTATTCTTAGAGGCAATAGTGACAGAGTGGAGTGAAGCAGCACTCCCGGACCGGAATAGGTGACCTTCCACTAAGACACCCAGTCATGCCCTCCCAGTCAGTCTCCACCTGCTGCACAACCATCCATATTCCTAAAGGCAGTAGTGACAGAGTGGAGTGAAGCAGCACTCCTGCACCGGAATAGGTGACCTTCCACTGATACACCCAGTCATGCCCTCCCAGTCAGTCTCCACCTGCTGCACAACAATCCGTATTCCTAGAGGCAGTAGTGACAGAGTGGAGTGAAGCAGCACTCCCGTTCCAGAATAGGTGACCTTCCACTAAGACACCCAGTCATGCCCTCCCAGTCAGTCTCCACCTGCTGCACAACCATCCGTATTCCTATAGGCAGTAGTGACAGAGTGGAGTGAAGCAGCACTCCTGCACCAGAATAGATGACCTTCCACTGAAAGAGCCAGTCATGCCCTCCCAGTCAGTCTCCACCTGCTGCACAACCATCTGTATTCCTATAGACAGTAGTGACAGAGTGGAGTGAAGCAGCACTCCCGGACTGGAATAGGTGACCTTCCACTGAGGCACCCAGTCATGCCCTCCCAGTCAGTCTCCACCTGTTGCACAACCATCCGTGTTCCTAGAGGCAGTAGTGACAGAGTGGAGTGAAGCAGCACTCCCACACTGGAATACTGTAGGTGACCTTCCACTGAGATACCCAGTCATGCCCTCCAAGTCAGTCTCCACCTGCTGCACAACCATCCGTATTCCTAGAGGCAGTAGTGACAGAGTGGCGTGAAGCAGCACTCCCGCACCGAAATAGGTGACCTTCCACTGAGACACCCAGTCATGCCCTCCCAGTCAGTCTCTGCCTGCTGCACAACCACCCGTATTCCTATAGGCAGTAGTGACAGAGTGGAGTGAAGCAGCACTCCCACACCGGAATAGGCGACCTTCCACTGAGACACCCAGTCATGCCCTCCCAGTCAGTCTCCAACATCCCAAATCATTTAGAAAAATTAGGCCTGGTAAGAAAAGGGGTGGAGGCATAACAGTATATGCCAAAGATAATCATAGCCTTATAGAACCCACCTCAAATTATACTTGTAAGACTAACTGCGAGTGGCTTCTGCTTGAACTGAGCCTGGGTGGAGTACATAAGGTCAGATTTTGTACTGTGTACAACTCTCTTCTAAAACTGCTATGGATGGTTTAACTGATTTCACTGAATTTACTAGGTAAATTATTGTCCACAAGGATGTACTAATTTTGGAAGATTTCAATTTGAACAGGGACACAAGTTGTGTAATGAATCATGAGCTCCTGATTTAGAGTACAGAATTCTCCCAATCTTCACTTTTACTTGTGTGAATCATCGAAGTAACAATCATATGATATTGGATTTTAACCAATAATGTCCATAAAGTTAGAAGCTATGGCATTTTTGCTGACTCCATAAGCAATCATTTGCCTACTTTTCACGTGTGGAGTAGTAAAATTGACAAGGCCCCGACTAAATTTATTTCATATAGACACTTTTATAATTTAATATTGATGACTTGATAAGCAAGATTAATGCAGTGGACTGGTTCTTTATTGATATTGGTCCTGTTGTGGATTTGGCCGTTGACTATTTTGTGGGGATTCTGACTGAGATACTAAATAAATGTTTTCCACTTGAAGCTCACCATGTTAAGAGCACAAAGGAACAGTTGGATTTCATCTAATTTGCTTTCACTCATGAAACAAAGACATAGTTATTAGATACTGCACAATCCTCTAAAAGTATTTCTGATTAGAATCAGCACAGACAATTGAGAAACCAGTGTAAGTCAGAAATACTAAGTTTAGACAGTTGACAAAAACATTGCAAGTTGGAAATGTGTATATACAAATCTAATTATTTTCAGGAAAAACCAAAAACACTATTGGAAATCCACCCCCCACCCCAAATTGGATCTAAATCAAAAATCTGATTGCTCCAGTTCACAAAGTCATGTGATGCTATATTCTGTAATGAGAACACCATTACTAAACCTTCTGTTATTAGTGAAATATTTATGTACACATTTTCTGACCTATTGAAATTTAAAGCTGTCTTTGGTAGCAATAATAATTTTTCTTAAAGTGACACTTTCTTTTCTTCATCAAACGAACCCACTCTATTCTACTTTTGTGTTGTGAAACCAGTTCAAGTATTAACATTATTGAATTGCATGTCAACTGATGAGTGCAGGAGCTGACAGGTTGGTACTAAAATTCCTAAAAATGATAGTGATTAAAATGTATCTGCCATTGATAACTATTTTAAACTAGTCTTTAACTACTGGTGATTTCCCTATACTTTGGAAAATAGATACAACCATTCATATTTTGAAAACAGGTTCTTCTCAGCAGATATATAATTATAGATCGATTTCCATTTTATCACCTTTAAGTAAGTTATTAGAAAAACGTATCAATGAATATTGCTACCTATCTACAAAAGTAAAATCCTCAAACTAGAGCATAACATGAATTCAAAAAAAACACAACTGTACAGGGACAGCCTTGATCAGTTTCACAGACCATGCCAGTCGAGTGATGGGTGGGGGGTGCTCCTTGGTGTAGTCTTTGTGGACCTGTGCATTCCTTCAAATTTGTTGATCACATGTTGCTCCTAGATGTTTTGAAAAATGTTGGTCTTTCCAGTTCCACCTGTAATTGGTTCCGAAACTACTGAAATTATCTGCACAAATGTCTACTGAAGGTTAGTTTTCATGGCACCTGTTCAAATGACAAGACTCTAACTGATGGAACACCTCAAGGGACCCTCATTAATTTTTATTTTCATCAACTCAGTTTGTCAAGTATTAACTCTCTTGCTAAGTCAATTTGATATGCCGATGATATTATAATTTATACCAGTTCTATTTCTATCAATGAAATCAAGTCAGCTTTAAATTTAAATCCAGCCCCACAAGAATGCACCTGGAAACAAACTATCATAACCTAATGTGCCTTTCCTGGTCAGAAATTACAAATAAATAAGTAAAAAAATTAAAGCTGGACTTTGCAAATGTGAACCCTTTGTTGATTAAAGCAATTTCTTTATCTATTTTACATGGAGTTATTCTTAAATAGTCCATAACATAAAGATATACATGCCTACTTACCTACGTGAAAAAATGAAACTTTTTATTTTAAAGTATTATTTTAAAGCATTTTGTGCAATAAAAACTGGAATAGCACCCTCTAGATGCAGATTTGTGCAACTAATGTCTTCCTGTGATGGCATGAGAGGGAGTTGCACTGCAACACAATAGCAGACAAAGGTTAAAACTCTGAACAGTTTCTTAATAGCTTTTGTGCATAATTTTTACTTACCTCACAGTGATTTGAAGTTGTCTGGCTTAAAACTTGGGGGGAAGGGGTAGAACATTTTGGTGGCACTGTGTCCAGTGAGCAACGACAAGGATAGTGTTGGCATGATGCGCATGGTAAAAAAGGCACCGTCTTTTTTTGTGGGGGGATTCTCCCCCCATGCCCCCATGCATAGAGGGCTCTGCCCCTTGCACCCCCGGACTTAATGATTCTCACTCTGGGGGAAACGGACCACGTGGAAAGTTAAAATTTGTGTGGCAGTTGAATAGTGCTTCCATTGCCCCTTGTAAAAAAACATAAGTCCCAATGTGGCAAAAGTTGAGAAACCAGGATTAGAACCCTGGTACCCATGGCTACTGACTGAACTGCTCCATGCCCCAGCTTTCATCACCATGGGAGTAGCTTGGCCAGTCTCCTGTTTCTTCCTGCTCTTGTCCTTACACAGGACCAACGACCAGGAGAGCGCTTACAGCAAACACTGTGAAACCCCACTCGTTGTCCATGTGAGCACTTACCAGATTAGCGCCATATAGTGTGGTGCTATTCTGGTAGCGCTCACTTGATGGGGTACCCATTTGGGTCTGTTTCTGAAAGTTTCTCTCCAATTTGGTGAGTGTTTCACATAACGCTATACTGCTTTCTATGTACTTCTTTGCCTTTTATGCACAAAAAAGTACATAGAAAGTAATGGGCACCAGACTGGAGGGTATTTTATTTCTTCCCCAGGTTCACATCCTTGAGAGATTTTATTTTGAGTCTGGGAGGTTTGCACAAAGGCTGTGCAAGGTGCTGGGGGGGGGAATGGGGTGTTTATATGTGTGTGTGTATGTGTGTGTGTATCTGTGTGTGATTTTGTGCATATGCATAAGTATGGCGACAGTGCAAAGCCCAGGACAAACATAAGACTTATGCTACTGGACCTGTCAGAGCATAGGAGTGATATCTTGATTTTCAGTGCATGTGAATTTAGTGTTGAACCATGAGGAACCTCAGCCTGTGTGTGCCATTCCAATGGGTGGCATCAGGGAACTAACAAGACTTGGAGACCTACAAAATGAGAGAAAAGAGAACTTTTTTTTAAATCCACAAAGTCTCTAGTATAATGGCTGGCACAGACTCATTATGTAGGCAGGACAGACAAGACTGCAGTAGACAGCATGGCAATTCCATAACATTTTAGCAGTTGGCGAAAGGAAAAAAATGGTGTTAAATAAATACCAGTGAGTGACTCAAAGAAATAAAATAAACAGTGCACACCACTATATAACTAATACTGAGGATTGTTCGATTTGGTAACACGTAATAACAGTGAACCAAAATGAGCGAGTACAAAAAGAACAATTAATTTTGGGTGCTGTTATTAGGGGCTACTGTGGACAATATCCCCTGGATGAGAACGTGACCATGGGGAAAAGCAAATGGAAGTGAGGAATAGTGAGGGGAAGGGACAGGGAAGAGGTTTTGGGGGATTGCTGTACCTGCTGTCGCCAAGCTAGCCATATGGTGTGGTGTTGTGGGTGGCTAGCTAGGGCACTGCAGGTATGGGGTTCGAGACTGGTGAGCGATTACATTTTGGACCAGCTGCAAGCTGTGGCACTTAATTTTTTGTGATATCTGTTTTTTTTTCCTCTTCCTGACATGAACTCCCCCCCCCGGAGTTAATAATCTTAATTCAGGGGGGCGTGGGGGACAAAGCCCTCCCCAGAGGGCGTGTGTGGAGGGCATAGCCCCCCTCTCACAAAAACACTTTTTTACAATCCGGATGTCAGGTTGTCTTTATGTGTATATCGCCGATCTGCTCTTCAGTGATATACACTCGCCATAATAGCAATCACTCTTATGACATGGAACCTTTGTTTTCTGTTGAGGAGGGTGGTATGGGGTTACCTGAGATTGAAATCAGGTGTGGACAACTAAACGTTGAGGGATGAGGGATGTGGATAGATAATCCGAGTTGCATTTCATGTGTAATTTACTG
This sequence comes from Neoceratodus forsteri, assembly GCA_016271365.2. NCBI lineage: Eukaryota > Metazoa > Chordata > Ceratodontiformes > Ceratodontidae > Neoceratodus > Neoceratodus forsteri. Next base: position 1,404,865,003 of record CM057450.1, read on the forward strand.
ACTGGCCTACAGATGGCTGCAGTGAGCATTGGCTTATATGGTGCTATGTAACTTACTCTGGCATCCAAATGTAATAAATCCTGGGCCCGGCCTTCTACAGGAGGCATCTCCAATAAGAGTTCTCCAGAAACAGTGGGCTGAGATCAAGGACATGCTTCTCTATGGTGGTGAATGATGGAATGACTCCAACTCCTACTAGTTACAGTATGCCAGAAGAACTGTTTCTTTAAAGTGATTTATGTATGTTTGCCATAGCAAATTGTAGTAGTAACTTGTAGGAGTTGTGAATCAGTCTCCTACCATTCAAACTACCAAAAAGTAATGTTTCCATGACAAAAATTGTTTTATTTTTGTGCTCTGCTTCATTTGCATAGCCCTGCCCCTTTTTTCTCAGTGCTGCAACCCCCAACCATGACATCATGCAAGGAAAACAACATTTTTAAATGGACATTGTCAGTTTTTAGCTGACTCTTTATATTATTTGCAATGCAAGTAGCTGTATCTAGCATTATGACATGTGTAGAACAATTCTAGTGATTTCATTGGCTGAAAGCAGCTCAGAGCTGTGTAATCATTGACCCATAATTACACTCCTGAACTATTTACAGCCATTCAAGCCCTATAACATAAACACAGAAAAGTATCATCACACTCCAACATTCTGACAAGAGCTGTCACTTCAGACCTGTCACCTCACCAGCAGGCAGTAACAGTGAAACAACATCCACACAGGATGGCAAATAAGCTTTTTGGCCTCTCTGCATCACAAAAACATTTTCCAGAAGCTTTTCTTCAGATTGTACTGTTGTAAACACTACCAAAATAGGAGCCTGCTCTTTTGTTTTATTTTTTTATTTTATTTACTTATTGAGATCTTGGATTGCTCATTTATAGGTTCCATGTCAGTTACATAGACAATACAATACAGCTGACAGGGTTACATATGGTACAGGTAAGTTACAGGATTGATTAGGGAGATAGGAAAATCAGCTATTTACTGTACCCACAATGCCTCACTATGTAAATTAGTATGCAGGCTATTACATTTTTGTGCTCACTACAGAAATAGGAGACTACTTTTCTCAGTAAAGATGTCCTGTCAGCTTGATATGGTATGCACAATGCCTTACTATGAAAATAAACATATGAGAGCTTATATTATTGAAGCCACTGCAGAAGTAAGAGACTGTACCTCACAGTAAGGAAATTGGAAAACAACTTCTTATTGTAGACACAATGCTTTGCTATGGATATTTATATATTAGATGCTATACCACAGTCACCACTACTGAAAAAGAGACTGCACCTCTGAGTAAGGAATATTTAAGTCACCTTTATAATTTACCCAGAATTCCTTGTTGCTGAATGTAAAACATTGGCCGCTCCCTTGCATGATATCATTCTGAGGGTATGGCTGCACAGAGAAAACTGGAGGGCAGCCACAGACAAAGTCCTGATAAAGCATAAAAAAATTATGATGGTATTTTTTCTTTTACAAAACAAATTGCAATTTTAACATCTACAGCATGGCTGGCAATGGCATACTATGTGAAAAAGGCATTTGGGAAACATGCATAAATCACTTTAATGTCTTTGTAAGCGGCATTGCAGAGGAGCTAGAAAGGAAAGTTTGTCTCTTTGGAAATTACATTAAAATCCGCAATACACTGGGCACTACAGGTGGTGGTAGAAAAGCAGAGACCTGAGAAAACTAGAGGAGTTGTCAGAGGTAAGATAGCTGAGTTTCAATGCAAAAATGTGCAAAATAATGCACTTAGGGTACAGATACCTGGGACAGAGTACAAAATGGGTTGAACAGTGTTGACGACAACCAAGCAGGAAAAAGGCCTGGGGGTAATCATATCAGGTGACCCAAAGATGGCTAAGCAGTGTAACAATGTAATCAGGATGGCTAGTGGGATGCTGAGGTTCACAGGGAGAAGTATCACCAGCAGAAAGAGAAAAGTGGTGTTGCCTCTGTCTAGATCACTGGTAAGACCCCATCTAGAGGGCTGTGTCCAGTTTTGGAGGCCACATCTCCAGAAGGACATAGACAGAGTGGAGGCGGTCCTGAGGAGGGTAAATAAAATGGTGTAGAAACTGCATCAAAAGTCCTATGAGGAGAGACTGAAGGACCTCAATACGTACACCCTGGAACAGCAGAGGGAGAGGAGGGTTATGATAGCGACCTTTAAATACCTCACAGGGGTAAATAAGGTACAGGAAGGAAATATTTTTCAGAAGAAAAGATGCGCAAGAACAAGGGCCATGCTATGAAGCTGGAAGGGGGGGTCAATTCAGGAGAGATGTGAGAAAGTACTTCCTTATAGAATGAGTGGTGGATTTCTAAAACAGCCTTCGGAGGTGGTGCAGGAGAAAACAGTAGTGTTCAAGAATGCATGGGATAAACACAAGGGAATCATAGAGGAAAGGAAAAGGGGAAGAAGTAAGAGCTGTAGATCAGGCACGTTCTGTGTAATTGTGTAGGTAGGGAGAAATGGGCAGACAGGATGGGCCAAGTGGTCCTTATCTGCTGTCAAATTCTATGTTTCTATAACTAGTTTATCTCTATGTACCCTCCACTGTCTGCTGTACTGTGCAGCACAATTATCCTCTTTAAATGATCATGCTACATTTAAAACTTCAACTTTTTTTTTACAAAATCATTTTGGTTAAGGTTCCTAGGTTTACCCAAACTATATTCCCCTTACTGCACAATAACTCTTATTACCAGATCCCAGGTTTCAATACTGTTTGTGATTCTTTTTTGTAGAACTTGTTTTGGTCAAAGAAGCCTTTGATTAATATGCACTTCTAATAATTTACAATGTTTGTTAAGTGTTGTAAGTCCATGTTCCTGTTTAAGAAACAGTTATTGACCACTCTCAGTAACCAATCTCAGTGTAACCGTGACTAACTTATTCTTATTGATGTGCTCTTCTTTTTTTCCCCCAAAACATTTTTTATTGAAGGCTTCAATAAATACAACAGAGGTCGTCCAATAGTACACATAATGAATAATAACTAGAAGATACAGCAGATGAGCATACATAAACATTTCTAACACGGCACATTTTGATTTATATACTTTCCTCACATAAGAGCTATATATTGTCTAGATGCATACCCTTCTAGTTTATAATAAACTCAGTTTCATGTTGCAGGGATTATATCCCAGACATTTTTAAAGCATTCACATGTGTAGGTTAGTATTTATCATGCAATCATGTATTTTACTTTAGTGTACTGTCTATTCATCAAAATGTAATGGCAGGGATGATACAAGGCTAGTTATATATGTGTGCTCCCCACTTTTGGTTTTATAATGTAACTCGCCTGTCTTCTATTGCATTTAGTAGTGGTTGCCAGGTATCGTTAAACATCATTTCTTGCTTATTGGCCAGTAGTTGGCACCACTCTAGTTTCATGCATAGTGTTAGGTTATTTCATAGCAATAACTGGTCACTGTTTTTTCCCATAGCAAAAGCTGGTTATAATTCACCATTATAACCCACAGGTTATAACAGGGAACACGCCCCAGCTTTTTCTATGGGGCACTCGCACTGAGTGATCAGCTGGCCGTAAAAGACACCCGAAGACTAAATATAGGATAGTGCATGGGGAACGGTTGACAACAGGGCTATTCTTTCACCGAGTTGGCACTATGACGACAGATTACCTCGAGAGCACAGCTCGAGAGGTAATCCATTGTCATAGTGCCAACGAGAGAAAGATGCCCTGTTGTCAATCGTTCCCCATGCACTTTTCTTTATAGTGCATGGTGGAACGTCATTTTTGGGAAAAAAAAAAACAGTTACTAGAAGGAAAAAAGAATTTACATTGTGAACGTTTTCACACTAACCATTAATACTGCCCCCGATATTGCTGCTTTTGCCATGTGTCCTGTCTATGGAGTGAGCCCTAACTGTCAAATGCTGCGCGAGGACACAGTGTGACGTTCGAAGTACGGTAGAAAACATCATTCTGTTGTATTGCGAACATCACTAGTGTGTGACTACAAGGTTTCGAAAACGATCGATTTCGGTGGAGAACGACGTTCCACCATACACTATACTGCTGTTGTCACTCACTATTCAAAATAAAATGAAACTCTATAAAATTATGATCCTGTCTTTGCCTGTATTTCTTGCTCACCTCATTTCTTCAGCATTTAGACAACTCATGTACCCGGACAAAAAAGTTTAAGCTCACAGAAACCGTGGAAACTTCAAAAGTAAATGTGCCATTTGCATATCAGTGTGGAAATATGATATCCTGACCTCGACTGATATTCATGATAACCAAACAGATAGAGCTTTCAGGACTTTTACAAAGTCAGTAAATTGCTAAGCCAATTTAAACGAGCATTAAGTGCGATTCAAACCCATGTCTTACACATTGCTTTTCTCCTCAATTTTACAGAATTTACTGTTTGGTCCAGTACTTCACATACAAAATAAAACTGTTAAACCTTCTCGTATGAGTATTCTGCACTGCATTGCCTGTAGCTGAAAATAAATGTATTCAGACTGAAACAGAAGTAGTTTTCAAACCCCTCTTTATTATAGCTTACATATAGTAGCAGGGCAAAAAAAGAGTGACCAGTAATTACAAAAATGATACACAGGGAAGAGTGAAAACTTGAATTTTGTGCACATCCTCAGTGTGGGATGCTTTTTTAAACCCCTTCAGCTTCACTCGAGGTGTTTATTTAGCATCCCACACATTGGGTGTGCATAAAATTCTCATTATACACTCCTCCCCATGTATTATTCTATATGTTATCATCTTAATTATAATCTTTCTCATAATCTTATTCATAGCATGTCCCCCAAGGCTCCATCTTTGGCCCATTTCTCTTTTATGTTTTCTTAAATGACCTCCCTCTTTTCTGCACCCCCACATCCATGCACATGTACATGGCTGATACTGTCCTGTACACCTCTGGCGCCTTCCCTACTGATGTGGTGACCAAACTCCAGCTGGAATTTGACAAAGTGCAGCTCTGGTTCTGCTCCAATCAGCTGTTTCTAAATGCCAAGAGGACTGTCTCTATGACCTTCGGCACAAGGCAGAGACTCTCTAGGCTTTCATCCCTCCCTTTCTTCCACTCCCTAGATGAGACTATATTAGAGACGTGACCTCCTTCAGGTATTTTGGGGTTTGGCTCAACCAACACCTAGACTTTTCTGGGCATGTGTATGTCATCCCCAAGAAACTGCACCCCAAGCTTGGTGCACTATACAGAAAATGTGTTGGTACCTTGCCCACTGTTCCAGCTTCACAGCCACATCAGCCACATACTGGGTCAGGTCCCTTCTCCCCTACCTCTCCTCTACTCTCTCTCCCTTGCAACACATTGGAGTGCCTCAGAGATCAATACTGGGACCAGTCCTCTTTAATGTCTTTAACCGGAAATGGGCAGACTAGATGGGCCAAGCTGTCCTTATCTGCCATCAAAGTCTATGTTTCTGTGTTTCTATTGCAGAAGACCTGGAAAGGAAGGTTTGCCTCTTTGGGAATGACATGAAAATCTGCAATAGGGTGAACACTCCAGGTGGGGTGGAAAGGATGAGCAGAGACCTGAAAAAAATAAAGGATTGGTCAAAGGTATTGTATGACAGCTGCGTTTCAATCCAAAAAAGTGTAAAATAATGCATTTAGGGCACAAATACCCAGGGGCAGAGTACAAAATGGGTGGAGTATTATTGATGACAACCAAGCAGGAAAGAGACCTTGGGGGTTATCATATCAGATAACCTGAATGTGGCCAGGCAGTACAATGAGGCAGTCTGGAGGGCTAAAGGGTTGCTGGGGTGCATAGGGAGAGGTATCTCCAGCAAAAAGAGAGAGGTGGTGTTGCCTCTGTATAGATCACTGGTAAGACCCCATCTAGAGTACTGTGTCCGGTTCTGGAGACCACATCTCCAGAAGGACATAGACAGAGTGGAGGTGGACCACAGGAGGGGCAACTAAAATGGTGTAGGGTCTGCATCAAAAGCCCTATGAGGAGAAACTAAAGGACCTCAATATGTAGACCCTGGAACAGCAGAGGGAAAGGGGGGGATATGATAAAGACCTTTAAATATCTCACAGTGGTAAATAAGGTACAGGAGGGAAGTATTTTTCAGAAGAAAAGGTGTGCAAGAACAAGGGGATGTGCTATGAAGCTGGAGAGGATAGATTCAAGAGAGATGCGAGGAAGTACTTCTTCACAGAAAGAGTGGTGAATTCCTGGACCAACCTTCCAGCGGAGGTGGTGGGTGAGAAAACAGTGATGGGGTTCAAGAAAGCATGGGATAGACACAAGGGAATCATCATGGAAAGTAACAGGGGCAGGGAGAAAGAGCTGTAGATCGGGTACAGTCTGATGTAATTGTGTAGGTAGGGAGAAATGGACAGACTGGATGGGCCAAGTGATCCTTATCTGTTGTCATATTCTATGTTTCTATAGGGTTTATCTCTATGCACCCATCACTGTATGTTGTACTGTGCAGCACAATAACCCTCTTCTGATGATCATGTTAAATTTAAACCTTGACTTTTGTTTCACAAAATCATTTTGCGTCAGGTTCCTTGGTCTATCTCAAAAATATTCCCCTTACTGCACAATAACTGTTATTACCAGATCCAATGATTCAATAATGTTTGTGACTCTTTTTTGTAGAACTTGTTTGGGTCAAAGAGCCTTTGATTAATATGCACTTCTAATAATGTATAATGTTTGTTAAGTGCTGTAAGTCCATGTTTCTGTTTAAGAAACAGTTATTGACCACTCTCAGTAACCAATCTCAGTGTAACCGTGACTAACTTATTCTTATTGATGTGCTCTTCTTTTTTTCCCCCAAAACATTTTTTATTGAAGGCTTCAATAAATACAACAGAGGTCGTCCAATAGTACACATAATGAATAATAATTAGAAGATACAGCAGATGAGCATACGTAAACATTTCTAACATGGAACATTTTGATTTATATACTTTCCTCACATAAGAGCTATATGTTTTCTGGATCTATACCCTTCTAGTTTATAATAAACTCAGTTTCATGTTGCAGGGATTATACCCCAGACATTTTTAAAACATTCACATGTGTAGGTTAGTATTTATCATGCAATCATGTATTTTACTGTAGTGTACTGTCTATACAGCAAAGTAATGGCAGAGATGATACAAGGTTATTATATGTGTGCTCCCCACTTTTGGTTTTATAATGTAACTCACCCGTCTTCTATTGCATTTATTAGGGGTTGCCAGGTACCGTGAAACATCGTTTCTTGCCTATTGGCCAGTAGTTGGCACCACTCTAGTTTCATGCATAGTGTTACGTTATTTCATAATCATATTCTTAATAATAATCTTAATAATAATCTTAATCATAATTTCATTCATAGCATGTCTCCCAAGGCTCTATCTTCGGCCCACTTCTCTTTTATATTTTCTTAAATGACCTCCTTCCTGTCTGCACCTCTACATCCATTCACATGTAGGCTAATCATACTATCCTGTACACCTCTGTCCCCTTCCTTACTGATGTGGTGACCAAACACCAGCTGGACTTTGACAAAGTGCAGCTCTGGTTCTGCTCCAATCAGCTGTTTCTAAATGCCAAGAAGTCTGTCTCCATGACCTTCGGCACAAGGCAGAGACTCTCTAGGCTTCCATCCCTCCCTTCCCTCCACACCCTAGATGGGACTATATTAGAGGACGTGACCTCCTTCAGGTATCTCGGTGTTTGGCTCTACCAACACTTCAACTTTTCTGGGCATGTGAATGTCATCCACAAGAAACTGCACCCCAAGCTTGATATACTGTACAGAAAATGGGATGGCATCCGCTTGCCAGCCCATAATATGCTTGTCCAGAAAATGATCCTCCCTATATTTGACTATGGAGATATAGTTTACAGAGTCACCCCAAGTCCTCCCTTGCCAGACTGGACACCCTGTTTCGCTCATGTTGTCATTTTGCTCTTGGCTGTCCACCCTGAACCCAAAAATATGAACTCTACAAATCCCTCTCCTTCCCCTCTCTTGAGGACAGGAGCCTTGCACACTGTGCTAGCTTCACCACCACATCAGCCACATACTGGTTCAAGTCCCTTCCCCCCACCTCTCCTCTACTCTCCCCCCCCACATCCTCCTACTCCTTTTATAAACTCGGACCTCAGATGTTCGCTCTCCATTTTAGGTCCACAACTGCTGGCTAGGCTGCCTTCTTGTACCACTTCCCTAAATTCTGGAATGCCCTTCCTGTGTTAATCCAAACTGTCCCCACCCCTGCTCCCTCTTCTCCCTCCTCCAAACCTCATCTCTCTCTACTGCAACTGCCCCAGCTTGTCCAAACCATCTGTCTCCTATCCCCTATTGTAGCACTTGCTGCTTTGACTTTATTTTGACTCTGCGATGACCTTTGTACTTGCCTTCTGAAATCTGTGCACCCTGTACTCAAATGCCACTTGAGTGCTATATAACCTTGTTATATGGAATTGTCCAAGTAAAAAAAATGAATTTCTTTTCCACTGTACATAATTGTATTTATTGTCTGTTCCCTGTTCCCTCTTTCTCAGGACACATCTGGAAACAAGCAATTTACTGCTGTGCCTTTCCTGGTGAAACTGTTAAATAAAAAAATAAATAAACAAACAAATAATTAAATTATTAAATTTAATCAATGGGCAATATTGGGTGATGTTTCACTAGCCTAGTGTTGTGCTGTACTTTTTCTCACATTCACTAGCGGCACTGCTCAGAGTTGATCGATGCTTGTTGCTGTTTCTGTCATTGGGCTCAGCCCTAGCATAAACTCCTATGGGATATTGTGGAGTTTGATTCCCAGGATTGGTTGCATCAGTGCATGCATTTCAGACCAGAAGGGGGCCACCCTACTGCAGCTCAGAGCCATGTGCGGAAAGTCACCCTCCCTCACATGACACTTTGGGCATGTCTTTTATCTGTCATTGCTGAACCGGTGTAACTGCAGAGAGGTCAGTAACTCAAACAACAAACTCTGATCAGAGCCAATACAGCTTTGAAATTATATTTTACAGGAAGTAGGAGCCACCTACAGGGAAATTCTTCCCATAGACCCGCATTGGTTATATGGGAAAATACAACAATTAAACTTCCTATAAGTAGACATTATACTTCCATCTTTTATAATACAGGTTCATATAGCTACATTATAAGGAACATTTGCTAGCTGGATGCTTAGCTTGACTAAAATGAGTCATTGCAGTTTCCAGTTTATTAGTTTAACATGAAAAAGTATAACAAAATGTTTACTATAAAAGAACCATTACTTCAAATATAAAAATAGTTAAATAAATAGAGATACAATATAAGGAATAAAGTATGGGCGAGCACACACAATGAGCCTGTGTTTCTATCAAGGGGTTGAGATACCAGCGTATGGACCTCAACAGTGAAGCTCGAGAGGTTCATGCTGGTATCTCAACCCTGAGATGGATACACAAGGTGAGCTGTGTATGCTTGCTCATACTTTATTTATTATAGTATATGGTTCCCCTAGTTTCAAAAATAACGTTTCAGCATTTATGTTTTCCAAGGTTTCATACCTTGTGTCTGTGCTTATGATTCTGTTGGCAGTTCAATCTGTCAGGCGGAGTCCGTTGGTGCAGTCCCTTTTCATTCCTGAACCTGCTACCATTCCCGGGTGCGGTTTAAGAACAAAACAAAAAAATAAATAAATGTCAGATCTGTATGGTTTCGGAACACGGAGTCAACCACTGCAGTTAGGGTTACCACCTGTCCTGATTTTCACAGGACAGTCCTGATTTGGGCAGCTGTGTCCTGCAAAAAACATGAAAAATACTAAATGTCCTGATTTTATAGTAGAAAAAATATTTTCTAAATTTCCACTAAATGTTGCAGAAAACTACAGTACTTTAACTAAAACACCTTAAAATGATAAGAAACAATGGAAGCAACTAGGAAACTACTGCACTTAGCCTTAATTCTGATTATATAGAGAAAACAAGTCTGTTGCATCGGTCAAGGTTACGTACTGTCCTGCGAAAAATCAAGTTTCAGTAAGAAATGTCCCACTTTGGGCTTCTTAAAAGGTGGTAACCCTAACAGCAGTCCATGTCTGAACCATCTCTGTGAGCCACTTGCTAAGTGGTGCCACCATGTTGATTTTTAGTTTTTGTTTCAACAGTGCTGATTCAACCAATCAGGTGGTGAATAGTGCATGACGGCATGAATATTAATCAGGGGCTCATGAATATTGATTACAGAATGTGCACAATAACTTATAAAATGGGCACAACAACTTTTGGAATGTGCACAACAACATTTAGAATGTGCACATCAACATTTGAGCAGCTGCTGAATTCCATACACAATGAGCCCAAACCATATACTACAGAATAAAACAGTTAAAAATGCACAATAAAAAGGGAACATTTATATGCTAATGAGTAACCAGAAAAACATTTACATTGGTTTTACTTTGGCTTGGCAAACAGGGGTGGATGGGATCAGTTAGACTGCCAAAGATAGAGATACTACAGTGACCTGTAGTCTGACCCTGACCTGTACGCTCATGTCCCTCCCAGACCACCTTTCTGACTCCAGGATGGGGGCACCATACTCACCTGCACAGTCTGCGCCCACCCATACAACCTATGCAACACTCGTACCATGCTCCAACACCAGCATGGATCACTCCTGGAACCAGCAGACCAGGGTCTCAAACCCACCTACACCCTCATCAACCACTCACACCAGCCCTAGGACACCTGGATTGGGTTTACATTACCATCTGCACCCTCCCTTCCATCATGGACAGCCCTAGGACTCCCAGATCAGGACCACACAACTACCTAAACCCTCATTTTCCACCCAAGTAACCCCTATCATTATCAGACTGGGGTCTGAAACCCACATGTACCCTTATCTCCCACCAAAACCACCCCAAGGGCACCAGGATCAGGCTTCTACACCCACCTGCACCCTCCTTACCCACACAAACCCCCATCAAGCAGTTGTCTGTCTGATTCCCAGTGTAAAAGAATTGTACCCACTCTGAACCCTCCACCCCTACCCAGGTGGCACCTTTGTTAGAGGAAGCAAGGAGACCTCAGCTGTAATATGGCAAGTTAAAATGTGATACTTTTTACCTGACCGATGGAGGTGGTCATTTTGCTGAAGTGGTCAGGCTTAACAATGGTTCAGCTGGATAATGAGAACTAAGAGCCTCTCTGAAAAGTATGAAAAGTAAGAACATTGGAGTTATTTTTTAAAAATTGCAGGCTTTAAACGCAGCATAATGAGGGGGGAAATGCCCTGGTACTTTAACTGTAGGCACCTTTTTCACCACAGGTAGCAGAACCTAACATCCACCCAGTGCCAGAGATGACAAAACAACACAGCTGTTTCTCAAGTAGGTGTGTAGTTGTCCCCTGTCACTAAGATGGTGGTCCCACATTCAGACAAGCAGCTTGAAAATATCCACCAAACAACTTGAAAGGAAACACTTTCCATATCAGTTCTGTGATGTCCCTAGTCCAGCCACTATATCGAGTGCAATACTAAGGGTGATCAGTGCTAGTAAAATGTATATAAATACAGTTTCAATATGTAAGAAATTACAAACATTTGTTCATGGTAAAGAATGACTTTATACAGAAAACACTAAAAGTACAAAGAGAGAAGACAAAAACTGGTGAGTAATATGTAGTACTGCCTCAAAGTTACATATATTAATAGATGTCAATACACAGATCAGATTACAAATGCAAATTACAAACAGGAGTAACATACAGCTCTGGAGGAACTGAGAAAAAAATAAAACAGTATGTCAGTTAATTTCAGCTCCTTGTGTACCAAGATTTGGAGATAGCGGTAGCTGCAATAAATTTCCAGAAAAAAAAAGTATATAACCAAATGTATAGAAATAATAATTTTATAATTATAAGGGGTACACTTATTTAAAATATAAGCTATTAATTTACAGCCTGACAGTTTAAAGCACATAAAAACAGACATAACAGGACAAGGTCTTTCTGTGTTCACTTTTGGAGCTAGATTATATGTGAACATACAAAGAATACGAGCAGATACAGGCATGATGGTATGTCTAGTCTGCTCAAGTGTGCAGCTAGCAGTCTGCTACACCGCAGCTGCTCCCCCTTCTCCTACCTGCATATCCATTTCATGCCTATACTAGCTGTTACCCCTCCCCCCAGTGCCTCACTGGTGACCTTTCCCCTGACTTTGTCACATCCCTGCTTAAAACTGCATACCATCTTCAAGGATTCCATCTCCTCAGGCTTCTCCAGGTTGCCACTCCCTCTGTGAAATAGTGCCTTCTCATTTCCCTTCTGAATCTACCACCCTTCAACTTTAGATTGTGCCCTGTAGTGTCCCTCCCTCTTCTTAATCTTAAAATTCCCTCTGTACCATCTTAATTTATGCCTTTCATATATTTGAAGGTTTCTACCATGTCCCCTCTATCCCCCCATTCCTCCAGGGAGTACATGATGAGCTCCCTCAGTCTCTCCTCATAGGGTTTGTCTGGATATATTATGGTATCCCTAAACTCAGAATCCTGAGTCTCGGGATTCTGACCCCACTGGCCCGAATTCCAGCCTGCTGAATCAATCAGATGCCCAAAAATATGATTTCGGGCATCTGATTGCAAAACCACAAGGCTCTGCCCCTGACACCCCCATAGCTAAAATATCTAACTCCGAGGGGGTGCAGACCTCAGAGTTAGAAATAAACTAGTTATGGGGTAAAATTTATGTCCCCGCAGTGTGGATAGAACCCATGCCTCCACAGCATGCTGGCTGAGCCACCGTGGTGTAGTCCATAACACCACCGAGGCAGCTCGGCCAGCATCCAGATTCCTTGCCCGATTTCAATCCCAGGGACAGGGGTACTGTAGCAAGCCATCACATCTGCTACCTTACCCCTCTCAACATCCTTCTGGATTCCTTGTGCTGGGATGCTCACTGTCCGGATAATGAACCTGTCGGGCAGGTCAGTGTTCGGATAGTGAGCCTCAGCACATCGTAAGGGTACCGTTTGTCCTCCATACCGAGGATCATCCTGGTTGTGCTGCATTGGATCCTGTCCAGCAGTTTATCATCTTTCTTTAACTAAGAGCACCAGAACTCAATGCAGTACTCCAGGTGCAGCCTCACCAATGACCTGTACAATGGCAAGATGACCTCCCTTCTCCTGGACATGACTCCTGTAGCAATACACCCCAACAACTTATTAGCCTTAGCTGTTACTTTTCTGCATTGTGTGGAGTGGTTCATTTGCCGAGTTATTGTCATCCCAAGATCTTGTTCCTCCTTTGTAGGGGATAGCTGTACCCCCAGTTGGTAATGATTCCTTGAGTTTCTTGTTCCCAAGTACAGGACTTTGTATTTCTTTGCATTGAACCCCAGCTGCCATGTTTCTGAACAGTGACTGAGTCTGGCCAGATCATCCTGTAACTCCTGCCACCCCTCTGTGTTGTCCACCACTGCACCTAACTTTGTGTCATCTGCAAAAAGACTGATCTTATTCATAATCCCATGTGAGATGTTGGCAATAAAAATGCCAAACAACACTGGACCCAGTACCAAACCCTGTAGTACCCCACTGGTTATGGTTCTTGGAGTTGAGATTTCCCATCTTATGACTATTCCTGTCATTCAGCACATTCCTGATCCACGCCACCATTTTCTCCCCTACTCCTTGGTATCTCAACTTGCTAATCAGTCTCCCATGTGGCACTGAATCAAAGGCCTTGTTGATGTCTAGATACAAGACATCCACTGCTTAGCCGCTGTCGAGTGCCCTAGTCACCCAGTCATAAAAGTCCACCTGGTTGGTCTGACAAGATCTTCCTAAGACAATCCCATGCTGTCTATTCACCTCCAGAAAGGTTGCTAGCCTTTCCTTAAGGATAGTCTCCATTAGCTTCCCCACAAGGGATGTAAGGCTGACTGGTCTATAGTTGCCTGGTTCATACTTAGGACCACTCTTGTGGAGGGGCACCACATGTGCCATCCTCTAATCCTGGGGGATGCACCCAGTTCCCAGTGAGATATTGAATACAAGTCTGCTACTGGCCCTGATAGGACCTCTACCAACTCCTTCAGAACCCTTGGGTGTAAGCTGTCTGGGCGAGGCACCCTTTCTGCTTGCAGGGCTTTTAGGCCTTCTGTCACCTTGTTCATCTGGCATAGATTAAGAAAAGCAGTACAAATCAAAGCACTGGAGACATAAAGTGCTCTCTACTAAAAACAAACATAATCCATTAACTTGTACAGGAATTAGTTGCAAGCTTTTTAAGGGAGTAGTAAATAATGAAAATATTCTTTAAAGCTGTATCAGAATGGGCGGTCATGAGCATTTATGAGATATAGACAAATCATGTAAAAAAGGCTATATATCATAAAAAAAACTTTAAACAATATCACAGAATAAGCACCACCTGGCACCCACAGAAGAAACTAAATGCTGTAATATATCACAAGCAGAAGACCCAGATAAGGGAACAGAGGGCTTGCAAGAAGTTCTAATGAGAACATGACAGCTGGCAGAGATTAATGTGTATATAAAGCAATCTATTAATGCGTAATTAAATTAATATTAACCACTATATTTTATTGGAGGTAAAAGGGTCTGTATAAAACAGCATCATTAATGGAGTGATTTCAATTACTATTACAAGTACAAACTAATGCCATATGTCACAAACTCACTCAGCAGATCAGGCTTTCTACTCCCAAAGTGCCAAATGACACCTTGTTTGATCTCATGCTGTACCCTCCTCACACAGGCTTCATACAAGCATTTATGACCTCTCACCTCTGTGTAATATCCTAGCTTCCATTTCTAACATCATAAACCTAGCTTATGATTTCTCTTTTAACAAAATTAACTTAAACAAGTCTGTAATTAACTCAGAGAAACAGGATCCTTGATTAAAGTCTTCCAGGTAACACATTGTCTCTAAAACACTGAGTGTGTGTGAACTCACATACTGTCAGCCATTTCCAATGGCTTTCATCTCTCAGCTGGAATCTGAGGGGGGGGGATGAGTGAGGTCATTTCTCGCATTTGAATTTTCAGCAGAGACCTTAATACATTTTATATTAAAAAAATATATTACAGCACTCAGAACTGGCTGTCTACATCACACTGTAAACAAGACAGCAGGCATACATTACAATACAAATGATGACTGGGCATTATCACACAGCTAAATGTTAACAATTGCAAAACATTTATATGTATACCATATAAAGAATTGAATTTTCTAAGTCAGCAAAAAATGATTAAACAGTACATGGCATGCATGGACAGGATGACAGGAGCTGTCACGAACTGAACAGAACTGGATGAAAAGGAAAGAATAACTTTATAGAATATGCACAATGCTTCTTTAGTAGATAAAAATCAAATGGGGCACAACAGGGCACACACAAAAATATGAGACTTTTCAAAATGCATCCATTTCAGGCACCAAATAAAAAGTTGTGAGGTAAAATTGCATAAAGATTAAAGGAACACTGTCAACCTGTTTGCATCATACTATTACTAGTTAAAACCCCACATTTTATTATTGCTTACCTTCTCTAAAAATTCATTGATGTTGCTGTTTGTTTTGTCTGTCTCCTTGTTTAGTAGAACTGAAATACATGCTAATGTATATTTATAAACAACTTTGTTTTGTTTACAATCCTGGATCTGTTCTTACTGAATACTTCCTGAACATTAGAAACACCTCCAAATAGTGCAATCACTCATGATGCAATAGCCTCCTATACTCCCACTGCATCATGAATGGCAAGACTGTGTTGGAGGTGCTCCCAAACCCAGGAAAGATGCAGTGGAAATTGACCAAGGAATGTAAACAAACCTGTTATTGTGTGGTAACACCAGTATGGTGGGCAGTCTGTTTTTCACTTTTTAAAAGACAAAAATAATCAGAATCAAACTACCAGCTACATCAGCAATATTTACAGAATGTTGGCAATCATAAAACGTATTTTTTCAATAAGGGACACTTTGAGGCCTAAGGGGGTTGACTTCAAAATGTGAAATGTCAAAACCATAATAAAAAGATGAATGAACATTCATGAAAACATACGTGAAATCTGTTGAAGACTGATATAGCTTTACCAATAACAATTTTTTTAACAGAACAATTGAGCATGAAAGGAGGAAACACAAACACATTTATAAAGTAAAGGAGCTACTTTTCCTGATACCTGGAGCTATCTATATTTTCGAAAAACTTCAGCCACTGATTTACAGCCTGACAGTTTAAAGCACTTAAAAGCAGACATCATATAACAGGACAGATGTGTAAACTGAAAGGTCTGTCCGTGTGAGCTTTGGAGCTGGATTACAGGTGGTATAGATTAAGAAAAACACATGTCAATGGCGAATGTTGACCAATGGTATTGCTGTGGTGCATAGTCTTGTTTGCGCACACTTGTACTATATATTTACCTAGGACAGAGCAGATGAGAAGGCCGCATCTTTGAATGGGGGTAAAAATAAGAATAAAAGTAGAGGATCAGTACCTAGATCTATTTAAAAAAAAACAGAGGGGCTTGAAAATGAAAACCATATCACATACAGTATACAAGTGGTTCGGCATCTAATTCAAATGGACCCAGTACCAGTGAAAATACAAGGGACATTTTATATTTACAAAATGGCAGCCATCCTTTTTTAGTAAGGGGGGCAACAGAGAGTGTACCTCCTCCTCTGAACCAGCAAGACCTATGGGAAGAAACAGCTGTGGAGCTACCTTTGGAACCACAAATCAATGTGGTAACTGTACAGACAACTTCACCATGTACCAGAATAACGGCTGCACCTGGCACCTACCCCAATCTCCCAGAAATTCCACCAACTTACAAAATCCTGAGAAGGAGCCCTCAACATGTACATTTTCAACATCATATAGAAGGACAAGAAGAGGGACAAGGGGAGATTGGCAGAGGAAGAGAATGACAGAGAGGAGGCAGGTGGACTCAGGGGAGAGGGAGATACCATTGGAGAATACACCCCTGGAGTAAATAAACAACGTGGTGGTTAATCTATTAAACTATGAACTCACTGTGGCAGAAGAAAGAGTTTTACAAAAAGGCCTGAAATATGTCACCATCACCAACCCAAAAGAGTTCGATACTATGCTTGATTTACACAAATTTATATGCAAGCTAGATTTGAAAGTGTCCTTTGACGAGGAATGTACTGATCCCAGAAATCCCCTCAACATACAGAACAGTGAACAAACTTTTAATTTAAACAGCGAGCGATCTTCTAATTTGGACAAACTGAAGAAACCTTTGACATATATTCCACCTTCTTCACCAGTAGTCATCACTTTTAAAAGAGTATGTGAGAGAAATATTTTGGAATTTTTGAACATGAACCAAAAAAACAAGATTCAACAATTGCTCAGTGGAAGAACATGAAGCCTTAATAAATTTTGCACAGAACACATCACTAGAGATAAAGGCAGCTGACAAAGGGGGTGCAGTCGTAGTGTTAGATAAAGTTAAGTATGAGCAAGAGTTATCTAATCAATTCTCTAACAGTGAATTTTATAAAAAGTTACCTAGGGACCATACTTCCCTTTTCAAATAAATTGATGTCTATCGGTACGGTGTTTGGTTAAGTGGTACTAATACTAAACAAATGAATGATTTTATGATTGTAGAGCATCCTGTTAGACCCACCCTGTATAATCTACCAAAAATTCACAAGACTTTGGTGGACCCACCAGCCCGCCCTGTTGTGGCAAGCATTGGCTCTCTTACAGAGCCCTTAGCACAGATGGTGGACCAATATATTAAGCTGCTGGTGCCTTCATGGCCAGTTAATGTTAGAGACACTATGCATATGTTACAGGCATTAGAAAATGTGCAAGTTTAAGAAAATGACTTATTGGTTACGCTAGACGCACAGTAAGCTCCTTATATGCCACCATCCCCAATCAGGGGGTATTGAGGCTTTGAGAAACACATTGTATGAGAAAACTGCCTACACTAATGAATTCATTGAATGTTTAGTGAACCTTACTAAGAAAATGTTTACCTGCAATTGTTTTGTTTTTAACAAGGATTTGTACCTTCATATAAAGGGCTCTGCGATGGGGGCCTCCTTCGCACCAAATTATGCCTACATTTATTTGGTATACTGGGAGTGTCTGAGTGTGATGTCAAAATAAAATCCCTTTAGGCAACACCTGTTTTTGTATAAATGCTACATTGATGACATCATATTGATGTGGAGGAGGCCCCCAACAGCTGTTGAGTTGTATTTAGAATCCACAAATCCAAATGTAAAATTTACAAAAAAAATGAGAATGAGCAGTAGATCACATTTTTGGACCTACTGATTATTAAAAATGACAAGGGAAGATTGGATACCTCTCTGTACAGAAAACCTTCATCAAAGAATGCACTGTTACTGTTTGATAGTTGCCATTCCAGACATATAATTGAGAACATACCGAAAGATTAGTCTGTGCGCCTCAAGAGGAATGCTACCTCTGAGGCTAAATATAACAAAAGTGCTACAATGATGGCAGAGAGATTTGAGGAGAGAGATTACAATAAGGGGATAGTAAGAAAACCAAAAGAGAGAGTGGAGTCCATTAATCAAATCACTCTATCAGAGAAAAAGCAAAAAAGGACACTAAGCATTCAAATTACCAGTTTCCTTTGAATTTTGTGACAGATTTCACCCCTCAATCTTATAAGATAAAATAAATATTGGCTAAACACTGGAATCTGCTGTCCCTAGAACCAAAATTGTCACAAGAAGTACTCAACCCACCCAGAATGGTATATAAGAAAGGAAAAAAACATTGGGGACTTGGTTACCAAAAGCCTGTATACAGTATCTACCAACACTTTGAATTCCCCTTTTCCAAGTGGGACTTTTCAATGTGGACATTGCTCTTTTTGTATCCATATACAATTAGGTACCATATTTAAATAAACATCCACCCACAGATAAAACTTTTGAAAACAGACACTTTATTAACTGTTCCACACAAATTGTTATTTTTGTGGCAAGCTGTGAATGTCATAATTTTTATGTAGGGAAAACTAAAATAATGTTTAAAAGTCAGATATCTGAACGTCTAAGAAGCATCAAAAATAAAGACAAGACCAATGCGTTAGCATTACATGTTATGCAAAATGGCTCAGCTCATAGATTCAGATTCCAAGGATTGGAAAAGTGTCTTTCAGTGTTAGGGGTGGAAACATAAACAACAGATTATCACAGGTTGAGAGCAAATGGCAGTACATTTTAAAGGATCATGCACAAATGGTACTTAATGCACTGTTTAGCCTTGTACCTTTTTTGAAGAAAACTTAAAGAAACACAAATCTACATCTTTCTACAATTTGTATGTTCTTTTTGATGATGTGTGCAATAGGGTCTAGGTGCAATAGGTAATTATTTTTCTGAACTGGTTGAATATTTTGTTTGTCTCAATTGTCCAATGAAATAGTTAAGTAAATTTAAAATTCAAAATAGTTTACTTATGTACATAATATTTAACTAAACCTACACCTGTTGTGTGTAAGCTAGGTGATATGAATTGAGTGACCGTTGATAAATTACTGTGATTTTGTCCATTTTTGTGCAATTTACACAGTTCAGGACATAATAGGCCAGATATTCAAACTGCGCCATTGTGTGGCGCAAGCCCCTGCGCTGCTCAAAATAGTTGCGCAGGGGTGTGGCCAAGGCAATATTCAATGGAGTTGTGCTATGGCGCAACTTCTTTGAATATCACCCCCTGGCCACAGCTACTGTGCATGGCATAGTGGAACTGCACCAGCGCAAGTGGTCAGAGTGGAGCATTGAGATGCGGTGGCATAAATTCCATTGCGCCATGCATAGCACCTGCGATATTCAAAGGGTGACATGCAAATGGGGCCATAATTTATGCAAGGTGCAGGGGGGGCAATTTGCATCAAATTACGGCCCCATTTGCATGCCATTAGCATGCAGGTGCGCCGATCCCCGACAACTTGTGCCTGGCATCCTGCCAGGCAGCAGCTGTCGGGGATCAATGCCCCCTGCAGCCCGATCACATGCATACTAGTATCCCCCCGACCCCCCTGCAGCGTGATCACAGGCATAACTGTAAGTTACCTCCCACCTACCAGTAGCCCGATCGCGGTCATAAGTGAAAGTGTCCTTCCCCCCAGTAGCCCAATAGCGGGCATAACTAAAAGTGTCCTCCCCCCTCAGTAGCCCAGTCGGGGGCATCAGACCTCTCCCCCCAAAGTCCAATATCTCTGGTGGTCCAGTAGACCGCGAGAAGCCCGATCGCGGGTGGTATCCTCCCCCACGTTGGACATCCCTGGTGATCTAGTGGTCCCCCACCCACCACACCAGAGCCCCACCACTCCACCCCCATCCCGCGGCGGGCAGCAGCACCACCCGCCACCACCTGCCGCCCTCTGACTAACAGCTCAGTAGGGCTGCATGTCCATTGGTTCAGAGCATGAGCCAATGGGCATGCAGCCATATCATACAGTCAGTCCAGATATGTGAATGAATTCACATATCTGGACTGACTTAGATGGGTGACGTCTACTGGCTCATGTTTGAACCAATGGGCGGCAGCCCTACTGAGTTGTCAGTCGGTGGGCGGCAGGCGGCAGGCAGGTGGGTGCTGCCACCCACTGGCTGACGGGGAGAAAGGGGTGATGAGGCTCGTGGGTGGGTGGGGTGGGGCCACTAGATCACCAGGGATGTCCAATGTAGGTGTGAGGATGCCGCCACATCGGGCTTCTCGTGGTCCACTGGACCACCAGGGATATTGGGCTTTGGGGAGGTCTGATGCCCGTGATCAGGCTACTTGGGGAGAGGACACTTTCAGTTATGCCCACATCGGGCTACTGGGGGAAGGACACTTTCACTTATGCCTGCAATGAGGCTACTGGGGAGGACATTTCAGTTATGCCCACAATCGGGCTACTGGGGACTTTCACTTATGCCCGTGATCAGTCTACTGGGGCATAGGGATACTATTATGCCCGGTGCTTGGGCAAGCGCACTTCAGCCCACGATCGGTATGGTGGTGCCGCTTAGGTGCGCGGGAATGTTGAGGGCCACCCACAGTTGGCAGCTGCTGTGTTGCGCCCTGCAATGCGGCAGCTCACCTCTGGGTGGCCCTCGACTTGATCCTTTTTTTCGGATAAAGTTGTGCAGTCGCAGGTAGGGGTTGTGCTTGCATAACTCTGCACGGCCCGGGCTGAATATCGGGCTGTGCAGCTTATGCATCGCCCCCCACCTGTGCCTCATTATTATTACTGATGCACCTCTCCAGCATCGGGATTTGTGCAGGCGACTTTTCCTCTTTAAATATTGCACTAAGGCACATTAGTGGGTTGTGCATGGCGCAACACTGTTGCGCCATGCGCAACCCTTTTAAATATCTGGGCCAATGTTTTTATCCTGTAATATTTTACAAGAGTGAGAATAATTAATCCATTTTCACTATGCACCTTATGTTTTTGATGAGGTTTTGGTTCTTGTTTTTACACTCTGTGCACTTTTGAATATACAATGTATGTATATGCATAGGATTGTATTGTATTGTTGATACTGGTACTTCAAGGGAGGTGCTTTAATAGGATCTGTATGTCTTGTGTTTTCCATGCCTTGAGTAAGCGTCAGAGCAACGTGAAAACGTTTGGCTTCTGGTGAAGGGTGCTGTTACTGTTATGTTTTACAAATAAATACGTTTTTAACTTTGACCAAGCAAAGTGGTCCTTTGTTTTACTATATATTTGCCCAGGATAGAACAGATGAGATGCAATATCTAATTTTCAGTGGTGTCCTGTTTTACATGTTGTTAGACTGTAATTACCCAGGATAGGGCAGCTGAGAGGCAATATGATTGCACTTCAGAAGCACTGTGAGATGTGAACATGCTCTCTGGTAGCCTCCAAACATTTGCGGACAGACTGACAGTTTCTCTAACCATGTTGTGCTGAAATTTACATTATGGCTTCAATACCTGAGGTTAGATGTATGAAGTATCTCAAACTGAATAAGCAGTAATACTCTAATGGCTGTTGTGGTCCTGAACATATTGTAGAACTGATGACAACAACGTGTAAGTCATCCCACATTAGTTTCTGTGCATAGCGGATGACAACCCACTGACTGACATCCATCTGGCTCAAAACAAAAAAAGAAAAAGAAAGCTGTAAACAGTTTGGGTTACTCATTAGGTGTTTTCAGTTAAACACTTTTTTGAAATTTTTTTCATAACAAAGATAACAGGTGCACTGTTATAGGGTTACACAAGGGTACTACAGGCAATACAGGCATATACTGCAAAAATCAGATTTGGTTTTACATAATAGTAAAATACCTGTGTGGTCAGCTCATACCAATATATTTTCCAGAGAAAGAAAAAAAATAACCAGAATACAGTAACCGGGAATGTATCTTGCAACACAGGAGAGTGTCAGTAATCTAGATATATACTAACATTATAAATTATTAACCAGAAATTAAGAAATACACAAAACCAAACCAGTAAAGGCATTTGAAGTTGATGAGAGACTAGGTGTTTGATGTACTATGTGAGTGAATATCCTTGTTTTCCATTATTTTCCTTTACACTGCCATTAGCCCCACACCGCCCAACACACACAAACAACTAAGTCTAGCACACTTATGTGCTCATGCACTGTAAAATACGTTCATTCAAACTGATTTGTTTTCTCCTTGTATGCACTGAGCCTGTACAGAAAGTCAGGCAATTGCAGGTTTGGAAAAATAAAGGTATACCCATTCAGAAATTGTTCACATTGTTCCATATAGAAACAGAATTTTATGGCAGATAAGGACTGCTTGGCTCACCCAGTCTGCCCATTACCCTACCTACTACATAAACTGCAGATTCTATTTGATTTGCAGCTTACCTTCTCCTTCCTACCACTAGGGTTGCCTTCTGTCTATCCCATGCATTCTTGAGTTCACCTATCATTCTTGACCCTGTGACCCCCCCTCAGAGAGGCTGTTCCATGCAGTGAACAAATACTTCCTCATGTTGCCCCTGAGTCTTCTCCCCAGCCTCATATTGTGACCCCTTGTTCTTGCACATCTCTTTTTCTGAAAGATGCTGCCATCTTGAACTTTGTTTATACCCTTGAGGTACTTGAATGTCTCCATTATGTCCCCCCCTCCTTTTTTTCAGGGATTACAGGCAGACTGGATGGGCCGTGGGGTCCTTTTCTGCTGAAAGTTTCTATGATTCTATGATTCTATGATATTGAGGTCCTTCAGTCTCTCCTCATAAGAGTTTTGGTGTAGTCCTTGCACCATTTTTGTTGCCTCCTCTGGACTGCCTCTACTCTGTTTATGTCCTTACAGAGATGTGATCTCCAGAACTGAACACGGTACTCTAGATGAGGTCTCATCAATTGTCTGTACTGTGCTATTACCACCTCTTGTTTTTTACTAGTGGTGCCTCTTCCTATGCACCCCAGCATCCCTCCTGCTTTCCTCACTGCCTTCGCACATTGCTTGGCTATCTTTAGGTCATCAGTTATGACTACTTCCAGGTCCCATTCTAGTTTGGCTGTTATCAGTACTTCCCCCTAATCATGTATTCCTCTCCTGAGTTTTTATGCGTCTTCCTATGCACCCCAGCATCCCTTCTGCTTTCCTCACTGCCTTCTCACATTGCTTGGCTACCTTTAGGTCATCAGTTATGACTACTCCCAGGTTCCATTCCAGTTTGGCTGTTATCAGTACTTTCCCCCAATCATGTATTCCTCTCCTGAGTTTTTATGCCTGAAGTGCATGATTTTGCACTTCATTGCACTGAATCTTAGCTGCCACACACTTGACCACTCCTCCAACTTGCCTAGGTCTTTTCTCATTCTCTTCACACCTCCAGCATGTTAACCCTGTTGTAGATCTTAGTGTCATCTGCAAAGAGCCATGCCTTCCCTTCTAGCCCCTGTGCAATGTCACTTATGAAGACATTAAAGAGTACTGACCCTAGCAGTAAACCCTGTGGTACCCCACTGGTTATCCCCCTTCCCATATACTGCTGTTGCAAGATTAGTTTATATGCAGCATAATGTCTGTAACTTTTTTCCCCGGCTGCTTATTTCACACACACACACACACACACACACACACACACACACACACACACACACACACACACACACACACACACACACACACACACAGAGTCAGGATGTCTACAAATGGGGGGGGGGGTCAATGGCTGAGACATGTTTTAATAAGCAACCTCATCCTGTTCTAAAATACCTTGTATTTCATGACTGCTCAGCAACCAACTAGGATTATAAGAAAGAACCATGAAGAGAAGGTTATATATAGGACTTGGTGAACACTAGCTAATTGGAACCAGATCACATTAGTTAAAGCTGGACTAGGCTTACATTGTGTAAATTTTACCAGTCTGGCTTTTGCCTATCTCAATTGGTTTGGTTTTTGAGGTCCAGTTTTCACCTATGCTCAATATATATTTAAACTCACTAGAAAGCTGGTAATGAGATAGATGGTAACGAGGCACTTAACTCCTTTATAATGGTTTTCAACCATGCTTGTGATATTTTTGCACCATACAAAATTAAAACAATTAAGGGAACCTCCAATCCCTGGCTCTCCAACTCCCTTATTGGACTTATGAAGAACAGAGACAACCTTTGGCATATAGCAAAAGCAGTTGGTACACCTGCTGCATTTGATACCAACAAGGCAGCTAGAAACGCCTGCACCAGACTCATCCAGTAGGCTAAAGCCTCCTACTATAAGGATCTACTAACCGAAACCTGGGGTTCCGGAAGAGACTTTTGGTGCTCTTTTAAATCCTTCATGGGCAAAGCACCCAAGACCCCCACAGATCTACTGTTGACTATGAAGGGGCCCCTACAGGAACCCATCAAAATTGCCAATGAGCTCAACAATGCATTCACTGACCTTTCAAGTGTACTCCCTGGTGACTACTTCAAAGATATGCATGCTCAGCAATGCCCAACTGTCCCTCAAGATCCCTGAAGGAAAGATGTACCCCCCTTTTACTTTAGATGTGTCATGAAAGCCGAAACCATCAAGCATATTAAAAGGGTGCTTGGCAAGACCAGAATGGGGGCGGATCTGCTTGACATGAAGCTGATTGGTCTACTCCTTAATGAACTTGCTGGTCCTCTTACCATGGTGTTTAATGCCTCTCTAAAATCAGGAGTATTTCCGAATGCATGGAAGTCAGCTAACGTAATGCCTGTCTTTAAAATGGCAGATAAAACCCAAACATCCAACTACAGACCTATATCCATCCTTCCTCCCCTTTCGAAAGTACTCAAAAGAATAGTCTCGGAGCAGCTTACTGAATACCTTGATAACCATAACCTACTCTGCCCCGCAGCAGCACGGCTTCCGTAAAAAGCACTCCACACTCACCACTCTAGTTGATTATTCATCCCAACTATATAATGCCTTGGGTAGTGGTCTGGCAGTTGGATCAGTCTTCATTGACCTCACAAAGGATTTTGATTCTGTTAATCACACCCTCATCCTAAGTTGCCTTCTGTCTACAGGTCCATCCCTAGATATGGTACTATGGTTTGGCAGCTACCTCTCTAACAGATCACAACTAGTCAAAATTGGTGATCCCCTATCCACTGCTAAGGAGGTGCACCTCGGAGTTCCGCAGGGGTCAATCCTCGATCCTCTACTCTTTAGCCTCTTCATCAACTCCACCCCAATGGCTTGCTCAGCAAACACAGTTCTCTATGCTGATGTTGCAGTGATCTCAGTCGCTGGCAAAGACCAACAATCCATCACAAATGAACTCCAAAGCTGCTTCCATAAACTTGAATCTTGGTTTACGGAAAACAAGCTACTACTAAACATCAAAAAAACAAAGAATACGCCCTTCACCACCTCCTAAAGCAAAAAGAAATACCTGCCCCTGCATATTCATAATCAAAAGGGTGAAATCTTAGACCAAGTATCTAACTTCAAATATCTCGGCATTACCTTTGATGACATGCTCACCTTTTCAAACCACATTGACTCTGTTATCAAGACTGCAAATATAAAACTTGGTGTACTTTATCATCACAGACATTCAGTGACACTGGATGCACTCAGACTAGCCACCAGTAGCTCAATACTGTCTACCATTGACTATGGGTTGCCTATATATGGGGCAGGCACAAAAACTGTTCTTAGCAGGATCAACACACTCCTCAATAAGGCCGGTCATCTTACTTTGGGGGCTACTCTCGACACTCACACCTGTTCACTGTACACTGAAACTGGATGGCTTCCATTCCATCTTAGAGGGCAATACCAAACCTGCTTACTTCTAAAAAAAGTACTACTTGGACTGACATCCCCCACACTGGGCAAACACTTTAAGCTGGCCATCCCAACTAAATCTACCCATAGTGTAGTCATTGACAAGATGGTGATTCCCTTCAAAAGGATGAAACTTGCCCTGAAATCCATCCTGTATCAAGGTCTGAAATGATACAATGAACTACCTGCTGTCCTCACTGATACTACCAAGATCAGTACCTTCAAAACTGGTCTCAAATCTCTTCTTGGCTCTAAAATTAATTGTACCTGCCTGCATTAATGTGATAGTACCTCACACCCAGTTTTCCATGTAGCTATCCCCCTCTACAACTTTCAGCTATATACCACTTTTATTCTTAATCCACTCCCCTACTGCCAATTACCTGATGATGACCTCACTTGACTGAAAGCTCCACCTCTCTCCCACCTCAGACAATGCCACCTGCCTGCACTAATGTGATAGTACCTTGCCCCCAGTTTTCCAATTACTTACCCCCCAACATCTTTCTGATATATACCATTTTTCTCTTAACCCACTCCCCTACCCCAATTACTTGACGATGGCCTCACTTGGTTGAAAACTCCACCTCTCTCCCACCTCAGATGATGCCTCCTTCAGCTTATCCCACAACCCCCTCTTATCTAATCAGTCTATCTGTTAATATTTACTAATTTGATGTGCATAAGTTCAAATTTTACTATTACTGCCTGTGTATATGCTTCAAAAAAATGTTTTCTCTGTAAACCTTGTATTTTTGTAATGTTTATTCAACACTGACGTGGAACCTTTGAAAATGAGTCCGTGACTCAAAGGTATTAATCCCAAACTGAAATAAATAAATAAAAACAGTGGTGCATTACAGTAGCGTAGCAAATTCCTAGAGGGCCTGGGTGCAAGGTGATGTTACAGGGCCCCTCCCCAGTTTTGAATAAACATCAAAATTATGATTTGAGCCCCTCAAACATCATGGGCCTGGGTGCCACTGCACCCCCTGCACTCTTGCAGCGATGCCCCTGGTGCATTATATCAAAAACACCATTATGTAGCCTCTTTTTCTAAGACTGTACCTGCTATGTTGCTTCTAGAGCTTCCTTTTCTCAAGATAGATGAGAAACTTTTGGAAACCCCAGCTCCCAACCCCTAGTTCGTGTGAGCTATCTGCTTGTCTTAATGTCAAGAAAGAAATGGTTGTGTTTTTCTTACTTCAGGCAACGAGATGCCTCTCTGGCTGTGTGGGAGAGGAAACTCTGAATTTAAATGTCACTCTCATCAGCCTTCTCTTTTTCCCTGTCTCTCACTCTCTTTCTCTCCAGACCTCTAGGGTTTGGGGAGTGGTTAGAGGTTGTGCGAGTAGTGGAGTGAGCAGACAGACCTGAAAGACTCCAAAACTGAGCTCCAGTTTGAACGGTTAACAGCTAATTGTATTTTTCAGAGTTAATCTTTAGTTACTGATGAAAGTCCAGAAAACACAAATCTCACTGCCTACAACTTTTCTGCTCAAACTTCATTTTCCAAATTTCTGCTCTGTGAATGGGAAGGCTTACAGGTCTGTCCGTTCACTCCACTGATTACAGCACAGAAGAGTGTCTGGAATCTATACTAAACATAACTACTAACATTACAAATAAGTAACCAAAAATACACAAAACAAAACCAGCAAAGGCATTTGAAGCTAATGAGAGACTAGGTGCTTAATGTACTATGTGGGTGAATATCATTGTTTTCATTTCCCTTAATTATATTCCTTCACACTGCTGTTACAGCACCCCCCAACACACACACAGCTGTGGTTATGCACCATAAAATACATTCGTTCAAATGGATTTTGTTGTCTCACTTGTATGCATTGACCCTCTACAGAAAGTTCAAAAATTGTGGTTTTGGTAACAATAAAACAAAAAATCAGAAATCGTTCATATTGTCCCATATATTGCTGTTGCGAGATTTTTTTATGTGTAGCAGTTAACAGTTCTTTCCCTTTTTTCTGACTCCTGCTTTCATACACACTGTCAGTGTGTGTGTATAAATGGGGGTTGGGGTTTATGGCAGAGACATGCTTTGGCAAACAGCCTCATCCTGTTCTAGAATATCTTGTATTTTATGAATGCCCAGCAACCCAGTAATTACATTAAATAATTCATACCTACTGTACCTACATATTGCAAACACGCTGCTTGAGGAGTACGAGCAAAATTCACAAGAATTCACTCTACTCACCTACGCTTTCTGTCGCGCTCCTCAGTACTGGTTATGGACTGTCAAACAGTTAAATTAGCATTAAAATTGCAAACTCTGAGATCCATGATCAAATCCCAGCACAACCATTACCTCAGCATTTGACCCTGAGCAAGCCACTTGACTTCCTTGTGTACCACTGCACCCTACAGTTACATTAGTAGAATCAGGCTCTAACTGAACACAAGATGTTACACTGCAGTTGGACTAAACTGGGAAAATACATTGTAATAAATGGTTATGTCACATATAATAAAGCAATATGCTGATGTAATAAATATAAAAAATGACAGTGCTGCACAGTGGAATCCTCAGAAGCCAGTCTTGTGAATGAACACGAAGTGCACAAGCCACAGGAAGGGGGGAGGGGGCAAGATATTAAAGAAATCTATACTTACATGGCCACAGACAGAGGTTGCGAGGTTCAACTTTGGGTACAGAATTGGCAGGCGAGATTTCAGTAGGGAAAAGGAAATCAGGAAAAGGCAGCACTCCATCTGGCATGCAGTGTCTAGAAAAGGATGTGTCGAGAGCCAAAACTTGCCTACTAATTCCATGCCCGGAAACTGAACTGTCTTTGATCAATGGCACATGTTTTATGGAACATCTCTCAATAGCTGCAAGCTACTGTAATTTGGATACATGTCTAAAACTCCGTACTATGACTTTTTACATTTCACTTACACATTACAACAGTATGTTTTACTAAATGACCACGTTTGAAAATGAAAAAACAAAACAAACATGGAGGCCTTATGACTGGCCAGAGAGAGATTGGATGATGGGCGCATGCACATGGTGAACGCCAGCCATCAAGTAGTGCAGTAAATGTGCAGTGATTGCCATTCACCTCCAGTTTTAATAAGCCCATTCGGAATCTGATAAACTCCATTTTCCTATTGTCACAGCAACATGCCTGCAGAGCTATGCTCACTGCAGATGTAAAAAAGGGGCTAAGAGACCCAGGTGTTGACTTGTGATTTCTGCAACCGCAACATGACCACATGGTGAAGTTGCCATAAACTAGTTCTTTAGCTGTAACTGGAGGGACCACCACTCCCCGCATATGATGTAGTTTACGCAGCAGGAAAAGTGTCAGAAGGGACTGGTGAGACAGTCTGGGCCAACAGGTTAAATGCCAGCCTAAATGCTGGTACATCCAGCAATCCTGACCTACAGCATTGAATAACTGTTTGTCCCACTCTTCACCCCCAATTTTAAATTACTCAGGAGGGGTAACCAGATCTGATGTTAGGTAGTTTCCAATCTGTTGGCACATTATACCATGGAGGGCTAGATATCTAAGTATGTCAGTATATGGTTATATCTATCCTTGCTCTAACCACCCACTCTCGAGGAGCCTCACATAGCTGCCAACATGGGAGTGATATGTGGGGCTAAGGGAGGGGTTACTGTTTAGAATGTGGTTACTTGCCCTAGAAGAGGTATTCCTCAGACCTCCATCTCATTCTTTCTGTAGGTAAAATCCTGTGTTGTATGTTGGTTCACAATATTTTTTTTTTTTTATTTTCCATGCTGGGTTTGTATAATAGTGCTACAGAAAATTATTATTATGGCTGTACATTAGCTACTGTGAGCTGACTGCATTTCACACCACATGTTGCTTAAAGAAGGTTTTGTGCAGGTTAATCTTTATTTCCCCTTTAGGCTATATCTACAACACAAACAAAGGAAGTTTTGTTTAATCCTTGCAATGATGTTAATTTCCTAGCAGCTGGCTTATATCCTTTTTCTGACTCTTGCATATTGTATCTCTCACTGTGTGCCAATGCTCAGCAGGCTTACGTTCTCTAACCTATATGTCTTCAGATCTGATGGCAAGTTATTGTTCTCTCCCAATAATATGGCTGATGTGTTAAGGGTTGTGTACCGGAATGTCTAGGGGATAAACATGCCCATACTTGGATTTGGCATTTATCCAGAAAACAGATAACCTGCAGGGAGAAGCCATGAAATTGACACTGGAATGGGTGTGGGAAGTGCTGGCTAGCACTGGAAATAAAAAAAATGAGGTGTCACCATTCTATTTCACAAGTGCCTACCCACGAAGTTTTTAATATCAGGCCAGGGAAATAACCCAGTGAGATAACCAGAGTATCTATCTTTTTCCACTCCAGCGTTAGTATGTGCAGTGTATTGTCATAACCAGGATAGTGCAGATTTCTTCCCGAAGTTGCACAGGAAATTCTAAAGGCTTATGAAGAAGTGGAAGAAGGCATGGTCATAATGAGTGGGGGGGGGGAGTACTACAATGAGGTGTAGGACCCATTCCTGTAGAGACCAGGTACAAATAAGCAGAATGAATTGTCAAGAAAAGGGTTGCATCACATGGGGCAGGAATGGTTGCTTAAAGACCCCTGGAAGGAATTAAATCCAACAACCAGGGAGTATTCTTTCCACTCTGCCCTGCATCACAGCAGTAACTGAATAGACTACTTCCTTATATCACAACATTACCTATGCATGATTTAAGATGTCCAGCTGGGGGGCCTATTATAATATCAGATGACGTGTGTACATTTTACGCTACTGGTAGGGGAGGGGCCTAGGAAGTCTCCCAGGTGGTACCTAGATGTAAATATTATAAAAGACTCCAAATTTCAGGAAGAGTTCTCAAAACAGTTATCACAATTCTGCTTGGTAAATGACACTCTAGAAATTTCTACTGAATCCATATGGGAAGATCACAAAGTAACGATGAGGGATATACTGTAGCACAGGCTGCAAAAAATTAAAAAAGAAAGGGCCATGGTGCTGGGAGACTCAGAAATATATTTAAAGCTTTTGGAGCACAAATATCAGAATATACAGGACCCATCTGCAGATCTGCTGTGGAAGATACAATCTTAAGTATAGGATTAATTCCATCACATCATACAGGGTGCATATTTCCCTGAGGAACACTAAACAACATCATTGTGAATACTGGGAAATGGCCAGAAAACTCTTAGCATTTGTGCTAAAATGCAACAAGCCCAACAAGTCCAGCAATTTATATTTATCTGCAGTAACATCCCTTAAAGGCAGTAACTCTGGCCCCAGTCCCTGAAGCCCACCCTGCCCCTTCGAAGCCCGAGGCTGTTCAAGATACCACCCCCTCCCCCGAGGAGACCAGAGGTCATGGGGCCAGTCCCTAAAGCCCTCCCTGCCTGTTGGAAGCCCGAAGCTGTTCAATGTAATTTTACCTCTCTCCTGGCTGCAGTCGCGACCATTGGCAGAG
The DNA here is from genome assembly GCA_016271365.2 of Neoceratodus forsteri. Lineage (NCBI taxonomy): Eukaryota > Metazoa > Chordata > Ceratodontiformes > Ceratodontidae > Neoceratodus > Neoceratodus forsteri. The sequence goes on from CM057450.1 coordinate 1,404,896,855, forward strand.
GACTGCACGGTTACTGCATCTGGTGCCTTTTTCCAGCAATGGCTGCAAGCGCCCCTTCTCACTGCTACAACACAGCAGAAAACGCATATTTATTTGGTGCTTAGGCTGGGACTGATCTGTAATTTTGTGACTGATTTTCCCTGTTTAAAGCCACCCTGCACAAGTAGTTCTGTGTAAATTATCTATACTTTAAAAAAATTAGAGTTTCTGCTGCTAAAGGTTTGGGCATAATTAATTGTACCCTGTGCAAGAACAACTGGAGATTGTAGTTAAAAGTGTTTGAAAGTTTAACCTGTGTGCAGACAGCTTAGCACTGCGTAGCCCGAATTCCATAGAAAGCCTCTTAATTTTTTGAATCCAAATGTTCAGACTAAGCCCTGTGCTCATTTGCTCCTCACTACCCTCTCCTGTACCTGCCCTCCCCAATCATTAATCTGCTCTCCCCATCTACCTGCCTACTTAATCACCCCTCTCTCTCCCTCTCCTGCAGATATCACCCACTCCCCCGAGGAGACCGGATGTCGCGAGGGCCAGTCCCTGAAGCCCTCTCTGCCCATTGGAAGCCTGAAGCTGTTCAAGGTAATTTTACCACTCTCCTGGCTGCAGTTGCGACTGTTGGCAGAGGACTGCATGGCTACTGCATCTGGTGCTTTTTTCCAGCGATGGCTTCAAGCTCCCCTTCTTACTGCTACAACACAGCCAAAAATGCACATTTATTTGGTGCTTAGGCTTTGCCCCGCTGTTCGGCTCCCCACCACCCTTGATCGGCACTCAAATTTATAGCTAGGTTTGGTCAGGTGACCTGCTGAAATAACCTATCAGCCCACTTTTCCAGCTGCAGTTTATAGAAAATCAACACTAGTGGCCACTGCTACATACCTCTCTCTATCTACATATACAATGATATCTCTACTATTAGCAGCCCTCCTGACTTCCAGGATCTTACAACAAGCTCAACAACCTTCCCCCCCCCCCCGAGGCACCCAAACCACACTACTACAACTTTTCCACTCATCATTTATCAATGATGACTGCAGACCCTGTCCCTCCAACATCTCCCACACAAGCCAAAATGATCCTGCTGGCTTATACACACACACTCACATTAACACTCACACATGATATGCATTCTACCTCAGTTCTCCCGCCCTACAGACCACAACCCCCCACCATCCCAGTAAGCCCCAAAATAGACCCCCTCACTTCCCCAACCCTTCTAGCAAGCATCATTCCCAGTCTCCCAGTCCCTACCACCAACGCAAAAAGCCCTACACCCTACCAAATCCCAACGTCACTGACCCAAACACTGCAGGTTGGCCCTCCTGCAGCACACCCTTCTACTTCTCTTATTATCTGGCAGTATCCACCCCAACCCTGGACCACCCTGCACTATGGCCTCCCCAAACAACCCAAGGGGCAGTCTACTGCTAACTACTCTTAATATATGCAGCCTACCAAAAAAACACATCCCCCCTCCAAGGCTGGATTGCCCAGCATGCACTGGACATCCTAGCCCTCTCTGAGACTTGGCTCTCTGAAAGAATACCCAATGATGCTGTCTCCCTCAGTAATTATTCCATCTTCTGGGCCAATAGGACCAGCAAGAGAGGCAGTGGCTGTGCAATTTATGTTCAATCCTCACTTCATGCTACTGAAGCACAAACCCTCGCACCACAATATGGCACCCAGACACTTACAGTCAAACTCAGTCTGAGTACCAAAACGCTCCACATCACTTTGTCCTATATCCCCCTGAGAAACCAAAAACTTGCATTTGATTCTATCCTTCACAGTATCTCCCACCTAGCTAATACTAGTGAAATCATCATAATGGGTGACTTCAGTGTCAACTGGCTATCTCCTGCCTCATCCAGCTTCAAAGACACTGCCCTGGCATACGATCTTGCCCAACTCATCACCTCTCCTAACAGAAGGTACAATAGATCCAGGATCTCCACCCTTTTAGACCTCATCTTCACCAACAGGCCATGGAACCTCTCCCATGCCATGGTGCTCCCTGACTCTATCAGTGACCACTCCCCGGTGACCTGCTGGTGGTCGGGTAAATTGCCCCCTGCCCCTCCCAAAATCTTCTTGCAGAAATGGCTAAAAAGAGGAGGCCTAGAGAACCTCAAAGCCCATCTAACTACCAGCAATTGGCTCCCCATTTACACCATGCAGTCAGTAGACCTAGCACTCGCCCATGTTATAACCACTTTCAACAAGGCCTGCGACATTTTCGCTCCCCTCTCCAAGCAAGTAGTGAAAACCAGAACCAACCCCTGGATCACACCCTCACTACTTATCCTGCTCCAACAAAGGGACAACCTATGGCATAAGGTCATTGACTCCCAATGCACGCAGGATAGACAACTATACGGGGAGGCCCGAAACAAATGTACATGGGCCTTATGGCAGGTGAAAGCTACTTACTACCAACAAACCCTAACCTCCTCCTGCGAAGATGGTATAAAATTCTGGAACAATATAAAAGAACTCAATGGGAAATCCTGCTCCCCCACCCCCACTCAACTCACTATAAATAGGGATATCACCCAGGATCCTTCCACTATCGCAGAAGCTCTCAACTCCGCCTTCTCGGACCTCTCCCATATCCTCCCTCCTATTTCTTCTACCCTGTCCCCCCCACCCTCCCCTGACACCCTGCATAACGTCAATTTGATACCCTTCAGGCTACGAGTCATCTCCTGCCGTGAGGCAAGATACTACATTGCCAAAGCTAACGCCAATACCCGTTACAGCAATGATTCCCTAGATCTTAAACTCATTCAGCTGACCCTGGATGTCACATTACCCCACCTTACCAAAATTCCCAACCTCTCTCTCTCTATGCCTCAGTCAGTTCCCCTCGACCTGGAAGAGAGCCATAATCACTCCCATTCTGAAGAGCGGCGACCCCACTAACACAAGCAACTACAGACCAATTTCAATACTGCCACATCTCTCCAAAGCACTGGAAAAAATAGTTTTGGACCAGCTAACAGAACACCTAACTAAACACAACCTTCTCTGCCAGGAACAGCATGGTTTCCGGACTGGCCATAGTACCATCACAGCACTTTCTGAGCTCACCTCGTTTGTCCACGAGGCCCTAGACCAAGGCTCAATAGCAGGTGCGATCTATGTGGATCTGACCAAGGCATTTGACACGGTCAGTAACAAGCTACTGCTTTGTGTCCTTCCACAACTAAATGTGGTCCCAGAGGCAACTGCCTGGTTCAAGGATTACCTCTCAGGCCGGTCTCAACAAGTCAGGATAAACACCACCATCTCCTCCTGCAAAACAGTTTGCTCTGGGGGCCCACATGGGTCTATACGCGGCCCGCTTCTATTCACCCTCTTTTTAAACTCTCTCCCAAGGCATGCAGTGGTCACCTACTACTCTACGCTGATGATGTGGTACTGTTCTGGAAACACCCACAACCGAACGCCCACCAACTAGCCTTAAAGTGTTCTTCTGGGAGCTAGAGACCTGGTTCACTGAACACCACCTGATCATCAACTACAAAAAAACTAAGTCCATGATCTTTGCGCACCATCAAAGCCCACACAGTCAGTTGGCACTCCTAATCAAAAACATACAAGGTGCCCCACTTGAACATGTTACAAATTTTAAATACCTGGGTATCACATTAGACACCTCCCTCTCCTACCATAGTCACATACAACTTCTCTCCTCCTCTGTCAACGCTAGAGTGGGTATCCTCTACAGACTTAAACACTGCTTACCCACACAGGCCATGCATCTTGCAGTCTCCTTCTCAATCTTATCCCTAGTTGACTACAGGATAGTGATATATGGCTCAGCAGAACCCACCACGCTACGTAGCATAAACACTGCCTTGAATAAAGCCTGTCGCCTCGTCACCGGCAGTGACAGACTAACTCATACCTGTGAGCTCTATGCTTTGGCTGGTTGGCTAAATTTCCAACAAAGACTAAAGTATCACACCTACATCCTTGCAAAAAAGATACATCTCCAGCTAGCACCCGTCGGCCTTCTCTCCATAATCAGCGCAGCCCCCCTCAGGCGTAATACAAGGCTAGCAGCAAACTCCTCATTTCTGGTCCCCCATTGTAGAACATCCCTTGGGCAAATATCCTTTTGCTACCGTGCCCCTCTTTGGCTCAATACATTACCACCCCCTCTCTCTCAGATCCATAGCATCTCCCTATTCAAAACAGGCCTCAAAGCTCAACTACTTGAGTCAGCTAAATGTGACTGTGGCTAACACTGCCCACCGCTTGTGTTCCCAAACCCTCCAAATACCTGACACATGGTCTCTCTAGATCCCATGAATCAGCATCCTGCATGTCTCTGTCAAGGGTTATCTAGAATGTTGCCTACTACTGTCACCGGTTAACTAAGTTAAAGCCTGGACTGCACTACCAGTACTGTTATGTGAATACTGCTTGTTTATGTATGTTTCTTCTGTATTTGTTTACCCTCCACCCCCGGTAACCGATGTGGAGCCTTTGCAAAAGAGTCTGTGACTCAAAGGATTGTAATTCCAATTATATTCAATAAATAAATAAAAATTAAAATAAAGGTCACATCACCTCACAGTCACAGGACATTAATGACACCTTTTGACAATTTTATGCACATGAACATTTTTTTTACTTGCTGTTTATTGCAGTAAAGTAGATTGCATCAGGCTTATTCTGGCGACTCTCAAGCTGCCATTTGCTATAACCAGAAATCACAGAATCCCCTACAGCTGATGTCAGAGCTGGGCTGTTGCAGCAGTAGAGTCAGTAGCCTAATTTGCTGCAGTAAACAGTAAGTAAAAAGTTCTTAAATTTCCACATGAAGTCCAAATCAGGGCAAGACCACTGTTGGGTGTGGGGTTCTAAGTGCTGACTGCCCCACTTTAAAACATATAGGTCCAAAACAGAAATCCTTCTTCTAAACTTCACACCTTCCCCACAATAGCTACTAGAGTGGCAACTCAAGTAGGTGCCTTGGAATGCTAATCTAACCCCAAATTTACTGGAAAGTCTTAATCGAGACTCACTACAGTCGGAAGTGGAACAAGACTTCCTTGGTTGGAAAAATCTTGGGGATAACATCACAGCACATAAAATGATGGCATTCCCAAAACTAATGTATTGTTTCACAGACCTCCCGACCTACATCTCTAAGGAGAAGCAGCAGTGAATAGAAGCCCTATTATCCAAATTCCTGGGGGGAAGGGGAGACAGAGACCTCATTTAAGCCTTAAAAGCTATGTGTCCCAGGAATTAACTAATGTATTTAAAGGGGCTCAATTTTCAAAGGTCATAGAATCACACAAGGTGCTTGCACCAGAAAAGAATGATGCAAGGAGCAAGCTATATCAAAACTTGCATCAGTTCCAATGTCTAACAATGCTTGTGTCAAAAGCGGAATTGCCTGTGTCAAAGTAGCTTAAATCAACTTGCATAAAAAAAAGGGTATGACATGTTGCAATGGGACTTGCGTCAAAAAATGACACACCATCCCCTTTTTTTGGATTTTCAAAGCTGGATAGCATTCATTTGTTAGACCAGCCAGAGTTGATCTGACTGACTCTGGAACATATGAAGGAGAGGGTAAATCCTGTAGAAGTTTGGTTATAGAGCCCAAGTTCCTCTGCAGTACTAGTTTAGAATTTTTGGGGGGCTTAAAATGCCATTGTCTTGGCCTATTCATCTGCCACATATTTTGACTCGGCTAGAGTCATTCTCACCCAATGCACTGTCTTTTTGACTCAGCTTGAGTCATTCTTGCTCCATGCATCAGTCATCTTTTTGACTCACCTTGAGTTATTCCCACCCCCTGCATGATCTTCTTGACTCAGCTTGAGTCATTCCCACCCTCTGCATTGTCTTTTTGACTCAGCTTGAGTCATTTTCACCCTCTGCATTGTCCTTTTGACTCAGCTTGATTCATTCTCGTCCCATGAATTTCTGACTCGGCTTGCGTCAATCTCTCCTCATGCATTATATTTTTGATGCAACAGATCTCTTGTATCATTTTGGGGGAATTTGCTACAGAGAATGCTTGTCTTGCAAAATATGGTGCACAGTATTTGGTGCACCTGGATTTGGTGTAAAGTTGTTGTTTGACACATCTTGTGTCGGTCTAAGGACCCTTTGAAAATCTGGCCCAAGGTTTTCCTTCAGGTAGACAAACAGAGATATACAAAAATCTTGTTTACAGATGTGACCTGGGGAAGGGAAAAGAGGGAGAAGTAAACAGCAAAACAAAACAGAAAATATTATATAAATACAATATTAAAAAATCAGAGAAGGTTCCAATATTCAACATATATGTTCAGCAATTGGGGGACAGGTAGACCACAATAGTTAACCAGCAAATCAGGTACAATCACAGTAGGACACAATTAGATTTTTGAGAAGCAATTTAGCAGAGACATTGCTGGTGGGGGAGCTGTTACCAGAGGTAAGGTTGTTTTACACCCGAGGGACTCTGTAACTAAAAGCAAGTTACCCAGAATTCAGTTTACACTGACAATGAACTGGTTACCAGAATGAGAACAAACATGGTGTGCAATCAGAGAAGCAGGGGTGAGGAGGGTGCACAAGTAATTTGGGATTGTGTTTTGCCAGTATTTAAATCCCTAAAGAGCAATGTGTTATTGATGTTTGTGATACAGTGAAGGCCAGCCCAGACAGTCATATAGTGTGCAATAATGCATCTGAGCAAGGGCTTAGTGTATAAACCTATAGGGGATATTGAATAAGGACCACAGTTATGTTAACTGGCATTTTGGGATGACATCATAAGCAACATCCCCAAAATCAATAACTGGTAGTAGTAAGAGTTTTTTGATTAGCCTTTCTGCCACTACAACAAATATAATTAGAACAACATTGGAAAAAAATATACAGAAAGATGAAAAAGGCATCCATATTTTTAAATAATACATATAGAAAACGCATGCATAGATAGTCTGTCATTGCACAACTAAGTGGTCTTGGGGTCCCTTTTAAAAATATTTCCTCAATGAGTACCCAAGAAGATAAAATAGTAATGTCAGAATGGAGCTGTAGATCTTAGCTATAGCTAGGATATACAATAGTAAAGTCAGAATGGAGCAGTAGACCTCAGCTAAATCTGTATAATACACATTGTAAATGGAATATTCCCATAATCCAAGGGGTTCAAGCCTGGTTACCTACCTCCCACCCCAGCACTTTTCTATAAGGGACCAACAGTCACTAAACCCAACATTGGTCAAAGAAGGACAATATGAAAAGAACTGCCCCAAAAGGCATTCCACTCCATTCTCCATTACATAATCTTGATCAAAAAGACATGTAGATTATATAAATTTCACAATTTTAACCATCTCATGCTTTTTATTACTAGCTTTCAAAAAGTTAATTATGCTGTGTTTTATTTCAGGCTCAGTGGTACTCATTTGTTGGGCTGAAAGGGCATCAGGAGCTAAAATGCTTAGGCAACAGATTTGTTAGAAAAACATTTCCCTTTAAACAGAAAATTTAGATCAGACATAAAGAACATGAAGCTTTTCTTTGTGGCTAAAGTCACAGCTACATAAAGAATTTGGTCCCTGTACCTTCCCATAGTATTTTTCTAGCAGTTTACTCTCGTATAACTCCAGACACAAGTATGTAAATAGTTTCCTGTCATGGAGGAGATCAACACAGATAAATATGGCTCCATAAAAACAAACCTTTTGTTTCTAGACACCCATTTGCAGGCTTCTGGCTCTCTAAGTTTCACTGACTCCAACTGTGATGCCTGTTGATCTATTTTAGCTTTCATTTTACTTTTCTCTAAGGTGATTGGCTTTAATGAGGGGAAAACCCATAAATAATCAATAACTGGAAGGATTAAGCACTCAGTAAGGCATTTGGGCGTCCCCAGGGAAAGGCATTCCCCTCTCCCGGTAGAGGGCTCCAAGCTTCCTGTGGAATTTAGAAGCTAGTGTCTGGGTACATGAAGAAAAGTTAAGGGAATTACCCAGAATGACACCAAGATACTTGTATTTGGACACTGAGAATAAGGAGGCACCATCTGAGGTATTAATAGTCAAGGTGGGGGCAGCAGATAGACACTGTTTGGTATCAGAGAGCATAGAGGTAATTTTGGATTGGTGAGAGTGAAATGATTTGCATTAAACCAACTAGGTAGTGTGTTGAGGTCCCCTACAGAGCAGCAGAGACATCAGCAAGACAGCACACAGGTCAGTAAAGGATGGTGTCATCTGTGTACCTGTCAATATTCTAGGATTTTACGGACTGCAGTAAGTCATTTACAGAACGGGTAAATAGGAGGGGCCCTAGAACACAGCTTTGTGGGACCCCATACAGATTTGTCTAGGATCAGATAAAACTGGGTCAGTAAAGACAGATTGGGTACAACCAGGGAGGTAAGAAGAGAGCCAGAAAAGGGGAAGAGCAGGTGGGGTCAGAGGCATTGCATTTATTTAGAAGAGAATGGCCTATTCTGGAGGGTGTCCAGGCTGTCCTCTCTTCTCCTGAAGAGGTATGAATGATCTGTCTTGTGTCACCCACATGCCTAGTATGCAACAGAAGTAAAGATACGGTGGTATGAACAGCACTTAAATAAATCCAGTTTCTTCCTTCTATTAAATCACAAGACACATCAGTATCTCTGGATAATGTTTCATGTTCGCTTGAGCACTTTGTCTGGCCCACTGTTATTTGCTGTGTTAATACTATTTAAAATGAAATTCAGAAAACACTGACTACTACATATAATAAACTTAAGAACATTATACACCACTGTATCATGTGCAACAAACATACTGTACTCCCTGCAAAAAGATATCATTCAGATGTCAGACATCTAATATATTTTTGTGCCTTACATGCTACCTATTTGCTTACAGTACTGATACTTTCTGCATAAGACTTCAATAAAATAAAGACTACTACACATTGTTCTTCCTTTAAAACTTACACTTACAGAATAATAAGGAAGTTTAAGGCAGCCCATGGGATTATGCTGTCTTTGTTCTGTAAATACCTTGTTCAATATTGTTAAAAAAGGACACAAAAAATAGTACAGAATTATATACTGAAAAAGCAGTAATTCACTTCTCACCTATCCCATCAGCACAAAGTAGTTGCTCCACCACATGAGACACAGTGGTGCTACCTGGATATAACAATTTAGTGTTTGATGACTAGAATATGGTGCTTGTGCGTACTTTAATTTTTGCCTTTCTTTTTTCCCACCCTCAGTAGAAGGGTCAGGTGGCATTTAAGGAAGCAAGGGCCCAAAAAGAGATAACATCTTCCAACTCACTGAGAGTGTGGACAGTAGCATGCAGGAGAGGACCCCCCCTCGCCATGGAGGAAACCTCTGAGGATCCATGGCTACCGATCTGCCTGTCCTCAAGGCATACTAAGAAGAGATAACCTTAATGCCTGATTATTTTCCTTGTTTTGGATATAGAGAAGATGCTCCATGCTGTATCTTTTGTCTTGGTGAAGGAGCAGGATATCGTTTTGATGCTATTGATACTGCTTCGATTGGAAAACAAAGACCTTGAAAAGTGATGAACTTGGAAAGTGGTCACTAGAAGGTTCTTAGGTGCTTAGGACAATGTGGTAGACATTGCAGTTAATTAGAAGTCAGAAGGCATGGAGAAGATTCTGCATAGGATGTTACGGGAGCTAATGATTAATAGTTCTTCATGAGTGGGAATAGGTATGATGATGGTTGATGTCAAGATGTACAGATGCTAGTGACTGAGAGGATTACAGAAAATGCTGATGTAAGACCATTCAATAATATGAAGAAAGGTGGATGAAATGAGCTCATGTTCAAGATGACAGGCAGCACACAGATCTTTAAGTTCGATGTCTACTTCACTAATAGAGACTTGATGAAGGGTTTCGGATGAAGTTTGATTAATCCCAAGAAGGAGAAAATGTCAAAGGCCTGCTAAAAGAGGGGTGTTTCTGATGAAGATGGAAAGACTTGGAGACTGAATGATTTGTACTGACCCTCAGAATAGTGAGGTATGGTAGCAGAAGGTTATCATTGTAGGTACGAGGATGAACTGTTGAGGATCTTCTCTGAATGGCAACATGGTACATCTGAATAGAATGTGTTCTGATTGCAGATGGCTAAGCTGGTGCTTAGAAGGTATCAGCCTGTTTGGAGAAAAACAAATGAGCATAAGTATGGGATGAACTTCTAGGGTATGACTGAATGGCATGATGAAGAAATATCTTCCAAGCGGTGATGAAATCTAATTACGATGGTCCTCATGAAGCTTGTCTCATGATGATCTCATGAATTTGGACTGAGGAGGTTGGAAACTCAAGCAGCAGGAGTCATGATGGAAGTTGTTGCTAATAAGTAAATGACATCCCAGTTTAGCATTAAGGTACGAAAAATTACAGTTATGTAAGAACTTATGATAACAGTAGATCTTCAAGTGAGGTTCCTGCAGTAGGTCTTTACAAGTAGGACTGCACCCCCTGGCATTAGGATCACATGCCAAATTTGTAGCTAGCAACCATCAGCAAGGTATCACCTCCAGCGTCAGGCGACAGGATGTCAGTGTGACAATATATAGGGGCAATCCCCCACCCTCCCTCCAGTTTACCTGCCAGAGACCTCAGAAGAGGAAGCAGGAGAAAGGAGTGAAAAAACTCCTAGGACCCTGAGCCCTGGATAAAAACAAAGCCCTGGGAAGGGAATAAAGAGGAAAAAACACAGGAGCTGTTGGCAGGTGGGTGGGAAATCGAAACCTACTGCAGGAACCTCTCTCAAAAATCTACTGTTACGGTAAGTTTGTATATAACTGTAATATCTTACTTTTAGAGGGTTTCTGCAGTACGTCTTCACAAGTAGGACTGAATACCAAGCAGTCAGCTAAATAGAAGGAGCCAAAGACTAGGTTCCAGGAGGAGGAAAATGTCTTCCAACAACATACTGCTCATGATAGGAGTCCTTGTAGGACTGCTAGACCAAAGCCAGCTCTACACCTAGAAGAAATATCGAGGCTGTAATGATTCGTGAAGGTGTGGACAGAGGACCAAGTGGCTGCTGTGCAAATGTCCGTAGTAGACACATTTCTGAGAAAGGCAGTGGCAGTGGCCACTCCTTTGGTTGAGTGGCCCTTGATTTCCCCAGAAGGGACTTCTCGTGCTTCTGGTAAATGTATGTGATACAGTTAGCCAGCCACCTTGACAAAGTGTGTTTGGAAATTGCCTTGCTCAGACACTTGGGGGCAAAGACAATGAACAATTGATTAGATTTTGAGCCTTCTTGGTCCTTAAGATGTAATATCTCAAAATCCTGTGCACATCAATGGTGTGCAGCAGATACTTCCCCCTATTGGAGTACTCTGGGTAATACACTGGCAGTTTGACATTCTAATTCAACGTAAACTCCGAAATGACTTTCGGAAGATAGAAGAGGTTAGTCTCCAGAGCCACCCAGTCTCTGTGGGAAATTAAATAAGGCTCCTTACAAACTAGGGCCTGAAGCTCCAAAACTCTTCTGGCTGAAGTAATGGCAACTAAAAAGAGCATTTTCCACGATAGGTAATGCATGTCACAACTTGCTGCTGGCTCAAAGTGGGTAAAGATAAGTTTTTCTAAAATGAAATTAAGATCCCAGGGGGGAACAGGATTCTGGATTGGAGATTTGAGGAGAAGAATCCCCTTCAGGAAGGTTCTAGAAACCTCTAGCTGAGCTAGGGTTTTTCCCCTCCACCGGAAGGTGATAGGCTAAAACCGCAGAAAGACGTACCTTCAGAGAATAACTGATGCCCAAATTAGACAGGTGCAAGGGTACTCAAGGACCTGGGAGGCTGAGGAAGAAAAAGGGTCTAGGTCTTTGGCTGTGGCCCAGATCAAAAATCTCTTCCACTTCACAGCATATGTGGATCTAGTGGAGAGTTTTCTGGCCTCCACTAGGACCTGAGTGACTCTGGAAGAGATGCTATAGCGTGAAACAGCTATGTTCAAAGGTGTCACGCATGTAGGTGGAGTGACCTGAGGCTCGGATGTACCAGGGTGCCCTGCTCCTGGAACAGAAGGTCATGAGAGAGAGAAGCAGAGGTACCGGGGGTTCCAGCACCAGCTGCTGTAGCAGTGGGAACCATACCTGCCGAGGCTGCAAAAGGCCTATGAGGATCATGTGCATCCCCTTGGCCTGTAGCATCATCAGAGCATTCTGTAGAATAGGAAAGGGAGGGAAAGCATAAGAAATGTCCCTGTCCAGGATAGAGACAGAGCGTCTCGCCAAAAAACACCATGCCCGGGAATGAGTGAGCAAAAACTGGGTAGTTTGCTTTGTATGGGGAGGCAAAGAGGTCTATTTCTGGCTGACCCCACTGAAGGAAGAGATCTTCCACTACCTCCTGCTTTAGCTCCCACTCATGAGCCTGAATGACTGAGTGGCTGAGACTGTCCACCAGGATGTTGTGAACACCTGGAATATGGACTGCTGTCAATGCTAGATCATGTTGAACAGCCCAGTACCACACCCACATCACCTCCCTGTATAGGGGGTACAACCCGGTACCTCCCTGTTTGTTGATGTACCAGAACATTGCCATGTTGTCAGTCTGGATGATTAGTGTTACCGGAACTAAGAGGGATTGAAATGCTTAGAGAGCATAGAGCACTGCTCTCGTCTCCAGAATGTTAATGTGCAGATTCTCCTTCAGGGAAGATCATGTCCCCTGGGTTTGATGGTCTCCCAGGTGGGCTCTCCAACCATGACTCGAGGTGTCCATTGTGAGAGTCATGGAGGGGGTTGGGCAGTGGCAAGGAACCCCTAAAGAGAGGATGGATGGGTCCTGCCACCAGAGGAGATCCCTCTTCAGACTGTTGGAAACTATAACCTTGTGGTCCATGTTGTCCAAGCATTGATCACACTGAACTAGGAGGGACCATAGGGTCACCCTCATACGCAGTCTTGCCAAAGGGACTGTGGGTATGGCAGCCACCATTAGACCCAAAAGTCAAACAATGGAGTGCGCTGTGGTCCAATGAGAAGAGGCCACCAGTGCTGCTTGGAGGATTAGGGTCACCACCCTGTCCATAGGAAGGAAGGACCTGCCTTAGACCATGTCCAGCACCACCCCTATGAATTGGAGGCACTGGGAGAGTGAAAGCTGAGACTTGGGATAATTGACTGTAATGCCAAGTCTGGAGAACAGGTCCAGGGTGAAGGAAAAGGAATCCTTCAGACTATCCTGGGATGTAACTGAAATCAGCCAGTCGTCCAGGTATGGGAACACGTAAATCCCCTTGCAACACAAGGTCGATGCCACTACTGCCATGCAGTTAATTAAAAACTCAAGGTGCAGAGGAAAGGCCAAAAGGAAGAGCCTTGACCTGAAAGTGCACCTCCTGGAAGAAGAATCTCAGAAAGCGGTGGTGTGCTGGCAGGATTGAAAGACACAGGCATGCATTCTGAAAATTCAGGGAACACAGCCAATTGTTTAGTTGGAGCAGGAGCAAGAGTCCCTGGAGGGTTAACATGTGGAACCTCTTGTAGTCTACGAAGAGGTTGAGCATGCTGAGATCTAAGGTGGGCCTTAGATCTCCCATGTTTTTGGGCACTAGGAAGAAGTGGGAGTAATATCTCCTTCCTATTTGCTCTGGAGGAACTGACTCTATGGCTGATTTTTGCAGCAGAGCTTGAATTTCCTGTAGGACAAGGCTGTGGTGTCCTGACAGGTACTGAGACCTGCCCAGTGGATTGCTTGGGGGTCTGTCCAGAAACTCTATGGAGTGATCTCTTGTGACCAGCTTAAGAACCCATGCATCTGTGGTTATTGCCTCCCAACCTTCCAGGTGGAGGCTGAATCTTTCCCCTGCTGGTTTCTCCATGGGGAAGGGAGGGAGCAGAAGCGGCAGCCCCTTAAGTCAGGATGTGGAGGAGAGGGGTGCCTTGCCCCCGTTGGCTGCTTCTGGGAACTTAGCCTGGGGGGTCTGAGTGCGGAACTGGTGGCATGACACTTGTACTGGCATCTGCCCTGGTTCTGTCTGTTCCACTTCTGCTGGGGGTGATGAAAATCTGCTTTGGTTTCTGGCCTGAGTGGTACATAGAGTGAACATCCTTGAGGGATTTGCCACTCTCTTGTAGTTCGGTGATGATATCTTTGGTGTCGCCCCCAAACAGAACTAGACCCTGAAGAGGGCATCCTGAAGGGTGCTCTGAACATCTTGTGCCAGCCTCACAAGATGGAGCCAGACCAGGCACCTTAGACAAACTCCTGTAGCTGTTCAATGGGCCACTGAATCAACAGAGTCATACGTGGCTCACAAAGCATGGCAGCATGAAGACTTATTTAGTGTGAATTTATCAAGAAGCTTGTTCCTGAATTTGTCTTCAAAATTGGCTGGATAGCCTTCTCCAAGTTGGATAAAGCTGACTCCTGAAAGGCCACCATGTGTGCTACGTAGCTGAGAGAAAGTATGGCGCAGGTAGAGGAAGTATAGACCTTGTGGCCATATTGGTTCATCTGTTTGACTCCGTGTCAGGAGGGTAGGCACTGAGGTGTTTAGGCTGGGCTGACCTATCATGTGCAGCTGTTATGACAATAGAGTCAGCCTTCGGTTGCACAGTTAGGTGGCAAACCCCTTCCGGGGGTAATAAGTCCCGTTGGCTTTCTTAGAAACTGCAGGAATAGATGACGGTTGTTGCCAAATAGCAGATGCAAGATATTCATGTAGCCCCATCCACGGGGGAATAGGGAGGGGGTCTGAATTAGTGAGGTCCAGATGTTCCGCTAGTCTTTTGTGCTTAGGGTTCATTTCCTGAAATGCCCAACTGCAGGCCTGTTGGATGGACCGAAGCAGTTCCACGAAAGACGGATCCTCCGGTGGTGACTTTGGTGATTCCTTTTGCAGAGGCTCTATAGGGGAGTGGGGTTCTGAATGATTCCCTGAGTCAAAGTCCCCTTCAGAATCTGAAGACTCCAGCCTGCTTGGCAAAGGAGCAACATCTGGAACTGCCTCCATGACTCTGGCTCCTAGAGGAATCCCTACCAAGTGACTACCCGCGTCCCTGTCCAACACTCTGCCAGAAGGGGAAAGGCTTCCTGGTGGAACCCTATGGGTCGGGGAGCTGTGATGACCAGCTGGGTTGTCCCAACTCTTGGAGAAGTTGGGACTTGGAATCTTTCCACCAAGCTGGGATAGATACCTGGGGCTCCAGCTATGGAGGTGGTGGCGGTGGATAGCCTGGGTATCCAAAGCAGTACAAGAGGTAGCCAGGTGGTTGGTACCAGTAATGGTACCGGTGATAGCCCTGATAAAACTCACCTTGGACCTGATGGAGGAGGGGTGAAAGGGTCATAATGGGCTGTGCCGAGAGACCTCTGGGAGTGGGGTCCATCAGTAGGCCCAGGAATGGAGGTGGAACTCCTGAAGGTCCAGGGAGGTGCTCTGTTGTTGGAGCTGGAGGAACCTGGTCCATGTTCTCTGGAAGATGATCCAGTGAATGACTAGTGCAGGGGCTGGACAGTGCCCAAGGGCAGGACTGAGACGGGCAAGGGGGATAAGTCAAAGAGCACCTCCTTGATGGGTCTGCTGGGGAGGCAGGTAACTTGATATGGAGCCCCAACGTAAAAGGCTCCTCCTGATCATTCATGCTCAAAGCCCAGGACACCAGGGAGAATGAGGCATTGGGCAGGGTCAGTAGATCACGGGAGGTAGAACCCCCGTGAGACTTGGGGGAACCTGTGAGCTCACTCTGTGTGACATTGGGGAACACAAGGGAGTCCAACAGGAGAGCAGACACCATGCAGTTGTTGGACAAACCGGTGACTGACTTAGAGGTGATGGTCTGGTGGGCGTCAGAGGAGCTGACGTCTGACTTACAGACTGTGGTTGGGCTGACAAAACCAGGAGGCTAGAGTCAAGCAGAGTGACCAAGGCTGAGTGCCCGGCAGTGGAGCCAGAGGGCAACTTGCTGGCCGAGCTTGCAACAGGCACCAAAACTGCTTCCTCCGAAGAGGAGACCCTGAACTGCCCACTGACCCTGATGTGGGGGGGTGAGAAGGCATGTGATCCACCAGAGTGGAAGAAGATCCAGGAGGTGGGGTACTCACTGGAGTGGAGGCCCCACCCAATGTGGAGTCGGCTGTCTGGTGGTTTTCCCTCGAATGAGTATAACTCCACTCCCAGCGTTTCTCCTTCTCCTTCTCCTTCTTCTTTTTTATTTTCAACAGGGCAGGTGAAAACGATAGTTCCTGCAGCTCCTGGAGCTCTTTTTCCATTGATACCAGGCATTTTTTTAATAAATGGGCATTGAGGGTCCTCTGGTGAAGGGTGCACATGGCATGGTTGAAAGACTGACAGATTTGGCAGTCTGGGGGCAATCAGGGACCTTGTACTTATGGCCCAGGCAGAGAAAGCAGTGGGAGTGTTAATCCCCATGTGGAATCTGCACGCCACATTCCGAGCACTTTGCAATACTAGTTCAGTAAGATTAGGTAAAGCTATTTTTTTTTTTTTTACTTTCTGTTTTTACACCCCTCCTTGCATACTGTACTCTGTACCATCGGGAGATGCCTGGCCTCTGCCCCCTGTTCCTACCTGCCTGGAGCCCTCGGTGGTGCCCCCATGTAGCCTTGGATATCCCCCCTAGGCAAGGATGAGGTGGGGGCCCGTACACCCTAAACTTATGCATTTCGTGGGGCTCCACCACAGGGACAGGCAGAGGATCTTAGGGGTATGGGTTGGCGCTCCATCTTCCCAGAGCGCATGTGGCTACTTTTCTGTTTTTCCGTGGGTGTGACTTGCACCCCGACAGCAAGCCGGAACTCCACCAATATCAGTCATGCCCTGCCTCCATCCCAAGGCTGGTGCTTGCTGCACCTCAGGCCTCCGCCTGAGGAAAGTCAAGCACCAAGCCACATCCCCCCTCCCTCCCTTGAGAAGACGAGCAGTCCTCAGACACTCAAGCCTTCTTCCCCTGGCCAGCCCTCAAACTCCCAGGCAGATTAGGTAAATCTAACAGTAAAATACGTAGAAAATGGTGGGTGACTGAAGCTGTTTCACTGCGAGGTCTGACAATTCATGTCAACGTCGGGAAAGAACTGGCAGGTGGGTGGGGACTGCCCCTATTTATAGTCACGCTGACATCCCGTCACCTGACGCTGGGGGTGGTCCCCTGCTGATGATTGCTAGCTACAAATGTGCCATGCGGTCCTGATGCCAGGTGGTGCAGTTCTACATGTGAAGACCTACTGCAGGAACCCTCTCAAAGTAAGATCAGCAGTTTCTTCAGTTAGACTTAAGAAGCCAATGGAAGGCTTAAGTTAGATGTGATGAAATAGGCCTTCACGGAGCTATAATGGAATGCAACAAATTCTTGCTTGATAGATGTTGCACAATGTTGATTGAATGATAGAATGATTGATGAAGTCACAGACAGCAGATATCCTCAGGCAGCGGCTTTTGATGAGAGGTTAGAAGGAGAAGAAACTATGATGCCATGTCTGAATTGCAGATATGTAGTAGCACCAAGAAACATAGAAACATAGAAACATAGAAACATAGAATTTGATGGCAGATAAGGACCGCTTGGCCCACCCAGTCTGCCCATTTCCCTACCTGATGGATAAGTTGCAGATCCTAGTTAACCAGCAGCCTACTTCTTCCTACCCCCACCCCCTAGAATTGCCTTATGACTGTCCCATGCATGCTTGAATTCCACCACTGTTTTTGACTCCACAACCTCCTCTGGAAGGCCGTTCCATACATCCACAACCCTCTCTGTGAAAAAATACTTCCTTAAATTACCTCTGAGCCGCCCCTTCTATCTTCAAATTGTGCCCCCTTGTTCTTGCACACCTCTTTTTTTGAAAGATGCTACCCTCTTGGACTTTGTTGATTCCCTTGAGGTACTTGAAAGTTTCTATCATGTCCCCCTCTCCCTCCTTTCCTCGAGGCTATACATATTAAGCTCCTTAAGTCTCTCTTCATATATCTTCCAGTGCAGACCCTGCACCATTTTAGTTGCCCTCCTCTGGACAGCTTCCATCCTGTCTATGTCTTTGCGGAGATTGGGTCTCCAGAACTGCACGCAGTACTCCAGATGTGGTCTCACCAGCTGTCTGTACAGAGGGATAATAACTTCTTGTTTTCTACTGGTGATGCCTCTCCCTATGCATCCCAGTATCCCCCCAGCCCTCCTTGCTGCCCTCTCACATTGCTTGCTCACCTTTAGGTCATCTGATATGACTACCCCCAGGTCCCTTTCCATTTTTGTTGTTGTTAGTATCTCACCCCCCATTGTGTACTCTTCCCCTGGGTTTTTGTTTCCCAGGTGCATTACCTTGCACTTCTTAGCATTGAATCTAAGCTGCCATACATTTGACCATTCCTCTAACCTTGCCAAGTCCCTTCTCATCCTTTCCACCCACACCTTGTGCATCAACTCTGTTGCAGATCTTTGTGTCATCTGCAAAGAGACATACTTTTCCTTCCAGTCCCTCTGCAGTGTCGCTTATAAAGACATTGAGAGGACTGGTCCTAATACTGAACCCTTCGGTACCCCACTACTAACCCCTTTTTCAGAGTGGACTCCATTTACTATTACCTCTGTGTCCTATTCTCCAGCCAATTCTTTACCCAGGCTGTCATCTTGAGACCCACTCCCAGGCTGGCTAACTTGTATTTAATCTTTGTGTGGGACTGTGTCAAATGCCTTGCTAAAGTCTAGGTAGACCATGTCCACAGCCCCTCCCTGATCAACTACTTTGGTCACCCAGTCAAAGAAATCTATCAGATTTGTCTGGCATGACCTTCCCACTGTGAATCCATGCTGCCTTGGGTCCTGTGCCCCTCTGGCCTCTGGATACTCAACAATTCTTTCCTTCAGAAGTGATTCCATCATTTTCCCTACCACTGAGGTTAAACTAACAGGTCTGTAGTTTCCTGCTTCTGCCTTGCTCCCACTTTTGTGAAGGGGAATCACATCTGCCCTTCTCCAGTCCTCAGGTACCACCCCATCCTCCATGATTTGTTAAAGAGGGTAGTCAGTGGTGTCACTAGTTCTACCCTTAGTTCTTTTAGAATTCTGGGATGAATCCCATCAGGCCCCATTGCTTTGTCCACCTTCAGTTTTAAGAGCTCTTTCAGAACCCTTTCTTCTGTAAATGGGCTGGTATCAACTTCTGTATCCAGAGTGTTTCTACTGTTTGTTTTAGGTACCTCCCCTCTTCCTTTGTAAATACTGAGCAAAACATTTGTTTAGTATCTCTGCCTTTTCACAGTCACCCTCTGCCCACCCTCCCTCCCCTTTATTAAGCCTCACTATCCCTCCCTTGGTCTTTCTTTCCTCCCTGTGTACCTATAAAGATTTTATCCCCTTCTAACTGATTTGGCTATCTTTTTCCTCGTTTGGGCCTTTGCTGTTCTGACTGCCTTTCCAGCTTCCTTTGCTTTAACTGATACAGTTCTCTGTCCTGTTCCTTCTGTGATTCCTTGTACTTCCTGAATGCTTCTTTTCTCTTGAACCTTCACTGCCACTTCCTTTGAGAACCATAGTGGTTTCTTACCTCGTTTCATTTTGTTTATTTGCTTTACACAAAGGCTTGTTACCTCTGTGATGGCAGTTTTATTATTCCTCATTGTTCTTCCACCCTCCTTCCTGCCCATTTGCTAGTGCATTCCTTAGGCACTCATCCATTTTGGCAAAGTCAGCCCTCCTAAAATCCAGTACCTTTGTCTTTGTATGGCTTGGACTCAATTGCTGTGTTTATTGTGAACCATACTGTTCGATGGTCGCTAGTTCCCAGATGGCTACCCACTTACATCTGTGATCCTCTCTTCATCTCCATTTAGAGAACCAGATCTAAGATTGCTCCCTCTCTAGTGGGCTCCAATACTAGTTGTCTAAGGCATGCCCCCTGTAGGGCATCTAGAATAACCCCACTCTTAGAAGTGGCTGCTGCAACTGCACTCCAGTTAACATCTGGCATATTCAGATCAACCATCAGCAATATCTCCCCTTTATCTGCCATTCTAAGTATACTTTCTATAATTTCCTTGTCCATTTCCTCCCCCTGAGAGGGGGGTCTGTATACAACCCCTGTGCAGATTGTGGTGCCATTGCTTGCCTCCAAATTGACCCACAGTGCTTCTTCTCCTCCCTGTTTACCCTTTTGTTCTGTTGCTTTGATTTCTTCTCTTATGTAGAGAGCTACTCCTCCTCCCTTTACCCTCCTGTCCCTCCTATAGATAGTGTATCCTGGTATGTTTACGTCCCAGTCATGGTTCTGTGTGTACCATGTTTCTGTGACTGCCACGATATCCAGATCTTCCTCCTCCATCAAGGCCACTAATTCAGGAAGCTTGTTACCCAGACTATGGGCATTGGTACTCATTGCTCTCCATTTTTTGATGGCTTTACTTTCTGTAGCGGCATTCCCCACTGACCTTTCTACCTTGGTCTTTTTCTCATTTAGTACCCTGTTTTGTAGGGGGAGGCTGGGATTTTCCTGCTGCTTTTCAGTGCTTCCTCCCTTGACTAGTTTAAAGGCTTGCCAATGAAGCATTTAAACCGATTGCCCAAAAGACTTGTTCCCTTCCTGGACAGATGCAGACCATCCTGCCAGTGTAGGCTGGTGTCCTCCAGGTGGAACCCCAGTCCCCAATGAAGCCAAACCCTGTGCTCACACCATTTTTCAACCATTTGTTAAACTGCATGGTGCAAGTACCTCGCCTCACCCATGCCACTGACAGGCAGTACCTCTGAGAAGGATACTGTGTGTGCTACTTGTCTTAAGCCCTCCCTCCCAGTCTACAAAGTCCTTCTGCACTACTCTAATCTCATGATGAGCTAAGTCATTTGTCCCTAGGTGGACAATGACGTCAGCTCAGACTCCTGCAACTGTTCTCGTGATCCTAGGATGCACTTCCTGTCCCTCAAGCCATGGCACCAGGCAGGCACCTTACTTCAGTTTTCCCTGCTTCCCCCAGTTCTATCCCCCTAATAATTGAGTCCCCCACCAGGAGCTGCTTTCTTTCCCTGTGGTGCCCTCTGCCTCCTTCCTGAGGGCCTCCCTTGTGACAGTTGTCTGCACCCTCCTTAGTCTCCTCTGTGGGTGTATCCATAGGAGAGCTATGCTCCCCCAGAATGGTGTATGGATTGTGGTGTGGAACAACTGACTGGGTGTGCCTCTGTTCCACCATCCTCACCCTCCCTGAGCCCACTGTGGTCCAACTGCTGTGCTTTCTTTGCAACCTCTGAGGAAGTGGTGGTGGCTCTGGTGCTCCCTGGATGGGAGAGGTTCCCTTCCTACTGTCCAGTGTGGCCTGGGGGATGATCCCCGCACTACTGTCCAGTGTGGCCTGAAGACGGGTAACTTCCTCCCTCAGGGCAGAGAGTTGTCTGCAAATAGGGCAGCATCTAGAACAGGTGATCTTTTGTTCTGGAAACATGGAACACTAGTTCAGACAGCAAAAGCAATAGTAGGCTGATTGACATCGAATAGGATGTACCCTGATGCTTGGTGATGATTGAGCGAAAACAGGTCAGATAGGTACAGGATCTCTGATATGCTGGGAAATGTCAGTCACTAAGTCAGTTATGCGGACTTCTACACTGGAGATTAAGTGGGATACTGAGGCGTGCAAGTCAGACAGAAAACTTGAGACAGAGAGGACTGGTATGGCGAGAAGTACATTGGATGATGAGTCTAAATACTTTTGTGGGACCCTGAGAATCATGTTGATCCATAAAGTAGACCAGAGAATAGCAAAGGCCTGATACAATGAGGCTATGGAGGTTCTTGCAAGACTGGCGCTTATCACATGAAGTCCAAAGGGGCTTTCTGGACTGCTACAATCCGATCTGAGAAACCAAGAGATAGAAACTTGAATGAGCATAGATGGAAAACATCATTAGAGATTGGAGCTTGTATGAAGACATCTGAGGAGACTCCCAGCAGACTGTCTTCGAGGTGGAGCATGTAGGAAACCATTCAAGGGGACTCCCTAAAGACAAGGCCCCCTGTTCTCTGCGGCACTGTAATTCTGCAGCAGGGACTCTGAACTTCTGTGGCACTGTTAGGTCAAATTCTACGGCAAGGTTTAAAGTTCTGCTGCACATTTATATATAGATAATACAGAGACAACATTACAGTTTTGGGGGACCCCAGCAGGGATGGCCTATGAGGAGGACCCCTGTCTTCAACCATGTAAATGTAAGTTACATCATTTTCATTAAACCTCCAGTTTTATGTTTTTCAGCAGCTGTTCTGGCTCTCCATAGTCATCTAATTCTATTTCGGGATTGATGCTATGTTTTGCAGCATTAACAGCTACTGGCAAACACCCCTCAACATAATGGCAACAAAGCAAAAAGCTCCAAAGGGGAAACTTTTTTTTTTCTGTTATAAAGTCTTTTTATTGAATTTTCAAGCATAATAATATTATTACAGATGTAAAAATAATTTATCCTGGCCAGGAGAAAAAATGCTTTGGAAATACAACACTAATAATCAATAAATGCATTATGTATATATAAAAAGTTTATAGTAATAACATACATTAACATGTAATTCTTTATATAACATAGTATAGGATATGCTCTATCCAACAGATCCAATATATTTCAGACCCAAGGGGGAACTTGAAGTAGTCTAGCCATGTAAAACCCAAGACTCCCTTCTCTGAGAACACCTATCAGGGGCCCCATACACAGTTGTAGTTGGCTATGGGTGGATACAGAGGCTCCCCATACTACCACCCTGAAAACTGCTATATCTTAAAAATATAAAAAAATGAAACATCTGCAGTGTCAGCATGGTTATTTCTTTTTTTTTTTTCTCTCTGCTTGCTTCATTCTTTCCTTGTTTAGTATTCTCATTTTTTTTTTTTTTACATTTTCTTTATGCCCCCTTCTCTCACTGCAGTAGTCCCTCTCTTCAGGGCCCCAATGCACCCTGCATCTTGAGCTCCCCTGACGAGTGCTAGCCCAGATGGGTGCCTCACTCCTTTACTACCCTGAGCAGACTGAGTTACCTCCTGGCATGGGTGGAGGAGTCCCCTCTATCCCCTCCATACCTCAACTGGAGCGTGCACCTTAAGCTGTCTCCCTCGAATTCCTTTGATGCCAGTGAAGGGGTCCATGTACTGGCGCCACTGTGGGGTGTTTTTCTGATTTCTGGTCCCTCCCCCTGTGGATATCAGCTCACTAGGAGGGTAAATAAGACAGATGCATGGTGAGACATACCTTTGCTCCGGCTCTCGGCTGGCGTCCACCCCTCCCTACACTTCTGCTGCCACGCTGCACCTCCACCTGTGGTCACCCAGGTGGTGGTATCACAGTGAGGTCTGCAGCCCACCCCTCTTGGAGAAGGAGAGCAGCCCGTGGGGCTCTCAAGCCTTCTCCCCCTGGTCAGCCCTCCAACGACCCTGGCTCACTACCAAACCCAGGTCGCTGGTGTCGTGAATGGTAGCACTACCTCTGTGCCAGCAGGCCAGCCTAGTTTTCACATTTTGAACTATTCAATGTACTTACGCAACTTGAATGATGTATGCTTGAGTGACTTAGATACATTGTGGCTGTTCACCTCTCTGTCTGTGGGATTTACCACTCTGTAGGGGTACGATGGCGAGGAACCCTAGTGAAGGGTTCCACCCCATGGGTGCCATGGGAATTCCCATGGCTAAAGGTAGCTTAGGAAGAAGCCCACAGGAAAAAGAGATGTACTGTTGGAGGAGGAGGGGAGGATGGTGGGACAAGGAAAGAAACAAATCCTGGACTAGCCAGGAGGAGCGGTCTTTAAAGGCTTGATGTGGAAGTGGTTTGTTGCTCCGTCCATTGCCCTACAAGCATAGTCTTGCAATTCAGTATGCTTACTCAGCTTGAATGATGTATGCTTGTGTGACTTACATACATTGTGGCTGTTCACCTCTCTGTCTATGGGATCTACCACCCTGTACAGGTATGATGGTGAGGAACCCTAGTGAAAGGTTCCACCTCATAGGTGCCGTATGAATGATTCCCATGGCTAAAGGTAGCATAGGAAGAAGTGCAAAAAGAATACCCAAAAGGGTGTTGAGCATCGAAGGAGGTGAGAAGTCAGAAGATATCGAGGGTGGGAATAGAGGTTGATAGATGTAAATGGAAAGGACAGGAGAGGAATAGGAGATGAGAAATATTGAGTGGAATGGAAGCTGATATGAGACAGAAGGGCAAGACTTCCTAAGGAGAGAGGAAACAGCTGGGGCCACCATCTAACTCCATCGAACAGCAGAATCTAACTACAGAACCTATGAAAGCACCAACCTTATCTAAATATTATGACCATCAGCATGGAGGAGAGGAAAACAACCTTGGAGGAGGTAACCTCTGGGAATCCAAGGCCTAGGTCACCTTCCCTCTAGGCTGAAGGAAGTTTTGGTTAGTGACAGTTCAGCTACTGCAATTTAGAGACAAGATCGAGGGAAGAGGAAAATATTCCAATTTAGAGGAAGGTCTCACTCTGTCCTTCTAACAGGAATGCTGTTGAGGGTTGCGACTGACGTCTCTGCAACTAGACACCCAAAAGCAAAGAAGGACAGAAATGACCGCTGAAGCACTCAGCCAGTCTACATAAACCTACTAAACATACCAGGTTAACCAGAGGCGGTCAGATGGAGAATAGCATAGAGGGTGCTTCTGAAGCCACAAAAGGGACCCTGAGGATGAGAGCCCTACCCCTCACAGCTGGAAGTCATGCATTCTACATCTAGAAGTGTCACTGAAATGAGGGATGACTGAAGGTCCACCTGGAGCGAAGGCATTCTCACTATGGGCCAGGGAGAAGGACCCCGCTCTGGGCTTCACATTTGCTAGATGTGGACTTTGTGGGTGCAGAGTGAAACTGCCAGCTACAGGCTAGCCCTGAGCCGTGGAGCAATAGACATGGAAGGAACGTCTCCGAGTGGAGAGCAGGGTGAGTCGAGGTAGCATGGGACCCATATGAGGGGTGTACTCAATTAGGCAATGTGAATGCATAGACCTATGGATAGGTCAGAGTGAGCAAAGGAGACCCTAAAATGGGTCTGGAGGAGGCAGGTTACAGTAGCAACCATGGAAGTGCATGCTAACGGGGTCCATCGAGAGCCAATCAAGAGCAGAGTGAACTTCATGAAGGTAGGAACGAGAATGGCCGGATGAAGCCAGTAGCAGATGGGTAGGTACGAAGTATCAGGAGTAGTGAGGTAGGAGTAATGACATTGGAATAGATGAGGGGAGGGTCGACACGAAGAAAAGAGGTATGCTGATGGAGGGACGCCTTGAAAGCTGGCATGGACTGCAGAATGGGAATAAATGAGGCGAGGGTAAGAGACGATGATGGCTGGGCAAAGCCCGCAGCCCACGATGAGTTGAGGAGTTGAAATGGGAGGAGAGGATGATCGAGAATGAATGAACAAGAAATGATGGTGGATTGAAAGCCTGGAAAGCCGGAACGGTTCAGGTGAAGTATGAAATGGATGATGTAGGATAATGGAGTGAAAGCCTTGAAGGCTAGTATGGTTGAGGTGAGGTGTGCAATGGACAATGTATGATAATAGAATGAAAGCCTTGAAAGCCAGTACGATTAAGGGTATAGGAAGGATGAGGTTCAGTAATGATGGAGGTTGACATGGAGTGGAGGATTTACAAGTTGAGTGGTCCAGAAGTTAGGACTAGGGTAAGAGGAGGATACAAATAGGTATGGTGATGGCAAGATAGGGAAACACCCCCAAAAGAAAGCACGGGATGGGGAAGGAGAAGAGGCGAAGGTCGGTTCAGCTGCCCAGGCCAAGGTGGCCAGCATGATCACACAGTTCCCCACTGTGGGAAAAAATGGAGAAGCCACAAACCAGGCACCAGGGCACCAGATGGCAAAGACACAGGCAAGAGAAATAAAGTGAATTAGCGAGTCAAATAGTGAGGTAAAAACTGAGCAATGCCGACAACTTTAGCTGAGCAAGCAGGCTGAGAATTGAAAAAACAAATGGGGAACTGGAGCATTAATAGTGGAGAGAATGGACACAGAGTGCACTGTGGTGAAGGGGCTTTAGGCAGAGCAAGGAGAGCCCAAAAGAAAGAATAAAACAGAGGTCTGCCAGCACCAAGAGGTCCACCGAAGGAGGTAAGCATGGCAGGTAAAGACACACCCAAGAAGAGCAAACTAGGAGTGGAGCAGAGGAAAGGAGAGAGAGGGGGGTGGCCATGAGCAGGAATGGAGTGAGAAGCAGACCTCCCAACTGCTATGAATGTCATAGAGTGCCATGAGATGTACACTCAAAATTAACCTCGTACTACACAGGGTGCTCGAAGTGGAAAAGAATGCTACAGTGAGTTTGGAACAATGCAAACTAAGAAAGTATTGAACAAAGTTGATAGAAACAGTCAATATCATTAGCTATATGGGGCCCATCAAGAAGGCATAGTAGTGCATGAAAACATGAAAGTGCTACACATGCTGGCCCAGAGCTACGATGTTAGAGAGCCAGAACCAGGAAGAGTAGTGCCAGAGGATGAGAGGAACAGTGAGAAGTGGGAGGGAACAGGTGAATGGAAGAGACTGAGTGTGAAGAAGTCTTGCAAGAAGGATGAGAAGGATGGGAGCTAGGGAGGATGGCA
This sequence comes from Neoceratodus forsteri, assembly GCA_016271365.2. Taxonomy (NCBI): domain Eukaryota; kingdom Metazoa; phylum Chordata; order Ceratodontiformes; family Ceratodontidae; genus Neoceratodus; species Neoceratodus forsteri. The sequence continues at coordinate 1,404,923,466 of CM057450.1, forward strand.
CAGAACCCAGTAGTCGATGAGCACTAGGAGGGAAGACTGCTAACCAAAAGAAGCATCCTGAAGAGGGGACTGATATCACTTGAAACAGGAAGCCGAGTCCCCAAGGCAGGAGATGTAAGGGTGAGAGGGTCAGAGAGGAACAGGATGAAGCATGGAGCTCAGTGCTGGGCACTCAAGGGTGACGTCACACCCTGAAGTGCTGGATGAAACAGTGCTGAGGCCAGTATGGAGGTAGGGAGTACACAGAAAATGGAGAAAATGGAAACCAAAGAGGTGCAGGGAATGAGAGCGGGTAGAGGAAGGAGTGAGGAGAACAGACGGAAGAGGGGGATGGGACCGGACAGCCATGGAGAGCGGCGGGGCACAATAGAGCAGAGGAGTGACAGTGAAAAGAAATGAGTGCAGGTAGAAAAACAGGGTTGAGTCCTGGGGAGAGTAGACAGGGAGACAAGGAAGCAAACAAGGGAGGAGGGATGAGGAATGAGGAGGTGGCACCTCCGGTTGCAATGAAAGAAATGAATTCTGGACTAGCCAGGAGGAGCAGCCTTTAAAGGCTTGATGGGGGAGTGGTTTGTTGCTCCACCCATTGAACTACAGGCATAGCCTTACAAATAATCTAGCTGGGTTGTTATCTTTCTTACATTGGCTTCATTTTTACTTTATTTTCTTTTGTGTGTACCTCCCTTCCCTAGCCTGAAAGCCCTGGCTTCTGCAGTGCCCTCTGACCATGGACTGTCCTAGAGCAGGTGACCTCAGGATCACACCTGAACATGGGTTGCCCTCATCATACCTTGATGTGCTACTTCTGGCCTATCAGAGTGACTCAGCTAACATTTGTATTTTCACTTTTTTTCTTCTGCCTCTATAGTCGCATTGTCTATAGCCCTATTTACATGAGTGCTCGGGTTGCTGCGGTGCAAATGCCGACGTGTGGACACTTACCAGATCATGGTAAGCCAGTCCTTACTCTGCTCCCTCAGTTGCATCAAGTCTGGGAATGTATTCCAAAGTGAGCAGTTTAAGCAGCCATGTGGACAGGCTGCACCACTCACTCCCCTGCACCAGATCATGTGGGCATCTTTTTGCTTTTATCAGCCAACTGTCCCTTGACTCGCAGCTCTTCTCCAGTGTGTCTTGCATTGGCGTTGAGAGGGGCTGTGTAGACACAGAAGCTGAGTGTCTTTTTTGGTCGGTGCAGTACTGCAACACTCCACAGAAGGAACTAAGTATGCCATGTAAACACGGCTTATGTTTCTAAGTGAGGCAAAGTTCCCCTTCCCCCAGAGGAAAAAAATAGTAGCAGTGCTCTCTCCTCCGCTCCAGACCAAAAGGTTGTAATTCTCTCAGCTCTCTTGTTACCCCCAAACTTAGTAAAAGAAAAGCTTTCTCCTTCCCTGCCTACCTAATGGCAGTAATATGCTCTCCTCCCCCAGTCTGCATAATGGCAGCAATAATCCCTCCTCTCCTGTCTTCCCCAGACCTAATCGCAGTAATGCTCTCTTTCATCACCCTCCCCCTTAATGGTAGTAATGATCTTTGCAACCTCTCCCTATCCTAGACCTAATGGCAGCAAAATATTTTCTCCTTTCCTGAATTTGATCCTGCCCCTCAACAGCCTTGCCTGATCCCAGTTTTTAAAATACAATGTAACCCTCCCCACCCAACTCAGCACCATTACCCACCCCAGGAAGGAAGAGGATGGTATTTGCAATGCACTCCAAACAATTTTATCACAGAACATTAATGCACTGGGGCTGGCTGAAAGACTGCTGTAGGGATGTTAAAGAGATAGGGTTGCCAGTTCTACAGAGCCAGAATTTAATTAATTCAAATCGGGGTGAACTACACTGGATTTATTATGTGTGGTTCATAGCTCAGTGCTTATGTAACATATAGTGAAATGATGTAGATGGTTGTTGGATACAGAGGCCAGCATTGAATGATTTGTGCTTAGGTACTTGGATGCTTGAATTGAGTCGTTTGATAATATTTGATGGTTTTGGCCTTTCTCTGTATCCCACCTGTAGGAAGGAAGGAGGCTTGATTAGAATTATGGAGCCCCCCGGTGGGATAAGAGTGCCGCAGAAGGAGGAGGTGTCTGGGAGGATAGTGGGTGAGTGCGACTCGCTCTAAGCAGAGCGGAAGTCAGTGGATCTCTTAAAATAGGCTGTGGGGGAGGAGCTCTTCCCCCACACAATTACAGACAAGCCTTTCAATTATGTGTGGTTCATAGCTCAGTGCTTATGTAACATATAGTGGAATGATGTAGATGGTTGTTGGATACAGAGGCCAGCATAGAATGATTTGTGCTTAGGTACTTGGATGCTTGAATTGAGTCGTTTGATAATATTTGATGGTTTTGGCCTTTCTCTGTATCCCACCTGTAGGAAGGAAGGAGGCTTGATTAGAATTATGGAGCCCCCCGGTGGGATAAGAGTGTCGCAGAAGGAGGAGGTGTCTGGGAGGATAGTGGGTGAGTGCGACTCGCTCTAAGCAGAGCGGAAGTCAGTGGGTCTCTTAAAATAGGCTGTGGGGGAGGAGCTCTTCCCCCACACAATTACAGACAAGCCTTTCAATTATGTGTGGTTCATAGCTCAGTGCTTATGTAACATATAGTGGAATGATGTAGATGGTTGTTGGATACAGAGGCCAGCATAGAATGATTTGTGCTTAGGTATTTGGATGCTTGAATTGAGTCGTTTGATAATATTTGATGGTTTTGGCCTTTCTCTGTATCCCACCTGTAGGAAGGAAGGAGGCTTGATTAGAATTATGGAGCCCCAAAAAAGAATAAATATCAATGATTATTCAGTAACTGAATGCTGAAGAAGTCATGCTTATGCTTACTTTAATGATAAGAATAGACGATCACCTCCTCCAACTCCGGAGAGTGTGACCAGTAGCACTCAGGAGAGGAAACCCCTTGGGGGAACCTCTGAGGACCCATGGCTACTGACCTGCTCGTCCTTCTGGGCATACTAAAGGAGAGAGAGCCTAATTAAACTAAATTAATCAGCTAAATCTGAATTCAAATTAGTAGAATTTAATCCAGATGAATGGAGCTTAAGAAAGCTGAATTGTAGATGTCCAATGAATAATTTTCTTCCAATAAAGTCCGAGTCTGAGAATTCATGTATAATTCTGAATGATGGAGAGAAGATATATTGAAGAACCGTATTCCGTACTTCAGTTGATAGAGGGCATAATCCAAGGATTTGAATGATGTTTTGAGATGAAGATGATGACTGACAAAATCAATACAGGAGACTAGAAGATAATTGCATCCAAGCTTGATGTCTACGAGGCAGAATGAATTAGAAGTAGTATGACTTCCAGGTTTCTAATAGGGCTTGTATAGTACAAAGAATGAGAGAAGGCTTGAGGCCAGGCTATCGAGAGACCAATTCAGTTCTGATAAGAAATATAATCTTGTAGGAATTGATATGAAGCAACGGCTGCAGAGTTGAGCTGGAATAATGTCATGCTATATATGATAATCGGAGCCCTGGTGTGCTTTATGAAGCATCCAAGTAGTAGACTGAGGTGAGCCCAAAGAAATGAAGTCAGTCAAACTGAATCCAAAATGAGAAGTAGTATGAGCAGGATGGCAGCAACGTAGGCAAAGGAGAAGGAACAGGACGTGGCAACCAGCCCCTGAAGAAAACATAGCCAATACAGCTGGCAGGATAAGAGAGAGGCGACTGTTCCAGTAAGGGAAACCCAGCTAGACCCAGGAATGACCGCTGGCAGAAATCAAGCGATGTAGTCCCTCGACGATGCGCATGAATCCATCAGCTGGATAGGTACGTAATATCCTGCAAGAGACTGAGATGGAGACATGGCCACTACACAAGAGGAATAACATGGAGAACTGAAGGCAAGCAAATCCGAGGCATGAAGCAGACGAGTCCCGAAGAATCTGAGATGGAGATAACTGAAGAAGCGGAGTCCAATGAAGTAGCAGTGTCACAGGGCTGAAGTTGGTAGAGCACAAGCAGAAGAATGAAGTCCACAGGAGACGCCAACCAAGTCCTGGAAAGAAACAGCTGGAATTCCATGGCTGAGGCAACATGGCAAAACATCCAGGACAGCAACCCCGAAAGCCGCTGAATGAGCACTGAGGCAATCCAAAGGCGGTTGAGAATGAGGACCATCCACTGAGTCGAAGTAGTAGGAGTCACCAGGCATGTAAGGGGAGCAAAGGTGAGATGGTAACTAATGTCCCAAAAGGTGAAGCATCAAGGAGTTCAGGACTGAGGCAGCAGAAGCAGGTATGCATAAGTAGAATGGAATCACCAGGTCCCGAACTGGGTGAGGCCGAAGGAGAACAGAAGAAAGTGAACCCCCCAGCCCGAAGGGCAAAGGCAGGTCAGAGAAGCAAGCGAGTAGGTAGGTAGGTAGACCTCCCAGCCTGATGGGCGAAGGCAGGTCATAAAAGCAGGTGATAAGTAGGAAATCCTCCCAGCCTGATGGGTGAAGGCAGGTGATAGAAGCAGGTGATTAGTAAGTAAACCTCCCAGCCCGATGGGTGAAGGCAGGTCGTAGAAGCAGGCGATCATGGAACATACAGGAACAGAGGACCTCCAGGCCCATAGGGGCACAGGCCTGACAAAATGTGATAGCTGAATGTCGCACTGCATGAGTAATCTTAAATTGTTTGAAGTAATCGGCTAATCCAAACCCCAAGTGGCAGAATCAGATCCATAGAAATGGAGAACTGAAAGCGTATTGAATCGAGATAGGAAGGTGAACAGAGCAAGCATCCATCGGGTAAACGCCAAGGTCGAAAATCCATGAGCAGGCCGGAATGGTTGGAGAGTGGAATTCATGTTGAAATAAAGTTGAAATGATGAGTTGCAATGGTGATAGTCCAGAAATTCCATGATGAGCATAATGAACACAAACGACGAGTAGCATTAATCGAGCAATCCAAAGCGAAATGTAGGTGAACAAATGGAAGCAGAAATGTAATTGATTGGCAGCATTATGGCCATGTCCAGCCAAGCAAAATGAAGCAAGCAGCTAGCAGCATGACCAGAGGTCAGAACCATGAGGAGCAGGCATGCCACAAGGGCAGGATAGGGTCCAGTGCAGTCATATGGGATGGTATAAATTATGACTCTATGTGAAGGCTTCGGTGGTTGCTAGCCAAAGTTGCATATTAAGTTCTGTTGCAGGATTGCTCAGAATGGTATAGATACCTTGTATGGCTAAGCAGAAATATGGTAGCAGTCGTGGTACCTGCATATCCTTGCCTATAAGTACAGGTGCTCTAAAAGAGTGGGGTAGCCAGACAGAGGGGCAGCGCGGTGCAGTCATAAAGGGAGCGCTGTACGGATGGACATACCTCTCAAACCCCCATCTGTAGATCAGCGCACTGGTCTCTGAATCAACAAGGGCTAGAATGAGCAGCACATTAGTACTGTAAAACAACTATGTGTCTATAGATAGTGGACCCCATACAATAAGTGATAAGGAATGTTTCAGCACAATAGGTCAATGCTTACTGAAGTTGCATGTCCAGAACCAACTCAATCATTAGAAGGAACATCCAAATCCTGTGATGAGTAAATTAAGCTAAGTGTGAAATTAAGCGCTATGCGAAAGTCGTAGCAGCAGAGATATATGCATAAGGTAGAACAGAGCCCCGTAATGGAGAAATATTGCAGTGGTAGTGAAGCCTTCACTAGAAGGTCCCGGCAGGTGGTAGGCAAAGGTCCAAGAAGGAGACAGTCAGAAATGGCAACCGAGCCGAAGGCGGCAGAAGGATTCTGCAGCAGATGGATAAACACTGAGAGCGGAGGTCAACAGGATCCTGTGTAGCAGTTTGGCAATGGCAGTCGGTCGGAGGAACTCTGAGCTGGAAATGGCAGGTAAAACAAATCAGAATGCTGAAGGCAAGGGCAGGAGTCATGCAGGTGTCACTGTGAATGGAGAATATGGTGCAACGAGGAGCGACGGCTGCTCAGGAAAGGTATAACCAAGATAGGAGGAGGCAATAGAAGCAGCAGAGGAGAAAGAGCATAGCAAGCAGCAGAAGGCAGGCTAGTAGAGTAGCAGGAAGCAGGCTACAAAACAAAACGGGTGCAGCAGAGAGAGAGAGAGAGAGCGAGGAGAACACCCCCTCAAAAAAAGAAACAGGAAAGCAAGCAAACAGGGAGCAGGGAAGGGAACGGAAACAAGGAACAATAGAGGAGGGGGGACAAGCCAAACAGACGAAGGGAAGAGAGCAGCCGGCACCAGCGCAGCACACAGCGAGTGCGACTCGGTCTAAGCAGAGCGGAAGTCAGTTGATCTCTTAAAATAGGCTGTGGGGGAGGAGCTCTTCCCCCATACAATTACAGGCAAGTCTTTCAATTATTTGGTAACCTTACCCGGTTACAAAAGAATTTAAAAAAAGCTGACTACTGTATTAAACAATCATTGATGCTCTAAGTCAATCTACTTGTCCCTCAGTGACATTTTTAATTAGGATGCAGTGAGCTTGAAATCTGTCTTGCCTAACATTGCATATTGTCCCGGAGCAACATATAAATGTTAAAGCATTTTAAAATGTTTCATCTGCAATCTCACTGTGACTTTCTCTGTTTTGTCTGTTTGTTTCCCTCTTCCCTTATTTAGTTTCTACATTTTACATAATCTTTATCTTTAGCTTTTCTCTTTTCTTACTATGGCTTCATCTTTTTCATTTATTCAGTCTATCCAGCATTCTGTCATTCTTTTCCTGCCCCAACAATTTTATTTACTTAGCTGTCCCTTTGCTTGCATTTTTTTCATAATTTACTCTTTTCTCCCCAGGCACCAGAGTTAACCCATAGGTTGACTACCCTCCAGCACAATCCACAGCAGCCTTTTGTGCTGTAAACCCCATAAGGACAACAAATAGGTTCCTCCAGCCAGCACTTTGCCCATTGCCCTCTCATGATTTTAAAACAGGTCAAACCCATCAACGCCCATCTCAGCCCCACCAACTTCCTAATCAGGCTTGAGAATGTCCTTGAGTGGCCTTGTAGATTTCAATGTGTGTCATTATCCAGCCCAACACTGTACAGTGACCCTTCCTCCCTCAAAAGTATTATAAGTGTAACCCTGGTGCCATTATACCAAGGGCTACTACCCCTGCCTTGTGGGCCCATAACAAGGTCCAAGGGTCTGGGTTCCTATTACTGACTTTAAACTGTTCCTTTCCCAAGATAACATATTTTTTTTTCAATTTTTTTAACCAGGAGTGGCACACTAAGTTGAAAGCTTGTTTACAGGTGTGACCTGGGAGCACAGGGAAGTTAGGTGACTTGCTCAGGGTCACACAGTATGCAAGTGAGGATTGGGGGATTCAAACCCAGGTCTCCAGATTTGCAGCTAAGAGCTTTAAACCACTGTACTATACTGCCTCTCAGTGCCTCAACCCAGAGTTTACCTTTACGTGGGCCAGACTTAATTAGTGCAGCACTCTGGGAAGCTGTAGCCACCCACATTACCATAGTGCCACCCCAAGCATGACCCAATAAGCAATTCCCCACATTCAAGACATTTTGCAGCTATTGACTTACTATGATAATATGCATGAGACAGGTATATGCAAAAACATCAACATCAATTGATTTACATGGGGAAGGGTTAGGAGCAGGAAAATGGAACATAGGTCAAGCTATTTACAATTGATTAGATTGGCATTGATCGAGATCAATATAGAATTTGGATAATAATCACACTAATGGCTTTGCACTTAGATTTCAGCATTAATCACAGTGGCACTACTGACCTCTGAGGCATTCAGATCCCTGATTGCTGTCTAAGCTAGCTGCGCTAAATAGCAGAAGCAGTAACAGTCATCCACACTGGTACCAGTCTCCAACCTGTATCAGGACCCCACAATCCCATACATTCAATCTGGGTACCCAGTACTAGAGTCTTAAAGGTGCAGGCCTGTTGTTCGGTGCAGCTGTTGTTGGCTGACTGGTTGGTGCCCTTAAAGAAAACAAGCAGATAAAACTTCAACTTCACTTTTGACACACATCCTGACTGTAGTAATTGCAGACTCTGACCCCCATTTGATTTAGGAAGCTGAGCTCTAGCTGTAGAACTTAGAAACATTTTGAACTATTTTCATGTCCCTCCAATAACAGAGTTGGTCCCTGTGTACTCACTGTTTAGAAGTCTTCATCAGTAAATCACAGTCAAACTGTATACAGCAGAACTAGGGGCTTTCAGCAGGTGGGCTCTGACTCCGGAGACTAAGATGCAGATAAAGGCTTACAGCCAGCTGCCCTAAACTGACTGCAGGATTTTACGACTTTTGCAGATGGAAACAACACCTTTTGCTTCTGTTGCAGCGCCCTCTCTCTGGCCTGAAATCACTCTCTGGAAAGACCAGGCTGAGACTGGGGCCAGCATGCTTCAAACTCCACATCTAGGCTATATCTCTCAGGGGAAACGCATATAGCAGCGCCTTAGATGGCACACTACCAGGCTATGTGTTCCAGGCCCATCTATGATGGTTGCGTTGCATTCAGCACATGTGTACTTTCTGTTCACAGTCACTTCAACCATGGGCCAGTGTAGTTGCCATGGTCCTCCTAGTTTTAGATACAGACTTTCACACAGATGGGTGCTTGCTCCCTAAGGCTAAGGTGACCCGATTGCTCACAGTCCATACCAGACCAATTTACTTTCAAAATGCACTTTACTTTGACTTGGTAGCTTAAATAGTTACTGCAGCTTCTCTCAAGCATGAATCATTCAGTCATAGTCCCTTGTGGCTTTTCTGGCATTAGCAGCTCCAGCTGGACAGTTAGACATATCAACAAAATCCCTCTTGGCTGTGCTGGTGTTAGCAGCTCCAACTGGATAAATACTGTCCTCACAGGCAATGTCAGGAACAGCCACACGCTCTGGGTACTCCCCTTCCTGTCCTGTCCTGTCCTGTCCTGTAGGCACTTGCAAAACAGTCACATTCACATTCTCAAATACTGGACCCTTCTTTGGTCACTTGCAATAGATGTCCACCCTTTCTCAGTGTTAGACAGACACAGGGTGCAGACAGACAATCGCTCTTTAAACTTTATGGGCTTCACTGCCCCTTACAGATGTCTCAGATCTTGTACTTGTAAGAAGAAGTTTACTCACTCAGAAGGATTCTCAATACTTTCCTTTCCTGGAAGTTGCAGGCAATTCTTCAGCACTCCTACTGCTGAGGCAGAAGCTCTTCTTGCAGCTCTCTCACAACTGCAGGCAGATACTGGCTTCTTTCCCACATTTTCCCAAGCTAGCCCCCGGAGGACAATCTCTGGCAGCCCCCAGACTAGCAACTGTTGCTGTTTCCAGCCACTTGTCTCTCTGGCAGAAGAAGAGCCGCTCTCCGCTGTGGAGGGGCTCACGCTGAACTGTAGACCCATTCTCTTTAGCTGGGGGCCTGACCCCCCTTCCCTGTGGAGGGGCTCCTGCTCGAACTCTCTCTCAGCTTGGAAACACTGGGTTTATGGAGTCCTTCTATGGCTCCCTATTGGCTGAGGCTGCTTGTGCACCCAGATACAATTGGCTGAATCCCCTTGTCAGTCCATTAAATGAATATTCATTAGTCTCACTTGATGCACAATAGACCCCCTGTTTTGGTGCCTGAATTAGGTCCCTGTATTTTCCCCACAAGCCTTTTGCACTGTCCCATGAGTCTCTGGCAAAAGTCCCAAGAGTCCTGGCCGAAAACCTGGCTTTCTGATTGATTGTTGCTGCACAAGCATATCTGCTCAAAAACACAGTCCCCTTGCAGTCCTTTACAGTCCCAAGAATAAAGTTCTGGTGCAGCCAGGATATTTGTTTTATTTACTTTCTTGCCCCACAGTTCAGAAACTCTTTTAGTGTCCTTGTGAACGCTGACCATATTTAGTTTGTTTCTGCGCCTCTCACCTGTCACTGCTGTGGAAATTTGCAGTCCCAAGGCAGCAGTCAGGCAGTTCATGAGAATCCCAACTTTAAAGATTCTGGAGCAACCAGTATAATTACATTTTTTATTTACATAGCCCTGTCATTTATTAGCCCCTTTTGTGCCCTGTGGAATGTGGCCCTTTTTTAACATTTTATTCTACCCCCATGCTGGTCGCTGCTACCAAAATGTACAGCCTCATGCAGCAAACAGGCAGTCCATTAATATTGATAAGGGCTCGCATAAATATTCATGAGCCCCCAATTTGTAGCGCTCGTAGCGCTTCTTATTTATTAAATACAGAGGGCTCTCTTAGCCCTTGCTTTGGTCACCAGTCCCCATTCAGGTAAGGAGGGACAATGGGACTGCTGAACTACCTCCCATTTAACTGCAAAAAAGTGATCAGGAGATCAAAGGCGCGGTTGCACATGTACGATCGCTTTGAGCACAGGAGTGCACATGGAAGCAGCGGCAGATCGTGATCCAGTCTTTGAGCCCCAGAATGGGCTGAAATGAAGCAATGGGGCTGCTTGGGGACTAACTGAGTCTTTCTGGGCACACAGAAACCCAGGAGCTGCGGTTGTGAAACGGGGCCACTGCAGGAAGAGGCAAATGGCAGCAAATGGGCTATAAGGTAAGCCCGCATTTGGGGGAGGTGTTACATAAGGTCTCCTCTCTTGCATTACTCTGCCCCCAATAAAACAAGAAATACTGATTCTGCATATCTTAGGCCAAAATCATTCCACCCAGACCCTCATTGAGTCACTCAGTTTATTGGCACCCTCTTTTTTGGTCCAACACTGTTGGACAATCCACTGCCTCTTCCTATTACTATTGGGCTCAAATATGGGATTCATGCTCCAGTATGGCTTTGTGTGGGCCCCAGAAAGCACTACTGGGATAAGAAACAAGCCTTCTGGTCGACTAGCAGGGATAGGAAAAGGCAATGGATCATCACACAAACTTTGACCAAAAATGGGTGAAATATAAAAAAAAAATAGGGTGACTCAAGGGGGGGGTCTCAGGGCTGGTTGGGGATGGTCTGAGAGGCTGTGATGATTGGGGGTAAATTTTAGTTCTTATAAGCTACAAGCAGGCCAAGGGATCAGTGGAAAGGAGTGGTGTCTGCCTCTGTCTAACTTACTGGGGCAATTTCTGTGGCCAGACCTAAATTCTATGGCAGGTCTTAATTTCTGCGGCAGTCACCATATGCCGTAGAACCACAGAAAATAGGGGGCCTTGCCTAAAGACTGTCTTCGAGATTGAGTGTGTAGGAATAAGTCTGGGGGACACCCGATGACATTCTTTGATATGGCAAGTGTATAAAGTGAAAGTGGAGGCTCCCATCCTGAAGGACGGAGGATGCCTATGCACACTCTTAGACCTCCTGAAGAATGAATCAAGTAGATGGTGCCCCAAGGGCTGTTGGTATGGGCTGTTAGAAAGAGGAAGGAAGAAGAAAGAGAGCTGCTACAGTGTTACTGAATAAGTTTGGATAGATTTTATGTTATTGATGATGTGACGAACCCTAGTAGTAGAAGGTTGTCTACTTGGATCCCAAACAAAGGCCAAATGGATATCATCTTTGATGCAGAGATGTGCAAGTTAGACTTCTCTTCAATGACCTTGAGGAGATGTGGGTGACATGAGTGAACAACATGTTGAACTCGGCGATGTCATGGCAATGCTGCTTTTGAGTCCTAATGAGGTAGATAGTAGGTAGTGTAGGCGAGATGCTCAGCAAATCAGGAATGATGTGCTGGAAGTAACAATGAAGTGCTTAAGGGTGCATTCTAAAGGAAAGGTATTGTCAGAAGCTGAAGATAAGAAACCATCGAAGACTTCTAATTGCCTCTAGGGCAATGCTGGAAGAAGTAGAGTGATGGTGCAATTGGTATGGTTTATTCAAGGGTCAGTTTTAACCTTAAATGTAGCATGATTGAGCAGGAACTTAGCCACCAGGATAGCAATTGAATGAAAATAGACAGCTCAAAACGCACAATGGTAGATGGTCACCCCAAGAAAAAAGATCAGAGTAACAATGCGGTAGTCTTTGCATACGAGGAGTGATAGCTAATCCAGTGTTAATAGACCTAGACTGTTCCCAATGTTCAGAAATATCCCTGAGGTTACCCCACAGTTTCCTGTGCCCTTTAGAAGGTTCGTGGTTTTGTGCATGCACAGTAGGGATAATGACAGGATGTAGAGTTACAGAACTGTTCGTCATTAGGAATACAGTTCACATTAATTCTTGAATCTGAAGCTTTCTGAGTAGATATGACAAATAAGATATGTCCTGGATTTTAGGTCCTTGATCCTAATTTATGAAGCAAAAGCTTGTGAGGGCTGGTGTTAGAAATGTCTGAAGAACAGGAAGGAGAAATGCAGCAGCTTTGACTGACTCCTATGATTCCTGGCAATCCTGGTATTTGTTGAACCATCTTGTGCTCAGGTGAGTAAAACTGAACTGACAGTCACTGTATAAAAAGAAAGACATGGTGCTGTGATATCTAACTGTCTACTCTCTGTGCTGGTTCTATTGTTTTAAAGTGTTTATGTTCCAGATTGAGACCTCTCCTGGTTGATCCCTTTAGCCCACAAATGCAGCACTGATGGCTGCTGCGAGAAAACACTGAGGTTAGACACCTGACACAATCCAGCCCAGTGGTGTTGCAGTAATGTTCAAGGGCCATTTGATCTCCTACTGGGGAGGATGTTAATCATAGAATAACAGCAGCTTGTTGTACCATTAACCTAAATGAACTTGTCTTAAACAGCATCTAACCTGTATGATGCATCCAAGCATGATAAAACTGATCTTGCATAAAATATAATGGAACTGAGCCTGGATTATGCAGGTAAATACTACCCAAACTGAAGCTCAGTGTTGCCATTGGAGAGTCAGTGCTGTTCCTGCCAGCTGAAAAGCTTGTACGGAGCAATTAGTTTAGCAGATGATACAAGTCTTAAATATAGTAGCTGTAGTGTTAGCCAGGTTGATGCAGCTGCGTCTCAAACCCAAAAGTTCGCAGAGAAACAGAGTGGTGCTCTTGCCTTATTTTGCTGCCTATTTGAACCTTCATTGTTGTGACTAATTTGAACAATATTTCTTTGCTGTTATGTTGTGTTATTTCCTCCTTGACTGTGTGGGGTTTTATGTCCGAAATTCTATGTGAATTTAATTGATTATTATTGTCCTGGCTGCATGTATTTATTACTACTGACTGTTGTAATTTCACTGTACTCATGCTATGTACTTGTCTTTGATTGTTGTACTCTCCTGGGTCGTGCCTGAAAATAATAATTTAATGGTTAGTGCACCTACCTGGTTAACAAAAACTAAATAAAAAATAAATATGGAATAGGATCCAGCACGGGCTGACACCAGGATGCAACCTCAGCCAGGCCTGCCTCTTGACGCTCTGGCCCAGGCTTGCTCCTGAGCTTGGGTAACCAGCAATGCAGCAAAATGTGCTGCCTCTGGCCCATGGGGATGGCTGCATGGTTTGGATTGTAATATATTTGTTATGCAATTGTGATGTACCTAATCCACATTTACACCACAGTAATAGAAAAAAAGAAAACTGTTGGGGTCAGCATATGTATTTATCCAGGATAGGACAGCTGCAAGACAATATCTCATTTTAATAGGATCCTGCTTTTGCAGTGTATTTTCCCAGGACAGACCCATTGAGATGCAATATCTATTTTTCAGCTGTCCGTATATCATCATATCCTAAAACTGGACAAAGTACTGGGGCCAGACGGGGTCCACCCAAGGGTATTGAGGGAGCTCCTGGGAGGTACTGGCTGCACCTCCGATGGCCCTGTTTAACAGCTCATTGGAAAGAGGAGTGGTCCTGGAGGACTGGAGGAGGGTGGATGTAGTCCCACTTCACAAAAGTGGTAGCAGGGAAGAGGCTGGCAATTCAGCCTGACTGTGATGGTAGGAATGTTAATGGAATCACTGCTAAAAGAAAGGATTGTGGAATATCTTGAATCCAATGGGTTACAAGACCTGAAGCAGCATGGCCGCACAGTGGGTAGGTCATTTCAAATTAACGTGATAGAGTTCTTTAACTGGGTGATGAAGGAACTAGATCAGGGTGGAGCGGTGGACATAGCCTACCAAGATTTCAGTAAGTCATTCAACATCTTTCCACACAGAAGACTAGTAAGCAAGCTGGGTAGCTTAGGAGAGGATCCAAAGGTGGTAAAGTGGGTAAGAAATTGTTTAAGAGATAGGTGGCAGAGGGTAGTGGTAAATGGACTTCACTCAGGAGAAGGGAGGATGATGAGCAGAGTGCCTCAGGGATCAGTGCTGGGACCGGTCCTCTTTAATGCATATACCCACATATGTAATAAATGTTTCTCTGCAAAATTGCATTTTCTGTATATGTGTATATATCTACCCATGTTTTTGTCAGAACTGTCCGCTTGTGAAAATGGGCATTTTGCCCACATGCCTTTCCAATATAAAATAAAAATGAAAATGAAATGTCTTTATAAGTGACATTGCAGAGGAGCTGGAAGGGAAGGTCTGCCTCATTGAAGGTGATACCAAACTCTGGAAGAGGGCGAACACTGCAGGTGAATGGAAAGGATGAACAGTGACCTGAGAAAACTTGAGGAGTGGTCAAGGGTATGGCACCTGAGTTTCAATGTGAAAAAGTTCAAAATAATGCACTTGGGGCATAGAAACCCACAGTACAAAATGGTGTGGGGGGTTGGGGTGGTACTGAAGGACACCAACTAGGAAAGAAACCTGAGGTTTATCATATCAGGTGACCTAAAGGTGGCCAGGCTGTGTGACAAGGCAGCGTGGAGGGTAAGTGGGATGCTGGGGTGCATAGAGAGGGGCATCACCAGCAGAAAGAGTGAGGTGGTGTTGCCTGTGTGTAGATCGCTGGTAAGACCCCACCTACAGTACCATGTCTAGTTTTGGAGACCACATCTCAGAAAGGACATAGACAAAGTGGAAGTGGTCTAGAGGAAGGCAACTAAAATAGTGCAGGGTTTTCATCAGAAGCCCTTTGAGGAGAGATTAAAAGACCTACATATGTATACTCTGGAAGAGAGGGGGGGGGATATGATAGAGGTTTTTAAATACCTCATGGGGTAAACAAGGTGCAAAAGAGAGAGAGAGAGAGAGAGAGAGATTTTCCAGAGAAGAAGGTGCTGAAGGACAAGGGGGCATGATAAGAAGCTGGAGGGGAGGTAGATTCAGGAGAGATGTGAGGAAGTATTCCTTCACAGAAAGAGTAGTGGATTCCTGGAAGTCTTCCAGAAGAGGTGGTGGGGGTGAAAACAGTGTTAGGGTTCAAGAATGCATCGGATAGGCATAAAGGAATCTTAGGGAATGGGAAAGGGGGAGTGAATGGGCTGGAGATTAAAGAGGATTTGTGGTGATACTACAGGCAGAGAAGAAAGGGCGGACCAGAGTAGGTGGGCCAACAAGTCCTCATCTGATTGCTAATTCTATGTTTCTATGTTTTCAGTGGGGTTCTGCTTTCATGCAGTTTTACAATGTGCTTACCCAGAATAATCCGACTGAGAGACAATATCTCATTTTCAGTGGGTCCTGCTTTAAAATGTATTATTTACACAGGATAGCCCAGCTGAAAGGAAATATAGCATAGCTGAGATGCAATATCTCATTTTTAGTAGGGTCCTGCTTTTATGAATTTTACAGTGTGCTTATCCAGGACAGTCCAGCTGAGATGTAATATTTCCTTTTCAGTCAGGTCCTGATTTAAAAATCTATTTTTCTCAGGACAGACCAGCTGAGTTGAAATATTTCCTTTTCATTGGGGTTCTACCATAGTGGGGTCTTGATTTTACCCATTTTTGAAAGGACTTCTAATTTGTTTAACAAAAAAAAACAGATCATCCCTCTTCCTAGTGCATCTGTCCCTCAAAGCACCTGCACCAATCACTTATTGGTATTATTGATTAGTATTAATTTCTTCTACTTGCAGGAACATCTCCAAACCCATCAATTAAATTGTGGGTTATGCATTAAAATCTAACTTCAATAATCCAGATTTGGTGTCTCATCCATTTATGCCTTGATACTCCAGTATACTTATTTTCAGAACATCCCTCAAGTTTCCATTCTCACTACAACAGCCTTTCCAAAAACAAACATTAACACAGAGTCATCTTTAAATCAAATTGCTCTCTCTCTACAGTGCAGTAGTTGTTTCAGTTGTAACCTGGGGTACCCAGTGTCACAAACGAACTCTGCAGGTCAGGCCCTCTGCTCCCACAGTGCCAACCTCCGAGCACAGTATTGCGAACAGGTAACAGAACAGGGTAACCTTCCTGCCTGCTTGTGGGTCTGAATCACCTTTGGTCTCAAGTTCTGGGGGAATTCAGACTGTGAACCTTATGTTAGCGTACCCAAAGGTACAGGCTCAGATAATCTGCTCTTCAGGGGATGCCAGATATCTTTCGCCTAAGGGCACCTAACCAGGTATCCAAAATGAACCCTTAAAACTCTATAAAAGACCTTAGGTATATTCTTACCTTTTCCCAGTTTAATAATACCATTAAGCCCTTGAACAGTTGTCAAATTTAACCATCTATACATCACATACAAAAAAGGAACTTCAAAGACACACGCAGGCAGTCTCTTTAAAATATAGATTTACTTAAAAATGGATAAAAATATGATAAATGTAAACACAGAACAATATGTCACAAAGCATACAATCACATAAAGGAAACAAGGAAAAGTACAAACATAAACTCCTACCACAAAACAATTAGACTTCTTCTATCTAATGTATTACCTTCTTACAGTGCTTAAGTTAGTTCTTGTTTCTTAAGAGTCCAGCAAGAAATGTCTCTCACATCAGACACAGATCCGAGATTAAACTGTCTGTCTCACACACCTCTTCCATGATGCCATCTAGCTCCTCCTTGTTAAATATAAAAAAATTATACAAACAATGATCTTCCTGTCAGGAGATATTTCAAATAAAGTGACATCAGCAAAAACTCATTTTCCAATATGACTCCTTAATTAACATCCCCTCTTTGATCTCAGAAAGTTCCTATTCCCAGGCTTTTCAAAAGATTTTATGACTTTTAGCACCATAGTGATATAACAATGTTTTTTCCTCTAAAACTTCATAAAAGTTTATGATCTCCATCCTCTGTCAGGCTCATAAAGTCTCATTTAATTTCCACTTCAAAGCAGCAACAGGCCATAAAATGCAATGTCTCAAGGAAGTTAATCACATACAGAGATCTGCTGGTTTAATATATAGCCTGTCATTTTAACTGAAACCAGGGGTGGGGCACCCATAGCACAGAATGTCTCATGGGAGACACTCACATACCACATTCTATATTACAAATATCATAGAACAATCATATCCAGCTGGCCAAGCATCACAATCCTCCCCACCTAGACTGAATTTGGGGGCTCTATCCCATGCATGGGATGAGTTTCCCAAATCAGTTCACTCTTCATAAACACACGATAAGCCATCTGTGTTCTGATTGGTCACTCCAGCCCTATGTAAGATTGTCATGTCATACCCTTGCAAGGCAAGACTCCATCTTAATAGTCTACCATTACTTTTTCCCATTTGAGTCAGCCAAACCAGGGGGTTGTGGTCTGTTTGTACCTCAAAATGCTGCCCATATAAGTATAGCTCTAACTTCTTTAGGGCCCACATTATGGCAAGACACTCTTTTTCCACAGTAGAGTATGCCTGCTCCCTGGGAAGTAACTTTTTACTCAGGTACACTGCAGGGTGATCTTTCCCTTGGTTGAATGTCTGACTCAGTACTGCCCCAATACCCACGTCTGAGGCATCAGTCTGAACTATAAAGGGTCTACTATAGTCAGGACTTGTCAACACAGGATCACTGCACAGTGCCTCCTTCAGTCTGCAAAGGCTTTTTCACAGGCTGGTTCCCAGGTAATTTTCTTAGGCATCCTTTTCTTTACCATGTCAGATAGGGGAACAGCCAGGGCACTATAATTGGGTACACATTTCCTATAGTACCCTGCTGTCCTGAGAAAACTCCTGACCTGCTTCTGTGTTTCTGGTCTGGGCCATGCCTTGATCACCTCTATTTTTACTTGGTTAGAACAGAGCTGTCCCCGGGCCTACAACATGCCCGAGGTATGCCACTTCAGCCATGGCCACCTGGCACTTCTCAGCTTTGACAGTGAGCCCAGCCCTCTGTATCCTGTCCAACACTTCCCTAAGGTGGGACAGGTTTTCCTGCCAGCTAGCACTAAAGATAGCAATGTCATCCAGGTATGCCACGGCATACTCCTCAGCACCATTTAACACTTGGTTCACCAACCTTTGGAAAGTGGCTGGGGCATTCTTCATTTTGAAAGGCATTACTTTAAATTCAAATAAGCCTATCAGAGCGATGAAAGCCAACCTCTCCCTAGCTCTGTCCATTAACTCTACCTGCCAATACCCCTTGGTCAGGTCAATAGTCATAAGGTAGGTCGTCACTCCCAACTTGTCCAGGAGTTCATCCGTCTGGGGCATTGGGTGGGCATCTGACTTTGTGACTGCATTCAGTCCACAATAGTCCACACAGAAATGAGTAGAGCCATCTGGCTTGGGCACAAGGACTACGGGTGAGGCCCAGGGGCTGTGGGATCTCTGGATTACCCCTAAATCCAGCATTTCCTTCATCTCCCATCTAATGTCCTTTTGGACAGCCTCTGACACCCGATATGCTGTCCACTGTGTGGGCGTCTGTTTCCCTGTCTCCACATTGTGTATCGCTAAGGAGGTTAGTCCAGGCTTGGCGCTAAACAGTGGGGCAAAGTCTGCTAAAATCTCCCTTACTTCCTGGATCTTGTCTGGGGCCAGCTGGGGAGACAATTGTACTGCCTCCACAGAGGACTTCTGCTTGCTTTCTTCCAGCAAGTCCAGAAGGGAGTCTCCTTCATCCATCCCCTCCCCAGGACTACATACTGGAAACACCATGTCAGCCCTATTAGCACATGGCTTCATCATGTTGACTTGGTACATCCTTTCTGTCAGGTAATTCTATGATATAGTTCACGTCATTTACCTTCCTAACTACTTTGTACAGTCCTGACCACTCAGCCTGCAGCTTGTCTTTCCAGACCGGAATAAAGACCATGACTTTCTAAACCACTGTGTATGAGTGAGCTCTGGTTCTGCGGTCATACCACACTTTCTTTTTCTGTTGGGCAGCTGCCAGGTTGCTCTGGGATGTCCACATAAGCTCCTTCAGCCTTTCCCTAAACCTAAGGACATAATCCACTAAGGGGAGTTCCCTGGGTGGCATGCTTGCCTTCCCAGTCCTCCTGGATCAAGTCTAGGGGCCCACATACCCGGCGTCCATATAAGAGCTCGAAGGCGAAAAATCCTGTCAACTCTTGGGGCACCTCCCTGTATGTAAACAACAGGTGGGGAAGGTATTTCTCCCAGTCCCTCCCATGTTGTTCAGCAAACACTTGGAGCATTGACTTCAGGGTACCATTAAATCTTTCCACAAGCCCATTGGCTTGTGGATGATAAGGTGTCGTGTGTCTCTGCACCACCCCACACTTCTCCCATGAACATTTCATCAGGTCTGACATGAAAGAACCCCTCGATCAGTGATAACCTCCTGCAGAAACCCAACATGGGAGAAAATCCCAAGTAAGGCATCTGCCACTTTGTCTGTCCTCAGTGAGGATAGGGCAACTGCCTCAGGGTAGCGGGTGGCATAATCCACCACAGTCAGGATGAACCTCTTCCTGGAGGAGCTGGGGGTATTCAAGGGCCCCACAATATCCATTCCCACCCTCTAGAATGGCTCCCCCACTATAAGCAATGGGATTAGGGTGGCTTGGGTTTTCTTACCTGCCTTACCTGTTTCTTGGCACTGTTGACAAGACCTGCAATACTCCTTCATCTGTTGGGTGAAGTTGGGCCAATAGAAATTCTGGGCCAACCGCTGCATAGTGCGTGTGATTCAAGATGACCAGACAAGGGAATATCATGTGCAGTCTTGAGCAACTGCTCACGATACCCCTGGAGAATGACAAGCTGCCTGCCTATCACCCCTCCCTCTGTCTGCACAGCCTGAGTATACATCAGTCCATTTTCCCAATAAACCTTATGTTTACTGTCACCTCCCTGTGCTCCATCAGAGTCTGCCCAAGCCTTCAGCTTCTCTAGATTAGGGTCACTTCTCTGAGCAGCTGCATACTCCTCACACATTCCCAAGGCATGGGATAGGTCCCCTTCAGTCTCTAAACTAGGTGCCCTAGCACTAGCATCAGGGCACTCAGGATCATTGTCATCACTTACCCTCTGACAATGGGTCACCCCTCCTTCTTTGGAGTAACCCTCCATAGCTGTGTGGTTAACTGCTACTGGGGAAATTTCTACCCCCCTTTTCATTAGTCTCCATATCAGGAGACACAGGCTGGAGAATTGGCCTCCCAGTGATTTCCACCATGGCTTCTGTGGGGTCCAGGGAGCTACAATTTTTCCTTGCTGCTTGGCTACAGGTAACTGCACACACGATCCCCTTGTTGAGATTGTTGCCAAGGATGGCATTCACTGGTAAAGTTTTGGCTACAGCCACCTGTTGCACAGTTCCCCCTGTTTCACCCCAGTCTAGGAGAACACTAGCAAGGAGCAATGTTTTCTCCTCACCAGTAAAGTCTTGTACAGTGACATATTTATTGGGTATAAACTGACCAGGCTCTACCAGATCCCCTTTTATTAATGTCAGGGATGCCCCTGTGTCCCTTAACCCTTGTGTCTGTACACCATTCATTGTGACTGGATGCATGTGTTCCTTCATGTTCACAGGCATGCTTCCAGGGACACACAAACAGCCCACTTCTTTCCTAGCCCCCTGTTGTGCATTGCTTGCCCTTTTGGGGCACTGTCTGGCAATATACACGTTTCTTTACAGACCCAACATTCATTTCTTTTCTCAGAGAAATATTTTCTCTAAAACCTGGGACTAACTGGTTTCAGTGGAGGCAGTGAGGGTTTTAGCTGCCCTAAAGGCACGCTTTTCCCTTTCTGCACTGCCACACCCACCCCATTTGCTCTCAGAGCAGGTCTGCTCTTGGCATAGCAGTCCAAGAGTTCAGCAGTTTCTTGCACTGTTTTGGGACCTCAGTCCTCCAGCCATGTTTACAGCTCTGCTGGGCACACCCCAAAAAACTGTTCTAACAAAATAGCATTTTCAATTTTATCTACAGAGTTTGCTTCAATTCCTTCCCACCAACATTTTAAAAACTGACGTTGTTTCATGGCTAGCTCCTTGTAGCTCATATCAGGGCTTCTCCTGAGCTTATGGAATTTAACTTTGTATGCTTCAGCAGTTAAATCAAACTTTTTTAAAAGTGCAGCTTTATGTTTGCTGTAATCATTACTGTGCTCATTATCCATTTGACCCAATGCATCCCGAGCTTTCCCAGTAAGTTGTGGGAATAGCTGGAAGCTCCAGGACCCTCTAGGAATTTTAGCCTGAATACAAACTTTTTCAAAGGAATTTAAAAAGGCATCCATATCCTCCCCCTCTTTAAATTCAGCTATCAATTTGGAATTCAATTTGTAACCCAGTCTTGTAGTTCCAGTTAAACCCAAACCACTTACCTGCTCTGGTGCTAGTGGTTGGAGTTGTATCTTCTTCAGTTCATGTCACCTCTGTCACTCATGCTCCTCATGGTCCACCTCTCACTCTTCACACTCCCTCTTCGCCTCTGCGGCTCACTGTTCTTGCTTCTCCTCTCTCTGGAACTCCAACTCCATTCTTCACAACTCAGTCTGCAGCCTGATTTCTTCTGGCTCCAGAATTCTGGTGACCTTCCCCTTCTGCTGTGGCCCTTCACTGGCACTGGTCCTGCTGTCATCCTCACCAGATCTGGACTCTGCACTGGCCGCTAGCCCCTCCATGTTCAAGGTTTGGTCCCTTACAGTCACAGTCTGTGACTCGATGCCCTGGGCATCTGCTGCCATCAGGACATCCACAAGGTTCTGCTTGGGGGCTCTCACCTCGTACAGGACTCCTCTGTCCTGGCATTAGCTTCTGTAAGTAGTCTGCAGTGTACCCGCTGTAGGTGGACGCCATCTTCTTCCCTAACTACTGCTACTCTAACTTGCACTTTAGAAAAAAAATAAAACAGGTAGGAACGTGACTGTAAGCAAAATGATATAGTTCTGTTTCCTCTTTAAAAAATAAATCACTGCCTTATTTTGCAAGTGAGCTGTACAGTATTAAGCTGACACACTGTACAATTAAAGCTTGTGTTACCAATTTTATCCACATTGCTGCCAACCAAATCTGTCACAAACCCACTCAGCAGGTCAGGCCCTCTGCTCCCACAGTGCCAACCTCCAAGCATAGTATTGTGAACATGTAACAGAACAAGGTAACCCTCCTGCCTGCTTGTGGGTCCGATCACCTTTGGTCTCAAGTTCTGGAGGGATTCAAACTGTGAATCTTATGCTAGCATACCCAAATGTACAGGCTCAGATAATCTGCTCTTCAGTGGGATGCCAGATATCTTTCACCTAAGGGCACCTAACCAGGTATCCAAAATGAACCCTTAAACCCTCTATAAGAGACTTTAGGTATATTCTTACCGTTTCCCAGTTTGGTAACACCATTAAGCCCTTGAGCAGTTGTCAAATTTAACCATCTATACATCACATGCAAAAAAGGAACTTTCGAAGACACACTCAGGCTGTCTCTTTAAAATATAGATTTACTTAAAAATGGATAAAAATATGATAAATGTAAACACAGAACAATATATCACAAAGCATACAATCAAATAAAGAAAACAAGGAAAAGTACAAACATAAACTCCTACCACAATACAATTAGACTTTTTCTATCTAATGTATTACCTTCTTACTGAGCTTAAGTTAGTTCTTGTTTCTTAAGAGTCCAACAAGAAATGTCTCTCACATCAAACATAGATCCTAGGTTAAACTGTGTCTGTCTCACACACCCCTTCCATGATGTCATCTAGCTCCTCCTTGTTAAATATAAAAAATATACAAACAATGATCTTCCTGTCAGGAGATATTTCAAATAAGGTGACATCAGCAAAAACTCATTTTCCAACATAACCCCTTAATTAATATCCCCTCTTTGATCTCAAACAGTTCCTATTCCCAGGCATTTCAAAGGATTTTATGACTTTTAGCACCATAGTGATATAACAATGTTTTTTCCTCTAAAACTTCATAAAAGTTTATGATCTCCATCCTCTGTCAGACTCATAAAGTCCCATTTTATTTCCACTTCAAAGCAGCAACAGGTCATAAAATGCAATGTCTCAAGGAAGTTAATCACATACAGAGATCTGCTGGTTTAATATATATCCTTCCATTTTAACTGAAACCTGGGGGTGGGGCACCCATAGCACAGGAAGTCTCATGAGAGGCACTCACATATCACATTCTATATTACAAATATAATAATAATAATCTTTATTTATAGTGCGCCTTTCAAAAATCAAGGCGCAGTACATATTTAAAATAACTTCACAATAAAACGTCATAAAAATCACTAAGATCAATAGCATCAATCCATGTCGGCACCATCCCCACATGCCTTCTTCCATAGGAAAGACTTCAATGCTTGTTTAAAACCCCCCACAGTCATGCACTCTCTAATAGCGGTGAAATTCCAGGGTTGGCACCACAGAACATAAAAGCTCAGGCACCAGAAGATTTTAAAGATACCCTCGGAATCTCCAGCAACCCCTCGTTGGCTGAGCGGAGTGGTCGCTACAGGCGGTAAGGAACCAGAAGTTCTTTCAGGTAATCAGGGCCCAAACCATGTAGGGCTTTATATGTCAGTAAACCGACTTTAAAGGTGATCCGCCACTGAACCGGCAGCCAGTGCAGTTCCCGCAGCACCGGTGTAATGTGGAAAGAAGGAGGAATCCCCATTAACAACCGGGCTGCTGCATTCTGCACCAGCTGCAAGCGGCGGATATCAACCCCTGGAAGCCCAAAGTAGAACAATCATAAGCGGCTGGCCAAGCGTCACACCCAGTACAGTTAATTTAAACAAAATATCACTATTTTCTTTACAGTACTCCTCCTTATGATATCCATGTTGCCAAAGATCAGGAAGGGTCTATGGTGACAGTATAGGTAGGAGGAAAAAATGGCCAAACTGGGTGGGCCAAGCAGTCCTTTTCTGCCATCAGATTCTATGTTACTATGACATAACATCACAAAATAAATAAAATTACATCCTTCTCTTAATGCTGCAGTCCTTCTTAACACGTCCAAATAAATACGTTCTTTAAGGCTGTGGAGTTTTTGGACTTCTGCTAATGTCACTTTCCTAATGTCAGCTTGAGGGAATAGGCAGGGACTGCACTCTCCTTTACTCCCTGCAAAAGACTGTATTTTCTACAACCAACCTATTGGTGGCTGACGGTGAAGCTCATGGTTGCTCGATGGAGGGTACTTGGAGGAAAACTGGTTCTGAAGTGGAGGATGGTAAGGGATACGAGGAAGGCTGCTCTGACAGTGAACTCTCACGAGCATCAGCTGCCTCCTTCTGCTCTGCCCACTGGTGCAAGCTGCTAAACAGAAGCAAAAATCCAAATTGCAACCGACTGAACATTTAAACTGAAAAATGTACACATTGATAGCTGAACTGCGGGACTTCCAAGGGACATTCACAGCACTACCTCAGTCCTCTGCACAGACATTACCAAGTTGGAAAAGTGAGCAGCTATGATCAGGAGGCATGGCTCATTAAAAATGGACCAGAGAGTGGATACAGCAGAATCGATGATCATTCAGCTTTATTCAGCCTTCGAATCCATGGAGGAGTAATTAGAGGATGCAGAAGCCCGTACTCACTCCAGCAACATCCGGTTCTATAGGAAGGCCATGGATTTCCTGCAGATCACATGCTTGAAGTAGAACATGCACATTGGGCACTGATTGTGAAACCCATAGCACCTGATGCCTGGCCCAGATCCGTTGTACCCACTTTTTGTGCTTCTATGATAACAAGCTGTGCTTAGGAGTGTGTGGAGGGCAACGGAGATACTGTACAATGAGAAATGGATCTACTTCAGCAACAATCCAGTGTCTCTCCAGAACAAGAGAAGGGCCGTCCTCCGATTTATGAAGCCACTGAGAGCCCAGGGACTAAGGTTTTTCACTCCCTACCCGCAAAAATGGTAATCCATTTCCTGGATGGCCATAAGACTTTTTGCCATGGTGGACCAGGTTCATGCTGAACTTACAGCAAGGGATATTCCTTATGCTGCACTGCAGAGGCCACCTGCCCTCCATTCGATCACTTCAAAACTGGACAGTCAAGCAAGGAAGACAGTGGATGCCAGGAATAAGCAGACCACTGCAACTATGCAGCAGATCATCAAACACTTCCAGAGGAGTTGAGTGACAGCTGAAGATTCCTCAGATCCTGCCTGATTGCCACTCTGGACTGGCTTCATTGCAGAACCTGGGTTGAGCCCCACAAGGTGACTCCTATGATTTCTCATTAGTCTCTCCCCCATCCTGTATAGACCTCTAATTATGGTTCTCCCCAGATGGTTGGTCGGTCGCTGGTACTCCCCCACCCATCATTTACTAATATCTGTGTGAGGCATAGTGTGTTTAACCAGCACTGCTGCTTCCATTAAGGACCACATGATACTGCCATGCATCAAGGATGCATATTGTACTTCTGAACTTTACCTTATAGTCCCAGCTGCTGCACTTTGAATGTTGACCATAATGTAAACTTTCCCCTGGTTGCTACATGGGAACTGAAGCTTGATTGGGTGGCTCATAGGCCACTGGAGTTGGGTCCCTAGTTTCGACTCCCACTGTTGGTTTCAGTGGGGGACCCCTTGCTCCCATTTGTATATCTGGAGGAGTAGAACCAGAACTCCCTGCTGGTGGTCATCAGGATAGTTTGATCTGCGGCATCGGTCTGTGTTGTGTCTGGTCCTTGGCAGTACACGTTCATCAGCTATAGCTCTTTCTATGCCACAGTAGGGGACACTCTTTTGGTGAATACCTGCGATGAGGTGGGTGGTTTTCTGTTTGATTCTTTTCATTTGTGGAGGGGGCAGTGTGACCAGCTGCCCAAGGGGGAAGGGGGCCTGGGGTCTGGGGTAGGAGGGTGGGGGACAGAGGGGGACTCAAGGAATCTGAATTCTCAGACTGCAGTGTACCTGGGGAAGGGTACTTCTCTTTTCACTTGGACTGGAAAGAACAGTTACTCAAGAACTTACCATAACAGTAGATCTTCAAGAGACTCTCTTGCAGCAGACCACACCTTAGGAACTATAGCCATCAAGCACCAGGACCACATGGAAGCACTTTTTCTAGCAGTCTATCTGGGGCCACCCATGGCAACGTCACCATGTCAGCATCCCCTTATATAGCCATTGGTGGCCCCGTGTCCTCCTCAGCTCCCCCCGGAGACCATCCAGTGAGGACATGCTCCCAGGGGAACCAAAGGAGAGCCAGAAAGACCCACCAGATAGAGTATGGGAAACAGAAGGTTGACCATCCTGGAAAGGAGAAACAGGAAAGAAGAAACACAGAGCCAAGGGGGAAGGAGGGAGAGACAGCATGACCTGCTACAAGAAATTCTCTCGAAGATCTGCTGTTATAGTAAATTCTTACGTAACTGTTCTATCTTCCTTGAGGATATATTTTGCAGCAGGTCACACTTTAGGAATGAGTCCCAAGCAGTACTGCAGAGAAGTCCAGTTTGGGAGGCTGGAAAATAGGGATCTATGAAAGGAGACCCTGTAATGCCATTTTGCTGCAATTTGCCCGCCTTCTAGAGGTGATGTCCAGGCTGTAGTGCCTTGTGAAAGTGTGCACAGTACTCCAGGTGGCAGCAGCACAGATCTCAGCTGCAGAAATCCCCCTGAAACAGGCAACTGAAGTGGCCGTGCCTCTGGTTGAATGGCTCTTAGCCCCAGGAAGTTCCTTACTGTACTTCCTCTAACAGAAAATAATACAGTTGGCCAACCATTTGGAAAGACACTGTTTAGGAACTGGCACGTCCTCTTTCCCAGGGGTGAACAAAACAAACAGCTATGTGGGCTTCCTGTAGTCACTCGTGCGCTGAACATAATATCTCAGAATTCTATGTACATCCAAAGTACGGAGCAATGCTTCCTCTGGATTGGCATGCTCCGGGTAATAGGCAGGTGGATGGCTTGATTCAGGATAAGCTCAGGCACCACCTTCGATAAAAATGTAAGTTTAGTACGCAAAGACACCCTGCCTTTGTGAAAAATCAACTAAGACTGCTCACACATGAGCGCCTGTAGCTTTGAAAACCTCTGAGCAGAAGTAACAGCAACTAAAAATAATGCATTCCATGACTGAAAGAGTAGCTTGCAAGTTGTAGCAGGCTCAAAAGGAGCCAAAGTAATTTTTTCTGAAACAAAATTCAAGTCCCACGCTGGGACAGCGTTATGGATGGGAGGCTTCAAGTGCAGGATATCTCTCAGGAATGTATAGGCCACATCCAACTGGGCCACCATATGCCCTTCCATGAGCACATGGAAGTCAGATATGGCAGACAAGTGCACCTTTAGAGAAGAGTATTTTAGTCCTGCATTAGACAAGGACAGTAAGTACTCTAGAATCTGGTTCAGTGGGCAGGTGAAGTTGTCCAGGTGATGGGAAACTGCCCACAAGGCCAAGCGCTTCCACTTCATGGAAAAAGTTGCCCTGGTGGAGGGTTTTCTTGTGGCCACTCTAGGAGAGACACCAAATCTGGCAATGGCCATATCTTCAGGAGTCAGGCATGCAGGTGGAGGGACTGAAGTTTCAGATGGAAGAAGGCTCCTCATTCTTGTGACAGCAAGCCCGAACACAAGGGTAGAGGCACCAGAGGCTCCATTGCTCACTGTTGTAACAGTGGAAACCAAATCTGAAGAGGCCAAAAGGGGGCCACCAGAATCAGAGTGGCACTCTCTATCTGGAGCTTGATGAAACGTAGAAACATAGAAGGTGACGGCAGATAAGGATCATGTGGCCCATCTAGTCTGCCCCTTTTCCCTACCTAATGCAATATTGCAGACCCTAGTTGATCTGTGGCTTACTCTGTCATCCCTACTGTGAGAGTATTCTTATGTCTACCTTGGAACAAAGAGTGTCGCACTCACTCCACCACATAAGACTCATTACATACAGGTTGTTTTTAAATGCTTGTTTATTTACAGCCCCTGCCAAAAGTAGTGCTGCAGCTTAGGAGCATTTCTTACATTTTGCCCATTAGAATCAGGGCTTCATCAGAGAAAATTATGTCTATCCCATGCATTTCTGAACTCCCCTACCATTTTCCCCCCACCACCTCCACAGGAGCACTCTCTGAATCAAAAGAAAGGGGGGGAAGGCATAAAGGAATCTCCCTTTTCAAGAGAGGGACTGTGTGTCTCACCAGAAAACTCCAGGACCTGGATTGAGTGAGCAGAAAAGTAGCAGTTTTATTTTGTCTGGGAACACAAAAAGGTCCAACTCTGGACACCCCCACATGTCACACAGGTCATCTATGACTAAGGTCAGCAGTTCCTACTCATTCATCTGGGACTGCAACCTGCTGAGCCTGTCTGCCAAGGTGTTTTGGATACCTGAAACATGGACAACCAACAGCTCTAAGCCATGTTCAAGAGCTCAGTACCAAACCCTCATCACCTTTCTGCACATGGGGTAAGAGTGGGTGCCCCCTGCTTGTTAATGTAGTGCACCACACTGATGTTGTCCATCTGCACTAGCAGATGGCCTGGGGACAAGTGGCAATGGAAGGTCTGCAGGCCATACAGGACAGCCCTCATTTTGAGAATATTGATATGGAGGGAAGTCTTGAATGGATCCCAAGCCCTTTGATTCTGGCAAGGACCCAGATGTGTGTCCCAGCCTGTCTCCAAGGTATCCGTCATGAGGATCTGATGAGGGGAGGGAATAAGGAAAGGAACCCCCTTGGGCAAATGGCTGGGTTCCATCCACCACAGGAGATCCTTCTTTACTGGTGACAAGACCAGAACCTGCTGCTCTAAATCGTCGGTTCTCTGATGCCACTGTACCCTCAGAGTCCATCGAGGAATGCACATGTGCAGCCAGGCCAGAGGAACCATGGCAATGGCTGCTGCCATCAGCCCAGCAGCCAGAGGTATGTCTGAGATGTGACATAGCAGTTATTATAGAGGTCCTGGCCTGCGCCATGAGGCTCTCCACCCTGTCTGGAGGCAGGAAGGTGGAGCCCTGGCCATGTCCAGCACTGGCCCTATGTACTGGAGACACTGGCAAAGAGTTAACACTGACTTGGAGAGGTTGACCGTGATCCACAAATTGTTGAACAATTGCAGGGTATGCACCTGTGGAGGGGTTGTGGAATAACAGATGGACCAGACACAAAGCTTCAGGTTCAACGCACAATCTCTGTGTGATGTTTATTTAAAATACAGGAGATAACTTTCAGAAATGGCATATCCCTTCTTCAATACATCAGTTTGCAGCAACAGACTATGCATGCCCTTCCTCTGCACTTAGTCAGCACTTGCTGACCCAGTGATCTACTGATCTAACTTTTCAGTTGAGATTCAGCTTTCCTTATGTAGGCCTTGTTTGCTTGGGTGGCACGGGCGCAAATAAAAAAAAAAAGCCAAAATAAGCTAAAGACAAAGAACCTCAGTGCAGAAGCACTGAAGCAAGGGTTATCCCAAAGGGCATTGGCAATAAAGCCAAGTTTTAAAGAAACACAGCATCACACATAACCCAATAATGCAAAGCATCATGGGATGTAAATATATGCAAATCACCATGTCATTTAGGAGTGGCTCAGTTTACAGCAGGAATGCATGGTACCAAGAGGGCTCTCAAACAATCTGCAAGTTACATGCATTTAACAACATAACAGGGGGTTTTCTGATATCTCTACCCCGGTAACTTATTTTCTATAATACAGTCACCTAGTACTTTTTACCTTTATCAAAAACACTTAGTGCCATGGTATTTTCAACATTTCCAGGTTTCATACACATAAGGTATATACATCAATGTATTTTATGACATAGTGCCACTGCATACTAAATTCAACAATGAGGAACACAGCCTGTTGTTTTACATCAGCTCAGAGGTCACAACAATAACCTCCCTGTATGAGGACCTGAGAGGGAAAAGCAATATTAAAGAGGACCCTATAGCGTAGTCAGGAAAGGAGATGGGGCGCCCATATGTGGTCAACCTTATGGAGTAGAAATTGTAAAGGATAGATTAGCTTAAGAAACAGAAGAACTGTTGCAACAGATTTAAGAAAAGGTCGGTCCTCAAGAGTGGCAGGATCTCCCTGTCACAGCACCAGGGTCAAAGACAGCTGCTCCTGGGACCAAGCTTTGAGTAAACAATCATCCAGGTAGGGGAAGACATAAAGATCTTCCCTCCTGAGGGCTGCTGCCACCACAGCTAGGCATTTGGTGAAAACATGTGGTGCTGAAGACAGGCCAGAGGGAAGGACCCTGAACTGGTAGTGCTCCCCCTGAAACAGGAACCTGATGTACTTCCTATAGGGAGGGAAGACCTGGATATGCAGGTAGGCATCCTGTATATCCAGGGAACAGATCCAGTTACCCTGCTGGAGCAATGGCAACAGACCCAGGAGGGGTGACCATCCTGAACCTTTTGTACTGGATGTAACAGTTCAAGTTTCATAAGTCCAGGATGGGCCTCAAGTTCCTTGTGGATTTGGAGACAAGAAAGAAGTGGGAGTAGAATCCCCGGTTCCATTGGTTCTTGGGGACAGGTTCTGTGGCCATTTTCCACAGCAACATATGGACCTCCTCCAGCAGCACAGGCACGTGGCCTAGCGGGTAAGTTGAAGGTCTTGGAGGAAGATCTGGAGGCATCTCTAGAAACTTGAGAGCATGCTCTTGCTCTAGGAGCTGCAGCACCCAGGCACCTGTTGTGCTTTCCCACCACCTGTCCAGATGGAGGGAGAAGTGACCCCCCCATCACATCCTGGAGAACCAGATGGAGGAGGTCGGGCAAGGAGTCACACTATGGCTGAGCCTACAGTCTGCCCACTCCACCACCTCTTGAGGACTTCCCAGAAGTAGAAGGGGTAGACAGAGCTGTGGCAGCTTTATGTTTGCTGGGCTGCTTGGTGCCAGACCTAGGTCAATGGGTGGCTCACCAAAAGGGCACTCTCTGACCACTCTTCTGGTGGGTATGGTAGAGGGAGGAGCGAACAGAGTGCAGGGTCCTACCTGAAGCCTGCAGGTAATTGAGAATGTCCTGCACATCTCCACCAAAGAGCTTGTAGCCCCTAAAGGGAGCATTCAGTATGGACTGTTGGACATCAGAAGTGAAGCATGACACCCTGAGCCAAGAGCACTTCTTCAGGCAAATTACCACTGCGAAAGCCCTGTCCCAGACATCCAAGACATCACATGGAGTCCTCAAGAGATGCCTGCCCACGTCAGCACCAGACTGGAGGGCCTTGAGCATTTCCTACTTTTGGGGATCCTCAGGGTGGGACCCGGAGGCAGACATAGCTTTTTCCAAGAGGTCATTCTAGTACTTGAGTATATGGCCCACATAACTGAGGACCCTTATAGCGAGAGTGGAAGAGGCAAATACCCTCTTGCCCATAAGATCCAGCTTTCTGGATTCCTTTTCCAGACAGAGGGAACTGAGATGCCTGCATTTCTTAGACCAATCATGGCCCATGCTGATAACCACCGAATCCACCTGAGGGGGCCCTGTGAAAAAGGGCTTCTCAGAAGGGGCCTGGCATAGCTTGTCTGCCTTCCTGAGCATAGGGGGGATCAAGTTAGGCCTGTTCAAGTGGCCATGGTAGCATCATTATATGCATCAATCATAGGAGGAATAATAAGAGGAGTGGAATCTGGCAGGCTAAGGTAGTGAGCCAAGTTCTGCATAGTAACGTCCTGCTCCGCGGCATCAAACCCCATGGTGGCCTGCATTTGCTGAATCATAGTGATGAAGAAGGGGTCATTTGGGGGATACCGCAGGATGTATTTGGAGGACTCGTCCCCCCAGCAAGGAAACTGTGGAGGTGCTGGGAGTCCGGGCCCCAGCATCCTCATTTTCCTCATTCTCCTCATCCAGGAACAGGCAGTCAGGACAACAATCATCATTGTTCCCTGGCTCTGAGGGGGGCTGCAACGCTGTCAATTAGTGAGAAGGGGCAGGCCTCAATGCTGCCTGATGCAATGCCACCGAGGCCACCTGAGTAGGTCCCGCCAGCGACTGGCCCTGAGGCGGGACTACCTTTTGCACAAAGGTCTAGGACAGATGAGAACAGGGCCTGGATGTTGATATTCACCGGTATTAGCAAGACGCCCTGTGGCAGGGACAGGGGGTATTGAAGCCCTGGCATCAGGAGGGAGGGCTGAAACATCAATGAGATGGGACAGGTTGAGGGACCAGCTGATGGACCTGCATCCCCAATGTTGCAGAGACAACCAGAGGCACTGACTGAAGAGGTCTTGTGCCCAATGATGCACGGCCACCGTTGGCCACATGCAGGCTGGAATTGCTCCTTGACTGTGGCCCCTGAGGAGGTGGGGGCATTCAGCAAGGGTGGCGCATCAGTGTGAGTAAAAAAGGAAACCCCAGAGATGAAGGGCCAGTGCTAGCAGAGCTGACAGGCTGCACTGCCAAAGTCCCTCCTGTAGCAGATTGGGTGAGGGAGGCAGTGGGGATTGAAGGCAGAAGAAGGGAAAGGCCTGACTGTAGACCACCACCGGGCTGAGGATCTCTG
Source organism: Neoceratodus forsteri (assembly GCA_016271365.2). NCBI lineage: Eukaryota > Metazoa > Chordata > Ceratodontiformes > Ceratodontidae > Neoceratodus > Neoceratodus forsteri. Next base: position 1,404,956,149 of record CM057450.1, read on the forward strand.
GTGGAGGGGGCTGCCAAGGCTGACTTCATAGGAGAGAGGGTGTGGGCAGCAGTAGGAATTGCCACCCACCTGGAGGATGATCCTAAAACAGTTGGTGCTGGGAGCAACAATCGAGAATGTTCCCAGGATGACCAGTCTTTCTCCCAGAGGCGACACTTCCCTGATGACTTGTCCTGGACCTTGGCCAAATGAAAGCCTGAGGTTGGGGCTGGGAAAGCTGGGGAGCTTTGAGCCTGAAGCTTCTTCTCCAAGGTAGCGACCTTCTATTCAGTGAGAAAAAATTTCATCTCCTTCTGGTGATGCTGCTGGGTAGCTTGATTGAAGCTGTGTCAGATCTCACAGGTCTGGATGTCATGGTCAGTGCCAAGGTAGCGGATTCAGGCCTTGTGCAAATCTTTATGGTAGATCTTCTGTCTGCAGCTGCAGTGACAGAAAAGATTATCAGATCTGGGCATAAATGAAAATGAAAACAAAAAGGAGAAATCACTTTAGAGAATAAAGTGATTGAAAACTAGGGTGACAAATAAAAAACTTAGAATTTGAGAAGAAATGGTGGTCAACTGAAGTGATGGTGCTCCGTGTAGTCTGAAGTGTGATGGTCAACGGCAGAAAAAGAACTGAGGAGGATGCGGGGCCATCCACAGCTATACAGGGGGACGTCAACGTGGTGACGTTGCTGTGGGTGGCCCTAGGTAGACTGCTACCAAAAATGTTTCTATGTGGTTCTGGTGCCTGATGGCTATAGTTCCTAAGGTGTTACCTGCTGCAAGAGATATCCTCGAAGAAGATCATGTGATACAGCCCAAGTGTTCCTGGTTTCATTCTGGAGGGTCTGAGGTTGACAGACTACACTGCTGGTACTTTGTCTTGCTCTTTCTTCCCCTGGGTGGCATTCAAGCATTCATTAATACCAGGGTCCGCTTCAGTGGATAGCATGTTCATTTGTGCTCTGGATTTGAGAAGGGAGCCATACTGACTTTGTTACACTCGGACCCCCTTGCAAAGCGATATGACATTTGGATCACCTATTTTTTTGTTTCCTCCGTGGGGTCCAGGTGATGGCAGATTGCCTTACTGGTATGTGGTCTGGGCCTTCCCTCCCGGGGGGGGCATTTGAACACTCACCACCTAAATGGTTCACCTCAGTGTGCCACATATTTATTTTGCACCCTGGACTGAACAAGAGAACTGTAAGGGCTATGATGTGCTTGCATCCCCTTTAGGATGACATTATTAATGTGGGAAGGATGGTATTACCCTAACCAAACACCATGATTTCTTTTCATTTATGCACAACTGTGGGATGGGTTTTGGTTCCAATTTGTCAGACTCCGAAGAAAGGGTCTGGAGGGAGATAGGCCATGATGGGTGAACTGAAGACTTCTCCTTGGTGTAGTGCCCTTTTTTAACCTGGTGTGAAGTGCCTTCCCTCTGGAGGGGGGTCGCTGGCTTGTAATATCAAATACTTAACACCAGGAGATGGAGGGGAGGAGCAGCCCTCCAATGAGCATTGATCCCCCCTACTCCTTTTCCAGACAGTAACTCATTACTATAATAAGGGAGGGATATCCCAGACCATCTGTCTCTAGGTAGGAATAGGGCTCCTAGTCAAGCCCCCACGTTTGGGGCAGGAGTAGCCCAGTTGGTGCCTGCTTGCACCAGGTATATGTTCTATTTGTTTACCATATTATTTTGTCCAGTTTCTCCTCTGATTGTGGCTGGTTGGCACCTCTGTTAGCCAGCTAACCCAATGTAGTGTCCCCATAAAAAAGGTTGCACACTTGCTTACCACTTAGGTCCAAAAGGAGGTCACGAGTTTGGGATGGAGGTCATATTCCCTCTCTTAATTATCAATAGAGAAGGACACTTTATGGTACTTGTTGAATGTCAATGGGCTGAACAGTTTTGTTATGAGGCTAAACTACTGTCTTGTATTAAGGAAGAAATGACTGGAGTTAACATATTTGCAGGAGACCCATTCAGATAAAGCAGAACATGCTAAGCTAGGAACGCTTGGGTATGGAACTGTGTGCAGGGTGCAGTACGCACCCGACACCCTCCGAGACCTGGTGGGAACATGGGTTCTCGAGGGGTTGGCAGCTCCGTCTAATGGAGTCAGGGAGGGAGGACGTCTGTAGGTACTTGAGAGGGACATGCATTAGCATGTCTCCTCTCTGGATGCTCACGTCCTTGCGCTGGCGTCTCAGGGGGCTGGGTCAGGGGAAACCACAGAAAAAACAGGAAAATACCCCTTGATGGTCCTAGATGACAACTGTTCAGGGGCCAACCAAGACCACCGGTTCTGGTTCTGGACAGGTGGAAGTAGGAGGTGAGGCACTCTAGGGGCAGATCTGGAATGGGGGGCAGAGATAGTGATGAGCGACCCGAAGGAGTGGGCACTGAGGGTAGACAAGAGGAGATAAACAGAAAGTATAAAAAAAAAAAAAAGAACTGTGTGCAGTTTAGAAATGCCTCAGGGATGGCATAGAAGAGTGGCAATCTTGGTACCCCAAATGACTTCCTTTTAGGTCAAAAAAATTATACATGATGGAGAGGGTTGCCTAGGTATTGTACAGGGGGTATTTCAACATGTGGAGGGGGAGGTCACTGTAGCATGCCTTTACATTCCCCCAGGATCCAGTATCCCTGAGATTCAAAAACATCTGGACCCTATCTTTGTTAATACAAAGGGGGTGTTGCTCCTTGCAGGAGATTTGAATTTATTACTTTCCAATACTTGGGAAACCTCTAATCCCAGCCCGTCTAGACAGCCAGCAATTCATAAAGCCTGTCTTTCCTTCTTACATACTAACAGGTGGTTTTATGTGTGGTGGAAATTACATCCTAGAACTAGGCAGTATACTCATTATTCTCATGTCCATGCTGTTTATACCAGAATAGATTACAGTTTTGCATGAATCTGTGAGGGTCTGTGACAGCTAAGCTCCCTTGCTGGGTGGTGCTTTAGAACTGTGTGTTTGTGTGAAATGTGCCAAAGAAACAGGAAAAAAACAAAACAAAATAACAACAATAAAAACAATCTTTATGGTTTAGTACCTTCTATCAACGGAAACACTACCATTTACAGTGAATTGTGGGCCAGTGGAAGTGCCCCCTCAGTTCTCCACTATCTCGTTAAACCCTGCATAGCATAGCAGCTTTTCTGGGCACCATTTTTAACTTTAGCCTCTTTGCATGGGGTCTAGGACCACTATATTTAGTGGCCTTAGTTTTTATTACATTTTAAATGTAACTTCCTCCTCCCTCCAAATGTCTAGGGGTCCTGATGGTAAAGTACAGGGGGGCACTGAGCCCGAGTACTCCAGCAAGTAGTTCACAGTTTATTATTATTATTATTATTATTATTATTATTATTATTTTGAGAGTATCATTTGGATGTTGTTCCAATGGGACCAACCAAACAGAAACATTCTCTTTTTTGTTTCAACCTGCAACCAACAGTCTCAGCGGTTCAGTCCAACAGTTCCAACCCCCAGATGGGGATAGTCCTGGAGCAACTTCCACTGGGCGCAACCTTCTTTAAAACTTTGTGACTCTTACTGAAGAGCATCACTTACTGAACAGGACAGTTCTGGCAAATCACAATGGTACTGGGTGTTCCCTCTTCAGATGGTGGGCCCTCTGCTGCAGGGGTGAAAATCCATGTCAACAAGGCACAGGTCAGGAAACATAGGAAAACCAGGAGCAGTTGTAAAACTCATTAAAAACATTTATTTACAGTAGCAGTAACATAAAAAAATAAACAGCTTGTTCAGTATAACTACTTACAGAGGAGAAATACTGTATTTTTACTTCAGTCTGTGCCCCTTTTTCTTCTTCTTCAGTAGTTGCAGTTTAGCTCCTTTATAAATCCTTTCAACCGCCATCCTTAACAAGCATCCTGTTTTTGTAAATATCAGGCAGGAGCTGCTAGAACACAGTATGCTTCTTGAGTTGAGGCCCCCTTTTGCACAGCTTTTGCAAAAGGCTTAAAATTGAACTCTGGTAACCTCTAGCTTCCAACAGCTTTTTGCAGTCATCTTAAATTAAAAATATATAGATTTCAACAGTAACACTATATACTGTATTTTCAAAACACAAGGGATCCCAATATCAGCTACATTTCCACATATTGATTTGCATACATTTTAATACCAGTGGATATAGATATGCAAGGGAGGAAAAAACAGATAGCAAGGGAGGAAAAAACAGCAAGAGAGGGCTGAGAGACAGTGAGAGGCAAAGAATTGTGAGACTGTCAGGGTGATCAAGTCCGAAGTCTCACAGGAAAATGTGATTGTGCAACCAGACAGAGAAGAGACAGAAAAAGAAAGATCCTTGCATTTTAAACACTTTCTCTAACAACTGGGACAGGGTCCTATTCCACCTTGTCACATACCCCTCTCCTTAAAAGGGAACCTGTTTTATTAAACAGGTTTCCAAAACTTTTTATTCTCTAATAACATTTGCTGCTTTCAGAAATTAAGCACATGTACATTATCAGTTTTTATATAACAGTACAGCAAACAGTAAAGTTCAAACCCATACATTTGTTTTCAACCTTCAGAACCCTCAATTCCTGATCCATATCTTGACAGAAAATCAGCATTGCTTTTCTCTTTACCAGATTTGTGTATCACAGTGAATGTAAATAGTTGTAGTGCCAGGTACCATCTTGTGATTCTGGAATTTTTATCTTTCATCTGCTTAAGCCAACAGAGAGGATTGTGATCAGTTGCAAGAACAAAGACAGTTCCTAGCAAATAAAACTTAAGGGACTCCATGGCCCACTTTGCTGCTAAATATTCCTTGTGGATAGTGGGGTCCCTTTTCTCTCTGTCATGCAACTTCCTACTTATGTACAGAATAGAATGTTCTGTCCCATCTACATTTTGACTTAGGACTGCACATAGGCCTACCTCGGATGCATCTGTTTGTAGCAAAAATGGCTTCTCAAAGTCTGGGCTTCTTAAAAAAAGGGGCTGAACATAATGCAACCTTTATGGCTTGAAAAGCTGCATCACACTCTGGGGTCCATTTCACATTATTTGGGTGCCATTTTTTCGTGAGTTCAGTGAGGGGAGTAGCTAACCCAGCAAAGTTGGGAACAAATCTCAGATAATAACCAGCTTGCCCTAAAAATGACCTGACATGTTTCCTTGTTTTAAGTACAGGGCTGTAAAGCTACAGCTTCTATTTTAGAAACCTCCGGCTTAACTTCTGTATTTCCCAACACATAGCCCAAATATCTGGTTTCCTGCATGCCCAGTGCACATTTAGTAGGATTAAGAGTCAGACCTGCATTTTTGATAGTTTGGATAACTGCTTGTAGGCTTTTCTAGTCTGGACTGTACACCACACCATCCTCCAGGTACCCAGCACAATAACTAGGGTGAGGGGATAAAATGACATCCATGTACCGCTGGAATGTAGCTGGTGCACCATGTAAACCAAATGGTATGGTGGTGAACTGATAGAATCCTAAAGGGGTGGCAAATGCAGCTTTATCTCTGGATTCTTTAGCTAAAGGTATTAGCCAGTAACCCTTGATGAGATCGAGGGTACTGATATACTTTGCACTCCACAGTCTGTCCTCCAAATCATCTATTCTGGGCATAGGATAACTGTCAAATTCTGACACTTGATTAAGTTTCCTAAAATCAAGGCAGATTCTAACACCCCCTTCTTTTTTATTTACAATTACTATGGGAGATGACCAAGCACTCCTCGACTCCTCTATGATACCCAGTTCTTTCATTTTTTGTATTTCCTTAACCACATCAGCTCTTAACCGCTCTAGCAACCTGTATGTCTTTTGCCTAATAGGACGAGCATTCCTTGTCACTATTACATGCTCAACCCCTTTTGCTCTGCCTGGTACTGTGGTAAAAGTACTGTTAAATGTCTTTAGCACATTATGAATGTCTGCAGTTTGTTCTGATGTTAAAGAAACATTCACCTTTACAGTATCAGCATTTACAGTTTGTTCCAGTCTATCATAATCTACATCAATATCTTCCTTATCTGTTTCTGGCAAAACTAGCAAGGCAGCTTTTGACAATTTTTCATCCCATTTCTTGAGGAGGTTAGCATGGTATATCTTAGTAAGATTTTTCCTGTCAGGGGTCGGAGTATCATAGTTAACAGTGCCAGTACATCTAAGAACCTTATAGGGCCCTTGCCACTTCATTAACAGCTTATTTTCTGTTGTAGGTAACAGTAGCAAAACCTTTTCACCTGACAAAAACTTTTTATTTTACCCCATGGTCATAATATACCTTCTGCTGGTTTGGGCCTGTTACTGATTACTATGGGCAATTTCAACATATTTTGCCAGTTTCTTTCTTAGGGCACAGATATAAGAAGATATAGACTGTTTCTGAGTGTGGTTATCTTCCCATGTTTTCTTTTATCACATCTAGTGGCTCTCTTGGCTGTCTACCATAGAGCATTTCAAATGGTGAAAACCCTGCTGATGCCTGTGGCACTTCTCTGTAAGCAAAAAAGAAGGTAAGGCAAGTATTGGTCCCAATCTTTCCCTTCCTCTTCTACAAACCTTCTTAACATGCGTTTTAGGTTTTTTTTTTAAACGCTCATTAGCCACGTCCATTGCAAATCTCTCAAAAGGCACCTTGTCTTTTATAGTGACTGGGGCTACTTTCTGACACGCGGGACAGGAATTACAATAGGTAGTAACTTCTTAATGAATTCCAGGCCACTAAAATCTATACAGCAATCTGGCAAGGGTGTGATTCCTCCCTGAGTGACCAGCCATAGGACTATCATGTGCTATCTGTAACAACTCTGTTCTATACTTCTGTGGTATAACCAATTGTTCTGTCTATTCCTGTGTCTGAGGTTTAACCCAAACTCTATACAGTAACCCATTACATTTTTTAAACACTGGTCTACCCTGTTTTGGTATCACCCCCAGCTGCTTAAAATAACCCTGGAGAGAAACATTGTTAACTTATTCTGAAAGAAAATCACAGTCGGTTATCAATTTAGTTTCAGCATTTTCACATTTTAACCCTTCATGTCCATCAGTCATTTGCTGCCACAATTTCTTCTGGATTTGTCTTTCTTTCTTGGATTTCCAGATCTTGGAGCTGTGCTCAAACAAGTCCAAATCAAAATCACAGAAAGGAAAAGCGTCCCCACCTTCTGAAATGTTCTTTGCCTGCGATCTTGTCACCACAGCTGCTGCAACATCAGGATTTACTCCCTCTTTGATCAACTCAGTAAACCCTGGAAAGTCATTTCTGATAATCACAGGTACAGGTAACTTAGGTACTAACCCCACTTTCATTTGGTGCAACACACCCATAACAGTCAGAGTCACTTGGGTGGTGGGATAGTATTGAGTGTCCCCATGGATGCAGATGACATCAGTACCTGGTCCCTTTGCACAGTGTTTTCCCAGCACTTTAACATGCACTAGGGTCTGTCTGCTTCCTGAATCAATGAGTCCTTTCACAGTCTTATCCCCCAACTTCACATCTGTTAAGTACTTGCCCCAATTTGCCAAGGACAAATCTGCTCCAGTGCCACTCTCCTTACAACGGCAGTTTCTTGCAAAATGGCCTGGCTCATTACAGTTATAGCAGATAATGTCTTTGGTCACAGATTTGTTACCCCCACCAGAGTTCTTATCAGGCTTGGAATTTAAAAGGGGTTAAAAGGGTGTCTTACCAGTGCTTAGCTGTTACCTTGCTGCTGTGGCATCTGTCTGGCCATTTGGTAGTCCTCAGCCAAAGAAACAGCCTTTTCCCCACTCTCTGGTCAGTGTTCCTTTACCCACAGCTGCACAACTGTAGGCAAGATGTTGATGAATTGCTCCATGGCAAATGTGTAGATGATTTGTAGGACTGTTTTGCTCTCTGGTTGGATCCATTTTATCATAAGTTCACTGAGTCGGGTGAAGGCTTCTCTAGGATTGTTGTCCAAGTTGTAACTCAGAGATCGAAATCTCTGACTGTATGTCTCTCCAGAGACATCATACCTTTTCAGGATTTCACTTTTCACCAGGTCATCGTTTTCTGACTGTGCAGTGTCCATACTGCTGTAGGCAAGTTGGGCATTTCCTGTCAGGTAGGGTACCAGTCTGATTGTCCATTGCTGCTTTGGCCATTGGCCGGCCTTGGCAACTCTTTCCAAAGTTGTCAGGTATGCCTCAATATTATCTGAGGGACACAACTTTATAAGTTTAATGACTTTTAAGTTGCTTGCATTTTGTTGCTCGTCTGGATCTGTGCTGGATATTCTGCCTTTGATAGCTTGCAAGGCATTCAGCCATCACTGCTGCTGTCGCTGCATCTCTTCTCTCCTCTGCACTTCTAAACATTGAATCTCTTTTTATCTCTGCTTCTCAGTCTCTTTTTGTTGTATAGTCCACCATTTGAAAAAGTCAATCAGGCTTTCAGGTTCTGTCACTGCCTGTTCTTTTTCCATAACCTTTGCTGGCTGTACAATCTCACACTGGACTTCTGTCTTTGCTAGTTTGGCTGCCATTCTCCTGGTAACTACTCCTGGACCTGCTGCTGCAGAATCCATACCTCCCTCTCTGCTTCCCTGGTACTAGGTACAGTACCCATGCACAAAACTCCTGTCTTAGGATGTGCATGGCATAAATCCCACTTAGGCTGACACCATCTGTCATTGAGGCACAGGTCAGGAAGCTTAGGAAAACCAGGAGCAGTTGTAAAATTCACCAAAAACATTTTTTTACAGTAGCAATAACATAAAAAAAAGTGTACAGTATAAATATGTACAGAGGAGAAATACTGTATTTTTACTTCAGTCTGTGCTCCTTTTTCTTTTTCTTCAGTAGTTGCAGCTTAGCTCCTTTACAAATCCTTTCAACCCCCATCCTTAGCAAGCATCCTGTTTTTGTAAATATCAGGCAGGAGCTGCTAGAACAGAGTGTGCTACTTGAGTTAAGGTCACCTTTTGCATAGCTTTTGCAAAAGGCTTAAAAATTGAACTCTGGTAACCTTTAGCTTCCAACAGCTTCTTGCAGACATCTCAAATTATAAATATATACATTTCAACAGTAACACTTTATATTTTCCAAACACAAGGGATCCCAATATCAGTTACATTTCTACATATTGATTTACATATATTTTTATACCAGCAGATATAGATATGCAAGGGAGTAAAAAACAGACAGCAGGAGAGGGCTGAGAGACAGTGAGAGGCAAAGAACTGTGAGATTGTCAGGGTGATCAAGTCTGAAGTCTCACTGGAAAATTTGGTTGTGCATCCAGAGAAGAGACAGAAAAAGAAAAATCTTTGCATTTGAAACACTTTCTCTAACAACTGGGACAGGGTCCTATTCCACCCTGTCACAATCCAGATCCAGCTTAGTGGTCTCCTCAGCGAAGGAATCCATGGATATTACATAGTACTTCATCTGACAACCAGCCACATCTTGTACAAGGGCAAAATGTTTGAATAGAGTGAAGGTTCTTGCCTTCTGGATGACTTCTTGGGTGGGCTGGCCAGAGGTCCCTGGCTGCTGCTGAAGCTTTTGCACCATGCTCCAGAATACCCAATCCAGCTGCTTTCCATAATTATGTCCCAAAGGTGTTCAGAAACAAAGGGGTACTGGGGTAATTCTAGATGGATCCTCCATCACACCACCTTTCCACTTGCAACCACTGTGGCAGGTCTTGCATGTTGGTACATTGTCTGCTTCTGGCTCCAGCCACACCTAGATCCATTAAGGAACATTCATGGGGTAACTGCTCAACAAGCCATCTATTTTCACTCAAAGGGCCTTGCTCAGTGCCGGGAGGCATGGAGTGGTGTCAGGCAACTTTATTACAGGCCACGTAGAAGGCTGAGGGATGGCTCTGTACACTTCTTGATCAGCAAACTGGTACCATTGAAAGTTTTGCCTAGGGGTCAATGGGACTGGAACCTCCCATACAACCTCATCCCAGCTTCCTCCTCCTTTGCACATCCAGGTGTGCACAAATAGGATGTCTCCTCCCTCGAGGCACTGGATGAGCCACCATCACCAGCAGAGAACTGGAGGTTGACCCCCTGGGCCCTGGGGGGGTCACCAGATGCTGACCCTCATCCTCTGCCTCTCCTTCTGCCATGGGGATAGTCGACAGCAGCGGGCGCTGTGGGATTTGGCAGATGTCTGTGTTCTACAACACCCTCTGTGGTGGTTTCCACCACAGCCTCCACCACAACATCAGGGGCCTCTGTCTTAGGCTCTGTGGTTAGGGCTGATGGCTTGGCCTCCGCACCTAAATCCAAGCTTCCTTGAGAAAATAATGAAGCAGTGCCCACAGATGCTGCAACTGGGTAGGGCCAAGCATAACCAAAGGGGGTGCCTGCCCTGATTATTACAGGTGACCCATTGGAGCAGACCAAGCACAGTGGTGGCTGCACCACTTCCTCTCCTCAATAACCACATCAGGCACAATTTTATTCTGCCATGCCTCTCCCTGCTGACTTCCACAGCCAGATCAGCAATGAAGTGGGGATGGTAGTGTGGGGCTCCTGTAATGGAACTTTTTCAACCATCTTTGATAGACTTTCACCAGTTGTGTCTTTCTCCACCACAAGCTCAGCAAAAATGGTACCTCCTTCGCACACTTCTCATCACCACCAACAGCGAGCCAATCCCAGGCACCGCCTCACCACACCTTACCACCCCTTCCAGACAGCTGGCACCTTGCTAGATAAACACATGCAGTAAAATGTGCCAACACCCCTAATGATGGCCTAGAAGGTTGTACTCAACCCAGCCAGGCCGAGGGCAGTGGCCATACCCCCAACTCCTTGCAGTCCACTGTGCAGCACTGATCTCATGAATACTGCTGATAAATCCCAGATGAGCCCCCCCGTCTGTAACCCCCTCCTCCCTCCATCTGTCAAGGGGTCCAGATGGTAAAGTGTGAGGCGGGGCACAGAACCTGAGTCCTCCAGCAAGTAGTTCATAGTTTCAGAGATGACAAATGTAGGCCTTAACTGGCAGGTGGAGTTTCAAGCACTAAAACGCCTCATCTTACCGGGCATATGCTGACCCAAATGCCACTGCCCCCCTCTGATAGGCTCAAGTGAGAAAGGAGATGGAAACCTTCTTTGGAGGGATCAATCAAATTAGCTCCTTAAATAACCCAGCACAACCTTGTAAAAGGAAATATAATAACATTTAATTTGAAGACATTAATGATTTATAAAAATAAATATACAGAGCAGCTTTGTGGGGCTGAAAGAATACGGATAATTTGAAGGGCACACAGGCACTGGAAAGACCAGGACAGCTGGATCACACAGGTCTAGAAAAACAGACCAGAACAAGTTCCACGCATAGATCTGCATGCTGGAATCAAAGCTCACACCTGGCAACTACGTTTTCCTTGAGCACCATTCCAAGGAGGAGTGTCTAACTCCCTCTCACCTCTGGACCTTTAAGAACCAGGGCCTAATGCAGCCTAATACCATACATGCTGCTCCATTTCCCTTTTCCTGGGTGCCCAAATCCAGGTGCCCATTCCCTCCTCCATACAGGGTTGTGAAGTGGCTTAAAACAATGGAAACTGGACAAACGGCTCCCTCCTTCTGTTGCAACTTTCCCCCTGCATTCTTCCATAGGTCTGACATGGGTCCTGCCCCAGACACGGGCACGGCAGGCCCAATAAAGCAAATCCCAGGATGCAGACCCTCCAACCTTACCTTCAGCAGTGTCCCAAACAGGAAAATGACCTCCTTGAAGCTGCCACCTCCAAGCGGCCCTGTCACAGCCCTGCCACCACCGTGACAGTCCCACTGCAATATCTTCACCAGTGCAGGGCCCAGGGACACCAGTCCCCAGATGTTGCAGTCTTTCTTCTCCACTTCCTGGATGCTAACCACCAATAATGGCCCAAGGCTCCCCTGACCCCAACGGTCGCCAACTCCTGCCATCCTCCCCCATGGAGTTACCACATGATGCACCGCCGCTGTCTAGGCCAGTACCTTCCAGGCCGGGGGGGGGTTTAGACCCCAGCCACACTTGCCCTGCCAAACCCAGTGTCTCCCTCCATCTCTCTCTCTGCAGCGCCCAAACTTATATAGTGGGCAGGAACACCACCCCTTGGGGCAGAACACAGAAAATGCCCGACGCTAACAGCTAAAGGGGGAGGGAGCAATCAGGATAGTAAGCCCGCCCCATGGGGCAGGGGGCTTACATAAAAAAACAGCATTTGGGTTCTCTGCAGATTGGAAGTCCTGCCCTGCGGCAATTCCAGTTTTCTATGATTTAAGCTCACTGGCTTGTGTGCAATAGCAAGCACATGGCAGAGGTGAAGCACAGGTAGAGGCAAGCACATCTGCTTATGTTAGCCAAGGGATTTGAGGGAGGTGGCCACTCTATTCATTTGGAACAAATAACTATGTGGTGTGCTGTGAACTACTCTTACAGTAACTTTTTCCTTCTATTAATATAGAATCTTTTCTATGCCGCCAAATATTGATCCTAAAGTGGATGTCTTGGAGCTCCGATGTAATGAGGGTTCAGTAGTGAAATGCTGTAGTTGCCTTATGTATGCCCTTGCCTCATCTTACACAAATATACAGGATTTCATTTGTGACAAATTCACCAAGCACTGTGAGTTAATAAAAGAAAATGAACATATCAAAGGTGAACTATTCAAAATAAATGGAATTAATACATTCAGAAGATTTATTAGTTCAATTGCAGCAGAACATCGGCTCATGCAAAGAAGGAGTACTGACAATAAGAAAAGATTAAAATAGAGATGTGAGGGTTCCCCAAATTCAAGTGTATCAGAACACACCCCAAAGAGAGGCAGAGAGGAGTATGGGAGTGAAAACGATGAGGACTGGTGTATTGTTACTGAAAACAAACACAAAAAGGGAAGGAGAGCACTATCCAGTTCTAAAACACAAATAGCTCTTTCTAACAATTTTAGCTCCTTGACTGAGAAACCAGTAATGCCTACATCTTCCTCAAACACTACTATTCACAGGTTAATTAACCAGAACAACACTGAACCCACTTGTGATCCTACTGCTAATCCACATATTACACATAAACTGGTTATTGGCAACTCCATTATACATTAATAATGTGTGGGAGAGGGTTGTTATGGATGAAATTTGATGAATTCCCATCTTTGTTATGGTATCATTGTGACATCAAGAGGTTGTTATACCTTCTTGAGTATGTCACAATGATATCATGACAACGTGACTGGCTCTGTGCATTCGCGTTTAGTGTACTACAGGCTTATGATGAATGCCCGCGGCTGTGAGAGCTGGCACTTAAGGAGAGTGGTGTGATGGAAAATAAAGTAAGGACAAATCTGGCTTTACTGGTGCCAATACACTATAAAAGACAATGGATGGGCACCAGTTAACAACTACACAGAGTTCCTATCTCAAGGTCGTCATGCCAACTGTAAACCTCTCGAGCCTCGCGCAAAAGGTTTGCTATGTTGTCATGACAACCTCTCGATGAGAACACAGCGTTGTTATTAACTGGTTCCCATCCATTATCCTCTATTTTAGACAGCCATATTTGTATGTCAGATAAACTATTTAACACTCTGTCATGTTTTCTGAGGTGAAAACATCAGGGCCATGATTAACAAAAAATTGCAAATCGCAGCTCAAAAGTTTGCACTGTGATTTATGATTGCCCAGTCTTAAAAATTGGTTATTCACAGCTGGATAGTGCACACACTATCAAACTGTAAATCAGACTAAGTCATGTTGGTGGTTATCCCATTACCACCAGTGCTACCTCCTCTAGTGCCACCCCGACTTGCAGACAAATTAATAGCCCACAACCGATATCATCAGTGCACTATTTCTGATTCACTAAGGCACCCATGCAAATGAGGCCATTGGGCATGCAAGGCACTAGGTGGCCATTTGCATGCCTATTATGGGCCCATTTGCATAGGCTGCATGTGGTTTAGTGCGGCCCCCAGTCCCTGCCCAACACATAGCTGCATTCCCTGGTTTCTAGTGGTCCCTTCCTCCCCCCTGTGATCGCTGATCACCGTCCCCAGTATAATATTGTTAATTCCCTGGTGCAGGTGGTCCCCCTTCCTGTGACTGCTGATCACCAGCCCAAATATAAATAATATGATACCCTGGATTCTAGTGGTCCCCCCCCTCTGCTGAGTGCTGGGCCATTATGAAGTTAATAGTTTCCTTGGTGGTAGTGGTTCCCCCTTCCTCAATCACTGATCACTGGCCCATATATGATACTGAAGTGTCCTGGTGTCCAGTGGTCCCTCACCGCACCCGCTCCCATGCTCAATATAGAATTCCTGTTCCTTGGTGTCTAGTGGCCCCTCACCCCACCTGTACCCATGCCTGAGCTGTTTGCAATATTCCCTGGTGCTGCGTGGTGTCCCCCCACCACCAATCGCCTCTCTGACATACATAAATACCCCATCCCTGGTGTCCAGTGGTCCCTCCCCCACCGGACCCCTCACCCGATGCTGATAGCATATACCCTGGTATCCAGTGTAACCCCCCCTTCCCAATCCCCTGTACAGGAAAATTACACATTTCCCTGGTGTCTAGCAGATCCCCCTCCCTATCCCCATCCCTTGTACAAGACCCACGTGTCCCTTCCCTGGCATCTAGTGGATCCCCCTTCCCCACACCAGCAGGTAGTATTCCACCACCTCCCTTTGCCCCATCCCAAACCCAAGCCAGCGACCAGCACAGCCCTCCTCTCTCCAGTACAGCTGGCTGCAGACTGAGCTGTCAATGAGCGCATACTGTGCACAGTATGCACTCATTGACGACTCAACCGGCAGCCAGCCATGGTGGAGAGAGGCAGGCTGTGCTATTGCCAGCTCAGGTCTGTGGAGGGATTAGGGTAGTGGGACGCTACCTGCTGGGTGGGGGTCCACGACACCAGGGAAATGTGTAATTTCCATGCAGGGGATCGATGGGGGTTACACTGACACCAGGGTATATATGATATCAACATTTGGCTACTTGTTTGGGTAGGGGAGGACCACTGGTGCCAGGAAGGGTTATTTATGTATATCAGATGGGTGATCAGCAGAGGGGACACCACTAGACACCAGGGAATATTACATTTTTTTTTTCCGTATTTTATTCCCCCTCTCCCCCCTTCAGCTCTGGTGTCCTCGGGAGCACCAAGGAGTCATTCCTCTGTGGTCCGCCCTACCTGGTCAGTCCACCGTCATCCATGTAGCCTCAGATTATCCCCCCGGGTGGGGATGAGGTGGGCCCCAACACCCTGAGCAGTCTGTAGCATCCGTTGGTCAGGTGCCAAGAGAGCGGCTGCAAATCGAGGGCAAGCTCCGGTGCTCCATCTCTGTCGGAGCTGAAGGGCATTTTCCCCTGTTTCTATGTTGTCAGCACTTGCTGTATCTCCGGCTTCTGCCAGAGGCCAGCCAAGCACTGAACAGTGACCCCTGTCACTCCTGGGACAGGAGAGCTGTCCTCTGGGTGCTCAATCCTCTCCCTCTGCTGCCGACCCCCAGCAACCCAGGCTCGTTCCCGAACTTAGGTCGCTAGTGTGGCGCGAGGACCAGAGAATATTACAAACAGCTAGTGCATGGGTACGGGTGTGGGAGGAACTACTGGACACCAGGGAATATGTATTGACATATAGGGCAAGGGATCAGGTGGAGGGTGGGACCACTGGACACCAGGGAATAGGAATTTTTTATTGGGTATGGTAGCAGGTGGAGAGAGAGACCACCAGACATGAGGGATATTTCTGTGCCATATACAGGCCGGTGATCAGCAATCACGGGGGAGGGCACTGGATGGCATTGGAACTATTAATTTCATAATGGGCTGGCATTCAGTGATCACGAAGGGGGGGGGACCACTAGCACCAGGGAAACATTGTTTTATTATACCCCAGCCAACGATTGGCAGGTGGGGGCACTGCTGCACCTTCACCAATCACTAAGGTTGCGTGGCATTAAAGCAAGGTCTGTCAGCGGTATTTGCTCCATGCAAAGAAACCCCACAAAAGGCCCTTGAATAGAGCAAATTCTTTGTGAATGGGACTGCGCCAGTATGCAGGTCCCCTCCCCCTCATTTGCATTGTGACTCCCACTACTCTTTGCCCTGGTGCAAACCTGGTGTGAGCCCACAAAACAGGCTTTTATGAATACCAGCTTGGCACAAAACCTGGTTTGCTCACGCAAAACAAGGTTTGTGCCAGTGCAAAGTTTTGTGCATCTAACCCCAGATATCTACACAAGAATAGATAACTTGTTATTCATAAAAACTCTTCTGTAATTTTACATGTTGGCATAAATGATGTGGGAAAGCAGCATGGAAAGGATATTTTCTATAAGTTTATGTCCTTAGGCAAGAAAGTAAAAGACAGGGGGTGTAAGGCTACAGTTTCAGGTATTATACCAGTACATTGTGACTGCATGGAAAAGAATCACACTATTTCTCAGACCAATGCAAGATTATCTGACTGGTGCAGGAAGGAAGGGATATCCTTCATAGACAATTGGGACATGTTCTTGGCAAATAAATCTGTGTATTCAGGAGATGGATTCCATCTTAACAAATCTGGTGCCCGTGCCCTGGGAGCTAGTTTTAAATCAGCCCTTGATTCCATGGGCAGGATTCACAAAAAGGGATGTGCCCAGTGCATCTGAGATGCGCTGACACACATCCTCGACTTGCGCACTAGCACAATTCTGTAAGGGGACTGATGTGCCGGTGCAATGCCGGTGCACCAATGCATCACAGATGCACTGCACACCACTCATAATGTTATGCAGCGCATCTGGAGTGGTTGTGCAGGGGGCATGCCCATGCATATGGTGCACAGCCCCATTCACAACCCAACTCGGAGGCACCTCTCCAGAGCAAGTATGGAGATGTGCCCCAAAAAGATAAGTCTACAACAAGTAGACTGAAGTGGGTGTCCATCCACAGGCAGGCTGCAGTACTGCAGATTGCAGCATGGCAGCCTGCCCACCCTGGTAGTCCAGGTCTCCTCCCCTTCCCTGCATGTAGCCCCGATCATGATGAATAAACCCCCTGTAATATCCCTGGTGGTATAGTGGTACCCCCAGCCCCGACTCGATCGCATTGTGAACTGTATGTCTGAAATAACCCTGGTGGTCCAGTGCACCCCCACCCAACCACCCACTCAGGCACCCCCACCCCACTTCCCCCATCCCAGCATGGGTAAAAGGCCATCAGACAGCTCAACCTACACGCACACCACCACAGCTGCATGCAGACTGTGCTGTCCATGAATGACAGTGTACTGTACAGCTGTAAATGCATTGTTCGGTCATGTTGACCAATGGGCTTGCAGTGTGTACTGTACACTGTCATTCACAACTTTGTGAATGACACATTCACAAAGTTGTGAATGACAGCGTACAGTACACGCTGCAAGCCCATTGATCGACAAGGTCCACCAGTATGCTTACAGCTGTACAGTACACTGTCATTCACGGACAGCACAGTTGCCAAGCAGCCGTGGTGGTGTATGGGTGGGTTGAGCTGCCTGCCACCTTCTACCCATGTTGGGACGAGGCGGGTGGGTTAGGGTGCCTGGTGGGTGGAGGGGTCCACTGGACCACCAGGGTTATTTCCAGATGTACATTTCAAATGCAGTCGGTTGGGGCTGGAGGGGGGTACCACTATACCACCAGGAATATTACAGGGCTTATTCATCATGATAGGTGATATGGGCAGGGAGAGGGGTCCCACTATATCACCAGGGATAATAGAGAGGCTTATTCATCATTCTTGGTGATACGGGCAGGGAGGGGAGGGACATTAGACTACCAGTGGGTGTTGGGTTGGGGCTGTACTGCCAGTCTTGCAAGGCACCCAGCACATTCCACCAGGCGCATCCCTGAAGTGCTCATGCAAATGGGGCATAATGACATGCAAATGGCCCCATTGCACCTTGCATGCCTAATGGCCCCATTTGCAGTTTTGTGATTGTGAAGTGCAACTGTGGATGCAGCACATCTGGAGATGTGCTGTGCCATTGGTTTCCCAGCCCAACCAGGGGGTTGAGCCGGCACATCTCGGGCTAGATGCAACTGTAATATTCACAGAGGGGATGTGCCAGGAGCATCCCCAGGTGCATCTTCTGTGAATACCACAGTTCAGGCACGGCACATCTCGTTTGCGTTGGGGCAGCCGAGATGCACCGTGCACAAATGCTTTGAGAATCCTGCCCCATGTGTTTAAACTAATAAACATGGGAGAATACTTGCAGTATTCTCCAGCACGTCATCAAACAATAAATAAAACCCATAAAACCTTAAGATCTAATATTATTGTCTCCTTCTGAACGCTAGAAGTCTAAACAACATATCTGATGAACTTTTAGCACTTGTGTCAAATGATAAACCAGATGTAATAGCTATCACAGACCTGGTGGTCTGTCCAATAAGGATGAATGGGGCAGGAATATTCAGGGATATTATTTATTTTATTGTAGCAGGTAGACAAAAAGGGTGGAGCTTTTCCCTGTACACAAACTGAATCAACAAGACAATTAATGTTTCAAAGAAAATAAAGAAAACATCTCTGACACCCTGTGGGTTACATTTGTTTCTAACTCTTCTGAGTTCCATACTTGGGCTTTGTTATCATCCACCAGATTCTACATCAAATATAACATCTCAAATTATCACTAAAACTGATTCAGCATGTGAATTGGGAGAAGTAATTCTCATGGGGGGGGGTTTAAATTTTGGAGATATAAATTGAGTAATACGTACAGCATCTTCGACAATGGGAAATCAGTTTTTCTCTGTCTGTGAACAAAATCCTGATGAAACAGTATGTTTTGGTAACTACTAGAGGCACAAATATCTTAGATTTTGTCCTTGGAACTGACAATAAAAATATTAGAAATTGTAACGTTGGACCCTCTCTAGAAATGAGTGACCACAACCTTATCAGATTTGAAATATATTTTTCATATATCAAGTATCATGGTGAAACGGACTTCTTCATATATAAAAAGGCAGACTTAGTAAAAATTAATGATGAGCTATCAAAAATAAATAAGGATACACTGCTTGAAAACTGTGACATTGAGTCTACATGGAATAAAATCAAAGACATTATTTTTCATTTGAGTAACAAGAATATTCCTAAAATCAAGAAATTTAAAGATAATAAACTTAGGCCTAAATAGTTGTCCAAAAAGATCAACATACGTACAAATAAAGGACCCTATGCACAAAGGGATGGAAAGAATGCACAAAATGGTCGGAAAGGCAATGTGCAGCTTTGTGGCACGAAAGGCAGCCATGCGATGTGCCATTCACTAACAGACACACACTGTGCATGGAGCTGGTAGGCAGTACTACAAGAGACATGCAGGGCCCCGCACAGGCCAGACTGGGCAGTACTGGAATACACAGATCCACCCCTTCACCCCATCATACTGTATATGAGCCTGCAGTTCACCCCACACAGATATGCAGAAGTGAACACCGGATAGGCAACACTGCAGATGCAATGTCAGACACTGGCAGAGATGCACAGGACCCAATTGGGTGACCACCAGGGATTGACGGTGCAGGTCAGAGGGGCAGACAGTGCCATGGACGTGTCCAGATCCAAGGTGGTGGACATACCCAGTTCACAAATTTCACAGGTGGCAAAGTGGCAGCACTAGTCAGTGACATCCATACCCACTATGCCACACTGTACAAGGCACAATCCCTGTCAACACCCCAGGGGACCAAGGCCCTCCTGTGGCTCAATACACAGGCTGCCATGAATGTTGCCATGTCAGAGGCATGGACATTCTCTGCCATCAAACATAAATGACACAATCTTTGGGTGGCAGTGAAGAAAAAGATTGTGGCTGGCGCACGGGCACACTTCAGAATGGGTGGTGGCCTACCCAGCCTTGCACCCACACTAAAACCCATGGAGAGTATTTCATCAACACCCTTACAGAGGTGGCCCTACACAGGGAGGTGGAGGACACAGACATACCGCCAGGTACATACAGTCAAGCAGGGACAGGTGCTGTGAAGGTATGTACACCATGCATGTGCTAACCACCATGTGTTGCACCCCAGATTTGTCAGCACAGCTGGACACAAACCTGAAGAGGTGTCACCACCCACCCTGGAGTCCGCACCACAGCAGGTCCCACACACAGAGGACAATGGCAGAGAGAGCAGCACAAGTGGGATATCCATTGTGCACCCAAAACAGCACAGAACAACCACAGCAGTTCTGCCACAGTTATTATATCTCCTTTATGTCACCCACAGGTACAGATCAGGACACGGAAGCACCATTGGACACTTTGATGGACAATGAGGTCACACAGGCATGGACCATTGAGGGGACGGAAGAGGAGGTTGATGATGATGAAACCTGCATCATGGACAGCCAGCCCCCCCGCCAGCTTGACAACACCCCAGAGGCCCAACCAACAGGCCAGCACATGCACACAGGCACACAACGGGCACGGGTGCCCACCACTGGCCCACACTGCCGAACACCTGCACCCCCTGGTGACAGTGGGGATGAGCATCCGTCCACAAAGCCACCTGGCCAGCCATGGAGGATTTCCACGTGAATTGTCCTCCACACCTATTACACAGAGGTGTGCTAGCTGGAGCATGACAGGCTGGATGCCCAAAACAGGAACACAGATGCACTGCGGGGACTGACAAAAGAGGTGCATGGTATGTGGCGTGGGACTGAACACCCGAGCAACCTCATGGAGTGCCTCCCCAATCACCTGCTAGCAGGGTCAGGAACACCAGGCCAGTCAGTGCCCACCCCATGATGTGTGGTCACGCCCCAACCAGCAGCTATCTGCAGCACATGGCCCAAGGAAGAGCCACAGGACACAGTGAGGCATGTACCTGACACCTCCCCAGAGATGGTGTTTCAGGGTGCAGAGACATCCCAGCTGCATCAGGCACTCAGGAGAGACATATACCAGTGCCCACAACACCCCAAAGGACAGCCTGCTGGCATGGTACCAGAGACTGTGCACCCTTCCACGAACACCCAACAGCATGCATGCATGCAGTTGCACACAAGCACAAGAGGGGGACATACAACCACAGCAAGTGGCGCAAACACCTGCAGACGTGGATCCACACAGTGGTGGACATGCTCATGCACCTACACAGCACCTGGGTACACACTCATCTGCCCACCTAAGTCAGCAGCCATATAGAAGAAAAAGAAAATGAGGCCACCATGCACCAGCGACAAAGCATAGACGCACACATGCACAGTAACACTCACGTGGTGCACACAGGACACACACAACAGTCATACACCTGCCACTGCAGCACAGCACACCCACGCCCCACAACACACACTTATCACCCCCCACCATACCCAGGAACCCCCTCCACACCATACATATGAACCCAAAACAACAAACCGATTAACCCCCAACAGCATGCACGTGTTCCCCCACAACACACATATGAACCCACCAATACCATTAAGCCTACGTACCCCCCTCCCCTGGGAAGGATGCACTCAAATGCATAACTCATCACTGTGCACCCACCCAGTCCACCCTTCACAAATGCCATAGTACAACGATGGCCACCCCTCCTAGGTGCACACCTGTGCCCCTGTACCATGGACAGTCACTATTCATCTGCTTCAATAAGGCATTCCACACTCTGTCACTTTCAGTGTGAAAAAAAATCAACTTCTATCCCATCTAAATTGCTACCCTTAAAGTTGCTTTTCATGGCCACTTGTAACCAACCCTGCTCCCCTTAGGTTTATATACAGACTTAAACACAGCTCTGGATCCTTTATTATTACAAATAAGGCTATCAAATCCCCCTTATTCTCTGATTTTCCAGACTAAACATGCCAAAATTTGCTAGACTATTTCTGTAGGTCATTTTCTAACCTTCCACCATTACTCTGGTTGCACTTTTCTGAACTCTCTACAGCCTCTGCACATTCTTCCTGTGGTACAGCACCTAAAAGCAGCAGCAGTATTCCATTTATGATCTTATGAATGCCCTATACTAAGGGCCATGACTTCCCCAGATCTACTGACATTTTGCCTAATACACTCAAGTATCTGAGCTATCTTTTTTTTTTGCAGCTACTGTATGTTAAAGAGACACCTCTATTTCAGATCCTTTCTAATGAAACTAATCTGTGTTACGACGATCAACACGACAAAGGAAAATGAAAATTAGTTACAATAAAATTGACAGTGACAGGAACAGTAAGCACTAAAAGTGCCACACCTAAAGGTAGGACTGGTCCCAAGTTGCATTTTGTGTGCAAAAACATTTTTTTACTTATTGTTTACTGCAGTAAAGTATATTGTACCAGGCAGATTTTGTCAACTTTGCTGACTGCTCCCCACGGAGAGACCAGACAACAACATTGGGAGCCCTGCCTGCTGCATCAAGGCTCCATTGCTAACTATTCCCCACGGAGTGACCAGACAACATCGGGAGCCCTGCCTGCTACATCAAGGTGAAGTAAAAGTCCTTCTCATCTACGGAGCTGTTCTGCTTCTGTGTTAGCCCGTCATTACTTTGCGACGACTGCCCCATCCGCCCTTGACGGACAGCTGAAGAGGTCACATCACACATCATGTGACTACACAGCCAGGAAGTAGCTGCCTACTTCCCCATTAGAAGTTTATATAGCTCAGCCTCTAGGTGTCACTGCAGTACACTCCTTCCCCCTTCATTAACAGGTCACCTCTGTCTCACCATATTAACTTATTTTCACTTCCTCCTGTCTTCCTGGTCTGCAATCCTAGTTTTTTCTCCAGCTTCCACACCTTACCTGACCTTGTCTCAAACCCCCGACCCTCTTCTCTAAAGGCACTGACTCTAACCACTACGCCATTATAGCTGCCTAATTTTATCTTGTCCTGGTTTAACCATAACCCTTAAACTTTACCCATACCAGTAGAACTACCCAGCCTCGTACCCCCACTCCTCTCATCCCAGTCCATCCCTCTGCTCCCAGCCTCTGACCATAATGCTGTCTCTCATCCCTCATCAATCCCTGACCCTACTTTTCTAGCCTTACTCTCCTATACTCCCTCCTTAATCACCCATAATTCCCTTTCCCACCCACCACCCCCCTCCCCCGGCAGTCAACCTTGTTCCTTACACCCCTTCCACCCTTCCCTCCTCCCTACTGCATCCTGAGTCACCACCCTCCCTTGCCCCAATCCCTCTCAGCTGCTTTTGTCTTCCCTGGGCCCTCAAACCTAGATTCCACCCATCTAGCTTTCACAGAAAAAGGCCCTTCTCTAAATCCCTCATCTCCTGCCTAATTCTTCTCCTCCTCCTCTTGGGTGACATTGAATCCAACCCTGGACCTGATGTCTTGGCCCTAGTCCCCCATCAAATGGCTTGGGTATCTACTACTTAAATGTGAGGAGCCTTATGCCTAAATTGAATGTCATCAAGGTCTGGATGACTCAATACTCCCCTGATATCCTCTGCATCTCAGAAACATGGCTATCTGCCAAAATCCTTGATCCACAAATTGCCATCCCCGGGTATTCTGTATCCCACCAAGACGGGAGTAAACGAGGCGGAGGCGTTGCCATCAATGTCCATGAATCCCTACATGCCTCCACTGTCCACCAGGAGGTTGCCCCTAAATCTCATGAGATCCTCTTCTCCAAGATGCTTGATCCTTCCTAGAATACTGGCTTCTAAATTGTGGAACCTCAGAAGTGTTTTGACTTCCAAAAATGTGGAATGACTTCCAGATTTTGACTCATGGAACTATAAGACTTCCATTAAAAATAAATTAACTGAACCCCCCATGATGGAAATACTATCTATACTAATAGAATAGGGGAGGAGGGTCACATAATTTTTCTGGAGAAAATCAAAATAAAATGTCTAAGGAGTACAGTCCCTACAATATTTATTTTCTCTTTTCCAAATACAGCTTAATATCCAGATAAGTATTTAAACCATTTTTTTGTGTGTCCATCCGTGGCTGTGCTTCCCTACCCCCCCCCCCGTTGCTTGTCTTTAACTTGAGAGATGAGGAGCCAGGAGAAGATTAGATACAGGCTTAACAGCCCAGGGAGTCTCAGTTGGAAAGTGAACAGAGTGGACCCGCACAGCTTGACATCCAGCAGTGATTGTCAATGTGACGGGATTGGGAACTGTGAGGTGATGAGCTGCAGCTGCCCTCCCTGGGCCCACAGCCGTAGTCTGAGTTACCAGAGTTAGTACTTGAATCATCAACGATTCGTCGGTCACTCAGTGAGCTGCAGTGTGTTGGGTCAGTCGGTCGGTCAGTCCTCCTCACTCCTACATGTGACAGACACAGTCGGGTCATCAAGAGTGAGTGCCTCTCTGCTTTGGGCCTGCAGGTGAGGGACAGAGTGGGTGACTCTAGACTGTCTGTGACAGAAGAGAGAGAGCCAGAGGATGGAAGTTGATGACAAGGCATGTAAAATGAAATTTAAATAACTTACTAGACTGTCTGGGCATCTAGGCTGGCACAAATAATTCTGGCTGGATTATATGAATAATCACTCTCCGTCTCTGAGACCTCATCACTACTATTCACTCCCCCCATGTCTTTAGTTTTCAAAGCAGCTGCCAGCAATGCATGTTCAATAGCTAGCTAGCATAAGATGACAGCTGTACTCTATGTAGTACCTCACTGGGCATTGGGTAAAGAGGTATTATTATTCATAACAACATATAATGTATTGAGTGACTGTACATGTCATGAACTCATCTGTATTTTTCAATATTGACTGTAAACTAATAGGAGTAACATAGAAACATAGAAGTTGACGGCAGATAAGGACCGCAAGGCCCATCCAGTCTGCCCATTTCTTTTTCTACCTTATGAATGTGCCATTGGCCTTTGCTCTGTCAATGGCCTATCTAGTCATACTCATCTGTATTCCCTTATGCCTATCCCAAGCCTGTTTGAAGCCCTGCACTGTATTCATATCCACCACTTCCTGAGGTAGGCCATTCCATGCATCTACCACCCTTTCTGTGAAAAAAAAGTCCTCACATTACACCTTAATCGACCTCCCTCTAATCTCATGCTGTGTCCTCTTGTCCTGCTATTTTTCTTATACTGAAACATATTAGACTCTTTCACCTTGTTAATGCCCTTAAGGTGTTTGAATGTTTCAATCATATCGCCTCTCTCCTTCCTTTGCTCTAGGGTATACATATTGAGTTCAGTTAATCTGTCCTCATAGGTTTTCTGATGCAGTCTGTGCATGTGGGGGTGTCCAATAAAGTCCAGAGAGCAGTCAGGATCCGATATTTCAAAATTTATTAGAAGCAGAAAAAAATAAAATGAACTTAAAGCGGAACTTGTACATAACTTTAAAAAAAATACATAAGGCACAGGAAATCATATCTTTAACAAGGAAGAAAATTCCTGCCAAAAAGGCACCTAGAATCTGGCTAGGCATCTGGTAGGTTTGCCTTCCTACCACACACTGACTCAACACTTCACATTCACCTCCTTTTATACCAGTGGAGGAGCACATGACTTTGTTAGCTCCTCCCCCAACTTGCATCATAAAAGTGGGTCAACCAGGGCCGCCCAGTCCTATAAGGAGATTGGACTGAGAGGAGCTGGAAGCACTTTACTAGAGAGTTGTAAGTCTAAGGCATTTCTGCATCACATTAGGAGACTTTAGTCCTTTTAAGTTAAACAGTTTTATCTCTCTGCTTTTAACAGTGGCATGCTTTGCCTTTTCTCTTTTAAAAGTACTAGTTTAACCTTTTTATTTAAGCAAACAAATAAACACCACTTTTTAAATGATTCTTGGTTACAATTCTGATATGTACCATAATTCTGAGCTTCTCATCCTAAAACTAGCACAAAGGCTGTTAATTTGTTCAGAATTCACCAGATAATGAAAACGACATAACAAACTCTTTTTTCGGTGTCTTCACACGTTCACACGATTGCACAATCGCACAGTCATATGATCGCACAGTCGAACGTCGCATAATCGCAGGAAAATTAATCAAACAGCTTGACTGCAAGCACAGAACATTCTAAACATTGGGGCTTTATTATTTAGAGAAAATGAGCTGGAAATAAGGAAAGGGACAGAAAGACTGCTCAAAGCTGGCCAAGCTTGAGTAGGGAATGACAGAGAAGGAGCGATAATAAAAGGAAGAGATTAGAAGAGCAGGAGACTGTTGCAACAGATTGAATATTTTAGCCCACAATGTTCTCAAATTACCTCCAAAACATAGGCAGGTAATTACATATGCTCTGTATCCATTAGAGCATATCCAAGTTCGGGGGGGTCACCGACCCTACCACACAGTCCCTGCACCATGTTGGTTGCTTTTCTCTGGACTGCCTCAATTTGGTTAATGTCATTGTGAAGGTGTGGCCTCCAGCACTGCATGCAGTACTCCAGATGGGGCCTAACCAGTGTCTTGTAAAGAGAGATTATTACCTCCCTCTTCCGACTTGTGATACCCCTACTAATAGACCCCAACATCCCTCTACCCCATGGTTTCTCAAATAGTGAGGCCAGCCTCCTAGGGGGAGGCCCCAACCTGTGTCAGGGGAGGCTCAAGCAAGCCTTAAAATGTACTATATTTAAATGTCAAGTTTTGGATGCTTTGTGTGAAAGGATACAGCAAACTCAAAGTGAATAATGGCATGTGAATTTATGTACAAAATGGTTACCAGGAAAGACATGCTCAACAAACACTTGTTTCCTGGTATGACATGGGAGGGAAAGCTGTATGGAGGAAATACAATTCTTGGAAACTGTGCAAAACAAAATGCAAAATAATGCAAATGAATAGGAACAAGGTAACAACTGACACATTATGCTGGCTGCAGAAAAGCACAAATACAAAGGCTAAGCAGAGAGATACTAGGAGCAAGGCCAGGAGGGAGCAAAATGGTCCCTGAGAAGGTGTTTAAGAGCAGGGTAAAACTGACAAAACAGTCTGTCTCATAGAGGTGTTGCAATGAGGGGTAGATGGGGTCCAAAAGTCAGAAGTGTGGAGCAAGCAGGCTGACCGGGTTGGGGGGGTTATATAAAGGGAGAACAACAAGTTCAAAAAAATGAGAATAAACTCAGCTACTCAAATGCACTCATTGGATTCTTCCTGTAATGTGCGAAGTATGATAGTTGTTCTAACTATGGGGAGGCCCAAAAGTATTTCTGTAGTAGGGGGAGGCTCAAGATCTTTTCCAAGGCTTGGGGAGGCTCACTAAGACAAAGTGTGAGAATGCTCTAGTCTTACCTACTGCTTTAAAGGTCTGCTTGGATGATTTCAGGTCATCGGTGATGATGACGCCCAAGTCTCTTTCTTCTCTTGTGACTGCCAGCATCTCCCCCCTCCCAGCCTATAGGTGACTTCAGGGTTTCTCTTCCCTATGTGCATGATCTTGCACTTCTTTGCGTTAAACCCCAGTTGCCACTCTTCCGATCATTTTGCTAATTTATCCAGATCTCTTCTCATTCTGCCCACCCCATCTGGATCATCTACTCTGTTGCAGATCTTGTTGCCATCTGCAAACAAACCATACCTCAGTCCATCTGCAATGTCACTGATGAAGATATTGAAGAGGACTGGCCCCAGAACTGATCCCTGAGGTACCCCACTTGTGACTTGCATCTCTTCTGACTGTATACCGTTTACTACCACTTTCTGTTTTCTGCCCATCAACCAGTTTGCCATCTAGTTGACCAACGTCTGACCTACCCCGAGCCAACCCGGCTTATCAATCAATCTTCTATGTGGAACAGTATCGAAAGCTTTGCTGAAGTCAAGGTAGGCAACATCAACTGCCCCCCCTTGGTCCACCACTCTGGTTACCCAGTCAAAGAAATCTATGAGATTAGTTTGACAGGACCTTCCTTTTGTAAACCCATGCTGTCTTGGATCCTGTGCTCCTATGGATTCCAGGTGTTGTACGTAGCGTAGGGCAAACCATTTAACATTAAGGTCATAAGGTGGGCTACTTCTTCCATCTGAGTCACAGACTGACTAGATTTGACCCCACATTTTTTGTGTAATGGATAGAAACATAGAAAATAATGGCTAGTAGGCCTAGTGTCCCACCACCCAGTTGTTTGCCAGAGTGTCTAATGAGAGAATGTGTCCATGACCATGTTAATCCTCCCTAATCCTGTCCCCGAATCTGCTCCTTATGCCTTATTCTTTTCCTATTTGTGTCTCTCCCATTTCTCTGCAAACTTGTTGATCACTACGCTTTCTGTAAAAAAAAAAAAAAAAAGACAGGGTGGCTGTAATGCAGTTGTCCACTCCTGCCATTACAGTTTAATAGAGTTATCCCTGGTGTCTAGTGTCACTCACCACTCAGTCACCCATTATAATAAAATATCCTTGGTGTCTATTAATTTTACAGTCACCCTATCCATGAATGAATGAATGGAAGGGCGTCACAGGAGTTTAGTGACCTTCCCCCACCCAACATTAGCACCGATCTATGAATGTAAAGACATCCTTGGTGTTCAGTGGTTCCCCTCCCAATCACCTATTTACAAAAGGAAAAGGAATCAGTAGTGGTCCAGTGACCCTCCTTGCCCATCCTGGGTGCTCACATACTACCACTCCACACCCACCCCTTTAACTGGGTGTCCATTGATTATGGAACCCTGCTACTACAGCGACTGGTATAGCCTTCTTCTCACCTCCTTGGCTGACCACCATACGAGCTGTAAGTGAGAGCGTGCATAAATACTGTGCATGTTTTCTGTCAGCTCATATGGCAGTTAGCTGAGGAGATGAGTTGAAGACTGTACTGGTCACTGTACCAGGCATCCCTGATTGACGGAAATCCGGGTAAGGGGGGGTGCAAGGTGGTGGTAAGTGAGTGGGTGGGTCAGGTGGGGGACTCTAGACCACTACTGATTCCTTTTACTTTTGTGTCCAAGCAATCGGGGTGGAGGGAAGCACTGGACACCAGGGGCAGCTTTACATGCATAGATCGAGCACACGGGAGGGGGTGCTGGTACTGCCAGATGTCATGGATATCTTTCTGTTCATGAATCGGGTGATCAGTGGGTGGAAGATGCCTCTAGACTGACATCAAGGCTAGTTCAAGGAAATAAGAAACGGGTGATTGTGGCGCGAGGGTGCCACTAGACACCAGGGATAGCTTCAAGGAATTTGTGGAACACACTGCAGGAGGGGTGCTAATGGAATGCATTGGAGCACAGCACCTCACTTCTGAAATGCATTTAGCTTCTCACTGGTCCCATTGTGACATTTCATGGGTTACACACCAAATCTGATATCTGTATCACAAAACCAGCCTATAATAAAATATTTTAATTAAAATCAGTGGGGAGGGAACTTTGATGTCAGTTGGCCACACATATTAATAAGCAAGTAGCTAGGTGGAGATGAGGGAATGGCTGCAGTAATCAATTTAAAGGAAGCTTCTGTAATCATCCCCCTCCTTTGTTAAACAAAAAGATTCATTTTCAAAGTAAACTTCTGCTAGTTTTTCTGAATACTGCATGGGCAACTATGCAGAACCAGTGTGTTCTGCTGCAGCGGGATTCTGATTCCCTTTGACATCGAGAGCGAAGCTCAAAAGGTCTATAGGAATCAGAACCCCGAGGTGGCAAAATGCACTGGTTCTGCATAGAGTTGCTCATCCTGTACTTTTTATAGTGTTTAGTACTGTGTGAAAAATGTGTTTTGTGAGTTCTTTTCCTTTCAAAATGAAAGTAACTCATGCAGTCTCCAAATGTTCTAAAATGTTGTTTTACCACAGAACTTTGCAAACTGTTAAACATTGCCTTTCTCATTTGTAGGGGAATATTCTGCAGCATATTTTTAGTAGGTTAGTGCCAAGAGGCACAATGTGTGATTTTGGCCAGAAACGAAGAGGAAAAGCTGGCAGTGCCCCTTTAAGCATACACAGTCACAGGCCACAGCAAGCTTGTTCCCTTGGTAAAATGTAACTCTTTTTTTTCTTTCTTAGTTCCACTTCCTTCCTTCCTAATCCTTACCCCCTCTCCCTTCTCTCTCTCTCTCTCTCTCCTCTCTCTCTCTCTCTCTCCCCCCCCTCATTGTTTCCTTTTTGTTTATTTTCTTATCTCAAATGTTTTATAAAGATAGGCATGCTGAACTGCTAACAGCATATTTCCAGATGCGTTCTGTGGGAGGCTGGGGGAGTGATGGTTGAGGGAAGGACTATGAGAGCCTGGTTTCCATTTCCAGCAGCAACACTCAGCTTCCCAGAGCTCCTGCAATAAAGATATCCATTTTACTGATCGGTCAATCAGTGTGGGGGGGGGGGGATAAATGCAGCTAAACTGCTAGTCACTTTATATATAAATTTGTGTGCCACTTTATATATAATTTTGGGGAGGGGAGAGGTCACCACCAGATATGAACTCCACCTCCCAGTTACACATCACCAACCTGCTCCAAGTTGTTTACCTGACTGTGCCTCCAGGCTGTAAGAAAAAAAATTGTTTCATTGCATCAGGATAAAGGAAATTAATATGGCATGGCACAGTAACAGTAAATTCAGGCATGTTGCTAAAGAAACACACAAGGATTATTATTATATTGCAAATGTAACCCCCTTGTTCCCCCGTATGTTGGTTATTTTTGTTCTAGTTTACCCCAGGATAGTGGGTTCTAGAAGTCCTGAGCCTGTATGTGCTCTTTGTGGTCGTGTGTACCACAGTTAATCCTGTGAAATATGGGAAATGTCCAGTACCTGGCCAGATGTGTCAATTTTCCAGTTGGAACCAGTGTATTCTCCAGTGTGTGTGTGTGTGTGTTTTTTTATCCTATGCTAAACTGGAAATCAGGAATGTCTGTATCTCAGTAATTCGCATTACCAGTATGTGTAGCCCCATGGGAGTCCATCTTTGCTTTGTGTTTATTCCTACTCTGTTATATGAATAAAAGCCACACTCTAGAATCCCAGCCCTGGTTTGGACAGTAATGTTATTGCTTCTTTGTGTCTGGAGTTAATTGGGTGCCCCTGTCCAGGAGTGTAAACCTAGCATAGCCCTGAGCAAACGTGTTCTCCTAGGGACATGGGTTGTTGGCCATCGTAATTGGTCCCCACCAGGTGTGTGCCGTGCAGTTGCTGCACTTGGTTGTCTCTTTATTTATAACAGTCTTCTCCATCTGGCATATCCCACCTTGCCTATGGTGGCAATAAATTATGTAACCCTCACCCCTCTCTTTTCCCCTAGATGTTTGGCGAGAGGTGTGCCTTCTGGTTAATTTAGGGGCCAGTAGGTGGTTGCACAAACATTGATTTTCAAACAAAGGTTAAGCTGTGTTTCTTTTTTAGAGGGCTTTAAGGTTTTTCTGCTTTTCATTTTGTTTTTCTTGTGTCATGTTTTAATTCTTCTTGCTGGACATCCTGCTGCTGCATGGTGATGAATACTGTCTGTAAATGGTAACCAAAATATAGTTTGAGAATATTTATTTTGTATATTAAGGGGTGTCAGGTATCACTTCACCATACCCTTTATACATTCATGTAACTCATCATGTAAAGACGCCCTCTAATCTAGTATTATCATAACCATGTTTGAAAAAAAAGAGGGATCTCAATAAGTAGTACACAAGTATGATTAAGCAATAAGACATGAGGGGTGTGGGTTATTGGGGGATTTACCACAGCTGGAGTGGTTTGCCCACCAGGTGCAGCCAAGTGGGTAAATCCTCGCCAGCCGTGGTAAATCCCCCAATAACACACATCTTCCGTGTGGCTTATTGCGATTATACTAAGGTTAATTTTTTTACTATAATAAAATACAACTTTTAAAGAGGTTGCTATGTGTGTTTATTTTTCTTGCAGTTATTGCTGTGCTGCAGGTGATTATGATGTAGATGACCGCTATTACCATTATTATTTGCTCATCAGCCAGTGGTTATCAGAGGATTTACACCAGTGGTAAACTGTCAGTCTGACCATTTCATTGGCTGTTCACTTATGTCCATGGTATAATACATTATTTTGACTTGGTGACGGAGGAGGCAAACCGGTGTGTGTGTGGGGGTGGGGGGTGGACGTCACCTACCTCAATTTCAGCAAGGCCTTCGATACTGTCGCACAGTCCCAGTCCCACATAAAAATGCTGGTTAACAAAATGGGTAGTGCATCCTGACCAGGCATGGGGCAGAAGGTAGTAAACTGGGTTAGGAACTGGCTAATGGACAGGAAGCAGAGGGTGGTGGTGATCAATGGGATCCAGTCCAAGGGGAAGGGGATGATGAGCAGCAGGGTACCTTATGGATTAGTCCTTTGGCCTGTCCTGTTCAATGTCTTCATTAGTGACATTGTGTTAGGATTGAAGGGAAGGTTTGCCTGTTTGCAGATGGCACCAAGCTCTGTAACAGGGTGGATACTCCAGACAGGATGGAGAGAATCACAACCGCACAAAGTAAATCTATTTTTTTACATATAAACATGCTTTTCCCAAGAGACAAAAGTAAAAAAAAAAGTCTCTTTTAGAAGCGTAATAAGGCACTCGGGTGTGTGTGTGTAGACCATATTTTAGAGCATGGCCAGCAGCTGAAGTCACTCGGCTATTGGCCTTGTGCCTAACTATGCCCCTGGCTGTGCTGTCAAATATGGTTTATGCACCCCCCTTTCTGCCTTATTGCTTACATGTAATGGAGCAGGGGTCAACCTTAACTTATTTTTGCACTAGCCAGCCGGACAAGTTGATTAAAAATTACACTAGCCCGCAGATGGTTACACTAATAATGGTCTTTTTTGATCGATTATACAGGAAAAATGCAAGCCAAGAAATAATCTGATTACTGCATATTTATCCTGCTTCCACATTGCTTTCTGTCCCAGCAAAAACAAAAAAAAGACTGCAGTCCAATCACCCCCATTGTTTTTTATCATGTGCCCCTTGCTTCCTCTTTCTTCACCCCCTTCCCACCAAACCAGAGAATACCATAATAACAAATGTTCAATCAGGCAATTCTAGCTCTGCACACACAATGGCCAACATCATCATGCACGTCACCACAGTCCCACCCTGATCTGCAGAACAATGTACAAAATCAGGCAGAGAAAGACACTCTCATCCCCCACCCTGTGATGAAGCAGAACTGCACTTCTGGAAGTTTTCTTACACTGCAAAGTGAGCCAGGGAAAGTTCTAGGATTTTTTGGGAGAGAGTTAAACAAACACATGGGGCTTGGTATGTAAGAAACTTTGACATATCTGTTTATATATACCAGGCACACAAATATTGATTTAACATGCTCTGCTCTAACAAAAACAGATTTTTCATAAATGTCCTTTCATCAGTCAAAGGGGAGCAGTATACAGGCATGCTGCTGTACTACGTCTCTTTCTATATAGGATGATCCTATGCACACCAGGAATACCTTTTTTTAACCTTTCAAATTATACATTTTACTACAGTTTTGCTTTGTATCATGCATGCTCCAAAGCATTGCTTTTAGGATGAAATGACATGCTGGGTGGCACTGCATTGATGGCATTGACTGGTGTGATCCATTAAGAGGAGCTGTGAGCCCCTACACCAGTTAGTAATGACAGCTATGGATCTATGGATGGCCACTTCAGATCCTAGTCTGCAGTGGTGTCCAGAGAAAGTAAAGAGTGGACAGATCATCTGGCTGGGCAGACAATGTATACATGATAGCATTCTGTCACTGTAGTGTTGGACACTCAAAAGGTTGGAAAATGAGGCACACTGGTCTTAATATTATGGGACAAATCAAAGACAACTTCAGCAAACTGGAAGCTAGTGAGTGACTTAACCACTCTACCCTTGATCACAGCATTCACACTAGTTGACTATCCTAACAACTGAGTGATAATGACTCACATTGAGTCTTTTGTTGGATCTCCCTCTTGAACTGCCAGATAATTGCAGCTCTTAATGAGCTGCTAATCACACCAGGCCACCTGGAACACTGAGGGAGATTAGCAAAAGGACTACAGCCTGCTAAAGTAGGGACTTTTCAATTTCATTAACAGCCATGAAAAATCTGCACCAGTCAAGATGGACAAGTAGAGGGTTAGCTGCCCTAGCCCTGGCCAATTTGCACTAGATTCAGGGCTAGTAAAACAATGTTAAGGTCGAACCCTGTAATGGACGATAGTTACATTAGTAGTAGAAACCCCCGAGGATCGGTGGTCGTGAAGGCACTCCACGGCACTCCCCCAACCCCCCCAGCTGTCTCCTTCACCCGGACCCTTGAACCAGCCAGACTGACAAAAGCTGAAACCCCGAGGATCGGTGGTCACGAGGCGCTCACGGCCTCCCCAACCCTGGCTGTCTCCTTCACCCAGACCCTTGAACCAGCCAGGCGTACAAAAGCTGAAACCCCGGGATCGTGGTGTGTGGCGCTCACGGCCCTCCCCAACCCCCAGCTGTCTCCCTCACCCGGACCCTTGAAGCAGCCAGACGGACAAAATCTGAAACCCCCAAGGATCGGTGGTATGAAGGGTGCTCACAGCCCTCCCCAACCCCCTGGCTGTCTCCTTCACCTGGACCCTTGAACCAGCCAGATGGACAAAAGGTAATTACTGTGGCATCCTACCATTTTGCTGGGATGACGGCGTTCATCTGGTGCTGCTCTTTGTCCTGCTGATTGCTTTGGCGCCCTTTTTCAATGGTGGAGAACTCTGACTGGGACAGTAGCGCATTGGGAAAAGCCCTCCTGCTGCTCACGCTGTTTTCAGATTGCCAAGACATGGAGATAGTTTTTATTCCTATGATTTGTGCTTAATTTTGCCTCAAATTGTGTGTTTGCTTCGGTTACCTTAAAGCACTCCCCTTTAAGGCAATATGTGAGGGCGGGCCAGGGTTAAAGTACTAGCCATTGTGGGTATATGTGGGGCTTTAAAGCTGATTTTCATATTTCAGTTTTCACTACAAGGTTCTGAAGCGCTGTTTGTGATGTGCCTGCCTCAAATTGGGTGTTTGATTCGGCTACCTTAAAACACTGCCCCCCTAAGGCAATACATAAGGGTGGGCCTGGGTTAAAGTACTAGCCGTTGTGGGTATACGTGGGGCTTTAAAGCTGATTTTTCATATTCAATTTTCACTGCAATGTTCTGAAGTGCTGTTTGTGAGGCACTCCATGCACAGCAATGCTACTGGTATGCTTCTCAATGCCTGCTCACCTAATCCTTTGTAATCACTTAGTACTGCCCCCCCTCCCTCTAGCCTACTTATCCCAAGCCTTTCTCCCTTTGTTTCCACAGCTGAAACCCCCAGGATCGGTGGTCGCGAGGGCACTCCACGGCCCTTCCCCAACCCCCCCGGCTGTATCCTTCACCCGGACCCTTGAACCAGCCAGACGGACAAAAAAGTAATTACTGTGGCATCCTACTGTTTTGCTGGGATGCCAGCGTTCATCCGGTGCTGCTCTTTGTCCTGCTGATTGCTTTGGTGCCCTTTTTCAATGGTGGAGAACTCTGACTGGGACAGTAGCGTGTTGGGAAAATCCTGCCGCCCCCACCACCACCACCCTTGGTCGGCTCTCCCTTAAATAGGCAGAAAGAGATCACATGGGCTGAGAATTAAGAATTAACCTATCAGCCCAGTTTTCCATCTGCAAGTTATACTGTCCTGCCACTAGGGGCAGACCTAGCAATTCTCAAGCTCCGACCTAAGTGCACACCCTACTGCTTAGCAAACAAACAAAAAAAAAAAGTCTCATCCCTCTGCAGGCTTGAGCTCAGTCCTTATACCACTCGGTGTACTTCAGCCACCCCATATTGTGAAGTGATCGAGGGGGGAACAAACATGGTGGTGGGGTGCTACTTTATTACAAAGCCCACCTCAATGTCTCTGCAGTAGACCTCCCCCCCATCATGTGAGTTCCTGCACGCCGTTCTCCTGCTTGGGCTCACCAAGAAAATTCATTTGATCTGCTGCTACAACCCCCCTAGAGGTGACATGCCTGGACTCTCCTCACTCCTGCACAATGTTAGTGAGAGAGTGGGCACAAGTGAAGTCCTTATCATAGGAGACTTCAGCCTAAACTGGTTAGGCTCAAACTTGAAATCATATGAGCCACTGCTCTCAGGCCTCGCACTAAACCAGATTATCACCGAACCAACAAGGCCCTCCCCCGGGGGGGAAGGGTCGCTGATCGACTGGGTCCTGACTAATAGACCGAACAGGATCACATCCTTGGGCATCCTACCTGATGCCATCTTGGACCATTCACCCATCTTTTGTACCTGGGGCATCTCCCAGGTGAAAATACCAAGAAAAGTGATACAAATGAGGGACTTCTCAAAATTTCACTTGCCCGACTTCCTTGTTGACCTTAGCTCGATTGACTGGTCCGGGGTCACCGCCTCCTTGGACTCGGATCAAGCACTGGGTGCATTCTTAACCAAATACATCCCAGTACAGAACAAACATGCCCCCCTCACAAAAAGGAGGGTGCGGGGCACTGTTACCAAATGGCTCCTTGGGGGCCTTTTCTCCCTAATGAAACTCAGGGACAAATGCTGGGAAACCTACAAAGCCTCCCACAGCACTGATGATCTCACTGCCTACAGGCGCCTCAGAAACACCTGCAAAAAAAGCCATCAGATCAGCCAAAAGTGAGTACTGCCGATCCTTTCTCACCTCAGCCAGCAACCAAGGAGTTTTGGCAGAACATTAGAAGATGCAGTGGGGGCTCTACCCGGTACAAGTCACAGACTTTTACTAATTGTGGGGTTAGCTGCAACAGCCCACGCACTATCTCTAATACCTTTAATGCAATGTTCTCTGAACAGTCCCCCCACCCTCTGCCCCTGCCGCTCCCACATCCCCGAACGCTCAACCACCTGAACCCCACTCCACCAGCTCCTCTCGACCTGGACCTGAGACCCGGCCCTCCTTCTTCCTTCAAAAAGTATCCACCGCTGAGACCCAGAGGTTGCTTGCCAGCCTGTCCCCTCACACTGGCACAGGGCATGATAACCTGGAGCCGAAACTGCTTAGGTTGGGTGCCCACCTCCTTGCCTGGCCTATAACACATATCTTCAACTCCTCCTTAACAGCTGGTGTCATCCCGGATCTCTGGAAGGTAGCAAAAATGACCCCTGTTCTCAAACAAGGTAACTCCAAAGACCCCTCTAACTACCGGCCTATTGCCATTCTGTCGGCTGCCTCCAAACTCCTAGAGAAAGTTGTGGCCTCTCAGTTAAATGAGTACCTGCAGGTACACAACCTCCTCTCTCCGGCCCAGCATGGGTTTAGGAAGGGGCACAGTATGGCCACCATCCTCGCTGTAGTTACCTCTCAGATCAGAACAGCTACTGACCAGGGCAACCTCACAGGTGTGATCTTCGTGGATCTCTCCAAGGCCTTTGACAGGGTAGATCACTCCCTCCTCAGCTCCACTCTCCTCACTCTCAGACTCTCTAACCCTGCCCATGCCTGGTTCCTCAATTACCTAACTGGTAGGAAGCAATACACCAATTTTAACCAGACCCATTCCCATCTCACCACTGTCCAATGCAGGGTCCCCCAAGGGTCCATCTTCGGTCCGACACTCTTCTCCCTTTTCATCAACGAGCTGCCGTCTGTCTCCACCCATGGGGTAATCACCTTGTACGCTGATGACCTTGTCATCCTAAACAGTGATCGCTACATTGGCACCATCAATTCCTAACTAAACTCTGACTTCAAGCGGATCCAGTCTTGGCTGGCAGTACACAAGCTCACCACTAACCTTAAGAAAACACAGGCTATGCTCTTTGGCTCCCTCAGTAGAACTAAATCCTGCCTCACCCCCCCTTCTAATCCATGGGGCTGATGGCTTGCCCCTGCAGATGGTTCCCGTAATCAAATATCTTGGCGTCACTCTGGACCCCCAGCTGGACCTCTCCTTACATGTCCGAAACATCTGTAAGGCCACGAATGCTAAGCTCGGTCTCGCCTACAGAGCAAAAAACTGCCTCATCCCAGCTGCTCGGGTGGCTCTAGCCAGGGGTGTTCTCCTCCCCTCCCTCTGCTATGGACTTGTGACCTTTGCCCCATGCCAAAATCCATCCTCTCGAAATGGGATATGGCCTACAACAGCATCTGCTGCTTCGCGCTTTCTACTCCTCCCCTTACACATTGCTACGACCTCTACACTCATCTCGAGTGGCTCCCTCCGGAGAAGCACCGTACCTTTGTAGTAGGTAACTTCATTGACAACATCGTCAGGACATCCACCCGTGCTGCCCTTGCCCTTCCCCTCAACCCTGACACCACTACCTACCACCTTAGGTCAAGGGTGGCACTCTCCCGCCCAGTTCCTAGGACACGCTTCCTTGCGGGTGATCGGGCCTTCGCCAGCTATGCCCCGAAACTATGGAATTCATTCCCAGCCCTTACATGGTCCACCCCTCCCACACTGGATTTAAAATTCCCTTTGGAACTTCCTGAAGGGTCCCTCCACTTGCCCTTGTACCTCGTAGCCTCGTCCCACACTATGCTGGCACGGAGGGCCTCTGCGCCCTCTGGAACTATCGCACTTACTCTCCTGACAACCTGGTCAAGCAATGACAAATTGGGTTACCTTAACTGGTATCATCTGCACTCCCATTGCACGTAAACCTGATTCACTCACCGTCTATGTATGGCCTAGCTCTTAATTCCCCCGGGCCACCTGTAACCACCCCCGGGCTCATGTGTTGTTTTTTACTGACTGTCATTCCTCTATGTATTCTGATACTTCACTGTATGTAAAAACTATATTAGTCACTTCACTGTATGTAGAAGCTGTATTAGTCACGTCACTGTATGTAAAAACTATATTAGTCACTCCACTGTATGTAAAAGCTGTATTAGTCACTTCACTGTATGTAAAAGTTGTATTAGTCACTGTACCTGTAAAATTCAAGTCTGTAACTCTCCCGGGTCGCACCTGAAAATAGGCATGTGGCTGTCTAGTGTGACCTACCCAGTAAACAAAAGCAAATAAATAAATAGTTTGTTACTATGAAGCTGAATTCCAATCGCATGATATATTCTGTGGTTCTTTATATTTCCACCACCTGCTTAAAGAGGGACTCTGGCCAAAAGTGCTACATTGCAGAATTACAATAAGCATACCCTCAATAAATCTCATACCAAACATTAGGTTTCTGTGTTACTTCATTTTAAAGTTATGGGCTATTTTATAACCCTGATTTCACCACCTGTTCAGAAAAGCCAGTTTCAGTGAAGAGGTGCTGATGATGTCATCTACTGAACTCACAGTCTAGCCCTCCCTGTCAGCAAGCTTATAGGACATGTTTCTCCAAAGTTAAAAGATCATTCTGCAATGGTTTTCACAAGTAAAACAGGCAGCGTCATTCTAAAAACAGTGCTATAGAATCTATGTGCTTCAGGTTTTGTAACAAAGTTGACAAATCTGTATTTTAATGCATTTTTGGTGTGGTTCATTTCTCCAGAGTTGCAGGATGCTGAGTCAGCATACCTCGAGGCTGCTGATACCATGTGAAGTGCTACTGTGCAGTGCCTGTTTCGAAGTTGTGTTGCTACAAGTGTTGCAATGTTGGTAACTGCATTGCTGTTTGTCAGTGTCTGCTTTACAATAAGTTTCAATAGGGGTCTTATATGTGTTAATTCCTACTAGGGGTTGAAGTGTTAGCCTTGATAAAACAATCACTGTAATGTGGACTCTTGGAGTACAGAGCAGATGAGGCTGAATATAGCTCAAGTAACAGCCTGTCAATGAGAAAACAGAAAATGAGTTCTGCTGAAATGAGTATCCAGTTCATTCATACTTTGATAATGAATAAAATATCGATTGATTGATTGATTGATTAAGCATTGAGCTGACTACTGCACTGAAAGTCTTAGTGAGGTTTCAAAACAGCACTACCTCTCCCACCCCCATTTACAGGATGATGGAATAATTGATTTAAAGTGCCATCCTGAGAAATCACCTCAATTGATTGATAGGTGTGAATGATCACAGCCTTTCACCACATCAGAGATAGCCAGTCTGCAAATCTCACATTAGTGTGCTGTAATTTAGCATCCAGCAACCCAAGAAAAAAGGACCACGACAAAAAAGCACCAAAAACAAAAATATGAAATTGTCAACGTTGTTACAAAACCTGAAACACCAACATGTTTTAAAACAATATTTATTGAATGGTGCTGCCTGTTGTATTGGAGAACACAATTTGCACACAGTTTTTAAACTTTGGAGAAGCAGGTCCTGTAAATTTGCTGACAGGAAGGGCTAGACTGTGAGTTTAGGAGATTACATCATCAGCACCACTTCACTGAAACTGGCTTTTTTGAACAGGCAGCGAATTTAGGGTTGTAAAATGATTTGTAACTTTTAAACAAAGTAACTTAGGGATCTCAGTTTTGGTATGAAGGTGATTGGGGCTATGTTTTTCCATATTCTGAATGTACTGATGCCAGTAATTTGTGACCATAGTCCCTCTTTAATCTGGTTCCAGGTCAGTTGGCAATAATCTATGTAGGGGCTTATTTATTTATTTCAATCTAGGATTACAATACCTTTGAGCCGAGGCTCTTTTACAAAGGTTCCATGTCAGTGTGTGCAAGTCACCATTTTTAGTCACAAACATGTAATCATTGACTTACAGACATGTAATAACCAGTACAAAGACTTGAGCTATGAGCAAGACAAGGGAAAGGTGGGTGGGTGGGTGGGAAATGAGGGTGGGAGATTGAGAGAGGAAGGAGGTGCAGGGGTAGGGAGTGTAGGAGGTGGTTGGGGTGGGGGCAGGAGTGG
This sequence comes from Neoceratodus forsteri, assembly GCA_016271365.2. Taxonomy (NCBI): domain Eukaryota; kingdom Metazoa; phylum Chordata; order Ceratodontiformes; family Ceratodontidae; genus Neoceratodus; species Neoceratodus forsteri. Next base: position 1,404,996,864 of record CM057450.1, read on the forward strand.
AGATATGGGGGGAGGTGGGTGAGGGCGGGAGACAGTGCAGCCAGGGGGCCTTGTCGAGGGAATATGACAGGTAAGGTTCTAGGGGTGCAAAGACTGATTGTAAGTGCTGGGTGCTGGGGCATGTGCAGCTGGAATGATGGAAATGTTAAGATGGGCAATCACAGGATACAAGCAGTGAGAGGCGCAGCTTGGACTTGAAGAGGCCGAGTGTTGGAGAGGTCGCTATGCCACTGCCAAGAGAGTTGAGCCAGTTGGATGCCTGATAGGCGAATGATCATTGTCCTTGGGTCGTGCAACATCGTGAGATATGTAGTAGATGGGAATCGGATCTCCTTGTAGTGACGTTCCTATGTCTAGGCTTAAGGAGGGCACAGACACCAGGTGGGGCAAGCCCCATTATAATTTTCTTGGTCGTGATGCAGGTTTGGTATTTTAAGCGTTTGTCCAGTTGAAGCTATCCAGTTTGGGAATAAAGGTCACATGTGTGGGTACGGCGATGTAAGCCAGTGATGAGATGACAGGCCTTATTCAGGGAGGTCACGATACGTTTGAGAGCAGTGGTAGTTGCAGACCCATATATGATTAAACCATAGTCTATAATGCTGACGATGGAGCTTTGGATGGCCACTGACAGTGCTTATGGGGTTGGGTGTTTCCTGTGCCGGAATAATATGCCTAACCTCACATTGGCAGACTTTGCAATATTGTTGATATGGAAGGCGTATGAGAGGTGGGGATCAAGGGTGATGCCGAGGTACTTGAACGATTGTGTTATCTGTAGGATAGCTCCTTGTTCAGTTGCAATGGAGAGGTGGAGTTGTTTGTTTTTGTTTTGGGGGCTGTAGAAGACCATAGACTTATTTTTTTTTCTGATTGAGAAGCAGTTTATGATTTAGGAACCAGGATTAGATGAGGAGAAGGCCGGCTGAAGTTTATTTTGTAATTGAATTGGATCAGGGTCCGAGGTGAGGATCACAGCATCGTCGGCGTAGAGAATTATTTGTTCTGGGCAGCTGTCCGGTAGTGAGTTTAAGAATAGGCTGAAGAGGAGGGGTCCCAGAATGGAGCCCTGGGGGACTCCCAAGCAGACCGGTCTAGGGTCCGAGAGTGTATCAGCGATTCTTACTGTTTGGGACCATTCTTCAAGGCAACTCTTAAACCAGCCAATGAAGTCAGTTGACAGCCCAGTGTTCTGAAGCAGGACAAGCAGGAGGCGGTGATTGATGGTGTCGAAGGCTTTAGTTAAGTCAATGTAGATTGAGCCTAGTAGTTCACCGGAGTCAAGTGCGTTGTGGATTGCGTCATGAATTCAAGTAGGGCTGTGGAGGTGCTGTGACCTTTGTGGAACCCATGTTGTTGCTTGCACAGGATGTTATATGTATCCAGGTATTCTGTGAGCTGGTCCAAGACGATGCGTTCTAGTGCCTTGGAAAGTGGGGGTGGTAGGGAGATAGGTTTGTAGTTATCGTGGGTAGTTTTGTCACCGCTTTTATGGATTGGGGTGACAGTGGGAGATTTCCATCTGTCTAGGAACTGACTAAGGCTGAGGGATAGGTTGAAAATTCTGGTCAGAGGACTAAGTATGTCATCAAGTGTGAGAGACAGGATTTTGAGATCGAGGGAGTCATAACTAGATCTTGATTTACCAAGGGCTTTGGTAACATATTTGCATACTTGGTGAGTCTTGACTGCTTTGAAGTAGAAGTGGGGGGAACTGGTGGGAGTAGTGTTCATTGTGGACATAGGGGCTTCATCATCTTTGAAGTAGTCCTGGGGTAGGATAGCACTGAGGTTGGTAAAGGCCTTGTTAAAGGTATCCGCAATGGTTTTTAGGTTGAGGGTTGTGGTTCTGTTGATGTTGAGTATTGATGGGGGGGTTTTAGGTGGGTTCCTAGTGAGTTCCTTTATGTTCTTCCAGAATTCCCGAGCATTGCCCCAGGAGTTTGTGAGGGCATGCTTATAGTAAGCGGACTTCATTTGCCAGATGGTTTTGGTGCAGTTATTGCAGGCATGTTTGTAGTTTTGAATGTCGTTTTGCCTTCCAGAGTTTCTGACCAGCTCCCATAGGTGGTCTCTTGTTTTTAGCACCCTGAGGAGGTCACCTGTGAGCCAACGGTTACTGAGTGATTTGACTTTGCGTTTCTTAATAGGAGCATACGTGTCACAGGCCACAGTGAAGATGCTTATGAAGTGGTCAAGGACAGTGTTTACGTTGGTTGCATTGAAGATAGGGGACCAGTCTTGATGGAGGAAGTGGGATTTGAGTCAAGAAAGGTGACCACTGGGTAGAATCCTGCTGGTGATAGTTTTTGGCAGTTGTTTGATGAACTTATTTGACCAGGTGCAGCTAACAGGGGAGTGGTCACTGAGAGAGTCAGGGAGGACATTAGTGTTAGATATCCGCGATGGGTGACTGGTAAGGATCCAGTCCAAGAGTGTGCTGGTGCCGGTCCTGCAATTTTTCCTGGTTGGTGAGTCAACCATTTGTGTGAGGTTTGCCGCAGCAATGGTATCCCTGTGTGCACCAGCATTGGCTGCAGGCCAGTTGATGTTGAAGTCGCCTAGGAGGATGGATTCGGTGTCTGGTTGGAGTGACTTTACAATGTCAAGAACAGCTGTTAGACCAGTTCCCTGTTCTTTGGGAGGGGTGTAGATGGTGGCAACAGTGAGGGTTTTGTTTTGGGCTCCGAGGAGGATTCTCACTGGCAGTATCCGAGCAGTTGTGGGTTGTGAGGTAATGAAGTGGCGCCCCTGTATGAAGTCTTTTAGGTACAGAGCGCAGCCCCCGCCTCTTTTGGAGAGGCAATCCAGACTAAAGATGTTGTAGCCAGGAAGGCTGATTGCATGGTCCTGTACTGATGGCGTGAGCCAGGTTTCGACAACTGCCAGGATGTCAGGGCAGTGTTGGCTGGTGAAGGCCTGTAGGGCATCCATTTTAGGAAGGAGGCTGCAGATGGGATGGCTGTGAATGGGGGGGTGCAGCAAAAAAGTGGGAGTGCTAGGCTAGCTGATGCCTTGCAAAAACATGTGCTGTGGCCACAGACGATGACAGGCACACTATATCAGCTGTTGTGCAATGCAGAAGGTAAGGATTTGTCAACATCGGGAGTCTACGGGGATGAGAATGTTACATTTTGATTCAGAGTATTACTTAGTTCCCCTTGCAATAATTGATTGTCTTCCATCATTTTTGTATGCAGGCTGGTTGTCAAGCAACATGTCTCTGCAAAAATATATCAGCGGTGCTGAAAAGAGGAAGTGCCAACAGCTATGGGATGAGGCAAACCAAGTTATTGTGGACAGAACACCAAAGTTGGAAACTTTCTTTAGAAATGCACCAGTGAGGAAAGCGAGTAATAATGACAACTCAGCTGCACACTGTGAGCAACTATCTATCCCTTCTTTGGACACAGAGTGGGTATCTTCTTTAGGACCTGATTCACAGCCACATTCTGCCACCTCTGGTATCGTCCAAGTCTTACCACCTTCACAGACTGCCACACAGGTCAGTTCTGGTTCTGGATATACTGCGGCGCCAAGTCCTACCACCTCTGGTATCGTCCAGGTCTTCCTGCCTTCACAGACTGCCACACAGGTCAATTCTGGTTCCGGATATACTGCGGTGCCAAGTCCTGCCACCTCTGGTATCATCCAGTTCTTCCTGCCTTCACAGACTGCAACACAGGTCAGTTCTTGGTTTACTTGGTTTACTTGGTTTGTAGGACAAAAGGAGGTAGTTTACCCATCAAGATTGTCCTCCATATAGATGGAACATTAACTCGGGTCCCATCCATCCATCCATCCAGTTATCTAATTTATTTTTAAAAACTGTAATAGTTGGAGAGTCAACAATATCCTGGGGTAGTGTATTCCATATCCTGGGAGTTCTGATAGTAAAGAAATGTAATCTCTTATTATTATTTGATTTTTTTAACTTCCAATTGTTTATTATGAAGTCTAGGCACACTTTTCCTTAATGAATAAGCAATGCCACATTGAGCCATTTGAACTGGGGATTTAAGAATTTTAAACAGCTGCAAAAGGTCTCCTCTAGTTCGTCTTCGCTTAAGTGAATGTAATCCTGTTTTTTGAAGTCTAATATCATATTCTAGGTGAGCAGGATGGGGTACCAGTTTAGTGGCTCTATGCTAGACTTGTTCCATTCTGTTAATATCTGACTTTAGATAAGGACTTCAAAATGGAGATCCGTAGTCTAAGTAAGGCCTTGTATGGGATCTATACAAAGTTAAAAGGTATTCTTCAGATTTGGAAATAAATATTTTGTTTATTCTGCATAATAATGCATTAGTTTGATTAACGAGTCTAGAACAATGAGAAGTTGAAGATCATTTATTGTTTACCAAAATTCCCAGGTCTTTTTCAACACAAGATGTCCTAATGATAGTGTTATTGAAATAATATTCTTGCTTGGAGTTATGCTTTCCCAGATGAAGTACAGCACATTAGAAATATTAAAATGCATTTTGTTAAAATATGCCCATTGCTCAATTAAGGCAAGATCAGATCTTAAATTGTGACAGTTAGTAGGGGTATTTACCTTACCCCCAAGTTTGGTATCGTCCGCAAATTTACGCATAATGTTATCTGGTGAGATGTACATATCACTAATGAACAGATTAAACAATACTGGGCCCAGAACAGTTCCCTGAGGCACACCACTAGTCACCACACCTATTTCCGACACTGCACCATTCACCCTTACTCTCTGTGTTTTTTTACTCAACCAGTTGTTTATCCAAGATATAATAGGTGCCGAAAAACCTAATTGGTTAAGTACATTAATCAAAATTCTGTGTGATACTTTTTTGAATGCCTTGCTATAATCCAAAAGAATAACATCCATAGACATATTACGGTCAAGGCTAGAACTAATATAGTTATAAAAGGAGATCAAATTTGTGGTGCATGAAAATCCTGTTTTGAAACCATGTTGATACACATCATTAATATTTAATGTTGACATTTCATTTTCTAATTGTTGTTCAATTATTTTTTCCATGAGTTTACATGGAGTCGACGTGAGACTGATAGGCTGGTAATTTTCGATTTTGGAATGTGAACCCTGTTTAAAGATAGGTGTAACAATGGCAGTACGCCAATCTGTTGGAACTGACGATTCCTGAAACGATTTTTAAAAAATAATAGTCAAGGGCAGAATAATTGCATCCCTTGTCCCTAGAAGAAATTTAGAGGTTATATTATCAGGACCAGAACTTAAACCCACTGTATATCCTGGGAAGAGATTTTACATGGCTCTAAATTTAATCCTTCTGGGATGGGTGGAATATTAGATGACTCCAAAGAAAAAACAGATGAAAAATATTTATTTAATTCTGTAGCTGTTTCTATATCAGATGTTATAGTAATATTATTACAGATTAAAGGGCCAATCATATTATTGCTACTTTTCTTACCATTTAGATAAGAATATAATGCCTTGTGACAATCCTTGGTATGAACAATTTTAAATTCAAAGTTGCATTTTGCCAGAGTAATTACCCTTTTTAATTGTCTGACTACCACCCTATATTTAGATAAGATAATGTCTTTCTGGTTCCGGATATACTGCGGTGCCAAGTCCTGCCACCTCTAGTATTGTCCGAGTCTCCCCACCTTCACAGACTGTGACACAGGTCAATTCTGGTTCTGGATATACTGCGGCACCAAGTCCTGCCATCTCTGGTATCATTCAGTTCTTCCTGCCTTCACAGACTGCCACACAGGTCCATTCTAGTTCTGGATATACTGCGGCACCAAGTCCTGCCACCTCTGGCATCGTCCAAGTCTTTCCACCTTCACAGACTGCCACACTGGTCAATTCTGGTTCTGGATATACTGTGGCATCAAGTCCTGCCACCTCTGGTATCGTCCAGGTCTTCCTGCCTTCACAGACTGCCACACAGGTCAATTCTGGTTCTGGATGTACTGCGGCACCAAGTCCTGCCACCTTTGGTATCGTCCAGGTCTTCCCACCTTCACAGACTGCCACACAAGTCAATTCTGGTTCAGTGTCTGGCTGTAGTTCTGTACCTAAACCATTGAAAGTGTCTTCTGATCCTGGTTTGTGGGGCAGTTTATCGAAGGAGGACATTGAATACTGGCTTTCAAATGGCCCTTCTTCTTGTCAGAATCATCAAGGACCCTTTGAACATTCCCAGCGGATAATTTTAAACAGAGTACAATACTTCTCCAAGAGTCTCTTCCGTGGAAAGAAAGTGAATGGTGAACAGTATAACCGTGAATGGCTTTTATACTCTCCTGCCGCTGGGAACATTTATTATTTTTGCTGCAAGTTATTGTCCACAAGCTCCTCACAGTTTGCCACTGATGGATTCAGTGACTGGAGTAATGCAACCAAGCTAATCAAATGGCATGAGAACAGCGAAGAGCACCAGACAGCAATGCTTGCCTGGCTAAAGAGAGCTTCTGCGAAGGGGTGCATAGATGCTGAACTGCAGAAACAACAGGAAAGTGAGAAGAACTACTAGTGATCAGTGCTCCTTAGAGTTGTTGAGGTGATCAAATTTCTAGCTGAGCATGGACTGGCATTTAGAGGAGATGATGAGCTAATAGGCTCACAAAACAATGGAAATTTTCTTGGCATGCTTGAAGTAATAGCAAAGTTTGATCCATTTCTTGCTGCCCATATCTCATGTTATGACAATTCTGAGTGAGGAAATCCAAGCTATTTATCATCTGCAATTTGTGATGAGCTTATACAACTAATGGGAACTGAAGTTCTGACAGCTGTGTGCAATGAGGTTCGAACTGCTAAATATTTCTCTGTTTCTTTTGATTCAATCCTGGATGTGAGTCACGCAGACCAGTTGGCTTTTGTTGTTCAATTTGTCAATGAAAGTGGTGAGCCCAAGGAGCGTTTTTTTGAAATTTGTGCCTATACACAGCCACACTGGAGAAAACTTACAGGATAATGTGTTGGACATGCTGAAAGAGCTGGACCTCAGTGTTGAAGACTGTAGAGGTCAAAGCTATGATAATGTGGCCAACATGTCTGGACAGTATGCGGGCCTGCAGGCACGACTAAAAGAGATCAACTTGCTTGCTGACTATGTACTGTGTGCAGCACATTCATGGAATCTTGTTGGTACTGCAAGTGTCAACTGTTGCATAGAAGCAGTTAAGTTCTTCAGCACAGTACAGCAGCTATATGCTTTTGTAGCTGGTTCCATGAGATGGTGGAAATCTCTGATGGAAGATCTGACTCCCAATGAGAATGGGAGAATCCTGACACTCAAGACCCTATCATCCACGCGATGGCATTGCCATGCAGAGTCTGTCAAGGCTCTATCTTTGAACTATCGCAACTTCCATGACATACTGATGAATCTAGCAGATGATGAACATGAACCAGCAGAAATGAGGCTCACTTGCAAATCATTGGCCACCGCAGTATGATGACTGGAAACAGCCTTCATGTGTGAACTGTGGAACAGAATTTTGCAAAGATTCCAGAAATGCAATACTCTTCTCCAAAGTACAATAGTGGATTTGACAGCTGTTGCTGCTGTATTCTTGTCTCTAGAGGATTTCACTAATCAGTTGAGAGATCAATTTGAAGATATCGAAAGGGCAGCAAAGAACATAATGTCAGATGTGTCTCAGGCCTATTCAAGTGAGTGTAGCAGAATCAGATGACCAAAACGCAATGCTAATGATTCGGCCACATCTCGCACCATCCTTACAGGCTCCCAAGGCTTTCGGGTGGAGTCATTCCTTGTCATAATCAACCAGGTGCATGTTTCACTACAGCAGCATTGAGCAGCTTACCAACAATTGTCTGATGATTTTGCATTTCTGCGTGCTATTGTTGATAATGATGCAACTCAGCTCTGTATCGACGTATCATGCATCATTAGCAAATATGCAAAAGATCTTGATGCAGACTGTGTTGATGAATTTCTGCATTTTCTTGACTTCATATCGCATGTCAATATCGAGTGAAGTGCACAAGAGATGATGAAATATATGCGGCGAAATGATCTGGTCGAATCTACCTTTCCTAACATAGCAGTCGCTCTCAAGTTATTCCTAACTCTGCCAATAACAGTCTGTGAAGGAGAACATTCCTTTTCAAAACTGGCCTTGATAAAGAACTGCCTGAGATCAAAAATGACACAGGACAAGCTGAATTCACTTGCCATACTTTCTATTGAGAGTGATGTAACAAGGGCACTCACTTTTGAGGCTATAACTATAATCAACACATTATGTACTCAAAAATCACGCAGGAAGCAGTTCTAACTGCTTGCCTGAGTCTGCCTTGGGTTGGACTGAAGCCATACTTTTTCTTCGTTCTACTTCTTGTAACTGTTTCATATTATTCATCTGCACCCTGGGCAGAAATACTGAAGTTATTTCTAAGATGCATATTTATACCATTTAGTGTTCTGTTCTACTTCTACAGTCACAAAGAAATTATATTTGATTACAGATATCTTCCACATGTCTGCCTCATACTGTGAAGCTATAGTAGTACTACATTTCTCTTCTGTGTGCACTGTTTCATAACCCTCTATATCCTGGGGAATAGAGTTATTTCTAAGATGCATTCATATCTGCACCATTTGGTGCTTTGTTCTACAGTCACAATGAAATATTTGATTACAGATACAGTATCTTCCACATGCCTGCCTCAGACTGTGATGGTCTAGTACTATTGCATTTCATTTCTGTGGGCACTGTTTCACATCCCTCTACATCGTGAGGAATAGAGTTATTTCTAAGAAGCATATTTGTAACATTTGATGTTCTGTTCTACAGTCACAAGGAAATGATATTTGATTACAGATATCTTCCACATGTCTGCCTCATACTGTGAAGCTATAGTAGTACTACATTTCACTTCTGTGTGCACTGTTTCATGATCCTCTGTATCCTGGGAATAGAGTTATTTCTAAGATGCATTCATATTTGCACCATTTGGTGTTCTGTTCTACAGTCATAACGAAATATTTGATTACAGATATCTTCCACATGTCTGCCTCACACTGTGAAGGTCTAGTACTATTGCATTTCACTTCTGTGTGTACTGTTTCATATTCCTCCACATCGTGAGGAATATAATTATTTCTCAGAAGCATATTTGCACCATTTGGTGTTCTGTTCTACAGTCACAAAGAAATATTTGATTAAATGTCTTCCACATGTCTGCCTCAGACTGTAAAGGTGTAGTAGTATTGCATTTCACTTCTGTGTGCACTGTTTCATGTTCTTCTACATCCTGGGGAATATAGTTATTTCTAAGATGCATATTTATACCATTTGCTATTTTTCTTCTACAGTCAACTAGAATTGATATTTGATTGCATGTCTTCCACATGTCTGCCTGGAACGTTGAAGCTAATATACTATGTGGAATTATATTTAATGCTCTGTCCATGCTAGTGATTCCTGAGACTGTCTGTCCACCCACTCCCACACATACACACTGCACAGCCCTGAACATTGGTGGTATGTAGCCTCTAGGGCTTCCATCCTGTGTATCCCACCACTGATCTTCCCCCCTGGCACTGGGTGGTGTATGCCCTCTAGCTATGGGACACTTGTCCAGTCCCTGTCTCATCCCTACTGGACTGGTCTGCTGTTCTGAGTTGTGCATGCATGAACATGTCTTTACATGTCCATTCCTGTCCATTTCAACCCAACTGAACTTTCCTGGTGGTACATGCCCTGGCATGTAGGAATTCCATCCTGTCCATCGACCCAGTGGTCTGCCCTTGGTGGTGTGTACCCTTACAGGTTCTATCCCACTGGTCTGCTTTGTGTGATGTATGCCCTTTGTGGGTCCCTGTGCCAATCATTCTCCACTGGTCTGCCTGTGAATAATATTGTACAGTTATTTGGAACATGCATTATTTGGAGCATGCATAATATATATCATCATTTGGTGTTCTGTATTTCAACAGAATGGATACTTCATTATTTTTCTTCTACATGCTTCTACTACTTCAAGCATGTAAAGAAAATTTCCATTGTTTGGTGAGCATATTAGCTAGGCATCTCCAATTAAGCAATATGGCTCTCCCAGGGGTTATGTTAATGGTCTGTTAATCACCCTATAGGGGAGTAATGTGGCACGAGGTGTAGCCAAGTGCTACATGCCCCTAGAGGGTGATTAATTGACCATTAACATAACCACTGGGAGTGCCTTGTTACTAGTATAATGAAAAAAAGTGTTTTTTTTAAATAGTGTTAAACCTTGTTCAGCATATGATTAAGCTCTACATGTATGTTAATCAAAAATTAACATAGGGCTGATAGAATGTTTACAACCAATCAGAAAGCTGTATTTCTCAGACCCTTTTTATTAGGCTGCTATACATACCTGCTGCTTGGACTGAAGCTAACTGTATTACTGTACTTGTATGTACTGCTTATATCTCTCTGCAGAATTTCATATTCTTTTCTTAACCAAAAAATATTAAATGGTGCATACTGCATACAAAAGTAAAAACAGTGAGTGCATATATACAGAAGTAAAATATAACGCTTCAGTCCAAGCATCCATGTAGAAAAAATCTTTGGTATTTTTTGTATTTCCAAGATGTAATACATCATTTGGTGTGTCTACGTTACCACAAGTGATATCTTTCAGAAATAAAGAAGGATATTGTCACAGGTGAGTTAATTTGGGATTTTATTGTCAGCACTCTGAATTGCATTGTTTATAATGGCATATGACCTGTCAAGTCATGTGGCATAACACATAGCATTAGTGTAAATGACATCCTGCTTGAGTACCCTGGTTGTTGTATCCTTGCCAGCACGGTGCCAAGGAAGAGTGTGATGTTCGCATTTAGGGGCCCCACATCCATTAATCTGGACTTGTTTTTTCCAAAATGTGCGGAGATGCCTGTGACTCAGAAATCTCAACCCCAGCGATGGCAGACTCAGGGAGGAAAGTGGCGCATTCGAGAGGGCAGTAATACTACACCCAAAGATCTGAAGCAGCATCTGGCAGAATTCTGTAGAACAGACGATACTAAACAGAATACCTGAGAAGCAAGAAAATTCTATAAGGACAGTAATATGTTAGAGGGACCCTTGTTTTAAGAAAAGTGGTGGGGTTCATAATGGGGGAGGGTGGAGGTGATCAAGTTGGGCTTGAGCTACCCGGGCCATAATGGTGGGCCCAACTCTAGGCCGCTAAGCACAATTTATCAGACCCTCTAACCAACTGGGTTTCTTGCAGCTGCTTGTTGTGGTGACACCATGTGGTCTTCCCCCTCTAGATTCTCTCTACATGTCCCCTGTAACCTAACTGAAAAATCATTCAACGATAACATGATGACTCTCACATTAATGACTTGCTAAGGAAGTGATTTACTTATGCTTATAAAATAACATTGGGGAATCGAGTGATTTCATGGCTATTTGAAATTATAATAATGCTGAGCTAGGACACTATTGCATATGGGATAATATTTAATTTGCTGCTATGTCTACACCGATTGAGAATATGGGACTGTAAAGCATTTCTCTTTGTTCTGTCTGTTTATTGGGCCAAGGGATTCTACCTAAGCTGGCTATTTTAAAAAGAGATTTTAGACCTGGGGGCGGGAGCGAATAACTAAGGCTGAGTTTCCAGGCACTTTACCAGAGATATTTCTCTGGATTTCCCTTATTATACTGTCCCCTTTTCTGTTTTCTATTTCTCCAATATTTATTTTTTTGTTTGGACCTAAATAGTCCACAGGGGGCCCAGAGCCAGGTGAGCCCTGGATTTACCTCCTCTTCTGGTTTGAAACATGATTACAACCGACTGTTCCCAGAAGTGATAGGGAAGTTAGATGTAATTTCCCCCACCTTGGAAGTCTGTTTTATTATTTGATGGAAACTAAATGCAACCAATGGGTTGATTATAATGACATGTATTATTAACCGTTATAAGTTAGCCCAGTTGGCAGCTAGTTATTTAGTGGATCAGCTACAACCAATACTACAAGCAAAAGAAGATATACAGAAGGTTATGGATGAGATGGATAAAATGAAAGGTTTGAGAGATAAGAAAGCACAGTGCGATTTATTTGTAGGTGGGAATACGCTTCGCGGGGATGGGTACCTGGCTTATGTTACAAACAGAGAAGATGATTCGGGAGAAAAGTGCAGAGATAGAGAGATCACATAACTTGCTTGGGGAAGATTACTTGTCATGGGAAAACCAACTTTAATATTATCCTTTAATGTAAATGGTGTGTGTGACCCAATTAAGAGGAGAAGACTAGTTAACTTGTTTAAACAGAAGCCAGATGTAATTCTATTGCAGGAAACATGCTTACCCCAAACTGAACACCTTAAATTTAAATCATGGGTTTTTCAGGTGGTCGTGACCTCTTCACATAAGTCTGGCAGATGAAGGGGTACTGCAATATTGATACCTCAGGGGTCCCTTTTCAGCTTGAGCAAGAGATTCTGGATAGGGAAGGGAGATATACTATTGCAGTAGGTACTCTATACAGTACCCAGGTTACACTAGCCTCAGTATATCTCCCCTCCAAGCTCTAAAATACAAATAATGGATACATTCCTGGATGATCTTCTCCCTCATATGAGGGATATGTGTGTTATAGGGGGTGATCTTAATATTACCCTTAACCCTAAATTGGATACTAGCTCTTTCTCCAAGCATAGATTTACACCATTACAGAAATACCTCAAAGTCTCCATCCCTAAATTAGGTATGGTGGATTTCTGGCGTCACTTCTTCCCCTCTGTAAAGGCCTATACCTACCATTCTTCCAAAATGCATACATCTTCTAGATTGGATTATATGTTTGCCTCAGTGGAGCACCTAGATTTAGCCTGAGATATGACAGTGGGTTCTTCTATCCTTTCAGGTCACTCCCCATTATATTTAAAAATATATTTGGTACATCAGCAGAAGAATTCTTTTTGGCGTTTAAACTTAATGCACCTACAGGACCCAGACTTTTTTAAGTTAATTAAGACACTTGTACCTAGAATTCTAACACAAAATGACACGGGTGATGTCTCTGCTGGGGTAAAATGGGAAACTCTTAAAACTGTGCGAGGGGGAGATTATAAGATTTTCCACACATAAGAAAAAAGCTAGGGAAAAATTACAGAATGAATTAAATAGGGAGTTATTACTACTACAGACTAGACAATTTCAAGGAGAAAGTGTGCTTAGGGATCAGATCACTAGAGTTAAGCAACAACTATAGAAATTAGTAGATCAACAGATAGAGCAGCAACTGCTATATTTGAAGCTTAGGCATCGGGGGGGCACAAGGTGCTAGAAACCTAGCTAGACGCTTGAGAGGGGTGAAAGCTCAAGCAATGGTGATAAAATTAAGGGACCCCTGTACTGGCCATACGCTATGTCACCCGGGGGGAAATAAGACAGGCAATGGCTGTTTACTACCAGAACCTGTATTCTGAGGAGACCCACCCTACTGCCTTGCAGTTAAAAACCTACCTACAACATGCACCTGTACCTATGCTTTCACAAACCCAGGTGGAAGAAGTACTTCATCCTATTACACCCACTGAAATATGGGAGACCATTAAACTGACTAAATACCAGAAAGCACCAGGTCCTGATGGATACCCTATGGAATTTTATAGGATGTTTCATAAATTATTAATACCGTCCCTTCTTTCTACATATGTTAATATTCAGAATGAACAACCCCCTCCACCTTCTTGGAAATATACAGAGATAGTGGCTCTCCCCAAACCTAGAAAATACCCTTCTTTAGTGGCTTCCTATAGACCCATTTCAAAACTTACTCATGATTATAAAATATTTATGTCAATATTGGCCCATAGAATGGCTCTCTTGCTTCCAAACTTAATTGATGATAATCAAGTAGGTTTCATAATGAAGAGACAGGCGCATGATACTGTCAGGAGGGTACTCCTACTTATGGAATATGTATCACAGAGGCTGATTCCCCTTGTCCTTCTCAGCCTTGATGCCAAAAAGGCATTTGATAGGGTCTCTTGGCCCTATATGTGGGCTACCCTAGAACAATTTGCATTTCCAAACAGATTTATATCTCAAATCAAAGCAATGTACCAGATGCGTATGGCTTATCTTAAATTGGATGGTATGCTCTCTTCTCCTTTCACCCTAACCAGGGGTACAAGACAAGGATGTCCTCTATCCCAACTACTCTTCACCCTCTATTTGGAGCCGTTAGTGGCTAATATCAGGGCACAGGATAAAATAATGGGAATTCCAGTGGGAGGACGGTCACACAAATTGACTCTGTTCATGGATGACATTCTGCTGACCCTCACCTCACCAGAGACTTCAATCACAGCAGTGTGGGAACAGTTAATTATATTTGGTAGATTGGCAGGATATAAGGTTAACGACACCAAGACGGAAGTCTTGGCATATTCTTTTCAACCCCGTAGGACCCTTAAAACAAACTTTCCTTTTTGTTGGAATAGAGTGGAGATGAGATATTTAAGTATTAAAATACCATATGCATTGATACATCTAGAAATGATGAATGTTGAGTCAATTACTCAACAAATTACATTAGACCTATTATGTTGGACCTCACTCCCTACAGAGATCATAGCTCGGGTAGAAGCAATTCAGAAAAATGTACTGCCACGTTTACTTTTCTTTTTGCAGACCCTCCCTACAGTACCATTAGATACATATTTTCAAACATGGGATAAATTATTTTCTAGATTTATATGGGGAGGTAGGATACCTCGAATAAGGTAACATACTTTGCAATTATCTAGGGTGCAGGGAAGGCTTAACCTACCTAATATGAGGAGATACGCTCAAGCAGCTCAGATCTGCATACTTTTACTACATGCTGTGACCCAATATAAAACATATTGGAAAGAGATTAAGGGTACGCTGAATGGATTAGAACATTTTTCCTCCTTTATTTTGGGGGAGTCATTGAGAGATATACCTTTACCGAGGTTTATACAATATACTTCAGAATTTCTTAAGAGCTGGCAACAAATGATGAGATACACCATATCCCCCTCAGAACGTATGTATCTTTCTAGGATTCCAAACCAGCAATGGGAGAAATTAGGCCTCCAATATACTTTTCAACTAGTAGGACCTATAGGACTCTACTGTTTTGCTAAATTGCAATCGGGAATATAAATTCCCTTTGGACCAGTATAGAATATATGTAAGAATTAAACAAAGTCTAGTGCCCTTTGAGGAGACTCTTTCGGAGGTAGCGGACTCTCCATCTGCTCTAGTTCAAATGGTGAGATATCATTTAAAGGACAGTTACAGAAGCATGTAATTGAGGCCCTGTATTCAACACTTAGAGGGTATAACACTGACTCCCCGGAGTATCTTAGAATCAGGTGGTCCAGAAAGTTGGGAGTAGATCTGGAGAAAGATCAGTGGCAAGTTTCTACAATGATGTATTCCAGGCTATCTTCTCATTTGTATTGCAGGGAATTCACGTGGAAGGCCAGAATAAGGTTTTTCAGAACACCTGATATCACGGCACATTTCCGTGAAAGGGAACATAATACCTGTTGGAGGGAATGTGGCCAAATAAAAGCGGGGTGGGGATATATCATATGGTCATGTCCATTGATAGGGGGTTATTGGCAAGAAGTTATACAAGAATTGAATGCAATATATGAGAGACCAGAGATGCTCAGCCAGACCTTTGTATTGACAGCTACCCCACCCAGTGGAATAAGAATTCCAACAGGGCTGTATAAAATACTAACACTTCTTATACTTGCAGCTAAGAAAATAATTACAAGACTTTGGCTTACCACACATGTCCCAACTAAGGAAGCGTGGAGAAAAACTAACTTATGAAATATACAACTTAGAAAGAATTTCAGCCAGAATAAACAATAAGACTAATAGCTTTGATAATTTATGGAAAAAATTGACTCTATTTCAATTGGAACATTATCCAGAATTTGTACCCTGAAATCATATCTTAATGATAGGAGTAACATGAGAATACAGGTAGGGAGGGGGGATAGACAACTTGAATTGGAAGATACATTAAAAAGCTGGGTTCTACTTATGCAACTAATGGGTCATGTAGATAGTACTACTCCCCCCGGAGATGTAACCCAAGTTTTATGTTTATGTCTTTATTTATACATATATTTATCTCTCAGATGGAATTTAAAGTGCAATCTAACTCTGTGCCTGCTATGTAATCTGAATTCAGCAGACTGTTATGATCACAGCCTTGTCATTTTGATCATAGATGTATTTGGATACTATATATAGCAATGTATAATCTTCTTAAAATCAATAAAAAATAATTAAAAAAAAGAAAGCCCTGAGTGTCAGTTCATTAGAGGGAGCCTACAGAGTTTTAGGACTCTGTGAAATAGACTGGTGAAGTGGTTCTTCTAAGCCCTGTCGGCTTTGGACAGATCAGTATCCTTTGTTGCTGGTACTTTTATCTATTTATCAAGGGTGTGTGCAGGCGTACTCACTGTACACCAGAGTCGGATGGGCCCACTATGATACCTGGAAATTCCCAGGAGGGCCCCTTAGATTGGATACATGGCTACCTTCTAAACTCTGAAAATCTTTGTATATATCATCTTTTTTTCTAATTAAATGGGGTATGTGAGGCACTATAATTAATTATACAATGGGCACACTACAAAAGACAAAATGCTGCATTCTAATTGGTCGGCTGGCACCTTTTCAGCATGATAAGTCCTCCAGTGTACCCACTGGAAAAGGTGCCAGCCACCAGTCAGCCACAGCAGGAACCCTCACTGAAATCACTGCTACCATTGCAAAGCCCTGCCTCACAGAATGGTTACTTCTATCACTCTGCCACCTCTGAAATATGAAAGCGAATGGCCACCTAAAAAAAACAAGATACTGAGTATAGTCACCGCTAAACAGCAGCAGTAACCTGTCTTAAACTAAAACTCATACAACTAGCCTCTCTTTTCTCCCTTAAAATCACTTTACCTCAAATACACTAACTCCCTCGCAAATTCACTGTCTGTCCCTCTCGCCGCTCACAACCTCCTCCACTTTATTCAGCGGCACCACATTTAAAATCTGCCGCTGGTTTCTCTCGTGGCCAATGAGGCACATGGTACAAAAAAAACCCCAAAACATTAAGAACAACCTCAAATCAAATTGACAGAACTGTCCAGACTCCTAGAACACAAACGGAGTCAGAACACACTGTGCTACAGACATAGAACACAATGTTTAAAATTTCCCTGAACAGAAAAAGCAAACACTCCTGCATATGAGCACTGCACCCTAACAACCAGGATAGCAACCATGAACTATTTTTTTCTCATGGTGCTACAAATTCAAAAAATAACTTAATATATATATATATATATATATATATATATATATATATATATATATATAAATAATATTTTGTTCTATTATAAAACCCAGAAAAAAGAGGCGCATTGTATAATCGCAATATACCACTTCAGGGTGTGGGTATATGGTGGGATTTACCCACTTCTGGTGTGGATTTGAACACTCGGCTACGTCTCATGACCAAACTATACCAGGCATGGTAAATCCCACCATATTCCCACACCCTGCCGGGGTATGTTGCTTAAATATAGCATGCAAACACAGAGCTAGTGTATCCAATTGAAGTGGAATGCTGAGATGAGTGTGTCATTCTGGGTTCTCCCCTATTGATTTTTCAGGTGGGCCCTTGTATTCACTTTCCAGGTGGTCCCCATGTACCCCAGTCTGACCCTGCTGGACACATTTGTTTACAGTTTTGTTGAGCCCCTGTCTCAAACTCTATGCTTTTTGTTACCATTATCATTCTAATCTGGAGTATTTGAAATGCATGCAGGCCACAGAGTAGTATCTCTGTTTTAAACTTTTATTGTTTAGGAGATAGACTAGTACTACAACCTGTTTAGAGATTAGATAAGTCATCTGACAACAATCTGATATGTTTTTGTAATGGGGCAGCAGCTGGAAAGGATGTGTACTTTTTAATGGGGGGAGCAGCAGTTGGGGAGTGTGTGTACAAAACATAAATTTGTTGCTACACTCCTGCTATTTATAAGTAAGTTTAGCAAGAGGCCCTGTGTTGGGAGAACTGGCATAGAACAAGTAAGAAGTACAGGGATACTGAGGGCTTCTTTCTCTCAGCTCACACAATCCCTCGACTTAATTTTCCTGCATACAAAAAGGTGTCAGCCCCCCACAAACAAAGCCACATTTCTTTGTGATTGTAAGTAGTTATTGGTGCAGTATTGGCCAGTGCTAATTGGTACTCTAGCATTGAGTTATCAGGCTCAATGACACCTGATGTTCCCACAGTAACATTGTTTGATTTCATGTACTGCAACTTAGAACACACTTGAGTGGGTAATTAGCGATTTATTGTGGAGAGGGAAAAGCTAGGACAACTGGGGGGGGGGCCATCAGTAAAAAGGCAAGTGGCAATGCCAAGCACAACCCCACTGCCACTAGCAGAGCATAAAATTAATAAACAGACTTTCAAATCTTGCTGTTTACTGAAGTCTTTGTTTTATTTTAAAACACTTGCAGTCTCAACAGATAGTTGAGCAACTCTTCCCAGCCAGCTTTTCACATTTCTTGATTCATCAAGAGACTGCAATTATTCTAAAATAAAAGAAAGACTGCAACATACAGCAAGTTTTTAAAGCACCAGTACTACTTAGCCAGCAAAAAATGTCATACTACCTTTCTTAGCAGTAATGTATTCCTTATAATCTTAGATTCTTCATTCAGGTATTTTAAATACAATCACCTATTTTTAAGACTGTGTTTAATTGCAACTTTTGTAATTTGCGTGGAGCTACAAAAAAAAGATGGCAGCCCCTAGCAACTGTCAAAAATCTTCTCCCCAGAGAGCACACATTAGCTGCACATGCTGTATTTATAATGTGGATATATCAGGGTGTTGCCAGCAAGTATGTCTGATGGCCAGCAGCACAGCAGCAGCACACCGATCAGCTTACATTTATAATTGTGCATCTGGAAAAGGACCAATAACTTTGAAGAATTTCACAATCCTCTATCTTGCCAAAGGAATGAAATCAAGCAAAAAGAAAATCAGATATATTTATGTTTTGATTTGTCCTAACTGCCAACCAAAGAATTTAAGTTTTTGTTAACTGGTACTGCTGATTTAAAGTCTTTTTATTAATTTTATGCTGTGCAAGTGGTGGTGGGGTTGTACTTAATTTTGTCCTGAATTAGTGATTAATGCAGTATTAGCCATTGCTAGCTGAATGAAACACATAGTGGGCCCTATGCACTATGCCAACGTGCCACGTAACTGAGCGCATTGGCATAGCTAAGACAGAATGCCATGGAGTGGGGTCTCACTGACCCCATGTGGCATTCACTACAGGGGTGCAGGACATGTATGCGCCTGACCCCCAGCCACGCAGACAACTACACACTGGGGGCTGGCAGGGGGTGTGTCAGGGGGCGTGCCCACACTCCACGCCATGCACAAAGGTGCAGAGAGCTGTGCATGGGTGGGCACACCATATGCTAAGGAACTCCCAGTCATAAGGATTATATGCCCCCCCCAGGATGCCGCCACAAGCTGTGATGAAAATGGCAGGGTACAATGGACCCCTTTGGAATGCCACCCCAGCCCATGGGGGCCATGAGGAGGGCCAGGGCAGCTGACTGGGCACCTGCTGCCCCTGTGCCACCAGTGCACAGCATGCCATCTGCCTTGATCCATGCCTTGCCGGTGCAGAGGATCCAGTTGCAGATCAAGATCAGGCATCCTATTGGATGTGCACCCGGTACATGGAAATGTACTCCGCACATCTGCACGCTGGGGGGGGTGCATGGACAGGTGGCTGGCATTAGTGAATGCCGATATGGGCACACCTGTCCACGGTCATGTAGATACATGGTAGGGCTACGTGCCTCTGGCGCGTACCCACCACACATTAGTGCATAGAGTCCATTGTAATGAGAAAGTGCAAGTTAATGCACTTAGGGAGATGGTACCCTTGCACAGAATACTGGATGGAAGAGGTTAGACTGGCTATGACAACACAGAAGAGAGGGATCTGGGTGTCATCAGCAGTGACTTCCTCAAGCAAACCAGCCAATGCAACAAAGCATACAGCAAAGAGTTGAGGCTGCTGGGTTATATTGGGAGTGGTTTTGACATCAGGAAAAGAAAAGTAATGCTGCCCCTATCTAGATTTCTGGTGAGGCCACAACTAGGGGACTGTGCTCAATTCTGGGGCTCAGTTTTCAAAGAGTCCTTAGATCATTGCAATTTTGTGGTGACCTAGGACTGCGGCAAACTCTGTGTGCATTAGGGACACTGCACCCAATTCTATGAAATCAGAGGTCCTTGTGACAAAAATCCAGGAGATGTTGCACCTGCAGGCTAGTGCCAAACAATTGGTGCACCTGTGGACATTGACGCAGGGATCCAAACCCCCTCCTGACGCAACAGTAGAGGGATCGGAATGGTTCGGGGTGAAACATACTTGCCAGGAGGGGTCCGGGGCAGAAAGGACATGAGGGTACCCTAGGATTGTGGCTGCTAAAAGTTTGGGAAACTGGTGATTAGTTTTGCTATGTGTGTGTGTACAAATAGAATAGCAAACAGTGCCTTGTGCTGTAACTTTGGAGACTTATGTGTGTCTATCAGGTGGATGGAAAATTATTACATTTTAAAAGTTGATATTATCTGCAATTCATATTTGTAGCCTACAATCATCAAACTTGATGGCAACTATACCTAGGAGGTGTTGTGGCAACAGTGGGCATGATGGGGAATGATGTGGCACCCAGTGGCAGTGCCTGCTGTTGCCACGGCACCTCCTAGGTATAGTGGCCATCAAGTTTGATGATTGTAGGCTACCAGTATGGATTGCAGATAATATCAGCTTTTAAAATGTAATAATTTTCCATCCACCCAACAGAAACATGTTCACATTCTGTACATCACTAAACCATCAGCAAAATGACAACAAACTTTGTTCTAAAAAAGCGAATAAAATATAGTGTATGGACATTAATTGTTTGTGTCCTTTTTCAGTGAGCTCTAAAAAGTCATTCTGCTGCAGTAGTGGCCTCATTACATCCCTGGGTGGTCTGGTATTGCCCAGTACTGCCCACCCTGTTGAGTATTATTGCTTGCTTTGATAGGAGGCTGGGATTAGGTTGCAGCTGGTAAGCTGCACTAATTGGGTGCGGTTGCACTGCATGGAGTGGGATATTTTTGCATGGTTATAGTGGGTCCTGTTGCTTTCAATAAATATTCTTGACTTTGAACTTCCTGCACTTCCCATGTTTTCTGTGAGGCTAAGCTGGAAGCCTGAACTGTGCTTCCTGTTCTTTCCATGTGATCTGCATCAGGCCCATAAGCCTAGGCTGTTGATTGGATGTAGGGTGACCAGATTTCTGAAATGTAAAACTGGGACAATGGCCAGTACGTGCCGTCAGGTCGCTCAAAAGCTCTGGTATTTTATAGCCTGTCTAGTGATTTGGGGAGCAAAAATTAAACATTTTTTGGTTTTCTCCAGACATGTGATTCCAGGAGGAAAACCCCTGTTTGTCTTACTTAAGACATCAGTCGATGATAACAACAGGTAAAAATCGGGCATTGCTAAGATTAGGTAACTGCTGATGCCAAAGGTGATTTTTGTCCTAGAATCACAGAAACCAGTAATATTGGTCCCTCAGTACTTCAGCACATGACTCTTTTCTTCCACAGCCCAGGCCAGGCATCACCCAGATGCAAACAGGAGGCCCTGCCTACCTCCCTGCCTTTATGCCTGGCCCCCACCTCCTGGAACCATCTCCTCCTTCTGCCACCATCCTCCCAACCCAGAAAGAATTACTCAACTCAGCAGCTGGTATATCAGTCTCTGATAGTTCTCTAGCCAGTGTTGATTTTGGAAGAATATGAGTAGCATTTGTTCTGTAACTTTGGAACAACCTAAATGCGCCTGACAAGTTTTCTGATCTGCATTTTTCAGCTGCACAATTCGTCTTATTGATATTTTCTTATTTAGAATTACATTTGCTGGGTCTGTAATTTAGTACAAAAATGAAATTAGCACTATGTGTTGGTAGTAGATATTGAGTGTTTTGCATCTTGTATTGTTGTTCATTATAGTCTGTCACCCTGTGATATTCCACTGCTGCTTTAATTGGTCAGGAAGCCTTGAAGGCAGGTTTCTCTGATCTGCAGCACAGGCCTTACCTCAGCACCCACCCGCTTCTTGACTACCTGTCATTTAAACTGCCAAGACCATGGACAAATATGAAGAAATTACCTTTTCTGTCGTGGTCTTCATCATCAACGTGGTGTTGGAGTCTCCCAGATGGATAATTCTGGGGGACTTCAGTACCTGGGTCAATGATGAAGTCTCGCAGTTTGGTCAAAATCTCTTCCATCTAATGACAATGCTGGGTCTTACACAGGTAGTTACCTCCTCTACCCATATAGGAGGTCACTCATTGGATCTGCTGTTCCTCCTGGAGATGGAGATCACTGACTTGGGGGTGGAACCAGTTTGTTGGTCTGACCATCACACCATAGGGTTCAGTTTCAGGGCCCCCCTAAATGGACCTACCCCTCTGGACATGGTCCGGTACCGCCCTTTACGGGGAGTTACCCCAGGTGGTCTATCAGCTGCTCTGGACCTATTGGGATTGCTGGGTGAAAGCACAAGTTCAGGGGACCTCATACTAGCCTACAATAAGGCAGTGGGAGAGGTCTTGGACTTGATTGCTCCTGTTCATGTTCAACCACTCACTCTTCACCCAAGGTCCCCTTGGTACGATGGGTCCTTGAAGGAGTTGAGGCGGGTCGGTCGAAGGCTGGAGAGAGCATGACGGAAGTCCGGCCTGGATGCTGACAGGCTTAGATTGATGGAACATTATAAGCAAGGCCCCTAGAATTCTGCGGCCACAGAATTTTACGCAGAACTTGCAATGTACCGCAGAAATTCTGCGGTGCCACAGAGTTCACTCTTCTTGGTGATTTTTTATTAATATTTCTGTTTATACATAGAATCTGGTTCCCTTCCCCTCTTTTTATATCCAAAACCCCCCTACATGTTCAGAATGTGATGTTATCATTGCTATAACATCATACATTAGCTAATGAAATGGCTGCCTTCTGCAACAGGAATGAACAGTCACTTATCTTCCACAGCTCCCAATGCCAGAGACGGTGGTACAGAACATAATGCATGGTGATATTTGCGCAACCTGCATTACAGCCTAATACAATTTTCAGTCTTACATTGTTGCACTAGGGCCAACTTAATCAAAACCTTGTCAATAGCATAGACCTGTTTAGTCCATACCTCACTTTGCACAAACCTATTTGTGCCTTTAAGGTATAGAGATGCTATCTGAAATGAATAACTGGTAAAATGAATTTAACTGTCTAAATTTTTAAGAAAAATAAAGCAATTATGCCCAGAAAAGTGAAATATAATAATGTGTAGACCTGTTGAAAGAATTGACCTGTTAAATAAATAATTGAACTGTACACATTTTTGCCAGGGTTATTGATTACATATTGTCATTGGTTGATAGAATCACCTAAAAGTTATTGAGAAATGTTTTGTGCAGGGACAGCTGTTGGGCCAGAGGGTAGCATGCTGTGTTTCCATGCCAGCAACTCAGGTTCAGAGATTAGCTCTGGGAGCTGGCTGGGCAGCACAAGGATTGGTGGAACACATCACTGCTCGGAGCCTGGAAAGGTATGATGCAGTGTTCTGTCACATGATGGACACATTGCGATGGGCCGGAGAACTGTATCTCACAATTGTTTCACATGCATATCATGGCCTGATGGTGTTACGTAGTGTGTCAGAGAAAGCAGGTTGACATGAAAAATGAGTTTTGCAATAACTCCTCTATTCCATTTCCAATGGGACCTGTATGAATGAGGATGCAAGTTCATGGAAATAAAAAAAATATATATATATAAATATATACACACACACACAATATCTCTGTCTGTCTCACCACACACACACACACACATATGCACATTTGTATGAATGTTACAGATCGCATATAAATATACAAGTGATATACAGTGGGAACCTCATGAGTGATATAGAAAGTACGTACAAATATATAAGTGATAGACAGTGGAAACCTCATTAGTGGGATGGATAGCATGCATATAGAAATGCCTTATTTATCACATAAGATCCCCTTTGCATATGTCATTTATGCAACAGGCTAGGATGTTAAGGGAGAGACATTTGTTTTGCTTTTTTAGGCATAACACTAATTTTATAAGTCTGTTATTTTTTGAACTAGTGTTACTGTGCTTTCCACCATCCTGACTGCTATAACCACTGCCATGAAAGTGAAGTCTAGATGACAAGCTAACACTGTGATGTGGTAGTTTGTTAGTGCTGCAGAACTTCCGCAGAAATTACAAACCACCACCGAAGAAGTTCTGCGGCAAATGGTAGTCTTGCCACAGAATTTGGTCCCACTGTGCCGCAGAAAAGTAGGGGCCCTGATTATAAGGGCTATCAATCAGAAATCACCTGTAAGAAGACAGAGTTCCGGTCCAGAGAGATTTCTGCTGCGCAGAACCAACCGGCTCAACTTTTTCAAACTGTTGACAGATTGTGCAATCCAATCTGTCTCCAGTCCGGAAGAGTTTTTTCACAAATTAAGCCTGATGAGCTAGCTCAGTTTTTCACAGATAAGGTTGCCAGCATCAGGTCTGGAATCAGCCCAGCTCTCTCTATGAGGGGTTGCGGAGGTCAATGGGAGGTAGTGAGCACCCGGTCTGTCTGGATGGATTTCAGCTGACCAGAATTCATGGACATTGTGAAGATTGTCCAGACTCTGCATTCAACCTGTTGTAGTTTGGATCTGGGCCCTACCCCCCTTTTAATGGGTTGTGTAGATATCATCTGCCCAATCCTAGCTGAAATTGTATGGAGATCTTTGGAGAGGGGAATGTTTCTAGACACTCCAAAGGAGGTGATCATTCGACCACCCCTTAAAAAACCCTCCTTGGATCCCGTCAATCCAGCTAACTACCGACCTGTCTCTAACCTGCCCTTTGTGGGGAAGGTTATTGAGAAGGTGGTTGCTCTGCAACTGGATGATCATTTGGTAACTCACAGTGTCTATGAAGCTCTCCAGTCTGGTTTCAGGAAGAGGCATAGCAGGGAGACTGCACTTGTTCGGGTATTAAATGACCTCCTGATGGCCAGAGATTGAAAGGCTTGTACCATCTTGGTTCTTCTCAATCTCTCAGCAGCTTCTGACACTGTGGAACATGAGGTGCTTTTGGAAACCCTGTGGTTCGTTTGTGGACTGTCAGGTACAGTCTTTGAATGGTTTCAATCTTTCCTCATAGGCAGGTCTCAGAGGGTGGTCACCAGAATTTATTCCTCTGACTCCCTTCCCCTGTCCTGCGGGGTGCTGCAGGGTTCCATATTGGTGCCCATGTTGTTCGCAGTGTATATGCTGCCATTGGGAGGTATCATCAGGTGATACAGCTTGAGCTTTCACTGCTATGCAGATGATACTCAACTGTATATGTCCTTTGTGCCCGGACAGGTTGATGCAGTCTCTATGCTAAATAGTTGCCTCTCTGAGATCAAAGACTGGATGAGCTCGAATTGGTTGAGATTAAACCCGGATAACACTGAGGTGCTAGTTGTTGGTCTGGGTCACCCGGAGGTGGGTCTTGGAGCTGGGCTCATGTCGGGCCTGTGGCTTGATGGTGTCCAGCTCCCTACCTCAGATCAGGTGCATAAACTGGGTGTTATTTTGGATGATGGCCTGACCCTGAAGTCTCGGGTGTCAGTTGTGGTCAAATCCTCATTTTATCATCTGAGGAATATCACCCAGGTGAAACACTTGATTCTTCCAGGTGACCTTCCAACATTGGTCCATGCCTTCATTACCACCCATCTTAACTACTGCAATGCCCTCTACCTAGGGCTGTCTGGGGCTGATATCTGCCACTTGCAGCTAGTGCAGAACACTGCAGCCAGACTGCTAACTGTTACCTCCAGGACCAGTCATATCACGCCTGTGCTGCGTGAACTGCATTGGCTGCCAGTTCAGTGGCAGATCACCTACAAGGTAGTCTTGCTTACTTTTAAAGCCCTACATGAACAGGAACCCAACTACCTGAAAGATCTGCTTAAAGTTGGACCAGCATAACATTCTGTGGTGATTTGCATATGCAGTCCATGATGCTTTGCATTGTGGGGGCATGTGTGATTTTGTATTTACCTGAAAGATCTCCTGACTCCCTACTTCCCCAATCGCCCTCTCCAATCTGCTGATGAGGGATTGCTGGAGATTCCCAGGGTTCATCTTAAAACATCTGGAGCTCATGCTTTTTCATTTGCAGCACCAACCCTGTGGAATTCTCTACCTTGTCAGTTAAAAGAATGCCTGACTGTCAGCAGTTTTAAATCTATGCTGAAAACATATTTATTTTCCTTTGCCTTCCCTAATTAGTTGACTAATTAATTGATTGTTTTTAAATATTTTACCTTATTGTTTTATGTTGCATTTTATATTGTGTACAGCGCCTTGATTTTGTTCCAAAGCCTGGGTGCCCTTAATGCGAAAAAGATTTGTCTAAGATTGGTCCTAGCTCTAAGGACTAAAAGTTGTTTAGTATGTCACCTAGGGACAATTCGATTTGTAGTAAAAGCTAGTCCACATTTTGCCATAAGATCTGGGGATTGCACCAGCTTGTACAGTTGTAAAAGATCCCCTCTAAGTCTTCTATTTTGCAGAGTATTTAAGCCAGTTTTTTTTCAATCTAGATTGATAATCTAGAAACCATCCTAGTTGCCCATCTCTGGATTCTTTTCCTATCTATCAATGTCACCTCTAAGGTGAGGGTTCCAAAATGGAGAGCCATAGTCAAGAAATAGTCTGACACATGCCCGATATATTGGAATCAGGCAATGTTCAGATTTAGAGACAAAAGAACGTTGTATCTGCCTTAGTAGCCCATTGGTTGTATTTGCCACCTTCAAACAATGATCTGTTGAAGTGAGTTTAGAATTAACCAGTATCCCCAGATCCCTTTCTTTACTAGTAGCTTTAAGGGGATATTATTAATATGGTAAATGTTTTTAGGAGTATGCTTTCCAAAGTGTAAGACTACACATTTATCTGTGTTAAATTCCATTTTATTTTCTAATGCGCATAATTCAATGTTGTGTAAGTCTGATATAAGTGAATCAAGGTTATGTTTATTTCCCACTAATCCCCCAAGTTTGGAATCATCTGCAAACTTAGATAGCCAATTTTGGCTACTTATTTGCATGTCACTAATATACATATTAAATAACACTGGTCCAAGCACAGAGCCCTGAGGAACCCCGCTTGTAACTAAGCCACAGCAGGAAAAGCTGTTGTTTACTACAACTCTCTGAGTGCGGTTTGTCAGCCATGTGTTAATCCAGTTGACTAGATAACTGGAAAAGTCCAATGATTTCAATTTGTTAATAAGGTTTCTATGAGGAACCTCATCAAAGGCCTTACTACAATCAAGTAAAATAACATCCACTTGGTGCTTATTATCCAGACCCTGACTAATATTGTTATGAAAAGCTAGTAAATTTGTAGTGCAAGAATGTTCTTTTTTAAACCCATGTTGCGTATTATCCATGATGTTTAGCGTCCTCAATTCTTTTTCAGATAAAGTCTTAATTATTTTTTCCATAATTTTACAGATGACAGATGTAAGACTTGTGGGACGATACTTCTGGACCTTGGATCAACTTCTTTTTTTATATTTTATATCTAGGAATAACTGACGCAGTTAACCAGTCAATAAGAATTTCAGCTACGTGCAAAGATTTATTAAATATTATTCACAGTGGTTTAGTTATTTCTTCTGCTGTTTCAAGTAGGAATCTTGCACTAATTTGATCTGGCCCTGGGCTGGTGTTTTTTTTTTTATTTAGTGACTTCACTGGGGTAATTTTAGAAGAAGTAATGTTATATATGCGTGTAAATGTGGGATTAACACTGGGATCAACTTGAGGGGGTGAGAGTCTTTTTTTTGGAAAAACTGAGCAACAGTAAGAGTTAAATAAATTTGCTTTTTCTGTGTTGGACTGGATAATGTTACCATTTTGTATGACTGGGCCAATTTTAACAGTATTTCCAATTTTATTACAAAGGTATGAGAACAATGCTTTGTATTCATCCTTAGTACATGCTAATTTAAGATCTATGTTCATTTTAGCTTGTTTAATCATATGTTTTAGTTTATGTGAGGCTTTTTTATAATTTATGCAAGCAGAAGCTTTATCCATAGACTGACTAGATTTAAATTTATAAAGAGTCTTTTTTTTTTGTTTTGTTTTATTTGGGATCTGATAGATTTGTTTAACCATCTTGGTATCCTACCCTTTTTATTATATTTATTTCTTTTGGGTACATGAGTTTCCTCAAGTTCAGGAATGATAGATTTTAGTTTATTCCATGCCTTATTTATTGATAATGGATTAAGCATTTTTTTCCAATGAGTACTTTTTAATTTGTTAGTAATGTTTGTAGAATCAGCACTGTCATAATTCCTATATTTCATTGATTTTAATAAGCTATGGTGGTCACATATTGGTTCAAACAAAATCGAGTAGTGATCACTATTCCCAAGTGGGTCCAGAATTTGAATGTTGTTAAGTTTGTGGCTCATATTTGTAATATGAAGGTCCAAAATATTACTGCCTCTAGTTGGTGAGGTAATAAGTTGCGATGAGCCTTTATCTGCTAAAGTGTCTATAAAGTCAGAGTCAGATTTACTACTACTTGAAAGTGTGGGCCAGTCTATATGTGGCATATTGAAATCACCCAGGATTATCACATCTTTCTGATATGCAATTCGTGCAATATCCATCAACAAAGCTGCTTTATAAGTTACCTCAGACATTGCAGGGGGGGGTTATAACAATTTCCTATAATAATTTGTGAGTGTCTCTTTAATTGTACTGATACCCAAATACTTTCAGTATTATTTAAAGATGGAATCTCAAAGGAGGGAATGTCTTCTCTTGTATATAGCCAACCCCCCCACACATTTTTTATCAACTCTATTTTTATGGTAAAGTTTGTAACCCATCAGTTTCTGATTCCATAAGGAGTTCGACTCCCTCCAGGTTTCTGTTATTGCAATGATTCCTAGATTTAGCAGTTTACTGTTGGCATCCAACTCCATCAATTTGGAGAGATTTAAAGATTGAGCATTTAATGACAGTATTTCACATATTTTCTGAGGCTAAATACTGAGTGATGTAAGAGACGTTGGAATATTCCCATTCTCCCCCTTTTTATTTAGTTTAAATGGGTATTGATGACCTTTAATAGAGAATTTCTCAACAAGGAGCTACCTCGTCTACTAAGATGCAAACCATCCCAACTAAATAAAGGGGATTTATCCACAAAGGTTTCCCAGTGTGTTATGCAGGGGATGTTTTGGTTAATGCTCCATTTGCATAACCAGTCATTTATGTGTTTGATTTTATTAGAAATTGATGTAGTGGATCTAGGAACAGGTAGGATTTCTGAAAAGCAGACCTTGCAACCCTTATCAACAAGCAAGTTGTTAGGTGCAACAAAGTCCTGTTTCAATTGGTTATGGCTAGTTTGTAATATATCATTTATCCTGGCATGTATGATGACAAGAGGATTTGTGCCAGAGTTGTGTAAAATATTTGGGATCATTGCTGTAATGTCTGATACCTTTGCACCCCTAAAACTTGAACAGGTGTGATGTGATTTGTCAGGATTGCAAATAATCCTGTCTATGTGTTTTGTTATAGAGTCGTCCAGTATGAATATCTGTTGGGTTTCTGGTCCTAAACTTGAGGTGAGGGGAGATGCTATAGGAGGTACTGAGTCCTTTATGGTGGTTTTCTCTTTAGCAGATTTGGGTGGTTTTAAGGCAGTAGAAGCAGAACAATGGGCTTGAGTGTCTATATTTATAGGCATTTCCTGGGATGCAGCATTCAAATTTCTGCCTGATCCTGAATGTGAACTAGAGGAAATAGTTTTAGAAGGCACTGAATGCCTAGTGAAAACACTTTGTGTGGGGCAGTAAACTGGGATGCCTGGAACAAAAGGCATTTCCTGTGGTTCAACATCAGATAACACATTGAAACTATTTTGGAGGGGAAGTTGAAAGGGGTGATGAACCTGACCCTCTCTTCACCTTGCTTTGGAATTTGTTACCAATGCCCAATCCTCTATGGGTGAATGGGAGTGCGTGGGTACAGTCTCCAAGATAGGAGATGCTGTGATTTGGGATAGGGAATCCTGGGACAAAATATAGAGTTTTTCTGCATCATCAATAAAGTTTTTAAGGTTTTCTATGTCCCTATTTACAGTATCTCTATCCAGGAGACTAATTATGTGTTCCTGAAGGATGGAAATTAGCAAGCATTTATCACTTGTGAATCTATCATTTAACTCACCCTGGCAGTACTCTCTCTCCACTTCTCTCATTCTTCTATCCTGGCAACCACTTGCCCACAGTCAGCAATTGCCCCATTTAGCCAAAGGAGCTCCTTTCCATCTCATCTACCAGTATTTGCTTTCAGCTTACCCAGGACTGCCAATTCAAATACTGTCGGGACTACTCCCTTCCTCAGTGCTGCACCCGGTGGTCAGGTCCTCCCTTAAAAGTGCAGTCCCCTAATTTTACTACAGTTTCTCAGCACCTTGGGCTAGAGAGAACCCTATTTTGGCCAGGACTCTTGTCTGTTCTTAGCCCAGCCATTCATGCCCGGGGCAGCTTGCATCAAGGAATTCCCCTACTTCATGGTATATCTGCCCCAGCCTACTTTCCATACCTGACTAAATTTTGCATTGGCCTCTGCAGCCTACATTCTGAGCCAGCATTCCACTGAGGCATACAGCCCCCCACACAAGCCCCAGCTGGCATTCTTCTTCACCCTTGGTGAACCCTACAACTACTGGTGGATTTTCTTTTCTACTTGCTTCTATCCTGCTCAGGAGACCGCTCACTAACTCGGACCTCTGTGGGGTCCCACTACAGCTCCTTTCTCTGCAAGCAAGCTCCTGGACTCAGGCTTCTCCCCATCCTCCTCTACTAGAGATATCATTCTCTGCCTCCTCAGGTCCCCTTCCAGACCTTTGCCACTGATGAAGATCTCTAGGCTCATTAATCTGCACCCCCTGTTGGCAGAGTCACCCTCCTGCAATGGACTCAGCTTACCCTGAGGAAGGCACATCATCACCTCCTCCTCCTCTGTTACAGGGCATGCCAGATCTCAGACAAAGGCCTTCTAAGCCTTGCTACTCCTTGAAGGATTGGACCATCCCTCATCTCATAGCTGAGCTCAAGAGACTGGGTGATCCCCATTCTCCTACTGCTATGAAGCAGGATTTATTTGATTTGCTTCTCCTGGCCATTGCCGGACCTGATGCAACTCCTTCTCCCAATATCTTGCCACCCCAGTCTGTACCTGACTCCTATGCTGAACTATGTACTCTCTTGACTTCCTTGGCTTCTTCCCCTCTCTGACCTTCAGACTGACCTCACCACTTTGGAAGCCCATCTGTCTCTTCAACAGCCACCCAGTCCAGCAATAATGGACCTGCAAGCACGACTTTCAGCTCTCGAAGCCCGAGTCAGTACTCAGCCTAGCTTCTCCATATCAGGACTACCTTCCGCCTTGCCTACTAATCTCACCAGTACTTTAGAAAGGTTATCTTTTGCCTCCCCACCATCCATGGCTCCAGCAACTTCAGCTTCTCAAATCACCCTAGACCCTGCATCTTCCAGCTTATCCACTCCTCTTCCAGTGATATTTGCAGTGCTCCCAGTCCCGATTCACCTGTGCAGAGATGTCACCGACAGCAAGAATGTTAACCTCATTTCCCTTCTGATTTCCTCCCATGACACTCTAGAAAGCAGAGTTATCTCCTGCAGCGACATCTCGATGGTGCTGAAATCTAAAGACCCTTGGCTTTCCAAAAAGCTTACTGTCCCTGAATTTGTGCTTGCATTTAGCTTATACAGGGACATGTTCTGTTCTGCTTTTTCCACCCGCCACCAGGAATGTGATTCCTACCTGTATATCTGGAGGCCAGATACAGGGTCATGCTTTTCTATGATTGCCACCACTCCTTCTCCACCAAGGCAGCAGCCGCTTCAGCTCACTTTAATACCAAGACTGATTGATCTGCCCTGGACAATGAATTATTTTGCTACCACTTGGCTGGCCAGCAAGTTTTATTCTATCAGCTGTGTGGAGCCTATTCCCACTTTGCTTCACTCTGCCCTCTTTCAATAAATCAGTCAATAGATCCTCCTGCAAGACTCTCACCCAGGGACTCTACTCCTGCCACCACTGGCCTTACATGCACCATACCAAATCCAAGGGCACTTCCTTGCTCCAGTCCTGGTAGCAGAGATCAACCACTCACCTTCATAAGAAATCAACCAATTTGCAACAATTATAATTCCTCCAGCTGTTTTGCCTATGGTGTCGAAAACTTTCATGTCTGCACCTTCTGTAGTGAGGCCCATCCTAGGACTGCCTGCCTGTGCCTACCTCACTAATGGTGCTTTGCTTACATCTTATCTACCATCCTTTTCCTGGTGGCTTTCTGATCCAGCAGTCTCTGGCTAACTTCATTCAAACTTCCAATTACTATGGTGGATTTACATAGAGATCCCTCTATACTTGGCCTGGCATACTCAGAGGCCCTCATTCATATTCGATCACACTCTACCTAATGGAGCACCTATGTGGAGGTTGCACCATCCCCAATCTGGCCTATGTGGGGGCCTCTTTCCTGATTCAATCATTTTAATCTCTACTGTGTGGCAAATATCCTACTCAATGGCAGACCCACATGGGGGTCCCACTTATTTCTTGACCATTTTGTACACACTAGATGGTAGACCCACGTGGGGGGTCCTGCCATCCTTACTTGCCCTGCAAGGGGGCCTAACTCACTGCTCAAACATCCCTCAATCTAATTAAAGGCAGACCCATGTGGGGGTCTTTCTCATTCCTTGACCATTCCATACACGCTAGATGGCGGACCACTTGGGGGTCACGTCATCACCTACATACCCTGCAAAGAGGCCCAACTCACTGCTCATACATTCTTCAATCTCACTGAAAGCAGATCCATGTAGGTGTCTCACTTGTATTGTGGTCATTCCGTATATGCTAGATGGCGGACCCACATGAGGGTCCTGCCATCCCTACCATGCTCCACAAAAGGGCATCACAACTCAAACTTCCTACAGTCTGACTAATGGAAGACCCATGTGGGAGTCTCACCACCTCTAGCTTTGGCCACATGGAGGCCTGCCTATGGCTCACTCATCCTTGACTCTATCCACAGCAGTACCACATGGGGTTCTGCTGTCCCTAGGTGGCTCACATGGAAACTGCAGTTGTGGAATTCCCACTCAAAGTGGACCTACGCAGAAGTCCTGCCCTTCCAGCCAGCCACAGAGATCATACCCTTCTGGAACCCACTTCTTGAAGTCTTCCTTTGGCAGTCCTACTTTGGAGTACAGCCAACACCAACTTGCCCTACACACATATTCATAAACTGTACATCAACTCTCAAGTCCTTTCTCGACTGTCTCTTCAGATATCATTTTCCGGCTTGGCCCCAACAGGCCCAAAACTCAGTAACACTCTTAGGAACTTCAGCTATATAGTTCATCAACATCCATGGATAAAGAGAGGGAAGCCAGAAAATACCTGCGTAAAATGCTCTGCAAAGGGAGACACAGTGGAGATAATCTCAATCTGAAACTAATCTTGCTCACACTAGAAGAAATTCTGGCCCCCCTCACCCATATCCTCAACCTCTCTCTCCGTTCCACAGTATTTCCCCAAAAATGGAAAGCTACAGTAGTTACCCCGGTGTACAAGTTGGGGACCATGCCTTCTCCTCGAACTATAGACCCATCTCTATACTTCCACCACTCTTGAAGGCCTTAGAACAAATCATTGTGGACCAACTGGTCGAATACCTGAATAAGTATGCGCTTCTATGCCCTGAACAGCACGGCTTCAGGGCAGGGCACAGCAGCACCACAGCCCTCCTGGAATTCATTGGTTTCATACACAAATCTCTCGCTCTTGATCTGCTTGTTGGGGCAACCTATATCGACCTGATGAAGGCCTTTGATATGGTCAACCATGCCCTTCTAGTTGACCAACTCACTACCATAGGCCTTGCACCAGAGGCTGTTACATGGTTCCACAGTTACCTGCACTGCCGTTCACAGCAAGTCAGAATAGGTGCTGTCCTCTCTGACACCAAACTGGTTTGCTCAGGAGTTCCTCAGGGGTCTATACTGGGTCCCCTCCTTTTTAGCCTTTTTCTAAACTGCCTCCCCCAAGCCTGTCAAGGCCACAGCCTTCTCTATGCTGATGAAGCGGTTGTATTCTCCAATGGCTTAGACCCTATTGCCCTGGAGCAGCAACTAGAGGGTGACTTATTCAGAGTACAGACATTGTTCAAAAATTGTAAATTGACAATGAACTACAAAAAAACAAAAACAATGCTGTTCACCAGCTCACAAAACAAGCACAGAAACTACATGCTATCTATTTGTGATAGGGGCAGTGCTTCCCTTGAACGTGTTCAACACTCCAAATATCTTGGAATCAATATTGACAGCTCGCTGTCCTATGCCCTCCACATTGACAATGTAGCTAGTGCTATCAGCTAACCCATAGGGTACTCTATCATCACAGGCAAAGCCTGACCCCTGAAGCCCTCAGCATAGCTGTTCACAGTTCAGTGGGTTCCCTTGTGGACTATGGTCTGCCAATATATGTCTCTGCCACAGATACAGCCCTCCGACACATAAAAACTGCACTCAATAAAATCTGAAGACTCACCTTAGGTGTGCACCGACTAACTCACACTGTGATCTACATGCCATGGCAAACTGGCTAACGCTCAATGACTGGCTAAAATATAAATCCTGCCTCCTGGCCAAAAAGATCTGCCTTGGTCAGCAACCACCGGGGTCAAACAATTGTTGGTTCTCTGCACAAATCCGCTGCGTAGCCGAAATTCTGAACATCAGTCCTTCCTAACTCCAAAATGTCATACATCTCAAGGACAAAGATCCTTTGCCTACTGGGCTCTGTTGTGGTTCAACTCCCTTTAGGAGAACATTGCTTGCCTGCCCACTCTGAGTTCCTTCAAAAGGCACCTAAAGAACCTTATTATACATAAATCCCAATGTGTCTGCCATCGCTAGCACTAAACCAAGTCACCTTCTTCCTTTATCCCTACTACCGAACTTATATTACTAACTTGTTTGCACTCTGCACTTGGGTGCACACTCCCCCCCTTTTCATTAGCCTTTAGTAATGCTCTAACACCCTCTTGCTTTGACAACTAACAAGTTCACTGTTGGACTCAATAAATTGCCTGTTTCTGTTGTGTACCAGACTGTGGTTGTAACCTTATCCTGTTTAGTACACTGTATTTTTGAATCCTTGTATAAATCTTGTTGCTCTGAAATGTTTCTTCTTATCCTGTTGTACCATGTTTCCTTGTATACCAATTGTCTGAAATGTTTTTGTCATGGAACCTATGTAAAAAGCTCTGAACACAAATGATCTTATCCAAGAACTGAAATAACTAACTAACTAGCTAAGTAAATAAATAAATAAAGACCTGTTTCTTATTAAACTGCTTCTCAACAGCTTTCACCTACACCTCTTGGATCAAGAGTATCCCTGCAACAAGAAGAAAGCTCCCGAGAAGAAGACCTTCATGACCCTTATCGTTCCTGGACAGTCTCCCTCCTTCACTTCTATATTACAATTTAGTATAAGATTACCTCCCTTAGTATGCCCAGATTAAGGGCAGTTCGGCAGCCATGGTTCCTTGAAGGTTCCCCCACAGGGATTTTTTTTATCGCCTGTGTGCTTCCATTCACACTTTCCAAGTTGGAGGAGGTATTCACAATACTTATTTTTGGGCTTTAGATTTTCCAATCTGGTATCTCGATAAAAAGGGGTGAGAATGAGTAAAGCCACAGTAATGCACATCATAAGTTCACACAAGCACGTTATTCCCTCATACTGAATTGGAAGTCTAGGCCCGTGGTTCAAGGGGAAGGAATAACTCCTCCCACAACACTATTTAGCATGTCTCAGAAACTCACACAGTGCTTAGTTAATTTTGGACACCCTCCATTCTCTCCACCTCCTCCTTCTTGGCACTCTTCTTACTCCCTCTCCAGGCTTTAAATTTTCCAATTTGGCATCTCGATAAAAAGGGGGTGAGAACAAGTAAAGCCACAGTAATGCACATCATATGTTCACACAAGCAGATTATTCCCTCACATTAAACCTCAGAATTCTGTAGTCCACCAGTAAGTCCAGACTCGAGCCAAAATGAGGTCTAATCTAAATATTAAGACCACTTGTTTATCTGACCACAAGAGACTATCCCACGACTCCTGCCTTGAATGAGAACTCAAATTCACACACAGCACTGACATGTGCTTGGTAGTCAGGTGGCATCTGTGTGTGCACACCATCATCAAGCTTGGGGAAAAGGACAGGTGCCAGCAGCCAAGACTTGCAGGGCAAAGGTTGCACTTTAAAGGGCCAGGTAGCCCTTGGCAACATCACTGCCATAGAGAGCAAATTTCTGCCAGAACAGAAACCCAGTTTGCTATAAAACCAGGATGAAATGGCAGTTTGTTTGTTTTTTAACTGTTGGGACACTGGGACAGGGCAGTGGAAATCAGAACTGTCCCAGTGAAACC
The DNA here is from genome assembly GCA_016271365.2 of Neoceratodus forsteri. NCBI lineage: Eukaryota > Metazoa > Chordata > Ceratodontiformes > Ceratodontidae > Neoceratodus > Neoceratodus forsteri. The sequence goes on from CM057450.1 coordinate 1,405,033,643, forward strand.
AGAATACCTGGTCACCATACTCAGATGTCATGTGACCTCACTCAGGTGCACTGCATTTCAGTTAATTGGGTTCCTTTCTGCATACCAGATAGGTAAGTGGAAATATAGGATAGTGCATGGTTGCCCATATACAGCAAGGCTATTCTTCCCCCGAGTGGTTACCATGACAACTGAGGACCTCAACAGTGAAGCTTGAGAGGTCCCTCAGTCATCATGGTAACCACAAGAGGGAAGATTAGCCTTGTTGTGTATGGGTAACCATACACTGGTTCTGTATAGTGTATGGACATTAATCATTCAAGCCCTTAAAAAAACACAAGAAGGTTTACTTTAAGTAAGAAATTGTACTTCTATTATCAATAATCAAGGCCACTCATTTTCAGTTTTTACCAGAAAACCCGGTAGAATTCTGCAATTTGGGCCGCCTGAACACCAGTAAAAACAAAGATTTCATGGAATTTGGCATTTTATACCAGATCAGTAAATTTACAAAACTTGCATTTTTCTTATGACTTTTTCCTGTACTATTTTCATTTTGTAATGCCCTGTATACTAAGCCTTATTTTATTCTGATTATTTATTCACATACCGAAAGAATGACAGCAGAATCTCAGTAAAATCTGGAAATTAGAGTAACAATCACCAGTGCACTTTCCAGAATCTGAAGTCTTGAAAATGGAATTTCATTGTTTTAATCACCGTAAATCAGTGGCCTTGTCAATAATGTGAAATTTTACATTTACTATCAATAACGTGAACAGTAAGAACATTTGGAACAGTGGGAAAAATTAGAGACATTGCAGTGTTACTGATTGCGAATATTTTCAGTTGGTCTCTGATGTTGACTTTGCTCATGGATCAGCAGAAAAGAAACACAAAGAACAAGAAAACATAATTGGTGACTTGCTTTAACATGTAATCTGCCATCCCTTCCCCAATTAGATTTTTTTTGTCTCCGGGTGCCAATAACTCAATTGTCTTCTAGTTACCTGCCCTCTCCCCCAACTCAAACAGTGTATCCAGTATCTGGCTGCCCTATGCCCTATAAGCTCGTCATCATTTTTGGCTCTCCTCAAACCCCCCCACACCTCCTTTGGCCTTTGGTTCTTGGTTCAATACAGGCTTTGATAAAACTGCAGCTGTCATCTCTACACTGTATGTACTGGTTCCTGAAGTACAGCGCTGTTGTTTGTATGTTTACTGTACTTTTGGTACGACTTTTAATTTTTTTTTAAATGTTACTGGACAGCATTCTTTACATTTTCACTCACGATGCAGATCATGCTATCTGGTGTATTATTGAGCTCACAATCTATTCTGTGTGACATCTGTACTACAGCAGAACAAAAAGTTGTTCTGTTGTAGTATGAGAGTCACTACTGCAACAGAACAACTTTTTAGAGCTCACTGAAAAAGGACACGGATGATCAATGTCCATACACTGTATTTTATTTGCTTTTAGAGCAAAGTTTGTTGAAGTTTTGTTGATGGTTTAGTGATGTACAGTATGTATATATGTTGATCTTGATGGGCTGATGCGGTGATCTGAGGCTGCCAGGAAATTGGGTGTGTGACGAATGCTGCACTGCTGAGGAGAAGCATCAGGAGCAGGGCCATGCAAAGTGCATTTGTAAATTATAGCAGGTATTCCACCATTGCCTCTATATTTTGAAAAACAATAACAGAAGTTTTTCTGTAATTCTCAATATATAACTCCTGCACAGCCTTCCTGGACTGACTTGCATCACATGAAATTTTACCACTGCTTTGCTAGTTTTGCTTCTGTTACTCCCCATTGGGAATCCATGGTGGTCAGGAGCCCCTGGAGAGAACCAGCAGCAGTAAGCCCTGCCGAGGGTGAATACAGCAACCCAGTGGTTGGAGGCCCAATGGAGGAGAGCCCCATATGGTATACTAAAGAGCAATAAGACTTTGCCCCCGCAGAGTGGTGGAGAAATGGCAAAGGAAGTAACCTCCCATATGCTCTTTTTTCCCCCAGACAATCCTAAGCAGCATAATATCGGAATGCTATATTGGAACGCTTCATCTGCATTGATTAACATTTTGCCTATATTTTGTCATATACTTTATTTTATATTTGTATGCATTTATGCAGATTAACATTTTGCTTATATTTTTTCATATACTTTATTTTATATTGTATGCATTTGTATACAATTCAGACTATTCAGGATTTTTAAAGTAGAGAAGAATCCAGTCATTGGTGTATTTTGAAACAGTTGATTATCATAGCTTAACAGTTTAGTATGTTCAGTATGTTTTAGTACTTGAAATTTTGATGTTTGTTTGCACAGGTTATTTTAATTTTTTTTTTTCTGACAGTGGCAAGATTTCCTTTAAATATCCTGGGACTAACTGGGACTCACTAGTGTGCATGTGTCTTTAAATCCGGTGCATCTGTGATTTAAGGCAATATGATCTTATCATAGCGTAAATCTTTATTTTTTATTTTTATTTGTTTAATTATTCAGAAACAACCTTTGAGCAAGAGTTCTTTTACAAAGGTTCCATGCCGTGAAACACAGCACAAATGTACAAACAGATTATAACATAATATACATCATCTAAGTTGCAATAAACAGCAGCACATAAAAACAATTGTAACAGCTGTGATCCAGGAGTGCAAAAATCTTAGCCAAGGGGGAGGGATCAGGAGCAGAAGTTGGGGAGCAGCCTCATGTGTAAGGCCTTGTCACTAGAGAGGAAGGGGGCTAGGAACGAGGAAAGCAGTGATTTGTAGTGGTAGGGATAGAGCCCCAGGTCAGGTGGGAGGGAGACATGGGGGAGGAGGGATGGGAGGGAGCACTAAAGATGGGGAGGTGGTTGGGAGCAGGGAGATCAAGGATATGGTAGGAGTCAGAGTAGGGAGCTGAAAGAAGATAGCCCAGAGGTGGGTCAAGGGAGGGGGAGAAACAGGATGGCTAAGTTGCTGGGAACAGGGAGGTGGGGGGCATTTGGGGAGATAATAGAAGAAAAACAGAGATCTGCGCATGCACCAGCGTTCTCAGAGGGACAGCACCATTTTTTAACTGATAGGAACTGGCCGATATAAGTGCATCGCAGAGCCATTGCAGAGCTGCTTACTCCAGTTAAAAAACAACTAAATGCTTTGGCAGACAAAGAGTTTATGAATATCGATGGTCTACAGTTTTGCTGTTTGATAGTTGTGGTGGTTCTGTTTTGGCTTCTTTTTACCATGGTAAGTGGGATGTAAAACCACATACCTTTTAAAAATTTTAGAAAAGCTTATATTAAGAAGGGAAATAAGTCACTGTATTATTTCTCATTTTATTGTATACCTTCTTTTTAGCTCTTCTGGCAGCAAATTGTGAAAGTGGAAAGAATCATTAATTTTATACATTCTGTCTCACCAGAGAAAGGACACCTTGCCACCACTTTTAATTTGAAGGTATCTTTATTGTTCATGTTTAGATATTGTGGCAAACTAGTACTGAGAATTTGTAATTTAGTTAAAGAAGTTGTTGAACCTGAGTAAAAGCAGGGCGGTCATTATAGTGTAATAAACTAGGACAGCTTCTGATATATTGGAAAAGTTGTCTGGAACTAGTACTATTTAATAAATAATTCAAGTGGTCAAATAAATAACATCTAAGTTATATAATAAATAAAAATAAACACAATAAATGTAATAAATAGATACATTTAATTAAAAGTACTTTCAGAATAAAATATTTAGGGGTTCATTTGAAATAATTTGGGAAGCTAAATCAGATAATTGGCAGATAATCAAAGGATAATTGACTGACTAGTTTCTTTACGCTGGAGTACTTTATTTTGAAAAATAAATCAATAATCTATAATTTAAGGTAATAGCACTTTTTCTGCAAATTGAAGTATATAGTTTATTATTTAGTATAACATCCAATCAATTGGTTACTTGTATAACAGTTGGATAATAGCTGCTAACTATGTGAGCTGTTAGCATCAATTAATTTTATGGCATCCTGTCCAACTATTATTAATACAATTAGGTAATTAATTGGTAGTTGACTGATCTGGATACTGGATACTGGTTCCTTGTTCCTCTGTATTCCCTTTCCAATTTATTTTATTTTTCCAGGATTCTCACAGTTCAGGAAAAGGGAAAGATAAAGACAAAGATAAACTGAAGATCAAGTGGATTTTGAATAGTTTATGGAGGCCTGGAGGGCCAAAAATTGACAATCTTAATGACAATTTCACTTATATGGGTCACTTGGGTTCTTCCATCATAGATCTGGCATGGGCAAATTTCCAGGCATTAAAATAATTTACGATCTAAGAATCATAGACTGCTCTGATTCTTCACCGGTACCAGTATTGGTAATACTAAATTCACAATTGTCTTCTGATTTAAATTATGATCTGAACAAGAATGGGGATGGTCTTGAAATAATTAATGAGAAAATAATTAGATAGGTTTCCCAAAATATAATACTTTTTACTGAAATTTTGAATGATGTAACAACTTCCAATATTAGTTCTGATATTCTTATTGCCAAAGAAAGAAACGAGATAGTAGAAAAATGGTCTTCACTAACCTCATATATTTGGACATTTATGAGAACTAGAACAGTAAAGAAAAACATATTACTTCGTTTAATATAATATGTAAAACGGCAAAAAGAAATCTACAAAAACTAGTACGATACTGTAAAGAGGTTAGAATCAAAGAAAATATTCAAAATTTAAATAAAGCAAAGAAAAAATACAAAACATTACTTAAAACTGAAAGAGGCAAATACTATGAGAAAATGTGGGAAGAACTCAGGGAGACCATATATACTAGAGATACAAAACAATTCTGGACCCTAGTAAGTAAGGGCTATAGTGGATATACAACTGCTAAAGAGGCATAGCGCACCAAATATCTGGGAAGAACATTTCTGGAATTTACATTATTCTGATATAGAAAAAATTGACTCTCAGAGCATCTATACACAGGAACACTATCTAAAACATCTAATGGCCCATTAATCAATATATATATGTATATATATATATATATATATATATATGTACATATATATATATATATATATATATATATATATTTATTATAGGCAAAAAACTCTGTTTAATGCATTAGTTAGGGTTGTTCCACAGTGACAAAGTGAGGACATTCGTTGTTAGGGTTGAAACCCTAACTCAGTCACCCCAGCACCACACACACACAGACACACACACATTCAAGTATGGGGAGGACCAAGTCAACACAACTAATGACAGACATCCAGCAGGTGACAGAAATAACAAATAATTGTCTAAATGTACTACGAGACATCCCCACCCACCTGACCAGGTACTGCATGCTCAGTGGAGATCAACAGCAAAACTGAGGCCATGTACACCAAACGTACACATCCTTGATTGCAGCTGCACACAATGTACCACACTTAGTAGTTGCATGGCCTTACCTACCGATGCCCCACACCAGACCACACCACTTGTGGTGGGCCACCTGAGCAACAGAGTTAAGCAAAACCAAGGAGTTGTACAGGTATAATATCTCTGATTATAACAAGGGTTTGAGAAATGCAGCTTTCTAATTGACTGTAAACATTGTAACAGCCTTATGTTTAGTTTTATTAACATACATGTAGAGCCTAACCATATGATGAACATGGTTTAATGTTGTTTAAAAAACAGTTTTATTATGATAGCAATAAGCCACTCCCAGGTATTATGTTAATGGTCAGTTTATCACTGTCTAACGACATGTGGCTTCAGCTATGCCTCATTCAACATTAAACCCCTACAGGGTGATTAACAGACCATTTAACATAACTGTTGGTCATGCCTTATTGCTTAATTGTCTTTATGAGTAGATACTCTCCCTCTGCTAGGCACTGCAGCAGCTTTGCAACACAGTGTCCCACCCAGTTACACCATACACTGTCTAGTTACTGGAGAATGGCTGTGAATATGAACTCATGAAGATGAACAGTGTAACTTGATCATTACAGTCATTGAAACCCTAGTGTGATTATAACTGACAGAGTCAGTGATAGAGGATAACCCTTGCTGTCCTAGTACACTTACCCCATTATGAGTTAAATCAATACTAAAAGACATTCTGTTTATATCTACACCATACCTACTTGATTCCTGTTGTAGCACAATTAACATAGTTATCACTTTGATAGCATCAGTGACAGAAGTGTGGCAACCCAAACAGTAGGCATACAGCCTGAGTATGAAACAACTGTTAAAAAATCACACTGTGTCCATAAGTGGCATAGATCACTCATTGCAACAATAGTAAATGTATTACTATTTGAATAAGTTAGTCATCACAGATGCAATGAGATTGTCTTTATCAGATACAACATACTCAGTAAGTGCCTACAGGAAAATCTATCCTATATACATCTCCGATACGGTACATCATTGTTGGCTCAGTAGTGCTAAGGATATTTAGAAGTTGCTTGGCCTGATCCATGCAAATACAATGTTTCTTACAAAGAATACTTACTGCATCTTTAATATTGAAACACACTGAAGGTCTATGTATGTACATCAGCAGTACACCTTCATCAGTAAGAATGCATGTGATACTGGCAGTACCAATTTCACAGTGTTGAACAGGCAATGCTTTTCCATACATTTACATCAGCCTCTCTATGTTGAGTAAACCATTGCCGTAAATGTACTACTATGTAAATCACCTACTAAATGTATCACTACTTTTATCTTGAGCATGCTAGTGTCTTGTAGTTAATTTATGTGCTTCTCTTAATTAATGTATACTCACTAGTGTTAAAACCTTTCTACAACTGTCATCATGCACCTTCAGCATTTATATTGAATAACGGCACAGTACCAGTTGTGGTGTGGGCATCGGTAGGTAAGGCCATGCAACTACTAAGTGTGGTACGTTGTGCAGCTGCAATCAGGGATGTGTACGTTTGTGTACATGGCCTCAGTTTTGCTGTTGATCTCCACTGAGCATGCAGTACCTGGTCAGGTGGGTGGGGATGTCTTGTAGTACATTTAGACAATTGTTTGTTATTTCTGTCACCTGCTGCTGGATGTCTGTCATTGGTTGTGTTGACTTGGTCCTCCCCATACTTGAATGTGTGTGTGTCTGTGTGTGTGTGGTGCTGGGGTGTGATCGGAGTTAGGGTTTTCAACCCTAACAGTGAATTTCTCACTTTGTCACTGTGGAACAACCCTAACTAATGCATTAAATGGAGTTTTGCCTCTAATTTCCCTTCTTTTGAGAATGATATTGAGAAATAGTGAATGTAATGCAGTGGCAGGTCAGAGGGCCCAAGGTCCCCCTCCCGCCCATGATGTCTTAATGGCATAGTAACAGGAGCAGCAATGCAAACAGAAATGATAACAGTTGCAACACATGGTAAACACAAGTGCTAATGAGAACAGAAAGGGTAAACGCATTAACGGTGGCGTGACAGGAATGGTGTGCCACGTGATGTCTTGTCACATAGTAACATGGTGCCTGTAAATGAAAATGTCAATGGGCATGGTGACACAAAGTGAAACAGAAAGAGAAACAGTACGGTACACACAAATGGCAAAAAAGTAACAGAAACGCAAGCGCAAATGAAAACGCAAAGGATGACGCACGTGGTGGCATTGGGGTGTGCATTGGGATCATCAGCCCTAACTCTCACTCCATGACATGTGTAAAGCAGCAGAAGTATAGGAGAATGGGGTGAGAGTTAGGACCCACGATCCCAATGCACACCCCAATGCCAGTTGGGGGGTGGGTGGGTGGGGTCCAAGGGGGGTTTTCAACCCTAACAGCGAATTTCCTCACTTTTGTCGCTGTGGAACAACCCTAACTAATGCATTAAACTGAGTTTTTTGCCTCTAATTTCCCTTCTTTTTGAGAATGATAACGAGAAATAGTGAATGTAATGCAGAGGGCCCCACGCTCCCACCGCATAATGCGGTGGGAGCCTGAGGGCCTTTAGACTAGCTCCTGCCACATGATGTCTTGTGGCATACTAACAGGGACAGCAACGCAAACAGAAATGCTAACAGTGGTGCACATGGTAACACAACGCCAATGAGAACAGAAAGAGTAGCACATGGTGGCATAGGCGGAGAATGGTCTGCCACGTGATGTGTTGTCACATAGTAACATGGTGCCTGCAAACCAAAATGTCAATGGGCATGGTGATGTAAAGTGAAACAGAAAGATAAACAGTACTGTAGACAGAAATGGCAAAAAATAACAGAAGCGCAAGCGCAAATGAAAACGCAAAGGATAACGCACATGGTGGCGCAGACGTCAACGGTAAGTGAAACCGGTAGGGAACTGCAAGCAGAAAGGGCAACAGTAACAGTAATGTAAGTGCACAGGATGGTTTTCCCCAAAACCTGCATAGAGAAAGACAGTAAGTACAAATAATGTGTGCATAATAATGAGTATCGGCGCAGAAAATGAGATCTTGGAATACTAAATACATTATATCTCAGGAACCGTACTGACGTAGAAAAAAATTTAAAAATCATATTATTTACAACTGTCCTAGCTAATTTGAATCTTAGCCCTGTAAGTGAGCTAAAAATTTTCTGACGAAAAGTCTGTATCTCTCACGTTTCGAAGATATAGGCCCTGAAAAGGCGCGAATGCCATAATGTTATCCTATGGGAAAAAAGAAAAGTTTGGAGCACCATAACTTTGCCTCCTGCAATGTTTTTCACCAAACCACTGAAAGGCACATCTGTGGGCTGTTGGCTGTCTTCCCTCCAAATTTCAGGAAAAAAGACCAAACCGTTATTTTGCAGCAGGGATCCAAAGGATTTCTGTTATGTGTCGGGCGCTGTAATGTTATCCTATGGGAAAAAACGTCAACTTTGGAGTGCCGTAACTTTGCTGCTGTGTGATATTTTTTCACCAAACTACTGAAAGGCACATCTGTGAGATGTCAGCTCCCATCCCTCCAAATTTCAGCCCAAAACCCCCAACTGTTCTTTTGCAGCATAGTGCCCAAGAATCGCTGTCACTGTTCCACAGATGGAAAACTACTGTCGCAATTTGCCAAAGCTTTTGCAAAAAAGTTCGACACTTTCGTGAGCACGAAAGTAATTTGGGAAAGTAATTTTTCCAGAAATTTGAAAAACATATTTCTGGGGTGTTTTACCACAAAATAAAGACATGGCAAGCATCCTCAGGGCCCGACTAGGTGAATACAAAAAGAATTAGGTAGCTAGAGGGTCTCAAATTTAAATGCCAACCATTTTTCTGATCACCAACTGAAAACAAAATGGCCAATTTGCGAAAGTAACAGGCCCATTTGCGAAAGTAAAAATGCATTTGCAACACTGTCGAACTTTTTGTTAACTTTTCCCATTGACTTATAATGGGAAACTGTTTTTTGAATAACTTTTGAACCGTTTAATATTTTTTCACCAAATCTTCAAAAGGCACTTCAGGGACCCTGGCCACACGTTCCCTGAAGATTTTGGGCCGGTCGCACAAACTGTATGACCTGTAGGCATGACCATAGAATTCCAGAAAAAGCGTAAACACGCGCACAGATCACACTTAATAACTCCACAGCTGTATATCCGACCAGTACAAAACTTGGCAGATCCCAAGACATATGGTTCTTGATCATATATTCCAAATTTTAGGCAAATCCATCAAACAGTTGCAAAGTTATTAAGGTGCAAAGTTTTGGGGTTTAACATAGAAATGGCTCCTCAACCCTAATCTATGGTAGCACTACTGTTACTATAATATATATATATATATATATATATATATATATATATATATATATATATATATATATGTATATATATATATATATATATAGGAAAATGAGATTAAGATTCACTTTCCAAGGCTTGAGCAAACAATGCCCCAGTTCCAGATCAAATCCAGGTGGGAGTGTACAAATCTTTTCTGAATTGGTGGGTCCCCATTTTAAAGGTACTGTTTAATTATAAAGTTCAAGGAGGACAAATTCCAACTAGTTGGTTAGGAAGTATTATTTAACCATTATTTAAGAAAGGTGATGCTTCTGATCCTAAAATGTACCGGCCCGTAAGTTTGATTGATGCCTCACAGAAATTATTCTCTAAGATAATTCTTCAAGGGGACTGGCTTAAAGAAAAACAAATATTAAGTGACTATCAAAATGGATTTAGATCAGGACGTTCAACTGTTCAACATTGTTACATATTATCATACATTATGTATATTAGAGTGAAGAGAGCAAAACTACTGTATACTGTTGCTTTGAAAATTTAAGCTCAACATTTAATAACATAAGCAAAACTTTGCTATGGAAAAAAATTGGAAAAACTAGGACCAGTCTTATTGGATATTTTAATTTGCTTGCATTCTGACACCTAGATTGAGGTGCAATATACTGTAACCAATCTGGAGGAATTACTTCTTCAATTAATACTAATCACGGGGTAAGACAAGGATGTCTCTTGGCTCCGACACTTTTCAGCATATACTGTATATAAACAGTATACTACTGAACTTGAAGAATCAAGATTTTTACTCCCCGGGGGTAAAGAATAAAAAAAATAACGTGTCTTGCCTATGCTGATAACATAGTTTTGCTTTCAACATCTTTTCTATGTTTACAAAGAAAGGTAAATCACTTTTCAAAATGATGTAAAGAAAAAAACTTACAATTACAAGTACAAAACAAAAATGGTTATTTTTGGAAATAAAAGTAAGAAACTACCCACATTATTCATAGATAATCATAAACTAGAGACTACAAAATGTTATGATTATTTAGGGGTAAGATTCTCAGAGACTTGTACATGGAAAGCAGAGATAATATACTTACAAACCAAATTAAAAATAGCTGTCAACGTATTTAAGAACTTTAATAGTTGTCAGTTTGACCTCAGTGGTAAGGAAAATGATGAAATCACTTCTGAAGGAAAGAAAGAATTGTTGAGTACCTAGAGGCCAGTGGGGCAGAGGACCCAATGCTGCATGGATTCACAACAGGAAGGTCATGTCAGATGAATCTAATTGATTTCTTTGACTGGGTGACCAAAGCAGTAGACCAGGGAGGGGCTGTGGACATCGACTACCTAGACATTAGCAAGGCATTTCACACAGTCCCACACAAAAGATTAATAAACAAATTAGCCAGCCTGGGAGTGGGTCCCAGGGTGGTAGCTTGGGTAAAACATTGGCTGGACAACAGGACATAGAAGGTAATAGTAAATGGAATCCACTCCGAAGAAAGGGGGGTTGGTTACTAGTGGGGTACCGCAGGGTTCAGTACTGGGTTTGATCCTTTTTAATGTCTTTATAGGTGACATTGCAGAGGGACTAGAAGGAAAAGTATGCTTCTTTGCAGATGACACAAAGATCTGCAACAGGGTTGATACACAAGGAGGGGTGGAAAGGATTAGAAGGGACTTGGCAAGGTTGGAGGAATGGTCAGAAGTGTGACAGCTTGGATTCAATGCAAGGAAGTGCAAAGTAATGCACCTGGGAAACAAAAACCCAGAGGAAGAGTACACAGTGTGGGGGGTATTAACAACAACAAAAATGGAAAGGGACCTGGGGTAATCATATCAGATAACCTAAAGGTTAGCAAGCAATGTGAGAAGGCAGTAGGGATGACTGGGGGGTACTGGGATGTATAGGGAGAGGCATCACCAGTAGAAAACAGAAAGTTGTTATACCTTTGTTTAGACAGTTGGTGAGACTCCATCTGGGGTACTGCGTTCAGTTCTGGAGACCCCATCTCCACAAGGACATAGATAGGATGGAGACAATCCAGAGGAGAGCAACTAAAATGGTGCAGTGTCTGCAACAGAAGCCATATGAGGAGAGACTAAAGGAGCTTCATATGTATACCCCTGAGGAAGGGAGGGAGAGGGGGGACATGATGGAAACTTTTAAGTACCTCAAGGGAATCAACAAAGTCCAAGAGGGTAGCATCTTTCAGAAAAAAGATGTGCAAGAACAAGGGGACACAATTTGAAGATAGAGAGGGACGGCTCAGAGGTAATGTGAGGAAGTATTTTTTCACAGAGAGGGTGGTGAACACATGGAATGGCCTTCCTGAGGAGGTTGTGGGGTCAAAAACTGGGGGAATTCAATAATGCATGGGACAGACATAAGGCAATTCTTGTGGGAGTTGGAAGAAATAGGCTATTGGTTAACTAGGATCTGCAGCTTATCTAGTAGGTAGGGAAATGGACAGACTAGGTGGGCCAAGCGGTCCTTATCTGCCATCAAAGTCTATGTTTCTATGTTTTTAATACAAGGACAGGTAAGAGATCTGTGGAGGGGGCCTTAAAGGTAATAAATGCCAAACTTCAGACTAACATTCTGTATGCAACAGAAATCTGGGGATTTGCAGAGTAAACGTCTAGAAACAATAATAAACAATGTATACTGATGTTTACTTATGATTCCACAATCAGTTCCCTCAGAGCTCACAAGATTACAGTTGGGCCAATTTTCCTTGCAAACTTTGATTACGGAAAGACAACTAATGTTCCTACTTCGACTTTTTTTGTTGCCAGAATCCTATATATCTAGACATTGTCTCGAAGAAGAAATACAATATTTCTTGATGGGCTTTCACACTCCTTCTATCTGATTGATCAAGAAAAAGCTACTGTACTTCCATTAGGCCTCGGACAACTGCTTACTGAAATATACTTAAGACCTAGAGAAGAAGTAGTATCACGAATTAAAAGAAGGGCTAGGGATACAGAAATATCAAATAGTTTGCAGCATCTTATGTCTTTGAAACATTTCAGATGGTATAAATTTCTTAAAACCAATCAATAGTTAGAGCCTTATCTTAGGAAAATTGTTAACCCAGATAAAAGATGTATTATTACAAGATTCAGACTGGAATTATACAATGCAAATGATATATTTTACAATCAAAAAAGGGTGAGCATTTTCTCCCTGTTTTGCAAATGTAATCTGAAATATGAAGATGATCTAAAACATATATTACTTCTATGTCTCCTTTATGTTAAGGGGCGACAGGAATGGTTGAGTAGCATCCTGGGTGATCTTGACTTCCCCCCAGACCAAACTATTCTTTATCTCCTTAACTAACATAACACAGATGTTCTGAACAAAGTATGTATTTTTTTTTTAACAACTCTTCTTCTTCTGTAATTCATATAAGAGATCGTAAATGTAAGAGAAAATTGAAGACAGAATATATACATTAGAGATAAAGGGTTAATGATGTATTTAAATTAGGGTATAGATTGCTTATTGTACACTATACATGGATTTATAAGGATGATATCTATCAAGGATATTTTGAATGTTTATCTATTTATTATTACCTTGGTGTTTGCGACTGTTTTGGTAACATTTGTATGATGATGGAAATGTTATGTATTGTATTTTAAAATGTAATTTTCTAGAGGCTTATAGCCAAACAATAAACACAAACTATTATTATTAACTGTTATTATATGTACATGATCCTGTTCTGTCGAATCATAATTTTCAAATACAGTTTGGGTTTTTATCAGGTGTTTAAAATATTTTTCTTTTGTGTGCAGCACTGAAACTTTTGGGTTTAGATTTGTGATTAGGAAGTATGTTGTTTCAAAGTTGTTGGATGGATTTCCTTTACAGTCTGTGATTATTGAGCAATGCTCCAGTGTGTGTGTGTGTGTGTGTGTGTGTGTGTGTGTGCAAGCGCGCATGTGTATGTGTGTGTGTGCGCGCGCGCGTGTGTCGGGGGGGTCATTGTGGTTTTTAATTTGCAATATTCTTTATAAGGCCATTTACACAATGAAGTCTACACTGTGTTGAGTGGTGTAGAGCAGTTACATTGGTGCCTGCGAGGACATGTAAACTCAAGCTGCATTGCACTGGATGCATATGTTGCAGCTCAAAGTGATGCCTTCTTTCCTGGGAACACACAGTGGAGTGGTTATTTTAAGCCGGCATCTAATCAGTCCACAACATCTGAATCAATGCAGACTCCTACTGCACATTTTCTTCTTGTGCTGCCAGCCAGAAATACACTGAAAACACAAGAAGGCCATCAGAGATGCTGCATAGCCACAGCATGTAAACAAGAGAACAGCAGCGGTGTGATCAGAATGGAGGGGAGCCAATTCAGATGGCAACACTCCAAATAGGCTGCGTATAAACACACCTTTTGATGTTGCTGGGTTGTTTGATTTGCACTGTGATGTTTTTGACCATGAGGATATGTAATTAACATATTGATCTTTTTGACCCTGACTGGAGACATTTTTGACCCCGGGATATGTAATTAACATATTGATCTTTTTGACTCGGACTGGTTCTGCTCTCCACTAATGCAGCCCTATCATGTCTTCAGACCAGGGGTGCAGTATATGCTAGGTTAACACAGTACCATGCGATGGCGTCCAGACCAGTGAGGAGCCAGAATTGACCAGTCTCCATTTTATAAATGGGTTTAAACACTGCTGCGACAGGGCAAGAGGACTCATATAGTCCTGTGGGGGGGTACCATGGGACTGAGGGGTGGGGATAAAAGGAATCAGGAGACAAGCCACTAGAACAATAGGTTGTTTGGGTGAGGTAATATGGTAAAGGCAGACTTGATGGACCATCAGTCCCTTTCTGCCAACAGATGTTATGTTTCTATGAGAAAACGATAATGTGACCTAGCTAGGAATTTAACACAGGCCCCTGGAATACCATCCCAATACTCTATCACTGAGCTATCAGGCTCACATGAGAGTAACCTGAGAATCCCACTGTCACATTTCTTTATCTGATGGCATATCCTTCCCACTGCTAAGCAACTGAAGCACAAATTGTAATGTGAATGAAATATTGTGATTTAACTGTGGACTGAACTCAGGATATGCAGTCAGAAAACAAATGTTTGTGGGAACCTCAGGCAGTCATGTGAGCCTGATAGGTCAGTGGTAGAGAGCTGGGATGGCATTCCAGGAGCCTGGGTTCTGTTCCCAATTATTTATTTAATTTATTTTTGAAAGTCGGATTTACAACCTTTGAGTCAGGGACTTCATTTACAAAGACACCTCGTCGCAGGGAGAGTAGCCATGGTTACAGTGTGAGATACAACAGTGGTAACATACAGGTGCAATACAGATAACAAAAGGACATAATATAATAGTGGTTTATGGAATAAAGGTACATGCAGTAAATAGCAATCGTATAAAGTATAACAATAGTGGAAGTCACAACCCTGGTCATACTGGGGAAATACCGATGTGGAAGGGTGGGGGAAGGGGGTGAGGAAAAGAAAGAAAAAGGGGGAGCAGTCCAACAGACATTGTCAAGGCTATGGGCAAAAATGGGGGGGGGCCCAACATTAGGTTGATTAAGGGCAACTACATCTTCGTGCACAAAAGAGGTGGTTACAGAGAATGACTTTAAAGGGACCAATTTTGTTAGACTTAGTGGCAGAGGGTAGGAGGGAGTTGAACCATGTGGGGTCGCGGTAGTGGAAGGACCTTTGGGCTAGGTCGGTCTTGGTACGGGGCACCAGAAAGGTGGCCTTAACTGAGCTACGGGTGGCAACAGATGGGGATGCAAGCCACAGGGACGTGGTGACCCCTGGGGGGGACAGTCCTAGCAGGTTTGGTAGTGCAGACGCTTCTCCAAGGTGAGCAGGTTGGCGGTGGAATAGAACAGAAAAGTATGGGTGTGGAGGGATACACCGGTCAGGAGCCTGCAGGCCTTGTTTATCTAGGTCTGGATTCTGGTGAGGGCGGTATTGTCGGCCGCAGCATAGACAGATAGGCCATAGTCCACTAGGGACAGGATGGAGGAGCTGATGGCCAGTCAGAGGGCGGTTTGGGGGAGGCAATCTCTGTGGCGATAGAGAAGGCCAATCCGAGAGTTTATGGCTGAGGACAGGGTATCGATGTGGGTGTGGAATGTAAGAGCCGAGTCGAAGGTGATGCCCAGGTACTAGTAGGACGACATCTGCTCAAGAGGGTGAGCATTACTGGGGAGAATGCAGAGGGGGGCATTTTTGGCCTTGTTCTGGTGATGCGAAAAACGCATAGACTTGTTTTTTTTGACATTAATGACCAGCCGGTGGTTAAGGAACCACTTTTCGGCTTGGTTGAATGTGTGTGCTGCAGGGATTCCTGTAGAGATGCAGGGTCAGGGTGGGAGGCAAGGAGAACTGCATCATCGGCATAGAGTAGCATATTGCCCAAGCAGGAGCTGGGAGGGTGTTGAGAAATAGGCTGAACAGAATGGGGCCCAGGATGGAACCCTGAGGGACCCCTGAACGAATGGGCAGGGTATTGGACATGGTGCCGTTTATCTTCACACACTGTAATCTGGTAGAGAGGTAACTGGTGAACCAAGCCAGTGGGCCAGGGGAGAAGCCAAGTTGGTGGCGGGAGTCAAGTAGGAGGGGGTGACAGACAGTGTCAAAGGCTTTGGAGAGGTCAATGAACACTGCACCCGCAACATGACCAGAGTCGAGAGCAGAGTGGAGGTGCTGGGCGAACTCCAGGAGGGCTATAGTGGTGCTCTGTCCAGGGTGGAATCCATGTTGTTCTGGACACAGCAGGTCATATTTGGACAGATACTCGGAGACCTGAATGGCCACTATTTTTTTTTAGTGCTTTGGAGAGAGGGGGGAGAATGGAGATGGGCCTGAAATTGTTAGGGGAGGTTCTATCTCCACTCTTATGGAGAGGGGTGATTTCTGGAATTTTCCAGGCACTGGGAAATTGACCAAGACATAGTGACCGATTTAAAAGGTTGGTGAGAGGGGCTAGTACAGTATCTAGGACTAATCTGAGAATCCTGGAGTCCAGGGGATCACATCTGGGGTTGTTGCTAGCTAAGGCTTTTTGCAGATGAGGCCTGGCTTCAAGGGGTGATATGGTACACAGGTAGAAGGGGGGGGCGATCTGAGGTGGGGGGGTCGAGGAAGGGATAGGGTCAAAAAAGTAGTTGGGGAGGACAGAGCTTAGATCTGAGAAAGCCATATTGAGGCACTCAGCTATGCGGGGAGGATCAGTAGTGATGGTACCGTCTATGAAGAGTAGTGATGGTGGGGGGAGCGGGTCTTTCCATTGATCTCTTTCATATTGTCCAAGAAGGCACTGGATGAGCCCCAAGTGGATTCAATGGTGGTTTGATAATATTCGGCCTTAGCCTGCCTTATAGCCCAGGTGCACTTGTTACGTGCTGCATTATAGGCTTGTCTGTCAGCCAGTTTGCCCATCTCAACATCAATATGCCAGAGATTATCTCTTTGTTTCAGTGTTTGGATGAGGGATGGGGAGATCCATGGGGCGTTGTGTTTCTTGGTACAGATTTTGTTCAGGGGGTGAAAAGATTGCAGGCCTTGCTGAAGGCAGTGGAGAAATAGGCTAGGGCAGAGTCAATATCCATTGCAAGTAGGATTGGGGACCAGTCAAGCTGGGCTAGGTGTGTTTTTAGCTTTCTGAGACCACTGGGGCAAAAATGCCGGAGTGAGGTGACCTGGGACACTGGTTTTGGTATGAGGGATGACCAGTGACAGAGGACAGGAGAGTGGTCACTAACAGAGTCTGGTAGTACATTAATATCCCTGATTTTATGGGGGCGGTTCGACAGAATTACATCTAGGAGGGTGCTGGAGCTGCCTGACTGGTTAAATCTAGTGGGTGAGGTAACTAGTTGGGTCATATCTAGGGCAGTAAAGAAGTCCCTGATATGGGGGGCAGCGGTACTCAGCCAATTGACATTAAGGTCACCTAGGATGAGCTGCTCCACCTTGTGTGGGAGTGTGGTGAGGTAATTAATGAGGGAGTGGACAGCTGGTCCCTGGTCCCTCGGGGGTATGTATGAGACTGTGAGAAAAAAGAGGGCCCCTGCCTGGGTCAGGGGTAACCTTAAGGGTGAGGGCTTGGGCACTAAAACTGAGCTTGGGGGCAGAGAGAGCATGGCCTAAAAGTGTGTCATGCATAAAGACTGCACACCCGCCGCCACTTTTACCTATACGGTCTTCCCTGAACAGAGTGTGACCAGGAGGGAGATGACCGAGTCGGGAGTTTTTCTCGAGAGTCAGGTCTCGGCCAGTGCTATAACATCAGGATGGTGTTGTACAGCCCAGCACTGGAGAGTGGCGGATTTTTTTAGGATGCTGCAAATATTCATGGATGCAATGCTGAGGCCAGTACCAGAGTGAGGTGTGGGGTTGCTAGTTGACAATGGCTCGGGGTTGGGGTGTATGATCCCGGAGAGCAGAAGAAGTAGAACAATTAATCTGTTGAGCGGTCTGTGTCAACCAGGAACCCTAGCCAGGTACTGATGTGAGGTCCTACTAGTGGGGTACAAGGGATTGGTAGGGAGCAGAGGATAGGAATGGCGAGGAAGGGGTGGGCCCTGGGTGTCCCGGGGGGGAGGGTGTTGGTTGGAGGTGAGTGCCATGGAGAAAATAGGGGTGTCCAGGGTGGGGGCGGTTGGAAGCTGTGGGGTGGTGGGGGTAGGACTCAGGGTGGAGGGTAAGGGCAGGATGGGACATGGGCAAAGCAAGAAAGGAAACCATGAGTAGGCTGAGTGTGATAGCCGTGGTGCCCATTGCTATTTCTTATTGGGGGCTAAGGTGATTGCCACTGTGGAGTAGTTTTTTTTTTTCTTCAGAGTACAATATGCTAAAAGTGAGAACAAGGCAGGGGATAATGGTGATTAGAACAGGAAAAAGTCAGAGGCAAGGTTGGAGGATCAATAGGAAAAATAAGATGCCTCTAGTGGCAGATCAGTATAAACTGCAAAAAAAAAAACTCTCAAAACTTCTATCAACTCTAAGAAATCTCTACATTAGACTAAACATTATTTAAAGTGAGAAAACAAAACATTTCAAGCAGAGATTAGTCCTAGCATTAATTTCATGGCAGCAGTTGCTAGAAGACTTCTGGATTGCTGCACATAGTGTGAGTAACACTGGCAAACAGGAGCAAGTGAGATTCCTCCGGGGTAGATGCCAAAATTCAGAATTCCAACCCGTACCTTGCTTGGAGGGTGAGCTTCGGGCAGCTTCTCCTTAGGTAGGTTCTCAAACTGCAGAATGCAGTTTGCTTGAGAGAAAACAGCCCGAAAGGGCACAGTAGTCCCCTGGGGAGATAAGGTGACAGGACGAAATTAAATAGCAGGCTTGGAGGGGAGGGCAGTCAGAAAACAAAAGAGAAATGAACAGGTTGGGAGGGGCTGAGAATTAAACAGAGATAGTTTAAGCAGGGAAGTCCTGAAGCAGGTTGGGGGTTGGGTAGGACACTGCAGTATGCTCAACAGGAGAGAGCAGTAGCCTCAATTCAGTTGTGGAGGGGGCTCTGATTAACACTGGGGCACAGAGCTAAAAATTAAAGCGAGAACAGGCAGGGAGGTTCTGAAGCAAAGTTTGGGGGGAGGCACTGCAGCAGCCTCTATGGGACACAGAGGTCAAGGGTGCAGCCCACAGACTTACACTTCTAAGAGAAGGGGCACAGGGCTCAGGGCAGATAGCATCACACTACCTTAAAAACCTCTCTCAAAACTTATATCAACTCTAAGAAATCTCTACATCAGACTAAACATTACTTAAAGTGAGAAAACAAAACATGTCAAGCAGAGATTAGTCCTAGCATTAATTTCTTGGCAGCAGTTCCTAGAAGACTTCTGGATTGCTGCACATAGCGTGAATAACACTGGCAAACAGGAGCAAGTGAGATTCCTCCAGAGGTAGATGCCAAAATTAAGAGTTTCAACCCGTACCTTGCTTGGAGGGTGAGCTTCGGGCAGCTTCTCCTTAGGCAGGTTCTCACACTGCAGAATGCAGTTTGCTTGACAGGAAACAGCCCGAAAGGGTACAGTAGTCCCCTTGCTTGGAGGGTGAGCTTCGGGCAGCTTCTCCTTAGGCAGGTTCTCAAACTGCAGAATGCAGTTTGCTTGAGAGGAAACAGCCCGAAAGGGCACAGTAGTCCCCTTGCTTGGAGGGTGAGCTTCGGGCATCTTCTCCTTAGGCAGGTTCTCAAACTGTAGAATGCAGTTTGCTTGAGAAGAAACAGCCCAAGAGGGCCCAAAGGGAGGGTCACTCCATTCCTTTCACTGCAGTTTCTGCAAGGTTGATAAAGCTCACTCCTCCTTCAATAATAACATGTTATAAATGTACACTATTTGGGAGTTCTTGAAGAAGAAATTGTGAGCAGGGCAGCCCCTTGGTGTTAATTATAGGGGCAGTACGGTCCAAAGAATCTGAATTTAAACGAGCCTGGCAGCTAAAAAAGGGTCTCATTTGGAAGGGTGTTTTTATTATAATATATATCTGTAATTGTATTGACAATATGTTTTTCTGGATCCAGGATGTTATCAAAATGGTGTTTATAAAATGTGCATTTATGGTACAAAAGCTGCTTTTCTGAATTTTTTATATCTCCTTAAGAGAATATGGCTTGATGGGAAGCCAAATTCTGTATAAAAAAGGCTTCCAGGCTTACTTCACTTTGGTCTCTAGCCTGGTAGAGTGAGGTCAAGCTGGAAGGCTGCTCTGCTAAGCTGTTAGACTGAAGTCCCTATAGAGCTGCAAGTATGTTCAGCACCTTTGCCTGCGGAACTGAACTACTGTAACACATGTTGCCATGCACTTTGATAATTATTTTTGTTCAATAAACAGTTTTGTTTTTGTTCCCCAAGAAAATCTTAAGCCAACATCTTTTAAGATGCCGCTTGGCCCTGGTCACTGGCCCAGTGACAGTAACTCAGAAACTTTGGGGGAGATAAGTTACGCCAGTTGCCAAATTTTGGATTGCTTGTTGCTACAGTAAATGATTCCTAGCTTGGCCGAAAGTCACACGTGGTGCCCTCCCAACTATACCAGCTAGTGCTAGATCCCTTGATAGGATCATCTAATGGTGCTGGATAATTCTTTTGACTTTGCTGACTGGCCTTATAATTATAGTAAGTCACAAAGGTCCGACAGGCAATGGCAGTTTGCAGTTTTTTCAAGGGGAGTATCACTTTCCCAGAAAATGTAAAATATTACCATTTAAAGCTTAGATTAGGTCAATAGCTACTTCTTGCTGGCCCAAGAGGGAAGGGAGTGTTACCTCCCTGCATAGCTGGCTCCACATAACTACAGATATCATTGCCTGTTTGCTTATGTTAGGCAGTGAGGGTGTCCTCTCTAAATGATTGCTCAGCTCACTTGTATGCTTGTTCAATTGCCGAGGTTGAACACACTCTTTATCTGCACCTGTCCCTAGCCTGACATTCATCATCCAAGGAGTTGCATCTTATCCTGAATAACTGACCAAAAGGAATGCTGATTGGCAGGCTTTATCAATGAACACTGTTAGCACATAACTTTGTATTGCCTACTGTGGGTTTTCTAAACAATTTACCTATTGCAACATCATGCTCCTTTTTCTCCAGCTTCCTGTCATGTTGTGCTGTTACTTGCGTGATGGGGGGCACAGAAAGATATGTGCACTTGTGAAATTTGATGTTGCACAGAGACATCATTCTTCAGCTTTTGCAACATTATCAGTATGGGACTATTTGAGAATAAGGCCCTAAAGTGCATTACAGCTGTAACAGCTCTATTATTTTAATATTAGAAATGAAAATGTGATTGTTAAAAATCCAACACTAGTTAAATGTTGTAATAGAGAAAATTTTATGAAAATGGCTACCGAAATGAGAAAATGGTGGTGAAGGGAGGATTTTAATGGTGTCAAGGTAGGAGAAATGTGGGACACCCTAGTTATCAAACTTAAAGATCTAGAAAATAAGTATGTACCTACAAGAAAGAAGTATGCAAAAAAGGGGGTGAGGCCTTCCTGGCTAAATAAAGAAGTGTTGAATAAAGTAAGGCACAAAAGCGCACTACACAGACGTGTAAAGAACACAGGCAGTAGTGACTTATGGGAACAATATATTGTACAGGAAAAAGAATGCAGAAGATTAATAAGAAGGACTAAAAGGGAGAACGAAAATGAAATAGACAAAAAACTAGCACTGACCCAAAATATTCTGGGCGTACATCAGGAACAAGAAAGGAAGGAACAGAGCAGATGACCCCCTAAGCAAGGGGGTAGGCAGGCATTCTCACTGCACACATTTGAGTACAGTTTTGTTGAGTGCCTGTCACAAACCATATGCCTTTCTGTTAACATTTTCATTCTAATCTGCAGTATTTGGGTTAGTGTAGGCCACTGAGGAGTGTCTCTGTTCAAACTTTTATTGTTTAGGAGACAGATACACATATAACCTCTTTAGAGATTAGAAGAACCATCTGACAACAATCTGACTTGTTGGGAAGGGGGTACCATTTGGAGAGGATGTGTACATTTTTTAATGTGGGGGGTGTAACTGTTGGAGACTGTGTGTACAAAATGGAAATTTCTGACTACACCCCTGCCCCTAGGGGAAGGAAGCAAGTCCATCACTCATGACAAGGAAATGGTCAAGTTATTAAATGGATATTTTCCATCAATTTCCGAATTCTGACCTAGAAACAGCAGAGGTACGGCTAAATGATATCAATATAGAAAGCTTATTGGAAAAATCAGAAAAAGAGGTGTGTGGAGCCCTGTCATCCCTAAACATTAGGAAATCTCAGGGACCAGACAAGCTGCACCCATTTTTAGTAAAGGAATTAGCTGAAGTTTTAGCAGCCCCAATTACTGAAATCTTTAGGAAATCTTTAGATGAGGGAGATATACCTGAGGATTGGACAAGAGCTATAGTCATGCCAATTTTCAAGAAGGGTGGTAAACAAAAGAAGGATAACTATAGGCCCGTGAGTCTGACTTCTGTGTTGGGCAAGGCAATGGAGGCTGTAATAAGGAAATTTATAGAGTATCACCTAAGTGTTTTTGGACTATGGGATGGAAATTAGCATGGTTTCAGGAGGGGTAGATCTTGCCGGACAAACCTTATCAACTTTTTTGAAAGGGCCAGCAGTGAACTGAACTTGGGAAAAACCAGTGGATGTGGTATACCTGGACTTTGTGAAGGCATTTGACACTGTACCTCACATAGAGCTGATAAAATGGATATGTATAAAATTGACACTAGAGTTATAAGATAGATTGAACAATGGTTAAGACACGGGTCACAGATTGTTAGATTAAATGGTGTTGATTCCTGCAGAAGGGATGAGACAAGCGGTGATCCCCAAGGGTCAGTGTTAGGCCCTACACTTTTTAATTTATATGTTGCCAGCATAAATATCACAAAAGAGGGATGGATCAGCCAAACTGCAGATGACATAAATTAGGACATAATATGGAAACAAAGGAACAAGTGAATGAATTGCAGGAAGAACTTGACAAACTCAGTGAAACAGAAACATATTGAAACATAGACTTTGATGGCAGATAAGGACTGCTTGGCCCACCTAGTCTGCCCATTTCTCTACCTAATGGATAAACTGCAGATCCTAGTAAACCAATAGCCTACTTCTTCCTACCTCCACCAGAATTTCCATATGTCTGTCCCATGAATTCTTGAATTCCCCCACCATTCTCAGGAAGGCTGTTCCATGCATCCGCCACCCTCTCTGTAAAAATATACTTCCTCACATTGCCCCTGAGCCATCCCCCCCCATCTTCAAATTGTGTCCCCTTGTTCTTGCACATCTCTTTTTCTAAAAGATGTTACCCTCTTGAACTTTGTTGATTCCCTTGAGGTACTTGAAAGTTTCTATCATGTCCCACTCCCCCTCCTTTCCTCGAGGGTGTACATAATAAGCTCCTTTAGTCTCTCTTCGTATGGCTTCTGGTGCAGACTCTGCACCATTTTAGTTACTCTCCTCTGGACTACCTCCATCCTGTCTATGTCCTTGTGGAGATGGGGTCTCCAGAACTGCACACAGTACTCCAGATGGGGTCTTACCAACTGCCTGTACAGAGGGATAACAACTTCCTGTTTTCTGCTGGTCATGCCTCTCCCTGTACGTTCCAGTATCCCCCAGCCATCCTTATTGCCTTCTCACATTGCTTGCTTACCTTTAGGTCATTTAATATGACTACTTCCGGGTCCCTTTCCAGTTTTGTTGTTAATACCCCCCCTTCCCGATTGTGTACTCTTCCCCTGGGTTTTTGTTTCCCAGATGCATAACTTTGCACTTCTTTGCATTGAATCTAAGCTGCCATACTTTTGACTATTCCTCCAACCTTGCCAAGTTCCTTCTCATCCTTTCCACCCCCCCTTGTGTATTAACCCTGTCGCAGATCTTTGTGTCACCTGCAAAGAGGCATACTGTACTTTTCCTTCCAGTCCCTCTGCAATGTCATTTAGAAAGACATTAAAAAGGAATGGACCCAGTACTGAACCCTGCAGTACCCCACTAGTAACCCCCCTTTCTTCAGAGTGGACTCTGTTTACTATTACCCCCTGTGTCCTTTTGTCCAGCCAATTTTTTACCCAGGCTACCACCCTGGGACCCACTCCCAGACTGGCTAATTTGTTTATTAATCTTTTGTGTGGGACTGTGTCAAACCCCTTGCTAAAGTCTAAGTAGGCCATGTCCACAGCCTCTCCCTGGTCTTCTACTTTGGTCACCCAGTCAAAGAAATCTATTAGATTTGTCTGACATGATCTTCCCATTGTGAATCCATGCTGCCTTGGGTCCTGTGGCCCTCTGGCCTCTAGGTACTCAAGAATTATTTCTTTCAGAAGTGATTCCATCATGTTCCCTACCACTGCAGTCAAGCTAACAGGTCTGTAGTTTCCAGCCTCTGCTTTGCTCCTACTCTTGTGAAGCGGAATCATATCCACCCTCCTCCAGTCCTTAGGTAACACACCGTCCTCCCATGATTTGTTAAAAAGGGTAGTCAGTGGTTTCACTAGTTCTCCCCTTAGTTCTTTTAGAATTCTGGGGTGAATCTTGTCAGGCCCCTTTGCTTTGTCCACCTTCAGTTTTAGGAGTTTGGCAAGGTAAACACTAGGAAAGCCTCTAGAGGAAGTTGCAGTGCTTGGAGATGCGGTGAGGGGCAGACACAGGTCTGATACTCTCTTGTGAGTGTTGAGTGTGGGCCCTAATCCCACCCTCCCCATCCCTCCCTTCCTTGAACACAGCACATTTATAGGGGAACACCTGCCCTGCAATTGGAGGAAGGAACTTCAGGTGCAGCTAATGTAATTCCTATCCAATAGTGCAGTCATGGGACCGGGAAAAAGCATAGGTCGGTCTCAAATAGGAGTACAGCATCCACAATGAATTGCTGATTGGTGTGATAGGTGGATATTGTGGTGAGCCTTCAACTAGGCAATATCAAGTACTAGTAGTGTTCAACTGGGAAGGGGAGCAGGTAGGACATAGTGTGTGGAAGGCTGAAGGGGAACAGACGACGTAGGAATGACAGGGAATGACAAGAGCGAACATGACCAATGTGGACGAGTGGAGACCAGCATGGGGGAAGGGTCAGGACAGGAGAGGGTCCACTCAATGGGAAGGGAGGAAGGGGATTGGCAGCCAGCAAGGGCTAGGGAGAGTAGTTTGCTGCCAGGATGCATAGCAGCTATGTTCCTGGCAGTGGCATGGATGGCTGGGGATGCTTGGTGTGCTGGCAGATGGGGCAAATGAGAGAAGAAATTGTGTGGCTGAGAAGGGAGCTGCAGGCATGGAGAGGCTGAGGTAGGGAAGATTGGGGTCATAAGGGAACCTGTTGGAACCCACAATACAGCTGCCAGCAGGCCCCCACAAGGAAATTCCAGAGGAATCAGGAGGTGGGCTGCAAAATCCAGTACGGTCACATGCAAGACATGGAGACAGGGGTTGGAGCAGTCAAGGAGACAAGACTACAGCAGGGCCAGTGCAAGGTCATAAGCCTCAGGAAAGGGGGGCTGGGAAAAACAGGGAAAGGGGATTGCCAGAGCAAATCAGGTCAATGGTATGGCTAACTAGGAGAAGCAGGAGGGGGAAGGTAGTGTAATCACTGAGAAGGTTAAAGGGGGGGTTTGCTACCAGGGGGAAAGGATGCATCACAGAAGTGGCAGGGGCTACCTATAGCCCTAGAGACAAGGGGCAGCAGAAAGGTGGTAAGGAAGCAAAACCAGGGACAATGGAGCAACAAAGCTAGAAACAGGAGGCAGCAAGGATAAGGATGGAACAAGGCTGAGGAAGGAACCTTGGGGAGGGGGCAAACACTACTCAAGGAAACACAGGAAAAATGTAGTGGGGAGGGTGGCAGAATGGGTCAGAGGAAATGGCATGGGGGAAGGTAAGGGAGGCACAAGGGGAATGGTCTAGTAAGTGAAGCTGATACACCAGCCATAGTTGGCAAGGGGAGAAGTCAGAACACAGAATGGAGGAGGCAGAAGGGGAAATAGTTGAGGGGATAGGGGAAGGGAGCATTTTGGGGGGAAGGAAAGGAGTCCAGAAAAAGAGAGGGCGCACATAAAGGAGTCAGTCTTAATTCTGGGGGACTTTATAGTTAAGGGGGTCAGATGGGGAGAAGGGGGCCAGGAAAAGCAGCATCTGGGTAAAGTGCATGCCTGGCATGACAGCAGGTAGGGTGCAGCAGCACATTGGTAGGTGTGTACAGAAGGTGGGGGGAGCCACACATCATTGTTCACCTGGGAACAAATGATCTGGAGAGAAGGCAGATAGAGGAGGTTCAGGACAGCTTCAGAGAAGTGGGAAAGCTATGCAGAGAGCAGGGAAGCACAGTGGCATTCTTAGAGGTTCTGACAGTGTCAAGGGCAAGTAGGGACAGAAAAAGCAGAATCATGGACTTCAACAAGTGGCTGAGAGAATAGTGGGAGTCCATGGGGTATGGCTGGGTGGGAGAGTGGGGCAGCACATAGGAGAACCCAGATCTATATGCAGGGGACAGACTACATCTAAGTAATAATAATAAAACCTTATTTTTATGTTGCCTTTCCAAAACCAAGGCGGCATCAAGGGTGTTAAAGCAGAGACTGAGGGAATTTATTACCACAAAGTATAATTTAAACTTGCCTGGGTGGGCTGGGGAGGTGGAGTGAATCAGGAGAGGAGGTCCAGAGGACCTCCCCCCACAGCAATGATAGGGTCTACTTTGTCTAGGATGGGGGGAAGGGAGAATAAGGGGCAGCTGGGAGAGAGTCAGAGTGGAGGGTGGTATCACTAAATGCTAGGAGCCTGGGGAATAAGATGGCAGAGCTGCAGGCACTAGTGGCAGAAGGAGAGGTGGACATAGCGGCCATCGAGGAGACATGGGCAACCCAAAACCATAACTGGGACTTAGCCATCCCAAGATATAAATTATTCAGGACGGACAGAGAAAAAGGTAGGGGGGGGAGTAGCCATTTACATAAGGGAAGGGATTGGATGTGTCAGGGAGGAGGGGTAAGAAGGTAGGTCAGAAGTCATTTGGATACAACTCCATGCCCCAAAGGGGGCTACGGTCCGATTGGGGGTTGTTTATAGGCCCCCATCCCAGAAAGAGGAAGTGGATAGGGAGCTGGGGGAGCAGATAAGGAGACTCTGTGGCAAAGGGAGCACTGTGGTGGTGGGAGACTTCAGTTTACCAGGGGTGGATAGGAGCATCCCAGCCACCACATGCATCAGGGAGCAAATCCTCCTGGAAGCATTCCAGGATGGCTTCCTGACCCAAAGGGTGACAGTGCCAACAAGGGAAGAAAATATTCTAGACCTGGTGCTGGAAGATGAAGAACAGGTCATAGATGTTAGGGTGGAGGAACCACTGGCTGGTAGCGATCACCACACAGTGTGGTTCTCTATCAGTTTGGGTAGAGAGATCCACAATACAAAAACAAAGGTCATGGAATTCAGAAAGACAGACTTTGGCAGGATGGGGCAATTAATGAGATCACACATAGATGGCATCCACCCTGACATGGACGCAGAGCAGAAATGGGCGATCATAAAACTAGGGCTGACTGAATCCACTAAGGCTTGTGTCAAGAGCCTGCAAAAGAAATCAAGGACCAAGCATCCAAGCTGGATGAGCAGAGAGGTAACAGAGAAGGTGAGGGATAAGAGAAGGGCCTTCCAAACCTACAAGAGAACCAACAGGGCAGAGGATAGGGAGAACTATGTGAGGAAATCCAGGTAAGTGAACAGAGCAGTCAGGACTGCAAAGGCAGTCAGGTAAAGGAAATTAGCATGGGGGGATTAAGGAAGAAGGAGAAAAGAATTTCTTTAGGTATATCAGGGAAAAGAGGAAATGCAAGGATCAAATAGGATCAGGAAAGGCAGTGGGTGGGTAGACAAGGGGGCTGAGAAGGCAGAAGTGCATAATGAGTACTTCTGTTCAGTGTTCACAAGGGAGAGGGATGGGCCCATTCCTGCAGGGAAAGGGGG
This sequence comes from Neoceratodus forsteri, assembly GCA_016271365.2. Lineage (NCBI taxonomy): Eukaryota > Metazoa > Chordata > Ceratodontiformes > Ceratodontidae > Neoceratodus > Neoceratodus forsteri. Next base: position 1,405,061,881 of record CM057450.1, read on the forward strand.
CACAGGCATGGTGGGTGAGACAACCACATCATGATGGAAAGGGTGCTGGAGGGTCTTAGGTCCTGAGGGTAGACAAGGCACCGGGGCCAGATGGGGTACATCCCAGGGTGCTGAGGAAGCTGGCAGAGGTCCTGGCAGAGCCACTGGCAGATCTGTTCAACACCTCGCTAAATACAGGATGTGTGGACAGAGATTGGAAGGAGGCACACATGTTACCTCTCCACAAAAGTGGGCTCAAGGACGAACCAGGAAACTACAGGCCAGTGAGCCTCACTGCAACTGTGGGGAAACTGATGGAATCTATCCTCAAAGAAAGGCTGGTGCAGTTTCTTGTGGATAATGATCTGCAAGACGACAGACAGAATGGGTTCGTTGTTGGCAGATCCTGTCAGACAAACTTGGTTGATTTTTTTGACTGGGTCATGAGGGCACTGGACAAGGGTCATGCAGTAGATGTAGTCTACCTGGATTTCAGCAAGGCCTTCGATTCAGTGCCATACGGAAGGTTGACCTGCAAGTTGAGGAGTCTTGGTATAGGGTGGAAGCTAGCCCAATGGGTAGAAAACTGGCTGAGGGACAGGCAACAAAGGGTAGTTGTGGGGGGAGAAGCATCAGAGCCCAGAGCAGTGACAAGTGGTGTCCCACAGGGATCAGTACTGGGACCAGTGCTGTTTAACATTTTCATTGCAGACATAGATGTTGGGATCAAGAATAAGATCAGCCTCTTCACTAATTGACACCAAGATCTGTGCTGAGGTGGATGGGAAGGAGGGTGGCAGATTACTGCAGGAAGACTTAACAAGACTTCAGGAGTGGTCGCAAACCTGGCAGCTTGGGTTCAACGCCAAGAAGTGCAAGGTGATGCATTTCAGAGCCAAAAACCCAGGATGCAGCTACTGGATGGATGGCATCAAACTGTCTACATCCAATGAGGAGAAGGATCTGGGGGTGCTGGTGACCGGGGGATTAAACCACTCGGCCCAGTGTAGGAAGGCAGCTACTAAGGTTAACAGGATGCTAGGGTGCATAGCAAGGGGGATTACATCCAGATGTAGCGAAGTCATATTGCCCCTGTACAGGTACCTGGTGAGGCCATACTTGGAGTACTGCGTGCAGTTCTGGTGCTCTTACTTGAAAAGGGATATCAAACTACTGCAGGCAATGCAGCGAACAGCAACAAAGATGATCCAGGGGTTGGGGGACAGAACTTATGAGGAAAGACTAAAAGAGCTCAACATGTATACCCTGGAGGATAGAAGAGAGAGAGGGGACATGATCGAGATCTTCAAGTACCTGAAGGGGATGAACAGAGTAGGCTTCCAGGGTGGGTTCACTCTCCAGAATGGAAGAGATACCAGAGGGCACTCCCTGAAGTTAAAGGGAGGCAGATTCAGGAGGGAAAGGAGGAGGTGCTACTTCACTGACAGAGTGGTAACAGGGTGGAATGCACTGCCTGAGCAACTCGTATCAGTGCAGACTGTGGGGTGCTTCAGAGGGGTGGGAAAAATTCAAGGGGGGAGGGAAGGGTTAATGGGGGGGCAGCTGCAGTCTACTGTGCTGAAGTGCTGCACACTCAGGCAGACTAGATAGACCACATGGCCTGTGTCTGCTGGCAGTTTCGTATTTTTGTATGTTCATATGTTGTTTCAGAACCCTTTCTTCTGTGAAAGGACTGGTATCGACCCCCCCCCATCCAGAGTGTTTCTATTGATTGGATTAGGTACCTCCCCCTCCTCTTATTTTGTGAATACCGAGCAGAAGTATTTGTTCAGTATCCCTGCTTTTTCACTGTCCTTCTCTGCCTGCCCACCCTCCCCTTTATTAAGCCTCACTATCCCTCCCTTAGTCTTTCTTCACTCTCTAATGTACCTATTAAAGGTTTTATCCCCCTTCTTAACCGAGTTGGCTATCTTTTTCTCAGTTTGGGACTTTACTATTTTGACTGCCTTCCCCGCTTCCTTCTGCTTTAAATGGTATAGTTCTCTGTCCTGCTCCTTCTGCATTTCCGTCTACTTTTTGAATGCTATCTTTTTCTTTATCTTTCAAAAAAAGAGGTGTGCAAGAACAAGGGAGCACAATTTGAAGATGGGAGGCGGCTCAGAGGTAATGTAAGGAAGTATTTTTTTACAGAGAGGGTTGTGGATGCATGGAACGGCCTTCCGGAGGAGGTTGTGGAGTCAAAAACAGTGGCTGAATTCAAGCATGCATGGGACAGTCATAAGGCAATTCTAGGGGGTGGGGGTAGAAAGAAGTAGGCTGCTGGTTAACTAGGATCTGCAGCTTATCCATTAGGTAGGGAAATGGGCAGACTGGTTTGGCCAAGCGGTCCTTATCTGCCATCAAATTCTATGTTTCTATGTTTCTCCCTAACCTTTCCCGACACCTCTTTTGAGAACCATAGTGGGTTTTTTATTTTGATTTATTTATTTGCTTCACACAAAGGCTTGTTGCCTCTGTGCTGACAGTTTTTATGTTCCTCCATTGTTCCTCCACCCCTTCTTCTTGCCTGTTTGCTAGTGCTTTTCTGAGGCACTCTCCCATTTTGACAAAGCCAGCCCTCCTAAAGTCCAGTACCCTCACTTTTGTATGGCTTGACTCTGCGGCTGTGTTTATCATGAACCACAGTTTGGTGGTCACTTGTTCCCAGATGGCTACCCACTTCTAGATCTGAGATCCTTTCTCCATCCCTGTTTGAGAGTACGAGGTCTAAGATTGCTCCCTCCCGAGCGAGTTCCAACACTAGCTGGCTGAAGCATGCCCCCTGTAGGGCATCGAGAATGATCCTGCTCTAGGATGTGGCTGCAGCAAACGTGTTCCAGTTAACATCTAGCATATTCCAGTCTCCCATCAACAATATCTCCCCTTTTTCTGCCATCCTAAGGATGCCTTCTGTCATTTCCTTGTCCATTTCCTCCCCCTGAGATGGGGGTCTCTATACAACCCTTGTGCAGATTGTGGTGCCATTTCTGGTCTCCAGAGTGACCCACAGTGCCTCCTCTCCTCCCTGTTTACCCTTTAGTTCTGTTGCTTTGATCCCTTCCCTTATGAAGAGAGCTCCTCCTCCTCCTCTTCTACCCTCCCTGTCCCTCCTGTAGATTGTGTACCCTGGTATGTTGACATCCCAGTTATGGTTCTCTGTGTACCATGTTTCTGTGACTGCCACAATATCTAGACATCCCTCTTCCATCCAGGCCACCAGTTCAGGGAGCTTGTCACCTAGACTATGGGGATTTGTACTCATTACCCTCCATTTTTTGATGGCCTTACCCCTTTTTGTTCCATCCCTGTCCTTACTGCCTTTTTCTCCATTTACCACTACCCTTCTCCCTATTGACTTCTCTATCTTGGCATTCACCACACTAACTACCTTGGTTTTTTTAGAGGGGATAGGATTTCCCCTCTCCTTTTCAGTGCTTCCCTTCCTTGGCTAGTTTAAATGCTTGCCAACGAAACATTTAAACCTATCATCTTGGATACTGGTTCCCTTCCTGGACAGATGCAGACCATCACACCAGTATAAGCCTGCATCCCTTCAGGATATCTAGTCTCCAATGAAGACAAAACCTTGAGCTCTGCACCAGTTTTTCAACCATTGATTGAATGCCATGGTGCGGAGCACCCTAGCCTCACCCATGCCATAGACAGGTAGCACCTTTGAGAAGGTTACCGTGCATGCTACATGCCTAAGGTCCCTCCCCAACTCTGCAAACTGTTCCTGCACTGCTCTGATCCCTTTTCCAGCCAGATCATTTGTCCCTAGGAGGATAATGACATGCAGCTCCCTCCCCCATGTAGCTGCTCCCACGATCCTGGAGATTCACTCTCTGTCCCTCCAAGCCATGGCATCATGCAGGCACCTTGCCTCCCTCTGCCCCCTTCCCCAGTTCTACCCTCCTAACGATGGAGTTCTTTCTTTCCCCTTGGGGTCCCATGCCACCCTCCTGTGGGTCTCCTAGTGAAGGTTCCCAGCATCCTCCCTGGTCTCCACTGTGGGTGCCTCCATAGAGGAACCACACTCTGCCAGAATGGTGTATGAATTGTGGAGAGGTACAACTGGAGGGATGAGCCTCTGTTCTACCACCCTCGCCCTCCCTGAGTCCACTGTGGTCCAACCATTCCTCTTTCTTGGCAACCTCTGAGGCAGCAGTGGTGGCCTTCTTGGTCCCTAGGTGTGAGAGGAGGTCCTTCAAATCTTGGACAACTCAGCCTGGAGCTGCAGCAACCTCCTCCCTCAGCCCAGAGAGGTGTCTCCATATGGGACAACACCACATCCTCCAGAACGTCTCCTGGAAGACTGCTGCTCCACTGCCACTGCACAGCACCGCTCCCATCATGTCTTATTTGTGGCCCCTCAACTGTTGTTTTGTATGCTTACTCCTTTTTTTTTGTCTTTTTTTCCAAAATACTTTATTGAGGTTGAGATGTGCACCAGTTGATTACACTACTTACAAGACAATTACATTTTGATTAGCAGCATACATAAGAAATTCAGTAACTGTACAAATAGATGTTTTTTTTTATCATTTAACATTTTTTTGTAGCCCCCAGGACAGCCCCCATCTGACTGACCCCCCAGCCCCATCACCCAGAATTACCGGAGCTTACCTTACACCAGCCCAGGAGCGGAGCCTGTGGGGAGCTGGTCGCCATCCTGCCACCAGCTTTTTCCTCTGTTTTTACCCCAGGGGCCCCAGGAGTGGGTACACATGTGTGTGGAGGCACCCATTAGTACCACGGTCCCATAATGGCCCCTTTCCTCCCACCCCAGACCTCGTGCCTGGCTCCTCCTGGCCCATGCTGCCCCCACCCTCCACCAGGTGGCAGCCCCCAGCTGGAGGAAGCTGCTTGCACCTCCCCAGAGAGGAGAGCTTGTCTGTCGGCAGCTCCATCCAGCTTCGCGCCCCCTCTGCCAATCTCCGACTGCCCGGGCTCATTCCCAAACCCAGGTCGCCGGCATGCCGCGAGGTAAGGCGTCCAGTGCCTCAGCCCTCAGTGCCACCAGGCCAGCAGATAGAGGTTTTTTATAGGCATTTACCAAACCAAACTACACAATAATAGAGTGCAGACAGACAACCAGACTATAAGCTTCACTGTGAGATAGGGATCAGGGAGCTGGGCCGGCCCCAAGTGAACAGGGTTCAGGGTGTTTTAGAAAGAACAACCCAGAAAGGAGTCTATCCTATAAGAAGCTATGACTCTAGTGTCCCAACACAATCTCCCCAGTGCTCATGAGTCTACCAGGCTGGGAGGATCCCAGATTCCACCGCCTCAATAAGAGGCGGCCAAATTTCCATAAATTGTTTGGATCTACCCAAAATGTTCATCTGGGCACGTTCTAGACTCAAACATGACAAACCTTTCTTGACCCAATGAGCAATGGAATGTGGAGAGGGAGACATCCAGACCTGGGCCAAGGTTCTTCTGGCATTAATTAGTGCCAATGATCAGAGAGGGTTAAAGGTACCATGGCCGAGGTGAATTGGGTCCGCCCCCAGCAGCAGTTCCAATGGAGATTTTGAGGGGCTGTACCCCAGAACACAACTCATAATATGGTGGACAGAATGCCAAAAAGGGAATATTTTAGGGCAGGTCAAGGCCAAATGAATGAAGTCCCCCTCCGCATTTTCGCACTTAGGGCATTGCTTGGGCTTGGAGTTGTCAATAGTATGCAACCTCTCTCTTAGCAGCAGGAACTTCCCTGGCAAATGGAAAACTGCAATAGTGACCCCAGTCCACAAAGCCGGTGACCAGACCATCCACTCAAACTACCGCCCAATATCAATATTGCCCCCGCTGTCTAAGGCACTTGAGTGTATTGTGGCAGACCAACTCACCAAACATCTGGACAAATACAACTTTCTATGTGACAAGCAACACGGTTTCCAGAAAGGCTACAGTACCACCACTGCTCTCCTAGAGCTCACCGGGGCTGTTCATAACTCTCTGGACCATGGCAAGCTAACATGTGTGGTCTTTATCGATCTCTCCAAAGCTTTTGACACAGTCCACCATAGGCTGCTTATTGACCAGCTACTAAATACCGGACTGCCACCTGACTCTGTGCTATGGTTTAGTAGCTATCTTGAAAACCGGAAGCAACGAGCAAAAATTGCAAACACTCTTTCTGACACCTTGCTGGTCCGCTCATGTGTACCTCAAGGCTCCATACTGGGGCCATTCCTGTTTAGTCTTTTTCTAAACTCACTACCGCAATCTTGCCCTGAAAACATCATCTTGTACGCTGATGATGCAGTGGTGTTCTCCTCCCACAAAGATCCCAGGGCTCTACAGGATAACCTCCAGCTTGGTTTCAGCACCACTGAGTCTTGGTTCCACAATCATAAACTAGTACTAAATCACAAAAAAACTAAAAGTATGCTATTTTGCAGCTCTCAAAATCTACGCAAGCAGCACTACTTGTCAATCTCCACTGCACAGGGAAACACCTTGGAGCAGGTACAATTTTTCAAATATCTTGGGATTCTGCTTGACCCTAGCCTCTCCTACGGATCATACACTGACTATGTTGCAAAAACTGCAAACATTCAACTTGGTCTTCTATACAAACACAAAGTCTTACTCCTGAAGCACTAAAGATTGCTATACAGAGTTCCGTGATCTCAGTCATTGACTATGGTCTCATCATTTACAGCTCAGCCACGACGACAGCCCTAAGACGGGTGAAAACTACTTTAAACAAGGCCTGTCAATTTCTTACAGGTGCAGATTGGCTCACCCACACCTGTGACTTATATCTACAGTCTGGATGGCTTCACCTATCAAATTGCATAAAGTATCTCAGCCGTACCTTGGCAAAGCAACTCTGTCTGGGGAACGTGCCCCCAGGTGTCTCTACTCTTCTGCAGACAAACCCAAACTGTCGGAGCTCTAGGAGATCGAATCACCAGCTCCTAAAAATCCCCTACTGTTGCACCTCCCAGGCACAATGATCCTTTGCCTACAGAGCACCACTTTGGCTGAATGACCTTGACCCAACCATCTCCTCAGCAAACACACTTGATGCGTTCAAAGCTAGTCTCTGGAACCATCTCGCTGCCACTAGCTCCTGCAATTGCTACAACTAATTTCCCTGTTTCCAGTATACTGTATCTGCCACCGTGATATGACACCTATCACATTTCCCCCACCTACAATTTCTCCTTTAGACCCTTGCTTTTTTCCTCCTGTCCTAAACCCTCTACTTTTCCCACCTTCCCTCAATACCCCCACTTTCCCTCACCTCTTTCTGTACCCCTTCTGTACCAGGCTCTTCTTTCTGTACTTCAGGCTTACTCCTCGGGATTCTCTCTCTTCTCACTTCCACAACTACATGCACTTACTAGTAACTTTCTGACTACCTTCTCACATGACAAATGCCTCTGGCTGCCTACGTACTCACACCACCCCCTCCCCCCCTTATTGGTTGTTGTTATTTTTTGTTATTATGTCGTAACCATTGTGTGTTGATTATCCTTGCCTTTTTCATGTAATAATGTCTCTGATGTGGAACCTTTGTAAAAGAGCCTTGGCTCAAAGGTATTGTAATCCTAGACCTCATAAATAAAAAAAATAAAAATAAATATATGCTCTATGCAAAAACTTTAATTATATCTGGCATAACTTATTACTGTATGAACAGTTCTGGACATGAGAGCATGCCAATCTCCACGTGTTTTGATCAATATGTAAAAGCAAGTCCCTACTCCAGTTTACCCTGCGGTTAACAGCTACCACCAACTGTTGACCTTGAATAATACAATAGTAGACTGAGAGAGGTCTCTGACCTGGTAGGGGTAGAAAGAGCTCTTCCTCAAAGGGGGAGGGGGCCAACTATGATGTGGATAGCCAGTTCTGAGTGCTGTATCATTTTGTTTTTAAATATAAAAATGTATTACTGATCGTCTCTGCTGAGAAATCTGCTGCTCTTGGAATGACCTCACTCAACCCGCCCCAGGTCTCTGCTAAAAGATGAAAGCCATGAGCTAATTACAGACCAGGCCTTAATCAAGGAACTCCTGTTTGTCTGAGTTAATTATAGCTGTAGTGGCTAAGAGGGAAGATCATATCCATGTTATAATGTTTGGAGGGAAACCCAGGTTATTACACATGGGTGCGAAGTTGTAAAGGCTCCTTGATATCTGTGTGAGAGAGGAAGCTTATCATAGATCAAAGAGAGTTATTTGAAGAACATAAATTATGCTGAGGTTGCAGAATTTAATACTTGGAAAATACATCCTGTTTTTGTATAGATATTTTTTTTATGTATTCTGACAGAGGAGGAGCTAGGTGACCTCACACAAAGGGGTTAGCAAATACAGTTTTCTTTAAGGAATATTCTGTTTTTTGTTACACAGAGAGACACTTCTATCTAGACTCTGACAAAGAAACATCTGTGAGCACTTTAAGCAGGTATTTAGAGAGAGAGACAAATCTAAGTATTGTAGTAGGAATGGCACTGTTATAACCTGTTTTGTTTAAGAGATTTGTATGTCTTGTGATATAATAGTTCTGTATTTTATGTGTTACATATTTTTTATCTATTTTAGTAAACCTCCATTTTTAGAGCTTACTTGGTCTGTCTTTGATTTCTTTTGTTTACAAGTAGAGTATATATGGTTAAAGCAGATACTATACATAAGCTTGAATGGTGATACCAAACTGGAAAAAGGTAAGCGTTTTAAATCTGAGGTCTTTTATTACAGTTTTTAAGGGTTCATTGCTGTACACCTGGTTAGGTGCCCGTAGGCAAAGATATCTGGCCCCCCTAAGACAGAATTATCTGAGCCTGTACATTGGGTACGCTAACAAGAGGTTAACAGTTTTAATCCCTCCAGAACTTGAGACCAAAGGTTGATTCTAATCCACAAAAACAGACAAGAGGGTTACCCTGTTCGGTTAACTGTTCACAAGACTATGCTCAGATGTTGGCACTTTGGGAGTAGAGGGCTAACCTGCTGAGTGGGTTTGTGACAAATTTGGTGGCAGCAGTGACATAATTTTGGTATCGCAAGCTTGTGTTGTTCAGTGTGTCAACTGAGACCGTAAGCTCACTTACAAAGAAAGAAAAAGGCAGTGATTTATTTTTAAAAAGGAAACAGAACTATTTCACTTGGCATATGGTCAAGTTCCTACCCGTTTTATTTTTTTTCCAAAAGTGCAAGTCAGAGTAGCAGTAGTGAGGGAAGAAGATGACTTCCGACTATAGCAGACACACTGTAAACTCCTTAAAGCAGTTGTGCGGGGACAGCGGAGTCCTAGTTGCAGTGAAAGCCAGCAAGCAGAACCTCACAGATGCCCTGATGGTAGCAGATACCCAGAGCAGCGAGTCATGCACCGTGACTGAAAAGGACCAAACCTTGAGTGTGGCAGGGCTAGCTGCCAGTACAGTGTCCAGATCTGATAAGGAGAACAACAGGGCCACTGTCAGTGAAGGGCCACAGCAGCAGGGAAAAGTCACCAGTATCCTGAATCCAGAAGTACACCGGCTGCAAATTGAGTTGCACAGGATGGAGCTGGAGTTCCAGGAGAAGAGGGAGCGAGAGAAGAGAGAGGCGGACCGTGAGGCCAAGTGAGAATGCCGAAAGGCAGAGCAGGAACAGCGGGACGCAGACTGTGAGGAGTGTGAGTGCCAGCAAGCTACAGAGGAGAAGAGAGAGGAGCGCCAGAGGCAACACGAACTGGAGAAGCTATGACTCTGACCAGTGGTACCAGAGCAGGTAAGTGGCTTGGGTTTAACTGGGACTGCAGGACTGGGTTACAAATTGAATTTCAAATTAATAGCCGAGTTTAAAGAGGGGAAGGATATGGATGCCTTTTTAAATTCTTTTGAAAAAGTTTGTATTCAGGCTAAAATTCCTAGAGAGTCCTGGAGCTTCCAGCTATCCCCGCTACTTACCGGGAAAGCTTGGGATGCATTGGGTCAAATGGACAATGAGGACAGTAATGATTACAGCAAGCTAAAAGCTGCATTGTTAAAAAAGTTTGAATTACCTGCTGAATCATACAGAGCTAAATTCTGTAAGCTCAGGAGAAGCCCTGATATGAGCCACGAGGAGCTAGCCACAAAACAACGTCAGTTTTTAAAACGTTGGTGGGAAGGAATTGAGTCAAACTCTGTTGATAAAACTGAAAATGTGATTTTATTAGAACAGTTTTTCTGGGCGTTCCCAGCAGTGCTGAAAACCTGGCTGGAGGACCAAGATCCCAAAACAGTGCAAGAGGCAGCTGAACTCTCTATGCCAAGAGCAGACCTGCTCTGAGAGCAAATGGGGTGGGCGTGGCAGTGCAGAAAGCGAAAAGCGCACCTTCAGGGCAGCTAAAACCCTCACTGCCTCCACCAAAACCAGTTAGCCCCATGTTTCAGAGAAAAGATTTTTCTGAAAAGAGAAGTGAATGTTGGTTATGTAAAGAAACTGGGCATATTGCTAGACAGTGTCCCAAAAAGGCGAGCAATAATATTCAAGGTGGTGCTAGAAAAGAAGTAGGCTGTTTGTGTGTCCCTGGAAGCATGCCAGTGAACATGAGGGAACACATGCACCCAGTCATGGTGAATGGTGTACAGACACAAGGGCTAAGGGACACTGGGGCATCCCTGACCTTGGTAAAGGGGGATCTGGTGAGCCTGGTCAGCTTATACCCAATAAATACATCACTGTACAGGACTTCACTGGTGAGGCGAAAACATTGCCCCTCACTAGTGTTCTTCTGGACTGGGGTGAAATGGGGAGCTGTGCAACAGGTAGCCGTAGCCCAAACCTTAGCAGTGGATGTGATCCTGGGCAATAATCTCAAACAGGAGATGGTGTCTGCAGTTACCCATAGCCAAGTGGCAAGGGAAAATTGTAGTTCCCTGGACCCCACAGAAGTCATTGTGGAAACTACTAAGAGGCTGGTTCCTCAGCCTGTGTCTTCAGATGGGGAGACTAACAAAAGGGAGGTAGAAATTTCCCCAGTAGCAAGTAACCACACAGCTACAGAGGGTTACTCTGAAGAGGGAGGGGTGACCCATTGTCAGAGGGTTGGGATTGACAGTGATCCTGAGTGCCCTGATGCTAGTGCTAGGGACCCTAGTTTAGCGACTGAAGGGGACCTGTCCCATGCCTTGGGAATGTGTGAGGGGTTTGCAACTGCTTAGAGAAGTGAACCTAGTTTAGAGAAGCTGAGGGCTTGGGCAGACTCTGACGGACACTGAGAGGTGACAGCAGACATAAGGTTTATTGGTAAAATGGACTTATGTATACTCAGGTAGTACAGACAGAGGGAGGGATGCTAGGCAGGCAACTTGCTGTTCCCCAGGGGTATCGTGAGCAGTTGCTCAAAATTGCACAGGATATTCCCTTTTCTGGTCATGTGGGAATTACGCGGACTATGCAGCGGTTAGTCCAGAATTTCTATTGGCCTAACTTCACCCAGCAGGTGAAGGAGTATTGCAGGTCTTGTCACCGGTGCCAAGAAATAGGGAAGGTGGGCAAAAAAACCCAAGCTGCCCTGATTCCATTGCCATAGTGGAGGAGCCATTCCAGAGGGTGGGAATGGATATTGTGGGGCCTTTAAATACTCCCAGCTCCTCAGGGAAGATATTCATCCTGACTGTGGTGGATTATGCCACCCGGTACCCAGAGGCAGTCGCCCTATCCTCACTGAGGATGGGCAAAGTGGCAGATGCCTTACTTGGGATTTTCTCCTGTGTTGGGTTTCCACAGGAGGTAATCACCGATTGAGGGGGTTCCTTCATGTCGGACCTGGTGTAATGTTTATGGGAAAAGTGTGGGGTGGTGCAGAGATGCACGACACCGTATCGCCCACAAGCCAATGGGCTTGTGGAAAGATTCAATGGTACCCTAAAGTCAATGCTCTGGGCATTTGCTGAACAGCATGGGAGGGACTGGGAGAAATACTTTCCCCACCTGTTGTTTGCATACAGGGAGGTGCCCCAAGAGTCGACAGGATTTTTCCCCTTCGAACTCTTATATGGATGCCAGGTACGTGAGCTCCTAGACTTGATCCAGGAGGACTGGGAAGGCAAGCACGCCACCAAGGGAACTCCCACTGTGGATTATGTCCTTAGGTTTAGGGAAAGGCTGAAGGAGCTTATGGGGACAGCCCAGAGCAACCTGGCAGCTGCCCAACAGAAACAAAAAGTGTGGTACGACCGCAGAGCTAGAGCTCACTCGTACATGGTAGGTCAGAAAGTCATGGTCCTTATTCTGGTCCGGAAAGACAAGCTACAGGCTGAATGGGCAGGACTGTACAAAGTGGTTAGGAAGGTAAATGACGTGAACTACATTGTGGAGTTACCTGACAGAAGACAGACAGAAAGGATATACCATGTCAACATGATGAAGCCATATGCAAATAGGGCTGACATGGTGTTTGCAGTGTTTAGTCATGGGGAGGGAAGGGACAGATGAAGAAGACCCCTTCTGGACTTGCTGGAAGAAACTAAGTGGGAGTCCTCTGTGGAGGCAGTAAAATTGTCTCCCCAGCTGGCCCTGGACCAGGTCCAGAAAGTAAGGGAGGTTTTACCAGACTTTGCCCCATTGTTTAGCGCCAAGCCTGGACTAACCCCCTTAGCGATGCACAATGTGGAGACAGGGACACAGACGTCAATACAGTGGACAGCATATCAGGTGTCAGAGGCTGTCCAAAAGGACATTAGGAGGGAAGTGGAGGAGATGCTGGATTTAGGGGTACTCCAGAGATCCCATAGCCCCTGGGCCTCACCTGTAGTCCTTGTGCCTAAGCCAGATGGCTCTACTCATTTCTGTGTGGACTATCATGGACTGAATGCAGTCACGAATTCAGAAGCCCACCCGATGCCCTGGAAGGATGAACTCCTGGACAAGTTGGGGGGGGTGACCTACCTTACAACCATTGACCTGACAAAGGGGTATTGGCAGGTAGTGTTGACAGACAGAGCTAGGGAGAGGTCGGCCTTCATCCCTCCAATAGGCTTATTTGAGTTTAAAGTAATGCCTTTCAGAATGAAGAACATCCCAGCCACTTTCCAAAGGTTGGTGAACCAGGTGTTAAATGGTGCTGAGGAGTACGCCGTGGCGTACCTGGATGACAATGCCATCTTTAGTACCAGCTGGGAGGAACACCTATCCCACCTTAGGGAAGTGCTGGGAAGGATACAGAGGGCCAGGCTCACTGTCAAAACCGAGAAGTGCCAGGTGGCTATGGAAGAAGTGGCATACCTCGGGCATGTGGTAGGCTCGGGACAGCTCCGTCCTAACCAACTAAAGATAGAGGTAATCCAGGCATGGCCCAGACCAGAAACACAGAAGCAGGTCAGGAGTTTTCTAGGGACAGCAGGGTACTACAGAAAATTTGTACCCAATTACAGTGCCCTGGCTGCTCCCCTATCTGACCTGACAAAGAAAAGGGTGCCCAAGAAAATTACCTGGGGCCAAGCCTGTGAGGAAGCCTTGTCCAAACTAAAGGAGGCACTTTGCAGTGCTCCTGTTTTGACAAGTCCTGACTATAGCAACACCTTTATAGTTCAGACTGACACCTCAGATGTGGGTATTGGGGCAGTACTGAATCAGACATCCAGCCAAGGGACAAATCACCCAGTAGTATACCTTAGTAGGTGGTTACTTCCCAGGGAGCAAGCATACTCCACAGTGGAAAAGGAGTGTCTTGCCATAGTGTGGGCCTTAAAGAAATTAGAGCCATACTTATATGGACAGCATTTTAGGGTGCAGACTGACCACAACCCCCTGGTTTGGCTGATGCCTATGGGAAAGAACAAAGGTAGATTGCTAAGATGGAGTCTTGCTTTGCAAGGGTATGATATGACAATTTTACATAGGCTGGAGCCAGAAATCAGAACTCAGATGGGCTGTTTAGGGTATATGAGAAGTGAACTGATTTGGGAAGCTCATCCCATGCAAGGGATAGAGCCCCCAAATTCAGTCTAGATGGGGAGGATTGTGATGTGGACAGCCAGCTCTGAGTGCTGTATCTTTTTTTTTTTTAAATATAAAGATGTATTACTGATTGTCTCTGTTGAGAAATCTGGTGCTCTTGGAATGATCTCATTTAACCCCCACCCCAGGTCTCTGCTACAAGATGAAAGCCATGAGCTAATTACAGACCCAGCCTTAATAAAGGATCTCCTGTTTGTCTGAGTTAATTATAGATGTAGTTGCTAAGAGGGAAGATCATATCCATTTTATGACATTTGGAGGGAAACTCAGATTATTACACACTGGTGCAAAGTTGTAAAGGCTCCTTGATGTCTGTGTGAGAGAGGACGCTTATCGTAGATCAAAGAGAGTCGTTTGAAGAACATGAGTTATGCTGAGGTTGCAGAATTTAATACTTGGAAAAGACATCTTGTTTTTGTATAGCTATATATTTTTATATATTCTGACAGAGGAGGAGCTTGGTGACCTCACACAAAGGGGTTGGCAAATACAGTTTTCTTTAAGGAATATTCTGTTTTTTACTGCACAGAGAGACACTTCTATCTAGACTCTGACAAAGAAACATCTGTGAGCACTTTAAGCAGGTATTTAGAGAGAGAGAGACAAATCTAAGTATTGTAGTAGGAATGGCACTGTTAAAACCTGTTTTGTTTAAGAGATTTGTATGTCTCATGATATAATAGTTCTGTATTTTATGTGTTACATGTTTTTTGTCTATTTTAGTAAAACTCCATTTTTAGAGCTTCCTTGGTCTGTCTTTGATTTCTTACATTTACAAGTATAGTACATGTGGTTAAAGCAGACACTATACATAAGCTTGAATGGTGATACCAAACTGGAAAAAGGTAAGCGTTTTAAATCTGAGGTCTTTTATTATAGTTTTTAAGGGTTCATTGCTGTACACCTGGTTAGGTGCCCGTAGGCAAAGATATCTGGCCCCCTGAAGACAGAATTATCTGAGCCTGTACGTTGGGTACACTAACAAGAGGTTCACAGTTTTAATCCTTCCAGAACTTGAGACTAAAGGTTGATTCTAATCCACAAAAACAGACAAGAGGGTTACCTTGTTCTGTTAACTGTTCACAAGACTATGCTTAGAGGTTGGCACTTTGGGAGTAGAGGGCTGACCTGCTGAGTGGGTTTGTAACACTGACCACCCATCCACAGCTGAAAGAGTGTCACTACATCTCTGCCGGACTTGAAGGTACACAAAAAAAATTACTTGGGTGGATCCTCCACTCCTTCCCAATAGACTGGAAGCCCTTTATCCTGCTGCCTTCATACAGTTGGGCTATAAAACTTAAAATGCATTGCACCAGAGGTACTGAGCACTGGCCCCTTTTACAAAGAGTTGCAAGCAAACTGGAGTGAGGGAATTCTTTACAGGTGTACCCAATATGCTGATGCACCTGCAGCCAAGTCTCTAAGGAAGCGGCCATGAAGGGGTTGGACAATTTCTCACCCTTAAGATTCCCCAAAGCAGCAGCCAAAGTGTCATTTCTAAGGTTGCCCATGAGTGACTCGTCATCAAGGCCTAGCCAGGGACAACCCACAGCTGTTGGACCTGTAGGTAGAAAGACAAGCTATGCTGCCCAGTAATATGCCCTGAAGTTAGGCAGCCCAATACCCCCCTCCTGCAGTTGTAGCTGCAGTACTGCTCTTTTTATTCTAGCACTGCCCCCCCACCACCACCACAACAATCTTTGTATAACTGCTTTGAGTGCTTTTAAATGGGCTCTGGGGAGCTTAACAGGTAAGGACTGATACAGGTAAAGGCAACGCGGCAGTATAGTCATTTTCACAACACCCACCCTGCATAGCAAGGACAACGGGAGCACCGTCCATCCTTCACAGTCTTCAACAGTCCTTGACAGGAGGGATTTGAAATTTAGGGCATATAAAGATCTAATAGCTGCTGATATGTGGACCCCCAGATACTTCAGCTGAGAAACAATTTTTAACCCCCCCAGGTTAGCAATCAGCTGAGCCCTGTCCAGTATGCCCACTGGAAGTATTTCATTTTTGGACCAATTGACCTTATGTCCAGAAATTTTCCCATGTAATTTCATCAATTGGTGCACTGCAGGGAGGTCTTCAGCCGGATTCTGTAAATATAATAACAGATCGTCTGCATACACAAAACCTCTGATTCCCCCTTGCGCCCTGATAGCAGCAGCCAGAGGTTCCAGGGATAAAACATATAGCAGAGGGGATAAAGGGCATCCCTGCCGAGTACCTCGGCCAAGGGTGAATGATTGGAACAAGGTGCCATTCACTGCTATTTGAGCCTGAAGGTTCATATACAAAATTTGGACCCACTTACCGAAATTTGGTCCCACTCCCATTCTTCCCAAAGTTTCAAAGAGGTACCCCCCAACCCACATGGTCAAATGCTTTCTTGGCATCTAAGGCTAGAACTGTTGCACCATGTTTATGTTTATTTTTGCCCCATCTGTAAATTATATTCAAGGTGCAATGAATATTATGTTTCCCCTGCCTCCCCTGTACAAATCTCGATTGATCAGCATGTATCAAACTAGGCAGTATGGTATCCAGCCGGGAAGCCATAGCCTTGTCCAAAATGTTATAGTCAGCTGTCAAAAGTGAAAGAGGCCTAAAAGAGGCACACCATGCAGGATCTTTTCTGGGCTTGGGTAGTACTGTTATTGTAGCAGATTGTGTGGAGAGGGGCAGCTCCCCAGTCCTCAGACTCTCCGCCAGCATGTCCAACAGAAGGGCTTGAAAAGTTTTAAAAAAATCAATAGGAAGCCCATCGGGCCCGGGGGCCTTTCCCCCTTTA
This sequence comes from Neoceratodus forsteri, assembly GCA_016271365.2. Lineage (NCBI taxonomy): Eukaryota > Metazoa > Chordata > Ceratodontiformes > Ceratodontidae > Neoceratodus > Neoceratodus forsteri. The sequence goes on from CM057450.1 coordinate 1,405,078,615, forward strand.
AGGGACCTAAGAGCAAGCAAGGTTCCCTGCTTTGTCAGAGGTGAGTCAAGACCACCTGCCACTTCCTCATCAAGCCTCTGAAGGGGGACCCCAGTGAAAAAGGAGTCATAGTCCCACTGATCTGGCCGAACTTCTGATGCGTACAGGGTTTTGTAGAAATCCTCAAATGCTTTCCCTATTTCCAAAGTGCTCCTCACAAGTTGCCCACGATTATTATATATGTGACCCACAGTTTTCTCAATTTATCATTTCTTTATCTGCCATGCCAGCAGTTTCCCGGCCCAATCCCCATCAAAGTGGGCTCCCATATTAGCTAAAAGAATGTACCTTTCGAGCTTCGAACTGCTCAGGGTATTATATTTCCATTTTAAAGTTTGGATCACTCTATACAGACCGCTTGTGGGATTGACTTTATGAGCATTTTCACCGGCCTCAATTTTTGATCGTAAAAAAGATTGCTCCCCCTCCTCGGTCCTCCTGCAATGGGCTGAATATGATATAGTCTGTCCCCTGACAAAGGCTTTCAGTGCCTCCCATCCAATCCGATGCAATGTAGCCTCCCTTTTATTAAACAACAAGAATTCCTGAATGCGATCTGACATGAAGGAGATGTAATTCTTGTCCTTCAGCAGGAGGGGATCTAGCCTCCATTGTTTCTGCAGCCTGGGTGTGTCTGGGCCTTTCAAAGTTATACAGTGGGGAATATGATTGGATAGAAGTATTGGCAGGTAAGTCGCCTCCCCCACCCCATTATCAAAGGTGTAGAGACTAATATTCTATCTAGTCTAGCATAGGCATGATGGGCATGGGAAAAAAAGCTATAGTCCCTGCCTGAGGGGTTGTAGTGTCTCCATGCACCAACTAGGCCGAGCTCAGCTTCCAGTTCACCCAGTGCTCTGGCATTCCTTGGCAAAGCCACCGGGGTGGTATTGGAGTGATCAAGCACTGTGTCTGAGACGCAGTTAAAGTCTCCACCCAGGACCCAAGGACCCTCCCAGATGGACATATCTAAGCCAACTTTTAGAAAAAAACAGGATCCTCTGTGTTAGGAGCATAAACAGATCCTATTGAGAGTGTGCCCCTTCCTGGAAGAGACACCCTAACTAAGATGTATCTATCCGCAGGGTCTACAATCCTACCCAGGATGTCCACCTGCATGTCACATGGAAACCAAACTGAGGCACCTCTCGCCTTTGATGAGAATGTGGATGATACGTAGGTCCCACCATAAATCCAGCAGTCTTTAGGGCTTCAGATGCTGTCATATGCATTTCTTGCAAAAATATTATCTGTCACTTAGATCTCTGTACCTCTGCCAGGACCTTCCTTCATTTCAGGATGGACTTAAGTCCATTGATATTCCAAGAGGTCACCTTAATGTCACTACCCATTGCCCTTGTTAGAGAAAATGCAGCCTGGCAGCTGCTCCCCCCCCCCCACATTTCCACATTGTGTACCAAGGTGCACTCCGGGTGCTACTGTGACCACCAGCACGCCTTATAAGAGCTCCCTGCAATCGGTCCAAAATGGTCTGCACATCTCTAATCTTTTAACTAATGTTAATAAAAACTCAAATCTCCTCAACCCCCACAACCCAGAACGCTTCCCACCTCGGTTTCATTATCCACCCACCTCCCACTCGATTGCCAGGTGTTCCTGTGACCCTCCACTCTGAGGCATCTAGTGCAGCGTTTGGTGGCACCTCAGGTTTGGGAGCCAGTTTCCCCCAAGCTAAACTACATCCCCAGAGTTCCCCCCTCTACTCATGAGAACTTCAAATTCCAGCCCCACTCCTCAGACACAATGGCATCTGAATATTGTTCCCATGCAAACAACAGGCAGTAAAGAGAAATACTAGAATTACAAAGCACATAATCTGATCATGAATGGCACTATGCATTAAACAAAACCAATAGGAAAAGGGCTATTAAGCAAACAAATAGTCCAGGCAGTAGTCCTCATGACACAAGTCGGAAATAATAATAATACAGCTGGTACTGCTAGATGGGAAAAAAAAGAAACAAATATAAAAATAAGCCCCACAAGACATGGCTTAACTAGTCTTGCTATATCGAACAAGAGTAATGAACATTTATGTTCCGGTAAAGAACCACTGCCCCTTCAGATATGTTATCTGCCGGTGAGAGAGAATGCAGAAATTAATGAAATAATAAAAGACATAACTGCATGCCAAGGCATGATGTTTGGCACAGTTAACCCCCACTGCTACCCATATCCCTAGACATGGTCGGGGAGGGCACAATGTCACCTGCATCTGCGGACTCAGAGGCCTGGATTAGCCCCATTAAGCAAGGCCATGAAACAGGAACCTTTACAGTGCAGGCCCCTGCCTCATGTAATCACCAAGGCAATGTAAGGATAAGCCATCGAAAGTCCACAGTTAATCAAAAGGATGCAGGAGAAAGAAATTAGAGCCCAAAAGCTAGCAACTTATCTGGGGTTAGTGTGGTCAGAGTGACGCCGCTTGTGGAGCCTTTCTTCTGGACTCCTCTTCCTCCACCCAACGCTCCACTGCAGTGGGACATACGAAGAATTTAGGAGGCTGGCCGACCCAGTCAATCTTGAGCTTTACTGGGTACATGAAGGTAGAGTACAAGCCCATCTTGTATAGTTTGGCCTTAATGGAGTTGCATTTTTGTCATTGCAGTTGCAGGTCTTGGCTATAGTCCTGATATATGTAGACTTTGGTGTTATGGAAGGAGATTGGGCCAATGCTTTTGGCGTTTTTCAAAATCAGTTTTTTATCAGCATATCTGAGGTATTTGATCAGATAGTGTTGTGGTCTGTCACCCAGTTTAGGAGCTGGCCCCACATGGTGTGCTCTTTTCATCTCGATTTCTGTGGTCTCAGCCAGAAGACCCAGGTTATCTACCAGCCAGTTGTGAAGCTCCTTTTCTGGGTTGCAGCCTTCTGTCCCTTCAGGCAGGCCAATAATTCGTAAGTTAGACCTTCGGGGCCTGTTTTCTTGGTCATCAATGGGAGCAGTCAGCTCCTCTAGGGACTTCTTCAGTCCATTATGTGCTGAAGTAACCTCATTTAGGGTGTCCTCCAGCTGCCCCACTTGTGTTTCTAATTCAGCTATTTGGGTGGAATGAGCTGCTGAAGTTTCCGTAAGGCCTGTAACTACGCCTTGTAGGTGAGTAAGCTGTACAGTGATGTTCATAAATCCCGTTTTCATCTCTTGCTGCATCTGCAAAAGCATAGCTGGGACTCCGGCCAGAGTTTTTCCGATATCTGCCATACCATCAGTGGGGTGATCAGCTATGCTCTCAGCTGCAAGTTCTGAGGCCGTTGGCCCACCGCTCAGCTCTGCCCTCCTGCTCACCTTCTTAGACAGTTCTAGTGCGTTAAAATTAAGCCTTGCTTGTTTGTTTTTATTCTTAGAGGAAGCCATAAGGTTCAGGCATTAAAATTTTAAGGTGATGCTAGTTCTCACTGGCCAGAGATAGCCCTTTTTAGATAAATTGTATTTAGTGCCCTGAGGAGATAGCTAGCAGACATCTGCCATGTTTCACAGCTAGCTCCTTGGCCTGTATGCTTACCCTTTCCTCTCTCTGTTTATTTATTTTTTATTTTATTATTTATTTTTTTCTCCCTACTTTCCTACAGCCTCCATGACCTTAAAGCTCCTGCTCTTCCAGTTGCGGGACAGGAAATTCCTGTATTCCTCAGTTGTCTCCTTCTTATTTGCTCAGAGTCAGACCTCCAGCAGCTGGGGGGGGGGGATGGAGAGATGGAGAGCTACTGTTTTCCTTCTAGAATGGTGAGTCTTTTGTGCCTCTGTGACCACTCCCTTCCTGCTCCCAAACAGGAAGTTCCTGTTGTCAGCCAAATCCTGTGCCTATAAAAGTGGAACTGGCTAAGGGTGGGATGGGGTGGAGGGGAGGGGAGGGAGGAAGGGCTATATAGTCCCAGTAGAGTAGTAAAATTCTAACAGCACCTCCTTTTTCTTGTTCTTCTCTGCCAAAAGCTATATAGAGCAGTTTTAAATCCAAACACCTGGCTTCCTGCTGCCTAAGCCACTCCCCCTAATTCATAGTACCCTTCTTCACCTAGCTAACTGCACAGATAACAGTTCCCCTTCACCCAACTCAGACAAACTCTCTAACTCTTGTTGATTGTTTTTACCCTAAATTGAAGGTCTCGGTTATAGGGTTCTAGTTCTTAAATCCCAGTAGAGTAGTAAAGTTCTAACAGTACCTCCTTCCTCTTGCTGTTCTCTGCCAAAAAATGCTGAGTGGGCAACTATCAATAACGTTAGATTTAATTTGGATAAGTGTTTTGTTATGCATTTTGGGCACACTAATAAGGAGGTAAGTTATATGACTGGTACCATATTTTAAAAATAACAGAAAGTGAAAAGGACATGGGAGTGTTGGTGTTAAATGATCTTAGACCAGACAAACAGTACAATGCTACCATAGACAAATGCAATAAAATGATGGGGTGCATAAGAAGGAATATTACTAGCAGGGTCATGGAAGTTGTATTATCAATTTACATGTCCCTGGTGAGGCCACATATGGAGTACTGTGGACAGTTGTGGTCTCCACAGGCAGTAGGTAACATACAAAAATTTGAAAGAGTGCAGAGAAGGGCTACAAAGCTAGATACTGTACAGGCCTGAAAGACAAGCAGTATAGAGAAAGACTCTCAGTTCTGGGTCTGTTCTCCTTGGAGACAAGGAGGCTGAGGGGGAATTTATAACTGTACATAAAGCAGCACATAGCCTAAGGAACTATCTATGCCTGGAGTTTAAATATTAGAGACTCAAGATACCACAGGCTCCAACTTAATGGAAGACACTTTAGAACATCCAGAACAAAGAACTGGTTCACACAAAGGGTGGCTAAGTACTGAAACTCATTACTGTCTGGAAGAGGTGCTAAACAGGAAAAGTGTGAACATATTCAAATGTAGGCTTGATGAGTACTTACAGAGGGGAGGATTTGATACTGCTACCCACCGAACTAGTGGCAGACAGGCTAGATGGGCCTTTGCTCCCTCCTATCCCAAATACTTATGTTCTTATTTATTTTTTGCTTCATGGTTGAACTTCAAGTCGGCTGTCTCCTGCTGTACCTAAGAAAGATGGCAGTGTGAGCATTTTCATATTAACACTCGTACTTCAGACTTTTTCAGCTAGCAGGCAGCCTACTCATAGTCCAACATGGTGGAGTCAGTGGCTGGTAATATAAGATATATAAAACAAAGGCACAAGGGCCAAATGAGATTTTTTTTTTGCATCTTGGTATTTAGGGTGTGTGGGATATTATGAATTTTAAAACAAAATACCATAGGAGCAAAACTTCATGCTTTCCTTTGCAACTAAACCTGGGGGAGGGGCAGCCAGGTACTATTTGTTGAGAATAAAACAAATAAAAAATAAACCACATTGTTTTTATCTTCTTTCAAATTATCCGGTTTTATTAAATCTGCCCATTGTATAAGCGAGACAACAACCACCACCCACACCCAGTGGGGGTTACCCTCTGACTGTATATAATGGAGATGAAATGGGCTGAATCTAAATATGCAATTTATCTTCAAGTGTTAGGGGGCAGGACTTTCTATGGCCTGCCCACTCCGAAGCTTCTTTATTTATTTATTTCAAAATTCCATCAGGAGAGACATACTGAACTGCTAACAGCTCATTTCCAGATGCACCTGGGGGCAAGAGGAAGAGGTAAGTTATAAGTAAGGAGCATAATCAAAAGAGTGAAGGCAAAATCACTGAAACAGATACATGCAGTAGACGTGTTTTAGACATAACTGAGATAACTTAGGTGATGGAGCTACTCTTAAAGTACAGAACAATAATCGGGTAATGAGGAGAACAGACTGACAGGGCAAAAATAGTGGGGGGGAAGGGGAAGGAAGAGCGTCATGAACAGTTGCCAGAGGCAGAAGAAAAGCCATGAAGAAGAAACTTTAAGGAGAAAGCAGAATGAATTGACAGGAGAAGGGCAGAGTTTAGGAGAGTGGTATGAGAAAGCAGATTGACCAACAGTAGATTTTTCTAGAAGGAATAGAGAAAGAATGGGAAGTATTATTGTGGAGAGGGTAGCAGGAAGCTGAGGGAGGGGATAAGAGTGATGTACAGTATGTAGGAGGGAAGGGAACCAAACCAGAATTTAGAAATAAAGCAGGCACAATGGAAAACGTTCTTGGCACTAAGGGAGGGGAGTGAAAGGGCTGAGTAGAGTGAGCAATAGTGGGTGCGAGGGGAACAATCTAAAGCAAAATGACGAAGAAAGTGAAAGAGGGTGTCAAGTCTGGCAAGGGAGGATTTGGGAACTCCTCTATAGACTATATCACCATAATCAAAAATAGAAAGAATCATCATTAAAATGGTTTCATAGCAGACAGGAAGCGAACATTCACTTTGTTCCTGTTTAATGCACTGAGCTTGGGGTGGAGCTTTTGGTATATGGCATCAGTATGAACCGAAACATCAAGAAGATGGTCAAACCATACCCTGATGTACTTAAAGGAGTAGTACACCCTCAAATCTTGTAAATGTTGTTTGTTTCCTTGTCAACAGATACATCTTTTCGTGTAGCTGTTGTGGGTATATGTGTTTGCTTTAGTTTGTTTTCAGTGTCCACAACAGCACCTGCAACTAGCCTGGGGATCTCCATTTTCTGGTTGGTAAAATATTATTGCCCCTGAGAGCTGCATTAGCCACAGCACCCATTTACACCATGTATCTCTATGCTGAAAGTACACATAGCCTGAAAAAACTGTCTAGAAACACACAGACTGAATGCAGTTTAAAGGAAAAAAATTGCATTACATCTAAGACAATTTGTAAACTTAATTGAAAGTTAATGTGGTATTTCACACCTTGCTGCAACTTGTTCTGTTGAATTCTAAGTAAGTAGACAGGCATACTGTTGAGTCTAAAGGGTCAGGACATATCACGTTCTCATATGCTAATGCAGCTCTTGGGCATAATGAGATTTCAACAACCATCAAATGGAAACCCCAGGCTAGTTACAGTGGCTGGTGAGGACAGTAAAAACAAACTAAAGTAAAGACATATCTCCCCGACAGCTACACGAAAAGAGTTGTCTGTTGACAAGGAAACAAATATCATTTGCAAGATATGAGGGTGTACTACTCCTTTAAAAGAGGAAACATCATCTATTATTGCACCATCAAGGGTATGAAATAATGGAAGAGGGAGGGGTGAGTCTGGAAAGCCTCTGAAGAGTGCCAAAAGTCATGGAAACTGTTTTTTTGGCATTGAGGGATAGTTGTTTGGACTGGAACCAGCACAGCTGATGCTGTGAGGTAAGACCATGGGAAGAGGAGCCAGATGCAAAAAGAACTGTGTCATCAGCCTACCTATGAATGGACACAGAGGAACAGACAGTGGGGAGGTCATTCAAGAATATGGAAAAGAGAATAGGACCCAGGACAGACTCTTGAGGTACACCTGAGCAGATAGGGAGTGGTGATGAAATAGAGCTTCTTCTAATCCAGACAGTTTGAGACCTTCTGTTAAGGTAAGAATTAAACCAGTTTACTGTAGAGACGGAAAAAAAACCCTGCTGCTTTAAGCTTGTTCAGAAGGAGGGGATGTGCCACTGTGTCAAAATCTTTAGCAAGATCAACACAAATGGCAAACATGATCACACCCTGTTCCATAACTGAGAGGATGGAGTCAGTGAGCCGAAGGAGGGAAGTGGAAGTGGAGTGGGATTTTCTAAAACCGGACTGGAAGGGGGTGATGAAGGAGGAGGAGGAGTCAAGAAAGAGAGTTCAGATAGTACAGGGTGTTTCTGTAACTTAACTAGGGTAGGAAGGAGAAAGGTAGTGCAGAAAGTACTAGGAGAAGAGAGATCAACACCTTTAGGGAGAGGAAGGACAGTAGCCTGCTTCCAGGCTGCAGGGATAGTAGCAGAGGAAAAAGAAAGGTTGAGGAGTAGGGTGATAGGCAATGTGATGGCAGGAGCTGAGAGAAGTAAAAGTTTGGGATCAAGGCTATCAGGCTACCACTTTTGTAAGGATTAAGGGCAAGCAAGGACTTAAGGAAAGCAGAGGTGGGGGTAGAAGAGAAAGAAAAGAGTGATTTAGAGGAGAATCTAAGAAGAGGGAAGAAAGGGGGAAGGGAGGAAGGGTGTAAGAGAGAATGTGCAAGAAGAAGAAAAAGTAGAAGGATAGGAGATGAGGGAGTCATCAACTCTGAGAGCAGGGGAAGGAGACTGGGTCAGAGGGGAGAAAAGAGAATGGATAACCTTCCAGAACTTGGAGGGATGATTAATGTTCTGGAGCATGGATGTAAAATATTTGGACTTTGCAAGTCTTATGACTTTGACTTTGGCATATGTGTTACGTAGATGACAATAGTTTGACAAAGCAGCTGGGGAGTCGGTGATCTTAAAAGAATGCCAGTAAGGTCTCTAGTATGGAAGCAAGCCATAGCCTCAGCTGTAATCCAGGAAGATGAAAGCCCTGTACTCTGTTTTTTCTCAGAGAAGTAGGATGATCCCATACAGCGATAAATTTGGAATGAAAATATTGCAGGGCAAAACTGATATTATTGGCTGTTGAGATCGTGGACTAATTGGTAGCTACTGGGTCAGCTAGAAGGTGATAAGTCCGGTGACCTAATGAACCTGAGATGGATAAATTCAGGGGGGCCTTAGGATGCTGTATTTTGTACACACCATAAACCATATGATGATCATTGAGGGCGTCAGGAAGGATACCTGCATCCACAATTCAGTGGGAATGAGATGAGAGGACCCAGTCTGAAAGAGAGAGATTTAAAGATATAAAATTTAGGCGAGTGGGGTCAGAAATCAGTTGAGTCAATTGCAGTGACTTTACATTTTGAGCAATTTTATTTGTATTGGGGGAAGAGTCAATTTGTGTTGAAGTCACCAAGAATATAAAGCTCACCTCTGGAAGAGTTAGATCAGATAGTTAAAATGAGCACAGTAACTAAAACAGGGGAAATACCAGGGCAACAGTAAACACCAGCAATAAAGATGGGGACAGAAAAAGGAAGGGAGAGTTTAAATAGGAGCAGCTCAAAGTAAGGTGGGGGGAGAGACAGCAAGAACAGTCACAAATTGGATACTTGCAAATATATAAACAGCAACATCACCACCCCTCTTTGTGCAATCGTGGCTGGCTACAGTGCAGCCAGGGATAGTTAATGCAGAATTCTGTACCTTAAGGAAGAACCAGGATTCAGATATAGCTAGTACATCTGTACGTAGGTTAAGCATGATTGGCTGTAGTTGGTCAATTTTTAAGAGAAGGTTATGGGTGTTGAACTTGGTAATTCTCAGTTCTTTGGGAAGTTTTAAGGATGAAGTAGTGATGGGGCCAGGATCAAGTTCAATGTCACCTGTTAGTAAAAGCAGCAAGGTGACAAGGAGTTTGAAATAACCAGAATGCTGCCTGGAAGAGGGAGGCATGAGGGAAATTAAGGAGGGAGAACAGGGGGAGAGAAGAGATAGAAAGCACCAGAGAGCTTCAAGGTGAAGTCGAAAAGAGGGAAGAATTTTACACCAAGGACAGCAGGGGAATCGAGAAACAAGTGATGATAAATTGCCTATTCTGAGTCAGTCTATTATATATTCGATATATATGTAACCCCCCCTCTGGGGCTTACCTGAGCTTGCCCCATAATTTCCCCATTTGTCCTGTTCTGGTGTCCCTGATTCCTCTTGTTGCCCCGTTCAGGTGTGGATTTTTGACCATGAGCTGCCGGCATGCCTGTTTGGGCTGGCACTCGCATAAGTGCCTTTGATGTCCCGACCTGTGATCTTGCAGGAAACCAGATAGTGATATAGCTGTCTCAGCGCCTCTCCCTTGCTAAGTGAGGGCCGGTGACCTGGAGTGTGCGGCTGAGAAGCCACCATGGGGCTAAAATTGAAGATCAAAAGTGGGCACCTAGCCCTAGCCCTAGCCCTAGCGAGGGCTCATGACTTATTCATGAGCCCTCATGAATATTAATGAGGTTGCTGCTTGCCTCCTAGGGGGCAGAGTTTCAGTGGCAGTGGCAGTGACAGTTAAACTGTGGAAAACATGTTAGTGAGTGTAGATTTGTTTGAAAGAGGACAGTTGGGGCTACAATCTGGTGGGGAGCTGGTCTGACTAAAATAATGTATTGGACTGCACCAGACTTATAAAGGGGAGAAACTGCACTAAACAGTATGGGACTCCATGTAAACAAATGGGAGCTGACATGTTTGTGATACTTGACCCCAAAATTGCAGCCAATCAGTGATCTAGATGCCCAAACTGGACTCAAAGGGACTCCTGGGAGAAGGCGGGGACTAATTCAGGTGCCTAGATCATGCCGCAATAAACGAGCAGGAAATATTGATCTCTATGGATATTGAATATTGATAGGCTCCATCAGTCAATCAGAACTCTGTTTATTCAGCTGATACTGTGTGGACTTTCTGGGATTTCTTCGGTCTGTTCCTGGGCTCCGGATGAGTCAGGACTATTCTGAGAGAGTGGACCTTGAGCTTCAGGGGCCTAACCAGGCCCCCTTTGGAGATTTGCTGGTTAGCAGAAGTGGACTGGAAAAGGGAAAGCAGGAAGAGAGACTGAGTTGAGATTCTGATTCCACAGGTACTTGCTGCAGGACTGAATCGAGAAGGGGAAAGAAGAAAAAGACTGAGCTGTGAACCGTTTTCCCCAGGTTACGAGAAATTGCTTAGCTGCTGTTGTGAGAAAACTAAATGCTACAGAAACCCTGCACTGGGAAGCTGAACTAGCTGAGAGGACTGTGCAGATGATCAGAATGTGACAGTAATTGCTGAGAGATCACTTGCTTGTGTGGGACTGTAATTGAAATCCTAATGAGGCACAGAATCTCTGGTCATTGGGGTGCTAGCCAGGAGCTGTGTGTGTCCTGAGTGAACTGGTGAAAGTGGCTGAGAGCTGAGGCCCAGCTGCAGTCGAGAAAAAGGTTGTGGATACCGTTTAACTGGAAAGTATGAACTGGTGTACAGGGGGATGTTGTTCCTGGGTCCCCCACTGTTGGATTGCACCTGCGCTTACTGGAATAGAGGCTAGCACCCACTCAAATTGGCACTGGATTTTATGGGAGTGACTGCCTGAAAACCTTTCTTGCTAAGAACTCAGTGCAGGGACTGCAGGAGGCTCCCCACCATTTGGGAGTCCTCACCCAGAGCCAGGGAGGGAACTTGCTAACCCCTTCCAAGTGGGACTCACTCTCTCTGGAGGTCACTGGCACTTGCTGGGGTGCTAGGGCTCCTGCGACCCATCTAGGGAGCTGGGCAGTGGAGCCATTCCCGGGTCTAGGCCTTCTGGGGTTGATGTTGTCCTGCCACAGTGCTTTGCAATGGTTCAGAAGCGGCTGAAGGTGACAACATAGAAACATAGAACATATAATTTGATGGCAGATAAGGACCGCTTGGCCCACCTAGTCTGCCCATTTCCCTACCTAATGGATAAACTGCAGATCCTAGTTAACCAACAGCCTACTTCCTCCTACCCCCCACTAGAATTGCCTTATGTCTGTCCCATGCATTCTTGAATTCCCCCACTGTTTTGGACTCTACAACCTCCTCAGGAAGGCCATTCCATGCATCTACAACCCTCTCTGTGAAGAAATACTTTCTCACATTACCTTTGAGCCGTCCCCCCTCTATCTTCAAATTGTTCCCCCTTGTTCTTGCACATCTCTTTTTCTGAAAGATGCTACCCTCTTGGATTTTGTTGATTCCCTTGAGGTACTTGAAAGTTTCTGTCACGTCCCCCCTCTCCAACCTTTCCTCGAAGCTATACATCTTAAGCTTCTTTAGTCTTTCTTCATCGAAAGCGTACGATTTGTTCCTGGACAATATGTCGCGGACATTATATTGCGGCAATAAGAGCAAGTGGTCAAAATAATGTTGATCTTTAAAGTCGCGTCTCTCATATAGTCGCGGTCTATATGTCGCCCTCGTTTTTTATGTATGTTAGCCATGGTTTTGGTGCTTCCAGCTGCAAAACTTCAGGGCACTCAAACTGGATGCTTCACATCTTCACACTGTATTATGCTTTTTGTAGAGCGTACAGGGTTTTGGTGCTGCCAGCTACAAAACTTCAGGGCACTCGAAACTGGATGCTTCACAGCTCGGGATCTCGTGTTTGGGTGCAGTGAGAGGATCTCAGATCTAGAATTGGGTTGCCACCTGGGAACAAGTGACCATCAAACAGTGTGGTTCATGTTAAACTCAGCTACAGAGTCAAGCCATACAAAAGTGAGGTACTGGACTTCAGGAGGGCTGACTTCGGCAAGATGGGAGAGTGCCTCAGAAAAGCACTAGCAAACAGGCTAGAAGGAGGGGTGGAGCAAAAATTGGAAATCATCAGAACTGCCATCACAGTGGCAACAAACCTTTGTGTGAAGCAAATAAATAAATCAAAATGAAAGAAAAAGCCACTATGGTTCTCAAAAGAGGTGACTGGGAAAGTCAGGCAGAAAAAGATAGCATTCAGGAAGTATAAGGAAACACAGAAGGAGCAGGACAGAGAGCTGTACCAGTTAAGGCAGAAGGAAGCATGGAAGGAAGTAAGAATAGCAAAGGCCCCAACTGAGGAAAAGATAGCCAACTCGGTTAAGAAGGGGAATAAAACCTTTTATAGGAACATCAGAGAGTATAGAAAGACAAAGTGAGGGATAGTGAGGCTGAATAGAATGAATGGTGGGTGGACGGAGGGGGACAGTGAACAAGCAAGGATACTGAATGAATATTTCTGCTCAGTATTCACAAAAGAGGAGGGGGAAGTGCCTAATCCAATTAACAGAAGCATTCTTGATAGGGGAGTCGATCCCAGCCCTTTCACAGAAGAAAGGGTTCTGCAAGAACTCCTAAAACTGAAGGTGGACAAGCAATGGGGCCTGATGGAATTCACCCAGAATTCTAAAAGAATTAAGGGGGGAACTAGTGAAACCACTGACTACTCTTTTTAATAAATCATGGGAGGATGGTGTGGTACCCGAGGACTGGAGAAAGGCGGATGTGATCCCCCTTCACAAAAGTGGGACCAAGACAGAGGCAGGAAACTATAGACCTGTCAGTTTGACCTCTGTGATAGGGAAAGTGATGGAGTCACTTCTGAAGGAAAGAATTGTTGAGTACCTTGAGGCCAGTGGGGCACAGAACCCAAGGCAGCATGGGTTCACAGCGGGAAGGTCATGTCAGACGAATCTAATAGATTTCTTTGACTGGGTGACCAAAGTAGTAGACCAGGGAGGGGCTGTGGACATGGCCTACCTAGACTTTAGCAAGGCATTTGACACCATCCCACAAAAATATTAATAGTCAAATTAACCAGCCTGGGAGTGGATCCCAGGGTGGTAGCCTAGGTAAAACATTGGCTAGAACAACAGGACACAGAAGGTAATAGTAAATGGAGTCACTCTAAAGAAAGAGGGGTTACTAGTAGAGGTACCGCAGGGTTCAGTATTGGGTCCAGTCCTTTTAATGTCTTCATAAGTGACATTGCAGAGGGACTGGAAGGAAAAATATGCCTCTTTCCAGATGACACAAAGATCTGCAACAGGGTTGATACACAAGAGGTGTGGAAAGGATGAGAAGGGACTTGGCAAGGTTGGAGGAATGGTCAGAAGTATGGCAGCTAGGATTCAATGCAAAGAAGTGCAAAATAATGCACTGGGAAACAAGAACCAGAGGAAGATTACACAATGGGGGGAGGTAAGTAACAAAAAGGAAAAGGACCTGGGGTAATCATATCAGATGACCTTAAGTTTAGCAAGCAATGTGAGAAGGCAGTAGGGAGGGCTGGGGTATACTGGGATGCATAGGGAGGCATCACCAGCAGAAAACAGGAAGTTGTTATCCCTCTGTAGGACGGTTGGTGAGACCCCATCTGGAGTACTGCGTCCAGTTCTGGAGACCCCATCTCCGCAAGGACATAGACAGGATAGAGGCAGTCCAGAGGAGAGCAACTAAAATGGTGCAGGGTCTGCAAGAGAAGCCATATGAGGAGAGACTAAAGGAGCTTAATATGTATATCCTTGAGGAAAGAAGGGAGAGGGGGGACATGATAGAAACTTTAAAGTACCTCATTGGAATCAACAAAGTCCAAGAGGGTAGTATCTTTCAGAAAAAGAGATGTGCAAGATAAAGGGGACACAATTTAAAAATAGAGGGAGGGAGGTTCTGGGGCAATGTGAGGAAGTATTATTTCACAGAGAGGTAGTGGATGCATGGAACAGCCTTCCTGAGGAGGTTGTGGGGTCTAAAACTGTGGGAGAATTCAAGAATGCATGGGACAGACATAAGGCAATTCTTGTGGGGGGTAGGAAGAAATAGGCTGTTGGTTAACTAGGATCTGCAGCCTATCCTGTAGGTAGGGAAATGGGCAGACTAGATGGGCCAAGCGGTCCTTATCTGCCGTCAAAGTCTATGTTTCTATGTTTCTATGTTTGTGCTTCACATTGGCATTTGGTGCTCTGTATGTCTGCTTCACACTGGGTTATGGGTTTGCTAATGAACTCGGGTTTGGGTGCTTTGTGCATAACATTTGGATTTGGAGCTCTGTATGTCTGCTTCACGAATTCAGGTTCAGGTGCTTTGTGCTTATCATTGGACAACGTGCTTTAAAAATTGCTTTTGTGCTTTGTGCTTCACACTTGGTGCTAAAATCCGTAAAATCTTTATTATAAAGGTTAAAAAGCTTGTTGGAAGAATTGTTACAATCATAAATAAAATAAAATCTTTATTAAAAAATCTTTAGACAACATTTATTTCTAGGACACTGGCTATGTCAGCAAGGTATTGTTTCAGTTCACGGCGTGCGAAATCACCGCAGATGTTTTTGTAAATTTTGTTTAGCCTCAAGTATTTACTGTTCTTCCTCGGCGGATCCTGCCCAAGCTCCAATTGCCTTCACTGCAGAGAAACAGCGTTCTGTTCTTGCCTCAATTTGTGAGCCAGTCTAGCACGAGTGGGATGGGCTATCATAACAGTTCTTGCAAAGGCTCGGTGCCACACTTCAAGGGCGTTATTACTTCGTGGAAGATCATTAACAACACGGTCATACTGATTCCAGAACGAGATTGGGTACCGTGGCTGGCGTCTACTTTTCTTGTTCTGTATGGTCTTCCAATGTATGTATCCTCAAAATAATCGAGTATTATTTCAAGATCTGCGAAGCTTACATCATCTTGTAGCATTTCAAAGAATTTCTCTACTAACTGTTGTGGTACAAAAGCAAGCGCAAGTAAGCATCGAATTTTCAGAGCAAACTCTTCCTCCTTGATGTACCACTGTTGCAAACCAGCACTTTGAATGTGGCGCCACAAAGCTTGTCCCAGATGAAAATTGCACCCGCTGAGGTCTGCATTTGGAACAATCTTCCATAAAACATTTATGGCAGCAAGTTCAAAGTCTAGCATAGTACTTTGTGCATTAAGTTTTGCAGACATTAATACCTCTAAGTGTTTAAACAACTTGAGGTAGACAGCCTCACTGCATCCTGGGAGAAGGCATACACACATGGACGGTTTACACCACTTACTAATGTGTGCAAAGTATACATCTGATCGTCTCCCCGTGGTGCAACACTAAATGTACCATCGCAAAACCAATGACCATTTTGTGCTAAACATTTAAGGTCATCATCACTTGCAAAAATTACAATGTCCTCGTTCACCTGTAAAAATGGTTAATTGCTAATAGTATTAGCATACTCCTGAATATCGCAGTGCTCGTTAGTGCTGCACTGCTGCCTCTGTCTATGAACACCTCTCTTCAAGGTGTCCTGTGATGGAAGAAGGTGTGCGTGTCGAACATCCACCTCCTGCAATCCTCGATGCACAACATTACGTGTTGGCTCCTCAGTGTCTCTTGCCCTGCACTTAATGCTTGCTCTTGCTGCATCTACCACAACCTTGCCGTGTATAGGGGCATGGTTGTGCTCTGTCGGAGCTTTGCAAATAGCATCACCAATAGTGTGTAGTCTTGCCCTGCAGCTTCGCATCTCGCTTTGCCAAATTATCTTATTTTCTGCTCCATCCTTCTCTTTGGTATACAAGTAATTATCAAGTGCAAGCTTAGGCTTGCCTTTCTGACTTTGAATGAACTCCATGTTGAAAATACCGCTGCAGTAATTTGAGACCTTAAGTAGAATAGATACAGGTGTGACTAATGATCAAATTAGATTCAAGCTAGATTAGGTCCCTGAGATAGCAAGTACTATCAGGAGTGCAATTAACAATCACGCTCGCTCAGGTATGGTGCTAGAATTGAATATAATTGAATGTAAGTGCTTTGTAAATAGGCTGTCACTGCTTTAAACAAGCTTCCAGTATGCCTGTCTGTAGGAGCGAAATCATGGGGAATAATATGACCGATTTAAATCAGACTACACAACGGACAATAAGTTGGACAACATGTCGCTGCTTTAGATCGTGGCAACATTTTCGGCGTTGTTTACTCCGGTGCTTAAATGGATAGGCGACATTTAAACTGTAATTATATGACCGCGGTATTAAATCCTGCGACTAATCGTCCTAGTGCCTTCTTCATATGTCTTCAGGTGCAGACTCTGCGCCATTTTGGTTGCCCTCCTCTGGACAGCCTCCACCCTGTCTATGTCTTTGTGGAGATGGGGTCTCCAGAACTGTACACAGTACTCCAGATGTGGTCTTACCAACTGTCTGTACAGAGGACCAACAACTTACTGTTTTCTACTGGTGATGCCTCTCCCTATGCATACCAGTATCCCCCCAGCCCTCCTTACTGCCTTCTCACATTGCTGACCCCTCTTTAGGTCATTTGATATGACTACCCCCAGGTCCCTTTCCATTTTTGTTGTTGTTATTAAGTCACCCCCATTGTGTACTCTTCCCCAGGGTTTTTGTTTCCCAGATGCATTACCTTGCACTTCTTTGCATTGAATCTGAGCTGCCACATATTTGACCATTCCTCCAACCTTGCCAAGTCCCTTTTCATTCTATCCACCCCATTTTGTGTATCAACCCTGTTGCAGATCTTTGTGTCATCTGCAAAGAGACATACCTTTCCTTCCAGGTGCTCTCTAAAGTCACTTATAAAGACATTAAAGAGGACCAGTCCCAGTACCGAACCCTGTGGTACCCCACTGGTTACTCTCCTTCCTTTACTGTGAACTCTGTTTACTATTACCCTTTGCATCCTGTTGTTCAGCCAGTTTTTTATCCAGGCTACCACCTTGGGACCCACTCCAAGGCTGGCTACCTTATATATTAATCTTTTGTGTGAGACTGTCAAATGTCAGGATACAGATAACTATTTATCCAAGGAGTCCAAAGTTGGAGTTGCCTAGGAAGAAGTACAAATGGAGCCAGGGTGTAGTAGTGGATTGTCTGGTGGAGACAGAGAGTCAGTTGGAAAAGACCGAGATGGACCTCAAGGAAGTATTCTGCCATCACCATTAACAAAGCCATATTACTTTGGAGCACCATGGCTTCCACAATTTTCTGGAGAGAGAGACGGAAGCAGAACCAGCGACTTAGGGGAGTTTCGCTTGAAGATGCAGGCTATGTTTAGATTATACCAGGTCCCCAAGCAACAGAAGGTTGAAATCCCGATTGGGGAACTAAAAGGAGCTGCTCACTGAGAAGTACAGTCCTGGCCAAATGGAGCAAAAGTTATGGCAGAACAGATTCTACAGAGGCTATAACAAATATCTGATGCCCGAACTGTGTCCGACTTAAAGATGAAATTCTTTTCTTGCACTCAGAAGCCCCAAGAGACCCTGCGTGAGAGTGCATTGAGCCTGCAAGAGCTATTGCTAGCTATAGAGAGGGTAGATGCTGAGGAAGTCCGAGATGCAGACCGAGTGTTGGTAGAGAAGTTCATGGAAGGGGTACATAGTGAAGCCCTGAGGAGAGAGCTCTGCATGTTACATTTGCAGAACCCTGAGGCTGATTTCCTAGATTTTAAGGAAAAAGCAATTAAGGTATTTGGTTCTGGACACTCTGGAGAAGAGGCTGTGGCCTATCTACAGATGGCAGCTTCAATGGGAACTGTGTGGCCTGGATATCCTACAAAGAGGTGGATGGAAGACATCGCTTGGAAAAAGAGACTTCAACCTGAGGAACTGCCCCTACAGAGAGCATGGAAGAGAACCTGTTGCATATCCAAGCTGGTATGCGGAGCATAAACAGATGTGCGGATCTATGATGCAGACACCGATCTGTTCTGTGCAGGCCAGCGCTAATCAACACTCCGAGCTGACCGAGCAGATTGCCACCCTGACCCACCAAATGGCAGAGATGTGCAAAGAAATGCAAGGCTTAAAGGCAGGGTGGAAAAATGAAATGTCCCTTAATCAGCCTGTAAAGGAAAGAAGAGAGAATGATTGCATTGATCATCTGAGGAGAAGTGAAGGAAGGCACCCCATGGATTGATTTGATAATCAAGGAAGGCCCATCTGTCGTCAGTGCAGCGTCAGTGGCCATGTGGAGCGGCGATGTAGTCAGCCAGCTGATGCCACCTCAACTTTAAACAGAAATTATTCGGGGATGAGGACCGACCCTTGAAGAGCAGACGACCAAGTCCAGCAACCCCACTAGAGCAGTCTTGCTTCATTGGCAAAAGTCCGATGGTACTGGTAAAGGTGGACGGTATTGAACTTATGGCTTTGTTGGATACAGGATCACAGGTCACCACGATACAGGAACGAGACTTCTGGAGATATTGGATGCCCGATGATCATAAGCCACCTCCCAGATCTTGGGTGAAGTTAATAGCAAGCAATGGAGATGAGGTACCGTATCTGGGATATCTGGAAGCTGATATCCAGTTGGGAAAAAACACTCAAACAGACAAGGCATCATTATTAGCGACCTGGAAGATGATCATTTGCCACCATTAATCTTGGGAATGAATGTTTTACAAAATTGTTTCGAAGAGCTGGTACACATCCTTCAACAGAAAGCTAAGCACGTACCCCAAGTGGATAAACATGCTCTGCAGCAAACTATCAATCCTCTGCAATGCCACCAATGGTTTGCCAATGCTGACGGTGAGATTGGTAAAGTGTGAGTGACAGACACCAGGCCAGTAACATTAAAGCTGGGCACAGAAACCACCCTATGGTGTAAAGTAAAGGTGGGCCCGAGGGGTCAGGATTATGATGCTTTGATGGAACTGTATCCTGCAAAAAAAGAAGAACCCATAATCGTGGCTCAGAGTATAGCTACCATGACCAGAGGTTGGATTCCTGTTAGAGTGCTAAATTACGGGACTCACAATGTGCAACTATACCGTAATCAGCCGGTTGCCCAAATCCACACCGTGTGCTTGCATTACATTATTGAGGCTGAGAAATAGACAAGGGTGGTGCCTGGGGAAGAAATAAAGAATGTTGGTATACCGAAATGGGCTGAAGAAATCAATCTGGACGATCCCAAGACACTGCAGAACAGAGGGCTGATGTACTGGAAGTGGTTTTACATCATAAAGAAGCTTTTAGCCAGCACCCATTAGACTTTGGCCTAGCTCACTGTGTATATCACCACATCTGTACAAATGGACATCCACCAATCAGGAGCGATTCAGACTAATCCCGCCAGCAATGTGCCAACAAGTGAAGGAGATGATCAGAAAGATGAAAGAGGCTGAAGTGATTAAAGAAAGCCACAGCCCATGGGCAGCTCCAATTGTTTTGGTTAAGAAAAAGGATGGTAAAATTCAATTCTGTGTCAATTATCGCAAGTTAAATGCCATCACTCATAAGGATGCATATCCTTTGCCCCAGATAGAAGATTCTCTCACGGCTCTCCAGTCTGCCGCTGTGTTCTCCACTCTAGACTTAACCAGCGGATACTGGCAAGTTCCTATGGCACCAAAGGATCAAGAAAAAACAGCCTTTATCACCCCCCATGGGTCTTTTTGAATTCACGAAAATGTCTTTTGGATTGTGTAACGCCCTGGGAACTTTTCAGAGACATGTTGAACATTGCCTTGGAAGTCAAAATTTTGATATCCTATTACAATAGCTGGACAATATCATTGTATACTCAAAGACTCATGAAGACCATTTACTACACTTGGGAGAGGTGTTTCAATGACTAATTCAATATGGTCTTTAAATAAAACCATCTAAATGCCATCTATTACAATCTAAAGTAAGTTACCGGGGACATATAGTTTCCTCTGAGGGAGTGTCGCCAGACTCAGAGAAGACAGAGGTGGTAAAAGATTGGCCTGTTCCTACTACTGTCAGAGATGTCCGAAAGTTCCTAGGTTTCGTGGGGTATTACCGAAGATTTATCAAGGACTTCTCCAAAATTGCTGTGCCATTGCACAAACTTTTAAGAGGATCGACAGAGGGTCAAGTCCCAAAAAATTGTCCTGTTGTATGAGCAGCTGAGCAACAGAGAGCATTCGATAAGTTAAAGAAAGTACTAACTGAGGTTCCTATATTAGCTTATCCTGATTACACGAAACCTTTTCTTTTATATACCGATGCCAGCAACAAAGAGTTGGGTGCGGTACTCGTGCAGGAACAAAATGGTGTTGAACGAGTTATAGCTTATGCACGCCGAGGACTAAGAGGCTCAAAGCAGAACGATGCCCACCGCAGCTCTTTCCAACTCAAGTTCCTAGCCTTGGTATGGGCCATTACAGAAAAGTTCAGACAATATTTGGCTGCTACCCCTTTTATGGTCTTCACAGATAACAACCCATTGGTACATTTGAATACTGCAAGGCTTGAAGCACTCGAACAGAGGTGGGCCTCCAGACTTGCCAGTTATCAATTTTCCCTGAAATACCGTTCTGGTAAAGCGAACGCAAACGCGAATGCATTGTCCCGAATGCCTGGACAAGAGGAAACAGAAGTAGATGATACCTTGTTGGAAAACATAGAAATGCTGCCTTTTCTTCAAGTACCGGCTGAGATTGTACAAGCTTGTTGTCAAGTTGTTCCAGAGCCAGAAGTAAAAACCTGACCTGAAGTAGATGATACAATTGCGGACCAAAAAAGTTTATGGGTGAAGTTGCAGGACCAAGATCCTACTGTCAAACAAGTTAAAGCTCTAGTTTCCACACAGAAACGTATGACCCAGCAAGAACGGAAGAAGCTAAACCTAGAAGTAATGAAACTTTGGAGGCACAGAACTCATCTGGTTATAGAAGACTGTCGCTTAGTTAAGAAAAGTAGAGACCCCACTACGCATATGGAATTGACCCAGATCATAGTTCCCAAGACCAGCGCATCAGTAGTATTAGAAGCATGCCATGATCACTCAGGACATTTTGGACACAAGAAAACCGAGGCTGTTATTAGAAGAAGGTTTTACTGGATAGGAATGCGTAGTGATATAGTAAAGTGGTGTGAAGAATGCCTAGCATGTAATTTGAAACGTAGAGAAAGAAGTAACCAAAAAGCTCCTCTTCACCCTGTAGTTAGTAATGCACCATTGGAATTAGTTTCTCTAGATCACCTGAAGTTGGACCCAAGCACCAATGGACACATATATGTTCTCACAATGGTCGATCACTTTTCAAAGTTTGTGGTTGCTAGTGCAGTTAAAGACCTATCCACTTGAACTACCGCTGAGATCTTTCTGAGATGTTTTGTGCGACCTTTTGGTTATCGGACAAAAATCCATACAGACCAAGGAACTTCATTTGAACCCAAGCTCTTTCATGAACTCTGTACCCTTTACGGAAGTCATACATTGAAAACCACTGCCTACCATCCCCAAAGTAATGGACTCTGTGAAAGAACAAATCAGACTCTACTTGAAATGTTGCGAGCCTTACCAGAGTATAAACGTCCATACTGGCCAGCTCTGCTTCCCGAACTTACGTATCTATATAATAATACCATACACTGTTCTACTTGTTATACACCTCATTATTTAATGTTCGGATGCCACAGAAGACTTCCCATGGACTTAGCATTGGAAGTACCGCTTAATGAAACCAAAGTAAAAAAGCCAGTTACGAATTGGGTGCAAGAACATAACCAACGTTTGCAGGAAGCTGGACAAATTGTAGGCAAACATGGAGCAAGTGGAGCAAAGACAAAAAGCAAACTATGATACCAAGGCTAATGCTACACTCTTACTTATTGGAGAAAGAGTAATGTTGAAGAAAACTCAAAAAATGCGCAAGTTAGCTTCAAAATGGGAACCTGAACCTTACTGCATTATTGAGATCCCTTATCCTGAGTTACCAGTATACAAGATCCAGCAATAATTAGGAAACAATACCAAGACTGTTCACTGAAATCTCTTAAAAGCCTGTACTTTTAGAGATGCTGTTCCAGCAAAAGATATGGACAATGCTACGCCAAAGGAGAGGCAGGAGTCCATAAAGGACGGAATGTTGGGACTAGAATAGCAAACAGTTAGTGCAAAGAACCTTGGATTCGCATTTCCAGCGTGAATTCCTTTGACCACCTGATTGTTGTACCAGTGATAAATCCTGAAATGCCAGATCTTATGGAACCAGAATGCATTGTCCAAGAACCCATAGGTTTCCAACCATAGGTGCTGGAACGGGAGGGGGGGCACTAGGGCCATGGCCCTACCACTTTCATAAGTGGCCCTATCACTTTTTGCTATCATGGTAATATATTTAATAGGGGAAAATTTACTCCTTATGTCCTTGGCCCTACCGCTTTTCAAACCATTCTGGCACTACTGTTTCCAACCCTGTAGATCCCAAAGATCTAATGGCGGTGTTCCCCCTAAAAGGAATATAATCGAAGCCTCCCAACTTGTCTCTTGTATGTAGATCTATTCAAAGTAATTCCCCAGACACAGTCACTTTAGTTTAATAAATTTAAAGTTTTGCAGTAGTTATAGATATCTTAAAGTATTTCACCAAAGTAAGGTTTCATAAAGTGTTAAGTAAAATGTAAGCATGTTAAAAAATTTTTTATAAAGTGTTTAAGGAAATACATGAGGACATGTATTTTTAGGCGGGCCCGAATCTGTAATGCTCCAAAGTTGGGGCATCACAGAAAAAGCAAATAAACAAATAAAATCGAGGTTTACAGATGCCCAGGGTGCCTGCTGTAGGTGTGGGCAACAAGGTACAATCATATTAAAAAGGGGCCCTCACAAGTTAATTCTCCTTCCTATAGTGGGGAAGCAACTGTAAATAATATAGCAGAGTGCCTTGTGCACTTAAATATTGTCAAAAAATAGACTTTGATGCAGCTCCAGTAACAATGGTCTGGATGGAATGTTGTGCAGAGCTGCTCATGCACAGCATTGCACTCCAGCCATTCTAGAACCCTGAGGGGTTCAAGTTTAAAGTTTAACAGTTTTTTAGTCAGTTGTTCCTGGGCAGCTGTAGAGGAGAGAGGACACAGTAAGTCAAAGGGACAAGGAAGTGCTTACCTGGTTGTTGAAGCTGCCCCTGAGGACTTAGCTATGTGCCTGCTCTGCCTCCACTGCCTAAAGACTCCTGCTGCTGCTGTACGTTGCGGTAGGTGGTGCTACAGGGGCACCACGAAGAAAGAAACGTCCAGTTTGGTTGTTTTTGGCACTGTTTAGCACTGTTGTTTATTTATTTTGGCCCCCATTTATTTAAAAGTTAATTTTAGTCCCTCGTCGGCGGCAGAGAAGATCCGCATCGCTCCTGTCATCTTGTCGGCTGTCCAAGGCCCCCTGACGTCCTCCCTGCTGCCTGAGTCTTTCCCTTCCACTGCCAGAAAACCTCCCGCCTCCTTTCTGCTTCCCCTGGTCCCAGTAGTGAGCAGTGAATCAGAGGCAGCACGCAGATTTGTGCTGTCTGCCCAGAAAGAGAGACTGTGTTTTTTTTTTTATTTTAAAAGTGCGCAGTTGGCGCTTAGAGTAGCGGCTGATTGCTGCCTGAGCTTCGGGTCAGAAGGACCCTAAATTAATATTCAGGAGGGCTGGCAGGTAGTGACGCCCACGGGGAGGGGCCAGGACATCAAGGCCAAGCAAAGGCCTATAAATATTCATAGGAGGGGCGGGATTAAGGAGGCGACTCACCCAGAAGTGACAGCAGGCTCTCTTGAGCCAGATATTTAAGGGGGCCCTGCCACAGAAAATTAAAGGGTGATATAGGCCTCTAGGTAGAAGGGCTACCAGGCCCAAGGTAATGAGGGCATCAGGTCCACAGGTTTAAAGAGGGCTTCAGGCCCAAAGCAAAGGTGGGCACCAGGCCCAGATTAAAGGGAGGGCTACCAGGCCCAGTTGAGAAGAGGGCACTAGGCCCAAAACAAAGGTGGGCAACAGGCCCAGTTAAAAAGAGGGCACCAGGCCCAAAGCAAAGGTGGGCACCAGGCCCAGATTAAAGGGAGGGCTACCAGGCCCAGTTGAGAAGAGGGCACTAGGCCCAAAACAAAGGTGGGCAACAGGCCCAGTTAAAAAGAGGGCACCAGGCCCAAAGCAAAGGTGGGCACCAGGCCCATTTCAGGCAGTGCATCCAGGCACAGTTAAAGAGAGAGCACTAGGCCCATGGTAATAAAGGGCCCTAGCCCAGCGAGTTAGGGCAAGCCAACCGTGAAGTAGTTAGGGCAGCCTCGGCCTAGCCAGTTAGGGCAAGCCAGCCTAGTGGCAGTAAGAGTAGCCCCGGCCTAGTGAGTTAGTGCAAGCCAGCTCAGTGGTAGTAAGGCCAGCCCTGGCCTAGTGAGGTAGGGCAAGCCAGCCCAGTAGTAAGTAGGGTGCATAGACCCCATAGCAAATAAGGCATTTAGGCCTCTAGTGTTCGGGGCAACTAGTATAGGGCAAGTGGTACACCCCAGTATAGTGATTATGGCATTCATAGCAAAACATTCAGGTGTAGCCAGATCCTATTCAGGAAGGTCCTAAAGTCAGAAAAGGGTCCCATCAAGGGTGCTTAGCTCACAAATACTGCAAAGTAACTGTAACAACTGTACTGTTTATGCACCGTTTATTGCTAAAGCATCTTAAAGACTGTGAATTGCTAAAAGCACCAAGACTGCATTGTGACAGTAGGATTGTGGTTATTTGGCCCTGGTTGTATGAACTATTGTCCCATGTATCTGAACAATTGCCCCTGGTATCAGAACAATTGCCACTGGCATCAGAACAATTCCCCCTGGCATCAGAATAATTGCCATATGCATCAAAGTAATTGCCCTGGCATCAGAACAATTGCCCCTGGCATCAGAATAATTACCCCGTGCATCAGAGTAATTGCCCCTGGCATCAGAATAATTGCTTCTGACATCAGAATAATTGCCCTGGCATATAACAATTGTCCCACAAGTAAATAATTGCCCCAAAGTAGATAATTTGCCCCTTCTCCTGGCAAATTATCTGGTCATTATGCAGTCCTCTTGGCATTGCAAGAAGGTGTATCTAATTGCTACATTGTTGCCAGCATATGGAGACAGTCTCAATCTTCTACCACATTGATGTTCCATGGTGTGGTCTGCTGTTCTACGTGTACAGAATCAGTCTCTACCTGGAGGAAGACGTCTTCATCATCATTCTTCACCAGAAAGTGTCAGACCATCAGATCATCTACTCTGTCCGTGTCGTTCACTGAAGTTGAGTTCGTCACCGTTCATACAAGTCACACCCGCCATTTCTTCTGTTTTACAGTTCAAAGTCACGTTCGCCGGAGTTCAAGCGCAACATGACCGCCGTGCCAGTGTCGTTTCATTTGGTTCCTGATCTGGACGTCCCGGAGTTGGCTGCCCTCCTCAGAAGAGTGCGCACATCCTGGAAGAACCTGGTCTGCACCCCCTGGTCGTTCACTGCAAGTCGAGTTTGTTTGAAGCCCAGTTCAGTACGCGTCCGCCGTTTCCTTATTTTGTTCTAGTTCCTTGTGACAAGACTACAGAATTAACCATCTTCACTTCAGATCCTTCTGGTTCCTGGTTGCATCAGAGATCCATCTTCACCTCAGATCCTTCAAAGTCTTGCTGGCCCTTGGAGTGCTGCAGCATCGTTTAGGTCATGGTAGTCCTCCAGTGGATTAGTCACCAAACATCTCCTGGTTTCTCTTCTTCCTTGGCGGCCCTGGAAGTGGGTTTTGGCTGAGGGATCTTTTGTATCCAGTGTGGAATCTGACAGCCCATAAGGGGGTTCATTCCAGGAGCCAGCTTCTCTGGTTCATTCTTTCCGGCAGCCTTGGAGAGAGTGGGCTTTTGCCAAGAAACCTATGGTCTGTTCACAAAACCTCTCACCACCCCAGTGGCCTTATCTAGGTCCTTGCTGGGAATTGCGTCTTAGTGTTCTACAGTTCTGTTTACTTCTCTTGTAGCTACCAATGAAGAACGATGGAGAGCACAAAGACTTCAGACATTTGGACTTTGTGATAATTCTGTGGTCATTGTAAAACCACGTATTGTGGGTAGTGAATAACACCTGATTTCAGTCTAAGTATTATTTTCACTCACAGGTTACTGCTAAGGAATTTTAGAAGTACAGTGGCAGTAGGCCAAGGTGCATATCAAAATACTTTGTGTAACTATTTTAGCAGTGTTAGATAGAAGTAATTCTGTTCTCTCTATCACCCTGTTGTTGTGGTGCTTATCCCTTCTTCGACTGTGTCTCCCTACACACTGGTACTGAATAAACGGCCTGCGGGCACTGAATCTCTTGGACGACTCCTGCCTCTCCTTGTCTGGGTAACTTTTATCTTATCCACAATAATTCAGACCTTGGTGTTCCACTCACTCATTCCATCTACAGAGCACCACACATTTATACCCCATCTGCTGGTTGTGGAAGTGTGGGTCTTGATGAAGGACACAGTAGGCAAGAATTTAGGTAAAAATCCCACAGGATGGCATAATTTATTTGCTTTTGGAAGTTTTTTAAATACTTTATCAGATGCAAAATAATAAAGAAGTTATTTCAGGTTTGGCTACTTTATTTACTTACTTTTTTGTTTATGTATTCACCAGTGAAGCCTAGCTACTGGACATCAGCTCCCACTTATTAAGGTTTCACTAGGGATGCCCTTCACTAAGGAGGGGTCTCACCAGCCTTTGTACTTTCCCATGAGTCCAATCTAGCCAACAAGCAAATATCTCTACTCCGTTAAAGTCTGCTGTCAGCCCCCTCTTGGCTAGTTGGCACCCTTCTTAGTGCTCTTTGACAGGCTTAACCAAATTCCCTCACTTACCATCCCTCTGTTCCAGTGGTCCATACCCCATACCAAGCCAGTACTGCAACTGCACAGCTCAACCAGCTGTTCAGCACCAAACACTCCCACTTTTAGCTTTGTATAGGCTTTTTCTCTCACTTTTGTTTCTCAGATAGTCTCTCTCCAGCTGACTGACTAAAAGCTGCTGAGGGAGCCTTTTTATAGCAGAGAATCACATGATCTGTCAGTCAAATTCAAATTTTACATCTTTAACATTCAGTGTGTACCAAAATAACAATAGAAACAGTGATAATGAAACACCCATTTTAAAACTGAAAACAATACTGTACATATTCATTAAACACGATTCATCTTCACTTTACAAAAGTTTGTAGCATATTTCCCTTAATTACTAGGAACCGCCCCCTCAAATGCCACTACTCTCTGATCCTAGGTTTTATAAAGCCAACATTTCTAGGTGCATTCAGGCCTATAGGGAAGCAACTGTTATCTGGCTGCTTGGAGTCTCCAACCCAAACCAGTCACAGTCTCCTAAGTTAATGGAAACTCTTGCTGCACTGGAAAACTGCTTTTTAGATTAACTTTTCTTTTAAAGCAGCAATACTAGTTAGCCAGCACAAAATGTCATCCTACCTTTTTTAAGTAGTTATGTATTCCTGATAATCTATAAGGGGTCTGCCTTGACTGACATCTTGATTTTTCTGTACACATTGATGCAATTCACCGAAAGCTTCACCTTAAGCTTGGTGCTTTGTACAGGAATAATGCGAGTATACCGCTCCCTGACCGCTGAGAAATTGTCCTAAAAATGATCCTTCCTATTTTTGTCTATGGTGATTTAGTCTACAGTAGTGCCTCTAAATCCTCCCTTGCTAGACTGGACACCCTTTTTCATTCTCTCTGCTGCTTTGCTTTAGATTGCCCCTCTCATACTCAGAGTCACCACTGCTCCCTTTACTCAGCTCTTTCCCTTCCCTTTCTTGATGCTGGGCACCTTTCCCATTGTGTCTCTTTTTTACCCAAATTCTGGTTCAGCACTCTTCCCTTAGAGGCATGTAATGTTAGCGACTTTGGAATGGTGAGTACCACTGTCGGAGAGGGAATGATGGTGATGAAGGAACGGCAACATAAGTTTTACCCTCTCCCCAAAACACAAGTTTTACCTCCTCCCCAAGGTGCTATGACCTTAGAGTTGGTTATTTAAGTAAGGGTGGTGTGAGGGGCCAAGCCCCTGCAGCATAAGTGTGGGCGGGGCCCACTTAAAAACAGGTGCTGTTTCAGTCATCGATGACAGTGCTTCGTGATTCCAGACTTGCCATTCTGAAGTCACTAATATCACATAGAACTCTTCCCTTTTATCTCAAATCCCTTCTTTCCCCTCCTCCTTCTTCCTCCTACCCTCTCCGCAACAATACTTTCCATTATTTCTCTTTTTCTTCTAGAAAATCTATTGTTGGTCAGTCTGCCTTTTCTTACCGTTTTCCAAAACTTTGGACCTCCTTTTCCCTTTCTATTCATTCTGACTCTTCTCCTTCCTCCCTAAAGTCACTTTTTTCTGACTTTTGTCATTCTACCTGCAACTGCTTGTGACCCTTCCTCTTTTTCTCCATTCTCTAGCCTTGCTCTCTTCTTACTGTTCTGCTATTTTCCCTTTCAGTATATATTAGGGTGTGTGTTTTCTAGATGCCTCTGTCTGCTATTCTGCCTATAATACTTATGATTCGGCTGGTAAAACTATATCATTGTATTTTACCTAATTTTTTTATTGTTAGCTATCTCTTACTCCTCTCTCCCCAGGACACATCTAGAAACTAGCAGTTTTCAGCTCATTATGTATTTCCTAGTTAAACTTTTAAATAAATAAATACATAAATAAATAAATCCTAAATTCTTCATTCGGGTATTTTAAATTCAATCAGGTATCTTTAAGACTGGGTTTAATTACAACTTTTGTGATTTGCGTGGATCTACAATAAAGATGTCGGCCCCCAGTGACTCTCAAAAATCTTCTCCCCAGAGATCACACACTAACTACACCCACTGTAGTTATAATGTGGATATGTCAGGGTATTGCCAGAAAATATTTCTGATGCCAGCAGCACAGCAGCACCCTGAATGGCTTACATCCATGATGGTGACCTGGAAAAGGACCAATCATTTTTAAGAATTTCAAAATCCTCTATCTTGCAAGGAATGAAGTCAAGAAAAAAGAAAATCAGATATATTGATATTTTGGTTTTTCATAACTGCCAAGCAAAGTATTTTAAGTTTTTGTTAACTAGTGCTGCTGCTTTAACAGCAAACGAGTAACAGTTAGAAGCAAACAAGAAGATAAATGTTTGTTCTTTGTTCAGATGCTTCTTTTAAATGGTAACACAAACTTAATGACAGTTCCAAGATTATTTTTCCATTTTAAAATAGGGTACTAGTCCTGCATGTTTCAATCTATAAAGCTTTATACACAAGTCTTCTCAGGGACATTATAACATCTCATTTGCTTTTACTTGGTTTACTCAGTTTACTCAGTTGGACAAGACAAAACGTAGGCTTGCGCCCATCTAGAATGTCTCCCACAACATCGTGGGTGCATTAGTTTTTAGTTTGTGTCCATCCAAGGAATGAATCCAGTCTTGATTTAAACATGTTTAATGTTGTGGTAAGCTATTCCAAACCTTTACTACTCATACAGCGTAATAGTTATCACACTTGGTGGTATTAGCCTTGAGAACCAAAAACTGTAGTTGGGGTGGGGGGGTTGTTGTTCACTTCAGCTGAAGCCAAGTCCTGAGCCCTGGGCTGTCTCACTCTCTCTCTCTCTCTCTCTCTCTCTTTTCCCACTAGAGCAAGGGTAGTTAAATATATATACATGAGTTCCTTTAAGTGTTTCTGTTAGTATCAGAAGATACAAGGGAGTCCTCCTGGATGACATTTCCAGGTGACACAGTAAGAAATACAGACACAGATGTGACAGAAGATGTGCAACTTAAAATATTAAGAAAAGGTGTGTTTAAGGGAATGGGGCAGGTGCAGGTGAGTATGTCATAGGGGTTGGGGGTCAGCAGGAAGGGGGACACAGTGTAGGCAACCAGGCAGAGCATAGGTTATGAGGAGGGAGGAAATGGGAGTTGGCACTGATGAGGGCTGGAGGAGCCGGGGGGGCAAGACAATAAACCATCCTGGAGGGCAGGAGGATAGAGGGATAGTGGGTGCAGGAGTGGACATAGAGGGTGGCCAGGGAAGGGGTATATGAAATGCCAGAAGAAGCCAAGAAAAAGCTGCGGAGACACCCGTAGGTTTAGTGAATGAAAACTTGGTGATAGTATATGGAGACTCCATTATAAAGTGGATCCACTGGTTAAGGAAAGGAGTGGATTTTAAGGGGAGGTCAGTTTTTTGTAATCCAGGGATGGATGTGAGCTGGGCACTTCAAAGAATTAGGGATTGCATTAGTCTAGTAGGGGGAACACCTCACCTGGTCTTACACCTTGGAAAAAATGACCTGGCCACGGAAGAGGTGCAGAAGACATTCATGGAGCTAGTAAGAGGGTGCAAGGGGATGGTCAATACCATAGCTGTTTCAGAAGTTCTGCTAGTGCACTGCGCTAGCACAGTTAGACAGTTGAGAATCAAGGCCTTCAACCTCTGGCTGAGGCAGTGGTGCAGGAGGGAGGGCTATGAATGCTTAGGAGGTTGGGGGGACACATGGGCAGATAGAAGGCTGTATGCTAGGAATAGGCTCCATATAAATGATGAGGGGGAACTGCAGGGGTACATAGATACAATACTGGGGGGTTCTTTAAACTAGAAGAGATGGAGTACGAAGCTACTGGTGGTCCAGAGAAAATGGATGGTGGAACTTACCCAACTTGCACTCCTCCACAGGACAGGAGATGCTTGGGGGGGAGAACAGAGGAAGGAAGGGCTGGTGGAAGGGATTCCTAGCAAATGTCAGGAGTCTAGGATATAAGATGGGAAACCTGCAGGCAGTGGTGATGTCAGATGACTTAGACCTCATTGCAGTAATGGAGACCTGGTGGACAGACAACCATAGTTGGGAGGTGGAAATACCATGATATGGACTTTACAGGTGGGACAGGATAGGAAAAAGGAGGGATGGGTGACCCTATATGTAAAGGAGGGGATTCAGGGTCACCTTAAGCAAAGAGGGCGGGGCAGCAGTAAGGGTAGAGGTGGTCTACAGACCACCAAATCAAGGGGAGGAAGTGGACAGAGAGATAGTTAAGGAGATACAGGGGATGGCCAGCAAAGAGGAAATTGTGATGTTGGGTGATCTAAATCTTCCAGACGTGGAATGGAAAGTCCACAGAAAGGAGTAGGGAGCTGTTGGAAGCCATGAAGGAAGCATTCATGCACCAGCTGGTCACAGAACCAACTAGGGGGAGAGCCATACTAGTCCTGGTTATGACAAATGGGGACAGTGTTGGGGAGGTGGAGTATGGGGAAAGTTTGGTCAACAGAGTGACCACAGGATGCTAAGATTTAGGCTTAGAATGGGGCTGGTAAAGAGCAGATCCACCACTAAGGTGCTAGACTTTAGGAAGGCTTATTTTAGGAGGATGAAAGAAGTAGTACGAAAGGAGCTAGAAGGGAAGGAGAACTTGGATGACATAGAGGAGCTGTAAGGGGAATTAAAAGAGGAATATTGAAGGTGACAGAGCTATGCATTAGGATGGTGAGTAAGAGTAAAAGGATGAAGTTACCACTTTGGTTCTCAACAGCAGTGAGAAAAGCAGTTAGAGAGAAAAGGAGGGCATTCAAGGCATATAAAGCTTTTGAGAGGGAGACAGACAGGGAGGTTTATAAGGATGAGCTGAGGGAGGCAGGAAAAATAATCAGAAGGGCGAAGGCAGAAATGGAAGAAGATATAGCAAGGGGGGCCAAGGAGGGATAAGATGTTTTTCAGATATGTGAGTGACAGAAGGAAGGGGAAGCTGGGAATTATGAAGCTTAAGGGGGAAGGGGGACCACTGGTAGAGGAGGATGTGGAGAAGGCAAATATTCTAAATGACCACTTCACATCAGTTTTCATGGTAAAGGAAGGGAAAGGGCTGCAGCTGAATAGTAGGGGAAGGGAAGACAGAGAAGTGGACTCATGTCTCCTCACGGAGGATAGGATATTGGAAGAACTAGGAAGGCTGCAGACGGATAAAGCAATGGGCCTAGATAGGATTCACCCAAGGGTGCTCAAGGAGTTAAAACAGGATTTGTTGGGCCCCTCATGAGGTTATTTAATCTGTTGCTGGACAAGGGGAGGGTCCCTAATGACTGGAAAAGGGCTGATGTGGTGCCATTACATAAAGGGTGAAGCAGGGAGGAGCTGGGCAGCTTGGGAGTGGAGAGCAAGCTCACAAACTGGATAAAACATTGATTGGAGGGGAGGATGCAAAGGGCTGTGGTAAATGGGGAGCACTCAAAGCAAGATAGGGTGACAAGTGGGGTTCCACAGGGGTCTGTGCTGGGACCCATAGTGTTCAACATTTATATTGGGGACATTTCAGAGGGTCTATGTGGGAAGGTGTGCCTATTTGCAGATGACATGAAGATCTGTAATAGGGTTGATGCGCCAGGGTGTGTGGAATGTATGAGGAAGGATCTGGTCAGGCTGGAGGAGTGGTCAGAAAAGTGGCAGCTACAATTCAGTGCTAAAAGATGCAGAATTATGCACATGGGGTGCAAAAACCCAAGGGCAAAGTACTGGCTTGGGGGGAAGAATTGGGGGTAACAGATCAGGAAACTGGGGATCACAATTACTGACAACCTGAAAGTTCGGAATCAGTGCGACAGGGCAGCAGGGAAGGCAATCAGAATGTTGGCATGCATAGGGAGGGGCTTTACAAGCAGGAAAAGGGAGGTGATTATGCCACTACACAAAACAATGGTCAGACCACTCTTGGAATATGGGGTCCAATTCTGGAGGCTATACTTGCAAGAGGACAAGGACAGATTGGAGAGAGTCCAGAGAAGATCAACCAAAATGGTGGCAGGGCTGCACTAGAAGTCATATGAGGAAAGGCTGGGGGAGCTCAACCTGTACACGCTGGAAAAGAGGAGAGAAAGAGGGGATAAGGCTGAAACCTTCAAATACTTGAAGGGTATAAACAGGGTGAAGGTTGACAGCATTTTCAGGAGTGCAAACAAATCCACTGGGGGGCATGCACTTAAACTGGAAAGGGGTAGCTTTAGGGATGATGTCAGGAAGCAGTTCTTTACAGAGAGGGTTGTGGGACCATGGAATAGTCTGCCGGAATGGATGGTAGGGGTGGATTCAGTGGACAAATTAAAAAAAACTTGGGATATCTACATGGGCTGGATGATGGGGTCCTTTTCTGCCGACAAATTTCTATGTTTAAGTTTTGTTCATTTTTCTTCAGAAAAGCAGTCCCTAAACTGAAGCAATGCTTCCTATACTGACTAACCATTGCTTTGGGAAAGCTTATTCATTGCAGTACCATTTACAATTTATAACTCTGTGCCGTTATTTATAAGCCTTAGAACAATGGTGGGGTCACTCTGCCACACTGGTGCATATAAATACTTCCTGGGTAGTTTATGGAACTTATTGTAAATGCCTTCTGAGATTTCCTAAGATTTGATTATTATTTTAATGTCCCTACTATGGAGACAATTCCCTAAATAATCTCTGGAAATATTATATCCATTCAATAATGTTTTGCATTGTACTCGGGGGGGAGGGGCAGAAAGCATTGAAAGGTCCCAGTTTCTTATGTATTCTTAATGATGCAACTTCATTGCAAAACAGTTCTTTAAGTTTGTCCCATTTTTGTGCCTTTGGTAAAAATCTGTTGAGACTGGGGCCCCAACTCGATCTGCTTTAGTTCTGCCAGGTGTACTCTTTCAGAGTGTTTGTCAAACAAAAGACTAATGCTAGAACTCTTGTTTCTGAAATTTAATCTGATAGTTTAGTTTTTATTTCACGTAAAACCCTTTAGGAAGCATCTATTTTCAAAAGGTTTAACACTTAGTACAACAAAAACCAGTATTACAGAGTTAGGTACAATGCCGTTTCAATACCATAATTTACAATACAATACAGTACAATACCATACAATAAAAAAAAAGTACAATACAATACAGTACAATACCATACAATAAAAAAAACAGTACAATACAATACAACTATTGTGCTTTGATGTGTCATCGGAAACAGTTGCATGTGCTGGGTGTATGTGTGTGTGTGTGGGGTGGGGTGGTAAGTAAGGA
The DNA here is from genome assembly GCA_016271365.2 of Neoceratodus forsteri. Lineage (NCBI taxonomy): Eukaryota > Metazoa > Chordata > Ceratodontiformes > Ceratodontidae > Neoceratodus > Neoceratodus forsteri. The sequence goes on from CM057450.1 coordinate 1,405,112,946, forward strand.
ATGCAGTTAGATTTCAAAAAAGTTCAATGGGGCAATCAGTTTTTAGGGATACAGGTAAGTCATTCCATTGTTTTGCAGAGCGATACAAGAGCAGAACTGGCCAAGTTGTCCCAAGAAAAGAATGGATGTTCTAAATAAAATGCATTTTATTTTATAATTGCTTTGCTCTCAAGATTTACATGGTCACCCCCTGGCAACCTCTCAATGGTTAACAAACCTTTTAATGATATAGGGACCATACGTTATATTTTATAGTATATGGTCCCCATAAACTGGCAGAAAAAATGAAGGCTCCTTACTTTTGGCACCACCGCGGACGTTCTGGGTCATTTTCTCACTGCTGTGCTAATTTCAGCAAGGCCGTCGGTGCACGAGATAAAAGGTACGCGCATGCATAGATGGGCTCCATTTGTAATCCCATCACTATGACATACTCAAGAGAGATTTATAACCTCTTACGTCATAGCAATGGGATTATCAAGAAATAATTTTACCACTTTATAGTGGTAAGAAGGGCTTACCATACATTATATGCATTTTATTTTATATTTGTTAACCCCAGCTGAGATACAATATTTCATTCTCAGTGGGGTCATGCTATTTCTACCAAATTTTACAGCTGTGCGGACTGATCATAGAGAGATTCTGTGGCACAGAGAAGAATTTAGCATCATACTGTAACATTAACTTCATTGTGAGCCATCTAGAATTTGAACAGTGAGCAAAAAGAAATTAGAATAAATTACCTGTCAGTCTTTGAGAAAAATAAGCCAGTTGGATAACTGAGTAGATACAATGAGCAAAATTGCTTGAATCCAAAGCTGTGTGTTTTGTGGCAGATCTTCCCACTGGACAGACAGTTGTCTGAGAGGTGCCTTACTCTTCAGTTTACACTCTAGTAATTTCCGTGCCATGTGTCACACTCCAGTAAATACACAGTAGTCTGCACCAGTAAATGGGACGTTCTCTCATAGACATATCCACACTCTCACTTGCACATCTCATTAATTTTGTTATCCGGTCTAATGTACTGTTGATCCACTTTAAAGTGCGACAACCCAGGCTGCTCTGTTCCCTCTTCAGTTTTACATCAAAACTCCTGTAGCAGGAAGCATACCTTGTCTAATAGCAGAACAGAGGACACCACCTTGTGGTACTAATGCAGATTAAAGCTCAGCATGTCTCTCTCACTAAGTGGCACATGGCCAAAGGGTTATTAACTTGTACAGCCATAGCAGCTTACAGCATATGATTTCAGCTTTTAAGAAAACTGCATTATTTACGACAGTTCTCAGTGTCTGCCCAGTGTCTGAATCATTCTCCCACACTTGGTGTAAACAATTCCCTCACCTTGCTGGGCCTTTTAGCATAGTGGCCAGAGTTGAGTCACTTAATGAACATGGTATTTTGTTAGCATTATATGTAGGGCTTTTCCAAAATATCTTTCTAGTCTGGTCTGGCTGTCCCTTCCTTCGATGAAAGTTATTTACAGTCATAATTAAGCATATGCTTAGCTGGTGTTCAGCCCTCAGCTCATCAACAGTCTATACTGCTTTAAAACTGTAGAGACTACAGTAACATGGGTTAATAATCATGTTAGTTATATTTATATATTTAGTGCATCACTCTTACTGGCTGAAATTGTGAATATTTTATTAAATGTTAAGTGATTAGTATCTAATTCACGTCTATTGAAAATGCCCTGTTTTGGCCAGTCAGTGCCATTATATTTTTATTTGTCATCATATTGAGCAAATATAGTAAACATTTTGTTACAGTGGTAATACTGTACCCTGGTTTACAGTATGGGCCTCTCCAGTGGCAGGGGACATCGTGTTTTGCTGCCATCAGGGAGAATAGGCTTCTTGAGTGAAACTGGAATCCTGTGCTGGGAACATTTGGAGTCAGGTGTACTGTGGAGGTGAGGTACCCATCTTCCAGTGAGAGAGCACAGAACACCTAATATTCACCCTGACAACCAATCAGGGAGTGGCACTGGCATCAACTGTGAAAGCTGCTGTTCACCTGTGTTCCCGCTAGGAGTAAGGGTAGTGTCGTGGTGACCCAAACATCAGGGGAGGGACAGAGTGATCCATGGTTGCAAAAGTGAAAACAGACTAATAAAATTACAAAAAATACTAGAAGATGCTGACACATTTATCTCTACATCTATAAAATGTCTTACTGTCCCCTCCAGTCCTCGCTCGCTGACTGAGCCTCCGCCACTGCTATAATGGGACCAGGGGATGTGATTGGATAGTGGCTATCCTTCCATCCCATCCCCCATAATCTATGACCTTCCAGAATTACTCACCGAACCAAATTTCTTACTTGGAATCCAGCGATTCCCACTCGCTGTGGATACAAGAAAGATAAGACCAGTTGATGTATAGTAATTGCAGCATTTATTAATTAGTTTTTGTTAATCAGGTAGGTACACTGGATAACCAAATGTCCATTTTCAGATATGATCTTCAAGAGTACAAATGAAGCAACATTACAATAGAAGTTTACATTCTTTTGCTTATTTTACCATTGCTTTATCCAGGCTTGCCCAGGTGAGATGCAGCATCTCATTTTCAGTGGGGTCCTGCTTCTACCCTTTTCTGCAGCTGTGGTAAGTGACTTGCACATGGTCACACAATGAATAAATTGTGGTACGTGACTCGAACAGGGTCACAGAATGATTATTTGGCTCTAGCAGGGTTTGAACCTGTGAACTCCTGATTTCTAAACCAGTGTTCTAACCACAGGACCACACATCACCTCCTATTAGGTCATGCAGTGCTTCTGGGAAATGGACTTATTGAAATTTTGCTCTCCAATGTATTGTTATTTATTTTTCTGTGAGGAAGGCCTATGGAGGTGGTATATTCCTTATTATTCATATTTACTGCATTACAATCAATTTACAAAAATGATAAAATATGTTCCATTATACAATATTAACAAGGCACAAGGTGGTAACAAAGAAATTATACCTTGATATTAAAAAGCTAGTGAAGCCAAAACAGGCAGACAGAAAAAATAACACAAATTTAAAGTAGTAGTTACTTGTAACTTTTTAGTTCTGAAGTATTTTTCCTCTTGCTCATTAGAAAGTCTTCTATATGATAATATTGTGCTGGATGTGTGGAACAGCACTTAGATTGGCAGCTGACATATGTAACCCTACTGCCCCCCACTACATCATCAGCATTATGATCTCACCGACTGTGACATCACAAATGAATGACCTGGCAGTCACTCACTTGCTGTTCCTAAGTACAGTAGCAATGATGTCACAGTCAGTGAGGTCACAGTGCTGATGATGTAGTGTGGGGCAGTAGAACAAGATATGTCAGCTGCCAGGATAAGAGCTGTTCCACACATCACACCTACTAACATCAGGTAAACAATCTTCTAATTAAACAAGGGGAAAAGAAAAAGTACCTCAGATATAAAAGGTAATGGGTCACTGCTTTCAAAATCTAATATTAGTTTTAAGGCAGTGCACTAGCTCTTTATGATAACTTTACAATACAATTGTAACACTGTGATCTACTGAATACCTTATTTGAAAGTATTTAATCAGTATTTTATGCTCCCCTTTGGATTTGCCCGACAGTACCCCCCCAGCCCCATCACTGTCCTTCTCATGGATGTATTGGTTATCCACCACCTGCACGGGACCGTAACTGGTGGTTGGCCACCTGTGTTGGATGTGCAAGAACCTGTTTGGGGGGGGGTGCTGACATGTAGCAGCTCAGCCATTTTCTACCTTGCTTTTCTCCCTGAAATGGAGTGTAGCGACACATGCACAAGCAGACGCTCCAGCTCTGCCCCTTCTGAGTGCTGTTCTGCTGTGCTGCCACCCAGCCTCCATCACATGACAGTAACTGCAGTGCAACTGGGTAGGGAAAGTGATGGAGTCACTTCTGAAGGAAAGAACAGTCGAGTACCTAGAGGCCAGTGGAGTGGAGCACAGGACCCAAGGCAGCATGGGTTCACAGCGGGAAGGTCATGTCAGATGAATCTAATAGATTTCTTTGACTGGGTGACCAAAGTAGTAGACCAGGGAGGGGCTGTGGACATAGCCTACCTAGACTTTAGCAAGGCATTTGACACAGTCCCACACAAAAGATTAATGGTCAAATTAACCAGCCTGGGAGTGGGACCCAGGGTGGTAGCCTGGGTAAAACATTGGCTGGACAACAGGACACAGAAGGTAATAGTAAATGGAGTCCATTCTGAAGAAAGAGGGGCTACTAGTGGGGTACTGCAGGGTTCAGTATTGGGTCCAGTCCTTTTTAATGTCTTCATCAGTGACATTGCAGAGGGACTGGAAGGAAAAGTACGTCTCTTTGCAGATGACACAAAGATCTGCAACAGGGTTGATACACAAGGAGGCGTGGAAAGGATGAGAAGGGACTTGGCAAGGTTGGAGAAATGGTCAGAAGGATGGCAGCTTGGATTTAATGCAAAGAAATGCAAAACAATGCACCTTGGAAACAAAAACCCACGGGAAAATTACACAATGGTGAGGTAGTAACAACAACAAAAACGGAAAGGGACCTGGGGGTAATCATATCAGATGACCTTAAGGTTAGCAAGCAATGTGAGAAGGCAGTAGTGGGGGCTGGGGGTAAACTGGGATGTATAGGGAGAGGCATCAGCAGCAGAAAACAGGAAGTTGTTATCCCTCTGTACAGACAGTTGGTGAGACCCCATCTGAGTACTGTGTCCAGTTCTGGAGACCCCATCTCCGCAAGGACATAGACAGGATAGAGGCAGTCAGAGGAGGGCAACTAAAATGGTGCAGGGTCTGCAAGAGAAGCCGTATGAGGAGAGACTAAGGAGCTTAATATGTATACCCTTGAGGAAAGAAGGAGATGGGGACATGATAGAAACTTTTAAGTACCTCAGTGGAATCAACAAAGTCCAAGAGGGTAGCATTTTCAGAAAAAGAGACTTGCAAGAACAAGGGGACACAATTTAAAAGATAGAAGGAGGCGGTTCAGGAGCAATGTGAGGAAGTATTATTTCACAGAGAGGTAGTGGATGCATGGAACAGCCTTCCTGAGAGAGGTTATGGGGTCTAAAACTGTGGGAGAATTCAAGAATGCATGGGACAGACATAAGGCAATTCTTGTGGGGGTAGGAAAAATAGGCTGTTGGTTAACTAGGATCTACGGCCTATCCTGTAGGTAGGGAAATGGGCAGACTAGATGGGCCTAGGGTCCTTATCAGCCATCAAAGTCTATGTTTCTATGTTTCTTATACTCTCATTTAGAGAAAGCCTCAAACACTGTCCAACACAAATTCAAATTTTGCGGAATCCAAAAATATGAACTAGGACCAAGGGTGGGGACCTCTGATTTCCAAAAGGGAATCTTTTTAGATTTTCACACTTGGGGCTCTTAAGCCCCCAGGGATAAATGACAGTATTGTACTCACAGTTTCTCTGAAATAAGCTGTCCTTTATGTATATTATCCAGATTTATGAGTTGGTAGCTTTTTAAGGAGCTTTGAAGAATAGAGACTTATATCCCAAGGTTACTTGTCAGTGTCTATGTATATCTGTAGAAATGTTATCTTGATATTATCTGTATATGATTCATTATGAATTCCTCACAATATCTTCTGTTTCTCCATATGCTCACAGAAATCCTTTTATATTTCATTAAGGGGCAATATTATTGTTACTAATCTCATCAAAAGCTTTTTTGATCCTTGTGATAAGGGCGATTGCAGAATCGCATTCACTGACAGAGCGCATGCAGGACCGGGAAATCCCGGATGGTGCACAGGCAGCAGTGCGAATGGCAGCTGGGCGGCTGTAAGCCCATGAAAAAGAGTGCAGGCACAATGCAGAGAACAGGGATGGTGTGCAGGGACAGGTGTGACCGTTAGAATGGCAACTGGGGTGGGTTTTAAAAAAAAGGAAAAAAACAAAACACTGCCACCACCACCAGACACAAACAGGGGACCACACAAATGGAAAGGGTGAATGCAGTTGAGAATAACACCCACATGGGTGGAATGACACAGGAGGGATTTAGGGGATGCTGACTGCCTAGCATTAATGCAGTAGGGTGATGCCACCATGAGGCCACGGGCCAGAGGTACAGCAGTGAACATGGTCATGCCACATGGGTGCATTGAAGGACAGCCGCTGAGGGCACCCAGGAAGGTGGCTGCAGGACAGGCACCGACAGGTGTAACCAAAGTGTAGCTGTGGCACAGAAAGGCATGCAGAGGAGTGGCAGTGCCACAGGGTGGCCTGTGGAACTGGGGCAACAACCATGCCTGCACCACACCTGACTACATCTGCAGCTGGAAATTGTAGGCGAGCCCACGCAGGTAGTTTGGTGTGGTGCTCTTGCCATATTCACCAACGCTTGCCTCGATCCACCTGGTAAGGTCACAGTACCATCTCTCTGGGCATGCTGGCCCAGCACCTGACAGCAGCTGCTCCATCCGGACCCCTGTCAGGCATTCATTCTCCAGCAGGCTGTCCAGGAACTGCCAGAAGCTTGGGTGGCAGGCAATTACCCTGGTTGAAAAACCTCAGTGCCAGCCCTCCACAGAGTTATTTGTCCTGGCATGTCCTTTTACTGTTGCCTGATACATGTTCCAGGTGGGCACCGGAAATAGGGGTCAGCGGCGTGCCGTCCTGCCCACCACACGTCCAACCCATGTTGCCTCCATATACTCCAGGAGGGACCGCAGTAGCTCCTCCTGGGACCTGTAGAATGGCATATTTAGCAGTTCACCAAAGGCCCCCTCCTCGGCGTCTCCGGGAACATATGCCAGTGCGAGGAGCATTCGGATGTTCAGGGTGAGCTCCTTATCCTTGGCATAACAGGCATGTAACTCAGGGGTCTGCTGTATTCTTTGTCAGATGGACTGGCAAAAATTGAAGAAGCAGCCCCTTATCATTGTCCCCTCAAAGGTGGCCGCAAACACACACCAGACAGCCCTCTCGAAGTCCATTAGGGCAGTCTTGGGATGCACACCACCCATGAGCTTGCTGACCTTCCCAAACACATGTGTGTAGGCTCTCTCTCTGTCTGGCCCAGCATGAGGACAAATACCAATGGTAGGAATACACCCTCGTGTACACCATGCACCATATACACCTGGCCGAACAGTGGCAGTGAGCAGCCAAATGTGCCATCTATGAACCAGTTGGCATTGCCAGTGAGGTAATGCAGTGCTCGCGGTATAGCAAATATCAGTATGCGGTCCTCAGAGGGACCACTGTCATGCTGCAGGAATGTGTTTCCGGCCCCAGTGATAGCATACTCTGGAGTTTCCACCAAGTCTTGCAGTGTAGTCAGTGTGGCATGGCTCTCCCTACTGGCTTGCTGCACACACTGCACCATCTGCCTCATTGAGAGGTAGTGCAGGTAGCCTGCCAGACATGGCCTTGGGCACACCAGTGGTACAACATGCAATCACCTGTGAGGTGTCCTCCCTGCTGGAGCGTGTCTGATCACACATCTTGGACAGGACCTCATGGACCCCCCACCTCCTCTGCATCAGGGACATGGTTGTGGGGTCATCACATAAACACCATGGCATCTGCCTCAATGTGAACGCATGCAGGGTAGCTGGAATGGTGGTCCTGCATGTAGCATCAGTAAACTTTACTCTTTACCTCCTTGTCCATCCAGTACAGGAATCCCCAGTGGGACAGAAGTGGCCTCCCCTTCTGACTAACGATGAACCATACCTCGTCCATATCATCCATTCACCTTATTGTTGGGAGGCCGACATGTCCGCAAAACTGCCATTTATTGGGCCCATGCAGGTCATGTGTCTGCACACCTGTGTGCATGCATAGCCCTGCCCCCATTGGCATAAAAGATGTAACCCATGGCGGGACACGCACTATAGTGCCAGTGGTCAGTGTATGTCATGCAGCGATGGATTACTGTTGCACTGGACCCCCAAAGTACTGGCAACGGTGAGTACATGCACCAGGGTATTTGCACTCTTGTAGTGAAAGGTGAAGCTCCTACTGTGTACTGCATATAGGGGGCAACGTAGGCCTGCAGGGTTTGTGCGCTGGTGGATGGTGCTGGGAATCAAACTCCCAGCAGACAGACAGTCAGAGGCATTTGCTGCCTGGATCCTCGGCATGTGCTACAGTGGCGGTTCAGGGGGTTGGTGCTGCCGACGTACATCTTCACTGTGTCTGGGGGGGTGCGCCCATGCACAGTTGTGGGGTGGTGGGATTTGGGGAAGTGTATGTGAACCACCCACACAGTGCACCATGCGGGAGGACGGGTGACCCTTGCGCCTCCACTGCCACTGGTGTGCTGCGCTGTCCCTGTACTCCCCTGCTACTCTGTCCCTGTACTCCTGTTGTGTGCAGTCGCTGTTCCCATTACTGGCTTTTTTCCTCCCTCTCCATTATTGTGGTCTCTGTTAAGCCCCATCACCATTAATCCCCCATTGCCATTATTCCCCCTCACCGGTATTGCTCTCGCTCTCATTGCCAGTCACGATTATGCCACTTAAGTGCAAGGGAATGAGCACACCTACACAGTGCTGTTAACAGACCATCACCCACACCCCAGTTGCCGTTATGTCATCGCCCTCCTGTGAATAGCCTACACGCTAATGCCCTTATCTTGGGATACCACTTTGGTTCGAGTACATTGGAATTTGGGTGGACCCATTTTTGTACTTAAACTAAGGGGATTTTTCACTAGCTGCAGTTTAATATTTGATATGACTTTTTATCTTATTTTTCCATAGTTTAAATATACGAAACATTTTCTGGACATATTTTGGATGACATGCTGCCACTTAGTGGGTCTTGTAGTCCTTATATGTGATTGGTATAATGGATTGTGCTTTAAGTACCCTTGCCTGTTATGGGTATTTTTTATGCACAAACATTAAATTTTGACACGCATCTCCATTTGTGTGCCATTTCTGATAGAAGTTGTCCGAGGGCTTCCCACCACCCAACCATGCATTAATTCCTGGGAAATGCCTTCTATCTCGGTGATTAATGCTTACTTATAGTTCCTCCATTTATTCCTTCATTCCTGCCTCATCCCCGACGGAATCATGTTAAGATAGTAAGTGAAAAACAGCGAGTACAAAACAGCAAGGCAGTAACAGCGAATGCAAGGTTAGCTACATTGTCTTTACAGCACATGGTTAGTTTAGCAAGGTAGGCAGCAGTAGTAGGCAGTAATATAGCTGAGCGATGTAATCCAACCATTGTGTGCTAGAAACTGTGGTGTGAGCGTGAGTGTACAGGTTAGAGTCATCGCTGTGGGTTTGGTACTCTGGGTCACCCTCCTTGAGTTCAGTCCCCTCCCAGAGTGAGAATACTAAATTTAACCTCCTGATTTTGTCTCCTCCCCAAGTTCAGTTCCCAACCTGGAGGGAGAATATTAAATTCACCCCTCATGAATTTGTCCCCTTCTCAAGTTCAGTCCCCACAGAGAGAGAATATTAAATTCACACCTCACAACTTTGTCTCCTCCCGAGTTCAGTCCCCAGCTCAAAGGGAGAATATTAATTCACCCCCTCCCAAATTTGTCCCTTCCCAAGTTCATCCCCGATTGAGAATAATAAATTCACCCCTCCCGACTTTGTTCTCCTCAGCTGCTTGTGTCCCCCATCAGAGTTGGAATAGTTTATTTGCTCCCCCATAGTGTCCTGCCTGTCCTCACCCCATTTGTGTTTTCCTGCTGCTTGCTGTCCTGTTCACTGCTTTTGCTCCTCAGTGTTTTGCTGATCATGGTTTTTCTGTGCTGACTTTGTTTCACTGTTTTTGCTCATCACAATTTGTTTTTGCTGTTATGACACAGAACCATCACCGCCCCATCTCCACCTACCCACCCCCCTTTTCCCATTTATCCTTTCCCTTTACCTTTCCGTGGAGGAACCTGTTTTGCAGCTGAAATTACTGCTGAAACATGGTGGCCAATGTATACATTTGTTGTACTGTTTTTATTAGTTGCAACAGTTGTGAATTTGTACATATTGCACTAGATAACACTGTCTCTTTAAGGGGATAGCTATTTAACATGTCTATGTATAACACAGTGGCACACCCTGTAGATGCTGTAAACAAAACCAGTCAGAGGTTTAGTTGCTGTGTTCCTGCCAGCATCTCCATGACAGGGTAACACTATAGGTACTTTGCTTTTATTATGTATTAAAAATCACTTGTACATACAGGCCCGAATATTCAGGCTGTGCCTGGCAATGGTGCAAGCATGGGCGTAGTATAGCTGGGCTGTACTGAGGCCAGGACCAGGTGTTATTCAACGGTGATGTGCCATGGTGCAGCACCGCTGAATATGGCATGGACTGTGTATGATGCAGTGGCACTGCGCACGGCGCAAGCCACAGATAGGGAGCACGGGGATGCGCCAGCGCAAATGAAGTTGCACTGGGTGCAGCACCCATGATATTCTGAAAAGGGCATGCAAATGAGGCCATAATATATGCATGACACAACTGGGGCCATTAGCATGTCATTATGGCCCCATTTGCATGCGTTGCACAGGGCAGCCCGGCTACTTGTGCCTGGCACCCTGCACAGTATGATGTGTGGACTAGGAGGTCCCGGGCATCCCCACTCCATAGCCATGATCACGGGACTAGGACATGATCCACATTCCCTGGTAGTCTAGTGGTACCCTCCCTCCCGTGGCCCAATCCGGGCAAATGTACAATTAAAATCCCTGTGGTCTAGTGGTACCCCTCCCTCCCCATAGCCACTATTGCTGGTCACATGACATAGATACACCCTGGTAGTCTAGTGGTACCCCTCCTCCCTGTAGCCACAATTGCCAGTAATGATAAAGACAGAAATCCCTGGTAGTCTAGTGGAACCCCTCCTCCCGTGAGCCGCTGATCACCAGTTAAATGACAGTAATACAAGCCCTGGTAGTCTAGTGGCCCCCCACCCATAACCCCGATATCATGGGTAGCCCCAACTGATGGTAGGAGGCTGGGAAGGCAGGGGGAAGAGGGCATTCCAGAACTTTGAGGGGTGGTTAAGGTTGATCAGGAGCGTGGATGTAAAGTAGTTAGCCTTTGCAAGCCTAGTAGCTCTGGTACAGGTGTTACAAAGTGGCTTATATTTAGCAAGGTCAGTTGGGCAGTCAGTGGACTTGTGGGTCCACCAGGCAAGGTCACATGCATGGTAACAGGCCAGCAACTCCACTGTGATCCAGGAGAGGTATGAACCATGGATCCAAGTTTATCTTGGCGGGCATGATCATCCCTGGCTGAAAAGAATTTGGAGTTAAAAAATTCAAGAGCTGTGTTAATGTTGCTGGCAGGAAGTATGGGGTATCAGTCAGTAGTCACATATTAGCAAGTAAAGTGAACAGATCCAGGGATTGAATGGATCTAATCTGGATGAATTTGGGGGTAAACATTGATTTGTTGAATCCCACACATGCAGTAGACCATATGATGGTCATTGAGGATGTCATGGAGGGTATCAGCATCCACAGTGGGGGTGGGAGGAGAGAATCCAGTCCAGAAGGGAGTAGTTATAGATTTGGGGGTTGAGTCTTATGGAATCAGAGATCAGTTGTGTAAGCTGGAGAGATTTTACATTTTGGCATCATTTGTGATGGGATGATGAGAGTCAATTGAAAATGAAATCACCTAGGATAAGCCAGCCCGTCAGCGCACTGTTGGATTTCCACTTGCGACACCGGCGACCCGGGTTTGGGAATTGACTCGGGTTGTTGGAGGGCTGGCTGGGCAGAGAAGGATAGAGCATCCCCAGGACTGCTCTCCTTCTCTGGGAGGGAGGGGGCTGCGTGTTCGGCGCATGAGCGGCACCCAGCCGAGGCTGGGTTCGCTGCAAAGTGCCGACCCCAGCAAGACTTCAGAGTGGGGTGGATGCTGGTCATCATTGCATGTCCCCGCCCTGCTTATAGGGGAAAAATGCTGTTGGGTCACCTCCATGGCGCCCTTCCCTCTTGGCCCCAATTAGCCTCTGGTGACAGTGCTCTCCTGACCAGATATTTGTAGTCCGGAGCTGGTAGGGGAGCAGCTCTGCAACCCTGCCCTCTGGGGGGGCAAGCCAAGGGTGACTGTGGAGAAGCCTGGTGATTGCCAGAGGTGGAGGTACAGAGGGGCCGTGACCAAGGGCTGAGTTACCGGTGACCCAGCAGGCAAAAAATGTACTAAATAAAAAAAAAAAAGAAATCACCTAGGATGAGCTGCTAGCCAGTGCAGGCATGGGAGGACAGGGTGGTGAGGAGCTCAGTGACAGACGAAGGGGATATGCCAGGGAGGACATCCAGTCCATGATTTCTTTAAGGTATTGCTCCAGCACAGCGATTACTTCTTGCCTGTCCGATATAATGGACTACACTTTATCATCATCAGAATAAAATGATTCTAACAGCAGAAGCATCCAGACTGAGATCCAATAGTGACCGTGACTTTTCATTATTAGCTCCAATACAGCTCTCATTACAAGAGTACATTCCACCCTCACTGTCAAGAGTTGTTTAAAAATCGTTTAGAGGCATGCTTGTTTGGGCAGGCCTTTTTATCCCTTTCAGTGTTTGGGAACTGTGGAGTTCTGTCTAAATACTAAAAAGGATAGCCAGATTGGTGTATACACAGTCATAGCATATGGCAGCTTTTCAGCTTATTTGCCAGTTTGTCAGTGGTCTGTCAGCAGAGTCGTTACACAAAATTCTGTGGCTGTGCAAGTGCCATCTAATCCCCCATTACTCACGTCTTCATTCTGTTTGGTGCCTCAATTTAGAAACTTCTAGCAGGTCAGTTGGATTAATTCTTCCATTTTTCCTGGTGAGGTACTTGTTGTTTGAAAATAACACAGTTATTGCTCAATATATCTCATTGCCTGACAGCTATCTCAGTAATATTGTGAAACTGGAACATGCGTACACACCTATTAAATGAAGCTGTTACACAATCAGGTGCAAGACCAGAAACACACACCTTAAACATAGAGAATACTGGATGGACAGCCTTGCATAAGCAGCCTGTGTTGTCACAGAGGGTTTGGATTACATAAGACCTCGAGAGTGAAGCTTGAGGGGGCTGAAGCAATCAGAATCCCCAAGGTTGCAGATCTGGCTGATCAGGCATGTGGTTGCCCGGCCAACATTTTTTATAGTGCATATTGTTTTCTTGTTTCGTTTTTCTGAGATTCGGGGAAAATTATTGTATTAGTATAGTTCTTCTTGCACCACACTACATTGCTCACCTCATACTTCCCTCTCTAAAGCTGCATTTAATGTCCAGTTTTAGTAGTTTGCCATTTTTATGGGTGTCGGGTTGTTCTTGGAGTCTAATAAACTCCAGACAGTCGTCTGAAATGTGAAAAAGAGTGCCATGGCCATCACAGCTGTTCACTTTCCCGTTCAACTACTTCATGTGAGCACGGTGGTTCTTTCCATTTGAAAACTAAACAGACTCGTGCAGTCTCTAGAGATTTCAGAATTCTGTTGTACCACAGAGGAGCACAATCACATTCCATAACCTTTGAACTGTGATACAAGAGCATTTTGAAAGGGATGGGAATTCCATGCAGAACAGTTCTCTACCATGCAGTAAACTGCAGTTCTTGAACAGCACCACCAAATATAATTTGTTGCTATAGTAAAGCTTCAATAAAGTAACTGAGAAAAGATGGAGATGGGGTAATTGAGCTTCCACATCTAACAAACAAAAAGCAGCAGTTTATTAGACCTAGTTGCAGCCTCACACAGTTAACAGAATAGATAGCCTTAAACACTAGAATCACACATTGTAGGTGTGACGTAGACAGCCAGCTCTGAGTGCTCGAGTGCTGTATTTATGTTTTTTTTATTACATATAAAATATATGATGGGAAGGTCAGTTTGAGGAAACTACTGTCTTACTAGAACTGACACATCAGGACCCCCCCCAAGGATATGTTCAAAGGACAGGAGGTATTTTAAACTGCAGAGATCTGAGGTGCAATTACCTTGTCAATTTGCTTTCATCCCAGGAAATAAGATTAGCCATTCATAATGCCCTCAGGGAGATCCTTTGACTTGCATAGTTGCCAGGAAGGACTTGTGGGGAGGGGTGTCGGAGAGAAGCCAGAATGGACATTGAAGAGGTTTGATGTCTGGGCCAGGCATGATCCAGACTTATTTGGAAGGTCAAATACACATTCTCAAGGAAGCCTTGGGAGGACATCACAGAACCTGTTTATGTGTGTGTGTGTGTGTGTGTGTGTGTGTCAGAACAAAAACCAGTTCTGACCAGTTACCCTGAGGAGAGGAAATTGAGTATGTCACTTATCATTTTTTTTAACTCTTGTTGGGACATCCTGTGTGGTGACATATAACTTTTAATACACCAAGGTGGAGTTTAATGATCTCAGAGAGGAGGCCGGCTCAGAACTCTTTTATCCAACTGAGCAAACCTTAGAGACACACAAGACAATATTTCTGACATCAAAGCACTGAAGTAAGGACCGTAGACAAGATTAGTCTGAAGTTATAAATTGTAGGAACTGTACTTTTTTACCTGTTTGTTTTAAGGCTGTATGTGTTGGGATATATATTTGTTCTGTAATTATTGTTTTGTTTTGATATTTTTAAAGTAAAGATATTTTTTTTTACAAACGAAACTGCTGGAGTGCCTTGACATTTCTTTTTATTTTAAGTGGAGCTTTTAAAGGTTATAAGTACACTGTAGGGCCTTATTGTATACCAAACTGGGAAATGGATGAGTTCTCTAAAGTCTTGCATAGAGTTCTAAGGGTTCATTTGAAAGACCTGGTTGGGTGCCCTGTATGCAAAGATATCTGGCCCCCAAAGACAGAATTATCTGAGCCTGATAATAGGTATGCTAACAATAGGTTATCAGTTTGAATCCTTCCAGAGCTTGAGACTAAGGTGACTTGAACCCACAAAACAGACAAGAGGGTTACTTTGTCTGTTACACTGAACACAAATCATACGCCAGAGGTTGGCACTTTGGGGAGTAGAGGGTTGACTGGCTGAGCGAATTTGTGACAGTAGATACCACATACATGTGGTACGCTTGGGTCAGGGTAGGGCGCTGTCAACATGGCTCAAGCAGGACCATCACACACATAGTAGACAGAGCTGGGCAGACTGGATAGGCCTATGGCCTTTTTCTGCTGTCACATTCAATGTTTCTATGTGAGACTCTGGTCAGGTTCCACTGGGAATACTGTATGGAGTTCTGGGCTCCTCAATACAAAAAAGAGCTGTGAGGCAGTCTAGAGGGCACAGTGCAGGGTCACCAAAATGATTAGGGGTATGTGGGGTAAAAGCTATGAGGAGATGTTGGTGACCCTTAGCATGTTCAGCTTGGAGAAGAGAAATAAGAAGTGGTATGACCTGGTTTCTACATTCTCAAGGGTGTTGACAAGATCCAGCAGGGTGTCCATCGAACATGGTGACCACAACTGAGCGCTTACAAATAGGGTGACTCAATCATGTTGTCTGTGTTCTGGGCTACCTGGCAGGGTAGGGACCAAATACAGGGGTAGGTGTATACAGCGACAGAATGTCACTATATATACATGCGCGGGGGGGGGACCACACCACATGATGGGCAGAAGGGGAAGGAGGATATGTGAGGTGTAGTGTGGTGGTCGGCTGCCGAGCTGGCCATGTGGCATGGTGGGTAGGTGGCAGGCTGGGGTTGGGAGGGTGCTGTATTCGGTTCTGGGGCACAATCACTTTTTGCGTCAGGTCAGATTTTCTGTTTTTTTTAAGTTTCATACACACACCCAATATGTACCCCCCTGGAGTTGAGAATTCTTAAGTGGGGGTGCATAACATAGAAAAATGGTCACCAGTTTCATAGTCGCTGCAAGTGTACATCGCCGTAATTCACTTTCAGTGATGTACACTCGCCCAAATGGTGATTGCCCTTCCACGTTCACCATTTTGACATAGAACCAACAAGCAGAGATGTCTGATCTGGTATCCTCCAGTAAGAAACAGGAACATGCCCTAAAGCTTAGAGATGGTAAATTATGGGGTCGCATTAGGAAGTATTTCTTCTCCCAAAGTGTGGTGAACTTATGGAACAGCCTGCCAGTAGAGATACTGCACAATAACATAGGACAGCTCTTCAAGGTAAGTTTGAACTCCTTTTTGCTTATCAAGGGAATCACAGGGTACACTGTCACTCAAGGCAGCACACTGACCACCTCCCATACAGAGAGACACAAAAACAACAGACTTAATAAAGGAAATATATTTTCTCTATGTCAGTCAAGCCATAGAACTCATTGACAGCAGGTTACTGAAAATGTCTACTATCGACATAATTCTGGGGACCTAGGCATGATGCCCTAACATTTTGTGCTCTTTTTTCAAACAGAGTGCTGGCTCAGTAAGTGCTTACAGATTGTCAGTGGGAAACATACTACATAGGAGATGGCCACACCTCTTCTGATCATTTTACAATTAAGGACATAGCAAACTTACCCTGACACATTCACTGAGATTAAATCACATTTCTTTTTCAATTTTTCTGACTGTGTAGGTTTGCTAGTGGTATGTGATTTAAAAATTATTATACTATATTTTAAGTATCTGTTTCATTTTAAGTAATCATTAATTGCATGCAACAGGGAAATTACACTGTAGTTACATGTCTGTTGCATTCAACTAATTGCAACTGTAATGCAGTGACAGTGTAGTTACACTATAACTACAATGCATAAAATGATATGAAATGCACTCTGAAAATAGAAAACAGAGTTAGAATCAACATTTCAACCATCAGTCTTCTTCAGGAATGATCTACAAAGAGAAAATAGCAAAGTGAACTAAAGCTAACTAAAGCTAGCATTACTATTTTGTCTTGCTAGATAATACCTGAAAAAAGCATATGGTCAAAATGTTGATTCCAACTCTATTTTCTATGTTCTGCATGCATTTAATATTACCATTGTTTTGTTTTCAGCTCACACACAAACACAGCACCTTGTTTTTGTTTTTTTGTTTCTGTTTTTGTTTAATGCCTGAGGGTGGTCTCCACATATGAAATATAGAAAAAGCAGTGGCATCACAGCTCATATTGGCACATTAGGTGCCTGACCGATGATGGGATCACCTTGTCGTTGGTGGTCAGGCTTATCACAACTTGATGGAATTATGAAACCAAGAACTCCTTTAAAAACCATGACGTGAAAAAAGAAATTAAATAAGATTTATTTTTTAAGGATGAATGGGGAAGTTATCCAATATCCTTATTAATTACATGAGTGGGTTCCTGACTCAGAGCATCACTGAACCAACAAGAGCTGAGGCAATTCTTGATCTGGTGCTCACAAATAGGGAGCATGTACAGGAAATAATGGTCAGGGAGCCACTGGGGGGAAGTGACCATTGCACAGTGTGATTCCAGTTAGATATGTGCAGGGAAAGCATCCCAACTAAGACCAAACTCTTGGATTTCAGGAGGGCAGACTGCAGGAAAATGGGCGAAGTGCTAAGGAACCATCTGGCGGGCATCAGAGCAGATATGGGGTGGACCAAAGCTGGTCCATCCTTAAGGAAGTCAAACAAAAAGAGACACCTCCTCCACCAAGTCCAATTATATGGATTTATTCTCCATTTCTTTCAAATCATGTTACTTCTTTCAAACTTATAGCTCCTTAAATAGATTCTGTGTAACGTTTCAGAACTTATATTCCTTCATCAGACACTGGAGCTTTACTTCTGTATAAACATAAAATGTATACAGACATTTACAATGCATCATCATTCAGGCTACTAGCGTTGAAAATTTATATATATATATATATATATATATATATATATATATATATAATCCCCACCCTGCCTTTTGCAAAATGACAGGTGGCATGCTGTTGAAGCTGACAGCAGTACATGGTGGGGACTGGGTTCAGGGAGGACTACGTTACTCGGCACAGGGGGCCTAGGTTTGGCTACTCTGCACAGGGGCACCCAAGTAAATCCGAACACAGGAAGCAATAACTGTAATGTCCAAAACCAGGAATGGGATTCTACAGTGTGGCTTTTATTCACATCCAAGCTGAACAAACAAGCATAGACAGACCCCCACGGGGCTACATTCCTGGTAATGCAGATTAGAGACAACAAAACACTTCTTCACTATTTCCAGCCCTCAGGCTCTGAACCCACCAGGCATACAGCCCAGACTTGCACGCAGCTTTGGGTACACAGCCCGTCTTGTACACTGCTTGGGTTTTCCCCACTGGCCCAGCTCCCCTGCTGGCCACTAGATCCGCGGTCCATTATGGGAATGAACCAGTTTTCCTATTGATGGCTCCCCAAACCACCTTAGAGCCTTCGACTCCTAGAGGGAATTTTCCTTCCATCCCAAATCTGGGTACTTCCCTCATTACTGGCCAAGTTTATGAGGCAAAGTAGAAATCCACAGAGCAAATCCATAAAGGTGGACCTGGTTACTAAAGATGGGGGGTCTCCCGCCTCCAGCTCCCACAATCCATACCCGGCCATTTCTCTGGAAATTAACAACTCTTTTGAAAGTTTGGCAATGTAGATTACTGGGTAGACATATGTCACATCTCCTCTACATTTCTTGACTTCCCCATTGTGCTGGACTTGAACGTACTTTTACTTTTGGGTAAACCTATTACTCTAAGCCTCCCACTACTTCAGTAGTCCAATCCACTTTAACACAAGTCCGGGTGAAACATGGGTCCTTTTAGAAAGAGCAGAACTCACCTCGGTTGCAGGTGCCCCACAGGTGAATCATGAAATCTTCTTGTTTCCCACACTCTTGGACAAAATAAGGCAGCTTCTTCACTAGCAGTAGCCAGGGGGTTGCCCCTGGAAATGCAGGCAAACCTTCCTGCCCCATCCCCTGAGGGATGGGGCACAGAGACCCGAATCAGCGGTCTCCGCCACTTTAAAAATAGCTTACTGTGTCTCTCTTTAGGTGGAAACACACACCTTTCCCTAATTGTAGCCCTATTTCAGGGCTGAGGCTCCAAGAGACTAACACAGAGCTGCTGTGCTTCTCTCACAACAAGCTCCAAACTCCAACTGACTACAGACTACTGTTCAAACCTCCCAACATTCTACTCCAACTCTCTTCTGCAGATTCCATTGTGGCTCATGCAGCTACGATAGTTCTATGGTGATGTCATCCCTCAGTCTCAGCTGAGACTGAGAACAGAGTGAGACAGTGTGAAATCCATTTAACTGGAGTTTCACAAGCTGCCTTCCCTGCCTACCACTAGGTCTTACTGGGATTCTAGTAACCCCGGGTAACAAGGGGGTTACACTCGCCCTTGACCAGGAAAATGACTGTCCGCAGTCATTGTTTACCCAGCTTAGGCCATCCCACCCTGTGTGCTACCTGCGGAGGAGGGTGATCAGGCCCCCTCCTACCATGTGTGAGCACAGGCAGGCAACACTAAGGGCCTAGAGACCTTTAGCTGACATATCAGCCTCTACTCTACCCACTTACTATGGATGCCAAGTAGCTCTGGTAGAACTGTCCAGAGCATAGCCCTAATAGCTCAGCACTGCAGTCCCTACGGCCATTCAGGACCACAGCCTGTCTATCCTCCCTAGCCCTCTAGGGAAAATCTGTCTGCCTCTAACTTAATACCCCAAAACAAAAACAACCCGGTGACCTTCCCGACCTTAGGCAACCTGCAACCACACACCATTACATTACTGTACTGCCTCCCTACCCCCACAACCACACCTGTGGAAGGGAAAGGGTTAATACAGTAACAACAACAATAACAACACCACAATACTTTAAATTACTACACACTAAAGTACTAGTGAGGAACTCCGATGAGCCCCTCCTCCTCTTCTTGTCTTCTCTTCTATCTTCTTCAGGAACACCTGCAAGAAAAAGAAAGACAACACACACTCCTAATCTGCATACACATACAAACATACGAAATTTGCCAGCAGATAAAGGCCTAGAGGTCTATCAAGTCTGCTCGAATGTGCAGCTAGCACCCCTTGTTCTGCAGCTGCCCCTCCCTTCCACCCTTCCCCTTCATTAACCCTTCCCCTTGTCCTGTCCCATCCTCGTTTGAAGCAGTCCAACAAGCTCCAAACTCCAACTGACTACAGACTACTGTTCAAACCTCCCAACATTCTACTCCAGCTCCCTTCTGCAGATTCCATTGTGGCTCATGCAGCTGCGATAGTTCTATGATGATGTCATCCCTCAGTCTCAGCTGAGACTGAGAACAGAGTGCGACAGTGTGAAATCCATTAAACTGGAGTTTCACAAGCTGCCTTCCTTGCCTACCACTAGGTCTTACTGGGATTCTAGTAACCCCGGGTAACAAGGGGGTTACATATATATATATATATATATATATATATATATATATACACACACACACACACACACACACACACACACAACTCAGGTGGAACTAACCTGTAAACTTAATAAATAGAGCAAACTTCTGGTATCAGGCATAAACCCAGAAATTGTCTATTATGGTGGCGGGGGTTCGCCGTCTTGTGTTTCAAATAATTTCTTTTAAATTCTATTAAGACAAAAGGAACCTGTGTTAAAACCACCACATTCGTGTATAAAACAAATAATATTTATTTACAAAGGATGTACTTCAAAATTTAGAATTACTTTCTCAAACATCCAAGTGATGTCTCCGGTCACAAAAATTATGCTTTGACTGCTTACTCTATAAAAAAAAAAACGGAAAAGCCTCCTTAAGTTCCAGACCTTAAATGTCTCAAATATTGTGTTTTTAGTTCTTTTTTAAGAGCTCAAAATTAGCAAAAGCATCCCTACCTTTGAGGTTCAATGGACAAGGCAAAAATAGTTCCAAAATATCCTCCATAAGTGAAGGATTCCCCGTGGCTGTTTGGCTCACCCGCCACCATTAGCAGACACGCTGAAAACACTGAAACTAACTGCTTCTTCACCCTCTCCTTATCAGGTGTTAAAGAACAGTGGCCGGGCTGCAGAGGTGAGCACACAAATATGTGCTGGCATTACTATGGTAACAATCACCTCCTGCGGCCCAGTCAATTAGTGAAACTTCCCAATAAACAAAGTGGGAAGTCCCCCATTTCTCTCTGGACCTGTCTCGGTCTATAGTTTTCAGCACAAAAATAATAATTATCTCTAATCACAATTTCACACAGGACCTCTCTCGGTCTCTTGTTACAAATTTAAATGGTTCCAGGAAACCACGGCTGTATAACATAATTAAGTACACCTCTACTTCACACAATACTGCTTGAATATTTAATTTAAAATAAATAATGCTGTGAGCCAGAAACCCCAATAATTCAGAGTGGATAGCTCAGCTTCTAATACTGGTGATCTCTCAGAAATAGGGGAATGGTGGAAAGAGCAAAAGAAGGGAAAAGGGGCAGGGAGGGGGGGGAAGGAAGGATGAGATCAAGCAAGGGAGAAAAATGTCAGATACAGGCAGCACAAATAACCAGCGGGAGATCAAACAAAGAAAGTAAGTCAAATACCGGCATCATGAATACCCAGTGAGAGGCAAAAGGAGATCAAAAATGCAACCAGGGCAATGTCAAATGAGGATGCAATGGGGAAAAATGAATATTAAGTAAATTCACAGCTTACAAATAAAGTTGTCCACCACATCAATCTTTAGTTAAAACTGGTCCAATTTAAATTTTCATTTAAACCATATCTCCACTGATGTGTTTTTAATGTGAAAATCCACCAAGCCTCACGTTTCAACAAGGCTAATTCCCTGTTGCCCCCTCTTAGAAAACCATGTATTTTCTCAATCCCAAAAAAACTTTAAGCATGAGATTTGATGCTGGCATTCCAAAAAATGTCTAGCTAAAGGGGATCTCAAATCGACCCTTCTTATGTTACTTTTATATTCAGTAATTCGTTGCTTTTAAAAATCTAGTCGTTTCTTCAATATAATATAATCCACAGGGGCAACAGATGCAGTACACTACAAAATATGTGTTACATGTTATAAAGTCTTTAATGACATATTCCTTATCATCCCATGTGCTTTTTATGGATTTTCATCTGACACCATTGTTGCAATGGACACAGTTACCACAAGGAAAAAATCACTTTACATCACTTTTTAGCTAGGATGTGCTTATTTCTGGTTTCCAATGTTGAGTTCTTATTATTTTATCATGAATTGTAGTGGGTTTACGTGCAGTGCTCCAAGGCTTTTGTTCAAACAGTTTTAACCCCATTTCAGTGGTCTACAGTGTATTCCAGTTTGAGAGTAAAATATTTTTAATTACACCAAAGTTCTCAGAACTCCCATTTCCCACCTGGCTGGCAGACTGGATTCCCGATCCCGAATCCCGGTGGCGTGGCGGGCGGCGGCTGTTTGTCCTGTGCTGTGCTCCTGCCTCCTGTCGACTCATCTTCCGTGCGTCCGACCATTCCGATCTGTGTGCGATCTCAACTCATTCACCCACTGAGACATCCATGGACTGTTCCCTGCCTGCCTTGTTTGCCTACATCCCCTTATTGAGCTGCACATGACGTGGGACGGACATGGTGTGGTGAACCAATCGCAGGGGTCGACTCTGTCCGCTCCTGAAAACACACCTCCGCCCACTGGGACCTGAACATTTTGGTTCCCACTCAGGTCCGTAGCTGCAGCATAAAAATGGATTAAATCACAGTGTGCACTATCACTCGCAGCAACTGAGTCAAGGATCAGGAGGAGTCAGTCAGGACCGGTTCCAGAACGTCGAGGAGACCTCAGACCTGTTGATTCTGACCTGTGGAAGAGCATATTGTTGCTGCAGCCAGTCACTATTCTGAGGAGCAGAGAGGAGGAGAGGACAGGACAGGACAGCAGTTCATCCAGGCCCACCCAGCCAGCACCCACCCACCACCACTGATACAGGGTCCCCTCTGTACTTCTGCCAGTGCTGCTAACTTGAGCTGTAAATTAAATTCACTTTTTTCCTTTTTAAGAAAACAGCAGCACAGACAGTAGTTTAGCCTGAGAGACTGGACTGCTACACAACCATCGTGCCTGCCGACTAGGTGACCCCTGCCTGCAGACAGTGGTGACATGACGCTGGTGAGAACAGCAAGAATTCCAGGAGACCAGCAGTACCTTGCCTTGCCTATTGCCTCTCTTCCTTTTCGTAGGTAATAGTCAGTGAATTTGTGTGGTGAAGCTTTGCATGGGAGGCTGTATATCAAATGAACAATACATATACTGTTTCTCAAACTCCGTAGGTGCCTTGTAGACTTTACAACAGAAATCAAAAGGAGTCTGCTTCAATTATTGGATTAATCTTTATTGTTATCTAAACAAATATAAAATAACATTTTACAAACTGTTCTTGGGAAAATTGTAATTTATAATGTTATATTTATATTTGTTTAGATATTAAGAGGCCCCGTGAACAAGCTGGAGACAGCGTAAAGGAGGCAATAAAGATGAATCCAATAATTGAAGCAGACTCATTTTCTGTTGCAAAGTCCACTTACTACTTTGTACTGAACTTAAATATTTTCTGGTTGTTGATCTTAGTTTTCAGTGCTTCTGACAGTATCTGCTTTGCATGTTTATTGTTTACTACCCTTTACTAGTACTAGCAGCCAGGGCATTAGGTCTCCTGGAAACATGTAGGTGCTGAAGAAATAAAAGTGTGAACTGAACAGACTGGGTGGGTTACCAGAGCAATGCAGCCTTGCTGGAGACATACATTGGGTATCCTGCAGTGCAGAAGCTGTTCTCGAGGCATTGACTGGGACAGACTTCAGAGGTGGGTTATTATAGTGACAAGCTGCCATTAGTGCCACCGCTTACCTTGCCTTGCCTAGGTGCTGGAAGAAAGCTTCATTTTGGATAGACTGGTCAGCGGCATGCTAGGCAAGGTAAGTGGTGTCACTAAAGGCAACTTACTAAGTTCACTTTTTTCTTTTATTGCGAATCAAATGTGCAGGTGCATGGTTGGGAAAGCAAAGGAAGTTTACTTGTTTTATTGACAGTCAAGTGTGAGCGCCTTGTTGGGAAAGCAAAGGAATATGTGTAATTAACTTTTTTAGTTTTATTGTATTTCGTGGCTCACTGTAGACTGGCAAATAAAACATCCTTCGGGAACAATCAGTTGTTCATTATAACACGGTTCGTTATAGTGAGTGATCACTGTGGTAGCCAGATAAGGTGGTGTCTATCCTACTGTCGTGCAGTCTGTCTATCTGGAATTACAAAGAAAGTTCATACTGAATCTGATCCATTATTGTTCTGTCTCTTCTGCTCTATTATGCTGCTGTCTCCTCTCTATGTACGCCCGATCTTATCTGTATCCACCAGAGGCTAAATTAATTCAGGTGAATTAATTTAGGCTCTGCTTGGATACAATATATAGGGCACACATAGAAAGGAGACAACAGCATAATAGAGCAGCAGAGATAGAACAATAATGGAGCAGTAGGAGCATTTTTTTGTTGTAATACATTTATCAATAATGAATGAGTAGTTTGTTTCTTGCTCTTCCAGTAATTTTGACTCAGTCTGGGGAAAATGACAGATTGTGTAACAACTTGTTGGCGCACTCCCAGCAGTTAAGGAAGTGATTTTTTTATTCTGATATATACTGTATTTGATCGTTGCTTGAGTATATCAAGTGCCCGCTACACCATCAATGGTCCTACATTGAAGCAGAGGCAGTATATGATTGTTTAGTATGGTCTGCTGTGCTTGTGGGGCGTGTGTGTGTGTGAGTGTGTGTGTGTATTCATGTTAAATACTGCACCATATTATATCTAAAAAGAGGGTATGTTGCATGTAAGTGTCATGGCCGATGAGAGGTAACTCCTCGGTCAGGTCCTGCGGATGGGTAGGGGAGCGTTGGGGAAAAGCAGTGCCGCTACGTCAAAGCCCTCCCCTGTGGGCACTGTTTTTACAAATATATGCATGAGGGTTTTATTTGTCTGGCTCTCTCATGCTGTGTTTCAATGACTAGGGCTAGAGGCTTACCACTCTTTGGGGGGGGGCTCACAGTTTGTGGTTTTTTGACTGAGCAAGTATGACTCAGAGCAGTTAACACTGGATAAGGTCTGTAAAGCGAGATGTATGGTTTTCCCATTACCTACACACTGGTGGTTGACTACACCTTGCCACCTTGGGTCTATTTTGGACTGCTGTTGCCTATATGAAGGTAAGGCATTTGAGGCAGATATAGTTTGCCATGGGGACCAAGCTGATGGGACATCACAGCAGAGCCCTAACACCCCACTCCTTCTAAAAACAAATTAGTAAATTGCAATGCCACTCCAAGCTGAAAATGTATTGTTGCATGGTCCTGGGGGGGGGCACTTTGTTTCTAGAGTTTTCAGACCTAGTGTACTTTTATAATGAAATGTGAGAGCAGCCAACTAATCACTCGTTAGCAGCTCTTTATGTGATCCTGATGGCCTTACTAGGACAATGTGAAAATACTGCATGTGGCTGTGGGCTTATTTGCAGCTCTTTACTATGTGCACCTGGTATAATCTGTAGGACAATGGACAAGATGCAGATAGTTTAAGGCTCTATTAGAACTCATTTGCAGCTGCTTGGTATACACTAGGTACAGACATCACACACACCAGGTGAACATTAAATGGGTTAAAGGAGAACTGCACTGAATCTAAAGTAATGTTTCTCAGTTTACCACCTTGAGCATTGCAAGCAGTTGTAATGTGCTGGCTTTACTATGTTAGAAGCTGTTTTCAATATATTTTCATCATTCTTTTTTTTTAGCTGCTCAGTGCATGTTTTAATCAGAGCAGGTGCCTCACAATAATCAGCCCTGTGCCTCAACCTTTCAGCGGGCCTTCCAGAGACATCATCTGCCTCTAGAAGGACCGCTGAAAGGTTGAAGCACACGGCTGATTTTGTGAGGGACCTGTTCTGATTTAAACATGCACTGAGCATCTTGTAAAAATCCACAGTGAGTGCTGTCTTTTTGCAGCTGGGCTGGCAGCGTTGAGATGGCACCACCAAACCTGAGCGCACCACTTTCCTGAGTGTTTAAGCATAATCTAAGGACTGCATGCATTCTAAGGCCTGACTTGTTGCTTCCTTCAAAGATTACTGATGTGTTCTGTGGTTATTTTGAGTTGTGGTGTGTGTAGTTGGTGAAAGAACAGCCACACATATTGGTTTTCAGAATTGTTTTTATTTACATGAATACACAGTACATATCATGATTTTAGGATGTTTTAATTTTACTATATATATTTAGTGTAAAAGTGCTTTGGTTTTGGAAAGATGCTCTTTAAAAATAAAGCTTTGATTGATGTCTCTCACACAGACATGCACACAGACCCCTGCACTCACACTGGTATACATGCCTTCCTATTACCTGTAGTATCCAGCACAATCAACACATTTCCACCAAAATTAAAATATCCAGCAAAGCCTCATGGCTCCTTTGGGGGGAGATGGGAGGCTGATTATCCTAGCCTGGGGTGCGAGGAACCCGTACTCTCTCAGTGTAGTATACCAGTAAGGGGTTCATGGCCATCCCAGTGTGGGGCCAGGGACTCCCAGTGTTGGTCTGGTCGGTCGGTTGGTCTGGTCGGTCGGTTGGTCTGGTCTGTTCTGCCTGTCTCTGTCTGGCGGTCTGCTGTGTTTTGGTGTCATGATCCTTATAGTGTGTGTGTGTGTGGGGGGGTTCTATCACAGTGAGTTGTTTTGTGCCTGCCGCCATCTCGGTGTATGGCATAGGGCCTGAGTATCTATATATGGTAACCTTTACACAGAGCAGGTCCATGCAAGTGTTGCTGAATCCACAAAGCCGAAATATTAAAATGCCCGATGTAGTCAGCTTTCACTGAAATGGAAGGGAAAAGTGAAAAAATGCTCTTGAGCAAATCTGCAAATTCTGCCACAGAAATTTCATTTTTTTTTTCCTCATTCAGTTTTAAGAAATGAATCGCACATATTTGTCGGGAGCTGCAAAGAGAAAGTTACAGCAGCAGAGAAATGAAGATACAAAGCGGCAAAGAGGTGCTATTGAGAAATTATTTGTTACTACCCCATCACACTCAAGTCAAAGCCTAGGAAGTGGAGCTGATCTTGAAAGACCAACTGAACCTGGAGCACATATTCCTGCAACTGCTGTAATGGAAGACATGGTGTTCACCTGTGAAACTATCACCCCCGGAGTTCTAACATTAGAGGAGACCAGGAATGCACTGGCCACTGTCTATACAGTACCCGCCACCACCTGCAAAAATAGAGTCCCAGGAGTACTGCCTTCAGAGGAGACCAGTAACACACCTGCCACTGTCCACACTGTGCCCACCTGCATAGATGACCTCACTTGTGATTTAGCGGGATCTTCTGAAATTTCATTTGAGGATCTTGGAACCTGGCCACACACTAAGGGATGAAGTAAGAGTGTTGTCTCAGAAACATGGACCTGTGCAAGTCACTGCCACAATTCCCAGTAAATGAGAAGAAGGAAGATTTACTGCAGAAAATTATTTTCGCACTCTGCCCCATGGTGAGAGAGTCAAGCGCACTTGGTTGACATACTCTGTGTCTAAGGATGCACTGTTCTGCTTTGCCTGCAAATTATTTGGACACTCAAACAATCTTCTTCGGACTGGAGGTTATCGAGCATGGTGAGAAATGTCCAAGGCTTTGAGTGCCCATGACCGTGCACCAGAACACGTAGCAAGCATGTTACAGTGGAAGGAACTGGAGACCAGGTTGAAGAGTGGCCAGACACTGGATGAAAAGAGACAGCTGCTGATAGAGAAAGAGATAAAACACTGGCGTGGAGTCTTGGAACGGATCATAGCAACTATTCAGTTCTTGGCTGAGAGGAACATGGCTTTCCGTGGCACAAGTGATGTGCTTCATACCCAAGGCAATGGAAATTTCTTGGGTCAGGTTGAATTTCTGTCAAAGTTTGACCCACTCATGGCTGAACATATACACCGGATTCAGAACAAAGAAATAATGGACCACTATTTGGGCAAGGACATTCAAAATGAAATAATTAAACTAATTTCGGGTGCAATTGTAAGGGTCATTGTATCAAAGATACAACAATCAAGATATTTTGCAGTTATCCCTGGACTGTACTCCTGACATTAGCCACCAAGAGCAGATGACACTTGTTGTTAGACATGTGGATGTTTCGAAGAATGTCGCCACCATCGAGGAACATTTTTTGGGGTTCATACCTGTAAATGACACAACTGGAGAAGGACTAACTGACTCTTTCTTCAGACTTTACAGCAACATAATCTGGACATCAGCAACTGTCGGGGCAAGGATATGATAATGGGAGCAACATGAAAGGGAAACGAGCTGGTGTGCAGGCTGCATAAAGAATTAAACCGCAGAGCGCTTTTATGTGCCATGTGCCTGCCACTGCCTGAATCTCATCATCAGCGATGGAGCCCATTCATCAAGGCATGCTGTCTCTTTCTTTGGCTGCCTGCAGAAGGTCTACAATCTTTGCTCAGCATCAACAGGCTGCTGGCAAATACTGAAAAACATGTTCGGATCACTCCAAAGCCACTTTCTGAAACCTGTGGAGTGTCGAATAGAATCTGTAAAGCACCATGCTATCAGCTCAAGGAAATTAGGAGTGCTTTGCAGGAGATTGCAGAGTCTGTAGGACCAAGGATGCTGCAGCATATGCAGAGGCAACGCTACTTTGTGCCGAACTCCTGTCATACAAATTCATTGTATGTCTTGTCATCTGGTATGATGTCCTGCTTGAAGTCAACCGTGCAAGCAAGATATTACAGAGTGCATCAGTTGACATATCGACCTGTGTGAAGGTGCTTGCTTCAACCACTGACATACTTAAAAAGTACAGAGAGAGTGGGTTTGAACAGGCATTGGTACAGGGCTCTAAGATTGCTGCAGAACTGGATGCTCCAGCTGGATTCCGTCAGGCAAGGCACAGAAAAGTCAAGCGACTATTTGATTACGAAGGACAGGATGAGACAGTGCAGGACCCAGAACACAGTATTCAAGTTGAGTTTTTCAACACATTGCTGGACACCACACTCATGTCCTTTAGCGAGCGCTTTCAGCAAATGTCTGAGTTTGCTAAAACATTTGGATTTCTGTGTAACATAAAAGTGCTAAATGGTGTTTCCATAGAAGACCTGATGCAGCAATGTGAGGTCCTCAAAGAAAATTAACAGACAGAACCACTAACCACTCTGACTTTGATGCTCATGAACTTGCACATGAACTCAGGAACCTGGCAGGAATGCTTAAGACTGATACGGCACCAATACAGGTATTAAATTTTCTCCTTCAAAACCGCTACATGACATGTATGTGAATGTTTTTATGTGCTATGCATTTTGACAGTACCTGTAACTGTCGCAACAGCAGAACGCAGTTTTCAAAACTTAAGTTGATAAAAACCTATCTGAGGTCATCAATGAGCCAAGAAAGACTATCTGGGCTAGCAGTGCTGTCTATTGAGCATGAAGTTGGCAAAAGTCTCTCTTATAGTCACCTTATCGATGAATCGTCAACAAAAAGTCTGAAAGTCCTCTGAAGCTTTAAAAGTCATATGCACAATTTCATTACAAATATAGGGTTGAACTTGTCAAATCCCTTGTACAGTTTGGAATGCAGGAGAATTCATAGCTTTCTTCAAATTGGTGAGCTCCAACTAAAACCCTGTGAGCCTCTTTTTGGCTGGAGCACACTACCTATATAGTAAAGTCTGAGTGGTTTACCCAGAATACAAAAGCAGGAGAACATCACCTCCGAAGGGCAAGATATAAAACAAAAAAAAAGGTTTTCCTGACCGATGGAGGTGGTCACTTTGCCGTAGTGGTTGGGCTTAATCATAATTCAGCTGGATGATGAGACTAAGAACCCCAACAACTTACAACAAGTAAGCATATTAAGTTCATTTTGTTTCAAGTTTGAGAACAATTTGTCAGTTTTAGAAATATGGTGGGCTCGTTTCTAGTCTTCCAAATGTGATAGCATGTAAGTATGCATTGGCACATTGTATGAAATTAAAAATACTATGTAGAAAGATTACTGGGGAGGGGTGCCCCAGCCCTGTCTGTGGGCCCCCAGTCATAGTTCGCTGGAGGCCCCCAAAGTCCTAAAACCGGCCCTGACTCTGCCTCTCGTCTGCCTGTGCTAAGTTGCTGTAGGCTATAGCCTGTCTCTGCACTGCAGCGTTGCTCACTTCTTTCCGCCGGTTCCGGGGCTTCGGTGGTGACTGCACTGCAGACAGTGCTTCTTCTTGACTCTCTGGCTGCTCGCGAATCCTCCTTGCTGACTGACTGACACAGAGGCCCGCAGTGAGTGACAGTGTGACACACTGATTAATTTAAATTGTTGCCTTTAAGTTTTCTATTGTACGGTAGTACCGTCTTGGTTGTTTTAACTTTTTTGAGCACTGTCCCGACTCCCAAGGGGCCCGCCGCCGGCCCCGCACTTGGCGCTCAATTTTGGGGGCCTCCCACAGCCGCGGGGTTCGCGGGTGCTTAACGCCATCCCTGACTGGAGTCACCCTTGCATGAGGAAGGAAAGCTGACATCAAGTGCTCGATCCTTCCTCACCCTGCCATGTCACCAAGTGATCCTGTCCATTCCAGAACCTGGGTCACTGGCATGGGGGATGGAAGCACAACCACTCCCCCCCGGGCTGGCAGTACAAATATATATTATACAGGCACAGTCGTACCTGTATATTAGGGTTGAGTATCACTTTCATGTTAAACCTAAGTTTTTTCCCCTTAATAACTTTGCCCCCATTCAGCCGATTTATATAACATTTGGAAAGCACAGCCTTTGTGCCAGGATCTCTTGATTCTGAAAATTCCATGTTGTCTTGCCTAATCGAAGAGTCACAAAGGAATAATCACACTTGGCATTCACACATCAGCACAATTTATTGCAAGCAAAAGATAATTACACTTCATTTAGCAGCAATGTCACTATCAGCATTAATGATTACACTTTAGCATTCATTCATTAGCAATATTACTATCAGCATTAATATATACTTCAATTAAGCAAAACATGATACATCACCGATTCTATGCTACATCCAAGCCTTTTCCCAGTAGCTGGGGAAGCCCCCTAATCACCTCACAGCCTGGCCAGGAGTCTTGAACCGGGAGAAAGTTCCACAGCGATGCATCCACCCTGCAGATGAGGCTTCCAACCAGGCATTGAGAAAGCTACATTTATATCTTATTCTATGCTAAAAAATAACCGTGCAGCCTTCATAGTGTTGTTTTGCCACATTCTAGAAGCTGGCCGGGCTCCCAGGATGCTGCAAATTCACACCATAAGGACTGCTCAGAATTCCCTACACCTGCTAGGTCACTGTGCTCCAAACACTGGCCGGGTGCCTAGAACACTATGAGCTAAGCAGAAGTTTAAACAAAACTACAAAAACAGGTTGCCTGATAATATGCAACCTTCAAGTCAGCAAAATACACTGTCTGAAGCAAAACATAATAATGAGGCTATCTAAAGAGCAAAACACCAATTAAATGAAGCAGCATGTAAAATGGAGTCACACAATACAAAATGGAGTATAAAATGACATACATTACATGAAATAGCATACAAAATGGAGTGACAATAATCAACATATTATACTATCACTACACATGTAGATCAGTTCAGTAGGGGCAAAGTTACAGAGGTGCAGAAAAATTAAAAGTCTCCATTTTTGAAAATTTTAAGACTTTTATTGCCATCTGATAACTGAAAAAATAAGAGGCTTTGAAATCTAAAACCTTCAGGTTTGTAAGAGACTGGTCCAGGATGTGTGCTTTTGTTATTGATAGTTCCAAATGTTAAGCGATTTTTAAATTATTTAAGGAAGAAGTTCCATTTATCAGCATGCACAGTTCACAAAAAATCAACATTCTACAGATAAAACCATAACATGACTACAGATAACAGATAATCACCTTTTGGGAATGAATAATGAGATTCCACAACCAGTGTTCATGAGGTGCGGTCCCAAAAAGGACATGTTGAAAATCTGGTGAAAAAATTCCTAACAATGGCCAAGTTACGAGTGTTCATTGAAAATTTTCTATGCACGTGCATAGCTTTGGTAATTTTAAATATTTTGACCCCAAATTTAAAACATAGCCATTTTTCACACCACCTCATGAACAGTATAGCTGTCATTTTTCACGTTATGGTCAAAACATGTTTTCACACCTGTGGCACAGACAGGCAATTTGGCAGGGATTTGAAATATTTCACCTACCTGGGTTTATGAGGTGGGGCAATAAGAAGATTATGTTAAAAGTTTGGGGTCAAAATATTAAAAAACAAATAATTTATTAAGTGATGTTGTTTGCAGGGATGTATGTTGCACCACAGGGAAACATGCTGCCTTACTGTGCCTGTGACCTGGGTTCTGGTGTGAACTCAGTGAGCTGGTTTGCTGAGACAAGGCTGATAGGAAATGCAGCACCAGTCATGGCCTGGGTAGGGAATTGAACAGTGTTTTGGCCCAGATACCACACCCTGTGGTGGGCCAGGGAACCTCACCTACATGCCGGGGTCTGCTGGACCCATGCACTGGGTCAGTACTGTCTACAATATTGTATTTATTTCATTTTGCAATTCCATTTTCAGAAAAAGAAGGAAAATTCATTGAAAAAAATGGTTCCATGTCTATAACAGCGATGTGAATAACAATGCTTCAAATGATAATACATTACCCGGCGATTGGTTTTCTGTATGTTAGGCAGGGGCTGCACCCCACCCAAGATTCTCTACTCCGGGGGTACATGTTTGGGGTGTAAAACTTTAAAAATTAAAAAACAACACAGAAACACAATAATGCCCAGAATCAAACCCGGCACCCTCCCAATCCCAGCCCACTACCTACCCACTATGCCACATGACCAGCTTGGCAGTGGACCACTGCACTACAAACCAAATACCCTCCCTTCCCTTCCACCCATTGCTCAACTTGGCCCCGCCCTCCATGTGCGTGTATATACATGACATCCTGTCACTGTAGTCGCCTACTCCCATATCTGGTCACTACCCTGCCAGGTAGCCCTGTACACAGGCGCTGGGCTTGAGATGCCCATTTTGAAAGTGCTCAGTCATGGTTACCTTGTACACAGTATGCCCAAAAAACTATGCTAATGCAGACATTAGGGTTGTAGAATGCAAAGCACACAAAGAAGGGAAATGATAAACATTAGGGATATGGGTTTCCGGAGTATTGGCAAATCAGTGGTGGGGTCTTACTTGTGGTTGTCAACCCTAATGCCCACCCCCCTTTCCCCAGCTCATAGCCTCCTGTTCAAAGCACAAGCTACAGCTCCAACCTAGTGCCCTATAGTGATGCAGTATGGCCAACATAATCTGTCAGAGTGAAGACATCACATTTGGCCTCATCTGATCAGGGGAGAGGGTGCGCATAAGGGTTGACAACCCAAAGAAAGACCCCACCACTGATTTGCCAATACTCTGGATACCCAAATCCTAATAATTGCTTTATTTATAGCAGTTCTTAATATCTGCCCAGTGTATGAATCATTCTTCCACACTTAGTGTGAACAGCACTCTACATCTTGTTGGGCCTTGTAGTATAGTGGCAGGGGTTGTGTTATTTAGTAATTATGGTACTTCATTAGCATTAGATATAACAATTTTCTAGCAAAGGTTTCTGGTCTGGTCTTGTTGTCTCTTCCTTTGATGAAAGTTATTTACAATCACAATAAGCACAAATATATCTGGTGTTCTGCCCTGGAACCTGGTTAGAATAGCGAGTCCTTAACAATGCTATCAGGATCGCGTAATGCATGAATAGTGATGGGGTAGAATAGCATATAGGAACTACCACTACCCCTGTAGCTATTCATGCAATGGAACGGCACACTGGACAAGTGCAAGGAAACTGCGAAAGCTGGCTGAGCTGCTCTCATAGTGGAGAGGGTTAAGGAAGCAGCAGCTTGGCCAGCACAGTGCAGAAGACCAGGTTTCTGTTCCTGGTCTTCCAGCATAGTGATATTACATTTTCCCCTGTCCAAAGTGACTTTTTTCTTATTCTATCAGCAGAAAGCTGAAATTCCATAGCCCCCAAGTTTCTTGCTTTCCTCAAGATCCATCCCCATTAGGAGTTAAATATTAATTATTTTGGGGTAGGGGTTGGGGGCAGAGCTCCCTATGTTGGGAGGTGCAGGAAGCGGAGCACCCCACAAAAAACACAAGTTGCTGCTTTGTTATCTTGCCATGGTAGTGGTCCTCCTTGTGTTTCTGGACTGCTACCATTGGCACTATTGTTTCATGCGGCATTGTTACTTGCTGCTGTTATTGTGGGTGGCGTTGTTACTGCAGAGTAGTTGACTGTGCTATTGTGGTCGACGCTATCCAGACCTAGTGCCTCCACCTTCAGCCCACTGGCAGTGTGTTTCTTTAAAAGTAAAGAAACTACTTTAAAATTAATTATTTTCACACTCGTTATATTTCGCGCATGGCCCTAATTGGCCTAGCACTTCTCTTGAACGTGAACAATGTTGGCCTATTAATGTCATTATATTTTCATGTAGTTGTCACATTGAGGAAATATAGCGAACATTTTCTTACTGCAGAACTACCCCCTTTTATAGTATAGGCTTGCCTAGTGTCAGGGGGCATCATGTTTTACTATCATCAAGAACATAGAGGATTGTCTATGGTGAGGCATTCACAACAAGGATATTCTCGATTGAGAGGTATCCTTGGCAACGTTCGACTTTGAGAGCGAAGCTCAAGAGGTTGTCTGTTGCTAAGGATACCTCGAGATCCGAGAAGATCCTTGTTTGTGAATGACTCCCCATAGACAATCTTTTATAGTGTATGGGGAGGCTATTCATTTCAAAACAGCGAATGGAAGCAGCATTTTTTAAAATAATGCCTTACTTGGCTTCCGTGTTGAGACTCGCTCCAGTGCTACTACCTCCCTCGCCGACGCAGCTTTTAAATCGCACATGCGCGAATGCGTTCGATCTTGTTGTGCTGCACCGGTGACGTACCCAGTGCAGCACAACAAGATCATGACGCACTGAGGCGAGCACAACAACGCTGTTGGGAGCATGGATTTCCATGCTCAACAGCGTTCCACCATACACTATAGCAGGGTTCTTGAGGGAGCCTGGAATCCAGTGCCGAAGATGGCTGGGCGCTGAGTGCATTGTGGATATGAGATGCTCATCCACCAATAATGGTGGGTGCAGAACACCTGGTATTCATGCACAACCCTGTTGGCCAACCTGGGAGTAATATTGGTACCATCTGTGAAGGCAGTCATTCACCTGCACTACCACATGGAGTAAGGGTGCAGACAAGGAGACCAACACATCATGGGAGGGGCATTATGGTCCATAGGGAAAATAGACAAAACAGGATAATAATAGAAGTACTGAAAATACTGCAGGTGCTGGCTTATTTATCTCCACATCTACAACATGTCTTGCTGTCCTATCTGATCTTCTTCCACTGACTCAACCTTCACTGCTGCTATAAAAGGCTAATAAGATTCGATTGGATAGTGGCTATCCTTCCTTTCCATCCCCCATGATCTGTGACTTTCCAGAGTTACCAACTGAATCAAATGTCTTACTTGACATCCAGTGATTCATACTCACTATGGCTACAAGTGGCACTAAATTTACAACTGAGTTACCTCAGATAGCCCAGCTGAGAAGCAGCATCTCATTTTCATTGGGGTCCTGATTCATCCCATTCCTGAAGCTGGGTAGACTGGTGTGCTGGGGCCCAGGAGGTGACTTGCACAAGGTTGTACAATAAGTATTTTCTTTACCAGGGTTTGAACCAGTGACATCCCAGTTTCAAAACTGATGCTTTAACTACTGGACCACATGCTGCCTCCTACTAGAACATGCACTACCTCCTGGCAGTGGATTTATGACATTCTAATCCCCAGTATATTATTTTTGGATAGATAGATAGATATATATATAATATGTGTGTGTGTGTGTGTGTATATATATATATATATATATATATATATATTCTATGTGAAAACTTTGTTACTGCATCAGTTAGGGTTCTTCTACGGTAGAAAAAGCGAGAATTCGATTTTGAGTTCCCACCCCTTGCACCCCCACCCCAGCCCACCCCCACCAACAGGCATCAGAGTGTGCATTGGGGTCCTTGGCCCAACTATCACCCAATCCCATGTGTAAACAAGCTGAGGTGGTGCAGTGTAGGAGAATGGGGTGAGAGTTAGGGCCAAGGACCCCAACACACACCCCAATGCCTGTTGGTGGGGGCGGACTGGGGTGGGGTACAAGGGGTGGGAACCCTAAAATCAAATTTCCTCACTTTTTCACTGTAGAAGAACCCTAACTGATGCATTAATGAAGTTTTTTTGCATAGAATTTCCTTACTTTTTAAGAAAGAATAGAAAAGTAGAAAGTTCACAGTTGGTGGGAGCATGGGGTCCAAAGGGCCCCGCGCTCCCACCAACTTGTAAGTGTCAGGCCACATTACACACCCAAAGACTAAAAAGTACATTCACAACAGCAAGGCCAGCCACCAAACAAATGTTAATCTAGTACAACAATAGAAAACGCTGTCCACAAAACGTTAACTGCGCCACATAATATGTCCGAAAAAAATATATGGTATGACACATAAACACCTCTATTAACATCTACAGGACATGCCGTCAACACCCTCCAAATTTCAAGTAAAAAGACCAAACCGTGTCCAAGATATGACATGTCAAAATTTGTAATTTTCATTCATCAGAGTGACACAGTTCCACACCTGTTGACATCTAACACACACAATGACTAAAAACTACATCCATGACGCTAAGGCTAGGTATCCTATCAATTTCAAGCCACCACCACAAGAAAAACGCTGTCCACAGAATGTAAACTGTACCACACCATATCTGCACCAAAAAAAATTTTCCGACACAGAAACACTGTAATTTTCATCCACAAGACATGCTGTCAACACCCTCCAAATTTCAAGTGAAAAGACCAAACTGTGTCCTAGATATAACATTTTAAAGTATGAAATTTTCATTTATTAGACTGGCACAGTTCCGCACCTGTTGACATTTAACACTCACAACAACTGAAAACTACATCCATGACACTAAGGCTAGGTATCCTATCAATTTCAAGCCACCAGCACAAGCAAAACACTGTCTGCAACACATAAAGTGCATCACGCAATATCTCCGCAAAGAAAATTTTCTCCAACACGTAAGCACCATAATTCACATCTACAGGACATTCCGTAAACACCCTTCAAATTTCAAGTAAAAAAAGCAAACCATTTCCGAGTTATTCAGTCTTAAAGTTTGGTAAAATTTCCCTATCTATTCCATTATAAAAAATCTGGCCATCTTGTCCTGTCCTCATGATCAAAGATGGCAATCAAAGAATCTCACAATTAAAGAATTTACAGGCTCGCGATCAAAGAATTTGCAGGCTCATGAACAAAGAATTAAAACTTTAATAATTTACAGAACTGAAAGAATTGCGGTAAACCACCACCATGGTTCGACAGAACGAAGCCCCCTGAGCAAAACCCACCCTCATTTGACTTCCTAGTGCACCTCTGGGCTGAGAAAATTGATTTTTTAATCTGGCCATCTCGTCCTACCCTCATGATGCACGATTGCGATCAAAGAATCTCGCGATTAAAGAATTTGTAGGCTTGCGATCAAAGAATTTGCTTGGTCATGACCAAAGAATAAAAACTAGTGTAATTTACAAAATTTACACAATTGCGGTAATCCACCACCATGGTTTGTCAGAATGAAGCCCCCTGAGTAAAACCCACTCTAATTTGTCTTTCTAGGACACCCCTGAGCTGAGAAAATTAATTTTTTTATCTGGCCATCTCGTCCCTCGCTTGAGATGCACGATTGCGATCAAAGAATCTCGTGATCAAAGAATTTGCATGCTGGCGGTCAAAGAAATTGCTCGCTCGGGAACAAAGAGCAAGGGACAAGATGGCCAGGTTTTAAAATTGCTTTCTGTAGCCCAGGGGTGCCCTATTAAGTAAAATAAGGGTGAGTTTTGCTCAAGGGGCTTCTCTATTCCACATCTGAATTAAATAGTGTACTTTTTATTATCCCTGGTAGTCTAGCGGCCCCCTTCCCATCATAGCAATGTACATAATGATGTATGTTACCCCTGGTAGTCTAGTGGTCCCCCCCGAATGAGTATCCTATTAATATCTTTCTTTATTATCTGTGGTAGTCTAGTGGCTCCCCCATGTGTCTTTATGGACATTTTTGTAATAATTATATCCCTGGTAGTCTAGGCCCTCCCCCCCCGCGATCTGTAGTTCTTAATAATTAATATTCCTATCCCTGGTAGTCTAGCGGTCTCCCCTCCAATTATAATAACATTTACTTCTATTTAGCAATTTAGTATTACCTGGTAGTCTAGTGGCCTCCCATCCCCCCCACCGATCCATGATAGCCCACCAGCACCCCCCTTCCCAATGGCGACTGGCAGCCCACCTTCCTTCCACGGCCAGCTGATGACTAT
The DNA here is from genome assembly GCA_016271365.2 of Neoceratodus forsteri. Classification (NCBI taxonomy): domain Eukaryota; kingdom Metazoa; phylum Chordata; order Ceratodontiformes; family Ceratodontidae; genus Neoceratodus; species Neoceratodus forsteri. Next base: position 1,405,151,423 of record CM057450.1, read on the forward strand.
GTGTATTATGAGCAGCAATCTGAAAGAGGCACTAGAAATAATGTCTGAGCACCTCTTTCAATTGCCGCTGGTAATACACACAGTCGGCATCTGGCCGTGGAGGTGAGAGGTGGCGTGCCAGCCACTGCTGGGGAAGCAGGAAGCTGGGTGGCTGTCATGGATGGGTGAGCCACTAGACTACCAGGTATTACAAATAGAAGTAAATTTGCTGGCCTGTGGCACTGAGGGTTGAGGCAGCTGGACGCCACACTCAGACCACACCGCGACCTGGTTCGGGAACGGACTGGCCGACGGGCTGGCAGGGGGAAGGAAGGATTGAGCATCCCGCGACAGCTCTCCTTCCTTCGGGGTTGGTGAGGGATACATGCGGTGCTACAGTGACACCCAGCAGAGGCTGGGTGTCTGACACTAGCGAGCGCATCTGACAGGGGGAGAAGCCGGCAGACATCTGCATGTAAGTGCGCGGACATCATTGCACGTCCGGCTCTCCAGTGGGCCATACCATATAACTAAAAACAGGGACCTCCACCTCTATGAAGCCCTCCCCAGGGCTTCCTGTCCTATGTCGCCGATCCCCCAACCAGTTACTAGGACCGTGGGCTGGAATATGGGGTGCCAGCTCCATGGCCCCACCCTCTGGGGGGTAAGCCAGGGGTGACCGGGGAATACGGTCGACAGGGAAGGAAGTCCTTGGGGTCCGTGACCAGGGCGGATACCTGGTGGTAGGATCCCCCCCCCAAAAAAGTAAATTTTATTATAATGGGAGTGGGGGACCACTAGATTACCAGGGATAGGAATATTAATTATTAAGAATTACAGATCGCGGGTGGGGGCCCTAGACTACCAGGGTTATAATTATTACAAAAATGTGCATAAAGACACATGGGGGGGCCACTAGACTACCACGGAGAATAAAGAAAGCTATTAATAGGATACTCATTCAGGGGGGCCACTAGACTACCAGGGATAACATACATCATTATTTACATTGCTATGATGGGGAGGGGGCCGCTAGACTACCAGGGATAATAAAAAGTACACTATTTAATTCAGATGTGGAAGAGGGAAGCCCCCTGAGCAAAACCCACCCTTATTTTACTTAATAGGGCACCCCTGGGCTACAGAAAGCAATTTTAAAATCTGGCTATCTCGTCCCTCTTTCACAATGCATGATCATGATCAAAGTTTCTCGCAATCAAAGAATTTGTAGGCTCACTATCAAAGATCGTTAGCGAGCCACAAACAAAGAATTTAAAAGTTGGAAACTATTTTTACTCTGATTTGGATGGAACCAAAGACATGGCTCAATAGATCAGGGTCCCCTGAGTAAAACCCATTAAAGTTTTACTTCAGAACTGACCCCTGAGCCGAAATATTTGTGTTTGTGCGATCGGAAGACTGAAAACAAAATGGCGGACCTTGCGGTCAAAGAATTTTTGAAATTCCTCAGGAACAAAGATTCTTGAACAGTGAGGCTGCAAATTCTTTGACCGCCAGGTGGGATGAGATGGCCAGAATCCCCATTCTTTCATCGCAAGATATACATATAAATTTTTCCATTGACTTATAATTGGAACTTAAAAGTGCCATAATCTTTGAATGCCTTAATATTTTTTCACCAAACAAAAAGCGGCATCTTCAGCCACCAAAGCTCTTTCAAACAAGCCATCTCACAGAGCAGCACACCACATGACGGCCGTGCAGGACCACATTAAGGATGCCAAAAGGTGCCTTCAAAAATGGACAATTTTGCATTTTTCAGTGCTTTCGTACACAAAGACCGGCACTCCGACTGAAACGCAATTGGCAGATCAAGAGATCTGCCATGCCCCAACATGTGTACCAAATTTCAGGCAAATCCATTGAACAGGTCCAAAGTTATTAACGCCCAAACTTTTGACTTTAGTATGTAACTGACCGCTCAACCCCAACTATAGTGGCGCGATCGCCACTTTAATATATATATCTATTAGGCACACCTATGGTGATGGTGGTATATTCTGTATTGTTCAATCTTATTACAATGTATTACAAAAATGATAACACCTATTTCATCATTCAATTTCAAAATGATACAAGCTTGTAAAAAAAAATCACACCTTTAAATTAAGATCATTTGACAACACAATACTTAAAATAAAACACCGCAAACCACTGAATAACTTATTTGACTGTAGATACCTACACTCCTTCACTCAACAGGGCTCCCGCTGGAAGCTGCAGCAGGGGCGGGACTCCCCCACAGCAGCTGCTGTGGCCACTGTTTGAATCCCACCTTGAAAAGCGGAAGTAGGATCCCAGGAGTAAAAGCCTCCTGAAAATCAGGACAGAACACTGCCGCTGCCGCCATTTCAAACCTGCTTGGCTCCACAAATTGGCCACCCGGTGCACTTCTTCGCCCAACAGGGCTTCTGCTGGAAGCTGCATCAGGGGCGGGACTCCCCCACAGCAGCCACGGCGTCCACTGTTTGAATCCCACCTTGAAAAGCTGAAATAGGATCCCAGGAGTAAAAGCCTCCTGGAAATCAGGACGGAACACTGCCACTGCCACCGGTTTAGACCTGCAAGGAGCCCCGCTGCTCAGCTCCACAAATTGGCCACCCGTTAAGCGAATTTCTGCCAGAGTGCAGTTGAATTTCCAAGGCCTTTTGGTGCCATTTTCAAACGGGCAAAAATCCAACTGAGCCTTGTGCTCTGCTCGGCTTACTGCTGAGGCAAGGCTGCCTGCTCACACTACTGCTGAGCTGTTTTGTGTAACAGATTTAAAACAAATTTTGCAGACTTAATTAGTCTTTTAGGAGATTTTAAAATACATTTTGCAGACTTAGTCTTTTAGCCTAAGTGTTGTAGTGAGTTAATGAAATACTTAGGGTGCTCCTCACTGCTGCTACTGTTCCAAACAGAAATTTTCCCCTGCCCCCCAACCCCTCCCAGGCCACTTTTAAATACCCACTTGATCCACCCACTCTGTTAGCTTCATTTCTCATTGGCTCTCTGAAGCATACACTTCTTCCTTCCCACCCCCGACAAGCAAACTTTGTTCTCCATCTCACTCTTTGACTTATAGCTATCTGTATTTCAACTCTACTGCTAGCTCTGATCCCTCACTTCTGTTCCTCCTGGGTGCTTTTGACTTTCACCCCTTTACAAGACTGCACAAAGGTCTGTAAGCGATGATATATATTACTAATATTTATTATATAATATTACTATATTTTCTTGTACCCTCATTTGCCTTGCTCCACCTATCCTTGCCTCCTGTTCCACTAGCCCCCTCGGCTATCCCACATTATATGCCCCATGACTACCAGCACTCTAACCTTCTCCTATTGTCCCCACTCCATTGTGACTCTACTCCACTTACTGTATATTACATAGGCCCTGGGTCCAGATGGTTGCCTATGTCCTAAATTATGGCTCCTTGAGTATGCATACCTTGCGCCTTTTCCTGCGACATAAACTCTGGTGTGTCCTCCTACTGGCCCTATTGCCCTCTGGAGATGTTCATTCTAACCCAGGGCTGACCAATAACATACGTAGTCCCCTTTCAAATGCTAAGGGTCTTACAATGGTGCACCCCAACATCAGAAGCCTGCTACACAATTTTGCTGAATTACAATCCTGGGCCACCCTCTACAAACCTGATATCATCTGTCTTACTAAAACATGGCTTAAACCTTCCATCCTGGACTCTTGTTGCTCGCTTCCTTCCTACAACCTCTTGAGATTTGACAGGCCAGCTCCCAAAAGAGGTCGTGATACAGCTATCTATTTTAAAGATCACCTCCATCTCTCTGTGATCTGCTCATCCCCCCTAGTCCACAGTGAAGCACTACACGTTCTTCTTACCCTTGGCTACAAAAAACTTCATATTGTTTGTGCTTACAACCCCCTTTCAGTGGCTTAAAAGGCCTTGATGAGTTGCTTGATCAGACCTCTCTTCTCTCTGGGAGAAATGAGGTTCTCATACTTGACTGGCTGGGCAACTCCCAACCCACACTACTATCCAAGATCCAAAGTTTCAACTTTCACCAGGTAATTAGCGACCCCACTAGAATTGAACAGCATTCCAACTCCAGTACTCTGCTGGACTGGATAATGACCAGCCACCTCAAAGATATTATCTCCTCTGGCATACTAGCAGATGCCATCACAGACCACTCTCCCATCTTTTGTGTATGGGGTAAGACTAGCCCCCGCAGCCTCGGTTTATCACTTTCCGAAACTACACGCACCTCGACTCCAAGTCCTTCTTACTGGACATTGCCATAATTGAATGGGCCCCTCTTTTTGAATCTGATGACTCTCAGACTACTCTAAGTCTATTCCTGACTCACTTTTTGACGATTCAGGACAAACACTGCCCTCTTGTTACCCGTCGTGTGAAAAACAAGCATTCCCTCTGGCTTAAATCCTACCTTCTTTCAAAACCACAACTGTGTGACAAATGCTGGCTCCACTGCAAAAAGACTGGGCTACCAGATGACCTTAATTCCTATAGGGCACTCCGAAATTCCTGCAAAAAGGATATCAAAAGGGCAAAGAGTACCTACTGTAAGGATCTCTTAACTAAACCATATGGTGACTGCAAAAAAATCTGGTCCCACATTAAGTGCTTCCTAGGTTCAAATCCATCCCCCACCCCAGCTGACATGTCTCTAAATGGTGTCCACTGCAATAACCCCTCTACTATCGCAAACTTTTTCAATGCTCTGTTTTCAAACCTTACTAATTATACCTCATTCTTCCCAGCTACTCCAAACTTAAATATTCAACCCAATGCCTCTGGGCCTAAATTTCATTTCAAGTCTGTCACCCGCTGGGATGTACTTAGACTGCTCAACAACATCTCTGACCTCACTGCAGCTGGATCTGACAATATAGAATCTAAGCTCCTAAAACTTGCTGCCCCTTATATCGCTGTGCCTCTTGCCAGGATCTTTACCCTCTCCCTGTGTCACAGCTATATTCCTAACCTCTGGAAGACTACCAGAATTACCCCGGTTTTCAAAAAGGGTGACTGCAAAAACCCCTCCAATTATAGGCCTATTGCCATATTACCTGTCCTCAGCAAAATCCTTGAGAAGCTCGTAGCCACCCAAACCTTAGACTTTCTTCAGAAACATGACCTTCTTATGACCACGCAGCATGGTTTTCGCTAGGGTCATAGCACCACTACTGTTTTACTCAAATTTATCTCTGATACCCTATTGGCTATGGACTTTGGTCTCTTAATGGGGGAAATTTTTATAGACATGACTAAAGCTTTTGACCTGGTCAACCATCCTATCCTTCTAGCTACTCTCAGATCCCTAGGCTTCTCGCCAAATGTCACTGCATAGTTTGGCAGCTACCTATCGGATCGCACCCAACAAGTTAAATTTAACTCCATATTGTCTGATTATGCTACCATAAACATTGGAACGCAACAAGGTTCTATTCTAGGTCCCCTGCTCTTCTCCATTTATATAAATTATATTACCTCTAACATTCTTCAGACAGCCTCCCTGTTATACGTCGATGATATTGTCCTTTACGCCAGTGCAAAAAAAATTACTGAAATAAACCAACGACTTTCCCTAGACTTTCAACGGATTCAGCAGTAGCTATTCAGCCATAAACTTGTCTTGAATGTATCCAAGACTCAGGCCATACTATCTGGTTCTAATGCTAAACTCAAACTCTCCCAGCCCACTTTCAATGTCACTACCATAAATGGGTCCTCTGTTGGAGTGGTAACCTCATTTAAATACTTTGGTCTCACACTCGATCCAGCTCTTACTTTTGATCTCCATATTCAACAGACCTGCAAGCTAGCAAACATAAAACTTGGTATGGCCTACCGTTCCAGCTATATGCTCACACCCTCTGCGAGGCTCACCATAGCTCGTGGCATACTCCTCCATTCACTCACCTACGGGGTTGCAGTGTATGCCTCAGCGGGTCAAACTAGTCCTCAAAAGTGGGATGTTACTTACAATAATATCTGTAGATATGTGTCCTCCTCACATTGGAGGAAACACCACTGCCTCCTATATGCCAAACTAGGGTGGCTTTCTCCGGATGCCTCCAGAAAATTTGCGTATGGTTCGATCATAGATAATATCATCCGTAACCAAACTCCAAAGCCCATGGCGGAACTATTTCTCATCCAGACATAGTTTACACTCAACTACAAAGGCCCCCATATTCATCCCCCAACACCACTCTTCCAAAGGTGCTAGCGCCTTCTCCTCTTATGCCCCCCATCACTGGAATTCCCTCCCTCTTGCTATACGGCTAGCACCATCCCATGCCTCTTTCAAGAAATTGCTACATGACCATCTCGCTGATTCCTGCTCCTGCTCCTGCTTCAAACCCCCCTAGCCCATAATCTTCTCCTGATCTATGCACCCCTCACCTCAACAACTAAGCACTGTACTTTCCTCCAGTCACCTCCTTGCCCCACTTTTATTATATCTAGTCCTCATCCCCTTACCTTGCCCTATTTTCCTATCCTATCCCCCCCCCTTTGTATTGCATCCTCACCCTTTCAATTCTAGACTGTCCTATATCCATCCAATATGGCTATTATAATGGTATTTGTTCTTATAATATCTCACCCCACTTTCGCTTCCTGAATTTGCTTCCAAATGGCTCTATTCATTGTATTTGCTCTTTTATCATTCTATGTTATACACTATTGTTGAATCAATTGTATTTACTGTCTTTTCCTGCCTACACTGTATTACTATTGTCTAAGATTTTATTGTTTAGGATTATTTCTGCCTTTGTTAAACAAATGTTCTGTTAAACAAATGTTTTGTTTTCTGTAAACTCCTGGGTCATGCCTGAAAATAGTCATTGCTATGGCTAGCACACCTTACCTGGTCAACAAAAACTAAATAAAATATAATCATAATTCTATTATAAAAAAGTAAGTAAAATTCATCCTGCTCTAACAATAGCATTTTTTCTTACAGTCAACATTTGTTTCCTTTTCTTAACAATAGCTAAAAGGAATTTTGCAAGGCATGTTGAAGTTACTTCCTCTGCACAACTAAATAATGTATTCAAAATAAAATCTGAAGGGCCATGCTTGCCATATGTGCATGATAATAAACTTACCAATCGTTAATCCCTAAAAATCCTTAATTAAGGACTGAACAAAATTACATGTGCCACACTCTTCCTGCCCTAGCCCAAAACCACACAATGCGGACAGGATCTTTGTGGGTTGCTCATTATACCTACAGTAGCTGTCATAACATTGGGTTCATACTGTAGGTTTGGAATTGAAACATAGTTCCTGTAACAGTAGTGAAAGCAAGCTTAAAGTACTAGCACTTTATGAGCTAAAAATCTGAGCAGATGTAAATTTACCTGTAGACAAAATGGAGAGGGTCTTTACAATATTTCTTATATCTTTTTTTAGGAGTCTCACAAGGTATTCCATCCCTTGTAGTCAGGGCAGAGTTAAGAGTAAAGGATCTTAAAAATGTTAGTAATATGTTTGTGTAACTATTGGTTATAAATTGTTAACTTGTTAAAAACAATGTTTATATGTGGTTCCACTTGAAAAGCAATCATTTTTCCTGGGTTCGGGGATGGACTCGGGAGTCGGAGGGCTGGCCGTGGGGGGAGAAAGACTGAGCATCCCAGGGACTGCTCTCCTTCCCCTGGGAGAGGGGGGAAGAGTGTCCAGCACAATGTGGACCTCTGGCGGAGGCTGGGGGTACCATCACAGCCGGTGCCACATATTGGGGGGAGGCGGGGCAGACACTGGTGTCATTGCATGTCCCTGCCCCAAGGGAAAAACCAAAAAAATGCCGGCCACTAATGACAGCACCTGTCTCTGCCACCACAATTGCTACAGACCAAGGTCTGTGGGGGGGTCCTGCTCCTGTGGCCTGCTCTGGGGGGTAAGCCAGGGGCAGATGACCAAGTACCTAGGGGAAGGGGCACCCATCAGGCAGCTCCACACAGGGGGATAAACCTGGAGATGGAGGAGGCGGTAAGCAAAGTGGATGGCCAGAACCTCCCATGCCTGGAAGAAGGAACCAGGTGAAAAAAAAAGAAAAGCAATAATTTTTGAAGAACAGTATATGGGTCCCTTGGTTAGCTTCCCTAAGGAAAATTATGCAAGACTGGTGACTTTATATCTATGGAATCTTCCATCTTTCAATATCAGCCTAAATCCGGTATATAAGAAATTATTAGTGGGGCAGGTTGATGGACCTCATAAGATAGATATGGCTTTAAAATTCAGTAGACTTAGTCCCTGGTTTTCAGCAAATAAAATGACTCGTGCCCTGGAACCATATCTAAGAAGTTTAAAAGATTGTGGATTAAGACACATAATAACCATTATTTCCCACCATTCATACGTAATGTTAAATATTACTAGTCCAAATAATATTTGTGAGAGTTTTACTGCCTGGTTCTCAATATGTTTAGTCCATTTCATTTTATCATTTTCAATGCCCAAATATTTAAATGAATATACTGCTTTCAGATATTGATCAACAATTTTCCATTGATAGTTGATATTTCCTGAATGGAAGGGAAGAATTTTACTTTCACTAACATTAATTAATAACTTTAATCTTTTACACATTTCTGATGATTTATCCAGTACTGTTTGTAATCCCATTGGTGATAATGATATCAAGGCTTGATCACTTGCAATGGCACTTCATTTTCCCTAATTGATGGCAATTGGACAGCCACACTTGCTAAACTTACAAGAATGCTGTTGATGTAAAGGTTAAAAAGAAGACGGGCTAGCTGGCTCCATTGTGCTGGGCAGTGAGGCACTCGCTTGGCACGCTGGTGACCTGTGTTTGTGCCTCATACCTGGGATGACCAGAGCAGAGACCAACAGGGAAGGTTAGGAGCAGATCCTCCCTAGGAGGAAGGGTATGGCCTATACTGCTCCTTGAGTGGTTCCTGGTGATATGCCAGGAGAGGCATACTTGGCAGCATGGGTGACCATGCACTACCATGCATCTTTCCAAGGATGCTGTAACTTATAGCCATCACATGGGGTGGGGGAAGGTAAGGGGAAAAATGACCTGTCCTGGAGTGCTGCGTGATGGCCCTTTGCGAGTCCCCCCTACACCACATACTGCCCAGTGCACCGTTCTTACCCTCCTGACCATCACCCCTGATGTCAGAGGCACTTCAGGTGGAATCATTATGCTTGAGTCTGTTATTCAGTCCTACAATTGAAATTCCTTAACAACAGGAGATTTGTATAAGGATAACAATTTAGAAATGTTAGCACTTCTCTAATTAGTTTAGGTAATATAAAACTCAAAAATATTTGTAGGATACTGGGGTAAAATGAATACTGCATACATCAGACCATATTGATACTGATACAAATATCATATTTCTTGCTATGCCTCAAGGGTAGCCATCACCACTTTCAAAGATATTGTACATTATAGCAAACAACAGTGCACTATCGGTCCATGAACATGCCATCTGATGTCAGAGGTGCAAGTGCTGAATTTTGTATTTCTTCAGCCTGATCCATTGTGCAGTTCAGCGTGCTTGTGTAGCAACTGGCAATGCAGAGTGCACATTTAAAACGCAACACCTAATATCCAATACACATTACTGTCTCATAGCCCTCGTTTTGTACATTGTGTAAGGTCACCTTTGTCACCTTCCTACCCCCCCCCGCATCTAGCTACAGGTAGAACAGCAAGCCAAAAATCAACACCTACGTTAAAGAGCAAGTGATTAATAAGCATTCTTTCTACTGGCATTGTTAAAAGTAAAGGTGAACGGTGTTATAGTAGGTAGGGAAAATGGGTAGACTAGATGTGCCAAACGGTCCTTATCTGTTGTCAATATCTGTGTTTCTATATTTCTGTGTAACCCCCTTGTTTCAGTGCACCATGAAATATTTTATTATAAAATCTAAAAAAAGTGACTACAAACTCATCAAAATACAATAAATAAATAAAATTGTCAGTTGTCTATTTATTAAACACCTACTCTCTAACTAACATTAGCACATGGTATTCCTATCCTTGTTTTTGTTATTGCTATATTTCTACTCCCTTTTTAAGTCGTGGTGGGTCAAACCATTACTATCTAAAAAAAAATGTGTTTTATTCACAAAGTAACTGAGAAGTCTGGTTCCTTCAAAGACTTTTGTTTTTAAACAACCAAACAGTATCATGCAAGCAAAAACCAAAACTAACAAATACCCCTATCAGGATATTACACAGCATAGCACAGCATTTTTTACCATGACGATTTTGGAATTTTGTCAAATGACAGTACAGCGAAAACATTATGTCAACCACATTTGTGGTTGGCATAAAGATAGACACTGCCTACCATGTTTTTTTGGGGGCCTTGCCCTGAACCCCTAGCGGGTTGCTGTGCCCCAACACACTAATGTAATCAACTCCTGAGTCGAGTTGATTAGGGGAAGGGGTGCAAGACGCCCAGATAACAGTACCGGGGTCCAGCGCTGACACTACAGTGACTTGGTGCTGTTGTTGCTGTAGTGTCGGTCGATGTTGACATGTCGTTGTTGGGGTGGTATACTACAATTTTGTGGTTTGCAGTGAATATAAATATTTTTGAGGCAGTAACATGTCAATACACATCACTGGGGACAAATGCAGAAATACACTGTATAAGCACACAAATACAAGTGGAAAAATATTTAGAAGTCAGTAATATGAAAATAGTCATTTCATGGGTAGATGGTAGAGTACTATGTCAGTGGGCGTTTCACTTTTTTGCACCATTCATAGTTGTTAATTTATTCTGTCCCTTACTTTTGCAAGAACTGGTGAAGTTACATCAAAGTGCTGCCTTACATGGGCCAAGATAACATTGAGCAGGTTTCTGGGCAGCCTTTTTTGCCCCTTGTGCTGTCATAGTTTACTTTATTTGCCCATTGCACATGTGTTGTATGGTACAAGGGCACAAAAAATCAGTGTTGCAAAACATTCAGGTTTGTTTGAGCTCCAGCTTTTTGGCTTGTGAGAGGCACAATGTCCATATTTGGCAGAATGTTCATTTATTTCTAACTTTCTTGGTGGTGGGGTTGCAATAATTTTCCTTTCAAATTCCATGCTCCTAAGTGCTTTTTTTTATTTCTTTTTATTGCCCCACATTTCACTCATGCTTGTAAGCTTTTTCAAGGGTCTTATTTGTTAGTTTCTAAAATATACAGATACATTTTTTCAGTATACATTCAATTTTGTCAGTTCATTATGTTGCTTGCACGCATGTGCAAGAAACATAGTGCCATCATCGGAGATTTCGGAGGTGTGTCACCTCCTCCTCCGATTCAGTCAGTGAGCTGGCAGGCGCGGCCCCTGTAAGCCAATGCATTTTGGAGCTGTCTATGACATGCTCCAAAATGCAGTGGCATACAGTTGAAAGGGGAGCTACGCTTCAGTGAGCAGCGATAAGCGTAGCTCCCCACACGCAGGCGTGCGTGCCTCACCAGACGCATTGTGTAGCCGACGGGTGCCCAATCCCCGCCGGCTGAGCTGCCATCCCCCAGTAGTTGGTGCCATGCTTGAGCCCACCCAGCGTGGCATCCGTCCTTGTCGACGGGTGCCCAACGCCCGCCAGCTGAACGGGCCCCCCTTCCTCGCCTTGTGCCATGCCAGAGCCCACCCCAGCGTGGCAATCAGTCCTTTGCCGACGGGGTGCCCAATCCCCATCAGCTGAATGGCCCCCTTCATCCTTGTGCCACACTGGGAACCCACCCCAGTGTGGCAAACGCCCCACGACGTCTTTTTTTTAAACCTATAAAACAAAACGGTCCAGCGGCGCTGCCTCCTGACCCCACAACCCGCACTCACCCACTGCGCACTCCAGCCTCCCACACCCCTCACCCCATACTTACCTACCGACTCGGCGCGATGATCTTCGTGGACCGGAACACGCTCTGCACTCTTCAAAGCCGACATCGAACTGAGGAAATGCCGGTAAGCTGTTTAATGGGCTAGATGGGGGGTCAACTTATTGCATATTCAGGTATTTTTGGGAATTTTCAAATTACCACATGGTTTTTAGGACCCTTTCATATGATGTCACTGTCGCGGCATTATTCGGGCCTGAAGGGTGATTTCGCACAGTGACTGCGCAGTGACTGTGAAATCATCCTTTGGGCCTGAATACCACCATGACAGTGACATCATTCATGAGAGGGGGTCCCAAAAACCCCATGTTGAAAATTTTGTCCAAAAATTCCAAAAAATGACTGTTTTACGAGCATGTGTTGCACAGTTCCTACGCAGGCTCGTAAGTTCGCGAAATTTCAATATTTTCACTCCAGATTTTCAACATTGCCATTTTACCACACCTTCTTATGAGTAGCATAGCTGTCATTTTTCACATCTCACGCAAAATGTGCTTCCGCCCTTGTAGTGCAGAATGGCTCAGTCAGTGTGCAAAATCAATGTACGGGACAAATTAAGAAAATCACAGTGACACTGTTCATGAGCAGAGGTCTTAAAATGGCTATGTTGAAAATTTGGTGAAAAAATTCCTAAAAATGACTGTTTTACGAGCGTGCGTTGCGCAGTTCCTATGCAGGTTCGTAAGTTCACAAATTTTCAATATTTCACTCCAGATTTTCAACATTGCCATTTTACCACACCTCCTCATGAGCAGTATAGCTGTCATTTTTCACATCCTGCCCAAAACATGTTTCCGCCCATGTAGCGCTGTGCGGCGCAGTCGGTGTCTTAACTCAGTGTATGGGACACATTAAGAAAATCACAGTGCCACTGTTCATGAGCAGAGATCTTAAAATGGCAATGCTGAAAATTTGGTGAAAGAATTCCTAAAAATGACTGTTTTACGAGTGTTCGTTGAACAGTTCCCACGCACGCGCATAGGTTTGCGAATTTTCAATATTTCCACTCCAGATTTTCAAAATTGCCATTTTACCACACCTCCTTATGAGCAGTACAGCTGTCATTTTTCACATCCTGCCCAAAACGTGTTTCCGCCCATGTAGCGCACAATGGCGCAGTCGGTGTGCAAACTCAATGTATGGGACACATTAACAAATTCACACTGACACTGTTCATGAGCAGAGGTCTTAAAATGGCTATGTTGAACATTTCGTGAAAAATTTCCTAACAATGACTGTTTTACGAGCGTGCGTTGCACAGTTCCTACGCACGCTCGTAAGTTCACAAATTTTCAATATTTGCACTCCAATGACTTCCAAATACCTAAACAGCACATAGAAGCAAGCAACGTTCGGCATTGACAAATGCTTGTTTTTATGTTATCTTGCTCATGCACAAGCAACATATTGTGGCAGTAGGAGAAATGCAGAGGTGTGTCAGTTTTGGCAAATGAAGGGCACACTTTAGAAGGTGCTTTCCTCATTCGCCAATTAGCGAGCATGCTAGCAGTGACACAAGTGTTTTTCAGTGCCACCAACTTGAAACAATTTCGCTGCTGCAATCTGAGCCAAGCTCGTCATGCGGCAGCACTGATGACATGAATCTGCTACGTGCCTTGCCTGGAGTAACATAATAATAAACATGGCAGCGGATTCACCATCTGCCTCTTGCAATCAGTAGCAAGCCCACTTTGGGGCTGCTCAGTCCCGCTGCTGGCATGTGTAAATCCCCAAGATTGTGTGGCACACTGGGAGCCCACCCCAGTATGCCTCCCTCTATTCAGAAGCTGACCCCATCTGCATTTTCCTGCCCCTGCCCACCTTCAGTGAGCCACACTGGGAGCCCACCTCAGTGTGGCAAACATCATGCTCCCAAAGTCATGAGGCACACTGGGAGCCCACCCCAGCGTGCTCAACATTGTTTCATATACCTGTGAAGGAAAAAACTGTCCATGCTGTTGTCTTTTTTTGTTTTTAAGCTGCAAAAGAGAAAAGCCCCCTCCCCCCAACCTGCATCCACCCTCTGTGCACCCCATTTCATCGCACCCCCCTCACCCCAAACTCACCTCTGGAGCCCGGTGCGACAATCTTCTGTGGAGCAGGAACACATCTGTACTCTTCAAAGCTGACAGCGAACTGAAGAAGTGCTGGTAAGCTGTATAATGGCATAAATGGGGGTTTTCAACTTAGGTGGATATCGTAGCCATTTCTGGGACTTTTGGCTCCAAATTTTCAAAATGGGGTTCTTGAGACCACACCTCATGAACTCGGTCACTGTCATTTCATTATTCGGTCCTGAAAGGTGATTTTGCAGTCACTGCACAGAATCACCTTTCTGGACTGAGTAACAAAATGACAGTGCCACTGTTCATGAGGTGGGCTACCAAAAAGCCTATGTTACAAATTTGGTGAAAAAATTCCAAAAAATGACTGTGTTACAAGCATGCGTTGTGCAGTTTCTACGCACACTGTTAACTGAGAATTTTTAATATTTTCACTCCAGATTTTCAACATTGCCATTTTTTCACATCTCCTTATATACAGTTGTCATTTTTCATATCCTGCCCGAAATGTGTATTCACACATCTGGCGCACAATGGAGTGAGTGCAGTGGGAAATCAATGTTTGGGACAGAGTAAGAAAATCACAATGTCGCGATTCATGAGCAGAACCCTAAAATGCCTGTTTTGAAAATGTGGTGAAAAAATTCCAAAAAATGACTGTGTTACAAGTGTGCATTGTGCAGTTTCCACGCATGCTCATAAGTTCAAGAATTTTTTATATTTTTACACCCCCTAATGAATAGAACAGCTCTCATTTTTCATACCCTGCCCAAAAATGTGTTTTCGCACATCTGGTGCACAGTGGTGTGGTTGCTGTGGGAAATCAACATTTGGGAAAGATTAAGAAAATCACAGTGACACTGTTCATGAGCAGAGGCCTCACAATGCCTATGTTGAAAATTTGGTGACAAAAGGCCAAAAAATTACTTTGTTATGAGCGTGCGCTATGTAGTTTTCACATACGTTCGTAACTTTGAGATTTTTTTAATATTGTCACTCCAGATTTTCAACATTGCCAGTTCCTTATGAATGGTACAGCTGTCATGTTCATCAGCAGAGGTCCCAAAATGCCTATGTTGAAAATTTGGTTAAAAAAATTCCCAAAATAATTGAGTTGCAGGCGTCTGTTACCCAGTTTCTATGCACGTTCGTGACTTCACCACTTTTCCATATTTTCACTACACATTTTCAACATTACCATTTTTTACACCTCCTCATGAACAGTACAGCTGTAATTCTTCACATCCTGCCCATAATGTGTTTTCGCACCTGTGATGCCAAATGGCACAGTCTGTGTGCAAAATAACCTTTCGGCTAATGAACTGATAGTACCACTGTTCATGAGGTGGGGTCACAAAAAGCCCATGTTGAAAATTTGGAGTAAAAATAACCAACAAATGCCTGAGGCATTAGGGTTTCCAACTGTAATGCCCCACCCTGTAGAGACTGACAGGCATCAGGGGTGTGACTTGGGATTTTCAGCTGTAATGCTCATGCCATTCCAACCCCAGCCTGCACCCACTGACAGGTATTGAGGTGTGCCTTGGACTCTTTGGCCCCAGAGTTCACCCTATTCTCCTATAGTGCACCCATCTCAGCGTATTTCCTTATGGCATGGGGTGAGCATAACGCCCGAAGACCCCAAGGCACACCGCGACATGTGTTGGTGTTTGAAGGGTAGGGTGAAGTGAAATGTCTTAATAACATGTAAAAAGTAAAATAATAGACAATAAATATTTAATATATGGATTTGTGATTTAATATGCTACTAAAGCATACACAAAAACCTCAATAATACTATCACTCCCAGAGTGATAATAGTACACTTAAGGAGTGATAATACTATGGTTTGGGTCCCATAATAGTGTTGTTGGGACCCGAACGATAGTATTAAACTCAGCAGCACAACTGCAAGTCTGCCACCCCACTTAATTTAAAGCGTGCCTTCTGATTGGCCGCTTTTCCTTTGTGGGTGGGCTGAAGACATTTAAAAACATGGTGGCTCTCCCTCTCGCTTAGCGAGAGAAATGTCCGTTCACGGAAAATAAGCAGTATTCTTCTTTTTTTTTTTTCAAAATACAATGTTGACTACACTAGCTGGTAGATCCTCCGTTCAGTCTGAATTGAAGTCACCACTCAGGGTAAGAGTGAGAGCGAGTGACTCCTCAGTGCACAGTACACTTTTCCTGTCTCCTCTCCAGCAAGCTGTGTGCAGGCTAGACCTCGGGCGCCCATATGAGTGTTTAAGTAAACTAGTCAGGCACCTGTTTGTGATCCGAGAAAATCGGATCCATATATTAAAAAAAATATCCAATAGCCTTGTGTGTCCATTACCAGAGACTAAAGGCATCTCATGGTTCTGGACACATTGGAACCTCTCAAGCTTCGCTCTCCAGGTTCATGTGTCCAGAACCTCTCAATGCTATTACTCCCTGGTAATAGACACAAACCTATCAGTTATTCTTTTTATATAGAAACATAGACTTTGACGGCAGATAAGGACCACTTGGCCCACCCAGTCTGCCCATTTCCCTACCTACTGGATAAGCTGCAGATTCTAGTTAACCAACAGCCTATTTCCTGCAACCCCCACTATAATTGCCTTATGTCTGTCCCATGCATGTTTGAATTCCTCCACTGTTTTAGACCCCACAACCTCTCCAGGAAGGCGGTTCCATGCATCCACCACTCTCTCCGTGAAAAAGAATTTCCTCACATTACCCCTGAGCCGTTCCCCCTCTAACTTTAAATTGTGCCCTTGTTCTACACATCTCTTTTCTGAAAGATGCTACCTCCTGGACTTTGTTGATTCCTTGAGGTACTTAAAAGTTTCTATCATGTCCCCCTGTCCCTCCTTTCATCAAGGGTATACATATTAGCTTCTCTCAGTCTCTCTTCATATGGTTTCTGATGTAGACCCTGCACCATTTAGTTGCCTTCCTCTGGACTGCTTCCATCCTGTCTATGTCCTTGCGTAGATGAGGTCTCCAAAACTGCACGAAGTACTCCAGATGGGGTCTCACCAACTGTCTGTATAGAGGGATAACCACTTCCCTTTTTCTACTTGTGATGCCCCTCCCTATGCATCCCAGTATCCCCCTGGCTTTCCCTACTGACTTCTCATATTGCATACCCACCTTTAGGTCATCTGATATGATTATACCCAGATCCCTTTCCATTATTGTTGTTGTTAGTACCTCCCGCTTGTGTACTCTTCTCCTGGATTTTTATTTCCCAGGTGCATTACTTTGCACTTCTTGCATTGAATCTAAGTTGCCATATGTCTGACCATTCCTCCAACCTTGCCAAGTCCCTTCTCATCCTTTCTACCCCCCCTTATGTATCAGCTCTGTTACAGATCTTTGTGTCGTCCGCAAAGAGGCATACCTTTCCTTCCAGACCCTCTGCAATGTCACCTATAAAGACGTTAAAGAGGACTGGACCCAGTACTGAGCCCTGAGGTACTCCACTAGTAACCCCCCTTTCTTCAGAATGTGTTCCATTCACTATTACCTTCTGTGTCCTGTTGTGCTGCCAGTGCTCTACCCAGGCTACCACCCTGGGACCCACTCCCAGGCTGGCTAACTTGATTATTAATCTTTTGTGCGAGACTGTGTCAAATGCCTTGCTAAAGTCTAGGTAGACCATATCCACAGCCCCTCCCTGGTCTATTACTTTGGTCACCCAGTCAAAGAAATTGATTAGATTTGTCTGACATGACCTTCCTGCTGTGAATCCATGCTGCTTTGGGTCCAGCACTCCGCTGGCCTCTAGGTACTCAACAATATCTTTCCACAACTTGACCCTTCAGCCCTCCTGCCAGACTCTGAGTAAATTCCCCCATGTAAACAGTGGAATTGGTATACTCACAAAACAATATTAATAATGCATGAACAGCAGTAATAAAATCCATTAATTCACAGCATCCCCCCCCCAAAAAAAACCTTGGTACTGTAAAGAAGTAAAAAGACGTACAGAAAGCCTGTATCTCACACCACCCCACTTAAAGTGCCAAAGGGGCCTGTTTGAAATCATCCCAATGACTGCTGACAGCCTATCATTGTTTATTGTAACATGGCAACCACGGAGCATCAGCAGTAACATGATGATCGCGACATATATTCCGACAGTGACGTAGCATTGTGGGATCTTCAAATGGCCCAAGAGGAGAAGGGCAAAGCAGTGTTCTGGTTCAGCAGCAGGGAAAAAACACCAGTACAGCAAATGCTAAAGAAAAAGGAATGACAACAGGTAAACAGTTTTTAAAAATAAAAAGGGACAACTTACTTAGCTTTTCAACACTAAATGAGCATAAAGTAAATATCATTTTAACGTTTATGTAGTAACAGGCAAAAAAAAAAAACAGTTATCTAGAATGATTAAAGGAGCCAGTACATAAGCAACTGAGAAAGAAACAACTACAAGCAGGTATACCAATTCAAGCAACGGCACCAGAGATTTCAAATAAGTGCACATATAACAAGGGCAGGATATCTTAAAATGTGATATTATACATTACAGGTTCAACAGAACATAAACAGGTTTTTTGAAACAATTAATGGTTACAAAACTGCAAAAACTAGAACAGTTAGCCAAGTCCAGTTAAGGAGCAGGTAATGCTGTCACTGCATACAAATGAAATTCAGCACAGAAAGGGAACTGGTGGCACAGTGGTGAAATGTTATAAAATTAAAAATCAATGTATTCTATGCATTAGACGAACGACAAGGCATTTTATTATTAAAGGCTAAGAAATTAATGTAAAGAAAAGTGTAAAATTATGCAGAAAACATAAGAGAGTGTTGGCAATCTAAGGTAATGGATTTAATTCACATTGAAAAAATACTTTGAAAAAATGAATTAACAAAATTGAATGTACACTGAAAAAACATATTTGTATGTTTTAGAAACTAACGAATAAGACCCCTGAAAAAGCTCACAAGCATGAGTGAAATGTGAAGAAATAAAAAGAGTTTAAAAAACAAGCACTTGGGAGCGTGGAATCCATTTGTTTGAAAGGAAAATAATTGCAACCCCACCACCAAGAAAGTCAGAAACAAGGTTTCAGGCACCTCAGGGAAGCAATTTAAAAAAATTACTGGCACCCAATTCCTCCAAGTAGAAGTAAATTTTAGAATGTTCATTTGTACCCATGATGTGACCATGGATTGCTCTCAGTGGAATCGACACAGGTGCCCTCTCATCTGCCATTACCTCCAACACTGTGTCACTGTCTTGCAGTGAGTCTTTCATTTCCTCTGACTCTGTATTGTTAGTGTCTTCTAAAAGACTGTCTGTACTGTGCTTCTCCAGTGGTGTTGATGCCCATGGAATTGATATTTGCTGGTGCATCTCCCTCATTCCCCTGTTCAGAGCTTGAATCATTGTCTGCAGATGGAGTTGTCCTATCTTTAGATGTTCCATGGGCTCTTTCACCTGTTAGTGTTCCTGCTTCCATTCTTGTAAGCTCTTCCACATAAAACACTCAAATCTGGGTCTTTCTCCCACGCTGTTCTATGTTCTCTGTGTAGCTGTTTTCACATCAGCCCCCATTCCTTGGTATTCTGTAGCTGCCCTTTCCCCTTGTGTACCCTCCGCCTGCTGCTCAGGTGCTTCCTGGTCTTCTGGGCTGGCCTACTGCTTGAACAATTCCTTATTCTCTGGATGGGCCAGATGCTCTGGTGCTTATGTGTCCTCCAGATGTGTCAGCTGGTTGGGTGCTTCCATATCCTGTAGATGGGCCAGCTACTCTGATACTCACCGTGTCCTCTTGATGAGACTGCTGCTTGAGTGATGCCCTGTACTGTGCTGCTGCCTCCTTCTTTGCATGGGATGCTCATGTGAGGTTTTCCTCACACTCTTTATAAAAAGACAGTTCACTGGTCCTTGCAATGATATCACACTGTTTGGAAACATGAAATGTAGTTAGAATCAAAATACTTAAAACAGACTATTTTCTGCCTTTCTGCAAACTACACTTATCAGGGTCTGAGTGAGGTGCAGGGTGCCCATCTGGAAGATAGGACCAGTGGCATACCTGGAAAAATAATCATAATTTTGAAAATTATGGTCAACATTTGGCTAGTGTTAAGGACAGTTTTTATCAAGTTACTTAACATTTCTTGGTAGTTTATATAAACATAAATAGCGTTAACATTATAATGCACATCAGTAAATACAGTATTTGATGGCAAGGGTACATTTGTGTGTCAAATTCATGGTGCTATATGAAAATCCTAACAGTTGAGAGCATTGTGCCCTATGCATGAAGGTGCGGAGTGCCTCCACGCCACATATG
The DNA here is from genome assembly GCA_016271365.2 of Neoceratodus forsteri. Lineage (NCBI taxonomy): Eukaryota > Metazoa > Chordata > Ceratodontiformes > Ceratodontidae > Neoceratodus > Neoceratodus forsteri. The sequence goes on from CM057450.1 coordinate 1,405,171,668, forward strand.
TGAGGTGTGGAGACACTCTGCACCCATTGCGCCCCCTGTGGGGGATGCACGAAATGGGGTGTGCAGCCCCTTCACACTCAGTCCCCCAGCCATGCTGACTGCAATGCACTGGAGGTAAGCAGGGGATATTCCAGCACTATGCACAAAGGCATGTAGTGCCTTCCGCGGGGAGGGGGGGTGCAACTGATGGCAGGTTACGGCAGGGTTCACCCTGCCATAACTGATGTACACACAGCCATGCACACTGACACCCACCCTTGCAATAAGGACTGACCCTGTCCACCCAATCATTACTCCTGCACCCAACCCCTGCCCCTCTGGCCTACCCCAGCATACCACTGTAGCTGTCCCCAGCACAGCAGCCCCTCCCACACACACAGAGGGGTACCAGCCCCATGACTGCAATACATTCCCCCATCCCTATGTCCAGACCCATACACGACAAATCTCCCCAACCAGTACAAGATGCCCATTACATTGGCACCCCCAACATGCCAGATGGAGGCCCCGCACATCAGGGGTTGTGGTCGTGTGGATGCACCCTGCCCCATGTACCCACTTAATTCAATAATAACTGCTCACCCTTGCTCATTCACAAACTAAAAATGGAATTTTAAAACAAGGGGTGCTTCTGTGTATGGCATATATTGACAAATATTAACAAAAACAACAAGTCAGAGCACACCCCGACTCCGCCCCAATGCAACAATAAACAAACACTTTCAGCCTAGATTGGCAACTTACTGTTATAGTTTCAAAAGGAGTGGGGATCTCTTGGTATTCACCTCAGAGCCCTGCTGTGAAGTCACCCACTGCCTGGCCTGTCCATCTGCCCCTAAGTCACTTGCGGTTGACGCGAACAGCACTCCCTGCAAACCCCCACCCCAATCCTGTCCCCCACCCGCATTGGTAGTCAGTGGCACCAACCTGCTGCAGCACCAACCAGCCCCCTACCCATACCATCACAGTCGGTGCCACATCACAGAATGGCCAGCGGGACAGCCCTCCGCATACCTCCTCAGCTGCTGGCCATCTGAGTGATGCTGGGAATGCGCTGCCCATATATAGGCAATGCACTCCCAGCAGAACTTGGATGGCCAGTGGCCAGGAAGGTGTGTGGAGGGATGTGCCACCAGCCGTCCCGTGGCACCTGTGGACAGGTACGGGGTGGGAGTGCTTCAATTCCTGCCAGGGATGGGCCACCAGTGTGGGGGGGCGCATCACTCTGCATCAGGGCAGGGGCATCATGGTGTCAGGGTGGCTGGGTGGGATGCATACCAGAGTATGGGGTAGAGGCATGGGTGTGTGTATGCGAGGGTTGTACCTTCATGTGCCTGGGGATGGGGCAGCAATGTGTATGGGGGGTATCATGGGGAAGGGGTTGTGCTGCAGGTGGGTGCATGCATCCAGGACCGGAGTGGGGTTGCTGCTGGGGATGCTCATTGTAGACACTGCTGAGGGAAGCACAGGGCAATGGGGCCTGGCCACATGGGTCCATGTGCACATGTGGCAATTCACGCACCCGGACCAGTTGCCCGCCACATAAGGGATCTACTGTGCAGCCTGGTGCGGGCATCCAATTGGATGCCTGGCTGGGCCCATGACTTTGCCCCCAGCCATCCTGCGGGGTCCTGTGCACCAGGGGTGGAGCCACGGAGAGGTGGTGGCTGTTGATGGATTTGGCTGGTGCGCATCTGTCTGCAGGTGTGGAGCTACGAAGGCAGGATATGCCCCTCCAGCAAGTAATTCCCACCTGATAGTGCATAGGGGCTATTGTTAATACCTATTATTAAAAACAATAATACAAAACAATATTGTTTTACCATGTATTTCTTGGGATCTTTTCTGAAAATCCAGTATTTTACTGGTGGTTCAGCATTCTTCCCCGCTCACAGGTGTGTTGCTTCTTAGTTATGCTACGCTTTTCTCTTCCTGTCTGGTCTGCTTATGTTTCCAGGTCCCATAAAAGTCTGTGGCTCCAAATTTGGTAGTTATCTTCAATACAGTTTACAGTGATACAGAGTATTGCCTCTCAGTCAGATGTACAGTATGTAATCTGATTTTTCAAGCTCGACAAAGCCCCCATTACATACTGTTCCTCAACTTCAAGACAGCCAACAGTTTGGTGCTGATTGGCTAATGCTGTTTCTCACATCATAGTTATGTCATGCCGCCCTGATCCTCAACATTTGATTTGTCTGCTCCTTAAGGGAGTAGTCCACCCAAAACTTGCAAAAACACATATGTTGTGCAGTGTTTTGATCTGTATGTTAAGTTGTTGAGTGTGCTTCCCTCTGTCTGCTATTAAGAGTTTTTCCTAAATTTGCCTGCTAGCTTTAGGGTAGTTTTACGACCCCTAGAGATCTCCATATGAGACAGCTTAATTATATTCCTTTGTCCTACAATGCTCCTTGTTTCGTGTGACAGTGATGTAGCAGAGACCATAAATCCAGCAGAAAGCATTGCTTTACAATCAGTTCACAACAGTAGAGATGGCTATATTTTAAAATCTATAGACTTCAGCTTAGTGACTACCCTCATCGTAAAGGTCTTACTATCCTGAGGAAGTCTGCTGCTGGTAATTTTTGTGCAGCTTGTAAAGCTTTCAAGATACATAGTTTGTTTGGCATGTGTGTGCTGAATGTTGGGTCTTTGCTACATCACTGTCACATGAGACAAGATGCACTGTGGGAACAAGCAATACAATTAAGCTGTCAGGGATGAAGATCCCCAGGGGTCGTAAAACTAGCATAAAGCTAGCAGGCTAATTTAGGAAAAACTCCTAATAGCAATCAGAGTGAAGGAAACACCAGAACTTCACATACAAATTAAAACACTGCACAACATATATTTTTTTGCAAATTTTGGGTGGACTACTCCTTTAATTCCCAACTTGTGATTTGTCACAGTTCATGAACACGACTACTGTACCTTTCCCTCTACTGTGTAAATACTGACATTTTCTGTTATTTAGCCACATTTTTGGAGGATATTTGTAGATAAAGAAACCACCACCTTTACACTACTACTATAACCAAGAAACTGGATGAGAGACATAGCAATACCGTCTGTGAAATGTACAAAAATGGGACTCCAGTGCTGGATATATAGAACTACTGTGCAGTGGTAGAATCATGATTTCTCTCTCACTTCTATAAAAGAACACATTCAACCACTCAGAGAACATCCACACAAGGTGACAGTGTGCACCAGGTGGGCATCTTTGACATCATATGCACCATAGGCAACATAGTGCTGCCTCTGTGACCTTGAGCAAGCCACAATACACTACAATGCAGTGAAATATTCCGGGGCTGCCTTTGTGGCCTAGACCAAGCCACAGTACACTACAAGTCAATGAAATGTTCTGGGGCTGCCTCTGTGGCCAAGAGCAAACCACAGTACACTACAAGGCAGTGAAATGTTCTGGGGCTGTCTTTGTGGCCTAAAGCAAGCCACAGTACACTACAAGGCAGTGAAATGTTCTGGGGCTGCCTTTGTGGCCTAAAGCAAGCCACAGTACACACAACGCAGTGAAATGTTCCGGGGCTGCCTTTGTGGCCAAGAGCAAGCCACAGTACACTACAAGTCACTGAAATGTTCCGGGGCTGCCTCTGTGGCCAAGATCAAGCCACAGTACACTACAAGTCACTGAAATATTCCGGGGCTGCCTCTGTGGCCAAGAGCAAGCCACAGTACACTACAAGTCAATGAAATGTTCCGGGGCTGCCTCTGTGGCCAAGAGCAAACCACAGTACACTACAAGGCAGTGAAATGTTCTGGGGCTGCCTCTGTGGCCAAGAGCAAGCCACAGTACACTACAAGTCAATGAAATGTTACGAGGCTACCTCTGTCCCCTTGAGCAAGCCACAGTACACTACAAGGCAGTGAAATGTTCTGGGGCTACATCTGTGGCCTGGATCAAGCCACAGTACACTACAAGACAGTGAGATGTTCCAGGACTGGCTCCATGGTCTTGAGCAAGCCCCAGTACACTACAAGACAGTGAAAATGTTCCGGGCTGCCTCTGTGGCCTCAAGAAAGCCACAGTATACTACAAGACAGTGAGATGTTCTGGGGCTGCTTCTGTGGCCTTGAGCAAGCCACAGTGCACTACAAGACAGTGAGATGTCCTGGGGCTGCCTCTGTGGCCTTGAGCAAGCCACAGTGCACTACAAGACAGTGAGATGTTCAGGGGCTGCCTCTGTGGCCTTGAGCAAGCCACATTACACTACAAAGAAGTGAGGTGTTCCAGGGCTGCCTCTGTGGCCTTGAGCAAGCCACAGTATACTACAATACAGTGAGATGTTCTGGGGCTGCATCTATGGCTTTCAGCAAGCCATATTACACTACAAAGAAGTGAGGTGTTCCAGGGCTGCCTCTGTGGCCTTTAGCAAGCCACAGTGTACTACAATACAGTGAGATGTTCTGGGACTACTTCTGTGCCACACTAAGAAAATACATAGCAATTAATGCAGTTGCTGAAGTTGCTTGGCTCAGGCTGCATGGGCTTTCTGTTGCTAGTAACCTTCTGGAAGTTTCTGTGCTGCTAATCTCAGCTGGATCACATTCCAGATAACTGTGGTTAAATTCTTGTGTGTTCTTTCACCTAACAGTAGTTGCTGAATTTGTTTACTAGAGTTTATTTTGTGATTTATATTGCAAGTTTGTGATTTGTATTTCATTAGACATTGCTAGTAACCTTCGGGAAGTTTCTGTGCTTCCAACCTCAGCTAGGATCAATTTGCAGGCACCTGTAATTGTGTTTAAATGCCTGTGTGTTCTGTCATCTACTGTAGCAGCAGTTGCTGAAGTTGTTTGGCACAGGCTGCTTGGGCTTTCTGTTGCTAATAACCTTCTGGAAGTTTCTGTGCTTTTAACCTCAGCTAGGATCACATTCCAGGTAATTGTGGTTAAATTCTTGTGTGTTCTTTCACCTAGCAGTAGATGCTGAGTTTGTGTACTACCGTTAATTTTGTGATTTATCTTTCTACAGACTTAACTGTGCTGTGGTGGAAACTCCACACTGGGTTGATTGTTTTTGGGTAGGCAGCACAGTAGGGCCCACCCCCCATCCTTCAACCCACCCACTCCCAGGCTCTGGTTACTTTTATAGGCAAATGTGTCATGCAACTTCCTGCTACTAGATATTTGTAGGGACTATACCCACCTACTTAGAAACATAGAAACATAGACTTTGATGGCAGATAAGGACCGCTTGGCCCACCTAGTCTGCCCAATTCCCTACCTATTGGATAAGATGTACTGGAGGCAGCATAGTGCAGTGGTTTAAGGCTCTGAGCTGCAAACCTGGAGACCTGGGTTTGAATCCCACAGCCCCCACTTGCATACTGTGTGACCCTGAGCAAGTCACTTAACTTCCTTGTGCTCCTAGGTCACATCTGTAAACAAGCTTTCAGCTTAGTGTGTCTCTCCTGGTTAAAAAAAAAAAAAGCTGCAGATCCTAGTTAACCAACAGCCTACTTCTTTCTACGCCCAACCAGAATTGCCTTATGTCTGTTCCATGCATTCTTGAATTCCCCCACTGTTTTTGACCCCACAACCTCCTCAGGAAGGCTGTTCCATGTGTCTACCACCTCTCTGTGAAAAAATACTTCCTCATGTTGCCCTTGAGCCATCCCCCTTCTATCTTCAAATTGTGCCCACTTGTTCTTGCACGTCTCTTTTTCTGAAAGATGCTACCCTCTTGGACTTTGTTGATTCCTTTAAGGTACTTAGTTTCTATCATGCCCCCCCTCTCCCTCCTTTCTTTGAGGTATACATATTAAGCTCCTTTAGTCGCTCTTCATATGGCTTCTGGCGCAGACCTTGCACCATTTTAATTGCCCTCCTCTGCACTGCCTCCATCCTGTCTATGTCCTTGCAGAGATGGGGTCTCCAGAACTGCATGCAATACTCCAGATGGGGTCTTACCAACTGTCTTTACAGAGGGATAACAACTTACTGTTTTCTACTGGTGATGCCTCTCCCTATACATCCTAGTATCCCCCCAGTCCTCCTTACTGCCTTCTCACATTGCTTGCTTACCTTTAGGTCATCTGATATGACTACACTCAGGTTTCTTTCAATTTTTGTTGTTGTTAATACCTCCCCCCCATTGTGTACTGTTTATCAGAACGGGGGGCAGACAAACAAAGGAAGGGAGAAAGAAGAAAAACAGAAAAGGGACTAAAGACATAGAGGAAAACTTAGCGAGTATTTGGGGGCACTGTAGAGGTTCACAGGATGACATGCAGAGTGGTGCAGTGCAGTGTCTGTGGAGCAACAGTCTTTAGGGAGACTTTCTGGAAGCTGCGATGCTGCCCTATCTGCAGGCACCTCTCTGGGCTGAGGGAGGAGGTTGCCAGGCTTCAAGCACAGATGGCAGGAGTACTGGGGGCCTTTTGCCCTACCCAGGGACCATACCACCAGCCACTGCCACAGAGGGTACTCTGATAGGGGCCTGGATGGACTATAGTGGGCTCAGGGAGGTTGAGGAAGGTGGAGCTCAAGCACCCCCCAACCTGGTACAACTAAAGAACAAACATGATGTTCTCAAGGAGAGGGGGAGTCCTGAAAGGGAACCCCAGGTTGTGAATAGGGTTGATGGGCAGACCCACTAGGAGGGGAGCACAGGGGAAGGGGCAGAGAATCCCAGAGAAGAAGGAAGCTTCTCCTAGTGGGGGACTCAGTAATTTGGGATATGGTGTTAGGCTCAGGCATCAGTAGAGAGAGAGGTTATGTGTCTCCTAGGAGGCAGAGCTGTGAGGGAGGGGAGGAACCACAGGATCACAAAGGCCGTGGCTAGGGTGGGCGGAGGGTTGGATGTCATTGTCCATCTGGGGACAAATGACCAGCCAAAGAAAGAGCAAGTATGGAGAAGGTTCCAGAGAATTTTGAGACTTGAGTAGGAGCTGGGGCAGCAAACTCTGTTACATTCTTAGAGATGCTTCTAGTCAGGGAGTGGGGGAGAAACAATGCATCAAAGCCTTCAACAAGTGGTTGAAAGACTGGTGCAAGGAAAGCAACTTTGGCTACATTGGGGACTGGGGCACCACCTGAGATGATACCTACCTTTACAAAAAAGATGGCCTGCATCCTTCTGAGGAGGGTACGTTTGTCCTCAATGAGAGGTTTACATGCTTCCAGAGCAAGCATTTAAACTAGCCATGGGGGGGCTGTCAGGAGTGGGGAGATTCAGGCAGTCCACCCCCACAGGGTAGTACACACATCAAGGAAGACCAGGATGTCAGCCTAGGGGCAGATGCACAGGTACTGCAGGGCGGGATAGGCTGCACTCAGGACATAACATTATCACCACTAATAAAAGGACCTGGACCACAAGCAACCAGTAAGGTAATAAAAATGAAGCATTACATAGAACACTCCAGGAAGAGTCAGATGAAGCAAGGGACAAAACACAAGGAGTGAACAAAAAGATGCCACATTTCATGGAAGGTCATGCACACAAATGCCCACTGTCAGGGGAATAAGATCTCAAACCTGGTGGCTGCAATGACAGAGGCTAATCTGGACATAGTGGTGATAACTGAAACATGGTTCTCCAGCAATCACAGCTGGGACATAAGAGTGTTATGTCCTGTTCAGAAAAGATAGGGAGGGTAAAGGAGGCGGGGAGCGGTTGCCCTCTACATCAAAGAGAGCATAAAGGTGACTGAAATTCAAAACAGGCATGAGCAAACAGAGGAAGTTTAGGTCACCTTTGAGCCAAGCAATAGAACAACCATTCGCACGGTGGTCATTTACAGACCCCTGGCTCAGGCCGAGGAAATTTACAAGCAGTTGCTAGAAAACATGTATGAAATGGCAGCAAAGGGGGAGGTACTGCTAATGGGAGGCTTTAACATGCCAGAGGTAGACTGGTTCATCCCAGAAGAGGCCTCAGCTAGGACACAGGACTTTGTGAACTGCCTTGAGGGGGGGTGGCCTTGGGCATCTGGTTCAGGAACCTACCAGGGACTGGGCAATCCTGCATCTGGTGCTGACCAATGGGGACAGGGTAGTAGATCTTAGGGTGGAAGGTAAGTTAGGGTCCAATGACCACAATATGGTGTGGTTCAAAGTGGACACAGGGATTCAGTCAACCCATATAAAGGCAAGAGTCTTAGACTTTAGAAGGGCGGACTTTACTAGTATGGAATTACACTAAAAGCAACCCTGGAAAACAGGGGAATAGGCGGTGAAGTTGAGGAGAAATGGGCACAGATCAAGGAGGCTATAGCTGAGATAACAAAGCAATGTGTTAGGTCAATAGACAAGAGTAAAAGGAGAAGTAAACCACTTTGGTTCGGAGGGGGTGGCAGAAAAAGTAAGGGCCAAGAGCCTAATCTTCAGGAAGTATAAGGAGACACAAAGGGATGAGGACAAGGAAATGTACCAGAAGTGTCTGAGAGAGGCGGGAAAGGCAGTGAGGATTGCTAAAGCAGAAACGGAGACAAGAATAGCTCAATCAGTTAAAGAAGGAGATAATACATTCTTCTGGTACATTAGCAAGAAAAGGAAGGCAAAGGGGGAAGCAGCAAATCTTAGAGGGGCCAGGGTGGAGATAGTGGAGGAAGACGGGGAGAAAGCAATGATCCTGAATGAATATTTCTGTTCAGTCTTCACTGTGGAAGGGGGTGGGCAGGGCCCACAGCTTGACTTCAAAGGAGCTAAGGATAAGGAGGTAAACACGATACCATTCACAGAGGAGAGGGTCCTAGAAGAACTGACAAAGCTAAAGGTGGAAAAAGCCATGGCTTCAGATGGCATACATCCCAGGGTTCTAAAGGAACTGAGTACCAAACTGGCAGCCCATCTGGCAGCTCTGTACAGTGAGTCCTTAGACACTGGAGTGGTCCCAGGGGACTGGAGAAGGGCAAACATCCCTCTTCACAAGAGCGGTAGTAAAGAAGAAGCAGGGAACTACAGGCCAGTTAGTCTAACCTCTGTGGTCGGAAAGATAATGGAGGCATTCCTTAAGGAAAGAATAGTGGAATACCTGAAAGCAAATGGACTGGTGGAGCCCAGGCAACATGGGTTCTCTGCAGGATGATCCTGTCAAACTAATCTGATAGATTTCTTTGACTGGGTGACAAAAGCAGTAGACTGGGGGGGTGGTGTATATTGCCTACCTCAATTTCAGCAAAGCCTTTGATACGGTCCCACAGAGAAGACTGATCAACAAGCTAGGCAGATTGGGGTTGGGACGTAAGTTGGTGAACTGGATTGGAAACTGGTTAAGGGACAGAAAGCAGAGGGTAGTGGTGAATGGAACCCAATCAGACGAAAGGGAGGTGACCAGTGGGGCACCTCAGTGGTCAGTTCTGGGGACAGTCCTCTTTAATGTCTTCATCAGTGACATTGCAGATGGGCTGGAGGGAAAGGTTTGCTTGTTTACAGATGACACCAAGATCTTCAACAGGGTGGATATTCTGGAAGGGATGGAAAGGATGAGAAAAGACCTGGAACTACTGGAGAGATGGTCAAGGGCATGGCAGCTAAGGTTTAACCCATAGAAGTGCAAAATCATGGATGTGGGGAGCAGGAACCCTGGGGTGAGCTACAGGTTGGGGGTGTAGCTTCTGGCAGTAACTAAGGAGGAGAGGGACTTAGGGGTCATAATCACAGATGACTTGAAGGCCGCTAGGCAGATGGCTAAAGTGGTGGGAAAAGCCAGTAGGATGTTGGGGTGTATTGGAAGGGGAATCACAAGCTGAAGGAGGGGGGTAATAGTTCCACTGTACAAGACCCTGGTGAGACCTCACCTTGAATACTGTGTACAGTTCTGGAGACCACACCTTCAAAAGGACATTGACAAAATAGAGACAGTGCAGAGGAGGATGACCAAAATGGTGAAGGGATTACATCACAAACCTTACGAGGAGAGAGTGAGGGACCTCAATATGTACACACTGGAACAAAGGAGGGAGAGAGGTGACATGACAGAAACATTCAAGTACCTCAAGGGCATTAACAAGATGGAAAGGGACAACATATTCCAGATTAATAGTAGTGCCAGGACAAGAGGACATGACATGAGACTGAGGGGTGGTCACCTAAGGGGAAATGTCAGGAAGTTATTTTTCACAGAAAGGGTGGTGGATGCATGGAATAGCCTGCCCCAGGTGATGGTGGCAGCCCGTACAGTGACGGGCTTCAAACATGCATGGGACAGAAACAAAGGAATAATAGAGATAGGAAGAAAAAGCTAAAGTCGATGACCACATGGGGTCACTGGATGCTTCAATAGGCAGCTTAAACAGGCAGACTGGATGGGCCTAGCAGTTCTTATCTGCCTACAGTATCTATGTATCCGTGTAATGTTAAAATTGCATGCTTTAATTCATAGGAAACTTTTGGAACATGAAGGCATGTCATTAACTAATGTGTATTATCTTTTTGTAGTGAGATTTCCCAAATTGTGGATCAGCCAACAATGAAGGATAATGAGAGCAGTGCAACAGAGGTCCATCAGAAACTTGCAGAACAGGGGTCCTCAGGATCTGAACCATCAGATGAATGGGATGCCACAACGGATGTAATTATGGCAGAGCACAGTAAGTACAGTGCTGTGCTCACTGCATGTACATATGTAATTGATTTTTCTGGGTAGTGTATGCCACAAAAGCAATTTTGAGCCTGCCTATTTCTGTAAGCTCTTCAGTTTTTGCTAAGGTAGTGACTGACTGTGCAAGAATCTATGTGTTGTACAGCATGTACTGCAGGTAATATACTGTACAGTACCTTAAAAGAGCAAGATACTGATGGCCCTTTTTACGGCTGCGTAGGCAGAGCCTGCAGCCGTTTTGCAACAACTCAGACAAATGAGCTACCGGAACAGGCCTTGGAACACTTCTGTAGTGGCATTTCAGAATTATCCTTCCGAAACTGCACAATGGTTGGTAGCGGTCCACCATGGCCACTCATGCCGCTGCTCCATCAGCTGAAAACTGCCAATCTCACAACAGCTTCCATTGAACTTTTGGAAGTATCCTTCCGAAAGCCCAACAGAGCTTAAACCCCTCAGCTGCCATTATCAGGATACGGAATAACAGCCGCACTATTTCGGCTGTTACTTCCGCATTCCGATGCGTGAACTGTGCATGCGCACAACTCATGTGCATGCACAGTTCTATGGGTACTACCTTGTTGTGAATGGCAAAATGCCATTCCCTGTAGTACAATCCCCCTCTGCAATTGATGTCACACACTGGGATCCCACCCCAGTGTGCAAAAATATTTTAATGTAGGTCTCTGAAAAGTAGAAAATGGTCCCCCATTGTCCCGTTGGTTACACCCCTCACCACATTATGCCCGACATTAGGGTGCCCAATCCTTATGTCAGCATTATGTCCAACCCCCTTCCCCTTTCATGTGGCACACTGGGAGCCCACCCCAGTGTGCCGAAATGTGTGGTTTGTTGTTTTTCTCCTGAAAATTAGAAAACGGTCGCTTGTTGCATTTTTTCATCCCTGTAAAACTGAAAATGGTCCCTCGTCATTGCCACATTCCCCTGCCCCCTCCCCACCCTGCCACTGAGCACCCACCTCCCCACACCCCCTTACCCCATACATACATCCGGAGGGCAGCACTGTCATCTTCTTTCGACCGGGACACGTCTGCACTCTTCAAAGCCCAACCGCGAACTGAAGAATTAAAGGCAAGCGTGCTATATAGCAATTCAATGGGATTTTTAACTTATGCTGATATCTCAGTCATTTTTTGGATTTTTTGGCCCAAATTTTCAACATGGGGCTCTTGAAACCCCACCTCATGAAAACTATCACTGTCATTTTGTTACTCGGTCCCAAAAGGTGATTTCGTACTCACTGCACGGAATCACCTTTTGAGACCGATTCATGAAATGACAGTGCCACTGTTCATGAGGTGGGTCCCAAAACACCCATGTTGCAAATTTGGTGTCAAATTCTAACAAATGACTGCATTACGAGCGTGCATTGCACAGTTTCTACTCACACTCCTAACTCTGCCACATTTTACTATTTTCACTCCATATTTGTGCCACTGCCATTTTTGCACACCACCTTCAAACCAGTACAGCTGTCATTTTCCACAACCTGCTTGAAATGTGTTTTTGCACCTCTGGCACACAATAGCACGTTTGCTCTGTGCAATCACCTTTCAAGACAATTGAACAAAATGACACTGGCACTGTTCATGAGGAGGGGTCCAAAAAAGGTCATGTTGAAAATTTGGTGAACAAATTCTGAAACATGACTGCGTTATGAGCGTGCATTGCGCACTTTCTATGCACGCTCCTAACGTTGCTACTTTTTAATATTTTCACTTCACATTTTTAACATTGTCATTTTTGTACACCTCCTTCATAGCAGTACAGCTGCCATTTTTCACAACCTGCCCAAAATGTGTTTTTGTACCTGTGGAGCAGAATAGCGTGTTTGGTCTCCACAATCACCTTTCGGGACAATTGAACAAAATGACACTGGCACTGTTCATGAAGAGGGGATGAAGATGGCAGTGTCAGTGGCTCAGTAGGTAGCACACTCACCACTGAGGCTGGGAGATCAGAGTGCTGTGGGTTCAGTTTCCACATCTGGCACTTGGGTTAATATCCCAATACTGACACTGTAGTGCAGCATGAGAGGGGTGCTGCACTTCTGAGGTGCCGTCTTTCGGATGAGACGTTAAAGTGAGGTCCCATCTGCCTGGATTGGTGGTAGTTCAGGGTAGATGCTAAAGATCCCATGGCACTTATTGAAAAAGAGTAGGGGGAATTTTTATTATAATAACATCAAAAACAAATAATTTTAAGCAGTGTTGAGTCACACAAACCAATATACAAACCATAGGGCAAGAAAGATTGAAATAAATACAAAGCAGTGTTAAATCACACCAAAATTATTCAAATCATAACAAAATTAAATAAGTATTGCATGCATACATTTTCTAACAAGCTTCCTTGTAATCATTTAGCCACTAAAATTAAATCATAGTACTAAAAGGAAACCCCCCTCCCCCCTTAAGAGTAGAGGAAAATTTATTGTAAAGACACATACAACAGTTCCTGTGATTTACATCTTGTGCAATAGTGTATCCACAATTAATTTACAATAGTACCAAAAGTATTTCAGACATAATTCAACTTTCCCTTTATCAATCCTACCCATCCCACTTTTCTCTCAATACCTCTTAGTTATTTATATTTAATAAAGTAATTAAACCCTTTCCACCATTGTAACTCCTTATGTGATGAATGAAACACTACATCCTTAGCATACACTTTCTGCAATTCGTGTACTACTAAAATAGAAAAATTTTCATGTGACATTTTCCTTTGGTACACTACCCACTGACATCTAGCTTGCCATAAGTAGTATTGAATACAACAAAATAAGACCTGAAATGTGTCCTGATGAAGGTGTTGAAATTTTAAATCATATTTCCACAATACTAATACTTCATAGATTATATGTTTGAGCCACTTCATGTTCCATTTCACCCTTAAATAATCCCACAATGCCAAAGTATAGGAACATTCCAAAAAGAAATGCTCCATAGTTTCAGTTTTATTGATGCACCCTATATAGGGGCAGTTCCATTCTTCTAGAACCTTATGCTTGGCATTCCCCCTTTAAGTTTATTCTGCCATACACAGTAAGCCATAGATGTTACCACATTTTTGGGGGTATCCTTGGGTGTGTAAGTTGTCTCAGGATCAATGGGTTATCTACCAAGGGACAATTCTTAAAACTAGGTTTGGAAGGATACATTCTAGCCATAATCTCCCGGTATAACTGTTTGCTAGTACAGTGGATGCCACTTAACGTGTACGTGGTTATCACAGACAATCGGTTTGCACGGACATAAAGTCCGTGCCAAATCCCAATTTGTATGTCTCTATATTAATTACTGTGGATACCACGGATGTTGTCTGCCATGTACTGCGTATGCTTAATGAGCAGAAAACAGCTCACAGCTCTCAGCTTCACAGCTCATTCACCACCCCCCCCCCCAATTAACACCTCGCGGTTTGCTACAAAGGTGTAGAAAGCAACAGACCTCATCATTCCTTTAGTGCTGTGCTGTGCTGTTTCATACGGAGGAGCAGCTCACCTTGCATTCACCATGGCCTCCTCCCAACGTCTAGGCATCCCTCTTGCGAGGAAGTTCGAACTCCTAAAACAGATGGAGACCTTGCCTCGAATGAGTGTGCAGGACTAGGCTTCACAACTACAAATTCCAAAATCAACAGTGTCTGATCTGATTAAGCAGAAGGACACCTTACTTGATCAGTGGCACAGTAACCATAACCCTGACCGAAAACAAAAAAGGGACAGGAAAGACAGGGAGATAGAAGAAGCCCACTCCGGCAACAGTGGACATCGCTTTCGACGGACATGTAATTGACACACCAAACTATCCATCCAAAGTGGCGCCTACTGTACTACTTTGTATAGACCCCCCCAAAAAAACTTTACTCTTATTATAATTCAATTTTGAGTTGGAGACTTTCCCATATTTTGAGATTTCTTGTATAAAGAACTGAATCTGATCATGGTTTAAAAAAAAAACACAAATATCATCTGCATATGCCTGCACCTGTAGATTATATTGAAAACCAGGGCTGGATAAACCCTTCCATTTGAGATGTTTAGTCAGTATTTGTAGCAGTGGATCCAATGAAAATACATATAGGAGGGGGCTTAAAGGGCATCCCTGCCTAACTCCCAATGGGACCTCAAACCCGGATCTAACCTGTCCCTTTATCAGAGGCTTCACAGAAAAAGATGAGTACAGATATTTCAGTTAATCAATTAATTTTTCTGGAACGTGGTATAATTCCAGAACTGCATATAAGAAAGGGTGAAAAACTCTATTGAAAGTCTTTTCCTGATCAGCAGACAACAAACAGCCAGTGACCCCTGTGAAGTTAAGATGCTCTATTGCATCTCTAATGATCATTTATGCATATTGAATTTTCCTATTTGGGAGCCCACAAAACTGCTGTGGTGAGATAACTAAAGAGGCATATTGCTTCAGTCGATTGTTAATAATATGAGTTAAAATTTTATCATCAGTATTTAGCAATACTATAGGTCTCCAGTTGGAAATATCGGATTGCTCCTCTTTTTTATGAAGATAGATAAGTAAGCCTTCTGTAAAAGAAGGAAAAATGGAGTTTGTGGAAAAAAATATGAATATACCTTTTCTAAACAAATAGCTCAATGCCTATTGAAAGTTCTGTAAAATTTATTCGGAATACCATCCAAGCCTGGAGAAGTTTCATTTTTCAGAGCCTTTACTGCTGATTCAATTTCTTGCACCATTATTGGGGCCTGCAGTTTATTGATTTCTTCTGGAAATATTGGAACACTTACCCCTTCCAAAAAATCCTGCCATTTTTTGCTCCATAATTGGCAGCTCAGGCTCTAATGATGTATAGTGTTGTTTTATCAATTCCTCAGTCCTGTCTGTTGAATTGACTTTAAGCTCATTTGCAGATACTAAAAAGTCAAAGGTCAGGCCATCCCTGATCTGGTTGCGTACCTCATGGGGTCTCCAATAGAGGATTTTTGTGTCCCGTTATACAGCATTGCCTCGATTGATTTAGCCCTATCAGATTGATATAGTTTCATGGCCTCCTTAATTTCATTAATTTGAGATGTATAGTCATGATTTGAATGATTTGCAAGAGTGTATAATTTTTGCAATTGTCCTCTTAAAGATAAATATTTGAAAAAAATTCTCATTCCCTATTTTCCTCCCATGATTTTTAAACCAGTTTGTAATATCCTTCTTTGTATCGGATCACCATTCCCCTATATTACAGTACAAAAATGCCACCGACAGTCTAGCTTCAAGAAGGTGATTCATATTCCATTGCACTACAGGCTTCCCCAAAACTCAGGTGTTAAATTTCCACCTGCCAAACCCTTTGGGGGTGTCAGTCACATGATCTAGCTGTAGTCTTAAAAATAGATGGTCACAAAATTCTACCGGATCTATACATAAAACACCTTTGGGTAGATTGGGCAAAAGAAAGATAGAGTCTATAATAGTTTTAAAGGAATTCCTCATGTAAGTAAATTTAGGGTCCTCTGTGTGATAAGTGTGACTGTCTATCATGCCCGCAGTATCAATTATCTGTGTTAGTGCATTAGAATCACAATATATTTTCTTACCATCATCTCTTTTCCTTTTTTTCCCCTTTAAAAATGCTGTAGTTGAAATCCCTACAGAAGAAAACCTTGGATGTGGTCATTAAATATGGTTGAATTAATTTCATGTGGCTAACCTTGTCTGCTGTGGTCTGTGAGTTACAAATATTTATGAATCTGCAATCCATTTCCCGCAGAGCCCATCTAAAATTAAAACTACCTAGGACTGGGTCCACCAGCTTCTGTAAATAATAGAAATATGAATTAAATAAAATCTCCACTCCATCAGCCTTATCTGATCCAAATGACCAATAAGAAGGTCCCCATAGCCTTCCCTTTTTAAACATCCACACTTGTTCATCAGAATTCATCCAGGTCTCCTGTAAAAACAGATTTCCAAACATTTTCTGTGTACTTAATGAAATACAGCTTGCCTTTTCATTGTATTTAATAAACTATGTGTGTGTTTACAGACCCTATTTTATACCCAGCCAGTTTAAGCAGAAAGAAAAGCAAAACCTCATACTATAGTGTCTGGGTTTTTTCCCTTTTCTTTTTCTTCTTCCCTTTATACTCATTTTGCTCTGGACTTGGATTCTGATGCTCTGCAGGGGATTTTTGGGAATCTGATTCCCCTGCTTCCATGTCAGAGTCCCCCCAGGTGGAAAAGAGGGTTGCATAGGAATTGTTAATTTCCAAAGGAGGTGTACTCGGGGGAGGGAGGTTTTGGCCTCACACTCCTGGTGGACCTTCTGCGTGACAGTGGGGCTTGAACAGAGGGAGCTGTCACCTCACTCTCTGAGCTTGCTGCTTCCTCATAGCAAACTGGAATAAACAACCCTGGAGCCTGCACTGCACAAGACTCCGAAGTCCCTCCCTCCCTCCCTGATGTAGTCGAGGTATCCCCATTGAGAATTTTTAAATCTTCTTCCTTGGATCTTGGAGGGAGGGAGGAGGAGGGAGGTCCTGAACAGAAATACCAGTAGCTGGATCCTGTGCAGCTACTGAATCCTGCGCTTGCTGACTAAGCAATCCAGGGCTGATGCAAGAGGCCTTGTTTCATGCCACCCAGGGGCACTCCCCAAATACACGGCCATACTCCTTGCACAAATCACACTTTGTGTGGTTTGCACACTGCATGGTTATGTGACCTATTTTGCCACAGTCGTCACACCTGGGCCTATCACATGTGCTAGATAAATGAGTCCTAGAGCCGCATATGTAGCATGCCCTGGGCTGGCCTGCATAAAAGCAAACCCCTCGGTCCTTGCCCAACATGACAGAGTTTGGGATATGTTCAGTACTTTTTTCATGCTGTCCTAATTTTACTTTATATTTCCAACCTCCAGTCCAAAACAATTCACTATCCAACGTTGCCTCAGGTTCCCCCAGAATGTCACATTTTTGTGCCAACCAGTACGTTATATCCTCTACATAAACCCCCTCATTCCTAAACATCACTGTCACACATTTAATTAGTGGTTTGGTCAAAGGAATCACCACAAAGGGGGTCCATGTAGGGGAAAACTTCACTTGCCCATACCTCTCCCAGAAAAGATCTAGGGCAGAGGCTGAACAAAGACTCATATCAAAATTGTCTTCCCTGATATGTTAATAAATGTGTATACTTCCCTGGGGGGGGTAAAATGCAATGAATCTTTCAGCAATGTCTTCCCTACGTGATATCTGTCTGGCCTATCTTTAAGTCCCCCTTTATATCGAATGTGTGCTGTATTCCATCTGGATGCTGCCTCCTTTTTAACTTTTGAAAAAGTTCAGATAACAAGGGCTTTCTTGCTAAATCAGTATCCTGCCCAACATCAGGCTCCTGTTCTGTTGCAGTTCCCAAGTTCTGTGCGTTTGTAGAAGTGGTCAAGGTCTTACCAAAGTCATTATGTCCCTCTGAATCCTTTGGTCTTATAGATTGCTCTGGCAGAGCAATTGCCCCTTCCCCTGCATTCTGAATGATATCTTCAGAGGGTTTTCCCGATTTGTCCATCTGTTTTAGGAACTCACTCATGGGACGCTTGAGATAGGTTAAAAGATTCATCCCAAGTGGGGTCAGGTAACTAAATACCCCCTGGAGTCTGCTTCCACCCGGTCTTCACAAGGGCTTTCTGAGGGGAGCAAGTGCCATAAGGGGAGAGGGGCGTTACCTGTAAAGGTAGCTTCACTGACTATGAAACGCTTTTGGGGATTGCTCCAAGATTTCATTTTGCCAGTGTTAGTGCTGCCCTCTTGTCCTTAACCTCTGTTCTCCCATTTCTCAAACGCTGTCCTTTAAAGGAAAAGCACTTGAGTCCTTGTAAACCACTAGACTTTTGATATTTAGTTTCCTCCAGATTCCTTTTAGCACTGACCAACCCCTCAGGCTGCTTAAAAAAGAACCCAGCCATTTTTGACATCGTAACAGGAGCCCTGCTTTTCTCAACCAGTTCTGCTCCTGCCAAAGTCTCCAGTAAAGCATTCATTTGCAATTTAAGAAGCACCTCTACTTTTTCCCCTTGTGAGGGAGACACTGTCTCTTATGCTTTCAGCAGACACAATACTTTTATCTTCAGTTTGCACAGTGCAAACTTTTGAGCCAATGTGAGAAATTAAAAGGGGCTCACCCCACCCCGTTGGGGCATTTGTAGCTACTGCATCAGAAGGGTCTTTGAAAGGCCGAGTGCTGGCAATGACAGGAGGAATTTTTGACTTCGGATGTGCAATTCACGATGCAAGGCGCTTGCTCTCTTTTAAATGTCGATTCTGTTCATCCTGTAAAGACTGCAGCAGCTCTTGCTGTTTTTGCTCCATATTTCCTGGTGCCACTGTTTCCTCATGCATATCTGAGTTAACGCTTAGATCTTCTGTAGATATGTAAACATCCATGATGTCTTCTGCAGAATCTTCTAAAATAAATGTTTGTTCAGCAGAAATTTCAGCCTCTGGCATGTTCAAGATAGAAGACTTCTCTCCTATCGCTACAGCATCTGCACCTTCCAGTCCTCCTCCTCCTGGATCCACAGGGGCAGCCATCTTGGCCAAAGACCAGGATGTCAAAGGTTCCCCTAGAGGTGAGTAGGGGAATTTCCCTGGTGTCCTGTCCAAATTTCTCCCATTCACTAAAAATACCACCAACAGCTTAATCTGGTTCAATTTCAGTTGCTTATCATCTGTATCCCCCCTCCCACTGGTCGTCCCTGAAAAAGGGACTTCTAGGCCCAGTGGGCTTACTGAGTCAACAAAATTCAATAAATAAATAATAAATAAACTGTTCATGAGAAGGGGTCCAAAAAAGGCCATGATGAAAATTTGGTGCAACACCTCCAACATACGGCCAAGTTACACCTGTGCATTGACTGATTTCTATGCACATATGTAACTTACGTTACTTGGTAGTGCTTCACAGCCCTATCGGCTCTGGCTGCCATATTGCATGTGGCATTCGAACACTTTTGGTGGCAGTTGTACCCCTGCAGCAGCAGTGCTCCTACAAGCTCGCCACAGCCGTATCGGCTCTGGCTAGATCTTGCTCTCTCTAACTGTAGATACCCTCTCATTCATGAAGCCAACAAACATAAGCGTCTGGAGCAGGCCAAGTCTTAGATGGAAGAAAATGGGTGATTTATGGATGTTATTTGTACTGATGAGATTACCATAGCGGTGCAGTCTTTTTGCCCCATGTCTTTCCAGAAAAAAAGTATTTCTTGTACTGATATCCCAGCCCAGACACCCCCTGAAAATATACGTCTGGGGTGCTATCTCATGCTGCAAGCCAGGGCTGATACTACCATTCAGTGACATCATAAAGGGCTATTTCTTCAGAGAGGAGATAGTGTCCAATACATTGGTGCCATTTATCAAGTGAGTGTTTGCAGATGGGCATCAGCTTTTCCAAGTTTCCATACCGGCAGAGCAATTTCCACTTGCAGTTTCTCTGTGTTTCTGATGAGGATATACAGCACAGTATTCTATCTGCTTACTTATATGTGTATTCTTTCTCTTGTGCAGATAATGACTCAAAGCATGCAGCACCTGGGATGTACATAAAGGACCAAGGAGTGAATTGGGTCAGGACACCACCCGTAGCATCAGACCTGAACCCAATAGAAAAGGTGTGGCATCAGATGAAGCACTACATTCAAAGGCATGTTAATCCAATGAACTGTGCTCAACAAATATGGGGCATAAGGCATTTTGGAGAAGAGTGTTGACAGTTGAAGACTGTAATGAATATATTGATCACATGGATAAAGGAAGTGATGTCAGCCATTGTTTGTGCCACTTCCATGTAAAAAATTATGATAATCAAAACTGAACTTTGTTTTTCCAGCAGTAAGTATTTTGCAGTTTTTTTTTTTGTGTGTGCTCCAGATCTTTGCTGTGTCAGTATGTACAGTAACACCTGCTCTAGTGAAATACCTGGCCTGGCAGCATCCTGAGGCATGATCTCAGGTATGCAAACCACAGCTATGGGGGATGGTTGTTAAAGAGTCTGATGAGCTACTGAATAAAAAGTATCGTGTTGTGGTATGATGTGATGTTCTGACACCTAGCAGGGTGGCATCCAGAGGTGTGATTTCAGGTTTGCTAATCCTATCTGTGGGGATGGGGAAAACAAAGGTTGTAAGAATCATTATGAAGGAGGCAGTGGACTGAAGGAAATATTATAGCAAGAAATATGTCTGTGTCTCAAAAATAAACATCATTAAAGAACAGACTATTCCTTCTGCCTTCAAATGATTTATGTGTTTCTAGCACCTTAGATTCATTTATGTAAATACCGCAGTGTCCTGTGCAAAAACTTTCTTGACTTCAGTCAAACTGTAACTCCTGGCCTGCTGATTTATTAAGTAAAATGTGCTGCTCACACAGAGAAGTTGCTGTATATTCCAGCTTTTAAGCCGAAATTCTTAAAGTGGTAAAGATGGACAGGTGCAGGGAACTTTTTATCCAATACCCTGGTTCTAAAATCTATCACACATACAGTACTGTACTGGGTATGTAGGGATACCAATTTTTTTCTCTTGTTACATTTGGATTTGTGTCCACACATATTGCATATATATGAAAAAGCAGTTCATTTCCCTGACCAAACAGCTCAGTTATGTCATAAACTTTTTTCAGATTCAGAAAAGCTTCAGGATGGTAACCCAGGTTCTGTTGCTGTGTCAGGTTCTAACACCTAGCTAGCTGGCATCCTGAGGTGTGATTTCAGGTTTGCTAATCCTGTCTGTGGGGGGGGGTCACAATGAAAAATGTAGCTAGTTTCCTAATTTTTGCTATGAAAGCTCAGGCATCATGGTATCTTGCACACCATTTAAACGCTGAAATTCTATACATTTATCATCTTACTTTCTAATTAAATGGTGTACGCAGTGCAGTGTATAGTAGGTAAACATAATATGTGAACATAGAATAAGTGTATTAAATCTGCTTCCCAGTCACAAGGTTAAGTTTAATCTCTGAATCCAGCCCTGGGGTGATGGAACTCCAGCTGTGATGTAGAAGCAATGTCCCACATTTGCACACTTTAGCAATAATGAACAATGGGGGTTACATTAATGTTCTAGTTAATCACCCCCCTGTGGGTGTAATGTGGCGTGAGATACAGCTGAGTGCCATATTGCCCCCAGGAGGTGATTAACTTGAACATTAATGTAACCCCACTGAGTTCATTATTGCTAATATTATAATTGGGTTAGGAGTTAATGTAGTTTGAATAATTTGTTTTTTACTTTCTTTGCTTATTTTCATACTAAGGTAGAAATAGGAATATAAAGGCCACAGCCCATTTGTGTTCCAACATCATCTGTAATACCTTAAGTCAGCATCATCAAGAATATATTTATCTAACCTATTTTTAAATGTACTCTTAGTTTCTGCTATTATAATGTATAGTGGCAACAAATTCCACAGATTTACCACTCTAACTGTATATGAATATTTCCTAGCATTTCATTCTAAACCTCTTTCCTTTAATTTATAATGGATGTCCCCTAATTTCCATATTATTTTCTTTGAAGCTTATATCTAAATCACACATTAGTCTAGGGTCTTGAAGTACATCATACAGAAACAGAATGTCCCCACGTGCCCTGCATACTTCCAAAGACATAAGTCATAGAGAATGTAATCTTTCAGCAAAAGGCATGTTACTGTAACCATCAACTCTTTTTGTAAAGTGACGCTGTACTTGTTCCATCTTATTTCTTTCAGAAACTTTATAAGGGTTCCAAATCTGAGATGCATACTCAAGATGGGGGCAGACACATGCCTTATATAAGGGGACAAGAACACTGCTGGATCTGGACACCATGTTTTTCTTTATGGGCCATATTGCCCTGTTGGCCCTATTTGTAACTTCCATAACTTGCCTTTGGGTATTTAAATTGTTATATATATATATATACACACACCCAGGTCCTTTTCACTAACAGTTTTACTTAGTGGAGCATTATCCAAAAAATAATTCAATTTATTACTAAGTCTTCACAGATGAAGCACTTTACACTTCTCTATGTTCAATTTCATATCTCATTATTGGGTCCAGAGGAAAATAGTATTCAAATCCTGCTGAAGTCTTGCTACTTCCATTTCAGTGGTACAAGGGCCACCTAACTTTATATCATCTGCATATTTTATAACTGTACTCTGCAGTTTTTGTGTAATATCGGACATAGAAACATTGAACAGTGCCTGGTCCAGGACAGAGCCCTGGGGCACTCCACTTATGACAGACCCCTCACCAGAAAGATGTCCATTTATTGTAACACACTGTCTCCTCTCAGACAGCCAATCTATTACTCACTTGACTGTAAGAGCGGGAATACCAATTTTTATCATTTTATCTGCTATTGCCCAATGTGGCACCCAGTCAAAGGCTTTAGAGAAATCCAGATACATCACATCACATGGTGTATTACCATCCAAGTGTGCACTTATCTGTTCATAAAAAACAAGCGAGTTTGATGTACACCCTCTGCCTTTAACAAAGCCATACTGCTCATGGTCCCTATTATTTGTTTGTCCTGATATTCTATCGTTAATTATGTGCTCCATCATCTTTCCTATCACACTTGTTAGACTAATTGGACAATAATTTTGCACTTGTTTTCATACCCCTTTTTTAAAAATTGGGACAATATGAGCTATTTTCCAATCAGCAGGTACCTTGGATTGCATATAAGATTGATTGAACAAAGATTTTAGTGGGGATGTGATGTATTTGAACATCATTTTAAGAATTCCAGCAGATATTCTGTCTGGTCCTAGAGATGATTCTGTTTTCAATGCTTTTATTTTTTGCTCAATTTCCTCTTCAGTAATTTCCTGGTGACGATTTTCATCGTTAGGTTTTATACTGTATATACAGTTCGGTGGAAGTTTTGGCCCCTGTCATATACACTGCAGTAAAAGTCATTAAAAACCTCAGCCATTTGTTTATTGTCAGAAATTATAACTCTTTCTCCCAGTACTGGTCCAATCTGATTCTGATAATTTTTTAAAGAATTAACATAGGAGTAAAACTGTTATGTTTTTGATTTATTTGCTTCAGTAGCAAGCTTTATTTCCATATTCCTCTTAGCTTGTCGAATTTTGACTTTACACTTTTTATGTACGTGTTTGAAGGTCTCATACTGTATGTTCTAACATTACCATTTTTTTGAAATTTTCTGTATAATCTAGACTTTTTCTTGATTAATTTTCTGATTTTGTAATTTAACCAATGAGGTCTTTTATATTTGGCCAATTTCTTAATTTGTGGAATATTATCTGACGCTACCTTCAAGATGATATTTTTTATAACCCTCCACATATCATCCACTGATTTATCCTTTAAAATATTATTCCATGTTATTTTCTTTAAATATTTCTCAATACCATTTACATCAGCTTTTTTCAAGAGAAAGATTGATGTACACCTATTTCTGGGTCTATATACACATATATATATATATATATATATATATATATATATATATACATATATATATATATAAAATCAACAGTGAAACAGCTAGAGTTATGGTCACTATTTTACTAACATTAGGTGTAGCTAACACCAAATCCAAAATTTATTTTCCTCTTGTCAGTTTCTGAACATATTGTGTTAAATTCAGCTCACTGCAAGTATTCGTAAGCACGGACCCCAAATTTAATTTGGAAGTTACAGTTGTCCAATCTATTCCTGTGATATTAAACTCTCCAATTATATTTATATCTCCCTTTGTTTCTGCTTTTGCAATTTCAGACGTTATTTGTTGTGTTGTATCCATTGTACTATCAGGAGGATGACATATATATCCAAGGACCACTGATTTAGTTACATTCCCCTGAAGCATCACCTAGACAGATTCATATGTAGTATTAGTTTTTATTTTGCATGAAGTTAACATAAAATAGTCCCTCAGCCATACTAAATTGAATGGGATGTGGTTTGTTAGAAGTGATCCAGATCTGTGTTGGCTACATTGCTAATTATAAGCTGCATATTGTTCTGTTGTGTATCATTCTATATATTTGAGATGCTTTCTTTTTTTTTAAATGATTGATTTCCACCCCTTCATGTGATGCAGTGTTTAAATGTTTTGCTGTCTTGTCAGACAAATGGACATTCAGTGCACTAGCCTGTACAAAGTTCCTCATATTTTTTTAACCCTTTGTCAGAAAAAAAACTATGAGATAGCAATAATGTTATAGGGTCAATTTTCTTTTATAGCTTGTGTGATTTTTCTGTCTTTGTAGGGTAAAACATTTGCTTTTTACAATGCTGTCATTTTTTATGTTAGCCCAAGACTAGCCCAATGGACTGAATGTAAGCTAGTCCTTCATTTGCAATCCAACATTTGAATAGAGACAAAGATCCACCATCTCCCTGCCCTGTCCCTGCTCCAGTTCTCCTCCCAGTCCCTCTCTAAGTGACCTGCTCTGGCTACACTTATGGCTTACGTAGTACACTCAGCTGGAAAGAAAAAAAAACTTACATCGCTAAACTGGGAAATCTAGCTGTCTCCAGCCACCTGTCTCCAGCTGACCTGGGGTTGGTGGGTGGGTGGGCAATTGTTGCTGTGGACCACAGAGATGGCCTGACAGCTGTACTGAGGGACAAGAGGTGGACAGCAGGTAATCTGTTTTGCTCACTGTAACTGACCTGTGTCCCCTCTCTCCCTCATACCAATGCTGCAGATTTCTTCTCTTCTTTTGGACACATAAAAGCACTCTTGGATGCAGTTTTTCTTTGGGGTGTCTACAAGCACTACACGAGGCAGAGACAGTATAATAGCAGGTACTGCTGAGTACCTTAATTTTGTTTCTTACACAAGATCACTTTATTCTACTTTTATGGAGCTGCTGCTTGAACAAAACATTTTTAATAAGATCCCTGCACAGCCTGTTTCTGAACTGGGACATCTGCATGTTAAAAGCAGCATTCATTGCCCTGACATGGTTGGTAATTGTGTCATGTAGTGCTGCTAATAAACAAGCAAATCTGAATGTCTAGGGCAGCTAGTTGGCTGAAGTATTGAAATAACCTACATTCTCTAAGGCTAACTGCTCACTGTTTTCTTGCTGTGCTGACATACACCGCTCTCTGGGGATAGAGTAGGGATTAAAAACAAACAGTATTGTCATACTGAATGCTGGGGGTTATGGTAGTGCCCACTGCTGCCAATTTAAACTTTTCTGTATTGTCCTTCAGAATTACAGTCAGTAAGCATAATGGCAGCTCTAAGTTCTAATAATGGATTTTTTTTAATACATGCCAGCAAATCAATACTCCTATAATCAGGCTGTGCATGCACATTTATAAGGAGATTAATGTAAGGCTCTCAGAATGCTGACAGCCAATCATATTGTAGCATCACTGAGACCGTTATAATAATATGCAATTACACCACCATGCCCAGTGATATAGCACATGTTGGTTTCTGAGTCCAGTTCCACTGCCTTTATTTTGGGAGGGGGGAGCTGGGACAGGTGCTAACATTTGTGCAGTAACTGCAGTAGAGGTAAAGGCATTGACCTGCTCCTTTACTGTGCAACTTTATTGAATGCTGATGTGCTTATTGGGTGTCTGATGTGTAAAATTGTGCTTAGCTCTGTTAAACTATTAAATTATTAGACTATTTTCCCCAAAATGTTACCCCTGCAAAATTAATTTCCCAGGACATCTCACCTGCATGACCGTTTTTTCTTGGTCTGATCCAGTACAGTACAATACATTTTATCAAAATAGCTATGCAAGTGTATGGCGTGTCAGCGCCAAGTGAGGGGAGGCATGGAGTGTGTCACTCTCCACATACCAGGACTCTCTGGGGGGGTGAGTGATCTATCAGATGACTGAGCCTGCAAAGGTTTAAGTACATACTTCTCACAGGTTGATGGTACATACTTTACCTGTTTGTGTGGACATGTGCATTGTCACTGATATTGTCTCCATTTTTATGTTGCCACAGAACTTCCATGAACATCTGAGATGGATAGTTATGGAGAGGCAGGACCAACCTGATGGGGCCATATCTGTGGTGGTGACATGGAGGCACCGGTGATCATGACCACTGTACATTCTGGACTTCCTGTCCTGGAGGGTGGCAGCTGGGATATCCACTATAAGGAAGATGCAGGGGAGTTGAGGACCCTGGAGGACTCATCAAAGGTATGTGCATGGTGGGGGCACTGTGAACTGGCTGTATACAGCTGCAGGCTTACATGTACAGCTCGCTCATGTCTGCCATCTATGTTCATCTCATTTCAGTGCTATCATGGTCCTCTGTGCAGGATGGTGTTGATGGAGAGGGAGTACACAGCCACTACCCCCAAAGGTTCCAGTAAGGATTCACAGAAGGAGGACGGGAAAGACTAGGATTCCACGGATTTGTCCTCCAGTAATTTCTCCATCCATTGATGGGACAGTTTTATGTTGTTTTATATAAATAAATATGTATATACTGTACATCTGTCTTGTTTTTATTCCAGCATGTGATGACATGCCACCTGCCGGGTCTGTCATATCATATTCAGCTGGCAATGTGACATAGTGTTTCCAAGCCCCCCCACACACACACACACACACACACACAAGTGAAACCCCTGGCATGCTGGTTTTTTTTTATTATTATTTATTTATTAAAATCTTGGATGCATACCTTTGAGCAAAAGCTCTTTACATAGGTTCCATGTCATAAGATTACATTGTCAGGTAATGGGCACAAACATCACCGGCAAACAGGCATATTACAGTAAGTACAATGAAGAAGACAAGTGTAAAAACAGGCATGAAAGCAGAAACCCTTAGCCACCTGGTTTAGGGTGACTGAGTCATATGTTAAGTACTAGACATAAAGTAGGGAGAATATTGTGAAGGTAAAAGTGCAGCCTATGTAGCATTGTCATGGATGAATAAGCAAGAGAGGAGGGTACAGGGAGTGGGTTAAGGAGAGGGATAAGAGAAACAAGCATTTGTCAATGCTGAATGTTTGCTTGCTGGCATTGGCATTGGTAGTGTAGGAGTTAGAGAGCTGCATAATAGGAATGGCACTGAAGTACTGAACTGAAGCCAACTCCGCCACCACCCTGCAGAGACTGACAGGCATTGGGGTGTGCCTTTGGGTCATCAGGCATAATAGCCCACGCCATTTCACCACATCCTACCCTGCAGACACTGACAAGTGTCACGGTGTGCCTTGGGGTCTTTGGCCCTTATGCTCACCCCATTCCATCAGGAAATATGGTGAGATGGGTGCTGTATAGGAGAATGGGGTGAACTTTGGGGCCGAAGAGTCCAAGACGCACCTTGATGCCTCTCACTGGCTGCTGGGTGTGGAATGGTATGAGCATTACAGGTGAGAATCCCAAGTCACACCCCGATGCCTGTCAGTCTCTACAGGGTGGAGCATTATGGTCAGAAACCCTAACGCCGAAGGCATTCGTTAGCATTTTCACTCCAAATTTTCAACATGGGTTTTTTGTGACCCCCACCTTATCAGTTCATTAGCTGAAAGCTGATTTTGCACACGACTACGCCATTTGGCACCACAGGTGCGAAACACATTTTGAGCAGGATATGAAAAATGACTGCTGTACTATTCACGGGGAGGTGCAAAAAATGGCAATGTTGAAAATCTGCAGTGAAAATATAAAAAAACTGGCGAAGTCACGAGCGTGTGTAAAAACTGCGCAACGCACACCCGTAATGCAATTAGTTGGGTGATATTTTTTACAGTAGATTGTCAACACAGGCATTTTGGAACCTCTGCCCATGAATAGTGTCACTGTGATTTTCTTAATCTGTCCCGAACAGTTATTTTCCACAGCGACCACGCATTTCTGTGCTGGAAGTGCGAAAACACATTTCGGCCATGGTGTGAAAAATGACAGCTGTACTGTTCATAAGGAAGTGTGGAAAAATGCCAGTGGTGAAAATCTGGACTGAAAATATTAGAAATCCATGAACTTACGAGGGTGTGTGGAAACTGCGAATGGTCGCTCATAACACAGTCATTTTATGGACTTTTTCACCAAATTTTTAACATAGCCATTGTAACACCTCTGCTCATGAACAGTGTCACTGCAATTTTCTTAATCTGTCCTGAACATTGATTTCGCACATCGACTGCGCCATTGTGCGCAACATGCGCGGAAACACATTTTGGGTGAGATGTGAAAAATGACAGCTATACTGTTCATAAGGAGGTGTGGTAAAATGGCAACATTGAAAATCTGGAGTGAAAATATTGAAAATTCGCAAACTTAGGAGCATGCGTAGGAACAGCGCAACGCATGCTCGTAAAACAGTCATTTTGGGGAATTTTTTCACCAAATTTTCAACATAGGGTTTTGGGGGGCCTACCTCATGGACTGTGGCACTGTCATTTCATAAATCAGTCCCAAAAGGTGGTTCTGTGCAGTGACTGCGAAATCACCTTTCGGGGCCGATTAACAAAATGACAGTGACAGAATTCAGGAGGTGGGGTCCCAAAAACCCCATGTTGAAAATTTGGTGAAAAAATTCCCAAAAATGCCTGAGATATGCATCAAAGTTGAAAAACCCTATTTATTACATTAAATAGCTTACTGGCATTTCCTCAGTTCGCGATCGGCTTTGAAGAGTGCAGATGTGTTCCCAGTCCACCGGAAGATCATAGCGCCAGACTCTGGAGGTAAGTATGGGGTGAGGTGGGGGTGTGAGGAGGCAGGGTGCACAGAGGGTGGGTATGGGTAGGGGAGGGGGGTCAGAACTGTCAGCGAGGAAGGTTTTCTTGCAGGTTTTTTTTCTTGGACGACCTTGGGACTTGTGCCATGTTGGGGTGGGCTCCCAGCATGGCAGCTGGAAGACTGTTTGGGGGCAGTGGAGCCAACGGGGGATTGGGCACCCCCATTGGCCATATGGACTGTTGCCATGCTGGGGTGGGCTCCCAGCGTGGCATCCAATTGTCTGTTGGGGCGAACATTGGAGCCGATGGGGGATTGGGCACCCCGTCGGCCATACAGACTGTTGCCATGCTAGGGTGGGCTCCCAGCATGGCACCTGGAACTCTTGTTGAGAGCACAGCAGAACTGATGGGGAATAGGCACCCCCTCAACCACAGCAGTGTGTGCGTGGGGAGAGCGCATTATACATAATATGAATATGATGTGTGCGTGTGGGAGGGCGCATGTGCAGGCAGTACCTTCTCGCTGCTCACTGAAACGTAGCTCCCCTTTTCAACTGTATGGCACTACATTTTCAGCTGCTGTCATAGACAGCTGCAGCATTTATTGGAGAACTGTGGCTGCGCCTGCAAACACACTGACTGCATTGGAAGACAGGGTACCACATCTATGAAAACTCAGATGATGGCACTACGCTTCTTTCACATGCATGCAAGCAAACATAAAAAGGGATGAAGTAGGGGTAAGGTGCGGTGATGAGTAGACAGGAAAGGGCAAGGTGATTGTGTGGGGGGGAGGAGAGTAAAGTAGAAGGGGATAAGTGCTAAGTTGACTGATGTGCTCCAAGGTGAGGCAGCAGGATTTTTGTAGACTACAGTTGCTGACATGGAGCCCAGGGTTTGTTAAGTATTCAGTTGGGAATGTGACAGAGTATTTAAGGCCCCCCCCAACTGGGAATGTGACACAGCGTTCCCAAGGGTCCTTGCTCCTCAACTGGGAAGGGTACATATTGTTTTCAAGGGCCCCTACTCAGTGAGATGAGGATGTGTCCTTTGTTATACTGTACCTCATTTTAAGTGACAAAAGGTTGAGAGGTATGCACCTCTCCTCAGTCAGAGCTGAACTGCCTAGCCTGCTGAATCATTAGTATTTAGTTGGAAATGGCATGGAGTGTTTGCAAAGGTCACCACACTATCCTCCCCCCCCCCAGGTATTCTGTTGGGAATAGCTTAGAGTGCTTCAAATGGTCCACTCTCCTCATATATCAATGCACTGTTACAAAGTGTGTATTAACTTTTTTTATTGGTCAAGATCAATTATTACTTGGTGCACCTCTGCACTGCTGTCCCCATATCATGCTTGAGGGTGATACGTGCCCAGTATAAATGCTGAATAATGACATCTACAGGCCACTGCAGGAACGTCTGTGTCTGTAAAATTCTGATATTGGAATGAAACAAACAAAAAAAAACTTATACCACGCGTACAATGCCTGGTGCCATGGCGCATAATCTTTGAAAATGCAATGGCTACTACTGTATTGTTTCTTATGATGTAATTTCCTCCAAAACCTTTAAACAAGTCATTAAACCTCCTATAAGTCTGCCTTGGGCACTTACTATCAATGCAGGAGTGGATATTGCAACATATACAGTTCATGGTAAAAAAATTAAATTTTTTTAATCCAAGTCTCCTATAAGGTTTAGGTATAAAATGTTTTGAGGCAGTCAATACATTCCCTATCTCTTAATTTGCTTGCTAAACCCGCTATATTCCAATTGAAAAATCAGATTTGGAAGTACTGTAGGTATCATTCCCCCTAGTCTCTTCCATTTGTGCATGTGTAAAATTTACAATCAATTCTTTATGATCTAGTCATCCTTCCAAATCAGCTGTGAAGACTCTGCATTTATTATTTAATTATATTCCTGGCATTAAAAGTTGGACTTTTTCCATTCTCTTGAACTTGCTTGTGAATGTATCCCCACTTGTTCCATTTGGATTAGTAAAAAGGTCATCCAAACAGTCTTTTTGTGTGGCTGACATTGACATATTCATATCAACAATGTACAATTCCAGGGAATCAAGCTTGGGTAAATCTAACAATATAGTTTATGCTAACTCTTTGTTTTTAACTAAGAGATCAACTTGCTCACTTCTTTCAAAAAGGCTCTCACTTCAGTTTTCTTTTAAAACCCTATTTGTACCAAACTAATGCCAAATATTTCTTCAACAAGTTGGAAACAGATTTTTAAAAGGGAAACACTGGTCTCCCTCAGGTATTTCTTCCAATAATGTAGTGTATTCATGTAAGGGATAGTATCAGTAACTGATATGATTCTCAATGGATTTGCCTTCTCATGTTCTTTAAAGGAAAACTGAAGTCAAAATTTACAAACAAATATGTCATGCCCAGTGTTTTGATTTGTAGGTGTACTCCTAGTCCTTCCCTTTGTTTGCTGAAATAAGGGGTTTTTTTCTTGTAAATTTACTTGCTGGTTTAATGGCCCTGGGGCTCTCCATGTTAGCATTTTTATTGCTCTTTCTGTTCCTACAAAACCTCCTGTGCCATGTGACAGTGATGCATCCAGGACCATTAATTCAACAAGATTTTTTTCTCATGTTTATAGTAGTGGAGCTCTGCTGTTAAGTAACTCTCCATGTCCAGGGAACTCTGATGAAGGCTACATTTTCAAATAGCAAATGCCTGAAGGATAATTGATTGGGCAACTATGTAAGGAAACAGCTAGAGTCCACCCTAAATTATTCCCTTTGTGACCTTGGGTGATTTGTGTGCTTTTCTAATGGCTGTCTGTAGCCTGATGAAATGAAAAGCTTTAAAAACAAAACATTAACTTCTGGCTAGACCTAGACACAGTGGTCAGAGGGATATTGACCTGCAAGGAGGGAGGACATATGTCAGATTCTTTATAGTGTGATAATACTCCCCAAGACCTATTGACGTAGGAATCAGTGCAAAGAAGGTGAACCAAGATGGCTGCTTGCTAAGAGACTGTGGAGGAGTCTCATAAGCAGGAGAAGAGAGAAGCTTTTATATATTTTAATAAAGGTATGCCACCATTGCCTCAATAGTTTTTAAACTCTCTGCACTTTCCAGGCTTTCTTGTGCAGTCTGGTTCCCAGCATTTTTCCCCCTTCTTCTGCTTGTTTCTCCATAGGAAGAACCGGAGAGGAGTCCCAGTGGTGGGCGGGGAGCCCTGGTACCTGCAGTGGGCAAGCCACCCTGCGGAGGGTTGTGGAGCTGTGGAAAATGCCACAAGAGAACTCCTCATCACCTTTGAAATTCGTCTTTGAAATTCGTCCAAGGGATCCACTGAAACGGCTGCATTAACTGATTGAGCCGTTCTTCTACACAAAAAAATTTATACGGACTATCCCTTGATTCATGAAGTCTGTAGTTTTCTATTTTTGCTTCTATTTTTTATCTATGGCCCAGATATTCAAAAGAGTTGAGCCATGCGCAATAGGATTGTGCCAGCACAAGTCTGAAATTGCGCCATTCTGAGATATTCAGCAGGAGGCCGTTGCGCCCCTGAAATCATGCTGAGCAACAGCGCAATGATAATGAAGGCATGCACAACCGAAGGGGGAGGAACCATGCATAAATGGCGCGGTGCGATATTCAACGACTTGCGCCATGCACAATAGGGGAGCAAGCGGAAGTTGCGCCATAGCGGAAATGAGCCAAAATAAAAAGGAGCAAGTGAGAGGCACAAGAACGCTACAGGGAAGCCACATGTGGCAGAAGCACAGGCAGACAGACAGGGCAGGAGGCACAAACAGGGCAGGCTAGGGAAAGGGCACTCAGAACAGCCAGGTACAGGGAAGGTGTGGGGAACCACACAGCACAGAGGCCAGCACAGGCAGGTGTACCCGGTGCAGGGGAAGTAGCAGCCAGGAAAGTGGGGGGAATAGAGGAACAGCTGCCAGGGGGGTGAACACAAGCCAGGGACATGGCCAGTGCCACCTTCCAAATGGAGGCTGTTATGAGGGGGGTGAGAAGGCGGGCGGCAGGGGGGCATGGCCGTGGAAGGGCCCATCGGTGGTATGCCCCCAACAGGCAGTACCGAGCCTGCACCAGCTTTGAGCTGTACACTGATACTGTGATTGTGGGCCAGCACCGCCTGAATAGGGCAATTCTGAGGCAGCTCTGTGAGCTGTACAGTGATGTGATGCAGGCACCCACACGACGGAGCCATGCCCTGTCAGTGGAGACTAAGGTAACAGCCTGCATGTGCCTGCTCACCACGGGTACCTTCCAGAGACCAACTGGGGACACCACAGGCATAACCCAGTCGGCCACGTTACGCCACCTCACCCAATTCCTCAGCGCACTGCTGCCACATGCTGCAGAGTACATCCATTTCCACAGCACAGCAGCGGAGTACACAGCAAACATACAGGAGTTCCACAGGGTAGCATGTATGCCTGGCATGCTAGGGGCAATAGACTGCACCCATGTGGCCATACGCACACCACCTGGCCCTGAGGGGGCTGCATACATAAATCGCAAGGGCTATGCCAGCATCAACTGCCAGGTGGTGTGCAATGCCAGGGGGCGCATAATCAATGTCTGTGCCACGCACCCTGGGAGAGCACATGATTCTTTCATCTGGCACCAGTTGGCACTGTGCCACAGATTTGAGAGTGGGGACATCCCCACTGGACACCTAGTGGGTGAGTATGCAAACCACATGGACAATCATAGGGCCGGGGGGACACAGCCAGAGGTGGTATGGGTAGTGGCCTACATGGCCTGGGGCAGGGAGATGCTGATCCCAAAACTAACCTCCGCCCTCTACACACAGGTGACAGTGGATACCCGCTCCATCTCTGGCTGCTCACACCCTACCGGCAGCTAGCAACCCCATCACAGCAACGCTACAATGAGGCACACGCCACCACACGTAATGTCATCGAGCGGGTGTTTGGAATGTTAAAGGCACATTTCCATTGTCCAGATACCTCTGGCAGTGCCCTACAGTACAGCCCCTCAAAGGCCTGTGGGCTATTCCTGGCCTGTTGCATCCTGCACAACATGGCCAACGAATGTGGGATAGCTGTACAGCTTGAAGAGGGGGACAGCGATGGGGACAATGGGGACGCTGGAGACGATGGTGATGGGCAGCCTCCCCTTGGCCGATGGGACCCCCGACTGCTCCGGCTGGCACAGCTGCACCGGGACACCATCATGGAGGAGCACTCAAGCCAACCCAGTTAAGTCATGGGCCATGTGCAACCACCAGTGGCTAAGGCACAACCCACAAACATGCATAGACACACACCAGGAGTGCATGCCGTCAAGGGAAGTGGCAGGGCACAGAAGCATACACACAACCAGGGATGGGTGAGGATTAACATGCCACGCAGATGGACACACACACACACACACACGCAAACGCACACACACAATGCAACAAACGTGCACAGAGGGCAGGAGGCACACCGACCCAGAACATAAACCCTAGCAACACACATGTCCACAGGCCACCACGCCCACTGCCTGTCCATGTGCGTGTGTCAGATACTGAGCACCATTGCACATTGGTGTACAGCGCAATGCAGGCATCATCATGCATATGCAACTGCAGATAGCAGCTGGGAGGGTGTGCAGGTGGACTGTGTGTCCACGTGCAGGGCCGGGTACCCACCCATGCACTGCCCACTGAAACACACAATGCACACAGGGTAGCATCAGACAGTAGCCACGCTGGGAGACAGGTCAGTCATGCGGCACAGTGCCCCGGCCGCCATAGATGCATGGGTAGCCCCGCCGAGACCCGCCAGCACTGACAGGCCAACCACTGGCCTCATGGGGTGGCACCGATGGTCCTCCCAGGGGTTCCACTGTGTGTACGCAACCGTGCTTGTGCAGGGGTCTGCAGCACACCAAACATGCCTGCACCAGGAGTGCTCAGGATGCCCACAGCTGAACCCGGCATCGACAGGGTGGGAGTCACACAACGCTGGGAACGGGGGGGTGGATAGTGCACTGTGTGATGTCCGCGATGCATGGGCACCTGACGGTGTGCCCATTGTGGCCACGACAGCAATGAATGCCTGTGCATGCCTGTCAATGGCAGCAGTCGCATCCTCCCACAAATGGTGCATCCCTGCCAGGATCATTGCGGTGTCCCTGCTGCAATGCTCCTCTGCCCACTCCAGAGCCACACGTAGTGCATCCACGGATGTCGCAAGCTGCATCTACTGCTGGACCGATGCTTGTAATAGGTGGGTGTGCTTGTCCAAGAGGTCATCAGCCTCCTCGGCATCCTGTCCCTCAGGGTGTGCATGGCCCCGATGATCAGCACCCCTTGAGGGTGGGTGCTGCACACCAGGACCAGGTCTGGGCATGTCCACAGGTGGTGCACAGATGCCACCACTGAACCCTGTACCCCCAAGCCCATTGGGTGACTGCTGATGCTGCCCCTCTGGCTGCCGCTCCCCAGGGCTCAGTGGTGCCGCCACAGTGGCCACAACAGTCCCACTGTCCTGAACAGATACCAGTGCTGCCCCACTGGTGGTGACAGGTACAGCCTGGGACTGTGCTGACACGCAAGCCTCCATGGTGGCACCACCCACAGCCATGGGTGCGAATTTCCCTGCTTTGTGGCCATCCCGTGGCACACACGTGTCACTGCCCATGACGGTAGTGTCATCATCACTGGTGACGGACTCTGCACCGGCCACAGTAACAGCATGTTGGCATCCGTGGATGCCAGCATGCTGGGACACAGGCAGGGATTCCTCCACACCTGTTACAACAACATCAGTGTGGACAGCCAGGAGGCCCCACTGTCGCAATGGTCGATGTATACCTGTGGAGGTGGATGGTCCCTCCTCCAACTCCAGCTGACTGTCCCAAGTGGACAGGCCCACCACCTCTGACCCATGCAGATGCTCAGGATCTGTAAGGGAAAGCAAAGTCGCGTTACTGCGTATGACCTACCCTGCCCCACTCCATAGACAGACCATGACTTACCATGCAGTGATGGGCCACCACCTGTCTGGAAGCCACGACCTAGAACACCCT
The DNA here is from genome assembly GCA_016271365.2 of Neoceratodus forsteri. Taxonomy (NCBI): domain Eukaryota; kingdom Metazoa; phylum Chordata; order Ceratodontiformes; family Ceratodontidae; genus Neoceratodus; species Neoceratodus forsteri. Next base: position 1,405,208,004 of record CM057450.1, read on the forward strand.
CAATGGCACTGCACTGCATGCTTCCAGCAAGCCTCTCCTCCTGTGGGATCAGCTGTACCACCTCCGACTATCCCCCACCTGTTACAGCATGTGCTGCCCTGGTGGCAGCCACCTTCTCGTTTATCCTCCTCCTGTCCGTGCCCATCTTTTTCTTACACTCCTGAACGGAGCGCTGGTGGTTGACATGCAGGTTCACAGCACATGCCATGTCCTCCCATGCAGCAGCACAGGCTTGAGGTGTTCCCCGCCGTTCACTGAGAAGTGGCTCCTGATCCAGGTAGGCCTCAAACAGGGCCTTGGTTTCAGCCTTTGTAAAGTTACGTCTTGTCCTTCTCCCACCACTGTGTTCCTCCTCTCCAACAACCTGCTCAGTCATTATGTAGCCTGTAAGAATGGCAGTTGTTACCTGTGACTGTGCAGTCCCATGCATGTCCCTGAATCCACAGTCCACACTCCCAAACAGCATGCAACTCACCAATAGACTGCAGTAACCGACTATGGCCACTGCAGCACAATGTCGCACTTTTATAGTGCAACCCATGTAAATGAGGCAAGGAGCAACTTTAAGTAGATGCAAATTGCAGTGCTGCGCCATTGAATGGCTGATTAGATGATTTGCATATGACAGCTGAATATCGCACTGTTGCACTTTGCGCAATTGTGTTGAACGTGCTGAGCCAATGGCGCAGTTCTGTGACATGCGTAGTACACACCTCACTGTGCATGCCCGGGTTGCTGACGCAGGTGTCTGCCATGCTGATGACATGCTGTGCACGGTAGGCAATGCAGGGCATGGCCATCATTGTGCCAGTGGTGCTATAGCGACGGTCACTACATGGCGCTGTGGCACTGGGCCATCATAGGCGTAATGGGCCAACTGCGTGGTAGGCCGCTATGGTGCTGGCACACAGGCAGCCAATTGCACTACACATATTGTGTTCCAATGGCGCTGTGCATGGCCATGCGCCAGAGACCCTTGACCCTGTGCCCGACCTTTGCCCCCTAGGCGCCATGCATCAGGCATGGGTGCACCTCTATCGTGCTGTTCAGTAACAGCACGATAGGGAATGGCAGCGCTGTACCGAGCAGCATCTGCACTTGGGGAGCCGCACTGCAGAGCACCATATTGCCAACTATTACTGAGAGAATGGAACGCAGACGGGCAGCGCAGTGGTCTGTGATAGAATTAGCCAATCTGGTGGCAATTGTGGAGCCACACCATGGGCCTCTCTTCGGGAAGGTGCCCCTTGACAGGGCCAGGACCCAGGTGTGGCAGGAGGTGGCCACTGCCCTGGAGGAGGCCACTGGATGGGGGAGGAGCACAGAGCAATGCAGGCACCACTACGGGGACCTGCAGAGGAGGGAGCCGGAGCTACTGGCATGACTGCAAGCACATGCCAGGAGGGGCACGGTGCCATGGCCAGGTAGGGGTTCCGTCAACACACTTTTATCGTCCATATGGGTAACAGTGTTGTATGTGTCCAGCACATAGGGAGGGACCATCTGGGGTTGGTGTGGTGGTGTTCACAGGGTGTGGGGTGGGTGGGTCTTGCTGGGTGGGAGGCACACACCTGGGGGCAGGGGACTTTTTGGGATTGTACTGATGTTCTTCTCTCCTTGTTTGCCCCACAGGCCTGGAAGAACAATGCCATGCCAGGGAGGAGCAATGGAGGGAGGAGGACGGTGCAGCCAGGCGGGACGAGGGCCTTCACCGCCCACTGTACCAGCCTGATGAAGGTGAGTGCCATACATCCATGATTACTGTTGCATGCTGTGTGACAGGGTGGGCAGCGGGGCATGGCCACCATCCATCGACACCACTGCCATGCACGCAACTTGTTACAGTCAACACTGTCCAGTGGCACTGCATGTCTGGGAGTGCATCAATGGTGGTTCATGCGTGCACCAGGTACATGGTTGTGCCACTGCCTTTGCACCACATAGCCACGTCACTAAACGGCCATGGTGGTGCGGTGCATGACTTGGCTGGTGGGTGTGTGCAGCATTCCACATGGCTGTATGCGCCTGGGTGGGCAGGTCCTGTGGATGTGATCACTGCGGGTGGTCACACACCATCACAGTGGTATGTCCCACAGCCATATGCCATGCACAGTGGGCGGGCTGTATGGGGTTATGCATTCACACCTATTGACTGTGCTCCCTTGTCCTAGGTACCCGCCATCTTCGAGAGATACGGGAGGCACTGCGGGAGATCCTGGTGGTCGCACGGGTGTCACTTGAAATCCTGCATAGATTGGACAAGACCAGGGTTCTGAGGAGGCACAGGGCCCGGAGGAGCCAAAGCAGGGAGAGGCACTCCCGCTAGTGTGGATGGCTGGCAGTATTCCCCTACCCACCTGGACCCACCCTCACGCCCCTCCTTCCCCGTCCCATTTGTCCACCCCCACCTTGTTTGTGCCCCCCAACCTTGTATATAGTTCCACTGTTTTATTGTATATAGTTTGTGTTATTGTATATAGTTGATGGTTATATATTTTTTCAATAGATTTAATTTTGATATGAATACTGTTGTGGTCTCTGATTTGCAGCAGGCTATAGGTGCTCAGCTGCAGTGGTGTGCATGGCGTCAGGGGTGGTGCGGTCATGGGTGTGTGTGTGTGTGTGTGTGTGTGTGTGTGTGTGTGTGTGTCAGTGTGGAGGTGACTATGATGTGGCGGTAGCTATCAGTCAGTGTCTGTGGTGTGTGTGTGTTGTTCCCTGTGCACTGGCTGACTGTGTGCAGTGGGCCATGGTGCATGCTCTGTGTCCATGGTGCACCCATCAGCCCATCCATGGCCTGTGCAGCTGACACACATGCATGTCTGTGGCCTGCACGGTCCGCTGGCATGTCAGTGGTGGCAGTCCCTGCAGGGAGGCCACTGTACCCGTCACTTTGCTGAGCTGCCTCCTGTCACTGGTGTGGTGCATGCCTGGCTTGGGTGGCACTGTGGGCACCACAGTCGTTGTCCCACCGCCATGCCGTGCCTTGTGTGTTGCAGGGGATGTGCCCCACTGTCTGTGACTTGTGCTCTGGGCGACTACTGGTGGTGTACGGGTCCACAGTGCCTGCACAGGGTGGCTGGCACTCCAGTGCCATTGAGGACTGCGGGTTGTGTGTACACAGTTTACACAGGCCCAAAATGGGGGCTTGGTTGCCCCACCACTGCATCCCTGTGTTGTGTGCCCTTGGGTATGGGTGGGTGTCTGTCCATACACTGTGTGGCATCCGGTGTGGTGCATGCTTCCACGCACCACTGTGAGTGGCTGTGCTGGATGTTGTGGCCAGTAGTGGGTCAGGGTGTGTCACTGGACTACTGTGCAGGGTGCTGTACCACTGGTGGTGGTGTCAAGGGCATGCCTTGTCCCATGTGGGGTACCTCTTGTGCTGATGCATGGTTGGTCTCTCAGCAGTACCTCGGGGGGACTGTGTATGGTGACACTGTGTCTGCTGTTGTTACATTGCTGTGTGCTGCCACCCACTGATGGGTGCTTGTAGGGGCTGGCTTGTGGTGGTTCTGTGGTGCACAGGGTTGCAGTGTCACAGTGGGGGTGGTGGCATGCATGAGTTTCCTGCAGTGGTGGTCACTGCTCATGGGGGGTGTCTCGGTCACAGTGCAGGGTGTGCTCTGCATTGAGGGGATGGTGTGGTATGGGATGGTCAGCCTCCTTGTGTGCCAGTCACAGCTTGCTGGTAGGTGTGATGGGGCACCGTGGCCCGGCTGTGGGTTGTTTGCTGGTCTCCATGGGCCAGTGGTTATTCCAGCCCTTCCCCAGTTGTACAGTGCATAGGGTGTGGGGGGATGATGTCTGTTCTGCTATGTGTTCCTGTGCCCATCTGTGGCATGGGTGGTAGGCCACTACCTCCCTGGTTATGCAGTTACAGTGCTCTGCTGCTGGGGGGCATCCCTGGTTGCGCTATGGCACCTCTGGACTGCCCAGCTGCACATCCCTTGTTGCGCTATGGCGCATCAGATCTGCTCAGCTTCCCCTCCCTAGTTGTGCTATGGCGCTGGTGGTATGATATTCAGTCGTCGGCTGTAGGCACAGTTTGGCCTGCTCCATTTTTGAATATCGCGTCTCTTGCGCATGGGCACAATAGACTTGGCGCTTGCTCCTGCTATTGCGCACTTTTTGGGCACAGTTTGAATATCTGGGCCTATATATTTACGCTTTTTTTTTAAGCTCTTTTGTGTCTAGCTTTAGCTTCAGCTTGGTTTAATAATTAATCCTGCCTTTTAAGATTTTTAAGACTTTTTTAGATCTTTTTCTCTGATGCATTTAAATAAACACTGACTCAATCACAGGCAGCAGGGCTTAATAAGGAAACGGCAATACTGTTAAACTGTCTAGATCTGCTTTTTTAGCTTAAATTGATTTTAATTACCCTTTTATTGCTTGACTTCATAGTGTATACTATCAAGTGTTTGGATAACCTCAAATCCCAAATCCCATACCTGTATACTTGCAGTAAGTATCAAGCCCGTTGGCTTGTTGAGGCTAAATGATTGGAGCCAGTGTAAAGTGTTAAGTAGCAATAATGTCAGGAGCTAACGCCTGATATGGATCTCCCTGTTTACTCAGTCATCTAAAGTAAAGTGCCACCAAATTACCGGACTGTTTAGTCATCGCATTTGGCATTATAACGCACGTAAAGCTGAGTTACCCTAGTTTTACCCAGTTTCAGCTCTTTTCAGTTGTACTTAAAGTTTCACTTACATTGCTAGCTCATTTAATTGCCTAAACCCTCACCCTGACTTAGACGCTGTCTCACAAGCAGCTGATAGAACGCAAGATGGTCGGGTCGGGACTGGCCTGCTTTGTTCCATTATTTACCATTGTTTACACCACTGTTTATGCTTTTTTTTTTTGCTGTTCATGCTGGGTTACCTTAAAAATAATTAAGTAAAAGGCACTTCCATTCTGATACTGGCTGTAAATGATCTAGTTATTTAAGCTATCAATCTATGAATTAATGGTGAATCAGAGGTGTCTCAAGCAAGTGCTAGCAATAAGCAGGAGTACAAGCAAGCATTTTTTTCCTTTTCCTATTATCCCATTCTCTTATCTATCAGAAGGGGTTGAGCAGTCAATCGAGGTTTTTTGAGGTCTTTGGATGCTGTTACACAGACTAAGTGTCAGTGCTAAACCGTGCCTTATAACATCACACAATACATGTCTTAACTGTTATGCTGTATTCTGCATAGTTGCATACCTTAGATGAAGCTGTGAGACCTTTCTGTCTGGTAGTTATTAAGGCTATAGTGACTATTGGTGGTGACATTTTTTATTTATTTCAAAATCCAGCTATGTTCACGTCTGTGTGTTAATTCCTGCCATTATCTTCTTTACGGTATACTTAAGAACTCCTTTCCACCAACAATCGAGAAACTGTAATTAAATAAAAAAAAATATATATATAAAATACTTGCAAAATTAAGGTAAAGCCTAAACTGATAGAGTATTACACCCTGTGGCGAACTCATGGAATTTCCAGCTGTTTCTTTGGAATTGCTTTTTCCTTCCCCAAATACATCATAATACTGCTCGAAAAATGTGAGCAACAACTCGTAGTAAGAATTCAAACCCCACCACTCCTTCTGGCAGAAAGGGCTTGAGCATCCCAGATTGCAGAGCAGAGGTAGGGGCGAAGTCAAAAGGGCTTCTCGTACTAAATTCAGTAGCAATGAAGCAACTGGGAAAAAATCGAAAAAGATTAAACAAAAATGGTTACAGCCTAAATAAGTCTGACAAACGTCTAATAGAAGAAATTATCACCGAAAATAAAGATTTACAGTTAGTTTCTACACCTAACCTAGTTACTAACAACTGGGGTGACATCAGAAAATGTTTTAGCCTTTTAATTCAGGATAAAAAAAAGACAAAACTGAAACACACGCATTTAAAGGACATAATGAAGGAGACACTAAGGATACAAAAAAATACTTTTTACAAATATTTCATAACCTCTCAGCCCTGGATTTGGAGGTTCAATCCATAAGAGAACCTCTCCAAATAGAAGAGGCTATAAAAGAAAATCTGGGTATTGACACCCCATTACCCTTTCAAACAGCTAAAAATCATTACCCCGGTGACAAAAATAGCCACAATAGTGGGGCTAGTCCCAACCTGAAACACAAGAAGTCCCAGAATATCTCCCAGGGGCAAATGACCAGAAATTATAGTACAAGTTCTTGGACAATGAGTCCTGAGGATCAGGAAAACTCACCTTACAGAGACAGTGAGGGGATATCAAGAGAGCTTTTAGCAGCACTACGGGACCCAGTTAAAGCCAATGTCTTGATATTTAAACAAGTATTAGAACTCAAGCATGATGTTTCATTAATCAAAGGGGTGAGCTTAGAGAACAGGCTGACACTACGGTTAATGGAGAACAAATTGGTTAATAGAGACCATAGAATAGACATAAACAAGGAACTAGACACCCAATACAGCTCCCCTGGTAATACTGCAAGGGCCACTAATGGACCCTGTACTACACATCTGAATATGGAGGAGAGCAAATGGAATAGCCCATCAAAACAAGAAGGGATAGCCCTAAGGGATTCATTAGGAGCAAATCACTGCAGTCTCAGCAGTGAAAATGAATGTATTATGCTCCCAGAAGTTGAATTAAGGGACAGTAGCACTTGTAGAGAATTAGCCCTTAATCATTCATATCTGTGGTGTAAGGGAGAATTACAGGAAGCACATGAAAATGAGGATAAGGGTCCTAGAAAGACATGTACCTCCAAAAAACCAAAGAAAATGGAAAACTTCAGATCAGACAATGCCTCAGACATCCCTTATCCTCTTAAAGAAAATAAGGATAGAAATAAAAAGGTCAAAAACAAAATGATCAATTAGGTATCACCAGATGAGAGCAGGAATACCACCAACATGAAATGCAAACCCAAATTAAAAAGCACCATCAGAAATCAGAGGAAAACAGGGAAAAAGTCCAATAAGAGCAGAAGCCCAAAGGAAAATAAGTCCAAAGATTCAATTAATTTAGACAAACAAAAATTAGAGGAAGTACCAAGAAGGGCAAACACAGAAAACTTGACACAAAACTTCAATAATTCAGATTCAGCAGACTCAAAGGATTTAAAGGAGGGTAGCACTGACACTGATTCAAAGATGGCAACAGGTATTAAAAAAAAATGATGTTCATAAGAATGAAGAGAACCCACTTAGGCACAATGTTAACTTTGAATCCTTCATGTTAAAACTCTGGGTTCCGATTTCGTATTGCCCCTTTTCAGGGTATCCTGTATGCCAAATGAAATACAAGAAAACCTAACAGAAACAATATCTGTGTTACTGTCTTCCTTACTGAAAGGTTGTAGCATATTAAAGACTCAATCAGCATCATAAGACCCCTGATGAAAACTGATCTGGTCTTGGTGGTGACCAATCAATTCTACATTCTAAAAGCCATATCACTTAAAGCAACAACAAACCTAGAGGGTATGGGTATTATGGTGGGTGAAGTCACCACATTAAGTGACCTTTTCCCAGAATTCTACACAAATCAAAACTGCCCAGGGGATAGTAAAGAGGACACAGCAATTTCTGTCTTTGGACTGAAATTTCCGTCAAGAGACTTCAGATCAAACTTAAGGGGCAAACTGATTGATTTTCTCAACATATGTTTGGACATCAGCATAAGTAACCATAATATAGGGAAAACAATAAAACTTGAATCAGACAGACAAATAATGTATTATGTTAATGACACCTCTATAATCAAGGAGTTAGTGAAGAAACAGAGCACATTAGACAACCTTGGTATTCATTTTGTTATAGAAAATGAGGACGTTTTTGCTCAGATAAATCACGGTAAAGCTTATACAACTTCAAAAACCTGGGAATCTCTCATAGAAATATCGAACAAATTTGAGCTTTTAGCAACTCCAGACCAATGACAGTCCAAGCTGGACTGCAGGGGAAGGAGATCACGGACTCATGGCATAACTCAAATGGCATCTGGGGATGAAAATTCTGATGATGGCTATGCTAAAGTAATAATCTTGGACAACAATTTACTTAAAATATTATCATGGAATCCCTCAGGCTTGAGCTCAAAAATAGGAGACCCAGAAACATGTAATTACTTAAATCAATTTCATATAATTGGTATTCAGGAAACCTGGGTACTAGGAAATCTCCTCCTGAGTGGCTACACGGCATACTGTAAAAAAGCAATAAGAAACAAAAACTTTGGGAGGAGAACTGGAGGATTGGCCATATTCATAAGGTTAAACAATAACATCACAATAGAAGAAATCACCATCCATAGTCACAGCATCTGGGCAGTAAAAATAATAGGACAATCTTCCAAACAGGCATGGCTTATTATAAATGTTTACTCTCACCCTTCAGGAAGCCAATATGGAGACCCTAATTATCTATGCGCATTAGAAAAATTAATCAATGATATTCAAACAGATTACCCTACAGCCAATATAGTGACTTTTGGAGATTTTAATTCACGGTTAGGCTCACTGAATGGCTGCTCTGAAGACTTGTCAGAAGCTCTGACGACTCTTTCACATCCATCCCTGACCATCAAAAGGAATTCTAGAGACCAAATCACCAATAAATAAGGAGTAGCGCTACACAGAACAACGTGCAGGAATAACATGTTGCTCCTGAATGGCCGGTCAATTAATGACCCACAAAGTAAAATATTCCTTCATGGGAGCGAAGAGGTCAACATTAATAGATTATATGTGGGTAAACCACAATCTATGTAACAAGAGTATGTCTTTTAAACTAGCACCCAGAGCAGAAAGTGAGCACAAGGCCCTTGAACTAGAAATTGGGCACAGGCACATCAACATAGACAATGAAATTATGGCCCCTCAGGTGATAGCTAAGAGAAGGGGTATTTAATGGAGTGCTATCATCAGTGATAATTTTATAGATTTATTAGAGAGCAGAGGGATACTGTTAAAATTAGCTTTATTGGCCAACCAACCCATGGGTCCTTCAGTAATCCCTGAATTTAATTCTATCATAAACATGATAGTCAATATAATAACAAAAGAGATAGCTATAAAAAAAATCAAGGGCCAAAAATGGTACAAAAGGGACTGCCAGACTGCAAGGAAAATATTAAATAAAACATTCAGAACTTTAAAACAGTCTCCAAACAAGGGCAATAACAGGCTAATGAACAAAGCCAGAAAAGAATACAGGGAGATCCTGGACAGAAATAAACAGAAATACACCAAGCAATTATGGAAGTAATTCCATAACTTGGTCCACAATAGAGACAACAAAGCATTCTGGGACATCGTAAGCACTGGAATGGGTCATCACTCCCGAATTAACACACACATTGAACCAGACATCTGGGTAAAACATTATAAGCACCTGTTTTGCAGGGAAGATCCTGACTATCTTTCCGGCCTGACAGAATTCAAATATGAGGGCAGGAAATATTGCCCAGATGTCAAGATTACACAAAATGAGCTAGAAGGAGCCATAAAAGAAAAGCACCAGGGCCAGATATGGGCCCCTTAGACGTAATAACCAGAACTAAATTATCCTGGATTCCTTTTCTACTTAAATTTTTCAATTATATTTGGAGCTCAGGGGACATCCCCAAAAGTTGGAAATTAAACATCATTGTACCAATTTTTAATTTTTAATTTTTAAAAAGGACCTCAGCTGCTGCAGACCTATCAGCCTCCTGGATACCCTAGGGAAGGTCTTCACTAAAATTTTGAATAACAGATTGATGTCATGGGCAGAGAGAAACAAAATAATAGATGAAGCACAGGCAGGATTTTGCAGAAATCACTCCACAATAGATCAAATTTCTGTACTAACCCACTTGATTCATAAATATAGGATTGTGAAAAAGCAAAAAATATTCTGCACATTCATAGACCTTAAAACCACCTTTGTTAGGGTCAACAGACCACTACTATGGGATAGACTAGGAGATTTGGGGGTTGATCCATCACTACTTGAGATGATCAGACTTCTGCACCAAGACAACTATACCAGTATCAGATATGGAGACTCTGGGGAATTAAGCCCTTGGTTTTTAAACAATACCAGGGTTAAACAAGGCTGCACACTAGCCCCAATACTGTTCAATCTTTATTTCGGCACTGTTCTGAAAGAAATGTACAATCCTGATTTCCATCTACCACAAACTGGGTCGAGAATGGTCTCATTTTTAGCATATGCAGGTGCTGTTGTACTTCTTTCACTTAGCCACTTGGGCATGTACAGAAGTATTAGGAAATTCCAACTTGAATGCAAAAATGCTGATCTATCAGTTAACCACAATAAAACAAAGGTACTTGTGTTTGGGGGAAATAAGAGAGGCCACAATTACTATATGAACTCCTCCAAGATTGAGATAGTAAAAGAGTTTTGTTACCTAGGACTCACAGTGAGCCAAACTGGATCCTGGAAAGCCCATTTAAAAAGTATCAAAAGAAAACTGGAGGGCTTTCTCTCAATCATCTTAGCATTCTCACACAAACATGGGGGACAATCAGTTGATGGGATACTAAGAGTTGCAAGAGCCAAAATCACAAGTCAAATTCTCTATGGAGCTGAAATATGGGGCTGGAAATTAAAAGGGTCTAAGGACTTTGGATTAAACAAATTCTATAAAAAAATATTAGGACTCCTGAATAGTGGCCCCTCTGCCCTGGTCAGGGCTGAGATTGGAGAACAATTTATACAGTGTACCTGTGTGCAGAGACAAATCAACTACTGGATCAAGACCTTTAGGTTGCGTCCTGACAGATTACCACACCTGTGCTTGGAAGAAGCTACTCTATACTCTTAATCTAATACTGTTCTCCCTAGTATGAAGGGTTTGCATGAACTTATCAAACCATATGGGCTCCTATATCTAGTTGCTGACTGCTTAAGGTTTCCTATTGAATACATTAAATCAATAATAAACATCAAAATAAAGGATAACTTTGCTCAAAAAGACCTAGAGGCATGCCAATTATCTAAAGCATGTTTGTGACTAGCAAAAAAGAAAAGGGAACACAAATTCGAAAGATACCTTTATATCCTACCTTCTCCTCATCAAAGGACTCTTCTAACCAGATTCCGTTTTGAGGTCTTTAACAGCAACAGAAAAACAGGACTATACTCAGGGGAAAAAAATAAGGACTGTATGTGCAAATGTGGATTGGGTGAAGATAGCTTATTGCACTTAATGATTTTATGCCCACTATATGAAAAATATAGGACTTTTTGGTTGGGAAATATACTAAGCACACAATCTTATCAGCCAATGCAATTATTGATATACCTTTTTACAACAACTAACCTTGCAACCTTGAGCTCTGTGGTCTCTCTCCTCAAGATAATTGACCAAAAAGTGCTCCACTTAACCAAATAGCTATGGTTTGAATGTTGAATTGCTCAGCTTCCGAGTGCAATTCCAGATAACACTCTCCAACAAACTTTAGACAGATTTGCATGAAGTTTACTTATGACTTAACCATGAATGCTAACATGGTCTAGAAGTATTACCAACCAATTAAATGCAACATTCGGCATAATTTACTAATTTAAACCACCTTTACTACATTATGTATAAAATATCTGGTGATTCATTAAGACTAATCCTGTATTGAAATGGCTAAATATTTGTCATGAACCCTGTACTACCTGAATATCTATGTAACCTAAAAACAAATCCGCAGCTGTTTTGTGATTTTATATTTTGTTTTTTTCCCTTTCCTTTATACTTATGATATAATCTGGCTGTATCTATTCACATTACGCAATAAGCACATATGAAATATTGTACACGGAACTCTTTTTAAACATTTAAATTTTTTTTTTTATGTTATTTATCCTTATTTGTAATGGCAATATTGCCGACCAATAAACTTGAAACTTGAAACATATGTAGAAAACAAAAAGTTTGGATTAGACAGTTATTCAGTTGAAGACAGAATATCATGCTTCTAACAGCAGGCTGCTGCTGAAGCAGACATTAGTCTCTGAATCACTGGTCCTGGATGCATCACTGTCACATGGGACAGGAGGCATTGTAGGAACAAGAAGAGTCATAAAAATTGCTAACATGAATACTCACAGGGACTATAAAACCAGCAAGCAAGTTTAGAAAAAAACTAATTTCAGCAAATACATTGAAGTACTTACTAGGAGTACACCTACAACACCTACAAATCAAGACACACTGCATATTTTTATTTTTGTGAACTTTGACTTTAGTTCCACTTTATTAGTTGAAACTCATTTCTCAATTACTGGGTCCAATTGAGGGAACACTTCTGTTTTCATATGTGGAAATTTTGATTCCATGGTTACTGGGAGGGAAATTATGGATCCTAAATTTTCTAATATTTCCCTTTTGTTTAGAAATGTAGTCACAGTACTGTTTATATTAATAATAATAAGAACAGTATCTTTCTTTGACCCTCTGTCAAACCTATTGTTTTAAGCAGAGTATCAGCAATTACAGTAATGCCCAGCTCACAGATTATAAGATATTTAAAGAGTCTCTGAGCTTTAATAATCTTTTCAAAGAGGCAGGTCATTGTAACCACCAACCCTTTTTCCTAGTACAGGTATTAATGTCCCAAAACGGTATTCTGTGGGAATGGTCCTTTTGTTGTTCATCTTTAGCTTCCCTTGGAGGTATTTGGGTATCACTAAAAATTATAGAATTAGGGCTGATGCAAACTCTTCTGCATGACTTCAAAATTCACTGTGGGAAATTCATTTCTCAAATTTTATTAACTGTACCCCAGTGTTTCACTCCATATATGGAGGTTTTCCAAGGTGATTTTACTGTCAAAGCTGTGTTAAAATAAAGAATAATATACATTTAAATATTCTCTCTGATAGTTCATTTGTAACATAAATTATTTTATATATAAATGCTTGTTTTAAAGCCAAGCTTATTACCATATATGTGTCCTTGCTTTAAAAGCTCAACTCTTGAGTTTCAATATTTTTATATATCTACAACAGAACATAATAATTGTATTCACAATCCATTAATAAACTAATCAATGTTAGACTATATTTTAAAATTGTTGATGTTATGACTAGCTTGATCTGCATTTTCTTCTTTTTTTATGTACAGTGCCCAGATCCTTTGAGATTGGCCACTTTATAAATAGTGATTGCCTTGCCTTCTAGGAATGCTGCTGGCAGGACACTTCTAAGGGGTTATTTGGAATGCTCTTGCTATTGGGGGGGGCTCCAGGTTTAAATTAGTTCCCATGCAAGACCCCGCATAAGCTGTGGAATCATCCCCATTGGCCTTCTCTAGTAAACCAGTCTTGGATTGGCAGCTCTCGTTTGATTTCAGAGGGCTTCCAGATGATATTTAAGAGAGTTGTTTTCTTTGATAAGGTTTGCTGTGTCTGTTGCCACTTTTAGTACAGATGCTGCTGCCTTTTTTTCTTCTGACTGAGCTGCCACTGACTGGGTCTCGTAGGTAAGTATTCTGGAACTGAAGTCCTGTGTTTGTTTATCTAAAGTGAGTACCCTTTTGTCCAGCTCCTGCATTGGTCTGAGGAAGTCCAACTTCATTGGTTCAACAATCACAGCGCTTGGGGGTGCTGCCAGTGCTTGGCCTTCACCAGGCCCTGCTGCAGGCCCTTTCTTCCCTTCTCCACCTATTACCTTTTGAGGATTCCCCATGCCCAGAGTCCAAACAAAAAATATCCAAGTCAACATTCAATCCTCTGGCCAAGTTATTGTTATAAAATGATGGCTAAAACTCAGATAAGAGAGTGCAGATTATAATGGATAAAAATCTTCCTTGCTGGAGCCGAGTAGAGGCACGTCCATTAATGATGGTTGCTGGCCATGTCCAACTATTCAGAAACATTACTTGAAAAAGTTTGTCACATTCAGATATCAGTCTCTTGTGTCCCAACATCTAAATCCTCAAAAGTGTGTGGGGAAGTTGCTGTTGTATTACTGGGGGTTGTGGGTAGTACTGTACTGATTGGTGTTCAGGGTTTGTTTTAGTGTGTTTTAAGGAACTTGTGGCTAGGTTGGTACCACCTTGTCTGTAGAAGAATTAAAAAAAGTCTTGTGTTTAAATGTAGTGCTCCTTTTACGGTATCTGTGATATATAACTAGGGTAGTTTGCTTACAGGGTTGTGAATTGAATGTTAGAAAAGTGTATTGTGTACAGGCTAGACTTGCTGGATTCTGGGAAAGGAGCAGGGAGAGTAGGATTAGGGAATGTGGGGCGTGGTGTGCTGCAGTGGCTGTGGGGCAGCAGTCTACAGGGAGTGTGGCCACATCTGTGTGTGCCTCTCTGGGTTAACAGAGAGGGTCTCTAGACATAAGGCTGCATTGACCATGAGTTAGGAGAGGGTCTCTAGACTCAAGGCTACATTGACTACGAGTCAGGAGATGGTCACTAGGCTTAAGGCTCTGCTGATGGGGAGTCGGGGGACATTTTCTTCAGGACAGGGGCCACCAAGTCAAACACCACTACCTCACAGGATGCCAGATATGAGGAGTGGCTGGACTATGATGGGCTCAAGGAGGGGAGAGATGGTGGAATACAGAAGGCCAGGGTGGGGGAGTTGCAGGCACATTTCTCAACTGGTACCTGTCACAAACCCACTCAGCAGGTCAGCCCTCTACTCCCAAAGTGCCAACCTCTGACAGCAGTCTTGTGAACAGTTAACAGAACAAGGTAACCCACTTGTCTGTCTTTGTGGATTCAAATCAACCTTTGGTCTCAAGTCTTGGAGGGATTCAAACTGTGAAACTCTTGTTAGCGTACCCAATGTATAGGCTCAGATAATTCTGTCTTCCAGGGGCCAGATGTCTTTGCCTACGGGCACCTAACCAGGTGTACAGAAATGAACCCTTAAAAACTGTAATAAAAAACCCTCAGATTTAAAATGCTTACCTTTTTCCAGTTTGGTATCACCATTCAAGCTTTGTACAGTATCTGCTTTAACCATATATACTCCACTTGTAAAAGGAAAGAAATCAAAGACAGACCAATAGGCTCTAAAAATAGAGTTTTACTAAAATAGATAAAAAAATATGTAACACATAAAATACAGAACTATTACATCACTAGACATACAACTCTATTAAAAGAACATGACTTTAACAGTACAATTCCTACTACAGTACTTAGATTTTGTCTCTCTTTCTCTCTAAATACCTGCTTAAAGTGCTCACTGATGTTTCTTTGTCAGAGTTTAGATAAAAGTGTCTCTGAAGTAAAACAGAATAATGTTTAAAAGCTGGCTTTGCCCACCTCTTTGCATGAGGTCACCTAGCTCCTACCTGTCAGAATATATATATATAAAAAATATGTCTATACAAAAACAGGATGTCTTTTCCAAGTATTAAATTCTGCAACCTCAGCATAACTCATGTTCTTCAAATGACTCTCTTTGATCTATGATCAGTTTCCTTCCCCTTTCCAGGACTTCAAAGCATCTTTATGTCTTCGCACTAAAATGTCATACCCTGCTCTTCTTCCTCTAAGCGTTATAAAAGTTTTTGATTTTTCCTCTTAGCAACTACAGCTATAATTAACTCAGTTAAAATCTGTAATTAGCTGTGGGCCTTCCAGCTAACACCTTGTATCTAAAACCTGTGTGTGTGTGAGTGTGTGTGTGTGTGTGTGTGTGTGTGTGATCTCACATGCTGTTTCAGCATTTCTCAAGAGAGACGGTCCATAACCCATTTTTATATTACAAAAAATGATACAGTGATCAGAACCAGCTGTCCAAGTGTCACAATTCCTCCCCGCCTAGACTGAATTTGGGGGCTCTATCCCCTGCATGGGATGAGCTTCCCAAATCAGTTCACTCCTCATAGACTCTAGACAGCCCATCTGAGTTCTGATTTTTGGCTCCAGCCCTATGTACGATTGTCATATCATACCCTTGCAAAGCAAGCCTCCATCTTAACAATCTACCATTGTTCTTTCCCATCTGTGTCAGCCAAACCAGGGGGTTGTGGTCAGTCTGCACCACAAAATGCTGCCCATATAAGTATGGCTCTAATTTCTTTAGGGCCCACACTATGGCAAGACACTCCTTTTTCACCGTGGAGTATGCTTGCTCCCTGGAAAGTAACTCCCAACTCAGGTACACTACTGGGTGATCTGTCCCTTGGCTGGATGTCTGACTCAGTACTGCCCCAATACCCACGTCTGAGGCGTCAGTCCGAATTGTAAAGGTTTTGCTATAGTCAGGACTTATCAAAACAGAAGCACTGCACAGTGCCTCCTTTAGTTTGGAAAAGGCTTCCTCAGAGGCTGGGCCCCAGGTAATTTTCTTGGGCATCCTTTTCTTTGTCAGGTCAGATAGGGAAACAGCCAGGGCACTGTAATTGGGTACACATTTTCTGTAGTACCCTGCTGTCCCTAGAAAACTCCTGACCTGCTTCTGTGTTTCTGGTCTGGGCCATGCCTGGATTACCTCTATCTTTATTTGGTTAGGACGGAGCTGTCCCCGGCCTACCACATGCCGGAGGTATGCCACTTCTCCCATGGCCACCTGGCACTTCTCAGCTTTGACAGAGAGCCCGGCCCTCTGTATCCTGCTCAGCACTTCCCTAAGGTGGGATAGATGTTCCTCCTAGCTGGTACTAAAGATGGCAATGTCATCCAGGTATGCCACAGCGTACTCCTCAGCACCATTTAACACCTGGTTCACCAACCTTTGGAAAGTGGCCCGGGCGTTCTTCATTCTGAAAGGCACTACTTTAAACTCAAATAAGCCTATCGGAGTGATGAAAGCCGACCTCTCCCTAGCTCTGTCTGTCAACTCTACCTGCCAATATCCCTTTGTCAGGTCAATGGTTGTAAGGTAGGTCGCCCCTCCCAACTTGTCCAGGAGTTCATCTGTCTGGGGCATTGGGTGGGCGTCTGACTTCATGACTGCATTCAGTCCATGATAGTCCACACAGAAACAAGTAGAGCCATCTGGCTTAGGTACAAGGACTACGGGTGCAGCCCAGGGGCTGTGGGATCTCTGGATTACCCCTAAATCCAGCATCTCCTCCGCTTCCCTCCTAATGTCCTTTTGGATAGCCTCTGACACCCGATATGCTGTCTTCCACATGGGCATCTGTGTCCCTGTCTCCACATCATGCATCACTAAGGGGGTTAGTCTAGGCTTGACGCTAAACAGTGGGGCAAAGTCTGCTAAAACCTCCCTTACTTTCTGGATCTGGTCTGGGGTCAGCTGGGAAGACAATTTTACTGCCTCCTCAGAGGACTCCCACTTACTTTCCTCCAGCAAGTCCAGAAGTGGGTCTCTTTCGTCTGTCCCCTCCTCATGACTACACACTGCAAACACCATGTCAGCCCTATTTGCATATGGCTTCATCATGTTGACATGGTGTATCCTTTCTGTCTTCTGTCAGGTAACTCCACAATGTAGTTCACGTCATTTACCTTCCTAACTACTTTGTACGGTCCTGCCCACTCAGCCTGCAGCTTGTCTTTCCAGGCCGGAATGTGGACCATGACTTCCTGACCCACCATGTACAAGCGAGCTCTGGCTCTGCGGTTGTACCACACTTTTTGTTTCTGTTGGGTAGCTGCCAGGTTGCTCTGGGCTGTCCCCATAAGCTCCTTCAGCCTTTTCCTAAACCTAAGGATGTAATCCACAATAGGAGTTCCCTGGGTGGAGTGCTTGCCTTCCCTGTCCTCCTGGATCAAGTCTAGGGGCCCACGTATCCGGTGTCCATATAAGAATTCGAAGGGAGAAAATCATGTCGACTCTTGGGGCATCTCCCTGTATGCAAACAACAGGTGGGGAAGGTATTTCTCCGAGTCCCTCCCATGCTGTTCAGCAGATGCCCTGAGCATTGATTTTAGGGTACCATTGAATCTTTCCACAAGACCACTGGCTTATGGCTGATATGGTGTCGTGCATCTCTGCACCACCCCACATTTCTTCCATAAACATTTCATCAGGTCTGACATGAAGGAACCCCCTTGATCAGTGATTACCTCCTGTGAAAACCCAATATGGGAGAAAATCCCAAATCAGGCATCTGCCACTTTGTCCTCAGTGAGGATAGGGCAACTGCCTCTGGGTACCGAGTGGCATAATCCACCACAGTCAGTATGAATCTCTTCCCTGAGGAGCTGGGGGTATTTAAAGGCCCCACAATATCCATTCCCACCTTCTGGAATGGCTCCTCCACTATGGGCAATAGAATCAGGATGGCTTGGGTTTTCTTGCCCGCCTTCCCTATTTCTTCTCACTGGTGGCAAGACCTGCAATACTCCTTCACCTGCTGGGTGAAGTTAGGCCAGTAGAAATTCTGGGCTAACCGCTGCATAGTGTGCATGATTCCCAGATGAACAGACAAGGGAATATCATGTGCAATTTTGAGCAACTGCTCAAGATACCCCTGGGGAATGACAAGCTGCCTGCCTAGCACCCCTCCCTCTGTCTGCACAGCCTGAGTATACATAAGTCCATTTTCCCAATAAACCTTATGTCTGCTGTCATCTCCCTGTACTCCATCAGAGTCTGCCCAAGCCCTCAGCTTCTCTAAACTAGGGTCACTTCTCTGAGCAGCTGCAAACCCTTCACACATTCCCAAGGCATAGGACAGGTCCCCTTCAGTTGCTAAACTAGGGTCCCTAGTACTAGCATCAGGGCACTCAGGATCACTGTCATTCCCAACCCTCTGACAAAGGGTCACCCCTACCTCTTTAGAGTAACCCTCTGTAGCTGTGTGGTTACTTGCTACTAGGGAAATTTCTACACCCTTTTCATTAGTCTCCCCATCTGGAGACATAGGCTGGGGAACCAGCCTCTCAGTGGTTTCCACAATGGTTTCTGTGGGGTTCAGGGAACTACAATTTTCCCTTACCACTTGGCTACCGGTAACTGTACATACCATCCCTTGTTTGAGATTGTTGCCCAGGATCACATCCACTGCTAATGTTTTAGCTACAGCCACCTGTTGCACAGTTCCCCCTGTTTCACCCCAGTCTAGGAGAACACTAGTGATGGGCAATGTTTTCTCCCCACCCGCAAAGTCTGGTACAGTGAAGTATCTATTGGGTATAAGTTGACCAGGCTGTACCAGATCCCCCTTTACCAAGGTCAAGGATGCCCCTGTGTCCCTTAACACCTGCGTCTGTACACCATTCACCGTGACTGGGTGCATGTGTACCCTCATGTTCTCTGGCATGCTTCCAGGGACGTACAAACAACCCACTTCTTTTCTAGCACGCGGTTGTGTATTATTGCTCACCTTTTTGGGACATTGTCTGGAAATATGCACAGTTTCTTGACATAACCAGCATTCATTTCTTCTCTCAGAGAAATCTTTTCTCTGAAACCTGGGGCTAACTGGTTTCGGTGGACGCAGGGAAGGTTTTAGCTGTCCTGAAGGTGTGCTTTTCCTTTTCTGCACTGCCACACCCGCCCCATTCGCTCTCAGAGCAGGTCTGCTTTTGGCATAGCAGTCCAAGAGTTCAGCAGCCTCTTGCACTGTTTTGGGATCTCAGGCCTCTAGCCAGGTTTTTATCTCTGCTGGGCATGCCCAATAAACCTGTTCCAATAAAATCACATTTTCAATTTTATCAACAGAGTTTGCCTCAATTCCTTCCCACCAACGTTTTAAAAACTGATGTTGTTTCATGGCTAGCTCCTTGTAGCTCATGTCAGGGCTTCTCCTGAGCTTATGGAATTTAGCTCTGTATGATTTAGCAATTAATTCAAACTTTTTTAACAGTGCAGTTTTAAGTTTTCTGTAATCATCACTGTTCTCATTGTCCATTTGACCCAATGCATCCTGAGTTTTCCCGGTAATTAGCGGGGCTAGCTAGAAGCTCCAGGACTCTCTAGGAATTTTAGCCTGAATATGAACTTTTTCAAAAGAATTTAAAAAGGCATCCATATCCTCCCCCTCTTTAAATTCGGCTATTAATTTGGAGTTCAATTTGTAACCCAGTCCTGCAGTCCCAGTTAAACCCAAGCCACTTACCTACTCTGGTGCCGCTGGTCAGAGTCGTAACTACTCCAGTTCTGTTGCCTCTGGCACTCCTGCTCCACACCATTAGCATCTCTCTGTTCTTACTCTGCCTCTCGGCATTCTTACTGTCTCCTCTCCTCTGTGGCTCGCTGGTGCTCATGCTCCTCATGCTCTGCCTCTCAGCATTCTTGCTCTACCTCATGGTCCACACCTCACTTCTGTCACTCCCTCCCTCCCTCTTCTCCTGGAACTCCAGCTCCATCCTGCGCAACTCAATTTGCAGCCTTTGCACCTCTGGATCCAGTATACTGGTGACCTTCCCCTACTGCTGTGGCCCTTCACTGACAGTGGCCCTGCTGTCATCCTCACTGGATCTGGACACAGCACTGGCCGCTAGCCCTGCCACACTTGAGGTTTGGTCCTTTTCAGTCATGGTCCGTGACTCACTGCTCTGGGTATCTGCTACCATCAGGGCATCTATGAGGTTCTGCTTAGAAACATAGAAACATAGACTTTGATGGCAGATATGGACCACTTGGCCCACCCACTCTGCCCTTTTTCCTACCTAATGGATAAGCTGCAGATCCTAGTTAACCAGCAGCCTACTTCTTTCTACCCCCACCCCCTAGAATTGCCTTATGACTGTCCCATGCATGCTTGAATTCAACCACTGTTTTTGACTCTACAACCTCCTCCGGAAGGCCGTTCCATGCATCCACAACCCTCTCTGTGAAAAAATACTTCTTTAAATTACCTCTGAGCCACCCCCTCTATCTTTAAATTGTGCCCCCTTGTTCTTGCACACCTCTTTTTTTGAAAGATGCTACCCTCTTGGACTTTGTTGGATTCCCTTGAGGTACTTGAAAGTTTCTAGCTTGCTGGCTTTCACCACAAATGGGACTCCTCTGTCCCCACACAACTGCTTTAAGGAGTCTACATTGTGCCAGCTGTAGTCAGAAGCCATCCTCTTCCCTCACTACTGCTACTCAGACTTGCACTTTAGAAAAAAAATAAAACGGATAGGAATTTGACTGTACGCCAAGTGATATAGTTCTGTTTCCTTTTTAAAAATAAATCACTGCCTTTTTCTTTCTTTGCAAGTGAGCTTATGGTCTCAAGCTGACACGCTGAATAATAAAAGCTTGTAATACCAAAAATTATCCCACCTCTGCCAGCCAATCTGTCACAAACCCATGCAGCAGGTTGGCCCTCTACTCCCAAAGTGCCAACCTCTAAGGGCAGCCTTGTGAAAAGTTAACAGAACAAGGTAACCCTCTTGTCTGTTTTTTTGGATTCAAATCAACCTTTGGTCTCAGGTCTTGGAGGGATTCAAGCTGTGAACCTCTTGTTAGCATACCCAATGTACAGGCTCAGATAATTCTGTCTTTGGGGGGCCAGATATCTTTGCCTATGGGCACCTAACCAGGTGTACAGAAATGAACCCTTAAAAACTGTAATAAAAGACCTCAGATTTAAAATGCTTACCTTTTTCCAGTTTGGTATCACTATTCAAGCTTATGTACAGTATCTGCTTTAACCATATATACTCCACGGGTCTGGTATGATTGCCCGACTGCTACTTTCCGGATGCACTTTTCCCCGCCCCCGTTTTTCCGAATTGTGGTTGCCCGACTAGGTATGTTTACCAAGTGCTGGTTTCCTGACACTGTAGCTTCTGCACTCGCACAGTAGAAGAAAGTCTGATGCCAGGCTCACCTTCTCCACACAGCAAGCGGAATTAATCCTTCCTAGAGCAAAGAAAAACCCCTGTTCTGCAACCAGGTACAGATCCAACACCTCGCCATTCAGTTCCTTGCAGTACAGTGTTTTACAACCGGGAAATACCCACCAGCAGACTCCTCAACTTCTTCTGATAACACATGATTCCTTAAAACTATCTATTAGTAGTATTGCTACCTAATGTCTGAGCCTTGAAACCCCTCTGTTCTCCCATAAAATGAAGAAGATTGCTGTTGCACTTATTTCCCATTGTGTGACAGCAGAGAGTTTCGAGTAACCTGACGTTCCATCAAGTCTGTGGGTTAACTGCTGGCTCCAGCTGAGTATACTGCATTAATTGTTTGATTATGGATTCCTAGTGCTACTCTATACATATGTCTATTTTTCTAAGGATAAACTGATAAACACCCTATGTACCAGACAGCTGTTGTCCCACACTACTGAACACATACTGACAGAGCCGTAGGAAGGCATTTTGGTGCCCTGAGCAAGAGAAATATTTTGCGCCCCCCCCGCCCCCCCCCCCGAAAAGAGCCAGAAGGTCTGGAGGGTTTACATGCTCCAGCTCTGTAGTGAGTTTTGGGGCTTTTCTTGAAGAAAATACATACTTTTGCTACATGGTCAGTCCCTACCCCTGATTTAAGGGAAAATGTTGCTGCCATGAGTCTGAGGTGTGGGAAGAAGAATCAGCATTTATATAGCAATTTTCATACACAGTATATCCCAAAGTGCTTTACAAGTGATGCTAGACTGGTAGTGAACTGACTGAATGTGTAGTATCAGCCATATCACACATCAACACCCACACACAGCCTGGACAATTGCATGAACCGTTTAACGGGAAGGGGAATATTGGCCAGGATACCGGGAATGTCCCCTACTCCTTTGCAGAGAATGCCCTGGGTTGTTTTACTTCCACCTGGACACCCACCAGGAAAGCACCAGGATGGGTAGAAGGGACCACAGTTTAACATCTTATCTGAAGGATGGCACGCCCCAGAATATAGCACCCTCTACTACTGCACTCTGATGCCAGCATTTTAGGTACAAGTCCAATCCCGGTGTGGGCACAGAACCCACAACCTTCTGGTCCAGAGGCGGATGTGCTACCTACTAAGCCAGGAGACTTCAGCTGGCTAGCAGCACATTCAGACAGGCACTATTTTTTTTTCTTTTCTTTATAGTTTACTTTAAGGGAGGGGGGCATTGCAGCTATGTTTTTGAGGTCTGGGTTGAGGCGTGGTCTCTGGAAATGTGTCAATCTATTTGGGGGGGTAGTCTGATTCTTTATTAAAAGCAATGCAGATGCATGATTATTGCAGCATTCATGGGTATGAGTGACAAACTATTTTTCTGCATATTGAAAATTTGAATGGGATAATTGGGCTTAGGAAAACACAGTACACATATTTTCTAATGACTCAGTTTTGAAGATATAGAAATTTCCTATACCTTCAAAATTGAGACATAAGGAAATACACATATACTTACTGAATGAGGAATCATCTGAAAACTGAATATTACAACACAGCTACTTCTGTATGTGACTGTTGTTAGACATGATTTCTGACCCGTCTCCATCTCCAGGGGTCATGTGGCCAGCCATTCAGAGATCACAGTCTGCACAGTGTCTGTAACCTACCACTCAGTCCCACTGGATGTACAATAAAGAAAAAAGCACGTCCCAACCAACTTGAGGGAGACTAGTCAGTGACTAGTGCAATGGAGTCACAGTATGATTTTGGTCTGACTGCAGGCTCTGCTTCTGGGCTCTGCTCTAACTGGGACTGTCTATCAGCCCTCCA
This sequence comes from Neoceratodus forsteri, assembly GCA_016271365.2. Taxonomy (NCBI): domain Eukaryota; kingdom Metazoa; phylum Chordata; order Ceratodontiformes; family Ceratodontidae; genus Neoceratodus; species Neoceratodus forsteri. The sequence goes on from CM057450.1 coordinate 1,405,231,514, forward strand.
CCCACCTGCATGGAGTATAAGAGACAGCATGGGGTGGGTGAGCCTACCTAGTGTGGAATTGGAGTGCAGGAGAACGCGGGTCAAGAGGAGAGAAAACAATGTGGTGGGCTGGAGCGAGGGTGCCGCATGGCTCGCCCACACCATGGCAGTCAGTCAGCACACAAGCAGCAGACTGGAGGGCACAAACTTCTTCACTCCTGTCCCAGTCCTGTGAACTACTAAACTGTCACAGCTGAGTCAGGCCTGGGCTGCAGGTCCCTTGGCCGGGTTGGCACAGTCTCACAATCAAATTAAAAATCAGATCCAATCCTTCTTCCAGATCACTGAAGTGCAGTGCATTTTCCAAATTCCAGTCAAGTCCCCCCCCACCCACGGTGCTTTCACTGCCACACGTCACCTACAACACACTCACATCTCATTCATTGACACTGTCACACAGACGCAACAAACTAAACAGTAAACAAATCAGAAGAATTAATTTTCATTTTAATTCAATACGGAATTCAGGATCACACAGACACATGAGAAAAGGCTGCCGGGACGACAGACTTGTACAACAGACTGTACTGTAGATGGACTACTACAGTACTGCAGTGCATTGCTTTGCTTATTTGCTTACACTAAAAATCTTCAAAACGGATCTGACTACTTGGATTTCTCTTGTCTTGTCTATCTATTGTCTCTCTCTTCATATACTCTCATCGCTTTTTTTGTTGCCTGCTAGTCACTCTATTTCTAGGTCTACTCTCAACAATAACATTGTCTCCACTCAGAAGGATATTCAATGCCCTCCACCCCGGCTGCCAGACACTTGTCAGCATCCATCTCCTATAACAGAGTACACAGATGTTGCAGAATTGGGTTCAGGACTCCAGAATCCCAATTCTGCAACATCTGTAAGGTTAGGTACCCTTATCTATAGTTAGTTACAGTCACACATGCCCTCCATGCACATCTGGTTCTGGCAGCAGCAACCCCTTCCCGAAGGTCCGTTGCTGGGCCAGAGTCCCCTGCCTTCCGCTCCTATTCATTCAAAAAAAATAATTCATCAAACTTTCATTTAAACTTGCCTAAAAGGTGGTGATGTGATGTCAGTGCACACTTGTCTTCACTCACTCACTGCACAGAGAAATGGATGGATGCCTCAGGCAGGCCACGGGTTGGGAATTGAGCATTGAGCGGCACAGCAGGCAGCCGGGGAGAAGAGACCAGATGTGTCGGAGAGAACTCGGCACCACTGGCATGGTGTGGCACCCAGCCAGTTAAGTTCAGGCAATATCGACAGGGGCAGCAGCAGGCAATGAACATTAGGCAGGCCAAGGGGGCAAATTCAGTCCATGGACCACCAACCACACCACCACTCCAAAAAACACCTGCTTTTGTGCTAGCTTCACTTCACAAAATCCGGATGCCACATTTGTCACACGCACTGCCCACGCACATATCAACCGACTTTAGTGAGTCACAGCTCTGCACTATGAGGAGGAGTCTCTGGAGGTCACATCACTGTCAGTCAGTGTCACTGAGAACGTTGATTCGGGGAAGCAACCTAGTAGGCAGGGCAGCGTGATGCAGACAAGACACCCCAACGCCCATTGCCTAGCGACCAATAATGTGTCAGTGACTGCCGGAATGGTGTCCACTGGTCTGCGGGTACATTTTTGGGTAAAAAAAAAATTAAAATAAAAAGAGTGAATTCTGTAGAAAAGTAATTGTTTACTCTGAATTACAGTAAACAATGACTTTTCTACTGAGAAACCAAGACTTTTGCACTGAAAACGTACTGGATAGTCTAAAACTGGGACTTTGAATGTCCCTGTCTGATTTTCATATTTCCAGGGGCAGGGCAATAAAAAAAACAGGACAATCCCTGCAAAACCGGGACAGGTGGCTCACTCACTGTCTCCAAGTTTAACTGCCTCTCCATGCTACACTTGCTACCCGTAGCTTGTATACTAGTGGGTTGTTGGCCCACCCACAGTTTCTCTTTCTTTCTCATCGCAGCACCACCACCACCACATGATTATTTGCCTGCAGCTCATGTGACCCCCCCAACTTGCTGGTCCTTGGTCTGCAGATGCACCCCTACTGACAGCCAGACATAATTACAGTTTACCAAGCCAAAATAAATTTAAAAAGTTTAAAGCGGTAGCACACGTTAATAAACAAATGAGCTTCAGTTGAAAATTGTGCCCCTCTGAGAGTTGTGCCCAGTGCCAGCGCACCACCCGCCCCACCCTTCCTACAGTACTGCATACTGAGATACTGTACAAACCTGAAATTAATTTAAATCGGTTCCATTTATATCTTTAAAAAGAAGTATCATCTTCATACATACACTAGCGTAGCGAAGCATGTGAGAATGCCTGCAAGCGTAGCTTGCTAGTGTATGCTCTTGTCGGCAAAGTGCATTGCGGGATTTTAATTGTCAGTAAAATGAACCTGATGGTAAACAGGTGCCAGGCGACTTTCTGTCAGGCAAATGGATGTTGGGAAACCATACGGATCCCTACTCCACTTGTAAAAGGAAAGAAATCAAAGACAGACCAAGTGCGCTCTAAAAATAGAGTTTTACTAAACTAGATAAAAAATATGTAACACATAAAATACAGAACTATTATATCACAAGACATACAAATCTATTAAAAGAACAATACTTTAACAGTACAATTCCTACTACAGTGCTTAGATTTTTGTCTCTCTCTCTAAATACCTGCTTAAAGTGCTCCCGATGTTTCTTTGTCAGAGTCTAGATAAAAGTGTCTCTGAAGTAAAACAGAATAATGTTTAAAAGCTGGCTTTGCCCACCTCTTTGCATGAGGTCACCTAGCTCCTCCCTGTCAGAATATATATATATATATATATATATATATATATATATATAAAATATCTATATAAAAACAGGATGTCTTTCCAAGTATTAAATTCTGCAACCTCAGCATAACTCATGTTCTTCAAATGACTGTCTTTGATCTATGATCAGTTTCTCTTCCAGGACTTCAAAGTATCTTTTATGACTTCGCACTAAAACATCATACCCTGCTCTTCTTCCTCTAAGCGTTATAAAAGTTTTTGATTTTCCCTCTTAGCAACTACAGCTATAATTAACTTAGTTAAAGTCTATAATTAGCTTCAGGCCTTCCAGGTAACACCTTGTATCTAAAACCTCTGTGTGTGTGTGTGTGTGTGTGTGTGTGTGTGTGTGTGTGTGTGTGTGTGTGTGTGTATCTTTTTTTTTTTAGTTGTTTAACCAGGAGTAGCACACTAAGCTGAAAGGTTTTTTACAGGCGTGACATCTCACATGCTGTTTCAGCATTTCTCAAGAGAGACAGTCCATAACCCATTTTTATATTACAAAAAATGATACAGTGATCAGAACCAGCTGTCCAAGTGTCACAGTACCACTACATAATTCCTGCACCATTTTGGTGGAGTGGTATTCCCAAGAGGAGGCACCTGAAGTAGTGGCCAGGGAGGGTGTGGGGACCTCCCTAATGGAGTCCCCAAGGAGTGTGGAAGAGAACCCCAGAGGAGGAGGAAATAATTTCTGGTAGGGGACTCAATTGTTAGAGGGATAGAGTTGGGAATAGGAAAGGGGCAGAGAGGGAGGTCAGGTGCCTGTCTAGCACCTCGGCCTGGAGGAATGGGAAGCATATCCTACAGATCACTAGGGCAATAGGAAGAGAGGGGGAGATGGATGTCATTGTTCACCTGGGGACAAATGACCTGACTACAGATAGGACAGAAACAGTGCAGAGGGAGTTTACAGAACTGGGGAGGGGGTCTTAGACAAGTAGTATGCTCTGTAGCTTTTGCAGAAGTGCTACCTGTCTACACAACAGGGGAAAGGAGAGGGAGCTTTGGACCAAAGCCTTCAATTCAAGGTTGAAGGAATGATGCAGAGAGGAGGAGGAGTACAGCTACACTGGGGACTGTGGGTCCACATGGGAGGATAGGAGCTTATGCAGAGGTGATGGCCTGCATCCATCCAGGAGGGGAACTGCAGTCCTCAATAGATGGTTTAAATGTTACTTCAATGAACATTTAAGTTAGCCAAGGTGGGGGGTGGCAGAACAAAAAGGAGGCAGAACCCTCCCCCCACACACACAGGCTGAGATAAAGAGTAGTGAGATCATGTGGGGAGAGACTCTCGCCAGGATGCAAAATAATAAAAGAAGCAGGGGGCTAGTGAAGGAGGAAGAGGAGAAAATTAGCAGTCAAAAGAAAAGGGAGACAAAGGGGAACCAAATGGAAAAAGGGGAACTTGTCAAGCAAAGAACTAACAATATCTGAAAGGCCATGTGTGTTAATGCTAGAAGTCTGCGAAATAAGATCCTAGACCTAGAGGCCATCATGGCAGAGCCTGACCTGGATTTTGTGGTCATCAAAGAGTCTTGGTGCAAGGATAATCATACTGGGACATGGTCATACCAGGGTACACGATGTTCAGAAGGGAAAGGGTAGGAAGGAAAGGAGGGGGAGTGGTGCTTTATCTGAAAGAAAGCATAAAGCAACAGAAATTCAGGGAATTCAGAGGGGTGAGGTGCTGTGAATCACTCTAGAATCAGGAAACTGAGCTGCTATTCTGACAGGTGTGGTCTACAGGCCTCTGACATGTGGAGGGGGGTGGACTTAGGGAAATATTGGAAGAAATTGGAAAAATGGCTGAAAAGGGGGAGGTGGTGCTCATGGGGACTTCAATCTGTTGAGTGTAGATTGCAGCCTCCCAGCTAGAGCTTCATCTAGAAGCAGGGACATCCTGGACTCCATGCAGGGGGAATTCCTCAGGCAACTAGTCAGTGAACCCACTTGTGATGGGACAATACTGGACCTGGTGCTTAGTAACAGGGTCAGTGTTGCAAACATCAAGGTGAGAAGCCATCTGGGGACCGGTTATCATTGTACAGTGTGGTTCAACATAAGGACAGCTGCAGAATCCAACCACACAATGGTGAGGGTCCTGGACTTCAATAGGGTTGATTTTAAAAAGAAGGGTGAATGCATCAGGAATGACTTGGCAGGGGGACAGGACTGGGGGGTGGAGGAAAAGTGGGCCAAACTAAAAGAGAGCACTGTGAAGGCACAAATCTCTGCATGAAGTCAGTAAGCACAAGTAAAAGGAAGAGGAGATCACTATGGTTTTCAAAGGAGGTGGCAGAAAAGTGAAAAATTAAAGGAATAGCATTCAGAAGGTATAAGGAGACCCACAGAAAGGAGGAGAGGGAATTGTATCAGGAGAAACAGAATGAGGCTGGGAAAGTAGCAAGGAGCACAAAGATTCAAACTGAGGAAGGAATAGCTCAGGCAGTTTCAAAAGGGAACAATACATTTTTTTAGGTATGCGTGCAAGAAAAGAAAGACAAAGGAAGGGATTGTACAGTTAAAGAGGGAGGTGGATCAAGAAGAGACAGACATCTTGAACAAATACTTCTGCTCATTGTTCACAGTAGAAGGAGAAGGGGGGAACATGAAAAGGCACATGGACCTTTGAAAAAAATGGACAGTAATCCTTTTTCTGAGGAGACAGTAAGGAAAGCACTCACAAATCTGAAGGTAGACAAAGCTATGGGGCCAGACAGGGTGCATCCAAGGGTTCTGAGGGAACTCAGGGAGGTGCTAGCAGCACCTCTGACAGATCTATTTAACAGATTGCTGGAGACCAGTGTGGTCCAGGAGGACTGAAGAAGGGCAGATGTAGTCCCACTTCACAAAAGTGATAGGCAAGGAAGAGGCGGGCAATTATAGATCTGTCACCCTGACCTTGGCAGTGGGTAAGTTCATGGAAACACTCCTAAATGAAAGGATGGTGGAATATCTGGAATCCAGTGGATTACAATATACTGGACAACATGGTTTCACAGGGGAAAGGTCATGCCAGACTAATTTTTTTTTATATCATATTTTTTCACCCCTGCTGTGGCACACTCTGGCTTGGGGCATCCAGTTGCCGGCTCTGCCCACCTGGAGAGCTGGGTAGCTCAAACTGCACCCAGGAGGATCCGGGACTGCCATCATGCCATCCTGCCGGAGGGCTCCCCCTCTGCCTCTGCCAGCCAGGACAGCCCCGGAACCTCCCCAACAGAACTCCTCCAAAGTCCTCTGAGTGGCTTGGAGCACAGCCATCAAGCTGCATGGTTGCGCCCAGCCATTTTTCCTCCAGTTTTTTTAACCCAAGGAGCATGGACGTGCAATGATGTCCGGGCACAATGTGCTGACGTCCACCACGCTCCCCCCTCTAGTATCACCAATGCTAGTAGTGCCCCTGGGCATCCCCAGGGGCTGCTACAGCATGGTGAGATTCCCCAGCCCTCCCCAGGACTAGGAGAGCAGTCTGCAGATGCTCGATCCCAGTCCTCCCCTGCCGACTCTTGATGGCCCAGGCTCATTCCCGAACCCAGATTGCTGGCGTGGTGTGAGGTGTGGCATCCAGCACGCCAATCTCAGTGCCACCAGGCTGGCATGCCAGACTAATCTGATAGATTTCTTTGACTGGGTGACCAAGGTGATGGATCAGGGAGGTGCAGTGGATGTGTCCTACCTGAATATCAGTAAACTCTTTGACACAGTTCCATGTAGGAGACTGTTAAGCAAGTTAGGTAGCTTGGGAGTGGGCAATAAGGTGGTAACTTGGGCAAGAAACTGGTTAAGGTATAGCAGACTGAGGGTAGTGGTAAGCAGAGTTTGCTCTGAGGAAGGGAGGGTGACCAGTGGGGTGCTTCAGGGTTCAGTGCTGGGACCAGTCCTCTTTAATGTCTTTATAAGTGACAATGCAGAGGAGCTGGAAGGGAAGGTTTGCCTCTTAGCAGATGACACCAAGATCTGCAACAGAGTGGACACTCTGGGAGGGGGAGAATTGTCAGGGATGTGAAAAAACAGGAAGAGTGGTCTATGAAAGCTGGGTTTTAATGCAAAAAAAATGCAAAATAATGCACTTAGGCCATAGAAACCCAGAGGCGGAGTACAAAATGGGTGGAGTATTATTGACAGTGACCAAGCAGGAATGAGAACCTTGCATAATTATATGAGATGATCTGAAGGTGGCCAGGCAGTGTGATAAGTCATTCAGGAGGGTGAGTGGGATGCTGGGGTGCATAGGAAGGGGATCACCAGCAGAAAGAGGGAGGTGGTGTTGCCCCAATATAAACCACTGGTAAGACCCCACCTTGAGTGTTGTGCCCAATTCTGGAGACCACATCTCAGAAAGGACATAAAGTGGCAGCAGTCCAGAAGATGGCTACAAAAATGGTGTGAGTCTGCAGCAAAAGCCATATGAAGAGAGGCTAAAAAGCTCAATATGTACACCCTGGAGGAGGGGGGATATGATAGGGACCTTTAAATACCTCACAGGGGTTAATAAGGTACAGGAGGGGAGTATTTTTCAGGAAAAAGGTGCTTTAGAACAAGGGGACATGCTATGAAGCTGGAGTGGGGTAGAGTCAGAAGAGATGTGAGGAAGTACTTCTTCACAGAAAGAGTGGTGGATTCATAGAACAGCCTTTCAATGGAGGTGTTGGGGGCCAAAACAGTGGTGGGGGGTCAAAAATGCCTGGGACAGGCACAGGGCATTGTAGGGATAAGGAAAGGGTGGGTTGGAGACAGTACCATAGAGCACGTTGGATCTGCAGCAAAAAAAAAAATGGACAGACCAGGTGGGTCAAGTGGCTCTTATCTGCCATCAGATTCTGTGTTTCAACCCTGTATGTCCTGAGTTTATCCAGAGTTAGACACATTATTCTCCAGACAAACCTTATGGACTGACCTGGAAACCTTTCATATATTACTACTCCATAAATTGTCCAGATTATTTCCCTGTTAATACTTCAGGTGGTGAACTTATTACTATCTGTTCTGAGGAAATAATTAAACTGGGGGGTAACTGTATATGAGTAGTAAAAGTTACTAGTTCTTTCACATTTTCTGAAACATTCTCCTTCCCTAATATTATATGGATTTCATTAAGAATCTGAGGTAGTTTCTACTGTTTGAGATCTTTCTCTATAATTTTCTTTGTATGACTTTGTTTAAAGAGCTAGTGTACTACCTAAAACTAATATTAGTTTATAAAAGCAGTCAGTTATTATTGTTTATATCTGAGATACTTTTTCTTGTTCCTTTAGTTAATTAGAAGATTTTTTATCTAATGCTAGTATGTGTAGGTGTGATGTGCATAACAACATACTGTCTGGCAACTGACATATGCAGTTCTGCTCCTTCCATTACATCATCAGCATTGTGACTTCACTTATTGTGAAAGCACAGCTATTTAGGAAGAGGCACTCAGTAGCTGCCAGGTCAGTCACCTGTGATGTCACTGTCAGTGAGGTCACAATATTGATGATGTAGTGGGGGGGAACCAGAAATAAATATGTCAGCTGCTAGGCAGAGTGCTAGTCCACACATCTAGCTTTATATTATCACATAAAAAATACTCAAATGAGCAGAAGGAAAAAGAAAATGAATAGTTACAACTAACTACTTCTTAACATTTGTGACATTTTTCAAATATGTGACTTTTTCAATCTTCTTTTTTGGTACTACTAACTCTTCTTTTAATTGTTTTTAACTTAAATACTTTGGGGGAGAATCAAATGGTGATCCCTTCTTACTCCAAGTAAGCACCATGTTGAAAAATTAAAAGCAATATGAGATCATCAAGAGAAGGAGGAAACATAATACAAATACAGTTTCCTTAGGACTCAAAACACTTATGATAGACAATAAAAATATATATTCTTGTTCACAATTTTTCTAAAAGAGTAAAGACCTAAGTATAATTTGAGACATTGCTAGTATGCAAGGGCAACACAGCCATCACATACAGTAGAACACAGGGTAACTGTGACAGGGTTGAATATGGCCCTGCCCCAGTTGTTATGCAGAAAGTGTTTAAATGCAAGGATCTGTTCTGTTCTCTCCTTTCTGTGTTCCCTGTCTGGTTGCATAATCAGATTTTCTTGTGAGACCTAGGACTTGATCACACTGATGGTCTTGCAATTCTGTGCCTCTTGCTATCTCTCTCTACCCTCACTTGCTGTGCTGTCTTTTCTCCCCCCTCGCATATCTGCTGATACAAAAATATATGTGAATCACTTTGTGGAAATGTAATTGATACCAATCAATCAATACTTTATTTAACCAGTCATGTCATCGTTGAGCAAGCTCATTTGCAAGATGGTCCTGCATAGCGGAGACAATACACAAAAAGTTTAAACAACAGAATATGGGACAGTACAAAAAAGTTACAGAAATATTCTACAGTCATAGGTATTTACAGGTTAAACGATTCACCAAAGTAAGTGAGATAAATTAAAGAGCTGGCATTCACGTAGATACGCATATGTAAGAAACAATGGTAGAGTACAGCAATGCACAAGTGGTACATAGATAAATTAATGTGGGAGCTAAGTGCTAGGTAGTCTGAGGGTGGAGCAGCAAGAGTTAGGGGAGACAGAAGGAAAGGAGTGGGAGAGGGGTGGAACGGTAGGTGGGAAGCAAGAAGGGATAGAATGGCAGGTGGGGAGGGGGGAGGGATGGGGAGTACCAGGAGATGGAGAGACAGAATGTAGTGGGGAGGATATAAAGGGAGGAGAGAAGAACAGAGAGAGGTGAAACAAAGCCGCAAGCATAGGCAGAGCAGTCACACTGCAGAGGTCAATGAGGTGCAGGCGGGGTTTATGTTTGAATGAGCCATGATTATTTTCAGCTGCAATTACAGGGGGGAGGTGGTTTGTAGCAGGGGGGCCCTAATGTGAAAAGCACACTTGAGCCTGGTCTGTACAACAGAAGGGAACGAGAGACATCAGTTTGAGCTAAGTGTGTAGGGTGCCCTGAGGGTAAGGAATGATCACCTGAAGTAGGCACAAATATTCTCCAGGTATAGAGCAAGCAATGTTTTAACTGCCTGTGGACCTGGAAGTGTGGAGATCTTTAGAGTCTTTTGCTTGGTATTCCAGAGAGAGGGGAGGGAGCTGTTAGCAGCAGCCATTCCAAATCATGTATTTATTCTGGGCACCTTAAAGGAGATAAGTACAGCACTTCTAAGACCAATATGTCCCTTTGGCTTGCTCAAACATGTTCGAGATGTAAGCCGGGAGCTTATCAGTTAGTGCCCTAAAAATCCACAACAGAGTATTACTGTGCCTTCTCAGTGTGAGTGAGAGACACCCCAGTGTTTTGTAGAGAAGGTAGTGGTGGGTTCACAGGGATATATTCAGAACAAATCTCAAGGAGCGATGGTAAAGAGGATCCCTTTGTTTACAACTGTATATAGTTATACTGTTGAAATAATTGCAAAGCTAAAACTGTATATAGTTATACTGTTGAAATGATTGCAAAGCTATTTAGAACTCAGTGGGTTAACCTGAGATGCAATTTTTAAGCCTTTTGCAGAAGATGTAAACAAGAGGTCAGTTCTGGGTCACAATGTTCTTTTTGCTGCACCTGCTGAAACTGACAAGAACATTGGAAACTTACAAGAACACTGTTTGAGAAGCATATTATTTTCCTAACAAGATCCTGCACAGACTTATAACAAGGAGCTACAATGTTTTACAAAAAAGAGAGACAGAGACTGAGACTTGAAATTAAGAAGAAAAACTCAGGACTCTATCGTCTATGTTCGTACTGCCATTGTAAATAGTTATTCAGAACAATTCTATTTTTTTCTACTTTACTGTGATCAATGATAAAATTCTTGTGAATTTTACAACTGCTCCTGGTTTTCCTATGTTTCCTGATCTGTGCCTCGACAACAGATGGAGTCAGCCTAAATGGGATTTATGCCGTGCATACTCTAAGCCAGGAGTTTTCTTCATGGGCACTAGACCTGGTACCAGGAAAGCATAGAAGAAAGGAATGGATTCTGCAGCAGCAAGCCCAGGAGTGGTTGCCAGGAGAATGGCAGCTAAACTGGCAGAGACAGAAGTCCAAGCTGAGACTGTACAGCTAGCACCAGTCATAGAAAAAGAACAGGCAGTGGAAGAATCTGAAAGCCTGACTACCTTTTTCAAAGGTTGGGCTATATAACAAAAAGCAATGGAGAAACAGAGAAAAGAAGAAATGCAACAACTCGAGCAGCAGAGGAGAGAAGAGATGCAGTGACAGGACCAGTGGTGGCTGAATGCCTTGCAGGCTGTCAAATGCAGAGGATCTGGCACAGATCCAGATGAGCAGCAGGACACAGGCAACTTGATCTACATTAAACTGACAAAGTTGTGTCCCTCCGATGATATCAAAGCATATCTGACAGCTTTTGAAAGGGTTGTTACAGCATGCCAGTGGCCAACGCAACAATGGGCAATAAGACTGGTACCTTTCCTGACAGGGAAAGCCCAACTTGCTTACAGCAATATGGACCCTGCACAGTCAAAAAACTATGACCTGGTGAAAAACAAAATCCTGACAAGGTATGACATCTCAGGAGAGACCTACAGGCAAAGATTTCAGTCTCTGAAGTATAACTCAGTCGACAATCCTCGAGAAGCCTTCACCCGTCTTAGAGAACTCCTGATAAAATGGCTCTAACCAGAGGGCAAAATAGTCCCACAGATCATCATCACATTTGCAATGGAGCAATTCATCAACATCCTGCCTTCAGATGTGCAGCTTTGGGTGAAGGAACATACTACATACTAACATACTAAAATGCCAGCAGAATAGGCCTAACGGTCTTTCATGTCTGCTCGTTTGGTCAGCCCCCACCCTGGTTGCTGACCTTGCTGCCCCCCTCGCCTTCTCTGACTTCTCCCTTCCCAGTTCCAGATATTCTTGCTGCATTGGATTTTGCTTCCAGAACCTTCCCTGTACCTGTCCCACCCCTCTTGAACCCTCCACTGTCTCTGCCTCCACCAGCCCCTAGGCAGCGCATTCCATGGCTCCAACACCCTCTCAGTGAAGTAGCACATCCTCCTTTCTCCCTGAATTTTTCCCTCTAGCTTCCACCCATGCCTCTAGTGGCCCTCCTCCTTCCTTCGAAGCACCCTGACTGTTCCTCCCCTATTTACCCTCTTCATGTACCTGAAGACCTCTATCATGTCCCCCCGGTCCCTTCTCTCTTCCAATGTGTACATATTTAGCTCTTCAAGCCTCTCCTCAAAGGTCCTGTCCCCCAAGCCCCAAATCATTTTGGTTGCCCTCCTCTGGACCCTCTCCAGGAGGTTAATGTCCCTCTTTAAGTGTGGCCTCCAAAACTGCACGCAGTACTCGAGGTGCGGCCTCACCAAGCAGTTATACAGAGGGAGTATCACTCTCCTTCTGAGGTGATCCCCAGCGATGCATCCCAGCATCCTGTTGGCCTTGCTGCTGCCCTCCTACAAGTCTCAGAGTTGTTCATCTTGACATCCACCACCACCCCCAGGTCCCTCTCAGCCATTGAGACTTGTAGCATTCCCCACTCCATGGTGTACACTTGGCCCGGGTTTCTGGCCCCCAGGTGGAGTACCTTGCATTTCCCTGCATTGAACCTCAGCTTCCACTTTCTAGACCATCTTTCCAGAGCCTCCCAAACACCGACCCAAAAGTGGGGAAAATGCTGTTTCTTTTGCTGAAGACTACAAAATGGCCAAACAGATGCCACAGCAGCAAGGTAACAGCCAAGACATTCTTTCCCCATTTAAACTCCAAGTCTGATAAGAACTCTGGTGGGGGCAGCAAATCTGTGCCCAAAGACAATATTTGCTATAACTGTAATAAGCCAAGTCTTATTGCCGTAAGAAGAGTGACACTGGAGCAGATTTGTCCTTGGCAAATTGGTGAAAGTACTTAACAGATGTGAAGGTGGGAGATAAGACTGTGAAAGGACTTATAGATTTGGGAAACAGACAGACCCCAGTACATATTGAAGTGCTAGGAAAACAATGTCCAAAAGGACCAGGTACTGGTGTCATCTGCATCCATGGGGACACTCAATACTATCCCATCAGCCAAGTGACTCTGACTATTAATGGGGTGTCACACCAAATGAAAGTGGGAGTAGTGTCCAAGTTACCTGTACCTGTGATTATTGGAAATGACTTTCCAGGATTTACTGAGTTAACCAAAGAGGAAGTAAATTAGGGATGCAGCAAAATTAAATTTCACCAGTGAAATTGTGGCAAAATTGGCAATTTCACAATGTGAAATGTTTTGAGAAAATGTGGCAAAATTTTACAATTTTGCCAGCTCACCATTCCACCACTGATGGAGAAATTTCACCAACAGGAGGCGTAATCTCACCCGCGGATGGTGAAATTCCACCAGCAGTGACAAAATTTCACCCTTTGGTGGCAAAATTTAACCAGCTTGGGGGCGAATTTTCTTTCACAACTGCGGGTGAAATTTTGCAATTCGCCCAGCAAAATATTTTGCGAAATGCGTTAATTACACAAAATATTTTGCTGGGTGAAATATTCCAATTTTGCACTACAGTAGAGTAAATCCTGATGTTTCAGCAGCTGTGATGACAAGAGCTCAGGCAAAGAATATCTCAGCTAGTGGGGACTCTTTCCCTTTTATTGATTTTGATTCAAACTTGTTTGACCACAGCTCCAAGATCCGGAAGTCAAGGAAAGAAAGATGACTCCTGAAGAAACAGTGGCAACAAAAGACTGATGGACATAAGGGGTTAACATATGAAAATGCTGAAACTAAACTGATCACTGATTGTGATTTTATTTCAGAACAAGCTAATGAAGTTTCTCTCCAGGGTTATTTTAAGCAGCTGGGGGAGAAACCAAAGAGGGTGAACCTATGTATAAAAAATGTAATGGGCTTCTGTACAGAGTTTGAGTTAAACCTCAGACATAAGACCAGATAAAACAATTGGTTATACCACAAAAGTATAGATCTGAGTTGTTACAGCTAGCACATGAGATTCCTATGGCTGGTCACTCGGGGAGGGTTTACACCCTTGCCAGATTGCTGTACAAATTTTACTGGCCTGGAATTCATGAAGATGTTGCTAACTATTGCAGTTCTTGTGCTCAGTGTCAGAAAGTAGCCCCAGTGACTAAAAAAGACAAGGTGCCCCTGGTGCCCCTACCCTTGATAGATGTGCCTTTTGAGAGAATTGCAATGGATGTGGTTGGCCCCTTAGACAAAAGTAAAAAGGGTAATCGAGTAATTTTAGTAGTATGTGATTATGCTACTTGATACCCAGAGGCAGTTCCAATGTGTACTGTCACAGCCCCAAAAGTAGCAGCAGAGCTTGCCAAAATTTTCTGCAGGGTGGGCATACCAAAAGAGATTATTACTGATCAGGGTAGTAATTTTGGTGCTGCATTACAGAAGGAGCTGTACTGACTACTAGGTATCACTGCCATGAGAACCTCCCCTTATCACCCTCAAACAGACAGTCTTGCTGAACATTTTAATCAAACCCTAAACACATGTTAAAAAGGTTTGTAAAAGAGGAAGGAAAATACTGGTACCAATATTTGCCTTACGTGCTTTTTGCTTACGGAGAAACGCCACAGGCATCTACAGGTTTTTCACCATTTGAAGCATTGTATGGTAGACAGCCTAGAGGGCCACTAGATGTAATAAAAGAAACACGGGAAGATAGCTCCAATCAGAAACAATCTATTACATTTTATATGTGTGCCCTGAGAAAGAAGCTGGCAAAATACGTTGAAATCGTCCATAGTAATCAGGAAGAGGCCCCAAATCAGCAGAAGATATATTATGACCTTGGGGTAAAAGAAAATGTTTTTGAGCCAGGTGAAAAGGTCTTGCTACTGTTACCCACTACAGAAAATAAACTGTTAATGAAGTGGCAAGGGCCATATAAAGTGCTTAGACATACTGTCACAGTTAACTATGAGATTGAGACCCCTGATAGGAAAAATCCTACTAAGATACACCATGCTAACCTCGTCAAGAAATGGGTTGAAAAAACATCAAAAGCTGTTATGCTAGTTTTACCAGAAACTAATAAAGAAGACATTGATGTAGCTTATGATAGCTTGGAACACACTGTTACTGCTGATGCTGTAAAGGTGAATGTTTCCTTAACCTCCAAACAAACCACAAACATTTTTAACTTGCTAAAGATATTTAACAGTACTTTTGCCACAGTACCAGGCTGAGCAAAAGAGGTTGAGCGCATAATAGTGACAAGGAATGCTCACCCTATTAGACAAAAGACATACAGATTACCAGAGCGGTTAAGAGCAGACGTGGTTAAGGAAATACAAAAAATGAAAGAATTAGGTATCATAGAAGAGTCGAGAAGTGCTTGGTCATCACCAATGGTGATTGTAAACAAAATCTGTCAGAATCTGACTTGATTTTAGAAAACTTAATCAAGTGTCAGAATTTGATAGTTACCCTGTGCCCAGAATAGATGATTTGGTGGACAGACTGGGAAGTGTTAAGTATATCCGTATACTCGATCTCACCAAGGGTTACTGGAAAATCCCCCTAGCTAAAGAATCCAGAAACAAAACTGCTTTTGCCTCTCCTATAGGATTCTATCAGTTCATCACCATGCCATTTGGTTTACATGGCACTCCTGTTACATTCCAGTGGTATATGGATGTAATTTTATCCCCTCACACTGTTTTTTGTGCTGTGTACCTGGATGATGTTGTGGTATATAGTCCAGACTGGAAAAGCCACCTGGAACACCTACAAGCAGTTATCCAATCGATCAAAAAGGCAGGTCTGACAATTAATCCTACCAAGTGTCCATTGGGCATCAGGGAAACCAGATATTTGGGCTATGTTTTGGGAGATGAAGAAGTCAAGCCAGAGGTTTCCAAGATAGAAGCTGTAGCCAACAGCCCTGTCCCCCAAACCAAGAAACATGACAGGTCATTTTTAGGGCTGGCTGGTTATTATCGGAGATTTGTTCCCAACTTTGCAGAGTTGGCTACTCCCCTCACTTAACTCACAAAAAAATGGTACCCAAATAATGTGAAATGGTCCCCAGAGTGTGATGAAGCTTTTTGGGCCATTAAGGCTGTATTATTTT
Source organism: Neoceratodus forsteri (assembly GCA_016271365.2). Taxonomy (NCBI): domain Eukaryota; kingdom Metazoa; phylum Chordata; order Ceratodontiformes; family Ceratodontidae; genus Neoceratodus; species Neoceratodus forsteri. Next base: position 1,405,247,463 of record CM057450.1, read on the forward strand.
CAGCCCAAGTTTTAAGAAGCCCAGACTTTGAAAAACAATTCTTGCTACAGACTGGGACATCAAAGGTAGGCCTAGGTGCAGTATTGAGTCAGCATATAGATGGGAAAGAATATCCTATTCTGTACATAAGTAGGAAGTTGCACGACAGACAGATAAGGTACTCCATCATTGAAAAGGAATGCCTTGCAGCAAAGTGGGCCATGGAGTCCCTTAAGTTTTACTTACTAGGAGCTGACTTTGTACTTGTAACATATCTCAGTACTCTCTGTTGGCTTAACCAAATGAAGGATACAAATTCTAGAATCACATGGTGGTACCTGGCACTACAGCCATTTAAATTTAAAGTGATGCACAAATCTGGGAAAGAGAATGTCAATGCTGATTTTCTGTCTAGATATGGATCTGGAATTGAGAATTCTGAAGGCTATAAAAACAAATGTGTGAGTTTAATCTTCCCTATGTACTGTACTGTTGTTATGGAAAAAAGGATACTGCATATGCATAGAACTGTAAAGGTTATATGCTTATGTTAGATGAGAATTTCTAGAAAGTTTTGGAAACCTGTTTTCGCAAAACAGATTCCATCTTAGGGGATGGAGTATGTGACAGGGTTGAATAAGGCCCTGACCCTTTTGTTATGCAGAAAGTGTTTAAATGCAAGGATCAGTTCTAGTCTCTCCTTTTCTGTCTGGTTGTACAACCAAATTTTGTCGTGAGACCTAGGACTTGATCACCCCAATGATCTTGCAATTCTCTGCCTCTTGCTATCTCTCTACCCTCACTTGCTGTTCTGTCTTTTCTCCCCCTTGCATATCTGCTGATATAAAAATATATGTGAATCATTTCATGGAAATGTAATTGATAGATTGCAAAACTATTTGGAACTCAATGGGTTACCTGAGATGCAATTTTTAAGTCTTTTGTAGAAGATGTAAACAAGAGGTCAGTTCTGGGTCACAATGTTCTTTTTGCTGCACCTGCTGAAACTGACAAGAACACTGGAAACTTACAAGAACACTGTTTGAGAAGCATGTTATTTTCTTAACAAACTCTTGCACAGACTTATAACAAGGAGCTGCAATGTTTTGCAAAAGAGAGTGACAGAGACTGAGATTAGAAATTCAGAAGAAAAACTCAGAAGGACTTTGTTGTCTATGTTTGTACTGCTATTGTAAATAGTTATTCTGAACAATTTTATTTTTTTTATTTTGCTGTTATCAATAATAAAATTCTTGTGAATTTTACAATTGATCCTGGTTTTCCTATGCTTCCTGACCTGTGTCTCAACAACAGTAACAAAAATAAAAATTAAACTGAGATTGGCCACAAACAATTGTTTTAATACATTATCTGTGAGCATAACAATTGCAAATATACAATTAAAACAGAGATTACCCATGAGTGAAATTATTACATATAGCACTGATATGCAAACATATTAAAAGGCAATACAATGCCACTGGTCACATATACAAACTTATAATTGATTATATACATAATTGCGATCTTTATATAAACTCACTTTAGAAGCAGGAAACATCTGTATCACATGTATATCAAACAGCTAGAAACAATTTGTTTTAAAATAAAAATTGGACCTACCTTAAATAATCAATCTAGAGCTATTTTGCAATGATAACAAAGTAAAATATTTTTGACATGCCACAGTATATCTAGGTCACAAAACCAGTTCAGATCGCTGAAGATAGATTATAACAAAAGTATAATGTACATACAGCATGTGGATCTATTCTTCATAATCTATATTAGGAGTCAGTCAGGTTGTTTCTGCAGAGTCTAAAAGACTGATGATAATTTATGGTTGTCTTGTCCACTGCATGGCCACTGCTTAAAAATCAAGATATCTTTCTTCAGAATGACTTCCAGAGCTTTAATTGCCCTATGGCCAAACATAAAAATGGGGTCACACTGAGGCAACACAGAATATCTTGAAGTGCTTCAATCAATGTGTTTTCATGCACTCAGTAATCTGATTTGAAATGGATTACTGAGAAATCTGATTACCAAATCACATTATGCAGATCCATGTAAACAGGATAATTCTTATTCTAATCAGATTACTTGAATTTGTAGAAATCTGATTTGCATACCTGTGTTTTCTTTTTCAAATCTGGTTTACTGGCTCATGTAAACAGATCTGGTAGCATTTTCAGATTGTCGGCATGTTTGCACGTGCCTGCTTGCATGGAATGTCTCCAGGACTGCCTACAGTGCACAAACCAGTATTGTGACTCAGATGACATAATGAATGAAAAACTAAAAGACATTTTTGCAAACACAGTAGTATTATTTTTATTAATAAATATTATCTTCTGAAGTTTTAAGAGCCAAAGCCTGCAAGAACAATTAAGGACTGATGGAGGGGGGTGGTGGTGGGTTGATAGGTTTGTTAGGTGATTACATGTTCAAGATGGATGTGTATGTGTATGAAAATGTTCTAGAATTTCAGTTAAATTGCCTAAAAAAGAAATTCTTTTTTTAAAGGAAAATATAGTTTGTTTTTTCAAGTAACATAGAAACATAAACTTTGATGGTAGATAAGGACCGCTTGGCCCACCCAGTTTGCCCATTTCCTTACCTATTGGATAAGCTTCAGATCCTAGTTAACCAACAGCCTACTTCTTCCTACCCCACCACCAGAATTGCCTCATCTCTGTCTCATGCATTCTTGAATTCTCCCACTGTTTTTGACCCCACAACCTCCTCAGGAAGGCAGTTCCATGCATCTACCACCTGCTTCTTGAAAAATACTGCCTTACATTGCCCCTGAGCTACCCCCACCTTCAAATTGTGCCCCTTGTTCTTGCACATCTTTTTTTCTGAAAGATCCTACCCTCCTGGACTTTGTTGAGTCCCTTGAGGTACTTGAAAGTTTATATCTTGTCCCTCCCCCCACTCCCTCCTTTCCTCGAGGGTATACATATTAAGCTCCTTTAGCCTCTCTTCATATGGCTTCTGGTGCAGACCCTGCACCATTTTAGGTGCCCCCTTCTGAACTACCTCCATCCTGTCTATGTCCATGCAGAGATGGGGTCTCTAGAGGTGCACGCAGTACTCCAGATGGGGTCTCACCAACTATCGGTACAGAGGGATAACAACTTCCTGTTTTCTTTTTTTTGTGAGCTGCTTCTCCACCAGTCCTCTGCCCGGTCATGGATCCTCCTACTCCCATGTCCCACATTAGCTGCAGCTCCCTGATACCCCTCTGGCTTGCTCCCCAGGGCAGGGTCATGGCACCAACCTCTATGGTGCCGTGAACATCAGAATAGGTTAGGGAGCTGGCCTAGGAGAGATTGGAGCAGATGGCGGACATCATGTAGGTGGTTCAGCAGCTGCAGTTTTCTGGTCTACCCCAGGGGCAGGGACATGCAATGATGTCCAGCATCCATCCCACCCCTCAACGTTCTAGTGCTGATTGCTTGTGGTACCCCCAGTCTCTGCCAGGGGTCCATAAAGCACAGTACACTCATCCCACCCTCCCTCTGGAGAAGGAGAGCAGTCCATAGGATGCTCAGTCCTTCTCCCCCGAGCTGGCCCTCTGACTCCCCGTGTCCATTCCTGAACCTGGGTCACCAGCGTTGCAAGCGGAAATCCAACCACTGTGCTGGCAGACTGGCCACAACATCCTGTTTTCTACTGGTGACGCCTCTTCCTATACATCCCAGTATCCCCCCAGCTCTCCTTACTGCCTTCTCATATTGCTTGCTTACCTTTAAGTCATCTGATATGACTACCCCAGGTCCCTTTCCATTACTGTTGTTGTTAATACCTCCCCCCCCCATTTTGTATACTTCCCCTGGGTTTTTGTTTCCCAGGTGCATTACTTTGCACTTCTTTGCATTGAATCTCAGCTTCCATACTTTTAACCATTCCTCCAACCTTGCCAAGTCCCATCTCATCCTTTCCACCCCCGTGTATCAACCCTGCTGCAGATCTTTGTGTCGTATGCAAAGAGGCATACTTTTCCTTCCAGGCCCTCTGCAGTTTCACATATAAAGACATTAAAAAGGACTGGACCCAGTACTGAACCCTGTGGTACCCTGCTAGTAACCCTTCTTTCTTTGGAGTGGAATCTGTTTATTATTACCCTCTGTGTCCTGTTGTCCAGCAAATTTATTACGCAGGCTACAACCCTGGGACCCACTCCCAGGCTGTCAAATTTGTTTATTAATCATTTGTGTGGGACTGTGTCAAATGCCTTGCTAAAGTCCGGGTAGGCCATGTCTACAGCCCCTCCCTGGTCTACTACTTTGGTCACACAGTCAAAGAAATCTATTAGATTTGCCTGACATGACCTTCCCACTGTGAATCCATGCCTCCTTGGTCCTGTTCCCCGCTGGCCTCTAGGTACTCAACAATGCTAAAGCAAGTTATTTTAAACAATTGGAAGATATTGGAACAGAAGCCTACAACTGCTAATGTATTCCAGCAGAATCCACATGTGGTTTCTAAAAAAGCAACAACTATCAAGGACAAATTAGTACACACACTACAAATTCAAACTGTAAGGTTCCCAACTCTTGCTGGGTCCACTAAAAAATGACATGTTCCCATGTGGGAAATGTGTGGCTTGTGGCCACACTTCTTGCAGAACAGTGTACAAGCCCCCACACACTGATAAAGTGTACAAAATGCACTGAGGGAGTGGTATATTTAATACAGTGTCCCTGTGATTAATTATACATAGGCAAAACACTAAGAGAGCTATGGATGTGGATTTCAGAACATAAAAGTGGGATTAGAAATAGAGATGAAAACTCCCCAATAGCCCAACAATTTAATGAGTGAGGCCATACCCCAGCACACATTAGATTCTGGGGTTTGGAACATGTATCAGAACCATTAACGGGAGGAGATTACAATACCCTAGTAGAAAACAGGGAGATGTTCTGGATGTATGAAATGAGCGTGATCTATTAAAAGTGGGGGCTAAATGAGGAGGTCAACTGGCAAGCATGCTGGTAGATGAAATTTTCAGTTTATTCGAGCAGTAAAATAGTTAAGAATAAGAAAGACCCCACTGAAATTAAAGACAGCAATGAAATATGTTTTCAACTAAAAAAGATTAAATATTAGATTTTTCTATACTCTGTAGGGGAAGAGATATACATTACAGCACATGCCTCCTTTAAGAATATGAAATATCCTGGTGTAGTTAAGAACTATAGTAACATGCTCACATATAGTTTAACCAAACATCAGTATTTCGGGTTCATAATAAGAAAGATCCTGTTCTAATTACTGAAAATAGTAGGATGGAATTTATACATCAGATGTTTGCACAAATTGAAGATAACTAAACTTTAATGCACATGTTGTTCTAAGAATATGCTGAGGTTCAATGCAGGGAAATGCAAGGTACTCCACCTGGGGGCCAGAAACCTGGGCCAAGTGTACACCCTGGGTGGGGAAATGTTACAGGTCTCGATGGCTGAAAGGGACCTGGGGGTGGTGGTGGATGTCAAGATGAACAACTCTGAGACTTGTAGGAGGGCAGCAGCCAAGGCCAACAGGATACTGGGGTGCATCGCTAGGGGGATCACCTCCAGAAGGAGGGAAGTGATACTCCCTCTGTATAACTGCTTGGTGAGGCCGCACCTTGAGTACTGCGTGCAGTTTTGGAGGCCACACTTAAAGAGGGACATTAACCTCCTGGAGAGGGTCCAGAGGAGGGCAACCAAAATGATTTGGGGCTTGGGGGACAGGACCTATGAGGAGAGGCTCAAGAGCTAAATATGTACGCATTGGAAGAGAGAAGGACTGGGGGACATGATAGAGGTCTTCAGGTATATGAGGAGGGTAAATAGGGGAGGAACAGTCAGGGTACTTCGAAGGAAGGAGGAGGGGCCACTAGAGGGCATGGGTGGAAGCTGGAGGGGAAAGATTCAGGGGAGAAAGGAGGATGTGCTACTTCACTGAGAGGGTGTTGGAGCCATGGAATGCGCTGCCTAGGGGCTGGTGGAAGGCAGAGACAGTGGAGGGGTTCAAGAGGGGGTGGGACAGGTACAGGGGAAGGGTTCTGGAAGCAAAATCCAATGCAGCAAGAATATCCGGAACTGGGAGGAGAAGCCAGAGAAGGTGAGGGGGGCAGCAAGGTCAGCACCCAGGGTGGGGGCTGACCAAACGAGCAGACACAAAAGACCATTAGGCCTATTCTGCTGGCATTTTAGTATGTTAGTAATAAGTGAGACCACTATTAGAACTGCTATAAACAGATGAGAAATTATGTGTATAAATTAGGTAAACAACATGAATGGGACACATTTTGTCTAAATAAGTTATAACAAGGAGCATACGTTTACTATTTTCACTACTTAAATGTTGAAAGTGTCACTGCATGCCTAACTAAAGGCTTATATCCTAGCTCACTGGCTGAAATGTGTCTGTGGAGAAAGCCAGAGGTCACCTAGAGGACCGCATCACTAAGGTGATGCGTGGTGACATCACTACATCACCACCTGACTTTCTTTATGGACATAAGAGGGTGGGCCAGTAAGACTTCCAATGCTGCCAGTCTGGTAAGAAACCAGAGTTGGAGAGAACAAGACGGCAAAGCAAAACGTCCTTCAAAGTAAGCAAACCTTACATTATGATTCAAATTGAAACTGTTAAAACTCAGAATAAATGTTTTAAAACCAGGAAGTAGTGGACTAGAAAACTTGAATTATTTGTTTGGTGCATCAGACACTAAAAAGTCGGTGGTCTGGTATATTAACTGAGTACAGAGATAGATATAGAAGTGAGGAATTAGTAGCATACAAAACATGAGTTTATTTAGTGATGCGTCAGACACCAATTGGGCAGTATCCTGGTAAAGTTAACTTTATTGTACTTATAAGTAGAAACTTTTTCATGTGTACTCTACAAATCCCAGTTTATTTAGTAGTAGAAGCATTTATGTGTAATATGGGAAAGCCAAAGAGAATAGTAGAGGAGAATAGTTCTGTACATGTAAAAAATTAGGGTTTATCTAGAAAAAGTTGTATTCTGTGAAAGACTGATTTTAAATCGAGTAGGAAACTTTTTTGTTAAGACAAAGAAATGCGTAACGGTTTTGGGGATGAATCAGAATAATGTGGATGATTATGAGACAACACTAAGTAGGATTATTTTTTATCATGATAATAAAATGAGTTATTGCTTTTTTGGGATGAGTCAAAATATCTTATCTACATTAACAAAGTCACATAACAAAAGAAGAATTTTAAAGGGACAAGTACCCATTTAACCCTTAAAGGTATAATGACCTCAAATTAATGCTTCATGATTCTTTTTTATATTTTTTTGTTATCAGAGTAACACTGGTCGAAATGGAATTAGCAGCGTTTTATTACAGAAATTTGTGACATACGGTTGTGTATTAGGAGAAAGTGGGTAATAATGCAGCACTTGTAAAAGACGTTTTGTGAAACTACTCGATCTAGTAACAGGTGAAAAAAAGCTTTTTTGAAGAAACTTTTTAATGTATGTAAATGTTTTCAACTGTCTGGAAATATGAGAGTGAAAATTTCATTGCTTGCTGTTTTTGTTCTATAAGAATTTAGCTGAAATTAACTTAGAGGAAAGTTTGGCAGTGAAGGAGCCTATACTGGCCAAGTTAATAAGATAGGTAGTGTTCTTTTTGTAATGCAGATTGAAAATTGTGGCCAGCTTTTAAGAGTGACACAGAATGAAAAGTGTTTTGAGAACTATAATTAATAAGCACAGTATCTATTTTAGTAAAAACATGTATAATTGAGACAACAGTTTTGTTTTCTGTGAAACTAATGACAAAGCCATATAAAATATTAAGATATTTATTTCAATATGTTTTTAATCTATTTACAGTTCCCCAGAAGAAGATTAATTGATAGGCAAAATGTTGGGACTAAATTAAGTAAAAGAATAATTAATAAAAACATTCTTTGTGTTGAAGCATTCATTTGCTCGAGCTGGCCAGAAGATCTTTTTGTTTGGATTTTGAATTTACCAATCCTTGGCAAGCTCCACCAATTAACTTTGATAAAAATATAACCCAAAAAATTGATGTCGATTTCCCCTGGGCAATACCCCTCCATTGTGCTTTAAAGTCTAGGTAGGCCATGTCCGCAACCCCTCCCTGTCTACTACTTTGGTCACCTAGTCAAAGAAATCTGTTAGATTCATCTGACATGACCTTCCCGCTGTGAACCCATGCTGTCTTGGGTCCTGTGCCCTGTTGTCCTCTAGGTACTCAACAGTTCTTTCTTTCAGAAGAAATTCCATCATTTCCCTACCACAGAGGTCAAACTAACAGGTCTATAGTTTCCTGCCTCTGCTTTGCTCCCATATTTGTGAAGGGGAATCTCATCTACCCTCCTCCAGTCCTTAGGTACCACACCATCCTCCCATGATTTGTTAAAAAGGGTAGTCAGTGGTGTCACTAGTTCTACCCTTAGTTCTTTTAGAATTCTTGGGTGAATCCCATCAGGGCTCATTGCTTTATCAACCTTGAGTTTTTGGAGTTCTTTCAGATCCCATTCTTCTGTTAATGGACTGGTATCAACACCCCTATCCAGAGTGCTTCTATTAATTTAATTAGGTACCTCAGCCTCTTCTTCTTTTGTGAAGACTGAGCAGAAGTATTTGTTCAGTATCCCTGCCTTTTCACTGCCACCCTCTGCACACCCACCCTTCCCTTTATTAAAGAAAAACTGAGCAAAACAGTGCCTGCAATCACCAGGGCTGCAGAAATGTCCAATTAACATACCCAATAAAGTTTACAATGACTGCAGCTAACCTTTGGCAAGTTGTTTCTTGTTTGTAAGGTGGTCCTGGATGTGCCATTTCTAAGGTGCTACTGCACCAGAAGACAGAGTGTGACCATAGTACCTTCCGGATCATCCTGTCCTTTGCCAGAATGCTTGTTCTTGATGAGCGAGGCACATTTACAGGGAGTAAAAGTAAACTGTGTCTCATGTAGAGGTCTTTGAACTGTATCTCTACAAGCAATTTCCGTTGAAAACAGAGCAGTGTAAGGTGGTTAAATTTGTTATTAAAGTTCCAGCTCTGAATTCGGGCATGTGCAGTAGCACCTAAGCTCAGAATTGCTTGTAGAAAAGGCACATCCAGGACCACCTTACAAACAAGAAATAACTTGTCAAAGGTTAGCTGCAGTCATTGTAAACTTCATAGGGTATGACAACCAAGGAAGGGGCTGGAGCAGAACAGTGAAGCAGTCTAGGGAGGTCAAATCATGGAAAGCCATGTGTGCAAATGCCAGGAGCCTTAGCAACAAGATGGAAGATCTGGAGGCTGTCATGGTACAGTCAGACCTGGACATTGTGGCCATCACTGAAACCTGGTGTAATGATAACCATGACTGGGAGATGGCCATACCTGGCTACAACATATTCAGAAGAGACAGAGCAGGCAGGAAGGGAGGAGGAGGGCACTGTATGTGAAAATGACATAAGGGCCACACAGATCCAGGAGGAATAAAATGGGGAGAGATACTGTGGGTTAAGCTGAAAGGAAAATGGGCCAGCCATCCGCGCAGGTGTGGTCTATAGACCACCAGCCCAGGAGGAAGAAACAGATAGGGAGTTGATGCTAGCCATCCAAAGGATGGCAGACAAGGGTGAGGTAGTGCTGGTTGGAGACTTCAATATACCAGACGTGGACTGGAGCATCCCAGCAGCAGCATCAACTAGGAGCAGATTTATCCTGACTCTTCAGGTGCCTTCCTCAAGCAACTGGGTCATGGAACCAACTCGGCAGAAGGCAATACTGGACCTTGTGCTCACAAACAGGAACAGTGTGATGGGGTAACAGTGGGGAGCACCTGGGTAACAGTGACCACCAGTCATTGTGGTTTGAAATCACAGAAAGATCAGAACCAAACCACACAAAACACGATCCTGGATTTTAGGGGGCAGACTTTGGGAAAATGGGAGATGCTTGAAAGAGGCATTAAGGGAATGGGACAGGAATCAGGGATTGAGGAACAGTGGGCAGTATTTAAGATGGGGATTATAAGAACAACAGAATTATGCATTAAGCAGGTTAGCAAGAGGAAAAGAAAGAGGAGACCATTATGGTTTTCCAAAGAGGTAGCAAAGAAAGTGAAAGCCAAAAAGATTGCATTCAGGCAATACAAAAAGACACAGGCAGAAGGGGATAGGGAGAAGTACCAGGAGAAACAAAGGGAGGCAGGGAAGTCAGTAAGGGAAGCCAAAGCTCAGACAGAAGAACACATTGCAAAATCAGTGGTTAAAGGGGACAAAACCTTTTACAGGTACATAAGGAAAAAGGACAAAGGAGGGATAGTGAGACTGAAGGGGAGGATGGGAGCCATGGAGATGACAACAGTAAAGCTGACATATTGAACAGGTATTTCTGCTCAGTCTTTACTAAGGAAGAGGGGGTAATGGGTCTGAAGGAGTACAAGGGTTGAGAATGGTGCAGAAATGGACACAAGTCCCTTTCACGAGAAAGGGTCCTGAAGGAACTGGAAGTAATAAGAGCTGATAAAGCAATGGGGCCAGATGGGGTGCAACCCAGGGTCCTTAAAGAACTAAGAGAGGTGGTGGCTGAACCTCTGGCTATCCTGTTCAGCCAATCACTGGAAACAGGGAGGTACCCAAAGACTGGAGGAAGCAGATGTAGTCCCTTATACAAAAGTGGGAACAAAGAGGAAGCAGGGAACTACAGACCAGTCAGCCTCACCTCGGTAGTGGAAAGATCATGGAAGCACTACTGAAGGAGAGATTGGTGGAACATCTGGTTGTCAATGGACCACAGGACCCAAGGCAGCATGGTTTCACCAGGGGAGGCCATGTCAGACCAACCTCATTGAATTTTTGACTGGGTGACTAGGAGGTGGATCAGGGGAGCAGTGGACATGGCCTATCTGGACTTCAGCAAGGCCTTTGACACTGTGCCACATAGAAGACTATTACACAAACTGGGGAATATGGGTGTGGGCAGGACCGTAGTGTGGTGGGTAGGTAACTGGCTGGGTGGCAGGACACAGAGGGTGGTGGTAAATGGCTGTCACTCCACAGAGGGAAGAGTGACCAGTGGGGTACCACAGGGATCAGTGCTGGGACCGGTCCTATTCAACATCTTCATCAGTGACATTGCATAGGATCTAGAAGGCAGAATTTCACTGTTCGCTGATGACACAAAGCTCTGTAACAGAGTAGACACACCAGAGGGTGTAGACAGAATGAAAGGGACCTGCAGAAACTTGAAGAATGGTCAAGGGTTTGGCAGTTGAAATTCAATGCAAAGAAGTGCAAGATAATGCATATGGGGCACAAAAACCCTGGCACAATATATCAGTTGGGGGGGGAGGATATAGCATGCACCAAGCAGGAAAGGGATCTTGGGGTTGTCATCTCTGATGACCTCAAGGTAGGGAAACAGTGTGACAAGGCATCAGGTAAAGCAAATAGGATGCTGGGATGTATAGGCAGGGGCATCACCAGCAGGAAAAGGGAGGTCATAATTCCGCTATACAAGACACTAGTGAGGCCCCACCTGGAGTACAGTGTACAGTTCTGGAGACCATACTCACGTAAGGACATAGACAGGGTAGAGAAGGTTCAGAGGAGGGCAACAAAGATGGTGCATGGATTGCATCACAAGTCCTATGAAGAGGAGTTGAAGGAACTGAACATGTACTCCTGGAGGAGAGGAGGGAGAGGGATATGATAGAGACATACAAGTATCTTACAGGGAGGAAAGGGTGCAGGAAAACACTATTTTTAAGCGAAAAGATGTTTCAGGACTAGAGGGCATGGGATGAAGTTGAGGGAGGACGATTCAGAGGAAACATGAGAAAGAATTTCTCACAGAACGGTGGTGGACAAGTGGAACGCCTGCCAGAGGAAGTGGTGGGGCTGAAACAATAACGGGATTTAAGAATGCATGGGATAGACATAAAGGAATTCTAGAGGTCAGGGGTAAGGGGAAATAGACTTCTAGGAAAACAAACTGAACTTACAAGCTCAAATGGGCAGACTAGGTGGGCCATAGGCCCTTATCTGCCGACACTGTCTATGTATCTATGTATCTATGTATCTATGTATGTATCTATGTTAATCAGGCATTTCTGCAGCCCTGGTGATTGCAGGCACTGTTTTGCTCAGTTTTCCTTTAAGCCTCACTGTCCCTCCCTTGGTCTTTCTTTGCTCCCTAATGTATCTATAAAAGTTTTATCCCTCTTATTAACCGAGTTGGCTATCTTTTCCTCGGTTTGGGCCTTTGCTATTCTGACTGCCTTCCCTGCTTCCTTTTGCTTTAACTGGCACAGTTCTCTGTCCTGCTCCTTCTGTGTTTCCTTATACTTCCTGAAAGCTATCTTTTTCTCCCTAATCTTCCCTGCCACCTCTTTTCAGAACCATGGTGTTTTTTCCTTCACTTTGATTTGTTTATTTGCTTCACACAAAAGCTTTTTGCCTCTGTGATGGCAGTTTTGATGTTTCCCCATTGTTCCTCCACCCTTCCTTCTTGCCTGTTTGCTAGTGCTTTTCTGAGACACTCTCCCATTTTGACAAAGTCAGCCCCCACTAAAGTCCAGTACCCTCATTTTTGTATGGTTTGACTCTACAACTGTGTTTATCATGAACCACATCATTTGGTGGTCACTTGTTCCCAGCTGGCTATCCACTTCTAAATTTGAGATCCTCTCTCTGTCCCCTTTTGAGAGTACCAGGTCTAACATTGCTCCCTCCTGAGTGGGTTCCACCACTAGCTGTCTGAGCCATGCCCCCTGTAGGGCATCAGGAATGATCCTGCTCTTGGATATGGCTGCAGCAAGGGTGCTCCAGTTAACATCTGGTATATTCAGGTCCTCCATCAACAATATCTCCCCTTTTTCTGCCATCCTAAGGATGCCTTCTATCATTTACGTGTCCATTTCCTCCTCCTGAAATTGGGTTCTGTATACAACACCCATGTGAACTGTGGTGCCATTTCCTGTCTCCAGGGTGACCCACAGTGCCTCCTCTCCTCCCTGTTTACTCTTTAGTTCCATTGCATTGATCTATTCCCTTATGTAGAGTGCTACTTCTCTCCTCGTCTACCCTCCCTGTCCCTCTTGCAGACTGTGTAACCTGGTATGTTGACATCCCAGTCATGTTTCTCTATATACCATGTTTCTGTGACTGCCACAATATCGAGGCATCTCTCTTCCATCAAGGCTGCTAGTTCAGGGAGCTTGATACCCAGACTATGGGCATTGGTACTCACTGCCCTCCATTTTTTGATGGCCTTACTCTTTTTAGCCCCCTCTCTGTCCTTACTGCCTTTTCATATTTCTCCATTTGCCCCTGCCCTTCTCCCTATCAACTTCTCTATCTTGGTGTTTACCTCACTAACTACCCTGTTTTCTGGGGAGGCTGGGATTTACCTGCTCCTTTTCAGTGCCTCTCCTCTTGGCTAGTTTAAATGCTTGCCAATGAAGCATTTAAACCTATCACCTAGGATCCTGGTTCCCCTCTGGGACAGACGCAGACCATCGTGCCAGTGTAGGCCTGTATCCCTCCAGGTGAACCCCCAGTCTCAATGAAGTCATAACCCTGAGCTCTGCACCAGTTTTTCAACCATTTATTGAATCCCATGATGTGGAGCACCCTAGCCTCACCCATGCCATAGACAGGCAGCACCTCTGAGAAGGTCACCATGCATGTTACTTGTCTAAGGCTTCTCCCCAACTCCACAAACTCCTCCTGTACTGCTCTAATCCCATTCTCAGCCAAATCATTTGTCTCTGGGTGGACAATGACATCCAGCTCAATCCCCCATGCAGCTGCTTCCGCGATCCTGAGGATTCACTCCCTGTCCCTCCAAGCCATGGTGCCGGGCAGGCACCTTACCTCCCTCTCACCTCCTTCCCTCCCCCAGTTCTACTACCTAACAATTGAGTCCCCCACCAGGAGTTGTTTCCTTCCCCTGTGGGGTCCCATGCCACCCTCCTGTGGGTCTCCTTTGTGGAGGTTCCCAGCATCCTCCTTGGTCTCCACTGTGGGTGCCTCCATAGAAGAACCACACTCTGCCAGAATGGTGTATGAATTATGAAGAGGTACAACTGGAGGGGTGAGCCTCTGTTCCTCCACCCTCCCTGAGCCTACCACAGTCCAACCGCTCTTCTTTCTTGGCAACCTCTGAAGCAGTGGCATCAGCCCTGGTGGTCCCTGGGAGGAGGAGGAGGTCCCCCAAATCCTGGTCAGCTCAGCCTGGAGACAAGCAACCTCCCCCCTCAGCTCAGAGAGGTGCCTGCAGATGGGACAACACCACATCCTCCATAATGTCTCCTGGAAGACTGCTGCTCCACAGCCACTGCACTTCACCACTCCCATCATGTCTTATTTGTGGCCACTCAACTGTTAGTGCATGTTAGGATAAACATTTTTACCTAAACTTTTTTTATTCTAGTTTACATTTATTTATATATTTATTTGAATTTTGGTAACCGGGAAAGCCCACTGAGACAGAATGTCCCTTTTTCAGGGGCGACCCAGGGGAGGGTAAAAGGGGAGGTACAGAGATGCAATGGACAGAAACAGATAAGTGTGCAATGGCATTTTTACAATAGTACATAGTATATATATACAAAAGGCATGTACATTATTTACAAATAAAAGAGTAGATACAGGCACAGAAGTAGAAAATGTTACAGATATATACAAGTTGCATAAGCAAGATTTAACATTTATGCAGCAAATATTTCAAGCAATACAGATGAATCAGGCAAATCGACGGTCCTTTGAATAGAATTGGAACATAGTGCAGCAAGAGTAGCCCAAATTAAAATCATAACAGTGACTGCTGAGCAGAGCAAGGAAAGGAGCAGGAAGGGACATGGGAAGGGGAAGGAGAGAGCTGGATGCACAGGGTAGGAGACCTTGGGTACAGGTGCAGAGCTTAGGAGAAACAATATGGGAATTAAGAAAACTCTTGAAGGAGTGGAGAGAGGGACAGGTCAGAACAGTAGTGGGCAGTGTGCTCCAGAGAGAGGGCCCAAAAAGTCAAAGGTGTGTCGGCCCACTAGAAGGAGGGGTTTTAGGGTGGGAGAGAAGGGGTAGGTCTGCTGACCTTAAGGACCTTGTTGAAGTTTTTCATGGATAATGGGTATTAGGCAGGGAGGAGTGAATGTATGAACTAGCTTGTAGGTCAGGCAAAGGGGGGGTATTGTAGTCTATCTTCAAAGGAAGGCCAGCCAAGGGAGTCAAGGACC
Source organism: Neoceratodus forsteri (assembly GCA_016271365.2). Classification (NCBI taxonomy): domain Eukaryota; kingdom Metazoa; phylum Chordata; order Ceratodontiformes; family Ceratodontidae; genus Neoceratodus; species Neoceratodus forsteri. The sequence continues at coordinate 1,405,262,686 of CM057450.1, forward strand.
GAGCAGTGGTGCATCCTAGCGTTGGTGCCAAGGGCCAAGCGAGCAACTCCTGTGCTAGGTTTGCTTGAGTTTGTCAAGATGGGAGACCTGAGCAGAATGGAGTATGGGGGCACCATAGGAGACAATTGGGAGCATGGAGGAGGAAGCTATGGCCAGGCAGGAGAGGAATGTAAGGTAGGGCAAGAGGTGGTACAGCAGTCCTAACTTTTAGTGACTGGTCTTGACCACCATAGAAACATGAATATCGAAGGTGAGGTGGGAGTTCAGTGTGACACCAAGGTATTTAAATGATTGTACCTGATCTCAGGGGTCACCATGGGAAGAATTGATCACCAAAGGGGGAAGGGAAGTGAACTTTGGGGTTTGGTGGTAGAAGTGCATCGATTTAATATTCTTGGTGTTAAACACCAGGAGATTATTGAGGAACCATGTCTTGAGATCAAGGAAATCCTGTTGCAAGTGGTGATTCAGCAGGGTTGGGTCAGAAGAGGACCTGTATAGAATGGCATCATCTGCACACATCTGGATAGACACACCTCCTCAGTGCTGTGGGAGCTCATTAATAAATAATGAGATTAGGAGAGGGCCAAGGATGGACCCCTTGGGGACACCATCCTTTATGGCACTAAAAGGGGAGGTGTGTCAGACCCATTTCACACATTGTGTTTGGCCGGTGAGATAGCTCGAGAACCAGTATAGTGATGGGACAGCGAGACTAAAGGAGAGTAGAGTGTGGAGCAGGAGGTTATGGTTGACAAGGTCAAAGACTTTTGTAAGGTCAACAAATATAACACCAGTTACAAGGCCCATGTCCATAGTGGAAAGGATGTCAGATGTTAGCTTAATGAGTGCGGTGTGGATACTGTGGGATTTATGGAATCCATGCTGGTTCATGGAGAGTGAACTGTTAAGCTCCAGATGTTGTTGAAGTTGTGCATCAATAATTTTTTCCTGTATTTTAGCAAGGGGGCAAAGCGTGGAGATGGGTCGGTAGTTCTTGAATACAGAGTTTGGACCACTCTTGTAGATAGGGACAACTATTGCGTCCTTCCACTTGCAAGGCACAGTGCTGGGGCAGAAGGATTTGTTAATTAGGTCATGTATGGGAGAGGCAATGGCAACAGCACCATGTTTTAGGAAGTGGGCTTCAAGGGTGTTAAATCCTGGCAAGGAAGTATCTTCGATGCTCCTAAGGTGATGCAGTACCTCACTCCGGGTGGCCAGTTTAAGGTCGAAGGCTGAGCTAGTAAAAACAGGAGGGGGAGAGAGAGGAAAAGGAACATGAGCTGGGAGGGAGGTCTTATGTTCAGAGAGGTCGTTGAAGGCCTGATTATACTTAGAGGCAATGGCTGTGGGGTCAGTGACCTCAGAGTCATTAAGATGCAACCCACTCTCCCTGCCACCCACTGCCTCCAACGTCCACCGGAGGGGTCCCGCTCCTGTGGCCCTGACCTGGGGAGTATGCCAGTGCTTGCCAAAAGTGTCTGTTGGGGGAGATAAGCCAGGGCATGGGGACAGCAGGCGGGTGGGTTCGAGGACAGGGGGACTGGAACAATAAAAAAGATGCATAGTGTTGGGTATGGAAGAGGATTTACCCTTCAGTAGAGAATTAATTTGACCCCCAAATTCTTTAGGGTTGGAGAGATTGCTAGTTTAGAGAGATTGGAGGAATGAGCATTTGGCTGAATGCAGCATGCTCTCACAATGATTACACAGGAGCCTGTAAGTCTGCCAGTTGGCAGGTAGGCCAGAGCTCTTATAAAGGTTCCAGGCAGCATCCCGAGATGCCATGAGGCCTCCGATCTCCTTAGAGAGCCAAGGGGCACAAGCCCCGTTAGCTGTCCATTTAGCCAAAGGGTCATGGAGGTTGACTATTGAACTAAATGTGTTAGAGAAGAATTCCAGCGCAGAGTCTACATCAGGGTAGTAGGTTTACCAGAGACCAGTCAGTCTTTAATAGGGAGGCTTGAAAGGCCTGGGTACAAAAAGTGGTCATGTTCCTGGATAACACGATCTTTGGGGGTGGGTTAGGAGAATACTCCACACACAGAAGGTTCTGAAGTGATCACTTAAGGCATCAGGAAGAACATACGAAGATTTGCTGTGACGGGGGGGGCATTAGTAAGAACCCAGTCAAGGAGGGTGTGGTGACCAGATATATTATTGTGCCTGGTAGGGTCACTGATGAGCTGGGAAAGGTGTATGTTGGCCAGGGCATTGTGAGCTGGCCCCAGCCCAGGACCTAGCCAATTTTTATTAAAGTCTCCGCATAACACCAAGTCTACCAGTGGGAGGCCAACCCAGGATGACATTGACCCTTGCTTCCTACCTTGTATGATACCCTTCTTTCCAAATTTTGAGTCTGATTTAGCCCTTTGTTTTACAATTGAAATAATAAAAGAAGTTTCCTCTTCATATGGCTTAGATCAGGTTCACAGCAACATGTTCAGATGTTTTTGTCCACGTATTGGGCTCTATACATGAAAATGCAGATTGCCTACATGGAGCATCTGTAGGCAACCCTACATGCTGCATATGTAGGCAATCTTATGTGTGAATATGATGCAGCAGCAGTTCGGTGGCATTCACTATCGGTGTGCCAGCCAGATGCACACTGGATCCCCCAGCTGCACGGGCAGCTATGTGGGCAGGTCAGGGGTATGTCAGGGGCACACCCGAACACCACATGATGCACAAAAGTGAGGCGAGCCATACATGGTGGTGTGGGAGTTATGACTGGGGAGACCCTGCCATAAGTGGCATGTGTCCCTTCCACGCTCACACATAGCGTCATGTATGGCATGGCCAGCAAGGACTGCATATTTCACAGCTGTCTCTGGGTCACAGGGATGTCCCCAATGTTGCCACGGGGTACCCTCTGTCCTTCATACACTGCATAATGGTGTGACCATACAGTGGGGAGTGTAGCACAAAAACTGCAGGCAGTACAGTGCCAGACCTGTGCATCTTTGGTACATTGCTGCATACACTATGCCCTCTTCTGACTGCTGTCAGTGTGGACAGTACTGTTCAGTAGGATGGGTCCCAGCAGGTGGGTCTCTGTCCCAGATGCTGGTATGCCATGTCCCTGCTGTCTGAGAGCACAGGTTAGGAGGTATGGAGTACAACCCTGCACAGGTGCATGCCTACAGGCACCTCAGTGGCATGGGTCACTGACAGGGTCGGAAGCCTACGATCCTTAGGGTCAAATGATATGGGCAGTATGCTTGGGCACAGGCAACCGTACCCCATGTACCCCACAGTGTACAATGTAATGGTTGGGGGGCAACATCAAGCCTCAATGCTGCAGCTATTGTGACATACGAGGCAACACTGCAGCATCTACTCCAAACTGCACTATCACTCCTGGTAAACACATATAGAAGGACTGGCCACTGTGATTACTGTTGCAGCCCAAGGACCACACCACAGTACTGGCATAAGGTGATATGTGTGCATGCCCCCTATGGGAGCTTACTATAGGGCCCTTTAAATTCTTATCATCCAGTGTGGGGGTTCCACCAGCTGGCAGTTTAAAAGCTGGGTTTTGGCACTATTTAGGGTGAGGTCATTGGGGGTTGGCCGATGTGTGTGGTAGTTTGGCCACAGGGTGAGGTATGGGACCAGGGTAGGGTCGGTTGCCGCCCCAGTCCACCACCCTGCAAAACAGTTGTTTTCTTTGGAGGAAGTAGCAGTCAGGAGATTGAGGTGATCCATGTTTGTGGGGTCATCATTTGGGTGGAGAACTGGAGCCCAGTGGAAACTGGTGTAGCCTGCCTCATGAACCCCAGCACCAGGGTAGATCAGCTGTCTGCCTGCAGATTGGTCATGCTGGTTACTACAAGTGGGGCATGTAGCGGTGGTGAGAGCCCGCATGTGGAGGGCAGTGGTGGCAACCTATCATTTGTTTCCTCATGTAGCCTGTGTCCAGCGTGAAGTGTCCAGAGCAGAGGACCTCACCCCAAATTTGGGTCATCGCTGCAGTGGCTCTAAGAAGTATGCAGCTGGTGGTTGCTTGGAGTGCCATGCCATGGGGTCTGCCATCCCTTTTTAGAGTTGGGATTGGGGACACTCACAGGCCCAGATTAATGTCCCTCACATGTTTGTAAGGCAGAGAGTCAAGAGGGAGACTCTAATGAGCCCACTTGGAATATGCAGAAGCTCCGTCGTCATGCAGGGTAGAAGGTGCTGCCATCACAAACAGCCTGGGAGTTCTGGCTCCCCTACTTCAAGTATTGTGCTGTGAATATCCTTGGGTCTGCACCACCCAGGGAGCTCTGTGCACCTGCTGGATGAACTGCTTGCCCACCGTTTTGTGTGTGATTACCCCCACCTCTCCATGGAGTGTGATTACTCTAGTGATTAAAATGGTTCAAGTTTTACTCTTTACTTTTGGCTGAACAATGACTTTGTTGAACTCTAACTGCAGTAACCATTTGCCCCCACAGCACCTTTCTGAGTACTACCCAGTTGCCCCACTGCACCCAATGAAGAGGACAAAAAACAAAGGAGCTGCTGTACCCCATGGTCATCTTGGCTGCTCATATAGAACCCAGGTATGAGCTGCTAATTTTGGATGTGTTGTCTGTGCTGTACAGTGCCCCTCTCCCCTCCTTACCATCTGGTATACCCCTAGACATGGGGAGGGGGGCTTACAAGTTGGTTTCTGAAGGAGCACTGCATGGCACATGCATGTATCAGTGCATGGGTGCAGACACCAACCTGTGTTATGGTGTACAACAATTGTGTATGTTGTGCCTGTTGGGGCAAATAACATGGTTCTGGTATACATATTTAGTTTTGTCTGGCTACACCTATGGCTGCATGTGGTGATGTGGGGTGGGAACTCACATACCTATCAGTCTGGTGGTTCATGAACACCCCTGTGGCCTCTGTATGCACGTCTGCACATTGCCAGTGTGGTACCACCTGTATGGTGTTGCATGTCCTGTCTCCCAGCTGTGGCATAGAAGTGCTGCTGGGTGGGTCTGTACACCAATACAGAGTTGCACTGCTGTACACTGCACTACCAGTCACACCAGACATTTGTATACCAGTGCTCCTATTTGGAGCTGATGGTTTTCCGTAACATCCATGTGGTTGCATGCCTTCCCAGGAGCCCCTGCAGGGGTGTGTAGGAGATCCACTCTGGGACCCAGGATAGGCATCCAATTAGATGCCATCCTGCATTCAGCATGATGCCCCTGTAGAGCCCTGATCCAGCAATATGCAGCTGTGCACTGGGGGCGGGGCCATGTACAGGTGGCCAGTGAGAGTGAATGCCTCTCCACAAGTGCAGATCTGTGTGGGTGGGGCACATGCCTATTGCACGTACTTTACACCCTTTAGTGCATAGGGCCCATTGTCCTTTAAGGACAGGGAGAGCAGTGTCGCTCTTCAGTATGCTAGTTCATTTTAGCCACAAGAAAACAGTGCTTGGGGAACAGGATGGGGGAGTATACTAGATGTGACAGTATTCAGAAAGACGTTTGGAAGGGAGCCCTAGATTACAAGGAGAGTTGGGAGAGACCGATGGTGATTATAAACACCATAGCCCAATAGTGGGCCAACAAGGACTGGGAAGGTGGGAATGACTAAAGTAATCATGCCTATGCCCACTGCCTCTGTTCATGGCATAGTGCCAGTCAACTGGTTCTGTGACATACAGAGAAGTTCATAGTATCAAACTTCATGTATGACCATACATAAACTTAATTTGCAAACACTAACATACTATATGGTGACCCTCATTTGCCTTAAAAGCTCTGTGCATAGAGAACTCCTCTTTCATCAACTAAGACAGACTTTAGTACTGTATATAGTTGAAAAGTGTGGGCCACAACTCGGTGGCTGCTGGCCCCACATTTCTTATTTCCACACTTTGCAACTACAAATTACACATAACCAGTGTTTATCTCCTTAAATTCTTACTTTGTGTTATGCATTGCATTAAAAAAAAATCAAATTGTTTAGTACTGCACAATAACATGAGAAAAGTAGTTTTCAAAAATATAGTTGTTACTAAGTAAACAATAAGTCAGGACAAGGTGTGCATTAAAGGATTTTAATGTACGCCCCTTGGGTGTGAGGCATGAAGCCGAAGGCCAAGTGCCCTTATGGCCCTGAAAAGTGCATTCAAGTACTTAAATGTACAACCTTAAGTGGTTTATTGCTATCTTAAAATGGCTGACTGCTCTTTTGTATTATATGTGAAGTGAAACATTTTTAATACATTTTTTTACATAATTCATTTCTTTAAATTGGCTTTGCTTGGGGAGATAATAGGTAAAACTGCTACAAACCTCCACTCCTGCAAGTATGACAATACCAGTGTCCACTCACCACCAACATCACAGAACCTGCCTTATTATTAAGGTCACTCTTCTGTTGCCAGCACAGCAACTGTGGGCTAGATGTCAGGGGTCGCACCGGGTTGGGGGGGTGAAAGTTATTAAAATCTGTATAGCACCAGGTTGTGTATTTGCAAAAGAATGGGTGTCTCAAGTTTCCAGTTGCTTGGGTGACGCAGTTGGTTATGCAGCAGAATGCTATACAAAGCGGCCTGAGTCTAAAATTCCAGACAGGGCACTTCATGTGTTCTCACTTCCTTTCATAGTTCATATATGTATATACGTATCTCACCCTTGTAGAACAAATGCCGAAGTCACCTAATACATAAGGAAGCAGGGCTTTGTGACCTCCACTAAAGTCTAATTCTTCTGGCCCCTAACCTCTGGAGTCCCATTCTATGTCTGGAAGGTTGTAGCCTCCCACTAAAGAGTGGGACCATTGTGGGGTGGATATCTTGATGTTGGGTATGTGATGAGCGTATAGGTGTAAGGAAGTCCCCACACTCAAGTTTCTACCCCACAAGTACCCCCATTTCAATATTTGTTTTCATTTTTCATTTTATTTTTTATTCTTGTAGACTTGATGAGCAAAATGCCCGTTTTTCATGGGCGACAAGTATAAATAAACAATAAACATACATATACAAAATATTAAAATAGATACATACATTGTGAAACATTAAATTACATTAGTATTACAACATACAAAGGTATATGTATTGACATAAAGTGTTTGTTTAACATACACACTGCTGTTGATCTTTCAAACACCAGACAAGTCCCCTCTTAAAACTATTGATTGAGGGGCATCTCAGGAGTACTGGAGGTAAAGTATTGAAATATTCTGTAGCCTTAAACAAAATGGATCTTTGACCTACTGCTTTCCAAAACAAAGGAAGCTTGAAAGTGAATTTATCTTGAAATCTTGTACCAAAAGTGTTAACAACCCTGGAAAAAAAACTAGATACAACAGAGGGTATTAAGCCCAAAACAATTTTGAACATGAGAAGAGAATATTTTAACTGAATCCTGTGATCAAAAGATAGACAATCTGAATACTGTAGGAGCTGACGATGGTGGGCACAAAATGGGACTAATAAAACAAATTTTAGTATTGTATTGTATGTAACCCGAAGACCATCCAGCAGATAATTACTGGCTGAAGTGTATATAATTAGACCATAGTCCAATTTACTAAGCAAGAAATTGTTAGCTAGCAAAAACCTAGATTCTTTACTGAGGCATGTCTTTATTCAGTAAAGAACACCTATTCTTTGGTGTATTGTTTTTCTGATGAAATTAATATGTGACTCAAAAGATAATGTAGGGTCAAGGGTTAACCCTAAATATTTAAAATGATTAACCAATTCTAAAGTATTCCCATTCCGATCAGTTATGGATGGAACAGTTTCTTCACATTTCTTATTGGAAAAAAATCATGGTTTTAGTTTTATTACATTTAAAATCATGTGGTTTAAAAGTAATCAGTCTTGTAAGGAATCAAAATCCACCTGAACTTTTTTTATTGCATCATTTGGACTTAAGCCAGTACTAAACAAAACTGCATCATCGGCATACATGGTCAATGATGTCTGAGTACAGATACTTGAGACGGAATTCATATAGAAGGAGAATATTAATGGCCTCAGTATGGATCCCTGGGGCACCCCACAAATAATAGATTTTGATTGTGTAAAAAAAAAAAAACATCAATAAGGGTGGTATGAATCTATTACTTAAATAGTTAACAAACCAACTTGTGGCATGTGTCAAAAAATGTAGATTTAACAGCACACCTGGCAAGAAAGTATGGTCTACCAAATCAAAGGCCTTATATATATATATGCATAATGTGTGACAAGAACCACCACAGACCCCAAATTATGCCCACAACAGCTATCATACTTTAATTTTTGATGTGCAAATTGCCTTACCCATGTTTTCAATTCACAAGATATTGGGTAGTTGTGACAGTGTTTCTCTGCTGGGGGTAGTTGTGGGCCTGATATGGGAGAGTGGGTAGTTGCAGAGTAAAATATTGGATAGCTGTGTGAGTGTTACTAGAGTGGGATAGCTTGGGGCAAATATTGTGGTGTCAGGTCATAATATCAGGTAGCTGTGATACACTGGCAATGTTAGTACAGTGGGTAGTTGTGGGGCAAATATTGTGATATGGGGAAGTTGAAGGGCAGAATATCATGTACCTGCATTAGTGTTGCTAGAGTGAGGGTAGTTATGTGGCAGATACTGGGGTGGCATAAAGTGCATTGCAGAATGTTGAGCAGCTTCAAGAGTGGGAGTAGTTAGGGGACAGATATTGGGGTGAGGTAGTTACAGAGCATGGTACTGGGTAGTTATGAGAGGGATTCTAGAGTGGGGGTTGTTGTAAGCTAGATATTGGGGTGGGGTAGTTGTAGGGCAGACTATAGGGTAGTCAATATGAAAGGGATACTGATGTGAGGGTAGTTGTGAGCACAATACTATAGAAACATCAAAACATAGAATGTGACAGCAGATAAGGACCGCTTGGCCCACTTAGTCTGCCCATTTTCCTACCTAACAGATAAGCTGCAGTTCCTAGTTAGCCAACAGCTTACTTCCTCCTACCCCCCACTAGGACTGCCTTATGTCTGTCCCATGCATTCTTGAATTCCCCCACTGTTCTTGACTCCATGACCTCCTCAGGGAGCTGTTCCATGCATCCACAACCCTCTCTGTGAAAAAATACTTCCTCACATTACCTCTGAGCCATCCCCCCTCTATCTTCAAATTGTGCCCCCTTGTTCTTGCACATCTCTTTTTCTGAAAGATGCTACCCTCTTGGACTTTGTTGATTCCCTTGAGGTACTTGAAAGTTTCTATCATGTCCCCTCTCTCCCTTCTTTCCTCAAAGGTATACATATTAAGCTCCTTTAGTCTTTCTTCATGGGGTGGGGTAGTTGCAGGCCAGAATATTAAGCAGCTGGCTGTGAGGCATTACTAAGATGGAAGTATCTATGGGGTAAAACTAGCGGTCTGAGGTAGTTGAGGACAAATACTCTTACTTTTTTGTGGACAAGCTTTCTTTTGTCAAAATACTAACTGCATACTGCAGACAAAATAGTAATGTTACAAATGTAAAATAAATCAGATTCCTGTCAGACATATAAACAGGCACACCGAATCAGATGACTAAGAGAGCCTGCTGTAAACAGCACCACAGAAAACTCAATCAGATTTTCAGGGAATCTAATTTCTTCAGAAATCTGGTTACTACCTAACATGTAAACATGGTCATACTTTGAGGAGATGTAATTAACAAACTACTGTATAAAAGAAAGAATTAAAACTAGAGTTATTCTTTAATTAGGATTTTTAAGGATTAGCATTAAGAATATTAGTTCATAAAATAACAATATATTAAGATCTATTTTTTACATTTTTAATCAGAAGGAAAACCCATAAAAGCTATTAGAAATTCAAAAAAGAAAGAAAATAAACATGAAAAACATGAAGTTTCCACTTACTAGCATGGTGTAACTTGCTTCTATATTCATTTCAGATTTAATTTTGGTAATTCTTAGGTCAAAGGTCTGGGTCCGACAGTACTCCATCACAAGATTCAAATTATAGTTGTAAATCTACTACCACTGAGATCTGATGGAACTGAAAAAATTAGTGCAGAAAAAAAACAGTATGGAGAAAAGAAAAAAAAAATATCCAGAACTCTAACTGGAACTAAAGATAAAGAGCAAATACAATGTGCAAAATGAGAAGTGTTTGCCATATAGCAATTTAAAACAAGGAACCAAAATGATAAATACAAAATAATATCCTAAAGCGAGAATTACAGGCGATTAAAACTGTTTAGCAGCTGTTAATGAGTCATAAAACTTATAAAATATTTTGTGCAAACAAACTGTGTCCTACTCCAACAGTGCTCTTAAATTAGTCTGATCTCTAAAGAAACAAGCATTTGTCAACGCCGAATGTTTCCCTGCATGGTGTATGTGATGTAAAAACTTATTTTCTTTACTGAAAAACAAGATGAACACTCTGGGCATGCATTAAAGCATTTTAGTGCACAGTCCTACATGTTTCAGCCAATCATGTTCATGCATTTCCAATGCCATGTTATAAATTGGATTATAAAATGGCAAGAAAAAATCTAGAAATCTCATTGGCCAAGAGACATCAGCTGACTGTATGTTAAATCTCTATATATGCACAGTCATCCTGGTCCTAAACCACATCACACAATGAGCAAATCAGTCCTCATACAACCAGAACTATCTTTCATCAGTCCCCCTTCAACCAGAACTGATCTTCCATTATAAACATGACTGCTGCCTTTACACTGTAAGAAAACCTTCAACTGGGCCCTAAAAATAAAACTACCTTAAATTAAAAATAAAATAAATTAATTAAATGGTGTTTCCCTGATCATGGCACTCTCCTTACACAAATAAACAAATTAGAAACATTAAGTATTGTTTATAGTTTTCATTACAACTGTTTGTTTACTAACAGTGAAAAATCTCCCTTCTGTCTTTATCTGCTCATCAGGGAAATCTCTTATGCTTGCCTTGACAGTGATATAATTGAGTCACTGGCTCTAAAACAGGCCTTTGTTGTCTGTGTGTACAGAATGTCAGGAGAGTAACATTCTACAAGTGGAATAGAGCAGAATTTTGAATCCCTGTATTCCATGGTAAACATTCCATGATAAACATTCTATGCCTTGAGTGTGGGGAAAAACAGAAAACAAAAAACAGGATGAAGAAAGTAGGCAATACAGTAATACTTTATAAACAAAAAGAAAAGGTGGGAAAACACAGTTAAATAGGCAGAGGCAGACCCAAAGTGCCCAAATACATTACTAATGTTAATAAAAGCAAGTACATTTGAATCTTATATAGCAGAGTTTTCAGGTGAAATCTACCCTCCTTGCCCACTAAAAAAAGGCAACCTGGCAGGTTTAAAGTTTTTTTTTCCTTACTAACCTTTCACCTCAATCCTATAGCAGTTTTTCTTTTATGTACTAGACCACAGCACATAAGTAAAAAACAAAAATAAAGAGAAGGTTGCCTTCAATTAGACTATGTAACTACAGTACAGTGTAATGAAAATTAAGTTACAAACACAACTTATGTCTTACAAATTTACAAATGTTACAGTGTATTTATATGATAAAATTTACATGTGACAGAGAAATTATTTATTTTCAACCAACTCTACTAATAAATACTTTCACTGCAAAGTACTGTACTAGTTAACCTATTGCTGACATATCCTATTTTATGCATTAATAGGTACTCCTTTTTTCAGTTTTTAGATGTTTTAGAGGTGTAATGTGTTATAAAATGGTCAAGAAAAATCATGTCTCCTGATTGGTTGACAGGGCTTGGAATCCAGTGGTATAAGGAATAACAACCACCGGGTTGGGAACATTTTCCAGCCAGCTGTGCAAAGGCCACCAAGAAATAAATGCTTTCCCCACATTCTGTAATGGAATGCCCAACCTCCATGTTAGTAAAGAATCTAACTGGCAAGTGAAATCATCAAAATTTACAAAATACCATGATCCCATTACACAAACAACAACAAAATCTCACACAATAAATCAAGTAAACCTTAGTGGCCATTGCTAGCTGCATCACTGCCCCACTCCTAAACTGAACTGCAGTGTTTTTCTGAGTAGGCCACACATCCCTTTGTTCACAGTAGATGAACAACCTGCGCATCCAATCTCAGCTTCAGGAAACTGTCCTAACAACTGATTGCACACTCGTTCACCCTTCTCTCCCAAAGCACTGACAAATAAATGAAACCGCTTCTCTCCCACATTTACTGAGTACTTTAGTAATGTAGGAATCATAGTGCAATCCAGCCCTAGCTCCATCCCTGTCATACCACACTCCAGTCTCCACTGCGACACACAGCTCACATTCATAGTCTGGGTGTATAGGTGAATTGCCTCAGCAGCAGTAAAAAAAAAGAAACTGATACTTATCATGGCACTGATGTAACTCGCAATCCATAGAGGTAATCGGCCGGTGTTATGGGCTATCAGTTAACTCAAACGTACAACGCAACGCGAGTGCAGAGAGGCATTGAAATAAAAAAAGGTGATCGCTTCCCGAGATGGCAGTCACTGCGTGGAACCACCTTTCCAGAATGATTAATGAAATGACAGTGTCACAGTTCATGAGGTAGGCTCCCAAAAACCCTATGTTGAAAATTTGGTGAAAATATTCCCCAAAACGACTGTTTTACGAGCGTGCATTGCGCATTTCCTATGCACGCTCGTAACTTCAAGCATTTTTAATATTTTCACTCCAGATTTTCAGTATTGCCATTTTGCCACACCTCCCTATGAACAGTATAACTGTCATTTTTCACATCTCACCCGAAATGTGTTTTCTCCCATGTAGCGCTCAATGGCATGGTCGGTGTGCGAAATCAATGTTCTGGACAGATTAATAAAATCACAGTGACACTGTTCATGAGCAGTGGTCTTAAACTGGGTATGTTGAAAATTTGGGGAAAATATTCCCCAAAACGACTTTTACGAGCATGCGTTGCGCAGTTCGGTCGCACGCTTGTAACTTCAAGCATTTTATATTTTCACTCCAGATTTTCAGTATTGCCATTTTACCACACCTCCTTATGAACAGTATAACTGTCAGTTCACATCTCACCCAAAATGCGTTGCCAAGATGCAGCGACAAATGACGGGGTTGTGTGCTAAATCAGTGTTCAGGACAGATTAAGAAAATCACAGTGAAGTAAAGTCTCAATTCATAAACTACAACAAGTAGACTGTTGTTTGCTAATGTTGTTGGTAATTGCTATTTTTTACCATTCAAAAAAGTTTACCAAGGGACTATTTTATCTCAATGTTTCAATTAATTCTCTATTTTGTATTTAAATAAATGTTACAAAGTTTTCAAAATATAAACACCTTGTCAGTGTCCATTTTTCCATAGTTATTTCCCATTTCATAAGCGCAATAAGACACTCCAGGGTGGGGGTTGTTATATGATAACCGCACACCTAGATGCGGAAGGACACTCGGCCTTCGGCCTCGAGCCTCACCAAGCACCTAGGTGTGCGGTTATCACATAACAACCACCACCCTGTCATGTCTTATTGCTTACATGTTCGTACAAGAGCGTGTCATTGTATTGGTGATGCACACTTTTTTTTAATTTGTAGTGGTGGAATGAATAATGCAAACAATGTTGTGTCATTTTTCAATTCACCCATCTTGACACCTAAAACAATAATAACTATGGAACTCAATCCAGCCCATTATGTTTTTTCATTATACTTACTCTTTATGCTTCCTTACTCACCGCACTAGTCCCCTATCCTCAGGGAGCCCTTGGCTGTGTGTGCTTCTGTAGTTCCTCCCCAGGAAACTCCATCTGGGCTCCGATAGATCAGCCCCCATCCTGCTGTGGTTTAACCCCCAGGTGGAGAGGAGAGGGACCCCCCAAGTCCCCCCCCAGTCCATGAGTGTGCCTTGGGTGGTCTGTCGAGGCCCTTCGAAAAGCCTGGTTGTGGATTTCTCTGGCCAGCGGGTCCCATCGCCAAGCATCTGGTGCAGGGTTTTTCCACTTTTTGGTGCCACCCAATAGGACACCAGCATGCTAGAGGAGCCTAAGGTGGGGAGCACGTTGCAACATGCTGTTGCTCCAGCTCCTGGCCAACACCCTCCCACTCATTTCATGCTATCCCGCTGCACCTCCACCCATGGTCACCCAGGTGGCAGTAGAGCAGTGGGACAGGCAACCCACCCTCCCCGAAGAAGGAGAGCAGCCAGTGGGCACTTGATCCTCCTCCCCCCTGGCTGGCCCTCCAGCAACCCGAGTCCATTCCTGAACCCAGGTCACTGGCGGTACAAGCGGTAACTCTATTGCTGTGCCAGTGGGCTGGCAATCTAACGCATTATTGAGTTTTTCCACCAAGAGTGATTAAGTCTCAATGCATAACTCAAACAAGCATGGCAAGCCATGGTTTATTGTGTGTGTATTTTATATGTTCAGATAGCTATCATGTGCAAGGCAAACAAACCAAAAAAAAAAGCTTTTGGCATGGAATGCAGAATGTCGAATGCCTTGCAAAGTCTGTATTCCTTCCCTTGATGTTAGGCAGACCATGCTCACAAGCAACATGAATCCCAGTCACTTTTATTTGGTCTCTAACGTACATCATGTATGAACCTTGCACTCTTTCAGGGCACCTAAGTCACAGTGGGAGTAGCAAAGAGTGCTTACCAGCCACAGGTTAGAACACAGGTCAGAGGGAAGGGACTATTAGCATTCTAACGAATAGTCTCAACATCAGTAAAGTTATAAGCAGTGTTCTATTTTAGCTTGGAACTGCATCACGATTAGGTAGCATCCTGAAATTGCTACAATATGTCTTCAATATGCAACATCATGTCACTCGATTGTTCCTTGGCAGCACTGGAAAGTTAAGAACAATTGGAAAATGAAGGGGTCAATTCCCAACCCACACTCCTACTACCCCCAGTGGGCCTGCCTTACAGATCTAGTGCAAGTTCGAGGGGGGCTGTAAAATGGAACTCCTCCTCCTCACTGCATGTCTGCCTTGGCCTCCACCACTGAATGGTATAGAACAGGGCCATCAGCATAATGTACCCTTAGTCTTGCAGGCAAATGATTTAGAAATTTGAATTGAGCTAGTCTGAGTGCCTTCAAGCAGGGGCTGTACTCCACTGGTTGAGCCTGTACCATGGGTGCATATTCATGATCAAAGTACAAATGCACATGTTGCCACTGCACAGTTTTCATTTGCCAGGTCTTGGGTAGCTCCTCTTCTTTGAGCCTGTAGTCCAAATAAGGCATAATAACTGACCTCGGTCTTTCCTCTGGAGGTGTTTTGGGGCCAAAGGCTCAGTGCACATGTTTGATGTTAAAGCAAAATTCTGTGGGAACCCAGAGTCCCTTTCAAGAGCTGTTCAATGAATACAGAAATCTGCAGTCACTCTGCCACTTCAGGGAGACTGTATATGTATAGACTGTTTTGTCTTAGCCTCCCCTCCAAGTCATAAACCTAAAACCAACAACAGAGGCTTCATAGAGTATGGTGTAACAGGAACTGCAATGTTTCAAGTTTCAAGTTTAATTTATTGGGGATAAAGGCTTTGAGCAAATGTTCATTCACGGTGATGTCCCTATATATAATTATTCTAGTCATGTGTCACAACAAAAATAACATGTGTACAAACATGAGCTAATAAACTCTAGAAAGCTGACCAGGCTGGGTGACAAACTATCATCCATTTCATCTGGCATCTCCTTCTCTGAGAGTCTACCAGTCTGGGAAAGGAGGCAGATGGACAGAAGGTCAGAGAAGGGGAGATAGGGGAGCTAAACATGTGGCTCAAGGGCTGGTGCCAGGAAAAAGGACACACATTTGTAGGGAACTGGCAAAAGTTTTGGGAGCGAAAGTTCTTTAAATTTAATGGACTGCATCTGACTAAGGAGGGAGTCAGTGCATTGGGACAGAAGTTTGATGTCTTTGCAGAAAATTTAAACCAGCAAATGGGGAGAGGGGTGCAGCACCCCATACGTCAAATGGGAAGAATGCCCCTCCCCCCTCAGCTAGTGGTCAAACAGGAGTTCAGCATGTTTGCTGTTCATTTGCATCACCAGGTAAGGAAAAAGGTCCAGCTCCCCATACAACGCACAGGGGGAACGCCAATGAAATCTGGCCAATGGAAAATCATGTACACAAATGCTCAGTCTAGGAAACAAGATCCCAGACCTGCAGACAATAATGACAGAGGTTAAACTGGACATTGTAGCAATTAGTGAGACGTGGTTTACCAGTAACCACACTTGGGAGACTTCAGTACGTCGCTATGAACTGTTCAGAAGAGACTGAGTTGCAAAAATTGGGGGTGAAGTGGTCCTGTATGGCAATGAAAATGTCAAAGCTACAGAAATTCAAAATACACATAAGGAGCCAGAAGAACTGTGGGTCACCCTGGAAACAGGAAATGGGACAGCCATGAGAACTGGGGTTGTCTACAGGCCCCCAGACCAGGGGGAGGACATAGCTACATTACCGATAGAAGATATACAAACCATGACAGCTAAAGGGGAGGTTCTGATAATGGGAGACTTCAACATGCCAGATACAGATTGATCAATACCAGCAGGAACATCTGCCAGAACTAGACACATGGTGGATTCCCTGCAGGGAGAGGGCCTCAAACAACTGGTACAACCCACAAGAGACAGGGCTATCCTAGATCTAGTACTGACTAACAGGGAAGGGATCACAGATCTCCAGGTAGAAGGTCACCTGGGGGCCAGTGACCATCACATGGTATGGTTCAGTTTGGCCACTACAACTAAATCATCCCATTCCCAGGCAAAAATATGGGACTTCAGAGGAGCTGACTTTGATAAGATGGCCAACAGAGTTAAACTAGCCCTGGCAAAAAGAAATACAGGTGAGGGGGTACAGGCAAAGTGGGCAAGCATTAAGGATGCAATACTTGAAGCAACATCCCATTGTGTTAGAGAGAAAAGGAAGTGCAATAGAAGGAAACCACTTTGGTTCTCAGAAACAGTAGCAGAAAAGGTCAGAGCCAAAAGGCTGGCCTTCAGGAAATATAAGGGAACGCAGCAGGATGAAGATAGAGAGGCATACCAAACTTCCCTAAGGGAAGCAGGGAAGGCAGTAAGGCAGCGAAGGCCCAAACCAAGGAAACACTAGCACAGACAGTAAAAGAAGGTGACACAACTTTCTCTTGATACATTAGTGAAAGGAGACAGTCCAGAGGGGGTATTGCTAAGATCAAAGAAGATAAGGGTGTGTGTGAGGAGGAGGACCATGTAAAATCATCTATCTTAAATAGATACTTCTGCTCAGTATTTACTGAAGAGAAGGTAGGGCAGGGCCCACAGCTCAGCACCATGGACACAGGGGGGAGGGAGGTGAGCACTAGTCCCTTCACAAAAGAAAGGGTCCTACAAGAGCTCGATAAGCTCAGGGTGGACAAGGCAATGGGACCTGATGGCATACATCCCAGGGTGCTAAAAGAGCTAGGGTGGAACTAGCAGAGCTATTATCAGAACTGTTTGGTGAGTCTCTGAGCACAGGAGAGGTCCCAGAAGACTGGAGAAGGGCTCATGTGATCCCGCTCCACAAGAGTGGTAGCAGGGAGGAGGCAGGGGACTATAGACCAGTCAGTCTTACCTAAGTAGTTGGCAAGATTATGGAGGCACTCCTTAAGGAAAGGATAGTGCAACACCTGGAATCCACAGGAGCACGGGATCCAAGACAGCATGGGTTTACAAAAGGAAGGTCCTGTCAAACTAATCTCATAAATTTCTTTGACTGGGTAACCAGAGTGGTGGACCAAGAGGGAGCAGTTGATGTCGCCTACCTTGACTTCAGCAAAGCTTTGGATACTGTTCCACATAGAAGATTGATTAATAAACTGGGTAGGCTTGGGGTGGGTCAGAAGTTGGTCAACTGGGTGGCAAACGGGTTGACAGGCAGAAAACAGAGAGTGGTGGTAAATGGTATACAGTCAGAAGAGATGCAAGTCACAAGTGGGGTACCTCAGGGATCAGTCCTTGGGCCAGTCCTCATCAATATCATCATCAGTGACATTGCAGATGGACTGGAGGGTAAGGTTTGTCTGTTTGCAGATGACACCAAGATCTGCAACAGAGTAGATGATCCAGATGGGGTGAGCAGAATGAGAAGAGATCTGGATAAACTCGCAAAATGATCGGAAGAGTGGTAACTGGGGTTTAATGCAAAGAAGTGCACAATCATGCACATGGGGAAGAGAAACCCTGAAGCCACCTATAAGCTGGGAGGGGAGTTGCTGGCAGTCACAAGGGAAGAAAGAAACTTGGGCATCATCATCACTGATGACCTGAAATCACCCAATAAGACCACTAAAGCAGTAGGTAAGGCTAGGGGGATGTTAGGGTGTATTAGTAGGGGTATCACAAGTCGGAAGAGGAAGGTAATAATCCCTCTTTACAAGACACTGGTTAGGCTTCATCTGGAGTACTGCGTGCAGTACTGGAGGCTACACCTTCACAAGGACATTAACCAAATTGAGGCAGTCCAGAGAAGGGCAACCAAAATGGTGCAGGGACTGCATCAGAAAACATATGAGGACAGATTAACGGAGCTCAACATGTATACCGGAGCAAAGGAGGGAGAGGGGTGATATGATCGAAACATTCAAACACCTTAAGGGCATTAACAAGGTGAAAGAGTCTAACATGTTTCAATATAAGAAAAATAGCAGGACAAGAGGACACAGCATGAAATTAGAGGGAGGCCGATTAAGGGGCAATGTGAGGAAGTTATTTTTCACAGAAAGGGTGGTGGATGCATGGAATGGCCTACCTCAGGAAGTGGTGGATATGAACACAGTGCAGGGCTTCAAACAGGCATGGGATAGGCATAAGGGAGCAATACAGATGAGTACGAATAGATAGGCCATTGACAGAGCAAAGGCCGAAGGCACATTCATAAGGTAGAAAAAAAAATGGGCAAACTGAATGGGCCTTGAGGTCCTTATCTGCCGTCAACTTCTATGTTTCAACTTCTAAGCACACAATTATAAAATGCCTAATAAACAACATTTACATTAGGTACATCAGTCAAGTTAAATGCAAGCAATTAGACAAAACATAGACCAGAATCACAATGCATTGCTGAGGAATGAGATTGTTGTTCCCTAACATACATCAAACTGGGCTCAGTTTGGGTCATGCTTTGTCAGTTTCAAGCACTCTTATGCTCTCTTTTTGTATTGATCAGGGCTCAGTGTCGCTCAAGTGCTACAAGTTCAGTTTTCATACAGTGAGGAAAGTTTTTTTTTTACTCTCACTCTAGCGCAAAGCGAGAATGCTGAGTTACTTTTGTTGATCATTCAATCAGGACAGTTTACAAGTTTCAGTCAGACTCTGAAGCTGTAACTGAACAAGCCCATTTTACCTTTCTTCAGTCACACACTGCAACACCAAGCTGCAAATGCTGCTCATTCAGCACATAGGACACTGAGCTGGAGGCACTCTCCCGTATTCGGTATCACGCAGGGCTCAGTGCTTTTATTTTCAGTAAGCGTTGTTTTAAAGGCAGATCACAATGAGGAGACTGCTACAATGAGTGAGTATTGAGAAGTCAGCATATACTGTGGGAACCATGCTTGCTGAGTGCAGTGAAGGAGGAGCAGCATGGAGAGACCAACTAACAGACCTGAGTAAGTGAGACCCTGTGCGTGGGCCGCGGATGCCTGGGCAGAATGGAGGTGCGTGCCCTCTCACTCCACTGGAGGAGTTGCCAGTACTGCTGCTGCTTCCCCAACCCCCCCGAGACACCGTGCAATGCCAGCCCACCAGAGATGGCACCTCTTGAGGTCCCATCCTGGCCGCCACTATCCGGAATCCATGACAGCTGGGAATCACCTCCAAATCATCCTAAAGATAACAGAACAGCAGCACTTGATATAACATTGCAGTACTACATGGCTAATGCAGGCAAGATTAAATAACTGGATTGGGGAAAGATATTTCCTCATGCAGAGGTATTTTTTTTTTATATCCAACACTGCAAGGTGGCAAAGGAGTGGCAGGCAGCAGGGAAGAGGAAGGGAAAAGGGGCAAGCAAAAAAATTGGGGAATCACGATCCACAGTCATAAAGCCACTCAATTACTTGCCGGGTTGCTTTATGCAAATGAAAGGACAGAATTGCTCTCTCATTGGAGCACTTCACTCCTTTCAAGTACACTAAGTTTCAGCCAATAAAGATGCACCCACTGCCATCATCAGTTTGCGTGCTCATTTTCTTGGCTTTTGACTAGGATTACAGTTTTAAAGGGCATGAGACCTTCAACTACAGATTCAGCTGTGGTGCTGGAAGAAGGCAGGCTAGGATCTAATGAATCTGAAAGTTTCAGGTTTAACCAAATGTTACCAAATTTGAGGGTGGGGTGGTGGGATAGAGAGCCTACCACAAAGGGTCTGTATCCCAATAATTTTCATTCCATAGACGGCTGAGATGTAAACAGCCAAAAATAGGGGCTAAATAATAAACTGCCTACTCAGTAGTGTAAACATCCCAAAGATAGTTTCAGGGGAACCTATATGGCAGCCAAACAACTTTCCGAGGCTCATTATGTTTGATGGAATATTACTATCTTTCAATAATTTTTCACTGAGGTTTCAAGCAACCACAGACAGTTTTTTTTTTCAAATGCAAACCATGCTGAAGTTCAGTGTCTGACTCTGTGGCTGAGGAGGGTCAAATTGTTGCAAAGTTGATACAGGTACCATCCAACTTGAAAACTGAATAATGGGGTAGGGGGACACTCATACTATATCAGTCTTACATTGCAGTAGGAGCACTGTTGCATTTTTACATCTTATATGTACTTGCAGTGATTAAAAATTGAATTAGAAATAAGTGGATGTATAAAAAGATTTTTAGTGTATGTGGGGAGCAACCCAATTAAGGGGGAAGGGTACATGAGGCACTTAGAAATGTCCCTCTATCCAGGGACCCAGGTGGGCCAGTCCAACGTGACTGAGTGATACACTGTACAGTATCTTGCTAGATGATGGGCAGGCTGAGAGTGTTACTCATAAACACAGTTGTATATAGCCAACCACCCACATCTGTTCATGCATGAACCTGTTCCCTAAACCATTGGGGCGGAGTAGGGTTGTCAAAATCAACTATAAAAATACCTATTATTCCCAAGCTTAGCTGGAGCTGTGCGTGATGGTTCACCAATGATATCACAGGGTAAACTAACTTGTTTTACTGGATTTTGCTCAACCTCTTGGTTCTGGCAGTGAGTACAGACTCAGGCTAGATATACAGGTGCACAAGGAGGGGCCTCAGGTCTTTTTTCACCTGATAAAGAAAATAGAATTAAAAGTCACTTCCTACTCCTCCCATGGTCACTTTGTTCTTCTAGGCACTGGTTGTTGGTTAGACAGTCTGACTGTAGTACCGTGCCAGGAGAATGCTGCAGGTATTCCACGTACCCACCAAAGACAGCCCATCTATCTATCTATCTATCTATCTATCTATCTATCTATCTATCTATCTATCTATCTATCTATCTATCTATCTATCTACAGTATCCATCTAGCTATCTCTCTATCTATCATCTATCTATCTATCTATCTATCTATCTATCTATCTCTCTATCTATCTCTCTATCTCTCTATCTATCATCTATCTATCTATCTCTATCTCTCTATCTATCTATCTATCTATCTATCTATCTATCTATCTCTCTATCTCTCTATCTATCTAATCTATCTCTCTCTCTATCTCTCTCTCTATCTCTCTCTATCTATCTATCTATATCTATCTCTATCTCTCTATCTATCTATCTATCTATCTATCTATCTATCTATCTATCTATCTATCTATCTCTATCTATCCAGCTTCATTGCACAAATAAAAACTGTTTCAATGCACCAGTTAACATTCCACTTAATGCCTCAAAAATAGGGAAATGTGGTGATAAGATTTTTAACCCTAATTCACCCTCAAAGCAGCAAAAGGACATGACCGCACAAGCAAATGCAGATGGTCATCATCTGGTAAGACAAGCAACATACAACTGTTTCCAAATGACACAGAAGGCATCCATCATCATGGCCTAGTGCTTCTGCAGCCATGGATACACATGCACACTTCAGCAAATACACACCCACTTCTGGCTGCAGATAGAAATCCATAATACTGCTACCACAACATTTAGCTTCGGCAGCAGTCGATCTTACTTCGAGAAACAGCTCTTGCAGCAGGTTACACCATTAGGACTGAAGCTGGCAGGCGCCAGGACCCCACGGAAATTTTCTAGCTAGCAGTATTCAGCAGGGACTGCTCCTAACGTCGGTCCCGCCCCCGACTTCAGGCACAGTACATAAGGGGGCGGTCCCCCAGAATCCCCAGTTCTTTTCCCGCCATCGACTCGCCAGCCTCGGGCTCTCGGTCTCTACCTAGCACACAACGACTTAGAACTTCAAGAGTTTCTACTTAACTAATGTCCTCTTCAACTCCTTCATTTGAGGGTCACCCTTCAAAGTGTGCCTGCAGAAAACAGATCCCTTTCAAGGATACTCATTCTTCCTGCGTGCTGTGCTTAGGCCAGGACCACGATACCAAGGCCTGCACCTTTTGCCAAGGGTTCAACAGCCGCGCCAGGATCCACCATCAGAAGACACTTCAGGCTTACCTGCTAGAGGAAAAACTTAGTAGGATGGACAAAGAACCTTCCCACAGGGGCGATTCTTCCTCCAAGGTCCACAAACACCGGGACAAGCACCGGGAGAAGACAAGGTCCAGATCCCCGAACCGGGCCTCGGATTCACAGAGCTCAGGCTCCACCCGATCGGACTGCTCTCCCTCCAAGACTAGGTCTCAGCCCCCTCCGGTGAAGGTCCGGGCTTCCAGCGGTTCTTTGACTCTTCAGCCCATCAAGACTTCCAGGACCTCGGCTTTCTCTACTCCCTCTCGGGCCTCTTCGAAGTCCTCTGAACGCCACAAATCTTCCTCTTCCACCCGACGTCGGGACCCTGACTCCAGGTCAGTCTCCCAGCCCCCTAGGGGCCCGGATCCTCCACCCAGGAAGATGAAGGACCTGACGTCCCTCAAGCAGACGACGGACCCGATGTCGGCCAAGCACCCGACGTCAACCAAGCATCTGAAGTCGGACAGGCGTTCGCCGGAGCCAAGGACATTGGCCAAACACCAGACACTGGCCAAGCATTCACTGGACCCAAAGTCACTGGCCAAGCGACCGACATCAGCTTCACCGGAGCCAAAGACCGCCCCCCCCAGTCACCGGTAGACACCAGTCACAGGGACTCCATGGAGGAGGACACCGCATTGCCTGAAGACCAGGCAGGAGACACAGAGGATGCTGGGCTTCTGAGGGAACCTTTGCCCACCCCGGAGACACCTGAGGACCCGACACCCGACCCCGGCGACAGACCACTGGCACCAGGCCAGTTGTCGGGCATGAATATTCAAGAAGTAAAGGATCTCTTTACTTTCTGGGGGGACACCATCCGTAAAGACGTGGTCCCAGTAAAGCCTTCTCCTCCCCCTACTCCTACTCCTTCACCTCCTACACTCCCTCCACCACAGGGGCCAGCAGGACGACCACCAACCCCCAAGAAGCAGACTCCACCTCCCTGGGGTAGATCCCAGGATTGGAGAAGGCCTCCTTCAAGATCTCCATCAGGGTCTCCCAGCCCCAAGCGACCCAGACATCGGCGGTATACTCCGTCAGGGGAAGACTCCAGATTGGATACCTCGGATTACTCCAGATCTCCTTCTCCACTCAGCATTTCATCACTTGACCCACATGACCTTCCCAGGTCTCCTCCGGATGGTCCCTCTTTCTCTGAGATCATGAGGCACATCCAGGACAACATGGGGTGGGATGCTGAAGACCTCAACCCTAAAAGGCAGCACCTTGCCCATTATCTTTGGCAGAAAGACCCAAAGCCTGTGGTAGTGCCACCCTTAGTGGACACCTTTGCGGACGTCACCAAGGCTGCGTGGAAGCATCTGCACTCCACTCCTGCAGTGCTGAAGAAAGCTGACTGCCTGTACAAGGCCCCGAGAGAGGACCAGTACCTGGCTCAACAACCGCTGGCAGACTCCCTGGTCATTACGGCCTCACACGACCGGTCCCAAAGACCGCAACACATGAGCACACAGCCACCGGACCAGGAATCCAAACAATTGGACACCCTGGGGAGATGTATGTATGCAGCTGCTACATGCTCCATAGGTCCCTGATTTACCTAACCCACATGGTACAGTTTCAGAACACCCTATGGGAACAGGACCAGGACCTGGTCAATAAGCTTCTGGATGGCGAGCAGAAGGCGGAGCTCCTAAACCTTCTCCACACTGGGTCTGATGTGGGGACCCAAGTATTACGAGCCACATATGATTCTGTGGACTCATCCACCAGAGCTGCAGCTTCAGGCGTCTGCCTCCGGCAACACTCTTGGCTCCATGTCTCCGGCTTCACCCCGGATGTACAGAAGAACATTCTTGATGTCCCCTACAATGGCGAGGTACTCTTTGGTGAACCCTCGGAGAAGGTGATCACCAAACTCCAGGACGCTGGGAAGGCAGTCAAGTCTGTACAGGCCATGTACAGACCCAGGCCCGGTTCCTTTCGTAGGAACCAGAGCCTTTTTCGCAGCCGGCAACAAAGGTAGCAGCCACGTTCCGGCCAGCAACAAAGGGGCACCTTTCAGCAGAAAGCCCAGGCTAAGTCATCCCCAGGCAGAGCCCAACGCTACACTAAACCAGCCCAGCCTGCAGGGACCAGTGCTGCTACAGCATGACTCCTTCCCGGCCCCTGGCCCTCCTCTGGATCAACGGGAGCAAAAGGTCAGGGGGTCACATCGCTCGCCACTTTTCAGGGTGGCAGTCAATTACCACTGACCGGTGGGTTCTCCAATTGGTCAAGAAAGGTCACTTCATAGAATTTCTCGACTACCCACTGGCAAGACCTCCTCTGCTTTCCCGTTACTTTGGTCAACATACCCTGCTTATACAGCAGGAGGTGCTTGCGCTCCTGGAAAAATAAGTGATACAGCATGTTCCACAGAACCAGAGGGGTGCAGGATATTATTCTCACTTCTTTCTGGTTCCCAAGAAAACAGGGAACCTCCATCCGATACTGGACCTCAGTGACCTCAACGAGTCGGTCCTGTACAAACGCTTCCACATGGTGACCCTCCCAGGTCTGATTCCCATGCTCAAGCAGGGAGCCTTTCTAGCATCCTTGGACATGCAGGACGCTTGCCTGCATATACCCATCACCCAAGTGCACAGGAAGTTTCTGCGCTTCGAGTTCCAGGGTCACCATTATCAGTTCCGAGCCCTCCCTTTTGGACTTTCATCGACATTTCGGGTATTCATGAAGTGTATGGTGGTCATAGCAGTGACTCTGAGGAGGTAAGACCACTATGTGTTCCCCTACCTGGATGACTGGCTTCTCATGGCACCCTCTCGGGAGGCCTTGATGTCCGCCATTCATTATACTCAGTCTCTGTTCGAGACACTGGGCATCATGATCAATCAAGAGAAGCCATGCCTGGTTCCATCCCAGACTCTGCAGTTCATAGGCGCAGTTCTGGACACTGTCCAAGGGAAAGCCTTTCTTCCCCAGGACAGAGCGGAACACATCAATCCCTCATCAGGGACATTTCGGCAAAGAAGACCGTTCCTGCCATATTGGTCCTTTGCCTGCTCGGACACATGGCTGCAGCCATTGCGACAGTCCCGCTTGCTTGTCTCCACATGTGGGTCACCCAATGGATGTTACGGGTCCAATGGGATCAAAAGCAAGACCATCCATAGCTTCCAATCTGGATCACAAAGACCATAATCCGGGATTGGCAATGGTGGCTAGATCCGAAGAATCTTTCGGCAGGGGTCCCTTTCATTGCACCGTCTCCAATTGTGACTCTCTCCACAGATGCCTCAGGGCTTGTATGGGGAGCACACCTCGAAGGTGTCTGGTCTCAGGGCCTGTGGACAGCCCAAGAGACTCATCTCCACATAAACATCCTGGAAATGAGAGCAGTTCTTTACGCCCTGCAGGCCTTCCAGTCGGAGATTCCACCGGGTACTCTTCTGTTACAAACAGACAATTCCGCGGTGATGTATTACCTCAACAAACAAGGAGGCACCCATTCCTACCTGCTTTGCAGGGAGGCCATGAGAGTGTGGGATTGGGCTTTGCAAAAGGGCACAAACCTCATTGCTGTTCATGTCCCAGGAGTGGACAACGTCATCGCAGATGGCCTGAGCCGCTCTCAGGCCAGAGTCCATGAGTGGGAACTACTCCAGGAGGTAGTAGAGGATCTGTTCCATGGATGGGGTACACCAAAGTTGGACCTTTTCACGTCCCCATCCAACGCAAAACTGCCCAATTTTTGCTCGCTAAATCCAGGGCCTGGTGTTTTCTGGTGAGACACATTGTCCCTCTCCTGGGCGGGCAGATTCCTCTATGCCTTTCCCTCCTTTCTGTTGATTCAGAGGGTTCTTCTGAAACTTCGCAGAGAGCAAGCGACGCTGATACTCATCGCGCCGTTCTGGCCCAGACAGACCTGGTTCCCTCTACTACACCAGCTATCTCAGGAACCTCCGGTGCCTCTGCCAATCAGTTCTCACTTGTTGTCTCAGGAGGAGGGCTCCTTGGTCCATCTGGACCTTCGTTCATTGAGCCTGTATGCTTGGCTCCTAGAGACATAGCCATTTTGTGACACGGGGTCTCACAAGAGGTAGATGACATCATGGCTGCAAGAAAAATGGCCACTCATGCCACTTACACCACGAAATGGTGCTGTTTTTGCCTATAGGCTCAAGTGCAGGGGTTTTCGCCTCTAGACTATCCAGAAAAGTCAGTGTTGGACTACCTCCTGTCTCTTTTTTAGACAGGCTTGGCCTACTCCTCGATCAAAGTACACCTCTGTGACATATCAGCCTATCATTGTCTGATAGACCAATGCACCATATCCCAGTTGAACATAGCATGAGCCTTTCTGAGAGGTATTCTCCACCTTAGACCTCTAATTAAGGATCCAATTCCACTATGGGATCTACCCTTTGTCCTGGAGCAGCTCACACTGCCACCCTTTGAACCAGCAATGGATTGCGAGCTACGTCTTCTCACTTGGAAGACATTGTTTTTAGTTGCCGTTACTTCCGCCAGAAAAATTTCTGAACTCCATACACTCATGTGCAAAGAGCCTTATTTGGTTTTTCACCAAGACAGGGTATCCCTGCAGACTAATCCCAAATTTCTGCCTAAGGTGGTCTCAGCTCTCACCCTTAATCAAGACATCGATCTACCAATGTACTTTCCCAACTATTCAAATCGAGGAGAGGCCCTGTTGCACACCTTAGATGTGCATAGGTGTCTCCAATACTACCTGACCAGAACCAAACACCACAGAAAATCAAACCAGCTTTTTGTCTCCTTCACCCACAGGATGATGGGAGCTCCTATTTCTAAACAGTCGCTGTCCAGGTGGCTCATTCAGTGTATCACGTTCTGTTAGCAGAAGCGTAACAAACCCTGACCAGGTGCGGTCAAGGGTCATTCCACAAGGGGGGTGGCTACCTCCTTTGTGGACCTTAAGAATGTGTCCACCTTGGCCATCTGTGCTGCAGCTACATGGAGCTCTGTACACACTTTCATCAGGCATTACAGCCTAGATATTGCATCGAGGAGAAGAGCAGATTTTGATCTAGCAGTCCTTCAAGGACTTCTGTCTTAGGCTTTGGTTTCACTAAGGATTTCTACCTTCCCTCCTCCCAATGGTGTGGGATTTCCATGATTGCCTGGGAATCAGTCCTAATGGTGCAACCTGCTGCAAGAGCTATTTCTCGAAGTAAGATAGTACAGTTACGTAAGAACTTACCGTAACAGTAGATCTTCAAGAACAGCTCTTGCAGCAGATACTTTCCCTCCCACCATCCCTGCTGGAGGTAGATTCTAGTTCCAATAACCTTCTCCTAGGATCAGGTGTCTCAGCATCTCTCTGACTGCCATTTGAAGGCAGATCCTCTCCTCTTCTGATGTCATCCAGTGGCCGGGAGTCTCTGGCGGGAGAACTGGGGATTCTGGGGGACCGCCCCCTTATGTACTGTGTCTGATGTCGGGGGCAGGACCGACGTCAGGGGCGGTCCCCACTGAATACTGCTAGCTAGAAAATTTCTGTGGGGTCCTGGCGCCTGCCGGCTTCAGTCCTAATGGTGTAACCTGCTGCAAGAGCTGTTCTCAAAGATCTACTGTTACGGTAAGTTCTTACATAACTGAAGTATACACATGCACTTCAACACATACACACCCACTTGTGACTGCAGATAGAAATCCATGATACTCATATCACAATACCATTTACGAATGTAGGATCAGTGCTACTGCACCAACAGATACAAATCCTTTATTCCCAAACTACAAGAATATTTTCTTCTGGGGCCTGCACTTTTGCAGCCGGATATAGAAATGTAAGATACCCCAATCAGCATAGTACTTCTGTCTACAGAAGTACAGGCCATTGTGTAGCCTACAATTCTGTAGACACAGATAAATTATATAGTGTAAGATATACACAACCACTCCTGTCAGAAGCACAATTCATGTGGGTCCTGTGCTTCTGCAGCCACATATATACTAATCCAGAATATCCAGATTACAACAGTACTTCTGCAGCCACAGATACACTTGTGCAGTGTAGGACATACACACCCACTTCTGGCTACTAAAGAAGGGGCCACTGTGGGGCCTGTGCTTCTGTAGCCACATATACATATCCAAGATAACCAGTTTAGAAAAGTACTTCTGTTTGCTGAAGTGCAAGACCCTGTGGAGCTCACATTTCTGCAGAAATGAATAGAATTGCACACTCTAAGACATGCATGCCTGACTCTGTCTGCAAAAGCACAAGCACCTGTGGAGCCTGTGCCTCTGCTGTCATAGATACAGTACTGAAACCTCAACTGTACCTGTCATCAGACTATGGGGCCTGCATTTCTGCAGCCACAGATAGAGTTGCTTACTATAAAATATACACACCTATTTCTGTCATCTGTGTTGGGTATCATGCATTTTTATCTGTAGTTGCAGAAGTGCATGCTATTGCAGGGCCAGTTGTTCTTCAAACTAGAAGTGGATGTATATGTGTTGAAGCATGCTAGTGTATCCATGGCTGTAGAAGCACTAGACCATGATGATGGATGTCTTTTGTGTCATCTGGAAACAGTTGTATGTTGTTTGCTTTACCAGATGACAGTAATCTGTGGTTGCTTGTGTGAACTTGTCCTTTTGCTGCTTGGGGGGGAGTTAGGGATGGAAGCCTAATTTCCCTACTTTTGTGGCATCAAGTTGAATCCTAATTGGTACATTAATGCAGTTTTTTTGCAATGAATATCTATCTATCTATCTATTTATCTATCTACCCATCTATCTATCTATCCTCTGCCATATCCATCATTTTGTCCTCATTTTTACTTTTTTGTTTACTCTTCGATGCTTTTACTCTTTTCTGGTTCCATTAAGCTATTTGAATTTTTTCTTTTTATTTATTTTTAAACTTTAAACTTTTTTAAACTTTAAAATGATCATAGCAGTTTGTCCCAATTTGGAATCTTCCTTATTTGGTAAGGGATCACTGGCAGGGTCAAGTGATCAGTATCCTATATAAATGGCTTGAGTGAGTGATTCTAGCAGTAGCCTGGCATGGCATTTTACACATATAGGCCAGGCAAAGGGGCCTGTGATAAGAGAACATGATAGAATTGATCAAACAGTCCACTCCATTTATACCGCCCATGGTTAAAATGGGCAATCAGCTATAGCGGGCAAAAGTCCAAAACCAGTTGCCAATTACAATAGAATCCCATGGTAAAGAAGTCAGTTACATCGTTTGTTGTCTGCCTGCTATAGTGGGCAGATTCTGCCAGGTGTTGAGGGTTTTTACACCCCATAACCGGTTAGCAATTAGCGTGTTAATTGCTAAGCTAATGCACAGCGGTTTATTGTTGCTACATAAAAGAGGTGCTACAGCACCTTCGGAGTGCTCAGTGTGTCTCTGGACTGCTGTAACAATGGCTGGCAAAAGAAAGGTGATGTCCCTAAGTGAAAAAATCAATGTCTTTAAAAAGATTGATGAGCTGCCCAAGATGAGCCAGCAAGACTTGGCTCAACACCTGAGTCTCCCAAAATCAACTGTGACTGATCTACTGAGATCAGCTCTTTACATAATGGAATGTGAATCACAATTCTGACTGCAAAAGGAAGTGGGAGGGCAAGGATGGGGAGGTGGAATCAGCCCTCCTCCACTGGTTTCAAAATGCCAGCTGTTGGGATGCACTGATCAGTGGTCCGTTGCTAGCTCAAAAAGCCCAGCAGCTAGCCACATCCCTTGGTTAAGAGGACTTCAGCCCTTCAGAAGGCTGGCTTCAATGCTGGAAATCCAGGATTAATATCAGTTTTAGAAGGGCACATGGAGAAAAATTGAACTCCAGTGAAGCCAGCGCAGAGCAGTGGCTAGTGAATGTTCTCCTAGGGATCCTGGAGAGGTATGAGCCTAAAAATATTTTTAACTGTGATGAAACTGGGCTTTTCTATCAATGTGTTGGTTATGGGACCTTAGTTTTTAAAAGTGAGCCTTTGCTTGGATCTAAAAAAAAAAAGGAAAGAATCTCTGTTCTCCTTTACTGCAACATAGATGGCTTGGAGAAGCTCAAGCCAGTCATTGTGGGCAAGTCTCGAAACCCACGCAGCTTCCATGGAATTCATCACCTACCGTGCTAACAATTCTTCATGGATGACTGGTGACATTTTAACAGACTGGGTGAAGACATGGGATCACAAATTGAGGTGGCACAAACTCATCCTTCTACTGGACAGTTTTTCTGGGCATCCAAATGTTGCTGGACTCAGAAACATAAGACTGGTGTTTTTGCCACCAAACACCACTTGCCTCATACAGCCACTTGACATGGGCATAATCTATAGCCTAAAACAGCACTATGTCTGTGCCATCTGTGAAAAGATTTTGAACACCCTAGATGTCAGCCCAGAAATGAATGCATCTCTGTGTGAAGCAAATCACACTGTTGGATGCTGTGAGGTTTCAAACAAAATTCATGGGACATGGTGTCTGAGGTGACGATCCAGCACTGTTTTAAGAAGGCTGGATTTGTGCTGCATGATGCTACCCCTGCAGAGCAACCCTCACTGTCTAATGAGCCTGACCTAGCTGCCCCCAAAATGCTGGAAACAGAAAACATACCTGTTCCTGATGGACTGTCTGAGGAACAGTTTCAGGAGCTGTGTCACCTAGGCAATAATGACTCTCCACCTGAAGGAGGGATGGATGACATCCAGGAGGTGATTGGAGCACTTAGAGGTGATGATGGCATCGAAGAGGAGGAGGAGGATTTGGACCCAGAAGCAACCAGGGTGAAAGAGGAGGCAATGGTTACCACTATTGATGTTCGCTCTGCCCTTTTTTGACATTACGAAGGGCCATGGAACAGCATGCTGAGTACGAGCCAAACTGGGATATGCTATGAAAAACAAAGGAAACCTGGTGTCCCTACTGCTGCAAATAGACTGTCCAGACTTGGATCACCGAGTTCTTCCCTGGACACAAGTAAGCATAGCGCCGTGGTTCTGTGGCGTTACTGTGATTTACTACTGTGATTTACTATGAATTAGTGTGCTTCAGTTTTTCAGTTTTTCAAACGAGTTTAACAGAGTTAAAGTCTGCAGAAAGTACTGAATGTGCTTTACAGTATATGCTTTATATGCTTCATATGCCTTACTGAGTGTGTTTGCCCACATTTTGGTAACTATGGCATTAATGCCATTAACTTACAGCCCTACTTCTGATAGAAGCCTGCATTTGGTTACATTGTCCATCTCATATACCAGGCAAACTGACTTAACACAAACTTGCCCGGTATAAGCAGTGGCCACTCTACTTACATAATATGTACTGTAAGTTTTATTTTCTTTAGAGATTGAGTAATGTAATAGCATTATTGGAGTAGGACACAACTCCATACATTTTTTTTCTGCAAGATTTTTCAATTCCTTCAGATGTCAATGGTGACAAGTTTGTAACTCTAATCCAAATCTTGTGCTGGATTACTGTTGAACCCAGAATTTTCACCTAAGAACTGTCAAAATCAGATCTGAAATGAATATGGAAGCAACTTACACCATAGCTAGTAAGTGGAAACTTCATATTTGTCATATATTTTTTTGTTATTTCTAGTAGCTTTTAGGAGTTTCCTTCTGATGACATATATAAACAAGCATTTGTCAATGCCAAATGTTGCCTGCTTGTATGTGCTGTTTAGGTATTTGGAAGTGATAGTTCCATGTCCTTCCTCCCAAGACATCCACTGTGTCTTTCCGTTCAATATTCAGAGAAGAGTGGGAGGGGCAAGGGCCACAGCAGTACAGCAGTTGCTAAGGGGGTGAAGAGGTGGACAATAGTCCATTCAAAAGCAAAAGAGTCCTGCAGGAGCTCACTAAATTGAAGGTGGACAAAGCAATGGAACCAGAAGGCATACGCCCAAGGATATTAACAGAACTGTGAAGGAAGATAGCAATACCTCTGGCAGCCATGTTTGCTGAGTCATTCAACATGAGTGAACTTGAGGAGCGCACATGTGGTCCCTCTACACAAGTCTGGCAGCAGGGAGGAGGTTGGGAACAATAGGCCGTTCAGCCTCACCTCAGTAGTGGGGAAGATCATGGAGACATTGCTTAAAGAAGGGATAGTGGGGCATCTAGATGCCATCGGAGCCCAGTACCATAGACAACATGGATTCACAGTGGGGACATCATGTCAGATAAATCTGGTTGATTTCTTTGACTGGGTGACAAAGGAAGTGAATTAGGGTGGGGCAGTGGACAACGCTTACCCTGATTTCAGCAAAGCCTTTGACACCATCCCATGTAGGAGGCTGATAAACTAGTTGGGTAGCCTGGGCATGGGGGAAAGGGTGGTAAACTGGGTTAGAAACTGGCTAACAGACAGGAGGCAGAGAGTGGTGGTAAATTGGTGTGCAGTCTAGGGAGATGGGGCGACCAGTGGGGTGCTGCAGGGATCGGTCCTGGGGCCAGTTCTGTTCAATGTCTTCATTACTAATATTGCAGAATGTCTGAAGGGAATTTTTTCAACAAATTTTCAACATAGCCATTTTAAGATCTCTGCTCATGAACAGTGTCACTGTGATTTTCTTAATCCAAACATTGATTGCACACACCGAATGCGCCATTGTGCACTACATGCACGGAAACACATTTTGTGCGACATGTGAAAAATGGCAGCTGTACTGCTCATAAGGAGGTGTGGTAAAATGGCAATGTTGAAAATCTAGAGCGCAAATATTAAAAATTCGAGAACTTATGAGCGTACATAGGAACTGTGCAACGCACGCTCGAAAAACAGTCATTTTTAAGAATTTTTTCACCAAATTTTCAACATAGCCATTTCAAGACCTCTGCTCATGAACAGTGTCACTGTGATTTTCTTAATGTGCACACCGACTGAGCCATTGTGCGCTACATGGGCGGAAACACGTTTTGGGTGAGATGTGAAAAATGACAACTATACTGCTCAAAAGGAGGTGTGGTAAAATGGTAATGTTGAAAATCTGGAGTGAAAATATTGAAAATTCACGAACTTAAGAGCGTGCGTAGGAACTGTTCAACGCACGCTCGTAAAACAGTCATTTTTAGGAATTTTTTCACCAAATCTTCAACACAGACTTTTTGAAAGCCCACCTTATGAACACTAGCAGTGTCATTTCATTAATCAGTCCCGAAAGGTGATTTCATGCAGTGACTGCGAAATCACCCTTCAGGCCCGATTAACATCACGACAGTGCAAGAATTCATGAGGAGGGGGTCCCAAAAACCCCATGTTGAAAATTTGGGCCCCAAATTCCCAAAAATGCCTGAGATATGCAACAAAGTTGAAAAAATCCTATCTATCCCATTATACAGCTTACCGGCATTTCCTCAGTTCGGGGTCGGCTTTGAAGAGTGCAGACATGTTCCCGGTCTACCGAAGATCATCACGCTGAGGTCCGGAGGTAAGTAAGGGGTGTGGGGAGGCAGGGTGCACAGTGGGTGGGTGCGGGTTGCAGGAGGGGGGCAGGGAGAAAAGCCGAGGGACAGTTTTTGTATTTACAGGGTTTTTTTTTTTTTTAATAAGACTACAAGGGACGTTTGCCATGCTGGGAGACAGCTGGAAAGCTGTTGGGGGGGCTGGAGCCAATGGGGGATTGGGCACCCCCAGCCATAAAACATTTTGTCATGCTGGGGTGGGCTCCCAGCATGGCACCTGGATGTTTGGGGGGCGTGGAGCCAATGGGGGATTGGGCACCCCCCATCGGCCATACAGTGTTGGGGGGAAGATGCATGAGCAAGCAGTGTGCGTGCATGCGCGCGTGTGTGTGGAGGGGGAGCTCTGCTCACTGAAGTGTAGCTCTCCCTTTCAACTGTACGACCACTGCATTTTCAACTGCTGTCATAGACAGCTGCAGCAGTGATTGGGGAACTGAGGCCGCGCCTGCAAACACATTGACCGCATAGGAAGATGGGTGCCACGCCTCCGAAAACTCAGATGATGGCACTATGTTTCTTGCACATGCGTGCAAGCAACATAAAAATAGGTCTTACTAGAAACAGATCTTAATATATTGTTATTTTAAGAACTAATAGTTTTATTTTTAATGCAAATTCTTATAATTCCTAATTGAAGAATAACTGTTGTTCTAATTCTTTTGTTTGTAGTTTGCTATTTACTTCCCCAAAATATCATTGAAGCACTTTTAGATATTCTGAGTTTCCTTAGTGTGACTCTCATTTTTATGTTTGGCCATATTAGAATCTCTCGCCATAAATATAATCTTTCCTTTATCTAACCACCTTTCAATCTCTTTGAAAGTATACCTTCTTCTTTGTCATTGGGACCAGAGAAAGAAAAGGGAAGTAGAAATAAAAAAAAAAAGAAGCACAAAAGGAAAAAAAGGAAAATTAAAGAAACTGAGGCCATGGATGACATCATAAAGAAATATATCTTTTTTTCCCCTTCTTTTTCACTCCGATTGTCAGATCCTGAGGCATCCCTCAGGACACCTGCTTGTCCCACCCTGTCTGATACCTCCCCTCAGCCTGGATTCCCCCAAAACCTCAACCTAGCACCCTGAGTCTCCCACTGGTAGACCCCCTGACTTGTGCCCCTCAAGGCAGGGCTGCCCTCACCTACCTTGAGTGCTCCTTCAATTTAGTCTGGTGGGTGAGCTCTTGTGCTGGCTGAGGGATAGTAGGACTGAGTGAAGGCAGTTTCTGGCAGTGGGAGTGGGGCAAGTGCTCTGTCGTGTCCTCAGGTGCCGGGATGTTTCCTTCTATGTGTGTGTGATGCTGGAGGCGCAGATGTGCAATGACGTCCAGCACAAGTTGGACCTGCTCCCGCACCCCTCTCACGGATGTCTGCTGACACCTCCACCCCTGCATGTGCAACCACCCAGCTGTTGTACTCCCAGTATCCATAGGAAGTCCCTACTGCCAGGAAGTCATAAACCCACCCTCCCCAGGAGAGGAGAGCTGTCCTCCAGATGCTCAATACTCTCCTCCTCAGCTGACCCCCGGCTACCCAAGCTTGCTCTGAAGCCTGGGTTGCTGACATGCGAGGTGTGGCATCCAGCACCTCAACCCTCAGTGCCACTGGGCCGGCTAAGAAAGATATCTTAATTTTTTTTTAAAGTGGTCATGTAGTGGAAACCAAACATTATATTCATCAATCTTTTGGAGTCTGCAGAAATGACTTGACTGACTCCCAGTATAGATTATAAGGAATAGACCCACATATTGCATCTTTACTTTTGTTATAATCTCTTTAGAGCTTTGAACTGATTTTGTAACGTTGATATATTTTGTCATATCAAAAATATATCTTTTACTTTGTTATCATTACAAAATAACATGAGTGATAATTTAAGGTGATTTAATTAAAAAAACCAAAACAAATTATTTCAAGCTGTTTGACATATCTGTGATCCAACTGTTTCCTTCTTCTAAAGTGTATTTATATAAATATCAAAATATGCCTTATACAGTATATAATCTGTTTGACCATTAGCATTTTATTGCCTTTTAACATTTTTGAATATCAGTATTACATGTAGTAATTATGCTCATAGCTAATCTCCATGTTAATTTTATATTTGTAATTGTTATGCTCACAAGTAAGGTGTTCAAACTATTAATTGAGGGCAGTTTGTTGATTAATTTTTATTTTTATTACTCTGTGTTCTATGGTATGTGATGGCTGTGTTGCCTTTGATATACACCAGCAATATCACATCTTATACATAGGTCTTTACTATTTTAGATTAATTGTGAAGAAGAATATATATTATTTACTGTCTGTCACTAGAGTTTTGAGCCCTAAGGAAATTGTATGTGTAATATTTTTCCTGCTTCTCTTGGTAATCTTATATTACATGTAACTTTGCAACCTGGTGCTTATTTGGAGTAATTAGGGTTCACCATTTGATTCTCCCCCAAAATGATTCAACTTAAAAACAATTAAAAAAAAGTAATTTAAACAAAGTCATCAGAGAAATGTAGAAAGGAACATCCCAAACTGTGGAAACTAATATTGGGGGAGGAGAATGCTTCAGAAACTATGAAAGGACTAGTAACTTCTACTTCTCATATGTTGTTACCCCCCCCACCCCCAGTTTAATTCTTTCCTCAGAACAGATAGCAGTAAGTGTGCCACCTGAAGGAAGCTTTGACAAGGGAAATAATCTGGATAATTTATAAGAGTACTAATACATGAAATGCCCCCAAGTCAGTCTATACTCCTGATTTGTCTGGAGAATAATGTGTCTACCCCTGGACAGTCTCAGGACATACAGGTTGAGGATAGAAGAACACAAGAGGCTGGGATCAAACTTTTTTGAGCAATATGTGTCTGGATCAGAATCAAATATACACATCTCTTTTAGTAATCGTGGCAGTATGGTTCCTCAAAAGATTGTTGATTATCTTGAACAAACCATTAATGGTCTAAAGTTATTAACACCAAGTTTGCATAAGTGGAAACAGGTGATAAAGGTGTATCTAACAATGCATCTATTCCTCAAATAACATAGAGGCTGTTGTATGGGCATCAGTTAACAACCACACTGTATTTCTTTGAGAGACTATCATGACAACTGTGTAAACCTCGAGAGCGAAGCTCGAGAGGTTTACTGTTGCCCTGGTAACTGCAAGAAGTGAACTCAGTGAGGTTGGTAACTGATGCCCATACATTATCTTGTATATTGCATGGGCTCAGTACAACGAGTATTCACTGTTGGAGGTCTACTTTTGTTGTCTACAGTTTAAAATAAAAACATGCTTTCCAGCTTTATCTGTCCCCCCCATGGAACGAGTCACAATCTGTCCCAGTCTCCCGACCTCACAAACATCATTTTGTTTTTAAAATACATTTAAACTCATCTGATGTTTGGTAGGGAAATACATATGATATTGATTTCCCTTACTTTATGTGGCATTCCTCACTTTAGGGTCCGTTTCTCACCACCGCGGCCATTTGCCGAACTGTGGTGCTAAACTTATGCACATGTGCAAATGTATTACATGCTGTTGTACCATCGATGTGACATACTCAGGATGGTACAACAGCAAGTTACATCACATTGATGGTACAGCAAGGTTGTATTTCTACTGAATTTAGCTTACAATAGCATTCCACCATACATTATATATTATGGGAGACTGTGTGCTAGGATATCTCTAAGCTAACCCATAAGCACAAGACTACAATGAAGTGGAATACAGTGACATCAATTGAGCTTATGTCACTGTGTTTTGCTTTATTGTAGTCTTCAGATCAGCCGATGTCACTGAGGTCTGGAACTGCTTAGTAATTAAGAAAATGAATATTGGGTGGGAAAAAAGCAACATTACTATGGAGTTCTATATAAGGAAAAAATTGGACTATTGCAAAACAAAAACACAAAACAATGCACAGGATGATAAAATGGACTTCACACATGCACACGTTTACCAAAATGTAAACAACATTGTTTATGTTTCATTTAAAGAAGTCTATAAAGGGAAAGAGGAAGGAAAAAAGAAAACAAAATCTAACCAGACCACCAAGAAATCATCTTATAACAATCTACAGAAACCAGAAATCGATGATATGTAGGCCATAACACTGATGGGGATCACCTGCCATCAGTAATTTCAGTTGAGCAGGAAAATAATAACAGAACACGCAAAGAACTACCAGGGGCTCTAGAAGATGTAGAAAAAAAAGAGTTCTGTTTGACAAACCTTCTTAAGAGGAAAAGGATATTAATACCTGTACCAGGAAAGAGCTGGTGGTTAAGATGGCTGGCCTCTTATAAAAGGATATTAAATCCAAGTCTATTTTAGAGTATATGAAATATCTTTTAACCTGTGAGTTACAATGGTTGCTGATATTCTTCCAAAAACAATGGGTGGGATATTCAAAGGGGATGTTGCGCCGCGCAGATCACGATGTGCCGAGGTGCACCAGTAATGTCTGTGCATAGTGCGGGGCATGCCCATGCATATTCCACACATCCCGATATTCAGCCTGGGATGTGCGGCTCATATGCTGGTGCAACCCTACTTGTGCTACACACTGGTGCTCAAAGTTGAGCCACAAAGAAATAGGAGCAAGGGCTGGCCACCCAAAGGTGAGCTGCCATATTGCAGAGTGCAATATGGCAGCTGCCAGCTGCGGATGGCCACCCGAACCTCTGTGCCAGGGTCCATCGGCATCGCGCCTCCCCACACCCAATTGCAGGCATTAGTAAAAAATAAATAAGTCCGATATCACTGGTGGTCCAGTGGACCACTTCCAGCCTGATCGCGGGTATTAGTAATAAATAAAT
Source organism: Neoceratodus forsteri (assembly GCA_016271365.2). Lineage (NCBI taxonomy): Eukaryota > Metazoa > Chordata > Ceratodontiformes > Ceratodontidae > Neoceratodus > Neoceratodus forsteri. Next base: position 1,405,301,560 of record CM057450.1, read on the forward strand.
AAGTCTGATATCCCTGGTGATCCAGTGGACTGCTTCCAGCCCGATGTCGGGCATTAGTAATAAATAAATAAATAGGTCCGATATCCCTGGTGGTCCAGTGGACCGCTTCCAGCCCGATCGCGAGCATACGTATACTAAAGCAGTTTCAAATAACCCTGGAGGTCCAGCAGGACCCCTCTCCCCACCGCCCACTGAGCCCCACCACCCCCCCCCCTGGTCAGCGGCGGGAGTAGCTCCCTCACCTCCAGCCGCCCGACCACCTCGCCGACTGACTGTATATAACATGGCTGTATGCCCATTAGTCCACAGCGGGCCAATAAGAGTAGACAGGCTGTAATAATAGTCCTGATATGTGAATGGATCCATTCACATATCTGGACTCAGTAGTACGGTATAGAGTCTGTATGCCCATTGGCCCACGCTAGGACCAATGGGCGTACAGCCATACTGGATGCAGTCAGTCAGCGGGTGGCCAGGCAGCTAGAGGGTGGGGAGCTGCTGTCCGCCGCTGACTGGGGAGGGGTGGTGGGGCCCAGTGGACGGTGGGGAGGGGGTACCGCTGACCACCAGGGTTATTTGAAACTGCTTTAGTATACATATGCCCGCTGACATTGGAAGTGGTCCACTAGACCACAGGGATATCGGACTTATTTATTTATTACATACACCGCGATCGGGCATTGGGGCACTCTTTTGGCCGCAGTGCAGGGGCGCCGGTCCTCGATGGCTGCAGTCTGGCAAGGCGCCAGGCGCAAGTTGCCGGGGATCAGTGCACCTGCTTGCAATGGGGCCATAATGGCATGCTAATGGCCCCAGTTGCACCTTGCATGCAATATAGCCCCATTTGCATATCCACCACTGAATATCGCGGTTCCTGCACCTAGCGCAACCGCACTTGTGCTGGCTTATCCCCTACTCCTCTCTTGCCACTTGCGCTGGTGCAGTGCCACTGCACCATGCGCAATGTGGAAGGCCATGTTGCCATATTCAATGGTGCTGAGCCATGGCGCAGCACCGTTGAATATCGCCCAGCACACTCCCTGGTGCATCCCAGTTGCGCTGCGCCCGGCTTGCGCCCCTGCCTGGCGTATGTCTGAATATCCCACCCAGTATGTTTGACAAAGGGTCAGAGAAAAATACCGTTCTTATTATTACTAACATAAACTCCATTTTAACTAAATTTCTAAAAAAGGGAAAGATTAGAAAAGTTGGAGTTGATAATTACTCCCCCAGTAACTTTGGAATTGAAATTTCCAAATGAGAACTGAAATATTCCCTTAATTGGTCCCAGTAATTGAGAAATTAGTTACAACTATTAAAGAACATGAGAAGGCAAATCCAGTAAGAGCCAAATCAGTTTCTGATAATCTCTCTTACATGACTACACTACATAGTTGAAATAAACATTTGAGGGTGACCAATGTCTCCCTATTAATATCTATTTCCAACTTGTTGAAGAACTTTTTAGGATCAGTTTGGGACAATGGAAGTTTTAAAAGCAAACTGAGTGGAGGGCCTTTTTGAAGGAAGTGTGCAAGTTGATCTCTTAATTAAAAAAAACAAAGAGACAGCAGAAACTATATTGTTAGTTTTATTCAAGTTTGATTCCCTGGAATTATACATTTTGATTTGAATGTGTTGATGTCAGCCTTTTTACTAATCAAAATGGAACAAGTGGGGATGCGTTCACAAGCAAGTTCAAGAGAACAGAAAATAGCCAATTTTCAATGCCAGAAATAGAATTAAATAATAAATACGGAGTCTTAACAGCTAATATGGAAGGATGACTAGATCACCTAGAACTGTCTGTAAATTTTACATGTGCACACTTGGAACAAACTAGGGTAAATGATACCTACACTACTGTACCTCTATATCTGAATTTTGAATTAGATTAGAATATATTTTTTTTTACCAAGCAAATTAGGAGATATGAAATTTATTAAATACCTCAAAACATTTGATAATTTAACTTTACAGGAGACTTGGATAAAAAAATAGGAATTTTTGGCCGCAAACTGTACATGTTGCAATATCCATTCCTGAGTTGCAAGTAAATGCCCAAGGAAAGCTTATGGGGGATGTAATGACTTGTTTGGAGGTTTTGGAGGAGAGTTGGTTCTAAGATACATTAGCTCAGCATGAAAATATGATATTTCTATTAATGTCACTAGGGTCTGATGTAGGCAATATTTATTTTACCTCAGTGTCCTCCAAATAGTTTTGAGTTCTATATGGTATGAACTGAATAGTAAAGTGCTAAAATTTCTATTTTTTTATCCTAATACAACTCTCTGTTTGCAAGGCAATTTCAATTCTAGGTTGAATGGCAGACCCAGACATATTGCTTCCAACTGACAATTGAAATACTGATAATCAGGAAGCAGTGGAATGAGAGTCAGTGGAAATAGCAACATGCTGATAACTGTATTTAACAATAATAAGCTTTTTGATCTGAATGGGAGGTTGAACGATAATGAAAGCTGGGCCAACATGTACAGTATATGGGTCCCACTTCACAGTCAACTATTGACTTTGTTATAGTCCTAATATGGGAGATATGGAAGTACAGGTAGTTGAAAACTGAAGCTTGAGTAGAACCTGGTCATTCCCCATACATTTTAAATTGGGACCTCTCTAGCTGTGACTGCTTAAAATGTAATTCTGACTGTGGATCTTCTTATGTCCAGATTTTAAATAATAAGAGATTGAAAAAGGATAATGCCCTGACTGAATAAATATTTGAGATTTTACATTCAGCAGTGGTGATATGATAAAATTAAAACTGGGATAGAAGATAATGCTTTATTCTATATAATATATTCACTGATATATACAGTTTACTTATTCCCACATCTTTATGGTGTTAGCAGTAAAAAAATAAATCAAGGTTGGTTTCATGCATCATGCAAGTACCAAGAAAGTAACTGAATAAGTTACTAAGGTTAACACAGAAAGAACACCCATAAGCAAGAGGAAGAAGACCAGAAATGGTATTGTTAGGCTAAAGAAGGGAGAGGGTGGAGGACAACCTTGAAAAATCTGAGGTACTGAACAAATATTTTTGCTCAGTATTTACCAAGGAAGGGGCGGGGAGGGGCCAAGACTCACAAGGAAAGATGTACAGGGGGAGAGGTGGACACCAGCCCATTTACAGTGGATAGAGTCTTAAAGGAACTAGGAAAAGTAAAGACAGACAAGGTAATGGGGCCAGATGAAATTCACCCTAGAGTGTTGAAGGAACTCAGGGAAGTCCTAGAAGTTCTGCTGACAACCTTATTCAACCAATCACTAGAGACGGGGGAGGTACCTGGGGACTGGAGGAGGGAAGAGGTGGTCCCCCTGCACAGGACTGGAAGTAGGGAGGAGGCAGGCAATTACAGACATGTAAGCCTGACCTCAGTGGTGGGGAAGCTGATGGAGTCACTGCTTAAGGAGAGGGTAGTGAAGTTCCTAGAGTCAAGTGGTGCAAAAGACCCAAGGCACCATGGTTTCTTTAAGATGGCTGCCACACTGGGGTACCTATCAAATGCTCTGCAGCATTAGGTTTTATTTCACTTAATTTTACTAAATTTTATTATTTTATTTACTCAAATTTGTGTTTATTTTGTTATTTTGTTTGTTCATGTTTTAGAGATAGTGAATTAGGGTTGAAGCAATGACGTTTGTAGTGGTAGGGGTGATTTTTTGGGTTTTGTCATTTGTTTTATGTTCTTAATATATTTTTAGCCACAGCCACATCAGTTACATTGGTTTTGTGCCCTGAATGGCTAGCATTTGACATTGGGTGCTTAGTAGAATTTATTTCCATTTTGGGAAGATTTTCACCTCACGGGCCCTGGTCTTTGGGCCAGGTTCGGAGACTGAAGTTAATCAGAAGCTGACTGGGAGTTTGGAGATCTGGTGTAGCTTTGGTTTGTGCAGCAGGAGTGGAACAAGAGGATTAATGTACTGTTACAGGAGCGGAGTGAATGAAGTGAACGGACTATCGAATTTCTGTGTTAGTTTACAGGGGTATTCATGACTCTTGGATGAACTAATGTATGGATTAAGATTTTGACTGTTGCCACAGTGTATGTGGTGACCATGTTGTGTAAGGACTTGGATATCAGGGGCTTTGGTGTTTGGGCCTGTATTTGCCGAGTGGGCTGGTCTGAACCCAGGGTGAGATCTTCTGGGGTTGTTGACCTCATGGGAGGCTGGGCCTGGTGTGTTGAAAGATGTGCATTGTGGTGCCTGGCTCTTTTGGGTTTTTCAGGGGTTGGACTGTAGAGCCTGTCATTCATTAGAGCCTTGTTGTGGCCTTCTTTCCTGGCAGTGTCTCCTTGGGGGAATGGAGTCTCTGAGAAGTCTTGCCAAGTTTATTTGGAGTCGGAGCTTTCCCTGCAAAGCCAATTATTGTGAACTGTCTCCTGAAAATTCAACAAGGACTGCACCAGCCAAATGGTTAGACTTTTTCTTTGTGTATTCTCTCAACCTGTTGAGCAGTGAGAGCACCATATTCTCATTTAGATTATTTGATCTGGACATTTATGTATCCCGTTTATTTTTATATGAGATTTTTCCAATTTGGGGCTCTTTGTATAAGTACTGGGCAGTGAGAGTGCTTATTGCTTGACTTTTTCCATTTGTTTATTGCTGAAGGCAATGTGAGAGATTGACTCCAGTTTAAACAATCATTTAGCTCACTTTCCACTGGAGGTGAGAGCTCCAATGGATTTACACATATGGTCTGAATAATTTATTGCACTGGACTACAAACTTGGACTCTGCTGGAGACTCTTAATCTGTTTTTAGTATTCATTGCATCTTGCTGTTTAGTGCAGCTATAGTTGGGATTGTGTTTTGGGGAGGGGGGTATTGTTTTGTAATTTGTTTTAGGTTAGGGGTGGAAGGGTATTGATTGTGTGGGGGTGAATGGTTATCAAGTCATTGGAGTGTTGGAAATATGTGTTGGGGTATTAGACAGACAGTCAGGCATTACCCCCCTCAAGACTTAGGGATCTCCGTCCTTTTGAATTACCTCCGCTTACTGCAGAAGTTTAATTTAGATGTTGAGTTTTCGGCATTCTAAGATGAAGGAGTAGAAGGAGATGGGGATCCTGGAACTCTTGGGGGGGTGGGAGAGGAGTGGGCGGATAGGGACAGTAAAAGCCAGGAGATGCCCTGGGGCGAAATGGGTACTGGAAGGAGGTTTTCCTTGCTTAGTCCCCATACCCAAGGGCTCTGACTTTGTCAGGCAGGAAGTGAGGCCATCCTTGGACTCCCGTCCCTTTCGAGCAGTGTTAAGCAATGCCAGGTCAATTAGGAATAAGACCGCAGTGATTGTGGATCTTGCTTCCTCTGTTGACCTCACTTGCATCACTGAGACCTAGCTGGATGGAAATGCAGGCCCTGTTTTGGAATCTGCAGCTCTGGCTGGGTTCTCAGTGATTCACTGCCCAAGAGTGGACAGGAGGGACAGCGGGGGGGTTGCAGTCTGTTTTAGACAGGATCTGGATCTCAGGGAGGTGCCAATTGGAGACACCAACTCCTTTGAATGTATAGTTGATGCACATGCAGGCTACAGGACCCTTCTCATCTACCATCCACCAGGTGATGGGAGGGAGTTCCTGAAGGAGGTTGCAGACTTCACTGCTGAAATGATATTGGAGTCTCACAGATGGTTAATTCTGGGGGACTTCCATGCCTTTGTTGATGATGAACTCTCACCATTTGGTCAAAACCTCCTCCAATTGATGGATTCATTGGGCCTGTCACAGGTTATTACCTCTGCAACCCATGAGGGAGGCACACATTGGACTTGGTGTTCCATCTGGGGATGGAGATCTCCAATGTGGAGGTGTAGCCAACTGATTGGTCTGACCATCACGCCCTGAGGTTCAGATTTACAGCCCCCCAAAATAGACCTGCCGCTAAGGAGTTAGTACAGTTCCGTCCTTTGAGAGGGGTTACCTCAGAAGGCCTAATGACGGAGCTGGACTTCTCGGGATTTTAGTTGGATAGCACTGACCCAGGGCCCCAAGTCCTGGCCTATAATAGGGCTGTGGTAGGGGCCCTGGATCTCATTGCTCCAATTTGTGTTTGTCCCCGCACTCTTCACCTGGGGACTCCCTGGTTCGACAGGGAGGTCCTTGAGCTGAAGAAGTGGGGACGAAGATTGGAAAGAGGCTGGCGGAAAACTCACCTGGAGGTGGATAGGCTTGGATTGTTAGAACATTATAAAGATCTATCAATCAGCAATTTCCCATAAGAAGGCAGAGTTTCTGTCCAGGGAAATTGCTACAGCGAGGAATAGACCAGCCCATCTCTTCCGGACTGTGGACAGGCTGTGCAATCCAGCCTGTCTACAGGCCAGTTGAGTGTTGTCACAAATAGTGTGAGGAGTTTGCGAAATTCTTCACTGACAAGGTATCCACCATCAGGGATGAGATCTGCCAGCGCCCTTCCATTGGGCCTTGCACTGATCAATCGGTGGTATTAATGCCCAGTTAACTTGGTTCACTTTTAGCCAACCAGCAGTCATGGATATAGTGAGGATCATCCAGACTCTGAGACCTACCTACTGTAATTTGGATCCGGGCCCTACTCACCTGTTAGTGGAGTGTGTAGATGTTATTGGCCCAGTCCTGGCTGGGATAGTGGTGGTTTCATTAGAGAGAGAGATCTTCCCGGATCCCTTAAAGGAGGCGGTAGTACGCCCCCTCTTGAAAAAACTCTCTTGACCCCGACTGCCCAGCAAATTACAGACCGGTCTCTAACTTACCCTTTGTAGGGAAAGTTATTGAGAAGGTGGTCGCTCTGCAGCTGAAGGATCATTTGACCAACCACAGTATCTATGACCCTCACCAGTCCGGCTTCAGGAAACAGCATAGAATGGAGATGGCTCTTGTTCGGGTTCTAAATGATCTCCTCATGGCGAGAGATTGGAGAACTCATTCCATCTTAGTTCTCCTGGATCTCTCAGCAGCATTTGACACCGTGGATCATGGGATGCTGCTCGACCGCCTGTGGTTTTTCTGTGGACTGAGGGGAGCAGTCCACAGTTGGTTTCGATCTTTCCTTGAGGGCAGATCACAGAGAGTGGTGTCGGGGATTTATTCCTCAGCCCCTCATTGGCTGCCCTGTGGAGTTTCACAGGGCTCGGTGCTGTCCCCCATGTTATTTGTAGTGTATATGCTTCCATTGGGGGACATAATAAGATGGTATGGGTCAAGTTTTCATTTTATGCTGATGACTCTCAGCTGTACCTGTCTTTTGCACCTGAACAGGAGTCTGGTTCCATCATAGTGTTTAATAACTGCCTGCTGGAGATACAGGAGTGGATGAGTACTAGTTGGCTTCAGTTGAATTCAGGAAAAACTGAGGTAGTGGTGGTGGACCCTGGTGTGAGGACAACAGGGGTTTGGGCGGAGAAACCCTCAGGTTTATATCTTGAGGGGGCCCCACTTATGGCCTCTGGCCAAGTGCATAACTTGGGTGTGGTATTTGATGAGGGCCTGACCCTGAGGGCGCAGGTGTCATCTGTAGTCAAGTCTAAGAAATACAGCCCAGGTGAAACACTTGGTTCCACCGGAAGACCTTCCTACCCTGGTCCACGTCTTTGTCACCAGTCATTTTGATTACTGCAATGCCCTCTATCTAGAGATGCCAGGGGTGGATATCTGCCACTTGCAGCTTGTGCAGAACGTGATGGCCAGGTTGTTGTTGGGAGTTTCTAGATCTAGCCATATAACACCTGTGCTGCGTGAACTGCACTGGCTGCCTATACAGTGGCAGATCACCTTCAAGGTCACTTTGCTGACCTATAAGTCCCTACACGATTTGGGACCTCACTACCTGAAAGAACTCCAGGTGCCTTATTGCCCATCGCGCTCACTCCAATCCTCTGATGAGGGATTGCTAGAGATACCCAAGGTATATTTAAAGACATCTGGAGGAAGATCTTTTGCCTATATGGCACCTACCTGTGGAATTCTCCACCTTGTCAGATACAAGATTGCCTGACCATGGTTGGCTTTAAAAAACAGTTAAAAGCATTCCCATTTAATAAAGCATTTTCAGGGATGTGATAACTGAGTGTTATTTATAGTTATTATTTTTATTGTTTTATATGGATTGTATTTAAAGTGTTTGAATTATTGTAAAAGCACCCTGAGCTTGGGAAGGGCTCTTTAAACAAATAAAGTTTTACTTACTTACTTACTGAGGGAAGGTGGCAGTACAGCGCAGTGGTCTAAGGCTCTGAGCTGCAAATCTGGTGACATCCAGCAGACCAGACCTGGGTTTGAATCCCACAGCTTCCACTTGCATACTGTGTGACCCTGAGCAAGTCACTTAACCTCCTTGTGCTCCCAGGTCACTCCTGTAAAAAAGCTTCCAGCTTAGTGTGCTATACCTGGTTAAACAACTAAATAAAAAAAAAAAAAGGTCCTGTCAAACTAATCTTATTAATTTCTTTGACTGCGTGACCAGGGTGGTGGATCAGGGAAGGGCGGTGGATGTGGCCTACCTGGATTTCAGTAAGGCCTTCAACACCGTTTCTCATAGAAGGTTGCTTAATAAATTGGGGAATCTGGGTGTGGGCTCTAAAGTGGTAAAATTGGTTGGTAACTGGCTAAAAGGCAGGATCCAGAGGGTGATAGTAAATGGCATAAAATCAGAAGAGAGGGAGGTGATCAACGGGTTCCACAGGGATCGGTGCTGGGTCCAGTTCTATTCAATGTCTTCATAAGTAACATTATAGAAGGACTGGAGGGGAAAGTATGCTCGTTCGCAGATGACACCAAGATCTGTAACAGAGTCGACACACAGGAGGAGCTAGATAAAAAGAGAAATGACCTAAAACTACTTGAGGAATGGTCAAGGGTTTGGCAGTTGGGTTTCAACGCTAAGAAGTGCAAGATAATGCACTTGGGACACAGAAACCCAAGAGAGAAATACAGGATGGGGGGCAGGTTCTAGCCACCACAAGTCAGGAGAGAGACCTTGGGGTTATCATATCCTATGACCTGAAGTCAGCCAAACAATGTAAAAAAGCAGTGGGGAAGGCAAACAGAATGCTGGGGTGCATAGGAAGGAGCATAACCAGTAGGAGGAGTGAAGTGGTGATGCCACTGTATAGATCACTGGTGAGGCCTCATCTGGAATACTGTGTCCAGTTCTGGAGACTGCATCTCAGGAAGGACATAAACAGAATGGAAGCAGCCACCACCACCACCACCACTGCCACTGCCATCCCCACCACCACAGCACACACTCCAGTTGGTTATGACACCCCATGGACCAGCGCCACCTTAGGAGGGCATCGACACCACAGGTCTGCATCACACACCACCCTGGCACACCCTCACACATCCATCATGCAGTATGCACATGGTGGAATGCTCTGCCCACAGCGATGTGCCCTCGGAGTGGCCCACGGCACACTACCCACATGCGCCATGCATGGCGGACTGCGTGTGCGGTGTGCACACCGGTGGCACATCATGTCACAGCCACACCATGGCGAGCACTCCACACGCATGCCAGCTCAATCTAGCACACTCATCATTGTCAGCATGCACTTCCCCTTACCTGCTGAATGTGCCATGGGCCACGCAATGGTGCACAGCCCATGCCCCCATGCAACCTGCTGCTTAGTTGCCCCTTGACAGCACCCTGGAACCCACCTCAGGTGGCGCTGGTCCATGGGGTTGCTGCAGTTGTTTCTCACCATCCTTCTCTGGGTGTGTGTCAGGGGGCTCCAGCACCATGTGGCCCATGCAGATGTTGTGCAACATGGCACAGGTGGTGAACATTCTGCACACCATAACCAGTGCAAGCATCATCATGCCACCTGTGTGGTCCAGGAATAGGAAATGCATCTTCAGCAGCCCTATTATGCATTCCACAATGCCACACACCCGTGCGTGTGCTGCACTGTATGCCTCTTCAGCTGGGTGCCATGGAGCCAGGGATGGTGTCAGAAGTATCATCCTCAGGGGGTACCCGCTGTCACCAGTGGGAGTGGAATGGAACATATACCATTAGTGATGCTGGGGCACACATGCAGCCAACATATTCACACAAGGTTATGGGGGCTCACTCAACAGCCAGCTGTAGCCCTCCAGTTGCCGGTCCAAATGGCACCTCAAGGCACTGTTCTCATACACGTATGAGTCATGGTACAACCACAGGTAATGTGCCAGGACGTTGATCAGGATGCCTGTAGTGTTGCAGATGACCTGACAGTTGATGCTGTGGAACCCCTTATGGTTCCTGTAGGTCTTCTCTTTGACGGGCGGGGTGAAGATGGGCACATGCATGCAGCTGATCACACCTACCATGTTCAGCATGCCATACATCTCCAGGAATGCACCCTTGACAGCCCTGAGCCCTGCCTCATCCCTGAGGAACATGATGTGCCTCTTCCAGTGCCTCAATCACCTGGTGCAGCACCCATGACATGGATAATTTACTCACCCCTGTCACGTCGCCTGTCACCCTCTGGAATGTGCCTGTGGCATAGTACTGCAGGCCACACAGCACCTTTGTCTCCACAGACATGGCCATGGAGCACTCGGTGGCTGGTTGGATCACATCCTCCAACAGTCCACAGATGTACTATAGCATGCTGTGGTCAACCTGTTATTGCTGTAGGATGTCAGTGGGGTGCAGCGTCTGAGCAATAAGATGTGGTCTGAACACCAGGGGGCAGTGCCTCGGTCTGCCACGATGCTCAGCATTGGTCTCCTTGAGGAGGACCAAATGTAGTAGTGCCCTGGGCACATCGCAATGCCAATTCATGAACTGCTCCTAGCATTCACACAGTGGCATTGCACATCCACACATGTGTGCCATGCATGCTGTGTTGCATGTGCCCTTAAGAGCATGGCATGCACGTGTGGTGTGAGTGTGCCTGCCACAGCATGCCATTATTGCTGTGGATATGATGGCAGCAGCAGCTCACCCATGGTGGCAGGGAAGGTCCCTGGCAGGCTCACCCTGTCACAGCATCTGTACCGGGTGGTGGAGGCCATATACCAAGACAGGATGCCAGCAGGGGAGATATGGGAGATGACAAAGAAGAAGCAGGTAGGTTCTGTTGTCAGTACCCACAGCCGTGCTTCATGTGTGCATTTGCTGGGTGGATTGGGGCCTGTGCCAGGGGCATGTCTGCTAATCATGTTCCCTGTGTTTCAGTGCAGGGGACCCAGCATCAGAAAGTGGTGCTGGTCCTGGTGCACCGGGAGGTGGGCGGGCCAGGCTCTGCCCATGTAGTCACCTCATGGTGGCGACTGCCACACAACCTGCCATAGCACTTTTAACTTTGGAGCAGCACGACTGAGTATGTGTATCAGGAAGACCAGGGGGTCCTGTGGGCCATCTGAGTGCCCTCAAAGGTAGGTTGCCATCGGCTGTGTGTGTGTGTGTGTGCAACATTGCTGGGGGCAGGGCTGTTGCATGTTCCAGGGTCACTGATGTCAGTCCCTTCTGTCTGCTCTTGTCATTTCAGTGCTACCATGGCTCTCTCATGTGGCTCATCCTTGAAGCGAAGGAGCTCACCAACACCCCCAGGAGCTGACCCCATCCACCAGCCCGGAGTTGCCCTCAGAGGAGGACTCTGATTGATGCAGAGGCCCGTCCATGTTGCCTCCCCCATTGCCCTATTTTTGTTCCTGACCTTTATTTTGATATATGAGTACCAGTAAATGCTTTTGTGTCTGGCTACGTCTGAGTGTCTAGTTCCTTGCCCTGGCACAATGTGGATGGGCAGTCATATATATGTGTGTGTGTGTGTGTGTGTGTGTGTGTGTGTGTGTGTGTGTATTCTACATGCTTCCATAACCGGGCCTTGTGGCATGCTTGGTGTGTGTGTCTGCATGTTCGCCAAGGTATGCCATGCTGTGCGTCCACTTGCAGTGGTGCCTGCTGGGTGGCATATACGCTGTGCTGGGGCAGGCCTTATGGCCCATGTTGTAGCATGTGCGGCAGTCACATGTGGCAGGTGGCTGGCACATGTATTGGGACTGCCAACATGCCTTGCATTACTGCCTGCATGGCTAGCATGTGGTGCAGCTGCGGACATTGCCATGCCCCCTCCGACCTGCTTCGCTGGCCACTCCTGCCATGTGTGCAATGCGTAGGCTATTAACAGCTGCTTCCAGAATGTGTACTGCATATGCGGAGACACAACGTGCCTTTCTGACATAACATGAATTATACATGTGCATTCAGAGTCCCGCACGCACCACATACATGAGAACGCCCCTGCATGGCCATGTATCCACAGAGGTGCGCATGTTTGCATGGTGACTCTGTGCATGGCCCTGCACGTGGGTTGTGCATGCCCTGCAGGGGCTGCTTACACATGTTCCACATGTGTCAGTCTATGCGCGGGTCTCACACACCATGCGTAGGGCCGAGCAGCCATCGTGAGTAGGGCCAATTATCATTATCTCCAATAGGATTACAAATACTACTGGGATAAATTGTCAGAAAAGTGTAAAAGATTGAAATTATTAATTAATGTTCATAAAAGTAAAACTCTTCCGTTCCACTCAGGAACTATCAAATATTAATGGGGAACTGTTGATCAGTGTCTGGAGGTAGTATCTCCGTTTCAATATTTGGGCATTGGGTAGGATAATAAAATGAATTTAGAACCAGGCAGTAAAACTCTCATAAATATTATTTGGACCAATAATGTTTAACATTTCGTATAGATGGTGGATAACTAATGGCTCCTGTAACAGCAGTGAAAGCTAAGCTTAATGCAATAGCACTCTATAGAGTACAATCCTGGGGAGATGTAAACTTACCAGTGAACAAAATGGGGAGAGTCTTTACAACAATTTCTATATCTTATTTAGGAGTCTCACAAGGCATTCTGTCCCCTGTACCCAGGGCAGAATTAAAGGTAAAGGATTTTAAAACTTTAGTAATACAATGTTTGTGTAACTATTGCTTAAAAATAGTTAACATGTATCTAATATATGTGGTTCTACTTGAAAAGCAATCATCTTTGGAGAATACTATATTCGACCCTTGGTTGGCTTCTCTAAGGAAAATTATACAAGATCGTGGCCTTTACATCTATGAAGTTCTTTACCTCACAATATTAGCCTATGTCGAGTATATTAGAAAGTGTTGGGGGCAGGTTAATGGACCTAGCAAGATAGAAAGATATGATTGTAATAAAATTTGACAGATTTAGTCCCTGGTTTTCCGTAAATAAATTGACTCGTACCTTGGCACCATATCTAAGAATTCTAAAAGCCTGTGACTTCAGATGTTTAATAACTATGATTCAGTTCCAGCCCAATAAACCCAATGTTTTGGCAGCCAGATATAATAAGCAACCTACAAAGACCCTGTCCACGTTGTGTGGTTGTGGGCTAGGTCTGGAAAAAAGTATGGCACATGTCATTTTGTTCTGGACCTAATACAGGATCCTTATGGATTTATTTATTTATTTAGTTATTTCAAAATAGTTAACTGGGAAAGGCACACTGAGCTGAGGCTCGATTCTAGGGGTGAGCCAGGAATAATTAATGATTGTGAAATCTATTGTCATGCACATATGTTCCTTCAGATTTTATTTTTAATTACATTATTTAATTCTGCTGAGGTAGCAACTCTAACATAAAGACAAAGAACCTCTGTGCACAAACACTGAGGCAAGGGTTACCCCAAAGAACATTTGGCTGGAAATCCAAGTTTCAAGAAAATACAAAATCACACATGCCCCCACAATGCAAAGCATTATGGGCTACATATGCAGATCACCACAGAATGCTATGCTGGTCCAACTTTAAGCAGAATTGCATGGTGCCGAAAGGCCTCTCACACAGTTTGCAAAGGGTGCTAACAGAAGACATAGACATGTGTTTTGTCCTACCAGGACTCATCAGTATGCCTCGTCTGCTTGACACCCCAGTGGAATGGACCAGCTACCCTTAAGGCAGTGTGCCTTGGATATATTGTGGTGAACCCATTAAAATAAAAAACTATTTAAAAGACAAAGAACCTCTGTGCACAAACACTGAGGCAAGGGTTACCCCAAAGGGCATTTGGCTGGGAAGCCAAGTTTCAAGAAAATACACTGTGTGGTTACATCACAAAACAGACAATTCCAGGTGCATGGGAGTTATACATGCATGTCACGACATGTTGTTTATTTCATTCAGTGCAAGAGATGTCCACAAACAGGTTATGTAGGATAGACACGCCAATAGCTCAGCACTAGGATGAACTCACACAGACATACTATTACAGCAAGGAAGACTGAAAAACCAGTGGGGCATCACTTCTCCCAGCCTGACCACTCAGTCTCAGATATGTCAGTAATGGTCTTAAAGGAAATCTCAAAAACACACAACAGAGACGAGCTTTTGAGATTAAACTTATTTACATCTCAATATGGTAGCAGATGGGATGAACGTGGATCTTGGCTTTATGGGACACTACAGAAACTAACATCCACAGACCTTTTCTTCTTCAAACTGACATATTATAGGACTTCAGCATGTGTGGGATGTGGATGCGTGTGTATCGTATGTGTGTGGGTATGTGTTGTGAGTATGTGATATAACAGATGTGGGGCTTGCTGTCACATTGAGGTAAGTCTCTATTTATATATGGAGTTATAATGTGTTACTATTTTTATTTCACACACATAATGAATATTAATTTCTCCTTACTTTTTATCTTTGCCTGGGGGGGGGATTGATTCCATTGCACCATATTCAGATTACCCAGCCTGCTAGTGTACATACAGGAGTGTTATCTTATACTGTTGTTATATAATTTTTGTAACTCTGTACATATTGGGGTGTGTGATCTCATTTGCTTGGGGGTCCTGCACAGATCTTTTTACATTAGGCTAATATTGTAGTAATTTGTGGATGTGTAGGTATGTTAGACCTCTGGTCTTACACATACACTTTATATTTACTTCTAGTTATCTTATCCTGGGAAGGGTGGCAGGTTTATTTCATGGTAGTTCTATCTAGTATCCTTGGAAATGTTACTTTGCAGATAGTAGTATGGTTAAATAGTGTTACTGTTTTACTCTGTAGATATTATGAGACATAAGACCTTTTACTCAGGATTTCATGACAAGTTGTATTCCTTTGGGAAACTATTGCAGTGACTGAAGTTAATATAGGTTCACTAGGAGAGACAGAGAGAGAGAGAGAGAGAGTGTGTGTGTGTGTGTGTGTGTGTGTCTGTGGGAGAGAGAGAGAGAGGAAAAAGAAGGAGGGGGAGAGAGAGAGAGAGAGACAACATCTCCTTTAAGCTATGTATCTCCCCCACCCACATTATTGTGATGTGGGGTGGGTTAGGTTGTATTGTTTGTATGAAGAGGAGGAGAAATTACATTTTATCTCTTTTCAGATTCCTTAGACACTTGTGGTACATAAAATTGCTACATTCTCAGTATATATTGACATCAGTACATATCAGGCTACATGTCTTAATTCCTTGAGGTTCCTCGACTAGAGTCTTTTGTTTGACACTAATATTATCAATTTATATTTAAATTATCATTTCTATAGTCCTGAGGTTTTTGAAATTTCTTGGGCCTTTTATTTAGCTTGAGCATACAGCTGGGTGACAGGTCCAGCTAGGTTTTACACATCACACAGTGTGCACTGATGTTTTAAGATAACTTTACTGGTAATTTGTCTTTAATGCTAACATTGTAATTTCATGAGCCCTACAACTATCTGAGTTTGTCTTTAAGCTGGGTAGAGGTTGCCTTTCAGTAATCACATCCTTAAACTAACTGTGACACTCATAGCTTGATTTAGGAGTTATCTGCTTCAGCAGTGTTATCTTATGTCAATTAAATTTATATGCAGTAGGATTCTTTGTATGTATGTTCCACCAAGCACATCTGTACCCAAGGTTCTTTCGGACTGAAGGCAGTATTGTACTGTTAAACTTCTCTGACATCATCTTCTGTGTTTTTTTTTTAAATGACTGTTTTAAACCAATGGGGATTTTTTTCTGTTTTTCTCTGCATTATCTAGCTGTTATAAGTATTGTATTTTCTAAACAACTGCCACGTGCTTCTGAAGAAGGACTGGTTGGTCCGAAAGCTAGAGCACTTTGTTCTTGTTGTTACATCTATGTTGGTCCATTAAAAGGTATCAAATCATTTGCTTCTGGAAGAAAATACAAAATCACACATGCCCCCACAATGCAAAGCATCATGGGCTACATATGCAAATCACCACAGAATGTTATGCTGGTCCAACTTTAAGCAGAATTGCATGGTGCCGAAAGGCCTCTCACACAGTTAGCAAAGGGTGCTAACAGAAGACATAGACACGTGTTTCGTCCTACCAGGACTCATCAGTATGCCTCGTCTGCTCTAACATGCCTTGTAGAATTTCTTTTAACTATTGTTAAGAAAAAAAAAAATATATTGAATGTACCATAACAATAGTTTTAGAGTAGGATGACTGTTAACTGATTTTTTGATAATAGATTTATAATTATTTATAGGTATCTACATTCAGACAAGTCATATAGTAGATTGCAGTGTTTTATTTTCTTTACTTAAGTATTTTATTGTGAAATTATCTTAATATAAAGATGTTTTTTACCACCTTGTGTCTTCAATATTTTATGGTGGAATAGATGTTATCATTTTTGTAATACACAGTAATAACGTAAAGTCGAACAATAATCAGTATAACACCACCATAAGTATACCTAATAAAAATATAAATAACTAAAAATAGTATAATAGTATACTGGGTGTTAGAAAGCAATACATCCACTGCCAGGAGGCAGTGCGTGTTCGAGTAAGAGGCAGTGTATTGTCCAGTAGTTAGAGTATCACTTTGAGAGCCAGGAAATCAACAGTTCAAACACTACTAAAGAACGTATTAATTGTGCAACCTTGTGCAAGTCATCTACCGGCACTCTAGTCTACCCAGCAGCAGGAACTGGGATGAAGCAGGACCCCACTGAGAATGAGATGTTGCATCTCAGTTGGGCTATCCTGGGTAAATCAGTTGTAAGTTTGGCACCACTTGTAGCCACAATGAGCAGGAACCACCAGATGCCAAGTAAGCAGTTTGATTCAGTGGGTTATTCAGAAAGCTATAGATTCCACAGGGTATGGAAAGGAAAGATAGCCACTAGAAACATAGAAGGTGATGGCAGATAAAGACCATGTGACCCACCTAGTCTGTCCCTTTTCCCTACCTAATGCAATATCACAGACCATAGTTGATTTGCGGCTTATCCTCTCTTCCTCATCGTTCGAGTACTCATGTCTATCCCATGCATTCTTGAATTCCCTGCTGTTTTTGTCCCCCCCCCACCTCTGTATGGAGGCTGTTTCAAGCATTCACTACTCTATCTGTGAAAAAGTACTTACTCATGCGGCCCCTGAGCCTACCCCCTCTAGCCTCATATTATGCCTCCTTGTTCTTGTACACCTTTTGTGAAAGATGCTACCCTGCTGTACCTTGTTTATAACCCTGAGATTCTTGAATGTCTCTAGCATATCTCCCCCTCTCTCCTCTCTTCCAGTGAATACATGTTGAGGTCCTGTAGTCTTTCCCCATATGACATTTGGCACATTCCTTGTACCATTTGTGTTGCCCTTTTCTGGACTACCTCTATTTTGTCTATGTCCTTCCAGAGATGCAGCCTCCAGAACTGGACACAGTACTCCAGATTAGGTCTAACTAGTGATCTGTACAGTGGCATAACCACCTCCTTTTTTCTGCTGGAGATACCTCTCCCTCTGCACCCTAGCATCTCACTGGCTCTCCCTCACAGCCTTCTCACATTGTTTGGTTACCTTTAGGTCATCAGATATGATTACCCCCAGGTCCCTTACTTGATTGGTGGCTGTCAGTACCTCTCCCCACATCTTGTACTCCTCCCATGGATTCTGTGCCCCAAATGCACAATTGTGCACTTCTTTGCATTGAATGTTAGCTGCCACACTCTCAACCACACCTCAAGCATGTTTAGGTTCTTTCTTATTTTTTCCAGCCCCCTGGAGTGTCGACCCTGTTGCAGATCTTAGTGTCATCAGCAAAAAGGGAATAGCTTCCCCTCTAGCCCCTCGGCAATGCCATTTATAAAGACATTAAAGAGGACTGGCCCCAGCATGAATCCCTGTGGCGCCCAACTGGTCACACCCATCTTCTTGGATTGAATGCCATTTACCACCACCCTCTGTATCCTGTTACTCAATCAGTTTCTGACACAGTTTGCTACCTTGGGGCCCACTCCCAGGCTGCCCAACTTATTTATCAACCTCTTATATGGGACAGTGTCAAAGGCCTTGCTGAAATCTAGTTAGGCCACATCCACCACCCCTCCCTGATCTGTCTCCCTGGTCACCCAGTCAAATAAATCTATCAGATTTGTTTGATAAGACCTTCCTGCTATGAATCCATGCTGCCTCAGATCCTATGCTCTGCTGGATTTAAGAAATATCACAGTCCTTTCCTTTAGCAGTAACTCCATTAATTTCCCCACCACTTAGGACAAGCTGACTGGCCTGTAGTTGCCTGTCTCCTCCCTGTTCCCACTTTTGTCGAGAGGGACTACATTCAGCCTCTTCCAGTTCTCTGGAACCACCCCTGTCTCTGTCTATTTGGTGACTAGGGCTGTTAGAGGTGCTGCCCGTGCCCAAGTTCTTTTAGTATTCTGGAATGTATTTCATCTGGCCCTATAGCCTTGTCCCCTTTCAAATTCTCAAGTTCCTTTAGGACTCTTTCCTCCATAAATGAGATGGTGTCCACCTCTCTCCCATTGGTACTCCTACCATTCAATAGTGGTCCTTTTCCATCCCTTTCCCCTTCTTCTGTGTATATGGAACAAAAATATTTGTTCAGGGTTATTGATTTTTCTATTCCCCCCTCTGTACACCTGCTCTCTCCCTTTTTAACCTCTCAATCCCACCCTTGGTCTTCTTTCTTTCATTAATATACCTGAAAAGGGTCTTGTCTCCTTTCTTAATTGCCTGGGCTATGTTTTCCTCCATTTGTGCCTTTGCATTTCTGACTGCTTTTCCCACCTCCCTCTGCTTTATCAGATAGAGTTCCCTGTCTTCTCTCCTCTGTGTTTCCTTCTACTTCCAACTGAATCCTATTAGTCTTTTATAGCAGCAGTGGAGGTTGAGTCAGTAGAAGAGTATCAAATAGGACAGCCAGACATGTTGTAAATGTGGAAGTAAATATGCCAGCATTTGCTAGTATTTTCAATACTTTTATTATTCTGTTTTGTCTATTTTTGCTATGGACCACACTGCCCCTCCCACTATGCTTGGGTCTCCTTGACCACACCCTTACTCCAGGCAGGAGGGGAGGTGAACAGCTGCCTTCACAGCTGATACCAGTGCCACTCCCAGGTTGACTGAAGGTAGTGCATGAATTCTGGCCATTCTGCACCCTTCCTTACTGGGAAATGAGCATGTTACTTCTACCATGCACTTAGACTTGGTCATCTTCAGCGTTAGATTCCAGTCTCCCTCAAGAACCCTTGTTCTCCCAGGGGTCAGAAAAAACAAGATGCCCTCTGCTACTGGGCAGGCTCATACTATCAAAGAAAGAGGGTAGTTCCACTGTAGATTTTCACTATATTCACTCAATGTGATGACTGCATGAAAATATAATGGTATTAATAGACCAACATTGTTCATGTTCAACAGAAGTGAATAGGCACTACTAGCTTAGCAATAAATTAAATCTGCACAGTTTAGGTCAACTAGTGCCATGTGCAAAATATAACTAATGTGAAAATAACCTATTTTAAAGCAAATATTCTGTACCTTTAAAGAAATACACTGCTGGGTGGCTGCGGATGGGACACCAGATATGTATGTGCTAATTGAGGTTGTAATAACTTTCATCAAAGGAAGGGACAGCAAGACCAGACAAGGAAGGTATGCTATAATTACTGAATGACTCAATTCCCGTCACTGCAGTAGTGAATAGATTGGAAATGTTTAGAGGAGAACTCTCACATCTAGATTTCTAGCTGGTAGAACTGTTATCTGTAGGTGGTGGAACTCTCCTGTAGTAGTTATTGGAGAAAGATGACAGAGGTGATGGAACTGTCATACAATTTTTACATTCACTTGCTGTTGCACAAGGAACATCTTGCTACTAACAGCATTTTAGAGGTGTCACAGCCGAGCCAATTATAATTGAAACTGCAATAGGCTTGGCAGTGTAGACCAATGACAATGTACGCTGGTCATGGCAGTAGTTCTGCTTGCTGATGTGACATATTCTGTAGTTGAAAGAAATGAACCACTCCAGTGAGAGAGCCCTTCATTTCTTTCTGTAGCCATAACTCTGGGCATGTGTATTACAGGTTACATTAATGCGCATGGCTGGAGTTACAGTTATGTGAGGCTCCTTCCACCCATCGTTTTCTCTCTCTCTCCCTGGTCCTTGCTCCTCTAACCCCCCAGGCTTTGTGCTGCCTGCTGTGGAGTTAGGATTGTGGCACTCGTTTACCTTGGTGTGTGGCAGACCTGGTGGTGGCACACCTCCCGTTTATCTTGCCCCCCCATTATCATGGGACCCTGGGGAGCCCACTCCCAGTGTCCTTATTCATGTATTCCCCCTCTGCAGACTACACTATGGAGCCCACTTCCAGTGGCCCAGGAGATGCATTTCTTCCCCACCTCCCCAGCAGTGTCGGACACTGGGGAGCTCACTCCCAGTGTCCCTCATCATGTATCCCCACCCTTCAGTTTGGGACACTGAGATGCCCACTCCCAGTGTCCCAAGTCATATTTCCTGCAGCCAGCAGTGTGGGACACTGGGGAGCCCACTCCCAATGTCCCAAAACATCAATTAGTGCCACACCCCCTTTCTCTGTCAGATACGGGGGAACCCACTCCCAGTGTCCCCTGATGTGTACCCCCCAAAACACTAGGACACTGGGGAGCCCACTCTCAGTGTCCCAACATCTTTAGTGAAAAACCTAAAAAAGAAAACAGTTCCCGATGTCTTTTTCTTTTTTTTTATTCCTGAAAAAAAGAAAATGGTCCCTCATCATCTCCCCATTCCCCCTCCCCCATCCCGACCCTCCCACTGCGAAACCCACCATCCCACACACACACCCCTTGCCCTATACTTAAAATCAGAGGTCAGTGGCTGTCATCTTCTGTGGAACGGTACACGTCTGCACTAATCAAAGATGAACTGTGAACTGAAGAATCAAGGTAAGTGCAGTATAATGGCTAACAATGCAGTATTGAACTAATGTAGCTATCTCAGCCATTTTTAAGTATTATTGCACCAAATTTTCAACATGGGCTTTTTGGGACCCCACCTCATGAACACTGGCACTGTTATTTCATTATTCAGTCTCGAAAGGTGATTTATCTGCCGCTGTGCAGAATCACCTTTTGGGACTGAATAGCAAAATGACAGCACCACTGTTCATGAGGTGTGGTCCCAAAAAGTCCATGTTGTAAATCTGATGCCAAAATACCAAAAAAAAAAAACAGGTTACAGGTGGTCATTGACATATTTCAATGCACGCTTCTAACTTCAGCAGTTTTTAATACTTTCACTCCAAATTTTCAACATTGTCATTTTTTCACACCATCTCCTGAACAGTACAGTTGTCATTTTTCACATCCTGCCCAGAACATGGTTTCCCACCTGTGACATAGAATGGCATTTTCACATGGATTTAAAAATGTTCACCTATGGGGTTTATGAGGCTGGGTGATAAGAAAACTATGTTTAAAAGTTGGGGCCAAAATATTAAAAAATGACAAAAGTTATGCCCATTTGTTGCAATTTCAGTATGTACCCTTGTAGCTGTGGAAATCTTGTATATTTTCACCCCATATTTTCAACTTAGCCTTCTTAGTACTCGAGCTTATTTATGTTACAGCTATCATTTTTCAAATCCTGTCCAAAATGTGTTTCCACCTGTGGCACGGAATGGCGTTCTGCTTGTGCAGAATTATATTCTGACGTGGATCTGAAAATTTTGCCTATCACCTACATGCTGCCTACAATTGAGAAACTGCAAAAAGTTGTTGAATTGATAACGAATATGAAAATTAATTTACAATATTGCACTTTATCTCAGTTAGTCTTAGTTACTATGGGGCCATAGTCATTTAAGTTTAAGCGTCATGGATTTTTATGAATGAATGTACTTGTTTACTAGGTGGTTTGCTATGCTAATGGCAGACCTGCAGTGTTTCAGACTTTTCACATTGGAATTCCAACTAAATTCATTATAAACCTGAATACTAAATAGAGCTGATCTGCTGCTAGGATACCATCCACTTAAAGCAAATATTGCATTCAGGGTGATAACATAAGTTACAATTTGAATGTTTTAATTGTTTCAATGCTGACATCGTAATTAAGGTATTAAAATACATGTTCTGAATATGTGTGGCTATGCCCCCTGATGAAAGCGTAGCATTGCCCCGAAGTGTTGAGGCTGAAGTAGGGTGTGGAGCTCTTAAACTCACAATACAGTGTATAATTTTTTCTGCTTATATATGTAAGTACTTTTTTATTTTATATCAATAAATTACTCTCCCTGAAATTTTGGTGGTCTGGAGTGCTGGATTTCTTATTTAACATTCTACCACCTACATGTGCTGGTGTAATAAGATGGCTATGCTGATAATCTAACTCCAGGCATGTGTATTACAGTTGACGCTAATGCACATGGACAGAGTTATGATTATTGTCCGCTTCTGCTGCCCGCTGTACTCTCTCTCCCCAGTCCTCGCTCCTCTGCCCCCTGGCTTCTACGTTAGCCACGGTGCAGCTTCACTTATTGGTGGCTCATGCCACCTGGTGCACGCTCTCTCTCCCTGGTCCACTAAGGCCAGCAGGGCACCTTCTCTAACTAGCAGCTCTTTGCTGCATTTACGGTGCATCTTCCACCATGTGGCACCCACCGCTGTCACTGCTGCAACCTTGTTACTCTAAAGCCAGCACCAGTACCAAACTCCACTGCAAATACCTGCAAGAGTTCGATATTGACAAATGCTTGTTTAAGAGGTGATGGGACTGAGTTTCTCTGGACTTCTACCCAATTTAACCCTTGCACTAGAGTAAAAGGCCAGACAAGATCAGGGAGCTGTTTACACCAAGTGTGGGAGAGGGATCTAGCTTGTCTGACTGCCCTGTAGTTGGGTGAAGGGTGTTAATTGTCTGGCCTCTGACCTCAGCTACGTGATAACTGGAGGTGGGGCTTAGTCAGAGTTAAAGTAGCAAGCAGATTTTTATTTTCTCAGAAGAAGCCAGAAGGGGAAGGAAGGAAACATATTCAATTCAGTGCTTTAGAGTAACTGGTAATTGCTATTTTTCTTTTAAACTTAGATTGTGGGCTTTTAGTGACACTACACTTTCTTTGTTGTCTTTACTTATAATTGTTTTTGGCTGTTGAGAATTTAAAACATAGTGGTGGTGTAATTCTGTGCTGTCTTTAATTGCTGCAAATTTTCGCCCCCCCCTTCCCCAACTCTTAATTATATGCCCTGTTAAATCTGATTGACAGGAGCTAAACACAGGGTATAGTAAGGAGTGTGAAGTAGGAGGGGCATAAGGAGGAAGAAGCCCACCCTCAGCACGACAAGTGTTTTGACTCATTTATTTATTGGTTTCTTTTTCTTTAAAAAAAAAAAAATTATCTGAGGATCAGCGGCAGGATTTTTAGTACAGTAAATTAATAAAAAGGGAACTAGGAGAGCTTCAGTAGCAGACAAGTAGTGGAATTGCAGTATAATGTGGGGAGTGATGCAATGCAGTGGCTGTGGGGCAGCCATATTCAGGCAGATCTTCTGGACACTGAGGTGCTGCCCTATCTGCATGCATCTCTCTGGACTGCAGGACGAGGTAGCCAGACTCAGAGCGGAAGTAAACTGGGTCAGGAGTACCATCACCCCTATCCAGGGACCACCCAGTCCAATGCAACTGCCTCAAAGGATGCCGAGAACGAGGAGCACTTGGATGACAGTGGGCTCAGGGAGGGTTAGAGCAGTCAGGCAGAGGCACATCCCAGATCCTATTCCACTCAAGAACTCATATGCCACACTGGCAAATGAGGAAAACCAAATAGAGGTACCCAAAGAAGTGGAAGGAAAGGATGTGGAGGTTAGCCAAGGAGGTGACCTCAGTGGGGAAAGTAGCAGACCCCAGAGGAGGAGGAAGTGAATCCTGGTGGGGGACTCCATCATAAGAGGGATCCAGCTAGGAACACAGGAGGGGGAGGACAGGGAGGTGAGGTGCCTACCAGGTGCCACGGCATGGAGAGATGGAAGGAAGATCCTGGGGCTCACTGGGAAGGTAAGACGGGAAGGTGAGCTGGATGTCATTATCCACCTAGGTACTAATGACCTGGCAAATGGGGAGCCAAAGGAAGTTCAGGAAGAGTTTAGGAACTGGGAGGGTCTCAAGCAAGTAGCTACTCTGTCACTTTCAGAAGTACTACCTGTGAGAGGCAAGGAGAGCATAGGAGTGCATGCACCAGGAACTTTAACTCATGGTTGAAGAACTGGTGCTGTGAGGAAGGGTTTGATTCATTGGTGACTGGGGACCCACCTGGAGGATGGAGGTTTGTTCAAGCCTGACGGCCTGCATCCATCCTGGAGGGAATCAAGCACTCAATGATAAGTTTAAATGCTACATTGACAAGCATTTAAACTAGCAAAAGGTGGCAGGCCAGCAAGGAGGGTACCTACTTGCTCACCCCCACAGCTAGCAGTGGAACCAGTGAACCAGAGGAGTGGCTATCTCTGCAAAGCAGTGTGCAGAAGATGGAGATTAGTGCCCAAGAGGTGGATAAGCAGAAAAGGGCAAAATTCAGCAGAAGGGCAGACAGCAAGGAGAACCAGGGATAAATGACAACCAAGGAAGGGGCTGGAGTGAACAGTGAAACAGTCTAGGAGGTCAAATCATGGAAAGCCTGTGTGCAAATGCCAGGAGCCTTAGCAACAAGATGGAAGATCTGGAGGCTGTCATGGTACAGTCAGACTGGACATTGTGGCCATCACTGAAACCTGGTGTAATGATAACCACGACTGGGAGATGGCCATACCTGGCTACAACATATTCAGAAGAGACAGAGCAGGCAGGAAGGGAGGAGGAGTGGCACTGTATGTGAAAAATGACATAAGGGCCACAGAGATCCAGGAGGAACAAAATGGGGGAGAGATACTGTGGGTTAAGCTGGAAAGGAAAATGGGGACAGCCATCCGCACAGGTGTGGTCTATAGACCACCAGCCCAGGAGGAAGAAACAGATAGGGAGCTGATGCTAGCCATCCAAAGGATGGCAGACAAGGTTGAGGTAGTACTGGTTGGAGACTTCAATATTCCAGATGTGGACTGGAGCATCCCAGCAGCAGCATCAACTAGGAGCAGATTTATCCTGGACTCCCTTCAGGGTGCCTTCCTCAAGCAACTGGTCATGGGACCAACTTGGCAGAAGGCAATACTGGACCTTGTGCTCACAAACAGGGACAGTGTGATGGGGGTAACAGTGGGGGAGCACCTGGGAAACAGTGACCACCAGTCATTGTGGTTTGAAATCACAGAAAGAGCAGAACCAAACCACACAAAAACACGTATCCTGGATTTTAGGGGGGCAGACTTTGGGAAAATGGGGAGATACTTGAAAGAGGCATTAAGGGAATGGGACAGGAATCAGGGTTGAGGAACAGTGGGCAGTATTTAAAATGGGATTACAAGAACAGAATTATGCATTAAGCAGGTTAGCAAGAGGAAAAGGAAGAGGAGACCATTATGGTTTTCCAAGAGGTAGCAAAGAAAGTGAAAGCCAAAAAGATTGCATTAGGCAATACAAAAGACACAGGCAGAAGGGGATAGGAGAAGTACCAGGAGAAGCAAAGGAGGCAGGAGGTCAGTAAGGAAGCCAAAGCTCAGACAGAAGAACACATTGCAAAATCAGTGGGTAGAGGGACAAACCTTTACAGGTACATAAGTGAAAAAGAAAGACAAAGGGAGGGACAGTGAGACTGAAGGGGAGGATGGGGGCTTGTGGAGGATGACAACAGTAAAGCTGATATATTGAACAGGTATTTCTGCTCAGTCTTTACTGAGGAAGAGGAGGGTAATGGGTCTGAAGGAAGTACAAGGGTGAGAATGGTGCAGAATGGACACAAGTCCCTTTTATACGAGAAAGGCCCTGAAGGAACTGGAAGTAATAAGAGTTGATAAAGTAATGGGGCCAGATGGGTGCACCCCAGGGTCCTTAAAGAACTAAGAGAGGTGGTGGCTGAACCTCTGGCTATCCTGTTTAGCCAATCACTGGAAACAGGGCGGTACCCAAAGACTGGAGGACAGCAGATGTAGTCCCCTTATACAAAAGTGGGAACAAAGAGGAAGCAGGAACTACAGACCAGTCAGCCTCACCTCGGTAGTGGGGAAGATCATGGAAGCACTACTGAAGGAGAGATTGGTGGAACATCTAGTTGTCAATGGACTACAGGACTCAAGGCAGCTGGTTTCACCGGGGAAGTCATGTCAGACCAACCTCATTGAATTTTTTGACTGGGTGACTAGGGAGGTGGATCAGGGAGGGCAGTGGACATGGCCTATCTGGACTTCAGCAAGGCCTTTGACACTGTGCCACATAGAAGACTATTACACAAACTGGGGAATATGGGTGTGGGCAGGACAGTAGTGTGGTGGGTAGGTAACTGGCTGGGTGGCAGGACACAGAGGGTGGTGGTAAATGGCTGTCACTCCACAGAGGGAAGAATGACCAGTGGGGTACCACAGGGATCAGTGCTGGGACCGGTCCTATTCAACATCTTCATCAGTGACATTGCACAGGATCTAGAAGGCAGAATTTCACTGTTACGCTGATGACACAGCTCTGTAACAGAGTAGACACACCAGAGGTGTAGACAGAATGAGAAGGGACCTGCAGAAACTTGAAGAATGGTCAGGGTTTGGCAGTTGAAATTCAATGCAAAGAAGTGCAAGATAATGCATATGGGGCACAAAAACCCCAGCACAATATATCAGTTGAGGGGTGAGGATATAGCATGCACCAAGCAGGAAAGGGATCTTGGGGTTATCATCTCTGATGACCTCAAGGTAGGGAAACAGTGTGACAAGGCAGCAGGTAAAGCAAATAGGATGCTGGGATGTATAGGCAGGGGCATCACCAGCAGGAAAAGGGAGGTCATAATTCCGCTATACAAGACACTAGTGAGGCCCCACCTGGAGTACAGTGTACAGTTCTGGAGACCATACCTACGTAAGGACATAGACAGGGTAGAGAAGGTTCAGAGGAGGGCAACAAAGATGGTGCATGGATTGCATCACAAGTCCTATGAAGACAGGTTGAAGGAACTGAACATGTACTCCCTGGAGGAGAGGAGGAGAGAGGGATATGATAGAGACATACAAGTATCTACAGGGAGGAACAGGGTGCAGAAAACACTATTTTTAAGCGAAAAAGATGTTCCAGGACTAGAGGGCATGGAATGAAGTTGGAGGAGGACGATTCAGAGGAAACATGAGAAAGAATTTCTTCACGGAACGGTGGTGGACAAGTGGAACACCCTGCCAGAAGAAGTGGTGGGGGCTGAAACAATCACGGGATTTAAGAATGCATGGGATAGACATAAAGGAATTCTGGAGGTCAGGGGTAAGGGGCAACAGACTTCTAGGAAAACAAACTGAACTTACAAGCTCAAATGGGCAGACTGGGTGGGCCATAGGCCCTTATCTGCCGACACTGTCTATGTATCTATGTATGTAGACACTGAGTAGATACTGAGAACTGTCATAATCCACTAATAATGCAATTTTCTTTTCTTTCAATTTTCCATAAAGATTGTTATCCTCCCATGCAGGATGTGAGATTATCAGCCCTGATCATTGAGCTGCAGCTGTCTCGACTACTGCCAGCCAGGGGCAAGTCCCCGCCCCCCTCCTGGGCCAGGGAGGGGAGTACAATCCCCCCCAGGACACACATATCCAGTGTGCCCCCCGGCTGGAAGGCAGAACATGCCACAGCTGCATGGACAGGGCTTCATGAAGTCAATCTCCATGCTTTTCTCCATCCCTGTTGGTGGGGTGCACATGGCGGCATGTACATGTAGAGGCACACATGCACTGCAGACATTCTGCAGCTCCCTCCCTTCTGTGCTGCTTCCTCAGTCTTCTGCCATCAGGTCTTCATCTGGTAGCAGTCATGTGGCAGTGGAACTGGAAGCCCTCACTCCATCGGAGAGGAGACCACCCTATCGGAGTTGGACTTTCCATCCTCTCCCATCCCCAGCTGGCCCCCAGTAGCCTGATCCCAGGTCACCACCAGTGTGGCGGGCAGTAGCGCTACTGCTGTGTCACTCAGCTGGCCTGTAATGCAGTGTTCTTAAAGACTGGAAACATATGTTATAAGCTGCTATGACCAGAGCCTACTTTAAGGTTTGGGGGGCCCCTAGCAGGATTAGTGAAGCCACGGGCCCCCTGCTTGGCCCTTCTTCACCCCATGTGTTTAACAGTAGCCCATACATGCACTATTTTATTTTATTTTCAGTACAACCAGCGATATATTTAAAATTTTTAGGGAAGAGAGCAGTGTTAGTCTTTGGGGCTGTTCTTTCCTTCCCATTCATTGCTACCCATCCACCTCTTATTGACTGGGTCATAACTTGGCAAAAAGGCATTTCATGACATCATGATGCCAGTTCAGAAGGAGTTGCAGATACCTTTACTGCTGTATTAAAAAAAAATAAGATGTAAAAAAAAAAACCATAAAAAAAATAAATAAAGTAAATTGTTCTGGTTAGGGGCCACGCATAAGCAGGGGGGCCCCCAGCGACTGTGGGGTTCACTGGTGCCTAAAATCAGGTATGGCAATGACTATTCAAATGAGAAACCCATTGGTCTTGTTCCATTTAGTGAGAGAGACATACTGAGCTGTAATATGCATTTGCACCACAAGGTGGTGCTACTGTTATATTATTAAAACAAGATGAGTTTCCTGCTAGGAGCATTTTTGATTGAAATGTGAATAAGGAACAGAACATCTCAGCCTGGGTTGTCTCTCTTCATGGAAATCAACAGTACAGTCATAGCTCTCAACCTCCTGCCTCATAAATCAGGGACAAGGCTTAAAAAAATCAGGGACAAAGGACCATAATCAGGGACACATCTTCAAAATCTCTGCTAGCCATTCAGGAAGTTGGTAAAATAAGGGGCTTAATGTAAAATGCATTTACTGAATAAGAATAGGTCGCTAACTTTAATGTCTGTCATTATTTTGTGCTCACAATCCCCACTGTTCAGTCACGGAAACACAAATTTTAGGAGGGACTAAGGAAAAGTTTGAGGTGAAATCAGGGACGTCCCTAAAAATCAGGGACACTTGAGAGGTATGAGTACAGTAGATAGGCTAATGAAATTAGTGAGATGTAAATCTGAGAGCATGGATATGTCTATGAGGGAATATCCCATTGACTGATTTGTATTTACTGGAGTGGGACACATGGCATGAAAATTACTGCAGTGTAAACCAAAGAGTAAGGCACCTCTTAGACATTTGTCTGTCCAGTGGGAAGTTCTGCCACGAAACAGCTTTTGTATAAAAGTTGTTTCGGTCATCATGTCAGCTCATCAACCAATCCATCTGGGTTATTTTTGTCAAAGGTAGACAGGTAATTTATTCTCATTTCTTATTGCTCACAGTTCAAATTCTAGATGGCTTATTTCTCCTCAATACTGGAACTCCATCCCCCTATCTGTGCGCCTTGCTCCCTCTCACAATGCCTTTAAGTCTGAGCTTCACAAGTACCTTATCTCAACAAAAAAATGCTCCTGTTTCAAACCCCCTTAGCCCCCTCCCCTCAATACCAACATTGTCCTGCACTTACACTCAGTTTTAATTTCTATATCTTTTAATTCCCTTTCTCTCGTTTCCTCAATCTCTCTATACTGTATACTGTTGAACCACCTTTCAGTATTGCTTCTTTCCTTCCTGCAGCTCTATTGTTTATCAAATTACCTATCTCTCCTGACCTACTTTGTTTTACTGTTGATATTGTTAGCCCCAAAGATATTTATGTAAATTGTCTTGTTTTGTTGTTATATTGTACTGCATCCTCCTGGGTCGTGCCTGAAAACAGTCATGGTGATGGCTAGTGCACCTACCCGGTAAACAAAAACTAAATAAATAAAAAATAAAGTTACTACTACAGTATGATGCTAAGTTCTTCTCTGTGTCACTAAATCTCCCTACAGTTGGTCCACACAGCTGTAAAACTGAACAGAAAAGTATGACCCCACTGAGAATGGCTCAGCTGGGGTTAGCAATGAAAAAATGCGTTTTATTTATAACATCCATTCTTTTCTTGGGACAGTTATCTGATGCAACTTCAGAAAAGAGTGCTGGCATTAGTCTTTTATTTGACAAAACCTCTGACAGAGTACACCTGGGAGAGCTAAAGCAGATTAGGTAGTGCCTCAGTGCCCTCATTTGCCCTAAACTACATGAGCCTTAGGTAAATCTCACAACACATGCCCTGGAATGCATTATTGTCATTATAATATGCTTACTGATGTAAAAAGCAAAAATTATGGAGTTTAGATAAAAAGCAAATGAATATTTTTATTTAGGTCAACAAATTAAAGATTTTTCCTTCTACCTAAATAATAGAATATTCCCAATTAAGATATATATGTATCAAATAAGTTATTCAATAGATCACAGTGTTCAATTTTCTTTTCTTTGTTTAATTATTGTATTGTAAAATCGCATTAATAAGAAAGCATAATTTCCTTTTTGCCTCTTGTGTCTTGTTAATATTGTTTGATGGAACAGATTTTATACTAACATATTAAGAAGCCAGCAGATTAGGCCCTATGATCTATCAAGTCTGCTCAATAATCAGTGCCTTCCCCGGGCACCATTGTTTGTCCCTCCCTCCTTACAAAGTCCCCCACCCTCCCCCTATACCTATCCCAGCCTTTCTTTAACTCCTCCACAGCTGCAGCAGCCACCAAGTCCCCAGGCAGCACATTCCAGGGCTCCACCACCCTCTCAGTGAAGTAGTGTCTCCTTGTTTCCCCTCAGCCTCCCCCTTCCAGCTTCATTGGTGACCCCTTGGTGGCCCCCACCTCCATCAGCTGAAGCACCCCCCTCAAGGCTTACCCTGTTTATGCCTTTGAGATATTTGAAGACCTCTATCATATCCCCCCTGTTCCTTCTCTCCTCCAGCGAGTACAGGATGAGCTCCTCTAACCTCTCCTCATAGGGCCTCCCCCTAGTCCCAATATCATCCTGACCGCCCTCTGCTGGACCCTTTCCAGAACAGCAATGTCCCTTTTGTTAAGTAGGGATTCCAAACCTGTATGCAGTATTCAAGGTGTAGTACAACCAGGCAATTGTACAGCGAAAGGAGTGCCTCTCTACTCCTTGAGGTTATCCCCCTGGCTATGCACACCAGCATTTTATTGGCTTGGACCGCAGCCCTTCTACAATGCTCTGAGTTATTCATTTTGGCATTCACCACCACCCCAAGGTCCTCCTCCCCCCCAGGGTGTATTCATGGGCCGGGGGTTTGGCCCCCAGGTGTAGAACCCTGCATTTCCCAGCACTGAACTTTATCTTCCATGATCTTGACCACCTCCCCAGAGCCTCTAGATCCTCCTAGAGAGCCAGCTTCCCCTCCTCCCCTTCCACCACCACTCACAGCTTCAAGTCATCGGCAAAGAGACTCATCCTGCTCCTGATACCGCTTCTGATGTCTGAGATATAGGTGTCAAACAGAAGTGGGCCCAGTACTGACCCTGAGAGACCCCACTAATGACCTTCCTAGAGAATGAGACCCCCCCCTCACCTTCTGTACATGCCCCGCTAGCCAGTTTCCTATCCACCCAACCATCAGCCCCCCCATATCCTCCAGCTTCCCCAGTAGCCCAGGATGTGGCACCGAGTCAAATGCTCTGCTGAAGTTCAGAAAGAGGACATCCACCGGCCTGCCCTGATCCAGTGCGCTAGTCACTCCTTTATCATTTTTGTAATTTGATTGTAATAAAGTAAATTTGAACAATATAAGATATACCACCACCATAGGCCTACTTTATAGAAACTTAAATAAAAATAATAAACTGGAGAGCAGAATTCCAATAAATCGATTGTCAGGAGGCAGAGTGTGGTCTAGTAGGAGGTGATGTGTGGACCAGTGGTTCGAGAACCAGTTTAGGAACCTGGAGATCACAGGTTCAAACCTTGTTAGAACCACATATTCATTTTGTGATCTTGCATGAGTCACTCACCCCAACTCAAGTCTGTCCAGCTGCAGAAAAGGGTAGAAGCAGGACCCCACTGAAAATGAGATGCGGCATCTCACTTGGACAATCCTGGGCAAAGCAATTGTAAAATAAACAAAAGAATGTAAACTTCTGCTGTAATGTTGTTTCATTTGTACTCTTGAAGGTCGTATCTGAAAGTGGGCATTTGGTTATCCAGTGTACCTACCTGATTAACAAAAACTAATAAATAAATGCTGCAATTACAATACATCATCTGGTCTTATCTTTCTTGTAGCCACAGCGAGTGGGAATCGCTGGATGCCAAGTAAGAAATTTGATTCAGTGGGTAATTCTTGAACGTCACAGATTATGGGGGATGGGACGGAAGGATAGCCACTATCCAATCAAATCCCATGGTCCTATTATAACAGTGGCAGAGACTGAGTCAAAGAGTGAGGACCAGAGAGGACAGTAAGACATAAGACATGTTGTAGATATAGAGATAAATGTGCCAGCATCTGCTAGTATTTTCCATACTTTTATTATGTTGCTTGCACACATGTGCAAGAAACACATTGCGTCAGCAGTTAGGGAGCATGCCACAATGCATCAAGAAATTCAGCCACGTCATCGCGCAATCAGCTGTTTTGGTGCATTACAAGCTACCAAAACAGCTGATTGTGTAGTGTCCCCATGGCGACGGCTTCTCCTTCGGCATCTCACAGTCCCCAGGAAACCGACAGAAAGCTGCTGCCCGCCGTTCAGTGTGCCTTCCTGGTGAAACATTTAAAAAAAAAAAAAAAAAATGACCGGGTGCCCAGTCCCCCTGTCGGTATGACCCCCTCCTCAGTTCATTTGCCAATGGGGTAGCCCAATCCCCGTCAGCATAATGCACCTCTGCATGGCTCATGCATCCCCCCAGTACACTGTATGGCTGATGGGGGTGCCCAATCCCCCATCGGCTCCACTGCCCCCCAACAAACTTCCATCTGTCATGCTGGGAGCCCACCCCACCATGGCAAAAGTCTCCTTAGCCAATGGGGGGGTGCCCAATCCCCTGTCGGCTCCACTGCCCCCCAAACAAATTACCTGGTGCCACACTGGGAGCCCATCCCAGCATGGCAAAAGCCCCCCGTCGTCTTTAAAAAAAAAAGACCTCGAAAAAGAAAGTCCCTCATTGATTCTCTTGCCCCCTTCCCCAACCCATGCCCACCCTCTGTGTACCCCAGCTCCCCAAACCCCCACCTCACCCCTTACTTACCTCCGGAGCCCAGCGCGACAATCTTCGATGGACCGGGAACACGTCTGCACTCTTCAAAGCCAACCACGAACTGAAGAAATGCCGGTAAGCTGTATAATGGCATACATGGGGTTTTTTTCAACTTTGGTGCATATCTTGCCCATTTTTGGGAATTATTTCACCAAATTTTCATTATGGGGTTCTTGGGACCCCACCTCATGAACTCAGTCACTGTCATATTGTTATTCTGTCCCAAAAGGTGATTTCGTGGTCACTGCACGGAACCACCTTTCTGGAAAGATTAATGAAACAACAGTGTCACAGTTCATGAGGTAGGCCCCCAAAAACCCTATGTTGAAAATATGGTGAAAAAATTCCCCAAAATGACTGTTTTACGAGCGTGCGTTGCGCAGTTCCTATGTACGCTCGTAACTTCAAGCATTTTTAATATTTTCACTCCAGATTTTCAACATTGCCATTTTATCACACCTTCTTATGAACAGTACAGCTGTCATTTTTCATATCTTACCTGAAATTAGTTTTCGCACATGTGGTGCACAATGGCACGGTCGGTGTGCGAGATCAATGTTCAGGACAGATTAAGAATATCACAGTGACACTGTTCATGAGATAGGCCCCCCAAAATCTTATGTTGAAAGATTTGGTGAAAAATCAAAAATGACTGTTTCTGATGCATTGTGCAGTTCCACATACTCCGTAACTCGAGCATTTTAATATTTTCACTCCAGATTTTCAGCATTGGCATTTTACCACACCTCCTTATGAACAGTACAACTGTCATTTTTCACATCTCACCCAAAATGTGTTTTCGCACATGTAGCACACAGTGGCGTGGTCGGTGTGCTAAATCAATGTTCAGGACAGATTAAGAAAATCACAGTGACACTGTTTATGAGCAGATTTCATAAACTGGCTATGTTGAAAATTTGGTAGCAAAAGTCCATAAAATGACCGTGTTATGAGCGTGCATTGTGCAATTACCACACACCCTCATAAGTTCACAAATTCGTAATCTTTTCAGTCCAGATTTTCAACATTGGCATTTTTCCACACCTGCTTATGAACAGTGCAGTTGTCATTTTTCACACCCTGGCCAAAATGTGTTTTCGCACTTCTGGCGCAGAATAGCACGGTTGCTGTGGGAAATCAGTGTTCTGGATAGATTAAGAAAATCACAGTGACACTGCCCCAAAATGCCTATGTTGAAAATCTGCTGTAAAAAAATCCCAAAATGAATTATATTGCAGGTGTGTGTTGCGCAGTTTCTACGCACACTCGTGACTTCACCAGTTTTTTATTATATTTTCACTCCAGATTTTTAACATTGCCATTTTTACACCTTCTCATGAACAGTGCAGCTGTCATTTTTCACATCCTGTTCGAAATGTGTTTTCGTACCTGTGGCGCCAAATGGCGCAGTCGCTGTGCAAAATCACCTTTCAGCTAACGAACTGATAGTGTCACTGTTCATGAGGTGGGATCACAAAAAGCCCATGTTGAAAACTAGGAGTAAAAAAACCAAGAAATGCCCAGGGTGTTTGAGTTTTCGACCATAACGCCCTACCCTGTAGGGACTGACAGGCATCAGGGGTGTGACTTGGGATGATCGACAGTAATGCTCATGCCATTCCACCCCCACCCCCACCCTGCAGACAGTGGCAGGCACCGAGGTGCACCTTGGACCCTTTGGCCCCAGAGTTCACCCCATTCTCTTATACTGCACCCATTTCAGTCTATTTCCTTATTGAATAAGGTGAGTGTAAAGCCCGAACACTTCAAAGCACACCTCGACACTTATAAGTGTCTGCAGGGTAGGGTGAGGTGAAATGACGTGACCATTATGGGCGACGACCCAAAGGCACACCCCCAATGCCTGTCCATCTCTGCAGGGTGAGGGTGGAGTTGGCATCAGTTCAATACTTCACTGCCATTCCTATACTGCATCTGTCTAACTTCTGCACTTCCACTGCTAATGACAGCAAGCAACACTTGGCATTGACAAATACTCGTTATGCTTTTGTTTTCACTTTTGTCGTATCGCAGGTAACATAGAAACATAGACATAGAAACATAGAAGTTGACGGCAGATAAGGACCGCAAGGCCCATCCAGTCTGCCCATTTCTTTTTCTACCTTATAAATGTGCCATCGGCCTTCGCTATGTCAGTGACCTATCTATTCATAGTCATTTGTATTGCTCCCTTATGCCTATCCCATGCCTGTTTGAAGCCCTGCACTGTTTTCATAGCCACCACTTCTTGTGGTAAGCCATTCATGCATCTACCACCTTTTCTGTGAAAAGAATTTCTCACATTCCCCTTAATCGGCCTCCTCTAATCTCATGCTGTGTCCTCTTGTCCTGCTATTTTTCTTATATTTAAACATGTTAGACTCTTTCACCTTGTTTATGCCCTTAAGGTGTTTAAATGTCTCGATCATATCACCTCTCTCCCTCCTTTGCTCAAGGGTATACATATTGAGCTCCGTTAATCTGTCCTCATATGTCTTCTGATGCAGTCCCTGCACCATTTTGGTTGCCCTCTCTGACTGCCTCAATTTGGTTAATGTCCTTGTGAAGGTGTGGCCTCCAATACTGCATGCAGTACTCCAGATGGGGCCTAACCAATGTCTTGTACAGAGGGATTATTACTCCTCTTACGACTTGTGATACCTCTACTAATACACCCTAACACCCCCTAGCCTTACCTACTGCTTTAGAGGTCTGCTTTGATGATTTTAGGTCATCAGTGATGATGATGCCCAAGTCTCTTTCTTCCTTTGTGACTGCTAGCAACTCCTCCCAGCCTATAAGTGGCTTCAGGGTTTTCTTCCCTATGTGCATGATTTTGCACTTCTTTGCATTAAATCCCAGTTGCCACTCTTCTGACCATTCTGCTAGTTTATCCAGATCTCTTCTCATTTGCCCACCCATCTGGATCATCTACTGTGTTGCAGATCTTGGTGTCATCTGCAAACAGACAAGCCTTACCCTCTAGTCCATCTGCAGGTCACTAATGAAGATGTTGAATAGGACTGGCCCCAGGACTGATCCTGAGGTACCCCACTTGTGACTTGCATCTCTTCTGACTGTATACCATTTACCACCACTCTCTGTTTTCTGCCAGTCAACCAGTTTGCCACCCAGTTGACCAACTTCTGACCCACCCGAGCCTACCTAGCTTATTTATCAATCTTCTATGTGGAACAGTGTCAAAGCTTTGCTGAAGTCAAGGTAGGTGACATCAACTGCTCCCTTGGTCCACCACTCTGGTTACCAGTCAAAGAAATCTATGAGATTAGTTTGACAGGACCTTCCTTTGTAAACCCATGCTGTCTTGGATCCTGTGCCTATGGATTCCAGGTGTTGCACTATCCTTTCCTTAAGGAGTGCCTCCTAATCTTGCCCACTACTGAGGTAAGACTGACCGGTCTGTAGTTCCCCGCCTCCTCCTGCTACCACTCTTGTGGAGGGATCACATGAGCCCTTCTCCAGTCTTCTGGGACCTCTCCTGTGCTCAGAGACTCACTAAACAATTCTGCTAATGGCTCTGCTAGTTCCTCCTTTAGCTCCTTAAGTACACCTGGGATGTATGCCATCAGGTCCCATTGCCTTATCCACCTGAGCTTAGCAAGCTCTTGTAGGACCCTTTGTTTTGTGAAGGAGTAGTGCTCACCTCCCTCCCCTGTGTCCATGATGCTGAGCTGTGGGCCCTGCCTCACCTTCTCTTCAGTAAATACTGAGCAAAGTATCTATTTAGGATAGATGCCTTTACAGGGTCCTCCTCCTCACATGCTCCTTTTCTCCATTAGCTTAGCACACCCCTCTGGACTTTCTCCTTTCACTAATGTATCTATAGAAAGTCTTGTCACCTTCTTTTACTGTTCGTGCTAGTGTTTCCTCAGTTTGGGACTTTGCCTGCCTTACTGCCTTACCTGCTTCCTTAGGGCAGTTTGGCATGCCTCCCTATCTTCATCCCGCTGTGTTCCCTTATATTTTCTGAAGGCCAGCCTTTTGGCTCTGACCTTTTCTTTGTATTTGAGAACCAAAGTGGTTTCCTTCTTCTTTGCACTTCCTTTTCTGTCTAACACAATGGGATGTTGCTTCAAGTATTGTATCCTTAATGCTTGCCCACTTTGCCTGTACCTCCTCACCTGTGTTTCTTTTTGCCAGGGCTAGCTTAACTCTGTTGGCCATCTTATCAAAGTCAGCTCCTCTGAAGTCCCATATTTTTGCTTTGGAATGGGATGATTTAGATGTAGTAACCAAATTGAACCATACCATGTGATGGTCACTGGCCCCCAGGGACCTTCTACCTGGAGATCTGTGATCCCTTCTTTGTTAGTCAGTACTAGATCTAGGATAGCCCTGTCTCTTTTGGGTTGCTGTACCAGTTGTTTGAGGCCCTCCCCCTGCAGGGAATCCACTATGAGTCTAGTTCTGGCAGATGTTCCTGCTGGTATTGACCAATCTGTATCTGGCATGTTGAAGTCTCCCATTATCAGAACCTCCCTTTAGCTGTCATGTTTTGTATATCTTCTAACAGTAATGTGTCTATGTCCTCCTCTGGTCTGGGGCCTGTAGACAACCCCAGTTCTTATGGCTGTCCCATTTCCTGTTTCCAGGGTGACCCACAGTTCTTCTGGCTCCTATGTGTATTCTGAATTTCTGTAGCTTTGATATTTTCATTAACATACAGGGCCACCCTCCCCCTTTTTGCACTTCGGTCTCTTCTGAACAATATATAGCCAGGTACTGAAGTCTCCAGTGTGGTTACTGGTAAACCACGTCTCACTAATTGCTACTATGTCCAGTTTAGCCTCTGACATTATTGCCTGCAGGTCTGGGATCTTATTTCCCAGGCTGTGAGCATTTAGTACATGATTTTCCATTGGCTAGATTTTGGTGTGTTAGTTGTTGGGTGAAGTTTGGCATTACCCTGTGCATCGTATGGGGAGACAAACCTTTTTCTTACCTGGTGATGCAAATGAACGGCAAACACGCTGAATTCCTGTTTGACCACTAGCTGAGGGGGAGGGTGTTCTTCCCATTCGACGTATGGGGTGCTGCACCCCTCTCCCATTTGCTAGTTTAAATATTCTGCAAAGACGCCAAACTTCTGCCCCAATGCACTGACTTCTCTTAGTCAGATGCAGTCCATCAAATTTAAAGAACTTTGCCTCCCAGAACTGTTGCCAGTTCCTACAAATCTGTGTCCTTTTCCTGGCACCAGTCCTTGAGCCACGTGTTTAGCTCCCCTATCTCCCTTTCTGA
The DNA here is from genome assembly GCA_016271365.2 of Neoceratodus forsteri. Classification (NCBI taxonomy): domain Eukaryota; kingdom Metazoa; phylum Chordata; order Ceratodontiformes; family Ceratodontidae; genus Neoceratodus; species Neoceratodus forsteri. The sequence goes on from CM057450.1 coordinate 1,405,340,340, forward strand.
CCTTCCGTCATCTGCTCCTCTCTCAGACTGGCAGGATCTCAGAGAAGGAGATGCCGGACGAAATAGATGATAGTTTGTCACCCAGCCTAGTCAGGTGTTCTTGGTCTCCACAACTGACCGGCTGGCGAGATCATTAGTCCCTATGTGTACTAGGACATCAATGTTTTCTCCTGCTTTGTGAACAATTTTAGTAATGCGGCAGTGTCTCTCCATGCTGATGTACCTGGAGACATCTGACCATCACCCTGGCTGGAGATGGGTATCAACTCCCGAATCATGGAGTCTCCTATGATCAGAAGTTTTTGGATTTCCTTTGTGCTTGTTTAGTTTTGGTTCCTGATTTGGGTGAGTATTGTTGTGCTAGCTCCTGTGCCGCAGTGTCCTGTCTGCAGTGTCTTCTGCCTCTTTATTTGATTTCAGAGATAGAGGCAGATACCTGTTTGTAGTGTTTATATGGTTTTGGAGGTAATGTGTTGGAGAGCAGAGAGTGATGGGGCACCTGATTTGCTTCTCCTAACCACCTGCCAACCTCCTGGACCAACTACCCTCTGCGGTCGAGGTTTTTCTGTTGGATGCTGGGGAAATGGCGGGTGGTTCTTATAATGTATTTCCTCTCAATATGAAATTTGAGGCGTGCAATCTCTGCCCATGCTGCCTGGAGCTGAGACCTAAGATCTCCAAAGGCTCAGCATGTGGGACAGTGTCCTAAATCCTGTAAGACTGTCCTTCTGAAAATTGTTCCACAGTACCTGCAGTTAATGAAATCCATTCCAAATAAGTTGCTGGGTTTGTAACCTAGTCAGAGTAATTAGAAGGAAAAAAAAATGCAAGTAATGGTTTAATTGTGCTTTGTTTAACTTGTTATAACAAGTTAAATTACTAGTGCCCTTGTGGAGGCCCCACTGATCCACCCCTTCCTGCTCTGCCACAGGAAATGTCACAACTGTGGTACCCTATAAAAGGAGTGTAGCGTGGGGTGGTTGGGGATGGGGGGTGGCTGGGCCCTTCCCCTGCCTAAAAAGAAGAACCACGGACGAAAGAACAAGGAGGTAAGAGCAGAAACAATCAGTCAACAACAAATGCAGTAACCCTGAAAGCTTATCCTAATGTTAGATAAAACTGTAAAACCTGTAAAGCACCACCTGTAATAATTTCAGAGAAGATATACCCTGTAAGAAACACTTTGCTCCAGAGAAAAATAAAGCAGTAACAGAAGATATACCTTGCAAAGATAATTTGAATCAGAAGATTACAGCAGTAATCTGTTAGCACCACTGTAGGCACACCTTGTAATAATGCAGAAGAAGGTATACCAGCAACAACAATTTGAATCAGAGAAAAATAAAGCAATGAAATGTTAGCAACAAACAGTAGCAATCCCTGTGAGTAAAAAATAAAAACACCACCACACAGTAAATCTGCTTAGCCAAACTAAGTCTTAATCCTTCTCCCTTGCTCTGGTAAGTTTCTCTACTCTGCCTTTCAAGCAGTCTTAGAAGGAAAGAGCTCAGGTGAAGCTAGGTGCCTTGGCCAGCAAACCAAGTCTTCTACCAGACAGGTACATAGGTGATTTGATTTTTTTTGTGGCAAGGAACTGCTGGCATTTAAAACATATCTTGAGAACAGTATTGCAAACCTGAGGTTTAGTTTGAAATATAATAGCACCCCAAATGAATATTTCGACCTTCTTATTATGGTTGAGGAAGACAGGATGCTAGAAACAGATCTGTACTGAGAAAGTACAGAGAGGAACTCCCTCCTGTTGAATAGCAGCTGCCACCCAAGGCACATGATTGACAATATTCCTCTTAGCCAGATGTACAGAGTGAAACATAATGGCTCCAAGGAAACCGACTACCAATACAGGCTTTGGAAATGAAGGACAGGTTCATATCCAGGGGCTACGCTGAGAGGATGATAGACAGAACCCTACAGTGTACCAATACCCAAGACAGAGATAGTCTTATCCTACAGGGGCAGAGAAGACAATGACAACAAAGTGAGAGACTCAGTTTTGTTATGACTTACTGTGCTCAATCACATAGAGCTGCAGAAACTATAAAACAGAATTGGTTTGTCCAACAGAGTGATCCCACCTTCTACAAACACACTAGTGTCCCACCTAGGATAGTCTGTAGGAGGGGGGGTGCAATCTGGGGACCTTTAGGGATCAAACCCAAGGGACCTGCCCTGTGGAGTTCCCCAAGGCTCTGTCCTCTCCCCCATGCTGTTTGCAGTATATCTTCTGCCCTTGGGTGAGGTCATTCGATGGCATGGGCTGAGTTTTCATTGTTACGCTAGTGACACTCAGCTCTACATGTCTTTTGCACCTGGTAGGCCAGACACTGTCGATGTGCTGAATAAATGTTTGACCGAGATCTGGACTTGGATGGCGTCAAACTGGCTGGGACTGAACCCTGGGAAGACTTGAGGTACTGATGGTAGAGCTGGGTCAGATGGTTGGGCTTGGAACCTCCAGTGATAGACTAGGCCTCTTTATAGGCCCCGCAGAACTGGAGGTTTCATCAAGGGTAAAGAATCTGGGCAATATGTGTGACAGCAAGCTGAAATTTGATGCTCAGGTGTCCGCTGTTGTATGGATCAGATTTTACCATCTCCAGAACATCGCCTGGATCAAGCCCTTTGTCCTGCTCAAAGACCTGGCCACACTGGTTCACGCTTTCATTACCTCAAGACTCGACTACTACAACACCCTCTACCTTGGGGTCGGAGGTGGTATGCGGCAGCGCCTGCAGCTGCTGCAGAACGCAGCAGCACGGCTGTTGACTGGTCATCCCAGATACAGTCATATTACCCCAGTACTGCATGAACTGCATTGGCTGCCGGTACATTGGTACAACACTTTCAAGATAGGTCTTTTGTCCTATAAGGTCCTACACAGTTTGGGTCCGGGTTACCTGAAGGATCTCCTGCCCCCTCAGATCAGCTACTGGTGCTCTCCTGGAGATCCCCAGAGTAAGATTAAAGAGCCCTAGAGATCGGCATTTGAGGTTCCTGCCCCGACTTTATGGAATTCTCTGTTGGGGTATCTCTGGGAGGCACCGTCGATTGAAATATTTAAACGTCAGTTGAAAGCCTTTCTGTCTGCACAAGCTTTTGGGTCTGAGGGGACCATTTAAGTATATGAATAAGTCTAGCTATTTTTAACCGTGTTTTGAGATTTTATATATATTTTTCATTTATTGTTTTTGTTCTGTTATTTTTATGTCTGTATTTGTAATTTTATTGTAAGGGCACCCTGAGCCTTCGAGGAAGGGCGCCCCGAACAAATAAAATCTACTACTATTACTACTAGTAGACAGGCTTGTTAACACAACCCATTACCAGGGAGGAGATGTGGTTACCAGCCCCACCACTAGGCACACACAGGTGTGTCATCTGTGTACACTGCCCCTCTATCTGTGAGATTTCCGCCTTTAGTGTCCCTAGTAATCCCAAGACCTACAGTACTTGCCATTTCATTATTTGCTGTACCCAGAGTGTCATTTATCTTGCACAGTGCAGCTGCCAGGCCTATTACATAAGCAAAACATCAAGAAAATTAAAGTTACAGGTAGGTGAGAATATAAGTGAAGTTAATAGAAAGGTTAATGAGGATGCCCTAGCGAGACATTAACTTTTTAGGTATAGAAAGGGTCAGGTTGGGGCAGAGAGGAGGTAATCTGGAAAGCCTCCTCCTCAGGCATGAATCCATGTGGATACACAACTTGAAAGTCTGGAGGGAAATGGGTCTGAATGAAAGGATAGAATTAACTCCCTTTCTATGTTGATAAGACCTTGTCATGAATCTGTATGAATTACTTTCGGAGAGTATAGATTGTAGATAGAGCTAGTTTCTGTGTTTATCCCTCTCTGGTCTCTTTTGCACAGATGTGTTGCTTCTTACTTCATTATACACCCTTACATTGTCAATAACTGATATATCATGTATGGGGAGCCCTTATTATTAACTGAAAGCAAGCAGATTACAATCTCGTTATGACATCACTGTCTTGTTAACCCTTCCTGAGTATGTCATATTAATGGTATAACAAAATGGAATGCTCACAACATAGAGGATAGTGTATGGTCCTCTATTGGTAACCGGTCAGTTAACTATCGAGAGGTTGCCATGGCAACCATGTAAACCTCGAGATCGAAGCTCGAGAGGTTTACATCGCCATGGCAACCTCGAGACGGTTAACAGTGACCAGTTGCCGATAGAAGGACCATACATTGTTTTTTATAGTGTATGGTCCCAAGAAAAAGGGAAAGGCTCCTTACTTTTGGTAACAGAGTTACCGCGCGACCTCAGTTCTTCACTTACCGCTGCGTTAATCCATTCCGGTTCAGTGTAAAAAGGTGCGCACATGCGAACCGATCCCGTTGTTAACCTATCGATGTGACATACATCGATAGGTTAACAACATTACTACGTCACATCGATGGTATAACAACCTTAGGAAATGATGATTTCCTAAGGTTAACAGCGTTCTACCATACATTATAATCAATGTTCTAACAAAATGGAATGCTCACAACAATCAATGTTCTGTAAAGTAAAGTAATTCAATCTGTGATTATACAATCTTGGTAGCCCATACACTATAAAATATAATGTATGGTCTTTGGTTAACAATCATGCTGAAAACACTTCTTGAGGTTGCCATGACATCTGAAAACCTCTCGAGCTGCACTTTCGAGGTTTACAGTGATGTCATGGCAACCTCGCAAAGTGTTTACAGCATGGTTATTAACCAAAGACCATACATTATCCTCTATCTTGTGCTTGTTGTCATCCAACTTGGTTTTGAAAACTACGTAGCAAGTTTTGAGTATCTAGTAGCCAACATGGCTACCAAGAATCAAAAGATATATTTTTCATTGTTTTTATAAATGTTTCTGCTTCTTTGTATATGTATATGTACTCATTTGTAGCACTGCTACTTTTTTGGTGTATTAACCATTTTCTGCACTTTTACCAGAAACATAAAAACATAGAATCTGACGGCAGATAAGGACCACATGACCCACCTATTCGGCCCATTTCTCTACTCAGTGTTGACAGCCCAGATCCTATTTAATCTGCAGCATACCTTCTCTGCCCATCTCCAGGATACCCTTATGTCTATCCCATGTGCTCTTAAACCCCCGTATTGTTTTAGCTCCCACCACCTCTGCTGGAAGACAGTTTCACAGATCCACCACCTTTTCTGTGAAAAAGTACTTCCTGACATTCCCCCTGAGCCTTCCTCACTCCAGTCTCATATAATGTTCCCTTGTCCTTGTGCAATGCTCCTCTGAAATATGTTTCCTTCCTGTACCCTGTTTATACTCCTAAGAAACATAGAAACATAGAAACATAGAATTTGACAGCAGATAAGGACCGCTTGGCCCACCCAGTCTGCCCATTTCCCTACCTGATGGATAAGTTGCAGATACTAGTTAACCAGCAGCCTACTTCTTCCTACCCCCAACCCCTAGAATTGCCTTATGACTGTCCCATGCATGCTTGAATTCCACCACTGTTTTTGACTCCACAACCTCCTCTGGAAGGCCTTTCCATCCATCCACAACCCTCTCTGTGAAAAAATACTTTCTTAAATTGCCTCCACCTCTGAGCCACACCCCTCTATCTTCAAATTGTGCCCCTTGTTCTTGCAATAATCTCTTTTTGAAAGATGTATACCTCTTGGACTTTGTTGATTCCCTTGAGGTACTTGAAAGTTTCTATCATGTCCCCTCTCCCTCCTTTCCTCGAGGCTATACATATTAAGCTCCTTAAGCCTCTCTTCATATGTCTTCCAGTGCAGACCCTGCACCATTTAGTTGCCCTCCTCTGGACAGCTTCCATCCTGTCTATGTCTTTATGGAGATTGGGTCTCCAGAACTGCACGCAGTACTCAGATGTGGTCTCACCAGCTGTCTGTACAGAGGGATAATAACTTTTGTTTTCTACTGGTGATGCCTCCCTATGCATCCCAGTATTCCCCAGCCTCCTTGCTGGCCTCTCACATTGCTTGCCCACCTTTAGGTCATCTGATATGACTACCCCAGGTCCCTTTCCATTTTTGTTGTTGTTAGTATCTCACCCCCATTGTGTACTCTTCCCTGGTTTTGTTTCCCAGGTGCATTACTCTTGCACTTCTTAGCATTGAATCTAAGCTGCCATACATTTGACCATTCCTCTAACCTTGCCAAGTCCCTTCTCATCCTTTCCACCCCACCTTGTGCATCAACTCTGTTGCAGATCTTTGTGTCATCTGACAAGAGACATATTTTCCTTCCAGTCCCTCTGCAATGTCACTTATAAAGACATTAAGAAGAGACCGTCCTAATACTGAACCTCCGCGGTACCCTACTACTAACCCCCCTTTTTCAGAGTGGACTCCATTTATTATTACTCTTTGTGTCCTATTCTCCAGCCAATTCTTTACCCAGGCTGTCATCTTGGGACCACTCCCAGGCTGGCTAACTTGTATATATCTTTTGTGGGACTGTGTCAAATGCCTTGCTAAAGTCTAGGTAGGCCATGTCCACAGCCCCTCCCTGATCAACTACTTTGGTCACCCAGTCAAAGAAATCTATCAGATTTGTCTGGCATGACCTTCCGCTGTGAGTCCATGCTGCCTTGGGTCCTGTGCCCTCTGGCCTCTAGATACTCAACAATTCTTTCCTTCAGAAGTGATTCCATCATTTTCCCTACCACTGAGGTTAAACTAACAGGTCTATAGTTTCCTGCTTCTGCCTTGCTCCCACTTTTGTGAAGGGGAATCACATCTGCCCTCCTCCAGTCCTCAGGTACCACCCCATCCTCCCATGATTTGTTAAAGAGGGTAGTCAGTGGTGTCACTAGTTCTACCCTTAGTTCTTTTAGAATTCTGGGATGAATCCCATCAGGCCCCATTGCTTTGTCCACCTTCAGTTTTAAGAGCTCTTTCAGAACCCTTTCTTCTGTAATGGTCTGGTATCAACTTCTGTATCCAGAGTGTTTCTACTGTTTGTTTTAGGTACCTCCCCTCTTCCTTTGTAAATATTGAGCAAAATATTTGTTTAGTATCTCTGTCTTTTCACAGTCACCTCTGCCCACCCTCCCTCCCTTATTAAGCCTCACTATCCCTCCCTTGGTCTTCCTTCGCTCCCTGATGTACCTATAAAGGTTTTATCCCCTTCTTAACTGATTTGGCTATCTTTTCCTCGGTTTGGGCCTTTGCTGTTCTGACTGCCTTTCCAGCTTCCTTTTGCTTTAACTGATACAGTTCTCTGTCCTGTTCCTTCTGTGATTTCTTGTACTTCCTGAATGCTTTCTTTTTCTCTTGAACCTTCCTGCCACTTCCTTTGAGAACCATAGTGGTTTCTTACCTCGTTTCATTTGTTTATTTGCTTCACACAAGGCTTGTTACCTCTGTGATGGCAGTTTTATTATTCCCCATTGTTCTTCCACCCCTCCTTCCTGCCCATTTGCTAGTGCATTCCTTAGGCACTCACCCATTTTGGCAAAGTCAGCCCTCCTAAAATCCAGTACCTTTGTCTTTGTATGGCTTGACTCTATTGCTGTGTTTATTGTGAACCATACTGTTCATGGTCGCTAGTTCCCAGATGGCTACCCACTTCTACCTCTGTGATCCTCTCATCATCTCCATTTGAGAGAACCAGATCTAAGATTGCTCCCTCTTGAGTGGGCTCCAATACTAGTTGTCTAAGGCATGCCCCCTGTAGGGCATCTAGAATAACCCCACTCTTAGAAGTGGCTGCTGCAACTGCACTCCAGTTAACATCTGGCATATTCAGATCACCCATCAGCAATATCTCCCTTTATCTGCCATTCTAAGTATACTTTCTATCATTTCCTTGTCCATTTCCTCCCCTGAGAGAAGTCTGTATCTAACCCTGTGCGGATTGTGGTGCCATTGCTTGTCTCCAAATTGACCCACAGTGCTTCCTCTCCTCCCTGTTTACCCTTTTGTTCTGTTGCTTTGATTTCTTCCCTTATGTGAGAACTACTCCTCCCCTTTTACCCTCCCTGTCCCTCCTATAGATAGTGTATCCTGGTATGTTTATGTCCCAGTCATGGTTCTTGTGTACCATGTTTCTGTGACTGCCATGATATCAGATCTTCCTCCTCCATCAAGGCCACTAATTCAGGAAGCTTGTTACCCAGACTACCGGGCATTGGTACTCATTGCTCTCCATTTTTGATGGCTTTACCTTCTGTAGTGGCATCCCCACTGATCTTTCTACCTTGGTCTTTTTCTCATTTAGTACCCTGTTTTGTGGTGGGGAGGCTGGGATTTTCCTGCTGCTTATCAGTGCCTCCTCCCTTGACTAGTTTAAAGGCTTGCCAATGAAGCATTTAAACCGATTGCCCAAAAGACTTGTTCCTTCCTGGACAGATGCAGACCATCCTGCCAGTATAGGCTGAGTGTCCTCCGGGTGGAACCCCAGTCACAATGAGAAGCCAAACCCCTGTGCTCCACACCATTTTTGGCTTCATTTGTTAAACTGCATGGTGCAAAGTACCCTCGCCTCACCCATGCCACTGACAAGCAGTACCTCTGAGAAGGATACTGTGTGTGCTACTTGTCTTAAGCCCCTCCCCAACTCTACAAAGTCCTTCTGCACTGCTCTAATCTCATGATGAGCTAAGTCATTTGTCCCTAGGTGGACAAAGACGTCCAGCTCAGACTCCCGGGCAACTGTTCTCATGATCCTAAGGATGCACTTCCTGTCCCTCCAAGCCATGGCACCAGGCAGGCACCTTACTTCAGTTTTCCCTGCTTCCCCCAGTTCTATCCCCTAATAATTGAGTCCCCCACCAGGAGCTGCTTTCTTTCCTGTGGTGCCCTCTGCCTCCTTCCTGAGGGCATCCTTGTGACAGTTGTCTGCACCCTCCTTAGTCTCCTCTGTTGGGTGTATCCATAGGGAGCTATGCTCCCCAGAATGGTGTATGGATGTGGTGTGGAACAACTGACTGGGTGTGCCTCTGTTCCACCATCCTCACCTCCCTGAGCCCACTGTGGTCCAACTGCTGTGCTTTCTTTGCAACCTCTGAGGAAGTGGTGGTGGCTCTGGTGCTCCCCTGTATGGAGGAGGTTCCTTCCTTCTGTCCAGTGTGGCCTGAAGACAGGCAACTTCCTCCCTCAGGGCAGAGAGTTGTCTGCAAATAGGGCAGCATCTCAGCCTCCAGAAAGACTCCCGGAAGACTGCTTCCCCACAGCCATTACATTGCACTACTCCCCACATTTTTTTTATTTTTTTTTTGTGTGTGTGTGTGTGTAATTGGTTTGTAATATAGAAATAGATATATATTTATAATATACAATGTGTATGCTTATATTGTCAGTGCAGTGTGCTAGAGAGGATATGACAGTGACATGCACCTTGCACTCTTGAGGAAATGATGTCAGAACTGTGCCCTCGCAAAACAATCAGCTAAAAGCTCTGACCCACTGCTGCAATGAGTGCCTTCCTGTCAGCAAGATGCCCTACACAACAATTTGATAGAGAAATACCCTGCTAATCAGACAGAGAAAAATCCACACATCCAAGTCAGACACAGTAAACCTCCCCAGCCCCAAAACAGGCCTGGTGGTTTGTGCTCTGAGAGCTGTCAGCCCAGAATAAGTCAGCTGTGCTTTAAACTCTTCCTGCACTGAAAATCTTAAGAATGGTAACAAACAAACGTAAACCTAGATCCACCACCCTCTGTTGCTTGAAACACTGTCTTTTCCTGTTTCACACTGCAGGTTTTTCTGTGACCACTCCTTAACCCCAGTAACTTTGTTAAAAGAGTTTAACTATCACAAACTCCTCCGCACCAGTAAATTATTTAAAAATAGTTTCTGTCCCAAAATCCTAGTAGTCAATCCAGCTACCCCAAGGGACAACCAGAATGCAGTATTCAAACACTTATGAGGTTACTTCCAAGATAAGCAGAGTTTGCAAGTTTCTTTTCAACTCCTCAGCCACCTTTAATTCATTTAAAAATAGTTTAACTGTCAGCAAATCTAGTAGACAATCTAGCTACCTCAAGGACCTACCCAAATGTAGTATTTAAATCTTTCTGAAGTTACTAACAAGATAAACAGAGTTTGCAAGCCCCTTCTTGGTTAAACACTAAATAAATATGTGAATAAAAAGCAATTACCAAGGGTAGTTAGTTTCACCTCCCACAGAATTAAGCAAAATTGCACGTTTGTTGCAGATATCAAGTGCAATATAGAATTTCTCACACAGCTCAGTTGAAGAAAGTAGTGTCCTTCCAGCTCCAGAAAATGTGCTTTGTGTACTTCAATGTCTCTATCATATCCCCCCCCTCCTCTCCTCCAATGACTAGATATTAAGGTCCCTGAAGCTTTCCTCATACGGCTTCTGGTGCAGCCCATGTACCATTTTTGTCACCCTTCTCTGGACTGCCTCCATCCTGTCTACATCCTATTCTCAGGGTATAGCACTTTAAGAGGTGTATGTCACTTTAAACTGACATAAACTGACAGCATAAATGTTCTTCATCATTTGGAGGCAACATTCCCATGATTAAGCAGCTGTATTAGGTGTGAAACATTTTGGGGGGGCAAGTCCCCAGTCTTGCACACTGCTTGTACCTAGTAATCTGAATACATTTCTTCATGGTCAGTGTATCACTTTTTTCTGGTAAGGCTGTTCTCTGCCTGGTTTGTTGTTTTGGTTCCAGTTCAATTTATTGCATGCTGTAACTGTATCCAGTGCAGTCCCTGTTTGTTTGGCAGCCACCCTGTCGCTCCCCTAATGTTTGGGTCGACATGACTGTACCTTAACTCCTGGCGGAAGTGCAGGTGAACAGCTGCCTTCACAGCTGATGCCAATGCGCATCTCTGATTGGTTGGTAGGGTTGTGCATGAATACTGGGTGTTCTGCACCCTCCCTCACTGGAAGATGAGCACCCCACCTCCACAATATACCCTGCTCGAGACATTTCCAGCATAGGATTCTAGGTTCACTCAAGAAACCTGTTCTCCCTGGTGGTAGCAAAACATGATGCCCCCTGCCTCTGGGCAGGTCTAAACTCTAAGCTAAGGGTACAGTATTTCTGCTGTAAGAAAATGTTCACTGTATTCATTCAATGTGATGATGTATAAAAATATAATGGCACTGACTGCAAAAATGAGTGCATTTTCAATAGATGTGAATTAGTTACAAATTCCTTAGCGCTAAATGAAATGTTCACAATTTCACACTTTCAGCCAAAAAGTGCGATGTGCTAAATATAACTAACATGACATGAACCCATGTTACTGTAGTCTTTACACTTTTAACACCTTATGTTAGTAAACATGCCTCATAATTTCTCGCACAGCAGAGTGTTCTTCATTGTCATAAGTGACCATTGTGCAATAGCCTGCATTAGGCACTCTCCCCAAATAAAACTGGCCCCCAAATTTTTACTGAAAAGGTACCTGAAGAATTTCTGCCGGAATTCCTTCTTGAAAGATCTAAGCAACACCAGGTGGCAGGAATTCTACCTAGCCCCATCAATTAGTGAGGCTTTCAATATCTTCCACAGCCTATTGATAGGATTAATTGACAAACACGCCCCCCCTCCGAATGATTAGGTCAAAAAAGAGATCTCCTGGAGGGTTTTCTCCTAGCCTGAAGAAAGCACTCGGAGAAAGGGACTCCTGTTGGAAAAGAGCAAGGAAATCCCAACAGGAGGATGATTGGCTTGCTTTTCACATCTCCAGAAATGCCTGCACTAAATTAATTAGGTCCAAAAAAAGCCAGGTACTTCCAGGCAAACTTGAAGACAACAAAAACAACTCTGCCAAATTCTGGAGTATTCTCAAGGAAATCGAAGGTCAGCACTCAGCTGCCTCTCTTCCAGCCAGCATCGTGACCAATGGAGTTACTTATACAGATAGAGCCGCTATCTTAGAGCAGTTCAACGACCATTTCTCCATGGCAGGACTTGCCTTCGATACCCCACCTGTCAGTAAGCTTAGCTATGCGGGTGATAGTTCAATTAACTTAAATGCTATCACTTACCCTTACCAACTAAACCCTCCCTTATTCAGCTTTTCCACAATTCCATTTAAGCAAGTAGAGGACCTCCTTTTGGCACTGGACAAAAAAAAAAGCACCAGCGCGGATAACATCGCGCCATTCTTCTTAAAGCTTGGCTACTTCTACCTGACCACCCCATCGCCCATTTACTTAACATCTCTTTGAGTCAGGGTGAATACCTGCGACATGGAAGACTGACCATATTCTACCTCTTTTTAAGTCTGGAGACCCTTGTGACCTGAATAACTACAGACCTATTTCTATACTTTTTACACTCTCAAAAGTCCTGGAAAAGACTGTCAATATTCAAATCAGAGATCATCTGGACCAGCATAATCTTCTAAACCCTGCCCAGTCTGGGTTTCAGGCAAAACACAGCACCACTTCTGCTCTTGCAAAAGTAACTACCGACTGGCAAATTGCCCTAGACTCTAAAAAACACATAGTTGTTCTATTTCTCGACCTCAGCAAGGCCTTCGATACAGTGGATCATAACATCATGCTTACATCACTGAGAAATATCGGCCTAGACAACCCTGCCATCAGCTGGTTCACTGTTTACCTTTCTAACAGATTGCAACAAATTAAATCAACAGGAGACCTGTCTCCACAGAAATCCCTATTGCGAGGGGTCCCCCAAGGCTCCAAACTGGGACCTATTCTATTTGAAATTTACATCAACAATTTGGACTCCTACCTGCAAGTAGCTAATGTGCATCTATATGCTGATGACACTGTACTCTGTTCCTCAAATTCTTCACTGCTCTTGGCCCACGAAGACCTACAACGAGACTTTACCGCCCTACAACATAGTCTTATCAAGCATAAACTCCTTCTCAATGCCAAAAAGACTAAATCCATGATTCTCTCTCCAAAAGCGCCTCTGGTCCCACACACATCCCTCGGTTACTAACGCTTTTGGGTGAACCCCTGGACTCAGTAGATACCTTTAAATACCTAGGGTTCTGGCTGGACAACAAACTTAATTTTTTATGCCACCTAAATGAAGTCTTGAAAAAGCTAAGACAGCGACTCAGTCTAGTCTATCATATCAAACATCTGCTCACCACAGAATCTAGAACAAGACTAGTACAAATCACTTTCCTACCCGTACTTGATTATACCGATTTCCTCTATGAGCATTGCCCTCTCACAGCGCTAAATAAACTTGATACCCATTATCACCGAACCCTACGATTCATATTTAACCTGCCTTTTCGCACCCATCACTGTATTCTGTACCAAATGGTGGGCTGGCCTTCACTTTCAACAAGAAGAAAAAGAAACGCGCTCATTTGGTTCTATAGAGCTATCACAGACAAGCTCCCTGCATGTATTTCTAGCCTGTTCAAACATGCTTCTGGCTCCTATGGTCTCAGACGTTATGCAACTCTTTGCTTCCAAGTGCCCAGAATGAAAACTAACCTTGGATTGTCTGCAATTAATTACACACTCCATCACTTTGGAACACTATGCAAGCACATTCAAGCTTATCTCACTTCCGAGCCTTCTCTCCTTCAAAGCCCTACTAGTCGAGTATTTGCGGGAACCTTGTAGTTGCTATAGATAATCTGTCCTTTCATTTATTGATGTATCTGCTCTAATAATTGTTAATATGTCGTCCTCCTTCTTCCCTAGGGATTCCAGCATACACACTCCCTCCCCCACTACATGGCTCTCACTCCCTTTCTCCGACTTCACATATCCACTCACAGGCCCCTGTCTGTTTTTTAGTTTCTACCTTCCTCTCCCTTTACCCATTTGATATTATTTTTTGCATATGCCTAATTGTGAGTTCCTATGATGGACTCAGGTATTTTTGCATCCAACCTTGTACTGCAGTCTGCTGATGTTACATTCGTTGTATTACCATGTCTATGTATTTGTACTGTTACTTGTCCAGAACCACCTTGAAAATGAGCTTGCTCAATGGTGTTGATGCCTGGTTAAATAAAGTTTGATTGATTGATTAAAGCAAAACACTCCCGATGAGCTGAAGGCCAAACACCAGTTTTGTACTGTATCTGCTTATTGAAATTGTAAACAACTTTCATCAAAGGAAGGGACAGTGAGCCCAGACTGGGAACATATGTGGAAATGCCCTATGTCTGTGCTAAAAAGTACCATAATTACTAAAGGACTCAACTTCTGCCAGTATACTGAAAGGCCCAACAAGATCAGGGCACTGTTCACAGCAAGTGTGGGAGACTGAATCAGACATTGAGCAGATACTGATAAATGTCATAAATAATGCATTTTTCTTAAAAACTGAAATCATATCTTATAAGCTGCTATGGCTGTACAAATTAGTAATTCTTTGGCCTTGTTCCATTTAGTGTTGGAGGCATGCTGACCTGTAATGTACATTAGCACCATAAGGTGGTGTCCTCTGTTCTGTTCTTCAGACAAGGGCTCAATTTTCAAAGGGTGATGCAAGGCATGCGTCAAACCCTGCATCAGCCCTAGACTTTGACGCAGCTACACCAATCCCCTTTGCGACAACGGTGCCCAATTTTGGTAGGTCAGATGCAGGTTCAACAGTTTACTCTACTTACAGCAGCTTGTGCCAACTCTTTAATGCAGGCACCATAAAATGACTCCCCAGGATTGCCGCAGGCTAGACCAGAATAAATTGGGCTAACTTGCGGCAATTGGTGCACTGGAGTGAAAATCCTGATCGCTGGGTAGGTGACTGCTGTAAACCCTGTGTGCTATGCTGTCGGTGCCCCCAGGGCTTGTGGCATTCACTGGGTTCTGAAAATTGAGCCCCTGGTGCACTTCCAGTTAGTTGCATTTTTTTAATGTAACAAAGAAGCTGGACTAGAATACCTCAGCATGGGTTATACTACTTCATGTGGATTAACAGTATAGTAGACACACTAGCGAACTTAGTGAGACAGAAAAGTGAGAGCATGGGTACAGTATGTCTATGAGGGAATGTCCCATTTACTGGTACAGACCCCTTTGTATTTACTGGAGTGAGACACATGGCATGAAAATTACTGCAGTTTAAACCAAAGAGTAAGGGACCTCTCAGACAACTGGCAAGTGGGAAGTTCTGCAGTGAAACAAACAGCTTTTGATAAAAGTTGTTTCAGTCATCGTATCAACTCATCAGCCAGTCCATCAGGCTTATTTTTCTCAAAGACAGACGGATAATTTATTCTAATTTCTTACTAGAATTATAAGGGTTCTCCCTTTCATACTGCATGCTTCCATGGACCCCAGCCCCCCTCATTTAATTTCAAGATGTTATCAAGTTCTAATAACAAACTCTCCCATTAATATGGGTACTATCCACTTTAACTGGGAAGCCAAACTCAGTACAGAATTAACCATTAAGGAGTGGACCAAGATTTGGCAGAGACAACGTAAAATGACCAGTTCTTACTTGTGGTAGAAGTGCAGCTGGAAGGTGTCAGCAAATACCTTCACACCCCACAAATCACAGCCAAATATAACACCACTAATGATGCTTCCATGTGGCGCAACTGTGGAGACAAAGTGACCACTCTCATCTACATATTATGGTTCTGACCAATTTTAAGTTCCTGTTGGAAAATGGTAGGGCACACTCTTCAAGTACTATTTCCAGATTTAGGCCCTCTTACCTCAGCTATTGTCCTGTACTCTCTGGAGGAGAGGAGGGGAAGGGGGTATATGAAAGAAACATTCAAATATCTAGCAGATATTAATAGGGTACATGAAGGCCGGCCCGGTGGTGCTGATGGTTGAGGTGCTGGATGCCACACCTCATGACACACCGGTGACTCGGGCTTGCAGTGAGCTTGGGTTGCTGGGGTCGGCAGAGGAGGGAGAGGATCGGTGTCTGATGAACTGCTCGTCTTTCCCAGGGAGGGAGGGAAGGTCATCCCACTTCTTGGCTGGCTCCTGGTGGAGGTCGGGTGGCAACACTGAAGTTAGGGATGCAAAAGAACGTGGCTACATGACACACTCATGCCTCCATGTGCAGATGCTCACAGCCATGAAGGGGAGAGATGAAAAATGGAAAAAGGTGTCCACAGGCTCCATGAAGCCCTGCCTGCCAACTAGTATCCCGCTCTGCCATCAGATCACCGGAAGCCCCAACTCTGGATTGGAAGTACTGGGTTGGGGGAGGACAGCCCTCCCCTTCCTGGCCCCACCATGGGGGGAATCAATGGAGGAAAAATGGAGCTCAGCAGCACTGGGGGGAGCGGTTGGCGGTCTCAGGTGGCAGTCAAGTGAGCGATAGCTGTCTGTGGTCACCAAGGACGAGGGGAAAAACGAAGATGGAAAAAATAAATAAAAAATAAGGTACAGAAAATTAACATTTTCCATAGAAAAAAGAAGCCTGAGGACAAAGGGTCACGCTATGAAGTTGGGGGCTAGAGGAAATACTTCTTCACGAAGAGGGTGGTGAATGCCTCAAACAGCCTTCTGGCAGAGGTGGTGGGTGCCAAAACAGTGATGGGATTCAAGCATGCATGCGACAGATTGAGGGGACCTTCGTAGTAAGGAAAGGGGAGGAGATGACCAGAGATTGAGTAAGGTCTGCAGTGGCACAGTAGGCAGGGAAAACAGGGCAGACTAGATGGGCCTAGAGGTCCTTATCTGCTGACAACTTCTATGTTTCTATGTTACTTCATTACCCAGCTTCAATAAAAAAAAAATAAACATCATACCTACATACTGGGAATCCTCCTTACGGCTGCTAAAACAAACATAACTAGATTATGACTGCAAGCTACTCCCCCTCAACCCACACACTGGAAAGATATAACCCTTGAGATATATATACTCAAAGAAATGACAGCACAGCTGGAGAAAAAACTGCCAATGTTGCAAAACAGATGGAATTCCTGGTTACTGTATACCATGGCATAGAGACCAGGGGCCTAATATTCAAAATCATGCAAAGTGGGGTGCAAAAATTAGCACTGAGCCTTGCGATTCTTGAGTGCCCAAAGACACTATATTCAGTCGAACAATGCACTGGCACTGTTCAACTGACTATAGGGCATGGCATGGCAGTGCTAAGCCACTTAGTGCTGCCCTCACAGGGCTCCCAAAGTATGCCACTAGTATAGATAGCGCAGGAATGTTATCTGCAATATTCAAAGGGACCCAAGCAAATGAGTCCATTGTGCATCCAAGGCACTAAGGGCCCATTTACATACCCATTATGGGCTCATTTGCATGGGTAGTGAGGTAGGGTAGCGTGGCACTGATCCCCCCAATTGCCTGGCTCCAGCACGTGTAAACATTCCTGGTGCCTAGAGGTATCCCCCTTCCTCCAATTGGCAGACTGTAGAATTCAATAAATAACTCTGTGGTGGTATTGGTCCCCCCCACTCCCAATTGGCAAGGTAAGGCAAAGGCAAGGCAAGGCAAATTTTATTTTTTGGGTTCCCACTCCCAGAGGCTCTGGGTACTGTACAATCAAACAAAACAATTAACACCATAAAATAAACATTCAATAACTACTTAAAAACACAATAAAACGAGGGTCTAATATCAGCAGCATTTCAAAAATAACGCCCTATAAATCTAAAATGGCTGACACATCCAACTACCAGACTGTGTCCGGATATGCCAGGCTAAATAAATGAATGCCTCAACTGAAGGGGCCTCCCTTACTGATGGAGGCAGCGAATTCCACAGGACAGGACCAATGACACTAAATGCTCTGTCACCAGCAGTTTTTAATTTTGTCCTGGGAATCGCAAGGAGGCCCCTAGAGGAGGATTGAAGAGAGTGGACCAGGGCAGCGGGTGTTAGAAGGTCCACCAGGTAGCCAGGGCCTAATCCATGTAGGGCCTTAAAGGTGAGCAAGCCCACCTTGAAGAATACCCTCCATTAAACCAGCAGCCAGTGCAGTTCACGCAACACCAGGGTGATGTGACAGTATTTTGGCTGTCCTATCAACAGCCTGGCAGCTGCATTCTGCACCAGCTGCAGTCAACGGACGGTACCCCCAGAGACTCTGAGGTAGAGCGCATTACAGTAGTCAAGACTAGATTGTCAGCCCATACCATTTAATAAATGAATCCATGGTGGTAGTGGTCCCCTCTCCGATTGCCAGCCCCTCAATGACATAAGAAATCCTTCATGCCAGTGGTCCCCCCTCCTGCCAATCACATGCCTAGAAGTACAAATAAAACCCTCCCTGGTGACCAGTGATCCCCCTGTGGCACTGGGTATACCCCCTCACTCACCTTAGCCTTAATGCAGTGCTGTAGGAGCATACAGTGACCGGCACAGCCCTTCTCATACCTCCTCAACCGGCCATCATATGTCTAGGCAGGGGGCATACTTCTTATTTATAGGACAGGGTGCATCACATGTCCTGTAAATAGAGCAACTCCTTGCCTGGGCATACAGTGGCCAGGTAAGGAAGGTGAGAGGCTAATGCTGTGTATGCTCGTAACACCAGAATAATGCTGTCATGGGTGGGGATTATGCCCAGTGCCACAGGGGGGCCTGTGGACACAAGAGAGGTTATTTTTGTACTTCTGGGCTGGCAATCGGCAGGAGAGGTGACCACTGGCACCAGGGATTCTTAATGTCATGGAGTGGCTGGTGACTGGAGGGGGGCACCACTACCATCACGGAGTTATTTATAAAATGGTACAGGCCTGCGATCAGAGGGAGGGGTACCACTACCACCAGGGAATTATTTATAAAATGGTACGGGCTGGTGATCAGAGGGGGGGCCACTACCACCATGGAGTTATTTATAAAACAGTACAGGCTGGCAATTGGGGGGGGGACCACTAACACCAGGGAATTATTTATAAAATGATATGGGCTGGCAATCGGAGGTGGGAACCACTAACACCAGGGATTTCTGTACAGTACAGTATGGGTTGCTGATCGGGGGGGCCACTAACACCAAGGAGTGTATTATCATAGTAGAGGCTGGCAATCGGAGGGACAGTGCCAGGGACCACAGAGGGTGGGTGTATTCCTCCAGCAGCCAGCCGGTTAGGTGGCTGCATTTCCTCTGGCAGCTGCTAGGGTTGCCTGGATTAAGACTGGGCTTTGTTAGGCAGTATTTGTGCTAAGCAAAAGGACCACACTAAAACCTTTTGCACAGCACAAAACCACTGAATATGAGATAGTGTGGCTGTTCATGGCCACATCCCTTCCTTTGCCTACCCACATACCTTATGTTTAGTGTGGTCACTAACCCTCTTTGCCCATGCAGCAGCCCTTTTTAGGTACGGGGATTTGACACAAACCCCAGCTTGTGCAGGAAAAGATCCATTAGTACTCATGCAAACTGTGGAATATTGGGCCCCAGAAGTGGTGCCATGATCCCCAGTCTCACTACTTCACTGCTGGCAGACTCGGGGTGAGATGTGTGACCAGACCAGACAGTCAAACTCCTGATAGTCTTAGGTAAGAATAAGGCAGGCACCAGAGGGGGCTTGGCCACCATCCTCCATCTCATTTTAATACATCTCTGTATAATTCTCAGTAAACATACTTGGATTTCCTACCTCAGGCTAGCAGATAAATACAAGCATATTATGATGTAATTGACAATACATTGAGCTCAGTAACAACATGGAGTTGTGTAAAAATCTTTGCAATAAAAACTAAATTTAAAACAAAAAGAATAATAATGGTTCAAGAGCAAGAGAGAGGGTGTGGAAATTGGCAGGAAGGTTCAAGAGAGATTTGAGAAAGTTTTATTTTGTATAATGTGTGGTGGAGCTGTGGAACAATCTGCTAGCTGATATGGTGGGTGATGTCACAAACCCACTCCTGGGAGGTCAGGTCCACTGAGCTCACAATGCCCACCCCTAAGTGCAATCCGTGATGGGGGGGAACAGAGCTACAGTCCTCATGCTTTTAGACTGCTCACTGAGGTCACGACTGCACTTCTGCCAAGAGGACCCAGGCCGTCCCTCTAACTCTGGATAAGGGCACAATACTAGTCTCGAGTCTTGTGGCCAAATACGAACACTTCCTTGGCAATTACACAAAGAAGGAAGACCCAGGCATCACATTCTGTTTGGGGGTAGCAGTGTAAAACCTGATTAGGCCTTCTCCCTACAGAACATGCAACAGCCTGGTTCAAAATCCCTGCAGACTCTGGTATTCTCCCTATTCTTCCAGATCCCTTACAGACCCTTTGCTTGATTTGGTTGCTCATGGTGACACCCCAAAGCAATTAACAGTGTCACAGATTATTGTTTTTTGTATGTTCTGTTTATGCCCCCCTTCCAACCCGGCTGCCCACTCCTTCAGGCAGCCAAGTCTTACCCTCCACCGCTCCCCCATTTTGCCATTTGTTGCCCCTGCCACCCGACTGTCCTGATGTGTCGCTTCACCAGGGGAGCCCCCCTAACCATGGGGAGGCATCTGGGAGGGGAGCTTGAGGTGTCCTACGTTAACCCCTCACATCTTGGTTGGGTGGCAGGGTGCAACTCGGTGGTGCCCCAGCTTTGCAGCTGGGGAGGTGAGCTGCCATTATCCAGCTGGCATGGGTGGCCATTTTTCTTGTTCTGTTTCCTCTGCTTCTGCTGGATGCATGTTGTGATGTCCTCATTGCTTCTGCATACTGCATGTGGTTACCCACACTGCAAATGAAAGGCCGAATCCAGCCATGAGGAATCGTTGAAGTGTGGTACATCCACATTTTCTCCCCTCCTGGGAGGAGAGCATCCAAAGGCCCCCACTTGAGCATGCCCTGCTGGCCTCTGCTCCTGATGCCCCAAGCTGGAGTGTGAACCTGGGTCAC
Organism: Neoceratodus forsteri; assembly: GCA_016271365.2. Taxonomy (NCBI): domain Eukaryota; kingdom Metazoa; phylum Chordata; order Ceratodontiformes; family Ceratodontidae; genus Neoceratodus; species Neoceratodus forsteri. The sequence goes on from CM057450.1 coordinate 1,405,361,110, forward strand.
CAGCATGCCAAGCGATCCCCTATCACCCAGTGCCACAGAGCCAGCTGCATCACAGATTATTAATACTGTTCCTCACTTCACACACAAATATAAAAATCTCAATCAGGCAGATATTCTATAGGAAAACAAAAGTTTTTACTAAAATACTTAAATAAATACACTTACAATTAACAAGAGAATATACTAATTTGGGTTACAGTATACAGAAATAAAATGGAAAGCTGCAGTATATACACGTGAACACACCAAAACTGTTAGCTAAAAATCTACCCTATATTTTGAAGTCCATAAAAAATAGGTACAATCTCTGGTTCTTAGTCTCTGTGCTTGTGGTCAAGAGAATGTCCAGAGGAAAATGTGTGCACTGGCAGACACTGTGTCTCAGCAGTTTGGCTTCATGCGTATTAGGTGAAGTCCAGATGAAAAGTGTGTCCAAATGCCCTGAGCTGGGGCTTATTATACTCCTGTTTCAGCTCTGGAAATAGTGAGTAAAAATCCCATAACATTTAGGCCAGTAGATCACACTCTTGTTCTTTCCCTGCAACCCACTTTCTAGCTATCCTTTGATGTGTCAGGGTCCCACAGTAAAGCCATTGGCATTAGGGTGTTAAGAATTCACACAGGTTTTCTAAGAAATATGTTTCTTTCATGTTACCTCATAAAATGTAGCATATTATAACAGCTTCCTTGGATCAAAGCATTCTGCTCCTGAGTGCACGGTTTTATGACCTACACATGGATTTTGGCATATCTCTGTTAAAAAACCTGGAAATGAAATCTCAATTCTTGGCAAGCAGCTGGCCTGAAGGTCAAAAGAAGTTCAAACCCCTTAAAAAAAGAAATCTAGTCTTTTTCTCTAGCTGCCTTGAATTAGCACTGACATTTTCTTGGCATGTACATATACACAGAATTACATCAGAAAATATGTATATATAACAGAATTATATTAGTCCAGGAGCCAGGTGCATTCATCTATGTGTCTAGGTCTGAAATGCTTGATGACTGTTTCTTATGTAAAAAAGTGTGTAGAATCCAGATTTACAACTCTTATTCACTCGAAGTTGAACATTTTCTTGGAAAATGCACTACTTCAATAAAAAAATGAACTGTAGGTGAAAATTATGTATATTTTAATTCATGGTCCCTTTTTTAATTTCAATTCTATAAGCTTTCATTGAAATACTACAGACACTGTAACAAACAGCAACATATGTATCAAAGTCTTAATATTAACGTTATTATTTATTTTATTCTATATTTAACTTGAAACAATCAACTTTTTATGACGTTTTATAAACCTAAATACAACAATCAGTATTCTTGTTCACTGTCTTCATTATCTGACATGTTAAACAAATCTGCCTCATCAACATCGACATCACAGTCACTGTTGTCCTCTTCTTCATTTGGATTGTTGTTATTTTCATTCAATTGTTCATTTAAGGCTGGTGGTACAACTTCACATGTGAACCATGTTGGTTTCCATTTGCGATCCTCATAGGTCCAGCCATTGTCCTCTGGCTTCAGTAGTGTCACTTCTGGTTTGTCTGCGTTTTTCCATAACAATGAAATGTAATTTGCATGGCAGATGTGTTGTGTTAGAGTTGATTTGCATGGTGGCAGTGAGCTTGCGACTGCTCCTTTGATCTTTTCTAAGGGTGTGTCTTTGTCACTCGGTCGATACTTGAACATACTGTAGTGGGCTGTGTTGACACTCTTTACTTTCTGTCCTTACAAGGTACACACAAAGCTCTCAATTGTATCCTCAGTTTCTTTAGACAAGTGTGGACATTCCAGTTTTCCAAATGCCTATGTATACTCTGTATTCTTTTCCATAATTGTTAGAGGTCACACCTTCCCCTTGCTTTTGAAAACTGGTGAATAGTCACACCCTGTCAGTGCATGGAGACCTGGTACAGCTGCACACATATGTCTGCCTAACTCTGCTGACAAGCGAGATACATCTATGAAGGTCCTTGTGTTATTCCCTGAATGGCCAACGTCCATGTGCAGTATGAGATTATCATTTAGACTTGCATGATACAGCAGAATGACCAAAATATTAGTATCATCTGTCCTGACCACTACATGCACATCTTCACCCTCATTTTGACAGCAAATGTAGTGTATGTGTTGCATAATTCTTGTGTCTGCTTCTATGTGATTGCTTTTTAGGGCCTTGCACTCTAGTCTGAGCATATGTCCATCTTGCATGAATAACACATTTCTCCTATTGCATACATGAGCTTTTTATCACCTGGAACTTCACAGTACACATCAGAATTCCATGCTGTAGCTATAAAACCTAGGAGTGCCATCTTGAATGAAGAGGAAGACAGGGATACAGCAAAGTCTTTTGGTTGGCTTTGGTCAGGACCAGTTATGAGATAGGAGAGTGGAGTGATGCTATGCTTTCCTCTCTTCTCTTGTTCAAGATCTTTGATCGATGGTGACTTGTAACAGTCACTGACAAGGTAGACTTCATTTGTGGAAGTACAGCAAACAAGAGACAGGATGGTATTTGCTACACCGTGGAATGTTGGTGGCAGGTTTGTAAGACTTCTGATCAAGAGCATGGCATCAACCACAGTGACATTTACAGCATCGGGGTGGCTACTTTGGACTCTGGTCTTAAGTTTCTTCAGCAGTGTTGACTTCATTGTTATGTTTATTGATCCATCAATGTTTCATAAGGAGAGGGGTACCGGGGTTAGCGGGTAGGCAAACACCATTATAAGTTCAAGTGTTGAAGTCACAGATAGATATAGCAAGCATCCAAAGAGGTCTTAAGTTCCTTTCAACTTGATGATTTTCTTGTCCTTGTTCTTAATCTTCACCTTCATTGCAGTTTTACTTTTTCTTCTATTAAGTCTTCAGCTTTAACTTTGGTTTTATTATGAGGCTGTACCTTTAGGAGTTCCAACAACTGTTCTCTTACGTGTTGAGCTGCTTGTGCTTCCCTCCAGTCAGCCTGTTTCTTAGCAGACCTGATGATTATACCCGCTTTTCTACTTTGATATCAAATATGATACCATCTTTGAAGTGATCCGCCAGTTTTGACTGCAAACTCTGTGGGTCATAATTTATTTCTCACCCACTACACTCCATAAGAATGTCCATGGACCTTTTGTGTCAAGATAGCAATGATTCTTCTTGCATTCAATTAACAATGATGCATTGCACATACTTAACAAGTCTGGAAAAGGCAACCTGGTGACTGTCCCTCAGCTGACTGTATTCACATTGTGTACTTGTGCCCTTTATTCATTCTGGCTTTTTTACATACTTGTTCTTACAGCTGTTGTGGTACTTCACTTCTCTGGCTATGAGATCAGTACTGCCTACAATCATATCCATTTGTCAATCATCCATTTCTTTTTCTGAGTTTTTTATGCTGTCTACTGCCCCATATGTTACACATGTTGTAGGATATTCAAAAGTCTCCTTTGACCCCTTAGGATTCATTTTCTTGTATGATTTGCAAAATATACATTCATTTAGGAATATGCCTAATGCAGATGCTACAGATTCAGATGGAGCACTATGAACCTGGGAGTGAAGCAGTTTTGCTGGATAACTCTTTACAGTGTCTTTTTTAAAGTTTCATTGTCCGCAAGTTTACTGGAACTCTTATATGCAGTGAAGTTCTTGTAGCAGATGTAATGATACCCATGGCTGTTGGAGTAACATTCAGGCAATTCATGACACACCATGTTGTACTTTGACAGTGTTTGACTAGAACACCTTTCCTTTGCATCAATTACTTTCTCCCAATGAGCATCATCAAAAGGTAGTGAGTCTCCATGGTCTGTGCTAACTCCTGGATCAGTGCGTAGGATGCATCGCCTCCACAGTTTGTGACAAGTCTTGCTAGCCATATCTGAAACTTTAAATAAATTACATTAATAACTAAGTAAACCAAGTCTATTACATAAATGTAAAACATTTAGTTACTTTTAAGAAAGTGCATTTTTCAAGAAAAAGTGCAACTATGGATGAATAGGAGTTGTAAATCCAAATTCTACACACTTTTTTACATGAGAAACAGTCATCAAATCTTTCAGATCCAGACACACCTGGATCCTGCTGGATCCTGGGTCCTGCTCTATATCTACAAATAAGGACTAGAAGTTGGGTAGATCACGATATCCCTCACTCTTAGACTGAATTTGTAAGAATCCATCCCTATGCATGGTATGATTTTCACAAATTCTGTTCATTGCTCTAACTGGCAAGATAGCCCATCTGCATTGGCGTTGGCCAATGCAGCCCTCTGGGTAATGGTCATATTGTAGCACTGTATGGCAATATTCTATCTTAATAAATGACCATTCATTTTACTCATCTGCATTAGCCACACCAGGTGGTTATGATTGGTCTGTACCTCAGAGTGCCTCCTGTAGAGGTATGGCTCTAATTTCTTCAGGGCTCATACCAGCGCAAGGCATTCCTTTTCAACTGTGGAATATGCCTGCTCCTGGGGAAGTAACATTTTGCTAAGGTACACTATTGGGTGATCTTTCCCTTGGTTAGAGGTCTGATTGAGGACTGCTCCAATCCCCATATCTGAGGCATCTGTCTGAACTGCAAATGGCTTACTGTAATTAGAACTGGCCAACACAGGGGCACTGCACAGTGCCTCCTTTAGCCATGTGAAGGCTGGTTCACAGGCTGGCTCCCATTTTACCTTTTTGGGCAGTCTTTTCTTTAGTTGGCCAGAAAAGGGAGCTGCCAGGGTTCTGTAATTTGGTACAAATTTTTGATAGTACCCGGTGGTCCCTAGGAATCTCTAAACTGGCATATAGGTTTTAGTCCTGACCACATCTCTATCACCTCAGTCTTGGCTTAATTGGGACAGATCTGCCTCTGCCCTACTACATGCCCTAGGTATGCCACCTCTGCCATTGCCACCTGGCACTTTTCAGCCTTGACAGTGAGCCCTGCCCTCTGTATCCTGCCCAACATGACCTTCAGATGGGACAGGTGTTCCTTCCAACTGGCACAGAAGATGGCAATATCCTCCAGATATGCCACTGCGTACTCTTCAGTACCATGTAACACCTGGTTGACCAACCTTTGGAAGGTGGCAGGGGTGTTCCTCATTCCAAAAGGCATTACCCTAAACTAGAATAATCCTATTGGAGTGAAGAAAGGCCGACCTCTCCCTAGCTCTGGCAGTTAATTCCACCTGCCAGTACCCTTTAATCAAACCAATGGTAGTAAGGTATGGCGCCTCTCCCAACTTGTCCAATAGTTCTTCCATCTGTGGCACTGGGTGGGTGTCAGACTTTGTGACTGCAATGAGTCCATGACAGTCCACACAAAAGCAAGTAGTGCCATCTGGCTTGGGAACAAGGACTGTGGGTGAGGTCCAAGGGCTGTGTGATTTCTGGATTACCCCTAAAGCCAGCATTTCCTCCATCTCCCTTCTAATGTCCTTTAGGATGGTCTCAGACACCCAGTAAGCTGTCTGTCAGATGGGTGCTTGTGTTCCAGTATTTATGTCATGTGTCACTAAGGGGGTACGTCATGACTTGGCCATAAACAAAGTGGCAAAGTCCACTAAAATCTCCCTCTCATCCTGGGACTGTTCAAGGGTCAACTGGGGTGACAGTTTGATTGCCTCCATGGAGGACTCCTGCTTGCTTTCCTCTAGCAAGTTCAATAGGGGGTCCTCTTCATCCATCCTATCCCCAGGACTACACACTGCAAATACCGTGTTAGCCCTATTTGCATATGACTTCATCATGTTGACATGGTACAGTCTATGGGTATGTCTCCTGTCAAGCAGTTCTACAATATAGTTCATGTCATTTACCTGTCAGACTACCTTGTATGGTCCCACTCACTTGGCCTGCAGCTTATCCTTCCAGACTGGAATTAGGACCAAGACTTCCTGACCTACACTGTATGAGCGAGCACTGGCTCTGGGGTTGTACCAGACCTTTTGCTTCTGCTGGGTGGCCGACAGGTTGCTCTGGGCTGCTCCCATAAGCTCCTTCAGCTTTTCCCTAAACTTTAGGACATACTCCACTATGGGAGTTCCCTGGGTGGTGTGTTTCCCTTCCAGTCTTCCCAGATCAAGTCTAAGAGCCCACACCCCCTAGGTTCATATAAGAGTTCAAAGGGGGGAACCTGGTCAACTCTTGGGGCACCTCCCTGTATGCAAGCAACAGGTGAGGAAGGTATATATCCCAGTCCCTCCCATGCTGTTCAGCAAATGTTTGGAGCATCAATTTTAGGGTACCATTAAACCTTTCCACCAGCCCATTGACTTGTGGTGATAAGGTGTCATGTATCTCTGCACCATCTCACACTTCTCCCACAAACACTTCATCAGGTCTGACATGAAGGTACCCCCTCGATCAGTGATAACCTCCTGTGGAAACCTGACAAGGGATAAAATCCCTAGCAAGGTGTCTGCCACTTTGTATGTCCTTTTTTTTATCACATTATTTTATTACTTCTGTGGACCTGGCAGGGGTTACGACCCCCCTTGGAGGGGTATATCCTCCAGCCCATAGGGGCCATCATGGGTACTGCTAGGTTCCAGTATTTTCCTCCATTCCTTTTCTCCCCCATGCCTATGCAATGGGCTTAGCAGCTGTCTCCACCTCCACAAAGGCAGCCAAGCACCCTGGGCATGGACTGAACCCCTTCTTGCTGTGCTGACACATGCAGCACAAACCCCCCTCCCTGAGGAAGGAGAGCAGTCCTCCAAATGTTCAATCCTTACCTCCCCCAGCTGACTCTTGAATGACCCAAGTCTGTTCCCGAACCTGGGTCACCAGTGTGGCACGAGGTGTGGCATCCAGTGCCTCAACCCTCAGTGCCACTGGGCCAGCCAACTTTGTCTGTCCTAAGTGAGGAAAGGGCAACTGCCTCTGGGTATCGGGTGGCATAATCTACCACCGTCAGGATAAACCTCTTTCCAGAGGACCGTGGGGTATTCAAAGGTACCACAATATCCATTCCTACCCTCTGGAATGGCTCCTTCACAATGGGCAAGGGGAATTAGGGCAGCTTTAGTTTTACTACCTGCCTTCCCTATTTGTTGGCACCAGTGACAAGATCTGCAAGACCTGCAATATTCCTTCACCTGTTGGGTGAAGTTGGGCCAATAGAAATTCTGGGCCAATTGCTATATGCTGCATGCAGTTCCCAGATGTCTGGACATGGAGATATCATGAGCAATCTTGAGCAACCACTCATGGTACTCCTGGGGAATGACAAGCTGCTTGCCCATCACCCCTCCCTCTGTCCTTATGTCTTGTGTATACAAAAGTCCATTGTCCCAAAATACTTTGTCTCATGTCACCTCCCTGTGTCCTGTCAGATTCTGCCCAAGTCCTCAGCCTCTTCAAACTAGGATCGGTCCTCTGAGCAGCTGCAAATTTTTCACTTTCCCAAGGCATGGGGCATATCCCCTTCAGTTCCTTAACTGGGGTCCATAGCTCTATTGTCAGGGCATTCAGGGTCACTGCCATCCCTAACCTTCTGACCATTGGTTACCCCTCCCTCTTCAGAGTAATCTTCTGTAGCTGTTTTGTGAACTGCTACTTGGGGAAGTCCTACCTCCCTTTCACTACTCTCCTTTTTAGGAGACACAGGCTGGGAAACCAGCCCCCCATTGTTTTTCACAGGGGCTTCTATGGTGCCCAGGGAACTACAATCAGCCTTTGCCGTCTGACTACAGGTAACCACACACACCATCCCCTTCTGGAGATTGCTCCCTATAATAACATCCAGGGCAAGGTTGTATGCCATTGCTACCTTTTTCAACCTGTCTCTTGTCTCACCCAATCCAGGAGAACACTAGCTAGTGGCAGAATTTTCTCCTCCCCAGTGAATCCCCTCACTGTTACAAACTGATTAGGTATAAGCTGTTCAGGCCCACCCAAATCCCCTTTTACTAAAGTAAGAGACACCCCCATGTCCCTTAACCCATGGGTCTGTACCCCATTTACAGTAACCGGGTGTATGTGCTCCCTCATGTTGATAGGCATGCTTTCAGGGATATACAGTGCACTCAACTCTGTTTGAGCACCACCTTGTCCATCCTGTGCCTTTTTAGGACACTGTCTAGCAAATTGCCCTGGCTGTTTACAAAACCAACAGTCAACATTTCTTTTATCTGAGAAATCCCTTTTTTGTAACTTGGGGCTTTCCCCTTTCTATGACGGCCGTGAGGCTTTTATCTGCCCTGAAGGTGTGCTTTTCCCTTTCTGTGCTGCCACACCCACTCCACTTCCTTTCAGAGCAGGCCTGCTCCTGGCATAGCAATCTGAGAGCTCATCAGTGTGCTGCACTGTTTTAGGGTCTCAGTCCTCTAGCCAGGTTTTCAACTCTGCTGGGCAAGCCCAAAAGAATTGCTCTAGTAACACAACCTCCTCAATTTTTTCCACAGAATTTGCTTCTACTCCCTCCTACCAGCATTTAAAAAACTGATGCTGCTTTGTGGCGAGTTCCTCATAGCCTATGTCAGGACTTCTTCGGAGCTTGCAGAACTTAACCCTGTATGCTTTAGGCATTAATTCAAACTTTTTAAGCAATGCAGCTTTACGTTTCTTATAATTACTATTGTCCTAATTGTCCATTTGGCCTAGTGCTTCACACCCATTCCCAGTAAGTAGCGGGGATAGCTGAAAGCTCCAAGACTCCCTGGGTATTTTAGCCTGCATACAGACCTTTTCAAATGAATTCAAAAATGCATCCATATCCCCCCTCTTTAAATGCAGCAATTAATTTGGAATTTAATTTATACCCCAATCCTAGAGATTCAGGTTCACCCCTGCCACTTACCTCCTCTGGTGCTGGTCATTGGAGTTTTAGCTTCTCCAGTTCAAACTCACTCTGATGCTGTTTTTCTCTTTCCTTGGCCTCTCTCTGCCACTGCTTTTCCTGCAACTCCATCTCAAACTTCCTCTGCTTGAATGCCAGCTCCAATTTCCTCAACCCCAGCTGCAGCTGTATCCCTTCCAGCTCCAGCCCTGTGGTGACCGTCCCCTGCTGCTGTGGCTCTGGGTTCCTTCTGGTCTCACTACCCTCATCCCTGGGACTGGACACTGTGATGGACATTGGCAGCCCACACCCAGGCTCTGGTCATTTTCAGTCACTGGCAGGGACACGAGGTCCTGGGCAACCACTAGCTCAACAGCTGCCACAAGAACCTCCATGAGGTTCTTTATGGTTAGACCCTAGTACTGGACCCCTCCATCCTGACACAACTGCTTAGGTAGTCTGCAGTGTATGCATTATGATTGGACGCCATCTTCTTCTCTAACTATTACTACACTAGCTTACACCAGGAAAAAAATAAAACAGGTAGGGAACTTTATACTGTAACCACATTTTTTTCAGATCTCTGCCCTGATTGTGTGTGGATTTCTTTCAGTTTATCAATCTGATACCCTGGCCTTGGATCCAACTGTTATGTCTGTGTCACCAATATCTCTCGAATCGTAACACTATGCAACCAGACCTCTCGGATTCTACCACTGTGCACCAGATTTGTCATGAACCCACTCCTGGGGGGAAGGTCCATTGAGCTCACAGTGCCCACCCCTAAGTGCAGTCCATGATGGGGGGGAACAGGGCCACCCTCCTCAAGCTTTTAGAATGCTCTCCAAGGTCATGACTGCACTTCTGCCATGAGGACCCAGGGCATCCCTCTAGCTCTGGATAAGAGCACAATACCAATCTCAAGTCTTGTGGCCAGATATGAACCCTTCCTTGACTATCACACAAAGGAGGAAGGCACAGGCTTCACACTCTCTTTGGGGTAACAGTGTAAAACCTGATTTGGCCTTCTCCCTACAGGACATGCTACAGCCTGGTTCAAAATCCCTGCAGACTCTGGTATTCTCCCTATTCTTCCAGATCTCTTACAGACCCTTTGCTCAATTTTGTTGCTTATGATGACATCCCTAAGCAATTAACAGTTGTCACAGATTATTAATGCTGTTCCACACTTCACACACAAATATAGAAATCTCACTCAGGCAGATATTATTTAGAAAAACAAATGTTTTTACTAAACTATTTAAATAAATATCATTACATCTAATAAGAGAATATACTAACTTGGGTTATAGTATATGGAAATAAAATGGAAAGATATATACATGTAAATGCACTAAAATTGTTAGCTAAAAGTCTACCTTATATTTTGAAGTCCATAAAAAGTAGGTAGAGTCTCTGGTTCTTAGTCTCTGTGCTTGTGGTCAACAGAATGTTCAGAGGAAAAGGTGTGTACTGGCAGCAACTGTGTCTCAGCAGTTTGGCTTTCTGTGTGTCAGGTAAAGTCCAGATGAAAAGTGTGTCCAAATGCCCTGAGCTGGATCTATTTATATCCCTGTTTCTTCTCTTGAAATAGTGAGTGAAAATCCCATAGCATTTAGGCCAGTGGACAGCACTCTTGCTCTTTCCTTACAATCCACTTTCTAGCTATCCTTTTGATGTGGCAGAGTCCCACAGTAACACCATTGGCATTAGGGTGTTAAGAATTCATATAGGTTTTCTAGGAAGCATGTTTCTTTCCTGTTACCACATAAAATGTAGCATAGAATAACGGCTTCCTTGGATCAAGCATTCTGCTCCTGAGTGCATGGTTTCATGACCTACACATGGATTATGGGTTCATAGGTGTTGTACAAGCATTGGAAGTCAGAGACCTATGTATAGCTCACCACTTTTCAGTGGACCTATCTGCATTTTTCTATATCCATATATTTGTCTAATGTAGTTTTGAACATTTCCATGGTATTGCTATTAAAGGGGACATGAATTGATTACTTATGTGCAGCTGTTTGTAATGTCTATATTTTCATAAATTATATTCATACCTCTAAAGGATCCCTATTTAACTGTGCCTGAATAAAAGCTGAAGCCATCAGTTGTGTTTTATATTGTTTTCTTTGTATGGACAACATTCTGTGCAGTTCCTTTCATGGAACCAAGAATTTGGAGTTTTGACTATGTCATTTCATGATTTCAGAATTGTGAGCATGAACTTATCAGTACAGTGCCCATGGTTCTGAAACTATGAAGTGACATAGTTAAAACTCCAGATTCTTGGTTCCTTGAAAGAAACTGCATGTAGTGTTTTCCCATACAAAGAAAACAACACAAAACACAACTGACAGCTTCAGCTTTTATTCAGGCACAGTTAAATAGGGATCCTTTAGAGGTGTGAATATAATTTATGAAAATAGAAACATTACAAGCAGCTGCACATAAGTAATCAGTTCCTGTCCCCTTTAACAATAGCTTCAGGCAATTAATTCCATATACCAATAACTCTCTGGCTGAACCATTTATTTCTCTATGTTGTCCTGCTAATTTTTCCTGTTTAGAGTAAAATTATGGGATTTTGTTGTCCTGATAGTGGGATGTTTAACCAGTCTTATGGTTTCCCATAATTCATTGTCCTTTGTAGCATTGAAGATCAAACATAAATCACTATGCAGTCTTCTGTATTCCAAAGAGTATAGCTCAAGATATTATAATCTGTCCCCAAAGATCTTGTGTCCTAAATTCTTTATTCTCTTAGTTGTCCTTCTTTGTACTCTCTCCACTAGTATTTTACAACCTATGCTTTGCAGTGTACAAAAGGGAGAACAATACTCCAGATTAGGTCTAACCAATTATTATGGCATATCTCTGTTAAAAAACCTGGGGAATGAAATCTCAATTCCTGGCAAGCAGCTGGCCTGCAGGACAAAAGAAGGTCAAACCCCTTAAAAAAAAATAATCCAGTCTTTTTCTTTAGGTGCCTTGAATTAGCACTGGCATTTTCTTGGCATGTACAGATACACTGAATTACATTAAAAAATGTATATTATAAGGGCGACCGCACCCTTATAGTTAGGGTTGAGTATGCAGTTTAATGTTAATCCTCAAATTTTACACTGTAATAACTTTGCAGCTGTTCAACAGATTTGAGCAAAATTTGGAATACATGGTCTCAGTTGGAAGATCTCGTGATCTGCCAAGTTGCGTTTTGATCAGATTTGTGAGTTTTGCACAGTGAGGTGTCAAATGTCAGGGTCATTTTTCAACATCGAGCTGCGTGCACACCATTTGGAATTTTGGCCTGAAATTTTAAGGGCATAAAAAGGTTATGATAAGGAACAATCCAGCATTAGTGTGGGAAACAATTTTAATCTGTTCCAAAGTTATTAAACAGGGAGTCTGGCCAAAATTTCTAGCATCAGTTACATCAGAATTTGGATCAGCAATCCCCAATCAGCCTCATGCCAAAAATGAACTCTCTAAGTTGCTTTGTTTAAAAGTTACAAGTCATTATGTAACCCTAAATTCACTGCCTGTTCAAAAAAAGCCAGATTCAGTTAAGAGCTACCAGAACTCAAAGTCTAGTCGTTCCTGAAAACTACCTTATAAGACTTATTTCTCACACATTACGTAAAACTACGGTTGTAGTAAACATCTGAAAAGGGAAAGCTGACACCGGGTGTGTCAGGGCATGAATTTCCATTATGTGCAGATGTGAGGTACAGTACCTATGAATGTGACAGGGGAGTTGGAATACAGCTACATTTGTGGCTTTAGAATGACAAAAATGTGTGCAATTTTTATAATACTGCAGGGATGATATTTTGAAATGCCACCAGACTGCAACTGTGGAATGCAGCAATGACACAATCTCAGAAAATAGCAAGGACACACAATTTTGGAAAGTAGCAGGGATGCTAAAATTCATAATGTGGCAGTATCATTTAGTTTTAGAATGTGTCAGAGGTAACGCAATTTTGAAATGCTGGAGACACTTGGTAGGGATATGTAATTTTGTAATGTGTCATGGATGCATTAGCAGTGTCAGTGGCTCAGTAGGTAGCACACTCACCTCTGAGACTGGGAGATCAGAAGGCTGTGGGTTCAGTTCCCACATCTGGCACTTGGGTTAATATCCTAATACTGACACTGTAGTGCAGCATGAGAGGGGTGCTGCACTTCTGAGGTGCCGTCTTTCGGATGAGATGTTAAACTGAGGTCCCATCTGCCTGGATTGGTGGTAGTTTAGGTGGATGTTAAAGATCCCATGGCACTTATCGAAAAGAGTAGGGACATTTCCCTGGTGTCCTGGCCAAATTTCCCTCATTCACTAAAAAATACCACCAACAGCTTAATCTGGTTCAAGGTCAGTTGGCTTTCATCTGTATCCCCCTCCCCTGGGTCATGCCTGAAAATAGGCAGGATTTGTCTAGTGCACTTACCCAGTCAACAAAAACTAAAAAAACAAAAGAAAAATATTTGGCTTGTGGTGTTGATGCACAATTTCAAAACATGATTGATATGCTTGATATCAGATTGTGGTGGCAACATTCAATTTCAGAATGCAGCATGGACACATAATCTCAGAATGTGGCAGTGACCCAGTGGTAGTCACCTGCAATTTCAGAATGATACAGGGATGCATAATTTTAGAATGTAATTGGACATGCAATTTTTTAATGTGGTAGTGACACTCATTTTCAGAATGTGGTTGGGGATGTGCAGTTTTGGAATGTGGTGGAGATGCTCATTTTCAGAATGTGACAATGATAGGCAATATTGGAATGTAGAAGTTTACACACAATTTCAGAATGTGGCATGCAGTTACAATTTTAGAATGATGGGGAGATATGCAGTTTCAGAATGTGGCGGTAAAGCATAACTTCAGAATGTGGTTGTGATGTTTCATTTTGTAATGTAGCGGTGGCATACACAACTTCGGAATGTGGTGGTAATGCTCCATTTCAGAATATGGCAGTGTCGTGCAAGTTTGGAATATGATAGTAACACACAACTTCAGAATGTGGTGGTGACGCACAATTTCAGAATGTGGCAATGATGCACAATTTTGGAATATGGGAGTGGCTCACAAATTTGGAATGTGTGAGGTGGCACTCAGTTTTGGAATGTGGCGGTGACACTCAGTTTTGGTATGTGGCAGTGATGAACAATTTCAGAAAGTGGCAGGGATGTGCACTTTCAGAATGTGGTGATGACACAATTTTGGAATATGGTAATAATGCAGATTTGGAATGTGATGGTGACAGTTTCAGAATGTGGCATTAAAACACAGCTTTGGAATATGGTGTGGATGTGCAATTTTGGAATGTGGCGGGGATGTGCAATTTTGGAATATGGGTGGGACGCACAATGTTGGATTGCAGTGGGGATGTGATGCACAGTTTTGACATGTGGTGGGTGCATAGAATTCTGGAATGTGACAAGAACAAGCAGTTTCAAAATAAAATGGTGTGTCTTGTCACATTCCGACAGTCCACATCCTTACTATATTCTAGAATTGCCAGTCCCTGTTAAATTCCTCAATCTGAGTCCCTATTGCATTCTAAGACTGAGTGTCTTACCACACTATGAGATGGTGCATTCCTGCCACATGCTGAGATTGCATGTCTCCCCACCCAGCGTTCTACTTTCTATACCTTGGTTCAGTGCTGCATTCCAAAACCAGCTCCTGATGTATTCTAAAGTACAATACCATGCATCTGAACATTCTGGAAATGCAAGTACAGCAGGCAACCCTGTATCAGTTTTTTTTTTAATGATTACTACAACTACATTTTCTATAACTTCAGAGAAATAGGTCCTATAATGTTAATTACAGGGTGGACTAGTCTGCGAGTTCTGGTTCTGACCTCATCAGTGGCCCTTTAAGGAAGCTGTCTATTTTGAACAGGGAGTGAGATCAGGGTTACAAAACAGCTCATAACTTTAAAACAAAGTAACATAGAAACCTAATTTTTGGTATGAGATTTATTGGGGGTAGACTGATTCTAATTCTGCAATGTGGTACTTTTGACCAGATTCCCTCTTTAAATTTTGAAATGTTGGGTTCTGATCATGCTCAGTCTTTGGGTTAGATGCACAGTTTCGATTGAGGATTCCTGGTCATGCACGGCTCATAAACAGGGATTGTGAAAAGGGATTGGTGAATCTCAGAAAATCCCTTTTCGCAAGAAAATCCCTGTTTGTTGGCCATCATTTTGTTTTCTCCTTTAGTGAGGGAGAAAACAAAACCTTATAACTTGCCCCACAGAAGTCTTTTCTAAAAACCAAACATGGGTTTTGGTGAGGGGATGCCCTCTACCACCCATGCCTTTGTTTTTCTGTAAGTTTGTAAAAAACTATGTTTTTTGTTTAAGTTTAAAATCTCTTTTCACAATCCCCTTTCACCAGCCGATCCCTTTTCACAAGATCGGCTGGTAAAAAGGGATTGTGAAAAGGGAAAGTAAAGATGCAGAATCCTGCATTGAACTGCCATTTTTCAATGCAGGATTCTGCATCAATCTACCTCTGCCAACACTGGGGTGCCCAATCCTCATGTTGGTATTATGAAGCCCCCCCAGCACTGTGGGACACTGGGGATTCCACTCCCAGTGTCCCCAATCACCCCCCAAACACTGTGGAACACTGAGGAGCCCACTCCCAGTGTCCCAAAATCAGTCCCCCATTTTTGTTATTTAAATAATTAATAAAATCTGAGAAAAAGAAAACTGCCCCTCATCATGGGACACTGGAGAGCCCATTCCCAGTGTCCCAGTACATGTATTGTCCTCCCAGTAGTGTGGGACACTGGGGAGCCCACCCCCAGTGTCCCCAAACATGTATTTCCCTGCAATAAAGAAAACCATCCCTCAACGTCTTTTTTCAACCCTGAAAAGAAGAATATGGTCCTTCATCATCTACCCTGCCCCTCCCCATCCCGAGCCTCCCTCTGCGCACTCACCTCCCCTTACCCTCTGTGGTTGGTGGCTGTGATATTCTGTGGACTGGGACACATCTGCACTCTTCAAAGCCGAACCGCAATCTGAAGGAATCAAGGTAAGTGCCGTATAATGGATGTCAATGGGGTTTTCAATTTATGTTGATATCTCAGCCATTTTAGGAATTTTGACCCCAAATTTTCAACATGGGGTTCTTGGGTCCCCACCTTATGAACACTGACACTGTTGTTTTGTTATTCAGTCCCAAAAGGTGATTTTGTGGTTACTGCATGGAATCACCTTTCTGGATTGATTAACAAAATGACAGTGCCAGTGTTCATGAGGGGAGGTCCCAAAAAGCCCATGTTGAAAATTTGATGCCAAAAGTCCCCAAAATGACTGTGTTTCAAGTGTGCATTGTGCAGTTTCTATGCACAGTCCTAACTTCACCAATTTTTTCTATTTTCACTCCAGATTTTCAACATTGCCATTTTGTCACACCTCCTCATGAACAGTACATCAGTCATTTTTCACATCCTGCCCAAAAAACTTTTTCACACCTGTGGCACAGAATGGTGCAGTTGCATTGCAAAATCAAGTTTCAGCATGGATTAATGAAATCACAGTGCCACTGTTCATGAGGTGGGGGCCCAAAAAGGTCATGTTAGAAATTTGATGCAAAAATATCCTAAAATGTCCAAGTTATGCACGGGCATTAAAATTTTGCTACACATGCTCTTAACTTTAGAAAATTTTTATATTTTCACTCCAAGTATTCAACATGCCAGTTTTCACACCACCTCATGAAGAGCGCAGCTGTCATTTTTCACATCCTGCCTGAAATGTGTTTATGCAGCAGTGGCACGAAATGGCGCAGTTGCTACACATAATCACCTTTTGAGACAAGAACAAAAAATGACACTGTTGGTGTTCATGAGGTGGGATCCCATAAAAGGCCAGGTTGAAAACTTGGTGCAAAAATATCTAGAAATGCCTGCGTTATGTGTGGTCGTTGGAATTTTTCTATGCACGTGCATAACTTTGGCAATTTATTATATCTTCACTCCAAATTTTCAACATTGCCATTTTTTCACACCACCTCATGAACAGTACAGCCATCATTTTTCAAATCTTGTGATAAATGTTTTCCCGCACTTGTGGCACAATATGGCGTTACAGTTGCAGAGAACTGCATTTTGACTGGGATTTGAACATTTTATATACTAGGTACATGCAGTGAGGTGACAAGAAGGTTATGTTGAGTGTTGGGGGTGTAAATTATTTAAGATGCCACAGTTATGACTATCTGTTGCAATTTCGCTATGCCTGCTCATAACATAATGTGTGGAAGTGCAGGGACCAGAGACCCCTGTGTTTCCATAGCTAGAAACATACTGTATGTGCATCTGTGGAAGTATGGGAGCACAGTGTCCAAAGGACCCTGTGCTCCCACAGTGAAATAACGATACTATTTTACCGTACTATCTCAAAAAGTAAGGAAATAAATTTCAAAAACTTTGTTAATGCATAAATTAGGGTTGAAGCAACAAAAGTAGGGAAATGAGATGTTTGAGTTGAGCCCCTAACACCCCCCACCCAACCACACCAGTTCACCTCACATCCACGCTCCACCGACCAACACATGTTGGGGTGGGCCTTGGGTCGACAACCCTAACTCTCACCCAGTTCTCCAATACTGTACCATGTCAACCTTCTTACACATGGAATGGGGTGAGAGTTAAGCCTGATGACCCCAAGGTCCACCCTGACGCATGTTGGACTGTGGAGGGTGGGTGTGGGATGGGCTGGTGGGGTTGGATGGGGGGTGTTAGGGGCTCAGCCTTAACATCTCATTTCCCTACTTCCCTACTTTTGTAATTTCAACCCTAACTGATGCATTAACAAAGTTTTGCTAATATATATATATATATATATATATAACAAAATTAGATCTACAAATAAGGACTAGCAGTTGGGTAGCTTAACTTTGGTGGCAAAACCATAAATGGTTTCAAACAAGAATGGAACTGAGTGAAGGGGTTTGTGGTTACTGGGGGCGGAAGCAGTAGGGAAGAGAGCAGAAGGATGAACAGTGAGGGCTAGAACCCTGTGTGGACTTCAGGTTCTAGGGTTTGATAGAGTACTATGGGCAGACTAGATGGACTATTAGTCTTTTTCGGCAGTCATTGTCTATGTTTCTATGTTTCTATGTCTCATTGTTTAGGTTCTAGATGGCTCATAGTGAAGTTACAGCTACATTATGATGCTACGGTCTTCTCTGTGTCACTGAATCTCCCTACAATTGGTCCACACAGTTGTAACATTGGGTAGAAAAAGCATGACACCTCTGAGAATGAGATACTGTATCTCAGCTGGGGTTAGCAATTGTAAAATAAAATGCATTTTATTTACAACATCCATTCTTTTCTCAGGACAACTGAAAGCAATTAGCACAAGTTACTAACAATAGTACACTGAAAAACAAGGGATCTACAGTAGTCCTGCTCTTTAATCCTTTGCTGAAATTAATTCTCACTTTGTGCAGCTTAATTATTTGCTGAAATCAGTCCTGAGTCCTCTGTTTGTGACATCAGAACCATCTTTACAGCAACAAACTATGAAGTAAAAAAACACAGGGTTAGGACTGGTGTATGGATTAAGCAGCAAAAGTAGCTGAATTCTAGAGGGACACAAATCCTTTTCCATGCTGATTAATACAGTAATGAAGAACTTTCAGGGAAGAGAAATGCAGACAAAGAAAATATAAGCTGAACTGTGTCTAAATATTGCTTTTCAAAGTTTTTTGAAAACTGCTACTTTAAATATAGATGATAGATAGATAGATAGATAGATAGACAGACAGACAGACAGACAGACTGATAATTAAAACAATTCTTGTTATATATTCATTTATCTTCCCTTATGACATCCCCATGACTTGGTGTTCTTACTGGGACTCGAGTTTGACAACCTCAAGATTGATCCAGTCATCTGGTCAGATCATTGCACAGTGAAGTTCTTGTTTGGGGGCCCCCCTTAGAATCCTCCCCCCATGGAGATGGTCTGTTACCACCCTTTAAGGGGTTTGACTTCATTAGGATTCAAGGCAGTAATGGACCTATTAAGTGTGATGACTGCTTGTGAGACAAGACTGGGGGAGGTGGTGATGGCCTATAACAGGGCCGTTGCTTCAGCCCTCGATTCTGCAGCACCAGTTTGTGTATGGCCCAGGTCCCCATGGTTTGATGGGGAGCTCAGTGAGCTGATGACAAAGGGTCAGAGGTTGGAGTGCTGCTGGTGGAGATCCTGAACTGTGGAGGACATGTGGGCTTTGAAATCTCATTATTAGGAGTATCAGAGGACAATCTCTTGTAAGAAGACAGAGTTCCTGTCCAGGGAGATTGCCACAGTGAAGAACAGACCAGCTCAGCTCTTCTGGACCATGGACAGGCTACTTCACCCTGCCTGTCTTCAGCCAGCTAGAGCCTTGTCATCCACTAGATGCGAAGAATTTGCTCTGTTCTTTGCTGACAAAGTGTGCTTTATTTGGTCGGTTATCTCCCCTGGGGTACTACAGCTGGTGTGTGGTGTTGGGTCTGAGATTAACATGGGCCATCCTCAGGTCTGGAGTGAGTTTGATCCAATGGGGGTGGAAGAAATCAATGAGATAGTCTCAAAGTTGTGGCCAACATACTGTGATCTGGAACTGGGCCCAACATGCCTCCTAGTGGCTTGCGTGGAATCTGCTGGTCCAGTGGTCACCAAGATAGTCCAGTATTCTCTTTCATGGGAGGGGGGTTCCCCTGGGCCCTTCAAAGAGGCACTCAAGAAACCTCTTGTGGAAAAGTCTTCATTGGATAGGATCTAGATTGTCTGGTGAATGACAGACCAGTCTCCAACCTACCCTTTTTGGGGAAGGTTTTTGAGAAAGTGGTGGCTGTGCAGTTTGAGGCACATCTCACTGCCTTTAACATCTATGAGCCACTCCAGTCTGTATTCATGTCTAGGCATAGTACAGAGACTGCTTGTCAAGGTGCAAAATGATCTCCTTAAGTTGAGAGAGAGAGAGAGGTGAGCAGTCTAGTCTGGTTCTCCTTGATCTCATGGCATTTGACATTGTGGATCATGGGGTGCTATTACAGAACATTGTGGACTCACCAGCACTGTCATCAGCTGGTTTGAATCCTTTCTTATGGGCAGTATGCAAGGGGTGGTAATGGGAATTTATTCCTCCCAGCTAAAGCCCCTTTCCTGTGGAGTTCTGCAGGGCTCGATCCTTTCACCCATATTGTTCAGTGTACATTCTGACCCTGGGAGATTTCATTATATGGTACAGTACTGGTTTTTACTGCCACACAGATGACACCCAGCTGTATATGCCGTTTGTACTAGGACTACAGGGCATAGTCTCTGTATTTAATTCTTGCCTAACTGAGATCCAGGACTGCATGTCCTCCAGCTGGCTAAGGCTTAACTCAGCCTCTCAGCTGGCCACCTCTGCTAAGGTGAAAAATCTGGGTGTGATCTCTGACAGTGAACTAATATTGGAGGCTCAGTTGTCAGCCATTGTCCAAAGTGGGTTTTACCATCTGAGGAATATCACCTGGATTAAAACTTTTATCCCACCTGGTTACCTGCCCTCACTAATGCATGCTTTTGTGACATCCAGACTTAATTACTGCAATGCCCTGTGCCTCGGGCTAAATGGAGGAGCCCTGTGTCACCTGGAGCTAGTGCAGAACTCTGTGGCTAGGCTGTTGACAGACCTTCCTAGATCCTGCCATATAACCCTGGTCTTACACGATCTGCATTGGCTGCTGGTGAGGTGGTGGATTTCTTTCAAGGTCAGTTATCTGACCTATAAAGCCCTACATGGAATGGGGCCTAGCTAAATGCAAGACCTACTGTCTCCTTACCAATCCTCCCACCCTCTCTTTTCCTTTGAGGAAGGCCCACTCTCCTGTTACTTGTCTCTGGTCAAATAAGTCCCCCCTCCTCCCCACCCACCCTCACCTACTTCAGGTGCTTAAAAAAGATTCTCTACTCAAACGCAAGGCCTTCCTCTGGGCCTGCGACTGGTCCCCAAGTTCAATACTACCAATGTGGATGATGCCCTGTCCTACTTTATCAACACCTTCAACTCCGCTTGTGACATTTTTGCTCCTTTGAAAAAACAATTTATTAAAAACCATACCAATCCATGGGTTTCACTAGCACTGCCAGATATGATGCACCACTGAGACAACCTCTGGCTCAGGGCACTAGACTCCCAACACCCCCGGGATAGGCAACTCTACTGAGAAGGCTGAAACAAAGGTACATGAGCTATCAGGCAAGCTAAAGCAACACACTATCGCCATGCCCTCTCGGCTACCTGGACCTCAGGATGGGATTTCTGATGCAACATTAAGGAAATCACCAGGAAGGTGGATCCCCTACCACCCCCCAACTTGCTGTTGGAGGAGAATTAGTCCATGACCCCCTATCCATTGCAAACACCCTTAATAAGGCATTCTCTGATCTCAGCAGAGTATTGCCCCCTAACTTCTTTGACCCCCCCATCCTCCACCCCTGCTCCTGCAACATTGGGTACCTTCCAACCTTTCTATTTCCATACTATCTCCCCCAGCTCGGCATGAAGATATATCTACAGTTTCATAAACAAGTCTTGGCATAGTGGTGACACCATCAATCTAAAACTCCTAAAGCACACACTGAATAAGGTTCTCCACTCCCTGACTAAAATCTTTAATTTGCTCCTCTGCGGTGGGCAATTTCCCTCGGTTTGGAAATGTGCAGTCATCACACCCTTGCTCAAGGGTGGTGACTGCACAGCTCCTAATAACTACCGCCTTATCTCTATTCTGCCCCCCCTCCAAAGCACTGGAAAAAATTGTCTCTGACCGACTTATGGAATATCTCACCAACCTTAACCGCTTTTCTCCCCTAACAAGAGAAGGATGGCCTTGTGGCTCCAGAATGAGGTATTAGGTGGGACCATTCCAAGGGCAGTTGAAGCAGTGGGCACACACAAACACCGGCAGAGCCAGAGCCCTATAAATGCCATGCCAGGCTTCGGAAGACATGGGATGAGTAGGAGTGCACAGGGGGAGTCCGGCCAGATATGACATGGTGGAAGAGGGTTACTGATCTGGGGAGGGTGTATTAATGATAATGCAATAAACTGGTGAAGCACACCAGAAAAAGATAAGGCAGGATAGGGTAAGTAGCCAGTTTATGCTGCTCATTTTTTGACAGCCAAGAATAATAAGTCAAATGAGGGGCATAGAAGGGTAAGATTCACCCAACTGATACAGAGAAGGAAGCCAAGAGAACAGAGTAACAGGAGCTACAGGGGAGAGGGCGGTAGAGGGAGGTTAGCCAAGAGACAAGCTAAATAAACCTGAGGTGGTACAGTGGCAAGGTGATTGCAGGGAATCCAGAGATTCAGCCACAGGCAGTGCCTGTAGTGGCAGGGAATTGTATGCGATCCAGAAATTCAGCACCAGGCATGCCGGTAGTGACAGGGGTCAGAGGTTGTTAAGGGGGGAAGAAAAGAAAAAAAATGAGCTATCTATTGTTTTAAGGCACAGTGTGTGACCCTGCTGACAGCCAATAGGGCAGAATTGAAGGAGATAAGAGGAGGGGCTAAGGTGTATTTAATTAAGGCCAGGGGTTGGGGAGGGACAGGCCAAAATATCCCCAAGAATAAGCAGCAAAAGTGTGGCAAGGAAAGCTGAAAGTCTGAAACAGTCTGAAAATATCACCATTCAATCAGTGCAAAAGCCGTAAGGACTTTGGCCAATCAAGGTAAAGTTGGCCGAGCTGCAGCCAATCAGAGTCCAAGGTGCGGTCCCAGTAGTGTCCTAAAATCTTACCTAGGCAGGAGAATTTTGCCGTCAGGCTGAGCAGGGAGGAGCGGCCAGCTGATGGTTCCAGCCATGGCCACAGATGGAGGTGGAGTGCCCAGTCAAGAGCTTTGACCTGAGGGAAAGAAGAGAGCCAGGGGGTTAGTTAAAAAGGGGCAAACTAGTGGACTGAGTCTGAGGGCTAAATCAGGGGGCATGGAGAAGAACAGTAGTTACAAAGGGAAATCAAGTGTAGCAAGGAGAGAGGGGGCAGGCTGCTAGACTAAGATAATGGAGGGCAGTTTACCTCTTTTGCCACAGGACCAGAAATCACAGAATACAAATTAGAAGCCTGGGGGGGCAGCAAGAAAGATTAGAAAGAAAAATTCAGGAGTAGTGGCTCAGTGAGCAAGGTAAAAGGCAGAGCAAAGGCTAGCAGGGTAAAAAAAGAAATTAGTTTGGAGAGCCAGTTGCAGGATAGGGTGAGGACAGTGTGAGATGTAGAGCTGAAAGACAGGAATCAGAGAAAAAAAGCAAGGATACACAGGCAGAAAGTGGCAAACAATGCTATTTCCATACAGGCAATTTAAAGTTAAGCAGGCAATATGAAAACACAGTTTAGCATTAAACATATTATTGAAATTCAACCCCCCATTACCCAACGGTTTAAAATATACCCAAGAATAAGCAGCAAAAGTGTGGCAAAGAAAGCCAAAAGCCTGAAATAGTCTGAAAATTTCACCATCCAATCAGGGCAAAAGCCATAAGAACTTTGGCCAATCAGGGTGAAGTTGGCTGAGCCGCAGTCAATTGGAGTCCAAGCTGCGGTCCCAGTAGTGTCCTAAAATCTACTCAGGCCAGAGAGCTTTGCTGTCGGGCTGAGCAGGATGGAGGGTCGGCTGATGGTTCTAGCCACGGCTGCAGATGGAGGTGGAACACCCAGTCAAGGGCTTTGACCCAGGCAGGAGAGCTTTGCCATTGGGCTGAGCAGGGAGGAGTGGCCGGCTGATGGTTCCAGCCATGGCCGCAGATGGAGTAGAGATAGATAGATAGATAGATAGATAGATAGATAGATAGATAGATAGATAGATAGATAGATAGGGGTCGCCCCTGAAAAAGGGACCTCTGGTCTCAGTGGGCTTACCCGGTTACCAAAATCTAAATAAATAAATAAATATGATAGATATTCACAGCAAAAAACTTCATTAATGCAAATGTAATGTTAGGGGTTTTCAACCCTAACAACCCACCCCCATCCTGCGGTCAGAATCAGGTGTGGGGGTGCCGTGGGGTTGTCAACCCTAATGCTCACCGCATTCAAAGAGTAAATAAGCGGAGATGGGTACAGTATATGAGCATGGGGTGAGCATAAGGGTTGAGAACCCCAAGGCACACCCCACGCCTGTTGCTGCCTGGAGGGTAGAGGTCAGGTGGTAGGTTTGGAAACCCTAACACCACATTTTACTACTTTTGTCACTTTAACCCTAACTAGTGCATTAATAAAGTTTTTTATGCAATGAATTGCCTTACTTTTTGAGATAGTATAATTGTTTCCTTATTTGCCTGTGGGATTGCAGGGACCTGTGGGCCCTGCAATCCCATCCATTCATGCTTTTTGAGATAGTGTACTCATATCCTTATTTGCCTGTGGGAGTGCAGGGCCCTTGGGCCTGCACTCCCATCCCTCCACAAATGAGTATACGTATGGTGCTGTGGAAGCAGTGGGCCATCGAGGTCCTGCTCTTCCAGTTTTTTCTAAACCACAACCAAATTTTTGCCATAACCTTCTTAATACCCCACCTCACGAACCTGGTACAGAATATTTCCAAATCCCCACCAAAATGTGATTCCATGTCACCACAACATCATTCCATGCCACAGGTGTAAAAAGATAATTTGTCCAGGATTTGAAAAATGACAGCTATCACATTCATGAGGTGGTGTAAAAATATGTCTATGTTCAAAATGTGGGGTCAAAATATAAACAAATTCTGGTCAGAGCCGATATGGCTGTGGAGACTTTTGGGAAGCTTTTACCCATTATTTCTAATGAATTTGCACAATGCAGATCTGTGGACAGGCAGTTTCAATGTGGTCTTCCTTTTACACATTTTTACAATGTGTTTTCCTAGAATATGCCTGCTGATTGCTATATATTTAGCCTGGATAGTTTACAGAAGAAATTACATCTTATTTTCAGTGAGGTTCTACATCTACACAATATTATGCTGCATTGCATAAAATCAGAATGCGCTGAAAATAATATTTTACATCTGGGGGGACATATAAAGTGCCGGACTGATGCACAAACAGAAAGATGCATTGTGCAAAGAGGGTGCATGGATCGGCACCAATACAATATTCAAAGAGAATGCGCCACCGGTACAGGGTGCACATACAGTGAAGCCCACCAGGATGAAGCGCAGCACTGTAGAATTCTACAGTAGAGTTACTGCAGCAAACAATGCAGTTTCAATGGGAGTTAATCTCTTTTGTCATGCAGTAAACCTGTGACATTGTGCTTCATCCTGGTGGGCGTCACTGTATCTGTTGAAAAGGTGACCCTGGATGGGAGTCGCAGTGCAGGTGGCCACCAAGAAAAGTGCATCCAGGGTGCCTCTGACTGAATATCTCCCAGGGGAACTGCATGGCACATACCAGTATGCACCACAGCCCCCCATGGGTGATATTCAGCCCAGGAATGCAAATGAGCTAATTGAACATGCAGGGTGCAAAGGGGCCTTAACCATGCTCATTACCAGCCCATTTGTATGTTGGCATGGGGATGAATGTGCCAGAGCAGCTCCCGTCCCCAAGCTATGACCCTAATCACTTCCATGTGGGACATGCGCTAAAGTCTCTGGTGGTAAAGTGGCACCCCCCACCTGTTCTACCAGCCCCAATCTTACCAGAGTCCAGGCTCTATCAGTTCCATACTGTGGGGACCCCACTCCCATCCCTGATCACTCTGGAATACATCTACAGTCCATATAGCCATAGTGCAGTGGCTGCACCACCCTCAACAGTGCACAGACACCCCCCTCCATGCCCCCAACCCATCCCATTGTAACGACTGGCACTGTGATGGGATCATACCACTGTATTGGTGGGTGATGGAGCACTGGCAGTAGGATTCTGGAATGTGTCATAAGTAGGCACAAGCTGTGTGTGGGTGATAACGCCCAGTGGCCATACACCTTAGGTGCTAGCATGTGGATCCATCATCCTGGTGCCATTGCACTTCTCAGTGTGGGTGACTGATGATACTGTACCCACTCACACAGGTCTTGGAACAGGCATGTTACAGTCGACCTCCCATTCATTTGCACAACTGGGGAGCTGTGGACTAATTATCCATAGCCTGGGGTGTACACTGCAAATGGCATTGCAGGGTACAGCACCCCATGGCACCCAGGATACCTCAGCAGTCCAGAGGGTGGCATGTTACACAGAGGAGTGGGGGAGAGTGTGGACTTGCAGCAGTGTATGACAGCAGGAAGATACAGCATTGACAAGGCATGCATTGGAGGTATGTCAATTCCCTCTTACGGTTTGCCAGGGATATACACATTGCTTCATACACTGGTGGGTCTGAAGCTTGCATAGTGCCCCAATGCACTGTGTAGCCACTTGGGTCATTCCAGAGTGCAGGTCCCCAGCCCAGGTCCAGTGCAGTAGGCAGCTGGTTGTGGCAGGGTGCAGAGGGCAGTGCCAGTCTTTGCAACAGGTCAGGTATGGGGGGAGCAGGGGTGTCTGCATACTGGGGCAGTGGCTGGGGGTCCTCTACACTATGGATAGAGACTATTGTTTCCTCTGGTGCGATCAGGTCTGGGGGGCCTTACACTATGGGGCTCTTTGGGGATGGAGTTGGATTGATTGGGGATGGGAAAGGGGTATCTCTAGTCCACCAGGGCTGCCAGGCTGCTGTGCATGTCTGCTGCCCACCTGTGGGCGGGTGGCTGGCTGGGTTTAGGCCAGTTATTCATGGCCTAACTGTTGGATGCAGTGCTCTGGACTGTGAGGGGTGCATTCCCACTGAATATGCCACAGTGCGACATATGCATGGGAATGCCCCCTCAACTTGCACAGCATACCATTTGTGTGCACTCTGACCCATTCTTTTGTAGCCGGCGCATCCTGCACATTTGAATATCGAGCTGCAGTGCATTGTTGGAGTTGTTCGGCACATCTCCCTTTTCCACTGGGGTGCACTGCGCATCTCCTTTGAATACGGGGGGCCCTGGACTAGGTACCCTGAATAAATACATTATAAAAATTGTAACATCCTGACCCCACTGAAAACAAGATATTGCATCTATTCTGGGACAGACTGAGTAAATACAGTGCAAAAATGTGTAACTGAACATCCCTGTGACAATGAGATGTAGCATCTCCCCTGTGCTATCCAGGATATAAAACATAGGATAAGAAATATTCAGTGCTCCCAGATCCAAATAACCATTTCCCTGTAACAAGGCATCATTTTTCCTGTATTTTCCCTGCAGAGGCAGAATCAAATCTCTGTATAAATTCCTGTAGATTTTTCCACAAGCCACTGGTTCCTTATTTATGACTTTGTTCTTTATTATATCAGCAGCTTTTTATCAGGAAAATAGCTGTGATTTTCTGTTCTGTATTAATATTATATGTCCAGATGGCCTTGGAATGATTTGGATTTACATGGTATGAATAAGGCATAATGTGGGACTATATGAAATAACAAATAGCACACTCATTATTTCATGTACTATACTCAAAATTAGTAATCACAAGTAGGCCAATCTTTCAAAAGATACTAGTAATGCCTGTAAACAAATTTATTGCAAATAAATTAGAGACATTACCCCATATACATACACATAGATGATATTTTTTGCATCTTGTATTTGTTAGTTTTCAGACAAATTCTCATTGACTTTTTTTCTGATCAGCTGATGGAATCTTAAATGAGTTAAGTAAATGTTATTATTTTTTTTAGAGTCCTGATCCAGCAACTCAGTAAATACACACTCAGTACATCATATTATAAAATGACAAAAAATAGTCTTCTGTTTCCGGTTGTTTGTTCAGGACCTTTTACAAATGATATAGTTATATACCAGTATCTTGCAAGTTCCCTGGGAAGATCTCTGACATTTCAGGAATAATATCAAGCCTACATGAAACCACCAAAAATAATAATATAGAAAAACATGAAGGGAACTTACAAGCTCAAATGGGCAGACTGGGTGGGCCATAGGCCCTTATCTGCTGACAGTGTCTATGTATCTAAACAATTTTCCTCCTAATAAATGGCATGATCGCTTTCATTCTCAAAAATAGCACATTATATATCAAGTCAATATCGCCTCCATCTTGGCATCAGATAAGATCTTCGCTAGCAAAAAGTGCTGAAAAAATTTTGTTGTAATTCTTCGGAAAACATCTACATGTCTGTCATGTATTGTGTCTTTTGATGCAGGTTGTATATTGTATTTGCTATGCTTGTAGTTGCATACATATTCTGTGTAACTATTTGTTTATACATTGGGACCCCATTGAAAATAAGCCTCGGCTCAATTGGGCTATCCTTTTCTGACTTTACAGAATAACATTTTTACTACTACTTCTACGTGTTGTGAGAGAACAAAGCAAGTTAACACTTACCCTGGCTACATTGTTATCAGACCTCAAATTTATTTATAGAAATTATGCACAATTACATTACTAATACTGTAAATTTAAATATTACTGTTCAGACCTTTTTACTGTTTAGATTGCTCATTCCAACCACAAACAATACATTTATGTTCCACAGCCTGGAGCTGGAGGTTCAAAATGCAAGAAAAACTCAACTGTTGTCCCCTACAAATTTCTTTCTCAGTCGTTTTGACTAACTTTTTTTATAACTCTATATTGGAACATAAGGAATAAGATAATTATACAGATTCTCACTCTTCTGGTTTGTCAGCAGTTAATTCATTAGATGGGGTCTCCCCTTGCCAGGAGTTTGACTGTTTCTCCACCACACACACACACTCACACTCCTACCTCAGTACTTGGCAGTTTCTTATCTGTTATGTTTGGAAAGCAGGTACAGCCCTTTCCGTCAAGAAATCTATATATTAAGTCTGGGTAGTTCACTGAAGACCTGGCATATGTCTGAGACAGTGGTTATCAGATAGTGTCTTAAAAGGTTAAAAAACAATGTAACTCATTATACATTTGCTGGGAAAAGGTGACATTTATAAGGTATGAATCTTTCTTGAAAGACAATACATACCAACTGAAGTTAGTAGCAAAACATTTTAAATGCTAGGTATTTAAATGTGCAAGTTGTTGCATTTCAAAGGGGGTAAACAAATTTCCAGTTTAATAGGCAGCCAACATTTAACAAGCTGTTTCAGTTTCCTAATGGCCATCTGATAAGCAGCTTAGAGTTATGTCTCCAACATTCTAAACAGAAAGAAGGGAGTATTTTATTTTAGTTGGCATAGTGATTTATAGATGTGGAAGAAAGTCAAAAACGTGTTCCATGATACTCCATTTTCAAGCTACAGACAGCAAGATGCAGCAATAAAAAATGACCAGAGTTATGAGCAAACATAGCAAAATGTCAGCACATTTGCATAACTTTCTCAATTTTAAATATTTAACCCAAAATTTTCAACACAGCCTTCTTATGACCCAAGTTCATGAACAAGAGCAGTGGAATTTTTCAAATCCTACCTGAAAGGTGAGTTCACCAAGCAACCATGAAATCACTAGTCAGGCCAGATTTGCAGAATTCCACTAACATTGTTCATGAGGAGGGGTCCAAAAAATACCATGGTGAAACTTTGGTGTCAAAATATGCAAAAATGGCCAAGTTATGAATCAGAGTTGAAAACCCTATTGAAATACATTGAACCACATTTACTTTAATTTCTCACATTGCAGTTGGTGGGTCCAGCAGCAAGATGTGTCTTTGATTGGAGAGTGAATCTTCACCTGGAACCTGTTCAAATGAGTGAGGGTGTGTAGGAGATGTGTGGTGTGCGGGGTGGTGTGTACTGAGTAGGAGGTTGGGGTGGAGGTGGGTCGGAATAGCAAGGGGCAGTTTTCTTTTTTACACCTTTAAAAAAAGACATTGAGGGACCATTTTCTTTATTACAAAGCAGGATGGTGATTGGCGGGGAGGCCACTAGACATGAGGGAAAGGCGGCACTTCAACAGGGATGGCGGCTTCAGGGTGGGGGAGTGCCACTAGATACTAGGAAAAATAATCTTATAGGGATGGACATCAAAGGGTGGGAGGGCACCACTGGACACCAGGGAAAATGTAATCTTTACAAGGATGGCAAGCCAAGGGTGTGGGTGCCACTAGACACCAGGGATAGATAAAACAAGGGGCACAGTAATTGGAGGGTGGGGGTGCATGTAGACACCAGGGAAAATAAAACTATGATGGGGACAAACAATGGAGGGTTGGGGGGCACTAGTAGACACCAGGGGAAATAAAATTATTATGCAAACAGCAAGAAGAGGGTGTGGGGTGCCAGAGACACATACAAAGTCAAGTGGCACACAATTGGAGGGTGGGGGAGTGCCACTAGACACCAGGGAAATATAAGTTAACACAGCGATGGCAATCAAGATAAGTGTTTTGTTGCTGTTTTTTGCCATCGGCTTGCAGCCAGATGGTTTTGAATTTTGGTCTGAAATTTTCAGAGTAGAAAGGGCATGGACCAGAGATGTTTTCTTTACTAATTTGGTGAAAAAACATGAATTTGTTCTTAAGCTATTTAAAATTTCACATTGTGAGCATGCTCACAGAATATGAAAAACTCAGAAGTGAGTCACGAAAAAGGATTTAAAAAGCAAAACCTGAAATTTTCAAACTAAATAACTTTAGAATTAATTAAAATATTTCCACCAAATCACCAAAAGAAACATCTATGGGGCAAACCCTTTAAACCTTCAAAATTTCAGACCCAAATTCCAAACCATGTAAACACAAGATGGCAAATATTAAAAACAAAGCACTGTGAAGTAAGTAAGTAAAAAATTTTTATACAAGGCACCCTTCCTGAGCTCAGGGTGCTTATACAATATTCCATACAATAACAATGTATTTAAAATCAATAAAACTAGTGACAAAAACAATAACAGCCACTTAGTAAGTCTCTGAAAATGCCTGGTTAAACAAATACGTTTTTAAGGATTTATTAAATTCTTCCACAGTCAGGCTATCTCCTATCTGGCGAGGTAGAGAATTCAATAGGGTAGGTGCCATAAAGGCAAAAGATCTTCCTCCATATGTTTTCAGGAACACCCTGAGACTCTCTAACAATCCCTCGTCAGAGGATCGGAGTGAGCTCGAGGGGCAGTAAGAAAATAAGAGCTCTTTCCGGTAGAGAGGTCCCAACTCCTGTAGGGCCTTATAGGTCAGCAATGCAACCTTGAAGGTGATCCACCACTGTATAGGCAGCCAGTACAGTTCACGGAGCACAGGTGTTATATGACTGGATCTAGAGGTTCCAGTCAACAACCTGGCCGTCATGTTCTGCACTAGCTGCAAGCGAAGGATATCCATCCCCCGGTAGCCCTAGATAGAGGGCATTGCAGTAATCAAAATGACTAGTGACAAAGGCGTTGGCCAAGGTAGGACGATCTTCAGGCAGGACTAGGTGCTTCACCCGGGTTTTATTCCTAAGATGGAAAAAGGAAAACTTGACTACAGCCGACACCTGCACCCTCAGGGTCAAGCCCTCATCAAATACCACACCCAGGTTATGCACCTGGCCCGAGGCCATAAGCTGAGTCCCCCCAAGGTGTAAACCTGAGGGTTTCCCCGACCATGCCCCTGTCATCCTCAAACCAGGATCCACCACCAATACCTCTGTTTTACTCGAGTTCGACCAAAGCCAATTAGTACTCATCTAGTTCTGTATCCCCAGCAGGCAGTTATTAAACACTGTGATTGAATCAGACTCCTGTTCAGGCACAAAAGACATGTAGAGCTGAGAGTCATCAGCATAGCAATGAAAACTCGGATCATACCATCTTATAATGTCCCCTAATGGAAGCATATACACCGTGAATAGCATGGGGGACAGCACCGAACCCTGTGGAACCCCACAGGGCAGACAGTGAGGGGCTGAGGAATGAATCCCTGACACCACTCTCTGTGATCTGCCCTCAAGGAAAGATCGAAACCAACTGAGGATTGCCCCCCTCAGTCCACAGAAAAACCACAGGTGCTAGAGCATCACTCCATGATCCATGGTGTCAAATGCTGCTGAGTGATAAAGGAGAACCAAGATGGAACGAGTTCTCCCTTCTCTCACCATCAGGAGATCATTTAGTACCCACACTAGGGCTGTCTCAGTGCTGTGCCATTTCCTGAAGCCACACTGGAGAGGGTAATAGATATTGTGGCTGGTCAAATGATCCTCCAGCTGCAGAGTGAGCACCTTCTCGATAACTTTCCCTACAAAGGGTAAGTTCGAGACTGGTCTGTAGTTTGCTGGGCAGTCAGGGTCAAGAGAGGGTTTTTTCAGAAGGGGGTGTACTACTGCCTCCTTTAAGGGATCTGGAAAGATCCCTCTCTCCAATGAAACCACCACTATCCCAGCAAGAACCGGGCCGATGACCTCTACACACTCCTTCCGCTCCCTCATCTCAAGATGCCGAAAGCTCAACATCTATTATAAAGTTCCAAAGGGAGCGGAGGATGTTCAAAGAGATGAAGATCCTTTAGTCTTGAGGGGAATACTGTCTGACCATTTCCCTAATACCCCAGCACATTTTTCAAACACTCCTGGCAACCCAATATTTTCATTCACAACCCTACACACCCAATACACTTCCTCCCCCCTTTACTTAAAAACATATGATAAATTAACCCTTATCAGTCAAGAAACTTCAAAATATTATAATGTCCAAAAAGTTCCTTCAAGCCTCTAGTTAATGGCTTTGATTTTATTTCTTTACCCCCGCCCCTACAGTGCTCTCACCACTGCAGGAAAAGGGGAGCTTTTAAAGACTTTCCAAGCCACCTCTCACATGGCTAGATATCAACATTAGATAGTCCTCCAAGTCCAGTAGCCAGTTTATAGTAAGCTGGGCAGGCCCCGGGTAGATCTTACTCCCCCCGCCACTTAAAACATTCCAGCCATAAAGATTAAAGTTCTCTCCTTAAACTGTAAATTAAACTGGAGTATGCACAAAGAAAAAGTTCTTGAATGCACCTCCTGTCACTGAGGTGCAAACAACTGATAAATCCAGAGTAACAGATGTCTTCAGACCCTCAGGTCCTCTCGCTCCTTGGGGATCTAACAAAAGTTCAGGCACTCTCACTGCCAAATCGAAAACTGTGATGTAAATTATAAAACAATTAAATTTAAAAGTCTGACCGTATGTAGGTGAACTTGTGGCACAGATTCTTTCTTCAGATTAGTTTAGCACAGAGACAGGGGCCCAAAAAATCCCATCCAAGGGACTGCAGCCAAAAATACTCACCCCTACCACCACGGCCCTCCGCTGGTGCCAACCCCCTGGTCAGCCCCCCCAGAGAGCCTAGGGAACTATCAGCTCACCCAGCCAGCTACCCTGCCGGAACCACAGCCCAGTCCCCCAAACAGCCACAAGCCTCAGTCACAAATTACCCCACAGGACCAAGTCCACCCATTGCACCAGCCTCAAACCAGCCTCCAATGCTCGCTTGAAGTACCAGCCTAGGATTATCCAAATGACAGCCCAAGCCACTGAAAAACCCAGGTGAGTCCTCTTACATATTACTCCAGAACCACCAATCCTTTTCTTATGGTAATCCACCTCCTCTTCTTGAACTCTTCAGTTTGAACTTCCTATCCCCAACTATGTCAGTTGCAGCTGAAACAAAGGCAGAAAAGTAGCGGCAGATCGAATCCCAATTAAAAAAATGCCCACAAGTCTATAAGTCCATTTCTAATCCTTGAATTCTTTTACCGGTTAGGGCAATATCAGGACAGAACAAACGGCCCCAGTGCACACTGCGAGATTAGTTGAAATGTCCCGGTATCGCTCTAGAACTAATTCGCTCACTCACTGCCCTGACTAGCTAAACAAAAACAGACAGATAAAAACAAACGGAGAAAAAATAGGGGGGAAAGAAACAGGCAGAAATAAAAAAAAAATCAGTTAAAATCACAGTCCAGCTACAGAGGGGAGCTCGCAGCATGCCCAGAACGGCGGCCATTTACGGTAAGCTGGCAGCACCACATGGTGTCTGACTTTGGACATGTTTCATATCACCCAATACAAAAAACCCTGGTGGTGAGTCACAAAAGAGGATTTATACTAGGATGTATACTAGGATTCATACTAGGAAAAATATAGATGTACAGAAGGCTTAGAAGCCCATAATTATACAGCTCCTGCCATAGCACATTTAATGCCTTCCTGTAGAGTTAAGTAAGAAATCATCAAGTTTTATTTTAAAATTACTGAAGGAGCCAACTTCTACAACATCCTTTGGAAGAGTATTCCACAAAGGAATAATTCTTTGGGTAAAAAAATTTCTTCTCGTTTGGCTTTTAGGGTTAGTAAGTTTAAGTTGGAAACTATGGCTTCTTAATGAGATCTCCCTTTGGACAAGAACTAGTCCTTTTCCCCAACACTTAACTGCACAATCCATATAACGGAGTCCAATGACCAACATACATCTGTCAGTCTCCCACTACCATGCCATTTTTTTTGTGTGTTTTAGTTGTTGTTTTTTTTTTT
Organism: Neoceratodus forsteri; assembly: GCA_016271365.2. NCBI lineage: Eukaryota > Metazoa > Chordata > Ceratodontiformes > Ceratodontidae > Neoceratodus > Neoceratodus forsteri. The sequence goes on from CM057450.1 coordinate 1,405,395,416, forward strand.
TGCTAAAAACAAAAAACAAGATGGTATATGAAAAACCTTAATGAAAAGGATTTCCCATATAATATCATGCGGCTATTGTTTTTACTGACTGAGCATGCTCAGAACCCAGAAATGTAAAATTAAATACCTTTGCAATGGATTAATATTTTTTTTCACCAAACCACCAAAGGAAACCCTTCTGAGGCAAGTCCTTTCTACCCTGAAAATTCCAGACCAACATTCCAAATAGTCTGGGTGCTACACATTGGCAAAGAAACAGCAAAAATCAGTGATTTCTTTAATGATTTTTTGCTATGCACAGCTCAAAATCTGCACATCTGAGTGGAACTAAACTTGGCAACATCAGGAGATCTACCCCACGAGACAATGCATGAAATTTGTAAGCAATAAGACATGGTTGGGTGTTGTTAGTACTGAGATACCTGCACACCTAGAGGCATAGTTAGGCACAAGACCACATGAGGATAGAATAGAAGAATTCAAAGCTCTGCATTATTCCACTAGTAGAATGCTACCCCCCATCAACACACACAGACACAGAATGGAAACATGGAATACATCGTCTTTAGAGCTCAACTGGCATACATATAAAGACACACACACAGGCCTGAAGTAAGCCAGAACTTCAGTTGTATCTGTTGCCAGGTAAGAAGCAGGGAGTTCTCTGGCAAAGTGGTACATATATGAAGGGGATCTTTCATGGTCATCAAAGAAACACCAGCAATGGAAACTCTGAATAGTACTTGATTTTTTAAATTTGTGTATGTGTATGGGGGGGGGGGGCTCATGAATCTAATTAACATTAAATTATTTACTTTATTAATTTAATGGACTTTTATTTTTAGGTCCTAGTTGAGTTTATATATATATATATATATATATATATATATATATATACACACACACATATATATATATATAAGGGATATGCAGCGGTTCAGTGTGTGATAATGCATTTATCTTGTACAGTTTCCAGTGACCTCAAGTAACCTCACGAGTGCCGAAGGCACGAGTGAGAGATCTGAGGTCACTGGAAACTGTACAAAATAAATGCATTATCACACACTGAACCACTGCATATTCCATTTATGCAACAGGTTTAGATGTTGTGTGAACATTTTGATTTTGGTAGGTGTAAATAATTTGTCAAAAAAGGGAAAAGAAAATTGAATTTATGCTGTTTTTTGCTAATTATAAAAAAAAAATGGTATCTATAAATGAAACACTACTCATTTTGTAGATATTTTTGAGCTGAACATTTTTCATGCTCACAGTACCATACTATCATTTTTTGTTTCAAAGTTATTTATATTTGTTTGTCAAAAAAGTGAATAAAAAATTACATTTTCTTCTGTTTTCTTGCTAACCATATACAATATACAGGGTTTATATATATGAAACATTATTCATTTTGTAGATAATTTTGTGCTGAACAATTTTCGTGCTCACAGTAACATGTTATCTTTTTTCGTTTTTAAGTTATTGACATTTAAATATGGTTAGTACTGCTTCTGAGGCCGAACATTCTAAATGAATTCTGAAGAGAACTGTGTAGATAAATGAGCTACTGATGTAGTTACTGTGTGAATAAATGGTGATGATGTATTTACTATGTGGATAAATAAATTTATTACCATAGTAGCGAAGATAAATGGTTTTATTCTACAGTTTTATCCTGACCCCTGTTGCATAAATATATATATATATATATATATATATATATATATATATATATATATATATATATATATGTAAAGGCTGCAGCTTATGAATTCTGTGAGTTGCCCTGGTTGGCAGGGACTTGTAGCCGGTAGTGGCACTCTCTTACTGCAATGGCTAGAACCAAGTCTCAGCCAGTCAGGACACAGGGATTTCTTTGCCCTTTTGATAGTGTGAAAATATTTTAATCAGTTGTAAAGTTATTAAAGTGCAGAATTTGGGGTTAAACATAAGTAAATAAGCTGAGATGGGTACAGTATAGGAGAATGGGGTGAGCATTAGGACTGATGACTCCAAGGCACCCCCCCATGCCTGTCAGTCTCTCCAGGGTGGAGGTGGGGTATTAGGGTTGGAAATCCTAACACTCCATTTCCCTGCTTTTCTCGCTTTAGTAAGAACCATAACTGATGCATTAACAAAGTTTTTTGCAATGAATTTCCTTACCTTTTTAGATAGTTTACTTATATATTTATTTGGCTGTCGGAGTGCAGGGCCCTTCAGCCCCTGCACTCCCACACTCCATAACTGTCCTTATGTCACAGTCGGAGTTCGGCGCACTTTGGGCCCTGCTCCCATGCTCCATGATTTTCTTTATTTTTCTATGGGAGTGCAGGGCCTTTTGGACCCTGAGCACCCATCCCTCCATAGATGAATGGCCAAATTATCTGCATACCCATTTTATTACCCCAGCACATGTACCCAGTATAGAAAATTTTAACATTTTAAAATCTCCACTAAAATATAATTCTGTGCAACTGCAACACCATTCCATGCCACAGGTGCGAAAACACATTTTGGCCAGGATTTGAAAAATTACAGCTGTAGCATTCATGAGGTCGGGTAATAAGAAAGTTTTTTAAATATTTTTACCCCAGATTTTCAAAATTCAAATTTCAAAAGTACCCAATACTTTTGTGAAAGCTCCCCATGTAAACCAAGGGTATTTCTGTGACAGTACAAAGTACTTTCATGAAAGTAGGCTGGTACACAGGCCCAATAAAACAGTTTATTTGCCACATTATAGCCAAAAAACAGTTGGGACTTTTAGGTTGAAATTTGCAGGGTGGCAAGCCCTTTCCCATCAGAAGTGCCTTTTGATGCTTTGGTGAAAACATTTACACCAGTTCCATTGTTATGGCATTCTGAACTTGAAAAATTTCCCATAGCATAACATTGTGGCATCCGCTGTGCCTTTTGGGTTCTGTATCTCAGAAACGGTTCGAGATGGAGATTTTTTGTTCTGGCTGACTTAATCCACCTTTAGGTGAACTAAGCCTGAGTGGAGGTTTCCAAATCATGATTACAGCTGCAGTGGAACTTTTTTCATGGTTGCTACAGTTACTGACATATCTGCAAATTAGTGTTACAAGGGTTGGTTTTCAGGACTATAGGGCTGTGGAATGTGTCCGTACTTATGCATAAGTGGGAACGTGGGGCTGAGAGGGCCCACACTCCCACACATGCATGCTATTATACAAAAATAAACAGTGTGAAGGGAGCACTGGGCCCAGAGGGAACGCACTCCCACAACCACATACCACTTCCATTACACTATATCAGAAAGAAGGAGAATTCATTGCAAAAAAACTCTGTTAATGCATCAGTTAGGGTTGATAGCACAGTAACAAAGTTTGGAAACTCAATGTTAGGGTTACTACCTCTACCACCCCACCCCCACCCTTCACACACCAATAGATGTTGGGGTGTGCCATGGGGTCATCAGGCTTAACTCTCACCCTATTCTCCTATACTGTAGCATGTCAGCTTGTTTACACATGGACTAAGGTGAGAGTTGACCTGATGACCCCATGGCATGCCCTAATGTCTGCTGGTGTGTGGAGGGTGGGGGTGGGTGGGGTGGTGGGGCTAGTAACCCTAACATCAAATTTCCAAACTTTTATTAAGCTGTGCTGTCAGCCATAACTAATGTGTTAACAGAGGTTTTTTGCAATAAGGGAGTGTAGCAAAATTTCAACCTATGCACTTAACTTTGGCATTTTTATATACTTTAACTCCAATATTTCAAAATAACCTTCTTATGACCACACCTACTGCAATGAACAGGGTCAGTGAAAATTTTAAAATCCTGGCCAAAAGGTGATTTTGCTAAGTGACCACTAGATTGCCTTTCCAGATGGATTTGTGTAACATCACTGACATTGTTGAAGAGGTCCCAAGAGTCCCAAAAAGGCCATGTTTAAAATTTGGGGTCAAAATATGCAAAACTGCCTAAGTTATACATCAGAGTTGAAAACCCCATTGAAATACATTGAAACGCAGTTCCTGTCATGGAATCGAGAATTTGGAGTTTTGACTATGCTACTTCATGGTTTCAGAACCGTGGGCACTGTACTGATAAGTTCCTGCTAACATTTCTGAAACTGTGAATCCACGGAAAAACTTGTTGCCGTATTGATCCTTGTAACACAAGATCCACAGAAACAGAAGATTTGATACCTTTTATTGGATCATCAGAGTTGTTACAAAAGAACACAGGTGCTTTTAGCTTTTGGATTACACAGAATCCTTCATCAGAAAACACTGGCAGTTGTTTTAGAAGAACATACTTTCTCAAAACCCAGATCATATAAAAAAAACAGATCAAAAGTTGTTAAGGACCCCATTGGTTAAAACTGCATTCAAAAAAAACAACATACTCCTATAAAAACAGCAAATGTTCCATCAAAAGAAAGCTATCCCATGGTCATATGGCACTGACTTGAAAGTTCACTTCCTGCGAAAAGCTATAAATCAACTGAAGCTTCATTTTAAAACCCTCTGTGTGTGTCTGTGCTAGCATTAGTAAATGAGAATGATTAAAAACCACCAGGAAAAATAAGCTTAAATAGCTGCTGACAACTTCAGGAGAACTTTAACAAAACATAATATTTACACAAAGTTCAACTGGTATTTCACATTAGTTTTTTATTCCTCTTCCCCAATTTATTTTTAGTGGACAAGTGGAACACCCTGCCAGAGGAAGTGGTGGGGGCTGAAACAATCACGGGATTTAAGAATGCATGGGATAGACATAAAGGAATTCTAGAGGTCAGGGGTAAGGGGAAATAGACTTCTAGGAAAACAAACTGAACTTACAAGCTCAAATGGGCATACTAGGTGGGCCATAGGCCCTTATCTGCCGACACTGTCTATGTATCTATGTATCTATGTATCTATGTATTGCTGAGGTCAATTGCATGAAAACAGGACTTTTGCTCCTGAAGAGTTCATCTATTTCTGTTGCTGTCTCCCTACCTGAGGTCATAATGCACTGCTTGTGACATCACGGTTACTCTCATGGCAACAGACTGTGATGTTACAACATAGCATTATGACTTGAAGTAGGGAGTAAGCTATAGAGGCAGATTAACTTGAAAAAAACTGTAAGGGATAAAAATCATGTATTCATGCACATTTCCTCAGTAATAAATAATAGGGAGGAGAAATCTAGAATATACAGTACATGGAATACAAACATAATTTTACCTACTTATGTTTTTCAAAGTTTTCTTTCAGGCATCAGTAGCTTTCAGCAATACATAGTAAATGATGTTAAAAGTCTTATAAATATGAAAATACCTATGTGTTAAGTAAAAGATAGATTAGAAGACAACCTGCCCTACGGTAAACTAAGCATTCACCAGCTGTTTCACACAGTGGTGATAATCAAATTTTACACAGTGTACTGTTCAGATACATTTTTCTTAAAGAGGGACTCTGGCCAAAAGTGGTACTTTGCAGAATTAGAATAAGCATACCCCCAATAAATCACAAACCAAAAATTAGGTTTCTGTGTTACTTCATTTTAAAATTATGAGCTATTTTGTAACCCTGCTTGCACTACAGTACTTGTTCAAAAAAGCAAGTTTCAATGAAGAGCTGTTCATGATGTCATCTCCAGAACTCAGTCTAGTACTCCCAGTCAGCAAGCTTACAGTACCTGTTTCTCCAAAGTTTAGAAGTCATGTGCAATGGCTTTCACAAGCAACAGAGGCAGCAACATTAAAAAAAAAAATTTCTATACAATCTATGTGTGTTTCAGGTTTTGGAACAAAGTTAACAAATGTATATTTTTAATGCCTTTTTGATGTGGTCCATGACTCCAGGGTTGCTGAATGCTGAGTCAGCATGCCTCCAGGCTGCTGATACCATTTGAGGTGCTACTTTACTGTGTCTGTTAGGAAGTTGTGTTGCTGTTAGTATTGCATATATTGGTAATGTTATTGCTGTTTGTCAGTGTCTGTTTTATAACAAGTTTTAAACAGCACCTTTTCCAGTCTTTTTGACTTTCATGCATACATTACCCCTTCTTGCATTGATTCTGTAATTGTATTTTATTACTGTCCTATGCAGTTAGTTTTTGCATTCTACAAAATGAAGGAAATACAATTCCAGAATCAGTGCAAAAAGAGGGGTAATATATATATGAAAGTCAAAAGGACTGAGGAAGGTGCTCTAAATCTCAGTCTCTCTCTCTCAAAAAAAAATATTGTTTTATAAGATGTCTTTTTCTAGCAGTTGAAACTTGACCTTCTGTTCTTGTAAATTTCATGTCCTTTGTTTCACAAAATGGGGTAATTTCTGCATGAAAGTTAAAGAGAACGATGCTGACAGTAACTATCTTCTCTCAATCCCCATGCTTTGTTACCAAGGCAGAAGAAGGTCAATTTTACAAACAAAAAAGCATATTGACAAGGCATTTGGATACAGGGTGTATTGGGGAAGGGGGAACATAGTATGTACATTAAGTACTGGTAATTTTCCCTTACAAAATTGCTGTGACTGCACTGTACTACACATTGCGAGTCACACCTCTGCCCTACAGTGATGCCATCAGGAGCCAGCATCCCAGCAGCTCAACAGCAAAGGCAAGTGTAGCAGGGCTCAAAAACAAATCCAAATTATGGAAGGCAGAGTAAACCTTGACCAAAAATAACAAATGCGCACCCCATTTCAGGTCTAGTACTACATATACTGTAATGACTACAAGATGTACATTTTTGGACCATTATGATAGATACTCCTTAACAGGGGCCTAATATGTGTTAACTCCTGCTAGTGGTGGAAGTGTTAGCCCTGGTAAAATTATCATTTTAATGTGGAATACAACATAGAAGAGTCTGAATGTACTGTAGGTAAAGTAACACCCTGTCAGGGAGATAATACTAGGGGCAGGTACTCAAAACTTTATGCCTGGCACAAATTGATTGTGCCACATTTGTACTGGAGTGCTTCATTCAAAAGGCTAAATAGTGCTGGTGCAATGTGATATTGCCAACACTATCAGATAATGTATGTGCAGTGCAAAGTGAAGGGTGGGGACATGCATACAGGAGCAATGGTATATTCAACAGTATGGCACCACACACACAATGTGTATTAGTGCAACATGTAGCGCAGCACAAATTACCACCGATGAAAAGGTGGTGTTAGCACTGGGCAAAACCTAGATGGGGGCGTGAACACAGTAACAACAGGGAACAAGGCTGTATGCATCCAATGAGGAGGCAGTGTGAGTGGACGGCCACCCTGGGCCACTCTGTATGCAAAGGTACACAAAAAGTAGAATGCAATGCCCCAACAGTGCTGTGAAGTGAACACTCATGTAAATGTTACAACTGAGCTAGAACACAACTTGCAGCAACAAACTTTTTGTATGGTATTGTAATGTGTACCTAATGTAATATTTGTGTGTTGTGTGTTGTTGTGCATTGAATAACTTTATTGTACATTGTATTTCAGCCACACAGTGTCTCCAGTCATTCCTAACACTGCGTGCTTACCTGGCAAACAAGGTGACAAAAAACAATGAACAGAACATGTACGTGGCAGAGACATGCTGCACAAAGACGGCACCTGTTCTAACCATGCCAGGCATTAATGGGTGCCCCAGCACCCAGTAGACACAATGGCAGTGCGTCCATGCAGCACATACCTCCAGTTCCCCATTGGGGTACACCAACACAGTCCAGCAGATACATGCTGCACTGGGGGAACAGAAGTGAGGGTGTACAGGTGGCCGGGCTGCACCACATAGTAGGTAATGCCACACGTCCCAGCGGTGCTTGTCACTGTGTGGATAGCATTAGTTACTGTTGCTCGACACATCATAGGCATTGCTGTATACCTCACAGTATTGCCTACTATGGTACTGTACTGTCCAATAAACACTGCAGCAGGAACAACCATTTGCCTCTGGCATGCATTACTACCACCCGTTCCTGTAGTGCTAATCCCCTGGGCCATATTAGTCATTGCATCTGTATCCAAATCAAGACTGCAGCTAATATTCTGTGAGCTGTGAGCACACAATGACTGTGGCAACAGGTCTGTAATACCAGTCAGACCTACAGGTGGAGCTGTGAACACAGAAAGAAACTTGGCTACTGACCTGTAATTCCAGTCAGACCTACAGGTGGAGCTGTGTGCATCATGTTTTAGTGCAAAGCAGGCTGTAATGAGATGCTAATGTGGCTGTTTACCCATGGATTGCCTGAGTAGGCTCATTTGCATTGAAGTTTTGAATATAGCAAACATGTTAGCGCTGAGCAATGCTGTAATGTTCCATTACATGGTTCCACAGTATTTGGCCTGCACTGTTGTTTGCTGTTGTTGTGCTCCACTGCTTTGCTAGCACACACGTTGCCCATATTGTTCAGCCTTACCTTGCTCCACCTCTGTGTGCACTGTGCCACTGTTGCAGTATGCATTGCTCTTGGTTGCTATATTCAGTGTTGTCTTATTTGGTGGGCCATTGTTGTACTGCACTCTCAGCTCTGTTTGCACGCCTTCATTTACACACTATATTCAACTCATTTAGCCCCGGGACTATTCCTTTGAATATGGCGTGTAAATGGTTCCAGGTTAATTCTGCATGCCATGCAGTGCTAATTTTGCCCTGGGGCAAAGTTTTGAATATCTGGCCCTAGGTTGGCTGAGTTGGCTACTGCATAGAAACTCATAGTAAGGTTTCAAAACAGCATTACCTCTCCCATCCCCATTTACAGGGAGGTAAAATAATTGTTTTGAAGTGCCATCCTGAGAAATCACCTCAGTTGAATGACAGGTGTGAATGATCACAACCTTCCATCACAACAGAAGAGTATTCAATCTGCAAACCTCACCAGTGAAAACAGGAAATTTTGCTCACATGCCTTTCCAGTGTGAAAAATAAACTGAAACTAAACCTCACTACAATGTGCTATGATTATCATTCAGCAACCCTGGATAAAAGGACCACAACATAAAGGCAGCAAAATAAATATAAAAGAATACACATTTGTCACCTTTTGTTTTTTTACAAAAACTGAAACACACAGTTTTATAGCAATGTTTTTTGAATGTTGCTACCTGTTTTAATTGAGAAAAATATTGCACATGAGCTCCAGTCTTTGAAGAAACAGGTTATATAAGCTTGCTGACAGGAAAGACTAGACTCTGAGTTCTGGAGATGACATCAGCAGCAGCTCTTCACTGAAAATGGCTTTTTTTGAACAGGCAGTGAATTTAGGGTTGTAAAATACATAGATACATAGACAGTGTCAGCAGATAAGGGCCTATGGCCTACCCAGTCTGCCCATTTGAGCTTGTAAGCTCAGTTTGTTTTCCTAGAAGTCTGTTGTACCTTACCCCTGACCTCCAGAATTCCTTTATGTCTATCCCATGCATTCTTAAATCCCGTGATTGTTTCAGCCCCCGCCACTTCCTCTGGCAGGGTGTTCCACTTGTCCACCACCCGTTCTGTGAAGAAATTCTTTCTTATGTTTCCTCTGAATCGTCCTCCCTCCAACTTCATCCCATGCCCTCTAGTCCAGGAACATCTTTTTCACTTAAAAATAGTGTTTTCCTGCACCCTGTTCCTCCCTGTAAGATACTTGTATGTCTCTATTATATCCCCTCTCTCCCTTCTCTCCTCCAGGGAGTACATGTTCAGTTCCTTCAACCTGTCTTCAAAATGACTTGTAACTTTTAAACAAAGTAACTTATGGATCTCATTTTGGCATGAGGCTGATTGGGGCTATGCTGATACAAATTCTAAATGTATTGATGCTAGAAATTTTGACTGTAGTCCCACTTTAAACTCTGTGTTCAATAAGTCCATATTACTCATGAATAGTCAGACTTATACTGTCTTAAACATGATATAGCTGCAATTCTGTAACAAATGACTAGTGCATGTGTATATTCAAAATCCAAACCTAGCACAGACAACCTTGTACTTGAGATACTGTTATCCTAATATGTTCATGTATCAACATGTGTCCATATGTACCTAATCTGCTGTTGTATTAAATAACAGTTCTATAAATCTAAAAACAAAACACAATTGACAGCTTCAGCTTTTATTCAGGCACAGTTAAATAGGGATCCTTTAGAGGTAGGAATATAATTTATGAAAATAGAGACACTTCAAACACCCGCACATAAGTAATCAATTCCTGCCCCCATTAACTCATTCAGACCCATTGTGTGTTTAGAACGTTGGAGACAGAACTCCAAACTGCTTTTTGTTGAGAATCTTCTTAAGGCACTGTGCAGAATTCTTAGCAAAACATTCCAAACAAATTTAAATATATTTAAAACTATTCCAGGAGCACAAAAACAACCAGGCTGAAAGTTGTTCAGGACAAAAAGATGTTTCAAATTAGGGTAGTCACTAATTGGAATTCCTTATATTTTGTAAAATATTGTCATCTTATTACCTGTATTTCCATTTTTGCTTTTATGAAATTCACATTTCTGATGGCAATTTAAAAAATATATATAAAGAATTTAGATTAGTGACTACCCTCATTTAAAAGGCCTTTTTGTCCTGAACACAAACATGTAAAATAATGAACTTGGGGCACAGAAATCCAGGGGCAGAGTACAAAATGGGTGGAGTGGTATTGACAGCATTAAGAAAGCACACATTAAAACAAAAACTTTTACATACAGTTGATTACTGTTTAACAATATTATGCATTTATGGCTGCCACTGTACATCTGATGCAAACCCATAATCCCATTCCTCACTTAAAGCAAAAAGGGCTGAAGATGGAGGCTATAACTGACTCCTTGTTTTTGTATTAAAGAGGTCAGTTTGTTTACAGCAAAAACAAGGAAGGGATCATTTCTAAAATATGCAGACAAGCATGGGGACCACTTTTTTTTCAGAGCATGCCACCACCAGCAGCTACCACTTTAAGACTGCTACTACCCCTGCCTAATACAATCAGAGGAAAACCAGAAGTAGCCTTCCAGTGCTGAGATCAATATGGTTAAGGCACATTCACCAGAAATTACTGCTTAGAAAAGAATGAGAAAGTGACTGTGATGACAAGCAAATCCCAGACCAGGGGCTGGATTCACAAAGCTTTCTGAAGGTGCAAAACCTTCCCTAAGTCCACAAAACTGCCATAGCTATGGAAAGAAAGGGGAGATTGCTCTGAATGCTATTCACAAAAACCTCCGCAGCTGCGGAAAAAACACTATGGATTGTGGGAAAAAGTGCAGCTGAGGAAGTGCCTGAGGAAAAAAAGGTGTTAGATAAGTAAGGCACAGCCCCTCAAAGGCTATTCTCAGCCAGTTTTTTTTCTGCAGTTGCAGAAAAAATGTTACACACATTGGAGTGAGGTGTAACTCTCCCTTATCAAACTTCAGTAGTGCCACAACAATTGAAATCAATTATGGCGGAGGTGAGGCACAGGTAATAGCATCTCAGTGGGTATAGCAGTGGCAGCTGTTACAGCAACAATAGCACACAGTGCCATGAAATGGCAACAGGCAACAACCACCAGACCCAGTGCAGCCCATGATGAAGCCCCACAGGCAGTAGAGCCTGACCAGCTTGCAGCGACTGCTACCCCTGTAGGCAACAGGAACACCTCAGGGAGGGACAACCAGCAGTGACAGTTGGCCACTGTGGTGCCATGGTAGTACTGGTACCTGTGGTGCTGCAGTAGTCCCAGTTCAGGGACTGGCTGCAGGTGTCTTTGTGGGTGCTTTTAGTTTATTGCAATGGCAGCAATGCTAAATTCTGCTGACCCAGCTAATTGTTCATGGTTGCTGTGCCTCCTAAGCCATTTTCTGAAGCTGCAGATCTGTAGCACTTGAGCAAATTCTGTGGCTGCTGAAGTACTGCACCTGTGGCACTTTTTGCAGCCATCCGCAGTTGCAGCAGTTTTCTTTATGAATACTGCACAACTGTGTTTCTGCAGTGCTGCAGGCCTTTTTCCCACAGCTGTGGGAGTTTGGGCTTTTTTGAGAATCCTGCCCCAGATCTCTAGTTTGTTAATAGTCTCCTCCTGAGTCTGATTTTTACGGCTTTGTGGACCAAGCTCCACAGATGTTATGCCATCATCAGATTTGCATAAGAGCACTATGGAAGCATGTAACTGGACCACTGTCTGATGTTCTGCCACAGTGCTCCAGTATAGTTTCCAGTGTTTCTGCTTATGCAGCCCTTCCCCTCTACAGGCCACATAAACATATCCACTTCCTGGTGCACTACTTTTCCTTTCCACAACTGTGGAAGTGATGGCTGCCATGTGCAACATGGTGGTGCTGACTTAAAGTATGCATGCATGAGTATTTTGCATATGTATGTAACCCCCACACCACCTTTGGCTAGCTGGTGCCCCCTGAAAAGAACTACTGCCAGCTACATGGCATACAATTTTCTTTTGGCAGAACTATACTCATGGTACCACCCCTAGCATTGGAGTGTATGCCAGGCTCATTATCTAGAGGACGGGGGGGTGGGGGTTCATACTACAATGAACCTTTTTATTTACAACCAGGTCCATGGGAGAGGATGCTAGGCATATGCTAGACTTGACTAATGAGGGGCCCCAATAACATTCACACTAGAAGCAACAAGTGGAATATCCAAAGCAGTAACTGGGATTTTGCAGTATGGCTTTATTTACAGATATTGCTTAAAGCAACGGTGGTCCCCCAAAGATTTGTCATTGCAATACAGGAACACTCTCTTTTGTGGGACACTTTGCTAGGCAGTACTATTTTCCACAAAAAACATCTCTATCTCTCTCTTCCAAAGTGTATATCTGTGGGATGTGCCACACACTTTAAAATCCTTCTGGTGCATGGTAGTTGCCCAGGGAACAGTGGTGTCCATCCACACACCACTTAGCCCTGCCTGAAACTCCAGATGGCATCCTTCCCACTCTTTGCCCCAAACAGCCTCTGCCATTCCTTTAGGGTTACACCAAATGAGTCTCCAGTCCCCAATGAATTGCTAAAGACTCCCAACTTTAACTTTAAATTGAGCACAGTTGTGCTGAAAAGGGTCCTGACAGGTGTGATCTAGCCTTATCTAGGGTACACACACCTCAGACAACTCCCTCAGAGAACAGTCTCAAATTCTGTACTCACAGATAGTTGTTCCTTCCTCCCAGTCATGGAAAGAACAAAAGGCACCTTTCTTTCTCTGGTAGCTGTCAGATTCTACTCATTGTTCTTCCTTAAGGCAGTTGTGAACTTCAGGAACTTCAGGGGATTGTCCCTTGGATCCACAATAATTGCATTACCTCTCACTCCCCCTGCAGTGAAACTAAAGAGTCCTGCAGGCAAACTGAAGATTTTGCCAAACTAGGGTGAGAAATACCCGGGCTCCCTTTGACAGATCCCCAATGGCAGACCTCCTGCCACTCTAACTGCCACACTTGAACTTACTGATGAACATTGTAAGCTTCCCAAGAGCAGCTGACTCTAAAATGGCTATGCTACTATGAGAGTTCTAAATGACATAATCATCCTTCTTTCAGGCTAGCTGAGTAAACAATGATGTCATTATTTAGAAATCCCCTAATGAGCTCCCTACCAGCTACCTTTTCCTACCTGCCTAAGACTAGTACTAATAGGATTCTAGTAACCTGAGGGGACTTGGTTGTTACAGGTAGTTATATCAGCACCACCATGCTGTGCAAGGCTGACTCCGGGGAAAACTGCACATGTGTGAGTATCACGCATGCACAATAATGTAATCACTGCAATGTTATGGTTGACTCCAGTACAGCGAGAGCACCGCATATTCTTTTCACCACTCTTGCCACTCCTAGAAGCTCTCCACAGCCATATTGGCTCCGACCAGAGTTTGTTTTTTTACAGGCAACTGATTGACTGCCTTCAAATCATACAATTATTGTTCGCTGGTTTTTCTGATCAGCGTTAATTTAAGGCCTGTCTGAGGAGGTGCTTGCCTGAGCCACAGCTGCCATGGTTTAATTTTTTTCTTCATTAGCACTGACAGTCTGACAGAAACTAGAACATGATACTAACAAAGACAACTGCTGCTCGAGCAAATTTCAGCATGAGAATCAGTTCAATATTGTGCAGTAGTAGTGATGTATCTAGTGCAGCACAACAGCAATTTGCCATTTCTATTGCAGCACAAGCTGACTCTAGTGATTTAATTTCATACACAATCACATTCTTCCATATTATATATTACTATATATATTTATATCCATGTATGTATATATATATATATATATATATATAGAGAGAGAGAGAGAGAGAGAGAGAGAGATAGCATAGCTTAAAAGGGGAACAGTAGTAAGGGACTATCACAAACTTATCCACTGCAGCTGGGAATTACTATAGGTCCACTCTGCTGCATGATAAACAAATATTCCAGGCACTGTCTGTGTGGAAAGGCAAATGATTGACAGGTAGGGAGGGACTTCTTTTTACTAGTTACTTTTAACAAAGGAAAATAATTGTTTTTAATGAAAAAAGTGGGCATTTTTGTTTTTTTAATTCTTTCTCAGCTTACCCATTTTACAATTGCAATAAGATACTCCAGGGAGTATGTTGTGTAAGTAACAAATTATGACAAGGCATGGCTATATGCTGAATTAATGCATTAGAAACATAGAACTTGTTGGCAGAAAATGACTGACTGGCCTGCCCAGTCTGCCCAGTTGTTCCCTACCTAATCTGTCTCTACAGACTCTAACTGGTCTCTGGCAACCCTCCCCCTTCCTTCCTATTTACTATTATTCCCCTGTGTCTGCCACACACATGTTTGAATCCCCCCACTGTTTTGCCTCCATCACTTCTGCCAGCAGTCTGTTCCAGGCATCTTCCACCCTTTCACTGAAGTAATGCTTAATCACACCTCTCTTACACTTCCCCCCCTCCAGTTTTATTGCATGCTCCCTAGCCCTGGTACTCTTTCTCATTTGAAAGAGATTCCCCTTTCTCTACCACGTTCACTCCTGTGAGGTACTTGTAGGTCTCTGTCGTGTCCCATCTCATGCTCCTCTCTTCCAGGGTGTATATGTATATCCCTCAGTCTTTCTTCATAGTGCTTCTCTTGCAACCCCTGCATCATTTTAGTTGCCCTCCTTTGGACTGCCTCCACCCTGTCTATGTCCTTTCTGAGATGCATTCTCCAAAACTGGATACAGTACCCCAAGTGGGATCTCACAGGTGAGTGATACAGTGGCAACATGACCCCCCCTCCTCCTGGTGGAGATACCCCTCCCTATGCACCCCAGCATTGCACTAGCCATACCCACTGCCTTGCTACTTTGAGGTTGTCAGTTGTGATAGCCCAAGAACCCTTTCCTGCTTAGCAACTGTCAGTACCACTGCCCACATCCCATACTCTGCTCCTGGGTTCATATCCCCTAAGTGCATGATTTTCCATATTTTGGCACTGAGCCCCAACTGCCATGCCCTTGACCACTCCTCATATTCCAAAGATCCCTGCATATTCTCTCTATCCCCTCCTAACTGTCCACCCTATCACAAATGTTGCTATCATCTGCAAAAAGGCATACTTTCCTTCTTCTGCAATGTCATGCATGAAAACATTAAAGAGGACCAGTCCCAGTTCTAAACCCTACTGTACCCCTTTGGCCACTCATGGATCATTAGATTGAGTGCTGTTAATCTCCACTCTCTGTCTTTTATCCTTTAACCAGTTTCTAACCCAGTTCACCTCTTTGGATCCCACCCTTAAGCTGCTCGATTTCTTTATTAGTCTCCTTTGTGGCACAGTGTCAAAGGGCTTGCTAAAATCCAGATGTCATGTCCACTGCCCTTCTTTGATCTATTTTCCTGTCACCCAGTCAAAAAAAAGAACTGATTAGTCTGGTATGACACTTCCTGAATCCATGCTGCCTGTGATCTTGCAGCTCGTTGGAGTCATGATACTCTACCAGGCTTTTCTTACACAGTGTTTCCATTAATTTTCCCACCACTGAAGTGAGATTGACCAGCCTATAGTTGCTAGCCTCCTCCTTGCTGCTGCACTTATGTAGAGAGACAATGTTCAGTTTTTTTCCAATCCTCTGGAACCATGGCTGTTTTCAGTGAACTGTTCTGTAAGGTCATCAGTGGGGCAGCAAGCACCTCCCTGAGTTCCTTTAGTATCCTTGGGTGTACACCATCTGGTCACATACCCATGTCCACCTTTAAAGCTGCAAGTCCTTTCATTGCCCCAGTTTCTCTGTAAATCACAAGGCCAAAGACTGAGCACCTTTTGCAGCCAGAGCATGCATTAACTCAGCATACACCTATGAACTGGAGTGGCTGGTTGCCATTATAAAACAGGAAATATGTTGAAATAGTGAAATGGGGCATAGGGTTTTAAACAGCTGAAAAACTGAAGAAATGGATGAGGTACATACACTTAAGTACATCCTATTCTGCAGTTCTAACTCACTACAGAGCCTCCCTTTCTGTCATCTGATTAACAATGGCATGGGATGCTCCCTGCACAGGTTCTACGCAGTTCTGATTATTATTAGCTCTCATTACAGAGAGGTAAAGGCTCTTTCTTTCAGAGGTTGTGTGCAGCTGAACTAAGCTGTTTTCAGTGTGTCAGTACAGCTTGCCTTTTAGAAAACTCTTCCTGTTCAAAGTGGTTTTGTAAAGTAATGATGTGGTAGATTGATGTCTTCAGATGTAAAAGGGCTGTTGCTGGGAAGATTGGGTTAGGTTAGTTACGAGCAGTGCAATTTTTAGGAATCAATTCACTATTTTTTGTAATAGCATGAATATGATTTTTTTTCTTTTAAATAATGAGTTACAGGATCTGGTACTTACATCATTTAGTTAACAGTACACCACTTATGAATAAGAAACATGTAGTTGTGAGGGTTAGTGGAAATTTAGATCAGGGAGTGTGCATTGACAGATAATGAAATGTTTAGGAACAAAACATCATTTAAAATATGATATACGGGATGGGAGGAGGAAGGGAATTCCTGGCTATAGTAACCTGGGTTTTTTTGTTTTTCTCCAATATGCCAGCATCCAGATACACCAGTTAATGGTTGATTTTGTGTAGAGATAAAAACATTTTATACATAAATACGGTAAATTTAAAAAAAAGAAGTTTATGTTAATAAGGAAGTTAGTGGATGTTTTCTTCTTTTACTTTATTTTCAAAAACCAGAAAATAAATGTAAAATATACTGGTACAAGAATTATCTTGGAAATAGAATATTAAATCTAGCCAATTGGAATGTCAGTAGGCTAAATCATCCTATAAAATGGAAATGCATTTTTGCTTACTCAAAAAATGATATTGACATTGACATGTTACAAAAACACATTTGGAGTCTAATAAAATTCTTAAAGAGCACATGCCTAGTAAGGATGTGTATCTTAAAGAATGAGTGTTTGTGGCCTTTAGATGCCTCGGTAATCATTTTGCTTGCTTTTTTGTTTCCTTGCTTACATTTTTATCATTTTATTTTTGTCTTGCCAGCTACTAATAAAAAAAGTCTAATAAAATCTGTGTATCATGTAGTCAGAACATCTTTACTGGCAAGGCTGATACTGTATTTCAAAGAGAAACTGCTGATCTGTTTTCAGACTTTTCATAGAGTACTAAAACTGTCTTCCACTAAAATATTATACATTTAACCAATGATTTTTTTGATGATTATGCAGGTGGTATTTTCTTTCTAGCCAGATTATGCTGGGGAAGAAGAAAACAAAAGACAATTACTGTTTTAAAAAATTGTAAAATTATACAGTTGGACCATAATTTTACAAACAAATATAAGGCAAGGTTTGTTGCTGAAAGAATTATCTGTTTCTTTTTGGGGAAAAAATTACTTTTTAATTTCTTATTATGTGAAAAGTTTATTGTTTGACTTGCAAAGTCATCAACAAATAAAATAATCACATACGATACAATACAATACAAACAATAAGGACATAAATTAATATGACATAAACATGTATAAGACTACCATTTTATCTAAAAAGCTCAGTATTGCACTAATTTATATAACTTATAAAGTTAAATACTTAAACACTTAAATATCCTTCTCACTAATACATAGCTTCACTGCCTTATTGCACTTTGTTCAAATGTACTTAATCCAAATAGTCCTACTCAGGAGCATCAAACCAGTACCTTCATCTTTTGTTTCACTTTTTCTATTGCAAAAAAATAATTTGCTAATTCCTCGATAGTCAGTCTATCTGCCATATGTAACAATATTGTAGTTAATATAGATTTATTAAATTGATACACAGTTGTATTAAATTATCTTAACCAGTACAGCCTCTCATTGGTATAGTAAGTACAAAACCAAAGGACATGGATTAGATCCTCCCTGCCCCCAACTGAGCAGTCACACATTTCAGAGATAGTTCTGTCTTTGCTATATCTACATAGTAAGATGTTACTAGGAAATTGCTCAAATTTATATTTAGCAAATGCAGATCTCAGGTTATTGTTGGTCAATATGTCTAAATATGGTTTGTAACCAAAACAAAAGTTGTTCTTACTAAACCATTTTGAATATCCAGATACAGAAATGGCCTTTACGAACATACGAACATACGAAATTTGCCAGCAGATAAAGGCCTAGAGGTCTATCAAGTCTGCTCGAATGTGCAGCTAGCACCCCTTATTCTGCAGCTGCCCCTCCCTTCCACCCTTCCCCTTCATTAACCCTCCCCCTTGTCCTGTCCCATCCTCGTTTGAAGCAGTCCACTGTTCTACTGCATACCACTTCTGCAGGTAACGCATTCCACCCAGCCACCACCCTCTCTGTAAAAAAGTGTCTCCTCATCTCCCTCCTGAACCTTCCTCGCCTCCAGTCTCATATCATGGCCCCTGGTGGCCCTCCCTCCTTACTTTGAACAGCCCTCTGTACCTGTCTTGTTTATTCCTTTCATGTATTTAAAGGTTTCAATCATGTCCCCTGTCTCTCCTCTCCTCCAGTGAGTACATGTTCAACTCCTTCAACCTCCCTCATATGATAAGTCCCCCAGACCCTTGATCATCTTTTGTCGCCCTCGCGCTGCACTCCTCCAGTAACTTAATGTCCCTTTTCAGATACGGACGCCAGAACTGCACGCAGTACTCCAGGTGTGGTCTAACTAATGACCTATACAGTGGCAGAATCACCTCCTCCCTCCTTGAGGATATACCCTTGCAATACAACCCAGCATTTTGTTGGCCTTTGCAGCTGCCTTCCACACTGTGCCGAGTTGTTCATCGACCCTGTGATGAGCACACCCAGATCCTTCTCCTCCTCTGTCTGGGCTAGCTGCACTCCCCTAGCTTGTAAGTCCTCCTTGGGTTCTTCATCCCAAAATGCATCACCTTGCACTTTTGGCATTAAAGCCCAGTTGCCAGGTGTCTGACCAGGTTTCAAGCTTTGCCAGATCATCCTGCAACCCCTGCCATCCCCTAGGTCATCCACCACCGCCAACCTTGGTATCATCAGCAAACAGACTGATCTTGCTCTTGATGTCCCATGATATGTCTGCAATGAATATCCCAAACAACACTGGTCCCAACACTGAGCCCTGTGGGACACCACTGTCACTGCCCTTGGGTGTGAGAGCTCCCACCCACCACCACCCTCTGTTGCCTTCCTGCAGCCAGTTTCCCACCCATCTCACCAGCATTGCACCTGCCCCTGTGCCTACTAACTTCCTTCCCAGCCTTCCATGTGGCACTGAGTCGAATGCCTTACTGAAGTCCAGATACAGGACATCCACTGCATGTCCCCCGTCCAGTTGCCTAGTTACCCAGTCATAGAACCCGACCAGGTTGGTTTGGCAGGATCGGCCACGTATGAAGCCATGCTGTCTGCTGTCCTGTAGTCCTTTGGCCTCTAAGAGGGCCACCAGCCTCTCCTTCAGGATAGTCTCCATTAGCTTACCCACTTTAGGTATTCATTATTCCAATGATTCTGAACCTTGCTCCTAATGTATTTACTATATTTAAGGCTCAAAATAAAACCCTTGTTGACTACTTTTTTCAGGTTTGTTAACAAATAATTATTAAGGAGTATTACAATCTTAGAGAACCAAAATGATCCCCTATAACCCAAATTGTACCAATAAACCTTTTTATTATAGCACATTTTTGTCAGCTTATCTTCAGGGGATCTAGTAAGCTTGATCCAATAGTTCAGTTTCCTGGCATCCATTTTTGCCCTTAAATTGGTGAGACCCAGATCTGAACATAAATAAGTGGAGGGACAAGAATGCCCAAGTCCAAGCAATCGCCTTAGGTTTTTATATAGAGTGGGCAGTAAATAATCAAGCTTGTTACTTTCCAAGTCCCATATCTCACTACCATAAAGCAGTTGTGGTTCCAATTTAACTTGAATGGCTCTAAGAAGAGGCTTAACTGTATAACCACCAAATTTGTAGTTAAACCTTATCAAGGCTGCAGTAGTTTTCTTGTGTTTTACTATCAAAGCTTTATATAAAGATCTCCATGTTCCACTTGAATGAAATTCAATCCCCAGATAGACGTAGCTAGATGCTATCTCTAATTTATTCTCCTTCACTACCAAAGTTCCTTCCATTTTTTCTCTCCAAAAATAACTTTTATTTTGGCAAGATTTATTGTTAGTTTTAAGCTCTAAGACTGTCCTACAATATAATCCAGTTAGCCTATAATCTCTTCCTGGTCAGAGAAAACAAAACAATGTCATCGGCATAAGCTAGCAGATGGCAAGCGGAAGCCAGCACCCTTGGGGAATCTGAAGAAAAAGACTCAACATCATTCAACATTTTATCAATATATAAGGAGAAAAGAAATGAGGCAATAACACAACCCTGGTGCACCCCCTTATTGGTCTTAAAGGGGGCCAACAGTTGACCCTCTTTACCCAAACTTACTTTTGCCCAAGTATCATTTTTTCTAAACCCTGCTTGAAATTTAGACAAACCACCCATCAATTCTACTTGTTTTTTTTTAACTTCTCCAACACTATTTTAAAGAAAACTTTCAAGGTAACATCCAGTAAACTAATAGGTCTGTACATGGCAGGAGAAGTCAAAGAACCCTTTTTATGAATGGGAATAATATGTGAACCCTTCCAAGTTGGTGGAAAATGGTTAAATACAATACTCTTATTAAAGTAAGTCCCTAACACTTTGTTCCAAAGTAGAGGATTAGTTAAAAAATATCTCCACATGGATCCCATCAGGTCCCGCAGCTTTATTTCTCTTTAAAGATGATATAGCAGAAAAACTTCCATGAGAGAAAAGGATAGTCTATTATCAGGAGTTGATTCTCAATGAGGGATACAGTCCTGTTCTTCAGACTCAAAAAAAAATACTTGGAGAGTACTCTACCCACATGCTTTCATTTATATAAATAACAACTTTTGCTTTATGAGAATTAGTTCCCTTAGCCACCAGGATCCAAAACTGTTTTACATCATTCATGGAAATTACCTCTAACATCTGATCCCATTGTTTTTTATAATATTGATTTGTTTGTTCTGAATAACCAGCTTATAATGCTTTCGTTTAATATTAAGCTGTTTAAGTAAAAATCTAGATGCATTATTACTATACGATCTATACAACCTTCTAATCTCTCTTTTAATGTCTCTACATTCCCTGATCATACCAGCCAATTTGCTTACTAAAAGTATGACTAGCTGGTAATGAAATTAGTTTATACTTTATTTGTACAAACAAGGTATTAATCAGTTCAGTCAGCTGTAAAAAATGCATAGTCTCTAAATCAGTAGCATGAGCCATAAGCAGAGAGGCACTAAACAGTGATCTAACTACTTCCTCTGCATTATTATACCACCTAAGTTTAGTGTCTGCTCTAATCTCTGAAAACAATACCATATCCTGAGACTCAGTATTATCTTTCTGGAAATTAAGCTCCAGTAGCACTGGAAAATGATCACTCTCTGTGCAGAGATCAAGCCGCACATCCTACCATATATATATATATATATATATATATATATATATATATATATATATATATATATATATATATATATATAGATATATATATATTGATCCTGACCATAATGCCAGGTCTATAGTAGAAGCACCTCTATTAGATACATACGTATATACGTATAATCTCCACATTCATCCCCCTGAATCTCCCATTAAGTGGTTAAAGATCAAAATTATACATCAGATCAATAATTTTTCTGCCCGTTCTATTAATTATAACAACTTTAGCTTTCCTTATATGTTCTTCATTTGACATCTTATTATACATTTGTATCGAATTTCCCAGCAAACCATCATAAGATCCTATCCAAGCGTTAAAATCTCCCAGAAGTAGAATCTGCTTGAGGAAATAAAGGCAGTGCTTCAGTAAGGATATCAAATAAAAGATTCCATATAGCAGGGGAAAAAATTGAAGTTTTCAGGGGGGATATATCCAGAAACTACAACCATTCTCTGATTTTTAATCTCTAATATAAGTGCTATAAAGTTTTCATGCATCTTAGAGCAGTGAATAGAGGAAAAAACATTAATCTTAACAAAGACAATAATACCTCCAGAGCTTCTGCCGTTGCTATGATATTTCCTACCTTTCAATTGGAAGCTATCATATCCATTCATACTAATATTATCTCCAACACTATGCCATGTTTCTTGAAAACTCAGTAAATTGAATCCCTGGATAAACTTTTTCCAGTCTACATCCATAATTTTTGTATTCCAACCAGTAATATTCCAAGTTAATAACATAATATTCATTGAATTGGATTTGGGTTCAGGACTGTTCTCTCTATCAGAATTCAGTCAGTTACTGTATCCTGATAATCTGCAATGGCAAAAAATTGATTGTTCAAAGGAAATTCCTTCTGATCAATTACCATTACTGGGATGATTACTGTAGATTCTATAACTAGAAGTTGACTATCACAAATGTTTAACCCTTAGCTTATCCAGTATATTGCTTTTTGCAAAAAATTCATCAGCAAGTTCCTTAGAACTAGTATATATATCTATTTGAGTGTTTCCATCTCTCCTCTTAGTGACGATGACCCCTATCTCCAAAAGGTATCTTCAAGAAATTAGAGAATAGATCTTTTATTGTGCCAGTCAATTTGGACAGAGACTCTATTACCATAATATCCATTCCAAATAGACAAATACAAGGTTGTAATAAGTCTTTTACTTGACCTCCACTTACAGATTCTGATTTATAATTAAAAAATTCTCCATTGGGAAAATTATAATAATCCCTCTTTCCTTTAGGGAATTACTATTTGTCCAGATATAATTGACAATTCGTGGGGAAAAACAAACAATATCCAAAATATATGCTTCCACAGCTGGGATTTCTTTCAGCTCAAAAATGTCATTAGACACTAAATTCAGTCTCAGCTCATTACTGAAAAATTGTATAAGCTTTAATTTAGAAAAAGGTGAAAAGGACCTACTCCAATCAACTGGGCCAATCAATCTTAGGAAGGGTTTATTATTTCCTACGTTTTCATATTTGTCCTTCAACTTATATCCTTCCTATCCATAATACTCTTCTGTTTTGGTAAATGGTGCCTATTATTACCATCAACTGACAAAGGTTCTCCATCTGGGATCCACAAGTTTTCTACACTTACTGCTTCCTGAGCTGGTCTCCCCAATTGTTGATTTAACAAGTTAAATTCTGTTTCCTGAAACCTTAGGTGTGTAGCCAATGTTCCATCCTCTAGATGGGAGGTAGCACTATGTGCACCATGCTATTTACCTACTCGTCCTAAGATTTGAGCATTATCATTAATTATATCCTTACTGATTGTAAAGTCCTCTTCATTCAAGGGGAGGGGATCTGCTCGTTTTTCCACTATTGTTTCTGTTCCTTGTAAAGCTTGAATTTGCTTAGTATTATGCTTAAGATTATCACTTAAAACTCTTATTTGTATTTCTTCTCCTTTTCTTATTCCTTTTTCCCTTCTCTCCTTTGTTTATTTTATGAGAAACTGAACTTTCAGGGAAATGTAAACTACTGAAATTAGGTCTAATTAAGCTAATGTTAGACTCAACTAGGTGTACAGACCTATCAGTAGCATCAGAGTTTTCACTAGAACAACTAGTTTTTAACAAGTTGTCCAAAATTTCATTAATCTTGGCTCTATTAATAGCTACATCTGTTCTTAAATTCTCCATAATTCCTCTATTAATTATTAACTGGTCCATTATGATCAGATTAGCTAGATTCTTTAGAATCAAAACTAAATCTTTGTCTAGATGATCAAGAACAGAGGTAAGATCCCGTTCCCTGCTGAAAGTGTGATTGTCAGCAGAACATTTTTGAGCCATTTGTCTCTGATCCAGATAACTAGCACCGTTAATCTTTTCTTCACATTCTTTCAGCCCATTAATAGTATTTTGTAAATCCTGAATTATTGAACTCAAAGTCTGTTTATTGTTTGAAGTTTCAGAGGGCACTGAGCTCACAGATTGCTGTGAGCAACTGATAGAATGGATTGTATTCACCTCTGCATGCCCCGACTCTAAATAAACTATAACAGAGTCTGTCATATTCTGAGCAGAATCCAAACACTCCCCACTAATATTAATTAGGCTTTCTTCTCTACTCATATCAGT
This sequence comes from Neoceratodus forsteri, assembly GCA_016271365.2. NCBI lineage: Eukaryota > Metazoa > Chordata > Ceratodontiformes > Ceratodontidae > Neoceratodus > Neoceratodus forsteri. The sequence goes on from CM057450.1 coordinate 1,405,419,959, forward strand.
CAAAACATCAGGATCATTAATAGGTTTCTTAGTCCGCGGGGTAGAAGTTCTACTGCAACTATCATTAACCTTAAGTAAATGATCAGTGATTTTAGTCTGCTTTTTGAAAGCCATCACTTTTTTTTTTTACAAGGAAGCTCTTGTGATAAAGGAGATAATTCCTCATTCTGAAGCTTCTGTAAGCTAGTATTAACTATGCCTTCTCTATCACATTCTTCCAGCAGTAAATGCTAAACCAAAATATGGGAAAGAAAAATAAAGTGCAGGCCTCCGCTTGCCCTCCTACCCTTCAAAGAGAGAGAATCCACTGTATAAAATACCACTTTATATATAAAACTCTATATAGAAAACTTCAGAGTCACTAAAAATCACCTCTGCTCCATACCGCACTGAGGCTGTGATATTATCATATAATTGCACTGAAATATTAAAATACGAAGCGTGCAAAAAGTGTGCAGAAATACAGCAATTCTTGTCACATGGAGAATAATCACCTAAATCACCTAGAAATTATTAAAGCTATAATGAGCTACACTATAATATAATAAAATCCAGAGTAAATATTGCACAATGTCCCTTTGGGCCTTAAAGCCTTGGAGCCTAGAGCCTGAAGCATGGAACCTGGAAGCTGAAGCCTTGAAACCTTAGAACTTTGAAAATGGCTTCAATAATCTTTTAAGGCTAGATTATGCACAGTTCATTCACACCCAACAGCTGATTACCATCCAAAATAATGTCCAGAAAATGTCCAGGCAAGATATTCATTCGACGTTGCTTCAGCTCGTGCACCAGAAGCTGAGATTCATCTAGTACATGGAGTCTTAATGGCCACACTCAGTAAAATATTTGGCTTAATATGATGCCTTTGCCATCTAAAGAGTAAACATTATATAAAATAAGAAAGGGAAACTAGAAATAAAACCAGGATTTTCTGTCTCCTCCCTAACTTACTTGGTTGAATTATGATGGCTAGGGACCAGAAGAACCGCTCCACTTGGCTCTTTTAGATCATTCATCAGCTTTTGACACTGTGGACCATGGGGTTCAACTTGAGCACCTGAGGTTCATCTGTGGGCTATCAGGTGTAGTCCTCAGGTGGTTTACATCTTACCTCACTGGAAGAACGCAGAGTGTGGTTTCTGGGGTTTATTCCTTGGACCTAGTTTCTCTGTCTTGTGGGGTTTCTCAGGGCTCGGTGTAGTCCCCCATGCTGTTCACAGTGTATATGCTGCCCCTTGGAGACATTGTGAGAAGGTATGGGCTGAGGTTTCACTGCTATGTTGATGATACCCAGCTCTGCCTTTCTTTTGCACCCAACCATGATGGAGCTCTCTCAGTCTTTAATAACTGCCTCAAAGAAATCCAGGGGTGGATGGACTCGAGTTGACTGAAGTTGAACTTGGAAAAGACAGAGGGTGTTGGTTGTGGATCCGGCATGTCGGATAGGGGAGCCGGGGGCTGATTCAGCCTCCGGGCTCTTTCTTGGAAGTGTTTCACTTCTGACCTCTGAACAGGTATGTAACCGGTGGGGGTAATTTTTGACAAAGGGCTGACTCTGCACTCGTAGGTGTCTGCCGTCATCAAGTCCTCATTTTACCATCTCAGGAATATCTCCAGGATTACGCACCGTGTTCCGTCCAGTGATCTTCCTATGCTGGTCCATGCCTTTGTATCCTCACGCTTGGACTATTGCAATTCCCTTTTCCTAGGGTTTCCTGGGGTGGAAATCTGCCACCTGCAGCTGGTACAGAATGCAGCGGCCCGGCTTTTGACTGGTACCTCCCAGTTCAGTCATATTTCACCAGTGCTATGCAGACTGCACTGGCTGCCAGTTCAATGGTAGATCACCTTTAAAGTAGGTCTGCTGACTTTTAAAGCCCTACATGGACTTGGCCTGGACTACCTGATTTAGCTCCTGGTCCCTTACTGCCCTGGGTGATCGCTCTGCTCAGCTGATGAGGGGTTGCTACAGATCCTGAGAGTGTGTTTGAAATCCTCTGGGGCCTATGCATTTATGCATGTGGCTTCTACCTTCTGGAATTCTCTATCCTGTCAGTTATGGGAGTGTGTGACCATGGAGTGATTTAAAAAGGCCCTGAAAACATACCCATGGATTCAAGCATTTGGTGATTGATTTTATTCGCCTAACTATCAACTGTTTTATATATTTTAAGATTTGAAATGTCTGATATGTTTTTAAACTTTGTAAGGTGCCTTGGTTTCTGAAAGGTGCCATAGAAATAAAGCTTATTATTATTATTATAGTACTGTATAGCTTAATTGCTAATTTATTTATTTATTATTTTTTTTTTTTATTTTATGCTTTTTAACCCCCGAGCCCTCCTGCCACCGATCCTCAGCCCGTCACGGCTGCCAGCCTCTGTTCCCCAGATCGCTGTCCCCCCGATACCTGTGGCTTTCCCCCACGGTGGATCATGCCACCCTCTTATGCACCGCAGGCACTGGATTAGGTCGGGGCCCGCCTGGGGAAATATATCAAGGCCTTGGCAGCGGCTTCATTCTGGTGGCAGGCAGGCTCATCCTTTTTCCGTTCCTGGAGGCGGGTCGCTGCAATGATGACGCCATCCGCCGCCGCCCGTGAGCTTATCAAGCTGCGGTCTGCGTCAGGAACCCCGGTCTCCACCAGGGGTCCCCCATGCACCGCACGCTACCCGTGCTCTCCCGGAGAAGGATAGCTGGTTCACGGACGCCGATCCTACTCCACCCGCCGGCCTCCGATGACCTGAGTCCGCTCCTAACCGGGTCGCCGGCGTCGCAAGCGGAAATCCAACCGCTGCGCCGACGGGCCGGCTTTTAATTGCTAATTTATAATTACTCAGTTGCTCAAATTACTAAAGTTCTAACACAAAATTAGAACTGAAAAACTCATCGTAATCAACAGGCTCAAAAACCTAAGCTTGGCAAAAAGCAGTAAGCAACAACTTAAAACTAAAACTTAAAAAAATATCTTATATTACAAAAACTCAGAGAATTAACTAAAAATTAACTGTGACATCAATAATGTTAAAAGGCAAATGTCAAAGATATATGCACACCAACAGATATCACTAACAGATATCACTAGCTCACAAAACATAAACAAAAACAAATGAAATAAATAAAACTTACAAAAGAAGTTGCTTCAAACAAGACATAGCATATGTAGTGGGTGTAGCAAAATAATAAAATGCAGCAACAAAGCAAATACAGCAGATATATCAAACCTTCTGGGATAAAAAAAAAGTTTGACAGCCAAGAGCCTTAACTGAAGCCTTATCAGTTAAACAGCGTAGCAAATGAGCAGCTGGAAGCAAAAAGCTGAATGGCTGAAATAGGTGTCTTAAGAGAAAAGGACAGTAAATGCAGTGTGTTCAAGTGCTCAGAGAATCTGTAGTGCTCTGGACACTGCACACAAGCTTCTAATACCTTGAGACCATGTGACAAAATGAACCAATCACAATACAGCCCGCACTCAAGTTATCTATTTAAAAAAAAACTCTCAAAACCCTCAAAGTATAAAAAAAAATGAACAGGCTAACAACTTGCAGTCTGTAAGAGAATCAATTATCTGTAATCTAAAAAGTCAGAGTATCTTTGTAAATCTCCTGACTGTCAGGCCGCAGCCGCAGCCACAGCCTCGGGTCTCAATCCAGTACAGCAATTCAGTGTCCAGAACCTAAATCATTTCTACTTTGTTCACTTGGTTGTATTAAACTCTCTGATATCTGCAACTCCAGTCTCTCTCTTCTTCTGGCCTCTCTCTGCTCCCACCAACTCCAGCCACAAATCCCTGTGATTCCTCTGCTGTTGATTGCACTCCACAGTGCTTTCAGTCTCCACTATCTGTGGCGGGCTACTCCTCCCCTGGCACTCCAGGCTGTGAATAGAAGAGAAGACAGCAGCAGAGGGGACACACCAAACAAGACCGCTCAAGACAGTCTGGAAAAAGTTGTACACTTAGACAGGTATGGGAAACATCACAGGTGGCATACCTTTTCTAAATAAAATAGTGCCTTATACAACTCCTGCTTCACTCGCTTCTCCACAGTGGGTCAGCTTGCAGCGGCCATCATCAGAAAAAAATGCATCCAATTTCTTTTTGAAAAATATTGGGCTCCTAAGTAACTGGCATTCTCTGACGTCACAATACCACATTTCTATTTAATTGTTTTTACCAGCAGTGTGAAAAAGCAAGGGTTAAACTGCTTTTATTTCATTGCACAAATAATTTCTTATAAAAGTAGAAAGTCATTATAGCCAAAGTACACAAGACAGCAGTAAAATACCACCTAAGTCCCACCAAAATGCCATCTAACTCCCACTGATACTTTCAAAGCAATGCACATTAAATAGTAGACTTCGGTTCAATTAAAGCACCTGACCAAACAGTGTACAATCCCTGATCACAAACAGTAAAATATGCTGTAAATAAACAATCACTGTCCTCTGACCTAAAGTCAGATTGGTGTACAAATTAATCTTTTAGCCCAGTAGAGCGCACACACTGCTACCCTGCAGTGCTCAATCCATACTTGGGAAAGACAAGGGCAACTGCACCATTGCTGGAGGGAGGGCCAGGCAGTGTCTAGCCTCTGAGGAATGAGGAGCAGTCTGGGGAACCCACGGGCAACTGCACCGGTTACTGGAGGGAGGGTCTGGTGGTGTCTGACCTCAGAGGAATTAGGAGCAGCCTGGAGAACCCACGGCCAATTGCACCAGTTGCTGGAGAGAGGGCCAGGCAGTGTCTGGCCTCTGAGGAATGAGAAGCAGCCTGGGGAACCAACGGACAACCGCACCAGTTACTGGAGGGAGGGTCTGGTGGTGTCTGACCTCAGAGGAATTAGGAGCAGCCTGGGGAACCCACAGGCAACTGCATCGATTGCTGGAGGGAGAGTCGGGTGGTGTCTCACCTCGGAGGAATTAGGAGCAGCCTGGGAAACAAATGAGATGGGGCTGTTAGTTGGGGAATTCTGTCTGCCAAATGTGGATTGAAGCCCTATGGAGCAGGGTCTTTCTTGACTCTCTACTATGGGACCTTTCTCAGGCAGCTAGTCAATGAACCCACTAGGATGGGACAGTGCTGGACCTGGTGCTTACAAGGGAGAACCATCTGCACAGCTGCACGCTGATCTTGCTGTGGAGGAGCAGACTAGCAGGAGCACTGACACGCTTACCTCTCACCTACAACAGGTATGCCACAGTTGCCTGAACTTAAACTCATTCTGTCTGAGCAAATTATTTGTAGGTGAGAGAGAATTTGCTGTAGCAACCATTTGTCAGTGCACTTTCCAGACGGTCTTGTGCTGACGTTTTTTAAATCTCCCTCTTCTGGAGTTTCATACCCCCTTCTCTGGTGCCTGGAGTATGTCGGTGGAAGAGCCCACTCCAGAGGTGGGGAAATAAGAGGCAGCCCAGCGAAGGGTTGGACACCCTAAAGGCAGGCTTGTACACACTGTGGAACTGTGGAAGATCATCTGACAGGCAGGAGCCTGCTGAGTTGAACTTACAGATATTTTAGTGTCCTCTCCTCTGATCTCTCCTGAACATTTTTTGCTCAATTAAACTCCCTGACTTGTTTGTATTTCAAAACACTTCAATGCATATTTTAATATTTTCAAATAACAATTTTAAGTTCTGCTAACATTGTTTTGTTTTAATTTATGTTGCTGCGCAGCTGTCATTCATCATATTTTATAGATATTTAACTTCTGGTTTTGGAGATGGCTAATTGCTGCTTGAGCTGAAACGGCATTAATAGGCTACCTACACTGATTTTATTTTAATTTAGCAACTCTGTGCTGATGATCAGGGACACTGGTTTACCGGGATTGAGAAAGGACATATTCCATTTTGCACATTGTAAAAAATGGTATTGTCACTGGTGTCTGCTAAGCCAAAATCCAGTTTTACCATTGTTTGGTTTTGTGCACTTTATTTAACAATTTCTAACTCTGCTAACATGCATTTTAGCAATTTTGACCTCCACTATTACACACCCTTCCATCCTTGTACCAATTTAAAGTTATTTTAGGTACAAAATGTGATGGCAGCAGCAACACTACAGCCCCCATCCCTAAGGTGTGATGGAAGCAGCACTACAGCCCCCATCCCTCTGGTGTGATGGCAGCAGCAACAGCGCTATGACCTCCCTCCCTCAGGTGTGTCAGAAGAGGCAGCACTGTAGCCCCCATCCCTTAGGTATGATGGCAGCAGTACTACATTCACCATTCCTCATGTGTGATGGCAGTATCAGCACTATGGCCCCCATCCCTCAGGTGGGATGGCAGCAGTACTACATTCCCCATCCACCAGTGGTGATGGCAGAAGCATTACAGCCCTACCCCTTCAGTGTGATGGCAGTAGCAACAATGCATATCACATCCCTCAAGGTTATGGCAGTAGTGACAGCACTATGATCCCCTTTCTTCAACACCCACACCCAACATGCACAAGTTACAAATGACTTGGTCTCTTTGCTTGTTAGAACTCAGATGTGAATTCATCTGAACCATCACCGCTAAGGTGGACTACCTTTGTTTTTTCCTATCTATAATTTAACTGCCTGAATTGGATTTCTGCCTGTTACGCTGCTGACCAGGGTTAGGGATTAGACTTGGGTGTTGGAGGGCCAGCTGGTGGGTGAAGGCTTGAGTGTCCCATGACCACTCACCTTCTTCTGGGAGGGAGGGTGGAATCATGGCTCGGCATTTGCTGGCCCCTGGTGGAGGCCAGAGGCACGACATGTCAGCCCTCACTGCAGGAGACAGCATGACGGATGTTGGCTTGTGCCTTGACATCATGTGACCGAAGGATGGCTATTGGTCCCTCCATAAGCTGGAAGCCCCAGACATGTGTCCTTTCTGACCCCTGCCATGCCCAGGATATACAGGAAGCTCTTTGGGGCAATTCTCCTCCCCTGGTAGCCTCCCACGGGGTAGGGGCCCACTTAATGAAGGGTTACTTTGGGTTAACTGGTAACACAGCAGTAAGGGGCAGTGGATGGTGGCCAGACTCAGCAGCAGTGGTAGGAGGCCTTGGTAGGCCTGAAGGAGTGGATGGCCAGAGGGGTAGGATGAGCAAAAAAAAAACAGCTTGAATTTGCTTCTTTGAAATAAAGTGTCTTCACCTAAAAAATCCACAAGTGATTAGTGGAGGACCTTCAAATGGATTCATGCATCTCACAGACATGTGGATGCTTTTTTTTTACTTGGTGTCCATGAAAAGGGTGTCTCCCAGTTTTCATGTCTTTGTTCAGATGTGAATTGAGCACCACTCTGCCCACCAGCATCATACAGCCCCTGGGATCTTACCTTCTGTATGTCATTGACTGTGCTTTCAAAATCCACTGGCCAAACATAAACATTCTTAAATACTTTACATCTGCTTTTTGTTGAAGCAGTCTATCAGAAAACTTTTTATTGTCACAGAGACTGAAACAGCAGGTGGGGGGAAAGGTGCAAATGATTCAGTTGACCCAAATGGGGTGCAAACTGTGAAGTCTTTTCATAAGTAGTAAGGCAGTTTCTTCTTTGTGAACATACTTTTCATTCAGACTAGTTTTCATTCAAACAACTGAGGATTTTGGATGGCCCTACTGATTATAAACTTGAATAAGTTAATTGGTAACAGTAATCCTGCATTTAGCAATCTACAACCTAGATGGTTTTATGCAAAGAATACAATAAAAACCTGACTAAAATCTAAAAACAAGCTCATAAAACAGATAAAATGTATCTGAACATTTATCTTTACCTATACAAGATCATTGCAGCCCAAGTGAAACGTAGGTAAATTACATTTTACCCTGACTACTATTCTATGATGTAGTAAACCTATATTGATATTTTTTTAAAATTCTTTGTAAAGCAGGTAAGGCCCACTAGGCAGAACTGTCTGTTTTAAGGAGTGACCTAGAAGCACTGGGGAGGTTAAGTGACTTGATTGGAGTCACACAGTATGCAAGAGGCGGTTGTGGGACTCAAACCGAAGTCTGCTGGATGTACAAAGTTCAATCACTGTTTGTTACTCTAACTACTAGGCATGGGTGGTTAAACTTAATGGCTGATTACAACAAAGCAGTGCAGGTGATTTCCTTACTGACACTATATGCAGCAAAGCAGAAAGAATGCAAAGCACAGCAGCATTCATTTTAAGATGCTGAAATCTGAGTCGGCCCGCTGGGGCTGCGGTAGCACCACTGCTTGCAGTGCCAGCGACCCTGGGTCAGAAGCAAACACGGGTTGCTGGAGGTCTGGCCAGGGAAGTAGGATCAAGCACCTGGGGGACTGCTCTCCTCCTCCTCCAGGGAGGGTGGGCTGCAGGTCTTGCATCTTTACCACCACCTGTGTGACCATGGGTGGTGGTGCAATGGTGCTGCAGAGAGATCAGGAGGGGAGGACGCTAGCCAGGATCTGGAGCAGTGGCATGTCTCTATGTGACCTACCTCCTTGGATCTCTAGTGCCAGTGCCCTCAGGGACAGAGACCAGAAAACCAGGAACAATCACCCCACATCGGCCACTGACAGAAGGGACCCAGGTGCCCCAGACTTCATAACCAGGCTCTATGAGGGACCCACTGACCTGCCTGACACACACTAAGGGAGTGTGGAGTGGTGAATTGGGGTACCCTCCCTTCCCACCTGTGGAGGTTACAACCCAGGCAGGATAGGGACAGGCCCACAGGAGCTTCTGAGCATTACCTGGGGTGAAGCTAGAGTATACCCAGCCTAGGGATCTCTGAAAAGTGGAGACTTATGCTGTGAGAAGGGGACATAGAAAGAGAAAATAAAAAAAAATTTAAAAAGATACTGAAATGTTAGAGATTCTGTGCAGTGACATGCAATTTCTGTGAGGCACCAGTACAAGAATTCAAAATCCGCAAACCAAGCAGGATTCCATGATTGTTACTGGTGTTACCGGTAAAAATGGAAAACCAGGGTCCCTGTTGATGATTGGTGTCTGGGTGCATTGAATTTGTCCTCATGAACAAGGAATAACCCCTTTTGATCCTATACTATATTGTTTTTATTGCTCATTTTTTCTCTCTTGTTGCCTATAACAAATTAAACTACCTAGAGTGGCAGGTAAGAAGGGGTTTATTCGTGTTGTGGCATTCTCTGATAGAAATATCAGTTAAGACTATTTAGTTCCAACGAGGCAACCAGGTAGCTGGTTATTGGTAATTGACCCCAGTACTGAACTCTTCCATCTGAGGCAATTAGCGGCACAGTAATCCTGGCCAGCTAATTTTATTTTTATATCAAATAAAAGTGTGTGCTTCAGCTCCAATGGATTAACCATTTGGGAGATAACTGCGCATGTGTGGCGTTCTTCCCAGATTTGCTAACACTGCAGTTGCACATCCTGATGACTTTGGCCATACTTTATTTTGCTTTTCTTAAAAGCCCCTATGGGAGTCTAAAGCTTCAAACTTTGTTCCTTGGCTGAGTGGTCTATAATGTGTTTGCTAGTAAAATATTTTTGGCCCACCTCGCGATCATAGCCTAAAATCCGTGACACCTACAAGATGGCATTGGTTGGAACTGGACTGGATTTTAAGGAGGCCAAAGGATTACTACAAGTAACTGTGAGTGAGTACAAGTTTTAGAAACTATCTACTAGTGTTATTAATGTTATTTAAAGAATTTACTTCTTGGTCTATGTTTTGGTAGATGCTTTACAATTTTACCATATATATAGAATTCCAGAGTTGGATATTTTTACTGGCCTCCATATTTTGTTTTTCTAGTGATTCTCCTGATAGTGCCATACACTGGACCCCTATACAGCCTGCATTCCAGAGTCTCAGTATATTGGCAAAATTGACTCCCGTTGAATCTGAATGCAATTTCTGGAAATTTGGCAGCTGTGGCCCAAAACAAATGGCAGAGAAGTGCCCGTGATCTCCACTTTTCAGCTACTTTAAGCAGGGATGAACTGATTTATCTCCAGGTTATTCTTGGGACTCTAAAGATTTCTGGGTTATTGTCGGGTTATTCTTGGGACTCTAAAGATTTCTGGATTAATTAACCCCCAAATATTTAATATTCGGGACTCACTATTGACATTGGTGGCTAGCATTGTTTCTACTTGTAAACGTGTACAATTTGAAGCTTTATTTTTATAGCTCTCTTAGTTTTTAATTTAGTGTGTAAGAGTATGCACTTTCTGCAATTTAACTGTAGCTTTATTAGAATTTAAGTATAAATATTTACAGCATTACTATTCCAGAACATTCCTGCATTTGGGAACAATCTGGTTAGTCAGAGCAATTAGAGACAGATGCTACTTTGTAGCTTTTGTACTATCTCATAGCTATAGGTTTAAGAAGCATATTTTAGTGTTTGTCTCTCCTTGAGATTCAATTTTTCCTCTTGTGCACCTAGTTTTGGTTTTAGTGCATTAGGTTTATACTGGGGTGTTCTTGTGATACTGTTACACTTCAAGTGCTTTTACACACATGTTTTAAAAATGGAATGAGCATTACCTGTGTGTGGCACTGTTGTACTCTGTTGCGTTCTTGGTTCCCTTTACACTCCACAAGTATTCTGGCAACCCTTGCCTCCATGGTCCCCCACAAAATTTGCTGCTCTATGGCTGTTTTTGCTCTGCTTCAGAATGGCTGTTTTACACAGCTGCATGAAACGGAACACATCGGGATGAACCACGTAAAACTGAGAATGCGGTGTGGGTGAATGTTCACCAAGGAAATGGAACAGATGCACTTTACACGCAAGGGAGGTATAGAAACCTGTATGTAAAAGCACCTTTAGTGACTCTTGAATATAGTAGTGGCTAGAGGTCCCCAGTGAAATTTTCTTGAACTAATTTAATCAAGGCATGGTGCTAATAAGAAGTGAAAAAGGCAGCTCCTTCTGCAGGGGTAATCCACATGAGGAATTTATTATAGGCCAGGATACACAGGACATTCAGGATACTCAGACCCCCCCCCTGAAAAAGAGGAAGAACAGAAGTAAGAATAACAATAAACATAAAACCCCTGAGATGCTGCCTAATAAGGGATTAAATCTAGATACAAATACAGAAATTAAACAACCAAAAATATCAGAATTATGGAAAGGAATAAGCAAAGAGCAAAGAGCCATGACATTTGTCTACACCTAACCACACTAAGGGGACTGATGAGATGAAGAAATGTAAGAAACAATAGCAGTAACCATTGTTAAAGCAATAACATCACTTCCTATCATTCAATGCAAGATGCTTACATAACAAGAGGGAGACTAGCAACTGAAAATATTGATATAATCACTGTCACAGAAACTTGGGGTGATGATAAAACTTGTTGGGATAATTGTATCACAGGACACATATCCCATAAACTCAATGGAGTTTCTAGAAAAGGTGGAGGAGTCACTATTTTTGTTAATAATAGGTTGCAGACAATTGATATATCTCAAAAAACAAGGCTTCTAATCATTCTATTGAATCTATAGGGATAAAACTTGTTGTAAATAAATCAAACTACATTATTGGGAATTGCTACCATCCTCTCAATTCAGCCATTGATATTATGGATGAAATTATACATGAAATTGAAAATGCACATGAGTTAGGAGAAATTATACTAATGGGGGATTTTAACCTCAGCGATATCTCATGGAAAGAGCAGACAGCTTGTTCAAGCATGAGTAAAAAATTCATTAGCATATGTAAGCAGTGTAACGTGACTCAAAGTATTCATCAGCCAACTAGAGGATACAGAATTCTAGATTTGGTTATTCATAATGAGAATGTTACCATTAAAAATATTATTATTCAACCACCTCTGGGTAATAGTGACCATAACTCTATACAGTTTACAATAGAAAACTTCTTTAATTACATTAGTAGTAACACAAAAATATATTTGTATGACAAAGCTGATATCTGTAGTATGAAGTCAGAAATTAATAAAATAAAATGGGACCAGGTATTTTCCTCACTACCTATCGCCAAGAGTTGGAATATATTTAATGACACTTTATGTAATCTGAGAGATACTTACATCCTGGCTAAAACAAAACAATATAATAATAAACATCGACCTAAATGGATGAATAACTATCTGTGCAAACTTATAAAACAAAAGAAAAATAAACATGGTAACTATCTTAAATCACATACACGAAACAATTGGTTATCTTATTTAAAAATTCAGAAAAAATGTAAAAAACAAATCAGAAAAGCTAAAGGTAGATGTGAATACAAACTTGCCATAAAAGCTAATAAAATGAACAGCAAGCCATTTTATTCCTACATTAACTCCCTTAGAAAACCTAGCTGTCAGTTCGGCCCATTGCTTCACTGCGATACATTGTTAAACGGCCCTATTGACAAGGCAAATGCCCTTAACTCTAAATTCTGTGAAACTTTCATTCCATCAAACAATCACATTAACCCTGATGTTTCAGTGGGTGAAGAAATTGCCATCAGTAAAGACTGCATTGAGAACAAACTAAAGACTCTTAAGGGCAAAACAAGCACAGATCCAGATAATATCGCTGGTCACCTATTATATTTATTGGCAGACAGTTTATCACTTCCTTTAAAATTATTATTCGAACATAACTTATCCTCAAATTTCATTCTGGATATATGGAAAACGGCATATATAATACCAATCCATAAAAAGGGCCCACGTAATAACTGTGATAACTATAGGCCAATATGTTTAACATCTTCTATCTGTAAATTATTCAAAGGTATTATTAAAGATTTAATGTCATCTACTTTGGACAGTATAAATACCACTCAACACAGGTTTAAAAAAAAAAGTTTGAGGATGCTTAACTAACCATATGTGTTTCTATGAAGAGGTTAGCCACTGGTTGGATTGTAGGATATCTTATGACATTGTTTTTGTTGATTTTAGTAAAGTGTTTGACACTATGCCACACTGGGCTTTAATATCTAAACTACATAAAACAAACATTAATAAAAACATTATAAACTGGATATCAAATTAGCTTAGTAATAGGACACAATGGGTTATGATAATGGGTCAATTATCTGACATTAGACAAATTAAAAGTGGGGTACCTCAGGGCTCAGTCCTGGGGCCATGCTTGTTTCAAGCATTCATTGCAGATCTAACAAATAAATGTTTTTCATCTACAATCAAATATGCAGATGATGTCAAAATAGATGGACCTTGTGCCACCCCTGAACAAATAGATCTAATTCAAACCAATCTCAATACAATTACACATTGGGTTAATCAATGGGGTATAATACTTAACCCTGTTAAGTGCAAGGCCGTGCATATGGGACCTACTAATCCTTGTGCCCCTTACATTTTAAATAATCACAATCTAATCATCTCCACTAATGTAAAGGATTTGGGTATTAACATCTCTGATGATTTCTCCCTTCGAATCAGATAAATGAAGCCATACTCAAGGCAAATAAAGTGATCTGGTCTGTCAAATGAATTACTAAAACCAGAAATAGTGGCATAATGATGCCTCTGCACAGAGCCTATGTTCAGCCACACTTGGAGTATGCTTCATATCTATGGTGTCTGTACAAAAAATATGAAATTAACTCACTGGAAAAGGTTCAGAGGAAATTTACTAAGCATATTCAAGGTCTGTACATTGACTCATATGAGTCAAGAACTAATACCTTGAACTTAATGACCCAGATATTCAAAAGGGTTGCATCATGCGCAACAGGGATGCGCCAGCACAAGTCCGTAAATGCGCCATTCTGCGATATTCAGTGGGAGGCAGATGCGCCCCCCAAATCACAATGCACAAGAGTGCAATGATAATGAATGCATGCGCAACTGAAGGGGGAGGAGCCATGCATAAATGGCGCAGTGCGATATTCAACAACATGCACCATGCGCAATAGGGGAGCAAACGGAAGTTGCACGATAGAGGAAATTATCCAGAATAAAAAGGAACGAGAGAGGTGCAAGAACACTACAGGGAAGCCACATGTTGGTGCACTGCAGGCAGCCACACAGGCACACAGAAACTGGGAGCAGGACAGGGCAGGAGCGGGACAGAGCACCAGGAACAGGGAAGGTGTGGGGAGACTGTGCCACAGTGCAGGATAAAAGGGGGAAGTGCCACACAGCACTGAAAGCACAGATAGTGGGCAGTACGGCCAGTACAGGGAGGTGTTCCCGGTGCAGGGGGAGTAGCAGCAAGGACAGCGGGGGGAACAGAGAAACAGCTGCCAGGGGAGGTAACACAAGCCAGGGACATGGCCAGTGCCACCATCCAGATGGAGGCGGTTATGAGGGGGGTGAGAAGGCAGGCAGCAGGGGGGCGCAGCCATGGAAGGGCCCGTCGGCAGTATGCCCCTAACAGGCAGTACCGAGCCCGCACCAGCTTCGAGCTGTACACTGATACCGAGATCGTGGGCTGGTACCGCCTGAACTGGGTGATCCTGAGGCGGCTCTGTGAGCTGTGCAGTGATGTGATGCAAGCACCCACACGATGGAGCCATGCTCTGTCAGTGGAGACCAAAGTGACAGCTTGCATGTGTCTGCTCACCACAGGTACCTTCCAGAGACCAACAGGGGACATGACAGGCATAACCTAGTTGGCTGTGTCATGCCTCCTCACCCAATTCCTCAGTGCACTGCTGCCACATGCAGCGGAGTACATCCATTTCCCCAGCACACCGGCAGAGTGCACAGCAAACATACAGGAGTTCTACAGGGTAGCATGTGCCTGAGTGTGCTCGGGGCATAGACTGCACCCATGGCCATCCACACCACCCGCCCCTGGTAGGGCCGCATACATGAATCGAAGGGTATGCAAACATCAACTGCCAGGTGGTGTGCAATGCCAGGGGGCGCATAATCAATGTCTGTGCCACGCACACTGGGGGAGCACATGATGCCTTCATCTGGCACCAGTCTGCACTGTGCCACAGGTTCAAGAGTGGGGACATTCCCACTGGCCACCTAGTGGGTGAGTATGCAAACCACGCAGAAAGACATGGAGCTTGGGAGGGGCACAGTCAGAGGTGACATGGGTATTGGCCTAGATGGCCCAAGGCAGGGCAAAGCTGATCACCAAACTAATGTCCACCCTCTACACACAGGTGACAGTGGATACCCACTCCGTCCCTGGCTGCTCACACCATACCGGTGGCCCCCAACCCCACGCAGCAACACTACAATGAGGCACATGCCACCACACGCAATGTCATCGAGCGGGTGTTCGGGATGCTGAAGGCACATTTCTGTTGCCTGTACACATCTGGCAGTGCCCTACAGTATAGCACCTCAAAGGCCTGCTGGCTATTCCTGGCCTGTTGCATCCTGCACAACATGGCCAATGACTGTGGGATAGCCGTACAGGTCGAAGAGGGGGACAGTGATGGGGACAATGAGGATGCTGGTGAAGATAGTGATGGGCAGCCCCCCCTTGGTCAAAGGGACCCCCAACTGATCCGGATGGCACAGCTGCACTGGGACACCATCACAGAGGAGCACTTCAACCAACCCAGGTAAGTCATGGGGCCATGTGCAACCACCAGTGGCAAGGGCACAACCCACAAACATGCATGGACAAACCCCAGGGGTGCATGTCGTTAAGGGAATTGACCGAGCATGGAACCGCACACGCCGTCAGGGATGGGCAAGGTCTAACATGGCACGCGGTCACACACACACACACACACACACGCACACACACACATACACCCCACAAGACATGCACAAAGTGTAGGAGGCACACCGACCCCAACCGCCACCTCTAGCCACACACACGTCCACAGACCACCATGCCCAGTGCCTGTCATTGTGCATGTGTCAGACGCTGGGCACCATTGCACAGTGGTGGACAGCGCAATGCAGGCATCATCATGCACACTCCACAGTGGACAGCAGCTGGGAGGGTATGCAGATGGCACGTGTGTGTGTGTGTGTGTGTGTGTGTGTGTGTGTGTGTGTGTGCAGGGCCGGGTACCCCACCCGTGCTTTGCACTTTGAACAACACAATGCACACAGGGCAGCATCAGACAGTAGCCATGGTGGGAGACAGGTCAGTCACGTGCCACAGTGCCACAGCTACCATGGATGCATGGGCAGCCCTGCCGAGACCTGACAGCAGTGACAGACTGACCAATGGCCTCATGGGGTGGCACCAATGGTCCCCCAGGGGTTCCGCTGCATGAACGTGACTGTGCTCGTGCAGGGGTCTGCAGCACACCGAACATGCCTGTACCAGGCGTGCTCAGGATGCCCACAGCTGAACCCAGTGTCGACAAGGAGGGTGTCGCACAACGCCGGGAATGGGGGGGTGGACATTGCACTGCGCGGTGTCTGTGACACATGGACAAATAACTGTGTGCCCATTGTGGCCATGACAGCTGTGATTGCCTGTGTCTGCCTGTCACTGTCAGCGGTCACATCCTCCCACATCCGGTCCATCCCTGCCAGGAACAGAGCGGTGTCTCTGCTGCACCACTCCTCTGCCTGGCACAGAGCAGTACTGAGTGCATCCACCACCGTCACAAGCCACAGCTGCTGATCGACTGATTCTTGGAGTATGCGAGTGTGCTCTTCTAAGAGGTCATCTGCTTGATTGGCATGCTGTCCCTCACGGTGTTCACGGCCCTGATGGGCAGCACCCCTTGAGGGTGGGCGCTACACACCAGGGCCAGGCCTGGGCATGTCCACAGGCAGTGCACTTACGTCGCCCCCTGACATGGTTCCCCCTTGGCCATTGGCCAACTGCTGACACTGCCCCTCCGGCTGCCGCTCTCCAGGGCTCAACAGTGCCGCCGCAGTGGTGGCAACAGCCCCACTGTCCTGGACACACACCATATGCTGCCCCACTGGTGCAGACAGACACAGGCTGGGGACTGTGATGTCACGCAGGCCTCCACGGGGTGCCACCCACAGCCATGCCCATGATGCCACCTGCTGTGTGGCCATCCTGCGGCCCACACGTATCACTGTCCATGAAGCGAGCTCCATCATCATCAGTAAAGGATCTGGCACCAGCCTGGGTCTCAGCATGCTGGCATCCATGGACGCTGGCACACTGGGACATGGGCAGGGCGTCCTCCGCACCTGCTCCATCAACATCAGTCCGGATGTCCGGGCGGGCCCACTGTCGCCCTGACCCTCGGATGCCTGTGGAGGTGGACGGGCCCTCCTCTATGTCCATGGTATCACCCTCAGTGGACAAGCCCACCACCGCTGACCCATGTAGAAGCTGAGGAGCTGTAAGGGAACACAGTAGCATTAATGTATCTGCCCTACCCTGTCCCCCCCATTGACAGACCAGGACCTACCATGCAGTGACGGGCTACCACCAGTCTGGAATCCACCACCTGGAACACCCTCGATGGCACAACGCTGCATGCTGCCAGCAACCCGCTCTTCTTGTGGGGTCAGGCATTGCATGGCCGGCTGTCCCCCACTGGTCGCAGCCCGTGTTGCCCTGATGGCAGCCACCTTGTCCTTAATCCTCCGCCTGTCTGTGCCCATCTTCTTTTTGCACTCCTGCATGGACCGCTGGTGGCTGCCATGCAGGTTGGTGGCACACACCACCTCTTCCCATGCAGCAGCATGGGTCTGTGGTGTTCCCCGCCGTCCACTGAGCAGTGGCTCCTGGTTGAGGTAGGCCTCAAACAGGGCATCTGTTTCTGCCTTTGTGAAGTTAGGCCTCCTCTTCCTCCCATGTCTCTGTTCCTCTTCCTCTACCTCATGATCGCTCATTCTTTATCCTGTGAGAATGACAGGTGTTACCTGTGACTATGCAGTCCCATGCATGTCCCACACACCACAGTCCACACTCCCAAACAGCATGCAACTCACCACAATAGACTGCAATAAGAGACTATGGCCACTGCAGCCCAATGTCGCATTTTTATAGCGCAACGCATGCAAATGAGGTGAGGCGCAATTATAAGTGGATGCAAATGCAGTATCTGCGCCATTGAACGGCTGATTAGCTGATCTGCATATGCCAGCTGAATATCGCGCTGTTGCGCTTTGCGCAATTGCATTGAACGTGCTCAGACAAGGGCGCATTTCTGTAACATGTGCAGTACACACCGAACAGTGCATGCCCAGGGTGATGATGCAGACGCCTGGTGCGCTGCTGATGTGCTGTGTGTGGGAGGCAATGCAGGGCATGGCCACCATTGTGCCAGTGGAGCTACTACATTGTTCACATATATGGCGCTCTGGCACTGGGGTGCCACAGGGGCACTGGGGCCACAGTGCAGTAGACCACTACAGGAAATGGCACATAAGCACCCAATTGCGCTACACGCAGTGAGTACCAATTGCGCTGTGGTGGTCCATGTGCGAGAGACCCTTGACCCTGTGCCCGACCTTTTCCCCCTAGACACCATGCATCCACATGGGTGCACCACTATCACGCTGTTCAGTGACAGCGTGATAGGGAATGGCAGCGCTGTACCGTGCAGCATCTCCATGTGGCGGACCGCGCTACCAAGCGCCATTTTGACTGCCACCAGCTTCAGAGATAGCAAGAAGGAGGGCTGCTGTTTGGAGCCAAGTGGAGCTGGCCAATTTGGTGGCCATAGTAGAGCCCCATGCTGGGGCACTTTTTGGAGATGCACCCCTGGACAGGGCCAGGAGTACAGTATGGGAGGAGGTGGCGGTGGGGCTGGAGGAGGCCACAGAAATTGGGTGCACGGCTGAGCAGTTTCGCCACCAATACAGGGACCTCCAGTGCAGGGACCCAGACAGGCTTGCCACCTGTGGGCACGTGCCAGGAGGGGCACAGTGCCATGGCCATGTAGGTGCCCCATCCATACACTGTTAATGTCCATACGGGTATCACAGTGGCATGTGTCCAGCACATGGAGGGGCTGTCCAGTGTTGGCCGTGGTGGTGGTATCGGGGTTGGGGGTGGATGGGTATGGCTGTGTGGGATTGCACACACATGGGGTGGGGGGACTTTGCTACCAGATTGTACTGATGTTCCTCTCTCCATGTTTGCACCCTAGGCCCAGAGGAGCACTGGCGGGCAAGAGAGAGGAGATGGCACCAAGATGACCAGCAGGCCGGGAGGGATGCCAGACCACACAGGCGCAGGGACCAGCCTGATGATGGTGAGTGCCTTACATCCATGATTACTATTGCATGCTGTGTAACAGGACGGGCAGTGGGGCATGGCCACCATCCATTGACACCACTGCCATGCACACAACTTGTTACAGTCAGCACTGTCCAGTGGCACTGCATGTCTGGGAGTGTGTCAATGGTGGTCCATGCAGGCACTGGGTACATGACTGTGCCACTGCCTTCGCACCACATAGCTACGTCACTGTACAGCCACGGTGGTGCTGTGCGGGACATGGGCGGTGGGTGTGTGCAGCGGTCCCCATGGCTGTGGGTGCTTGGGTAGGCAAGTCTTGTGGACGCGGTCACTGTGGGTGGTCGCACACCATCACAGGGGTGTGGCACACGGCTATATGCCATGCACAATGGGTGGGCTGCACGGAGCTGGACAGTCACACGTATTGACTCTGCTCCCTTGTCCTAGGTGGACAATGCTGGATGGTCCTAGAATGTGGCATTCAGGAGCTGCTGCAGCTGGTGCAGGCATCCCTGGCACTTCTGGAGAGGATGGAGTGGCATGGGGTCCGGAGAACAAGAACCCAGAGGCACCACAGGAGTGGAGAGTGGGGCAGACAATAGGCCCTCCATGACCCCCTGACTCACCTAACCCCCCTGGACCCACCCTCACACCCCTTCTTCCCTCTCCCATTTGTACACCCCTGCCCCATGCCCGCCCCGGTTTGTGGCCCTTCCCCCACCCTTGTATATATTTGTAAATATGTTTGATTGCTTATATTGTTTAATACATACATTTTGTTATGACAACTGTGGTGGTCTCTGATTTGCAGCGGGCTACAGGTGCTTGGCTGCAGTGGTGTGCATGGCATCGGGGAGTATGGGAAGGTGCAGGTCTGGATGTGTGCAGAGCATACTCAGGCACCCAGGGTGGTGCAGGCATGGGTGTCTGTGTGTCCAGCAGGGACCTGCCTATAGTGTGGGTGGGGGAATCAGTCACTGTCTGTGGTTTGTATGTTGTTCTCTGTGTACTGGTTGCCTGTGCAGTGGTCCACGGAGCATGCTCTGTGTCCATGGTGCCCCTGTCAGACAGTCCATGGGATGTGCAGCTGACACCCTTGCATGTCTGTGATATGCACCATCTGCTGGCATGTCAGTTGTGGCTGTCCATGCTGGACAACCACTGTACCCAGCACAATGCCAGGTTGCCTCCTGTCACTGGTGTGGTGCCCGTCTGCCTTGGGTGGCACTGTGGCCTCTGCTGCTGTTGTCCCACCTCCATGCTGTCACTTGTGTCTGTTGCAGGGGATGTGCTCCACTGTCTGTCACTTGTGCTCCGGCCGCATGCTGGTGGCATACAGCTTCATGGTGCCTGCGCAGGGTGGCTGGCACACCTGTGCCATGTAGGGGCACTGGCCATGTGTACACAGCTGCCGTGGCCACTCACCAGTGGCTTGGCTGACCCACTACTGTGTCCCTGTGTTGGTGTGCCCTTGGGTATGGGTGGGTGTTTGTCCATGCACTGTGTTGCATCCTGTGTGGTGCATGCTTCCATGCAACACTGTGTGTGTGTCTGTGCTGGCTAGTGTGGCCAGTGCTGGGATGGGATGTGTCCTTGGGAGGGTGTGCAGGGTGCTGTGCCTCTGGTGGTGGGATCCGGGGCATGCCCTGTCGCATGTGGGGTACCTCGTATGCTGACGCATGGTCGGTCTCTCAGCTATATCTCGGGGGGATATGCAGGGTGGCACTGTGTATGCAGTTGTTGCATCGGAATCTGCTGCTACCCACTGCAGAGTGCACATGGTGAGGCTGCCTTGCATGGCTCCATGGTGCACAGGGTTGCATTGTCACAGTGGGGGTGGTGGCATGCATGGAGTGTCCTGCACTGTTGGGCACTACTCCTGGGCAGGGTGTATGGGGACTTTGGTTCAGGATGTGCTCTGCATTGGTGGGATGGTGTGGCACAGGGTGGTCAGCCCTCCTTGTGTGCCGGTCACAGCTTGCCATAGGGTGTGCTGGGGCACCATGCCCTGGCTGTGGGTTGTTTGCTGGTATCCATGGGCCAGTGGTTATTCTGGCTCTCCACCAGTTATGCAGTGCATGGGGTGTGGGGGACAATGTCTGTTCTGCTGTATGCTCCTCTGCCCATCTGTGGCATGGGTGGTGGGCCCCTGCATCCTGTCCCTTCGCATCCCTAGTTGTGCTGTTGCACTGCTGCCCTGCTGCACGGAGCATCCCTGGTTGCGCTATAGCGCACATGGCATGATATTTAGTTGTGCGCCACAAGCACATCTTGACCTGCACAGTTTTTGAATATTGCACTTCTTGCGCATGGGCACAGTGGACTTGCACTTGCTCCTGCTGTTACGCACTTTTTGGGTGCATTTTGAATATCTGGGCCAATGACTTTATCTACTAGACGTCTTAGAGGTGATCTCCCATTCATGTATGATGTTATACATGACCCATCTCTGTTTGCAGAATTAGGTTTAGAATTTTAAAACAACTACTATAACACTAGAGGTCATCCTCTACAGTTTTATAGTAAGAAATTTAATTTAAAAACTTGAAAATATTTCTTTACTCTACGAACTGTAAATCCCTAGAATAGCCTCCCTGTGGAAGTTATCAGTAGCAGTAATAAAGCAGAATTTAAGCAATGTCTTGATAAACTCATTTTATCAGGTTATAAACTTAAATTTTATTAAACTATAGGAGCAACCATGGGCTTTATAGCTCCCTAGCTGCTTACTCACCTTAGTATGACCCTTAGTATGAACCTTAGTATAAGAAAGATAAGGGAGGGAGTGTGGTGGATTTAATTACCCTCAGTGGCAATAATAGTTTGTTTCTGGATGATTATGAACTCCAAGATGGAATTTTATATGAAGTTTATGGCTGGGAGACTACAGCCCATGGGGAGAGTCATGGGGACGAGACTGAGTACTCTGAAGTAGTTTTTTCCCCAACCCCTTTTTTATCATTCTTTTCTTGATCACGTAGATACCCCAGGGGCTGAACTTTCTCAAAACCACCAGAACAGAGATCAGAATAGAGATAAAAAAGGATTGCTACACTCCCCCAGATTACCAACTAAGGACTGGAAAGATGGCAGAACTGAATTAG
The DNA here is from genome assembly GCA_016271365.2 of Neoceratodus forsteri. NCBI lineage: Eukaryota > Metazoa > Chordata > Ceratodontiformes > Ceratodontidae > Neoceratodus > Neoceratodus forsteri. Next base: position 1,405,442,109 of record CM057450.1, read on the forward strand.
ATGAAATAATACAAGAAATAAGTGTTACTATAGAGGGACTGAAAAAAACTAGAAACAACCTACAAAGAGGGGACAGTAGGGATGCATTCAAAAACTGGGATAGATACTAGGGAGCCAGTAGACCTAGGCACCCACTCATTTGAAGCTAAAATATATTACAATAAAGAATATTTTGTGAATGAGGGTGATTTCACAGCCAGTTCCTCTATATCTAAGCAAATGCTTGAAATTATTAATAAATAGTTACTATGCAGATATTGTGATTTTAGAAAATCTTGCAGTACTTAAAGATGAAATATGCAACTTGAAAACAGATGTCTTTCATAATCGTATTTTGCTAAATAAGTTAAATGAAGGCATTTTGAAACCCACTCCTGATCTGGATCAAATAACTTCAGTCCAAATAGTAACATCACCCCCTCCCATTAATTAAGAAAAATAAGGCAATTTGGGTCAACCTTCCACCTCCTTTTGATAAAACTAAAATATTGGACTGCTGTATTAAAATCTCTTCAGTAGAAGGTTCTAAAAATTGAAATACAAGTAATAATCAAAACAAAAATAACTATAAATATCCAAACCAAAATGAAAACATGAGCAAACAGTTCAGTCCTTAAAAAAAGGTCTACCTATAGAAAACTGGGAAGGAATCATTGACTATTACAAATGCAATTGAAGAGATGGATGGTGGAAAAGAAACTAAAAGCAAGGGGAATGATTTATATTTGATAGAAAGCATTGGTGCTATTGATATGACTAAATCTGGGAAATGAGGAGATGAACTATATAGAGAGCAAGACTGAAACCACCAATACCCCTATTCTGACCCCTAAGGATGCCCAAAATTTTTATAAAAATTTTGATAAAAAGGCTGGGGCTCAGTGCAACATTATCAACAAACAATCAAGTGCTTTTGTTTCCTTTGATAAATATATAGACCCAGATATAAAGGAGACTGAATACCTGATTATAATACAGTGTGCACTGAGATTGGAAAAAAGAAACATTAGAGAAATTAACTAAGTGGATGGCATCTCTCCTTCAGCTTTACCCAATCAAAGATGAGTTATATGCTATGAGATCCCCAAATTCATATTTTCCTGATACTGTACTACTTTATTGCCAATTAGAGGAAATTATTAAAATCATCTGGGCCAAAGGACCCTTTTAAAAGCTAAGAGATATTGAGCTCAAACCCCCGCAGTTAGTACCAGTGCTCAGAACCCCAGAAAACACTGGAGCATCTTTCCAGCCATTACAACATATAGAGGAACAACCCAAAAACAGGGCAATAGAGAGTGAAGGGGAGAATATTGGTAAAGGAAAACTACACCCTTATATCATTTAAATTTTATTAGTTTCCATGTCAACAGACAACTCCTTTCTTGTAGCTGTTAGGGCTATATGTGTTAGGTTTAGTTTGTTTTCACTGTTCATGGTAGCCCCCTGTGACTGCCCAGGGAGTCTCCATTTCATGGTTGTTGAAGTCTCATTGTCCATGAGAACTGCATTAACATATGAGAACATGATGTCAGATCACCAATTTATACCATGTACTGTATCTATATGCTGAAAGGACAAACACCCTGCAAAAACTCTCTAGAAACTCATAAACTGAATGAAGTTTAAAGGGAAAAAATTGCATTATAACTTAGATAGTTTGCAAAGCTCACTGAAGGTAAATGTGGTATTTCACACCTTTTTGCTGCTTGTTTCTTTTAAGACTAATTAACCAGACAGGCATACTGTAGAGTCTAAAGGGTGATTACGCATCATGTTCTCATATCCTAATGCAGCTCTCAGGGACAATGAGATTTCAGCAACCATGAAATGGAGCCTCACAGCACAGTAACAGGGCCTAGTATGAACTGTGAAAACAGACTAAAGCATTTGCATACATCCTTAACAGCTACATGAAAAGAGTTGTCTATTGACATGGAAACAAATAACATTTAGAAGATATGAGAGTGTAGTTCTCCTTTAATTTTCTGGAAACCATAAACTCTTTTGAGAAGAAACAACAAGTGGGGAGTGGAGAACTATCTAAATTTTTGGATGGGAGGTGGCAAAACAGGATACAGTACAGTAATATAAGAGAGGAACTGTTGCCTATTCTGTCTCGATTGTTAGGCCTTAATGTTACTAGAAATTCCATAGATTCTATCAAAATCCATAGGGCTATAATTTCCTCTTCCCAGACAGATATTACATTAAAAAATCCAGCCCTAGCAAGTGCCTTGTTACAATCAGCACACAAACTTGATACTCTGGGAATACACATAGTACACTCGCAGACTCTTGGAGATAAAAGCCCTAGAAAGGGTAACATGGATATTGTGGATGAGAAATCAGATCCTGTTTACAGGGATGCCCTAATTAACCCTGAAGATCTAATTAACTCCAATAAGTATGCACTACTAAAATGTTCAGAAACTGACTGACTCGGGGAGCTAGGGGGACTCAGGAAAATGCAAAGCAGGGAAGTTCTGACAACCCACTCAGGATTGTCTCATGGAATATTGAGGGCCTCTACCTTAAACTGGCTGACTTGGAGGTTGTGGACTTCCTGGAGACCTATAATGTCATTTGTCACCAGGAAACCTGGTGTGCAGATTTTATGACTCCCAGATTGCCAGGATACTATAGTTATATGTATCCTGCTCTCAAGGAGAAAAGATATGAGAGCTATAAAGGCAGTTTCTTGGTATACATTAAAACCTCACTTAATTTATTGACTTCTAAAATTGAATTAGATGTAGAGAGCATATTAATGATAGTGACGGTAAGCAAGTGCTTTTCTTATTGGCTTATACTTCTAAATGTGTATCACCCACCTAAAACAAAAAATAATGGATTAGCAGACCTTTCTATCAACCAATTAAATTCTTTACTTGACAGAATAGTAGAAATAGAAGGAAATACACCTATAATAATTTTGGGAGACTTTAATGCTCGATTGCCATCCCTCCATTCTGTATTCAGAAAACAGCCCAACTTTATACCTTATCTCCCTCTCATTAACTATTGAATGATTTCTGTAAGAGAAGGGAGAGACCAGAATTGTAATAGTAGAGATAAAGAATTATTTAAATATCTCTCAGAAAGAAATTTTTATGTCCTGAATGGAAGATTACCAGGGGACAGGCCCAGTAAGTTGACATACTTGGGGTCAGCTGGCTCCTCAACCATAGACCTGGTCTGGACAAATCTAGAGGCTACTAGATTGGTCCTAGACCTACATATAGTGGAACGTTCAGCACCTTCCCATCTTCCAGTAATTGCAACAATTTGATTTGAAAGCTTAAATCAAGCAAACATGGTAACATACATTAATAAAGGTATTGAGATAGTAAATGAAAGGAGAATCAAATGGGGAACTAGCTCCTTTGCACAGTTTAATGAAATACTAAATATAGGGGACATTTATTACCTACATCTTCAGATATTAGGGGAAATTGACCAGAAATATATGATACAAATTAGCAAAATCTGTGTACTCTTCTGAGACCTCACTACACAATCAATCAACTCATAACACCAAACATCAACAGAAGAGGTAAAACTTGGTTTAACAGTATATGCAGGAAGGCTAAACAAAGCTTAAATAGGGCTCTCAGATTACACAAAAAGGGAATTTTATATAATAAAAAACAACACACAATAATAAAAAAGGAAAGAGAGAAATACAAAAAGATATTGGAGAGTGAGCATCAGAAGCACTCTGCAATGTTGTGAGAAAGGTTGAGGAGATCTGTTATAAACAGAGATGGAAAACAATTTTGGAATATTGTTGCACAGGGATATAATAAGTACTCAGCTAGGGTCGAGACATCCATCACTCCCAATTTTTGAGTGTCTTATTTTTCAGGATTATATTACTCCAGAGATGAAGAAACTCTCAAGGTAAATCTTGGTAATACAACCTTAGTAAGCTTTCCTCTCCCAATATTCTTATCAGAAGAATAAATCATACTAGCCCTGTGATCTCTGGCATCTAATAAAACCCCTGGTCCTGACAAAATTATTGGGGATATACGTATATAATTTCCGCAATGGTGGTCACCTGTATTGTATAGACTTACAGTATCTAATGCATTTATCCAAAAACAAGAATTCCCTTCCAACTGGTAGGGTAGTGTCATATTTCCCATTTACAAGAAATAAAACCTTAATGATCCAAAGATGTACAGGCCAATAAGCCTGATTGATGTAACTCAGAAAATCTTTTCCAAAATAATTCTAGGTAGACTCTTGGATTGGTTAGATGAACAGTTTTTCATACGTGAATCTCAGAATGGTTTTAGAAAGGACAAATCACATATACAACATTGTTATGTTTTGCACCACTTAATCTGGAAATACACTAAAATTAGGGGAGGAAGCTGTTTTGTTGTTTTGTCAATTTCTCAGCAGCTTTTGATAGCATTAGTCAGAAAATCCTTTGGCAAATGCTGGAAAATCTTGGAACTGATAGAGTCCTCCTTGATATTTTGATCAGGCTTCACGACAAAACATGGGCTAAAGTTCAATATGATCAATACGGACATACTACTTCACCTTTTCAAAGTAACTTAGGCATCAGGAATGTTGTCTCTTGGCACCTACTTTATTTAACATTTATATTAATAGCATATTGAAAAGTCTCCTCAATCCTGACTTTCATGGTCCAAACATTTTGAAGCAAAGATTTGACTGTCTCACTTATGCGGATGACATAGTACTAATATCAATTTCTGCACTGGGATTAAAAAGGAAACTGAAACATTTTATGAGTCTATGCAAAGTTAAAATGCTAAAGATAAATCTAAATAAGACCAAGATTGGGAATACATCAAAAATCTCACCTAAATTCTGGATAGATGAGGACAAAATAGAAGTCATAGACCACTACAACTATTTAGGAGTTGGATTTGCACAAAATATGACATGGAGTAAACATATTAAATTAATACAAACCAAAATGATTACTGCTGTTAATGCTCTAAAAATTTTTAGTGCAAAAATGGCCAAACTACAGTCAAGGGTATACTGAGGGTAATCAATGCAAAAATAAAGGCATGCATATAATATGCTTCTGAGATCTGGGGTTCATCCAACTTGATAGCCATAGAAACTATTCTTAATAAACTATATAGATATAGTCTTATGGTTTCACCTGGGACCCCATCTTGTATCCCTAAATTAGAATTAGAACAACACTCTATTCTCTCATTGGTTAGAGAGAGACACATTATGTTTCTCTAAAAGACTTTTCTCCTGCCGGACACCACGTTGCCCAGGATTTGTCTGGAAGAGGAAATAAAGCTTTTTACATCAGGATTTGTTCATCCAGCCATTCAGTTAATTAAGAAAACTAGCTTTCCCTCAGGATTGGGATATCTCTTGTATAATATATAGGACCTGGATTCAAGTGGATTATTTTCTCAGCTGTCTGCATTAAAATTACAAGGTTGACACAGACAGATCAAGACCTCATGGGGTTATGAATGTTATTTGTCTAAATTAACTAATCCCAATATGTGCAGAATATTTACTAGGTTTAGAACAGAGGTCTATAATGCTCAATACATTCACCATAGCCAAAAAATGCCTCACTACACCCAGGATGTGTACCCCAGGATTGGAGGATGGCTTATGTGGTGCCTCTCCACAACAGCAGCCCCAAGGATGAACTGGGAAACTACAGACTGGTGAGCCTCACATCCATCATGGGTAAGCTGATGGAGACTATCCTGAAGGAGAGGCTGATAGCTCTCCTGGAGGCCAAAAGGCTACAGGACAGCAGACAGCATGGCTTTGTAAGTGGCAGATCCTGCCAAACCAACTTTGTGGAGTTCTATGACTGGGTAACTAGGAGATTGGATGGGGGCCATGCAGTGGATGTTCTGTACCTGGACTTCAGTAAGGCATTCGACTCAGTGCCTCATGGGAGGCTGAGAAGTAAGTTAGAAGGCACAGGGGCAGGTGCAAAGCTGGTGAGATGTGTAGGGAACTGGCTTCAGGGAAGGCAACAGAGGGTGGTGGTGGGGGGAGCTCTCATCCCCAAGGGTAGTTATGAGCGGTGTTCCTCAGGGCTTGGAGTTGGGGCCAGTGTTGTTTGGGATATTCATTGCAGATATATCATTGGGCATCAAGAGCAAGACTAGTCTGTTTGCTGACGACACCAAGATGGGAGTGGTGGTGGATGACCTAGGGGGATGGCAGGGGTTGCAGCATGATCTAGAAAAGCTGAAAACTTGGTCAGGCACCTGACAACTGGGGTTCAATGCCAAAAAGAGCAAGGTGGTGCATTTTGGGACGAAAAACCCAAGGAGGCGTTACCTGCTGGGGGGAGTGCAGCTAGCCAAGACAGAGGAAGAGAAGGATCTGAAGGTGCTCATTACGGGGTCAATGAATGACTCAACACAATGCAGGAAGACACCTGCAAAGGCCAAATAAATGCTGGGTTGCATTGCAATAGGTATATTCTCGAGGAGGGAGGAGGTGATTCTGCCACTGTATAGCTCATTAGTTAGACAGCACCTGGAGTACTGCGTGTAGTACTGGTGCCCATATCTGAAGAGGGATATTAAGTTACTGAAGGGAGTGCAGTGCAGGGTGACAAAGATGATCCAGGGGCTGGGGGACTTACCATATGAGAGAAGGTTGAGGGAGTTGAACATGTACTCATTGGAGGAGGGATGGGGGCATATGATTGAAATCTTCAAGTACATGAAAGGAATAGACAAGACAGGTATGGAGGGGCTGTTCAAAGTAAGGGATGGGAGTAACACCCGTTGCCATGATATGAGACTGGAGGGAGGAAGGTTTAAGAGGGAGAGGAGGAGACACTTTTTTACGGAGAGGGTGGTAGCTGTGTGGAACGCAATACCAGTGGAACTGGTATCCAGTAGAACAGTGGGCTGCTTCAAAAGGGCCAGGACAGGGCAAGGGGAGAGTCAAGGCAGGGAAGGGTGGGAGGGAGGGCAGCTGCAAAATAAGGGTGCTAGCTGCACATTTGAGCAGACTTGATAGACTACTAGGCCTTTATCTGCTGGCAAATTTCATATGTTCGTATGTTTCATAAAAAAGAACTAATGTTGCAACCCATACTGCAAATGTAGTTCTAAGACATACGATGACCTTAAACATGTGGTCTTGATCTGCCCGCTCTATGAAAAGAACAGGAAGCGATGGGGGGGGGGGATATAATAAGTGGTCCAGAGAAGGGCAACCAAAATGGTTCAGGGACTGCATTAGAAAACATAAGAGGAGATATTAACGGAGCTCAATATGTATACTCTAGAGCAAAGGAGGGAGAGAGGTGATATGATCGAAACATTCAAACACCTTAAGGGCATTAACAAGGTGAAAGAGTCTAGCAGACAAGACGACACAGCATGAGATTAGAGGGAGGCTGATTAAGGGGTAATGTGAGGAAGTTCTTTTTCACAGAAAGGGTGGTGAATGCGTGGAACAGTCTACCTCAGGAAGTGGTGGATATGAATACAGTGCAGTACTTCAGACAGGCATAGGATAGGCATAAGGGAGCAATACAGATGAATATAAATAGATAGGACATTGACAGAGCAAAGGCCAATGGCACATTCATAAGGTATAAAAAGAAATGGGAAGACTGGATGGGCCTTGCGGGCCTTATCTGCCGTCAACTTCTATGTTTCTATGTTTCTTCAAGTTGTGCTGCTTCATATTACGCTGCTAATGAAATTGTTAACAGTATTATACTGCACTGAGCAACTCTGTGATTTTAATGTGTTCTATTATAATTTTATGTGATTTTATGTCTAGCATATTGTAACGGCTATCACCGACCAATAAAACTTTTTGTACTTGTACTTGGTGCGCACAAACAGGGAAAACATTGCAGACTTCATGGTGGGCAGTTCCTTAAGCATCAGTGATCACCATGCAGTATGGTTTAACATTAAGACAGGAGCAGAGGCAAACCACACAAGGACAAGGATCCTGGACTTTAGGAGGGTAGAGTTTAAAGAAATGGGGGACTGCCTCAGAAACTGTCTAGTGGTAGGAATTGCCAGGGAGGGGTAGAGGAACAGTGAGGAAAAATAAGTAAGTAAAAGCAGAAAGGAAAAAAAAGAGACCTTTATGGTACTCAAGAGAAATGGCTCATTGGTGAAGGAAAAAAGGGTGGCATTCAGGAGGTACAAGGAAACGCAGAGGGAAGAAGACAGGGAGGTGCACCAGGTACAACAGAGGAAATCAGTTATGGCAGTGAGGGGGCAAAGATCCAGGCAAAGAAAAGTATAGCCAAAGGGGTAACAAATTAGGAATATGACTTTCTTCAGGTACATAAGTGAGAAGAAGAAGAAGAAAGCAAGGAGGGGAATTATAAGGATGATGAGGATAGCCGAATGAAACTGCGCAGAATGGGACCAAGAAAAAGCAGATATTCTTAAGTACTTCTGATCACGTCTGCATAGTGGACTTAGGCCACCAGGGAGCAGCAGAAATGGTGGGGGGGGCCCAAGTCAATAGAAACATAGATGGTGCCGGCAAAAGGAGACCCAGTGTCTAGTTAGTCTGCCCATTTAAAGTCCTGTGACCTTGTCAGTCCAGGGTCCTGTCCCCCGTAGTATTTCCCTGGACCCCCAGTGTCATTAGGCTATGCCCATACCTGATCCCACCAGTGTTTGAAGCTTGTCAGTATTCTGGCTTTCACCACCTCCGGTGGCAGTCTATTCCAGAGTGCCACTACCCTTTCAGAAAATACTTACAGATGTCTGTCCTGAACCCCTCCCCCCCTTAACTTCTATTCATGCCCATGCATAGTGGAGTTGGTGTTCCAGGTGAAAATCTCTGTGTGAGGCACTGTGTTGCTTCCCTTAAGGAACTAAAAGGTTTTGATCATGTCCCACCCGCCTCTCCTGGTTTCCAGTGAGTACATGCCCAGTGTCTTAAGTCTGTCCTGATAGGATAACTTGTGAAGGCCATGTATCATCTTTGTAGCTCTCCTCTGAACCACCTAGAGCCTATCAATGTCCTTTCTGAGGTGAGGTCTCCAGAAATGGACACAATACTTGAGATGAGGTTCCACTAAGGATTGATACAGAGGGGAGTATCACCTCTCTATCTCTGCTCACTATGTCCCTTCCTATGCATCACAGCATCCTGCTGGCCTTGTTGTATGTCTTATTACATTGATTCTGCTGTTTAAGATAATCTCTGATGATGACCCCCAGATCCTGTTTCTCCGCTGATGAGTTGATTTGGACCCCATTTAGCCAGTAACTCGTAACTGGATTAGCTCTACCCAGGTGCATCACCTTACACTTCTTTGCATTGAATCTCAGTTGGCAGATTTTTGTCCACTTCCTCAATTATTCAAGGTCTTCCTGTAGGTCTCTGATGCCCTCCAGATTATCCACTCTCCCACTAAGTTTAGTGTCATTGGTGAACAGGGCAATAGTACCTTTGACGCCCATTCCAATATCACTGATGAACATGTTAAAAAGGATTGGTCCCAGGACTGAACCCTGAGGTACTCCACTAGTGACATCTTTCTCTACAGATTTCTCCCCATTTACTACCACCCTTTGCTTTCTGCCCTCAAGCCAATTTTTTACCCAGCTTGCAATCTAATCAGCCATCCCCAGGTCCACAGTTTTTTTTAGAAGGTGTCTATGTGGGACTGTGTCAGTGCCTTACTGACTGCAAAGTAAAGCAGGTCTACCGCATGTCCTTTATCAAGCTCCTTGGTGACTTGATCGAAGAATATGATCAAGTTAGTCTGACATGATCTGCCTGCTGTAAATCCATGCTGCTTGCTGTTGTTTAGGTTGTTAGCTTCAGGGTATTCTACCAGATCCTGTTTTACTAGGGATTCCATTAGTTTACCCACGACAGACATAATGCAAACTGGTCTATAGTTTACTGTCTCCTCCCTATCGCCACCCTTATAGAATGGCACCATGTACGCCAATCTTCAGTCCTGTGGCACCATCCTGGTCTGAAGTGACCTATTGAAGATGTATGCCAGGGGGGCTGCCAGCTCATCTGCCAGTTCCCTCAAAACCCTGGGATGTATTCCATAAGGACCCAGTGCTTTGTTAGGCTTAATGCCCAAAAGACCTTTCTGGACTCTGTCAATACTGAACTCTTGGATGTTCATTTTTTGTATCCCTGCATCAGAGGCCTTGATATCACTGTAAGTAGGAGACCCAGGTTTTCCTTAGTAAAAACTGGCATGAAGTATTCATTAAGGGCATCTGCCTTTTGACTGTTGTCCTCTACACCCTTCGCTCCAGCGTTTAATCTTACAACCTCCCCCCTTCCTTTTCTCACTGATATAGCAGATGGAATTGTTCATCCCTGTTTTAATCCCCTGTGCAGTTTGAAGCTCCTTATCTGCCTTTGCCCTTCTTACTGCTTTTTTGGCCTCCTTGCTGCTCTGTATGAATTCCTTCCACTTCCTTTCTCTCTTGTGTCATTTAATCCTCTCATAGACTTTTCTTTTGGTACTGATAACATCTCTGATGGTGGGTGAGAACCAAACAGGCTTCTTCTGCCTATTTCTCTTCTACCTATTTTTCTTTGATGCAGAACCTTTTAGCCTCCCAGATTGCCCCTTTAATATCTTCCCATATATCCTCCACCTCTGACCTCCTTTTGATGCACTTTAGTCTTTTTCTTACCTCCTGCCATAATTTGCTGAAGTCCACCCCTTTGAAAAACATTACCTCCATCTCAGAGCTGGTTCCTGTATCGTTTGTGGTAATTTTCAACCAGATAGCATTATTGTCACTGTTTGCAAGTTGCTCCCGGACTGTGACCGATTTGATGCTTTCAGAATTAGTGAGGATCGCATCAAGGTTAGCATCTAATCTGGTGGGACTGTTCACATGTTGCATCAGCAGGCAGTCCTGTAAGGTATCCAATATGGCCTGGCTTCTGGAGCTCTTGGCAACTGGAACCCACCAGTCCACGTCCAGCAGGGTTAAATCCTTGACAATGACCATCTCACCCTTTCTGACCACCCTCTGTATTTCCTCCAACATTTGTCTGTCTTTTTCCTCCCCTTACCCCAGGAGTTTGTATATAACCCCCATTTGCAATGTATTTCCCAATTTGTCAGCTAACTGTATGCATAGTGATTCAATATCCTCCGAGTCATTCTTGGTACTAGCATCTTCCACTACTTCAATTCCATCCCTCACGTAGAGGTCCACACCCCTACCTTTCCTCACTCTTCTGTCCCTCCTGAGCAAAATATATCCAGGTTGCAAGATCCAATTTGTTATTATCTGATGCCCAAGTTTTGGTTATAGCTATCAGGTCTATGTTAGCCTCAGCCGCCATAGCCTGGAGTTCACTCATTTTGTTACTTAAGCTTCTGGCATTGAGGCAGACTCCTCTCCAACAGCCCGAAGAGCCCCTTGTGATGATTGCTGGGGCTTCCTCGGCTCTTCCCTCCATTTCCCCCTGATGCCCCTGAGCCCCTGACCCCTCCCTGTACTCTGTCTTGGACTTCACAAGCTTGGAGTTATGTGGTCTCATTCTGAGCTTCTGTAATGGGGGGTCCACTTGGCATACCTCCTGTTCCCAGCACACAGAGACTGTCCAAGTCCCCCCCCTCCATCAGTTGAAATGGTCAAAATAGACTTCACATTTTTGTGCCAGTGCCCTTTCACCTTCTCTGGTGAGATGAAGTCCATCCCAATTGAAGAGCCATCTCTCCCAGAAGCTTCCCCAGGACCGAACAAAGTGAAAGTCCATTTTCTGGCACCAGTTCTTCAGCCAGTTGTTGAATTCTTCTATTTCAGCTTGCCTGATTCTATCCTTGCTCCTGCTTTTGCCCTGTACCAGCAGAACTTCGGAGAAGGCCAAGAATGCTGTTTTTACTGAGAGTCTTTCTGCCAGTGTCCAGATGTTCCATTTTGTCTCCTCCACTGTCCGTGATGCTAGGTCATTTGTTCCCATGTGAGCTAGTACAGCTTGGCTCTCCTTTGTTTTGTTGACTATTCTCCCTATCCATTCAGTGTCTCTGTAAGCCAAGGTTCTGCAAAGACATCTGACTTCCACTTTCACCTCCTCTGGTGCATGTTTACTAAGCTGGGATTCCAAACCCTTGATCATGGACTCTCCAAATACCAGGATGCTCTTTATCTTGGTCTTGACCTTTTCATGGCTGACACCAATTGCCGAGATGCCTTCTTCTTTGTGTTCACTGTCGTGACTGTCATCTCCCTTGACAATGTCAGACACCTGTAGGTCTACCAGGGACTCAAACCAGTTTGCTGTCTGTACTGGAGTGGTCAGAAGAGCGTTCACTGGAAGAGTCCCCTCTGTCTTCCTGCTTCTTTTACCCATCCCCCTCTAGCCTCCTGTGCCAGTGGACCTCTGAGGTAGTGGGGGTGGAGGGGGAAGGCTACACTGTAGCTGTCTCAGTCTTGAAATTTCATACCAGGCAGCTTGTAGTTGGTCCTCCAGTCTAATTCTTTGGCAGATAGTGCAGTGTCTACCCTCCAATGATGTGCCCTGGAGATGCGTTCCCCACAGTCATCACGGCTGACCAGTCCCATCTCCATCCTTCTAGCCACGTGCAGTGTTAGTGGAGAAAGAAAAAGTCAGTTTTCAGAGGAAAGAGTCCTGAAGAGACTTGCAGCTCTGAAAATCGACAAGACTATGGGACAGGGTGGGATACATTCAAGGGTACTAACAGAATTCAGGGATTTTGCTGTCTGACTCACTGATGGCCTTATTCAACAGCTTACTGGAATCGATCAAGCATGGTTTCAGAGGACTGGAGGAGAGTGGATATGGACCCTCTACATAACAGCGGCAGCAAGGAAGAGGCTAGAAACTACAGGCCACTGAGTCTCACCTCAGTGATTGGGAAATTAATGGAAACACTGTTAAAGAAAAAGTTTGTAAAGTATCTTGCATCAGATCAGCTGCAAGACCAAAAGCAGCATGGGATTCATGGCGGGAGGTCATGCCAGAAAAATCTGATTGATACCTTCCGCTGGGTAACCAGGGAAATAGATCAGCGGAGGGCAGTGGTTGTGACCCAACTGAACTTTAGCAGGGCCTTTGACACTGTGCTGCACAGGAAATTGATTAAGAAATTGAGCAGCCTAGGAGTGGTATCCAAAGTGGTGAGTTGGGCTAGAAACTGGTTAACAGATAGGCAACAGGGGGTGATGGTTAACGGCACTCACTCTAAGTAGGGAAGAATGACCAGTGGGGTATTGCAGGGCTCGATACTGGGACTGGTCTTCTTCAATGTCTTCATTAGCGACATTGCAGGTGAATTGGAAGGGAAGGTATGCCTTTCTGTAGATGATACCAAAATCTGTAATAGGGTGGATAATCAGGAGGGGGTGGAAAGAATGCATAGGGATCTTGGGAAACTCCAGGAGTGGTCAGAAACTTAGCAGTTGGGGATTAATGCCAAAAAGTGCAAAATCATGCACCTAGGGCATAGGAATTTAGGAAATGAGTGTGGGATGTGGGGGGTACTGTCAGTCACTAAGCAGGAAAAGGATCTTGGGGTGTCATATCTAATTACCTCAAAGTGTCAAGGCAGTGTGACAAAATAGTGAGTAGGGACAGTGTGATGCTGAAAAACACAGAGAGATATCTCTGGCGGGGGGGGGGGAGTATTGTGTCCTGTTCTGGAGACCACACCTCGGAAAGAACATCAACAGGGTGGAGGCAGTCCAGAGGATGGCAACTAAAATGATGCAGGGGTTGCACCAAAAGTCATATGAGGAGACTGAGGGGAACTCAACATGTACACCAAGGAAGACAGGAGAGAAAGAAGGGACATAATGGAGATCCACAAGTACCTCATGGGGGTAAACAGGGTGCAGAAGGGGAGTCTCTTTCAAAGGAGTAAGAACCCTTAGGATCAGAGGGCATGCAATGAATCTGAGGAGGGGAGTTAAAGGGGGATGTGAGGAAGTAGTAATTCACTGAAAGAGTGATACATGCCTGGAATACACCACCAGCAGAAGTGGTGAAGGTGAACACAGTAGTGGGCTTCATGCATACGTGGGGTAGACATAAGGGAATATTAGTGAATAGACAGGGAGGAGGGAGGGTTGTTATAGACCAGTTAGGTTATGTGGAGGCAGACTAGGCAGGGACCATCTAAGCAGACTGGGTGGGCCAAGTGGTCCTTTTTCTACTGACAAATTCTGTGTTTCTGTTTCTTACCCTCATTATTATCAGATTGAGAGGGCCTGTTTCCCTTCTGAAACTCCCCTATTTCTGTTCCCCCCTTTTTTTTCTTTTTTAGTTAGTCATCCTTCTCCCCTCTGTACTGGCAGTCCCATAATGCTGTCCACCCCAGCTCTATCAGTGCCTAGGACCTACCCTTGCACAGAGGCAGTGCACCCTGGATCACTGGGTGTGGGGTCTGCAGGTGGCTGAAGTCATCCAACTGCTGGTGCACCAATTTTTCCTTATTCTCCCCATCTGAGGTGCGGTATCCAGTGATGTCAGTGGCAGTGCAATGCCTGCTTCCGTATGCCGCATGCCAGATGTCTGCCTCCTCTTACCAACTCTGCTGGTCTTAACTTGTCGACCCCCAGCCATTGTTAGGGGTCTGGCGAGCACCGAGCTCTGCACCATCCCCCACCCTGGATAAAGAGAGCAGTCCAGGGGATGCTCAATCCTCCTCCCCTGGTCAACTCTCTGACACCTGAGCTCCCTCTCGACCTTCGGTATTCAGCATCATAAGCAGTAGCGCCACCAACTGTCTTGATGGGCCAGCCTGTTGTTTACCCCTTTCTGTGAGGTTTACAACACCTTAGCCAATCAAACTAAACAAAGCAAAAGAAGAAATGTCACAAGGAAGAAGAAACCTCATTTAGTTGGCCTTTTTGCAGGTATGCCATAAACTACTTACAGTATATACCTGTAGCTACAGTGACCGATAATCCCCTTCCCTCCCTAATATGAACTAGCTTACACAGACAGAAAAGTGGCAGTAGGGACTGGTGAGAGAACATGGGCCAACAGGTTAAATGCCAGTCTAAACGATGGTACATCCAGCAATCCTAACCTACAGCATTGAATTATTGTTCACCCCAGTCTTAGCCCCAGTTGTTAAATCACTAAGGAGGGGTAACAAGATCTGACGTTAGATAGTTTCCCATCTGTTGGTAAGCAATATACCAAGGAGGCCTGGCTACCTAAATATGCCAATATATGGTAATAGCTATCCTTGCTTTACAGAAAAGCCCACTCCCTCCCCCCATGAATTTATGGTACCGATCTCCAGGGCTAAGGGGGGGGGCATTTTGAATGTTGTTACTCTCTCAGAAGGGGTATTCCTTAGGTGTCTACCTCATTCTTTCTGTAGGCAAAACCCTGTATTATATGTTGGTTCACAATATTTTTTTCTTTTTCATTCTGGGTTTGTATAACACTTTCTACAGAAAAATAGTTCTTATGGCTGTGCATTAGCTACTGTGATTGGGCTTACTGCAGTTTCACACCTGATATTGCTTAAAAAAGTTTTTGTGCAGGCTAATCTTTATTTCCCCCTTAGGCTGATAGTCTACATCGTGAACAAAGACACTGTTGTTTAATCTTTGCAATGCTGTTAATTTCCCAGCAGCTGACTTATGTTCTATTTCTGGCTCTTGTATACTGTATCTCTCACTTTGTGCCAATGCCCATCAGGCTTATGTTCTCAATGCCTATGCCTTCAGATCTGGTGGCAAATTATTGTTCTCTCCCAATAATATGGATGATGTATTAAGGGTTGTGTCCTGAAATGCCCAGGCGACAAACACGCCCATAATGGGATTTGGCATTTATCCAGAAAACTCACAGCCTGCAGGGAGAAGCCATGAAACTGACACTGGAATGGGTGGGGAAGTGCTGGCTAGTTCCTGAATGAAACAAAAATGGGGCGTCACCATCCCATTTCGCATGGACCTACTGGTGAAGTTATTATATCAGGCCAGGGACATAACACAGCGTGATAACCAGCGTATCTGTCTTTTCCACCCCCGTGTTATTATGTTCAGTGTATGGTCCTAACCAGGATAATGCATATTTCTTCCTGAAAATTGTACAGGAAATATTGAAGGCTTATGTGGAATAAGGCATGATCATAATGGGGGGTGGGAGTCTACATGGAGGTGTGGGACCCAGTCCTGGACAGATCACAAGGTGCAAATAGAGAGGTTGCAACCCTGTGGCAGCAGCTAGCCATTTATCTGGGGCCCTCCCCAGATCTGGTCAGTGAGGGGTGCCTCCTCCTGGGGTGGATACATGGCATGGCAATACCCCGGGGGAGGTAAAAGCAGGCTGCCCATAGGGGGAGAGGCATGGGCCGGAGGGAGGAGACAGAGGGCATATATATGTCCAGCAGCTGCTGGATTCTCCCTCTTTCTCCTCCTTCTGGTGTACCGTGGCCTTCTGTGGGGCTTTTAGGGTATTGGAGTTGACCCAGCCTACGCAGACAAGAGGGTCATCGGGGCTGTTAGCAGATGATGTGGTGCTTCTAGCAGATGGGGTGTACGTCTGGCTGAGTAAGTCTAACATGGAGCAGCAGGGCCTGGGCAATTAGTATGTGCTGAGGTCTCCCCCTGGGTCACAGTGGTCGGTGGTGGACAAGGTGTGGGCCTATGTGCAGGTTCAACCGGCCACGGGAGAGGCCTTCTTTAGGCATGAGGATGGGAGGCTGGTGTTGGCCTATCAGTTCAGGTATATCTTGAAGAAAGCCCTGCAGCTGGTGGGGTTAGAGTCACACAGGTTTGGCACCCATTCATTTTGGATTGAGATGGCAACCAATGCCAGGGGCAGGGGTTGTCAGGTAGGGAGATTCAGGCCCCAGGGCATTGGCAGTCCCAGGCATTTTTATGTTATGTGCACCCTCGCTTGCAATAATGTGCCTTTGTTTTCTTGCAGGTGCCCCGGATGGCCCCAGAAACATGG
Source organism: Neoceratodus forsteri (assembly GCA_016271365.2). NCBI lineage: Eukaryota > Metazoa > Chordata > Ceratodontiformes > Ceratodontidae > Neoceratodus > Neoceratodus forsteri. The sequence continues at coordinate 1,405,459,023 of CM057450.1, forward strand.
ATATGTGCACACTTCTTCATCTCTTTGGCTGCAAGGTGAGCGGCTGGCCAATCTGGGGGGAGCAACCTTGACTTTCCACAGTACAAGGCGCATGTAGTATGGTTGGGCAGAGAAGGCAAGGTTTGGGTGGGGTTGCTTCCATTGCTGCCACCGGAGGTTGGCCGGTCAGGGGTCCTGGACATTTTGTTGATCCATTTGGGAGGTGAAGATTTAGGTCATTGTTTGACAGTCAGCCTCCTGCTGGCAATGAAGGAAGATTTACATGACATTCGGGACTGGTGGCCCCATACGGTTCTCATCTGGTCGCACATTAGTCAGAGGAGCTATTGAAGGCATGCTAGGGATCAGAAAGCTTTGAATTTAGCATGCATTAGAGTGAATCCAGAGATGAGAGCTTTTATGGAATCTGTAGGGGGTGCAATTGTGAGACATAGGGACATTTATACCTCCCGTCAGCCTCTTTTCTTGGGGGAGGTGGGGCAAGTGCAGGATGCAGACTTTGACAGGATGGTGTTGGGCTTCTGCAGAGTCTTGGAGGAACATCTGAAGAGAGCGGCTTGGGGGGTCAAACAGGGTCCATCCTATGGTGGCCTGGGAGGAGTGCAGATTGAAGGTAGTGGGGAAGTAAAGGGGGATGAGGCAAATTCTCCCAAAGGACTCACTGTCCCCAGTTGGCATGAGGGCCGGAGACCACTAGTGTTGACCCAGGTGGGGGTCACAGTCCCACCTCATCAGGTAATACTGCAAGGATAGTAGCACCAGATGGGGGGGGCTGCGAAAGCCTTGACCAGAGGGCCTCCTCAGTGGGTATGGGTGCTTCCTCCCACCGGCGCATGCTGTTCTAGATGGTGATATATTAATAAACACATGGCTGCTGCCATTTCCTCCAAGAATCTATGTGTGTGTCGTTATTTGAGAAGGGGATAAGTGGGAGGGCTATCGGACAATAGAGAGGCTGCAACACTGTGGCAGCAGTGGGCCATTTGTCTGGGGCCCTCCCCCTCCCTGGACTTGGTCAGTGAGGGGTGCCTCCTCCTGGGGTGGACACACAGCCTGGCAGCACCCCTGGGGAGGTACTAGCAGGGTGCCCATGGGGGGAAGGCATGGGCCGGGGGGGGCGAGGAGACAGAGGGCATATATATGTCCAGAAACTGCTGGACTCTCCCTCTTTCTCCTCCATCTGGTGGATCCCTTCCCTCCCGCCCTTGGAGCAGGGTAGGGGGCCAGGGAGGTAGGGCCCCCCTTTTGACCCACTATGGGTGATCGCACTAGGGGTTGGGGAGTGACTTTTCCTGGTTTCCCACTTAAGATCAGGGTTTTTCACCCCTGAAAGGGATTATAATACCTAGGTAGAGATGTATAGGGTAGGAGTTGTAGATGTGAGTGGTTGTGAATATCTAAAAAAAAAAAAAAAAAAATTTTGGTAAATAGTAATGCAATGTATCACATATTGAATGATTAATGATGATAACCTATAAATTACCTAAATGAAGAAATTTAAAAATAAAAATTAAAAAGATAAAATAGAATGGCGGCCTGGGAGGAGCACAGATTGAAGGTAGTGGGGAAATAAAGGGGAACGGGCCAGTTCTCCCAAAGGACTTGTTATCTCCGGTCAGCGGGAGGGTGCGGGACCACTAGTGTTGACCCAGGTGGGGGTTATGGTCCCACCTCATCAGATAATACTACAAGAACAGCGGCGACAGATGGGGGCAGCCATGACAGCCTTGCCCAGAGGACCTCCCGGGGGGTATGGGCGCTTCCTCCCAGCGGTGCACGCTGCTCTAGATGGTGATAAATTAATAAACACATGGCTGTGGCCATTTCCTACAAGAATCTGCGTGTGTATCATTATTAGAGAAGGGGAGAAGTGGGAAGTCTACGGGACAATAAGCAGAATTAACAGGAAAAGGGATTACATCATCTGGTCCAGGAGTGTCTATTTAAAGACACCTTGAAGGAATTAAATCTGATAACCTGGGAATATTCTTTGCACTCTGCCCTGCATTACACCAGTTACTGAACAGACTGCTTCCTGATAGCACAACATTACCTATGCATAATTCAAAATGTCCCTTTAAGGGCCTGTTATAATATCGGACCACACATGCGTACATCTTACCCTACTTTTATGGGAGGGGCCTAAGAAGTCTCCCAGATGGTGCCTAGATGTAAATTGTCTAGGAGACTCCAAATTTCAGGAGGAGCTCTCAAAACAGTTTTTACAGTTCTGCTTGGTAAATAAGCCCAGATCCTATGAGTGTGAAGACAATATCCCCAAAGCCCAGATGCTACAAGTACAAAGGCAATATCCCCAAGGCCCAGATGCTATGAGTGCAAAGACAATACCCCTAAAAGCCAGATGCTATGAGTGTGAAGGCAATATCCCTAAAGCCCAGATGCTACGAGTGCAAAGGCAATAGTCCTAAAGCCCAGATGCTATGAGTGTGAAGGCAATATCCCCAATGCCCAGATGCTACGAGTGCAAAGGCAATAGTCCTAAAGCCCAGATGCTATGAGTGTGAAGGCAATACCCCTAAAGCCCAGATGCTATGAGTGTGAAGGCAATCCCCCTAAAGCCCAGATGCTATGAGTGCAAAGGCAATACCCCTAAAGCCCAGCTGCTACAAGTGTGAAGGCAATATCCCTAAAGCCCAGATGCTACGAGTGTGAAGGCAATATCCCTAAAGCCCAGATGTTACGAGTGTGAAGGAACTGTAGTGATGAATGTGATTTTGTTACTACTGGCCTAGAACTGTGTGATCATTTCAAAGCAAGGGTGTACCCTAAGGACACTGTGGAACAAACTTTTGAGAATGCACTTGAACTTGATAGGAACACTTTACTGGTCAAAACTTCTCCTGAACATAAGGAACCTAGACTGAACTTTATAACAAAGTACTCTACACATAGTAAAGGGATTGAGAACATCATCAATTAGAACTGGAATGTACTGAGGTAGAACCATTGTTAAGAGAAGCCATTAAAAAATGCCAAGAATGGTGTACAAAAGAGGTACAAACCTCAGAGCCAGACTGGTACATAGTTACCAACCCCCTGAGACATCATTGGATGCACAAAGGAGGAATCCCCTGCCTCATGGCACACATCCATGTGGTAACTGCAAGTTCTGCACTTCCCTGATTAAATGCAATACATTCACTAGCTGCAACGGTAGTAAAAACTCTGAGACCAGGGACTTCATCAATTGTGTATCAGAATACACAGGCCCAGATATTCAAACTGTGCCAGGCTGTGGCGCAAGTCTGGGCGCAGCGCAACTTGGCTGCACAGGGGCGTTGACTGGGCAATATTCAACGGAGCTGCACCATGCCTCAGCATCATTGACTATTGCACCCTGGCCACCCGCAGTGTGCATGGCGCAGTGACACTGTGCCAGCACAAGTGGCCAGAGTGGAGCAGGGGGATGCACTAGTGCAAGTTCTGTTGCACTATGCACAGCAACCGCGATATTCAAAAGTGCACATGCAAATGGGGCCATAATGTATGCAAGACACAAATGGGGCCATTTGCATGCAGGTGTGCCGATCCCCAGCGACTTGTGCCTGGCGCCCTGCCAGGCAGCAGCCATCGGGGACCGACACCCCCTGCAGCGCAGCAATGTGCCCCACAGCCCAATCACGGGCATTTGAAAAATTAAAAAGAATCCAATATCCCTGGTGGTCCAGTGGGCCATTGTCAGCCCGATCATGGGCTTAAGTAAAATAAATAAGAATCCAATGTCCCTGGTGGTCCAGTGGACTGCTGTCAGCCTGATCGCGGGCTTAAGTAAAATAAATAAGGATCCAATATCCCTGGTGGTCCAGCGGACCCTCCCCACCTGCCCACTGAGCCCCACCCGCTCCCCAGTCAGCGGCGGACGGCAGCACCACCGCACTGCCGCCCGACACGTCAGCGGGGCTTCGCCCGGTGGTCCACAGCGTCAGCCAGTGGGCGTGCAATCCACCGTACTATACATTCCAGATATGAATGGATCCAATCGCATGTATCTGGGACGCTAATCTGATATAAAACTCTATGCACATTGGCTCACGCTGTGGACCAATGGGCATACAGCCCTTCGGACGGTGTCAGTCAGCGGGGCAGGGCAGCAGGCGGGTGGGTGCTGCCACCCACCGCTGACTGGGAGTGGGGCGGTTGGGCTTAGTGGGCGGGTGGGGAAGGGGGTCCGCTGGACCACCAGGGATATTGGAATCTTATTTACTTTACTTAAGCCCGCGATCAGGCTGACAGCAGTCCACTGGACCACCAGGGATATTGGATTTTTTTATTTTACTTCAGCCCACGATCGGGCTGACAGTGGTCCACTGGACCACCAGGGATATTGGATTTTTTTATTTTACTTAAGCCCACGATCGGGCTGACAGTGGTCCACTGGACCACCAGGGATATTGGATTTTTTTATTTTACTTAAGCCCACGATCGGGCTGACAGTGGTCCACTGGACCACCAGGGATATTGGATTCTTTTTATTTTACAAATGCCGCGATTGGGCTGACAGCAGTCCACTGGACTACCAGGGAGTTAGGGCGTGAGGTTTTAAACAGATGTCCACGATCGGGCGTAGGGCGCCACCACGGAGGTGCAGCGAGCTTGGGTGGCCACCACAGGTGGCAGCTGCCGTGTGCGCCCTGCAATCGGCAGCTCACCTGTGGGTGGCCAGCTGTTGATCCTTTTTTTTTTTGGATCAACTTTGTGCGGCGCAAGTAGGGGTTGCACATGCATGGCTCAGCACATCCCGGGCTGAATATCGGGATGTGCAGAGTATGCATGGGAACGCCCCCCCGCCCACCTGCGCCGCATACATTACTGATGCACTCCGGCACATCGGGGTTTGCGCCAGGTGCAATTCCCGTTTGAATATCATGCTGGGGCGCATCAGTGGGTTGTGCATGGTGCAATACTGTTGCACCATGCGCAACCCTTTTGAATATCTGGGCCATATGTGGGTAAGCACACTAGGCCTTTCAAGGCAAGGATAGGTGAGCATCTGTGGTCAATAGCTAATAATGACACTAGAAGTGCCCTGGCTATACATTGTCAAAACTCTAGGCTTAGAGATGTTTCACACACATTTAAATTCTGCTGCCCTGAGAAAGTTAAACTGGGACCCAGAGGGGGCAGTTTAGATGATAGATTGTCAGAAAGGGAATATTTTTGGATTTTTACACTGGGGGCATTGAGTCCCCTGGGACTTAATAACAAAATAGATCTTCTGCCATGCCTTAGGTGATAGTACTGCACAACTATTGTTACTAAATGAAGTGCCCTGTAAGTCAGTGCCAGTATGAACGTCTTGCTAAGCTCTAAATGTTTTTATTGTCAAATGATGTGATGCTAAATAAGTACTGCTTTTAAAAATAGATTAAATTCAGGATATATATATATTTCTCTTTTCTAGGACTGGATGGGATTGCCATGCCTGCCACCAGTATTCTCATTAAGCAATGTTGCCTCTCAAAACTGTGAGAAATTACTGTTCTTCAATACATATTACTAGTTTTTGCTAGTTTTATAGAGAGACATCCATTGGGAATTTTTTAAAATAATGTGCTGCTGTGGATTACTGAATTAAATATGTGTTCTTTGCACTAGATATTGTTATGTGAGTTGTGAACGGTGTTAATAGTTTATTTATTGATATTTTTGAAATAATTGTCACCAGGTTGGTTATATGAGAACTGTTGAAATCAATGCACATTTGTACATGTCATGCACTGTCACTTTAAATTTTCTCTATTTAACTAGTACCATAGGAGCAAGGAACCATCCCTCAATGATGTACGGTGTACGAAAGCAGTCAGGGTAGTAGTGTGATTCAGCTTCTTCTAGCTCCTTTGGGTGGCGTGTTTTATATGCTTCAAATGCTTTAAGGAATTAATTAAAAATTGACATGTTTTTGCATCAGCTAAGGAGCGCAGCTATTTGATTGATCTTTCTACGCTGTTTGGCTGCACGCACCCTCGCAGCAGTGGAGCTGTTTTGTGTGTGCCTGATTGGTAAATGACACCCTAGAAGTTTCTACTAAATCCATATGGGAAGCTCACTAAGTACTGTAACTATTAGGGATATATTATAACATAGGCTTCAACAAACAAAAAAGAAAGGGCTATGGAGTTAGGAAACTCATAACTATAGTTAAAGCATTTGCAGCACAAATATCAGAATACACAGGACCCTTCTGCAGGCCTGCTGTTGAAGATACAGTCTGAAGTATAGGATTAATTCCATCATATCCCACAGGGCACATATAGCCATGAGGAACATTAAACAACATCATTGGGAGTCTGGGGGAAAAGACCAGGAAACATTTAACATTTAGTACTCAGATGCAACAAGTCCAGCAATTTATAATTATCTGCAATAACACCCCTCAAAGGCCATATCACCTCATAAGCGCAGGACTTTAATGAGGCCTTTTGACAATTTTAGGACTGTCTATGCCAGTCAGAGGGGACCATCCCCCCCACCCCTTCCTGTTGATGGGTTCCTTGGAACAAACAAGACTGGTCTTGCTCTCGGAAGAGCAGAATATTAAGCTAAAGGCTCCCCCTTATCATACCAGAAATGAATAATGCCATCCAGTCCCTGGCAACCACCAAAACCCTTGGAACCAACTGATACCTCGCAGAATATTACCAGAGGTTACAGGAGGAGTTAACCCCCTAATACTAAAAGTCCTACAAGCAGCCTTCTCTAAAGGGAAGGTTCCCCACACTAGAGGAAAAGCATTAGTAACAGTCCTCCCCAAACACAGAAAAGACCCACATATCTAGGGAATGACAGACACATTAGTCTTTTAAACCTGGATGCCAAGATCATGGCAAAAGTTCTGGCAGCCAGATTAAAATCTTTCGGACTTATCTGATAGGGAAACGCCTGACCGTATTTATTAAATAAAAGCGGACAACCAATGTACCATTTTCATTGTACTCTGGAATGGTTGCACAATCAAAATCCCCAAGCCCTAATTAGTATAGACACAGAGAAGACATTCAACTCTGTTGAATGTGATTTTCTTTACCAAGTGATGATGCTGTTAGGTATAGGACCCTGCTTTCTCAAATGGGTACATCTGCTCTATTCAGACCCACAAGCCTCCGTGCTAATGAATACAATGGTCTCGCCTCCATTGCCACTCGATAGAGGAGCTAGGCAAGGCTGTCCCCTGTCTCTGCTCCTTTTCCTGCTTGCCATGGAACCCATGTTGCTAAAAGGTTAAAGAGTCATACCTTTGGGATAAAAATCACACTGGGTAAAGCTCATGTGAAAACGTTAACATATGCAGATGGCCTCCTGTCAGCAGTCACTGATCCAGATGCAGCTGTCCCCTGATGATACAAATCTTAAAGGAATTTCAAGTAACCTCAAGGCTTAAAGGGGAACAGTCAGCACTAAGGGCCCCAAACTCAGCTGTGGGGCTTGTCCCATTTAGCACTTTGTATCCAAAAACAAAAAAATGTTACTTACTGTTTACTGAGAGTATAGCAGATTGCATGAAGCTGATTCTGCTGACTCCCAAGCTGACATTTCATTTTCATTTTTTAATTTTAACCAGGAAGTGGACGGGGCACAGCCCTTTTTCAGCCATGCCTGACACTGAACAACAGACAAACAGTTACAGCCAGCCATATAAGAATACAGTTACATACAATTTAATAACTTCACAGACAATTACACATGTTCTCTGTAACAAGAAATTGCAGAATCCCTTGAAACTGACATCAGAGCAAGGCTGCGTAAATGGGAGATTCAGTAGCCCGCAGTACATGTTAGAGCTCTTATAAGCTCAGATCAGATGTTTGTACCAGTCCTGCTGTTCTTCCAGGGCTACACAGAGTCCTCTGTGACTGGATGTAGCCTCAGGAGGACAGTGACACCAGCAAACAAAAGATCAGGGCTTATAAAATCTCTAACATGCACTGCAGGCTATTGAAACTCACACTGCTGCAGCCAATCGCTGACATCAGCTGCAGGGGATTCTGGGATTTCTGGTTACTGCAAATAACAGCTTGAGAGTGAGCAGAATCAGCCTGATACAATCTAGTTCACTGCAGTAAACAGCAAATAAACTTGAGAGTCAGCAACATCAGCCTGATACAATCTAGTTCACGGCAGTAGACAGTAAGTAAACTTGAGACTCAGCAGAATCAGCCTGATACAATCTAGTTCACGGCAGTAAACAGTAAGTAAACTTCAGAGTTAGCAGAATCAGCCTGATATAATCTTCTTTACTATAGTAAACAGTAAGTTAAAAAATGTTTTTGCACATAACATGCAAACTGGGACCATACCCACATTTGGGTGTGGGGTTCTACGTGCTGACTGCTCCTCATTAAAATAAATAGATCCAACGCACATATCCTTCTCCTGACTTTCACACCTGCTCCACAACAGCTTCTAGGCTGGCAACTTGAGCAGGTACCTTGGAACGCCAATCTCCACCCAAATTAACTTACTGACAAGTCTTAATCTAGACTCACTAATGATAGAACTGGAACAAGACTTCCTTTGCTGGAAAAGTCTTGTGGATAACAACACAGCATATAAAATGATGGCAACCATAAAACGAATGTACTGTTTCACAAACCTCCCGACTCTCATCCCAAAGGAGAAACTGGAGGGAATTTATTTTTATTTATTTATTTCAATTTATTTCAATTCTAGGATTACAATTACCTTTGAGCCCAGGGATCTTTTACAAAGGTTCCACATCAAGACAATTGGTATCACATAACAATAGACGAAATTGTTACACAAATAAGGGTAAAGGATATCAAATTAATTTCGAACAGACAGGAAGAGGGTAAAGTGGAAAGGAAGAGGACAAGAGGGGGAAGGGTGGTAGAAAGAAATGGGAGGGGCAAAGGCGGGAGGTAAGAAAATGAGAAGGGAGGAGAGGAGAGGTGGGGGGGTAGGTAAGGATATGAAGGGGGGTGGGGTGAAGCAGCCAGGAAGGTGGCATTGTCAAGTGCTAGAGAGCGGATGGGGCAGAGGCCAAACTAGGGCAAGTGCGTTATGTAAGGAGCTAGATATAGGAGAGCGGTAGCAGAGCGGTGTTGCATAGACATTATCCATGACAGTCGCAGATGCTGGAAGCGACCAGGGAGTTTTGGAGCCTGGATTTGAAGGCCCCTAGCCCAGTGGTATTGATAGTATCATTGACAAGACCATTAAACCAAGTGGGTGCCCTGTAGGCGAATGAACGCTGGCCAATGGCTCTGCGGCAGCGAGGGATACGGAAAAGTTGTGGCTTTGATCCCCTAGTAATTCTGGAGCTGGTTTTCATTTGAAGGAGTGAACAGACCCCAGGAGGGGCAGTTCCCAACTGTATTTTCTTAGCAACCACGCACATTTGGTACTGAATTCTACTATCAAGTTGAAGCCAGTTAGCTTGTGAGTAGAGGTCACAGGTGTGTGTGAGCCGTTCGGCCCCAGTGATGAGTCGACAGGCCTTGTTTAGGGTGGTAGTAATCCTTCTGAGTGCAGTGGTAGTGGCAGTGCCATAGATGACAAGACCATAGTCAATCTGGGAGATGATGGAGCTTTGAACTGTGGCAAAGAGGGCCTCTTTAGTCAGGTGCCAATGAAGCCAGTAGAGGAAGCCCAGTCTAGTACACAGTTTTAGCGACATTGGTTATATGGGTTCCAAAGGACAGGTGTGGGTCTAAGGTGATTCCTAGGTATCTGAAGGAGTCAACCTGCTCCAGGGAGTCCCCAAGGCAGGTGTTTAAGGAGAGTTGGTGGTGTTAGTGCTTGTTTTGGTGGCTGGTGAAAATCATGGTCTTCGTTTTTTTTTCTGGTTAAGGATTAACTTATGTTCTTTGAACCAGCTTTCAACAGAGGTGAAGCCGTGTTGAAGGGTTTGTTGCAGGTGGCTTGGGTCATGATGAGAGGCAAGAATCACCACATCATCTGCATAGAGTATGACTTGCTGAGAGGTGGAGTCGGGGAGGGAGGGAGTTGAGGAACAGGCTGAACAGCAATGGGCCCAGGATGGAGTCTTGGGGGACACCGGAGCGAACCTGTTTAGTGTCAGAGACCACGCCTGATATTTTTTACACATTGGGACCTGTTGTCAAGATAGCTATTGAACCATTTCACTGATTCCACAGAGAGGCCAATGTTCAGTAGCTGATGAAGCAGGAGGCGGTGGTGGACAGTGTCAAAAGCCTTTGACAGGTCGATGAATGTAGCTCCAGTTAGGCGACCCTGATCAAGGGAGTTGTGTATGGCTCCCATAAACTCAAGAAGTGCCATGGCAGTGCTGTGTCCTTTTCTAAATCCATGTTGCTGCCGGCAAAGGATGTTGTACTTGTCCAGATGATCAGTGAGCTGGTCTGCTACTATCCATTCCAGGGTCTTAGAGAGGGGTGGCAGGATAGAGATAGGTTGGTAGTTTACTTGTTAGGTCCGGTCACCACCTTTATGGATAGATGTGACAGTTGCTGCCTTCCATTTGTCAGGGAATTGGCTGAGAGAGAGGGAGATATTAAAGATCCTGGTGAGAGGCCCCAGAACCTCGTCTAGAGTGAGGGACAGAAGTTTGAGGTCCAGAGTGTCAGCACTTGCTATAGTGTTTTTGATGGCTTTGGAAATGTATTTCCTGACGGTATTTTTGTTTACTGCTCTGAAGTAGAAAGGGGGGACAATTTTTAGGTGATGACTGATGGGTGGGAAGAAGAGGGTCACTGTCGTTGAAAAAGTCAGGGGGGGAGATGCTTCTGAGGTCAGTGAAGGCATCATTAAAGGTGTTGGCTATGACTTTTAGGTCCAGGATAGTATTCCCGTTTATTGTGATAGCAGTAGGGGGTGATTTGGACTCCTTCCCGGTAACATCTTTAATGTTATTCCAGAATGCTCTTGCATTTTCCCATGTGTCAGCGGGTACAGTCTTGTAGTATTCAGATTTCTGTTGGCGTATGGATTTGGTGCAATCATTTCTAGCTCTTTTGAAATTTTGGATGTCCGCCTGTTTTCCTGTTTCTCTGGCTAGTTCTCAGAGGTGGTCCCTGTGTTTCAGCTTTTTTAAGAGGGAACCCGTGAGCCAAGGATTGCAGAGGGGTTTAATTTTTGCAGAATAGAAGCCCTATTATCCAAATTCCCGTGGGGGAAGGGAGGCAAAGACCCCATTTAAGCCTTACAAACTATGCACCCCAGGCATTATTTAATTTATTTAAAAGAGTTTAATCAGGTAAACATACAGAGATATACAACCAATTTTGTTTACAGATGTGACCTGAGGGAAGGGGAAGGGGGGCACGTACAAACATAATGGTGTTTAAATGTAAAAATGTTCTAGGGTCCTGGGGATCTAATGGAAAAATTAACCATAAAAACAGGAACCTGCTGTGAACTTACCCAAGCTGAATCCTATAAGTACTTGGGTTTATGGATTGATTCACGGTTAGATTTTGGTTTCCATATTGAACAAGTCTGTAAAAAAGTCTCTCAAAAACTAGGGGCCTTGAGAAGGCATAAACAATGTATGTCTCGGGGAACTAGGGACATCTTGGTAAATTCAATTATGGTGCCTTTGATTGATTATGGGTGTGTGGTCTATAGAACTGTTAAGTAAATGTAATATGTTAAAGCTGGACAGATTACAATATAAATCAGCTAGATTTTTTTTAGGTATTAAAGGCCCCTTCATTAACCATCACCACTGTGATTTGATATCTAATATAAATTGGGTCCCCTTCGAAATAAGAAGAGATAGAATTTTGAGTAATTTCATGTATAAATATGTAAATGATCCTGTCCCAGAATATCTAAAAGACAAATTGGCACTGAACACCTTAAGTTATCCACTGAGGGAAATCAGAGGAAGGGATTTTAAGATTCCACACATTAAGACTAAATGTGGTAAACAAAGATTTGATTATCTAGCTGCTATTCAATGGAATGCATTGTCTCCTACCGTACGTAACAAGCTATCATACCAAACATTCAAATCTGCTCTCGAGGCTTCGTACTCCTTCAAATGTACCTGCTACAGATGAATTTTACATTTTGTGATTTGTTATACTGACTGTATTGTTTTAGAAGCTATGTATTTGTAACACTCATGTCCTTTGTCTAATGTTTGTATAACTTTTGTAAACAGGATGACCCTGAAAACAGGCTTTGCCTAGTGTCTTATCCTGGTGAAATATAAAAACAAATTAAACTAACTAAACATATGCAGAAAAATGTTTAAAATAAAAGATAAATATAGTATAAAAAAAAAAATCAGTGGTCACAATATTCAACAGGTATGCTCAACAAGTAGGTGACAACTAGACGACAATGGTTAACCTGCAAATCAGGTACCATCACAGTAGGACACAATTAGATTTCTGAGAAGCAGTTTAGCAGAAGCAATGCTGGAGGGTGAGCTGTTTCCCAAGGTAAGGTTGTTCCATACCTAAGGGAGTCTATAGAAACACAGAAACATGACTCAATTTTCAGAGCCCTGAGAATGCCACAAGTCCGTGGTGCTCCGATTGTTTGGCGCAAGGGGCTTGCGGCATTCTTCTGGCTGGACAAATGCTGCGGTTAGACCAGCTTCTTCCTGCTCTAACTTGCACTATTTTGGAGACCCCTTTTAATGGAGCTTTTGCCACATCTTTTCTGCAAGCTGCTGTAAATTGAGGAAACTGTTGCAGCTGCACCCGATGACTAAAATCGGGTGCAGCTGCATCGAAGGACTTTGACGCAGCTGTGCCAAAAAATGGATTTGACGCAGGGCTTGGTGGAAGTCCTGCATCACCCTTTGAAACTCAAGCCCATAGAATTTGATGGCAGATAAGGACCTTTTGGCCCTCTTCAGTCTGCCTATTTCTCCCTACCTACAATATTACCACAGACCATGCCCGATCCATTGTTCTTTCTCCCTCCCCTCTTCCTTTCCACTATGATTCCCTTGTGCTTATCCTATGCATTCCTGAACCCTATCACTGTTTTTTGTCCCCACCACCTCCACTGGTAGGCTATTCCAGGAATCCACCACTCTTTCTGTGAAGAAGTACTTCCTCACATCTCTTCAGAATCTACCTCCCCCAACTGCATAGCATGTCTCCTTGTTCTTGAGCACCTTTTTTTCTGAAAAAATACTTCCCTCTTGTACCTTATTTACCCCCTTGGGGTATTTAAAGGTTTTTATCATATCCCCCTTCTCCCTATACTGTTCCAGCATGTACAGTGAAGCTCATTAGGATCAAGTGCAGTGTCACAGTTTCCCTGCATGACAATAGGCATTAACTCCCATTGAAACTGTATTGTTCCCTGCAGTAACTCTACTGCAGAATTCTGTAGAGTTGGGCTTGATCCTGGTGAGCTTCACTGTACATATTGAGGTCCTTTAGTCTCTCCTTGTAGGGCTTTTGATGCAGACATTACACCATTTTAGTTGGCTTCCTCTGGACTGCCTCCACTCTATGTCTTTCTGGAAATGTGGTCTCTAGAACTGTACAAAGTACTCTAGGTGGGGTCTTAGCAATGATCTACACAAAGAGGCAACACTACTTCTCTCTCTCTTTCTGCTGATGGTACCCCTCCCTATATACCCCAGCATCTCTCTAACCCTCTCTACTGCCTTATTGCATTATCTGGCCACATTTAGGTCATCCAGTATGATTACACCCAGATCTCTTTCCTGCTTGGTGTTCGCAATGCCACTCCACCCATTTTGTATTCTGCCCCTGGGATTCTGTGCCCAAAGTGCATTGTTTTGCACTTTTTTGCATTGAAACCCACCTGCCATACCCCTGACCATTCCTATAGTTTTCTCAGGTCTCTGTTCATCCTTTCCATCACCCCCGGTATGACCACCCTACTACAGATTTTGGTGTCATCTGCCAAGAGGTAGACTTTCCCTTTCAGCTTCTTTGCAATGTCACTTATAGAGACATTAAAGAGGACTGGTCCTAGCACTGATCCCTGAGGCACTCCACTGGTCACCGTCCCTTCCTCAGAGTGAACTCCTTTTACCACCTCGCCTATCCCCTGACCAATTTCTTATCCAATTTACCACCTTTGGACCCACTCCTAAGCTTCCCAGCTTGCTTACTAGACTCCTGTGTGGAACAGTGTCAAAAACTTTACTGAAATATAGGCAGGCCACTTTCACTGCTCCACCGTGATCTAATTCCTTGCTCACCCTGTCAAAAAAGTCTATCAGATTCATTTGATATGACCTCCCTTCTATGACACCATGCTGCCTCATGTCTTGTAACCCACTGGAGTCAAGATATTCCACAATCCTTTCCTTCAGCAGTCATTCCATTAACTTTCCCACCAATGATGTCAGGCTGGCTGGCAAATAATTGCCAGCCTCCTCCCTGCTACCACTTTTGTGAAGGGGGACTGCATCCACCCTCATCCAGTCCTCCAGTACCACTCCTGCTTCCAGTGAGCTGTTAAATAAAACTGTCAGAAGTGTAGGCAGTATTTCTCTGTGCTCCCTCAATATCCTTGGATGCACCCCATCTGGCCCCATTAAAGCAAGTTGCCCAGAATTCAGTTTGTGACATGGGACAATGAATCTGTTACCAGAGTGGGAACAAAGATGATGTGCAAACAGAGCAGCAGGGATAAGGAGGGAGCACAAGTACCTTGGGAGCTTGTTGAGCCAATGTTTAAATCCATAGAGAGTAATGTGTTATACATGTCTGTCAAACGGTAAAGGCCAAACCAGGCATACATTATGTGTGCAATGATGCATCTAGGCAGGGTCTTGGAGGATAAACCTACAGGGGGTATTGTTTAAGGTGCACAGTTACAGTATGTTAACTGGCATTTTGGGATGACATTGTAAACCACGTACCCAAAATCAACAAATGATACATAAATTTAGTTTAGTTGCCATATTGGTCCTTGTAAGAACAGATCCAGAAGCAAATGGTTTGATACCTTTTATTGGACCAACTTAGATGTCACAAAAAGAACAGAATGCCTAAGCTTTCAGACCAACCAAGTCCTTCCTCAGAAGCTTATGACAGTTATCAGAAAATCACAAACTATTTCCATTTCTGATTGTGTGGTTACACCACAAAACAGACAATTCAGGATACAGGGGGAAATTTACACGTACATCAGAGAGTGTTGTTGATTTTATACAATGCAAGATACAGTATGCCCTCACACAGGGTATGTAGGAGAGACAAAGCAAGCATGCCACACTAGAATGAATGCACACAGACATATTATTAATTTGAGGATGACTGACAAACCAGTGCGGCAACACTTCTCTCAGAATGACCACTCAATCACAGATATGTCAGTAATGGTCTTAAAAGGGTATTTCAAAAGCATACAGCAGAGACAGCCTTCAGAGATCAGGCTTATTTTACTTCTCAATTTGGTGTAAGATTCAATGAAAATAGATTTTGGGTTTATGTCACATTATTCTACTTAAACTGCCACAGACCTTTATTTCAAAGGGTTGACATATAATAGGACTTCAGCATGTCTTTTTTTGTTGTGTGTGTGTTTTGTTTTCTAGTTATCAACATGTTGGTTTTTCATGACAGAACTATGTGTGTGTGGGGTTGGGGCACAGTGTGTTTTTTTATGAGGGGGAGGTTGTGTATGTGAGGAGGGTATGGTGGGGGGTTTGTGGTTATATTGAGGTAGGCTTATATTCAGGTACATGGCATAATGATGTTGCAGTGTGTTATGACCCTTAGTTCACATACATAGTGAATATTTACTTTCTTCTAACTAGTTTTTTCACCAGAAGAGACAGGTTAATTCCATTGGATTTTATTCAGATTTCTTAGACTGTTGCTTTACATATAACAGTTTTATTATATACTGTCACTTTTTTTGAACTCTGAACATACTAGGGTGCATGATCTCACTCACTTGGGGGTCCTTGATAGGTTTAATTCCATTAGGTAAATAGTGCAGTGATTGGTGTAATTGATGGTGTGTTATGACTCTTGGTTCACATTCATAGTGAATATTTACTCCCTTCCAACTAATTATCTTCCTTGGGGGGGTATTTCCATTGTGTTTTTATTCAGATTCCTTAGACTGTTACTGTACATATAGTAGTATGATTATAAACTGCCACATTTTTTAACTCTGTAGATACTGAGAAGCATGATTCCATTTCCTTGTTTCGTTTTTTTTTTGACAGGGTGAATTTCATTGGGTTATATTGTAGCAACTGGTGCATATTGAACCATTAACATATTAGGATGCATGGTCTCTTTTTGGGGGGGTCTTTGACAGGATTGTTTTTTAATTTGGCTTGTATAATGACAATTGTTATTATCTTGTATAATATCATGTTACAGCACTGAAGATCTTAAGGTTTACAGAATATAGTAACTAGTTGAGTGTATAATTAGGAAAATGTCTCCAGATAGGTTGTATAATGTAAAAATATTGATTTTTTTAATTTATTTATTGAAAATAACCAGAATTACAATCCTTAGTGAAACAGTTGCTCACACTAGAGAAACTCTACTTTAAACCTTCTTTATGCCATATATAGAAAATTTTTGTTATATAAAGGAGTGGTTAGGGCACCACAACTTGCAGTTTAAATACCACAAAGCTCCCCTGCTTGCACATGTATTGCATGGCCATTATGGTGAAGCTAAGTCTACACTAGCTGATTCCAGCATCCCTGCAGACCCCTTAAGGTTGGCAAAAGAACAAGGCTTTGAAAGTGCGCCACTATAGGGGTGATATCAGGTATTAAAAAAAGAGGATTGTACAGTGGCACTTTTCAAACTTAAAAGCTGATTGGTTAACTGATTGTTTTATCCATGAGTAAATCACAGTATACCTGGTCAACCACATCTGCAGTCACATCAAGAATCAGTCTGACCATCAAAAATGAACTCATGAAATACGCTGTGTTGGCTTTGCCTCTAACCACTTCCTCCTGGCTCCCCTCTGAGGTGGTTTTTACTCTCAACTCTGGTCCATTGGGACATTTGCCAAAGCATCGCAGCCATTAAATCCACATACCTCAAATGTTTCCAATAAACAAACAGGCCAGAGTGGCTTATTACATTAAAAAAAAAACCACTCCATTTCCATTCAGAAACAGAAAAAGAAAGTACTGTTATGCGAGGTCCCCACTCTTTAACTGGCCTCCCACCATGCACCTTAGACAAACCTTACATTATGTACATATACATATATATATATATATATATATACATATACATATATATAGACAAATGATTACTAACTTGTAGGGCATTGGCATTTACCGTACAAGTGTAAGTATTAGGAAACATTGTGATCATGATTTTATTCTATTTTACCTTGCTTAGTAACAACATATAATATGCCAAGACACCAGTGTCTTTGTATATTTTCTGAGAAGTCATTATATAGTCTGCACTTCCACCTTTTGGATTTATGTATTACTGCACTATATCCTGTACCTTGTAGGAATCATTTGTTTCACATTTTAGCTGACATTACAAATAATATATAAGCATAGATAACACTGTGGAGCCACTTAACTTTTAGTCAATAGAGCTTATTTTATGTATCTAGTCTTCTAAGTTACCATGACAATAATTATAGTATATAACCTGCTGTATTATGTATTCCCCTTGACACCTTCTTCACTTCTTGGGGTATTTGGGAAACTTTCAGCTCCCACTATCTATGGTAAGACCTGCTTAGGGCAACTGTTTATCTTTTGTGTAATAAACAAGCTTTATTACCCAATATGCCACTAGTCCATGTCTCTTTTGCATTTCTATGACTGCAAAGAATATGATCAGGGTCAAGTATCCTCACATATTGGCAACCGTGTGCAGACAGTCTGGATTTGCAAAGTTTTATGACTTGTTTGATCACCCCTTCCCTGCAGGTAGTAAGTAGGTGTACACACCCGTACCACCTCACCCATACTTTTAACTTCATAGCATCTTGTAAAGCCTGGCTGCTTACTGGGCTTGGTTGATGCTGACTTACCTTGTTCAATGGCAATTTTGAATTGCACAATTGTGAGAGTACAGTATCCCAACTGTCTGTTGGTTTGCCTGCTGTGGATCAATACACAGCACGGTGTCCACTGATGGGTTAATATTTTGTGTTTCCCAAAACTTTTATGGTATCACTATGTCTACATCTAATATCTGTGCAGACTTGAGACTTGATGTCTCTAACTTCCTTACCTCCCATGGAGGCTGGAACAATTTCACGCTGGATGCAGATCACTCCAATAACCCTGTGCTGGGGATTTCAACCCAGTACTCCAAGGTGAGGCAAACAGCCAAAAAGTGTGATGCTAAAGGGCTGTTAGTCATAGCTCTATATGCTGCTCTAGAAGCCTCTGAATCAAGGTTTCATTCCCTTGAACTGCAACTCTCACCTCTTAAGAAAAAGATGGGATTGCAGACATCTGAAAGTTTGAAAATGGAGCAGCGGCTCGAAGTAGAACTTCAGTCATTGCGCAATAAGAATGAGACTGTTTTGCACTGTTTTGTACAGGGTAATGATCGAGATTTAAGTATGTTGAGGGATGAATGTGCTGGGCTGAGACAGGATAAGAGATAGGTGTTACAGATGAATGATTTGTTGAGTGAACGAATGAGACTTCACATGAGAAGTTGGATGAGATGAGAGATGACCTGAAATGGATAAGTGAAGAATTGGATAGGGACAACTGCGAGTTAAGCGCCATATATACAATGTTACAGAAAGAAGTTGCGAAAGAGGTGGCGCAGAACATTGCAAAAGTTAGTCACAAAGGTTGTGGAGAAAAGATGGTGAAACTGCGCCATCAGCGAGAAGTGCTGGCTGGTCACATCAGGGCAATGGGTGGGTTTTACTACATACCCATCGACCTTACATCATCCGGTGATGACGATTCTCATGATGACACCTACCAAGATGGTGCCCAGCCACACTCTCACTGTGATCCAGTATCCCACCGCCACCCACAAGATGGCGGATCCCCATACTACGACAGCACTATCCTACGTCATTAGCAGAATGACGAATATTATGTGCACTACCAAGACGGTGACCCCCATGCTGGGGGGAGGTCAAGGCCTAGGAATGACCCCTCTGAATGCCATTCTGACAAGGGCCGACAAGCCGGACATTGATCAAATGATCGAGGCTACCCTCACTAAGACAGGCTTGTCTGAGGAAAGCAAGGAAGCCTTCAAAATGCATCTGGAATAGATGATGAAGAACGCTGCTGCCCAGGCCTCCATTGTTCACACTGTGGCTGATGCCGCAGCAGAGGCCACCCTTCATGAAGCATAAGACCTGAACCCTTCCCCCAACCGTGTGCACAATAATCCCCTTCAGTTGGACCACTCCGTGCAGCAGATTGCCGACAGCATAGGCCACATGAACCCTAATAACAATCTTAGTTGCCATTTGAAGAAAGTATGTTCCAGATGTAAAATACTCAGCCTGCTGGCAGACTACCAGGTACATATCCTCCAGCAGACCATAGACCCCAGCCTCTGGGTGAAACTCCCAGAGGTGGCCGGCCAGACACGAAGGCGACTTTTGATGAGATCACAGCTGAACTAATTTCCTCACACAACCCAGGTGTGATTGGCATTTTTGGCCTACCCCATGAAACAAACTGCCAAAGAAAGCCCAGTGACATACCACCAAAGGCCATGGATGGCACATCGTGCTGGCAAGCATCTTTCAAGTGAAGTTGCATATGCTGACCTAATTTAGTACAAGAACTTGTACCTCCGGAACATGATTCTGGCCATCCGTGAAAAAGCTGAGCGTGTGATTTTCCCCAGAATGGACAAATCTGAAGACTTTCTTTGGAAGACCGAGCGGGTTTACCAGCTCTACCTCAGAGATCTGAATTCAGGTTTGAAAATGGTGTCCGCGGTGCAATCCACCGGTGAGTCCACAATCTACTACACAGTGAAGGACAAGGCCCAAGACAAAAAGGCCATACCCTCAGACAACAAGGAGCACTCCCAGTCTGGAAGTGGAAACCGGAACCATAATAGGAGTAACAAACAGAATAGGAACAGCACTAATTCCAATCGGGGCAATCGAAATCATCGATCAGGCCTTTCTTACTTCGAGATCACAGAGGAGAACAACAACCTCCACAACCTCCTCGGGCATCTCCAGTCAGTGATGGACTCAGTCCCGGCACCCTCCATTGCAGTATTAGCTCCAGCACCACAGGTCTCACTAGGCCAAGGAGATACAGGAGCCTCCTCAGATCAGGGCACACTAGGCCTGAACCCTGAGGCCACACCCTTCATTGCAGCTATGCAAGACCTGGAAGAGACCCAACCGGAACAGGCCAACCTTCTTCTCCAGGAACTCCCTAGTGGTGGCAGTTCAGATTGACAACTACAGGCCCAAGTCCATATTGTGAACAAGCTCACACTTAACACAGATGGTAGGCCTTGCACTGAGACCATGGTCAGGGTCCGCCAACTGACTATTCTGCTAGATACAGGCGTGGCTGTGTCTGTATTGCATGATGAAGATCTGGCAAATTATTCCTGGTCCACCAGATGAAGGACCAGCACATCAGTTGTGGATGGCTCAAGGCTATACACCTACCACTCTATTATACTTCCCGTGGTAACAGGCAACCTCAAGATGACTCATACCTTTGATCTCATGGTAGTACATGATCATCCCAGCATCCTGGGTATTGATTTTCTTGCACTACATGGCTGTGTGGTGCATCTGTCTAACATGTTCCTGATCCAGATCAGGAGACAATACTATGCAGTCATGATCTCTGATTCACATGTGGTTGCATCTATTTCTACCAATGACAAGGAATATGACATCATAGCTCTATTTCAGACACATGAGTTTTTCAAGAAACTCCTACCCATCCTGCAGAAGCATTTGGATGTTTTTGCCATACACAAGCATGACTGTGGGAGAATGCAGATCATAATCAAAATTCCAGGCCCAGCACATAACAGGCAAAGACAATCCCCCTTTCCTGCTGAGGTCTTACCATCACTCAGAGAAACCGTTCAGTCACTCCTCAAACAAAGTGTGATCAGGCCTTGTGTCTTGACCATCAACTCACCCATTTGGCCAGTGAAAAAGCCCACAGGATCTTGAAGACTCACTATTGATTACAGGAGACTTAATTAAACTACTCCTAGTTGCTCACCCACAGTAGCATCAGCACCTGATATGCTCAAACTGCTAACCCCAGATCATGGATGGTTTAGCACCCTTGACATCTCCAATGGCTTTTGGCTCCTAGGTCGGGAAAGTCAGTGTACTGTAAGTTTACATTTACCCTTGAGAGTCAGCAGTACACATGGACCTGCTTACCTCAGGGCTTTCCACAATACTCCCCCCACCTTCCATCTGCACATGATGGACGCTGCGCAGGGTTTCTCTGCCCCACAATGTCTTCTGCAGTATATGGCTCATATACTGTTGCCAGCTACCACCAAGAAACAACATTTTGACCTCCTTGATGAACTACTGACCCTCTTACAGAGGGAAGGCCCCAAATCTAATCCTGCAAAAGCACAGCTCCGTCAGAAAAAAGTCATCTTTCTTGGCCTGTGCATAACAGAATAGGGCAGAAGCCCAGCTTGGAAGAAAATCCAAGGCCTACAAGATCTGTCACTACCCACCAGTGTGGAAACACTCAGACATTTCCTGGGAATGGTCAACTATTCCGGGGACTTTATTTGTGATTTTTTACTGAAGGCTGCCCCTCTGTATGAGCTCCTGAAAAAGTATGTTCCCTGGACTTGAAGCCCAATCCACACTCAGGCTGTGACACTTCTGAAACAGGCCCTGGCCTCTGTTCCAGCCTTAGTGAATCCCAATCCCACTTTACCTTTCCATCTAGAATCAGCCACTTCAGACATTGTTATGTTTGCAGTCCTTGCCCAGAAAGTGAATGGTACCTTGATACCTATTGCTTATGCATCTCAAATGCTGTCACCAGTGGAACCGAAGTATAGTCTTTGTGAAAGGAACCTTCTGTCTACCTACTGGGCTGTTAAGCATTTTCTGTATATCATTGGGTGCTCACCTATTATTCTGAATACAAACCACACCTCCACAACTTTCTTGCTATCAAGCAGAGTAAAGGATGGATCAGCATCCAGCACCAGACTGACTCGCTGGCCTCTCCTTCTCCAGGACCATGACATACAGGTCCTCCCTGCCAAAATGCCCTCAATTTTAGCCCATTGTCTTCTGTACCAAGGAGCACCACATGACTGCACACTCCAACCACACGACTTGCCTGAACCAGGCCCTTATCTTCCTGCTACTCCAAAACTCCTTGCTGACACCTCCTTATGCCACGTCTTTACTGATAGCTCTGCCTCATACTACCAAGGAGAATAGGTAGCCAGGTTTGGAGTGCTCAACATGCATCCTAATGGTAACACTGTTCATGTTTCTAAATGCTGCAGTGTCGTATCATCTCAGTATGCAGAGTTGACAGCTGTGGCCTGTGCCCTAGAACTGATACAACATGGCGTTGAGGACACCATCATCTTTACAGACTCCAACTGGGTTTGTTGCTCTCTGACCAAATTACTACTTTTCTGGCAGAACTCCTTTGCATCTTCTGATGGCATCCCCAGCAAAGTACAGACCACTCTTTGTCTACATTCACGAGCTGAACCAACACTTTAAACACAAATTGTTCATTCAAAAGCGAAGGCTCACTCATAGTCTAACCCATAACATTCTTTCAATGATCGAGCAGACACTCTTGCCAAAAAGGGTGCTCAAGGGGGAGAGACATGGGAAATGGCTCACCTCGATGCTCTAGTAGCTGTACAGGTAGCTGCTATAAAGAAGAAACCAGAACCTTTTATGCCATTGAACTTGTCCATAGCACAGAAGTTTGGCCCTCAATTGAGAGAAGTGTTCAGAATCCTTGACAAAGGAACTGAAGAAGAATCGCCTACTCACAGCCCTTACAAGAGGCATGCAAACCAACTGCATCTATCTCAGGACAGTAAACTGATCTGGTATGTCTGATGACTCAAACTACAAGCTGTGGGCAGTTCCTGAATCCCTGAGATCTGAATTAATTCACCAGGTAGATAACACCCCAACTAGTGGGCACCATGGAGTGGAAAACACACTCCAGAGACTCAAAACTGTTGGTTGGTGGCCAGGCATCACCAAGGACATCAGACATTACACAGCAAATTACCTAATTTGTGTCCAAAATAATCTGGCCCCAACTAAGCGAAATGCCAAATTACTTCCTCAGAGACAATCTGGCCCTTAGCATGCAATCCAAATTGATTTTATTGGTCCCCTGATCAATACCAGCAGGAACAACAAGTACGCACTTGTGGTCACTGATCTATTTTCCAAGTGAATTGAAGCTTTCCCCACTAAGAATTGTACAGCCAAGGCAACTGCAAAAGTCCTGGTAGAACAATTGTTCTCCAGGTGGGGCCTACCTCTTATTAAGTGTTTAGCATTTAATATATATATATATAGACAAATTATTACTAACATGTAGGGCATTGGCACTTACCATACAAGTGTAAGTGTCAGGGAAACATTGTGATCATGATTTTACTCTATTTTACCTTGCTTAGCAACAGCATATAGTGTGCTAGGTCACCAGTGTCTTTGCGTATCTTCTGAGAAGTCATTTTATAGTTTGCACTGCCACCTTTTAGCTTTATGTATTACTGCACTATATCCTGTATGAATCATACCTTGTATGAATCCTTTGTTTCACATTTTAGCTGACATTACAAATAATATATAAGCATAGATAACACTGTGGAGCCACTTAACTTTTAGCCAATAGAGCTTATTTTATGTATCTAGTCTTCTAAGTTACCATGACAATAATTATAGTATATAACCTGCTGTATTACATATTCCCCTCAAGACCTTCTTTGCTCCAGCTTTCAGCTTCCAATGTCTAGGGTTAAACCTGCTTAGGGCAACTGTGTATCTTTTGTGTAATAAACAAGCTTTATTAACCAATATGCCATCCTCCATGTCTCTTTTGCATTTCTATGACTGCAAATAATCAGATCAGGGCTAACTACCCTAATAGTACCATCTCGACAGGTAGTCACCCGTAAGCACAGATTGTTATTAAGGGCATCCCTTCAGCGGTTACAACATGCTCTGTCAGCAAAACATGCTCCATTTTGTATCAGTCACTCGCTCCCACCTCCGTTGTGCTTCTTCAGCTCTCGGTCACATCACATGACTCCCATGCTCTACAATTTCCCACCCAATTACCCAAACTGAAAATCATTTAAAAAAAAACTCAGGTCTCAGTCCAGCTGCAGGAAGACCGAAGCTCACTCTCTCTCCCTCACCATACAGTGTCGGTCTCTCAATCTGCTAGCTGCTCATCTTGACTTCCACGCCACACACGTCTGTTGATAACTTTATGATGTAACAAAAAACAGCGTTCTAACAATCAGTGCAGATGGTAGAGTGAGAGTGTATGAGTGTGTGCGTGTGTGTGTATGTGTGTGTCGCTACCTAGCAGCAGGGTACTATTTTACATACAGAGGAAGACTATCACACAAAATCAATTAAAAAATCAGTTTCATTTAAAAATAAAAAACACTTTACTCTTATAAAAAAAAATCTTTACTTACTACGTATTATATAATTGCAATAACCACTCCAAGGTGTGAGTTATGTTTGGATTTATTCACACCTTGTGTGGATTTGGTCACTCGGCCGCAAACCACAACAGACATGAGAAAATCTCTGGCAGGCTGGCAGTATAGCCTAGAGATTAGAGTAACAAGCTATGAATGAGCTTGGTACATCCAGCAGAAAGACTTGGGTTTGATTCACATAACCTCCACTTGCATACTGTGTGACTCTGAGCAAGTCACTTAACCTCCCCAGTGCTCCCCGGTTGACCCTAAAAACAGGCGTCTGTGCCTAGTGGGACTTATCCAGTTACCAAAAAAGTAAATAAAGCAAATAAAAAAATTCCAGCATAATCCACACCCTGCTGTGGTTTATTGCTAAATTAGATCACCGTGCTCCTATGGCTATTTTCAGCCAGGAAGCTTGGCGCCAACTGTTTAAAGCAAGGAGTGCCTCCTTTTCAGCACTGGGGACCTCTGAGCCCTCATGACTATATTGCAAATTGTGTGGAAGGGTCCCAGCCTATAAATTGGACCTAATGGCACCAAAAGGAGGTCCTAATTCAGATTTAATTTAGACATCAACATGGATCCTTGTTTCATTTAAAAACTCAGCTCATAGATTCAACCTAAACAAACATGAATTCTGGAGTTATTTGCCAGATCTGTCATGCCCTAGCATCCCTAGAAGGCCCATCATGAGAAACTGTCAGACCTCCACTGACAAATGCATTATAAGCTGGACTTCCTTCTTGCCCAGAATAATATGGTTAATCTACTCAGATCTGTCTAAGTAAAAGGTCCTTATACTCCTAAAGCATAACTGACATAAAAAGGAATTGACATAGTCATGGCACCAGGGGAATGGGAGTGCTGCCTCAGGTAATCTCTGATGTCACATACCAGTTTATTCAAAAGAAGTTACTCCACAGATATTCTTGACAACGTGCACTTCGGTGAATGTTGAAGCTTGTTTCTAGTTAGGTCAGCTGTTTGTAACTCCATTGGCACATTAAAACTTCTGAAGCACCATTATTTGGCTTGAGTTGTTTTTTTTTTTTGTCTGACTAATATTTAAGCAATAAGGCACAACAGGGTGTGTGTTATTGTCTAATAACGTCACTCCTGGGGTGGGTTGAAGCACAAGGTGAAGCCGAGTGCTTCCACCACCCCAGGAGTGACATTAATAGGCAATAACACACACCCTGGAGTGCCTTATTGCTATTATACAATGGCTAATTTGTTAATTTTAGAGAAGAAAAGCAAAAAAAATTATTTTATGCATTTTTATTTATTTTTTTATGAGTGGAGGAGTATGTTTTAAAAAAGTCCAGTATATGTTTTTGCCACTAGATGGAGCTGTTAGCTGAAGAATTGGGCGTGTTCAGTCTGATACTGTTCCTTATTTAACTATGTGTGCCTATTTTGTTATTTTGACATCTTTACACCCCCCACTACCACCAATGGCATTGATCAGTTCGTAAAAATGGGATGCAGCTGCAGTTTTTCAAATGGTTTAATTACTGTTAGTTTTTGTGGTTATGGAGCCGATCAGCGGTTTAGAGGCACACGGTTGATGTCCTGATTTCGGAGTGGAGCTGTTGGATCCAAGGTGTTACCGCTTCAGTTACTTTTTGGCAGTGAGTACAAATGAAGCGGGATGAGACTGTGTGGAACACTCAAACTGGGGATGAAAAGTAATGACGTTTATGCTGTTTTCTCCATGATATGAACCACGTGACTGGTAGTTAACATCGGCGCAGTTCACTCAAGCCATTCGGTTTCAGAGAAACAGTCTGTCATGAACTAATTTTTTTATAATGAACTAAAGTCTTTTTGGTGAATGTTGGAGCAATGATTGGAATTTGTATTTGGCGGTGGGGGTGGGGGGATTAAGCAGCGACAGATTCAGTGTGTGGTAGGCAGACAAGAAGGGAGTGATTCATGAGATCATTGTGCGGTCTTTTTGTGCCTGCCCTAGATACAGTTATGTTGTACTATAATATCATCACTGTATCTGGGGCTCATTAACCAATCATCATGCTAGATTTTTTCTTGCCATTGTATAATTCAAAATGACATACTGTGTTTTTTGAGCTTCCCTTTCACAGATATTATTGAACCCCTAAAGTGTTAAAAAGAATGGCCTCTTGCACTCAGACACCTGCTGGAGGTCTGATGCAGTCCAAGGCTCCCTTTCCAACATACTGTGGGGATACAAACATTTTGAAACCAGGTTCTTGACTTTTGTGCAAAGGTTCTGAGAACTCAAAACCCTAAACTACCAAGATTTTGAATTTTAGGTAGTTTAAAGTGTTAAAGCTTGCACAAACTGCAGATGGCTGTACCGTGGTTGATCCCAAGATCTATTAAAGCCCCCAGTTTTGCAGACTGGCTGGAGGCTCTGACCCAACTAGCAACCACTGAGAGAATCTCACATATGACAGCCAACAAGCTTAAAGGGGAACTGTCATCTTCAGGATTTCTTGATCTCTGAAAGACCATAAAAAACTAATTTGAGTGAGCCATTGTGTTTATCTGTGAATCTTTGCAGTCCAGAGTTATTCATATGTAAATCAGCCTGTAATTAAGGGCTGGAGCAGCCATGTGTTTTAGGCTCCTGACAGGCAAAGATGTCACCGAGGGACTTGGCCGTGCATTAACTGTAGATAATTCCACAGATTAAATAGGAAATCATCTGTTTTATTAAGTATGTTTTACGGTGTTATTACAACACTATCTGTGTTTATAATAATTGTTTTGTATGTACATTGAAACTAGAGAGTCATCACACCTTTACATTTCAAATTGTTAGTAAAAATAATCCATCTTCAGGATCCCTTTAACCTCTAGGCTATATTTCCAGCTAAGCATCAAAAACTACACATCTCAAGGCTGGCTCTGTGGTGCCAACAGGTATTGGGGCCCCATATCAGGATTTCTAAACCCTGGCTGTCTTCATGTCAGTACAAATTTCTGGGGTTGCCACAGCACTAACTTCTGTCTTTTTCCATTCCCTCTATTACAGCCTTTTCTCTTACAATATCGGGAGTGAACTGAGATCTACAAGATACAAATATGGCTAGTTACCTACTGGCCTGGCATCATGCGGCCAGCCTTGAAATGTATAGTTTCTGATTATCAGCTGGCAGTACAGCAAAGAGCTGTGTACAAGCTTCATTCATCCAACAGAATGGGTCTTGATTCCAGCATGCTCTACTTGTATATCGTGTGACTAGAGCAAGTCAACTAACTTCCCTGTGCTCCTAAAACACACCCGGGAACAAGCTGTAGCTCAGTGTGCATTTTCTGGACAAAGACAGTAAAAACAATCTGAGCATGTGTTACGATTCTGAAAATATTATGCTCTTTCTATCCAGATTTAACTTGAAAAGAAAATAAATAGGACACCATTACTTGTTTATTAATTGCAAAAACACATAGATGGACAACATTGTTAAAATATACATAACCTGAAATGCACTATTAAAAGAGTATTTTACTTCTTTTGATTAAGTTAAAAGTATAACAGTTTCTTATTGAAATAACTTGAATGGAATGGGATTTTCTACAATAACAATGGCAGAATTCTATTGGATTATTTTTACTAACAGTTTGAAATGTAAAGATGATAACTCACTAATTTCAATGCACATACAAAACAATTATTAAAAATGTAGAAAGTGTAATAACACCTTAAAACACATTTAACCCTTGCTGTACTGCAGACTGATATATCAGTCTAGAATTCCCATATGTTCGAATTCTGTTGGCAGTCTAAGGGTTAATAAAACAGACAATATCCTATTTAACCTGTTGGATTATCCACAGCCAAAACAGGGCTAAGGCCATCAGTGACATCATTGCCTATCAGGAGCCTAAAACACAAGGCTGCCACCAGCCCTTAATTACAGCCTGATTTACATATGAGTAACTCTAGACTGCTAAGACTCACAGGTAAGCACAATGTCTCACTTAAATTAGCTTTTTATGGGATTTCAGACACTAAGAAATCCTGAAGATGACAGTTCTCCATTAACAAATATAAGAAAATATGGTTTCTGTTTTTTTTATTTTACAGATGGTATTACTGCCAATTAATATGGAAAGTAGTTACTGATGTTTTTGTTATTACAGAAATCTAACTTGCACTTTGTTTCATTTTAAGAGCCAAACATTATGTAATATTAAAACTGTTAGAGATGTGCAATACAGTGGCCCTGTAACAGTATTCACCCAAATCTGATAAGAGTTATTTACAGTCTGTTATTAGAAATGGATGGAATGGTATGTGTGTGTGTGTGTGTGTGTGTGTATTCATTGTATACCTGCAGTTTTCTGTCAATAAAAAAAAGTTATAAAAAAGAGACACAGGTGCTTCCCTTTCCATGGTGAAGCAGTGTTTAATAAAAAGACAGATTCTACCAGGTCAGTTCACCAGAATTCATGGAGTGACTGGCCCTGTGGGACCCCCATATAGATTTGTCTCAGACTGGTTAAAGCTTGCTAGACTGGGGAGGTGGGCAAGGGATACAGGAGGTGAGAATAGTAACAGATCTTGCTATTGTTTTAAATCTTCCTATACATGTACCAATTATTGAACCTTGACCTTATCAGGTCCATCTTGCAAATGAGCTGTGCTCAATGATGTTCGCCTGAATAAATAAAGATTTGATTGATTGATTGATGTAATTGTGGACAAAAAGAGGCACTGTCTCAACCTCCTGAGAAGCTCCAGCATCCCTCCACTGGAAGTTCCAAGAATATCCACAAATCTGGCAGTAGAGCTTTCACCGTCATAGCACCCAAGTTATAAAACATTATACAATGGTGTGTGAAAATCCTGTAACCTCAATGGTCAAAACATATTACATGACCATGGGTAAATCCTGCATAACCCATCGCTGAGGAATGACATTTATAAAAAAATATTATTAAACACATTTGAAATTTATTTTACACATGGGTCCATTGTATAATTGCAATAAGGCACTCCAGGGTGTCAGTTATTGGGTGATTTATCCACTTGTGTGGTTAAGCCACTCGGCTGCACCTCATGACACACCACACAAGGCGCGTGTAAATCCCCAACAACCCACACTCTGTTGTGCCTTATTGCTTAAATCTCCCTGTCTCCCTCAAAATCCACAAAATGGAACGGACCATGAATCCTCCTGAGCAGTGGGTGCAAGTAACAGGTGACCAGCCTGACAATATACCACAGGCTCTACACTCATAAAATTCAACATTAAAGCTGCCATTTATCTATTTGGAGTGTGGACATTTGCTTTTCCCTGTTTCCCTCCACTCTCTTGACTCACACACTTCATTGAAGACACAATATAAATCCACCTTATTGTCTGCAGCAACGTGTACCTGCCCCCATGGGGTGACTCTAAATGTATGACTACTGTATCTTCAGTTGTTGCTCAATCCCTGCCTAATTGAAACTGTACATTACGTAATTGTTCCTTATCTCTATTTTGTAACTGTACTTGCACCTGTACCTTATTTTACCTGTTCTATGTACCTGAAACTGTAAATGTTTAAATATGCAATTATATGTGCCATCTGTATGGCCTGGGTCGCACCTGAAAATGGTCCATTGTATCAATGTGCCTACCCGGTAAACAAATACATGCATGCAGGTACGTACATACATATGTACAGTACATACATAAATAATGATTTTGTTAATAGAGGAAATGTTGTTTGTGTTGCCACCTGTGGTTAGATCAGGACACTTGCTACTGAGGAAGGAGATGGTCCTGTGCAGCCAGAAGCAGCTCCTACCTCAGTAGCAGATAAAGTAGCCAGTGCAGTTAAAGAACTAGTTGGGAGCAGCATTTTTGTGCCACAGCTACAGACAGTGAAGACCCTAGGTGTGGATAGCTCTTCTACTGAGGGATAGAGTGCTTTAGGGAGAGTCAAGCAGATGCAGCTTAGCAGGGCTCGGCAAGCTGATTCCCCCTGCAGAGATTTACAGAACTGGCTGCCATTTCATTTCATTTTATTTGTTAACCAGGTTAGGACTCTGGGCCAAAGCCCTTTTTCAGGACTGAGCCGGACATAAAACATAACAAACATTACATAATAAATATGCAATGTACAAAATTTACAAATATCATGAACAATCAGACTGTGCTAACAAATATTGTTAACACTTAACATTAAAACATGAATCGGACTTAATTAACCTTAATGGAACTGGTAATCTGTTCCATAATAAAGAAGCCTGGTGGTCAAATACTCGTTGGCCATAATTATTTTTAGCACCTTGTACTACCAATGCTACCCACTGTAATATTCTCAAATGTACCTGAACTTCACGAACCCAGAATAAATCAGATGATGGAGACAGGCCATTCGAATGGATGGCCTGATGAACCAGTTTACCCAAAGCAAATTCGTATTTAAACTGGGGCGACAGCCATCTCAATGAAGAATATAAAAGGCAGTGATGGGTCAAAATAGGGGCATCCAAGACAAACCTACAAATGCTGTTATAAATAACGCTTAGGATTTGTTTCTGTTTGGATCCCACCTTAGCATACAACGAGGAGACACAGTCAAAATGTGGCATCAAGACTCCATTAGCCAATTTCAAATGAGAATCATAAGATAAATAAGATTTGAATTTATGTAATTGACCCAACCAACAGTGAATTTTCTTTTTCACTGACTTTACCTGGGGAAGATAAGTCAATGAGGGGTCTAAAAGAACCCCCAAGTACCTAAATTCTAACACCTGGCCATGGCTGACTGTGACTTTATGGGAAAGGTGAAAGGAGGTATACTGTGAAAACAGATTATTTTACAGCGTGGGTGCCTAAGGGAGGAACAGAGAGAAGGGTGCTGTGGTAGCTAGTACTCCCTAAACAGTACAGAAACTGACTCCTGGACTTGGCTCATGGCATTCCTTTCTCTGGACACCTGGGAGTTAGCCAAACAAAGAAGTGGCTTATATGCAATTTCTTTTGGCACAGTATTTTAGAGATGTGGCAGATGACTATCAGACCTGCCCACAGTTCCAAAGTGGAAGGCTGGTGACAAAGCCCAAGCATAGAAACACAAACAATAATGACAGAAAAAGATCAAGAATCTTCCAGTCTGCTTGAGTTTCCTATCTGGACATGGGAACTACAATTCCTCCAGGGTCTTATCCTTCCTCATCCCCTCCCATTTATCTTTCTTATTCTAACACCACAAGCAACCACTATATCCTTCATTCTGTCCCAGCCATGCTTAAAACTACTAATGGTTTTCCCACCCACCACCTTATCTGGCAGCCTGTTCAATGGCTTCACCACCCTTTCTATAAAATAGTACTTCCTCATGTTCCTCCTGAACCTCCCACCTGTTAGCTTCCACTCATGACTGCGAGCTAGCATTCAAGTTAAATAGTTTCCCGCAGGTCACCTTGTTAAGTCCATTTAGGAGTCTGAAGGTCTCTATGATAGCTCCCCTTTTGCTTCGGGTCATGTTCAGTGCCTTGAGGCAGTCCTCATAGTACATGCTCTGCTGGCCCTGAATCATTTTGTTGCCCGGTGCTGCATCATCTTCAGTCTATCCCTATCCTTCCTCATTTGAGGACTGCAGAACTGGGTGCAGTATTCCAGGTGTGGCCTCACTAAGGATCTATATGGGGAAAGTAGTACCTCTCTGTTTCTGCAGTCAATACCACTCCTGATACTTCTGAGCATCCTATTTGCCTTGCTATAAGCCTTGTTGCATTGATTCAATTGCTTTAGAGAGCAGCTGATGATAACTCCAAGGCCTTGCTCCACAGTTGTGGTACTAAGTCTTACCCCTCCCATCCAGTACTCCATCCTGAGGTTCTTGTTTCCTAAGTGGATAACCCTGCACTTTTTGGCACTGAAGTCCAGTTGCCAAACCCTTGATTACCCCTCCAGCTTTTGCAAGTTTATTTTCATTTCCTGTATTCCTTTGTTATTATCCACCCAGTGACAGAGATTAGTGTCATCTGTGAAGAGACACAACTGCCCCAGATTCCCTCACAAATGTTGCTGATGAACATGATAAAGAGGACTGAACCCAGGATAGATCCCTGAAGAACCCTGCTTGTGTCCTCCTTCTCTTCTGATTTAAGTGCAAATCCAAGAAGCCTCACAATTCACCCAAAACTACAGGTCAAAAGGAGGCACAAGCAAAGCAAAGTGTATAGAAAAAATATATCAATTTATTGTAGTTAGTAGACTGCGGGGGTGGCACTTTTTAGCTCTTTTTAAATATGTTTGGTGTGTAGATATATTAAATAAATTGATATATGTTTCCTATATCCTTCGATTTGTATGTGCCTCCATTTTTTTAACCTACTTATTATTCCCCAGGACCTCAGATGGCACCCTCAGGGGATCACCTAGTACTTACCCACTGAGGCCATCGTTTGTGCCCCAGAGTACCATGGGTTGCTAGCCAATGTGGGTAGGCAATGGTCCCGGTGTACCAGGATCAAACTTCATGCAGCTGCCGGGGTCCCATGTGTGTCATTCCCCACCCCCGTAAACTCCTACCCCATTAGGGCAACGGAACAAGGATGGAAGTCCAGATGGATGATGAGCGGAAGCACACCACCATCAAGAGCCTAACAGCACCCTCCCCTCCCAGTGCTAGCTTCGGTAAAGATGCCTCTCTGCCTGGGCTTCCACTGGTGGTGAGGCAAATGGGACATGCTTATGCTGCCCCAGTAAGCCCTCCCCCTCCTGGAGGTGGCTAGCATCCCTCTGGACTTTCTGCCCACCTCCCCTGGCTGGCCCTTGATAACCTAAGGTTATTCCCAAACCCAGGTCACCGGTGTTAGGAGTGGTAGAATTACTGCTGAGCTGTTGAAGCCATCTGTTTGTGCCTCCTTTTGACCTGTATTTTAGGGTGAGTTGCAAGGCTTCTTGGATTCACACTTACATCTGTTAGCCTAATGTAATCTGAGCCAGTGGGCAACCCCTCTTTTTGGATTTGGCTCTTCTGATTTACCCTGTTGACCATTACCCTCAGCTGTCTCCCTTTTAGCTAGTTATCTTCCCAGTTTGCTATGACATTAGCTGCACCCAAATTCCCCATCTTCTTCAACAAGTGTCTGTCAGGCACTGTGTCAAAAGCCTTGCTGCAGTCAAAGTAGAGCAAATCCACCACATGACCCGTATCCAGTTCCCTCATCACCCAGTCAATGAAAACTATCAGGTTAGTCTGACAAGACCTCACTGCTATAAATCCATGCTGTTTACTGTCCTGGTGCCCATTGCTATACATGTTCACAAGGTCCTCTTAGACCACTAACTACATCAGTTTCCATACAATAAAGGTGAGACTAACAGATTTATAATTCTCTGCTTGTTCTTTGTCCCCCCTCTTACGGAGTGGAACTACATCTACTACCCTTCAATCCCCTGTAACTGCCCCATTCCTTAGAGAGCTGTTGAGAAACCTACCAGGGGATCATCCAATTCCACTGGCAATTCCTTGCATATCCTTGGATGCAACCCATGTGGTCCTGGGGTCTTAGTAATCTTTAGGCTGCCAGACTTTCCGGCCCCTTTTGCTGGCAAATGCTGGCTACCTCATCTCCAGGACCCCTTTAGTGGACAATTTGATGACACTCTCTGGCAAGGGCCTACCATCCTCCTTAGTGAAAACTGAGCAAAAGTTATCATTTAATGGGCATACTCAACTTGGTGAGGCATTATGCTTGTGCAATTTTGTTGATAGTCTGAAGGTATTTGAATGAATGTGTTGTTGACTGTCATACATGGATACTTTGCTCATTCGCACTTCTTGTCCCATGGGGAACTACCAACCTGTTAGGGTTAAGTGAAGGCAAAATAACCCTCTTGAGGAGAGTTTCATCCCTAGAGGTGCCATGCAAACCTAATTCCTTTAGACTAAAGATACCTTAGGAAGGAGTCCAAAAGTACCCAAAGGTGGTGAACACTGAATCTGAGTAAGAACAGATAGATAACCACTAATGAAGACTGATAACAGAGACTGAATCGAGTAATGACTGACAATAATTGGCAACTGATAGCAGACAGAGGCATGATTTCTGTAAGAAGAGAAGAAATGGCAGGGTAGAAAATATGCCATGATAAAAAAAAATAAAGAATGGTTGCATAACAATCAAAAACATATGGAACTATCTAATGGCATTCCTGGAAGAAAGGGTGTTCCTACAGATCTTCCCACTCCTGACACTTTCCAGCCGGATTCCGTTTTGCCAGATGATTTGCCTGGGACTTCCTCCTCTTCTCAACCTTCTTCTTTTTCTAGGGGCTCCTTTACACACATCAATATTCCAGATTGAGAAGATCCTAAGAAAGAATTTTGTCAATGGATCCTGGACTTAGAGTCAAGTGGTTTGGATTTGACAGTGGGCAGAACTCCTGGGTCACTTTTAATGGCCTGACCCCGTCCTGTCAGCAACTAGTGCAAGCTACACATGCCTCCATTCCCACGGACAGGAAGAGTCAACGGAGGTCTTGAACTTTTGTGAACCGAACTCAGTGTAACGCTGAGACTAATTCTTCGACTGTGGTATTCTCTGAGTTAACCATTTTGCAGTAAATGTCTTCTTGTACCTATCTCATTACACCTGTTGCTATGGTACTGCATACCTGCATTAACACCCTTTCTTCCAAGAATGCTATTAGATAGTTCCATGTGTTTTTGATTGTTATGCAACTGTTATTAAAGTTTTTGCCTGCATTCTGGGTATCCTCCTGCTGCTACCCTTCCCTCTCTTTCCTTTCCATTCACCTGAACTTTAGCGCTTGTGGCATGACCAAGCCTCAAGTGCTATTGTGTTCCCCTCTCTCTGGTGCTACTCTGACTGGTCCCCACTGTAGTCCAGATTCTTTCCTCCCCCCCCTTGCAGTGGAGTACTGTCTTGTTTTCAATGTAATGCTTTGAAATGCATGAAAATGTTTTTAACAACGCAAACAAGC
This sequence comes from Neoceratodus forsteri, assembly GCA_016271365.2. Taxonomy (NCBI): domain Eukaryota; kingdom Metazoa; phylum Chordata; order Ceratodontiformes; family Ceratodontidae; genus Neoceratodus; species Neoceratodus forsteri. The sequence continues at coordinate 1,405,494,559 of CM057450.1, forward strand.
GAGATGCTGGTCTGGGCAGAAGAAGGGATGCATTCTCCACCATGTGTGGCATTTTTGATATTTGGTCTGCCACTAAAGAACGTCTCACCTTCTCTGTGATCTGCCAGACCCTTGGGTTGCTACTGGTGAGGACCCCATCTGGACCATTCAAATAACTGGATGGATGCATAAAATAAAGAATACAGGTTTATTCAGGGCAGTAGATGTTCTCTTCATGGAGACAAACCCCAGACTGACAATATTTCTGACTGACAGGCATACATGGCACTGCCAGGCAGTACCAAAATGTATTATATGCAAGTTCTAAGTGTTTTTAAAGGGGCAGCAGCTTAACACTAAGCCCCATACTTAATGTGTGCTTCATAGTAATACTACATGCATGCTAAAAATAGAGTTAGAATTGATGTTTTGACCACAGGTCCTCTTCGGGAATTATCTAAAAGAGAAAAAAAACAAAGTTCGTGGAGAGGTAAGGGGAAATAAGAGATATATATGTGAGGACAGAAAATAGAGGGAGGCTCTAGGAGAAAAAGTGATAATAGGCATGGTAAGAAAATAATCTGGAAAACAAAGAGAAGATGATGGATATGAAAAAGCATAGTAAGAGTAAATGAACTGAGGAGTCCTCACCGTGAGGACTAATCAACAGGTCTTAGTAAGAAGAAGACTGAAGGGTGACAAACGTGGCAGAAGGAGACAGAGATAGAGACATCTGTGGGAAATGAAGGTGGATGTGCACACACAGCTGGAATGCCCATGTGAGTATGTCCACCCCCCACACACACACACACATGCTGGAGGGAAGTGTGTGCAGGAACACCAACACATGCAAACGTACCATGCACATATGCAAGCAAGAATATGACAGGGGTGGTGGTAAAAAAGACAGACTGCAGTGGTAAACCATAAGGCGGCTCAAAGTTGTTAGTAGGAAATAAGTCTGTCATTTAAACCAGAGGGTTGCTGGGAGCCTAGGTGGATGATCAGCTTGGCTTCCATGTTTTATCTTTGGTCGGCATCCCAGAAATCTTGCTGAAAGACACAAACAGAAAGCTCATTGACATTATGGCCCCTGGAGGTAAAGTGGGATACAATGAAACTCCATTCCAGACTGCCCTGTAATGTTCCCTGAATAGGTCAGTTAGGCATCTGCCAGTTTCTCCAATGCAGACAGCTGCACACTTCATGCAAAAAATACAATAGATCACATTACTGGAAATGCACAAGAAATCCTTGGTGATATGGAAAACACCTGTGAGACGTTGAATTTCAGTGGCACTAGTTCTGTTGCAAGTTTTGGTACTTAGTAGGGAAGAATTGTTAGGAGTATGAAGGTTGCTTCATTTCAGGAGATTCCGCAGGTTGGGTGGTCAGCAGTAGGAGGAAATTGGTGGCTCTGTAAAGGAAGCTTCGATATTGGGGTCAATTTGCATCATAAGGAAGTTCCTAGTGGTGGTCCTGTGAAGAGAAGGCATATTAGAATAGAAGGGAAGCACTAGTGGAATGCATCATCATTGTTGCATGAGAGTATCCCTCCTGTGAGGGTCAAGGTTATGAGGTATATTACTGACCTGAGAGAGTGCTCTGGGGCATAAATATCTTACTATTGAAGAAGTTGACCAACTTGTCTCAGATGACCCAAATTACAGCACCTGTAACCTCTACCATTGCTATGGTAACTATCCATACTGAACTTTCTACATCCAAGTCATGTCCTTTGAGGAAGTGAAAAAATGTGCCTACAACTGCTTTGATTTTGGAAAGGTCTGACCACATAATGACAGCCCCCAATCCCATTTGGGAAATTGATCCTGGACAGGAATCTGGTCAATTATTTTGCTGAGGTAGAACAACTGCCATTTGATCGTAGCAACATTCCACCAGGCATTAACCCAGCCCTGACAAGATGCTGCAGGAACACCTTTTCTCTTACCAGATATTCACTGGTCCCTTCTAGGAGCCAACAACCTGCAGCTGCCCATGAACTTCCCCTGAGCTCATGTTGGCAATTACCAGAGAGCTGTCCCAATGTGTATGTTCAACAACTAGGGCCAGGCCCAATTACTCTAACAGTTTCAGTGCCCTGCAGACCCAGACCCAGGCTATGGAGAATCATTTCAGGGTTTCTGCAAATGTTCAGCAATGTTGATGAAGACAACATCACTCAGATCCATACATTCTACACTGAGGAACTGAATGACAAAGAGGACAAGAGGCTTATGAAAATGTATAAACATAGAATCTAACAGCAAAAGGATACCAAGGGCCCATAAAGTCTGCCCATATTTATTATTACCTTACCCCTGACCTAGTACCATGCAGGGTTATTCACTCCCTATCCCCCTCTTCTGCTCCCCCCCCCAGTTCCTGCAAGTGAGACTATGTGTACCATGACTTGTTCTAACCCATGTCTGAGCCCATCTGTGGTCTTTGCACCCACAACATCTGTTAATCTGTTCCAAGTATAACTTCCTTATTCCCATCCTGAATGTACCTCTCACCAGTCTCCAGTGGTGCCCCATCATGACTGCACCTGCTTTTCTAACAAATAGGTCCATGCAATTTACCCTATTCATTTCCCCTTAGGAGCTTTTAAGTATGATATCATGTTGGATTCTAGAATGTTGGCAGCAGCAGAGTGACTGTTCTGTGTGGAGCTCTCATAGGTAAGTGAGCCATTTTCCATGTTTTTTTTTTTTATTTTAATATTTATTTTATTCTGTGTACAGTCTGTGGATTGAGATGAAGATGTTGCCTACGGGAAGGTGTAGGATTTGTGTGTGTAATGTTGGTTGGGAGCAGTATAGTCACCATATTTGTCCTGTGGTGAATCACAGCTAATATAAATTTCATTTTATTTCTGTACAGTAGTTTGGCAGTTTATGCCTTTTGTGAGTCTGTCTTTCTCACAAGGATTTACTGGCTTGTTGCTGTGTGGTGGCCTATTAATTATGTGGTACTGGGACTTTCTTTGTCACTGGTGGGCTTTCAGGGTTGCTTATGTCTTGTTAAAAAAAATATATATATTTATTGAAAGCAATATTTAGCCAGAATCAGGCTGTTGCTAAGAACCAGCTTCCCTGGCATAGTGTTCTAGTTCTGATAGAGTATGTGAAATAACAGCCCACTGAGTTCTAGATTATTGAGATTTGCAGTTACATTTGGATGCTAAAAGTGAATAGAAATTTATTTATGTAACAGGTGTCTGAATAAATCTGCACTGATAAATCCATTTTTAATATATGGATTGTGAAAATAATATGGTTGAAAAGCATACAAAAAAATCCTTGTAATACCATTGCTCCTGGAGCGATAATACTACTGTTCATAAGTGATAATACTATTGCTCGGGTGCCGTAATAGTATCGTTCGACACCCGATCGATAGTATTATCAAGAAAGCTGAAGAGCGCATGCGCAAGTGTATTCCCGATGTTTTACAAAGCATGCCCTCTAATTGGCCACTTTTGCTCTTTGGGCAGGCACAACGAGTAGGAAAAAATGGCGGCTTGCTCGCTTGCTTAGCGAGTGAATGATCAACAGCAGCTACAACTGTTTTTCTTCACTTTTGAAAAATTTTTTTGAGTTCCTCTGCTCGCCTGATACCGCTGCCGACAAACAGTTAAAAAAAAAAAGCATTGGTAAATGAAGCTCACAGCACCGGTCATCCACACAGCACTGGGGAACCCAGCCAGCACTCACATGGACCCACTAACTCCACTGTTTAAATGGAGGTGAGTCAATTCACCTCGTATCCATATATTAAAAAAAATAACAACTAGGTTCTGGCATAACAAGATAGTAATTCCATCTCGAGGTTCTGGGGACACATGAAACTGGTTCTCTGTGTCCCCAGAACCTCTCAATGGAATTACTACCTTGTAATATACCAGAACCTATCTATTACTCTATTTATCTGTGCTGCTATATGGATAAATTTATTTATCCACATAGTAACTACATCACCACCCATTTATCCACACAGTAACTACATCAGTAGCTCATTTATCTACACAGTTCTCTTCAGAATTAATTTAGAATGTTCGGCCTCAGAAGCAGTACTAACCATATTTAAATGTGAATAACTTAAAAATGAAAAAAGATAACATGGTACTGTGAGCATGAAAATTGTTCAGCACAAAATGATCTACAAAATGAATGCTGTTTCATTTATATAAACCCTGTATATTGTATATGATTAGCAAGAAAACAGAAGAAAATGTAAATTTTTGTTCACTTTTTTGACAAATATGAATAACTTTAAAACAAAAAATGATAGCATGGTACTGTGAGCACGAAAAATGTTCAGCTCAAAAATATCTACAAAATGAGTGATGTTTCATTTATAGATACCATTTTGTTTTTTTATAATTAGCAAAAAGAAGCATAAAATTCAATTTTCTTTTCCTTCTTTGACAAATTATTTACACCTACCAAAATCAAAATGTTCACACAACATCTAAACCTGTTGCATAAATGGAATATGCAGTGGTTCAGTGTGTGATAATGCATTTATTTTATCGGATTCCAGTGACCTCTCAGTAACTTCCCATCTGTGGCCTTCGCACTCATGAGTTACTTGAGGTCACTGAAACTGTACAAGATAAATGCATTATCACACACTGAACCACTGCATATCTCTTATATATTGCTGAATTTTTATACTTATACATACATATATTCTGTTACATTAGGATGGTAAAAGTGAAATAGAAATTTATATATGTTTCAATTTTTATATTTATGTCTATATATATTATACAAATGTCATAGCAAAGTGCTAGTTATAAAAATTATATCTGTTTTTATTATTTAATATTTAGGTGTAATATGGTTATTTGGGTGTCTTGTGATACTAAGACATTGGTAACTTGTTTAAACCTCCAAATAATTCTATTTATCTGGATGGAAAGAAAATCAAGGCATGAGGACAAGCTAAGTGTTTTAGTTACTGTTCTTTGAACAGAAAGTGGGCCTCAGATTTTAGAATAGGTTCTTACAGACTGATAAAGAGATCAAGGGTGAATCTTCTAAGCAAGGGTTTTCCATGGAAACTTGCATTCCAAACTGCTGGACAGAACTGATAAGGTCTAGTTACAACAAACGCCAAATGCTTGAGAAGAAAAAAAAAACTTACTGAGCCTTTAATATTGGACATATATTTTTGCTTATTCTTGTGAAATGAAAATTACTGTAAGCTTGAAAATAACCTGGAAGCATGTGTCCTGAACACAATTTTGAAGTAGTGGAGGCTCAAGATAGACCATCCATTACAGTGGAGGTAAGCCAGTTTAAACCCAAATCCACATTTATGCCTCCATATAGTGAGGCAGTTTTGGTATTTGAGAAAATTTGTGAAAAACAGTTTAGAACATTACTTGAACAGAACTCTCCTCCCACTTATGTTAACATATCTAAGGTGGAACTTCAGGCACTTAGGAGTTTGGAGAAGAATAGTGAACTGACAATCAAGCCTGCAGACAAGGGTGGGTCAGTAGTGGTAATGAATACTTCCAGTTATATACAGGAAGTGTGGAGACAACTGAAAGATGTAACTTTCTATAAACCTTTAAGTACTGACCCCATTAAGTTCTACAAGGCACAAATTGACAGTTTTCTTTTTTCTGCTGAATGTGAAGGGCTTATTGGACATAGTGAACTGTTATTCTTGGAAGTTGAAAATCCAGTTGTGGCATGTTTTTACATGTTACCTAAAGTGCATAAAGACTTGCGGAACCCACCTGGGTGCCCTATAGTGGCAGGGATAGGGTTGCTTTTAGAGCCCCTGTCTCAGTATGTGGACTCTTATATTAAGAAATATGTCAATAAATTACCATCTTTTATTAGGGATATGGGACATTTTCTGGAGATTTTGGATGATATGCAAATAGAACCTGGGTGGCTATTGGTGTCCATGGATATTTCATCCTTGTATACCAATATACCACATGAGGGGGGACTTTGTGCATTAGATTTTTATTTAGCACAAGATGCACAGGTCTCTCATGGTAAAAATAATTTTTTTATTGGAATGTGCAGAACACGTATTGACAAAAAACGTTTTTCTGTTTCAGGATAAGTTTTTTCCTACAAACTAAGGGTACTGCTATGGGTACCATGTTTGCTCCGAATTATGCCAATTTATATTTGGGCCTATGGGAGAGGAATACTGTCTATGATAGGGATACAAATCATGTCTATGATTACATTGATATTTGGCGTCTTTATATTGATGACATCTTTATGGTGTGGCGTGGCACTTCAGAAGAACTCTTGTTGTTTGTAGAATTTCTAGAAAAAAGTAATGAAAATCTTAGATTTACCCTACAAATGGATTCCACATGTGTATCCTTCCTAGATGTGAGTGTAACTAAGGAAGGAGATGGTACTTTTAGTATGAATTTGTTTCGTAAAGAAACAGATAGGAATTCCCTTCTACATGCCTCCAGTTGCCACCCACGCCATTTAGTGTTGAATATACTGAAAGCCCAGATGTTGCGAGTGAGAAGAAATTGTAGTAAAGATGTGGATTTTATTACCCAGGGATCAGATCTATGTGACAGATTTGTAGAAAGAGGTTATGCCCATAGTATAGTCCAGGAGGCCTTTCAAGAAGCTGCAGGTGTAGAAAGGAGTGATCTCATTCAACTGAAAAAACTAACACCTAAAGAACAGAAGGCAAATTTTGTTACCACTTATACAAGACATTCCAAAGCCGTAGAACAGATCATACAGAATAATTGGAATGTTTTGTTGGGTGACCCATGGTTGGTGCAGGTTACCCATTACAACCCCAGGATGGTATATAGGAGAGGCCAAAATCCATGAGACAGGCTAGTGCATAGTTATTCTGCATCTTCACATATGAGTGTTGATATGGCTTCCTCCTGTATTCCATGGGGTATGTATAACTGTGGTAATTGTAAATTTTGCAAGTCCGTACTAAAGTATAAGACCTTTACTAGCTGTAATTTTGCTAAGAGTTATGAAATCAGAGATTCCATTACATGTAGCACTATGAATGTAGAATATTTAGCTACTTGTCAATGCGGAGCATTTTTATGTTGGTAAAACTACATGCCCATTAAAGGTACGGATGGGTGAACACCTAAGATCCATTCTGAATAAAGACACTAGAAGTGCTCTTGCAATATACTGTGACCGAGAATATGAATGACAATTTGGCACTTGTATTCAGATTTTGTGGAATTGAGATAGTTAAGTTAAGACCTCGGGTAGGAGATTTGGATACCAAGTTGAAATACATAGAGAGTCCTTTTGGATTTACACACTAGGGGCTCTAGCTGCCCCAGGCTAGAATGACAAGATGGAATTGTTGAGCTGTTTAAAACTGAGATAAGAAATGTCTGTGTAATTAATATTTTTTTGATTTTTTTCAGATACATGTTGCTGTCTGCAAATTATCTGGACATGGAACTTTCGGTGTGTCCCGATGGCTGGGAGCTGATTTCCTGTCTAGTATTGTATAATTTAACATGTTTATTGCTCATATTCATCTAGCAGTGATTTTAGTATGCATCATTTACCTGTTTAGATCCACATAGAATTGATGTTTTGATCTTTGGTCTGTTGCTCACTTTTTTGAGCCTTCTAGATTACACATTTTAGTTTAAGATGTAGGGAGTCTATAATATGATTTACATGGATATACATTTATATGCATTACTTACTAGGAATAATGGTAGTAGACAATGATGTGTATATGGCTGTGTTAACACTTTTTGTAGTGTAACATAGCACATTTTCGATATATATATATGTTCAATGTATGTTATACTTGAAAGTATTCTCTGTGAGCTGTCCCTTTAAGAGTCTCCCTATAGATATATGTGACATATCACTAAGTAATTATTCCCTGATGACGTGCTGAGGGCATGAAACCGGTCGGGTATTTCAGTTGTGCTTCCTGATATATGTGAGGCTTGGCGTTTAGCGTTTTGCATTTACTATTAAACGTATGCTCTTTTTTTCACCCCTACCACAGAGTGCTGAGTTTTGCTTTTTGGATCGACGTGTTGTTACCCGAGCACCTGTATTAATGGAGGAGCTGTTTTTTTGCTGTTTGTATCTATCCCAGGAACACAGACTCGAGACTGTATTTGTACCCCCTCGCATGCAGAGAGGGAATCCTGGGGTTCTCTGGTGTACATTTAATTGTGAAATAGTGAGCATGCTAAAAGGACAGAGAAGGGGTATCCCTGACCCATGTCACAGGAGGGATTTACTGTAATGCAGAGAATCCCACCCCACAGGAGTGGGCTGGTGACAGATTTGGTGAGCAGCGGTGTGACTGGCAAACTGTTTCAACAACCACACACAAAGAGGGCAGAAGTTTGAAAAAAAGGAAAATTTGTTATGGGATATAGTTCCCCACCCTGTTTAGTTTTGGGGGGAATTTTTGGGTTGCAAGTAAAAGGCAGACCAGTGGTAGTAGGGAAGAAAAATGACTTCCAAATACAGTGACTACACTGTAGAAGAGCTGAAGTAACTGTGCCAGGAGAGAAGGGTCCGGTATGAGAGGCGCAGTAAGAAGCACCTCATGGAAGACCTTGAGGTAGCCTATGAACAGGAGGCAGCCCAGGGCACCAAATCACAGCCAGTGACTGAAAGGGACCAGACCTTGGGTGTGGGGGTGCCAAGGGCCATTGTAGTGTCTAGTTCCAAAGAGGAAGACAGTGAGACCAGAGAGAACCCAGAGCTACAGCACCAGGGCAAGGCCACCACAGTGCTGGAGCTGGAAGGGATCAGGCTACAATTTGAGCTGAGGAAATTAGTGCTGGAGCAGAGAAAGTTTGAAGCCAAGTAAGAAAGAGAGCAGAAGAGGTTCAAACTGGAGATGCAGGAAAGGCAGCAGGCAACAGAGAAAGGCCGAGGAACAGCAGTGCCAGACAGACTTTGAACTGGGGAGGCTATGACTCCAATGACCAGAACCAGAGGAGGAAAGTGGCAGGGGTGAACCTGAAACTCCAGGGCTAGGGTATAAATTAAATTCCAAATTAATAGCCGAATTTAAAGATGGGGTGGATGTGGATGCATTTTTGTATTCGTTTGAAAAGGTCTGTATCCAGGCCGAGATACCCTGGGAAACCTGGAGCTTTCAGCTATCCCTGCTGCTTACTGGAAAAGGGCATCAGGCGCTAGGCCAAATGGACAATGAGGACAGCAAAGATTATGAGACACTTAAAACTGCTTTACTTAAAAAGTATGAACTAACTCCTGAGGCCTACTGGGTTAAATTCCATAAACTCAGAAAAAGCCCTGGCATGAGCTTTGAGAAACTTGCCACAGAGCAATGGCAGTTTTTAAAATGTTGATGGGAGAGGGTGGAAGCAAACTCTATGGGGAAAATTGAGGAAGTTGTGCTTTTGGAGCAGTTCGTTTGGGCTTGCCCAGCGAAGCTGAAAACTTGGATGGAGGACTGGGATCCAAAAACAGCACAGCAAGCTGCTAAGCTCTCACATCACTATGCCAGGAGCAGATCTTCTCTGAAAGTAAGTGGGGGAGCAGATACTGTGGGGCGAAAAGGGATAAGTTCACCTTCAGGGCAGCTAAAACCCTCAAAGTCTCTGCAGAAAGGGGGAAGCCCCAAGTTACCAAGAAGGGATATCTTGGAAAAAAAGAGCGATGAATGTTGGTTTTGTAAGCAGCCAGGGCATCTTACTAGACAGTGTCCTAAAAAGGTACAGAGTGGACAAAGTGTACCTTGAAGGAGGTGGGTATACTGTGTATCCCTGAGAGTATGCCTGTGAACATGAGGGAGCACATACACCCAGTTGTTGTAAATGGGGTGCAGATCCATGGGTTAAGGGACACAGGAGCATCTCTTACCCTGATAAAAGGGGGTTTGATTGAGCCTGAACAACTTACACCTAATCAGTTTGTAACTATGAGAGGATTTACTGAACAAGAGAAAACCCTGCCACTAGCTAGTGTTTTCTTTGATTGGCCTGAGACAGGAGAGAGGGTGCAAAAAAGTGGCAGTGACAGATAACCTCACCCTGGATGTGATTATAGGGAATAATCTACAGCAGAGGGTGGTGTGTGCAGTTAACCACAGTCAGATGCCTAAGGCCACTTGTAATTCCCTGAACCCCACAGCAGACCCTGTGCAAGAGAATAGGAGGCTGGTTCCACAGCTTGTCTCCCCTGAAATGGAGATTAGTTAAAGGGAGGTAGGACTTCCCCAAGTAGCCATTCACCAAACAACTACAGAAGGTTACTCTGAGGAGGGAGGGGTACAAATGGTCAGAAGGTTAAGGATGGCAGTGTCTCTAAACACCCTGATGCATATCAGATGACCTAAAAGTGGGCCAGCAATGTGAGAAGGCAGTAAGGAGGGCTGGGGGATACTGGGATGCATAGGGAGAGGCATCACCAGTAGAAAACAGGAAGTTGTTGGCCCTTTGTACAGAGAGTTGGTAAGACCACATCTGGAGTACTGTGTACAATTCTGGAGACCCCACCTCCACAAAGACATAGACAGGGTGGAAGCTGTCCAGAGGAGGGCAACCAAAATGGTACAGGGTCTGCAACAGAAGACATATGAAGAAAGACTAAAGGAGCTTAAGATGTATAGCCTCGAGGAAAGGAGGGAGATGGGGGACATGACAGAAACTTTCAAATACCTCAAGGGTCCAAGAGGGTAGCATCTTTCAGAAAAAGAGAAGTGCAAGAACAAGGGGGCACAATTTGAAGATAGAGGGGAGATGGCTCAGAGGTAATGTGAGGAAGTATTTCTTCATAGAGAGGGTTGTAGATACATGGAATGGCCTTCCTGAGGAGGTTGTAGAGTCAAAAACAGTGGGGGAATTTAAGAATGCATGGGACAGAAATAAGGCAATTCTAGTGGGGGGGCAGTAGGAATTAGGCTGTTGGTTAACTAGGATCTGCAGCTTACCCATTAGGTAGGGAAATGGGCAGACTAGGTGGGCTGAGTGGTCCTTATCCACCATCAAATTCTATGTTTCTATGATGCTAGCGCTATGGATCCCAGTTTAGGAACTGAGGGGGACATGTCCCATGCCTTGGGAAAATGTGAAGATTTTGCAGGTGCTCAGAGGACTGACCCTAGTTTGGAGAGGCTGAGGGCTTGTGCAGAATCTGATGGGACACAAGGAGATGATGAGACATTGGGTATTTTGGGGCCAAGGCCTGTTGTATACACAGGACGTGAGGACAGTGGGAGGGGTGATGGGCAGGCAGCTTGTTGATCCCCAGGGGTATCGTGAGCAGTTGCTCAAGATAGCTCATGATATTCCCCATGTCCAGACATCTGGGCATCACTCGCACCATGCAGCAATTGGCCCTAAATTTCTATTGGCCCAACTTCCCCCACCAGGTGAAGGAATATTGCAGGGCTTGCCACCGGTGCCAACAGATATGGAAGGCAGGTAGTAAAACAAAAGTGCCCTACTTCCCTTGCCCATTGTGGAGGAGCCATTCCAGAGGGTAGGAATGGATATCGTGGGACCCTTGAATACCCCAAGTTCCTCTGGGAAAAAGTTTGTCCTGACGGTTATCGATTACACCACCCGATACTCAGAGGCAGTCACCCTCTTCTCCATTAAGGCAAACAAAGTGGCAGATGCCTCGCTAGGGATTTTCTTCCATGTCGGGTTTCCACAGGAGGATATCTCTGATCAAGGGGGTAACTTCATGTCAGACCTGAAGTCTTTGTGGGAGACATGTGGGGCGGTGCAGAGATGCATGACACCTTATCACCCACAAGCCAATGGTCTTGTGAAACGTTTTAATAGTACCCTAAAATTGATGCTCCAAGCATTTTCTGAATAGCATGGGAAGGACTGGGAGAAAAACCTTTCCCACCTGTTGTTCTCATACAGAGAGGTGCCCCAAGAGTCGACAGGGTTCTCCCCCTTTGAACTCTTATATGGATGTAGGGTGCATGGGCCCCTAGACTTGATCCAGGAAGACTGGGAAGGCAAGCACCCCACCCAGGGGACTCCCATAGTGGACTATATCCTTAAGTTCAGGGAGATGCTGAAGGAGCTTATGGGGGTGGCCCAAAGCAACCTGTCAGCCACCCAGCAGAAGCAAAAAGTCTGGTATGATCACAGAGTCAGAGTTTGCTCGTACAGCACAGGCGATGAGGTAATGGTCCTCGTTCCAGTCCAAAAGGACAAGCTGCAGGCCAAGTGGACAGGACCATACAAGGTAGTCCGACAGGTAAATGACATGAACTATATTGTGGAACTGCCTGGCAGGAGACATACCCATCGAATGTACCATGTCCATATGATGAAGCCATATGTAAATAGGACTGACATGGTGTTTGCAGTCTGTAGTCCTGGGGAAGGGACAGATGAAGAAGACCCCCTCCTGGACTTGCTAGAGGAAATCAAGTGGAGTCATTGGTGGAGACAATCAAGCTGTTGCTGCAGTTGAACCCATATCTCACCCAGGAAGTAAGGGAGGTTTTAGAGGACTTTGCACCTTTATTTACGGCCAAACCCAGATGAACCCCCTTAGCAACCCATGATATGGACATGGGGACAGAAGTGCCCATACGACGGACAGCTTACCAGGTGTCTGAGGCTATCCTAAAGGACAGTAGGAGGAAGGTGGAGGAAATGCTGGAGTTAGAAGTAATCCAGAAATCCCGCAGTCCTAGGGCCTTGCCCATAGTCCTCATCCCCAAGCTGGATGGGTCTACCTGCTTTTGTGTGGATTATCAAGGACTCAACGCAGTCACGAAGTCTGACATCCACCCAATGCCCCGGACAGATGAGTTGTTAGAAAAGATGGGGGGGGGTCATCTACCTAACAACCATAGACCTGATAAAGGGGTACTGGCAGGTGGAGTTGACTGCCAGAGCTAGGGAACGGTCAGCCTTTTTTCATCCCAATAGGCCTCTTTGAATTTAAGGTGATGCCTTTTGGGATTAAGAACACCCCTGCTACATTCCAAAGGTTGGTCAACCAGGTGTTACAGGGTACTGAAGAGTACGCAGTGGCTTATCTGGACACTATTGCCATCTTCAGTACCAGCTGGAAGGAACACCTGTCCCATCTGAAGGAAGTGTTGGGCAGGATACAGAAGGCTGGACACTGTAAAGGCTGAAAAGTGTCAGGTGGCCATGACTGAGGTATCATATTTGGGACATGTAGTGGGGAGGGGACAACTATGTCTAAACCAGGCCAAGACAGAGACCACTAAGGAATGACCCACGCCAGAGACCCAGAAGCAGGTCAGAAGCTTCCTGGGGACTGCAGAATAATACAGAAAATTTGTACCAAATTACAGCACACTGGCAGCTCCCCTGTCTAGCTTGTTAAAGAAAAAGCAACCCAAGAAAGTAAAATGGGACCCAGCATGTAACAGGACCTTCACCCAGCAAAAAGTCACACTGTGCAGTGCCCCTGTGCTGACCAGCCCAGACTACACTAGACCATTTGTTCTGCAAATGGATGCCTCAGATGCGGGGATTGGTGCCATCTTCAGCCAGACATCCCAACAGCGAAAAGATCACCCAATTGTGTACCTAAGTAGGAAGCTACTTCCCTGGGAGCAGGCATACTCCATTGTGGAAAAAGAATGCCATGCCCTGGTGTGGTCACTTAAGAAGCTAGAGCCCTACTTCTATGGGAAGCCCTTCAAGGTACAGGCAGACCACAATCGTCTGGTGTGGCTAAAACAAATGGGAAAGATGAATGGGAGACTCCTTAGATGGAGCATTGCACTACAGGCCTATGACATGGACATTAAACATAGGTCAGGGTCTGCTAATGCCAATGCAGATGGCCTATCTCATCAGTCAGAGTAAGGGACAGAACTGGTGGAAACTCTTTAAAAAGGGGCGTGTTCACCCCAGGTTCTGTTAAGGAGGGAGGAGTGTGGTGAGACGAGGCCATACCTTATTGTTATAATCATATCTCATGGTATTTTATGTGAGGAATATCTCAGGCACTCATGGTACCCTTTCAAAAACCCCATAAAACAAGGGTGCATGCCTGTATCTGAGCGTTTTGCATTTGAGGTCCCTGTCTGCTTAGAGAGCAGAGACAATTTCTTCTCAAGACTTCTCCTGGACCAAGACTAGCCAAGACTTCAGCTACCATTTTTAAGACCACTTTGCATTTCAAATTCAGTAACTAAGGACTTGAGGTAGAACTTTCATACTGGAATTCTCAAAATTTTGGGTTTTTTGTATGCTTTCATTTTATTTTCCATATCCTGTAACCAATGTCTAAACTTATGTCTTTATGTTATTTACTGCATTTATTAATTAATTAGTAAAGCTTTTGACTTACTTTTAAGATAATTCTGCCAGTGTCATTTGTGTGTGTTGCCTTGGGGAGGGCTGTTCAAACTATACTAAGCCTGTGTGACTGTTTTAAGGGCCAAACACTACCAAAGTGAAGTATTACAAGGGACTCTGTGGATAAAAGGATGGGAGGAAATATGAAAGGTCTCAGGGGGAGTCTGTGGGGGTTTGAACCGGTCTTTGCATTTCTAGGGAAAGACACATAATAGGGTATATAGGGCTCCCCAAAGCCTTTACACGCCTGTGACTTTCTGCTTCATTGTACAGTGGCCAAGAGGGTTCTATCCCAGGAACACAGACTTGAGAATGCTTTTGTACCCACGGCATGGAGAGAGGGAACCCTGGGATTCTCTGCCATACGTTCAGCTGTGAAACAACGAGCATGCTAAAAGGACAGAGAAGAGATAACCCTGACCCCTGTCACAGGAGGAATTCACTGTGATGCAGAGAATCAGGCTCCACTGGAGTGGGCTAGTGACAGTCATAGTAATGTCATTATGTGACTAACTTATCAAATCCAGCCATTTTAGAAAGCCAGCATAATGTCTTCAAGTCAGCTACTGTGCAAATCCACGTTGGTCGAGACTGTGTCTTATAACTGATAAGCTTTCCCACCAAGAGCCCAACTCTATCTGAAGATACCAGAGATCTTCCCTGATACCAAAGGTTTAAGGTGCCAGAGTGAGAGAAGAAGCTGCCACAGTGAAGATTCAGCAACCAGAGTGACAATCCACAGCAGAGAGGAAGATTTCTCCATTGTGTCTTTCACCTTGAAGAAAGACCCACATTTGGTACCAACTCCAAGAGTTTGAGTAGCACTTTTACATTTTCATATATTTTTAGTGTAGCTTAGGAAAGGGGTGGTTACATAAGGGAAAATCTTTAACCTATATTAAGTATGGGTATGCAAAGAAATATTCAGACATTTTACACACAAGAATAATGTTAGTATTTTCAAAAGTTTAAGACTGCATATTGTGTCTAATTACTTTTGTTTATTGTTTTGAAAGTTTCTTTGCTTTGTTTGCCTTGTGTTATTTTTGTTTTGTGCAATATTTATCAGACCTGATATATTTATGCAATATTGTTATTAGCTTTATTAGTTATATTGTACAGGAATAATAAATTATATTTTGATATCACTCTGAGGTTGCCACATGCCATGTTCATTTATAAATTATAAGAACCTTTTACATACAGTAGGTTGTGGAGAAAAACCTCAGCCAATGTTCCACTGTTTTGCATGATCTATAAAGCTAAAGCTTGAGGCTTAGCTAAGTGGGCATAATGCACAACTGATATCCTAGCAAAAACATACAGCGGGCTCAAAAAACAGCTGTAAGAAGAGCAGTCCACACAATAGGACATGCTTAAAAACTGATTCTTTTAATAACAGAAATCAGTAAAAAGGGGCAACTATCCCGAATACAAATAAGTGGCAGCAACCCCCTCTCAATATGTCAACGTATTCAGAGGGGGTTGCTGCCACTTATTTGTATTCGGGGTATTTGCTGCTTTTTATTGTTTTCTATTATTAAAAGAATCCGTTTTGAAGTGTGTCCTATTGTGTGGACTGCTTTTCTTATGGCTGTTTTTTGAGCATGCTGTATGTTTTTGTTGCTTCTGCATTCCAATTGCATGACTCTGGTTGCTTTGTGTTCCTCCTGAGTCACCAGCTTTACTGTTTGGCATCCACAACTGATATCCTAACCTATTATTCCAACACAAATATATAACTAATTAACCAAGGGTTAAAGGTTTAAGTAAGAGAGGTGTAGAAAGTACTCCAAATATAACAACTCCATATATAAGGTATACCTTTGTGTGTCATGTATTTATTTGATTAACCAGGTCGACTCATTGAGACTAAAAGCCCCTTATCATAGGACCAGTATGGAGATGAGGTACAGCGAGGAGATAGTCACTTGTGAGGACTATGGGGAGCTCCTTAAGGTTATATCTGGAGGAGCTGGCACTGCCCCATCTGCAGGAACTTTGTGGAGCTCCATGCTCAGCTGGTAGCAGCAAGAGACAAGATATTTCAGTTGTGGCACTGACTCAGATAGGGGCCACCTGCTGCACTCCCACTCCCCCAGATACCCACTGGCCCAGGGGGCTGGAGGGTGGTAGGGAAGGGCAGGGGGAAGGGTGGTAGGGGCAGCAACAAGAGGTTCGAACAATTTCACACCATTTAGACATTTAATTGCTTTGCACTCTTGAAGGATGCTCGGGTACCTGACTCCATCAGGGGGAATTCTAAGTCTGTTGAGGGAATTGGGCAGAACAGCTTGGTGGCACCTGAGAGGGTGAGAAGGAGAACATCAGCAAGGAGAGTCTTGGTGTTTGCGGATGCAAGGATTAGGGGAGTAGAGAAGATGATGGGCATGGGAGAGCAGAGGAGTGAAATGGTAAGATGCCTTGCTGGTGCATCAGCCATCAGGGATATAGATAGGATAGGGAGGATGGTGGAAAAGTGGGAGGAGCATCTTGGGGTACTGGTAAACATGGGTAGCAACAATCTGGTGAACCAGCTTGTGGAGGCAGTGAAGTGGCACTTTAAGAGGCTGGGGGACAGATTGAAATCGCACTCAGCTTCCCTGACCTGCTCTGAGGTCCTACCTGTGTGGAATAAGGAGAAAGAGTATAGCAAAGTAAGGAAAAAAGAAATTGAGAAGTTTAATGAGTGGTTGAAGTGATGGTGTCAGGAGGAGGGGTATTGTTTTGTGGGGGACTAGAGGAACTTCTGGGACAGGTGGCTCTTCAAAGGTGATGGCCTTCACCTGATGAAAGAGGGGACCAGTGCTCTGGGACTGAACTTTGACGTTTACATTGGACAGTTTAACTGACGGCAGAGGAGATGGTGGCTGGGGAAACCACTCAGAAGGGAGAGTGAGAGAGGAATCTAGCTAGGGCTCCCCGAACAGGGGACTAGTAGCAGCAAGGCAGGCAACAGTAAGGTGGAAGTCAAGTTAGGTTAGGTTAGGGGAATAGATCAAAGAAGGAGGGCTGACAAAGCCTGCATTCACCATGAAAAATAAAAAATTAAGGATACTGGGGAGGAATAAGGGAGAAGGAATATTAAAAGCAGGAGAAAAATCAGAAGAAAGATGGAAAGGGGTCTGCCTTAATGCCAGGAGTCTGGGAAATAAAATTAGTGAGCTCCTGGTAATGGTTGCATACACTGATAAGTATCTAGAAACTTGTGCCACAGCAAATAATGATTGGGACCTGACAGTCCCAGGTTACACCTCATTTAGACAGGATAGAGGAAAAAGTAAAGGAAGAGACTTTGTTTTTATTTATTTGAGATAATCAGAAAGACCTTTGAGTCAAAGACTCATTTACAAAGGTTCTACGTCATACATGAAGAACAGGGAAACAATACATGTTTAACAAGATGTGAGCACATAACAAAGGTCATACACAGTAAAGGAAAACAATTTTTCTTTTCTACATCTGGTGGTACATTTGTTTCAGAGGGTGAGCTACCCTGCTAGGGTAGGGATGTTTTAACAAAAGAGTAGCACAGCCATAGGGAGCAGAGAGTTTCCGAGGTGGCTGCTTGTCAAAGTAAATTTTGATGGATATGCCCTTGTGCAATGGGGGGGTCAGTGAGGTTGGGGGGTCTACGGGGGGAGGGTCAGCTGCAGTCACACTGGTTTGAGGCTTGCAGGTGATTCCTTAGTCCGGTTTTGAATGGGCCAAGCCTGGCTTCTTCCATGATAAGGCTGGGGAGGGCATTCATCCAGGAAGGGGCTTTGTAGCAGAAAGTTCACTGGAATTGGGCAGTCCGGCCGTGTGGTACCCATAGCAGCAGTTTGCTCGAGCTATGGGTAGTTCTGAGGGGAGATGATGTGAGGATAAGTTGGCTTAGGGCAGGGGGGGATGAGGCCAAGGACAATTTTTTTGGTCATTAGGCAAGTGTGATTCCTAATTCTATTGTCGAGGTTTAGCCAGTTTGCTGTGCTGTAGAGGGAGCATGTGTGTGTGAGGCAGTCACATCCTATGATGAGCCAGCAGGCTTTATTAAGCACCAGCCGGAGACGATTTAGTGCTGTGGAGGCTGCCGCACTGTAGACGAGGATGCCGTAGTCCAGCAGGGAGAGGAAAGAGGAGTTTATGGTGAGTTGTAATACTTCAGGGGTGATGCAATGTTTGTATCAGTAGAGAACTCCTAGTCTGGAGCTAAGGGCATTACAATAGATAGGTGTTGGATATGGAGGTTAAAGTTGAGGGCAGGGTCTAGTGTGATCCCTAGGTATTTAAAGTTGTTTACTTGTTCTAAGGGTGCCAGTTTAGCGGTGAGAAATTTGGGGCAGAGATTTTTGAGGGGGTTCTGTGGATGAGAGAAAATCATGACTTTTGTTTTATTGTAGTTTATAAGATGACGTTGGGTGGTAAGCCACTGTTCGATTTCTCAGAAAGAAAGTTGGAGATTTTCGTGGAGTTTGGAGGGTGCTGGGTCAGAGGAGTAAAGGACAGCATCGTCCGCGTACAGTAGCAGGTTGCTGGTGCAGGCCGATGGGAGGGAGTTAAAGTATAGACTGAAAAGTAAGGGACCCAGTATGGA
This sequence comes from Neoceratodus forsteri, assembly GCA_016271365.2. Lineage (NCBI taxonomy): Eukaryota > Metazoa > Chordata > Ceratodontiformes > Ceratodontidae > Neoceratodus > Neoceratodus forsteri. The sequence continues at coordinate 1,405,513,434 of CM057450.1, forward strand.
GCCTTGCAGGACACCGGAGCAGATAGGGAGGCAGGGGGATAGGACGGTGCCAACCTTGACCATCTGCATTCTATCCAAGAGGTAGCTAGTAAACCAGTTTATGGCGTCCTTGGAGAAGCCTAAGTAGGCCAGGGTGTTAAGTAAGAGGGCATGACAGACAGTGTCAAATGCCTTGGATAGGTCCATGAAGATGGCCCCAGTGAGGTAGCCACGGTCCAAGGCAGAATGTACATGGGAGGTAAATTCCAGTAGGGCGGTGGTGATACTATGGCCCTTTCGGAAGCCATGTTGCTGGGTGGGCTAGCAGGTGATATTTATTAAGGTGATCAGTAAGTAGGTCGGCAACTATGTGTTCTAGCACTTTAGATGGGGGTGTAGAATGGAGATGGGGCGATAGTTGTCGGTGGATGTGCAGTCCCCGCTTTTGCGTATGGGCGTGACATAGGCCAATTTCCAGGGGGTGGGGAATTTCCCTTGGTAGAGGGAGCAGTTTAGAATGTGGGTGAGGGGAGCTAGGACTTCCTGGAGGGTGAACTGGAGAAATATCAGGTCAAGGGAGTCGTGGCTAAAGTGCTGGTGGCTAATGGCCTTGGTTAGGTAGGGTTTTGCTGTCACAGGTGTGAGGGCTCGTAGATAGAATGGAGGAGCGAGGGGGATTGGGGGAATTTTGGCTGGAGGGGGGTCAAAGAAGTTTGGGGGGAGTACATGGGGATAGATCAGTAAAGACCAAGTTTGGTGCCGAGGCAATACTGAGGGGGTCAGTAGAGAGGCTACCATCAATTTGCATTTGGTCAGGGGGCAGATTTGTGGTTTTGCCACAGAGCTCCTCAATGTTTTCCCAGAATTTGCACCCAGAACCCCAGGTGGAGGCTAAGGTAGCTTTGTAGTAGTTCGCTTCGGCAGAGCGTATGGCCCAGATGCATTTGTTACGGGCTTCCCTATACTGTGTCCAGTCACAAGGTCACTGGGTCTCTGTTGCTAGGAGCCATAGGTCATCATGCTGTCACAGAAGGCCTAGGAGGTGGTCCAAGAACCAGGGTACATGGTTTCCCTTGGACATAGTTTTGGTAGGGGGAGCGAACTTGTCGCAGGCCGTATTGAAAGTGGTGATGAATAGGTCAAGGGCTTGGTCTGGGTCGAGGGTGTTTGCTAGGGGAGTCCAGTCCCAGCCTCTGAGGTGGGCCTTGAGTTGAGTTAGTTTGCCAGGCCTTAGTTTGTGCTTGAAGATAATTTTAGGAGGGGCTTTGTGGGGAGTTCCAGACCAGCAGCAGATGACCGGAGAATGGTCACTTAGAGCGTCCGGAAGGACCTGGGTACCGGTGATTTTGTGGGGGCAGTTTGTGAATACCAGGTCTAGTAGGGAGGCTGTCCCCGTGCGCACGTTTACCCGGGTAGGGGTTTTGATGACTTTAGTGAGATCGAGGGCGGACGCCTCATTAATGAATGGTGCAGCTGTCTTGGCAAGCCAGTTTATGTTGAAGTCTCCCAAGAGAATTTTTTCATGCCTAGGGGGTAGGGTAGCAAGATAGGAGATGATAGCTTGGAAGACTTGTTTCTGGTCTTGAGGCAGGATGTAAGCGGCGGTGAGGAGGAGGGGGGTGGCAGACTTTCCTAGTGTTAGTTTTATGGTGAGGGCCTGCACCTTGGAAGTTAGTTGGGGCAGAGGAAGTAGATGTCCAGAGCGTGAGTTCTCGCAGTAGAGAGCACAGCCTCCCCCTCTCTTTCCCACTTGGTATGAGCGGAAGAGGAGGTAATCAGGGAGGTGTACTGCTGAGTTGGGGACAGTGGGGGAGAGCCAGGTTTCACTCGCTGCAATGACGTCAGGTTGATGCTGTTGTACCCACCCTTGGAAAGAATCACATTTTTTTTGAAGGCTACAGACATTTAGCAAGGCAATGTGGTGCCCTTTTCCTGGGGATGGGTGGGCTGGTGTGGGGTTCTGTGGTCCAGGGTTGGGGTGGACGTTGCCTGACAGGAGCAGAAGGAGTATGAGTGATCTAAGTCAATATCTAGTTGCTCGAGTAGTGAGCCTTTGGTAGAGTGGCTGTGGTGGTCCCATGGTGGGAATGGGCAGTTTCAGGGTTAAGGGGGCTGCTAGGATTAGTAGGAGGGGTTGGGGGAGGAGCGGAGTGGTGAGGCAGTAGTGGGAGGTTGGCAGGGGAAGGTGGGGTTCCAGAGAGTCACCTGCCATGGGGGGGGTAGGTAGGGTGGAGGGATGGGAGGTTTAGATACCTGTTTGTGTGTGAGGTGTGGTAAGGGTGGCGTGCTGCTTCCTGGTTATTGGCCCTGGGTTGTGAAGGCTGGTAGTTCATATGTGGATGGGGGGGTGGAGGTGTTGTGAGTGACTGGTTGCATGAGGATAGGGAGGGGCAGATTTGGTGCCCTTTGCTACGTTGGAGGGGGTGTGGTGTCTGAGGCAGCAAAACAAGTAGAGTGAAGATGGGAAGTTTGAACATGGTAGGCTCTATGGCAGACTGGAAAAGTCAGGTCAGAGGGAGGAAAAACAAGTGGGTGGCCCTCTAGAGGTGGAAGGGTATAAGCTGCAAATGGGAAAGCTGGCTGATAGGTTATTTCGTGATCATGTGATCACAAATAAACCTATATACGTAGATGCCGACCAAGGGTGGTGGTGGGGATGGTGGGGAGCCGAATGCTATGCGTTCGGCTGGGTAGAGTCCCTGCAGAAACAGTGAGTGCGCTGTGGTCGTGACCAGGCGAGCTGCTGCAGGTCTGTACCTTGAGGAGCTGTTTCGATGTGCTGCTGGGCTGGGGAGAGCCGTTGGTGGGCTGGGAGACAGCCTTTTTTTGTTGCCCTCGCGACCTCTGGGGACAAGCTGTGGAAGACAGAGGGGGGGTTTATAGTTGCAGGAGAGGGGGGGTCACAGTCACAGGGGAGCTGGTAATCAGGATTTCGCTAAGCACACAAATCTTTAAGGGAACTGTAATTTTGAACAGGCACAATTTTGGTGTCTTAAGTTAAAACTTTAAACTATCAAGCAGCAATTAAGGCAACTTCTACAATTCAGTCCTAAGCAGTGGCGGCAGCAAGAAATCTATGTAATATAAAATCTATCTCCACTGCTGCACCAACAGTAATTGATACACAGAGTAAAAAGGCACCAAGAGTAGAGAATTCAAAATGTCCCTGCTGAAACAGTGAGTGCGCTGCAGTCGTGACCAGGCGAGCTGCTGCAGGTCCGTACCTTGAAGAGCTGTTTCGATGTGCTGCTGCTGGGCTGGGAGAGAGTCTTTTGTTGCCCTCGCAACCTCCAGGGACCAGCTTGAGGAGCTGTTTGATGTGCTGCTGGGCTGGGGAGAGCCTGGCGGGCTGGGGGAGACTTTGTTGCCTTCATGACCTCTACGGACCAGTCCTGCAGTTGCTTTTTGGGTTTACTTCTTACCTGCAACTAGCCCCATATGTGACAGAGGGCATAGAGGCAATGGAGGATGGAAACATCAGAGAAACATAGAAACATAGAAGTTGACGGCAGATAAGGACCGCAAGGCCCAACTAGTCTGCCCATTTCTTTTTCTACCTTATAAATGTGCCATCGGCCTTTGCTCTGTCAGTGGCCTATCTATTCATAGTCATTTGTATTGCTCCCTTATGCCTATCCCATGCCTGTTTGAAGCCCTGCACTGTATTCATAGCCACCACTTCTTGTGGTAAGCCATTCCATGCATCCACCACCCTTTCTGTGAAAAAATTTCCTCACATTCCCTTTAATCGCCCCCTCTAATCTCATGCTGTGTCCTCTTGTCCTGCTATTTTCTTATATTTAAACATGTTAGACTCTTTCACCTTGTTAATGCCCTTAAGGTGTTTGAATGCCTCGATCATATCACCTCTCTCCTCCTTTACTCAAGGGTATACATATTGAGCTCTGTTAATCTGTCCTCAATGTCTTCTGATGCAGTCCCTGCACCATTTTGGTTGCCTCTCTGGACTGCCTTAATTTGGTTAATGTCCTTAGAAGGTGTGGCCTCCAATACTGCAGATGGGGCTCAACTAGTGTCTTGTAAAGAGGGATTATTACCCCTCTACGACTTGTGATAATTTCTACTAATACACCCTAACACCCCCTAGCCTTACCTACTGCTTTAGAGGTCTGCTTGAATGATTTCAGGTCATCAGTGATGATGATGCCCAAGTCTCTTTCTTCCTTTGTGACTGCTAGCAACTCCCCTCCCAGCCTATAGGTGGCTTCAGGGTTTCTCTTCCCATGTGCATGATTTTGCACCTTTGCATTAAATCCCAGTTGCCACTCTTCTGACCATTTTGCTAGTTTATCCAGATCTCTTCTCATTCTTCCCACCCCATCTGTATCATCTACTCTGTTGCAGATCTTGGTGTCATCTGCAAACAGACAAGCCTTACCCTCTAGTCCATCTGCAAGGTCACTAATGAAGATGTTGAAGAGGACTGGCCCCAGAACTGATCCCTGAAGTACCCCACTTGTGACTTGCATCTCTTCTGACTGTATACCATTTACCACCACTCTCTGTTTTCTGCCCGTCAACCAGTTTGCCACCCAGTTGACCAACTTCTGGCCCACCCCGAGCCTACCCAGCTTATTTATCAATCTTCTATGTGGAACAGTGTCAAAAGCTTTGCTGAAGTCAAGGTAGGTGACATCAACTGCTCCCCCTTGGTTCACCACTCTGGTTACCCAGTCAAAGAAATCTATGAGATTAGTTTGACAGGACCTTCCTTTTGTAAACCCATGTTGTCTTGGATCCTGTGCCCCTATGGATTCCAGGTGTTGCACTATCCTTTCCTTAAGGAGTGCCTCCATAATCTTGCCCACTACTGAGGTAAGACTGACTGGTCTGTAGTTCCCCGCCTCCTCCGTGCTACCACCTTGTGGAGCAGGATCACATGAGCCCTTCTCCAGTCTTCTGGGACCTCTCCTGTGCTCAGAGACTTACTAAACAGTTCTGATAATGGCTCTGCTAGTTCCACCTTTAGCTCCTTAGTACCCTGGGATGTATGCCATCAGGTCCCATTGTCTTATCCACCTGAGCTTAGCAAGCTCTTGTAGGACCCTTTCTTTGTGAAGGGAGTAGTGCTCACCTCCCCCCGTATCCATGATGCTGAGCTGTGGGCCCTGCCCTACCTTCTCTTCAGTAAATACTGAGCAAAAGTATCTATTTAGGATAGATGCCTTTACAGGTTCCTCCTTCTCACGTGCTCCCTTTTCTCCATTAAGCTTAGCAATACCCCTTCTGGACTTTCTCCTTTCACTAATGTATCTATAGAAAGTCTTGTCACCTTCTTTTACTGTTCATGCTAGTGTTTCCTCAGTTTGGGACTTTGTCTGCCTTACTGCCTTCCCTGCTTCCCTTAGGGCAGTTTGGTATGCCTCCCTATTTTCATCCCGCTGTGTTCCCTTATATTTCCTGAAGGCCAGCCTTTTGGCTCTGACCTTTTCTGCTACTATATTTGAAAACCAAAGTGGTTTCCTTCTTCTTTTGCACTTCCTTTTCTGTCTAACACAATGGGATGTTGCTTCAAGTATTGCATCCTTAATGCTTGCCCACTTTGCCTGTACCCCTGCACCTGTGTTTCTTTTTGCCAGGGCTAGCTTAACTCTGTTGGCCATCTTATCAAAGACAGCTCCTCTGAAGTCCCATATTTTTGCCTTGGAATGGGATGATTTAGATGTAGTAGCCAAATTGATACCAAAATACCATATGGTATATATGATGGTCACTGGTCCCCAGGTGACCTTCTACCTGGAGATCTGTGATCCCTTCCTTGTTAGTCAGTACTAGATCTAGGATAGCCCTGTCTCTTGTGGGTTGCTGTACCAGTTGTTTGAGGCCCTCCCCCTGCAGGGAATCCACTGTGTGTCTAGTTCTGGCAGATGTTCCTGCTGGTATTGACCAATCTGTATCCGGCATGTTTAAGTCTCCCATTATCAGAACCTCCCCTTTAGCTGTCATGTTTTGTATACCTTCTAACAGTAATGTGTCTATGTCCTCCCCCTGGTCTGGGGGCCTGTAGACAATCCCAATTCTTGTGGCTATCCCATTTCCTGTTTCCAGGGTGATCCACAGTTCTTCTGGCTCCTTATGTGTATTCTGAATTTCTGTAGGTTTGATATTTTCATTGACATACAGGGCCACTCCTCCCCCCCTTTTTGCACCTCGGTCTCTTCTGAACAATACATAGCCAGGTACTGAAGTCTCCCAAGTGTGGTTACTGGTAAACCACGTCTCACTAATTGCTACTATGTCCAGTTTAGCCTCTGACATTATTGCCTGCAGGTCTGGGATCTTATTTCCCAGGCTGTGAGCATTTGTGTACATGATTTTCCATTGGCCAGATTCTGGTGTGTTAGTTGCTGGGTGAGGTTTGGCATTACCCCTGTGCGTCATGTGGGGAGACAAACCTTTTTTCTTACCTGGTGATGCAAATGAACTGCAAACATGCTGAATCCCTGTTTGACAACTAGCTGAGGGGGGAGGGGTGTTCTTCCCATTCGACGTATGAGGTGCTGCACCCCTCTCCCCATTTGCTAGTTTAAATATTCTGCAAAGACGTCAAACTTCTGCCCCAATGCACTGACTCCCTCCTTAGTCAGATGCAGTCCATCAAATTTAAAGAACTTTCACTCCCAGAACTGTTGCCAGTTCCCTACTAATCTGTGTCCTTTTTTTTGGCACCAGCCCTTAGCCACGTGTTTAGCTCCCCTATCTCCCCTTCTCTGACCTTCCATCCATCTGCTCCCCTCTCCCAGACTGGCAGGATCTCAGAGAAGGAGATGCCAGACGAAATAGATGATAGTTTGTCACCCAGCCTGGTCAGGTGTTCCTTGGTCCCCACAACTGACCGGCTGGCGAGATCATTAGTCCCTATGTGTACTAGGACATCAATGTTTTCTCCTGCTTTGTGAACAATTTTAGCAATGCGGTCAGTGTCTCTCCATGCTGATGTACCTGGGAGACATCTGACCATTACCCTGGCTGGAGATGGGTATCAACTCCCTGAATCATGGAGTCTCCTATGATCAGAAGTTTTTTGGATTTTTTTTTTTTTTTGTTTTGGTTCCTGATTTGGGTGAGTTTTGTTGTGCTAGCTCCTGTGCTGCAGTGTCCTTCTCTGCAGTGTCTTCTGCCTCTTTGTTTGATTTCAGAGATAGAGGCAGATACCTGTTTGTAGTGTTTATATGGTTTTTGGAGGTAATATGTTGGAGAGCAGAGAGTGATGGGGCACCCGATTTGCCCCTCCTAACCACCTGCCAACCTCCTGGACCAACTACCCTCTGCAGTTGAGGTTTTTCTGTTGGATGCTGGGGAAATGGCGGGTGGTTCTTATAATGTATTTCCTCTGAATATGAAATTTGAGGCATGCAATCTCTGCCCATGCTGCCCGGAGCTGAGCCCTAAGATCTTCAAGGCCCAGCATGTAGGACAGTGTCCTAAATCCTGTAAGACTGTCCTTCTGAAAATTGTTCCACAGTACCTGCAGTTAATGACATCCATTCCAGATAAGTTGCTGGGTTTATAACCTAGTCAGAGTAATTAGAAGGAAAAAAATGCAAGTAATGGTTTGCTTGTGTTTTGTTTAACTTGTTATAACAAGTTAAATTACTAGTGCCCCTGTAAATAAGCTCACCTTGTGGAGGCCCCACTGATCCACCCCTTCCTGCTCTGCCACAGGAAATGTCACAACTGTGGTACCCTATAAAAGGAGTGTAGTGTGGGGTGGTTGGGGATGGGGGTGGGTGGCTGGGCCCTTCCCCTGCCGAAAAAGAAGAACCACGGACGAAAGAACAAGGAGGTAAGAGCAGAAACAATCAGTCAACAACAAATGCAGTAACCCTAAAAGCTTATCCTAATGTTAGATAAAACTGTAAAACCTGTAAAGCACCACCTGTAATAATTTCAGAGAAGATATACGCTGTAAGAAACACTTTGCTACAGAGAAAAATAAAGCAATGAAATGTTAGCAACAAACAGTAGCAATCCCTGTGAGTAAAAAATAAAAACACCATCACACAGTAAATCTGTTTAGCCAAAATAAGACTTAATCCTTTTCCCTTCCTCTGGTAAGTTTCTCTATTCTGCCTTTCAAGCAGTCTTAGAAGGAAAGAGCTCAGGTGAAGCTAGGTGCCTTGGCCAGCAAACCAAGTCTCCATTACCTTCAGAGAAGGTAATGGAGAAACAGAATCACTGTGGGTTCAGCTCATGGCATCCTCAGGCAAGAATCTATGAATGGGGGTGATTTATAGACCTCCTGGGCAAGGGGGAAGTGAGAGAGAGATATAAGGAGTTAGGGGCAGAACTAGAAAGGGGGGTGACAAAGGGGCTGGTGGCAGGGGTGGGAGATCTAAACCTGACAGATACTGATTGGGCCATTCCAGCAGGCAGAAGCTCCAGAAGTCAGGCCCTACTGGATACAATGCAGGACTGCCTGCTGGTGCAGTCAGTTAAGGAACGCAGTAGGCAGGCTGCCATTCTCATTGTAGTGCTCACCAACTCAGAAGTGGTAGGAGGAGTGAGAGTAGTTGAGCCACTAAGGTCCAGTGACCTTAACTCTACATGGTTCGACCTGGCTCTTGGGATAAGTAAGTCCTCATCAAAGGCTAAAGCCCTAGATTTCAGAAGGGCAGACTTCAACTGGATGAGGGAGCCGGTCTGGGACAAGTTAGCTGGAGTGAAGAGCATCAGGAATGAGGAAGAAAGATGAGGGGCAATCAGGGAGCCATTCTTGAGACAACGACGTCTTGCATGAGAGCAGTAATCAAAAGACACAGGTACAGGAGATCAATACGGTTCTCTGGAAAGGTCAGGGAAGCAGTGAGAGCCAAAATTAATATCTTCACCAAGTACAAGGAAATACAAGGGAAGGAAGTATGGGGGATTACCTAGTAAGAGTAATGGAAACCACAAGGGCAGTCAGAGAAGCAAAGGGTGATACAGAGCTGCGTATTGCGAAAGGGATCAAGGGTGGGAAAACCAGTTATGTAGATATCTTAGAAAAAAAAGAAAGAAGGGGAAGGGGAGGAATTATTGGGCTAACATATGGAGGTTTTGCTCCATGTTCCCAAGGGGGCTGAGAAGAGACAGCAAGTATTTACCGTGAAAGGGTTTGAAAAGAGCTAGCACCCTAAAGACAGTTAAGGTCTCAGGGCCAGAAGAGATGCATCTGAAGGTGCTCAGGAACTAGCGAAATACCTGGCGGGGGGGGGGGGCTATTCAATTGCTCAGTTCACACAGGGGTAGTTCCAAGTAGTTCCAAAAGACTGGAGAGTAGCAGATGTAGTCCTGCTCAATAAGGGGGGGTAGCAAGGTGCAACCAGATAACTACAGACCTGTCAGTCTTACCTCTATTGTGGATAAACTGATGGAGACACTAGTCAATGAGGGTGTTGTAAACTACCTAGACAGCAAGGGACTCTAAGACAGCACACAGCATGCATTTGTGGCAGGAAGGTTTTGTCAGAGGAAAGCACGGTGTCAGAGCGACACCACAATCCCGACACTGGCATAGTGACGGGCATGCATCCAACTGCCACAATAGCTACCTGCGACAGCAGCCAACATGCCTCCATAGCAGCAGCAAGTGCACCAGCGGCAACTACTTGGTCGACCACAGCAGCTGCAGACCTGGGTGCATTAGATGGGCCACCCTCACCCCGTGGTATATGCACTCCATCCCCTGCCTACCAGTGACCCCTGCCCATATCCTGACCTGTCACTGAACTGCCCGTTGGGTACTCCATGGTGAGGGTGCACGTCATCGGGTCCATCATCGTAGTGGCAGTCAGTACCAGTGTGTCATTGTAGTGGCTGGGCACCTCTCGGTACCGTCGGTGTCTCTGTTCTGGCTACAGTGTCAGGTTGGCGGTGTTTGGTTTATAGTGTGTCATGGTCCATTGAGACAGTTTCAGGGTGTCGCTGTGGGGGCTGTTGGCAATGTTGCTGTCGGCAAACTGTGGTGCTTCCTTGTCAGACTAAACCTGATAGTATTCTTTGACCAGTGTTGGGTAAGTTACTTTTTCTATTACTTTTGGAAACTTGTTCCAGAAAGCTCTGTGCAGCACTCGCTTGCATGAGAGAAGTTGAACAGTATTACACCCCACAGTTGCAGCTACCGGCGTCTTTTCACACAAAAGTAATACGTGATCAGGTTCGATCACATTTATTTGAAAGTAACTAGTAACTAACCTATTACTTTCAAATAAATGTCATCTGTTATAGTTTTTTATTATGTTTGTACTGTTTTTGTATAAAAAGAAATAAGTTACTGTAACTGTCAGGTGTATTACTTTTTCCAGTACTTCTCCATCCTTGCTAGTGGCTGCACTGAGCTTTCTGGATCAACTTTCTAAATGAAATGGAAAGTAATAGAAACAGTAACTTACCCAACACTGTCTTTGACTGGGTAATGAGGGTAGTGGATAAAGTCCATGCTGCTGATTTACTCTACTTTGATTTCAGCAAGGCTTTTGACTTGGTGCCTCACAGAAGGCTGATGAAGAATCTAGAGTATCTGGGTACAGCGAATGACACAGTTAGAGAAGTGAGAAACTGGTTATGGGAGACAGCGGGGGGCTGTGGTTAACAAGTCATATCAGATGTGAGGAAGGTCACCAGCTAGGAGCCACAAGGATCAGTCATGGCCCCAGTCCTTTTCAATATGTTCATTAGCAACATGGGAGAAGAAATCCAGGGCAAGATGTGCCTCTTTGCCGATGACACTAAACTCTGTGGCAGGGTAGACAGCGATGAGGGGGTTAGGGAGATGCAGAGAGACTTACAAAAGCTAGAGAGGTGGCCAAAGGTTTGGCAGTTTAAATTCAATGCCAAAAAGTGCAAGGTGATGTACATAGGAAGTGAAAAACAGAGGACAGAATACTGAATGGGGGGGGTAAAGCTTTGTATAACCCCTGAGGAAAGAGACCTGGGTCAACGTCAGAGACTCCCTTAAAAAAAATCAAACCACTGTAACAAGGCCTACAGTATGGAAAACACAATGCTGGGGTGTATAGGAAGGGTACTGACAGCAGAAGGCAGAAGGTATTACTACCACTCTAGAAAATGGGCTGGGTAAATCCTTAAAGCTGATTGGCTAAGGCCACCAACCAGCTGGTCTGTGTCAGGCAACAGAGACCGGGAAGTAATGAGCCCCCATCTCTGCTGCCTGATAATGTTCCAAAAGAATCTTTAGTTTCAAATTTCCACCATGTTTTCTCTCCATTAAACAAAGACAACCCCCCCCCCCCATCGTACAAACATACAAATTGCCAGCAGATACAGGCCTATTGGTCTATGTTGTCTCTGTAAGTGTCACCAACACTTCAGTCTTTAAGACTGCAGCTTCCCCTCTCGCCTTGCCTCCCTCCCCACTGATTTTGCCCATGTTTCCTTCACTCACACCCCTGCCCCCCTTGATTTGAACCCTCCTCCTGAACCTGCCCCACCCCCTTTTGAAGCTGCCCACTGTCCGCAGTGATATGACCTCCTCCAGCAGCACATTCCACCCTGCCACCACCCTTTCGGTGAAATGGTGCCTCCTCATTTCCCTCCTGAATCTGCCTCCTTCCAACTTCAGACTGTGCCCCCTGGTTTCCCTTCCACCTTTTAATTTGAAAATACTTCTGGTGCTTACCCTGTTCTTAACCTTCAGGTACTTGAAAGTCTCAATTATACCCCCTAGTTCCCTTCTATCCTCCAAGGAATACATATTGAGCTCTCTGTCTTTCTTCATAAGGTTCGTCTCCCAACCCCAGGATCATTTTCGTTGCCCGGCACTGTACCCCCTCCAATAGCTTGATATCCTTTTTCAAGTAGGGGAGTCAGTACTGCACGAAGTACTCCAAGTGCGGCCTCACCAGGGACCTGTACAGGGGCAGGATGACTTCCCCTCTCCTAGAGGTAATTCCCCTTGCGACGCACCCCAGCATTCTGCTGGCCTTTGCCGCTGCCTTCCTGCACTGAGCTGAGTGGTTCATTTCCCTTGTCACTAGTACACCCAGAGTCTTCTCCTCCTTTGACTTGGATAACTGCACTCCCCCCAACCAGTAACTATTTCCAGGGTTCCTGGCTCCCAAGTGCATGGCTTTGCATTTCTTGGCATTGAACCCAAGTTGCCATGTGTTAGACCATTCCTCCAGTTTTGTTTTTTTTTGGGTATTATTTTTCTCTCCTCCAGAGCTTCGGCTACGACCCCCGCCCTCCGTTGTTCCCCCCAGCGCCATCCCTGGACATCAGACCCCCTCCCTTGTGCACCCCGCGACTTACCCTTCGCAGCAGGGTGGGGGGGAGCGACTCAACCCACCCCAACGGATCCATGCCAGGGAGGTGCCCTTCCAGGAACAGTGCCGCGTGGGAACAACTTCATGCTGCCAGGCTCACTTTTCACTGTTTTCCTCCCGGTGGGTCATGGCGTGCAATGACACCAGCGACTGGTAACACGCACACTCTGTCACGTGCCCCAATCAGCGTCTGCGCGTCCGCCCCCATAGGTTGCAGCTTCATGCTGTCGACCCCCAGCTCCGCTAGGGTCAGGCAAGCCCTGGCCACCCAAATCCCCTCCCGGAGATGGAGAGCAGTCCCTTGGACGATCAATCCATCTCCTCCCCGCCAACCCATGCCCGTTCCTGAACACGGGTCGCCGGCGTGCCGTTCCTCCAGTTTTACCAAATCCTCCTGGAGTACTGTACCGCCTTCCTATCCATCAACCTTCACACAGATCTTGGTGTCATCAGCGAAGAGACTGATTTTACTCTTTATCCCTTCTGCGATGTCGGCAATGAAAATGTTAAACAGCACTAGTCCCAGCACTGAGCCCTGTGGGACCCCACTTGTTACCACCCTGAGCTCAGATACCTCATCCCCCACTACTACCTTCTGCTGTCTATCCTGCAACCAGCTCCTGACCCATCTAACCAGTTTCCTCCCTGCTCCCAGGCTGCTCAGTTTGCTGGTCAGCCTACCATGCAGCACTGAATCAAAGGCCTTGCTGAAGTCCAGGTACAGGACGTCCATGGCATGACCTTTGTCCAGTGCCCACATCACCCAATCAATAAAAAGTCTACCAGGTTCATCTGGCAAGAACTGCCAGAGACAAACCCATGCTGTCTGCCATCCTGGAGATCATTATTCTTCAGAAATTTTACCAGCCTTTCCTTGAGGATAGTCTCCATTAGCTTTCCCACAATTGAGGTTAGGCTGACTAATCTATAGTTCCCTGGTTTATCCTTGGGCCCAGTTTTATGGAGGGGCACCACATGTGCCACCCTCCAATCTCTGGGTATGCATTCTGTTTCCAGAGAGGTATTGAACAGGTCCACGAATGGCCCCACCAGGACTACTGCCAACTCTCTTAGTACTCTAGGATGAATTCTGTCTGGCCCAGGTGCCTTAACAACCCTCAGGGACCTAAGACCCTCCAACACCCTTCCCTCTGTGATTTCCCCGTCCATGATCTCCTCTCCCCCTATCCCCACCCTGCCCTTCCCCTTAGGTATGGGCAAATCCCTTTCCTTGGTGAATACCGAACAGATGTACTTGTTGAGTATGTCTGCCTGCTCTGCTCCCTTTTCTACTCACTGCCATTTTTGATCCTTATAATCTGATCCTTACTCTTTCCCTTCTCCCTTATATACCTAAAGAAAGAAATCCTTTTCACCGTCTTTGATTCCCTGGCCCAGCCTCAGTTCTCTCGATGCCTTGGCTGCCTATACTGTTCTACTCACTTCCTTGGATTTCCTCACGTATTCTTCGCTGTCCTCTTCCTTGTTGGATCTTTTGTAGGTTCTAAATGCAGCACCCTTTTCCCTCACCCTCTCCCCTACCTCCTTGTTCATCCAGCTTGGCTTCTTGGTCCTGGAGTTCTTGCTCTGGCTCTTCACACATGTGCTAATGGTCTCATCCAGGCCCCTCATGATGATTGACCATTTTTGTTCAGTGTTCATGATCGGGTGGATGCTAGCTATGTGCTCTTCCAGTATATGGCAGAAAAAGTTGGGGTGAGGGTACAGGAAGTAGAAGTACAAGAGGAGTTGGAGAAGCAAAATACACAAAAAACAAGCACAAATAAGATGGAGGGCTGGGCCTTGGTTTCAAATCAAAGTAGGAAGCGTAGAGGAGGGCAGCAGCATAAAAGTGAACCAATAGAGCTATTTAACAGATTTGACACACTACAGCATAGTCTGGGGAAAAAGGATGTTGTGAAGGAGAATTTAGTTAATACTAGTGCTATGGATCTAAGCACAGCGTGAGTCAGCATAATATCAGTTTAGATAAGAGGGTATAAAAGCAGTGTTTAACTGAGAGGTCTCAGGTGACCACACTACTAATGAAAGGGCTGACAGATGGTTTAAACCTAGAAGAAAAACTAATAGAAGGAGAAACTGAGAGAGAGGAAGAGAGAGACATCATACTTATTGGAGACTCCACTACTAGAGGGATAGATACCCTAGTTTGTAAAGGGAGAAAGGAGCATAGTACAGTAAGTACACTCCCAGGGGTCCAGTTAGCCAATATAGAGGAGATGCTAGAAGGACTGCCGGAGGGCATGGACAAATCCCTGGTTATACTCCATGTAGGAACAAATGACTTGGAGAAGAGAGAGGATAAACATATTCAGGAAGACTAGCAAAACATTGTTAGTAGGATCAGAGAAAGGGGGGCAGTTAGCGGTATAATTATTTCTGGGATCCTTCCAGTGCATGGAAGGTATGAGTATAAGCAAGCAGCCATTGATGAAATGAACATGTGGCTGCACTCCTACTGCAAGTTAACAAAGATTGGATTCATGGACAATTCTATCACTTTCAGAAATAGACTGGTATATAAACATGATGGATTACACTTGAGTAAAGCTGGGGCATGAATGCGAGGCAAAAAAATAAATGATGTAATTGCTTTTCATTTAAACTGAGAAGGGAGGGCAAATACAAAATTGGATGTAAAGACTCAGGTGATACCTGGGGGCCAGCAAACTGGATGGAGAAGAGTACTTATAAAAGCCAAGAGCATGACAAAAAATGTCCAGAATTTCAGTATTTGTTAACTACCCATGATATACAGATTGCATTAATAATGGAAACTTGGTGGGGAAAAAAATGATGGGTAGGATAGAAACATAGAGGGGTATAACCTGTTTTATAAATCCAGGGTGCACAGAAAAGGAGGCGGTATAGCATATATATAGATAAAAACATTAAATGTGAGGAAATTAAAATCGATGAAGACAATCTGGAAATGCTGTGGCTGAAAACTGTACCACTTGATTCTGTAAAAATGGAGATAGGACTACTATACAGACCCCCCTTCTACATCAATACTAATTGATGCACTAATATTAAAACAGATAGCAAATATCATCTTGCCCCGTTAGGGAAGGAAGTCCTTAAACAGGGGGTGGCTGACTACATTCAAGAAAAGTGGGGTTTAAACTTGTGGGGGAGGGATAAGGGAGGGCTGACCAGAAGCCCTCTCCTCGAGATGAGGAGAGTAGCCTTCAAACCCGAGGGGGGACAAACTGGGGAGGAGGTTTCAGGAGGAGCAGAGGAGGATGGAGTATAAGGAACCTGGGTGGGGTTCGACAAAGGGTTCAGGGATAAGCGGTGGGGGTGGTGTTAGTAAATACCAGGGCTTGAGGACAAGTTGCCAGAGTTCCAGGCCATGCTGTTTGTGGGGGTGGATGGCGGCAGTCAGGGAAACATGGGCCAACAAAAACCATGACTGGGACCTAAACATGTGGGGGTACACTATGCTTAGGAAGGATAGAAAGAAGGGCAGAGGGGGTGGAGCGGCTATGTTCATTAGAGATGACATAGAAATTGGTAGGGTAGAAGAGGCAGAGGGAAACGTGGGGGCCTTATGGGTCACCTTACGAACCCCAGCAGGAGGTAAAGTCAAGATGGGTGTAGTATATACTGTAGGTCCCCCGGTATGGGTGATGTTCTGGAGGATGGTTTACTGGACAACATCATTGCCCAGTGTGGACCAAAAGGGGAAGGAGTGGTGTTGATGGGGGACCTCAATATGCCAGGTACAAACTGGGGAACCATGTCCTCTAAGGTGGCCAAGGAGCAGAGGCTGCTGGATGGCTTCCAGAATGTGTTCTTAACACAGCATGTGATGGAACAAACAGAGAGGGCATGTCCTGGACGTGGTTCTGGCAGATGGGGATCTGGTAAGGGACCTGGTTGTAGAAGATTCCTTGACTGGGAGCGACCACACTACTGTCTGGTTTGAAATAAGCATGGGGGGAGGGGGGGAGAGAGCTAGGACACTGGCAGTGGACTTCAGGGGGGCAGACTTTGTGGGCATGAGAAATATTCTCAAGGATCACTTGAAGGGGATTACATCAATGACAAATGTGGAAAAGAGATGGGAAGTCATAAAACAGAGACGTCATGAGGCAGTCAGGACCTGTGCTAAGGTGAAACGTAAGGGAGTAAGGTCACATAAACCATGCTGGTGGTCCAGAGAGGTTCAGGTAGCAGTCAGAGAAAAGAAGGCAGCCTGCAAAAAATATAAATCAACAAGAGAGGATAGGGAAAAGGAAATGTACCATCTTGCATCTAGAAAAGTCACCCGGATGGTGAGGGGGAGCAAAGTCCAGTAAAGAGCAGCGGCTGGCACAGAGGATACATGAAGGGGAAAAGGGTTTCTTCCGGTACATTGGAGAGTGGAGAAACACCAAGGGCCATCTCGGCAGATTGCAATCAGAAGGAGAGTGGGTGGAAGAGGCGAGGGACCAGGCAGATGTATTAAACGAGTACTTCGCCTCTGTGTTCACTAGGGAGGGGGATGGGATATCTACAAAGCAAGGCACGATGGGGATAGAAGCGGTACTGAGTGGGATCAAGGGAGCAACAGAAATGGAGCAAGAGGGAGGGAGAGGTACCCCAGGGGTGTCACATCAGGATAAGGATAAAAAGGCCAGTAAGGTGGAGGGGACGGATTATGTTATCTCCACCGAAAGGGTGAGGTTAGACCTCAAAGCCCTAAAGAAAGATAAATCTCCTGGGCCAGATGACATTCATCTGAGATTACTATGGGAATTGGCGGACATACTGGCTGCACCCCTGGTGGAGCTCTTCAACAGGTCGCTTGAGACAGAGATGGTACCTAGGGATTGGCAAGAGGCACATGTGGTGCCAATCCATAAAGGGGGGTCAAGGGAAGTACCAGGTAACTATAAACCCGTCAGTTTGACCTCAGTGGTGGGAAAATTAATGGAGAGTATACTAAAGGAATGATTGGGGGTGTACTTGGAGGAGGTGGGAAGTCTGGATAGTCGTCAACATGGGTTTGTGCCAGGTAGATCATGGAATCTTGTGGAGTTCTACAAATGGGTAACATCAGAACTGGACTGGGGAAAGCCTGTGGATGTATTATTCTTGGACTTCAGCAAGGCATTTGACTCTGTCCCCCACAATGGTCTGGTGGAGAAACTGATGGGGTTGGGAGTAGGCCCTTTGATGGTCAGATGGATTGAAAACTGGCTAGCTGGATGCACCCAGACAGCAGTGGTCAGTGGGGAGCTCTTGAACCCTAGAGGGGTCGGAAGTGGGGTACCGCAGGGCTCAGTCCTGGGTCCAATCCTGTTTAATGCATACATATAGGGCAGCAAGGAGGGTATAGGGTGTGAAATGAGTCTCTTCGCTGATGACTCCAAGATGGGAGCAGTAGTTGAGGGGGAAGAGGGGAGGTTGGCCCTGCAAGGGGACCTGGACACCCTGGAAAGCTGGGCTCACACATGGAAATTCAATTTCAATATCACCAAGTGCAAGGTGTTACATCTTGGGCGGGGAAACCTTAAACACAGGTACACCCTGGGAGGGGAGGCGCTGAAGGCCTCAACAGGGGAAAAAGGGGTCATGGTGGATTCATGTATGAATAACTCTGAGCAGTGCAGGAGAGCAGCTAGCAAGGCAAACAAGATGCTGGGATGCATGGTAAGGGGGATCACCTCTAGGAGCAGGGAGGTGATTCTGCCGCTGTACAATGGGCTGGTTAGACCACACCTTGAGTACTGTGTACAGTACTGGAGACCACACTTGAAGAGGGACATACAGCTCCTGGAGAGGGTACAGAGGAGGGCAACAAGGATGATGCGAGGACTGGGGGATTTGACGTATGAGAACAGACTTGAGGAGCTCTGCCTGTTTTCACTGGAGGAGAGAAGAGACAGGGGGGACATGATTGAGGTCTTCAAGTACCTCAAGGGAATAAATAGGAGTAAACATGGAGGGATACTTAGACTAAACAGGAGGTATCACCAGAGGGCATGGTTTGAAGTTGGAAGGTGGAAGGGTGAGGTGGGGAAGAGGAGGAGGTTTTTCACTGAGAGAGTGGTGGACCCTTGGAATGCGTTGCCTGGCGAGCTGGTTCAGAGATCCACAGTGAAGGGCTTCAAGAGAGGGTGGGACAGACACAGAAAGCAGATGTATCAGATGATGGCCTGGCCCAGGGGGGTGGGGATGGATGATAGGGGTTTCTGGAACACAAGTGGAGGGAGGGCCTTGGCACCCAACTAAGGATCTGAGGTTCGAGCAGACTCGATAGACCATAAGGCCTAATCTGCTGGCAATTAGTATGTTAGTATATAGATCCAGTTGACAAGGTGATACTTATGGGAGACTTTAATCTACCCGAAATAGACTGGGATAATTTAAAGGGAAGTTCAAGCACTGAAAAAAATTTTTAGATGTATTTGAACAGGTAGGACTAGAGCAGAATGTAAGTGGAAAAACAAGAGTCAACCACACTCTGGATATTATACTAACAAACAGGGACAGTATGGTAAGTGAGGTACTAGTAGACAGCCCACTTGGAAATAGCAATCATCAGACAGTTCATTTCAAAATAGTGGATGTAAAATCTGAAACAAAGAGTGGAATTATTAGAGTATTAAATCTAAACAAGGTGGACCTCACTATCATGAGGGCAAGCATGGCTGGATGGGTCTGGTACAAGGACTTGGATAGGAAATCTGTAAATGAAATGTGGGAGATCATGATCAAAAAGATTAGAGGAGAAATACAAATGTATATATCCAAGAAACTAAATTATATTAACAAGAAAAAAGTTCCAGAATGGTTAAACCCTCTTTTAAGAAGACAAATAACAAAAAAAAAAATATAAAAAATTTAAAGATGGCCCAGACTTAGGGGTGAAAATAAAATACAGAGATATGGTTAAGAATGTAAAAAGGGATATAAAAAGGGCAAAATCTAATTATGAGATCAATCTAGGATCAAGAGTAAAAGATATCTATAAATCTTTTTACATTTACATAAACAACAAAAAGTGGGGTACAAGTAATATAGGTCCATTTAAAAATAAGGAGGGTAACCTAGCAAGTAGTAAAGAGGTGGCAGATATCCAAAATGATTATTTCTGCTCAGTATTTAATAATCCTACTACGGTTTACATGGGAGGGGACAATACATCCAAACCAGGTCACATAAGGATAAAAGCAGAGGATGTGCTAGATCAGGGTTTCTCAAATGGTGAGGCCAGCCTCCCAAGGGAGGCCCCAACCTGATCCAGGGGAGGCTCAAGCAAGCCTTAAAATGTACTATATTTAATGTCAGATTTTGGATGCTTTGTGTGAAAAGATGCGGCAAATTAAAGTGAATAATGGCATGCACATTTATGTACAAAATTGGTGACCAGGAAAGTCACACGCAACAAACACTTGTTTCCTGGTGTGACAGTGGGGAAAGCTGAATGGAGGAAATACAATTCTTGGAAACTTTGCAAAACAAAATGCAAAATATACAAATGAATAGAAACAAGGTAACAACTGATCCATTATAGTGGCTGCAGAAGAGCACAAATACAAAAGCTGAGCAGAGAGGTACTAGGAGCAAGAGCAGGACAAAGCAATATGGTCCCCGAGAAGGTATTTAAGAACAAAGCAAAACTGACAAAGAAAGCAATCTGACTGTGGAGATATTGCAGTGAGGGGCACATGTCTAAAACTTAGATGTGTGGAGTGAGTAGGCTGACATGGGGGGGTTATACAGAAGGAGAATGATAAGTTCAATAAAAAGAGAATAAACACAACTACTCAAAGGCATGCCACTGTATACTGTGAAAAGTATGATAGCTGTTCTAACTATGGGGAGGCCTAAAATTATTTCTTTTTTTAAGGGGAAGCTCAAGATCTTTTCCAAAGCTTGGTGGAGGCTCACTATGACAAAGTGTGAGAACTACTGTGCTAGATAGATTAAGACAGCTAAATGTAAATAAGTCACCAAGACCTGATGAGATACATCCTTGGGTGCTTAGAGAGCTCTCTGAATACATAGCCCCACCACTTACTTACATTTTCCACGCCTCTTTAGACAGAGGAGAAGTGGCTCCGGGTTGGAGGGAAGCCACAGTGGTACCCATTCTAAAAAAAGGGACCTCAAAACAGGCCGGAAAATTTCAGACTAGTTCTTTTAACACCAGTGATGGGTAAGATTCTGAGAGGAATATTGAAAGAGTACATATCCCTTCATCTGAAACAGCCAGATCTAGAAGATCCTGTGCAGCATGGATTCAAGAAATCAAGATCATGTCAAACCAGCTTATTGGCATTTTATGAGAACGTGAGTAAGGCTTCGGATGGGGGGAGTTCGGTTGATGTGGTATACCTGGACTTTTCCAAGATGTTTGATAAACTACCTCATGACAGGTTACTAAATTCGCTGAAGGGCCTAAATTTTGATACAAATGTGATAAACTGGATAGGAGAGTGGTTGGCTATGAGGATGCAGAGAACAACAGTAAATGGAGAGTTATCAGAGTGGGCTGAGGTGGCAAGTGGGGTTCCCCAGGGATCTGTGTTGGGACCCTGTCTTTTTAATATGTACATAACGTCTCTTAAAATATTGCATTAGAACATCTGGCTAACAAAATTAGCAGATGGCTGCAGAGTAGGAGCTATCATAAAAACAACAAAGGATAGTGAGAAACTACAAGAAGCACTAGATAACAAACATGAGTGGACAGTAAGGAACAAACTAGAGCACAACATTGGAAAATGTACAGTAATGCATATGGGGGTGACATAACACAAAAGCAAGCTACCAAATGGGGAATTTGGAACTCAGTAAAACCTCGGAGGAGAAGGATCTGGGAATTATAATAAGCGAGGATCTACAATTCAGTGTGCATTGTTGTAGTATAGCCAAAAAAGCAAAGCAAACCCTAAACTGTATACTTAGGCATATACTGTAGGTAGCAGGGACAGCAGGGTTCTAATGCCATTGTATGGAGCCCTGGTAAGGCCAGGGTTGGAGTACTGTGCCCAGGCATAGGCACCATACAAAAAGGGGATGTTCAAAAACTGGAGAACATCTAAAGAAGAGCTACAAAATCAGTTCTTGGGTTGAACAACAAGACATATGAGGAGAGACTAAACTCACTGAAACTTTTTTCACTGCAGTATAGATGAACAAGGGGAGATATGTGCATGCTATATGGAACTATGCAGGATAAAACACTTTGAAAAGAACTGGGGCTATCCATTAAAAACAGTAAATATGAGCCAAGAAGCCATCCTTTTCAATTATCCTTGAGCAAATGGAACCTCCTCAGATGGAAACAGTGGTTTAGTCAAAGAGCGGTTCCCTTATGGAATAAACTTCCATTAGAAATAGTTACAAGTCAGAGTATGGATACATTCTAAAAAAGATTAGACAAATTCCCAACCAGTTTAAATAAAACATATATTTAAATGAGAAGATGGCAAGCATTGAGGACGGAAGTCTATAAGCTTGTATATACCTGTGATACTACCCATCCTGCCAAAGTCTGCCCTTTTGAAATACAGGACCTTAGTCCTTGTAGTGGCTACCTCCTTACCTGGATTGATTGAAAACCACACTGTGCAGTGGTCACTTCCCACCAGGGGTTCCTCTACTCCAACGTCCCTGACTTGCCCCTCATCCTCCAGCACCAGGTCCAGGATGTTCCCCTCCCTAGTTGGTTCTGCTACCCTCTGTCAGGAAGCTGTCCTGGAAGGCTTCCATGAGGATCTGCTCCCTGGCACATGAGGAAGCCAAGATGCTCCAATCCACCCCTGGTAAATTAAAGTCCCCCACCACCACAGTCTTCCCTTTGCCGCTAAGCCTCTTTAGCTGCTCCCCCAGCTCCCTATCAATTTCCTCATTCTGTGTTGGAGGTCTATAAACTACCCCCAATCTAACCTTGCTACCCCTTGGTTTGTATAGTTGCACCCATATGGCCTCCACCCTGCCTTCCTCCTCATCATCCCTATTACACCTTATCCCTTCCCTAACACAAATGGCCATCCCACCCCCTTTCCTCTTTTCTCTATCCCTCTGGTATAGCTTGAAACCTGGGATAGCTAGATCTCAGTCATGAGTCGTGAAATGATTGGTTAGGCTCCATTAAAATAGACAAATTTCAGCAGAAAGCTGCCACACAATGCTTTTACAAGTAAAGTGCCACACAATGTTTTATGTTTAAGTCCATTTAAAAAATTACTATGAAGATTCATATGGTAGTGGTAGCACGTTGCATGCTTACCGCTACTCCAAGACACCCCGCTCGCTTTGAATGCAGCCCTGTTTCACTGTAATGAAAACGAAGAACCCTTTCTTTTTAAGAAAAAGAAAATCAAAACTATCTCACTACAGTAATACTTGTCTTTTTTTCCCAGGTCACTTGACCTCCATCGCTGTTCAACTCCTGACCTCCCGTCCCTCCTCAGCTGCTTCATAGTGTGGCAGCACCCTGCTACTGAGGTCTTTCCCCTTCTACTTTGCACATGATGTTCTGCTTGTCAGCCATGCTTCCACCTGCTACAGTCTCAACGTTCTTTTTCTGAAATTTAAAATCTGTCCTTCCTAAACAGCTCTATAGTGTGGTAGCCCGACCATCAGCAACTGTTTATTTTTTTATTTAAACAACAGTCTCTCCAACAGGACAAAAGTCCCTACCTAAAAAAAAAAAAAAATCACTCTAATGCAGACAGAAGAACTATTTTATTACAAAATGTATTTTAAACTATTTTTTTTTTATCAACGTTTATATTAAACTTATTTTTTTTACAGTGCCCATTTTCTAAGTGCAATAATACCCTCCAGGGTGTACGGTATTGTGCTATACTGGACCTTCCAGGGGCTATAAGGCCTACTGCCTGTGGCGTCACACCTCATTACGTCCCTGGGGTAGTCTGGTATAACGCAATACTACCCACTTTGTCGGCATTATTGCTATATAGATCACTTCCAGCGCCCACCTGGAGTACTTTTGCCCACTTCTGAAGTCCTCACCTAAGAAAAGATAAGGACATGCTGGAGACAGTGCAGTGTAGGCTGACCAAAATGATTCAGGGCCAGCAGAGCAGATCTTACGAGGATCGACTCACGGCACTAAACATGTACTCAATGAAGGACAGAAGAGAGAGGGGAGATATGATACAAACCTTCAAGTTCCTGAAAGGAATTCACAAAGGTAAACTGTGAAGAACTGCTTAACGTAAGCAGTGGATCAAGAACACAGAGGCACGAGTGGAAACTGATGGGGGAGATTCAGGAGGGAAGTGATAACGTTTTATTTTACAGACAGGGTGGTGGAGCCATGGAACAATCTGCCAACTGATGTGGTGGACACCAAAACTAGCAATGGCTTCAAGCAAGGTTGAGACAGAGTGAAGGGCTTAGTGGTCGTACAGGTAGGGCAAGGAACATGGGGGGTGGATAAGTGGGGGTTCTGGGGTGCCGACTCCACAGGTGCTGGGTTGCTTGAGCACTTACGGGCCCAGATATTCAAAGGGTTGCGCATGGTGCACGGTGTTCACCATGCACAACACACTGATGCGCCTGTGCGAGATTTAAAAGATAAGCGTCAAGACAACCCGGCGCCGGGTGCATCAGTAATGTATGCTGGAGATAGGTAGGGTGTGTACCGCACAAACTGCACAACCCAATATTCAGCCCCGGCCATGCAGAATTATGCAGGTACAACCCCTACCTGTGCCTGCACAAGGTTACACCTAAAAAAAAAAGGAACAAGTCGAGGGTCAGCCACAGGAGAGCTGCCGCATTGCAGGGCACAACACAGCAGCTGCCACCTGTGGGTGGCCATCACCTGTTCCCGCCGCAGCAGGCGGCTTCCCCATGCCCCGATCGCGGGCATCAGACATCCTCCCCCAAGTCCAATATCCCTGATGGTCTAGGTGGACTGCGGTAGTCGATCGCAGGCATAACTGTATCCTCATTCAGTAGCTCGACGTAAGATATCCCCCCGATTAGCTTCGATTCAGCTAACTGGTTCTTCTAGTAGTTTTATCACGGCATCAGTATCTCTTCAGCTAATATTCAGGTCCAGTGACCACAAGGAGTTGATCGCTGGCAGTATTCTCACTCCCCTGTTCGGGCCCTGGTGACCTAGTGGACCCCACCCCATTTCACGGGAGCCCCACCCCGCACCCCCGGTCAGCTGGCAGGCAGCACCCACACCCGCCGACTGACAGCTCGGTATGGCTGCATGCCGTTGGTTCAGAGCATGAGCCAAAGGCATGCAGCCCATCAGTCTAGTCAGTCCAGATGTGAATGAATTCATTCACATATCTAGACTGACTAGTACAGTATGATCTGCACGCCTATTGGCTCATGCTCAGAACCAATGAGTGTGCATGCCATTCCAGCTGTCAGTCGGCGGGCGGTGGGGTGGCAGGCAGGTGGGGTGCTCCTGCCCACCGGCTGACAGGGGGGAGCAGGGTGGTGGGGCTCCGTGGGCAGATGGGGTAGGGGTCCACTAGATCACCAGGGATTTTGACTTGCAGGGTGAGGAATGCACCGCCATATCGAGGCTCCATGCGGTCCACTGGACCACCAGGGATATTGACTTTGGGGATACTGATGCCCGCTGATCGGGCTACAGGGCAGTTATGCCCACGATCGGACTACCGGGGTTAGTTATGCCCGCTGATTAGCTAATCGTGGTCCACTGACCACTAGGGATAGGAGACATTCATTGTCCTTACGGGATGTCCCACGATTGAACTGCTGGGGCGTTGGTCCCCGACGGCTGCTGCCTGGCAGGGCGCCAGGCGCAGGTAGTTGGGGATCGGCACACCTGCATGCTAATGGCATGCAAATGGAGCTGAAATCAGATGCAAATTGCCCCCCGTGCGCCTTGCATAAATTATGGCCCCGTTTGCATGTCACCCTTTGAATATCGCAGATGCTGTGCATGGCGCAATGGAACTTGCACCACCGCATCTCAATGCTCCACTCAGACCACTTGCACTGGCGCAGTTCCACTGCACCATGCACAGTGGGGGTGGCCAGGGGGCGATATTCAAAGCAGTTGCGCCCTAATGCAACTCCGTTGAATATCACCCTGGCCACACCCCTGCGCAACTATTTTGAGCGGCACACAGGCTTGCGCCACAAACTGGCACAGTTTGAATATCTGGGCCACAGAGCTGATTTAAGCACGCTCAATGTTTTGAGGGCAGCCTGCAAAAAAAAGATTAAAAGGGAAACTGGGCATTGGAAAAATACTCCCTCCTGGCAGTGAGCACCCGCAAAGGTTTGCAAAAGTAGGCAATGGTTAGAACCCTGTATGGACAATAGGTCTTGGGTTGGTTTATGGACAGACTGGATGAACTAGTGGTCTTTTCTTGCCATTACTATGTTTCTATGTTCCTGCTCTCTGGCCTCCAGTGAGTACATATTCAGGGCTTTCAGATGTTCCTCACAGGATCTGCCGTGCTGGCCCTGAATCATTTTAGTGACCCTCCAGTGCACTGATTGCAGTCTACAGTGTTCTTTCTTAGCTGAAGACTCCAAAACTGGGCACAGCACTCTAGGTGAGGCCACACTTACAATCAGTATGGGGCAGTGTCATCTACCCCCTTCTATCAAAACTCTTCCCTACACAACCCAGCATCCTAGATACTGTACCTTGCCATAGGCCTTATTGCACTGGCTGGTTTCTTGAGTCACTGATAAGCACTGATATTTATTTATTTATTTTATTATTGAGTGATTTAATTCAGCTATATTTATTATAATGTTTATTATACTGTTTTTTTCTTTGCAATTGCTTGATTTTTGTGCGGTGCCCAGAGCCTCCGGGATGGGCGTCTTTTAAATAAATTGTTCCTTGCCTTGCCTGACTCTCAGATCCCCCTCCTCTGCTGAAGTGGCCAGCATACCCCTCCCATCCAGTACTCCATGAGCCCAATTTTCAAAGGTTGACACAGGGCTTGCATCAAGCCCTGCATCGACCACCACGTTTGGCACAACTTTAACCAAACCCCTTGTCAACTGTGCCCCAATTTTAGTACACTGGGTATAGCTGCAATACTTTCACGATTTACAGCAGCTTAGCCAAATGTTGACTTCAAGCCCCATAAGCAGTTCGGAATGGCACAAAGTTAGACCATGGGAGCGGGCTAACTAAGCATTGGTGCATCTGACAGAAAATCACGATCTACGTCAAAGGAATGCCACAAGCCCCTGTGCGTATGTTCAGTGTGCGAGACTCATATCTGAAGGTTTTAAAATCGGGCCTCATGTGTCAGATTTTATTCCTGAGTACTTTACTTGCACTTCTTTTTAATTTTTCCCATATATATTTTGTAGCTTTTTTCACATTTTTTCCCCGTAACCAATCCCTATACCTCAGATGAGCATGCGCATGTGGAGCCACACACACACACCGCATCTTGAGGTGCCCTCCCACTATGTGTTGCCCCCTCCACCTACGCTGACCACTGGACCTCCACCCAGTGGCAGCAGAACTACCAAGGGGGGGTGGCAACCACCCCAGGAGAGGAGAGCTGCCTTCTGGCTGCTCAATCCTGCCCCTACTCCCCCCAACTCCCGTGCGGCTCTCCAACAACCCAGGTCCGTTCCCGAACCTGGCGCGTGGCGCAAGGTAAGGCATCCAGCACCTCAGCCCTCTGTGCCACCGGGCCGGCTTACCTTGCACTTCTTGTCATCAAATCTCAAATACCAGACATCTTACCACTTCTAAAGCCTTTCTTGGTCACTCTGAAGTTCTCTTACCTCTTCCTCACAGTCTGCCCTGCTGCAGAGCATTTTGTCATCAGCAAAGGGACTAATTTTTCTCTAGATACCCTTCCCTATATCACTAATGAATACATTGAATAGGACAGGTCCCAAAACTGACCCCTGCAGCACCCCACTCATGACACCCTGCACCCAGATTTGACCCCATTTACTACCACCCTCTGCTGCCTTCCCCCTTTACCAGTTTCCCACCCACTTGCCTAATCCATTCTCTGTTTCTAAGTCCTTGAGCATTTTTAGCAGTATCCTGTGAGGCACACAATGAAAGGCTTTTCTGCAGTCAAAACAGAGCAAATCAACTGCCTGACCTCTGTCCAGCGCCTTAGTGAACCAGTCAAAAAACAAGATCATGGTGGTCTGCAAGACCTACCTAATACAAACCTGTGCGGCTTGCTGTCCTGCAGCCCACTATCTTCTAAGTAGTCCACTAAGCCTTCTTTCACTATGGCCTACATCGCCTTAACCATGATGGAGGTAAGATTTACTGGTCTGTTATTGCCTGGGTTCTGCTTGTCCCAGCCCTTGTGGAATGACACTGTTTCCCCTGTTCTCCAGTTCCCTGGCACTATCCTAGATGCCAATGAGTAATTAAATAACTGGGTTAAGGGCTCTGCCAGCTCTGAGGCTAGTTCCCTAAGTATCCTCAGGTGCAGGCCATCAGGGCCCAATGCCTTGTCTTTTCTAAGGGCCGCCAACCTTTTCCTTACATGTTCAGCCATGATCACCATCCTCCCTATGCTTTGTCCCCCCAACCCCACCCCCATGTAGCAGCCTTGATCCTGCTTTCCAGCAGAGGTCCACCATCCTCAACCGTGAACACTAAGCAGAAGTAATTATTTAGGACATTAGCCTTCTGCTCTTCAACTTCCGCCACACCCTCTTCAACTTCCCTAAAAATCCCTCCCCTAGTCTTCCTTGTTTTCCCCAGTATATCTATATATTTCTTTTTCCCCTCACCCGCACCTTAAAGATGCTCAGCTGTTCATTCCAAACAGTGCTGTGAAGAACTTTGCCAGTATTCACCCTGCTGATGCTGCTAGGATTCAGGCTACTGGATATATGCAATGCTGAAGCTGAAAAAACACTCATCAGAACCTATGCTCCACATGGAGTCCACCTTGCTGTGGACAAGTACAGCCTGTAAGCTCTGCACTAATATACATCTATCCATCCTTAGAAAATGGGCATTAAGAATGTGGCATCCTGATTGGCTGATAGGTCCTGCATACCCCTAATCTATGTGGCAACAGACCCCAGCCAATAAAAGGTAGCAGACTTTGTGCCCCATCACATAGATCCCTCAGTTGTTCGAATGTCAGCAATTTGACAGCTGGCAAAAGCCGCCATTTTATTCTCCGTGAACCCAGAAAGCCGTTCCCCTTACAACAACTGAAGTCTCAGTCTATAATGTTTTCCCCCCTTCCTGTACCTCAGTAAATATTTTGGCTGCCATCCATAATCACTTCAAGACATTAGCTGACAGAAACAATCAGAAATGCAGCGCCGTGATTCCAGATAGCACAGAGTGTAAACTGATGGGGGCCGGAAATGCAGCACCCTGACTAACAGTCCAGATTGCACCGGGTGGCAGTGTAGAAACCACACATTTTTTATTACTTAAGCATGCTCCGCTCACAACACCCACCACATCGCGGCACCATATCCTGTTGAACACTCGGACAGCACTTGACAGCAGGCACAGCTCCTTTACCAACTTCAGGATCTTTTTTTGGGAAAGGATCGGGCTCACAAACCTTACAGTGGCTAACAAAAAAAAAAAGAAAGAACAAAGGAAACACTCACTGCAGCTCTGGGTGGGATAGGGAGGTAAAAGAGAACTGTCAGCAATCAGCTCATCTTTTAATTTCCCGGTTCCTTTTGCAATCGCGATTGCAGAATACAACCAGATAGCCCAGGCAGATAGTTTATTTTCTAATTTCCCAGTTCCTTTTGTAATCACAATCACGATCACAACATACAGCAAAATAAATGATGACTGAAACTGCAGGGTAGCTACTCCGAAGAGGGTAGTATGGTAGGAAAAACCAAAAGCCCTAAAATACTGCATTTATTTACTACTGTTGGGGAGGGTGCAGAAACAATCTAAGAAACAATGGAATTGGGGAAAAAACTAACAAGCATAAATAGCAGCAGCGCCCTCTACTGGCATTAGTAAAGGAACTACTTAACATCTACACTGACTTTTTGTATTCATTTTTAGTTCTTCATTTATTTATTTTTAAATTTTCTAATATTTTATATAACTGTTACTGATAGCCCATTTTCTAAGCGCAATAATACCCTCCAGGGTGGGCGGTATTGTGCTATACCGGACCTTTCAGGGGCTATGAGGCCTATGGCGTCAGGCCTCATTACGCCCCTGGGCGGTCCGGTATAGCACAATACCGCCCACCCTGTCGGGTATTATTGCTTACATTCATTCTTTCAGATACCGCCCATCCTTTGACTAAGACAAAATGTTCTAGATCCAGTAAATCTGTTGCAAAGTTAAAATATGGATCACTGCTAATGTTTCGAACATGCTTGGTACAACAAAGCTATCAAACATTTTTTTTTTTATAACAGGTTTGTAAATTAAGCTAAAAATATGTTTATGGAGTAATATTTGCTTCCAGTTCCATCAACGACCTTTAAATTGTTGTGTTTGGGAGGTGGTGCTTCCTGCTAATCATTTTTTTTCTCTGACATTTAGAACCTGCTAAAAGTTTACAGACTGGCAAATTTAGAGTTGTGCTGTTACCATAAGAAGAAAAGCAAACCACAAGTACCAGAATGGTTTAAAACAGTAACCTTCTTGTTGGGGCAACTATCCAGGGCATTATTCAGTGAGCCAAACCCTATACATCAGAGTGATTTGATGACTAAATTCCTCAGAAATCACAATGACTATGTGCCTGATCACGGGCGTCGGTATAGTAACCCCCTGTCCAGTATCCCTGGTGGTCCAGTGGACCGATCGCTGCCCGATCGCGGGCATCTGTAAATCATAAAATAGTCCTATTACCCTAGTGGTCTAGCGTACCCCCTCCCACCCACCCACTGGGCCCCCGCCCGCTCCCCGGTCAGCGGTGGGTGGCAGCACCACCAGCCTGCCACCCACGCCTGCCGATGACAGCTTCGGGTAGGGCTGCACTCATTGCTTCACAGAGTGAGCTATCGCAGCAGCTCCATACCGGTATAACATACAGTCTAGATATGTGAATGAATTCATTCACATATCTGGACTGAGTAGTATGGTATGGGCATGCAGCCCTACTGAGCTGTCAGTCGGCGGCAGCGGGCGGGCAGTGGGGTGCGGCCGCCCACCAGCTGACCGGGGAGCAGGGTGGTGGGGCTCAGTGGCTGGTGGGATGGGGGTACACTAGACCACCAGGGTAATAGGACTATTTTGTGATTTACAGATGCCCGCGATCGGGCAGCGATCAGTCCACTGGACCACCAGAGATATTGGACGGTGGGGGTTACTATACCAATGCCCGTGATCGGGCACATAGTGGTCCACTAGACCACCAGGGATATTGGATGGGGATTTAGCTACACGGATACCCGCGATGGGGCATGGGGGGTGCCCGCCAGGTGCGGCAGGAACTCCGGTGGCCACCCACAGGTGGCAGCTGCCGTGTTGCACCCTGCAATGCGGCAGCTCACCTGTGGGTGGCCATCATTTGTTCCTCTTTTTTTTTGGCTTAACTTTGTGCAGGCGGAGGTAGGGGTTGTGCATGCATGACTCTGCATATCCCAGGCTGAATATCGGGCTGTGTAGGTTATGCATGGGCACGCCCCCCTACCTGTGCCTGCATACATTACTGATGCGGTCCGGCGCATCGGGATTTGTGCGGCGCACTTTTCCCTTTTGAATATCGCGCCGGGGCACATCAGTGGGTTGTGCATGGTGCAACACTGTTGCGCCATGCGCAACCCTTTTGAATATCTGGGCCCATAATTATATCTCTGTTCAGTTTTTTACAGACTTCTTCAAAACTGCTTTTAGTATTCAAAAGGCAATGCTAAAGGATTCGAACAATCTAGTACAGTGGTAGCTATCAACATCAGTAATGGTAACAATTGCTACAGAGCATCATGATGCAATAGTGAACACTACAGTATCACCACAAGATACTGTAACTTAAAGGTACAGGAAATAATTTCTAATTGGCAGCTGTTTATAATGTTCCCATTTGCAGAAATTATATTCATACCCCTATATGATCTCTATATGACTGTAACTGTATACGTGATGTAAGAAACTGTTTTGCATTGTTTTGTTTTCATGGGCAGCATTCTGCTACTCTTCATGGAATCAGTCATCTGGAGTTTTATCTATGTCACAGTTTGCATACAGAACTCTGAGCATGGTTCTGACAGGTGAACAGCTCATTCTTGGCATTCTGTACACAAATGGTGACATAGTAAAAATTCCAAATTACTGGTTCCGTGAAAGGAACTGTTAAAAATGTTGCCCATGAAAAGTAAACAACTGAAAGCACAGTTTTTCACATCAGTGTTTGGTCAGGTACAGTTAACTATGGGTCGTTGGGAGGTACTGTATGAATTTCATTGCTGTAACTAGGAACATTACAAACTGCTGCCAGTTAGCACAAATTTCTTGTCTCCTTTAATGCTTTGCGAG
This sequence comes from Neoceratodus forsteri, assembly GCA_016271365.2. NCBI lineage: Eukaryota > Metazoa > Chordata > Ceratodontiformes > Ceratodontidae > Neoceratodus > Neoceratodus forsteri. The sequence goes on from CM057450.1 coordinate 1,405,545,126, forward strand.
CAACGGTGACTGACACTGGTACTGGGGGCAGCAAACACCATGGTGTGTTAATCTTAAAGGATACCTAAACAACATTTTGACAACAAACTATTCAAAAATCTGACTCTGTTGGTGACTAAAGGAAAGGCTGCTATATTCATTAATACTAAAACTACGTTTATATATTTTACCTAAATGTGGTTCCAGAGCATTTGAAAATTGTAAAATCAGCCTTCCAACTTCAAAAAACTGTCTTACCTGCTTCATAAAATGGCCGCCAAATGTGTTATGTGATGACATCACTGGAGCCAAAGTCAGAGATATAAGTCTCTCTATAGTGCTAAGTAATTCTTTTTTCCATTTGTATAGAATTGTTTCGTCCAAATGGTCAAAACCATGTGCATTATTTTGTATAATACACATTTTAGGCTATGGTTCTGTTCATTTTGTTTACTTTAACATGCTGAAATTGCTTTTTAATCCAACCTACTTTCTCTGTGGCAAACCACAGTGCTGTACAAATCTTGAATAACCTGGTGGTCTAGTGGTTATGGTGGATCCAGGATGCTACAATGAGGGTGGTGTGCATGCTTAATATGCACTTTTTAACATTTTTATTAAACCTTTATATTTTCTGCTATTAATTTTTTAGTACGTTTTTGACAGAACCTACAAATGTAATCCATAGTTTGAATGTAAACATTTGTACAATCAGTAAATCAGACTTCTTCAACAAAGTGAAATGCAGCAGCAGCAAGCAAGTATGTTACTATAGTGTATAGTCAGGTGTTGTTCTGTATAGAAATCAGAGCCTTTCCAAATGTTGTTGTACCACAGTTCAAAAGGTCATGGAATGTGATTGTAGTACACTGTGGTACAACAACGTTTGGAAAAGCTCTAGAGGTTCTATCAGAACCATAAACTGGCTGCGAGCCCTCCTGGCAGCAGCAACAACAGCATTGGCGGCAAGATCCCCCGAACCAGTGACGTGAACATGAACAGGCACATAAGCGAAAAACAAATGCAGGATCAACCAGATAACCTCAGCTTCATCAAAATTAGAACCAGATATTTAAATAACTTACAAGTAATCATTTCCTCTGAGCCCACATCCTCTCGCTAACCGAGACATACGCCACCATGTTTTTTTCTTGAAAATCCCTCCCACATCCCATTGACAGCCAATAGAAGGCTACACAATAAACGTACAGTAGGGATGTCTGTTCCCTAGCAACCACACATGTAAACTTAGCTACCAGCCCCAACTCCCAGAACACGACGGAGTAACGAATACATTTTTTTTTTTCATTTCAAAAATTTAAAGCAAAAAACTTTGGCAATGGGGGACCATACACTATAAAAAATAGTGCATGGGCACCCTTATGCACAACCAGCCTATTGTGCCACCTCGGGGTTCTGATTACCACAGACCTCTCTAGCTTCGCTCTCGAGGTCTGAGGTAATCAAAACCCCTCGGTGATACAATAGGCTGGTTGCGCATGGTTGCCCATACACTATTCTCTATATAGTATATGGTTAGAGCTTATTGTGTCTGGAAAACAAAAGTTTTCCAAATCTTGTTGTAGGGCAGTTCAAAGGTCAAAAAAAGTTGTTGTACTGTCGTTCTGACGTCACATCGATAGTACAACTTTTTACCCTTAACCTGCCATACATTCTAAAATGGCGCCTGTACTTAGCGAGCAGTGCGGTCGGGCGAGTAGACACAGTTTGGACATGGACTACTAACGTCAAATCCGTGTATCCAAACTATTACTTTGTAGGAATTTTTTTTTTTTTTAATTACTGGTACAGTTGTGGGACCGGAGCAGAGCATGACTGCTGCACGAAGGACCTATATCTTCGGGGACAGGACTGCATCAATGATCACTGGAATTATTGAGAACTGAAGTGGAGAGAACAGGAATCTAGCCAGCACCAGTGTGAATGAGTGAACACAAGGTACAAACACATTTCGGGGAACCATATACTATATAAAACAGTAGATGGTCGCCCACCCACAACTTCGGCTGCGTTTTCCATCGAGATCGATGACATCACGGAGACCTCGAGCTCGCTTCCCGAGGTCTCTCTGATGTCATCAACACCCCCGATGGAAACACTGCCTTGTTGTGGATGGTCACCCATCCACTATTCTATATATGTAAGGGGGGGGGTTGCAGCTACACCCTTTACCATCCCCTAGAGCCACAACTTTTTTGTAGCAAAGTTCTTGTGCAGTCCAATGTTAGAGTTCATACTTTCTTGAAACTCAAATATATGCTTGTCTTGTCTTCTTTTTCCATGGGAAACAATAACAATAATAAGAAGAAGAATCAGCATTTATATAGTGGTTTTCATACACATTGTATCCCAAAGTGCTTTGCAAGTAATACTAGACTGGTAGTGAAGTGACTGAACATGCAGTGGCCACCATTTCATACATTAATATCCACACACAGCCTTGGACAATTGCATGAACTGGTTTTATGGGAAGGGAAATGCTGGCCAGGACAACGGGATCAGTTAGTGATCATGGTGCTGGCAGCCCCAAATCTTATTTCTCACAGTAATCTGCTCATATTTCTCTCCTTCTGTCTTCCCCCTTCCCTGAATATAGCAGTATCTCGCAAGAGTGGCCTTCTCAGTCCCCCTCTGGTATTCATTCTTCACTACTCCTCCTCACATCAAAAACTAGTGAGCTCATCACCCTTCTGCATCATGAATGCAGGTAGTACAGTTTCCATTTTATTTTGACTTATCAAATTTAAATATATCTTTCCAGTGAGTCAGGCTGATAGCAGCAGGGAACAAGGGGAGTGATGGGCTTTCCTATCCTTAAAAGATCTAGGCTACCTTTGATTAGGCACTATTAAATGATGGATGTGCACATCATTATGCACGTCATTTAATAGTGCCTAATCATAGGTGGCTTAGATCTTATATGGGTAGGAAAGCCTATTTTTCCACTTGTGCCATGCTGCTATCAGCCTGGCTTACCAGAAGATCAAGTTTATTATTAATATGTAAAAATAACACAGGAGACTGTACTATACACATTCACGGTGTGGAAGGGTAGTGAACTCACCAGTTTTTGGTGTGGGGAGCAGGTGAGAAGAAAGAATGCCAGAGAGGGACTGAAGAGGCCATTCCAGCAGGGTACAGCTATATTCAGGTTAGTTGAAGACATGAAGGAGGACATTGAGCAGATCACTGTGAGATCTGAAATGTGGGGCTGCCAGCATCCTGATCACTACCTGACTGTGGATGAGAGTAGCCAGTGATGACAAATACTCAGAGTGGCAGGGCTGCACCTAAACTGTTTCTTGAATTCAGTGTAGGGAGATTACCCTCGAGTGGAGGGGATGTTGACGTTTGTTTGGACAGTATTGAGGGAGTTGTGTATAGCTCATTCAAGATTTGGAAGGGTGGTAGCCAGCCAGCTCGCATTGTGGAGTACAGCATAGAAAAGTACTGGAGAAGAATTGCTGGGAACTGTCCTGAGGGGTTCTGCAGATCACAGGTAAAGGAGTAGACTGACACTGCAAGTCGGGTGGATTTACTCAAGGTACTAGTATGCCTCTCCTGCTAATAATACTGTTAGCCATTGTAAATTCAGCCCTTATGAGGGCATGAACAGCAGTTTTTCTGGTGATTCATGATGCTTATTGCTTGGTCCTCCAGGAAGACCTAGTTGCTGGTTAATGAGGCGGGGAACAAAAACACAACAGGGGAACTGTACATTCTACCTTCACTGTGCAGAAGGGTGGTGATCCACTCAATGTTTACTGTGGGAGCTGAAGTCAAACATTGAGAAAGTGGACTGGAGAGTGATCTAGGAGGCATTGTTTAACAGTGCCGCCTGAGGAAGCATATTGGTATACTGTAGGTGTACACAACTCTCTGAGGTACAAGATTACAATCTGAGGTGTGATAATTCTCTTCATGAGACCGTAAGCACATATGCGGCCCCAGGCAGTACTAAGGACAGGGTATGGATGGTGGGATGTTCAACAGAAGGCAGGCTAGGTGCAGGGGGTTCACATGGGAAAGCGCCTTATTTGTGGATTAACAAGAGAGCATAAGCTTTGGAACTGAACCAGACTGGTACTTTGCTGTGTGACCCTGAGCAAGTCATTAAACTTCATTGTGATCCCAGGCCACACCTATAAACAAGCTTTCAACTTAGTGAGTCTCTCCTGGTTAACAAAATACAAAATTTAGTGCATCACATAACCACTAGATCATCAGGTATTTGAAGTGTTGTACTTTAATGCAGTTTGCCAAAGAAAAAGTTAACTGGATTGCAAAACATTTTTCACAAGTTAGAGTAAACAAATTGAACAAAATCATAGCCTAACGTGTACTGATCAAAATAATCCATGAGTGACTACATGGTGTTGATCATTCTGGTATAACAATTCAAAATAAAGAGGGGAAAGAAGAACTAATTAGCACTGTAGAAACATATGTGGGTCTCTGTCTCTGGCTCTGATGATGTCATCATGACTCATCACTTAACATACTTGGCAGACAGCTTAGGGAGAAACCAAGACTGTTTTTTGAAAGTGAAAGGCTGATGTTTACATTTATCAAAAGCTAAGAAACTGCATTTATGTTATTTACATAAATGCAGTATTAGCATAAATGTAAACAGGAGCCTTTACTTCACCTCGAAATGAAACCAGATTTTGGAGTTTGCGGTTTAAAAAAAATGCTTGTTTAGGTACCCTTTAAGAATGGCAGTGGTTGCCCTCCTTAGAAACACAGAAACACAGAATCTGTTGGCAGAATGAGACCAATGGTCCCGTCAAGTCTGACGATATATTATACTACTTCTCCCCCTGGCCCACTTTCCTGGGAGGGTTTGCCCCACCCTTGGTACTTCCTTATAGGACTGTCCCAGCCATAGCCATGTGCAAACCATTTAGGGTATCTGCTTCCACCACTTTGGCCAGTAATCTGTGCCATGGCTCCACCACCTTCTCAGTGAAGCAGACCTTCATCATTTCCTACCTGATTTTTTTTTTTTTTGTAATCAGTGTTTGGAATCTGCTCAGATGTACATAACTGTAAATTTGTTTCAGGAAGAAAAGAAAAGCGCCTGCCATGCTTGTGTTCTCGTGACAATGTCCATTTTTTTCATGTTTTGTGCTCCTGAGCAGGCACCAACTTTAAGCACTGATAATGTTACATTTGTAAGTTAGAAAAACTAACACAAATAGTACCTTAGCTAGACAAACCCGAATCAATTGCCAAATTTCTAAATTCAACAACTTGTAGTTTTTGAAAAAGTTACAACCAGTTTCTTTATGACATAAGTAGGGAGAAAGTTACATTTGTTACTCAAATTCTCAAAATCTACTTGCTATTTGGCCAATTTTTATGACATTTCCTAAGTCATGAGATATCCTGGCAGAGAACATTCCCCCAAAGTGTCGTAAAAGATTGTGATTCAGTGACTCGAAAGAATGTGAGTTATAGTATAAGCGGTGCAAAAATTATTTTCAATGTAACCTTCATGTCAACCCCTAAGTATAGGATCACTGTCACAGTCCTGTAATAAATACAAACATAAAAATGAAGCCAGTAGAAGGCCTTACAGCCCCCTTCCCTTCACCATGTTCCACCCACACTTGACCCCCCCCCGCACTGTCTTTTAAGTGACTACCTCAGATGGGAGTTCATTCCACCCCGTCACTACTCTCCCTGTAAAGAAGTGTCTCTTTGCCGCCTTTGAGAATCTTCCTCTGTGGCAGCTTATAATACTGCCCCTTATGGTCTTGTTCCCACGGAGACAAAAGAGGCCCTCCGATATCCATCTTGTTTATACTTTTCTGGTTCTTGAAGGTTTCAGTCATGTCCTCTCTCTCCCTCTCTCCCGCCTCTCCTCCAGTGAGTACATGTTGAGTTCTCTCAGCCTGTCCTCACATGTCCTGCCCTGCTGTCCCTGGATCATTCTTGTCACTATCCTGTGAACTGCCTCGAGCTGGCTGACATCTTTTTTCAGATAGGGGCTCCAGTATTGCATACCATACTCCATGTGCGGTCATAACAAGGATCTGTACAGTGGCAATACGACCTCCTCCCTTCTGCTCATGAACAATCTCACAATATAACCCAGCATTCTGTCTGCCATGACTACTGTCTTTCCACATTGAGTAGCCTGTTTTGGGTCACTGGTTATGCTATCACTAAGTCTTTTTCTTCTACCGATTCGGTGGCCTTCACCCCCACTAGACTGTACTTGGTCTTTGGGTTCTTTCCTCCTATGTGTATGACTGCATGTCTTTGCATTGAACCCGAGCTGCTATATGCCAGACCAGATTTCCAGCTTCACTAGGTTTTCTTAGGACCCATACTCCCTCATCCATGTCCACCCTCCCAGAGAGCTTAGTGTCACCCACAAAGTGGCAGATTTTCCCTGTAATGCCTTCTCTGATGTCGTAAACAAATACAATAAACAACATCGGGCCAAGCACTAACCCCTGTGGGACCCCACTGGTGACCACCCTCTTCCAGAGAGCTCCCCTCCACCATCGCACTTTGTGTCCAACCACTAAGCCAATTTGCAGCCCACCTTGTTACGGGTTTTTACTTCCTGACGCTAGGTCCTCCAACTTCCTGGTGCGCCTCTTGTGAGGTACCAAAGTCGAACGCCTTGCTGAAATCCAAGTACAGAATGGCAATCACTTGGCCCTTGCTTGCTGCCTTCCTTACCTAGTAGAAGAAGCTGATCAGTTTGGTTTGACAGACAAAGGGACTGTAATGGTCTTGTTGGGCCTACCCGGTTACCAAAATGTAAATAAATAAGTATTTTCTTGACATGAACCTTGTTGTCTCTCATGCTGAAGCCCATTTGCCTCCGGGAACCTGACTAGCCTTTCCTTCAGAATGGTATCCATTAGTCTACCAACAATGGAGGTTAGGATGATTGCAGTAGTTTCCAGGGTCATCTCAGGGCCGACCCTTGTGCAGCATTTTTTTCCCCTCCTTGATCACATCTGCAGTTTGCAGCTCCTTTCTAGTCTTGGCTTGCCTGACCATCCTACTAGCCTCCTTAGCTTTCTCAAAGTACAGCCACTGCCCTTCTTCAGTGCTTTGTAAACTCAACACTCTTTACTACCTGGCACTGAGATTCATCCTCAACCTACCTTTCCGCACCCACCACTGCCTATTATACCAAGAGCTGGGATGATCATCACTTACTACAAGGAGGAAAAGAAATGCCTTTCTCTGGTTCTACAGGGCTCTGACTATTAATTTACCAGCTTACATCTCGTGCTTTTTTGAGCACACCAAGGGGTTATAGCCTGAGACGCTTCTCTTTAATCTGCTTCCACTTACCTAGAGTAAGGTCACTTCACGGCTCAGCTGCAATTAATTTCTCCCTACCTTCCATATGGAATACTATGCAAAGGACTCTACAGCTCTCAACCCTCCCCGGTCCTTTCACCTTCAAAGCACTGATTACAAGGTACCTAAAGGAATCCTGTAACTGCGACAGGTGACCAGTCCATCCTTATTGTCGTGGTGACCCCTAAAATCTTCATGTCCCTTAAGAAACTCATGGATCCCACCTTCCCTAGCAGTGGGCCTTCCTTTTTACTTCAGGTCTTACTCCCATCTCCCTCTACTGTCCACACCCTTACCTCCCCAATCCTCCTATACCTCCCCCATCCTTACCTCTTCACCCTCCCAAGTCTTATCCGTAGCAAACCAACGAGACTACTTGTCCTAGTGGGTAACTGGGGTTGAATCATCCTAAACATGGACTTATTTTGTATGTTTGTCCTGTGTGCTATATTTATCACATAACTGTGTTATCCCTCTCTGTATAGGCCTGTTTTAGTTCCTCATATGTACAGTTTTTATTTCTTACTTTGTAACTGCCTGTGATTATTTTTATGTCCAGGACCACTTTGAAAATGAGCTTGCTCAATGGTGTAATGCCTGGTTAAATAAAGTTTAATTGATTGATTGATTGAAGTAGTCTGCCCCATCTTCTTCCCTTTGGGAACTCCTGAATTTCTGGTATGTGACCCTCTTTTCCCTCACTGCCTAACCCACCTCCCTATTGAACCAACCTGTCTCCCGGCTTTGGAGTTTTTTGCCTTTTGTCTAATGCAGATGTTAGTGGAAGTTTCTTCCTTGACCACTGTCCACTTTTGATCCACTCTATAGCATCCTTAAGGCCATCTAGGTTGTAGTAGCAGCAGAGTTTATTTATATCTGGAGCCATTCGCCAGGGACTCCGGGTGCCATTAAAAAAGATCACAGTAGGGCAACACAGAAAAAATGTAAATAAATAAATGCAATAACCCCACTAATAAAGGCATACCTACTATGACATCATTAATATTATCTAATAAATAAACCATAAATATAACAAAATAAATAGCACAGCTGGGAATGAAAATAAATAGTAGCAGAAAGTTATTCCCCAAAAGCTTGGAGGAACAGAAAAGTTTTGAGGCCCCTTTTAAAGGCCTCCACTGAGGGGGGCCTCCCTCAGGGCCCTTGGCAGTGACTGCCAAAGGACTGGGCCTGACACCTCAAATGCCAAGTTCCCAGAGGTTTTTAATCTTGTCCCAAATTTCACAAGAAGGCCCTCCTCAGTGGAGAAGCGAGGATGCGAGGACACATAAGAATGCAGGAGCTCACTCAGGTAGCCCAGGCCTGAGCTGTGTAGGGCCTTGTAAGTCAGCAAGCTATCTTTAAAGGAAATATGCCACTTAACTGGCAACCAGAATAGATCACACAGCACTGAGGAGACATGATACAACCTCAGAAGGCCAGTCAGTAACCTAGCAGCTATAATCTGTACTAGCTGCAGGCACCACACTGTCCCTCCACTAAGCTTGAGTTACAGAGCATTGCAGAAGTCAAGCCTGATAGTCACAAATGAGTGCAGTGGTGTCACCCCGTCTTCAGGGAGATAAGAGATTTTAACCAGCTGATGTTCTTAAGAAGGCAGAAACCCCTCTGGACTATCCATTATACCTGAGCCTCAAATGTCAGCCTCTAATCCAGAATGATGCCAAGATTCTTCCCTTTAGAGGCAGCCACCAGATCACTGGAACCAAACCAAAGCCCAGTCACCTATCCAGGGGCCACCATGCCCCCTCTCTTACCCAGCTCAACAACCAGTACTTCAGTCTTGTCTGGGGTAAGTCTCAACCAGCTTAATGACATCCAGGCCTGGATCTTGGCCATGCACCTATTCAGCACATTGACCGTTCCCGGCATCCCGCGTGCAAAAGATAGATAGAACTGGGTATCATCTGCATAGCAGATAAAGCCAAGTCCATACTGTCTAATGATCCTCCCCATGGGCAGCATATACACCGCAAACAACATGGGTGAAAGGACCAAGCCCTGGGGTATGCCACAGGGCAGTGACACCAGGGATGAGGAGAAGTCTCCCAACATCACCCTTTGTGTCCTGCCACTGAGATAGGACTCAAACCAGCAGGTGACTCCCACATAGTCCCTGAGTCTGTCCAATAGCAACCCATGGTCCATGGTGTCAAAGGCTAAGAAGAGATCGAGATTAAGAACTGACCATTTTATCTCTTGCCCTGAGTAGGTCATTAAGCTGCCTGACCAGCACAGTCACTGTGCTACGGTTTCACATAAAACCACACTGGAGAGACTCATAGATGTCAAAGGCTGTGAGGTGTGCCTAAAACTGCAGCACAACCACCTTCTCAAGTAACCTTAACCAAAAAAGGGAGGTTAGAGACAGGTAAGTAATTCACTACAATATCTGGGTCCAAATTTGTGTTTTCAAAAGTGGCCTCATCAGTGCATTTTGTAATGCATCCAAGATCACCCCCTCTGAAAGGGAACACCGAATAACAGCAAACACTGGACCCAGCTGACCCACAAAGCTCACTAGTAGCCATGTCAGACCAAGGTCCAGCTCACAACATGTCTGTTGCAACTCAGAGATCACCACACTACCTGATCCACCGTAACTGGTTTAAACTCATCCCATGATGGCTGAATGCACTTGTGACACATAGGCACTATTTTGCTGGGCTGTAATGACCCACTTGGAGAAATCCCACTCCGAACAGAAGACACCCCATCTGAGATGAACCCAGCAAACTCCTCACATTTCACAAGTGAAAAGACTCTGATGGGCTCCAGATAGGCAGGATAGAGAAAACTGTAAACAGTCCAAAAGAGCTGAGCTGGTCGATTCCTCCCAGCATCAATCTCCCAGGACAGACAACCTGCCTTCTTATGGATGACTGTCCTTTGATTCTCACCATGATAAGCAATCAAAGCTAGTTTGTCCTCCTGTGCCCTGGACCTCCTCCAACAATGCTTCACCTTTCACCCCCTTGTCTTAAACTACCTTAGCTCCCCATCAGACCATAGTGAGCCAATGCGTGGAACCACTGGACATACAGTACATGAACTGGCACCATAGATGTCCCCTTATTATTACTCCCATCCTGCTATAATCAGCCTTCCTGAAACCTAGCACTTTCGTCTTAGTAGAAGAGTAGTAGAGAAGAAGCCAGAAGGGGAAAGAAGGAAACATATTCAATTCAGTGCTTTAGAGTAACTGGTAATTGCTATTTTTCCTTTAAACTTAGATTGTGGACTTTTAGTGACACTGTACTTTCTTTGTTGTCTTTCCTTAGAATTGTTTTTGGGCTGTTGAAAATTTAAAATGTAGAGGTGGTGTAATTCTGTGCTGTCTTTAATTGCTGCAAATTTTATCTTGGCTTGTCTGACTGCCCTGTAGTTGGGTGAAGGGTGTTAATTGTCTGGCCTCTGACCTCAGCTATGTGATAACTGGAGGTGGGGCTTAGTCAGAGTTGAGGTAGCAAGTAGAGTTTTATTTTCTCAGAAGAAGCCAGAAGGGGAAAGAAGGAAACATATTCAATTCAGTGCTTTAGAGTAACTGGTAATTGCTATTTTTCTTTTAAACTTAGATGGTGGGCTTTTAGTGACACTGTACTTTCTTTGTTGTCCTTACTTAGAATTGTTTTTGGGCTGTTGAAAATTTAAAACGTAGAGGTGGTGTAATTCTGTGCTGTCTTTAATTGCTGCAAATTTTATCTTGGCTTGTCTGACTGCCCTGTAGTTGGGTGAAGGGTGTTAATTGTCTGGCCTCTGACCTCAGCTATGTGATAACTGGAGGTGGGGCTTAGTCAGAGTTGAGGTAGCAAGTAGAGTTTTATTTTCTCAGAAGAAGCCAGAAGGGGAAGGAAGGAAACATATTCAATTCAGTGCTTTAGAGTAACTGGTAATTGCTATTTTTCTTTTAAACTTAGATTGTGGGCTTTTAGTGACACTGTACTTTCTTTGTTGTCCTTACTTAGAATTGTTTTTGGGCTGTTGAAAATTAAAAACATAGTGGTGGTGTAATTCTATGCTGTCTTTAATTGCTGCAAATTTTCGCCCCCCCTCCCCTTCCCCCAACTCTTAATTATATGCCCTGTTAAATCTGATTGACAGGAGCTAAACACAGGATATTGTAAGGGGTGTGAAGTGGGGGGCATATGGGGGAAGAAGCCCACCCTCGGCACAAGTGTTTTGACTCATTTATTTATTGGCTTCTTTTCTTTGTTTTTTTTTCAAAGAAAATTATCTGAGGATCAGTGGCAGGATTTTTAGGACAGTAAATTAATAAAAAGGGAACTAGGAGAGCTCCAGTAGCAGACAAGTAGTGGAATAGCAGTATAATTGCAGTATAATGTGGGGAGTGGTGCAATGCAGTGGCTGTGGGGCAGCCATATTCAGGCAGACCTTCTGGACACTGAGGTGCTGTCCTATCTGCATGCATCTCTGGACTGCGGGATGAGGTGAGCCAGACTCAGAGCGGAAGTAAACTGGGTCAGAGTACCAACACCCCCTATCCAGAGACCACCCAGTCCAATGCAACTGCCTCAAAGGATGCCGAGAACGAGGAGCACTTGGATGACAGTGGGCTCAGGGAGGGTTAGAGCGGTCAGGCAGAGGCACATCCCAGATCCTATTCCACTCAAGAACTCATATGCCACATTGAAATGAGGACAACCAAATAGAGGTACCCAGAGAAGTGGAAGGAAAGGATGTGGAGGTTAGCCAAGGAGGTGACCTCAGGGGAAAGCAGGGACCCCAGAGGAGGAGGAAGCGAACCTGGTGGGGACTCCATCATAAGAGGGATCCAGCTAGGAACACAGGAAGGGAGGACAGGGAGGTGAGGTGCCTACCAGGTGCCACGGCATGGAGGATGGAAGGAAGATCCTGGGGATCACTGGGAAGGTAAGACGGAGGGTGAGCTGGATGTCATTATCCACCTAGGTACTCAATGACCTGGTAAATGGGGAGCAAAGGAAGTTCAGAAAGAGTTTAGGAAATTGGGGAGGGTCTCAAGCAAGTAGCTACTTCTGTCACTTTCTCAGAAGTACCACCTAGAGGCAAGGAGCACATAGAGTGCATGCACCAGGAACTTTAACTCATGGTTGAAGAACTGGTGCTGTGAGAGAAGGGTTTGGATTCATTGGTGACTGGGGACCCACCTGGAGGGATGGAGGTTTGTTCAAGCCTGACGGCCTGCATCCATCCTGGAGGGGAATCCAAGCACTCAATGATAAGTTTAAATGCTACATTGACAAGCATTTAGACTAGCAAAGGGGGGGTGGCAGGCAAGCAAGGAGGGTACCTACTTGCTCACCCCCCCACAGCTAGCAGTGGAACCAGTGAACCGGAGGATGGCTATCTCTGCAAAGCAGTGTGCAAAAGATGGAGATTAGTGCCCAAGAGGTGGACAGGCAGAAAAGGGGCAAAATTCAGCAGAAGGGCAGACAGCAAGGAGAACCAGGGATAAAGTACAACCAAGGAAGGGGCTGGAGTAGAACAGCGAAACAGTCTAGGGAGGTCAAATCATGGAAAGCCATGTGTGCAAATGCCAGGAGCCTTAGCAACAAGATGGAAGATCTGGAGGCTGTCATGGTGCAGTCAGACCTGGACATTGTGGCCATCACTGAAACCTGGTGTAATGATAACCCCAACTGGGAGATGGCAATACCTGGCTACAACATATTCAGAAGAGACAGAGCAGGCAGGAAGGGAGGAGGAGTGGCACTGTATGTGAAAAATGACATAAGGGCCACAGAGATCCAGGAGGAACAAAATGGGGGAGAGATACTGTGGGTTAAGCTGGAAAGGAAAATGGGGACAGCCATCCACACAGGTGTGGTCTATAGACCACCAGCCCAAGAGGAAGAAACAGATAGGGAGCTGTTGCTAGCCATCCAAAGGATGGCAGACAAGGGTGAGGTAGTACTGGTTGGAGATTTCAATATTCCAGACGTGGACTGGAGCATCCCAGCAGCAGCATCAACTAGGAGCAGATTTATCCTGGACTCCCTTCAGGGTGCCTTCCTCAAGCAACTGGTCATGGAACCAACTCGGCAGAAAGCAATACTGGACCTTGTGCTCACAAACAGGGACAGTGTGATGGGGTAACAGTGGGGGAGCATCTGGGGAACAGTGACCACCAGTCATTGTGGTTTGAAATCACAGAAGAGCAGAACCAAACCACACAAAAACACGTATCCTGGATTTTAGGGGGCAGACTTTGGGAAAATGGGGAGATACTTGAAAGAGGCATTAAGGGAATGGGACAGGAATCAGGGGTTGAGGAACAGTGGGCAGTATTTAAAATGGGGATTACAAGAACAACAGAATTATGCATTAAGCAGGTTAGCAAGAGGAAAAGGAAGAGGAGACCATTATGGTTTTCCAAAGAGGTAGCAAAGAAAGTGAAAGCCAAAAGATTGCATTCAGGCAATACAAAAAGACACAGGCAGAAGGGGATGGGAGAAGTACCAGGAGAAGCAAAGGGAGGCAGGGAGGTCAGTAAGGGAAGCCAAAGCTCAGGACAGAAGAACACATTGCAAAATCAGTGGGTAGAGGGACAAAACCTTTACAGGTACATAAGTGAAAAAAGACAAAGGGAGGGATAGTGAGACCGAAGGGGAGGATGGGGCCACGTGAGGATGACAACAGTAAAGCTGACATATTGAACAGGTATTTCTGCTCAGTCTTTACTGAGGAAGAGGAGGTAATGGGTCTGAAGGGAGTACAAGGGTGAGAATGGTGCAGAAATGGACACAAGTCCCTTTACAGAAAGGTCCTGAAGGAACTGGAAGTAATAAGAGTTGATAAAGCAATGGGCCAGATGGGGTGCACCACAGGGTCCTTAAAGAACTAAGAGAGGTGGTGGCTGAACCTCTGGCTATCCTGTTTAGCCGATCACTGGAAACAGGGAGGTACCAAAGACTGGAGGACAGCAGATGTAGTCCCTTATACAAAAGTGGGAACAAAGAGGAAGCAGGAACTACAGACCAGTCAGCCTCACCTCGGTAGTGGGAAGATCATGGAAGCACTACTGAAGAGAGATTGGTGGAACATCTGGTTGTCAATGGACTACAGGACCTAAGGCAGCATGGTTTCACCAGGGGAGGTCGCGTCAGACCAACCTCGTTGAATTTTTGACTGGGTGACTAGGGAGATGGATCAGGGAGGGCAGTGGACATGGCCTATCTGGACTTCAGCAAGGCCTTTGACACTGTGCCACATAGAAGACTATTACACAAACTGGGGAATATGGGTGTGGGCAGGACAGTAGTGTGGAGGTAGGTAACTGGCTGGGTGGCAGGACGCAGAGGGTGGTGGTAAATGGCTGTCACTCCACAGAGGAAGAGTGACCAGTGGGGTACCACAGGGATCAGTGCTGGGACCGGTCCTATTCAACATCTTCATCAGTGACATTGCACAGGACCTAGAAGGCAGAATTTCACTGTTCGCTGATGACACAAAGCTCTGTAACAGAGTAGACACCAGAGGGTGTAGACAGAATGAGAAGGGACCTGCAGAAACTTGAAGAATGGTCAGGGGTTTGGCAGTTGAAATTCAATGCAAAGAAGTGCAAGATAATGCATATGGGGCACAAAACCCTGGCACAATATATCAGTTGAGGGTGAAGATAGCATGCACCAAGCAGGAAAGGGATCTTGAGGTTATCATCTCTGATGACCTCAAGGTAGGAAAGCTGTGTGACAAGGCAGCAGGTAAAGCAAATAGGATGCTGAGATGTATAGGCAGGGCATCACCAGCAGGAAAAGGGAGGTCATAATTCCCTATACAAGACACTAGTGAGGCCCCACCTGGAGTACAGTGTACAGTTCTGGAAACCATACCTACGTAAGGACATAGACAGGGTAGAGAAGGTTCAGAGGAGGGCAAAAAGATGGTGCATGGATTGCATCACAAGTCCTATGAAGACAGGTTGAAGGAACTGAACATGTACTCCCTGGAGGAGAGGAGGAGAGGGGATATGATAGAGACATACAAGTATCTCACAGGGAGGAACAGGGTGCAGGAATACACTATTTTTAAGCGAAAAAGATGTTCCAGGACTAGAGGGCATGGGATGAAGTTGGAAGGAGGATGATTCAGAGGAAACATGAGGAAGAATTTCTTCACAGAATGGGTGGTGGACAAGTGGAACACCCTGCCAGAGGAAGTGGTGGGGGCTGAAACAATCACGGGATTTAAAAATGCATGGGATGGACATAAATGGGCAGACTGGGTGGGCCATAGGCCCTTATCTGCCGACACTGTCTATGTATCTATGTAGTACTTGTTGATTCCTTAATCGTTCCGTGGTCACGGGTCCAAGAGGGCTCCTCTACCTTGATGCCCTGATGTGCTCCCCATTAGTTAATACCAGAGCCAGAATGGCTCCCTCACATGTAGGCTGAGACACCCCCTGAACCAGGAACCCATCCTGAACTGCGTCCAGGATCAACTGGCTCCTGGCACAGGCTTTGGGTGGGATGCTCCAATCAACTTAAAACAAACTGAAGTCCCCCAATACCACCACCTCACCCCTGTCCACTGCCATCCAGATAGATTGATACTTTATTTATAAAAGCACTTATTTCCTGGGACTCTGGGTGCTGCACAATTCATACATTATTTTACAAAACACATAAATCATGCAACTCATAAACATACTAAATCCACTGACAGCACATTTAAAATTACTATCTAGCTCAAAATCAGAAACATGAATACAATTAATTCATAAATGCTTGCTGGAACAGGTATGCTTTTAGGTCCTCCTTAAAGGCTTCTACCGAGGGAGTCTCCTTAAAAAAATAGGCAGGGAGTTCCACAGGGTAGGTGCAGCTATCGAGAATGCCCTGTCCCCGGAATGCCGCAACTTAGCCCTAGGAACCACCGGGAGGCCTCCTCCAGTAGGATGGAGAGCCCGGAGCTGGTCGTAAGGGACAAGAAGATCTTGCAGATAGACAGGTTCCCATTCACGTAGGGTCTTGTATGTAAGGAGCCCTACCTTGAAGATAATCCTCCATCTGACCGGCAGACAGTGCAGTTTGCAGAGGACCTGGGTGATGTGTTCACATCTTCTTACCCCAGTTAACAAGCTTGCCACTGTGTTCTGAACCAGCTGCAGCCTGTGGAGGTTGCCCCAGATAACCCTAGGTACAGGGCATTACAGTAGTCCAACCTGGTAGTGATGAAATCATGTACCAGCATGCTCAGGTCTTCAGGTGGGATCAAGGCTCGGATTCGGGCAATGTTCCGAAGATGAAAAAAGCCAATCTTAACCACGGACGACACCTGGGCACCCAGAGTCAAGCCAGCATCCAGGATCACACCCAAATCTTTTGCCTGTCTAGAAGGGACAAGAGGAATCACCCCCTGGCACTAGGCCAGGGGGTAACCCCTCACCTCCCCCTCCACCTTGATGGCCCAGATCCACGACCAGTACCTCAGTCTTGTCTGGGTTAAGTTTAAGCCAGTTGTGAGTCATCCATGACTGTATCTCCTCAAGGCAGCTGTTAAATACAGAGGCAGACACCTGGGTATCAGGCTAACAGGGTAGGTACAGCTGGGTATCATCTGCATAGCAGTGAAAACCCAGCCCATACCACTTGATAATGTCCCCTAATGGCAGCATGTACACTGTAAACAACAAGGGCGACAAGACTGAACCATGCAGAACCCCCACAGCACTGAGGCTTCAGGGAAGATGAGGCTAACCCCATTGTCACCCGTTGCACTCTGTCAGGTGTGACTTGAACCAGTTGATGACATTACCGGACAGGTCACACCAGAACTGCAGGCAGTCAAGCAGCACCTCGTGGTCCACAGTGTCAAACGCCACAGAGAGGTCTAGGAGGACCAAGATGGTATGGTCTCTCCTATCCCTCGCCAGGACAGTCTCTGTACTATGCCATGCCCGAAACCCAGACTGGAAAAACTCATAGGTAGAGGAAGAGGCAAGATGTCTCGCAAGCTGGATGGCCACCACTTTCTCAATAACCTTGCCTAAAAATAGGAGGTTAGAGATCAGCCCGTAATTGCTGAGGCAGTCCGGGTCAAACGAGGGTTTCTTCAACATAGGCCTAACCAAGGCCTCCTTCAAAGCCAAATCGGAAAACTCCACTCCTCAAGGAACTCCAGACTACCTCAGCAACCACAGGTCCTATCAGGTCCAAACAACCAACTAAAAGTTGAGTCGGACCTGGGTGCAGATCACACTGGGTTGGCCACAGCCTCGAGATTATCTCCACCACCTCCTACACCCCAACCAGCTCAAATTCAGCACAGACAGAAGGAGTATTTCGGCACCCCTCAGGTCAGACCCTGTATTCCTTTCGAGAGATGCTCGAAGAGACCTCATCCCTGATGGAGGACACCTTGTTGGTGAAGAACAGAGCCAGCTCCTCGCACCTAGTACTAGAACCTGCTCCCCTGACAAGGAGACAGGCAGGATGTAAAAGCCCATCCACCATGCAGGAGAGCTGAGCTAGTCTGTTCCTCACAGCAGCAATCTGCCTAGACAAAAATTCTGCCTTCCTAGGGGAGATTGCCCCCTGATAGTCAACATAATGTGACTTCAGGCCCAATTTGTCCCCCTCCAGGCTGAATCTCCTCCAGCAGCTCTCTAACCTCCACCCCTTAGTCTTTAAACATCAGAGACCCTCATCATACCATGGAGGTCTCCGGCGAGCAGACAAGGGGTGGACACGAATGGGTGCAATGGAATCGAAGGCAGCAGCCACAGCCCCGTTGTAGGCTGCCACTGCCTCCTTTGTCCCAACTGCACAAGCCACCCCAACACTCAGTAGGTCCAGCACCGCCAATAGTCCCATAGAGGAAACTCCTTTTAATGGGTGGTACCAGACCATTTCCACAGGGCCAGGACCATCTAAGGGAGATGCCCCAAGCGTGAACCCCACACTGTTATGGTCCAACCAGATTACCGGATCCACCCTGAGGTCACTTACCTCTATACCCAAGGAAAAGAGCAGATCCAGTGTGTGGCCACCCAAGTGAGTGGCAGTTGTTACATTCTGTACTAGGCCCAGGACCCCCCTGCTCTTAAGGAGGTCGTTTCCAAAGCTCGAGAGCCCGCCGTCGACCCAGGCATCAAAGTTCCCCAGGATCAACCACCTGGAGGACTCCAAGATCAGGCCAGCAATGAGCTCTTCGACCTCCCAGAAGAAGTCCCCATCTAACCCAGGAGGACGATAGAGCACAAGGACCCTAAAACCTGTGTCCACCACCCTTGGGTGGCCACGCACTCAAAGGATCCCATCTGACCCACAGGTAGCACCATGAGGTTCAAGCTGGATTTAAAACAAATGTCTACTCCCCCCCACCCCTGCAATCCTCCCTCGGGTTGTGTATCATGGAGCACCCAGCTGGCACTGCTGCCTTCAAAATGGGGGTGGCGTTTTCATCCAGCCAGGTCTCCGTGATGCAAACCAGGTTGACCGAGGATATCAAGTCCATCATTATGGCCGTCTTGTTCCTCTTCAATCTGGTATTACATAACACAACCTGAGTAGGATGAGGTGGGGTGACTGGACCAGTTGGCTACCCGCAACCCCTTGTGGAGCCCTTGGGTATGGGAACCAAGCAAGGCAACCCCCTCTTAATTTCCAGTTTCGCCCCAGGACATCTCCTTGGCCTCACCACCTGAATCTCAGACACCCCGGAACCCACTCAGGCACCACACCCTGCAGACCCCCCCCACCCGAGCTATTCCTAAAGTCCTACATCTCCAGTAAGCCTCCACCAGAAGTGCTGGAAGCTCGAAGGGACAGAGGTCATGGAGGTAGCTCCCTGAGTAGCTGCACCTTAAGGGCCTCTGTCCCAGACACATTCCAACAAAATCAACTCAAAAATAACCTCCAAAATATCTATACTCCAACTATTACAATTTCCAAAATACCCAATACACAACCCCCCAACCCGCACAATGCAATACAATTACCACTCACCCTACAACCACTCAGCTTTCACTCACACATACAAATCCCCAATGATCAGGGTACCCAACTCCCTGTTCTTGTCCTGATTTGGTGGGCTGTGCACTACACCCAGCCTCAGTTTCTCTCCCACTGCTGTTTGAAGCTGTGCCCACAGAGCTACTACATTCCCTTCCCCTAATTCCTCCGTGGTGGCAGTGATGCTTTCCCTGACATAAAGTGCTACCCCCTTTCCTTTCTCTCTGTCCCTTCTGTAGAGGGTATGCCTTAAAATGAAGAGGTCCCGGTTGCAGTTTGGGGTAGCACATGTTTCTGTGACTGTCACTAGATCCACCTTCCCCTCTGCCATCATGGCCTGCAGCTCATCAATTTTGTTCCCAAGACTTCTGGTATTGAGGGGCACTCCACCACTACACATGCAAATAAGGTAGGTACCGTATTTGCAGGAAGTGACACTCCAGAGCAGCTTGTCCATTTTGTTTCCAAGATTTCTAGTACTGTAGGACACTCCTCCACTCCATATGCAAATAAGGCAGGTACTGTATTTGCTGGAAGTGACACTCCAGAAAACTTAAGTGGGACCCTAAAAACACACAAAGGAGGGGTCCTAGATTCTTGCAAACAATTTTCTAGCTGACAATATGTAAAGAACCACATAATGTCCATCCTGCCTGACCACCACTTGCTTTCAATCCTGCAACACATGCAGTACAACACTGCCCTTCTCACCTGCCAATCACTCCATGGCACTGCAAGGCTTACCTTTCCAAACTGATATTTATGTGCTCCCGTCACCCTCCCTTCCACTCACAGCAGCCACATGTCCATCCCTGTCTCTATTCTCTGTTTGCATTATGTTGCAAGATGAGTCTCTCCAGCTCACCAGAACAGCCTCACTGCTGCCATCCACTCTTCAGCTTCCATTTCCCATTGAGCTCTTTACTGGAAGCCTACAGTAAATATTCATACTTGCTTTTACCTCCAGAATGCTACTGCACCTGTGACCTACATAACAGTGAGGCACACAGTGCCAAACATTGCTATGAGCTGTACTATCATAGACCTCCAGTGACTGTCTGACTTGTATAAGTGTACATTTCCTGCTATCAAACTCTTGCAAACCCTATTATTCACACATAAAATACACAAGAAAAATGGAGAGCTATGACTGGGTGAGACCTGTCATGTTATTGTGTGGTGATATTGCTCAATGCATGAGAATGACATGACACAAACTATTTTTTTTTCCTTTTTACATGGGAAATGTAAGTGCAATAACACACCCCAGAATGTGTATTAAGCTATAGTCACTGCACTTCCTGGGTGATTGAAGGCATGACCTTCAGCCTTGTGCCGTGATATAGCTTAATGCACACTCAGTTGTGTGTTATCACATGTAATGGTGAAATGCTGTTCCGCAAGGAAATCCAGGCCTAGAACAGCATTGCTGTGCTACAGTAGTGACGTTGCAATGCTGATGAACGCTTCAGTACAGTGCTATATATTTATTCAGCCAGTGACACGCAAGTAGAAAAACTCAGTGTTTCACTTTCCCCAATGGAAGCTTTGTCAAGAGTGCATTGTGATGTTGTTGTGCTGCACCAGTGACATCAATATTGCAGCATAACAGAACAGAACACTTTCATGTGGCACACAGTACATGAGCCGCTGCTGCTGTCATTAGTGCTGTCAAGTCATCTAATCAGTTTCAGTCAGCACTAACAGAGCGATGGCAGCTGCAGTTCACTCACAAATGGCACAAAAAGGGAAAACTTTATCTCCAAGCATTCTATGGTTGCCCATACACTACAAAAGATTGTGTATGAGCAACCATACACATGCAAGGCTGAGTTTGAATCTCAAGGATTCCATGTTAACAAGAAACCTCTTGATTAAAACACAGTCTTGTTGTGCATGATTTCTTATACACTATTCTTTCTATGGTTCACATATTTTCAGTATTTCTCTTCCTCACTTTATTACTAAGGATATCTGCATGAAAACAGAATACTAACCCCCTCAGCATTCATCTGTTCCTGCTGCCTGTCTAACTGGGATATCATAATCCTCTGTTTATGAATTACAGTTGGTTGCCATAGAAATGATTATGATGTCATAAACAGCAGAATATGACATCACGTGTAGAAAAACAGCAAAGCAGATGAAGTCCAAAGGACAAAGATCCTGTTTCCATGAATATTTCCTCATTAAAGGATACCTAATCCCCAAACTGATGGTGACAGATCTGCACAATGTAAAAGCATAGCATGCAGAGGGGAGCCTTCCAGTGAGAATAATATAAGCACTTGACTTAGAAACATAGACACTGCCGATAGATAAAGACTGAGGGTCCATCCAGTCTGCCCGACCAGGTATTATTACTTCACCCCCTGATCTAGTGCCCTAGGGGTTATCTCCCTCTGCCCCCCTCCCTGGTTTCCTGTAGTGGGACTATGAGACCCCTTGCCCTGTCCCCCATGTCTGAATCCTCCCATACTACCTGCCCCCACCACTTCTACCAGCAATCTGTTCCATGACTCCACCACCCTCTCACTGAAGAACTTGCTCACATCCCCCCTGAATTTACCCACCACCAACCTCCAATCTTGCCTCCTCATTGTTAAGTCACTGTACTGACTTATAGTCTGACTGTAATCTCTCGGTCATGCCTGAAAACAGGCAGATCTTTGTCTAGTGCACTTACCTGGTAACCAAAAACTAAATAAATGACTGCATCTATACTCCTAATAAACAGATCTTTGCTGTTCACTCTATTAATTTCCTTTAGAAACCAGTAGCTCTCTGTCATGTCACCTCTCTCCCTCCTGGCCTCCAGTGAGTGCACGCTCAGAGTCCCCAGCCATTTCTCGTAAGATCTGTCCTGCTGCACCAGGATCATTTTGGTGACACTTCACTGTACCTGCTCCAGCCTATCTTTGTCCTTTCTCAGTATAGATTCAAGAACTGGGCATACTATTTAAGCAATATACCACGAGTGGGTGTGGGTGATGCCAGGAGTTACCTATGCCTGGTGTGTTGTTTGGTCATGAGGCCGCAGGCCGAGTGAGTAAATCCACATAGGCATGGTAAATCCTGCATCACCACACCATTTATCAAGTATATTGCATTATACAATGTGTAAAAGAAAGAACATGTTAAAATTCTGGGTGTCAGGCTTTTTTTTTTATATATTTTTAATAAAATAGAGGAGATATGCTTCCGCAGATAAAAAATAGTCCTGAGTTGCTAGGGCTTTCCTTGGTTGCCAGGACTGCTGCACATGCATACCAACTGGGACAAAAGTGACAAATCTGCTTTCTAATGCATTGTAACATGCCTGCAGTATTTAAGAGCTTTGCAAGTATCGCGGGGAGTATCATTACCCAATTCAGTCTGGAACATGCATTTGCTGAAATAGAAACACACACAGATTAAACTAGCTGTGCACTTCAGCCGTTCTGTTGGTTGCCATTTTAAACCGTTCTGTTGGTTGCCATTTTAAACCGTTCTGTTGATTGCCATTTTAAACCCCTGCTACTTGAACAGATCCAGGTTATTTAGGAAGTTGAGGAGGGAGCATCGACACTTGGGTGGCAAGTTTTACTGTCCATTAATAAGCAAAACGTGTGGTGAAGAAACCGTAAGTCATGGCGAAGTTTGAAATAAACAAATTTATGTGGTTTAGATACGGACGATTCTGCGGTGTCACAGAACTTGGCCTCTTTTCAGCACAACACATCTGATGGAATGTATACAGCCCCCGATGATGTAGTATTGTTTCAGAGATGAGCGTCTGGGAGAGCATCAAGAGGCAGCATGTCAGCACCTTTTACTTAACTGATGTGGCTCACCACTGAGTGATATTTCCTGTGAGCCGCAGCAGGGCAGAGGTAGTTTAGAGCTCGGACAGTGGGTCCCAGTAACATTTTTAGGAGGCTGGGTACAAGGGTTATTGGCCACATAAAGGAAAGGAAAATAGGGAGATGTGTATCGTGCAGTTCAACGGCACAGCCTATATTCAAATTAAGGAGGCAGCGAGTTCCACTGGCTCGGTTCAGCAGTCATGCACATGGAGTTGAGAGGGTGAGGAAGACAGCACTGAGAAGACAGCAAGAGTTAAGGTGAAAGAGCTTTTTTTCTTCAGACAGTGGTCACTAAGAAAGTTTTCCTAGGTAGGGTTCCCAAGTTTGCGGTGCAGTGAAATGGTACAACTTAAGTCTGTCTGAATTTCGCAGTCAGCTGCGGTAGACGGCAGTTTAGCGGGGTTCAACATGGTGGTTTTTGATGGTGACTTCAGGGGCTTGGATGGGTTTTAGAGATGCGGCTGACTGCCACCTTTTCCCATGTGGTAATGCTAGGATTTACAACAGGGAAATGTTCCAGTCAATCAATCAGATGGCAACATTTTTAAAGCCATTGTGTAATTAAGCAATACGCCATGAGGGTGCGTGGGTTATCAGGGGATTTACCATGGCTGAAGTGGTTTGCCCATGAGGTGCAGCCGAGTGGGTAAATCCTTGCCAGCCATGGTAAATCTCCTGATAACCCACATCCTCCGAGTGGCTTATTGCAATTATACCAAGGTTCTCTTTTTTTACTATAATAAAATACAACTATTAAGGAGGTTGATTTGTTTTTTTATTTCTATTGTATTTATTCCTATGCTGTAGATACATTGGATACATTGGATTATAATCTCATCAACAGCCGTTGGTTATCAGAGGTTAGAAAATGGGCTTTTTATTTCCTGGCATCCAATTGGCTGGTACCCCTTCTGGGGGGGTACATTAACTCTCAATAGATGCCCAGGAAATTAAAAGTGCCAGCCCAAGTACCCCTTCACCCACACACGAATCCTTGTGTGCACCCTGCTTAATGATTGGCCAAAACCACCAAACAGTTTTTGAAATCGCTGCCATTTTTATCTCTCGCTTAGCGAGAGATATTAACCCAACACTGTAATTCAGTCCCAACTGTGAAAGAAAACCACATAAAAACCTTTCTTGTCACATATTTATGGTAACTTTAATTTTATTAGTTACAATGCCATATTCTAACCCCATGCCCCATGACTTTCTACATACTTGAGACAGAGCACTGTGCTCGTCTCGTCCTCCAGCAGCCTGCAACTTAACTGCCAACGGCTTTTTCCTCTCGCTAATCAGCAGCCAAGCATGCTGTCAAACCAAAGAGCCCCCCCTTTCCCTCAGAAGAGGTCACTGCCCACTCACCTCTAGAAGTGCAAAAACTTTAACCCTGTCCCCCAAATCATGGCTCGTATCCTCCACGATGTCACCAGTGTTTCTTGGCAGCACCACGGTTGCTTTCCTAGTGTTATTCCCACATTCTGCTGCATTGTCTCCCCGTAATTGAAAAAAAAGCGTTACACTTTGACCGTATTTCTTTTTAAAATTAATTTGTAATACATCACAACAGAGGGCTTTTAAAACGAACTGCAGACTCCCGCCACATCTGAAATACTGCAGTTACCTGTCATTCTCCCATTCTGCCAGATCGCTGTTCAAAACTCTTCTGCACCTCTTCTCCTCCCCAATATAAAAAAAAAAAAAGAAATGGCAAAAGGCAGGCCTGCAAATGAAACTGTTCCGTTGGGGGGGGGGGTATCAACTGTAGAAATAGAAACTGTGCTGTAGTGGCACCAAAAGCATTCCACTAGTTATGTTTTCATTTCCTTAACTACAGCATCTCCATTAGGACAAAGTTCTAGGTTCCAGTACAGGTGGAGGAACTATTTAATTACAAAAGTTAATCTCAATTAATTATTGTATTAATTTTTTTCTCTGCCATTTATTTTTACTGTGCCCATTTTCTAAGTGCAATAATGCCCTCCAGGGTGGGCGGTACGGGCAATAAGGACTATAAGGCCCTCTGCCTGTGGCGTTGGGCCTCATTACGCCCCGAGCCCTTGGCCGGTCCAGTATTGCCCAATACCGCCCACCCTGTCATTCATTATTGCTTGCATTTACACCGGTGGTAAACTGCCAGTCTGATGATTTCATTGGCTGTTCACTTATGTCCATGGTATAATCCAATTTAAGCCTCACTGGTGATCTGTACAGTGGCAATATCACTATCCTTTTATGTTACTGTCAACCCCCCAGCATCCTTGTTGCTTTGCTGTCGACCTTATTGCACTGACTGGTTTGCTTGAGGAAGTCACAGTAGATGACCCCCAGATCCCTCCCTTTGACTATAATGGCTGGTCTACCCCTCCCCCCCGAATCTAGTACTCTGCCTGTGGGTTTTTACCTAAGGGCATCACCTTGCACTTTTTTTGCAATGAATCTGAAGTGTCACATCTTTGACCACCTCTCCATCCTCTTCAGAACCCTCTGTAGTTCCCTCACCCCTTCCTCACTGTCCACCCTGCTGCATAGTTTTGTGTCATTGCAAAGAGACACATTTTGCCCTAAATACTGTACCTTTTCTTATGCCACTCATGAATATATTGAATAGGACAGGTCTCAGGAATGATCCCTGCCACACCCTGCTAGTGCCCCTGATTTGACCCTTTTACTACACCCTTACTAATATTTTTCAAAGTAAATCTCGCACCACTGGACCACAGTGCTACAGAAACAAACCAGTCCTGCTATCATGTATTCCAGCACCCATGAATCGGAGAAACAGCCATGGAAAAGTAGCTAGGTGCAATAGCCTTTATTACAAAACATATCTCTGTGACAGCACTGTGAAGTGTGAAATGTGTTAGGTAGCTCACAATGCTTGGAGCTTTGTTGTTTTTTGTATCTGAGACGTGTTTTGTAATAAAGGATATTGCACCTACTGTAGCTACTTTTTCCTGGCTGTTTCTCCAATTCACAGGTGCTGCAACCCTTACTAAAAATGTCTTTTAAAGTTTCAGTAAGTTTTCTCAAGGCTGAAAAATGTCAACAACTTTTTGTTTATGTCGAACCCCTGAACAACCATAAAACAGCTGAGACGTCAGCAGGCAATGACGTCATTCATGCCAAACAGCAAGGGTTTTGCTATAATACCATATGGCACCATGCAAACATTGTAGGATTAGTTCCCTTTCCCAGCAATTAACATACAAAATTATCTGTTGCTTGTCTCTTGCCATCTTCTAAGCAAGCGACTTATAGTTTTGAATGATAATTCACCAGAAAAGGGCAATAAACCTACAATGCTTGCAAGGTGGCACAGAGTTTTACAGCAAAGAGCTTGCTACCTCCCATCCATGACAGCATTATCTGCCGATGTTGTGGCCATCTTAGGATCACTGGGGAGTGCAGCATAGAAAAAGTTTGCTTACATTTTTAAATCTCAACAAAGCCATACTAAATCTTCAAAGCAAAATGCAAGTAGTGATATGATTCTTACTGGTAGCCTCCTCTCTGACATGCTATGTTTTTACAGTACTTTTCTGCAGATCTGTCACCCCAAATGGGGTGGGGGGGTTAGGTAAACTTTAATTAAGAAGGAAAAGAAGGTGACCACAGGAAATATGGGAAATACTGCTAGAATCATATAGAGATTCCAAAGGTTTTCCCAGAGGCAGTAGCCCCTTAATGTGCTACTGTTTACTGAATGTAAATTACTATACAGTGGTTTGTGACATGCAGTGAGTGTTGCTGCTATATAAACATTTGCCTACATTAATTATTGCATTTTAATTGTACTTATTAGTTCATTTATTTTCTGCTTTTTAAAACCTGTGCATTTTGAATGTATTTGCAATTTCAATACTTTTTTTTTTTTATTATTATTCTATTTATGCCTCCTTCGCCCCCCTCGGCTCTGGTCTTCCTCGGGAGCACATGGAGTCATCCCCCTACAGCTCAACCTACCCGGCCATCCTCCGTCACCCATGTAGCCTCAGTTATACCCCCCAGGTGGGGACGGGGCAGGCCCCAATGCCCCGACACAGCAGTAACGTCGGTCGGGAGGATGCCAGGTGGGCGGCCATAAATCAGGGGCAAGCTCCTGGTGCTCAGTCTCCGCCGGAGCCGAGAGGCATTTTCCCTGTTTTTCTCCAGGGAGTGGCTGGTGCCCTGATGTCAAGGCGTATCCGACGTCTGCCACTCCCCCACTCCTCGCTTTCCTCCACAGTGCCTGCTGTATCTCCGGCCTCCACCAGAGATCAGAAGAGCACCGATCCGGGACCCCTGTCCCTCCCTAGGAGAGGAGAGCTGTCCTCCGGATGCTCTATCCTCTCCCTCCCTCGCCCCAGCAACCCGGCTCGCCCAACCTAGATCACGGTGGCAGGTGGCGTCCAGTGCCTCAACTCTCAGTGCCACCGGCCGGCTACAATTTGAATACTTTAATGTCTTTTCTATCTGAAACTTTTATGCTAAACATATGACTCCACTGTAAGTGAGCCTTTGCTCAGTGGTTTATCCTTAATAAAGGGAAAATGAAAAAGAAAACAAAATAAAAAATAAACTAAAAGAATTCTAGAAGAAGTAATTCTCAAGTTCTTTTCTGAATTTTCCCACAATTTAGTTCAATATTTTATTTATTTATTTATTTGAAAGATATCAGAATTACAATCCTTTGAGTTGTAGATTCATTTCCAGTAGCTCCACGTCATATCACATCATACATGACATACATAATATACAGTACAGTAGGAATAAGCAGTTTCTGATACATACGTTACCACGTCACAATACATAATATATAACAGAGAGGGAATATATAGTTACAGATACTTACAACACGTTACAGTGGTTCTGAATTTACAACAGGCATATTGCCATTGTTTGAACCATGTATAGGAGATACAGATGAGGCGGTGTGCCTATGCAAGGCCTATACAGGATGTTAGCTAGGCATATATTTACAGTACATTACAAAGACATATTACCACGCACTATAGTATCTGAAGCAGCCTAGCAGTTAGACTTTGTCATTAGGGCTGCCTGTCTATGCATCGCATCTGCCATGTTACTGGGCAATATAGTCACTGGGGCAGTCTAGCAGTTTGAGCTTTGATTGTAGGCATAGCTTGTTTCTACATGGGTAGTAGCCTGGCCCCGGGGTACCAGCGTGCTTCTGTTTCATTGCCTTGTGCATGTTCATGAGTGGGTAGCGAGGAGGTGGTTTCTAAGGGCTGCTTTGAACACACCGAGTTTTGGCAGGCCGGTGATAGATGCAGGTAGTTAGTTGAACCAGGCTGGGGCCCTGATGGGGAAAGATCTCTGGGCTAGGGAGGTCCTCACCCATGGGATGGTTAGATTGAGCATGTCAGTACTGTGAGTGGAGACAGTGGGGGTGGATGGATGGAGGGAGGACGTAACTTCAGGTGGTGTTTGCCAGAGGAGGGCCATTTTGGCCATGAGGCAGGACTGGTACAGGAGTGTTTCCTCAAAGTTGAGAATTTGTGTGAGGGAGTACAGCGTGCAGGTGTGCATTGATCGATCAGCACCGGACAGGTGCCTACATGCTTTATTGATGACCACTTTTATTTTGCTGATGGCGGTGGCATCTGCAGCGGTGTAGACCAACAGGCCATAGTCGAATAGGGACATGACTGATGAGGTGATGAGTAGCCATAGGGCTTCAGGTGGCAGGCAGTCTTTGTGGTGGTATAGGAGGCTGATACGTGTATTAGTCACAGATATGAGTGAGTTGATGTTTGCATGGAAGGTGAGAGCAGGGTCAAAGGTTATACCCAGGTATTTATATGATGAGACCTGTTCAAGGCAGTGGAGGGAGTTGGAGATGATCAGCTGGTGGGCATTTTTGAATTTACTTTGGTGGTGTGCAAATATCATGGTCTTGGTTTTTTTTAGGTTCATGACCAGCCTACGTTCAGTGAACCAGTGCTTGACCTGATTAAACGAGTGTTGAAGTGAGGCCTGAAGACTGATGGGGCTGGCGTGGGTTGCATAGAGGATGGTGTCATCTGCATAGAGTAGAGCCTTTCCAGGGCAAGAGGTGGGTAGTGCATTGAGGTACAAACTGAAAAGTAGTGGTCCCAATATGGAACCCTGCGGTACTACAGAGCGGATGAGGAGGGTACTGGAGAGTGTAGTGTTTATTTTCACACATTGTGTCCTGGAGGACAGGTAGCTAGTGAACCAGTCCAAAGGTCCTTGGGAGAAACCCACCTGCAGGAGGGAGTCAAGCAGGAGCAGGTGACTGACCATGTCATTTTTATTTACATTTTGTCCATCCTGCTATAAACTATCTCCACTGAAGTCCAGTCCCTTGAAACAAAAGGAAAAGGTTACTGAAGTGGGTTACTGTATTGGTTTGAAGCAGCTCAAAATATGAAGAATAAAAATACTGTAGCTCACAATATGAAGAGAAATCTAAGTGTCACGATACCAGATTTAATGGTTGCATAATCCACAAGAAAATACTGCACTAGCTTTGAAAGACATTTTTATGCCCTGTAGATCTGCTCACCCCCATAACCCTATATGTACTGCAGCATATGGTACACATATGTTTATTCATGATGGGACCTATTCACAAAGATGCGGAGTGGGTATGTGCCACGTAACTCCACTGCA
This sequence comes from Neoceratodus forsteri, assembly GCA_016271365.2. Classification (NCBI taxonomy): domain Eukaryota; kingdom Metazoa; phylum Chordata; order Ceratodontiformes; family Ceratodontidae; genus Neoceratodus; species Neoceratodus forsteri. Next base: position 1,405,574,923 of record CM057450.1, read on the forward strand.
TAGCCCACCCCGCACCTGCCCGAGGCCACTGCACCCCTGCGCGGTATGCAGGAAGCAGATATGCCCCCCATGCACCCAATCCCCTGGCCAATTGTGCAACTCCATGCTGGGGTGGGCCGGGGGGCATTGCAGGGGAGGTGCCAGCACTCCACATGATTCACAAAATCACAGAGTGTTGTGCGTGGTGTCCAGTGGCTACGCCAACTTGGGAGAGACGTAACCCCAAGCTGCCAGTTATGTGCCCCCTAGGGACGCAGCCGCCAGCCACAGCAGTGATAGTGGGGAGTATCTGACCTCCCAACATGTATGCCCCAGCCTTTGGGGCATTCAGGAAGGGTTGAGGCAGACACCCGGGCTAACCCTCCCCTTGCTGTTGATGCACTGCATGCCAGCTGTCAACATGGTGCCCCATGGGTGCAAGTAATCTACTGCAGGGCTCAGATAGGGTAGCTGATTGGCTGTCTGCCCGGGTCCACCACTCTGCACCCGCCAGCCCCCCGCGAACCTGTGTGCTGGGGGGGGCCATGTACGGGAGCTGGGCAGTGGCCGGTGTTCATGAATACTGCCAGTGCACAGATCTCCTAAGGGTGCAGAGCTGCACAGGTGGGATACATACGTTTTGCACATACGCCCACCCTCCTTAGTGAATAGGCCCTGATATACTTAGAGGAGTAGGATATAGTGTAGTACTATGTGATATAATGATAAGACATGTGCATATGACTGTAGCAAGAACTGGTGGTAAAGACCAGATCCCAACAAGGCTATGGGTTAGTAACTTTGGCCCTAATAGTATTAGCATTGCTTATGCAGATCGTATGGAACAGTTCTTTTTCCTTGCTATGCAGCTATTATTTGCAGTATTCGGCATTTTCATATTGTTACCCAAAACTAGTTTTAGCTAGTTTTACTCTTATCAGAGAGTATGTGCAGAGAGAGTGATGAGCTAACCGTCCTCTGCACTGACCTTCTACCAAAGAGATGTCTGTATTTTATGATTTTACCTTATTTGGCAGACCGTTACCTAGTAACGTACATTTTTTATCTAGCGTATAAGAATAACGACAAAGTTGTAGTTTGCTGAGTTCGAATTCAGTTTGGAGTGAAATGATGATTTCTGGGGTCCTGTTCCTGACTCCCAGCAGGTATATGCTGTATTTTGTGTTTTCTGGTAATAAACAAGTTATTTCTGCAGTATGTTTGGCTCTGTGCCGTGTTTCACCAACAGGTCCAGAACAGCCCTGAATACCTAGGGAACAAGAATCCCAGGACAGAGTACTGGATGGGTTGGGTAAGACTTAGCAGTATGGCTGAGGAATGGGACCTAGAAGGTATCATCAGCAACAACCTCAAAAAACTGAGCAAGTGCAACAAGGCATACAGAAAGGTAATAGTATGTTGAGGTGTATCGGGAGAGGTACTGACAGCAGAAGGAAACAGGCAATACTACCCCTTTATGGATTTTTGGTGAGGCCACACCTGGAATACTGTGCCCATTCTAGAGTCCTCATCTCAGGAAAGATACAGACAGGTTAGAGACAGTGCAGCGAAGGGTGACAAAGATGGTTCAGGGCAAGTCTTATAAGGAGCACCTTAAGATACTGAACATGTACTCGCTGGAGCCCAGAAGGGAGATATCATACAGACTTTCAAGTTCCTGAAAGGAATAAACAACATGAACTGTGAGGAATTATTTAGCATGAATAACAGCTCAAGGTCACAAGGGCACGAGTTGAAACTGACAGAAGGGAGGTTCAGGAGGGACATGAGGAAGTATTATTTTACAAAAAGGGTTGTGGAACTGTGGAACAGTATATCAGCCGAAGCAATGGGCACTAAAACCGTTAATGGTTTCAAGTATGGTTGGGACACAGTGAAGGGTACAGTGGTTACTCAGGGCAACAGAAACTGGGAGGGGAAAAAAAGGGTGGATGGAGAGGGAGAGGACCCTGGATGAACATTAGGTCTCGGGGTTAGATAGGGAAACATTGGCAGACTGGATGGACCACTGGTCGTTTTCTGCTGTTATTGTCTATGTTTCTGTGTTTCTATGAGTATCCATCAAGTACTGTATGCTAGAAGAAAAACTGCTACACTTTTCATCTAGGACCATAAAACAAAAAAGTACACACATACAATACACAGTAGGGTGCATTTTTTTGTATTTTTACATGCCAGTCTACATCTAATGGACACTTGAAGTACTTTTTCACCTAGTCATACAGTATATGCCATTTTGTTTTTTGCATGGCATCAAAATACCCCAACACTGTTGTTATTGATGTTTAGAAGCATTAAGAAGGCGCTAGGCCCAATAAGTAGCTCAATTAAAATTCCAGGTAATAAGTCACGTTTCCTCCTTTGTTTATATAGTCATCTAATCTTCATCTGAATGTATCCTTATTTGCACTTATTACTGTTTCAAGTGGTAATCTATTCCACAAAATCATCACTCTGTGTGAAAAAATATTTCCTTTTTTTAGTTTTAAACCTTCTTCCTTTTACCTGCAAGGGATGCCCACATGGTGCTAAATCAGTATTCTTAAATTCAATATTAAGTTCTGATATTAAACTGGAGTCCTGCATAATGTCATATAATAGCAGAAGGTCTCCCCTTTTTTTTCACATCTCCAGGGAGTGTAAATGTAACTTCTTCAGTCTGATATCATAGGGGTCACTTCTCGTCCCTCTAATTTTGTCATCCTATGCTGCACACCTTCCAAATTTTTTTTGACATCACCTATCCTAGAAGGGGGCCCAGAGCTGACTACAATTTATTTATTTATTTCTTGAAATGTATCACCAGGAAGGCACACTGAGCAACAAATTGTTCGTCTCCTGGTGCGACCTGTGGTGTAGGGAACAATGGGATAGAATACAGAGGAATGTTACAATATTGAAATACAATTTGCTTACTTGCGTACAATGAGACCAGGAGGGATTAAATGTGGATAACACTGACTAACAATGCAACAGTTAAGTATAGTAGATATGAAGATATATATAGCAATTAGGCAACAGCTGGTGACAGTTGGTAACACTGGAACACATATAATAACTTGGCAACAGTATGACACTTGAGGCCCTGTCCCCTATAGCACTTAACCACAATGTTAAATCGACTGTACTACTCCTCCTGGAACCGGATCTGCTTTGATTGTTTGAAGCTCATCTTTGCCATGTTTTTTTTGTTTGAAGCATTGTTATGTTACATATCCTTCTGTATATCCAGTATAAGCTATGTTTCTCTGTATAACTGTTCTCACTACGGTTTGTTTTGTATTGTACATGACATGGAACCTATGTAAAGAGCTTTTAGCTCAAAGGTATTAATCTGAGATTGTAATAAATAAATAAATGTAGCACTAGATGGTAAGGTAACCCAATAGTAATTGGTAGCCATTAGTGTAACATAGATATTCAAGATTTACAGTGATTGGAGTAAAGAGAGGAAGAATGGAAGGAGGGAACAAAAAATCACGGAGGGTAGAATGGAAGAAGTGAAAGGAAATTTACGGAGAGACACAGACAGACCACGATTTTCAAGGCAAACAGAGACGACAGGGTGCACTAAAGTGCATATAAGAGGGGTATAGGGGTAGGTTATAAGTGCTTAATTGAGTGTAGAGGTAGGCCAGTGTTAGGCTATGTTAACCAGAAGGGGGTAAGGAGGAGAGGAGAGGTAGAGTGTGGCAGGGTGATGAGAGTGAGGTATTATAGGTGGAGGCTATCCAAGGGGGGAGTTGAAATTCAACAGTGTCTTGTTATCCCTATCTGGGCAGGGTGGTGTACAGCCCTACTGGTAGGACAACGGTTATAGGCAATGAGAGTTATTTATATATAGTGATGCAAGAGAGGGGGCTGTTGGGGAGAGATGTTGTGGGAAGGGGTAGCAGAGGTCAACTATGGTGGAGGGCGTAGTACCCCACCAGTGTGCTGGGTGACCCTGCCTGCACAAGGCAGTGACCTAGCAGTGACTGAGGGGGTGCAGTAAAAAGATAAATAGGGGAAAGGGGGTTAAGTTGTTGCCCACCATGTGCTATGGATCCTGCCTGCACAAGGCAGTGATCCAGCTCACAGGAGGGAGACAGATTAAGGGTAGAGAAAGAAGGGGGAGAAACACTTTAGGAGGAGGGAGAGTAGGGGACTAGGAGGAGCATGATCAGAGGGAAATAGGAGTGGTGGGGAGTAGACATATGAGCCTGAGCAGAGGCCAACTATAGTGGGGGTAGTACCCTATCAGTGTGCTGCGTGACCCTGCCTGCACAAGGCAGTGATCTAGCAGTGACTGAGGGGGTTCACTAAAAGGAGAAATGGGGGAAAGGAGGTAAAGTTGTTGCCCACCATGCACAATGGATCTTACCTGCACAAGGCAGTGATCCAGCTCACAGAAGGGAGATAGATTTAGGGTAGAGAAAGAAGGGAGAGGAACACTTTAGGAGGAGGGAGAGTAGGGGACAAGGCGGAGCACGATCAGAGGGAAATAGGAGTGGTGGGGAGTTGTCATACGGTAACATGGGCTTAGGGGAGATGGTGGGGGAATTAGGGAGGGTCATGACAGGCACAGGAAGGGGCAAGGAAGTTCTTGAGGGCAGAGTTAATTGAGTAGCAAGAGGATGAGTGACGAATTTGAGGGGGAAGTGAATTCCAGATTTTTGGGAGGCGATAAGAATAACCCGATTGGCCAATAAGGGTGGAGTGGCGTGGGACCACCAGAGTTCATGAGTCGGTAGATCTTGGGGAGTGGGAAGGAGGGGGGGTGGTTGTAAAGGCAGGGGAGAGATAGGAGGGAAGTTCACCCAGCCAGTGCTTGGAGGTGAATTTTGAGCAGTGAGAGAGATGTCGGTTTGTCAGGGAAGGGAAGGATAGGGCATGGTAGAGATCACAATGATGAGTGTGGAGGGGGGCATCAAGGGCAAAAGGAGTTGAAGAGGGTATATAGTCTGGCCAGGGAGGACTTAGGGGCAGCACCGTGGACTACGTCACACTAGTTGAAGATAGGTAGGATCATCTTCTGGACAATCTCACACCTAGCCGTGGGTGGGATGCAGGCACAGTTCCTGAATAAGGCACCGAGCTTGGGACACAATTTTTTCTGAATGGCATCGATATGACCAGGGGAGTTCAGGTGTTGGTCCAGCTAGACACCTACATACCTGAAGGAGGATGTGTCCTCGAGTAAAGTCCCATCAAGGGTGTGGAAGGAGGGTAGAGAGGGAAATCTGGTAAGTCTCTGCCTGGTGCCGAAGGTCATGGAGACTGTTTTTTTGGCATTGAGAGATAGTTGGTGGTGTGCAAACCAATGCTGAACTTTGTCAAAGTCATGCTGCAAGTTGGATGCAACCTCAGGAGCCAGATGCATACAAGACTGTATCATCAGTGTACATGTGAATGGAAGAGAATGGAGAGCAGGTGGATGGGAGATTGTTTAGAAAAATAGAGAATAGTATGGGCCTAACACTGATCCCTGTAGCATGCCGTTCTTATCAGGAGGGGTGGGGACACTGTGTCAGAGATCTTGACTGATTGGGTTCTGCCAGTGAGGTATGCGTTGAACCAGTCTGTGGCTAAGGGGGATATCCCAGCTGTTGATAGGGTGTCAAGGAGAAGGGAGTGGGAGACTCTGCTGAAGGCTTTGGCCAGATCGACAAAAATGGCTGAGGTGATCTGGCCATTGTCCATTACTGTGAGGATAGAATAAGTGAGCCGAAGAAGGGAGGTAGTGGTGGAGTGATTTTTCCTGAAGCCAGATTGATAAGGGGTGAAGAAGGAGTCATTGAGGTAAGCAGTGAGCTGGGAGAGGGCTAGGTGTTCCTGAAGTTTGGCAAGGGTAGGGAGAAGAGAGATGGGGTGGTAATTGCCAGGGGAGGTGGGGTCTCTGCCTTTGGGGAAGGGAAGAACCACTGCATGTTTCCATGGGGAAGGTACTGAGGAGGTTGAAAAAGGGTTTAGGATAATAGAGAGAGAGAGTAGGTGATGGCTGGGGCTGAAAGGGATAATAGTTAGGGTCAAGGCCACCCGGGGAGGAGCCTTTTGAAGGGTTGATCGCTAGCAGGGCATTTAGGGCATCATTTGGGGAGACAGTAGCGAAGGAGAAGGGGGAATCGGGGAGGTCATTCATAGGCAATGGGAAAGAGGAGAGGGAGAGGAATAGTTTGGGAGGGATTGGAGTAGCTCATCAGCACAAGTGGTGTAATAGGATTAGAATTCAGTAGCTACTGCAACTGGATTGGAAACGAGGGTGGCGTTTATCTTAAGTATTGGGATGGGTGGACAGGATGGGGGGTAAAGAGGGCGTGGACCACTCTCCAGAAATTGGAAGGGGGAGTTGATGTTTGTCGCGAAGGTAGATTTGAAGTACTGTCCGTTTTGGCTAGCCTGGTAGCCTGGGTGCAGGCATTACAGAGTTTTCAATAAATAAGAAGGTCATTTGGAAGCTGGGAGACTTTGTGCCATTTTCAGGCCTGATCTCCTTCTCTGTGGCAGGCTAGTAATTCGGGGTAATCCAAGGGAGGTGATGCCCTCTAACCCTTGTTTGTTTTAGGGGTGCGAAGGCATTCCAATTTGCTAGGAAGATGTCTTTAAAATAGATTAGGGCTTTATCAACAGAGGAGGTGCTTGCAAGAGGGGACCTGTCAGAGAGGGCAAGGCTATGCAGGAGAGTTCCAATTCTAGGGATTTATAGGTCCATATTTGTAGGGTTTTATGTAGGGATTTAGGGCTGTGAACTTTTACGACCAGGAAAACCAGGTTGTGGTCGCTGAGAGCATCCAGAAGGATTCCGGAGGTGATGATTCTATGGGGGTGGGAAGTTAGGACCCAATCAAGTAGGGAGTGATTTGGGGTCTTGTGATTAGGGCAGGTGGGTTCTGTAATTAGTTGTGTGAGATTGAGGGCACTCACAGCATTTATTATTGTAGATGTTGTTGGGGACAACCAATTTAAATTGAGGTCGCCAAGGATGTAAAGTTCACCAGATTGAAAGAGGGAAGTAATGGAAGTTAGGAGGACAAGGAAGACAGCAGGCTGGACATTTGGACGGCAAGAGATACTGGCTACAAAGATAGGGAGTGAGAAAGGGAGTGATACATTGATGGCTAAGGCGTCATGGGTTGCTGGGTGGGAGGAGGAGAAGACTGGGAAGTACTGGAGGGAAGCGTGACTACACATGGCCACTCCACCACCCCTGCCTGCTCTGTCTAGCCTTAGGATGGAGTAACCGGGGATGGAGTGGTCAGGAATCATGCTCTTTCGCCATGTTTCTGTCATAATTACAATGTTTGGTTCCAGGGCAGCAATCATGGCTTGCAGGAAGTCTAATAATCTATACAATAATCTAGCCGAGGTCTTACATATGACTTATATAGTGGTAACAGCACCTTGGCACTTCTACTTTTTATGCTTCTCTTTATAGCACCGATTATTTTATTTGCCTTGGCTATAACGTGATTGCACTAATCTCTAAAATCTAGGTGGTGGTATACAATTATTCCTAGCTGTCACTTTTTCTGTTTTTAATACACCATTACTTAAAATATATTGGTGTACAGTGTTATTTTTTCCAAGGTGTAGAACGCAACACTTTTCTAGATTGAAGGACATTCCCCAACTATGTGCCCATATTGATATTTTATCCTTGTCTTGCTGTATTGTTTTAATATGTTCTAGTGCCGTGCATGGGCCTCCTAGTTTGGTATCATCAGCATATTTGGTGATTAAACTGTGAACATCATCTCCCAGATCTGCAAAAAAAAGTTGAAACACTGTTGGACCCAGCACTGAGCCCTGTGGGACCACACTTGTTACAAGTTTTTTATCTAATGCATAACCATTTATTGCCACTGCTTGAGTTCTGTTCATAAGCCAATTTGTAATCCATCTTATAATGCAACCAACAAAATTAAGCGTCATCAGTTTCTCCACTATGGCTCAACGGGAGACGGTGTCAAAGGCTTTTCTAAAGTCTAATAATACCACATCCACTGCCGCCTAATGGTCAAGTAAAGTACTTATATGTTCGTAGAATCACATAAGATTCATGGTGCAGGAATGCCCTTTTGTAAAGCCACATTGTTTTATATCAACAGCAGAGCATTTATTGATATGGTTTTGTATTATATCTTTTAATATGGATTCAAACAATATACAGGGGACTGACGTTAAAGAGAGACTACAGTCAAAATTCCTGGCATCAATAAATTTCAGAATCTGGATCAGCATAGTCGCAATCAGCCTCATGCCAAAATGAGATTCCGAATGACCTGTGTAAGAAGGATCAACAATAGTCTCTTCACAGCCCCACCATTGAGGGAGTGAAGACCAAAAACAGAGACGTGAGCTCGGGGAATGGTGGGTGGGTGTGTGAATGAGTAGTGGAGACTTCGTCCAAGAAGATCAAGAATTACGGTAGGTACGTAATTTCCATAACTTCCTGGACATAAAGTCTCCACCACTCATTCACACTAATGGGAGAGTACCGAGCTAACAAACCCCTGAGACGGGCGGCAAGAGATACTAAGAGCTCACATACTTAGGACAGAAGTCTGTTAAGAATAGTCCTACCAAACGACAGATGTCATCTGGCATGGACATCTAAAGCATAGTGCTTAATGAAAGTATGCACTGAGCTCCATGTAGCCGCATTGCAAATGTCTGCAATGGGCACACTGCCGATTTCCACCAGAGATGCAGTGACTGTTCTAGTAGAGTGAGTGTACACTCTGCCTTCTAGCTTAACCTGTGCCATAGAATAGCAGTGGCGGAAGCATGCCACCAGCCATGCTGAAATGCACCAAACAGCGACAGGTTAACCTAGCCGGGTCTCGCTGAAGGAAACAAACAGTTGTTGAGCCTTGCGAATTTCTTTTGTTCTATCCAGATAGAATCGCAGTGCTCTCTTAACATCCAAAGAATGCAGGGTATGTTCCCCTTCATTCTGAAAGTTAGCAAAGTAGGTAGGTAGGACTAAAGGTTGGTTTAGATGAAATTCTGAGACACCCTTAGGAAGAAACTTAGGGTGAGCCCTAAGAACTACTTTGTACTTGTGAAATACAGTGTACAGGGGTCTGTGACCAGAGCATGTATTTCAGAAACTCTATGGGCTGAAGTGATAGCCACCAGGAAGGCCATTTTCCAAGTGATGAACTTCAACTCGCAGGTAGCTAGAGGCTCAAAAGGTTTGCAAATGAGCATGTCTAGCACAAGGTTAATGTCCCAGGCTGTGACTGGATGTCTGATAGGAGGTCTGGTATGCACAATGCCCTTAAGAAACCTCCTAACTACAGGTAACTGAGCCAGAGACAAGGAATGTATTGACTCATTGCAAACTGAAATGGCACAGAGATGAACTTTGATGGTAGAGTACTGCAGACCTGAATTTGAGAGGTCTAAAAGGTACTCCAAGACTTTATTTGGTGGGCAGAAAAAAGGGTTCGAAGAGGATTTTGCACACCAGAGAGAGAAACACTGCCATTTGGCTGTGTAGGTCTTTCTAGTGGCTGGTTTACACACAGCCAGGAGAATATCTGAAACTCTTCGGGAAACATTGAACCTATTCACCTCTATCTCTTCAGGAGCCAAGCGTGAAGGTGAAGTGCCTTCAGATTGGGATGGACCATGGGCTCCTGGGTCAGAATGCTCATCTGAAGGGTAAGTGCCTTCGGAAGGGTTGCCAACAGACTGCTGATCAGCGGGAACCGTATCTGTTGAGGCCAGAAGGGAGCAATGAGAATCATTCTGTCTTCCTGAGACTCGAATTTGAGAAGCACCCTCTGAATAAGAGGAAGAGGAGGAAAGGCGTATAGAAAGGATTTTGTCCACTGCAGCCTGAATGCATCCTGACAGAAAATGCCAGGCCCTGGATTTCTGGAACAGAAGAGAGGCAGTTTTGCATTGAGTGGGGATGGAGTTCCCCACTCTTTGAAGAGTGACTGAGCAACAGTTGACTCAAGAGACCACTCGTGAGGATCTGCCTCCGTTCTGTTGAGACTGTCTGCCAGTTCGTTCTGCATGCCTGGTAGGTAAACCATGTGGATTAGAGCCCTGTGCTCCAGGCACCATTCCCACACTCTCATAGCTTCCCTGCATAATGGGTAAGACTGTGCACCGCCCTGTTTGTTGATGTAATACATCACTGCTTTGTTGTCCATTTGAAGGAGAATTTTCTTGCAACAGAGTATGTCCTTCAAGGCTCAGACTGCATAGAGGATGGCTCTCATTTCCAGGACATTTATGTGGAGCTGGGACTCATCCTGAGTCCACGTACCTTGGGTGTGGAGCTTCTGGCAATGAGCTCCCCACCCCATCAGGGACGTGTTAGTGGTTGTAGAGATCTGATGATCCAGAGGAGCAAAGGGAAACCCTTCCAGAAGGTTGTTCTCCTACAACCACTAGGTGTGTGATCTCTTTAGAGATTCTGTCACCTTGATGGGAAAGGACTGAGGGTGAGTGGTTGGGGACCACTGAGTACTGAGCATCCACTGAGAGGTTCTCATGTGGAGATGAGCTAGGGGTACAGTGAACACTGAGGAAGCCATTATACCCAGCATCCATTGCATCGAGATAGCTCGAACCAAGCTGTTTTCTCTTATGTACAAGGCCATCTGTAGGATATCGTTCCTTCTGTCCTCTGGAAGAAAAGCTTTCACACAGGAGGTATCCAGAAGATTTACTATGAAAAGGAGTTTCTGGGAGGGCTGCAACTCTGATTTGTTGTGATTTAGCAGGACTCCCATGGACGTGAAGAAGTCTGAAGCTTTGGCTATGGCGTCCAAAGTTCCCTGCCTGGAAAGGCTTGCTAGAAGCCAGTCATCCAGGTATGGAAACACTTGAATTCCAAATTTCCTGATATGTGCTGTGAGAATTGCACAACACTTTGTAAAAACTCGCGGCGCCAAGGATAGCCCAAAGGGCAGGACTCTGAACTGATAATGTTGACCCAACGCTACAAACCTCAGGTATTTGTGGTGCTTTGGGTGTATAGGAATGTGTTGGTAGGCATCCTGCATTTCCAGGGAGGCTAGCCAATCATGTTGATGAATCAAAGATAGAAGGGTACCTAGAGATATCATTTTGAACTTTTCCTTGTGATGGAATTTTTTTAACTTTCTGAGATCCAGAATGGGGCGCATACCTCAAATTTTCTTTGGAACTAGTAAATAATGGAAGTAGAAACCTATGTTTCGTTGGTCTGGCGGAACTACTTCTACTGCCCTGTTGTTCAGAAGGCCTTGCACTTCAGAAGTAAGAAGGTCTGACTGTACTGCCGACAGCCTGGGCTGTCATTTGGGGGGATGGTCTGGGGGGGGGTTTCTGAACGACTGAGCGAATACCCCTCGTGGATTATCCAGAGGACCCATTTGTCTGATGTTATAGACTTCCATCGGTCGTAGAACTGAGTCAGACATCCTCCCACTGCTAAGGAAGAGTCCCTCTCGGGCAGTTGAGGTGGGACCTGGGCTGAGAACTCAGAAGGTGACACTGGGTGCTTTGGGGGCTTGTGCCTTCTGCTGCATTTTCTTTTACGGCTGTGAGGCGTGGCTTTGCCATGAATGGACTGACGGTTATGAAATTGACATTTATTGGCACCCCCCCCCCGAGAGGGGGCGGATGCGGGTCGAGCTATCTTAATGGCTGACCTAGTCTTCTGTGTGACTTCCAGAGCTTGTTCCACCTGGGGTCCAAACAGATACATACCGTCGAAAGGTAAGGCCATGACCTGCTGCTGGGCATCATTCGTGAAGCCCAAAGTACGTAGCCAGGAGTGGCGATGGGTACAAATGCCCACCACCACTGCTCGAGAAGTAGTATCGAAAGCGTCCATTGCAGCATTAACCTGTTGGTTATTGGACTCAATGCCCCTGGTTATGGTATGAAGTAGCTCTGAATTAGTTTCTGATTCAGGCAGAGCTTCTACCATTTGCTTGAGTGAATGCCAAAGGATATATTCATATTGAGAAAAATAGCCCTGGTAGCTGGCAATGCGCATACCCAGGGTGGAGGCAGCAAAGACTCTCTTACCTAAGGTGTCTATCTTAGGAGATTCTTTATTGATAGGCCGGGCTGAGGATGCCTGAGGGAGGGCGGCCTTGTCATTCTCTGCTATGACTATCATGGGGATCAGCAAAAGCTTGTGAGGCCAATATGGGTCGATCCTTAGGAGCAGCGTACTTCCTATCTATGGACTTAGCCACGGAAGGAATGAGAGCAGGATTGTTTCATACCATCTGAGAAAGGGTCTGAAAAGATGGTTGTACCAGAGGAGTTAAATCCATAAGGATCTCCGGGACATGTAGGTATTACAGTCTTAAAAGCTTCCCAGGATCGATTTCTGTAGTCTGTAGAGAAAGAGTGGAATTTAAATTTTTCAGCAGAGACTTAAAGGAAAGGCCTTCGACCACAGGCTCTGCAGCAGGATTAACACCTGCTCCTTCAACATCATCACCCAGACAAAGATCTGGGTCAGGCTCAAAATCATCTCCTGACTGTCCAGGGGGACTGTATGGACAAGAAAGGAGTGAAAATCAGAATGGAAATTAGATAAGGAAAGAATTGCAGTCAAAAAGCCCTGGAGGCTGGATGGCGCTGCACCAGGCATCGGCGCCGATGAAAAACACAGCGCCGAACCCAAGGAAGTCAGCACCATCGGAAACAGCCCAGCACATGGCGCTGACAAAAGCCATGGTGCCAACAGAGCCCCCGGCACCACGGACGCCGCTGACAGAGCCCTCGGCACCGCGGACGGTGCCAAGAGGGTCCCAAGGTTCTGAAAACTGAGATTTGCAGGAAAAGAAGGAAAATTAACAGGAGATAGAGACATCGGTGTGGGCCCCTGTGCCGCAGCCATGTGAGGGGGGAAAACACCTGAGCACGGAGTCGACGGCACCAAGAAGGCGCCAGGATGACTAGGGAAGGTCCAATCATTTCTACCCGTCTCCTCGAAGGGCCCAAAGGCCCAGAGTGACTGGGCCGGCAGCTGGACCAACCGCTGAGCACATTGCTCCATAAGAGCAGCCTACTGGTGAAACTGCTCATCGGAGATCCATCCAATAGGTGGGGATGGGCTCTGATGTTGAAGAGGTCGGGCACCAGAGCCAGAAACTGGGGACTCTGAGAAGGGAAGAGACCAGTGCCTAGCTCCAATGACCGACCGTCGACACGCAAACATACCAGAAGGCAACCTCGAATGTCGTCTTCTCTTTCTCAACTTGTGCACTGAAGAACTCAAGGCCGAATGGTGCCGCGAATGGGACCGTTTCCTTTTATGCTTTTGGGGGGACCACACATCTCCCTGAGCATTGGACCATCCATTGTCAGACCCACCCTCTGGGGAGGGCGGCGGGCTGGACCCAGCCCGGCTGACTGAACAGCTTTCATACGAAGTCTCCCTACCATTACCTGACCTGCACATGGTCGACTCCATCAATCGAGGACTGAAGACTTTTTATTAATCAATAAATTTAATTCAAATCTACTCAGTACTTTTGAAGATAAATTACAAAACAATAAACTGAAAACTATGCTGCTAGTTTGAAGTTTGACTCCCGGAGAGTGAGTGACGTCGTCACTGAAGCGCACTAGATGGCAGGAAAAAAGGAACTTAGGCAGTTGGAGGGTTGATGCCGGAGGTAGTCTTTACTGCACAAGCCACGGCTCGTGTTGCCGCTTCCTCGCGGCTCCATCTCTGCGCCGACTCTCTCGAAAAGTTTGCTCCCTAGTGCCTCCAACGTAAATCCCATTAGTGTGAATGAATGGTGGAGATTTTATGTCCAGGAAGATACATCTTGCAGTACAATGAAATTTTGGAGGTGTATCAGGGATGAGTCCAATGCAGAGCAATCTACAGTGGGCTTGTCCCTGACAGACCAATGAGCACACAACCAGACTGTGACACTTGTCAGAGTTTCACAGCTGGAAGCCATTCTCTAGTTGAAAGAAATGAAGTGCTCCAATGAAAGTGCTTCACTCCTTTCATTTGCATAATGCTGGCTGGTAAGCAGACAGCTCTATCCCATTCTTCACCACCATTCACACACTGCAGTGCTTTAATACAGTACCTGTCATTTCTACCTCCCACTGCCTCCCTCTGTCATGCTGTCTGCCCCGCACCCTTCATTCCTCATCCCGATATTACAATTAAGCCCTCTCGCTCCCTCCCTCTGCATGCTGCCCACCCCGCACTCTTCATTCCCCATCCCGGTATCACAATTAAGCCCTTCCACTCCCTCCTCTGCATGTTGTCCCCCCAACACCCTTCGTTCCCTGTCCCGATATCACAATGAAGCCCTCCCGCTCCATCCCTCTGTGTGCTGTCCACCCCACACCCTTCATTCCCCACGCCGGTATCACAAATAAGCCCTCCCGCTCCCTCCCTTCACATGCTGTCCATTCCGCGCCCTCCGTGCCCCGTCCCCATGCCAAAATCAGGGTGCCCAATCCTCATGTCAGCATTACCTACCCCCCTACCCCAGAGACACTGGGGAACCTACTCCCAGATCCCAAAATAAACATTTTTATACTCCGTAAAAAAAAATAAAAGAAAACTGTCCCCCGATGTCTTTTTTTTAAGCCTGTAAAAAATAAAATGGTCCCTCGTCATCTCCCCCGCTCCCTCCCTCTGCATGTTGTCCACCCCACACCTTCCATTCCCGGTCCCCGTGACAACAACAGGGTGCCCAATCCCCGTGTTGGCATTATCTACACCTCCCCAGGACACTGGGGAGCCCACTCCCAGATCCCAAAATGAAAATTTTTATACCCTGTAAAAAAAAAAAAATATGAAAAATCCCAATGTCTTTTTTTTTAGCCTGTAAAAATGAAAACAGTCAGTCATCGTCCCCTGTCCCTCCCCACCCCAACTCTCCTACTGAGCAGCCCACCATCCCACACACACCCTTGCCCTATACATACCATCCAAGGTTGGCAGCTGTCATCTTCTGTGGACCAGGACATGTCTGCACTCTTCAAAGCCAAACCGCAAACTGAAGAATCAAGGTAAGCGCCATATAATGGCTGTCAATGGCATTTTCAACTTATGCTGATATCTTGGCCGTTTTTCAATATTTCATACACTTATGTGTGTGCGTAGAAAAATTTCAATGACCATGCATAACTCAGGCATCTTTTGGTGATTTTGCTCCAAATTTTCAACATGGAGTTTTTGGGATCCCACCTCACAAACACTGGCACTGTCATTTTGTTACTTGGTCCTGAAAGGTGATTTTGCAGTCACTGCATGGAATCACCTTTTGGAAGTGAGTAATGAAACAACAGTACCAGTGTTCATGAGGAGGGGTCCCAAAATGCCCATGTTGAAAATTCGGAGCAAAAACACCAAAAGATGCCTGAGTTATGCACGGTCATTGAAATTTTTCTACGCACACACATAACTTTGGCAACTTTTAATATTTTCTCTCCAAATTCACAACATTGCTATTTTCACACACACACACACACACACACACACACACACACACACACACACACACACACACAGACACCATGAACGGGACAGCTGTCATTCTTCACATCCTGCCTGAAATGTGTTTTTGCACCTGTGGCAAAGAACAGTCACTGTACGAAATCACCTTTCAGGACCAATAAACGAAATGACAGTGGCACTCTTCATGAGGTGGGTCCCAAAAAGGCCATGTTGGAAAATTAGTTAAAAAAAAAACCCCTAACAATGGCCAAGTTTATTTATTTATTAGCTTTTGGTAACCGGGTAAGTGCGTTAGGCAACAATCCTGCCTATTTTCAGGCACGACCCGGGAGAGTACAAGACATTGTTACAGAGTACAGTAGTACATAAAACATATTACGGTTGTACATAATTACAATCAGGGTATACTTAAGACAGTAAGAGCAATTAATAACATTAGGGTTCGAGCAGCAGAATCATATACAGTGCAATATGAAAACATTAGTAACACTAGTCAGGGGTCCGTGCCGACGGCCTACAGAGAGGAGCAGCAGATTAAGAGCATTTGCAGTGTCCAAGGGCGTGGAGGTGGGAGAATAGTGAGTTTTTAAAAACCCGATGTGAAGCTGAATTTTTAACCTGAAGGGGGAGAGAGTTCCAGAATTTGGATGCAAAGTGAGAGAATGCCTGTTCACCCATTTTTGTTGCGCAAGGTCTGGTAGAGAGCACAGGGACAGAGGAAGACCTGAGGGTACGTGTTTGGGAGGCAGGAGTCAGCAGGTTAGCCAAATAGACAGGGCAGGGGGGTCTGGACAGTGAGTCAATAAAGCAGCCCAGGTAGTAGGCATGAAGATCCTTAGGTGACAGCCAATTTAAACCAGCGTAGAGGAGGCAGTGATGAGTAAGACGGGGGGCAGTTAAGACGAATCTGCAGATGTTGTTATAGACAGTGTCCCATTTGTTGAGTATAGAAGAGTTGGCAGCAAAGAGGAGGGTAAAAGCATATTGGAGTTCCCCTCACAACTGATAATCTGGCTGAAGGAGTGAGGGAGTGGCGCACGCGATATGCACCGCCAATTTTAGCATTGACAGCTCGACAAACCATGTTGACATGTTGTGACAGGTCAAGGGAGGGATCAAGAGTGATCCCAAGGTATTTGAAGGACTCTGTGTTTGTGATTGGGGAACCATCTTGGCAGTGAACCAGGAGCCTGGAGGCAGTGGAGGGGACTTTTTTAGAGGAGCCAAATAGCATGGCTCGAGTTTTTTCCCTGGTTAAGATTTTGGTGGCTGCTGGAGAGCCAGAGTTGCAGGACTTGGAAATCATTTGAGAGAGTGGAGTTGATGTCCTTAACCGATTTAGACCCAGAGTAGAGAACAAGGTCATCAGTGTACAAGAGAGTGCAGCTTTGCCGGGAAATAGAGGGAATATCGTTTAGGAAGAGGAAGAAGAGGAGAGGTCTGAGAGTGGACCCCTGTGGAACACCACGGGAGATGTTTATGGGGGAGGAAAGGGCCTTGTGAAATGCTACCACCTGTGTGCGATTGTCAAGATAGCTGCAGAACCAGTATAGAGTTGGGTCAGACACTCCTACGAATTGGAGCTTCTTTAGCATGAGAGGGTGATGTACCATGTCAAAAGCTTTGGACAGGTCAATAAAGACAGCCCCAGTGAGCAAGCCATGGTCCATATTACTTTTGATGTCACTGGTAAGTTGTGTCAGTGCCGTGGTGGTGCTGTGTCCAGGCCTAAAACCATGTTGGCAGGGGGTTTGGAGATTAAATTTGGCAAGGTGTTCAGCGAGCTGTCGATGGACTATTTTTTCCAGAAGCTTACTGAGAGTGGGCTGGAGAGAGATTGGGCGGTAGTTGGCCATTAGTTTGACATCACCCTTTTTGTGAATAGGGATGGTTCTGGCCATTTTCCAAGTAGTTGGAACAGTGGACGTACGGATCGAAAGGTTGAAAAGCCTGGTGACAGGCTTGGCCAGCCATGGTGCAAACTGCTTGAGTATGCCAGGATGGATACCATCAGGCCCCTGACCCCCACGTGCTGGTAGGGAGTTAAGTAGCTTGCGTACTTCTAGATATGTGGTTTGAGTAAGCTCTAAGGTGGGTGGTGTAAGGGACAAGGAGGGGGAAGGAGGACAGTAAAGAAGGGGCCTAGTCTGAGTTGCGTCAGGTGGCGTGGAAAAGAGGGCATTGAAGGCATTGGCAATGGTGCCTGGGTTGTTGCAATGAACGCCATGAATATTCATATCGGTAGGATTCTGTTGCTTGTCATTTCCAAGAATTTCCTTAATTTGGGACCAGTACCTATGAGGGTTTGCAGAGGAGGATTTTAGTTGGTTCCTGTAGTAGATACTTTTGGCAAGGCATATTTCTCTTTTGCAAGTGTTCCGCAAAGCTCAATAGGGTTCGAAGTCAGTGCGAAGGTGGGAAACCTTCCACATGGACCATAGTTTATCCCTCCATTTGAGAAGCTGAAGCAGAGGGCACTTTAGCCACTTGGTCATTTTCCCTGCCATCCTACGTGTGGTGACAGGGATGTGTAGGTTTTGTAGTGAGAGGAGGACAGAGTTGAAATAGTAGCTATGTTAATGTCATCAGTTTGGTAGAGAGGGGACCAGTCAACAAGACTGAGATCAGTTAAGAAAGCATCCACATTTAGGTGGGAGAGGTTAGGAAAGGTTACAGTTTTAGAAGGGAAGGATGGGTTGACGGTGTTCCCGACACAGTAAACAGGATAGTGATCACTAATGGTGTCAGGAAGCACCCCGGCAGAGGTGGCATAATCCTTCCTGTTTGTGAGTATCCAGTCGAGCAGGGTGGCACAGTCACCGTGCCCCCCCCCCCGGGATACCCTAGTGGGTACCTGGATAAGCTGGTAGAGGTTTGCCTTGCTGATCATGGAGGATAGGTTGGCTGAGTTTTTCTCGGGCCAGTCAAGATTAAAATCACCAAGGCAGATAATGTCATTTTTGCCTGTTACAGTAGGCAGGAACTCCAGGAGTTCAGAGATGCCCTGTTTAGCATTTTCTGGAGGGATATAAATACAGAAAATATGGAGTTTCTTAACTCCCCCCAGAAGCAGGAGGGAGTGTAGGATTTCACAATTAGGTAGTATGGGGTCCTGCAATAGGGTGATGTTCAGGTGAGTTTTGTAATAGAGAGCAAGGCCACCCCCCCTTTTAGCACCGAGTCAGTCAACACGTATCATATTGTATCCTGGAAAGGAGCACTGTGAGTCAGAGACTGAAGGTTTTAGCCAGGTTTCAGTGATGGCAAAAATGTCCGGAACATGCACACTCACCCAGACCTGGAGGTCAGGGAGGTTGGCCAGTAGGCTCCTAGAGTTAAGGTGGGCCAAGTTTAGGCCATTGGATTTAGGGAGGGTGGTAACCGGGGGGAGGGCAAGGATGCGAAGGGAGTTTGAGATGGGCCAGGATTGGCCTCAATGTCCCCAGCTAGTATAAGAGAGAGGATAAATATCCATAGCGGTGTAATGAGGCAAGCCCTGACTGAGACACTGATGGGGAGCTTCAGATTAGAATGAAGGTATCTGCCTATAGGCCGGATGCTCATGCAGATGAGAGCAGTAGGAGAAGGAGGGGGGTGAGCGGCAGTAGCAAGCAGGTTAGAGAAGTAAAAGTCATTGTGTGTTAGTATTAGAAGGAGAAGACAAAGTGTTCAAGCAGGAAAGTTTGGAGAGGATAAGGAGACAAAGTGACCCCATTAGGAGAGCCAGCATTGGTGGGGGGGGGACATTTTAGTACTAGAGAACGGAGAGAGATCTAGGGGATAAAGCAGCTGTGTGATGACAGTAGTCACCAGTTAAAATGCAACCTCCAGTGGCAGGTTTGTATTGCATTTGTAGCACAGACAGCAGGTTGCTCAAACAGATCAGGCTCCCTCTAGTGCCCAGAGGATATAAGGAGCTAATGGAGAAGTAGGGTGTTGGTAAAAACGTGAGAGTGTCGATACATCACAAGATACACTGTGTAGAGAGCATTGAGATATCACGAGATACACTGTGTATCCCAACTTGGTGTGTGAGGTGGTCTTGGGAGTTGCGTAGCATTTATACATCAGCCATGAATTGGATGAAAAGAAGCATGTGGTGAATTCATTAAAGCATAAGGTTGCAAGAAGTAAAAAATTAAGTTACATAAATTCTTCAGAAGACACAGGATTGTGATTTCAGATAATGACTGAATAAGAAAATCATAGAGTTATAAATATAAAAATAAAAGGGCATCTCTTGATAAAGCATACTTGCTAGGTGAAACGTTGAGGCTTGCCATTTTTATGGAATAAAAGAATTATTGGAATACAAAAAGACTGTCTGCAAATTTATTCTTGAGCGCCTCCTACTTTTTGTCCCAGAAATGGGATCAACATCTTTTGTAAACAACACATCGGGAATGGCAGCCTAGAGATATAAGAAGTGTTCACTACCTGCGGAACCTCTCCTTGATCCCCTCCTCTGTATTCTGCCCAGCACTTCCCTAAGGTGTGACAGGTGCTCCTCCCAACTGGTACTGAAGATGGCAATGTCATCCAGGTACGCCACAGCGTACTCCTCAGCACCATTTAACACCTGGTTCACCAACCTTTGGAAAGTGGCCGGGGCATTCTTCATTCCGGAAGGCATTACTTTGAACTCAAATAAGACTATCGGAGTGATGAAGGCCGACCTCTCCCTAGCTCTGTCCGTCAACTCTACCTGCCAATACCCCTTTGTCACGTCAATGGTCATAAGGTAGGTTCCCCCCCCCACTAACTTGTCCAGGAGTTTGTCCATCCGGGGCATTGACTGGACATCTGACTTTGTGACTGCATTCAGTCCACGATAGTCTACACAGAAATGAGTCGAGCCATCTGGCTTGGGTACAAGGACTACGGGTGAGGCCCAGGGACTGTGGGATCTCTGGATTACCCCTAAATCCAGCATCTCCTCCACTTCCGTCTTAATGTCCTTTTGGACTGCCTCTGACACCCAATATGCTGTCCACCATATGGGCGTCTGTGTCCCTGTCTCCACATCGTGTGTTGCTAAGGGGGTTAGTCCAGGCTTGGCGCTAAACAAGGGGGTAAAGTCTGCTAAAACCTCTCTCACTTTCTGGATCTGGCCCGGGGTCAGCTGGGGAGACAATTTTACTGCCTCCACAGAGGACTCCACTCTCTCTTCCAGCAAGTCCAGAAGGGGTCTCCTTCATCTGCCCCTCCCATGACTACACACTGTGAATACCATATGTCAGCCCTATTTGCTATGGCTTCACCATGTTGACATGGTACATCCTTTCTGTCTGTTCACGGGTCAGGTAACTCCACAATGCAGGTTACGCCATTTACCTTCCTAACCACTTTGTATGGTCCTGCCCACTCAGTTGCAGCTGCGCCTCCCGGACCGGAATGAGGACCATGACTTCCTGACCCACCATGTACGAGTGAGCTCTGGCTCTGCGGTCATACCATACTTTTTGTTTCTGTTGGGCAGCTGCCAGGTTGCTCTGGGCTGTCCCCATAAGCTCCTTCAGCCTTTCCCTAAACCTAAGGACATAATCCACAATGGGAGTTCCCTGGGTGGCATGCTTGCCTTCCCAGTCCTCCCGGATCAAGTCTAGGGGCCCAGGTACCCGGCATCCATACAAGAGTTCGAAGGGGGAAAATCCTGTTGACTCTTGGGGCACCTCCCTGTATGTGACCAACAGATGGGGAAGGTATTTCTCCCAGTCCCTCCCATGCTGTTCAGCAAACACCCAGAGCATTGAATTTAGGGCACCATTCAAGCATTCCACAAGCCCATTGGCTTGTGGGTGATACGGTGTCGTGCATCTCTGCACCACCCCACACTTCTTCCATAGACATTTCATTAGGTCCAACATGAAGGAACCCCCTCGATCAGTGATTACCTCCTGCAGAAATCCAACACGGGAGAAAATCCCAAGCAAGGCACCTCACTTTGTCTGTCCTCAGTGAGGAAAGGGCGACTGCCTCTGGGTACTGGGTGGCATAATCCACCACAGTCAGATGAACCTTTCCTGAGGATGGGGTATTTAAAGGCCACACAATATCCATTCCCACCTCTGGAATGGCTCCTCCACTACGGGCAATGGAACTGTAGTTTGGGTTTCCGTCCGCCTTCCCTATTTCTTGACACAGGTGGCAAGACTCACACACTCCCTTCACCTGCTGGGTGAAGCTAGGCTAGTAGAAATTCTGGGCCAACCGCTGCATAGTTCATGCGATTCCCAGATGACCAGATAAGGGAATATCATGGGCAACCTTGAGCAACTGCTCACGATATCCCTTGGGAATGACAAGCTGCCTGCCTAGCATCCCTCTCTCTGTCTGTACTGCCTATGTATACATAAGTCCATTTTCCCAATAAACCCTATGTCTGCCGTCACCTCCCTGTGCACTGTCTGAGTCTGCCCAAGCCCTCAGCTTCTCTAAACTAGGCTCACTTCTCTGAGCAGCTGTGAAACCCTCACACTTTCCCAAGGCATGGGACAGGTCCCCTCCAGTAGCTAAACTAGGGTCCCTAGCACTAGCGTCATGGCCCTCAGGATCACTGTCAATCCCAACCCTCTGACAATGGGTCACCCCTCCCTCTTTGGAGTAACCCTCTGTAGCTATGTGATTATTTGCTACTGGGGAAATTTCTACCCTCTTTTTATCAGTCTCCCTCTGGAGACACAGGCTGGGGACCCAGCCTATCGATCTTCCCAATGATTTCTGGGAGCCCAGGAACTACAATTTTCCTGGTCAGCTATGGACTTTGGGTAACTGCAATACCACCCCTGCTGGAGATTGTTACCCAGGATTACATCCACTGCTAATGTGTTAGCTACAGCCACCTGTTGCACAGTTCCCCCTGTTTCACCCCAGTCCAGGAGAACACTGGCCAATAACAATGTTTTCTCTACACCCGCAAAGTCCTGTACAGTCACGCATTTATTGGGTATAAGCTGACCAGGCTGTACCAGATCCCCTTTTACCAATGTAAGGGATGCCCCTGTCCCCTTAACCCCTGCGTCTGTACGCCATTTATCATGACTGGGTCATGTGTTCTCTCCTGTTCACTGGCATGCTCTCAGGAACACACAAACAACCCACTTCTTTTCTGGTACTACTTTGCGTATTATTGTTTGCCCTTCTTGGACACTGTCCGGCAATGTGCCCAGTTTCTTTACATAACCAACAAACATTTACTTCAGAGAAATCTTTTCTTTGAAACCTGGGGCTATCTGGTTTCGGTGGAGGCAGTGAGGGTTTTAGCTGCCCTGAAGGTGTGCTTTTCCCTTTCTGCACTGCCACACTCACCCCATTCACTCTCAGAGCAGGTCTGCTCTTGGCATAGTGGTCCGAGAGTTCAGCAGCCTCTTGCACTGTTTTTGGATCTCGGTCCTCTAGCCAGGTTTTTAACTCTGTTGGGCATGCCCAATAAAACTGTTCTAATAAAATCACATTTTCAATTTTGTCAACAGTGTTTGCCTCAATTCCTTCCCACCAACATTTTAAAAACTGACGTTGTTTCGTGGCTAGCTCCTCATAGCTCATATCAGGGCTTCTCCTGAGCTTACGGAATTTAGCTCTGTATGATTCAGCACTTAATTCAAACTTTATTAGTAGTGCTGCTTTTAACTTGCTGTAATCATCACTGTCTTTATTGTCCATGTGACCCAATGCATCTCAAGCTTTTCCGGTAAGTAGCAGGGATAGCTGGAAGCTCCAGGACTCTCTAGGAATTTTAGCCTGAATACAAACTTTTTCAAAAGAATTTAAAAAGGCGTCTATGTCCTCCCCGTCTTTAAACTCAGCTATTAATTTAGAGTTCAATTTGTAACCCAGTCCTGCAGTCCCAGTTAAACTCAAGCCACTTACCTGCCCTGGTGCCGCTGGTTGGAGTCGTAGCTTCTCCAGTTCGTGTTGCCACTGGCACTCCTCTCTCCTCTCCAGCTCTGCATTCTCGCTCTCTCTTCTCCTCTGCCTCTCGCTGGTGCTCACCTTCCTCATGGTCTGCCTTCCTCTGTTGTCACTCTGCCTCCAGTTCTATCCTCCACAACTCAATTTGCAACTTGAGCACCTCTGGATTCAGGATACTGGTGACCTTCCCCTGCTGCTGTGGCCCTTCACTGACAATGGCCCTGCTGTCTGCCTCATCGGCTCGGGAACCCTCACTGGCCACTAGCTCTGCTACACTCGAGGTCTGGTCCCTTTCAGTCACGATTGGAGACTTGCTGCTCTGGGTATCTGCTAACATCAGGGCCTCTATGAGGTTCTGCTTACTGGCTTTCACCCCAAAATGGGACTCCCCTGTCCCTGCACAACTGCTTTAAGAAATCTGCAGTGTGCTTGCTGTAGTCGGAAGACATTTTCTTCTTCTCTCACTACTAATACTATACTGACTGGCACTTGAGGAAAAAAAAATAAAATGGGTGGGAACTTAACTGTAAGTCAAGGGATATAGTTCTGTTTCCTTTTGAAATAAAACACTGCCTTTCTTTTTTTCCAAGTGAGCTAAACGATTTCAAGCTAACACACTGAACAATGAAGCTTATACCACCAAACTTTTATGCCACCGCTGCCAACCAATCTGTCACAATCTCGCTCAGCCGGTCAGCTCTCTACTCCTAAAGTGCCAACCTCTGAGTGTATGATTTGTGTACAGTGAACAGACAAGGTAACCCTCTTGTCTGTTTTGTGGGTTCAAGTCACCTTAGTCTCAAGCTCTGAAGGGATTCAAACTGATAACCTCTTGTTAGCGTACCCAATTATCAGGCTCAGATAATTCTGTCTTCGGGGGACCAGATATCTTTGCCTATGGGCACCCAACCAGGTCTTTCAAATGAACCCTTAGAACTCAATGCAAGACTTTTAGAGAACTCTATCCACTTCCCAGTTTGGTATACAATAAGCCCATACACAGTGTACTTATAACCTTTAAAAGCTCCACTTAAAATAAAAAGAATTGTCAAGACACTCTAGCAGTTTCATTTGTAAAAAAATATATTTACTTTAAAAATATCAAAACAGAACAATAATTACAGAACAAAATATATATCCCAACACATACAGCCTTAAAACAAACATGAAAAAGTACAGTTCCTACAATACATACATTTAGACTGGTCTAATCTTACTCTTTTTCAGTGCTGTGATGATTCTCCCTCAGTCAGATAATATTCTCTTGTGTCTCTGTCAGGTTCTTTCAGCACTTAAACACAGTTCTGAGCCGCCTTCTCATGAGCTCACTAACTGCCTTTGGGTATCAAACTCTATATTTTACAATACAGGGTCTCCAAATAAAATATTTAAAAACATATGAGATGACCTCACTGACTTTCCTCTCCACAGGTTAACTGGTCAGAACTGGTTTTGGCTCTGCTACACATACATCTCAAAAGTTTCTTTGCTCTAAGTCACTGTATTCAAAGCAAAAGTATATTGGCCTCTTTAATCCCGTCTGGGCCTTGGAATCTACACCGCAGGTCTTTTTGATGTAATTCAAGGGTTCCCCAGGAATGTATTTTGGACCTTCCAAATCCATCTGGGTCCTCCCTGGTTCAGACATCAAACCTCTTCAAAGTCCATTCTGGTCTCTCTCCGACGCCCCTCCCCACAAGTCCTTCCTGGTAACCATGCAAGTCAAAGGATCTCCTTGAAGGCATTATGAATGGCTAATCTTATTTCCTGGGATGAAAGCAAATTGACAAGGTAATTGCACCCCAGATCTCTGCAGTTTAAAATACCTCCTGTCCTTTGAACTTATCCCTGGGGAGGTCTTGATGTGTCAGTTCCAATAAGATAGCCTTTTCCTTGAACTGACCTTCCCTTCACATATTATATATGTAATAACAAAAATTAATACAGCACTCAAGCACTCAGAGCTGGCTGTCTACATCACACCAGAATCCTAGGTGATAGGTTTAAATGCTTCATTGGCAAGCATTTAAACTAGCCAAGGGGGGAGGCACTGGAGAGGAGCAGGGAAATCCTAGCCCCCCCCAGAAAAAATCAGGGTACTAAGTGAGGTAGACACCATAGAGATATCGATAGGGAGAAGCAGAGGTAAATAGAGAAAGTGACAAACTAATAAGGACAGGGATGGGGCAATATGGGTAAGGCCACCAAGAAATGGAGGGTAATGAGTACCAATGCCAGTAGTCTGGGCAACAAGCTCCTGAACTGGTGGCCTTGATGGAAGAGGGATGCCTGGATATCGTAGCAGTCACAGAAACATGGTACACAGAGAACCATGACTGGATGTTAACATACCAGGGTACACAACCTACAGGAGAGATAGGGAGGGAGAAGAGGGCAGAGTAGCTCTCATGTAAGGGAAGGGATAAAAGCAACTGAACAAAAGATTAAACAGGAGGACAGGAGGTACTGTGGGTCACCTTAGAGACTGGAAATGGCACCACAATCCGCACAGGGGTTGTATACAGACCCCCATGTCAGGGGGAGGGAATGGACAAGGATATGATAGAAGGCATACTTAGGATGGCAGAGAAAGGGGAGATACTGTTGATGGGAGACCTTAATATGCCAGATGTTAACTGGAGCACCTTTACTGCAGCCACATGCAAAAGCAGGGCCATTTTTGATGCCCTTCATGTGGCATGCCTCAGATAGCTAGTTTTGGAACCTACTCATGAGGGAGCAATCTTAGACCTCGTACTCTCAAATGGGGACAGTGAGAGGATCACAGATCTAGAAGTGGGTAGCCATTTGGGAACAAGTGACCACCAAACAGTGTGGTTCATGATAAACTCAGCTACAGAGTCAAGCCACACAAAAGTGAGGGTTCTGGACTTCAGGAGGGCTGACTTTGGCAAGATGGGAGAGGGCCTTAGAAAAGCACTAGCAAACAGGCTAGAAGGAGGGGTGGAGTAACAATGGGGAAATATCAAAATGCCATCACAGAGGCAACAAGCCTTGTGTGAAGCAATCAAACAAATCAAATGAAAGAAAAGCCACTATGGTTCTCAAAGAGGTGGTGGTGAAGGTTAGGAGAAAAGATAGCATTTAGGAAGTATAAGGAAACACAGAAGGAGCAGGACAGAGAACTGTACCAGTTAAGGCAGAAGGAAGCAGGAGGGTAGTCAGAATAGCAAAGGCCCAAACTGGAAAAGATAGCCAACTCAGTTAAGAAGGGGGATAAAACCTTTTATAGGTATATCAGGGAGCAGAGAAAGACAAAGGGAGGGATAGTGAGGCTGAACAGAATGGATGGTGGGTGGGCAAAGAGGGACAGTAAAAAAGCAGGGATACTGAATGAATACTTCGGTTCAGTATTCACAAAAGAGGAGGTGGGAGAGGTGCCTAATCCAATTAACAGAAGCACTCTGGATAGGGGGGTTGATCCTAGTCATTTCACAGAAGAAAGGGTTCTGAAAGAACTCCTAAAACTGAAGGTGGACAAAGCAATGGGGCCAGAAGGAATTCACCCCAGAATTCTAAAACAATTAAGCAGAGAACTAGTGACACCACTGACTACCTTTTTTAACAAATCATGGGAGGATAGTGTGGTAACTGAGGACTGGAGGAAGGCAGATGTGATTCCGCTTCACAAAAGTGGGACCAAGACAGAAGCAGGAAACTACAGACCTGTCACTTTGACCTCTGTGGAAGGGAAAGTGATGGAATCACTTATGAAGGAAAGAATTGTTGAGAATCTAGAGGCCAGTGGGGCACAGGACCCAAGACAGCATGGGTTCACAGCGGGAAGGTCATGTCAGACGAATCTTATTGATTTCTTTGACTGGGTGACCAAAATAGTAGACCAGAGAGGGGCTGTGGACATGGCCCACCTAGACTTTAGCAAGGCATTTGACACAGTCCCACAAAAAAGATTAGTAGTCAAATTAACCAGCCTGGAAGTGGGTCCCAGGGTGGTAGCCTGGGTAAAACATTGGCTGGACAACAGGACACAGAAGGTAATTGTAAATGGAGTCCACTCTGAAGAAGAAGGGTTACTAGTGGGTACTGCATGGTTCAGTACTGGGTCCAGTCCTTTAATGTCTTTATAAATGACATTGCAGAGGGACTGGAAGGACAGTAGCCTCTTTGCAGATGACACAAAGATCTGCAAAAGGGTTGATACACAAGGAGGCATGGAAAGGATGAGAAGGGACTTGGCAAGGTTGGAGGAATGGTCAGAAGTATGGCAGCTTGGATTCAATGCAAAGAAGTGCAAATAATGCATCTGGGAAACAAAAACCCAGGGGAAGATTACACAGTGGGGAGGGTAGTAACAACAACAACAAAAATGGAAAGGGACCGGGGGGTAATCATATCAGATGACCTTAAGGTTGGCAAGCAATGTGAGAAGGTGGTAGGGAGGACTGGGGGATACTGGGATATATAGGGAGAGGCATCACCAGCAGAAAACAGGAAGTTGTTATTCTCCTGTACAGACAGTTGGTGAGACCCCATCTGGAGTACTGCGTCCAGTTCTGGAGACCCCATCTCTACAAAGACCGAGACAGGATGGAGGCAGTTCAGAAGAGGGCAACTAAAATGGTGCAGGGTCTGCAAGAGAAGCCATATGAGGAGAGACTAAAGGAGCTTAATATGTATACCCTTGAGGAAAGGAGGGAGAGGGGGACATGATAGAAACATTTAAGTATCTCAGTGGAATCAACAAAGTTCAAGAGGGTAGCATCTTTTAGAAAAAGAGATGTGCAAGAACAAGGGGACACAATTTGAAGATAGAGGAGGACGGCTCTAGGGGCAATGTGAGGAAATATTTTTCACAGAGAGGGTGGTGGACGCATGGAACAGCCTCCCTGAGGAGGTTGTGAGGTCTAAAACTGTGGAAGAATTCAAGAATGCATGGGACAGACATAAGACAATTTTTGTGGGGGTTAGGAAGAAATAGGCTATTGGTTAAATAGGATCTGCAGCTTATCCTCTAGGTAGGAAAACGGGCAGACTAGGTGGGCCAAGCGGTCCTTATCTACCGTCAAAGTCTATGTTTCTATGTTTCTATATTAAAAAGTATTCAGGTATAAATTGTTTAAAACAAGCCATGTGGTAAGCTGTAGAGGTAAGATGGCAGCTTGTCCGAACATAGTTCAGACAGGCTTTTCCTCCCACCAGACGTTCAACTAACACAATACACCCCTGCCCATAAATCATGCAAGGAAACATTTGGCATTGACAAATGCTTATTTATATATTGATGTAATTCTGGTGGAAATTAGATTTTTCCTGTAGTGAAGAATGCTGCAGAACTCAAGAAATCCCACTTGGAATTGCTGACTCCATGAAACCAAGCAGCAGAGGAGTTTCTGTCCCACTGACAACCTCCTCCATGGACAGTAGGCTCCAGATTATGTCTTCCAAGTGCTCCACTGACCCAGGTCTGTGTGCTTGCACAAGCTGGAATCTCACGTGTACAAGGGGTGCTATCAGCCTGATCTGATGTCAGAAATAGTGTGTTTAAGTGACTCTTATGATGCCACCAAGAGACAGATAAAACAGGAGAATGGTGGAAAATCAAAGGGGCTTTGCTTAGGCATCAGCTGGTGATGGGGGGTACGCAGTGTTAATAGCTACTCAAGATGGGAGTTGAAATTGTGGATGAAGGAGGATCAGCAGAGTTGAATAAGGGGGTTGGTGGGGTATAAAGAACAAAACATACTTGCAAAGTCATAATTTGGAACAAATGGCCAGGAAACCAGATACAGAAAGAACACAGTGAAGTTGGGAGACTGCTGAGATCTCAGATCAGACATCATCAGGGGCTTGTGCTTCGCAAGTCCCCTGAACTTACAGCCTTGATTTGTGGCACTTTAATGCCAAGAGACATACTGTACATGGATCTTGTCTACTACTTGTGCCCATTTTGGCCCCTTGAGTGAAATTCTTTTTAAGAAGTATGGGCACTCTTGTTGACTTTAGCACATCATCACACTCATATTCCTACACATACACCTACACCTACATGCAGCAGTGGATTATGACATGGAAACATTTACGTTGTCTTCACAATAATTAAAAGGTATTGTCTTGCTTGAGCACACTTCCGTCTATTTGAGAACTGGGTAGTGCAGGTAAGCATTGCTCAAGCTTTCAAGGCAGGACTTGACAGATACCTGAGGGATAATAACAGTGTTGTTTAC
Organism: Neoceratodus forsteri; assembly: GCA_016271365.2. Lineage (NCBI taxonomy): Eukaryota > Metazoa > Chordata > Ceratodontiformes > Ceratodontidae > Neoceratodus > Neoceratodus forsteri. Next base: position 1,405,604,479 of record CM057450.1, read on the forward strand.
AAAGCATGAGTGGGGGTAATATCCTGGCAGTTAAAATTGGACATGGGGCAGTACCAAGGCTATATATAATCATAGCCAACTCCATGGTGCCAGGCAGTAGGGGAGCACTCTGGCATGCAGGTGACTCAGGTTTGCTCCCCAAGCCTGGGATGTCAGAGGCAGAGGGTGGCAGGGTGGGATGCAAGTGTCCCCAGGGTGCTCTCCTCCAAGGGTGGGTGGCAATGTGCCACTTCACTAGTGGCTCATGCCAGCAGCTCAGTGGTGGTGTCACTGGCTGTGTGGGTGATAACATGCTGCTAGACATCCCCCCAGGGTGCTGCTGGATGGGTGTCCACCTGAGAAAGCAGATCCAGCAAATCAAAAAGCCCTAGTGCAAAGCTGCATGACTCATGTACACTCTAACACAGTCTGTTCTGACTGCCCAACTCTCCAGTGGGCAAGACACCCGGAATGTGAATGCTTACTCCCAAAGGCCCCACCAAGGGGGCAGAGGGGGAGAGACAGCAATGCAGCTCAGACAGAGTGAGTAGCAGAGATGGGAATGAATGTGACTGGGAGATTGCTGCAGGCAGATATGGGCCATGCCAGAGACAAGGGGTGTACAAAATTAACAAACGCAACTTTATATATTTACTGTCATGAAGCAGGAAAGACAGTACAAGAAGGACCTGAAGACCTTTCTTTTACCACAATACCATATTGCTATAGTGTGCAAATGAGAAAATGTTAGCTTTCAATGTGCCATACATTCACAGAAAAGCTCCACTTGTGTGCTGCAGTGCTGGAAGGGCAGCTGACATTTACAGTTTGGTATTCAATCAGTATCTACAGTAGTAGTCTTCCAAATTGTTTTAGCTTTAAAGAGAAAACTATTTCTGGCCATTGCATGTATACTGTGATGGCCAGTGCTTTTTTTCTTAGAATGACTTACTAGCTGGTATCATAAACAGTGACTCTGAGGACTATTAAGTCTGCAGATCCTATCTTCTTGACTTTGTTTGTGCTGATGCATGCACCCTGCTTCCTTTTTGACTACCTATGAGATTTCTTTAGTTTTCTATAGTCATTGGTAAGCAAGGAAGTCCTTTTTGACACCCAAGGAAATACAGTTAAGGCCAATGGCATGTTGTGTTCTGGTAGGCGTCATCACCCAGCAGATCACAGAACGCTGCAGTTTACAGAACAAAAGGATCTTTTTTTTTTTTTTGTTCATTGATTGCTGCATCACCAGTGGCATGGCCTGCTGATCGGTAGTGGAAAACAACATGTCACTGAACTCATAACAGTCAATAAACAGCGACTGACAGCCTGCCATGCCACAGAATCAGAAGCTGTGGCCATCTTGGATGAGAAGGCAACAGGGCCAGAGGAGATGGAGAATACTAATGATCTGATATCAACAATTAAATAAACAGCTGCCACAGTCACCCAAACAGACAAAATCCTGAGCTTCATTAAAAAAAGACCTGACTAAAATTGTAAAAAGCACAGAGGCAGCAGAGACTGGAGTAATGGAGCAGACAGCAATGATGGATAGCCATGACTCATTAATGTTGTATCTGTTGGCCTGGGAAAGAGAACTACACTAACAGAGTTAAGCTAGCCCTGGCAAAAATAAATATAGGTGAGGGGGTAAAGGCAAAGTGGGCAAGCATTAAGGATGCAATACTTGAAGCAACATCCCATTGTATTAGAGAGAAAAGGAAGTGCAAAAAAAGAAGGAAACCACTTTGGTTCTCAAAAACAGTAGCAGAAAAGGTCAGAGCCAAAAGGCTGGCCTTCAGGAAATATAAGGGAACGCAGCAGGTTGAAGATAGGGAGGCATACCAAACTTCCCTAAGTGAAGCAGGGAAGGCAGTAAGGCAGGCAAAGGCCCAAACCAAGGAAACACTAGCACAAACAGTAAAAGAAGATGACAAGACTTTCTATACATAGATTAGTGAAAGCAGAAAGTCCAGAGGGTGTATTGCTAAGATCAAAGGGGATAAGGGGGCATGTGAGGAGGAGGAGGACCATGTAAAAGCATCTAAACTAAATAGATACTTCTGCTCTGTATTTACTGAAGAGAAGGTAGGGCAGGGCCCACAGCTCCACACCATAGACACAGAGGGGAGGGAGGTGTGCACTAGTCCCTTCACAAAAGAAAGGGTCCTACAAGAGCTCACTAAGCTCAGAGTGGACAAGGCAATGGGACCTGATGGCATACATCCCAGGGTACTAAAGGAGCTAAGGGTGGAACTAGCAGAGCCATTAGCAGAACTGTTTAGTGAGTCTCTGAGCACAGAAGAGGTCCCAAAAGACTGGAGAAGGGCTCGTGTGATCCCACTTCACAAGAGTGGTAGCAGGGAGGAGGCAGGGAACTACAGACCAGTCAGTCTTACCTCAGTAGTGGGCAGGATTATGGAGGCACTCCTTAAGGAAAGGGTAGTACAACACCTGGAATCCACAGGAGCACAGGATCCAAGATAGTATGGGTTTACAACAGGAAGGTCCTGTCAAACTAATCTCATAGATTTCTTTGACTGGGTAACCAGAGTGGAGGACCAAGGGGGAGCAGTTGATGTCGCCTACCTTGACTTCAGCAAAGCTTTTGATACTGTTCCACATAGAAGATTGATTAATAAGCTGGGTAGGCTCGGGTGGGTCAGAAGTTGGTCAACTGGGTGGCAAACTGGTTGACTGGCAGAAAACAGAGAGTGGTAGTAAATGGTATACAGTCAGAAGAGATGCAAGTCACAAGTGGGGTACCTCAGGGATCAGTCCTGAGGCCAGTCCTCTTCAATATCTTCATCAGTGACATTGCAGATGGACTGAAGTGTAAGGTGTGTCTGTTTGCAGATGACACCAACATCTGCAACAGAGTAGATGATCCAGATGGGGTGGGCAGAATGAGTGGGCAGAATGAGAAGAGATCTGGATAAACTAGTAAAATGGTCGGAAGAGTGGCAACTGGGGTTTAATGCAAAGAAGTGCAAGATTATGCACATAGGGAAGAGAAACCCATAAGCCACCTATAGGCTGGGAGGGGAGTTGCTGGTAGTCACAAGGGAAGAAAGAGACTTGGGCATCATCATCACCGATGACCTGAAATCATCCAAACAGACCACTAAAGCAGTAGGTAAGGCTAGGGGGATGTTGGGGTGTATTAGTAGGGGTATCACAAGTCGGAAGAGGGAGGTAATAATCCCTCTTTACAAGACAATGATTAGGCCCCATCTGGAGTACTGTGTGCGGTACTGAAGGCCACACCTTCACAAGGACATTAACCAAATTGAGGCAGTCTAGAGAAGGGCAACCAAAATGGTGCAGGGACTGCATCAGAAAACATATGAGGACAGATTAACAGAGCTCAATATGAATACCCTAGAGCAAAGGCGGGAGAGAGGTGATATGATCGAAACATTCAAACACCTTAAGGGCATTAACAAGATGAGAGAGTCTAACATGTTTCAATATAAGAAAAATAGCAGGACAAGAGGACACAGCATGAGATCAGAGGGAGGCCAATTAAGGGTAATGTGAGGAAGTTCTTTTTCACAGAAAGGGTGGTGGATGCATGGAATGGCCTACCTCAGGAAGTGGTGGATATGAATACAGTGCAGGACTTCAAAAAGGCATGGGATAGGCATAAGAGAGCAACATAGATGAGTATGAATAGACAGGCCATTGACAGAGCAAAGGCCGATGGCACATTCATAAGGTAGAAAAAGAAATGGGCAGACTGGATGGGACTTTCAGTCCTTATCTGCCGTCAGCTTCTATGGTTCTATGTTTCTATGTAACAGTGGATGACCTGGAAGATTGGAGTAGGAGTCAAAATGTGTGGGGTTCCAGAGGGAGTGGAAAAAGCATTGAGCTCCATAATGTAATTTTTGCACAAATTACTTAGAGGACTATAACTTGCGAATGGACAGAACTCACAGGGCATTGGGACCCTAGCCTACCACCCTGGAAGCTCTATTTGATGAAAATGACATTGTATCTGAGTAAAGAGGACCTCTTGAGCTGAGCATGACAGCAAAAGGAGTTTTGCTATAGAGGAAACTGCATCACCCTGGAAAATGACTACACGACAATGATTTGACAAAAATGCTGTACCATGTGGGGAGTCGTTAAGAAACTTTGATACAAAGACATAAAAGTGCAACTGTTATACACTGCAGGTTACAGACTGACACTACTAATGGTCCCACATTCTATGCTGACCTTCTCGAGGCATTGTCCTTTCTTGCAGATAAGGGAGTTCGGTTCTACCCGCAGGCAAAGACAGACTGGAAAAAGGTCTGCTGTAATCAGCCTGAGAGGTGGCACATGGAAGCCCAGGGATGTCACAGACCATAACAATTTCAAAGGCACCCCTCCTGAGATTAGATATCCATACTACGATAAACCCGTACCTGAGCTGAGATAAACCTGGAGCCGCTACCCCACCAACATAAGAGAACATTCATGAGAAGGACTCAGAGGGGGATTCCAGCATGCAGTAGCTTCAGAAACAAGGGGCACTACTCATGCAGGTTTGAATGCTGAGCAGGATGATTTAAAGCAAAAAGACTGTAAGAACTAATGACACACCCAAGTAGGACTTAACAAATTGTCACATTACCATTTCTTCGCCAGTAAGGGGAACATTTTATGCAAATGGAAAGGACGGTGGTCTCAGGTTGGGAGAGGAGAAGTAGCCTGGCAGGGATATCATTAAGGGGAGAATGAGAGACTATTAAGGGACCACAAGCTCCAGAACACCATATTAATACTGTGTTGCATGAGGGGGGCCCAGCTCAGACAGTGACAGGGCACAGGGCACCACTTCAGATCAGGAGCTCACATGAGCACCAATGCTAGGATTTACTCTGCATCCTCAGGCGGTGTCCTGTTTATTGGTAATCATTTGACAGTGCCTTTGCAGTGATTTGCATACCAATGGTACAGATGTTGGGTTTGCAGTTCCTTAAAAGGTAAAATATACCAGTTTGTGTTCTTTCCTTGGAGTGGCACATTAACGGGTGGTGGGAAGCTAACACCGTAAGATGTTCGTCACCATGAGATTTTCCTTTTAAATGCATAGTAGTAAGCTATATGCATACCCAGATTCAAACCCAACACATAGCCACTCGGAACACTTCAGGCACACTACTAGCTGCCAGCAGCATCAATCTGGTTGAATGCCTCCTGCAGTAAAACTGTAAGGACTGTTAAACAAGGCAGAAAGCAAAGCTTGCTATTTGAAATTGATAAGTCTGTCAATACAGGGCTTCTTAATAGCACTGGGAGGGAGTTTCCTCATAACTCCCATAATATGTTCACTAACCTTGAAGGGGTCCACATACAATTTAATTGCTGTCAGTTCTCTGGTCATTTTATTAAGCAGTTAACTCAGTTTAATAGTTGTTAGCTAGTTTTATTTATTTATTTATTTTCTATATAGAGTTTTGTCAGCTTTTTTTCTCCATATTCTCCCTGTCCCCCAGGTGTAGGCACATGCACACCACACCCCCGGGGCACTCTCCTGTTACATGGCACTCCCTCCCACCTACGCTACCCACTGGACCTCCACCCAGTGGGAATGGGAACTGGGGGGCGATCACCCTGAGAGAGCAGAGCTGCTTTTTGGATGCTTAGTCTTGCTCCCTCCCTCCCCTCTCCCCCGTGCTGGCTCTCCGATGACCCGAGGTCATTCCCACACTTAGGTTGCCGGTGTGGCGCGAGATAAGGCATCCAGCACCTCAACTCTCACTGGCACTGGGCCGGCTTGCTAGCTAGTTTTAAACCTTGACAATGTTGTCATATGGACTTTCTCTTTCAGTGCATTGTAATCACTGTTAAAAAGTTTTAATTAAGTACAGAATGGACACTTTTTTCACTAGTGGATGGACTTATTGAACTAAACATAAACAATCTGCCCATACGTACGCTGCAACAGGCGTATTTATAGTTTATATCTTGGAATTGTAATCAATTGAAATTTCCAGGTTTAGAGTTTAGAAGGATGATAAAAGGTATTGTTTACAGTCTAATAAGGAACCCCTCAACTTTCAATATAGCATTGTAAGGGCCACCAAGAATATATAATCATAATATTTTCGGTTGTCCTTACAATGCTATATTGAAAGATGAGGCGTGCTTTATGTAAGAAATAAGACACAATGAGGTGTGGTTTATGGTCTGATAACAGCACACCCCAGGTGCATAATGAGGCATGAGGCACTTGCGCTGAGTGCCTTTAGCACCTGGGAAGTGCTCTTATCAGACCATAAACCATGCCTTGGAGTGTCTTATTCCACTTATAAAATGGGTCCCCTAGTAAAAAGTTAATCAAAAAATGCACATAAAAAGTGCACTTAAAAATAGTAAAAAAACACAGTGATATTATGGGGAATAACAAAACAGTAGTCCTTGCCATTCATCGTATTTTACTGGTTTGTGCTTGATTAGAAGTAGCGGGCAGCGGTGCCTGTCTGCTCCCCCCGCCACACACACACACACACAAATACTCTAAATGCTGTTTATTTTTTTTAATACACTAGAATATGCTGTTTCTTTTTTGTTTCTGTATCTTGAGCAGCGAGTTTTAGATAGAGGAGTGGTGCAAGCGTGTCCCTCGCCAGGTGCTGTATTTAGCGCTTTTCTGATCTCGCTTCCTTGAGCTACTAAAACCTTCAAAGTTAAAACAAAAAACAGTCTGAAGGACCCGGTGGAGGAGCTAGTCTGGTGAGCCATTGGAGAAGCGAGTAAACACCCAGCAAGTTAGGAGTTTGTATTTCAGTTGGGAGTGAGAGTGTCCCTCCAGCCAGCTGTATTTAGTGATTTTCTTTTGGTTTTCCCCTTCCTTCTGCTGGCAGCTGGTGGACTATTCAGAGCATTTCCCTGATCGCAGTTTTGACTGCTTGATCTGGTGTAAAACTGAAACCTGGAAAATAAGAAAAATAAAATCTTGTCTGAGAGGGCCGGCAGAGGACTGCATCTCTCAGCCAGTGGTGGTGACTGCGGTTTGAATAGCAAGTGCAAATGCAGTAAAATCAACTACAGGCAGCACTGAAAATAAAATCAAACTTTAGCTGTAAATAAAATCAGACTTTAGCTGTGTCGTGTGTGTGTGTGTGGGCTTTAGCTGTGTCGTCTGTGTGGAGGGGGGGTTAGGGTTGCCACCTTTGGATGAGATTAAAACCGGATGCTAAACCACATCCCAAACTCCGCCTCTGGCTCCACCCCCTTTTTATGACTTGTGAGTATATCGCTCCTCCTCCAAAGCCATTTGTAATGTTGGAATAGACGTTACTAGTGACAGGAAATCATTTTTATACTGTTATTTATTTGATTTATTTATTCAGGTATTTATTTTATTCTTGGCAACCAGGTTAACTCCCAGGCCAATAGCCCATTTTACAGGAGTGACCCAGGAGCACAGGAAGGTTAAGTGACTTGCTCAGGGTCACACAGTATATAAGTGGAGGTTGTGGTAATCAAACTCAGGTCTGCTGAATGTGCCAAGCTCATCCACAGCTTATTGCTCAGCCCTCTGTTAAACACTCCCATTTTCCTTTCCATGTCAGGTATTCTGATGCTTTGACCAATTTTTTATTACTTAATTATCAATGCTTAATACTGCACTGTGTCCCCCTTTACCTCAGCAGCTACTGCTGTTTCTTTTCATATTTCTAAGACATTCCACAATTTCAGATACACCATTCCATGCTGTTTATCTGAATGACCTGTAAACGTGTAGCTAATATCATGGAATGTTCAGGTAATACAAAAAATTTGAGCAAATGTGGTGATAAAAGCAATAAAAGTTAGATTATTAATTTAATAAAAATGGATCAAAAACATACCAGACTATAGGACAAACAAAAAGAAATGCATGACAGCACATAAAGGTGTAAAAGCTGTTTCCTGTCATAGCAGTAAAAAAACATACTTAAAATGCAGAGTTGAAAAGATTAGGTTAATTTACTGCTAATGATCTTAATGGCCATACTTTGCACCTCTCAGACAGTCTGGTTTTAGAAAAAAGGCAGGTCTGAATGACTGTGACATCAGAACTTCTTTGTAACCTGGACATGCAATGCACCAAAACAGTGAATGATTTGGTACATCAGTTTTAAGAGTATATGAGCACACAAAATGACCCAAAACCGGACTGCATTTAATCAAAACTGGATGACCAGATAAGGACCCTAAAACAGGATTATCTGTCAAAACAGATAGTGGCAACCGGGGGGGGGGGGGTTTTAGACAGAAACAGTGTTGTCCTGGTGGCAGTGCTTTCTCACTGTACCTCTAGCTCATGACGTCATGAACGGTAATTTACTGGGGTTTTTTTCTTTTAACTTTGAATTGGCATTACACCTGATACCAGTTGGTGTAAAGACACTGCATTTCTCAGGGTGGTGGGGAGTCACCATATCAGTGAACAGACCACGCGGGGAGGGGTGCAGGCTGGCAGGGACCGTAGATCACAGGGACAGTTGCCACATTTTTTTTTAAACCTTTCTGGCAGGCATAGATTTCCAGAGGTGCTGCGTCCTGATGAGCTGAAGAAGTGCCGGTTGGGACAATATGCCCTGATGAGGACACACCCACCGGTACCTCTCAACCAATCAGGATACAGAACACTACTGACCCATTTTATAATAGATTGTGAACAATACATTTTATCATCCTTCTAAGCCTGGAATTTTCAATTGCACTGTTTTACATTTTGAAAATCAACATAAATAAATAAAAAAATTAAAAAGTGTAGAGATCAATTAAAATGTAGAGGAACAGAACTGGGTGCTGGGGTAGTGGAGAATGGAACTCAGGGGTCCCAACAAAGAAAGTCAGACCTAAGCACCAGTAACAGTACATTACTCAAACAGGGAAGAAAGTTACCACGAGACCATCAAGGGCATAAACGACGAAGTATATACTGCAGGCAGTTCACGAGGACAAACTGGCAGTATACTTATACCCTTGAGGAAAGAAGGGGGGGGGGCATGATAGAAACTTTTAAGTACCTCAGTGGAATCAACAAAGTCCAAGAGGGTAGCATCTTTCAGAAAAAGAGACGTGTAAGAACAAGGGGACACAATTTAAAGACAGAAGGAGGGCAGTTCAGGGGCAATGTGAGGAAGTATTATTTCACAGAGAGGGTAGTGGATGCATGGAACAGCCTTCCTGAGGAGGTTGTGGGGTCTAAAACTGTGGGAGAATTCAAGAATGCATGGGACAGACATAAGGCAATTCTTGTGGGGGGTAGGAAGAAATAGGCTGTTGGTTAACTAGGATCTGCGGCCTATCCTGTAGGTAGGGAAATGGGCAGACTACATGGGCCAAGCGGTCCTTATCTGCCGTCAAAGTCAATGTTTCTATGTTTCTATTTAAAGGAGATGCCATGAAACATCTCATTGCCTGGAGAAAAGGGGTCAGGGAAGCAAGTGTACTGAAGTACTGAGAAAAGTAAGTGGAAGGGGGAGACAGTGAAGTTGGAGCTCAGAGCAGATATTGACTGGGCAATGGTGATACAAGGAGGAGAAGGCAGACTGAACATACTGGGCCTGCTAATCCTACCGAGCCCTCACAACAACAGGGACATAGCTGCCAGAGGACTGGCACAGCAGCATACCTCTCCACCTCTCAGCATTAAAAATCATAGCACCGGCCTTCAAAATTCATAGTGAATGGTCAGAATGTGTAGCACTTTATTATTTTAAAGAATAATATGTCTACAAATAGTGGGCCCCATATATTTAGTGTTAATGAATGTTTCTATCAAGTTAGTATAACCTGGGAACCACCTCTCAATGGGCTACTACCCCTGCCTGCCTACCTACACAGATGCAGGTTGAGAGGCCTGGGTTTGGGTTGAGCTGCTACCAGGGGCTCTATTTTAACAACACTGCTATTGGCGCAGTGCCTCCACCCAGAGAATTCTTTAAGTGGGTTAAATGTTAGCACAACCCTCTGGGAAGTTGTACCTACCCACAGCCCAACCTAGTGACCTTACACATAAATTTACTATAACACTCTGTACTTTGCATTCAATTTACAATTAAGGGAGACTGCTAATAATATGCTCACTGTGACCACACTTCCCAACAGGGTCTGGAACTCTTGCATGTACCCTGGGCCCTTGCAAAGAAACAGTTTACCAGCAATAACAGTATACCTTTGGACTGACACATGGACTTGAAACTGAGTAATAATATGCTCATTAGCCAGATTAACCTTCAAACAGTAAATCGGATTTATTTAGGGGAACTGAACAAGGGAGGGGGCGTGAATTTAGATAAAACAATCAAGGCACTATTCTTAGACTTTTAGCAATAGGCAAACATTACATTTAACCCTGTATAAGATAGTTATTTTAGCTGCTGGGTACCCAGAGTCTAATTAGGTGCAGGCCTGATGCATTGCCACGGGTTGGCCGGTGTTGCAGCTGGTTGGGGCCCTTAAATAAAATATTGATTATTTCTTTGACTTCTGGTTTTGGCAACATGCACAACACTCTATACCCAAGAAAACTGTTATTCCCAGGACCGATGACCTGCAAAGACTGTTTAAACAGCAGCTTGAAACTGATAGGCAAATCAGATGGCAAAACACTTTAAACTGGTTGCAGGGACAGGCCCTGTTGTTACTCACTGAACCATGGACCTCAGGATCTTGGATGATTTCCAGGTTGACTCCCCATGAGGCAAGATTCGGCTCTCTGGCTTGTAGCTGCAGGCTGCAGGACTTCGTCCTTTCTGGCAAGGACCAGGATACAGGGACCCAGGCTGGCATGACTCATCCCCATGTCCAGGCTTAGCCCCCAAGGATGGCCGCAACCCACGATGATCTTCATCACAGGAGCTGACTCCCTTCTCTGGTCTTCTAGCAGCTTTGGTCTCATAGACAGCAACAATCTCTTAAGCACACTACTTGACATCACAGGATTAACTTTGTGGTACAGTTCTGACATAGGCAGCACAGCTTACCTGCTTGCAAGTTGCAGTCCTTGGAAAGTAAGCTGGCATGGTTGAAGAGCTGGTCTCCCCCTATTTTGCAGATGGGCTGGATACAATTCTGTGGCCTAAATCACAAGCCTGGGGTCACCAGTCTATGAGGCAAACAAACACTTCTCACCGCAGTAGAGCTGAAGGATCTTTCAGATCACTGACCCTCTTTCAGTCTGGAATTTAGCTCTAAGGGAATCACTTCTTTTCCCTTTCTGGGAAAGGTTTCCACTTAACCTGCAGACTTGGCAGTCCAAACCCTCCACACAGGAAGTCGGGTTGAGGGGAGGCAAAGCAGGCCTCTCCCTCGATTCCCCGAGTTGCAAAGAGTCTTCTCACATTTTGGAAGCTCCAGCCAGACTGACCCAGTTCAAAACAGTCCCTCTTAAATAAAGGGTACAGTTCCAGCAATCCGATTGGCTGCCCAAGCTGTCAGAAACAGTCTAAGTCTTTTTACTGATTAGATTGTGGGTGCCAATAATTGTACCCTCTTTTCCCCCCAAAAGTCTCTGGCACAGTCCCAAGAGTGTCTACTGTAAATCCTGGCTCGATTGGCTGCAGTGCTGCAAAGATGGCTGCTGAATATACAGTCCCCATGAAGTTTATGCACTGTCTCACAATTAATGTTCTGTTGCAGCCAGTATATACATAATTATTTATTTATTTATTTACAACCCTACAGATCTAGTGCCCCAACTGTGCCCTCTAAATTGAGCCCACTCTTAAACATTAATTCACAATGCTTCTTCTGTCTCTGCCACTGCAATGCAGACCCCCTAGGCGACAGCCAGCAGCCTCATTAATATTCAAAGCACTGCAGGCATCTCCCTTACACTTACATATACTCATATAATCTAATTTCATGGCTTGCTCCCCTTTTCCTCACTTACCGACCCTTTCCTTAATGACACCCCCTGCTCTCAACAGTTATTTCTTCCTCTTGTATTACCTGTTTTTGTTTTTGTATACATTGTTCTGTTCATATGATATGTCACCTGATAATTTATTGTCCAAGGTCCTCTCTATTCTTTGCATAGGGTGGCACCTATGAAATTATGAATGGTATACTCTGTATGTCTCTGATATATTGTATCCACTTTAACTCATTGTATGTAAAGCGCTTTACTTTGTATGTTCCGATATATTGTATCCTCTTTAGCTCATTGTATGTAAAGCACTTATAAATTGTTATCCTGTTAAGTTTCTGCATGTCTGTACTCTCCTGGGTCGTGCCTGAAAATAGTCATTTTATGGCTAGTGCACTTACCCAGTTAACAAAAGCTAAATAAATAAAATTAGCCACTCATTATTATTCATACACCCTGAACAGAGCCCCGATCCAGCACTTCTCGGCGCTCCTTATTTATATTAGAAAGAGGCCACTAGCAAGCCCATCGGCACAGTGGTTGGATTTCCGCTTCTGACGCCAGAGACCCAGGTTCGGGAATGGACTTGGGTGCTGGAGGGCCGGCCAGGGATAGAAGGCTTGAGCATCAGATGACTGCTCGCCTTCTCTCGGAGAGAGGGCACCTGCCAACCCTGGCGGAGGCTGGGGGGCATGGTGAATATCGGCATAAGCCTGATGTTAGTGGCACACCACGCCCCCAAGGAGTAAATGGAAAAGAACCCCGAGGCCAACTGGATGACGGTTGCCAGTTCCCGCTGCTGCAAGACCTCGGGCAGTGCACAGACCATCCCAGCAGCACCCGGGGCAAGAACTCCGCTGGCCGCCACACCAGTGCCTTCCCCCTTGGAGGAGAGGACCCAGCCAGTGACGGGTTATGTCCAGGGGTTACCCAGGGGGTGCTGCAACATGGGGTAAGTAAGTAAGTAAGTACATTTTATTTGTAAGCGCTTTTCAAAGCCAAAGCGCTGTACAATTAAGCAAACATTAGAATTTACAAACTATAACAAAATAACAATAAATTCACAATAAAATTCACAGTAAAATCACAATAAAATCACTCTCCATATGCTTTTCGGAATAAATACGTTTTTAACTCCGACTTAAAACTCTCGACGGTCAGGCAGCTACGTATCCAACGAGGTAGAGAATTCCACAGGGTGGGGGCAACGTAAGAAAATGCACGTGCCCCAGATGTTTTTAAACGTACCCTGGGAATCTCTAGCAATCCCTCGTCGGTGGATCGGAGTAAGCGAGAGGGACAGCAGGGAATAAGGAGATCTTGCAGGTACCGCGGTCCCTGTTCATGTAGGGCTTTATAGGCCAGTAAGCCGACCTTGAAGGTGATCCGCCACTGAACCGGCAGCCAGTGCAGTCCGCGCAGCACAGGCGTAATATGACTACTTCTGGATGTCCCAGTCAAAAGCCTGGCTGCTGCGTTCTGCACCAGCTGCAAGCAGCGGATATCAACCCCCGGTAGCCCTAGGTACAGGGCATTGCAGTAATCAAGGCGAGAGGTCACAAAGGCATGGACCAGTATAGGAAGGTCAGCCAGAGGAACTAGGTGTTTCACCCGGGTGATATTCCTAAGATGGTAAAAGGAACATTTGACAATGGATGACACCTGCGATTTTAGGGTCAAACCGTCATCAATAATAATGCCCAGATTACGCACCCGGTCTGAGGTTGGGAGCTGGGCACCATCAATCCATATGCCCGAAGGAAGCCTAGCCCTACAACCCACCTCAAGGTGACCTGGGTCCACCGCCAACACCTCAGTCTTATCCAGGTTTAACCTCAGCCAGCTAGCACTCATCCAGTCCTTGATCTCGGATAGACAGCTGTTAAGTATGGAGACTGCATCTTCTTGTCCGGGACTAAAGGACAGATACAGCTGGGTGTCATCTGCATAGCAGTGAAAACCCAGACTGTATCGCCTAATAATGTTCCCAATGGCAGCATATAAACCAGCGAACAACATGGGTGCCAAATGGAACCTTGCGGTACCCCACAGGACAGGAAGATGGCATCAGAGGAATAAATTCCGTGATAACCCTCTGTCTCCCGACCTGTGAAAGATCAAAACCAATGCAGAACTTTACCAGACAGTCCGCAATAAAGCCGCAGGTGTTCCAGAAGCACCCCATGGTCCACAGTATCAAATGCTGCAGAGAGATCAAGAAAGACTAGAATAGTATGAGCCTTTCGATCTCTCACAATCAAGAGATCATTTAGAACTCGGACAAGAGCAGTCTCAGTACTATGTCTTTTCCTAAATCCGGATTGAAGAGTATCATAGATATTGTGATTTGTAAGATGGTTATCCAGTTGTAACGCAACCACCTTTTCAATAACCTTACCCAAAAAGGGCAGGTTAGAGACAGGTCTGTAGTTAGCTGGAAAGTCCGGATTCAGTGAAGGCTTTTTCAGGAGTGGTCGAATCGACCGCCCTTTAGGGATCAGAAAGACCCTGCTCCAAAGATTTCCAGACAATTTCAGCAAGGATCGGGCAGATAGTATCTACGCAACCTAATAATAGTGACGTAGGGCCCGGATCCAAACTACAGCTGGTTGGACGTACAGTCTGAACAGTCCTCACAATATTCATGAATTCTGGCTTACCAAAGTCACACCAGGTGACACAGGTGATTGTTTCCCCTCACCGATCACCGCAAACCCTTGAAGAGTGAGCCTGGCCGATATCCGACCTAATGCCGGCAATGTTATCTGTGAAAAACCGAGCAAGCTCATCATATTTTATTTGTGAAAAATCTCTTCCAGACTGTAGACAGAGTGGATTGCACAGTCTGTCGACAGTCCGAAAGAGTTAAGCTGGTCAGTTTCGAGCAACAGCAATCTCCCTGGACAGGAATTCTGCCTTCTTACGGGTGATTGCTGATTGATAGATACCATAATGATCCATCAACCTAAGTCTGTCAGCATCCAGGCCGGACTTCAGCCAGGCCCTCTCTAGCCTTCACCCCACTCTCCTCAGTTCCTTCAAAGACTCATCAAACCATAGAGTCTTAGGGCGCTGAGTGAGTGGGCGAACATGGACAGGAGCAACTAGGTCCAGAGCCTCGCTCACCGCCTTATTATAGGCAAGAACAAGGTCTCCTGGACCCATGCTCTCGCCAGAAATACCAGATAGGTCCAGTACCGCTATAGACCCTCTGGGTAACTCCCCTTAAAGGGCGATACTGAACCATCTCCGTGAGAGGCAGGCTCATTAGGGGTGCCCCAAAGCTGAATCTTATGGTGTGATGGTCTGTCCACACATTCGGTTCCACCCCCAAATGCGTGATATCCAAATCCAGTACGAACACTAGATCCAATGAGTGACCTCCTATATGGGTAGCAGAGGTAACTACCTGTGACAGGCCCAACATAGTCATAAGTTGGAGGAAATTCTTTCCAAAATGCGAGAGTTCATCGTCGACCCAGGCATTGAAGTCACCCAGTATTAATCATCTGGGCGACTCCAATGCCATGTCGATGATGAAGTTCTGCTAACTCCTTCAGAATTTCCACCATCACCGGTGGACGGTAGATGAGGAGAATCCCAAACCCTGCACCTGCTGCCTGGATACACTAAAGGATCTAGTGTTACCCACTGGCACATCCACAAGATTCAGATCTGTTCTAAAAAGATGGCTACTCCCCGCCTCACGATCCATCTTGGTGATGCATCACTGAGAACCCAGCCGAGCAGCAGAGTCTAAATATAGACCCATGCTCTCATCCAGCCAGGTCTCGTGATACATGCCAGGTCAGATGTTGCAACAAGATCTGCAATAATTGCAGTCATGTTCCTAATGGACCTGGCATTACATAGCACCGCCGGGTTGGATGGGGTTTTGAGACCCAGCCAAGTACCTGCCCACAATCTGCGGAGCTCCTTGGGTATGGGAATCAGGCAGGAGGACCCTCTCCTGATCCCATTTCGCCCAGGGGTCTCCCTCGTCCCAACTACCCCTATCTGCCCACTCCTTTTCCAGTCTCCCACTCTGTCCAGTCCAACCATCCTTCAAGTGCCTTCTCACTATCCCCGCTGCACGACACTTACTAAAGACATCAGCAGACAGATGGGGACAGTGAAAAGGACAGAGGCTCCGGAGCAGAGTGGGAGAATGGCGCCTGACCATTGTAAGGGCCATTCAACACATCTTAAATAACCAGTATCTAACAAAACTAACTTAACTTAAAACAAACCTATCTTAAATAAACAAGTAGTGTTATACTAAAACAAACAAAACCTGTAATAAAATAAAATAATAAATCATATTTAGAGTTTAAACTATTAAGCCGGCATCAAGGTTTTGACTCAAATAACATCATGAAAGGTCTATATAACCATAAAAAGGTGGGTAAAGAGACTTTTTTTTTTTTTTGGGGTGATAGGGTGGCTGCATTGAGGCAGTGGAGAGCATAGGAATGCCTGAAGGAGAGGCTGGGCCAGAGCTGGGCAGGAGCAACAAAAAAAAAGAAAGAAAGAGGCCTCTCAGTGGCCTTGCTTTGGTCCCCCGTCCCCATTTAGATAAGCAGGGCACCAGGACAGTGGGGAAAAAAGTTTCTGTTTTGACCACAATGACAGCTGGCAGATTCACTGTGCTTCCTACACATGCATGAGCACCAGCAATATGGAGAAGATGCCGGCAGCTCGCAGTTCAGCATTAAAGCCCAAAAATGGGCTAAAATATCCCAGGGAGCAGCAGACAGGACTAGGGGCACACACAAAACTCTGGCTGTGGTGGTGACCTTGAGGGGAGATACAGTGACACCAGGAGGAACAGAGGCAAACTGGGCGGTATTAAGGTAAGCCCCCCAACTTGGGGGGGGGGCTACAGTAGCTCAATGATTTAATAGTTAGTGTGTCCAGAAATAGCTCTAACGTTATGAAGAACATCAGTAAACCTTTGCAGAGCAAGGGTAAGTTTGAGTATGGAAATCATAGCGCTATGCAAAATTCATAGTATTTGAGAGGTATGCACAGCAGAGTATGGAGGAACCTTCACCATGGAGCACACAAGCTCCTGAGCATACCCTAGGAATACCAGGAAGAGGGGTAGGAGGAGACAGAGCTCATGGGCTCCAGAGGAGGCAAAGTATAATCAAAGTAACTTCCAAAACTCAGGCGCATGCAAAGACCGAGAAAAGCAGTGGTACTCCACAAGCACACATGTAAGCCAAAGAAGGTACTGTGCTAAGTCCAAGAGAAACTATAAAAAATGTTCCTCAAACCAAGATAGCAGGTGGAAAAATCCTTTTATTAGGGGTTCCTTTTTTGGCTTACTCTTAATCAAACCAGGGGAGGCTACCACTAAGCTGAGCACAGGCCTCTCCAAGGGAACAGACAAGACACTCACACAGATTGTTTTCATAGAATTGTATTGTTAGGTGTTGGTTGGTTTAAAGTTTGTGGTGGAGGTACTCATTTTCTAAAGGTTCACAACCAGACCAAGCATCAAAGGGGTAACGTCATCCTGTTGAGGTAAAAGAAAAAGACAAAGTATTATAAATGGCTTCTTTCACAAAAGATGTGACATACTGAATAACATAAATGGAATCAGCAGTCCAATAAAAAGAAAACAGTTAAGCACACTTCTAAACTGGAAAAAGAGTGAGATTATGTCTATTCAGGGAATGCACCTAACTCCAGTTGAGGCCCAGAAATTCCAGAAGCTGGATTTTCTAGGGCATATTACTCCTCCCTAGAGAAGAGCAAGAAAAGAAGGATTATGATGCTGATTGTGAACTCACTCCCATTTGAGGAGGATGAAGTGATAGCTGACATGGGGGGTTGCTATCTGACAGTCTAGGGGGCTGGTCTCAGATACGCCAGAAACTCTGGTAAATTCATATGCCCCTCTGGGCTCCTCGTATGACTTCTACGCCCACGTAATGAAGCTAGTGGATGAGAGGCCAGGGACAGGGTGGTCATGCGAGGAGACTGGAACCTGATTTTTAATAAACAGTTGCATACCACTACCCAGATTCCTAGCCTTAACTTGGCAGTAGCAAAAAGGTGACAACGCTGCTAGATGAGTTGGGGATGGCAGCCATCTGGTAATTAAAATATCCAGTGGACAGACACTACACCTGCTATGATCCACATTTTAAAATATACTCCAGACTGGATATTTAGATCACCCTTAGACAAGAAATCTCATGGTCTGAGTCAATGTGGGTAAGAATGTAGATCCTCTCAGACCATCGGTCAAGCCTTTCTAAATCTAGATCTAAACATGACCAGAAAGAAGATGCAATGGGGACCAAATACCTCTCTCCTGAGAGATTAGACTTTGGTTCATGACCTGAAGGGAGAATTAAAATGAGAGACGGGTGAGAACGAGGGATAGTATGTGTCTCCTTAGGTAGGCTTGGACACTGCTAAAACAGTACTAAGGGGCATGAACACTGCTAAAACAGTACTAAGGGGCAGGGAAACTGCTAAAACAGTACTAAAGGGCAGGTTAATTTTAGAGGCACTGCACTGCAAGAGGGAACACAGAAAACCAATTGACACACTCACACAAACACTTTGGGAGTTAGAAATGGAGCAAAGGATAAATGGAAGATGGCTAGAGAATGAGAACTAAAGAAGGTGCAGGTCAAAATAAAAGATGCAAAGAGGGCAGAAACAGAAAAAGTACTATTCTCTCTCAAGCAGAGATATTACGAGGGAAGTGCCTGGGCTGCACAGCTGCTGGCATTTACAGTAGGTTGCAGCAGCAGGTAGCTAGAGCCAGTATCACAAAAATCCATCACCCTTTAACAGGTAGCCTAGTGACAAAGGCAGAACAAATCTCAGACACAGTTGTTGCTCATTATAAAACATTGTACAGTCCACACCCCAAGACCACGGACCAGAGTGGAAAAAAAAAAAAAAACAAAAGGAATCTGGATGCTCCTGGGCTACCCCAGCTAAAATACGAACATACAAAATTGCCAGCAGATACAGGCTGTATGGTCTACCTAGTCTGCAGCACTTCAGCACATTAGACTGTGGCTGCCCCCCCCATTAACTCTCCCCTTCCCCAACTGCCCCCCCGGTATGTACTTTCCCCTTGAACTCGTCCCTTCTTGAAGCATCCCACAGTCTGCACTAATACGAGTTGCTCAGGCAGTGCATTCCACCCTGTTACCACTCTTTCAGTGAAGTAGTGCCTCATCCTTTCCTTCCTGAATCTGCCCCCCCTTTAACTTTAGGGAATGCTCTCTAGTATCTCTTCCATTATGGAGAGTGAACCCACCCTGGAAGCCTACTTTGTTCATCCCCTTCAGGTACTTGAAGGTCTCGATCATGTCCCCTCTCTCTCTCTCTTCTGTCCTCCAGGGTATACATGTTGAGCTCTTTCAGTATTTCCTTGTAAGTCCTATCCCCCAACCACTGGATCATCTTTATTGTTCTTCACTGCACTGCCTCCAGTAGTTTTATATCCCTTTTCAAGTACGGGTGCCAGAACTGCACACAGTACTCCAAGTGCGGCCTCACCAGGGACAATATGACTTCGCTACATCTGGATGTAATCCCCTTGCTATGCACCCTAGCATCCTGTTAGCCTTAGCCACTGGCTTCCTACACTGGACCAAGTGGTTTAATTCCCTGGTCACCAGCACCCCCAGATCCTTCTCCTCATTGGATGTGGACAGTTTGATACCAGCTGTATCCTGGGTTTTTGGCAACGAAATGCATCACCTTGCACTTCTTGGCATTGAACCCAAGCTGCCAGGTGTGCTACCACTCCTCAAGTCTTGCCAAGTCCTCCTGCAGTAATTTGCCACCCTCCTCCCCATCCACCTCAGCACAGATGGTGTCATCGGCGAAGAGGCTGATCTTTTCTTGATACCAACTGCAATGTCTGCGATGAAAATATTGAACAGGACTTGTCCTAGTGCTGATCCCTGTAGGACACCACTTGTCACTGCCCTGGGCTCTGATGCTTCTCTCCCCACAACTACCCTCTACTGCAAGTCTCTCAGCCAGTTTTCTACCCAATGAGCTAGCTTCCACCCTATACCAAGACTCCTCAACTTGCAGGACAAACTTCCATGTGGCACTGAATCAAAGGCCTTGCTGAAATCCAGGTAGACTACATCTACCACATGGCCTTTGTACAGTGCCCTTGTAACACAGTCAAAAAAAAATCAACCAAGTTTGTCTGACAGGATCTGCCAGCGATGAACCCGTGATGTCTGTCATCTTGCAGATCATTATCCACAAGAAACTGCACCAGCCTTTCTTTGAGGATAGATTCCATCAGTTTCCCCACAATTGTGGTGAGGCTCACCAGTCTGAAGTTTCCAGGTTCATCGTTGGGCCCACTTTTGTGGAACGGTACCATGTGTGCCTCCCTCCAATCTCTGGGCACACATCCTGTATTTAGTGAGGTGTTGAACAGATCCGCCAGTGGCTGTGCCAGGACCTCTGCCAACTCCCTCAGCACCCTGGGATGTACCACGTTTGGCCCAGGTGCCTTGTCTACCCTCAGGGACCTAAGGCCCTCCAGCACCCTTTCCACAATGATGACTCCGTCTGAGGTCCTCTCACGCCCCCTCATGCCTGCGCCCCCTTTCCATGCAGGAATGGGCCCATCCCTCTCCTTTGTGAACACTGAACAGAAGTACTCATTAAGTACTTCTGCCTTCTCAGCCCTCTTGTCTACCCACCCACTGCCTTTCCTGATCCTATTTGATCCTTGCACATTCTCTTTTCCCTCATATACCTGAAGAAATCCTTTTCTCCTTCCTTAATCCCCCATGCTAATTTCCTTTCCCTGACTGCCTTTGCAGTCCTGACCGCTCTGCTCACTTTCCTGGATTTCTTCACATAGTTCTCCCTATCCTCTGCCCTGTAGATTTTCTTATAGGTTCGGATAGCCCTTCTCTTACCCCTCACCTTCTCTGTTACCTCTCTGGTCATCCAGCTTGGATCCTTGGTCCTTGATTTATTTTGCTGGCTCCTGACACAAGCTTTAGTGGATTTAATCAGCCCTAGTTTTATGATTGCCCATTTCTGCTCTGCATCCATGTCAGGGTGGATGCCATCTATGTGTAGTCTCATTAATTGCCCCATCTTGTGAAAGTCTGCCTTTCTTAAGTCTAGGGCCTTTGTTTTTGTATTGTGGGTCTTGCTACCCAAACTGATAGAGAACCACACTGTGTGGTGATCGCTACCAGCCAGTGGTTCCTCCACCCTCACATCTGTGACCTGTTCTCCATCCTCCAGCACCAGGTCTAAAATATTTTCTTCCCTTGTTGGCACTGTCACCCTTTGGGTCAGGAAGCCATCCTGGATTGCTTCCAGAAGGATCTGCTCCCTGGCACATGTGATGTCTGGGATGCTCCAATACACTCCTGGTAAATTGAAGTCTCCCACCACCACATTGCTCCCTTTGCCACAGAGTCTCCTTATCTCCTCCCTATCCATGTCCTCTTTCTGGGTTGGAGGCCTATAAACAACCTCCAATCGGACCCTAGCCCACTTTGGGGCATGGAGTTGCATCCAAATGGCTTCTTCCCCCTCCCCCCTGACGCATCCAATCCCTTCCCTTATGTAAACAGCTACTCCCCCCCCCCTTACTTTTTCTCTGTCCTCCTGAATAATTTAAATCCTGGGATGGCCAAGTCCCAGTCATAGTTTAGGTTGCCCACATCTCAGTGATGGCTGCTATGTCCCTCTCCTTCTGCCAGTAGTACCTGCAGCTCTGCCATCTTATTCCCCAGGCTCCTAGCATTTAGTGATACCACCCTCCACCTTGACTTTCTCCCAGTTGCCCCCTTACTCTCCCCTTCCCCCATCCTAGAAAAAGTAGGCCCTATCATTGCTATGGGGGAGGTCCTTTGATTTCCTCTCTGGTTCACTCCACCTCTCCACCCCCACCACCACAGCAAGTTTAAATTATACTTTGTGGTGATAAATTCCCTCAGTCTCTGCTTTAACACCCCCGAACTCTCCTTACTTAGATGTAGCCTGTCCCCTGCATACAGATCTGGGTTCTCCCATGTGTTGCCCCACTCTCCCATCCAGTCACACCTCATAGACTCACACCATTCTCTCAGCCACTTGTTGAAGTCCATGACTCTGCTTTTTCTACCCGTACTTGCCCTTGGCACTGGCAGAACTTCTGAGAATGCCATTGTGCTTCCTTCCTCTCTGCATAGCTTCCCCCCTTCTCTGAAGCTGTCCTGAACCTCCTCTATCTGCCTTCCTTCCAGGTCATTTGTTCACAGATGAACAGTGATGTGTGGTTCCCCCCCCCTTCTGTACACACCTACCAGTGTGCTGCTGCACCCTACCTGCTGTCATGCCAGGCATGCACTCTACGCAGATGTTGCTTTTCCTGGTCCTCCTTCCGACTCCCTTAACTATGGAGTCCTCCAGAAGTATGACTGACTCCTTTATGTGCTCCTCTTTTTGTGGGCTCTTTTCCTTCCCCCAAAAAAGCTCCCTTCCCCATCCCCCCAAACTACCCCCCCCCTCAGCCTCCTCCATTCTATTTCCTGATTTCTCCCCTTGCCAACTATGGCTGGTGCATCAGCTTCACTTACTGGACCATTCCCCTTGTGCCCCCACCTTCCCCATGCAGTTTCCTCTCCCCCATCCTGCAGCCCTCCCCCCACTACGGTTTTCCTGTGTTTTCCTGGAGTAGCGTGTGCCCTCTCCCCAAGGTTCCTTCCTCAGCCTTGTTCCATCCTTATCCTAACCCAAGAACAACAAATCCTGTTAAAAGCCCCAGTAATAGAACTGCAAATAACTGAGACCATCAAAAATCTAAAAACAAATTAATGCCCAGGCTCAAATGGCTACGGCGGGGGGGGCAGATTTTACAAGTGCCTTCACGAGGAGGTGACCTCGCCCCCTTATGGTGAGTATTTACTTAGATTTGGTGGAAGGGGGGGACCTGCCACTGACCTGGAACTACGCCACCATTTCAGTAATGCCAAAAGAGGGTAAAGACCCCATGCCCACTGTAGCTCTTGTCACCCCATTTCACTCCTTAATATAGACTACAAGCTATTCACAGCCATTCCAGTTGCATGGGTCAATTCTATCGTACCAAAACTAATAAAGATGGACCAGACAGGCTTCATACAGGGCAGGCAAGCACTTGATAATGTAAGAACAATACATGTCACAGATTATAAAAAGAACCACCAAATAAAAGCTTGTTTAATAAGTTTAGATGCTGAAAGAGCATTAATAAGGTAGTGTGGAAATTCGTTTTTAAGTCCTGAAACAATTCCACACCCCCAAGCAATCTATCAAAGGATTGCAATCTATATATGCTTCTTTGCAAGCATACACACGGATGAATGGTGATGTCTCTCTTGCACCAGGGAATGCAGCAGGGCTGCCCCCTCTCACCTTTCTCTTTGCACTGTATATAGAACCCCTAGTGCAGCAAATTCATCTAAACCACAAAATACAGGGACTGGACCTGGGTGGGAAGTGCCAAAAAATACCCTGTATGCAGATGACGCACCACTTTATTTGACAAACCCAGAAGTCTCCATAAAAGAAGTCTGGAGTGGCTTAGAACTCTTTGGAAAGCACGCAGGCTATGTCCTGAACAAAACAAAAACATAGGTCCTGAAATTATTCTACTCTCCCTCGTCACAACTAAAGGATCTTTTCCCACTAAACTGGCAACCTACCCTTATGAAATACCTAGGCATACAGGTTACTAAAGACCTGAATAATCTGTATGATGCAAACTTTGTCCCACTAACAACTAAAATGAAAGACAACATTGGGCACTCATAAACTTCCCATTATATTTGAGAATTATCTTCTTAACCATGAACACTCTTCCCACTCTCCCCAGATACTTGTACTGTGTCCTATCATATAAGTTCACTTGGAACAGAACTGATAGAGGAGGGAGGAGCTCCACTTTGGGCCAGGGTCATGGAAACCAAATACAGACATAAAAATTCAGACATAATGCTAACTGCAGTCCAGAACATGCTCAGAGAAGGTTATAGAGCATGGGACTAACTGAAGGTACAACCATATCTCTGACCTTTCAAATGGTTAGCATGGGACCCAGCTTTCCCACCAGCAACCATAAACCAGATACAGGTGCTGGGCAAAATGAGAACTGTGTGCCCCATTTCAGTTCTTATCCAGAAGCACCATACTTAATTTCAATGCAATAAAGCAGGCATTTCAACTGGAAAACACAGATCTGTTAAGATATTTTCAGACATGACACAAATTCAAACACTGCAGAGACAAACCCAGGGGCCCACACCAGTCACCCAGCTGCAGGACATAATACACAATATACTAGGGGGTACTATAATAATAATAGGCCAAGTTTCAGCCTTGTATAAACCATTTCAAACCCTAGACACTAACCAAGCAGCAACAATCAAACAGAACTGGGAAGGAGCTTTAAGACAAGGAACGGTCCCGGATTTTCCAGTCGTCCTTCATCACCATCAGCTCCCACTTATGGCAGCAGTATAGCTGAAAAATTAAAACATGCTTCTTCTACACTTCAGTAATACAGATTAAAGTTGGGGACTAACACCTCACAAAGCCGGTGAAGGCAATGTAGTGAAGTTAGACCACATCACTCACACATCTTCTGGTCCTGTCCAAAAGTGACAGAATACTGGCAGGAGGAAGAAGAGGTCATTAAAGAACTGTTTAATTTGGACCTGTCATTAACACTAGCACAAGCTGTGCTGGGGCTTCTCCCGGATGGGGTTCAGGCTAGCACCCAATGTACCTGTGATGGGTTTTGATAGTGGTGGCACAAAAAGTCATTACTAGGAGATGGCCGAAACTGGACCCAACAGCAAACCACCAGTGAGAAAACACAGTGCAAGAAACCTATAAAATGGAAAAATTTATGTTACAGATTAATTTGAGTGGACAGCTTCATGAATAAGTGGCTTAGGTGGGTCATACATATGGGTGAAACTGACCTGGACTATGTTCCATAATGCACGACACAGAAGTACCCTGAGTAGCTACCAGAGAGTGAAAAAATCACTAGAAACCAAAACAGAGCAACAGGATGTAACAGGAAGGACTCTGGGGATAGGGGCAGATTTATTCAAACGGATTAACTCGTCCTGTTTCTGATGTATTATCCTGTAACATTATGCCATATTTATGTATGTTATAACTGATGCTGGGCATCTGTACCCAGTTCTAATGTACCAAAGTTGTTCAATAAACCTGAATTAAAAAATGTCACTGCTGTGTTTCTGCCTTCCACTGATGGCATTTTGCAGATGAAGCCTCTGATACTATGCCTACTCCCTCCAATTGATAGTGTTCAGCACCTAAACCCACCTGACCCATCCCAATGGCATTTTTCCATTGCTGAAGCATCAGAAGATGCCATACCTGCTCACTATTGGACATGCTCTCACCAGAATCATAAAGGCTAACAAAACACTAATGCATCTGCTGAATATCATGGGATTCTCCCAGCATCCCACTGGGACCATGTGACATCAGCCAAAAAACTGACTTGACTGATGAAGAACAGCCCCTAGACTGATCCCAAAGTTCTCATCTCTGGCTCAGCACATCCACACACACTGCACTGCATGCATGGGACAGAACCACAGACCTTCCGCTAGCATGTTTCCACATGCACATGAAACAGGCACACCCATGTGAGTGGCAATGTCTGTAAGTAAGTATGCTTTGGGGCACAATCCAGAGATGAGCCAGAATAAGGATGATATGCATGTTGCTGGCCTGCACAGCTCTGCCTATCCAAAGCCGTTCTGCAATCTGCATCCACAGTCTCTGGCAGCCTAATCTGAAGGGGTGGGTAGGCTGTTCCAGTGGATTCCCTGCTCCAGGTGAGCAGGTAAATGTGGGATACAGCAGTCTGACTGAGAGTGCTGTATTCCCTTATTTACTTTGTTTGTGATAACCAGGAAAGAAGGGCTACAAAATACTTCTTTTCAGCCTCATCCTGGAAGGGAAGGGAATATGGAATACAGATGCACACCATCTAGTATTGAGCCACATTGACCTGCTGGTGGTTTCTGTGAACAGGGCAAATTTGGCCAGGACACCAGGAAAACTGCCCTCCTCTTTTGTTTACTGCAATTAAAGATGAAAAGGGCAACCCACAGTACAAGTCACATTAAACTGTTCCTCTAATGAGTTGCTTTAGCATTTCTGATTCAGTTGAGTAAGTGTTGCTTGATCCAGCACAAAGCCCTGTACAAACTGTTCCTTAAGAGTTAAAAAGCAGTTCTGCATTACATTGTGACTGGACTGCTGATACATTTCAACTGAGTTGAAAAAACATTTTACAGACATTGCTCTTGAGCTGGTTAAGCATTGAAAAACAATGCAATATGAGTTGCCAATGCAGTGCCAACTGTAAAAAAACAATGCTAAAACAACTCATTGGAGGAACAGTTTAATGTGACTGGTACTGTATATAAAGGGTCTGCACAGGTACTGCAAGTGACTGAAACAACTCTGGGTAATTTTTTGGGGGAAAACACTCTCAACACAGAAAAGTGTAGAGAGTTACATAGGTAGGTCTAGACAAGGTGCTTGTCAGAGAGTGAAAAAGAAGAGATGGTGAAACCCATAATGGTAGATGAAGTTGTGAAAGTTATAAAATCCTTGAGAGGGAAAGCAGCTCCTGGGTCAGATGGAATAGATGTGGAATTCTATAAAACTTCTCTGACACAGTGGCCCTGTCCACACTGGCATTCTTGTAACATTACCAGCAGTCTTTAATGTTACAAGAATGGCAAACATGGATCACGTCCACACTGTAGCATGGTAAAACCATGCAACAAACCGTGTTTAAAAACCTTGCTAAAACCCTAATCAGAACAGGGTTTTAGCACGATTTCAGACTAACACGTTTGCTGGTTGGGAAGTCAAGTGGGCAAGCACGGTGTCAACGCACAATGCAGATGCTCTGACAACTGTTCTGAAACACAGAAATTCAAAACGTTTTGAGAAATGTTTTGGAAATGCCTGTCAGTGAGGACAGGGCCAGTGAGTATAATGTTGGTTGAACCATTTAATAACATATTCGATAATCTTAGGGCTTCTGAAGACATGTTTCAGGCAATATTAATCTTATTATATATAAAGGGAGATAGATTGGAGTTAGGTAATTAGAGGCCTACTTCTCATGAATATTGATATAAAGATTTTGAATAAAATCTTAGGGAAGAGATTAAGTAAACACACACATAAAGTAATTTTGTCAAGTCAAACATGAGCAATTCCAGGGTGGTATATGGGAGACAATGTAATATTAGTAAAGAATAATTGCCAGGAGTTTGATGAATAAAGTACAAGGATTTGTATTAGCCTTGGATCAGGAAAAGGTGTTTGATCAGGTCTCGCATGAATTTTTATTCAAAACTTTGGAATTTCATGGGGTACCTGAGACAGTGATACACTGGATTAGACTCATATAGTAAAGTTAATTTTACATCTCTGGTTAATGGTTTTGTAGGTAATAGATTAAATATTTTGTGTGGTGTCCAACAAGAGTGTTCTTTAAGCCCATTACTGTATGTATTTTGTATTGATATTGTACTTTGGCAACTGGAATTAGCCTCGAACGTAAAAAGTATTACGATTGGTGGTAGTGCACCACAAATAAAGGTATGTGCATATGCTGATGATTTATTTTTATTTCTGGCAGATAGGAATTCATGTTCTGGTGCAATGTGGATTTTACATCAATATTCGCTCTTGCCCAGGGCAAAGATGAATCGAAACAAAAGTAGTTTTTGTGTTTAGGGCCAACAAGGGAACTAGATTTTACACAAACAGAAGGCATTCCTCTGACAAAATCTAGAGAGTAAATTGGGAAGAGAAACTAGTGGAAGGAGAAAGGAAAATATCACAATGGAAATCTCTGCACATATCAAAAAAGAACAGAGTTTACTTGACAAAAACATTGTTGTTACCTCTCTTCCTCTACCTTAGTTATGTATTTCCACTACCACATGATTTAGAAACTAGGTTATATAGTTTATTTTTTCAGTCTTTGTGGGCAGTAGATTAAACCCAGTCAAAAGAAGCATTACTTATTTAGATGCGAAAAAAGGAGGGCTGTCTATGACAAACCCCATAGTGTTCTTTTATTCTTTACTTTTTCTGGAAACTTTAAAGTCATATTTACATCTACAGAGTCAAAGTGGGTTAGTGGAATTAGGGAGTGGTTAGTTGCATTTTTACCAAGATGGGAAACAGGGAAATGGTCTGTCTTTTTAATGATTAGGAAGGAGCAATTACCTCTGTTAGCAGCTTTATAGAAGATAAAGCAATGGAAAATCTTATCTGAACATTGTAGAATTTATATGAGAAAAGCATTATATAACAAGCTTATAAATGAGACCTTTAACTGAGCCTCTGGTGTTTCCAAATGGCACTACTCAGACCATTACAGATACTATTAAACAAATTGCAGAACCTAGGCTTCTGGTCCAAATGTGGGTTATGGTATGGCTAAAACATCGTGGTAGATTCGGTGTGCAATATTCACATCAGCAGTTATCTGATAGGTATTGTCCAAGGGATACACGTAATGGAGTACTGGAAACTTAAATTCATCTATTTCTAGAATGTCCTTATGTAAAAGGGTTATCGGGTCATATTGTTAGTGTTTTAAAGTATCCAGATTATAATGCCATAACATACGAGATGTTAATCCTAGGCATTTATTTGGGAACATGGTCTACTTATCATCCTAGCACGTTAAGGGTAATATTTGGCATACTGAAATATTATATACGGCAAGCATGCGATTTCTCAGTATGAGACAGAAAACATGAAATTTACTGAGGTATGTCATGGTAAGTTGTGAAAAACGTTTTTAGATGGGGTACAGTGAAAAAAAGGAAAGAGAGGAGGGAGTGGATCAGAAGGATGGAAAATGTGTTGTTCTGTTGATATTGGGGAAAGTCATGCTTATGTAAAGTCTTTGAAGTATGTATGATGTCCATATGTGATGTATGATTTATACTTCAATAATAAATTTCTCTACTCTTTGATTTTTGACTCTGTTATATTAGAGAAGTAGTGGGGGACAGCTTGGTTTTTGGATTAAGCAAGCCTGTGACTTCAGCTGCTGTACTAGTCAACCTTTTATTCCCTCTTCTTTCTTTTTTTTGATGGTGTAGGTTTTTTCCTTTCTCTTTTTAGATCTTTAGGTTGTCTTGTTATATAAATTTCCTTCATAGATTTTTTTTTAAATTTGATTTCTTGATACTTCATGTATTTGCATGTGTTTGTATGTTGTCTATCAAACAATTCCCCTACTCTTTTCGAGACATGCCATGAGATCCTTGACGTCCACCTGAACAGCTACCAGAACAAGCAGATGGGATCTTGTTTTTTTATTCCAGCTGTTTGGTCCCCATCACCTCCTCCCACCTAATTGGCAACGGGGACACACAGGTGGTTTTTACTGTTTTTTCTCCCGACACCCTCCCCCCCGAGGCCCCAGCACATGGCCATTTGAGCATGTGGAGGCACGCTATGGACCCTGTGGTGCCAGCTCAGCCCCTTCCACCTCCCATAACTATTTGCCACCCCCTCTCCGCCTACACTACCCACCAGACTTCCACCCAGGGGAAGCAGAACTACAGGGGGTGCTAACCCCCCTCACCACCCTCAGGAGAGGAGAGCTGCCCATCGGCATGCTCGATCCTGCTTCACCCTTCCCCCCATGCTGGCACCCCAATGACCTGAGGTCATTCGTGAACCTGGGTAGCCGACGTAGCATGAGGTATGACATCCAGCACCTCAGCCCTCAGTGCCACCGAGCCAGTGGACCTTGGTTTTAAAATCTTATCTGAGGGACAGTACCTCCAACAGCATTGTCCCCCTAACACCATGCTGGAGCATCGGTATATGGCTATGGTATGGAATGCCCCCTGCAGAGCTACCATCACTACTTCTTGCAGCATCTGGTGTTCACTGGAGGTCTCCCCTCCTACTACTGACCAGACCCAATTCTGCTTAGTTTCTGAGATCTGCCAGGAATCAGGCTACAAGGCGGCAAGGCTGTAGTCAAAAGGAAAACATTTCAAGATATGAAACAACTGTGCAGCCAACCCCTCCCAGTCCTCCGTGCCATCTCAGAGATCTGGGAGAAACTGATGGGGGCTCATTTGGGGCCCTAAACATTCAACATGCCTGCAGCAGAGAAGCATGGAGAACATATGTAAGGGGTCCAACTCCAACCCACAGAACCTCCACACTCTCAATGAGCCCATGGCCAGGCACATCTAGCCTTGGGGATACTGAAGGAGCACATCTCCAACCAGCCTGCTGGGCAAAATTCAGGAGGCATAAAACCACACGTACGTGAGGGCTCTGAAGCTGCTGGGTGGAGCTCTGTATTCAAGAAGCAGACACTCCGCAGCATTTGTAAGCCCTCCACACCTGTGGAGGGCATTGTGGGTTGGGTTCTAAATGTTAAAACGGGGTCTCTAGTCAACATTCCTCCTATACTAATAAATTTAAGATCAGGGTTAGCAACTCCCCTATACAGTAAGTATCATATCAAAAATGAGATCTCTGAGTTATTTGTTTTAAACATTACAAGCCGTTTTGCAACCCTGATTTTAGTGCCTGTTCAAAAAAGCTGGTTGCAGTAAAGAGCTGCTGATGGTGTCAGTTCCAAAACTCACTGCAATTCTCACTGCCAGCAACATTATATCACTTATTTCTCCCAAGTTTAAGAAAACTGTAGTTGCAGAACATGCTTATATCTACAGTTACTACTGGGTATCTTATTGTTATAAGTGGTCTGTGACGCACAGCTGGGCAGTTCTGGCACACAAAGGACTTGAGAAGAAACTCAATCAAAAGAGACAAGGAACTGTACATTTAAACATACAG
The DNA here is from genome assembly GCA_016271365.2 of Neoceratodus forsteri. Classification (NCBI taxonomy): domain Eukaryota; kingdom Metazoa; phylum Chordata; order Ceratodontiformes; family Ceratodontidae; genus Neoceratodus; species Neoceratodus forsteri. Next base: position 1,405,635,233 of record CM057450.1, read on the forward strand.
TACTATAAATCAAGTCGAAATTTCTATTCTTCAAAAATGGAACTCAAATTTAATTATTACAATTGAAATGTTTTACTTTGCAAAGAAACCCATCTTGGAAATGCCAACTGAACTTAGAATGTCAGGATTTTAAAACTACTATATACATGAGACACCATCTTATGGTTATAAGGGTACCTAAACAGTTTAGAAATAAGCTGTCATCATGACCTTTAATGTATGTTAATACATCCTCTGCGACCACTCTTACAGTTGTGCAAGGGGTCTCACATGTATTCTTAAGGTATGAGAACCAGGAACCGAAGGTGAACAGCAGTTCTGATACCCTAAGACTGTAAGTGAGAATAGTCTTACAATCATAAGAGTGGTCTTCAAGGAGCTATTAATACATATTATTTTTTATTTTTATTTTTTTTTATTTATTTTTTTTTTTTTTGACCTGGAAAGGAGGGTTAGCCTATTCTGCCTATTTTTGGCCTTGTCCCGGGGAAGGGGGAGATACAGATGGTAACCAACTGAAACTGAACCAGATTAAGTTGTTGGTGGTAGTTTTAGGGAATGGGGGAAATTTGGCCAGGACACTGGGGAAATTCTCCTACTCTTTTTGAGAAGTGCCATGAGATCTTTAACGTCCACCTGAACAACCAGCAAAACAGGCAGACAGGATCCAAGTTTAACATTACATCCAAAGAATGAGCATGAATAATCAGTATTATATTCAAACATTTAAAAATCTTCCCTTCAAACTGCCCATTTCAAGGGCACCTGCAAGTGACACACTCTTTACTGTACAAGAGTGTCTCAGGCACAGGGAATTGAATAGACTGCTTTGACTGGTCAGTAGCCCTCCCACAATCTATAATAAACATTAAAAAAAAAGCTGATACTGGGCTGGGTGCAGTGCATGCATTTCTGAAATGTACAGATGGATGGCAATTCAGTATATGGTTGGCACATAGTTCTGGAATGTAGTGGGAGGCGAGGCCTTGGAATGCCAAGTTTGCACACAGAAGGGGAGCAATTTCAGAATGCAGTTGAGGCACGTAATTTTGGAATGTGACAAGGACATATTTTTTTTCATGGCAGGGTCTTGCAATTTTGGAATGTGGTAGGGACATTAAATTCTGGAATGCATAGCTGTGCCAGACACGATGCAACGCAGTGCCTCACAGTAAATGATGTCATAAAATACTGCATGACAAAAGGCCTTCATTGTCATTGAATTACACTGTTTCCTGCAGCATACTGCAGAACTCTGCAGTTATATTGCAATAATATTGTAAGGTACTGCACTGCATCCTGGCTGGTGCCACTGTAGCTTGGATAGTGGTACGGGTGCAGAATTTTATGGGGAAACACAATTTTCTAATGCAGTAGGGACAAAAACTCAAAAGGTGGTGGAGATGCATACTTCCAGAATGTGCAATTTCAAAAGGAGGCAGGGGCATGCATGCAATTTTGGAACATGTGGGGGACATACAATTTTGGCAAGTGGCAGGAATGTACAGTTGTGGATTGCTACAGTGGTGTGAAATTCCAGAATGTGGCGGGATATGAAACTTGGGAATAAGGCAGGGACATGCAATCTTGAAGGTGGTGGGGATGTGCAATGTTGGAATGTGGTGGGGACACAACTTTGGAATACACATTCTGAAGTACATCCTCTTCACTTTCTGAAATTGTGTATCCATCACATTACAAAACTGCATCTCCCTGGCACATTCCACAATTTCACATGCCTGCCACATTCTAAAGTTATGCATCCCTGTCACATTCCAAAATGCCACGTCCCCACCACATTCCAAGAGTATGCTTTTGTCTCATTCTGAAATTGTGCATTCCTGCCATTTTTCAAAATTGTGTCCAAAAATTTAGAAACTGCACACCCCTGCCACATTCCAGATTACTAAAACCAAGTCAAAACATATACATCCACCAACATTCTGAAATTATGCAACACCAACATTCTGATATTGCATGTCCTCTCCACATTACAAAATGATACATCCCCACCACATTCAAAAAAGTATAGGTCCCCCCCCCAATTCTAAACTGCACAGATCTTATTCCAAAATGTTGCATTCCAACCTAATTCCAAATTTGTGTACCACCCACACACTCATTCCAAGACTGTACATCTCCACCACATACCAAAATTGTGAGTCCCTGCCTCAGTCTGAAATAGCACACCCTTATTTTGAAACTGTGTGTCCCTACCACTTCCAAAATCCTCACCAAATTCTGAAATTTCTTCTCCAGTACATTGTGAAACAGCATGGCCTCGAGTCACCACATTTCAAAACTGAATGTCTCCCCACATTGTGAAACTGAACCTCCCTGCCACATTCCAGAATTATGTGTCACCCTAAACTCTGAAACTGCTTGTTGCTGCCACACTTCAAAATTCCAGAAACCCACCACAGACCAAAACTCTGCAGCCCCTCATTCAGAAATTGAGCAAACTCTACATTCTGAAACTACATAGCTTCTCCGCAACCCTGAAACTGTGCATCCCCACCATAACCCAAAATGAAGTGTCCCTATCTCATCCCGAAATTCCATATCCTGGTCACATTCCAAAACTGCAAGTCCTGGCCACATTCCAGAATTGTGCATCTTTGCCACACTCCAAAATAACATGCCCTGTATATTTAGAAAGGGTACATCCCTGACTAATTCTGAAAAAGTGCATCCCTCATGTGGCAAAACTGCACTTCCCCTCTGTATTTTGAAATGCCACGACTGCTACATTCTGCAACTGCGAACCCAATCACATTCTGAAACAGTTTATTCTTGCATATCCGAAGTTATGTGCCCACTGCATTAAGACTATATTTCCCAGCTGCATTTGAAAATGTAAATTCTTGCTATGTTCTAATCTGTTGCAACCCCACCACACTGCAAAACTTGCCTACGCACTGCAATCTGAAATAGTGACCCTGTTGCATTCCAACATTGTGATCCTGACGCATTCTGAAACCTCATCCCTGCAGTAATCTGAAAGCATATACAACCTTGGCATTCCAAAGCCATGTCCCCTGCTGCATTCCAAACTACCTGCCCACCACATTCTGAAGTATCATGCATCTGCATATTTTGGAAATGCATACACCGCAACAAACCCAGTGTTTTGTTTTTTTTTATTTACTGCAACTACAGATTTATTAAATGTGGAAGAAAGAAGTCATACAATGCTGCTGGCACTGTGGTCTAGGCTGTAAGCTATGAAGCTGATTATCATCAGTAGCTCATCGCAGAAACCAGCTTTTCTGAACAGGCTGTGAAATCAGGGTTACAAAAAGGCTTGTAACATTTAAATGAAGACACTTGCAAGATCTCAGATTTAGCCTGATGCTTATTGGGAATCTGCTGCTCCTAATTATCAGTTTTGTGCTCCTGGCCAGACGTCCTCTTTAAGATGCATAGTGTGTTTGAGTGTGAAAGGCAGTATGTGAGATCAAGAAAGGCGGTGTATGCTTATATATGTGGCTATGTAAGTGTAAGAGGCAATATAAACATGTGCGTGCAAGAGGGAGAGAGAGTGTGTGTGTGTGTTACAGAAGGGGATTTTCAAATGGGTAGGACATGGGTGCAAATGCATGCTGTGTCTGCGTCTTCATTAATCTGTTTGCATCCAAGCAGCCCTGCTGCTATTTTCAGAAGTGATGCCCATTTACAACAAAAAAGTCATGATTTCTGGCAGAAAATGGATGTAACTGCAGCTAGTTTGGATGCACTTCTGGACATTTTTTAACACAAACTTTGGATGCTGTTAGGCCACCTAACAGATGGTCAAGCAGGTTTGGAAGCATTTTTCTTTCAAAAACAGCGGTGGATGTATCAACGGATCTTTTTGGAAGTCCTGCCCTGGCAGTCTGTGTGTGTCAGTGAGGCTGAGTAAAAGTGTATGATGGTGAGGGAACAGTTATTTATTGCCAGATGTCTCCCCTACAGGCCTCTTGGCTCATCGAATTAGGCATTTTAACTGACCTACACCTTATGTAGAGTATAACTGACAGCCACTCCTAATGTGTTTAATAAGCACTAATGCCACACAGCTGTTTTATATTCTGTATATTGTATATTTTAACAAGTGCACCTACAAGCCTTGTCCTATCTCACCAGTAATATACCTTGTTACTTGCTTGTTCTTACTTTGTACCCCCCTTGTTCCCACTCCCATAGGTCACACCTGGAAACAGGCTCTGGCTCAGTGGGTCTTTTGCAGTTACCAGTTTGCAAAGATAAACAATTTATTGAAATTCAGCAGACAAGGAGAAGCGCACTCACCCCTGCAAAACAGGACCCAGGAACACAGTCTCTTTAGGAATTCATCTAATTTATTGTAGCCATATTCATGTGCAGCAAAAGACAGAAATCAGGACCACTGTTCCCTTTCTGTTTTTTGCTGCACATGAATATGGCTACAATAAATAAGGCAAATTCCTAAAAAGACTGTGTTCCTGAGTCCTGTTTTGCAGGGGTGAGTGTGCTTCTCCTTGTCTACTGAATCTCAATACTAAAAGCTACACCACCATCCCAGTGCACCCACCACTGACTCTGCAGATTTACTGAAAATATTTTACCAGGTTAGAAGCATAGAGAATTATACAAGTTTCATTTACAGATGCAACCTGGGGTAAAGGAAGAGGGAGGGAGGGGAAGGCGAAATATGGAAATGAGGGACTGGCAAAATAGCCAAATAATAAGTACATATCAAAAACTGTGACATCAGAATACATAGCTGTACAACAGTGAGTGGTACGGTAAAATCAACCACAGGGTGAACAAGTGCAAAGCAGGTGGCTAGCACCTTGTTAGTTTACTCTTGGGCCCCATAGTGCTACGTTGGCGTTGAACTGTTTCAGTATCAGCACCCGCACATTCAAATGACTGGATTCAGCTATGCGGGCACTAACTCATGAAGTTAGCCCCCACACAATGGATTAAGTATGTCACATTATGTCCAATGGGCCAACTACTTGGTTTTCTGTTTCACGGTTTGGAGTCTTCAGACTCCACGCCAGGGTCCCAATCTTCATCCCGTACATGCATCTTCAAGGACCTACATGGAGCCCCTGGCTCCCAAAATCATGAACTGGGTAACCACACTACTGAACTACTGGCCATCTGTTGTGGTCAGCCCACACTACAGACCCACCCACACAACTGGGGGGCCTGGCTCTTGTACACTGGCCTCACCAATTTTCCTAACACAGTTGCCTAGTGGGGAGTAAAATTACCAGCTAATATTTTTACCTGGTATAGTGTACCAAAAACCTACACAATTTTCATCAGCTGCTACACAAAACTGTTTATGCACAGGAGTCACTTGATACATATCTGAGTTCACCCAAAAGTGGTTGTACAGCTGCTTACACAAGGTTACCTGCAAATGCTATACATATTTTTCCTACTGCTACACAAATAAAGTTTTATAATGCCAAAATTGCTACACATTTTTAAATATGATTTAAATTTGCATATGCTACCCATGATGCTTTGCTTTAGGGAGATTTGTTTATTTTTATTTCTTACTCTACCATAATTTTAATTATGTGTGGACTCAAACACGTAATTTTTTTTTTATCCTACTGAACTCCAAAATAGCGGTCAACAAGCAGAGGCATCGCTCACTCTGTCACCCTTCCAGTAAGAGTAAACAACACAATCTTCTTCAGATTTCATAGACTCCACAAAGGGATTTGGTTTATTTCCCTGCTGCAAATCAACAGTCAATACATGGGCAGCATAGTAAACTACACTGTTCAATATACTGGCAGGTTAAGCATGCTTCATATAAAGTACTGTGAACAGAAAATAAACTGATATAATATATGAAACAAATTAAAACTATAAAAATTATTATTATTATTATTATTATTACAATTAAGCAGGGGACAGTCTGTGAAGATCCAGAAGGGATGTTGTCTTCCCAATATATGTGAGTGTAAATATACACACACATGTATACACACACTTATACCTGATACTCCATCTCATGTTCCTCTTCTCTATGGTAGAATGCTGTTTCTCCTTCCCATACGCACATGGTGGTGTCATAGCACAGATATGAGTCAGAGACTGTCAAAAGCAACTGCTGTACGTAGATAGACTGCAAAGAAATCCCTTTCTCACATCTAAAGCCAGGCACAGAAAACTCAGCTCATTAGTTTCCACAGTGGTAGAGAGGAAGCCCTGCGCTTTGATTTCATAAATGATAATACATCATCATCTGCAGCTATCTTTCCACTGCATCACGCTAGCCACTGTCATAACTTGTCAGGCCAATAACACACTGCAGGATTAAGATCCCTTGCTAGTGCAAATCTAATTGGAAGAAACATTTCTTTTGCATATAATGGGTGATAAACTGTTTTGCATACCAAAAAATACTGACTACATTTACAGATGCACCAGAAACTCCTTTTTTTCAAGCATCAGCTTCAAGAATTCCTTATTAAAATTGCAGATACAAAATTTTATTGATATGAATATTTGCCACATGTACAATCCAGATGAAATTTGGACAACTGTGTCCTTCTGTTAACATGTAAATTTGCACATTTTAAGATGAAAATGCAGCATCAGAAAAATAGACTTCTTTTACTTCCCCGCATAATTTTTTTAGAGTTACATACTGACCAGCATTTAATGATTAGCTTGGAATTGGCAAAACAGTTTAATAGTCTGCGAGTCAAAACATGACTTAATACCTTTTAAATTGTACAAAATAGTTAAAAGTTAGAAAAAAAGAAAGCTCTGAAACAAAGTAAAATGCTGTGGTGCCCACCAGGTTAAACTGAGGGGACCGGAATTTGTTTACAATTGCTTTCATATTCCTGCATCAAGTCATTGGTGGTATGGTAGTGCATGGCAATGTATGACTTGGCAAACCCATAGGTTGAGTTCACAGGCTGCAAACTATTTGGAGTACTTGCCTCTGGCGAAGGGCTGCTGTTATAGATACTATAATATGGTTCTATTCGGGTGTTGATGGGAGTCGAACTGCTCTGGGCATAATGCTGATAACCCATTGAAACTTTGGGACTCAGTACACTTTCTTTAGAATGACTGGGGCCACAAGCTTGGTCCACAAACTTTTTCTGAGGTTTAGGAGACAGCATATATGCCGAGTTTGTCTCATGGTGGGATGACTTATTTCTGTTAACCTCCAAACTACCTTTTCCCATTGCTCGAAGTCTGGTCTTTTGTTTGCAACAGAAGAAGCCCAGGGCCACATATTGGATACACCAAAGCACCCTCCTGCGAAGGCCGGCACTGTTCCGTGAGTATATGAAGGGATTTAATCCAGACTTGAAAAAAACCAGTGTGAATCCACAAAGCTCAAACTGATACAGGAGGAAACTGCTACCATGAAACAGAGCATCCTGGACCAGGGAAATTCCTAGTGGGAGACAGCAGACTAAAACTGAAAGAACAATCACAACACAGGTCCCAACAGCTTTGGAATCCTTTGTAGTGGAAAGGTTCACTGCAGATACAAGCTGTAGTCGGTTACCTGCTATTGGGTCCTGACTCAGTTTTTTGGTGTATGCATGAGTCTGAATGTGCTGGAGCTTGTTGTAGTTCTGGTTTCTGTACAGAGCTGGCACTGTACACTGTACACCGTCAACCCCAGTGGCAATGAAAGGCTGTGGTCTGGAGGTATCCACTGTGATGATGGGGCACTTCCTTACCTGGGCATTTTTTCGTAATGCTTGGGCTATCATGATGTATGAAATGGACACGATGCCAACACAAAATGCAAAATCAATTACATACAAGTACAGTATGATTTTCCCATCCTCACTCATTAAACTAAACATCGGTAAGCATATCCGGGACCTCCAAGTCCGTAAAGTAGCCAGCGTGGCCAAAGTAAAACTTGTAGTCCACAGAACAACCGTGAGCAAAAGCGTGCAAGGGAAAGAGGCTGTCTTATTGGGCTGCTGACCAAGAACCATGCGCAGGCGGTGAAGAGCAATGACAGCTACCGTTTTTAGAGACATGATAATAAATCCAGAGCTGGTTAAGTGAAATGTGAAACAAAACGCCTCTGGGACACTGCTGCCAGAGTTAAAAAACAAGACAAAGGCAAACATAGGTGCTGTAACACAACAGATGAACAAGTCACAGAAAGACAAGTTTAGGATCATGAAGTCAAAGTTGGTCCTGAATTTTCTAAAAGCAGGGTCAAAAAAAGACAAGAAGACAACCAGGTTCCCACAAGTTCCTAAGCAAAATATTATGACCAGCAAACAGGTGCAGGTAACTAGAGTAGCGGTATGGATAATTTCCTGAAAGTCTCTGAACGTCCCATTTACAGTGTGCAATAATGAGGAGTTGCTGAAGTTATCAGGGAGTTTCTGATCTACCAGATCTGGCTCTGCGTTAGTTAGGTTCATCTTTATATGGTGATACTTGTAAGGCTAGTGAGGATTTTGGAGCAAGTCCTTAACAGACTATGAATCATTTAGTAGCCATCTCCTCAGGATATGTCCATGGTAGATGGGTTCCTGTGCAAGGGAAACAAATGAACATGTATTTTTTAACTAGCAATGCAGCAACATTCACATTAGAAAATATAAGAGCTCATAATAAAAGCTTTAAGGTAACCACATTTAGCCATTAGTTAGCACTCCAATGTATTTGACTTCTTCTATCCCTCAACCTGAAAGCTAATTAAGGTTAACATGAATTTAAAAGTTCTTAACAGCAATCAATGTGCAATGCCTATGGATGCGCTGGGTTCTCACACTTCTGGTGGTCTGAAAGAATGCTCCCCTCATCATTGTTTACCCTCTTTATTTAAGTGACACTGCCACACCGCAAATGAAGTAGGTGTAAGGAACCGTTTATTTCTGCCTATTAGCAACCACGACGGTGCACTAGAAATCAATGAAAGAGAAACTCGTTTCCAATACGACTAGCTGCAACGGGAAGAAAATGCAGAAAAGCCACACACTACTTGATACATCATGCATCTTTTACATTTCAACAGTACGCATCTTACAGTCATGTGACAACAGCACAGCTAAATCACAGCCCCTCCCACCCCCATAACCACTTGCCAGTATAAACCTCTTTTTTTATTAATTTTACACCAGTTGTATTTTGAAAAATGCCGCAAATAAAAAGGCCAGTGGCCATCTGAATTCCCACTGAAATGTAGTTTTTTTTTTTAGACGACAACGGGGAAATCCTCTTGGTATGTTTAACGGTGTGCAGCAGAAACCGCACTTTACCAAAAAAAAAAAAACTGCGGTCATTATACATGATCATTTTAGTACATCTCTTACCTCTTTCTAGCTCCATGCAGTACCTTTGCTGGTGACTGACTCGACCCACTGCTAATTACGCTAAGAAACGTCAGCAAGCCGGGCCTCGATTTTCCCTGCTGCAGAAAGCTGTTTTTCCCTTGCTGGATGCAGGGGGAACGGGCTGTTGAAGTCATCATCGACGTACGGAATCAATCTCATTTCCAACTGCAGGGAGCAGGCAGGCGGGCAGCAGCAGTGAGTGCCTCTCTCTCATACTTCACATGGAGGGAGGGCGTCAGAAACGCGCGCACGACGAGTGTGCTGCTGCCTGCTCTGCATGCAAGACAAGAGATATGATGGGCAGTTCGTTCCCATGAGGCCTCGCAGAGACATATAATCTCCACTCTCTGCCTTTATACAACAGGTGTAGAGGAAAATACCATAGAATAAAAGCGATATACCATATATGTGGACCCACTTTGCAAGATATTTATGATAGATGCATTTTAGTGTATGTCACACATTTTGATAGCTAGCAAGGTTAGGTACTGGTGTGTTGGGTACACTACATCACCTAAGGCACAACAGGGTATGCAGTTTATGGGAATAATGCATGCCTGGGCATTTGTTAGGCAGCAGGTGTAGCAACACCTGAAAAGAGGATTATTCCTTGTGACCACACACCCTTGAGTATGTTATCCCTCTTATAATGTATTTATTTTTCAGTTTTTGACCAGGAAAGGTATACTAAGCTGTTATAGCTTGTTTCCAGGTGCATCCTGAGGGTGGGTTACATGGACCTGTTTTTGTTGACAAGGAATGTTGACCAGGACACAGGTAAACTCACCTACTCTTCTTCACTTACGTGCCATTGGATCTTTTACTTCCAGTGGGATGTTCTGGTGCATATGAATGGGTATCTCCAGCAGGAAAAGGGATGTGGTGCTGCCCCCATATAAATCGCTGGTAAGACCTCACCTTGAGTACTGTGTCCAGTTCTGGAGACCACATCTCAGGAAAGATATAGAGTGGAGGCAGTCCCGAAGAGGACTACCAAAATCGTGCAGGGTCTGTATCAAAAGCCCTATAAGGAGAAGCTTAAGGAGCTAAATATGTACACCCTAGAGAAGGGAGATGGGGGGATACAACAGGGACCTTTAAATACCTCATGGGGGTAAATCAGGTACAGGAGGGAGGTATTTTTCAGAGAAAATGGTGTCCTTGAACAAGGGGGCATATTGTGAAACTGGAGAAGAGTAAATTCTGGAAGGATCTGAGGAAGTACTTCACAGAAAGGGTGGTGGATGCCTGGAACAGCCCACCAGTGGAGGCGAAGACAGTGGCGGGGTTCAAAAATGCCTGGGGCAGGCACATGGGAATCATAGGGGTAGGGAAGAGATGGTGCCATAGAGCAAGTTGGGTCTACAGCAGAAAACGAAGGTATAAAAAAATGGACAGACTGGGTGGACCCAGCCGCCCTTATCTGCCATCACATTTTATGTTTCCACCTGGGTGATGGCCAGAGAGGACCTTGGTTTAATGGCTCATCTGAAGGATGGCACCTCAATTGTACAGCACCCCCTTATGCTGCACTACAGTGTCAGTTAAGGGTATTACCCCCAAGTACCTGCTGTGGGGCCAGAACCCATGACTATCTGATCTTCCATTGCCAGAGGCCAGCATCTTTCCTACTGAGCCACTGACACTGCTTTGCTTTGCTTTACTTTACTTTATTATGGGCTTTAGTTTGTTAAAAAAATACATAGTTCAATTGAAGTGTGTGGCTGTCAGAAAATAATCAATAGTCATGTGGCATGTTTTAACCAATGAGGTTGCAGGATGTTCATTGCTAATTTTACAAAATGGCATAATAAACAAATCAGAGAGTAGCTTTCACAAAGCCAAGCAAGCAGAAACAGTGGACTCTTCATACAGAAGCTATAACAAACAAACTAATGTATAAATCCAGTGTGCAATAGGCTGACTATGCAATTTATCATTACTTGTAAGGTGACAAGATATTTATAACGCTCTCGTGGCTCCGCTACTAATGAGTTATGGTCCTGCCCCCTTGCTTGGGAAGATAACGTGCATATTTTGAATTAGCCTGCTGCATGTCCCCTAAATATTTCCACACATCTAGGATAGAGCTGCTTTTACGTCACCAACAGAAGATGCAAGTTTAAAATGAACTAACCAGCAGAGGCTAAAAATGTTAGGTCAGGAGATGCCTAGACAGGCATCTTGCACAAGCTGTTCTTGAGCCCTATTACAAATGAATAAAGAGGATATTTTTGGATACTAATGTTTGCTTACATTGTTTCTTATATAGGGGACACCCTTATATGTTGTATCAGAGGGTGATATGTACTTAGATCCTATGTACAGACTTTTTGTTACTTGATTGTTATGTCTTGGAACCTTGGAAATACATACTGTAAATGTTCTTTTGCAACAAATATAAAGTATAACACAAATGAATAAAGACAGCAATAAAAGTAAATTTTGTGGGGTCACAAGTTTGTACAGTAGAGAAAGTGAGTGCTGACTTCTACCTTTGACTTTGTAATTTTGTTTCACCAGCAGACTTTTTATGCCACCTGCCAAGTTTTCTTCAAATGGCACACCATTTCCTTCAAATGTCATAGCAGTGTTCTTAGTGGTTTGCCAGACTTCCAGCTCCAAAATGCACACCAGTTATCCTTTCACAGCAGGCCAGTGCTATTGGTGTAATTTAAATTTGATCGTGTTATTGGAATTCATTTATTTTTTGCCATAAGAGTTCTTATTAAGATTTTCATTTTTTTTTTTTGCTGACACACAAATACAACATTCAAAGACTATCACCAATAAAAGATACATAGGGAGGAGAATGTTGATACAATAACGATTATAAAATGGGATAAAAAATGGGCATATTTGGTCATTACCTGTGCATTAGATCCATCTAATGCACAGGTACAAACAAGTACAGGGTAGTAGTAGGCAATAAGTCCCTGTTGATATAAATGCTCATTTGGAATGTTGACATTTCAAACAGCAGCCATTTTTTTGCCTCAGCTGACTTCTGTCATCTCACTGGCCATGAACACCAATCCTGCAGTCAACTTTGATGTAAATTTAATCAAACAAATGGAAAACAGCTTCTCAACAGAACAAGACTGAAAACCAGCCACCAATGGCAGAACTGACTGAAATTACAAATACAGTGAGTAAAATATATGCCAACCTATCAGCCACAGAAACAGACAGCATACAAGAGGGCATACATGAGAGTAACACTATTGAAACTATAGCCTGAGCTCTCAAAGTGTTTAACGATTGGATACGTGCCAGAAATATAACACTAGATTGGAAGACAACCCCTGTAGAAGAGCTAAATAATGTTTTTAGATGTTTTTACGCTGAGGTCTGTACTTCCACTGGTTCAGAATATGCCCTCAGTAGTTTTTCAGGAATCCGTCCGGCTTTAAACAGGCACCTCAACTCACTGGCAGTTGGTAGAAATGTCAATATTATCAGCGACCCTCAGTTTAAGTCAAGTAACACTGTATTTGTCTCAATAATGAAGCGTTATCGTAAAAATCAAAAATACACATCAAAACACCATGGTGCCATCACAAAAACAGACCTTGAGTTTATCAGGAATTCCTCAGTCCTGTCGCCGAACACCGTGCCTGGCCTGGCCTGCAAAGTCTGGCTGGATATCCAGCTCTATATGGCCAGGCGCAGTAGGGAGGGACTACGAGAAATGAAGGTGGACAGCATAGTAATTAAAAAAGATGAGTCCGGACTCGAGTATGCCACGTTGTCATACAACAAGCATACAAAAAACCACTGCAACCCCAATGAAATAAACAGAGAAACATACTGTGGCTGTATGTATGAAATTCCTGGATCTCCTATGTGTCCTGTCTCCAGCCTCCAAAAATATATAGCAAAACTGCATCCCGATGCTCCTTCTTTCTATTGCCACCCAAAACATCTGCCCCAACATTTCCTGGATACAACAACCACCTGGTACTCAAAAGAGCCGATCGGCATTAATTTCTTTTCGACTATGATGGCCCGAATCTGTAAAGAAGCCACACTGCTGAACCGCTACACAAACCATAGTGTTCGAGCTACAGCCGTTCAGTTGATGTCTGATGCGGGGCTCGAAAACAAGGCAATCATGTCCATTACCAGACATAGAAGTGAGGCTAGTCTCCAATCCTACTGGGCCCCATCAATGGACAACCAAAAACGCTGGAGCAGGATACTTGCACCAAGAAGCGAGCAACTGAAAGAATTTCCCAGTCCTGTTGCCAGAAATGCAGACATCACAACGCAGCCTGTATTCACAGTGCCACCTGCCGTCCAAGCTTCAGGGAATACACAGGGCACTTTCAACCTGATGAACTGCACTTTCAATGGGACAATAAACCTCATCGACCATGAAGCAAGTAAGTAATTATTAGCTCATTAGTGCTGGGCTGTTTTCTATGTATTTAAATGGTTTCTAATTGGTACATTTCTTTCTGTCCTACTGCAGCTATCCATCCCAGTCCTCCAGCACCTATTCAACCCACTGAGAACTCTCCAAGCAGCTCATCCTAATGAACCCTGATGACATTTCCAGTCATCCATCTGCAAAAGACTATTAAAACTAGATAGCTCAACTGTTACCTACTTAAACATCTTATAATAATACATTTTTTCCTCTCTCACATGCAGATCTATGAACTACTTTATGCAGTGGAAGGATATTTATTAAATAAAGCTATTTAAATGTATAAAAATGTATGAGACTTTTTCTATAAAGATGTAAGTGCAAGTACCCATTTTATAAGTGCAATAAGACACTCCGGGGTGTGAATTAGACATTTTTAATGCACGGTCAGGGGCTGAAGGCACTCGGCCCTCACAACGCCCCTGACCGTGCATTAGAAATGTCTAATGCACACCCCCTCATGTCTTATTGCTTACTTAATACATGGATATGTGTGTGTAACCAGAATTTACATGCACTCGAGGTGTGGGATGCTGCATAAACCACTGAGAGTGAAGGTGTGTGTAAAAGGTTTATATACACCCACCCATGTCTTATTTTTTATAACTAGTGAGAATTTTTTTATTACCTTGGCAGTTGAGTGACTAGTACTCGCACTTCTCACCGCAAGAGTTTGGTTGACACAGAGCAATTACAACCAGGTGGTTGTAACACATTTTTACAAACTGGTTAGCCGAGCATTAAAATGATCCCTAGTAATTATAATACCATAACTATGTAGCAACATAGAAACATAGCCAATGACAGCAGAAAAAGACCATTGATCTATCCAGTCTGCCCATAAAACCCTAACAAACCAAGGACATATTGTCCATACAGGATTCTAACCCACACTACCTACCTCCATGTTCCTCACTCTATCACTACCACCCTGAGCAACCACTAAGACCTTCAGTCTGTCCCAGTCGTGTTTGAAACCACTGATGGTTTTGGTGCCCATCACATCAGCTGGCAGATGGTTCCATGGCTCCACCACCCTTCTGCACAATCAAGTGTCTCACTTCCCTCTTGAACCTATCAGTTTCCACTAGTGAGACTGTATTCTTGATCTGCTACTTATGCTAAATAGCTCCTTGCAGTTTACCTTATTCATTCCTTTCGGGAACTTGAAGGGCAACAGTAGACAAGAAAATGTAGTTCCTATATTAACAGAGTGCCAACTTGTATGAACCTTTGTGAGTTGTCATTGCCAGTAGGTTGTATTTTGTTCTATAGAGAGGTTCCCTAGCAAGCCTTTCTTTGCAGGCTGCCCTCACAACACTGAGGGTGCTTAAGTCAACGTTGTTGGTGCTTGAGCACCCAAGCACCCATGCAGTTGACACCAATGAAACTACAAATAGAAAAACATCCTTTAATAATACCCAAATTGATGAAAATAAGTATGTTACAATGAAATTCATAAAAACAAATCAGATAAACAATTAAAGACCTGTGATAATACCTAAGACGGCTCATTTCGTCCTTTCAGAGGATCAGAGCATCCCTGGCCTACTATTATCAAATCTTTCTCTATCTTATACAGGAATATGGCCAAGTGGTAGTTAAACTTATCATCTGGGTACAATCAAAGTATCTTAAGAGGGCTGGGCATGTTTACAGCAAGTCCATCCGAGAGGACTGATGAGGTCAAGTAAGAGAAGCATTGACCCAATGATGCATCCCAGAGTAGAACAGGAATGTCAGGAGAGCCAAATTTGATCCTACAGCTACATCTCATTCAGGAACCAAGGAGGGAGGGCACAAACAGAAAAAAAATCACAGAGGAGCAAGTTCACACAATGAGTGTGGAGACACCGGGGGTAACAGTGGGTAGAGACGATCTAGAAAAGCAGATTCTGATCTGATACCAGAGCGAGGTGATCCCCATATAGAAAAACCAATATGGGCAGTTACAGACAAGTCCCCTATGTGGCAGCAAGGTGGGAACTCCTGGCGTGTGTTTCAGCATAAAGATCATCCAAATCTGTTTATATGCTGAAACTCGACCAATAGAAGCATATTCTAGCTATTTGCAGTAGCTGTCTGAGACAACAGGTTCTCCCATTCCTTTATCACCAATGGTTCCAGGTCCCTTCAATGGTGGAAGACAACCCATTTGGCATCTGCAAGGGGGCCATCAGTCCAGCTGAGCTGTGGGGTGGACAGTCCGCTTTCCCAGGGTGATAATCCCAGGATGGCTAAAGCTGGATCACAGACTGCCTGTATGGAGAATAAGGTCTGGCAAAGCACCCATACCCTCTCCCTGTATTTGTCCAGAGCCTGGCATGCCCACAGAATGTGGGTCAGAAAGGCTTGGGGGAGACATGCCTCCAAAAGTCACTATGTTCCATCAGGACCAGCCTCTACAGGGTCTGCAGAGCCTTATATGCTCTATGCAGTATTCTGTACTACAGAGTCTTTGCTTGAAGCTCTCTGTTGGCTTTATAGGCAGTGGTCCACACAGTATCCCATTCTTCCACAGAGATAGTGATGCCCAACTCTCATTCCCAGATTTCCCATGGTCCTGGTGTAGGGGAGGGTGGTTATAATTTATTCCTCAACTGGAGCAGTTTGCTTGCCATATGCTAGTTAGTGTGGATAGTATGTACCCACTTGTCAAAGTGCCCAGAGAGTGGAAGAACATGGCTGAGGCAACCTTCACCTGAAGCATATCAGCTGTAGGGACCTCCAAAAATAGGTTTGGGGTATATCATACAGGGCTTGTAAAGCCTCAAATGAGTATAAGACTCCCACAGAAATATGAGTCTTTGAGTGCCAAATGCCAAGGCATCACCAGGATTCAAGTTTGAATGGCCTTTGATCTTTTATAAGGCATTGGTTCAGCCATAAAGGCCCAAAACAGGAGTGCTTACCTCCCATACCATTAGTGTTATGCACTTCACCCATACCCACCAGCTGAGTCTGGAAGAGAGAGAGGAATTTCAGCCCAAACACTAGTCTGGCAATATCAAGGCCACCTAGTGAGGCACATTACTTTGATAAGTCTCCAGGGAGCTCCAGCTGGAAGGCAATTGTCTGCCACATGACCATGCCCTTGTGAAGAAACTGGATATTGGGTAGGCCAAAGCCTACCTCACTCCAATGTCCCTGCAATGTCTGAAGCCTAAGTATGGTGGTTTATTTGCACAAATGAAAGCAGATACTTTAAATGTTAGTGCTCAGAAAAATGCATTTGGGATCTGGATGGAGAGGTTAGCTAAAATACATTGAATTTTGGGAACATATAGTAATCAAATGAAGGGCACTGACTCTGCCCCAGAGTGACAGGAATAGAGTACCCCATTTACAAATGTTCTTATCCATCTTGTCGAACATCAGTTGTGTATTTGCAGTGACAGTATCTCTTACAGTAGACTCAACCTTAACTCCCAAACACACCACCCCTGCTGGAGCCCACAAGTATGGGCTCACCTGAAACATGTTTTGGTTACTTACAGAGTCCATGGGTAACACTTAAGATTTGGAGCTGTTCAACTTGTAACCAGAGAACTTAGAATATTCTTGAATGATGTACTCCAACACTAGGAAAGAGGCAGGGACATCTGCTAAAAATAGGCAAACATCATCAGCAAATAGTACGATTTTATGCCATGTCTCAACCATCTAACTCCCTTGGAAATCAAATACTAACCTGATTTTAAGTGCCAAAGGTTCAGTCACCAACAAAAACAAATACTGGGATAATGGGCATCCCTTCCTCTTTCCCCTGCCCTGATTAAACTGAGCAGACATAACAGAATTAGTTACTGCCACAGAGGGATGGTGCTACAGCAGGTGCACAAGGTTTGTAAATTCAGATACCATTCCAAAGCATTACATGGCGTCAAATAGAAATGCCCACTCCACCCTGTCAAATGCTTTTTCAGCATCCAATGTCAGGGTGGCAGTGGGCTGACAAAAGGACTTGGCCTCCCACTGAAGATCTAGAGTTTGATGGAGGTTATCAGTTCCTAGACATTCTGGGATAAAGCCCACCTGGTCAGGATGGATAAGAGTCCCTAAACCCTCCAAGCTGTCCCGCAAGTATTTTTTGCAAAAAAGTTAGCATCTACATTTGTTAAAGAAATGGAACAAAACTGAGAACACAACACTCTATCCTTCCCCTTCTTCAGAATTAGTGTAATCAGAGCTTGGCTGGGGAGGGGGAGACTTTTTCCCATGCTGCACTGAAAACCTGAGTCAGTTAAGGCACTAAGATGTGCACAAATGAAGAGTAAAACTCAGTGGGGTTGCTGTCAAGACCAGGCAACTTTCGCCGTGACATAGATCTGTAGCATGTCACTTCTTTCATTGCGAATAGAAGCATCAAGGTCCTGTTTGCTTCTGCTGCCACTTGATGCAAAGTAATATTGGTATAAAATGTGGCATATTGATCTTGTGTTGGAGTACTCTCCGAGAAATATGAAGTCTGGTAGTAATGGAGAAATTCAGCATTAATTTACTTGAGGAAAGTGGCAGTTTTGCTCCTGAGTGGTCTGAAGGTCCGGAGTGTATTTTTCGATTTCACGGGTTTTCCCGGGTTGCTCTCTCTCTCTCTGTCCTCCAGGTAAGTCTGGTTAAGGTGGAATGGTGCATTCTCGACTGGATGTTATAAAAGATTCTTTGCTCTCCAGCAGCTAATCACCTGTGTTTTGGTCAGAAACTCTCTATATGTGCAAGAAGGGTGGCAGACTCCCTACTAATGCCAGATGCTTTGATATAAACTTTGCTCCAGCCATTTTTGCATTGGACTTCATCGGCCTGCATCCAGTCTGCCTCATTGTCAATCAGCCATTCAACCGCCAGTGCAGCCAATTGTTTCTTGTCTCATTAAAAAACAGCCAGTCCCTGAGCAGTGGTGCTGTGCAGTGGCTGATCAGCTGTGTTTCAGGTCAGAGACTGTGTATGTGTGGGGTTGGGTGGGGGCAGACTCTCTACTAACCCCAGATAAACTGGTACAAACTTTGTTCCAGCCTGCATCCACCCTGCCTATCAGTAGGCCATTCAACCACCAGTGCAGCCGATCACCTTTTCAGAGGGCAGGCACAGTTTGATTAAAAACCAGCCAGTCTCTGAGCAGCAGCGCTCATTGCAGTGCTCAACAGAGTGCAGTCTGCTGAGTCAGCTATGATAGCTGTACTGTAACTGTAGCCAGGACGCCTGGTTGTTGCTTTTCTCAATTTTATTTGTTTTTATTATTAGTTGTTTTGTTTTAGGAATGTTTATTAATATGTTTTTATTTTATTTGATATAGAGTATCTTTGGAGGAGAGCTGAAAATGCTAAGTATTTACAAGAGCAGTATCCACTAGAGACTTTACACTACATGCTAGGTCTAAACAAATATTTGCATTTCAATTACCTCCTAAAATCAGTTTTATCACATTGGAGGATCTGAAGCAGCACTGTTTCTGCTTTCATTGAGCCTTAACTAACTGGCAATTTACTTTACCAGAACAACAATTTAAAATACTATCGACCGAGAATTCATTAATTCAAATGGACTATGAAATTGTAATAAACCTTTTGTTAATGTAGGGAATATCCATTCAAATCCTAGCCCTTTTAATGCTATCTTTTCTTCTATCAACTCAACCGAAGGCAGTAGTTTACAGATGGCTCACTTAGATATCAGGTAAACTAAACCAACTTGCAGTATGAATTCAGCAACACGAACTTGATGTAGTCTCTTTTTCAGAGACATGGTTAACTCCTCAGATTAAAGACTGTGATTTGATTATCCCTCGGTATCAGTTTTTCAGGGGTGACAAATTAGGGCTACGTTAATTCATTCTGGTCAGAGTACTCTGTGACAACTCACCCCCTACTGTTAGCTCCAACATCATTCAGCCCCCTGTACAAATTACTCCACGACAACCCCCCCAATATAAATTTTATAACATCAACTCCAGGGGGAGTAAATTGGGAACAAATTGTGCAGGGAGCCAATTGGCACAAGAGGCAATAGTTTAGCGTGAGTTGTCGTACAGCATATTAACTAAAGCAAATTGACATGTCACCATAGATCAGAAAGGCAGGGTGGGGGTTGTTGGTTTTATATCAGGAAAAACATTAGAGCCAGTAGACTGCAGTTTTTTTTTTCAAACCACCCCAGTTGTGAATTTCTTGCACTTAATTTAATCTTATGATACATATAAATTTAGTAGTAGCAACTGTATCTTTTTCCTAATACTTGTAAAATTTGTTTTAAACATTTTTTTAAATTACTACAAAGAGCTGAACAAAAATCATGAAAAAATTGTCTTTAGTGATTTTCATATTGATTAGCCTACAATAAATGGTAGATACTATAGAGATTCACTATAAGATAGATACAATATTGTTTTTTAATTTTTATACAGGAACAAATTGTTAGGGACAAGCCCTATTTTCAACAAGTGCCCTATACAGTATAAAAACATTTAACAACAAATTCAACAATTATCCACATGTAACACAAATAAAGTTAATGCACAGACATACAACAAATTGATTAATTACATAACACTGATCCCAAAATGTCATGTGTAACAGTCACATGATTTAAAAACATAACATAAGAATAAGAATGTATCGGCAGAAGGGGACAGTATGATCCATCTAGTCTGCCCAGATTGCCTACCCCCATTCTGTTCTTCTTCTGAGATTACTGCAGTACTTGTCCCACGCCAGCTTAAAAGCAGTGACTGCTTTTGCCTCCACAACCTCTGGTGGTAAGCTATTCCAAGGGTCCACCACCCTCTCTGTGAAGTAGAACTTAGGAATGTTGGTTTTAAGCTTACCCTCAGTTAGTCTGAAACTGTGCCCCCTCATTCACGTGGTCTTGTTTCTGTGAAAGAGGTTTTCTGCTTGTACATTATTTATGCCCTTTATGTATTTTAAGGTTTCTATCATATCCCCCATTTCTCCTTTGCTCAAGGGAGTACATTGTTAGTCGCTGTAGTCCAAATTCATATTGCTCCTGGTGCAGTTCCTGTACCATTTTAGTAGCTCTTCTCTGTACATCCTCCAAGCGGTCTATGTCCTGTTTTAGATGTGGCCTCCAAAACTGTACATAGTACTTGAGATGTGGCCTCAGCAAGGACCTGTACAGAGGGAGTATGATCTCTCACATCCTACTTGTAATGCCCCTGACAATACATCCGAGGTTGCTACTAACTTTCTGAGCCACCTTTTCACATTATCTACCTACCTTTAAATCTTCAGAAATAAGCACTCCAAGGTCCCATTTGAGTTTTGTTTCTGTTAATTGTTCACCATCAAGTGTGTATGTTTTCCTTGGGTTTCTTTTACCTAGGTGCAGGACCTTGCATTTTCTGGCACTGAATTTCAACTGCCAGTCCCTAGACCATGCTTCTAGGCTCTTTAGATCTGCTTCCATTGCTGCCATTCTTTCAACTGTATTTACCCTGTTGCAGAGCTTTGTGTCATCTGTGAACAGGCATACCTTACCCTGCAGACCATCAACAATGTCATTGATAAATATATTGAAGAGGATTGGGCCAAGGACAGATCCTTGAGGTACACCACTGATCACCCCTCCCTCACCGGACAGTGTTCCATTGACTATGACCCTGTGCGTTGCATTGTGGAGCCAGTTTTGAACCCACTTGACTATTTTGTGCCCTAACTCAGAGTGCTGTAGCTTATTGACCAATCTTCTATGGGGAACAGAGCCAAAGCCTTGCTGAAATCTAGCTAGACTATGTCTGCTTCCCCTCCCTGGTCCACTATTTTGGAGACCCAGTCAAAGAATTCAATCATATTCATTTGACATGACCATCCTGCTGTAAATCCATGCTGTTTAGTATCTAGCTGCCCTGTTTCTGTAAGGAACTTCACTATTCTTTCCTTAAGTAGGGACTCCATAAGCTTCCCCACTACCAAGGTCAAGCTCACTGGCTGGTAGTTTCCAGCTTCTTCCCTGCTTCCACTTTGTGCAAGGCTACCATTGTGGCCCTTCTCCAGTCCTGAGGTATTTCCCCACTCTCTAGAGACTGTGTGAATAATTCTGACAGTGGGCCTGCAATTTTCTGTGCCAGCTCCTTCAGAATTCTAGGGTGGATTTCATCTGGGCCCTTTGCTTTTAATTTGAGATGCTCTTTTAGGTCACTGTGTCTTGTAAATGGTCCAGCATCTGCTTCTATGGTGAGTCTGCCTGTGCTCTGCACTTTGGGTCCATTGCCATTGTCTTCTTTTGTGAAGACTGAGCAGAAGAAACTGTTTAGAATCTTTGCTTTTTCGTTGTCATTTTCTGCCTGTTTGCAATCCTTGGTTGCTATTCTTATAATGCCTCCTTTTGTTTTTCTTTTTTCTTTGATGTATCTATAAAAAGTTGACACCCTTCTTCACTCCTCATATGATTCTCTCTTCTGGCTGGGCTTTGGCTGCCCTTACTGCCTTCCCTGCTACTTTTAGCTTCATTTTGTAGACTTCCATATCTGCCTCATTCTTAGTATCCTTGAATCTCAAACATTTCCTTTTATCCTTTATTTTTTTTTGCTACATCCTTGATGTACTATAGTGGTTTCCTTCTTTTTTTGACTTAGAGATCTGCTTCGTGCACTGGGCAGTTACTGTGAGTACAGCTTCCTTCAGGGCTTTCCACCTCTGTCCCACTGTGCCTCCTGTTTCCTTGCTAAGTATTTGTTTTATGGAAGCCCTCATTTTAGTAAAGTTGGCCTTCTTGAAATCCAGGACCCTGAGTTTGCTGTGGCTGACTTATGGTGGTGGTGATCCAAATGGTCTTATGGTCACTGGTACACAGAGTGCTGCCCACCACTGTGTCAGAGATCTTGTCACTATTTGAGAGCATGAAGTCCAGGATGGCTTCCTCTCATGTTGGTGTGGTCACCAGCTGTTCTAGTCCTGCTTCCTTTAGAGTTAGGAGGAATTCTCTGCTCCTTTCCATAGAGGCGGTGTGTGAGAGCCAGTCCACATCCGGGTAGATTGAAATCACCAACCAGCAGCAGTTTTCCTTTGTCTGCCATCTGTAGGATGGCCTCCAGTAATTCCCTGTCCAAGTCTTTATCCTGGGCCAGGGGTCTGCATATAACCCCAACTCAGATAGGGTACTTACTTCCTGCTCCAAGAGTGACCCAGAGGACCTCCGCTTTGCTGCTGTGTCCTTGGGTTTCCGTAGCATTGATGCTGTTTTTTATATACATTGCTACCCCTCCACCTTTCTTACCTTTGCAGTCTCTTTGGAATAGTGTGTATCCTGGGATAGCTACATCCCAGGTGTGGTTCTCAGTGAACCATGTCTCTGTGACTGTGACCCAGTCCAGGTCTGCCTCCACCATTATGGTGGTGAGATCCAGGATTTTGTTCACCAGGATGTGAGCATTGATGCACAATGCTCACCTTCCTTGGTTAGAACTGATCACTGTGGAGCTTCCCTTTTTCTGTATACTTGCAGGAGATGTTATCTTTATACTAAGTAGCCTTATAGGGTCCTTAAGTATGCCGATAAGGTGTGCGTTAGTGTTGTCTTGATCTGGTTTTGTGTTCATAGGAGACTGTTGGGCAGTGGCAACAGTTGTCCCCTGTGGTTTCTTGGGTGTTGCTGCCCACTCCCCATTAACTAGCTTAAATGTATGTAATATTTTTTTAAGAGCAGTCTGGAATGCACTGAGGGAATTTGTAGCTTTTGTATCGCCGGGCAACTTATTCCAAGATTTTGCAACACTCGTCTGTAATATCATATTTCCATATTTGTTATGTACATGTATATAGGGCAGACTCCAATACTTAGTTCTTAATAGCTATTTCTCATTTTGGGGAATTTTGGTTATTATATGATTTCTTAGATGGTGAACAAATTTTGATTTTAACAATTTAAAACACCACATAAGCCAATTGCACTCACTCTTGTTTTTTGGCCAATTCAGTATTGCATAGATTTCACAGTGATGTGTACCAAATTTATTTGAATTTGCAAATCTTGTCAGTTTATTGTACGTGCAGTCGGTTTTTTTGAAAGCCTTTTTAGTCAAATCCTGTACAACAGGACGCCACACTGTACTCTAAGATGGGATTAATATGTGTTTAACCAATTTAACTCTAGGTTCTTTAGATCAGGGGTTCTCAAATGGTGAGGCCAGCCTCCCTGGGGAGGCCCCAACCTGTTCCAGGAGAGGCTCGAGCAAGCCTTGAAAAAGTATTATATTTCAATTTCTAACTTTATAGATTTTGTGCGAAGGGATAAGGCAAACTGAAAGAGGATAATAGTAGGTGAATATATGTATTTATTCACAAGTCTGTGACCAGGGACGGTACTGTACACTGAGCCATGGCTTATATCAGGTGTACCCAGGGAAGGGTAGTGAGAGAATACAATTCAAAATGTAACTGCAGACCACTCAAGCAACACAAAATGAATAAAAGTACAAACAAATTAAGAACAATAAACTAACAATACGAGGAACAATTGATCAATTAGACTGGCCGCAGAACTGTCCAAATACAAGGGTTAACCATACAGGTACTAAGAATAAGAGCAGGAGGGAGCAAAATGATCCCTGAGAAGTTGCTTAAGGGCTGGGTGAGAGGGAGAGAGGCAGAGGTCAGCATGAAGGTTATTCCAGTTAGAGGGGAAACAGAAAAAGCAGTCTGACCCATGGAAGTATGGCAGTAAGGGGTAACAATGGTTTGAGAGTCAAAATATTGGAGCAAGTAGATTGTGCTGTTTGGGGGGGGGGTTACAATAAGCTTAATAACATGAGAACCAGCTATGCAATGAGGTTTCAATTTATTCCTGATGTACTGTGAAAAGTAAGCTATTTTACTATGGGGAGGCCCAAAAATATTTCAGTATTTTGGGGGAGGCTCAAGATCTTTTCCATGGCTTAGGGGAGGCTCACTATGACAAAGTTTGAGAACTGTTGCTTTAGATAAACAAAGGGGCACTCTACATAAAGTGTCAAGTTTTTGATTTGCCTTTTTAATTTGATTTGCCTTTTTAATCAGCAGGTTACTCGGTGTTACTCGGTTTTAGTAAGGCAGAAGTTAATATGTTCTATGAGTCAATTTCCTGTCAGCTTGGATACCTACATATCTATAACTGTTTACATTAATCAATTTTTGCCTATTTTTGAACTGTATGTCCAAAATCTGCTTTTGTAATGTGTTTAACTTTAAAGAAAAATAAATGCATTGTGTTTTCTTACATTTAACAAAAGTCCTGATTTTGCAGACCATGTTTCCATTATAAGAAGAGCATTTTGAAACTTGTGGTATGTTCCAAGATGACCCAGCTGTAGGCAGACACCACCAACACTGTGTCATCAGCATACAGCCGGACCTCACTGTTTCCCAAAACATTTGGAAGATCATTGACATTAATACTGAAAAGCTTTGAATCCACTGGATGCAAAATAGAGCTGTTGGACTCCCCTTTTAACATCTCCTTTGCTTTTGAGATAACAAATCCCTGGGTAACACATTGTTTTCTGTTAGACAAATAGGAATTGAACCACTTTAAGGGTTCCTCATTCACCCCCCAATTTTAATATTCTGTTCAGTAGAATATGATTCAACAGATCAAATGCTTTGCTGAGGTCCATGAACACAGCCCCCATGCACAATCCAGCATCCCAAAGATTTGGCTACCAGATTATTAAACCCCACTAGGACCATGCCCGTAGACCTCCCCACCCTAAACCCATACTGATACTCAGTCAACAGTTCCTATTCTTAAAGGGACTGGTAGAGCTGTCCATGAACTGTACAAGCTTCTCCAGCACTTTGGACAATGTGGGTAACAGGCACTTGGTCTATAGTTTGAAGATGATGACCATCCCTTAAAAACTGGTACAATTTTCCAGATTTCCAAAACTCTAGAAAAGTGGAAAATTCTAATTCAAGTGAAAGAGGTGAGCCAAAGTTGGAGCTATGATATCAGTGCCCATTTTTTTAAATTTTGTTTAAATTCCAGCAATCCTTGGGCTTTGTGTACTTTTCATTCATTCTGCTCCTTTAGTGCTTCTTTTACAGCAATTTTACCAAATCTAAATGGGTTCTATGCTTTACATTATTATCCACACTACACCTGGCACTAGAGAAACCAGTCCCATAAACCTTGATACATTCTAAAGACTCAGTCTGTAGGTCACTCAATTGTAAATCAGATAACTCAACAAAATAATGGTTCAAAATTTCTGATACCTTAAACTGTTCTTCTATTGCAACATCATTTTCTATTAATCTCATCTGTGATCTAAATCTCACTGGGTTCTGCAGTTTTACATACTGTAGTTACAGTATTTCTTTGGGTCCTTTGCCTGGTCAATGTTTGTTGCATAATATTTTGCTGTATTTTTGCTATTCTGATCTGACCTGTACATTTATTCAGCCATTTTTTTAAAGATTCCAATCCTCTAGCCTTTTGGTCTGTCTTACGTTCCTCCAAATTCTTTTTTTTTTATCATAAGATGTTTTACTCTTCTCTAATACCCAAGGTACTGTACATGATTTTTGCAGTGAGTTTTCTGTATTCTAGGTGCATGTAAATTACATACTGTAATAAATGTTTTGGTAAAATCCTGTATAGCTATGTCTAAGTCTGGAATGAGTTTGTATCTGTCCCATTTTACCATTTGCAAGCTACTGTATGTCTAAAAGAATTCAGGTTAATATGTTTCATATCTGTCATCCAATAGGTCATAGGCCTGGTAATTGTTGGCTTAATCTTTTTTTTTTTTTTGTGGCATTTAATTGGATAATGGTCACCTAAATTTAATGGCAAAACTTCTAGAGATTGTACTTCTATCCCTTCTGATATAAACAATAAATCTAATACAGAGCCCTGATTTGCCATTTTTGTGCAACAAATAGGTTTTTGGATTACTTGCGTAAGTCCCTATATCAAAGCTGTTACCTAATGTTTCCTCCAATCTGTGCCCAGTCTGCATTAAAATCACCAATCAAAGCTAATCCCTTGGACTCAGTTTTCAAAGGGTGACATAGGGTTTGTTTCAAGACCTGAGTCAACCCCATTCTTTGGTGCATCTGCATCAAACTCCTTTGATGCAACTGCACCTGATTTTAGTACATCGGGCACAGTTGCGACAATTTCCACATTTTATGGCAGCTTGCACTAAATATTTGGTCCAAGACCCATATAAAGGGTCCCCCAAATGGCATAAGTTAGACCAGGGAAATGCTAGTCTAACTTGCAGCATTTGTCCCTCAGGATTGAAAATCCTGATTGCTGGCTGGGAGAATGCAGCAAGCAGGCTGGGAGAAGTATTTCCTCACATCTCTCCTGAATCTACCCTCCTCCAGCTTCATAGCACAGCTCTTTGTTCTTGTACATCTTTTTTTTTCTGAAAAATACCTTCTTCATGTACCTTATTTACCCCCATAAGGTATTTAAAGGTTTCTATCATATGCCCACCCCTCCTCTCTTCCAGGGTGTACATATTGAGTTCCTTCAGTCTCTCCTCATAGGGCTTGTGATGCATACCTGCACCATTATAGTTGCTCTCCTCTGGACCACCTCAACTCTGTTTATATCCTTCCAGACATGTAGCCTCCAGAACCATACACAGTACTCTAGGTGGGGTCTTACCAGTGATCTATACAGAGGCAGCACCACCTCCCTCCTTCTGCTGGTGATACCTTTCCTTATGTATCCTAGCATCACACTAGCCCTTCCAACTGCTTTATCGCATTGCCTGGCTAACTTTCAGTCATCTGAGATTACTACCCCCAAGTCTCTCTCCTGCTTGGGGATCATCAATAACAATCCACCCATTTTATTTTATTTCATTTATTTAAATTTTTGGATACAGCCTTTGAGCTCAGAGCTCATTTATGAAGGTTCCATGTCAAGGAGAACAATACAATGGTAGACAAGCATATTGGGTATACAGTAGCAAATATAAATTTACAGAGCACATGACATCAGTAATCAAACCAAGAACAAGTAACTCTTCCCCTGGGTTTCTGTGCCCAAGTGCATTATTTTGCACTTTTTCGCATTAAAACCCAGCTGCCATATTTATAACTACTCCTCGAGTTTTCTCAGGTCTCTGCACATCCTTTCCACCATCCCCCCAGAGTATCCACCCTATTGCAGATTTTGGTCTCAGTTACAAACAGGCAAACCTTCTCCTCCAGATCCTCTGCAATGTCACTTATAAAGACATTACAAAGGACCAGTCACAGCACCAGTCCCTGAGGCACCCCGCAGGTCACTCTTCCCTCCTCAGAGTGAACTCTGTTTACTACCACCCTCTGCCGCCTATCCCCCTAAACAATTTCTTACCCAGTTTGCCACCTTTTGACCTATTCCTAGGCTACTCAGCTTACTTAATAGTCTTCTGTGTGGAACTGAGCTGAATGCCTTACTGAAGTCTAGGTTGGCCACATCCACCACTCCACCTGAATCTAATTCCTTGGTCACTCAAAGAAATGTATCAGATTCGTTAGACATTACCTCCTACCCATGAATCCATAATGTCTCAAGTCTTGTAACTAATTTGGTTGTAGATATTCTGCTAGCCTCTCCTTCAGCAGTAATTCCATTAACTTTCCCACCACTGATGTGAGGCTAACTGGTCCTATAATTGCCAGCCTCCTCCCTGCTACCACTTTTATGAAGTGGGACTACATCTGCCCTCCTCCAGTTCTCCGGACCCACACCTGTTTCGAGTGAGCTGTTGAATAGTACTTTCAGAGGTGCAGCCAGTACCTCTCTGAGGTCCCTCAATATGTAGCTACTCCCCGTTGTTTAAAGTTGTAGGCACGGATATGGCCTTCCCACTCATGTACTACATAAATGCTATGCCTCCTTTAAGGAGAGGAGCATTTCTTGAATAAGGATGACATCACAGCCCAAATCTTTAAGTTTAGCCCGGAGTTTGCTACTCTTTACTGGGCAATTAAGTCCCTTGACATTCCATGACATGAGTTTAATACTATCAAAAGAAGTAATAGTGTATTGCACCGAGAGCACATAATAATGCAGTTCTCAAAGTAACGCCCCTCTTCTCCCTCCCCAGTCCCACCCCCTGATCCCCAATAAGCCAGTAAACCACCCAGAGAAGAAACAAAAACATTAGTCCCATAAAATTAGGTACCAGGCATATGTCTCCCATAATAAGTGCCCAGAACAATTAATGTCTTAACCTAAACATCATTCCAGAGCACAAAGGGTGAATACTCTGTAGAATGAACATGTATAAGGGTAAAAGAAATTAAAGCATATTTCAAATGGTCCCAATTGGCTAAGACAAGCCAGATACCTTCTCTAACAGGTGGTATGGGTAGCCAGAAGGTATAGCACACACACAAAACCTGGTAGTTGCCAAGAGCAGGACAGCTCAGCCAAACCCTGAAACTCACCCCACAATCATACACAAGTAAAAGAGCCTGTGTGGCTGCCCAGGAGAGTGCAACTGGAGGGATTAACCATAATGTAACAGTAGCCCAGCTTCAGGCATAGAAAGGAAAGTCAATATAAGGACACAGACATGCCCAGGGAATCCCAACCATGCCCCCCCCCCCAGCCACAACTGGGCACATAAATCATTTCCCCCAAATACACATGGAATAGCACATGGTTAACAGCAATGTAGAACAGTTCATAACATAGCTTCTTGTAAACTGAGACAGCCAGGGACAAAGGCATTCTTCTGCACCCCTCCTGCTTCTATGTCCATCAGCATACATGATATGAAAAACATTGCCAGAAAGGTGACTAAATAAACCAGTTCAGTGGCTGTTATGATCTGCCCTGGCAAACCTAGCAAAGGCACCACAAAAGAAATACAGGGCACAAATAAGAAAAGTCACTGCCTGCAATAATGCTTGATGGAATAAGCAGATGGTATAGGACCCTCCTGATTCCAGTTATGATCAAGGGCCAAACTGTAGCCAGTACAGTCTCTCAGTCCCAAACACCAGCCACCAAGAGTTTTTTTAAGCTCCCTTTTCAAAATAGGTTCTTTGTGTTGATAGCATAATAACTTGAAGATGAGTGGACAAGATTTGTCAGTCACTGGGCTATTTTTAGTGCAGCACACACACAATGAGCCCATTATATCGTAAAATCATATTCTGTACCCACGGTGAGCCCCAGCCAATCAGGAAGAATACTATGGAGGTATGCCATAAAGTCCTTCCCTTCAATCTTACTGAAACTGACACAAGTTCATATAGCAGTCTTGGCTCTCCAAGTCCTCCACCTTTTTGGTACACCAGTCTGTCTGTTTTTCTTCCACCTAAAGCCTCCATCCTGGTCCAGCAGGGCTACATCAATCATGAAGAGCCTTTTTTTATCTGCATTACCTAGTTGGCCAAATGACATAGAGGACTGAGGCACTGCAGAGCACCTTACCTCTCCAACGCTGGTGACCCAAGTTCAGGAATGAGCCTGGGTTGCCGGGGGTCAGCCGGGGGAGGATGGACAAGAAAAGGCATGAACAGCCACCTGGCAGCTCTCCTCTCCTGATTCAATGAGGAAAGCTGTCCCAACTCTTGGCTGCCACCAGGTGGAGGTCCAGTGGCGGCATCAATGCTCAAGTGGCTGGCATTATGCTGGGTGGGTGTAACAGGGCTGGTGGTTCTGCATCACAAGTGCACCTCATTGCGCATGCATGACCGTGTTTGCCGTAGTTCTGGGGGGGCAAAAATAGGAGGAAAATGGACAGGGGGACCAGGCTTCAATGAAGCCCTGCCCGAGGCACCACAGACCACCCTGCCAGGACAGCAGGAGGAGGAGGAGGAAGGTGAGGAAGAGGTAGGAATCCGGTCAACAGTACCTGGGGATAGGGCTGATAGCCGACCTGGTCCCCACCGAAGTAGCATAAAAATCTTTATGGAAAGAAAAATAGCGATAACTACCTGTGTTTCTGTAACAGTCTATCTGATTGACTCCTTGTTCACTGCTATAAGCTCCAGTAGCTATGCCTACCTCTCCAGATCAATCTGAAGTTTAGCATGGTTATCTTATGTCACAGCCATCTTTGCTTCAAGAAGTATCAGGCTTGGTGGGTATCCAGTGATGATAATGATTAAAAATGAGCAACTGCAAAAACAGTGACTCATTTTTAGCACTATCATCATGCGCTACCCTGCAATGGAACAGTGAGGAGAGCGACCAGAAGGGGAGAAATAGGGAGGTGGAGGGGAGATAGGAAGGAGGATTTAGGTAGGGAGGAGAGCCTGCTGCAGCCAAGCCAGTCCTGTGGTGTGGTGGTGAGGGTGGCTGGCTCCGGAGCAGTAGGCACTGGGTTCGGGCCGGACCGGAGGAGAAACATTTTACCATTGCTTGCGGATGCCATTTTTTTTTTCACCTGCACTGAGTTTTGCCCCCTTCTCAACATGCACCCCCCTGGAATTGGTACTCTAAAAGCAGGAGGGTGCAGGGACAAAGCACAAAAACACTAAGTGTTCCCAGAATTGGGGTCACTGAGAATTGTATTTTGCCGATATGCTTTTTGGAGATATACACACACCGTAATAGTAATTGCTATTTTGCAATCACTATTATGACATGGAACCAGCCTGGTGCTGTGAGCTCAAGTTGTTTCTTTTCTTTTTTTGACTTACTATGCTTTTTATCTTCTGGTGATGATCCCTCTTTCAGCCTCCCTGTCCTTGCAGATGGACCCCAGAATCTCCCACCACAGTGCCCCCTGGATTGTGCGCCAGAGGTACCAAGTTACGGTTGTGGAGGGGACCCAGGTCCGCCCCAGGGTGTGGGCTTCATTTCTTGCACAGCATCAAGTTGTTTTGTTTTTTTTTCATTTTCAGAGGGTTGGATACTCCATCAAAACGATTGCTATCAGCTGACATACTCTGTACCTTCTATAAAAAATTGATTTTGCCACAGTGGGTAGCCAGAAAATCAATGGATGGGGTGAATTCCCCAGGAGATAACCAGAGCTCAGAGATTAAGGGTACATCTAAGGCAGGTGCACACATGGTCTTCCACTGGAATGAAGATCTACTACTGGCATACCAGGTTCTCCACATGGTGACATGATGGTGCTGTCATGGTTAACTGCATTTCAGTACTCTAAATTCAGTACCGGGGTGTGGAGGGGTTGTGGGATAACAGATGGACCACACACCAAGCTTCAGGTTCAACACACAATCTGTGTGTGATGTTTATTCAAAATACAAGAAATAACCTTCTGCAATGGCGTATTTCTTCTTCAGTACATCAGTTTGCAGCAAACAGACTATGTATGTCCTTTCTCTGCACTTAGCCAGCACCTACTGACACTGATCTCTGATCCAACTTACCAGTTGAAATACAACCTCCACCCCTGTGGGGGCCCAAAAAAAAAAAAAAACTATAGACAAAGAACCTCAATGCAGAATCTCTGAAAGAAAGGTTACCCCAAAGGGCACTGGTAACAAATCAAGTTTCAAAGAAATACAACATCATACCTACTTCCATAATGCAAAGCATCATGGAATATATGCAAATCACCATGACATTTAGACTTGTTCAGTTTACAGCAATTTACATGCATTTTAAACAGCACAACTAACTTAATTTCCATAATAGTCACCTAGTACTTTTTACCATTATCAAAAACACCTAGTGCCATGGTATTTTCAACATTTACAAGTTTCATAAACATAAGGTATATACATCAAGGTATTTTATAACATAATGCTATTTCATACTAAATCCAACAACAATAAACACAACCTGTTTTACATACACTTGGAGGTCACCACAATAACCTTCCTGTATGAGGACTTGAGAGGGAAAAGGAAAATGAAAGAGGACACCATAGCATAGTCAAGAAAGGGGAAGGGGTGCCCATAGGTGGCCATCCTTATGGACCAGAAATAGTAAAGGATAGAATAGACTAAGAAATAGAAGAACTGTTGCAACAGATTTAAGAAACGGTCGGTCCTCAAGAGTGGTAAGAGCTCCCTGTCATATATCCCCCACCTTAAGAGGGAAGCAGTTATTGCAGATTGCTTACCACCTTCCTGTCCCCAGGAAGGGATGGAGCTTCCACCCGTCCATCTTCAGAAGCTCTGTCTCAGGGTCCCTATTAACGATAAACATTATATCATAAACATAGTGGATATCATCATTCTTTACCCTGAGGCATTAACACATTTCTCAACAGAGACTAATGGTACCTTCCCATCTCCTTTTAAGGGACACTCTGTCATATTTCTTAACCAAAAAATCTGGACAATTGTAAAGTCCAGTACAACAGAAAGACTTTCTTTGGGGGTGAGTAATTACCTGCTCCAACCCCACCAGACATGTCAGTTTTAAGCAGGGGCCCAGTCCCAGGTTCAGCTCCTCTACATAAACCCACTATGTCTCTTGATTCATTTCACTTGCTACAGATACAGACACCTGAGGGTAGACACTCTTTTGGTGTTACCCCAACACGGGTTCCAATCCATTTTGTACCCATCTCTTCCTTTGTAGGCTTTTCATAAAAAAAAAAAAAAACATAAAACACATGTACCACCTCCTTGATCTTAACATATTGTAACATTTTGGCAATATTAGCATCTTAGCCTGCAGTATACCCCAGTCAATACTGTTAATAGATTTCGCTGTATCGATACAAGAAAAAGTCCCTTCTGCCTCATAGGCTTCTTCTTGCTTGATTGGAGTCTTAAACTCCAGCACAATATCACTAGGCACAGTCTTACCTGGGGTCTCACATTCAAGTTCCATACTTGCATCTCTGACCTCCAACAGGTAACATCCTGGGAGCACAGGAAACAAAGAAATATCCTGCTCAGTCAGGGGGTCCTCCTCAAACTGAGGCCACAAAAAATCCTCCTCTGATTCTTTATCCAAACTCTCCAGCAGGAACCTCTCAAGCACCTGGCACAGGTGTTCTGCCTCTCTGCATAGTTGGTCTGCCTCCAGCCATTGCCCACTCATCCAGTGGATCATCTTCAGCAGGGTCCCCACCTCTGGGGTGTTGTCTCTCACACCTCCAGTCTGCCTCGACCTGCATCTCTTCATTGTCTTCAGGCTTGGTCTTCCTCTGAGTTCCCAGGTCCAGTCCAGGCAGCAGCTTCTCTCCATCTCTTAGCCATGGTTCTGGTTAGAACCCCGTGGACTCTCTTCTCTGGGTTCTCCTCTGGCAACTCCTGGTGCATCAGTCCACCTGGGATGTCTGGGTGATATCCACCAGAAAACATCCCTCTTCGGCCAGTCCAGATGCTTCCAGCAAGTTATCCCACTTCTAACACCAAGTCTGTGGAGGGGTTGTCAGATAACAGAGGGGCCACACACCAAACTTCAGGTTCAACACACAATCTCTGTTTGATGTTTATTCAAAATACAAGAAATAACCTTCTGCAATAGTGTATTTCTTCTTCAGCACATCAGTTTGCAGCAAACAGACTATGTCCTTTCTCTGCACTTTGCCAGCACCTACTGACACTGATCTCTGACTCAACTTACCAGTTGAGATGCAACCTCCACCCCTATGCAGGCCCCATTTGCTTGGGTAGTGGGGAGCCCAAAAAGAAAAAACAAGCTATAGACAAAGAACCTCAATGCAGAATCACTGAAAGAAAGGTTACCCCAAAGGACATTGGTAACAAATCAAAGTTTCAAAGAAATACAACATCATACTTACTTCCATAATGCAAAGCATCATTGAATATATGCAAATCAACATGACATTTAGACTTGTTCAGTTTACAGCAATTTACATGCATTTTAAACAGCACAACTAACTTAAGTTCTGTAATAGTCACCTAGTACCTTTTACCATTATCAAAAAACACCTAGTGTCATGGTATTTTCAACATTTACAGGTTTCATAAACATAAGGTATACACATCAAGGTATTTTATAACATAGTGCTATTACATACTAAATCCAACAACAATAAACACAATCTCTTTTACATACACTTGGAGGTCACCACACTAACCTCCCTGTATGAGGACCTGAGAGGGAAAAGGAAAATGAAAGAGGACACCATAGCATAGTCAAGAAAGGGGAGGGGGTGCCCATAAGTGGCCAACCTTATGGACCAGAAATAGTAAAGGATAAAATAGACTACAAAATAGAAGAACTGTTGCAACAGATTTAAGAAATGGTCAGTCTTCAAGAGTGGCAAGAGCTCCCTGCCACATGGGGCTGCTTGGTGACACAACAGCATAATTTTGCAGTACCAAGCAGGCAACCCAGGTTCAAGAGCAGGCAGAATTGGGTGATTGGGCAGGGAAACACTGACACTGGCAATGCTCTCAGTCAGGGGATGGTGAAGCCAATTCTGGTGCCTCTGATGTCTCAGTGACCCTTTGTGGTGGCCCAGAGAACTACTTTCCTCACAGTGGGACCTGCTAATTGCATGTGAGGCTCCCATAAGGATGTTCATATTGATGACAGGACAGTGGGAGTGGTTAGGCAAGGCACATGGTATTTGTTTGGCATGCTTTCCACAAAGTTCTAGGCGTCTTACAATAAACAAGAGCATAAATAGTAAAATAAATAACTATATACATATATGCATAAATAATCATTCATATATAGATACCATACTAAAAGCACATTTTTCATACAATTAAATTATTCACTGAAGACCTGTGCAAACAAGAAAGTTTATAGCTGAATCTTAAAAGTCTCCATGGATCGAGTTAAGGGCACCACCTAAGGGAGGGTATTTTAAAACAGAGGAGCTGTGAGACCAAGGACCTATCCCCCAACTGCTTTAACCAGGAATGGGGGACCTGAAGTAGGCCAGTATCCATGGAGCTGAGGGGGCATGTCAGTGTATAGGATAACAGAAGGTCTTTCAGGTAGCTTGGGCCCAGACCATGTAGTGCCTTGAATGTTAATAAGCATTTCTTGAAGGTGATACACTGCCAAATTGGCAGCCAGTGTAGAGCCCACAACACTGGTGTGATGTGCTCCCTTCAAGAAGTTCCCACTGTTAGTCGGGCCACAGCATTCTGGACCAGCTGCAGACAGTGCATCAAGCCTTCAGATAACCCTGAATAAAGAGCACTGAAGTAATCCAGTCTCAATGTGACAAAGTCATGGACTATCATCTCCAAGTCAGCTGGTGCTAGATGTGGCTTGATCCAGGCAACGTTACACAGATGTTAAAACACGCTTCGGACTACCACTGATATCTGTTGTTCTAGAGTCAGCCTGTGGACCAAAACAATCCCCCAATCCTTTTCCACATCCACAGCTCTAAGTGTCTGATCATTCACAAGTGGCAACAGGCGGTCTCCACTTGTCATTGTCGACCCAAGCCAGCCTGGCTTGACAATCATCACCTCTGTCTTTTCTGTGTTGAGACATAACCAACTGGAGGCCACCCAGTCATTGATTTCTTGTAGACATCACCCAAGCACCTTCGATGAATTTGACCCATCAGGAGCCCAAGACACAGAGCTGAGTATCATCTGCAAAACAGTGAAACTCAACTCCATACAGTCTGATGGTCTCCCCTAAAGGAAGAATATGCATGGAAAAAAGCACAGGTGCCAAGACTGAGCCCTGCGGAACCCCACAGGTGACTGCAGCCCATCCAGAGAGGAAATACCCTAGAGCCACCTGCTGTGATCTCCTGGTAATGTAGCACTCAAACCAGCATAGAACAGTGCCAGTGTTTCCCACATTTTTCCTCAGGAAATCAATCAGCACACTGTGGTCAGTCATGTCAAATGCTGATGAAAGATCCAAAAGGACCATGATGGTACAATGCCCCTGGTCTCTTGCCATGAGGAGATCATGTAGATTCTGATTAGAGTAGATTTAGTACTGTGATGGGGCCTAAATCCCAACTGGTGAGGCTCATAAATGTAAATACCTCCAGGTGAGCCACAAGCGGCACCACAACTACCTTCTCAATCACCTCCCCTAGAAAACCAAAGTTCAAAACAGGCCTGTAGTTCACTAGAGAGTAAGAATCCAATGATGGTTTCTTCAAGAGAGGATTCCTCCACTGCCCTTTTCAGGGCTGGTGGAAAAACACCCTCCCACAAGGAAAACCTGACAATTTCAGTGTATACTGGCACCAGAGAGTCAAAGCTGCCAACAAGCAGCTAAGTAGGTCTAAACTCCAGTGTACAGTAAGTAGGGTGCAGTTCCGAGACAGTGAAATTCCAAGATCACCTGGACCACTTCTTTTTCAACAACTGGAAGGAGCTCCCCCCCCAGGAGGGCATATGACCATTGCTCCTCTCTTTCTGAATACTCCCAGTCCATGACAGACCACTTGAGGTGATCCCAGACCAAATTGCGGTCACCTTGTCAAGGAAAAAATTCGTAAATTCTTTGCTGAAAAAGCTTGATTGGACCATAGACAGGAAGGATTTATCAGCCTATCCATGGTGCGAAAGAGCTGAGCTTGTTAGTTTTTACTTACAGCAATCACTCTTGACAGGAACTCTGTCTTTTTCAAAGTGACTGCCATCTGGTATTCATTGTGGTGAATTCTCAGAACCAGTTTGGCCTCTTCAGGTTGAGGTCTCTGCCACGAATGCTCTAACTTCCATCCCTTAGTCTTCAACCACATCAGCTCCTCACAATACCGTGGAGAGCTGTGGTAGGAGTTCAAAGGATGGACACGATAATGTGCCTGGGAATCCATTGCAACTGCAATAACCATGTTATAGTGCCCCACGGTATTCTCAGTTCCCTGAGCACAGGCCATCATAATACCGGAGACACCCAGTATCGCCTGGAGCTTGAAAGGCTCCAAATTATATTTTGGCTGATACTGAACCATCTCCACAGGAAGAAGATTTAAACAAGGGTCTCTGCAAAGGAACAACATGACGTAATGATTGCCCAAACAACTTGACCACACTTATGTCAAGCCTCAACAAGAATAACAGGTCCAATGTGTGCCCATGTAGGTGGGTAACAGATGCCACTTCCTATGTAAGGCCCAGTAATGTCATCAGCTGAAGGTGCGGTTGACTGAACAGTGAGGTTTCATAATGAATCCAAGCAATAAAATCCCCCAGGATCAATCATCTTGAGGCATCCAAGACTGGCTGACCATGAAATCTGCAAGCTCCTAAAGGAAATCACCCACATACCTCAGAGACTGGTATGTGAGGATGATACTAAAACTTACACCTGACCCACCCTTACTGGCCACACTCAAAAGACCTGGAAATTCTGTAGAATATGCCATGAGCCCCAGAGTGGATCTAAAACAGATAGCCACTACACCCCCAGTGATCCCACTTCAGGCAATGCATCACAGAGTATTCAGCCAGAAATTATGCTCTTAGTACCATTCCATAGTCGTCCCCCTGCCAGGTCTCTGTGACATAAACAAGATCAGCTGAGGAATCAGCAGTGAAACCCTCCATCACTGTTGTCTTATTCCTCATCAATCTTGCATTGCAAAGAATGGCACGAAGGGGAGGAGCAGAGTTGGCCAACCTGCTAACCTGCTGCCTGATAGTAACTGGTGCAGCTCTTGGGAGAGGAATAAGACAGTGTTTCATTTCATCCCTGGGTGCCTCCATATCCTCACTAGCCCTATCCTTCCCCACCATCAGCCAACCTGGATCCTTCCCCACGGCCATTACTCCATCTCTGAAGGATTCCCAGCTCCGCACAATGGCAAATAACCACTAGTGACAGAGTTATTGGGGACCCCAGAAAGGGCAGTACTCCCACAGGTGGTCTGTGGTATAGCTAAGCCTCAAAGCACCCTGTCCCTTATACATAATGTTGAAACTATGCTAAAAACAAAATAAAATAAAGCAAAATAGAATAGTAAACCAAAAAGAAAAACAGTACCCACAAAACTTAATCTTTCACCCTAAGCACCACCCATAACAAAAATCCATACAATTATACAGCAAATAACTAACCAGTCACACAACCCCAACCACTCCAACAAACTATGTAATTAGAACAATAATAAATAAAATATATTTCAGCTGACAGGGGGTACAAACGTAATAGCTGACACTACTATTGATACAATAGTCCATAAAAGTCCAGTGTCACTGGATTTTAAGAAACATTATCCCAAACACTGCCACCAAAATGGAAGGTTTTCCATGCAGGTTCACAGTACAAAGTAGTAATGCAACACCAAGTCACAGTAGGCAGATTCAGGGCAACAGATGATAAATGACTTAAACTCCACCAGGTAGAATGAACCACTCAATAAAATCCACCAATCAATATCTCACACTACCAAAGCTAGAGCTACTCAGCAAAAGGTCAAAAAATGGGTTACTCATTATATCGGCCCAGCCCCAGTGTAGCAGCCACCTCCCACACCATGCGGCCACCCCACGGGAAGCAGTCCTCCTCTGTCTCCAGATTGCTCTCTCACTGTGGTCTGTTTGCATCTAGAGTGCAAGACATTTTTTTCCAACTGCCCAGCTCAGTCCCTGAGCTCAATGAGGTTCCGCTGCTGACACAGTAGAAATTCCAGCCAGAAGTATGCACACTTTGCTAAGCTCTGCACTCCCACAGACCTCCTCAGTCCACTCCCTGAATGTCCCCCACATTTTGCTAAGCTCTGCACTCCCACAGACCTCCTCAGTCCACTCCCTGAATGTCCCCCACACTTTGTTAAACTCTGCACTCCCACAGACTTCCTCAGTCCACTCCCTGAATGTCCATCAACTGAATATCAGTCCAAACTCGGAGAACCGAAACACCTACAGCACCAAAGCAAAACAGAGCCATCATGGGGGGTCAGCCACAGTCAACAGAGCAGTTGTTTGATTTGTCCTGAACTGTCAACACATGCTTTCAGACCACTACTCAGTGCTAATGAGTAAAAGCTAAGAGTGGTCTTCTTTAACAACACCTCTTCTACAGTTGG
Organism: Neoceratodus forsteri; assembly: GCA_016271365.2. Taxonomy (NCBI): domain Eukaryota; kingdom Metazoa; phylum Chordata; order Ceratodontiformes; family Ceratodontidae; genus Neoceratodus; species Neoceratodus forsteri. The sequence continues at coordinate 1,405,674,807 of CM057450.1, forward strand.
GCAGATGAAAAAGATGGCAACCCAAATATGCTGGAGACTCCATACCATACACCCGCTCCAGCCGAGAGATACAACAGTAAAATAAAAAACCTTGCCTGACACTAAAAATCCATAAACACCACTAAAAGAACAACTCCACTACCTGCCCTATAGTGTGATTTAGCAGAAGAAAAGTGTGTGTAAGCACTAGAAAACAACTTAAAATAGTGGTTGCTTCAGCGCTAGCTTGAGGGACTACCCAGCATGGTGGCCATCTTCCCCCTCTCTTAGAAGGGGTAGTGTCCTGAAAGAACTTCTGGATTTATTTATTTAAAAGTTGGTAACCAGGAGAAGAACACTGAGCCGAGACTCGTTTCCAGGTGCAATCCGGGGGAAAGGGTAAAAAGGGGAAAGATACATACATACATGGAATGCAGACAGTTAACAATGGTGCCTCAGGCAGGATACAATCGAGCCAAAGTAAAGGCAAGTACAGTAGTGCAGAGGCTCAAGCAGGTTACAATGATGCCTGAGGAGGAGAGTTAAGCATGAACAAATCACCAGGACCAGATAAGATACATTCAAGGGTGATGAAAGAGCTGAGCAGGACACTGGAGATTATCTCTGGCAGACTTTTTTGTGGAGTCAGTACATATTGTGAAGTGCCAGCAGACTGGAGAACTGTACATGTGGGCCCCCTGTACAAGAGTGAGCACATGGACAACCCTTTCAACTACAGTTTTGCCAGTGAGTCAATTACAGGGAAATGGACAGAAACTAGGATAGTGGACTTCATGGAGAACAGACTTGCAGACATTAATCAGAATGGATTTACAGGAAGAAGAACATGTCTAATCTGATAGATTTCTTCCATGTGGTGACACAGATGGAAGACAAAATTCAGGCATACCTACACCTAGACTTTAGTACTTCCTTCAAGTCAGTGATGCACAGTAGACGTGTCAAAAAACTAGTTCAAAATGGGGCTAGGGAAAAAAATGTAAAAAGAAAAAGATTGACAGGCAACGGGCTGTCAGACAGCATGGAGAGAGTGGCATGGAGTGGTAAGTTCTAGTGCATAAGAAAGCGAAGTCTGTGCTGAGACCAGTCTTGCTCAACGCGTTCATTATTATATGGAAGCACTTAACAGCAAGGTGTGCGTTTGCAGATGACACAAATCTGTGTGGGAGGGTGGACACAGAAGAAGGGATTGGAAGCATTCAGAAGGATGTAGGGATCCTCAAACAGTGGTCAGGTGCTTGGCAGACAAGATTAAAGGCCAAAAATGTAAAATGACACATATGAGCAAAAGGAATGCAAAGTATAGCATAACATGGCATAGCTCGGCAAACGTGGAGCTGAGGTGGAATCCTCTTATGAGGAAGGAGATCTGGATATAATGAAAAACAATAACCTGAGAAGTTCCAGTCAGTGTTACAAAAGCATATGGAAGGGCTAACAGGCTACTGGGTTATATCAGGTGTGGATTCACAAGTGGCAATAAACAAATAATCATGCCTCTGTACAGGTCAGTGGTCAGACTACATCTAGAGTACTGTGAGCAATTTTGGAACTCCCATCTAATCAAACTCTGGCAGAAGCCACGAGGGCTGCAGTTGAGTGGGATAAATGACAGCTGTCGCATTCATGAGGTGCCATAAAGAAATGTCTATGTTGAAAACTTGGGGTAAAAATACTGAAAATTATAAAAGTTAAAAGCCTGCATTTGCAAAATTCAACATGGGCACATTACTTTGTTGTTTTTTTAATATTTGTATGCCAAATTTTCAAGATAACCATCTTATGACTCCGCCTCATGAACAAGGGAACAGAACGTTTTGAACTCCTGCCCAAAAGCTGATTTTGCGCAGTGCCTGTGAAATCACCTTTTGGGATTTAAAAACACATTTTGTCCATGATTTGAAAAATGACAGTTGTCACATTAATGAGGTTCTGTAAGGAAATGGTTATGCTGTAAATCTGGGGGAAAATATTGCAAATTACCGAAGTTACAAGCCTGCATTCGCAAAATTCAACATAGGCTCATAACTTTATTATTTTTTAATATTTTACACCAAATGTTCAACATAGCCTTCTTATGACCCTGCCTCGTGAGCAAGTGCAGAGAAAATGTTCAAATCCTGCCCAAAAGATGACTTCCCGCAGGTACCGTGAAATCACCTTTCGGGACAGATTTGCCTAATGTCAGTGCAATTGTTCATGAGGTGGGGTCGCAAAGAAGGCATGTTGAAAATTTGGGGGCAAAAATGCAACAATGGCCAAGTTATGCCACTAAGTTCGAAACCACATTGAAATACATTGAACCACATACCTGTTTCCTCAGTTCATTGTCCAGCTTTGAAGAGTGAAGACATGTCTGCAGTTCACAGAAAATTAAGGCACAAGACCACTGGTGGGTAAGTAAGGGTTTGGGGGTGGGGTGGGTGCTGTGGGAGGGTTGGGTGGGAGGATAATAATGCCACAACAGACATCGATAGATAGTTTTCTTTACAGGGTTTATAAAAATAAAAAAATTATTAAGGGAAGGTCTTCTTTATTTCAACTCATGACACTGATGAAAAGGGCCTCCCCAGTGTCAGTGTCATGTTTTGGGAGGGGTTCTGAGAGGGAGGGTCGGGTGGACAGAACAGTTTCCAGGGCAACAACAACAGAGAGGGACAGTGACATTGGGGGATTGGGCACCTCCAGTGTCAGTGTTATGTTTGTGTGGGGGGGTTAGAGGGAGGGTCGGCTGCAGGGGTCCAGAGACAAGGTAGGGTGCAGTGGAGAAGCTGCAAACATATATATTTAAATTCTTTATTTCAGGTCATGACATTGGGTGAGTGGACACTCCCAGTGCCAGTGTTATGTTTGTCGGTGGGGGTGCTGAGAGGGAGGGTCGGGCTGGCTGAACAGTATCAGGGCAACAACAACAGATAGGGATGGTGACACTGGGAGATTGGGCACCCCCAGTGTCAGTGTTATGCTTGAGGGGGGGGCTGAGAGGGAAGGTTGGCACAGGGGGTCCAGAGACAAGGGGGGGCGCAGTGGAGAAGCCACTAAAATATACGTTTAAAGAGCTTCAATGAGTGGTATGAAACTCCATTTATATATAATAATGACCCGCTGATGAGTATTAATGAACCCTGCCACAGAGCACCAATGAGCAGAAGGCAGGCAGGGTTCATTAATATTCATAAACAGGTCATTACTATGTATAAATTAAGTTTCATACTGCTCATTGGTGCTCTTTAAATACACAATTTCGTGGCTTCTCAACTGCAGTCCTCATGTCTCCGAACCCAACTAACTGATCTTGGGGTCTGTGATCACCAAGGGAGCTCCTAATGCGCTGCTATCGTGGCAAGAAAATAGATGCACGGTAGCGCGCATGCGTGGACCACCAGCTCACACATTCTTGGTGTAGTTGCAAGCAGTTCCACATCTCTGCTCCTCCAGCCCCTCATTAGAAGAACAAATGTTATGTGGGGACAGACGGAAACTCAACCAGCATCAGGGACTTGGGCCAAAGCGGCAGTGAGAAAATGGTGCAAAGAGGACCTCCGCCATGCATGCGCAGAACTAATGGGATAAAAAATAGTGCTGTGGGAAGAGTGCATTGACATTGCGGAGTGCTTCATGGATGCGGTGGTGACTGTGATGCAACTCCTAAATGTTCTTAGATAGGAAAATCTCCTTTCTTGATCACAGGAGGCCTGCAGGGCTCCACTCACTACAGCCCTAAAAAGGATAAGGATAAACTTGAAAGAATACGGTGAAGAGCAATTAAAATGGTAAGAGGCAGCAAAACAGGAACTACCAGAAGAGGCTGACCGACCTTAACACTTAGTTGGAAAGGAGAGACAGTGAGGACATGATAGATGTATGCATGTACTGTATCTATGTTCAAGTTTATTTGCAGGAAAACTCCATTGAGCAGGCTCATTTACAAGGAGGTCCTGGTAGGACAACTTAGTACAAAGTATACACATTATTACAATACAATATAATACAATTGTGATACATCAAATTTGAACAGTGCTGAGACAGATAAACAATGTACAGTAATCCAGTATAATACAGTTGTGATACATCAAGTTCGAACAGTATTGAGACAGGTAAACAATGTAAAGTAGGTTTGGAGTTATGGCTAAATTATATACATTTCAGGAACTAAGCTAACAGGCAGGAAAGGAGAAAAGGGGTAACATGAAAGAAGTATATATTCAAGTGCTTTATGAGACTACAATGGTTTCTGCATTAGGAGGGCTACTAAGTGCTTTGGCAGTGGCAAATTTCCGTAAGTGCTTTGTTGGTCAGGGTTTTAAAACCCATTCTTTCCTGATGACGCCATATGGCATCATAAAAAGACATAGCTCTTTTTCCTAATGACACCATATGGCGTCCTAAATCATGTGCTGTAGTGCCTGATGACGCCGATTGGCGTCCATGTATTTCTCTTGGTGCAGCTCGAGCATTTGTTTACATTTGATGAATTGAGTTGTACCAGCTAATAGGGGACATCGTACCCTTACTGATTTTAACCAATATAATATGCATTCCCATTGGCTATTTTTGAGAAAACAAGCCTTAATACATAAATAAATGCATTTACTATTTTTTGCATGTGCTGTGAAAAATGTATTATGTTCATTCTGCCATTAGTTTGTCTTGTAATAGTAAATCATCTTGTTTTAGAGTAACATGTTAAGCTGATCAGGTTGACACTATAATTAATTTCATAACTTATGTATTTTTTTATTCGAGCAATCTGATTGGCCGTTACCACTTTTGGTGTATTTTTTGATGTCTTTTTGGGTATTTTTCTACAATAACATGTTGTGACTGATATCATGATTGTTATAACTATTAGTCCATTTATACCAATAAGTGAGCTGAATATTTCTGTATTTAAAAATCGAGCTCTGTGATTGGTCGGATTTTCTGACATCATCAATTCTTAATTTAACTGGTATAAAGGGATTGTTTTAGATGCAGGCACCATCCCCCTGATGAAGCCTTAGTTGTCGAAGCACCAGGGAACATGCACGCAGATTTTTTTGTTGTGTCTTCCACTATTCTATTCAATGTGTGTGCCTGAAACAGACTAAATCCTTATTTAGCATTCAAGCAAGGACTTGTATTTTTTTACAACCGTCACTGGAGGGAAAGTGGCTGTCTGGGCTCTGGAGTGTATATATATTTTTTTATGTTTCAGTTAGGGGTCGCAGTCCTCACCTGCACCCGCCTTAGCTCTGTAGTGCACCACCATTTGGTCATATTGATCCTCACTGTTGCCATGCTTGCTCTATGCTTATTGTACACATCACTATTTCCATTAACCAGTCAGAGCACACACTGGTGCAGGAAGAGCATGGTGACTGGAAACTTAGTTTCAAGATGGAGGTGCTGTTCTCATCCTAAAATACTTCATTTTGGTGCCAAAACCTTGATTTGTAATCTGTATTTACTTTATTTGTTTTTATTTTTATTCATACCTCTCAACTGTACCACATTATGAGGAACGTTCCTCATTTTACTTCACAAAAGCTCCCTGTTCCACATTGTGAGGACTTGTTCCACATTCAAAGTCAACATTTCATAGCAAAAATCCATAGTAAATGATGCACAAAATATATTATTCAATTAATAACAGACTTTCTGAACATAAATGCAACATGTTAACAGTGTTTTGAGCTTCTTAGGTAAAGATTTTATTAAGTGTTCCACATTTTGCCCATTTTTTCCACATTTTGACAGGCAATGTTCCACATTTGGGGGAAAAAAGGTTGAGAGGTATGTTTTTATTTATGATAAAAGTTTTCATAGTTGTCACTTTGTTCATTTTGGGATAATTTCTGGTCATCCTGTGTGATGACATCTTATGGATCCGGCTGGCATTCCAGATGGAAAAGAGTGTTTCTTGTGCATGTACTAGATGAGGTCACATGAATTCAGCACCTTTTGTTACTTTTTAAAGAGTTTATGTTCGGATTATGGCTATGTTAAAATCTATGTGGCATGTTGCTTGCTGCGTTATGGATGATAAGAGGGTTAGGGTCAGCAGCATGTTTGTCTCATGCTCTGCACTTGAGTTTTCTCCCTAGTACGCAGTTGCTGATTGTTTAAAATGAAAAAATAATGGTGTTGCCTTCAACTTATCTGGCATCAATCCAGCCCCAATCTCTGATGCACTGTAAAGGCCAAATCAGTTTTGAATCCCTCCACAGTCACTGGTGTTGTCCATCGACTTGTATGACATCAGTCCAGACTCAACCTCTGATGCACTGTAAAGTGTTCTTCAGGTTAACATCCCTCCATAGCCACTTGTAAGATCTAGCTCCTTACCATGAATCAGTCGAACCCCAAACTGTAGTGAACAGTGAAGTGCATTTCAGGTTCAGATCCCTCCACAGCCAATGGTGTTGTCCATTGACTGATCTGGTGTCAGTCCAGCCCCAACCTCTACTGCATGGTAAAGTGCTGTTCAGGTTCAAATCCCACCAGAGTCACTGATTTAGTCCAGCTGTTCATCAGTCTTCAGTCCAACCTTTATCTCTGACACCCTGTGATGTGCATTACTGATATGGATCCCTCCTCAGTCACCATGGTGTAGTCCATTGTGCACATCAAGATTCATTCCAACACTACCCTCAGATGCACTGTAATGTTCTATTCAAGTTCGAATCACTCCACAACTACTTTAGTCCCTTGTGCTCATAATGCTTCAGACCAGCCCTACCTCTGATGCACTGTGATGTGATCAGTGCCAGTGTATGACTTATACAGTCCATTCAAATGAAACATAGCACATAGTACACATGTGCACCAATGAGCATCACTCCATGGTGCAGGCATACCCACACTCCTTCCCACCCACACAGTGCGCCATACTGAATGCTGCAACATATCACATGTGTATGCAGGCAAATCATGTGACAGCACATAGTACACAACCTTTACAGGTGCCCATGTCATCACCCTGTATGTGTACCCACAATGTCTCTGCATGGCATATGAACACCATTACCAGCTGCAGGCAGCCCCACCTGCTTCCCTACAACTGAATATACCCCAAGGACGGGTGCCAATTCATGACACAAAATGACTGCAGTGCCTATGAGCATCATTCCTTGGTACAGGCACACCCACCCCCTTCCCCATGACACAGTATACCCCAAATTACCAGTGCCTTTTCAACAGTTTCATCATCCTATAACGTAGACCCATAATGTATCTACAGTGTCTGTTAGCACCATTACTACATGCATACAGCCCCTCTCATTTTCCCAGAACATATGAAGTGCATCTGAGCCTGTATTATGAATGCAGGACAACCCCCCCCCCCCAGTAACACACAATGCTTCATCATACAGTCATTCCCTCACCTTAAACCATCCCATAATACAACACCCCAAAAATAAGCTATGCCAGGAAATTAAATGATACATAAATCTGTGTAACATGATGTTTACTGAAAGACTGTGAAACTTTACATGAACATCATACTTCATTTACAGTATGATAAAGCAAACAGCACAAATAAAATACAGTTTCCTATACTTATTATGGGATTTTATTACAAAAATAAAATAAAACAGTTTATTTCAATGAAATTACACATTTTAACTACAGCAACTATGCAATTAATCATAGAGAGACCTCCAGCACTAAAAATGTATCCAGTTCCTGTGTCAGCTCACTGACCTATACTCGAAGTGTTCTTCCTATTTACATCACTTGACCTCACAGAGCACTTCCTTCCTGCATCATTTCCTGATATATCCTTCTAAGGCAATGTGTAAATATGTTCTTACTAAACTAGGGGAAAAACAAAAAAATTGATAATCAGATTCATAAACTAAAATCAGTGGGTAAGAAGAATTAAACACTGCAAAAATTCCAACCAGTGGAGTGGAACAAAAACTCAAGCTGTAATAACAAGAGATTCAGATATTGATTTCTGACTAAAAAAAATTGTAAAAAACTTGCAAAATTTATATTTAGACAATGACAGATGTTTATTGTATATTTTTAACAATTTTAATCAACAATTTTACAGAAATTTAATATTTTTGCATAACTAAGTAAACAGAGCATAATTATATTTAGATAAAATCATCAGAATTTATTAAAATATGAAAACAACCTTACACAACATTAAATCCAGTTAAATAGATATTACCAATCCTCACTCATTTTCAACAACTTTTTGTCCTGAAAAACTTTTTTTTTTACAGTTTTAAAATTGGATGTATGGTTTTTAAGATATGTAGATTTAAGCACAGTGTGTTTGTATGAATGCTGCAGATCTAAAATCCCTTCAGGAACACAGGTGTTCTAGCAGCAGGCAGAGGGTACCTGAACATTCTAAGTGACAATAGGATAGAATGAGTTAAATACATTTAAGGAGACTGGTTTGGGGAGTTCGAGTGTGGCTTGTAGTTTGTTCCAGGTGGACGGGATTAAATGGCTAAACGCAGCTTTACTATAAAGTGTGCAGAATTTGGGTACTTTTAGTAGTATGAAAGCATTTTATTTCTAAGGGTGCCAGATCTATGATAACAATGAAAAAGGGAGGTGATGTAGGAAGGAACTTTGTTCTGAAATGTTTTAAAAGCTCAGATACTAATGTGTAGCATCCTTCTTGCAGCCAGGGAAGCCCAGCCTATAACCATGTAAGGGGCACAATGGTGGCTTCTGTAGAGTGCATTAGTTATAAAGCAGATCACGCAGTGAAACAGGATATCAAACTTATGAAGGCTGGTTACTGTGCTACTGTTATAAATTATATCCGTGTAGTCGAGTAAGGGAAGAAAGGTGGCTTGAACCAGCCTTTTCCTAATATCTAAGGGAAAAGGGGATTTGTTTCTGTAGAAAAAAAACTCATTTTCAGTTTCCTAGCAAGGGATTCAATGTGGTATGTGAAGGATAGTTCGCTATCTAACCCTTAGGTGCCGGAACAGGAGGGGGCCACTAGGGCCATGGCCCTACCACTTCCATAAGTGGCCCTATCAGTTTTTGCAATCATGTTAATGTATTTAATAGGGGAGAATTTATCTCTTACATCTTTGGCCCTATGACTTTTCAAACCATTCCGGCACTGGTGATCTAACCATACCCCTAGGTATTTGAATTGATCAACTGACTCTAGTGAGTCTCCTAGTAAGATTGGTAAAGGTGCCAGTCTGGCCTGTCCACGTAGAGAAGTTGAGGGATGCAGGTGTAAAATGTACATAATTTTAGTTTTCTTAGTGTTTAATAATAGTTTTGATCTTAGCAGGTTTCACTTCAACTGATTAAAATCAGACTCTAGTTCTGTGATGACATCTGACAACGAGGGCTTAGATGTATAAAGGACAGTATCGTCCACAAAAAAGTGAAATCTGGAGTTATGGATGTTGTCACTAAGGGATTTGATGTAAATTGTGAATAACAGGGGCTAAGTTACCCTTGGCTCCCTCAAGGGTTTCCATGTCATAGGTTGATTTGGCTGCTCTAACTAGCTTGGTGCAAGCATTTCTCGAACTTCTAAAGGCCAGCCAGTCTGCCGGAGCTTTAGACTGCTTCACCTTGGCCCATAGTTTATCCCTTTGGGTCAGGGCTGCTTTCAGGTCAGATGTAAACCAAAGATACAAGGCCCTTTTCACCCTACATTTAACGAATGGGGCATGCTTATTTGCTAGCTTAGTTAAGTTAGTATTAAGGATATAAACAGCCTCATCTAGTGAAGAAGCTAGGTAGAAGTTTTGCCAGTTTGTATCTCAGCGGTCTGCTAGGTAACTTTTGGGTTTGAATTTAGAGAAACTTCGCTTTATGAAGAACGTGAAGTGGGATGGTAATTTTTCTAGGCTTTTTGTACAGGCGACAATGTTGTGATTACTAAGATCACTGTGGAAGACAACTGTATGCACAATTTTATGTTGTCTGTTTGTAAGTATTAAATCTAATATGGAGCTTTTAGCACTGTTTTTGGCATTGAATCTTGTAGGGTCTGAGATGAGCTGCACGATACCCAGCTCATGACATGTCCTTTAGTGTATTTGCTCTAGAGGACAACCGGTCCATATTTAGGTCACCAAGAATAGAGTTAGTTTCTAAGATGTTTCTGAAGGTTGGCAGTAGTTCTACACCCCCTGCTGGTGGTCTGTAACAGCCAACGATGTTGATTGTTTTGTATGGGTGCAGGGAGAGTCTTATGGCCAGACATTTATATTCCTTGGGTCTGATAATAGCAAGGATTTCGGTGGTAATGAATTTGGAATTTACATAAATAATTACCCCCCTTCCCTTGACTGCCTATCCAGTCTAAAGGTGTTATAGGATGGCAGCGCTATTTGTTGGACCATAATGCTACCCTTGAGCCAGGTTTCCATCACTACTAAAACATCAGGGTTTGTATGTGTAACACAAATTTTTACAAAATCTATTTTGTTTGTGAGACTGAAGATGTTGACCTGCATCATGTTTAGGCCTGGTACTGATGCAAAGTCTGTAAGGGAAGTGATAGGAGAGGTGGGCCTGGGTTTATTTCTACATTCCCTGATTATAAGAGTAACAACGTTATGAGTTTTTTTAACCAATACCACATAAATATAAGCTCTTTCTTGGCAGGGGTATTGATAAGAGGCATTACTTGGGAAAATCACTTAGGTACAGGGTATAGATGAAACTGGACTATCGCAGAGCTAATTTATATGGCCCTGATCATAGTTTTTGAGGTATTAGGAGAGTGTATGTGAGGGAAATAGATGACGGATCCCAGCTGGGTTGGGAGTTGGGGATATGAGAGGTATTGGGTCTTATCTGGGGGTGTGTTGCATTTAACAGGGGCTCAGAGTACAACACCATGTTGTGATGCAGCATGAGCACAACTATTAACAGGACTAGCATGGTGATAGCCTGATGAATAACTTAGGGTAAACACACTAAGCTGGGGATTTTAGGTAGTTTTTAAGCTTTGTCGAGTAGAGACTTCATGCCCAGTGCAGTAACACTATCAATTTAATTTGATTTCAAATGTGAAATCATTATTTCACCACAGTACAAAATATTACACTGACAGACAAAATCATCAAATATGACACTGAACAGTGATTGTACTGGCTAGTGCTCTTAGAAGCTTTTGAAGTCACAATGACCGAGTAGGAACGAATGCTCAAGGAGCAGCAGTAATAAGGTTAGCAGGCTCAGTGGAATGTACCAGGTGGGGGAACAAGTGTACTAGCAGAACCTGTTAATATGGAAATACCAGCAGGCTGAGTGGCCTGGTGGAAGGTGCAGCAGACTTTGAAGAGGTGTGTGTACTACACACTAGGGTTCGAGTCACACAGTGGGGGGGATATGAAACAAAAGGGAGAGTGAAGCTGGAGAAATAGGGTCAATTCAAATTCTGTTTAATACTGGGTGTAGGATGCAATTTCTATTTAAATCAGAGTGCTGGCTATAGAGGTACAAGAGAACCTCTGCTGCCAAGACAACCCTGGCACAGAAGTCATTTACAGTCAGGGCACCCACCTTCTTTAATGCCCTCCCTACATCCATCACTAGCCTCACCAAACTGGGTCCTTTCAAGGCGGCACTCAGAAACCACATACTCTCTACCAGCTCCTGCACCTGTCCATAGCCGAACTACCTACCATCAGATAGCCCAAGCCCATATTCAACCATTTGACAAAGTCTTAACTAGACTGACTTCACTGTTTCCTTACCTACGACTAGTCCCTCTGTCTCTGGGACCATACTTAGCAAACCTCTTGTATTGGCCACTTTCCACTGGCTTGCTAATTTATTTATAAATAGGTTTACTATGCCTTTTACCCTACCCCACTTAGCTAACATATTGTATAGGCCACATCATCCACTGTTACTCTGTCTACATAGCCACTCTGTAACTGCCTTAATGTATCTTGTGTTTGTAACTGACATGGAGCCTTTGGAAATGAGTCTATGACTCAAAGGTGTGTAATTCTGATATTTCAAAATACATAAATAAATAGAATTAGTCTACATAGGAAATTACTGAGAGAATGTTTAGCCTAGTGGTTAACATTGCTCACTACAGGACAGTTGATGTGTTGCTGGTTGGGTTTGAGTATCACAGAGGGAGGGGGAGATGAGGCTGGACAAACAGGGTCAATTCAAATTCTGTTTAAAACTGGGTGTAGGATGCAATTTCTATTTAAATCAGAGTGCTGGCTACAGAGGTACAAGAGAATTAGTCTACACAGGAAATTATTAAGAGGATGTTTAGCCTAGTGCCCATAGGTGTGGGTTTAATTCCCAACAGTAGAGGTGGAGAGTTGATTCAAATGGACAGGGTCTTAAATTATACTATTTAATGCTGGGTGCTTGGTAGTAGCTATTGATTAAGTAGCAGGAGTCAGCTGCTACTTAACATGGGAAGCAACAGCGCTAGAGGTTGGAACCGATGCAGAAAGATAAGCTGGGTGGGTGGGTGGGGAAGGAGGGGTCAGAGGTTCTAAATAGCCTGAGACATTTGGAAATATATTGGAGGGGTAGGGGAGGAGGGGGACTAGCAGCCAGCTAACAAGATGGTGACTGAGCAATTCATAACAGTACCAGCAAACACAACATTTGAAACAGGCAGCCTTTAAGAGTTAGGTAGGCTAAGGATTTATATAAAAAGCTCTAAAACACAAATAATGGATTTAGCAGCATATTAAAGGAAGCAAAAGCAGACGTAAGGATGCAAAGCCTCTAGAGATAAGACTATGGTGGAAAAATACCATCAGTCTGTCAAGATGACAGCAGACAGTGGCACTCTAAGGCCACTCTCTAAGAACCCTTTCCTACCAGTGTGGGGGGACACCCCACTTTAATAGCTCCACTATGGGGGGGAGCAAATCATGTAGGCCTCTTAGAGCAAATAAAGGGTGCTAGAACTGGGAGGTATCTGGAGGCAGCCAGAGAGATGGAAGAGAAGCATGAGCAACAAAGAGAAAGATCAAAAGATAAATGGAGTATCAGTGCTTTCACTTTCAGGCTAATGCACTCTAACACTGCAGCATTTTACTAGTGTAACCTCCATCTCTGCACAGACCCATGGGGTTACTAAATTGTGGGTAAGGGAGACCAGAGACTAGCCTAAGCTACACACACACACGCACGTCATTCACTCAGGATAAAACACTAGGAAGTAGGTAGCTATGCACCAATTGATTCATTACTGTTCACAAGTAATAGTGGTTCAGTATCTCTACTCACAGCCTCAAATCTTCTAGGCCCCAGAGGGCTTACACTTTTGGCATTCACTCCTAAATCAAGCATACACATATCCAGCTCAGTTTAGGCATTCCTATACCTAGAGTCCCAGGCCTGGAAACCACCCAAAGGGCACCTGTGTCTAAAGGCCCATCTCTTTAAACAAGAAACATTTTATGAGCCCCCATCATCAGTTACTTCAGAGTCTCTATCCTGACTGAGAGTTCTACCCCAGAACTTCTCACAGACTGGTCCTAGCCTAAAGATCTATCAGGAATTCCATTAAGCAACTGGCCCCTACTGATATCTCCTCACTTATGGAAGTCTGCCAACTCCTCTGAACTGTACCCAAGCCAACAGATCATCAGAACACTTCCTTTGAGGAGAGAACCCCACTTTCCTCATACTGGAGCACCATTCTCCCTAGAGACAGACCCTGAATGATCTTTGCAGAGCGTTTTTATTAGGCTCCTCCCACTGGCATCTTTCACATTTTATTCCATTGGAAACCCTCTACAGGCAGGAGAGCAGTGGATGATAATTACACAAGCACTCCCCCTAGAGGAGTGGAGGGGGCGTGCTACACCAGTAACATGACGGACATGCCAGTGCTGTCACAGGAATGTGTCAAATGATATACAGCTACACATTGGCAATATTCAAGCGGCCATGCTATGAACAGCATACCATTGCTCATTGACATGTCTGATAATTTTTGGGCTACCACCATGTCATGATATATGGTATTATGTTTTCTCCATTCTTTCTCATATGACATGGTTGCTATTCCAACCACTATACATATTTCTGAACGCACACACAATTCTCAGTTTGAGCCTCTGTACCTATTCTTTCGCACTTGCTGCCCACAATTGTATTTTGAGTATGTTATGCCACCTTGTCCTCCTGCAGCCTGTAATCTTTCTGTGTTATTATTGTGATACGGTTTGTCTTCACAGCTTTGCTTTGTAACTCTCCTGGGTCACACCTGAAACTAGGCATTATAATTGTCTAGTGTGTTTACCCGGTCAATAAAACTAAATAATAACAGTCTCCTCATTACAACCATATCTCAGTTAGGTCATCTGAACATATTCACCCTGCACCTTCCTCTAACGGCCTCCTCTTTACACATACTGTATCACTCATTTGAAAGGGGAACATGCATCAACAAGAAAGTAGGAGTGTGGGAGTAGCTTTGAGTGAATATTCAGCACGTATTCATACTTGGGACCAACAAATAATTATTCATTTTTGGTCCGTTTAAGGCTTTTTTTTTTTTAATTAAAAGAAACTATACCCTTCAGGCCCCCAGAGCCTGTCACTAGCCCAACAGCTACTTTCCTATCATCATGGAACTGCCACAGACATGGACTGCATGTGTCACATGACAGTGATGCATGAATGTATTGGGGCCACATTCTCTCCAGTCAACTGCCTAACTTGCTGTACATTGTACTGAGGAAACATTATTAGAGTCTCCATGCAGCAGGGATGAGTATGATGGAGTCAACACATCAAGAGTCATATCTGTGCCATGCTGGAACCTTTCTATGCAATAACAGAATCAAACAACAATGTGGTACATATGACATACCTAAATGTAGGAAAATGCAAAAAAGAAGTGAATAAGTTATAAGACCCCTGTTGCCGGTGGGACGCAGCATACACAGTGGTCATGGTTGCATCATTCAAAGAGAGCCAGAAATTTCACTATGACCTCTGTGACCAACTAGTCATAGTGATCTAAGGCTCTCCTGTGCCAGACTCCATTGCCATTTCATGCATGGTCCACTTCTGATCCTGGAGATGTGACATAATTATTGAATCTTATGCCAAACAATAAAAGTGCAGGAGCCAACGGGCTGGATCGGAATTTTTTTAAATTGATAGCAGCCAATATTTATGTGCCATTGACAACTATCTTTAACTTGTCCTTAATTACTGGTGATTTCCTTACACTTTGGAAACATACTACAATCATTCCTACTTTGAAGTTAGGCTCTTCTTAGACTGTAGATAATCATCATCCAATCTCCTTTTTATCTCCTTTAAGTAAGTTGCTGGAAAAACTTGTTAATGAACAAATGGTTATGTACCTACAAATGTACAACCTTCAAACCAAAGAGCAGCACTGATTCAGAAAATATTATAATATGGGGATGGCCTTGGTCAGTTTCACAGGCCGCATCATTTGAGCTACAGATGGGGGAGTGTTCACTGGAGTGGTCTTTTTGGACTTGCCCAAGGCCTTTGACCTTGTTGATCATGCTTTGTTCCTTGACATTTTGAATAATCTTGGTTTCTCTAGTTCCACATGCAGCTGGTTTAAAAAATATCTGTATAAACATCCACTTTAGGTTAGTTTTCATGGCACCTGTTCTAGTGAGAGGTCACTAACTGACATAGTACATCAAGGATCCGTACCTGGACCCTTTTTATTTTTTATTTTCATGAATTCAGTTCCTGAAGTGTAACATTCCCACTCCATTTTGTGTGTCAATGATATCATAACCTGCACCAGTTCTTCTTCTGTTGATGAAATAACTCAGCTTTAAATTCAGCTTTTGTGAATTTGAAGTCTTGGTTAATTAAACACTGCCTTCTGTTCAGTACTAAGAATACCAAATGTATGTTGTTTGGATCTAAGCCCAAACTAGCAAAACATTTCTACATGTCTTATTACAGTATTTCTGGCCTTCATGGTGTCCAGTTAGAACAAGGTGAGACCTTTAAATACTTGGATGTCTTCATGGATCCAAACCTTACTTTCACTTTGCATAGCATTTTGATTTGTAAACAAGTTCATCAAAAACTAGGCGTGCTTTTTAGACTAAAGAAACCCATTTTACTTTAGTAACCAGGTAAGGCTTACTAGACAAAGGTGCCTGTTTTTAGCAGAGACCTGGAAGCACTGGAGAGGTTAAGTGACTTGCTCAGAGTCACACAGTATGCAAGTAGAGGTTATGGGAATCAAACCCAGGTCTGATGGATGTACCAAGCTAATTCACAGCTCATTACTCTAACCTCTAGACTATACTGCCAGCTCTAGGCTATACTGTTTACCACCTGTTACTGGGCAAATAATTAGCAAAGGCATCCTTACTCCCTACACTGAATTACCATATGTTTGGTCTTCATAAAGCATTTCAAACAGACCCATCCCACCTGACTGGTGTCTCAGACACCACTGATCATTTTATTCTCGATGTACCCTTTAGAATGCATCATTGTGCACTTTACAGCTAGCTTGGTTGGCTGTTTCCTGATTGAAACAGAGTATATTTTCTTTGCTGCCTGGTGGATAAGACCATAAGTCTAAACTCTGGCTTTCCATTATTCACAATTTTGTCTTTTAAAAATGATTATAGAAGTCTAAGCTCCAATGAAAACCTTCTTCTTTCTAGCCCACGTGTGTCTACTAACATGGGTCAGCATGCTTTCTCCTTTCAAGTTGCCAAATGTTGGAATGAATTGCCTTTGGCTGTCCGCACTGCAAAGACCCATTTAACCTTTAAATAGTACTTGAAAAATGTTTTGCTTACCAAGTCATGTGTTAAATGATTGTAGCCTGCTTTGTTGAGTGCTCTTATCTTAACTCATTCAGCTCGAGGCAGCCATTTTAAGCAAAGAAATGAAAATTACATACCCACCACAATTGCTAATTTTCCTGGATATTTTCATCATTGATTCATACATTTGGGTCTAGAGTCAGAGGCACTAAGACCCTATGGATGCATTTTTATTCTAGGGAGGTAGCCAACATTGGCTACTGATGCTACTCGTGTGCAGCACTTACCCACATGGTGCCACCCACCAGCCAATAACTGTCATTTACTTCCTCACACACCTCAGTTCTGTTTTCCAGGAGAAAAAAAAAGTGTAGAGAAAATAAAAGAGAGGGCTAGATATGTTCTAGGCCAAAGGGATAGTAAGTGACATAGGATATAAAATCAACAACCAATTAGAACCCAACTACCACCTTAGAGACTAAAGGTTGAGCATACTAGGTGGCACAAAGGTAATGGGTCTAAAATGGAGTCAGAGTCTCTTACAACTAGCCAAGTGGAGTATTGATAGTACAAACAAAGGAGAGAAATAAATTCCTCAGCTGGGACTTGAACCCAGGCTGCCCAGAATACCGTTCAATCACATGCAGTGTGCATATTTATGGAACACATACAAATAGAGGAGAAAAAAAGAACTTAGTACCTCAGCTGGGACTTGAACCCAGGCTGCCCGGAACCGTTCCGGCCACACTAACCAGCTGCACCACCAAGGCAACTGGAACCTGGGCTGTCTCAAAAAGCACACCTTACTCTTTCTCCAATGCACAACCTGCTGCTGCACAACTGGTTAGCGCAACCGGAACAGTATTCCCGGCAGCCTGGGTTCAAGTACCAGCTGAGGCACTTACCTTTTTCTCTCCTCTATTTGCATGTGTTCCATAAATATGCACACCGCACCCCTGTGATTGAAAATGTAGTAATTATTTGTGCAGCATCAGGTTGCACATTGTAGAAAGAGTAATGTGTGCTTGGGGACAGCCCAGGTTACAGTTGCCTTGGTGGCACAGCTGGTTAGCGCAACCGGAATGGTATTCCTGGTGGCCTGGGTTCAAGTCCCAGCTGAGGCACTTACTTCTTCCTTTTGTTTGTATGCATAAAGTATGGATAGTGACAGATAAAAAGATAGGACAGCAGCCCTGAGCAAATGACTCTGGTAGACATAGCAAAAGGGAATTCCCTTGCAAATGAGATGCCAAGAATGTCATAAATGGACAAATGACAACTGGACTCCCCAAATAATAGCTCCGTACTACCAGATAAGCTTGATTAAATTTGAGAGTAAACTCACAACCCTGTTTTCTCTAGAAAGATTGCAAGAAAAAAGAGTAAAGAGACTAGGAGTTGCAGGGCTAGCAGTCCTAGGGAGTCAAGACGTAGGTATCTCCTCTGGCATGCTCCAGGTGGAGTGGGCAATCCCCAATGCAGAGAGGTGAGTGACAAGGGATACCAACAAAAGACACAGTATGAGAGGAAGAACATGCCCGACTTCTCCCTGCAATCACAGGGATGTGCTCCATGTGAAACTAGTACATTGATATGAGCAAGTTTATTGAATCCTTCCACAGATAGAGCATCTGCTCATGGAATAGACTGTATGGTGCTAAGGGCATGTGTTGCATATAGCAACTAACAGGGATATACCTCATATGAGATATACTCGGAGGAGGAAGAAATGGAGGGAAAATGGGCACCTACTCATGCTAGGACAGAAAATAAAATGTCTGTTTCCCTTTTTTAGGGTTTTTTTTGGGGGGGTTGTAGGGGGGTGCTAGAGACCCCCACTTCCTTTTTGTTTTTTTTCTTCTATTTTTGGTGAGAGGTTGGCACCAAGATGCCCAACCTTTTTTTTTTGTTACAAAAACGAACAACCACAATAAAAGGGTGAGTTGCCAGAATCACTGTCTGACAGCTGTGTGGGGTATGGTGAGTGGGCATCTAACTCAATGGTGAAGATATTCTGGAAGTTCAACAGTTAGTACGTAATTTTCATATCTTCCATGAATCAATCATCACCACTGAGTTATACATATGGGTCTGAGAAACAAACTTCCCAATTAGGGAGGAGCTGGCTTAACCTGAGGGAAATGGTCACCCTCAAACCTCAGCGTGGGGGAGAATACCTGAGGGAAGGGACTCCTCACAGGCCTGGCAAGGCCCGAGAACATTCAGAGTCAGATGAGAGGTAAAATCACCCCTTGATTTCCTGTCTGACTCTCTGGGAGAAAAAGTGAGTTTCCTGGAACTGGGAGTTTAGCACCTTTCACCAGACCAGAGGTGCCAGTCGAGAAAAGCGAAGCCACGCCATCTGCTGAATGCAGACTCTAGTTCCCTCCAGCTTGAAGACCACCTCACTGGTTTCATAAGATGCCCTTGTCTGGTGTCTTGCTAACTCCAGGACCTTGGTAAAAGGCAAACTGCTGGCCCAAATAACTCCATTGCTGGCATGACAATTAGTAGCTGTCCTCACTGTGACCACAGGTACTTGTTATAAGCTGTCAGGTGTGCCTGATGTGCCGAGAGGTACACCACAGTGCGAGCTGAGGTGAAAACCTTCCTCCACAATGCATTTGTCTGCAAAACGTCAGTATCAGGAGGTCAGTCACACACTGGCGACAAGGCCTATCCAGAGTCTGCAAGACCTGAAGCCCCAAGGTTGGGTGAGGTACTGTATCAGCAGAACTCGTGGGTATGAAACACCTCAGGAGACATCCCCTGGGCTGGAGGCAGAGGGAAGTGGTCTCCAAACTATCCTGAAGCATTCCTTAAAGACCCTAGGCAAGGGAGGGATGATGCTATGATCATTGCTGAAAGTTCCTAGGAGTCCAAGCTGTGTGGAGACAGTACTGCAAATGGTAATGGTGAACTGTCCACTGCTGCATGTCTGTCAGGAATCTCTGGTACAGAGAGTGTTCAGAGGCAGAGAACAGATGTTGGGAAGATTCCACACCCTCCAAGGAGGATGTAGATGGAGAGGAAGCACTGGATCGGGAAGCGGGTGGCAGCTGGGGGCTGTGCAGGGACAGGACACTGTTGGAGCTGGTATAGTACTGGAACAACATGCTAGTCATGATTCCATGCTAATTCTGGGGGACAGGCCCAAGAGGGCCCATGATGCCTGGGAGTTCTGGTAGAGATGACATAGACCCAGGAGGAAGAAAAGAGCCAGAGGCTGTAGGGTTTGTGCCCAGGCTACAGGATCGTTCAGTAGACCTTACCCTAGGGGACGGCATGATTAATCTACCCAAGTAGAATTGACCCACAGAAGTGGAACCTCTACTGTGCATGTAGAAAAGATGCCCAGATGAGGACAGCAGAGCCATTCAGTCAACTCAGGGCAGCTTCGGTCCTCAACAGAGATGGGCTTGGCCTTAAGGCCAAGGGAAAATTCCACAGCCTAGCTGGCCCAAACCCCAGCCAGTGAAGCTTCTGGGACTAAACACAGGGTCAGAGAACAGCTTAGTTGCAGGACTCCTCCCTGCTCCATGGCCGGCACTGCCCTCAGTTCCAGGCCCAGTGTCAGATCTGGCACCTGTCCAAGATTCATCCCTGACAATGCAGTGTTGGAGGCTGGTCTGGTGCTGCAAGTAATACTGGAACTGGGAAAAAACCTGGAGGTGACGCCATCACTGGCACCATCTCAGGTGTCGGGCCCAGAACTGACACCGGAACCAGTGTTGCATCTATCGCAGAGCTCGGCATTGTCCTCCTAATGAGAGCCATGAAGGCTACTCAAGCAGAGAGCTACACCTCTACCTCCACAATGGGATGATGCCTGGCCCTGGTATTGGTCCCTCTTCCAGCACCATGAATGGTACCAGCGGAGGGCTGGACATCATGGCCAGTGCTGCCCCACTCACCGACACCGTGGACAGTGTCCGGAGCTAGGTTGGCACTAGGCTGTGCCACCAAGGTGTACTCCTGTGTAGACTAAGCATATAGCTTTGGCCTTACCACTGGGGACGTCTGCTGCCCAGGGCAGATGGACTTGCAGGGGTGCTCAACTGGCTGCCCAGAAGGAGCCAGCTGTCCACCAGACTCACCCCCCAGGGCCTGTGGCACCTAAGAGAGGTGAGATCAAGGAGAACTCTACTATTCGATGTTAATAGAGGCACCGGGAAGGAGCCCTGGGGAAAGGCCCAAAGATCTGAACTTGGCAACACGGGTCCACTGCCTGGCCCCAAAGTTGGGAATCAAACAACCCAACTTCAGCATGCAGAACTCAGTGGTACAGTGGTCCACCAAAAGCAGGAATCACAGGAATCCATGTCATGTTCAGGCCAAGACAGGTCCAGCAAAATTGATGTTGGTCTTCGCATGATCAACTTTCCACAGGAACACCAATGCAGGATAGGGGCTTTTTTCAGACCCTTTTTCCTTTTCTCAGACTCAGACATAATAGACAAAATAAGAAAACAAAGCTGACACCATGAAAAAAAGAGATTCGTCAGTGTCGCAGAAGAAATTTGCTGCATGCTTGATGAATGGCGCTCTGTTGCAATCATATTTGTGGAACTCACCAAGGCCTTCATTCTTGTTGAATATTCATTGCTGCCCTTAGTTTTGTCTGAATTCCATTTTTCTCAGGAGGTTAACATATGGCATCATTGTACCAAGATTAATGGGGTTCTATCCCATTCTAGGCCTTTTAGTTGTGGAGTCCCACAGGGTTCCACCCTGGATCTCTTGATCTTCTCGCTCTTTATGGACTCAGCCCCCCAAATCTGCACACAAACATCTATGACACTCTACGCAGATGATGCAGTGCTTTATGGGATCTCTGATGACACATTTCTGCATCAAAGGTTGTTCAGGATGATTTTTCTCATTTTCAAAACCGGCTTATCTCCTGGTGTATGGTCCTGAATTCCTCAAAGACCATATTTAAGCTGTTCATGGGAACCAAGATGAAACCCAATCCTTTTATAAACCCTATAGTAGATCTTAGAGGCCAGGTTATTGAGAGGGTTGACACCTTTACATATTTAGGACTCATGTCGGATTCTCATTTGTCTTTCAAATCTCAGATCTCTTCCTTACGAAGAAAACTGAATCAAAGGATTGGGCTACTGTACAAGGTTATACCATTTCTTACAACGGAATCACGTATACTATTAACCCATAGTTTCCTGTTATGTTTACTCAATTATGGTTTAATTATTTACATTGCCTCTTTAAACAAAATTCTTGACAATCTGAGGGTTACACAGAACAATATTCTTAGATTTATGACAGGCTCAGCCTTTCGCATTCATCATTGCAAACTCATTAAGCTATCTGGCTGTCTCTCTTTACAAAACAAAATACTTTACAAGGTTGGGCTATTTCTTTTTAAGGGCACCCTGGGTTTGTTACCCGCTTCCATATATACACTGTTTCCAAGGGCACTGAATGGGTGTGGAACCAGATTGCAAATTAGGTTAACTTTTTACATCCCTTTTTTCAGAAAACTCTTGGTCAGAGGTCAATACTCTACAAAGCTCGTCAGTTGTTTAACATTCTTCCATTAAATATAATCAATTGCTCGTCTGTTCTTTTGTTTAAAAAGAAATTACGACAATGGCTCCATGATTCTGATAAATGTACCTGTTTTTAGATCTGGAATTGGTTATTTGTCCTTATACGTTATGTCTGTTGACTTTATATATTTTATTGTCGTGTATTTATTGTGTAAGTATCGTGTAATGTTTTATTGTTTTTTGTACACTTGTCACATATGAAATGGGAAGACATGCTCATTGTGCTTACAAGTATAAAACATAAAATGAAATGAAATTTGACAGTCAGACTGAAGCACTGTTCCCATGGTATGCTCTCAACAGTGAGAAGAACAGAACTGATGAAGTCAATGATGGTTATTGGCCAGTGCGGCACCACATGGGTATGTGCTGCATGCAAACAGCATCAGTAGCTGACATCAGCTCCCTCCCTAGAAGAAAAAAACTCCCATTGGGTCCTAGTCCCTTCAGCCCTAGACCTATACGTATGAATCAGTAGTGAATATTGAGTCATGGAAAATATTTTCAACTCATGTAAACTCTGGTAAACTACTGTATTTCCTGCGTACTGCAAGATGTAATTTATTGTAGTGCACACATTTGTAATTGTAAATTGACTTACCAACTATGGCTGATTTTTACTGTGGCTCCAGACTGCTTCTGAAAACGGCTCTTGATTCAGTGTGTCATCCCGGTAAACAAAGAAAAAGAGTGAAATAAAGTACAGTATAAGGCATTCCAATGCATATGATCATGGAAAAGCCAAAAAACAGAGGCACGTACATGAAGAGCCCTTTTCAGATTCTCCAGAACTTCCGGCCACGTCACATGGCCTTTCTCTGGTGATGGGGTTCACAGTTAGTTGAGCTAAGCAGTTTAATTAGTGCCTTAGTTACCCAAAATAAAGATTAATGGCACTGCTTTAAGATGGCATTTTTTTTTTATGCTAAACAGGTGTGCAAGTCAAATTTGGCTTGGCACTCTAAGGTAATTTTAACTAAAGTCTCGAGATATCCTGTATCAGCTGATGTGCTTGGTAAGATCAGTGTGGTCCTGGACTTCACAAAGTTTGTTGGTGACCTTGTAAAGTAGTGAAAATGGCCACAGATAACTTTTTCTGGCATTGAAGTAATTCCATCCTTAATGTGTTGCTGAAAGGCACTTGTTACCACAAGACTGAGCATGTGGGCAAAGCACCAGATGTTATCAAAATAACCATTTAACACTGCTTTACTCATATTGGCACCATTGTATGTAACAAAAAGCAGCATGCCAATTGGTACCTACAGTGCCAGCATTCAAAATATCCTGCATGAATGCTTCTAATGTATCACACCCACACTGAGCAAAGTGAACCTGCAGTCAGAGCCACTGTGTGGGTCAAGACAGGAGCCACAAGGTGAGGAAAAAGTGAGCAACAGCTGAAAGTGTTTGTCCACACACCAGAGTCCAGTCAAGAAAAGACAGGCATGCATAACTCAAGGTACTGACTCTCGAGCAGACTCGATAGACCATGAGGCCTACTCTGCTGGCATTTCAGTATGTTAGTAGTAAATTAGTGCTTGTCCAGATGCTCGCTGTGTTATGGAAAATGACCCCACCGTCTCTGCCAGTAGCATTACAACAGCCTTTCACATGCCTGTCATATGTTCTGAACAAAGCACTATGGGAAAATGAGGTGCATGAATGGATCTAGTATCCTGGGTGCAAGAACTGCAACAGCCTCCAGAAGCCTGTATCTTCTATGATAGAGAGGGGCTACAAATTGAATGCCATCATCTCACCTGTCAGCTAAGTGATTTGCTAAGCAGTTGGATGGTAGCCGGTATACTTTGTTCATATTTGACTAGTCCGGAAGCTCCACAAGATTTGGAAATCTCACCGAGTATAAATTCTCAAATAGCATGTAAAACTCACTGTTTTGTTGCTCTGATTACAGAGTACATTACTATTCAATGTATCCCAAAAGGATGGGCTAACCTTGTTCTCTCTGCAGAGTGGCATCTGCAAGACCAAAGATCCATCTTCTTTTTTATTTATTTATTATTTTTTTTTTTTATCAGTGCAGTTACTGCCATGGACTTTGGCCCCTGCAAGGAGTGCACATTGAAGCCACTGACTTGGATTAGAGCATACAGAGGCACTCCCAGATGTTTCTACTGAAGTGCCTAATCCACATGGACAGACAGGGAGTCAGCCAGGCACAGAACAGTGATGTTTTTACTGTTGTCTGTGTCACAAATCAGATTGCCAGAAGCCACAGCCAGGGCTGGCCTTATTCAAAAATAAAGGAATTGCAATAACAGGAATAGTGACCACTATCGTTGTTGTCCTCTGGCCCTACAGACTTGTAGGCAGGGGCTAGAGGTCACCAACAAACCCAGGAACCTGAAAAGCCAATTTGAGGCATCAATGTGTCTTCTGTCCAGCCACTGCCGATCTAAGGAAAGTGCCCTGCACAAAGAGGACCTTGGGATGAAGTGAAGAAAGAGCACAAAAACAAATGAATCAGAGTGCTCTAACAAGTATCAACTCTTGTTGAGGGACACGTCACTGGAATCCCTCAAGGAGGAGGCAGAGACCAGCATACCTGGGATGGGGGCTCAGTCCACTAGACATGAACCAGGGAAGGACAGGAACTCCAAAGGGAGGAATGTAAAGGGCCAGGATACTGAAGGACTCAATTATTAGGGCTACAGGGGAGATGGTGAGTTCCACACTGGAAGTCAAAAGGGAGGTCTACTGTTTCCTAGAATAACAGTAGATACCCTCAAGAAGACAGGGATTGAACTCACTGAGAAGGATGAGGAGGCCTGATCTGATAGTCTATGCAGGCACAAAGGATGTGGCCAGGAGAGGTGTAGAAAAAGTGAAGGAGAGTTCCTACATCCTAGACAGGACTTTTAGGGCCTGTGCAGGGGACACTGACCTTCACTAAGGGCCTACCATAGCCACACTACAATGATAGGGAGCATCTTAAAATAGATCAGCTTAATGCATGGCTAACAGGCTGATGTAGTGGGGAGAGTTTTTAGTTCCCAGGAGACTGGGGCCATACTTGATCAGATGGAGGCTGTTCAAAAAGGATAGTCTCACACCAACAAGGAGTGCACCAGGTTACCGCAGCAAAGGTTTACACAATACTAGTGAAGACTTTAAACTAGGTGACAGGGAGGCACATCTGCACAATTGGTGGGAGGGGGGGGCCAGAAGGCCTCCCCCAGTACTACAGCAAGAAATAGGAGCAAGCTGAGTGTGGGAGGTAGGGGAAGTTACAGTAGGACAAACAGGCCCTAGGAAAAACAAACTCAAAGATAGACCAGGGTAGGGGAATGGTCAAAAAAGACTGGGTGGTGGGGAATAACAGGGGCAAGGGGAAGCACTGTAACAAAAGTAATACTGGGACACATGTATGGGAGACACAAACATCAAAGTGACAGCAGCAGGTATGGAGGGTGATGTATGCTAATGACAGGAACCTGTGGAACAAGACCTATGACCTCCAGGTAATAGTGGCTGAACCACAGCTGGACATGGTGGCTGTAACTGAAACATGGGCAACACAGCACCACAAGTGGGGATTTCAGGTATTAGTATACATTAAGTTTAGGTGAGATAAGGAAACAGGGAGAGGAGCTGGGGTGGCATTATATATTAAAGGGGGCATCATAGATTCTGGTGATGTCACTGATCTAGTGGCTGGCTAGATCTCAGACTTCCTCACTGCCCAACAAACAAATTGCTTCTAACTGTGTTGAACTTCTTTCACAGTGACTTGAATGGCTACTAGAAACTTAGGAGGAGACAGGATGATCAGGTCACAAGCCCAGAGTGCCGCAAAAATCAATGGATGCTAATGGATCTAACCTCCGATTCAGTTTACCGAGCCAACGCTCCTCTCCTGCTAGCATGGCAGGGCCAGACATCAGTACTGATACAGAAGCAGAAAGCTTGACCAGAACACGTTTTGAAACTTTGCTTCAGAAACATTAAAACTTTTAGGCACAAAAAACAGCAAGAATTTTGGCAGCTTAAATAAGAAATTAACTTCATACTTATTGTAATTTTCTTTTCTGTTAGCTCCAGCATTGTCAATGGGTAAACATAACAACTGGGTAGAGTGCACCCATACCAAGGGAATGGCACAGCCCAAGCTTTAGAGTATTGGGCACGTGAGGATTCCATGCGCTAGCAGCAACTCCCCAGTTACTACTTACCTTGCAGTGCCATGAGAGCTACACATATTTACAATAAAATACAACCACATACTTGTAATAATAAAATTGTGTTTTACCTTCCTATCTGACATTTGGGGAAGGGATGAATTTCATGGACCCAAAAATGAGGCCTGAAGTATTCGGTTCTTCTTGTAGAGAAAACCATGGAGCCGCAACATGCTTCATACTGTAGAATCACCAATCTGCGAACTGAAGCTAATATACAATGAGATATCTCTTGTTTTTTGTATTTCTTCTTTTTTTTTTTTTTTTTTTAATGTAGAGAAACTAATCTGCAACAAGAAACACACCACAGATAAACCAACTAAACCTGTTAACCTGCGGTCACAAATGCATGACAAAAATTAGCCTATAAAAATACTTATCAGAGTACAGTGCAGTAGAATAGAGAGGTCCAAGTAGGGATTTTATGAAAAAATAGACCTCTCTCTCCTAGCATGCAGGATAAGATTCTCCATTAGGAGCCAAGGTCCTGGGCGGGTCCCATTGACAATGTTGGAGCTAACAGAAAAGGAAATTACAGTAAGTATGAAGTTAATTTCTTCTTTCAGTAGCGCTCCACATTGTCAATGGGGAGTCATAACAACTGGTTTCTAAGAAGCAGTACCCAGAAAAAATGAGAGGGGGGAGAAGATTATCCCATACACCAGATGCTTCAGAATTACTTGCAAACTGCTGGCTGCAACACTCTGCGACCAAAAGCTGCATCAGTAGAACTCTGAACATCCAATTTATAATATTTCATGAATGTGTGGGCTGAAGACCACATAGCTGATTTGCATAGTTCTTGAACTGTGGCTTTGCTGCTCTCTGCCCAGGAAGTTTCCATCTCCCTGGTGGAGTGAGCCTTGATAAGAGTCAAAGGCCTCTTCTTTTTTGCTACATAGGCCTTAGTGACACAGGCCCATGCCCATCTAGCTAGGGTGGGTCTGGAGGCCTTTTGCCCTTGTTTGGCTGCCCCAAAAAGTGCAAACAGATTTTCTGACTCACGAAATTCAGTCGTACATTTAAGGTAGATCCTAACTGCCTGCCTCAGGTCCAGTTTATGCAACTCCTTCTCCATAGGATAAGAAGGATCCGGACAGAAGGATGGAAGGCCAATTTCCTGGTACACATGAAAGGTCGTGGGCACTTTAGGAATGAAGGATGGAACCGTCCTAATCACTACTTTGTCCTTATGCATGATAAAGTAAGGTTCCTTATGAGACAAGGCCTGGAGTTCACCCACTCTCCTGGCTGAACACATGGCCACCAAGAAACAGACCATGTAGGACAACACATCAAGTGTCACAGATGCCAGTGGCTCGAAGGCTTCAACAGAGAGCATTCAGAACCAAGTTAAGATCCCATGGGTGAACCAGTGATCTAAACAGCAGTCAGCTCCTACCAACTGTGCACAAAAAATTAATGACCTATTTGTTCCTAGGGAGAACCCCCAGGGAAGCTCTGAGAGCAGAAACCTGACCTCTCAGAGTGCTCAATGCCAGCCCCTTATCCACACCCTCCTGAAGGAAGTCCAGTATTTAGGGAATGGAGGCTTTAGAAGGTTTAAATCCCTTCCCTCTGAACCAGGAGGAAAAAAATAGTCCACACTGGGGCATAAGCAGCTGAAGTAGAGGTTTTTCTTGCCACCATCACAATTTCAACTACCTTCGTTGAAAAAATATTTTTTAAGAG
Organism: Neoceratodus forsteri; assembly: GCA_016271365.2. Taxonomy (NCBI): domain Eukaryota; kingdom Metazoa; phylum Chordata; order Ceratodontiformes; family Ceratodontidae; genus Neoceratodus; species Neoceratodus forsteri. The sequence continues at coordinate 1,405,702,989 of CM057450.1, forward strand.
TCCCCTCCTTTCAGGAGCCAGGCTGCAAGTTGCATTGCGCCTGGGTTCGGGTGGAGAATGGGGCCTTGCAGCAGGAGGTCCCTTTGTACCGGAACGCAGCTTGCTGAGCTAGGTTCACTAGATCTGACAACCACAATCTTCTTGGCCGCTCGGGGGCTATCAGAAGAAAGTTTCCACCTGAGTGTCTTATTTTTCTTAAGACCTTCCGAAGAAGAGGCAGTAGAGGAAAGGCATACGCTCTGCAGAAGGACCACTCCTGAGTCAGACTGTCCACTGCCTCTGCCTGTGGACACTGATACCAACTGAAAAACCTGTGGTTCTGAGCATTGTGGCTGTCCAAACAGATTGCTTAATAGTGTGAACACCTCTGGGATCAACTGCCACTCTCCGGGGTGAACATTTTTGCAACTTAGCCGGTCTGCCTGAATGTTCAGTTGTCCTGCCAGATGTACTGCCAACAGAGAGAGAAGGTTCTCCTCTGCCCAGCTCAGGAGTTTGGAGGCCTCTCAAAGCATTGCCCTGCTTTCTGTGCCTCCTTGGTTATTTATGTATGCCACTGTAATGGCATTGTCTGACCATACCTTTACTGCAGTGTTTCTCAGTCTGGACTGAAAATGAAGCAGAGCTAAGTGAACTGCCTGCATCTCCAGGAGATTTATGTGGAGACACTGTTCATGTAGGGACCACATCTCTCGAGTGGGAAGTTGGTCCAAAACTGCCCGCACCCATGCAGACTTGCATCTGTTGTGAGAATTACCTCCAGTGGTAGTTCCAATGGAACTCCCTTGTTAAGGTTCTGCACATTCATCCACCAACTCAGGGAGTGATGCAGCTGAGGGGTGAGGAGAATCCTGGCTTGATAGTCCTCCAATGATGGGTCCCAGGCCATCAGCAGCCCCGTCTGAAGGGACTGCATGTTGAAGATGGCCCAGGGAACTAAGACTATTGCTGCCACCATGAGGTCAGGAGTCCACAGCAGACTGTGGGCTAACACTGAGGACTGATTCCTGAGCCACTCTATCTCCAGCAGCGTCTCCTCCCAGAAGGGGTGATAGGAACACTCTCCCTACTTTCATGTCAAAGACTACCCCAAGTGCTCCAAGGACTGAGATGGTTTGAAGAAGCTCTGCTTCATGTTTACTATCCAGCCATGTGATTCCAGGATCTCCAGGGTCCTTTATACCGACTTCCTGGCAAGGGACAACGTCGGTGCCCGAATGAGCAGGTCGTCCACATAAGGGTAGACATGACAAGCCTCCTGTCATAGTTGAGCCACCAGAACTATCAACACCTTAGAGAAACCTCAAGGGGCTGTTGCAAGGCTGAACAGAAGCACCTTTTACTGGAAATGCTGGCCCAGTATCGAGAATCTGAGGTACGTCTGGTGGAACTGATGGATGGGGATGTGAAGATAAGCATCTGTCAGATCTATTGAGGTTAAGAAGTCCCCCAGTTGAACAACCTGGAATATTGACCTCAGAGGCTCCATCTTGAACGTCCTATGTTGAACAAACTTGTTCAGATACTTCAGATCCAGAGTAGGCCTGAACCCCTCAGACTTTTTGGGAACTACGAAATAGATGGAGTAGAATCTTTGACCCTGCTCATTTAGTGTAACTAGTACAATGGCCCCAATTTGAATGAGGTGGGTCAGAGTGTCTGACACCGCCTGGTGTTTTGTCTCTTGCTTTGACACCGGGGATGGCAGAAAACATCCTCCCGAGGGAACCATTAAGAGTTCTGTGGCATAGCCCAGTTGAAGGATTTCTAAAACTCAGGCATCTGTTGGTGTTTGGATCCACCTTGCAAGAAATTCCTGTAGTCTTTCGTCAAGGGAAGAGGACAAAGATGGGCCTGCGTACCTTCATTGTGAGGAACCAAGCCTTTGTGCTGGTCCTCCTCTGCAGCGTCTGGGAAAGGATCCTCTGTTGTGGTAGCTTCTATTGCTTGAATAGGTACCTCTGTTTCTTTGGGTACCGAAGATCCGAAAGGGACAATACCCTCCTTGGGACCGCCTGCGTCAACCATTGCCCTGGTCTCATTAAGGAGCTGTGGCCTTGCATTGCTCTTTTGACACTGGAAGGTGGGCTTTCTTATTCTGCACATCCTGCAAGACAGAATCCAGACCAAATCCAAACAATAAACTTTCTTCAAAAGGAAGGCTAAACAGTTTCATCTTTGAAGACTGGTCAGCAGACCAATGTCTAAGCCACATGGTCCTCATGGCCGATGCAATGTGGTACGCTGAGTGCATTGACATGCGTAAATCATCCACTGTGGAATCACCCAGAAAGGAAGATGCCATGGCCATCAACTGCAAAATGCTCACACCCTCCAAATCAAGAGGAATGAAGTCGGTCAGCATAGTGATCCAGAGGTTTAATGCTCTGGCAACAATATATGAAACACGGAGGTATGAATGTTTGTGTCTGTAGAGGCAAAAGCCCTCCTGCATGCGGTATCATCCACTGTCGTGTGAATCTGATAGTGCCAGAGCACCCTCCATTGGAATGGTGGTGTGTTTTATAGAATTATAAACAGTCTTGTCTGTGGGGGTCCCACTTGTGAGACCTTTCCCCTAAAAAAGGATAATTCCTCATTTTTGGTTAAGGAAGATTTTTTCTGTCCTCCACACCTGCCCATTCCTGCTCAATAATTTGGTCACAATGGAATAAACCTGGAAAACATTTTGGAGCATAGGAGGAGGCCGACAGAACTGGATTAACATCCAGTGTCTCCATGGATCGCTCCTCCTTTAGCTGTAAGGATCTACAAGCCTCAGCTATCAAAAAGGACTAGGACTTATTATCAAAGGGGGGTGAATTGAAATCCTAGTTTTGGGCTCCATCCACTCGCCTTCCTCTAACTCCTCCTCAGAGGGGGCATCCTCCTCATCTGAAAATAATTTTTTAAGGTCAGGCATTTCCACAAGATCCCCATAATCCACATCCTGGCCTCAAATAGGTCAGGATCTGCCTGCACATCTGACTCTTCAGCCTGCTCTTGCTGTGTCACACACGGACATGCCTGTGTGAGGCCCCCAACCTGAGGGTCCCAGCTTGGGGATGGGTGTATCTGTTGTGATGTCCTGCAGGACACTGGGGCTCAGAAGCTCACTGAGGAACAATAATAGAGATTTTTACAATTCTGCTTTCCCACTGCCAAGAGACAGACCAGGTGCCCCCCTCCCCAGCTTGGAGGACCAGCTGGGGAGTAGCCTGAGAGAAATGTTATGCTGGGCAACACAATGAGGGCAAAATGTACCCACGGGAGAGGGCCTCATCACCCTTCTGTAGGTCTTACATCTTTTCATAATTAATGGTCTCCTGTAAGACATGGTGCCAGTAACTGAAAATTGTGTCAGGAAAAAAAAAACAGATTGTAACTGTGTTATCAATATTTTGTTTCCCACAACAGTCACCACTGTCAAACAGATCCAGGAGCTTCAAAAAGCTCTAACTGCGTGTGCCCCCTGGGCTCATGGAGATGCTAGTGCATGTGCCCAAGCATGCGTGCACCTTTTATATGTGTGTATGCACTTGTGCAGTATAATTCAATGGCACTAAATGCTGTGCATAGCTGTTAATGCAGTGCTTGCACCACAGGGCCATGCTTGGGACTCGTGAGAAGCTACCGGGATGAAGAAGTACATGACCAGCCCTAATGGCGGCCGTGCAAGTGATAAAAATGGAGGTTGAGGTGAGGAATCACCAAAAAAAACTCCCAAGTGTCCCAAATTCACAGTAACAGTATAAAACACACAAAAACCTTAAGCTGTAGGGAAGGGGGGGAAGGAACCGACGCCAAAGACAAGTAACCCCCAGAGAACCTAAGCTCCCAGTAATTTAAATCTGTACCTACCTGTGGCATCTTTTTTTTTTTTCTTTTAGAGTTTTTTTTAAACAGGAAACCATCAAAAACACCCTAGCAAGGCATACGTGGCTCCCAATCCACACAGAGAATGAGAAAAAAGGCAGGTTATTAAATTTGAAAGCTGCAGCTTAACAGGCATGATTTAAATTTAGGGGTTCTCCCTGAGACAGGTAGCCCCAACCTGCAGAACTGAATTGCAGCCCCAAATTGACGTCTTGAATCCTGAAACTTGAATTCTTCAGAGAAGAGAAAAGTGGCTCTGTCCCCTTTGAATGGCATACCTTAACTGGGGAGTTGCTGCTAGTGCATGGAATCCTCATGCGGCCAACATTCTAAAGCTTTGGCTATGCCATTCCCCTGGTAGGGGTGCACTATACCCAGTTGTTATGATTACTCATTGACAATGTGGAGTGCTAGAGAATAATTAATTGCAGGCAGTGGAAACACGTGTTCAAGCAATGGAGGATAGTGTGGCTGCCGTAGAAGATGGGACCTTACAATTACATAGAAACATAGAAGTTGACGGCAGATAAGGACCGCAAGGCCCATCCAGTCTGCCCATTTCTTTTTCTACCTTATAAATGTGCCATCTGCCTTTGCTATGTCAGTGACCTATCTATTCATAGTCATTTGTATTGCTCCCTTATGCCTATCCCATGCCTGTTTGAAGCCCTGCACTGTATTCATAGCCACTACTTCTTGTGGTAAGCCATTCCATGCATCTACCACCCTTTCTGTGAAAAAGAATTTCCTCACATTCCCCTTAATCGGCCTCCTCTAATCTCATGCTGTGTCCTCTTGTCCTGCTATTTTTCTTATATTTAAACATGTTAGACTCTTTCACCTTGTTTATGCCTTAAGGTGTTTAAATGTCTCGATCATATCACCTCTCTCCCTCCTTTGCTCAAGGGTATACATATTGAGCTCCGTTAATCTGTCCTCATATGTCTTCTGATGCAGTCCCTGCACCATTTTGGTTGCCCTTCTCTGGACTGCCTCAATTTAGTTAATGTCCTTGTGAAGGTGTGGCCTCCAATACTGCGCAGTACTCCAGATGGGGCCTAACCAATGTCTTGTACAGAGGATTATTACCTCCCTCTTACGACTTGTGATACCCCTACTAATACACCCTAACACCCCTAGCCTTACCTACTGCTTTAGAGGTCTGCTTGGATGATTTCAGGTCATCAGTGATGATGATGCCCAAGTCTCTTTCTTCCTTTGTGACTGCTAGCAACTCCTCCCAGCCTATAAGTGGCTTCAGGGTTTCTCTTCCCTATGTGCATGATTTTGCACTTCTTTGCATTAAATCCCAGTTGCCACTCTTCTGACCATTCTGCTAGTTTATCCAGATCTCTTCTCATTCTGCCCACCCCATCTGGATCATCTACTCTGTTGCAGATCTTGGTGTCATCTGCAAACAGACAAGCCTTACCCTCTAGTCCATCTGCTAGGGTCACTAATGAAGATGTTGAATAGGACTGGCCCCAGGACTGATCCTGAAGTACCCACTTGTGACTTGCATCTCTTCTGACTGTATACCATTTACCACCACTCTCTGTTTTCTGCAGTCAACCAGTTTGCCACCCAGTTGACCAACTTCTGACCCACCCGAGCCTACCTAGCTTATTTATCAATCTTCTATGTGGAACAGTGTCAAAAGCTTTGCTGAAGTCAAGGTAGGCGACATCAACTGCTCCCCTTGGTCCACCACTCTGGTTACCCAGTCAAAGAAATCTATGAGATTAGTTTGACAGGACCTTCCTTTGTAAACCCATGCTGTCTTGGATCCTGTGCCCCTATGGATTCCAGGTGTTGCACTATCCTTTCCTTAAGGAGTGCTTCCATAATCTTGCCCACTACTGAGGTAAGACTGACCGGTCTGTAGTTCCCGCCTCCTCCCTGCTACCACTCTTGTGGGTGGGATCACATGACCCTTCTCCAGTCTTCTGGGACCTCTCCTGTGCTCAGAGACTCACTAAACAATTCTGCTAATGGCTCTGCTAGTTCCTCCTTTAGCTCCTTAAGTACCCTGGGATGTATGCCATCAGGTCCCATTGCCTTATCCACCCTGAGCTTAGCAAGCTCTTGTAGGACCCTTTCTTTTGTGAAGGGAGTAGTGCTCACCTCCCTCCCCTGTGTCCATGATGCTGAGCTGTGGGCCCTGCCCTACCTTCTCTTCAGTGAATACTGAGCAAAGTATCTATTTAGGATAGATGCCTTTACAGGTCCTCCTCCTCACATGCTCCTTTTCTCCATTAAAGCATTAATACCCCTCTGGACTTTCTCCTTTCACTAATGTATCTATAGAAAGTCTTGTCACCTTCTTTACTGTTTGTGCTAGTGTTTCCTCAGTTTGGGACTTTGCCTGCCTTACTGCCTTACCTGCTTCCTTAGGGCAGTTTGGTATGCCCCTATCTTCATCCGCTGTGTTCCTTATATTTTCTGAAGGCCAGCCTTTTGGCTCTGACCTTTTCTGCTACTGTATTTGAGAACCAAGTGGTTTCCTTCTTTTTTGCACTTCCTTTCTGTCTAACACAATGGGATGTTGCTTCAAGTATTGTATCCTTAATGCTTGCCCACTTTGCCTGTACCTCCTCACCTGTGTTTCTTTTTGCCAGGGCTAGCTTAACTCTGTTGGCCATCTTATCAAAGTCAGCTCCTCTGAAGTCCCATATTTTTGCCTTGGAATGGGATGATTTAGATGTAGTAGCCAAATTGAACCATACCATGTGATGGTCACTGGCTCAGGTGACCTTCTACCTGGAGATCTGTGATCCCTTCTTTGTTAGTCAGTACTAGATCTAGGATAGCCCTGTCTCTTGTGGGTTGCTGTACCAGTTGTTTGAGGCCTCCCCTGCAGGGAATCCACTATGAGTCTAGTTCTGGCAGATGTTCCTGCTGGTATTGACCAATCTGTATCTGGCATGTTGAAGTCTCCATTATCAGAACCTCCTCTTTAGCTGTCATGTTTTGTATATCTTCTAACAGTAATGTGTCTATGTCCTCCCTCTGGTCTGGGGGCCTGTAGACAACCCCAGTTCTTATGGCTGTCCCATTTCCTGTTTCCAGGGTGACCCACAGTTCTTCTGGCTCCTTATGTGTATTCTGAATTTCTGTAGCTTTGATATTTTCATTGACATACAGGGCCTCCTCCCCCCTTTTGCACCTCGGTCTCTTCTGAACAATACATAGCCAGGTACTGAAGTCTCCCAAGTGCGGTTACTGGTAAACCACGTCTCACTAATTGCTACTATGTCCAGTTTAGCCTCTGACATTATTGCTTGCAGGTCTGGGATCTTATTTCCCAGGCTGTGAGCATTTGTGTACATGATTTTCCATTGGCCAGATTTTGGTGTGTTAGTTGTTGGGTGAGGTTTGGCATTACCCCTGTGCATCGTATGGGGAGACAAACCTTTTTTCTTACCTGGTGATGCAAATGAACGGCAAACACACTGAATTCCAGTTTGACCACTAGCTGAGGGGGGAGGGGTGTTCTTCCCATTCAACTTATGGGGTGCTGCACCCCTCTCCCCATTTGCTAGTTTAAATATTCTGCAAAGACGTCAAACTTCTGCCCCAATGCACTGACTCCCTCTTTAGTCAGATGCAGTCCATCAAATTTAAAGAACTTTCACTCCCAGAACTGTTGCCAGTTCCCTACAAATCTGTGTCCTTTTTCCTGGCACCAGTCCTTGAGCCATGTGTTTAGCTCCCCTATCTCCCCTTCTCTGACCTTCCGTCCATCTGCTCCCTTCTCCCAGACTTGCTACCACCATAAAATATTTACTCAATCAGAATAAGGCCCTTCAAGAAAAGCTAGAAGACTTGGAAGCCCTCTCCCATAGGAAAACCTTTTGCATATATGGGCTCCCAGAGGGCACAGAAACTGGCAGAATGACAGACTTTATGGAGGATCTGCTCCAAGATGTCTTGGAGCTACCTGCTACATTTCATTTTCACTTGGAACACACTCATAAGTCTCTCACCCTGAGGCCAATGGACCACATGGCTCAACCTCAATCCATAGTGATGAAATTTGCCAGTTTCAAAGATAAAGAGGTATTTCTGCACATAGCCTGAGGCAGACAAGTTTCTTACAATGGGGCAGGTCCATATTTTGACCAGGATTACACCCCTCCCCCCCGGCATTCTCAAAAGGCGTTTGGTATATGTGGGAATACTTCCCATACTTAAAGTACATCATGTTCAGTTTCAAACTCTGTATCCGGCCAAACTCCATATCTATTGGGACTCAGGCACTATGTTATATATCATCCTGGAGGAGGCATGGCAAGCTTTAGCAGCCATGGCTGGACAGACGATATATTGAAGACCTTGCAGCAAGCCCCTTGTCCTCAGCGTTCAGCCTGGCAACCTGGATGCTCACACCAGCAAAACCTATTGGGAAAAAGAAAGCCCCTGCTACACTTCAGGATGCTTCCACTATTCTGAAATCTTTCTGAAAAGCTAACCATGCAGCTAATTCTCACACAGAGTCTGCGACCTGAAGGTAATGACTCACTTCTTCTATTTGACTCTAAAAACTGTCTCTTTGAACTCTTACCTAGCTTGTTGCCTCATTCTGTTGGAGCCCTGCATTACCTAGTTTACAGTCTGGGGCTGGATTCTGTTTTCACAAGACAGAGACTCTCTGTGCCTCTCACCGATGAGTCAGAGCAGCTGCATACCAAACTATACACGCAGAACAAATTAGACAGTTTGGTACTGTTCATTCCTTGGCATTACATCTGATGTTCTGCTTGTTAGACTCACCATGGAAGACTCAGAGGGAAGGCAGCTTCATCTGTGTTGTAGATCCCTCGCAGAGTGTTGTAATCACCTCAAGCGGCAGGCCCGAGGGATACTTCCAGTTCAGACTCAGTGTTTGACAGGGAGACCCCCTGATTCTTCTGCAAGACCTTCATACACTGTATCTTCAAACGCCCTCTTGGTCTGCTGTTTTCTTATCCCAGAAAATTAAATTACTTACTTTACCAACTGGATCAGTGTTTATTCGTCTTTTTTAGTAGAGATTTCATTTGTTTTCTGAAGCTGGTCTTCACAAACTGAAAACTTGACTGTGTGGTTCAGATGATTTAAATATTTTTATTTAATCTATTTCTGTTAAATACACCCACTGCCTCTTATTTGGTTGACAGAAACCGATGCGTTTATTTGCACTTTATGTTGTGGAATAATGGGCAGATCTCTGAGTTCACCTCTTAAAATGTAACTGGCTCTCCAACTGTGCACACCCCTTAGGTGTATTATTTTTCAGTTGGAACAGAAGGGTGGAGCAAGAAGAGAACACCTAAGTAATGATTTAATTTATTTTGCCATTCTGGGATGCAGCCTCTGTATTTCTTTTTAGTGTAAGTGATGGTCACCCGAAACAGTGGTTATTTTTTTTTTTTTTTTGCTGCACTCCTAATGGCAGCAGATTAGTTACTGATTTTGCTTGATGTTCACAAAAAATGTTCTGAGTTTAATTAATAATAGGGGTTTGAACCCTATAGTAAAAAAAAAATAATAAATAGCTGTTGGGTTAGCTACTGTGGGCTTGTTACCAATATGCTGGAAATTTCTCCATTATTGCTACATACTGTGGGAGGGTGGGAGTGGACTGGCGGCCTGTTAGAAAAATAGTGATCGCCTTTCCCGATTCCCCTACCCTTGATTGGTCAGTGAACATTCTGACCAAGGAGGCCTGTCGCTTTAGTGACACTATTCCTCCTAGCTGGAGATACCACCCCTTGGGGTTCTCTCCAGCCTTAGAGGGTGATTGTGTTAGCCCTACTACCCTGGAAGTCTTGATATTAGTTTTCCTTGTTAGTTGCACAATGTTAAGTGGTATTTTATATTTACCTGTTGTTTATATGTTATTAGTTTTAGTATTGTATTGGCTTGATAATTTGTTCAGTGTCTAGCTATATCAACTTTACAAAGCAGACTAGTTTTTTGCAGAAAGAGATCTGGGGATATCCGTGAGGCGCACCTCTCCCAACATCGACTAAAGGGAGGGTTTGATTTTTTTTTTTGGTTTGTTTTTTTTAGTCTTTGGTAACCGGGTAAGGCCCACTAGGCACAAGTGCCTGTTTTCAGGGGTGACCTGGGAGCACTGGGATGTTAAGTAACTTGTTCAGAGTCACACAGTATGCAAGTGGAGGTCGTTAGAAACAAACTCAGGTCTGGTCTGCTGGATGTACCAAGCTCGTTCACACCTTGTTCCTCTAACCTCTAGGCTATACTGCCAGCCCAGTTTGATGGTGCCTTGGTGGTTGGACTTATTACCCTGCTTGGGCTTGGCTATTTGGCCCTATCATATTTCCTAACCTCCTTTATATTCAGATCTTATGGGGGACCTTTTTGCCCGGCAAAATCAGTGTGGAGGTCTGATTTAGGTTTCTACCTATGGCCATTTTTCTCAACATGTAAACGACTTGAACAGCCCAGACAAGAGATCGAATGTATTAGCGGCTATTAAAAAGTTACATCCCAGTTTTGTCCTGTTACAGGAGATTCATTTAAGGAAAGAGGAACACCTTAAATTAGATAAATTTGGTTATGCTCATGTAGTAGCTCTTCCTTACGTGCAGGAAAACACAAGGGTACGGCCATCTTAATCCCTCGTACAACCCCACTACTTGTCGCTAATTCCCATGTGGGCCCAGAGGACAGACTGGCCATGCTAACAGGATCTTAGTTAGGGGTGGAGCTGAGATTGGTGAGTCTTTATATCCCACCAGGCTCGAATGAGGCCACGGTCCGCTCCTTGTTCCATAAAATCATGGAACATCAGCAAGGGGTGTTGCTTATGGGAGATGATGACAACATGACATTTGACTCTAGGGACACTTCCAGTCCCAACCCTCCTTGAAAGACCAGGAGCACAAAAAGAAGTACAATCTTATTTTAAGGACATGGGGTGGGTGGACACTTGGTATTTGCTGCACCCCCATAGGGGTGGTCATATTCATTACTCAGCACCACATAATATCTACACGCATATAGATTTTTGTCACATTTCTTTGGAACATCTGCACCTAATTAAAGACAGTCAGATCTTCCCAATCCCTCTCTTTGATCATGCTCCACTACTTTTGACACTAAATTGGGGACCCACCTCAGGGGATACCTTGTGGCATTTTAACAATTTCCTCCTTAACTTACCTGCATTTCAAACTCTAATAAAAAACAAATTCCCAGAGATTATAACAGACAATAACATTCAGGGCACCAACCCAGGTCTTTTCTGGGATACTATCAAAACTGTTCTAAGGGGGGAAATTATTAGTTTTGCCTCACATTATAGAAAGATGCAGAAAGAACAACTAGACATTTTACAAATCCAACTACGAGATCTCCAAGGCCAACATGCTGAAGGAGACCATTTAGTCGCTTCCCCTTTGGAAGCCACTCACCCAAAATATTGAATCTATTTTAGATGCTAAGACTGAACAGGCACTTCAGTTTTTAAAACAACATTACTACAAAGACAGCTCAAGAGCGGCTCACACGCTGGCATATCGTTTAAGGCAACATATCAGTCTACTATATCTCAGATCTGCTGTCCTTCTACCAATAACTTACATCAACATCCTAAAGATATCTAAGTAGCTTTTAAATATTATTACCAATCTCTTTATTCTCCTGACATGAAACCTACCATGAAGGCCATTCATGGCTATCTCAAGGATCTCCATCTTCCACATTTAACAGTGGCCTCGTTGGCCACCCTGGATGCACCTATCACTAATGGTGAATTCAAGGGAGCTATCAGACAACTGAAATCTGGTAAAAGTCCTGGTCCAGACAGATATACCAATGAATTTTATAAATCTTTTCAGCATTTGCTAATGCCTCCATTGATGGACGCTTATCAGGCTGTCCTACAAGGTCAACCCATTCCCCCAACCTGGCAATACACAACTATTTCTGCAATCCCGAAACCTAGCAAGGACGTCACTTTCTGTTCCTCATACCATCCAATTTCTGTATTAAATACAGATTACAAGATATTCACCGTGATAATGGACAAAAGTGTAGGCAAAATACTCCCCACAATCATAGACACAGACCAAACTGGATTTATTCGTGGCCACCAAACACAAGAAAATATAAAGTGTACACTTCACATCATACACCATGCCACCCGATCGAATATCGCCTTTCTTTTACTTTTTTTTTTTTAACTTTCCATTTCTCCTCTTTCCCCCAACCCGGAGCTGCACTTCTTTGGGAGACTCCTAAGTGCCCCCTGTGACTGGCCTACCTGAATCCCCAGAGGTTCCCCCATGGAGCCGTGGCTATACCCCCCCCCCGGTGGGTACGGGGTGGGGCCCAGCACCCTGACATCTTCGAGTTTTCATCGGGTCCCCCGGTGGTCAGGCAGGCCATCACAATTAGGGCTGGCACTGGAGCTCTGTCTACCCACGCTCTGGTGGTGCTTTTTCCATCTTTCTGTGCTGTATGCCTTGACGTCAAGGCGTTACATGCTGACATCCATCACACAGCTCCCCATTGGTCTGTCCTACCAGCTTGCTGTACCTCGGGCCTCCGCCCGGGGTCAGACAAGCCACTGATCTTGTCCCCCCCTCCCCAGGAGAAGGTGAGTAGTCCCTGGGACGCTCAAGACTTCTCCCCCAGCCGGCCCTCCAGTGACCCAAATCTGCTCCCAAACCTGGGTCACCGGCGTCATGAGCGGAAATCCAACTGCTGCATCAATAGGCCGGCTCCCTTTCTTTTACTTAGTCTAGATACAGAGAAGGCCTTTGACTGGGTGGCATGACTCTTTCTGGCGGTGACCCTGAGGAAAATGGAGTTTTCACAGCAATTTCAAAAACTCATTACTTCATTGTACAAATGTCTGATGGCTTATGTGAAAGCCAATGGGCAAGTTTCAGAGCCCTTCACACTTTTTAGGGGCACATGCCATGGCTGCACACTTTCACCGTTATTGTCCACCATCTACCTGGAGCCCTTGGCACAATCTATCAGACAAAACAATGCAAATCAGGGCATCACCTGGGGGGAGGCACCAACATAAGCTGGCCTTATACGTAGATGATTTATTAATTTATCTTACTTCACCAGATCAGACTTTACCACATCTGTGGAATACTCTCACATCTTTCGGACAACTGGTGGGTTATAGCCTGGATACAGATAAGACAGAGGTCCTTCAGGTACATTATAAACCTTCCCTTCAGATTCAGGACACATATCCATTTCACTAGGAGCCAGCCCAGTGGCACTGAGGGTTGAGGCGCTGGATGCCACACCTCATGCCACGCCATTGACCCGGGTTCGGAAACAAGCCCAGGCCACCAGGGGTCGGCAGGGGAAAGAGAGGATCAAGCATCTGGAGGACTGCTCTCCCCTCTCGTGGGGGGATCCAGGTGACTGCCCAGCACTGCAGTGACCCCTGGTGGAGACCGGAGGTACTGCAATGCTTAGGACTGGCATAGAGGGACACAGAGCCACGACGGACTTGCCTGGCATCATTGCGTGCTCAGGCTCCACTGGGGGGAAGGGCACAAACAAAGGAAAAAAAAACTCCAATCCCGATAGGCGATGGCTCCTTACAGGGCTGGCTGCCACATGCCCAGGACCGGATCTTCTCTCCACCCCTTCAGTCTCCTCACTGACCCAGCCAGATGAACTGGATTGTAGATAGAGTGCCAGGTACATGGTAGGTTGCCCTGCCTCGGGAGGCTCAGAGCCAGGGGGCTTGTCTAGCATGGGTTTGGTGGGGGACAGAAATCTGTATGAGGAGAGAAGATCACGGTGGGCAGTAGAGTGGCACAGCAAGATAAGGCAGCCTGAGAGAGTTTGGGTTGGAGGAGATAAAAAGAATTGTTAAAAAAAAAAAAAAAAAAAAAAACATCCATTTCGTTGGAACCTCGCCTCATTCAAATACCTGGGAGTTCATTTGGCCAAAAATTTCTTTCATCTGCGGTCCATTACTTATGACTCCTTACTTTGACAATTATTCATGGATCTGGACAGTTGGAAAAACCTCCCGCTGTCTTTGACCCAAGGAATAGATGTGGTCCATATGTCTGTACTGCCTAGGGTGCTGTATCTTGCACAAACCCTCCCAGTTTTACCTTTGGATTCTTTTTTTACAAATCTTAGTAGACAAATTTTGAAATTCATCTGGGATGATCAAAAACACTGAGTTTGTTATACTATATTACAACTTCTTACAAAATTGGGAGGGTTGGCCTTGCCAAATTTAAAGCATTTTCATTGGGCCGCTCAACTTTAGTACAATTTTTTATTGACTAAATTCTAGCTACCAAGCTCACTGGAAGACCTTAGAAGGGCAGGAGGAGGATCTCCACCAGCTTAACAAAATATAATTAATGTATCCTTCATTGCCAATATCTGAAATCACATCTAACCCCTATATAGAAGTAACCCAACGCTGCTGGAGACAACTCTTAGAATCCTTCCCCCCCATTGGGGCAGTTTAGATGTTTACTGTATTCTCTCCCCTATTTAACCACTTTTCTCCCAGCCCACCTGGATCACTGCTTCAGACAGTGGGAGCATTTACTTAGGCCCACATCTGTTATTCCACTTTTTACGGGAAGAACAGATTTTATCTTTTGAGGAACTGCAACAGAAATATGCATTGCAACCCCAGGATCAATTCGGTTATCTACATGTAATAGACCTGTTGAAAAAGTTATTCCCTTCCACTCCAGACCAGGGACCTATTCCCCCTTTTGTGGTATTACTTTGCACAGCTTTAGCTGGAATGGCCTCACTTTCACAAAACTGTACAGTTAGGAGCAGATTCAATTGACAAAGTTAGAGGGGTTTGGGAAGCCGATCTATATCAAGTCATAGAACAGCGAGATTTTAAGATACACCTTCAAAGGCTACATGGCCTCTCACAACTGGGGAGAATTTTCTTGGAAAATAATGATTAGATATTTTAGAATTCCTGCCATATAGTACAAGTATCTCCCCAGACTGGGGGTGGCATACTGGTGAGGCTGTGGCCATTCTACGGCCACCTGGCCATGTTTTTTTTGGGGATGCCCATTCTTTTTGCAGCTCTTCAGCTGGTGCTTACAGAACTTCTGGGCTCCCAAGTATTTTTAAGTGTTGATTTTTTTTTTATTCTATAATTTCCCTGCTGCCCTCCCCCCAAAGCATTCAACACCGACCCGGAAGTTATTAGTTATTTATCTCATAGCTGCCCAAAAATCAATTACACAAAAGTGGCTCTCACCCCAAATTCCCATGATAGATCAATGGCAAAATATTATGATAAATATTTATAAAATGGAAAACCTACCAGCTTGTTGAACTACTCCTTAGATAAATTCTAAATTTTCTGGAGGTGATGGGTATTTTACATCATGCAACATAGATGACAGTTTGTACCTTGGTCTGAACTACCACTGAATCTGAGGTACTGGGTGGGGGGAAGGAGCATGCCCGCAGAACAGCCATACCTATAAAACAGAATCCCTAAAGGAGATTTGCACTGTGATCTTTTTATTTGACTTTCTTTTCATTCTGCACAGTATTAATTTGTATTTATTTGTATCATAGCTATTTGTATATGGTTTTGTATGTTCTGTGTTGTCTTGTTTTTATTTTTATGAAAACCTTTAAATATAAAGTGAAAAAAAAGTGTCCATGTTTTCTAATCTGGATACATGTGGTTGAGGTGGAAGTGGCCAATGTTATTGGAGGCAAATTTGACATTTCATGTTGCAGTGTTCAGATAATTCTATTTTGTCTGTGGGCATGGCATGAGAAAGGGCAGATGGAGGTAATCAGAGGGATGTATAGAACAGCAGCACAACCTGGGGAAAAATATAATCACTGGAAAACAAAACTGAATCATAAAGAAAAAGATACAACTGATAAGAAGGAAAGGGCAGATCCAACACATTTGTGTTTATGCTTCAATCATTTTTGTCAAGGAAGCAGCCCTCACAGTCTTCCAGACTGGAGTTGTCTCTATCAGGGAATTTTTTCTCCATTAGTGCTCGATCTACCTCACTGGAAGGCAATTTGCCAATGCCTATAACACCAGGCTGGTTCAGGTTCTTCTTCATCACCACAGCTACATTCATGTGGTATGAATGCAGACGTGATTGTGTTACGTGGAATGTGCCCCCCATTCATTTTAATAAATGTTAGCATGCCAACATTTCTAGGGGACAGATTTGTACCCAAGGGCCACACAGTGGTTCCTCCTGAACTAAATACACTCTCCACACTGACACTTCAGGGTGGATAGCTCAAACATTTGACTGCTATGGAGGTGACTGCTGGCCAATCAGTGACCTTGCTATGCCAGTACAGCAGTGGCTCTTCCAATATGTTAAGGTGCCTGGTATCCCCCAAATATGCATCCACCACGTGTTGCACTGCATGCACTCCTGCTCCCTCTTCAGCCTCCTCCTCCTCCTTTCCCTCCATGTCTTCAAGTCGTATCTGGTATGAAGCATCCCAAAGTAGATTTACTGTCATTGTTTTGGTTATCTTGCCTGTTTTTTCAGCCCATTTGCCATGTGAGGTGGTAGTAATATGCAGTCTGTGATCACACATATGTTGTGCCTTACATAATTTTAATCTTAACATCTGTGCCCCATGTACCCCTCTCACTAGTTGATCAGTTAGCTTTTGCACCTGTAAGGCCCACCTTCCAGTATAGATAACAGGCCCCATTTGTATCATGAGTCCAGCATGGTGGCAATACCAAAATCTGTAGAATGCAGGAAATATGGCTATTGCAGTCCAAAACATGGAGTACATGTTCCATTAAGGAACAGCTTCCCCATTACCACCTGCCTCTAGCCCCTCCTGTACATTCAAGAGCATCTACCTCAGCACCCTTAGAAGAGGGATGGCCTGACTGATATAGGCAGTGTCTCCACTCACTGCCTGTGTTGTATGTTCAACTGCCTTAGAATCATGATCAAGCCATCCATTAGTCACCACTGATGCGTTGTCAGAGACATGGATACTCCAGCATTGTCACAGCTTGTATGTAGCAGCAGATATTCTGAGATCACTTTGTACTGCTTGTATAAGCACTCAGTCATGTACAGTGTTGAGTTCCATTTTCTGACAACTTCCAGCTTCAGACAGTGCTGAGGCAGTTTGTTCTGGATCTGCAGGGGCCTTAGATGGCGACTTACGTATAAGGCAGATATTTATTTATTTATTCATTACAAATCAGGTTTACAACCTTTGAGTCAGAGACTCATTTACGAAGGCACCTCGTTGCAGGGGGTCAGACATCAAGACAGTTATTACAGTGCAGATTAAAACAGAGGATAACATTACAGGTGCAGTAAAAGTAACATTTAACATAGATACACTTAGGTTACATAATGTAGTAGTTTGTATGGTACTTAGGTTACATAATGTTACAAAATTGTGAGTTACACTCATGGATATAGTAGGTCCTCAGAGAAGACAGTGGCTAACATCCCTGTTTGGACCTAGTAGGGAAGGAGTGGATCTGGGGAAGGGAAAGGCTGTCCAGTGGACATTGTTGAGCCAGGGGGCAAGGCGGGTGGGTACCACACGTTACAACAGGGGGTTAGTTTTACCTACAACAGTGGGTAATAAAGATATAGTTCCGAAGGGCTGTTTTGAAGGAGCCAATTTTTGGCAAGTTGGAGATGCAGCTAGGGAGTGAGTTGAACCAGGTGGGGGCTCGGTAGAGGAAGGATCTCTGGGCAAGAGAGATCTTGGGTTTGGGCACCTTGAAAGTGGTCTTTACTGAGCTACAGGTGGTGACAGATGATGATGACTGCTGTAGGGAGGTGGAAACCCCCGAGGGGGAGAGTCCTAGCAGTGATTTCTTAGCGAGAAGGCAGGTCTGGTAGAGCAGTCGCTCCTCAAAGTTGAGCAGATTGGTGGTAGTATAGAGAAGGCAGGTGTGAGTTCAGCTGGGGGTACCAGTCAGGAGCCTACAGGCCTTATTGATGGAGAGTTGGATTTTGGAGAGGGCAGTGTTGTCAGCTGCGGCACAGATGGGCAAGCCGTAGTCCATGAGGGACAAGATGGAGGAGGTGATGGCCAACCTGAGGGCAACCTGAGGCAGACAGTCCCTGTACCAGTATAGCAGGCCAATCTGAGAGTTCATGGTGGCTGACAGGGCATTAATGTGGGTGTGGAAGGAGAGGGCAGTATCAAACGTGATGCCTAAGTACTTGTATGTGGTCACTTGTTCTAGTGGGTGCAGAGTGCTGGGGATAATCAAGAGGGGGTATTTTTAGCTTTATTTTGGTGGTGGGAGAAGAGCATTGATTTGGTTTTCTTTAGGTTAATGACCAGTCTGCAGTCGCTGAACCACCTTTCGGCTTGGTTGTAAGCTTGTTGGAGGGATAATTGGAGGAGGTGGGATTGGGATGTGAGGCAACAAGGACTGCATCATCAGCATAGAGGAGCATTTTACTGGTACATGAGCTGGGGAGGGTGTTGAGGTAGAGACTAAAAAGTATTGGACCCAGGATGGAGCCCTGAGGGATCCTGGAGTGAACGGGAAGAGTGCTGGAGAGGGAGCCACTGATCTTGACACGGTGGGATCTAGTAGAGAGGTAGCTAGAGAACCAGGAAATGGGACTGCCAGAGAAGCCAAGATGGCGGAGAGAGTCAAGTAGAAGGGGATGACAGACAGTGTCAAAGGCCTTGGAGAGGTCAATGAACACTGCTCCTGCAAGGCTGCCAGAGTCAAGAGCAGCACGCAGGTGTTGGGAGAATTCCAAGATAGCCGTGGTTGTACTGTGTCCTGGGTGGAAACCGTGCTGCTCTGGGCACATAATGTCGTACGCAGATTAACTTTCTAGACATAACACTGAAAGGAGGTGCTGAGACAGGCATAACAACAACAGGCTACAGGAAGGACACAGCTACTAATTCCCTACTGCGTAATAAAAGTTTGCATCCCATGAAATTAAAAAAGTCTATTCCCTATGGGCAGCTCCTCAGGATCAGAAGGAACTACACCACATATGAGGATTTTTTAAACCAATCAGAGGAGCTCCCACACAGATTCAGGGAAAGGGGGTATACTGAAAAAGTACTATAACAGGCACAGTACACAGTGAGGAACAAAATATAGGATGAACTCCTAGTAAGTAGGAAAGAAGACAAAAATTCCTACACTAGAATGGAAAGTGATCCCATTACATTCTCTATGGAATTTAATGATGTATGAGGAAAAATAAGGAACTTAATATGGAGGAACTGGGGGGTATTACAAAGTGATAACATATTACATGAGGTGGTGGGGGCTCACCCAAGAGTTACATTCAGGAAGACAGCATCAATCAAGGATAAACTAATACATAGCCAGTTTAAAAGACAGGCACAGAGACCATCGACCTGGTTACCAGTTAAACCAGCAGGGGTCTACAAATGTTACAATTGCAACATTTGTTAATATATGTATGTTAAAAAAGTTTTCATCTCAGAGACTACTGGAAAAAGAGTATATGTTAGGGATTTTATAACATGTTCAACTAGCTTAGCAGTCTATGTTTGGTGGTGCAGTTGTCATATGTACTATGTAGGAAAAACTGTCAGGATGTTGAAAGAGCGAGTGCAAGAACATGTTCGTTCTGTTATCAATCAGAGACAGGATACCCCAGTAGGGAGACATTTCCAAGAAGTACACAACAGCAAATTGGACACCCTGAAATAAATGGGCCTGGAACATGTTAAGAAACCTAGTAGAGGAGGGAATAGACAGGACATCCTCTTAGAGAGAGAAAGCTATTGGATCTTCATGCTGGACACTGTCAAACTAAAAGGCTTGAATGATGCATGGGATCTTAAGCCCTATTCAAGGAAGAAAGATAACTTGCCATAGAATAGTCAAGTTCCCCCCCAAAAAAAAAACTAACGTGACATATTAAATCTATGCTATTGAATTATTTATGTTGCCTCGTAGCTATAGAGATTAGGAAGTATGAGTATGACTTTAATCAAATGGAGACTAATCATAACTATATTTTTTCTTCTTACTGATATGTATTAAATATGCCTTAAATCATCTATCTTTATGTTTTCCAGTTGGAAGGCCATGAGCTGGATGAGCTGACTGGTATCCAAAGACCTCTCTATCTTTCCTTTGCTCTATCTTTCAGAAGGTAAAGAGTATGGCACTCTGATGTAAAATTAATGATATAGCCCCGAAAAAAAGTAAATTTAACCCCCCACCGGCCCCTTATTTAACCAGTAGGCACACCTCCCATAGTCTAGGGGAAAAGAGAGTGGTGGGGTTACATTGATTTGCCACCATTAGACAAGGTGGGATATGCCAGATAGAGCAGACATTATAAAAACAACACAAACCAAGTGCAGCTACTACCTGGCACACACCTGACCTACCATGGCCACAACTCAGGTCCCTGGGAGAAAACGTTTGCTCAGGGCTATGCTAGGTTTGCACTTCTGGACAAGGGTACCCAAGTAACTCCACACACAGGAAGCAATAACATAAATGTCCAAACCAGGTTGGGATTCTAGAGTGTGGCTTTATTCCATAACACAGTAGGAAAAACACAAAGTGAAGATGGATCCCCAAGGGTTACACACACTGTAAATGCAGACATCTGAGGTACAGAACTCCAAAATCCCATATTGCATAGGATGACTGTAGGACTTCTAGACTAGCTACCTGTAGAACACACACACAAGCAATTTCCCTCGACTAGGCACACACAGCCAGTATTTGGAAGTCCCATATTGCATAGGATAAGTTGTGGCACATAGACCACGATGGAGCACTAAAGGCTCAACTGGAGGACCCACATACAAGGGGTAACTGGAGAACAATCCACTCACTGGGGTAAAACTGAAGAAAACCCACTCACTGGGGTAGAACTTTCGCCAGGCATTGGCAACATGCACTGACAGAAAAGAACAAAGGTGCCCTTCAGAACCCAGGGTGCTAAACTGGTCACTCCAGATGGGGGGTCTCCCACCTTTTGTTTCCAAGCTCATACTCAGCCAACCCTCTGGTAAATACACCTTGCACTGTACCAAAATTGAAGATGCTCTCTACAAATGTATTTCACACTTAACATTCTCACAGGACACCACAGGGGTGTCAAAGGTAAAAGTTCTGTTCACTTGGATGGTCACATACTGGACTCCACAGAGGACAGCCAACTTTGAAACTGCTTAGGGTGACAGGGTCCCTGTGTTGGAGAATCCACCCTTAAAATGCAGGTACCAACTGGGCAGTTTCACACAAAACAAAAGTACCCACAGAAGATGTCACACAAGGCAGTTTCACCAACTGTCCTGGTAGGATCAAGGGGATTGCCCCTAACATCCTGGCAGCCTGCTCCATCCCTCCTGTGATGAAACACAGAAAATCCCTTGGAGTTGGTTTCCACCACTTCACACAAGCTGGAAGATTGCTGAATTCCACTAGGGTGAGAAAGAAAACAAACAGGAACACTGCAGCTCTACAGTGTATCAGAGCTGCTGCTGGAGCTGCAACTACACTCTGCAGACTCCAGCCAACAAATGACTACAGAATTCTATTTCCCTCTGTCACAACAGCTGGCCATGGCTTATGCTGCTGTGAGAGTTCTAAATGACATCACCCCTCCAACTCTCAGCTGAGACTGACAGAGGGAGAGATAGAGTGAAATCCATTTACTGGAAAATTACTAGCTGCCTTCCCTGCCTACCACTAATTCTAATGGGATTCTTGTAACCCCTGGGAACAAGGGGGTTACATAAACAAAATAGGGGATAAAAGTGCTATATCAATTGATTTAAGCTGCTTATCAATTATGCTGGTTTGTAGCCATCCGTTGATGCAACAACAATAATGATAAGAAACTGTATTGTGTGTTTTTGATATTTGTAATGGTTCATAGTTTGATATTTTTTGTAAACTTAATCACATAAGCCCAAATGAATTACTCAGAGAAACCATGAGAACTTTAATATAAATCAAGAGCAAAATGTGAAATTAACTAAATATGAAGTTCCCTGCAGCTTGTAATGATAAGATAATACAAGTTTTTTTTACTGATAACTAAATAATTCATTTTGAATGTGAACATATCAGGGCTACAGTGACTTATGTATGGTTCCTTTAAGGAATAGCCTATAAACAATTCATTATGACATATAACGTGATGACACACTGTTCTAGCAACCAATAAATAAGCAGATTATAGAACTCTGTACCACGCCCCCTAAGGAAAGCTAGGAGCCGAAGCACAGGAGCTAGCGTGATTTTGTTGTTTATCCCAGTGGAATTGAGCATGTTTAGTGAGCTGCTGTAAAGTCTGTAATAAAATCAGCAGTAATCACTATAGTCACAAGCATGATGCGTTTTCTGTGAAGCTGAAGTAGCGTTTGCCACAGCTGAAATTGTATGTTTGTATTGACTGGGCTGGCGGCCCATCAGTAAGCGCACTCTGTCCATTCCTTGAGCGCAGTAAGGCCTGACTCGATTTGGAACCTTTGGTCTTAGATGGCCACAGGCTTTTCTGGAATGGCTAAAGTGGACACACACATGTGATGGGCCACAGTCAACATGGACTTAATTTCAGGATACGACAGAAACTCCTCCATTACAAGATTAAGACAGTGTACCATGCACTGCATCCTGAGAACCGCCCCCCCCCCCAAATCATTAAAGCATTTAACCATATTTGAGCACTTGGTGTGCGTAGTGAAACCCGCCATCAGTGAATGGGGGGGGGGGCAGCCACTCATCTATCTCTGTCAGGAGCAATTCTGGCATTTTCTTTTTTTATTTCATTTTTATTGCGAGAAGCACTATATAGATATATATATATATATATATGTGTGTATATATATATATATATATATATATATATATATGTGTGTCACATTAATCTTACCATCCAATATAGATATAGCATAATACATGTATACTTTAAATTAATTTGGGATGAAAAAATAAAGAGGTTACAAATAAAAGCAGTGATCCTTACACAGAGTATTAAATATGCCTGTCATCCTTGTAAACTGGTTTCATAGAAGGTCATCATCTGTTCTCTGTATATAATCTTCTCAGGGGCTGATTCATCTCAGGACCAATAGACTTAGGGTTAAAGGAAAATGATTATAATGTGCAGAACAGAGCCCCCCCATCCCCCATGGTGTTTTAAGGGACTCTCCTCTTTCCCCTACGGTACAAATTCTGGATCTAGCATAGTCATGTAGTAGATCCACCTTTACCATTTCTCCATAAATACTGTTTGCTTATTATGTATATCTGCCACCAGACCGTCTAATTTGTAGATCTCCAAAACAATCTGACGCTAATCGGAGACTGACGGTATACAGGTGGTCAGCCATTTATGGGTTATCGCTTTTTTTGCTATGAGGAGATATAATGGCAATAAGGTACGGTGCCATGAAGAACTATGTTATGGGAAGACTGATAGTAATACCATTTCTGCTGTGAGCTCTACTTGTTCCCCCAGACAGTCCCGTAGCTCTTCCTGTAGGGTGCACCAGAATGGCATCAATCTGGGTCACAGCCAAAGCACATGTCCTAAGTCTGCCAATCTACAGTTGCATTCCCTCCAGCAATGCCCTTAGGATGCCAGCAGATACTTAGTTAGGATCGATGGGGAATGGAAAAACCTGGTTTGACACTTCCATGCAAACTCTCTACAAATAAGTGAAGAAGTTATTTTAATTCTGGCATTTTCTGACCCGTGAGTGATTCAGTTACACTCTTCATTGCCAGCATGGCAAGTTGGTGAATACCCATAATGTTGCTACCACCGCAATTGGGCTTAGTACAATTTTTCCTCATTCCAGCATCAAATACTATTCCAGGAACCTGTGCCCAATGGGATGTAATGGACAGATAAGCTCTAGCAGCTGTCTGGCCACTGGTACATATATCTATACTAAGATGTTTGTATGAGGACGCTGAATGCAGCAGCGCATGTATTACTGTGCATGAACTATAAAGTTCAGGAATGGCACAGATGAAGAAGAAGGTTTGTGATGGAATCTGCCATTTGGGAGAGACACGCACCATCAACCTTCAGAATCTGACATTCACCACAAAAGGGGACGGCAAGAGATCAATTGCCAACATTTTAACGGTTGCTGCATTCAGATCCTGTGCAATAGCATAATTGGATGAGTATTTTGTATGATTCTCAAACATGCTATGCAGTGTAGGTTGCACCTTTTGGGTGTTGTGATACCAAACAGCTGGACTCTGCATGTTAGCATGGGTGGTGGGGTAGCATTTGACTTGGGAGGGGGTTACGAATGCTGCAAAAATGAAAGACATGATCTGGGGTGTTTTAAGGACTAGGGTGGTTTTGGTAAATCTGGCCGCTAGTACTCAACCCAACACTGCCACTATGGGCACTACTAGGCAATAACAAGCAGTCCCAAATGGGTCCTCTTCTGTATTGTCTTCTAGTGAGAGTAATTTGTCAGCTGGTAAGGTGAATGATCCAACAAAAAGGTTCTAGAGACCAGCCACACCAACAATATATATTCTTATTTTCTTTTATTTATTTATTGTATCCAGCAAAGATTCCCATGACAAAGCCCGACGTTTCACCCTTCAAGAGCTTCAGCCTCATCATTCTTCTCCCTTAAATTACTACCTGTAAGTTCTGATAGTTGTATAAGAGAAATGGTGCCTATGACAGCATATTTACATATCTGAAGGTTGAGAAGTACACCGGAATGATCTATGACATTCCAAATAAGGAGAAAGTAATCGATGACCCACTGGGGTTCATTTCCCAGAACTATTTGACTTTTATATAAGCTGGAGAGCCTAGATCCTCTACCCTGAAGAAGCCCATTGAGGGGTGAAACACTGGGCTTTGGCGTGGGGATCTTTGCTGGATACAATTAATGAATAAAAAAAATGAGAACATACATTGTTGGTGTGGCTGGTCTCTCGAACTTTTCACTACTAGACAATCCCACAAACTCCTCATCTCTGTAGTAGTCCTCTGCAGTTAACTCTGCCTTCACAAGGACTGTATCCATACCACTTTAGGATGCCTTGCCAAATGAGGATGATAAGGGGGAAGGCCCTCTCCCTGCACTGGCTTCCCTTTGGTGATGACTCCAGCATAACAGTTGCCTGGAGTTGAGGTGTGTATGTGTTGGTCACCAGTGACTCAGTGGCTCCCCTTGTTCCCATGGCTAACTTGCACTCAATACAGATAGCCACTGTTTCATCAGCTGGGTCCAGTATGTAAAAAACCCCAAATATGGATTTTATAGCACTTGATTTTACACAGTGATGGGCTTGGTACTGCACATTAGAGGGGTAGCAGTGGGTGTTTTGGAGCATGATTTCTGCACTGCTGTTATGGGCTCAACAGTGCTAACAGGAACAACAGTTAGAGGACTGGGGGTTTTGGTAATTCATAAACAATAAGACACGATCGGGTGTGCACTAGACACTTGTAATGCTTGGCCAGGGGCACAGTAAGGCACAAGGCTACAGGCCAAGTGCCTTCAGACATTGACCCTGCATTAGAAGTGTCTAGCGCATAACCCTTTGGTATCTTATTGTGCTTATGAAATGGGCCTCTGAATTGTACTTGCATGTCAAAATTTAAATTCATAGGACTGAGTAGCAAAAACAAAATGAAACTTTGTCTTAATTTTAAATGCAATAGTTGCTCCGACTGCATCAGTTTACTATATATTTTTTTTTAACTTGAGGATATTTGTCCTACTGTGGCCTCTGTAGCTGTAGTTTTATTTTATTTTTTTAATTCAGGTGGTTGTCATGGCACTACCCCCTCCCATTTGGGTTAAATATTGAAAATCAATGTTTAGAGTCGGCAATACAGAAGATGCCTGTTAGTTTTTTTTTTTTATTATTAATTTCTTTTGTAGCAGTAGGCAGTGCAGGTTAGGAGATGCCACTAATGTCTGCAGCACACAAGGAAGAGATGCACAATTAGAGCAGCAACCATTGTCTAGGTACTACAGTTACAGAAGGAGCCACACAGAGAAGCGAGAATGTTGGCAGCAGCTGGAAAGAGCAGCAAGCTGAAATACACAAATATAGGTCAGTGACGACCAAAGAAGTGAGTGGAATATGGAGGGAACCAGGTTGGCCATCGAGCGGGAGAGTGTGTGGGCAATCTAGAGAGAGATTGCAGCAGGCAGGATGGTGATGCTAAAAGCAGAAAGACAAAATTTAATCATTTTAAAATAAATCATATTAAGTTAAATGTTTTTTGAAGGGAAACAGTACTGTATGAAAGCATTTGTGATCAGTCTTATGGTGAAGCTAAACATGAATTGAAGAAAAATGGCAGCTGTTAACATTCTAAATTTTTTTAAACATTCCAAATGTGCATTTCTTTGTTTCTGTTTGTGCTGTGTTTGGTCTGCCAGCACTTGATTTTAGCCATGCGCTAGACACTTCTAGCACACAGCCAACAACCGATCTGAAGGCTCAAAATCTGAAGCCCCTTTCAGAACCTGAAATAATTGTGGTGTACACAGCATCACAGGTTCAGCAGCATGACCCTTACTTTTTATTTTCAGGTTCCCATTGAGGGTCCAGATCATGCTCCCCATCCCCACCTAGCAGCTAACCTCCTCCTGAGATCTGCCCGTGTCCTTCTCCTCACTTTCTCCACCCTCTCTTTTCTTCTCATCATCCTTGCATGCAATAGTCAGATCTCCCTCTTCAGACTGTGAGTTATGCTGAAGCTTATCAACATCTTCATTAGGAAATGTAAACCTATTAGCCAAATCAGGCTCACCAGCAACAGTAGTCACAGGGGCAACAGCAACCTCGTCCTCAACCACTTTTCCAGAGCAAGACATGTTTCTACTTCCTGGACTGATCCTCTTGTCCCTGCCTCCCCCAGCAGTGTCAGCACCCACCAGCATTGATATCACAGATGTGGCTGAGAAACATTTGGCCACATCAATGCCCCCACTACTTACACAAACTACTCCTTTCCTAGTAGTACTACGGGCTCTGATGAAGCTGCTATAGAAGCAGTTTGTTTTTTTAGGCACAACACTATTTTGACCCATAGAAGCTATGCTCTTCTTAGCAACATCACTAGCAACTCAAACTTTATGTGAGTGTGTCTTTCTAGGCATTTTGATACTCAAGCAATAAGACATAACAGGGTGTGCTTTGTGGTGGGATAATGGCACACCTCAGGTGTGTTGTGAGGCACAAGGCATCATCAAGTGCCTTCAGCCACCCTAGAAGTGCTGTTATCCCACACAAAGTTGATGCCCTGGAGTGTCTTACTGCAATTATAAAATGGGTCCAAGACTTTAGTTTTTTTTTGGGGTGGAGGTGAAGAAATGCACCAAAATCAAAAAAGAAACATTTTTGGCTGGCCCACAGGTGCAGCAGATAGATTCGCCACTGAGTCGCGGGCAACGCAGGTTTGTGAACAGACTCAGGATGTCCGAGGGCTGGCCGGCAGCAGGGGTGGGTTGAACAGCCATCGCATGCTCTCCACCTCTGAGGGAGGTAGAGTGACTTCAATGTGGTGCTCTTGGGTGACCACAGGCTGCATTGCAAACAGAGCACCTGCAAGCATCACTCCTCGGGGGGTATGTCGGACACATGACATGGTGGCATTGCACCATCTGCCATGACACACACACACACCCTCACAAGAAAAAACTACCTCCGGTGCACCAAGTGACACCTTATGCCCCAGTAGCAGACCTCAGGTCTCCCAGTGCATCCGTTACTGAGCACCAATGGAGTCACGCCGGGGAGGCTCCAAAGGCTCCACCCTGGGCGGGGGACAATCCAGGGGGCACTTCGTCAGGGACAATGCAGGGTCCGTTGGAGGGGGCAGGGTGGCTGAAGGGGGACTGCCGCCAGAAGAAATAAAGCATACTCAGTTAAAAAAAAAGAAACATTTTTATGACATTTTTTGTAAAAGTTCATCCACCTCAGCAAAATGGTCCCACCACACCCCAACACTGACATGCCATCTCAGGTTTAAATATTATGCACAGCAAAATACATGCATTTTTATTTAGCTCTTTAACCCTCTGTTTTCCCAGCCCACCCCCATTTACCTATTTCTTCACCTTTCTTTTTTCTTCTTGATATTATTCCCTCCTTTTTCCTTATCTTATTTATTTATTTATTTGGTTTCTGGTAACTAGGTAAGTACACTAGACAACAGTGTGCCTATTTTCAGGTATGACCTGGGAGATTACATTTCACAGGAAAAGATGATGATCACCAGAACAGAATATGATTTACAAGGCACAAATACAAGAGTAGGATACAGTTACATGAATGTACATCACAGCAATAACAGCACAATTCAAAAGGCTTCAATAGTGGTAGATAACATTTTACAAGAGCAAATAGTGATTTTCAAGGCACAGCGTAAGAGTAGATTGTAGTTCATAGCGATAGCAACACAATACAAAACACTTCCATAGTAGCAGGATTAAAGCTTTACAACATGGTTTGAAGCAACAGCAGTATAATTCGAACAAGTGGGGGTCTTGCCTACATTGAAGACATGGAATGTTCACTATGGATGGAACACAATAATTCAAATCTCTGCTCAGTTCTACTGGCAGAATGCTTTCCCCCACTGTCACAGAACAGAAGGCCTCAGATGGAACCAGGGCTTTTGCTTTAGCTGTAGCTGGTTAAACAGCACAGATTTCCCCAGTCAGCAGGTGAGGATTGGAAGTGGGGGGGGGGGGGTTCATGGTCAGCTAAGAAACACCAGACATTAAAACTGTAAGTACTGTAGTACTTCATTTTTTTTTTAAAGTAAGTGTGTGCATGTGTGTATATAGGCAGTTTTATTTTAGGGTGTAGTTGAAGGTTTTTAGTGAGTAAAAGCAACAATCATGTTTGTGATGGCAGTCAGGGATGTGTGATAGTGTTGATTGTATTGTGAAGAGGCTGCTAGATCTTTATCCAGTGTTGTTGTACTGGAATATCAGTTCTAGGTTCCGAGCTCCTCAGCCAATTAGGTTTCTGAATTTTATATACCCATTTCATAATTAGACTTTTAAACACTGCAGGTAAACTAACTACCAGCAGAATACACCACCTCACCTGAGCGGTGTGATCTTAGTCGCAACACATCAATTTACTGAGCTAACAGTAGCTACAATAAAAATACCACAAACATAAGATTTGTTTTAATTTTTTTACACAATAAATGACATGAATTAAGAAGACACACAAGACAGGCAATTCTAAAGAAGTTATTGCAAGTATTACAGTAAAACTATCACTTCAATAACCAAACAAAATAACTACAATAAATAAGGTAACACCAGACTGACAAAAATAATTCACCTAAACACACAAAACTGTTTTATAGAAATAAAATAACAAATCATAGAAAAAAATAATTAAGGTGAAATACTGAGGAAAGCAACACTAGTGCTCACAGACAGGGCTGCCTTGCTTGCTGCTAGCTAAAAGAACTCCCCTTGCCCACGTAACACTGCTTTACTACACAAAACCAAACCATTATTAAATAAATCTGAAAAACTACAACAAGTATTGCTAATCTGGCTACACAAGGCACTCTAGATGCTTTTAGGAGTGATTTTGTTCAAAATACTATGCACCCTTAGGAAACTGGACGTGTGTATATATATATAAACACACCGAGAATCTGTATACGTTCCAAAATACTCAGCACTCAAAGCACTTTTTAAGTTTTTTTTTTTTTTTTGTGGGGGGGGGTTTGGCTGAAAAATTTAGTGACAGATGTAACTCCAACTCTCTCTTCATAATACTTCACTGAGCTCAGCCTACAGCTCATTTTAGTACCATGTGACCTCCAATCCCATGGTCCATTGCAAAATTCACTTGTGGGGCCCACATCGCATGCAAAGTTATCAAATCTTCCATTTGCAAAGTTAGCACTGTACTGCGAATTAGAAATTCTCAGGCCATATTAAATTTATGAATTTAGGTGAATTTGCGAATTTCTCTGCGAAGCTAAATTGTCCAACTTTGTACAGCTCTAGTCCCACTCCTTTCCTCTTCCTGCTCCTAGTTCCCTTTCTGTTCCTTCCTGTAACACTTCCTCCAGGAAATCTGCCTTTTCCTCCCACCTTCCCCTCATGTGAAACAACTTCCTTCCTGCTGTCTTCTCTTCTCCCTGTCTTTTCTTGTTTATAGCATGCTTCCATGACCAATCAGTGCTGTCTTACTCCTGCAGTCAGACTCTGTAAAATTTAAATAGCACTCACTTTGCCTTGCAGTTTCTAATAATCTTCTCATTCCCTCATTTTGTTCCCAATCTTTGCTTAGTTTGTATGCTGTGGATAACGTGCACCCAAATCCAATATTATTTATTTTTTACATATGCCTGCACCATTTGCATTTTAAATGTGCTTCAATTTTCGCTCAGAGTTGTACCTGGAAACAGGCTTTGACTCAGTGTGCTTATCAAGGTCAACAGTTCACAAATAAATCAATTATGTGTTTGTTGGGACTAGATGGTTCATTCCCCTTTTTTGGCATGTTTCGTATACCTGGAACCTACAGTACCTTCTCAGAGGGACACAAGTGGTGGTGGTCTTCCAGAATTCACCAGTCCCACTCATTGCATGGCCACAGGTGATGGCAGAGAGCCCTCCCTCACCCCTCTTCAGTGCTTATAGTGTGAGATGCAAATCCCCACCTCAGCCACTAGGGATGCAGCCAGCAGAATTTTCTGTGTCTTTACCAGTTTCAATCATTGCTTGCCCGTAGGTGGTGGTTGAGAGCACTGTGTTTCATCCTACCCTCCCTCATCCTTCCTGAGTGTTCCTAGAATGCACTGCAATCCCCAACATCAGCCACAAGGGGTCCAGGGAGCAGTCTCCTCCAAGACCTCACCAGTCCCACTCGCTGCATGCTATTATAGTAGAAGCTGCTTAATCGGGACCCCCTAGTGACAGATATTTTGTCCCGATTAGACGGCCATCCCATTAACAGAAGCACGTTTTTATCATGCTGTCAGTTTCTGAGTGATGCCATATCCCCCTTTGTCCCTATTAGTAGCAGCAACAACAAGTGTGTACTGTAAAACACAATACAGTACTATACTGTACATGTATCAAGACTCTGCACTGTGTCATTTGGGCATGAGGCAAAGCAGAGCAGTAGTGGGCAGCTGAAAAACACTGGTGGTTCCTTCTTTCTTTCTGCATGTCCTTTCTAGTGATCTCTAATTATCAGCTCAAATGATTCACTGTGGCATTCGAGCGGTAGCAGGGCAACTGGAAAAATAATTACTGGCATGGGGAACCTGGTCCTTTATATCTTGTCTTTCATAAGCATGTCCCTCTTTAGTGATCGTCTCACTGCACTGATTCACTGTGGCATTCTGGCGGTAGAGGGCAAATGATAAAAAATCTGCACAGGAACCTGTTTCTTTGTTTCAGTGCTTGGGGAAACAACAAGAAAAAGCCACATGTCAGCATTTCCTCTCTACCTAACTTGGTCTTGTAAGGAGAAAATAAAGCAGACCAGAGCACAGCTCTCTGTTGGGCAGGAAGTCAGTGGTGGGGGTGTGGAGAGTTGTGAACAACCATGATTCACACCTAATCAGGTGTGACAAAAGACCAGAAGGCCAAGTGACTTTAACCTCACAAGAAGTGAATATATCCCAACATAATCCATGTCCTGGAGTGCATTATTGCTAGTATACAATGGAAAGGTCCTAAAATAAAAAAACGAAAGAAATGTTTTAAATAGAAATATTTTTCCACATACATGAAATAGTGCTTAGTTGCTAGGCAGAGTTGGCTCCCCCTCCCATTGACAGTGTTGTTTGTTTTACTTTTAGCACAGGATGGAAGAAACAGAGAGAAGTGGCACTGGCAGAGGTGAGCAGCTGCGAGAGTGAGGCCTTGGACAGTAAGACCTGACAGAGAGAGCCAGCACAAGTGTTAGCGTGGTTTATTATTGTGAGCACCAGCTCAATCAGGAGCTATGTTTTTCTCTATTTTTTATTTGTGGTTTTGCAACTGGATGACAGAGGCAGGAGCAAGCAGTCACAACAATGGAGCCGAGATGGAACAGTCACAGCAGCAGAGCCGGCAGGGAGCAAGCATTCAGACAAACTGATCAACAGTTTAAATTCATAAGCAGATGTGTTGTGCAAGAGAAAGAAAGGGCAGCAGTCCTATTGCTAGTACAACTAGAAAAGCAGCTTGCGAATGAACAACCTCATGAGGAGGCTGGCAGTGTAGCCTAGAGGTTAGAGTAACAAGCTGTGAATGAGCTTGGTATATCTGGGTTTGAGTCCCACAACCTCCACTTGCATACTGTGCGACTCTAAGCAAGTCACTTAACCTCCCCAGGTTGCCTCTGAAAACAGGCACTTGTGCCTAGTGGGCCTTACCCGGTTACCAAAGACTAAAAAAAAAAAAAAAAAAATGAGGTGACAAAAGTCACCTCTGCCTGTATGCACCATGGCTCCCTCCGCTTGCAATCTACTTTTTTCTTTGGTCCGTGACTGCTTAAATACATAATCCCCCACCCGACCCTCCATATGGGACTCCTGACTGTACATTGCCCCACACTACCACCCCGTTCACCACCACCAAGCTGTCCTCCTCCCCTGCAGGATTCTTGTACCCCCCCAAGGGTCCAGACCTTCAGCAGACTGCAATATTTCTATCTACCAAGAAAAGTCACTTCAGTCACAAGAAAGGACCTCAGACTCATCTGTCTCAGCCCTGCCATCTCGCAAATGTGTATCCCTTTGCCACCCTAAACAGTCCTATTGCTAGGACAACTAGAAAAACGGCTTGCAAACAAACAACCTCATGAGGTGATAAAAGTTGCCTCTGCCTGTGTGCATCATGGCTCCCTCTGCTTGCACTACTTTTTGTTTTTGTCCGTGACAGACTCCTGACTGTACACTCCCCCCCCAATTCACCACACCAAGTTGTCCTACTCCGCTGTAGGATTCTTGTTAACACCACCCACCCCCCGGGTCCAGACCTTCAGCAGGATTACTCGCAAACTGCAATATTACTATCTACTGAGAAATGCCACTTCAGTCACAAGAAAAGACCTCAAACTCATCCCTCTCAGCCCTGCCATCTTGAAAACTTGTCTCCTTGTGTCCCCCTAAAGCACCGAGTGAATGAAGACCCAGAGCAAACCAGCACCACACACCACCGCTGGCCACAGCAAAGACAGCCCCAGTCCAACTGACTCCGGCACAGCCAGGCAGCAGTCCTGCATGTAAGTAAAGCACACCAATGTTGCCTTTTACACCAAGCAGATAAATAATGAAAAACTTACTGGGGTAACTGTGAGCCACATAGAATGCTGAGTCCATGATAACAAGAAAAAGATCCACCAACATGGTTCCAGGAGCCTCCGCATGTCAAAATGCACACGGAAAGGAAAATGGAACTTATTGAATCAAGTTTCATGTTCTGAAAATTACAAGAAAGGTGGTAAAGGGAGAAGGAAAAAATAATCCAAGCATGTTTCCACCACCACAGGGCCTTTTGGAGTAGTCCAGATGCTGAGCTAGTTACAGGAATTTCCTAACTTCCGCGGTGGCTGCTGTCAAGGTGGATATATTCTGATTTAGATTTTTAGTTAAAGGAAAGCAGCAACAAAGCACTCAGTCCATGCTGAAAGTTGTGCCTCTTGTAGTGTGGGCTGCTGTTGCTGCTGGGGACTGGTTAGCAAGGAGCTGGAAGCTTTCCATTCTTCCGTACAGGAAGTAACGTGTGAGCCCTGTTGATTTATGCTGAGCCCCATTCACTAATTTGCCACTAACTGATAAACCTGAAGATGCGTGGTGCATCCACCGCTCATCCACTCACATTTATGCTCCCCCTCTCCAGACTGACTTCCATACAAGCTAAGTGGTTTTACAGTTCTTTTTCTTTAGGCAGTACCTCTACAGTAAATACCCACAGCTATGGCTTCAAACACAGCAGAAAAAACTGGCACATAAGGAACAGATTTGAACAATTCTATCAGCAGCTTTACCAGGCCGAATGTGCCAGCACGGGAGACATAGCAAAACAATTCTTGAGTGGAGTCAAAATCCCTCAAGTAACAGAACAACAACAAAGGCTGCTGGGGGAAGAGATCACACAACTGGAAATTAGGCAAGCAATACAATGTTTGAAGCTGGGGAAGGCCAGTGGACCGGATGGGTTCCCCATAGAATTTTATAAAACACTACAGGGGAGATAATGGATCCCCTGCTCCAGGTGTTCTCTGAGGTTAGGCGGGGGGGATCTTCCAGTCTCATTCATGGAAGCAGTCATTTGCTTCGTCCCAAAGCCAGGGAAGGATGGCCAGGAGTGCTCGTCATACCGGCCGATCTCCCTATTAAATTGTGATGCCAAGATACTAGCTAAGGTTCTGACAGGAGACTGGACCAGATCCTCCAAAGCTTAGTTCACCGGACCAGATGGGATTTGTCACCGGTAGAAGCTCATACCACAATATGAGAAAGCTTCTTAACGTAGTGTGGAGAGCTTCATATGGTTAAAAGAATATAGCGGTCTTAACAATGAATGCTGAGAAAGCGTTTGACCGTATAGAATGGGAATACTTGTTTGAGGTTCTCCAAGGGTATGGGCTAGGGGACAGATTTATAGGATGGGTTGAAAGTCTGTATAGAGTCCCAGACGCAAGAGTACTAGTGAATGGAAGCCTAACTAAAAAATTTGCCCTTCATAGGGGCACTAGACAGGGCTGTCCCCTTTCACCGCTTTTATTTGCATTGGCTATAGAACCATTGGCGATTGCAATTAGGAGTCTAGCTGAAATTAAAGGGGTGGTGGGGAAGTCAGGGAGAGAACACAAGGTTACACTATATGCAGATGACATATTGTTATATGTCCGAGACCCGGCTAGATCTGTTCCCCCATTATTGGCCGTGATGAGGCAATTTGCAGTATTCTCTGGGTACAAGATAAATATTCATAAGTCAGAAATAATGTTGTGGGGGGAAACTGAAAAAGAGTTTGGAGATATGGCCTGGGGCCTTAAGAAGGCAAAGACGGAATTCACGTATTTGGGGATCCGAGTTGGCCATGAGCTGAGTCAATTATATAAATTAAATTTTGGCCCAATGGTTCAGAATATAGAAGAGGAGCTGAGACAGTGGAGAGACCTACCTGTATCATGGCTAGGGTGCATAAACTTGATAAAAATGAATACCCTACCTTGGATCTTGTACCTAATGCAAATATTGCCAATGGGCTTAAATAGGAAAGATTTGAAGAGAGTGGATAGGGCCTTTGCTGGCTTTATATGGAGAGGGAAACGGCCAAGAGCGAGCCTCCGCAGGCTACAGGAAGATGGAGACAAAGGAGGCCTAAATACGCCCGATCTAAGAAATTATGCCTTAGCTATGCATTATAGAATTTTAGGGGACTGGGTGAATAGGCCACTGGAGGCAGGATGGGTAGATTTAGAGGAAGGAGAGGGAGGGGGAGGATCTCGGCATTCCTGAGAAAAGGAGGGAAGAAAGCCTATAATAAGCAGGTGAAACCAAACCTGTTAGTAGTATCAGTATTAGAGGGTTGGGAGCAGTTGCTAAAATGGGTGGGTGTGAAACCGGGAGAAGAAACGCTACTACTTCCATTAAGGGGAAATCCAGGGTTTGTGGTAGGCCTGGAGGATGCAGGCTTTCTACTTTGGGAGGAAAGGGGCGTTAAATGTGTAAAGGGCACATGGAAACAAGGGAAATTAATGTCGGGCAAGGAGCTAGGGGAACGCATGGGATCAGGTATGTTCAGAATTTTTCAGGCAAGAAATTATGCTAAAACAATTGGCAAAAGCCGAATAGTGGACTCCCCCATAGAGCAGGTTGAGCATTTGGTGCTCAGTACTCGGGGGAGAGGAAAGGGGTATAATAGGTAGAGTGGCAAGAATGGGACAACAGTATCTGCCTGATCTCACATGCAAAACCAGGAGGTCATGGAGCAGGGATTTAAAGAGGCAGATACCAGACCAGGGATGGAAGAAAAAATTACTCACCTTAGTAATTGCTTTTCTTCTCATGGAGTCTTGCTATATTAGGACATTGCAGTCATTCCCCACACTTGAACTGCCCCGGAGAGGAAACGGTTAACTCCAGAGTGATCTGGAGTTCCACAGCGCGAGGGCACTGTTCAAAGCTCTATCTGGCCAGTTTCAAATGAAACTGCCAGGTTCTTTACGGAGCTAAACTAACATAGCAAGTCTGTGTGGAAAAGCTCTACACTAGCCATTGGCTACCTACCATTAGTAGAATAAGAACAATCACAGAATAATAACAATATTACCTATTATTGTTAGGATCACCCTTACAAGCACTAATAGGCCCCTCTCCCAAAAAGACTCAAGTCGGAGGGGACCATCTATAACAAAAACAGAAATACCTAGTTCCCTTACCCAAAGAAACAAGGGGAGACTAGAGACTAAAATGGCATGACACAGTGCTTGCACTAATTTGCCAACCCCATACCCAAGTAGGAGTTCTGAGAGGGGTAGGAGGAAGGTTGTCCTAATATAGCAAGACTCCATGAGAAGAAAAGCAATTACTAAGGTGAGTAATTTTTCTTCAAACACCATGAAGTCTTGCTATATTAGGACCATTACAGAATACACAGCAGTACCTCCATGGAGGGGTCAGAACCTACTTAGGAAATAGGCTCTGAAGCACAGCTGTGCCAAAACGAGCATCTCTCCTGGACTGGACGTCCAGGGACTAATGCTTGGTAAAGGTGTGAACTGTTTTCCAGGTAGCAGCTTGTCAAATTTCCAAAATGGGAATATCTCTAGCAGCCGCTAGAGATGCAGCTGTACCCCTGGTGGAGTGAGCCCTCAGTCCTGAGGGGGGTTCCCTACCTAGTTTTTGGTAACAGAATTGGATACAGGAGACAATCCACCTTGCAATTGTCCTCTTAGTGGCAGGTCTCCCTTTGCCAACCTCTCCATAGGTAAGGAAGAGTTGGAGGGATTCGAACCTGTGACCCTTGGTACGTTCCACATAGTAGCTTAGGGCTCTTTGACGTCCAAGTCTGTGTAGTCTCCCTTTCACCAGAGGAAGAATGCTCAGTGAAAAATACTGGGAGAGAAATGGACTGGTTCAGATGAAAATCTGAAACCACTTTGAGTAAAACTTTCTGTTAGTCCTGAGGACTACCTTATCCCTGTGAAAAGAAATAAAATCCTTTTCCACTGAAAGGGCTTGCACTCACTTATACATCTGGCAGAAGTGATAGCCACTAGAAAACAGTTTTCCATGTTAAATACTTGAGATCTGCAGAAGAAAGGAGCTCAAAGGGAGGTTGCATTAACTGAGCAATGCAAACATTCAGGTCCCAGGCAGGAGCTGGTTCCCGAAAGGGAGGGTTAGTGTGAAGTAACCCTTAAAAACTTGGAAAACACAGGGTGAGAGGAAAGAACAGGCTTCCTGCAGAAACAAAGGCAGAAACAGCTGCCAGATGAACTTTCAAGGTAGCTGGTCTAAGGCCTAGGGAATTTAGATGGGCCAAATAGTCCAGTAAAGTGGCCAAGTCAGCAGATTCTGGTACAATTTGTTTCTCGAACACCAGAAGGAAAACCTCTTCCACTTAGAATTGTAAGTGGCCCTAGTGGAAGGCTTCCTAGAAGCCTTTAAAATATCCAGGACCCCTTGAGAAAGGTGCAAATCAGCAAATTCTAATTCCTCAAGAACCAAGCCTTGAGGTGGAGGGATTTGAGGTCCGGGTACCACACTCTCCCCTGTGCACAGGTCAGCAAGTCGTGGGTCCTGGGCAAGGTCAGGGGAAGGTGGATTGTCAGGGACAGGAGGAGAGGAGAGGATACCAGGGCTGTCTGGCCCATTCTGGAGCAATCAGAACCACTCTGCAGGGCTGAGTTCTGATTTTTACCAATACCCTGAAGAGGAGAGGGAAGGGGGGAAAGGCATATAGGAATTTCCCTTTCCAATCCAGCAGAAAGGCATCCAGGGGGACTGAGCCCAACACTGGAGGCCTGCAACAAAATAGAGGAAGTTGATGGTTGTCTGGGGCTGCGAAGAGATCTATCTGAGGGGTGTCCCATCTGGCAAAAACCGACCCCAATACCTGAGGATTCAGAGACCATTCGTGATGGCCCTGGGAAATCTGCTGAGGGCATCCGCCAGGACATTGTCCTTTCCTGGAAGGTGGTGCAATCAGGGAGGTGTTTAGGGAGTAAGCCAGAGACCACAACTTCATTGCTTCGATGCACAAGGCTGATGACTGAGTGCCCCTTGCTTGTTGATGTACCACATTGTTGTGGTGTTGTCTGTCCTGATTTGAACTACTTTGTTCTGGACAACAGTTGAAAAGCCTGAAGAGCTAAAGAACAGCTCTGAGTTCCAAAAGATTGATGTGGAGCAGAGATTCCTGGGGGGACCACACTCCTTGAGTGGAAAGGTCGCCCAAGTGAGCCCCCCACCCTAACAGGGAGACATCCGTGGTGAGGGTGAGGGAGTGGGAAACGGGTATGAAGGGAACCCCTTGAGTAAGATTGCTTTGATCCTGCCACCACTGAAGGGCCAGGATCAGGGTTTTGGTCATTGGGACTAATTTGGTAAGGGGGTCCTTCCTTTGAGACCAGTAGGACCTCAAGTGGAACTGAATGTCTCTCATCTGAAATCTTGCTCCCTGCACGACAGCTGTGGAAGCAGCCATGTGCCCTAGGAGTTGCAGAAAGTTCCTTGCTGGTCGAGAGACCCGCAGGGTAAAGGAGGATGCCAGGGCAATGAGCCTGTCCACTCTTTCCGAGGGGAGAAATGCCCTGGCTAACTTTGTGTTCAATTCTGCACCTATGAAAGTTAGAACCTGAACAGGTTCCAGAACTGACTTTGGTAAGTTCAGCAGGAATCCCAGGAAGTGAGAAGCTGCTGGGTGACTTGCAAGTGGGATTTTACCTGATCTGGGGACTGACCCACTGTGAGCCAGTCGTCCAGGTAGGGAAACACAGCAATCCTTGCCTTCTTAAATGAGCCACTACCACAGCTAGACATTTTGTGAATACCCTTGGGCCGAGGTTGGGCGAAGGGCATTGCTCTGAACTGGTAGTGGCCAGAGAGCAGTTCGAACCTGAGGTACTTTGGTGAGAAGGCCTGATCATGACATGAATAGGCAGTCCTGAGGTCCAGGGAAGCTAACCAGTCCTCTGGCCTCAGGGAAGGCAAAATCATTGCTAGAGTTAACATTTTGAACTTTGGTTTCAACAGATGTTTGTTCAGGTACCTTAAGTCTAAGATGGGCAGCCATTCTCCTGTCTTTTGGGGTAAGAAAATATCTTGAATACAGTCCTTGCCCTGATGGCAGGGGAACCCTTTCACTGCTTTGCAATCCAGAAGGGAAGAAACCTCTGCTTCCAAAGCAAGGGCTTCTGAAGAGTTTGCAGGTGGAAATTGCCTGGCTCTCATCTTTGGGAACTGTTTGAAGCTGAGAACCAGACCCTGGCTTACTACTTCCAGAACCCACCTGTCCGAAGTTAGGGACAGCCAGTTCTGGCTGAAATAAGCCAACCTGCCCCCCACACAGACTTAATTTCTGTACTTACGGTTTACCAGATGAGCTTTTAACGAAATGCGGTAAAATAAATACTTTTAGCAGTTCAAATGAACCGAAAATACTCGCGAACATGAAATGAACCGAGCTGAAGGAGCTGATCTCTGGAGCGACTGTTCAGTGAAGCGGAGTAAAGAATCTGGCAGTTTCATTTGAAACTGGCCAGATAGAGCTTTGAACAGCGCCCTCGCGCTGTGGAACTCCAGATCACTCTGGAGTTAACTGTTTCCTCTCCGGGGCAGTTCAAGTGTGGGGAATGACTGCAATGTCCTAATATAGTAAGACTTCGTGGTGTTTGAAATTAATGTTACGAATGCACAAGGGATTACTTGTTTGTAATAAATATCAGGAATCTTATTATAAGTTTCTACATAGGCTTTAGTGCCCACCAAGTATGGTACACAGGTTCCACCCCGAGATATCCCCCCGATGTGGAAGATGTAAAAAAGAGGAGGGTACATACATACATTGCTTTTGGGAATGTCTGTCCTTGAGACAGTTTTGGAAGGGGGTGGCCGAGGAAGTAGGCAGGATATGGGGAAGGCAGATGGAGAGAAGTCCAATGGCGATGCTGTTCGGGGTGGATGATTCAGAGGAGAAGGTTTGGAGACCTCTCCCTAGATGGGTGCAGATTCTGGTTGTTTTGACCAGGCACTGTATATTAAATACATGGGTTACAAGTGAGACCCCAACAATACAGCAATGGAAAAACCTGTGTCTGCAGGCCCTTGGCCTGGAAAAGTTATATTATGTGACTAAAAACAGGGAGGACCAGTTCTGGAGAGTTTGGAGAATGTTTATGTCTTCGTTACCTCCAGAAGAGATGGAAATGTTGGGGAAGGGGCTGCAAGGATAAGAGGGGATGGCCGAGGAAGGTGGATGGGGAGGAGGCTGGGCCGGGATGACGAGAGGTCGTTCTGAGATGGATAAGGTAGAGGGGGATTGAGTGAGAGACAAACTGTTTTGTTAATGCATTATCAGTCAGTATAATTAATTGTTGTTTTTTTTTTTTTTGGAGAGATTTGTCATTATTGGGGTAGAGCTTGGGGGGAAGAGGATAATTCAATAAATTGACATAAGTGGGAGATATTAGAGGGGTATAGGAATAAGATGTATTAATGTTGTTACTGTTTTGGTATAAGTATGTTTTTACTTTTGATATTGTTGGAAAACTCAATAAACATATGATGCAAAAAAAAAGGAAAAACTGGCACTGAACATTGGAATTAACAAACAATTAGCACTTTATTTTTGCTCAGCAAAAATAAATAAATAAAATTCAGTATTAATCATTCCTGAGGCAGTGCAATATCGTGGCTGGCTAAGAGTGCTAGTGTGAACTGCCCAGTGATATATGGGTCACCGGTGACAGCTCACATTTGCACTCTCCTAGCAACAATACTGCACTGTCTTAAAAATGAAATGTACTGTAAGTGTTTTTTTCTGAACTAAAGTAAGTGCTAAGCGTTGGGTTTTTTTAAAAACCCAATACCGAGTGCATTTTTCTGTTGTGTTTAACTATTCTCTTTACTCCTGTGATATATGATATGAGTAAGAAAAAACAGGGAAGAAGAACTAAAGTAAAGCCCTGTTTTTTTAAACCCGATGCTAAGTGCCTTTTTTTCTGTTGCGTTTAATTATTCTCGAGGCAATGTTAATTGACCTTGTTTCTCTTGCTGTAGCCGCCTGACCGAGGATCGCAGCTGTAATGCCCACGCACACGTATAAGAAAGTCATTGGTGTGCTGGGTAGTAATCTATGCGATACACCAAGTCCAACATAATACCAGAACATATGCCCAAGTGTGTGTTGTATTACTACATTTTTGTATAGCACTGTTAACTTGCAAGTCATACATCAAAGATATGGAGTCAACTGAAAGTGGTTGTTGAGACCCGGGCCGTACAGAGCTGTATCTTCTAGACACTGAAGCACAGTCTCAAAATTCAAGACTGCAGGTTTATTTCCCGTCAGTTTAGCAAACATACTGTGGAATTAATCTGTTTACCATCAAGTGTTACTTTTGCAGGGTTTGCCGAAATAAAGTACTAAGCTAATTTATAAGACTATCTGTGATAAGTCAGACTGCAAGCCTCAAACATGGTACTGGTGTCCTACTGTCAGCTCTGTAAAAGTAACACAGACAGCAAGCAGATTAATTTCCTAATATCTGTAGCTAAACTGAGGGACAATAATGAGCACATTGTTTAACTAGGAAAGGCACACTAAACTGAAGCTTGCCTCCAGGTGTAACCTGGGAGCACAAGGAAGCTAAGTTACTTGCTCAGGGTCACACAGTATGCAAGTGGGGGCTGATAGGATTCAAACCCAATTTTCCAGGTTTGCAGTTCAGTGCCCTTAACCTCTATGCTTCACTGCTTCCTAATAATAAACCTGCAGTCTTGCTTATTCTGCCCTGCCTTTCATGCCCTCATGTCAAGTGACCTCTAAAATTAAATGGTAGTCGAAATAAAAAGTACCTGCCACCCTGCAGCAACTCCCTTAGTCAAGTCAGGAATCGGGATATGTCCATGTCAGTGAGGTGGGTGAGCCAGATCAATGGCCACAATATTCTGGAGTGGTGGCTCCACAGTTCTGCATGCTTTGCAAGCCTTCCACACATGGACAGGGACAGCTGTTTGCTTTCATGGGCGACTTCCCACCTAACACCAGGATATCTAGAGTGGTCATCTTAAGAAAAAAAAAACTGCATTGATTTTTGTCATTAAACTGGGAAATGTCAACCAGGATGTGTCTGAGCACACAGACGCACAGCCAGCTTCAAATTCAGTATTAGCCGAAAGCACCTACACCACAGCATGGTGGTAAGCACTCTAACGGCACATTTGGTGTAACTAGTTATACACTATTATCTGTTCATTTTATGAACAGATAATTAAAATGCTAAGCTAATTTATAAGACTACCTGTGATAAGGCACACTGCAAGCCTAAATGCAGTACTGGTGTCCTACTGTCAGCTCTGTAAAAGTAATACTGACGGCAAATAGACTAATTCCCCAGTATCTGTAACTAAACTGAAGGAAATCTGCAGTCTTGCTTGTTCTACCCTGCATTTAGAAACATAGAAGTTAACATTCATGGCCTCATGTTCGGTGACCTCTAAAATTAAATGGTAGTTGAAATAAAAAGTACCTGCAAACCTCAGCACCCCTCCCCCAGAAACATAATAGTGACACTGGGGGTGTCCAATCCTCCAGTGTCTCATTTTTCTTTTTCTCTTGTAGTCACCGGAGCAATGATCCCAGCTACAAAGCCCACACGCATATATTAGACAGTCATTGGTGTGCTGGGTAGTAATCTATGCGATACACCAAGTCCAACATAATACCAGAACATATGCCCAAGTGTGTGTTGTATTACTACATTTTTGTATAGCACTGTTAACTTGCAAGTCATACATCAAAGATATGGAGTCAACTGAAAGTGGTTGTTGAGACCCTGGCCGCATGGAGCTATATCTTGTAGACACTGAAGCACAGTCTCAAAATTCAAGACTGCAGGTTTATTTCCCCTCAGTTTAGCAAACATATTGTGGAATTAATCTGTTAACCATCATGTGTTACTTTTGCAGGATTTGCCGAATTAAAGTGCTAAGCTAATTTATAAAACTACCTGTGATAAGTTACACCGCAAGCCTCAAATGTGGTACTGGTGTCCTACTGTCAGCTCTGTAAAAGTAACACTGATGGCAAGCAGATTAATTCCCCAATATCTATAGCTAAACTGAGGGACAATACACCTGCAGTTTTATTTATTTTTCCCCTCCTTTCATGCCCTCATTTTAGGTGACCTCTTAAATTAAATGGTAGTCAAAATAAAAAGTACTACCTACAACCCTGCATTAATTCCCTTAGTCAAGTCAGAAAACTGGGATATGTCCTTGAATTAGTTTTTCTTCAAGCAATCTAAATTCTGTCATAAAAAATTTGATAAAGAATGGATTAGCCATGCTCTGAATCTATCTTATATCTTCTTAAAATCTGCAACCCCCTCTCAGAGCTTAACTGATAAATCAGATTTTGTTTTACATTTTTTTATTGTTACTTTTGTCCTGTCAAATACAGTGCATCAATCGTGTTAGTTCCTGAACTGAACTATTGTTGAGGCACTGAATTTAGTACAGTGCTGAACTGAACTGAAAGACAGCTTTGCACTATATCACCCCTTAGGCTATTTGATGTGCATGTCGGCGGGAGGTAATTATCACATCTGACTTGTCCATCAATTTATTTTCTTTAGAAATCATGGGCTGTTACTCCAAAGAAGACCACCTTGAATTAGTTTTTCTTCAAGCAATCTAAATTCTGTCATAAAAAAATTGATAAAGAATGGAGTAGCCATGCTCTGAATCTATATCTTCTTAAAATCTGCAACCCCCTCTCAGAGATCAACTGATTGGATTTTTTTTAAACATATTTTTATTGTTACTTTTGTCCTGCTGAATACACCAATTCTAATAGTTCCTGAAACTGGACTTTTGTTGAGGCAATTAATTTAATACAGTGTTGAACTGAAAGACAGCCTAGCACTATATTACCCCTTAGGCTATTTGATGTGCACATCAGTGGGAGATAATTATCACATCTGCCTCACCCATCAACTTATTTTCTTCTTTTTCTGGGGGTCTTCAGAAAGATGACTAAAGCTGGTGGACACGTTTTTTTTTTTCATATTTCTTTTCTTGGAAAAGAGTAGCACCCAACTCCACCCACCATGGATGAGGTGCTCACATTTAACGTCAGCTTCTCCAATGGCTCCCCCTGGTCCATCCAGACCTTGGAAGCCAACCAGTTTGTGCAGCCGGGCTGGAAGATCACCCTTTGAGATGTCAACAACTCCATCATTATAATAGCGGTCATGGGGAACGTAACTGTTATCTGGATCATTGTTGCCCATAAGAGGATGAGGACGGTGACTGACTATTTTCTGATGAATCTGGCTTTTGCTAAAACCTCCATGGCACCGATTAACTTCACACAAGGCTTCCACAATAACTGGTACTATGGACTGCACTATTGCAGGTTCCATAACTTTCCCCCCATCACTGCTGTTTTTGCTAGCATCTACTCCATGACTGCATTAGCCCTGGAGAGATGAGGAATAATTACTCTGCAATCTCCTCTCAAAGCTCAGTTAAGTCGGATTTGGTTTACATAATCTTGCTGTTACTTTTGTCCTGCTGAATACACCAATTGTGTTAGTTCCTGAAACTGGACTATTGTTGAGGCAATTAATTTAGTACAGTGCTGAACTGAAAGACAGCCTAGCACTATATTACCCCTTAGGCTATTTGAGGTGGACAAACTAACATGTGCTATAAGACAATACATGACCTACTGTGCTTTCAAACAGCAGTGTGTGATAGTGGGACACTTTTGACCTACACTTCTTTTTAGATTGTCCCTTATCTCCTGACTTGTATGACACCCTTCTTTCCCCATTTGGAATCTGCTTTAGCATTTTTT
The DNA here is from genome assembly GCA_016271365.2 of Neoceratodus forsteri. Classification (NCBI taxonomy): domain Eukaryota; kingdom Metazoa; phylum Chordata; order Ceratodontiformes; family Ceratodontidae; genus Neoceratodus; species Neoceratodus forsteri. The sequence goes on from CM057450.1 coordinate 1,405,747,896, forward strand.
TTCTATTAGGTTTAAAATAATAATATTGATCTTTTTAATATGGCTCAGACCCAGGTTTTCATCAGTACTGTCGGCTGTTTTTGTACACATGTTGTCCCATAAGGTCACAGAACAAAAAAAAAGTGATGAAGCAGATTCAGAATGCAGAAAGAATAGTATCATACAAGCCTGGAGACAAGGGTCAGTCTAAAATATAATAAAGTATAGGTCAAAACTGTCACTATCATACACTGCTGCTTTAAACTGCAATTATCTACATCTTACATTGGTGAGTACCAGCAGAAGTAGAGGACATACACTGAAACTGAGGTGGGGGAAGCATAAGGATAAACTTTAGAAAGCATTACTTCACACAGAGAGTGAATAGCATTTAGAGTAGCTCACCTATTGAGGCTGTGGATGACACAACTCTTTGGACTTCAAAACAGGACTATATTTCTGAGGGAGAGTGGCATTAAGGGCTACATAAACAGCATGGGTAGGGGTATGGTACCATGCCAACCATTAAGCTTGAATGCATGCCAAGACTAAATTGAGTAGTCAGTACTGTGAGATGTCAAATCCAAAAAAAGGGCAGCACCAGCATCCGTCTCAATTTATGAAAACAACATTTATTGTATTACATGCCTGTAAAGAAGCAGTGGCAATAAAGGCAGACTCGCAAGCCCGACGGTTTAGGTGCATCGCACTTCCTCAGGAGGCTGACATAGACACAATCCCTTGCCAATACCCCACATCACATATGTTATATATGATTGTATAATTGTTAACATAGCCAGCGATGTGGGGGTGTGAGGATTGTGTCTATCGCTCTCCTGAAATAGTGCAACCGACAAAACTGTAGTCTGCCTTATTACTACTGCTTCTGACATAATAAGCTCTTTTCATAGAGCCAGGCGGATGCTGAACCTGAATTTGAACTAATTTGGGCTTGCACAGCTCCAGCGTGGAGCTGCTTTTTTGGTTTTCCAGTACTGTGAGATGGAAGGGTGAACAAGACAGATCCTATGACCCTTCCTTAATCAGATACTGTTACTATTTTACTTAACATCAGTAGGTGGAAAATTGGTGGAAACAATCATCTGCAGTTGCTGACCATCTAAAGGCAACTCAGATTCAGTATCCAAATGTAGATTCAGTAAAGAGAAATTTTGCCAAGCAAATGCACTGTAATGTCATTCAAAGGTTGAAGACAGAAAACTTGTTAGTACTGTATGTTGACTTCAGGATTCAGTGCTGCATGTTAGGCTAAACAAAGGGGCAGGGCATAATGTTTACTGTTTAATATACTTTATTAGTTTTTCATACAGCAGCACCAAAACAAAAAAGGAACCAACCATACAAAGAAACAATCGGCAGTTGTGTATTACTGCTCCTTCTACACAAAGGCATTCAGAAGATGTTGTGAACCCTAACCAATCTATTAAACTGTCTTCAGGACAGAAGGTCCTCCAAAATTGCATTAGCACTGAGTTGACAGTTGGAGGCCTAGCAATAGAAAATGAAACTTATCTTAAGTATCTACTCCCCCCTCCCACCGCCCTCCACCCCCCATCCTGGAGCTAAGAAAGGAAACAAACACCCAGAGAAGGCAATGTTACATAACCATGTAAAACCTGTAGAATGGAGGCTGGGACAAACCAGTCAACCCTTAGCCAGTAGGCTGCTGGGTTCATACCCCTGGGGTGCAAGAAGAACCCTCATCTCTACCAGTGGTCACTGGGGTGCCCTGGTAGTGTATAAAATGGGTATCAGGGCCATTAGTTGATCCCAACTGTTGTTAAAGGCCATTAGTCGATCCTGTCTTTGAGCTATATACTTTTCTAGCTGTAATGCCTGAAGTATTGCTCCATGTCATTCCTGAAAAGGTGGGCTTTCTTGATCAATCCCAATGATGGGCAATGATCAGTTTTGCCACCGCCGAGATAAGAGACATGTGTGCTTTGCAGACGTTCAGCATATCAGCAGAGAAGAGACCCACTAGGCAAATCTGTGGAGTGAAGTAGGACTCTAGTCCAAGCATTGGGTCGAGCGAGTCCTTGATTCTTTGCCATAGAGTTGACACTCTGTCACAATCCCAGAAGAGATGTTTAGTCATACCTTCTGGGCAGGGCAGAATGTTAACAGGAAGTGTTCTACAACAGATAACTATTGGTAGAAGGGGAGAGTGTAATAATACAGGGTATATTTTATGAATGGTGTCAAGTGACCAGGAGTGCACCACAAGGATAAGTGTTGGAACCACCTCTTTTTTTAAAGCAGCAGTACATGTTAAGGTAAAAAGCTTTAACCTACACCACTTTATTCTATTTTTAGAGTGCTCTTGATCTCCTGTCTTGTAAGATGCTCTTTCCCCCATTTTAAGTCTGATTTACAATTGTTCTGACCTTTTAAACAACTAATGAGTGCTCCATTTAATATGGCTGTCACATAGCTAGTGTTGGAATTACACTTTATGAGTTTTAGGAGCTGGGGGGGCCCATAAAGGTGTTATCTTTAAACTGAGCCCCGCTTCCCATTATAAGTCAATGGCAGTGATTCACGAGCTACCAGGGTTCACATCAGATCTAGGGGGACTGAGCCCTAGCAAGCCCCACTGTAATTCCAACACTGCCCCCAGGTTTTAATCACTATTCTCAGCTATATTTGAACAGCCATTGCTTAATATCACTTTCCCTGTAAGTAAGGTAAAACTAGGGTGAAACAGAGTGCTTGCTAATCTTATGGGATGATGAGCACTCAAAAACAACAGGGAAGAATGATGAAAACTTGTGGTAACAAGAGTAAAGCTGACCATATGGTTATGCAGACCCGAGAGCCAGTCAGACCACTAAATCATTTTAAACATGCAGAATGATACATACTTAAACAGAAGCATAAAAGCGCATATGGAACAATTTACAGGGATGTTTTCCCGGAACTCAAGATATTTCATAGCACCTAAGTCTATAATCCTTCCCAATTAGAAACAATACATACTGTACATTTTACACCGTCTTTTAACGTCTCAGCTTTCTGCTCAGTATTACCTGTGCCCCAAGTCAGTGACATTCACTTAGCATGTGAATTGCCTACATCCAGTAACTTTGCAGATGTCCAGTTTTATTCCAAAAGAATGTTAATGGATTTTATTACTGGGCCCTGGTCTTTTATACAAACAATGATTACGTTTCATTTCACTGAAATTTTACATGGATAAACTAAATGAAAAAAATTACTCACCTTAGTAATTGTGTTTTTTCTAATGGAGTCTTACTGTATTCTGACATTATACAGTTAGCCCCAGCACTTGAACTGCTCCGGAGAGGAAAGAGTTAACTCTGGCACAGAACGTTGAGCTCGAGCTCAGTTCAAACCTCTGTCTGCTGCACTGAGAAGTGTAACCATCAGATTCTTACAAGCTAATACTAACTGCACCTGTTAAATGGAAATTGTAAAATCTACCAGCCAAAAGGCAACCAAATATTTTGGGTCCCCAAAAAGACTCAAGTCGAGAACTCCAAAACAAAAACTAGGTAGTGAACAAAACATAACTATAGAAACTATACAACTAAACCCACTCCCCCTCTCTATAAAGGGAAGAGTGCCAAATGCACCCCTGAGGTGCAACACTGCACCTGCCAGCCCACTTCCCAAAAAACAGGTTCTGAGAGGGGAGGCAGGGAAGGAGGTCAGAATACAACAAGACAGTATTAAAAGAAACACAGTTACTAAGGTGAATATTTTTTTCTTCAAACAACATGAAGTCTTGCTGTATTCTGACATTATGCAGACTACCAAGCAGTACCTCATGGAAGAGGGTACCAAACCTACTTTGGGAATAGGCTCTGCAGTACTGCTGTACCAAACCTAGCATCACTCCTAGCCTGGATATCCAGAGAGTAATGCTTGGTGAATGTATGGACTGTTTTCCAGGTGGTTGCTTTGCATATCTCTAACAAGGGTATATCTCTAGCGGCAGACAGAGAAGCAGCTGTACCTCTAGTCGAATGAGCCCTCAGGTCTGAGGGGGGTACTTTGCCTAGCTTTTCATAGCAGAATTGTATACAAGAGACAATCCATCTGACAATAGTCCTCTTAGTAGCAGGTTTACCCTTTCCCACTTCTCCATAAGTGAGAAACAGCTGAGGACAGTCAAACCTAAGTACCTTAGTGCGCTCAATGTAGTAGCCAAGTGCCCTCTTAACATCCAAAATGTGTAATTTTCTCTCTCCTGAACAAGAATGATCAGTGAAGAACACAGGAAGAGACATGGACTGGTTCAGATGAAAATCTGAAACCACTTTTGGTAAGAACCTCCTGTTGGTTCTAAGGACCACCTTATCTCTATGGAAAGAGATAAAATTAGGCTCCACTGACAGCTTGTAATTCACTGATACGCCTGGCAGAGGTAATAGCTACCAGGAACACAGTTTTCCAAGTCAAGTACTTAAGTTCTGCTGAGGCCAAGGGTGCAAAGGGTGGTTGCATAAGCTGAGCAATGCAAACATTAAGATCCCAAACAGGAGTAGGATCCCTAAAAGGAGGATTGGTATGGAGCAATCCTTTAAAGAATTTACAGAAAACAGGATGAGATGCCAGTGAGGAGGCCTTTCCCACTGACAGGAATGCAGAAACAGCTGACAAGTGTGACATGCTTGGACAGCTGGTTCTGATTAATCTATGCTTTTTGTTATATAAAAATGTGTTACTGAGTGTCTTTCATGAGACATGCTGTTTCAGCTAAAAGATAAAAGCCAGGAGATAATTACAGGCTAGAAGAGACCTAAATCAAGGATCTCCTGTTTATTTAGCTTAATTGCAGCTGCCAGCTGCTAGGCTAGAAATCATAAACTTTTATGACATTTAGAGGAAGAATACAGGTTATGGCACTTAGGTGCTACGTCATGAAAGTCCTTTGATGTCCCTGAGAGAGGATGCTGCTCATGGATGAAAGAAAGGACTTGGAGAATTACAGACTTAATTGGGAAGTCATATGGGGAAACAAGTTTTTTCTGCCAATGTCACCTATTAATTTACCTCCTGACACAAGACATCCTGATTGTATAATTTTAATAAACAGAGGAGGAGCTGGGTGACATCATGGAGAAGGCAGGGCCAAGACAGTGTTTTAATTATGCTGTAACAGACCTTCAGAGACATACATGTTTGGACTCTGAAAAAAGAAACATCTACGGCACTAAAAGAAGATAAGAATACATTAGGTAGACAGGTCTAAGTGTATTATTGGTAGGAATTTGCTCTTTTTAAACCTTATTGTTTTAAAAGGTTGTATGTTTTGTGATATATGGTTCTGTGTTTTACATTTTTATCTATTTTAAGGAAACCTCTATTTTTAGAGACTACCTGGTGTGCCTTTTGAAATTCTTTCTTTGACAAGAAGCATATATGGTTAAAGCTGACACTGTACAAAGCTTACTGGTTTTACCAAACTGGGAAAAGGTAAGAGTTTATTCTGAGGTCTTTCATAGAGTTTGTAAGGGTTCATTTTGTACACCTGGTTAGATGCCCATAGGCAAAGATATCTGGCCCCTGAAGACAGAATTATCTGAGCCTGTACATTGGGTACACTAGCAAGAGGTTCACAGTTTGAATCCCTCCAGAACTTGAGACCAAAGTTTGATTCAAACCCACAAAACAGACAGGAGGGTTACCCTGTTCTATTAACTGTTCACAATACTAGGCTTGGAGGTTGGCACTGTGGGAGCCGAGGGCCTGATCTGCTGAGTGGGGTTGTGACAGATTGGTTGACAGCAGTGTGCATAAGTTTGGTATTACAAGCTTTTATTGTTCAGTGTGTCAGCTTGAGACTGTCAGCTCACTTACAAAGAAAGACAAAGACAGGGATTTATTTTTAAAAAGGAGACAGAACTATATCACTTGGCGTACAGTCAAGTTCCTACTCGTTTTATTTTTTTTTTCTAACGTGCAAGTCAGAGTAGCTGTAGTTAGGGAAGAAGATGGCTTCCAACTACAGTAGGCACACTGTAGACTACTTAAAGCAGTTGTGCAGGGACAGAGGAGTCCCGTTCGAGGTGAAAGCCACCAAAAAGAACCTCGTGGATGCCCTGATGGTAGCAGATACCCAGAGCATCGAGTCACAGACAGTGACTGAAAAGGACTGAACCTTGAGTGTGGCAAGGCTAGCAGCCAGTGCAGTGTCCAGATCTGATGAGGATGGCAACAGGGCCGCAGTCAGTGAAGGGTCACAGCAGCAGGGGAAGGTCACCAGTATCCTGGATCCAGAAGTACTCAGGCTGTAAACTGAGTTGCGCTGAATGGAGCTGGAGTTCCAGAGGGAGAGAGAATGTGAACAGCCGGAGGGGGGCCGTGAGACAGAGTGAGAATGCCGAGAGGCAGAGCGAGAACAGAGAGACACTGACCGTGAGAAGCGTGAGCACCAAAGGCAACACGAACTGGAGAAGCTATGACTCCAACCATCGGCACCAGAGCAGGTAAGTGGCTTGGGTTTAACTGGGACTATAGGACTGGGTTACAAATTGAATTCCAAATTGATAGCCGAATTTAAAGAGGGGCAGGATATGGATGCCTTTTTAAATTCTTTTGAAAAAGTTTGTATTCCGGCTAAAATTCCTATGGAGTCCTGGAGCTTCCAGCTACCCCCGCTACTTACTGGGAAAGCTCCAGATGCATTGGATCAAATTGACAATGAGGATAGTGATGATTACAGCAAACTTAAAGCTGCACTGTTAAAGAAATTTGAATTAACTGCTGAATCATACAGAGCTAAATTCTGTAAGCTCAGGAGAAGCCCTGACATGAGCTATGAGGAGCTAGCCACGAAAAACAGTGTCAGTTTTTAAAATGTTGGTGGGAAGGAATTGAAGTAAACTCTGTTGATAAAATTGAAAATGTGATTCTGTTAGAACAGTTTTTCTGGGCATGCCCAGCAGAGCTGAAAACCTGGCTGGAGGGCAGAGATCTCAAAACAGTGCAAGAGGTTGCTGAACTCTCAGACTGCTATGCCAAGAGCAGACCTGCTCTGAGAGCAAATGGGGTATGCGTGGCAGCGCAGAAAGGGAAAAGCGTGCCTTCAGGGCAGCTAAAACCCTCACTGCCTCCACCAAAACCAGTTAGCCCCAGGTTTCAGAGAAAAGATTTCTCTGTAAAAAGAAATTAATGTTGCTTGTGTAAAGAAACTGGGCATATTGCCAGACAGTGTCCCAAACGGACGAGCAATAATACACAAGGTGGTGCTAGGAAGGAAGTGGGTTGTTTGTGTGTCCCTGGAAGCATGCCAGTGAACATGAGGGAACACATGCATCCAGTCATGGTGAATGGTGTACAGACGCAAGGGTTAAGGGACACAGGGGCATCCTTGACCTTGGTAAAAGGGATCTAGTAGAGCCGGGTCAGCTGATGCCCAATAAATACGTCACTGTGCAGGACTTTACTGGTGAAGAGAAAACATTGCCCCTCGCTAGTGTTCTCCTAGACTGGGGTGAAAAAGGGGGAACTGTGCAACAGGTGGCTGTAGCCCAAACCTTAGCAGAGGATGTGATCCTGGGCAACAATCTCAAAAAGGAGATGGTGTGTGTAGTTACCCGTAGCCAAGTGGCAAGGGAAAACTGTAGTTCCCTGAACCCCACAGAAGTCATTGTGGAAACCACTGAGAGGCTGGTTCCCTAGCCTGTGTCTCCAGATGGGGTGTTTGAATGAAAAGGGGGTAGAAATTTCCCCAGTAGCAGTTAACCACACAGCTACTGAGGGTTACTCCGAAGAAGGAGGGGTGACTCATTGTCAGAGGGTTGGGATTGACAGTGATCCTGTGTGCCATAATGCTAGTGCTAGGGATCCTAGTTTAGTGACTGAAGGGGACCTGTCCCATGCCTTGGGAATGTGTGAGGGGTTTGCAGGTGCTCAGAGAAGTGACCCTAGTCTAGAGAAGCTGAGGGCTTGGGCAGACTCTGATGGAGCACAAGGAGGTGACAGCAGGCATAAGGTTTATTGGGAAAATGGACTTATGTATACTCAGGCTGTGCAAACAGAGGGTTTGGTGCTAGGCAGGCAGATTGTCATTCCCCAGGGGTATCGTGAGTAGTTGCTCAAGATTGCACATGATATTCCCTTGTCTGGTCATCTGGGAATTGTGCGCACTATGCAGCAGTTGGCCCAGAATTTCTATTGGCCTAACTTCACCCAGCAGGTGAAGGAGTATTGCAGGTCTTGTCACTGGTGCCAAGAAATAGGGAAGGCAGGCAAGAAAACCCAAGCCATCCTGATTCCATTGCCCATAGTGGAGGAGTCATTACAGAGGGTGGGAATGGATATTGTGGGGTCTTTAAATACCCTCAGCTCCTGAGGGAAGAGATTCATCCTGATTGTGGTGGATTATGCCACCCGGTACCCAGAGGCAGTCACCCTATCCTCACTGAGGACAGACAAAGTGGCAGGTGTCTTACTTGGGATTTTCTCCTGTGTTGGGTTTCCGCAGGAGGTTATCACCAATCGAGGGGGTTCCTTCACGTTGGACCTGATGAAATGTTTATGGGAAAAGTGTGGGGTGGTGCAGAGATGCATGACACCATATCATCTACAAGCCAATGGGCTTGTGGAAAGAGTCAATGGTACCCTGAAGTCAATGCTCTGTGCATTTGCTGAACAGCATGGGAGGGAATGGGAGAAATACCTTCCCCACCTGTTGTTTGCATACAGGGAGGTGCCCCAAGAGTCGACAGGATTTTCACCCTTCAAACTCTTATATGGACGCCGGGTATGTGGGCCCCTAGACTTGATCCAGGAGGACTGGGAAGGCAAGCACGCCACCCTGGGAACTCCCATAGTGGATTACTTCCTTAAGTTTAGGAAAAGGCTGAAGGAGCTTATGGGGACAGCCCAGAGCAACCTGGCAGCTGCCCAACAGAAACAAAAAATGTGGTATGGCTGCAGTCAGAGCTTGCTAGTACATGGTGGGTCAGGGAGTCATGGTCTTTATTCTGGTCCAGAAAGACAAGCTGCAAGCTGAGTGAGCAGAACCGTACAAAGTGGTTAGGAAGGTAAATGACATGAACTATATTATAGAGTTGCCTGACAGAAGACAGACAGAAAGGATGTACCATGTCAACATGATGAAGCCATATGCAAATAGGGCTGACATGGTGTTTGCAGTGTGTAGTCCTGTGAAGGGGACGGACGAAGGAAACCCCCCTTCTGGACTTGCTGGAAGAAAGTAAGCAGGAGTCCTCTGTGGAGGCAGTTAAACTGTCTCCCCAGCTGACCCCAGACAAGATCCAGGAAGTAAGGGAGGTTTTAGCAGACTTTGCCCCATTGTTTAGCGCCAAGCCTGGACTAACCCCCTTAGCGACTCACGATGTGGAGACAGAGACACAGACGCCCATACGGTGGACAGCATATCGGGTGTCAGAGGCTGCCCAAAAGGACATCAGGAGGGAAGTGGAGGAGATGCTGGATTTAGGGGTAATCCAGAGATCCCACAGCCCCTGGGCCTCACCCGTAGTCCTTGTGCCCAAGCCAGATGGCTCTACTCATTTCTGTGTGAACTTTCATGGACTGAATGCAGTCACAAAGTCAGATGCCCACCAGATGCCCCGGACAGACAAACTCCTGGACAAGTTGGGAGGAGCAACCTAGCCGATGACCACTGACCAGACCAAGGGGTATTGGCAGGTACAGTTGACGGACAGAACTAGGGAGAGGTGGGCCTTCATCACTCCAATAGGGTTATTTGAGTTTAAAGTAATGCCTTTCGGAATGAAGAATGCCCCGGCCACTTTCCAAAGGTTGGTGAACCAGGTGTTAAATGGTGCTGAGGAGTACGCTGTGGCATTCCTGGATGACATTGCCATCTTCAGTACCAACTGGGAGGAACACCTCTCCCACCTTGGGGAAGTGCTGGGCAGGATACAGAGGGCCGGGCTCACTATCAAAGCCAGGAAGTGCCAGGTGGCCATGGGAGAAGTGACATACCTCGGGCATGTGGTAGGCCAAGGAGAGCTCCGTCCTAACCAACTAAAAATAGAGGTAATCCAGACACGGCCCAGACCAGAAATGCAGAAGCAGGTCAGGAGTTTTCTTGGGACAGCAGGGTACTATAGAAAATTTGTACCCAATTACAGTACCCTGGCTGCTCCCCTATCTGACCTGGTAAATAAAGGATGCCAAAGAAAATTACCTGGGGACCAGACTGTGAAGAAGCCTTTACCAGATGGAAGGAGGCACTGTGCAGTGCTCCTGTTTTGACAAGTCCTGACTATAGCAGACCCTTTATAGTTCAGACTGATGCCTCAGACATGGGTATTAGGGCAGTTCTGAGTCAGACATCCAGCCAAGGGAAAGATCACCCTGTAGCATATCTGAGTAAAAAGTTACTTCCCAGGGAGCAGGCATACTCCACTGTGGAAAAGGAGTGTCTTGCCATAGTATGGGCCCCGAAGAAGTTAGAGCCATACTTGTATGGGCAGCATTTTGTGGTACAGACTGACCACAAGCCCCTGGTTTGGCTGACACAGATGGAAAAAAACAATGGTAGATTGCTAAGATGGAGTCTTGCTTTACAAGGGTATGACATGACAATTCTACATAGGGCTGGAGCGAAAAATCAGAACTCGGATGGGTTGTATCATGTCTATGAGGAGTGAACTGATTTGGGAAGCTTATCCCATGCAGGGGATAGAGCCCCCAAATTCAGTCTAGGTAGAGAGGATTGTGATGCTTGGACAGCTGGTTCTGATTAATCTATGCTTTTTGTAGTATAAAATATGTTATTGAGTGTCTCTCATGAGACATGCTGTGTCAGCTAAAAGGTGAATGCCAGGATATAATTACAGGCTAGAAGAGACCTAAATCAAGGATCTCCTATTTATTTAGCTTAACTGCAGCTGCCAGCTGCTAGGCTAGAAATCATAAACTTTTATGACATTTAGAGGAAGAATACACGTTATGGCACTTAGATGCTACGTCATAAAAGTCCTTTGATGTCCCTGAGAGAGGATGCTGCTCATGGATGAAAGAAAGGACATGGAAAATTACAGACTTAATTGGGAAGTCATATAGGGAAACAAGTTTTTTCTGCTGATGTCACCTATTAATTTACCTCCTGACACAAGACATCCTGATTGTATAATTTTTAATAAAACAGAGGAGGAGCTGGGTGACATCATGGAGAAGGCAGGGTCAAGACAGTGTTTTAATTATGCTGTAACAGACCTTCACAGACACACATGTTTGGACTCTGAAAAAAGAAACATCTACAGCACTATAAGAAGATAAGAATACATTAGGTAGACAGGTCTAAGTGTATTATTGGTAGGAATTTGCACTTTTTAAACCTTATTGTTTTAAGAGATTGTATGTTTTGTGATATATGGTTCTGTGTTTTACATTTTACATTTTTATCTATTTTAAGGAAACCTATATTTTTAGAGACTACCTGGTGTGCCTTTTGAAATTCTTTCTTTGACAAGGGAAGCATATATGGTTAAAGCTGACACTGTACAAAGCTTACTAGTTTTACCAAACTGGGAAAGGTAAGAGTTTATTCTGAGGTCTTTCATAGAGTTCTTAAGGGTTCATTTTGTACACCTGGTTAGGTGCCCATAGGCGAAAGATATCTGCGCCCCCCAACCCGAAGAGCAGAATCATCTGAGCCTGTACATTGGGTACACTAGCAAGAGGTTCACAGTTTGAATCCCTCCAGAACTTGAGACCAAAGTTAGATTCGAACCCACAAAACAGACAGGAGGGTTACCCTGTTCTGTTAACTGTTCACAATACTACACTTGGAGGTTGGCACTGTGGGAGTAGAGGGCCTGACCTGCTGAGTGGGGTTGTGACAAAGTGTACTTTCGGGGTAGCTGCTCTGAGGCCTAAGCCATTAAGATGAACCATATAATCCAGAACTGTAACCAAGTCAGCAGAATCTGGGGATATGTGCTTATTGGAACACCAAATGCTGAATCTTTTCTATTTGGAGTTATAAGTTTTTCTGGTGGCAGGTTTTCAAGAGGCTTTGAGAATGTCCAGAACCCCCGAGACAAATGCAGGATTGCATATTCTAGCTCTTCAAGAGCCATGCCTTGAGATTGAGAGACCAAAGGTTGGGGTACCAAATCCTCCCCTGAGAGGAGGTTAACAGGTTGTGATTCTTGGGAAGAGATGGGGGAAGATGGACTGCTAGGGACAGCAACAGAGGATACCAAGGCTGCCTTGCCCAGTCTGGTGCAATCAGGATCACTTTGCAAGACCGTCACCTTATCTTGACCAGAACCTTGAATAATAGAGGAAAGGGGGGTAAGGCATACAGAAATCTCCCCTCTCAATCCAGAAGTAGAGCATCCAGGGGGACTGAGCTCATGACTGGGGGTCTGCAACAGAAGAGAGGAAGTTGGCGATTGTCTGGTGCTGCAAAGAGCTCTCTCTCTCTGGAGTGCCCCACCTTGAGAAAATCACCTTCAACACTAGGGGATCCAGGGACCATTCGTGATGGCCCTGAGAAATCCTGCTCAATGCATCTGCTAGCACATTGTCCTTCCCTGGAAGGTGGACTGCTACCAGAGATGTCTGTAGGGAATAAGCCAGGGACCATAACTTCATGGCTTCCATGCACAAGGCTGTGGACCGAGTGCCTCCATGCTTGTTGATGTACCATATGGTGGTGGTGTTGTCTGTCCTGACCTTAGCCACCTTGTTATGTACTGAGTCTGAGAAAGCTTGTAGAGCCAGGTTCACTGCCCTGAGCTCCAGAACATTGATGTGAAGTAGAGACTCATGAGGGGACCACACACCCTGTGCTGTGAGGGCTCCCAAGTGAGCTCCCTGCCCCAGGAGAGCAGCATCTGTGGTTAGAACCACAGAGTGAGACTGAGTGATGAATGGGACTCCTTGCCTGAGGTTGTCCTGATCCAACCACCATTGGAGAGCCTGGATCAGAGTCTGAGTCACTGGAATTAGTTTGGTAAGAGGATCTTTTTTCTGAGACCAAAAAGCCCTCAAGTGGACCTGGATGTCCCTCATCTGAAATCTGGCCCCTTGAACCACTGCAGTGGAAGCTGCCATGTGGCCCAGGAGTTGAAGAAAATGTCTTGCTGGGCAAGACACCAGGAGGCGAAAGGAAGAAGCCAGGTCTATAAGGGTCTTTGCCCTTGCCAGAGGGAGAAAGGCTCTTGCTCTGACAGTATCCAACTCTACCCCTATGAAATTCAAGAGTTGCACTGGTTCAAGAACTGACTTTGGAAGACTGAAGAGGAATCCCAGAGAAGTGAGCGATTGCTGGGTCACTTTCAGGTTTGACTTGGTCTGGAGACTGACCCACAATGAGCCAGTCATCCAGATATGGAAATATGGAAATGTTTTGTCTCCTTAGAAAGGCTACTACTACTGCAAGGCATTTTGTGAACACCCTTGGTGCTGATATTAGGCCGAAGGGCATTGCTCTGAACTGATAATGGCCTGAAGGCAGTTCGAACCTGAGGTACTTTTTGTGGGAACACCTGATGGGAATATGAAAACAGGCATCCTTCTAGGTCCAGGGATGCTAGCCAATTCCCTGGCCTTAGAGAGGGAAGAATTATTCCCAGATTCAACATTTTGAATTTTAGCTTTACTAGGTGCTTGTTTAAGTATCTGAGATCTAGGATGGGCTGCCACTTCCTTGTCTTTTTTGGGGGTAAGGAAGTATCTGGAGTACAGACCTTTGCCCCTGTGTGTAGTAGGAACTCTCTCTCTCTCTATGGCTCTGACAGCCAGCAGAGAGGAAACCTCTGCCTCTAGGACAATGATTTTGGTGGAAAAGACCTGACCCTCAGCTTTGGAAATTTTTTGAAGCTGAGGGCCAGTCCCTGGCTTACTACCTCCAGGACCCACTTGTCTGAGGTAACAGACTTCCAGACCCGGAAGTAGTAAGCCAGCCTGCCTCCTACTGGAAAGGGGGAGTCAACCCAGACTGACAGATCAGGGTGTCTGCCTGGCAGAAGCCTTGGACTGAGAGGAGAATGCAACCCTGCTTCATCCCCCTTCTGCCTCTCCCTCTGAAGAACCCCCTCTGAGGAAAAGGAGTGGAGGCCTGTGCCTAGTAGAAAGGCCTGCCCCTGCCCCTAGATTGCTGCTTTTGAGGACTTGCCTGCCTTTCCTTGGCCTGTGCACTCCAGTAAGTGGTCCTGTATTCATACATTTTCTTCATATAATTCTCTGTCTGCTCCCTAAACAGAGAATTATCCATGACAGAGAAATCCATAGCCTTAGGCTGGGTGTCCTGTGAGAGGCTAGTACATCTGAGCCAAGCCAGTCTCCAAAAAGTCACAGATGTAGCCATGACTCATGATGATACATCATTAGAGTCTACAGCAGCATGAAACTGGATCTTAGATGCCTCTATCCCATCAGCAGCCACCTCCTCCAACTCCTTAGCCAGCTGGGGGGGAAGCCTGTTCAGCCAGTTCCAGAACCGTATCTCATCTGGACTTCTGGTATCTGGTTGTGTAGGCCATGTAGTTAGCCTGTCTGAGTCCGAAGGAGGATGCCATGTGCTGTTTTTTTGCCATGGCGTCCAGCTTCCTGGAGTCTTTATCAGTGGGGTGTGAAGCCAAGGATATGTTAGCCTTATCACAGGCTGCAGCCTGCACAACCCCAACATGGCTGCATTGCTGGTACAAAAACTCTATACCTGAGCCTGACAGCATGCACCTCTTGTCCACAGGAGGTAAAGAATTTGGTGTTTTAAACAGTCTTTGTGTCTGTTTCCCCAGGGATTTATGGAGGGGAATAGACAATCGTTCTGACTCTGGGATGTCCATCATTTCCACAAAGTCAGGTTCTTCTTGTTCCTCAACAGCTTCAACCAGGGGGAGCTGGAGGGTTTCTGCCACCTTTTTGTAAAACAAAAAGTGTGAAGGGGACTCAGAAAGCCTAGGAGGGGAAACACTAGAAGGCCTGTCTGGGGAGATGTCTGGTTCTATAGGCTCATCCAGACCTTCGATACCATCATCACTGTCTTCATAGTCTTCATCCCCCTCCAGATCCGGTTCATTATACTCTTCTGGGGAATAGTCTGGAACCAACCGAACCAAGTGCCTACTGCGAGGCGTCTGATCAGTCAGAACTGGACGGAGCGATTCAACTATACTAATCGCCCTGGCAATTTCTTTGGTGGTTGGATGATGTGGTTCTGGATCCGAACCGGCCAATTTCTCCTTTCTCTTTCCCGGAACTGACCCCTCAGGATTAGCTCTCCTTTTGCCTGAGGGAGTATCACCCAGGTCAGTGGGCACTCCCTCAGGTTTGGTCGGAACTGAACTGGGCTGGCCATCCAGGTCAACGGACTTCTCGGCCTCCTTTTCCCTAAGCCTGCCCAATCTTTTATTTAAGGCTGCCTTAGGAAAATTTTTACAAATTTGGCAGTCTGAATTAAGGTGGTCAAAACCCACACAGTAAACACAGGTGGTGTGGGCATCAGCCTTAGCAAAGGCCTCCCCCCCCACATTCACTGTAGTGTTAAAACCCAGGAGGCCCATTTTTTCTTTTGGGTTTCTCAGACAAAGCCATTCTCAAACTTACCCGTTACTAGGCAAAAGCCAGGCAAGACCCCTTTATTGGTTCCTAACCATGTCATGGGTATTTGAAAGAAAATATCTAAAATACGTTTTTTTTTGTTTGTTTTTTTTTTAGAACCGATAAGGACCAGTACCTCACACTAAATACAAAAACAAAAAAAACTTAGAAGAAGTAAAGCAGACAATCGGTTCAGCCGAACCGATTGAAAAAACTGTTTTTACAATTTCCACACACAACTCACATTCAGTCCACTACCTAAGCACTTACTGTACCACAGACAGGGATCTGAACCGAAATAAAAATAAGAAATAGCGGTTTAAACAAACGTGTTTTTACTGTACAGAACTGAAAGCTAAGGAGAGATCTCCAGAGTGACTGTTCAGTTAGGCGGAGTAAAGAATCTGACGGTTACACTTTAAAGTGCAGCAAACAGAGGTTTGAACCAAGTTCAAGCTCAACGTTCTATGCTCTGGCATAGAGTTAACTCTTTCCTCTCTGGAGCAGTTCAAGTGCTGGGGCTAACTGCATAATATAAGAATACAGCAAGACTTCATGTTGTTTGAAACAGTAATGTATCAAAATAAAAAAAGGAAGACAGACTTCTGCAGACAAGGGAGAAAAGGAGAAGAGAATAAAGAGAGGGAGGTGTTGGGATTGTAGTTTACACATGTGATCACTGAAGACACTGGTTGAAGAGAAGTTCGATTACAGCAGGGATTAGACACCACTCCTGCCCCTACGCACAGGATTTGTTAAATAAATACAAGTCAATACTAAAGTGACATCTGAAAGACTGCATGAGCATTGTTAAACAGCTTTGCATTACAATGTCAAAAGTATTTAGTTCAGCCTCCCTCACAACTCTGTTAGGGGACTGGGCACACAGTAGCTCATGACTGTTAATTCGATCTGCCCTGTTGTTGTTGTGAAGATTAATAAATTACTAGTTTTAATATTTTGTCATTAATACTGCACTCTGTGAGCATGAAAAAAGTCATAATCGCACATCCTACCTGAATACAAATTTGTACTGGATTGCAGCTCTTTAGATGAATGGATGATCTTTATTTTATATATTTCAGAATGATTATTTATGTGTTTTTAAATTAAAAACCAAGATATTCTGGCACTCAGCCTTGATCTTTAGTGACTGCTCCTGCCCATCCACCCCTTATTAAGCTTTACTGTTGTGTATTTCATTATCACTGTCACTAATTTTTGCAGTCACATCAGTTGTCTTACAATAAGTAAGACAAATAAATAAACACTGAGTAACAAAACTGTAAGCCATTTAAAATCAAGAATCCAGGCCAAAACGTAAAGCTAAAAAGTGTGTTTTTAATGATCTTTGAAAAATAGCCAGTAAAGGACCACCGCTCACTTCCCAGGGAAGGGTGTTTCAAAGGACTGGAACTGTGACACCAAACACCCTATCACCCGATTTTAGTTGAGATCTAGGGACAGACAGGAGGTCTGCTTCCACTGTCTGAGTGTGTGACCAAAAGTGTATGGAACCAGGAGGTCTTTCAAGTAGCCCGTACCTAGACCATGCAGGGCCTTGTATGTCAACAAGCACTCCATGAAGCTAATGTGCCACTGAACTGGCAGGCAGTGGAGAGTGCAGAGAACTGGTGTGATGTGCTCAGACTGGGACGTCCCAGCAACCAGCCATGTTGTCACATTCTGAACTAGGTGCAGGTGACGCATCAGCCTAATGGATAACCCAAGGTAAATAACGTGAAGTAATCTGACCTACATGTGACTAAGACTTGCACCCGGTGTTGCCAGATCAATTGGTTCAAGATAGGGCATGATCTAGGTAATGTTGCAAAGGTGATAAAAGTCACTGTGGACAACAGCTGACACTTGGAACTCCAGAGTCATCTTGGAGTCCACAATGACCCCCAGATTCTTTTACGCTTTCTGCAGCAAGAAGGGCCACACCATACAACAGGAGATGTGCAGCACTACCACTTGTTGCCACTGAACCTGACTGACCCGGTTATACAAGTAACACCTCTGTCTTCAATGGATTAAGCCTAAGCCAGCAGGCTGCCATCCAATCTTGGATTTCTCTAAGGCACTCGTTCAGTTCCAAGACAGCTGCACTGTCATAAAGAGCACAAGATAAATATAACTGCGTGTCACCCGCGCATAGCGATGGAACACCAAGAGAGTGAAACACTGCTCAATGTAAAGGCCAAGTGCCGCTGGCTGTGTTCTGCCAGACAAGGAGGACACAAACCACTGCAACATCATTCCAGAAAGTCCCACATAGTACCTTATACGATCCAGCAGCACCCCATGATCCACATGTCAAATGTCGAGGAGAGGTCAAGCAGGACAAGACTGGAGCTATGCTTGCTATCCCTCACTAGGAGGAGATCATGGTGCACCCTGACTGAGGCAGTTTCTGTACTATGGTGAGCCCAGCGCCACACTGGAGTAGCACTTACTACTGCCCTCAGCTTGTCCATTCTGTAAAACATTTTTGTAAAAAGGTAAGTATTGCCAAGATGGCCAAACCTGCTCATTTTAAAGGGCTGCAATACAGTATATGACGCCGTGAAAAGCTAAGAAGCTATCTGCTATGGAATGCCCAAAGTGAAGACATCCATGGTTACTTTACTAAATCTCTAATGTTCTCTGAGTTCACATTTAGCTACTTTATCAGCAGCAGCATATCAGGTCTGCCTGTCCCTCCATACTCTGTGGTTTGAGGACTTCCCTCTTACAGCTTTTCAGTGAACAGAAGGGGTTCATCAAACTAAACACCAGAGGCTTCACTTTGGGCATTCCATAACAGACAGCTTCTTAGCATTTCTCAGCATAATTTTTTTAAACTACAGTCTGGAGGTATATGTACTTGTTTGCTTATAGCCACATTTACCTTGATACACACAAGTAAGATGTAAGATATGTCCCCCTATTTTCCTCAATGCGTGCTCTATTGGTCTATAACTTTTATTGACTTGCACATTATGACCACCCTGTATTTTAACAATATGCCCATCGCTCGTAGCTATAGTATTTATTTTTATGTGCATTGCACATAAGCTGCTAACCCAAACATTCTACAAGTACAGAGATACAGTGCACAGCTCTCTACATCTGAACAGTACACTAAAAAGTGGGATGGGCAATTATGAGCATGTGCGTCTAAATTACTTCAATACCACTGCACTGGCAGCCCTTGTGGCTCTGACCAGAGTTTGTTTTTATCTGTGACTTGTTTCTGTAGGGAATTGTAGTTTTTATAGGTAGGTTTTTGGAAACAAGATGGTGGCTACAACAGAAGTTTCTTGTGCATCATTCAGCTGGAACGTTACCCATGGGTTATGCTTGGATTTACCCATGAGTAAAGACCCCAGCAGTTTTTTCAAACCCCATTGTATAACAGTTATGTAGCAACACACATCAGTGTTCATTCACACAAATACAACATAGCTGCTTGTTTTCACTCACTACAGTAGGCTACAGGTATGTTGTATATAAAAATGAAGTGATATACAAGTATTTACAAAATCCACCACAACATCATTTTATGTAAGCTCCCACAAACCCTGAATGAGCTCACTGAATTGTAATGCGGTCATCATGTAAACAATATTGAAGAGTATGCTTTAAAAAAAACATTTTTTACATGTGACTATTTTTGCAGCTCTCCTCCATCTACAATACATTTCCCATAGCCAACAACATATACAGTACTAGGAAATCCTCTAGTCAAGTCCAAGGCATTAGGTCAGGATCAAAGGCTTTAGTTGGGGAGGGGAGCTGGGTGTGTTCACCTGCTCATTTATGACAAGCGTTGTTTGCTCTTCACATTATGACTGCACCAATCCCCCCTCAAAATTGCTTCTTGGGCTGCACCTCCAGGACCCTTTTTGCTGGCTGGTACAGAAGGTGATGCATGTACATTGAGCAGTTATGCAGCTCTCTCCAAAATCCAAGAAGATTATGCCTATGTGATGCTGCTCAACCTCTTGCCACCTACAGCAGAAGCATCAGAGTCAGAGAGTGGACCTATGGCTCCTCCTGCATGGCGCAAAACTGTTGCTCATTCACAAACTTTAAATTGCTTTTTTCATGGTGCAGCTGGTTATGACACAAATCAGTTAAAGCAGAGAACCCAGTGCACACACACACACACGTACCCATGGCAAATCATTCAAATATTACAATTTGCTTTCTGCCTCAAATGGCTACTCACTTAATTTATCCCAAAGGGGAGTGGGGGTCTCTTTGTGTTTAATCCAGAGCTCTGATGTGCTATGTCAGCTCAGCTACCAAATGTCAAGGTGGATTACACATCACCATTTGGGACAAAAAGCAGTTTGTAATATTCAAAGGATATTTGTTGAAGCTAAAAAAGACACTGATGGATAGTTTTCAGATTTTCAGAATTAAAATAAAAAAAAGACAGAGGGTGACACTGGGGAATGGACAACACAGTGTCACAATTGGGGGAGGGGGGTCATTAAAGCTGCAAAAGACCTTAATGGATGTTGTTCACCTTTTCTGGATCAAAATAAAATTAGTAGACTGGGACAATAACGGAGGTTGGAATGAGATCAACCTTTGTTTTTTTATTGGGTAGTCTCCAGTTTCTTACACCAGAGAAGAAGGGTGGGGATGGCACAGCACCCAGAAGGAGGGAGTGGGAGGGTCTTATTTAGTAGACCAGGATGCTAATGGAGGTTGGCAGTGAGACAGCATGCAGAGGAAGGGAAAGGGAGGGTTTTATTTAGCAGACCAGGAAGGTAACCGAGGAAGATCTTACGCTGGGGATGAAAGTTAGGAGTAGGACAGCATGCAGTGGGAACATGAGGGTTTTATTTAGTAGACCGGGAAGATAATGGAGGTTGGGGTGGCAGAGAATGCAGAGTGAGGGAATAGGAGGGTTTTATTTAGTAGAGTTGGATGGTAACTAGGGAAGATCCAGGGAAGACTGGGAGCAACTGGGAGGTGTTTGGAAACAGGCTGATAATTTTGCTGCTCAGCTGGCTGCCGGGCAGCATCTTGTAAATGAAAGGATCCAGCTGCATAGTGATGGGTGCAGCTCAGTCCTTTCAACAACCCAAAGTTTCTGCTCATCACCTAGCAGAACAGCATCATGACCAGACTCGCTGATCATTGGCCTGTCACTGTCGAGTCTTCTGTGGCCTGAGCTGCATTGGATCCAACAGTGACACGCCTCTGAAGGCCGCTACTATAACGGTATGTTTGCTTCACACATATGCGAGGAAACAAAAAAATATATTATTTAGCTTTTGTTGACCAGGAAAGGAGGGCTAGATGATACTGCCTGTTTTCAGCTTTGCCCTGGGGGGGGGGATACAGATGCAAACCAAGTGAAATGTAACCAGATTAAAGAGCAACTCTGCACTTTAGCATGTGCTTTCATAAATATGATGTTTCAGCTGTCACAATTTACTACAGAATACATTTTTTTTCATTTTCAATGTTTCTTTCCAGTCTATACAGCACATTTTGGTAGTCCATCAAAAAAGCCTGTTTAGAAAACATTTACCTCTCCTCTGTAAACCTCACAATGGCTTCCTTTATGGCATCAGAGTGCTCACTCTGACAATGGACTGTAATGTCACAAACAGCAATTGTGTAGTTAGCAGAGGAGAGTCAGATATATTTTGAAAAGACTCAGTGGAATAACTGCTGCATTATGTACACTATTTAGTAGACCAACAGTGGGGAAGTGGAAAAAAATCAGAAACAACTAGAAAACAATAAAGTTAAAACATAATTGATATAAATCTAATGTTTTCCAGATTTTTATTACGATAGAGAGTTACTCTTGCTGCTGGTGGTATTTTAGTGAATTAGGGAAATTTTGCCTGTGCACCAAGAAACTTTCCTGACTGTTTTCGAGAAGTGCCATGGAATTTTTAAAGTCCACTTGAAGAACCACCAGAAAAGGCAAGCAGGACCTAGGTTTGACCTTTCATTTGAAGGATGGCGCACCCTGACAGTACAGCGTCCTCCTAGTACTGCACTCTGGTGCCAGCATTTATGGTATGAGCTCAGTCCCAGTGTGGGACTGGAATGAAAAGCAAATGTGCAAAATATTTTCTGTACAAGATGTAATTCAAATGCATTTCTGTCCAGAAAGGGGCTGACACTGTCTCTTTTTAACAGCTTCATTACAAACAAAATGTATATATACATTTATAGAGATC
This sequence comes from Neoceratodus forsteri, assembly GCA_016271365.2. Taxonomy (NCBI): domain Eukaryota; kingdom Metazoa; phylum Chordata; order Ceratodontiformes; family Ceratodontidae; genus Neoceratodus; species Neoceratodus forsteri. The sequence goes on from CM057450.1 coordinate 1,405,769,621, forward strand.
CGTGAAATTCTTTATATTTTTTATAATTTTTCTTATTTATTTTTCTGGAATTTCTTGTTATTTCTTTTTATTCATTGAAAATTTAGTTTTATTTCTTGTTATTACATTTACATTCATAAACTTCCTCAAAATGACCTTATACACACTAGAAATCACATTCCTAGTAAATTACATTGTATTAAGCAGCATTATGGTATGGTCTTAGAAGGTTTTGTGGATGAAACAATTCCATTGTTGTTTCCTCATGGACCATCTCTGTGGTAACAACAGAGCCTAAACAACTGCTACAAGCATTTTAGGTTTTGCCCCCAAAAAGTAATTTTTTCACTTTATTCATGTTTTTTTTTTTGTTTTATTCTTTTTATATGTTGAATTTCTTATTTCTTGTTATACCTTGAATTTCTTATTTCTTTTTATACTTTGAATTCTTGTTATTTCTTATTTAAGAAAAACATGGGTCTCTATATATTTATATATAGTGGATGGTGGAATGCGGTTGTGTATGGAAATCCATACACCACAAAAAGTCATTCTGCTTCAGAAGCGACATTCTCACTAATGCAGAATGACTTTTCATTCTGCATTAATGAGGATGTTACAATGCAACCACCCCCACCAGCACTGTTCATAGGACAGGGGGTGGTTGGAGACTCCTGCATGTGGAGCTGGCCTGTGGGCTGGAGAGACCAGGAGTGTGAGTCTCCAGTGGCAGATACTGGCAAGAAAATGTAAGTGATCCTGGTTTGGGGCACCATACACTACATAGAACAGTGTATGGCCTCCCAAACAACTCGGCAACTCTTCCCCCTTTGTGTTTTCTAGGATGGCATGGGGGCCTCTCAAGCTTAGCTCTCGATGTCATCAGCCATCACAAAAAACACTCGGGTGAAGAATTGCCTTTTTGTGTATAGGAGGCCATACACTATCCTATATATTCTTTGCAAAAAATGTTCATGCACCAGTTAGGGTTCAGATTAAAGTGACAAAAGTATTGAAATGTGGTGTTAAAGTATCTCAACCATGACACCCCAACCCACCCTGCAAACAGCAAAAGGAAAAACATTTAGGGTTTCACCTCCCCCGAGTCTTTGCAAATCAGGCTTCGGGTGGTCCTTGGGATTGTCACCTCTAACGTTTACCCTATTCCATCAGTAAAGAAGCTAAGATGTTCAGACTATATGAGAATGGGGTGAGTGTTAGGGTTAACAAACCCAAGGAACACCCCACACCTGATTTGCGAAGAGTCAGGGGAGGTGAAATCATAATTTTTTTCCTTTTGCTGCCTGCAGGTGGTGTGGGGTGTTAATGTTGGGAAACCATAACACCACATTTCCATACTTTTCTCACTTTAATCTGAATCCTAACTGGTGCATTAACAAAGTTTTGCTAAGAATTTCTTTACTTTTTGAGGCAGTATAATCATATCTTCATTCACACAGATCCTGAATATATCCATTTACCTATGGAAGTGCAGGACCCTCCAGGCCCTGCACTTCCATCCCTCCATAGATGCAAACATCAATGTTGGTGTAGAAGCACAGGACCCTCTGGGCCCTGCGTTTCCATTTCTCCCAAAGAGAAATTTATTTGCTTGGTTGAATGACTTGTTAAACTTCCAATGTTATCCTATGGGAATTTTCATTTTTATGTTTTTTTTATATGGCCCCTAAATTTTGGTGGGGGTATTTTGTTTTATTCTTGTAGTACTCATTAATACCTTAGTTTTAATATACAGATTGTCCCTTAACTACAAATACTGAGGGAGTTATTGTTTGTTGAAGTTGAAATGTGAAAAAAAAAACCTAAGTCCAAATAAGTTTTTGGTATGAATTGATCCTTTTTCATATGAACCAGGCAACCTCATGAAAAAGGATCCCTTCATATGAAAAAAAAATGAAAAAAACGAAGTCCAAATTATTTTTTCATATGAAGGCACACTTTTTCATATGAATGAAAAAAGCTCATGAAAAAGGATCCCTTCATATGAAAGACTTTGGAACCAACTTCCAAGTGATGTTATAGAAAAGTACAGTTATGTAAGAACTTACTGTAACAGTAGATCTTCGAGAGAGGCTCTTGCAGTAGGTAATTACATATAAGACTGACGCGGGCAGGTGGCAGGACCTCACGGAAACATTTCTAGCTAACAGTCCCTGGCAAGGGACCGCCCCCACATCAGGTGACCTGCGTCAGGAGACGTCGGTATAAAGGGGCGGTCCCTGATGCCCGCCTTCCAGTTCTTTCCTGCCACAGGCCAAAGGAGGCCAGATGAGAGAGGAGTGGATATTTCTCTCAATGGAAAGGAGCTCAAAAAGCTTAGGGGGATGGAGGGCAGGAAGGTATTACCTACTGCAAGAGCCTCTCTCGAAGATCTTCTGTTGTGTAAGTTCTTACGTAACTGTACTATCTTACTTTGAGAGGGCTCTTGCAGTAGGTAATTATATAGGACTGAGTCCCAAGCAGTCTGGAACAAGAAGAAGCACAGGAGGGGAAAGCTACTCCAAGTAGAACCTCTAGCTGTGCAAGCCTTAGAGAGGAGGCCTTGCAGAACAGCAAGCCCGAAGCCTGCTCTACGGTGAGGCAATATCCAAACAGCAATATTTTGTAAAGGCCATGGACGGAGGTCCAAGTGGCGGCAGCACAGATGTCCGCCGCTGACACATTCTTGAAACAAGCCACTGAGGCAGCGACTCCCCTGGTGAAGTGGCCTCTTACTTGACCTGGGAGGGTCTTGTTGTACTTGTCATAACAGAAAGTGATATAATGAGCCAACCATTTAGATAGGCATTGCTTAGAAACAGCATTGCCTTCTCTTTTGGGTGCAAAAGAGGCAAACAGTTGATCAGTCTTCCTGAGATCCTTTGTCCTGTTAGTGTAGTATCTCAGAATCCAGTGAACATTCATAGTATGTAGTAAATACTCCCCTTGATTGGAGTACTGCGTAAAAAAGGTGGGTAACTCTATGGACTGGTTCAGAGTAGACTCCGCTACCACCTTGGGAAGAAACTTAGGGTTAGTGCGCAGACCCACACGTTCCTTGTGAAAAATCAAGTATGGAATTTTACACATCAGGGCCTGGAGCTCAGAAATTGTCCAAGTGGAAGTAATGGCCACAAGGAAGAGAGTTTTCCATGAAAGGAACTTCAAGTCTGCGGAAGCTGCCAGTTCAAAAGGAGGCAGAGTAAGTTTCTCAAGAACGAAGTTCAAATCCCAAGGAGGGGCCCGAATACGAATAGGAGGTCTCAGATGGAGAACCCCTCTGAGGAAAGTCTTAGAGATCTCCAGCTGAGCGAAAGTTCTGTCTGCAAAGGGAACATGATAGGCCGAGATGGCTGCCATGTGAACCTTCAGAGAGGAGTGACTAAGACCCAGGTCAAAAAAATGGCATAGGTACTCTAGCAGTAGCCCAGCTGAGCAGGAAAAAGGTTCCACGTCTTTTGAAGCAGCCCAGATTGTGAACCTTTTCCACTTCATGGCATATGTAGATCTAGTGGAGGGTTTTCTAGCCTCCACCAAGATCTCCGCCACTTAGGGAGAAACCTCGAAGCGACTTTGAGCTGTGTCTGCAGGACCCATGCATGAAGCTGAAGGGACTTGAGACCTGGATGGACCAGAGTCCCCTGATCCTGGGTCAGCAAACATCATGATAGAGGAAAAGAAGGATCCTCTGAGTATTTTTGTAGGAGAGAGAACCAAACTTGCCTGGGCCAGAAAGGAGCGATCAGAATCATTCGTGCTCCTTCTGAACCTAGTTTCTGCAAGACTCATGGGATCAGAAGGGTGGGGGAAAGGCATGAGCGAATCTGTCCTTCAAACTAAGACAAGCGTCTCTCAGCTACCTCGGCTCAACGACGGCGAGCAAGTCAGGAAGCTTTAGTTTAGAGGCGAACAGGTCAACCTGTGGTGTTCCCCAGTGTCGGAAGATATTGTCTAGAACCCCTTAACCCAGTTACCACTCGTGAGCCAGAGCAGACGAGCAACTTAGCTTGTCTGCCAAGGTGTTGTCGACTCCCGGAACATGAATTGCCATGAGGTGAAGGTTGTGCTGTGCTGCCCAATCCCAAACCCTCATTGCTTCCCTGCAAAGAGGGTAGGACTGGGTCCCCCCATTTGTTGATATACCAAACCACGCACATATTGTCCGTCTGGATGGCTAGGTGGCCGGGAAGAATGTACAGGTGAAGGGCTTGGAGAGCATAAAGAACTGCCCGAAGCTCGAGCACATTGATGTGGAGTGTCTGTTCGAGCTTGGACCAAGAGCCCTGGGTCCAATGGGGACCAAGATGGGCTCCCCAACCTTCGCCCGAGGCATCTGTGGTTAGAGTCTGGGGGAGGGGAGGAAGGAAGAAAGGAACTCCCTGAAGCAAGTTCTCTCGAACCATCCACTGCTGCAAGTCTCGAAGCATCAGTAAAGAGACTAGAACCAAATGATCCAAGTCGTCCACCAAATGATCCCATTAGGAGCGAAGCATCCACTGGGAAACCCTCATGTGGAGCCAAGCGCAAGGGACTGTCGGGATAGCAGCTGCCACGAGCCTGAGGAGGCGAAGAACCGATCTTGCACTGATCCACCTGCAGCCGGACAACAGGCTTACTTGAGTCTGGAGAGTGGACATCCTGTCCGGTGGCAGGAAGGCCCTGCCAATGGTCGTGTCTAAAATCGCCCCGATAAACTGTAGTCTCTGAGATGGGATCAAGTGAGACTTGGAATGGTTGACGGTAATACCCAAGCAAGCAAAAACCTGCTGGGTAAGGGCAAGATAGTGCAGGGTTCCTCCTGGGCCAGGCCGCCAGGGCAATGGGTCCAGGTGCGGACATTGCACCCTCCGGGTATGCAGGTAGGCCGCCACCACCACAAGGCATTTGGTAAATACTCGGGGAGCTGAGGATAGGCCAAAGAGAAGTGCCTTGAACCGGTAGTGGTCCCCCTGGATTGCAAAACGGAGATATTTGCGGTAAGACGGGCGAATGGAAATGTGCAGGTAAGCATCCTGCATATCCAGAGCGCACAGCCATTGGCCCAAGCGGAGGAGGGGCAGAAGGCTCTGCAAAGGGAGCATTCTGAACCTTATGTATTCCACAAAAAGATTCAGGGAACTGAGATCTAGAATGGGTCTTACATCTCCTGTCTTCTTCGGGACCAGGAAGAAGTGGGAATAGTAACCTGTCCCCTGAAGATGAAGAGGGATGGGTTCTATCGCCTCTTTCAGCAACAGTGCTGAAGTCTCTTCCTGGACCAAGAGAAGATGTTCCCGAGAATATGACGACCTTTGGGGGGGTGACGAGGTGGTCTCTGTAGAAACTCTATTGAGTGTCCTTCTGCGATCAGCTGCAGCACCCAAGAATCTGATGTTATCCTCTCCCAGCCCGGAAGGTGGAGGGAATACCTCCCTCCTACCGGTTCTCTGGGGAGTCCAGAGGCTGTGGGAGTGGAAAGGAGTCAGGTGGTGTGGGGCAGCGCTGCAGCTGAAGCACCCGCTGCTTTTTTGGGAGGGGGGGGCTTAGCAGCTGTGGAGGCCCGGCATTTAGTGGCCCATTTTCCTGGAGGTTTTGCCTTTGGCCGATTCCGTCTGCGAAAGGGATGGCGCTGTGGCTGGTGGGGAAGGTACCTAGAGTCGAATGACTTTAGTGCCGTCCCCTTCTCCTGCAAATCAGTGATGATGTCCTTGACATCACCACTGAAGAGCACCAAGCCCCAGAAGGGCGTTTCCTGTATGGCAAACTGCACTTCCGGGACCAACGCTGATGCATGGAGTCAAGCATGGCCCGGCGTAAGCCTGGCGAAAGCAGGAGCTCAGTCCAGCAGTGTCCACTGCATCGTGGGTCACCACGAAGCATGTGTCAACTGGCCGAACGTACAGAGTGGACAAGGTCAGCCAACTCCTGCTTGACTTGAGAGTCCAGCAGGGAGTCCAATTTAGCTTCCACCTGAGTAAGAATTGCCTTCTGGTAATCTCCCATATGACCGACATAGTTCAGGGCCCTGATACCCAGCGTGGAAGAAGCAAAAATCTTCTACCATACTGGTCCAGTAGGCGAGATTCTTTATCAGGTGGCAATGAGCTAAGGTGTTTTGGATTAGCCGACTGGCCGTGAGCGGTGCTAATCACTACCGAGTCAGCACGAGGGTGAGAATCTAAAAAGTCAACACCCTCGGGAGCCTGGTATAGCCTGTTTGACTTCCGAGGAAGTGGAACTAGAGCCGATGGCTGTTTCCACATGGTGGTAACAAGGTCGGCGTGAGGCTCGATCCAGGGTGGCACCAAGGTGGGAGCTGTCACGGGCAGATCCAGATGCTCGGTGAGTTTCACCCCCTGTGGGCTGGTTCCAATGATTGCCACTTATGTACCTCCTGGATTTTGCGTAGCAGCTCTGTAAAGGAAGGATCTTCTGGAGGTGACTTCAGAGGAGTCCTTGGCCTGGGTTTTGAAGGAGAGCGTGGCTCATCGTCCCTTTCGGAGCAGCCGTCGGAAGAGTCCGAGGAGTCCATGGGAGAAGAGGTAGATGAAGAAGAAAACGACTCCCTTTCCCATCCAGGGAGAGGAACAGACCCCTTGGGAAGCCCTCGGGGAAGTGTGTCCTGCCCCTCTCTGGACCCAGAGGGATTAGCCCTGGTGTCCGGAGGTGGTGAGGGAGTGTGTCATCGTGGTCGTACAGGAACCGGAACCGTCATCGGTAGACGACTCTCCACCTCTCTGGTGAGCTGAGCCTTGGCCTCAGCCTACCAGGAGGCCAGAGTCTCCTGCAAATCCACCAGTGGCTGAGGGGGGTGGAGGAGGAGGAGAAGGGGGGGATAACGGTATGGACTATATCCATAAGGAGAGTATCCAAAACCCGGTGGCGGAAAACCAGGCGTCGGGTATTGGGGTACCGGGTACTGCGGCGTTGGGTAGACCAGCATCGGGTACTGTGGTGCCGGATACTGTGGTCCCGGGTACAATGGTGTCGGATATGATGGAGGGTACCTGGGAGCCAGAGGAGCTGCCGGAGCAGATGGCCCAGCCAGAGGCCCCACGGGCGGGTCCAGGTTGGAAGGCCCAGAGGACAGAGGGCCAGGCATCGGGGCGACATCCAGGAGCAGAAAGTCGGCCGGAGTCAGTAAAACCAGCGTCAGAGATACCAGCATCGGAGGTGCCAGCGTCAGAGTTGGCATCCGGGGAACCGACATCAGATCCGGTGAACCCGCAGGTGGACGGTCTGACAGAAGCGGAACCCCAGCGTAGCCCGGGGATTGGGGGGAAGAAATCCCCAGGGTCGGGCTGTGGAGACTCAGGATCCCTGGAGGGCAGCGAAGGCTGCAGGGAGCTGGGGAAGACGGATGTTGGAGGGTTCGGCGTTGGCTCTTCTGCTGTATGGACGTTGGGCGAAATGATTTGCGGTTTATCAGCAGGATCCAGGCGGGCACCGGAGGGGCCGGCATCTGACTTACTGGAGCCATCACCAGAGGCAGACCACGATGGAGGGGCGGCCTGGTCCGGCGGAAGAGGGGCTGCGTGCCGCCCCAAAGGGTCAGGCGACTTACTGACCTTCTCCATGCGGACGTCGGAGGAGCCAATGTCCAGCTTATCGAAGCCGCCCACACCATTAAAATGTGTACAACTTTGGAATGGATAAATATTTCTTCACCAAACCAATGAAAGGCACCACTGTGGTCCAAGCCCCTTCTACCCTGAAAATTTCAGAATAAAATTCCAAACAGTCTGGGCACAAGGCAATGACAAGAAAACAGCAAAAAAAAAAAAAAAAATGATTCTTTTCACTATCTGGATCTTGGAATCGGGAATCCACATATCTGACCAGAACGAAACTTGGCATGTCAAGAGATCTTACCCTGAGACTGGGCGTGCAAATCTATTGAATGGTTGCAAAGACATTACAGTGCAAAATGTGGGGTTTAACATAGAAACCCCTGCTCAACGCTAACTATAATGGTGCTGCTGCACCACTATAGTATTATAGGGGCATGATAGTGCCCCTATAGTTAGGGTTGAGTAAGCTGTTTAATGTTAAACCCCAATTTTTGCACCTTAATATCTTTGCCATTATTTGATGAAATAGCCCAAAATTTGGCATGTGTGGTCAAGCTGAGAGAGTCACAAAACATGAAAAGTTTTGTAATGGAATTTTGTTCACTTTTTGAGATACAGAGCACCAAAGAATGAAAAGAAATAGCCTATACTTAACATTGCATATTTTTTGCTCTCACCTATAGCCTAGATGGTGTGAAACATTTTCATTAAATTTTCAGAGTTGAAGGGGCCTTTGCCAATGGTGTGCCTCTGGAAGGTTTCCTATAAAAAAAATTATACAGCTTTAGAGTTATAAGGATTTTTGAGTTAACCAAAAAAAAGTGATTGGTAAAAAAAACCCTGTTACAAATGGTATAAAAAAAACCTATCGCAACTGCTTATTTTCATGATTTACTTGTCCGGGGGCCGGGGATACCAATCATGTGGAAAAAAAAAAGATTGTGTTGGAAAAATTACCAGTCAAGACGGCCACCATTTTTTTCCCTTTTTAAACTTACAAACATTGAAAATATATAACAAGGATCACTTTTTTTTCAAGAAAAACAGACACCTGAACCCAAGTAAATGTAATCCATTTAGCTAGAGTCTGGTGTTTTATTGTTTTTTCATTAAAGTTGCCAGAAATACCTTCTCTGGACATCCCAAAATCCAGGGAGCCCAGCTTAGCAAGAGGAGCCATTGACCCACGTTCTCTGTATGAGAACAGCTGGATTTTCTTCAGTTCTGCAGCCACAGCTGGATTCCTGCTGCAGGCTGCAGTGAGAGCAATGAGCCACCGATTCCTGTTCTGTCTGTCTGTCTATCCATCCAGTTAGCTAGCAAGCTAGCTAGATACCTACCTCTCCAATTATTTAATTCTTCCTCACCTCCAGGTCACCTGACCGCCCTTCCCAATATTTCTATATATTTTTTTTATTTTTATTCAATATAAGTGAACCAAGATGCCCACCCCTGGTACCGCTTCTCTTCACCCTCCTCCCCTCCAGGTCGCCTGCTCCCATTCCCTGCACTGTAGCTCAACACTGGGGTCTCCAATCCCCAGTGTCAGAATGTGACCTAAAATAAAGAAAACCATCCCTCTATGTTTTTTTTAAACCTATAAAAAGAAAATGGCCATCTGCTGATCTTCCTCCCACCCCAACCTCACATTCAGCACACAGCACCCCACACCCCCCACAAACCTTGACTCACCTGAACATGTCCCACAGGCTAGATCAACTCTGCAGTCAAAGTCACAGCCTGCTGCTGGAACTGGCAACTGTGATATGAGAAACTAACGTAAGTGTGGTTCAATGTATTTTAATGAGGTTTTGAACTTTCATGTATAACTTTGTTATGTTTGCATATTTTCACTCCAGATTTTCAACATGACCTTTTTGGGACTCCACCTCATGAATGATTGCAGTGGAAGTATGTAAATCAGACATGAAAGGTGATTTTTGCCATCACTTGATGAAATCAACTTTTAGGCGGGATTTGAACATTTTCACCACCCTTGTTTATGAAGTGAGGTCATAAGAAGTGTATGTTGAACATTTGTAGTCAAAATATGTAAAAATAACAAAGTTCTGAGCATATGTTGAAATTTTTCTATGCTCGCTCATAAGTTCAGTAATCCTTTTTTTTTTTATTCAGTTGTTTTTCCTCCTGGGAGCCTGGCAGACAATTCCTGCCCCTCCCTCAGAGGGGACAGTCTCCAGACACATCGTTCCCCACCTGACACCCCCTAAATCCACTAAGGGTCCCCCCCATGACAGGGCCAAGGTGAAGGAGCTCTGGCTCTCCCCCACCCCAGAGCAAAATCTATACATCAGAGGAGCCAGGATGGGGTGCTTGGTGTGGCCATCATGGAATGTGCCAGCGCTTTTCCCCCCCCCCCTCCCCACCGATGCCAGACACTGGCGACATGCCTCCCTGCTCACATTTCCCCTGGTTACCGCCAGAGGGCGATTGATGAGCAGGACGGCAAGCCCTCCTTCCTGACAGAGGAGAGCAGTCCTCCAGATGTTCATTCCTCTCTCTCCTCTGCCAACCCCTGGTGGCCCAGGCTCATTTGAGAACCTGAGTTGCTGGCATGGCGTGAGGTGTGGCGTCCAGCTCCTCAACCCTCAGAGCCACTGGGCCAGCTTTTAAGTTTGATAATTCTAAATATTTTGACACCAGATTTTCAACATAGCCATTTTTTCACACCACCTCATGAATGTGACAGCTGCCATTTTTCAAATCCTGGCCAAACAATATTTTTGCACCTGTGGCATGGAATGACATTTTGGTGCCGCAGAATGATGTTTCAGTGGGGATTTGAAAATTTTCACCTACTAGGTTCAAGAGGTAGGGTAATAAGAATGCTATGCTGAAAATTGGTGTACAAATATGGTAAAATTCCCAGGTTATGACTGAACATTGCAGTATTTTAATATTCACTCATACCTTTGCCAATTTTCAATATTTTGACTCCAAACTGTCAGCATAGCCAGTTTTCCACTCCACCTTATAACAGTGACAGGTGTCATTTTTTAAATTCTGGACAAGACGCAAAATGACATTTCGGCCAACATACTATAAATGCTACATGTCATATTTATAAGGGGAGTCAAAATGACTATTTTGAAAATTTGGGGTCAAAATTAAAACATACATACATATTTTATTATATATATATAAAATATATATATTTGTTAAGAAACTTTGTGTATAGTGCCAGTCTTGACCCAAGCAGGTATGCTTTGTGATCCTGTGCCAGTGAGCTGAGCTTGGTGGCAAGCTCAGTGACCCATCTGGATAGGGTGGGGGACGCTGCTGTTATGCAACACCTCCCCAGCCAGGGAATGCAAGCTGCTCAATTGTCCACATGTGCCAGGGTACCATATATTGAAGACCACTGTCCTCATTCACTGTTTACACATTCACTCTCTACATATTCACTCTTCATTCCTTCAAATCTCTTTGCCTCTTTAGATTCAAAAGAACAAAGAGTGAATGTGTAAAGAGTGAGTGTGTAATGAGTGAATGTGTAAAAAGTGAATGAGGCCAGCTGTCTTTACTACATTGTACCCAGGCCCATGCAGACACCCTGCAAGCTTGCATTCCCTGGCCAAAGGGGGATATGCCAGGCCATACATTTCTGTAGGCAGATGGAGTCTTCCCATGGGGAAGGGCCCAAAGGAGCCTGTGTGTTTGCACATGTTCATGCAGGTCCCAAAGAGACCTGTGTGAATAATACGATTTTGCTATCTCAAAAAGAAAGGAAATTCTTTGCAAACAACTTTGCTAATGCACCAGTTAGGGTAACTTAATACCACAAAAGTAGGGAAATGTGGCATTAGGGTTTCCAACCCCAACTCCCCCCCAGCCCCCATGCAGTAAAATGGAAAAAAAAAATAGGGTTTTTGGTCTCTGTAGTCCTGGTGAATCAGTGGTGGGGTCTTCCTTGGGGTTCTCTACCCTAATGCCCACCCTGTTCCCTGAGTAAACAATGTCACACATAATCTCCTATACAGTATTCATGCAGGGCCCACAGAGCCCTGCATGAAAAAAGCTAAAACAAATTAGTTGGAAACATGTGGTGAGACATACTTCTCTACCTTTGAAGAGTGCATCACTATGAGGCATTGGCTTGGAGCTGTACCTTGTGCTTCTGACTGGAGGCTATGGGATGGGGAAGGGTTAGGGTTGAGAACCCCAAGGAAGATCCCACCACTGATTCACCAAGACTCCAGAGACCCTCACTTCTTTTTCCTTTTGCTGCTTGGGGGATGGGAATGTGAGTTAGGGTTGGATCCTTAATGCCACATTTTCCTGCTTTTGTGGCATTAAGTTATCCTAACTGGTGCATTAACAAAGTTGTTTGTAAAGAATATATATGTGTGCATGGGAAATAACACAAGGCAGGGTATGCATTTAAAGAAAAATGTAGACACTCCACTGACATATGCTGAGGCATGAGGCTGCAGTCTGATTGCTACTCCTCAGCATACACTAGAGGCATACCCATATCTCCCAATGAATGCAGCACCTCGGAGTGTGTTATTGCACTTATGAAAAAAAAAAACTTTTAGTGCCAGGCCATTTTATAACACTTTGTTTATTCCCACTTGTCACCAGGCTAGCCCCCTTCAACTGGGTCCCTTCCCAGCTGCATCCAATGCTTCTCCAATGATTATCCCTCCTTGCCCCCCCTGCTTATCCCCTTAGGTGGGGCCCTTCATGCTGGCCATGTCTATCAGGAGATGTCTCCCTGACAGGAGACCCATTGGTGGAGGATGACTGATCACAGTAGTGGGGCACGTGAGTGCCCATGCATTATCCTGCTGTCTAGGGTCTTTTCACTTCTTATGCCACACCCCTAGGATGTCAGCTGACATGGGTTTCCAAGAGCATGCACGCTGTCAGTGGCATGGAGCCTGGGTTACATTCTCCCTCACCTGCAGTACCTCTTCTGCAATATCCATCTCTGCTCATTTAAGCGACAGTGCTGCAGTGAAGGCAGCGAATCATCTTCCTGAAGGGGAGCCTCTACTGGGACACTTAACCCTCCATTCAGCATCCCATGCACATTCCCAATCCCAGATAGCTAGCATCAGGAGGGACCATTCTGCCACAGTGCTGATGGGCTGGCCCACAAAGTTTTTTTTATGTACAGTACTATGTTGGCCTTCTATCTCTTCCAGATCCCATATAGTGAGTAGGTGTTCCTACATCCCTAGCAGCAGAAACTCCTGCAGCAGTGTCTGCTAGCAGAAAACTAGCTGGATCTATGCCTTTCAGCAGCAATTACTCATCTCATCACCCTGAGGAATCCCCTCACCCCCAAACAAGGGTGTAATTGATTCATCTGTGTATTGTATTCACTCACCTCTGGCAATACTGCTACGAGGATTGGAAGTTGTGACCATAGGAAATGGGGATTCAGAGCATGCAAGTGCGTTGAACGACCACGTCACCTGTTCAGCTCTATTGACAGACGCTGTATTGACAGAACAGTAACAACAATGCTAGCACTGCAGAAGGATTGCTTTAATCACTGCAGCAGATCTGAGCACCTCAAGATTCATCAGATTTTGTTTTGGATTTGTAAAAAAAAAAAAAAGGTTCGATAAAGAGACCTAATAGGGATATTTTTTAAATATGGTGCAACCAAGGAAGGCAATGTTAGGTTTCTCCTTGTTTAAAACCCCTTTCATTATGTACATATTACAAGGCTTACTTTTACAAAAAAGTACATATAAAGCATGGGTCTGGCTTGCTCTAGAATAGCGGAGGCCAGATAATATGTCTGGCTGTGATGTAATAAAGTGATTTGTAAGTGTTAAATATTTAAATATAAATATTTTCCCTCCTTTACACACTGTACTGCAGAACACTAGATGCTAACCCTGCTCTGTGTAGCCCTTACTATGAGCACTGCAGAATGCAGTCTGCACAAGATAAAAAAGAGGTAATTAGAATTCAGGTCTTGTATTGTATTCAGGAAATGAAGAGCATGAACTCAGGCAAAAGGGATCTCCATGGGAACCAGAACCAACATCGCAATCAGTTTTACTTTGTAAACCTAAATCTCTCTCCAGTCCTCCCCCTTTAGAAGAAAACGGCTGACAGCAAAATCAATTATTGTCTAGGGAAAAAGGCATAATGGCAATCATTTTTCGCAATATCATTTATGCAACTTTAACTCTTTGGGTACCAGGAGCCCTCACCCCATATCTGTTACAGAGCTGTTACTGTTACAATTTCAACTTTATTTTATTTTACTGAGAGCATTTTAATCAGGTGTGCATACAGATATAAGTAGCAATCCTGTTTACAGTTGCAACTTGAGGAGATGGGAACCATAGTACATAAACATTCATGGGGCAAACTCCATCTTGCAGCATGCTTTTTAGATACACAGCTTGCTTCAGCCTGCAGAGATCTACTAGAGAAACTAGTTCAGTTTTGAATCTTATTCAAATTGACTGAAAGGATCTTGAAAATAAAAATGCTGATAAGGAAGAAATGGGAACAATTTCTAGCACATAGGCAGCCTGAAAAGATCTGCAGCTGTGCTTCTTATGTAAAGTGTCTAAAATGCTATTGTTTGCGGCATCATGCAGTGCGCATGAGCCAGCTCCTTCCTCAAAAACAGAAGCAGAAGTTCTAGCCATTAAAGTAAATACAAATCCTGGTTTAATATACTGCAGGCATACCCACATTAATAGTGCCCTAGTTTTCCGTGTTTCCTTAGACTGACAATGTTAGGTCATTAGACAGCAGGCAGCTTTTGCGCAAGTGTGATCTCTCACAGGACATGCCCTGTAATACAATGAAACCATGGTCCAGTGTTGCTGTGTATGGAAAGTCATACACTTCCAGATGCTATTTTACCACAGTTGCTTCCGTATGTTACTATGATGTTACAAAAGCATAGACTCCTGTGTCTGTTAAGATTCCTCAAGCTTATCTACACTGTCTTAACAAATTCCTCATAACAAAGATATCAGCAAGACTGAAAACACATGCAAGTTAAAAGATCAACTACAAATAGTGTTGCCAGCTCATGTAGCTATTATTTAAATCTCATTACGTTTTAGACTTATCCAGTTGAATGCTCTGTTTTCTGTTTATTTTACCTCAGTTCAAGACAGAGTTAGGAAGAAGGTAAATGAATTAAACCAAACATACAGTGTACAATACAAACCTTATGAAATAAGGCTGATGGTTCCATCTCTAAGTGAGATAACATCATAGGCACCTCCTGGGCTTTGCTCTTGAGGTCTATGAAGTCACCTTACCCTTCAATGGAAACACAGGCTCATTGTGTATGGTTGCCTACATATTATTCCTTATATAGTACATGGTTAAGGTCTATTGGTCCCCATATTCAAATAGTGTATTTTTTTATTTGAATTTTGGTAACTAGATAGGTCCACTGAGACTATACAGTCCCTTTTTCAGGGGCAACCTGGGACAAGAGTGCAATGCAACATGACAATTATCATAAAACATACCATGTAAAATGAGGCATAAGTATATACAGGGGATTCAACACATTAGTACAAGGTATGAGAGGAAACATTTACACAGGAATATATAAATTTACACAGGAAATATAGAACTGTACATCATGAATTAAAATGAGCCATGGTAAAAGTATATCCCTAATGCATAATACAATAGTTTCTCACTAACGTGTAACACAACAATCAGCACTACAAAGACACTTTTATGCAGGGGCTGGAGAGCCTACTGTAGGTCACATTCCCCCTCAGAAGCAAACTGGCCTCAAAAGGTGTCCGATTCGTAGCAACAGTGGTTGTAGGTAATACTCAAGTAGCAGGGAAGTAGAAGATGAAGAAGTGGAAGAAATAGAAGGGAATGAGAGAGGATGAATTCCATCGACTACAGCAAAGTGCATTGAGGATTAGCCAAAACAGGTACAAGATCTAGGCTGCAAAAGGTGTGCAGAAAGGGAACACTTGAACATAGCTAGAGAGGAGAGGAGCTAACCAGAAATAGAGTGGTCAGACAGTGTGGAGGCTAAATTCAGCCGGCCTAGTGAACGGTGTTAAATGACAGCCCCAACGTACAGAACAGCCGCTGCACCCATGTAATTAGGGATCCCTCTTACATCCAGGGCACAGTGATAAATTCAGAGGTTTTGAAAGCACTGAAGAGCCTCCAATGCAGAGCTGTTTAAGGTTTTCAAACCCTATTCTTATCACATTGTACAACAGTGTGCAAACACTCCCTGGCCAGCTGCTGGGTAGCAGACTAATAGCAGGACCCATGATTGCCAGCCAGATGCCCCAGACACTGCTGACTAAACAGTTCCCTGGCATCTAGTGCCCCCCACCTGCCCAACAGCATAACATCATCCCTGGTGTCTAGTGATCTCCCCACCACTGATCAGCATTTAGATGCCCCAGAACTGTTGCTTTACATGATTCCTTGTGTCTAGTGGCCCCCACCCCATGATCACAAGTTTAAACCCTCTCCTCATCTGGCCCACGTACTGTAAGTCGCTCCACCCCTTCTCCCACTGGCCCCCCGTTTACACTAGGTGGCAGCCCTCTCCCCATGATGGTGAGCATTACAGCCTTCCTCTCCCTGCAGGTCTTGCACTCTCACCCCATGGCACTCCCCGGACACTGAGCCTCGGCTTCCAAGGGGGGGGGAGCTGGGCCTCTGCGAAGGCCCCACCCGGGAGGGGGGAGCCAGGGAGGAACACCTGGGAAGGTAAGTCCCGGGGGATGGGGCTGGGGGCAGAGGTCAGGCCAATGTGGGCCAGCCCAGGGGAGAATAAAGTATACTATCAAAAAAAAAATTGTTACCTACTGTAATAGTAGATCTTTGAGAAAATCTCCTCCACTGAGCCACATCATGGAACTGTAAACTGTTGGCATCAGGACCACTCAAACATTTTGCAGGTTTGGGATGCCCACATCATTGCACCACATCGGCACCTATATAATGCTGGCATCCACAGCATGCCTCAGTTCCCTGCAGGAGATAACCTCGGAGAATCATCAGACTGTCAGGGACCACAGCAACCAGGACCAAAAGTAGGCACACAGGAGAGGGTATGGAAACCTGAGTACAGATGCCTTAAAGGCAACAAAGGAGAAAACAGCATGCAACGGCAAGCAGTATAGTCACCCATCACCTGACAAAGGGGAAAGATGGGAGGGAGAGTTGTGGCTAAATGTAGGAGATTCTCTCAAAGATCTAATGTTACGGTAGGTAATCATTCTATCCTCCTCAAGGATGTCTGCCTCCACTGAGCCACATCATGGAATGATTCCCAAGCAGTACCAAACAATGGGGGGGGGGAATCGGCAGGGTCTAATGATCCTGAGTGAGAAGGCCTTGCAGAACGCAGAGGCCAAAGTTGTCATGTCTACAAGAAACAATGTCCAGACTGTAGTGTTTGGTGAATGTATGAACAGAACTCCTAGTGGTAGCAACACAAATGCCAGCAGCAGAGACGTTCTGAAAACAAGCCACTGAGGTAGCCACTCCTCGGGTGGAATGAGCATGTACAGGACCAGCAAGTTGCTTACCACACTTCTGGTAACAAAACGCAATGCAAATGGACAGATATTTTGACAGGCCTTGTATAAAAATCAGTGAACCTACCATTCTGGGGCAAACACAATAAATAGTTGAGAGGATTTTCTTGAATCCTTAGTACAATCCAGGTACCAACACAGCATCCTACGTACGTCCAGCGTATGTAGTCAATGCTACCCACTATCAGTGGGAGAGGAAAAGTAAACAGGAAGGTCTATTGTCTGATTTAGAGTTCTTTCAGACACAAGCTTCAGAAGAAAATGAGGACTGGTACGTAATGTGACCCTATCCTTGTGAAAAATAAGAAATGGAGGATCTGCAACATGAGCCTGTAACTCTGAAATGTGTCTAGCAGACATCATAGACACTAGAAACAGTGTCTTCCTAGACAGGAAGTGCATCTCACAAGTAGCTGCAGGCTCAAAGGGAGGTACAGTGAGGGTTTGTAAGACCAAATGAAAGTCCAACACCAGAACCAGATTTCGGATGGCAGGGAGCAAAAAGGAGGAGGCCCTATAGGAACCTCCAGAAAACCTCCGCCTGGGCCACTGTCTTACCCTTAGAATCAGATAGGGCAAGAAAAGCCGACAAAGTGGCCATGCGGACCTTTATGGAGGAATACTCTCATCCTGAGTCCTTCAGGGACAGTAGTTAGCCCAGAATGTTAGGAACTGGACATGGAAAAGGATTCAGTGCATGTCTACTACACCAAACAAAACATTTCCATTTTTGTGAATAAGTGCACCTTGTAGTCGGTTTTGTAACCATCAAGAGCACATCAGCTATCACAGGGAAAACCCTGAATTGGGAGATCTTCAGGAGCCAAGAATGAAGGTGAAGGGATCAAAGAGCTGAGTGCACCAGAGCACCCTGCTCCTGTGTCAGAAGGCCTGTTTACAAGGGGAGTGAGACCGGAGATTCCACTGCCAATTGTTGGAGAAGTGGGAACCAAATTTATCTGGGCCAGAGAGGGTCTGCCAGTATCAGGGTGGTATGCTTAGCCCACAGTTTCAACAGAACCCTCTGTATGAGAAGGAAATATGGAAAAGCAAACTGAAACCTCCATTTCCAAGAGAGGAACAATGTGCCTCACCAAAAATCTCCAGGCCTTGGAGCGGGTGAACAGAATGTGGCAGTTTTGCATTGTATGGAGACACAAATAGGTCTATGTCCAGATGACCCCATTTTTCAAACAGACTGTCCATGGCAGAGTCCAAGACTTCCCATTTGTGGCAGAGCGCATTGGACTGACAGGTGATCCACCACTGTGTTCGGGGTCCCTGGGAGGAACACTGCTGACAGGAATATGTTGTGTTCCACTGCCCAATGCCAAATTCTCCAAGCTTCTCTGCAGGGAGCATATGAAAGAACTCCACCCTGTTGACTGATGTGGTACATCACTGACATATTGTCTGTGCAATCAACACCTGATGCTGCAGAAGGAGGGCAGCAAAGGCCTGTAGGCCACACAGAACAAGCCTAATCTCCAGAGTGTTGCTATGAAGCACTGAATTCAGAGGGCCCAACTGGCCCTGGGTTCAGAAAGGGCCCAGTTGAGCCCCTCTACCCATCCCTGAGGAATCTGTGGTTATAACCAGCAAGGGAAGAGTAATAGGAATGTCATCCCTATCTCCAGGTTGGATGTGTCCAGCCACCGGAGGAGGTAACGACGAAGCAGAGGAGTGACCTGTGTAAGGCAATCTAACTTGTCTGAATGCTGAGCCCATTGAGCTGTGAGAAACCATTGTAAGATTTTCATATGAAGGTGGGCAAGTGGAACTGTCAATATGGCAGCAGTCATCAGAATGCTTAATCTTGGCAGACAACGAGCTGACACATAATTGCTGGAAATTACCAGCTGTGCTTGTACCACTAGTGCTATGGCATAGTTCAAGGGCAAAAAACGTCCAACCCAGACCCGTGTCCAGAATGACACCAATATATTGGAGGCATTGACAGGGTGTAAGACCCAACTTCAGCTTGTTGACAATATTACTTGCTGTTATGTTCTGATGTATCTGTATTACCTGTTGTACTCTCCTGGGTCGTTCCTGAAAATAGGCATATAACTTGTCTAGTGTACCTACCCGGTTAACAAAAGCTAAATAAATAAATACCCAGTTGGTTAAACAGCTGTCTGGTCCAAAACAGTGTGTACAATATCACTTCCTGAGACAGGACCTTTAACAGCCAATCATCTACGTATGGGGAAGACATATAGACCTTCCTTGCAGAGGGCTGCTGCAACCACTGCAAATACTTTGCTATAGACACCCAGTGCAGAGCATAAGCCAAAGGGCAAGACATGAAATTGGTAGTGACAGCCCAGAAGCATGAAACACAGATCCTTACTGTGAGACTTTCTGATCTTGAAGTGAAGGTAATCATTCTTCATGTCCAGTACGACCATCCATTCCCCTTTTAACATGGGGGTAACAGGGACTGGAAGGACACCATTCTGAACTTCTTGTTTTCTGTGTACACGTTCATGTCCCTGAGGTCTCAGACAGGCCTGAAATCACCAATCCACTTTGGAACCAGAAAGTACCGGGGAGTAGAAACCTTGGTTCATTTCTGCAGCCAGGAGCACATCTATAGCCCTCTTGTGGAGAAGGGATTGAACCTCTTCCAGCAGAAGGGCAAGATGTTCTGAAGAATACTGGTTTGGCAATATGGGGGGTAACTGGAGGGACAGTAAGTACAGTAGTTCTAGGACATGTCCTTGTTGAACCATCTCTAGTCACAGGCATCTGTAGTGATCACCCTCCATTTTTTCTAGAAAGAGAGAGACATGGCCCCTCACCACCACATCTTGAGGCAGTAAGGCCTGAGCGGGGGCTTGAGGCATAGTAGGGGAGTCAAAATGCACCAAGGGCTGGGGGAGCTCTAGTGAGTCCTTTTGTACGGCAGGAGTGGGTTCTAGTCTGCCCTTTTGTAAGGCAGGTGTGGGCACCAGGGGACAGGTTTGTGGTCTGGGAGGTAGAGGGCTGAGGCCTCTGTGATCCATGGCCAAGGACCTGTGGAAGAACCTCTGTCAGGATGGGCATAGGACCTACAAAAAGAACCACAGCCCCTTCCCCTGGGCTTTGGGTTCAAAGTACAGTACAAGTCACATTAAACTGTTCCTCCAATGAGTTGTCTTAGCATTGCTGACTGAGCTGCGTAAGTGTTTCTGTATCCAGCACAAAAACCCTGCACAAACTGTTTCTTAAAAGTTAAAACTCAGTTTTGCATTGCATTATGCCTGGACTGCAGATGCATTCCAACTAAGTTGCTAAAACATTTTACAAACATTGCTCTTGAGTTGGTCAAGCATTAACAAACAATGCAATATGAGTTGCCAGTGCATTGCCAACAATAAAAAAACAATGCTAAACCAACTCATCGGTGAGACAGTTTAATGTGACTTGTACTGTATGCAGGGATCTGAGAGTCTTACTTGACGTCTGCAGATCCTATGAAGTGTTTTCAGCATCATTCCAAAATAACTGTTTTCCTCTGAAAGGAGCATTCGTTATTGACTGCTGCACATACTAGCAAAAGCCAGCCACTCTAAACCAGGAATGGCATCTTAAGCAGACACCAGAAGCAGCAGCATCAGAAGCATCATATGTTGATCTTAGCAGATGCTTTCTAGCCTCTTGGCCATTAACAATTGTTGTTCTGTCCTTCAGGCAAATTATAAGCCAGAGTGGCCATAATCTTTCATAGGCAATTCTGATATTTAATCATGTACAGTATAGCCTGATAGTTTGCAATCCTTAGGCCAAGAGTAGCGAAGGCAAAAGTCCTCTTACCCATGACATCCAACTTAATAGACTCCTTATCAGGGGGCAGAGAGGTCAAGTGTTTAGGCTAGTGTTGCTCATATAGTGCTTTTGTGGATCATACCACTATCTGTCAGATAGTGCTGGTATCCTACCTAGGATCCTACCAAAAATTGTATCAAAGACAGATGTAGGATCCAGGATCAGACAGCAATGGATCCTAGTTAGGATCCAGGGATCCTAGCTCAGATCCAAGGATCCTAGATCAGATAGTTAGGATCTGGGGTCAGATAGCGATGGATCCTAGTTAGGATCCAGGGATCCTAGGTCAGATAGTTAGGATCCAAGCTGGATCTGTTGCTAGGATCCACAGGATCAACAACATTTGTTGCTAGGATCCACAACATTTGTAGGATCCATGCACTGGATCCTAGAGGGTAGGATCCATGATCAGATAGGACTGCTATCTTATCACAGCAATGATCTGGCCAAATGGGAGGTATCTGTTGCTATCCTAGTTTCTAGGATACTATCTGAGCAACACTAGTTTAGGCACTTTAGATCAATCATTACCAGCCATTATAAGCACAGAATCTGTTTCGGGCTGTGATGAATAGTATAGTTTAGCAGTAGGGGCAGGATATTGTTTATCTGCCATTATAGGTACAGCAGGCTGTTGTACAGACCTATGCCAGGCAGCCAACGTAGCATCCTCCAGGGCTGAATGCACTGGAGGACTAATCATTGAAAGAGAAGCTGAGACTTCTAAGAACTTATGAATATTTCTCTTGGATGAATCCTCTTTTTCAGACTGGAACCCCAGTTTGACCTGTACCATTTTAAGAAAGGCATGTAATGAGGCATCTTCAGGGGGAGATCTAGGTGTATTCAATGCACTCCCTTCAGAGCAGGAGAACAGAGTGTAGCTTGATCCATGGAAACATAGATTTTGTTGGCAGAAAAGGCCTGCCTATTCTATCAACACTGACCCTAGCTGGACAAACCCCTGTGCCTATCCCACACATGCTTGGAGCTCCCTACAGTCTTTGCCCCCACTACCTCTTCTAGCAGGCTATTCCAGTCATCCAGCGCCCTTTCTATGAAGAAACATTTCCCCACCTCTCCTAAGCTTCTCTTCTTTAACTTCATTGCCTGTGCCTTCCTTTCTCTGAAACAGACCCTCCACTTGCACCTTGTTCACTCCTGTGAGGTACTTGTTGGTTTCAGTCATGTCTCCTCTCACTCTCCTCTCTTCTAGAGCGTATGTGTTGAGTTCCTGCAACCTTTCCTTGTATGTTTTTTTGTGCAACCCCCTCCCATTGTGGTTGCCCTGCTGTGAACCATCTCCACCCTTTCAATTTATTTGTGGAGATGCAGCCTCCAGAACTGGACACAGTACTCCAGGTGAGACCTCACCAGTGAGCAATACAATGGCAGCAACACCTCCCTCCTCCTGCTAGAAATGCCTTTCCCACAGCTTTGTCACACTGTCTAGCCACATTGAGGTTATCAGATATAATGATCCCTAGGTCTCTTTCTTGCTTAGTGACTGTAAGCTCTACTCCCCCATCTTGTGCACAGCCCTTGGGTTCCACAGCTCTAATTGCATAACCGTGCACTTTTTGGCACTGAAACCCAGCTTCCACCGCCTAGGCCATTCCTCTAGTTTCCTCAGATCTCTTTGTATTATCTCCACCCCTTCCTGAGTGTCAACCCTGTTGCAGATTTCTGCATTATCCACCAAGAGACACACCTTCCCCTCAAGTTCCTCCACAATGTCACTTATGAAGACACTGAAGAGGACCAGTCCCAGCAATGAGCCCTGTGACACCCCACTAGTCATTCTCCTATCGCCTGAGTGGCTATCATTTATCACCACCCTTTGCCTCCTATCCCTTAACCAGTTTGATACTCAGTTTGTCACTTTGTCCCCCACTCCCAGGCTGCTTAGTTTCTTAACTAGCCTTCTATGCGGCACAGTGTCAAAAGCCTTACTGAAGTCCAGATAGGCCATGTCCACTGCTCTCACTGGATCCACCTCACTGGTAACCCAGTCAAAGAAACCTACAAGATTGGTTTGATGAGACCTCTCCCTGTAAAACCATGCTGACAGTGGTCCAGCAGTCCTTTTCCCTCCAGGTGCTCCATGAGCCTCTCCTTCAATATTGTCTCCATTAACTTCCCCACCACTGATTTAAGACTGACTGGCCTGTAGTTGCTAGCATCCTTTGTACTGCTGCTTTTGTGAAGAAGGACCACTTTGGCCCTTCTCCAGTCCTCTGGAACATCCATCTCCAATGATGTGCTAAAAAGCACTGCCAGAGGGGCAGTCAGAATTGTACTCAGTTCCTTTAGGACTCTTCGATGAATCCCATCTAGCCTCACTGCCTTATTATTCTTTAGTGGCAGTATTGCATAGAGGTTAAAGGCACTGAGCTGAAAACCTGGAGACTTGGTTTTAAATCACATCAGCTCCCACTTGCATACTGTGTGATCCTGAGCAAGTCATTTAACTTCCTTTGTGCTCCCAGGTTGCACCTGGAAACAAGCTCCTGTTAGTGTGCCTTTCCTGGTTAAACAAGCTCCCCTTCCTTCCCTTTAAGGTTTGCAATCCCTTCTGGACTCTCTCCACTGAGAATGGACTTGTGTCCATTCCCCTGTCTCCCTAGTGCTTGCTGCAGCATGCTGGTCCCCCCCCCCTTTACTGTGAAGAGTGAGTAGAAGTAATCATTTAGTATTTCTACTTTCTCTTGATCTTCTTTGTGCAGTCCCCCCTGCCCTCCAGATTCTCTCTATCCCACCCTTTGTCTTCCTCTTTCCCCCATATACCTGAAGGATGACGTGCCCTCCTTTTTGACTTCCTTAGCTATTCTGTCCTCTGTTAGTGCTTTAGCTTCCCTCACCCTCCTTCTTGTCTCCCTTTGTTTTGCCAGCTATATTTCCCTGTCTTCATCCTTCTAGGTCTGCTTGTACTTTCTAAATGCTGTTTTCTTCTCCTTCCTCCTTGGAGAACCATAGTGGCCTCTTCCTCCTTTTTTCCCTTGCTCACTTCCTTTAAACAGCATGCTGTTGCCAGGGCTGTAGCATCCTTAATCTTTTTCTATTGAGCCTTCCTCCCTTCAAAGCATTCTCTAAGACAGTTTCCCATTTCTTTAAAATCTGCCCTCCTGAAGTCCAGGACCCCCATCTTAGTGTTTTTTTCCCCTGTCCTCTCTGTATGTCAGACCTCACAGTACAGTGATTACCTGTACCCAGGGGACTGCCCACTGTGACTTCAGCAATGCTGTCTCTGTTTGTAAGTACCAGGTCCAGCACTGCCCTATCCCAAGTGGGTTCCAAAACCAGCTACCTGAGACATGCCCACTGTATGGAATTGAGTATGGCCCTGTCACAAATCCACTCCTGGGGTCAGGCCCTCTGCACAGTGCCCAACCTTGAAGTGCAATTCGTGATCAGGGGACAAACAGGGACACCCTCCTGTTTGTTTTGGGTCTGAACAAACTATCAGTCTCGAGTCCTGGGGTCAAATATGAACCCTTCTTAGCTAGCAAGCCCAGATAACAGGTCCAAATATCACACTCTCTTCGGGGAAAGCAGCTCAATACTTGACCCAGCGGGCATACAGCCAACCTGGTTCAAGATTCAACAGAGATTCGAGTATTTTCTTAACTTGCTGGATCTTTACACAGATCCTTGTTAGCATGGCTGCATATGGTGACACACTGAGCAACTTAACAGTTATGACAGAATTATCAATACTGTTCCACCATTCACTCTCAAAATGAGAAAAGTCTCAGGCAGGTTTAAGGAAAACAGAATTTACTAAAATTAAAGATAGCAAATTATAAAATACAGTATATAAAACAGAACATATATACATTAAGGTTACAATCAGAGAAAGAAATGGAAAATTTCAAATTAAAGCCCCTTGCAACTGATTAGCTAATTCTACCTTAGTGTTCAGTTGGCAAGGGGTTCACACTTGAATTACCAGTCTTGACAGAAGTGGTCTCTCTCTTGAGTCCAGGAACAAAGTGCCCCTTACAAGTCCAGAACAAAAGTGTCAGTCCTTTTAGCCAGCTTCACCAATATCAAACAGGCCAGAATATCCCTCCCATCCTGTGATGCACTGGGCTGCTAGCATGAGGGCACACTCAGTTCTACATACTTCATTTGTAACATGCAACTGTTCAGATTACTACTTGATTGGAATCTGCAAATACAGCATTATTTTTAATTATAACAAGACAAGCTGTCTTCATCAGAGTATGGTTTTATGGCAGGTTACAATATGCCTTTGATCTTTCAGAGAAACATCCTGGAAACACTTCTCATACTAGGTTGAATTTTCACAGAGGTCTATCAGAAATGGCTTCCTTCTTGGTACGTTGTAAAATGTAATATTTTACGACTGGCTGCCTAAGTTCAAAGCAGTGGCTTGTTATAACCTGGTTTTTATAAGTGTCTCAGGAAGTTTGGCAGATAAGAGTTAGATTTTCTACATGCCAGCTGGGCCCTTTTAGGTCAGCAAGAGGGCAGAACATTTTTTCTTTTCAAAACAAATCCAATGTCTCATTATGCCTTGTGCTGACTGCCATGTTTCACAAGCAAAAATTCAAAAAGAAAACACATATCTATAGCCAAAATATAATACAAATAATAACAGGCAGATGGCTATTGCCACAGGCCCTGCCTCTTGAAGTAGCTGCTGTCAGAATGCCCCAGTCTATATCCGCCAGATTAAGTCCCCCATAATCAAAACTTCCCCCTTACTGGCCATTTAGCTAATGGCTTCCCCCAGGGTTCTATCTAAATCCCCCCTCCGTATCTGAGGCCTGTACACCACCCATGTGCAAATATTGGCCCCAACCCCATCTTTAGGCTGACCCATAGTACCTCTAGCCCTTCATTGTCCCCATTGCCCCTGTATCTCAGTGACCCTTATATATCCCCTTTCACATATAAAACAATCCCTCTGCCTTTCCTTCCTGACCTGTCCTTCCAGAACATGATGTAACCAGGGATGGCCACTTCCTAGTTGTGGTTGCCCATGCACCATGATGGCCACCAGATCCAGGTTTACCTCTGCAATGATTGCCTCAAGGTTGAGAATTTTGTTTCCCAGACTCCTAGTGTTGACCCACATGGCTCGCCATTCTTTTGTACCCACTCTCCTTTAACCTGCTTCCCCTTCCAGATTCCCCTTTTGCCCCCTATGTTACCTCGGCCCTTCCCTCCCCGTGAAGTTGTCTTCCTGCCATCCCTCCTCTGCCAACTGACATTCCTCCTCCAGATTTGTCTGCCATGCCCTTCTCTTTGCTTCCATCAACCTCTGGGAATTTCTTCTTCCTGGGTTAACTTTCCCTGTTGCACTAGTTTCTGGGGGTGGCAATCTCTGCCTCCCTCAGTCTTTCTGCCTCCCTGTGTGGCTAGCTTAAATACTCATCAAAATAGCATTTAAACCTTCCACCCAGAACTGCTGTTCCCCTCCTAGATGGATGGAGGCTGTCTCCCTTATATAGGCCTCCATTCTCCGAGGTGACCCCAGTCTCTGATGTAGCCAAAGCTCTCCTCCCTGCACCATGCCTTCAACCACTCATTGAAGGACCTTTTGTGGAGTTCCCTAGCCTTTACCCAACTGTGCATGGATAGCACTTCAGCGAAGACTGCTGTGCAAACTACCTACTTCAGGCCCCTCTCCAGCTCCCTAAACCTATCCTGCACTACACCCTACAACTTCCCTTGCCAGATTGATCATCCCCAGGTGGATAACAATATCCATCTTCCTCCATACCCCCTTTCCCTTGTAATCTCCAAGATCCGCCCTCCAGTTCTCCCCACCAAAGTGCCTGGAACGCACTATACTGCCCTGTCCCTCCCTTCCCCTGCCCCCAATTCAGTTCCCTGACTATAGAGCCCTCCATCAGAAACTGCCTCCTTCTTGGCTGGGGAACTCTCCCACACTTCTAGAGGCCTGCTCCCTTAAGGGCCCCCACCTCTTCTCTTACTCTGGTCTCAGGTGCCTCCTCTTTGCTTCCCCATCATATTTATTATTTATTTCAAATATTTTACCAGGAAAGACCTACTGATCTGGCAACAGCTTGTTTCCAGATGCATCCCAGGGGAGGGGGAAAAGAGGAGGAGAAAGCAGATACAAAATACATAGTAAAAATACACGTAATGAAAATAAGTAAATCAAAATAAGGTAAATTGCTTATGAATATATTTTGCTAAACACTAAATTGCATGCAATAAATTGTAGAACTGATGAAAGAGCAAATTAATGTTAATCAACATCACAAAATAAGGAGCAGTTGGAACTAATGAAGTAAGGAAATGGGAAGTGCTGAAAACATAAATAGGTATTCAGGAAAAAAGGGGAGGGTTCAAAACAAATCAGAAACAACTGCAGGAGTGGGAAGAGAAGTCATGAAGGAGAGTTTTTTTTCCAATTATTTTTCTCACCTCTCCTCAACTGGACTCTCTCTCCAGTGTGGGCACGCGATCCGAGACTGTCTCCCATCTGCCTGATTGTCCATCTGTCCTTCTCCAGTGTGAAGGACCCCCTCCTCAGGTTGCTAGCCCATCCCCCCAGCTCTGAGTCCCCCAGGGAGGGACCGTCTTACTCCTCAGGCACTCTATTTACAGCGTTGTGGGCTGCAACCCTTTTGTAAGGGACCAGTTCTGGACGTCGGATGCCCGGCAGTGACGTGAGGTCCTGACCTCTGGCCTCACCATCACCTACCAATGGCGAGAGGGTTTTTTTCTTGTGGCTTATGCCCTTTTCCCCTCCCCCAGCAGAGCCCGAGCATGCAATGATGCCAGAGATGTCCGTTGCGGCTCTACAACCCACTATTGAGCCCTGAGCGTTGCAGTGCCTCTGGTCACCACCGGGGGCCGCTGCAATGGTGGGCTTAACCCTGGATCCCCCCCAACAGAGGACAGCAGTCCTGTGAATGCTTAATCCTCCCTCTCCTCTGACAACCCCTGGCAGCCCAGGCTCGTTCCTGAACCCGGGTCGCCGGAGTGGCGCGAGGTGTGGAGTCCAGCACCACAACCTTCAGTGCCACCAGGCCAGCTGTGAAGGAGAGTTTTAAGAGCAGAAAAGGAGAGAGCAGAGCGAATAGAAAGGGGAAGAGAACCCCATAGTTTAGGCAAATTAAACGAGAAAGCAACTTGACCTGCAGTAGATTTCGTATGAGGAAGAGCAAAAGAATGAAAGCAAGCAGTGTGAAGAGAGTAACAGGATGAAGGAGGAGAGAGGTATAAGATTAAGAAGGGAGAGAGTCAACCCCAAATTAGGAGAGAAAGGAGACACAGCGGGTAATGCACCTGGCATCAACAGAGGGGAGGGAGGGGGAAGAATACAAGGTACAGTGATATGCACGCAAGGGTTTATCAAGAGCAAAGCAACAAAAGGCGTGAAAAAGAGGTTCCAGTCTAGCTAAAGTGGACTTTGGAGCAGCACTATAAACATTATCACCATAGTCAAAAATAGGCAGAATCATCTTAGTGAGGATTTCTCCACGTGCAGGAAGCAGAATGCTTCTCTTATTTCTGTACTGCACCCCAAGCTATAACCTGTCCTGCCAGAATGGTAAAGGAATTGTGCAGTGGTAAGGTCTGAGGGGTACTCTCCCTCCTTCCTCCCCCCACACTTCTGGAGCCCACCAAGGTCCAGCTGCTCTGCCTCCTTGCTGGTATCCTTTGAGGGAATGATGGCAACCTAGGTGACCCCTGGGTGAGTCAGATGGTGCCCTGTACTCTTGCTAGTTTGGCCTGGAGCCCAATGACCTCTGTTGTCAGCCCAGAGAGTTGTCAACATATGGTGTAACACATCAATCTCCGGAACGTGACTCTGAAGACTGCGGCCCCTTGTGCACTACACTGCAACACTCCCATGCCTGGTGATTTCTTTGTCCTCCAGACTTTTTGCTTCCCTGTCTTTCCCTTGCCTTTATGCTTCCCTTATCACTAACCCCCCCTCTTGGCTTCCCTAAACCTCTCCTCTTCCAAGTCTGTGTTTGACCCCTTACACTAGATAGGGTTTTCCTTCAATACCTTTTTGATTTTTTTTGTGACTTAGGATAACTGTCTTCCAATACTCGCTTTCTCCACCTACCTTACATAGGGTGCTTCCTCTATTCCCAACCTACTGTATGTTTCAGTTGCCCTTAGCTTGACCTTTGTTGGTCTTACCCTCTCTACCCTACACCACTGTTTCCCCATCCCATTGACAGTACACCCTTTTAAACAGGCAGCAACCACTACACAGGTAGCCTACTTTACCTTACTGGACTGGCAGAGTCCCCCGCTTATCTGCTTCCTCCAGCAGATGCCTAAGATCCAACCACATCTATAATCTCTTCCTCCTCCTCCATTGCTTTCACCTTTTCTTCCATGTATTCTGGGTTATACTCCAGTTTGTCATTGATGTCCAGCATTATAGACATGGGGTTAACAATGGGGGAAAGAACTGAATGAGGCACTGATGATGGAAGACCCATCAATGGCTGCCCATGAAGCAGGGACAGAATATGGAAGCATTGATGGAACAATCGATGATGGACCTGCTGAAGGCATCAATGATGTAGTCATTAACGACAGCAGCATTATGCACTGAAACAGCTCAGACATTGTTTGGTAAAATGCTTGTGTATCGACAAAGCCCAGAGAGGGCATCAATAGCTTAGACATTTATGGGACAGTGCCCAACAGTGGAATAGGCTGTGAGTCCCCAGTTGGGGAAGATGAGCCAAAGCCTGACCCAGACCTTGGTGCCCGTAAGACAGTCAAGGGGGTGGCAGGACCCACGTCCTTAGCCAGGGCCCTGTCTTTTTCAAGTAGCTTACCCTAAGTGGTGAACAGGAATGGTCAGGAGAAGCTTCTTTTTCCTTTCTGTGTTTCTTCTTGTCAGTATGGCAGTGTTCGCCCACCAACTTCGATGATTTTTCTCTATATTTTTTCTTTGATAAGTGAGGACCAGTCGCCATCGACCATGGAGATCGCTGAGTCAACAGCGAGCCAGAAATGAGAACGGGAGGGGATGATGACAGTGAAGCTGCCTTTACCACAGCCTGTTTTCTCCATTTCTTGCACAAGTAGAAAAGTTTATAAAGCTTTCCTTTGACATCGCCTGGTTAAAGCCTAGGCAATGGATGGAAATTAAGTGGTCATTGCCATTACAAATCTTAGTGGAGCCACAATGGCAATAAAGGAACAATGGTTCTTTGTCTGTTTGCGGCATAAAATACAGTTTAAAATAACAAACAGAAGTAAGTATACAGTGACATACTTGCAAAAGTTTGATGCATTCTTCAGCAGCAGTGGTCCAATGAGTGGTTGACTGCAGAAGAAAGAATTGAGGCATGCTAGGGATGATAACATTATATAGGCACCAACAGGGAGCACTGACATGGGCAGCCCCAGGCTGCAGAAGAAAGAATTACTCACCTTAGTAATGTTGTTTCTTCTAATGGAGTCTTGCTATATTATGACAATTGCAGTTTGTCCCACCATTAGAACTGCTCCGGAGGTGAAAGGGTTAACTACCATTCTGAGAATGGAGTTTAGAGCGCAAGCTCGGTTAGAGAAGCTCTGTCTGGATAATTTCAAACTGAAACTGTCAGATCTTTACGAGCAAAAACTCACTAAGGTTCTGTGTGGAAGCTGTAACCTACACTAGCCAACTGGCTACCTAAATATTAACATATATTCCTGGTCCCAACACAAAGACTCAAGTCAGGGAACCAGAAAATAATAAAATAAGGTAGAATAAAACACCACACCCCAAAACCCCAAAAGGGTGAAAAACATATAATGGGCATAACAGTTGCCCACACTGGACTACCCACCCATACCCAAGTAGAAGTTCTGAGAGGGGCAGGCTGGGGGAGGTCATAATATGAAGACTCCATTAGAAGAAACAACATTACTAAGGTGAGTAATTTTTCTTCAAACAACATGAAGTCTTGCTATATATTATGACAATTGCAAAATACACAGCAATACCTCCATGGAGGAGGGACAGAACCTACTTAGGGAATAGGCTCTGAAGCACGGCTGTGCAAATCTAGCACCCTCCTGGCCTGGATATCCAGGAGTAATGCTTGGTGAAAGTGTGTACCATTTTCCAGGTAGCTGCTTGACATATCTCTAAAATAGGGATGTCTCTGGCAGCAGCTATAGACATAGCTGTACCTCTGGTAGAGTGAGCCCTCAGGCCTGAAGGGGGAACCTTTCCCAGTTTTTGATAGCAAAATTGGATACAAGAGACAATCCACCTGGCAATGGATCTCTTAGTGGCAGGTTTACCTTTTCCAACCTCACCAAAAGTGAGAAAAAGTTGGAGGGATTCGAACTTATGACCCTTGGTACGCTCTATATAGTAACTAAGGGCCCTCTTAACATCTAAACTGTGCAACCTCCTCTCACCAGAGGAGGAATGGTCAGTAAAGAACACTGGAAGGGAGATAGATTGGTTAAGATGGAAATCTGAAACCACCTTAGGCAAAAACTTCCTGTTAGTCCTAAGGACTACTTTATCCCTGTGAAAGGACATAAAGTCAGTCTCCACTGACAAGGCTTGTAACTCACTTATGCGCCTGACAGAAGTGATGGCTACTAGAAAAACAGTTTTCCAAGTCAAATACTTGAGCTCTGCAGAAGACAGAGGCTCAAAGGGAGGTTGCATCAACTGAGCAATGCAAACATTAAGATCCCAGGCAGGGTCCGGATCCCTGAAAGGTGGATTAGTATGAAGTAATCCCTTGAAAAACTTGGAAAAAACAGGGTGAGTGGAAAGAGAAGAGGGCTTTCCTGCTGAAATAAAAGCAGAGACAGCTGCCAAATGAACTTTCAGGGTAGCTGGTCTCAGGCCCAAAGAATTAAGATGGACCATATAGTCCAGAACAATGGGCAAATCACAGATTCGAGGAAATATGCTTCCCGAGCACCAGATGGAAAACCTTTTCCATTTAGAATTATAAGTGGCCTAGTGGAAGGCTTCCTGGAAGCCTTCAGGATGTCGAGAACACCTTGAGAAAGGTGTAGGTCAGCAAACTCTAACTCCTCAAGAGCCAGGCCTTGAGGTTGAGGATTGAGATTCGGATACCAAACCCTCCCCTGGGCACAAGATAACAGATTGTGTCTCCTGGGGAGGCACAGGGGAAGATGGACTGTTAAGGACAGAAGGAGTGGGTACCAGGGCTGCCTGGCCCAATCTGGAGTGATCAGAATCATCCTGCAAGGCTGGGATCTGATTTTGACTAGCACCTTGAATAGGAGAGGGAAGGGAGGAAAAGCATATAGAAACTTCCCTTCCCAATCTAGGAGAAAGGCATCCAGAGGGATTGAGCCCATCACTGGGGGCCTGCAACAAAACAGTGGAAGTTGGTGATTGTTGGGGGCTGCGAAAAGATCTATCTGAGGGGTGCCCCATCTGGCAAAAACTATCCCCAGTACTTGGGGATGCAGTGACCATTCGTGATGGCCCTGGGAAATCCTGCTGAGAGCATCTGCCAGGACATTGTCCTTTCCTGGGAGGTGAACTGCTATGAGGGAAGTGTTCAGGGAATAAGCCAGAGACCATAACTTCATTGCTTCGGTGCACAAGGCCGAAGATTGAGTGCCCTTGTTTGTTGATGTACCACATTGTGGTGGTGTTGTCTGTTCTGACTTGTACCACTTTGTTCTGAACAGATGCAGAAAACACTGAAGTGCTAGAAAGACAGCTCTGAGTTCCAGCAAATTGATGTGGAGCAGAGATTCCTGAGGGGACCACACTCCCTGAGTGGAGAGGTCGCCATGTGAGCTCCCATCCCAGAAGGGATGCATCCGTAGTGAGGGTCAAGGAATGTGACAGAGGGATGAAGGGGACCCCCAGTCTTAAATTGCTCTGATCCTGCCACCACTGAAGGGCCTGGATCAGGGTTCGAGTCACTGGGACCAACTTGGAAAGGGGATTTTTTCTCTGAGACCAAAGGCTCTCAAGTGAAACTGAATGTCCCTCATCTGAAATCTTGCTCCTTGCACTACAGCTGTGGAAGCAGGCATGTGCCCTAGGAGCTGTAAGAAGTGCCTTGCTGGTCGAGAGACCTGCAGAGGAAGGAGGAGGCCAGGGCCACCAGGTTCCTTACCCTCTCTAAGGGTAGGAAGGCTCTGGCCTGCTTTGTGTCCAATTCTGCACCTATGAAGGTGAGTACCTGAACAGGTTCCAGAACTGACTTTGGAAGATTGAGCAAGAAGCCCAGAGAGGTGAGCAGCTGCTGGGTAACTTGCAGGTGTGATTTGACCTGTTCTGGAGACTGGCCTACAATGAACCAGTCATCTAGATAGGGAAAAACAGCAATCCTTTGCCTTCTTAAATGAGCAACTGCTACTGCCAGACATTTTGTGAATACCCTTGGGGCAGAGGTGAGGCTGAAGGGCATTGCTCTGAACTGGTAGAGACCTGAGGGCAGTTTGAATCTGAGGTACTTTCGGTGGGAGCTTCTGATTAGAACATGGAAATAGGCATCCTTGAGGTCCAGGGAAGCTAGCCAGTCCCCTGGCCTTAGAGAAGGTAAATCATTGCCAGAGTCACCATTTTGAACTTTGGTTTCAAAAGGTGCTTGTTCAGATATCTTAGGTCTAAAATGGGCCGCCATTCTCCTGTCTTTTTTGGGGTAAGGAAATATCTGGAGTACAGACCCTTGCCCTGGTGTAGGGGGGAAACCCTTTCTACAGCTCTGAGAGCTAGGAGGGTTGAGACTTCTGTTTCTAAGGTAAAAGTCTCTAGAGGGTTTGCAGGTGGAAAAAATCTGGCTCTCATCTTTGGAAATGTTTTGAAGCTGAGAACCAGACCCTGGCTCACTACTTCCAGGACCCATTTGTCTGATGTTAGAGACTCCCAGTCCTGGGTGAAGTAAGCCAGCCTGCCCCCTACAGGTAGTGGAGAACCGGCCCTGGGCACCCCATCAGGGTGCCTGTTTGGCAGGGGCTTTAGTCTGAGGGGTGGGAGCAGACCTACTTGCACCCCGTCTGCCTCTGCCTCTGAAGAACCCCCTCTGAGCATAAGCAGAAGAAGCCTGGGTTTGGTAAAAAGGCATGTGAAAGGGCCTACCTCTACCCCTGGGGGTCTGCTTCTGAAGAGTGGCTTGCCGCTCCTTGGCTTGTGCACTCCTATAAGTTGTTCTGTATTCATCCATTTTCTTCATGTAATTCTCGGTTTGCTCCCCAAACAGAGAATTCCCCACCACAGGAAAATCCATAGCCTTAGACTGGGTATCCTGTGACAAGTTAGTACACCTGAGCCAAGCTAACCTCAGAAGGCCACAGATGTAGCCATGACTCTAGAGGATACATCATTAGAATCCAGAGCAGCATGGAATTGCACCTTGGAAGCCTCAATACCATCGAAGCCACCTGCTCCAGCTCCTTGGCAAGCTGGCCAGGGCCTGTTTACCAAAGCCATGACAGTGTCCCATCTAGATTTTTGGTATCTTGCCACATAAGCCATGTAATTTGCTTGTCTGAGTCCCAAGGACGCTGCCATGTATTGTTTTTTAGCCATGGCATCAATCTTCCTGGAGTCCTTGTCAGTAGGATGTGAAGCCAGGGGAATGTTAGCTTTATCACAGGCTGCAGCCTGAACTACCCCAACATGACTGCATTGCTGTGAAAGAATGTCTGTATCAGGACCTGACAAAGTGTACCTCCTGTCCATCTTTTTGTCAACAGGAGGCACAGAATTAGGAGCTTTTAGAATTTTTATTGTTTGCTTCCTAAAAGACTTATGTAAGGGGATAGATAATCTCCTAGACTCTGGGATATCCATCATTTCCACAAAATCAGGTTCCTCTTGCTCATCCACAGCTTCCTCTAATGGGAGCTGGAGGGTTTCAGCAACCTTTTTATAAAACAAAAAATGAAGGGGACTCAGAAAGCATAGGGGAGATTCTAAAGGTCTGTCTGGGAGATGTCCGTTCAATGGGCACATCCAGACTCTCAAAGTCACATTCACACTGTTCATAATCCTCCTACCCTCCTCTGGTTCATAAAAATCTCAATATCATATTCTTGAACCGGTGGAACCGACCTCCTACCAGACAGTGGCGGTTGGACGGAACCGGAGAAAGTGACTTACAATTTGTATAGCTTTTGCTATTTCTGCAGCAGTTGGAGAAGGAATTTTGGACTCCATACCTGCTGATTTTTAATTTTCTTTGCTGGAACTGGCTCCTCAGAGCCAGCTTTACGTTGCCGAGGAAGTCTCGCCCTGGTCAGAGGGACTCCCTCCGTTCGGTTACACAGAACCGGGCTGGCCATCCAGGTCAGCGGACTTTTGGCCTCCTTGCCCCTGAGCCTGCCCACTCTCTTATCCAGGGTGGCTGCAGGAAATTCTTACAAATCTGGCAGTCTGAACTGAGGTGGTCAAACCCCAGACAATAAACACATGTGTGTGTGGGTCAACCTTGGCAAGGCTTCCCCACAGACACTACAGTGTTGAAACCCAGTGGGCCGGTTTTCTTTTGGGTTTCTCAGACATGATGCCAGCCTAACAACAAACTTGCCCTTTAACGGCAGTGCCAGGCGAGAACACCATATCGGTTCCCAACCATGTCACGAGTGCGTGGAAAAAACGTAATGAAATCCGTTCTTTTTAGAACCGATAAGAACCGGGAACCGCACTCTAAAAGCTTTAAAATGCTTAAACTTTAAAGTTTTAACCAACCTGATCGATTCGAACCGAACCGATAAACATTTACAAGTTCCACACAGAAATAAAAACCTGTCTATTACTTACAATACCACAGACAGAGCTTGAACCGATCAGTTTGCGGTTAAAAATAATAATACTCGCGGTTGAATTTAACCGAGAAAATACTGTTTAAACCGAGAAATGAACCGAGCAGTAGGAGAAATCTCCGGAGCGACTGTTCAGTGAGGCGGAGTAAAGAATCTGACAGTTTCAGTTTGAAATTATCCAGACAGAGCTTCTCTAACCAAGCTCGCGCTCTAAACTCCATTCTCAGAATGGTAGTTAACCCTTTCACCTCCGGAGCAGTTCTAATGGTGGGACAAACTGCAATTGTCATAATATAGCAAGACTTCATGTTGTTTGAAAGTTTCCATATGGTCCTGACAACTTGCAGTTCCATGATGTGGCCAAATGGAGTGAGAGAGCCTCAAAGAAGATCAGCTGCTTCTACAATAGGTATGTACTCGCTCTGTGTCACTCAGACAATGGCTAGCCATGGTGATGAGTGGAGGGGCTGGGCCAGTCACTGTACTTAAAAAAGGGCTGCAATCTAGGATAAGTGGGGGTCAAAAGACAGAGGCTGGTTGGAGGGGGGGGTTGAACTTGCAATTGGGGATGAGGGTGCCATTAAATGCCAGGAACCAGGTAAAGCAACGGCTCTGGGGCAACTGAATGGCGATGGAGTGTCGGGGAACACTAGATACCAAGGATTTTTATTTTTTTAATTTATTTTTATTTTGTTAACCGGGTAAAGACACTGAACAGAGTCCTTTCTCAGGTCTGACCCGACATAAATACAATATTACAGGAACAAGTATACAAAAACACATTATGAAAAACTTCAAACATCCAGTGTCTAAATAAGTTTTAAAATTAAGCTTAAAATTTTGTAGTGAAGAAGCAGAACGCAAATCGTCTGGCAGATTATTCCTGAACAAGGGGTCAGCAACTGAGAAGGAGTGAGATCCAGACTTTGATTTATATGGTATGGTTTCAAAAAGAACACCTTTATATGCTCTCAAATTAAGAACAGTTGACCAAATTGTAACCAAATCCTTTAAAGGAACTACATTTTTAGAAAAAATAGACTTAAATATTAAAAAAAACAAAAAAATAAGCAAACTTTGATTTTGGAGACAGCTAACCTATTGAGAATATAAAGAACAATGATGAGAACGCACAAGAGAATCCAAACCAAAACGACAAACATTGTTATAAACAATTATAAGAATGCTGATTTCCTGCAAAGATAACTTAAAATATAAAATTGAAACATAATCGAAATGTGGTATCAGTGTCCCAATAGCAATAGAACGATGAGTTTCAACAGAAAAACTGCTTTTAAACTTATGTAACAAACCTAGCTTTTGATTCACAACTCTACTCACAGCTTTTACCTGTGGATAAAAAGTCAAACTTGGATCTAGCAGAAACCCAGGGTACCTAAATTCATAAACCTGTTCAATTGCTGCCCCTTTGCTATCCTGAATTAGAAGAGTTAATTGACCCTTTAACAACTGAGGCAAGCCAAACATGTTTTTTTTTTTACATTCAAAATCAAAGAATTATAACTAACTCAATCACAAATATATGTAAATTCTTGCTGTAAGAAAAAAGTCATCTGAGGGATAGATTTTACTTGATAAAATAAAATTTAATCATCAGCATGCAATAAACGATCACAAGACTTGAAAAATAAAGGTAACTGATTAAAGGGACACTGTCAACCCCATTTGGCCTCAAAGTGTCCCTAGTTTAAAAAACACATTTTATGATTGTTGTCATTCTATAGAGACTGCTGATGTAGCTATTTGTTTGATTCAGACTCCTTTTTCCTTTTAAAAAGTAAAAAACTGAGGCCCAGATATTCAAAAGAGTTGAGCCATGCGCAATGGGGTTGCGCCTGTGCAGGTCCGAAATTGCGCCATTCTGCGATATTCAGCAGGAGGCACTTGCACCCCCGGAATCATACTGAGCAACAGCACAATGATAATGAAGGCATGCACAACTGAAGGGGGAGGAACCATGCATAAATGGCGCAGTGTGATATTCAAAGACTTGCGCAATGCGCAACAGTGGAGCAAGCGGAAGTTGCACCATAGCGGAAATGAGCCAAAATAAAAAGGAGCAAGGAAGAGGTGCAAGAACGCTACAGGGAAGCCACATGAGACAGAGGCAGACAGACAGGGCAGGTGGCACGAACAGGGCAGGCCAGGGAAACGCCACAGTGAACAGCCAGGCACAGGGAAGGTGTGGGGAGCCACACAGCACAGAGCCAGCACAGGCGGGTGTACCCAAGTGCAGGGGAGGTAGCAGCCAGGACAGCGGGGGGAATACAGTAACAGCTGCCGGGGGGGGTGAACGCAAGCCAGGGACATGGCCAGTGCCACCTTCCACATGGAGGCCATAATGAGGGGGGTGAGAAGGCATGTGGCAGGGGGGCATGGCCATGGAAGGGCCCATCGGTGGTATGCCCCCAGCAGGCAGTACCGAGCCCGCACCAGCTTTGAGCTGTACACAGATACTGAGATTGTGGGCCAGTACCGCCTGAACAGGGCAATTCTGAGGTGGCTCTGTGAGCTGTGCAGTGATGTGATGCAGGCACCCACACGACGGAGCCATGCCCTGTCAGTGGAGACCAAGGTAACAGCCTGCATGTGCTTGCTCGCCACGGGTACTTTCCAGAGACCAACTGGGGACACCACAGGCATAACCCAGTTGGCCACGTCATGTCACCTCACCCAATTCCTCAGCACACTGCTGCCACATGCTGAGGAGTATATCCATTTCCCCAGCACAGCAGTGGAGCGCACAGCAAACATACAGGAGTTCCACAGGGTAGCACATATGCTTGGTGTGCTAGGGGCAATAGACTGCACCCATGTGGCCATACACATGCCACCTGGCCCCGAGGGGGCCACATACATAAATCGAAAGGGCTATGCCAGCATCAACTGCCAGGTGGTATGCGATGCCAGGGGGTGCATCATCAATGTCTGTGCCACGCATCCTGGGGGAGCACATGATTCTTTCATCTGGCGCCAGTCAGCACTGTGCCACAGATTTGAGAGTGGGGACATCACCACTGGCCACCTAGTGGGTGAGTATGCAAACCACATGGACAAATATAGGGCCTGGAGGGGCATGGCCAGAGGTGGCATGGATAGTGGCCTACATGGCCTGGGGCAGGGCAATGCTGATCACCAAACTAACCTCCACCATCTACACACAGGTGACAGTGGATACCCACTCCATCCCTGGCTGCTCACACCCTACTGGCGGCCCACGACCCCATCAAAGCAATGCTACAATGAGGCATACGCCACCACACGTAATGTCATCGAGTGGGTGTTCGGGATGCTGAAGGCACGTTTCCGTTGCCTGGACACCTCTGGCGGTGCCCTACAGTACAGCCCCTCAAAGGCCTGTGGGATATTCCTGCCCTGTTGCATCCTGCACAACACTGCCAATGAATGTGGGATAGCCGTACAGGTCGAAGAGGGGGACAATGATGGGAACGCCGGTGACGATGGTGATGGTCAGCCCCCCTTGGCCGATGGGACCCCCGACTGCTCCAGCTGGCACATCTGCACTGGGACACCATCACGGAGGAGCACTTCAGCCAACTCAGGTAAGTCATGGGGCCATGCGCAACCACCAGTGACCAAGGCACAACCCACAAACACGCAGGAACCCACACTGGGGGTGTATGCCATCAAGGTAAGTGGCAGGGCACAGAGGCACACACACAACCAGGGATGGGTGAGGATTAACATGCCACGCCGAAGGACACACACACACGCACACACACAATGCAACAAACGTGCACAGAGGGCAGAAGGCACACTGACCCAGAATGCACACCCTAGCAACACACATGTCCACAAGCCACCACACCCACTGCCTGTCCATGTGCGTGTGTCAGATGCTGAGCACCACTGCACACTGGTGTACAGTGCTATGCAGGCATCATCATGCACATGCAACTGCGGACAGCAGCTGGGAGGGTGTGCAGGTGGACTGTGTGTCTGTGTGCAGGGCCGGGTACCCACCCATGCACTGCCCACTGACACACACAATGCACACAGGGCAGCACCAGACAGTAGTCACACTGGGAGACAGGTCAGTCCCGCGACACAGTGTCACGGCCGACACGGATGCGTGGGCGGCCCGCTGAGACCCGCCAGCACTGGCAGGCTGACCACTGGCCTCATGAAGTGGCACCGATGGTCTCCCAGGGGGTGCACTGCATGAACGCGACCATGCCCGTGCAGGGATCTGCAGCACACTGAACATGCCTGCACTAGGAGTGCTTGGGATGCCCACAGCTGAACCCGGCGTCGACAGGGTGGGAGTCGTACGATGCCGGGAATGGGGGTGGATAGTGCACTGTGTGGTGTCCGCGATGCATGGGCACCTGACCGTGTGCCCATTGTGGCCATGACAGCAATGAACGCCTGTGCATGCCTGTCAATGGCAGCGGTCACATCCTCCTGCAAACGGTCCATCCGTGCCATGATCATTTCAGCATCCCTGCTGCAACGCTCCTCTGCCCGCTCCAGAGACACATGCAGTGCATCCACGGATGTCGCAAGCCGCATCTACTGCTGGACTGATGCTCACAGTAGGCGGGTGTGCTCGTCCAAGAGGTCATCAGCCTCCTCGGCATCCTGTCCCTCAGGGTGTGCAAGGGCCTGATGTTCAGCACCCCTTGAGGGTGGGTGCTGCGCACCAGGACCAGGTCTGGCTATGTCCACAGGCGGTGCACAGATGCTGCCACTGAACCCTGTACCCCCAAGCCCAGTGGGCGACTGCTGATGCTGCCCCTCCGGCTGCCGCACCCCAGGGCTCAGTGGTGCCGCCGCAGTGGCTGCAACAGTCCCACTGTCCTGAACAGACACCAGTGCAGCTCCACTGGTGCTGATCGGCACAGCCTGGGACTGTGCTGACACGCAGGCCTCCACAGCGGCACCACCCACAGCCATGGGCGCCAATTGCCCTGCTGTGTGTCCATCCTGTGGCACACACGTGTCACTGCCCAAGACGGTTGTGTCATCATCACTGGTGCCGGACTCTGCCCCGGCCACAGCCACAGTGTGCTGGCACCCGTGGATGCCAGCACGATGGGACACAGGCAGGGCTTCCTCCACACCTGTCTCAACGACATCAGTGTGGACAGCCAGGTGGCCCCACTGTTGTACTGATCCACAGATACCTGTGGAGGTGGATGGTCCCACCTCCGACTCCATCCAACTGTCCGCAGTGGACAGGCCCACCACTGCTGACCCATGCAGATGCTCAGGATCTGTAAGGGAAAGCAAAGTCACGTTACTGCATGTGACCTACCCTGCCCCCCCAGACAGACCATGACTTACCATGCAGTGATGGGCCACCACCTATCTGGAAGCCACCACCCGGAACACCCTCAATGGCACTTCAGTGCATGCTTCCAGCAAGCCTGCCCTCCGCTGGGGTGAGCTGTACCACCTCTGGCTGTCCCCCACCTGTTGCAGCACATGCTGCCCTGATGGCAGCCACCTTCTCCTTTACCCTCCTCCTGTCTGTGCCCATCTTCTTCTTACACTCCTGCACAGAGCGCTGGTGGCTGCCATGCAGGTTCACGGCACGTGCCACCTCCTCCCATGCAGTAGCACGGACCTGAGGGGTGCGCCACCATCCACTGAGCAGTGGCTCCTGATCCAGGTAGGCCTTGAAAAGGGCCTCGGTTTTGGCCTTAGTAAAATTCGGCCTTCTCCTCCTCCCACCACTGTTGTCGTCCTTTCCAAGAACGTGCTTGGTCATTATGTAGCCTGTAAGAACGGCAGTTGTTACCTGTGACTGTGCAGTCCCATGCATAGATACATACATAGATACATAGACAGTGTCGGCAGGTAAGGGCCAATGGCCCACCCAGTCTGCCATTTGAGCTTGTAAGTTCAGTTTATGCTTTCCAAGAAGTCTGTTGCCCCTTACCCGACCTCCAGAATTCCTTTATGTCTATCCCATGCATTCTTAAATCCCGTGATTGTTTCAGCCCCCACCACTTCCTCTGGCAGGGTGTTCCACTTGTCCACCACACATTCTGTGAAGAAATTCTTCCTCACGTTTCCTCTGAATCATCCTCCTTCCAACTTCATCCCATGCCCTCTAGTCCTGGAACATCTTTTTCGCTTAAAAATAGTGTATTCCTGCACCCTGTTCCTCCCTGTAAGATACTTGTATGTCTCTATCATATCCCCTCTCTCCCCCTCCTCTCCTCCAGGGAGTACATGTTCAGTTCCTTCAACCTGTCCTCATAGGACTTGTGATGCAATCCATGCACCATCTTTGTTGCCCTCCTCTGAACCTTCTCTACCCTGTCTATGTCCTTATGTAGGTAAGGTCTCCAGAACTGTACAGTGTACTCCAGGTGGGGCCTCACTAGTGTCTTGTATAGTGGAATTATGACCTCCCTTTTCCTGCTGGTGATGTCCCTGCCTATGCATCCCAGCATCCAATTTGCTTTACCTGCTGCCTTGTCACACTGTTTCCCTGCCTTGAGGTCATCAGAGATGATAACCCCAAGATCCCTTTCCTGCTTGGTGCATGCTATATCCTCACCCCCCAACTGATACATTGTGCCAGGGTTTTTGTGCCCCATATGCATTATCCTGCACTTCCTTGCATTGAATTTTTACTGCCAAACCCCCTGACCATTCTTCAAGTTTCTGCAGGTCCCTTCTCATTCTGAATGTCCCTGAATCCACAGTCCACATTCCCAAACAGCATGCAACTCACCAATAAACTGCAGTAACCGACTATGGCCACTGCAGCACATTGTCACACCTTTATAGCGCAATCCATGCAAATGAGGCGAGGAGCAGCTTTAATTAGATGCAAATTGCAGTGCTGCACCATTGAATGGCTGATCAGATGATCTGCATATGACGGCTGAATATTGCACTGTTGCGCTTTGCGCAATTGTGTTGAACGTGCTGAGCCAATGGCGCAGTTCTGTGGCATGCGTAGTACACCTCACTGCGCATGACCAGGTTGCTGACGCAGGCATCTGCCACGCTGATGACGTGCTGTGCGCGATAGGCAATGCAGGGCACGGCCACCATTGTGCCAGTGGTGCTATAGCGATGGTCACTGGGCCTTCATAGGTGCAATAGCCCAACTGTCTGATAGTCTGCTGTGGCGCTGGCACACAGGCAGCCAATCGCGCTACACGTATTGTCATCCGATGGCGCTGTGCGTGGTCTTGCGCCAGAGACCCTTGACCCTGTGCCCAACCTTTGCCCCCTTGGCGCCATGCGTCAGGCATAGGTGCACCTCTATTGAGCTGTTCGGTAACAGCACGATAGGGAATGGCAGCGCTGTACCGCGCAGCATCGGCACATGGGAAGCCGCGCTGCAGACCGCCATATTGCCTACTATAGCTATTGGAATGGCGCGTAGATGAGCTGCTCCATGGACTGCCATTGAGCTGGCCAATCTGGTGGCCATAGTCGAGCCACACCATGGGCCTCTCTTTGGGGAGGCCCCCCTGGATAGGGCAAGGACCCAGGTGTGGTAGGAGGTGGTCACTGCCCTGGATGAGGCAACAGGCTGGGGGCATTCGGCTGAGCAGTGCAGGCATCGCTATGGTGACCTGCGCAGGAGGGAGCCGGAGCTACTGGCCCGACTGCGGTCACATACCAGGAGGGGCATGGTGCCACGTCCAGGTAGGGGTTCCGTCAACACACTTTTATTGTCCATATGAGTCACAGTGTTGTATGTGTCCAGCACATAGGGGAGGGACCATATGGGGTTGGCCGTGGCAGTGTTCACAGGGTGTGGGGTGGGTGGGTCTGGCCGGGTGGGAGGGCACACATCTTGGGGCAGGGGGACTTTGCTTCGGGAATATACTGATGTTCTTCTCTCCTTTTTGTCCCCACAGGCCCGGAAGAACTACGCAGGGTGCGGGCAGAGCAGTGGAGGGGTATGGAAACTGCAGCCAGGTGGGCCGAGGACCAGCAACGCCCACCTGACAGGCCCGATGAGGGTGAGTGCCAGACCTCCATGATTAGTACTGCATGCTGTGTGACAGGTGGGCAGTGGGGCATGGCCACCATTCATTGACATCACTGCCATGCACGCCACTTGTTACAGTCAACACTGTCCAGTGGCAAGGCATGTCTGGGTGTGTGTCACTGGTGGTC
Organism: Neoceratodus forsteri; assembly: GCA_016271365.2. NCBI lineage: Eukaryota > Metazoa > Chordata > Ceratodontiformes > Ceratodontidae > Neoceratodus > Neoceratodus forsteri. The sequence continues at coordinate 1,405,813,389 of CM057450.1, forward strand.
CATGCGTGCACCAGGTGCATGGCTGTGCCACTGCCTTTGCACCACATAGCCATGTCACTAAACGGCCACGGTGGTGCTGTGCATGACTTGGCTGGTGGGTGGGTGCAGCGTTCCGCATGGCTGTATGCGCCTGGGTGGGCAGGTCCTGTGGACATGATCACTGCGGGTGGTCACACATCATCACAGTGGTATGTCCCATGGCCGTATGCTATGCACAGTGGGCGGGCTGCATGGGGTTGTGCATTCAAACCTATTGACTGTGCTCTCTTGTCCTAGGTACGAGACATCTCAGGGAGATACGGGACACCATGAGGAAGCTCCTCAATCTGGCCCGGGAGTCGGTGGCAATCCTTAGGAGGCTGGACACGACAGGAGTACTGCGGCGCCACAGAGCAAGGCAGACCCAGAGCCAGGAACGGCAGTCACGTTGACAGTCCCTTGGTCCCTGACTTCCCCTACCCCCTCCGGGATCCACCCTCACACCCCACCTATCCCATCCCATTTGTCTACCCCTTCCCCCTGCCCACCCCACCTTGTTTGTGTCCCCCACCCCAAGCTTGTAAATAGTTATTATTATTGTACATAGTTAAGTTTTAAATTTTTTCAATATATTTGAATTTTATATGAATACCGTGGTGATCTCTGATTTGCAGCGGGCTATAGGTGCTCAGCTGCAGTGGTGTGCATGCCATCAGGGGTGGTGCAGTCATGGGTATGTGTGTGTGTCCATGTGGAGGTGACTATGGTGTGGGGGTAGATATCAGTCAGTGTCTGTGTTGTGTGGGTTGTTCCCTGTGCACTGGATGACTGTGTGCAGTGGTCCATGGCACGTGCTCTGTGTCCATGGTGCACTCATCGGCCAGCCCATGGCCTGTGCAGCCGACACACATGCCAGTCTGTGACCTGCATGGTCCGCTGGCATGTCAGTGGTGGCATTCCCTGCAGGGCGGACACTGTAAGCGTCACTTTGCTGGGTTGCCCATGTCACTGGTGTGGTGCATGCCTGGCTCAGGTGGCACTGTGGGTGACACGGTCATTGTCCCACCTCCATGGTGTGGCTTGTGTGTGTTGCAGAGGATATGCCCCACTGTCTGTGGCTTGTGCTCCGGGGGAGTACAGATGATGTATAGGTCCACAGTGCCTGCACAGGGTGGCTGGCACTCCAGTGCCATGGTGGACTGCGGGTTGTGTGTACACGGCTTACATGGGCCCACAATGGGGGCTTGGTTGCCACACCACTGCGTCTCTGTGTTGTTGTGCCCTTGGGTATGGGTGGGTGTCTGTCCATACCCTGTGTGGCATCCGGTGTGGTGCATGCTTCCACGCACCACTGTGGGTATCTGTGCTGACTGCTGTGGCCAGTGGTGGGCCGGGGTGTGTCACTGGAATACTGTGCAGGGTGCTGTACCACTGGTGGTGGTGTCAAGGACACGACCATCCCATATGGGGTACCTCTTGTGCCAACGCATGGTCAGTCTCTCAGCAGTACCTCGGGGAACTGTGCATGGTGGCACTGTGTCTGCTGTTGTTGCATTGCCGTGTGCTGCAACCTGCTGATGGGTGCTCATGGTGGGGCTGGCTTGCATGGTTCTGTGGTGCACAGGGTTGCATTGACACAGTGGGGTGGTGGCATGCATGGGGTTTCCTGCAGTGGTGGTCACTGCTCCCCGGGGGTGTCTGGGGTCACGGTGCAGGGTGTGCTGTGCACTGGGGGATGGTGTGGCACAGGGTGGTCTGCCCTCTTGTGTGCCAGTCACAGCTTGCGGTAGGTGTGATGGGGCACCATGGCCAGGCTGTAGGTTGGTTGCTTGTCTCCATGGACCAGTGGTTATTCCAGCCCTTCCTCGGTTGTGCTGTGCTTGGGGTGTGGGGGGACACTGTCTGTTCTGCTGTGTGTTCCTGTGCCCATCTGTGGCATGGGTGGTGGGCCCCTACCTCCCTGAATGTGCAGTTACATTGCTCTGCAGCTGGGGGTCTCCCTGGTTGCGCTATGGCGCCTCAGGACTGCTCAGCTTAACATCCCTTGTTGCGCTATGGCGCATCAGATCTGCTCAGCTTCCCCTCCCTAGTTGCGCTATGGCGCGAGGTGGTGCGATATTCAGTGGTTGGCTGTGGCGCAATTTGGCCTGCTCCTTTTTGAATATCGCGTCTGTGCGCATGGGCGCAAGACTTGGCGCTCTCCCGTTGCTGGCGCACTTTTTTGGTCGAAGCTCTGAATATCTGGGCTCTGAGCGTCAACCATACTGGTGTTACCACACCACAACATGTTTGTTTACATTTCTTGACCAACTACAGCTGCATCTTTTCTAGACTCAGGAACACTCCCAACACTATCTAGCTACTCATTATGCAGTGCGAGTAGATGAGACTATTGTATCACGAGTGGCCGAACTGTTTGAGGGTGTTTCTAATGTTCAGGAAGTATGCAGGTAAACAATCTGGAGCAAAACAAGGTGGTGTATAACTATACACACCCATGCATTTCCGTTCTAATAAGCAAGGAGGCAGACTAAACAACCAGCAACATCAATGAATTTTAGAGAAGGTAAGCAATCGTGAAATGTGGGGTTTTACCTAGAAATAATATTGTGCAGAAAAGGTTGACAGTGTCCCTTTAATAAAGAAAAGATAGGGGGGCAGTATAGCACAGTGGTTTAAGGCTCTGAGCTGCAAATCTGGAGACCAGGGTTTGAATCCCACAGCCCCCACTTGCATACTGTGTGACCCTGAGCAAGTCACTTAACTTCCCTGTGCTCCTAGGTTGCACCTGTAAACAAGCTTTCAGCTTAGTGTGCCACTCCTGGTTAAACAATTGAAAGAAGAAGAAGAAAACAATAAGGGTCCCAAAATGGACCCCTGAGGTATCCTCCAAAATCCATGGAACAAACAGCAGATACAACTGATCCTAAGCTAACAAACTGAGTCTGATTCTTCAAATAATCACCACACCAACTAACCACATTCTCCGAAAACCCCAATTGATCCAGTTTAATACAAAGCAAAGAATGAACAATAAGATTAAATGCCTTGGTCAGGTCCACAAAAACTGACCCCGTCAAGAGACTGTTGTTGATTCCTCTGAGGGCAGCATTCGTGAACCTGACCAAGGCAGTCTCAGTTCCCTGGTTTTTGCAAAAAAAACACGTTGTTGGGCACATATAACATTGTAAACTTCAAGATATTCAGTGATTTGGTTTGCCACTATTTTTTCCAGTAGCTTACTCAACAAATTAAATATAGAAATTGGCTGGAAATCATCTGCACAATCAGCCTTGGATGTTTTGGGATCGGGACCACTCTGGCACATTTCCATGTTGAGGGAATCTGTCCTGAAATAAGACACAAATTAAAAATAGAGCATAAGGGGCCAGCAATATAGGGAGCTGCTAATCTTAAAAATCGGCTTTCAAGCCCCTCCCCACAATCACCAAACCTGTTTGGAATAGTAAATAATTTTAATACCTCAGTTTTAGTAACGCTTTGAAAATAAAAAGATGGTCACCCAGCTGAAGCTGCAACAAATCCATTAATACCATCCGAATGGGTCGTGGCAGTTTTATAACATGTCAAGTCTGAGAATTTGACATTAAGCAGATTAGCTTTTTGAATGGGGTCAGATATTATACCCTCTGCAGTTTTTAACTTTTCTATAGTAGCCCTTTTAGAGGAAAGCAAATGGTTAACTGACTCTCCAAATCTTTTAGGGTCCTTCAATCTATGATAAAAATATTTTTTATAATATTCCCTTTTAGTATTTTTCACCAGGTTGCTCACTTTATTTCTCAAAAATCATTATCTATTTAATAATAAAATACTATAGATGGTCACTGTTTATAAGCCATCCAAGCCACATTTCTTGCCTTAATCCACCCATTTAACTCCTAAGAAAACCACCTATTATAAATACTCCAAACTCTGTTATGCTGTGGATTGGGAGCATCCAAATAGCAAGTGAGAGGTGGGAGGCCCACTAAAAAGAAACACAGAATTTGTCGGAAGATAAGGACTGCTTGACCTACCTAGTCTGTCCATTTTTCCCAGCCTACAGTATCATCGCACAGCCTACTTGATCTCCGGCCCCTTCCAGCACCCCTTCCATTTCCCTAAGATTCCCTAATGCTTATCCCATGTATTCTTGAACACCACCACTGTTTTCATCCCCACCACCTTCACTAGAAGATTGTTCCAGGAATCCACCATTCTTTCTCGGCTGGAGAGGGTGCTCCAGCTGAGAAGGGGTTTCTTCTGGCCACCATCCCCCTCTACGACTCCCGGCCACAGGACCTTCCAGCTCTGAGCGCCTGCTCCAGCCAAAGAGAGGCTCCCTGCACTTGTCAGGACATGGCTTCCTCTGGCTGTCATCCCCCTCCAGGACTTCCAGACGCAGGACCTTCCAGCCCTGAGTGGGCACTCCAGCCAAGAAGAGGCTCCCTGCCCTCACCAGGCCGCAGCTTCCTCCAGCCGCTGTCCCTCTCCAAGACTCCCAGCCACATGATCTTCCAGCCCTGAGCGGGTGCTCCAGCTGAGAAGAGGCTCCTTGACTTCACCGGGATGCGGCTTCCTCTGGCTGCCGTCCCTCTCCATGACTCACTGCCACAGGACCTTCCAGCCCTGAGTGGGTGCTCCAGCCAAGAAGAGGCTCCCTGCCCTCACTGGGACATGGCTTCCTCTGGCCACCGTCCCCCTCCACAACTCCCGCTGCAGGACTTTCCAGCCCTGAGCAGGTGCTCCAGCTGAGGCTCTCTGCCCTCACTGGGACACGGCTTCCTCTGGCCGCTGTCCCCCTTCATGACTCCCAGCTGCAGGACCTTCCAACCCTGATCGGGTGCTCCAGCTGAGAAGAGGCTCCCTGCCCTCACCAGGAAGCGGCTTCCTCTGGCCGCCATCCCCCTCCACGACTCCCAGCTGCAGAATCTTCCAGCCCTGAGCGGGTGCTCCAGCTGAGAAGAGACTCCCTGCCTTCACTGGGACATGGCTTTCTCTGGCTGCCGTCCCCCTCCACAACTCCCAGCTGCAGGACCTTCCAGTCCTGAGCGGGTGCTCCAGCCAAGAGGATGTTACCTGCTCTCACCAGGATGCAACTTCCTCTGGCCGCCTTTCCCCTTCACAATTACCAGCCACAGGACATTCCAACCCTAAGTGGGCACTCCAACTGAGTAGAGACTCCCTACCCTCACCAGGACGCAGCTTCCTCTGGCCGCCATCCCCCTTCACGACTCCCAGCAGCAGGACCTTCCATCCCTGGGTGGGCGCTCCAGCCTAGAAGAGGCTCCCTGCCCTCGCCAGGATATGGCTTCCTCTGGCTGCTGTTCCCTTGCATGACTCCCAGCTGCAGGACCTTCCAGCCCTGAGTGGGTGCTCCAGCCAAGAGGCTCCCTGCCCTCACCAGGATGCAGCTTCCTCTGGCCGCCGTCCCCCCTCCATGACTCCTGGCCACAGGACCTTCCAGGTAATCCACTGCTCTCCTCCCAGCACCGGCCTGAACCCTGACACATGGCTCCAGTTCCAACTGTCTGGCTCTCAGGAACTCCAGACTCCCCATTGGCTGTCACTCATATTTGCAGCCTTCTGATTGGCTGAGCTTGGGTACTGGCGAATCCTACCTTGCTCAAGCCGCAGCGCGGGTCCTCGCTGCTTGGACTGGAAAGCTAGCTGCTTCCTCTGATATTTCTTTTTTTTTTACTGAATAAACTTTATTGAAAACACCAATAAGAGAAACAATATAACAGAAAATGGCAAGTCTCTAGTCTAGCATAATAACCTGGGTAGATATTACAGAACTAAAACCAGATGGCATATAATTTTAAACTAAATACCAACGTCCACATCCTCCCCACCAGGGGGCCTCTCAGTAAGATAAAAGAAAAGGACATGGGGTGCCTAGAAAATATTGCACCTATACTGAACCAGCTGAGAAGAGAATAGCTAGGTTCAAATTGTTAATAAAACCTGTAAGGGTTCCCAGACCTGATTGTATTTGGATATATTCGGTCAGCCATACTGGCAATGAGGGCACTCAGCTTGTAGGGCAAATAGAATCTCTCTCTGCCATTCAAGGAAATGGGGTGTGTATTGATCCATTCAATGCTGAAGAATAACCTTCTTGGCGCCTGTGGAGATCAGAGCCATATGTGGCCTTTGGTTCCCAACTAAGAAGGTGATATAATCCCCCCAAATACATATTTCAAGGAGAAAGGCCTCAGATAGCTCTAACAGGGGATTTAGGTGGGTTCGAATGGAATCCTAGAAGCGGGTCACCCTCTCACAGGACCACAAGATATGAAGTAGAGTGCCCGGTTCTTTACCACATCTGAAGCAGAGTTCACCTGGGAGTCTACCCATTTTGTGCAGTTTAACAGGGGTCCTCTAATATTCCTGTTCTCAATATTTTGTCCCATCCTCCCTCCCTCCCTGGCCTCTATTAAATCCACTAAAACACCTCCCCACTCCTTTACATCTAACTGCTCATTGGTTGTTTTACTCAAGCAACAAATTTACCCATAGGCTATTAGTGTTGGACCCCCCCCCCAGTCACTGAGGTTAGCGTTTTTAACCCTGTCTTCCTTTAAAAGCTGCCCACTCTGCTCTCCTATAGTAGAACTGCTTCTGCAACACCTTAACAAGTGGTGACATTAAATCCCTCTTCCTCACACACCCTGGTTCTGTATCTGTACTATTCCTACGCTGCGCTGCACTGCTGAATTTCCCTTGCCCCATCAGCTCTTTATCCGTCAAAATGATGAGGCCAATGGGTTGCTTCCTTTCTCTTATATATATATATATATATAAATATTATGGTAGCACGGTAGTGCTACCATAGTTAGGGTTGAGGAGCCATTTCTATGTTAAACCCAAAATTTTGCACCTTAATAACTTTGCAGTTGTTTGACGGATTTACCTGAAATTTGGGATACCTGATCAGGAACCATAGGCCTTGGGATCTGCCAAGTTTTGTACCGGTCGGATATACGGCTGCGGAGTTATTAAGCGTGATCTGCCATAGTCGCGTACGCTTTCGGGAATTCTGCTGTCACGCCTACAGGTCGCACGGTTTGCTTACACTGGCCCAAAATTCAGGAATGTGTGCAGCCGGGTCCCTGCTGTGCCTTCAAAGATTTCGTGAAAAATATTAAACAGTTCAAAGTTATTCAAAAACAATTTCCCATTATAAGTCAATGGAAAAGTTAACAAAAAGTCCGACAGTGTCGCAAATGCACTTTTTACTGTCGCAAATGGCCCTGTTACTGTCGCAAATCTGCCATCTTGTTTTCAGTTAGTGATCAGAAAAATGCTTGGCATTTAAAATTGAGACCCTCTAGCAACCTAATTCTTTTTGTATTCACCTAGTCAGGCCCTGAGGATGCTAGCCATATCTTCATTTTGGGGTAAAACTCCCCAGAAATATGTTTTGCAGATTTCTGGAAAAAGTACTTTCACAAAGTAGTGTCGCACTCACGAAAGTGTCACAAATTTTTGTGAAAGCTTTTGCAAATTGCGCCACTACTTTGCGACACTATGCCCAAAATAACAGTAATTCTTTGGCACTCCACTGCAAAAGAACGGTTGGGAGTTTTGGGCTGAAATTTGGAGAGAACGCAGCCAACATCTCACAGATGTGCCTTTTAGTGTTGCATTGAAAAAATATTACACAGCGGCAAAGTTACGGCACTCCAAAGTTGACAGTTTTTCCCATAGGATAACATTACGGCACCCGACGCATTGCAGCACTCGTTTGGCGCCCTGCTGCAAAATAACGGTTTGGTCTTTTTTCCTGACATTTGGAGGGAAGACAGCCAACAGCCCACAGATGTGCCTTTCAGTGGTTTGGTGAAAAAATATTACAGGAAGCAAAGTTATGGCACTCCGAACTTCTCTTTTTTCCCCATAGATAACATTACGGCATTCGCCCGGCGCCTTTCAGGCCGTATCTCGGAAAGCGATTACGAGATACAGACTTTGTTGGAAAATGCTATAGGGGCTAAGCACAAAACTAACCAGGACAGTCGTAAATCGTATGACTTTTAAATTTTTTCTTAAATGCAGGTTCCTGAGATATAACCTATTTAGTATTCCAAGTCCTCATTTTCTGCTCCGATACCCATTATTATGCATACATTCTTTGTACTCACTGTCTTTCTCTATGCAGCTTTTGGAAAAACCAGCCTGTGCCTTACATTACTGTTACGTTGCCCTTTCCGCTTGCAGTTCCATTGCCATTCACTTACCGTTGGCGTCTACTTTGTATGCGCGTTATCCTTCTTTTCATTTGCGCTTGTGTTTCTGTTATTTTTGCCATTTCTGTCTACAGTACTGTTTCTCTTTCTGTTTCACTTTGCGTCACCATGCCCATTGACATTTCCGTTTGCAGGCACCATATTTTCAACAACATCACGTCGGCAGACCGTTCCTCGCCACCATGATGCATTACCTTTCTGTTCTCATTAGCGACTTGTGTTACCATATGCGCCACTGTTAGCGCTTCTGTTTGTGTTGCTGTTCCTGTTACTATGCCACAAGACATCACGTGTGCTGCGCTCCGCTGCTGCATTACATTCACTATTTCTCGTTATCATTCTCAAAAGAAGGGAAATTAGAGGCAAAAACTCCGTTTAATGCATTAGTTGGGGTTGTTCCTGGCGACAAAAGTGAGAAATTCGGTGTTAGGGTTGAAAACCCCTTGGATCCCCTACCCACCCACCAACCGGCATTGGGAGTGCGCATTGAAGTCGTCGGTCCTAACTCTCACCCCATTCTCTATACTTCTGCTGCTTTACATGTCATGGAGTGAGAGTTGGGCTGATGACCCCATTGTGCACCCCAATGCCGTTGGGGGTGGGGGTCCAAGGGTTTTCAACCCCAACACAGAATTTCCTCACTTTGTTGCTGTGGAACAACCCTAACTAATGCATTAAACTGAGTTTTTTGCCTCTAATATATATATGTATATATATATATATCTTTATATCTTGTGACAACCTCATCTCCTCCTGTAACTGGGAGCAACATTCTGGTAACCATGACTTGCACCTGCACAGCCCACCCCAGGTACTGCTCCAAACATCCTCACAATGCCCCTTTACCCTACCATACCTACCCAAACAACATATTGTCAGACTAGGGTGCTGGCTGCAAGTCACTCTATCTGTGCCCACCCCCAGAGCTAGGAAATGGTTTCACCACAAGCTTGCACCCCTTGGCCTTATGCTGCTCCACCTAGTCTCTCACTCGCTACAAGCTGGCGATGTGGAACCCAACCCTGGAACCTTAGCTCACATCACTCCCCCTCTAACCCCCCAGATCGCTTATCGTTTTGACTCTAAGGGACTCTACACAGTGCACCTAAACTGCCAGTGTCTGCAACCAAAAATGGTTAAAATTGAGGCATGGATCTGCGCCCTAAAACCAAAACTACCTGAGATCACAGAATTCTACTAAAATCCTCTGTCCTACCTCATGAAATAACCCTACAGGGGTATACCACATTTAGGCGGGACAGGGTTGGTAAGAGAGGTGGAGGCTTACTCTTGTATGTCAGCCTTGTCAGGTCTCACATTGCAGCCTCAGACATCACCCCAAAGACCCCTTCCACACCATGGGTAGAATCGTTCTGTGTCCATAACCATTGGTTCTGTCAAAAAAATGAATAGTCAGTTGCATCTATCTACCACCAAAACCGCTTCAGTTGTCCTCCCTGAACTTATGTCCTCCATCTCGGACCTCCCCCACCAAGAGTTGATAATGTGTGGTGACTTCAATATAGACTGGAAGTCCCACAATTTAAGTAATGTCTGCTCTTCACTAGCTGATGCCAACTTAACTCTGCACATTGCTGAACCCACCCGGAGGAACCCTAGAACAGGAAATCACTCTCTTAGACTGGGTTTTATCCAAATGCTCACACGGAATAATAGACGCAGGAGTCCTGCCAGATAGCATAAGTGACCACTCGCCATTTTTCTGTGTATGAAGAAATAAAACCCTCAACCCTCCTCCTAAAATTGTAGAATCATGGAACCCAACTACCTTTGATCACACCTCCTTTTTCAATTCTCTATTTAATATCAACCGGAGCCCTATTAGTATCCTACGTACCATTGATCAGGCCTTGGACTATCTAATAGACTCTGTTTCCACAATTAGCAATCATGGCCCTCTCATCAGGTGTAGGTCCAAAGGCAAACTAGTCCCCTGGTTGACTAAACACATCAGGAAACTCATGGCTGAACGAGACATGGCCCGGAAAACTTGCAAGAAAACTGGCCTCCCCTCTGACTGGCATTCCTACAGGCGTCTTCGAAACACCTGCAAGTCTACTATAATGGATCTATGATGGGTGGTCGACAATTTTGTTGTCGACTGACATTACAGCGAGTTCTTTATGTCGGCCACATCTGTGGTTGGCATAAAGGGAGTCACTGCAGACTTTGCTTTCTTCGGTCTGAACCCCCCCATGCGGGGGGGCAAACACCCTGCTACTATAATCAACTTCGGGTCACAGTCGTTTCAGGGAGGGAGTGTAATACCCCCACAAAGCAGTGCTGGGGTCCCGTGCCGACACTACAGCAACCTGACACTGTTGTCGTTGTAGTGTCGGTCACTGTAAAATTGTCATGGTGGTGACGGTATACCTACTATAACTAGTGCTAAGAGAAGGTATTCTCGCACCTTACAAAATGATAAACTTGGCAACCCCAAAGAATTCTGGTCAGAGATAAATTCCCTCCTAAAAGGAATAACCTCCTCCATTCCTGACTCGCTTCATGCCAAGGATAAAACATTCTCCTGTCCCTCCTCAATAGCCGAAGGTCTTAACTTTTTTACCAACCTCAGCACCTACACTTCTCAATTTATCACAATGCAACAATGCCACCCGTCACCTACAACCAACCTCCCCCCCCCCCCCCCAAGACCCCTACAGGAACTTTTCATACAAGACTAGCTTTTTACAAAGAGGTTCTCAAATTAATGTGCAACCTCAAGGAACACGGTTCACCTGGCTATGACTCCCTTGAGCCCTGATTCTTGAAATGGGGAGCCCCTGCACTGGCCTTCCCAGTTAGGGATCTGATCAACAGGTCCTTCCTTGAGGGAAAAGTTCCTACCAAATGGAAATTAGCCTTGGTCATCCCAATTCACAAGGGGAGATCGACCTCACCAGTTGAAAATTACAGACCCATCTCCATACTCTGTCACCTAACAAAAGTACAAGAACAAATTCTTTACAACCAGTTACAGGATTATCTTGAACACCAATTCATATCCCCTTGCCAATATGGATTTCATAAAAATCATAGCACTCTCTCTGCCCTCATCAACGTTACCTCAAACATTCAACTCACTTTCGACCAGGGCCAATCAACCGGGGTCATCTTTGTGGATCTCACTAAAGCCTTCGATTTGGTGAACCATGATCTGCTACTACAGAATCTAACCTCTCTGGGGCAAGAACTCCACTCCACAACCTGGATTCAAGACCATCTCACAGGCCATTCTCAAAGCGCTAGGTGGTCCAATTGCCACTCGACCTTTAGACCCATTTCCCTTGGAGTTCCCAAGGGCTCTATCTTGGGACCACTTCTTTTCTCACTATTTATTAATGAGCTGCCGAATGCTTGTGGTGGAGCATCAGCTCAGCTTTACGCAGATAATGCCATCATATACAGGTCCTCTGCTGATTTCTATTAGCTCAGTCATCACTTGAACTCCAATTTCCATAAACTGGAGATGTGGTTCCTGTCAAATAAACTGCTCCTGATTACAAAAAAAATGAAATCTATGCTCTTCCTCCAGCATACCTACCTAACTGACGGCTCATCCCAACTTACCATCTCAACCCACAACGGTGAACCACTTGAAATGAAAATTATGTACCTACCATATTTCTTGATCTTCTCTTGTATCTTCACCATTCATTACTGCTGGGTGTAAGCGGTCACGCACCTGTTATGGGTTTTCTTGAGAGGAGTTAGCGCCGATGGCGCCGCCCTCAACAGCGACGCACTACATGGTGCGTGAGGGGTGGCCGTTAGGCACCGCAGACTCCTCCTCCATCCCAGTTCTGAAAGCCGGAGAGGTGAAAAAAGGATGAGAAAAGGAGAGTGAGGCAAGAGAGCCGAGGGATAGGAGAGGAGAAGATATAACTGAAAAAGGAATAAGCCGATAGAGGACAGGAAAAAGGAAGAACCTTGCCCTAAGGAACCGCAGGGCCTCATTCCTGGGAAGGCTCCAAAGGAGGAACAGATAAGGGAGAGAAAGAAGGAGGAGGAGAAGGAGGAGAGAGAGAGGGGGATGTTGGGAGGAGGGAAAAATTCTGCCAAACTGTGAGTTAATTGGCTTAAAGGCTTATAAGCTCAGAAACAAAGGGCAAGGGAGCAAGGATCCCATCAAACAGAGACTGGCATAAGAAGGTTCGACCGAACACTTTACACAGTTTGATACACAAAAGGCAGACTTTCTACACCTCCCGCCATCCCCAACCCCTTACTCCAAGCTGAGAGCTCACAGATTGTCAAGGCAGATAATCTGTTCCGGAGGGAAAGCGCCCAACTAAGATAGGGGAAAAGACCCTACTAGCACCTTGTTTTGTGCTAATACTGATGTGTGTGGGGGGAGGGGTATTTGAAATCCTACAGAGGGCACGCCTTTGGGAAGGTGGACAAGACAGAAGGCAGAGGCAAAATCAGATCACCAGCTCAAGGCAACTGAAATGTCAGAACAGAGTTTGACTAGCACAGACTGGTGAAAACAGGACAAGATCCAGAGATGCCAGTGGGGTCCTAGAACGAAGGAACAGGACTGCCAAAGGAGTAGCTTTGTTAACTGGTGATTGAGCAACATGGCCTAAGAAGGGGCCAACAGGTCACCTTCTAGGACAATCAGAAAGAGTTCTCTCAGGAAAGAGACAAATTATACTTGTTCCCCTTCCTTTCCAGATTTAAGCTACCTGTTCTGAGAGAAGAACGGAAGACCCACATTTTTAGGGATTTAGGCTCTAAGGTCATGAGGAGAAGGGCAGGAGGAATGAGCACGGTGGAGGGGACGCCCATGAGGGGAAGGTGGGTGGGATTCAGTAATGAATGGTGAAAATACAAGAGAAGATCAAGAATTATGGTAGGTATGTAATTTTCAAATCTTCCCTTGTCAGTCTTCACCATTCATTACTGCTGGGTGAGTACCAACCCCCCCCCCGAAGGGGGACTAGAGTAACCCTGAGAGAACAAGGCCCTCAGCCTCTTGCTGGTGAGAAACAGGAGGAAGAGACCCTGGCCTTACTAGACAGGAAGTCTAAGGCTGAGGAGAGCTAGGAAGTGTCCCCTGGAGACGAGGAGATGGAGGAAGCCCCTGCAGAAGCCTCCTAGCCCTGGAAGAAAAGAGGTGGGTCCCTCGGAAGGCAGAGCAAATCACCCTATGCCAGGCCAGGGGTAACAACATTGCCAGATGAAGCCATGCCATCCGCCTAATGCAGATCGCTGTCCCCACAAGCCTGGAAGCCACCTCATTGGCATCACAGGATGCCCTTGCTTAGTGCCTTGCCAGTTCCAGGCCTATAGCGGAGAGGGCAATGGCCTATCTAGATTGCTCCGTATCAGGCATTGATGTTGAGAGAGCATCGACCACAAGTGCCTGTTATAGGCAGCATGGTGTGCCTGATGTGATGCAATGCACAGCATCGCACGAGAAGAAGAGAACACTCTTCGCCCCACCAGTCAAACTGTAGAGCATCTGAGTCCAGTGGTCAGTCATGTGCCAGGCAGTGGCGCCCGGAAGGAGTCTCTAAGAACATCAAACCCGAGGGTGGGTTGGGGAGAGAATCTAGGGACTCAGATGGAGCACAATACCTACTCCTGCAGTCCGCCGGGGCTGGGATAGGGTCATTGCAGACTGCCAGGTGTGGATAGACGCCTCCTGGAAGGGAATAGGCCAAGATGGCACCACCAAATGCTGGGCACTGAATTCACTGAGGAATTCACATGTCTCCTGCTCAGTATTGTCACGTCTGACATAGGAAATACAGAGATCACCAGCCATCCTCGAAAGGAAACGATGATAATTGGTGAAATAAGCGTCGGAAGAAAGGTGAGCAGAAGGTTCCTCTCCCTCTAAGAAGGGAGCTGAGGAGGATGGGGAACTCAAATGTTCAGATGACTCCTGCAGCAGAGGAGACAGGTGAAATACCCGCTCATGCATGTATCTAACATATGATGGGAAGGCCGCCAAAGTGCCTCTGAACGTCTCCCAGGTTAACGGCCCCGAAGGACCGACATGGCCTGGAAGAGAGGGAGGTGGTTGCAGAAGAATGGGAGAGGAGCACCTATGAGGAGGCAACTGTCCAGGCCTCTGAAATCCAGGGAATGGAGCCTGAGCTGGCAGGATCCTTGAAATCAAACCAGTGTACAAGACAGAACCATGGGGATGCGAACTCTGGAAGAGCCCAGTCGGGAAATCTCCCCTGTGATGCACCTGGGGCTGCAAGGGTCCAGAAGGATCCCCCAAGCCCAAGAGGAAGAGGCAGGGTTCAGCACTATGGCTCTATCCCACACCCCAAGGGGTGGCAGGGGGGTGCCAATGCCCTCACCCCAACCTCTCAACCTCTCAGATTCTGAGGACACCCTCCTGCTCGACTCCAGCGATGGGGTCTGTTGATCCTGAGACCTCCCGAGGGGGGCCCTCCCAAAGGCAGGACCTCCAATCCACCTAGAGAAGGTGCAGCAGCACCAGGGTTGGCAGCTGCCGCATCCTCCTCTGGGAGGACCGCCTCTTCCCCAACCCCCAAACCACCCTCTCCCATAGACTCAAAGCCACCCCCAGCTTGGGAGTCCTCAGAGGAAGACTGATGTTGAGACTCAGGAATGGGGGCACTGGGCCGCGTGACACCATGCCTCCGAAAGGACTCTGACTGCAAAGAATCGGGGTTTGGGACCGGGTCCACATCTGAACTGTCTGCTTCCAGAGAAGAGCCGACCAGAAGGGCCTCGATGCTGGCCACCCCAAGAGTCTGTTGGGAAGGGGCACCACTCGCGATGCCGACTGCTTCCAGTGCTTCACCCTCGGCTCTGAGATCAAGTTCTGCCCTGCCAATGGCCCCGGTCGAATCCCCTGCGCTGCGTGCAGCCCCAGAATCCAACATGGTACTGCCAGCGGTGTCGACCAGATGAATGGCGCCACAACCAAACCGGCGCTGCAAGCGGCACCATCCCGATCATCGGCACCACAAACGGTACCAGGATCCGAGATGGCACCAGCAGGCAGCCTCAAGGGTCTACCAGTGCCAGACCCAGCAACACTGGGCCGCGACACTGGGGGAGTCTGCACCTCCGAGGAGGTGACTGCCCAGGCGATGTCTCCGACGTGACTCCAGGAAGGGCCACGATGTTCCTCTGACACCGCGAAAGAGGCCTTCTCCTTGGCAAGGCTTGAAGATGAGGAGGCCTCCTCACCGGACTGCATAGGCCTGGGAGGGGACTTGAAGGAAGGGCCTGAAGTCCTGGCCTGGGAAACCCGAGAATGACGCTGTCCTCTGAAAGTCAGCGGGGCCTTGCTGACTTTAAATGCGCGGACTTCAAGAACACGGTGGTCCATCGAAAAACAGGCATCACATCTATCCATGTCATGGTTAGGTCCCAGGCACCGAAGGCAGACATTGTGCTGGTCTGTCACAGAAAAATGCCAGCCACAGGAGCACCAACGCATGGGGGCATGGCCTGCTTTGGACTTTCGCTTGGCTCCCAAACCGGACATGATGTGAAACAAATAATAAAACACAGAAAAGCTCCCGGCGCCGTCAAAAGAATAAAAAGAACAGTCTTACCAGTTGTCAACGGCATCGGGAGAGAGCGAACAGGATGAAGGCAGGCATCGAAAAGAAGATTAAGGCCTAGTGGTGCAGCAACGGACTGTTTACTCACGTAGCAGGTGTAGCCTCGATAGCGGGAGAAACAGAACTGGGATGGAGGAGGAGTCTGCGGCACCTAACGGCCGCCCCTCACACAACACGTAGTACGTTGCACTCGAGGGCGGCCCTGTCTCCTCTCCAAAAAAATTAAAAATCCCATAGCAGGTGCACGCCTCCGGCTTACACCCAGCAGTAATGAATGGTGAAGATTGACAAGAGAAGATCTGGTACACTCTTTTAAAGATCTTGGCATCCTGCTTGATCCAATCCTCCCCTTTGAAGCACATGTGAACAAAACTATCTCAACTCTCCACCAGAAACTGGGCCTACTCCACTGGCTCTGCCCCCATCTGTCGGGAGCATCTTGCCTAAAAACTGCCACAGCCTCCCTCCTACCCTTCTTCTTTATGGCTCCCCCCATTCTTGTCACTTAAGTCCACCCTGATCAATCAACTAAAGCAACTATATCACAGGATAGGATGCTTTGCTTTAGGAGATTCCCCAAGGCAACATCACTGTCCTGTACTCACATCTCTGGAGTGGCTACAGCTAGAACATAAATTCCAGTATACCTCCCTCTGCCTTACCTATAAGCTCAGCCACCTTTACACTCCTCCAAGTCTATCGGATATTGTGGTGAGAAAAGCAGCCTGCCAGACTCTAAGCTCCTTCTCTCTCTCCCCCTATTAACTGTGCCATCTACATGCCTAGCTGCAAGTAGTAGATCTTTTGCCTATGCTGCTCCCTGGGACTGGAATTCCCTCCTTCCATCTATCCTCTCTTGCACTTCCCTCCCCAGTTTCAAAAGTGCCCTGCTCAACCACCTCTATGGTCTAGGAACATGCGCCTGTTTTACCCAAGTAACTCTGTCCTTTACATACTAATGGCAGTCCCTCCTAGTGAGCCTGCTACCTCAACCAATGGTACAGCCTAGATACAGTATGAGTGGCACTTTTACACTGCAGTCGACTATCTAATCTGATGTACGTATGTTTCCTCTCTACGATGCATAATCTGCTGTGTATAATCTGCTGTATATTATGTTGATCAGAATTTTTTTCTGTATCATCCTTGTTCTCCACCTTCCACTACCCTCAAATTCCGGAAATCTATGTTTTTGTATATAATGTGTAGCATTGTTTTCACAATGAACTGTGCTTTATGATCTTATCTTTGCATCTTTCTTTTGATATCAATGCTGTTTTTGAATTTACAGGTCATTATTTGTGTTGATGTATGCTGCTTTAATCTGTATTCCTTCATATAAGTGCCTATGTATTGTATGTTCTTGGCTGTGTTTATACATTTGTATCCTTCCTCTCTCGTACCCTCCCCCATGTCAAAACTGAAAAAGGGACTGCATGGTCTCAGTGGGTTTACCTGGTTACCAAAATTCAAATAAATAAATAAATAACATTTTTGTGACAAAAGACTTGCCTTTTTTTCTGAAAAATACTGCCCTCTTGTACCTTGTTTACCCCTGTGAGGTATTTAAAGGTTGCTATCATATCCCCCTCTCTCTCTCCTCTCTTCCAGGGTATACATATTTAGGTCCTTCAATCTCTCTTCGTAGGGCTTCTGATGCAGACCATGCACTATTTTAGTTGCCCTCCTCTGGACTGCTTCCACTGCATGTCCTTTCTGAGATATGGTCTCCAGTACTGGAACAGTACTCTAGGTGGGGTCTTACCAGCAATCCATACAGAGGCAACACCACCTCCCTCTTTCTGCTGGAAATACCCATCCCTATGTACATCAGCATCCCACTCGTCCTCCCAAACTGCCTTGCTGCACTGCCTGGCCACCTTTTTGTCATCAGATATGATCACCCCCGTCTCTTTCCTGCTTAGTGGTCATCACCCTTCCCCCATTTTGTATGCTGCTCCTGGGTTTCTGTGCCTCAAGTGCATTACTTTGCACATTTTTTACATTGAAACCCAGCTGCCATACCCTTGATCATTCTTCAAGTTTTCTGAGGTCTCTTCTCATTCTTTCCACCCCCTTTCCACAACCAACCTAACCAAGCCCTGCACACACCACCCAAGACCCGAAGTTACAGGCACCCCGAGGCCAGACTGCCAGGACCAACCTCAGGGTAACTTAGGAGCACCCCAAAGAAAATGTCTCCAGCTCCGCGGAGCCAAATGAGCCAGTTCCCACTCGGTCCGGGGCAGCGTGATCAGGAATTACACTAGGTGCAGGGGGGCAAGGGCCTCCCTCACCCAGCACAACACACTGGCCTTGCTACCCCAAACTCAATGCAGACAAACAAGTTTAATCACCCAATGACGGTACTGCAGCATCGGATCAGGTCGAATCAAATCAAATCCAAAAACAGAAGCAGGATAACAGTTTAAAAAAAAAAAAAAAAAAAATCCCACCACTCGCGGCACTCCACAATAGTGTTATTCCAATCTTCAGTCGTGCACTTCCTTCCTGCAAGTCCAGCACATCGGGAAAACCCAGAGTGTCGGGAGAGGCACCAAACCAAAGTATCAGGGAGGCACCAAGCCAGGCAGCGGGGCGACAAAATCCCTTCATGTCCACAACTCGCGCAGAAAGATGTAAATACAAATGCGCAAGTCAGGACCAGGTCCTAGCTAAAACTCAGCCGCAAACTAACAAAGCACTAACAGAGCGACCGACCGACGAACAATCAAAGGCGAGAAAAATTCAGTCCTATAAAATAAAAACACAACAAAATAAACACAGTTAAAACGAAGAAACATAAAAACAATGAAACAGGGTAGGTTCAGAGTGGCTGGGCCAGCATGACTGCCAACATCATTCCCCCATCATTCTTCTCTCGGCCGGCATGTTTTTTTCTGTTTTTCCCCAGGGGGCAAGGATGTGCAATGACACCAGTGTCCACACCACTCCTCCTGTACGGCGCCAGCCATGGCAGTACCCCTGGCCTCCACCAGAGATCCGCATTGCACCAGACACTCTTCCCCCTCCCCCCTGAGAAGGAAAGCAGTCCCTAGGATACTCAGTCCTTTTTCCCTGGCTGATCTTCCGACTCCCGATTCAGTCCCAGAACCCGGGATGTTGGTGCCGCAGACAGATGCCTTGCCACTGAGCTGACCTGCTTCAGGTTTTGTAACCTACTGGATTCAAAATATTCCAAAATCCTTTCATTCAGCAGTGATTCCATTAACTTTCTCTCTACCAAAGTCAGGTTGACTGGCCAATAATTTCCAGCCTGTTCCCGGTTATCACTTCTGTGAATTGGGACTACATCTGTCCTCATCCAGTCCTCCGAAGCCACTCATGTTTCCAATGAACTGTTAAACAGGGCTGTCAGAGGTGCAGCCAGTACCTCCTGGAGTTCTCTCAATACCCATGGTTGGACCCCGTCCTACCCCATTGCTTTTTCCACTTTCAGATTTGTGAGTCCCTTCAGGACTCTCTCCTCGAAATGGACTGATGTCCACCTCCTCCCTCCCTCCCTCAAATGCTCCTGTTACATTTTTGTCTCCTCCCCCTCGCTTTTCTCTGTGAACACTGAGCCAAAGTGTTTGTTCTGGATGCATGCCTTTTCCTGTTCCCCACCTGCACAGTCCCCTTCTTTCTTAACCCTACAGTCCCACCCCTGGTCTTCCTTTTTTCATTTACGTACCTAAAAAACGTCTTGTCCCCTTTTTAATACTGCCTTGGCTATTCTCTCTTCAGTTTGTGCCTTTGTGCTCCTTACTGCTCTCCCTGCTTCCCTCTTTTTATCCTAATACACCCCCCATCCTCCTTCCTCTGTGCCGCCTTGTACCTTCTGAGTTCTACCATCTTAACTTTTACCTTTTCTGCCACCTCTTTCAAGAATCATAGTGGTCTCTTTTTCTTCTTTCTTTTGCTCCCTCGCTCGACGCCTAGGTTTGTTGCCTTCACTATGACCCTTTTACTTTCCCCCATTGTTTTTCCACCCCATCCAGTTCATTCCCCCTGCCAGATCATCCTTGAAGCATTCACCCATCTTTTTAAATTCTGCCCCCCTGAAGTCCAGAACCCTCACCTTTGTGTTGTTCAATTCTGCAGCTGTCCTTATATTGAACCATAGTGTACGGTGATCACTGGTCCCTAGGTGGCCCTCCCACCTCGATGTCTGCAACACTGTCCTGTTGGTGAGCACAAGATCCTGTATTGCCCCATCACGAGTGGGTTCACTAACTAGTTGCCTGAGGAATGTCCCCTGCAGGGATTCCAAAATTTCTTTTCTTCTAGCTGAAGCCACAGCGGGAAGGCCCCAATCTACATCCAATAGACTGAAGTTCCCCACCAACAGCACCTCTCCCTTTTCTGCCATCTTACTAATGGCTTTCATTAGTACCGTATCTAACTCCTTCCTCTGTGCTGGAGGCCTGTAGATAGCACCCGTGTGAATAGAGGCTCCATTCTCCATCTCTAGGGTTATCCACAGTACCTCTGCTCCCCCATATTCCCCATATCTCAGTCATTTTATTGCTCTTCTTCCCACAAAGTACCACCCCCTTCCTTTCCTTCACAAAGTATAGCAATGTCCCTGTTACGGTTTTCAGTGTACCATGACTCAGTAATGGCCACAATATCCAGGCTGGCCTCTGCTCTTGTGGCCTCTTGGCCTGGAATCTTATTTCCTAGACTTCTAGCATTCACACACGTGGCTTTCCAGGTTTTGTTACCACTCCGTTTGTTACCCTTCGTCTTTCCTTTTTTGCTTTCCCTCTTCCCCTTCTCTTTTTAATACACCCGCTCCCATCTCCCTTAATTTCTTCTACCATGTTTCCTGTATTAATTTTCATCCCTAGGGATTCCACTCCTCTCAGGTTCTTCCTACTCTCTACTTCAGCCTATGGGGGAAGGGGCAGTTTCTGCCTCCCCAATCTCTTCCACCACCATCCTCATCTAGTTTAAATGTTCATCAAAGTAAAATTTGAACCATCCACCAAGGACTGTGGTTCCCCTTCTGGACAGATGCAGACTATCACCCCTATATGCCATTATCCTCCCAGGTGGGTCCCCAGTCCCTAGTGTAGCTGAACCCCTCCTCTCTGCACTATTTCTTCAGTTATGAGTCGAAGTTCTTGGTGTGGCGATCCCTCTCCTCACCACTGTCATACACAGGCAGCACCTCAGTGAAAGCCACTGAGTGTGCTACCTGTCTAAGACCCCACTTCATCTCCCTGAACTCCTCCTGCACTATCCCAGCCCCGTCCCTAGCCAGGTCATTAGTCCCTACATGGACATGACATCCAGCTCTCCCTCTTGTCCTGCTACCATAGCTATCCTTAGGATCTGCTTGTCATGCCTCCGGGCTGCGGCACCGCACAGGGACCTAACCTCCCTCTCTCTCTTCCCTTTCCCATTCCCCTCACAATCCAGACAATGACATTCATCTCTGCCTCCCATCCTGCTGCCATAGCGGATCCTTAGGATCCATTTCCCATACCTCTAGGCCGTGGTGCCATAAAGGTGCCTAACCTCCCTCTCCCCTCCCTTTCCTATTCCCAAATCTATCCCCCTCACAGTCATCATCTTTGGTCCACAATGTTTCAGTGAAACCTATAATGTCAAAATCTTCTGTGGTAGCTAGTATTTCCAGTTCCTCTATTTTATTTTTGAGGCTATGTACATTGGTTAGCATATATTTCCAGTTTATATACTGACCTTTATTAATAAGCGTACTCTCGACTTCTCCATTATTTTCAGTTATGTCTTTGAGCATTTTATTCCCTCCCTTGCTCCCCATCGTTGTTAGTTTAAATGTTTGCCAGTATACTTGAGCAGTCTATAACCCAACACCCTTGCCCAGATTTTGTTCTGGTGCACACCACCCTCCTGCACAAATCCTCTTGCTTTTTTAAAATGTTCCAGTTCTGAAAAAATTCAAAAGCCTCTCTCTCTCTCTCTCAGCCCAGTTCTCAAGTCTTCTGTTAATCTTTATAATCTCTCTTATTCTTCCTGTTCCTGCCCTGGGCACTGGGAGAATTTTGGAGACTATAACCTTGCAATTTCTGCCCTTCAGGTACCTGCCCTCTGCCATGAAATCTGCATTTATGTTTTCATTCTTTCACTGACCCATTTCATTTGTTCCTACATGTATAATACAGTAGGACTCCCCCTGCCCTTTTTAATAGGCCCTCCAAATTCTTTATTATGTCACTAATTTTGGCACCAGGTAGGCAGATGAAAACTACGTGCTCACTATAACACTTGATCATCCAGAATATCTTCACTATTCATCACTGGTGGGTCTGTGCCAGAGGTGCCAGGACCCTGCAAGAGCATACAGCTTTAAGATTTTTGGAGTGGGAGAGCCGACGTCAGGGATGGCACTGCCCACGAGGCATATGTATGACATGGCGCTCGTGGGCTGGCCAGTAATCAACGCCAGCTTCCCCCCCCTCTCCTCAGTCCTGTCTGCCTAGTAGAGCAAGAAAGGGTAAGATGATAGAAAGGGTGGGACAAGGGATCCTAAGAGATAGGGAAAAGGATAGAGGCCAAACAAATCAGTAAAAACCAACCAGAAGAGACAACAGAGGAAATTCTGGGCAGAGGGACTTAGGATGGCCAAAGATGACCAGGATAACTGGGCAGACCAAGGAAGGAGAGAGAGAGAGAGAGAGAGATGAGGGCCCTGTGCCCTTGGTCAGGAGGAGGTATGTCAGAATAAGTGGCCAGCTCTTGTGCCAACTGGAAAAGTGATTGACACTACCTGAGATTCTACTTAAATTAGGAGCCATCCCCGAGAAATTGAGGGGCCAGCCCAGAAAGGGTTGCAAGGAAAGGAGTACTTCTCTGAGTGTACAAAATTAGAAGACTCATGAGCCCTGGGTAAAATTAGCTAAATCTAAGTGTCCATCTGAGGAAGAAGGACATACAGGGCTAAGGTTGAGAATCCCATATGACCAAGGCTAAATACAGAGAGGCAGCCTTGGAGTTCAAAGGTCTGAGGGCTAAGTTAGGGCTCCGGTTATTAAGAAGATCCCAGTTGCTGTGAATGAGAAACTAGGAGGAGAGGATACGCCTGAGAAACTGGCAAGGGACAGGGGCCCTCACAAGAGCATAGTAGGGCAAGGATTCCAAAGGACTCTGATGTCTAAAAGTAAGACTGTGGAAGAATCCCACGAGAATAAGGAGCGGAAGGTGCAGCAGGTCACAAATAAAATAGTAGGTGCACAGGGAGGGAAAGTCTGAAGGTGATGGACTACTATTTAAGAGGCTAGCCACTCACACAGGCGAGCTGTCACAGTAAGTTGTGTCCCTTGAGGGGACAGAAAAGATAAGCTAACAGCAAAAAAGGAAAATAACGTACCTACCGTAATTATCATCTTTCTGTGTATCTTCACCATTCATCATGTATGGGTATGTGGCCTGAGGTCATGACCCCGCGGGAACTCCATTTTTTTGTAGGTGGAATAGCGCATCGCCAGTTGCCACCCGCCAGGGAGCTCTGGCGCATTGCGTGGCGGCTCGGGTTGGCCGTTAGGCACTGTCGACTCCACCTGCCTGCCAGTTCTGAGTCGCCAGAGAGGTAAGAGGAAGGGAGTGGAGGATGGGACAAGGAGGTCCAAGGAACAGAAAAAGGAAAAGATGCATAAACTAAAAGGAGAAATAATGACTAAGAGGACAGAAGAAGAAGTCGGAAACTAAAGGGATTGGGAGGGGCCAAATCTCTGGAAATAGAAGAGGGAGGTAGGGTGGGATAAGGATTTTAGGAATTAGGATGAGAGGGGAGAAAGGTTAAACCACATCCCGGACATTGGTCCTTCTCCAGACTGTATAGGAACTACAAGGAGTAGCGAAAAGCTTTTTTTTTTTGCCAGAATTCAAGGCACAGAATCAATGACAAAACTCCATATAAGCAGAATTGGCTATTCTGGAGGAGGACAGGACACAGAGAATTGTCACCCTCTCAAGGAAAGATTTTGGTGAAAATGGAAAGGTTTTTTTTTTTTTTTCAGTAAAGGATATGTCCAAGAACAAGGAGAATAAGATGGAGGGGAACAAGGAGGAGGAGGAGAGAATGGAGGGCAACTGCCAACTCCCACCTCACAGGGGTGGATCTAATGCACTGGAGAAGGAGTGCCCCGATGATGACCACTCTCCCCAGAACATTATGCCCCATGTGCCCCTGTTTACCCCACTTCTGACAAAGAAAGGAGGGGGTGAGGCTGGGCACAGAGAGGGAAGGGGACCCAGAGACTGAGGCCCCAGGGGATGGAGGGCGGGATTGAGATGAATGGTGAAGATACACAGAAAGATCATAATTATGGTAGGTATGCAATTTTCATATCTTATGAGTGCCGAGCCCCCCTGAAGGGGGGTTTCTTTTAACCCTAAGAGACAGTGTCCCTTAGCTCTCAGTGGGTGACACACTAAGAGGGAGAACCTTCAGGGCCTGGAGAGGCCAGAGAGTGGGGAGAGTGAGACGGGGACCCCCCCGGAGGGGGAAGGAAGTTGCCCTGACAAACGCCGTCTCACTCTACGGGAGAAAAGACAGGTTCTCTGGTGAGTGGAGTTAATCACCTTATGCCGGGCCAAGGGTGACAACCAAGAAAGACGCAGCCATGCTGTCCGCCTAGTGTGGACCGCTGTCCTTACGAGCCTGGAAGCTACCTCATTGGCATCATAGGATGCCCATGCTTGGTGCCTTGCTAGCTCCAGGTCACGTGCAGAGAGTACAATGGCTTGTCTGGTTTGCTCCATGTCAGACAATGAGGCTAGGAGCTGACCTAGCCTGGACCACAAGAACCTGTCATAGGCTGCATAGTGGGCCTGATGTGCAGAAATAGAAAGCAACAACCATGCTGAGTAGAAAGCCTTCCTACCCCAGAAGTCAAAATCCGAGGAGTCTTGATCTGGGGGCCAGTCACGGTGAAGGGCGCTAAGCCCATCGGGAGTGTCCAGCTGCATCAATCCAGACTACAGATGAGGCATGGAATCTGGAGACTCCAGGGGTGCAATACCGCTCGCAAAGATCCCTAGGGGCAAGAACTCCGGAGAAGGGCCTCTGCCAGGAACGCAATGATGCCTCCCAAAAGGGAGCAGGCCGGGGGGGACCACAAGGGTGTCCTCACTGAAATCGCCTAGAAAGGCATGCACCGAGTGCTCTGGATTGCTTAAAGTGGCAGGGGTGAGGTGCAAGTCCTCCAACATCCTCACGAGGAAACATTGATACTCAGCGAGATCAGCAGCTGGAGAGATGTGGACAGAAGGCTCCTCTCCCCCAGAAGAGGGGGATGAAGAGTTGGAGGGCACCGACTGCTCAGAGGGCAGCTGCTCAGGGGGAAGTTGAAAAAGCCTGTCTGTCCATTGCCCCGACATAAGCTGGGAAACGAGCAGCCACAGCCCTGAACTGCTCCCAGGAGAGAGGCCCGCTAGGACCAAAGATGCCTGGGAGCGCAGGAGAATATGGCAGAGGGATAAGGACAGAGCCGAGAAGAGAAGTCGGCTGACCTCCGCCTGGGCTAGGGAGTGGACCAAGAGCACCCGAAGAAGAATGTGCTCCAGAAGACTCCACAGCCGACAGCTGAACAACCATTTCGGTACTGCCTTGGCTGCGCCCGGAAGAATCCCCCCTGTGAGGCGACTGGGGCCATATAGGTCCAGAAGGACAGTCCCCTACCTCAAAAGAATGGGGCTCTCTCAAAGAGATCAAGGAGGAAGAGTGGAGATCCGCACTATGGCTTCTCCCAGAGCCTGAGTGGGCCCCAGAAAAAGGTTGCAGTGCAGACCCCATGCCCCTCGACCCCTCAGAATACGAGAGAGCCCTTCTCCTTGTGAGGGCCAGCCTAGGTAGCTGACAGCCCTAGCCAGCGCCCAAAGGAGCTACCCAGGGCACAGTATCCTCCCCACCCATAGGTGCTGTGATCGGCCCCAAAGTTGGGCGATCCAGGCACACTACAGGCGGGGGTACCACTGGTGAGGGGTCAGTGAACCCACCAAGACCGGGCTGCAGAGCAATGGTGGCCTGCACCACTGCCTGCTGGTCAGCACCCCTGACCCCAGTCTTGGCAGCCACCGACCACACCTCAGAAGGGGTCTGACTCCAGCTTGTCGAGGACACTACAGGGCTGCCCACCCCAACAATCAACCCCAAAAGTCAGACTGCTCGTCTGACTCAGAGTCTGACTCCGCCTCTGAAGAGGTAGAGGCTGAGGCCCTGTGCCAGACCACAGGAGGGTGCCCGCTGCCATCCTTGCCAAATGGGGTGCCAGAGACTGAGACTGCGCCTGAGCCAGTGCCAGTGCCCCCCACAACACTGTGAGCAGTATCCGTGGAGGACACGGCCCTGGCTCGAACAGCAGCCCTGGAGTCAGAAGCAGTCACGGCGCCATCCAGCCCCACGGTGCCGCCGACGGCTTGACAGTGCCGCCTGGCTCCACGGTGCCGCAAACGGCGCCAAGCGAAGGGCTGGCACTGACGACAGTGTAATCCGAAGCCCCCACAGTGCCGCATCCGTGCTCGACCTGCAAGAAGAGGACAAAGACGATGCCATAGAGACTCCCACGGCGCCGCTAGCACAAGTGACAGCGACAAACCGGCACAGACGATGGTTCCGTCAGGGCCCACAGCACCGAGACCCGAAATGGCGCCAACCGACAGTGTCGAGGACACCGCCGACCTGGGCCTTGCGAACCGTGGGTTCGACACCAGGGGAGCCTTCACTCCCGAAGGGGCGATTGCCTTGGCGGTGCCTCCCACCCTCCCTCCTCCTGCACCATGGAAGAAGCCTTAGCGACAGCCAGGCTACTAGAAGCCGAGGCTCCCTCCTCCTTGGTCCGTATAGAACTGGGAGGTGACCCAGAGGAAAGGCAGCTGCAACTGCGTAGGCGGAAGGCCTAAAGTTCTCTGGAGCTTCCCACGAGGCAACCTCGACAGTGGGAGATGAAGAACTGTCAGGCAGGCAGAGTCGACAGCGCCTAACGTCCAACCCGCGAGTGCCACGCAATGCATCGGCCTTGAGGGCGGTGCTGATGGTGCGTTGGACCTGCCTACCAAAAAAAAAGAGCTCCCGCTGGGTCATGACCTCTGGCCACATACCCATACGTGATGAATGGTGAAGATTGACACAGATTAGATCATAGTCTCCCTTATACTTTTAGGCAATCCATCCAATTAAACCTTAGCACTTAGTCACTTGCTTTAGCTATAAGGTTGCCTAAGCAACTATTTCCTACTACAACACTGCTTACCCCTAAAATGTCTTATGGTAATTACGTAGTGTCTTACCGACTGTATACACTGCACTACTCCTTGTCACCTAATGCTGTTTTCTCTTCTTTTGAAGTTATGTTGTGTTCTACTGTCCTATGTTATCTGATGTTGTATTTCTCCTGAGTCGTACTGGAAAATAGGCAGTTTCTGTCTAGTGTACTTACCCGGTAAACAAAAAATAAATAAATATATCCCCTCCAACTAAGGAAGGGGAGGCTAATAGAGCCTAATTAAGAAAGGTGACACTCCTGTCTCTCGCGCTCAAGAAAAGAAAAACTTGTTTTTTTGGAAAAGGGTGAAGGATCGGAAGAGATCCTCCACCAAAACAGGTATGAATATAGAAAAACTATCTATGTATCCACACCTATTAACTTTCCTGTTTTTTTTGTTTTTTTTACATAGGTGCTAAAGAAGAAAGGGCAAGTTGCCCACAACAGAGTTGTCTTCCCCCTACAAAAACTAATGGCTGAGCAAGAGACCAAACAATAAAATATTTTTTTTTAATCTTTTGGAGGGGGGCCACCAAGTCAAGAAAAGGGAACAGGTTCCCTCAAGAGTTTGCCCCTCAAAAGTGTATTCCACCTTTATTTTTTTACAAAATAGGAGGAAGGCAGAAGAAGGGAGGTGACACTGTGCAGAAGCCTGGCCATAGCAGGGGATGTGGGTGGGTAGCAGTGATGAATGATGAAGTTATTTTAGAAGATCAAGAATTACAGTGAGTATGAAATTTTCATATCTTCCAAGAATCAGTCTTCGCCATTCATCACTAGTGGGTCAGAGTGCCAAGCCACCACCGTAATGTGGTGATGGCAAATCCTGAGGGAGATGATTGTTCCCTCAGCCTCCTGTGTGGGAGACACAGAGAGGCAGGTGTTCCTCATGGGTCTGGCGAGGCCTGAGACTGGTCAGGGGCAGGCAGAGGCTCCCGTAGACTGGAAGCAGAAAGGCACCCCTAAAACTCAAGCCTGACCCCGCTGGAAAAGAAATGGGCCTCCTGGAATTGTGAGGTGATCACCCTATGCTGGGCCAAGGGTGACAACCTAGATAAGTGAAGCCACACCATCCGCCTAATGCAGACTGCAGTTCCCACTAATCTGAAAGCCACATAGTTGGTGTCATAGGACGCCCTTGACTGGTGTCTCACCAGCTCCAGACCAATGTGTGGAAAGGCAAATGGTATGCCTGGCTGCCTCACAGTCAGGCATGGATGCTAGCAGCTGTCCCAGCATCGCCCACAAGTGTCTACCATAGGTAGCCTGAAGAGCCTGGTGTGCAGCAATGCACAACATAGTGTGCGTCATCGAGAAAACTCTTCTACCCCACTGTCAAACTCAGCTGAGTCTGACTCAGGGGGATGGTCACTCTATGGGTAGTGATGCCCAGAAGGGGTGTGTAGGAGCTGGACCCCAGAAGTGGGGTGAGGCATGGCTCCTGGAGACCCCAGGGGGTGTGCAACACCTGGACTGACAGTCCCTTGGGTCTGGAAAGGGGGTAGAGGGATGAATCCAGACATTCTGTGATGCCTCCGTAAATGAATGGGGCCATGGAGGTATGACAGCAGTGTCAAAACTGTATTCCTCAAGGAAGGACAGCATTGTTCAAGCAGGATTGCATCCAGCAAAGGTGGAGATGTGCAGCTCCTCCATCATCCCCAAAAGGAAGTGCTGATAATTGGTGAAATCAGCACTGGAGGTGAAGTGGACAGAAGTATCCTCTTCCTCAGTAGAGAAAGATAAGAATGAAGATGAGCTGGACTTTGGGGGGGGTGGCAGTACTGGGGGTGCAGGCTGTAAGATCACCTCATCCATTGCCCTCAGGTAGACGGGAAAAGCACTCGCAATGGCCCTGAACTGTTCCCAGGTCAGGGGCCCCATAGGGCTAGGGAAACCTGGGAAAAGGGGTGAAGGAGGAAGGTTGGGGTAGACCAGGTCAGGTCCTCTGCCAGGGCTGTGGGAGTGGACAGAGGACCCCTCCCTAGGGATGGGGCTGTGCAACTGCCCATCATGGAATGCCCAACCATAGTAGGGCAATCAGGGTGGTGCCCTGGGGGAGGTCAGAGCTGTACAGGTCCCACAGGGCAGCATCTTTCCACACCGACTGCAAACCTTAACAGTTCCCGGGGGACAGAAGGCCTGAATAGACTCTATGACTCTTTCCAGAGCCTCTAGCCACTCTAGAAGTGGAGCACGGCACCAACCTAGACCTCCCGACCTTTGCCTCACCTGAAAGGGCTCTGCCCCTTGGAAAAGGCCTAACAACAATGACAGAACCAGAGACAGGAGAAGAGGGGGACCAAGCACCACAAACGGCACCACCACCACCACCACCCCCACAGCACCACCAGTGGCACTGGAGTCAGAGTCGGTGCTATGGAGAGCACCAGATCTTGACCTGGCACCGGACCCCAAACCAGCACCAGAGCTGGCACCGCCCTCCCCACTGGTGCCAGAATCAGAACTGGAAGCATTCTTGGCACTGCAAGCGACAGCCTGAGATGCAGGGGAGGCCGCGCTACAGCTGGTACCAGGAAAGGGACTCAGAGGTTCTGCCAATGCCAAAGGCCTAGCATTAGGCCCAGAAGAGTCCACTGGCTTACTGGAGTTGGGACGCCAGCTGGGATCATCCCAGTCCTCGTCCTCTGGATCAGAGGATGAGATCTGGGAAATCTCTAACTGTGCAATGCCTAGAACCCTTCCTCTCCCAGCACTGTGAACAGCAGAAGGAGGGGGGGCCCAGCTGCGCAGAAAGCACCATCCTGCTCACCATCACTGGCCTCAGTGCCAGGAACTGAGGCAGCACCGGACCGCACCACCAAGGGACCTGCCAGTGCAGGCCCAATGTATAGCTGTGACGCTACCACTGGGAGTGTCTGAGCCCCCGATGGGGCACTGGACTGGGAGGGGTATGCAACTATTTCCCTGGAGGACGCCGCCTGTCCCACAGACCCCTCCTGCAGGCCTTCCATTTCAGTGAGATGAGGATTAATTGAGGCCTGTTCTCCCTTGGTACGCAAAGTATGGGTTGAGTGGCTCAGCAGAAGAGCCCAGGAACCTGATCCTGGAGTCCCCGGTGCAATGCCAGCCTCTGAAGGTGAGGGGGGTCCTGCCCCAACCTCGTAGCCTGAAGCTTGAGAGTATGGAGGTCCACTGAGAAGCAGGCATTACAATGATCCATGTCATGGTCTCAACCCAGGCATGTGAAGTAACAGTCTTGGTGGTCATGAACTGCAATATGCTTCCCACAGGGGCACCAACACATAGAGGGAAGTTCCATTCCTTTAGCTTTACTGAATTTTTTTAAGCCCTGGACCAGACATGATGGAACTGTTATGGAAAACAAGAAAAAACAACAAAAACAGCTTTCAGTACTGCACAAGAGGATAAAGGAAAATAAAGAAAGGGATTCAGCGCCGAATGTGGCATCAAACGGAGGTACAACATCTAGGGAAAAAGCTGTGGCAGAACTGTGATGCAGAACGCTTCCACGGAGATGCAGTCCCTACTGTGGGAAACAATGAAAATTACGTACCTACCATAATTCTTGATCTTCTTGGACGAAGTCTCCACCACTCATTCACACTAGTGGAACTACATCAGCGGCACTAGGACCAAGCAGGAGCCAAAAAGGGAGGCAGTATAGCGCAGTGGTTTAAGGCTCTGAGCTGCAAATCTGGTGACATCCAGCAGACCAGACCTGGGTTTGAATCCCACAGCTTCCACTTACATACTGTGTGACCCTGAGCAAGTCACTTAACTTCCCTGTGCTCCCAGGCTGCACCTGCAAAAAAGCTTTCAGCTTAGTGTGCTACTCCTGGTTGAACAACTAAAAAAAAACAAACATCTTCGGGAGGGCCAGTGCTGAGGTAGGAACATGCATGTGTGGCGCCATGAGACTGGCTCACGCCATACAGGCTACCTCGGCGTCAACCCTCCAATCGCCTCAGTACCTATTTTACAGAGGAGGTGCAGCATAACCTAACCTAGGGAAACTAACCCATGTCGGACATAAGACAGTCTGTATGACCAGTATAAGAAGGGTCAACACAACAGTATCTTCACAGCCCAGCCAACAAGGGAGTGAAGACCAAAAACAAGATAAGTGAGCTCGGGGGATGGTGGGTGGGCGTGTGAATGAGTGATGGAGACTTCATCCAAGAAGATCA
The DNA here is from genome assembly GCA_016271365.2 of Neoceratodus forsteri. Lineage (NCBI taxonomy): Eukaryota > Metazoa > Chordata > Ceratodontiformes > Ceratodontidae > Neoceratodus > Neoceratodus forsteri. The sequence continues at coordinate 1,405,844,633 of CM057450.1, forward strand.
AGAATTACGGTAGGTACGTAATTTTCATATCTTCCTGGACATAAAGTCTCCACCACTCATTCACAGAAACATAGAACATAGAAATATAGACTTTGACGGCAGATAAGGACCGCTTGGCCCACCTAGTCTGCCCATTTCCCTACCTAGAGGATAAGCTGCAGATCCTATTTAACCAACAGCCTATTTCTTCCTACCCCCCACAAAAATTGCCTTATGTCTGTCCCATGCATTCTTGAATTCTCCCACAGTTTTAGACCCCACAACCTCCTCAAGAAGGCTGTTCCATGCATCCACCACCCTCTCTGTGAAAAAATACTTCATCACATTGCTCCTGAGCTGTCCCCCCTCTATCTTCAAATTGTGTCCCCTTGTTCTTGCACATCTCTTTTTCTGAAAGATACTACCCTCTTGGACTTTGCTGATTCCACTGACATACTTAAACGTTTCTATCATGTCCCCCTCTCCCTCCTTTCCTTAAGGGTATACATATTAAGCTCCTTTAGCCTCTCTTCATATGGCTTCTCTTGCAGACCCTGCACCATTTTAGTTGCCCTCCTCTGAAATGCCTCCATCCTGCATCTATGTCCTTGCGGAGATGGGGTCTCCAGAACTGGACGCAGTACTCCAGATGGGGTTTCACCAACTGTCTGTACAGGGGGATAACAACTTCCTGTTTTCTGCTGGTGATGCCTCTCCCTATACATCCCAGTATCCCCCCAGCCCTCCCTACTGCCTTCTCACATTACTTGCCAACCTTAAGGTCATCTGATATGATCACCCCCAGGTCCCTTTCCATTTTTGTTGTTGTTACTACCTCTCCCTCATTGTGTAATCTTCCCCTGGGTTTTTGTTTCCCAGGTGCATTACTTTGCACTTCTTTGCATTGAATTCAAGCTGCCATACTGTACTTCTGACCATTCCTCCAACCTTGCCAAATCCCTTCTCATCCTTTCCATGCCTCCTTGTGTATCAGCCCTACTGCAGATCTTTGTGTCATCTGCAAAGAGGCATAATTTTCCTTCCAGTCCCTCTGCAATGTCACTTATACAGACATTAAAAATGACTGGACCCAGTACTGAACCCAGCGGTACCCCACTAGTAACCCCTCTTTCTTCAGAGTGGACTCCATTTACAATTACCTTCTGTGTCCTGTTATTCAGCCAATGTTTTACCCAGGCTACAACCCCTGGGACCCACTCCAAGGCTGGTAAATTTGACTACTAATCTTTTGTGTGGGACTGTGTTCACATTCACACTAGTGGGAGAGTACCGAGTCAAAATAATCCCCTGAGAAGGGCAGCAGGAGAGAAAGGAGCTCACTCAGGACAGAAGTCTATTGAGGATTGTCCTTCCAAAGGATGGATGCTGTCTGGCATGGACATCCAAGGCGTAGTGCTTCACAAAGGTATGCACAGAGCTCCAAGAAGATGCACTGCAGATGTCTGCAATGGGCACGTTCCATATTTCTGCCAGAGATGATGCAACTGTACTGGTAGAGTGGGCGTACACACTGCCTTCCAGCTTGACCTGCGCCATTGAGTAGCACTGGCAGAGACATGCTACCAGGCATGCCGAAATACACCTGCTGGCAACAGGCTGACTCAACTGGGCCATGCTAAATGAGACAGAGCTGCTTGGATTTACAGATTTCTTTTGTTCTGTCAATGTAGAACCACTAATACAGGTTACTCACCTGTAACAGGAGTTCTAGGAATGGTATATGTTGTTCATCTACACTGTCTGGCAGGTTCCTTGCCACTTTAAATCTTGCCGGAAGGTCTTCAAGCTGGCTCCTCCCACCCACCCAGGTGGTAAAACTCTCGGCTCCGCCCCATGATGCCAGATCTAGCCCGCTAGAAGCCAGGGTAGAGCGCCGAAGCCGGGAGGTCGTAGGAATGTAGGATGAACAATACATACCATTCCTAGAACTCCTGTTACAGGTGAGTAACCTGTATTTCTAGGGACATGTATATGTTGTTCATCCACACTGTCTGGCAGACTCCTAGCAGTTCTCCAGGAGGAGGGAGGCAAGGCAAGACACCCCTACTTGGGAAATAAAGACGGAGAACCGAGGCCCCAAAACCAGCATCCCGCGGACTCAAGGTCAATGTGGTAGTGGGTGATGAAGGTGTGTGCTGACTTCCAGGTAGCAGCCCTGCAGATTTCCTGGATAGGGACATCCCTGGAAGCAGCCAACGATGCAGTGGTACGGTGGGTAGAATGAGCTCTTATCCCTCTGGGAGGCTCCATGCCCACCAACCTATAGCAGAGATCTATGCAGGAGGTGACCCACCTGCCTATCATCCACTTGGCTGCAGGACTGCCAGGTGCAGCTTCAGCGTAGGTGACAAACAGCTGGTGAACCTCTCCCCGAACTTCAGCCATCCGCTCCTTATAATAAGCAAGAGCTCTTCTAGGGTCCAAAGTATGGAGCCTATATTCGGCCTCCGAGGTGTGATTGGGGTAGAACACCAGCAGAGTCAACACCTGGTTAAGGTGAAACTCCGACACCACCGTCGGAAGGAATTTCGGGTTGGGGCACAGGACAACCTTGTCCCTGTGGAAGACCAGATAAGAAGACTCGATGGAAAGCATCTGGAGCTCTCCCATCCTTCTGGCTGACGTGATAGCTACCAAGAAGGCGGTCTTCCATGACAGGTGAGAGATGTCACACCTGTGCATCAGTTTGAATGGCTTGCCCATGAGCTTAGCCAATACCAGCAGTAGATCCCATGGAGGTGGAGGTTCTCGTACTGAAGGAGATATGTGGTCAAGGCCTTTGAAAAAGCGCCAAACCACCTTCTCCTGCGCCACTGACTGCTTCCCGGCCCGCGCCTGGTAAGCAGAGATGGCTGCCAGGTGCACCTTAAGGGTCGTCGATCGAAGCCCTTGCTGAGAAAGGGACCACAGGTAGTCTAGAATGCTTGCCAAGGAACAGGAGGAAGGGTCCAGGCCCTCGCCCTGACACCAAATGGAGAATCTCTTCCATTTGAAGGCGTAGCATTTTCTGGTCGACTCCTTGTGGGACGCCTCAACGATGTTGAGGACCTCGTCAGAAAGACCCAAGGCCTGGAAACCTAGCCATTCAGGAACCAGGCCATCAGGTGCAGGGACTGAAGGTCCAGATGGAATACCTTCCCCTGATTGACTGAGATCAGGTCCGGGTGGGCTGGAAGCCGCCTCGGGAGCCTGGAGCTGAGACTGAGGAGATCTGGATACCAGAACTGGTGGGACCTGTCTGAGGCTACCAGAATCACCTCCGCCTTGTCCCTCCTCACCTTGAGAAGCACCTTGTGGATCAAGGGAAATGGGGGAAAGGCGTAGAAGAGGCCCGGGGTCCACAGCCTCGAGAAGGCATCCCCTGCAGCGAGCCCTGCTGAGGGGGGCGGGCATGAAACAGTCTCAGCTTCGCATACTCCCTGAAGGAAACAGGTCCACCTGAGGTGTGCCCCAGTGGGAGAACAGATCTTGTACTACCTCCGGCAGGAGAGACCACTCGTGAGACAGAGCCCTATCTGGCTTAGGGCATCGGCCAGGGTGTTGGAGGCTCCTGCCACATGAATGGCGAGGAGATCTGCCTCCAGGCTGTGCACGAGTGACCAAATGTGGAGAGCTTCCCTGCACAGAGGCAAGGAGTGCGTCCCGCCCTGGCGGTTTAGGTAGTAAATGGTCGTGGTATTGTCCATCTGGACCTGAACCACTTGACCCCGTAGAAACGGAGCGAAGGCGGTGAGGGCTAGACGAACCACTCGAAGCTCCAGCAGGTTGATATGGCATCGGGACTCCCGAGGGAACCAGAGGCCGTGCGCTCTGTGCTCCCTCAGATGGGCACCCCAACCCATCAGAGAGGCATCAGTCGACAGCGAGACCATCGGCTCGGGGTGGACAAACGGGATGCCCTCCTGCAGATGTGCTGGAATGGTCCACCACTGGAGAGCATTCCACATCCCCTGGGTCACTGTGACTAGCTGATCCAGCGGATCGAAGTGCTGTGACCATTGGCTGGCCAGCCCCCACTGAAGGGGCCGCATGTACCAGCGGGCCCAATGGACCACGCTGGTGCAGGCCGCCATGAGGCCCAGGAGGCACAGGAAGTCCCAGGCAGGGCACGATTGCCCAACCAGAAATGACTGGGCAAAGGAGGAAAGAATCTCGGCCCTGTCTGCCGGGAGCTGTGCTCTGGCTCGTAGAGAGTCGAGCTCTACCCCGATGAATTGTATCACCTGCTTTGGCACGACTTCCGACTTGGCCTCATTGATGAGTAGGCTAACCTGAGAGCAAACCTGAAGGGCCAGATCTCTGGACCGCTCCACTTCCACTCTGGAGGGGGCTGCAATCAGCCAGTCATCCAGGTAGGGGTACACCCGGACCCTTTGGCACCGCAGGAATGCTGTCACCACTGCCATGCATTTGGTGAAGACCCTGGGAGCTAGGGAAAGGCCGAAGGGCATGGCCCGGAACTCGTAAAGGGTTCCCTCTGCTCTGAAGCAGAGGAATCTCTGGTGGGACGGATGGATTAGGATGTGAAAGAATGCATCCTGAAGGTCCAGAGAACAGAACCACATGCCTCGTTCCAAGGATGGGATTATCTGAGCCAGAGTGACCATCCTGAAGGTCTGAGACCTTAGGAACCTGTTCAGGTCATGCAGGTCGAGAATGGGGCACCAGCCCCCAGTCCGTTTTGGGACCAGAAAGTACCTGGACACAAACCCCGGGTCTAGAGAAGGATCTGCCACCTTCCTGATCACCTCTTTTTCGAGGAGTAGGGCAATATCAGCTCAGCGAGCCAACAAAGAGGCTGCGGACCCCATAGCCCCCCGAGGGGCGACAGCTTGGAAGGGCGGGGCCTGCTCGAACTCCAGGTCAGGCCCTTTCCTACCACCTCCAAAACCCAATGGTCCGTGGTGATAACGGACCAAGCGGAAAGGAAGTGGCGGAGCCGTCCCCCCACTGGGGAACCGGGAAGTGACAAGGCTGGGGGCGACACCCCTCAACCCGTCACTGGGCAGGCTTAGAGGAAGGGACCGGCCGAGGGACCTCCTGGGCCTTTACCTCCCTGCTTCCTGTTGGAGGAAGCCGCGGGCTTGGGTTTGGGATACCAAGCGTGAGCCTGCTGGCCCTGGTGCTAGTGCTGTTGTGCCGGACATGCCGCAGAAGGACGAAAGGGCTTGTGCTGCTGCTGTCAGCGGCCTTTGTCCTTCTGGGTGGAGGTGACCGAGTCCAGAGTGGCATTGAACTTTTCGATCCGCTGGAGGTGACCTTCCACTCCAGGGCCGAAGAGGTCGGTCCCCAAGAAGGGGACATCCGCCAGTTTGTGCTGGGTATCCACCATGAAGGTGGATATCTTCAGCCATGCTCTGCGACGCATGGCCACCGTGGCCGCAACTGATCTGGCACAGGAGTCTCTGATGTCGAGAGCCATTTGGTGCTGCTGCTTAGCCACTGCCCTGCCCTGGTCCTGTACCTGCTGGACCGTGGTCTGCAGGTCGGCTGGGAGATGAGGGATCACCTCATCCAGGGAGCCCATGAGGGCATGGGAGAAGTGTGCCATCAGCACAGCCGAGCTGGCCTGGCGGAGGCCAAGAGAGGATGCAGCGTACACCTTGCACCCGGCATAGTCCAGCTTTTTGGACTCCTTGTCAGGGGGCTTGTCCACATCCCTAGCATTCCCGGAGCGCCGGAAAACGCTGTCAGTGACCAACCCCTTGGCAGAGGGGTGTTCTGAAAAAACGGGCAAAAAGCCAGTAGGGACCGCATACTTCCTGGCCATCCTGGCTGAAGGCGCAGGACAGGAAGCTGGCCACTGCCAGAGCTCCAAGGCTGGGCCAACAATGGCTTCAGCCACCGGAAAGGCCTCCGTGGGTGAATCCCCTCGGTCCAGTATCTCCGTCAGAGGATACTTGGCCCGCTTGGATACGGGCTCGAGCTGCATCCCGGTGGACTCCAAGATTAGCTGAAGCAAACCCATGAAGGACGATGGGCTTTCATCCATCGACTGGCCCCCGGAGAACTCCAGGTCAATGGGCCTGGAGAACAGGGAGGAGTCGTCGTTGGACTCCGAGGAGTCTGCGAAGAGCTGCTTGGGGCCTAAGCCACCCTCCACCTGCCGAGGACAGTCAGGAGTGAGGGTGACCGACAACCTGTGGGGCAGGCCCTAACCCGACCGAGAGTCCTGGGTCGGCGCCCCAGATTTCGGTTGTGGAGGCGAAGGTTCCACCACAATCAGTGGGGCAGCTGGTTTCGGCCGAACAACTGGCTCAGGCTTGGGTACCTCGGCTACAGCAAGGGGTTGTTTCGGCCGCTCGGGTGACAGCCACTTGATGGCCAGGGAAGACGATGGCGTCGGCTTGTTCCCGGACAGAAGTAACTGCTGCCACATCAGGTCCTCGTAGCATCGACGCAATTTGCGCCGAAGCTTCTCCTCTTCTGAGGAGGAAGACGAGGACGAGCGGCGGCACCGCTTACCTCGGTGCCGAGACCGAGAACGCCGATGTCAGCAGGATTGGCTGGACCAAGACGATGTCTGAGACCGAGACCAAGATCCTCAACATTTCCGAGGATGGGTCTGGGAAGGGGCGGGGGACACCCGCTCTTCCCTCGGCTCAGAAGCCTTAACCAGGGACTGCGGCACTGGAGGCACAGGCAAGTCCTCGGTCTCCACCGGGGGAACCAGTGAAAAAGGGTTGTCGGCTTCACCAGTCGACAGCCCATCCGACGGGTCGAGAAAAATCTCAACCGAGTCGACGGGTGTCTCGGCCAGCTGGCCTGACGGGGATGCCATGAAGCCAGTGGCCTTAGCCGCAACCTCTACCGAAGTTGAATGTCGACTGTCTGAGGAAGGGGACCTCTCCCGCTCCCATGAACGCAGACGATGGGACTTACCCTTTGAGTCCTTCTTTCTGGACCGAGAGGAATGTCCCGATGGCCCCTCTCCCTTCGTGGAAAGGGACTGGCAAAGCTCCTTGAAAGAAGCTGAATAAGAGGTACCCAGTGAGAGAGGGATAAATGCCGCGACCGAGGAAGAGGATGATGTGGCCTGAGCTGCCTCCTCCTCAAGGGCGATCATCTGCTCGAGTTGCTCAGCTGAGCCAGCCGCCACGGTAACCGCCCAACGGGCCTCCTTCGACTTAACCGGCGGGTAGCGCTTCTCGAGCCACCCAAGCTGTAACCAGGCAGCGCAGTCTTCCAGGACATTGGCCGAAAACGAACGGCATAACTCGCAGGCCTGCGGGTCATGTTCTAGGCCGAGGCAGTAGATGCATGTGGAGTGCGGGTCCGTCCTGGACATCTTCTGTCCACAAGGGCACCGCCGAAATCTGGGAGTCGATTTGTCCATCGCAGCCGCGAGGGAGAAAGTTGACCAAAGTCTTGAAAATTTTAAAATACTGTAAGTTTCGGGCGAACCAAAGAATTAGAATCCAGTCTACATGCAGAGCGTTAAGGAGGGAACCTGAGCTTCCAAGCGGTAAGGAAGATCTGGCATCATGGGGTGGAGCTGAGAGTTTTACCACCCGGGTGGGTGGGAGGAGCCAGCTTGAAGACCTTCCGGGCAAAATATAAAGCGGCAAGGAACCTGCCAGACAGTGTGGATGAACAACATATCCATGTCCCTAGAAAACTCTTTTTACATCCAAAGAATGTAAGGCACATTCTCCTTCATTCTGAAAGTTTGCAAAGTAGGTCGGAAGGACCAAGGGCTGATTCAGGTGGAATTCTGAGACTACTTTTGGAAGAAATTTAGGGTGAGTTCTGAGAACCACCTTGTCCTTGTGAAATACTGTATATAGAGGGTCTGTGACTAGGGCATGTATTTCGAATACTGCTATCGGACGTAATGGTGACAAGGAAGGCGGCCTTCCAGGTTAAGAACTTCAACTCACAGGTTGCTAGAGGCTCGAAAGTTTACAAGTGAGAATGTCTAGTACAAAGTTGCTATCCCAAGTGGCTACCGGTCTCCTGACTGGTGGCCTAGTGTGGAGGATACCGTTAAGAAACCTCTTGACCAAGGGCAGCTGAACCACTGACATAGTGTGGATAGGCTCGTGGGAAGCCAAAATTGCACAGAGGTGTACCTACACCATCGAGTATTGTCGCCCTGCGTTTGACAGGTCTAGGAGATACTCTAAGACTTTGTTTGATGGGCAAGAAAAGGGGTCCAGGGAGGACTTTGCACACCAGATGGAGAACCATTTCCACTTTGCCGTGTAAGTCTTTCTAGTGGATGGCTTGCACACTGCTTGGAGAATGTCTGAGACTTTACGGGAGACGCTAAATCTACCTGCTTCTATCTCCTCAGGAGCCAGGTGCAGAGATGAAGGGACCTCAGGCTGGAATGGACTGCTGGGCCCTGGGCCAGAAGGTTTGTTTGAAGTGGCAGTTGTCTCGGTGGAACTTCTGATAATCTGTTGATTAACGGTAACCACATCTGACAAGGCCAATATGGGGCTATAAGAATCATTCTCTCCCCGTGCCTCCAGCTTGAGCAGCACCCTCTGAATTAAGGGAAGAGGAGGAAATGCGTACAGAAAGCATCTTGCCCACCACAGTCTGAATGCATCCTGACAGAAAATGCCAGGTTCTGGATTTCTGGAGCAGAATACAGGCAGTTTTGCGTTCAGTGGGGACACAAAAAGGTCCAGGTCCAGGGTGCCCCACTCTTCGAAGAGCGACTGCACAATGTTTGAATCGAGAGACCACTCATCTGGATCCACCTCAGTTCTGCTGAGGTGATCCGCTAGACCATTCTGGATTCCTGGTTGGTAGACTGCCTGGATCAGGGCTTCATGCTCCAGGAACCATTCTCACGCTCTCGTCACTTCCCTGCATAGAGGGTAAGAGTGTGCTCCACCCTGCTTATTGATGCAGTACATCACGGCCATCTTTTCTGTATGAAGGAGAATTATTTTGCGACAGAGGATATCCTTCAGGGCTTGGACAGCATACAGGATAGCTCTAATTTCTAGGACATTTATGTGTAGTTGAGACTCGTCCTGACTCCACAGACTCTGGGTGTGGAGATCCTGACAGTGAGCTCCCCAGCCGATTAGAGATGCATCTGTGGTGATGGTGATCTGTGTCTCCAGTGAGACAAAGGGAAAGCCTTGAAGAAGATTGACCTCCTGAGTCCACCAGGTGAGCGCCCTCCTTAGGGGTTCCGTCACCTTGATGTAAAAGGACTGTGGATGTGTGGTTGAGGATCACTGAGTACTGAGCATCCACACTGAGTGGATCTCATGTGAAGATGAGCCAGAGGCACCGTGAACACTGATGACGCCATGAGATCCAGCATCCGCTGCATCAAGAGAGCTTGAACCGAGTCATTCTCCTTGATGAAGTGAGCCACTTAGAGGATACCATTTCTCCTCTGGAAGGAAGGCCCTTGCTCCAGAGGTGTCCAGGAGAGCTCCTATGAAGAGGAGTTGTTGGGAGGGTTGTAGTTGTGATTTTTCCAGATTCAACAGAACTCCCATGGATGTGAGGAACTTGGAAGCCATGGCCACTGCTTCCTGCGTCCCTTGTCTGGAGGAGCTTGCTAAGAACCAGTCATCCAGATACAGAAATACTTGAATTCTTAGTTTCCTGAGATGCGCTGCGAGTACTGCAAAGCATTTTGTAAAGACTCGAGGCACTGAGGAGAACACAAAGGGCAGGACTCTGAATTGGTAGTGCTGACCCAGTGCCGCAAATCAGAGACACTTGTGGTGGCTTGGGTGCATGGGAACATGTTGGTAGGCATCCTGCATGTCTAGGGAGGTCAGCCAATCGTTTTGATGAGTCAGAGGTAGAAGTGTACTGAGTGATATCATCTTGAATTTCTGTTTGAAGAGGAATTTGTTTAACTTCCTGAGGTCTAGAATAGGGCACATACCGCCTGTTTTGTTTGGAACTAGTAAGTAATGGGAATAGAATCCCGCATCCTGTTCCTCCTGCAGAACCATTTCTACTGCCCTGTTGTTCAGAAGACTCTGAATATTGAATCTTGGAAATGAGGTGGTCTGACTCAGTGATAGACAGTCTGGGGTGTTGTTTGGGTGGATGATCCGGAGGGGTATCTGAAAAATTCAGAGTGTAACCCTCGCACATTATCCTGAGGACCCATTTGTCTGTTGTGACTGACTTCCACTGGTTGTAGAACTGAATCAGAACCCCCTACTGCCGAAGAGTCCCCCTTGAACAGTTGAGGTGGTACCTGGGCCAGATCTTCAGAGGGTGGCACTAGGCGCCTTCGGGCCCTGTGCCTTCTGCTGTGTTTTCTTCTGTGGCTGGGGGGCTTGATTCTTGTGAAAATCCCCACTACCTTTACCATGAAAGGACTAACGGTTACTAAACTGCCTGTGGTTTCCACCTCATTGAGGGGCAGCAGGGGTCGGTCTGGACGTCTTAATAGCAGTCCTAGTTTTCTGACTGGCCTCCAGTGCCTGCTCCACCTGTGGGCCAAACAGATGAACTCCATCAAATGGAAAATTCATGACTCTCAGTTCAGCATCATATGTGCACCCCAAAGTATGTAACCGTAAGTGATGCCGGGTGCATATCCCAGCTGCTGCTGCCCTTGAGGCAGTGTCAAAGGTATCCATAGCAGCCTTAAGTTGCTGACTCCTCCCTATTATGATTTTTACTTTCTACTTCCTGTTGTTCTAATTCTTGAAATGCATTTGCTAGTGGACCATTATAAACCTCTGCCACCATCCCTCTCTCGGCTCTTTTCCTTGAACCCATGTTGATGATGGTACAGTACCTCTTCTAAGCTGCCTTCATCCTCATTTTTTCCACTGTCCCATTTACTTTTTTCACTAGCACCTCTACTCTTTCCAACCCCCTCTAGGTTATTTTCAGTGTCTTTTTCTGTTACTGACTCTTCTCATATGACACAATTCATACCCATCCAGTGTTTCCCTCGCTCTAGCCAACCTAATTATGGCATTACAAAAAGCTATCCACAAAGGTTTCTAGGTTGGCAGTACCTTCATTACCACCAGTTTAGTCCCATAATAAGCTGCTGATCTCCTCCTCTAAAGCCTTTATATAAATATATTTTTCACAAGTACAGTTGTTGGAAGATTCTCCCTTCTTTCCCTGTTTAAACATTTGACACCATATGCACTCAATTAACATTATACTTCTTCCATTTTAGGTACTTATAGTACAGTTTCAGGTGATGGGGCAGGTTAATTTGGTTTGTGCTTGTTATAACTATTACTTACGTTTATACAAAATCAACAGGTTTAAAAATGGTGAGATGGACACAGATCAGACTCAAGACGTAAAAATACAGCTGAACCAGTGGTGCTGAGGGTTGAGGTGCTGGATGCCACACCTCACGCTACACCGGCGACTGAGCTTGGGAGTGAGCTTGGTTGCCAGGGGTCGGCAGGGGTGGGTGAGGATTGAGCACCTGATGGGCTGCTCTCCTCCCTGGGGGGGTCCGGGATCAGCCAGTGTGCCAGCAGCTCCTGGTGAAGACCAGGGGCACTGCTGCATGCTCAGCTGCACGTAATCAGCGTGTCCTGATGCAGGCAAGGGTTGCCATGTGCCTAGCATTGGGGATGTGCACACGCACCGGGGGGAGATCACTAGAACAAAGGAAAACAACCCAGGCTGAGGGGGTAGGCAATGATACCTGTGCCCATGCCCATGGTCGGGTCCATCCTGCCTGGCCTTCCAGGTTCCTCCACCTGGGTCCTCTCCCATGTCAGAGTCTGTCTCCAAGTGCACCCAAGGAGGAGGGGCGGTCCCACCCTGGAGGGGATAAGCTGAGGGTGCCGATCATGGAAAAAGGAGGGAGGAGGGAGAGAAGGAGGCACAGGTAGCAGGACTTCAGGCAGGGCAGGAGCAGGCAGGATGCCTGAGAGAGGCCCCCCAGACCATGACCGGAGGGAAAAAGAGATTGAAAAAAGAAAAAGAAAAAAGACAAAAATACAGAAATGTTTAGATGGTTTTCCAAACATTAAAATGTTACTAGGTTACAGTCCCCTAGAGTCCTATGAAACACTTGTAGGATGATAAATAAGGGTATACCAAGTTACATTTCTGACCATACCCAGCACCAGTAATGCCTCTAGCTGTATTCCTCAACTAGCACTTGTAGTAACAAGACCAGATACACTGGACCAGTTCAAGCTATTTCTGGTAACTCCTTATAGAAGTGCAAATGTCCTACCTTGAAATTGCTATCCTGTAGTTCCTAGTGCAGAGTGATGCTGCCTACCCACCTTTCCCAGCTGACATGGCAGACACACAGGGCTGAACAGGACCCAGTCCCAGTTGTTATGGAGAGTTTGAATGCAGGGATCTGTTCTGTTCTTTCCTTTCCTGTCTCTTGTCTATCTGGTTGCGCAACCAAATGTTCCTGTGAGACCTAGGATTTGATCACCCCAACAGTCTCGCCATTCTTTGCCTCTCACTGTCTCTCAGTCTTTCCTTGCTGTTCTTTCTTTTTCCTCCTTTGCATATCTGCTGGTATAAAAATATATGCAAATCATTATGTGGAAATCAACTGATATTGGGATCAATCTGTTTAGAACTTATATAGTGATACTGTTGAAATGTATATAATTATAGTTTGAGATGATTGCAAAAATCTATTGGGAACTCAAGGGGTTAACCTGAAATGCAATTTTTAAGCCATTTGTCAGAAGCTGTGGAAAAGGGGCCTCAGTTCTGGGACATTGTGTTCCTGCCTGCACCTGCCTGAAATATACAAGAACAGTTTGGATAAAAAACAGGATGCTTGTTAAGAAAGGGGTTTGCAAAGATAAAAAAAAAAAAAAAACAAAGCTGCAATTTCTTGCACAGACACAGAGACCGAAGGAAAACTCAGATGGATCTTCTCTGTTTATTCTGCCTTTGTAAATAGTTATTCTGAAAAAAAATATTTTATTTTATTGTTATTCATAATAAAACTCCTGTAAATTTTACAACTGCTCCTGGCTTTTCCTATGCTTCCTGACCTGTGCCTCAACGACAGATGGTGTCAGCCTAAGTGGGATTAACACTATGCATACTCTAAGCCAGGAGTTTTGTGTTTGGGTACTGGACCTAGTACCAGGGAAGCATAGAGAAAGGTTCTGCAGCAGCAAGTTGAGGAGTAGTTACCAGGAGAATGGCAGCCAAGCTAGTAGAGACAGAAGTCCAAGCTGAGATTGTACAGCCAGCACAAGTTATGGAAAAAGAACAGGCAGTGACAGAACCTGAAAGCCTGACTGCCTTTTTCAAATGGTAAGCTATACAACAAAAAGAGATGGTGCAGCAGAGGAAAGAAGAGAGACAGCAGATGAGAGAAGAAATGCAGAGACAGCAGCAGCACAGGAAAGAAGAGAAGCTACAGATGAGAGAAGAGATGCAGCGACAGGAGCAGCGATGGCTGGATGCCTTGCAAGCTATCAAAGGCAGAGGATCTGGCACAGATCCAGATGAGCACCAAAACACAAACAACTTTAAAACCATTAAATTTGCAAAGTTGTGTCCCTCGGATGAAATCGAGGCATACCTGACAACTTTTGAAAGAGTTGTCACAGTCTGCCAATGGCCAAAGCAACAATGGACAATCAGACTGGTACCCTACCTGACAAGGAAAGCCCAACTTACCTACAGCAATATGGACACTGCACAGTCAGAAAACTATGACCTGGTGAAAAGCAAAATCCTGAAAAGGTATGACATCTCAGGAGAGACCTACAGGCAGAGATTTCGATCTCTGAAATACAAGTCAGTCGACAATTCTCGAGAAGCCTTCACCCAACTCAGAGAACTCCTGATAAAATGGCTCCAACCAGAGGGCAAAACAGTCTCACAGATCATCAACATATTTGCAATGGAGCAATTCATCAACATCCTGCCTACAGATGTGCAGCTTTGGGCAAAGAAACACCATCCAGAAAGTGAGGAAAAGGCTGTTTCTTTGTCCGAAGACTACCAAATGGCCAAACAGATGCCACAGCAGCAAGGTAATAGCCAAGCACCGGTAAGACATTCTTTTCCCATTTAAACTCCAAGTCTGATAAGAACTCTGGTAAGGGTAAAAAATCTGTGCCAAGACGTTATTTGCTATAACTGTAATAAGCCAGGTCATATTGCAAGAAACTGCCATAAGAAGAGTAGGAGAAGATGGAAGGTTTGATAACTTTTATTGGACCAACAAGTGTCTTGTACAAAGATGGAATTATACACAAGCTTTCCGGGTCACACAGGTTCCTTCTTCAGGTGAATAGCAAAACTGGGCAACAAGCAGTATTTATATCCACTGTGGAGCAATTAAAAATCAGGAAGTGAAGTAGAAAGGTGACAAAGGGGACTAGAGATGAAAGTCTAAGATGCAAAAAATAAAAACATGAGAAGAAATGGGGAGAGGGCATAGTAAGAAAAGTGGCACTGGAGCAGATTTGTCCTTGGCAAATTGGGGCAAGTACTTAACAGATGTGAAGGTGGGGGATAAGACTGTGAAGGGACTCACTGATTCGGGAAGCAGACAGACCCTAGTGCATGCTGAAGTGCTGGGAAAACACTATGTAAAAGGACCAGGTACTGGTGTCATCTGCATCCACGGGGACAATCAATACTATCCCACCACCCAAGGGGCTCTGACCATTAAGGGTGTGTCACACCAAATGAAAGTAGGTGTAGTACCTAAGTTACCTGTACCTGTGATTACTGGAAATGATTGTCCAGGATTTACTGAATTAATTTCAGAGGAACTGAACCCTGCAGTTTCAGCAGCAGTTGTAACGAGCTGAGGCAAAGAAAATGTCAAACAGTGGGGACACTTTTCCTTTCAGTGATTTTGATTCAGACTTGTTTGAGCACAGTTCCAAGATCTGGAAATCCAAAAAAGAAAGATGATGCCTGAAGAAACTGTGGTAACAAATGACTGATGGACATAAGGGGTTAATATATGAAAATGCTGAAACTAAGCTGATAACCAATCGTGATTTTCTTTCGGAGCAAGCTAACGTTGTTTCTCTCCAGGATTATTTTAAGCAGCTGGGGGGTGAATCCAAAACAGGGTGGACCAATGTTTAAAAATGTAATGGGTTACTGTAGAGAGTTTGGGTGAAACTGCAGACACAGGAACAGACGGAAATGGAAATTACGTACCTACTGTAATTCTTGATCTTCTTGGACGAAGTCTCCACCACTCATTCACACTAATGGTATCTGCACCGGAGGCACTAGGACCCAGCGGGAGCAAACTTTTTGCTAGAGGGTCAGCGCTAGAGATGGAGCCATGAGGAGCGGCACCGCGAACCTTGGCTCGTGAGGTAATGACTATCTCGGCATCGACCCTCCAACCGCCTAAGTACCTTTTTTCCGAGGAGGTGCAGCGTAACTAACCTAGAAGAATAGCCTAACCAAAAACCAGACATAAGATAGTCCGGAAGACCCGTATAAGATGGGTCAAGAAAGAAGTCTTCACAGCCTAAAGATTGAGGGAGTGAAGACCAAAATGAGAGGTGAGCTCGGGGGATGGTGGGTGGGTGTGTGAATGAGTGGTGGAGACTTCGTCCAAGAAGATCAAGAATTACGGTAAGTATATAATTTCCATATCTTCCTGGACATAAAGTCTCCACCACTCATTCAAACTAATGGGAGAGTACTGAGCTAATAATCCCTCGAGAGGGCAGCAGGAGAGACCAAGAGCTCACAGATTTAGGACAGAAGTCCATTAAGGATATTTCTGCCAGACAAAACATGCTGTCTGGCATGGACATCCAGGGCATAGTGTTTGATGAAAGTATGCACTGAGCTGCAGGTGGCAGCATTGCAAATATCTGCAATGGGCACGTTGCGGATTTCCGCCAGGGATGCCGCAACCACTCTAGTAGAGTGAGCGTACACTCTGCCTTCCAGCTTAACCTGTGCCATGGAATAACAGTGGTGAAGGCATGCCACCGGCCATGCTGAAATGCATCTGATAGCAACAGGATGACCCAGCTGGGTCTTGCTGAAGGAAACAGTTGTTGAGCTTTGCGAAAATCCTTTGTCCTATCTAAATAGAAATGCAAAGCTCTTTTGACGTCCAAAGAATGAAGAGAACGCTCCCCTTCATTTTGGAAGTTTGCAAAGCAAGTAGGAAGGATCAAAGGTTGGTTTAGATGGAATTCTGAAACAACCTTAGGGAGAAACTTAGGATGGGTCCTAAGAACTACTTTGTCTTTATGAAACACAGTATGTGGAGGGTCTGTGACCTAGGCATGCATCTCAGAGACCCTGAGGGCCAAGGTAATGGCCACCAGGAAGGCCATTTTCCAAGTGAGGAATTTCAACTCACAGGTAGCTAGATGCTCGAAAGGTTTCTGAGCGAGCATGTCTAGCACAAGATTAATGTCCCAGGCTGCGACTGGATGTCCGATAGGACGTCTGGTATGCAGAATTCCCTTACAGAACCTCTTAACCACGGGTAACTGAGCCAGTGACAAGGAAAGTACTGGCTCATGATAAGCTGAAATGGCACAAAGGTGAACCTTGACTGTAGAGTATTGCAGACCTGAATTTGAGAGGTCCAAAAGGTACTCTAGAACTTTATATGGTGGGCAGGAAAAAGGATTCAAAGAGGATTTTGCACACCACAGCGAAAAACGCTTCCATTTGGCTGTGTAAGTTTTCCTAGTGGCTGGCTTGCGCGTAGCCAGAAGAATATCAAACTCTGTGGGAGACTTTGAACCTGTTCACTTCTATCTCTTCAGGAGCCGAAGGTGAAGCGATCTCAGACTGGGATGGACCACAGGCCCCTGAGTCAGAAGGTTCGTCTGAAGGGGAAGCGGTTTCAGAGGGGTTTCCGACATACTGTTGAGTAATGGAAACCATATCTGCCAAGGCCAGAAGAGAGCAATGAGAATCATTTTGCTCCCCTGGGACTCAAACTTGAGAAGTACCCTTTGAATTAGAGGAAGAAGTAGAAAGGCGTATAGAAAGCATTTTGTCCAATGCAGCCTGAACGCATCCTAACTGAAAATGCCAGGCCCTGGATTTCTGAAGCAGAAGAGAGGCAGTTTTGTGTTCAGTGGGGATGCAAAAAGGTCCAGGTCTGGAGTTCTCCACTCTGTGAATAGTGACTGAACTACAGTTGAGTCAAGAGACCATTCATGAAGATCTGTCTCTGTTCTGCTGAGACGGTCTGCGAGTTTGTTCTGCACTCCCTGCAGGTAGGTCACCTGAATTAGAGCCTTGTACTCCAAGCACCATTCCAACACTCTCATAGCTTCCCTGCATAAAGGGTAAGAGTGAGCCCTACCTTGCTTGTTGATGTAATACATCACTGCTTTGTTGTCCATTTGAAGGACAATGTTCTTGTGACAGAGAATGTCCTTCAAAGCCCAGACTGCATAAAGGACGGCTCTCATTTCCAAGACTTTTATGTGAAGCTGGGACTCGTCCTGAGTCCACGTACCTTGAGTGTGGAGAGTCTGACAGTGAGCTCCCCACCCCATCAGGGATGCATCCATGGTTATAGAAATCTGATGATCCAGAGGAGCAAAGGGATACTCTTCCAGAAGATTTTCCTCTTGCGACCACCAGGTGAGAGACTTCTTCAGAGGTTCTGTCACCTTGATGAGAAAGGACTGAGGGTGAGTGTTTGGGGACCACTGAGTACTGAGCATCCACTGAGAGGTTCTCATGTGAAGACGTGCTAGGGGTACATTGAACACTGAGGATGCCATGAGACCTAGCATCCGTTGCATCGAGATAGCTCAAACCGAGCTGTTTTGTCTGATGTAGCAGGCCATTTGTAGGATATCGCTCCTTCTGCCCTCTGGTAGAAACGCTTTCACACAGGAAGTGTCCAGAAGAGTTACTATGAAAAGGAGCCTCTGGGAGGGCTGCAGCTGCGATTTCTTGAGGTTTAGCAGGACCCCCATGGATGTGAGAAAGTCTGAGACCATGGCAACGGCGTTGAGAGTTCCTTGTCTGGAAGGGCTCGCTAGAAGCCAGTCGTCCTGATATGGTAACACTTGTATTCTGACTTTTCTGAGATGCACTGCGAGAACTGCACAACACTTTGCAAAAACTCGCGGCGCCGAGGATAGGCCAAAGGGCAGGACTCTGAACTGATAATGTTGTCCCAAAGCCACAAACCTTAGGTATTTGCGATGGTTTGGATGAATAGGAATATGTTGGTAAGCATCCTGCATGTCCAGGTAGGCTGACCAATCATGTTGATGAAGCAAGGGTAACAGGGCCCCTAGCGATATCATCTTGAATTTCTCTTTGGGAAGGCACTTATTTAATTTTCTGAGGTCCAAAATGGGGCGCATGCCCCTGGTTTTCTTTGGAACTAGAAAGTAATGTGAGTAGAACCCCGCGTTCCGTTGATCCAGCGGAACTACTTCCACTGCCCTGTTGTTCAGAAGGCCTTGTATTTCAGAGGCAAGAAGCTCTGACTGAAGAATTGACAGCTTTGACTGCCGCTTCGGGAGACAATCCGGAGGGTTCTCCGAAAAATTGAGGGAATATCCCTCATGGATTATCCGAAGGACCCATTTGTCCGAAGTTATGGACTTCCACTGGTTGTAGAGCTGAGTCAGACGTCCTCCCACCACTAAAGAGTCTCCCTCGGGCAGCTGAGGTGGGACTTGGGCCCGAAACTCAGAAGGCAGCACTGGGCACTTTGGGTCCTTGCGCCTTCTGTTGCATTTTCTTTTGAGGCTAAGGGGCTTGATTTTTATTAAAACCTCTCCTGCCTTTGCCTCAAAAGGACTGATGGTTATGAAACTGGCGTTTGTTAACACCCTCCTGAGAGGGGGCAGGAGGAGGTCGAGCCAATTTAATGGCTGACCTAGTCTTTTGTGTGGCTTCTAGAGGCTGTTCTACTTGAGGGCTGAAGAGATACACACCATCGAAGGGCAATGCCATGACCTGTTGCTGAGCATCATTTGTGAAACCTGAAGTGCGCAGCCAGGAATGGCGGTGGGTACAAATGCCCACCGCCGCCACTCAGGAGACAGTATCGAAGGTGTCCATAGCTGCTTTAACCTGTTGGTTGTTGGACTCAATGCCTCTGGTTACGGTTTGAAGAAGCTCTGAATTAGTGTCCGAAACCGGTAGAGCTTCAACCATTTGTTTGAGCGAATGCCAAAGAATATACTCAGATTGAGAGAAATAGCCCTGGTAGCTGGCGATATGCATACCCAGGGTGGATGCAGCAAAGACTCTTTTACCTAAAGTATCTATTTTACGAGATTCTTTGTTTATAGGTCGAGCTGTAGTAGTCTGAAGAAGGACGACCTTATCATTCTCTGCCAAGACTACAATAGGATCCGTAAAGGCTTGGGAGGCCAAAATGGGTCGATCCTAAGGAGCAGCATACTTCCTATCTATGGACTTAGCTACAGAAGGAATGAGAGCAGGATTATTCCATACCATTTGAGAAAGCGTCTCAAAGGAGGGTTGTACTGGGGAAGTTAAATCCATAGGGATGTCCGGAACATGAAGGTATTGCAGTCTTAAAAGCTTCCCAGGCTCAATGTCCATAGTCTGGAGAGAAAGACTGGAATTCAAATTGTTCAGCAGAGACTTAAATGACAGGTCCTCGACCACAGGCTCTGTAACAGGATTACACCCTGCTCCTTCCACATTATCACCCAGTCTAAGATCTGGGTCAGGCTCAATATTATCTCCTGACAGTCCAGGAGGGACTGCATGGACAGGAAAGGATTGAAAATCAGCAGAAAAAGAGGAAGGAAAAGAAATCAGAGAAGACACACCCTGAAGATTGGTAGAAGAAAAGCCCGGCACCGAAGAAGAACATGGCACCAAAAAGCTGCACGGCGCCGAAAGGCCACATGGCACCGGGAAACCCAACAGCACTGAAAAAATGCACAGTGCCATCTTGACAGGTGCAACGGCGCTGAGGACGGTGCCGGAAATGGCGCCGAGCGACTCACCGACGCCGACGGTGCCGAAAGTAACCCAAGGCCCCGAAAATTAGAATTTGAGGGAAAAGAAGGAAGAATACCAGGAGATAGAGGCATCGGTGCAGCCCCCTGCACCGCAGCCATGTGAGGGGGGGAAACACCTGAACATGGAGTCAACGGCACCGAAGAGGGTGCCGCGTGACTTGGAAGGCCCAATCACCTTGCCTGATCCCCCGAAGAGTTTGAGGGCCCCTGAGTGACTGGACCAGCCTCCGAGCCCATTGCTCCATAAGAGCGGACCACTGATGAAACTGCTCATTGGAAGCCCTACCAGAAGGTGGGGAAAAGCTCCGATGTCAAAGAGGTCAGAGACCAAAACCAGAAACCAGTGACTCCAAACGAGGAGACTGGTAACTGACCCCAATGACCGATCATTGACGCGCAGACATATCAGAGGGCGACCTCGAGGGATGCCTTCTCTTTTTTGACCTACAGGTCGAAGAAGAGCTCGAGGCCGAACAGTGCTGAGAATGGGACCGTTTACTTTTATGCTTCTGAGGGGACCGGCCATCCCCTCGGGCATTGGACCGTCCGTTGTCAAACCCCCCTTCCAGAGAAGGCAGAGGACCAGACCCAGCCCGACTGAATGAACAGCTTTCATACGAAGTCTCTCTACTGTCACCTGACCCGCTCATGGTCGACTCTGTCGATGTAGGCTGAGACTTCTTTCTTTGATAAGAATGAATTATCATAAGCGGTACCTTATTTGAAAAATACTACTAAATAATAAACTGAAAACTATGCTGCTAGTTTGAAGTTTGACTCCCGGCAGGCGAGCGACGTCATCACTGAAGCGCACTAGACGATGGGAAAAAAGGAACTGAGGCGGTTGGAGGGTTGATGCCGAGATAGTCATTACTGCATGAGCCAAGGCTCGCGGTGCCGCTCCTCACGGCCCCATCTCTGGTGCTGACCCTCTAGCAAAAACTTTGCTCCCACTGGGTCCTAGTGCCTCTGGCACAGATCCCATTAGTGTGAATGAGTGGTGGAGACTTTATGTCCAGGAAGATCAATTGATTATACCACACAAGTATAGAACAGAGTTCATACTAGGAAAGAAATAGGCATACAGAGGACCATGGCCCATATATGTATGTATGTATGTCTCTAGCCAGGCTGGTTCATTATCCCATTTCATAATAGAAGTTGGTCAAGATTCTGTTTAAATTTTGAATAGTTTATGTTTTCCAATATGGAACTAGGGAGGGTGTTCCATGCAGAAATAATTCTTTGAGTGAAAAAGAATCCCCTCTTATTGGTTCTAGGAAATGTCAGTGCTGATTGATGATTGTGGCTTCTCAAATTACAATCTCTGTGACTGTAGGACATGCCCAGTTGTGTTAGTAACTCTATATCAGTGTGGGTTTTGTACATAAACAACAGGTCACCTCTTTTTCTTCTCAGTTCCAAAGAAAACAAACCTAATTCTTTTAATCTAGTTTCATATTTCTCATCCCACATATTAGTGACAAGTTTGGTTACTCTCCACTGCACTCCCTCGAGTCTACTGACATCCCTCCTGAGATATGGACTCCACAATAGTCCAAATGTGGTCTCACATACGATCTGTAGAGTAGGAAGATACATCCTCTATCTCTTGTGGAAAAACTCCTCTTAATGCACCCAATAAGTCTATTTGCTCAACCAATGATGTAATTACAATGGATTTGTGATGTTAGGTCAGAGTTAATTATTGTACCTAGATCATTGTGTTCCACTATTTGTGTTTATACTTGTCCCTTTATTTTATACTGGTTGTGAGTGTTACTATTTCCCAGGTGCATAACTACACATTTACCGACATTAAAGGCCATCTGGTTTCTAACTGCCCATTCCTCCAATTTTTTTAGGTCTTTATTGACATTACAGATATCTTCCTGTGTCTTTACTGGTGACACTATTTTTGTGTCATTTGTTAAAGATAACACATGGTAGTCCTATGGTTGGACACTGAGGAAGGGATCACACCCTTGTCAGATTGCTGTATAGATTTTACTGGCCTGGAATTCACGAAGATGTTGCTTCCTATCGTATTTCCTGCGCTGAGTGTCAGAAAGTAGCCCGTCACTAGAAAAGACAAGGTGCACTTGGTGCCCCTACCCTTGATAGATGTGCCTTTTGAGAGAATTACAATAGATGTGGTTGGTCCTTTAGACAAAAGTAAAAAGGGTAATAGATTTATCCTGGTAGTATACAACTATGCTACTCGAAACCCAGAGCAGTTCCAATGCGTACTGCCACAGCTTCAAAAGTGGCAGCAGAGCTTGCAAAACTTTTCAGCAGAGTAGGCATACCTAAAGAAATTATTACTGATCACGGTAGTAATTTTGGCACTGCACTACTTAAAGAGCTGTACAGACTACTAGGTATCACTGCCATAAGAACCTCCCCATATCACCCTCAGAGACGGTCTTGTTGAGCGTTTTAACCAAACCCTAAATCACATGTTAAAAAGGTTTGTAAAAGGGGAAAGGAAAGATTGGGACTAATACTTGCCCTTCCTACTTTTTGCTTACAGAGAAGTGCCACAGGCATCAACAGGGTTTTCACCATGTGAAATGATGTATGGTAGGCAGCTAAGAGGGCCACTGGATATGATAAAAGAAACATGGGAAGATAACCCCACTCAGAAACAATCTATTACGTCTTACATGTGTGCCCTAAGAAAGAAGCTGGCAAAATATGTTGAAATTGCCCATAGTAATCAGGAAGAGGCCCAAAACCAGCAGAAGGTATATTATGACCATGGGGTAAAAGAAAAAGTTTTTGAGCCAGGTGAAAAGGTTTTGCTAATGTTATCTACAACAGAAAATAAACTGCTAATGAACTGGCAAGGGCCTTATAAAGTGCTTAGACGTACTGAAACAGTTAAATACGAGATTGAGACCCCCTGTCAAGAAAAATCTACTAATATATACCATGCTAACCTCCTCAAGAAATGGGTTATAAAAATACCAAAAGCTGCTTTGCTAGTTTTACCAGAAACTGATAAAGAAGATATTGATGTAGCTTATGATAGACTGGAACAAACGGTAAATGAAAATTATGTACCTACCATAATTCTTGATCTTTCTGTATATCTTCACCATTCATCACTATTGGGTAATAGCTCCAGAGCTAGGACCCCGCAGGAGACTTTTTTTCCCCCTAGGGGCGGAGTCGACACAGGGGCAGCACCGCCCTCCAGGCCAACGTTCTATGTGGCGCTCGCGGGTTGGCCGTTAACTGCTGTCAACCCCACCTTCGCCCCATTTCTGAGATGCTGGAGAGAGAGGAAGAAAGGGATGGAGGGGTGGGGCAAGGGAGCCCAAGGGATAGACAAAAGGAAAGGATACAATATCTAAAAGGAGAAATGAATGACAAAGAGGACAGGAAATAAAGAGAGGGATAGCCTAAGTGATTGAGAAGAAAGAACACCAGTCTCTGGAAGAAAAGAAGTAGGTATGTGAAAGAGAGAGTAGAACAGGGAAAGAAATGGGGGGAAGGGACGGACCCCGCTCCTGACTGAAGCGGACCTTGACCTTGAAGGGAGAAGATTTTAACACTTCAGACTGCAAAAAAGGGCAGAAGCCTGGACAGCTTTACAAGCTGCAGATAGCCCCACAGGAGCAACATTTTTAGAGGACATAGAGGTCGACAGGGAGACAAGGTCCCTTCCTCTTGCCAAACTAAGGAGAAAACTTCAAACAGGGAAAAATCCCCCAAAATGAAGAAAGGGAGGAGTAGTCCCAAGGGCACACTTAAAATAAATATAATTAGGGGGTCCCCAGGAACCTCCTGCTCCCTCCTCCCACCCCAGACTTCAAGGGAGTGGGGGACTGAGCCAAGAGCAAGGTAGGAAAAGAAGAGGAGAGCCCCCCCGAGCCCCCCCAGGAAAGAACTCCTCCCTGCATGTCTCCAAGGGTTCCCCTCCTCCTGACCACAAGGGAAAGGAGAGAGAAGAGGGAGTTGGATACAACAGAGAGACACAAAGGAGGAGGGGGATTGCCCTGAGACTGAAGCAGAAGGGGGAAGGTGGGTGGGATTTAGTGATGAATGGTGAAGATACACAGGAGGATCATGAATTATGGTAGGTACGTCATTTTCATATCTTATCTGTGTCAATCTTCACCATTCATTACTACTGGGTGAGTACCGTGCACCCCAAAGGAAGCCCAATACGTCCCTAAGGGACGGAGTTCCTTAGCCTCCAGTGGGGAAGACACCAGAGGGGAGAACCCCTACAGACTTGGAGAGGCCTGAGACTGGTCTGGGTCAGACAGGGACTCCCAGTGGGAGAGGGAAGGCACCCCAAAAGCTGCCATCTCACCCTATGGGAGAAGAAATGGGTTCTCCAGAAGGTGGAGGAAATCACCCTACACTGGGCCATGGGTGACAACTGGGATAGGCGTAGCCATGCCATCTGCCTAGTGCAGATCGCTGTCCCTACAATCCTGGAGGCTACCTTATTGGTGTCGTAAGATGCCCTTGCCTGGTGCCTTGCAAGCTCCAGGCCTTGAGCAGAGAGGGCGATGGCTTGGCTGGTTTCCTCCGAATCAGACATGGAGGCTAGAAGTTGCCCTAGCCTGGACCACAAGAACCTGTCATAGGTAGCATAGTGGGTCTGATGAGAAGCTCTGCAGAGGAGAATCTTTGCCGAGCAGAACATCCTTCTCCCCCAAAAATCAAAATCTGCAGAGTCTGAGTCAGGGGGGTCAGTCATGGTGTGAGATTCAAAGTCCAGAGGGGGTATCTAGGCATGTCAGGTGCAAAGAGGGGTGAGGCATAGTTACTGGAGACTCTGGGGGAGCGCAATACATCTGGCAGAGGTCCCTTGGGGCTGGAAAATTGGAAAAAGGACGCTGTCAGAGCCGGAGTGATGCATTCCAAAAGGGGACAGGCCAGGCGGGAACTGCAAGGTTGGCCGCACTGTATTCGCCTATAAAAGGCACACATCACGCAGTCAGGATTGCTTTCAGAGGATGGGGTGAAGTGGAGCTCATCAAACATCCTCGAGCGGAAGCACTGATGAGAAGTGAGATCAGCTGCTGGGGAAAGACGGACAGAAAGCTCCTCTCCCTTGCAAGAGGGAGAAGAGTAGGCTGACGAGTCCGGAGATTCATGGTCAGGCTGCACAGGAACGTGGTGGAACACCTGCTCATCCATTGCACTAAGGTAGGAAGGGAAATGTGCAGTTGAAGCCCTGAACTGCTCCCAGGTTGGGGGGCCCCCTAGGACCGGGAATACCTGGGAGGAGGAGGAGTAGGCAGAGGCACAGGGGCCAAGCACCTAACAGAAGGAGCATGGCCTCTGCCAGGGCAAGGGGACCAAGCGGATGCTCCCTACAGGAAGGGAGACCTGGTGGTCCCAGCAGACAAAAGCTGTTCAACTGGGTTGGAACAGCTAGAACTGTGCCCGTGGGAAGAAATCCCCCATGAGGTGACCGGGACTGTGTGAGCCTAGAAGGACAGCCCCTTACCTCCAAAGTGGAGACCTCTCATTAGGAATGTTCAGGGGAAGGGTGAGGACCCATATTGCAGCTCCTCCCAGAACCTGGGCAGGTCCCAGAGAGAGGCACCTGCATCAGATGCTGTTCCCTTGACCCCTCTGACTCTGAAAGGGCCCTCTTCCTCACTACCACCAGCCTAGGTAGCTGGCAACCCTTAGCCGATCTCAGAGAGTCTACCCAGGGTGCAGTAGCCTCCCCTCCTGGTGTGTCCTGGGCTGTCCCAAACCTGGACTGTCCAGACACACCAATGAGAAGGGACAGACATACCAGTGGCTCCGGGCTACAAAGCAGTGGCCACCTGGACCGCTAGCAACTGGTCAGTCCCACTGACCCCAGAACTAACAGGATCTGTCCGACCCACAGAGGGAGGCTGAGTGGGGGCAGAGGTGTTGAACACTGAGGGACCAGAGGATTTAGAAGAATCTGGAAGCCAGTCCAGATCAGACCTCGAATCCCCCTCTGAGGAGGCAGACAAAGAGATCCGATGCCACACAACTCCCTGATTCCTGCCAGTTCTGGGACTGCGCGCCACACCGCCCTCAGCCTCAGCACTGCGAGCGGCACCAGAACCAGGAGTGGCACCGCACCCAGTGCTGTCCTCCTTCCCTCCCCCAGCGCCATGAACAGCACTGGAGTCAAAGGCAGCACTGACCGTGGCACCACCCTCTCCCTCGGCACTGCAAATGGCACTGGAGTCAAAGGCGGCACCGACCCTGGCGCTGTGAACAGCATTGAGGGCAGAAACAGTGCCGAAACCAGAAACAGTCCTGAAACTTGGTTCCACACCTCCCACAGCATCACTCTCCTCCCCAGCATCATGAACGGTGCCTGAGGAAGAAACGGCGTTGAAGGATGGCCTGGCATTGTCTGTGGCACCACCCAGGCCCCCGGTGCCGCAAGCGACACCGGACCTAAGGGCGGCACCAACAGATGGCACCGAGGACAGTGTAAGCCTGGGCCTGTGGGCCCCAGAACTTGACACCGGGGGACCCTTCACTTCCCAAGAAGAGACTGCCAATGCGATGCCTCCAGCCCGGCCCCCAAGAGGGTCAGACTGGGACTCCTGCATTGCGGAAGGAGCCCCCGCCAAGGCAAGGCTGAAACTAGAGGAGGCCCCCTCCTCCACGGGCTGTATATGACTGGGAGGTGGCCTGGAGGAAGGGTCGAGAGCCCTCGCCTTGGCCCGCCGAACTGTGAACCCACCCTCGAAAGTCTGTGGCGTATGGCCAACTTTAAACGTGCACAACTTGAGAACACGGCAGTCCTTTGAGAAGCAGGCTTCACAGTTGTCCATGTCTTGGGCTGAGATGACGCAGGAAAGACAGCAGTCATATTGGTACAAGGCAGCCACAGGGACACTGACGCATAGGTGGCCACCCTGCCTTCGACGATTTCTTGTCCCAAGGATGAGGCATGACCGAACGATAAATCAACACAAAAAACAGTACTCAGTCATTTTAAGAAAAGAAACAGTCTTACCAGTGCCGAAGAAGTGGCATCGAGTAGTTGGTGAACCAGAACCTAGACAAATACCACATATGAACTAGACCGCAGGAACTAAGCCGCAGACTTGCTAGTAGTCTCCTCATGAGGTCCTCATTCGATGGCAGGAGAAGAAGAATTGGGGTGAGGGCAGGATCGACAGCAGTTAACGGCCAATCCGCGAGGGCCACATAGAACGTTGGCCTCAAGGGCAGCGCCACCCCTTCGTCGACTCCACCCCTAGGAAAAAAAAGTCTCCCGCACATACCTCTCAACTGTCACACATTACGAGGTGCATCATTCATTTTAACCCTCAGAAATCCTTTGTCCCACATCAAGGTAGTGGTATTCCACATTTCTCACAGAGGTTTTAAAGCAGAAATTCATAATTATCTATTGTGCTGAATTATCAGCAAACATTATGAACACTAGTGCACTGATAGCCATAGTGTTCTGAGCTTGCAGTGCCGTGTTTGACGATATGTCACACATTTTGCTCATTTGTCACACATTTTGGTGAAGAAAGGTTGAGAGGTATGCTCCTGCAGGGTCCTAGCTCCAGAGCCATTACCCAATAGTGATGAATGGTGAAGATTGACAAAGATAAGATCTGCTAATGCTGTAAAGGTGAATGTTTCCTTAACCTCAGAACAAACGGCAGAAATTCGTAATGTGCTTAAGACATTTAACAGTACTTTTACCACAGAAGCAGGCTGAGCAAAAGGGGGTTGAACATGGAATAGTGCTAAGGAATGCTTGCCCTATTAGGCAAAAGGCATACAGGTTACCAGAGCAGTTAAATGCTGACGTGGTTAATGAAATACAAAAAATGAAAGATTTGGGTATCATAGAAGAGTTGAGGAGTGCTTGGTCATCTCCCATGGTAACTATAAGCAAAAAAGAATGGGCTGTTAGAATCTGCCTTTTTTTTAGGAAACTTAAGTGTCAGAATTTGACAGTTATCCATCCTATTCCCAGAATAGATGACTTGGTGGACAGACTGGGGAATGCAAAGTATATCAGTACCCTCCATCTTACCAAGGGCTACTGGCAAATCCCTTTAGCTAAATAATCTAGAGACAAAACTGCATTTGCCACTACTGTTGGATTCTATCAGTTCACCACCATGCCATTTGGTTTACATGGTGTGCCAGCTACATTTCAGTGGTACATGGATGTAAATTTGTCACCTTACACTGGTTATTGTGCTGCGTACCTGGATGTCGTGATGTACAGTCAAGACTGGAAAAGCCACCTGGAACACCTACGAGCAGTTATCCAAGCTATCAAAAATACAGGTCTGACTATTAAGCCAACAAAATGTGCATTGGGAATGCAGGAAACAGATATTTGGGCTATGTGTTGACCAGCCCACTTCTCCAGCCTTTAAAAATCCTGTTTTTCTACTTTATTTCAGGGATCCAGCGTGCCTTGACCAAGCCACGGACCCCTCAATTTCTGGAACCTAAACAGTTTTTCAGAAATCCTCTGTACTGCAAGGTACTAGCCCTGACTTTTGGATTTGGTACCAGTGGAAGCTGATTTCCAAGTGGCCCATACTATCTCCTGCTGAACACACCTCTAACTACTGTATCTCCCTCTGTGTCTCTAGTTGAATTTATGTGCTAGGGTTTAATGATTTGTTTAATCCTTACAGTCATTTTAAGTTCTGAGTTGATATTGGAAGTGAATTTAGAGCTTTTTTTTGACTTTTCCATTAGCAGATTATATCCTCTCACCACTAGAGGGCTATATCTCTATCTCTTTATCTAGTACGTAAGCCATGTGGGCTCTCTCTACCTTTCTCTCGCCTCTCCTCCTCCTCCTTGCTCTGGCCCCCCTCTTCTCTCTCCCTGGTCCTAGCCACCCCCACCCCCGCCACCCTCTACTCTGGTTTCCACTGCAACTCCAAGGGAACTCACCACTTCCACTCGAGACTTGTGCTTGGTGCACCGTTTGGATATTCCTGGTTACTTAACATGACCACTACTCTCAACAAGTGTGGCCACCTCACTACACTGTACCACCTTGCAGTCCATATGGGACACCGCCTGGAACCTTGCAACTTCTACTCCAGGAAACAACAAACAAAACTATCTCTCAAAGAGCTGCGACTCTGCTCCTTAAAACTCCTGCTCCTCCTCCTTCTCATCTCAGGCAGCGTCCATCCCAATCCTAGAAGCTCAGGCCACACACAAACTCCAGGTGCCCTTATCCTTGCAACCATTAATATCTGCAGACTACTACCAAAGCTGGATGCACTCCAAGCCTTCATATGCCAACACAACCCTGACATCCTTGCAGTGGTGGAAACTTGGCTGACACCTAAAGTTCCTGACTCAGCAGTAACAATACAGGACTACAATGTTCACAGGCTGGACCGGATATCCAGAAAAGGCGGTGGTTGCGCAATCTATATCATCCCTGTCTTGGCACCCTGTAGCAACTCCATCACTTTCTGCCTCAGCCCAGATTCTGCCAATAAAAATCATCCTAGGTCCCAACCATAAAGCTCTGACTATTGTCTCCGTATATATCCCACCCAGGGACCCTAAACATGGATTCAACGACGTCCTAAACTTTATCAACTCACATCTTCCCAAAACTGAACTTATTCTACTAGGGGATTTCAACATAAACTGATTAGCATCGAGTGCCAGTGCCTATAAAGACTCCATCTCAGCTGCTAACCTCACGCAAATGGTAAACTCCCCTACTAGGATTAACTACAAGACTGGCACCAGTACCCTCTTAGATTAGGTCCTCACCACTCACCCCACAAGGATTTCTAGTACGACCATTCTCCCAGACTCACTCAGTGACTACTCCCCAGTCATGTGTGCATGGTCTAACAAATTCCTTAAGCCCCCTCCTAAAATTATTGCTAGCAGAGTCCTTCCTCGTGGAAAACTTCCACATCTCAAACAACATCTGCTTCTACAAGACTGGCTACCCATCTATGAAGCACCAGATGTTAACTTGGCTCTTGATCACTTCATCTCAATTTTCAACAAAGCCTGCGACCTCTTTGCCCCTGCTAAAAGGCGCAAAACAAAATCTCTCTCTAACCCATGGGTCACCGTGGCTCTTCTCTCACAGCTGAAACTAAGGGATCACCTCTGGGCAGTTGCCAGGGCCACTGGTAAACAACTGGACTTCCAAAATTACGAACAAGCATGAAATGCCTGCACAAAAGCCATACGACTAATGAAATCCACCTATTACAAAGATGCTCTCACCAATACATGGGGAAATGGTAGTGCTTTCTGGGACAATATCAAGGATGTCACAGGGAAGCAGCCAAAAACCTCTCCAGCCATGTTAATGGTTGATGGATCCTCAACCCCTGACCTCAAGGTGATCGCAAACATCTTTAACACGGCTTTTTCAGACCTTAGTGCTGTTCTACCCCATGACTTTTTCAAAAACAGGGCCTACTCCCCAAATACCTCAGCCCCTCAGTCTAACCATCCCCTCTTCTACTTCAGGAAGGTAAGGCTTTTCTTAAACTCCCTCCCTTACCACTGCTCTGAGCAGATCATACTATATGCCGATGATGCTGTTGTATTCTCCACTCACAAAGATCCTGCAACTCTTCAACACAACCTTCAACTTGGTTTCAGTTCTGTACAGACATGGTTTCTTAATCATAAACTGGTCCTCAATTACAAGAAAACCAAATCTATGCTCTTCTGCAGCTCTCATAACCCACACAAGCTACACCACTTGGCTATCTCCACCACCCAGGGGAACACTCTAGATCAGGTGGGTCCTTCAAATACTTAGGGATACAGCTTGACCCTAATCTCTCCTGTGGACTTCATGTAGATAATGTAGCTAGAGCTGCTAATACACGGCTTGGTCTCTTCTACAAACACAGACCACACCTCATGCCAGAAGCTTTGAAGGTTGCAGTCCTGATCTCTGTAATAGACTATGGTCTCATCATTTATGGCTCGGCCACAACCACAACCCTTAGATGCCTCTCAACTACCTTAAATAAAGCATGTCAGCTCATCACTGGTGCTCACCATCTCACCCACACATGTGACCTGTACATTCAGACCGGCTGGCTCCAACTATCAAACCGCATAAAGTTTTTCACCTGCTCCATGGTGAAAAAAATCTACCTTGGCATTGCACCTTCTGGGGTCTCAACTCTGTTACAACACTGAATTAACAAATGGCGCCTTAGGAGAGCCACGCTACAGCTACTGAAAGTCCCCCACTGTCACACTTCACAGGGACAATGCTCTTTTGCTTATCGAGCGCCACTCCGGTTCAATGGCCTCAGCCCAACCATCTCCTCTGCCCCAACTATTGGTATGTTTAAAACTAGGCTCCGGAACTATCTCACTACCAACAGCTCCTGTGACTGCCCAACTTAACCTTGTTTCTCCACTTCCCTTTCTGCTCTAGTTGTCCCCCACTGGTTTCTACCCTCACATCTTGGTATACCCAATGCTGCACTTTTCACCCTCTTGCCACCCTTCCTACATTCCTTCTCCCCCCACCCTCTTCCCTCTCCCTATGACTCTGGCACTTCTTATCTGTTGTCTATTTTCTCTGACAAATGCTGCTGGCTGCCTTGTTACAATGCTACCCTTGAACTGTATTAATCTGTACTCTGTTTGTAACGTCCACATTGTTGTAATGCCTGTCTTGATGTTCCCCATAATTTGTATTTCTCTGATGTGGAATCTTTGTAAAAGAGCCATGGCTCAAAGGTATTTGTAATCCTAGACTTGATAAATAAATAAATAAAAGGAGAAGTTAAGCCAGACATTTCTTTTTTTTTTTTTTTTAATCACTTCTCTATTTCTCCTTCATCCATACGGCCCTCATTTGACCAGCTCCCCCAGCTCTGTCCCCGGAATTACCGGGGCTTACCTTACGCCTGGTCTGGGGGCGGTGCCTGTGGAGAGTTGGTCGCCATCCTGCCACCAGTGCCTTTTACCGCTTTTCTCCCAGTTAGTTCCCGAGGACCCCAGGAGAAGGACACATGCGTGTGGAGGCACGCATGTGCCTTACAGCTCCGGTAACGGCCCTCCTCTGCCCCCCCATTGGCCTATCACCAGTACCCTTGCTTCCACAGCCCCTCGGCCTCCACCAGGGGGTAGCTATGAGTGAGGGATGCCACCCCACCTCCCCGGAGAGGAGAGCTGCCTTTAATGGTTGCTCCATCCAGCTCCACCCGCCCCCCCATGCCAACCTCCGACGACCCAGGCTCGCTCCCGAACCTGGGTCGCCAGTGTGCTGTGAGGTGAGATGTCCAGCACCTCAGCCCTCTGTGCCACCAGGCTGGCAAGCCAGACATTTCTAAAATAGAAGCTGTAGCTAACAGCCCTGTTCTTAAAACAAAGAAACAAGTCAGGTCATTTTTAGGGCTGGCTGGTTATTATCGGAGATTTGTTCCCAACTTTGCTGAGTTAGCTACGCCCCTCACTTAACTCTTGAAAAAATGGTACCCAAATAATGTGAAATGGACCTTTTCAAGCCATTAAGGCTGCATTATGTTCAGCCTGTTTTAAGAAGGCCAGACTTTGAGAAACCATTTTTATTACAAACAGATGCATCAGAGGTAGGCCTAGGTGCAGTCCTGAGTCAAAATATAGATGGGACAGAACATCCTATTCTGTACATAAGTAGGAAGTTGCATGACAGAGAGAAATGGTACTTCACCACTGAAAAGGAATGTTTAGCAGCAAAGTGGGCCATGGAGTTCCTTATGTTTTATGTGCTAGGAACTGACTTTGTACTTATAACGGACCACAATCCTCTCTGTTGGCTTAACCAAATGAAAGATAAAAATTCCAGAATCACAAGATGGTACCTGGCACTACAGCCATTTAAATTCAAGGTGATACACAAATCTGGTAAAGAAAATAGCAATGCTGATTTTCTGTCAAGATATGGATCAGGAATTGAGGGTTCTGAAGGTTGAAAAACAAATGTATGAGTTTAAACTTTACTGTTTGCTGTACTATTATAGAAAAAGGATACTGCACATGTGCTTAATTTCTGAAAATTAAATGCTAATGTTAGTAGAAAAATTATAGAAAGTTTTGGAAATCTGATGAAACAGGTTCCCTCTTAAGGAGGGGGTGCATGTGACAGGGTTGAATAGGACCCTGTCGCAGTTGTCATGGAGAGTTTGAATGCAGGGATCTGTTCTGTTCTTTTCTGTCTCTTGTCTGTCTGGTTGCGCAACCAAATTTTCCTGTGAGACCTAGGATTTGATCACCCCAACAGTCTTGCAATTCTTTCCCTCTCACTGTCTCTCAGTCTTCCCTTGCTGTTCTGTCTTTTTCCTTCCATTGCATATCTGCTGGTATAAAACATATACAAATCATTATGTGGAAATGTAATTGATACTGGGATCCCTTTGTTTAGAAATTATATAGTGTTACTGTTGAAATGTCTCTAATCACAGGTTGAGATGATTGCAAAACGCTATTGGGAACTCAAGGGGTTAACCTGAAATGCAATTTTTAAGCCAATTTTTCAGAAGCTGTGGAAAAGGGGCCTCGGTTCTGGGATATTGTATTCCTGCCTGCACCTGCCTGAAAAATACAAGAACATTTTAGAAAAAAACAGGATGCTTGTTAAGAAGGGGGGTTGCAAAGACTTATAAAAAAAAACTGCAATTTCTTGCAGAGACAGAGATTGAAGGAAAACTCAGATGGATCTTCTCTGTTTATTCTGCCTTTGTAAATAGTTATTCTGAACAATTTTATTTTTTTATTTCATTGTTATTCATAAAACTCTTGTTGCAAATTTTACAACTGCTACTGGTTTTTCCTATGCGTCCTGACCTGTGCCTCAATGACACCGCCTCTGCCATTTCAGCCTGTGCTTGCCGATGGTTTGCAGGCTGCTGCTGAAATACTGTGAGACCCGGATGTGCTCTCAAGGGTCATGCTAGTTCGGCATTGCTGATCAGTTCCCAAAACTACAAAATGCACTGTTAGCGCTATAAAAGTCCTCAGTTCAAGTAAGAAAGTTGACACTAGTTCAAAAATAGTTGACTGTACTCAGAAAATAAAAAAAAGTTCTCTAAAATATGAACTAAGTGAGTTTGTTCATGCACACCCAACGATTATGTAGTTCTCAGCCACACTCCTGCATTACAACTCCCAGCAGCCTCCTCCTTTACCCAGACAGACATAGAGATAGTGATAAGGAAAGACATTTTTGTCCTTTAATGTCCTTCTATTTTCATAGCTCAAGAGAGGTTAGAGATAGAGAGTACTGATCTAAACCACACTGACTGGCCTTTGCCGTGTCTGCCTCCACCCGTGAACAAACTCATAACCCTCTTTTCTCTAGAACAGACGAGAGAAAAGTAGGGATGAGATCATAGGAGTTGCAGAACTAGCAGGCCTAGGGAGACAAGATGTGGATATCTCCTCAGGCATGCTGCAGGTGAAGTGGGTGAAGCCCAAAGAGAAGTGACAACGGGTACCAATTCAAAAGTTCCAACATGAAAGAAGAATAAGCCCTGCTTCTCCCTGAAACCACAGGGATGTACCCAGTCTCAGGTTAGAACGGTACATAGATTGAAAAACAAGGCATATTGCATCTTTGTAGAGACAGAGCATTTGTTCAGTGGAATTGGACTGGATACAGCCCAGGGCACATGTTGCATATAGCAACTAACAGATATACCCTAGAGGGGATATACCCATCAGGGAGAGGTAGAATAGAAAAAGATGGAGGGAAGAGGTCACCTATCACTCCATTGAAAAAATAAGTATTTTTAGGGTGTTTTGGGGGTTGGTAGGCTGGCCACAAGTGACATCCACTCCCTTTTGTTGTATTTTATTTTATTTTTTTGTTTGATGAGGGTAATACCCAAGTGATCAGCCCTCTTTTGTTCCCTTTTTTTTTTTTTAAAACAGCAGGAACTGTCACAACAGGACAATGGCAGAGAAGACAAGGAAAGTGTCTTTTGCCAGTGCCCATGTGGTGAGCTATCAGAGGCCTGCTCTCAGCTGAGTGGGGGATGGGGGTCAGACTTCTGAATCAGTGGTGAAGATGTTCTGGAAGAAATACAGGTTACTCACCTGTAACAGGAGTTCTAGGAATGGTATATGTTGTTCATCCACACTGTCTGGCAGGTATCCTTGCCGCTTTAAATCTTGCCGGAAGGTCTTCAAGCTGGCTCCTCCCACCCACCCGGGTGGTAAAACTCTCGGCTCTGCCCCATGACGCCAGATCTAGCCCGCTGGAAGCTCAGGTTGTGCGTTGAAGCCAGGAGGTCGGTTAGGATGAACAACACACCATTCCTAGAACTCCGTTACAGGTGAGAACGGTATTTCTAGGACATGGATATGTTGTTCATCCACACTGTCTGGCAGACTCCTAGCAGTTCTCCGGGAGGAGGAGGCAAGGTGCACACCCTACTTAGGTATAGAGACTGGAGAACTGAGGCCCCAAAACCAGCATCCCGGCGTGACTCAAGGTCGATGTGGTAATGGGTGATGAAGGTGTGTGCTGACTTCCAGGTAGCAGCCCTGCAGATTTCCTGGATAGGGACATCCCTGGAAGCAGCCACCGATGCAGCAGTATGGCGGGTAGAATGAGCTCTTATCCTCTGGGAGGCTCCATGCCCGCCCAACTATAGCAGAGATCTATGCAGGAGGTGACCCACCTGCCTATCGTCCGCTTGGCTGCAGGTCTGCCAGGTGCAGCTTCAGCGTAGCTGACAAACAGCTGGCAAACCTCTCCCAATTTCACCGTGCGATCCTATATATGTGAGCGCCCTTCTAGGGTCCAGAGTATGGAGCCTATATTCGGCCTCCGAGGTGTGATTGGGGTAGAACACTGGCAGAGTCAACACCTGGTTAAGGTGAAACTCCGACACCACCTTCGGAAGGAATTTCTGGTGGGGGCGCAGGACAACCTTGTCCCTGTGGAAGACCAGGTAAGGAGACTCGATGCAGAGCACCTGGAGCTCTCCCATCCTTCTGGCTGACGTGATAGCCACCAAGAAGACGGTCTTCCATGACAGGTGAGAGAGTTCACACCTGTGCATTGGTCTGAATGGCTTGCCCATGAGCTTTGCCAGTACCAGCAGTAGATCCCACGGAGGTGGAGGTTCTCGCACCGGAGGGGAAGTGTGATCAAGGCCTTTGAAAAAGCGCCAGACCACCTTCTCCTGCACCACTGACTGCTTCCCGGCCCGCACCCGATAAGCAGAGATGGCTGCCAGGTGCACCTTAAGGGTCGTCGACCTAAGCCCTTGCTGAGAAAGGGACCAAAGGTAGTCCAATATGCTCGCCAAGGAACAGAAGGAAGGGTCCAGGCCCTTGCCCTGGCACCAAATGGAAAATCTCTTCCATTTGAAGGCGTAGTATTTTCTGGTCGACTCCTTACGGGACGCCTCAACTACGTTGAGGACCTCGTCGGAAAGACCCAAGGCCTGGAACTCTAGCCGCTCAGGAACCAGGCCGTCAGGTGCAGGGATTGAAGGTCCGGATGGAATACTTTCCCCTGATTGACTGACAGTAGGTCCGGGCGAGCTGGAAGCTGCCTCGGGAGCCTGGAGTTGAGGCTGAGGAGATCTGGGTACCAGTACTGACGGGGCCAGTCTGGGGCTATCAGAATCACCTGCGCCTTGTCCCTCCTTGCTTTGAGAAGCACCTTGTGCATCAAGGGGAATGGGGGAAAGGTGTAGAAGAGGCCGGGGGTCCACGGCCTCGAGAAGGCATCCCCCTGCAGTGATCCCTGCTGAGGGGGGCGGGCATGGAACAGTCTCAGCTTCGCATTCTCCCTTGAGGCAAACAGGTCCACCTGAGGTGTGTCCCAATGGGAGAATAGATCTTGTACTACCTCTGGCAGGAGAGACCACTCGTGGGACGCAGCCCCTATCTGGCTTAAGGCATCGGCCAGGGTGTTGGAGGCTCCTGCCACATGAATGGCTAGGAGATCCGCCTCCAGGCTGCACACGAGTGACCAGAGGTGGAGAGCTTCCATGCAAAGAAGCATGGAGCGCGTCCCACCCTGGCGGTTTAGATAGTACATGGTCGTGGTATTGTCCGTCTGGACCCGGACCACTTGACCCCGAAGAAATGGAGCAAAGGCGGTGAGAGCTAGGCAGACTGCTCGGAGCTCCAGCAGGTTGATGTGGCATCGGGACTCCCGCGGGGACCAGAGGCCGTGCGCTCGGTGTTCCCCCAGATGGGCACCCCAACCCATCAGAGAGGCATCGGTCGATAGAGAGACCGTCGGCTCGGGGCGGACAAACGGGATGCCCTCCTGCAGATGAACTGGAATGGTCCACCACTGGAGAGTGTTCCACATCCCCTGGGTCACCGTCACTAGCTGGTCCAATGGATCGCAGCGTTGGGACCACTGGCTGGCCAGCCCCCACTGAAGGGGGCGCATGTTCCAGCAGGCCCAACGGACCACACTGGTACAGGCCACCATGAGACCCAGGAGGCGCAGGAAGTCCTGGGCAGGGCGCAATTGCCCAACCAGAAATGACTGGGCAAAGGAGGAAAGAACCTCGGCCCTGTCCACCGGGAGCCGTGCTCTGGCTTGAAGAGAGTCGTGCTCTGCCCCGATGAAAAGAATCACCTGCTTCGACTCGAGTTCCGACTTGGCCTCGTTGATGAGGAGGCCGACCTGAGAGCAAACCTGGAGGGCCAGATCTCTGGACAGCTCCACCTCCTGGCTGGAGGGGGCTGCTATCAGCCAATCGTTCAGGTAAGGGTAAACCTGGACCCCTCGGCGCCGCAGGAATGCTGTCACCACTGCCATGCATTTGGTGAAGAACCTGGGAGCTGGAGATAAGCCAAAGAGCATGGCTTGGAACTCGAAAAGGGATCCCTCCGCTCGAAAGTGAAGGAACCTTTGATGGGATGGATGGATAGGGACGTAAAAGAACGCGTCCTGTAGGTCCAGAGAGCAGAACCACATGCCGTGTTCCAAGGATGGTATTATCTGAGCCAGAGTGACCATCCTGAAGGTTCGAGACCTTAGGAATTTGTTTAGGTCGTGTAGATCGAGAATGGGGCACCAGCCCCCTGTCCGTTTCGGAACCAGGAAGTACCTGGACACGAACCCGGGTTTGAGGGAGGGTCCACCACCTCTTATCACCTCCTTCTCAAGGAGGAGAAGCGATGTCGGCTCGGTGAGCGACAGTGAGCTCGGACCCAAGGCCCCCCTAGGTTTGGACGCTCTGAAGGGTGGGGCCTGCTCAACTCCAGAGGCAGGCCCTTTCCTACCACTCTCAACACCCACCGGTCTGTGGTAATAGCAGACCAGGCGGAAAGAAGTACCGGAGCCGTCCCCCCACGGGGGGAACCTGGGGTGAGGTGATGAGGTTGGGGGCGACACCCCTCAACCCGTTACTGTGCAGGCTTGGAGGAGGGACTGGCCGAGGGACCACCTGGGCCTTTACCTCCCTGCTTCCTGGAGGAGGAAGCCACGGGCTTGGGTTTGGGACGCCAAGCGTGAGCCTGCTGGCCCTGGTGTTGCTGGGCGGACGTGCCGGGGGCGCAGACGGACGAAAGGGCTTGGGTTGAGGTCTGCGGCCCTTGTCCCTCTGAGCGGATGAGACCGAGTCCAAGGTGGCATTGGACTTTTCGATCCTTTGAGGTGGCCTTCCTCCAGGGCGAAGAGGTCAGTCCCAGGAAGGGACATCCGCCAATTTGTGCTGGGTATCCGCTCAGAAGGTGGATATCCTCAGCCATTGCCGAAGGCGCATAGCCACTGCGGTCGCGACTGACCTGGCGCATGAGTCTCCAATGTCCACAGCAGTCTGAAGTTGCTGCTTGACCACTGCCCTGCCCTGGTCCCGCATCTGCCTAACCGTGGTCTGCAGGTCAGCCGGGAGATGAGGGACTACCTCGTCCTGGGAGCCCAACAGGGCATGGGAGAAATGTGCCATAACCACGGCCGAGCTTGCCTGACGAAGGCCAAGGGAGGACGCAGCGTAGACTTTTCGCCCGGCATAGTCCAATTTCTTGGACTCCTTGTTGGGAGGTTTGTCCACGTCCCTAGCGATTCCGGCACGCCGGAAAACGCTGTCAGTAACTAACCCCTCGGCTGAGGGATGTTCCGCTAAACCGGACAGGGAACCGGTAAGAACAGCATACTTCCTGGCCATACTGGCCGAAGGCGCAGGGCAGGAAGCAGGGCGCTGCCAGAGCTCCAAGGCCGGGCCCACAATGGCCTCGGCCACAGGAAAGGCCTCCGTAGGGGAATCCCCTCAGCCCAATATCTCCGTGAGAGGATACTTGGCCCACTTGGATACAGGCTCGAGCTGCATCCCGGTGGACTCCGAGATGAGCCTGAGCAAACCCAGGAAGGACGAAGGGCTGTCGTCCAGAGACTGACCTCCAGAGGATTCCAAGTCCACTCACTTGGAGAAAAGGGAGGAATCGTCGTCGGACTCAGAAGAGTCTGCAAAGAGCTGCCTCGGGCCTGAGCCACCCTCCACCTGCCGAGGGCGATCGGGAGTGAGGGTGACCGACAGCCTATGGGGCAGACCCTGAGCCGACCGAGAGTTCTTGGTCGGAGCCCCAAACAGCAGCTGTGGAGGCGGAGGTTCCACCGGAATCAGTGGGGCAGCTAGTTTTGTCCGAACAACTGGCCTGAGAACAGGCTCTTCAGGTAAAACGAGGGGTTGTTTCTGCCGCTCCGGTGACAGCCACTTAATGGCCGGGGAAGGCGACGGCGTCGGCTTGTTCCTGGTCAGAAGGAGCTGTTGCCACATGAGGTCCTTGTATCGCCAACGTAACTTACGTGAAGCCTCCTCATCCGAGGAGGAGGGATGAGATGAGCGTGGTGCCGCCATCAAGGTGCCGAGACCGAGACCGCCTATGACGGCGGGATCGGCTGGACCGCGAAGAAGTCCGAGACCAAGACCAAGAACCTCGGCCTTTCCGAGGACGATGCAGGGAGGATGGTGGAACCGGCTCCTCCCTCGGCTCGGAGGGTTCACCCGAGGGCTCCGGAACCGGAGGCACTGGCAAGCCCACGGGATCCTCAACTCCCACCAGGGGAACCGGGGAGAGGGGATTTTTGGCTTCGCCGGTCGAAAACCCGTCCAACGGGTCGAGAAAGATCTCGACTGCATCGACGGGAGTCTCGGTCAACTGACCTGACGGGGACACCGTCAGACCAGTGGCCGAAGCTGAACGATCGACCGAAGTCGATGGCCGACAACTCGAGGAAAGGGACCTTTCCCGCTCCCAAGAGCGTCGACAGAGGGACTTACCCTTGTCTTTCTTTTGGACCGAGAAGAAGGTCCAGCAGATGTTGGTCCCTCTCCTCTAGTGGAGAGGGACAGACAAAGCTCCTTAAAGGAAGCTGTGTAAGAGGAACCCAGGGAGAGCGGGATAAATGCCGCGGTCAAGGAAGATGCGGCCCGTGCCACCTCCTCTTCGAGGGCGATCATCTGCTCTAGCTGATCCGCTGAGCCCGCCACCGCGGAAACCGACGACCGGGCCTCTTTTGACTTTACCGGAGGAAAACGTTTAGCGCCCCAGTTGTAAACGGGCGATACGGTCTTCGAGGACGAGGGCTGAGAAGGAAGAGCACAGGTCGCAAGCCTGCGGGTCTTGCTCAAGGCCTAAACAGTAGACACACGTGGAGTGCGGATCTGTCCGAGACATCTTCTGCCCGCAAGGGCACCGCCTAAAACCGGGAGTCGATTTGTCCATCGCAGCCGCGAGGGATAGAAGACCGAAGTCTATAATGCAAAAAACTTTTAAATTCGGAAAACCAAAGAATTAGGAACCAGTCTTATACACAGAGCGTTAAGGAGGGAACCTGAGCTTCCAAGCGGTAAGGAAGATCTGGCATCATGGGGCGGAGCTGAGAGTTTTACCACCCGGGTGGGTGGGAGGAGCCAGCTTGAAGACCTTCCGGCAAGATTTAAAGCGGCAAGGATACCTGCCAGACAGTGTGGATGAACAACATATCCATGTCCCTAGAACAACAGTTACAGTAAGTATGTAATTTTCATATCCTCCAAGAATCAATCTTCACCACTGATTGATGTATGGATCCGAGTACCAAGCTTCCCAAAAAGGAAGGAGCTGGCTCACACTGAGGGTAACAAGTACCCTAAACCATCTGTGTTGGGGAGAACACCTGAGGGCAGGTGCGCTTTATGGGTCTGATGAGACACAAGATCGGTCTGAGTCATCCACGAGGCAGGTGTACTAACATAATGCTCATGGGTTGGCCAGTAACCTACAGTTGCTCCCTTCCTTCCTCAGTTCTGTTTGCCAGGAGAGAAAACAAGTAGGAGAGAATAACAGAGAAACAAGGGTACAGACTCATAGTCCAAAGTGTTAGGAAAAGGACATAGGACATAAAATAATAAAAATAATAAAACTCAGCTACTAACTTAAAGGAAGTAAGGGTTGGGCCTAGATGGCACAGGGGTAGTGGGTGTAAGGGATTAAACCTATTCCAGCCAGCAGGACAGAAAGGTGAAGGGAGGGGGAAGCAGCCCTGGCATATAGCTCTGGTTGGTACAAGACAGACCAGGGAAATCTCTGTAAGGTTAGTATGACAGAATGACAATGTAGAAGGGGCTTCTTTTCCAAGATGACAAGAACTGGAGAAATTAAACCAAAAATCCAAAAGCCAGATAGTAGGTGAGAATGGACAGAGTCCAAGAGCACACATACTATCTTTCTGCCACTCCAAAGGAGTGAGAAGAATAAAAAGAAGGAAAGTATGCAGGAGAATAAAATAGTCCCTTGATAGTATGAGTTCAGCACCCTATGCAAGGCCAGGGGTGCCAACTGGGACAGGTGAAGCCATGAAAAGCAGACTGTTATTCCCACCAGCCTGAAAGCTACCTCGCTGGTGTCGTATGATACCCTCACTTGTTGAATCACCAACTCCAGGCCATAGGTGGAAAGGTAACTGGCCTGCCTGGTTGCCTTACAATCTGGCATGGATCCTAAGAGGTGACTCAGCATCATCCCCAGGTGCTTACCATAGGCTGCCTGCTGTGCCAAGATGCACAACACAGTGTGTGCCTCTGTGAAAATTTTTTGCCCAAGGCATCAATCTCCACAGAGTTGGGGTTGGGGGTGTGGGGTCATGCACCAGATGCTCAGGCCTAGAGGGGGTCTGCAGCACCAGACTTCCTGAGGTGGGGTGAGAGATAACACCTGGAGACTCTGCAGGAGTGCAATATCTGTGCTAGACATGCCTGGGGGCTGGAAAAGGGGTAAAGGGACAGAGCCAAACATTCCTGATGCCTCTGTAAAGGGCTGGTGCCACAGAGAGATGACAGAATTGGCATCACTGAAACTCCAAGGAATGACGGCACCTGGGATGCAGTATTCTGCCTACAAAAATGGAAGAATATTCAACTCCTGCATCATCTTCATCAAGAACTGCTGGTACTGGGAGTACTCAGCATCACAGGAGAGATGGACTGAAAAATCTTCTTCCTTAGAGAAGGAAGCAGGAGAGAAGGACCTAGATCCAGGCAATGGCAATGCAGGGCCATCAGGCCTGAAATGAGCCTGGTCTGCTTTAAGGTGGTACTGGCGGAATACACCAGCCATCAACCTGATATGATCCCAGGTGAAGGGCCCTAGGGGACTGAAATTACCTGGAAGAGCAGGGGAGAGGGGCAGAGGAGGGGGAGGAGGGTCATGGATGACCATGCCATATCCTTTGCCAGGGCTGTGAGAATGCTTGGAGAACCTTACCCAGAGGGTGGGCCTGGCAAATTCACCTGTCTATAACTGATCAACATCAATAGACCAGTCCAGATGGTGCTCTTGGGGGGGGACCGTCCTGTGGGGAGAAGGGAGGCAGATAGGTCCCACAGGGCAGCCCCAGTCCCCACCGGTGACAGGGCCAGCAAGTTCTAGAAAGAAGCTAGGCAGCAGGTTAGTACTGGGGCCCCCACTAGAGCTGCCACCAGCACTGGACAAGGGGCCAGCTCCAGGCCTAGTGCCATGCCCTAACCTCTCGCCAGGGCTGACAGTGCCTCATCAGACCAAGCCCCCACATTCAAGCCAGGAGCACTCCCAAAGTTGACCCCAGATCTGGCACTGCCAATGGCATCAGAACCAGATCTGGTAACAGAAACATCACTGGAACCCAAACCGGCGACATGAGCAGCACCAGAAAGAGACCCAACACCACACCTTGAGCCATGCCAAGGCATTTACCAACACTCTAGGCTCAGAACCAAGCCCAAGAGGGTCTCCATCCTCACCGGCTCTGTCCTCAGGCCCAAGGTTGGGCTCATCATCCTCCCCAAGGCCACAAGATCACTCAGGAGAAGAAATATCAATGATCTGAGGGTCCGAGACAGGGCAGGATCCAGAAACCTTCCCTCTCCTGGCACCATGAGCAGTGCTAGAAAGGGGCCTGGTCTTGTGGCCAGCCCTGCTTTCCTCACTGGTACTAGTCTTAGTAGCAGGAGCTGATATGGCAAGAGGACACAACACTGAGGTGTCCACCAGAGGAGATGAGCCTATAGCTTCAGTCTCATCACTAGGGCAGGGGTCTGCTGCCCTGAAGGGCCAATGGACTGAGGGGGTATTCAGTCTGCCCCCAGAAGAAAGACAACTGTCCACCAGACCTCCCTCAGGACCTCCAATGTCTCGGTGAGGTGAGTGTGGGAGTGGGCCCTGGACTTCCTCAGTACCACAGATCCTGGGAAGAGTCTCAGGGAAAAAGCACAGGAATGTCACCTTGGCGTCCCTTGTGCAATGTCTGCATCAGAAGGAGGGAGGATCATTGCCCCAACTCCATGCATGCTTCTCAAGCATGGCTGCATTTCATGGGGAAGCAGGGACTGCACCTGTTCAAGTTGTGGTTGGCACCAAGGCAGGTCCAGCACTCATAATGCTGGTTCCAGACAGCAGTATGATCCTCACAGAAACACCAACAAATGGGGGGAGGGGGGCTGCCCTTATCCTTCTTCTTGGCCTTTATACTATCCTTGGGACCTGGCATGATGACACAGAAAAATAACTAAAAAACTAATTGAGAAAAGGTTAGGCTTCAACTAGAATGTTAAACAACACTGAAAACAAAACTTGGTGCAGAGAAAAACGGCATAGCACTAAGACCACAGAGAACTGAGGAAGATGTGGTGCAGTTTTGATGACTGAGGCTCCCACAGTGTGCACCCGGCAGTAAGAAAAACAGGATAGAGGAAGGAAGTGGGCCAGCATTGGTTATTGGCCAACCCACGAGAGTGACATCAGTGCATCTGCTTCGTGGGTGGCACCATCATTAACACTGGTCCTCTCCTAGGCTGCAAAGACTTTCCTTTTGCTGGGTATTACTGCCTCTGGCTTACATTCATAAGTGGGACTAAATGGTGAAAACTGATTCTTGTAAGATCACTTGCTCCTGAGTGGTCCTACTACCTCTGGCCCCAGATCTCTACTTGTGAATCAATGGTGAAGATATTCTGGAAGATCAACACTTACTGTAAGTAAATAATTTTCATTTCTCACCCTCCTCTGAATTACCTTGAGCTGGTTTATATTCTTTTTCAGGTATTACACACCATATTCCAGGTGTGGATCTGTACAGTGGCAATATAACCTCCTCCCATCTGCTTGTGAGCTCTCTAGCAATACAGTCTAGTATTCTGTTTGCCTTGCCACTGCCTTCCTACACTCTGTAGCCTGTTTAAGGTCGCTGGTGATGGCTATCCCTAAGCCCTTTCCTCCTCTAATTCAGTGACCATGACCCCCCTGCAACCGTATTCTGCCCTCAAGTTCTTCTTTCTTACTGTGCATGACCTTGCACTTCTTCGCATTGAACCCCAGCTGCCAGATAACTGATAACCACTCCAGCTTCACCTGGTCCTCCTTTAGGTCCTGCAACCATTTATCTGTGTCCACCCTCCCACAGAGCTTGGTGTCATTCACAAAGAGGAAGATCTAGCCTTTAATGCCATCTTCAGTGTCA
Source organism: Neoceratodus forsteri (assembly GCA_016271365.2). NCBI lineage: Eukaryota > Metazoa > Chordata > Ceratodontiformes > Ceratodontidae > Neoceratodus > Neoceratodus forsteri. The sequence goes on from CM057450.1 coordinate 1,405,889,435, forward strand.
TTAATGAACACATCATACAGCAATGGGCCAAGCACTATGCCCTGCCGGACACCACTTGTAACATCTCTTGTACCTGACAGCCCCCCTCCACCCATCCTCTGGGTCCTACCACTAATCCAGTTGCCAGCCACATGGTTAATTTGCTTCAGGCTCCTAGGTCTTCCAACTTCCTGTGGGGCACTGAGGTGAAGGATTTTTTTTTAATATGTATCATGTTTATTGATCAGTGATAAGCTTTTACAATTTTCGTCATACAAAATAACAATATTAAATAAGAAGACAGTATTAAACTAAAATAGGATGCAATTGTTTCACCTCCCGGATCCTTAAAACATTTAATAATATACCCATAAGCATATGAGAGAGATTAAAATGGGAACAAACATGTTCCTGACACTGTATAGTTTGAAGATTCATAAAAAGTGAGAATAAGGTTTCAGAAAACATGCATCCAAGTCATATTACAATTTTACAGTTTGCAGATAGCCCCACATGTCTATCCAAGATACACTTATCTCTGGTAATTTATAAAGACAATATAATCTGGTCCAGAGGGAGACTGAGTTGTGCAAGTATCAGGCCCAACCAGATATTTATTTTCATAGAATATAAGGGACAGACTAACGTAATATGTTTGAGGTCATCTTCCAGATTAATTCCACATTTGCAACGAGGGTTCAATACCCCTGGATGCTTCTGTTTGAAAAATATATAATTAGCATTATATAGTTCCATCCTGAAGCTGTTTACCACCCTTCTAGCAACCGGATCTGTTTGGATTGTTAAACAGTCTTCAAGAAAATGTTTGTTTTTTAATTTGCTATACCACTGATAATTATTAAGTGTGGTTATTCTTGATAAAACTTTTTTGATGGCAATATCCCTTATTTGGTTTTTGATCTGAAGAATAATCTCATCAATTGGCCTAATGTATATTGTATAGAAAACATGCCAATCCTGATGGAAAAATAATTCATTTAATAATTTTAGTCATAGGAAACAGGAAACCCTTTCTGGAATAGTCTATTTTTTCTTCTAGACATTGTCTAGGAAGACGATCTTCTGAAAGGAGAAACATTTTTAGGAGAAAAAATAATTTGTTTTTTCCATAAGGGGGGTGGTCAATGATATTTGACCTAATTCAAATCTTAATACCTCAGCCAGTACTAACTGTGATGCTTCCAGAATATAACAATACATTTTGTTCAATAAGACTTCCAGCTTGTTTAGATTAGCAGAAGACCATATTTCTGCTGCATATAATATGCGTAGTTGGATTTTTGCATTTATAACTTTAAGTATACCCCTAATGAAGCCCTTGCCCAGTCTAGCATTAAATCATTTAAAGGCATTAAAGGTTGTTTGAAGTTTCATTTCCATCAGCTGAGTATGATTTTTCCAGCGGCAGCTTTCAGAAAATCTGACCCCAAGATACTCAAAATACTTTTCTGTACCCAACTTCTGTTTGTTAATGAATAAAGTCAGATTTCTATTTTTCTTTTTACTGAAAACAACCATTTTTGTTTTGTTTATATTAATAGTTCACCTGCTTTCTAAGCATAATTTAGAAAAATGCCCCACCTTCTTCTGCAATCCCAAGAATGAAGTGGAACTCAAAAGTATGATAAGCAAGACAGGAACATTTTCTATTGGCTATTACTGGTGAATGTATTGGTGACTGCTCTATCTGGTCTACTATATGATTTATATACAAATTGAATAAGGTGGGGCGCTGTAGACAGCCCAGATGGACTCCCAGATTTGTTTTGATTGAAGTAGTAACCCCCTTCCTGGTTATACTGAACCTTAGAAAACATAGACTTTGACGGCAGATAAGGACCTTTTGGCCCACATAATCTGCCCATTTCCCTGCCTACTGGATAAGCTGCAGGTTCTAGTTAACCAACAGCCTATTTCCTCCTAACCCCCCTCGCTATAATTGCTTTGTGTCTATCCCATGCATTCTTGAATTCCCCCACTGTTTCTGACCTCACGACCTCCTCAGGAAAGCAGTTCCATGCGTTTACCACCCTCTCCGTGAAAAAATACTTCCTCACGTTGCCCCTGAGCCATCCCCCATCTTCAAATTGTGCCCCTTAGTTCTTGCACATCTCTTTTTCTGAAAGATGCTCCCTTAAGTCCAAGTGTCCTGATGTAACCCTATCAGAATTTTCAACAGATCTGGGTCAGTATTTAATGCTTGAAGTTTTTGCCATAATAATTTACGACTTATTCCATCAAATGCCAATTTTAAATCACTGAAACAACAAAAACGTTTGGAATTTTTTATGTTAACATGTTTCCAAATTAGATGGGACAACACATAATAGTGTTGAATCATTGACCTATCACTTCTAAAACCATTCTGAACTTCATTAAGAAGACTGTTTTCCGAGATCCAGGCCTGAAGCCTAGTTAGAATTATTTTAGAGAAAATTTTCTGTGAGGTATCAATCAACTTGATAGGACTATACATGCTTGGGTCTCTCAGAAGTCCTTTTTCAAATATAAGAAAAATAATACTACCTGTCCAACTTGGAGGAAAATCTCCTTTTTGTACGAAAACATTAAAAATGATCAAAAATATCAGAAGCTACCAACCAGCAAAAGACTTATAAATACCTGACGAGACTAGAGCAGAACCCGGAGCCTTATTTGAAGACATAGAATAAATGGCATGAATTATTTCTTCTCTAGAGATGCAGAAAGATCTGGGGGAAAACTGAACGTTATGTTCTGAAGTTTCATATTCTAAGTAAAAGTTATTTAACTCTTCCTCAGCAGAAAAATAAAGACTGTGAAAGTGTGCTTCCCAATTTAAGGGAATTACATAAGCTTCTACTGATCCGGTATACTGGTTGTAACCGTGACTAACCAGGGACCAAAAAGCCTTACAGTCTATTTTTTTTTTTAAACAGTACCTCGCAATTTTTCCCACGTAACTTGATATTTATTTATCTCCTTTTCTAACATTTCCTGAAGCCTTTCCTAGCTCTATTAAGGATGTTCAGATTTGCTCTTAGAGGGCATCTCTTACAGTATCGTGCTTGCCTATTTAGGCTACTTTTAGCCTTTTTTGCAGACCTTGTTAAACCATGTTTCATTAAATGGGCTAGTGTTTTTGTTGGTTCTGCAAAAAAGGTTTAATGTAATCAATAATTCTGTCCATTTGTTATATGCTATCTTAATATCATTATTTTACATAAAGGTGTTCCACAATGATAAATGATCTGAGTAGAATAATTCTGAGACCAAGTCCACTGTCCCCCTCCTATCTAATTCTTTTTAAGTTAAGGATTTCGAGGCCATCAGTGTTTAATCTATTCTTACCAACATCTGTATAGCCCATAATTTGCCAATGGGTTAGTAGAGAAAAGTGAGCAGGGTCCAGTCAATCCAAAATTACCAGATCTTTAAAGAATTTTAAAGCATCCATGTTGGTCCATATCAGGTCAATCACAGATGAACCAAAGTGACAGGTCAAGCTAACCCCCAGGTCCACTAGGGGAGGAACATTTGGTGATAGATGCTCCTCCTTCCCCTTCTACTAAGCCAGAAGATGGGAGAGAAATGAAAATTATGTACCTACCGTAATTATGATCTTTCTGTGTATCTTCACCATTCATCACAGATGGGTAGCTGGCCGGAGGTCAGGACCCATGAGGCTTTTTGTTCCAAAGGGGTGGCGGGCCGACACACCGTGGCGCCACCCTCGGGCCGGCGCACTCGTGGTGCTCGCGGGTTGGCCTGACCACTGCGTCGACTCCGCCTGCCTGCCAGTTCTGAGTCACCGGAGAGGTAAGAGGGAGGGATGGAGAGTGGGACAAGAGAGTCCAAGGGACAGAAAAGGGAAAGGATGTATGAACTAAAGGAGAAATAATGACTGAGAGGACAACAGAGAAGAGGTTAGAAACTAAAGGGGATTGGGAGGGGCCCCAATCTCTGGAAGTGGAAGAAGGGAAGGGTAGGGTGGGTAAAGAATTTAGGAGAGAGGGGAGAAGTATAAGATATCCGAGACCCTGGTCCGTCTCCAGATTGTATAGAACTGCAAGGAGTAGCAAAGCTTTCTGACAGCATTCAAGGCATAGAATAACTGGCAAATACTCCAGAAAGCAGAGTTGGCTATTCTGGAAGAAGGACAGGATACAGGGATTCAGTACTCTCTCAAGAAAAGATGTTTGGTGAAAAAAGGTTTGTTTTTTTTTTTTCCTAGGAGAAATAGGTTGGATGGAAACAGGGAGGAGGAGAAAAGGAGGGCAACTACCAACTCCCACCCCACAGAGGTGGAGACAAGGTACTAGAGAAGGAGTGAAGCTTGAGCTATCCACTCTTCCTGGAAAAATACTCCCCTGTGTGTCCCTACTTTACCCCATTCCTAAGGAGGAGAGGGGGAGTCACAGAGAGGAAGGGGGACCCAGAGACTGAGGCCCCAGGGGGATGGTGGGTGGGGTTGTGATGAATGGTGAAGATACAGAGAAGGATCATCATTACGGTAGGTACATAATTTTCATATCTTATCTGTGTCAATCTTCACCATTCATCACAGATGGGTGAGTACCAAGCCAACCCAAAGGGGGTTGTTTCTTTACACCCTAAGGGACAAAGTCCCTTAGCCCTCAGTGGGTGACACACTACGGGGGGGGAACCTTCAGGGCATGGAGAGCCGAGTGGGGGAGAGAGGCGGAGTTCCCCGGAGGGGGAAGGAAGTTGCCCCGACAAGCGCCATCTCACTCTGCGGGAGAAAAGGTAGGTTCCCTGGTGGGCGGAGTTAATCACCCTATGCCGGGCCAAGGGTGACAACCGGGAAAGACATAGCCATGCCGACCGCCTAGTGCAGATCACTGTCCCTACGACCCTGGTAGCTACCTCATTGGCATCGTAAGATGCCCTCGCTTGGTGCCTTGCTAGCTCCAGGCCACGTGCAGAGAGTGCGATGGCTTGTCTGGTTTACTCTGTGTCAGGCAATGAGGCTAGGAGCTGACCTAGCCTGGACCACAAGAACCTGTTGTAGACTGTGTAGTGGGCCTGATGTACAGAGATGGAGAGAAGTAACCGTGCTGAGTAGAAAGTCCTCCTACCCCAGAAATCAAAATCCGAGGAGTCTTGATCTGGGGGCCGGTCACGGTGAAGGGCGCAAAGCCCATCAGGAGTATCCAATTGCATCAAACCAGACTGTGGATGAGGCATGGAACCTGGAGACTCCAGGGGTGTGCAATACCTCTGGCTGAGATCCTTAGGGGCAGGAACTCCGGAGAAGGGCCTCTGCCAGGAACGTAACAATGCCTCCCAAAGGGAGCCGGCCAGGGCGGCACCACAAGGGTGGCCTCGCCAAAAATCACCTAGAAAGGCGTGCGCCACATGTTCAGGATTGCTGACAGTGGAAGGAGAAAGGTGCAAATCCTCCAACATCCTCACGAGGAATCGCTGATACTCAGAGAGATCAGCAGCCAGAGAGATGTGGACAGAGGGTTCCTCTCCCCCTGAAGAGGGGGATGAGGAGCTGAAGGTCACCATCTGTTCAGTGGGTGGCTGCACGGGGGTAGGTTGAAAAACCTGGCTGTCCATTGCCCTAACATAAGCAGGGAACCGGGCAGCCACCGCTCTGAACTGCTCCCAGGTGAGAGGGCCACTAGGACTGAGGCTGCCTGGGAGCGCAGAAAAGTGTGGCAGAGGGATAGGGGCAGAGCCGAGAAGAGATGTTGGCTGACCTCCGCCTGGGCTAAGGAGCAGACCATGGGCACCCATGGAAGAAGGTGCCCCAGAAGACCCCACAGCCGACAGCTGCACAACCACATCGGTACTGCCTTGGCTGCGCCCGGAAGAATCCCCCCAGTGAGGCGACCGGGGCCATAAAGATCCAGAAGGACGGTCTCCTGCCTCAAAAGAATGGGACTCCCTCAAAGAGACCACGGAGGAAGAGTGGAAATCTGCACTACGGCTTCTCCCGGGGCCCAGGCGGACCCCAGAAAAAGGCCGGCGCGCTGACCCCACATTCCTCGACCCCTCGGAGTCCGAAAGAGTCCTCCTCCTCGAGAGGGCCAGCCTAGGTAGCTGGCATCTCTGGGCAGCCACCGAAGGGGATACCCAGGGAGCAGTACCCTCCCCCCCTGCAGGTGCTCCGATGGGCCCCAAAGTCGGGCGATCAAGGCACACCACCGGAGGGGGTACCACAACTGAGGGATCGGTGAACCCACCAAGACCAGGCTGCAGAGCTATGGTGGTGCGCACCACTGCCTGCTGGTCAGCACCACTGACCCTAGTCTTGGTAGCCACCGACCTCATCTCAGAAGGGGGCTGGCTCCGACTGGTCGAAGAGACCACCGTGCTGCCCACGTCAGCATCCAACCCCGAGGGGCGAGACTGCACGTCCGACTCAGAGCTCGACTCCATCTCTGAGGAGGTAGAGTCCGAGGCCTTGAGCCAAACCGTAGGAGGGCGGGCAGAACCATCCCTACCACCAGGCCTGGAGACCACCGCTGTGCCCGAGTCTGTGCCAGTGCCCCCCGCAACCCCGTGAGCAGGATCCGCGGGAGGCATGGCCCCAGCCTGAGCCAGGGATCCAGAGCCAGGACCAGTCGCAGTACCATCCGGTCCCACAGCGCCAGGAGCGGCACCAAGGACAGGGACGGCGCAGACGACAGTCCTGGCGGTACCAGCGGCGCTGAGGACCGTGGCAGCACCATCAATAGCCCCAAAGGTGGAGACAGCACCAAGCATGGCCCTGCCTGGCCTCTGAGTGCCGCTTGGGTGGCGCCATGGATGGCACCGACTGATGGAACCGAAGGCCCCACAGCGCCGAGCCTCGAGGGCACGGTGCCATGCTCAACCTCGGCGCTGAGGTGAGACATGGTGAAGGACAATGTCGCAGTGGATCTCATGGTGCTGCAAACAGTGTCGGCACCACGAACGGCATCGACAGAGCCCACGGTGAGGCGCGACAAGTTGGCACCAACGACAGCTCCGTCAGGGCCCATGGCGCCGTGAACAGTGCCGAGGACTCTGATGGTGCTGGCCAACGGCGTTGAGGACGGCACCGACCTGGGCCTTCCGAGCTGTGGGAATGACACTGGGGGAGCCTTCACCCCCGAAGGGGCAATTGCCATGGCGGCACCTCCCGCTGGCTCCCGGGAAGGAGCGGGACGGGCCTCCTGTGCCACGGAAGAAGCCTCAGCAATGGCTAGGCTACAAGTAGCCGAGGCTCCCTCCTCCTCGGTCTGTATAGAACTGGGAGGGGACCCGGAGGAAAGGCCGAGAGAGCGTGGCTTGGCCCGACGAGTGCGAACCCAACCCCCGAAAGTCGGCGGAGCTCGCCCCACTTTCCACGTGTATTGTTCGAGGACCCGGCGGTCCATGGAGAAGCAGGCATCGCATGAGTCCTTGTCGTGAAGCGGGCCAAGACACGAGAGACACCGGTCGTGCTGGTCGGTGACGGAGAATTTTCGGCCGCATGGGCACCGTCGCATGGGGGGCCGACCCTTCTTCGAAGATTTCTTGCCCTCCGACCAAGACATGACCTACGGAAAAAAACACTAAAACAGACTCGACATCGTGAAAATTCAAAAAATAAGGAAAGATCTTACCAAGTGACGTCGAGTAGAGGCAGAAAACAGAACCGGCAGGAGACCGACGGACTTGACGCGGAAGGATTGGATTGAAACAGGCCTAAGATTTACTTCAAAGCTTCCCACAAGGCAACCTCTACGGCGGAAGATGAAGAACTGGCAGGCAGGCGGAGTCGACACAGCCTAACGGCCAACCCGCGAGCGCTACGCAGTGCGTCGGCCTCGGCGGCGCCGATGGTGTGTCGGCTCCGCCTACCCCTTTTTAAAAAAAAGCTCCTGCGGGGTCCTGACCTCCGGCCAGATACCCATCTGTGATGAATGGTGAAGATTGACACAGATAAGATCTTGTCTTCCTGTCGGAGTTCACCACGACACTCAAGGGGAAAGTCCTATATTTAGCACCACTGGGGAGGTGACATTAATAGGTAAAGGAGACCTCAAGGAGGTTCCTGAACCTTGAAGTCCAAAGGGACTTTGAGCGAACAAGGGACCCAGGAGAGGGTTCTCTTGCAATTTGGAAAAAGAAGAAAAACCAAACAGAGAGGTCCCCGGCACTATAATCTCAGCAGAGAGGTTCAGACAAAGGCAAGACCTGCAAGGGTAGCCCGAGGTAGAACTCACAGACAGGAGGCCTGAAGATCTCCCCTACTGAGAAGATGGGCCAGGGGAGCAAAGAAAAAGGAGGGCAAGAGCTCCTGCTAGTCCTCCCTTTCTAGAGCGGGACCCTGGTGCTTCAAAGAAGTGACAGGGAACTAGGAGGCATCAGTGGAACTTCACCCACAATTGGCCTCAAATGGGGGGGAAGGCAAGCAGGGAGGAGGCACTTCCCAGAAGCTGATCCCAAGAAGGGATGGTGGGTGACAAGCAGTGATGAATGGTGAAGATATACAGTAAGATCAAGAATTATGGTAGGTACGTAATTTTCATATCTTAACTGTATCAAACTTCACCATTCATCACTGGTAGGTGAGTACCAAGCCCACAAAGTGGTACCTGTACCTCTGTAAAGGTTGGACAACCTTCAGCCCCCTAGTGAGGGACTCATGAGGGGAGAGGGCCCCTCATGGGTCTGGCCAGACCCGCTACTGTTTAGTGCCAGGAATGGGCTCCTGACCTACAGGAGAGGGAGGGAGGGAGCCCCTATATTTCCCACCTGGCTCTTTGGGAGAAAAACCGCCACCCCCCCAGAATGGCGAGGCAGTCACCCTACACCATGCCAAGGGTGACAACCGGGAGAGGCGAAGACATCCCATCTGCCCAATCCTATAACCCTGGAGGCAACTGTGTTGGCATCCGTGACTGATTCCTCGCTAGTTCCAGGCCTCTTGTGGAAATGGCAATGGCTCGTTTGGTTGCCTCTCAATCAGGCAAGGCCACTAGGATTTTCCCCCCAATGTGGCCCACAAATACCTCTCATTGGCCACCATGTGTGCCTGATGAACAGCAATGGACGACAAGAGACGTACCGAGGTGAAAACTCTCCTGCCCCAGCAGTCGAACTCTGCAGAATCCACATCTGGGTAATGGCCTCTTGTCAGGTGCCAACACCCAGAAGGGGTGTACAGCCCCTCCAAGTCTGATGTGGGATTAGCAAAGTTCCTGGGGACCCCAGAGGAGTGCAATACCTGCACTGGCAGTCCCCAGGGGTTGGGGAAGCAGGCGACTGGCAGACATTGCATGACTCCTTCTTAAAGGGCCTATGCCATGGAGGGATCACTAAGGATTCCTGGCTGTACTCCCCAAAAAACACCATAGTCGCACACACACAGAATTGTGTTGAGAGACTAGGGTAAGATTGAGCTGTTCCATCATTGTCAACAGGAGAAGTCTCTTCCTCAGAGAAGGAAGCTGACGAAGTGGAAAGGCTCTGTATAAGGAATGATGGTACATGAAGACAAGATGCGATCACCATCTCATCCATGACCCTGTAAAACACTGGGAAAGCATTCGCCATGGCCCTATACTGCTCCCAGGTGAAAGGCCATATAGGACCAGAAAGACCCAGGAGAAAAGGGGGAGGAGGAGGCAGAGAGGAAGAAGGATGGGCCGAATGGTCCTGGGAGACCAGGCATCCTCTGCCAGGGCTGTGGGAACAAGCGGGGGACCCCTCTGAAGCAAGGGAGATGCGCTGCTCAGACCCCAGCTGATGCTCAAACCTCCCTGAGCCAGCAAGGGGAAGCCCACAGGAGAAGACCCCTGGTGGAGAGAATGGAGCCGAGCAAATCCAGCAGGGTGGTCTCTTTCCCCAAACATCGCAGGACTCTGTTCCCCAGAGGAGGAGGGGATACCCAGCCCAGCCTTCTGACTCCGGCCCGGAGTGACCAATGTTACCAGAGCAGAGCAGGAGATAGGCAGGGCCCCTGACCCCTCCCCCCAGAGAGGGCCGAGACCTGCCCCTCGAGCGAGGTCCCACTATGGCAACCGCTCTTAAGGAAGAGGGAGAGAAAAGTCAGCACCAGGGTCGGCCTCTGACTCCCCTTCCAACTCTGTGTCAGCACAGAAGAGCAATTTGGCACCAAAATCAGCCTCCTCTATGGAAATGGCACCTAAAGCAGTGCCGTCACTGAGAGCAGTACCAACCATGGCACTGGAGCTGGCCACCGCACTGATGTCGACGCCAGCCCCAAAAATGGCACCACCGACATCGATGCTGATCTTAGTGTCAACCTCAGAGGCAGCACTGACCCCAGGGATGACACTAATATTTGAAATGGCACCATCCAGAGCACAGACAGCAAGTGCAGCACCAACCACAGGGCCATTGTCAGACATGGCACTGACCACAGTGCCATCTTTGTCACCCAAGATGGCGCCACTGGCAGCACCGGTGTCCTCCGTGGCGCTGAGCATGGCACCAACAGAAGAAAGGGTGGGGACATGAACGGAGTCAGTTCTAAGACCAGAACTCACAGATGATGACCTTAAGGGCATCCTAGGGAGCGACCGTTGCTCGGGAGAGCTCGGTTGCCAATCCGTATCAGCCTGATCATGATCTGAATATGAGGAGGAGAGCAGTGTGATTCTGAGAGGCAACTCCAGCCAGTCTACCTGTCCCAGCAATGAGAGTAGTGTTGGAAGGGGACTCAGTGGCACCAGAGGGTCGACCCTGCTCACTGACACCGGAATCGGTGTCAGAAGCCAAGACTACACCCCCAAAGGCTTTGAAGGGACAACCAATGCAGGCCCTGCATGTAGCTGAGGCCTCGACACCGGGGTCATCCGGTTCCCCCAAGGGGAACCGGGCCTTGAGCAATCCACGGCTGCCCCCCCCCAGAAGAGGCCAACCATTCCCCGACCGCTCAACCAGGCGTCCGGGCTCAGCGAGACCTGAGCCAACAGAGGCCTGCTCTCCTCAGTGCATGCAGCAGTGGGGGAAGGCCCAGGGGAAGGGCCTAAGGACCTTACCTTAGTGGAAAAAAAAGAAAGAGACTTGACGCCATAAAAACACTAGTTAAGAAAATGACACCAAATGCGGCATCGGCAAGTACGGCATCAAGTATGCAACAGACGAGCAGAAAATGGTAGTTGAGGAGTGTCATGTAGACTTCCTGCTGTCCCACATAGTCCGAGCCGCAGCTTTGATGGCAGGAAAAGCAGAATTAAGGTTACTGGCCAGCCTGCAAGCACCACACAATGCATCAGCCTTGAGGGCAGTGCCATCCCCGACGTTGCCCCTACTCCTAGGAAAAAAGTTTTTTAAGTTAAAAAGCTTCCCATGGGGTCCTAGCACCTCCAGCGTAGTACCCAACAGTGATGAATGGTGAAGACTGTTACAGATAAGATCAGTGTCTTCACAGCCCAAATGAAACAAGGGAGGTGAAGACAAGGAAACAGAGAGCACGAGCTCAGGGGGTGATGGGTGGGTGGCCGTGTGAATAAATGGTGAAGATGGCCCAAGAATTATGTACAAAATTTCATGTCTTCCTGGACCGTATCTTCACCATTCATTCACACTGCTGGGTAAGAGTACCAAGCTCAGACAAAAAAATCCCCCAAGCCGGGCAGTAGGAGACAGAGCTCACCCACAGCAGAAGTCCATTAAGGATTGTCCTGCCAATGGAAGCGTGCTGCCTGGCATGGACATCCAAGGCACTGTACTGTATGAAAGTATGCACTGAACTCCAAGTGGCCACTTTGCAAATATCAGCAATGGGGACAGAGAGGATTTCAACCAAGGACTGTCATCGAGGCACAGATCAGGAAGCACAGGGAAAACCCAGGAGCAGTTGTAAAAATCACCAAAACTTTATTTATTGTAGCAGTAACATAAAATAAAATAAACCTGTTCAGAATAACTATGTACAGAAGCAAAAATAAAATCTTTTTTCTAAAAAAAATCTGTCTTGCAGTTCAGCTTAGCTGTTTTTATAAGTCTTTTTTAACCCCCATCCTTTGCAAGCATCCTCTTCTTTGTAAATTTCAGGAGCTGCTAGAACATTAGAACTTCCTGAGGTCCCCAGAGCAACTGCAAAAGGCTCAGGCATTTGCACCCAAGTAACCTCTAGCTTTTTACAGTTATTTGAAATTATAAATATATACATTTCAACAGTAACACAATTTTCTAAACAAAAGTGATCCCAATATCAGCTACATTTCCATACATTGATTCTCATATATTTTATATGTAAGCAATAATACCCACCAGGGTGGGTGGTACTGGAAATACCGGACTGCCCAAGGGCGTAATGAGGCCAGACACCACAGGCGGAGGGCCTTATAGCCCCTGGAAGGTCTGATATTTCCCAATACCGCCCACCCTAGAGGTTATTATTGCGCTTAGAAAATGGGCACTTTGAAAAAAAATAATTAAAAAAATGGTTAGTGAAAAAATTGTTTAAAATAAGTTTTTAAATAAAACAGTTCCTCCGTCTGCATTACAGTGATGGAGTTTTATCCTTCTTGATACTCTAAAATGAAACAAAAAACAAACTAGGCAGTATGGACTAACCATCTCCACAGCAAGAGTTAGTTTATGGATTTGGATCTCCCCTTTCATCCGTGCATAAAGTGGGTAGATTTTGGAGTTTTTGATGTAGTTAGAAAAAACATTTTGCAGAAGATCGGTGACGAGGCTCACCCCAATGATTGTTGAATGTGATCCCCTTTGCTCCAACCTTCACTGTTTTGGTTTAAAATTTACATTTAATCATTCAGCTACTATGGTGGGGAATAAATTTTGTTGCATATCGATCGGGTGGGTAGCTGAACTAGAAGAGCAGCTGGAATGGTCTTTGCCACTAATTACTGCTTGGTTGGTCTTTTCCTTAAGCCTGATCGGGGCGAAGAGATAGCTGAGAAGAGCAGAGCAGCGGGATAGGGCAAGATGTCAAGGAGAAGATTTGGACAGGGTAACCCTGCTACAAATGAGGCTTGAATTTGGTATTTTCTTAATTTTAGTACTTTTGTCCAGTAAATATGGAGCTATGGCAAGCCAGGGAGAAGTTAGGAGAACCTTGTGATAGTAGCGCCGAGCACGCGGTTGTGCTGCCAATGTTCATTTGACAAAAAATACTATTGCCTTTTTTTCTCGCCACTGCATGGGAACAGCACATGATGACAGTTTACTCTTTTTTTTTTTACATTTCACAAGAAATAGCACTGTGGGGGCGGGGACTAGCCATCAGTCCTTCTGTCACTTGGTAAGCAAGGGAGAGAAATGGTCTGCTGTGCGGCGGCAATAGCATGGTGTCTGACTCCAGCATGATAGGAAAGGGTACACTCAGCTGATGAGCTACAGCATGGAAGGTTGAGCGAACTGGCAGCAAAATGAAAAAAATTTCAAGTGTAAAAGCAGGTACAGATCTGTGTTTTCTTCTTGCTGTGATGTGCAGTTTTGAGAAGGAGTATAGTTTTACATCTGATGGTATTGCAGAAAATCGGGCCTAATAGCTGTGGCAGCACTTCAGTAAGTGGGACTTCCAGGAGATGGAGATGTGCTGCTGGCTATTTTCACGATCTGCTAGATGGGCCAGCTTTTCAGGCAGCAGGACTGCTTTTTTTAAAAGCTGGTGTTTTGTGTAGCAACTTACTGCAGTTTTCTATCAAATTTAATTGACCATGGCATTTGATGATTCAAGAGGCTAACAGATCGCTTTTTTTTTTTGGGGGGGGCTGTCTTTCGTTAAGTGGAGAAACAAAACATGGTGGCAATTTTGAAATGAAAATCCTGTTGCCACAGTGATTTTGGAACATAATCAGGCACCAGGGATGGGGACTAGTTTTTTCCTGGTCCCTGTTACCTGATACCGGACCAGTTGGTTGGTGGGCTTATCCAATCAGCTTTAAGGATTTTTAAAACCCATTTTCTAATAACAGATATAGATATGCAAGGGAGGAAAAACAGAAAGCAAGAGAAAACAGAAACACAGTGAGAGGCAACGGATTGCGAGACTGTTCAGGTTGATCAAGTCCGAAGTCTCAAAAGAAAATTTGGTTGTGCAACCAGACAGAGGAGAGAGAAAAGGAAAGAATACAGATCCTTGCATTTACACACTTTCTCCAAAACAAATGGGACAGGGTCCTATTCCACCTTGTCACAAGGATGTTGCGACCGCTCTGGTGGAGTGGGCATAAACTTGGCCTTTCAGTTTGACCTGCGCCATAGAGTAGTGGTGGTGAAAGCAGGCCACTATCCAAGCAGAAATGCATTTGACCACAACCAGCTGACCTAATCGGTTCGGTGTGAAGGAGACGAAGAGCTGCTTGGACTGCCGGACGTCCTTAGTTCTACAGATGTAGAACCTGAGGACTCTTTTAACATCCAGAGTGTGGAGGGCGCACTCTCCCTCGGTCTGGAAGTTAAGAAAGTATGTGGCAACACCAAGGGTTGGTTTAAATGGAACTCCAAAACCACCTTAGGCAAAAATGTTGGATGTGTGTGGAGGAATACCTTGTCTTTATGAAAGACAGTATAAGAAGGGCCTGTGACCAAAGCATGTATCTCAGAGATTCTATGGGCAGATGTGATGGCCACTAAAAATTTTGTTTTCCAAGTAAGGAATTTGAGGTCACAAGTAGCCAAGGGTTCAAAAGACTTACAAGTGAGCATGTCCAGCACAAGGTTGATATCCCAGGGAGCAACAGCTTTCTGTACTGGGGCCTTGTGTGCAGGATGCCTGGGGCAGCTGAGCTAGAGTAAGGTTCTGGACTGGTTTGTGATAGGCTGAGACAGCACAAAGGCAAACCTTTGAAGAGGAGTATTGTAGACCTGCATCAGAGAGATCTAGTAAATACTTCAAACCTTTATCTGGTGGACATCAGAATGGATCCATACAGGACTTGACGCACCATTCTGAGAAGCGCCTCCATTTGGTTGTGTAAGTCCTTCTGGTACAGGATTTACCAGCAGCCAAGAGAATCGCAGAAATCCTCTGAGAGACCTTAAACCTGCTCACTTCTATCTCGTCAGGAGCCAAGCATGAAGATGAAGGGAACGCAGACTGGGATGGACCAGGGATCCCTGTGTCAGGAGGTCCATCCACAGAGGTAGAGGCCTCAGGGAGGCCACTGATAACTTGTTGATCAAAGGAAACCAAATCTGAGATGGCCAAAATGTGGTGATCAGAATAATTTTACCCCCAAGGCCTCCAGCCTGAGCAGCACCCTCTAAACTAGTGGAAGTGGAAGAAATGCACACAGAAAGCAACTCGTCCACTGCAGCCTGAATGCATCCTGACAAAAAAATGCCAGGTTCAAGATTTCTGGAGCAGAACTGAGGCAGTTTTGCTTTAAGTGGGGATGCAAAAAGGTCCAGGTCTGGAGTACCCCACTCGTCGAAGAGAGACTGCACAAAGTCTGGTGCTAATGACCACTCGTGAGGATCCACTTCTGTCCGACTGAGTTGGTCTGCCAGATTTTTCTGAACCCCTGGCAGGTAAACTGCTTGAATATGGAAATTACATACTTACTGTAATTCTTGATCTTCTTGGATGACGTCTCCACCACTCATTTACACTAATGGGACTACGCTGGAGGTGCTAGGACCCCACAGGAGCCAAAAATCTTCAGGAGGGCAGGTACCGGGATAGAACCGCGCATGCATGGCACCACGAGACTAGCTCGCGCTGTATAGGTTATCTTGATGTCAACCCTCCAACTACCTCAGTACCTTTTCGACCGAGGAGGTGCAGCATAAACTAATGAAAGAAAACCGAACCCTAACTCCTGGGCATGTGAAGGCCCGGATGACCCATGTAAGAAGGGTCAGTACAACAATGTCTTTACAGCCTGCACAACAAGGAAGTGAAGACCAAAACAGAATGAGTGAGCTCGGGGTTGGTGGGTGGGCATGTGAATGAGTGGTGGAGACTTCATCCAAGAAGATCTATAATTACGGTATTACGTAATTTCCATATCTTCCTGGACTAAAAGTCTCCACCACTCATTCACACTAATGGGAGCTAAAAATCAACCCCGAGTAGGGCGGTAGGAGACAGAGGTCACTCAGGACTGAAGTCCATAAGAACTGTCCTGCCGAAGAGAGTTAACTATCAGGCATGGACATCCAGAACATAGTGCTTTACAAAGGTATGCACTGAGTTCCAACTCGCCGCCCTGCAGATGTCTGCAACGGGTACATTACGAATCTCCACGAGGAAAGCCGCAACTGGTCTGGTAGAGTGGTGTGAACCCTGCCTTCCAACTTGCCTGTGCCATGGATTAGTAGTATCGAAGGCATGCTACTAACCAAGCAGAAATACATCTCATGGCAACAGACTGACTCAGCCAAGGCATGCAGAAAGATACAATAGTTTCTCGGATACGTATCTCTTCATTCTGTCAATGTAGAATCGCAGAACCCTCTTAACATTCAGAGAGTTAATGAAGTAGGAAGAAGCAAAACTTGACTGATCGGTAACTAAGTCAGTGACATGTTGACTACTGGCTCAAGACAGTCCGAAAATGCACAGAGGTGAACATCCTCTGCCGAGAAATGCATACCTGCGTTGGACAGATCCAGGAGGCACCCCAACATTTTACTTGGTGGGCTACCAAAAGGGTCCAGACAGAACTTTGCACACCAGATGGTGAAGTGTAACCACTTAGCCGCATAAATCCTCCTAGTGAAAGGTCTATACACAGCTAAGACAATTTCTACAAGTATCTGGAAACCTAAAACTTGTCCATTTTCATCTCCTCAGGAGCCCAGCATGGAGATGAAGGGAGTGCAAGAAGGATGGACCAAAGTCTCTGTGTCAGAGGGCCCACTCATAGAGGAAGTCACCCCATGGGAACTTCTGACCGACTGTTGATCTACGCAAATTATATCTGCCGAGGTCAGTCTGGGATTATGAGAACCATTCTGCCCCCATTTGCCTACAACTTGAGCAGCACCCTCTGAACTAAGGGAAGAGGAGGAAAGCGTAAAGAAGCATCTTGTCTACTGTAGTGAATACATCCTGACAGAAAACACCAAGGTCATGATTTCTGAAGCAGGATAGAGGCAGATTTGTGTTGAGAGGTGACGCAAAAAGGACCAGGCCCGGACTACCACACTCGTCGAATAGTGACTGCACAATGACTGAACTGATTTAACGTGCTCAAGGCACCACTCTCACCTTCCCACGGCCTTCCTGAACAGAGGGTAGGAGAGTGTTCCACCCTGCTTGTTGATGAAAACATCACAATTTTGTCATCAATCTGAAGTCGGAACACTTCGTGGCACAGGGCCTCCTTCAAGACTTGGAAAATGTATATAACAGCTCTCATCGCTAAGAAATCTATGAGAAGATGATGCTCCTATTCCTGGCTCCACACCTGAGTGTGGAGGTCTTGACAGTGACTATCTTGTTTTCTTTGTACATTAATGACTTAGATGCTAACATATCTACGTCCAATCTGCACTTTTTTGCAGATGATACTGTGTTGTATACTTCTGGCTCATCGTTATCTGAAGTTAAGGGAGTGCTTCAAGCGGAGTTCGCACAACTTAAGCATAATCTAATGAAGGCAAAACTTCTGCTCAATGCTAAGAAGACTAAAGCGATGATATTCTCCCGCAATGCTGTCACAGGCCCCCCCCAATACCCTTGCCCAAGACTTCATTGTCACCACGCTAAACGAGCCTCTGGAAGTTGTAACCAAATTTAAATATCTGGGTATCTGGATCGACAATAAATTATCTTTCAATGACCACGTCGAAGATGCCTCTAGAAGGTTAAAAGCAAGGTTAGGTTTCTTCTACAGAAATAGGCCCCTTTTCCCCCTTGAAACTCGAAACAAGCTTGTACAGGCCACTTTTCTCCCCCTACTAAACTATGACGATGTAATCTATTCCTCCACCACTCTTGCAAATCTAAGTAAACTGGACATCCTTTTCACGTGCGTTACGGTTCATTACCAACTCCTTACCGTTCAGCACCACTGTGACTTATATGCAGCTGTTGGTTGGCATCCGCATTACTAGACGCCTGCTCCATGCTGGGCTATGGACTCAAACTGCTCCTGCAGAAATTGCCAAGCTATCTCTCTTCCCTTATTAGTATCTCACATAGTGCATACTCGTTAAGAAAATCTGACTTTATTATGCTTGACATACCAAGGACGCGGACTTCCTTTGGTAAACGTGCTATTGCATATGCCCTTCCCTCCATTTGGAACCAATTACAAACCGTACTGAAACTAACTAGCGCAGTTTCAATAAACTTCTACAAATCGCTAAGTTCAGCCAAAATAAAAGACACCTGTAACTGTCATTAAGTCTCTTCCTTCCCCATGTGTGCCATATTTATCCACTGGTAAGGTATAATTGATTTGTCATATTAACTGCTTTCCATTCCCCTTCTACTCCTGGCTTTATCTATGCTTACGCTCCACTGCTACTCTATCAAATCACTCCTCCCCCATATCAGTTGTAGTCTGTTGTTTGTTCTAGCTGCCAAAATATATGTACTGCACACACCAGTTATCATGTTTCATTTATCAGTATGCAACCTGTAAGTCGCTTCCCTGTCTCATATCAATGTTTACCACCTGTGGTCACCCTATGTGGTACCCTTGTATGTATATCCAGGCTGTATCATGTAACGTGCATTTCATGTATATACTGTTATTATCTATCTGTGTTTGTACTTTAAGTGTTTTGTCACAGGACCTCCTTGTGAATGAGCTTGCTCAATGGAGTTTTCCTGCAATAAACTTGAACTTGAACAGAGAGCTCCCCAATGATCAAGAGTGCAACCGTGGTGATGGTGATTTGGGATTTAGAGGGTAAGGGTAGATCTAGCAGAAGCTAGGCAAACTGCATCTAACATGTAAGTAATTTTGTCCGCGGTTCTGTCATTTATGTGGAGAATTGCGGATGCGTGGTCAGTGACCACTATTTGTTGCAGACGAAGGCATAAATCCCAGCATCCGCTGCATCGAAGAGGGCCCGGACATAGTCACTTTCCGTGAAGTAACAGGCCATTTGAAGATGTTGTTTTTTCCATTCTCCGGAAGGAAGAACCCTCACCCTGGAGGTATCCAGGAGGGCTCCTATAAAGAGAAGCTGCTGGGAAGGTGAATCTGGCACCTTTCCTGAATCAGAAAACCCCTCCTGGAAGAGAGCAAGTGAGAAGCTGTGTCAACTGCTTCCTGAGACTCTAGCCCAGATGGGCTAGCTCAGAGCCAAACATCCAGGAAGTGGAGGCTTGAATACAGAGGTTGTAGTGAACTCCTCCCTGAACAGGTACTTGTTTAACCTTTCAAGGTTGAGAAATGGGTGCATGCCGCCTGTCATCTTGGAACCAAGCAAAGGAAGTAGGAACCTGTGTTCTGACTCGACGTGGAACAACTTCTACTGCTCTGAGGCCCCGTCTCTCACAGGAAAGAGGGTCTGACAGAGAAGAAAACAGACTGGGCTGCCGCCTGGGTCTTGGGAAATCTCTGCGAAACTGGGAGAGTATCCCTCTCGGACAATCCTGATGACCCATACATCTGCTGGATTGGACTTCCACTAGTTATAAAGCCAAATCAGGTGCCCCCCCACTACCACCAAGAGGTGTCCACCTGAGACAGCTGAGGCGGGACCTGGGCCAGATCCAAGAGGATGGTATCTGGCGCTTTTGGGCCCTGTGCCCTCTGCTGCGATTTATTTTGTTTTTTTTTGCAGTTGAGGAGTTGGTTCCTGACAAAGGCTTCCAGGCCTCTACCCTGAAAGGACTGCCTGTTACAAGAATGATGATGGTGCTGTCCCTCTGAGGGGCAGCAGGAGTCTGAGCACCCTCCAGAGCTCAACCTGTGGGCCAAACCAATAAGCACCACCAAGGAGATGTCAATCACCTGCTGCCTACGGCAGCCGCCCTGGGGTCTATAAAAGCTTTTAGCCGATTATTGGGCTATATGCCCCTACCAATGGAGTGGTAGATTCCGGGAGGCTCTCAATCATTGAATTTAGTGTGTTCCACAAGGTGTACTCGTACTGAGGAATGTAGGAACTCCAGATGTAGAAGTCTGAAAAGTTACGGTGAACCCCATATCCCTGAAGAAAAACTGAAAAGAAGATCTTCCATCACAGGCTCTGCTGATACAGAATGCTTGCTTTCCAGCCCCTAAAATGAGTCATCCGCTGTGTCTTCGACAAAGTAGGACAGGGAGAGACTCATCCAGATCCACTTCTACCCCAGACGAACCTCCAAAACGCAGGTCCAGGCCAGAATTGTGGGAGACGCCACCACACAGAACAGCATCGAGGAGTACGGCACCATTCACAGAGCTGGCACCATCCGTGGCACTGGCACCACCTATGGCATCAGGCATACTGGCCCTAGACTGGATGAAAAAGGGGGAGAAGGAAAGCGGTACCCATGCCAGCCCCTGCAGAAGAAAAGGTGAAGGGGTAGGCATGCAGGGTCAGCGTCGATGGTGCTGGCACCAGAGAGGGCACTGCGCACATCCTGCCCACCCGACTCAACCGTGACCCAGTGGCTCTGAGGTCCAAAGACCCCAGAAACGGGTCCACTGGCCAAGTCAACTGGGCAGTCATCATACCCCCTGCTCTAAAAGAGCGGCCCAGAGGTGAAACTGCTCACCGGAGCCCTATCGGGGACAGAGATGGGGCCCAGTGTCGAAGATTGCAGCTGTTAAGAATGGAGCCACAGAGGACCCCAACAAAGTCAGGTCAGGCCTACCACTCACCACCACCAATGATTCCCATGCAGATGTACCAGAGGGCGACCTTGAGTGGTACCATTTCTTCTTCCACCAACAGCAGGAAGAAGAGCTCGAGGTCGAGTGGAGCTGGGTCCCTGATCGAGGTCGGGAACAGGTCTGCAGCTTTTGTGCTTTGGGTGAACTGTCCCCCCCTCCCCAAAGCACCAGACTGCCCATGGTCAGAGCCCCCCGCAAAGGGTGGCAGAGCCAGACACAGCTCCACTGCCACCACAGCTTTCAAACGAAGTCTCCCTACCGTCACTGCTACCATCTAAGGCTGACTTCGCTGATGGCAGGCTAAGAATTTCTTCCTCCTCTTCTTCTTCATCTCTTTTTTTTTTAAATAAGAAAAGAACACTAAAAGTAGTAAATTAATCATAGAACATAAACATAGACTTTGATGGCAGATAAGGACTGCTTGGCCCACCTAGTCTGCCCATTTCCCTACCTACAGGATAAGTTGCAGATCCTAGTTAACCAGCCTATTTCTTCTTACCACCAAAAAGAATTGCCTTATGTCTGTCCCATGTATTCTTGAATTCTCCCACAGTTTTAGACCCCACAACCTCCTCAGGAAGGCTGTTCCAAGCATCCACCACCCTCTCTGTGAAAAAATACTTCCTCACATTGCCCCGGAACTGCCCCCCCACCATCTTTAAATTGTGTCCCCTTGTTCTTGCACATCTCTTTTTCTGAAAGATGCTACCCTTTTGGACTTTGTTGATTCCACTGAGGTACCTAAAAGTTTCTATCACATCCCCCCTCTTCCTCCTTTCCTCAAGGGTATACATATTAAGCTCTTTTCGTCTCTCCTCGTATGGCTTCTCTTGCAGACCCTGCACCATTTTAGCTGCCCTCCTCTGGACTGCCTCTATCCTGTCTATGTCCGTACGGAGATGGGGTCTCCAGAACTGGACGCAGTACTCCAGATGGGGTCTCACCAACTGTCTGTACAGAGGATAACGACTTCCTGTTTTCTGCTGTTGATGCCTCTCCTATACATCCCAGTATCCCCCAGCCCTCCCTACTGCCTTCTCATTGCTTGCTAACCTTAAGGTCATCTGATATGATTACCCCCAGGTTCCTTTCCATTTTTGTTGTTGTTACCACCCCCCCCACTGTGTAATCTTCCCCTGGGTTTCTGTTTCCCAGGTGCATTATTTTGCACTTCTTTGCATTGAATCCAAGCTGCCATATTTCTGACCATTCCTCCAACCTTGCCAAGTCCCTTCTCAACCTTTCCACGCCTCCTTGTGTATCAACCCTGTTGCAGATCTTTGTGTCATCTGCAAAGAGGCATACTTTTCCTTCCAGTCCCTCTGCAATGTCACTTATAAAGACAGTAAAAAGGACTGGACCCAGTACTGAACCCTGCGGTACCCCACTAGTAACCCCTCTTTCTTCAGAGTGGACTCCATTTACAATTACCTTCTGTGTTCTATTGTCCAGCCAATGATTTACCCAGGCTACCACCCTGGGACCCGCTCCCAGGCTGGTTAATTTGACTATTTACTGAATGGCTATAGCTGCTGTCATATAGATGTATAGACGAAGACTTGACTCACGGCAGGTGAGCGACGTCATCATCGAAGCACTCTTGATGGCAGGAGAAAAGGAATTGAGGTGGTTGGAGGGTCGACACCCAGATAGCCTATACGGCACGAGCTAGTTTCATGGTGCGGCACATGCACGGTCCTATCTAGGCACCGGCACTGCTAAAGATTTTTGGCTCTCGCGAGGTCCTAGCGCCTCCAGTGTAATCCCATTAGTG
The DNA here is from genome assembly GCA_016271365.2 of Neoceratodus forsteri. Classification (NCBI taxonomy): domain Eukaryota; kingdom Metazoa; phylum Chordata; order Ceratodontiformes; family Ceratodontidae; genus Neoceratodus; species Neoceratodus forsteri. The sequence goes on from CM057450.1 coordinate 1,405,911,899, forward strand.
TGAATGAGTGGTGGAGACTTTTAGTCCAGGAAGATCAGAGCATTCTGCTCCACACATCATTCCCATACCCTCACTGCTTCCCTGAAAAGCAGGTAGGAGTGTGCTCTTCCCTGCTTATTGATGTATTGCATCATTGCTTTGTTGTCCGTCTGCAGAAGGATTACCTTGTGACGAATGAAGTCCACCAAAGCTCAAAGGATGTAAAGGACTGCCCTCACCTCCAGAACACTGATGTGGAGATAACATTCCATCTGAGTCCAGACTCCCTGGGTGTGATGGCCTGACAGTGCGCTCCCCCACCCTAGGAGAGATGCATCTGTGGTGAGAGTTATCTATGACTCTGGTGGTGCAAAGGGGAGACCTTGAAGAAGGTTGTCCTCTGGTGTCCACCATGCAAGTGACTGATGCAGGGGCGTTATCACCTTGATGGGGCGAGATAAGAGTATGTGGTGTCGGAGACCACTGTGTACTGAGCATCCACTGAGTGGTCCTTATGTGCAGTTGTGCCAGAGACACTGTAAATACTGACAAGGCCATGAGGCCAAACATCCGCTGCATGGAGTGAGACCACATGGAGTTGTTCTCCATGATGAAATGTGCCATCTGAAGGATGGCGTTCTTTCTGTCCTCTGGGAGGAAGGCCCTCACCTTGGTAGTGTCCAAGAGGGCTTCCATGAGGAGCAGCTGTTGTGAAGATTGAAGCTGTGACTTCTCCAGGTTCAGTAGTACCCCCATGGAGGTCAGGAACTGAGCTGCTGTGATCACTGCCTTATGTGCCCTACCTTGACTGACTTGCTAGGAGCCAATAGTTCAGGTAGTAAAAGACCTGAAGACCGAGCTTTCAAATATGTGCTGCAAGAACCGCATAGCACTTTGTAAAGATTTGAAGCACCGAGGAAACCCCAAGGACACTGAATTGGTAGTGCTGACCCAAGGCCACATAGCACAGGAACTTGTGGTGACCTGGGTGTACTGGAATGTGCTGGTAGGCGTCTTCCATGTTGAGGGATACCAACCAGTTGTGTGGCTTGAGAAGTGGCAGAAGGGTCCCTAAGGAGACCATCTTGAACTTCTCATGGTACAGAAACATGTTCAGCTTTCTAAGTCTAGAATAGGGAACATGAACCCTGTCTTTTTTGGAACTAGAAGGTAATAGGAGTAGAAGCCAGAGTTGAACTCTGCTGGAGACACTACTTCCACTGCCCAGTTTCTCAGAAGGCCTGCTAGCTCTGAAGTGAGGAGGTTCATCTGGGCAGCCGAAAGAAGGTGCTGCCTCTTGGGCGGATAGTCCAGGGGGATTTCTGAGAAGTTCGGAAGGCATCCCTAATGGATGATCCTAAAAATCCACTTGTCTGTGGTGGCAGACTTCCAGTGGCTGTAAAAATGAGACAGACGCTCCCCCGCAGGGGAGAAGAGATTTGCCATGGGCAGCTGAGGAAGAGCTGGGTCCAGAGACTCAGAGGGTGGCACTCGGAGCTTCTGGGGCCTGTGCCTTCTGCTGCATTTTCTTTTGCGGCTGAGGAGACTGATGCTTGGGTGGGGCTCCTCTGCCTCTTCTACGAAAGGACTGCCTGTTACAAAAGAACTGATGGCCTCTTCCTCTCTGAGAATGTGAAGGGACTGGTCTCGCAGATTTTATGGCTGTCATAGTCTTCTGAGAGAGTTCTGGAGACTGTTCCACCTACTGACCAAACAAGTAAGTGCCATCAAAGGGGACAATCATAACCTGTTGCTGTGTCAGTGGAAAATCCTGACGTTCACAGCCAGGAATGTCTTTTTTTTGTATCTTATTTTTATTGTATTTTTATGAAATGAAAAAAACATAAAAACAAGTACACACATTCATCCATTGGATCTCAGACGCAAGAAGGTCTGACTGAGAGACAGATAGCCTGGGTTGTCATTTGGGTGGATGATTCTGAGGGGTTTCCGACAGATTAGAGAGTATCCCTTGCAGATTATTCTGTGCACCCGTATGTCTGATGTGATCGACTTCCATCGGTCATAAAACTGAGTCAGTCGCCCTCCTACTGCCGAGGAAGAGTCCCCCTCGGACAGCTGAGGTGGGACTTGGGCCAGGATCTCAGAGGGTGGCACTAGGCACTTTGGGGCCCTGTGCCTTCTGCTGCGTTTTCTTTTGAGGCTGAGGGGTTTGGTTTCTGTTAAAGGCCCCTCTGCCTTTATCATGAAAGGACTGACGGTTATAAAACTGATGCCTGTTCTCACCCCTTTGGGGGCTGCGGAAGATGATCTAGCCATTTTAATGGCCATTCTAGTCTTCTAAGTGGCCTCTAGTGCTTGCTCAACCTGAAGACCAAACAGGTACGTACCATCGAAAGACAAGGCCATAACCCTCTCTTGGGCATCATTTGTGAAGTCTGAGGTGTGCACCCAAGAGTGGCAACGGGCGCAATTACCACCCGCCGCTGCTCTGGAGGCAGTGTCAAAGGCATCCATGGCAGCTCTGAGCTGTTGATTATTGGATTCAATACCTCTAATAATGGTCTGAAGAAGCTCTGTGTTAACTTCCAAATCTGGAAGAGCTTCCACCGTAGCCTTGAGCGAATGACAGAGTGTATATTCATACTGAGAGAAGTAGCCCTGGTAGCTAGCAATATACATGCCCAGGGTGGAAGCAGGTGTCGATCTTGTGAGATTCTTTGTTTATTGGACATGCCGTAGATTCCTGCGGAAGAACGGCTTTGTCATTCTCTGCCAGAACAACGATGGCATCAGCAAAGGCTTGTGAGGCCAGAATGGGTCAATCCTTGGGAGGGGCATATTTCTTGTCTATGGACTTAGCCACAAAGGGAATAAGTGCCAGATTATCCCACACCATTTGCGAGAGTGTCTCAAAAGAGGGCTGCATGGGGGAGTCAATCCCACAGGAATGTCCAGAATGTGCAGGTACTGCAGACGCAGCAACTTCCCCAGGATCGATTTCCGAAGTCTGGAGAGGGAGAAAGTTGTATTAAAATTTCTGAGCAGAGACTTCAAAGATAGGTCCTCAACCAAAGGCTCTGTTGAAAGGTTTATTCACTGACCCTAGGGAGGAATCATTGTCAAAGTCATCCCCCAATCGGAGATCAGGATGGGGCTCAACAACATCTCCTACTAGTCCAGAAAGGACTGTATAGATAGGAAAAGGAGGAAAAGAAGGAGGAGGAGGAAGAGCAGTGCGAATCGAAGTCAAAAACGCCTGCATCACATGTGGCACCGAAAGTGCTCTTGGCGCTGCCGAAAACACAGGTGGCACCGGCACAGGATGCGCTTAGTGCGGCGCAAAAAAAGCCGGTGCCGAGGCTGGCAGCACTGAACCAGAAGTTCCCAACCAATGACTCGCTGAGGAAAAATGAAGAAATTCAGCAGGAGATAAAGGCACCTGTGTGGACCGCTGCGCCACAGCCAAATGAGGGGGATAAACACCAGAGCATGGTGTCAATGGCACCAGAGAAGGTGCTGTGCGACTATGAATCCCCAACCACCCCGCCCATAAGTCTGAAACTGACAGACCCGAAGGTCCCGGTGATGAACTCACCAGCTCAGGCAGCTGGGGCAACTGCCGAACCCACTGCTCCATAAGAGCATCCCAATGCTGAAACTGCTCACCGGTGGGTGGGGAGGGGCTTTGGAGTCAAGGATGCCTAGCAATAGAAATAGAGGCCAGAAGGGACAGAGTCTGGCCCCTGCCACCAGCAACTGATGATTGACACGCAGACGCAGCAGAAGGCTACCTCAAGTGTTGCCATTTCTTTTTCGACCGGGAGGTGGAAGAATAACTCGAGGCCAAGCTGTGCAGAGTCCTCGACGAGGATTGAGAATGGGATCGCTTCTTTTATGCTTTCGAAAGACAGTCCATCCCCTCCCTCCCCCAAGCACTGGACTGCCTGTAGTCAGACCCCTCCCCTCCGTGAGGGCTGCGGACCAGACCCAGCCATGCTGACAGAATAGCTTTCATGCAAAGTCTCCCTACCGTCACCTGCCCCATTCATGGTCAACTCCGTCGAAGGAGGGCAGAAGACTTCTTCTGATGAAAAATCTACTTAATAAACTTAAATATTTATTTTTCTTTTAAACTAATCGTAACTGAAAGACTATAGCTGCTGTCGTATAGACAAGAAGTTTTGACTCCCGGTGGGCGAGCGACGTCGTCACTGAAATGCACTCGATGGCAGGGAACAAGGAACTGAGGCAGCTGGAGGGTCAACGCCAGGTAGCCTATATGGCACTAGGCTGAGCTTGAGGTGCCGTTTCCTCACAGCCCTACCTGGCGCTGGCCCTCCTGAAGATCTTTGGCTCCCGCTGAGTCTTAGCGCCTCCAGCGTAGTCTCATCAGTCTGAATAAGTGGTAGAGACTTTATGTCCAGGAAGATCTGCTAATTAAGTCAAGACTTTCAAACTCCATTTAGTAGTGGGTTCATAAATATCATAACGTCTTGTATAGTCCATTGGTCTCCAGAGTAAAAATTTATCTAAGGGTCATGAATCCATTTGTCTGTACCTTGTCAACAGAACCCTGAAAGCAAAGTTCATTGCTTCATTATATAACACGTTTTGAGATCTGACCCACTAACTCCGTGGTGTAAACTAGTGCCTCAAATTTAAATCCATCTTAAATGTAGAAAGAAGAAACAGCCCCCCCCCCACTCCAAACTTCATGTTAGTATCACAAACAGTATATAAAACGACATAACAAGATAAACAGTGGGAGGGCTGGTGGCATTTGTCCTGGTACAAGCTGCTAATAAAACAGCAGAAAAGACAGCTTGCATACTTTAGATCATACAATTTAGTTTCACTCCTGAATAACCTCAGTCAGCATTGGGGCCAAAACCAATATCCCCACCACTTTTATTGTAGCTCTCCTGTGTGTATGTGTGTGCATCAAATAAGAATGGTCACCAAGGTCCAACCGCTCCCCCTGTAGCCATCTGAGGTGGCCATAATAAAACACTCCAGAGAGAAGGATATCTCCAACTAGCTCTACCCCCTCTATTTATCCCTCAGCTCCTTGTCTCATTAGAATCACTTCGTTGATCGTCAGAGCACCCAGAAATCAACTCCACTCACCCAAAAAGTATTATTCTCTTCCCTTTAGTGTGTACATCAGCCTATCCACTGCGAGCACTTGTATGGCCATTATTTTCCACTGAGACGCTGTTGGGGTTAAACCCGATATCCATAAATTCTGAATGCCCTGATGAGCAACCACCAGCACGATTGTAATCCATCTTGGGCACAAACTCCATTCCTCCTCCTCCTGCTCCTCCACCCCGAATAACAGTGAGAGGGGAGAAACCCACATTTGGAGTCCACTCATATTCAAAAGTTCTCGGGCTATATTCTCCCAATAGCTCTTGAGCACAGGGCAATCCCAATAATAATGGAAGAACGTACCATGTGGTGCTCTACATCGCCCACATTCAGCAGAAACTGCTGGATACAATTTATTTACCTACTGGGGGAGATGAAGAGCCCATGTATGAATTTATACTGCATCTCCTTGTATCTATTACATAGAAGGCTCATATGCGAACTTCGTATCAGATTCCAGTTACTATCCGAGCTGAATTCCAAGGTCTCGCTCCTAGCAAGTGTGATCTTTATAAGTGTTGTTTGGGAAACAGACTCTAATTTTACCATTCTTCCTATCAAGCCCTTATAATTTAGTCGAGCCCGTAACAGTTCCTTCTCTACCTCAGTCAAGGGCGAGTCTCCCCAGGAGTCTCTCTCTCTAGTTTCCGGCAATAATCCCAAACTTGGAAAAATGTAAACATATGTGTCTTGGGGAGTCCCAACACCAGCTAGAGATCTTCAAACGAGTACAGCCCCCCCCATCACAAGGTTTCCCAGGCAGTGTATCCCTCTTTTCTGCCAAAGGGCAAACCCCGGATCCTCCAAACCAGGTAAGAAGCTAGGGTTCCTTGCCACTGGAAACAGTAAAGTATTCACCTGTTCTCCCCCACCAGTTCCAAATGCAATGCTTCCAGGGCAACAACAAGGGGATTGTGATTACTAAACTGATGATATGCTTTGAGTCTTCCCTCCGCTAAATATGCCGCCAGCTTTCCATGGCACTCCATCTCCTCTAAACTTAACCAGCTGGCTGCGGTACCCTGGTTAATCCAATTGTGTATAAACCGAAGCTGTGTGCCCAAGTGATAACCCTTGATGTCTGGAAAGTCCAGCCCTCCATTTTCTTTCGTTGCTTTGAGTTTCCAGAGACCAATCCTCAGCCTCTTCCCCTTCCACAGAAATTCTGAAAAACCTTTATGTAGCTTTTTAAGGTCCCTTTTGGTTGGACAGAAGGGCATCATTTGAAGCATATACAGCAACCGGGGCAGTATATGTTCATTTTTAGTAGGTTAATCTTACCTATCCAAGATATTGTGAGTGCTCTCCACCTGGCAAGATCTTTAAGCAACCCCATCAAAGAGCAGCCATAGTTAAGTGAATACAAGTTGTTCAAGTCTGCTCCCATTTTGATCCCAAGATGCATTGTTTCTCCACTAGCTTCAGTCCCCATGTGTCTTTCTTATTCCCCTGCTTGTCCTTGTCTAAATATAGTAATTCAGATTTATGCCAATTCAACTTATAGCCCGAAAAGGTAGCAAAGTGATTAATCACCCCTAGGAGGGCTGGGACAGAGGTCTCCGGTTTGGTAAGAAATAACAGGACATCACCTGCATAGAGGGTGATGGTGTGATGTCGCCCTTCCTCACCTGGACCCCAATTATCCCCAGATGACCCTGAATTTTAATAACTAGGGTTTCAATTGTGAGGCAAACAAGAGAGGGGAGAGGGGACAGCTGTGACGCGTGCCTCTGTAATCTAAACTCCTCTGACAGTGATCCATTCACTATGACACATGCACAAGGGGACTTATAAAAGGCGCTAGTCATTAAACCCATCTCACAAGCCAAACCTATTAAGGGTATTCAACATATGGGGCCATTCTATTTTATCAAATGCCTTCTCGGCATCCATGGAGAGCACACAGGTTTGCCCAGGATGCCAACAGCCACACCACATTCAAGAGCCTCCGAACATTGTGATGAGAGTCTACCCTGAACAAAGCCAGTCTGGTCAGGATGAACAACATATGGAAGAACTTTCTCCTGTCTATAGGCTAAGACCTTGGTCATAATTTTACAATAGTTGAGGAGGAAGATGGGTCTATATGAAGTGCACTCTGTTGGATCCTTGCTCTGCTTCGGGATCACGCAAATGGTAGCTTCACAGCATGAGTTGGGCAGTCCCCTCTTCCCTACAGTTTCTTCCATAAGGTTCCTAATGGGTCCGGCTAACTCTTCCTTTAGTTCCTTGTAATATTCCACCCCAAATCCATCAGGGCACGCTGCTTTGCCACTTTGCAGGGTGCTGATAGCCCTTTATAACTCCTTCCTCATCACTCTCGCCCACAAAAAAGCTTGCTGTGGTTCTGAGACAGTGGGACTGGCAATGTCCACAAAGAAGCTTTCCATCAATTGCTCAGAGCCTTGGCATTCTGCCTGGTAAAAGTTTTCATACAACAGCTGGAAGCACCGCTGAATCTGTGCGTCTTTAGTGATCAGAGTCCCAGCTGTATCCTTAATATTCAGAATCCTGCTCAAAGTTTTGCCCCCCCCACCATAAGGCGGACCAGCAGCAGTCCTGGCTTATTTCCCCACTCATACATTTTTGTCGAGCAAACAGCATCTTTGTCCTCATGTTATCAGTAAAAATCATGTTAAGAGCCTCCCTAGCTGCTGTCAGTTCTCTCAGGAGTCCCCCACCCCCACCATGCCACTTTCTACTGTAGTTCTCGGACCCTTCTCTCCAATTCTGAGATTTTCCACCTTCTTTCCCTTTTCAGACTAACTGTATATCCTATTTTGGTTAGTAAGTATGTCGGGAATTTCCACGATCCTCTTCTGTCAGTACCCCTTCCCTCCGTTAGGCACAGATCTACCTGCATGGTCAGACAGGAAAATAGGGCTATGCTTTACCTAAGCCACACACCCATATAAATTTCGTTCCATAAATACATACGTTAATCTAGACCATGTTGCATGCAGCGGTGAAAACAAAAAACGTATATTTACTAGTCCCAGGGTTTCCAGTCCTCCATGCATCTGCTAAATCTAAGTCCAATAAACTTAGTGTCCATTGCTGAGGTGCTTTGTTTGCACAGGGCCAGGCTCCAGAGTAGTTAAACACCTCCCCCCCATCAGGTTTGGGAATTGCTCTTTTATAAGAAGGCCAGCTAGCTTTCAATAGAACACAGCATCAAAGGAGGAAGGCACGGAAACACTGCCTAGTGTAATCAGCTTACCATAGGCCTTTCCTACTGCAAAGATAAACTGACCCTCTTAACCAGCCTATGTAGCGTGAACGGAAACTGGCGGTGTATAAGAATAGCAAATGGAAATTATGTACCTACCATAATTCTTGATCTTCTTGGACGGAGTTTCCACCACTCATTCACACTAATGAGAGTACACCGGAGGTGCTAGGACCCAATGGGACCCAAACTTTTTCAGGAGGGCCGGCACCGAGGTGGAGCCACGAGGAAGCAGCACTGCAAGCTAGGCTCGCGCAGTATAGGCAGCCTCATGGTCGACCTTCCAACCGCCTCAGTACCTTTTTTCCGAGGAGGTGCAGCATAACTGACCTAGAGAAGCCTCACCTAAATAATGGACATAAGATAGTCTGAACGACCCGTGTAAGAAGGGTCAAGGAGCAAAGTCTTCACAGCCCAAAGATTGACTGGGTGAAGAACATAAACAGAGAAGTGAGCTCGGGGGATAGTGCATGGGCGGGTGAATGAGTGGTGGAGACTCCATCCAAGAAGATCAAGAATTACAGTAGGTACATAATTTCCATATCTTCCTGGACATAAAGGGCCTGATTCTCAAAGGGGACTGCATTCGGTGCAAGCTGTGGCAAACAGCAGCTTGTGCCAAAGCCCCATGCACCACGGACCCTGCACCAGATTCTGGTACTGGAGGGGTTCTGGCACCTAAGTCCCAACGCTTGTGGCAACCTCAGCCATGCGGCAAATGCATGGCACAAGGGAGGGTTCACTGCAAGCCCCTTGAACTGTTGGCTGCACAGTCCGTCCGAATAGGGACTGGCCACGGAGGTGTGCAGAGAGCTGTGCTGGTTCCCTGCTCTGTCTGGGGATAGGAGAGAACACTACTTGCATGGGTGAGGGCACCAGTGGGAGGGCTGGTGGCATTTGTCCTGGTACCAACTGGGAAACTGGGATCTGAAAGGAGGCACTACTAACATGCCGAGGGGCACATTGAGGATTGGGTGGGCGCTCCTGCCCTGGATGACCTATGGGGGCACAACATGGATGGAGGGTCCACTATGTGTCATTTGTGGGGCACAGTGAGGTTGGGGAGGTGGGACGTGCTGCACTACCCCTACCTATAGGACAGCTCACCCAGGGGAGCGATGTCTAAGTCCCCTAACGCCAGCCTTGGCTGGTTTAAGGGGACTTAGGATTTCTCACACTGGGTGTTGTCTGTAAATAGTTAGCTGCAGCTTGCATCGGCACAGTCCACCTAGCGCCATGTCGCTGGGCAGTGCAGGGCGCAGGGTTGGTGCAAGCCCTGTTTGGGGCAGACAGCCTGCGGTTGATGCAGGTGACCTTTGTGAATTGAGTGGAGGCAGCCCTGGGTGCAAGGTGCACCTTGCACCATATCTGACTGGTACAAGCACCTTGCATCAGACGCAGGGCTTTGAGGATCGGGCCCACAGTCTCCACCACTCATTCACACTAATGGGAGAGTACCAAGCTAAAATAACCCCCCGAGATGGGCGGCAGGAGAGAGGAGCTCACTTAGGATAGAAGTCCATTAAGAATTGTCCTTCCAAAAGACTGATGCTGTCTGGCATGGACATCTAAGGAGCAGTGCTTGACGAAAGTGTGCATGGAGCTCCAGGTGGCTACATTGCAAATGTTTGCAATGGGAATATTGCGAATTTCTGTCAGAAATGCCACGACTGCTCTGGAACAGTGAGCGTACACTCTGCCTTCCAGTTTGACCTGTGCCATGGAGTAGTGGTGGCGAAGGCATGCCACTAACCATGCTGAAATGCACCTGATAGCAACAGGTTGACACAGCCAGGTCATGCTGAAGGAGACAAACAGTAGTTGAGCCTTGCGGATCTCTTTTGTCCTGCCCAGGTAAAACTGAAAAGCTCTCTTTACATCCAAAGAATGAAGGGTATGCTCGCCTTCATTCTGGAAATTTGCAAAGCAGGTAGGAAGGACTAAAGGCTAACTCAAATGAAATTCCAAGACAACCTTAGGAAGGAACTCAGGATGAGTCCTAAGAAATAAAAATTACATACCTATCGTAATTCTTGATCTTCTTGGACGAAGTCTCCACCACTCATTCACACTGATGGGATCTATGGCGGAGGCGCTAGGACCCAGCAAGAGCAAACTTTTTTGCAGGAGGGCTGGCACCAGAGATGGAGTTGTGAGGAGCGGCGCGTGAGCCTCAGCTCCTGCGGCAATGACTATCTCGGCGTTGACTCTCCATCCGCCTCAGTACCTTTTTTTCCCCAAGGAGGTGCAGCGTAACTAACCTAGAAGGACAGCCTAACAAAAACTGGACACAAGATAGTCCAAACAACCCATATAAGAAGGGTCAACAAGAAGTCTTCACAGCCTAAACATTGAGGAAGTGAAGACCATCAACAGAGGTGAGCTCGGGGGATGGCATGTGAATGAGTGGTGGAGACTTCGTCCAAGAAGATCATACATAAAGTCTCCACCACTCATTCACACTGATGGGAGAGTACCAAGCTAATAATTCCCCGAGTGGGTGGCAGGAGAAACCAAGAGTTCCCAATTCAGGACAGAAGTCAGTTAAGGATAGTCCTGCCAAATGAAAGATGTCACCTGGCAGGGACATCCAGGGCACAGTGCTTGATGAAAGTATGCACTGAACTCCAGGTAGCCGCATTGCAAATGTCTGCAATAGGCACATTGTGGATTTCCACCAGAGATGCCACGACTGCTCTAGTAGAGTGGGCATACACTCTGCCCTCCAGCTTAACTTGCGTCATGGAATAACAGTGGTGAAGACATGCCACCAACCATGCCGAAATGCATCTGATAGCGACAGGTTGACCCAGCTGGGCCTCGCTGAAGGAAACAGAGTTATTGAGCTTTGTGAATTTCTTTTGTTCTGTCCAAATAGAAATGCAGAGCTTTTCTGACATCTGAAGAATGAAGGGCATGCTCTCCTTCATTCTGGAAGTTCGCAAAGTAAGTAGGTAGGACCAAAGGTTGGTTTAGATGGAATTCGGAAACAACCTTAGGGAGAAACTTAGGATGGGTCCTAAGACTACTTTGTCCTTATGAAACACAGTGTACGGAGGATCTGTGACCAAGGCATGTATTTCAGAGACCCTGCGGGATAAGGTAATGACCACTAGGAAGGCCGTTTTCCAAGTGAGAAATTTCAGCTCACAGGTAGCTAGAGGCTCGAAAGGCTTTCACGTGAGCATGTCTAGCACAAGATTAATGTCCCAGGCTGCGACTGGATGTCTGATAGGAGGTCTGGTATGCAGAATACCCTTAAGAAACTTCTTAACTACTGGTAACTGAGCCAGTGATAAGGAAAGTACTGGCTCATGATAAGCTGAAATGGCACAAAGGTGAACTTTGACTGTGCAGTATCATAGACCTGAATTTGAGAGGTCTAAAAGATACTCTAGAACTTTATCTGGTGGGCAGGAAAAAGGATTCAAATAGGATTTTGCACACCAGAAAGAAAAACGCTTACATTTGCCTGTGTAAGTTTTTCTAGTGGTTGGCTTGTGTGCAGCCAAAAGAATATCTGAAACTCTCCGAGAGACATTGAACATGTTCACTTCTATCTCTTCAGGAGCCAAGCGTGAGGGTGAAGCAACGTCAGATTGGGATGGACCATAGGACCCTGGGTCAGAAGATTCGTCTGAAGGGGAAATGCTTTCGGAGTGGTTTCTGACATACGGTTGAGTAATGGAAACCATATCTGTCGAGGCCAGATGGGAGCAATGAGGATCATTTTGTCCCCCTGGGACTCGAATTTGAGAAGTACCCTCTGAATTATTGAAAGAGGAGAAAGGCGTACAGAAAGTGTCATCCACTGCAGCCTGAATGCATCCTGACAGAAAATGCCAGGCCCTGGATTTCTGGAGCAGAAGAGAGGCAGTTTTGTGTTGAGTGGGGATGCAAAAAGGTCCAGGTCTGGAGTTCCCCACTCTGCGAATAGTGACTGAACTACAGTTGAGTCTAGAGACCACTCGTGAGGATCTGTCTCTGTTCTGCTGAGACAGTTTGCCAGTTCGTTCTGCACTCCCAGCAGGTAAACCACCTGAATTAGAGCCTTGTGCTCTAGACACCATTCCCACACTCTCATTGCTTCCCTGCATAAAGGGTAAGAGTGAGCACCGCCCTGCTTGTTGATGTAATACATCACTGCTTTGTTGTCCGTTTGAAGGAAAATGTTCTTGTGATAGCGTGTGTCCTTCAAAGCCCAGACTGCATAAAGGACGGCTCTCATTTCTAAGACATTTATGTGAAACTGGGACTCGTCTTGAGTCCACGTACCTTAGGTGTGGAGATTCTGACAGCGAGCTCCCCACCCCATCAAGGACACGTCCATGGTAATGGAAATCTGATGATCCAGGGGAGCAAAGGGATACCCTTCCAGAAGACTGTCCTCTCGCGACCATCAGGTGAGTGACCTCTTCAGAGGTTCTGTCACCTTGATGAAAAAGGACTGAGGGCGAGTGGTTGAGACCACTCAGTACTGAGCATGCATTGAGAGGTTTTCATGTGGAGGCATGCTAGGGGTACAGTGGACACCAAGGATGCCATAAGACCCAGCATCTGTTGCATCGAGATAGCTCGAACCGAGCTGTTCTCTCTGATGTATTGGGCCATCTGTAGGATATCACTCCTTCTGTTCTCTGGTAGAAAAGCTTTTGCACAGGAGGTGTCCAGAAGAGTTCCTATGAAAAGGAGCTTCTGGGAGGGCTGCAACTGTGATTTCTTGAGATTTAGCAGGACTCTCATGGACACGAGAAAGTCTGAGGCCATGGCTATGGCGTCAAGAGTTCCTTGCCTGGACGGGCTTGCTAGAAGCCAGTCGTCCAGATATGGGAACACTTGTATTCTGATCTTTTAGAGGTGCGCTGCGAGAATTGCACAACACTTTGTAAAACCTTGCGGCGCTGAGGAGAGCCCAAAGGGCAGGACTCTGAACTGATAATGTTGGCCCAAAGCCACAAACCGTAGGTATTTGTGATGCTTTGGGTGAATAGGAATGTGCTGGCAAGCATCCTGCATGTCCAGGGAGGCCAGTCAGTCGTGTTGATGAAGCAAAGGTAACAGGGTTCCTAGCGAAATCATTTTGAACTTTTCCTTGGGAAGAAATTTGTTCAATTTTCTGAGGTCCAAAATTGGGCGCATGCCCCCGGTTTTCTTTGGAACTAGAAAGTAATGGGAGTAGAACCCTGTGTCCCGTTCATCCAGCGGAACTATTTCTACTTCCCTGTTGTTCAGAAGGCCTTGTATGTCGGAAGCGAGAAGCTCTGACTGAAATACTGACAGCCTGGGCTGTCGTTTGGGTGGATGATCTAGAGGGGTCTCTGAAAGATTGAGGGAATACCCCTCGTGGATTATCTGGAGGACCCATTTGTCTCCTCGGGCAGCTGAGGTGGGACTTGGGCCAGAAATTCAGAAGGCGGCATTGGGCACTTTGGGCCCTTGTGCTTTCTGTTGCGTTTTCTTTTGAGGCTGGAGGGCTTGGTTTTTATTAAAACCTCCCCTGCCCTTGCCTCAAAAGGACTGATGGTTGTGAAACTGACGCTTAACACCCCCTCCGAGAAGGAGCGGGAGCAGGTTGAGCCAATTTAATGGCAGACCTAGTCTTTTATGTGGCCTCTAGAGCTTGCTCTACTTGAGGACCGAAGAGATGCATACCGTCGAACCGTAATGCCATGACCTGTTGCTGGGCATCATTCATGAAGCCTGAAGTGCACAGCCAGGAGTGATGATGGGTACAAATACCCGCCGCTGCCACTTGGGAGGCAGCATCGAAAGCTTCCATAGCTGCTTTAACCTGCTGGTTGTTGGACTTGATACCCCTGGTTATGGTTTGAAGAAGCTCTGAATTAGTGTCCAACTCTAGTACAGCTTCTACCATTTGCTTGATAGAATGACAAAGAACATACTCATATTGAGAGAAATAACCCTGGTAGCTGGCAATTCGTATACCCAGGGTGGATGCAGCAAAGACTCTCTTACCTAAAGTATTTATCTTACGAGGGAGGACAACCTTATCATTCTCTGCCAAGACTACAATAGGGTCCGCAAAGGCTTGGGAGGCCAAAATGGGTCGATCCTTGGGAGCAGCATACTTTCTATCTATTGACTTAGCCACAGAAGGAATGAGAGCGGGATTGTTCCATACCATTTGAGAAAGCGCCTCAAAGGAAGGCTATACCAGGGGAGTTAAATCCATAGGGATCTCTGGGTCATGAAGGTACTGGAGTCTTAAAAGCTTCCCAGGATCGATATCTGTAGTCTGGAGAGAAAGACTGGAATTCAAATTTTTTAGCAGAGACTTAAAAGACAGGTCCTCGACCACAGGCTCTGAAACAGGGTTAGATTCTGTTCCTTCCATGTCATTACCCAGCCTAAGGTCTGGGTCAGGCTTAATATTATCTCCTGACAGCCCAGGAGGGACTGTATGGACAGGAAAAGAGTAAAAATCAGAACGAAAAGAGGAAGGAAAAAGGTTCAGAGTTGAGAAGCCCTGAAGACTGGAGGACGTCACACCAAGCCTCAGCACTGAAAAAGAGCATGGCGCCGCCTGACGCAGCGCCATGCACAGCGCTGACAAGCCCAACGGTGCCGAGGACGGTGCAGACAATCCCAACGGCGCTGAGCGTACCATTGATGTCAATGGCGCCAAAACCAACATATTGCACCGAAAACTAGGATTTGAGGAGAAAGAAGAAAGAATACCAGAAGACAGAGGCATCAGTGTGGCCCTCTGCGCTGCAGCCATGTGAGGGGGAAAAACACTTGGGCACAGAGTCGACAGCATCGAAGAAGGTGCCGCATGACTAGGAAGGCCCAACCGCCCTACCCGATCCCCCGAAGAGCCCGAGGGTGTTTTTTTTTTTAAACAGTTGGATGGAAACCAGAAGGAGAACAGGAGGAGGAGGGCAACCACCAACTCCCACCCCATCGGGGTGCAGACATGTAGAAGAGAAGAAGTGCCGCTCGAGCTGTCCACCCTTCATAGGAGAATACCCCTCTGTGTGTCCCTACTTTACCCGCTCCTAAAGAGGAGAGTGAGCCAGAGAGAGAGGAGGGACCCAGAGACTGAGGCCCCAGGGGATGGTGGGTGGGGTTGTGATGAATGGTGAAGAGACACAGAAAGATCAGAATTACGGTAGGTACATAATTTTCATATCTTATCTGTGTCAATATTCACCATTCATCACATGTGGGTGATACCAAGCCCCCCCGAAGGGGGTTGTTTCATTACACCCTAAGGGACAGGGTCCCTTAGCCCTCAGTGGGTGACACACTAAGGGGTGGAACCTTCAGGGCCTGGGAAGGCCCGAGAGTGGGGAGAGGGAGATGGGGTCCCCCCGGAGGGGGAAAGAAGCTGCCCCAACAAGCGCCATCTCGCTCTACGGGAGAAAAGGTGAAGTCTCCTGGTATGGAGCAAATCACCCTACGCGGCCAAGGTGACAACCGGGAAAGACGTAGCCATGCCGATCCCCTAGTGCAGATCGCTGTCCCTACAACCCTGGTAGCTACCTCATTGGCATCATAAGATGCCCTCGCTTGGTGCCTTGCTAGCTCCAGGCCACTTGCAGAGAGCGCGATGGCTTGTCTGGTTTGCTCCAAGTCAGGCAACAAGGCTAGGATCTGACCTAGTCCTGACCACAAGAACCTGTTGTAGGCTGCATAGTGGGCCTGGTGTGCAGAAATAGAAAGAAGCAACCGTGCCGATTAGAAGGTCCTCCTCCCCCAAAAATCAAAATCCTAGGAGTCTTGATCTGGGGTCGGTCACGGTGGAGGGCCCGAAGCCCATCAGGAGTGTCCAGATGTGTCAAGCCAGACTGCGGATGAGGCATGGAACCTGGAGACTCTGGAGGAGCACAATACCTCTGGCTGAGGTCCCTTGGGGCAGGAACTCCGGAGAAGGGCTTCTGCCAGAAACGCAAGGATGCCTCCCGAAAGGGAGCAGGCCAGGGTGGCACCGCAAGGGTGGCTCACCAAATCACCTAGAAGGGCATGCACCGATGCCTGGATTGCTGACAGTAGAGGGAGAAAGGTGCAAGTCCTCCAACATCCTCACGAGGAAACGCTGATACTCCGAGAGATCAGCAGCCGGAGAGATGTGGACAGAAGGTTCCTCTCCCCCAGAAGAGGGGGATGAGGAGCTGGAGGTCACCATATGTTCCGAGGGTGGCTGAAAAACCTGGCTGTCCATAGCCCTAACATAAGCAGGGAACCGGGCAGCCACCGCTCTGAACTGCTCCCAGGTTAGAGGGCCACTAGGACCAAGAATACCTGGGAGCACAGGAGAATGTGGCAGAGGGATAGGGGCAGAGCCAAGAAAAGAAGTCAGCTGACCTCCGCCGGGGCTAGGGAGCGGACCATGAGCACCCGAGGAGGGTGCCCCGGGAGACTCCACAGCCGACAGCTGTACAACTACATTGGTACTGCCTTGGCTGCACCCAGAAGAATCCCCCCAGTGAGGCGACCGGGGCTGTAGAGGTCCAGAAGGACAGTCCCCTGCCTCAAAAGAACGGGACTCCCTCAAGGAACCCAAGCAGGAAGGGTGGAAATCCGCACTATGGCTCCGTCCAGGGCCCGAGTGGACCCCAGAAAAGGGCCAACATGCCCCCACACCCCTTGACCCCTCAGAGTCAGAGAGAGTCCTCCTCCTCGAGAGGGCCAGCCTAGGTAGCTGGCATTTCTGGGCAGCCCCCGAAGGGGAGACCCAGGGAACAGTACCCTCCCCTTCCCTCCTGTAGGCTTCTCGATGGGCCCCAAAGTTGGGCAACCAAGACACACCACTGGAGGGGGTACCACCACCGAGGGGTCGATGAGCTTGCACCACTGCCTGCTGGTCAGCACCACTGACCCCAGTCTCGGGGGCCACCTGACTCTCCTCAGTAGGGGGCTGGCTCCAACTCATCAATGAGACCACAGTGCTGCCCTCCTCCGCAGCCAACCTCAAGGGGTGTGACTGCTCGTCTGACTCCGAGCTCGACTCTGACTCCAAAGAGGTAGAGTCCGAAGCTCTGAGCCAAACCGTAGGAGGGCGGGCAGAACCAACCTTGCCATTGGGCCCGGCAGCCAGAGTTGTGGCTGAGTTGGCACCCGTGCCCTCCGCAATCCCGCGAGCAGGATCCGCAGGAGGCACTGGGGTAACTCGAGCCAAAGGTCCAGAGCCAGGGCCAGATGCAGCGCCATCGAATCCACCAGTACTGGGGGTGGTACCAGGGATAGGGACGGTGTCGACAGCAGCCCCAGCAGCATCCTCGGTGCCGATGACACAGAGCCCGGGCCATGACACATGGCGGCACAGAGGGACCAAGCGGCGATCTCTAAAGGCTGAAGGCTTAAAATTTTTGACAGAAGCTTCCACTAGGTGACCTCGGCAGTGAGAGACGAAGAACTGGTAGGCAGGCGGAGTCGACACAGCCTAACGGCCAACCCTCGAGCGCCACGCAGTAAGTCAGCCTCAAGGGTGGCGCCGATGGTGTGTCGGCTCCGCCTAACCCTCTTTAAAAAAAAAAAGTTCCCGCCGGGTCCTGACCTCCAGCCAATACCCCATATGTGATGAATGGTGAAGATTGACACAGATAAGATCTGAAGGCACAGAATCACTGGCAAAAACTCCTACAAAGCAGAATTGGCTATTCTGGAAGAAAGGACAGGATACCAGGATATCTCCCCCCTCTCAAAAGGAAATTTTGGTGCAAGAAACCTAGTTTGTTAAATTAATTGAGGTTATGTCCACAGGACAAGGAAATTAAGGATTGATGTGGAGAAGGAAAGAAAAGGGGGCAACTGCCAACCCCCAACCCACAGGGGTGGAGCCAAAGCACTGAAAAAGGAGTGCCCCCTATCCTGACCACTCTTCACCTAAAGAAATTTATCCCCCTATGTGCCCCAGTTTACCCCGCTCTTGACTAACAGAAAGGAGGGGGGCGAAAGAGGGGGCACATAGAGGGAGGGGGACACAGAGACCGAGGCCCCAGGGGGATGGAGGGTGGGACTGTGATGAATGGTGAAGATACACAGAAAGATCAGAATTACGGCAGGTATTTAATTTCCATATCTTATCTGTGTCAGTCTTCACCATTCATCACCTTTGGGTGAGTGCCAAGCCCCCCCCGAAGGGGGCTTATAATCCTAAGGGGCCGAGTCCCTTAGCTCTCAGTGGCTGACACACTAAGAGGGAGAACCTTCACGGATCTGGAGAGGCCCAAGAGTGGGGAGAGTGAGACAGGGACCCCCCCCGGAGGGGGTAGGAAGTTGCCCTGACAGATGCCGCCTTACTCTACGGGAGAAGAGATAGGTTCTCTGGTGAGCGGAGTTAATCACCCAACGCCGGGCCAAGGGCGACAACCAAAAAAAACGCAGCCATGCTGTCCGCCTAGTGCAGATCACTGTCCCTATGACTCTGGTAGCTACCTCACTGGCATCATACAATGCCCTTGCTTGGTGCCTTGCTAGCTCCAGGCCACATGGGGAGAATGCAATGGTTTGTCTGGTTTGCTCTTTGTCAGGCATGGAGGCAAGGAGCTGACCCAGCCTGGACCACAGGAACCTGTCACAGGTTGCATAGTGGGCCTGATGTGCTGCAATAGAGAGCAGCAACTGTGCCGAGTAGAACGTCCTCCTCCCCCAGAAGTCAAAATCCGAGGAGTCCTGATCTGGGGGCCGGTCACAGTGAGGGGCCTGAAGCCCATCAGGAGTGTCCAGTTGTGTCAATCCTTACTGAGGATGAGGCATGGAACCTGGAGACTCCGCGGGGGCACAATACCGCTGGCAGAGATCCCTAGGGGCAGGAACTCCAGAAAAGGGTCTCTGCCAGGAATGCATTTATGCCTCCCGAAAGGGAGCAGGCCAGGGGGGCACCATGAGGGTGTCTTCACTGAAATCGCCTAGAAAGGCATGCGCCATGTGCTCTGGATTGTGTTGAGTGGGAGGGGTGATGTGCAGGTCCTCTAACATCCTCATGAGGAATCGCTGATACGCAGCAAGATCAGCAGCTGGAAAGATGTGGACAGACAGCTCCTCTCCTCCAGAAGAGGGGGATGAAGAGTCAGAGGACCTCGAAGGTTCAGAAGCTGTCTGCTCAGGGGAGGTTGAAAAACATGTCTATCCATAGCCCCAACTAAGAGGGAAACTGAGCAGCCTGAGCTCTGAACTGCTCCCAGGAAAGAGGCCCGCTAAGATCAAGAATGCCTGGGAGTGCAGGAGAATGTTGCAGAGGAACAGGGGCAGAGCCAACAACAGGGATCGGCTGACCTCTGCCTCGGCTAGGGAGCACACCAGGAGCCCTAGGGAAGGAAGGAGCGCCAGAAAACTCCACAGTCGAAAGCTAATCAACCAAACTGGAACTGCCTAGACTGCACCTTGAAGAATCCCTCCTGTGAGGCAACCGGGGCCATGTAGGTCCAGAAAGATGGTCCCCTACCTCCAAAGAATGAGGGCCTCTTGAGGAAACCGAAAGGGAAGGGTGGAGATCCGCACTATGGCTTCTCCCAGAGCCCGGGTGGGTTCTGGAAAAAGGTCACCGCACAGACCCCATGCCCCTCGAGCTCTTAGAATCTGAGAGTGCCCTCCTCCTCGAGAGAGCCAGCTTAGGCAGCTGGCAGCGCTGGCTGGCCCACAAAGGGGCTATCCAGGGAGCAGCAACCTCCCCTCCCGTGGGTGCTCCGATTGGCCCCAAAGTTGGGGAATCCAGCCACACCATCTGAGGGGGTACCACCACTGAGGGATCAGAGAACCCTCTGAGGCCAGGTTGCAGGGCAATGGTGGCCTGCACCACTGCCTGCTGGTCAGAACCCCTGACCCAGGCCCCGGTAGTCACTGTTCGCTCCTCAGAGGGGGGGTGACCCCAGCCTGTCGAGGACAGTACCAGAGTGTCCACACCAGCAGCCAACTCCAGGGAGCCAGACTGTCTGTCTGACTCCTCCTCCGAAGAGGTGGAGATCAAAGTCCTGTGCCAAACAGTGTGCGGGAGCCCGCTGCCATCCCCACTAAACAGGGCACCAGAACCAGAGACTGCACCAGAGTTGGTGCCAGTGCCCCCCTCTACACTGAAAATGGTGCCAGAAGAGGACACAGCACCAACAAGGGCAGCAGCCTCGGAGCCAGAGCCTGTCATGGTGTCTTCCTGACCCACGGTGTCACAAGCAGCGTCAAAGATCAGGAACAGTGCCGACTCTGACCACGCTCTTGGCACCACAAATGGCACTGAGGCCGGAGACCCCCATGGTGCTGACCCACCCCACAGCACCACGAGCGGTGCCGAGGACAGCCCTGACAGCGCTCTTGGTGCTGCAAATGGTGCCGAGTTCTGAAGCCCCCATGGCGCTATGTCCATGCTCGGAGCCGTGAATGGCTCCAGAACTGGACACGGTGCCATGCTCAACCACGGCACTGTGAATGGCACTGGGGTGAGAAACAGTCAGAGACTGCACCGTAGAGCCTCCCACGGCACTGACACTGCCATCGGCACCGCGAACGGGTGCTGACAGCAGCAACAGCGCCGAGTGATGGACTGGGCCTCCTGCACCGTGGAAGGGGCCTCTGCCATGGCAAGGCAACAAGAGGCAGAGGCCCCCTCCTCCTCGGTCCATATAGAACCAGGAGGGGACCCAGAGGAAAGGTCAGAGAATGCGACTTGGCCCGATGGTAAGTGCCCGGCCCCAGAAAATCGGCGGGGCTGGGCCCCCTTGCACGCACATTGCCGATGACCCGGTAGACCCACGGAGAAACAGGTGTGCACGAATCCACAGTCGTGAAACGGGCCAAGACACGCGAGGCAATGGTCATGCTGGTTGGTGACGCAGTACTTATGGCGGCACTGGCACCGTCGCATAGGGGGCCGTCCTGTCTTGGAAGTCTTCTTGCCCTCCGATCTAGACATGACCTAAGAGAAAGAAACACCAAACAATACTCGACGTCGGAAAATAAAATAAACAAGGAACAGTCTTACCAGGCAACGTGAAGAAGGCTAACAGAACCGGCAGGAAAAAGGGGTGCCGTTGAACTTTGGCATGGAGTCGAACAATACGGAGAAATTCGAACTGCACAAGATTTGAGGTAGGCCTCTCAGAAATTTCTTCAGCAAGCATCCCACGAGGTGACCTCGATGGTGGGAGATGAAGAACTGGCGGGAGGGCAGAGTCGACAACACCTAATGGCCAACCTGCGAGCACCACGCAGTGCATTGGCCTTGAGGGCGGCGCCGATGGTGCATCAACTCTGCTTATCAAAAAAAAAAAAAGAAAGCTCCCACGGGGTCATGACCTCTGGCCAAGTACTCAAAGGTGATGAATGGTGAAAACTGACACAGATAAGATCCTCTGAAATGCAAGTGGCACCGCCGACAAAGAGGACGGCACCGAGTACAGAGGTGGCATGACACAGAAAAGTGGCACCGGCCAGATGCGATGCCGACATCACATCTGGCACCATAAATGATGCTAGCAGTGAATGCAGCACCATGCATGGTGCTGACACCTCACGCGGCACTGCAAGCAAACTCAGTGCCAGAGAAACTGGCTCCGATCATAGCGCCAAGAAGGTTACCACTGCAGACTGTGGCACCACAACAGATGTCTGCAAACTGCAATTTGAAGGTAAAAAAAGGAAAAATAGCAGGCGATAAAGACATCAGTGTGGATCCCTGCGCCGCAGCCACGTGAGGGGGATAGACACTGGAACGTGGAGTCAACGGCACTGAAGCAGACGCCGAATGACTCAGCAATCTCAACCACCCTGCCTGCCGATCTAAAACTGACAGACCCGAAGGCCCCAGCAACGGACTAGCCGGTTCAGGCAGTCGGAACAACCTCCGTGCCCATTGCTCCATAAGAGCAGCCCAATGGTGAAACTGCTGACCGGAAAAGCCTCCAGCGGATGGGGAGGGACTCCGGTGTCGAATATGGCAGTCATCAGAGACAGAAGCTGGAGGAGACTCCGGAAGAGGTGGAGACTGGCTCCGGGCCCCGACAACTGACCACCTATGTGCAGACGTATGAGAGGGTGACCTCGAATGATGTCGTTTCTTTTTCAACCGGTGGACTGAAGAAGAGCTCGGGGACGAATGGTGCAGAGAATGGGACCGTTTCTTTTTGTGTTTCCAGGGAGATCGCCCCTCTCCCCGATCACTGGACTGTCTGTAGTCAGACCCCCCCCTCCAGAGAGGGCGGAAGACCAGACCCAGCCCAGCTGACTGAACAGCTTTCATGCGAAGTCTCCCTTTTGTCACCTGCCCCACTCATGGTCGACTCCATCAATGGAGGGCTGAAGACTTCTTTCTTGTAGAACAATAAAAGTATACTTTTAAAATATAATTGGTACTTTTGTGAAATCTTACAAAACAATACAACTGAATATTAGCTGTTAGTTGAAGTTTTGACTCCCGGCGGGCGAGCGGTGTCACTAAAGTGCACTCAATGGTGGGGAAAAAAGGAACTGAGGTGGTTGGAGGGTTGACGCCGAGGTAGTCTACACCACACGAGCCTAGCTCGTGGTGCTGCTCCCTCGCTGCTCCACCTCGGCGCCAGCCCTACTGAAAAAGTTTGGCTCCCACTGGGTACTAGCACCTCCGGTGTACTCCCATTAGTGTGAATGAGTGGAGGAGACTTTATGTCCAGGAAGATTCCTTCCTTATGTGAATTATATGAGGAGGCAAAAAAGTCCCTTACCCAGTCCCCTACAAGTTTACCATGTTTTCTAAGTGTGAGGTGGGTCTCCTGAAGGAGGGCTGCCTGCACATTCTTTTTTCTCAAGCCTAAGAGAATTTTAGTGTGCTTGGCCAGGGAAGCAAACCCTTGGACATTCTAAGAAACAATGTGAGTATATGTGTAATTCGCCATCATATACCTCGAGGGGATTTCTTAAGGGTGGCTGAGTCAGCCAACCCTGCACCCAAGTACAGAGGAGATGTGCCCGAAATGAAAATTATGTACAGTGCCTACCATAATTCTTGATCTTCTCTTGTATCTTCACCATTCTTTACTGCTTTGATAGTGCCGGAGGCGAGCACCCGTTACGGGAGATTTTTTTTTTTTTTTTGAGTTGTCTCCAACGCCGCCGCCCATGAGAGTGACGTGTCGTCATCGCCGAGGGCAGCTCATTAGGTGCCACAGACTCCTCCTCCATCTCAGTTCTGATAGACGGAGAGGCGAAATAAAGAGTAAAGGAAAAACGGGGAGAGCAATGCAAGAAAGCCGAGGGACAGAAAAAGGAAAGGATACAAAGTGAAGAAGAAATAAGCCAGCAGAGGACAGATAGAAGAGGAAGAATACCTACCCTAAGGGACCGCAGGGCCTCCCATATGGGGCGGCTCTAAGGGAGGAACAGATAAAGAGAAAAGGAAGAAGAAGAAGAAAGAGAAGAAAGAAGGGATGCTGAGAGGGGAGAACACTGCCCATAGATATATTGGTTGAGAGGGTTATAAGCTCAGAACCAAAACCAAGGGAGCAAGAATCCCTCCTAATAGGAGTGAGAAAAGGTTCAACTGAACCACTTGCATAGACTGGACACAAAGGGCAGATTCTCTATCTTCACATCATCCCAACCCCCCTACACTCTAGCTGAGAGCTTACAGACTGCCCGGACAGAAATCTGTTCCGGAAGGAGAGCGCCCAACTATGAGGGGGGTAAGCCCCTTAGCACCTTGTTAAGTGCTAACACCAAAGTGTGTGGGTAGGGGTTAGGCCCTACAAAAGGCAGCTTTGTATGAAGGATAGAGTGGGAACTCAATCGGACTCCCTGAAGGCAAGGCAAGGGCAGCAGTTCAAGGTTAAGAAGTGCAAAAGCACCAACCAGAAGAAGCTGACAATTAAATAATGCCCGCCAGGGGGAACCTTAATTTTGAGGCCGAGCCATAGAGGAACAGTGTCTTCAGCTGTGAACTGAACAACGTGGCTAAGGAGCCCAGAGGTCATCCCTAGGGGCAGTCAGAAAGAGTTCACTCAGGATAGGAGAAAAAGTCCTACTCGTTCCCCTTTACCGTGAGGAAAAAAGATTCATCCAAGAAGAATGGAAACCAGGATAGGTTTTATTTTTTTTTTTCATAAAGGCCAAAGAAAAGGAGAGGAACAAGAAGGGAGGGGGAGACGCCGCAGTAGGAGGCCACTGAAGGGAAGATGGGTGGGTATCAGTAATGAATAGTGAAGATACAAGAGAAGATCAAGAATTATGGTAGGTACGCAATTTTTGTATCTTCCCATGTCAATCTTCACCATTCATTACTGCTCGGGTGAGTACCAAGCTCCCCCCCCAAGTGGGAGATAAAGAAACCCTGAGGGAGCAAGACCCCCAGCCTACTGTTGGTGGGAAACAGAAGGGGAAGACCCTGGGCTAATCAAGTGAGAAGCCTACGGATAGTGGAGGATAGCTAGGAGGTGTCCCCCGAGGACAGGGAGATGGAGGAAGCCCCTGCACAAGTCTCCTAGCTCTGGAGGAAAAGAGACAGATCCCCCAGAAAGCGGAGTGAATCACCCTACGCCGGGCCAGGGGTGACAACCTTGATAGACGAAGCCATGCTGTCCATCTAATATAGATCGCTGTCCCTGCAAGCCACCTCATTGGCGTCATAAGATGCCCTTGCTTGTTGTCTTGCCAGCTCCAGGCCTATAGCAGAGAGGGCAATAGCTTGTTTGGTTTGCTCCATATCAGTCATTGATGCTAAGATATGGGAAAGCAACGACCACAAATGTCTACTGTAGGCAGCATGGTGAGCCTGATGTGATGCAATACATAACATTGCACGAGAGGAAGAGAACATTCTTCGCCCCCACCAGTCAAACTGTAGGGAATCTGAGTCCAGTGGATGGTTGTGTTCCAGGCAGTGGCACCCAGAGGGAGTTTCTAGGTATGCCAATCCTGAAGGCGGGTTGGGGAGAGTACCTAGAGACTCCAATGGGGCACAGTATCTTCTTCTGCAGTCTGCTGGGGCTGGAGAAGGGATGGCTGGCAACTGCCAGGAAGAGATAGAGGTCTTCTTGAAGGTAATAAGCCAGGAAAGTATCACCAAGTGCCGGGCACTGAATTCACTGAGGAATTCACGTGTCTCCCATTTGGTATTGTCTCGCCTAACAAAAGAGATGCGAAGATCCCTTACCATCCTCGAAAGGAATCGCTGATATTCAGTGAAATCAGCATCGGAGGAGAGATTAGCCGTGGGTTCCTCTCTGTCCGAGGAGGAGAGAGATGAGGATGATGGACAACTCAAATGTCCAGAGAACTCCTGTGGCAGTGGGGATAGGCGAACCACCCGCTCATGCATGTATCTAACATATGAGGTGAAGGCAGCCGCAGAGCCTCTGAACGTCTCCCAGGATAACAGGCCCGTAGGACCGACATGGCCTGGGAGAGAGGGAGGTGGCTGCAGAGGAATGGGAGAGGGGCACCTACGGTGAGGCAACTGTCCTCTGCTGAGGCTCTGAAGTCCAGGGAATGGGGCCCGAGCTGGCGGGATCCCGGACAACAAACCAGGTCGCAGAACGGAACCCCGGGGATGCGAAGCCTGTAGGAGCCTAGTAGGGGATCCTCCCCTGTGACGAACCATGGGCTGCATGGGTCCAGAAGGGCAGCCCACAGCAACACCACCAGAGGGGTCCATGGGGCTCGAGAGGGAAAGACAGGGCCCGGCGCTACGGCTCCTACCCGGCCCGAGGGATGGCAGGTGAAGACTGAGGTGCCTGAACTCTGTCTCTCAACCCCCCAGACTCCAAGAACGCCCTCCTCCTCGACCCCAGCAACCCCACCCTAAGGGGGTGCAGTAGCACAGGATTGGCAGCAGCCACAACCCCCAGGAGGGCCCCTCCCTCCACCTCCACGCCATCCCCTCCAGGGACCCCAGACCACCCCCAGCCTAGGAAGCCTCAGGGGAGGACAGCAGCGGAGACAGAGGAATAGGCGCACTGGGCCACCTAGCACCTCGTCCCACTGGAGACCCTGACTCCGAAGAGTCAGGGTGCCAGGACGG
This sequence comes from Neoceratodus forsteri, assembly GCA_016271365.2. Taxonomy (NCBI): domain Eukaryota; kingdom Metazoa; phylum Chordata; order Ceratodontiformes; family Ceratodontidae; genus Neoceratodus; species Neoceratodus forsteri. The sequence continues at coordinate 1,405,938,166 of CM057450.1, forward strand.
GTCCACATCTGAATCATCCTCCTCCTCCAAGGAGGAAAAGACCAGCTGGACCACAATACTGGCCACCCCGGGGTCTCCAGTGAAACGGCACTGCGAACAGCGCCAGTGCCAGCAGCAGCACTGGACGACCCCGGACCCCCCCCGCAACGCCGAGACCCGGTCCTAACTCCCCAATGGTGCCAGCTAGACCCATGGCACTGTCCTCGACACTGGGACCCGACTCGGCACCGCTAGAAGAACTGACCGGGCCCACGGCACCGTTGGCAGTGCCGAGAGCCAACACGGCACTGCGAATGGTGCTGACTCAATCACCGGCACCGCGAGCAGCGCCGGGATCCGAAACCGCACTGAAAGGCGGCGTCGAGGGTCCACCGATGCTGGAAGGCAGACCTGGGCCTCGACACTGGGGGAGCCTGCACCTCTGAGGAGGTGACTGCCGAGGCGGTGTCCCCACCACTGCTCTGGGAGGAACCTCGGCGTTCCTCCGACATTGAAAAAGAGGCCTCCTCTTTGGCAAGAGAAGATGAGGAGGTCTCCTCCTCTCCAGACCGTATAGGCCTGAGAGGGGACTGGGAGGAAGGGTCTAGAGACCTTACCTGGGAATCCGTGGAGGGGCGCCGACCCCTGAAAGTTGGCGGAGCCTTGCGATCTGAGCAGCGCAGACTTCCAGGATCACGACGGTCCATTGGGAAACAGGCATCGCCGCGCATCCATATTATGGTTGGGTCCCAGGCAATGGAGACAAATATAATGCCGGTCCGTGACGGAAAAATGCTGGCCACAGGAGCACCGAAGCATAGGGGCGTGGCCCGCCTTCGACTTGTGTTTTGCTCCCGAACCTGACATGATGCAAAACAATTAAGGCAAAAATAAAGCACAGCTCTTGGCGTCGTCGAATAAAGAGAAGAAAAAGAATGGTCTTACTAGTGACTATGACCAGAAAAAGCAGGAAGGAGGCGTCTAGAATGGCGTCGATAAATGACAACTAGGCCTAGTACTGAAAAATCCTAACCGCACAGCAGGTGCAGCCTCAATGGCGGGAGAAACAGAACTGAGATGGAGGAGGAGTCTGCGGCACCTAACGGCTGCCTTTCACGCATGATGCAGTGCGTCGCTGTCATGGGCGGCACCGTTGAAGCCAACTCCCCCCCAAAAATAATAAATAAATAATATATCCTGTAGTGGGTGCGCGCCTCCGGCACTACCCAATCAGTAATGAATGGAGAAGATTGACAAGGGAAGATCAACATACAGTATATATATACACATATATATATATATATATATATATATATACACACAGTATATATACACACACACACACACACATATATATATATATACTGCTGGAGTGAGACATAGCTAAGCAAATCAATTTGTATGCATGAGTAACCAACATAGTTAGTAACCTCCCTTTTACCCCTACTACTCCCCCACTCTTCTCCCATGAAAGACAAACACTTCAATAACATTTGTATAGAAACTTAAAATCCCTCCATTTGTTGCACAAAAAACAACAATCTCAAATTTTTAAATATCAGCATCCAGTGATCTGTTAGAATCATTTTAACGTTACCCCATGCTGCCCTCACCCCATGCCATCTTCTGAACCATATCTGATTATGGTATATGGTTAGGGCTTATTCTGCATGGAAAAGAGTGGCTTTCAAATTCATGTTGTAGGACAGTTCAGAGGTCAAAAAAGTTGTTGTACTATCGTTCTGATGTCACATCGATTGTGCAACTTATTTAGCCGTGTCCTGCCACCTGATAAAAATATCGGCAACGTGGTGGCACGATTTAGCGAGAGCCAATCAGTGGACCCTGCTCATTTTGACATGAAGAGCCTCACACGGTTGTGTCACAAAAGTGAATAATTTATTTTTTTCATTTTTAAAAATTAACGGTGCCCAGCGAGTAGAAGTGGGGAGTAGCAGGATCCAGTGGGAGTGGGGAGAAACAGAGCCAGTAGAAGCAGCACGAGGTAACCAGTAACTTAAAAAAACACACACACACACACACACACAGACACAACGCAAAAGAAACAAGCCAGAAACCATATACTATATAAAATAGTGGATGGGTGGCCATCCACGACCAAGGCGTGTTTCCATCTCGGGAGTTGATAACATCAGAGAGACCGCTCCAGCGTCTCCCTCGCGGTCTCTATGATGTCATCAACTCCCTTGATGGAAACACAGACTTGTTGTGGATGGTTATGCATCCACTATTCTATATGTTTTGCACATGCATTGAAAAGATAAACATGGATCAATGTAATCTGTTATGTGTACCAGGAAACCCCAACAAGCAGAGCTTAACTGTCTGCAATGCTATTAATAGTATTTACTTGGCTGATCAAAAAAGTCGGCCACTGTGTCATCCCATCGTGCATCCCCACCCAGAGAACCTACACAGCAGCGGGTCACCAGTCCCTGGAATTTCCCCCCACAAAAAAAGTTTGCCAAGACCCCCACCACCCACCCCTTCATTCCAGAGATAGGATCAATAAAAACAAAGAAGGACAAACAATAAATCCAAGACCCAGAACTAGGCAGGGTAGGAGGCCCACGCCCCTAAAACACAATGCACAGAGCCCAACTCCCCCCATCCCCACTTACCTGTAGCATCCCGACTGCAGCTCAGCGTCTTGAGGGATGAGATCCTCCTAACTTCTTCAAGCCTCTCAAACCATTCTTCGGTGGAAACCGAGCAGATTCCAGGCCACCAGCATGGCCTTTGTCCTTTTAAATTAGATTCCATAAAGGTTGTTGCTTAAAGATATCAAGGTGGTCGAAGTCCAGGCAACATCAATAGCCATAGCCAGAGGTTTAAGTCTGTGCAGGCTCTCATATACAGTGCTCCACCATAGTCTTAGCCAATTCGAGGGGTCAGAGAGATGTTCCAAAGAAAACAATTCAGGTCTCAGTGATCACACGTGTGAGGAGTCAGAAACAAGCGGGGCCCCCTCTAGCCACCATCAATGGCCACAAGGGAATGCATTTAGAGGAAACCCATATCCAAGGAATCCCACAACATTAGGGCCAGTCACAGTGCAGTACTCTTCTTTAAGAAAACATGAGAGTCTCACCAAGAAGTTCCCCCTGGCCATGTGTCCAGTCTCTGGAGATGCGCAGAAAGGGAGATACACAGTCAATGGTGGAGCAATTAAAACCTTGCCTGCAGACACACTGATCACCCCTTATTATTTTTTGAGTCGCACTCCTCAATGAAGGCTTCCAGCTTCACTGGCTCCCATAAAGAGTAGGTCGCTCCCTCATGCCGAACATTTACTACTGCCGGATAAGCCATGAAAAAGTCCAGGCCCCATTCCCACAGCCTGTCCATTTGAGTGTTAAACTGCTGCCTGTTCTTCTGAATTCGCACTGAAAGATCCTGAGAGATGAGTTTATGACCCTCATATATATCAGCTCCTTTTGCCGTCTATAGGATAACAAGGCTTGATGGTTGGGGAAGTGGTGCAATCTGAAGATTAACGGCCTGGGCGACTGATCGGGGGCTTCAGGACTAACACTCTGTGTACTCTTTCCACCATCAGTTTGCCCTTCCTAAGGTCCACACCGAGCAACTTAGGGACCATAGCAGAGCAAAATTCCATTAATTCCCCCCTTCAACACTTTCCGGGATTTCCCTGATCCTAAGGTTATTGCGCCTACTATAGTTCTCTTGGTAGTCTAGGACCTCACGGACTTCCTCCAGCTCCTTCTGTAATGGAATCACCGATTCCGAGACTGAATCCAGAGAATCCTCCAGCATCGAGACTCTCTGTTCCACCTCATCCAAACGGGAGGAATTTTGCTTTATTTTGGAAGTTATCTCAGTCAGTAATTCTCGGAATTGGGTCCATTCTGGCCTAATCCCATCCAGCATCTGTTTAGTCATGGACTCGCTAATCAAAATGCTATCTCTGCCTCTAAGAATCAAATCTGGCTTAAGTTTCCCTCCAGCGGAGCTGCCTTTTTAATATTTTTGTTCACCTGGCAAGTGGGTCTCGCTGATAAGTATTTGTCCATCGTTCCCAGGTGTTAATCTCTACTTTTAATGCAGTTGAACCGCAAAGTACATGCAAAAATAAATTTTATTAGGCTTTCTGATGTGGAGCTCCAGAGAGATATGTCAGTTACCTTCAGTGGCTCATCAGTGCCCCCCAGGAATGTCATCTTATGCTGATTCCAGTAGCGGCAGCACCGGAAGCAGTGCCATATGCATCCATTGCCACTTTTAACTGATGACTGTTGGACTCTATGTCATGAGTGACAGTCTGAAGAATGGTTTGATAGTATCAGACTCTGGTAAGGAGACAGCCAGAGACTTAAGGGAGGTCCAGAGGGCACACTCAAACTGAGAGAAATGTCCTTAGTAACTGGCTGTTCACATGTTCAGAGTAACTGCTGTGAAAGCCCTTTTTCCCATAGTATCAATCTTCTGATATTTCTTATTAATAGCATGTGTCGTAACCTCTTGGGGAAGGACATCTTTGTTGTTTTCTGCAAGGATAACAATTTTATCCACAATAGGCTGGAAAGACAAAATTGGCCTGTCATTAGGAGGAGTATACTTATGGTCTATCGTTGTGAATGGGTATGGGTAGTCAGGATAACATAACAGGCAGGCAATCAAAATCAGTGCATAAAAAATGCCAAAAAAGACATTTATCATTTTATTTGCATCATAAAATGGAAGAATATTTTATAGAAATCATAATAAAATGGAGTTAGATAATTCACTCAGGAAAAAAAAAAACCTAAATAGAATAAACCACTGCTTTGGCTCAGCAGGGTCTTAAGGCATTTCCTCTGCCCAGCCAGTAATTGCTAGTGTGAGCCCATATCACACTAGGAGGTCTTACACTCCTACCTCCGTCAGCTGCCTACTGGCTCCCTATCTGACTTCTGGTGTCACAGGAGGGCTTTTTATACCCGCTACCCCTGTGGTCAGATAACCTTAGCATCACTAAAAACATAAACCTGATTATTAAGTCCTCTTTTTAAATTATAAAATGGCTGAGGGCTTACTTAAGATAATGCTGACTCAGTCACATTACCAGAACTAAACAAACTGGTCCAGAAAAGTATTAACTGGAAGTGGAAACGTTTCCATTCCCTTTGATTGACAGCTTTACCACTATAATAATGGACCACTAGGAGCCATTGCTGGCCTAAAGAGCACCTGGATTGGCACTTTTCAGTCCCCCAGTTCAGGTAAGGCTGGCTTCACTTAGCTCTCCAGGGCTGTAGTCCAGTGTTTTAAGTGTCATAATTTATAGGAACCAAAGTACATTCCTGGGCTTTCTGCCAAAGATATCAACAAAGGATGTCACCAAGAGCCAAGTGAGTGCCCATTTAATGTTTGTTAGCAGTCATAAAGTACAGTTACGTAAGAACTTACCGTAACAGTAGATCTTTGAGAACAGCTCTTGCAGCAGGTAACACCATTAGGACTGAAGCCAGCAGGCGTCAGGACCCCATGAAAATCTTCTAGCTAGCAGTCTTCAGCGGGGACCGCCCCCGATGTCAGACATAGTACATAAGGAGGCGGTCCCAACGGATTCCCCAGTTCTCCCGCCGGAGACTCCCGGCCGCAGGATGACATCAGAATGGGAGACCAAGGATCGCCATCGAAGAAAGAAGGAAAAGCGTAAGCCCTGCCCGAAGGTAGCCATACCTCCTCCGCAGGGGAATGGCGAGGAATACCTGCTGCAAGAGCTGTTCTCAAAGATCTACTGTTACGCTACGTTCTTACGTAACTGTACTATCTTACTTCGAGATACAGCTCTTGCAGCAGGTAACACCATTAGGACTGATTCCCAAGCAATAGCACCTGTAAGCATTCTGGGAGGAGGAAATTAGGAGAGATCCTTAAACAAGTCCTGACTCTAGGACAGGAGACCCTGTAGAACGGCCAGGCCGAAACCGGCTCTCCACCATGATGCAATATCCAGGCTATAGTGCCTAATGAATGGGTGCACAGAGCTCCAAGTAGCTGCAGCACAGATGGCCAAAGTGGAGACATTACGCAGTGCTGCAAAAGAGGTAGCCACACCTCTAGTCGAATGGCCCCGGACTGAGCCCAGGAGGGGCTTCTGTTTGCTGTTATAGCAAAATGCAATACACTGGACAAGCCAGCGGGAAAGGGTCTGCTTTGAGACTGGATGGCCCATCATTCTCTCGGCGAAGGAAATTAATAATTGGTCTGATTTACGAAGCTGTTTAGTCCTATTCAGGTAGTACCTTAAGGGGCTGTGAACATCCAGGGTGTGAAGCAAGGCCTCTCCTCTATTAGAATACTTGGGAAAATAAACAGGCAGGTCAATGTCCTGATTGAGAGTGAGGGCAGAGACCATCTTAGGCAGGAATTTAGGATTCGTCCTCAGAGACAGTCTGTCCTGGTGGAAAACTAAATAAGGCTCCTTGCACATAAGAGCGTGAAGCTTGGAAACTCTCCTTGCTGACGTGACAGCAACTAAAAATAACGTTTTCCACGAAAGAAAACGCAGCTCGCAATCCGCGGCAGGTTCAAAGGGGGGAAGCGTGAGTTGTTCCAGGACAAAGAGTAGGTCCCAAGGAGGGATGGGATCCTTGATGGGTGGCCTAAGGTGTAACACCCCTCTCAGGAAGTCTCGAGAGGCATCAAGCTGTGCCACTGTGCACCGTCCCACTGGGAAGTGGTAAGCTGAAATCGTGCATAAGTGCACTTTAATAGAGGAGTAGGTGAGACCTGAATGGAATAGGGAAAGCAGGTATTCCAGCACCACTTTCACCGGACATCCTAAAGGGGAAAGGTCGCATGCCTGCGACCACAAGCAAAAACGGCGCCATTTCATGGCGTACGTTGCCGGCTTTCTGGCCGCGGAAAGAACTTCTGCCACCTCCTGCGAGACCCCGTGTCGCATAATGGCTATGTCTCTAGGAGCCATGCATGCAGGTTCAGTGAGCGTAAGTCCGGGTGGACTAATGAACCCTCCTCCTGAGACAAGAGATGGGAGCTGAAATGCAACGGGACTGGAGGTTCCTGGGACAGCTGCGTCAGCATGGGGAACCAGATCTGTCTGGGCCAGAAAGGGGCTACCAGGATCATTGTTGCATGCTCCCTGCGCAGTTTGAGAAGGACTCTCTGGATCAATGGGAAGGGAGGGAAAACGTAGAGGAATCTGTCCACCCAGGAGAAGGACAACGCGTCTCGCCAAAAAACACCAGGCATTGGATCTAGCGAGCAGAAATTGGGCAGTTTTGCGTTGGATGGGGAAGCGAATAAGGCCAGCTCTGGAGTGCCCCATCGAAGAAACAGATCCTCTGCTACCCCTTGAAGAAGTTCCCACTCGTGAACCCTGGTCTGGGAATGGCTCAGGCTGTCTGCAATTGTATTGTCCACTCCGGGAACGTGAACTGCAATCAGGCTCGCGCCGTGTTGGATTACCCAATCCCACACTCTCATCGCTTCCCTGCAAAGGAGGTAAGAGTGTGCGCCTCCTTGTTTGTTGAGGTAATACATCACCGCCGTATTGTCTGTTTGAAGCAGAAGAGTATTCGGCGGGAATTCTGACTGAAAGGTCTGCAGGGCATAAAGGACCGCCCTCATCTCCAGAATGTTGATGTGGAGGTGAGCTTCTTGAGGGGTCCACGTTCCCTGGGACCTCACCCCGTTCAGGTGCACTCCCCACCCCAGCCCTGAGGCATCTGTGGAAAGAATCACCTCCGAGGATGCCGCTGCAAATGGAACACCCGCAGAGAGTGTCCCTGGGTCTAGCCACTATTGCCAGTCCCGAATCACTGCGTTCGTGATTTTGACTGGCTGCTGCATGTGGTCTCACCTTTGGTCCCACTGCACCTTGAGCATCCACTGAGTTACCCGCATGTGGAGCCTTGCCAAAGGGACGGTTGGAATGGCCGCAGCCATGTGTCTGAGCAAGCGAAGGACCAACCTGGCGGGGCAGTCTTCTTCGCCGAGATCCCTGATGAGGGATCTGATGCGTTCTGCTCTTTCGTCGGGAAGAAATGCTTTCCCTTGGACGGTGTCCAGAACTGCGCCTATGAACTGCAGCTTCTGGGACGGTACAAGTAGAGACTTCTCGTAGTTGATGAGGATGCCCAGAGACTGGAACAGAACCTGGGTGCTCTGGATAGCCAGCAACAACGCCTCTTTGGAGGCGGCCATGAGAAGCCAATCGTCCAGGTACGGGAACACGTAGTGGCTCTGTCTCCTTAAAGACGCCGCCACGACTGCCATGCACTTAGTAAAGACCCTGGGGCCAATGACAGTCCGAATGGAAGAGCCCGGAACTGAAAGTGGTGGCCGAGAAACTCGAAGTGCGGGAACCTCCTCTGCGCTTGAGCCACTGGAATGTGCAGGTAGGCGTCCTGCATGTCCAGGGACGCTAAGAAGGTGTCCTTCTTTAGCATGGGAATGAGACCCTGAAGGGTCACCATGCGAAATTGTTTGTAGGCGACCGACATATTGAGGTTGCTGAGGTCCAAGATTGGACGGAGGTCCCCTGTTTGTTTTTGGGTTTTTTTTCGGAACCAGAAAGAAGTGGGAATAGTACCCGGATCCTATCTGGTTCTCTGGAACATACTCTACCACTCCCTTTTGCAGGAGCGCGAGTATTTCTTGCCTGATAAGCAATTCGTGCTGACCCAAATAACGGGAAAGCAGAGGTGGCCTTGTGGGTGGCTTGTCCGCGAATTCTATAACGTGGCCTCTTTCGACCAATTGAAGGACCCACCTGTCGGTGGTTATGGACTGCCACCCTGGTAGGTAGTCCGCAATGCAGCCCCCGACCTTGATGTCCCGTTGATCCTGAGGGGCGGGGGCCAGGAAGGAGTCATGCTGTGGTGGCGGAGGGAGCCGTGGGCTGAGCCGTCTTAGCTGGACACTGACTTCGGCCCGTGGACAACTTACCCTGGGCTCTACAAGAGAAGGAGCCCCTCTGTTGTGGACCGGTGCGGGACTTCTGTCTCTGCATCCAGCCATGAAAATGGCTTTGGTTCCTACGAAAGGAACTAAGCCTGGGTCGGTACATGGCCTGGACCGACCTCACCACCTTCCCAGCCTCTTGGAGTTTGGTGAGAACCCTTTCAGAGGATTCGCCAAAGAGAACTTCTCCGTCAAAAGAGGCGTCTAGGATGTTTTTCTGGACGTCTGGGGTGAATCCGGAGACATGAAGCCATGAGTGCCTCCAGAGGCATACGCCTGAAGCTGCCACTCTGGCTGAGGAGTCCGCGCTATCGTACGCGGCTCACAGCGCCTGGGTTCCCACGTCTGAACCCGTACAGAGGAGCTGCAACATCTCCTCCTCCTTCTGCTTACCATCTGGCATCTTATCCGCCAGATCCAGTCCCTGCTCCCACAAGGCATTTTGGAACTGTACCATGTGGGTCAAGTAGTTCAGGGATCTGATGGCGCAAGTAGCGGAAACATACGTGCGCCTGCCCATAACATCCAGCTGTTTGGACTCCGGGTCCGGTGGCAGGGTGCTCAAATGTTGCGGCCTCTTGGACCGGTCATGAGAGGCTGTGATGACCAGAGAATCGGCCAGAGGATGTGAAGCCAAGTACTGGTCCTCCTTAGGGGCCTTGTACAGGTGGTCAGCTTTCTTCAGCATCGCCGGGAGCGGGTGTGGATGCTTCCACGCTGCCTTGGTGACATCCACGAAAGTGTCCACCAAGGGTGGTACCACCACATGCTTAGGGTCTTTCTGCCGAAGATACCTGGCTAGGCGTAGTCTCTCGGGGTCGAGTTCCTCAGCGTCCCAGCCCATGTTCTCCTGGATATGCCTCATGATCTCTGAGAACGATGGGTCATCTGGAGATCTTGGGAGCTCACGTGGGTCCGGAGAAGGGACGGTGATCGGAGAGGGGGATCTGGATTCATCCGAGAAATCCGAACCAGTGTCCTCCATCGAGGGCGAACAACGTCTTCTGGGTCTCTTGGGGCTGGGTGATCCAGAAGAAGATCTGGACAGAGGTCTCCATTTCCTAGATCTGCCCCTAGGAGAATCCGCAAGCTCCTGGGGGGAAGGTACTCGGTCCGCAACCCTAAGTGGATTGGGGGGTGCGGGAGCCGGTGGAATCGTGGGTGGAGGAGGAGGAGTAGGTGTGAGAACCATATCCCTTTTTACGGTGTCCCACCAGTAGGTAAACAACTCCTTGATCTCGGACATGCTGAGGCCCGCCGATGGCCGGTTGTCGGGTTCTGGTGTCGGTTCCCCAGGAGCCTCAGGTTCCGGTGAGGGTTCCCTTGGGGGTCCGACAGGACCGGGTTCGCCCGTCTGGTCCTCGGGCTGGGTCAGCTCCTCCTCCGTAATCGTCTCCTGACCGATGTCGGTTGGAGGCGTCTGAGTCCTTTTCCCGGTGGGTACAGATGTCAGTCCCCCAGCCGGCGTCCGAGAAGGTATAGGCCTAACCGGTGATGGGCGATGAGCAGTCGGCGGTTCCTGGGACCTATGGTGTATGGCCGGCATCAGACGAGCCGGCGCCGGGTCCGACGACTTCTTCAGTGAGGTAAGCTCTTTGGTCTTCTGCTGGGGAGAAGGAGGCAAAGAGGCGGACCTGACGTCGGGTTCTGAATGGCGGGAACCAGACTTGTGATGATGATGATGGTCCCCTGACCTAGACATGGCCTTTGAAGCTGAAGATGAGGAAGGCCTGGAGGTCTTGGCCTGAGAGGCAGAAGAGGAGCCCGAAGGGGTCTTCACCGCTGCGGGGGGAGGCTGAGAACGGGCCCGGGAAGGAGAGCGGTCAGACCGGGAGCCGGAGCTACAGGAGTCAGAGGCCCTAGATGGGGACTTGGATCTAACTCTCTCCCTGTGCTTCTCAAGGTGTCTCCGGGCCTTCTCTGAGGATTCCCATGTGGAGGCTGCGTCCATGGCTTTGATTTTCTCTTCAAGCAGGAACACCTGAAGGGCCTTCTGGCGATGGATCCGGGTCCGGCTGTTGAACCCCTGGCAGAAGGAGCAGGACCGGGTGTCGTGGTCTGGGCCTAGGCACCGGATACAGGCCGAATGCGGATCCTTGAATGGGATTTGTTTCCCACAGGCGCACTTTGAAGGATGGCCTTCAACGGAGGTTGGAGAGGACATCAGACAGCAACTGAGCAGAAAAATAAACTATTTTCCCGAAGGAAGAACTTAACCGGGCGTCGCGCGCTAGAAACGAGCCGAAGGGTCGAGACATGCAAGTCGACGGGAAAGAACTGGGAAATCTGGCGGGACCGCCTCCTTATGTAATACTCACGCCTGATGTCGGGGCGGAATCTCTAAGCCGGGCGGGTCCCGCTTCGAAGACTGCTAGCTGAAGATTTCTGTGGGTCCTGACGTTTGTCGGCTTCAGTCCTAATGGTGTTACCTGCTGCAAGAGCTGTATCTCGAAGTAAGATCTTGTAATTTTATAGTAAAATAATACAATACAGCCCATTTTGGTTCCTAATAGAAAAAGGGAGCAGCTCTCATCTGTTAAAATTATACATTGTTAAATGTAAGGGGAGAGCTGCAAAAACTGTTTCTTGCTGCTGGGGACGGCTGGCAAGCTCAGCCATCAGCTGATATTTCATTTTGGCCTTCTGCCAAAGGCTATCTTTCTTTTAATGCAGGTAACCCTCCCAAAAGGGGACAAGAGAAGGAGGGAGCCTGTTTTATAGATAGACAAAACCTCCCTTTATGGTATGTGTGGCACCAAGGCTTTTTTTTTTATTAATACAGCGGTGCCAGGCTGCCTAGGAAGAAAAGAGGCAGCAGCTTGTGAAACAAGTGAGACAGCAATACGTTTAACATTTTATTAAAGCTCCTCTCCTCCCCGTTTCATTCTTTTTCTATTACAACTCTGGTTTAGGGTCATTTTAATACAGTAACATGTGGCAATATCCGTTTCGGGATTATTCTGGGGGAGCTGCACTAAAGTCATGGAGTGTGCCAAAAGCAGCAAAAGGAACAGGCTCAGTCATCGGCTCAGTCCCAGTGTGACGGCTCTTCAGTAAGAAGAAAGATGCATTTGTGCATCTTCAGAGGAACAGGAGAGAGAGGGAGCGCTTTGCATTAAACATTTCCAAGGTACCTCTCCTCTCCGTTCCAACTCTGCTAAAGTCATTCCAGACTGTTCCTTTTGGCTGCATTTATCACAAGGGCGAGCCACAAATGGCACTGTGAAAAGTCAAGCTGTTAACATCATGTCTCAGCCCCAGAAGCAGTATTATGTCCATGCTTTTATTTCAAATAATGGCAATAACCACACAAGGCTTTTCTACTAGACTCTTCTATGCATTCTAAGGGCCTTCTTCTAAGACCAGGAGCAGCAGGGGTAAGGAAACAAAAGGAAAACAGGGTTGCTGCCCCTGTCCATTACATCAGTGTAATTATAAGGGAAGATTACACAAACAGGGGGACACTCTAGTTTTTCCAGCCCCAAAGGCTGTCCTTCCTTGTCTTCTGCAGGCTACTCTAGATAACCATATGCACATAAGGTGCCATACTCTTAGAACACTTCTTAACACCCTGGAAGTTATATGCACTTGTCCTCCCTTTTTTAGCAGGACCAAAGAGGCTATAGGAAAAACAGTGAAAGGGATAGATCAAGAAAGAAAGGGAAAATTCACCCCAAGGTGGCCTGCCTTCTGGACTAGAAAATACAGGGATAGTGAAAAGAAAGAGTGGTCGCAAACAAGCGTTTGAAAACAAAAAATGGTCCACACAAACCTGAACCTGTGCAAGAAGGGCACTGTCCAAAGGGGAGGGGGAGTGTACCTCACCAAGGTGACCACTCAACACTCCCTTCTTTTTTATTTAGCCGCACCAAAAACACTTTCTTATATTTACCGAACTGCACTTTATAAATTCTCTGCTTTATCGAGTCTAAGCATTTTATATTCCACTTCATTATCTTTTTAAAAACTTTTGATGACATACTGGCACCTTATACTCTTAATGCCAGCCATGTTATTTCATGTGTGATCATTTACTGAGTACTTGATGTATCTGAACATTTCTATCATTTAGACAATGTACATCCAGCAAACCAGCTGCATTATAAGGCTTCCTAGCCTGTGGTTCCATATGGGGGGTAGTTAGGGCGATAATGGAGAAGAAATCCATCTCCTTCACAGGGTAAAAACCCAAGACAGGGGTTACCCTGTCACAATCATCTTACAGACAGAATGGAAGTAGGCCTATCCCCACATCACTTCTGAAAGGTTTTCAAAGGCTAGAGGAACAGGATGTGTGAGGATAACTGGGATGTTAAGAACATGAATCCACTCAAGACACAGCTGCTTATGTGGGTCAAGGGCCGAAGTTTCAAGAGTTGAAGTAGCCTTCATATTCCTCAATAAAGACTGGAAGGAGAGGTCCTCCTGAAGGACGGAGGTAGGAGCTGGAGGTTGACTCTCCAGGCTGAAAAGTGTCATCATTGCCACCCTGAGAGAGAGAACGAGATTGGGGTCAGACTCATCCCCCTCTAAATCTCCCTCAGAAGGAGGAATTGGGAGAGGAATGAACTCTAAGTCCTAGCCCAGGCCTCAGAGTCAGATAGACAGGCAACACTGGAACCAGAACTGGAGTTGGCACTGGACCCAAAGGAGCTGGCACCGGACCCAGCATCAGGCCCGCAGGAACCAGTGCCAGAGACAGCACCAGCCCCAGCGGAGCTGGCACTGGCCCCAAAGAAGTCACTGCCAGAACCATCACCAGAAACAGTGCCACCAAAGTCCCAGAAGGATGAGCTGGCATCAAAGTAACCAGAGAAGGCACCTGTGCTGATCTCTGCAAAGAGACAGCGAGCAGGAGGGCGGCATGTGGAACCAACCTCGGTGGCACAGTCTCTGTCAGGGACTTCAATCCATTGGCAGAGCAAAACATTCTATCTAGCCTGAAAGCTTCAACCGAAGTCCCAAGGAACCTAGACTTAAAGGCCCCAGTACCGCGTCCGCAGGGAGCAGCAGATGAGCCAGTTGCTGTACCCACTGCTTCATAAGAGCCGCCCAGGGGTGAAACTACCCACCAGAGTCCCCACAAAAGGACAGAGAGGGACTCTGGGCCCAAGACCTGGAATGATCATGAACAGAAGCCATTGGAGAGACCGATGGTGCCATGAGGGCCTTCCGTTCCCGGACACAGGAGATCTCTTAGCAGACGTACCAGAGTGGGTCTTGAGTGGTATCATTTCCTTCCTTTCCGACATGAAAAGGAAGAACCCAAGGTTGAGTGGTGCAGAGTCCCCAGCCTAGACCAGGAAAGGGCAAGCTTCTTTTTGTGTTCGCAGGATGACTGTCCTCTCCCCTGAACACAGGATTGCCTGTGGTCAGGCCCCCTTTCCCCCCGGAGAGACGAGCGGACTGGAGACAGCCCCGCTGCCAGAGCAGCACTCAAAAGGAGACTCCCTGCTGTCACAAATCCACTCCTGAGAGTCATGTCCACTGAGCTCATAGTGCTCACCCCTAAGCGCAATCCGTGACAGACAGCAGGAAAACAGACCTCTTTGTGTCCTTCTATAGTGCTCACTGAGTTCACAACTGAACACTCATCACAAAGTCCCAGGGTCCCCTCTTTACTCTGGATAATGGTATAATACAAGTCTTGAGTCTTGTAGCCAAATGTGATTTGATTGTTGCACAAAGGGGAAAGATGAAAAAATTATTCAACTGTAGTAATCTTGTTTCTTCCAAAGGGATCCACTAATATTATTACTCTTGTAGTGCTCCCTTAAGTTAGCACTGCCCCAGAGAGAACAGAATGCTATGCTAATCATGGAATGTTTAGCTTGTGCATCTATTTTCAAACTGCCCAGTGTCAACTGCCTACATTCTACCTCAGATTTCTTAGAAGCCTGCAAAGCGTCCATAACAACATGTGAATTACTATTTAAATAATTATAGAAAAATAATGACCAACTGGGCAAATAACATCATTAACCAAAGGACTAGTATAAACAAATGTCCCCTTTTTTCTGAAGTCAGATATGCCTTTAGAAAATAACCTACAAGTTAAGACATTACTAGGAGGTGCCAACAGGTGGAATGTCACTCCAACTATACATCTTATCAGCTGTGGAGAGGATTTTTCTTGTTACAGATTCTGAAAGGGGAGGCAAGGGTGAGGGGAGTAATAGTATTAGTGGATCCCATTGGAAGAAACAAAATTACTACAGGTGAGTATTTTTTCTTGTAACCCCAGGAATCGACTAACATTACTCTTGCAAACTATACAGCAGTACCTCAAGGAGGTGGGCCAGAATCTATTTAGGAAAAAAATACTCTGCAAGACTGCTGTGCTAAATCTGACATCACTCCTGAACTGGGTGTCCAGGCTATAATACTTAGTGAAGGTGTGGACTGACCTTCTTGTAGCTGCTTTACATATTTCCATTAGCGGTACCTCTGTGGCAGCAGCTGTGCCCCTTGTAGAGTGGGCCCTAAGACCAGAGGGAGGAACCTTGCCTGCCTTTGCGTAGCAAAAGTGAATATACTAGACTATCCATCGTGAGCCAGTCCCCTTTGAAGCAGAAGTACCTTTACCTACTTCCTCATAGGGGAGGAACAGTTGTTGTCTGTCCTGCCTATGATCTTTGGTATGAGTCATGTAATAACTCAGTGCTCTTTTTTACATCTAAGCGGTGTAATCTACACTCACCTGAGCCAGAGTGTTCAGTAAAGAAAACTGGCAATGGTTTAGACTTATTCAAATGGAAGTCAGAAACCGCCTCGGGGAGGAACTTCCTTTTAGTTCTTAACACTACCTTGTCCCTGTGGAATAAACATGGTCCTTTTCCACACAGAGGGCCTGTAGCTCGCTTATTCTTCTGCAGAAGTGATTGCTACTAGAAAAACTACCTTCCCGGTAATAAATTTAAGCTCTGCAGATGCCATAGGCTCAAAGGGCGGAAGTATAAGCTGGGCAATGCAAATATTAAGATCCCATACTGGCACTGGTTCCCTGTGAGGGGGAAATAAATGAGAGAGCCCTTTAAAGATTTTTTTGAATATAGGGTTTGACGCCAGGGAGGTATCCTTCCTAGCTGAAAGGTATGCTAAAACTGAAGCCAGGTGCACCTTCAGAGTTGAGTGCTGTAACCCCAGGGAGTGCAGGTGAGACAAATAATCAAGAAAGGTTGGGACTATACCCTTGTCACTGCACCAAATGGAAAATCTTTTTTAGATTTCTAAGGCATAGGTTTTCTTGGTGGAAGGCTTCCTGTAACCCTTAAGGACTTCTAAAACTGCTTCAGAGAATTGGCAATCTGCCATTTTAAGTCTTCAAGAGCCAGGCCTTAAGCTTGAGAGACCTGAGATTGGGGTATACTACTCTCCCCTGAAAGGAAGTCAGTAGACTGTACCTCTGAGGGAGGTGAATTGGTTTGCTCACAGACATTAAGAGCAGCAGGGAGTACCAAGGCTCTCTTGCCCAATCCGAGGCTACCAGAATCACCGAAGCTGGTTGTGACCTGAGCCTGATGAGCACCCTGAGTATCAGAGGAAAAGGAGAAAAGGCATAGAGGTACCTGTCTATCCAATCCAGAATCAGGGCATCCATTGGAACTGTCCCCTTCACTGGGGCCCTGCAGCAATAAAGAGGTAAGTGGTGATTCTGGTGGGATGCAGAAAGATCTATTTCTGGGGTCCCCCACCTCCTGGATACTGCATTCACCACTTGCTTGTTCTATGCCCATTCATCATGGGTCTGGTTTATCCTGCTCAAGACATCTGCCAAGGTGTTGTCCTTGCCTGGCAGATGAATTGACTGTAGAGAGGCATTTAGAGAGTAATCGAGGCTCCATAGCTTCACTGCCTCTGTACACAGAGGAGTGGACCTTGTCCCTCCTTGTTTGTTGATGTAATACATTGTTGTGGTATTGTCTGTTCTGACTTGTACCACCTGTCCCTGTATGAGATGAGAGAAGCCCTGAAGGCCCGATAAACAGCTCTTAACTCCAGCAGGTTTATGTGCAGGCATGAGTATGCACTCTTCCAAGTACTGTGGAAGGTGTGATCCCCTAAGTGAGCACCCCAAACAAGCAGGGAAGCATCGGTTGTGATAATCAGGGAGGAAGGCTCCTGAAGAAATGGAACCCATTCCCTTAAATTTTCCAGTTCCCTCCACCACTGGAGGGCCTGTAGTAATGTTTGTGTGACTGGTACTGGCTTTGATGGGGTCCCGCCTTTGGCATGAGTGTGCTCTGAGGTCTAACTGAATGTCACAAACGCACTCCACAGGTCAGGCCCTCTGCTCCCACAGTGCCAACCTTAGAGTGCAATAGTGTGAACAGGTAACAGACAGGGTAACCCTCCTGTCTGCTTTTGGATCCGAATCGCCTTTAGTCTCAAGTTCTGGGGGGATTCAAACTGTGAATCTTATGCTAGTGTACCCAATGTACAGGCTCAGAAATGTACCCTCTTCGGGACTGCAGTACAATCTTTCACCAGGGGCACCCAGCCAGGCTTCCAAAATGAACCCTTTTAAAACTCTATATGAGACCCAGGTATTCTTACCATTTTCCAACTTAGTAACACCATGTAAGCCCTTACAGCTGTCACACTTAATACTGATTCAGCAATGACATGCAAAAATGACTGAGGAGACATAGGCAGTATCTTAAAGAAAATGCTGCGTAAAATAAAGAACAAATTGCAGGAGCTCACAGTCACAAAAGAAAACGGGAAAATTAGAGAACAGGGACTTCTACCACAATACTTAAGATCTCTGTCATCAAAGTATTACCTTTTTAAGTGTGTTTAAGTTAGAGAGAACTTTTTGTCTCAGAGCCCAAGATGATATGGCACATTCCCCAGATACAATGTTTCATTTCAGGTGGCATCTCTCCTCCCCTTCTGTGATGTCAGTTAGACCCTCCCTTGGAGTTAATTCATAACAAAATTATCTACAAGGATGTATTTTAAACAAAGTGAACATCAGCAAAAATAATTTCCCACATATGACATCCATTGATCAAGCAGCTCTCTTTGATGTGCCTCTGCTGATTTTCTGTTGCTAGAGTGATCTCAGGGTTTATGACTTATGACAAAGTTCTATGACCAAATTGGCCTTTTCCTGCAGAAACCATAAAAGTTTATGAGGCTTATATCCTGGCAGCTGGTCTGAAAGTTCTAATTAAGACAAAAACAGGAAACCTTTAAATCAGGTGATTTAATGACATCCTCACTGACACTTTGAAAGTTAAAGGCCAAGTCTCACACACTAACTGCCTGCCTGTGTGAGACATAGGGGATACATGGTGGGCACGAGTGTGATATGAAAAATATCTTCACTCCTCTAGGGGGACCTCTGAATACTCACGAGTGGCGAAGCCACGAGTGAGGTTTCAGAGTTCACTGTACAGGACTGAACATACTTCCCATATTACACGAGTGCACATCATGTATCCGATATATACAATGGGGGACTCATTGTTGCAAAATGTGCCATTTGCGAGGCTTTGCATGGTTTGCCCGGCTTTGCGCAGGTGTGATGAATGTCAGTTCTTATATTTATCACACCCTGGTGAAAATAACATGATTTATCACACTCATTTATCACTCACCCACACTGTATATAATCACATACTATATTTTTATATTACAAATATCATACATAATAATATTAGAGGGGTTTTCCCGTGACACTGAATAACTCTCAACTGAAACCTGGCACCTATGACTGTGCTTGTTGCTGAAGCCATGTGCCTAACAGTTGAAGAAACTGTTTTGCTGGCATTGGTCTGCCCAGGGCAAATGAGCCTGCCAAAAGCTGAATGCTTTCTGCCCTCTCCTGAGGGAGGAAAGCTCTTCCCACTATTGTATTCAGTTCTGCACCTATGAACTGCAAAACCTGCACAGGGGTCAGGACTGACTTTTTGGTATTGAGAAGGATTCCCAGGGAGAGCAGCATATCCTGGGTTACCTGAAGGTGGTCTGAGACCTGTTGGTGGGATTTCCCCTATGATTAGCCAATCGTCCAGATAAGGAAAAATTGTGACACCCAGTCTTCTGAGGTGCACCACTACTACTGCTATGCACTTGGTAAAGACTCTTGGTGCAGAGGTAAGGCCGAAGGGAACTGTTGAGAACTGGTAGTGGCCTGAGGGGAGTCTGAATCCGAGATATTTTCTGTGTGACTCCCTTATGGGAATAAGGAAATATGTGTCCTTTAGATGCAAGGAGGCTAGCCAGTCCCCTTTTTGCAGAGTTGGCAAAATCTTGGCCATTGTGATAATTTTGAACCTGGGCTATACCAGGTACCTGTTTAGCAGTCTGAGGTCTAGTATAGGCCACCACTCTCCATTCTTTTTTGTTGTTAGGAAATATCTGGACTAGATCCCTTGCCCTCTTTGGTTGTGGATCCATTGCTTTTGCCAGCAGTAGGGCATGTACTTCCTGCTCCGGTAGTTTTCTTTCTGAGAAGGGAGCTGGTGCAAAATGTTTTAACCTTGGAGAAGGAAGGGGCTTGAAGCAAAGGGAGAGACCCTGACTCACTATTTCTAAGACCCACTTGTCTATGGTTATTTTTAACTATTCCTGGAAACAGTAGTTGAGTCTGCCCCCTACAGGATGTAGAGAGGCAGCCTGAAGGGAAAAATCATGGATTCTGTTTTGCCTGCTGCTGAGGCTGAGCAGATTGGGATCCTCTCAGAGAACCCCTTCTACCTCTAGCTCTGTAAAATCCAGCCTGCTGTGGTTGGTACTGCTGCTGGAAAACAGCCAGTATCTGAAAGAAAGACCTCCTAAAAGAGGACCTGCCCCTGCCTCCCCTAGAATAAGACAAAGCTGAAGTACAGGGCCTGTCTCTGGTTGAGTTACTCCTAAAAGTAGCTTTATATTGATCTACTTTTTTCATATGTGCCTCAGTCTGGGCACCAAAAAGAAACTGGCCTTCAACATGAAAGTCCATTGCCTTAGTTTGGGTGTCCTGAGTGTTGGCTGGTAGCCCTCAGCCAGGGAAATCTTCTTAGAGCAACGGTGCCAGCCATCCAACTTGCAGCTGTATCACTGGTGTCAGCTGCCATCTGAAATTGGTATTTGGAAGCCTCCAAGCCCACTTTTGCTGTGTCTAGCAGCTCTGGCACTGTTAAAGAGGGGTTAGCCTCAGCATTGTCCACTACTGACTGCCAGAGAACTTTGTGATAAAGGGCTGCATAGGCCTGGTAGCTGGCTTGGAAAATTGCCAGGGATGCCAAAAGGTACCCCTTTGTTGCCATGCTGTCCACTTTTCTCGAATCCTTCTCAGGGGGGTGAGAGGATAAGGGAGTTTTGGCTTTTTCACAGGGAGCCTGCTGTACAATACCCTGGTAGTCTGGGTGACTAAAGAAACTCAGCACCTGATCTTTCTAACTGATGCTTCTTGTCACACTTTTTGCATGTGGGTGTGACTGTATTGGGAGCCTTTAGGATTTCTAAAACATCCTTCTTAAAGAATTTGTAAATAGCAAAAAGAGCCTCTTTGAGGGCATCAGCCTCATAAGCTCCATTTATCGTGCCTCCTCTTCATCCTGGATCTCATCAGCTGTTTGCAGATCCAGGGTCTCTACCATTTTCTTAACAAAAGGAAAATGGGAAGAGAAATCCTCTGAAAGTCTGGGAGGGGAGCCAAAATCCTGTTCTGGTGACGCCTCAGGTTCAAGTCCCTCTTCATCTCGGTCATCCTCCTCATATGCCACTGTAGCCGTAGGCAAAAGAGGGGTAACAACAGTTGCTTTTTCAGCAGTAGTAATCACAGGCTGCTGAGGGGGTAATAAACCCTGCAGCACCTGGAGTAAGGCGAAAGCCTGTGTCAACTCAGCAGGAGAAGGAGCAATATAATAGGAACCTGAGGGACCCCTTGAGGCGTTTGAGCCGGGGTGTCGGTGTGTTTGGTTTACTTTTATTTTTTTGGCAGGCACCAGGGAGTCAGCCGGATGATTGGTTCTCTTGCCAGAGCCCCCACCCATATCAGGGGTGGATTTAGAGACTCTGGAAGGAACTGCCACAGTTTTAGAGGGGGTGGACAGGTTAAAGCCCATGGACCATTTCTCTAGTTTTCATTTAAGCCTCTCCCTGCATTTTTCCACCGTCTTAACAGGGAAAGACTTACAAATATCACAGTCTTCATTGAAGTGCTGTTGCCCAAGGCAGATCAAGCAAAGATCATGCTTGTCTGCCTCAGCATACACCTCCACACACTTCAAGCAATTCTTGAACCCAGGGGGTCCCGTTTTCTTTTTAGGCTTGTCTGACATTACAGAAAACAGAAACCAGTAACTGACCGAAAAATAGACTAAATTTAAATATTTGCAGTCGGTTTCAATGTAATAACAGTCGGTTCAGGAACCAATAAAGTGAAAAAAATGGAAATTACATACCTAACGTAATTCTTGATCTTCTTAGACTAAGTCTCCACCACTCATTCACACTAATGGGATCTATGCCGGAGGTGCTAGGACCCAGCGGGAGCAAACTTTTCAAGAGGGTCAGCGCCAGAGATGGAGCTGCGAGGTAGCAGCCCTGCAAGCCGTGGCTCATGCAGTAAAGACTACCTCGGTGTCGACCCTCCAACTGCCTCAGTACCCTTTTTTCCCCCGAGGAGGTGCAGCGTAACTAACCTAGAGGTCTAACCTAACAAAATCGGACATAAGATAGTCCGAATGACCTGTGTAAGAAGGGTCAACAACGGTCTTCACAGCCCAGCCATTGAGGGAGTAAAGACCAAAAACAGAGAAGTGAGCTCAGGGGATGGCAGGTGGGCATGTGAATTAGTGGTAGAGACTTCGTCCAAGAAGATCAAGAATTACGATAGGTACGTAATTTCCCTATCTTACTGGACATACCATCTCTACCACTCATTCACACTAATGGGAGAGTACCAAGCTAATGAACCCCTGAGATGGGCAGCTGGAGAAACTGAGAGCTCACATACTTAGGACAGAAGTCCGTTAAGAATAGTCCTACCAACGACAGATGTCGTCTGGCATGGATATCTAAAGCATAGTGTTTAATGAAAGTATACACTGAGCTCCATGTAGCCGCATTGCAAATATCTGCAATGGGCACATTGCGAATTTCTGCCAGAGATGCTGCAACTGCTCTAGTAGAGTAAGCATACACTCTACGTTCTAGCTTAACCTATGCCATAGAATAGCAGTGGTGGAGGCATGCTACCAGCCATGCTGAAATGCACCTAACAGCGACAGGTTGACCCAGCTGGGTCTCGATGAAGGAAACAAACAGTTGTTGAGCCTTGTGAATTTCTTTTTTTCTATCCAGGCAGAATCGCAGTGCTCTCTTAACATCCAAAGAATGAAGGGTACGTTCCCCTTCATTCTGAAAGTTAGCATAGTAGGTAGGTAGGACTAAAGGTTGGTTTAGATAAAATTCTGAAACAACCTTAGAAAGAAACTTAGGGTGAGTCCTAGGAACTACTTTGTCCTTGTGAAATACAGTGTACAGAGGGTCTGTGATCAGAGCATGTATTTTAGAAACTCTACGGGTGGAAGTGATGGCCACCAGGAATGCCATTTTCCAAGTGAGGAACTTCAACTCACAGGTAGCTAGAGGCTCGAAGGGTTTCAGAATGAGCATGTATAGCACAAGGTTACTGCCCCAGGCTGTGAATGGATGTCTAATAGGAGGTCTGGTATGCAGAATACCCTTAAGAAACCTTTTAACTACAAGTAACTGAGCCAGAGACAAGGAATGTACCGGCTCGTGATAAGTTGAAATGGCATAGAGGTGAACTTTGACAGTGGAGTACTGCAGACTTGAATCTGAGAGGTCTATAAGGTACTCCAAGACTTTATTTGGTGGGCAGGAAAAAGGATTCAAAGAGGATTTTGCACACCGGAGAGAGAGACAAAACGTTTCCACTTGGTTGTGTACGTCTTTCTAGTGGCTGGTTTACACGCAGCCAAGAGAATATCTGAAACCCTATGGGAAACATTGAACCTATTCACCTCTATCTCTTCAGGTGTGAAAGGTGAAGTGCCTTCAGATTGGGATGGACCATGGGTCCCTGGGTCAAAAGGTTTGTCTGAAGGAGAAGTGCCTTTGGGAGGGTTGCCAACAGACTGTTGAGCAATGGGAACCATATCTGTCGAGGTTAGAAGGGAGCAATGAGAATATTCTGCCTCCCTGAGACTTGAATTTGAGAAGTACCCTCTGAATTAGAGGAAGAGGAGGAAAGGCATTTAGAACACGTTTTGTCCACTGCAGCCTGAACGCATCCTGACAGAAAATGCCAGGTCCTGGATTTCTGGAGCAGAAGAGAGGCAGTTCTGTGTTGAGTGGGGATGCAAAAAAGTCCAGGTCTGGAGTTCCCCACTCTTTGAAGAGTGACTGAGCGACGGTTGAGTCGAGAGACCACTCATGAGGATCTGTCTCTGTTCTGCTGAGATGGTCTGCCAGTTCGTTCTGCACACCTGGTAGGTAAACCATGTGGATTAGAGCCTTGTGCTCCAGGCTCCATTCCCACACTCTCATAGCTTCCCTGCATAATGGGTAAGAGTGTGCACTGCCCTGCTTGTTGATGTAATACATCACTGCTTTGTTGTCCATTTGAAAGAGAATGTTCTTGTGACAGAGTATGTCCTTCAAGGCTCGCACTGCATAGAGGACGGCTCTCATTTCCAGGATGGTTATGTGAAGCCGGGACTCATCCTGAGTCCACGTACCTTGGGTGTGGAGATTCTGGCAGTGAGCTCCCCACCCTATCAGGGATGCATCAGTGGTGATGGAGATCTGATGATCCAAAGGAACAAAGGGATACCCTTCCAGAAGGTTGTCCTCCTGCAACCACCAAGTGAGTTACCTCTTTAGAGGTTCTGTCACCTTGATGGGAAAGGACTGAGGGTGACTGGCTGGGGACCACTGAGTACTGAGCATCCACTGAGAGGTTCTCATGTGGAGACGTGCTAGGGGTACAGTGAACACCAAGGATGCCATGAGACCCAACATCCATTGCATCAAGACAGCTCGAACCAAGCTGTTTTCTCTGATGTATCGGGCCATCTGTAGGATATTGCTCCTCCTGTCCTCTGGGAGAAAAGCTTTAGCACAGGAGGTATCCAGAAGAGTTCCTATGAAAAGGAGTTTCTGGGAGGGCTGCAACTGCGATTTATTGTGATTCAGCAGGACTCCCATGGATGTGAGGAAGTCTGAAGCCTTGGCTATGGCATCCAGAGTTCCCTGCCTGGAAGGGCTTGCTAGAAGCCAGTCATCCAGATATGGAAACACTTGAATTCCGATTTTCCTGAGATGCACTGTGAGAATTGCACAACACTTTGTAAAAACTTGCGTTGCCTAGGATAGCCCAAAGGGCAGGACTCTGAACTAGTAATGTTGACCTAATGCCACAAACCTCAGGTATTTGTGGTGCTTTGGGTGTATAAAAATGTGTTGGTAGGCATCCTGCATATCCAGGGAAGCAAACTAATCGTGTTGATGAATCAAAGGTAGAAGGGTACCTAAAGACATCATCTTGAACATTTTCTTGTGAAGAAATTTGTTTAACTTTCTGAGATCCAGAATGAGGCGCATGCCTCCAGTTTTCTTCAGAACTACAAAGTAATGGGGAGTAGAAACCAGTGTTTTGTTGGTCCAGTGGAACTACTTCTACTGCTCTGTTGTTCAGAAGGCTTTGCACCTCGGAACCAAGAAGGTCTGACTGTACTGTCGACAGCCTGGGCTGTCGTTTGGGGGGGGATGATCGGTGGGGGGGTTCTGATAGATTGAGCGAATACTCCTCACAGATTATCCGGAGGACCCATTTGTCTGATGTTACAGACTTCCACCGGTCAAAGAACTGAGTTAAATGTCCTCCCACCGCTGAGGAAGAGTCCCCCTCGGGCAGTTGAGGTGGGACCTGGGCCAAGAACTCAGAAAGTGGCATTGGGCGCTTTGGGGCCTTGTGCCTTCTGCTGCGTTTTCTTTTGTGGGTGCTGGGTGTGGCTTTTGTTGAAGCTCCCCCTGCCTTTGCCCCAAAAAGGACTGACAGTTGTGAAATTGACACTTATTGGCACCTCCCCCCGAGAGGGTGTGTGTGTGGGTCGAGCTATCTTAATGGCTGACCTAGTCTTCTGTGTGGCTTCCAGAGCTTGTTCTACTTGGGGTCAGAACAGATACATACCGTCAAAGGGTAAGGCCATGACCTGCTGCTGGGCATCATTCGTGAAGCCCAAAGTACGTAGCCAGGAGTAGCAACTGGTACAAATGCCTGCTGCCACCGCTCGAGAAGTAGTATCGAAAGCGTCCATTGCAGCTCTAACCTGCTGGTTATTGGACTCAAAGTCCCTGGTTATGGTGTGAAGAAGCTCTGAGTTTCCAACTCAGGCAGAGCGTCTACCATTTGCTTGAGCGAATGCCAAAGGACATACTCATATTGAGAAAAATAGCCCTGGTAGCTGGCAATAAGCATACCCAGGGTGGAGGCAGCAAAGACACTCTTACCTAAGGTGTCTATCTTATGAGATTCTTTATTGATAGGCCGGGCTGAGGATGCCTAAGGGAGGATAGCCTTGTCATTCTCTGCTAAGACTACAATGGGATCAGCAAAGGCTTGTGAGGCCAATATGGGTCGATCCTTGGGAGCAGCATACTTCCTATCTACGGACTTAACCACGGAAGGGATGAGAGCAGGAGTGTTCCATAACCATCTGAGAAAGGGTCTCAAAAGATGGTTGTGCCGGAGGAGATAAATCCATAGGGATCTCCGGGACATGAGGTATTGAAGTCTTAAAAGCTTCCCAGGATCGATTTCTGTAGTCTGTAGAGAGAGAGTGGAGTTTAAATTTTTCAACAGAGACTTAAAGGAAAGGTCTTCGACCACAGGCTCTGCTGGAGGATTAATCTCTGCTCCTTCAACATCATCACCCAGATGAACATCTGGGTCAGGCTCAAAATCATCTCCTGACAGTCCAGGGGGGACTGCATGGACAGGAAAGAAGTGAAAATCAGAATGGAAATTAGAAGCAGAAAGAATCGGAATCGAAAAGCACTGGAGGCTGGATGGCGCCGCACTAAGTATCGGCGCCAATGAAGAACACTGTGCCGAACCCAAGGAAGTCAACACCATCAGAAAGAGCCTAGCAGATGGCACCGACAAGGGTCACGGTGCCGACAGAGCCCTCGGCACAGCGGACGGTGCTGACAGAGCCCTTGGCACCGCTGACGGCACCGACAGAGCCCCCGGCACCGTGGGTGGTGCCCAACAGAGCCCTTGGTGCTGTGGATGGCTCAGAGACTGTCCCAAGTTTTCTGAAAACTGCGATTTGGAGGAGAAGGAAAATTAACAGGAGATAGAGGCATTGGTGTGGATCCCTGCACCGCCGCCATGTGAGGGGGGAAAACACCTGAGCTCAGAGTCGACGGCACTGAAGAAGGTGCCACACAAATAAGGAGGTCCAATGGCCCTACCCAGTCCCTCAAGCAGCCCGAAGACCCCAGAGTGACCGGGCCAGGCAGCTGGACCAACCTTTGAGCCCAATGCTCCATAAGAGCAGCCCACTGGTGAAACTGCTCATTGGAAGCCCATCCAATAGGCCGGGATGGGCTCCAATGTCTAAGAGGTTGGGCACCGGAGCCAGAAACCAGCGACTCCAAGAGGAGGAGGAGACCAGTGCCTAGCCCCAATGACCAACCGTTGACGCGCAGACATACTAGAAGGCGACCTTGAGTGATGCCTTCTCTTTCTCAACTCGTGCGACGAAGAAGAACTCAAGGCTGGACAGTGCCGCGAATGGGACCATTTTCCTTTTATGCTTTTGGGGGGACCGCCCATCTCCCTGAGCATTGGACTATCTGTTGTCAGACCCACCATCCGGGGAGGGCAGCGGACCGGACCCAGCCCGGCTGACTTGAACAGTTTTCATACGAAGTCTCCCTACCATCACCTGACCCGCTCATGATCAACTCCATCAATGGAGGGCTGAAGACTTCTTTTATTAACCAATAAAATTAAATCTACTTGATACTTTCAAAGATAAATTACAAAACAATAAACTGAAAACTGTGCTGCTAGTTTGAAGTTTGACTCCTGGTGGGCGAGCGACGTTGTCACTGAAGCGCACTCGACGACGGGGAAAAAAAGGAACTGAGGCGGTTGGAGGGTTGAAGCCGAGTAACTTTCTTTACTGCACGAGCCACGACTGCAGGGTCGCTTTTCAGCACGTCTCATCTCTGGCGCACCCTCTTGAAAAGTTTGCTCCCGCAAGATCCTAGCGGCTCTGGCATAGATCCCATTAGTGTGAATAAGTGGTGGAGACTTTATGTCCAGGAAGATAGTACAGTTACGTAAGAACTTACCATAACAGTAGATCTTCGAGAACAGCTCTTGCAGCAGGTTACACCATTAGGACTGAAGCCATCAGGTGTCAGGACCCCACGGAAATTTTCTAGCTAGCAGTCTTCAGCAGGGACTGCCTCCGATGTCAGTCCCGGCCCCGTCAGGCATAGTACATAAGGAGGCGGTCCTGCCACAATCCTCAGTTCTCCCGCCGGAGACTCCCGGCCACTGGCTGACATCAGAAGAGGAGACCAAGGATCCGCCATCAGATGGCCAAGACTAAAAACAAATGGTTCCATCCTGAAAGATGGATTTTTGGCTATAACCTGTCTCTCTTCCAAAGGGGGAATGGTGGGCAGGAAGGTACCTGCTGCAAGAGCTGTTCTCGAAGATCTACTGTTACGGTAAGTTCTTACGTAACTGTACTATCTTACTTCGAGATACAGCTCTTGCAGCAGGTTACACCATTAGGACTGATTCCCAAGCAATGGCAACATTCTAAAGCCATTGGGAAGAGGGAGAATAGAGAGTACCATCCTGCTCGAGCCTAGGACAGAAGTCCCTGTAGGACGGCTAGGCCGAAACCAGCCCTTCGCCTTGAGGCGATGTCCAGGCTATAATGCCTGATAAAGGTATGCACCGAGCTCCAGGTGGCTGCAGCACAAATAGCTGATGTGGACACATTCTTCAGCGCTGCAAAGGAGGTGGCCACTCCTCTGGTAGAATGGCCCTTGACTGTGCCTGGCAAGGGTTTGCAGCGTTTGTCATAACAGAAAGAGATACAATGTATGAGCTATTGTGAAAGGGTCTGTTTTGAAACAGGGGCCCCTTTCATCCTCTCAGCAAAGGATACAAACAGCTGATCCACTTTTCAGTACTGCTTGGTTCTGGTCAGATAACATCTGAGACACCTGTGCACATCCAGGGTATGAAGCAATGTTTCTCCTCGATTGGTGTACTTGGGAAAGTACACTGGTAAGTCGATATCCTAATTAAGGGTAAGAGCTGAAACCACCTTAGGTAGAAACTTAGGATTTGTCCTCAGGGGTACCCTATCCTGGTGGAAAATTAAATAAGGTTCTTTGCACATGAGTGCATGCAATTCGGAGATTCTTCTCGCCGAAGTCATTGCAACTAAAAATAAGGTTTTCCAAGACAGAAAACGTAGCTTGCAATCCACGGCTGGTTCAAAGGGTGGCAGCGTAAGCTGCTCCAGGACGAAGGGCAAATCCCAAGGAGGAACCAGATCCCTGATAGGTGGCCTAAGGTGGAGTACTCCCCTTAAAAAGGCACGAGTAGTTTCCAATTGAGCCACCATCCGATGGCCTATGGGGGCATGATAAGCTGAGATTGCACAAAGGTGCACCTTGATCGAGGAGTAAGCTAGCCCAGCTTGAAAAAGGGAAAGCAGGTACTCCAAAACCAGCTTCTCAGGACAGTCTAAGGGTGAGAAACTGCATGCTTGAGCCCACATGCAAAACCTGTGCCACTTCATGGCGTATATTGCGTGTGTTGCCGGTTTTCTAGCGGCAGAAAGAACATCTGCCACCTCTTGCGAGACCCCGTGCCGCATCATGGCTATTTCTCTAGGAGCCAGGCATATAGGTTCAATGAATGTAAGTCCAGATGGACTAATGAACCCTCCTCCTGAGATGACAGATGGGAGCTGACTGGCAAAGGAAGCAGAGGTTCCCGGGATAGCTGATGTAGTAGCGGGAACCAGATTTGCCTGGGCCAGAAAGGCGCTATCAGGATAAGCATCACATGCTCCCTGCAAAGTTTGAGAAGAACTCTCTGGATCAACGGGAAAGGAGGGAAGGCATAGAGGAATCTGCCCACCCAGGAGAGGGACAACGCGTCTCACCAGAAAACACCAGGCTCTGGATCTAGCGAGCAAAAATTGGGCAGTTTTGCATTGGATGGGGAAGCGAATAGATCTAATTCTAGAGTGCCCCATCTGTAGAACAGATCCTCTGCCACCTCCTGTAGAAGTTCCCACTCGTGGACTCTGGCCTGGGAATGACTCAGGCTGTCTGTGACGGTGTTGTCCACCCCAGGAACGTGAACAGCAACAAGGTTTGCGCCGTGTTGAATTACCCATTCTCACACCCTCATGGCCTCCCTGCAAAGGGGGTGAGAGTGTGTGCCTCCTTGTTTGTTGAGGTAATACAACACCACAGTACTGTCTGTTTGCAATAAGAGAGTACTTGGTGGAATCTCCGACTGGAAGGCTTGCAGGGCATAAAGGACTGCCCTCATCGCCAGTATGTTGATATGGAGATGAGATTCCTGGGTAGTCCATGTTCCCTGAGACCTCACCCCATTCAAGTGCGCTCCCCATCCCAGCCCTGAGGCATCTGTGGAGAGAGTTATAACCAGGGAGGGTGCTGTGAAAGGAACCCCCACAGAGAGAGTTCCCGGCCACCATTGCCAGTCCCGAACCACAGCCTTCATGATTCTGACTGGATGCTGCAGATGGTCTTGCCGTTGGTCCCATTGCAACCTTAACACCCACTGGGTTACCCGCATGTGCAGTCTTGCCATCGGGACTGTAGGAATGGCCACAGCCATGTGTCCGAGCAGGTGAAGGACCAGTCTGGCTGGGACGGTCTTCTTCGCTGACAGATCCCTTATGAGGGATCGAATGCGTTCCGCTCCGTCTTCGGGAAGAAAGGCTTTCCCCTTGATGGTGTCCAGAACTGCCCCTATGAACTGCAGTTTCTGGGACGATACCAGGAGAGACTTCTCGTAGTTGATGAGTATGCCCAGAGACTGAAAAAGGGTCTGGGTACATTGGATGGCTATCAGTAGTGCCTCCTTGGAAGGGGCCATGAGAAGCAATCGTCCAGGTACAGGAACACATAGTGGCCCTGTCTCCTCAGAGACACTGCCACAGCTGCCATGCACTTGGTAAAAACCCAAAGTACTGATGACAGTCCGAAGGGAAGTGCCCGGAACTGATAACGGCAGCCGAGAAACTCGAAGTGCAGGAACCTCCTGTGAGCCTGAGCAATAGGAATGGGCAGGTAAGCATCATGCATGTCCAGGGATGCCAAGAAAGCGTCTTTCTTCAGCATGGGGATTAGACCCGGAAGGGTCACCATGCGGAAGCGCTTGTAGATGACCGACAGATTGAGGTTGCTGAGGTCCAAGATTGGACGGAGATCCCCTGTTTTCTTTGGAACCAGGAAGAAGTGCGAATAGTATCCTGCTCCTCTCTGGTTCCCTGAAACATGCTCCAAAGCTTCCTTCTCTAGAAGCGTGAGCACCTCCTGCTGTATAAGCAGGGCATGCTGACCCAAATAGCAGGAAAGCAGAGGAGACCTTGTGGGTGGGTTGTCTACAAACTCTATATAATGGCCTTTTTCAACCAACTGTAGCACCTACCTGTCGGTGGTGATCGACCGTCACCCTGGCAGGTGGTCCGCGATGTGACCCCCGACCTTCATTTCCTGTTGATCCTGAGGAGGGGCGGGGGCCAGGAAGGAGTCATGCTGTGGCAGCATTGGATCCTGCAGGTTGGGCTGACTTTGTGGCTCATTGGCCTCTACCTGAGGATGTCTTGGCCTGGACTTTTCGGGTGAAGGAGCCTCTCTGTTGCTGGCCGGAGCGAGGTTGCTGCCTTTGGATCCGGCTGCGAAAGCAATTCTGGTTCCTGTGAAAGGAACTAAGCCGAGACCTGTACATGGCGTGGACAGATCAAATTGCCTTCCCGGCTTCCTGCAATTTGGTGATCACCTTCTCTGAGGGTTCACCAAACAGAACTTCGCCATGAGTGTCTCGAGAGACACACGCCTGAGGCTGCAGCTCTGGCCGAAGAATCCACAGTCTCGTATCCGGCTCTAAGCACCTGGGTCCCCATGTCTGAACCCGTACGGAGGAGTTGCAATAGCTCCTCCTTCTGGCCATCGTCTGGCAATTTTTCTACTAGGTCCTGTCCCTGTTCCCACAATGCGTTCTGGAACTGAACCATGTGGGTGAGGTAATTCAACGACCTAATGGCGCAAGTCGCTGCCTGCCCAGGACGTCCAACTGCTTGGACTCCGGGTCCGGTGGCTGCATGCTCAAGTGCTGTGGTTTCTGAGACCGGTCATGTGAGGCTGCAATGACCAGGGAGTCGGCCAGAGGATGATTCGCCAGGTACTGGTCCTCCCTTGGGGCCTTGTACAGGCGGTCAGCCTTCTTCGGCATTGCCCGAGTCGAATGTGGACGCTTCCACGCAGCCTTGGTGACAGCCATGAAGGTGTCCACCAAGGGTGGCACTACCACAGGCTTAAGATCATTTTGCCAAAGGTAGCGAGCAAGGCGTAGTCTCTCAGGGTCCAGCTCTTCAGCGTCCCACCCCATGTTCTCTTGAATGTGCCTCATTATCTCGGAGAATGAGGGGTCATCTGGAGGGGACCTGGGAAGGTCGCATGGGTCCAGAGAGGGGACGCTGATTGGAGAAGGAGATCTGGAGCACTCAGAGATGTCAGATCTGGAGTCCTCCGCGGACGGGGTATACCGACGCCTTCTGCGTCTCTTGGAGCTGGGTGACCCTGAAGTGGATCTTGACAGAGGCCTTCTCCTCTCCAAAGATCTGCCCCTTGGAGGGGATGCTGGCTCCTTGGGGGTCGATGCCCGCCCTGCTGACTCCCTGGGTGGAAGAGGGGGCACAGGCGTTGGGAGGGCAGCGGGCGCAGGAGGAGGTTGTGTGGTGACTACATCCTTCTTGATGGTGTCCTACCAAAAGGTGAAGAGCTCCTTCACCTCTACCAAATTTAGGCACAACAATGGACCGGGCTCCGGTGGCCTGTCATCGGGGCCGGGCATCAGGTCCCCGGGGGTCTCCCGTTCTGGGGAGGGATCCTGTGGGAGCTCGACGGGACCGGGATTGCCCACCTGATCTTCAGGCTGGGTAGAGTCCTCCTCCAATGACACCTTCCAACCGACGTCGGTAGGCGGTGGTGTGGTCCTTCTTTCTGTGATAGCCGACACCAGTTCCCCCGCCGGCGTCCTCGGGGGACAAATGCCTGACTGGCGATGGGTGACGAACAGTAGCCAGTTCCCGGGAGTGCCTATGTATCTTGGCCGACGTCAGGTCCGACGTCCACTTCAGAGAGGTCAGCTCCTTAGTTTTGCGTTGGGGTGGCGGTGGTTGGGAGATAGACCGGACGTCGGACGTCAGATGATAAGACGAAGACTTGTGGTGCTCCCCAGACCTGGACGAGGCCTTGGAGAGGACGAAGATGCAGGCCTGGAGGTCTTGACAGGCTGCAGAGAGGAGGAACCACTAGCCGATCTGACAAGAACCGGGGGAGGCTGAGAGCGGGCCCTCAAAGGACAGCGGTCCAACCTGGAGCCAGAGCTGCGGGAGTCCGAGGCCCTGGAAGGGGATCTGGGTCTCTCCTTCTCCCGGTGCTTTTTGCGGTGCTTATGGGACTTCCCTGAAGACTCCCCTTTGGAGGAAGGGTCTCGTTCCATTGCTTTGAGTTTTTTCTCGAGGAGGAAAGCTTGGAGGGCCTTCTGGCGGCAGATCCTTGTACGGCTGTTAAAGCCCTGGCAGAAAGAGCAGGCCTGGGTGTCGTGGTCTGGGCCCAGGCAGCGAACACAGGCTGAGTGGGGATCCTTAAAAGGAATCTGTTTGCCGCAGGCACACTTCGATGAATGACCCTCCAAAGAAGTTGGAGAGGACATCAGACGAAATCCGTTCAGAAAAAACCGTTGAAATTCTCCTAGTTGTCACACGCTAGAAACTGACCTAGAGGCCGATGCTGCGAAGTCGATGGCGGGAACAGAACTGAGGATTGTGGCGGGACCGCCTCCTCATGTACTACGCCTGATGTCGGGGGTGGGACCGACGTCGGAGATGGTCCCCGCTGAAGACTGCTAGCTAGAAAATTTCCGTGGGGTCCCGACGCCTGACGGCTTCAGTCCTAATGGTGTAACCTGCTGCAAGAGCTGTATCTCGAAGTAAGATCTATCGGTTCCGATCAGATCCAGAACCAAGAAACCGCTGAGGAAAACTGATAAACCTCATTCAAAAGCAGTTTAAATTAAATAAAATTAAAGAATAAAGCAACCGGAACCCTCTAAAAAGGTTCTGATTAAATAAAAAAAGGTTGGTTGCCCCTCGGTTCAAAGGAACTGCGAGGAACCAATAAACAAGTTTAAATTTAAAAATAATGAGGTATAAAACACTAAAGAACAAAGACACTAGGCAGTAATAAAAAAAAGATACCTAAGTTTTTTTGCTCTATGCACTACAGGAGTCTGTCCTGATTGAGAGCGGTCTCCAGGGCATCTGATTTTTGCAGCAGAGAGAAGAAATCTGAGGTAGAATGTAGGCAGTTTGAAAATAGATGCACGAGTCAAACATTCCATGATTAGCATAGCATTCTATTCTCTCTGGGGCAGTGCTGACTTAAGGGAGCACTGCAAGAGTAATAATATTAGTGGATTTCTGGGATTAGAACCAGACATTACAACCTCTTCGGGGTAGCTTTGTAACCCCGATTTTGAATCCTCCTACCAGGCATGCAATAAGCTGGTTCAAATACCCATAGATTCATTCTTGAGACTTTTGTATCTCCTCAGGAGCCAGGCATGGAGGTGAAGAGACTTCAGGTTAGGATGGAACACAGGGCCCTGAGTCAGCAGGTTCATAAGAAGTGGAAGCTGTCTCAGAGAAGTTTCCGATAATCTGTTGATTAATGGAAACCAGATCTGAAGAGGCTAGAATGGAGTGATGAGAATCATTCTGCCCCCACCATGCCTCCAGTTTGAGCAGCAACCTCTGAACTAGGGGAAGAGGAGGAAATGCATACAGAAAGCATCTTGTCCATCGCAGTCTGAATGCATCCTGACAAAAAAACGCCAGGTCCTGGATTTCTGTAGCAGAAGAGGGGCAGTTTTGGTTGAGTGGGGATGCAAAAAGGTCCAGATCTAGAGTTCCCCACTCTTCGAAGAGTGATTGCACGACGTCTGCATAGCAAGATCACTCATGAGGATCTGCCTCTGTTCTGCTGAGACGATCCGCCAGATCGTTATGGACTCCATGCAGGTAAACAGCCTAGATCAGAGCTTTGTGCTCTAGGCACCATTCCCACACTCTCATTGCTTCCCTGCATAAGGGGGTAAGAGTGTGCTCTGCCCTGTTTGTTGATGTAGTACATCACTGCCTTGGTGTCCATTTGAAGGAGGATGGTTTTGTGACAGAGTATGTCCTTCAAGGTCCGGACTGCATACAGGACGGCTCTCATTTCCAGGACATTTACTGAAGTTGAGACTCGTCCTGACTCCAACGACACTGGGTGTGGAGATCCTCATCCCAGCAGGGATGCATCTGTGGTGATGGAGATCTGGGGATCTAGAGAGGTGAAGGGATAACCTTCCCAAAGATTGTCCTCCTGAGACAACCAGGTGAGTGACCGTCTCAACGGTTCTGTCACCTTGATGTGCAAGGACTGTGGGGGTGTGATTAGCGACTACTGAGTGCTGAGCATCCACTGAGTAGTTCTCATGGAAGGTGAGCCAGAGGCACAGTGAACATCGAGGATGCCATGAGACTCAGCATCCGCTGCATCAAGAGAACTTGAATCGAGTTGTTTTGTCTGATGAAGCTGGCCATCTGGAGGATGTCACTTCTCCTGTCCTCTGGAAGAAAGGCTTTTGCACTGAAGGTGTCCAGAAATGCTCCTATGAAGAGAAGCCACTGGGAGGGCTGTAGCTGTGACTTTTCCAAGTTTAGCAGGACTCCCATGGACGTGAGAAATTTTGATGCCATAGCCATGGTGTCTTGAGTCTCTTGTCTGTAGGGGCTTGCAAGAAGCCAATCGTCCAGATATGGGAACACCTGAATTTTGAGCTTCCTCAGATGCACTGTGAGAATGCAAAACACTTTGCAAAAACTCAAGGCTCAGAGGATAGCCCAAAGGGCAAAACTCTGAATTGGTAGTGCTGACCCAACGTCACGTATCTGAGGTATTTGTGATGGCTTGGGTGTATGAGAATGTGTTGATAGGTGTCCTGCATGTCCAGGGAGGCTAGCCAATTGCACTGATGAATCAGAGGTAAAAGTGTACCGAATGATATCGTCTAGAACTTTTCCTTGTAAAGGAACTTGTTTAACTTCCTGAGATCGAAAATAGGGTGCATGCCGCCTGTTTTCTTTGCAACTAGGAAGTAATGGCAGCAGAAAATGGAAATTACGTACCTACCGTAATTCTGATCTTTCTGTGTATCATCACCATTCATCACCTTTGGGTACTTGGCTGGAGGTCATGATCCCAAGGGAGCTTTTTCCTTTTCTTGGATGGGCTGAGTCAGCGCACCATCAGTGCCGCCCTCGAGGACGACGGACTGCGTGGCGCTTGCAGGTTGGCCGCTAGATGTTGTCGACTCTACCCTCCAGCCAGTTCTGAGTCGCCGAAGAGGTTAGAAGAAGGGTTGGGAGGGTGGGACAAGGAAGTCCAAGGGACAGACAAAGGAAAAGATATAAAACTAAAAGAAGAAATAAAAGACTGAAAGGACAAGTTCGAAGACTAAAGGGGATTGGGTAGGGCCCCAATCTCTGGATGTAGAAAGGAGGAGGGAGGGAAGGTTAAGGATTCTTAGAAGTAAGGATAAGAGTGAGAGGGGGGAAGACAGAAGAAACATACCCTATAACCTTGACCTGTCTCCAGCTTGTATAGGAACTGCGAAGGAGTAGCCAAGGGGCTAACTTCCAGAATTGAAGGCACAGAATCACTGGCAAAAGCCCCTACAAAGCAGAATCGGCTGTTCTGAAAGAAAGGACAGGATACCGGGATAGCTTCCCCCTCTCAAAAGGAGATTTTTGTGCAAGAAATTAAAAATGAAAATTACGTACCTACCGTAATTCTTGATCTTCTTGGACGAGTCTCCACTACTCATTCACACTAGTGGGATTAGCGCCGGAGGCACTAGGACCCATCGGGAGCAAACTTTTTGCTGGAGGTCGGTCGCGAGATGAAGCACATGAGGAGCATGGCGTAGCGAGCAGCGGCTCGAGCGGCAATGACCATCTCGGCGACGACCTCCAACCGCCTCAGTACCTTTTTACCAAGGAGGTGCAGCGCAACTAACGAAAGAGTAAATCTAACCTTAAAACGGACATAAGATAGTCCGATGCGACCCGTGTAAGAAGGGTCAGCAAAGAAGTCTCACGGCCTAAAGATTTGAGGGAGTGAAGACCAACACAGCGGTGAGCTCGGGGGATGGAGGGTGGGCGTGTGAATGAGTGGTGGAGACTCGTCCAAGAAGATCAAGAATTACGGTAGGTACGTAATTTTCATATCTTCCTGGACATAAGTCTCCACCACTCATTCACACTAGTGGGAGAGTACCAAGCTGATAATCCCCCAAAAGGGCGGCAGAAGAGCCAGAGCTCACGCGTCTAAGATAGAAGACCATTAAGGATAGTTCTGCCGAATGCGGAATGTCGCCTGGCATGAACATCCAGTGCATAATGCTTAACGAAGGTATGCACTGAGCTCCAGGTGGCGGCGTTGCAGATATCCGCAATTGGAACATTGCGAATCTCCGCTAAAGATGCCGTGACCGCCCTAGTAGAGTGAGCGTACACTCTACCCTCCAATTTAACTTGAGCCATGGAGTAGCAATGTCGAAGGCATGCCACTAACCATGATGAGATGCATCTAATAGCGACGGGTTGACCCAGCCGGGTGTCGCTGAAAGAAATAAACAGTTGCTGAGTCTTGCGAAAATTCTTGGTTCTATCTAAATAGAACCGCAAGGCACTCTTAACATCCAAGGAATGAAGAGATCGTTCCCCTTCATTCTGGAAATTAGCGAAGTAAGAGGGAAGTACCAGAGGTTGGTTTAGATGGAATTCTGACACAACCTTGGGAAGAAATTTAGGATGAGTACGGAGAACTACCTTGTCTTTATGGAATACAGTATACGGAGGGTCCGTCACCAAGGCATGAATCTCCGAGACCCTGCGGGCTGAGGTAATGGCCACCAGGAAGGCAGTCTTCCAGGTAAGAAATTTTAGCTCACAGGTAGCTAAGGGCTCGAAAGGCTTCCGAGTGAGCATGTCCAGCACCAGGTTAATGTCCCAGGTTGCAACTGGACGCCTAACAGGGGGTCTGGTATGAAGAATCCCCTTAAGAAATCTCTTCACCATAGGAAGCTGAGCCAGAGTCAAGGAAGAAACCGGCTCATGGAACGCTGAGATGGCACTAAGGTGAACTTTAACTGTGGAGTACTGGAGACCTGAGTTTGATAGGTCCAAAGATACTCAGAACCTTGTCAGGAGGACAGGAAAAGGATTCCAAGAGGACTTTGCACACCAGAGAAAAGCTTTTCCATTTGGAAGCGCATGTTGGGTGGCTGGCTTCCAGCCAGAAGGATGTCCGAGACTATACGAGACGTTGAATCGATTCACTCTACCCTTCAGGAGCCAAGCATGAAGGTGAAGTGATTTCAGGTTGGATGGACCAACAAACCCTGAGTCAAAGGTTGATTTGCAAGGGAAGTGGTCTCGGAGAGGCTGCCAACATACTGTTGAGCAGAGGAAACCATAGTTGCCGAGGCCAGGAGGGAGCAATGAGAATCATTTTGGTCCCCTGAGACTCGAACTTGAGGAGAACTCTCTGGATTAGAGGGATCAGTGGAAAGAGGCGTAAAGAAAACGTTTTGTCCACCACGCAGCCTGAACGCATCCTGACAGAAAATGCCAGGACCTGGATTTCTGGAGCAGAAGAGAGGCAGTTTGCGTTGAGTGGGGATGCAAAAGGTCCAGGTCGGAGTCCCCACTCTTTGAATAGTGACTGAGCTACGGCTGGATCGAGAGACCACTCGTGAGGTCTGCCTCCGTTCTGCTGAGGTGATCCGCTAGATCGTTTGTATACCTGGCAAGATAAACCGCCTGAATCAGAGACTTGTGCTGCAAGCACCACTCCCACACCCTCATTGCTTCCCTGCAAAGGGGGTAAGAATGAGCACCGCCTTGCTTGTTGATGTAATACATCACAGCTTTGTTGTCTGTTTGAAGGAGAATGTTCTTGTGACAAAGGATATCCTTCAGAGCTCGGATCGCGTAGAGGACCACTCTCATCTCCAGGACATTTATGTGGAGAAGAGTTTGAACTGAGTCCATACACCTTGAGTGTGGAGGGAGCGACAGTGAGCTCCCCATCCCATTAGCGATCGTCTGTGGTGATGGAGATCTGATGATCCAGGAGACAAGGGAACCCTTCAGGAGATTGCTCTCTTGAGTCCACCAGGTGAGAGACCTTGAAGGGGCTCCGTCACCTTGATGGGATAAGACTGGGGTGAGGAGGTCGGAGACCACTGAGTGGAGAGCATCCATTGGGTGGTTCTCATGTGCAACCGGGCCAGGGGTACAGTGAACACCGAGGGAAGCCATGAGACCAACATGCGTTGCATCGAGAGGCTGTAACCGATTGGTTCTCCCCGATGTAACGGGCCATCGAAGGATGTCGATCTTCTGTCCTCTGGAAGGAAAGCCTTGCGAAGAGGTGTCTAGAAGCTCCCTATGAAAAGGAGCCTCTGGGAGGGCTGCAGTTGTGATTTTTGAAAATTCAGCAGAATTCCATGGACGTAGAAGACGGCAAGTCGTTTGCATGGCTTCCAAAGTCTCTTGGCTGGAAGGGCTTGCTAGAAGCCAATCGTCCAGGTAGGGAAACACTCGGAGTCCGATCTTCCTGAGATGCGCTCCGAGAACTGCACAACACTTTGTAAAGACTCGCGGCGCCGAGGATAGCCCAAAAGGCAGGACTCTGAACTGATAATGCTGACCCAGAGCTACAAACCTGAGGAACTTGCGGTGGGTTGGGTGGATGGGGATATGCTGGTAAGCGTCCTGCATATCCAGGGAGGCCAGCCAGTCGTGCTGATGCAGCAAGGGTAACAGGGTACCTAGGGAAATCATTTGAATTTCTCCCTGGGGAGAAATTTGTTTAACTTTCTGAGGTCTAGAATGGGCGCATTCCCCAGACTTCTTTGGAACCAGGAAGTAATGGGAGTAGAACCCTGTGCTCATGATGATGAGGGCACCAGTTCTATTGCCCTGTTGCTTAGAAGGCCCTGGATCTCGGCGGTGAGGAGGTCTGACTGAGAGGCCGACAAGCCTAGGTTGTCTGAGAAAAATAGCCTTGATAGCTGGCAATATGCATACTTAGAGTGGAGGCAGCAAAGACTCTCTTACCTAATGTATCAATCTTACGAGACTCTTTGTTAATAGGTCGAGCTGTAGAAGTCTGAGGAAGAACAACCTTATCATTCTCTGCCAGGACTACAATAGGATCTGCAAAGGCTTGGGATGCCAAAATGGGACGATCCTTGGGAGCTGAATACTTCTTATCAATGGATTTAGCCACTGAAGGAATAAGAGCAGGATTATTCCATACCATTTGAGACAGCGTCTCAAAGGAAGGCTGGATCGGAGGAGTCAAATCCGTAGGGATCTCCGAAGCATGAAGGTACTGGAGTCTTAATATCTTCCCAGGATCGATGTCTGTAGTCTGGAGAGAAAGAGTGGATCTCAGGTTCTTCAACAGAGACTTAAAGGACAGGTCCTCGATCACAGGCTCTGTAGCAAAGAAAGATCCTGTTTCCTCCACTTCATCACCCAACCGAAGGTCTGGGTCAGGCTCAACATCATCTCCTGATGGTCCAGAAAGGACTGATTGGACAGGAAAGGAGTGAAAATTAGGAGAGGAGGAAATAGCAGAGAAACAAGGAGAGTCCCCGAGGGCCCCCGGCGCCGAGAAGGCAAAACGGGTTGAAAACAGTACCACAGAGGGCACGGCACCGAAGAGCACTCGGCACCGTAAGCGGTGCCGCCCGGATAGCGGTGCGCTGGCGGTGCCACAGACAACGAGGCGCCCATAAGACACGCACAGCGCATGAGGGCGCCGGAACCATGGCCTACGGACGGCCGCAAGAGCAGCGGCACAATGGCACCGACAAGCCAACAGACCCGGAGCTCCAGGCCCAGGAACCTGAAGCTAGAGAAGGAAAAACCAGGAGATAAGAGCAGCCGGTTGGCGCCCGCGCCGCAGCCATGTGAGGGGGGGAAACACCTAAGCGCGGAGTCACCGGCACCGAAGAAGGCGCCGCGCGACTAGGAAGGTCCAACCGCCCTACCCGATCGCTGGAGGAGCCCGGGGCCCGTGGCAACCGAGCCAGGCAGGAGAACCAACCTCCGAGCCCATCGCTCCATAAGAGCGGCCCACTGATGAAACTGCTCATCTGGAGCCCTACCTACAGGCGGGGAGGGGCTCCGATGTCGAGGACGATGGTCACCAGCAGTTGGCGACTCCGAAGAAGGAGAACGGCAACTAGCTACGATAACTGACCGTCGACGCGCAGACATACCAGAGGGCGACCTCGAGTGATGCCTTCTCTTTTTTGACCTGTGGGCCGAAGAAGAGCTCGAGGCCGAACGGTGCCGAGAATGCGACCGTTTATTTTTATGCCGACGGGGGGACCGCCCATCCCCCCGGGCATCGGACTGACCATTGTCGGAACCCCGCTGAGGAGAAGGAGGCTGACCGGACCCAGCCCGGCTGACTGAACAGCTTTCATACGAAGTCTCCCTACCGTCACCTGACCTGCTCATGGTCGACTCCGTCCAGTAGGCCGAGACTTCTTCAAGTAAGTTAAATTTAAAATATTAGAAAATAGAATAAAATTAAGCGATACTACTATCAAGATAATGTTACAAAAAAATAAACTGAAAACTATGCGCTAGTTTGAAGTTTGACTCCCGACAGGCAAGTGACGTGGTCACTGAAGCGCACTCAACGGCGGGAAAAAAGGAACTGAGGCGGTTGGAGGGTCGTCACCGAGATGGTCATTGCCGCTCGAGCCGCTGCTCGCGGCGCCATGCCTCGCGGCGCCATCTCTCGCGACGACCCTCCAGCAAAAAGTTTGCTCCCGATGGGTCCTAGTGCCTCCGGCGCTAATCCCACTAGTGTGAATGAGTGGTGGAGACTTATGTCCAGGAAGATTTACGTACCAACCATAATTCTTGATCTTCTCTTGTATCTTCACCATTCATTACTGCTTGGGTGTCAGCCGGAGGCGCGCACCCACTATGGGAGATTTTGTTTTTTGAGTCGGCTCCAACGGTGCCGCCCATGAGAGTGACAAGCTGCGTCATGCACGAGGGGCAGCCGTTAGGCGCTGCAGACTCCTCCTCCATCTCAGTTCTGGCAGCCGGAGAGGCTAGAAAAAGGTTAAAGGAAAAAAAGGGGAGAGCG
This sequence comes from Neoceratodus forsteri, assembly GCA_016271365.2. Lineage (NCBI taxonomy): Eukaryota > Metazoa > Chordata > Ceratodontiformes > Ceratodontidae > Neoceratodus > Neoceratodus forsteri. The sequence goes on from CM057450.1 coordinate 1,405,979,662, forward strand.
AGGCAAGAGAGCCGAGGGATAGAAAAAGGAAAGGATATAAACTGAAAAAGGAATATGCCAGTAGAGGACAGATGGAAGAGGGAGAATACCTACCCTAAGGGACCGCAGGGCCTCCCATCTGGGGCAGCTCTAAGGGAGGAACAGATAAACAGAAAAGGAAGAGGAAGCAGAAGAAAGAGAAGAGAGAAGGGATGTTGAGAGGGGAGAACACTGCCCAAAGGTATATTGGTTGAGAGTGCTATAAGCTCAGAACCAAAAACCAAGGGAGCAAGAATCCCTTCTAAAAGGATTGAGAAAGGTTCAACTGAACTGCTTGTAAGATTGGACACAAAGGGCAGGTTCCTTATAATCTCATCATCCTAACTCCCTACACTCTAGCTGAGAGCTTACAGACTGCCCGGACAGAAACTGTTCCGGAAAAAGAGCGCCCAACTATGGTGGGGGGTAAGTCACTGAGCACCTTGTTAAGTGCTTACACCGAAGTGTGTGGGTAGGGGTTAGGCCCTACAAGAGGCAGCTTTGTATGAAGGGTAGAGTGGGAACTCGATCGGACTGCCAGAAGGCAAGGCAAGGGCAGCAGTTCTAGGTTAAGAAGTGCAGAAGCACCAACCAGAAGAAGCTGCCAATTAAATAACGGCCACCAGGAGGAACCTTAATTTTGAGGCCAAGCCAAAAGGGAAGGTCTCTCTAGCTGTGAGCTGAATATCGTGGCTCAAGAGCCCAGAGGTCACCCCTAGGGGCAGTCAGAAAAAGTTCCCTCAGAATAGGTGAAAAACCCCACTCGTTCCCCTTTACCTTGAGGAAAAGAGATCCATCCACAGAAGAACGGAAACCAGGATTTTTTTTTTTGGCATAAAGGCCAAAGGAAGGGAGAGGAATGAGACGGGAAGGGGAGACACTGCAGTAGGAGGCCACTGAGGGGAAGGTGGGTGGGTATCAGTAATGAATGGTGAAGATACAAGAGAAGCTCAAGAATTACGGTGGGTACGTAATTTTCATATCTTCCCTTGTCAATCTTCACCATTCATTACTGCTTGGGTGAATACCAAGCTCCCCCCCGGTGGGGATAAGAAACCCTGAGGGAGCAAGACCCCCAGCCTCCTGTTGGTGAGAAACAGAAGGGGAAGATCTTGGGCTAATCGAGTGAGAAGCCTACGGTGGGGGACAGCTAGGAGGTGTCCCCTGAGGATGGGGAGATGGAGGAAGCCCCTGCAGAAGTATCCTAGCTCTGGAGAAAAAGAGACGGGTCCCCCGGGAAGCGGAGCGAATCACCCTACGCTGGGCCAGGGGTGACAACCTTGATAGACGAAGCCATGCCGTCCATCTAATATAGATTGCTGTCCCTGGAAGCCACCTCATTGGCGTCATAAGATGCCCTTGCTTGGTGTCTTGCCAGCTCCAGGCCTATAGCAGAGAGGGCAATAGCTTGTCTGGTTTGCTCTGTATCAGGCATTGATGCTAAGATTTGGGAAAGCATCGACCATAAATGCCTACTGTAGGCAGCATGGTGAGCCTGATGTGATGCAATGCATAACATCGCACGAGAAGAAGAGAACACTCTTCACCCCCACCGGTCAAACTGTAGAGAATCTGAGTCCGGTGGATGGTCGTACGCCAGGCGGCGGTACTCAGAGGGCGTTTCTAGGTATGCCAATCCTGAAGGTGGGTTGAGAAGAGTACCCAGAGATTCCGATGGGGCACAATACCTTAGTTCGCAGTCTACCGGGGCTGGAAAAAGGGCGGCTGGCGACTGCCAGGAATGGATAGATGCCTCCTGGAAGGGAGTAGGCCAATATAGTACCACCAAATGCTGGGCACTGAATTCACCTAGGAATTCATGCGTCTCCCGTTCAGTACTGTATCGCCTAACAAAGGAGATACGAAGATCCCTCACCATCCTTGAAAGGAATCGCTGATATTCAGTGAAATCAGCATTGGAGGAGAGATGAGCAGTGGGTTCCTCTCCCTCAGAGGAGGGAGACGAGGATGATGGAGAGCTTGAATGTCCAGAGGACTCCTGCAACGGTGGGGATAGGCAGAAAACTCGCTCATGCATGTAACTAACATATGAGGGGATGGCCACCGCAGAGCCTCTGAACGTCTCCCAGGATAATGAGCCCGTGGAACTGACATGGCCTGGGAGAGGGGGGGGTGGCTGCAGAGGAATGGGAGATGAGCACCTACGGCAAGGCAACTGTCCTCTGCTGAGGCTCTGGAATCTGGGGAATGGAGCCCTAGCTGGCGAGATACCAGACAACAAAACCAGGTCGCAGAACGGAACCCTGGGGATGCAAAGCCTGGAAGAGCCTAGAAGGAGATCCTGCCCTGTGACGCACCTGGGGCTGCAGGGATCCAGAAGGGCAGCCCACAGCAATGCCACCAAAGGGGTCCCTGGGGCTCGAGAGGGAAAGACGAGGCCCGGTGCTACAGCTCCTACCCGCCCCCCGAGGGGTGGCAGGTGAAGACTGAGGCATCTGAGCCCCATCTTTCGACCATCCGGACTCCGAGAACACCCTCCTCCTCGACCCCAGTGACCCCCCAGCCTGAGGGGGTGCAGCAGCACCAGGATTGGCAGCTGCCACAACCCTCTCAGGAAGGAGAGCCCCTCCCTCCAGGGACCCCAGACCACCCCCAGCCTGGGAGGCCTCAGGAGAGGACAGCAGCAGAGACAGAAGAATAGGCGTGCTGGGCCACCTAGCATCTCGTCCCACCGGAGACCCTGACTCCGAAGAGTCAAGGTGTCAGGACAGGTCCTCATCTGAATCATCCTCCTCTGAGGAGGAAGAGACCAGCTGGACCACAATACTGGCCACCCTGGGAGTCTCCAGTGAAACGACACCATGGACGGCACCGGTGCCAGCGGCGGCGTTAGACGACCTCGGACCCCCGCAATGCCTAGACCCGGCCCTGACTCCCTAACAGCGCCAACCAGACCCACAGCACTGCCCTCAGCACTGGGACTGACTCGGCACCGCCAGAAGAACCGACCGGGTCCACGGCGCTGCAGACAGCACCGACAGCCAACATGGCACCGCGTACGGTGCCGTCTCAATCACCGGCACTGTGAATGGCACCGGGATCTGAAATAGCACCAGAAGGCGGCGCCGAGGGTCCACCGATGCAAACCTGGGCCTCGACACTGGGGGAGCCTGCACCTCTGAGGAGGTGACTGCCATGACGGTGTCCCTGCCGCGGCCCCGGGAGGGACCTCGGCGTTCCTCCGACACCACAAAAGAAGCTTCCTCTTCGGCACGAGAAGATGAGGAAGCCTCCTCCTCTACAGACCATATAGGCCTGAGAGGGGACCCGGAGGAAGGTCTAGAGACCTTACCTGGAAAACCCTTGAGCAGTGCTGTCCCCCGAAAGTCGTCGGGGCCTTGCCAATCTTAAACACGCGGACTTCCAGGACGTGACGGTCCATCGAGAAACAGGCGTCGCATGCATCTATACTGTGGTTGGGTCTCAGGTAACGGAGACAAACATTACGCCAGTCTGTGACGGAAAAATTCCGGCCACAGGAGCACCGACGCATAGGGGCACGGCTCGCCTTCGACTTAAGTTTTGCCCCCGAACCTGACATGATGCGAAAATATTAAGACCAAAACAAGCAAAGCTCTTGGTACCATTGAAAAAAGTGAAGGAAAAAGAACAGTCTTACCGGTGACGGCATCAAGAAAAGCAGGAGGAGTCTGGAACGGTTGATGTCGCAACTAGGGCTAGAACTGAACCTAACCGCATAGCAGGTGCAGCCTCGACAGTGGGAGAAACAGAACTAAGATGGAGGAGGAGGAGGAGGAGTCTGTGGTGCCTAGTGGCCACCCCTCGCGCATGACACAGCACGTCACTCTCGTGGATGGCACTGTTGGAGTCAACTCAAAACAAAAAAAAAAATCTCCCGTGGCAGGGGCGTGCCTCCGGCTGACACCCAAGCAGTAATGAATGGTGAAGACCGACAAGGGAAGATCCTAGTTTCTTAAGTTAATTGAGGTTATGTCCACAGGACAAGAAAATCAAGGATTGATGGGGAGAAGGGCAGAAGGAAAGAAAAGAGGGCAATTGCCAACCCTCACCCCACAGGGGTGGAGCCGAGGCACTGAAGAAGGAGTGCCCCCAATCCTAACCACTCTTCCCCTAAAGAAAATTATCCCCCTATGTGCCCCAGTTTCCCCCGCTCCTGACTAACAGAAAGGAGAAGGATGAAAGAGGGGGCACATAGAGGGAGGGGAACCCAGAGACTGAGGCCCCAGGGGGATGGAGGGTGGGATTGTGATAAATGGTGAAGATACACAGAAAGATCAGAATTACGGTAGGTACGTAATTTCCATATCTTACCTGTGTCAATCTTCACCATTCATCACCTTTGGGTGAGTGCCGAGCCCCCCCCAAAGGGGGCTTATAACCCTAAGGGGCTAAGTCCTTTAGCTCTCAGTAGGTGACACACTAAGAGGGAGAACCTTCATGGGTCTGGAGAGGCCCAAGAGTGTGGAGAGTGAGACAGGGACTCCCCAGGGGAGGGGGTAGGAAGTTGCCCCGACAGACAACACCTCACTTTACGGGAGTAGAGATGGGTTCTCTGGTGAGCGGAGTTAATCACCCTACGCTGGGCCAAGGGTGACAACCGGGAAAGATGCAGCCATGCCATCCGCCTAGTGCACATCACTGTCCCTATGACCCTGGTAGCTCCCTTATTGGCATCATACGATGCCTTTGCTTGGTGCCTTGCTAGCTTCAGGCCATGTGAAGAGAGTGCAATGGCTTGTCTGGTTTGCTCCGTGTCAGGCATGGAGGCTAGGAGCTGACCCAGCCTGGACCACAGGAACCTGTCATAGATTTCACAGTGCGCCTGATGTGCTGCAATAGAGAGCAGCAACCATGCCAAGTAGAACGTCCTCCTCCCCCAGAAGTCAAAATCCGAGAAGTCCTGATCTGGGGGCCGGTCACGATGAGGGGCATGAAGCCCATCAGGAGTGTCCAGTTGCATCAATCCTGTCTGAGGATGAGGCATGGAACCTGGAGACTCTGGGGGGGGGCCGCACAATACCACTGGCAGAGATCCCTAGGGGCAGGAACTCCAGAAAAGGGTCTATGCCAGGAACACAATGACACCTCCCAAAAGGGAGCAGGCCAGTGGGGCACCATGAGGGTGTCCTCACTGAAATCACCTAGAAAGGCGTGTGCCATGTGCTCTGGATTGTGTTGAGTGGGAGGGGTGATGTGCAGGTCCTCTAACATCCTCATGAGGAATCGCTTGATACTCAGCGAGATCAGCAGCAGGAGAGATGTGGACAGACTGCTCCTCTCCCCCAGAAGAGGGGGATAAACAGTCAGAGGACTTGAAAGTTCAGAAGCTGTCTACTCAGGGGGAGGGTGAAAAACCTGTCTGTGCATAGCCCTAACATAAGAGGGAAACAGCAGCCTGAGCTCTGAACTGCGCCCATGAGAGAGGCCCACAAGGACCAAGAATGCCTAGGAGTGCAGGAGAATGTGGCAGAGGAATAGGGGCAGAGCAGACAATGGGGATCGGCTGACCTCCGCCTGGGCTAAGGAGCACAACAGGAACCCGAAGGAAGGAGCTCTGGAAAACTCCACAGTCGACAGCAGATTAACCAAACTGGAACTGCCTAGACTGCGCCCCGAGGAATCCCCCCTGTGAGGTGACTGGGGCCTAGGCAACTGGCAGCCCTGGTCAGGCCCTAAAGGGGCTATCCACGGAGCAACACCCTCCCCTCCTGTGGGTGCTCCGATTGGCCCCAAAGTTGGGCGATCCAGGCACACCACCTGAGGGGGTACCACCACTGAGGGGGCCAGAGAACCCTCCGAGGCCAGGCTGCAGGGCAATGGTGGCTTGCGTCACTGCCTGCTGGTCAGAACCCCTGACCCTGGCGCCGGTAGTCACTGTCTGATCTTCAGATGGGGGCTGACTCCAACCTGTCGAGGACACTACCAGGGTGTCCGCACCAGCAGCCAACTCCAGGGAGCCAGACTGCCTGCCTGACTCAGAGAACCACTCCTCCACCGAAGAGGTGGAGATCAAAGTCCTGTTCCAAACAGTGCATGGACACCCACTGCCATCCCCACTAAACAGGACACCAAAACCAGAGACTGCACCAAAGTCAGTGCAGGTGCCCCCTTCTGCACCACAAACAATGCCAGAAGAGGACACGGCTCCAACAAGGGCAGCAGCATCGGAGCCGGAGCCTGTCATGGCGTTGTCCTGACGCACGGCACCACAAGTGGCGTCGAGACCAGCATCGGCACCGACGACAGCTCCGACTGCACCCTCGGCGCCGAGGCCAGAGACCCCCATGGCGCTGCAAGCTGCACACAGGACAGAGACAGTGCAGACAATGGCCCCAACAGCGCTCTCAATGTTGAGCTCCGAAGCCACCATGGCACCGTGTCCATGCTCAGAGCCGCGAACGGCTCCAGAACTGGACATGGCGCCGTGCTCAACCACGTGCCATGAATGGCACCAGGGTGAGAAAGAGTCAGGGAAGGCACTATAGAGCCTCCCATGGTGCTGACAGCAGCATTATTGGCACCACAAACTGTGCCAGCAGCAATGGTGTCGCACCAGCGCCAAGGCCCAAGATGGCGCAGACAAACGGCATCAAGGACGGTGCCAACTCAGGCCTTCCAAGTCAGAGGTATGACACTGGGGCAGCCTTCACCCCCAAAGGGGTGACTGCCAAGGCAGTGCCTCCTGCCTGTCTCCCGGGGACTAAGCTAGGTACAAGAGGCAAAGGCCCCCTCCTCCTCAGTCCATATAGAACCGGGAGGGGATACGGAGGAAAGGCTGAGAGAACGCAGCTTGGCCTGGACGAAAGTGTGCTCTGACCCCTGAAAGTCGTGGAGCTCCTCGCCCCACTTTCCACGCGGCGCTGCATGATGACCCGCAGTCCATGGAGAAACAGGCGCTGCACGAATCCATGTCGTGAAGCAGGCCACGACATGCGAAGCAACAGTCGTGCTGGTCAGTGATGGAGTACTTATGGCTGCAAGTGCACCGTCCCATGGAGGGTTGTCCCGTCTTGGAAGTCTTCTTGCCCTCTGACCTAGACATGCCCTACGAGAAAGAAACACCAAACAAGACTCGACATCACAAAATAAACAAAGAGCAGTCTTACCAGGTGACACTGAGAAGGCGAACAGAACCTGCAGGAAAAAGGGAGCCGACGGACTTCGGTACGGAGTCGAACAATATGGAGAAATTCGAACTGCACAAGATTTGAGGTAGGCCTCTCAGAAGTTTTTTCAGCAAGTGTCCCACGAGGTGACCTCTATGGCGGAAGATGAAGAACTGGCAGGAGGGCGGAGTCAATAACCCCTAATGGCCAACCCGAGAGCGCCACACAGTGAGTTGGCCTCGAGGGCGGTGCCGATGCTGTGTTGACTCCATCCATCTAAAAAAAAAAAAAAGAAATAAAGCTCCCGCGGGGTCATGACCTCTGGCCAAGTACCCAAAGGTGATGAATGGTGAAGATTGACACAGATAAGATCCTGTGTTCCGCTGATGCAGCAGGACTGTCTCTACTGCCCAGTTATTCAGAAGGCCTTGGATCTTGGAAGCAAAAAGGTGTGACAGAGACAGAAAGCCTGGGTTGTCATTTGGGTGGATGATCCAGAAGGGTTTCTGACATATTTAGAGAGTACCCCTTGTGGATTATTCTGAGCACTCATGTGTCTGATGTGATAGACTTCCACCGGTCATAAAACTGAGTGAGACACCCTCCTACCGACAAGGAAGAGTCCCCCTCGGACAACTAAGGTGGGATTTGGATCAGAATCTCAGAGGGTGGCACTGGGCACTTTGGGGCCCTGTGCCTTCTGCTGCATTTTCTTTTGTGACTGAGGGGTTTGGTTTCTGTTAATGCCCCCTCTGCCTTTACCACAAAAGGACTGATGGTTATGAAACTAATGCCTGTTTCCACCCATTTGAGGGACTCTAGAAGGCGGTCTGGCCATTTTGATGGCCGTTCTGGTCTGAGTGGCCCCCAGTGCCTGCTTGACCTGAGGATCAAACAGATATGTACTTTTGAAAGGCAAGGCCATAACCCTCTGTTGGGCATCATTTGTGAAGCCCAAGGAGCGCAAGAAAAAATTACTTACCATAGTTATCTTGTTTCTTCTCAGTGATGCTCAGATAGTCACAACTTTATGCAGTAATCCTGAGGGGCTGGACTGCCCAGAGCGATGGAACACATGCAAAAGATGGAAAACTTTTCACGTGAGCATCTTTCAAACACTGCCTCTACTAACTGCCTATGTTCTAACCTCTTCAGATTTTATAAAGGAGCCTGGAAAGGTAGGCCTAGAATAATGTAGTACTACAATTTTATCATTAAAATTGGGGTTTTCCCCAACAATGTGAATTTACAAAAACAAACCTCCAACTGGAGGAACAAACAATTCAATAAAATTAGAACAAAATGCCAGAAAAATACCAAAAAGATAAACACAATGAACTCTGTCCACCTAACTAACACAGGTGCAGAGAAAAAAATTTCACTCCAAGGGTGTACTGTGACTTGGTGGCACCAGCATGCGAATGCAGAGGCTGAAGTTCTGGAAAGGGAGATAGGGAAGGAAGTTCTGAATATCTGAGCATTACTGGGAAGAAAAAAAGATTAGTATGTTGAGTAATTTTTTCTTCTAACCTGAGTAATGCTCAGTACATTCATAACTTTATGCAGACTACTAAGCAGTACCACTGGAGGTAGGCACAGATCTGTATTTTGGAAACAGACTTTGCAGGACTGCTGTGCCAAACCTAGCATCACTCCTGGATAAAATATCCAGGTTGTAGTGCTTTCTAAAGGTGTGTACTGTTTTCCAGGTAGCTGCTTTAGATATATCTACCAATGGGACATCTCTGGCAGCTGCCGAAGTAGCAGCTGTCCCCCTTGTAAAATGAGCTCTCAATCCTGATGGGGGCTCCCTACCAGTTTTAGTGTAACAGAATTGGATACACTGAACTTTCCATCGAGAAATAGTCTTTTTGAGGCTGGATTACCTTTTCCTACATCCTCATAGGTCAGGAACAATTGCTTTCTATCTTGTCTAAGGTTCTTAGTGGCTGTCATGTAATAATTGAGAGCCCTCTTTACATTCAGACTATGAAGCCACCTTTCACCAGAAGTGGTGCGATCGGTGAAAAAGACAGGGAGCGTGATGGATTAATTTAAATGTAAATCAGAGACCACCTTGGGGAGACATTTTCTGTTTGTCTTAAGGACTACTTTACCCTTATGAAACGAGATATAATCCTGATCTATACAGAGAGCCTGAAGCTCACTGATTCTTCTTGCAGAAGTCGCTGCCACTAGAAAAACTGTTTTCCAAGTGACGTATTTTAGATGAGCTGTAGCCATGGGCTCCAAAGGAGCAGCCATGAGCTTAGCAATACACACATTCAGATCCCAAACTGGCACTGGTGGCCTGTGAGGTAGATGCAAATGATTCAGGCCCTTGAAAAAACTTTTAAAAATAGGGTCTGAAGCTAATGTTACCTTTTTCCCAGCAGAAAGGTAAGCAGACACTGCTGCAAGATGAACCTTTAAAGAACTAGGCTGTAGAACCAGAGAATGTAAATGGGTAAGATAATCCAGTACCACTGGCAACCCAGCCTGGGCTGGTACCAGAGTCTTGCCCAAACACCAGATAGAAAATCTCTTCCATTTGGAAGAACAGATCTTTGTAGAGGAAGGTTTTCTGTAACATCTTAAAATATTTAAGACAGGTTCAGAGTGTTTTAAATTAGCATATTCTAAGTCCACAAGAGCCAAGCTTTGAGATTGAGGGACTTCAGATTCGGATACAACAGGGTTCCCTGGTAGGAGGTCAGTAAGTTGTGCCTCCAAGGGAGATGTGCTGGTTTTGCAACAGACATGTTGAGCAGAAGAGAGTACCATGGCTGCCTCTGCCAATCTGGACCCATCAAGATCAGTGATGCTGCATGGGATCTGACCTTGACCACTACTCAGAAGGTCAGAGGAAAAGCATAAAGAAACCTTCCTGACCAATCTAGATTCAGAGGAAACGTTCCCTGATCTGGTGGTCTGCAACAATACTGTGGCAGGTGATAGTTTCGGTTGGATGCGAACAAGTCTATCTCTGGAGTGCCCCACCTTCTGAAAATAACCTGCACCACCTATCTGTTAAGGGTCCACTCGTGATGGGCCTGATTTATTTGACTCAATGCATCTGCCAGGGTATTGTCCTTCCCTGGCAAATGAACTGCCTGCAGAGATACTCCTAAGGAGTAGGCCGGAGTCCAAATATGAAAATTACGTACCTATCGTAATTCTTGATCTTCTTAGACGAGTCTCCACCACTCATTCACACTATTAGGATCTGCGCCGGAGGCACTAGGACCCATCGGGAGCAAACTTTTTGCTGGAGGGTCGGCGCCAGAGATGGAGCCACGAGGAACGGCACCGCGAGCCTCAGCTCACGCAGTAATGATTATCTCGGCGTCGACCCTCCAACCGCCTCAGTACCTTTTTTACCAAGGAGGTGCAGTGTAACTAACCTAGAAACCGGACATAAGATAGTCTGGGTGACCCGTATAAGAAGGGTCAACAAAGAAGTCTTCACAGCCTAAAGATTTGAGGGAGTGAAGACCAACAACAGAGGTGAGCTCGGGGGACGGAGGGTGGGCGAGTGAATGAGTGGTGGAGACTCATCCAAGAAGATCAAGAATTACGGTAGGTACGTAATTTTCATATCTTCCTGGACATAAGTCTCCACCACTCATTCACACTATTGGGAGAGTACCAAGCTAATAATCCCCCGAGAGGGCGGCAGGAGAGACTAAGAGCTCACGTTTCGAGGACAGAAGTCCATTAAGGATGGCTCTGCCAAAGGAAGAATGTCATTTGGCATGGACATCTAGTGCACAACGTTTAACAAAAGTATGCACTGAGCTAAAGGTGGCCGCGTTGCAAATATCTGCAATGGGCACGTTGCAAATTTCCGCTAGGGATGCCACGACCGCTTTAGTAGAGTTAGCGTAAAATCTACCCTCCAACTTAACCTGTGCCATGGAATAGCAGTGGCGAAGGCATGCCACTAGTCATGCTGAGATACATCTGATAGCGACAGGTTGACCCAGCTGGGTCTCGCTGAAGGAAACAAACAGTTGCTGGGCTTTGCGAAAATCCTTGGTTCTATCTAGATAGAAACGCAAGGCCCTCTTAACATCCAAAGAATGAAGAGAACGTTCTCCTTCATTTTGGAAGTCCGCAAAGTAAGAGGGAAGGACCAAAGGTTGGTTTAGATGAAATTCTGACACAACCTTAGGAAGAAATTTAGGGTGAGTACGAAGAACTACTTTGTCCTTATGGAACACAATATACGGAGGGTCTGTGACCAGGGCATGTATCTCAGAGACCCTGCAGGCTGAGGTAATGGCCACTAGGAAGGCAGTCTTCCAGGTGATAAATTTTAGCTCACAGGTAGCCAGAAGTTTGAAAGGTTTCTGAGTGAGCATGTCTAGCACAAGATTAATGTCCCAGGCTGCAACTGGATGTCTTGTAGGAGGTCTGGTATGCAGAATTCCCTTAAGAAATCTCTTAACCACAGGTAACTGAGCCAGTGTTAAGGAAAAAAACGGCTCATGATACGCTGAAATGGCACTAAGGTGAACTTTACTGTTGAGTACTGCAGACCTGAATTTGAGAGGTCCAAGGTACTCTAAAACCTTATCTGGTGGGCAGGAAAAGGTTCAAAGAACTTTGCACACCAGAGCAAAACGCCCACTTGGCCGTGAAAGCTCGACAGTGGCTGGCTTCCGCGAGCCAGAAGAATATCTGAAACTCGCGAGACATTGAACCAGTTTACTTCTACCTCTTCAGGAGCCAAGCGTGAAGGTGAAGTGATCGCAGGTTGGATGGACCAACGGTCCCTGAGTCAAAAGGTTCATCTGCAGGGGAAGTGGTCTCGGAGGAACTGCCAACATATTGTTGAGTAGTGGAAACCACAGCTACTGAGGCCAAAAGGGGGCAATGAGGATCATCTTGTCCCCCTGGGATTCGAACTTGAGGAGTAACCTCTGAATTAGAGGAAGAGGTGGAAAGGCGTAAAGAAAGCATTTTGTCCACCGCAGCCTGAACGCATCCTGACAGAAAATGCCAGGCCCTGGTTTCTGAAGCAGAAGAGAGGCAGTTTTGCGTTGAGTGGGGATGCAAAAAGGTCCAGGTCTGGAGTTCCCCACTCTTTGAATAGTGACTGAACTATGGTTGAGTCGAGAGACCACTCGTGAGGATCTGTCTCTGTTCTGCTGAGATGGTCTGCCAATTCGTTCTGTACACCTGGCAGGTAGACCACTTGAATTAGAGCCTTGTGCTACAAGCACCATTCCCATACCCTCATTGCTTCTCTGCATAAGGGGTAAGAATGAGCACCGCCCTGCTTGTTGATGTAATACATCACTGCTTTGTTGTCCGTTTGAAGGAGAATGTTCTTGTGACAGAGAATGTCCTTCAATGCTTGGACCGCATAAAGGACTGCTCTCATTTCTAGGACGTTTATGTGAAGCTGGGACTCGAGTTGAGTCCACACACCTTGAGTGTGGAGAGCCTGACAGTGAGCTCCCCACCCCATTAGGGATGCGTCTGTGGTAATGGACATTTGATGGTCCAGAGGAGCAAAGGGATATCCTTCCAGGAGATTGGTCTCTTGAGACCACCAGGTGAGTGACCTCTTTAAAGGTTCTGTCACCTTGATGAGATAGGACTCGTGGGTGAGTGGTTGGGGACCACTGAGTACTGAGCATCCACTAAGTGGTTCTCATGTGCAGGCGTGCTAGGGGCACAGTGAACACTGAGGATGCCATGAGGCCTAGCATCCGTTGCATCGAGAGAGCTGTAACTGAGCTGCTGTCCCTGATGTGACGGGCCATTTGAAGGATATCGTTCCTTCTGTCTTCTGGAAGAAAAGCCTTCGCACAGGAGGTGTCCAGAAGAGTCCCTATAAAGAGGAGCCTCTGGGAGGGCCGCAGTTGCGATTTCTCGAGGTTCAGTAGAACTCCCATGGATGTAAGGAGGCGAGAGGCCATCTCTACGGCGTCCAGGGTCCCTTGCCAGGAAGGGCTTGCTAGAAGCCAATCGTCCAGATAAGGGAACACCCGTATCCCGACCTTCCTGAGGTGCGCTGCAAGAACTGCACAACACTTTGTAAAAACTTGCAGCGCCGAGGATAGCCCAAAGGGCAGGACTCTGAACTGATAATGCTGTCCCAGAGCCACAAACCTTAGGAATTTGTGATGCCTCGGGTGAATAGGAATGTGCTGGTAAGCACCCTGCACATCCAGGGAGGCTAGCCAGTCGTGTTGATGAAGCAAAGGTAACAGGGTTCCCAGAGAAATCATTTTGAATTTCTCCCTGGGGAGAAATTTGTTTAGCTTCTGAGATCTAGAATGGGCGATTCCGGACTCTTTGGAACCAGAAAGTAATGGGAGTAGAACCCAGTGTTCCGTTGATGCAGCGGCACCACTTCTACTGCCCTGTTGTTCAGAAGGCCCTGAATCTCGGTGGCGAGAAGGTCTGACTGAAGGGTTGACAGCCTGGGCTGCCGATTCGGAGGACGCTCTGGAGGGGTCTCCAGAAGATTGAGTGAATACCCCTCGCAAATTATTCGAAGGACCCAATTGTCTGAGGTTATGGACTTCCACTGGTTGTAGAAGTGCATCAGCCGACCTCCCACCGGAGAGGAAAAGTTCACCTCGGGCAGCTGAGATGGGACTTGGGCCAGCAATTCATAAGGTAGCGCTGGGCGCTTTGGGCCCTTGCGCTTGTTGTGTCTTTTGAGGTTGGGTAGGTTGTTTTTATGAAACCTCCTCTGCCTCGAAAGGACTGACGATATGAAACTGACGCTTATTGACATGCCCTCGAGAGGGGCAGGAGGGGACGAGCCAACTAATGGCTGACCTAGTCTTTTGTGTAGCTTCTAAAGCTTGCTCTACCTGAGGACCAAAAAGATATGCACCATCAGAAAGGGCAACGCCATTATCTTGCTGCAATGCGCCATTGTGAAGCCCGGCGCGCAGCCAGGAATGACGCTGGTGCAAATACCAGCAGCCGCTGAACGGAAGAGTGTCGAAAGCATCCATGGCTGCTTTAACCTGCTGGTTGTTAGATTCGATACCTCTGGTAATGGTTTGAAGAAGCTCTGGCTTTGCATCCGAGTCCAGAAGAGCTTCAACCATCTGCTTGCTAGAGTGCCACAGGATATACTCATACTGGGAGAAATAGCCCTGATAACTGGCAATACGCATACTTAGGGTAGAAGCAGCAAAGACTCTCTTACCTAAGGTGTCTATCTTATGAGATTCTTTGTTAATAAGTCGAACTGTAGTAGTTTGAGGAAGAACGACCTTATCATTCTCTGCCAGGACTACAATAGGATCTGCAAAGGCCTGAGATGCCAAATGGGCGATCCTTGGGGCTGAATATTTCCTATCTATGGATTTAGCCCCGAGAGCTGTGAGAGCAGGATTATTCCATACCATTTGAGACAGCGTCTCAAAGGAAGGCTGAACCGGAGGAGTCAAACCGTAGGGATCTCCGGGCATGAAGGTATTGGGTTTTAACAATTTCCCAGGATCAAGTCTGTAGTCTGGAGAAAAGAGTGGAACTTAGATTTTTCAGCAGAGACTTAAATGACAGGTCCTCACCACAGGCTCTGTAGCAGTAATAGATCCTGCTTCGTCACTTCATCACCCAACAAGGTCTGGGTCAGGCTCAATGTCATCTCCTGACAATCCAGGAGGGACTGTATGGACAGGAAAGGAATGAAAATCAGAAGAGAGGGAAGAAGGAAACGAGTGAAAGGAGGAGTCCTGAAAGCAGAGGGAGCCCGAGCCCCGGTGCCGAGGAGGCGACCGCACCAGAACGACGCTGAAGGACCACGCATCACTGAAAACGATGCCAAGGGACCCTTCGCGCCGAGAGCTGCACGGCGCTGAGAACAATGCCGAAGCTGCATGGCGCCGAGAGGCTGCAGGTGCCGAGGATGGGCAGAGAGTCGCATGATGTAGGACGGCGCCAAGGGCGCCAAAAACACCCCCAGACTCCGAAAAACAGGTTTTGAAGGAAGAAGAGTGGGAGATAAAGGCATCGGTGCGGCCCCCTGCACCGTAGCCATGTGAGGTGGGGAACACCTAAGCACGGAGTCGACAGCACCGAAGAAGGTGCTGCGCGACCAGGAAAGTCCAACCACCCTACCTGGTCTCCCAATGAGCCCAAAAGCCCACGAGTGACCGAGCCAGGTAGCTGAACCAACCTCCGAGCCCATTGCTCCATAACAGTGGCCCACTGATGAAACTGCTCATCTGAAGGCCTACCTGTGGGTGGGGAGTGAGGCTCCGATGTCGAACCGTTGGCTACAGAAGCAGAGGTTGGCGACTCCGAAGGAGGAGACAACAACCCGATAACCGACGTCTAGGCGCAGACATATCGGAGGGCGACCTCGAGTGATGCCTTCTCTTTTTAGACCTGTGGGCCGAAGAAGAGCTCGAGGCCAAACAGTGCCGAGAATGCGACCATTTATTTTTATGCTTCCGCGGGGACCGCCCATCCCCCTGGGCACTGGACTGACCGTTGTCAGACCCCCCCCGGAGAAGGCGGTGGACTGGACCCAGCCCGACTGACTAAACAGCTTTCATATGAAGTCTCCCTACCGTCACCTGACCTGCTCATGGTCGATCCGTCAAAGTAGGCTGAGACTTTATTTTTAAATAAAAATAAACTAAGCGATACTTATCGAGATAATACTACAAAATAACAAAACTGAAAACTATGCTGCTAGTTTGAAGTTTGACTTCCGGCCGGCGAGCGACGTCGTCACTGAAGCGCACTCGACAGCGGGAAAAAAGGAACTGAGGCAGTTGGAGGGTCGATGCTGAGAAAGTCATTACTGCGCGAGCTGAGGCTCGCGGTGCCGTTTCTCGCGGCTCCATCTCTGGCGCTGACCCTCCAGCAAAAAGTTTGCTCCCAATGGGTCCTAGTGCCTCCGGTGCAGATCCCAATAGTGTGAATGAGTGGTGGAGACTTATGTCCAGGAAGATCTTTATGGCTTCTGTGCAGAGAAGGCCTGACCTTGTGCCTCCCTGCTTGTTTATGTAATACATTGTGGTGCTGTTGTCTGTTCTGATCTGTACCACCCTGCCCTGTACTAGGGAAGAAAAAAACTTTCAGAGCTAGCAAAACTGCTCTGAGTTCCAGTACGTTTATGTGCTGAAGGGACTCTGCAGCTGACCAGGTGCCCTGGTTTGCGTGCTCCCCTGTATGGGTGCCCAAGCCCAAGAGGGACACATCTGTTGTGAGAACCACTGAAGGATTCTCTTTCTGAAAGGGAACTCCTTGTCTTAAATTGGATTCCTCCTTCCACCACAAGAGGGCCTGTAACAGTGCCCTTGTTACTGGAATGAGCTTTGAAAAAGGATCTTTCTCTGACACCAGTGAGACCTGAGGTGGAATTAGATGCGTCTCGTGTGGAATCTGGAACCCAGCACTGTGCCTGTGGAAGCAGCCATATGGCCCAGTAGCGGGAGAAACTGTCTTGCAGTTTTAAGTTGTGCAACTTGAAAGAGCTTGCTATTTGCTGAAGATTTGACCCTTCCAGAGGAAGATGTGCTCTGGCTTGTACGGTACTGAGTTCTGCTCCTATGAACTGCAATACCTGTGCAGGAGTGAAGACTGACATTCTGTAATTGAGCAGGAATCCCAGCGACTCCAGGAGGTCCTGGGTGACCTTCATATCCTGCTGTACCTGCAGGGGAGATTTTCCTATGACCAGCCAGTTGTCCAGATAAGGAAAAAACAATATTCCCTGTCCCCAAAGATGTGCCACCACAGCTGCCAGGCACTTTGTGAACACCCTTGGGGCTGAAGAAAGGCCAAAAGGCCGGGTTGAAAACTGGCAGTGACCTGAAAGGAGTCTGAATCTCAGATATGTTTGGTAAGACTCCTTTATGAGGATGTGGAAATAGGCGTCTTTCAAGTCCAGTGATGCCAACCAGTCTCCTTTTTGAAGTGTTGGCAGAATGAAAGCCAAAGTTACAATTTTGAACTTTGGTTTCTTCACAAGCTTGTTTAGAGCTCTAAGATACAATATTATAGGCCACCACTCCCCACTTTTCTTTGTGGTTAGGAAGTACCTGGAATAGAAACTCCTTCTCTTCAGAGATTTTGGAACTGGTTCCACTGCTTTTAGCTGTAGCAGGTTTCGAACCTCTGCCTCTAGCAGAATATTTTCTGCTAGGGAAGGAGAACTGAAAACTCTGTTCTTTTGATGAGCAAAGGACTTGAATTCCAGTGACAGACCTTGACTCACCACCTCCAGGACCCACTTGTCTGTGTTGTTTCAAACTTTCAAGTACATCAAGGGAATCAACAGAGTCTAAGATGGTAGCATCTTTCGGAAAAAGAGATGTGCGAGAACAAGGGGACACAGTTTGAAGATGGGGGGGCAGCTGAAAGGTAATGTGAGGAAGTATTTTTTCATGGAGAGGGTTGTGGATACATGGAACAGCCTTCCTGAGGAGGTACTGGACTCAAAAACAGTGGAGAAATTCAAGAATGCACGGGACAGGCATAAGGCAATTCTAGTGGGGGGTAGGAGGAAGTAGGCTGTTGGTTAACTAGGATCTGCAGCCTATGCATTAGGCAGGGAAATGTGCAGACTAGGTGGGCCAAGTGGTCCTTATCTGCCGTCAGATTCTATGTTTCTATGTTCAGCCAAGCCTGGAGGAAGTGGGATAGTCTGCCTAAGACACTGTAGGAAGGATGCGGCCTGTGGCTCAGGGGGTCTGTTTAGTTTGTGGCTGAGGCTGAGTTTGGGATCCTTGCCTACAGCCCTTTCTGCCCCTGCTCCTGCCCCTGGAGCACCCCTGCTGTGGATACTGCTGGTATTGGGGTAAGGCTACTGGTTGAAAGAAGGGCCTGGTGTAAAAGTACCTGCCCCGGCATTCCCTTCCATAAGGCCTGGTGGACGGAGAAGCTCTCTCTTTGGCAGAGTTGCTTCTATAAGTGACCTTATACTCATCCACCTTCTTCACGTATGCTACAGTGGACTCCCCAAAGAGAGAATTTACCTCTAGGGGGAAATCCAAAGCCTTTGATTATGTGTCCTGAGTGAGGTTTGTGGCTCTGAGCCAAGCAAACCTCCTCTCTGCCACCATATTCGCCATCCATCTGCCTGCAGTGTCATTAGTGTCAGCAGCCATTTGAAACCTAGTACTTAGCTACCGCTAACCCAAACCTGGCAGTTTCAGCCAGCTCATCTGACAAGGGCGAGGGAGTTTTCTGAGACATGGCCAGCACTGACTGCCACAGAGATTTCTGATACTGGGTAGCATATGCCTGGAAGATAGCCTGACACAGCCAGTGAGGCTGACAGGTACCCTTTTTTGGCCATACTTTCAATTTTCCTAGAGTCCTTGTACAGAGGATGTGAGGACAGAGGGACCACAGCCTTGTCACAGGCAACTTGCTGTATGACCCCCTAGTGGTTGGGGTGGAAGAGAAAATCAGATCCCTCCCTCTCCAGCTGATACTTCTTGTCCATTCTCCTGTCTATGGAGGAATGGAATTTGGTTGCCTGTAAAATCTTTAATGCATCTTTTTTAAAAGAATTTATAAACAGGGAGGAGGCGGAGGAGAGCCTTTGTGGGTGTTACACCATCATTTCTTAATACTCCACCTCCTCCTGATCCTCAGTTTGTTCAGTGATGGAAATGTCCGATGCATCTGCCATCCTCCTGACAAAGGTAAAATAGGATGAAAAATCCTCAGACACCCTCGGAGAACCAAAGTCTTGTTCAGGGGACAATTCTGGCTCTATTGGTCCCTCCTCCTCAGCATAATCATCATCACCACCACCAAAAGGGTCCACTCCTTCTTGAGGGAGAGGATGCACATTACTGCCAGCCTGGGGACACTGAGGAGGGGCAGAAGGCTGTTGAGGAGAACTATTACCTCTAGAGACTGAGTTATTTTAAAGGTCTGAGCAATCTCTTGGGCTGTAGGTACAGGCAGAGCAGACACATAAGTCCTAGAGTTTTGCAGGTGAGAGTTCTGTGTGTTTTGCTTTCTTAGCAGGAACAGAAGTCAGCCGGTTCAGTAACTCTTTTATTCCTTTTGTGCCTGTCTCACGAGCAGGAACAGATGAAAATGTGGGTTCAGCCACAATATCTTAGGGTATCGGCTGCTCAGAGCCAGAGGACCCCTTGAAATTTCTTTTTACACTTTCAATATGTTTCTCAATGGTCTTCTCCAGGGAATGTTTTACATACTTCACATTCCTCTTTAAATGGTCAAAACCCAGACAAATTACACATAGTGTGTGTTTGTCTGCCTTTGCAAATACTCTCACATTGAGAACAGTTTTTGAAACTAGGTTCACTGGTTTTCTTTTGGGTTTCTCTGACATAGTTCAAATAAGCATTTGTCAATGCTGAATGTTGTCACGCTGGCATTGGCTTTGGTAGTGCAATCGCGGGAAAACATTTTGGGCAGGATAGGAAAATGACAGCTGTACTGTTCATAAGGAGGTGTAAAAAAAAATGCCAGTGTTGAAAATGTGGCATGTAAATATAGTAAAGTTGCAAAGTTACAAGGGTGCGTGGGAAATGTGCAACGCATGCTGGTAACAGTCATTCTATGGGTGTTCGGCACCAAATTTTCAACATAGGCATTTTAGCACCTCTGCTCATGTACAGTGTCACTGTTATTTCCTCAAACTGTCCCAAAAAGTGATTTCGCACAGTGACCGCGCTATTCTGTGTCAGAACTGCGAAAACACATTTTGGGCAGGATATGTGAAACGACAGGTGTACTGTTCATAGAGAGGTGTGGAAAAAGGAAAAAATACTCACCTTAGTAATGTTGTTTTTTCTAATGGAGTCTTGCTGTATTCTGACTTATGCAGTTACATCCTGCCTTTCAACTGCCCGGAGAACAAAGAGTTAAACTTTCCATGGCCAGCATGGAATGTTCACTGAGAAACTCAGTTGAAGCCCCTGTCTGCTGTTGTTTAATCTCCAACCGTCAGATCTTTACGAGCAATACTCACTAGAAGTTCTGTGTAAAAACTGTAAAACTCAAAACTAGCCAACTGGCAACTATATCTAAGTAAAAGGTTTTTTTTTGTTTCAAAAAGAAGACTCAAGTCAGGAAACCCACAGACAAAACACATCCCAAAATACAATCACTCGCCCAAAATAAAAGAGGGTGAAAAAGGGACACCCCCTAGGATGACAACACTGCTCCTGCCCACCCACATCCCAAAAACTAGGTTCTGAGAGGGGAGGCGGGGGGAGGTCAGAATATAGCAAGACTCCATTAGAAGAAACAACATTACTAAGGTGAGTAATTTTTTCTTCAGACATCATGAAGTCTTGCTGTATTCTGACATATGCAGACTACCAAGCAGTACCTCCATGGAGGAGGGACAGGACCTACTTTGGAAACAGGCTCTGAAGTACTGCTGTGCCAAACCGAGCATCACTCCTAGCCTGGATATCCAGAGAGTAATGCTTGGTGAAAGTATGGACTGTTTTCCAGGTGGCTGCTTGACAAATTTCTAAGATAGGAATATCCCTGGCAGCAGCCAGGGAAGCAGCTGTACCTCTAGTGGAATGAGCCCTCATGCCCAAGGGTGGAGTTCTACCCAGTTTCTCATAGCAGAATTGTATACAAGAAACAATCCACCTGGCAACAGATCTCTTAGTGGCAGGTTTGCCCTTACCAACCTCTCCATACGTGAGGAACAACTGGAGGGATTCAAACCTGTGACCCTTGGTGCGCTCCATGTAGTAGCTCAGGGCCCTTTTAACATCTACGCTGGGTAGCCTCCTCTCTCCAGAGGAGGAATGGTCAGTGAATAAAACTGGGAGAGATACAGACTGGTTGAGGTGGAAATCTGAAACCACTTTAGGTAAAAACTTTCAGTTAGTTCTTAGGACCACTTTATCTCTATGGAAAGAGATGAAATCAGGTTCCACTGACAGGGCTTGCAATTCACTGATTCACTGGCAGAGGTAATGGCCATCAAAAACACAGTTTTCCAAGTCAAGTACTTAAGCTCTGCAGAGGACAAAGGCTCAAAAGGAGGGTTGCATAAGCTGAGCAATGCAAACGTTAAGGTCCCAAGCAGGAGCAGGGTCCCTAAAGGGGGATTGTTGCATCAATCCCTTGAAAGAACTTACAAAACACAGGATGGGCTGACAGAGGGATGGCTTGTCTACTGAACAGGAAAGCAGAAACAGCTGCCAAATGTACTTTAAGGGTAGCTGGCCTAAGGCATAGGCCATTAAGATGGACCATATAGTCCAGAACCGTAGGCAACTCAGCAGAATCTGGAGAAATATTTATCGAAGAACACCAAATCCTGAATCTTCTCCATTTGGAGTTGTAAGTCTTTCTGGTGGAAGGCTTTCTAGAAGCGTTAAGGATATCCAGAACCCCTTGGGAAATATGCAGATCTGAAAACTTTGACTCTTCAAGATCAAGCCTTGAGATTGAGAGACCAAGTTTTAGGTACCAAATCCTCTCCTGAGAGAATGTCAACAGGTTGTAATCCTGGGAAGAGACAGGGAAGGTGGACTGCTAGAGACAGCAACCCGGAGACCAGGGCTGTCTGGCCCAGTCTGGAGCAATCAGAATCACTTTGCATGGTTGTGACCTTTATCTTGCTAACACTTTGAACAGGAGAGGAAAGGAAGAAAAGCATACAGAAATTTCCTTTCCCAATTCAGGATCAGAGCATCCAGGGGACTGAGCCCAAGACTGGGGTCTGCAACAAAGAGAGGAAGTTGGTGATTGTCTGGGTCTGCAAAAGATCTATCTCTGGGTGCCCATCTCGAAAATCACTTTCAAAACTAGAGGATCTAGGGTCCATTCGTGATGGCCCTGGGATATTCTGCTCAGAGCATCTGCCAGGACATTGTCTTTCCCTGGGAGGTGAACTGCTATCAGAGAAGTTTGCAGGGAATAGGCCAGGGACCACAAATTCATTGCTTCTGTGTACAAGGCCATAGACCGAGTACCTCCCTGCTTGTTGGTGTCTGTTCTAACCTGAACCACCTTGTTCTGCACAGATTTGGAAAAAGCTTGCAGTGCCAGAAACACTGCTCTGAGTTCCAAGAGATTGATGTGAAGCAGAGATTCCTGAGGTGACCACAGTCCTTGGGTGGCAAGATCCCCCAGATGGGCTCCCCAGCCCAGCAGGGAAGCATCTGTGGTGAGTATCACTGAATGAAACTGAGTGACAAAAGGAACCCCTTGCCTCAAATTGTCCTGATCCTGCCACCATTGCAAGGCCTGGATCAGGGTTCGAGTCACTGGGACTAGTTTGGTAAGGGAATCCTTTCTTTGGGACCAGAAGGCTCTTTAGTAGAAGTGAATGTCCCTCATCTTGAATCTTGCTCCTTGGACCACTGCTGTGGAAGCTGCCATGTGGCCCAGAAGCTGAAGGAAATGCCTTGCTGGTCGAGACACCTGCAGGATGAATGAAGAGACCAGTTCCATAAGGGTCCTTGCCCTTGCCAGGGGAAGGAAGGCTCTTGCCTTTATTGTATCCAGCTCTGCCCCTATGAAGGTGAGGAGCTGTAGTAGTTTGAGAACTGACTTTGGAAGGTTGAGAAGGAATCCTAAGGAAGTGAGCACTTGCTGAGTCATTTGCAAATGTGACTAGACTTGGTCTGGAGACTGAACTACTATGAGCCAGTCGTCCACGTATGGGAAGATGGAGATCTTTTTTCTCCTTAGGAAAGCAACCACTACTGCCAGGCACTTTGTGAAAACCCTTGGGGCTGATGTTAGGCCAAAGGGCATTGCTCTGAATTGATAGTGGCCTGAGGGCAACTCGAACCTGGAGTACTCTCTGTGGCAGCACCTGATGGGAATGTGAAAATAGGCATCTTTGAGGTCCAGGAGGCTAGCCAGTCCCCTGGCCTTAGAAGGAAGGATTATTCCCAAGAGTCACCATTTTGAACTTTGGTTTTAAAGGTGTTTGTTCAGATACCTTAGGGTCTAGGATGGGCCGCCATTCTTCTGTCTTTTAGGGGTTAGGAAGTACCTGGAGTACAATCCTTTGCCCTATTGTAGGGTGGTAACCTCTCTATAGCTCTGAGAGCTAGGGTGAAGAAACCTGTGCCTCTAAGTCAAGGGTCTCTGATGGATTTGCAGGTGGAAAGGATCTGGTTCTCATCTTGGGAAATTTTTGAAGCTGAGACCAGTCCTGGCTTACTACTCCAGGACCCACTTGTCTGATGTTAGAGACTTCCAGTCCTGGACAAAGTAAGTCAGCCTGCCCCTACAGGTATGGGAGAATCTGTCCGGGCAGACCTATCAGGGTGTCTGCTAGGCAGGGGCTTTTAGGCTGAGGGGTGGATGCAGGCCTGCTCATCCCCGTCTGCCTCTCCCTCTAAAGAACCCCCTCTGAGAGTAAGAAGAGAGGCCTGAGCTTGGTGAAAAGGCCTTGGAAGAGCCTGCCCTGCCCCTGGACTGCTGCCTTTGAGGAGTAGCTTGACCTTCTTTGGCCTGAGCACTCCTGTAAATGGTCCTGTACTCGTCCATCTTTTTCATGTAGTTATCTGTCTGCTTCCCAAACAGAGCATTACCAATAACAGGGAAATCCATGGCCTTAGCCTGGGTATCCTGTGATAGACTAGTACATCTGAGCCAATCCATCCTCCGAAGAGCCACAGATGTAGCCATGACTCTTGATGAAATATCACTGGAGTCCACAGCAGCATGAAATTGTACTTTGGATGCCTCAATCCCATCTGCAGACACATGCTCCAGCTCCTTGGCAAGCTGGTCAGGGGCCTGTTTAGCCAGAGCCAGCACAGTGTCCCACCTGGACTTCTGTTATCTAGCTGTATAGGCCATATAGTTAGCCTGCCTGAGTCCCAAAGATGCTCCACTATGTTTTCTTTGCCATGGCATCAATCTTCCTGGAGTCCTTGTCTTGGGGGTGTGATGCCAAGGGGATATTTGCCTTATCACAGGCAGCAGTCTGCACTACCCCAACATGGCTGCATTGCTGGGAAAGGAATTTCGTGTCTGAGCCTGAAAGAGTATACCTCTTGTTCATTCGTCTGTCCACAGGAGGTATGGAATTAGGAGTCTTAAGAATTTTATGTGCCTGTTTCCCAAAGGATTTGAGGAAGTAAACAGACAGTCTCCTGGACTCTGGGATATCTATCATCTCAACAAAATCAGGCTCCTCCTGATCCTCTACTGCTTCTTCCACAGGAAGCTGGAGGGTCTCAGCCACTTTTTTGTAAAACATAAAGTGAGAAGGGGACTCAGAAAGCCTAGGAGGAGAAACACCTGAAGGTCTGTCTGGGGAGATGTCTGGGTCAATAGGCACATCCAGACTTTCATAATCACCATTATCATTCTCATACTCTCCTTCCTCCTCCTCTGGTTCATAAAATTCTTCCAAAGTGTAATCCAGAACCGGGGGAACCGACCGAACCCCTGCCAGATGGTGCCGGTTCGGTCGAACCAAAGCGACTGCACTATCCTTATCGCCTTGGCTATCTCATCAACAGTTAGAGTATGAATTTCTGCGTCCGAACCGGATGATTTATCTTTTCTTTTCTTTTTCCCGGAACCGACTCATAGACTCGGCTCTCCTTTTGCCTGAAGAAGTATTGCCCTGGTCAGAGGGCACTCTTTCTGGTTCGGTCGGAACCGAACCAGGCTGGCCATCTGGGTCAGCGGACTTCTCGGCCTCCCTCTCCCTCAGTCTACCTAATCTCTTTTCCAGGGTAGATTTGAGAAAATTCTTACAAATCTGGCAGTCTAAATCGAGGCGGTCAAACCCCAGACAATAAACACAGGTGGTGTGGGGATCAGCCTTGGCAAAGACTTCCCCACACACACTGCAGTGTTGAAACCCAGTGGGCCCGTTTTTTTCCTTGGGTTTCTCAGACATGGCCAGTCGTAACCAAAACTTACCCTTTTTTCAGCAATCCACCAGGCAAGACTCCCCTATCGGTTCCTGGCGATATCATGGGTCTTGGAAAAAAAACCGTAATAAAATTTATTTTTTTAGAGCCGATACGGACTGGTTACCACACTCTAAGTAAATCACAAACTTTTTTATCCGAAAACTGATCGGTTCAGCTGAACCGATCCACAATTTACAAGTTCCACACAGAAACTACACAGAAAACCTATCTAGTACCCACGGTACCACAGACAGAGACTTGAACCGACTGATTGGTAACAGCAATTCAGTAGAAACTGAGCGTAAAAAATGACACTTCAACTGACTTTTTTGAACCGACAAAGGAGAAATCTCTGGAGCGACTGTTCAGTGAGGCGGAGTAAAGAATCTGATGGTTGGAGTTTAAACAGCAGCAGACAGGGGCTTCAACCGAGCTCGCGGTGAACATTCCATGCTGTCCATGGAAAGTTTAACTCTCTGTTCTCCAGGGCAGTTGAAAGGCAGGACCTAACTACATATGTCAGAATACAGCAAGACTTCATGTTGTTTGAATACCAATGGTGGAAATACAGAGTGAAAATATTACTAATGCATAACGTCATCGAGCCCGTACGCAATCTGCCATTGCACGCCGTAACACAGTCATTTTATGGAGTATATCACCAAATTTTCAACAGGCATTTTAGGACCTCTGCTCATGAACTGTGTCACTGTCATTTCATAATCTGGCTTGAAATGAAAATTGCGTACCTACCGTAATTCTTGATCTTCTCTTGTATCTTCACCATTCATTACTGCTTGGAGTTAGTGCGGAGGCGCGCACTCGCCACGTGGAGATTTTTTTGAGTTGGCTCCAATGGCGCAGCTCTCAAGCACGCACTGCATGCGCGCGCAAGGGGTGCCGTTAGAGGCCGCAGACTCTCCACTATCTCAGTTCTGGTAGCCGAGAGCGAAAATAAAGGGTAAGAAAAGGAAAGCGAGGCAAGAGAGCCGAGGGACAGAAAAAGGAAAAGGATATAAACTGAAAAAGGAATAGCTTGCTAGAGAATAGACAGAGGGAGAGAATTCCTACCCTAAGGGACCGCAGAGGGCTCTCCTTTCCGAGGCGGCTCTAGGGAGGAACAGAGAGGAAAGAAAGAAGAAGAAGGAGAGAGAAGGAGGCATGTTGGGAGGGAGAATAGTGCCCATCGAGCATTGGTTGAGATGCTTATAGGCTCGAGACTAACAAGGGAGCAAGAATCCCAGTTGCTAAGACTGAGGGAAGGCTCAACCAAACCACCTGGACAGATCCGAATGAGGGCAACATCTCTGAACTCTCAACATGCCAAGTCCCTACATCCTAGCTGAGGGCTCATGGACTGCCCGGGCAGAACCTGTTCCGGGAAGAGCGCCCACCCAGGAAGGGAACTAAGTCCCTTAGCACCCTGTTAAGTGCTAACACAGCCATGTATGAGAAAGATTATACCTTTCCGAAGGCAGCTTTGTATGAAGGATGAGGTGGGAACTCAATCAGACTCCCTAGGCAAGACAAGCAGACGCTCAAGGCTGACAAGTTCAAGCAGCAGTTAGAATGAGCTCAAAGGTAATACCTGCCAGGGGGATTCTAAATGTTGCTGAGGCCGAGTTAGAACACGGTCTCTTAAGCTGTGAAACTGCATAACCTGAAGAAGGTATTTAGAAGTCGCACCCTAAGGGTGGTCAGAAAGAGTTCCCTCAGAATAAGAGAAAGTGCAAACCATGCTCGTTCCTCCTTACCTTGAGGAAAAAAGGAACCATTCATTGCGAATGGAAAACAGAAGTGGTTTTTTTTTTTTTGCATAAAGGCCAAAGGAAGGAAGAGGAACGAGATGGGAGGGGAAGACGCCACAGAAGGAGGCCACTGAGGGGAAGGTGGGAGGATATCAGTAATGAATGGTGACGATACAAGAGAAGATCAAGAATTATGGTAGGTACATAATTTTCATATCTTTCTCAAGTCATCACCATTCATTACTGCTTGGGTGAGTACTACGCCTTCCCTTAAAAAGGGGGGTAGAACCCTCTGGGAACAAGAGACCCCAGCCTCCTGCTGGTGAGAAACAGAAGGGGAAGACCCCGGGCTGATCTAGAGAGAAGCCTATGGGGGAGAAGAGCTAGGATGTGCGCCCCCGAGGACAGGGAGACGGAGGAAGGCCCTGCAGTAATCTCCTAGCTCTGAAGGAAAAGAGACAGGTCCCCCGGAAAGCGGAGCGAATCACCCTACGCCGGGCCAGGGGTGACAACCTTGACAGATGAAGCCATGCCGTCCGCCTAATGCAGATCGCTGTCCCCACAAGCCTGGAAGCCACCTCACTGGCGTCATAAGATGCCCTTGCTTGGTGTCTTGCCAGCTCCAGGCCTATAGCGGAGAGGGCAATAGCCTGTCTGGTTTGCTCCGTATCAGGCATTGATGCTAAGAGCTGAGACAGCATCGACGACAGATGCCTACTGTAGGCAGCGTGATGAGCCTGATGTGACACAATGCCATCGACGAGAGGAAGAGAACACTCTTCGCTCCCACCAGTCGAATTGAGAACCGATCCAGTGTGGACGGTCGTAGCTGTGGCGGCGCCCGCCCGGAAGGAGTCTCTAGATATACCAAACCCGAGGGGGGGTTGGGAAGTGTACCCAGGGATTCCGAAGGGGCACAATACCTTCGTCGACAGTCTGCCGGGGCTGGAGAAGGGGCAGCTGGCGACTGCCAGGAATGGATAGACGCCTCTTGGAAGGGGATAGGCCAGGAAGGTACCACCAGTTGTTGGGCACTGAATTCTCCAAGGAATTCACGCGTCTCCCGTTCAGTATTGTCACGCCTAATGTAGGAGATTCGAAGATCCCTCACCATCCTCGAAAGGAATTGCTGATATTCAGTGAAATCTGCATCGGAGGAGAAATGAGTAGAGGGTTCCTCTCCCTCAGAGGAGGGAGACGAGGATGATGGAGAGCTCGAGTGTCCTGAATATTCCTGCGGCAGTGGGGAGAGGCGAAAGACCCGCTCATGCATATACCCGACATATGAGGGGAAGGCCGCCGAAGAACCTCTGAACTGCTCCCAGGATAACGGGCCTATAGGACCGACATGGCCTGGAAGAGTGGGGGGTGGCTGCAGAGGCACTGGAGATGGGCACCTACGAAGAGGCAACTGACCTCTGCTAGGGTTCTGAAATCCAGAGAACGGAGTCCGAGCTGGCGGGATTCTGGACAACAGACCAGGTTGCAAAATGGAACCCTGGGGATGCGAACCCTGGAAGAGCCCAGAAGGGGATCCTCCCCTGTGATGAGCCTGGGACTGCATGGATCCAGAAGGCAGTCTGGGCAGTAACGCCAGAGGGGAATTCCCGGGTCCAAGTGGAAAGCAGGGGCCCAGCGCCACGTGTTTTAGCCACTTCAGGTGGCCAGCAGAGACAGCAATGACTGCACCCTGCCCCGACCTCGGACTCCGAGAGTGCCCTCCTCGACCCCAGCATTCTCCCACCCCGAGTGGTGGTAATAGCACCCGAAGGGTAGCAGTCAGCAAGCTACCCAGGAGGAAGAGCCTCTCCCTCCGCCCCTCATCCCATCCCAGGACCCAGGACCACCCCAGCCCGGAGGACCCTCAGGGGAGGACAGTAGCGGGACAGTGGAGAGGCCCACTAGCCGCTTAGCACCATATGCCACCGGGGACCCCGACCAAGAGTCAGGTTGCCAGGATGGGTCCACGTCTGAGTCATCGACCAAGAGGAAGAGACCAGTTGAACCATGATGCTAGCAACCCCGAGGGTCCCTGAGAAACGGGCGCTGCAAACGGGCCTGGTGCCAGAGATGACGCTGATGACCTTGCCCACCCGCACTCAAGAGGCCTGGCCCGGCTCCCCACGGCCGGCTTAGCCCACGGCACTGGAACCCAACCCAGCACCACCGAGAGAGCGAACCATGCTCGTGCGCACCATGAGCAGGCCGAGGCCAGAGCGCACCGCCGACAGCACCGCCTCAATCACTGGCACCGATCCGAACGGCGCCGGAGGGCAGCGCCGAGGTCCACTGCGCTGGCCCAGCAGGTGCTGGCCTCGACACTGGGGAGCCTGCACCTCAGGAGGAGGTGACTGCCGAGGCGGTGTCCCGCCACGCCCCGAGGGACCACGACGCTCCTGGCGAACCGCGGAAAGAAGCTTTCTTTGGCAAGAGAAGAGGAGGAAGCCTCTTCCTCCACGGACCGTGATAGGCTCAAGAGGGGACCCGAAGAAGGCTTAGAGACCTTACCTGGGAATCCTGGACGACGCCGTCTCAAGGTCGGGCGGGCCTTGGCCGATTTGAACGTGCGGCGGACTTCGAGTGACACGACAGTCCATGGAGAAACAGGCATCGACGCGTCCATATCGTGGTTGGGTCCAAGGCAATGGAGACAGACATCATGCCGGTCCGAGACGGAGAAATGCCGGCCACAGGAGCATCGACGCATAGGGACACGGCCTGCCTTTGATTTACGCTTTGCCCCCAAACCTGACATGATGCGAACTAAACAAGGCAAAAAACAGCAATAACACACTCGACGCCGTCGATAGAAAATAAAAGAACGGTCTTACCGGAGACGGCAAGGCCAAGTAGTCACTGAAGAAGAAAGGAGGAGTCTTGACGATAACTGTTAACTATCACTAACTACCGCGCAGCAGGTGCAGCCTTGATGGTGGGGAGAAACAGAACTGAGATAGAGGAGGAGTTCAACCTATGGCCGCCCTCGCATGACGAGTACGTCACACAGAGCGGTGCCGCTGGAGCCGACCTCCAAAAAAATCCCATAGCGGGTGCACGCCTCCGGCACTAACCCAAGCAGTAATGAATGGTGAAGACTGACAAGGGAAGATCACTGATTTCCCAAAGTGACCGCGATATTGTGTGCCGGAAGTGCGGAAGAAAAAATAACTCACCTTAGTAATGTTGTTTCTTCTAATGGAGTCTTGCTGTATTCTGACAGTAGCAGTGAGTCCCAACCTTCGAACTGCCCCAGAGACGAAAGAGTTAACTTTCCATGCCAGGTATGGAACGCTGAGCTCGAGCTCAGTTGAGACTCTGTCTGTTGCTGTTTAAACTCAAACCGTCAGATCTTTATGAGCTAAACTCACTAAGATCCTGTGTGGAAGCTGTAAACCTACACTAGCCAACTGGCTACTAAACATAAAAACAGATTTTTTGGTCCCAAAACAGAGACTTAAGTCAGGAGACCCAAAAAATGAAAAACACAACACACACTCACCCAAGAAAAGGGGTGAAAACAACAAGGTGGGCACCCACTGAGTGCCAACACTGCCACTGCCCACCCACATCCCAAAAATAGAGGTTCTGAGAGGGGAAGGCGGGGGGAGGTCAGAATACAGCAAGACTCCATTAGATGAAACAACATTACTAAGGTGAGTAATTTTTTCTTCAAACAACATGAAGTCTTGCTGTATTCTGACAGTAGCAGACTACCAAGCAGTACCTCCATGGAGGAGGGACAGAACCTACTTAGGAAATAGGCTCTGAAGCACAGCTGTGCCAAACCGAGCATCACTCCAAGCCTGGATATCCAGGGAGTAATGCTTGGTAAAAGTGTGAACTGTTTTCCAGGTAGCTGCTTGACATATCTCTAGAATAGGGATATCCCTGGCAGCTGTACCTCTGGCAGAGTGAGCCCTCAGGCCTGAGGGTAGAACCTTACCCAGTTTTTCATAACAAAACTGAATACAAGAGACAATCCACCTGGCAATGGATCTTGTAGTGGCAGGTTTCCCTTTACCAACCTCACCATAAGTGAGGAACAGTTGGAGGGAGTCAAACCTGTGACCCTTGGTACGTTCTATGTAGTAGCTAAGGGCTCTTTTCACATCTAAACTGTGCAGCTCCTCTCACCAGAGGAGGAGGAATGGTAAGTGAAGTACACAGGAAGAGACACAGATTGGTTAAGGTGGAAATCTGAAACCACCTTAGGCAAAAACTTCCTGTTAGTCCTGAGGACCACCTTATCTCTATGGAAGAAGATAAAATCAGGCTCCACTGACAAGGTTTGTAACTCACTTATGCGTCTGGCAGAAGTGATGGCTACCAGAAACACAGTTTTCCAAGTCAAGTACTTAAGCTCTGCTGAAGACGAAGGCTCAAAAGGGGGTTGCATAAGCTGAGCAATGCAAACATTAAGGTCCCAAGCAGGGGCAGGGTCCCTGAATGGAGGGTTGGTATGAAGCAATCCCTTAAAAAACTTGGAGAATACAGGGAGAGCTGAAAGAGAAGAGGGCTTACCTGCTGAAATGAAAGCAGAAACAGCTGCCAGATGCACCTTTAGTGTAGCTTGTCTAAGCCCTAAGCTATTCAAATGGACCATATAATCAAGGACTGTGGGCAGATCAGCAGACTCTGGGGAAATATGCCTTCCAGAGCACCATATGGAAAATCTCTTGCACTTGGAATTATAAGTAGTCCTGGTGAAAGGTTTCCTAGAAGCCTTCAGAATATCCATTACACCTTGGGAGAGGTGTAAATCAGCAAACTCTAACTCTTCAAGAGCCAGGCCTTGAGATTGAGAGATTTGAGATTTGGGTACCAAACCCTCCCCTGAGCACAGGTTAACAGATTGTAATTCCTGGGAAGAGACAGGGGAAGATGTACTGCTAAGGACAACAGGAGTGGATACCATGGCTGTCTGGCCCAGTCTGGAGCAATTAGGATCACCTTGCAGGGTTGAGACCTGATTTTGACTAGCACTTTGAACAGGAGAGGGAAGGGGGGGAAGCATACAGGAACTTCCCTTCCCAGCTGAGAACTAAGGCATCCAGGGGGACTGAGCCCAACACTGGGGGCCTGCAGCAAAAAAGGGGAAGTTGGTGATTGTCTGGGGCTGCAAAGAGATCTATCTGTGGGGTGCCCCATCTGGAGAATATCACCTCCAAAACCAGGGGATCCAGTGACCACTCGTGATGGCCCTGAGATATCCTGCTAAGAGCATCTGCCGGGACATTGTCCTTACCTGGGAGGTGTACTGCTGTGAGGGAGGTGTTCAGAGAATAAGCCAGAGACCACAACTTCATTGCTTCTGTGCGCAAGGCCGTAGACTGAGTGCCTCCTTGCTTGTTGATGTACCACATCGTGGTGGTATTGTCTGTTCTGACCTGGATAACTCTGTTCTGAACAGATTTGGAAAAAGCCTGAAGTGCTAGAAATACTGCTCTGAGTTCCAATAGATTGATGTGAAGCAGAGATTCCTGAGGGGACCACAACCCCTGGGTAGTCAGGTCACCCAAGTGAGCCCCCCACCCCAAGAGGGAGGCATCTGTAGTAAGGGTTAAGGAGTGGGACTGAGTGACAAAGGAAACTCCCTGCCTTAGATAGTACAGTTACGTAAGAACTTACCGTAACAGTAGATCTTCGAGAACAGCTCTTGCAGCAGGTTACACCATTGGGACTGAAGCCGGCAGGCGTCAGGACCCCACGGAAAAATTCTAGCTAGCTATCTTCATTGGGGACCACCCCCGATGTCAGTCCCGCCCCCGACGTCAGGCGTGGTACATAAGGGGGAGGTCCCGCCAGATTCCCCAGTTCTCCCGCCGGAGACTCCCGGCCACAGGATGACATCAGAATGGGAGACCGAGGATCCATCGTCAGAAGATAATAAGGGGAGAAAATCCCTAAAAGAAAAGGCAAAGCCATGCCTCCTCCAAGGGGGAAGGAGGGCGGGAAGGTACCTGCTGCAAGAGCTGTTCTCGAAGATCTACTGTTACGGTAAGTTCTTACGTAACTGTACTATCTTACTCGAGACACAGCTCTTGCAGCAGGTTACACCATTAGGACTGATTCCCAAGCAGTAACGCTGCCAGAAATTCTGGAGGAGGAAAATAGGAAGTACCTTCCAGGTCCTGAACCTAGACAGGAGACCCCTGTAGCACCGCCGGCACAAACCGCTCTTCGCCAAGAGGCGGTGTCCAGGCTATAATGCCTGATAAAGGTATGCACAGAGCTCCAAGTGGCTGCAGCACATAGCAGAGATGGAGACGTTTCTGAGTGCTGCAAAGGAGGTGGCCACACCCCTAGCAGAATGACCCCGGACTGTTCCCGGGAGGGGCTTTTGTTTGATATCATAACAGTATGAAATACACTGCACAAGCCAGCGAGACAGGGACTGTTTGGATACAGATTGGCCCATTATCCTCTCAGAGAAGGAAATGAAAAGTTGTTCAGAACTACGGAAAGGTTTAGTTCTGTTGAGGTAATACCTCAGGCTGCGGTGAACATCCAGGGTGTGGAGCAGAGCCTCTCCTCTATTCGAGTAACTCAGGAAGTAGACTGGTAGATCAATGTCCTGATTTGAGGAGTGAAGAGACCACCTTAGGCAAAAATTTAGGTTCGCCCTCAGGGATACTCTGTCCCAGTGGAAAACTAAATAAGGCTCTTTACATGAGAGCGTGAAGCTCAGAAATTTTTCTCGCTGAAGTAACAGCAACCAAAAATAACGCTCTTCCATGACATAAAACGAAGTTCGCTATTCGCGCGGGTCGAGGGGAGTGTGAGCTGTTCCAGGACAAAGAGCAAATCCCATGGAGGCACAGGATCCCTAATTGAGGCCTAAGGTGTAACACCCTCTCAGAAATTCCCGAGAAGCGCCTCAATTGAGCCACTGTACGTTGCGTCCCACCGAAGGTGGTAGGCAGAAATGGCACAAAGGTGCACCTTAACAGAGGAGTAGGCTAGACCCGAATGAAAGAGGGAGAGCAGATAGTCCAACACTACTCCCAGAGGACAACCTAAAGGGGAAAAATCGCGGGCTCACGACCATAAACAAAAACGGCGCCATTTCATGGCATGTGTTGCCGGCTTTCTGGCCGCAGAAAGAACTTCTGCAACCTCTTGCGAGACCCTCTGACGCAAGATGGCTATGTCTCTAGGAGCCAAGCATGCAGGTTCAGTGATCGTAAGTCCGGGTGGACTAGTGAACCTTTCTCCTGAGACAGGAGATGGGAGCTGAGTGGCAACGGGAGCAGGGGTTCCCGGGATAGTTGCATCAGCAAAGGGAACCAGATCTGTCTGGGCCAGAATGGGGCCACCAGAATCATGATTGCGTGCTCCCTGCGCAGTTTGAGAAGAACTCTCTGGATCAATGGGAAGGGCAGAAAAGTGTAGAGGAATCTGTTCGCCCAGGAGAGGGATAACGCGTCTCGCCAGAAAACACCAGGCCCTGGATCTAGCGAGCAAAAATTGGGCAGTTTTATGCTGATGGGGATGCGAACAAGTCTAGTTCTGAGTTCCCATCAAGAAACAGATCCTCTGCTACCTCTTGAAGAAGTTCCCACTCATGGACTCTGGCATGGGAGCGACTCAGACCGTCTGCAATCGTGTTGTCCACCCCGGGAACACGCACAATGATCAGATTCGCGCGGTGTCCAATTACCCAATCCCACACCCTCATGGCCTCCCTGCAAAGGGGGTAAGAGCGTGCACCTCCTTGTTTGTTGAGGTAATACATCACCGCTGTGTTGTCTGTCTGAAGCAGAAGAGTACACGGAGGGATAACTGACTGAAAGGCCTGCAGGGCATAGAGAACCGCCCTCATCTCTAGAACATTGATATGGAGATGAGCTTCCATCGGGGTCCACGTACCCTGGGACTTTACCCCATCCAGGTGTGCCCCCCACCCTCAACCTGAGGTGTCTGTGGTGAGGGTTACCTCCGGGGACGGCGCTATGAATGGGACGCCCATGGAGAGCGACCCTGGGACTAGCCACCACTGCCAGTCTCAAATCACGGTGTTTGTGATCCTGACCGGATGCTGCAAGTGGTCTTGCCTTTGGTCCCATTGCACCTTGAGCATCCACTGAGTTACCCGCATGTGGAGCCTGCGAAAGGACAGTAGGAATGGCCGCAGCCATGTGTCCGGAAAGAGTGGAAGACCACCTGGCAGAGGCGGTCTTGTTCATGATAACTCCCTGATGAGGGATCTGATGCACTCCGCCTGTCGCCTGGAAGAAAAGCTCTTCCCTGAACAGTGTCCAGTACTGCACCTATAAACTGCAGTTTCATGATGGTACCAGGAGAGACTTCTCATAGTTTATTAGGATGCCCAGAGATCGGAACAGGTCCTGGGTGCTCTGGACCAAGAAGAAACAACGCCTTCTGGAGGCGGCCATCAGAAGCCAATTGTCCAGGTACGGAACACATAATGGCCCTGTCTCCTCAGAGATGCTGCCACCACTGCCATGCACTTGGTAAAGACCCTTGGTGCGGATGACAGTCCGAATGCAAGGGCTCGGAATTGAAGGTGGTGGTCGAGAAACTCGAAGCGCAGGAACCTCTTGTGCGCCTGAGCTATAGGGATATGCAGGTATGCATCCTGCATGTCTAGAAACGCTAAAAAGGCGTCCTGTTTCAGCATGGGAATAAGACCCCGAAGAGTCACCATGCGAAATCTCTTGTAGGCGACCGACACGTTGAGGTCGCTTAGGTCCAGAATCGGACGGAGGTCCCTGTTTTCTTTGGAACCAGGAAGAAATGGGAATAATATCCTTGTCCTTCTCTTCTCCGGGACGCATTTCTATCGCCTCCCTTTTGCAGGAGCACGAGTACTTTTGCCAGATCAGAGCTTTTGTGCTGACCCGGATACCGGAGAGCAAAGGAGGCCTCGAGGGTGGCTTTTCTGCGAATTCTATATAGTGGCCTCGACTGACCAACTGAAGAACCCACCTGTCGGTGGTTATAGCCTGCCACCCCGGCAGGAAGTTCGCAATGCGACCCCCGACCATGATTTCCCGTTGATCCTGAGGGGCCGGGGCCAGAAAGGAGTCAGGCTGTGGCGGCAGATGAGCCCGCTGGCTGGGCCGGCTTAGGAGTACGCTGGCTTCGGCTGGCGGGCTGTTTCCCCTGGGCTCTACGGAAGCCGGAGCCCCTCTGATGTGTAGCGGAGCGAGACTGCTGCCTCTGCATCCGCCCACGAAATCGGCTTTGGTTCCTACGAAAGGAACTAAGCCTGGGTTGGTACAAGGCTTGAACCGACCTTACCGCCTTCCTGGCCTCTTGAAGTCTGGTAATAATCTTCTCCGAAGGATTACCAAACAAGACTTCTCCCTCAAATGGAGCGTCCATAATATTCTTCTGGACGTCCGGGGTAAAACCGGAGATGCGTAACCAAGAGTGCCTCCGGAGGCATACGCCAGAAGCTGCTGCTCGGGCCGATGAGTCGGCAGAGTCATACGCGGCTCGTAGCACTTGGGTTCCCACGTCTGAACCCGTACGGAGGAGCTGAAGCATCTCTTCCTTCTGCTCACCTTCCGGCAGTTTTGCAGCTGTTTCCAGACTCTGTTCCCACAAGGCATTCTGGAACTGAACCATGTGGGTCAAATAGTTCAAGGATCTGACGGCACAGGTAGCGGAAGCATACGTGCGCCTACCCAACACGTCCAACTGCTTGGACTCTGGGTCCGGTGGCAGGGTGCTCAGGTGTTGCGGCCTCTGTGACCGGTCATGTGAGGCTGTGATGACCAGAGAGTCGGCCTGAGGTTGCTGCGTCAAGTACTGGTCTTTTTTAGGAGCCTTGTACAAGCGATCAGCTCTCTTCGGCATCGCCGGGAGCGAATGTGGACGCCCACGCTGCCTTGGTGATGTCCACGAAAGTGTCAACCAAGAGTGGCACCACCACAGGCTTGGGGTCCTTCCGCCGAAGATATTTGGCGGGCGTATCCTTTCCGGGTCTAGCTCTTCTGCATCCCATCCCATGTTCTCTTGGATGTGCCTCATAATATCCAAGAACGAAGGGTCATCCGGAGGAGATTTCGGCATCTCATGTGGGTCCGGAGAAGGGATGGAGAGTGGAGATGGGGATCTAGAAGAAGAGTACTCTGATCCCGTGTCCTCCGTCGAAGGCGATCGTCGGTGTCTCCTGGGTCTCTTGGGGCTGGGTGACCTAGAAGAAGATTTTGACGGAGGTCTCCGTTTTTCTGGTCTCCCCCTGGGAGGGGATCCGGACTCCCGGGGAGGAGGAAGACGGCCTGCCGACCCCGATGGCGAGGGGGGTGCAGGAACCGGAGGAGGAGGAGGAGGAAGAGTGGGAACCATGTCCTTCTTAATGGTGTCCCACCAGTAAGTGAAGAGATCCTTCACATCCGCTAAGGAGAGGCCCGACGACGGTCCGGGCGCCGGTGGACGGTCGTCGGGTCCCGGCGTCGGCTCCACAGGGGGCTCGGGTAACGGCGAGGGTTCCCTAGGAGTCTCGATGAGACCGGGGTCACCCGTCTGGTCTTCAGGCTGCGTTCAATCCTCCTCGGTCAAGGTCTCCTGACCGACGTCGGTCGGAGGCATCAGGGCCCTCTTCTCAGGAGGAGCGGGCGCCGGTCCCCCTACCGGCATCCGCTGAGGTGCTGGCTTAGCCGGCGATGGTCATCTGGCCGACGGCGGCTCCAGGGATGTATGACGCGCGGCCGATGACGGCCGCACTGCGTCGGGTCCAAAGGTCTCTTCAAAGGAGTGAGCTCCAATGTCTTGTGAGGAGGCAAAGAAGACGACCTGACGTCGGGTACCGGAAGGCGGGAACCCGACTTATGATGGTGATGGTGGTGATCCCCGGACTTCGCCAAGGCCCTGGAGGACAAAGACGAGGACGGCCTGGTGGACTTGGCCTGAGAAGAAGGCTTCCTTACCGCAGCCAGGGGAGGTTGAGAGCTGGCCCTTGAGGGAGAGTGGTCGGACCTACAACCGGAGCTGCT
Organism: Neoceratodus forsteri; assembly: GCA_016271365.2. NCBI lineage: Eukaryota > Metazoa > Chordata > Ceratodontiformes > Ceratodontidae > Neoceratodus > Neoceratodus forsteri. The sequence continues at coordinate 1,406,017,338 of CM057450.1, forward strand.
AGAGTCCGAAGCCCTGGAGGGGGACCTGGAAGGGGCCTTCTCCCTTCGTTTCTCCGCGTGCTTGTGGGTCTTTTGAGAAGAAGATTCCCCCTTTGAAGACATGGTCTTCAGCTTTTCCTCCAAAAAATGCCTGAAGGGCCTTCTGACGCCGGATCTGGTACGACTATTGAACCTTGGCAGAAGGAGCAGGCCTGGGTATCGTGGTCTTGGCCCAGGCACCGACGCAGGAGCGGGTGGGGTCCTTGAAGGATTTGTTTCCGTAAGCACTTGGAGGGGTGACCGGAGGTCGGAGAGGACATCAGCAAAAGTCTTGCTCAAGAAACCGAATTTCCGGCGAAAGCACTTAACCACGTGTCACGCCAGACTATAAACCAAGGGTCGAGACATGCAAGTCGACGGTGGAAAGAACTGGGGAATCTGGCGGACCGCCCCTTATGTACCACGCCTGGACGCTGGGGGGACCGACGCCGGGGCAGTCCCCGCTGAAGATAGCTAGCTAGAATTTTTCTCTGGGTCCTGACGCCGCCGGCTTCAGTCCCAATGGTGTAACCTGCTGCAAGAGCTGTGTCTCGAAGTAAGATTGTTCTGATCCTGCCACCACTGCAAGGCCTGGATCAGGGTTCAAGTCACTGGGATCAATTTGGTCAGAGGGTCCTTCCTTTGAGACCAAAAAGCTCTCAAATGGAACTGAATGTCCCTCATCTGAAATCTTGCTCCCTGCACCACTGCTGTGGAAGCAGCCATGTGCCCCAGGAGCTGTAGAAAATGCCTTGCTGGTCGAGACACCTGCAGGGTGAAAGAGGAGGCCAGAGAGATAAGGGTCCTTGCCCTGTCCAGGGGAAGGAAAGCTCTGGCCTTTTCTGTGTCTAGCTCTGCGCCTATGAAGGTGAGGAGCTGAACAGGCTCTAGAACTGACTTTGAAAGATTCAGAAGGAAACCCAAAGAGGTGAGCAGTTGCTGAGTTATCTGTAGGTGTAACTTGACTTGGTCTGGGGACTGGCCTACTATGAGCCAGTCATCCAGATATGGGAAGATGGCAATTCTTTGCCTTCTCAGAGAAGCAACTACTACTGCCAGGCATTTTGTGAATACCCTTGGAGCAGAGATTAGACCGAAGGGCATTGCTCTGAACTGGTAATGGCCTGAGGGCAGCTCGAACCTGAGGTACTTTCGATGGGAGCTTCTGATGAGAATACAGAAGTAGGCATCCTTGAGGTCCAGGGACACTAGCCAGTCCCCTGGCCTTAGAGAGGGTAGAATAATTCCCAGAGTCACCATTTTGAATTTTGGTTTTAAAAGGTGCTTGTTAAGTATCTGAGATCCAGGATGGGCTGCCATTCTCCTGTCTTTTTTGGGGTAAGGAAGTACCTGGAGTACAACCCTTTGCCCTGGTGTAGGGGTGGAACCCTTTCCACAGCTCTGACAGCCAGGAGGGAAGAGACCTCTGCCTGTAGGGCAAGTGCCTCTGAGGGATTTGCAGGTGGAAAGGATCTGGCTCTCAGCTTTGGAAATTTTTTGAAGCTGAGAACCAATCCCTGGCTTACTACTTCCAGGACCCACTTGTCTGATGTTAGAGACTCCCAGTCCTGGACAAAGTAAGCCAGCCTGCCCCCTACAGGTAGTGGAGAATCAGCCCTGGCCAACCCATCAAGGTGCCTGTTTGGCAGAGGGTTTTGGCTGAGGGGTGGAAGCAGGTCTGCTTGTACCCCTTCTGCCTCTCCCTCTAAAGAACCCCCTCTGAGCATAGGCAGAAGAGGAGGCCTGAGCTTGGTAGAAAGGCCTATGAAAAGGCCTGCCCCTGCCCCTGGGGTGCTGCCTCTGAGGAGTGGCCTGCCTTTCCTTGGCCTGTGCACTCCTATAGGTGGTCCTATATTTGTCCATTTTCTTTATGTAATTCTCTGTCTGCTCCCCAGAGAATTACCCACAACAGGAAAATCCATGGCCTTAGTCTGGGTATCTTGTGACAGGCTAGTACATCTGAGCCAAGCCATTCTACTAAGTGCCAGATGTAGCCATGACTCTAGATGACACATCATTGGAGTCCACTGCAGCATGGAATTGCACCTGGATGCCTCAATACCAACAGCAGCCACCTGCTCCAGCTCCTTGGCAAGTTGGCCAGGGACCTGTTTTGCTAAAGCCATGACAGTGTCCCATCTGGATTTCTGATACCTAGCAGTATAGGCCATATAGTTGGCCTGTCTGAGTCCCAAGGATGCTGCCATGTACTGTTTCTTTCCATGGCATCAATCCTCCTGGAGTCCTTGTCTGGGGGGTGTGAAGCCAAGGGAATATTTGGCTTATCACAGGCTGCAGCCTGCACTACCCCAACATGGCTGCATTGTTGTGTAAGGAACTCTGTATCTGAGCCTGACAATGTATACCTCTTGTCCATTCTCTTAACCACAGGAGGTATAGTATTAGGAGTCTTTAAAATCTTAAATGTCTGTTTCCCAAAAGATTTATGGAAGGGAATAGACAGCCTCCTAGACTCTGGGATATCCATCATTTCCACATAGTCAGGCTCCTCCTGGTCATCCACAGCTTCTTCCATAGGAAGCTGGAGGGTTTCAGCCACTTTCTTATAAAACATAAAATGGGAGGGGGACTCAGAAAGCCTAGGAGGAGACACTCCTGAAGGTCTGGGGAGATGTCCAGGTCAATGGGCACATCCAGACTTTCAAAACCACATTCACTTTCCTCATACTCCTCTTCCTCCTCCTCCTCCGGATCATAATATTCCTCTAAATCATAATCTTGAACCAGTAGAACCGGCCGAACCGAGCGCCTCCCTGATGGTGCCGGTTCGGTCGGAAGCGGGGAAAGCGACTGCACAATTTTTATCGCTTTGGCTATTTCTTCAGCAGTTGGAGAGGAAAGTTTTGGCGCCACACTAGCTGATTTTTCTTTTCTAGTTCTCTTAGCCGGGACTGACTCCTCAGAATCGGTTCTCCTTTTGCCAGAAGAAGTCTCGCCCTGGTCAGAGGGCACTCCTTCTGGTTCGGTTTGAACCGAACCGGGCTGGCCATCCGGTTCAGCGGACTTTTTGGCCTCCCTTTCCTGAGCCTACCAACTCTCTTTCTAGGGTAGCTGCAGTAAAATTTTTACAAATCTGGCAGTCTGCATTGAGGTGGTCAAACCTCAGACAATAAACACAGGTGGTGGGGGTCAGCCTTAGCAAAGACTTCCCCACACACACTACAGTGTTGAAACCCAGTGGGCTCGGTTTTTCTTTTGGGTTTCTCAAACATTGTGCCAGTCCTAACCAAACTTACCCTTTTAATGGCAATCCGCCAGGCAAGACCCTTTTATCGGTTCCTGACCATGTCACGGGTCATGGAAAAAAACATAATAAAATCCATTTTTTTTAGAACCGATAACCACACACTAAAAGTACAAATAAAGATTTTTTAACAGCTTGATCAGTTCAAACCGAACCGATGAACCGTTTACAAGTTCCACACAGAATAAGAATTAATAAAAACCTATCTACTACTCACAAATACCACAGACAGAGACTGAACCAACAGGTTACAGTTTAAATTCGGTCGAAAACCGAGAAAAGCGGTACTTTAACTGACAAATTGAACCGAGCAGAAGGAGAAATCTCCGGAGCGACTGTTCAGTGAGGCGGAGTAAAGAATCTGACGGTTTGAGTTTAAACAGCAACAGACAGAGTCTCAACCGAGCTTGAGCTCAGCGTTCCATGCCTGGCATGGAAAGTTAACTCTTTCATCTCTGGGGCAGTTCGAAGGTTGGGACTCACTGCTACTGTCAGAATACAGCAAGACTTCATGTTGTTTGAAACACATTTTGGGCAGGATGTGGAAAAAGGCAGCTATACTGTTCATAAGGAGGTGTACAAAAATGACAATGTTGAAAATTTGGCATGAAAATATCGCGAATTCGCAAAATTACGAGCCTGTGTAGCAACTGCGCAATGCACACTCGTAAAACAGTCATTTGTTGGATATTTTCCACCAAATTTTCAACATATGTTTTTTGAGAGGCCACCTCATGAACACTTGCACTGTCATTTCATTACTCGGTCCCGAAAGGCGATTCCCTGCAGTGAATGCGAAATCACCTTTTGAGGCCAATTAACGCCATGACAGTGATAGAATTCATGAGGAGGGGTCCCAAAAACCCCATGCTGAAAATTTGGTGTCAAAATTCCAAAAAATGCCCGAGATATGCATTAAAGTTGGAAAAACCCCATTAATTCCATTATAATACAGCTTACTGGCATTTCCTCAGTTTGTGGTCGGCTTGGAAGAGTGCAGACGTGTTCCTGGTCCACCAAAGATCGTCGCACCAGACTCCAGAGGTAAGTATGGGGTAAGGGGGGTGTGGGGAGGCAGGATGCACAGTGGGTGGGTGCGGGTTGTGGGAGGGGCCAGGAGACTGCCGAGGGACCGTTTCATTCTTTACAGGGGGGAAAAAAAAGAAAAGACATCAGGGAACTGTTTTCATTTTTAATAGGTGATCTGGCATGCTGGGGTGGGCTCCCAGCATGCCACATGAGAATGGGTGGGTGCTTTAACAAGGAAAGGGGAGAGGAGCCGAGGGGGATTGGGCACCCGCTCGGTAATCAAAAAATGGAAGGGGGACCACATTATGCCAATGGGGAGTGGGCTCCCCCATCAGCAAAATTCAAGGTGGGGATGGAGGGATACATCGACGGGGATAGGGCACCCTGTCAGCAAAGAGAAACTGTTGGTGGTGCATGATGCCGAGCGGGATTGGGCACCCCCTCGGCAATCAAAAAAGTGGAGGGGGGGTTACATGATGCTGATGGGGATTGGGCACCCCCGTCGGCACACAATACAGGAAGTGGGGGTTGACAGACAACAGCAGCAGTTGCTACCGCCATGTTGCCTGCATGTAGGGGGAGATGAGCTGTGGTCACGCTGCATGACAGCTTTGCTCTCATTGCAGCGACCTTTTCTCAGATGTCGTCACCTCATTAGCCAGGCAGGGTGTCGGCCCCTGCTGCTGGCTGATTGGGGAATGCAGGACGCACCTACTGGTGCGTGCCCTGCATTTGCCCAACAGCAACCACACCTCCAAATCTCCACTGCTGCAAAATGTTGGCTGCACAAGCGAGCCAACATAAAAACAAGGAATCACTAAGAAAAAAAAAAAAGTTTTGTTTTTTTTCTTACAGTTGGTTCTGGAACCGAAGAACAGATGAAACCGAATCGGTTACAAGATATGGAACCGGGTTAGCGGTTCAGTAACCGAGGTTTATCGGTTACAAGAAATAAGTAAAATAACATTTTTAAAGTACAAATAAGGCAGTTCTTTGGTCAGAGAACCCAGATTTTAACTAAAACTATCTCGGTTCCCAATGGGTATCCCGAACTGAGAGGGACCAAGAAAAAATAAAAATGACGTACCTACTGTAATTATGATCTGTGTATCTTCACCACTTATCACATATGGGTACTCGGCTGGAGGTCAGGACCCCGCGGTATCATTTTCTTTTTTATGGTAGGTGGAGCTGACACGCTGTTGGCACCGCCCTCGAGGCCGACGTTCTACGTGGTGCTCGCAGGTTGGCCATTAGGCGCCGACGACTCCACCTGCCTGTCAGTTCTGAGTCGCCGGAGAGGTGAGGAAAAAAGAGGGTTGGAAGGGTGGGACAAGAAAGTCCAAGGGACAGAAAAAGGAAAAGATATAAAAACCAAAAGGAGAAATAAATGACAGAGGACAGAGCAGGAAGAAAAATCGAAATGCTAGGGAGATTGGGAAGGGGGGCCCCAATCTCTGGAAACAGAAAACGGCGGGAGTTAGGGAGGGATAGGGAATTAATAAAACATAAAAGTTTAGCATGAGGGGAGAAAAACACCAGTAACATGTTGGATTCTGTCCTGTCTCTAGATTATATAGGAACTGCAAGGAGTAGCCAAGAGGCTTTTTTTTTTTAAACTTTTTATTTACATAGTTTGTGCAATACATTACATAACTAAAAGCAGTACAGCGTTATACTCCTTAAGGCAAACATCATTAAAATGACATTCGATTTTGTGAACCACTGTAACATTTGGTACAAGATCGGAAGGAATTCCCTATGGCTAATAACTAGCTAATTCAACATTCTTTATATTTCAGATGGCCATAAGCTTTCAATGCTACTAACATCGAAATAACACTTACCTTATTTATAGGAGAGAAACACAGGCCAGGCAGTTATGCCTTTAAATGGCAATTGCTCTTAATTTTTATTTATTTTTTTTTAAAAAAAAGCTCCAACATAACCTCCCAGTATGCTCCCGCAGCACTTTACAATTCAAAGCAAGTATTTATATTAGTAACATAAGAGATCTTTCCAAAATAACTCTATAGGATTGAATATAATTCTATCAGGGCACCTCCAACAGTTCAGTTTTGGGAGGAAAGAGAAAAGTAATAAAATAAGGCAAAGTCCTCTGTAAATCAAAATCAGTCAGGATTCTTAAGTAGTTATGCCCCTTAAATAAAATGTATCTTCCTCCTCACAGTAAAATTCCCTAATTCCTTTATATTTGCTTAAACAAAATTTAGATAGACTTATCCAGTTCTGCAGTAATTCAAGTGTCCTCCACATCAGATTCTGAGGAAACGTCGCCCTCCTGAACGGCCCTCTCGACTTCAAGTTTTTCTAGCAGTTTCGTGGCTTCTTTTGGGTCAGCGTATATATAGGCCTTCTTCCCCACCGTAACGTGGAGTCGAGCCGGCATCAACAAATTATTTGGAACCTCCAAGTCCCTAAGGTGCCTCCTAATCCCATCAAAGGCTTTTCTCTTCATACACGGAGAAGAAAAAATTACTCACTTTAGTAATGTTGTTTCTTCTAATGGAGTCTTGCTATATTATGACAAGTGCAGTTTGTCCCACCACTAGAACTGCTCCGGAGGTGAAAGAGTTAACTTCCATGCAGAGCATGGAGCTTAGAGCACGAGCTCGGTTAAAGAAGCTCTGTTAGGGTGGTTTCAAACCGAAACTGTCAGATCTTTACGAGCAAAACTCACTAAGGCTCTGTGTGGAAGCTGTAACCTACACTAGCCAACTGGCTACTAACATATTCACACATTTTCCTGGTCCCAACACCAAGACTCCAGTCAGTGGACCAGAAAAATAAGATAAAATAACTAAATAAAACACAACACCCAAACATGAAAGAGGGCATCAACAAATGCCAACAGTGGACTGCCCACCCCATACCCAAAGTAGAAGTTCTGAGAGGGGCAGGCTGGGGGGGAGGTCATAATATAGCAAGACTCCATTAGAAGAAACAATATTACTAAGGTGAGTAATTTTTTCTTCAAACAACATGAAGTCTTGCTATATTATGACAAGTGCAGACTACACAGCAGTACCTCCATGGAGGAGGGACAGAACCTACTTAGGAATAGGCTCTGAAGCACGGTTGTGTAAACCGAGCATCCTCCTGGCCTGGATATCCAGGGAGTAATGCTTGGTGAAAGTGTGTACTGTTTCCAAGTAGCTGCTTGACATATCTCCAAGATAGGGATGTCTCTAGCAGCAGCTAAAGATGCAGCTGTACCTCTGGTAGAGTGAGCCCTCAGGCCTGAGGGGGGAACCTTACCCTGCTTTTGATAGCAAAATTGGATACAAGAGATGATCCACCTGGCAATGGATCTCTTAGTGGCAGGTCTCCCTTTCCCAACCTCACCATAAGTGAGAAATAGTTGGAGGGAGTCAAACCTGTGACCCTTGGTACATTCTATGTAGTAACTTAGGGCCCTCTTAACATCTAAGCTGAGCAGCCTCCTCTCACCAGAGGAGGAATGGTCAGTGAAGAACACTGGAAGTGAAATAGATTGGTTAAGGTCGAAATCCGAAACCACCTTAGGCAAAAACTTCCTATTAGTCCTGAGGACTACTTTATCCCTGTGAAAGGAAATAAAGTCAGTCTCCACTGATAAAGCCTGTAACTCACTTATGCGCCTGGCAGAAGTGATGGCTACTAGAAATACAGTTTTCCAAGTCAAATACTTAAGCTCTGACAAAGACAGAGGCTCAAAAGGGGGTTGCATCAGCTGAGCAATGCAAACATTAAGATCCCAAGCAGGGGCAGTGTCCCTGAATGGAGGATTGGTATGAAGCAATCCTTAAAAACCTGAAAATACAGGGTGCGCAGAAAGAGAAAAGGGCTTCCTGTTGAAATGAAGGCAGAGACAGCTGCCAAGTGCACTTTCAGGGTAGCTGGTCTCAGTCCTAAAGAAATAAGATGGACCATATAGTCCAATACAGTGGGTAGATCAGCAGATTCCGGGGAAATATGCTTCCCAGAATACCATATGGAAAACTTTTTCCACTTGGAGTTATAGGTAGTCTGTGGAAGGCTTCCTAGCAGCCTTCAGGATTTTGAGAACACTTTGAGAAAGTTGTAGATCAGCAACTCTAACTGCTCAAGAGCCAAGCCTTGAGGTTGAGGGATTTGAGATTCGGATACCAAACTCTCCCCTGAGCACAGGTTAACAGATTGTGGTTCCTGGGGAGACACAGGGGAAGATGGACTGCTAAGGACAGAAGGAGTGGGTACCAGGGCTGCCTGGCCCAGTCTGGAGCAATCATAGAAACATAGAAACATAGAAGTTGACGGCAGATAAGGACCGCAAGACCCATCCAGTCTGCCCATTTCTTTTTCTACCTTATAAATGTGCCATCAGCCTTTGCTCTGTCAGTGACCTATCTATTCATAGTCATTTGTATTGCTCCCTTATGCCTATCCCATGCCTGTTTGAAGCCCTGCACTGTATTCATAGCCACCACTTCTTGTGGTAAGCCATTCCATGCATCCACCACTTTTCTGTGAAAAAGAATTCTCACATTCCCCTTAATCGGCCTCCTCTAATCTCATGCTGTGTCCTCTTGTCCTGCTATTTTTCTTATATTTAAACATGTTAGACTCTTTCACCTTGTTTATGCTCTTAAGGTGTTTGAATGCCTCGATCATATCACCTTCTCCCTCCTTTGCTCAAGGGTATACATATTGAGCTCCATTAATCTGTCCTCATATGTCTTCTGATGCAGTCCCTGCACCATTTTGGTTGCCCTTCTCTGGACTGCCTCAATTTGGTTAATGTCCTTGTGAAGGTGTGGCCTCCAATACTGCACGCAGTACTCCAGATGGGGCCTAACCAATGTCTTGTACAGAGGGATTATTACCTCCTCTTACGACTTTGTGATACCCTACTAATACACCTAACACCCCCCTAGCCTTACCTACTGCTTTAGAGGTCTGCTTGGATGATTTTAGGTCATCAGTGATGATGATGCCCAAGTCTCTTTCTTCCTTTGTGACTGCTAGCAACTCCCCTCCCAGCCTATAAGTGGCTTCAGGGTTTCTCTTCCCTATGTGCATGATTTTGCACTTCTTTGCATTAAATCCCAGTTGCCACTCTTCTGACCATTCTGCTAGTTTATCCAGATCTCTTCTCATTCTGCCCACCCCATCTGGCTCATCTACTCTGTTGCAGATCTTGGTGTCATCTGCAAACAGACAAGCCTTACCCTCTAGTCCATCTGCAAGGTCACTAATGAAGATGTTGAATAGGACTGGCCCCAGGACTGATCCCTGAGGTACCCCACTTGTGACTTGCATCTCTTCTGACTGTATACCATTTACCACCACTCTCTGTTTTCTGCCAATCAACCAGTTTGCCACCCAGTTGACCAACTTCTGACCCACCCCGAGCCTACCCAGCTTATTTATCAATCTTCTATGTGGAACAGTGTCAAAAGCTTTGCTGAAGTCAAGGTAGGCGACATCAACTGCTCCCCCTTGGTCCACCACTCTGGTTACCCAGTCAAAGAAATCTATGAGATTAGTTTGACAGGACCTTCCTTTTGTAAACCCATGCTATCTTGGATCCTGTGCCCCTATGGATTCCAGGTGTTGCACTATCCTTTCCTTAAGGAGTGCCTCCATAATCTTGCCCACTACTGAGGTAAGACTGACCGGCTGAGACCTGATTTTGACTAGTACTTTGAACAGGAGAGGGAAGGGGGGAAAGGCATAAAAGAACTTCCCTTCCCAATCGAGGAGAAAGGCATCCAGGGGGACTGAGCCCAACACTGGGGGTCTGCAACAAAAAAGTGGAAGTTAATGATTGTCTGGGGCTGCAAAAAGATCTATCTGAGGAGTGCCCCATCTGGCAAACACTATCCCCAGTACTAGGGGATCCAGTGACCATTCGTGATGGCCCTGGGAAATCCTGCTGAGAGCATCTGCCAGGACATTGTCCTTGCCTGGGAGGTGAACTGCTATGAGGGAAGTGTTCAGGGAATAAACCAGAGACCACAACTTCATCGCCTCGGTGCACAAGGCCGAAGACCGAGTGCCCCCTTGTTTGTTGATGTACCACATTGTAGTGGTGTTGTCTGTTCTGACCTGTACCACCTTGTTCTGAACAGATGCAGAAAAAACCTGAAGTGCTAGAAAACATCTCTGAGTTCCAACAGATTGATGTGGAGCAGAGATTCCTGAGGGGACCATAACCCCTGGGTGGAGAGGTCGCCCATGTGAGCTCCCCATCCCAAGAGGGATGCATCTGTAGTAAGGGTCAAGGAGTGGGACAGAGGGATGAAAGGCACCCCTTGTCTCAGATTGCTCTGATCCTGCCACCACTGAAGGGCCTGGATCAGGGTTCGAGTCACTGGATTAACTTGGATAGGGATCTCCTTTGAGACCAGAAAGCTCTCAAATGGAACTGAATGTCCTCATCTGAAATCTTGCTCCTTGCACTACAGCTGTGGAAGCAGCCATGTGTCCTAGAGCTGCAGGAAATGCCTTGCTGGTCGAGACCTGCAGAGTGAAGGACGAGGCCAGGGCCACTAAGGTCCTACCCTTTCCAGGGAAGGAAGGCTCTGGCCTGCTTTGTGTCCAGTTCTGTGCCTATAAAGGTGAGTACCTGGACAGGTTCCAAAATGAAAATTACGACTCACCGTAATTTTGATCTTCTCTTGTATCTTCACCATTCATTACTTACAGGGTAAGCCGGAGGTGTGCACCCGCCACGGGAGCTTTTTTTTTTTAACTTTGGTATCTGCACTGCCTCGCTGAAGTGACGCTACGACATGGCGCGAGGCGGCCAAGAAGCTATCACTGACTCCCTCCAACTCAGTTCTGTGAGCCGGAGAGGCAAAAGCAAAAGCAGAGAATAAAGATAGCGAGGCAAGATAGCCAAGGGATAGCAAAGCAAGGAAGAATGAACTGAAAAAGGAATAAGCCGATGGAGGAAGGACAGAGGAGATAAGAGTATCCCTAACCTAGGGACTGCAGGGCCTCCTTACCTGGGCGACTCTAGGAGGAGAGAGAAGGAGGGAAATGAGAAAGAAGAAGAGAAGAGAGAGATGGGATGTTGAGGGGACCAGAATGCCCAAGGAGCCTAGTTAGCTTATGGCTGAAGGCTCGACTTAACAGGGAAGCAAGAATCCCCGGAGATAGAGCTGAAGAGAAGGTTCACCAAACCCGCTAGACAGACTCAGGAGGGCATAGTCCTCATCCTCAACATGCCATTGTTTTGATAACCACTTCGGGCTCCTGGCCGTGGAAGGCCTTTAACTGGAGGACACCCGAGGAGGAGAATAAAACCCCGGCAGTATGAGAGCACTGCTCAGGGTTTGGAAATGGAAACTGTAAGCCTTTCAGGAGTTTATAAGTACAGAAGTGGGACTCAGTCGGACTCGCCAAGGCAGGCCAGAGGCTTAGGCTGGCTGGGATTGGTTATGGTCAGCACTGCTTGTCTGTAAACTGTCCGAGGACACTAGAAAGGAAAACACCAATTATCAAAATCTGGTGAGAAGGGCAGTCTGCCCTCTCATCTTACTTCTTGTTTGTTTTTCTTCTTTTCTTTTACAGATAATCACTTGCAGGCTAGGAGCGTGACCTGAATATCAAGAATGCCTATGGCAGTCAAGAGAGTCTCTCAGCTTTTGTTGTTTTTTTTTTTTTACAAAAACAGACGTGCCTGTCCTCCTCTCTACAAGGCAAGAATTAGGTAAGGGGGGGTTTTGATTCTAGGCTTAACAGCTGGAGCACGGGATTGCAGGATCAAAACTGAATAGCCTGAGCCAGGCTAAACCCCAGAGGTGTCTCACTGAGGGATGGCAAGAGATAGTTGTGCAGTTTGATCGCCAAGCAAATCCACTAGATGGCCCAAGAATCTTAGAGTAAATAATTTTCTGGAGAATAAGAACCCCCCAAGAAATAGATTTTTTTCTTTTTGGAAAAATTGAGCAATTCTTCCCATTTTTATAATTTTTTTTTTTTTTATATTGCAGAGAGAGAAGGAGACGGGAGGTGGAGAAGCCACAGGAAGAGGCCACTGAGGGATGGAGGAGGTAAGTAATGAATGGTGAAGATACAAAGAAGATCAAGAATTACGGTAGGTACAATTTTCATATCTTCCCTTGTCAATCTTTACCATTCATTACTTCCTGGGTGAGTATTAAGCTCCTCTTCCCGGAAGGGGAAGAGGCCATACCTGAGGGAACAAGACCTCCAGCCTCTGTTGGTGAGAAACAGAAGGAGAAGACCCTGGCTCATTCAGAAAGCCTCAAGTGGGGAAGAGCTAGGAGGTGCCTCCCGAGGACAAGGAGACGGAGGGAGCCCCTGTAAAAGTCTCCTAGCTCAGAGGAGAAAAGACGGGTCCCCGGAAGGCGGAGGAATCACCCCACGCCGGGCCAGGGGTGACAACCTGAAAGACGGGTTGCCGCCTGCCTGATGCAGATCGCTGTCCCCGCAAGCCTGGAAGCCACCTCATTGGCGTCGTAAGATGCCCTTGCTTGGTGTCTTGCCAGCTCCAGGCCTACCGCGGAGAGGGCAACGGCTTGTCTGGTTTGCTCCGTATCAGGCAAATGCCAACAGCTGGGACATCATCGACCACAAATGCCGGTTGTAGGCAGCGTGGTGAGCCTGATGAGATGCAATACTGGCACTCGCACGAGAAGAAGAGAACACTCTTCGCCCCCAACGGTCGAACTGGAGAGAGTCCGGATCCGGTGGGCGGTCGTGCGCCAGGCAGCGGCACCCAGAAGGAGTGTCTAGGTAAACCAAACCGGAGGGCGGGTTGGGAAGAGAACCTAGAGACTCTGAGGGGGCACAATACCTACGCTGACAGTCAGCCGGGGCTGGAGAAGAAGCGGCTGGGGACTGCCAGGACCGGATAGACGCCTCCTGGAAAGGGATAGGCCAGGAAGGTACCACCAAATGCTGGCCACTGAATTCACCAAGGAATTCTCGTGTCTCCCGTTCGGTATTGTCTCTCCGAACATAGGAAATCTGAAGATCCCTCACCATCCTCGAGAGGAAACGCTGATATTCAGTGAAATCAGCATCGGAGGAAAGATGAGCAAGGGGTTCCTCTCCCTCAGAGGAGGGAGACAAGGATGATGGGGAGCTGGAATGTCCAGAGGATTCCTGCAGTGGTGGGGAGAGTCGAAAGACCCGCTCATGCATGTATCTAACAGATGAGGGGAAGGCCACCGCAGAACCTCTGAACTGCTCCCAGGATAACGGACCCGTAGGACCGACATGGCCTGGGAGCGGGGTGAGAAGGCAGAGAGATGGAGAGGGGCACCTCCGAGGAGGCAACTGCTTCATGAGGGCTCTGGAATCGGGGAAAGGAGCCCAGTAGGAGGGATCCCGGATATCAGACCAGGCCACAGAACGAACTCTGGGGAAGCGGAGCCTGAAGAGCCCTGGGGAGAACCTCCCTGTGACGACGCTGACTGCATGGATCCAGAAGGGCAGTCCGCACAAATGCCGCCGAGGACACCCGAGAACCCTGGAGGAGGGGCGAGGTTCCAAGACTATGGCTCCTGGCCACCCCCCTGAGGTGGCCAGAAGAAGACCGAGTGGCAGACCCCGCCCTCAACCCCGGACTCTGAGAGGGCTCTCCTCGACCACAGCGCCCCTGTCCCTAGAGGGGCAACAGCACCGTGGGGGTAGCTGTCACCGCCTCCAGAGAGGGGAGCCCTCCGTCACCCCACGCCTGCCCCCGGGCTCCCAGCCACCCCAGCTGGGGAACCCCAGGAGACAACGGAAGGGAGGACAGGAGGGGCCCGCTGCGCCACTGGTACCTGTAGCCACAGGGGACCCAGACCTCAAGAGTGGGGTGCCAGGATGGGTCCACGCCCGAGTCATCGCCTCTGAGGAGGACGAGACCAGCTGACCTTGATGCTGGCCACCCCAGGTCCCTGAGGCCACGGAGCCGAACGCCCCAGTACCGCGGGTGACGCCACCCCCACACCGGTAGCAGCCAGGCCCAACTCGAATCCCTCGACGGTGCCGCGCAGGCCCGGCACTGCTAGAAGGAAGGACAAGGCTCGGTAGTCAGCCGGCGGCATCGAGGCGAGGGCACCGCCGACGGTGCCGCCAGGTCCATCGGCATCAGCTACGGCGCCGATGCCCAAAGCGGCACCGCTAACGTGCCGCCTCGATCACCGCCCGCCAAAGGGCACCAGGATCCAAAACGGTGTCAAGACGATTACCGGGCACCGCGAAGCGGTGCCGGATCCGAAACGGGCGCTGAAAGGCGGCGTCGAGGGTCCACCCGAGCCAGGCCCAAAAGCCAAGGGCCTCGACACGGGGAGCCTGCACCAAGAGGTGACTGCCACACGGTGTCGGGGCCGCGGCCCCGAAGGGACTACGACGCCCCCAACACCGCTGAAGGGGCCTCCTCTCGGCAAGAAAAGACAGGAGAACCCTCCTCCTCGGACCATAGGCCCGGAGGGGACCTGGGAGGGCCCAACGACTTGCCCGAGAATCCTGAGAGCGACGTCTCCCCGAAGTCGGGCGGGCCTTGCCGAGCTTAAACGCGTCGGATTTTGAGGACGCAACGTCCATCGAGAAACAGCGCCGCATCTAATCCATATCATGGTTGGGTCCCAGGCAACGAAGGCAAACGCTGCGCGCGTCCGAGACGGAGAAATGCCGCCACAGGAGCACTGACGCATAGGGCGCGCCTGCCTTGGAAAAGCGCTAGCTCTTAACCGACATAATGCGAAATAATAAGGCTAAACACAGCAAGAAACACACCCGTGCCAGATAGAAAAAGGAACAGTCTTACCGGATCGGTGTTGAGGTGAAGAAAACAGGAGTCGGCAAACACGCACTAAAATGACCGCTACTGCAACAGGTGCTGCCTCGACGGTGGGAGAAACAGAACTGAGTTGGAGGAGGAGGTCGCTACTAACGGCCGCCGCGATGACGATGATGTCACTCATGAGGGCGGTGTCATAGCCAAAGTTTTTAAAAAAAAAAAAGTTCCTGTGACGGGTGCGCCCGCTTACCCCTGTAAGTAATGAATGGTGAAGATTGACAAGGGAAGATCTGACTTTGGAAGATTGAGAAGAAAGCTCAGAGAGGCAAGCTGCTAGGTAACTAGCAGGTGTGATTTGACCTGGTCTAGAGACTGACCCACAATGAGCCAGTCGTCCAGGTAGGGAAAAATGGCAATCTTTTGCCTTCTTAGATGAGCAACTGCTACTGCCAGACATTTTGTGAACACCCTTGAGGCAGAAGTGAGGCCGAAGGGCATTGCTCTGAACTGATAATGGCCTGAGGGCAGTTCAAATCTGAGGTACTTTCAATGGGAGCTTCTGATAAGAACATGGAAGTAGGCATCCTTGAGGTCCAGGGAAGCTAGCCAGTCCCCTGGCCTTAGGGAGGATAAAATCATTCCCAGAGTCACCATTTTGAACTTTGGTTTTAAAAGGTGCTTGTTTAGATATCTTAGATCCAGGATAGGCCGCCACTCTCCTGTCTTTTTTGGGGTAAGGAAGTACCTGGAGTACAGACCCTTGCCGTGGTGTGGGGGAGAAACCCTTTCTACAGCTCTGAGAGCCAGGAGGGTTGAGACTTCTGTTTCCAAAGCAAGAGTCTCTAAAGGATTTGCAGGTGGAAAAGATCTGGCTCATCTTTGGAAATTTTTTGAAGCCGAGAACCAGACCCTGGCTCACTACTTCCAGGACCCACCTGTCTGATGTTAAAGACTCCCAGTCCTGGACGAAGTAAGCCAGCCTGCCTCCTACAGGTAATGGAGAGCCGACCCTGGGCATCCCATCAGGATGCCTGTTTGGCAGGGGCTTTAGGCTGAGGGGTGGGAGCAGGCCTGCTTGTACCCCATCTGCCTCTCCTCTGAAGAACCCCTCTGAGCATAGGCTGAAGAGGAGGAGGCCTGGGTCTGGTAAAAGGCCTGTGAAAGGCCTGCCCCTACCCTGGGGCTGCCTCTGAGGAGTGGCTTGCCGTCTCCTTGGCTTGTGCACCCTATAAGTGGTTCTATATTCATCCATTTTCTTCATATAATTCTCTGTCTGCTGCCCAAACAGAGAATTTCCCACCACAGGAAAATCCATAGCCTTAGACTGGGTATCCTGTGACAAAGTAGTACACCTGAGCCAGGCCAATCTTCGAAAGCCACAGATGTAGCCATGACTCTAGAAGATACATCATTAGAATCCACTGCAGCATGGAATTGCACCTTAGATGCCTCAATACCATCAAGAGCCACCTGCTCCAGCTCCTTTGCAAGCTGGCCAGGGACCTGTTTGGCTAAGGCCATGACAGTATCCCATCTAGATTTCTGGTATCTCGAACATAAGCCATTTAGTTCGCTTGTCTGAGTCCCAAAAATGCTGCCATGTATTGTTTTTGGCCATGGAATCAATCTTCCTGGAGTCCTTGTCAGGAGGAGTGAAGCCAGGGAATATTAGTTTTATCACAGGCTGCAGCCTGAACTACCCAACATGACTGCATTGCTGTGAAAGAAAATCTGTATCAGGATCTGAAAGTGTACCTCCTGTCCATCTTTTATCTACAGGAGGCACAGAATTAGAGCTTTTAAAAATTTTATTGTTTGTTTCTAAAAGATTTATGCAAAGGGATGGACAATCTCCTGGACTCTGGGATATCCATCATCTCTACATAGTCAGGCTCCTCTTGCTCATCCAAAGCCTCCTCTAAGGGAAGCTGGAGGGTCTCACAACTTTTTATAAAACAAAAAAGAGAAGGGACTCAGAAAGCCTAGGGGAGATTCACCTAAAGGTCTGTCTGGGAGATGTCCGGTTCAATGGGCACATCCAGACTTTCAAAGTCACATTCACACTGATCATAATCATCCTCCCTCCTCTGGTTCATAAAACTCTTCTATATCATATTCCTGAACTGGTGGACCGACCGAACCGACCTTTGCCAGTTAGTGGTGGTTCGAGGAATCGGGACAGTGACTGGACAATCTGTATTGCCCTGGCTATCTCTGCAGCAGTTGGAGAAGGAATTTTGGACTCCAAACCTGATTTTTAGTTTTTTGCTGGAACTGGCCCTCAGAGCCAGCTTTTCGCTTGTCCGAGGAAGCCTCGCCTGGTCAGAGGGCACTCCTCCGTTTGGTTGGCACCGAACCGGCTGGCCATCCGGTCAGCGGACTTTTGGCCTCTCGCTCCTGAACCTGCCCACTCTCTTGTCCAGGGTGGCTGCAAGGAAATCTTTACAAATCTGGCAGTCTGAATTGAGGTGGTCAAACCCCAGACATAGACACATAGTGTGGGTCAGCCTGGCAAAGGCTTCCCACAGACACTACAGTGTTGAAACCCAGTGGGCCCAGTTTTTCTTGGGGTTTCAGACATGATGCCAGCCTAACCAACAAACTTGCCTCTTTTAATGGCAGTGCAAGAAGAAGACACCTTATCGGTTCCCAACCGTGAACACGGTCGTGGAAAAACCGTAATGAAACCGCTTTTTTAGAACCGATAAGAACCGGAATCAGACTCTAACAAGCCTTAAAAGGCTTTAAAACCAAGTTTAAATATAATTGATCGGTTCAAACCGAACCGATAAAAATTTACAAGTTCCACACAGAAACCTATCTATTACTTACAATACCATAGACAGAGCTTGAACTGATCAGTTTGAGGTTAAAATAAATAATATCGCGGTTAAATTCAACCGAGAAAAAATGTTTTAAACCGAGGAAATGAACCGAGCAGCAGGAGGAATCTCCGGAGCGACGGTTCAGTGAGGCGGAGTAAAGAATCTGACAGTTTCGGTTTGAAACCACCCTAACAGAGCTTCTTTAACCGAGCTCGCGCTCTAAGCTCCATGTTCTGCATGGAAGTTAACTCTTTCACCTCCGGAGCAGTTCTAGTGGTGGGACAAACTGCACTTGTCATAATATAGCAAGACTTCATGTTGTTTGAATAAGATAGATCGGGAAAAAATAATACTCTCGATCCATCCACTTCAATCTTTCATTGTCGCCAAACTTCACGGAGGATACGATCTCTTACCAGCACAGAGGTAGTGATCATCATTACTGTTCTGGCCCCTTCCAAGGCTCTCTGTCTCCAAACATGAATCCTGTAAGCCCGCACTATCTGATCTCCTAAATCCAACCCAAGTGTTTCCGATAACCAGGAATTTAAGTAGTTGTGTAGATCTTTCCCTTCTTTGCCCTCAGGTAACCCTAGGATTCTGACATTAGCTGCACAGGATATATTTTCAAGGTGCTCCAGACGAGAACGGAGCAGATTTTGTTCCTTCACACAAGCAGCAGCAGTAGCTTGGGCCCGCTCAGAGGATTTTCTGCGCTCTGTATTGTCTCAGTAAGGCAGTCCAGCTTCTGCTCAACTTGCAGCAATTGGGTACTGTACCCGTCCATTTTTTCGTCCATCCGTTGTATTGTTTTAGTGAGGTTCAATACCACCTGTTGTAGGGATTCCAGAGTAGCTGGGCTAGAGTCGCCACTTGTTATTTCTGTCAGCAGAAGGTTTGCCGAAACAGATAATGGTCTGGAGGCCCCGACACATGGAGTAAAGAAGCCAGCCTTAGAATCCACGTTTTTCTTCCCCATTTGGGCCATTTTTGGTATTACTAGATTCCAAAAAGTACCGGGAGTTCAGTAGCTTTAAAATTAGTCGAATTACTCCTTTAGACTTGCAGAGTTTTGATCTTTTATAAGCGCTCTGCCGGGAGCTCCCCGGGATTGCATCCGATCAGCTAGATGGCTGGCCACGCCCCCAGTAGCCAAGAGGCTTAATCACCAGAATTCAAGGCACAGATTCACTGGCAAAAGAAACTCCCTTATGGCAGAAAACAGATTTTTTTTTTTGGTTTTAAAGAGACAGGGAACAGAGGTTCTGCCCCCTCTCACATGAAAATAAATTTTTAGTAGGGATAAATCAACTTTAAAACATGTCCAGTGGACAAGTAAACTGAGGCTTTAAGAGTAAAGAAGGAGGCGAGGATGGAGGGCAACCGCCCACTCCCACTCCACAGGAATGGAGCCAGAGCATTAGAGAGGGAGCGCTGCCCCATCCTGACCACAGCTCCCCCCAGATATACCATCCCACCATGTGCCCCAGATTAGCCCCCCTGACAGAGACAGGAGGGGCAAGGGAAGGCACAGAGAGGGAGGGGGATCCAGAGACTGAGGCCCCAGGGGGATGGCGGGTAGGGTTGTGATGAATGGTGAAGATACACAGAAAGATCATAATTATGGTGGGTACAGTAATTTTCATATCTCATCTGTATCAATCTTCACCATTCATCACATATGGGAGAGTGCCGAGCCCCCCTGAAGGAGGTTTTAAAAAAACCTAAAGGACAGAGTCCCTTAGCTCTCGGCGGGTGACACACTAAGAGGGAGGACCTTCTGGGCCTGGAGAGGCCCGAGAGTGGAGAGAGTGAGACGGGGACCCCACAGAGGGGGAAGGAAGTTGCCCGACAGACGCTGCCTCACCCTGCAGGAAAAGAGATGGGTCCTCTGGTGCATGGAGTTAACCACCCTACGCCGGGCCAAGGGTGACAACTGGGAAAGATGCAGCCATGCCGTCCGCCTAGTGCAGATCGCTGTCCCTACGACCCTGGTAGCTACCTCACTGGCATCATATGATGCCCTTGCTTGGTACCTTGCTAGCTCCAGGCCACGCACAGAGTGCAATGGCTTGCTTTGGTTTGCTCCGTGTCAGGCAATGAGGCTAGGAGCTGACCTAGCCTGGACCATAAGAACCTGTCATAGGCTGCATAGTGGGCCTGATGTGCTGCAATAGAAAGCAGCAACTGTGCCGAGTAGAATGTCCTCCTCCCACAGAAGTCAAAATCCAAGGAATCTTGATCTGGGGGCTGGTCACGGTGCATGGCACGAAGCCCATCTGGAGTATCCACATGTATCAATCCTGACTGGGGATGAGGCATGGAACCTGGAGACTCCGCGGGGGCACAATACTGCTGGCAGAGATACCTAGGGGCTGGGACTCCAGAAAAGGGTCCTGCCAGGAGTGCAATGATACCTCCTGAAAGGGAGCAGGGCAGAGGGGCACCAAAAGGGTGTCTGCACTGAAATCGCCCAGAAAGGTGTGCACCAAGTGCACTGGATTGTGTTGGGTGGGTGGGAGTGATGCACAGGTCCTCCAACATCCTCAAGAGGAATCACTGATACTCGGCGAGATCAGTAGCTGCAGAGATGTGGACAGACGGCTCCTCTCCTCCAGAAGAGGGGGATGAGGAGTAAGAGGATCTCAGACGTTCAGTAGCTGACTTCTCAAGGGGAGGCTGAAAAACCTGTCTGTCCATAATCCTGACATAAGTGGAATTGAGCAGCCACCACTCTGAACTGCTCCCAGGACAGAGGACCGCTAGGACCAAAAATACCCAGGAGCGCAGGAGAATGTGGCAGAGGAGAGGGGGCAGAGCCGACAACAGAAATCAGCAGACTTTTGCCTGGGATGGGGAGTGCACCAGGAGCCCTAGGGAAAGAAGGAAGGAGCTCCAGAAAACTCCACAGCTGATCAACCAAACTGGAACTGCCTAGACTGCACCCTGAAGAATCCCCCCAGTGATGTGATCATGGCCGTGTAGATCTAGAAGGATGGTCCCCTACCTCCAATGAATGGGGCCCTCTCAAAGAAACCAAAAGGGAAAGGCGGAGATAAATGCTACGGCTTCTCCCAGAGCCCGGGTGGTCTCCGGAAAAAGGCTGCAGCATGGACCCCATACCTCTCAACCCCTTGGAATCAGACAGTGCCCTCCTCCTCCTCAAGAGAGCCTGCCTAGATAGCTGGCAGCCCTGGTTGCCCAGGGAGCAGCACTCTCCCCTCCTGTGGGTGCTCCAATCGGCCCCAAAGTTGGGTGATCCAGCCACACCACCTGAAGGGGTACCACAACTGAGGGGTCAGAGAACCCTCTATGACCAGGCTGCAGAGCAATGGAGGCCTGCACCTCTGCCTGCTGGTCAGCACCTCGACCCTGGTCCTGTGAGTCACTGCCCGCTCCTGAGAGGGGGGCTGGCCCTGGTTTGTCGAGGACACTACCAGGGTGTCCACGTGAGCAGCCAACTCCAAGGAGTCAGACTGCCTGTCTGACTTAGAGTCCAACTCCTTCTCCAAAGAGGTGGAGACCGAAGTTCTGTTCCAAACAGTGTGTGGACGCCCGCTACCATCCCAACTGAAAGGGGCACCAGAAACTGAGATTGCACCAGAGTCAGTGCTGACATCCCCAACAGCACTACAAATGGTGCCAGAAAAGGACATGGCTCCAACAATGGCAGCAGCCTCGGAGTCGAAGCCTGTCACGGTGCCGTCTTGGCCCATGGTGCTGCAAGCAGCACCGAGACCAGAGATGGTGCAGATGATGACTCGACCGCAATCTCGGTGCCATGAACGGCACAGAGGTTGGAGACTCCCATGGCACCAACTCTCCCCACGGTGCCGCAAGTGGCGTTGAGGACAGAGATGGTGCCGACTACCCCAACCGCAGTCTCAGAGCCGTGAGCGGCGCTGAGCTCCGAAACCCTCATGGCGCTGTGTCCATGCTTGCAGCCATGAGCGGCTCCAGAACTGGACACGGTGCCATACTCAGCCATGGCCCATGTATGGAGTCAGAGCAAGAGACAGTCAGGGACGGCGCCATAAAACCTCCCACAGCGCCGCCAGCACAATGAGCACTGCGAACGGTGCCTACAGCAGCAACGGCACTGAGTGACAAACTGGTGCAAACGATAGTGCCATCAGGGCCCACGGTGCAGCGAACGGTGCTGAAGCGCAAGACGGCATCAACCCAGGACTTCCGAGCCACGGATGCGACACCGGGGGAGCCTTCTCCCCTTAAGGGGCGATTGCCAAGTGGTGCCTCCACTGTCCCCGGGGACAGACTGAGATTCCTGCTTCTGTGGAAGGGGCCTCTGCCATAGCTAGGCTACAAAGGCAGAGGCCCTCCTCCGCTGTCCATACAGAACCGGAGGGGACCCGGAGGAAAGGCTGAGAGAATGCGGGTTAGGACTGACGATGTGCACCCGGCCCCACGTGAAGTCAGCCGGAGCTCATCCTACTTTCCACGTGCGTTGCTCAATGACATAGTGGTCCATGGAGAAGCAGGCGTCGCAAGAATCCATGTCATGTAGAGGGCCAAGACACGCGAGCCAACGGTCATGCTGGTCGGTGATGGAGTACTTACAGCCGCATGGGCACTGGGGGGCCGTCCCGTCTTCACAGTTTTCTTGCACCCTGACTGAGACATGACCTACAGAAAAAGAACACCAAACAAGACCCAATGTGGCAAAATAAAATAAAGAACAATTTTACCAGGCGATGTTGAGTAGGGCTAACAGAACCAGCAGGATACTCGGAGCCGACGGACTTTGACACGGAGTTGATAAACGGAGTCGACTGAGTCGAAAGTAAGACACGCAGGCTTCAAAGGTAGGCCTCTAGAGAGATTTTTCTTCAGCAGCTTCCCACGAGGTGACCTCAATGGCAGGAGACGAAGAACTGGTGGGAGGATGGAGCTGACAACAGCTAACGGCCAACTCCTGCGAGCGCCACACAGCGATCGGCCTCGAGGCGGCGAGTTGGAAAGGCTAATTTGTTTCCATCAGAAAAAAAAGCTCCTACGGGTCATGACCTCCAGCCAAGTACCCAAAGGTGATGAATGGTGAAGACTGACACAGATAAGATCTTACCGTAACAGCAGATCTTTGAGAGAGGTTCCTGCAGCACGTCTTCACATATAGGACTGCGCCCCCGGCATCAGGTCTGCACGGCAAACTTGTAGCTAGCAATCATCAGCAGGGACTGCCCCCAATGTCAGGTGATGTGACATCGGACGGACTATAAAGTGGTGGTCCCGCGCCTGCCCTCCAGTTCTTTTCCACCAGAGACCTAGATATAGGAAGCAGAAAAAAGGAGCAACAACTCCTGGGACCCTGTACCCTGGCTGAGCCAGGGGATAGACAGAAGAAAGGAAATAATTCCAGGAGCTGGGGGACAGGCGGGTGGGAAACTAGACCTACTGCAGGAACCTCTCTCTCTCTCGAGGATATGAAAATTACGTACCTACCATAATTCTTGATCTTCTCTTGTATCTTCTCCATTCATTATTGTCTGGTGTAAGCCGGAAGCGCGCATCCGCTACGGGAGCTTTTCTTTTTTTTTTGTTGGAGGGAGGATTTGGCACCGATGGCACCACCCATGAGAGTGACGCACTGTGTTGTGTGTGAGGAATGGCTTTTAGGCGCCGCACACTCCTCCATCCCAGTTCTGAGAGGTGAAATAAAAAGATTTTGGAGAATAACAGCGAGGCAAGAGAGCCAAGGGATAGACAAAGGAAAGGAAACAAACAGAAAAAGGAATAAGCCAATAGAGGACAGGTTAAGAGGAGAACCCTACCCTAAGGGACGGCAGGACCTCACTCCTAGGGTGGCTCCGACAGAGGAACAGATGAGGGAGAGGAAGAAAGGAGGAGGAAGAGAAGAGGATATTGGGAGGACAGAAAAATTTTGCTACGAGTTGTGTTTAATTGGCTTTAAGGCTTATCAGCTCGGAACTTAAAAGCAAGGGAGCAAACAAAACTAGTCTAGATTGTTCGACTGAACCTTCTGCACAGCTTGGTACAAGAGCAGCAAATTTTCCTGAACATCCCAATATCCTATTACCCATCACTCTAGCCGAGAGCCCATAGGTTGCTAAGGCAAACAACCTGTTCCCAGAGAGGAAGAGCCCCCAACTAGGTAAAGAGAAAAATATCCCAGTAGCACACAGCCACATGTTAGTACTGGGGCGGGGGCCCTAAGAGAGGGCAACCTCTTAGTAAGTTGGACTGAGACAGAGAAGGAAACTTGATCTCACTTTCTGGAGGCGGCAGGGGCCAAGAGAAACCAGATCACCAGTTCAAGAAGGAAATTTTCGAATCAGGCTAGAACAGACGATAACTAGCCCCGGACTGGCATACAAGACAAGATTCAGGGAAACCAGCTAGGTCCGAAGACCAAAGGAAAAGGACTGTTTAAAGAAACTAGCCCTGTTGGCTGGTGATTGAACTAACCTGGCCTGAAGGAAGGATCCCGAAGGGAACACCTTCAAGGAAAATCAGAAAGAGCTCCCACAGAAGGAAAGATGAAGCTCCACTCGCTCTCCTTCCTCTCCCAATCCTTCACTGCTCTTCTGAAGAAAAGAACAGAAGGCCCCGAGGACCAGGGAATTTAGGCCCCAATGGGCTTGAGAGGGGAAGGAGGAGGAGGAGGAGGAGGAGGGTGAGCAGGGTGCAGGAGGCACCCATGAAATGAGGCCCATGAGGGGAAGGCAGGTGGGATTCAGTAATGAATGGTGAAGATACAAGAGAAGATCAAGAATTACAGTAGGTACGTAATTTTCTTATCTTCCCTTGTCAATCTTCACCATTCATTACTGCTGGGTCAGTAAATAGTCCCCCAGAAGGAGGTCTAACACAACCCTGAGGGAACAGGACCCTCAGCCTCCTGCTGGTGGGAAACAGGAAGAAGAGACCCTGTCCGTACCAGACTGGAAGCCTAAGGCCAAGGAGAGCTAGGAGATGTCCCCTGAAGATGAGGGGATGGAGGAAGCCCCTGCAGAAGCCTCATAGCCCTGGTGAAAAAAAGGCGGGTCCCTCGGAAGATGAAGCGAATCACCCTACTTCAGGCCAGAGATGACAACCTCGACAGACGAAGAAACTCCACCCACCTAATGCAGATCGCTGTCCCCGCAAGCCTGGAAGCCACCTCATTGGTGTCATAAGATGCCCTTGCTTGATGTCTTACCAGTTACAGGCCTATGGCGGAGAGGGCAATGGCTTGTCGAGATTGCTCCGAATCAGGCATCGATGCTAGCACTTGATCCAGCATTGACCACAAGTGCCTATTATAAGCAGCATGGTGTGCCTGATGTGATGCAATGCACAACATCGCATGAGAAGAGAAAACTCTTAACCTCCACTGGTCAAATTGTAGGGAATTAGAGTTCGGTGGTTGGTTGAGCGCAAGGTGCCGATGCCCAGAAGGTATCTCTAGGAATACCAAGCTCGAGGGAGGGTTATGGAGAGAACCTATAGACTCCAATGGAGCACAATACCATCTCCTGCAGTCTGCTGGGCCTGGGAATGGGTCAGCTGGAGACTGCCAGGTGCGGATAGACACTTCCTGGAAGAGAATAGGCCAGGATGGCACCATCAGATGTTGGACACTTAATTCATTGAGGAATTCACACATCTCCCACTCGGTTTTGTCCCATCTGACAAAAGAAATATGGAGATCCCGAACCATGCTTGATAGCAAGAGCTGATATTCGCGAAATCAGCGTTGAAGAGAGATGGATGGTAGGTTCCCCTCCCTCCGAGGAGGGAGTCGAAGACGGGGAACTTGAATGTCCAGAAGACTCCTGTGGTGGTGGGGACAGGTGAAAGACCTGTTCATGCATGTACCTAACATATGACGGGAAGGCCGCCGCAGTGCCTCTAAACGTCTCCCAGGATAAAGGCCCCATAGGACCCACAAGGCCTGGGAGAGAGGGGGGTGGCTGCAGAGGAATGGGAGAAGAGCACCTGCAAAGAGGTGGCTGTCCTCTGCCAGGGCTCTGGAATACAGACAACAGTGCCCGAGCTATAGGGATCCCCGAGACCAAACCGTGTCGCATGGCGGAACCCTGGGAATGCAAACTCCGGAAAAGCTGAGGTAATGGCCACCAGGAAGGCCATTTTCCAAGTGAGAAATTTCAGCTCACAGAAAGCTTGAGGCTTGAAAGGCTTTAGAGTGACTCACCTCTGGAGGAAGGTTCTTTATCCATACTGTGTAGTTTTTCTTCCAAGAGTAACCCCTGAAGTGCCTTCTGGCGGAGGATCCTGGTGCGACTACTAAACCCCTGACAGAAGGAACGGGCCTTGGTGTCGTGGTCCGGGCCTAAGCACCACAGGCAGGATGAATGAGGATCCTTGAAAGGGATCTACTTGCCGCAGGCACACTTGGAAGGATGTCCTTCTGAAGGAGGAGTTGGAGATGCCGACATTTAGTGTTGGTGAAACTGTAAAGTTCTTAGTCGTCGTGTGCTAGAGTGGGACCGTGAGGCCGATTCTGGCGAGTCGACGGTGGAAAAGAACTGGGGATTCTGGGGACCGCCTCTTTTTAGGATGCCTGACGTCAAGGTCCCCGCTGAATACTGCTAGCTAGAAAATTTCCCTGGGGTTCTGGCGCCTGACGGCTTCAGTCCTAATGGTGTAACCTGCTGCAAGAGCTGTTTCTCAAAGTAAGATGTATTCGTTCAGTATTCTTGCTTTTTCACTGTTGCACTCTGCCCAATCACCTTCCTCTTTGTTCAGCCTCAGTATCCCTGCCTTAGTCTTTTTTTGCTCCCTAATGTACCTATAAAATTTTTATCCCACTTCTTAACCGAGTTGGCTATCTTTTCCTCGGTTTGGGCCTTTGCTATTCTGACTGCCTTACCCGCTTCCTTTTGCTTTAACTGGTACAGTTCTCTGTCCTGCTCCTTCTGTGTTTCCTTATACCTCCTGAATGCTATCTTTTATTCCCTTACCTTCCCCGCCACTTCTAAGAAGGAGTCCCCCCTCAGGCAGCTGAGGTGGGACTTGGGCCAGAAACTCAGAAGGTGGCACTGGGCTCTTTGGGTCCTTCTGCTTTCTGTTGTGTTTTCTTATGAGGCTGAGGGGCTTGGCTTTTATTAAAACCTCCTCTGCCTTTGACTCTAAAGGACTGATGGTTGTGAAACTGGCGTTTATTAACACCCCTCCCCGAGAAGGGTCAGGAGCAAGTCGAGCCAATTTAATGGCCGATCTGGTCTTTTGTGTGGCCTCTAGAGTTTGTTCTACCTGAGGACCAAAGAGATACAAACCGTCAAAAACGCGCCATGACCTGTTGCTGGGCATCGTCCGTGAAAAACTGGAAGTGCAGAGTTAGGAATGACGGGCAGGTACAAATGCCCGCCGGGAGGCAGTATCGAAAGCATCCATAGCCGCTTTAACCTGTTGGTTGTTGGACTCGATACCCCTGGATATGGTTTGAAGAAGCTCTGAATTAGCATTCAACTCCAGTAGAGCTTCAACCATTTGTTTGAGTGAATGCCAAAGAATATACTCGTATTGAGAGAAAATGAAAATTACGTACCTACCGTAATTCTTGATCTTCTTGGACGAGTCTCCACCACTCATTCACACTATTGAGATCTGCACCAGAGGCACTAGGACCCATTGGGGGCAAACTTTTTGCTGGAGGGTTGGCGCTAGAGGTGGAGCCGTGAGGACGGCACTCACGAGCCTCAGCTCAGCTGTAATGACTATCTCAAGGCCGACCTTCAACCGCCCAGTACCTTTTACCAAGGAGGTGCAGCCTAACTAACCTAGAAGGGTAGCCTAACCTAAAACCGGACATAAGATAGTCTGGGTGACCCGTATAAGAAGGGTCAACAGAGAAGTCTTCACAGCCTAAAGATTTGAGGGAGTGAAGACCAACAACAGAGGTGAGCTCGGGGGACGGAGGGTGGTGAATGAGTGGTGGAGACTCATCCAAAAAGATCAAGAATTACGGTAGGTACGTAATTTTCATATCTTCCTGGACATAAGTCTCCACCACTCATTCACACTTTTGGGAGAGTACCGAGCTAATAATCCCCCGAGAGGGCGGCAGGAGAGACCAAGAGCTCACGTTTCTAGGACAGAAGTCCATCAAGGATGGCTCTGCCAAAGGAAGAATGTCGTCTGGCATGGACATCCAGTGCATAATGTTTAACAAAAGTATGCACTGAGCTCCAGGTGGCCGCATTGCAAATATCTGCAATGGGCACGTTGAGAATTTCCGCTAGGGATGCCGCGACTGCTCTAGTAGAGTGAGCGTAAACTCTACCCTCCAACTTAACCTGCACCATAGAATAGCAGTGGTGAAGGCATGCCACTAGCCATGCTGAGATAGATCTGATAGCGACAGGTTGACCCAGCCGGGTCTCGCTGAAGGAAATGAACAGTTGCTGGGCTTTGCGAAAATCCTTGGTTCTATCTAGATAGAAATGCAAGGCCCTCTTAACATCCAAAGAATGAAGAGAATGTTCTCCTTCATTTTGGAAGTCCGCAAAGTAAGACGGAAGGACCAAAGGTTGGTTTAGATGAAATTCTGACACAACCTTAGGAAGAAATTTAGGATGAGTACGAAGAATTACTTCGTCCTTATGGAACACAGTATATGGAGGGTCTGTGACCAGGGCATGTATCTCAGAGACCCTATGGGCTGAGGTAATGGCCACTAGGAAGGCAGTCTTCCAGGTGAGAAATTTTAGCTCACAGGTAGCCAGAGGTTCAAAAGGTTTCCGAGTGAGCATGTCTAGCACAAGATTAATGTCCCAGGCTGCAACTGAACGTCTTGTAGGAGGTCTGGTATGCAGAATTCCTTTAAGAAATCTCTTAACCACAGGTAACTGAGCCAGTGTTAAGGAAAAACAGCTCATGATACGCTGAAAAGGCACTAAGGTGAACTTTGACTGTAGAGTACTGCAGACCTGAATTTGAGAGGTCCAAGAGGTACTCCAAAACCTTATCTGGTGGGCAGGAAAAGGGATTCAAAGAGGACTGTGCACACCAGAGCGAAAAACGCTTCCACTTGGCTGTGTAAGTTTTCCAAGTGGCTGGCTTCCGTGCAGCCAGAAGAATATCTGAAACCCTTCGAGAGACATTGAACCGGTTTACTTCTACCTCTTTAGGAGCCAAGCATGAAGGTGAAGCAATCTCAGGTTGGGATGGACCACCAGTCCCTGAGTCAAAAGGTTCATCTGCAGAGGAAGTGGTCTTGGAGGGACTGCCAACATATTGTTGAGTAGTGGAAACCACAGCTGCCGAGGCCAAAAGGGAGCAATGAGAATCATCTTGTCCCCCTGGGATTCGAACTTGAGGAGTACCCTCTGAATTAGAGGAAGAGGCGGAAAGGCGGAAAGAAAGCGGTTTGTCCACCGCAGCCTGAACGCATCCTGACAGAAAATGCCAGGCCCTGGATTTCTGGAGCAGAAGAGAGGCAGTTTTGCGTTGAGTGGGGATGCAAACAAGGTCCAGGTCTGGAGTTCCCCACTCTTCGAATAGTGACTGAACTATGGTTGAGTCGAGAGACCACTCGTGAGGATCTGTCTCTGTTCTGCTGAGATGGTCTGCCAAGTTGTTCTGTACACCTGGCAGGTAGACCGCTTGAATTAGAGCCTCATGCTCCAAGCACCATTCCCATACCCTCATTGCTTCCCTGCATAAGGGGTAAGAATGAGCACCGCCCTGCTTGTTGATGTAATACATCACTGCTTTGTTGTCCGTTTGAAGGAGAATGTTCTTGTGACAGAGAATGTCCTTCAATGCTCGGACCGCATAAAGGACGGCTCTCATTTCCAGAATGCTTATGTGAAGCTGGGACTCAAGTTGAGTCCACACACCTTGAGTGTGGAGAGCCTGACAGTGAGCACCCCACACCATTAGGGATGCGTCTGTGGTAATGGAGATTTGATGGTCCAGAGGAGCAAAGGGATATCCTTCCAGGAGATTGCTCTCTTGAGACCACCAGGTGAATGACCTCTTTAAAGGTTCTGTCACCTTGAAGAGATAGGACTGCGGGTGAGTGGTTGGGGACCACTGAGTACTGAGCATCCACTGAGTGGTTCTCATGTGCAGATGTCCTAGGGGTACAGTGAACACTGAGGATGCCATGAGGCCTAGCATCCGCTGCATCGAGAGAGCTGTAACTGAGCTGTTCTCCCCGATGTGATGGGCCATTTGAAGGATATCGTCCCTTCTGTCTTCTGGAAGAAAAGCCTTCGCACAGGATGTGTCCAGAAGAGTCCCTATAAAAAGGAGCCTCTGGGAGGGCTGCAGTTGCGATTTGTTGAGGTTCAGCAGAACTACCATTGACATAAGGAGGCGAGAGGCCGTCTCTACGGCGTCCAGAGTCCCTTGCCTGGAAGGACTTGCTAGAAGCCAATCGTCCAGATAAGGGAACACCTGTATTCCGACCTTTCTGAGGTGCACTGCGAGAACTGCACAACACTTTAGTAAAAACTTGCGGCGCTGAGGATAGCCCAAAGGGCAGGACTCTGAACTGATAATGTTGTCCCAGAGCCACAAACCTCAGGAATTTGTGATGCCTCGGGTGAATAGGAATGTGCTGGTAAGCATCCTGCATGTCCAGGGAGGCTGGCCAGTCGTGTTGATGAAGCAAAGGTAACAGGGTTCCCAGAGAAATCATTTTGAATTTCTCCTTGGGGAGAAATTTTTTAGCTTTCTGAGATCTAGAATGGGGCGCATTCCCTGGACTTCTTTGGAACCAGAAAGTAATGGGAGTAGAACCCGTGTTTCATTGATGCAGCGGCACCACTTCTACTGCCCTGTTGTTCAGAAGGCCCTGAATCTCGGCGGCGAGGTCTGACTGAAGGATTGACTGCCTGGGTTGCCGTTTGGGAGGACAAACCGGAGGGGTCTCCACAAGATTGAGTGAATACCGCGACTTATCCAAGGACCCATTTGTCTGGAGGTTATGGACTTCCACTGGTTGTAGAAGTGCATCAGACGACCTCCCACCGGAGAGGAAAAGTCCACCTTGGGCAGCTGAGATGGGACTTGCAAAGCACTATAAGGCAGCTCTGGGCGCTTTGGGCCCTTGCGCTTTCTGTTGCATCTTCTTTTGAGGTTGGGCAGGTTGGTTTTTATGGAAACCTCCTCTGCCTCTGCCTCGAAAGGACTGACGATTATGAAACTGATGTTTATTGACATTCCCTCGAGAGGGGGCAGGAGAGGTCGAGCCAACTTAATGGATGACCTAGTCTTTTGTGTAGCTTCTAGAGCTTGCTCTACCTGAGGACCAAAAAGAAATACACCATCAAAGGGCAACGCCATTACCTGCTGCTGCACGTCATCTGTGAAGCCCAAAGTGCGCAGTCAGGAATGACGGCGGGTACAAATACCAGCAGCCGCTGAATGGGAAGCAGTGTCGAAAGCATCCATGGCTGCTTTAACCTGCTGGTTGTTAGATTCAATACCTCTGGTAATGGTCTGAAGAAGCTCTGGCTTTGAATCCGATTCCGGCAGAGCTTCAACAATTTGCTTGATAGAATGCCACAGGATATATTCATACTGGGAGAAATAGCCCTGGTAACTGGCAATACGCATACTTAGGGTAGAAGCAGCAAAGACTCTCTTACCTAAGGTGTCTATCTTACGAGATTCTTTGTTAATAGGTCGAGCTGTAGTAGTTTGAGGAAGAACGACCTTATCATTCTCTGCCAGGACTACAATAGGATCCGCAAAGGCTTGAGATGCCAAAATGGGACGATCCTTGGGGGCTGAATATTTCCTATCTATGGATTTAGCCACTGAAGGGGTGAGAGCAGGATTATTCCATACCATGTGAGACAGCATCTCGAAGGAAGGCTGAACCGGAGGAGTCAAATCCGTAGGGATCTCCGGGGTATGAAGGTATTGGAGTCTTAGCAATTTCCCAGGATCAATGTCTGTAGTCTAGAGAGAAAGAGTGGAACTCAGATTTTTTAGCAGAGACTTAAAGGACAGGTCCTCGACCACAGGCTCTGTAGCAGTAACAGATCCTGCTTCGTCCACTTCATCACCCAACCGCAGGTCTGGGTCAGGCTCAATGTCATCTCCTGACAGTCCAGGAAGGACTGTATGGACAGGAAAGGAATGAAAATCAGAAGAGTGGTAAGAAGGAAAAGAGTGAAAGGAGGAGTCCTGAAAGGCAGAGGAACCCCCGAGAGCCCCCAGCACCGAGGAGATGCACGGCACTGAGAACGATGCCGAGGGACCAAGAGGCACTGAAAACTACGCTGAGGGACCATGCAGCACTGAAAATGATGCTGAGGACCCGCACGGCACCGAGGACGGTGCCGCGATGCCGCACGGCACCGAGAAGCTGCACAGCACCGAGAACGGCACCGAGAAGCCGCATGGCACCAAGGACGGCGCCGAGCGCACCAATGCCAAGGGCACCGAAAACACCCCCAGACTCAAAAAAACAGGTTTTGAAGGAAGAAGAGCAGGAGATAAGGGCATCGGTGTGGCCCCCTGCGCCGTAGCCATGTGAGGGGGAACACCTAAGCGTGAGTCGACGGCACCGAATAAGGTACTGCGCGACCAGGAAAGTCCAACCACCCTACCTGGTCTCCCAATAAGCCCGAAGGCCCGTGAGTGACCGAGCCAGGTAGCTGAACCAACCTCCGAGCCCATTGCTCCATAAGAGCGGCCCACTGATGAAACTGCTCATCTGAAGACCTACCTGCGGGCGGGGTAGGGCTCCGATGTTGAAGCCATTGGCTACCAGAAGCAGAGGTTGGCAACTCCGAAGGAGGAGACCGGCAACTAGCCCCGATAACCCGAACGCCCACGCACAGACATATCAGAGGCGACCGAGTGATGCCTTCTTTAGACCTGTGGGTCAAGAAGAGCTCGAGGCCGAACGGTGCGAGAATGCGACCGCTTATTTTATAAGCTCACGGGGACCGCCCATCCCCCTGGGCATTGGACTGACCGTTGTCAGACCCCCCTTCCGGCGAAGGCAGTGGACCAGACCCAGCCCGACTGACTGAACAGCTTTCATACAAAGTCTCCCTACCGTCACTTGACCTGCTCATGGTCGACTCCGTCAAAGTAGGCAGAGACTTCTTTGTTGTTAAAATAAGAATAAACTAAGCGATACTTTATCGAGATAATACTACAAAATAACAAAAACTGAAAACTATGCTGCTAGTTTGAAGTTTGACTCCCGGCAGGCGAGCGACGTCGTCACTGAAGCGCACTCAACGGCGGGAAAAAAGGAACTGAGGCAGTTGGAGGGTCGACGCCAAGATAGTCATTACCGCGCGAGCTGAGGCTCGTGGTGCCATTCCTCGCGGCCCCATCTCTGGCGCCGACCCTCCAGCAAAAAGTTTGCTCCCGATGGGTCCTAGTGCCTCCGGCGCAGATCCCAATAGTGTGAATGAGTGGTGGAGACTTATGTCCTGGAAGATCTGCCCTGGTAGCTGGCAATACGCATGCCCAGGGTGGATGCAGCAAAGACTCTCTTACCTAAAGTATCTATTATATGAGATTCTTTGTTTATAGGTTGAGCCATAGTAGTCTGAGGAAGGACGACCTTATTCTCTGCCAAGACTACAATAGGGTCCACAAAGGCTTGAGAGGCCAAAATGGGTCGATCCTTGGGAGCAGCATACTTCCTATCTATGGACTTAGCCACAGAAGGAATAAGAGCAGGATTATTCCACACCATTTGAGAAAGCATCTTAAAGGACGGCTGCACCGAGGGAGTTAAATCAGTCAGTGTCAGTGGCTCAGTAGGTAGCACACTCGCCTCTGAGGCCGGGAGATCAGAGGGCTGTGGGTTCAGTTCCCACATCTGGCACTTGGGTTAATATCCCAGTACTGACACTGTAGTGCAGCATGAGAGTGGTGCAGCAGTTCTGAGGTGCCATCTTTTGGATGAGACGTTAAACCGAGGTCCCATCTGCCTGGATTGGTGGTAGTTCAGGTGGATGTTAAACATCCCATGGCACTTATCGAAAAGAGTAGGGGAATTTCCCCAGTGTCCTGCCCAAATTTCTCTCATTTCACTAAAAAAATACCACCAACAGTTTAATCTGGTTCAAGGTCAGCTGGCATTCATCTGTATCCCCCTTCCCAGGTCGTGCCTGAAAAGAAAAAATTACTCACCTTAGTAATGTTGTTTCTTCTAATGGAGTCTTGCTATATTATGACAACTGCAGTATGACCGCAGGTTAGAACTGCTCCGGAGGTGAAATAGTTAACTTCCATGCAAGGCATGGAATCTCTGAGCGCGAGCTCAGTTAAGAAGCTCTGTCTGCATGCTTTCAAACCCAAACCGTCAGAATTTACGAGCTAAAACTCACTAATGTTCTGTGTGGAAGCTGTAAACCTACACTAGCCAACTGACTACTACCCTAACAAACACACTTGTTGGTCTCGAAAAAAGACTCAAGTCAAGAGACCCAATAATGAAATAAAACACACTCACCCTAGGGAGGGTGAAACAAAAACAACAAAGTGGCAAGAAAAACAGAATGCCAGCACTGTGATGCCCACCCACAGCGCAAAAACGAGGTTCTGAGAGGGGCAGGCAGGGAAGGAGGTCATAATATAGCAAGACTCCATTAGAAGAAACATTACTAAGGTGAGTAATTTTTTCTTCAAACAACATGAAGTCTTGCTATATTATGACAATTGCAGACTACACAGCAGTACCCCCATGGAGGAGGGACAGAACCTACTTAGGGAAAAGGCTCTGAAGGACAGCTGTGCCAAACTGAGCATCACTCCTAGCTTGGATGTCCAAGGAATAATGCTTGGTAAAAGTGTGAACCGTTTTCCAGGTAGCTGCTTGACATATCTCTAGAATGGGGATGTCTCTGGCAGCAGCCAGAGAAGCAGCTGTACCTCTGGTAGAATGAGCCCTCAGGCTTGAGGGGGGAGTCTTACCCAACTTTTCATAACAGAATTGGATACAAGAGACAATCCACCTGGGAATGGATCTTTTAGTGGCAGGTTTCCCCTTCCCAACCTCACCATACGTGAGGAACAGTTGGAGGGAGTCAAACCTGTGACCCTTGGTACGCTCTATGTAGTAGCTAAGGGCCCTCTTTACATCTAAGCTGTGCAGCCTTCTCTCACCAGAGGAAGAATGGTCAGTGAAGTAAACAGGGAGAGAAATAGATTAAGGTGGAAATCCGAAACCACCTTAGGCAGGAACTTTCTATTAGTCCGAAGGACTACCTTATCTCTGTGGAAGGAGATAAAGTCTGGCTCCACTGACAATGCTTGTAATTCACTTATGCGTCTGGCAGAGGTGATAGCCACCAAAAACAGTTTTCCAAGTCAGGAACTTAAGCTCAGCTGAAGACAAGGGCTCGAAAGGAGGTTGCATGAGATGAGCAATGCAAACATTGAGGTCCCAGGCAGGGGCAGGGTCCCTGAATGGAGGGTTAGTGTGAAGCAAACCCTTAAAAAACCTGGTAAATACAGGGTGAGATGAAAGAGGAGAGGGTTTACCTGCTGAAAGAAAAGCAGAGACAGCTGCCAAATGTACCTTCAGAGTAGCTGGTCTCAGCCCTAAAGTGTTTAGATGGACCATATAATCTAGGACTGTGGGTAAATCAGCAGTGTCTGGGGGAATACTCTTTTCCGAGCACCATATGGAAAATCTTTTCCATTTGGAATTATAAGTAGCTCTGGTAGAAGGCTTCCTAGAAGCCCTGAGTATATCCATTACACCTTGAGAGAGGTGTAGGCCCGCTAATTCTAGCTCTTCAAGAACCAGGCCTTGAGATTGAGAGACTTGAGATTCGGGTACCAAACCCTTCCCTGGGCACATGTTAACAAATTGTGATTCTTGAGAAGGCACAGGAGAGGATGGACTGTTAAGGACAGGAGGAGCGGATACCAGGGTTGCCTGGCCCAATCCGGGGCAATCAGAATGACCCTGCAGGATTGGGCTCTGATTTTGACTAGCACTTTGAACAGGAGAAGGAAAGGAGGGAATGCATAGAGGAAATGGAAATTACGTACTTACCATAATTACTGATCTTCTTGGACAGTCTCCATCACTCATTCACACTAGTGGGGATAGCGCCGGAGGCGCTAGGACCAAGCGGGAGCCAAAAATTTTCAGAAGGGCTGGCGCCGAGGTAGGACCACGCACACGCGGCACCGTGAGACTGACTCGCGCCTATATAGGCTATCTCGGCGTCGACCCTCCAACCGCCTCAGTACCTTTTCGACCAAGGAGGTGCAGCGTAACTAATGAGAATAACTCATTCTGAGTGTCTGGGCCTGAGAGGGCCCAGATGGCCTTTGTAAGAAAGGTCAAAGAACAATGTCTTCACAGTCTGAACCATAGGCCATGAAGACCAGGAAAGAAAACGAGAGAACCCAGGGATGGTAGGGTAGAATGAGTGATGGAGACTGTCCAAGAAGATCAATAATTATGGTAAGTACGTAATTTCCATATCTTCCTGGACTAAGTCTCCATCACTCATTCACACTAGTGGGAGAGTACCAAGCTAAAATCAACAACCCTGAGTAGGGTGGTAGGAGATAGGGTTCACTCGGAAAGGACAGCCAAGGACTGTCCTGTTAATAAAAAGAGCTGTCTTGTAAGAGCATCTATAACATAGTGTCTACAAGATAAACGCTTGAGTTGTAACTCGTCACCTTGCCGACAACTACAATGGGCAAAAAATTAAAGTCTGCCAGGCAGCTGCAACTATTCTAGGAGAGCGGCAAGAACCTGGCCTCACGATTTGATCTAGGACCAAAATTAACAGTGTCAAAGACATGCACTAATCTAATGTAAAAGACCTCAGGAGCTGCAAGAGCCGGAGGTAAAGTGTACAGGTTCAGAGTAGTATGACTGTGAATATTTGCAAAGCTACCTTAGAAAGAACCTACTTGACCAAGGGTCCAGAAAGAAGCATGTCATCTGTTAAGCTGGAGCAAACATGGAAGTAGGAATATAAGTTCCGACTTGCTGAAGAGTCACTTCTGTTGCTGCAAGGCTCTGATCAGGAGAAGAAAGCCTGATTAAAAAACAAAAAGGGGACTAACAGACTGGTTAGATGCCTAGGTTTTGGAAATATCTCAGAATAAGAGAAATTCTCTTAGAGAAAAGAGGTGAGCTATACCACTACTGGATCGGAATGCCCCCTGGGGTAGAAGAAAACATGTACCCTTTACTGAGGTTTAGAGAGACCGACTCCAGGGTTGAGGTGAACCCGATCAGATCCAAGCGTGGTATCAGGAAATTCCAACTAGGCCCTGTGCTGTGATAATTCTGACCCCCTTTTTTTTAAATATCATTAGTCCGAGCCTGACAAGGTTGCTGGCTGCTATTTGGCAAGTATTGCCTGATACAGAAATGACAAGGATGTCATCCCTCTGAGGAGCAGGAGGAGCCTGAAGATCCATAACTGAAACCCTGACTGGACTAATAATAGCTAGACAGATGTTAACTACCTGTGGCTAAGCAGCCACCAGAGGGGCAGTATCAAAAAAATGGGCTGTATACCCCTATCAAAGGAGCGGGACAGTCTGTGCAGCTCCCGATCATAGAATTAAAATGTTCCAAAGAGTGTAATTGTCTTGACCACTGAAAAGTCTAGACGCAGAGGTATATAGTCCACAGATCCAGTCTGAACACTATGGTGGACCCCATAAATGAGGAACTACTAAAAGAGCTTGCATCACAGACTCTGATGATAGAGAGGCTGCTCAGTATATAAAATGAGTCATCCGCTGTATCACTGACCAGAAGGACAGGGAAAGACTCATCCAGATGCCTTTCTACCACAGAAGGACCCCAAAAGAGGTCCTCGGTTAGAGCCACTAGAGACTCCGCCACCAGGAAGGGGTGTCGAGGAGCTTGGCACCAGTGAGGGGGCTGAGAAAGTGCTGAGCGGAATGAGAGATTCCACTGACAGAAACAGAACAGAACAGTCCCATCAGCGAAAAATCGCTGGATAAGGATCTGATGCAGACCGCCACCCACTAAAATGTGTGGAAATAATCCCAGAATAGAATTCATTCCATGGAACATCCCAACACAAGTCCTGCGGAAGAGAGGTCTGCAAACACAGATCTTTCCCTAGTTCTGTCAGACAGCACCAACTGGCACCCCTACGGCACTAGCATCACTCCTGGCACAGGAAGGCACCAAGCAGTAACCATGCCAACCTGAGAGACACCAGAGGCACCCACAGCAGAACCCGCAGATATCCTTGGTACCAATGGCAGCAATGGCACCCATGGTACCCATGGCACCCGTGGGTGCCAGGTGCCACCAGCGGGTGCTAGGTGCCACCACGGGTGCCAGGCACCACCGAGCACCCACGGTGCAGGCGTCACCCGGCGTGCACCCGCGGTACACAGTGCTACCCATGGCGCCACCCGCTGGTGCCTGGTGCCGCCCAGCGAACTCGCTGGTGCCCGCAGCACCCACGAAAGTGCCCGCGGGCATCAATGGCACTGTGAGACACCCACAGCACCGCTAGCAGCGCCGACAAAGAAGCACCCACGGCGCCGAGCACAGCGTGAGCCACAAAGCCGACCCACGGCACCGAGCATGGCGCCGACTGCAGCACAGAGCACGGCGCCAAACACGGAGCAGAGCATGGCACCGGCGTGCCACAGCGCTGACTGTAAAGACAGAGCACTGCGCCGGCACGGCACCGCGTTGCTGGAGCCGAGCACAGCACCGAGCCACGGTGCCGACTGCATCCAGTACAGCACCAAGCACGGCACCGAGCCACAGCGCCGACCCAAACACCAGCGGTGCCGCCTATGGCACCCATGCCAAACCAGGGGCATGGCACCAGACCTGTGGCACCACCATGTTGGGCACAACGCCAGGAAACACCATGGAAAGAAGAGGTGCCTGTGGCGGCCCCTGCATGGAAAGGAAGAGGGGGGTAGGCACGAGGGGCTGACAAGATGGCGAAGGCACCAAGAGGGCACCGCGCTCATTCAGATCCAATTGACCCGGCTCCAGTCCAATGGCTCCGAGGCCCGGAGGCCCAGAAACCAGGAACACAACCAGGAAAAAGGAGTCAAACCCCTGCTCCACAGGAGCGGCCCAGAGGTGG
Organism: Neoceratodus forsteri; assembly: GCA_016271365.2. Taxonomy (NCBI): domain Eukaryota; kingdom Metazoa; phylum Chordata; order Ceratodontiformes; family Ceratodontidae; genus Neoceratodus; species Neoceratodus forsteri. Next base: position 1,406,056,257 of record CM057450.1, read on the forward strand.
AACTGCTCACCAGAACTCCAACGAGGACAGAGATGGAGTCCGGAGTCGAGAAAAGCAGCTGCTAGAGCGGCAAGGGGAACCCACAAAAGTCAGTTCAGGCCTATGCCCCTACCAACGAACAATCCTCGCAGACATACCAACGGGCAACCTCAAGCGGCACCGATTCTTCTTCCCAAATGAAGAAGAGCTCGAGGCTAAGCGGAGCCAGATCCGCAGCTTCGGTCGTGACTGTCCTCCCGCTGAGCACAGGACTGTCTGTAGTCAGACCCCGCCTGCTACTTAAGGGTGGCGGACCGGGCACAGCCCCTCTGTCATAACAACTTTCAAACGAAGTCTTCCTACCGTCACCGCTACCGTCTAAGGATGACTCCGTGGATGGCAGGAAAGAATTTCTTCATAATCTTCTTATTCGTAAAATAAAAAATTACTACTAAATAGTTAAATTAAAACTTTTAAATTAAACACTAAAAGCTGCTGTCGTATAGACGAAAACGTTGACTCCGGCAGACGAGTGACGTCGACATCCAAGCGCACTCGACGGCGGGAGAAAAGGAACTGAGGTGGTTGGAGGGTCGACGCCGAGATAGCCTATACAGGTGCGAGTCAGTCTCGTGGTGCCGTGCGTGCGTGGTCCTACCTTGGCGCCGGCCCTTCTGAAAATTTTAGGCTCCGGCTTGGTCCTAGCGCCTCTGGCGCTATCCCCACTAGTGTGAATGAGTGATGGAGACTTAGTCCAGGAAGATCTTCCCTTCCTAGCTGAGGGCTAAGGCGTCCAGAGGGACTGAGCCCAAGACTGGAAGCCTGCAGCAAAAGAGAGGAAGTTGGTGATTGTCTGTAGCTGCAAAGAGATCTATTTGAGGGGTGCCCCATTTGGCAAATACCACTCCCAGAACCAGGGGATCCAGGGACCACTTGTGATGGCCCTAAGAGATCCTGCTGAGAGCATCTGCCAAGACATTGTCTTTGCCTGGGAGGTGAACTGCCGAAAGGGAGGTGTTCAGGGAGTATGCCAGAGACCACAACTTCATGGCTTTGGTGCACAAGGCCGTAGACCGAGTGCCCCCCTGCTTGTTGATGTACCACATTGTAGTGGTGGTGTCTGTTCTGACCTGCACAGTGTTGTTCTGAACAGATTCTGAGAAAGCTTGAAGTGCTAGAAAAACTGCTCTGAGCTCCAACAGGTTGATGTGGAGCAGAGATTCCTGTGGGGACCACAGTCCCTGGGTAGTGAGGTCTCCCATGTGGGCCCCCCTCCCCAAGAGGGATGCATCTGTAAGGATTAATGAGTAAGGCTGAGTGACAAAGGAAACCTTGTCTCAGATTGCTCTGATCCTGCCACCACTGAAGGGCTTGGATCAGGGTTCGAGTAACTGGGATCAGTTTGGTAAGAGGACCCTTTCTTTGAGACCAAAAGGCCCTCAGATGGAACTGAATGTCTCTCATTTGAAACCTTGCTCCTTGCACTACTGCTGTGGAAGCAGCCATGTGCCCTAGGAGCTGGAGAAAATGCCTTGCTGGTCGAGAGACCTGCAGGGTGAATGAAGAGGCCAGGGAGACAAGGGCGTTTGCCCTGTCTAGGGGGCGGAAGGCCCTGGCTTCCTGGGTATTCAGCTCTGCGCCTACGAAGGTTAGGAGCTGGACAGGCTCCAGTACTGACTGAGAGGTTCAGAAGGAAACCTAGTGACGTAAGCAGTTGCTGGGTTATCTGAAGATGTAGGTTGACCTGATCAGGGGATTGACCTACAATGAGCCAATCATCCGAATAAGGAAAGATGTAAATCTTTTGCCTTCTTAGGCAAGCTACTGCTACTGCCAGGCACTTGGTAATACCCTTGGAGCCGAAGTGAGTCCGAAAGGCGTTGCCCTGAACAGGCAATGGCCTGAAGGCAGCTGGAACCTGAGGTACTTTCAGTGGGAGCTTCTGATGAGAATATGGAAGTAAGCATCCTTGAGGTCCAGAGATGCTAGCCAGTCCCCTGGCCGTAGGGAAGGTAAAATAATTGCCAGAGTCACCATTTTGAACTTTGGTTTTAAAAGGTGCTTGTTTAGGTATCTGAGATCCAGGATGGGCCGCCATTCTCCTGTCTTTTTTGGGGTAAGGAAGTACCTGGAGTACAACCCTTTGCCCTGATGTAGGGGTGGAACCCTTTCCATGGCTCTGAGAGCGAGGAGGGTGGAGACCTCTGACTCTAAGGCGAGTGCCTTGATGGAGATGCAGGAGGAAAAGATCTGGTCCTCAGCTTTGGAAATTTTTTGAAGCTGAGGACCAGTCCCTGGCTACTACTTCCAGGACCCACTAGTCTGATGTGAGACTTCCAGTCCTGGACAAAGTAAGCCAGCCTGCCCCCACCGTAGGAGAGAAGCGGCCCTGGCTACCCCATCAGGGTGCCTGCTTGGCAGGGGCTTTGGGCTGAGGAGGAAGCAGGCCTGCATGAACCCCTCTGCCTTCCTCTAAAGAATCCTCTGAGTAAAGGAGGAGATGAGGCTTGAGCCTGATAAAGGCCTATGAAAGGCCTGACTCTGCCCCTGGGGGCTGCTTCTGAGGAGTGGCCTGCCTTCTTTGGCCTGTGCACTCTGATAGGTGGTCCTATATTCATCCATTTTCTTCATATAATTCTCTGTTGGCTCCCCAAAGAATTGCCAATCACAGGAAAGTCAATGGCTTTTGACTGGTATCCTGTGACAATGTGGTGCATCTGAGCCAGGCCATTCTGCGAAGAGCCACAGAAGTAGCCATAACTCTAGAAGATACATCAATAGAGTCCACCGAGCATGAAATTGCATTTTGATGCCTCGATACCATCTAAAGCTACTCTGTTCCAGATCCCTGGCAAACTTGTCAGGAGTTGTTTGACTAGAGCCAGCACAGTATCCCATCTGATTTCTGGTATCTGGCAGCATAAGCCATGTAATTTGCTTGTCTGAGTCCCAAGGATGCTGCCATGTACTGTTTCTTTGCCATAGCATCCTTCTTCCTGGAATCCTTTTCAGGAGGATGGAAGCTAGGGGATATTTGCCTTGTCACAGGCTGCAGTCTGCACCACACCCACATGGCTGCATTGCTGTGTGAGAAATTCTATGTCAGAACCTGATAAAGTATACCTTCTGTCCATCCTTTTATCCACAGGAGGTATAGAATGAGGAGTTTTAAAACTTTACTGTCTGTTTCCTGAAAGATTTATGAAGGGAATAGACAGTCTCTTAGATTCGGGAATATCCATCATTTCCACATAATCAGGCTCTTCCTGATCATCCACAGCTTCCTCCACAGGAAGCTGAAGAGTTCAGCAACCTTCTTGTAAAAATGAAATGAGCAGGGACTCAGAAAGCCTGGGGAACCCTAAAGGTCTGTCTGGAGAGGTATCTGGCTCAATAGGAGCATCCAGATCCTCCAGACCATAATTACTCTTCATCCTCCCCAAAATGGTTCATAAAATTCCTCAAAATTATAATCTTGAACTGATGGGAGTTGGTGAACCGAACGTCTCCCAGATGGGGACAATTGAGGAACCGGGAAAGAGACTGGACAATTCAGTATTGCTTTGGCATCTCTTCAGCTGTTGGAGAAAAACTTTTCCACAGCAGCCGTCTTTCTAGTCCTTTTGCAGGAACTGGCTCCTCAGAGCCAGCTTTCTTCGCTTGCCTGAGGAAGTAAGGCCCTGGTCAGAGGGCACTCCTCAGGTTCGGGTTGGCACTGAACCAGGCTGGCCATCTGGGCCAGCGGACTTTGGCCTCTCTTTCCTGAGCCTACCAACTCTCTTTCAACGGTGGCAGCAGGAAATTCCTGAAAATCTGGCAGTCTGAATCGAGGTGGTCAAACCCCAGGCAATAAACAGGTGGTGTGAGGTCAGCCTTGGCAAAGGCTTCCCCACAGACAACGCAGTGTTGAAACCCAGTGTGCCCGGTTTTCTTTGGGTTTCTCAGACATTATGCCAGCCTAACCAAAACTTGCCCATTTATGGCAATCCAATACAAGACTCTCCTATCGGATCCCAACTGTGTCACGGGTCGTGGAAAAAACGTAATTAAACTGCTTTTTGAGAGCCGATAGGAACCGGGAACCGCACTCTAAAAAGGACTAGTCACAGAATTCAATTGAAAATGCAACCTAATCGGTTCAAACCGAACCGATAAACCTTTTACAAGTTCCACACAGAAATCGTAAGAAAACCTATCTATTACTTACGTTACCACAGACAGAGCTTGAACCGAACGGTTGCGGTTAATTTTAATACTTTTAAACGTTTTAAACCGCGAAAATGAACCGAGCAAAAGGAGAAATCTCCGGAGCGACTGTTCAGTGAGGCGGAGTAAAGAATCTGACGGTTTGGGTTTGAAAGCATGCAGATAGAGCTTCCTTAACCGAGCTCACGCTCAAGATTCCATGCCTTGCATGGAAGTTAACTATTTCACCTCCGGAGCAGTTCTAACCTGTGGTCATACTGCAACTGTCATAATATAGCAAGACTTCATGTTGTTTGAATAGGCAGGATTTGTCTAGTGCACTTACTCGGACAACAAAATCTAAATAAATAAATAAATCTATAGGGATGTCTGGAACATGAAGGTACTGGAGTCTTAAAAGCTTCCAGGATCGAAATCAATAGTCTGAAGAGAAAGAGTGGAATTCACATTTTCAGCAGAGACTTAAATGACAGGTCCTCGACCACAGACTCTGCGGCAGGATTAGATCCAGTTCCTTCCACGTCATCACCCAGCCTAAGGTCTAGGTCAGGCTCAATATCATCTCCTGACAGCCCAGGAGGGACTGTATGTACAGGAGAGGAGTGAAAATCAGAAGGAAAATAGGAGGGAAAGGGGTTCGGAGTCAAGGAGCCCTGGAGACTGAAAGACGTCACACCAAATCTCGGCACCAAAGAAGAGCACGGCGCAGATAGAGCCCTTGGCACAGACAAGCCTCGACGGCCCCGAAAAGTCACATGGCACCGAGGATGGCATCGACAACCTCAATGGCGCTGAGGGTGGTGCCAGCAGGCGCATCGACATCGAGGATGGCGCCGAGCGACTCACTGAAGCAGACGGCGCCAAAACCAACGCAGGGCCCCGAAAACCAAGATTTGAGGCAAAAGAAGGAAAAGAAGCAGGAGAAAGAGGCATTGGTGTGGCCCCCTGCCCTGCAGCCATGTGAGGGGGAAAACACCTGAGCACAGAGTCGATGGCATCGAAGAAGGTGCTGCACAACTAGGGAAGCCCAACCACCCTATCCGACCACCTGAAGGGTCCGAGGGCCCCTGGGTGACCGGGCCAGGCAGCTGGACCAACCTCCGAGCCCACTGGACCATCAGAGTGGCCCACTGATGAAACTGCTCATCTGAAGCCCTACCAGAAGGCAGGGAAGGGCTCCGATGTCGAAGAGGTCGGGGACCGGAGACAGAAACCAGTGACTCTGGAGGAGACTGGCAACTGACCCCAATGACCGACCGTCGACGCGCAGACATACCAGAAGACAACCTCGAGTGATGCCTTCTCTTTCTGGACCTACGGGTTGAAGAAGAGCTCGAGGCCGAATGGTGCCTAGAGTGCAACCATTTTCTTTTACGCTTCGGGGGGGAAGCCCTTCCCCCCGGGCACTGGACTGTCCATTGTCAGACCCTCCTTCCAGAGAGGGCAGCGCACCAGACCCAGCTCGGCTGACTGAGCAACTTTCATACAAAGTCTCCCTACCATCACCTGACCCGCTCATGGTTGACTCCGACAATTAAGGCCGAGACTTCTTTCTTATAATAAATCATAGTAAGCGGTACTTTATTTCAAGAAATACTACAAAATAAAAAACTGAAAACTATGCTGCTAGTTTGAAGTTTAACTCCCGACGGGCGAGCGTTGTCACTGTAGCGCTCTCGACGGCAGGAAGAAAGGAACTGAGGTGGTTGGAGGGTCAATGCTGAGATGGTCATTGCTGCATGAGCTGAGGCTTGCGATGCCGCTCCTTGCGGCTCCATCTCTGGCGCGACCCTCCTACAAAAAGTTTGCTCCCGCTGGGTCCTAGCGCTTCGGGCGTAGATCCCATCAGTGTGAATGAGTGGTGGAGACTTTACGTCCAGAAAGATGGTGGGTTCTCCGGTAGGTGGAGGAAATCACCCTATGCCCGGCCAAGGGTGACAACCAGGAAAGACGCAGCCATGCCGTCCGCCTAATGCAGATCGCTGTCCCTACGACCCAGGAAGCTACCTCGCTGGCATCATAAGATGCCCTCACTTGGTGCCCTGCTAGCTCAAGGCCTTGTACAGATAGTGAATGCTGTCGTCTGGTTACTTCTGAATCAGGCAGGGAGGCTAGGAGCTGACCTAGCCGGGACCACAAGAATCTATCATAGGAAGCATAGTGGGCCTGATGAGCAGTAATCTACAAAAACAACAGTGCCGAGCAGAAGGTCCTCCTCCCCCAGAAGTCAAAATCCACAGAGTCTTGATCTGGGGGCCGGTCAGGGTGAAGGGCGCGAAGCCCATCGGGAGTGTCCAGTTGAGTCAGCCCTGACAGAGTGAGGCGTAAGACCTAGAGACTCCGGGGGGGGCACAATACCTCTGGCTCAGATCCCTAGGGACTGGGACTCTGGAAAGGGGTCGTTGCCAGAAACACAATGAAGCCTGCTGAAAAGGAGCCTGCCAGGAAGGCACCACAAGGGTGGCCGCACTGAAATCACCTAAGGCACACGTCAAATGCTACGGATTGTGCAGAGAAGTGGGTGCGGTGATACGCTAGTCATCCAACATCCTCGCGAGGAAACGTGGATACTCAGCGAGATCAGCAGCAGGGGAGATATGGACAGAAGGCTCCTCTTCTCAAGAAGAGGAAAATGAGGAAGCGGAAGACCTCGGCTATCTAGGGGCTGGCTGCTCAGGGGTAGCGTGGAACACCCGCCATCCAAGGCCCTGACATAAGCAGGGAAGTGAGCAGTCAGAGTCTCTGAATTGTTCCTAGGACAGAGGTCCTGAAGAACTAGGAATGCCTAGGAGAGCAGGAGATGGTGACAGAGGCATGGGGGCCAGATCCACAACAGAAGAGGAAAGTCCTCTGTCCTGGCAAGAGAGCCCAACCGGAAGTCTCCAAGGGAGGAGGAGTTCCAGAGAGCACAACAGCCGACAGCTGATCAACCATATTGGAACTGCCTAGACCATGCCCTGAAGTATACCCCCATGAGGGGTGATTGGAACCATGCGAGCCCCAAAGGAAGGTCCCTTCCTTCCAAAGACAAGGGCACTCTCGAGGAGACTGAGAAGGAAGGGCGGGGGTCCATGCTGCGACTCCTGCCCAAATCTGGGTGGGTCCCAGAGAAGGGTCACCTCCTCAAACCCTCGGACTCCAAGAGAGACCTCCACCTTGAGAACACCAGAATGGGCAGCTGAGAACCCTGGTTGGTCCACGAGACCACCACCCAGGGAGTAGCACCTTCCTTCCATGGGTGCCCTGGTCGGCCCTAAAGTTGGGTGATCTAGAAATACCACAGGTGGGGTGTCCCAACTGAGGGACAGAAAACCTCCAAGTCAAACTGCAAGGCAACAGTGGTCTGGACCACCGCCTGCTAGTCAGAACCCTGACCCTAGACTCTGGGACTACTGCCCGCCTCCTCAGAGGGAGGCTGGGTCCAGGCCGCAGAAGAGGCTACTGAGGTGCCCACGGGTTCTGCAAACTCCGAGGAGTCGGACAGTGAGTCCGAACCAGACCCGAGTCCACTCTGAAGAAGTGGGGGCCGAGGCCCAGTGCCAGACCAGCTGCGGGCACCTGCTCCTGTCCGGACTGAGGAGGTGCCAATCTGGGTATCCGCACAAGAGTCGGCGCGAACTCCCCATGGCACCATGAATGGCTCCCGGGAAGAGACGGCTCAAGAACGGCAGGAGAACCGAGTGCGCCATCCCCATAACGGAGCTGAATATGGAGCCGGGTCAGAATGTTGCCAACAGCCCTCTCGCGCGCCTTGAATGGTGCAAGAGTAAGAACGACACCTTCCACAGTTGAAGTCGGCACTGCAGAACTTCCCACGGCGCCATCATTGGCGTCGCGAACTGCACCGACAGCAGGAACAGCACCGAGTGGCGGACTGGTGCCGACCACGATGCCGTCATGGCCCATGGTGCTGAGGCCCAAAACGGCACTGAAGATCAGTGTTGAGGACGGTGCCAGCCCAGGCTCTCAAGCCTGAGGACATGACACCAGGGGAACCACCATCCCCGAAGGGGCGAATGCCAGAGCGGTGCATTCGCCCACCCTCTGAGAAGAGCGAACTGGGCCTCCTGCACCGCGGAAGAGGCTTCCGCCATGGCGAGGCTACTAGAGGTGCAAGCCCCCTCCTCCGCGGTCTGTATAGAACCAGAGGAAAGGCCGAGAGACCGTGGCTTGGCCTGATGAGTGTGCACCCATCCCCCGAAAGTTGGTGGAGCATGTCCAACTTTCCACGCACGCTGTTCAAGAACTCTATGATCTACAGAGAAACAGGCATCACATGAATCCGTGTTGTGAAGTGGGCCAAGACAAGTTAAACAACGATCATGCTGGTCAGTAAAGGAATATTTGCAGCTGCATGGGCACTGACACATGGGAGGCCGCCCCGCTTTCTGTGACTTTTTGGCCCCTGAACCAGACATGATCTACAGCAAATTAAAGTATAAACAGGCTCGACGTCGTTGTAACAAATAAAAAGAACAGTCTTACCAGTCAGTGGCATCGAGTAGGAGGCAAAACGGAACTAACAGGTAGGGACTGTCGTTGATGAACTGGCAGAATGAAAACTAGGCTAAAGTGCATAGTTCTTGACAGAAGAGCTCATCACGAGATGCGATCTCTATGGCGGGAGACGAAGAACTGGCGGGAGGGCGGGGTCGACGACACCTAACGGCCAACCCTCGAGCGCCATGCAGTGCGTCGTCCTAAGTGACTACAGAGCCTCAGTCCTTGGGCAGTTCTGAGGGAAGAGGAGAAGAATAGGAAGAAGAGGAAGAATCCTGTCCAAGTAAAATGGGGGCTACTGGTTTAAGATTTTCAATTCCCAGATGGGACTGAAGACAAGGCAGCAAAAATCCCACCAGTTGAGGGTCACGAGTCCAAGGTTAGACTACAGATCTTTATTGTTTTTAAGACAGACCTCTCTATTTATACAAAATATTTTTCAAGTAAGCCAGGTTCTAAGCCCACCGTTGTTCCCAGAAGAGAACTGACTTTGCTCAGAAGAGGAGTGAGACCTGACTGAGGGGTAGATACTAAAATCTGTAGCAGTACCCAAAGGGGTACAGACACAGTTCCTATTTCGAGGGAAATACGGAAAAGCTAAAGGAGGAAAGGCAAGAGAAAAACTTCTGTGAACTTTCTTAGACTGTATATGAAAAAGAACAGTTGTAGGGTGCATTCAGAGCACGAATACCCACTAACTGCGGGACACCCCGAAGAGGACCCCCTAACCAGGAGACACCCCAAGTATAAGAGAACCAGAGGAAGTTCCAGCAGAGGGTTAGGCGAAGGCCCTATTTACCATCCCCTGAATCGAGCACTCTGACTTCAGGGAAGGGAATGAGAGCTCTAAGGCATCGGAGGACAGAGTCCCCAAATGGCCTGAAGGAGGGGAAGGCGAACAGGGCAAAGGAGACGCCCAAGAAATGAGGTCCATGAGGGGAAGGTGGGCGGGGTTCAGTAATGAATGGTGAAGATACAAAAGATCATCAAGAAATGAAAATTACGTACCTACCGTAATTCTTGATCTTCTTGGAAGAGTCTCCACCACTCAGTCACACTATTGGTATTGGGATCTGCACCGGAGGCACCAGGACCCATCGAGGAGCAAACTTTTTGCTGGGGGTCGGCGACAGAGATGGCGCCCATGAGCCCTATTCGCGCGTAATGACTATCTCTGCGTCTACTCCCAAACCGCCCAGTACCTTTTACCAAGGAGGTGCAGCGTAATCAACCTAGAAGGTAGCTTGACCTAAAACCGGACATAAGATAGTCCGGACGACCCGCAAAAAGGGTCAACAAAGAAGTCTTCACGGCCTAAAGATTTGAGGAGTGAAGACCAACAAGAAGGTGAGCTCGGGGATGGAGGGTGGGCATGTGAATGAGTGGTGAGACTCGTCAAGAAGATCCACCATGCAGTAGCCTCGTAATTTTCATATCTTCCTGGACATAAGTCTCCACCACTCATTCACACTATTGGGAGAGTACCGAGTAATAATCCCCTGAGAGGGCGGCAGGAGAAACCAAGAGCTCACGTTTTAAGACAGAAGTCCATTAAGGATGGCCCTGCCAAAGGAAGAATGTCGCCTGGCATGGACATTAGTGCATAATGTAACGAAGTATGCACTGAGCTCCAGGTGGCTGCACTGCAGATGTCTGCAATGGGCACGTTGCGGATTTCCGCTAGGGATGCCACTACCGCTCTGGTAGAGTGAGCGTAAACTCTACCCTCCAACTTAACCTGCGCCATGGAATAGCAGTGACGAAGGCACGCCACTAGCCATGTTGAGATACATCTAATAGCAACAGGTTGACCCAGCCGGGCCTCACTGAAGGAAACGAACACTTGCTGGGCTTTACGAAAATCCTTGGTTCTAAGTAGAAACGCAAGGCCCTCTTAACATCCAGAGAATGAAGAGAGTGTTCCCCTTCATTTTGGAAGTCCGCAAAATAAGAGGGAAGGACCAAAGGTTGGTTAAGATGAAATTCTGACACAACCTTAGGAAGAAATTTAGGATGAGTACGAAGGACTACTTTGTCCTTATGGAACACAGTATACGGAGGGTCTGTGACCAGGGCATGTATCTCAGAGACCCTACAGGCTGAGGTAATGGCCACTAGGAAGGCAGTCTTCCAGGTGAGGAACTTTAGTTCACAGGTAGCTAGAGGCTCAAAGGGTTTCTGGGTGAGCATGTCTAGCACAAGATTAATGTCCCAGGCTGCAACCGGACGTCTTGTAGGGGTCTGGTGTGCAGAATGCCCTTAAGAAATCTCTTAACCATAGGTAACTGAGCCAGAGAAAGAAAAACGGGCTCAAGATACGCTGAAATGGCACTAAGGTGAACCTTAACTGTAGAGTACTGGAGACCTGAATTTGAGAGGTCCAAAAGGTACTCTAAAACTTTATCCGGAGGGCAGGAAAAGGGATTCAAAGAGGACTTTGCACACCAGAGGGAAAAACGCTTCCACTTAGCTGTGTAGGTTTTCCGAGTGGCTGGCTTCCGCGCAGCCAGAAGGATATCCGAAACTCTTCGAGAGACATTGAACCGATTTACTTCTACCTCTTCAGGAGCCAAGCGAAGGTGAAGAGATCTCAGATTGGGATGGACCACCGGTCCCTGAGTTAAAAGGTTCATCTGCAGGGGAAGTGGTCTCGGAGGAACTGCCAACATACTGTTGAGAAATGGAAACCACAGTTGTCGAAGCCAAAAGGGAGCAATGAGAATCATCTTGTCTCCCTGAGACTCGAATTGAGGAGCACTCTGAATTAGAGGAAGAGGCAGAAAGACGAAGAAAGCATTTTGTCCACCACAGCCTGAACGATCCTGACAAAAATGCCAGGCCCTGGATTTTGGAGCAGAAGAGAGGCAGTTTTACGTTGAGTGGGGACGCAAAAAGGTCCAGGTCCGGAGTTCCCCACTCTTCGAATAGTGACTGAACTATGGTTGAGTCGAGAGACCACTCGTGAGGATCTGTCTCTGTTCTGCTGAGACGGTCTTCCAAGTCGCTCTGTACACCTGGCAGGTAGATTGCTAGAATTAGAGCCTTGTGCTCCAAGCACCATTCCAGACCCTCATCACTTCTCTGCATAAGGGTAAGAATGAGCACCGCCTCTGCTTGTTGATGTAATACATCACTGCTTTGTTGTCCGCTTGGAGAATATTCTGTGACAGAGAATGTCCTTCAAAGCTCGGACCGCATAAAGGACGGCTCTCATTTCTAGGACATTTATGTGAAGCTGGACTCGAGCTGAGTCCACACACCCTGAGTGTGGAGAGCCTGACAGTGAGCTCCCACCCCATTAGTGAGGCGCCTGTGGTAATGGAGATCTGATGGTCCAGAGGGCAAAGGGTATCCTTGCAGGAGATTGTCCTCTTGAGACCACCAGGTGAGAGACTCCATAGGGTTCTGTCACCTTGATGAGATAGGGACTCGGGTGAATGGTTGGAGACCACTGAGTACTGAGCATCCACTTGGCGTGTTCTCATGTGCAAACGGGCCAGAGGTACAGTGAACACTGAGGATGCCATGAGGCCCAGCATCCATTGCATCGAGAGCGCTGTAACTGATCTGTTCTCTCCGGTGTAACGGGCCATCTGAAGGATATCGTTCCTTCTGTCCTCTGGGAGAAAAGCCTTCACACAGGATGTGTCCAGAAGGGTCCCTATGAAAAGGAGCCTCTGGGAGGGCTGCAGCTGTGATTTCTTGAGGTTCAGCAGGACTCCCATGGACGTAAGGAGGTGAGAGACTGTCTCTATGGCATCCAGAGTCCCTTGCCTGGAAGGACTTGCCAGAAGCCAATCGTCCAGATAAGGGAACACCTGTATTCCGAAGTTTGAGGTGCGCTGCAGAAATGAAAATTACGTATCTACCGTGAATTTTGATCTTCTTGGACGAGTCTCCACCACTCATTCACACTAGTGGGATTAGCGCTAGAGTACTAGGGACCCATCGGGAGCAAACTTTTGGCTGGAGGGTCGGCGAGAGAGGCGCCATGAGCGTGGCGAGCGAAGTAATGACTATCTCGGCGATGACCCTCCAACCGCCTCAGTACCTTTTTACCAAGGAGGTGCAGCGCAACTAACGTAAAGAGTAAATCTAATCTTAAAAAATGGACATAAGATAGTCCGGACGTCCGTGTAAGACGGGTCAGCAAAGAAGTCTTCACAGCCCAAAGATTTGAGGGAGTGAAGACCAACACACGGTGAGCTCGGGGGATGGAGGGTATGAGATGAGTGGTGGAGACTCGTCCAAGAAGATCAAGAATTACGGTAGCTACTGCACTTTCATATCTTCCTGACATAAGTCTCCACCACCATTCACACTAGTGGGAGAGTACCGTTGATAATCCCCAAAAGGGCGGCAGGGGAGCCAAAGCATACTGCCTAGGACAGAAGTCCATTAAGGATAGTTCTGCAAGGCGGAATGACGCCTGGCATGAACATCCAGTGCATAATGCTTAACGAAGGTATGCACCGAGCTCCAGGTGGCGGCGTTGCAGATATCCGCAATTGGGACATTGCGAATTTCCGCTAGGGATGCCGAAACTGCCCTAGTAGAGTGAGCGTACACTCTACCTTCTAATTTAACTTGAGCCATGGAATAGCAATGTCGAAGACATGCCACTAACCATGATGAGATGCATCTGATAGCGACAGGCTGACCCAGCCGGGTCTCGCTGAAGGAAACAAACAGTTGCTGAGTCTTGCGAAAATTTTTGGTTCTATCTAAGTAGAACACAAGGTCTCTCTTAACATCCAAGGAATGAAGAGACCGTCCCTTCATTTTGGAAGTTCGCTAAGTAAGAGGAAGCACCAGAGGTTGGTTCAGATGGAATTCTGACAACATTGGGAAGAAACTTAGGATGAGTAATGGAGAACTACCTTGTCCTTATGGAACACAGTATACAGGAGGGTCCATAACCAGGGCATGTATCTCAGAGACCCATGGGGCTGAGGTAATGGCCACTAGGAAGGCTGTCTTCCAGGTAAGAAATTTTAGCTCACAGGTAGCTAGGGGTCTGGAAGGCTTCCGAGTGAGCATGTCCAGCACAAGGTTAATGTCCCAGGCTGCAACCGGACGCTCTAACAGGGGTCTGGTAAGCAGAATTCTTAAGAAATCTCTTTACCATAGGTAACTGAGCCAGAGTCAGGAAGAAACCGGCTCATGGAACGCTGAAATGGCACTAAGGTGAACTTTGACCGTGGAGTACTGGAGACCTGAGTTTGATAGGTCTAAAAGGTACTCTAGAACCTTGTCTGGAGGACAGGAAAAGGGATTCCAAGAGGACTTTGCACACCAGAGAGAAAAACGTTTCCACTTGGAAGCGTAGGTTTTTCGGGTAGCTGGCTTCCGAGCAGCCAGAAGGATGTCTGAGACTCTACGAGAGATGTTGAACCGATTCACTTCTACCTCTTCAGGAGCCAAGCATGAAGGTGAAGTGACCTCAGGTTGGGATGGACCAACGAACCCTGAGTGAAAAGATTGATTTGCAAGGGAAGTGGTCTCAGAGAGGCTGCCGACATACTGTTGAGTAGAGGAAACCATAGTTGCCGAGGCCAGGAGGGAGCAATGAGAATCATCTTGGACCCCTGAGACTCGAACTTGAGGAGTACTCTCTGAATTAGAGGAAGCGGTGGAAAGGCGTAAAGAAAGCGTTTTGTCCACCGCAGCCTGAACGCATCCTGACAGAAAATGCCAGGCCCTGGATTTCTGGAGCAGAAGAGAGGCAGTTTTGTGTTGAGTGGGGATGCAAAAAGGTCCAGGTCTGGAGTCCCACACTCTTCGAACAGTGACCGAAGCAACGGCTGGATCGAGAGACCACCGTGAGGGTCTGCCTCTGTTCTGCTGAGGAGATCTGCTAAGTTGTTTGGTACACCTGGCAGATATACCGCTGAATTAGAGATTTGTGCCCAAGCACCACTCCCACACTCTCATTGCTTCCTGCAAAGGGATAAGAATGAGCACCGCCTGCTTGTTGATGTAATACATCACAGCTTTGTTGTCCGCTTGAAGGAGAATGTTCTTGTGGCAAAGAATGTCCTTCAACGCCGGATTGCACTAGAGGACTGCTCTCATCTCCAGGACATTTATGGGAGCTGAGCTTAGAGCTGAGTCCATACACCTTGAGTGTGAGAGAGGACAGTGAGCTCCCATCCCATTAGTGATGCGCCTGTGGTGATGGAGATCTGATGATCCGGAGGAGCAAAGTGAATCCTTCCAGAAGATTGCTCTCTGAGACTACCAGGCGAGAGACCTTCTGAGGGGCTCCGCCACTTTGATGGGATAAGACTGGGGTGAGAGGTCGGTGACCACTGAGCGGAGAGCATCCATTGGGTGGTCTCATGTGAACCGAGCTAGGGTACAGTGAACACTGAGGACGCCATGAGACTCAACATGCATTGCATCGAGAGAGCTGGACCGATTGGTTCTTCCCGCGTAACGGGCCATCTGAAGGATATCGAGTCTTCTGTCCTCTGGAAGGAAAGCCTCGTGAAGAGGTGTCCAGAAGAGTCCCTATGAAAAGGAGCTCTGGGAGGGCTGCAGTTGTGACTTCTTCAGATTCAGCAGAACTCCCATGGACGCAGAAGGCGAGAAGCCGTTTGCACGGCTTCCAGAGTCCCTTGGCTGGAAGGGCTTGCTAGGAGCCAATCGTCTAGGTATGGAAACACTCGGAGTCCGAGCTTCCTGAGATGCGCTGCGAGAACTGCACAACACTTTGTAAAAACTCGCGGCGCCGAGGACAGCCCAAAAGGCAGGACTCTGAACTGATAATGCTGACCCAGAGCTACAAACCTCAGAAATTTGCGATGGGTCGGGAGGATGGGGATATGCTGGTAAGCGTCCTGCATAACCAGGGAGGCCAGCCAGTCGTGCTGATGTAGCAAAGGTAACAGGGTACCTAGGGAAATCATTTTGAATTTCTCCTTGGGGAGGAATTTGTTTAACTTTCTGAGGTCTAGAATGGGGCGATCCCCAGATTTCTTTGGAACCAGAAAATAATGGGAGTAGAACCTGTGTTTCATGATGCGGGGCACCAGTTCTATTGCCCTGTTGTTTAGAAGGCCCCTAATCTCAAGTGTAAGGAGGTTCGATTGAGAGGTCGCAACCTGGGTTGTCGCCTGGGAGGACAATTCGGGGGTTTCCAAGAAATTGAGAGAATAACCCTCGCGAATTATCCGAAGGACCCATTTGTCCGAAGTTATGGACTTCCACTGGTTGTAGAAGTACATCAGACGACCTCCCACCGGAGGAGAAAGTTCCACCTCGGGCAGTGTGGATGGAACTTGGGCCCGCAATTCATAAGGTAGCGCTGGGGGCTTTAGGCCCCTGCGCTTTCTGCTGCGTTTTCTTTTGAGGTTGGGCAGGTTGGCTTTTATGGAAGCTTCCTCTGCCTCTAAAGGACTGACGAGTAAGAAACTGACGTTTGCCTACATGACCCCGAGAGGGGGTAGGCGGAGGTCTAGCCAACTTAATGGCCGATCTAGTCTTCTGAGTGGCCTCTAAGGCCTGCTCTACCTGAGGACCGAAAAGATAGGAGCCATCAAAGGGCAGCGCCATTACCTGCTGCTGAGCATCATTCGTAAAGACGGAAGTACGCAGCCAGGAATGGCGTCGAGTTACAAATACCTGCGGCTGCTGAGCGAGAAGCAGTGTCGAAAGCGTCCATGGCGGCTTTGACCTGTTGGTTATTGGACTCAATACCTCTGGTAACGGTTAGAAGGAGCTCTGACTTGGCATCGAAATCTGGAAGAGCTTCAACCATTCTTTTCATAGAGTGCCACAGGATATACTCATACTGAGAAAAATAGCCTTGATAGCTGGCAATACGCATACTTAAAGTGGAGGCAGCAAAGACTCTCTTACCTAATGTATCAATCTTACGTAGACTCTTTGTTAATAGGTCGAGCTGTAGTAGCTTGAGGAAGAACGACCTTGTCATTCTCTGCCAGGACTACAATAGGATCCGCAGAGGCTTGGGATGCCAAAATGGGACGATCCTGGGAGCTGAATATTTCTATCAATGGATTTAGCCACTGAGGAATAAGAGCAGGATTATTCCATACCATTTGAGACAGCGCCTCAAGGAAGGTTGAATCGAGGAGTCAAATCCGAGAGACTCCAAGCATGAAGATACTGGAGTCTTAATATCTTCCCAGGATCGATGTCTGTAGTCTGGAGAGAAAGAGTGGATCTCAGGTTCTTCAACAGAGACTTAAAGGACAGGTCCTCGACCACAGGCTCTGTAGTAATGAAAGTTCCTGCTTCCTCCACTTCATCACCCAACCGAAGGTCTGGGTCAGGCTCAACGTCATCTCCTGATGGTCCAGGAAGGACTGTTTGGACAGGAAAGGAGTGAAAATTAGGAGAGGAAGAAAGAGCAGAGAAACAAGGAGAGTCCCCGAGGTCCCCGGCGCCGAGAGGGCAAAACGGGTCAAAAACGGCACCGCGGAGGAGCACGGCGCCGAAGAGGCACGCAGCACCGCAAGCGGCACTGCAAGCGCTCCCAGCGCGCCGCGAAGAGCACACGGGCGCCGCTGACGGTGCCGGGCCGCGGACGCTCCTCCAGACCCCGTGGCGCCGCCGACGGTGCAGCCAAACCCAGCAGCGCCGCGCAGACAGCGCCGTGAGACCCCGCAGCACAGCAGACGGTGCCGCAAGGCCCAGCGGCACCGAAAACGGCGCCGACAAGCCGACAGACCCCGCGGAAGGTGCCGGAAATGCCCCTGGAACCTGAAAAGCTAGAGAAGGAAAAAAAAACAGGAGATAAGGGCATCGGTGTGGCCCCCTGCGCCGCAGCCATGTGGGGGGGGACACCTAAGCGTGAAGTCGCTGGCACCGAAGAAGGCGCCGCGCGACTAGGAAGGTCCAACCGCCCTACCTGATTGCCGGAGGAGCCCGAGGGCTCCGTAGCAACCGAGCCAGGCAGGAGAACCAACCTCCGAGCCCATCGCTCCATAAGAGCGGCCCACTGATGAAACTGCTCATCTGGAGCCCTACCTATAGGCGGGGAAGGGCTCCGATGTCGAGGACGACGGTTACCGGAAGTTGGCGACCAAGAAGGAGACCGCAACTAGCAACAATAACCGACCGCCGACACGCAGACATACCAGAGGGCGACCGAGTGATGCCTTCTTTTGACCTAGGGTCAAGAGCTCGAGGTCGAACGGTGCCGGAATGCGACTGCTTATTTTTATGCCGACGGGGACCGCCCATCCCCTGGGCATCGGACTGACCGCTGTCGGAACCCTGCTGAGGAGAAGGAGGCTGACCGGACCCAGCCCTGCTGACTGAACAGCTTTCATACGAAGTCTCCCTACCGTCACCTGACCTGCTCATGGTCGACTCCGTCCAGTAGGCCGAGACTTCTTCAAGTAAGTTAAATTTAAAATATTACAGAAAAGTAATGAAATAGGATAAAATTAAGCGATATTACTATCATGATATGTTACAAAAAAATAAACTGAAAACTATGTGCTAGTTTGAAGTTTGACTCCTAACAGGCGAGCGACGTTGTCACTGAAGCGCACTCGACGGTGGGAAAAAAGGAACTGAGGCGGTTGGAGGGTCATCGCCGAGATAGTCATTAACGCGTGAGCCACCGACGCGGCCGCATGCCTTGCGGCGCCATCTCTCGTGCCGACCCTCCAGCAAAAAGTTTGCTCCCGATGGGTCCTAGTGCCTCCGACGCTAATCCCACTAGTGTGAATGAGTGGTGGAGACTTATGTCCAGGAAGATCTGCACAACACTTTGTAAAAACTTGCGGTGCCGAGGATAGCCCAAAAGGCAGGACTCTGAACTGAAAATGTTGTCCCAGAGCCACAAACCTTAGGAATTTGTGATGTCTCGGGTGAATGGGAATGTGCTGGTAAGCATCCTGCATGTCTAGGGAAGCTAACCAGTCGTGCTGATGAAGCAAGGGTAACAGGGTTCCTAGAGAAATCATTTTGAATTTCTCCTTGGGGAGAAATTTGTTTAGCTTTCTGAGATCTAGAATGTGGTGCATTCCCCCAGACCTCTTTGGAACCAGAAAGTAATGAGAGTAGAACCCCGTGTTTCGTTGATGCGGCGGCACAAGTTCTACTGCCCTGTTGTTTAGAAGGCCCAGAATCTCGGCGGTGAGAAGGTCTGATTGAAGGGCAGACAGCCTGGGCTGTTCTTTTGGGAGGACAATCCGAGGAGTTTCCACAAAATTGAGTGAGTACTCTCATGGATTATCCGAAGGACCCATTTGTCCGAGGTTATGGACTTCCATTGGCTGTAGAAGTGCATCAGCCGACCTCCCACCGGAGAGAAAAAGTCCACCTCGGGCAGTTGAGGTGGGACTTGGGCCAGCAATTCATAAAGTAGCGCTGGGCACTTTGGGCCCCTGCACTTTCTGCTGCGCCTTCTTTTGAGGTTGGGCAGGTTGGTTCTTATGGAAACTACCTCTGCCTCTGCCTCGAAAGGACTGACGGTTATGAAACTGACGTTTACTGGCATGCCCTCAAGAGGGGGCAGGAGGGGGTCGAGCCAACTTAATGGCTGACCTAGTCTTTTGTGTAGCTTCTAGAGCTTGCTCGACCTGAGGACCAAAAAGATATGCACCATCAAAGGGCAATGCCATTACCTGCTGTTGCACATCATTGGTGAAGCCTGAAGTGCGCAGCCAGGAATGGCGGCGGGTGCAAATACCAGCAGCTGCTGAACGGGAAGCAGAGTCGAAAGCGTCCATGGCTGCTTTAACCTGTTGGTTGTTAGATTCAATACCCCTGGTAATGGTTTGGAGAAGCTCTGGTTTTGAATCCGACCGAAGAGCTTCAACCATTTGCTTGAGAGAGTGCCACAGGATATACTGTACTGGAGAAAAATAGCCTTGGTAACTGGCAATATGCATACTTAGAGTCGAAGCAGCAAAGACTCTCTTACCTAAGGTGTCTATCTTATGAGATTCTTTGTTAATAGGTCGAGCTGTAGTGGTTTGAGGAAGGACGACCTTATCATTCTCTGCAAGGACTACAATAGGATCTGCAAAGGCTTGGGATGCCAAAATGGGACGATCCTTGGGGGCTGAATATTTTCTATCAATGGATTTAGCCACCGATGAAGAGAGAGTAGGATTATTCCATACCATTTGAGACAGCATCTCGAAGGAAGGTTGAATCGGAGGAGTTAAATCCGTAGGGATCTCCGAGGTGTGAAGGTATTGGAGTCTTAGCAATTTCCCAGGATCGATGTCTGTAGTCTGGAAAGAAAGTGTGGAAATCATATTCTTCAGCAGAGACTTAAAAGACAGGTCCTCGACCACGGGCTCTGCAGCAGTAAAAGAACCTGCTTCGTCCACCTCATCGCCCAGCCGAAGGTCTGGGTCAGGCTCAATGTCATCTCCTGACAGTCCAGGAGGGACTGTATGGACAGGAAAGGGATGAAAGCCAGAAGAGGAAGGAGGAAAAGAGACAAAAGGAAAGTCTCCGAGAGCCCCCGGCGCCAAGGAGGCGCACGGCGCTGAGAACGACGCCGAGGAACCACGCGGCGCCGCAAATGGCGCCGAGAAGCCGCACAGCACCGAGGATGGCGCCGTGGCACCACACAGCACCGAACAGCCGCAAGGCACCGCAAGCGACACCAAGAAGCCGCGTGGCACCGCAGGCAACGCCGCGAAGCCACGTGACACTGCGGGGGATGCCGAGGACGGCGCCGCCAGGCCGCCCAGCACCGAAGGCGCTCCCAGAGACTGAAAAACAGGTTTTGAAGGAAAGAGCACAGGAGATAAGGGCATCGGTGTGGCCCCCTGCGCCGAAGCCATGTGAGGGGGGGGACACCTAAGCACGGAGTTGACGGCACCGAAGAAGGTACCGCGTGACCAGGAAAGTCCAACTGCCCTACCTGGTCGCCCAGGGAGCCCGAAGGCCCACGAACGACCGAGCCAGGTAGCCGAACCAACCTCCGAGCCCACTGCTCCATAAGAGCGGCCCACTGATGAAACTGCTCATCTGAAGACCTACCTGCGGGCGGGGTAGGGCTCCGATGTCGAAGACGTCGGCTACCAGAAGCCGCTGTTGGTGACTCAAGGAGGAGACCGCAACTAGCCCTCGATAACCGAACGCCTACGCCAGAGACGTATCAAAGGGCGACCTCGAGTGATGCCTTCTTTAGACCTGTGGGTCAAGAAGAGCTCGAGGCTGAACGGGTAGAGAATGCCACTGCTTGGCTTTATGCTTCTGAGGGGACCGCCGATCCCCCCGGGCATTGGACTGACTGTTGTCAGACCCAGCCTGACTGACTGAACAGCTTTCATACAAAGTCTCCCTACCGTCACCTGACCTGCTCATGGTCGACTCCGTCAGAGTAGGCTGAGACTTCTTTATCGTTTATATTAAAAATTAGAATAACTTTAAGTGATACTGTATCGAGATAATACTACAAAATAATAAAAACTGAAAACTATGCTGCTAGTTTGAAGTTTGACTCCCAACAGGCGAGCGACGTCATCACTGAAGTGCACTCGACGGCAGGAAAAAAGGAACTGAGGTGGTTGGGGAGTCGACGCCGAGATAGTCATTGCTGCGCGAGCTAGGGCTCAAGGGCGCTGCTCGCGGGCGCCATCTCTGGCGCCGACTCCCAGCAAAAGTTTGCTCCCGATGGGTCCTGGTGCCTCTGGCAGATCCCAATACCAATAGTGTGAATGAGTGGTGGAGACTTATGTCCAGGAAGATTTACGGTATGTATGTAATTTTCATATCTTCTCTTGTCAATCTTCAACATTCATTATTGTTGGGTGAGTACCAAGCCTTCCCAGAGGGGGCCTGATGTTATCCCTGAGGGAACAGATCCCTCAGCCCCCCTACTGGTGAAAAGCAGGAGGGGGAGAACCTAGCCAACAGACTGAGGTAGTCTAAGGCTGCTGAGGATGAGGGGGTGTCCCCTGTGGCCAGGGGGATGGCGGATGCCCTTGGAGAATCCTCCTCACCCTGCGAGAAAAGAGACTGATCCCCCAGCAATTGGAGGAAGTCACCCTATGCCGGGTGATGTCTGACAGCCTGGATAGACTAAGCCATTCCGTCCACCGTATGCAGATTGCTGTACCTGCCAGTCTGGAAGCCACCTTGTTGACGTCATAAGATTCCCTCGCCTGGTGCCTTGCAAGCTCCAGACCCTGCGCAGAGAGGGCAATGGCTTGTCTGGACTGCTCCATATCAGCCATAGATGCCAGAACCCGAGCCAGCATCGACCACAGATGCCTATTGTAGGCAGCATGGTGTGCCTGATGTGAACTTATACACATCAGTGCATGAGCAGAAGAGAAGACTCTTCATCCCCACCAGTCAAATTCTGTGGAATTTGGATCCAGGGGTCGATCGTGCGCCAGACGTCAAGGCCAGGAAGGAGTTTCTAGGGCCATCAAGCCCAAGGATAGATGAGGTAGAGAACTTGGAGACTCGTGGGGGGCACAGTACCATCTCCTGCAGTCTGCTGAGGCTGGAGAAGGGGCAGCTAGAGACTGCCAGATGCGGACAGACGCTTTCTGGAAAGGGACTGGCCAGGAAGGGATCACAAGGTGGCAAGCGCTGAATTCACTGAGGAATGCATGCGTCTGCTGCTCGGTATTGTCCCCGTGAACAAAAGAAATATGAAGCTCAAGACCAGCCTCAAGAGCAACCGCTAATATTCAGTGAAACTCAGCGCCAGAAGACAGGTGGACAGAAAGTTTCTCTTCCTCAGAAAAGGAAGACGAGGAGGAAGTGGAGTTCGAATGATCAGAGGACTCCTGCAGCGAAGAGGGGGGAACAGGCAGAAGACCTGTTCGTCCATGGCCCTAACGTATGAAGGAAAGGCCGCTGCAGTAGCTCTGAATGTCTCCCAAGTTAATGGCCCAGTAGGACCCACATGGCCTGGAAGGGGGGGTGGCTGCAGAGAAGTGGGCGAAGGGCACCTAAGAGTATGTGCCCAGCCTCTGCCGGGGCTTTAAGATTCAGGGAACAATGCCACCGTGACTGGGGACCCTGAGACCATACCGGGTTGCAAAGAAGTAACCTGAGAAGGCAAACTCCGGAACAGCCCAGAAGGGGAATCTCCCCTGTGACACAACTGGGGTTGCATGTGTTCAGAAGGGCAACCCTCTGCGCCGTCACTAGAAGGCGCTCTTGAGACTTCAAGGAAAGGCGGGGTTCAACACTGCAACTCCTCCGATTCTGAGGAAGCCTCTTCCTTGACACCAGCATAGGTGCTCCCACTCTTCGGGCCTCCAGAGGGAGGTCACAGTAGCAGGGCTCCTGCTCTTTCCAAGGGGCCCCAGCAGCACCAGAAATGGCAGCTGCCTGGGCCCTCCTCAGAAGAGGGCATCCTCTCCCGAACTCCTGAGCTATCGCCTTAGGGAATCCCAGGCCACCGCCAGTCATGGGACCCCAGAGCGAACCTGCTCCGGGGACTCAGAAAGAGGAAAGTACAGTTACTCTCTCGAAGATCTACTATTATGGTAAGTTCCTACATAACTGTACTATCTTACTTCGAGAGGGTTCCTTCCGTAGGTCATCACATATAAGACAGAGTCCCAAGCAGTCCCTCCAAAGATAGACCGAGAGAAACTAGGGAGGAGGAAAGCCAACTCTAACAGAAAGTACAGTTACGTAAGAAATGAAAATTACGTACCTACCGTAATTCTTGATCTTCTTGGACGAGTCTCCACCACTCATTCACACTATTGGGATCTGCGCCGGAGGCACCAGGACCCATCGGAGCAAACTTTTGTTGAGGGTCGGCGCGTGAGGAACGGCCGCCATGAGCTTCCTAGTCAGGGTAACAACTATCTCAAGGCCGACCCTCCAACCGCCACAGTACCTTTTACCAAGAAGGTGCAGCGTAACTAACCTAGAAGGGTAGCTTAACCTAAAACCGGACATAAGATAGTCCGGCGAACCGTGTAAGAAGGGTCAATAAAGAAGTCTCACAGCCAAAGATTTGAGGGAGTGAAGACCAACAAGAAAGGTGAGCTCGGGATGGAGGGTAAGATGTGAATGAGTGGTGGAGACTCTTCCAAGAAGATCAAGAATTACGGTAGGTAGTAATTTTCATATCTTCCTGACATAAGTCTCTACCACTCATTCACACTCATTGGGAGAGTACCGAGCTAATGATCCTCCGAGAGGGTGGCAGGAGAAACCAAGAGCTCAGGTTTCTAGGACAGAAGTCCATTGAGGATGGCTCTGCCAAAGGAAGAATGTCGCCTGGCATGGACATCTAGTGCATAATGTTTAACGAAAGTATGCACTGAGCTCCAGGTGGCCGCATTGCAGATGTCTGCAATGGGTACGTTGCGGATTTCTGCTAGGGATGCCGCGACCGCTCTAGTAGAGTGAGCGTATACTCTACCCTCCAACTTAACCTGCACCATGGAATAGCAGTGGCGAAGGCACGCCACTAGCCATGATGAGATACATCTGATAGCGACAGGTTGACCCAGCCGGGTCTCACTGAAGGAAATGAATAGTTGCTGAGCTTTGCGAAAATCCTTGGTTCTATCTAGATAGAAATGTAAGGCCCTCTTTACATCCAAAGAATGAAGAGAATGTTCCCCTTCATTTTGGAAGTTTGCAAATAAGAGGGAAGGACCAAAGGTTGGTTTAGATGAAAATCTGACACAATCTAAGGAAGAAATTTAGGATGAGTAGGAAGGACTAGTTTGTCCTTATGGAACACAGTATACTGGAGGGTCTATGACCAGGCATGTATCTCAGAGACCCTACGGGCTGAGATAATGGCCACTAGGAAGGCAGTCTTCAAGGTGAGAAATTTTAGCTCACAGGTAGCCAGAGGTTCAATGGTTTCCGAGTGAGCATGTCTAGCACAAGATTAATGTCCCAGGCTGCAACTGAACGTCTTTTAGGAGGTCTGGTATGCAGAATCCCTTAAGAAATCTCTTACCCTTAGGTAACTGAGCCAGAGTTAAGGAAAAAACCGGCTCATGATACGCTGAAATGGCACTAAGATGAACTTTGACTGTAGAGTACTGCAGACCTGAATTTGAGAGGTCCAAAAGGTACTCCAAAACCTTATCTGGTGGACAGGAAAAGGGATTCAAAGAGGACTTTGCACACCAGAGCGAAAAACGCTTCCACTTGGCTGTGTAAGTTTTCCGAGTGGCTGGCTTCCGTGCAGCCAGAAGAATATCTGAAACTCTTCGAGAGACATTGAACCGGTTTACTTCAACCTCTTCAGGAGCCAAGCATGAAGGTGAAGTGATCTCAGGTTGGGATGGACCACCGGTCCCTGAGTCAAAAGGATCATTTGCAGAGGAAGTGGTCTCGGAGGAACTGCCAACATATTGTTGAGTAGTGGAAACCACAGCTGCCGAGGCCAAAAGGAAGCAATGAGAATCATTTTGTCCCCCTGGGATTCGAACTTGAGGAGTACCCTCTGAATTAGAGGAAGAGGCGGAAAGGCGTAAAGAAAGCGTTTTGTCCACCGCAGCCTGAACGCATCTTGACAGAAAATGCCAGGCCCTGGATTTCTGGAGCAGAAGAGAGGCAGTTTTGCGTTGAGTGGGGATGCAAAAAGGTCCAGGTCTGGAGTTCCCCACTCTTCGAATAGTGACTGAACTATGGTTGAGTCGAGATACCACTCGTGAGGGTCTGTCTCTGTTCTGCTGAGACGGTTCGCCAGTTCGCTCTGAATGCCTGGCAGGTAGACCGCTTGAATTAGAGCCTCGTGCTCCAAGCACCATTCCCATACCCTCATCGCTTCTGCATAAGGGGTAAGAATGAGCACCGCCTGCTTGTTGATGAAATACATCACTGCTTTGTTGTCCATTTGAAGTGGAATGTTCTGTGTCACAGAATGTCCTTCAAAGCTCGGACCGCATAAAGGACAGCTCTCATTTCTAGGACGCTTATGTGAGCTGACTGACTTGAGTCCACGCACCTTGGAGTGTGAAAGCCTGACAGTGAGCTCCCACCCCATTAGGGATGCGTCCGTGGTAATGGAGATCTGATGGTCCAGAGGAGCAAAGGGATACCCTCCAGGAGACTGCTCTCTTGAGACCACCAGGTGAGTGACCTCCTTAAAGGTTCTGTCACCTTGATGAGATAGGACTGCGGGTGAGTGGTTGGGGACCACTGAGTACTGAGCATCCACTGGGTGGTTCTCATGTGCAGACATGCTGGGGTACAGTGAACACTGAGGATGCCATGAGGCCCAGCATCCGCTGCATCGAGAGAGCTGTGACTGAGCTGTTTTCCTGATGACGGCCATCTGAAGGATATCGCTCCTCCTGTCTTCTGGAAGAAAAGCCTTCATGGAGGTGTCCAGAAGAGTCCCTATAAAAGGAGCCTCTGGGAGGGCTGCAGTTGCGATTTGTTGAGGTTGAGCAGAACTCCCATGGACGTAAGGAGGCACGAGGCCGTCTCCACGGCGTCCAGAGTCCCTTGCCTGGAAGGGCTTGCTAGAAGCCAATCGTCAAGATAAGGAAACACGTGAATTCCGACCTTTCTGAGGTGCGCTCCGAGAACTGCACATTTTGTAACAACTCGCGACGCCAAGGATAGCCCAAAGGGCAGGACTCTGAACTGATAATGCTGTCCCAGAGCCACAAACCTCAGGACTTTGTGATGCCTCGGGTGAATAGGAATGTGCTGGTAAGCGTCCTGCATATCTAGGGAGGCTAGCCAGTCGTGTTGATGAAGCAGAGGTAACAGGGTTCCCAGAGAAATCATTTTGAATTTCTCCTTGGAGAGAAATTTGTTTAGCTTTCTGAGATCTAGAATGGGGTGCATTCCCCCGGACTTCTTTGGAACCAGAAAGTAATGGGAGTAGAACCGCGTGTTTCGTTGGTGCAGTGGCACCTCTACTGCCCTGTTGTTCAGCAGGCCCTGAATCTCGGCAGCGACAAGGTCTGACTGAAGGGCTGACAGCCTGGGCTGCCATTTGGGGATGATCCGGAGGGGTCTCCACAAGATTGAGTGAATACCCCGAGAATTATCCGGGGACCCATTTGTCTGAGGTTATGGACTTCCACTGGCTGTAGAAGTGCATCAGACGACCTCCACCGGAGAGGAAAAGTCCACCTCGGCAGCTGAGATGGAACTTGGGCCAGCAATTCATAAGGTAGCGCTGGGTGCTTGGACCTCTGCTTTCTGTTGCGCCTTCTTTTGAGGTTGGGCAGGTTGATTCTTATGGAAACTTCCTCTGTCTCTGCCTCGAAAGGACTGATGACATGAAACTGACGCTTACTGGCATGCCCTCGAGAGGGGCAGGAGGGGCTGAGCCAACTTAATGGCTGACCTAGTCTTTGTGTAGCTTCTAGAGCTTGCTCTACCTGAGGACCAAAAAGATATGCACCGTCAAGGGCAATGCCATCACCTGTTGCCGCGCCGTCATTCGTGAAGCCCGGCGCGAGCCAGAATGACGGTGCAAATACCAGCAGTTGCTGAACGGAAGCAGTATCAAAAGCATCCATGGCTGCTTTAACCGCTGTTGTTAGATTCAATACATCTGGTAATGGTTTGAAGAAGCTCTGGCTTTGAATCCCACTCCGTAGAACTTCAATCATTTGCTTGATAGAATGCCACAGGATATACTAATACTGAGAAAAATAGCCTTGGTAACTGGCAATATGCATACTTAGAGTAGAAGCAGCAAAGACTCTTACCTAAGGTGTCTATCTTATGAGATTCTTTTAATAGGTCGAGCTGTAGTAGTTTGAGGAAGAACGACCTTATCATTCTCTGCCAGGGCTACATAGGATCCGCAGGCTTGAGATGCCAAAATGGACGATCCTTGGGGCTGAATATTTCCTATCAATGGATTTAGCCACCAAGAGGATGAGAGCAGGATTATTCCATACCATTTGAGGCAGCGTCTCGAAGGAAGACTGAACCGGAGGAGTCAAATCCGTAGGGATCTCCGAGGCATGAAGATATTGGAGTCTTAATTTCCCAGGATCGATGTCTGTAGTCTGGAGAGAAAGTGTGGCACTCAGATTTTTCAACAGAGACTTAAAGGACAGGTCCTCGACCACAGGCTCTGTAGCAGAAATAGATCCTGCTTCGTCCACTTCATCACCCAACCGAAGGTCTGGGTCAGGCTCAACGTCATCTCCTGACAGTCCAGGAGGGATTGTATGGACAGGAAAGGAATGAAAATCAGAAGAGGAGGAAGAAGGAAACGAGTGAAAAGAGAAGTCCCCGAGAGCCCCTGGTGCCGAGGAGGCGCACGGCACTGAGAACGACGCCGTGAGACCACGCGGCGCCAAAAACAGCACCGAGAATGGCGCCAATGGTGCTGAAGGTGGCACCGAGAAGCCACACGGTGCGAAGACGGTGCTGAGAGCAGCACGCAATCAAGACGGCGCCGAGAAAGGCGCCACAGCATCGCACGAGAGGACGGGCGCCGAGAGGCCACATGACGCCGAGGGTGCCAAAACACTCCAGACTCTGAAATACAGGTTTTGAAGGAAGAAGAGCAGGAGATAAGGGCATCGGTGGCCCCTGCGCCGCAGCCATGTGAGGGCGGGAGACACTTAAGCGTGGAGTTGGACGGCAATCAAGAAGATGCTGAGCGACTCAGGAAGGTCCAACTGCTTTTACCTGGTCGCCCAAAGAGCCCGAAGGCCCATGAGCGATCGAGCCAGGTAGCCGAACCAACCTCCAAGCCCATTGCTCCATAAGAGCGCCCACTGATGAAACTGCTCATCTGAAGACCTACCATGGTGGGTAGGGCTCCGAAGTGTCGGCCGTAGGGCTACCAGAAGCAGAGGTTGGTGACTCAAGGAGGAGACCGCAACTAGCCCCGATAACCGAGCCGCCCACGCACAGACATATCAGAGGGCACTTCGAAAGTGATGCCTTCTTTTAGACCTGTGGGCAGAGGAGCTTCAAGGCCGAACGGTGCAGAGAGTGCCACCGCTAATTTTTATGCTTCCAGGGGACTGTCCATCCCCGGCATTGGACTGACCGTTGTCAGACCCCTCCGGAGAAGGCGGCAGACCGACCCAGCCCGACTGACTGAACAGTTTACAACAAGTCTCCCTACCATCACCTGACCTGCTCATGGTCGACTCTGGCCAAAGTAGGCTGAGACTTCTTTATTGTATTTATTTTAAAAATAAGAATAAATTTAAGCGATACTGTATTGAGATAATACTAAAATAATAAAAACTGAAAACTATGCTGCTAGTTTGAAGTTTGACTCCCAACAAGCGAACAACGTTGTCACTGGCGATACACTTTCGGCAAGCGGGAAAAAAGAACAAGCGGTTGGAGGGTCGGCCTCGAGATATTTTACCGCTGAGCTAGGGCTCATGCGACTGCTCCTCATGGTGCCATCTCCTGGCGCCGACCCTCCAGAAAAGTTTGCTCTCGATGGGTCCTGGTGCCTCGGGCAGAGATCCCAATAGTGGAATGAGTGGTGGAGACTTATGTCCAGGAAGATCTCTCCTTGCTGACGTGACAGCAACTAAAAATAATGTTTTCCATGACAGAAAACGCAGCTCGCAATCCGTGGCAGGTTCAAAAGGAGGAAATGTGAGTTGTTCCAGGATGAAAAGTAAGTCCCAAGTTGGGACAGGATCCCGGATGGGAGGCCTAAGGTGCAACACCCCTCTCAAGAAATCCTGAGAGGCATCAAGCTGCGCCACTGTGCGCTGTCCCACCGGGAGGTGGTAAGCTGAAATCGCGCATAAGTGCACTTTAATAGAGGAGTGGGTGAGTCCCAAATGGAATAGGGAAAGCAGGTATTCCAGCACCACTTTCACCGGGCATCCTAAAGGGGAAAGGCTGTGTGCCTGCGACCACAAGCAAAAACCGCACCATTTCATGGCGTACGTTGCATGCGTTGATGGCTTTCTGGCCGAGGAAAGAACTTCCGCCACCTCTTGCGAGACTCCATGTTGCATAATGGCTATGTCTCTAGGAGCCATGCATGCAGGTTCAGTGAGCGTAAGTCCGGGTGGACTAGTGAACCCTCCTCCTGAGACAAGAGATGGGAGCTAAAAGGCAACGGAACTGGAGGTTCCCGGGAGAGCTGCATCAGCATGGGGAACCAGATCTGCCTGGGCCAGAAAGGAGCTACCAGGATGATTGCTGCATGCTCCCTGCGCAGTTTGAGAAGGACTCTCTGGATCAAGGGGAAGGGAGGGAAAGCGTAGAGGAATCTGTCCGCCCAGGAGAGGGACAACGCATCTCACCAAAAAACACCAGGCCCTGGATCTAGCGAGCAGAAATTGGGCAGTTTTGCATTGGATGGGGAAGCGAATAAGTCCAGCTCTGGAGTGCCCCATCGAGGAAACAGATCCTCTGCTACCCCTTGAAGTTCCCACTCATGGACCCTGGCCTGGGAACGATTCAGGCCGTCTGCGATTGTGTTGTCCACTCCGGGAACGTGAACTGCAACCAGGCTCACGCCAAGTCGGATTACCCAATCCCACACTCTCATAGCTACCCTGCAAAGAGGGTAGGAGTGTGCGCCTCCTTGTTTGTTGAGGTAATACATCACCGCCGTGTTGTCTGTTTGAAGTAGGAGAGTACTGTGAATTTCTGACTGAAAAGCCTGCAGGGCGTAAGGACCGCCCTCATCTCCAGAATGTTGATGTGGAGGAGAGCTTGCGGGTCCACATTCCTGGGACTTCACCCCGTTCAGGTGTGCTCCCCAACCCAGCCCTGAGGCATCTGTGGAAAGAATCACCTCTGGGGATGGCGCTGCAAATGGAACACCCACAGAGAGTGTCCCTGGATCTAGCCACCATTGCCAGTCCCGAATCACAGCGTTCGTGATTCTGACCGGCTGCTGCATGTGGTCTTGCCTTTGGTCCCACTGCACCTTGAGCATCCACTGAGTTACCCGCATGTGGAGCCTTGCCAAAGGGACAGTTGGAATGGCTGCAGCCATGTGTCAGAGCAAGCGAAGGACCAGCCTGGCGGGGGCAGTCTTCTTCGCCGAAAGATTTGTGATGAGGGATCTGATGTGTACCGCTCTTTCGTCGGGAAGAAATGCTTTCCCTTGAACGGTGTCCAGAACTGCGCCTATGAACTGCAGCTTCTGGACTGTACGAGGAGAGACTTCTCATAGTTGATGAGGATGCCCAGAGACTGGAACAAAACCTGGGTGCTCTGAATAGCCAGCAACAGCGCCTCTTTGGAGGCGGCCATGAGAAGCAGTCGTCCAGGTACGGGGAACACGAGTGGCCCTGTCTCCTAAAGACGCAGCCACGACTGCCATGCACTTGGTAAAGACCCTGGGGTTGAGTGACAGTCCAACGGAAGAGCTCGGAACTGAAAGTGGTGGCCAAAGAAACTCAAAGCGCAGGAACCTCCTAGTGCCTTGAGCCACTGAATATGCAGGTAGGCTGCCCTGCATGTCTAGGGACGCTAAGAAGGCGTCCTTCTTTAGCATGGGGATGAGACCCTGAAGAGTCAGCATCCAAAATCGTTTGTAGGCGACCGACATATTGAGGTCGCCGAGGTCCAAGACTGGACGGAAGTCCCCTGTTTTTTTCGGAACCAGAAAGAAGTGGGAATAGTACACGGATCCTATCTGGCTCTCTGGAACATACTCCACCGCTCCCTTTTGCAGGAGCAGGAGAATTTCTTGCCTGATAAGCAATTTGTGCTGACCCGAGTAACGGAGAGCAGAGGAGGCCTTGTGGGTGGCTTGTCCACTAACTATAAAGTGGCCTCTTTGACCAACTGAAGGACCCACCTGTCGGGTGGTTATGGACTGCCACCCTGGCAGGTAGTCCATAATGCGGCCCCACCTTGGTGTCCCATTGATCCTGAGGGCGGGGCTGGGAAGGGAGCCATGCTGCGTGGCAGAGGGACCATGGCTGAGCCGACTTAGCTGGACGCTGACTTCGGCCTGTGGATAACTTTCCTGGCTCTACGAGAAGGAGCCCTCTGTTGTGGACCGGCGCGGGACTGCTGTCTCTGCATCCGGCCACGAAAACGGCTTTGGTTCCTACAAAAGGAACTAAGACTGGGTCGGTACGTTGCCTGGACCGACCTCACCGCCTTCCCGGCCTCTTGGAGTTTGGTGAGAACCCTCTCAGAGGATTCACCAAAAAGAACTTCTCCGTCAAAAGAGGCATCCAGGATTTTCTTCTGGACGTCTGGGGTGAATCCGGAGACACGGAGCCATGAGTGCCTCTGGAGGCATACGCCTGAAGCTGCCGCTCTGGCCGAGGAGTCCGTGGAGTCGTACGCAGCTCACAGCACCTGGGTTCTCACGTCCGAACCCATACGGAGGAGCTGCAACATCTCCTCCTTCTGCTCACCTTCTTGCATCTTGTCCGCCAGATCCAGTCCCTGCTCCCACAAGGCATTTTGGAACTGTACCATGTGGGTCAAGTAGTTGAGGGATCTGATGGCGCAAGTAGCGGAAGCATACGTGCGCCTGCCCATAGCGTCCAGCTGTTTGGTCTCCGGGTCCGGTGGCAGGGTACTCAAATGTTGCGGTCTCTGGGACAGGTCATGAGAGGCTGTGATGACCAGAGAATTGGCCAGAGAATGTGAAGCCAAGTACTGGTCCTCCTTAGGGGCCTTGTACAGGTGGTCAGCTTTCTTCGGCATCGCCAGGAGCGAGTGCGGACGCTTCCACGCTGCCTTGGTGATGTCCACGAAAGTGTCCACCAAGGGTGGTACCACCACAGACTTAAGATCTTTCTGCTGAAGATACCTGGCGAGGTGTAACCTCTCGGGGTCGAGTTCCTCAGTGTCCCAGCCCATGTTCTCCTGGATATGCCTCATGATCTCTGAGAACGATGGGTCATACGGAGGAGACCTTGGGAGCTCATGTGGATCCGGAGAAGGGACGGTGATCGGAGAGGGGGATCTGGATTCATCTGAGAAGTCCGATCCTGTGTCCTCCATCGAAGGTGAATGATGTCTTCTGGGTCTCTTGGGGCTGGGTGATCCAGAAGAAGATCTGGACGGAGTTCTCCGTTTCCTTGATCTGCCCCTAGGAGAATCCGCAGGCTCCTGGGGGGAAGATACTCGGTCCGCAACCCTAAGTGGAGTGGGGGGTGCGTGAGCCAGTGGGATTGCGGGTGGAGGAGGAGGAGGAGGAGGTGTGGGAACCATATCCCTTTTTATGGTGTCCCACCAGTAAGTAAGCAACTCCTTGACCGGATATGTTGAGGTCTCGACGACGGACCAGGCACCGATGGCCGTCGTCGGGTTCCCGTGCCGGCCCTCAGGGCCCTCAGATTCAGCGAGGGTTCCCCGGGGCGGCGACAGGACCGGGTTCGCCTGTCTGGTCCTCGGCTGGATCAGCTCCTCCGCATTGTCTCCTGACCGACGCCAGTGGGAGGAGTCGGGGTCCTCGCCTCGCTGGGTACGGATGTCGGTCCCCCGGCCGGCGTCCGAGAAGACGTAGGCCTAACCGGCGACGGGCGTCTGGCAGTCGACGGTTCCTGGGACCTATGGTGTATGGCCGGCGTCAGACGAGCTGGCGCCGGGTCCGACGACTTCTTCAAGGAGGTAAGCTCTTTGGTCTTCCGCTGGGGAGGAGGAGGAGGCAAAGAGACAGACCTGACGTCAGGTTCCGAACGGCGGGAACCAGACTTGTGATGGTAATGGCGGTCCCCTGACCTAGACAGGGCCTTAGAAGCTGAGGATGAGGAAGGCCTGGAGGTCTTGGCCTGAGAGGCAGAAGAGGAACCCGAAGGGGTCTTCACCGCTGCAGGGGGAGGCTGAGAACGGGCCCAGGAAGGAGAGCGGTTGGACCAGGAGCCGGAGCTACGGGAGTCAGAGGCCCTAGACGGGGACTTAGATCTAACTCTCTCCCTGTGCTTCTCGAGGTGTCTCCGGGCCTTCTCTGAGGATTCCCCCTTGGAGGCTGCGTCCATGGCTTTGATTTTCTCTTCGAGCAGAAACGCCAGAAGGGCTTTCTGGTGACAGATCCGGGTCCGGCTGTTGAACCCCTGACAGAAGGAGCAGGCCCGGGTGTCGTGGTCTGGGGCTAGGCACCGGACGCAGGCCGAATGCGGATCCTTGAACGGGATTTGCTTCCCACAGGTACACTTCGAAGGATGGCCTTCAACGGAGGTTGGAGAGGACATCAAACAGCAACTGAGCCATAAAAATAACTTTTTTCCCGAAGGAAGAACTTAACCGGGCGTCGCACGCTAGAAACGAGCCGAAGGGTCGAGACATGCAAGTCGATGGCGGGAAAGAACTGGGGAATCTGGGCGGACCGCCTTAAGTACTCACGCCTGACGCCGGGGCAGGACCACGTTGGGGGCGGTCCCCGCTGAAGACTGCTAGCTAGAAGATTTCCGTGGGGTCCTGATGTCTGCTGGCTTCAGTCCTAATGGTGTTACCTGCTGCAAGAGCTGTATCTCGAAGTAAGATCAACTGAAGTCCAAAATGGACCCAGCCTAGGACAGAAGGCCCTTCAGGATGGCTAGAAGCAACGTCCAGACTGTAGTGTTTGGTAAAGGTGTGGATAGAACTCCAAGTAGCGGCAGCACAAATGTCCACCGCAGAAACATTCTGTAGGAAGGCAGCCATGCCCCTAGTAGAATGACCTCTTACGGAACCCAGCAGAGGCTTATTGTACTTTTGGTAACAGTACCGAATGCAGTTGCCCAGTCATTTGGAAAGGCCCTGTTTAGAAACCAGTTTGCCCCTCGACTTCAGGGTAAAAGTTACAAACAATTGGTCACAGGAGCGAAACTCTTTAGTCTGGTGGGTATAACACCAGAGAATCTGGTGGATATCCATCGTGTGAAGGAGTGCCTCACCCTGTTAGAGGGGACAGATAATAAACGGAAGCTCTACTGATTGGTTCAGTGTGGTTTCAGATACCACCTTGGGAAGGAACCTCAGATGCGTTCTGAGGACCACCCGGTTCCGATGGAAAATCAAATATGGCTCCTTGCTGACTAGAGCATGAAGCTCCGAAATCCTTTGGGCTGAGGTGAAAGGCACCAGAAAAAGCTCCTTCCATGAAAGGAAGCACAAATCACAGCTCATAGCCGGTTCGAAAAGAGGAAGGGTGAGCTTTTCCAAGACGAAGTTCAAGTCCCAAGGTGGAGTTGGGCTGCGGATGGGGGGGTTTCAGATGGAGGATCCCTTTCAGAAAGGTCTTTGAGACCTCCAACTGAGCCATGGGTTTACCATCCACTAGCTCTTGGTATGAGGAAATAGCAGAGATAAGGACCTTTAAAGAAGAATAGGACAGACCTGAGTCCGATAAGTGAAGGAGGTATTCCATGGCTTGGGGGGGCTGAACAGGAGAAGGGGTCCCAACCCTTTGCAGCTGCCCAGATCAAAAACCGCTTCTACTTCATGGCGTAAGTGGAACGGATGGATGGTTTTCTGGCCTCGATAAGGATCTGAGCAACTCTAGAGGAGACGCCAAAGCGGGAAATCGCTATGTCTGTAGAAGCCAAGCATGAAGATACAGGATCCTGAGCCCCGGATGAACCAGCGTGCCTTGATCTTGAGTCAGGAGGTCATGAGTCAGTGGAAGTGGAACCGGTAGTTCCCTGAAGAGTTGCTGTAACAGCAGGAACCTGATTTGTCTCGGCCAGAGAGGGGCGATGAGGATCATTCTTGCCCTCTCGGCTTGAAGTTTGAGGAGAACCCTCTACAGAATGGCAAAAGGAGGGAAAGCATACAAGAATTTCCCTGTCCATGATAGAGGCAATGCGTTGTTCCAGAAAGCATCTTGCTCTGGAGCGAGTGAGCGAGCAAAACTTGGGAAGCTTACGTTGAACTGGGAGGCGAAGAGGTCAATTTCTGGACGTCCCCAATTCTTGGAAGATGGAATCCCCCACTTCCTGATGCAATTCTCATTCATGGGCGAGGGTCCAAGTTCTGCAGAGACTGTCCGCCAGGACGTTGAGAATGCCTGGGATATGCACGGCCACCAGGACCAGATAATGCTGGACTGCCCAGTTCCACACCCGGGTTGACTCCCTGGAAAGAAGGTACGACCGGGTTCCTCCTTATTTGTTGATGTACCAAACTACCAACATATTGGCCATTTGGATGAGCAGTGTTCCCTTGGGTAGCAGGGTCTGTAAGGCATAAAGGACCACCCTGAGCTCCAGAACACTGATGTGGAGAGAAGTCTCCAGGCCTGACCTAAGGCCTTGAGCTTGATGTTCCCCCAGGTGGGCTCCCCACCCCGTATTCAAGGCATCCATGGTGAGGGTAGCTGCTGGCAGGGTTCTGTAGAAAAGTAGTCCCAGGGAAAGATGTGAGAATCCTCCCACCACTGTAAATCCCTCTGGACCGCTGATGAGACCAGGATCAGATGGTCCAGGTCGCCTAGAGCTGATCCCACTGCACCCGTGAATGACCACTGAGTGATTCTCATGTGTAGCTTTGCTAGGGGAACAGTCATGATGGAGGCCGCCATCAGTCCCAAAAGACGAAGGACCTCCCGAGCAGGGATGGTCCGAAGGGAGGCTACTTTTTCAGCCTGACTGACCAGGGTCTCCACCCTGTCTGGAGGGAGGAAAGCTCTGCACTGGACAGTATCCAGGACTGCCCCAATAAACTGCAGTCTCTGGGCACGGATGAGAGATGACTTGGGAACGGTGACCATGATCCCAAGTTGGCTGAATAGGTCCAGTGTGAAAGAAAGAGTTTCCAACAAAAGATCACTGGATGGGACTGATATCAGCCAGTCGTCCAGATAAGGGAACACCGCAATACCCCTGCAGCGCAGGAACGCCGCCACCACCACCAGGCAATTGGTAAAAATCCGAGGTGCCAAAGACAGGCCAAAGGGGAGCGCCCAGAACTGGAAATGCTCTCCTTGGAAACAGAAACGCAGGAATCGGCGGTGGCTGGGGAAAATGGGGATGTGCAGGTAAGCATCCTGCATGTCCAGGGTGCAGAGCCAATGGTTCTCCATCAGTAGAGGAAGAAGGCCCTGAAGCGTTAGCATGCGGAATTTCTTTTACTCGACATACCGATTGAGTTGACTTAAGATGAGTATGGGTCTGAAGTCCCCGGTCTTTTTTGGAACCAAGAAGAAATGGGAATAAAACCCTTTTCCCGAAGGAAACTCGCTTGAATGCTTCTTTGAGCAAGAGCGAACTGACCTCCTTGTGAACGAGGAGGGCCTGGTCACGGGAGTAAGAGGACTTCTGTGAAGGAGAGTCCAGAGGAATCTCCAGAAGCTCGATGGTGTGTCCGATGGACACGAGTTGCAGGACCCACTCGTCTGAGGTTAACGCCCACTCCCGCGTGTGGTGGTGAACTTCCCCACCTGCTCCCCATTATAAGACTGAGGATGCAGTGGGGCGGAGAATCAGAAGTGCTGAGACGTTCTGGAGGAGGTACTCCTGATTATCGCTGATTCTTGGGGGCACGGGGTGTAGTAATACCGTGGCATTATGCTTTCCTTTGGCGAGTTCCTGAGCATTCTTCTGCTGCCTCCCGGTCCTTTCTGAAAGGGCTGCTGCTGTTGCTGGGTGCCCGATCGGGTACATGGACCCACGGGATCTATGGGCTACACCCTTGTGCTGTAGATCCACGATGTTCTGGTATCCCCACCAAAAGGACTGAGCCCCTGAAGAGGGCATCCTGAATTGCTGACTGGACTGCTGGCGAGCACAGACCGACAAAGCCAGGAATGCCGCCCATGGACAACGGCAGTTGCCGAGGTACGGGCCACTGAACTGACCATCATAAGTGGCTCTAAGAGCATGCCTGCAGGAGAGCTTGGAGAGGTGGAGATCCTTGGCAAGTTCCTCCTTGAGGGGTGAAGGGTCTAATGATTGGACCTTTGCCTCTAGCCTGGCCACAGTCTGATTTTGGTGGGACATGTGGGCCATGTAACTAAGGGAATGAAGGGCACACGTGGCTGATGAGTAGACCTTCTTCCCAAACTGGTCCATCAGCCTCGACTCTTTGTCAGGGGGTGTTGTGCTCATATGCTTAGGAGCTGTGGAGCGGACATGAGCATCCAAAATGACCACAGAGTCTACCTTGGGATGAGCCTTCAGAAAAGGGGCGTCCTTTGGCACCTGGTAGAGCCTGTCCACCTTCTTGGGGACAGCCAGGATAGAATGAGGCATCTGCCAGATGGTGGTGGTGAGGTCTTGATGAGGTGCCATCCATGGGGGACTGGAATAGAGGGTAGAGACTCTAAGGTCACGTGTTCCGCTAGTCTCTGCCGCATAGGATCCTGGTTCTCTGACTCCCAGTCAAAGTGGTCCCTTAAGGCCCTCAAGAGGTCTGAAAAGGAAGGATCCTCCGAAGGGACCTGAAGGCCAAGCAATAGTATCAGCCTAGGTAACTGAGGTGCTAGGAAGCACCAACCAGCAGAACTGATACAAAGAAGATTATGACCTGCCAGAGGGACCAGGACAAAAAGGTCTGAGCCATAGAAGGATGGTCCTTTAACTGTGAATTGAACCACATGGTTAAGAAAATAAAGAGGTCACCACTAAGGGCAGAGTTCCCTCAGGATAGAATAAATTCCACTCGTTCCCCTTTTACCTTGAGGAAAATAGGATCTGTTCAGAAAAGAGCAGAAAAATCAAGTTATGCTTTTTTTTTTTGGCCTAAAGGCCAACGAAGTAGTAGGAGGAGGAATGAGCAGGGAAGGGGAGACACCAAAGAAGGTGGCCCGTGAGGGGAAGGTGGGTGGGAATCAATAATGAATGGTGAAGATACAAGAGAAAATCAAGAATTACGGTAGGTACGTAATTTTCATATCTTCCCTTGTCAGTCTTCACCATTCATTACTGCTGGGTGAGTACCAAGGTCCCCTGAAGGGGGCTGAGACCCTGAGGAACAGATCCTCAGCCTCCTACTGGTAAAAAGTAGTAGGAGGGGCACACTAACCACTAGACCAGGAAGTCTAAGGAGGGTGAGGGGAAGGAGGCATTCCCGAGGGCTGGGGGGGGGAGGTTGCCCCTGAAGAAGCCTCCTCGCCCTGCGGGGAAAAAAAGGCGGGTTCCCCAGAGGCAGTGTTAGCCACCCTACGCTGGGCAACGGGTGACAGTCTGGAGAGACGAAGCCATGCCATCCGCCTAATGCAGCTCGCTGTCCCTACTAGTCTGACACCACCGCATCATAGGATGCCCCGCCTGCGCCTTGCTAGCTCCAGGCCATGTGCAGAGTGCAAGGGCTTGTCTGGTTACCTCCGAATCAGGCACAGAGACTAGGAGTTGACCTAGCCTGGACCACAGAAACCTACCATAGGTAGCATAGTGGGCCTGATGTGCAGAAATTGAAACAAGCAACCATGCCAAGTAGAAAGTCCTTCTCCCCTAGAAGTCAAAATCCATGGAATCTGCATCTGGGGGAAATTAGAGACTTTGTCCATGAAGATCAAGAATTACGGTAGGTATGTAATTTTCATATCTTCCTGGACATAAGACTTCCTGGTACGCTCCCCTTCATTCTAGAAGTTTGCAAAGTAGGCAGGAAGGACTAAAGGTTGATTCAGATGGAATTCTGAGACAACCTTGGGCAGCAACTTAGGATGAGTCCTAAGAACTACTTTGTCCTTGTGAAATACAGTATACGGGGGGGGGGGTTTGTGACCAGGGCGCGTATTTCAGAAACTCTACAAGCAGAAGTAATGGCCACCAGAAAGGCCATTTTCCAAGTGAGGAATTTCAACTCCTCAATTAGCTAGAGGCTCTGAAGGTTTACAGTAAGCATGTCTAGCACACGGTTAATGTCCCAGGTTGCAACTGGACGCCTAATAGAGGTGTAGTATGTAGAAAACCTTTAGGAAACCTCTTAATAACGGGCATCTGAGCCAGTGACATGGAAAGTACCGACTCATGATATGCCGAAATGGCACAAAGATGAACTTTGACTGTGGAGTAATGTAGACCTGTGTTTGAGAGGTCTAAGAGATACTCCAAGACTTTATTCAGTGGGCAGAAAAAAGGATTTCAAGAAGATTTTGCACGCCAGATAGAAAAATGCTTCCATTTAGCTGTGCAGGTTTTTCTGGTGGCCGGCTTGCATGCACCAAAAGAATATCAAACTCTACGAGAAATGAAAATTACGTACCTACCGTAATTCTTGATCTTCTCTTGTATCGCTACCATTCATTACTGCTTTGGGTTGAGCCGAGGCGCGCATCACTACGGATTTTTTTTAAATTGGCTCAACGGCACCCTCAAGAGTGACGACAGTCACAAGCGAGGGCGGCTGCTAGGTGCCGCAGACTCCTCCTCTATCTCAGTTCTGGTAGCTGGAGAGGCGAAATAAAGGGTAAGAAAAAAGGAAAGTGATGCAAGAGAGCCGAGGGACAGAAAAAAGGAAAGAATATAAACTGAAAAAGGAATAAACCGGTAGAGAATAGATAAAGAAGAAGGATTCCTACCCTAAGGGACCGCAGGGCCTCCTTTCCAGGGCGGCTCTAGGGAGGGAACAGGGAGAAGGAAGAGAAAGTAGAAGAAGAAGAAGAAAAAGAGGCATGTTGAGAGGGAGAACAGTGCCCATCGAGCATTGGTTGAGAGGCTTATAAGCTCGAGAGTAACAAGGGAGCAAGAATCCCAGTTGCTAGGACTGAGGGGAGGTTCAACCGAACCACCTGAAACGATTCAAATGAGGGAAGACTCAACTCTCAACATGCCAGATCCCTTCATCCTAGCTGAGGGCACGTAGACTGCCCGGGCAGAACCTGTTCTGGGTAGAGTACCCAACCAGGAAGGGGGCTAAGTCCCTTAGCACCCTGTTAAGTGCTAACACAGTAGTGTATGGGAAAGACTATGCCTTCTCAAAGGCAGTTTTGTATGAAAAATAGAGTGGAACTCGATCAGACTTCCTAAGGCAAGGCAAGCAGACGCTCAGAGCTGAGAAGTTTAATCAGCGGTTAGAAGAGCTCAAAAATACCTGCCAGGAGGATTCTAGACTCTCACGAGGCCAAGACAGAGCATGGCCTCTTAGGGCTGTGAAACTGCATAACTTGAAGAAGGTATTTTAGAATCGCACCCTAAGGGCGGTCAGAAAGAGTTCCCTCAGAATTTAGATAAAGGACCACTTGTTCATTCCTCTTACCTTGAGGAAAAAAGGAGACCATTCATTAAGAATGGAAAAACAAAGTTTATTATTTTTTTTTCTTTTTCTTGGCATAAAGGCCAAAGAAAGGAAGAGGAATGAGACGGGAGGGGAGACGCCACAGAAGGAGGCCACTGAGGGGAAGGTGGGAGGGTATCAGTAATGAATGGTGAAGATACAAGAGAAGATCAAGAATTACGGTAGGTACAGAATTTTCATATCTTCCCTTGTCAATCTTCACCATTCATTACTGCTTGGGTGAGTACCAAGCCCCCTCCCTAAAAAAAGGGGTGTAGAACCCTGAGGGAACAAGACCCCCAGCCTCCTGCTGGTGAGAAACGGAAGGGGAAGACCATGGGCTAATCCAGAGAGAAGCCTATGTGGAAGAAGAGCTAGGAGGTGCCCCCTGAGGATGGGGAGATGGAGGAAGCCCCTGCAGTAATCTCCTAGCTCTGGAGGAAAAAAGACGGGTTCCCCGGAAGGTGGAGCGAATCACCCTATGCCGGGCCAGGGGTGACAACCTTGACAGACGAAGCCATGCCGTCCGCCTAATGCAGATCACTGTCCCCGCAAGCCTGGAAGCCACCTCATTGGCATCATAAGATGCCCTTGCTTGGTGTCTTGCCAGCTCCAGGCCTATAGCGGACAGGGCAATAGCCTGTCTGGTTTGCTCCATATCAGGCATTGATTCTAAGAGCTGAGAAAGCATCAACCACAGATGCCTACTGTAGGCAGCGTGGTGAGTCTGATGTGACGCAATGCAAGCCATCGCACGAGAGGAAGAGAACACTCTTCGCCCCCACCGGTCAAATTGTAGGGAATCTGAATCTGGTTGATGGTAGTGCGCCAGGCGGCGGTGCCGGGAAGGAGTCTCTAGGTATACCAAACTCGAGGACGGGTTGGGAAGGGTACCCAGGGATTCTGAAGGGGCACAATACCTTCGTCGACAGTCTGCCGGGGATGGAGAAAGGGCGGCTGGCGACTGCCAAGAATGGATAGACGCCTCCTGGAAGGGGACAGGCCAGGAAGGTACCACCAGGTGCTGGGCACTGAATTCTCCAAGGAATTTGCACGTCTCCCATTCGGTATTGTCTCGCCTAACGTAGGAGATTCGAAGATCACTCACCATGCTCAAAAGGAATTGATCGCTGATATTCAGTGAAATCAGCATCGGAGGAGATATGAGCAGGTTCTTTCCTCAGAGGAGGGAGACGAGGATGATGGAGAGCTTGAGTGTCCAGAAGATTCCTGCGGCGGTGGGGAGAGGCGAAGACCCGCCATGCATATACCTGACATATGAGGGGAAGGCCAGAGAACCTCTGAACTGCTCCCAGGATAACGGGTCTGTGAGGGACCGGACATGGCCTGGAAGAGCGGGGGTGGCTGCAGAGGCACTGGAGATGGACACCTACTAAGAGGCAACTGACCTCTGCTAGGGCTCTGAACCGGAGAACGGAGCCCGAGCTGCGGGATTCGACAACAGACCAGGTCGCAAAACGGAACCCTGGGGATGCAAAACCTGGAAGAGCCCAGAAGGGGATCCTCCCCTGTGATGAACCTGGGACTGCATGGATCCAGAAGGGCAGTCCACAGCAACGCCACCGGAGAGGACCCCAGGGTCCAAGAGGGAAAGGCGGGGCCCAGCGCTACGGCTCCTAGTCACCCCCCCAAGGGTGGCCATCAGAGACCGCGACGACTATCCCCCACCCCTCGGACTCTGAGAGCACCC
Source organism: Neoceratodus forsteri (assembly GCA_016271365.2). Classification (NCBI taxonomy): domain Eukaryota; kingdom Metazoa; phylum Chordata; order Ceratodontiformes; family Ceratodontidae; genus Neoceratodus; species Neoceratodus forsteri. The sequence continues at coordinate 1,406,098,621 of CM057450.1, forward strand.
TCCTCCTCGACTCCAGCGTTCTCCCACCCCGAGGGGTGGTAACAGCACCCAGAAGGGTAGCTGTCACGGGCCCCCCAGGAGGGAGAGCCCCTCCCTCTGTTCCCACTCCATCGCCTGACCTGGGCCACCCCAGCCCGCGAGGGCCCTCAGGGAGGACGGAGCGGGATAGCTGAGGGCTCACAGCCGCCTAGCACCACGTGCCACTGGGGACCCCGATCCCAAGAGTCAGTTTGCCAGGATGGGTCCATGTCTGAGCCATCGACCTCAAGAGGAAGAGACCAGCTGAATCACGATGCTGGCAACCCCGGGAGTCCCCGGACAAATGGCACCGTGCCAGCGAGACGCGCCGGACAACCCTGACCCACCCAGCACTCCACTCAGGCCTGGCCCCAGCTCCCCTGCAGCATCAGTTAGGCCCACGGCGCTGCCCCCTGTGTCGGAACCCAACCTGGCGCCACCGAGAGCGCAAACCAGGCCTACGGCGCTGCGAGTGGCGCCGTAGGCCAGAGCAGCACCACCGACGGCGCCGGAGGTTGGCGTCGAGGGTCCACCGGTGCTGGGCCCAGCAGGCGCGGGCCTCGACACTGGGGGAGCCTGCACCTCCGAGGAGGTGACTGCCGAGGCGGTGTCCCCGTCGCGGCCCCGGGAGGGACCATGACGTCCCTCTGACACCGCGAAAGAAGCTTCCTCTTCAGCAAGAGAAGAGGAGGAAGCCTCCTACTCCACGGACCCGGAGGAAGGGCCTAGAGACCTTACCTGGGAATCCCTGGAGCGACGCCGTCCCCCGAAGGTCGGCGGGGCCTTGCCGATCTTGAACGCGTGGACTTTGAGGACACGATGGTCCATGGAGAAACAGGCGTCAGACGCTGGCCTGCCATGTCGTAAGGTCCCAGGCAATGGAGACAGACATCATGCCGGGTCCGAGACGGAGAAATGCTGGCCACAGGAGCACCAACGATAGGGGCATGGGCCCGCCTTTCACTTAAGCTTTGCCTCAACCTGACATGATGATAATCTAAACAAGGCAAAAACAGCAATAAAGCACTCGGGCGCCATCGAGAGAAAATAAAGAACGGTCTTACCGGTATACGGCGTTGAGCGAGTCACTGAAGAAAACGAGGAGTCTAGAAAGAATATGAAACCGTTATACTATCGCTACTACAGCAGGAGCAGCCTCGACGGTGGGAGAAACAGAACTGAGATAGAGGAGGAGTCTAGAGGCACCTAGCGCTCTTGCATGACGCAATGTCGCTCTGATGACGCCGTTCAGAGCCAATTTTTAAAAAGAAACAACTTCCTAGAAGCGGTGTGCGCCTCTGGCTCAACCTAAGCAGTAATGAATGGTGAAGATTGACAAGGGAAGATACATTAAACCTATTCACATCTATCTCCTCAGGAGCCAAGTGTGAAGGTGAAGTGACCTCAGGTTGAGATGGACCACAAGACCCTGGGTCAGAAGGTCTGTCTGAAGGGGAAGCAGTTTCGGGGAGGTTTACGATAGCCTGCTGAGGCCAGAAGGAGGAAACGAGAATCATTCTGCCCCCCTGGGACTCCAACTTGAGCAGTATCCTCTGAATTAGGAAAAGAGGAGGAAATGCATATAGAAAGCATTTTGTCCACTGCAGCCTGAATGCATCCCGACAAAAAACACCAGGTCCTGGATTTCTGGAGCAGAAGAGAGGCAGTTTTGCATTGAGTGGGGATGCAAAAAGGTTCAGGTCTGGACTTCCCCACTCCTTGAAGAGTGACTGAACGAGGGTTGAGTCGAGAGACCACTCGTGAGGATCTGCCTCCATTCTGCTGAGATGGTCTGCCAGCTTGTTTTGTACTCCTGGCAGGTAAACCGCCTGAAACAGAGAATTGTGCTTCAGGCATCATTCCCAAACTCTCATTGGTTCCCTGCACAATGGATAAGAGTGTGCACCGCCCTGTTTGTTGATGTAGTACATCACTGCCTTGTCCGCTTGAAGGAGAATGTTCTTGTGACAGAGAATGTCCTTCAATCTTGGACTGCATAGAGGATGGCTCTCATCTGCAGGACGTTTATGTGAAGTGGAGACTCATCCTGAGTCCATGTACCCTGGGTGTGGAGATCCTGGCAGTGAGCTCCCCAACCCATCAGGGACACATCTGTGGTAATGGAGATCTGATGATCCAGAGGGGCGAAGTGATATCCTTCCAGAAGGTTGCCCTCCTGAGACCACCAGGTGAATGACCTCTTCAGAGGTTCCATCACCTTGATGAGAAAGGACTGAGGGTGAGTGGTTGGGGACCACTGAGTACTGAGCCTGCATCAAGAGAGCTCGAACCAAGCCGAGTTCTCTGATGAATTGGGCCATCTGTAAGATATTGCTCCTTCTGTCCTGTGGAAGAAAAGCTTTCACACAGGAGGTGTCCAGAAGAGTTCCTATGAAAAGGAGCTTCTGGGAGGGCTGCAACCATAACTTCTTGTGGATCAGCAGGACTCCCATGGACGTGGAGAAAGTCTGGGGCCGTGGCCATGGCCTCCAGAGTCTCTTGCCTGGAGGGACTTGCTAGAAGCCAGTCAACTCAGGTACAGGAAGAAAAAATTTCTCACCTTAGCAATTATGTTTCTTCTAATGGAGTCTTGCTGTATTCTGACAATTGCAGCGATTCCCAACCTTGAACTGCCCGGAGAACAAAGAATTAACTTTCTATTCAGGGCATAGAATGCTGAGCTCGAGTGAAGTCTCTGTCTGGAGTGTTTCACACCTAAACCGTCAGATTCTTACGAGCCCAATTAAACTAAAAATTCTATGTGGAAATTATAAAAATGTCTACTAGTCAACTGGCTGAAAAATTTTGGATTCCAAGGAAGACTCAAGTCAGGAAACCCAAAACCAGACTACTACAAATAACAATAAATCAGCACCCAAACAAAAGGAGGAGGGTGCAAGCAAAAAAACACCCGGGGTGCAACACTGCACCTGCCAACCCACTTCCCAAAAACAGGTTCTGAGAGGGGAGGCAGGAAGGAGGTCAGAATACAGCAAGACTCCATTAAAAGAAACATAATTACTAAGGTGAGAAATTGTTTCTTCAAACAACATGAAGTCTTGCTGTATTCTGACAATTGCAGACTACCAAGCAGTACCTCCAAGGAGGAGGGACAGAACCTACTTTTGGAATAGGCTCTAAAGTACTGCTGTGCCAAACCGAGCATCATTCCAAGCTTGGCTATCCAGAGAGTAATGCTTGGTAAAGGTATGGAATGTTTTCCAGGTGGCTGCTTGACAAATTTTTGAGAGGGATATCCCTGGCAGCAGCTGTACCTCTTGTGGAATGAGCCCTCAGGCCTGAGGGTGGAGTTTTTCCCAGTTTTTCATAGCAGAATTGTATACAAGACACAATCCACCTGGCAAAAGATCTTTTGGTGGCAGGTTTGCCCTTTCCGACTTCTCCTTAAGTGAGGAACAACTGGAGGGAGTCAAACCTGTGACCCCTGATACGCTCTATGTAGTAACTAAGGGCTCTTTTGACATCTAAACTGTGTAGCCTCCTCTCTCCTGAGGAAGAATCATCAGTGAAGAAAACGGGGAGAGACATAGACTGCTTTAAATGGAAGTCTGAAACCACTTTGGGCAAGAACCTTCTATTGGTTCTAAGGACCACTTTATCCCTGTGAAATGAGATAAAATCAGGTTCCACTGACAGGGCTTGCAATTCACTGATACGCCTGGCAGAGGTAATGGCTACCAGGAACACAGTTTTCCAAGTCAAGTACTTTAGCTCTGCTGAAGACATAGGCTCAAAGGGGTGTATAAGTTGAGCAATGCAAACATTCAAATCCCAGGCAGAGGCAGGATCTCTAAAAGGAGGATTGGTGTGAAGCAATCCTTTAAAAAATTTACAGAACACAGGATGGGAAGATAGTGAGGGAGACTTCCCCACAGACAGAAACGCAGAAACAGCTGACAAGTGTACTTTGAGAGTAGCTGGTCTGAGTCCTGGGCCATTAAGATGAACCATATAATCCAGAACCATAGGCAATTCAGCAGTGTCTGCAGAAATATGCTTTTTAGAACACCAAATGTTGAATCTTTTCCATTTGGAGTTGTAAGTCTTTCTGGTGGAGGGCTTTCGAGAAGCCTTGAGGATATCCAGAACCCCTTGGGAAAGATGCACATCTGCAAACTCTTAACTCTTCAAGAGCCACGCTTTGAGATTGAGAGACTGAAGATAGGGGTACCAAATCCTTCCCTGAGAGGATATTACCAGGTTGTAATTCCTGGGAAGAGACAGGGGAGGATGGACTGCTAGGGACAGCAACAGGGGGTACCAGGGCTGTCTGGCCCAATCTGGAGCAATCAGGATCACCTTGCAAGGTTGTGATCTTATTTTTACCAGAACTTTGAACAGGAGTGGGAACGGGGGAAAGACATAAGGAAACTTCCCTTCCCAATTCAGGATCAGGGCATCCAGAGGGGCTGAGCCCAAGACTGGAGGTCTGTAACAATAGATAGGAGTTGGTGATTGTCTGGGGCTGGAAGAGATCTATCTCTGGAGTGCCCCACCTTGAAAAATTACTTTCAACACCTGAGGGTCCAGGGACCAGCGTCGGACTAGCCTGCCCGGATACCCGGAAATTTCTGGCTGGGCCCCCCCATCTGGTGTACACTGAGGCGTACTGCTGCTGGGTATGGGGGGGCAGGCAACAGGTGTGGCGCGCTAATGGTGCGGCAGAATTTACAGCCACAGATCAAAATCAAATCTGTCTGTAGGCGAAGATCCGATCTCCCGCTGGCATGCCCCGAGAAGTCGGCTGCTGCAGCACGCACTGAGCCCAGCGAGTAGCCGCACACCGCCACACCCCCTCCAGGCTGCCTGCCGAACAACTTGATGAGCCGCCTCCACCATAACCCAACCCCCCCGGCCCTTTGTCCCGAACCCATTTGGGAACACTCACTGTACACACTGTCACACATTACAACAGAGGGTGTAGCCAGTCCGCCTTGACCCAGTGACCCTACCCATCCGCCTTAGCAGCAGGAGCCAGCGCCGGCTTGCACGCCCTGCCTGATGTCGTCTGCGGATGCAAATTAAATTTTTTTTTTGAGCGAATGCCTCGCTGTCGCGCTACGACTACGAGCCTCTCAATTTGCCGCTGGAAAAAATGAGCTAGGAGGAAATGCCAGCCTGCCAAAAATGTCAGCTCCTGGGAGAAGACGGAGGCCATAAACGTGTGTCAGTAACATAACGAAAACGTTAAGCAGAGCGGGGCAAGGAAGGGCGGAACGTTTGCACCGGGGTGCCGGGTTTCTGGGGGACGGTACGCGCGTGGCACCGACCGGGTGGCAGCAGGTCTGACTCTGTAAACAGCTGAGCGACGATGGAGCCACCGCAAGAATTAATGGCAACTAATCAAGATTCCTAAAAAATATCTTAAAACTTACTGGATTAATTTTAAATAGTGTGCCTTTGAGAAGCTCCCCTTCCCCTGCCCCCCTTTCCCTTCCCATTCATGGCTGCAGACCTATTAATCATCTGTCGTCGTCAGAAAGAATGAGTGACGAGTCTGACTGTGAATTTGAATTTTGAAATTGGATATGTGCCAGCCAGCTGCCCGCCCAGATCTCACTCAGGTCCGCTTGCGAGGACAGGAGGCATGGTCTAGCAAGAGGTGGGGTTGGCGGGCTCTTTAAATGCCCCAGGAAAGACAAGCGAGTTCTGTTGGATTTTTTTTTTCTATAGGACCTGACTAGAGAGATTGTGTGGTGGAGCCTGCCTGAGTGTCCTTGAGGAGTGCGCAGCTATTTTCTTTGCCGCAAGCCATACGATTACGCCATAGTGAGTCTGGTGGTCTGTGAGGAGTCGAGCCAGCCGAAAGGATTCAGAAGCTGTGAGCAAGCAGTGCAGCACAAGCAGAGGCAGAGCAGAGCAGGAGGAGCGCTGCTCTGAATAGAAAGAAACTAGAGAGAGAGAGAGAGAGAGAGAGAGAGAGAGAGTGCTGCTGAGCTGAAATTTAAACCAAGCTCTTGCTGCTGCTCCCCACTCTGTGAGCAGACCTCGAGGTCCTCCAGCAACACAAGTTTTTATTTGAAATTCCGTACTTGGCCATCGGTCACTGGTCGTTGGTCTGGTACCCCTACTGTTCTCGGTTTGTACTAATGACTCTCTCTGCCTGTACAGCCAGCCAAACCAAGACATCTCATTCGGACACTGAAGGGACCTTCATCAGCCTCAGACATCAGCAATCAGGTATTTATTTGGTTATTTGTGTACTAATTACTTCTAAATGTATTGTCTGTTGTGTTGTACAGCATACAAAATATTTTAGACTGGGGTGGTCCATCTGGGGGGGGCAGGGGGGCTTGTAACATGGGGTAGGTAATAAAATCCTTACTAATACACCCCCATTACTTTGTCCATATTTAGTTTTAGGAGTTCTTTCACAACCTTTTCTTCTGTGAAAGGTCAGGATGGGGGATGCAGGGAGGTGGGTTACTGCCTACTGGGGGGGAGATGGGGGTGACCACTAGCCACCAGGGTTTGTATGTGTACCAGTGATGGGGGCTGTGGTTGTGGGCTGGCTGCTACACTACGGAAAAGAGGATCAATCGGGGAATGTCTCTTATTCAGTGATCAGCTGGGGAGGGGGCTGCCTGCTAAACTATGGAACAGTGGATCAGAAATGTTCATTATTTACTGTGATCGTTGTTTGGGAGGGGGCTGCTACACTGTGGTATGGGGTATCGGGGGGTGTTTTTATTGTTTACAGTGACTGAGGCTTGCAGCTCAATGAAATCAATTAATAGCAGTCCACCCTTGAATACAACTTGGGCACTGTCTTTTGGGGGGTACTGGTACATAGCTGTATGGGGTCATCTGTCTTTTGTGTGACAATGTCACTCTGGGGTGTAGCCTGATTTCTATTCTGTATGCATACCTGCAACTCCTGACCCCTATTGAAAAAAAAAAAATAACATCCTCTCAACTGCTTTATCTGAGTAACCAGCGTTGGACTGGCTGTATACAAAATGACAAAAGCTAAAAAAAGTTAGTCTGGGCTTAAATGGTTGGGGAGATGAGTAATTTCAAGGCTCAAAACTATGTTCACAGCCACATACAGCTGTAGCAAAATAAAATACACTGGAAATTATATGAATGTGGTATGATGTTTCATACTGTTGTGTACAGGTGCAGGAGTCTAGATCAGCGATGGGCAATATGGGGTTGTATAAGGGCCAAAAGTGCAGCCCTCCAGTGATCTGTAGGGCCCCATCACTACTTAGGCTCCATATTCAAAACTAAATTATGCAAAATACACATGTTAATAATGCAAAAACATTTATCAAATGTCACACGTTATTAAAACGTTAAAACATTATTAAATAGTATTTACTTTGTGTTAACTTATAAATAATACATAAACGTAATATGCAATGTTACTGTAACTATTGTGTGTGTGTGTGTGTACACACACACACACACACACACACACACACACACACACACACACAATGTATATATAAACAAGAAGGGGGGGGGTTAACTTGACTCGTGTGCACAAATGATGGTAATTAATACAAGTAATTTTGCCTGGTATTCACAGCTTGAAAACTTTTGATCACCAGCAAAGCACAATAAATTATCAGCAATACGGTGTGCGTTAATTTAATTGGGCATTTAAAATTGTGACAAGCTAATGATAAATTACTGCTACAAGTATTCTACATTAAATTTTCTACCAGTTACTGCTTGCACAGCATCAATACCTTGGATTAGTGGCACATGTATTCAATGCAGCATAGCCACAGTTGTAACAAAATAATCACCACAATATCTGTTTGAGATGTTTGAGAAAATGCTGGTCGGGTGAAGGCATGGACAGTGGGGGAAGGGGTAGTTGGCTCATACATTGGGGGTGGGGGTGGTGTGGACCTGGTGGCCAGTGATTGTCAGTGGGGGGTGCAGAGCATGGTGGAAGGACTGTCGGGGGAGGCCGAGCATGAGAACAGCCATGGCCCATCATACCTCTCAACCTTTGTCTCCCAAATGTGGAACACTGACTCTCAAATGTGGAACAAATGAGCAAAATGTGGAACACTTAATCAAATCTTTACCTCAGAACTCAGAACACTGTTAACATGTTGGCATATATACAGTATGCAAAAAGTCTGACTGTTGAATAATATATTTTTGCATTTACCATAGATTTGTGCCTTACAGTGTTAACAGTGAATGTGGTACAAGTCCTCACAATGTGGAACAGGGAGTTTTTGAGAAGTAAAATGAGGAATTGTCCTCGTAATGTGGTACAGTTGAGAGGTATGTGGCCCATGGTGGAAGACCTGTGTCTTCAGTGCTTCACTTTGGGCACTTTACTTTTCCATTCATCATTCCATCCTTTGACCTGCTGGTGAGTTAGTAGTTCTGACTGTTCTTATTCTGGAGTCAACACTGCTGGTGTTAATTCTGGGGTTGGTCCTGGGCAGGGCAGAAAGGATTTAAATCAGTGAATGGGGGGGGGCACCTGGTGGTCAGCTCCTAAGACCTAGTGTTGGATACTGGCTGCTATATAGTATATACTATCTTGATTAGCTTTGCTTGCCAGACTACTCTGAGACTCTTCTCTCAGCCAGCCAGTGGTCCTTGATGGTTTGCCTTCTCCTTGTGTGTCAAGAAGAGAGAAAAATCCAAAGATAGGCTAACATAGCTGTATCCATTCCCAATCGGCAGGTAGGTCTCAAACTTTGTGACTGAGCCCCAGGATGTGCTGGTTGAAATGGTTGGGAGCCGTCCCTATAGTGATACATAGTTTTGGTAGTCCCATACATGAGTATGGAGGTTGTATTTTAAACCTTTTTTTTTTAAGTCTTAGAGGATAATTAAAGCAATAGCATCCAGTAGGTACCTAAGTAAGCGACTTAAGTTTTCCCCTAACCTCAGGTCTCTGTCCTGACTTGTAGTGGATAGAACTTGACACCCCCGCCCCCACATCCTGTATTCCTCTCTTGGGTTTGTGTCCTTTCTGAGATATGGCTCTAAAAATGAAAATTACGTACCTACCGTAATTTTGATCTTCTTGTATCTTCACCATTCATTACTTCTGGTGTAAGCCGGAGGTATGCACTCGCGCGACGGGAGTTTTTTTTTTTTTTTTAAAAGCTAGCTCTAACGGTGCACCATGCGAGACCGACGCTCTTGCATCATGCGCGAGGGGCGTCACGTAGTAATATTGACTCTCCATCTCAGTTCTGTGGAGTCGGAGAGGCAAAAAATTATATTGTGGAAAAAGAAAGCGAAAGCAAGATAGCCAAGGATAGCAAAGGAAGGAAAATAAACTGAAAAGGAATAAGTCGATGGAGAATAGACAGAGGAAAGAGAATTCCTGCCCTAAGGATCCGTGAGGCCTCCTTACCGGGCACTCTAGGAGGAACAGATAGAGAGAAAAGGGAAGGAGAAAGAAAGAAGCAGAGAGAGGAAGAAGAAAATGGGATGTTGAGGAGACAATAATGCCCAACGAGCATAGTTAGCTGAGAGGCTTAAGGCTCAACTTAACAAGGGAGCAAGAATCCCCGTTGGTAGTGCTGAAGAGAAGGTTCACGAACCTGCTAGACAGACTAAGGAGGGTATAGTCTTTGACCTCAACATGCCATGGTCCTTTATCCTAGTTGAGGGCCCTGGCCTGATTGAGCAGACCGTTGTTCCGGAGAGGCGCTTAGCTAGGAAAAGGATTGGTTCCCAGGCAGCATGTAAGAGCTGCTCAAAAGGGTATAGAAAGAAACTTAGCCTTTTAAAGGCGGTTTGTAGGAAATACAGCGGAACTCAATCGGACTTGCTATGTCAAGGCAGGTGGAGACTTGAAACTGGCAAGATCTGCCCGTAGTTGGCACTGCTTTTCCTGCAGCACTGCTCGCAGAAGGACCCTTGAAAAAAGGGGGTCAAGACAGAGCATGACTCACAGGCTTATGAGGAAAAACATGACCTGAGAAGCAAGGGATTGCCTTCAAAGCAGTCGGAGAGAGTTCCCTCAGCTTTAAGAGAGAAATTGTATAACCGTACCCGTTCCTCTTACTCTGTAAAAAAGGTGGTTGGTTTCCAGGGTTTAGTAATTGATTAGCAGAAGATTCCGGACCAAACATTGCACAGAGTCAGGCAAAGTCCCTTATGAGTGCCTCGCCTGAAAACATGGCGGTGAGATAGTCGTGCAGCTCCCTCACGACTCCAGCACTCCTGCAATAAATGCCAACGAACCTTAGAGTAAATAATTTCTGGAAACCATTAAGAGAAATGGCAAGGACAGAGAATTTTTTTTTTTTGCATAAGGGCCAAAAAGAGGAGGAACGAGACGGGAGGGGAGACGCACAGAAGGAGGCCACTGAGGGGACGGAGGGAGGATCAGGGAATGAATGGTGAAGATACAAGAGAAGACAAGAATTACGGTAGGTACGCATTTTCATATCTTCCTTGTCAACTTCACCATTCATTACTTCTTGGTGAGTATTAAGCCCCTCTTCCCAGAAGGGGAAGAGGTAAAACCCCGAGGAATAAGATCCCCAGCCTCCTGTTGGTAAGAAACAGAAGGGAAGACCCTGGCTAGTTCAGAGAAAGCCTAAGTGGGAGAAGAGCTAGGAGGTGCCTCCCGAGGACGTGGAGACGGAGTAAGCCCCTGCAAAAGTCTCTAGCTCTGGAGGAGAAGAGACAGGTCCCCGGAAGGCGGAGCGCATCACCCTCACCGGGCGGGGTGACAACCTTGAAAGAGTCAGCTATGCCGTCCGCTTAATGCAGATCGCTAGTCCCCGCAAGCCTGAAGCCACCCCATTGGCGTCGGAAGATGCCCTTGCCTGGTGTCTTGCCAGCTCCAGGCCTATAGCGAGAGGCAACAGCTTGTCTGGTTTGCTCCATGATCAGGACATCGACGGTAGAAGTTGAGAGAGCATCGACCACAGGTGCCGACAGGCAGCATGGTGAAGCCTGATGTGATGCTATACAAGCAACCGCACGAAGAAGAAGAGAACACTCTTTCGCCCCACTGGTCGAACTGAAGAGAGTCCGGTCCGTGGGCGGCTCATGCGCCAGGCGGCGGCGCTCGGAGGGAGTATCCAGGAGACCAAGCCAGAAGGGGGTTGGGGAGAGTACCTAGAGACTCCGAGGGGGCACAATACCTACGCTGACAATCAGCCGGGGCTGGAGAAGAGGTGGCTGGCAACTGCCAGGAACGGATAGACACCTCCTGGAAGGGAATAGGCTAGGAACGTACCACCAAGTGTTGGGCACTGAATTCTCCAAGGAATTCATGCGTCTCCCATTCGGTATTGTCTCTCCGTATGTAAGAGATCCGAAGGTCCTCACCATCCTCGAAAGGAATCGCTGACATTCAGTGAAATCGAGCATCGGAGGAGATGAGTAGGGGTTCCCTCTCTCAGAGGAGGGAGACGATGATGGAGAGCTGGAGTGCTCAGAGACTCCCCATGGGCGGTGGGGAGAGTCGAAGACCCACTCATGCATACATCTAACGATGAGGGAAGGCGGCTGCAGAACCTCTGAACTGCTCCCAGGATAAAGGACCCAGTAGGACCGACATGGCCCAGGAGCGGGGGTGGTGGAGGCAGAGATATGGGAGAGGGGCACCTACAAGGAGGCAATAGATCTCTGCCAGGGCTCTGGAATCCGGGGAACGGAGCCCGAGCTGGCGGGGTCCCGGACAACAAACCAGGCCGCAAGACAGAACCCTGAGGAAGCGGAGCCTGGAAGAGCCCAGGGAGAACCTCCTCGTGATCAAGTCGGGACTGCAGCGGATCCAGAAGGGCAGCTCACGCCACTGAGGCACCCTAGAGTCCTGAGGGAGGGCGGGTTCAGCACTCACGGCTCCTGGCCACCCCTGAGGTGGCCAGAGAACACCGAGGTCCTGTCCTCTGCCCTCAACCCCTCGGACTCTGAGAGAGCCCTCCTCGACCGCAGCGCTCCCATCCCCCAGGAGCAACAGCACCCGGGAGGGCTGCTGTCACCGGTCCCCGAGGGGAGCCCCTTAGTCGCCCCCACGCCTCCCTGGGACTCAAGGCCATCCCTAGCCCCAGAGCTCTCAGGGGAGGACGGAAGGGGACAGAGGAGGGCCGTTCGCTGGCGCTGGTACCTCGTAGCCACAGGAGACCCCGACCCGAAGAGTGGGGTGCCAGATGGGTCCACGTTCAATCGCGGCCTCCGAGGAGGACGAGATCAGCAGGACCTCATACATGGCCACCCCTGGGTCCCCGTGGCAACGGTGTGCCGCGAATGGCACTGCACCAGAGCGGCGCGCGGCCGGTCCCCGAGCATCAGCAACAGCCAGGCCTGGTCCCAGCTCCCCCGCGGTACCAGCGAGGCCAACGGCACCGCTCCCGGCATCGGAAACTGACCCGGCACCGCGAGGAGGAGAAACCAGGCCCACGGCGCCGGGGGCCAAAGCGGCGCCGTCCCGATCACCGGCGCACAAACGGCACTGATCCAAACGGGCGCTGCCTCTATCACCGCACCGCAAACGGCGCTTGGGATCCGGAAATGGCGCCGAGAGGCGGCGCCGAGGGGTCCGCGCGTGTCCGCCCAGAAATCATGGGCCCTGACACTGGGAGCCTGCACTCTCCTGAGGAGGTGACTGCCGAGGCGGTGGGTTGACATCATGCCCCAGAGGGACTGCTAAGCCTCGACATCGCAGAAGGAGCTTCCTCGCCGGGAAGATAAGATGAGGAAGCCCTCCTCCGCGGACCAGAGTAGGTTCGGAGGACCCAGGAAGGGCTCAAACATCTACCTGGGAGTCCCGTGAATCGACGCCGTCTCCTCCGAAGTCAGGCGGGCCTGCCGAGCTTGAACGTATGGACTTGACACGACGGTCCATGGAGAAGCAGGCGTCCGCATTTAATCCATGTCATGGTTAGTCCCAGGTAATCGAGGACAAACGGCCATGCCGGGTCCTAGACGGAAAAAATGCCGCCACAGGAGCATCGACGCATGGGGGCGCGGCTCATCTTAGAAAAACGCTCGCCCAGAACCAGACATAACGCCAAACAATTAAGGTAAAACAGTAGGAAAACACCCGACGCCTACAAATAGAAAAAGAACAGTCTTACTGCAGTATAGGCCGAATAGTAAATCGAGAAACAGAGGAGTCAGCAAAACTATTGGCAGATTACTTAACTATAGCTCTCACGACAAGAGCAGGTGCAGCCTCGACGGCGGGAGAAACAGAACTGAGATGGAGGAGAGTTTCTGGTAGTTATTAACTGCCGCCTTTCGCGCGCAGATGACGCAAGGCCGGTCTCAGGGGCGGCGCCATATAGCTTAAAAAAAAAAAGTTTTGGGTCATGGTGCGCACTGCTTACACCCAAGAAGTAATGAATGGTGAAGATTGACAAGGGAAGATCTGGACACAGAACTTCAGTTGAGGCCCTGGATGCTTCAGTTTCCTTAGAGGACCCCCCACACTGGCATGTGTGGACATAGCAGTGGTGAGCATGGGGGTGTGTCTATTGGCTGAGGTCAGTTATTTATTTCCACGTTAATTTGACAAGGAATGCTGTTGTTCTACTAACGAGGACCTTGTTAGTCAAGCAGAGGCATTCCTTTGTCGTAAATTGCACACTAGTGGATAAAAAACTGCCTCCTTAGTCAGTGGAGCACACCCCACGCTATTGTGCATTGTAGGCAAACAAGTGCCTGTATGGAGTCATGTTTGTTTCCCAAGGAATTTGGAGCTTCTACTATGGGCTTAACTCAGTGAGGCCCCAAGACCCTGTAGGCGGTAGCAGAAAAGATATTCCCTGAGGTCTTGTCCCACTGATGACGCTGCTTGAAAACGTAGAATATTAACAAACCAGAGGGGTACAATTGACTGTATAGCACCATTGAAAGATAATTTTTATGCTGAACAGCTTTACACTCATACTTTTGTGTGTAGCACTTGGGGTTCAATTTGAGGCATTAGCATTTGTGGCATGCTGATTTTTGCTCCAAAAGCTCCAGGTTACACTGTAAAGGTAACAGGCCACCGCCATATGTAGGAATTCTGAGTACCCGCGGTCTCAGTGAGTTAATATAGTAGTTGGTCAAGCTGCATGTATGTTTGGGGTTGGGAGAGTTTAATGAACCCCAGCTCTTGCCTTTTAGCCATGTGTTCTGCCTGTGTGCTGGCTGACAGTTAAGTTGAGAGGTTGCGCTCACTTCTCAAAGTTCTATAGGTATGAAGTATTTACGTTTAAAACATGGGCCCAGATGGAATGTCATGGAAACTGTTTTCACCTTGAGGCTGGTTATATGCGGGCTGCTTTTTGAAGCTAAAGTAGATTGACTTTAAGGATGTGGCACGCACATGAAAGTTTCTACTCTGTCTGTGGCTTCACCTCCTCACTCCTATCTCTAGGGTTCCTCTGTGCCTGTCCTATGCATCTTTTTCAACTTCTCCATGGTTAGCCCCATCAGCTGCACTGGGAACTCTATTCCATGTATCCACACGCTTCTTCCGTGAAGTAATGCTGCTTTATGCTGCCCTTAGTCTACTCCATTCCAACCTCTTATGTCATGCCCTCTCATTCCTCTGCCTCCTTTTCTGAAAGATGATACCTCCACCAGTACCCTATTTATTCCATTGAGATATTTGAAGGCTTTCTCTTAGTGTGTGTGTGTGTGTGTGTGTGTGTCTCTCTCTCGGCTGTCTCTTGTGTATTACGGTCCCAGCTCTTTAGAAGAAAAAGTCCTGTACCATCTTTGTCCATTGTGGCATAATAGGATTTGCCATGCAATCCACTGGAGAAACATGGCTGCCGGTATACTGATGTGATATTTGGAAATGGTAGGTATTACTCTACTGTGTTTGCAATAGAGCTTTTGCTATGCTATGCCAGCATCTAAAACCCAGTTTCAAATGTCGCTCTTCATTTTTATGGAAAATGAGTTCAAAATCCTGCACAATGCCGTGCCACATCATGGAGTCGCGTAGTGGTAGGCTCTTGTGGTTCTTATGTATAGAGAAAGGAAATCTGTTTAGTGGTACTGGTCAACCACTCATGTTGTTGCATAATTGTCTGCCATAATTCAACTCCAGATTACTGTAATGGGCAGGTAAAAGCAGCAGGAACAGAGTGGACAGTGTGGTGACTGACAGACTGAGCTTGGTGCAGCACATCACTGGCAGTGTGGCTTGACCAGAGGAGCAGAAAGGAAAATTACGTACCTACCGTAATTCTTGATCTTCTTGGACGAGTCTCCACCACTCATTCACACTAGTGGGATTGGCGCCGGAGGCACTAAGACCCATCGAGCAAACTTTTGGAGGGTCTGCCGAGAGACGGTTATGAGACACGGCGCAGCAGCGCTCGACGGTAATGACCATCTGCGACGCCTCCAACCTCAGTACCTTACCAAGGAGGTGCAGCTTAACTAACTGAAAAGGGTAAACCCAATATTAAAAACGGATATAAGATAGTCCGATGACCCTGTAAGAAGGGTCACAAAGAAGTCCTCACGTCCAAAGATTTGAGGAGTGAAGACCAATACAGCGTGAGCTCGGGATGGTATGGAGGATGAGTGGTGGAGACCCCAAGAAGATCAAGAATTACGGTAGGTATGCACTTCCTATCTTCCTGACAGTCTCCACCACTATTCACACTAGTGGGAGAGTACTGTTGATAATCCCAAAAGGGCGGCAGGAAAGCAGAGCTCACGCGTCGAAGATAGAAGCTATTAATAGTTCTTTCACGCGAATGTCGTTTGGCATGAATATCCAGCATAGTGCTTAACCCAGTATGCACTGAGCTCCAGGTGTTGCATATATCTGCATTGGAACATTGCACTCCGCTAGGATGCCGGATCGCTCTAGTAGAGGAGAGCGATACCTACCTTCTAATTTGACTTGAGCCAGGAATAGTAATGACGATGCCATCAACTGTGAAGAGATGCATCTAATAGCTACAGTTGACCCAGTCTGTCGCTGAAAGAAACCATCGTTGCTGAGTTTATGAATATCCTGGTTCTATCTAGTAGAACTGCAAGCTTCTTAATATCCAAGGAATGAAGAGCTCGTTCTTCATTTTGGAAATTACGGCAGCGGAGGCCAGAGGTTGGTCTAGCTGAATTTGACAACCTGAAGAAATTTAGGATGAGACGAGAACTACTTTGTCCTTATGGAATACAGTACACGGAGGGTCCGAATGTGCAGTATATTCTCAGAGACCCCGCGGCTGAGGTAATGGCCACCAGGAAGGCAGTCTTCAGGTAAGAAATTTTTGGTTTGTAGGTAAGGGTTCTGAAGGTTTCCTATTGAGCATGTCCAGCACCAGTTAATGTCCCAGGCTGTAACTGACGCTAATAGGGGGTCTCGAGGAGAACTTTAAGAAATCTCTTCACCATAGGTAACTGAGCCAGAGTTAAGGAAGAAACCGCCTGTGGAACTGAGATGGCACTAAGGTGAACTTTAACTGATATTGAAGACCTAAGTTTGATAGGTCCAAAAGATACCCAGAACTCCAGAGGACAGGAAAGGGATCTAGTGATTTTGTACACTTGAGAGAAAACGTTCCATTTGGAAGCGATGTTGGGTTGGCTCTGTGCGCCGAAGGATGTCTGAGACTCTACGAGAGGTGCTAACGATTCACTTTATCTCTTCAGAGCCAAGTATGAAGGTGAAGTGATTTCAGTTGGATGGACCAACCCTGAGTCAGAAGACTGATTTGGAAGGAAGTGGTCTCGAGAGGTTGCCAACATACTGTTGAGAAACTATGTTGTTTCTACAGGAAGGGCAATGAAATCATCTGTCCCCTGAGACTAACTTGAGGAGCTCTGATTAGAGGAAGTGGTGGAAAGGCGCAAAGAAAGCGTTGTCCACCGCAGCCTGAACGCATCCTGACAGAAAATGCCAGGCCCGATTTCTGGAGCAGAAGAGAGGTGTTTTATGCTGAGGATGCAAAAGGTCCAGGTCTGAGTCCCACTTTTGAACAGGACCGAGGCACGGCTGGATCGAGACCACTGTGAGGGTCTGGCCTCTGCTGAGGTGATCTGCTAGGTCGCTTTGTATACCTGGTGATAAACCGCTTGAATCAGAGACTGTGCCCAAGCACCGTCCCACACCCTCTATATGCCCCTGCAAGGGATAAGAATGAGCACCCTTGTTTGTTGATGTAATACATCACTGCTTTGTTGTCCGCTTGTTGAGAATGTTCTTGTGACAAAGGACATCCTTCAGAGCTCGGATTGCATAGGACCGCCTCATCTCCAGGACATTTATGTGGAGATGAGTTTTAACTGAGTCCATACACCTTGAGTGTGGAGGAGAGACAGTGAGCTCCCATCCCATTAGCGATGCATCTGTGGTGATGGGATCTGATGATCCGGGGAGCAAAGGGAACCTTCCAGAGATTGTTCCTCTGAGACCACCAGGTGAGAGACCTTCAAGGGTCTGGTCACCTTGGATGGATAAGACTGGGGTGAGAGGTCGGGACCACTGAGTGGAGAGCATCCACTGGGGTTCCTGTGTGCCCGGCAGAGGGACAGTGAAGACCGAGGACGCATGAGACCCAACATGCTGTATCGAGAGCTGTAACCGGTTGGTTCTCCCTGATGTAACGGCCATACGTAGATGTCGAGTCTGTCCTTGAAGGTTTGTCAGAAGAGGTGTCTAGAAGCTCCATGAAAAGTAGCGTCTGGGAGGGTTGTATGAGATTTTTTCACCAGCAGAACTCCCATGGATTTGGGAAGACTTAGAAGTCGTTGCAGTGCTTCCAAAGTCCCTTGGTGGAAGGGTTTGCTAGAAGCTAATCGTCCAGGTAGGGAAACACCGGAGTCCGATTTGAGATGCGCCGTGAGAACTGCACAACACTTTGTAAAACCGCTGTGGCCGAGATAGCCCAAAGGCAGACTTGAACTGACATGCGACCCAGCTAACCTGAGGAATTTGTGGGTCGGGTGGACGGGGATTTGCTGGTAAGCATCCCATATCCAGAGAGGCTAGCCAGTCGTGGGGATGCAGCAAGGGTAACAGGGTACCTAGGGAAATCATCTTGAATTCTCCTGGGAGGAATTTGTTTAACTTTCGAGGTCTAGAATGGGGCGATCCCCTGATTTCTTTGAACCAGAGTAATGGGAGAACCTGTGTTTCGTAGATGCGGGGGCACCAGTTCTATTGCCCTGTTGTTCAGAAGGCCCTGGATCTCGTGAGGAGATCTGACTGAGAGGTCGACAACCTGGTCGGAGGAGGACATTGGGGTTTCTAAGAAATTGTGAGAATAACCTCGAATTATCCGGCGACCCATTTGTCAGTTGTGACTTCCACTGGTTGTAGAAGCACGTAGCGACCTCCCACGGAGGAGAAAGTTCCACCGGGCAGAGTGATGGAACTTGGGCTAACGACTATAAGGTAGCGCTTGGAGCTAGGCCCTGCTTTTCTGCTGGGTTCTTTGAGGTTGGGCAGGTTGTTTTGTGGAAGCTTCCCTGCCTCTGCCTCGAAGCGACTGACGACTGGAAACTGATCGCCTGTCTGCCATGCCTCAGAGTGGGCAGGGAGGTCTCCTTTGTCGATCTACCCCTAGGAGGTTCCGCAGGCTCCTGGGGGGAAGATACTAAGCCTGCAGCCCCGGATGGAGTAGGAGGCGCAGGGGCGGTGGAGTCCGTGGGTGGAGGAGGAGGTGGTGTAGGAACCACATCCTTCTTTATAGTGTCCCACCAGTGAGGTGAACAGCTCCTTAACCTCGGAAATGCTGAGGGCTGACTTGGACGGCTGGTGTTCGACCGTCTGGTTCCAAGCGCGGCTCCCCAGGGGTCTCGGGATCGGGGGAGCCCGACAGGACCGGATTCGCGTCTGGTCCTCGGGCTGGGTCAGCTCCTCCTCCGTGGCGCCTCCTGGCCGACATCAGTGGGGCGTGGGAGCTCTCCTCTCTGCACTGGGCAATCGGTCCCCGGCAGCGTCCGTGGTGGTGAAAAGCCTAACGGCGGCAGGCGTCTGGCGATCGTCGGTTCTCGGGACCGATGGTGCTAGCCGGCGTAGGATCGGCGATCCTCTTGAGGTGAAGTCAGCTCGCACGGTCTTCAGCTGGGAGGAGGCAAGGAGATTGACCGGGTGTCAGGATCCGGATGGTGGGAACCCGGACTTGTGGTGTGTGGCGGTCCCTGACCTCGGCCCAGAGCCTTGGAAATAAAGAAGAGGAGGGGCCTGGGTCTTGGCCTGGGAAGAACCAGAAAGAGTCTTCACCACTGCAGAGGGAGGCTGAGAGCAAGCCCGGAAGAGGCCGGTCAGACCGGGGCGAGAGCTACAGGAGTCAGAGGCCCTAGAGGACTTAATCTCACCCTCTCCTATGCTTCTCAAGATGTTACGGGCTTTTCGGAGCGATGTTCCCCTTAGAGGCTGAATCCATAGCCTTAACCTTTTCCTCGAGCAGGACGCCTGCAGGGCCTTCTGGCTGCGGATATGGAGTCCGACTATTGAATCCCTGGCGAAGGTACAGGCCCGGTGTCGTGAGTCTGGGCCTAGGCACCGGACTTGAGGCCGAATCGCGGGTCTTGAAAGGGATTTGCTTCCCACAGCAACACTTCGGCGGATGGCCTTCCACGGAGGTTGGAGAGGACATCAGACAGCAACTTTGAAGAGAAAACAAACTTTTTCCAAACAGAAGAACTTTACCAAGCGTCGCGCGCTAGAAACGAACCGAAGGGTCGAGACATGCAAGTCCACGGCGGGAAAGAACTGGGGAATCTGGCGGGACCACCTCCTTATGTACTACGCCTGACGTCAGGGGCGGGACCGACGTCGGAGGTGGTCCCCGCTGAAGACTGCTAGCTAGAAGATTTCCGTGGGGTCCTGACGCCTGCCGGCTTCAGTCCTAATGGTGTTACCTGCTGCAAGAGCTGGATCTCGAAGTAAGATCATCTTTTTCGCTTAAAAGTAGTGTATTCTTGCACCCTGTTCCTCCCTGTAAGATACTTGTATGTCTCTATCATGTCCCCTCTCTCCCTCCTCTCCTCCTCCAGGGAGTACATATTCAATTCCTTCAACCTGTCCTCATGGGACTTGTGATGCAATCCATGTACCATCTTTGTTGCCCTCCCTGAACCTTCTCTACCCTGTCTATGTCCCACGTAGGTAAGGTCTCCAGAACTGTACACTGTACTCCAGGTGGGGCCTCATTAGTGTCTTGTATAGTGGAATCATGACCTCCCTTTTCCTGCTGGTGATGCCCCTGCCTATGCATCCCAGCATCCTATTTGCTTTACCTGCTGCCTTGTCACACTGTTTCCCTACCTTGAGGTCATCAGAGATGATAACCCCAAGATCCCTTTCCTGCTTGGTGCATGCTATATCCTCATCCCCAAACTGATACATTGTGCTAGGGTTTTTGTGTCCCATATGCATTATCTTGCACTTCTTTGCATTGAATTTCAACTGCCAAACCCCTGACCATTCTTCAAGTTTCTGCAGGGCTCTTCTCATTCTGTCTACACCCTCTGGTATGTCTATTCTGTTACAGAGCTTTGTGTCATCAGTGAACAGTGAAATTCTGCCTTCTAGGTCCTGCGCAATGTCACTGATGAAGATGTTGAATAGGACCGGTCCCAGTACTGATTGCTGTGGTACCCCACTGGTCACTCTTCCTCTGTGGAGTGACAGCCATTTACCACCACCCTCTGTGTCCTGCCGCCCAGCCAGTTACCTACCCACCACACTACTGTCCTGCCCACACCCATATTCCTTAGTTTGTGTAATAGTCTTCTATGAGGCACAGTGTCAAAGGCCTTGCTTAATTCCAGATAGGCCATGTCCACTGCCCTCCCCTGATCCACCTCCCTAGTCACCCAGTCAAAAAATTCAATGAGGTTGGTCTGACATGACCTCCCCCTGGTGAAACCATGCTGCCTTGGATCCTGCAGTCCATTGACACCAGATCTTCCACAATCTCTCCTTCAGTAGTGCTTCATGATCTTCCCCACTACCGAGTTGAGGCTGACTGGTCCCTGTTCCCCACTTCTCTCTTTCCTCTACTCTTTAAAAGGGACTACATCTGCCATCCTCCAGTCTTGGGTACCTCCCCTGTTTCCAGTGACTGCATAACAGGATAGCCAGAGGTTCAGCCACCACCTCTTAGTTCTTTAAGGACCCTGGGTGCACCCTATGGCCCATTACTTTATCAACTTTCATTACTTCCAGTTCCTTCAGGACCCTTCTCATCTAAAGGGACTTGTGTCCATTTCTGCACCATTCTCACCCCTTGTACTCACTTCAGACCCATTACCCTCCTCTTCCTCAGTAAAGACTGAGCAGAAATACTTGTTCAGTGTCAGCATCTGCTGTCATCTACCTCACCCATCCTCCCCCTTCAGTCTCACTATCCCTCCCTTTGCCTTTTTTTTCACTTATGTACCTGTAAAAGGTTTTGTCCCCTACCCACTGATTTTGCAATGTGCTCTTCTGTCTGAGCTTTGGCTTCCTACTGACCTCCCTGCCTCCCTTTGCTTCTCCTGGTACTTCTCCTATCCCCTTCTGCCTGTGTCTTTGCATTGCCTGAATGCAATCTTTTAGCTTTCACTCTCTTTGCTACCTCTTTGGAAACCATAATGGCCTCTCTTCCTTTTCCTCTTGCTAGCCTGCTTAATGCATAATTCTGTTGCTCTTGTAATCCCCATTTTAAATACTGCCCACTGTTCTCAACCCGATTCCTGTTCCATCCCTTAATGCCCTCTTCAAGTATTTCCCCATTTTCCCAGAGTCTGACCTCCTAAATCCAGGATCAAATGTTTTTGTGTGGTTGGTTCTGCTCCTTCTGTGATTTCAAACCACAATGACTGGTGGTCATTGTTCTCAGGTGCCCCCACTTTTTCCCCATCACACTGTCCTGTTTGTGGCACAAGGTCCAGTATTGCCTTCTGCCGAGTTGGTTCCATGACCAGTTGCTTGAGGAAGGCACCCTGAAGAGTCCAGGATAAATCTGCTCTAGTTGATGTCGCTGCTGGGATGCTCCAGTCCCGTCTGGAATATTGAAGTCTCCAACCAGTACTACCTCACCCTTGTCTGCCATCCTTTGGATGGCTAGCATCAGCTCCCTATCTGTTTCTTCCTCCTGGGCTGGTGGTCTATAGACCACACCTGTGCAGATGGCTGGACCCATATTCCTTTCCAGCTTAACCCACAGTATCTCTCACCCATTTTGTTCCTCCTGGATCTCTGTGGCCCTTATGTCGTTTTTCACATACAGTGCCACTCCTCCTCCCTTCCCGGTCTCTTCTGAATATGTTGTAGCCAGGAATGGCCATCTCCCAGTCATGGTTATCATTACACCAGGTTTCTGTGATCGCCACAATGTCCATGTCTGACTGCACCATGACAGCCTCCAGATCTTCCATCTTGTTGCTAAGGCTCCTGGCATTGGCACACATGGCTTTCCATGATTTGACCTAGCTAGATTGTTTAGCTGTTCTACTCCAGCCCCTTCCCTGGTTGTCCTTTATCCTGGTTCTCCTTGCTGTCTTCCCTTCTGCTGATTTTTGCCCCTTTTTTGCCTATGCACCTCTTGGGCGCTAATCTCCATCTTTTGCACACTGCTTTGTTGATATCTCCACTCCTCCGGTTTGCTGGTTCCACTGCTAGCTGTGGGGGGTGAGCAAGTAGGCACCCTCCTTTCTGGCCTGCCACCCCCCTTGGCTAGTTTAAATGCTTGTCAATGTAGCATTTAAACTCATCATTGAATGCTTGGATTCCCCTCCAGGATGGATGCAGGCCATCAGGCTTGAACAAACCTCCATCCCTCCAGGTGGGTCCCCAGTCACCAATGAATCCAAACCCTTCCTCACAGCACCAGTTCTATAACCATGAGTTAAAGTTCCTGGTGCATGCACCCCTATGCTCTCCCATGCCTCTCGAGTTGTTGTCCGTTTGAAGGAGAATGTTCTTGTGACAGAGTATGCCCTCCAAAGCTTGGACTGCATAGAGGACGGCTCTCATTTCCAGGACATTTATGTGAAGTTGAGACTCGTCCTGAGTCCACGTACCCTGGGTGTGGAGATCCCGGCAGTGAGCACCCCAACCCATCAGAGACGCGTTCATGGTAATGGAGATCTGATGATCAAGTGGGGCAAAGGGATATCCTTCCAGAAGGTTGTCCTCCTGAGACCACCAGGTGAGCGACCTCTTCAGAGGTACCGTCACCTTGATGAGAAAAGACAGGGTGAGGGGTTGGGGACCACTGAGCACTGAGAGGTTTTCATGTGAAGATGAGCCAAGGGTAAAGTGAACACCGAGGATGCCATGAGGCCCAGCATCCGCTGTATCGAGAGAGCTCGGACTGAGCCGTGTTCTCTGATGAATCGGGCCATCTGTAAGATATCGCTCCTTCTGTCCTCTGGAAGAAAAGCTTCTACACAGAAGTGTCCAGAAGAGCTCCTATGAAGAGGAGCTTCTGGGAGGGCTGCAACTGTGACTTCTTGAGGTTCAGCAGGACTCCCACGGATGTGAGGAAGTCTGAGGCTGTGGCCACGGCCTCAAGTCTCTTGCCTGGAGGGACTTGCTAGGAGCCAGTCATCCAGATATGGGAACACTTGTATTCTGATTTTCCTGAGATGCGCCACAAGAATTGCACAACACATTGTAAAAACTCGAGGACAGCCCAAAGGGCAGGACTCTGAACTGATAGTGTTGACGCAATGCCACGAACCTTAGGTTATTTGTGGTGCTTTGGGTGTATGAGAATGTGCTGGTAGGCATCATGCATGTCCAGGGAGGCTAGCCAATCATGTTGATGAATCAAAGGTAGCAGGGTACCGAGTGATATCATCTTGCACTTCTCCTTGTGTAGGAACTTTTTTAACTTTCTGAGATCCAGAATCGAGCACATGCCGCTGGTGGTCT
The DNA here is from genome assembly GCA_016271365.2 of Neoceratodus forsteri. NCBI lineage: Eukaryota > Metazoa > Chordata > Ceratodontiformes > Ceratodontidae > Neoceratodus > Neoceratodus forsteri. The sequence continues at coordinate 1,406,122,439 of CM057450.1, forward strand.
TAGGGACCAGAAAGTGATGGGAATAGAAACCTGTGTTTCGTTGATCCAGCGGAACTACTTCTACTGCCCTGTTGTTCACAAGGCCTTGTACCTCGGAAGTAAGGTCTGACAGTGCCACAGACAGCCTGGGCTGTCACTTGGGAGGATGATCCAGAGATGTTTCCTACAGATTGAGAGAATGCCCCTTGTGGATTATCCTGAGGACCCATTTGTCTGATCTTATAGATTTCTACTGGTCATAGAACTGAGTCAGACGTCCACCCACTGTCGAGGAAGAGTATCCCTCGGGCAGATGAGGTGGGAACTTGGCCGGAAACTCAGAAGGTGGCACTGGGCGCTTTTGGACTTTGTGCCTTCTGCTGCATTTTCTTTTGTGGCTGAGGGGTTTGGTTTCTGTCAAAGCCTCCTCTGCCTTTGCCACAAAAGGACTGACGGCTGTGAAACTAACGCTTGTTCCCACCTCCTTGAGTGGGAGTGGGCGGAGGTCTAGCTGTCTTAACGGCAGACCTAGTCTTCTGTGTGGCCTCTAATGCTTGTTCCACCTGAGGCCCAAACCGATACATACCATCGAAGGCAAGGCCATTACTTGCTGTTGAGAGTCATTAAGTATTAAAATCTGTAGCAGCCAGGAGTGGCGACAGGTGCAAATGGCAGCTGCCGTCGCATGGGAAGCAGTATCAAAAGCATCCATTGCAGCTTTAATTTGTTGATTATTGGACTCAATACCTCTAGTTATGGTCTCTAGTAACTCTGAGTTAACCTCCGACTCAGGCAGAGCTTCTACTGTTACTTTGAGTAAATGCCAAAGAACATACTCATACTGAAAAAAATAGCCCTGGTAGCTGGCAATGTGCATGCCCAGGGTTGAGGCAGCAAAGACTCTCTTACCCAAGGTGTCTATCTGGCGAGATTCTTTGTTTATAGGACAGGCTGAAGATTCCTGAGGGAGGACAGCCTTATCATTCTCTGTCAGGACCACAATGGCATCAGCAAATGCTTGTGAGGCCAAGATGGGGCGATCCTTGGGAGGGGCATATTTTCCTTTCTATGGACTTGCCCACAGAAGGAATAAGAGCCAGATGATTCCACGCCATCTGGGAAAGAGTCTTGAAAGAGGGCTGTATCGGAGGGGTTAAATCCATAAGGATTTCCAGAACATGCAGATACTGGAGACGCAGAAGCTTCCCAGGATTGATTTCCGTGGTCTGGAGAGAAAGAGTAGAATTTAAATTCTTGAGCAGAGACTTAAAGGAAAGGTCTTCAACAACAGGATCTGCAGGAGGATTGATCCCTGCCCCCAGGGCAGAATCGGCATCATCATCATCACTCAGCCAAAGATCCGGTTCGGGCTCAAAATCATCTACTGACAGTCCAGGGGGGACTGTATAGACAGGAATGGGATGAAAACCAGGAGGAGGAAGAAGAGAAGGAGAAAGAATCGGAGTCGAAAACCTCTGGAAACTAGACAGCCCGTACACATCCTTGGCGCCGAAGAGTCCGAAGAGTCAAAAGTCTGGCTGCTCCTGGGAGGACAGGTGGAAGACCCGTTTGTCCATGGCCCAAAAGTATCTGGGGAATTTGGCAGCCATGGCCCAGTACTGCTCCCAGGTCAAGGGCCACGATGGACCCACATGGACCTGGAAAGAGGGAGGAGGAGAAGGCAGAGGGAAGGGGGAAAGCACTCTCACAGGATGAGAACACTCTATGCTAGGGCTGCAAGACCCGACAGACAATACAACCCTAGGGAAAGACCTGGTGGCCTCCTCTGTCAACGGCCACTCAACCAGACTGAAGCAGTTGGGACTGAGCCCAGAAGGGGAATCCCCCAGATGGGGTGACCAGGGCCGAGTAGGCCCAGAAGGGTGGCCCCTAGCCCCTTCTACAGAAGTCCCACCCAAAGAAGAGACAGGGCAAGGCAGGCTACAGCGCGTGGTTCTTCCAGAGCCTCGCAACGCCTCAAAGGAAGGCCTGACATCACCCCGGCCCCTCACACCCACCGACTCCAAGCAGGACCTCTTCCTCACTGCCAATCGTAGGGGCACCGCTGCATCCGAGGAGGTGGCAGCCAAAACTGTGCCACAGCCAGGTCCCTGGAGGAGCCTGATTGTCCCTCCGGCACTGTGGAAAAGCCTCCGCCCTGGCAAGGCTCGAAGCAGTGGAGGCCCCCTACTCTGCAGCATGTATAGTACCTGGAGAAAAGGGTCAAGAGACCTGCATCTGGCATCTCGCGTACAACGCTGCCCCCTAAGGTTGGCAGAGCACAACTGACCTTAAACGCGCAATACTCTAACTACACGATGGTCCACAGAGAAGTAGGCATCGCAGTGGTCCATATCATGGTTTGCACCCAGGCAGGTCATGCATCGGTTATGCTGGTCCGTCTCAGTCATCTGCCAGCCACAGGGACACAGACGCATAGTTGGCTGGCCTGCTCTAGACAACTACTTCTTCCTGTCCCCTGAACCGGACATAACTGTCGAACAACTAAAAACATAACAGAGAGAAAGACTTGGTACCAAAAAATAAGGAAAGGTCTTGCCAGAAGACCAGGAGTTGAAATCGGTGGCGAGTAAAAACAGTGGTGGCAGACCTCTGAGGAGTCGAAGGCAAGAAGGTAGGCCGTGATGGCATAATTTTCAGATGCTCTCATAAGGCTGATGTGCACTCGACAGTGGGAGAAGCAGAACTGAGGTGTAGGAGTCGGCATCAGTTACTGGCCAATCCTCGAGCGCCACGCAGTACGTCGGCCTCGAGGGCGGTGCCATCCCAGTGCCGGCTCCTCTCCCTAGGGAAAAAAATCTCTTCCACGGGGTTCTGCACCTCCAGCTTGAACCCACCAGTGATGAATGGTGAAGACTGACACAGACAAGATCTTGGTCCGAGACCTCTTGACCATATGAAGAGTCATTATCCCCACCCTCAGAAATAAGGTCAGGATCTGATTCTTATCACACTAGACCCTCTCCTTGTGAGAAAGACAGAAGAGAAAGTGGGGTCGCAGAGCTGACAGCATAGTGCGTGGCTGTGGCAACACCAGTGACACCCCTAAGTACTGGAACCGACACCACCATTGGCACCAGTAGGGCTCCTGGCATCGAAAGCCAGTGGAACGGCAGACCCGACACCACACCTGGCACCAGATCAGGTCCCGAGGGGCCCGAATCCAGTATCAGATGAGACACCAAACCCGGCCTCAATGACTCGGCTGGCACCGGAGTGTCTGGCAGTGGTACTGTGGTAAGGAATCAGGGACTATTGCCACAGGCGTCCACACTACCGGGCCCAGGGGCATCGCCGGTAGAACCAGCCCAGCAGACTCTGAGGGAGTCAAGGGGCCTGTGCCACTTGGGTCAGATGCTGTGCCCACTGCTCCATAAGAGCTGCCTAGTGATGGAAATGCCCATGGAACCCACACTAAAAGACAGAAGGGGGCTCTGAGCCTGAGACGGCAACCTCACAGTCCTGTAAGTTCCGAGTATCAGCGATGACAGTGGGGACCTCTGGTCCATGGAAGTTGAATGCCTCACAGCAGACCTCACAGAGGACAACTTCAACCTGTGCAATTTCTTCCCCTTCTTACAAGAAGAGGAAGAGGTCAAGGTAGAGTGGTGCCTGGACCCCAATGCAGAGTGTGTGCAGGATCGGTACTGCTGCTTCTTTTACTTACGAGAGGGTTCCCTTCCCTACTGAGTACTGGATCACCCATCATCAGAACCCCTCTCCAGAGGAGAGAGTGGACGGGACATGGTCCCACTGCTGGAACAGCCTGCCTTTTCAAGCTCCCTACTGTCCTCCATAGTCATTGAGTGTTCACATGTGGTAGGGCTGAGAAGGACACTGTAATAACTTTTGTGAAAATAATCTAAACTGACATGAAAATAACAAACCTTGAAGTTTGGTCTGACCTAGTCTCGGTAAAGCACCGGAACATGTACTTTGGAAACCACAGCTGTTAATAGCTCCAATTACACAGAATGTCGATGGACGTGCGCACAGCTGCTCCCTGTGTCAGACATCGTACTGGGACAGCAGCGGGAGGTTGTGGGTGTGCTGGGTGCTTCAAAATGCCAGCAGGAGGGAGGCAGGATCAACCAGATAATATCTATGTATTTCATCAACCATAAGCTGAAAAAACATAACACTGTGCAAAAAAGCTAATCGGGCCATGCCTTACACCAAGGCATAGCTTGATTACACTTGCAAGCTTCCCTTTAAACACTGAAAAGAAGTAAACACTGTTTTCATATAGATGGTGAGGTTCCGACTCCTGGCAGGCAATGCTGTCACTAATGTGCATGCAAAAAAGGAACTGAGGTGGTTGGGGGCTGCTGCCGCTGTATACTCACGGGCGCGTGCATGTTCACATGACAGTGCGCACATGGGGCCCACCGTGTCACTGCCTTCTGCAAAGTTCAGCCTCTTGGTAGGTCCTAGTGCTTCTAAGATCCACTAGGGGAAATTGCTGGTGAAGACCGATTCATAGAAGATCTGTTATGAACAGCTAAGCAACACACATAATTGGTAAATAAACCACATACTGTAAAAAGAATGAAACTAGACACTCAGAGGTCTACACAGGCAAACCCAAAGTTCTACTGGCCACCCGCTGAGGCATATTGCTAAATGAAAGATAAGTTAACACGAACTCAAAATAAGAGCCTTTATAATGTTCTCTGCTGAATTTCAAGGCATACCATTTTTTATTTTCATTTAGAACACTTTAATCATATACATGACAAACAATAAATGCTGGAGGAATACCATACATCAAGATATATGCTTGTACATTACAAAGACATAAGTATACCTTTTGCTGCAAATTGTTGGAGGTAATCCCAGAATTACGTAACATTTGATGGAGGAAAAAAAAAAAAGGAAAGAAAAAAGAAGAGTACGTGCTGTCAATGTCAATTTAAGTTGTACCACACTATGTAGGATACGCAAATTTTTGTAACCAACCTATCCAAGTTTTTTCCATAGTTCCTTTTACTAAAAGGCCCGCCTCTTCGATACTCAAATGTACTGAGAACCTAACAGAAGTCTGTTTTCCGGTAGCCATACTTATACATACAGCTGACAACATGTAGCTTCTGTAGAGTTAGCCTTACCTGTTTATGCATAATAACATGGAGACACTAGAAGGTCTGTGAGAACAATCAGCTGGTCATCAGTGAACTGCTGCTTGTGTTCCTGCCAGTTGTCATGATGTGTCCGTCGGAAATTAGACAGGGTTTTCTTTACAGTCATCTAGAGGAAAACCAATTCCACACTTCATTGTGCGCACTGAGGTTCATAATGTTTAGAAGCATTCAGCATTTATTTAACAACAAGGAATATCTAAGTAGTGGAAGTCAATAGTCAGAAGGCCCTCCTCTTGCAACTCAATGCTACAAAACCTCAGTAAGATTTTTTGAAAACATAGAAACATATAAGTTAATGGCAGACAAGGACAACAAGGCCCATCAAGTCTGCCCATTTTTTCTACCCTATGAATATGCCATAGGCCTTTACTCTGTCAATGGCCTATCTATTCATACTCATCTGTACTGCTACTGTATGCCTATCCCATGCACTGTATTCCTATCCACCATTCCCTGAGGTATGCCATTCCATGTATCCACCACCCTTTCTGTGAAAAAGAACTTCCTCATATTACCCCTTAAACAGCCTCCCTCTAATCTCATGCTGTGTCCCCTTGTCCTGTTATTTTTCTTATATTGAAATGTTAAGACTTTTTCACCTTGTTAATGCCCTTAAGATGTTTGAATGTTTCGAACATATCACTTCTCTCCCTCCTTTGCTCTAGGGTATACATACTGAGCTTTGTTAATCTGTCCTCATTTGTTTCAAACCCTTTCCTAGACTCCCCCTGGCCAACTAGCAAAGTCTCTGCCTCCAGTATGCAATAATTCTGATCCCAATCCTGGTAAGACAATCCGGTAATAACAGCAAAAGTCAAGAAGAAAAAATAACTCACTGTAGTACTGTCATTTCTTCCAAGGGATCCTTCACTATGCTTAACAGGAAGTGATTCCCCTGGAATGAACTGCCCAGGATCCTAAAATTATATGCTAATTATGGAATCTTAGAATGAAATTCAAAACTGCTGAGGAAGATAGAGTGAGCAGTAGCCACTAAACTAGCTAAATGACTTACCAAAAATGAATCAAAAGAATTTAGAGTCTTAAAAGATTCTTAAATGTGGCAGAACAGATTTCAAAAGATTAGGTCACTGAGTATCAACTGTAAGGCACTGTAACAAATAATGCTCAAACAAAATAAAATGAGCTAATTCTTATGTGATCCTTTTCTAGGTTATGGAATATGGAGGCAGGGATTGGATTAGTAAGCACAGTAAGGGATCACTTGAAAAAAACATTACCATGGTGAGTAATTTTTTTCTTCAAGCACTTGGAATTCCTCACCGTGCATAACAACTGTAGACTCCATAGCAATACCTTGGGAGGCTGGGTACAGAACCTATTTAGGGAAAAGGTTCTGCAAGACAGCAGTGTCAAAACTGGCATCCCTTCTGGACTCTATGTCCAGACAGTAGTGCTCTGTGAAAGGAAACACCTCTTGATGTCGCCACAACAGCAGAGGTGCCCCCTTATGATGTGAACCCCAAGGCCTTCAGGTGGCAGCTTGCCAGCTTTGCTGTTACCAGAACGGTAGGCAGGAAACTGTCCAATGAGAAATAGTTCTCGTGGTTTACCTTTCCCCACTTCACCACAGGTGACAAATAAGATTATTAGTGGACTTCACCTCCTATATATGGTCGAAGTAGTAGCTCAGCGCTCTCTTAACATCCACACAGTGGAGCTTTTGCTCTCCTGAGCTGGATTTTGCTGTAAAGAATACGGAAAGTGTAACTGACTGATTCAAATGCTATTCAGACACTTTACGGAAGTATTTTCTGTTAGGTCTTAGGACTACCTGTTGTCGAGGCACAGGTCAGGAAGCATAGGAAAACTAGGAGCATTTGTAAAATTCGAACAAATGATTTATTACTAACAGTAAAAAAAATAAATTGTTCAGTATAACTATTTACAAACGCAGTATAAACAGAGAAAGTCCATCGGGGTTTCTTCTCAATTTCCATTCTCAGTTTATTTCAGTCTCTGTCTTGCAAGAATTTGCAGCTCTGTTTTTATAAGTCTTTGCAATCCCCGCTCATTAAGAAAACAGCATGCTTCTCACACAGTGTTCTTGCATGTTTCAACAAGTGCAGCTAAGAGAACATTGTGACCCAGAACTGACCTCTTGCTTACAGCTTCTCAGAGAGCTTGCAAACTAGCTTCTCAGGTTAACCCCTTGAGTTCCAACAGCTTTTTTCAATCATTTCAACAGTATGATTATATACAGTTCAACAGTAAAACTACATAACATTTCTAAACAAAGAGATCCCAGTATCAGTTACAGTTCCACATAATGATTCGCATAAATTTTTATACCAGCAGATATGCAGGGGGTGAGAAAAGACAGAACAGCAAGAGAAGGTAGAGAGACAGCGAGAGGCAGAAAACTGCAAGACTGTCGGGGTGTTCAAGTCCTAGATCTCGCGAGAAAATATGGTTGCACAACCAGACAGAGAAGAAACAGAAAAAAAAAAGAAAAGAAAAGATCCTTGCATTTAAACTAAAAAGAACAGAAAAGATCCTTGCATTTAAACTATTTCTCCAGAACAACTGGGACAGGGCTGTACTCAACTCTGTCACATTACCCAGTCCCTGTGGAAAATTATATAATTAGGATCTATGCAGAGGGCGTGCAGCTCACTTGGTCACCAGGAAAATTGCTTTGCCATAGGCTTGAAAGGAGTCTCTATCAGCTGGGCGATTCAGCTCCCACGGTGGGACAGGATTCCTTATTGGAGGGTACAGATGATTAAGGCCTTTAAATAACTTTTTGGAAATGGGCTGAGGCGCCACTGACCTGTCCTTGTCAGCTGTAACATATGCCGACATTGCTGCCAAATGCACCTTCAGGGCTGAAAGCCTGAGTCCCAGGGCCTTTAGGTGGACCAGTTAGTCCAAGATTGCAGGGAGGCCTGCCTAAAATGAGCTGAACTGCCTAGAGGAGCAACATAAGTCTTTTCCACTTTGAGGAGTAGGTTTTCCTCATTGCGGGTTTTCTGGCAACCTTAAGCACATCCAAAACTTTCTCAGAGAGATTTAGTGTAGAGAAAAACAGGTAACTCACCTGTAACAGTAGTTCTAGGAGTGGTATATGTTGTTCATCCACACTGTTTGGAACGTCCTTTCCCTTTAAGAATCTTGCCGGAAGGTCTTAAAATTGGCTCCTCTCACCCACCGGGTGTTATAACCGCGGCTCTCTGCCCCATAGCAGAGATGCTGCCAGCTGGAAGCTCAGGTTGCGTCAGGCTGGGAGGTTGGGTGGGTTTGTGTGGATGAACAACATATACCACTCCTAGAAGTACAGTTCGTGAAATCTTTTTTTTTTTTCTTCTTGTTTAACCAGGAGTAGCACACTAAGCTGAAGCTTGTTCACAGGTGCGACCTGGGAGCACAGAGAAGTTAAGTGACTTGCTCAGGGTCACACAGTATGCAAGTGGGGGCTGTGGGATTCAAACCCAGGTCTCCAAATTTGCAGCTCAGAGCCTTAAAACCACTGTAAAAGCATGTAAAATCTTACTGTAACAGTAGATCTTCAAGGAATATCTCTTGCAGTCAGTCATTACTTTTTCGAGTTTCCAGCAGAGGGCGCTGTCGCATGGCAGCTTTCCTAGCGGTTTTCACCAGGGACCACTCACACATGACATCATCTTCCTGCTTCCTATATAAGTGTCGGCAGTCCCCGATATCCTCAGTTCCCCTGAGAGATTCAGCTCGCAAAAGCGAGGACCGAGGGGAAGCTGAGGCATCAAGGAGTCGCAACACTAAGTCACTGGACCAGGACTTGCTCTGTTAGAGAAGGAGGAGGACAGAGGGTGAGATCATACTTACTGCAAGAGATGTTCCTTGAAGATCTACTGTTATGGTAAGATTTCACATAACTGTACTATCTTCCACGGAATGGTCTCTTGGAGTAAGTCATTACTTTTGGGAGAATCCCAAGCAGTTATGTCCTTGTGGGAGGACAATTACGATAGGAGACCTTGTAGGACTGCATGGCTGAAGGCCATCCGACGTCTCAAGACAATATCCAGATTGTAATGCCTTGTGAAAGTAAGGATTGTGGACCAGGTAGCTGCATTGCAGATATCTGAAATGGAGGCACCTTTGAAGCAAGACGCAGTAGTGGCCATAGCTCTAGTGGAATGGGCTTGGACCAGTCCAGGTAAAGTCTTGTTGTACTTTTTGTAACAAAAGGTATATCAATTTGCCAACCATGAAGACAGGGTTCATTTAGCAACGGGAAGCCCTTCTCTGTCTGAGGCAAAGATAACGAACTGAGACGTTTTCCTAATCAACTGGGTACAATCAGTGTAACAGAACAGACTACAATGGACGACTAAGGTATGTAATAGATGTTCACCGGGACTGGAGTAGTCAAGGTAGTAGACTGGAAGCTCCAAGGACCGATTTAAAGTATGTTCAGAGACTACATTAGGAAGGAAGGATGGGTTTGGTACGAAGGACCGCCTTGTCCTTGTGAAAAATCAAGTAAGGTTCCCTACACATGAGGGCATGAAGCTCGGAAATACGACGAGCTGAAGTAATAGCCACTAGAAACAATGTTTTCCATGAAAGGAAATGGAGATCACAGGTAGCAGCTGGCTCGAAAGTTTCGAGGGTCAGTTCTTCTATAATGAAATTGTGATCCCACGGAGGAGTGGGTCATCCAATATGAGGCTTAAGATGCATCATCCCTCTCAAAAACATCTTGGCTAAACGATGTTGGTACAGAAGTTTGCCATCCAAAGGTTCATAAAATGCTGAGATAGCAGCCTGGTGGACTTTGATGGAGAAGTAACTTAAGCCTGACTCTGATAAAGAGGCCAGGCAGTCTAAAACCTTCGTCAGTGGACAAGAGTAAGGGTCCAGTGAGCGAGAAACAGATCATATGGAAAATCATTTCCAATTGGAATTATATGTTTCTCTGGTTGCTGCCTTACCAGAAACCAAGAGAATGTTGGCAACAGGAGAGGACACCTGAAGTCTATTTATGAATGTGTCCTCAGGAGCTAAGCGTGAAGATGAAGGGTCCTCAGGTTGGGGTGCAAGAGGGATCTGTGACACTGAGTCAGGAGGTCCGGTCTGACTGGCAACTGAATAGGTTCCCTTACTGACAGCTGTTGGAGCAGAGGGTACCACGGTTGCTGAGGCCACATTGGTGCAACTGGAATCATTATGGCCGGCTCCAGCTGAAGTTTCAGTAGAGTCTGTTTCAAGAGAGGGACGGGGGAAGGCATATAAGTAGAGTCCTGTCCAAGGTCAGGACAGGGCATCTATAGATCGTCCCTTGTTGCTTGAGATAATGGAGAAGTAACTGGGGAGCCAAAGATTGACTGGGGAGGCAAACAGAGTCAGCTGTGGAGTTCCCCATAGGTCGAAGCTTTCTTGGAGTACTTCTTTGTGAAGTGTCCATTCGTGAGTGTACGACTGGCGGCTTAGCCGGTCTGCCAGTTGATTGTATTGTCCTGGTAGATGGACAGCCATTAGCGTTAGTTGCTGTCTGATGGCTTCCTGACAGACTGCAAGGGTCTCCATGCAGAGGGTGTGCGATTTTGTGCCCCCTTGCTTGTTGAGGTAAAACACCACTGCAGTGTTGTCTGACAATCAGCAATGGTGCTGGCTTGAGGTAGGGCTGGAATGCCTGAAAGGCGAGACGGACAACTCTAATTTTGAACAGACCAATAAGAGAGTGATGGGAAGAGTCAATCCACTGACCTTGGGTCTGATAAGGACCTAAGTGCACGCCCCATCCATCGAGGGAAGCATCCGTGGTTAATGTCTGCATGGGAGGGAAAGGGACAGAAAGGCATTCCTTGACACAAATTGGTTTTGGTTGTCCACCATGTCATGGAAGGAGTGATCCTGATTTTGTCGTCGAACTCTCCAGTTCTTTGAGACCATTGATTCTGCAGGGTCCACTGGACAGGTCTCATGTGAAGGTGGGCGAATGCTACTGTCGAGATGGCAGCTGACATGTGATCCAGAAGGCTCAGCATTTGTCTGGCCAGGACTATTTTCTGAATCTGTATCCGTGAAGCCAGAGATATGAGTGTGTCCTGATGAGCAGGAGGAAGGTAAGCTCTAGCTGTGACTGTATCCAACACAGCTCCAATGTATTGGAGAGACTGTGTTGGGTTCAGACTGGACTTCAGCCAGCTGATTGTTATCCCTAGATCGTTGAACATGCTCAGAGTAGCGGCTAAGGAGGCAAGCAGAGCTTCTCTGGAGTCTGCTTTGATTAGCCAGTCATCTAGGTATCGAAAGACGTAGTGCCCTTTTTCCCATAAGGCTGCAGCCACCACCACTAGACATTTGGTGAACACTCTTGGGGCCGATGAGATGCTGAAAGGGAGTGCTCAAAACTGATAGTTTTGACCTAGAAGGTGGAAGCGCAGAAATTTTTGATGGGCAGGATGAATGGGAATATAAACAAACAGGAGAGAGAGAGGCAGCACAGGGAAGGTGGTTCACATACAGAAAAATATCAGAACAAAAAAAAAAGCTCTGGCACTCACCACCTCTATAATTAAAAAGTGAACACTTGGCTAGGAATATTAGAAAATTTATTAACAACAGATAAAAATATGCCTAACGCATTTTGGACCAAGCAGTCCTTTTTGTAGGTAGGCATCCTTCATATCCAGGGCACACTACCAGTCTCCTTGTTTTAAGACAGGCATGATGGCAGCTAGGGTTATTATGTGAAAATGTTTGAACTGAATGAATCTATTCAGGTGTCTCAGGTCTAGAACTGGTCTGAGTTCTCTGGTTCGCTTGGGTACCAGAAAAAAGTGGGAGCAAAATCTCTTTTGATGTTCTGGACGAGGCACTGGTAAGACAGCCTGTTTAGCCAGAAGTGCCATCAGTTTTTCTTGAAGGATAAGGACATGGTCTGGTGGGTAATGGATTACCCAAGGGGGAGGGGGGACGGAGAAGGGGTGGAAAGAAATTCCAAAGTGTGTCCTTTTTGGATTATCTGAAGTACCCACTTGTCCAAAGTGATAGTTTTCCAGGCCTCCAGATATGAGGGCAAAACAACCCCCTACAGCCTCCGAGGCCTAGTCAAGGAGACGAGGGGAAAAGCTCTGACAGGTCACTGGGTACTGGGTTGCCCTGCTCCTCCCGATGGACGGGCACGGGTGGCAGAGGCGGCGCCTCTGGTGGCCTGGGCACGACCTCTAAAGCCACCTCTGTTAGAGGCCTTATATTTTCTACCTCTTTTGGAATTCGAATAATATTGCGTACGGTAGGGGCTGTGGAGTGTGGTACATGCCGTACATCGTACGAAGGGTTATGCCTGATGCCTGCAGGTAGAACAACATTTGAGTACCTGACCCGAACAGTTTGGAGCCGTTAAAGGGTGCGTTAGCTACTTTATGTTGCATATCAGGAGCAAAACCTGAAATGCAAAGCCAAGCATGGCGACGCAGAGAGACTCCAGTAGCTGAGAGGCGGGCTGAGGTATCAATGGCATCATAATCTGACCTGAGTAGGTGGCGGGAGATAGAATTGCTAGTGGACACCATAGCCAATAACTTATCCTTTTCCTGGGAGGGAGGAAGTTTACCGATAAGTTTGATGGTCGAAGCACCAAGGGTACGTTGGCATTTAATATAGTTCAAAATTTGAATATTCATGGTGCCTGAGGCAAAAGCCTTTTTCCCCATGTAGTCAATTCTTTGGGATTCTTTATCAGGTGGTAAGGAACTCGTGTTTAGGTTTTTTAGTATGATCATCAGCTGCAGCAATGACCACTGAATCCACTTCTGGGACAGTGGACAGGAAGGGATGATCCAGGGGAGCCTGATATAAGCGATCTGCTTTTTGGGGGACAGCTATAACAGCTGATGGCTGATGCCAAACAGCCAGCATGGCATTCTGGCAGGTCGGAATTGGTGGGGGGCACTACTAAGGCTGGCTGCTCTGGTAGTTCAAGTTATTTTGCCATATCCTTGCGTGGTTTTTCATGTTCTATGGTACAGAACCCCATGACCTTTTTATATTTGGACCATCGCCTTGCTAAAGGATGAGTCATCTAGAGGAGAGGTGGCAGCTGGCATAGAGAGGTCCTCATCCAGGTAAGAGATCTCCGAGTAGGGCGACTCCAGATTTGGGAAATCCAAGTCCTGGAACTCTTTTTCATCACTATAACCGGGGATATCCACCGGTAGTTGAGGGCCATCTGACAAATAATCCTCCATATTAGGAGGAGGCGACCAGGGTGGCAGTATATCCCTGTCACCGTGAAATCTTTTAGGCAGAGGAGAGTGAGACCAGAAAGGATCCACAAGCTCTCCTAGGTCAGAGGGCAGGGTATACCTCATGGTGTGCAAGACCTGCATCACTATCTTGGTGATGCCTATTCTTGGGGGGATAAGAAGCGGGGTTTGAGGAACAGTGGGGGCAATAGAGAGGATGGGACAGGTAGAGTGAGCAGGTCTCACCCTGGGAAGAATAAACCAGGGTTCCGGTCTCTGCCTGCTTGCCCCCCTGGAAGATGCCACCTGTGAGGGCAGAGGGTCATTTCGTAAGGCAAAAGCCATTGGTTTGCCTTGAGGAACACGGGATCTCATCAACGAGCCCGTGGAATGATTATCCTGAGATATGTCAGATGCCGTTGACGGGAGAAGAGGCCCCGTCGATGAAGCAGCCACGTATCTGGCTGAATTTAGGGCAGCTAGACAGCGTGCATCATTAAGGAAGGTATATGCCCCTATCGATGGAGCAGGCAGAGCCTGCACACATTCAAAGCGCTAGAAAGCGCCGTCGACGAGAGGGTGTGAGCCCCCGTCAATGAGGAAGCTGTAGAAAGATGCTCTGTTGATGGAGGGGCCACTGAAATAGTGGCCATCTATGGGCGACGTGACCGGGAGTGAGAGGGGAGTTCATCTCTCTTTTCCCTGGTGAGAACGAGAACCAGAGCTGGGGGAGCCCTTGGTACGAAACCCCTGGTTCTCTAACAGAGACATTCTCTGCTCTGTAAGCAAATGTTGAATCTCGAGCAAGCGTTGTTGACAGGTTGCTCTATTAAACTCCTGACAGAAGCTGCAAGATTTGGTGTCGTGTGTGGGTCCCAGACACCGTACACAACATGTGTGGTTGTCAAAGCGGTATATCTTCATTCCGCAATGGCAGGAACGAAATAGAGCCTGTTTGATTGAAAAGTCTTTGGACATTCGTCTTGTAATCCAATTTCTTGTCAATGACTGCTACACAGAAGTTGAACTAGCTGTTGCGCGAGCTGAAGACAGCGGAAAAATGAACTGAGGATAGCAGGGACCGCCTACACTTATATAGGAAGCAGGAAAATGATGTCATGTGTGGGCAGTCCCTGGTGAAAACTGCTAGAAGAGCTGCCATGCGACAGCGCCTTCTGCTGGAAACTCCCAAAAGTAATGACTTACTGCAAGAGACCATTCCGTGGAAGATCTGCTGTTACAGGTGAGTAAATGGAAATTACGTACCTACTGTAATTCTTGATCTTCTTGGACGAACTCTCCACCACTCATTCACACTGCTGGGATCTATGCCGGAGGCGCTAGGACCCAGTGGGAGCACATTTTTTACAAGACGTCGGCGCCAGAGATGGAGCAGTGAGGAGCGTTGCCGTGAGCCTCGGCTCATGTGGCAATGACTATTTCAGCGTCGACCCTCCAACCGCCTCAGTACCTTTTTTTCCGAGGAGGTGCAGCGTAACTAACCTAGAAGGATAGCCTAACAAAAATCAGACATAAGATAGTCCGGACGACCCGTATAAGAAGGGTCAACAAAGAAGTCTACACAGCTTAAAGATTGAGGGAGTGAAGACCAACAACAGAGGTGAGCTCGGGGGATGGTGGGTGGGCGTGTGACTGAGTGGTGGAGACTTCGTCCAAGAAGATCAAGAATTATGATAGGTAAGTAATTTCCATATCTTCCTGGACATAAAGTCTCCATCACTCATTCACACTGATGGGAGAGTACCGAGCTAATAATTGAGCTCACAAATTTAGGACAGAAGTCCGTTAAGAATGGTCCTGCCAAATGAAAGATGTCACCTGGCATGGACATCCAGGGCACAGTGCTTGACGAAAGTGTGCACTGAGCTCCATGTAGCAGCATTGCAAATGACTGCAATGGGCACATTGCGGATTTTCGCCAGGGATGCCGCGACTGATCTAGTAGAGTGAGTGTACACTCTGCCCTCCAGCTTAACCTGAGCCATGGAATAACAGTGGCAGAGGCATGCTACCAGCCATGCTGAAATGCATCTGATAGCGACAGGTTGACCCAGCCGGGTCTCGCTGAAGGAAACAATCAGCTGTTGAGCTTTGCAAATTTGTTTTGTTCTATCTAAATAGAAACGCAGAGCTCTTTTCACATCTAAAGAATGAAGGGTACGCTCTCCTTCATTTTGGAAGTTCGCAAAGTAAGTAGGTAGGGCTAAAGGTTGGTTTAGATGGAATACTGAAACAATCTTAGGGAGAAACTTAGGATGGGTCCTAAGGACTACTTTGTCCTTATGAAACACAGTATATGGAAGGTCTGTAACCAAGGCATGTATTTCAGAGACCCTGCAAACCGAGGTAATGGCCACCAGGGAGGCCGTTTTCCAAGTGAGAAATTTCAGCTCACAGGTAGCTAGAGGCTCAAAAGGCTTTCGAATGAGCATATCTAGTACAAGATTAATGTCCCAGGCTACGACTGGACGTCTGATAGGAGGTCTGGTATGCAGAATACCCTTAAGAAACCTCTTAACTACTGGTAACTGAGCCAGTGACAAGGAAAGTACTGGCTCATGACAGGCTGAAATGGCACAAAGGTGAACTCTGACAGTAGAGTATTGCAAACCTGAATTTGAGAGGTCTAAAAGGTACTCTAGAACTTTGTTTGGTGAGCAGGAAAAAGGATTCAAAGAGGATTTCAGAGAGAAAAGTGCTTCCATTTGGCTGTGTAAGCTTTTCTAGTGGCTGGCTTGTGTGCAGCCAAAAGAATAACAAACTCTGCAAGAGACACTGAACCTGTTCACTTCTATCTCTTCAGGAGCCAAAGGTGAAGCGACCTGAGATTGGGATGGACCACAGGACCTTGAGTCAGAAGGTTCGTCTGAAGGGGAAGTGCTTTTGCAGGGGTTTCCAACATACTGTTGAGTAATGGAAACCATATCTGTAGAGGCCAGAAGGGAGCAATGAGGATCATTCTGTCCCCCTGAGACTCGAACTTGAGAAGTACCCTCTGAATTAGAGGAAGAGGAGGAAAGGCGTACAGAAAGCGTTTTGTCCACTGCAGCCTGAACGCATCCTGACAAAAAATGCCAGGCCCTGGATTTCTGGAGCAGAAGAGAAGCGGTTTTGTGTTGAGTGGGGATGCAAAAAGGTCCAGGTTTGGAGTTCCCCACTCTGCTAATAGTGACTGAATTACGGTTGAGTTGAGAGATCACTCGTGAGGATCTGTCTCTGTTCTGCTGAGACGGTCTGCCAGATCGTTCTGCACTCCCAGCAGGTAGACCGCCTGGATTACAGCCTTGTGCTCTAGGCACCATTCCCACACTCTCATGGCTTCCCTGCATAAATGGTAAGAGTGTTCACCGCCTAGTTTGTTGATGTAGTACATCACTGCTTTGTTGTCCATTTGAAGGAGAATGTTCTTGTGACAGAGAACGTCCTTCAAAGTTCGGACTGCATAAAGGACGGCTCTCATTTCTAGGACATCCATGTGAAGCTGGGACTCGTCTCGAGTCCACGTACCCTGGATGTGGAGATTCTGACAGTGAGCTCCCCAACCCATCAGGGACGCATCCGTGGTAAAGGAAATCTGATGATCCAGGGGAGGAAAGTGATACCCTTCCAGAAGGTTGTCCTCTTGCGACCACCAGATGAGTGACCTCTTTAGAGGTTCTGTCACCTTGATAAGAAAGGACTGAGGGTGAGTGGTTGGGGACCACTGAGTATCCATTGAGAGGTTCTCATGTGGAGGCGTGCTAAGGTTACAGCGAACACAGAGGATGCCATGAGACCCAGCATCCGTTGCATTGAGAAAGCTCGAACAGAGTTGTTCTCTCTGATGTATTGGGCCATCTGTAGGATATCGCTTCATCTGTCCTCTGATAGAAAAGCTTTTGCACAGGAGGTGTCCAGAAGAGTTCCTATAAAAAGGAGCTTCTGGGAGGGCTGCAAAGGAAAATTACGTACCTACCGTAATTCTTGATCTTCTTGGACAAGTCTCCACCACTCATTCACACTAGTGGGATTAGCGCCGAGGCACTAAGACTCATCGGGCAAACTTTTGTTGAGGTGTCGGCGCCGAGGCGCGCCACAGACATGGCGCCGTCGTGAGCAGCGCTTGAGCGGTAATGACTATCTCGGCGATTTACTTCTCCAACCGTTTCAGTACCTTTTTTACCAAGGAGGTGCAGCAATCTAACGAAAGAGTAAACTCATTATTAAAACGGACATAAGATAGTCCGTATGACCGTGTAAGAAGGGTCAGTAAAGAAGTCCTCGGCCTAAAGATTTGAGGGAGGAAGACCAATACAGCGAGTGGCTCGTGGGATGGAGGGTGGGCGTGTAATGAGTGGTGGAGACTCGTCCAAGAAGATCAAGAATTACAGTAGGTACGTAATTTTCCTATCTTCCTGACATAAGTCTCACCACTCTTTACACTAGTGGGAGAGTACTGTTGATAATCCCCAAAAGGGCGTGCAGGAGAGCCAGAGCTCACGCGGTTTAAGATAGAAGCCTATTAAGGATAGTTCTGCCGAATGCGGAATGTCGCCTAGCATGAACATCCAGTGCATAGTGCTTAACGAAGGTATGCACTGAGCTCCAGGTGGCGGCGTTGCATATATCTGCAATTGGAACATTGCGAATTTCCGCTAGGGATGCCGCAACCGCCCTAGTAGAGTGAGCGTACACTCTACCTTCTAATTTAACTTGAGCCATAGAATAGCAATGACGAAGGCATGCCACTAACCATGAAGAGATGCATCTAATAGCGACAGGTTGACCCAGCCGGGTGTCGCTGAAAGAAACGAATAGTTGCTGAGTCTTATGAATATCCTTGGTTCTATCTTAAATAGAACCGCAAGGCTCTCTTAACATCCAAGGAATGAAGAGCTCTGTTCCCTTCATTTTGGAAATTAGCGTAAGCGGGGAAGTACCAGAGGTTGGTTTAGATGGAATTCTGACACAACCCGTGGGAAGAATTTAGGATGAGCAGGAGAACTACCTTGTCTTTATGGAATACAGATATATGGAGGGTCCATAACCAGGCATGTATCTCAGAGACCCCGCGGGCTGAGGTAATGGCCACCAGGAAGGCAGTCTTCCAGGTAAGAAATTTTAGCTCACAGGTAGCAAGGGTTGAAAGGCTTCCGAGTGAGCATGTCCAGCACCAGGTTAATGTCCCAGGCTGCAACTGACGCTTAACAGGGGTCTGGTAGTGGAGAATCCTAAGAAATCTCTTCACTATAGGTAACTGAGCCAGAGTTAAGAAGAAACCGCTCATGGAACGCTTGAGATGGTACTAAGGTGAACTTTAACTGTGGAGTACTGAAGACCCTGAGGTTTGACGGGTCCAAAAGATACTCCAGAACCTTGCCAGGAGGACAGGAGAGGGATTCCAAGAGGATTTGCACACCAGAGAGAAAAACGCTTCCATTTGGAAAGCCGTTACGTTGTGGCTGGCTCTCGAAAGCAGCCAGAAGGATGTCTGAGACTTCGAGAGACGTTGAACCTATCTACTTCTATCTCTTCAGGAGCCAAGCATGAAGGTGAAGTGATTTCAGGTTGGGATGGACCAACGAACTCAGAGTCAAAAGACTGATTTGCAAAGGAAGTGGTCTCGAGAGGCTGCCAACATACTGTTGAGTAGAGGAAAACCATAGTTGCCGAGGCCAGGAAGGAGCAATGAGAATCATCTTGGTCCCCTGAGACTCGAACTTGAGGAGTACTCTGGATTAGAGGAAGGTGGAAAGGGGAGAAGGCGCTTTGTCCACCATGGCCTGGAACTTATCCTGACAGAAAATGCCAGGCCCTGGATTCTGGAGCAGAAGAGAGGCAGTTTTGTGTTGGGTGGGATGCAAAGGTCCAGGTCTGGAGTCCCCACTCTTTGAACAGGGACCGAGCTTCTGGCTGATCGAGAGACCATCTGGTGAGGGTCTGCCTGGTTCTGCTGAGGTGATCTGCTAGGTCGTTTTGTATACCGCAGTTATAAACCGGGCTTGAATCGGAGACTTGTGCTCCAAGCACCACTCCCACCCTCATTGCTTCCTGCAAAGGGATAAGAATATTTACCGCTGCTGCTTGTTGATGTAATACATCACTGCTTTTGTTGTCCGCTTGAAGGAGAATGTTCTTGTGACAAAGGACATCCTTCAGAGCTCGATTGCATAGAGGGAGCCTCATCTCCAGGACATTTATGGGAGATGAGTTTGTTAACTGAGTCCATACACTCTTGGAGTGTGGAGGAGAGACTAGTGAGTTCCCCATCCCATTAGCGATGCGCCTGTGGTGATGGAGATCTGATGATCCGGGAGCAAGGGGAATCCTTCCAGAGATTGCTCTCTTTGAGACCACCAGGTGAGAGACCTTGAAGGGGCTCCGCCACCTTGATGGGATAAGACTGGGGTGAGAGGTCGGGACCACTGAGTGGAGAGCATCCATTGGGTGGTTCTCGTGCAGTCGGGCCAGAGGGACAGTGAGGACCGAGGCTTCATGAGACCCAACATGCGTTGCATCGAGAGCTGTAACCGATTGGTTCTCCCTGATGTAACGGGCCATTCGAAGGATGTCGAGTCTTCTGTCCTCTGGAAGAAGCCTTCGCTGAAGAGGTGTCTAGAAGGGTCCCTATGAAAGGGGGAGCTCTGGGAGGGTTGCAGTTGAGATTTTCAAATTCAGCAGAACTCACATGGACGTGAGAAGACGAGAAGTCGCTTGCACGGTTCCAAAGTCCCTTGACGAAAGGGTTGCAGAAGCACCGTGTCAGAAACACTGAGTCCGGATTTCTTTCCTAGATGCGCCATGAACCGTACAACACTTTGTAAAACTCGCGCTCCGAGGATAGCCCAAAGGGCAGGACTTTGAACTGATAATGCTGACCCAAAGTTACAAAACCGAGGAACTTACGGTGGGTCGGTGGACGGGATATGCTGGTAAGCATCCCATATCCAGAGAGCTGGCCAGTCGTGTTGATGCGGCAATAGGGTACCTAGAAATCATCTTGAATTCTCCTGGGAGAATGTTTAACTTTCTGATGTCTAGAATGGGCATCCCAGATTTCTTTGGAACCAGAAAATAATGGAGTAGAACCTTTTCCAGGATGGGCACCAGTTCTATTGTCTGTTGTTCAGAAGGCCCTGGACTCCGCGGTGAGGAGGTTCGATTGAGAGGCCGACAACCTGGTTGTCGCCTGGGAGGACACTGGGGGTTTCAAGAAATTGAGAGAATAACCCTCTCGATTATCCAAGGACCCATTTGTCCGAAATTATGGACTTCCACTGGTTGTAGAAGTACATCAGACGACCTCCCACTGAGGAGAAAGTTCCACCTCGGGCAGAGTGGATGGAACTTGGGCTAACGACTCATAAGGTAGCACTGGGAGCTTCAGGCCCTCGCGCTTGCGTCTTCTTTTGAGGTTGGGCAGGTTGGCTTTTATGGAAGCTTCCCTGCCTCTGCCTCAAAGGACTGACGACTATGAAACTGACGTCTGTTCACTGCCCCGAGAGGACAGGCGGAGGTCTGGCCAACTTAATGGTCGATCTGGTCTTCTGGTGGCCTCTGAGGCTTGCTCCCATCTGAGGGCCAAAAGAGGGCGATCTAAAGTGGCATCGCCATCACCTGCTGCTGAGCATCATTGGTGAAGCCAGAAGTACGTGAGCCAGGAATGGCGCCAGTACAAATCTCGCTGCTGCTGAGCTTATTAGTGTCAAAGCTGTCCATGGGCTTTGACCTTTGTTTATTGGACCAATACCTCTAATAACGGTCAGAAGAAGTCTGACTTGGAATCCAATCTGGGAAGAGCTCAACCATTCTTTCATAGAGTGCCAGCAGATATACTCATACTGAGAAAAATATAGCCTTGATAACTGGCACACGCATACTTAGAGTGGAGGCAGCAGAGTCTTTACCTAATGTATCAATCTTATGAGACTTTTGTTTAGGTCAGCTGTAGTAGTTTGAGGAAGAAACTACCTGTCATTCTCTCGCCAGACTACAGATCCGCAGCGTTTGGGATGCCAAATGGGACGATCCTTGGGAGCTGAATACTTTATCAATGGATTTAGCTACTGAGGGAATAAGAGCAGGATTATTCCATACCATTTGAGATAGCGTCTCAAGGGAAGGCTGGATCGAGGAGTCAACCAGAGGGATCTCCAAGCATGAAGACATTGGAGTCTTTGGGTTATCTTCCCAGGATCAGTTCGTAGTCTGGAGAGCAGGATCCTAGTTCTTCAGCAGAGACTTAAAGGACAGGTCCACCACAGGCTTTCCAGCAAAGAAAGATCTGTTTCTCCACTTCCCACCCAACCAAAAAGTTTGTTCTCGATGGGTCTTAGTGCCTCCGGCGCTAATCCCACTAGTGTGAATGAGTGGTGGAGACTTATGTCCAGGAAGATCTGCGATTTCTTGAGATTTAGCAGAACTCCCATGGACTTGAGAAAGTCTGAGGCCGTGGTTATGGCACTGAGAGTTCCTTGCCTGGAAGGACTTGCTAGAAGCCAGTCGTCCAGATATGGGAACATTTGTATTCTGATCTTTCTTAGATGCGCTGTGAGAATTGCACAACACTTTGTAAAAACTTGAGGCGCCGAGGATAGCCCAAAGGGCAGGACTCTGAACTGATAATGCTGGCCCAAAGCCACAAACCTTAGGTATCTGGGATGCTTTGGGTGAATAGGAATATGTTGGTAAGCATCCTGCATGTCCAGGGAGGCTAGACAGTCGTGTTGATGAACGAAAGGCAACAGGGTTCCTAGCGATATAATTCTGAACTTCTCCTTGGGAAGAAATCTGTTCAATTTCCTGAGGTTCAAAATGGGGCGCATGCCCCCAGTTTTCTTTGGAACTAGAAAGTAACTGTACAGAAGGCCTTGTATCTCTGAAGCGAGAAGTTCTGACTGAAGTACTGACAGCCTGGGTTGTCGTTTGGGGGGAAAATCCAGAGGGGACTTTGAAAAATTGAGGGAATGCCCCTCGCGGATTATCTGGAAGACCCATTTGTCCGATGTTATGGACTTCTACCGGTTGTAGAATTAAGTCAGACAACCTCCCAACGCTGAGGAAGATTCCCCCTCGGGCAGCTGAGGTGGGACTTGGGCCAGAAACTCAGAAGGCGGCACTGGGTGCTTTGGGCCCTTGTGCTTTCTGTTGCATTTTCTTTTGAGGCTAGGGGGCTTGGTTTTTATTAAAACCTCCCCTGCCCTTGCCTCGAATGGACTGACGGTTGTGAAACTGACGCTTATTAACACCCCCCCCCCGAGAAGGGGCGGGAGCAGGTCGAGCCAATTTAATGGCAGACCTAGTCTTCTGAGTGGCCTCTAGAGCTTGTTCTACTGGAGGACCGAAGAGATACATACCGTCGAAGGGTAACGCCATGACCTGTTGCTGGGCATCATTCGTGAAGCCTGAAGTACGTAGCCAGGAGTGATGGTGGGTACAAATGCCTGCCGCCGACACTCTGGAGGCAGTATCGAAAGCATCCATAGCTGCTTTAAACTGCTTGTTGTTGGACTTGATAACCCTGGTTATGGTTCGTCGAAGCTCTGAATTAGCATCTGACTCTGGTAGAGCTTCTACCATTTCTTTGAGTGAATGCCAAAGATCATACTCCTATTGAGAGAAATATCCCCGGTAGTTGGCAACACGCATACCCAGGGTGGATGCAGGAAAGACTCTCTTACATAAAGTATCTATCTTACGAGATTCCTTGTTTATAAGTTGGGCTGTAGTAGCCTGAGGGAGGACGACCTTATCATTCTCTGCCAAGACTACAATATGATCCGCAAAGGCTTGGGAGGCCAAAAAAGAGTCAATCCTTGGTAGCAGCATACTTTCTATCTATGGACTTAGCCACAGAAAGAATGAGAGTGGGGTTATTCCATACCATTTGAGAAAGAGTCTCAAAGGAAGGCTGTACCGGGGGAGTAAAATCCATAGGGATCTCCGGGACATGAAAGTATTGGAACCTTAAACGCTTCCCAGGACCGATATCTGTAGTCTGGAGAGAAAGAGTGGAATTCAAATTTTTCAGCAGAGACTTAAATGAGAGGTCCTTGACCACAGGCTCTGCAATAGGATCAGATCCTGTTCCTTCCACGTCATCACCAAGCCTAAGGTCTGGGTCAGGCTCAATATCATCTCCTGACAGCCCAGGAGGGACTGCATGGACAGAAAAGGAGTGAAAATCAGAAGAGGAAAAAAGGAAGGAAAAGGATTTGGAGTCGAGAAGCCCTGAAGACTGGAGGACGTCATACCAAGCCTCGGTGCCAAAGAGCACGGCGCCACCTGACCCAGCGCAGCGCACGGCACCGACAGAACCCTCGGCGCCGAGGATGGCGCTGACAATCCCAACGGCGCAGAGGACAGCGCCGACAGATGCATCGCCACAGAGGATGGCACTGAGTGACCCATCGATGCTAATGGCGCCGAAACTAACACAGGGCTCTGAAAAATGAAAATTACGTACTTACCGTAATTCTTGATCTTCTTGGACGAGTCTCCACCACTCATTCACACTATTGGGATCTGCGCTGGAGGCACTAGGACCTATCGGGAGCAAACTTTTTGCTGGGGATTCGACACCAGAGATGGTGCCGCGAGGAATGGCGTCGCGAGCCCCAGCTCGCGCGGCAAGGACTATCTCGCCGCCGACTCCCCAACCGCCTCAGTTCCTTTTTTCCCCGCCTGGCCGAAAGCGCTTCAGTGACGACGCCGCCGCTTCAGCGAGAGTCAAACTTCAAACTAGCAGCATAGTTTTCAGTTTTTATTATTTTGTAGTATTATCTCGATACAGTATCGCTTAAGTTATTCTTAGTTTTAAATAAAAACGATAAAGAAGTCTCAGCCTACACTGACAGAGTCGACCATGAGCAGGTCAGGTGACGGTAGGGAGACTTCGTATGAAAGCTGTTCAGTCAGTCGGGCTGGGTCTGGTCTGCCGCCTTCTCCGGAAGGGGGGTCTGACAATGGTCAGTCAATGCCGGGGATGGGCGGTCCCTACGGGAAGCATAAAGCCAACGGTCGATTCTCGGCACTGTTCGGCCTTGAGCTCTTCTTCCGCCCGCAGGTCTAAAAAGAGAAGGCATCACTCGAGGTCGCCCTCTGATACGTCTGCGCGTAGACGTTCGGTTATCGGGGCTAGTTGCCGGTCTTCTCCTTCAGAGTCGCCAACAGCGGCTTCTGGTAGCCGACGTCTTCGACATCGGAGTCCTACCCCGACCGCAGGCAGGTCTTCAGATGAGCAGTTTCATCAGTGGGCCGCTCTTATGGAGCAATGGGCTCGGAGGTTGGTTCGGCTGCTTGGCTCGGTCGCTCGTGGGCCTTCGGGCTCTCTGGGCGACCGGGTAGGGCGGTTGGACTTTCCTGGTCGCGCGGCACCTTCTTCAGTGCCATCGACTCCGTGCTTAGGTGTCCCCTCACATGGCTTCGCGCGGGGGCCACACCGATGCCCTTATCTCCCTGCTCTTTCCTTCAAAACCTGTTTCTCGGTCTCTGGGGCGCCTTGGCTGTGTAGCTCGGCTTCTCCAGAAAGCTTAGCGGCGCCCGCGGCGGCTCGGCAACATTTTCGGCGCCGCGTAGTTCCTCGGCGTCGTTCTCGGCACCGGGGGCTCTCGGGGACTTTCCTTTTGTCTCTTTTCCTCCTTCCTCTTCTGGCTTTCATCCCTTTCCTGTCCATACAGTCCCTCCTGGACTATCAGGTTTGGAATAATCCTGCTCTCTCTTCATCAGTGGCTAAATCCATTGATAGAAAATATTCAGCCCCCAAGGATCGTCCCATTTTGGCATCCCAAGCCTTTGCGGATCCTATTGTAGTCCTGGCAGAGAATGATAAGGTCGTCCTTCCTCAAACCACTACAGCTCGACCTATTAACAAGGAATCTCGTAAGATAGACACCTTAGGTAAGAGAGTCTTTGCTGCTTCTACCCTAAGTATGCATATTGCCAGTTACCAGGGCTATTTTTCTCAGTATGAGTATATCCTGTGGCACTCTCTCAAGCAAATGGTTGAAGCTCTTCCGGAGTCGGATTCAAAACCAGAGCTTCTTCAAACCATTACCAGGGGTATTGAATGTAACAACCAACAGGTTAAAGCAGCCATGGACGCTTTCGACTCCGCTTCCCATTCAGCAGCTGTTGGTATTTGCACCCGCCGCCATTCCTGGCTCCGCATTGCCCTTTGATGGTGCATATCTTTTTGGTCCTCAGGTCGAGCAAGCTCTAGAAGCTACACAAAAGACTAGGTCAGCCATTAAGTTGGCTAGACCCCCTCCTGCCCCCTCTCGAGGGCATGCCAGTAAACGTCAGCCCCCACCACTTCCTCTGGCAGGGTATTCCACTTGTCCACCACCCGTTCTGTGAAGAAATTCTTCCTCACGTTTCCTCTGAATCGTCCTCCCTCCAACTTCATCCCATGCCCTCTAGTCCTGGAACATCTTTTTCGCTTAAAAATAAGTGTTTTCCTGCACCCTGTTCCTCCTTGTAAGATACTTGTATGTCTCTATCATATTCCCTCTCTCCCTCCTCTCCTCCAGGAAGTACATGTTCAGTTCCTTCAACCTGTCCTCATAGGACTTGTGATGCAATCCATGCACCATCTTTGTTGCCCTCCTCTGAATCTTCTCTACCCTGTCTATGTCCTTACGTAGGTAAGGTCTCCAGAACTGTACACTGTACTCCAGGTGGGGCTCACTAGTGTCTTGTATAGTGGAATTATGACCTCCTTTTCCTGCTGGTGATGCCCTGCCTATGCATCCCAGCATCCTATTTGCTTTACCTGCTGCCTTGTCACACTGTTTCCTACCTTGAGGTCATCAGAGATGAAAACCCCAAGATCCCTTTCCTGTTTGGTGCATGCTATATCCTCACCCCCCCCAACTGATATATTGTGCCAGGGTTTTTGTGCCCCATATGCATTATCTTGCACTTCTTTGCACTGAATTTCAACTGCCAAATCTCTGACCATTCTTCAAGTTTCTGTAGGTCCCTTCTCATTCTATCTACACCCTTTGGTGTGTCTACTCTGTTACAGAGCTTTGTGTCATCAGTGAACAGTGAAATTCTGCCTTCTAGGTCCTGCACAATGTCACTGATGAAGATGTTGAATAGGACCAGTCCCAGCACTGATCCCTGTGGTACCCACTGGTCACTCTTCCCTCTGTGGGTGACAGCCATTTACCACCACCCTCTGTGTCCTGCCACCCAGCCAGTTATCTACCCACCACACTACTGTCCTGCCCACACCCATATTCCCCAGTTTGTGTAATAGTCTTCACGTGGCACAGAGTCAAAGGCCTTGCTGAAGTTCAGATAGGCCATGTCCACTGCCCTCCCCTGATCCACCTCCCTAGTCACCCAGTCAAAAAATTCAGCGAGGTTGGTCTGACATGACCTCCCTGGTGAAACCATGCTGCCTTGGGTCCTGTAGTCCATTGACAACCAGATGTTCCACCAATCTCTCCTTCAGTAGTGCTTCCATGATCTTCCCACTACCGAGGTGAGCTGACTGGTCTGTGGTTCCCGCTTCCTCTTTGTTCCCACTTTTTTATAAGGGGACTACATCTGCTTTCTCTCCAGTCTTTGGTACCTCCCTGTTTCAGTGATCGTGCAACAGGACAGCAGAGTGCCACCACCTCTCTTAGTTATTTAAGGACCCTGGGGTGCACCGCATCTGGCCCCATTGCTTTATCAACTCTTATTACTTCCAGTTCCTTCCGGACTCTCTCTCGTAAAGGGACTTGTGTCCATTTCTGCACCATTCTCACCCTTGTACTCCTTCAGACCCATTACCCTCTTAGGTCCTCAGTAAGGACTGAGCAGAAATACCTGTTCAATATGTCAGCTTTACTGTTGTCAGCCTCCAACGGCCCCCATCCTCCCCTTCAGTCTCACTATCCTCCTTTGCCTTTCTTTTTTCACTTATGTACCTGTAAAGGTTTTGTCCCCTCTACCCACTGATTTTGCAATGTGTTCTTCTGTCTGAGCTTTGGCTTCCCTTACTGACCTCCCTGCCTCCCTTTGCTTCTCCTGATACTTCTCCCTATCCCCTTCTGCCTGTGTCTTTTTGCATTGCCTGAATGCAATCTTTTTGGCTTTCACTTTCTTTGCTACCTCTTTGGAAAACCATAATGGTCTCCTCTTCCTTTTCCTCTTGCTAACCTGCTTACTGCATAGTTCTGTTGCTCTTGTAATCCCCATTTTAAATACTGCCCACTGTTCCTCAACCCCTGATTCCTGCCCCATTCCCCTTAATGCCTCTTTCAGGTATCTCCCCATTTTCCCAAAGTCTGCCCTCCTAAAATCCAGGATACGTGTTTTTGTGTGGTTTGGTTCTGCTCCTTCTGTGATTTCAAACCACAATGACTGGTGGTCACTGTTCCCCAGGTGCTCCCCCATTGTTACCCCCGTCACACTGTCCCCGTTTGTGAGCACAAGGTCCAGTATTGCCTTCTTCCGAGTTGGTTCCATGACCAGTTGCTTGAGGAAGGCACCCTGAAGGGAGTCCAGGATAAATCTGCTCCTAACTGATGCTGCTACTGGGATGATCCAGTCCACATCTGGAATATTCAAGTCTCCAACCAGTATTACCTCCCCCTTGTCTGCCATCCTTTGGATGGCTAGCATCAGCTCCCTATCTGTTTCTTCCTCCTGGGCTGGTGGTCTATAGACCACACCTGTGCGGATGGCTGGCCCCATTTTCCTTTCCAGCTTAACCCACAGTATCTCTCCCCCAATTTGTTTCTCCTGGATCTCTGTGGCCCTTATGTCATTTTTCACATACAGTGCCACTCCTCCTCCCTTCCTGCCTGCCCTGTCTCTTCTGAATATGTTGTAGCCAGGTATGGCCAACTCCCAGTCGTGGTTATCATTACACCAGGTTTCAGTGATGGCCACAATGTCCAGGTCTGACTGCACCACGACAGCCTCCAATCTTCCATCTTGTTGTTAAGGCTCCTGGCATTTGCACACATGGCTTTCCATGATTTGACCTCCCTAGACTGTTTAGCTGTTCTACTCAAGCCCCTTCCTTGGTTGTCCTTTATCCCTGGTTCTCCTTGCTGTCTGCCCTTCTGCTGAATTTTGCCCCTTTTCTGCCTATCCACCTCTTGGGCGCTAATCTCCATCTTTTGCACACTGCTTTGTAGAGATAGCCACTCCTCTGGTTCACTGGTTCCACTGCTAGCTGTGGGGGGTGAGCAAGTAGGTACCCTCCTTACTGGCCTGCCACCCCCCTTTGCTAGTTTAAATGCTTGTCAATATAGCATTTAAACTTATCATTGGGTGCTTGGATTTCCCTCCAGGATGGATGCAGGCCGTCAGGCTTGAACAGACCTCCATCCCTCCAGGTGGGTCCCCAGTCACCAATGAATCCAAGCCCTTCCTTAAAGCACCAGTTCTTCAACCATGAGTTAAAGTTCCTGGTGCATGCACCCCTATGCTCTCCCAGGCCTCTCGCAGGTAGTACTTCTGAGAAAGTGACAGAAGTAGCTACTTGCTTGAGACCCCTCCCCAATTTCCTAAACTCTTCCTGAACTTCCTTTGGCTCCCCATTTGCCAGGTCATTAGTACCTAGGTGGATAATGACATCCAGCTCACCCTCCCGTCTTGCCTTCCCAGCCTCCAAGGTGTAGTTCGGTTAGAACCCAGGCAGAGTCAACACCTGGTTAAGATGAAACTTTGACACCACCTTCTGAAGGAATTTTGGGTGGGGACACAGGACAACCGTGTCCCTGTGGAAGACCAGGTAAGGAGACTCCACTGAGAGCGCCTGGAGCTCCCCAGTCCTTCTGGCCAACGTGATAGCCACCTAGAAGGCTGTTTTCCACAACAAGTGTAACATCTCGCACTTGTGCATCAGTTCGAATGGCTTGCTTAGGAGCTTTGCCAATACCAGCAGTAAATCCCATAGAGGTGGAGATTCACGCACCAGAAGGGATATGTGGTAGAGGCCTTTGAAGAAACGGCAGACCACCTTCTTCTGTGCCACCATCTGCTGACCGGCCCATGCCTGGTAAGCAGAGATGGCTGCCAGGTGCACCTTAAGGGTCGTAGACCGAAGACCCCATTTGGACAGAGACCAAAGGTAGTCTAGGATGCTAGCCATCAGACAGGACAAAGGGTCCAGGCCCTTACCCTGACACCAAATGGAAAACCTTTTCCATTTGAAGGCATAGCACCTCCTGGTTGACTCCTTTCTGGATGCTTCCACGACCGTGAGCACATCCTCAGAGAGACTCAGAGCTTGGAACTCTAGCCACTCAGGGACCAGGCTGTCAGGTGCAGGGATTGAAGGTCCGGATGGAATACCCTCCCCTTACGGACTGATAAGAGGTCCCAGCGTACCAGAAGATGCCTCAGAGACCTGGAGCTGAGGCTGAGGAGATCTGGATACCAGAACTGGCGAGGCCAGTCTGGGGCTACCAGGATCACCTGTGCTTTGTCCCTCCTGACCTTGAGGATCACCTTGTGAACTGAGGGAAGGCTTAGAAGAGGCCTGGGGTTCACGGCCTCGAGAAGGCATCCCCCCTGCAGCGATCCCTGCTGAGGGGGGTGGGCATGGAACAGCCTCAGCTTGGTGTTCTCTCTGGAGGTCAGCAGATCCACCTGAGGTTTGCCCCAGTGGGAGAAATGAAAATTATGTACCTACCGTAATTCTTGATCTTCTCTTGTATCTTCATAATTCATTACTGCTTGGGTGTAAGCCGAAGGCGCGAACCAGCCACAGGAGTTTTTTTTTGTGCAGAGACAGGCGCTGCCCTCGAGAGTGATGCACTACGTGGTGTGTGAGGGGCGGCCGTTAAGCGTCGCAGACTCCTCCTCCATCCCAGTTCTGTAAGCCGGAAGAGGCGAAGTAAGGATAAGAATGGGACAGCGAGGCAAGAGAGCCGAGGGACAGGCAAAGGAAAAGATATAAACTGAAAAACGAATAAGCCGATAGAGGACAGGAAAGAGGAAAACCTACCCTGTGGAACCGCAGGGCCTCACTCCAGGGGCTGCTCTGAGTGAGGAACAGATAAGAGAGAGAAAGAAGAAGGAGCGAAAGGGGGATGTTGGGAGGGGGAAAAATTCTGCCAAATTGTGAGATAATTGGCTTAAAGGCTTGTAAGCTCGGAAACAAAGGTAAGGGAGCAAGGATCCCATCCAAGACAAACTGGCAAAGAAGGTTCAGCCGAACCTTTTGCACAGCTTGGTACACAAAAGGCAGACTTTCTACACCTCCCGCCATCCCCAAACCCTTACACTCAAGCTGAGAGCTCACAGATTGCCAAGGCAGAAAATTTGTTCCGGAGGTACAACGCCCAACTAGGAAGGGAGCCTACTATCACCTTGTTGCCTGTTAATACAGATGTATGTGGGGGGGGGGTTTGAAGCCCTACAAAGGGCACCCCCTTGCGGAAAAGGACAGAGTGGGAACTCATTCTGACTCCCCGAAGGCAAAGGCAAATATCAGATTACCAGCTCAAGGCAGTTGAACACCCAGAGCAGTGTTTAACTAGCAGAAACTGACAAAAAATGGAAATGATGTACCTACTGTAATTCTGATCTTTCTGAGTATCTTCAACATTTATCACCTTTGGGTACCTGGCTGGAGGTCATGACCCTGCAGGAGCTCTTTTTTTTTTGGGCTGGGAGGTGGCGCACGCATCGGCACGCCACCCTCGAGGCCGGCGCACTGCGTCGGCCATTAGGCACTGTCAACCTCCCTCCTGCCTGTTCTGAGTCACGAGGGTGAGAAAAGGGTTGGGAGGGTGGACAGAAGTCCAAAGACAGACAAAGGAAGAGATATATAAACAAAAAGGAGAAATAAGCGACCGAGAGGACAGAAGAAGAAGTTGTTGAAGATTAAGGGATTGGGTAGGGGCCCCAATCTCTGGAAGTAGAAAAGGAGGGAGGAGGGTGGGTTAGGGTTTTAGAAATAAGGATAAGAGTGAGGGGGGAAAAAGGAAAAACCATATCCTGGAACCCTGACCTGTTCCCAGACTGTATCGGAACTGCGAAGGAGTAGCTAAGAGGCTAACTGCCAGAATTCAAGGCACAGAATCACTGGCAATAAATGGAAATTACATACCTACCGTAATTCTTGATCTTCTTGGATGAAGTCTCCACCACTCATTCACACTTATGGGAACTACGCCGGAGGCCCAAGGACCCAGTGGGAACAAATTTTTTGCAGAGGGTCGACGCTGCGAGCATCAGCTCATGCGGTAATGACTATCTCGGCGCTGACCCTCCAACCGCCTCAGTACCTTTTTCCCCCCCCAAGGAGGTGCAGTGCAACTAACCTAGAAAGACTAGTCTAACACAAATCGGACATAAGATAGTCCAAACGACCCGTCTAAGAAGGGTCAACAAAGAAGTCTTCACAGCCTAAATATGGAGGGGGTGAAGACCAAAACAGAGAGGTGAGCTCGGGGGATGGAGGGTGGGTGTGTGAATGAGTGGTGGAGACTTCATCCAAGAAGATCAAGAATTATGGTAGGTACATAATTTCCATATCTTTCTGGAAAGTCTCCACCACTCATTCACACTTATGGGAGAGTACCAAGCTAAAAATTCCCTGAGAGGGCGGCAGAAAAACCAAGAGCTCATGAATTCAGGACAGAAGTCCGTTAAGGATAGTCCTACCAAACGAAAGGTTTCGTCTGGCATGGACATCCAGCGCATAGTGCTTAATAAAAGTATGCACTGAGCTCCTAGCAGCCACATTGCAAATGTCTGCAATGGGCACGTTGCGGATTTCCGCCAGGGATGCCGCAACTGTTCTAGTAGAGTGAGCATACCCTCTGCCCTCCAGCTTGACCTGTGCCATGGAATAACAGTGGCGAAGTCATGTCACTGGCCATGCTGAAATGCATCTGATAGCGACAGGCTGACCCAGCCGAGTCTTGCTGAAGGAGACAAACAGTTGTTGAGCTTTGCGAATTTCCTTGGTTCTATCTAAATAGAAGCGCAAAGCTCTTTTAACATCTAAGGAATTAAGGGTATGTTCTCCTTCATTCTGGAAATCAGCAAAGTAAGTAGGTAGGACCAAAGGCTGGTTTAAATGGAATTCTGAGAGAACCTTAGGGAGGAACTTAGGATGGGTCCTAAGAACTACTTTATCCTTGTGAAATACAGTGTATGAAGGGTCTGTTACCAGACCATATATTTCAGAAACTCTGCAGACCGAGGTGATGGCCACCAGGAAGGCCGTTTTCCAAGTGAGGAATTTCAATTCGCAGGTAGCTAGTGGCTCAAAAGGTTTTCTAGTGAGCATGCCTAGAACGAGATTAATGTCCCAGGCTGCAACTGGACATCTGAAAGGAGGTCTGGTATGCAGAATACCCTTAAGAAACCTCTTAACTGCCGGTAACTGAGACAGAGATAAGGAAAATAATGGCTCATGATAGGCTGAAATGGCACAAAGGTGAACTTTGATTGTAGAGTATTGAAGACCTGAATTTGAGAGGTCTAAGAGGTGCTCTAAAACTTTGTTGGGTGGGCAGGAAAAGGGATTCAAAGAGGATCCTGCACACCAGAGTGAAAAACGCTTCCATTTTGCAGTGTAAGTCTTTCTGGTTGCTGCCTTTCGCACAGCCAAAAGAATGTCAGAAACTCTCTGAGAGGCATCGAACCTATTCACCTCTATCTCCTCAGGAGCCAAGCGTGAAGATGAAGCGACCTCAGACTGGGATGGACCAGAGGACCCTGGGTCAGAAGGTTCATCTGAAGGGGAAGCGCCTTCGGAGGGGTTTCCGCCATACTGTTGAGTAATGGAAACCATATCTGTCGAGGCCAGAAGGGAGCAATGAGAATCAACTTGTGTCCCTGAGACTCAAATTTAAGGAGTACCCTCTGGATTAGGGGAAGAGGAGGAAAGGCATATAGAAAGCGTTTTGTCCACTGTAGCCTGAACGCATCATGACAGAAAATGCCAGGCCCTGGATTTCTGGCGCAGAAAGGAGGCAGTTTTGTGTTGAGTGGGGATACAAAAAGGTCCAGGTTTGGAGTTCCCCACTCTGTGAATAGCGATTGAACTACGGTTAAGTCGAGAGACCACTCATGAGGGTCTGCCTCCATTCTGCTGAGACGGTCTGCCAGTTCGTTCTGTATTCCCGGCAGGTAGACTGCCTGAATAAGAGCCTTGTGCTCTAGGCACCATTCCCACACACTCATTGCTTCCCTGCACAAGGGTGAAGAGTGTACGCCGCCCTGCTTGTTGATGTAATACATCACTGCCTTGTTGTCCGTCTGAAGGAGAATGTTCTTGTGACAAAGAATGTCCTTCAAGGCCCGGACTGCATAGAGGATGGCTCTCATTTCCAGGACGTTTATGTGAAGCTGGGCCTCGACCTGAGTCCACATACCCTCAGTGTGGAGATCCTGATAGTGAGCTCCCCATCCTGACAGGGACGGATCTGTGGTGATAGAAATCTGATGATCCAGAGGAGCAAAGGGGTGTATCCTTCCAGAAGATTGTCCTCTTGCGACCATCAGGTGAGCGACCTCCTGAGAGGTTCTGTCACCTTGATGAGAAAGGACTGAGGATAAGTAGTCAGAGACAACTGAGTACTGAGCATCCATTGAGAGGTTCTCATGTGGAGGCGTGCTAGGGGTACAGTGAACACAGAGGATGCCATGAGACCCAGCATCCGTTGCATTGAGGTAACTCGAACCGAGCTGTTCTCTCTGATGTATCGGGCCATCTGTAGGATATCGCTTCTTCTGTCCTCTGGTAGAAAAGCTTTCTCACAGGAGATGTCCAGAAGAGTTTCTATGAAAAGAAGCTTCTGGGAGGGCTGCAACTGCGATTTCTTGAGATTTAGCAGGACTCCCATGGACATGAGGAAGTCTGAGGCCATGGCCACGGCGTCGAGAGTTCCTTGCCTGGAAGGGCTTGCTAGAAGCCAGTCGTCCAGATATGGGAACACTTGTATTCTGATCTTTCTGAGGTGCACTGCGAAAATTGCACAACACTTTGTAAAAACTCGAGGTGCCGAGGATAGCCCAAAGAGCAGGACTCTGAACTGATAATGTTGGTCCAAAGCCACAAACCTTAGGTATTTGTGATGTTTTGGGTGAATAGGAATATGTTGGTAAGCATCCTGCATGTCCAGGGAAGCTAATCAGTCATGTTGATGAAGCAAGGGCAACAAGGTTCCCAGTGACATCATTTTGAACTTTTCCTTGGGAAGAAATCTGTTCAGTTCTCTGAGGTCCAAAATGGGGTGCATGCCCCCAGTTTTCTTTGGAACAAGAAAGTAGTGGGAGTAGAACCCTGTGTTCCGTTGATCCAACGGAACTATTTCTACTGCCCTGTTGTTCAGAAGGCCCTATATCTCGGAGGCGAGAAGTTCTGACTGAACTGTCGACAGTCTGGGCTGTCGTTTGGGGGGAAGATCTGGAGGTGTCTTTAAAAGATTGAGAGAATATCCCTCACGGATTATCCGGAAGACCCATTTGTCCGATGTTATGGTCTTCCAACAGTTGTAGACATCAGTAAGACGACCCCCCCCAACGCTGAGAGAAAGTCCCCCTCTGGCAGCTGAGGAGGGATGTGGGACAGAGAGTCAGAAGGTAGCACTAGGCGCTTTGGGTCCTTGCGCTTTCTGTTGCATTTTCTTTTGAGGCTAGGGGGCTTGGTTTTTATTAAAACCTCCCTTGCCTTTGCCTCGAAAGGACTGATGGTTGTGAAATTGACGCTTATTAACACCCCACGAGAAGGGGTGGGAGCAGGTTGAGCCAATTTAACGGCAGACCTAGTCTTTTGAGTGGCCTCCAGAGCTTGCTCTACTTGAGGACCAAAGAGATATATACCATCGAAGGTTAACACCATAACCTGTTGCTGGGCATCATTCGTGAAACCTGAAGTGCACAGCCAGGAGTGGCGGCAAACACAGATGCCTGCCGCTGCCGCCCGAGAAGCAGTATCGAAAGCATCCATAGCTGCTTTAACCTGCTGGTTGTTGGACTCGATACCCCTGGTTATGGTTTGAAGTAGCTCCAAATTAGAGTCTGTCTCCAGCAGAGCTTCTACCATTTGTTTGAGTGAATGCCAAAGAACATACTCGTATTGAGAAAAATAGCCCTGGTAGCTGGCAATACGCATACCCAAGGTAGAGGCAGCAAAGACTCTCTTACCTAAGATGCCTATCTTGTGAGATTCTTTGTTTATAGGCCAGGCTAAAGATGCCTGAGGGAGGACGACCTTATCATTCTCCGCCAGGACTACAATAGGGTCCGCAAAGGCCTGGGAGGCCAAGATGGGTTGATCCTTGGGAGTAGTATACTTTCTATCTATGGACTTAGCCACAGAAGGAATGAGAGCGGGATTATTCCATACCATTTGAGAAAGCGTTTCAAAGGAGGGCTGTACCGGAGGAGTCAAATCCATAGGGATCTCCGGAACATGGAGGTACTGGAGTCTTAACAGCTTCCCAGGATCGATATCTGTAGTCTGGAGAGAAAGAGAGGAATTCAAATGTTTCAGCAGAGACTTGAAAGACAAGTCTTCGACCAGAGGCTCTGCTACAGGATGAGAGCCTTCCATATCATCACCCAGGCGAAGGTCTGGGTCAGGCTCAGTGTCATCTCCTGACAGCCCAGGAGGGACTGCATGGACAGGAAAGGAGTGAAAATCAGAAGGAAATGAGGAAGGAAAAGGATTCAGAGGAGTCCTGAAGACTGGATGATGCCCTAACAGGCCTTGGCACTGAAAAAAAAAAACAGCGCCGAACATGGTGCAGAAGAGGCGCACGGCGCCAACAACCCCTAGCAGCGCCGAGGATGCTTTTACAGTCGCACTGGCCGCCGGATAGGCAGCGATCGAGCCATCGGCGAAGGCCGAAAACATCCCAAGGCTCTGAAAAACAGGATCTGAGGAGAAGAGGATGAATACCAGGAGACAGAGGCATCAGTGTGGCCCCCTGCACGGCAGCCATGTGGAGGAGGAACACCTAGCTGGAAGCTCAGACGGTACTGAGAAGGAGACAGCCGCGTAGGGAGGCCCAACCGCCTACCCCAATCCCCTGAAAAGACCGAAGGCCCCGGAGTGACCGGGCCAGGCAGCTGGACCAACCTCCGAGCCCATTGCTCCATAAGAGCAGCCCACTGATGAAACTGCTCATCTGAAGACCTACCGGAGGGTGGGGTAGGGCTCCGATGTCGAAGAGGTCGGCGACCGGAAACAGAAACCGGTGACTCCGAAGGAGGAGACCGGCAACTAGCCCCAATAACCAACCATCTAAGTGCAGATATACCGGGGGGCGACCATGAGTGATGCCTTCTCTTTTTTGACCTGTGGGCTGAAGAGGAGTTCGAGGCCGAATGGTGCGAAAAGTGTGACGTTTACTTTTATGTACGAGGACAGCCCACCCCCTCGGGCATTGGACTGTCCTTTGTCAGAACCCCCCTTCGGAGAGGGCGGCGGACCGGACCTAGCCCGGCTGACTGAACAGCTTTCACACGCAGTCTCCCTACCGTCACCTGACCAGCTCACGGTGGACTCCGTCAATGTAGGCTGAGACTTCTTTTCTTTAATAAGAATAAACTAAGCGGTACTTATTCAAAATATTATTACAAAACAATAAAACTGAAAAACTATGCTGCTAGTTTGACTCCCGGCGGGCGAGCGACGTCGTCACTGAAGTGCACTCGACGGCGGGGAAAAAAAGGAACTGAGGCGGTTGGAGGGTCGACGCAGAGATAGTCATTACCGCACAAGCTGATGCTCGTGGCTCCATCTCTGGTGCTGAACCTCTGGAAAAAGTTTGCTCCCGCTGGGTCCTAGCGCCCCCGGCGTAGTTCCCATAAGTGTGAATGAGTGGTGGAGACTTTATGTCCAGGAAGATCTCCAATTAAAGCAGAATTGGCTATTCTAGAAAAAAGACAGGATATACAGGTTACTCACCTGTAACAGGAGTTCTAGGAATGGTATATGTTGTTCATCCACACTGACTGGCAGGTTCCTTGCCGCTTTAAATCTTGCCGGAAGGTCTTCAAGCTGGCTCCTCCCACCCACCCGGGTGGTAAAACTCTCGGCTCCACCCCATGGCCATGATCTAGGCCCGCTGGAAGCCAGGTTGTGCGCCAGCCGGGAGGCCGAGTGGAGGCGTAGAAGAACAAATATATACCATCTCTAGAACTCCTGTTACAGGTGAGTAACCTGTATTTCTAGGGACATGGATATGTTGTTCATCCAACTGTCTAGCAGACTCCTAGCAGTTCTCCGGGAGGAGGAGGCAAAAGCGCACTCCCTACTTAGGGAATATGACTGGAGACAGGCCCCAAACCCAGCATCCAGGCGTGACTCAAGGTCGATGTGGTAATGGGTAACAAAGGTGTGCTGACTTCCAGGTAGCAACCCTGCAGATTTCCTGGATAGGGATGTCCTGGGAAGCAGCCACCGATGCAGCTGTATAGGCGGTAGAATGAGCTCTTATCCCTCTGGGAGGGTCCATGCCCGCCGCAACTCTAGGAGATCTATGCAGGAGGTGACCCACCTGCATTGTCCACTTGGCTGCAGGTCTGCCAGATGCGGCTTCAGCGTAGGTGACAAACAGCTGGCGAACCTCTCCCCGAACTTCAGCCATCCGCTCCTTATAATAAGCGAGTGCTCTTCTAGGGTCCAAAGTATGGAGCCTATATTCGGCCTCCGAGGTGTGACTGGGGTAGAACACTGGCAGAGTCACCACCTGATTAAGGTGAAACTCCGACACCACCTTTGGAAGAAATTTCGAGTGGGGGCGCAGGACAACCTTGTCCCTGTGGAAGACCAGATAAGGAGACTCGATGGAAAGTGCCTGGAGCTCTCCCATCCCTCTGGCTGACGTGACAGCCACCAAGAAGGCGGTCTTCCACAACAGGTGACAGATGTCACACCTGTGCATCGGTTTGAATAGACTTGCCATGAGTTAGCCAATACCAGCAGTAGATCCCACAGAGGTGGAGGTTCGCACGGAGGGGTATGTGATCAAGGCCTTTGAAAAGTGCCGCCCGCCTTCTCCTGTGTCACCGACTGCTTCCCTGGCCTTTGATGGCGAGGTGGCTGCCAGGTGCACCCTTAGGGTACATCGACCCGAAGCCCATGCTGAGAAGGGACCATAGGTAGTCAGAATGCTTGCCAAGGAGCAGGAGGAAGGGTCCAGGCCCTGCCCTGACACCAAATGGAAGTCTCTTCCATTTAAAAGTAACATTTTTCATGCGACTCTTACGGGAAGCCTCAACAACGTTGAGACCTCGTCAAAGACCCAAGGCCTGGAACTCCAGCCGTCAGGAACCAGACCGTCCAGGTGCAGGGATTGAAGGTCGGATGGAATACCTTTCCTGATTGACTGAGATCAGGTCCGGGCAGGCTGGAAGCCGCCTCGGGAGCCTGGAGCGGAGACTGAGGAGCTCTGGATATCAGAACTGGTGGGGCCAGTCTAGGGCTACCAGAATCACCTGCGCCTTGTCCCTCCTCGCCTTGAGAAGCACCTTGTGGATCAAGGGAAATGGGGGAAAGGCGTAGAAGAGGCCCGGGGTCCACGGCCTCGATAAGGCATCCCCCTGCAGTGAGCCCTGCTGAGGAAGGCGGGCATGAAACAGTCTCAGCTTCACATTCTCCCTGGAGGCAAAAAAGTCCACCTGAGGCATGCCCCAGTGGGAGAACAGATCTTGTACTACCTCCGGCAGGAGAGACCACTCTTTGGGACGCAGCCCCTATCCGGCTTAGGGCATCGGCCAGAATATTGGAGGCTCCTGCCACATGGATGGCAAGGAGATCTGCCTCCAGGCTGCGCACGAGGGACCAAATGCGGAGAGCTTCCCTGCACAGAGGCATGGAGCACGTCCCGCCCTGGCGGTTTAGGTAGTACATGGTCGTGGTATTGTCCATCTGGACCTGGACCACTTGACCCCAAACAAACGGAGCGAAGGCGGTGAGGGCTAGATGGACAGCTCGAAGCTCCAGCAGGTTGATGTGGCATCGGCACTCCCAAGGGGACCAGAGTCCGTGCATCTGCTCCCCAGATGTGCATAACTCATCAGAAAGGCATCGGGTCCAATAGAGACCGTCGGCAAGGGGTGGACGAACAGGATGCCCTCTTGCAGATGTGCTGGAGCGGTCCACCACTGGAAGGCATTCCACATCCTTGGGTCACTGTCACTAGCTGATCCAAGGGATCAAATCTTTAACGACATTGGCTGGCCAGCCCCATTGTAGGGCGCGTACCAACAGGCCCAATGGACCACTGACTGCGCAGGCTGCCATGAGGCCCAGTAAGGCGCAGGAAGTCCCGGCAGGGTGCAATTGCCCAACCTGAAATGATTGGGCAAAGGAGGAAAGAACCTCGGCCCTGTCCGCGGGAGCCATGCTCTGGCTCACTAGAGAGTCGAGCTCTGCCCGATGGTGTATCACCTGCTTGGAGCGAGTTCGACTTGGCCTCGTTGATAAGGAGGCCAACCTGAGAGCAAACCTGGAGGGCCAGATCCCTAGACCGCTCCACCTCCATTCTGGAGGAGGCTACAATCAGCCAGTCGTCCAGGTAGGGGTACACCCGAACCCTTCGGCGCCGCAGGAATGCTGTCGCCACTGCCATGCATTTGGTGAGGACCCTGGGAGCTAGGGAAAGGCCGAAGGGCATGGCCTGTAACTCGTAGAGGGATCCCTCTGCCCTGAAGCGGAGGAATCTCTGGTGGGACGGATGGATTGGGACATGAAAGAATCGTCCTGGAGGTCTGAACAGAACCACACGTCCGTTCCATCAACACGGCCGAACTGGCCTGGCGGAGAGCCTAGGAGGGGCATGGCGCACCTGCGCCCTGGCATAGTCCAGCTTTTGGACCTCTTGTTGGGGTTTATCCATCACCAGCGCCCCGGAACGCCGGAAAAACACTATCAGTGACCAACCACTCAGCGGAGGGTGTTCTGAAAACCGGACAAAAGCCGGTAGGGACGCATACTTCCTGGCCATCCTGGCTGAAGGCGCAGGGCAGGAAGCGGCCACTGCCAAAGCCCAAGAGCTGGGCCAACAATGCTTCAGCCACCAGAAAAGCCTCCATTAGGTGATCCCTCAGTCCAGTATCTCGGTAGGGATACTTGGCCCGCTTCGATACAGGCTCGAGCTGCATCCCAGTGGACTCCAAGATGAGCCGAAGCAGACCAATGAACGACGATGGGCTCTCGTCCTTCGACTGCCCCCTCCCCCCCCCGGAGGACTCCAGGTCAAGGGCCTGAAAACCAGGAGTCGTGGTCGTCCAGACTCTGAGAGTCTGTGAAGAGCTGCCTGGGCTGAGACCCCTTCACCTGCCAGGGCGGTCGGGAGTGAGGGTGACTGACAACCGGAGGGGCAGACCCTGACCCGACCGAGAGTCCTTGGTCGGCGCCCCCGATTTGGGTTGTGGAGGCGGAGGTTCCACCACAATCGGTGGGGCAGCTTTGTTTTGGCCGAACTGGCCCAGGCTTGGGCACCTCGACCACCGTGAGGGGTTGTTTCGGCCTTTCGGGTGACAGCCACTTGATGGCCGGGGAAGGCGACGGTGTTGGCTTGTTCCCGGACGTAAGGAGTTGTTGCCACATTAAGTCCTCGTAGCGTTGACGCAGTTTGCACCGAAGCCTCTCATCTTTCGAGGAGGAAGACGAGGATGAGCGGCGCCGCCGCTTTCCTCGGTGCCAAGACCGCCGATGTCGGCGGGATCGGCTGGACCGAGACGAGGTCCAAGACCGAGACCCTCGGTGTTTCCAAGGGCGGGTCTGGGAGGAGCGGGGGACACCCGCTCTTCCCTCGGCTCGGGAGCCTTGACCGGGGACTTGGCACAGGAGGCGCAGGCAAGTCCTCGGTTTCCACCGGGGGAACCGGTGATGAAGGGTTGTCGGATTCACCAGTTGACAGCCCATCCGATGGGTCAAGAAAAATTTCGACCGCGTCGACGGGTGTCTCGGCTGGCTGACCTGACAGGGACACTGTGAAGCCAGTGGTCTTAGCCGCAACCTCGACCGAAGTTGAGTGTCGACTGTCCGGGGAAGGGGACCTCTCCCGCTCCCACGAACGTCGACGGTGGGACTTACCCTTCGAGTCCTTCTTTTTTGACTGAGAATGGCCCCTCTCCCTTCGTGGAAAGGGATTGGCAAAGCTCCTTAAAAGAAGCTGTGTAGGAGGATCCCAGAGAGAGCGGGATAAATGCCGCGACTGAGAAAGATGAGGATGTGGCCTGGGCCGCCTCCTCCTCGAGGGCGATCATCTGCTCGAGTTGCTCAGCCAAGTCAGCCGCTGGACACTGCCCAACGGGCTTCCTTGGACTTCACCGGCTGGTAGCACTTCTCGGGGCACCCAAGCTGTAACCAGGCAGTGTGGTCTTCCAGGACATTGGCCGAAAACGATCGACATAACTCGCTGGCCTGTGGGTCGTGATCCAGGTCAAGGCAGTAGACGCACGTGGAGTGCGGGTCCATCCTGGACATCTTCTGCCCGCATGGACACCGCCGAAATCCGGGAGTCGATTTGTCCATCGCAGCCGCGAGGGAATAATTAGACCGAAGTCTTTGAGAACTTTAGAATTATTTTCGGGCGAACCAAGAAAAAGGATCCAGTCTATACGCAGAGGGTAAAGGAGGGAAACTGAGCTTCCAAGCGGTAAGAAGATCTGGCGTCATGGGGCGGAGCCGAGAGTTTTACCACCCAGGTGGGTGGGAGGAGCCAGCTTGAAGACCTTCCGGCAAGATTTAAAGCTGCAAGGAACCTGCCAGACAGTGTGGATGAACAACATATCCATGTCCCTAGAAACAGGGAATTATTCCCCCTCTCAAAGCAAATTTTAGGTGTAAGAAACAAAGTTTCTTAAATTAATTAAGGATATGTCCAAAGGACATGGGAACCAAGGATTGACGGGAAGAAGAGGAGGAGGAGAGAAGGGAGGGCAACTGCCAACCCCTATCCATAAGGGTGGGCAGAAAGCACTGGAGAAGGAGTGCCTCCCTCCTGACCATTCTTCCTTAAGACAATTATCCCCATGTGCCCCAGATTACCTACTCTGACTAACAGAAAGGAGGCGGTGAGGCAGGCACAGAGAGGAGGGACAGCGACTGAGACCCCAGGGGGAAGGAGGGTGAGCTTATGGTGAAACACAGAAAGATCAGAATTACGGTATGTACGTAGTTGCCATATCTTATCTGTGTCAACTTTCACCATTCATCACCTTTGGGTGAGTGCCAAGCCCCCCCGAAGGGGTTTTTTAACCCTAAGGGACTGAGTCCCTTAGCTCTCAGTGGGTGACACACTAAGAGGGAGAACCTTCAGGGCCTGGAGAGGCCAGAGTGTGGGAAGAATGAGACGGGGACCCCCGGAGGGGATAGGAAGTTGCCCCGAGAGACGCCGCCTCACTCTACGGGAGAAGAGATAGGTTCTCTAGCGAGTGGAGTTAATCACCCTACGCCGGGCCAAAGGTGACAACCGGGAAAGACGTAGCCATGCCGTCCGCCTAGTGCAGATCGCTGTCCCTACAACCCTGGTAGCTACCTCACTGGCATGATACGATGTCCTTGCTTGGTGCCTTGCTAAGTCCAGGCCATGTGCAGAGTGCAATGGCGTGCCTGGTTTGCTCTGTGTCAGGCATGGAGGCTAGGAGCTGACCCAGCCTGGACCACAGGAACCTGTCATAGGTTGCATAGTGGGCCTGATGTGCTGCAATAGAGAGCAGCAACCATGCAGAGTAGAACGTCCTCCTCCCCCAGAAGTCAAAATCTGAGGAATCTTGATCTGGGGGCTGGTCACGGCGAGGGGCG
Organism: Neoceratodus forsteri; assembly: GCA_016271365.2. Taxonomy (NCBI): domain Eukaryota; kingdom Metazoa; phylum Chordata; order Ceratodontiformes; family Ceratodontidae; genus Neoceratodus; species Neoceratodus forsteri. Next base: position 1,406,165,509 of record CM057450.1, read on the forward strand.
CGAAGCCCATCAGGAGTGTCCAGTTGCGTCAATCCTGACTGAGGATGAAGCATGGAACCTGGAGACTCGGGGGGGGGGGCGCACAATATAGCTGACAGAGATCCCTAGCGGCAGGAACTCCGGAAAAGGGTCTCTGCCAGGAACGCAACGACGCCTCCCGAAAGGGAGCAGGCCAGGGGGGCATCATGAGGGTGTCCTCACTGAAGTTGCCTAAAAAGGTGTGCACTGAGTGCTCTGGATTGTGTTGAGTGGAAGGGGTGATGTGCAGGTCCTCTAACATCCTCACGAGGAATCGCTGATACTCAGAGAGATCAGCAGCTGGAGAGATGTGGACAGACGGCTCCAATCTCCCAGAAGGGGGGGGGATGAAGAGTCAGAGGACCTTATAGGTTCAGAAGCTGGCTTCTCAGGGGGAGGTTAAAAAACCTGTCTGTCCATAGCCCTAACATAAGAGGGAAATCGAGCAGCCACTGCTCCCAAGAGAGAGGCTGGCTAGGACCAAGAATGCCTATGAGAGCAGGAGAATGTGACAGAGGAATGGGGGCAGAGCCGGCAACAGGAATCGGCTGACCTCCGCCTGGGCAAGGGAGTGCAACAGGAGCCCTAGGGGAACAAGGAGCTCCGGAAGACTCCACAGCCGACAGCTGAACAACCAAACTGGAACAGCCTAGGCTGCGTCCTGAAGAATCCCCCCTTTGAGGTGACCGGGGTCATGTAGGTACAGAAGGATGGTTCGCTACCTCCAAAGAATGAGGCCCTCTTGAGGAAACCAAAAAGGAAGGGCAGAGATCCGGACTGTGGCTTCTCCCAGAGCCCGGGTGGGTTCCAGAAAAAGGCCGCCACACAGACCCCATGCCCCTCGACCCCTCTGAATCTGAGAGTGCCCTCCTCCTCAAGAGAGCCAGCCTAGGCAGCTGGCAGCTCTGGTCAGCCCCTGAAGGGGCTATCCAGGGAGCAGCACCCTCCTCCCGTGGGTGCTCCAATCGGCCCCAAAGTTGGGCGATCCAGGCACACCACCTGAGGGGGTACCACCATTGAGGGGTCAGAGAACCCTCCGAGGCCAGGCTGAAGAGCAATAGTGGCCTGCATCACTGCCTGCTGGTCAGCACCGCTGACCCTTGCCCCAGCAGTCACTGTCCGCTCCTCAGAGGGGGGCTGGCTCCAGCCTGTCGAGGACACTACCAGGATGTCCACATGAGCAGCCAACTCCAGAGAGCCAGACTGCCTGTCTGACTCAAGAGTCTGACTCCTCCTATGAAGAGGTGGAGACCGAAGTCCTGTGCCAAACAGTGCGTAGACGCCTGTTGCCATCCCGACTGAAAAGGGCACCAGAACTGGAGACTGCACCAGAGATGGTGCCGACGTCCCCCGCTGCACTGCGAACGGTGCCAGAAGAGGACATGGCTCCAACAAGGGCAGCAACCTCGGAGCTGGAGCCTGTCATGGCGCCGTCTCGATCCACGGTGGTGCAAGTGGCGCCAAGACCAGAGACCCCCACAACGCAGAGGACAGAGACAGCGCCGACAACGGCCCCAACAGTGCTCTCGGTGCCGAGCTCGAAACCCCCACAGTGCCGTGCCCATGATCGGAGCCGCGAACGGCTCCAGAACTGGACACAGCGCCATGCTCAATCATTGTGCCGTGAACGGCAACAGGGTGAGAAGTCCGGGATGGTGCCACTAGCACTATCGGCGCAGCAAACAGCACTGAGCAATGGACTGGCGCCAATGACGGTGCCATCAGAGCCCATGGCGCCATGACGGCGCCAAGGCCCAGACGGCACCGACAGATGAGCGCCGACCAGCCTTCTGAGCCGCGGGTGCGACACGAAACCGTGGACTCAAAAGCGTTGCCAAAGTGTTGCCTCCTGCCTGTCCCTTGGGAGGAACAGAGATGGGCCTCCTGCACGTGGAAGGGGCCTCTGCCATGTCTAAGCTACAAGAAGCAGAGGCCCCCCCGATCCGTATAGAACAGGGATGGAACCGGAGGAAAGGCCAAGAGAACGCGGAGCCCGTAGTGCGCCTGTCCACAGAAAGTCGACAGCTCCGCCCCACTTTCCACGTGCATTACTTGATGACCAGGCGGTCCATGGAGAAGCAGGCATCGCACAAATCCATGTCGTGAAGTGGGTCAAGACACGTGAGGCAACGGTTGTGCTGGTCAGTGATGGAGTACTTATGGCTGCATGGGCACCGTCGCATGGGGAGGCCGTCCCATCTTAGAAGTCTTCTTGCCCTCCGACCGAGACACGACCAATGAGAAAAAGAACACCAAAACAAGACCCGTTGTCGCAAAATAAAATAAGGAACAGTCTTACCAAGCGATGTCGAGTGGAGCGAACAGAACCGGCAGGATACTCTGAGTCGATGGACTACGAAGAGACACGGGTTTGACGAAATGCGTAGTTGAAGGCTTGAACGGTAGAGGTAGGCCTCTAAAATTTTTCTGAGAGCTTCCCACGTGGTGACCTCGACGGCGGGAGACAAAGAACTGGCGAGAGGGCAGAATGAGCCTAACGGCCAACCCGCTGAGCACACGCAGTGTGTCGGCCTCGATGGTGCTGCCGACCGCCCATCCCCCACCAAAAAAAAGAGCTCTCACGGGGTCGTAACCTCCGGCCAAGTACCCAAGGGTGATGAATGGTGAAGACTGACACATACAAGATCAGGAAGATCCAGAGATGCCAGTGGGGTCCTAGACCAAAGGAAAAGCACCATTTAAGGAAAGGTTTTGTTAGCTGGAACTTGAACAACATGGCTTAAGAAGGAGCCAAGAGATCACCTTCATGGGCAATAAGAAAGAGTTCCTTCAGGAGAAAACACAAATTCTACTCGTTCCCCTCTCTTTCCAATTTTATGCTATCCGTTCTGAAAAAAGAATGGAAGACTCAAGTTTTTAAGGATTCAGGCTTTTAAGGCCAAAAGAAGAATGGCGGAGGAACAAGCAGGTAGGAGGAGATGCTGAAGAAGGAGGCCCATGAGGGGAAGGTGGGTGGGTATCAGTAATGAATGGTGAAGAAAAAAGAAAAGATCAAGAATTATGGTAGGTATGCAATTTCCATATCTTCCCTTGTCAATCTTCATTACTGCTTCGGTGAGTACCAAGCCCCCCACCCGGAGAGGGACAAGGAAAAAACCCTGGAGGAACTAGACCCTCAGCCTCCTGCTGGTGAAAAACAGAAGGAAGAGACCCTGGCCTTAAAGGACAGGAAGCCTAAGGCCGAGGAGAGCTAGGTGTCGTCCCCTGGAGACGAAGAGACTGAGGAAGCCCCTGCAGAAGCCTCCTAGCCCCGAAAAATAAAGAGGTGGTCCCTCGGAAGGCGGAGCAAATCACCCTACGCCGGGCCAGGGGTGACAATCTTGACAGATGAAGCCATGCCGTCCGCCTAATGCAGATCGCTGTTCCCACAAGCCTGGAAGCCACCTCACTGGCGTCATAGGATGCCACTGCTTAGTGCCTTGCCAGTTCCAAGCCTATAGTGGAGAGGGCAATGGCTTTTCTGGATTGCTCCATATCAGGCACTGATGCTAGAACTTGAGAGAGCATTGACCACAAGAAAAAATTACTCACCTTAGTAATGTTGTTTCTTCTAATGGAGTCTTGCTATATTATGACAATTGCAGTTTGTCCCAGCCTTAGAACTGCTCCGGAGGTGAAAGAGTTAACTTCCATGCCAGGCATGGAACTTGGAGCGTGAGCTCGGTTAGAGAAGCTCTGTCTGGAGAATTTCAAACTGAAACTGTCAGATCTTTACGAGCAAAACTCACTAAGGTTCTGTGTGGAAGCTGTAAACCTACACTAGCCAACAGGCTACTTAAATATTAACACATTTTCCTGGTCCCAACACCAAGACTCAAGTCAGGGACCAGAAAATAAGATAAGATAAGATAAAACAACACCCAAACACCCCAAAAAGAAGGGTGGAAAACACAAGATGGGCATCAATAAGTGCCAACACTGGACTGCCCACCCCATCCCCAGAGTAGAGGTTCTGAGAGGGGCAGGTTGGGGAGGTTATAATATAGCAAGACCCATTGGAAGAAACAACATTACTAAGGTGGTATTTTTTCTTCAAACAACATGAAGTCTTGCTATATTATGACAATTGCAGACTACACAGCAGTACCTCCATGGAGGAGGACAGAACCACTTAGGAAATAGGCTCCACACAGTTTAAATCGAGCATCCCTCCTGGCCTGGATGTCCAGGGAGTAATGCTCAGTGAAAGTATGTACTGTTTTCCAAGTAGCTGCTTGACATATCTCTAAGACAGGGATGTCCCTGGCTGCAGCTAGGGACGCAGCTGTACCTCTGGTAGAGTGAGCCCTCAGGCCTGAAGGGGGAACCTTACCCAGTTTTTGATAGCAAAATTGGATACAAGAGACAATCCACCTGGCAATGGATCTCTTAGTGGCAGGTTTCCCTTTCCCAACCTCACCATAAGTGAGAAAGAGTTGAGGAGTAAACCTGTGACCCTTAGTCCGCTCTATGTAGTAACTAAGGGCCCTCTTAACATCTAACTGTGTAGCCTCCTCTCGCCAGAGGAGGAGTGGTCAGTGAAACACTGGAAGAGAAATAGATTGATTAAGGTGGAAATCTGAAACCACCTTAGGCAAAACTTCCTGTTAGTCCTGAGGACTACCTTATCCCTGTGAAAGGAGATAAAGTCAGTCTCCACTGACAAAGCTTGTAACTCACTTGCGCGCCTGGCAGAAGTGATAGCTACTAGAAACACAGTTTTCCAAGTCAAGTACTTAAGCTCTGCCAAGACAGAGGTTCAAAGGGGGTTGCATCAGCTGAGCAATGCAAACATTAAGATCCCAGGCAGGGCAGGGTCCCTGAATGGCGGATTGGTATGAAGCAATCCCTTGAAAAACTTGGAAAATACAGGGTGAGCAGAAAGAGAAGAGGGCTTCCCTGCTGAAATAAAAGCAGAGACAGCTGCCAAATGCACTTTCAGGGTAGCTGGTCTCAACCCCAAAGAATTTAGATGGACCATATAGTCCAAGACAGTGGGCAAATCAGCATATTCTGGGGAAATATGCTTCCCAGAGCACCATATGGAAAACCTTTTCCATTTAGAGTTATAAGCAGCCCTGGTGGAAGGCTTCCTAGAAGCTTTCAAAATTTCGAGAACACCTTGGGAAAGGTGTAGGTCAGCGAACTCTAACTCCTCAAGAGCCAGGCCTTGAGGTTGAGGGATTTGAGACTCGGATACCAAACTCTCCCCTGGGCACAGGTTAACAAATTGTGGTTCCTGGGGAGACACAGGGGAAGATGGACTGCTAAGGACAGAAGGAGTGGGTACCGGGGCTGTCTGGCCCAATTTGGAGTAATCACAATCATCTTGCAGGGTTGAGATCTGATTTTGACTAGCACCTTGAACAGGAGAGGGAAGGGGGGAAGGCACAGAGGAACTTCCCTTCCCAATCAAGAAGGAAGGCATCCAGGGGGACTGAGCCCAACACTGGGGGCCTGCAACAAAAAAGCGGAAGTTGATGATTGTCTGGGGCTGCAAAAAGATCTATCTGAGGGGTGCCCCACCTGGCAAAAACTAACCCCAGTACTAGGGGATCCAGTGACCATTCGTGATGGCCCTGGGAAATCCTGTTGAGAGCATCTGCCAGGACATTGTCCTTGCCTGGGAGGTGAACTGCTATGAGGGAGATGTTCAGGGAATAAGCCAGAGACCACAACTTCATTGCCTCGGTGCACAAGGCCGAAGACAGAGTGCCCCCTTGTTTGTTGATGTACCACATTGTAGTGGTGTTGTCTGTTCTGACCTGTACCAGTTTGTTCTGAACAGATGCAGAAAAAACCTGAAGTGCTAGAAAAACAGCTCTGAGTTCCAACAGATTGATGTGGAGCAGAGATTCCTGAGGGGACCACAATCCTTGGGTGGAGAGGTCGCCCATGTGAGCTCCCCATCCCAAAAGGGACGCATCTGTAGTAAGGGTCAAGGAGTGAGATTGAGGGATGAAAGGAACCCCTTGTCTCAGGTTGCTCTGATCCTGCCACCACTGTAGGGCCTGGATCAGGTTCGAAGTTACTGGGATCAACTTGGATAGGGATCTCTTCTTTGAGACCAAAAGGCTCTGAAATGGAACTGAATGTCCCTCATCTGAAATCTTGCTCCTTGCACTACAGCTGTGAAGCAGCCATGTGTCCTAGGAGCTGTAGAAAATGCCTTGCTGGTCGAGAGACCTGCAGGGTGAAGAAAGAGGCCAGGGCCACCAGGGTCCTTACCTTTCTAGGGAAGGAGGCTCTGGCCTGCTTGTGTCCAGTTCTGCGCCTATGAAGGTGAGCAGCTGGACAGGTTCTAGAACTGACTTTGGAAGATTGAGAAGAAAACACATAGAGGCAAGAGCTGCTGGGTAACCTGCAGGTGTGATTTGACCTGGTCTGGAGACTGACCCACAATGAGCCAGTCGTCTAGGTAGGGAAAGATGGCAATCTTTTGCCTTCTTAGTGAGCAACTGCTACCGCCAGGCATTTTGTGAATACCCTTGGGGCAGAGGTAAGGCCGAAGGGCATTGCTCTGAACTGATAATGGCCTGAGGGCAGTTCGAATCTGAGGTACTTTCGGTGGGAGCTTCTGATAAGAACATGGAAGCAGGCATCTTTGAGGTCCAGGGAAGCTAGCCAGTCCCCTGGCCTTAAGGAGGGTAAAATCATTCCCAGAGTCACCATTTTGAATTTTGGTTTTAAAAGGTGCTTGTTCAGATATCTTAGGTCCAGGATGGCCGCCATTCTCCTGTCTTTTTGGGGTAAGAAAGTACCTGGAGTACAGTCCTTGCCCTGGTGTAGGGAGAAACCTTTCTACAGCTCTGAGAGCAAGGAGGGTTGAGACTTCTGTTTCCAAAGCAAGAGTCTCTAGTGGATTTGCAGGTGGAAAAGATCTGATTCTCATCTTTGGAAATTTTTGAAGCTGAGAACCAGTCCTGGCTTACTTCCAGGACCCATTTGTCTGATGTTAAAGACTCCAGTCCTGGACGAGCAAGCCAGCCTGCCCCACAGGTAATGGAGAATCGGCCCTGGGCATCCCATCAGGGTGCCTGTTTGGCAGGGCTTTAGGCTGAGGGGTGGGAGCAGGCCTGCTTGTACCCCGTCTGCCTCTCCTCTGAAGAAACCCCTCTGAACATAAGCTGAAGGAGGCCTGGGCTTGAAAAAGGCTCTGCCCCTGCCCCTGGGCTGCCTCTGAGGAGTGGCTTGCCTTTCCTTGGCCTGTGCACTCCTATAAGTGGTTCTATATTCATCCATTTTTCATATAATTCTCTGTCTGCTCCCCAAACAGAAATTTCCCACAAGGAAAATCCATGGCCTTAGCCTGGGTATCCTGTGACAGACTAGTACACCTGAGCCAAGTCAATCTACGAAAAGCCACAGATGTAGCCATGACTCTTGAAGATACGTCATTAGAATCCACTGCAGCATGGAATTGCACCTTAGATGCCGCAATACAATCAGCAGCCACCTGTTCCAGCTCCTTGGCAAGCTGGCCAGAGGCCTGTTTGGCTAAAGCCATGACAGTATCCCATCTGGATTTCTGGTATCTTGCAACATAGGCCATATAATTTGCCTGTCTGAGTCCCAAGGACGCTGCCATGTACTGTTTCTTTGCCATGGCATCAATCCTCCTGGAGTCCTTGTCAGGAGGGTGTGAAGCCAGGGGAATATTAGCCTTATCACAGGCTGCAGCCTGCACTACCCCAACATGGCTACACTGCTGTGAAAGAAACTCTGTATCAGGACTTGAGAAAGTGTACCTCCTGTCCATCTTTTTATCCACAGGAGGCACAGAATTAGGAGCTTTTAAAATTTTTATTGTTTGTTTCCTAAAGGATTTATGTAAAGGAATAGACAATCTCCTGGACTCTGGGATATCCATCATCTCCACATAGTCAGGCTCCTCTTGCTCATCCACAGCTTCCTCCAAAGGGAGCTGGAGGGTTTCAGCAACTTTTTTATAAAACAGAAAATGAGAAGGGGACTCAGGAAGCCTAGCGGGAGACTCTCCTAAAGGTCTGTCTGGGGAGATGTCCGGTTCAATGGGCACATCCAGACTTTCAAAGTCACATTCACACTGTTCATAATCATCCTCCCCCTCCTCCGGTTCATAAAACTCCTCTATATCATATTCTTGAACCGGTGGAACCGGCCGAACCGACCTTTTATCAGATAGTGGCGGTTCGGATGGAGCCGGGGAAAGCGACTGGACAATTTGGATCGCTTTGCTATCTCTGCAGCAGTTGGAGAAAGAATTTTGACTCCACACCTGCTGATTTTCTAGTTCTCTTTGCTGGAACTGGCTCCTCTGAGTCAGCTTTTGTTTGCCGAGAAGTCTCGCCCTGGTCAGAGGGTACTCCCTCCGTTCGGTTGGCACCGAACCGGGCTGGCCATCCGGTCAGCGGACTTTTTGGCTCTCTCGCCCTGAGCCTACCAACCTCTTATCCAGGGTAGCTGCAGGAAATTCTTGCAAATCTGGCAGTCTGCACTGAGGTGGTCAAACCCCAGACAATAAACACATGAGGTGTGGGTCAGCCTTGGCAAAGGCTTCCCACAGACACTACAGTGTTGAAACCCAGTGGGCCCGGTTTTTCCTTTGGGTTTCTCAGACATAATGCTAGCCTAACCAAAAACTTGCCCTTTTCCGGCAAATGCCAGGCAAGACATCCTTATCGGTTCCCAACCGTGTCACGGGTCATGGAAAAAACCGTAATGAAATCTGTTTTTAGAACCGATAAGAACTGGGAACCGCACTCTAAATGACTTAAAATGATTTTTGAATAATGTTTTAAAACAACCTGATCGGTTCAAACCGAACCGATAACACATTTACAAGTTCCACACAGAAAGTAAAACCTGTCTATTACTTACAATACCACAGACAGAGCTTGAACCGACCGTTTGGCGTGTTAAAATAACATAATCGCGTTGAATTAACCGAAAAAACGCTTTTTAACCGAGAAATGAACCGAGCAGTAGGAGGAATCTCCGGAGCGACTGTTCAGTGAGGCGGAGTAAAGAATCTGACAGTTTCAGTTTGAAATTATACAGACAGAGCTGCTCTAACCGAGCTCGCGCTCCAAGTTCCATGCCTGGCATGGAAGTTAACTCTTTCACCTCTGGAGCAGTTCTAAGGCTGGGACAAACTGCAATTGTCATAATATAGCAAGACTTCATGTTGTTTGAAGTGCCTGTTGTAGGCAGCATGGTATGACTGATGTGATGCAATGCACAACATCACACGAGAAGAAGAGAACACTCTTCACCCCCACTGGTCAAACTGTAGGGAATCTGAGTCCAGTGGATGGTTGTGCGCCAGGTGGCGGTGCCCCGGAAGGAGTCTCCAGGAACAGCAATCCCGAGGGTGGGTTGAGGAAAGTACCTAGGGACTCATATGGAGCACAATACCTAGGATTACCTGGAGACTGCCAAGTGCGGATAGACGCCTCCTAGAAAGGAATATGCCATTATGGCACCACCAGATGCTGGCCACTGAATTCACCAAGGAATTCACGCGTCTCCCACTCAGTATTTTCACACCTGACAAAGGAGATATGGAGGTCCCCAACCATCCTCGAAAGGAAGTACTGATAATCCATGAAATCAGCGTTGGAGGAAAGGTGAGCAGAGGGTTCCTCTCCCTCCGAGGAGGGAGCCGAGGAAGATGGGGAACTCGACTGCTCATATGACTCCTGCGGCAGAGGGGACAGGTGAAATACCCGCTCATGCATGTGTCTAACATATGACGGGAAGGTCACCGCAGAGCCTCTGAAGTCTCCCAGGATAATGGCCTTGTAAGACCGACGTGGCCTAGAAGAGAAGGAGGTGGCTGCAGAGGAATGGGAGAAGGGCACCTACGAGTAGTCAACTGTCCTCTGCCAGGGCTCTGAAATCCAGGGAACGGAGCCCGAGCTGGCAGGGTTCCTTAAATCAAACCAAGTCGCAAAACGGAACCCTGGGGATGCGAACTCTGGAACAGCCCAAACGGGGAATCTCCTGTGACGCGCCTGGGGCTGAATGGGTCCAGAAGGGAAACTCACAGCGGCGCCACCGTAAGGGTCCCCCGAGCCCAACAAGGAAAGACGGGGTTTGGTGCTACCGCTCCATCCTGCACCCTGAAAGGTGTCAGAAAGGAGCCGACGCCCCTCACCCCTCAGACTCTAAGGATGCCCTCCTCCACGACTCCAGCGATGGGATCCGTCAATCTCGAGGCCCCCCGAGGGGGGCCCCCCGGGGACAGAGCCTCCAATCCACCCTTGAAAGGCTCAGCAGCACCTGGGCTGGCAGCTGCCACTGCCTCCTCTGGGGGGATGGCCCCCTCCCCGGCCTCCAAAACACCCTCTCCCATAGACTCCAGGCCACCCCCAGCCTGGGAGTCCTCAGAGGAGAACTGTTCTGGAGACTCAGGAATGGGGGCGCTGGGTCGCCTGACACCGTGCCTCCCAAAAGACTCTGACTCTGAAGAATCAGGGTGCGAGACCGGGTCCACGTCTGAATCACCCACTTCTGAAGAAGAGTCGACCAGCAGGACCTCGATGCTGGCTACCCCTAGAGTCCACTGGGAAGCGGTGCATAAGCGGCGCCTGTGTCGTTGTGGCGGCTGACTACTCCCAGCGCCTTGCCACAGCACCGATACGGTTCCAACCTCGCGACTGGTCCCAGTCAAATCTCGCGCCCGCCGCCCAACCAACACAGCACCGCCAGCGGAGTCGACCAGAGAAGCGGCGGCAAGCCGGCGCAGCAAGCGGTGCTGCCCCGATCACCGTGCTGGGATCCAAGATGGCACCAGCAGGCAGCAGTGAGAGTCCACCAGGGCCAGACCCAGCAACCGTGGGCCGCGACACTGGGGGAGTCTGCACCTCCGAGGAGGCAACTGTCGAGGCGGTGTCCCTGACGCGACCCTAGGAGGGGCCACGAGGTTCCTCCGACACCACGAAAGAGGCCTCCTCCTCAGCAAAGCTTGAAGATGAGGAGGCCTCCTCCTCACTGGACCATATAGGCCCGGGAGGGGACCCGGAGGAAAGGCCTAAAATCCTGGCCTGGGAAACCAGAGATCAACGCTGTCCTCCGAACGTCGGTGGGGCCCTGCCGACTTTAAACGCGTGGACTCCGAGAACACGACGGTCCATTGAAAAACAGGTGTCGCATCTATCCATGTCATGGTTAGGTCCCAGGCACCAAAGTCAGACATCGTGCTGGTCCGTCAAAGAGAAATGCCGGCCACAAGGGCACAGACACATGGGGGCACAGCCTGCTTTCGACTTACGCTTGTCTCCCGAACCAGACATGATGTGTAAACAACTTTAAAACAAAAAAGCGCCTGACGCCATCAAAAAATAAATGAAATGATCTTACGGACAACGGCATCGGAAAAATTCGAACCGGGATGCAGGAGTCGACTTCGAATGAAGTAGGCCTAATGGCGCAACTGCTAACACTTCTCACACATGCAGCGGATGCTACCTCGATGGCGGGAGAAACAGAACTGCGATGGAGGAGGAGTCTACGGTGCCTAACGGTCACCCCTCGCGCACCACATAGTGCTTCGCTTTCGAGGGCGGTGCCATCGGCACCGACTCCTCTCCAAAAAAACACCCCCAAAACAAACAAATAAATTCCCATGGCAGGTGCACGCCTCCAGCTTTCACCCAAGCAGTAATGAATGGTGAAGACTGACAAGGGAAGATCAGGCTGTGTACTACCTCTGGATGGAGACACCACTCATGGGACATCTCACCCACATGGCTGAGAGTGTCCGCCAATTGGTTTGAGGTTCTTGCCACACGGATGGCTAGGAGATCTGCCTCCAGTTGGCTCACGAGGGTCCAGATGTGGAGAGCTTCCCTGCACAGCAGCTGGGAGTGCATGTTGTTCTGTTTGTTGAGGCAGTACATGCTTGTGGTATTGTCCATCTGGACCTGCACTACTTGACCCCGAAGGAGCGGAGCGGAGCGAAAGCTGACAGTGCCAGTCTGACAGCTCTGAGCTCCAGCAGGGAGATATATCGGGATTCCTTGGGAGTCCAGAACCCGTGGGCTCTGTGATTCCCCATGTGGTCTCCCCAGCCTGTGAGAGAGGCATCGGTTGTGAGAATGACCGTCGGCTTGGGGCGGACAAACGGGATCTCTTCCTGCAAGTGTTCCAGGATGGTCCACCATTGGAGAGCATCCCACATCTTTTGGGTTACAGTGACCAGCTAGCTGAAGTGACCGTGACGCTGAGTCCATTGGCAGGCCAGCTCCCATTGGAGGGGACGCTTATGCCACCAGGCCCATCAGACCACGGTGGCACAGGCCACCATGTATCCCAGAGGGCGCAGAAAGTCCTGGGTAGGGTGCAAGTGCCCAGCCAGAAATGATTGTGCAAAGGAGGAGAGAACCTCTGTCCTGTCTGTCGGAAGCCGGGCTCTGGCTTGGCAGGAGTCAAGCTCTGCCCTGATGAAGCACATCACCTATGAAGATACGAGTTCCGACTTGGCCTCGTTGATCAGGAGACGGTCGGTGCAGGTCTGAAGGGCCAGGTCACTGGAACACTCCACCTCCTGCTTGGAGGATCCCGCCAAGAGCCAATCATCAAGGTATGGGTAAACTCTGACCCCTCGATGCCGAAGATGCAATGCATTTGGTGAAGACTTGTGGGGCCGATGACAGGCAAGAACTGCTCGGAAGCGAAGGAACCTTTGATGAGACGGACAGATCGGGACGTGAAAGAATGTGTCCCGGAGATCCAGAGAGCAAAATCACATGTTCTGTTCGAGAGATGGTCTGATCTGGGACAGAGTTACCATCCTGAAAGCGCATGACCTCAGGAACTGGTTCAGGTCGTGTAGATCTAGAATGGGGCGCTAGCCCCCTGTCCACTTCAGAACCAGGAAGTACCTGGATATGAACCCTGGGTTGATTAGCCACCACCTCCTTGTGGAGGAGTTGGGCAATGTCGTCTCAAAGAGCCAACTGAGTGTGTACAGACACCATATCCTCCCGTGGGGCGTGGGCTCGGCTTGGAGGGTACTGCTCGAATTTCAGAGGCAGTCCCTGGCCCAACAGTTCTAGAACACACTTGTCCGTGGTAACAGCAGACCAGGTGGAAAGGAAGTGGCGGAGCCGGGCCCCCACAGGAGGACCCAGAGCTTTCGTGACAGGTATTGGGGTGGCCACCCCCATCCCATCACTGAGCAGGCTTGGAGGAACAGGATCCGGACTGGGGACCGCCTGAGCCCCGTCCTCTAGCTTTAAGGGCCGCCAGAGGCCAGGACTTGGGCCGAGGGTGCCAAGATTGTGCCTGCTGTTGCTGCCACGCTTGAAAGTGGGGCTGCTTGGCCGCAGGTGCAGAATGCCAAAATGGCTTCTTCTGCTTTTTAGAACCCTGGGATTCCTTCTACGCAGACGTTACGGAGTCCAAAGAGGCACTGGACTTCTCGATGCGTTGGAGGTGACCATCCACACCTGGGCCGAACAGGTCGGTGCCCAGGAAAGGGATGTCTGTTAGCTTGTGTTGGGTGTCTGCCATGAAGGTGGAGACCCTTAACCAAGCCCTGTGGCAAATGGCAACTGCAGCCGCCACCAAGTGGGTGCAAGAGTCCCAGAGATCCACAGCTGTCTGGAGTTGCTGCTTCGCAACAGCCTGACCCTGGTCACGGACCTGCTTGATCGTGGTCTGGAGGTCTACGGGGAGGTAGGAGAACCTCATCAAGAGAGCCCAGAAGGGTGTGAAAGAAGTGCGCCATAATGACGGCCGAGCTTGCCTGATGGAGGCTCAGCATAGAGGCAGCGTAGACTTTTTGGGCAGAATGGACCAGTTTTTTTGACTCCTTGTCCGGGGCTCTACTGGTGTCTGCCAAACTACCTGAGCATCTGAACACAGATTCGGTCACCAGACCCTCTGCAGAGGGGTGCTATGTGAATCCCGAAAGGGACCCGATGGGCACTGTGTACTTGTGGGCGATACGGGCAGATGGCGCAGGGCAGGAGGCAGGGTGCTGCCATAGCTCCAAAGCTGGACCAACGATGGCCACTGCCACTGGGAAGACTTCCGTCAATGAATCCCTCTGTTTGAGAATATCAGTGAGGGGATATTCAGCCCGTTTTTGGACGGGCTCGAGAGGCATCCCCGTGAATTCAGAGATGAGATGGAGGATACCCATAAAGGAAGAGGGATCTTCCTCCGTCAAGAGACTACTGACCGATTCCTCATCCAAAAGCCAAGAATAAAGGTCCGAGTCCTTGGACTCCGAGGAGTCCAGATAAATCAGACGGCCACCTGAGTCTCCTTCCATGGGCCTAGGACAGTCAGGAATGAGGGTGACAGAAAGCCTACGCGGGAGGCCTGGATCAGGCTGAGACTCTTTGGCAGGCACCCCAAAGGGGGCTGTTTGGGTGGTGGCTCCACCAAGATCGGTGGATATGTCGATTTTGGCTGAACCAGGATGGATTTGACTGGCTCCATGGAAGAAGGAATAGAGCAGGCCAGCTCCAAAGGAGTCGGCTTTGGCCTAGGAGACGAAAGTCAAGTAACAGCTGGGGTGGAAGCCGGGATTGGCTTTTGAATGGATATAACCAGCTGTTGCCACATTAAGTCTTCATAGCGTCGACGGAGTTTCCGTTGAAGCCTCTCCTCATCTGAGGAGGATGAAGAAGAATGTCGGCAGTGCCTCTTCTTTTAGCGCTTATGCGCCTTCTTCGGCCTGTCAGTTGAAGGAGTCCAAGACCTCGACCTGGATCGTCGGGGGCACCGGGTCTCCGATGGGATTCCCAGTGGGCTGGGTCTCCTCATCAGAGACACACAGGACCAGAGTCCTGAGTAAGGAGTTGTCGACCTCCTCGGGCAACAACGGGTCGACAATGATCTCAACCGGATTGTCGTCCAGTGTCTGGGCCAGCTGGTCTAACGGGGGAACCGAAAAGCCAGCGGCCAAGGCCACAACATCGACCAAAGTCGAGACAGGTGATTCCTGGGACCAAGATTTCTCACGATCCCAGGAACGTCGTCAACAAGACGAAGAATCTCTCGGTTCATTGTCCTTTTTATGGGACCGAGACAAATGCGAGCCCAAAGGCCCCTCACCCTTGGTGGGGAGGGATTGGCACATCTCTTGAAAGGACCCAGAGAAAGTGAAGCCCAAGTTGAGCGGTACGAAGAAGGACACTGAGGACCAATCTGCGACCTGAGCCACCTCTTCCTCGAAAGTCTTCATTTGTTCGAGCTGCTCAGCGGACACCGCAGCCGCAGAGACCACCCATCGGGCTTCCTTACATTTCACCGGCAGGTTCCGTTTCTCCGGTCTGCCCAACTGAAGCCAGGCGAGATGATCGTGTAAGACGCTTAGGTGAAATGTGCAACACATCTCACAGGCCTGAGTGTCATGGCTGACACCCAGGCAGTACACGCACGTGGCATGTGGGCCAGTGCGAGACATATTTTGCCCGCATGGGCAGTGGCGGAAACCAGGTGAGGATTTATCCTCCATAGTGGCTGATATCGCGAAGCGATCTGCTGTAACTCTGATTTAATTTTGAGTAAATCCTTAGATTTGACAGCCAGGGCATACAAAACGTGCGAGCAGTAAGGAGGGAACCTGTATCTTCCAGCAGAAAGAAAGATCTGGCGTCAAGGGGCAGAGCCGAGGGTTATACTACCCGGATGGGTGGGAGGACCCAGCTTTAAGACATTACAGCAAGATTATTAAAGGGAAAGGACATGCCAAACAGTGTGGATAGAACAACATATCCACGATCCTATAAATGAAAATTACGTACCTATCGTAATTCTTGACCTTACTGCAATGGCAAAGACATGCTACTAACCATGCAGAAATGCATCTGATAGCAACAGGCTGACTCAGCTGGGTCATGCTGAATGATACAAAGAGTTGTTTGGATTTGCGAATCTCTTTTGTTCTGTCGATGTACAATCGCTAAAACCTCTTGACATCCACGGAGTAAAGGGTGTGTTCTCCTTCATTCTGGAAACTGGCAAAATAGGTTGAAAGGACCAAGGGCTGGTTAAGGTGAATTCTGAGACTACCTTGGGTAAGAATTTAGAGTGAGTTCCAAGAAATGAAAATTATGTACCTACTGTAATTGTTGATCTTTCTGTGTATCTTCACCATTCATCACTACTTGGGTACTATGCCGGAACTAGGACCCCGCGGGAGAATTTTTTTTTTCATAGGCGGACCCAAGTAGGGTCGGCACCGAGCTCGAAGGTTGGCAGTTAGCCATTGTCGACTGCACCCCAGCCCCAGTTCTGACACGCCAGAGAGTGTACGGAAGGGAGGGTGGGTTGAGGCAAGACAGCCTAAGGGACAGATGAAAGGAAAAGAAGAATAAACTAAAAGGAGATTTAAGCGACTGAGGTGACAGAGAGAAGGAGACTTGGAGGATCGCACAAGCCTTTAAGGGAAGAGTCCAGATCGACTAATAGTTCAGCTGCAGGGTAAAAAAAATTTAAGCAGTATAGGTCTGAAGACCAAACCCCTAGGAAATGCTGACTGGGGGTGTATCTCAACTCCCCCTTCCTCAAAATAAGGGAGGGGAAAAACAACTTTTAACAGCCAAATGCAAGTTAAATCAGAGGTGGGGTAAAAACAGCCCACAAATAATAAAATTATGAAGAGGGGTGAAGAGAACAGAGAGTGTCCCCCAACTCCACGACTCCCTAAAAAGGGAGAAGAGAAGGGGAGATTCCCTCCACTCTCTGTAACATCCAGAAAATTCACCCCTGTGTGTCCCCACCGCCCTCTCCCGCCTACATGCAAGGGAGAGGAGAGCAAGGAAAAAGGAGACACACAGGAGGAGGAGGAGGAGGAGTCCAGAAACTGAGGCCCCGGGGGAAGGAGGGTGGGATTTAGTGATGAATGGTGAAGATACACAGAAAGATCAACAATTACGGTAGGTACGTAATTTTCATATCTTATCCATGTCAATCTTCACCATTCATCACTACTTGGGTGAGTAGCGAACCCCCCCCACGAAAAAAGGGGGGCCCTGAGCACCCTAAGGGACAAAGTCCCTTAGCCTCCAGTGGGTGAGACACTGCAGGAAAGAACCCTTGCAGGCCTGTAGAGGCCTCAGACTGGTCTGGATGAGATGGAGATCCCCCAGTGGGGGAAGGAAGGCACCCCGAAAGCCACCGCCTCACCCTATGGGAGAAGAGGTGGGTTCTCTGGTAAGCGGAGTAAAATCACCCTATGCCGAGCCAGGGATGACAAAGTGGATAGGTGAAGCCATGTCGTCCGCCGAAGGCAGATCGCTGTCCCTACCACTCTGGAAGTTACCTCATTGGCATCATAAGATGCTTTTGCTTGGTGCCCTACTAGCTCCAGGCCCTGCGCAGAGAGGGAAATGACTTGCCTGGTTTCCTCCAAATCAGGAATCAAGGCTAGAAGCTGTCCTAGCCTGGACCACAAGAACCTGTCACAGGCTGCAAAGTGGGCCTGATGTGCTGCAAGAAAAAATTACTCAGCTTAGTAATTATGTTTCTTCTAATGGAGTCTTGCTGTATTCTGACTATAGCAGTTAGCCCCAGCCTTTAAACTTCCCCGGAGAACAAAGGATTAACTTTCTATGCAGAGCATAGAATGGTGAGCTCGAGCTTGGTTGAGGTCTCTGTCTGGAGTCCTTTGAAATCCAAACTCGCCGATTCTTACGCGCAAAAACTCACTATTCTATGTGGAAGATGTAAAATTTTTACTAGCCAACTGGCAACAAAAAGTTTTGGATCCCCAAAGGAAGACAAGTCAGGAAACCCAAAACCAAAAACCAATCCAAATAAGAATAATGATAAAACAAACACCCAAACAAAAAGAAGAGGGTGTAAAAGGAGCACCTCTGAGATGCAACACTGCACCTGCCCACCCACTTCCCAAAAACAGGTTCTGAGAAGGGAGGCAGGGAAGGAGGTCAGAATACAGCAAGACTCCATTAGAAGAAACAGTTACTAAGGTGAGTAATTTTTTCTTCAAACAACATGAAGTCTTGCTGTATTCTATTGCAGACTACCAAGCAGTACCTCCATGGAAGAGGGACAGAACCTACTTTGGGAATAGGCTCTGAAGTACTGCTGTGCCGAACAGAGCATCACTCCTAGCCTGGATATCCAGAGGGTAATGCTTGGTAAAAGTATGGACTGTTTTCCAGGTGGCTGCTTGACAAATTTCTAAGAGAGGAATATCCCTGGCAGCAGCCAGGGAAGCAGCTGTACCTCTGGTGGAGTGTGCCCTCAGGCCTGAGGGTGGAATTTTTCCTAGTTTCTCATAGCAGAATGGTATACAAGATACAATCCACCTGGCAACAGTTCACTTGGGGGCAGGTTTGCCCTTCCCCACTTCTCCATAAGTGAGGAACAGCTGGAGGGAATCAAACCTGTGACCCTTGGTATGCTCTATATAGTAGCTAAGGGCTCTTTTAACATCTGAACTGTGTAGCCTCCTCTCTCCTGAAGAGGAATGATCAGTGAAGAAACCAGGAAGAGAGACAGATTGGTTCGGGTGAAAATCTGAAATCACTTTGGGCAAGAACCTTCTATTGGTTTTAAGGACCATTTTGTCCCTATGAAAGGAGATAAAATCAGGTTCCACTGACAGGGCTTGCAGTTCACTGATACGTCTGGCAGAGGTAATGGCTACTAAAAACACAGTTTTCCAAGTCAAGTACTTAAGCTCTACTGAGGACATAGGCTCAAAGGTAGGTTGCATCAATTGAGCAATACAAACATTTAAATCCCAGGCAGGGGCAGCGTCTTTGAATGGAGGATTGATATGAAGCAATCCTTTGAAAAATTTACAGAACACAGGATGAGATGATAGTGAGGAAGACTTCCCCACTGACAGAAAAGCAGAGACAGCTGACAAGTGTACTTTGAGAGTAGCTGGTCTGAGGCCTAGGCCATTAAGATGAACCATATAATCCAGAACTGTAGGCAATTCAGCAGCGTCTGGGGAAATATGCTATTTAGAACACCAAATGCTGAATCTCTTCCATTTGGAGTTATAGGTCTTTCTAGTGGCGGGCTTTCGAGAGGCTTTGAGGATGTCCAGAACCCCCTGAGACAGATGTAAATCTGCATACTCTAACTCTTCAAGAGCCATGCCTTGAGATTGAGAGACTGAAGATTGGGGTACCAAATCCTCCCCTGAGAAGAGGTTACCAGGTTGTAATTCCTGGGAAGAGACAGGGGGAAGATGGACTACTAGGGACAGTAACACGGGGTACCAAGGCTGTCTGGCCCAATCTAGAGCAATCAGAATCACTTTGCAAGGTTGTGACTTTATCTTGACTAAAACTTTGAACAGTAGAGGAAAGGGAGGGAAAGCATACAGAAATTTCCTATCCCAGTTCGGAATCAGAGCATCCAGAGGGACTGAGCCCAAGACTGGGGGTCTGCAACAAAAGAGAGGAAGTTGGTGATTGTCTGGGGCTGCAAAGAGATCTATCTCTGGAATGCCTCACCTTGAAAAAATCACCTTCAAGACCAGAGGGTCCAGGAACCATTCCTGATGGCCCTGTGAAATCCTGCTCAGTGCATCTGCTAGCACATTGTCCTTCCCTGGAAGGTGGACTGCTATCAGAGAGGTTTGCAGGGAATAAGCCAGGAACCACAACTTCATGGCTTCTGTGCACAAGGCCGTAGACCGCATGCCTCCCTGCCTGTTGATGTACCACATGGTGGTGATGTTGTCTGTTCTGACTTGAACCACCTTGTTCTGCACTGACTGAGAGAAAGCTTGCAGGGCCAGAAAAACTGCCCTGAGTTCCAGAAGATTGATATGGAGAAGGGATTCCTGAGGGGACCACAGTCCCTGGGCAGTGAGGGCCCCCAAATGGGCTCCCCAGCCCAGAAGGGAAGCATCCGTGGTAAGGACCACTGAATGAGACTGAGTGGCAAATGGGACCCCTTGCCTTAAATTGTTCTGATCCTGCCACCACTGAAGGGCCTGGATCAGGGTCCGAGTCACTGGGATCAGTTTGGTACGGGAATCCTTCCTTTGGGACCAAAAGGCCCTCAGATGGAACTGAATGTCCCTCATCTGGAATCTTGCCCCTTGGACCACTGCTGTAGAGGTTGCCATGTGGCCCAAGAGCTGGAGGAAATGCCTTGCTGTTCGAGACACCTGAAGGCTGAAGGAAGAAGCCAGTTCTATAAGAACTCTTGCCCTTTCCAGGGGAAGAAAGGCTCTTGCTTTGACAGTATCCAGCTCTGCCCCTATAAAGGTAAGGAGCTGCACTGGCTTGAGAACTGACTTGGGAAGGCTGAGAAGAAATCCTAGAGAAGTAAGCACTTGCTGGGTCACTTGCAGGTCTGACTTGACTTGGTCTGGGGACTGGCCCACTATGAGCCAGTCGTCCAGATATGGAAAAATGGAAATCTTTTGCCTCCTTAGAAAGGAAACTACTACTGCCTGGCACTTTGTGAAGACCCTTGGGGCTGAAGTTAGGCCAAAGGGCATTGCTCTGAACTGATAGTGGCCTGAGGGCAACTCAAACCTGAGGTACTTTCTGTGGGACCACCTGCTGGGAATGTGAAAATAGGCATCTTTGAGGTCCTGGGAGGCTAGCCAGTCCCCTGGCCTTAGAGAGGGAAGGATTATTCCCCGAGTTAATATCTTGAACTTTGGTTTTAAAAGATGTTTGTTTAGGTATCTTAGGTCTAGAATGGGTCACCACTCCAGTCTTTTTTGGGGTAAGGAAGTACCTGGAGTACAGATCTTTGCCCCAGTGTAGGGTAGGTACTCTCTCTATGGCTCTTAAAGCCAGCAGAGATGAAACCTCTGCCTCTAGGGCAAGGGTTTCTGAGAGACCTGCAGGTGGAAAAGATCTGGCTCTCATCTTCGGACATTTTTTGAAGCGGAGAACCAGTCCCTGGCTTACTACTTCCAGGACCCACTTGTCTGATGTAATAGACATCCAGTCCTGGACGAAGTAAGTCAGCCTGCCACCTACTGGAATAGGAGAGTCGACCCGGGCAGGCCCATCAGGGTGTCTGCTTGGCAGGGGCCTTAGGCTGAGGAGTGGATGCAGTCCTGCTCATCCCCCTTCTGCCTCTCCCTCTGAAGAACCCTCTCTGTGAAAAGGAAGAAGAGGCCTGTGGCTGGTAAAAAGGCCTGCCCCTGCCCCTGCTTTGAGGAGTTGCCTGCCTCTCTTTGGCCTGAGCACTCCTGTAAGTGGCCCTGTACTCATCCATTTTCTTCATGTAATTCTCTGTCTGCTCCCCAAACAGAGAATTACCCACTACAGGAAAATCCATGGCCTTAGCCTGGGTATCCTGCAAAAGGCTAGTACATCTGAGCCAAGCTATTCTCCGAAGAGCCACAGATGTAGCCATGACTCTTGATGACACATCACTGGAGTCCACAGCAGCATGAAACTCAACTTTTGATGCCTCAATCCCATCTGCAGGCACCTCCTCCAGCTCCTTGGCTAGCTGGGGGGAGGCCTGTTTAGCCAGTTCCAGTACAGTGTCCCACCTGGACTTCTGGTACCTGGCTGTATAGGCCATATAATTCGCCTGCCTGAGCCCCAAGGAAGATGCCATGTACTGTTTTTTTGCCATGGCATCAATCTTCACTAAGTCTTTGTCTGGGTGGTGTGAAGCCAAGGGAATGTTTGCCTCGTCACAGGCAGAAGCCTGCACTACCCCAACATGGCTGCATTGCTGGTATAAAAACTCTGCATCTGAGCCTGATAGTGTGTACCTCTTGTCCATCCTTCTGTCAACAGGGGGCACAGAATTGAGAGACTTCAGGATTTTTTGTGTCCGTTTCCCAAAGGATTTGTGAAGGGGAATAGACAGTCTCCTGGACTCTGGGATGTCCATCATTTCCACATAATCAGGCTCCTCCTGATCCTCCATTGCCTCCTCCATAGGAAGCTGGAGGGTTTCAGCCACTTTTCTGTAAAACAAAAAATGAGAAGGGGGCTCAGAAAGCCTAGGAGGGGATACACCAGAAGGTCTGTCTGAGGAGATGTCCGGTTCAACAGGCACATCCAGACTTTCATCATCATCTTCAAACTCCCCCTCCTCCACAAACTCCGGTTCATAAAAACCTTCAGGGGTATAATCTTGAACCGGGGGAACCGACTGAACCGAACCCCTGTGAAAAGGTGCCGGATCAGTCGGAACCAGGCGAAGCGATTCCACAATTTGAAACGCTCTCCTATTTCCTCAGCGGCTGGAACATGAACCTCTGGATCCGAACTGGACGATTTTTCTTTGCGTTTCCATTTTGTAGGAACCGACCCCTCAGGATCGGCTCTCCTCTTGCCCGAAGAAGTATCGCCCTGGTCAGAGGGCACTCCTTCTGGTTTGGTCGGAACCGAACCGGGCTGGCCATCCGGGTCAGCGGACTTCTCTGCCTCCTTTTCCCTCAGTCTACCTAATCTCTTTTCAAGGGTAGATTAAAGAAAATTTTTACAAATTTGGCAGTCTATATCGAGGTTTTCAAACCCCAGACAATAAACACAGGTGGTGTGGGGGTCGGCCTTAGCAAAGACCTCACCACACTCACCACAGTGTTGAAACCCAGTGGGCCCGTTTTTTTTCTTGGGTTTCTCAGACATGGCCAACCTAACCAAACTTACCCTTTTTAAGGCAACCGCCAGGCAAGACTCCCTTATCGGCATCACGGCTGTTGGAAAAAAAACATTCAAAACACGTTGTTTTAGAACCGATAGGGACCAGTAACCACACTCTAAAGTAAAACACAAGGATTCAATACAAATGGTCAGTTCAGCCAAACCGATCTAACACTATACAATTTCCACACAGAAAAACAGAACAAAACCTATCTAGTACTCACGGTACCACAGACAGAGACTGAACCGACTATGCGGAAATAAATTCAGTAAAAACAGACAACTTAACCAAGACTTTAACCGACTTTGAACCAAGCTGAAAGAGAAATCTCTGGAGTGACTGTTCAGTGAGGTGGAGTAAAGAATCTGATGGTAGGATTTCAAAAGGCTCCAGACAGAGACCTCAACTGAGCTTGAGCTCAGCAATCTATGCTCTGCATAGAAAGTTAACCCTTTGTTCTCCGGGGCAGTTTAAAAGCTGGGGCTAACTGCAATAGTCAGAATACAGCAAGACTTCATGTTGTTTGAATTGACAGAGAGATCTGTGCAGAGTAGAACACTCATCTTCCCCAGAAGTCGAAATCCGCAGAGTCCGGATCCGGGGGACAGTCACAGTAAGGGGCGTGAGGCCCCGAGGGGGTGTCCAGGAAGGTCAATCCCGAAGGGGGATGAGGCAGAGAACCTGGAGACTCAGGGGGAACACAATACCACAGGCGTAGGTCCCTCGGGGCTGGTACTGTGGAAAAGGGAACGTAGCCAGAGCCGATGTGACGCTTCCTGAAAGGGAATGGGCCAGGCGGGAGCCACCAGGTGGGATGCACTGAATTCGCCTAAGAAGGTGCGCGTCACATGCTCGGGATTGCTGATTGGAATCGGGGTAAGATGAAGCTCATCTAGCATCCTCACCAGGAAGCAATGATAGGAAGACAGATCAGACGATGGGGAGATGTGGACCGAAGGATCCTTCCCCTCTGAAGAGGGAGAAGAGGATGTAGTGGGGCTTCCAGGTTCAGGGTCCGGCTGCACAGGAGCGCAGTGAAACACCTGTTGGTCCAGGGCATGGAGGTAGGTGGGAAAATGTGCAGCAGAACCGATGAACTGCTCCCAGGTGAGAGGTCCTTGCGGACCGGGAATACCTGGGATAACTGGGGATGGAGACAGAGGCTCAGGGGACAGGCTCCTGGCAACAGAATGGTCTCTGTCAGGGCAGGGGGGCCAACAGGAAACCCTTCACAAGGAGGGGGACCCAAAGGCCACTGCAGCTAACAGTCATTCAACTGGTCAGAGCGGTCAGGCTGTGCCCACATGAAGAAATTCCCGTCAAGCTAACCGGGACGATGCGAATGCAGAAGGATGGCGCTGACCTCAAATGCAAGTCCCCTCCCGGACTCCTTCAGGGAACAGCATGGGCCTGAGCTCAGCTCCTACCAAAACCCAGCTGGGCTCTAGGAAGGCTTGTTGCACCACACCTCTACCTCTCAACCCTTCTGAGTCAGAGAGGGACCTCGTCCTCTTAGCCACCAGCCTAGGCAACTGGCACCTCTGAGCAGCCTCCGAGGAGTCCACCCAGGGAACCGTACCCTCCCCCTCCTGGTGCGCCCCAGGCTGCCCCAAACTTGGGCTGTCCAAACACACCAAGGAGGGGGGTGTCCCAGCTGGGATAACAATAATGCTAGTGACCTCAGGCTGCATAGCAGTAGCCACAGGGACCACTGCTGGCTGGTCAAACCCCCTGACCCTGAGGTTCACCAGCGAAAGCTGAGTCCCAGAAGAAGGCCGAGTGGGGGCTGAGGTACTGGAAACAGAGGGGTCCAAAGATTCTGAGGAACCTGTGAGCCATTCTGGATCAGACCCAGAATCTGCCTCCGAAGAGGTAGTTCCCAAGGTCCGATGTCAGACAACCCCGCGGACCCCTCCAGTTCCTGGACCCCGAGGTCGGGCACCCTGGGATTTTGATGCCGCCAATGCCACTAGGAGGAAGCATGGCCCCACGTCGACACCAGTTCGGCACCGTGCAGGGTCCCGGAGTTGGGCGCAGCCCCGCGTCGCCCCCCGGCGCTGTGAAGCACCAAACCCATTGCGGCACCAAACCCAATGAGGCACCGCACCCATCCCAGACACCCTCCCTGGTGCTGTGAGCGACACAGAGGACAGGCGCGGCACCGCACAACACCCTGGTGCCGCCAAAGGCAGGAGTGCCCCCGACCTTTCCCTGGTGCCGTGGAACGGGCGGCCAGAGAGACAGTGCCGGCCTCTGCCCCCAGTGTCACAAGACAGCGCAGGGACCGGGACCAGAACCAGGCCCAGCAACATTCAGAGTACCCAACTTGATGCCACCAACAACCTCGATGCCACCAACAACCTCGACGCCACGAGCAGCATCAGAGAGGACAACGGCGTAGAGAGAAGGCCCGACACCAACTGCAGCGCCGCACTCAAAGCCCACAGCGCCACGAATGGTGTGGGACCAAGAACGGCACCACCAGACAGTGCCAAGGATGGTGCTGGCCTGGTCCTGAAGGACCTGACACGCAACACTGAGGGAGCCTTCGCTACCGAAGCAGCGACTGCCGAAGCGGTGCCTCCCGACTGATCCCCAAGGGGACCAGCCTGGGCCTCCTGCATCATGGAAGAAACCCCCTCCGCAGCAAGGCTAGAAGAAGCCGAGGTTCCCTCCTCCATGGGCCATATAAGACCGGGAAGGGACCTGGAGGAAGGTCCGAGAATCCAGGCCTTCGCCCGGTGACTGCGACCTACGAAAGTCGGTGGCGCACGTCCGACTTTCAACGCGCGGTTTTCAACGACACGGTGGTCCATGGAGAAACCAATATCACAGTTATCCATACCATGTTCGGGGCCAAGGTAGGAGATGCAACGGTCAAGCTGGTCTGTTACAGAGTAGAGACAGCCACAGGGGCACCAACGTATAGGAGGCCGCTCCGCCTTCGACGTCTTCTTGTCCCCTGGACGAGACATGACCAGACAGAAAAGGAAATAAAACACAGTACTCGATGCCGCTTAATAAAAAGGAAAGATCATACCGGAGATTTGAAGCGACGTCGAGTAGGCAAGCAGAACCGAGGCAAAGAGTACAATAAAACACGACGGACTAGGCAGCAGGCTGCAGTCTTGCACGCAGGATCCACACTTGACAGCGGGAGAGAAAGAACTGGGGCTGGGGCGGAGTCGACAATGCCTAACTGCCAACCCTCGAATGCCACATGGAACGTCGGCCTCGAGGGCGGCGCTGGCCCTACGTTGGCTCCGCCCATAAAAAAAAAAGTCTCCCGGGATCACGGGATAAGCTGGGTCTGATCGGACGTGTTCCGCGCCGCTTCCAGGCCCCAACACGGATTAAAGCTTTTAAAATCTTTGGTACCGATAGGTGGTGGTTCAAAGTGCTGGGTAATTGCCGCGGAGAGGTAGCGGTATACAGCGGAATTGAAACCGAGCAGGAGAAGTTTTTTAAAGCGGAGTTAGTATATTTATAGCGGGGCATACCAGACGCCAAGGGCCTCTGAAGCAGCAGTATGGAAGTGGAGGCTACAGAGCTCTCAGCGCGAACGCCGCAGCCAACGCACGAAGCCCCTATCCCCTGATCGGAGCGAGCAAAAGGAGGATCTGAATAAGGAAGGGGGTGCAGTGAAGACCTCAGATGATATACAAGAAATTAAAAAGCTGCTGCAAGGTTTAGTTCTGGATTTTGCTGAGGTGAAGTTTGCATTACAGTCTCTTGCAAAAAGGATGGGAGATGCAGAGGTATGGATCTCCTCTCAGGAGAGGAAGGTTGCCACATTGGATCAGGAGTTGGTGGCTGTGAGAAAGCAAGTTAAAAGGTTGGAAGAGAGGATGGATGACCAAGAGTCCAGAAGTTGGAGGAACAATTTAATATTAGCGGGGCTCCCAGAGAGGGCTGAAGGGTCAGACTGCGTTTCCTTTCTACAAGATATGTTGTTCAAGCTTTTGGGCCCTACACCCTTTGGGGAAGCCTATAAAGGAAAATTACGTACCTACCGTAATTCTTGATCTTCTCTTGTATCTTCACCATTCATTACTTCCTGGGTGTAAGCCGGAGGCGCGCACCACACGGGAGCTTTTTTAAAGTCTATCTAACGGCACCGCCTCAAGAGTGATTACCAAGGCGCGAGGGGCGGCCGTTAGTAGCGACCGACTCCTCCTCCAACTCAGTTCTGTGAGCCGGAGAGGCAAAAGAGAAAGCAGAGAATATAGATAGCGAGGCAAGATAGCCGAGGGATAGCAAAGCAAGGAAGAATGAACTGAAAAAGGAATAAGCCGATGGAGGAAGGACAGAGGAGATAAGAGTATCCCTAGCCTAGGGACTGCAGGGCCTCCTTACCTTGGCGACTCTGGGAGGAGAGATAAGTAAGGAAATGAGAAAATAGAAGAAGAAGAAGAAGAAGAGAGATGGGATGTTGAAGGGCCAGAATGCCCAACGGCATAGTTAGCTTACAGCTGAAGGCTCGACTAAAGGGAAGCAAGAACTCGGAGATAGAGCTGAAGAGAAGGTTCACCGAACCCGCTAGACAGACTCAGGAGGGCATAGTCCTCATCTTCAACATGCCATTGTTCTTGATACCCACCTCGGCTCCTGGCTGCGGAAGGCCTTTAACTGGAGGACACCTGAGGAGGAAGAATAAAACCCAGGCAGCATGGGCGCTGCTCAGGGGTTTAGAAATGGAAAATGTAAGCCTTTCAGGCATCTTAAGATAGAAATGGGACTCAGACTGACTGGCCAAGGCAGGCCAAGGCTTAGGCTGGCTGGGATCGGATATGGTCAGCACTGTTCTTCTGCAAAAATTGTCCAGGAGGACACTTAAAAGGAGAAACCAATAAGCAAACTAGCGAGAAGGATAGCCTACCTTCTCATTGCCTTCTTGTTTATTTTTTTCAGATAAAATTTTGTAGACTAGATGCATGACCCCGATACCAAGACGCCTATAACAGTCGAAGAGAGTTCCTCAGCATTTTTTTTTTTTTTGCAAAAGAAAAAGGAATAGACGTGCCTGCTCCTCTGCTCTGCAAGGCAAGAATAGAGGGGGTGATTTCAGGGCAACTATCTGGAACACGAATTGCAGGATCAAAACTGAATAGCCTGAGCCAGGCCAAAAACCCTGAGAGGTATCTTGCCAGAAGAATGGCAAGAGATAGTTGTGCAGTCTGATCGCCAATGCAATCCACGAGATGGCCCATGAATCTTAGAGTAAGTAATTTTTCTGGAAAAATTAGAACCCTCCCCCCCCAGAAAGATTTTTATTTTTTTTTTGGAAAAATTAAGCAACTTTTCCTATATTTTAAGTTTTTTTTTTTTTTTGTTTTTGTTTTATATGCAGAGAGAGGAAGGAGACGGGAGGTGGAGAAGCCACAGGAAGAGGCCACTGAGGGGATGGTGGGCGGGAGTAAGTAATGAATGGTGAAGATACAAGAGAAGATCAAGAATTACGGTAGGTACGTAATTTTCCTATCTTCCCTTGTCAATCTTCACCATTCATTACTTCCTGGGTGAGTACCAAGCTCCTCTTCCCCTGGAGGGGGAAGAGGCCATACCCTGAGGGAACAAGACCCCCAGCCTTCTGTTGTTGAGAAACAGAAGGAGAAGACCCTGGCTTATTCAGAAAGCCTAAGTGGGAGAAGAGCTAGGAGGTGCCTCCCGAGGACGAGGAGATGGATGGAGCCCTGTAAAAGTCTCCCAGCTCTGAATGAGAAAAGACGGGTCCCCGAAGGCGGAGCGCATCACCCACGCCGGGCCAGGGGTGACAACCTGGAAAGACGGCCATCGCCACCACCTGATGCAGATCGCTGTCTCCACGAAGCCTGGAAGCCACCCTCATTGGCGCATCATAAGATGCTCTTGCTTGGTGTCTTGCCAGCTCCAGGCCTACCGCCGGAGAGGGCAACGGCTTGTCTGGTTTGCTCGCGGTCAGGCATAGATGCCAGCAGCTGGGACTTCATCGACCACAGATGCCGTTGTAGGCAGCGTGGTGAGCCTGATGTGATGCAATACATGCACCGCACGAGAAGAAGAGAACACTCTTCGCCCCCAACGGCCGAACTGGAGAGATCCAATCCGTGGGGCGGTCGTAGCCAGGCAACGGCGCCAGAAGGAGTATCCAGGTATACCAAACCTGAGGACGGGTTGGGAAGGGAACCCTAGAGACTCAGAGGGGCACAATACCTACGCTGGCAGTCCGCCGGGCTGGGAAGAAGCGGCAGGGAACTGCCAGGACCGGATAGACGCCTCCTGGAAGGGGATAGGCCAGGAAGGTACCACCAGATGCTGGGCACTGAATTCACCAAGGAATTCACGTGTCTCCTGCTCGGTATTGTCTCTACGAACATAGGAAACCGGAGATCCCTCACCATCCTCGAGGAGGAAACGCTGATATTCTGTGAAATCAGCATCGGAGGACAGATGAGCAGGGTGCCTCTCCTCCAGAGGAGGGAGACGAGGATGATGGGAACTGGAATGTCCAGAGGATTCCTGCGGCGGTGGGGAGAGTCGAAAGACCCGCTCATGCATGTATCTAACATATGAGGGGAAGGCCGACGCAGAACCTCTGAACTGCTCCCAGGATAACGGACCCGTAGGACCGACATGGCCCGGGAGCGGGGGTGGTGAAGGCAGAGAGATGGGAGAGGGGCACCTCCGAGGAGGCAACTGCTCTCTGCGAGGGCTCTGGAATCCGGGGAAAGGAGCCCTAGTAGGAGGGATTCCGGATATCAAACCAGGCCGCAGAACGGAACTCTGGGGAAGCGGAGCCTGGAAGAGCCCTGGGGGAGAAACTCCCCTGTGACGACGCCGGGACTGCATGGATCCAGAAGGGCAGTCCGCACAAACGCCGCCCGAGGACACCCTAGAACCCTGGGGGGAGGGGTGGGGCTCTGCACTACGGCTCCTGGCCACCCCCCCTGAGGTGGCCAAAGAAGACCGGGCAGCAGGCCGCCTGCCCCTCAACCCCTCGGATTCCGAGAGGGCCCTCCTCCTCGACTGCAACGTCCCCCTGTCCCTAGAGGAGGCAACAGCACCCCGGGGGGTAGCTGTCACCGGGCCTCCAGAGAGGGAGCCTCCTCCGTCACCCCCACGCCTGCCCCCGACCTCGGCCACCCCAGCCGAGGAACCCCAGTGAGACGCATCACGGGCAAGGGGGACAGAGGGAGGGGCCTGCTGCGCCCGCCTGGTACCCCTAGCCACCAAGGACCCAGATCCCCAAGAATGGGGTGCCAGGATGGGTCCACATTGAGTCATCGCCCTCCGAGGAGGACGAGACCAGCAGGACCTCGATGCTGGCCACCCCAGGGGTCCTGAGGCAACGGGCCGCAATCGGCCCCGGTACCGAGTGCGACACCGCCGCCCCACGCCGGCAGCAGGAAGGTTTACCCCACACCCCCAGCGGCTCCCGCAGTGCCTGCACCGCCCGGGAGGGTGGCCGGCGCGCCAGGAGGTGAGTGGCACCGCCGGCGGCGCCGCCTGCGTCTATCGGCACTGCGAACGGGCGCCGAGGGCTAAAACGGCACCGCTAACGGGCGCTACTCCGATCACCGGGTATTGCGAACGGCGCTGGATCCAAAGCGGCGCTACGAATGGCGCTGCTTTATCACCGCGGGCGCTGGATCCAAACAGAATGGGAACGCGCTACATCACTCGCACCGCCGAACGGCGCGCTGGTCAAACGGGCGCCGTGAGGGCGGCGTGCCGAGGGTCTACCCAAGCCTGGCCCAAAAGCCAAGGGCCTCGACATCGGGGAGCCTGCACCTCAAGAGGTGACTGCCGAGGCGGTGTCAGCGCTGTGCCCTGGGAGGGGCTACGACGCCCCAACACCGCTGAAGGGCCTCCTCGGCAAGATAGGATGAGGAAACCCTCCTCCTCGGATCGATAGGTCCGGAGGGACCCGGGAAGGGCCTAAAGATCTCGCCCGAGATTCCGCGGAGCGACGCCGTCCCCGAAGTCGGCGGGCCTTGCCGAGCTTGAACGCCGGATTTCGAGGACGCCGACGTCCATCGAGAAACAAGCGCCGCACGTAATCCATATCATGGTTAGTCCCAGGCAACGGCAAACGCTATGCCGTCCGACGACTGAGAAGTGCCGGCCAGGAGCACCGACGCATAGGGGCGCGCCCGCTCTTCAAAAGAACGCTTAGCTCCAGAACCGGACATAACGCCGAACCAACGAGACTAAAAACACAGTAGGAAATACACCGCGCCGGAAGATAGAAAAAGAACAGTCTAACGGGGTCGAGCGCCGAAAAGGAAAACGGAGTCGGAAACTACGAAGAAAACACTGAAGCGCTACATGCGGACAGGTGCTTCACGGCGGGAGAAACAGAACTGAGTTGGAGGAGGTGGCGGTCGCTACTAACGGCCGCCCCGCATGACGCCACTCGAGGGCGGTGCCGTTAGCTAGACTTTTTAAAAAAAAAAAAGCTCCTGGCGTGAGCCGCCCAGCTACACCAGGAAGTAATGAATGGTGAAGATTGACAAGGAAGATCTTGGAGAGAGCACATAGGGCTCTAAGAGAGATCCCTCCTCCTCCTGGTGCAAGGCCGCGAGTGATAATAATGCGATTTTTGAATTACAAAGAGAAGACTCATGCATTGGCCACTGCAAGACAAAAGAAGACACTGCAGTGGAATGGTGCGTCGCTGTGGATGTTCCAGGATCAAACCCCAACGGTCAGGGAGAAGCAGAAGGAGTACACTGAGATTAAAAAGAAGCTCTATATGGCGGGAATTAAATTCTGTTTACAATACCCCGCAACCCTGAATGTGCGGCTCCAGTCTGGGGAGAAGAGATATCTGACAGCGAGAGATGCTTTGGAGGGCCTGAGGGTTGAACTCCCGGAATTATTCAAGGCACCGACCTGAAGTTTGGGCCGGAAGAGGAGAGGTGAGATGGAGAGGAAGACTGGGACTTTGGACACTGAAAAGATCTTATAAAGTTTTCTTGTTGTTTTGGGTTTGTATTACAAAGGATACAAAAAAGGTGAGCTCGTTTTAGATTTATTGGTTTTGGTAGTATGGGTTAACCTCGGAGATTGTAAGAGGGGATGGCGCAGAAGGTAAATGTAAAGCTAAAGGGTTGGAGGCAGATATGTGTGTGTTAGATCAAAGGAGGGCCGGTGGGCTTGAATGATGGGATAAAGTGGGGTGAGAAGCTGTGGGGTCTGGTTGGGTTTTAGGTATAGTTTGGAATCTTTAGGGGACCCCATGTTGGGGAACGTAAATCTAGGGTGGGAAGCGAGTGGCAAAATGAGGGGTGAATAACAGGCACCAGGAGAGGATAGGGCGTTTACATTAGTAAGGGTGTGGTAGAAAAAAAAGGGGAATAGAAGAAAAGGTTGGGGGGTTTGACGGAGGATGGTAAAGGGTGGTAGAGATACTTCACATACCGGGTAAGTTGGGCTTGAGGCGACAGTTAGAGAGATTTATATATAGTATCAGTTAAAACTTCAAGGTGGTAGGTCAAACACTCAAGATTAGGGGACATTGGGGTTGATTTGAAACCCGGAGAGAGATGTATATATAGGGAATGTAGGTTTAGAGTTAAAAGGATAGCAGGATATAGGAGGAGAGGTAAGGATGCTCCAGTTAGTTATGGATAAGGGATGGGTACTAGGAGATGCTTGGACAATAAGATGGGGTGGTGGAGGGGCGCTGAAAGTGGTTCATCCATGAATCGAGAGCTGGAAGGAGGCGATCGCAGGATCGGGGCGGGGGTGGGGGTTTGGGGATAGGAAAGAGAGAGAGTCTACCAGGGAGTGTGTGGATAGCAGACCAAGAGTATGTGCAAGGTGATGGCTTGGCTATAACAAGATTTAGGTTTGTAATGGCAGGGTTAAAATTCTGTCATGGAACACTAAGGGACTTAGGGGTAAGCGGAAAAGAATCGTAGTTCTCAGACATATTGAACAGCTGGGGGCCCACACTGTTGCCCTGCAGGAAACCCACTTATTAATGGAGGAGGTGAGTAGCCTCAAGCGATTGTGGGTGGGTCAGGTGTTTGGGGTGGGTAAGAAAAAGACGTCAGGGGGCGTGGCGATTTTAATAAAGAAAACATGCATGTATGAAGTGGAGCAAGTAACAACTAGAGAGGATGGTAGAGGGATATACCTATCGGGTACCTTATTTGGTAAAACATTAACCGTGGCCTCAATTTATGCCCCAATTCCCCCCAAGCCAGAATTTTTCGCATCATTAGAAAGGGATATGGCCGTGTTATCTCAGCATTCCCTCATCTTGGCAGGGGATTGGAATATTTGCTTAAACAATTTAGTGGACAGAATTCCACCATTCAGAGGCCCTATGTCTGAGGCTCAGATTGCCCTAGATAGACTGATGGAGGCTTTGGCCTTAGTGGACCCGCTCAGGACTTGCTCTATGGGGAGCAATAATATGACGTATTATTCTGCGGCTCACAAGAGTCATTCACGTATCGATTTTTTTCTGGTAAATGGGGAAGCACTTAGGGAGGTTAAAGAAATAGCTACTGAGGGTAGAATCTTATCAGATCATTCCCCTATTCATTTAAGGTGGGAACTGGCGCCTATCCCTCCTAGACCGCATAGATGGAGGTTAAATGATTCCTTATTAGTGACGGCTACGAACCAAGGAAAATTAGAGGAAGCCCTCAGAGAGATTATCCACCAACAGCCACCCACACTACAGAATGAAAAGCTCAAATTGCCAACATGTAAGGTGCTGTATGCGGGAGCAGCTCAGAGGCTGGCAGCGCAAGGAATAGAGTGAGGAGAGCCAAGGAGGAATTTATAATGGGGGGCTATTGAGTCGCTCTCTCCATTGGAAGGGTCCTCTGGGGAAACTGACGTGGAACTTAAAAGCTTGAGAGGGGAAATGGAGGATATCTTAAATGGGAAAGTCAAATTCTGGTTAGGAAAGATTAAGGCTAGGTATTTAATGCAAGGGGATGTACCTGGGCGATTTTTAGCGGTGAGGGTTAAGGAATGGGAAGCCAGTAGGAGGATTACTTATATACAATATGCGGGACGTCAGATAACAGATCCCCAAGAAATGGCGAAAGCTTTTGCTGATTATTTTAAAGAGATCTATCAAGTAAGAAGGGGAGCTAGTGAGGAGGAAATTAGATCATTTCTAGAGGGAGTGCCGCTCCCAGTCCTGGATCCCGCACAAGCTAATAAATATGGGGCCCCTATAAC
Source organism: Neoceratodus forsteri (assembly GCA_016271365.2). Classification (NCBI taxonomy): domain Eukaryota; kingdom Metazoa; phylum Chordata; order Ceratodontiformes; family Ceratodontidae; genus Neoceratodus; species Neoceratodus forsteri. The sequence goes on from CM057450.1 coordinate 1,406,199,274, forward strand.
GGCACAGAGATATTGGAGGTGGTTAAGTCTCTACCCCATGGTAAAACCCCGGGGCGGGATGGGCTAACGGCTAGGTTTTACCAAGTACACATGCAGACTATACTTCCTATGCTCCAAGAATTTTTCAGTACCATAATGCGAGAGGGGTTGAGTCACGCTCCACTGTACCAGGCGTTATATCACACTTGTCCCCAAACCTGATAAGCCTAAAGACATTCCAGGCAATTATAGACCTATAGCTTTGATGAATCAAGATATTAAAATTCTTACCAGAATCTTAGGTAATAGAATACTAAGCATTTCCCCAGCTCTAATTAGTCAGGAACAAGTGGGCTTTATGCCAGGGAGGGGCACACATGATGCCCTAAGGAAGATACATCATATACTTAGTTATGCGCCAGATTCTCAAATACCCATAGCACTGATATCACTAGATGCAGAAAAGGCTTTTGACAGGGTCTCCCATCCCTTTCTCTTTGCCACAATGGGCAAGATGGGTTTTCCAGAGGGTCTAATCCATGGTATTAAAAATTTATATGCTGCCCCAACAGCTAGGGTATTATGTAATGGTTATGTTTCTCGGGAGATACATTTAGAATACGGGACTCGTCAAGGATGCCCTCTCTCACCGATCTTTTTTAACATATATCTGGAACCTTTGTTGAGAGCTATTAATAAGGATGTACTAATAAAGGGGATCAATATAGTGGGGTGGGAGCTAAAATTTTCAGTTTTTGCTGATGACAAACTCTTACATTTACAGGATCCGGTAACAAGTTTTAAAGAAACAATAGACTTAATAGAGAGGTACTCCAAAGTTGCGAATTACAAACTGAATTTGGCTAAGACCCAGATTATGCCCCTGACTCCTTACGTATCTAGGGTAGATTTTGCACTGCTACAAATACGTGGAAGGTGGATAGGTTGAAATATCTGGGGGTTTGGATTACACCTGCTATCAATAAGGGCGCTGCAATAAATATGGAGGGGATACTATCAGAGATTGGGGGAGATATAACAAGATGGAGTAAGCTCCCTTTGAACTTCACTGCCAGATTGGGTCTAATCAAGATGAGCCTACTACCCAGGTTACTGTATCCGATATATCTCGCCCCATACTGCATACCTGGGATATGGTTTAAAAGAATTAAGAAGCTTTTGTCGGAATTTCTATGGCATGCTAGACCTCCTAGGAAGAAGCATAGTATTTTGCGTATGTCATATGGAAGGGGAAGGATCAAACTGCCTGATTTTCAACTATACTATGTGGCAGGCAAAATGGGGCTTATGATACGGTGGAGTAGAAGTTCAGAAGGAGAGTCCTATGCTCCAACCTGGTTACAAATTGAGAAGCAAATACTAAGGGACTCAGGACTCTCGCTGGAGGCAATCTTATTTGCTAATGTAGAAAGGGGCCCCAACAAGATATTATCGAATCCAATTGTGAAGTCAGCAGGAGCTTGGTGGTCATTTCTCTCCCCAATCCAAAGGAGGAACCAAATGAAGTCTAGTAACCAGCCAATAATGGGCAATCCTAATTTGTTAATTGGGGGATAAACTAATTAATAGAAAATGGGCACCACAGTTGATGGGCTTGAGGATAAGGGATATGACTCAGGGCGGCAGAGTGGCTTTCCCAGCTGGAACTGAAGGAATACGGTTCTTTAGAAAACTGCAAATTACTGGTATGTTAGAAGGGATAAGGAAAAAGTTGGGAGATTTTGTGGATACTTCTTTTCCCTGGGATAATTTGAAGGATGTTGATCCGTTATCTAAGGTTTTGTCAAGTATATAAAGTACTATTAGATTATTATAGTCTGAAATCTCCTGTACAAGTGGCATATTGGGTCAAGAAGATGGCCCCTGGGACTCTAAATCGGGACTGCATATGGAAAAGTAATAAGTATATACCTATACCCAAATATAAAAGTATGCAATATTTTATTGCTGCAAATATGTACTTTACCCCTGTAAAGCTATGTGATAGACGCCTCAGACAGACAGACCTGTGTTTTAGATGTGAAACTACAGGAGGGGATATTTTACATGTGTTGTGGGAGTGTAGTAAGATTGCACCCCTGTAGGCTGAAATCAAACGGCACATGGACCCACTAATGGATTATTCTGAACTTATGACTCCGGAGATCTGTATCCTAGGCGACTACTCACAGGTCAATAGTAGCACACCTAAGTATCACCTTTCTCTAATGGCCGCAATGGTTAAAGCATTTGTATTGCAGCATTGGAAAGATGATCAGGTGTACACGTATGATCAATGGAAGAGAGATCTTATTGGGGCTATGGGCGAAATACAGCGATATTATGTCTGGGAAGGCAAGCTGGGGTTATATGTAAAGAGATGGTCAAAACTAGAAGCGATATACTCACTGTAGTGCAACAGGGCTGGGACTCAGGCCTGTCTGTCGAGGGGTGATTGGTTGGTGAAGATAAGCTGGTTTAGGCTTCAGTGATGCTTAGTAGGAATTCGGCTAGGATGGCTGGATAATTGATTTCTGTGAATAGGTTTTAATATATGTATAAATGATTAGCTGGATGCTCTTGGTTTGCTAGAATAAAAGATAGGTTGGGGACTCTCTCTCTCCTGGGGACACAGCAAGGAGATATCACCTTGGAGAGCTACCTAAAAGGGGTGTTAAAGATGTGATGCTCGTTTGAGAGTAACGGGATGGGTTGGAGGGGTTACATCTTTTTTTTTTCTGGATTAAATTTACTATTGACCCTGCTGCTCAGAGGCAAAGGGGTGACATATTTACAAAGAAAATGTGAAGGGTGGTTCTCTCTGCTGTGGATGTACATATGGGTTTGTATATAGTTATCACAGCCAGTTTGGGGCTGTGAACCCTGGCTCGCCAAGTATGTGTATGTTTGTCTGATTCTTCTTTTCTTGAAAAACAATAAAGAAGGTTTAAAAAAAAAAAAAAAGGTCTCCCGTGGGGTCCGACCTACGGTGTAGTACCCAGATGAATGGTGAAGACTGACACAGATAAGACCCATCTTGTCTTTATGAAATACCGTGTGTGTGTGTGGGGGGGTCTGTGACCAAGGCATGTATTTCAGAGACCCTGCGAGTGGAGATAATGGCCTCTAGGAAGTCTGCCTTTCAGGTCAGAAACTTCAAGTCACAGGTTGCTAGAGGCTCAAAGGGCTGACAGGTGAGCATGTCTAGCACGAGATTGATATCCCACACGGTCACCAGTCTCCTGACTGGGTGCCTAGTGTGCAGGATGCCTTTAAGGAATCTCATGACTAGTGGCAACTGAGCCAGCGACATATTCTGTGCTGGCTCATGGTAGGCAGAAATTACGCAGAGGTGTACCTTTACTGTCAAGTAATGCAGTCCTGCATTCGACAGGTCTAGGAGGTACTCCAACACATTACTTGGTGGGCAAACAAAGGGGTCCAGGACGGACTTCGCGCACCAAATGGAAAAACGTTTCCACTTTGTGGTGTAGGGCTTCCTAGTGGATGGCTTATCCGCAGCTAAGAGGATTTCTGAGAGTCTTTGAGGGATGTTAAACATACCGACTTCTATCTCTTCAGGAGCCAGGCATGGAGATGAAGAGATTGCAGGTTGGGATGGACCACCGGTCCATGTAGGAGGTCCATTTGTAGGGGGAGTTGCCTCGGTGGAACCTCCAACAAGCTGTTGATTAACAGAAACCATATCTGATGAGGCCAGTATGAGGCAATGATGATCATGCTACCCCCCCCCCGCACCTCCAATTTGAGCAGTACCCTATGAATTAGTGGAAAAGGAAGAAATGCATACAGAAAATGTCTTGTCCACGGCAGTCTGAATGCATCCTGACAGAAAGCGCCATAGTCTGGATTTCTGGAGCAGAATAGAGGCAATTTTGTATTCAGTGGGGACGCAAAATGGTCCAGGTCCGGAGTGCCTCACTCTTTGAATAGTGATTGCACGATGCTCGAGTCGAGTAACCACTTGTGTGGATCTACCTCCGTTCTGTTGAGGTGATCTGCCAGATCGTTCTGGACTCCCGGCAGGCAGACTGCCTGGATTAGGGCATCGTGCTCGGGGCACCACCCCCACACTCTCATGGCTTCTCTGCAAAGAGGGTAAGAGTGTGCCCCACCCTGCTTATTGATGTAGTACATCTCGGCCTTGTTGTCCATCTGAAAGAGGATTACTTTGTGACAAAGGACATCCTTCAGGGCTCGGACAGTATACAGGACAGCTCTCATCTTCAAGACATTTATGTGTAGGTGGGACTCCTCCCACCTCCTCAGTCCCTGAGTGGGGAGGTCCTGAAAGTGAGCTCCCCGACCGGTCAGAGATGCATCCGTGGTGATGGTGATCTGGGGTTCCAGTGGGGCAAAGGGTAAGCCTTGGAGAAGCTTGTCTTCCTGAGTCCACCAAGTATGAGATTTCATTAGAGACTCTGTCACCTGGATGTGGAAGGATTGCGGGTGCATGGGTGGAGACCACAGAGTGCTAAGCATCTACTTTGTGGTTCTCATGTGTAGACAGGCTAGAGGCACTATGAATATGGACAATGCCATGAGACCTAGCATCCACTGCACCAAGAGAGTTCAAACCGAGTTGTTCTCCTTGAAGAAGTGAGCCATCTAGAGAATGTTGTTCCTCCTATCCTCTGGAAGAAAGGCCCTTGCCCTGGAGGTGTCCAGAAGGGCGCCAATGAAGAGAAGTTGTTGGGAGGGCTGAAGCTGCAATTTTTCCAGTTTCAGTAGCACTCCTATGGATATGAGGAACTTGTAAGCTGTGAAGACCTCTTCCTGTGTTCCCTGCCTGGAGGGGCTCGCTAGGAGCCAGTCATCCAGGTAAAGGTACACGTGAATGTCGAGTTTTCAGAGATGCGTTGCAAGTACCATGAAGCACTTTATAAAGACTTGTGGCGCCGAAGAGAGCCCAAAGGGCAGGACTCTGACCCAATAGTGTTGACTTAGAGCCACAAAATGAAGGTACTTGTGGTGGCTTGGATGCACTGGAACATGCTGGTAGGTGTCCTGCATGTCCATGAATGCCAACCAGTTGTACAGATGAATTAGAGGTAGTAAAGTTCCCAGTGAGATAATCTTGAACTTTTCTTTGAATAGTTATTTGCTCAATTTCCTTAGATTAAGAATAGGGAGCATGCTGCCGGTCTTCGGAACTAGGAAGTAATGGGAGTAGAACCCTGTGTTCCGTTCTGCCTGTGGAACCACTTCTACTGCCTTGTTTGTCAGAAGACCCTGAATCTTGGAAGCAAGGGGGTCTGACCGAGTGGCAGACAGTTTGGGCTGTCGCTTAGGTGGAAGATCCAGAGGAGTCTCTGCGAAATTGAGAGAGTATCCATCACGAATAATCCCGAGGACCTATTTGTCCATTGTAACGCATTTCCACTGGTTGTAAAACTGAGTCAGATGACCCCTACTGCCAAAGCGGTGTCCACCTCGGGTTAGCTGAGGAGGGACCTGGGCCGGGTCTTCCGAGAGTTGCACTGGGCGTCTTCGGGGCCTGTGCCTTCTGCTGCATTTTCTTCTGTGACTGAGAGGTCTGATTCTTGTTAAAAGCTCCTCGGCCTTTACCTCGAAAGAACTGTCTGTTATATAAACTGCAGTCGGTTTCTGCACCTGTGAGGGGGCAGCAGGAGCTGGTGTGGCAGTTTTAATGGCAGTCTGTTTTCTGGGTGGCCTCCAGTGCCTGCTCCACATATGGGCCAAACAGATAAACACCACTGAAGGGGAAAGTCATGACTCTGCTGAGCATCATATGTAAAGCCTGAAGTCCTGAGCCGGGAATGTCGCAGAATACAAATCCCAGCAGCTGCTGCCCTAGAGGCAGTGTCAAAGGCGTCCATAGCCGCTTTCAGTTGCTGGTTATTGGACTCTATGGCCCTAGTAATGGTCTGCAGAAGCCTCGCGTTGGTGTCTGACTTCAGGAGGCTCTCGACTGTTGCCTTGAGCGAATGCCAGAGGGTATAATCATACTGAGAGAAATGGCCCTGGCAGCTAGCAATGCGCATGACCAGTGTTGCTGCAGCAAACATCTGTTTCTCCAGAGTGTCAATCTTACGAGACTCTTTATTCACAGGATGGACCTGTGGATTCCTAGGGGAGCACGGTTTTGTCATTCTCCATCAGAACCACCAAGGCATCTGCAAAGGGTTGAGAGGCAGGGATTAGCTTGACTTTAGGAGGAACGTACTTCCAGCCATGGAAGGAATAAACGCCGGTTTGTCCCACACTGCTTATGAAAGAGTCTCAAAAGAGAGTTGCACTGGCAGTGTCAGGTCTACAGAACTTTCAGGGACACGTAGGTATTGCAGACGCAAAAGCTTCCCAGGGTCCACCACAAATGTTTGGAGAGCCAAGGTGGAACCCATGTTCTTCAGCAGAGACTTAAAGGAAATATCTTCAACCACAGGCTCAGCTGAAGTAGAGGACTTAATCTCTAGCCTGTGAAAAGAGTATTTTGTCCACGTCATTTGTTAGGCATAGATCAGGATCAGACTCATCAAAGTCCCCCATTACCCCAGAAAGGTCAACAAAGATAGGAAAAGAAGGAGGGAGCGCTGGAGACGCCACCCTCCGTAATTGGTGTTGAAAAACCCGGCACCTGACCTGGAGCCAGTACAAATGCAGAATGCAGCACTGGCAACAGCACAACACATGGCACCACAGCCAGCACCGGACAAGCACTCAGGAGGCCCCAACCCCGACACCAGGACTTCCCAAGGCCGCGACACCACTGGAGACTCCCTGAAAGTGTGAAGAGGAGTAGGAGGAGAATGTAGTAGCTGTGCTGGCCCCTGCGCCGCGGCCTTGTGAGGGATAAGGCAAGATGGAGCGGCGTCGACGGCACAGAAGGTGCTGCGTGATCAAGCTGACCCAACTGCAGACCAATGGCCCCCTAGGCCCAAGTCTGCAGGCAAGGGCAGTCGGGACAATAGCTGAACCCACTGCTCCATGTGAGCGGCCCAATGATGAAACTGCTCAAGGGAGGACCCCCCAAGGGGCAGGGAGGGGCTCCGGAGCTGAGGCCACAGGAGACCCCAAATGAGTCGAGTTGGCCTACCATCCACCACTACCGATGACCTCCGTGCAGATGTACCAGAGGTTGAGTGGCACAGCATTCCCGATCAAGATCAGGAATGGGTCCGCTTCATTTTGTGCTTTCGGGAGGACCACTCTTTCTCTCGCACATCAGACTGCCCATGGTCAGACCTCCCCCTCCAAAGAGGATGGCGGACCAGACCCAGCCCCGCTGCCAAAACAGCTTTCAATCAAAGTCTCCCTTCCATCACTGGCACCATTCATGGTCGACTCAGTCAATGGCAGGCTGAAGAAGGCTTCTTTTTTTTTTCTTTTAAATAAACTACTAAACATCACTAAGTAAAATAAATACTGAACGACTAATGCTGCTGTCATATAGACATGAAGATCTGACTCCTGGCGGGTAAGCAACATCGTCACTGAAGCGCACTCAACGGCGGGAAAAAAAAAGGAACTGAGACGGTTGGACGGTCAACACCAAGACAGCCTATAAGGCACGAGCCAGCTGTGTGTGCGCGGTCCTACCTCGGCGCTGGCCCTCTTGAAGATTTTTGGCTCCCGCTGGGTCCTAGCGCCTCCGGCGTACTTTCCCATTAGTGTAAATGAGTGGTGGAGACTATTAGTCCAGGAAAATCCACAAAACACTTTGTAAAGACTCGAGGCGCCAAGGAGAGCCCGAAGGACAGGATTCTGAACTGGTAGTGTTGACCCAAAGCCATGAAGCAGAGATACCTACGGTGACTTGGGTGTACTGGTAGACATTCTGTATGTCCACGGATGCCAGCCAGTCATACTGATAAAGGAGAGAGGAAATGAAAATGACGTACCTACCGTAATTCTTGATCTTCTTGGACAAAGTCTCCACCACTCATTCACACTAATGGTAGTACGCCGATGGCACTAGGACCCAGCAGAAGCAAACTTTTCAGGAGGGCCAGCACCTGAGGTGGAGCCGTGAGGAGGTGGCACCACAAGCCCTGGCGAGTGCGGTAATGACTATCTCGGCGTCGACCCTACGACCGCCTCAGTACCTTTTTTCCGAAAAGGTGCAGCATAACTAACCTAGAAGGACTAACCTAAAAATCGGACATAAGATAGTCTCCAAGCACCATTCCCACACTCTCATTGCTTCCCAGCATAAGAGGTAAGAATGAGCACCGCCCTTGCTTGTTGATGTAATACATCACTGCTTTGTTGTCTGTCTGAAGGAGAATGTTCTTGTGACAGACAGTGTCCTTCAAAGCCCAGACTGCATAAAAGACGGCTTTCATTTCTAAGATATTTATGTGAAGCTGGGACTCGTCCTGAGTCCATGTACCTTAAATGTGGAGAGTCTGACAGTGAGCTCCCCCCCCCCAATCAGGGACGCATCTGTGGTAATGGAAATCTGATGATCCAGAGGAGACAAGGGTGTCCTTCCAGAAGATTGTCCTCTTGAGACCACCAGGTGAGTGACCTCTTCAGAGGTTCTGTAACTTTAATGAGAAAGGACTGAGGGTGCGTGGTCGGGGACCACTGAGCATCCACTGAGAGGTTCTCATGTGGAGGCATGCTAGGGGTACAGTGAACACCGAGGATGCGATGAGACCTAGCATCCATTGCATCGAGAGAGCTGAAACCGAGCTGCTCTCTCCGATGTATCGGGCCATCTGAAGGATATCGCTCCTCCTGTCCTCTGGAAGAAATGCTTTCGCACATGAGGTGTCCAGAGAGTTCCTATGGAAAGGAGCCTCTGGGAGGGCTGTAACTGCGATTTTTTGAAGTTTAGCAGGACTCCCATGGACGTGAGAAAGTGTGAAGCCGTGGCTACAGCGTCCAGAGTTCCTTGCACGGAAGGACTTGCTAGAAGCCAATCATCCAGATATGGGAACACTTGTATTCCAATTTTTCTGAGATGCGCTGCGAGAATTGCACAACACTTTGTAAAAACTCGTAGTGCCGAGGATAGCCCAAAGGGCAGGACTCTGAACTGATAATGCTGTCCCAAAGCCACGAACCTTAGGTATTTGTCATGCTTCGGGTGAATAGGAATGTGCTGGTAAGCATCCTGCATGTCCAGGGAGGCTAACCAGTCGTGTTGATGTAGCAAAGGTAACACGGTTCCTAGCGATATCATTTTGAATTTCTCTTTGGGTAGGAATTTGTTTAATTTTCTGAGGTCCAAAATGGGACGCATGTCCCCAGTTTTCTTTGGAACCAGAAAGTAATGGGAGTAGAACCCTGTGTTCCGTTGATCCAGCGGAACTACTTCCACTGCCCTGTTGTTCAGAAGGCCTTGCATCTCGGAGGTGAGAAGTTCTGACTGAAGAACTGACAGCCTGGGCTGTCGTCTGGGGGTACGATCCGGAAGGGTGTCCAAAAGATTGAGGGATTATCCGGATTATCGCGGATTATCCGGAGGACCCATTTGTCCGAGGTTAGGGACTTTCATTGATTGTAGAAGTGAGTCAGACGACCTCCCACCGCTGAGGAAGAGTCCCCCTCGGGCAGCTGAGGTGGGACGTGGGCCAACAACTCAGAAGGCGGCACTGGGCACTTTGGGTCCTTGCGCCTTCTGCTGTATTTTCTTTTGAGGCTGAGGGGCTTGGTTTTTATTAAAACCTCCCCTGCTTTTGCCTCGAAAGGACTGACGGTTATGAAACTGGCATTTGTTAACACCCCCTCGAGAGGGAGTTGGAGGAGGTCGAGCCAATTTAATGGCTGACCTAGTCTTTTATGTGGTCTCTAGAGCTTGTTCTACTTGAGGGCCGAAGAGGTACACACCATCGAAAGGCAACGCCATTACCTGCTGCTGTGCATCATTAGTGAAACTTGAAGTGCGCAGTCAGGAATGGTGGCGGGTACAAATGCCTGCCGCCGCCGCTCAGGAGGCAGTATCGAAGGCATCCATAGCTGCTTTAACCTATTGGTTGTTGGACTTGATACCCCTGGTTATGGTTTGAAGAAGCTCTGAATTAGCATCAGACTCGGTAGAGCTTCAACCATTTGTTTGAGTGAATGCCAAAGGATATATTCATACTGAGAGAAATAGCCTTGGTAGCTGGCAGTACGCATACCTAGGGTGGAAGCAGCAAAGACTCTCTTACCTAAAGTGTCTATCTTACGAGATTCTTTGTTAATAGGTCGAAGCGTAGTAGTCTGGGGAAGGACGACCTTATCATTCTCTGCCAAGACTACAATAGGATCTGCAAAGGCTTGAGATGCCAAAATGGGTCGATCCTTGGGAGCAGCATATTTCCTATCTGTGGACTTAGCCACAGAAGGAATAAGAGCAGGATTATTCCATACCATTTGAGACGGCGTCTCAAAGGAGGGCTGTACCGGAGGAGTCAAATCCATAGGGATCTCCGGAACATGGAGGTACTGGAGTCTTAATAGTTTCCCAGGATCGATATCTGTAGTTTGGAGAGAAAGAGTGGAATTAAAGTTTTTCAGCAGAGACTTAAAAGACAGGTCATCGACCACAGTCTCTGCAGCAGGAATAGATCCTGTTCCTTCCACATCATCACCCAGCCTAAGGTCTGGGTCAGGCTCAATGTCATCTCCTGACAGACCAGGAGGGACTGTATGGACAGGAAAGGAGTGAAATTCAGAAGGAAAAGGATTAAAAGGAGGAGTCCTGAAGGCTGGATGGCGCTCTAACAGGTCTTGGCGAGGGCGGGGGCGGCCGAAGTGCGGCACCGGCGAGGCACACTGCACCGAAAATCAATGGTGCCGAGACGCACGCCAACAGCGCCGAAAGATGCCATTGACGCCGAGGCCAAAACATCCCAGGACTCCGAAAACAGGATTCAAGGAGAAAGAAGGATGAATACCAGGAGACAGAGGCATCGGTGTGGACCCCTGCACGCAGCCCTGTGGGGGGAACACCTAACACGGCAGGTCGGCGGCACCAAAACTGACACCCATGCTGACTAAGGAGGCTCAACCGCCTACCTGATCTCCCAAAAAGCCGAAGGCCCCTGAGTGACCGGGCCAGGCAGCTGGACCTCCGAGCCCATTGCTCCATAAGAGCAGCCCACTGATGAAACTGCTCATCTGAAGACCTACCAAAGGGTGGGGTACGGCTCCGATGTCGAAGACGTCGGCTACCAGAAACAGAAACTGGCGACTCCGAAGGAGGAGATCAGCAACCAGTCCCAATAACTGACCGTCCTGTGCGCGGACATATCAGAGGCGACCTCGAGTGATGCCTTCTCTTTCGACCTGTGGCGAAGAAGACTTGAAGCGAGCGGTGCAGAAATGCGACCGTTTGCTTTATGCTTCGGGGTGACCGCCCACCCTGGGGCATTGGACTGTCCGTTGTCAGACCGCCTCCCCTACGGAGAAGGCGGCAGACCGGACCCAGCCTGGCTGACTGAACAGCTTTCATACAAAGTCTCCCTACCGTTACCTGACCCGCTCATGGTCGACTCCATCAATGTAGGCTGAGACTTCTTCTTTAAACAAGAATAAATAAACTAAATGATACTTATTCGAAATATTACTACAAAACAATAAAACTGAAAAACTAAGCTGCTAGTTTGAAGTTTGACTCCCGGCGGGCGAGTGACGTCGTCACTGAAGTGCACTCGACGGCGGGGAAAAAGCAACTGAGTCACTTGGAGGGTCGACGCTGAGAAAGTCATTACCGCATGAGCTGGGGCTCGCGGTGCCGCTCCTAGCGGCTCCATCTCTGGCGCCGACCCTCTAGCAAAAAAGGTTGCTCCCGCTGGGTCCTAGTGCCTCGGGTGCAGATCCCATTAGTGTGAATGAGTGGTGGAGACTTTATGTCCAGGAAGAACCATATCTGTCGAGGCCAGAAGGGAGCAATGAGAATCATTCTGTCTACCCGAGACTAGAATTTGAGAAGCACCCTCTGAATTAGAGGAAAAGGAGGAAAGGCATATAGAAAGCATTTTGTCCACTGTAGCCTGAATGCATCCACACAGAAAATACCAGGTCATGGATTTCTGGAGTAGAAAAGAGGCAGTTTTGCGTTGAGTGGGGATGCAAAAAGGTCCAGGTCTGGAGTTCCCCACTCTTTGAAGAGTGACTGAGCGACGGCTGAGTCGAGAGACCACTCGTGAGGATCTGTCTCCGTTCTGCTGAGACGGTCTGCCAGTTCGTTTGGCACATCTGGTTGGTAAACTGCATGGATTAGAGCCTTGTGCTCCAGGCACCATTCCCACACTCTCATAGCTTCCCTGCACAATGGGTAAGAGTATGCCCCTCCATGCTTGTTGATGTAATACATCACTGCTTTGTTGTCCATTTGAACGAGAATGTTCTTGTAACAGAGTATGTCCTTTAAGGCCTGGGCTGCATAGAGGACAGGTCTCATTTCCAGGACGTTTATGTGAAGCTGGGACTCGTCCTGAGTCCACGTACCTTGGGTGTTTAGATTCTGGCAGTGAGCTCCTCACCCCATCAGGGATGTGTCGGTGGTAATGGAGATCTGATGATCCAGAAGAGCAAAGGCATACCCTTCCAGAAGGTTGTCCTCCTACGACCACCAGGTGAGTAATCTTAGAGGTTCTGTCACCTTGATGGGAAAGGACTGAGGGTGAGTGGTTGGGGACCATTGAGTACTGAGCATCCAAGGAGAGGTTCTCATGTGGAGGCATGCTAGGGGTACAGTCAACACCAAGGATGCCATGAGACCCAGCATCCGTTGCACTAAGATAGCTCGAACTGAGCTGTTTTCTCTGATGTATCGGGCCATCTGTAGGATATCGCTCCTTCTGTCCTCTGGGAGAAAAGCTTTCGGGCAGGAGGTATCCAGAAGAGTTCCTATGAAAAGGAGTTTCTGGGAGGGCTGCAACTGTGATTTAGCAGGACTCCCACGGACGTGAGGAAGTCTGAAGCCTTGGCTATGGCGTCCAGAGTTCCGTGCCTGGAAGGGCTTGCTAGAAGCCAGTCGTCCTGATATGGAAACACTTGAACTCCGATTTTCCTGAGATGCGTTGCGAGAATTGCACAACACTGTGTAAAAACTCGTGGCGCCGAGGACAGCCCAAAGGGCAGGACTCTGAACTGATAGTGTTGACCCAATGCCACGAACCTTCAGAATGGGGCGCATGCCTCCAGTTTTCTTTGGAACTAGAAAGCAATGAGAGTAGAAACTTGTGTTTTGTTGGTCCAGCGAAACTACTTCTACTGCCCTGTTATTCAGAAGGCCTTGCACCTCAGAAGCAAGAATGTCTGACTGTACCGCCGACAGCCTGGGCTGTTGTTTGGGGGGATGACCCGGGCGCTGAAAGACTGAGCGAATATCTCTCGCAGATTATCCGGAGGAACCCTTTGTCTTTTGTTATAGACATCCACCAGTCGTAGAACTGAGTCAGATGTCCTCCGACTGCTGAGGAAAAGTCCCCCTCAGGCAGTTGTGGTGGGACCTGGGCCAAGAACTCAGAAGGTGGCACTGGGCGCTTTGGGGCCTTGTGCCTTCTGCTGCAATTTCTTTTGTGGCTGCGGGTGTGGCTTTTGTTAAAGCCCCCTGCCTTTGCCCGAAGGCTAATGGTTGTGAAATTGATGCTTTTTACACCCCCCAGAGGGCAGGTCGAAATGTCTTATAGGGTGAACGGTCTTCTGTGTGGCCTCCAGAGCTTGTTCCATCTGGGGTTCGAACAGATACCTACCAAAGGGTAATGCCATGACCTGCTGCTGGGCATCATTCGTGAAGTCCGAAGTACGTAGCCAAGAGTGGCAACAGGTATAAATGCTTGCCGCCGCCTAAGAAGCAGTATCGAAAATGTCCATTGCAGCTTTAACCTGTTGGTTATTGGACTCGCTGCCCTTGGTTATGGTGTGAAGTAGCTCTGAATTAGTTTCTGACTCAGGCAGAGCTTCTACCATTTGCTTGAGCGGATGCCAAAGGACATACTCATATTGAGAAAAAAGCCTTGGTAGCTGGCAATACGCATACCCAGGTGAAGGCAGCAACGACTCTCTTACCTAAGGTGTCTATCTTACAAGATTCTTAATTGATAAGCCGGGCTGTAGATGCCAGAGGAAGGACGGCCTTGTCATTCTCTGCTAAGACTACAATGGGAGCAGCAAAAGCTTGTGAGGCCAACATGGGTCGATCCTTGGGAGCAGCATACTTCCTATGTATGGAATTAGCCACGGAAGGGATGAGATCAGGATTGTTCCATACCATCTGAGAAAGGGTCTCAAAAGATGGTTGTACCAGAGGAGTTAAATCTATAGGGATTTCCGCACATGTCGGTATTGGAGTCTTAAAAGCTTCCCAGGATCAATTTCTGTAGTCTGGAGAGAAAGAGTGTAATTTAAATTTTTCAGCAGAGACTTAAAGGAAAGGTCTTCGACCACAGGCTCTGAAGCAGGATTAATCCCTGCTCCTTCAACATCATTATGAAGATGAAGATCTGGGTCAGGCTAAAAATCATCTCCTGACAGTCCAGGGAGGACTGTATGGACAGGAAAGGAGTGAAATTCAGGATGGAAATTAGAAGAGGAAGGAATCGGAGTCGAAAAGCCCTGGAGGCTGATTGGCGCCAAAGAACACGGCGACAAACCCTAGAAAGTCAGAGCCATCGGACATAGCCCAACATATGGCGCTAACAAAGGCCACACCACCGACAGAGCCCCATGCGCCTGGATGGTGCCGGCTGAGCCCTCGGCACCGCTGACGACACTGACAGTGCTCCCGGCATCGCAGACTGCTCCGAGAGTGTCCCAAGGTTCCAAAAACTGTGATTTGAAGGAAAAGAAGGAAAATTAACAGGAGATAGAGGCATTGGTGTAGGCCCCTGTACCGCAGCCATATGGGGGGGCAAACACCTGAGCACAGGGTCGACGGCACCAAAGAAGGCGCTGCGCGATTAGGACAGTGCAACCGTCCTACCCGGTTGAGTGGCCCAAAGGCCCCTGAGTGACCGGGCCAGGCAGCTGGACCAACCTCCGAGCCCACTGCCCCATAAGTGCAGCGCACTGGTGGAACTGCTCATCGGAGGCCCGTCCAATAGGTGGGGACAGGTTCCGATGTTGAAGAGGTCGGGTACCGGAGCCAGAATCTAGTGACCCCGAGAGAGGAGGAGACTGGTGCCTAGCCCCAATGACCGACCATCGATGCGCAGACATATCAGAAGGTGACCTCGAGTGATGCCTTCTCTTTCTTGACTTGTGCGCCGAAAAAGAACTCGAGGCCAAATGGTGCAGCAAATGGGACAGTTTCCTTTCATGCTTTCGGGGGGGACCGTCCATTTCCCTTAGCATTGGACCGTCCATTGTCAGACCCACTCTCTGAGGGTGGCGGCGGAATGGACCCAGCCCGGCTGACTGAACATCTTTCATACGAAGTCTCCCTACCGTCACCTGACCCGCTCATGGTCGACTCCGTCAATGGAGGGCTGAAGACTTCTTTTATTAATCAGTAAATTAAATCTACTTGGTACTTTCAAAGATAAATACAAACCAATAAACTGAAAACTATGCTGCTAGTTTGAAGTTTGACTCCCGGGGGGTGAGCGACATCATCACTGAAGCGCACTTGACGGCGGGAAAAAAGAAACAGACGGTTGGAGGGTCAAAGCCGAGGAAGTCTTTACTGCATGAGCCACGGCCTGCGGTGCCACTTCCTCATGGCTCCATCTCTGGCGCCAACCCTCTTGAAAAGTTTGCTCCCGCTGGGTCCTAGCGCCTCTGGCGTAAATCCCATTAGTGTGAATGAGTGGTGGAGACTTTATGTCCAGGAAGATCTGCGGCTGCCATCGAACGGGCCCAAGAATCCCCAATGTCCAGGGCAGTCTGAAGCTGCTGTTTGGCAACAGCTCGGCCCTGATCCCGGACCTGCTTGACTGTGGTCTGCATGTCTGTGGGGAGATGTGGGAGGACTTCATCCAAAGACCCCAGGAGGGCGTGGGAGAAGTGTGCCATAATGACGGCCGAACTTGCCTGATGAAGGCCCAAGGAAGAAGCCGCATAGACCTTCCTGGCTGAATGGTCCAAAAGCTTGGACTCTTTCTCATGTCGGTTGGTCTGTATCGGCAGAACTCCCAGTACGCCTGAACACAGAGGCAGTCACTAAGCTCTCAGCCAAAGGGTGCTCTGTGAACCCCGCAAGGGACCCCATGGACACCGCATACCTGCGGGCCATGCGGGCAGATGTAGCTGGACAAGAGGCAGGGTGCTGCCAGAGTTCTCAGGCTCGGCCAACAATGGCCTCGGCCACAGGAAAAGCCTCTGTTGGGGTATCCCCTCTCTAGAGAATGTCTGTGAGAGGGTACTCTGCCTTTTTCTGGACTGGCTCCAGGGGCATCCCTGTGGACTCAGAGATCAGGCGAAGTATGCCCTGAAAAGACGAGGGACTCCATTAAGATGGGCCCTCCTGTGGTCAGCAAAAGAATATAAAGCCTGATGGAAGGCAACTGAGGAGGTTCTGATGGATGGGGCACCTCTTGGGGCTAGGGTAATGTTGCCAGGAACCTTGAACAAAGATAGTAACACCTTACTGCTGACAGTGAGAAACACTCTGGGGACCCTCCGGCACCTCTGGACCAAACAAAGGCTTGTGGGGGAGACATGGCCCTTAAGATGGTTTGCATGGGAACCTGTGTTCCTCCCAGCCACACAGGACCTCACTTTTAAGAGATGGGAAAGAACGGATCTATACTCCTTAAACCAATTTCTAGAGGAAACACAGTCCTGGAGTTTAACCAGATCAAAGAAAGATGTTCCTTAAGACAGACAGGTTATTTCCTGTACTGACAAGTAAGAACAAATATACAGATCCTGCAGGCCTTCTTTAATCAGACCAAATCCTCAGAAGGGCTGATGGACATCATGAGTGAAATAATGAACTCAGTAAGACTCAGGGGGCAATTCTCTACCATATAGAGGGCCTTAAGAGAGAGGGGAGGGGGAGAGCCACACAGATCCAAAAAAGATGGGAAATGGAAATTACGTACTTACCGTAATTACTGATCTTCTTGGATAGTCTCCATCATTCATCCACACTAGTGGGATAGCGCTGGAGGCGCTAGGACCAAGTGGGAGCCTAAAGTTTTCAGAAGGGTCGGCGCCGAGAGAGGACCATGCATGCGTGGCACAGCGAGACTAGCTCGCGCCTGTGTAGTCTATCTCGGCATCGACCTTCCAACCACCTCAGTACCTTTTCGACTGAGGAGGTACAGCGTAACTAATGAGAATAACTCATCCTGAGTTTCTGGGCCTGAGAGGGCCCAGATGGCCTTTGCAATAAAGGCCAAAGAGTAATGTCCTCACAGTCTGAATCATAGGACCGTGAAGACCAGGAAAGAAAAAGAGTGAACCCAGGGGATGGTGGGTGGGTGTGTGAATGAGTGATGGAGACTGTCCAAGAAGATCAATAATTATGGTAAGTACGTAATTTCCATATCTTCCTGGACCAAGTCTCCATCACTCATTCACAGTAGTGAGAGTACTGTTAAAACCAACAACCCTGAGTAGGGTGGTAGGAGATAGGGTTCACTCAGAAAGGACAGCCAAGGACTGTCCTGTTAATAAAAAGAGCTGTCTTGTAAGAGCATCTAGAACATAGTGCCTACAAGATAAGCGCTCGAGTTGTAACTCGTCACATTGCCAACGACTGCAATGGGCACAAAATGAAAGTCTGCCAGACAGCCGCAACTACTCTAGGAGAGCGGCAAGAACCTGGCCTCACAATTTGATCTAGGACCAAACTTAATAGTGTCAAAGACATGTACTAATGTAACGTAAAAG
This sequence comes from Neoceratodus forsteri, assembly GCA_016271365.2. Lineage (NCBI taxonomy): Eukaryota > Metazoa > Chordata > Ceratodontiformes > Ceratodontidae > Neoceratodus > Neoceratodus forsteri. The sequence continues at coordinate 1,406,217,013 of CM057450.1, forward strand.
GACCTCAGGAACTAAAAGAGTTGGAGGTAAAGTCTACTGGTTCAGGGTAGACCGGAAAGTGCAGATGGAAACCCCCACTATCCAGAATGGTTGACCTGTAAACAACAGGTCCAGAAGCACTTGAACCCCTTACTTGGTGAGCAAGGGGGTCAGCCCATCAAGGAGAATGGTCTCAACTTAGTCACAGGATCTTCCTGATGGAAAGCCAAGCACGACTTGGAAGTCGCTCATGGTGGTCTAGTAAAACCAGATCCTACCCACTGCATATTCCAAGAGGAATAATCCTGCCCATGTGTGTACAACTGTAGCAGCAGTCTCTGAACTCAGGGAAGAAAGGAAAAAGGTGTACAGGAGGATGTGTCCATTGCGGAAAAAAACATTCCGACAGAAAAAAAACAGGGGCTGGATTTCTAAGGTCAATAGAGGCAGATGTGTGTCGAGGAGGGACACAGCAGGACCAAGTTAGGGCTAACCCATTTGTTGCAGTGACTGAAAGAGGCAGTGACTCAATGCAGTGAGGCACTACCCACTCTTGCTTTCCTGAAAGGAGTAGGAAAGGATTCTAGTTTGTTTGCTGAAAAAGAAACATCACCACTCCCTCTCGCACTTGAAGAGGATAGCTTCGTGAGCGACTGGCATGGACCAGAGCGCAGGAACCGAAGGTGTGAATATCTGAGAAGCTTCCTCAGAAAAAGGGACATACTTGACCATCCGTCAGGAAGGAGAAACTCGCCTGTTAAATTAAGCAAGCAAGCAAGCAGGAACCTGAGTTCTGACTCGGTGGAGAGTCGCTTCTACTGCTGTAAGGCCCTGTTCAAGAGAAGATAGCCTGATAAAAAGAAAAGGAATTAACAGACTGGGCAGTCGCCTAGGTCTAGGAAATGTCTCTGAATGAGAGAAATCTCTCAGAGAAAGAGATGACCCATATCGTCGCCGGATCGGACTCCCCGTAGGGGAAGAAGAAATCAGGTACTCTTTACCGTATCCCGGAGACGAGTGCCTCAGGGGCTGAGGAGGAATATGACCAGATCAAAAAAAAGAGGAGGGTACCGGGTTATTTTGGCTAGGCCCTGTGCTGTTACTATACTGATATTTAAGTCCGAGCCTAACAAGGCCTTCAGGCTGCTATTTTGAGGATTGTCTTGATACAAAAAGACGAAGATGTTTTCCATCTGAGTGCGGAAAGAGCCTAAGTGTCCATACTGAAATCATGACCGGACTAACAATCACAGCTGGAGAGAAGTTAACCACCTGTGCCGAAGAAGCCACCGAAGAGGCAATATCACAAGGGGGGCTATATACCCCTATCAAAGGAGCGGAAGAGCCAGAGCGGCTCCCGACCATTAAATTAAAATGTTCCACAGAGTGTAACTGTCTTGACGATTGAAAAAGTCTAGATGCAGAAGAGTATGGTCCACGGATGCAGTGTGAAATACTATAGTGGACTCCATTACTGAGGAACTACTGAAAGGATTTTCCATCACGGACTCTGATGAGAGAGATGACATGCCCTCCAGTCACCTTCGACCTGCCGAGGGTGGTCTGGGGTGACAGTGACCGACAGACGCCAGGGGAGCCCAGTGTCCAGCCTATCTTCTTTGAAAGGAGCCCTCCCACAGGCTGCTTGGGCAGTGGTTCCACCATGATTGGTGGAGAGACCGGTTTAGGCCGAACCAGAGGTTTCGCAGGCTCCGCAGGCAGGGGAACCAACTTTATCGGCTCCGAAGGAGTCGGCTTCGGCCTAGGAGGTGAAAGTCAAGTAATGGCCTGGGTGGAAGCTGGAGTTGGCTTGAGCCCAGTCAAAATCAGCCACTGCCACATGAGGTCCTCGTAGCGCCAGGGTTTCCTCCGGAGCCTCTCCTCATCAGAGCAGGATGAAGACGACCAATGGCGTTGCCTCTTTTTAGAGCATTTGTGACTCTTCCTCTGCCTTTCAGTCGAGGGGGTCCAAGACCTCGATCGAGATTGGACAGGCAGATTCGGTTGTTTGGGAGACACTGGCGAGACCGGTGATTTCCTGGGGTTGGGGACCACTTCCTCGATGGGAGTCCCAGCTGGGTGGGTCTCCTCGTAGGAGAAAGTCAAAATTGGAGTTCGATCGAGAGAATCGTTGACCGCAGTTGGCGATAAAGGATCGACCGGGTCAGTGACAGTTTCTACATCGTCGATAGATAGTTCGGTTGACTGGCCAGATGGCAAAGCAGAGAAGCCATCAGCCGAAGAAGGAATCTCGACCAAAGTCGAGACTGTACTTTCCTGGGACCGAGATCTCTGCCGCTCCCAAGAGAGTCTCATTCGGGACAAAGATGATCCCAGATCCTTCTCCCGCTTATGGGATCGAGAGGAGTGCGTGCCCGCAGGACTCTCTCCCTTGGTCGGGAGAGACTGGCACAACTCTCGGAAGGAATCCAAGAAGGTGGAGCCCAAGTTGAGCAGAACGAAAAAGCTCAGAGTAGTTTCTGCAGCCTGAGCCACTTCCTCTTTGAATGCTTGCATGCGTTCCAATTGCTTGGCGGATCACGCAGCCGAACAAACTCACAGAGCCTCCTTGGATTTCACTGGAGGATTCCGTATCTCTGGCCTCCCCAACTTTAGGCATACGAGACAGTCGTCGAGGATGTTAGGATGGAAAGCAAGACATGTCGCATTTTGAGGTGTCATGGTCGACTCTGAGACAGTAAACGCACGCAGTGTGGGGATTGGTTCGCGACATCTTCTGGCCGCAGGGGCACTGATGAAATCCGGAGGAAGACTTGTCTTCCATAATTAAACGTACAGAGTCGCGATCGCTAATTCGAACTAGACAGATTTTCGGAATAACCGAAGGTTTTTGAGCCAGAGGGCCTACAAAATGCGTGAGCACGAGGGAGGCAACCTGAATCCTCCAGCGAAAAGAAAGATCTGGCGTCATGGGGTAGAGCTGAGGGTTATACCACCCGGGTGGCTGGGAGGGGCCAGCTTGAAGACTTCCTGCAAGATTTAAAGACGAAGGGGACATGCCAAAGAGTGTGAATGAACAACATATCCACGATCCGAGAATACTGTGCTTCATGAGGCCCTTTTTTGCAAAAGGCTCAACATTTGCACTTAAGTAATCTCTAGAGTTTACAATCATCTCAAATTATAAAAATATGTATTTCAACAGTAACACGATAAATTTTCCAAACAAAGGGATTCCAATATCAGTTACATTTCATATATTGATTTGCACATATTTTCATATTAGCTGATATAGATATGCAAGGGAGGAAAAAGACAGCAAGAGAAAACTGAGAGACAGAAGGAAGCAAAGAATTGTGAGACTGTTCGGGCTGATCAAGTCCGAGGTCTCACAGGGAAATGTGGTTGCAACCAGACAGAGAAGAGACAGAAAAAGGAAAGATCCCTGCATTTACACACTTTCTCTTAACAAACAGGACAGGGTCCTATTACACCCTGTCACAGAGGACCTCAGGGAGGTTCCCCTAACCTGAAATCCTAAAGAACTACAAACTTAACAAGGGACACTCAAAGGAGTTCCCTTGTTAGGAAGTTAAGATAGATAGCGGGGCCCCGGAACCCTAGTTCCAGCAGAAGGACCAGGATGGAAGGACCCACTAAGGGTGGGGGAGACAGGGTCTGCAACAGATCTCTAACAGAGAGCTGAAGACTGTCCACTGTAAAAAGGGCCCGGGGGAGACAGGAAAAAGGGACAGAGCTCCTACTTGGCCCCCCCTAAGGAGGGTCCCTGTTGCTTCAGAGAAGTGGCAGGGAGCCCAGAGGTACCAGTGAGACTGTGCCCACAATTGGCCTCAATAGGACGGAGGGCAAGCAGGGAGGAGGCACTGCCCAGAGGCTGAGGCCCATTGAGGGGATGGAGGGTGGGAAGCAGTGCTGAATGAAGATATACAGAAAGATCAAGAATTAAGGTAGGTATGTAATTTACATATCTCACCTGTATCAGCCTTCACCATTCATCACTGGTGGGTGAGTACCAAGCCCACAAAGTGGACCGGTACCTCCCTGAAGGCTGGATCACCTTCAGCTCCTCATGAGGAGTCTCATAAGGGAGATGGCCGATCACTGGTCTGCCGGACCCACTACTGCTGAGAGTCAGAGCAGGTCTCCTGACCAGCAGGAGAAGGAGGGTGCCCGACAGCTCCCACCTAGCTTTTTGGGTGAAAAATCAGGCACCCCAGAAAGGTGAGGCAGTCACCCTACGTTGGGCCAAGGGCGACAAATGTGAGAGGTGAAGCCATGCCGTCCACCTAATGCAGACTGCAGATTCCATCAGTCTGGAAGCTACCGCATTGGTGTTGTACGATGCCCGTGCCTGGTGTCTTGCAAGCTTCAGAACTCTTGTAGAGATGGCAACAGCTTGCCTGGCTGCCTCGTCATCAGGCAAGGCTGACAGGAAAGATCCCATCGTAGCTCACAGGCACCACTGATAGGCCACCATGTGTGCATGAATGGTGTGATAAACAACAAGAGACGCGCAGAGGCAAAAATCTGTCTGCCCCAGCGGTCGAACTCTGCAGAGTCCACGTCCGTAGAACGGTCTTTTGTTAGGTGCAGATGCCCAGAAGGTGTGTCCAACCACTCCATACCAGAGGAGGGGTACGGCAATAACCCTGGAGACCCCGAGGGAGCACAACACCAGCGCCAGCAATTCGCAGAAGCTGGGTAAACAGAGGCAGATGACTCCTCTGCAAAGAGCAGAGGCTGCGGAGGGATCGCTAAGGATTCCTGGTGTACTCTCCAAGGAACACCATAACTGCATGCTTGGTACTGTCATAGCACTGGGGTTAAATTGAGCTCCTCCAGCATCGTCGTCAGGACCGCTGATACTCCACAAACTCAGCATCAGACGACCAATGTGATGGACAGTCCTATTCCTCAGAGGAGGAAGTCAATGACCTGCATAGGGAACAATGGTGCTGCTTGAGGAGCTGCAAAAACCAGCTCATCCATGGCCCTGTAGAATGTTGGGAAATCACTTGCCGTGGCCCTGTACTGCTCCCAGTTAAAGGGTCCCAGAAGACTCAAAAGACCTGGGAGAATGGAGGGAGACTGCAGAGAGGGCAAGAGCTGGGCAGGATGGTCTTGAAAGAACGCGCCATCCCTGACAGGGCTGTGGACACCAGCGGGGGACCCCTCTACCATGGTGGGGGGTGCGCTGTCCAGACCCCACCTACTGCTCAACTATCCACAAGCTAGCAGGGGGAAACCCAAGGGAAGAAGACCCCTGGAAGGGAGACCAGAGCTCAGTGAGCCCAACAGGGTGGCCCCTGTCCCAAGCCAATGCAGGACTCTGTTCCCTGCAGGAGGAAGGGGTGCTCGGACCAACACTCTTACTCCGCACCACAGTGGTGGAGTCCACCTGGGCAGAGCGGGGCATCGACCAGCCCACTAATCCCCAGGAAAGGACCTGCCCCCTCAAGCGAGACCTCCCAATGGTGACTGATCTCAAGGATGGGGGAGAGAAAAACCAGCACCAGGGTTGGCCTCTGACTCCCCCAACTCCGTGATGGCAGCCAAAAAAGGCTCAGTGCCGAAATCTGCTTCCTCTTCAGAGATATGCCCTGAAGCAGCACTGTCTCCAAGGGTGGCAACGAAAACGGCACTGAGGCCCGCAGTGCCACCGACCTCAGCGCCATACCCAGACGCGGGCACAACCTCGATATCAACATCGGCCTCGATGTCAGAATCAACACCATCAATGGGGACAGCTCCCGAAACGGCGCCGACTGTGGCACCAACACGGAGGATGGCACTGTCGCAGACACCGCCCGTGGCATAGTCATCGGGCATGACACCACAAATGGTGTCATCGCCTGAGACGGCACTGGGGACAGCGCCGGAGTTCTCCAGGAAGGGGCGCCGCCGTGCACGGTGTCCAGTCCAAGTTCTCATCCCATAGAAGTCCTTGAATGGAATCTGTGGGGGCGACCACTCCAGAGAGCTAGGTTGCCAGTCCGGTCCTGAGTTGTGCTCTGAATCTGACGAAGAGACCACGTAAGACCCCAAGAGACGAAACCTCGATCACCTGGCTTCGCCCCGCACCTAGGGAGGTGTTGAAGGATCAGCGCATCAGAGTGTCGGCCCCGCCACCGACAACGGAATCGGTGTCAGGAGCTGGAAGTTGCACCTCTGAAGCCCCAAATGGACCACCATGTAGGCGGAGGCCTCGACAGAGGTCAACCGCCCCCAGGAACCTGCCTGGAGCGGTCAGCAGCTGACCTCCTGGAGAAAACCGACTGCTCCCCCAGGCACCTGGACTCAGCGGGATGCGAGTCCGCAGTGGCCTGCTCTCCCCTGCTGCGTGTAGCAGTGGGGGAGGCCTGAGGGACAGGCCCAAAGCTCTTGTCTTAGCAGCTCTCATGTGCCACTTGCCGCAGAATGTTAAGAGGTCGCGTCCCAACCACACCATGCGGAGTTCAAGGGTGCGGTAGTCCATACTGAAGCTAGTGTCACACCAGTCCATGTCGTGATTTGGCCCTAGACAAGTGAAGCACCGGTCATGCGGGTCCGTTATGGTGAACAGACTTCCACAGGGGCATGGAAAAGTCCCTGCCTTCGAACTTTTACACCCCGAACCCAACATGGAACCGATCTGACAACAGAAAATAGAACGAAAGCGAAGACTCGACACCGACAAACTTTTTCTATAGAAAATAAAAACGGAACTGAAAATGGTATTGAGTGACTCTGAGCAAGCAGAAACGGCAAATGGTAGATGATGCAGTTGATCATCTTCAGAAGTCGCCTCGACAGCGGGAACAGCAGAACTGAGGTAGTGGAGGGGACACTGGTTAGTGGCCAACCCGTGAGCGCCACGCAATGTGTCGGCTTCGAGGGTGGAGCTGTTCCTGTCGTCCCTCCTTCTACAGCAGACAAGCTTTCAAGCAAAAGCTTCTCACGGGATCCTGTGCCTTCGGCTGAAACCCACCAGTGATGAATGTGGAGACTGACACAGGGAAGATCTGGTGACTGCTTGAATAAAACCCTGTATGTGGCAGTCAGCAGAAGGACCCCCCCTCCATTTTTTTTGTAAACCCTGTGTCAGGGGCAAGGTGAGCTCCAAAGGGATAGACACTAAGAGAAAAACTACCCTTGGAGCTGGCAAGCACAAGAGCATGCCCTGAGGCACAGCAGAAGTACCCGGGTCTGAAGAGTCCAGGGAAAGAAGTCATTAACGCCACCCTAAGAAGAGGTGGTGGTGGGAAAGACTTATCTTTTTCGATATCCCCTCGGGGTGGAAGAGGCTTAAGGAGATTACCCTTAAACTGAGAACCTCTGGCATCAAATGGGTGCCAGTCAGAACACCACAGAGGATGCCAGAGATGGCATTAGGGACAGCGCAAACCTGTCCTAGATCTAGCATGGAACCCAACCCTATCGCTGGACCTGGCACCAGACCAACACAGTGCCAAGTCAAACACGGCACTAGCTCAAACATGGCACTGGCTAAATTACCGCACCTGCTCAACAGCTGGGCCCCTCGCCACACACTAGAGGCACCAAACAGGCACCAAGGTAGGAGGGAGAGAGAGAGAAACAAACTCTGGCATCAGGGAGACACTGATGAGCCAAACTGGCACTAGAACCAGGGCTAGGAAGTCACTGTGACAGGCCTAGAGGACCGAATTTGGCACCAACACCAGCCCCAGAGCACCAACTACCCGGCTGCACCGAGGTGCCCAGAGCAGTACCTGGCCAGTCCTACCAAGTGACACAAGGTAGGGGTGCGGCCAGCAGGGCAGGAGTCAGTGGTGCAGCCACCAGAAAGGGAAGAAGGCCGTTGCTGGAGGCAAACACTCTACCTGTCTTGAGGGGGCCTCTCTTGTGGGTTCAGTGCCACCAACCTACGAGGGCCAGGGACCGGACTCACCAGCAGCGACACCCCAGCCCAATGCTACACCCACTGCTCTGAGGAGCGGCCCAGGTAAGACTGCCCACAGTGGCACCCCTTAGCACTGTGGGGGTGGACTCCAGGCAAGAGGTCTCAATGTCCCGGCACCAAGGCCCACGGCAATGTGGACTGTGCCACAGGGCCACGGCACCAGGAACCGAGGGTCTTGTGGAAGACTTCCTGTAGGGCGACCTCAAGTGGTACCATTTCTTTCTCACCCTGAAAGGCAACAGAAAGAAATCGAGGCTGAGCGGCAACAAGAACCAGACCCATCTTTCATGCTCGGGTGGACTGTCCTTCCCCAGAGTGCAGGACTGCCCATGGTCAGAACCCTTCCCTCGTGGGAAAGTGGACTGGACATGGCACCCACTGCCAGAGCAGCCTACAGATCACAGTGCCAGGCCAAACACAGCACCTGGCCCAAAATGGCGGTGGGTTAAACACGGTGCTAGGCCCAACAAGGCACCAGGTCCAACACGGTACCGGGGCAAACATGGCGCCGGGCCAAATGCCTGGAAGGCCTCATACCGTGGTTCTGTATAAACACTGTGATGGGGCATAGTAAGGCTATAAATTCTAGCTTTAAACAACTAAAAACTAAAACGTACTAAAGAGGCTGTCATATACATGTGAAGTTCTGATTTCCAAACAGCGAGCGTTGTCGTTACTGAAGTGCACTCAACTGCGGGGGGAAAAAAGGAAATTAGGTGGTTGCAGGGCAGTGCCAAAGGTAAGCCTGGTGCCACAACTACCTCTACGACACCGCGTATATGCACTCGCCTCGCTCTGGCGCTGGCCTTCTTCAAAAGGTTTGGCTCCCGCGGGTTCTAGTGCTCCGTCTAAGACCCATTAATGTGAATAAATGGTGAAGATACATTCCGGAAGATGAGAGGGAGGCTATGAATTTTTTTTTCCAAGTTTTGGAAAAAACAAAGAAAAGGAAAATTTATTTATCTTTTATTTACTGAAATGTTTCACCAGGAAGGCATACTGAACAATAAGTTGCTTGTCTTCCGGTGCGACCGTGGGGTGAGGGGTACAACTGGATGAAGAATTAGACACACAGTTTACCATTTAATATATCCGAAAAATTAAACATTCACTTACATTTGTAACAAGACATAGGTTAAAAAATATCATAAATAATCACACAATTGCATTTGTGACATAACATACAGTTAAATATATCATACCCGTGGAATATGTATTTAATTACAAGTGGCATATCTAAGGAACATAGTACAGCAATTTAAATGTAACCTCGGAGCCAACTCCCTACAGGAATGGATCACAGTTAAGAAGCAGATAATTTAGCAATTATTGCATGAATGAGGTGCAGTGCGGAAACATCAAGGAGGGTAGAGGAGTAGACAGGGGAAACCAGTTTGGGGAAGGAGAGAATAATGACAGGGGGAACATTACCAGAGCAAAGTGAGCAAAAAATCAGTTGCGAGGGGCAAGCTAACACAGGGCTAGTACAATCTGGAAGCACCTCGGACCGAAATGGAAATTACGTACCTACCATCATTCTTGATCTTCTCTTGTATCCTCACCATTCATTACTGCTTGGCTGTAAGCTGGAGGCACGCACCCGCTACAGGAGGAGGAGTTTTTTTGGTGGGGAGAGGAGTCGGCGCCGATGGCGCTGCAGACTCCTTCTCCATCCCAGTTGTGTAAGCCAGAGAGGCGAAATAATGATAAGAAAAAAGGAGAGTGAGGCAAGAGAGCCGAGGGATAGGTAAAGGAAAGGATATAAACTGAAAAAGGAATAAGCCGAAAGAGAACAGGAAAGAGGAAAACCTACCCTATGGGACCGTAGGGCCCTACTCCTGGGGCGGCTCCAAGGGAGGAACAGATAAGGGGGAGAGAGAGAAGAAGGAAGAAGAAGAAGAGAGAGGGGGATGGTGGGAAGAGGAAGAAGTTCTGCCAAGTTGTGAGAATTTGCTTGAAGGCTCGTAAGCTCAGACCCAAGATGAGGGAGCAAGGATCCCATTTAGGAAAACTGGTGAAGAAGGTTCAACTGAACCTTTTGCACAGCTTGGTACACAAAAGGCAGACGCTCTGTACCTCCTGCCATCCTCAACCCCTTACACTCCAGCTGAGAGCTCACAGACTGCCAAGGCAGAAAATCTGTTCCGAAAGGAGAGCACCCAACTAGGAAGGGGAAGGAAGCCTGCTAGCACCCTATTACGTACTAACAAAGATGTGTGTGGGGAGGGGGGTTATTTGAAGCCCTACAGAGGGCACCCCTTTGTGGAAAAGGACAGAGTGGGAACTCAGTCTGACTTCCCGAAGGCAAGGCAAAATAGATCACCAGTTCAAGCCAATTGGAGTGCCAGGACAGCGTTTAACTAGAAGAGGCTGGCGAAAATACAGGTTACTCACCTGTAACAGGAGTTCTAGGAATGGTATATGTTGTTCATCCACACTGTCTGGCAGGTTCCTTGCCGCTTTAAATCTTGCCGGAAGGTCTTCAAGCTGGCTCCTCCCACCCACCCGGGTGGTAAAACTCTCGGCTCCGCCCCATGACGCCAGATCTGGCCCGCTGGAAGCTCGGTCCAGCGTCATGTAGGGAGTAAGGAGTCGGATGAACAACATATACCATCCCTAGAACTCCTGTTACAGGTGAGTAACCTGTATTTCTAGGGACATGGATATGTTCATCCACACTGTCTGGCAGACTCCTAGCAGTTCTCCGGGAGGAGGGAGGCAAGGCGCACACCCCTACTTAGGAATAAAGACTGGAGAACCGAGGCCCCAAAACCAGCATCCCGGCATGACTCAAGGTCGATGTGGTAATGGGTAATGAAGGTGTGTACTGACTTCCAGGTAGCAGCCCTGCAGATTTCCTGGATAGGGACATCCCTGGAAGCAGCCACCGATGCAGCAGTATGGCGGGTAGAATGAGCTCTTATCCCTCTGGGAGGCTCCATGCCCGCCAACTTGTAGCAGAGATCTATGCAGGAGGTGACCCACCTGCTTATTGTCCGCTATTGCAGGTCTGCCAGGTGCGGCTTCAGCGTAGGTGACAAACAGCTGGCGTAACCTCTTCCCGACTTCACGCGGCGCCCTTATAATAAGTGAGCTCTTCTAGGGTCCAAAGTATGGAGCCTGTATTCGGCCTTCGAGGTGTGAGTGGGGTAGAACACCGGCAGAGTCAACACCTGGTTAAGGTGAAACTCCGACACCACCTTCGGAAGGAATTTTGGGTGGGGGCGCAGGACAACCTTGTCCCTGTGGAAGACCAGGTAAGAAGACTCGATGCAGAGCGCCTGGAGTTCTCCCATCCTTCTGGCTGACGTGATAGCCACCAAGAAGGCGGTCTTCCACGACAGGTGAGAGAGTTCACACCTGTGCATTGGTTCGAATGGCTTGCCCATGAGCTTTGCCAGTACCAGCAGTAAATCCCACGGAGGTGGAGGTTCTCGCGACCGAGGGAAATGTGATCAAGCCTTTGAAAAGCGCAGACCACCTTCTCCTGCACCACCGACTGCTCCCCGGCCCGCGCCCGGTAAACAGAGATGGCTGCCAGGTGCACCTTTAGGGTCGTCGACCTAAGCCCTTGACTAGAAAGAGACCATAAATAGTCCAAAATGCTTGCCAAGGAACAAGAGGAAGGGTCCAAGCCCTTACCCGGACACCAAATGGAAAACCTCTTCCATTTGAAGGCATAGCATTTCCTGGTCGACTCCTTACGGGACGCCTCAACAACATTGAGGACCTCATCGGAAAGACCCAAGGCCTGGAACTCTAGCCGCTCAGGAACCAAGCCGTCAGGTGCAGGGATTGAAGGTCCGGGCGAGCTGGAAGCTGCCTCGGGAGCCTAGAGCTGAGGCTGAGGAGATCTGGGTATCAGAACTGGCGGGGCCAGTCTGGGGCTATCAGAATCACCTGCGCCTTGTCCCTCCTTGTCTTGAGAAGCACCTTGAGAATCAAGGGAAATGGGGGAAAGGCGTAAAAGAGGCCCTGGGTCCACAGCCTCGAGAAGGCATCCATCTGCAGTGAGCCCTGCTGAGGGGGGCGGTCATGAAACAGCCTCAGCTTCGCATTCTCCCTGGAGGCAAACAGGTCCACCTGAGGTGTGCCCCAGTGGGAGAACAGATCTTGTACTACCTCCGGCAGGAGAGACCACTCGTGAGATGCAGCCCCTATCCGGCTCAGGGCATCGGCCAGGGTGTTGGAGGCTCCTGCCACATGAATGGCTAGGAGATCCGCCCCAGGCTGCGCCACGAGTGACCAAATGCGGAGAGCTCCTTGCATAGAAGCATGGAGCGCGGCCCGCCCCTGGGCGTTCAGGTAGTACATGGTTGTGGTATTGTCCGCCTGACTCGGACCACTTGACCCCGGAAAACGGAGCAAAGGCGGTGAGAGCTAGGCGGACCGCCCAGAGCTCCAGCAGGTTGATGTGGCATCGGGACTCCCGCGGGGACCAGAGGCCGTGCACTCGGTGTTCCCCCAGATGGGCACCCCAACCCATCAGAGAGGCATCGGTCGACAGAGAGACCGGCGCGCTCGGTCGGACAAACGGGATGCCCTCCTGCAGATGGGATGGAACGGTCCACCACTGGAGAGCGTTCCACATCTCCTGGGTCACTATCACTAGCTGGTCCAATGGATCGCAGCGCCAGGACCACCGGCTGGCCAGTCCCCACTGAAGGGTGATGTAGCGTGCCCAACGGACCACGCTGGTACAGGCCGCCATGAGACCCAGGAGGCGCAGGAAGTCCCGGGCAGGGCGCGATTGCCCAACCAGAAATGACTGGGCAAAGGAGGTAAGAACCTTGGCCCTGTCCACCAGGAGCCGTGTTCTGGCTCGAAGAGAGTCAAGCTCTGCCCCGATAAACAGAAACACTTGCTTCGGCTCGAGTTCCGACTTGGCCTCGTTGATGAGAAGGCCGACTTGAGAGCAAACCTGGAGGGCCAGATCTCTGGACAGCTCCACCTCCCGTCTGGAGGGGGCTGCTATCAGCTAATCGTCCAGGTAAGGGTACACCCGACCCCTCGGCGCCGCAGGGAATGCTGTCACCACTGCCATGCATTTGGTGAAGACCCTGGAGCTGGAGATGTCAAGGGCATGGCTGAACTCAAGAGGGATCCCTCCGCCGAAAGCAGAGGAATCTCCGATGTGACGGACGGATAGGGACGTGAAAGAACGCTGCCCTGTAGGTCCAGGAGAGCAGAACCACACGCCGTGTTCCAGAGATGGTATTATCTGCGCCAGAGTGACCATTCTGAAGGTCCGAGACCTTAGGAACTTGTTCAGGTCGGTAGGTCGAGAATGGGGGGCGCCAGCCCCGTCTGCTCGAACCAGGAAATACCTGGACACAAACCTCGGGTCTAAAGGGGGTCCTCTACCTCCGTGATCACCTCCTTTTGGAGGAGGAGAGCGATGTCGGCTCGACGAGCCACCAGTGAGGCTGCGGACCCCGAGGTGCGACGGCTCTAAAGGGCGGGGCCTGCTCGAATTCTAGAGGTAGGCCTTTTCCCACCACCTCCAGTACCCACCCGTCCGTGGTAACAGCGGACCAGGCGGAAAGGAAGTGTCTGAGCCTGCCTCTCCGGGGGAACCAGGTGAGGTGACAGGGATGGGGGCGACACCCCAGCCCGGCCACTGGGCAGGCTTGGAGGAGGGACCAGCCGAGGGACCTCCTGGCCTTTACTCCCCTGCTTCCTGTTGGATGGTGTACTGGCTTGGTTTGGGATGCCAAGCCGGGAGCCTGCTGGCCCTGACGCTGTTGGGCCGGGCGCGCTGGTGCAGAAGGACGAAAGGGCTTAGGCTGTGGCTTGCGGCCTTTGTCCTTCTGAGCGGAAGAGACCGAGTCCAAGGTAGCATTGGACTTCTCGATCCTCTGCAGGTGACCTTCCACCCCAGGGCCGAAGAGGTCAGTCCCCAAAAAGGGAACATCCGCCAACTTGTGCTGGGTATCCGAGGTAAAGGTGGATATCCTCAGCCAAGCCCGACGACGCATAGCCACTGCGGCCGCCACAGACCTGGCACATGAGTCCCCGATGTCTAAAGCAGTCTGGAGCTGCTGTTTGGCCACTGCCCTGCCCTGGTCCCGCACCTGCCTGACCGTAGTCTGCAGATCCGCGGGAAGATGAGGGACAACCTCATCCAGGGAGCCCAACAGGGCGGAGAAAAATGTGCCATGAGGACGGCCGAACTGGCCTGACGAAGGCCGAGAGAGGACGCAGCATAGACTTTTCGCCCGGCATAATCCAATTTCTTGGATTCCTCGCCGAGGTTTGTCCATCCCCTGCTCTCGCACGCCGAAAACGCTGTCAGTAACCAACCCTCGGCCAAGGGTGTTCAAAACCGACAGGGAACCGGTAGGGACTGCGATACTTCCCGGCCGAAGGCGCAGGGCAGGAAGCAGGACGCTGCCAAAGTTCCGCCGGACTCCACTATGGCTTCGCCACCGGAAAGGCCTCCGAGGGAGAATCTCGGTCCAGAATTCCATGAGGGATACCTGGCCCGTTTAGAAACGGGTTCGAGCTTCATCCCAGTGGACTCCGAGATGAGCCAAGCAACCCTAAGAAGGACGAAGGGCTATCGACCACTGACTGCCCTCCCGAGGATTCCAAGTCCATGCGCTTGGAGAAGAGGGAGGAACCATCATCGGACTCGGAAGAGTCCTCAAAGAGCTGCCTCGGGCCTGAGGGTGACAGACAGCCTATGGGGCAAACCCAAGGCCGACCGAGAATTTTTGGTCGGAGCCCCAACTAATGGCTGTGGAGGCGGAGGTTCCACCAGAATCGGTGGGGCAGCTGGAACTGGCCGAACAACCGGCCTGGGAACAGGCTCCTCGGCTACAATGAGGGGTTGTTTCGCCGGCCCGTGACAGCCACTTAATGGCCGGAAGACGACTGGGTCGGCTTATTCCTGGTCAAAAGGAGCTGTTGCCACATGAGTTCTTCGCACTGACGCAACTTGGCGCCAAGCCTCCTCGTCCGAGGAAGAGAAAGAGCGGCGCCAGCTTGCCACGGTGCCAGACCGGACTGCCTATGGCGGGCGGGACGTGGACCGCTGAGGATGTCCGAGACCGAGAGTCTCGACTCAGGCCGAGGAAGGCAAGGAGAAGTGTCGAAATCGGCACTCCTCGGCTCGGACGATCCCACCGGCAGGCTCCGGAACCGAGGCACAGACGAGCCGACGGGATCCTCAACTCCCCAATCGGGAAACCGGGAGAGGGATTCTCAGCTTCTCCAGCCGACAACCCGCCTAACGGTCGAAAATTCACTCGCGCCGACGGAGTTCGTCAACTGGCTTGACGGGACACCGTGAAGCCAGTGGTCGGAGCTGAGGGGTCACCGGCCGACTCGTCGGCAGGGCAGAGGATTCTTCCCGCCCAAAAGCGCCGACGAGAGACTTACTTTTGTTCTTTTGGACCTGGAAAAGGTCCAAGAAGTTGGACCCTCACCTTTCGTCGAGAGGGTCAGACAAAGCTCCTTAAAAGAAGCCGAGCACGAGGTACTGAGAGAGAGCCGGACAAATGCCGCAGTTGAGGTAGAAGCGCCCGCTACGCCGCCTTCTTCGAGGGGCGCATCATCTGCTCGAGCTGATCCGCTGAGCCGCCGCGGACACCGCCAACCGGCCTCTTTAGATTTCATCGGTGGAATTCTTTTCTCGGGGCGCCCCAGTTGTAATCTGGCAGCACGGTCTTCAAGGATGTAGGCCGAAAAAGAAGAGCACAAGTCGCAGGCCTGCGGGTCGTGCTCAAGGCCCAGGCAGTAGACGCACGTGAAGTGCGGATCCATCCTAGACATCTTCTGCCTGCAAGGGCACCTCTGGAAACTGGGAGTCGATTTGTCCATCGCAGCCGCGAGGAGAAGACCACCAAAGTCTTTTTAGCAAAAACTTTTTGATTTCGAACTTTCAAAGAATTAGGAACCAGTCTTAAACGCAGAGCGTTAAGGACGGAACCTGAGCTTCCAAGCGGTAAGGAAGATCTGGCGTCATGGGGCAGAGCCGAGAGTTTTACCACCCGGGTGAGTGGGAGGAGCCAGCCTGAAGACCTTCCGGCAAGATTTAAAGCGGCAAGGAACCTGCCAGACAGTGTGGATGAACAACATATCCATGTCCCTAGAAACAGTAGATTCAGACATGCCAGAGGGCACCTAGAAAAAGGAATCGAACCATTTAAGAACAGTTTCTTTAACTGTGAACTGAACAACATGGCTTAAGAAGGAGCCAAGAGGTCACCCTCAGGGGCAATCAGAAAGGGTTCCCTCCGGAAAGAGATAAATTCTACTCGTTCCCCATTCTTTCTCAATTAAATGGATCCATTCTGAGAGAATAACAGAAGGCTCAAAAAATGTTTATTTATTTTTAAATTTAGGCTTTAAGGCCATGAAAAGGAGGGAGAAAGAACGAGCAGGGAGGAGAGACGCCGAAGAAGGAGGCCCGTGAGGGAAAGGTGGGCAGGTATCAATAATGAATGGTGACGATACAAGAGAAGATCAAGAATTACGGTAGGTACATAATTTCCATATCTTTCCTTGTCAATCTTCACCATTCATTACTGCTTAGGTAAGTACCAAGCCCCTCTGAAGGGGCACTAGGAAAACCCTAAGGGAACAACACCCTCAGCCCCCTGTTGGTAAAAAAACAGAAGGAAGAGACCCTGGCCTTACAAGACAGGAAGCCTAAGGCCGAGGAGACTGAGGCAGCCCCTATAGAAGCCTCCTAGCCCTGGTGGAAAAAAGGCGGGTCACTCGGAAGGTGGAGCGCATCACCCTAAGCTGGGCCAGGGGTGACAATCTTGATAGACGAAGCCATGCCATCCGCCTAATGCAGATCGCTGTTCCCGCAAGCCTGGAAGCCGGCGTCGTAGGATGCCCTTGCTTGGTGCCTTGCCAGTTCCAGGCCTATAGCGGAGAGGGCCACAGCTTGTCTGGATTGCTCCATATCAGGCATTAATGCTAGAAGTTAAGAGAGCATCGACCATAAGTTCCTGTTGTAGGCAGCACGGTGAGCCTGATGTGATGCAATGCACAAATTCGCACAAGAAGAACAGGTTACTCACCTATAACAGTAGTTCTAGGAGTGGTATAAGTTGTTCATCCACACTCTCTGGCATGTCCTTTTCCCCTTTAAATCTGGCTGGAAAGTCTTCAAGCTGTCTCCTCCCACACACCTGGGTGGTAAATACCTCGGCTCCGCCCCATGACGCCAGATCTTAGCCCGCTGGAAGCAAGGTGCTGCACCTAAAGCCGGGGAGGTCGGGTTGGTGCATGTGGATGAACAACATACATCACTCCTAGAACTACTGCTACAGGTGAGTAACCTGTTCTAGGAACGTGGATATGTTGTTCATCCACACTCTCTGGCAGACTCCAAGCAGTTCTCCGGGAGGAGGGAGGCAAGGCGGACACCCCCTACTTAGGAAACAGAGATTGGAAAACCGAGGCCCCAAAACCAGCATCCCGGCGTGACTCAAGGTCAATGTGGTAGTGGGTGATGAAGGTGTTGGCTGACTTCCAGGTAGCAGCCCGACTGATCTCCTGGATAGGGATGTCCCTGGAAGCAGCCACCGATGCAGCCGTATGGCAGGTAGAATAAGCTCTGGGAGGCTCCTTGCCCGCTAACTCATAGCACAGACCTATGCATGATGTAATCCATCTAACAATGGTCCATTTTGCTGCAGGTCTGCCAGAAGCGGCTTCAGCATAGGTGACAAACAGCTGGTGAACCTCTCCCCGAATTTCCACCGTCCTCTCCTTATAATAGGGGAGAGCACGTCTGAGTCCAGAGTATGAAGCCTGTACTCAGCGTCTGAGGTGTAGTTAGGGTAGTATACCAGCAGAGTCAACACCTGGTTAAGGTGAAACTCTGACACGACCTTCTCGAAGGAACTTCGGGGGGGGCACAGGACAACTTTGTCCCTGTGAAAGACAAGATAAGGGAGTCCACCAAAAGCGCCTGAGCCCCCTATCCTTCTGGCTGACGTGATAGCCACCAGGAAGGCAGTCTTCCACGACAAGTGTGAGAGCTCACACTTGTGCATGGGTTCGAATGGCTTGCCCATGAGCTTTGCCAAAACCAGCAAGAGATCCCATGGAGGTGGATGTTCATGCACCGGAGGGGATATGTGATCCAGGCCTTTGTAAAAGCGCCCGACCACTATCTCCTGTGCCAATGTCGGCTGACCGGCCTGCGCCTGGTAAGCAGAGATGGCTGCCAGGTGCACCCAAAGGGTCGATGACCGCAGACCCCCTTTGGAGAGAGACCAAAGGTAGTCGAGAATGTTAGCCACAGAACAGAACAAGGGGTCCAGACTCTTACCCTGACACCAAATGGAAAACCTTTTCCATTTGAAGGCATAACATTTCCTGATCAATTCCTTAAGAGATGCCTCCACCACGGTGTAGACATCCTCGGAAAGACCCAGAGCCTGGAACTCTAGCTGATCAGGTACCAGGCTGTGAGGTGCAGGGACTGAAGGTCCGGATGGAATACCTTCCCCTGGTTCAATGATATCAGGTCCGGGCGTGTACAAAGTCGCTCCGGGGCCCTGCAGCTGAGGCTGAGGAGATCTGGATACCAGAACTGGCGAGGCCAACCTGGGGCTACCAGAATCACCTTCGCCTTGTCCCTCCTCACCTTGCATAGCACCTTGTGGATCAAGGGAAATGGAGGGAAGGTGTAGAGGAGACCTGGGATCCATGGCCTCGAGAAGGCATCCCCCTGCAGCGAGCCCTGCTGAGGGGGACGGGCATGGTACAGTCTCAGCTTGGTGTTCTCCCTGGAAGCAAACAGGTCCATCAATTGTTTACCCCGATGGGAGAACAGATTGTAAGCTACCTCTGGATGGAGAAACCACTCATGGGATGTCTGGCCTAAGCAGCTGAGAGCATACGCCAGTTGGTTCGAAACTCCTGCCATATGGATGGCAAGGAGATCTGCCTCCAACTGGCTGACGAGTGTCCAGATTCGGAGTGCCTCCTTACATAGCAGACAGAAGTGTGTGCCGCCCTGTTTGTTGAGGAAGTACATGGTCGTGGTATTGTCCGTCTGGACTTGAACCACTTGACCCCGGAGCTGAGGTGCGAAAGCTGACAGGGCCAGTCTGACTGCTCTGAGCTCCAACAGGTTGATGTGGTATCGGGACTCCTCGGGGGTCCAGAACCCGTGACCTCTGTTGTCCCCCATGTGGGCTCCCCAGCCCATGAGAGAGAGGCATCGGTAGTCAGGACGACTGTCGGCTCAGGGCGTACAAACGGGATTCCTTCCTGCAATCGGACTGGGACGGTCCACCATTGGAGAGTGTCCCACATCTTCTGGGTTACAGTGATCAGCTGGTCGAAGTGACCATATCGCTGAGTCCACTGGGCGGCCAGCTCCCACTGGAGGGGCGCATGTGCCATCTGGCCCAACGGACCACCGAGGTGCACGCTGCCATGTAGCCCAGAAGGCGCAGAAAGTCCCGGGCAGGGCGCAAGTGCACAACCAGAAATGATTAGGCAAAGGAGGACAGAACCTCCGCACTGTCCGCCGGGAGCCGAGCTCTGGCTTGACAAGAGTCGAGCTCTGCCCCGATAAAGCCCATCACCCGACTGAGAGAGCACAAGTTCCGACTTGGCCTCGTTGATGAGGAGGCCGAGTTGGGAGCAGATTCGGAGGGCCAGATCTCTGGACCTCTCCACCTCCTGAAGGGAGGAACCCGCCAAGAGCCAGTCATTGAGATAGGGGTATATTCGAACTCCTCGACGCCGAAGATGTGCTGCCACCACTGCAATGCACTTGGTGAAGAGCCGAGGAGCCGATGACAGGCCGAACGGCATGGCTCGGAACTCGTACAGGGTCCCTTCGACCCTGAAGCGGAGGAACCGCTGGTGGGATGGACGGATTGGGACATGTAAGAACGCGTGCTGCAGATCCAGTGAACAGAACCACGTTTCGCTCCAGAGATGGTATGATCTGGTTCAGAGTTAACATCCGGAAGGTGCGAGACCTGAGATACTGATTCAGGTCGTGGATGTCTAGGATGCGGCACCAACCTCCCGTTCACTTGGGCAACAGGAAGTACCTGGACATGAAGCCTGGGTCTGTAGGAGGATCCGGCACTAGAGCTACCACCTCCTTGCGGCGGAACTGAGCAATGTCGTACCGAAGGGCCAACTGAGTGCAAGCTGAGATCCTTTCCTCCTGAGGGGCACGGGCTCGGCTGGGAGGGTACTGCTCGAATTCTAGAGGCAGTCCCTGGCCGACCACTTCCAGAACCCACCTGTCCGAAGTGATACCGGACCAGGCAGAAAGAAAGTGGTGGAGCCGGCCCCCCATGGGAGGACCCAGAGCTGGCGTGACGGGTGTAGGGGTGGCAACCCCTGACCTGTCACTGAGCGGGCTTAGAGGAGGAGGAGGCTCCTGGACCGGCACCTCGGCCTCCTTTAGGGGGCTGTTGAGGACCCTGCTTGGGCCTGGGGCGCCAAGCTTGAGCTTGCTGTTGCTGCTGGTTTCCTTGATTGGAGGGCTGCCTAACCGCAGGGGAAGAGTGCAGAAAGGGCTTCTTCTTGCGCTTCTGCTGGTTCTTGCCCGAAGAACCCTTTGCAAAGGTAGCATCCGAGGTGGCACTGGACTGCTCTATTCGCTGGAGGTGACCTGCCACTCCCGGACCGAAGAGGTCGGAGCCTAGGAAGGGCATGTCAGCTAACTTGTGCTGAGTATCCGCCGGAAAGGAGGATAACTTCAGCCAGCCCTGTGCCGAGTGGTCACTGCGGCTGCTAAGGAGCGGGCACAGGAGTCTCCAATGTCCAGGGCCGTCTGGAGCTGCTGTTTTGCAACAGCACGGCCCTGGTCATGGACTTGCTTCACCGTGGTCTGCATGTCCGCTGAGAGATGAGGGAGGACTTCACCTAGTGACCCCAAGAGGGCATGAGAGAAGTGTGCCATGATCACAGCCAAGCTGGCCTGACGAAGGCCCAAGGATGAGGCCGCATAAACCTTCTGGGCAGAATGATCCATATTCTTGGACTCCTTGTCCAGAGGGCGGTCAGTGTTAGCTGAGCTACCCAGGCGTCTAAACACAGAAGCAGTCACAAGGCTCTCAGACGAGGGATGCTCTGTGAACCCTGCCAGGGACCCCATGGGTACCGTATACTTGTAGGCCATGCGGGCAGATGGAGCTAGGCAGGAGGCAGGGCGCGCCATAGCTCAGGGCCGCCAACAATGGCTCGCCACTGGAAAAGCTCCTCCATCGTATCCCCCTCTTGAGGATATCCGTGAGGGGGTATTCCGCCTTCTTTTGGATAGGCTCCAAGGGCATTCCAGTCGATTTGGAAATCAGGCGGAGGATGACCTGAAAAGAGGAAGGACCTTCCTCCAAGCCTGCCACTGATGACTCATCATCCCCTGGATGCAAGTGCAGACCAGTGGCATCAGAGTCCGAAGAGTCTGGATATAAAGGTCTCCCACCTATGTCTCCCTCGATATGCTGAGAGCGATCGGGGACAACAGTAATGGAAAAACAATGGGGAAGGCCGGTGTCTGTCCGGCCCACTTTCGAGGGAGCCCCTCCCTGAGGCTGCTCAGGTGGTGGTTCCACTAATATCGGTGGGGAGCCGGAAACAGGTCAAGCTGGAATGCGTACCAGCCCTACGGGTGGGGCAACCGAGGCCTTCGGTTCCGGAGGGGTTGGCGTCAGCCTAAGAGGCTGAGGCCAACTAATGGCCGGTGTTGCTGGCGGAGCCGGCTTTTGACCAGTCAGAATCAGCTGTTGCCACATGAGATCCTCATAACGTCGACGGAGCTTCCGTCGAAGTCTCTCCTCATCCGAGGAGGATGAGAATCGGTGGTGACGCCTCTTCCTGGAGTGCTTGTGACCTTTCTTCGGTTTTTCGACCGAAGGGGTCCTGTCCTCGATCGAGAGCGACGTGGTCGGCTTGTTCGATCGGGAAAATCCGGAGTTGGAGAGAACCGAGTTTCCGGCACTTTTCCCTCGATCGGGACACCCGAAGGCTGGGTCTCCTCGTCGGGGAAGGAAAGGATAGGTGTCCTTTCCAAGGAGTCGTCGACGACAAAGGCTCAATTGGGACAAGAGATATCTCGGCCGGTTCAGCTGCTTCCTCGGCTTCGGTGCCTTGGCCTTTGACGGAAGATCCGAGAAGCCGGTGGCAGAAGAAGAGATCTCGACCGAGGTCGAGACCACAAGTTCCTGACAGTCGGACCTCTCTCGGTTCCAGGAACGACTCCTTCGGGATGAAGACAACTTGGGGTCCTTGTCCCTCTTCCTAGGGTGGGAGGAGTGCGAGCCCGAGGGCGCCTCACCCCTGGTGGGGAGAGACTGGCACAACTCCCGAAAGGACACAGTAAAGGTAGAGCCAAGGTTGAGAGGCATGAAAAACCTTCCGCTGGCCAAAGCTTGAGCAGCTTCCTCTTCGAAAGCCGCCATCTGATCGAGCTGCTCGGCGGATCCCAGGGCCACAGAAACTGCCCACTTTGCCTCCTTTGATTTCACCAGTGGATTGCGAAGCTCTGGTCTCCCCAATTTTAGGCGTGCCTTGTGGTCATCCAGGACGTTGGGATGGAAGGCCAGACAGATGGTGCAAGAGGTGGTGTCATGCACGACACCTAAGCAGTAGACACACGAGGG
This sequence comes from Neoceratodus forsteri, assembly GCA_016271365.2. Taxonomy (NCBI): domain Eukaryota; kingdom Metazoa; phylum Chordata; order Ceratodontiformes; family Ceratodontidae; genus Neoceratodus; species Neoceratodus forsteri. The sequence continues at coordinate 1,406,239,495 of CM057450.1, forward strand.
GTGGGGATTGGTATGTGACATTTTCTGTCTGCAGGGACACCAGCGAAATCCGGGGGACAATTTGTCCTCCATATTCGATGCGCTCGGATCGGAATCGTAAACTCTAATGAGTTTTAGAGAAGGCGTTTGCGGTGAAAACCGTCGTTGAGAATCCAGGGCCTACGAACTGCTGAAGTAGCATGAGGGAACCTAAATCTTCAAGCGGAAAGGAAGATCTGATGTCATGGGGCGGAGCAGAGGTATTTACCACCCGGGTGGGTGGGAGGAGCCAGCTTGAAGACTTTCTGGCCAGATTTAAAGTGGAAAGGGACATGCTAGAGAGTGTGGATGAACAACACATCCACGCTCCTAGAGGAAGAGAACACTCTTCGCCCCCACCGGTCAAATTGTAGGGAATCCAAGTCCGGTGGATGGTCGTGCGCCAGGCAGCGCCCAGAAGATGTCTCTAGGAACTCCAATCCCAAGGGTGGGTTGGGGAGTGTACCTACAGACTTAGATGGGGCACGATACCTCCTCCTGTAGTCTGCTGGGGCTGGGAAAGGAATGGCTGGAGACTGCCAGGTGTGGATAGATGCCTCCTGGAAAGGGATAGGTCAGGATGGCACCACCAGATGCTGGGCACTGAATTCACCAAGGAATTCATGTGTCTCCCACTTGGTATTGTCTTGTCTGACAAAGGAGATACAGAGATCCCCAACCATCCTCGATAGGAAGTGCTGATATTCTGTGAAATCAGCGTCTGATGAGAGGTGAGCAGAGGGTACCTCTCCCTCTGAGGAAGGAGTCGAGGAGGATGAGGAACTTGAATGCCTAGAGGACTCCTGCGGCGGTGGGGAGAGGCGAAAAACCCACTCATGCATATATCTAACATATGACGGGAAGGTCTCCACAGTGCCTCTGAACATCTCCCCGGATAACAGGCCCGTAGGACCGACATGGTCTGGAAGAGAGGGGGGCAGCTGTAGAGGAATGGGAGAGGGGCACTTATGAGGAGGCAACTGTCCTCTGCTAAGGCTCTGAAATCCAGGGAATGGAGCCCAAGCTGGTGGGGTCCCGAATATCAAACCAGGTCACAGAACGGAACCCTGGGGATGTGAACTCCGGAAGAGCCTGGAAGGGGACTCTCCCCTACGACACACCTGGGGCTGCATGGATCCAGAAGGGCAACTCACAGCAACGCCACCGGAGAGGTCCCTCGAGCCTAAGAGGGAGAGGTAGGGCTCGGTGCTACAGCTCCTCCCCACACCCTGAGGGGTGGCAGGAGGAACCAAGCGCCCCTCACCCTGGCCCCTCAGACTCTGAGGACGCCCTCCTCCTCGACCCCAGTGACAGGTTCAGTCGATCCTGAGGCCTCCCAAGGGGGGCCCCGAAAACAGAACCTTTAGTCCACCCTGAGAGGGCGCAGCAGCACCAGAAACGGCAGCTGCCACAGCCCCCTCTGAGGGGACAGTCCACTCCCCAAGCTGCCCTCCCCTATGGACCCCAGGCCACTCCCAGACTGGGAGTCTTCAGAGAATGACTGCTTTGTTGACTCAGGAATGGGAGTGCTGGGCCACCTGACACTGCTTTCCACAGAAGACTCTGATTCCGAAGAATCGGGGAGCCGGGCCGGGTCCACCTCTGAGTCATCCGCTTCCGAGGAAGAGTCGACCAGGAGAACCTCGATGCTGGCCACCCCAAGAGTCCCCTGAGAAATGGCGCCGGTGTCACCCGTGATGCCGTCCGCTCCCGGCGCACCACTCGCGGATCCAGAGCCCGGCCCCGACCCAACCACGGCTCTGGCCAAGTCCCCAGCCTTGCCAACGGCACCAGAACTCAACACGGCGCCGCTCATGGAGTTGACCAAACACACGGTGCCATAAACCAAACTAGCGCCACCCCGATCACCGGCACAGATCCAAGATGGCACCAGAGGGTGGCGTCAAGGGTCCACCAATGCTGGACCAAGCAACCGTGGCCGCTGAAGAGAGCGAACACTGCCGAAAGCGGTCTCATCGCGCCCGGGAGGGACCCACGGCGTTCCTCAGACACTGCGAAAGAGGACTCCTCCTCGGCAAGGCTTGAAGATGAGGGGACCTCCTCCTCACCAGACCGTATAGGCCTGGGAGGGGACCCGGAGGAAGGGTCTAGAGACCTGGCCTGGAAGGCCCAAGAATGACACCGTCCTCCAAAAGCTGGCAGAGCCTTGCCGATTTTTGAATGCGCGGACTTCGAGAACACGGCGGTCCATTGAGAAACAGGTGTCGCATCTGTTCTTATCGTGGTTAGGTCCCAGGCACCGAAGGCAGATATCATGTTGGTCCGTAACGGGCAAATGCCGGCCACAGGAGCACAGACGTATGGGGGCACAGTCCGCTTTCGACTTACGTTTAGCTTCCGAACCAGACATGATGCGAAATTAACTTATAAACAGTAAAGCTGTCAAAATAAAGAAAAGGAACGGTCTTACCGGGAAATCGAACTGGGACAGAGTAGAAGGTTCGTAATGAAGTTTAGGCTTTATGGCGTAATACTGACAACTCGCACAGCAGGTGTTGCCTCGATGGCAGGAGAAACAGAACTGGGATGGAGAAGAAGTTCACGACGCCCAGCGACCACCCCTCACACACCATGGTAGCATCGCCTAAAAAGTGGCCGCGGCAACTCCTCCATAAAAAAAAAAAAAAAAAACTTCCGTGGCGGGTGCACGACTCGGCGACACCCAAGCAGTAATGAATGGTGAAGACTGACAAGGGAAGATCAAAAAGTTCAAGTTGAAAAAATTACTCACCTTAGTAATTGTGTTTCTTCTAATGGAGTCTTGCTGTATTCTGACAATTGCAATTAGCTCCAGCCTTTGAACTGCCCCGGAGAGTATAGGGTTAAATTTCTATGCAGGGCATAGAACGTTGAGCTCGAGCTCGGTTGAAGACTCTGTCTGCAGTACTTTGAATCCAAACTGTCAGATTCTTACGAGCTCAAAACTCACTGACCTATCAGAATGTGGAAATTGTAAAATTTCTACTAGCCAACTAGCAACTAATGGTCTAGGTTCCCAAAGGAAGACTCGAGTCAGGAAACCCAACAATCAAACAAAAACCAGGTAATAAAGCATAACAAATTCTTAATAACCAAACTAAAGCACCCAACAGGAAGTGTGCTGAAGACATCCCTTGGGTGCAACACTGCACCTGCCCACCCACTTCCCAAAACAGGTTCTGAGAGAGGAGGCAGAGGGGGAGGTCAGAATACAGCAAGACTCCATTAGAAGAAACACAATTACTAAGGTTGAGTAATTTTTTCTTCAAACAACATGAAGTCTTGCTGTATTCTGACAATTGCAGACTACCAAGCAGTACCTCCAAGGAGGAGGGACAGAACCTACTTTGGGAATAGGCTCTGAAGCACTGCTTCGCCAAATCTAGCATCACTCTGAGCCTGGATATTCAGGGAGTAATGCTTGGTGAAGGTATGAACTGTTTTCCAGGTGGCTGCTTGGCAAATTTCTAACAAGCGAATATCCCTGGCTGCAGCCAGAGATGCAGCTGTACCTCTAGTGGAATGAGCCCTCAGGCCTGAGGGAGGAATTTTTCACAGTTTCTCATAGCAGAATTGGATACAGGACACAATCCACCTGGCAACAGTTCTCTTGGTGGCAGGTTTGCCCTTACCTACTTCCCCATAACTGAGGAACAACTGGAGGGAGTCAAACCTGTGACCCTTTGCACATTCTATGTAGTAACTAAGGGCTCTTTTAACATCTAACCTGTGTAACCTTCGCTCTCCTGAGGAAGCATGATCAGTGAAGAACACTGGGAAAGACATGGATTGGTTCAAGTGGAAATCAGAAACCACTTTGGGTAGGACCCTCCTATTGGTTCTAAGGACCACCTGGTCCCTATGGAATGAGATGAAGTCTGGTTCAACTGACAGAGCTTGCAATTCACTGATACGTCTGGCAGAGGTTATAGCAACCAAAAAAGGAAAATTACGTACCTACCGTAATTCTTGATCTTCTTGGACGAGTCTCCACCACTCATTCACACTAGTGGGATTAGCGCCGGAGGCACTAAGACCCATCGGGAGCAAACTTTTTGCTGGAGGTCGGCGCGAGAGCAGGCCCCATGAGAACGCGCGCAAGCAGTGGCTCGAAAGGTAATGACCATCTCGGCGACGACCTCCAACCGCCTCAGTACCTTTTTTACCAAGAGGTGCAGCGCAACTAACGTGAAAGAGTAAACCTAACATTAAAAACGGACATAAGATAGTCCGTATGACCCGTGTAAGAAGGGTCAGCAAAGAAGTCCTCATGGCCTAAAGATTTGAGGGAGTGAAGACCAATACAGCGGTGAGCTCGGGGATGGAGGTGGGCGTGTGAATGAGTGGAGACTCGTCCAAGAAGATCAAGAATTACGTCAGGCAGTAATTTTCCTATCTTCCTGACATAAGTCTCCACCACTCATTCACACTAGTGGAGAGTACCAAGCTGATAATCCCCCAAAAGGGCGCAGGAGAGCCAGAGCTCACGTTGCCTAAGATAGAAGCCCATTAAGGACAGTTCTGCCGAATGCGGAATGTCGCCTAGCATGAACATCCAGTGCATAGTGCGCTTAACGAAGGTATGCACTGAGCTCCAGGTTGGCGTTGCATATATCTGCAATTGGAACATTGCGTAATTTCCGCTTAGGGATGCCGCTGATCACTCCCTAGTAGAGTGAGCGACACTCTACCTTCTAATTTAACTTGAGCCATGGAATAGCAATGACGAAGGCATGCCACTAACCATGAAGAGATGCATCTAATAGCGACAGGTTGACCCAGCCGGGTGTCGCTGAAAGAAAGCGAACAGTTGCTGAGTCTTAGAACATCCTTGGTTCTATCTAAATAGAACCGCAAGGCTCTCTTAACATCCAAGGAATGAAGAGTCGCTCTCTTCATTTCGGAAATTAGCGAAGTAAGCGGGAAGTACCAGAGGTTGGTTTAGATGGAATTCTGACACAACCTTGGGAAGAAATTTAGGATGAGTACGGAGAACTACCTTGTCTTTATGGAATACAGTAATGGAGGAGTCCGTAACCAGGCATGTATTCTCAGAGACCCTGCGGGCTGAGGTAATGGCCACCAGGAAGGCAGTCTTCCAGGTAAGAAATTTTAGCTCACAGGTAGCTAAGGGTTCGAAGGCTTCGAGTGAGCATGTCCAGCACCAGGTTAATGTCCCAGGCTGCAACTGGACGCTTAACAGGGGTCTGGTGGAGAATCCCTTTAAGAAATCTCTTCACCATAGGTAACTGAGCCAGAGTTAAGGAAGAAACCGCTCATGGAACGCTGAGATGGCACTAAGGTGAACTTTAACTGTGGAGTACTGAAGACCTAAGTTTGACAGGTCCAAAAGATACTCCAGAACCTTGCCAGGATGACAGGAAAGGGATTCCAAGAGGATTTTGCACACCAGAGAGAAAAACGCTTCCATTTGAAGCGTGACGTTTTGGTGGCTGGCTTCGAGCAGCCAGAAGGATGTCTGAGACTCTGAGAGACATTGAACCGATTCACTTCTATCTCTTCAGGAGCCAAGCATGAAGGTGAAGTGATTTCAGGTTGGATGGACCAACGAACCCTGAGTCAAAAGACTGATTTGCAAAGGAAGTGGTCTCGGAGAGGCTGCCAACATACTGTTGAGTAGAGGAAACCATAGTTGCCGAGGCCAGGAAGGAGCAATGAGAATCATCTTGGTCCCGAGACTCGAACTTGAGGAGTACTCTCTGGATTAGAGGAAGCGGTGGAAAGGCGTAAAGGAAGCGTTTTGTCCACCGCAGCCTGAACGCATCCTGACAGAAAATGCCAGGCCCTGGATTTCTGGAGCAGAAGAGAGGCAGTTTTTGCGTTGAGTGGGGATGCAAAAGGTCCAGGTCTGGAGTCCCCACTCTTTGAACAGGGACCGAGCTACGGCTGGATCGAGAGACCACTCGTGAGGGTCTGCCTCCGCTCTGCTGAGGTGATCTGCTAGGTCGCTTTGTATACCTGGCAGATAAACCGCTTGAATCAGAGACTTGTGCTCCAAGCACCACTCCCACACCCTCATTGCTTCCTGCAAAGGGGATAAGAATGAGCACCGCCTTTGCTTGTTGATGTAATACATCACTGCTTTGTTGTCCGCTTGAAGGAGAATGTTCTTGTGACAAAGGACATCCTTCAGAGCTCGGATTGCATAGAGGACGCTCTCATCTCCAGGACATTTATGTGGAGATGAGTTTGAACTGAGTCCATACACCTTGAGTGTGGAGGAGAGACAGTGAGCTCCCCATCCCATTAGCGTGAGCGCCTGTGGTGATGGAGATCTGATGATCCGGGAAGCAAGGGAATCCTTCCAGGAGATTGCTCTCTTGAGACCACCAGGTGAGAGACCTTCGAAAGGGCTCCGTCACCTTGATGGGATAAGACTGGGGGTGAGAGGTCGGGGACCACTGAGTGGAGAGCATCCACTGGGTGGTTCTCATGTGCAGTCGGGCCAGAAGGACAGTGAAGACCGAGGACGCATGAGACCCAACATGCGTGTGCATCGAGAGAGCTGTAACGATTGGTTCTCCCTGATGTAACGGGCCATTCGAAGGATGTCGAGTCTTCTGTCCTCTGGAAGGAAAGCCTTCGCTGAAGAGGTGTCTAGAAGCGTCCCTATGAAAAGGAGCCTCTGGGAGGGTTGCAGTTGAGATTTTTTCAAATTCAGCAGAACTCCCATGGACGTGAGAAGACGAGAAGTCGTTTGCACGGCTTCCAAAGTCCCTTGGCCGGAAGGGCTTGCTAGAAGCCAATCGTCCAGGTAGGGAAACACTCGGAGTCTGACTTTCCTGAGATGCGCCGCGAGAACTGCACAACACTTTGTAAAAACTCGCGGCGCCGAGGATAGCCCAAAGGGCAGGACTCTGAACTGATAATGCTGACCCAAAGCTACAAACCTGAGGAACTTGCGGTGGGTCGGTGGACGGGATATGCTGGTAGCATCCTGCATATCCAGAGAGGCCAGCCAGTCGTGCTGATGCAGCAAGGGTAACAGGGTACCTAGAGAAATCATCTTGAATTTCTCCCTGGGGAGGAATTTGTTTAACTTTCTGAGGTCTAGAATGGGGCGCATCCCCCCAGATTTCTTTGGAACCAGAAAGTAATGGGAGTAGAACCCTGTGTTTCGCAGATGCGGGGCACAGTTCTATTGCCTGTTGTTCAGAAGGCCCTGATCTCCCGGTGAGGAGGTCTGACTGAGAGGCCGACAACCTGGGTTGTCGTCTGGGAGGACAATCGGGGTTTCCAAGAAATTGAGAGAATAACCCTCGCGAATTATCTGAAGGACCCATTTGTCCGAAGTTATGGACTTCCACTGGTTGTAGAAGTACATAAGACGACCTCCCACCGGAGGAGAAAGTTCCACCTCGGGCAGAGTGGATGGAACTTGGGCCAACGACTCATAAGGTAGCGCTGGGAGCTTTAGGCCCCTGCGCTTTCGCGTCTCTTTTTGAGGTTGGGCAGGTTGGCTTTTATGGAAGCTTCCCTGCCTCTGCCTCAAAGGACTGGCGACTATGAAACTGACGTCTGATTCACATGCCCCGAGAGGGGCAGGCGGAGGTCTGGCCAACTTAATGGCCGATCTAGTCTTCTGAGTGGCCTCTAAGGCTTGCTCCACCTGAGGGCCAAAAGAAAGGAGCCATCAAGGCAGCGCCATCACCTGCTGCTGAGCATCATTAGGTAAGCCAAAGTACGCAGCCAGGAATGGCGCGAGTACAAATCTGACTGCTGAGCGAGAAGCAGTGTCGAAAGCGTCCATGGCGGTTTGACCTGTTGGTTATTGACTCAATACCTCTAATAACGGTCAGAAGAAGCTCTGACTTGGAATCCAATCTGGAAGAGCTTCAACCATTCTTTTCATAGAGTGCCACAGGATATACTCATACTGAGAAAAATAGCCTTGATAACTGGCAATACACACACTTAGAGTGGAGGCAGCAAAGACTCTTACCTAATGTATCAATCTTACGAGACTCTTTGTTAATAGGTCGAGCTGTAATAGTTTGAGGAAGAACGACCTTGTCATTCTCTGCCAGGACTACAATAGGATCCGCAAAGGCTTGGGATGCCAAAATGGGACGATCCTTGGGAGCTGAACACTTCTTATCAATGGATTTAGCCACTGAGGGAATAAGAGCAGGATTATTCCATACCATTTGAGACAGCGTCTCGAAGGAAGGCTGGATCGGAGGAGTCAAATCCGTAGGGATCTCCGAAGCATGAAGATACTGGAGTCTTAATATCTTCCCAGGATCGATGTCTGTAGTCTGGAGAGAAAGAGGGATCCCAGGTTCTTCAACAGAGACTTAAAGGACAGGTCTCGACCACAGGCTCTGTAGCAAAGAAAGATCCTGTTTCTCCACTTCATCACCCAACCGAAGGTCTGGGTCAGGCTCAAGATCATCTCCTGATGGTCAGAAAGGACTGTTTGGACAGGAAAGAGTGAAAAGTGGAGAGAGAAGAATAGCAGAAAAACAGGAGAGGTCCCAAGGGCTGCCGGCGAGGGCAAAAGCGGGCTGAAGACTGGCACCGAGGAGCGCTGCACGCGCCCGAAGAGCCTGTGCCCCGCAGCGCCCAGGCGGCGCCATCCACAACGCCAACACAGCGCTGGCAGCCACGACCGCTGCAGACGCGCCGCCGGACAACGCCGCGATCGCGCGCGCGCCCATCCAACGGCACCACCGGCGCCCGCGAGACCTTGGCGCTTGGCAGACGGACGTTCCTAGGGCCAGCGACATCGGCAGCCGACAAGTACAACAGACCCTGCAGAAGGCGACGGAAGAGCCCCAGGAACCTGGAAAGCTAGAGAAGGAAAAAACCAGGAGATAAGGGCATCGGTGAGCCCCTGCCGCAGCATGAGGGGAAACACCTAAGCAGAGTCGCTGGCACCGAAGGCGCCACCCAGCGACTCAGAAAGGTCCAACCGCCTTACCTGATCGCCGGAGGGGCCCGAGGGCCCGAGGGCAACCGCCGAGCCAGGCAGAAGAACCAACCTCCCGAGCCCATTGTCCATAAGAGCGCCCACTGATGAAACTGCTCATCTCGAGTCCTACCTATAGGCGGGAGAGGCTCGATGTCGAGGCGATGACTTACGGAAGTTGCGGCGACTCCGAAGAAGGAGACCGGCAACTGCTTAGCGATAACCGGCGTCGGCGTGCAGACATACCAGAAGGCGACCTCAGTGATCCTTCTCTTTTGGACCGTAGGCCGAAGAAGGCTCGAGGCGAACGGTGCCGAGAATGCGACCGTTATTTTATGCGGCGGGGGACCGCCCATCCCCGGCATCGGACTGACCGTTGTCGGAACCCCGCTGAGGAGAAGGAGGCTGACGGACCCAGCCCGCTGACTGAACTATTCATACCAAGTCTCCCTACGATCACCTGACCTGCTCATGGTCGACTCAGTCCAGTAGGCTGAGACTTCAAGTAAATTGAAATATTAGAAAATTTAACGTAAATAAAATTAAAGTGATACTACTTATCGTGATAAAGTTACAAAAACAAACTGAAAACTATCGCTAGTTTAGTTTGACTCCCGACAATGACGTCGTCACTGAGCGCGCTTTTCGGCGGTGAAAAAAGGAACTAAGGGCGGTTGGAGGGCGCGTCGCGAGATGGTCATTACCGCCGAGTCATTAAGCCGCCACGCGCCGCCTCCTCGCTACCGACCCTCCAGCAAAAAGTGAGCCCTCGATGGGTCTTGTGCTCCGGCGCTAATCCCGCTAGTGTGAATGAGTGGTGGAGACTTATGTCCAGGAAGATCACAGTTTTCCAAGTCAAGTATTTGAGCTCTGCTGAGGACACAGGCTCATAAGGAAGTTGCATAAGCTGAGCAATGCAGACATTCAAATCCCAGGCAGGAGCAGGATCCCTAAAAGGAGGATTTGTATGAAGCAATCCTTTGAAAAATTTACAAAATACAGAATGAGATGACCGAGAGGAAGGTTTTCCCACTGACAGAAAAGCAGAAACAGCTGACAAATGTACCTTGAGAGTAGCTGGTCTGAGGCCTAGACCATTAAGATGAACCATATAATCCAGAACTGTAGACAATTCAGCAGTGTCTGGGGATATATGCTTCCTGGAACACCAAATGCTGAATCTTTTCCATTTGGAGTTGTAAGTTTTTCTGGTGGTAGGCTTTCGACGGGCTTTGAGAATGTTCAGAACCCCTTGGGACAGATGCAAATCTGCATATTCTAACTCTTCAAGAGCCATGCCTTGAGATTGAGGGACCGAAGATTGGGGTACCAAATCCTCCTCTGAGATGAGGTTAACAGATTGTACTTCATGGGGAGAGACAGGGGAAGATGGATTGCTAGGGACAGTAGCAGGGGATACCATAGCTGCCTGGTCCAGTCTGGAGCAATCAGAATTAGTTTGCAGGATCGTGACCTCATTTTGACCAGCACTTTGAACAACAGAGGAAAAGGAGGGGAGGAAGAGAGGAATTTCCCTTCCTAGTTCAGAACCAGAGCATCCAGAGGGCCTGAGCCCATTACTGGAGGTCTGCAACAAAATAGAGGAAGTTGGTGATTGTCCGGGGCTGCAAAGAGATCCATCTCTGGAGTGCCCCACCTGGAAAAAAATCACTAGCACCAGGGGATCCAGAGACCATTCATGATGGCCCTGGGAGATTCTGCTCAGTGCATCTATCATCACATTGTACTTTCCCGGAAGGTGGACTGCAACTAAGGATGTCTGCAGAGAGTAAGCCAGAGACCACAGTTTCATGGCTTCTGTGGACCGAGTGCCTCCCTGCTTGTTGATGTACCACATGGTGGTGGTGTCTGTCCTGACCTGTACCACCTTGTTCTGCACTGACTGAGGGAAGGCTTGCAGAGCCAGGAACACTGCCCTGAGCTCCAAAAGATTGATATGCAGGAGAGACTCTTGATGGGACCACTGTCCCCGGGCTGTGAGAGCCCCAAGATGGGCTCCTCACCCCAACAGAGAAGCATCTGTGGTAAGGACCACAGTGTGGGGCTGACTGACGAAAGGAACCCCTTGCCTGAGATTGTCCTGATCCTACCACCACTGGAGTGCCTGGATCAGAGTCTGAGTCACTGGAACCAGTTTGGTAAGAGGATCCTTCTTTTGGGACCAGAAGGATCTTAGATGGAACTGAATGTCCCTCATTTGAAACCTGGCTCCTTGGACCACTGCTGTAGAAGCTCCCATGTGACCCAGAAGCTGAAGGAAATGCCTTGCTGGTCGAGAGACCAGAAGGCGGAAAGAGGAGGCCAGCTCTGAAATGGCTGTAACCCTCTGCATGGGAAGAAAAGCTCTTGCCTTGGCTGTATCCAGCTCTGCTCCTATAAAAGTGAGAAGCTTTACAGGTTCAAGAACTGACTTGGAAAGGTTGAGAAGAAACCCCAAGGAAGTGAGCACTTACTGGGTCACTTGGAGGTCTGACTTGACTTGGTCTTGGGACTGTCCCACAATGAGCCAGTCATCCAGATATGGGAACACTTCAATCTTCCTCCTTCTTAAAAAGGCCACCACTACTGCCAGGCACTTTGTGAACACCCTTGGAGCTGATGTTAGGCTAAAGGGCATTGCTCTGAACTGATAATGGCCTGAAGGTAATTCGAATCTGAGATACTTTCTGTGGGAGCACCTGATGGGAATGTGAAAATAGGCATCCTTGAGGTCCAGGGAGGCTAGCCAGTCCCCTGGCCTTAGAGAGGGAAGAATTATTCCCAGAGTCACCATTTTTAACTTTGGTTTTAACAGATGCTTGTTCAGATATCTTAAATCCAGGATGGGTCACCACTCCCCTGTCTTTTTTGGGGTAAGGAAGTACCTGGAGTACAGACCTTTGCCCCTGTGTAGGTAAGGCACCTTCTCTATGGCCCTTGGAGCCAACAGAGATGAAACCTCTGCTTGCAATGCAAGGGATTCGGAGGTGCTTGCAGGTGGAAAAGATCCGGGCCCCAGCTTTTGAAATCAGTCCCAGGCTTACCACTTCCAGGACCCATTTGTCTGAAGTAACAGACATCCAGTCCTGGTCAAAGTAAACCTGTGGAGCATTGGTGGTATAGTGGTGAGCACAGCTGCCTTCCAAGCAGTTGACCCGGGTTCGATTCCCGGCCAATGCAGGGGTATGTTTGCAGTGTCAGTGGCTCAGTAGGTAGCACACTCGCCTCTGAGGCCGGGAGATCAGAGGGCTGTGGGTTCAGTTCCCACATCTGGCACTTGGGTTAATATCCCAGTACTGACACTGTAATGCAGCATGAGAGGGGTGCTGCATTTCTGAGGTGCCGTCTCTCGGATGAGACGTTAAACCGAGGTCCTATCTGCCTGGATTGGTGGTAGTTCAGGTGGATGTTAAAGATCCCACGGCACTTATCGAAAAGAGTAGGGGAATTTCCCCGGTGTCCTGGCCAAATTTCCCTCATTCACTAAAAATACCACCAACAGCTTAATCTGGTTCAAGGTCAGTTGGCATTCATCTGTATCCCCCTCCCCCGGGTCGTGCCTGAAAATAGGCAGGATTTGTCTACTGCACTTACCCGGTCAACAAAAGCTAAATAAAAAAAAAATAAAAAGCCAGCCTGCCTACTACTGGCATGGGGGAGTCGACCCGGGCTGACACCTCAGGGTGTCTGCTTGGCAGGAGCCTTAGGCTGAGGGGTGGATGCAGCCCTGCTCATCCCCCTTCTGCCTCCCCCTCTAAAGAACCCCCTCTGGGAAAAAGGAGAAGAGGCCTGTGCTTGGTAGAAAGGCCTGTGAAAAGGCCTGCCCCTGGCTTGCTGCCTTTGAGGAGTTGCCTGCCTTTCCTTGGCCTGTGCACTCCTGTAAGTGGTCCTGTATTTGTCCATTTTCTTCATGTACTTCTCTGTCTGCTCCCCAAACAATTACCCACCAGAGGGAAATCCATGGCCTTAGCTTGGGTATCCTGTGAAAGGCTAGTACATCTGAGCCAAGCCATTCTCCGAACAGCCACAAATGTAGCCATGACTCTTGACGACACATCATTGGAGTCCACAGCAGCATGAAACTGAACCTTGGATGCCTTGATACCATCAGCAGCCACCCTCTCCAGCTCCTTGGCCAGCTGGGGGGAAGCCTGCTTAGCCAGTGCCAGTACAGTGTCCCATCTGGACTTCTGGTACCTGGCTGTATAGGCCATATAATTAGCCTGCCTGAGTCCCAAAGAGGATGTCATGTGCAGTTTCTTTGCCATGGCATCCAACTTCCTGGAGTCTTTATCTGGAGAGTGTGAAGCCAAGGGAATGCCTGCCCTGTCACAGGCTGCAGCCTGCACTACCCCAACATGGCTGCATTGCTGGTACAGAAATTCCGTATCCGAGCCTGACAGAGTATACCTCTTGTCCATCCTTCTGTCTACAGGAGGTATAGAGTTAGGAGACTTTAGAATGTTCCGAGTCTGCTTCATAAAAGACTTATGAAGGGGAATAGACAGTCTCTTAGACTCTGGGATATCCATCATTTCAACGAAGTCAGGCTCTTCTTGGTCCTGCACAGCCTCCTCCATAGGAAGCTGGAGGATTTCTGCCACTTCCTTGTAAAACAGAAAGTGGGAAGGGGACTCAGAGAGCCTAGGAGGGGAAACACCAGAAGATCTGTCTGGGGAGATGTCCGGTTTTATAGGCACATACAGAATTTCTAAGCACTCATCATCATAATCCTCACATTGTTCACAGTCCCCCTCCTCAAAATCCGGTTCATAAAAATCTTCAGGGGAATAATCCTGAACTGGAGGAACTGACCGAACCGAACCCCTTCCAACTGGGACCGGATCGGTCAGAACCGGGCGAAGCGATTCCACAATCCGAATCGCTCGGGCAATTTCTTCCGCGGTCGGAACATGGAGTTCTGGATCTGAACTGGCAGATTTTTCCTTTCTTTTCCTTTTTGTAGGAACTGACCCCTCATGATCAGCTGTCCTCTTGCCTGAAGAAGTATTGCCCTGGTCAGAGGGCACTCCTTCTGGTTCGGTGGTAACCAAACCGGGCTGGCCTTCCAGGTTAGCGGATTTCTCGGTCTCCTTCTCCCTAAGTCTACCTAATCTCTTATCCAGGGTAGACTTGGGAAAATTCTTACATATTTGGCAGTCTGAATCGAGGTGGTCAAACCCCAGACAGTAAACACAGGTGGTGTGGGGATCGGCCTTAGCAAAGACCTCCCCACACTTACTGCAGTGTTGAAACCCAGTGGGCCCGTCTTTTTTTCTTGGGTTTCTCAGACATGGTCAACCTAACCAAACTTACCCTTTTTTCGGCAACCACCAGGCAGGACTCTCTTACTGGTTTCTAACCGTGTTACAGGTGTTTGAAAAAACCGCTAAAAACACGTTTTTTTTTTTAAACCGATAAGAACCGGTAACCACACACTAAAATGGCTAAATCAAAAGACCTAAAAGATCGGTTCAGCCGAACCGATCGGGACTTTTACAATTTCCACAATCCAAAAACACTATCTAACTACTTACTGTACCGCAGACAGAGTGAACTGAATCGCAGCAAAATAATTCGGAAAACCGAGACTTTAACCGACACTTTGACCGAGTCTTTGAACCGAAAACAGGAGAAATCTCTGGAGCGACTGTTCAGTGAAGCAGAGCAAAGAATCTGACGGTTTGGATTCAAAGTACTGCAGACAGAGTCTTCAACCGAGCTCGAGCTCAACGTTCTATACCCTGCAGAGAAATTTAACCCTATACTCTCCGGGGCAGTTCAAAGGCTGGAGCTAACTGCAATTGTCAGAATACAGCAAGACTTCATGTTGTTTGAAATTAGCTCAAATTAACTAATTCCTTTGTTTAAGTGCAAGGGGGTAGAGAGGGGGCAGGAGGGAGGTGGGGTAAGGGATAGGGTAGGGAAGGACGAGTCATACTTGGAACTGGCTCCTTCAGAGTGTGGAGATCGCTGCCAGTGGTGGAATAAGGCGAGGACTTAGAATAAGGGGCAGGAGCAGGCAAGGACAAATTGGGTAGAGACAGTAGAGGGGATGGTAAAGGGAAGGAGGCGGAGGGGAAGGAGAAACTTGCCTAAGACTAGGCCTCTTCAGGATGCTGAGAACCCTGCCAGTTGGCAGAGTCAGGCGAGGACGAGTTAGGTAGAAAGGACGGAGGGGGGAAGGAAGGAAGTAATTTCCCAGTGCTGGAACCCCTCCAGGATGCTGAGAACCCTACCAGGGGGCAGAACTAGGTGAGGACATGTTGGGAAGAGAGAAAAGAAAGGAGGGAAGAGGAGGGAAAGAAGAAGCTTACTTAAGACTAGGACACTCTAGGATGCTGAGAACCTTGCCAGAGCACAGAATCAGGCAAGGACTAGTTGGGTAGAAAGGAGAGAGGGAGAGAAAAGTAACTGCCCAGTGATGGGCTGCTCCAGGATGCAGAGAACCATGCCAGGGGATAGAATTAGGCAAGGACAAGTTGGGCAGAAGGAAATAGGGCGGAGAGAAGAGGAAAGGAAAAAAAAGGAGGGAGGGAAGAAACTTACCTGAGAGTAGACATTGCCTGGGTGCTAAGAATCCCGACAGGAACAGATTTAGGCAAGGACAAGTTGGATAGAAAGGAGAGAGGGGAGAAGGAGGAGGAGGAGGCTTGCCCAGTGCTAGACCCTCCAGGATGCTGAGAACCCTGCCAGAGGTCAAAACTAAGCAGGGGCAAGTTGGTAATGGAAGAAGGTTAGGAGTAAGAGTGAGGGGGTAAGCGGTGAAGGGATAGGAGGGTGTGGGGGGGAAGGAAGGTTTAATAGGAGATATGAGTCATGGAAAGAAGCAGAGGTATAGGAGGATGGTTAAGGAGGGTTAAAGCAGGAGCAGTTAGATGACAGAAAGTTGTGCAAGGCAGAGGCAAGGGAGTAGGAGGAGTGTTATATTTGGGGGCGGGGAGTTCCAGATTTACGGAAACGATGGGTGAAGCCTGACTGATCAATGAGAGTGGTTCGATGGGGACCAACAAAGTGCGAGTGTCAGAGGATTTGAAGGAGTGGGGGGAGAGTAAACATGAGAGGTTGGAGGGAAGTTCTCCTAACCAAAATTTCGAAGTGAGTTTGACACAAAGAGTGAGGCGCCTGTTGGCAAGCAGGGGAAGGGACAGGGCATGGTAGAGGTCACAGTGATGTGTGCGTGATGGAGCATCAAGGGCAAAATGACAGAAGGAGTTAAAGAGAGTGTCCAATCTGGTTAGGGAGGAGGTGGGAGTGGCACCATAGACTACATCACAGTAGTTGAAAATGGAGAGGATCATCTTCTGGACTAGTTCACGCCACGCTGTAGGAAGGATGCAACTACGATTCCTGAATAAGGCACCAAGCTTAGGGCGCAGTTTTTTCAGGATGGCGTCAATGTGGCCAGAGAAGCTGAGGTGTTGGTCCAACCAAACCCCAAGATATCTGAATGAGGAGGTGTCCTCTAGGATTGTCCCATCAAGGGTATGGAAAGAAGGTAAAGGGTGGAGCCTAGAGAAGAAAAATATGAAAATTACATACCATAATACATACAGCCCAGAACCACTGGGAGAAGGCTAGAAAAACCTCACCTATGGAGCTAGGGAAAAAAAAGACTGCAAGGGAAGCCAGAGAGAGGATAGAAAGAAAGAGGCAGAGAGGAAAAGAGGGTCAGCTGCCCAGACACCTGGTTCATACTGAGCAGGGTATGGTGGGTGGGCGTGTGAATAAGTGGTGAGGATATTCTGGAAGATCAACAATTATGGTGAGCAGGTCATTTTCATACTCTCCAAGAATATATCTTCACTACTTATTCACACTTCTGGGTCAGAGTACCAAGCTTGCCACCCAAAAGGGTATTGCTGGCTGTCAGGTGTTTGGCAGTTGAAATTCAATGCAAGGAAGTGCAAGATAATGCATATGGGGCACAAAAACCCTGGCACAATATATCAGTTGGGGGATGAGGATATAGCATGCACCAAGCAGGAAAGGGATCTTGGGGTTATCATCTCTGATGACCTCAAGGTAGGGAAACAGTGTGACAAGGCAGCAGGTAAAGCAAATAGGATGCTGGGATGCATAGGCAGGGGCATCACCAGCAGGAAAAGGGAGGTCATAATTCCACTATACAAGACACTAGTGAGGCCCCACCTGAGTACACTGTACAGTTCGGAGACCTTACCTACGTAAGGACATAGACAGGGTAGAGAAGGTTCAGAGGAGGGCAACAAAGATGGTGCATGGATTGCATCACAAGTCCTATGAGGACAGGTTGAAGGAACTGAACATGTACTCCTGGAGGAGAGGAGGAGAGGGGATATGATAGAGACATACAAGTATCTTACAGGAGGAACAGGGTGCAGAAATACACTATTTTAAGCTAAAAGATGTTCCAGGACTAGAGGCATGGGAAGAAGTTGGAGGATGACGATTCAGAGAAACGCGAGGAAGAATTTCTTCACAGAACGGGTGGTGGACAAGTGGAACACCCTGCCAGAGGAAGTGGTGGGGGCTGAAACAATCACGGGATTTAAGAATGCATGGGATAGACATAAAGGAATTCTGGAGGTCAGGGGTAAGGGGCAACAGACTTCTTGGAAAACATAAACTGAACTTACAAGCTCAAATGGGCAGACTGGGTGGACCATAGGCCCTTATCTGCCGACACTGTCTATGTATCTATATATCTATGTAACCTGAGGGAAATGGTTATTCAAACAACATGAAGTCTTGCTGTATTCTGACTATTGCAGTTAGGTCCTGCCTTTCAACTGCCCAGGAGAACAAAGAGTTAACTTTCCATGGCTAGCATGGAACGTTCAGCGCGAGCTCGGTTGAAGTCCCTGTCTGCTGTTGTTTAAACTCCAACAGTCAGATTCTTTACTCCGCCTCACCGAACAGTCGCTCCGGAGATTTCTCCTCTGCTTGGTTCAAAAAAAGTCGGTTAAAGTGTCATTTTTCGCTTGGTTTCTACCGAATTTCTGCTACCGAATCTGTCGGTTTAAGTCTCTGTCTGTGGTACCGTGGGTACTAGATAGGTTTTATATATTAGTTTCTGTGTGGAACTTGTAAATTTGGGATTGGTTCGGTTTGAACCGATCAGATTGGTCTTACAAAAAGTTTTGAATTTATTAAGAGTGTGGTAACTGGGCCATATCGGTTCTAAAAAAAAAAAAAAAACCTGATTTAATTACGTTTTTTTCCAAGACCCGTAACACGGTCAGGAACTGATAGGGCTGTCTTGCCTGACGGATTGCCGAAAAAAGGGTATGTTTTCGATAGGATTGGCCATGTCTGAGAAACCCATGAAAAAAAATGGGCCCACTGGGTTTCAACACTGCAGTGTGTGTGGGGAAGCCTTTGCTAAGGCTGATCCCCACACCACTTGTGTTTATTGTCTGGGGTTTGACCACCTCGATTCAGACTGCCAAATTTGTAAAAGTTTTCCCAAAGCTACCCTGGATAAGAGATTAGGTAGACTGAGGGAAAGGGAGGCTGAGAAGTCCGCTGACCCGGATGGCCAGCCCGGTTCGGTTCCGACCGAACCAGAAGGAGTGCCTCTGACCAGGCGAACTTCTTCGGCAAAAGGAGAGCCGATTCTGAGGAGTCGGTTCCGTTAAAAGAAAGAGAAGAGAAAATCATCCGTTCGGATCCACAAGTTCTTTCTCCGACCGCTGATGAAATAGCCAAAGTGATAAGGATAGTTCAATCGCTAACTTCGTTCCGCTGAACCGGCACCATCTGGCAGGGGCTCGTTCGGTCGGTTCCCCCAGTTCCGGATTATACTTTAGAAGAATTTTATGAACCGGAGGAGGAGGAGGGAGAGTATGAGGATAATGATGATGATGGTGATTATGAAAGTCTGGATGTGCCTATTGACCCGGACATCTCCCCAGACAGACCTTCAGGTGTTTCTCCTCCTAGGCTTTCCGAGTCCCCTTCCCACTTTATGTTTTACAAGAAAGTGGCTGAAACCCTCCAGCTTCCAATGGAAGAAGCAGCAGGGGATCAGGAGGAGCCTGATTTTCTTGAAATGATGGACATCCCAGAGTCCAGGAGACTGTCTATTCCCCTTCATAAATCTTTAGGGAAACAGACATTTAAAATTCTAAAGACTCCTAACTCCATACCTCCTGTGGACAGACGAATGGATAAGAGGTACACCCTTTCAGGCTCAGACACGGATTTCCTTTCTCAGCAATGCAGCCATGTTGGGGTTTTGCAGGCTGCTGCCTGTGATAATGCAAATATTCCCTTGGCATCACACCCCCCAGATAAGGACCCCAGGAGGATTGATACCATGGCAAAGAAGCAGTACATGGCAGCATCTTTGGGACTCAGGCAGGCTAACTATATTGCCTACACAGCTAGATACCAGAAGTCCAGGTGGGACACTGTGCTGGCTCTGGCTAAACAGGCCCCTGACCAGCTTGCCAAGGAGCTGGAGCAGGTGGCTGTGGATGGGATTGAGGCATCCAAGGTGCAATTTCATGCTGCTGTAGACTCCAATGATGTTTCATCTAGAGTCATGGCTACATCTGTGGCCCTTCGGAGGATGGCTTGGCTCAGATGTACTAGCCTATCACAGGATACCCAGACTAAGGCCATGGATTTCCCTGTCATTGATAATTCTCTGTTTGGGGAGCAGACAGAGAATTACATGAAAAAGATGGAGTACAGGACCACCTACAGGAGTGCTCAGGCCAAAGAAAGGCAAGCCACTCCTCAGAGGCAGCATTCCAGGGGCAGGGGCAGGCCCTGTCAAATGCCTTTTTACCAAGCCCAGGCCTCCTCTTCTGCTTATGCTCAGAGGGGGTTCTTCAGAGGGAGAGGCAGATAGGGAATGAGCAGGCCTGCTTCAACCCCTCAGCCTAAAGCCCCTGATGGGTCTGCCCAAGCAGACACCCTGATGGGTCTGCCCGGGCCGATTTTCCAATACCTGTAGTGGGGCAGGCTGGCTTACTTTGTCCAGGACTGGAAGTCTCTGACATCAGACAAGTGGGTCCTGGAAGTAGTAAGTCAGGGACTGGTTCTCAGCTTCAAAAAATTTCTCAAGATGAGAACCAGATCCTTTCCACCTGCAAATCCATCATCGACCCTTGCCCTAGAGGCAGAGGTTTCTTCCCTCCTGGCTCTCAGAGCCATGGAAAGGGTTCCTACCCTACACAGAGGCAAAGGATTGTACTCCAGGTACTTCCTAACCCCCAAAAAGGCAAGAGAATGGCGGCCCATCCTGGATCTAAGGTATCTGAACAAGCACCTTTTAAAACCAAAGTTCAAAATGGTGACTCTGGGAATAATTCTGCCCTCTCTAAGGCCAGGGACTGGCTAGCCTCCCTGGACCTCAAAGATGCCTATTTTCACATTCCCATCAGGTGCTCCCACAGAAAGTACCTCAGGTTCGAGTTGCCCTCAGGCCACTATCAATTCAGAGCAATGCCCTTGGCCTAACATCAGCCCCAAGGGTGTTCACAAAGTGCCTGGCAGTAGTAGCTGCTTTCCTAAGGAGAAAAAAGATCTCCATCTTTCCATACTTGGACGACTGGCTCATAGTGGGTCAGTCTCCAGACCAAGTCAAGTCACATCTGCAAATAACTCAGCAAGTGCTCACTTCCTTAGGATTCCTCCTCAACCTTCCAAAGTCAGTTCTCGAGCCAGTGCAGCTCCTCACCTTTATAGGGACCGAGCTGGATACAATAAGGGCAAGAGCCTTCCTTCCCCTGGACAGGGCAAGGACCCTTATGGAACTGGCCTCTTCATTCACCCTTCAGGTGTCTCAACCAGCAAGGCATTTCCTACAGCTCCTGGGCCACATGGCAGCCTCTACAGCAGTGGTCCAGGGGGCAAGATTTCAGATGAGGGACATTCAGTTCCACTTAAGAGCCTTCTGGTCCCAAAGAAAGGATTCCCTTACCAAACTAGTCCCAGTGACTCGAACCCTGATCCAGGCTTTGCAACGGTGGCAGGATCAGGACAATTTGAGACAGGGAGTTCCTTTTGTCATTCAGTGATACTCACCATAGATGCCTCCCTGCTGGGCTGGGGAGCCCACTTGGAGGATCTTACCACCCAAGGGCTGTGGTCACCTCAAGAATCTCTGCTTCACATCAATCTCTTGGAACTCAGAGCAGTGTTTCTGGCACTGCAAGTCTTTTCCAAATCTGTACAGAACAAGGTGGTCCAGATCAGAACAGACAATACCACCACAATGTGATACATCAACAAGCAAGGAGGCACTGGTTACGGCCTTGTGCACAGAAGCAATGAAATTGTGGTCTCTGGCCTATTCCTGCAAACCTCTCTGATAGCAGTTCACCTCCCAGGAAGGACAATGTCCTAGCAGATGCTCTCAGCAGGATATCCCAGGGCCATCACGAATGGACCCTAGATCCCCTAGTTTTGAAAGTGATTTTCTCGAGATGGGGCACTCCACAGATAGATCTTTTTGCAGCCCCAGACAATCACCAACTTCCTCTCTTTTGTTGCAGACCCCCAGTCTTGGGCTCAGTCCCCAGTATGCTTTGATTCTGAATTGGAAAGGGAAATTCCTGTATGTTTTTCCCCCCTTCCCTCTCCTGTTCAAAGTGTTAGTCAAGATCAGGTCTCAACCATGCAAAGTGATTCTGATTGCTCCAGACTGGGCCAGACCGCCTTGGTACCCACTGTTGCTGTCCTTAGCAGTCCACCTTCCCCCGTCTCTTCCCAGGAATTACAACCTGTTGACATCCTCTCAGGGGAGGATTTGGTATCCGAACCTCAAATCTCTCAATCTCAAGGCATGGCTCTTGAAGAGCTAGAGTTTGCTGATCTACACCTTTCTCAAGGGGTTCTGGATATCCTTAAGGCTTCTTGAAAGCCTTCCACCAGAAAGACTTACAACTCCAAATGGAAAAGGTTCACTATTTGGTGCTCTAATAAGCGTATTTCTCCAGAATCTGCTGGGTTGCCTACAGTCCTGGACTATATGGTTCATCTTAATGGCTTGGGACTTAGGTCAGCTACACTTAAAGTGCATCTGGCAGCTGTTTCTGCCTTCTTGTCAGTAGGCAAGCCCTCTCCTCTGTCAGCTCATCCTGTGTTTTGTAAGTTCTTCGAGGGATTGCTGCACACCAATTCCCCCTTTAGGGACCCTGCTCCAGCTTGGGACCTTAATGTTTGCATTGCTCAGCTTAAGGAACCACCCTTTGAGCCTTTGTCCTCTGCAGAGCTTAAGTACTTGACTTGGAAAACTGTGTTTCTGGTAGCCATTACCTCTGCCAGGCGTATCAGTTAATTGCAAGCCCTGTCAGTGGAGCCTGATTTCATCTCTTTCCATAGAGATAAAGTGGTCCTAAGAACTAACAGGAAGTTTTTGCCTAAGGTGGTTTCAGATTTCCACCTTAATCAGTCTATATCTCTCCCTGTTTTCTTCACTGGCCATTCCTCAGCTGCACAGCTTGGATGTTAAAAGGGCCCTCAGCTACTACATAGAGCGCACCAAGGGTCACAGGTTTGAGTCCCTCCAGTTGTTCCTCACATATGAAGAAGTTGATAAGGGCAAATCTGCCACTAAAAGATCTATTGCCAGGTGGATTGTCTCTTGTATACAATTCTGCTATGAAAAACTGGGTAGAACCCCACCCTCAGGCCTGAGACTCACTCTACTAGAGGTACAGGCGGCTCCTGGCTGCTGCCAGGATATCCTATCTTGGAAATTTGTCAAGCAGCCACCTGGAAAACAGTCCATACATTCACCAAGCATTACTCTCTGGATATCCAGGCTAGGGTGATGCTCGGTTTAACACAGC
Organism: Neoceratodus forsteri; assembly: GCA_016271365.2. Classification (NCBI taxonomy): domain Eukaryota; kingdom Metazoa; phylum Chordata; order Ceratodontiformes; family Ceratodontidae; genus Neoceratodus; species Neoceratodus forsteri. Next base: position 1,406,262,232 of record CM057450.1, read on the forward strand.
AGTACTTCAGACCCTATTCCCAAAGTAGGTTCTGTCCTCCTCCATGGAGGTACTGCTTGTGAGTCTGAATAGTCAGAATACAGCAAGATTCTCATGTTGTTTGAAGAAAAATTACTCACCTTAGTAATGTTTCTTCTAATGGAGTCTTGCTGTATTCTGACCCCCCCGCCTCCTCTCAGAACCTGGTTTTTGGGATGTGGGTGGGCAGGAGTAGTGTTGGCACCCTAGAGGTGCCCCTTTTTCACCCTCCTTTATTTTGGGTGTGGGTTGTGTTTTGTTTTTTGGGTTTCCTGACTTGAGTCTTTGCTTTGAAACCAAAAAACCTTTGTTTAATAAATTAATTGCCAGTTGGCTAGTGTGAGTTTTACAGTTTCCACACAGAACTTCTAGTGAGTATTGCTCGAAAAGATCTGACGGTTGGAGTTTAAACAACAGCAGACAGGGGCTTCAACCGAGCTCGTGCTGAATGTTCCATGCTGGCCATGGAAAGTTAACTCTTTGTTCTCCGGGGCAGTTGAAAGGCAGGACCTAACTGCAATAGTCAGAATACAACAAGACTCCATTAGAAGAAACAACATTACTAAGGTGAGTAATTTTTTCTTCCGTCCACCTCCTGTGAGGATAACCACAGGAACCCCTCACTGGTCTGATGAGACCAGAGACTGCTCAGAGAAATAAATCTGATGTTAGAAAGCAGGAAAAGAGTATGACCGCACACAAGAGTTTGAAATTCATTCTAAGTTCCATCATCAACATAAAATTCCAAATCTCTGGGGTTGCTCATTCCTGGGGAATGACTGCAGTTGTTAAACATATTAACTGTGGGATTCCTGGGGTCAGAAGAAAAAGAATTTTGTGCCAAACTAGAGAGTAAATCAGTACTGAAAGAAAAACACTTTGGCATTAACTTTAATAAAGTGTTCGCTATTGGAAAACACTACAGGCAGCGTCCAATTGAGGAGATAATGCTGATGGCACAGTAGAAAATCTACTCAGGCTGCTCCCATGGTGCACACTAGATGGTGGGAAAGGAAAGAACGGGGGGGGGGGGTCGATGGTTCGTGGCTGGTTCATCTGTGCAATGTCATTACGTCAGCCTTGTGGGCAGCACCGCACCAACATCGGTCCCCTCCTTTAGCTGCAAAACAATTTGCTCTCCTGGAATCCTAACAGACCCATGAGTGTGAATGAATGGTGAAGACAGATTCCTGGAAGCTCAGCAACAAAAAAAGCTATATAAAGCATAGAGAAGTCTTCGTCCTCAATGCGATCATAGCTCTATGATGATGGGAGAAAAAGGAAAGTTAATGCAAATGGGGCTGGTACTGCTTTGTATGCTGACAGCAAATGCATAGTGCCTTAATGTTGATGACATGAACAGATGTTACCGTCACCAACAGTTCTGGTTCATGAAGGGTCATAGTGTCCCTGTTTCTAAGACCAAAGAAGATGCTCTATGGAGGAGACGGACTCTTACAAAATCAAAATGTTCACAAGATGCACAAACCAAACTGCCTACTGTAGCTGTAGCCACTGTAGTTAAGGAGTCCTACAAAATGTTCACTGTAGAACAGATAATCAATTTGCCATTACACACACACATATGCATAAAAACTGAGTTTTTTTTAAATGTACCTCAATAGGTTGAGGGTCATTAAGGTGCGCACTCAGGTCCATCAGAAGTTGTGGCATCCAAGTAGGTACATCATAGGGGCTGGATAAGACACAGGCACTCAGTCCTAGCACACCTGCGTGACGCTTTACTAAGTCTGCAAAACAAGCAAAGAAAGATGTGGACATCAGACTTGCAGTAAATGACAATGTCACCTAAAAGAATGTACGTGCTTTCATTCAAAATATAACCCAACAATCAAAACCTGAAACAGAATACTGATGAGAATACTGGATGATGTGAATATATGAGCAGCTCATTCTACTGCTATTTACAGTATATCCAGGTACTGTATGTGACTTCAGAACTTACAGAAATAGTTGATTTGCAGGCTATACTCTTGGTAACATTTTCTACGGTGACTTGCATGACTTTTCATTTAATTTTACCTGCTGGGGGGATTGTATCCACCACTGTGCCTGGCCCCCTTTTCTTCTTCTTGGGAAGTCTGGTCTTGCAGAGCTGTTCAAAGTGATTCTGCATGGAGCCATCCATAGTCAGGAAGTTGCACTGCAGTAGACCACTCAGGGTGGTAGCAGCCATTTCTCTCACCTGTGAGCAGAACAACACAGCAGCACATCAATGGGTAGTCACTGTAGGCAAGTTCTTTTACGTCACTGGTGCCCTTTGTACCGAGTGAGCAGCATCATGATTCCACATTGGGTTTAAAACCAAGGCTACTTAAAATTTTATGAGTTCAGTCTAAATGTCAAGAGGTTATGGATACAGGCTTAAATTTATGTAGTGTAACATAAAATGCTCGAGACTTGGTAATGAAAGCTTCTCCAACAGACTTAGGATGGAAACTGGAAAATCTTTCTAAAACTCAGGCCGGCTGTGTACAGTGCATGTGCATGAATGTATAGACATACAAATAATTTTTATTATGAACTGGTTGCCGAAAATTCAGCAGCCTGATTGGCTGAGACTCCTCTTACCCCTCATTAAACTCCACAGCATAATCACCTGCCCTGTGTCTGCTGAGGCCCCAGGTGGCTCCCAAACTTGATCCTGAAGCATCTGTTGTGTGAAAAGAACCAAGAATGGGAAACCCTTGAGCAGGTTGTTGCATTCCATCCACCATTTGAGCGCTTTGCGCAAGTGAGATGTGACTAGAACTATCTTTTCTAGTCACATCATTTTACCTGCTAGGGGGATTGTATTCACCACCATGCTTGGTGAGGTAAAGCCGGAGATCAAGTAGGGTTTGCAGCTTTTACAGTAGGCAGGGAAAATGGGCAGACTAGATGGGCCCAGCAGTCCTTACCTGCCGTCAATTTATATGTACTGTATTATCTGTCAGCTGGTCCCACTGGATTTTCAGGGTTCACTGTAGGATCCGAATGTGCAGCCTGGCCAGTGGCACTGTAACAATGGCTGTCACCATGAGTCCCAGAAGGCAGAGAAACGTCCTTGCTGAGACGTAATGGCTGTCGTGCACCAACTGTGCTTCGGCAATCAGGCAGCCTGGCTTGTACCCACCAGTGATGAATGGTGAAGACTGATACAAGAAAGATCTATCCCAGTGTACTGTAGTCATTGGCAGGGGCATCAGTACAGACTTTGGTATGCTGTCACACCCAGAGCATAGAACATCTGTCTGGTTCGAGCCAAGGTCTGCAACAGTTGTTCCCTGGAGTGCGCTTTTAACAGCCAGTCGTCCTTGTAAGGAAAAATACATAGGCCTTCCCTGTAAAGGGCTGCTGCCACCACTGCCAGACATTTGGTAAAGACTCTGGGTGCAGAAAATAAGCCAAACATCATATGCTGTGCAGATCACACTTTTCCGCACATCAGCACCAGCATACGGAAGTTAGGTACTTACCATAATTCTTGATCTCATGGGATGTCTTGCCTACGCAGCTGAGAGCATCCGCCAGTTGATCTGAGGTTCCTGCCACATGGATGGCTAGAAGATCTGCCTCCAGTCGGCTCACAAGGGTCCAGATGCGGAGTGCTTCCCTGCAAAGCAGACGGGAGTGCGTGCCGCCCTGCTTGTTGAGGCAGTGCATGGTCATGGTATTGTCCATCTGGACTTGAACCACTTGACCCCGAAGCTGCTGAGCGAATGCTGACAACGCCAGTCTGACCGCTCTGAGCTCCAACAGGTTGATATGGTATCTGGATTCCTCAGGGGTCCAGAACCCGTGGGCCATGTTGTTCCCCATCTGGGCTCCTCAGCCCGTGAGAGAGGCATCGGTCGTGAGGATGACCATCGGCTCAGGACAGACAAACAGGATCCCTTCCTGCAAACGGTCTAGGACAGTCCACCATTGGAGACCATCCCACATCTTCTAGGACACAGTGATCAGCTGGTTGAAATGACCTAGGCGCTGAGTCCACTGGGCGGCCAGCTCCCATTGAAGGGGGCGCATACGCCACCGGGCCCAGCAGACCACGGTGGTGCAGGCTGCCATGTAACCCAGAAGGTGCAGAAAGTCCCAGGCAGGGCACAAGTGCCCAACCAGAAATGACTGGGTAAAGGAGGAGAGAACCTCCGCCCTGTCTGCCGGGAGCCAGGCTCTGGCTCGGCTAGCACTGTGCTCTGCCCCGATGAAGCATATCACCTGAGAAGGCACAAGCTCCGACTTGGCCTCGCTGATGAGGAGGCCAAGTTGAGAGCAGGTCTGGAGGGCCAGGTCCCTGGACCTCTCCACCTCTTGCTGGGTGGAACCTGCCATGAATCAATCGTTGAGGTAGGAGTACACTCTGACCCATCGACGCCTGAGATGGGCTGCTACCACTACAATGCATTTGGTAAAGATCCAAGAGGCCGATGACAGGCCGAATGGCATGACTCGGAATTCGTATAGGCTTCTCTCTGCTCTGAAGTGGAGGAACCACTGGTGGAACAGACAGATTGGGATGTGAAAGAATGTGTTCTGGAGACCTAGTGAGCAGAACCACATGTTTTGCTCCAGGGATGGTATGATCCGGGACAGAGTTACCATCCTAAAGGAGAGTGGCCCGAGATACTGATTCAGGTTGTGCAGATCTAGATGGGGCGCCAGACCCCCATCCGCTTCGGGACCAGGAAGTACCTGGAAACAAACCCTGGGTTGACTGGAGGATCTGGCACGCGAACCACTGCCTTGCTGAGGGGGGGCTGGGCTATGTTGTCTCTCAGAGCCGACCTAGTGTGGGCAGATACTCTCTCCTCCTGTGGGGTGTGGGGTTGGCTTGGAGGGGTACTGACCGAATTCCAGAGGCAGACTCTGGCTGACCACTTCCATGACCCACCTGTCCATGGTAACAGCGGACCAGGCGGAAAGAAAGTGGTGGAGTTGATCCCCCATCGGAGGACCTAGAGCTAGTGTGACAGGGATAGGGGTGGCCACCCCTATCCAGTCACTGGGCAGGCTTGGAAGTAGTGGGTCCAGGACCTAAGCCCCAACCTCCTTGTCAGCGGGCCGGTGGAGGCCAGGACTTAGGCCGAGGGCGCCAAGTCTGGGCCTGCTGTTGCTGCCCAGCATGATAGGAAGGCTGCTGGGCTGCAAGAGCAGGGTGCAGAAAGAAAAAATTACTTACCTTAGTAATGTTGTTTCTTCTAATGGAGTCTTATTGTATTCTGACATATTGCAGTGATGTCCAACCTTTTAACTGCCCCAGAGATGAAAGAGTTAACTTTCCATGTCAGGCATGGAACGCTGAGCTTGAGCTCGGTTGAGACTCTGTCTGTTGCTGTTTGAACTCAAACCGTCAGATCTTTACGAGCTATACTCACTGGGTGTCCTGTGTGGAAACTGTAAACTTACACTAGCCAACTGGCGACTAAATATAATAAAAAGATTTTTTGGTCCCAAAACAAAGACTCAAGTCAGGAAACCTAAAAAATAAAACAAAACACAACACCCACACACCCAAATTAAAGGGTGAGAAAAGAAGGGTGGGGGCACCTCCCGAGTGCCAACACTGCTACTGCCTACCCACATCCCAAAAACCAAGATTCTGAGAGGGGAGGCAGGGGGGAGGTCAGAATACAGCAAGACTCCATTAGAAGAAACAACATTACTAAGGTGAGTAATTTTTTCCTTCAAACAACATGAAGTCTTGCTGTATTTTGATATATTACAGACTACCAAGCAGTACCTCCCATGGAGGAGGGACAGAACCTACTTAGGAAATAGGCTCTGAAGCACTGCTGTGCCAAACCGAGCATCACTCCTAGCCTGGATATCCAGAGAGTAATGCTTGGTAAAAGTGTGTACTGTTTTCCAGGTGGCTGCTTGACAAATCTCTAAGATAGGAATATCCCTGGCAGCAGCCAGGGAAGCAGCTGTACCTCTGGTAGAGTGAGCCCTCAGGCCTGAGGGTGAGATCCTACCTAGTTTTTCATAGCAAAATTGAATGCAAGAGACAATCCACCTGGCAATAGATCTCTTAGTGGCAGGTTTTCCCTTACCAACCTCACCATAAGTGAGGTACAGTTGGAGGGAGTCAAACCTGTGACCCTTGGTGCGCTCAATGTAGTAACTCAGGGCCCTTTTCACATCCAAACTGTGCAGCCTCCTCTCCCCAGAGGAGGAATGGTCAGTGAAGAAAACAGAAAGAGACATAGACTGGTTAAGGTGGAAATCTGAAACCACCTTAGGCAAAAACTTCCTATTAGTCCTGAGGACCACTTTATCTCTATGGAAAGAGATAAAATCAGGCTCCTAACAGAAGGGCCAGTAACTCACTTATGTGTCTGGCAGAAGTGATGGCCACCAAGAAAACAGTTTTCCAAGTCAAGTACTTAAGCTCTGCTGAGGACAAAGGCTCAAAAGGGGTTGCATAAGCTGAACAATGCAAACATTAAGGTCCCAAGCAGGGGCAGAGTCCCTGAAGGGAGGATTGGTATGAAGCAATCCCTTGAAAAATTTAGAAAATACAGGATGAGCTGAAAGGGAAGAGTGCTTGCCTGCTGAGAGGAAGGCAGAGACAGCTGCCAGATGCACTCTTAGTGTAGCTGGTCTGAGTCCCAAGCTATTAAGATGAACCATATAGTCAAGGACTGTGGGCAGGCCAGCAGACTCTGGAGAAATATGCTTCCCAGAGCACCATATAGAAAATCTTTTCCACTTGGAGTTGTAAGTGTTTCTGGTGGAAGGCTTCCGAGAAGCCTTTAAGATATCCAGAACACCTTGAGAGAGGTGCAAATCAGCAAACTCTAACTCTTCAAGAGCCAGGCCTTGAGATCGAGAGATTTGAGATTCGGATACCAAACCCTCCCATAGCACATGTTAACAGGTTGTAATTCCTGGGAAGAGACAGGGGAAGGTGGACTGCTAAGGACAACAAGAGAGAGTACCAGGGCTGTCTGGCCCAGTCTGGAGCAATCAGAATCACCTTGCAGGGTTGAGACCTGATTTTGACTAGCACCTTGAACAGGAGAGGGAAGGGGGGAAAAGCATACAGGAACTTTCCTTCCCAATTGAGAACCAGGGCATCCAGGGGGACTGAGCCCAACACTGGGGGCCTGCAGCAAAAGAGAGGAAGTTGGTGATTGTCTGGGGCTGCAAAAAGATCTATCTGTGGGGTGCTCCATCTGGAGAAGATCACCTTCAAAACCAGGGGATCCAGGGACCATTCGTGATGGCCCTGAGATATCCTGCTGAGAGCATCTGCCAGAACATTGTCCTTGCCTGGGAGGTGTACTGCTGTAAGAGAGGTGCTCAGGAAATAGGCCAGAGACCATAACTTTTGTGCACAAGGCCGTAGACAGAGTGCCCCCTTGCTTGTTGATATACCACATTGTGGTGGTATTGTCTGTCCTGATCTGAACTACTTTGTTCTGAACAGACATGGAAAAAGCTTGAAGTGCTAGAAACACTGCTCTGAGTTCTAATAGATTGATGTGAAGCAGAGATTCCTGAGGAGACCACAACCGTTGGGTGGTCAGGTCCCCCAAGTGGGCCCCCACCCCAAGAGGAGGCATCTGTAGTAAGCATTAGAGAATGAGACTGAGTGACAAAAGGAACTCCCTGTCTTAGATTGTCCTGATCCTGCCACCGCTGTAACGCCTGGATCAGGGTTCGAGTCACTGGGATTAGTTTGGTCAGAGGATCCTTTTTCTGAGACCAGAAGGCTCTCAAGTGGAACTGAATGTCCCTCATTTGAAATCTTGCTCCCAGGAGCTGCAGAAAATGCCTTGGTGGTCGAGACACCTGGAGGGTGAATGAAGAGGCCAGTGAGATAAGGGTCCTTGCCCTGTCCAGGGGAAAGAAGGCTCTTGCGTTTACTGTATCCAGCTCTGCCCCTATGAAGGTGAGGAGCTGCACAGGCTCTAGAACTGACTTTGAAAGATTCAGAAGGAAACCTAGAGAGTGAGCAGTTGCTGAGTTATCTGTGGGTGTAACTTGACTTAGTCTGGAGACTGGCCTACTATGAGCTAGTCATCCAGGTATGGAAAGATGGAATCCTTTTCTCCTTGAAGGCAACTACTACTGCCAGGCATTTTGTGAACACCTTGGAGCAGAAGTTAGGCGCAAGGGCATTGCTCTGAATTGGTAATGGCCTGAGGGCAGCTCGAACCTGAGGTACTTTCGGTGGAGCTTCTGATGAGAATATGGAAATAGGCATCCTTGAGGTCCAGGGAAACTAGCCAGTTCCCTGGCCTTAGAGAGGGAATTATTCCCAGAGTCACCATTTTGAACTTTGGCTTTAAAGGTGCTTGTTTAAAATCTGAGATCCAGGATGGGCAGCCATTCTCCTGTCTTTTGGGGGTTAGAAGTACCTGGAGTACAATCCTTTTCTTTGGGTAGGGGTGGAACCCTCTCTATGGCCCTCACAGCCAAGAGGGAAGAGACCTCTGCCTCTAAGGCAAGTGCCTCTGAAGGATTTGCAGGTGGAAAGGATCTGGTTCTCATCTTTGGAAATTTTTTGAAGCTGAGAACCAGTCCCTGGCTTACTACTTCCAGGACCCATTTGTCTGATGTTAAAGACATCCAGTCCTGGACAAAGTAAGCCAGCCTGCCCCCTACAGGTGGTGGAGAATCGGCCCTGGCAAACCCATCAGGGTGCCTGTTTGGCAGGGGCTTTAGGCTGAGGGGTGGAAGCAGGCCTGCTTGTACCCCGTCTGCCTCTCCCTCTGAAGAACCCAATTTGAGCATAAGCAGAAGAGGAGGCCTGGGCTTGGTAGAAAGGCCTATGAAAAGGCCTGCCTCTGCCCCTGGAATGCTGCCTCTGGGGAGTGGCTTGCCTTTCCTTGGCCTGAGCACTCCTATAGGTGGTCCTGTATTCATCCATTTTCTTCATGTGGTTCTCTGTTTGCTCCCCAAACAGAGAATTACCCACAACAGGAAAATCCATGGCCTTAGTCTGGGTATCCTGAGACAGGCTAGTACATCTGAGCCAAGCCATCCTATGAAGGGCCACAGATGTAGCCATGACTCTAGATGAAACATCATTGGAGTCCACTGTAGCATGGAATTGCACCTTGGATGCCTCAATACCATTCGAAGCCACCTGCTCCAGCTCCTTGGCAAGCTGGCCAGGGACCTGTTTAGCTAAAGCCATTACAGTGTCCCATCTAGATTTCTGATATCTAGCTGTATAGGCCATATAATTAGCCTGCCTGAGTCCCAAAGATGCTGCCATGTACTGTTTCTTTGCCATGGCATCAGTCCTCCTGGAGTCCTTATCTGGGGTGTGTGAAGGCAAGGGTATATTTGCCTTATCACAGGCAGCAGTCTGCACTACCCCAACATGGCTGCATTGCTGGGTAAGGAACTCCGTATCTGAGCCTGAGAGAGGATACCCCTTGTCCATTCTCTTGTCCACAGGAGGTATAGAATTAGGAGTCTTTAAAATTTTAATTGTCTGTTTCCCAAAGGACTTATGAAGGGGAATAGACAGCCTCCTAGACTCTGGGATATCCATCATTTCAACATAGTCAGGCTCCTCTTGGTCGTCCACAGCTTCTTCCATAGGAAGCTGAAGAGTTTCAGCCACTTTTTTGTAGAACATAAAATGGAAGGGGACTCAGAAAGCCTAGGAGGAGAAACCCTGAAGGTCTGTCTGGGGAGATGTCCGGTCAACAGGCACATCCAGACTTTCTAATCACCATCACTATCCTCATACTCTCCTTCCTCCTCCTCCAGTTCATAAAATCTTCTAAATTATAATCTGGAACCGGGGGAACCGACCGAAACGAGCCCCTTCCTGATGGTGCCGGTTTGGTCGGAACCGAGGTTAGCGACTGAACAATCCTTATCGCTTTGGCTATTTCATCAGCGGTCAGAGAAAGAATTTGTGGATTCGCGCCGGCTGATTTATCCCTTCATTTTCTTTTAACTGGAACCGACTCCTTGGAGTCTGTTCTCCTTTTGCCCGAAGAAGTTTCACCCTGGTCAGAGGACACTCCTTCTGGTTCGGTTGGAACCGAACCGGGCTGGCCATCTGGGTCAGCGGACTTCTTGGCCTCCCTTTCCCTGAGCCTACCAACTCTCTTTTCCAGGGTAGCTGCAGGAAAATTCTTGCAAATCTGGCAGTATGAATTGAGGTGGTCAAACCCCAGACAATAAACACAGGTGGTGTGGGAATCAGCCTTAGCAAAGGCTTCCCCACACACACTACAGTGTTGAAACCCAGTGGGCCCGGTTTTTCTTTTGGGTTTCTCAGACATGGCCAGTCCTAACAAAACTTACCCCTTTTTCGGCAATCCATGAGGCAAGACACCCTTATCGGTTCCTGACCGTGTTACTGGTCGTGGAAAACCGTAATGAAAATCCGTTTTTTTTTTTTAGAACAGATAAGGACCGGTTACCACACTCTAAAAGTAGAATAAACTTTTTTGAACAACCTGATCGGTTCAAACAGAACCGATCCCACGTTTACAAGTTCCACACAGAAGAACAAGACAATAAACCTATCTAGTACTCACGATACCACAGACAGAGACTGAACCGACAGGTTAATGGATTAAATTCGGTCGAAAACCGAGACAAACGGCACTTTAACCGACAAACTTGAACCGAGCAAAGGAGAAATCTCTGGAGCGACTGTTCAGTGAGGCGGAGTAAAGAATCTGACGGTTTGAGTTCAAACAGCAACAGACAGAGTCTCAACCGAGCTCGAGCTCAGTGTTCCATGCCTGGCATGGAAAGTTAACTCTTTCATCTCCGGGGCAGTTCAAAGGTTGGACATCACTGCAATATGTCAGAATATAGCAAGACTTCATGTTTGAAAGGTTTTTTCTTTCTCTGCTGCTTCTTGGTGCTAGAAGCGCTTTGAGCAGAAGTGGCTGAGTCCAACGTGGCACTGGACTGCTCGATTCGCTGAAGATGACCATCCACACCTGGGCCGAAGAGATCGTTGCCCAGGAAAGGATCAGTGAATCTGTACTGTGTAACTGCCATAAGGTGGAAAGCCTCAGCCAAACCCTGCGGCATGAGGCAACCGTGAGAGTGCAAGAATCCCCCAGGTCCAAAGCCGTCTGAAGCTGCTGCTTGGCAATGGCACGGCCCTGGTACTGGACCTGCCCGACCATAGTCTGAAGGTCTTTGGGGAGGTGCAGGAGAACTTCATCTAAGGAGCCCAACAGGGCATGAGACAAGTGTGCCATGATGATGGCCGAGCTTGCCTGGCTGAGGCCTAAAGAGGAGGCTGCATAGATCTTCCTAGCAGTGTGATCCGATTATTTGGACTCCTTGACCGGGGGTCTATCAGTGTCAGCAGAGCTGCCTGTGTGTCTGAACGCACAGGCGGTCACCAACCCCTCGGCCGAGTGGTGTTCTGTAAACCCCAAAAAGGACCCAATGGGCACTGGGCACTGCATACCTGTGGGCCATCCGGGCAGACGGCGCTGGGCAGGAGGCAGGATGCTGCCAGAGCTCCAAGGCCAGGCCAACAATGGCTTCGGTCACAGGAAAGGCTTCTGTGGGTGTATCCCTGCTTTTAAGGATATCTGTAAGAGGGTACTCCGCCCTCTTCTAGACAGGCTCCAGGGGCATTCCCATGAATTCAAAGATAAGGCGGAGAATCCATCGAAATGACAAAGGGCTCTCCTCAGCTGACAGACTACCAATAGACTCATTATCCCGAGGGTGAGGGTGTAGGTCGGTGTCATCCGAATCCGAATAGATCGGTTGCCCACCAAGGTCCCCTTCAACACGCCTGGGAAGATCAGGCATAAGGGTGACCAATATCCTGCATGGGAGACCCGGAACCGTCCGAGAATCTTTCACAGAAGCCCCTCCCGAAGGCTGTTTAGGTGGCTCCACCACAATCGGCAGAGAGACCGATTTTGGCTGAACTGGGACTGGTCTGGCTGGCTCCTTGGGCAGGGGAACCGATCTGACCAGTTCCAGAGGAGTTGGCTTCGGCCTAGGAGGCGAAAGCCAATTGACAGATGGAGTAGAAACCGTGGCCGGCTTCTGTCCAGACAGAATCAGCTGCTGCCACCTTAAATCCTCGTAGCGTCGATGGAGTTTCCGCCGAAGCCTCTCCTCATCCGAGGAGGATGAGTATGACTGGTGGTGTTGCCTCTTTTTGGCGCACTTATGCGCCTTCCTCGGCCTGTCGGTCAAGAGGGTCCAAGATATGGAAATTACATACCTACCGTAATTCTTGATCTTCTTGGATGGAGACTCCACCACTCATTCACACTGATGGGAGTATGCCGGAGGCACTAGGACCTTTTTCATGAGGGCCGGCACTGAGATGGAGTCGCGAGGAAGCGGCACCGTGAGCCAGGCTTGTGCAGTATATACTATCTCGGCATCGACCCTCCAACCGCCTCAGTAACCCCCCCAAGGAGGTGCAGCATAACTAACCGAAAAATCGGACATAAGCTAGTCTGAATGACCTGTGTAAGAAGGGTCAACAACAAAGTCTTCACAGTCCAACTACTGAGAGAGTGAAGACCAGAAACAGAGAAGTGAGCTTGGGGGATGGTGGTTGGGGGTGTGAATGAGTGGTGGCGACTCCATCCAAGAAGATCAAGAATTACGGTAGGTACGTAATTTCCATATCTTCCTGGCCATAGTGTCTCCACCACTCATTCACACTGATAGGAGAGTACAGAGCTAAATAATCCCACGAAACGGGTGGCAGGAGAGAGAGGATCTCATGTTTTAGGACGGAAGTCCACTAAGGACTGTCCTGCCAAATGACTGATGTCGTCTGGCATGGACATCCAAGGAACTGTGCTTAACAAAAGTATGCACAGAGCTCCAGGTAGCCGCACTGCAAATATCTGCAATGGGGACATTACGAATTTCTGCAAGAGATGCCGTGATTGTTCTGGTAGAACGAGTGTACACTCTGCCTTCCAGCTTGACCTGTGCCATGGAATAGCAATGGCGAAGGTATTCCTCCAGCCACGTTGAAGTTCACCTGATAGCAAAAGGTCGACCCAGCCAGGTCGTGCTGAAGGAAATAAACAGTTGTTGAGCTTTGCGAATTTCCTTCGTTCTATCCAGATAGAACCGCAAGGTTCTTTTAAAGTTTAGGGAATGAAAGGTACGCTCTCCTTCATTCTGGAAGTTTGCAAAGTAGGTAGGAAGGACTAAAGGTTGATTCAGATTGAATTTTGAGACAAACTTAGGCAGGAACTTAGGAGGAGTCCTAAGAACTACTTCGACCTTGTGAAATACAGCATACGGCGGGGTCTGTGGCCAAGGCGTGTATTACAAGTAGAAGTAATGGCCACCAGGAAATTAAAATTATGTACCTACCGTAATTCTTGATCTTCTCTTGTATCTTCACCATTCATTACTTACTGGGTGTAAGCGAGATGACGCACCAAATCTGAAAGGCTTTTTTTAAAGCTTTGGCTAGCAGCCCTGCCCTCGAGAGTGACGTCATGCGTCATGCGCGAGGGGCGGCTGTTAGTAGCGACCGACTCCTCCTCCAACTCAGTTCTGTGAGCCGGAGAGGCAAAAGCGAAAGCAGAGCAATAGAGATAGCAAAGTAAGGAAGAATGAACTGAAAAAGGAATAAGCCGATGGAGGAAGGACAGAGGAGATAAGAGTATCCCTAACCTAGGGACTGTAGGGCCTCCTTACCTGGGCGACTCTAGGAGGAGAGAGAAGGAAGGTAATGAGAAAGAAGAAGAAGAAGAAGAGAAGAGAGAGATGGGATGTTGAAGGGACCAGAATGCCCAACGAGCATAGTTAGCTTATAGCTCAAGGCTCGACTAACAGGAAGCAAGAATCCCGGAGATAGAAGCTGAAGAGAAGGTTCACCAGACCCGCTAGACAGACTCGGAGGGCATAGTCCTCATCTTCAACATGCCATTGTTCTTGATCCCCACTTTGGGCTCCTGGTCATGGAAGGCTTTTAACTGGAGGACATCCGAGGAGGAAGGATAAAACCAGGCAGCATGAGGCGCTGCTCAGGGGTTTAGAAATGGAAAATCTAAGCCTTTAGGCATTTATAGGTATAAAGTGGGACTCAGTCGGACTGCCAAAGGCAGGCCAGAGGCTTAGACTGGCTAGGATTGGTCATGGTCAGCACTGCTTGTCTGTAAAACTGTCCAGGAGGACACTTGAAAGGAAAAACCAATGATCAAAATCTCACGAGAAGGGCTTTGTCTGCCCTTGCATCATCCTTTTTTTTTTTTTCACAGATAATCATTTGCAGGCTTAGGAGCATGACCTCAAATGCAAAGAATGCCTATGGCAGTTGAAGAGAGTTCCCTCAGCTCCCCCCCCCCCTTCTTTTTTTTCAGAAAAAAAAATTCGTGCCCGTTCCTCTGCTCTGCAAGGCAAGAATTAGAGAAGGGGGGGGGGTTGCGATTCTAGGGTGTAACAGCTGGAAGCATGGGATTGCAGGATCAAAACTGAATAGCCAGAGCCAGGTTAAAACCCCAGAAGTATCTCGCCCGAGGGATGGCAAGAGATAGTTGTGCAGTTTGATCACCAATGCAATTCCACGAGATGGCCCAAGAATCTTAGAGTAAATAATTTTTCTGGAAGAAATAAGGACCCGCCCCTAAAGATATAGAGTTTTTTTTTTGGGGGGGGGAAATTGGAGCAATTTTTCCTACTTTATATATTTTTTTTTTTAAATTTTATATTTTTTTGCAGAGAGAGGAAGGAGACGGGAGGTGGAGAAGCCACAGGAAGAGGCCACTGAGGGGATGGTGGGCGGGTGTAAGTAATGAATGGTGAAGATACAAGAGAAGATCAAGAATTACGGTAGGTACGTAATTTTCATATCTTCCCTTGTCAATCTTCACCATTCATTACTCCTGGGTGAGTACTAAGCTCCTCTCCTGGGAGAGAGAGAGGCCATACCCTGAGGGAACAAGACCCCAAGCCTTCAGCTGGTGAGAAACAGAAGAGAAGACCCTGGCTTACTCAGAAAGCCTAAGTGGGAGAAGAGCTAGGAGGTGCCTCCCGAGGACGAGGAGACGGAGGGAGCCCCTGTAAAAGTCTCCTAGCTCTAGAGGAGAAAAGACGGGTCCCCCGGAAGGCGGAGCGAATCACCCTACACCGGGCCAGGGGTGACAACCTAGAGGCAAAGCCATGCATCCGCCTGATGCAGATCGCTGTCCACATGAAGCCTGGAAGCCACCTCATTGGCATGCATGAAGATGCCCTTGCTTGGTGTCTTGCCAGCTCCAGGCCTACCAGCGGAGAGGGCAGCGGCTTGTCTGGTTTGCTCGATGTCAGGCATTGATGCCAACAGCTGGGACATCATGGACCACAAATGCCGTTGTAGGCAGCGTGGTGAGCCTGATGAGATGCAATACAGGCACTGCACGAGAAGAAGAGATCACTCTTCGCCCCAACAGTCGAACTGGAGAGAAGTCCGGATCGGTGGTGGAAGTGCGTCGCCAGGCAGCGCCCAGAAGGAATATCTAGGTAGACCAAACCAGAGGCGGGTTGGGAAGGGAACCTAGAGACTCTGAGAGGGCACAATACCTACGCTGACAGTCAGCCGGGGCTGGAGAAGAAGCGGCTGGGGACTGCCAGGACCGGATAGACGCCTCCTGGAAGGGGATAGGCCAGGAAGGTACCACCAAATGCTGGGCACTGAATTCACCAAGGAATTCTCGCGTCTCCCGTTCGGTATTGTCTCTCCGAACATAGGAAATCCGAAGATACCTCACCATCCTCGAGAGGAAATGCTGATATTCCGTGAAATCAGCATCGGAGGAAAGATGAGCAGGGGGTTCCTCTCCCTCAGAGGAGGGAGACGAGGATGATGGGGAGCTGGAATGTCCAGAGGATTCGTGCGGCGGTGGGGAGAGTCGAAGAGCCGCTGCATGTATCTAACATATAGGGGAAGGCCGCGCAGAACCCTGAACTGCTCCCAGGATAACGGACCCTGAATCATCTTGGTCCCCTGAGACTCTAACTGAGGAGTACTCTGGATTAGAGGAAGTGGTGGAAAGGCGTGAAAGAAAGCCGCTTTTTCCACCGCGAGCCTGAACGCGATCCTGACAGAAAATGCCAGGCCCTGATTTCTGGAGCAGAAGAGAGGCAGTTTTGCTGGAGTGGGATGCAAAGGTCCAGGTCTGGAGTCCCCCACTTTTGAACAGGGACCGAGCTACGGGCTGGATCAGAGACCACTGTGGAGGGTCTGCCTCCTCGCTCTGCTGAGGTGATCTGGGTTAGGGTCGCTTTGTATACCTGGCAGATAAACCGCTTGAATCAGAGACTTGTGCTCCAAGCACTACTCCACACCTCATTGCTTCCCTGCAAAGGGATAAGAATGAGCACCGCCTTTGCTTGTTGATGTAATACATCACTGCTTTGTTGTCCGCTTGAAGGAGAATGTTCTGTGACAGCGACATCCTTCAGAGCTCGGATTGCATAGAGGGACCGCCTCATCTCCAGGACACTTTATGTGAGATGAGTTTCAACTGGAGTCCATACACCTTGGAGTGTGGAGGGGAGAGACAGTGAGCTCCCATCCCATTAGCGGCTAGGCTCTGTGGTGATGTGAGATCTGATGATCTGGGGGAGCAAAGGGAATCCTTCCAGGAGATTGTTTTTGGAGACCACCAGGTGAGAGACTCAAGGGGCTCACCTTGATGGGATAAGACTGGGGGTGAGAGGTCGGGGACCACTGAGTGAGAGAGCATCCATTGGGTGGTTCTCATGTAGTAGGGCCAGAGGGATAGTGAAGACCGAGGACGCCATGAGACTCTAACATGCTTGCATCGGAGAGCTGTAACCGATTGGTTCTCCTGATGTAACGGGCCATTCAAGGATGTCGAGTCTTCTGTCCTCTGAAGGAAAGCCTCGCTGAAGAGGTGTGTCTAGAAGCGCCCCTATGAAAAGGAGCCTCTGGGAGGGTTGCAGTTGAGATTTTTTCAAATTCAGCAGAACTCCCATGGACGTGAGAAGACGAAGTCGCTTGCACGGGTTTCAAAGTCCCTTGGACGGAAGGGCTTGCTAGAAGCCAATCGTCCAGGTAGGGAAACACTGGAGTCCGATTTTTTCCTGAGATGCGCCCGCGTAGAACTGCACAACACTTTGTAAAACTCATGAAGCGCCGAGGATAGCCTAAAGGGCAGGACTCTGAACTGATAATGCTGGACCCAAAGCTACAAAACCTGAGGAACTCTATGTGGGTCTGGGTGGACGGGATATGCTGGTAAGCATCCTGCATATCCAGAGAGCCAGCCAGTCGTGTTGATGCAGCAAGGGTAACAGGGTACTTAGGGAAATCATCTTGAATTTCTCCCTGGGGAGGAATTTGTTTAACTTTCTGAGGTCAGAATGGGGCGATCCCCCAGATTTCTTTGGAACCAGAAAGTAATGGGAGAACTCTGTGTATGCTGTGAGATGCGGGGCACCAGTTCTATTGTCTTGTTGTTCAGAAGGCCCTGGATTCTCCTCATGTGAGGAGGTCTGACTTGAGAGGTCCGAGCAACCTGGCTTGTCGCCTGGGAGGACAATTCGGGGTTTCCAAGAAATTGAGAGAATAACCCTTCGCGAATTATCCGAAGGACCCATTTGTCCGAAGTTATGGACTTCCACTGGTTGTAGAAGTACATCAGACGACCTCCCACCGGAGGAGAAAGTTCCACCTCGGGCAGAGTGGATGGAACTTGGGCCAACGACTCATAAGGTAACGCTGGGAGCTTTAGGCCCCTGCGCTTTCTGCTGCGTCTTCTTTTGAGGTTGGGCAGGTTGGCTTTTATGGAAGCTTCCTGCCTCTGCTCTTCGAAAGGACTGACGACTATGAAACTGACGCCTGTTCACATGCCCCCGTAGAGGGGCAGGCGGAGGTCTGGCCAACTCTAATGGCCGATCTAGTCTCTGAGTGGCCTCAAGGCTTGCTCCACCTGAGGGCCAAAAAGAAAGGAGCCATCAAAGGCAGCGCCATCACGCTGCTGCGAGCATCATTCGCGGAAGCCAGAAGCACGCGAGCCATGAATGGCGCTGAGTACAAATCCCGCTGCTGAGCGAGAAGCAGTGTCGAAGCGCCCATGGTGGCTTTGACCTGTTGGTTATTGGACTCAATACTTCTAATAACGGTCAGAAGCAGCTCTGACTTGAATCCGAATCCGAAGAGCTTCAACCATTCTTTTCTATAGAGTGCCACAGGATATACTCATACTGAGAAAAATAGCCTTGATAACTGGCAATACGCATACTTAGAGTGGAGGCAGCAAAGACTCTCTTACCTAATGTATCAATCTTACTAGGACTTTGTTAATAGGTCGAGCTGTAGTAGTTTGAGGAAGAAACGACTTTTGTCATTCTCTGCCAGGACTACAATAGGATCCGCAAAGGCTTGGATGCCAAATGGACGCATCTTGGGAGCTGAATACTTTATCAATGGATTTAGCCACTGAGGGAATAAGAGCAGGATTATTCCATACCATTTGAGACAGCGCCTCAAGGAAGGCTGAATCGGAGGAGTCAAACCGTAGGGATCTCCAAGCATGAAGATACTGGAGTCTTAATATCTTCCCAGGATCGATGTCTGTAGTCTGAGAGAAAGAGGATCCCAGGTTCTTCAACAGAGACTTAAAGCACAGGTCCTCGACTACAGGCTCTGTAGCAAAGAAAGATCCTGTTTCTCCACTTCATCACCCAACCGAGGTCTGGGTCAGGCTCAAGATCATCTCCTGATGGTCCAGAAAGGACTGTTTGGACAGGAAAGGAGTGGAAAATTAGAGAGGAGGAAATAGCAGAAAACAAGGAGAGTCCCTGGCGACTGCCGGGGCGCCGAGATGGCAAACGGGCTGAAGACGGGACCGAGGAGGCGACGCGCCGGAAGAGGCACGCTGCTCTGCAGCGCCTCGGGCGTGTCGCTGGATGACACATCGCGCACGGTTCCGCGAACGGCGCTGCCGGACGACGCCACGATCGGGCGCCAGAGATGACGCCGCGAACGGCGCTTACTCATCTAACGGTGTACCATCAAGGGCGCCACAGACTCCGGGGCGCCTGCAAGACCCAGCGGTGATCAAACGGCGCCGACAAGCCACAGACCCGTCAAGGCGCCTGAAAAGCCCTAGGAACCTGGAAAGCTAGGAGAAGGGGAAAACCAGGAGATAAGGGAATCGGTGAGGCCCCCTGCGCCTGCAGCTGTGCGGAGGGGGGGAAACACCTAAGACGGAGTCGCTGGCACCGGAGAAGGCGCCATCTGACTCAGGAAGGTGCAACCGCCCTACCTGATCGCTGGAGGGGCCCGAGGGCCCGGGGCAACCGAGCCAGGCAGAAGAACCAACCTCCGAGTCCATTGCTCCATAAGAGCGGCCCACTGATGAAACTGCTCATCTGGAGTCCTACCTATAGGCGGGGAGGGACTCCGATGTCGAGGACGACGATCACCGGAAGTTGGCGACTCCGAAGAAGGAGACGCAACTAGCAACGATAACCGAGCAGTCACGCTAGCAGACATACCAGAGGGCGACCTCGGAGTGATGCCTTCTCTTTTGACCTGTGGGTCAAGAAGAGCTCGAGGCCGAACGGTGCCGAATGCGATCAGTTATTTTATGCCGGCGGGGACCGCCTATCCCCGGCATCGGACTGACCGTTGTCGGAACCCCCGCTGAGGAGAAGGAGGCTGACCGACCCAGCCCGGCTGACTGAACAGTTTATAATGAAGTCTCCCCACCGCCACCTGACCTGCCTATGGTCGACCAGTCGGCCGGGACTTCTTCAAGTAAAATTTAATATTAGAAAAATTTAACTAAATAGAATAAAATTAAGCTGATACTACTTATCGTGATAAAGTTACAAAAACAAACTGAAAACTATGCGCTAGTTTGAAGTTTGACTCTAACAGGTGAGCTTAATCGTCGCCACTGAAGCGCACTCGACGGGCGGGAAAAAGGAACTGAGGCGGTTGAGGGTCGCCGCTGAGATGGTCATTACTGGCTGACGCTGCTCGCGCCGGTCTCGCGGGCGCCTGCCTCGCGCCGACCCTCCAGCAAAAAGTTTGCTCCCGATGGGTCTTAGTGCCTCCGGCGCTAATCCCACTAGTGTGAATGAGTGATGGAGACTTATGTCCAGGAAGATCCTGTGTTTAAGAGGTCTAAGAGATACTCCAAGACTTTATTCGGTGGACAGGAAAAAGGATTCCAAGACGATTTTGCACACCAGATAGAGAAACGCTTCCATTTAGTTGTGTAGGTTTTTCTGGTGGCTGGCTTGCGTGCAGCCAAAAGAATATCTGAAACCCTATGAGAAGCATTAAACCTATGCACCTCTATCTCCTCAGGAGCCAAGTGTGGAGGTTAAGGGACCTCAGACTGGGATGGACTACAGGGCCCTGGGTCAGAAGGTTCATCTGAAGAGGAAGCAGTTTTGGAGAGGTTTCCGATAGTCTCTTGATTAGGGGAAACCAAATGTGATGAGGCCAGAACGGGGCAATGAGAATCATTCTGCCCCCTTGTGCCTCCAGTTTGAGCAGTGCACTCTGAATTAGGGGGAAGAGGAGGAAATGCATATAGAAAACGTTTTGTCCACTGCAGCCTAAATGCATCCTGACAAAAAACACCAGGTCCTGGATTTCAGGAGCAGAAGAGAGCCAGTTTTGCGTTGCATGGGGACGCAAAAAGGTCCAGGTCCGGAGTTCCCCACTCTTCAGAGTGACTGAACAACAGTTAAGTCGAGAGACCACTCGTGAGGATCTGTCTCCGTCCTGCTGAGATGGTCTGCCAGCTCATTTTGTGCTCCTGGCAGGTAAACTGCCTGAATCAGAGCCTTGTGCTCCAGGCACCATTCCCACGCTCTCATTGCTTCCCTGCATAATGGGTAAGAGTGTGCACCGCCCTGTTTGTTAATGAAATACATCACTGCCTTGTTCTCCGTTTGAAGGAGAATGTTCTTGTGACAGAGCAAGTCCTTCAAAGCTCAGACTGCACAGAGGATGGCTCTCACTTCCAGGTCGTTTATGTGAAATTGAGACTCGTCCTGAGTCCACATAGCACTTTGTAAAAACTCGAGGCGCCAAGGATAGCCCAAAGGGCAGGACTCTGAATTGAAAGTGTTGACCCAACGCCATGAACCTTTCCGTGTGGTGATTTGGGTGTATGAGAATGTGCTGGTAGGCATCCTAAATGTACAGGGAGGCTAGCTAATCATGTAGATGAATCAAAGGCAGCAGAGTACCAATTGATATCATCTTCAAACTTTTCCTTGTGCAGGAATTTTTTTTACTTTCTGAGATCCACAATAGGGCGCATGCCACCAGTTTTCTTTGGAACCAGAAAGTAATGGGAGTAGAAACCTGTGTTTTGTTGATCCAGTGGAAAGGAAAATTACGTACCTACCGTAATTCTTGATCTTCTTGGACGAGTCTCCACCACTCATTCACACTAGTGGGATTAGCGCCGGAGGCACTAAGACCCATCGGGAGCAAACTTTTTGCTGGAGGGTCGGTGCGAGAGACGGCGCCGCGAGCAGCGGCTTGAGCGGTAATGACAATCTCGGCGACGACCCTCCAACCGCCTCAGTACCTTTTTTACCAAGGAGGTGCAGCGCAACTAACGTAAAGAGTAAACCCAACATTAAAAAACGGACATAAGATAGTCCGTATGACCCGTGTAAGAAGGGTCAGCAAAGAAGTCCTCACGGCCTAAAGATTTGAGGGAGTGAAGACCAATACAGCGGTGAGCTCGGGGGATGGAGGGTGGGCGTGTGAATGAGTGGTGGAGACTCGTCCAAGAAGATCAAGAATTACGGTAGGTCCGTCAATTTTCCTATCTTCCTGGACATAAGTCTCCACTCATTCACACGTGGGAGAGTACCGCTGATAATCCCCAAAAGGGCGGCGGACAGCCAGAGCTCACGCTGCCTAAGATAGAAGCCCATTAATGATAGTTCTCCGACGCGGAATGTCGCCTAGCATGAACATCCAGTGCATAGTGCTTAACGGCGTATGCACTGAGCTCCAGGTGGTGGCGTTGCATATATCTGCAATTGGAACATTGCAATTACGCTAGGGATGCGACAGCCTCTAGTAGAGTGAGCTGTACACTCTACCTTTCTAATTTAACTTGAGCCATGGAATAGCAATGACGAAGGCATGCCACTAACCATGAAGAGATGCATCTAATAGCGACAGGTTGACCCAGCCGGTGTCGCTGAAAGAAACGAACAGTTGCTGAGTCTTTATAACATCCTGGTTCTATCTAAATAGAACCGCAAGGCTCTCTTAACATCCAAGGAATGAAGAGCCTGCCCCTCTTCATTCTGGAAATTAGCTAAGTAAGCTGGAAGTACCAGAGGTTGGTTTAGATGGAATTCTGACACAACCTTGGGAAGAAATTTAGGATGAGTATGGAGAACTACCTTGTCTTTATGGAATACAGTATACGGAGGGTCCGTAACCAGGGCATGTATCTCAGAGACCCTGCGGGCTGAGGTAATGGCCACCAGGAAGACAGTCTTCCAGGTAAGAAATTTTAGCTCACAGGTAGCTAAGGGTTCGAAAGGCTTCCGAGTGAGCATGTCCAGCACCAGGTTAATGTCCCAGGCTGCAACTGGACGCTTAACAGGGGGTCTGGTATGGAGAATCCCCTTAAGAAATCTTTTCACCATAGGTAACTGAGCCAGAGTTAAGGAAGAAACTGGCTCATGGAACGCTGAGATGGCACTAAGGTGAACTTTAACTGTGGAGTACTGAAGACCTAAGTTTGACAGGTCCAAAAGATACTCCAGAACCTTGCCAGGAGGACAGGAAAAGGGATTCCAAGAGGATTTTGCACACCAGAGAGAAAAACGTTTCCATTTGGAAGCGTACGTTTTTCGGGTGGCTGGCTTCCGAGCAGCCAGAAGGATGTCTGAGACTCTACGAGAGACGTTGAACCGATTCACTTCTATCTCTTCAGGAGCCAAGCATGAAGGTGAAGTGATTTCAGGTTGGGATGGACCAACGAACCCTGAGTCAAAAGACTGATTTGCAAAGGAAGTGGTCTCGAGAGGCTGCCAACATACTGTTGAGTAGAGGAAACCATAGTTGCGAGGCCAGGAAGGAGCAATGAGAATCATCTTGGTCCCCTGAGACTCGAACTTGAGGAGTACTTTCTGGATTAGAGGAAGCGGTGGAAGGGTGTAGAAAGCTTTGTCCACACTGCAGCCTGAACGCATCCTGACAGAAAATGCCAGGCCCTGGATTTCTGGAGCAGAAGAGAGGCAGTTTTATGCTGAGTGGGGATGCAAAAGGTCCAGGTCTGGAGTCCCCACTCTTTGAACAGGGACCGAGCTACGGCTGGATCGAGACCACTCGTGAGGGTCTGCCTCCGCTCTGCTGAGGTGATCTGCTAGGTCGCTTTGTATACCTGGCAGATAAACCGCTGAATCAGAGACTTGTGCTCCAAGCACCACTCCCACACCCTCATTGCTTCCCTGCAAAGGGGATAAGAATGAGCACCGCCTTGCTTGTTGATGTAATACATCACTGCTTTGTTGTCCGCTTGAAGGAGAATGTTCTGTGACAAAGGACATCCTTCAGAGCTCGATTGCATAGAGGACCGCCTCATCTCCAGGACATTTATGTGGAGATGAGTTTCAACTGAGTCCATACACCTTGAGTGTGGAGGAGAGACAGTGAGCTCCCCATCCCATTAGCGATGCTTCTGTGGTGATGGAGATCTGATGATCCGGGGAGCAAAGGGAATCCTTCCAGGAGATTGTTCTCTTGAGACCACCAGGTGAGAGACCTTCAAGGGCCTGGCCACCTTGATGGGATAAGACTGGGGTGAGAGGTCGGGGACCACTGAGTGGAGAGCATCCATTGGGTGGTTCTCATGTGCAGTCGGGCGGGGAGGACAGTGAAGACTGAGGGCGCCATGAGACCCAACATGCGTTGCATCGAGAGAGCTGTAACCGATTGGTTCTCCTGATGCGATGGCCATTCGAAGGATGTCGAGTCTTCTGTCCTCTGGAAGGGAAGCCTTCGCTGAAGAGGTGTCTAGAAGCCCTATGAAAAGGGAGCTCTGGGAGGTTGCAGTTGAGATTTTTTCAAATTCAGCAGAACTCCCATGGACGTGAGAAGACGAGAAGTCGCTTGCACGGCTTCCAAAGTCCCTTGGCCGGAAGGGCTTGCTAGAAGCCAATCGTCCCAGGTAGGGAAACACTGAGTCCGACTTTCCTGAGATGCGCCATGCAGAACTGCACAACACTTTGTAAAAACTCATGCGACGAGGATAGCCCAAAGGGCAGGACTCTGAACTGATAATGCGACCCAAAGCTACAAACCTGAGGAACTTGGCGTGTGGGTCGGGTGGACGTGATATGCTGGTAAGCATCCTGCATATCCAGAGAGGCCAGCCAGTCGTGCTGATGCAGCAAGGGTAACAGGGTACCTAGGGAAATCATCTTGAATTTCTCCCTGGGAGGAATTTGTTTAACTTTCTGAGGTCTAGAATGGGGCGCATCCCCCCAGATTTCTTTGGAACCAGAAAGTAATGGGAGAACCCTGTGTTTCGCGAGATGCAGGGGCACCAGTTCTATTGCCCTGTTGTTCAGAAGGCCCTGGATCTCCAGCGGTGAGGAGGTCTGACTGAGAGGCCGACAACCGGGTTGTCGCCTGGGAGGACAATTCTGGGTTTCAAGAAATTGAGACAATAACTTATGTAATTATCCAGGGACCCATTTGTCCGGTTATGGACTTCCACTGGTTGTAGAAGTACATCAGATGACCTCCCCACCGAGGAGAAAGTTCCACCGGCAGAGTGGATGAAACTTGGGCCAACGACTCATAAGGTAGGGCTGGGAGCTTTAGGCCCCTGGCGCTTTCTGCCGCGCCTTCTTTTGAGGTTGGGCAGGTTGGCTTTTATGGAAGCTTCCCTGCCTCTGCCCCCCAAAAGGACTGACGACTAGTGAAACTGACGTCTGTTCACATGCCCCCGAGAGGGGCAGGCGGAGGTCTGGCCAACTTAATGGCCGATCTAGTCTTCTGAGTGGCCTCTAAGGCTTGCCCCACCTGAGGGCCAAAAGAAAGGAGCCATCAAAGGCAGCACCATCACCTGCTGCTGAGCATCATTCGTGAAGCCAGAAGTACGCAGCCAGGAATGGCCGAGTACAAATCCATGCGGCTGCTGGAGCGAGAAGCAGGTCGAAAGCGGCCCATGGCGGCTTTGACCTGTTGGTTATTGGACTCAATACTCTAATAACGGTCAGAAGAAGCTTGACTTGGAACTGAATCTGGAAGAGCTTCAACCATTCTTTTCATAGAGTGCCACAGGATATACTCATACTGAGAAAATAGCCTTGATAACTGGCAATACGCATACTTAGAGTGGAGGCAGCAAAGACTCTCTTACCTAATGTATCAATCTTACGAGACTCTTTGTTAATAGGTCGAAGCTGTAGTAGTTTGAGGAAGAACGACCTGTCATTCTCTTCGCTAGGACTACAATAGGATCCGCAGGCTTGGGATGCCAAATGGGATGATCCTTGGGAGCTGACATTCTTTATCAATGGATTTAGCCACTGAGGGAATAAGAGCAGGATTATTCCATACCATTTGAGACAGCGTCTCAAGGAAGGCTGAATCGGAGGAGTCAAATCGAGGGATCTCCAAGCATGAAGATACTGGAGTTCAATATCTTCCCAGGACTGACGTCTGTAGTCTGGAGAGAAAGAGGATCCCAGGTTCTTCAACAGAGACTTAAAGGACAGGTCCTCGACCACAGGCTCTGTAGCAAAGAAAGATCCTGTTTCCTCCACTTCATCACCCAACCGAAGGTCTGGTCAGGCTCAAGATCATCTCCTGATGGTCCAGAAAGGACTGTTTGGACAGGAAAGGAGTGAAAATTAGGAGAGGAGGAAATAGCAGAAAACAAGGAGAGTCCCTGCTGCTGCCGGCGCCAGACGGCAAACGGGCTGAAGACGGCATCGAGAGGCGACGGCGCCAAGAGGCACGCGCCCGCAGCGCCCCGCGGCGCTATGACGATAACGCGACGGCGCGGCCGACGACATCACAAGACGGCGCTGCTGGACGCTAAGCCGCAAACGGCGCCGCCTTATCCAACGGCACCACCGGGCGGGCGCAGGGCGGATTTGCTACCGCAAGACCTGAAGCGGCACCAAACGGGCGCCGATAAGCTAACAGACCTGCCAAGGCCGAAGAGCCCCAGGAACCTGGAAAGCTAGAGAAGGAAAACCAGGAGATAAGGGCATCGGTGAGGCCCCGCGCCGCAGCCATGTGAGGGGGGAAACATCTAGCACGGAGTCGCTGGCACCGAAGAAGGCGCCACGCGACTAGGAAGGTCCAACCGCCTACCTGATCGCTAGAGGGCCCGAGGGCCCGAGGCAACCGAGCCAGGCAGCAGAAGAACCAACCTCCGGCCCATTGCTCCATAAGAGCGGCTCACTGATGAAACTGCTCATCTGGAGTCCTACCTATAGGCGGGAGGGCTCCGATGTCGAGGGACGACGATACGAAGTTGGCGACTCGAAGAAGGAGACCGGCAACTAGCAGCGATAACCGAGCATCGGCGCAGACATACCAGAGGCGACCTCGGTGATGCTTCTCTTTTTGACCTGTGGACGAAGAAGAGCTCGAGGGGCGAGCGGTGCCAGAATGCGACTGTTTATTTTATACCGGCGGGGACCGCCATCCTCCGGCATTGACTGACCGTTGCCGGAACCCGCTGAGGAGAAGGAGGCTGACCGGACCAGCCCGCTGACTGAACAGCTTTCATCTAGTCTCCTACCGTCACCTGACCTGCTCATGAGTCGACTCGTCCAGTAGGCCGAGACTTCTTCAAGTAAAATTGAAATATTAGAAAATTTAACGAAAATAGAATAAAAATTAGCGTACTACTATCGTGGATAAAGTTACAAAAACAAACTGAAAACTATGCGCTAGTTTGAAGTTTGACTCGACAGGCGGCCGGCGTCATCACTGAAGCGCCTTTCGATGGCGGGAAAAAAAAGGAACTGAGCGGTTGGAGGTGCGTAGCGCGAGATGGTCATTACGCTCGAAGCTGCTGCTCATGGGCGTCAGTAAACCGCGCCTGCCTCGCGCCGACCCTCCAGCAAAAAGTTTGCTCCCGATGGGTCTTAGTGCCTCCGGCGCTAATCCCACTAGTGTGAATGAGTGGTGGAGACTTATGTCCAGGAAGATCTACTTCTACTGCACTGCTGTTCAGAAGGCTTTGTAGCCTTGGCTGTCACTTGGGAGGATGCTCCGGAGGGGTTTCTGACAGACAGAGAGTACCCTCGTGGATTATCCTGAGGACCCATTTGTCTGATGTTATAGATTTCCACTGGTCGTAGAACTGAGTCAGACATCCTCCTACTGTCGAGTAAGAGTTCCCCCTCGGGCAGCTGAGGTGGGATCTTGGCCAGAAACTCAGAAGGTGGCACTGGGCGATTTTGGGCCTTGTGCCTTCTGCTGCCTTTTCTTTTGCAATTGAGGGGTTTGTTTTCTGCTAAAGCCTCCTCTGCCTTTGCCAAAAAAGGACTGACAGTTGTGAAACTGATGCTTGTTCCCACCTCCTCGACAGGGAGCGGGCAGAAATCTAGCTGTCTTAATGGCAGACCTAGTCTTCTGTGTGGCCTTAAGTGCTTGTTCCACCTGAGGCCCAAATAGATACACACTGTCGAAAGCTAAGGCCAAGACTTTCTGTTGGGCATCATTCGTAAAGCCAGAAGTACGCAGCCAGCATTGGCAATGGGTGCAAATGCCAGCTGCCACCACCCGGGAAGCAGTATTGAAAGCGTCCATTGCAGCTTTAATCTGTTGATTATTGGACTCGATACATAGAAACACAGAAGTTGACAGAAGATAAGGACCGAAAAGCCCATCCAGTCTACTCATTTCTTTTTCTGCCTTATGAATGTGCCATCGGCCTTTGCTCTGTCAATAGACTATTCATACTCATCTGTATTGCTCCCTTATGCCTATCCCATGCCTGTTTGAAGCCCTGCACTGTATTCATATCCACCACTTCCTGAGGTAGGCCGTTCCATGCATCCACCTCAGGAAGTGGTGGATATGAATGCAGTGCAGATACCACTAGTTATGGTGTGTAGTAGCTCTGAGTTAACCTCCGACCCGGGCACAGCTTCTACCATTGCTTTGAGTGAATGCCAAAGAACATACTCATATTGAGAAAAATAGCCCTGGTAGCTGGCAATGCGCATGCCCAGGGTTGAGGCAGCAAAGACTCTCTTACCCAAGGTGTTTATCTTGCAAGATTCTTTGTTTATAGGACAGGCTGTAGATTCGTGAGGGAGGACAGCCTTATCATTCTCTGCCAGGACCACAATGGAATCAGCAAAGGCTTGTGAGGCCAAGATGAGGCGATCCTTGGGAGGGGCATATTTCCTATCTATGGACTTGGCCACAGATGGAATAAGTGCTGGATTCTTCCACACCATCTGGGAAAGTCTTGAAAGAGGGTTGCACCAGAGGGGATAAATCCATACGGATTTCCAGAACACGCTGATATTGGAGACGCAGAAGCTTCCCAGGATTGATTTCCGTGGTCTGGAGAGAAAGAGTAGAATTTAAATTCTTGAGCAGAGACTTAAAGGATAGGTCTTCAACAACAGGCTCTGTAGGAGGATGGATCCCTGCCCCCAGGGCAGAATCAGCTCCAACATCATCACCCAGATGAAGATCCGGATCGGGCTCAAAATCATCTCCTGACAGTCCAGGGGGGCCTGTACAGACAGGAATGGGATGAAAACCAGGAGGAAGAAGAGAAGGAGAAAGAATCAAGAGTCAGAAATCTCTGGAAACTAGACAGCACCATACACATCCTCGGCGCCATCAAAGAGAATGGCACTGAGTACAGAGACGGCACCAATACAGAAAATGGCATTGTGCAGACAGAGAGTGCAACACCGCACATGGTGCCGACGCCACCCCTGGCGCCAAAAGCACCGACAGGTAGTGCGACACCGCACATGGCACCAGGGCCAACCACAGCACCGAGGATGACACCAACACCACCCACGGCATCAAAAAGGACCTCGGCGCCCGGAGAAGTCAGCACCGCAATCGGCCGCACCACAGTATCTGAGAAATGGAAATTACGTACCTACCGTAATTCTTAATCTTCTTGGACGAGTCTCCACCACTCATTCACACTAATGGGAATTGTGCCGGAGGAACTAGGACCCAGTGGAAGCAAACTTTTTGCAGGAGGGCTGGCACCAGAGATGGAGCCGCGAGGAGCGGCGCTGCAAGTCTCTGCTCATGCAGCAATGACTATCTCTGTGTCGACTCTCCAACTGCCTCAGTACCTTTTTTCTGAGGAGGTGCAGTGTAACTAACCAAGAAGGATAGCCTAAACAAAAACCGGACATAAGATAGTCTGGAAGACCCATATAATAAGGGTCAAGAAAGAAGTCTTCACAGCCTAATGATTGAGGGAGTGAAGACCAACAACAGAGGTGAGCTCGGGGGATGGTGGGTGGGCGTGTGAATGAGTGGTGGAGACTTCTCATTCACACTAATGGGAGAGTACCGAGCTAATAATCCCCCAAGAGGGCAGCAGGAGAGACAAGAGCTCACAAATTTAGGACAGAAGTCCATTAAGGATGGTTCTGCCAAACGAAACATGTCGTCTGGCATGGACATCCAGGGCATAGTGTTTGACGAAAGTATGCACTGAGCTCCAGGTAGCCACATTGTAAATATCTGCAATGGGTACGTTGCGGACTTCTGCCAGGGATGCCATGACTGCTCTAGTGGAGTGAGCGTACACTCTACCTTCCAGCTTAACCTGCACCATGGAATAACAGTGGCAAAGGCATGAGACCAGCCATGCTGAAATACAGCTGATAGCGACAGGGTGACCCAGCTGGGTCTCACTGAAGGAAGCAAACAGTTGTTGAGCTTTGCAAAAATCTTTTGTTCTATCTAAATAGAAACACAAAGCTCTTTTGACGTCCAAGGAATGAAGTGAACGCTCCCCTTCATTTTGTATTTTCGCAGAATAAGTAGAAAGGACCAAAGGTTGGTTTAGATGGAATTCTAAAACAACCTTAGGGAGGAACACAGTATACGGAGGGTCTGTGACCAAGGCATCTATCTCAGAGACCCTGCGGGCCGAGGTAATGGCCACCAGGAAGGCCGTTTTCCAAGTGAAAAATTTCAACCCACAGGTAGCTAGAGGCTCGAAAGGTTTTTGAGTGAGCATGTCTTGCACAAGATTAATGTCCCAGGCTGCGACTGGACATTTGACAGGAGGTCTGGAATGCAGAATACCCTTAAGAAACCTCTTAACCACAGGTAACTGAGCCAGTGACAACGAAAGTACTGGCTCATGATAAGCTGAAACGGCACAAAGGTGAACCTTGACTGTAGGGTATTGCAGACCTGAATTTGAGAGATCTAAAAGATACTCTAGAACTTTATTTGGTGGGCAGGAAAAAGGATTCAAAGAGGATTTTGCACACCAGAGTGAAAAACGCTTCCATCTGGCTGTATAAGTTTTCCTAGTGGCTGGCTTGCGTGTAGCCAGAAGAATATCTGAAACTCTGCGAGAGACATTGAACCTGTTCACTTCTATCTCTTCAGGAGCCAAGCGTGAAGGTGAAGCGATCTCAGATTGGGATGGACCACAGGCCCCAGTCAGGAGGTTCGTTTGAAGGGGAAGCGCTTTCGGAGGGGTTTCTGACATACTGTTGAGTAACAGAAACCATATTTGTTGAGGCCAGAAGGGAGCAATGAGGATCATTTTGTCCCCCTGGGACTCGAACTTGAGAAGTACCCTCTGAATTAGAGGAAGAGGCGGAAAGGCGTATAGAAAGCGTTTTGTCCACTGCAGCCTGAACGCATCCTGGCAGAAGATGCCAGGCCCTGGATTTCTGGAGCAGAAGAGAGGCAGTTTTGTGCTGAGTGGGGATGCAAAAAGGTCCAGGTCTGGAGTGCCCCACTCTGTGAATAGTGACTGAACTACAGTTGAGTCAAGAGACCATTCATGAGGATCTGTCTCCGTTCTGGTAAGACGGTCTGCCAATTCGTTCTGCACTCCCGGCAGGTAGGCCACTTGAATTAGAGCCTTGTGCTCCAAGCACCATTCCCACACTCTCATCGCTTCCCTGCATAAGGGGTAAGAGTGAGCACCGCCCTGCTTGTTAATGTAATACATCACTGCTTTTGTCCGTTTGAAGGAGAATGTTCTTGTGACAGAGAATGTCCTTCAAAGCCCACGCTGCATAAAGGACAGCCCTCATTTCTAGGACATTTATGTGAAGCTGGGACTCTTCCTGAGTCCATGTACCTTGAGTGTGGAGAGTCTGACAGTGAACTCCCCACCCCATCAGGGACGTGTCCGTGGTAATGGAAATCTGATGTTCGAGGGGGGAAAAGGGATACCCTTTCAGAAGGTTGTCCTCTTGCGACCACCAGGTGAGTGACTTCTTCAGAGGTTCTGTCACCTCGATGAGAAAGGACTGAGGGTGAGTGGTAGGAGACCACTGAGTACTGGGCATCCATTGAGAGGCTGTCACATGCAGGCATGCTAGGGGTACAGTGAACACCGAGGATGCCATGAGATCTAGCATCCACTGCACCGAGATAGCTCTTACTGAGCTGTTTTCTCTGATATATTGGGCCATCTGCAGAATATCGGTCCTTCTGTCCTCTGGTAGAAAAGCTTTCGCACAGGAGGTGTCCAGAAGAGTTCCTATGAAAAGGAGCCTTTGGGAGGGCTGCAGCTGTGATTTCTTGAGGTTTAGCAGGACTCCCATGGACGTGAGAAAGTCTCAGGCCGCTGCAACGGCGTCGAGGGTTCCCTGCCTGGAAGGGCTTGCTAGAAGCCAGTTGTCCAGGTATGGGAACACTTACTATTCTGATTTTTCTGAGATGCGCCATGTAGTATTACACACACTTTGTAAAAACTTGCGGCGCCGAGGACAGCCCAAAGGGCAGGACTCTGAACTGATAATGCTGGCCCAAAGCCATGAGCCTCAGGTATTTGTGATGCCTTGGGTGAATAGGGATATGCTGGTAAGCATCCTGCATGTCCAGGGAGGCTAACCAGTCGTGTTCATGAAGCAAAGGTAACAGGGTTCCTAGCGATATCATTTTGAATTTCTCTTTGGGAAGAAATTTGTTTAATTTTCTGAGGTCCAAAATGGGGCACATGCCCTCGGTTTTCTTTGGAACCAGAAAGTAATGGGAGTAGAACCCTGTGTTTTGTTCATCCAGTGGGACTACTTCCACTGCCCTGTTGTTCCGAAGGCCTTGTATGTCGGAAGCGAGATGTTCTGACTGAAGTAGTGACAGCCTGGGCTGTCGTTTGGGACGACGATCCGGAGGGGTCTCTAAAAGATTGAGGGAATACCCCTCGCGGATTACCCAGAGGACTCATTTGTCTGATGTTATGGACTTCCACCGATTGTAGAATTGAGTCAGACGACCTCCCACTGCTGAGGAAGAGTCCCCCTCGGGCAGCTGAGGTGGGACTTGGGCCAACAACTCAGAAGGCGGCACTGGGCGCTTTGGGTCCTTGCGCCTTCTCTTGCATTTTCTTTTGAGGCTGAGGAGCTTGTTTTTTATTGAAACCCCCCATGCCTTTGCTTCGAAACGACATGGTTATGAAACTGGCGTTTGTTAACTCCCCCTCTGGAGGGGGCGGGAGGAGGTCGAGCCAATTTAATGGCTGACCTAGTCTTTTGTGCCTCCTCTAGAGCCTGTTCTACTTGAGGGCCGAAGAGATGCACACCATCGAAGGGCAACACCATGACCTGTTGCTGGGCATCATTCGTGAAACCTGAAGTGCGCAGCCAGGAATGGCAGCGGGTACAAATGCCCGCCGCCACCGCTCATGAGACTGTATCGAAGGCGTCCATAGCTACTTTAACCTGCTGGTTGTTGGACTCGATACCCCTGGTTATGGCTTGAAGAAGCTCTGAACTAGCGTCAGAGTCCGGTAGAGCTTCAACCATTTGTTTGCGCGAATGCCAAAGAATATACTCATATTGAGAGAAGTAGCCTTGGTAGCTGGCGATATGCATACCCAGGTTGGATGCAGCAAAGACTCTCTTACCTAAAGTATCTATCTTATGAGATTCTTTGTTTATAGGTTGAGCTGTAGTAGTCTGAGGAAAGATAACCTTATCATTCTCTGCCAAGACTACAACAGGATCCGCTAAGGCTTGGGAGGACAAAATAGGTTGATCCTTGGGAGCAGCATACTTCCTATCTATGGACTTAGCCACAGAAGGAATGAGAGCAGGATTATTCCATACCATTTGAGACAACGTCTCAAAGGAGGGTTGTACCGGGGAAGTTAAATCCATAGGGATGTCCAGAACATGAAGGTATTGTAGTCTTAAAAGCTTCCCAGGATCGATATCCATAGTCTGTAGAGAAAGAGTGGAATTCAAATTTCTCAACAGAGACTTAAATGACAGGTCCTCGACCACAGGCTCTGTAACAGGATTGGGTCCTGCTCCTTCCACATCATTACCCAGTCTAAGATCTGGGCCAGGCTCAATATCATCTCCTGACAGTCCTGGAGGGACTGTATGGACGGGAAAAGAATGAAAATCAGCAGGAAAAGAGGAAGGAAAGGAATTCGGAGAGGAGAAGCCCTGAAGATTGGCTGACGAAAAGCCCGGCCTCGGCACCGAAGAAGAACATGGCACCGAAGGGCTGCATGACGCCGACAAAGCAGATGGCACCAAAGAAGAACACGTTGCTGAAAAGCCACATGGTGCCGAAGATGCACCGAAAAGGCACATGGAGCCGAGAAACTCGACGGCGCCGAAAAACCTCACAGCGCCGAGGAGGGTGCAGAGTGACTCACCAATGCCGACAGCACCAACACCAACCCAGGGCACCGAAAATTCAGATTCAAGGGGAAAGAATACCAGGAGATAGAGGCATCAGTGTGGCCCCCTGCGCCGCAGCCATGTGAGGGGGGAGAACACCTGAGCTCGGGGTTGACGGCACCGAAGAGGGCGCCGCACGACCAGGAAGGCCCAATCGCCCTGCCCGATCTCCTGAAGAACCCAAAGGCCCTGGAGTGACTGGGCCAGGCAGTTGGACCAACCTCCGAGCCCATTGCTCCATAAGAGTGGTCCACTGATGAAACTGCTCATTGGAAGCCCTACTAGAAGGTGGAGAAAGGTTCCGATGTCTAAGAGGCCGGCAACCAGAAAGACAAACTGGCAACTCCGAATGAGGAGACCGACAACTGACCCCAATGACCGACCATCGATGCGCAGACATATCAGAAGGCGACTTCAAGTGATGCCTTCTCTTTCTTGACCTACGGGTCGAAGAAGAGCTCGAGGCCGAACAGCGCCGAGAATGCAACCATTTTCTTTTATGCTTCCGAGGGGACTGCCCTTCCCCTCAGGCACTGTACTGTCCATTGTCAGACCCCCCTTCCGGAGAAGGCGGCAGACCGGACCCAGCCTGGCTGAATGAACAGCTTTCATTCGAAGTCTCCCTACCGTCATCTGACCCACTCATTGTCGACTCTCTCAATGTAGGCTGAGGCATCTTTCTTTAATAAGAATAATTATCGTAAGCGGTACTTTATTTGAAAAATACTACAAAACAAGAAACTGAAAACTGCTGCTAGTTTGAAGTTTGACTCCCGGAGGGTGAGCAACGTTGTCACTGAAGTGCACTCGACAGTGGGAAAAAAGGAACTGAGGTGTTTGGAGGGTCGACGGCGAGATAGTCACTGCCGCACGAGCAGAGACTCGCGGCGCCTCTCCTCTCGGCTCCATCTCTGGCGCCGGCCCTCCTGCAAAAAGTTTGCTCCCGCTGGGTCCTAGTGCCTCTGGCATAGATCCCATTAGTGTGAATGAGTGGTGGAGACTTTATGTTCAGGAAGATCCCCCGTACTCAATTCGGCGCTGGCACCGAACACGGCACCGGCAATGGTGCTGCATGCAGCGCCGCTTGAGGAATCAGGGTCCCCAAGCCCGCCACTAGGATGCTTGAAGGCCGCGCCACCACCAGAGACGCCCTGCAAGTGTTGAAAAGAGGAGGAGAAGAATGCAGTACCTGTACCAGCCTCTGCTCCGAGGCTATGTGGGGGGGGGGCATGAGGGGTCAACGGCACCAGAGAAGGAGCTACACGTTCAACCTCACCCAACCGCAGACCAATAGCCCCAGGACCGAGTCCGCAGGTAAGGGCAGTTGGAGCAGCTACTGAACCCACTGCTCCATAAGAGAGGCCCAGTGATGAAACTGCTCACCGAGGCCTGTCTCTTCCCCCGAGTGGCGGGAGGGGTTCCAGAGTCAAGGATAGTGGCCACCAGGGACAGAGGCCACAGGAGACCCCAAGGAGTTGGAGTTGGCCTGTCACCCCACACCACTGACGATCTCTGTGCAGACGTACCAGAGGGTTACCTTGAGTGGCACCGCTGCTTCTTTGATCAGTGGGAGGAGGAAGAAGAGCTTGGGTCGGGCGGTGCTGAGCCCCAGACTGGGATTGAGAATGGGCCCTGCTTCTTTTGTGGTTTCGAAAGGACTGCCCCTCCTCCCGAGCACCGGACTGCCCGTGGTCAGCCCCCCCTTCCAAAAAGGGTGGCGGACCGGACCCAGCCCCACTGCCAGAACAGCTTTCAAGCAAAGTCTCCCTACCATCACCGGCACTGTTCATGGTCGATTCCATCGATGGCAGGCTGAAGAATTCTTTACTTCTCTTTTTTTTAAAAAATAAATAAAGAATATTATTAATGATAACTAAAACTAATGAATACTGAACGACTAAAGCTGCTGTAGTATAGACATGAAAATTTGACTCCCGGTGAGCGAGCAACGTCGTTTACTGAATTGTACTCGACGGTGGGAAAAAAAGGAACTGAAGTGGTTGGAGGGTCGATGCAGAGATAGCTTGTACAGGCACGAGCCAGCCTCGTGGTGCTGCGCATCTGCGGTCCTACCTTGGCACTGGCCCTCCTGAAGATTTCTGGCTCCCGCTGGGACCTAGCGCCTCTGGCGTAGTTCCATTAGTATGAATAAGTGGTGGAGACTTTTAGTCCAGGAAGATGCTGGGAAACACTTAGGAGCAGAAGAGGACGCAGACAGAATTGGATTGACATCCATCGTCTCCACAGACTGCTCCTCCTTTAGCTGTAAGGAGCTACATGCCTCAGCTATCAAAAAGGAGAAGGACTTATTGTCAAACGGTGAGGGGGGAATCAGGATCCTTGACTTGGGCTCCACTTCACTCCCCTTCCTCTTCCTCCTCCTCAGAGGGAACATCCTCCTCATCAGAGCGCAATTTTTAAGGTCAGGAGCTTCCCCAAGATCCCCCAAATCCTCATCCTGGACTTCTAAGAAGCCAGGGTTGGGGTCTGTCTGCATATCTAATTCATCAGCCTTTTCTTGCTGTGACGCGCCTGGATGTGATTGTGTAGACCCTCCCTGACCTGAGAAGCCTGGTTTGGGGTCAGGTGTGTCTTCTGAGATGTCCTGCAGAACATCAGAGCCCAAAAGCTCACCTAGGAGCAACAAAAGTGATTTTCCCAATTCTGCTTTGCCACTGCTAACTGAAGAACCAGGCACCGCCCCCTCCACAGATTGGAGGACTGGCTGGGGGGGAAACCAGGACAGAAATATTACGCTGATCAGCAGGAACCCATGGGGTAGGGCCTCATCACCCTTTTGCAGATTTTACAGCATTTCATAACTAATGGTCTCCGATAAGCCATGGAGCCAGGAAGAGAAGGCTACAACTGAAAACCCAGAAAAAAACATTTTAAACAATAAACAATTATCCCTATAGTTTTGCTGGGCTAAAAACTCTCCACTGAGTTGTATGCAAGAATCAGAGAGCCAAATGGGGCTGAATAGGCATGCGCACTCCTTAGTGGGTGCGCGTAGGACGTCTCAACGTGTCATGTGATACTAGTGTGGGCTTGCAAGCACAATAGTGCAATGCAACTAATAGGCAATTGTGCTGCACCAACGTGCCACGCGCTGCACAAATCTGCATACTATGGGCACGCATGAAAATGGCCTTTAGGAGGAGCATGTGCCCAGCTTTTACCACGGCTAAATGTCAGCTGTGCAAAACAGGAAACAGAGGGCTGTGGAGGAAAAACAAAACAAAAAAACCTCTGAGGTACACCAAAACCACAAAAAAAGCTGAAGAAAACACAGAACCTGAAGCTGGGGGGGGACCGACGCCAGAGCCAAAGGACCACAACAGAGACCCTACACTCCCAGAAAAAATAAAATTGGACCGACCTGTGGCAACCTTTTTATTTTTTTAGTGGAGACCATTAAAAAAATACCCTAGCAAGGTAGAAGTGGCTCCCAATCCACACAAGGAAAAGGGGAAAAAAGGCAGGTTAGTCAATTTGAAAGCTGTAGCTTAACAGGCACAATTTTAATTTAGGTGTGCTCCCTTAAACAGGCAGCTCAACCTGCTATGCAGAACTGTAGCCCCAAAAGAAGTCCTGAATCTTGAAAAAATCTTGAGAGACTATAAAAGTAGAAGCTACCCCTTCTAATGGCACAGCGGAAATAGGGAGTTGCTGCTGCTTGGGATCCATATGTGCCCAACATTCTAAAGCTTGGGCTGTGCCATTTCCCCTGGTAGTGGTGCACTATACCCAGTTGTTTTGATTACCCATTGACAATGCAAAGCGCTACAGAAAATAAAGTTTTTATCTGTCTATGAGCTGATGACTATTATTCAGTAGCAACCTCCAGAATCATCTGTTTAGTTTCAGAGTCATATCTATATACCTCTACACACACACTTGAAAAAATGCCCTTGGTACCTAGCAATCCACATGACAAGAGTAGCTGCTGCAAAAGCCTGCTTGCAGTGTCAGTCTTCTGCAACTCTTTGTTAATAGGGTACACAGTGATCTCCTGGGGAAGAATGGCTTTGTCATTCAACAATGGCATCAGTTATTGGTTGAAAAGAAAAAAATACTTACCATAGTAATCTTGTTTCTTTCCAGTGATGCTCAGATATTCATAACTTTATGCAGTAAGCCTGGAGGGCTGGACTGCCCGGAGAGATGGAACACATGCAAATGAGTAGAATTCTTTGCATGTGGGCATCTTTCAAATACTGTCTCTACCAACTGTAGTGTTCTAACCTCTTCAGATTTGTGAGAAGCCTGGAAGTCAGGCATTAGGAGACTAATGTAACATTAACATTTTATAAAAGGAGGGGTTACCCCTAATTAAAGCATGGAATTTTAACAGAAAAAATCTCCAAAGGGACGAGAATAACAACATTTGACAAAACCACATCAAAGAAAACTCCATAAGGAGAACACATTTGAAAAACCCGTTTTAAAATGATTAAAAGCAGAGAATATGCAACAAAACAACATTTGAAATATACTCTGCATTTTATTTTGGTGCTTGAGCCTTAGAGCGCGCACCACCTTTTCTTAGGTCACGGTTTACAAGGCACTGGCTCTGCTGCAACCAGCACTGAATCTGGCATTGGGGTGAGCACAGGATAGGCCATGAAAGGCCTAACCCAGCAACAACAGCGGCGCCGATCCCACTGATGATGATCTAGGCAGCATCGGCGTGACCAGCAATGGTAACATGGCTGGTCCCATCACAATGACACTGAATATAGGTATGGCCACTGGGGCAGGAGTCAGTGGCATGGCCATTGGCAAGGACCCAAGGGCTGCTGCAGGAGCCAAATGCTCTACTCAGCTTGAGGGCCCTGCTGCAGCTGCAGTTCCACCCGCCCCGAGGGACCAGGAACCGGCTCCACTGGCAGAGGCAAATGAGCCAAACGTTGCATCCACTGCCATGTATGACCTGCCCAATAGTTGAACTATACACCACAGTCACTGATAACAGACAGAGAGGGACTCTGGGCCCAAGAGCTCAACCTCCTAGAACCAGAGGTCCTCTGTGAAGCCGACTGTGCCAGTGAGAGCCTCTGACTCCAGGAGATAGAGGACCTCACAGAGAGCGACTTCGAGGGTAATGCTTCTTCCCCTACCAATGGGAAGGGATGAATACAAGGATGAGAACCCAACTGGGGATTGGGAACGGGCCTGCTTCTTGTACTTCCAGGAGTACTGTCTTTCCTCCCCGTGCACAGGACTGTCTATCACCAGAACTCTTCCCTGATGGGGAAAGTGGACCAGACACGGCCCCGCTGCCAGAACAACTTGCCTGAGAAGGCCCCTTACCATCGTTGTCCATGGCTGTTGACCACTGACTCCATAGGGCTGTGACTGACAGAAAAATGGTTGTAAAATCATGAAACTGATATAAAAATAGCAAACTCTAGCTTTATACATTAAAAACGAGGAGAACTGAAAGCTGCTGTTGTGTAGATGTGAAGTTCTGATTCCCAGCAGGTAAGCGATGTTGACACTGATGTGCACTGGACAGCAAGGGAAAAAGGAACCCAGGCAGTTAATGGCTGGTACCAAGCTAAGCCAAGCAGTGTGAGCCAGTCTTGTGGTGCTGTGCGTGCGTGCCACTTACCTCAGTGCCAGCCCTCCCGAAAAGTTCTGACTCCCGCAAGGTCTTAGCACCTTTAGCTCAGACCCATTAGTGTGAAACAATGGTGAAGACTGACTCCCGAATGGTCAACTGTCAGCAGGAGCTCCTTACAGGTCTGACGAGACCTGAGACTGGTCAGGGCCAAGCAGGGGCTTCTGTGGCACAGGAGGGTACCCCGACAGTTCTCACCTGACACCAGGGGAGAAGAAATTAGCCCACTGAAAGTGCGAGTTAAGCACTTTATGCCAGGCCAAAAAGTACCACTCGGGAGAGGCCAGGCCATGCCATCTGCCTGATGCAGTTACTGCCAACCCAGAGGCCACCTCACTGGCATAGTAAGATGCCCTTAACTGGTGCTGAGCTACCTCCTGGGCCCTGGCAGGAAGGTCAATGGCCTACTTCACTGCCTCACTCTGTGGCAGTGTGATCAAGAGTGTGCTTTATTGCAACCCCAGATGATGGTTATAGGTTGCCATATGTGCCTGTCGTGCAGAAATGCACATTATGGCGTATGCAGAGGAAAAAGCCTTCATGCCAAGGGCATCCATCTGAGCAGAATCTGCCTATGGAGGTTGGCGATGAACAAGGCGTCATGGCCATGACAGTGTCTGCAGTATTTCAAGCCCTGAGGGGTGAAGTACCTCATTTGCGGACCCAGAGGGTGCACGAGATAGCATGAGAAGGTCCCTGAGGATGTAGGTGTTGGAGATTGGGCACTTTCACACTGCCCTGGATGCCTCATCAATAGCTCTACATCATGGAGGAACAAGAGAAATGAAAATTATGTACCTACCGTAATTCTTGATCTTCTTGGACGAGTCTCCACCACTCATTCACACTATTGGGATCTGCGCCGGAGGCACTAGGACCCATCGGGAGCAAACATTTTGCTGGGGAGTCAACGCCAGAGATGGCGCCGCGAGCCATAGCTCGCGCGGCAATGACTATCTCGGCGTCGACTCCCCAACCGCCTCAGTACCTTTTTTACCAAGGAGGTGCAGCGTAACTAACCTAGAAGGGTAGCCTAACCTAAAAACCGGACATAAGATAGTCCGGACGACCCGTGTAAGAAGGGTCAACGAAGAAATCTTCAAGGCCTAAAGATTTGAGGGAGTAAAGACCAACAAGAGAGGTGAGCTCGGGGATGGAGGGAGGGAGGTAGGAATGAGTGAGACTCGTCCAAGAAGATAAAGAATTACGGGTAGGTACGTACCTTTCATATCTTCCTGGACATAAGTCTCCACCACTCATTCACACTACTGGGAGAGTACTGAACTAATAATCCCCGAGAGGGGTGCAGGAGAAACCAAGAGCTCACGCTTCTTAAGACAGAAGTCCATTAAGGATGGCTCTGCCAAAGGAAGAATATCGTTCGCATGGACATCGAAAGTGCATAATGCTTAACGAAAGTATGCACTGAGCTCCAGGTGGCTGCACTGCAGATGTCTCGCATGGCACTTTGCGATTTCCGCTAGGGATGCCGCCATCGCTTTGGTAGAGTAAGCGTAAATCCTACCCTCCAACTTAACCTGGCGCCATGGAATAGCAGTGACGAAGGCATGCCACTAGCCATGTTGAGATACATCTAATAGCGACAGGTTGACCCAGCCGGGCCTCACTGAAGGAAACGAACAGTTGCTGGGCTTTACGAAAATTCTTGGTTCTATCTAAGTAGAAACGCAAGGCCCTCTTAACATCCAGAGAATGTAGAGAGCGTTCCCCTTCATTTTGGAAGTCCGCAAAATAAGAGGGAAGGACCAAAGGTTGGTTAAGATGAAGTTCTGACACAACCTTAGGAAGAAATTTAGGATGAGTACGAAGGACTACTTTGTCCTTATGGAACACAGTATACGGAGGGTCTGTGACCAGGGCATGCATCTCAGAGACCCTACGAGCTGAGGTAATGGCCACTAGGAAGGCAGTCTTCCAGGTGAGGAACTTTAGTTCACAGGTAGCTAGAGGTTCAAAGGGTTTCCGGGTGAGCATGTCTAGCACAAGATTAATGTCCCAGGCTGCAACCGGACGCCTTGTAGGGGTCTGGTGTGCAGAATGCCCTTAAGAAATCTCTTTACCATAGGTAACTGAGCCAGTGAAAGAGAAAAACCGCTCATGATACGCTGAAATGGCACTAAGCTGAAGCTTAACTGTAGAGTACTGAGACCTGAATTTGAGAGGTCCGAAAGGTACTCTAAAACTTTATCTGGAGGGCAGGAAAAGGGATTCAAAGAGGACTTTGCACACCAGAGGAAAACGCCCACTTAGCTGCAGCCTGGCGTGGCTGGCTTCACGCAGCCAGAAGGATATCCGAAACTCTTCGAGAGACATTGAACCGATTTACTTCTACCTCTTCAGGAGCCAAGTGTGAAGGTGAAGAGATCTCAGATTGGGATGGACCACTGGTCCCTGAGTTAAAAGGTTCATCTGCAGGGGAAGTGGTCTTGGAGGAACTGCCAACATACTGTTGAGAAGTGGAAACCACAGTTGTCGAGGCCAAAAGGGAGCAATGAGAATCATCTTGTCTCCCTGAGACTCGAACTTGAGTAGTACTCTCTAAATTAGAGGAAGAGGCGGAAAGGCGTAAAGAAAGCGTTTTGTCCACCACAGCCTGAACGCATCCTGACAAAAAATGCCAGGCCCTAGATTTCTGGAGCAGAAGAGAGGCAGTTTTGCGTTGAGTGGGGACGCAAAAGGTCCAGGTCCGGAGTTCCCACTCTTCAATAGTGACTGAACTATGGTTGAGTCGAGACCACTCGTGAGGATCTGTCTCTGTTCTGTTGAGATGGTCTGCCAAGTCGCTCTGTACACCTGGCAGGTAGATTGCTTGAATTAGAGCCTTGTGCTCCAAGCACCATTCCCAGACCCTCATCGCTTCTCTGCATAAGGGTAAGAATGAGCACCGCCCTGCTTGTTGATGTAATACATCACTGCTTTGTTGTCCGCTTGGAGGAGAATATTCTTAGACAGAGAATGTCCTTCAAAGCTCGGACCGCATAAAGGACGGCTCTCATTTCTAGGACATTTATGTGAAGTTGAGACTCGAGTTGAGTCCACACACCCTGAGTGTGGAGAGCCTGACAGTGAGCTCCCCACCCCATTAGTGAGGCGTCTGTGGTAATGGAGATCTGATGGTCCAGAGGGGCAAAGGGGTATCCTTGCAGGAGATTGTCCTCTTGAGACCACCAGGTGAGAGACCTCTGTAGGGGTTCTGTCACCTTGATGAGATAGGATCATGGGTGAGTGGCTGGAGACCACTGAGTACTGAGCATCCACTGGGTGGTTCTCATGTGCAGACGGGCCAGAGGTACAGTGAACACTGAGGATGCCATGAGGCCCAGCATCCGTTGCATCGAGAGTGCTGTAACTGACCTGTTCTCTCCGGATGTAACGGGCCATCAGAAGGATATCGCTCCTTCTGTCCTCTGGGAGAAAAGCCTCAGACAGGATGTGTCCAGAAGGGTCCCTATGAAAAGGAGCTCTGAGAGGGCTGCAGCTGTGATTTCTTGAGGTTCAGCAGGACTCCCATGGACGAAGGAGGTGAGAGGCCGCCTCACGGGGCCCAGAGTCCCTTGCCTGGAAGGACTTGCCAGAAGCCAATCGCACAGATAAGGGAACACCTGTATTCCAGTTTTCTGAGGTGCTACCAAGCAGAACTGCACAACACTTTGTAAAAATTTGTGGCGCCGAGGATAGCCCAAAGGGCAGGACTTTGAACTGATAATGTTGTCCCAGAGCCACAAACCTCAGGAATTTGTGATGTCTCGGTGAATGGAATGTGCTGGTAAGCATCCTGCATGTCTAGGGAAGCTAACCAGTCGTGCTGATGAAGCAAGGGTAAGAGTTCCTAGAGAATTATTTTGAATTTCTCCTTGGGAGAAATTTGTTTAGCTTGAGATCTAGAATGGGGCGATTCCGCCAGACTTTGGAACCAGAAAGTACCAGAGTAGAACCCCTCGCAGCCTCGCTGGATGCAGTGGCACAAGTTCTACTGCCCTGTTGTTTAGAAGGCCCTGAATCTCGGCGGTGAGAAGGTCTGACTGAAGGGCAGACAGCCTGGGCTGCCGTTTGAGAGGACAATCCGGAGGAGTTTCCACAAAATTGAGTGAGTACCCCTCGCGGATTATCCAAAGGACCCATTTGTCTGAGGTTATGGACTTCCACTGGCTGTAGAAGTGCATCAGCCGACCTCCCACCGGAGAGGAAAAGTCTACCTTGGGCAGTTGAGGTGGGACTTGGGCCAGCAATTCATAAAGTAGCGTTGGGCGTTTTGGGCCCTTGCGCTTTCTGCTGCGCCTTCTTTTGAGGTTGGGCAGGTTGGTTCTTATGGAAACTACCTCTGCCTTGAAAGGACTGACGGTTATGAAACTGACGTCTACTGGCATGCCCTCTAGAGGGGGCCGGAGGGGGTCTAGCCAACTTAATGGCTGACCTAGTCTTTTGTGTAGCTTCTAGAGCTTGCTCGACCTGAGGACCAAAAAGATATGCACCATCAGAGGGCAATGCTATTACCTGCTGTTGCGCATCATTGGTGAAGCTCGAGGCGCAGCCAGGAATGGCGGCGGGCAAATACCAGCAGCTGCTGAACGGGAGCGGAGTCGAAAGCGCCCATGGCTGCTTTAACCTGTTGGTTGTTAGATTCAATACCCCTGGTAATGGTTTGAGAAGCTCTGGTTTTGAACTGATCTCGAAGAGCTTCAACCATTTGCTTGAGAGAGTGCCACAGGATATACTGCATTCGAGAAAAATAGCCCTGATAACTGGCAATACGATACTTAGGGTAGAAGCAGCAAAGACTCTCTTACCTAAGGTGTCTGTCTTATGAGATTCCTTGTTAATAGGTCGAGCTGTAGTGGTTTGAGGAAGGACGACCTTATCATTCTCTGCCAGGACTACAATAGGATCCGCAAAAGCTTGGGATGCCAAAATGGGACGATCCTTGGGGGCTGAATATTTTCTATCAATGGATTTAGCCACCGATGAAGAGAGAGCAGGATTATTCCATACCATTTGAGACAGCGTCAAGGAAGGCTGAATCGGAGGAATCAAACTGAGGGATCTCCGAGGGTGAAGGTACTGGAGTCTAGCAATTTCCCAGGATCGATGTCTGTAGTCTGGAGAGAAAGTGTGGAAATCATATTCTTTAGCAGAGACTTAAATGACAGGTCCTCGACCACAGGCTCTGCAGCAGTAAAAGATCCTGCTTCGTTCACCTCATCGCCCAGCCGAAGGTCTGGGTCAGGCTCAACGTCATCTCCTGACAGTCCAGGAGGGACTGTATGGACAGGAAAGGGATGAAAGCCAGAAGAGGAAGGAGGAAAAGAGACAAAAGGAAAGTCTCCAAGAGCCCCCGGTGCCAAGGAGG
Organism: Neoceratodus forsteri; assembly: GCA_016271365.2. Classification (NCBI taxonomy): domain Eukaryota; kingdom Metazoa; phylum Chordata; order Ceratodontiformes; family Ceratodontidae; genus Neoceratodus; species Neoceratodus forsteri. Next base: position 1,406,307,042 of record CM057450.1, read on the forward strand.
CGCATGACGCCGAGAATGACGCTGAGGAACTACGGGCGCCGCAAATCAAGGCCGAGAAGCCGTGACAGCGCTTAGACGGAAGCGCTACAAACGCCGCTGGGGACGAGAGGACGGGGCGCCCGCAAGTGCTCCCAGAGACCAAAACAGGTTTTGAAGGAAAAGAGCAGGAGATATAGGCATCGTGTGGCCCCTGCGCCAAGCCATGGGGAGCGGGGAGACACTCTAAGCATCGGAGTCGACGGCAATCAAGAAGGTACCACGTGACCAGGAAAGTCCAACTGCCCTACCTGGAGTCGCCCAGAGAGCCCGGGCGTCTACCTAACGACTGGAGCCAGGTCGAACCAACCTCCGAGCCCATTGCTCCATAGCGCCCACTGATGAAACTGCTCATCTGAAGACCTACCGCGGGCGGGGTAGGACTCGATGTCAAGACTTCGCTACCAGAAGCCGCTGTTGGTGACTCCGGCGAGGAGACCGTAACAGCCCCGATAACCGAGCCGCCTACGCCGCAGACGTATCAGAGGGCGCCCAGAGTGATGCCTCTTTTTAGACCCGCGAGCAAGAAGAGTTCGAGGCCGAACGGCACAGAGTGCGCACTGCTATTTTTACAAGCTCGCAGGGACCGCCCATCCCCGGCATTGGACTGACCATTGTCAGACCCCTTCTGGAGAAGGCGGCGGACCGACCCAGCCCGACTGGCTGAATAAGTTTACAACGGGGTCTCCCTACCGCTACCTGGACCTGCTTCATGGTCGCACTCGCCAGTGTAGGCTGAGATTCTTTATCGCTTTTATTAAAAATAATAAAAACTGAAAACTATGCTGCTAGTTTGAAGTTTGACTCCGACAGGAAGCGACATCGCCACTGAAGCGCACTCGACGGGCGGAAAAAGGAACTGAGGGTGCTGGGAGTCGCCGAGATAGTCATTGCCAGCTGAGCTAGGGCTCGCGGGCGCCATCTCTGGCTGCCGACTCCCCAGCAAAAGTTTGTTCCCCGATGGGTCCTAGTGCCTCCGGCGCAGATCCCAATAGTGTGAATGAGTGGTGGAGACTTATGTCCAGGAAGATCTATCGAGACTTGGAACTCCAAGGCATCCTAACGGCAGAGCCACCGGATTGCAGTTTGCAAAGTCATGTAAGTCGAGTGCCTGGAGCATCCCCACCAAGAACCGCTGGTACAAAGCATACTCAGCAGCTGAAGGAAGGTGGACCGATGTTCATTGCCTTCTAAGGAGGAAATCCATGGAGATGAGGCACCAAATCTGGGAACCTTACTACGTGATGGGGAGAAGGGCCTGTACTAGGCTCTGTCAGACTCCCTATGCCAGCTCTCTAAGGCACCAAAGAAATCCCAGTGTTGTTCCCACGGTAATGGCTCCTCAGGGCCTATGAATGAGTGCAACCTCACCAGGAAATGGCGAGGTTCTGATAGAGGGCACTGAGACTCCAGATCTTAACAGCCTTGGCCTGGGCTGCTGAACTGCAGAAGGGGGCCTCGCCTGAGGGGAGATTTTCCGAAACGGTGTCCTCCTACACAGGAGCAGTGATTTAATTGGTGCCCATAGGGGGGAACCCCCAGGTGGGAAGAACAGTGCCATACAGATTTCACAGGCTTACCTGGTTCTCAACGGTAGTGGAGATGTTTGGCGGCTCTGGAGGAATCTCCATCTCTGAGCTGCCATCAGATCTCATGTTGGCGTTGCCTCCAGAACACAGCTCGGGATGGTGACAGCATCACACAAAGGATCATCCTTGTTACCAGGGCTGGCACCGCCCTTGACACTGTGCTCTGAAAGACACCAGAATTGGGGATTACCTCCAAGACAACATCATTGTCAGCACTCTGCCTGGAGCTGGACCCAGAATCGATATCATGGACATCACTGCCTCTGTCATCGTGTCTGGAGCTGTCACCTTCTTCGGTGCTGCTAGAGACACTATGGATGGTGACAACATCTGAACTGGCAAGAGTGTGGCCAACAACCTTGGTGCTGGTCCCTCCCTTGACACTGCGAACAGTGTCAGGAGGGGGCACAGCATCGTCCTTGGTGCCAACCGTGATGTCATCACACACAAACAGTGACAACAGTGCGGGCAAAGTTTGAGGATGATGTTGCGGTTTCCACTGGTGTATACCGAGCGTATAGCTGTGGCCTCAACACCTGGGATGGTCCGTTGCTCAAGGCAGACAATAGAGGGTTCACACTCAACTGCTCAGAAGGAGTTGACTCTCCACCAGACCCATCAACTGTTGTCTCAGACACCTCAGTGTGGTAAGGTCGAGGAGAACTCTACTTCCAGAGACCCAGAGGTCCTGGGAAGAGGCCCAGGGGAAAGGTCTAGAGACCTAAGCTTGGACACACGTGTGTGACACATGACTCCACTTAAATGCACGGTTCTCAAGGGTACGGCAATCCACAGAGAAGCAGGCATCACATGCAGCCATATTGTGATCCAGTCCAAAATAGGCTGCACAGCACTGATGCTCATCCGGAGCAGCCATGGGTTTCCCACAAGACAGTGACGCATTATGGCAGTCTGTCAGACTTCTTTCCACAACTAAGTCCCCTTTCTCTTCCAATTTTGGCATTGTGGAAAATAATAAAGTAACACAGCACCATAAAAGATTAAAAAAAAATTGTGCTGACACAGCTGAAAAATATAGCAATGAGTTCAACTGAGGCACTGACACTCCCATGGTGTGGACTCGCAGGGGGAGGGGGAAGGGACAGAACTGAGGTGAGCAAGGGAGCCAGCAACAGTTATTAGCTGGTACTGATGCCACCACATGGGGGTGCACAGGTGATGTGATCATTAACCATGGCATATTCCCTCCCAGCAAAAACTGTGCTCCCACAGGGTCATAGCGCCTCCAACCACAGATCTATAAGTGGGAACCAGTGATGAAGATTGATTCATAGAATATCCATTTACTACATGCATTGGCCTGGTATTAGTGTACTGTGAGCAATAATCCAGGACCAATGCTCGTGTCAAGAAATGTTTATGATATGTCCATACAACCAAGTTTAAACAGCAGCCACTTGGTGGCCCCAGCAAGAGGATTAAATGTACAGCATGGAAAAACGGACTGAGCCATGTGGCAGGAAACAAAAAACGATCTATTTGAAGCACAGTAGTTTTACAAAAGCAAAATCTTATGTAGTCACAACGCCATAATTGAAAGAACATGCTGTCTTTACACTTTATAGATGTAAACAGGCATATTGTCATCAATTCAGTGTATAAACAGCCATCAACATACTGCATTCAATCTAGCATATTATTATAAATTATATTCTTGAACACAATGTTCTAAACCTCCACACAGCAATAAGTGTAGTTGCAAACACTATACTAATTAAACTTGTTAACGTAACAATATGCTCTGGAGGCCGGCCTCTTGTCTTTTACATTTTCAGAGTGTATTATTCAAATGGGAGCAACTTTATTAATAGTTGCAATAATGCAGAGTGAGAAAGTCAGTCGGTGTTATTATCAGCAATTTGTGAGCCGCTGTTGGAGGCTAGTTTATTCCCCGAGAGACCACATTATTAAATGAAACATGAAGTGTTAATGTAAATCCCAGAATGGGGAGAAGCTGGACTATGAAATGAGCAGACTCACTGGGGATCTGCAGTCATTTACAACTCTGTTCAGAGCATTAAAGTCTATTTTCAAAACTGCAAAATTAATAACCTTACTGGTGAGAACATTTTGCTGTGAGTCACTATTAAAGTGCATCTTCCTTGAAAATTATACAAGTAAAATGAATCTAAAAATTGCCGCTTTTTTTTTTTTTTTAAAAACAAATCCAAAATCTCATAATATTAACAAAGACCAATATATAAACATGAAAAACTGGGAGGTATTTTGCTGATGTAGGTTTTCCTTTTGGAATTTAAACACCATTAACTATTACTTTTCATTATGCTAGTCCAACCAGTATGTTTATATAAAGCAAACTGGTCACGCCTCCTCAGATGTGAAGAAAGATCAAGTGACTCACCTGTAACGATGGCTTTCCTACTAGTACTCCTTCTACAGCCACCACTTGTGCAGTATAATGAGCAAGTATGAAATCCTTGGACAAAGGAAAATTTACCTACTGTAACTCCAGATATTAAAAAAATGGAAATTACGTACCTACCACAACTCTTGATGATCTTGGACGAAGTCTCCACCACTCATTCACACTAATGGGAGTTCGCCAGAGGCACTAGGACCTAGCAGGAGCAAAGTTTTTCAAGAGGGCCGGCGCCTGAGATGGAGCTGCAAGGAAGCAGCACCGCGAGCCCCGCCTAGTGCGGTAATGACTATCTCGACGTCGACCCTCCAACTGCCTCAGTACCTTTTTTTCCAAAGAAGTGCAGTGTAATTAACCTAGAAGGACTAGCCTAAAAATCGGACATAAGATAGCTCAAATGACCCATGTAAGAAGGGTCAACAATAAAGCTTTCACAGCCTAGCCACTGAGGGAGTGAAGACCATAAACAGAGAAGTGAGCTCGGGGGATGGTGGGTGGGCGTGTGAATGAGTGGTGGAGACTTCGTCCAAGAAGATCAAGAATTATGGTAGGTATGTAATTTCCATATCTTCCTGGACATAAAGTCTCCACAACTCATTCACACTAATGGGAGAGTAGCGAGCTAAATAATCCCCCGAGACGGGCGGCAGGAGATAAAGAGCTCATGTGTTTGTACAGAAGTCCGTTAAGAATGGTCCTGTGCTCTGGACTGAAATTAGCTCATTTGGAGCGGGTCCAGTGGTGGACCAGCACTATTGGCTGCATCTCTACTGGGGAGGGGCCTTTACCCACATCAAAATCCAGCGCCGACCATACTGCAAGCAGGTTCAGCTGTTTGGAGTGACCAGGAGAAAGAGCTGTCAGAGCAGGTGAGAGCTGCTATATTTCCATCAAGTGACTCAATCTCCACAGACATTTCATACAGGCAGCAACACAAAAGTAACTTTTTCCCTGCATTACTGGGCATTCAAACTGTGTGCTCTGGACTGAAATCAGCTAATCTGGAGGGGGTCCCACGGCGGACCAGCACTATTGGCTGTATCTGTACTGGGGAGGTGCATTTACCCACATCAAAAGCCCGCGCCGATCACGGGCGCCACTCGGTAAGAAAAATTCTGTTGGATATTGGTATCACTGACGTTATATACTTAAAACAAAATGCATTGGATTGGTTTACTGGGAGGGTGGTTTCTGATGGGTATGTGGTTAGTAAATACTCAAACATCGGAAACCAAGTGTAACAGTGCTTGTGGGGGTATGAATTTAATAACTTTGAAGGGAAACTTTCAAGATCATCAATTTGCTCTTCTAAAGAGATGCAGTACCTTTACAAATACGAAAAGGATGTTTCTTCAAGCCTTGGTTGTTAAATATTGTATATCTGGAGTAGTGAAATGTGGAACCAAAAGTTGAATTTGTTTGGCTCTACTGGAACAATGTGGCGACGCTGAAAACAACCCAGGGCCTAAGAATATTAAGTTAACTGTTGTACATGAAAATGTGAGAAGCATTATACACAAGATTGACCAGTACAGAGTGTGGGCTGCTGAATCAGGTCAGGACATTCTTGTAATATCAGAGACTTGGCTTCACTCAGGAATAAATAATAATGAGTTAGAATTATCAGGATACAGGGTCTTGAGGCAGGACAGGGAAAAAAGGTGGGTGAGTAATGTTACATATAAAAATACATTACGACCTTTTCATTTATTATCGGCAAAAAATTTAGTAGTAGTAGCATATTTATTAAGAGAAATATTAAAGTTAAAATTAATTGGAATTTTTTATGCCCCTCCCAAAACTAAAAATGGAAATTACGTACCTACCGTAATTCTTGATCTTCTTGGACGAGTCTCCACCACTCATTCACACTAATGGGAACTGCACCGGAGGCATTAGGACCCAGCGGGAGCAAACTTTTTTGCTAGAGGGTCAGCGCCAGAGATGGAGTCGCGAGGAGCGGCACCGCGAGGCCAGGCTAATGCGGTAATGACTATCTCGACGTTGACCCTCCAACTGCCTCAGCACCTTTTTTCCCTAGCAGGTGCAGCGTAACTAACCTAGAAGGATAGCCTAACCAAAAAAATGGACATAAGATAGTCCGGACGACCCATATAAGAAGGGCCAACAAAGAAGTCTTCACAGCCTAAGACTGAGGGAGTGAAGACCAACAACAAAGGTGAGCTCGGGGGATGGAGGGTGGGCGTGTGAATGAGTGGTGGAGACTCGTCCAAAAAGATCAAGAATTACGTTAGGTATGTACAGTAATTTCCATATCCTCCTGGACATAAAGTCTCCACCACTCATTCACACTAATGGGAGAGTATCGAGCTAATAATCCCCCGAGAGGGCGGCAGGAGAGGAGGTGTCCAGAAGAGTTCCTATAAAAAGGAACTTCTGGGAGGGCTGCAACTGTGATTTCTTGAGATTTAGCAGGACTTCCATGGACGTGAGAAAGTCTGAGGCCGTGGCTACAGCGTCGAGAGTTCCTCGCCTGGAAGGACTTGCTAGAAGCCAATCGTCCAGATACGGGAACACTTGTATTCAGATTTTTCTGAGATACGCTCCGAGAACTGCACAACACTTTGTAAAAAGGTGTGGCACCGAGGACAGCCCAAAGGGCAGGACTCTGAACTGATATTGGTGGCCCAGTGTTACAAACTGTAGGTATTTGTGGTGCTTTGGGTGTAAAGGAATATGTTGGTAAGCATCCTGCATGTCCAGGGAAGCTAGCCAATCGTGTTGATGAAGCAAGGGTAATAGGGTCCCTAACTATATCATCTTGACCTTTTCCTTGGGAAGAAACTTGTTTAACTTTCTGAGGTCCACATTGGGGCGCATGCCACCAGTCTTTTTTGGGACCAGGAAGTAATGGGAGTAGAACCCTGTGTTTCATTGATCCAGAATAACTATTTCTACTGCCCTGTTGTTCAGAAGGCCTCGTATCTCGGAGGCAAGAAGGTCTGACTGTATTGTTGACAGCCTAGGCTGTCATTTGGGGGGATGATCCAGAGGGATTTCTGAAAGCTTGAGGGAGCACTCCCTTGCGGATTATCCGGAGGACCCATTTGTCTGATGTTGTGGACTTCCACTGGTTGTAGAACTGAGTCAGACGTCCTCCCACCGCTGAGGAAGAGTCCCCCTCGGGCAGCTGAGGTGGGACCTGGGCCAGAAACTCAGAAGGTGGCACTGGGCGCTTTGGGCCCTTGTGGCTTCTGTTGCATTTTTTTCTGAGGCTGGGGGGCTTGTTTTTTGTTAAAACCTCCCCTGCTCTTGCCCCAAAAGGACTGACGGTTGTGAAACTGATGCTTGTTAACACCCCTCTGAGAAGGGGTGGGAGCGGGTCGAGCTATTTTAATGGCCGACCTAGACTTCTGTGTGGCCTCCAGAGTTTGCTCTACTTGAGGTCCGAACAGATACATACCATCACAAGGTAACGCCATGACCTGCTGTTGGGCATCATTCGTGAAGCCCGAAGAGCGTAGCCAGGAATGACGATGGGTACAAATGCCTGTCACCGCTTGGGAAGCAATACTGAAAGCGCCCATAGCTACTTTAACCTGCTGTTTGTTGGACTTGATACTCCTGGTTATGGTCTGAAGTAGCTCTGAACTAGTGTCCGATTCGGGCAGAGCTTCCACCATCTGTTTGAGCGGATGCCAAAGAACATACTCATATTGAGAAAAAAATAGCCCTGGTAGCTGGAAATATGCATACCCAGGGCAGTGGCAGCAAAGACTCTCTTACCTAAGCTGTCTATCTTGAGAGATTCGTTTATAGGCCGGGCTGTAGATGCCTGAGGAAGAATGGCCTCATCATTCTTTGCCAGGACTACAACAGGGTCTGCAAATGCCTGGGAGGTCAAAATGGGTTGATCCTTGGGAGCAGCATAATTCCTGTTTATAGACTTAGCCACAGAAGGAATGCGAGCGAGATTATTCCATACCATCTGAGAGAGCGTCTCAAAGGATAGTTGTACTGGGGGAGTTAATTCCATAAGGATCTCCGGGACATGATGGTATTGGAGTCTTAAGAGCTTCCCAGGATCAATATCTGTAGTCTGGAGAGAAAGAGCAGAATTTAAAATTTTCAGCAGAGACTTAACTGACAGGTCTTCAACCACAGGCTCTGCGGCAGGATTGATCCCTGCTCTTTCAATATCATCATCCAGTCGAAGATCTGGGTTAGGCTCAATATCATCTTCAGACAGTCCAGGAGGGACTGTATGGACAGGAAGAAAAAATTACTCACCTTAGTAATGTTGTTTCTTCTAATGGAGTCTTGCTGTATTCTGACTACTGCAGTTAGGTCCTGCCTTTCAACTGCCCCAGAGAACAAAGAGTTAACTTTCCATGGCCAGCATGGAACGTTCAGCGCGAGCTCGGTTGAAGCCCCTGTCTGCTGCTGTTTAAACTCCAACCGTCAGATCTTTACGAGCAATACTCACTAGAAATTCTGTGTGGAAACTGTAAAATTCATACTAGCCAACTGGCAACTGAATTTATTAAAAAGGGTTTTTTGGTTTCAAAGCAAAGACTCAAGTCAGGAAACCCAAAAAACAAAACACAACACACACCCAAAGTAAAGGAGGGTGAAAAAGGGGCACCCCTAGGGTGCCAACACTGCTCCTGCCCACCCACATCCCAAAAACCAGGTTCTGAGAGGGGAGGGGGGAGGTCAGAATACAGCAAGACTCCATTAGAAGAAACAACATTACTAAGGTGAGTAATTTTTCTTCAAACAACATGAAGTCTTGCTGTATGCTGACTATTGCAGATCATCAAGCAGTACCTCCATGGAGGAGGGACAGAACCTACTTTGGGAATAGGCTCTGAAGTACTGCTGTGTTAAACCGAGCATCACTCCCAGCCTGGATATCCAGAGAGTAATGCTTGGTGAATGTATGGACTGTTTTCCAGGTGGCTGCTTGACAAATTTCTAAGATAGGAATATCCTGGCAGCAGCCAGGGAAGCAGCTGTACCTCTAGTAGAGTGAGCCCTCAGGCCTGAGGGTGGAGTTCTACCCAGTTTTTCATAGCAGAATTGTATACAAGAGACAATCCACCTGGCAACAGATCTCTTAGTGGCAGGTTTGCCCTTACCGACCTCTCCATATGTGAGGAACAACTAGAAGCACTCAAACCTGTGACCCTTGGTGTGCTCTATGTAGTAGCTGAGGGCCCCTTTAACATCCAAGCTGTGCCGCCTCCTCTCTCCAATGGAGGAATGGTCAGTGAAGAAAACAGGGAGAGACACAGACTGGTTAAGGTGGAAATCTGAAACCACCTTAGGCAAAAACTTCCTATTAGTTCTTAGGACCACTTTATCTCTATGGAAAGAGATGAAATCAGGCTCCACTGACAGGGCTTGCAATTCACTGATACGCCTGGCAGAGGTAATGGCTACCAAAAACACAGTTTTCCAAGTCAAGTACTTAAGCTCTGCAGAGGACAAAGGCTCAAAGGGTGGTTGCATAAGCTGAACAATGCAAACATAAAGGTCCCAAGCAGGAGCAGGGTCCCTAAAGGGGGGATTGGTGTGCAGCAATCCCTTGAAGAACTTACAAAACACAGGATGGGCTGACAGAGGAGAGGGCTTGCCTAATGACAAGAAGGCAGGAACAGCTGCCAAATGCACTTTAAGTGTAGCTGGCCTAAGTCCTAAGCCATTAAGATGGACCATATAGTCCAGAACTGCAGGCAACCCTGCAGATTCTGGAGGAATATGCTTATTAGAGCACCAAATAGTGAACCTTTTCCATTTGGTGTTGTAAGTCTTTCTGGTGGAAGGCTTTCGAGAAGCCTTAAGGATATCCAGAACCCCTTGAGAAAGGTGCAGATCAGCAAACTCTTAACTCTTCAAGAGCCATGCCTTGAGATTGAGAGACTTGAGGTTCGGATACCAAATCCTTCCCTGAGAGGATGTCAACAGGTTGTAATTACTGGGAAGAGACAGGGGAAGGTGGACTGCTAAGGACAGCAACAGGGGGTACCAGGGCTGTCTGGCCCAGTCTGGAGCAATCAGAATCACTTTGCATGGTTGTGACCTGATCTTGACTAACACCCTGAACAGGAGAGGGAAGCGGGGGAAAGCATACAGAAATTTCCCTTCCCAATTCAGGATCAGAGCATCCAGGGGGAATGAGCCCAAGACTGGAGGTCTGCAACAAAAGAGAGGAAGTTTGTGATTGTCTGGGGCTGCAAAAAGATCTATCTGTGGAGTGCCCCATCTCGAGAAAATCACTTTCAAAACTAGGGGATCTAGGGTCCATTCGTGATGGCCCTGGGATATCCTGCTGAGAGCATCTGCTAGGACATTGTCTTTCCCTTGGAGGTGAGCTGCAATCAGAGAGGCTTGCAGGGAATAGGCCAGGGACCACAACTTCATTGCTTCTGTGCACAAGGCCGAAGACTGAGTGCCTCCTTGCTTGTTGATGTACCACATTGTGGTGGTATTGTCTGTTCTGATCTGGATCACCTTGTTCTGTACAGATTTGGAAAAGACTTCCAGTGCCAGAAACACTGCTCTGAGCTCCAAGAGACTGATGTGAAGCAGAGATTCTTGAGGTGACCACAGCCCTTGGATGGTAAGATCCCTCAGGTGGGCACCCCAGCAGGGAGGCATCTGTGGTGAGTATCACTGAGGGAGACTGAGTGACAAAGGGAACTCCTTGTCTCAAATTGTCCTGATCCTGTCACCATTGCAAAGCCTGGATCAGGGTTCGAGTCACTGGGACTAGTTTGGTAAGGGAATCCTTTCTTTGGGACCAGAAGGCTCTTAAATAGAACTGAATGTCCCTCATCTGAAATCTTGCTCCCTGGACCACTGCTGTAGAGGCTGCCATGAGGCCCAGAAGCTGCAGGAAATGCCTTGCTGGTCGAGACACCTGAAGGGTGAATGAAGAGGCCAGTTCCATAAGGGTCCTTACCCTGTCCAGGGGAAGGAAGGCTCTTGCCCTGTGTATCCAGCTCCGCCCCTGTGAAGGTGAGAGCTGTACTGGCTGAGAACTGACTGTGGAAGGTTGAGGAGGAATCCAAGGAAGTGAGCACTTGCTGAGTTATTTGCAGATGTGACTTGATTCTGGTCTGGAGACTGACCCACTATGAGCCAGTCGTCCAAGTATGGAAAGATGGAGATCTTTTTTCTCCTTAGGAAAGCAACCACTACTGCTAGGCACTTTGTGAACACCCTTGGGGCTGATGTTAGGCCAAAGGGCATTGCTCTGAACTGATAGTGGCCTGAGGGCGACTCGAACCCGAGGTACTTTCTGTGGGAGTACCTGATGGGAATGTGAAAATAGGCATCTTTGAGGTCCAGGGAGGCTAGCCAGTCCCCTGGCCTTAGAGAGGGCAGAATTATTCCCAGAGTCACCATTTTGAACTTTGGTTTTAAAAGGTGCTTGTTCAGATATCTTAGATCTAGGATAGGCCACCATTCCCCTGTTTTTTGGGGGGTTAGGAAGTACCTGGAGTACAATCCTTTGCCCTTGTGTAGGGTAGGAAGCCTCTCTATGGCTCTGAGAGCCAGGAGGGAAGAAACCTCTGCCTCTAGGGCAAGGGTCTCTGATGGATCTGCAGGTGGCAAGGATAGGAAAATTACGTACCTACCGTAATTCTTGATCTTCTTGGACGAGTCTCCACCACTCATTCACACTAGTGGGATTAGCGCCGGAGGCACTAAGACCCATCGGGAGCAAACTTTGCTGGAGGGTCGGCGAGAGACGAGGCGCCATGAGACACGGGCGCATGAAAGCAGCGGCTCGAGCGGTAATGACCATCTCAGCGACGACTCCAACCGCCTCAGTACCTTTTACCAAGGAGGTGCAGCGAACTAACGAAAGAGTAAACCTAAGATTAAAAACCGGACATAAGATAGTCCGTATGACCTGTAAGAAGGGTCAGCAAAGAAGTCCTCATGGCCTAAAGATTTGAGGGAGTGAAGACCACTACACTGTGAGCTCGGATGGTGGGCGAGTGAATGAGTGGAGACTCGTCCCAAGAAGATCAAGAATTACGGTAGGCACGTAATTTTTCCCTTATCTTCCTGGACATAAGTCTCCACCACTCATTCACACCAGTGGGAGAGTACTAAGCTGATAATCCCCAAAAGGGCGGCAGGAGAGCCAGAGCTCACGATCTAAGATAGAAGCCTATTAAGGACAGTTCTGTCAATGCGGAATGTCGCCTAGCATGAACATCCAGTGCATAGTGCTTAACGAAGGTATGCACTGAGTTCCAGGTGGCGGGCGCAGTGCATATCTGCAATTGGAACATTGCGAATTTCCGCTTAGGGATGTCACGGACGCTCTAGTAGAGTGAGAGCGCACACTCTACCTTCTAATTTAACTTGAGCCATGGAATAGCAATGACGAAGGCATGCCACTAACCATGAAGAGATGCATCTAATAGCTACAGGTTGACCCAGCCGGTGTCGCTTGAAAGAAACGAACAGTTGCTGAGTCTTATGAACATCCTTGGTTCTATCTAAATAGAACCGCAAGGCTCTCTTAACATCCAAAGAATGAAGAGCCTGCCCCTCATTTTGGAAATTAGCGAAGTAAGCGGAAGTACCAGAGGTTGGTTTAGATGGAATTCTGACACAACCTTGGAAAGAAATTTAGGATGAGTACGGAGAACTACCTTGTCTTTATGGAATACAGTATATGAGGGTCCGTAACCAGGCATGTTTCTCAGAGACCCCATGGCTGAGGTAATGGCCACCAGGAAGGCAGTCTTCCAGGTAAGAAATTTTAGCTCACAGGTAGCTAAGGGTTCGAAAGGCTTCCGAGTGAGCATGTCCAGCACCAGGTTAATGTCCCAGGCTGCAACTGGACGCTTAACAGGGGGTCTGGTATGGAGAATCCCCTTAAGAAATCTCTTCACCATAGGCAACTGAGCCAGAGTTAAGGAAGAAACCGGCTCATGGAACGCTGAGATGGCACTAAGGTGAACTTTAACTGTGGAGTACTGAAGACCTAAGTTTGACAGGTCCAAAAGATACTCCAGAACCTTGCCAGGAGGACAGGAAAAGGGATTCCAAGAGGATTTTGACACTAGAGAGAAAACGCTTCCATTTGGAAGCGTACGTTATTCGGGTGGCTGCCTTCCGAGCAGCCAGAAGGATGTCTGAGACTCTACGAGAGACGTTGAACCGATTCACTTCTATCTCTTCAGGAGCCAAGCATGAAGGTGAAGTGATTTCAGGTTGGGATGGAACAACGAACCCTGAGTCAAAAGACTGATTTGCAAAGGAAGTGGTCTCGGAGAGGCTGCCAACATACTGTTGAGTAGAGGAAAAGGAAAATTACGTACCTACCGTAATTCTTGATCTTCTCTTGTATCTTCACCATTCATTACTTACTGGGTGTAAGCCGGAGGCGCGCACCCGTCACGGGAGTTTTTTTTTTTTTAAAGTTGCCTAACGCCCCGCCGAGAGCGACGCTACGCGTCATGGGCGAGGGGCGGGCCGCTAGTAGCGATCACCTCCTCCAACTCAGTTCTGTGAGCCGGAGAGGCAAAATGAAAGCAGAAAATATAGATAAGCGAGGCAAGATAGCCAGGGATAGCAAAAGCAAGGAAGAATGAACTGAAAAGGAATAAGCCATGGAGGAAGGACAGAGGAGATAAGAACATCCCTAGCCTAGGAGTGCAGGGCCTCTTACCTGGGCGACTTCTAGGAGGAGAGATGAGTAAGGAAATGAGAAATAAAGAAGAAGAAGAAAGAGAAGAGAGAGATGGGATGTTGAAGGGACCAGAATGCCCAACGAGCATAGTTAGCTTGTAGCTGAAGGTTCACTAAAGGGGAAGCAAGAATCCTCGAGATAGAGCTGAAGAGAAGGTTCACCAACCCGCTAGACAGACCTAGAAGGGCATAGTCCTCATCTTCAACATGCCATTAGCTTGACACCCACCTCGGCTCCTGGCCGTGGAAGGCCTTTAACTGGAGGACAGCCGAGGAGGGAAGAATAAACCCCAGTATATGAGAGCGCTGCTCAGGGTTTAGAAATGGAAAATGTAGGCCTTCAGTGCTCCAAGAAAGAAACGGGACCCAGACTGACTGGCTAAGGCCGCCAAGGCTTAGGCTGGCTAAGATTGGATATGGTCAGCAGAGCTCTACTGTAAAAATTGTCCAGGAGGAACTTAAAGGGAGAAACCACTTAGAAAACAGCTAGAAGGATAGCCTACCTTCTCATTTGCCTTCTTGTTTGATTTCTCCTTTCCCCTTTTTTTTTTTTTTTACGATGAATGACCCAGATACCAAGATGCCTATAGCAGTCGGAGAGAGTTCCTCAGCATTTTTTTTTTTTTTTAAGAAGAGAAAGGAACAGACGATTTCTCCTCTGCTCTGCAAGGCAAGAATAGAGGGGGGATTAGATTTCAGGGCAACTATCTGAACACGGGATTGCAGGATCAAAACTGAATAGCCTGAGCCAGGCCAAATAACCTCAGAGGTATCTTGCCATAAGAATAGCAAGAGATAGTTGTGCAGTCTGATCGCCAATGCAATCCACTAGATGGCCCATGAATCTTAGAGTAAATAATTTTTCTGGATTTAAACCCCCTCAAGAAGATTTTTCTTTTTTACTTTTATTATTTATTTATTTTTTTTTTTGGAAAATGAAGCAATTTTCCTTATATTTTATATAAATGCAGAGAGAGGAAGGAGACGGGAGGTGGAGAAGCCACAGGAAGAGGCCACTGAGGGGATGGTGGGCGGGTGTAAGTAATGAATGGTGAAGATACAAGAGAAGATCAAGAATTACGGTAGGTACGTAATTTTCCTATCTTCCCTTGTCAATCTTCACCATTCATTACTTCCTGGGTGAGTACCAAGCTCCTCTTCCCCTGGAGGGGGAAGAGGCCATACCCTGAGGGAACAAGACCCCCAGCCTTCTGTTGGTGAGAAACAGAAGGAGAAGACCCTGGCTTATTCAGAAAGCCTAAGTGGGAGAAGAGCTGGAGAGTGCCTCCGAGGGACGAGAGACGGAGGGAGCCCCTGTAAAAGTCTCCTAGCTCTGGAAGAGAAAAGACGGTCCCCGGAAGGCGGAGCTAATCACCCTCACGCCGGGCCAGGGTGACAACCTGGAAAGACGGGCCATGCCGTCCCGCCTGATGGCAGATCGCTGTCCCCGCAAGCCTGGAAGCCACCTCATTGCGCCATAAGATGCCCTTGCTTGGGTCTTGCCAGCTCCAGGCCTACCGCGGAGAGGGCAAACGGCTTGTCTGGTTTGTTCGCATCAGGCATAGATGCCAGCAGCGGACATCACCACCACAGATGCCGTTGTAGGCAGCGGGTGAGCCTGATGTGATGCAATACATGCACTCGCACGAGAAGAAGAGAACACTCTTCGCCCCAATTGCCTAACTGGAGAGAGTCCGAACTGTGGGCGGTCGCGGCCAGGCAACGCGCCCAGAAGGAGGCATCCAGGTATACCAAACCTGAGGACGGGTAGGGAGGGAACCTAGAGACCCAGAGGGGCACAATACCCACGCTGGCAGTCCGCCGGGCTGGGAAGAAGCGCAGGGGACTGCCATGACCGGATAGATGCCTCCGGAAGGGATAGGCCAGGAAGGTACCACCAGATGCTGGGCACTGAATTCACCAAGGAATTCACGCCGCTCCCTGCTCGGGTATTGTCTCTCAGGTAGGAACTGGAGATCCTCACCATCCTCGAGGAAACGCTGATATTCTGTGAAATCAGCATCGGAGGACAGATGAGCAGGGGGTTCTCTCCTGGAGGACGGAGATGAGGATGATGGGGAACTGGAATGCCCAGAGGATTCCTGTGGTGGGAGAGTCAAAGACCCGCTCATGCATGTATCTAACATATGAGGGGAAGGCCCAAGAGAACCTTCGAACTGCTCCCAGGATAACGGACCTTAGGGACCGACATGGCCTGGGAGCGGGGTGGTGAAGGCAGAGAGATGGAGAGGGGCACCTCCGCTGGAGGTAACTGCTTCGCGCAGGGCTCTGGAATCCGGGGAAAGGGCCCTGGAAAGAGGGATCCCGGATATCAGACCAGGCCGCAGAACGAACTCTGGGGAAGCGGAGCCTGGAAGAGCCCTGGGGAGAACCTCCCTATGACGACACCGGGACTGCATGGATCCAGAAGGGGCAGTCCGCTGATAAAACGCCGGAGGACACCCTAGAACCCTGGAGGGAGGGGCGAGGCTCTGCACCGGCTCCTGGCCACCCCTGGAGTGGCCAAAGAAGACCCAGCAGCAGACCCCTGCCCCTCAACCCTCGGACTCAGAGGGCCCTCTCCCACCACAAAGGCCCCTGTCCCCTAGAGAGGGCAACAGCACTCTCGTAGGTAGCTGTCACTGGCCTCCAGAGAGGGGAGCCTCCTCGCGTCACCCCCACGCCTGCCCCCGGGCTCCCTGCAACCCCAGCCGGGGAACCCTCAGGAGACGACGGAAGGGGGCAGAGGAGGGCCCGCTGTGCCGCCCTGGCACCTCTAGCCACCGGGGACCCAGACTTTGAGGAGTGGGGTGCCAGGATGGGTCCACGCCTGAATCATCGCCTCCGAGGAGGATGAGATCAGCAGGACCTCAATGCTGGCCACCCCAGGGGTCCCTTGAGGGCTACCGGGCGCCAACGGCCCTGCACTAGCTGGAGGCGCCGCCGCCTCCACGCCGGAGCAGCCAGGCCTAGCTTTACTTCAACGGCGCCGCAAGGCCGGCACCGCCTGGAGGAAGGACAAGGCCCACGGCTCGGGCGCGGCTGAAGAGGCGGGATCACGACGGGCGCCGCTTGTCCATCAGCGCCAACGCTACCGAGGCTCAAAGCGTACCGCCAACGGGCGCCGGCTCGATCACCGCACCGCCAACGCGCCAGGATCCAAACGCACCGGCGGGGCGCGCCGAGGTCCACCCGAGCCAGGCCTAAAAGTCGAGGGCCTCGCCACGGGGAGCCTGCACCCGGCAGGTGATCGCGAGGCGGTCGGGCGCTGCCCCGGAGGGACTACGACGCCCCCGACACCGCTGGGGGCCTTCCTCGCAAGAAAAGACGAGGAGACCCCTCGCCCTCAGATCGAGGCAGGCCCGGAGGGGACCCGGGAAGGGCCTAGAGACCTACCTGAGAATCCTTGAGCTACGCCGCCTCAAGGTCGGCGGGCTTTGCCGAGCTTGAACGCTGACTTCGAGGACACGCGGTCCATGGAGAAACAGGTCGCACCAATCCATGTCGTGGTTAGGTCCCAGGCAACGAAGACAAACGCCATGCCGGTCCGAGACGGAGAAATGTGGCGGCACAGTAACACCGACGATAGGGCACGTCTGTTTTCAAACACGCTTAGCTCGAACCGACATAACGTGAAATCACCGAAGAAAACAGTAGGAAAGCACACCCGCGCCGCTTAGAAATAAAAAGAACGGCTCCATCATTACGAAAAGTGAAAAGAGGAGTCGAGACGCAGGTCAAATATGGACGCCCGAACAGGTGCTGCTCGACGGGCGGAGAAACAGAACTGGAGTTGAGGAGGAGTTGGTCGCTATAACGGCCGCCGCGCATGACGCCGCTTCTCGAGGGCGGGCGTTAGTCAACTTTAAAAAAAAAGTTTCCGGGACGGGTGCGCCCGCTTACACCCAGTAAGTAATGAATGGTGAAGATTGACAAGGAAGATCCAGTAGTTGCCGAGGCCAGGAAGGAGCAATGAGAATCATCTTGGTCCCCTGAGACTCAACTTGAGGAGTACTTCTGGATTAGAGGAAGCGTGGAAAGGCGTAAAGAAAGCGCTTTGTCCACCGCAGCCTGAACGCATCCTGACAGAAAATGCCAGGCCCTGGATTTCTGGAGCAGAAGAGAGGCAGTTTTGCGCTGAGTGGGGGATGCAAAAGGTCCAGGTCTGAGTCCCCCACTCTTGAACAGGACCCAGCTACGGGTTGGATCGAGACCACCGCGGAGGGTCTGCCTCCGTTTCTGCTGAGGTGATCTGGTTGGTCGCTTTTGTATACCTGGCAGATAAACCGCTTGAATCAGAGACTTGAGCCCAAGCACCACTCCCACACCCTCATTGCTTCCCTGCAAAGGGATAAGAATGAGCACCGCTTTGCTTTGTTGATGTAATACATCACTGCTTTTTTGTTTCGTTTGAGGAGAGAATGTTCTGTGACAAAGGACATCCTTCAGAGCTCGGATTGCATATAGGACCGCCTCATCTCCAGGACATTTATGTGGAGATGAGTTTCGAACTGAGTCCATACACCTTGAGTGTGAGGGAGACAGTGAGCTCCCCATCCCATTAGCTAGGCCTGTGGTGATGGGAGATCTGATGATCGGGGGAGCAAAGGGAATCCTTCCAGGAGATTGTTCTCTTGAGACCACCAGGTGAGACGCTCAAGGGCTCCGCCACCTTGATGGGATAAGACTGGGGGTGAGAGGGCGGGACCACTGAGTGGAGAGCATCCATTGGGTGGTTCTCATGTGCAGTCGGGCCAGAGGGATAGTGAAGACCGAGGACGCCATGAGACCCAACATGCGCTGCATCGAGAGAGCTGTAACCGATTGGTCTCCCTGATGTAACGGCCATTCAAGGATGTCCAAGTCTTGTCCTCTGAAGGAAAGCCTCGCTGAAGAGGTGTCTAGAAGCCGCGCCTTCATGAAAAGGAGCCCTGATGGCTGGTAGTTGAGATTTTTTCAATTCAGCAGAACTCCCCATGGACGTGAGAAGACGAGAAGTCGCTTGCACGAAGTTTCAAAGTCCCTTGACGGAAGGGCTGCTAGAAGCCAATCGTCCAGGTAGGGAAACACTGGAGTCCCGACTCTTTCTGAGATGCGCCACAGAACTGCACAACACTGTGAAACTGGCGCCGAGGATAGCCCAAAGGGCAGGACTTGAACTGATAATGCTGACCCAAAGCTACAAACCTGAGGAACTTGTGTGGTCGAGTGCTGGGATGCTGGTAAGCATCCTGCATATCCAGAGAGGCCAGCCAGTCGCGTTGATGCAGCAAGGGTAACAGGGTACCTAGGGAAATCATCTTGAATTTCTCCCTGGGGAGTGAATTTGTTTAACTTTCTGAGGTTTGAATGGGGCGATCCTCCAGATTTCTTTGAAACTAGAAAGTGCAATGGGAGGAACCCCTGTGTTTCTCGGTAGATGCGAGGGCACTCTGTTCTATTGCCAAGTTGTTCAGGAGGGCCCTGGATCTCCTCGGGCGGTGAGGAGGTCTTGACTGAGAGGCCGCACAACCTGGGTTGTCGCCTGGGAGGACACTTGGGGTTTCTAAGAAATTGAGAGAATAACCTCGCTATTTATCCAGACCCATTTTTCCGGTTATGGACTTCACTGGGTTGGTAGAAGTACATCAGACGACCTCCCACTGAGGAGTAGAAAAGTTCCACTCGGCAGAGTGGATGGAACTTGGGCCAACGACTCATAAGGTAACGCTTGGGAGCTTTAGGCCCCTCAAGCGCTTGCTGCCTTCTTTTGAGGCGCGGTTGGCTTTATGGAAGCTTCCCTGCCTCTGCCCTCGAAGGACTGACGATTATGAAACTGATGTTCTGTCACATGCCCCGAGAGGGGGCAGGAGGTCTGGGCCAACTTAATGGCCGATCTAGTCTCTGAGTGGCCTCTAAGGCTTGCTCCACCTGAGGGCCAAAAAGAAAGGAGCCATCAAAGGCAGCGCCATCACCTGCTGCTGAGCATCATTCAGTAGCCAGAAGCACGCAGCCAGTGAATGGCGCCAGTATAAATTCCGCGTGCTGAGCTGAGTTTAGCAGGTCGAAAAGCGCCCATGTCGGCTTTTGACCTGTTGGTTATTGGACTCAATACTCTAATAACGGCCAGAAGTAGCTTGACTTGAATCCAATCTGGAAGAGCTTCAACCATTCTTTCATAGAGTGCCACAGGATATACTCATACTGAGAAAAATAGCCTTGATAACTGGCAAATACGCATACTAGAGTGGAGGCACAAAAGACTCTCTCTTACCTAATGTATCAATCTTACGACTCTTTGTTAATAGGTTTAGCTGTAGTAGTTTGAGGAAGAACGACTTTGTCACTCTCTGCCAGGACTACAACAGGATCCGCAGAGGTTTGGGATGCCAAATGGGACTATCCTTGGGAGCTGAATACTTTTATCAATGGATTTAGCCACTGAGGAATAAGAGCAGGATTATTCCATACCATTTGGAGACAGCGCTCAAGGAAGGCTGTGAATCGGAGGAGTCAAACGTAGGGATCTCCGCTATGAAGATACTGGAGTCTTAACATTCTTCCCAGGATCGATGTCTGTGGTCTGAGAGAAAGAGGGATCCCAGGTTCTTCAACAGAGACTTAAAGGACAGGTCCTCACCACAGGCTCTGTAGTAAAGAAAGATCCTGTTTCCTCCACTTCATCACCCAACCGGTGTCTGGGTCAGGCCTCAAGATCATCTCCTGATGGTCCAGAAAGGACTGTTTGGACAGGAAAGGAGTGAAAATTAGGAGAGGAGTAAATAGCAGAAAACAAGGAGAGTCTCTCGGTTGCCGGGCGCCGAGACGCAAACGTGGCTGAAGACGCACTGAGGAGGCGACAGCGCCGAAGAGGTGCCGCCCCGCAAAAGCGCCCGCGGCGTCATGGATGACAACGCCGCGACGTTTCTGGACGACGCCGGCAACGTGGCGCTCGTATGACGCCGCCGGACGACGCCATTTATCGGGCGCTGGAGATGTTGACGACGCCGAACGCGCCACCTTATCCAACGGGCAGAGCCGACCGCGCGCCCGCAAGACCCAGCGGGTATCGTAAACGGGCGCCGACAAGCTACCAGACCCCGCCGGCGCCGAAAAGCCCCCAGGAACCTGGTGCCAGAGTAGCTGGAAAAAAAACCAGGAGATAAGGGCAGTCGTGTGAGGCCCCTGCGCGCAAGCCATGTGAGTGGGGGAAGAACGCTCATGAGTCGCTGGCATCAAGAAGGCGCCGACGCGACTAGGAAGGTGCACCATTTACCTGATCGCCGGAGGCCCGAGGGCTCCCGAGGCAACCGAGACAGGCAGAAGAACCAACCTCCGAGCCCATTGCTCCATAAGAGCGGCCCACTGATGAAACTGCTCATCTGGAGTCCTACCTATAGGCGAGGAGGGGCTCCGATGTCGAGGACGACGATTACCGGAAGTTGGCGACTCCGAAGAAGAGACCTTGACAGCTGTAGCGATAACCGGCGTCGGCGACGCGGACATACTAGAGGCGACCTCGAGTGATGCTCTCTTTTTGACCTGTGGGTCAAGAAGGAGTTTGAGGTCGAACGGTGCCTGAATGCGACTGCTTATTTTTATGCCGGCGGGGACCGCCCCATCCCCGGGCATCGGACTGACCGCTGTCGGAACCCCGCTGAGGAGAAGGAGGCTGACCGGACCCAGCCCGCTGACTGAACAGCTTTCATCTGAAGTCTCCCTACGTCACTACCTGACTGTTCATGGTCGACTCTGTCCAGTAGGCGAGACTTCTTCAAGTAAAATTTAATATTAGGAAAATTTAACGTAAAATAGAATAAAATTAAGCGATACTACTTATCGTGATAAAGTTACAAAAACAAACTGAAAACTATAGCTAGTTTGAAGTTTGACTTGCGACAGGTGACGGCGTAGTCACTGAAGCGCCTTTCGGCATGCGGAAAAAAGGAACTGAAGCGGTTGGAGGGTGTCGCTGAGATGGTCATTACCGCCCGAGCCGCTGCTCACGCGCGCTGAGTCTCGCGCGCGCCTGCCTCTCGCTACCGACCCTCCAGCAAAAGTTTGCTCTGATGGGTCTTAGTGCCTCCGGCGCTAATCCCACTAGTGTGAATGAGTGGTGGAGACTTATGTCCAGGAAGATCTGGTTCTCATCCTGGGAAATTTTTTGAAGCTGAGAACCAGTCCCTGGCTTACTACTTCCAGGACCCACTTGTCTGATGTCAGAGACTTCCCAGTCCTGGACAAAGTAAGCCAGCCTGCCCCCTACAGGTACTGGAGAATCAGCCCAGGCAGACCCATCAGGGTGTCTGCTTGGCAGGGGCTTTAGGCTGAGGGGTGGAAGCAGGCCTGCTCATTCCCCGTCTGCCGCTCCCTCCGAAGAACCCCCTCTGAGCATAAGAAGAAGAGGAGGCCTGGTCTTGGTAAAAAGGCCCTTGAAAAGGCCTGCCCCTGCCCCTGGACTGCTGCCTTTGAGGAGTGGCTTGCCTTTCTTTGGCCTGAGCACTCCTGTAGGTGGTCCTGTACTTGTCCATCTTTTTCATGTAGTTCTCTGTCTGCTCCCCCAAACAGTGAATTACCAATGACAGGGAAATCCATGGCCTTAGCCTGGGTATCCTGTGATAGGCTAGTACATCTGAGCCAAGCCATCCTCCGAAGGGCCACAGATGTAGCCATGACTCTTGATGAAACATCATTGGAGTCCACAGCAGCATGAAATTGCACCTTGGATGCCTCAATCCCATCTGCAGCCACCTGCTCCAGCTCCTTGGCAAGCTGGTCAGGGGCCTATTTAGCCAGAGCCAGCACAGTGTCCCATCTGGACTTCTGGTATCTAGCTGTGCAGGCCATATAGTTAGCCTGCCTGAGTCCCAAAGATGCTGCCATGTACTGCTTCTCTGCCATGGCATCAATCCTCCTGGAGTCCTTATCTGGGGGGTGTGATGCTAAGGGAATATTTGCCTTATCACAGGCAGCAGCCTGCACTACCCCAACATGGCTGCATTGCTGAGAAAGGAACTCCGTGTCCAAGCCTGAAAGGGTGTACCTCTTGTCCATTCATCTGTCCACAAGAGGTATGGAGTTAGGAGTCTTGAGAATTTTATTTGTCTGTTTCCCAAAAGATTTATGGAGGGGAACAGACAGTCTCCTGGACTCTGGGATGTCCATCATTTCAACAAAATCAGGCTCCTCCTGATCCTCTACTACTTCTTCCATTGGAAGCTGGAGAGTTTCAGACACTTTTTTGTAAAACATAAAGTGGGAAGGGGACTCAGAAAGCCTAGGAGGAGAAACACCTGAAGGTCTGTCTGGGGAGATGTCCGGGTCAACAGGCACATCCAGACTTTCATAATCACCATCATCATCCTCATACTCTCCCTCCTCCTCCTCCGGTTCATAAAGTTCTTCTGAAGTGTAATCCAGAACTGGGGGAACCGACCGAATCAAGCCCCTGCCAGATGGTGCCAGTTCGTCCGGAACCGAAGTTAGCGATTGCACTATTCTTATCGCTTTGGCTATCTCATCAGCGGTCGGAGTATGAATTTCTGGATCCGAACCGGATGATTTATCTTTTCTCTTCCTTTTAACGGAACAGACTCCTCAGAATCGGCTCTCCTTTTGCGAAGAAGTTTCGCCTGGTCAGAGGCACTCCTTCTGGTTCGGTCGGAACCGAACCGGGCTGGCCATCTGGGTCAGCGGACTTCTCGGCCTCCCTTTCCCTCAGTCTACCTACTCTCTTATCCAGGGTAGCTTTGGGAAAATTCTTACAAATTTGGCAGTCTGAATCGAGGTGGTCAAACCCCAGACAATAAACACAGGTTGTGTGGGGATCAGCCTTAGCAAAGGCTTCCCCACACACACTGCAGTGTTGAAACCCAGTGGGCCCGGTTTTTTTCTTGGGTTTCTCAGACATGGCCAATCCTATCCAAAACTTACCCTTTTTTCCGCAATCCGTCAGGCAAGACTCCCCTATCGTTTCTGACTGTGTTACAGGTCTTGGAAAAAAGCGTAATAAAATCTGTTTTTTTTAGAACTGATACGGACCGGTTACCACACTCTAAGTAAATTCACAAACTTTTTTAAACTAAACTGATCAGTTCAGCCGAACCGATCCGAAATTTACAAGCTCCACACAGAAACTAAATGTAAAACCTATCTAGTACTCACAGTACCACAGACAGAGACTTAAACCGACAGATTCGGTAGCAGAAATTTGGTAGAACCCGAGTGAAAAACGATACTTTAACCAACTTTTTTGAACCGAGTAAAGGAGAAATCTCTGGAGCGACTATTCAGTGAGGCGGAGTAAAGAATCTGACGGTTGGAGTTTAAACAACAGCAGACAGGGGCTTCAACCGAGATCGTGCTGAACGTTCCATGCTGACCATGGAAAGTTAACTCTTTGTTCTCCGGGGCAGTTGAAAGGCAGGACCTAACCGCAATAGTCAGAATACAGCAAGACTTCATGTTGTTTGAAAGGAGTGAAGATCAGTAGAAAACGAAGAAGAGAAATGATTTGGTGTCGAGAACCCCTGAAGGCTGGACAGCACCACACCAAGCCTCGGTGCTGAAGAACAACACGGCGCCAAGGGCAAGGAGCCGGCGCCGTCAGAAACAACCCAGCACATGGTGCCGAGAGAGACCACGGCGCGGACAGGAGCTGACAACCCGAGCAGCGCCGAGGGACCCATTGACACTGAGGGTGTCCCCAACGGCACCAAAAGCAATCCAGGGACCTGAAGTCTTCAATTTGAAGAAAAAGAAGGAAGAATACCAAGAGATAAAGGCATCGGTGTGGCCACCAGTGCCGCAGCCAAGTGAGGGGGAAAAACACCTGAGCATGGCGTCAACAGCACTGATGAAAGTGCTGTGTGACTAGGAAGGTCCAACCACCATACCCATGTCCTCGAAAGGCCAGAGGGCCTCGGAGAAACTGGGCCCGGCAACTGGACCAACCTCCGAGCCCACTGCTCCATAAGAGCAGCCCACTGATGAAATTGTTCATCAGAAGCACTTTCAAGAGGTGGGGAAGGGCTCCGATGTTGAAGAGGTCAGTCACCGGAGACAGAAACTGGCGACTCTGGAGGAGGAGACTGGCACCTGACCCCAACGACCGACCATCGACACGCAGATATACCAGAAGACGACCCTGAGTGATGCCTTCTCTTTTTTGACCTGTGGGTCGAAAAAGAGATCGATGCCAAACGGTGCTGAGAGTGCGACCATTTTCTTTTATGCTTCCGGGGGGACCGCCCATTCCCCCGAGCATCTGACTGTCCGTTGTCAGACCCTCCCTCTGGAGAGGGTCAGACCACTGGACCCAGCCCGGCTGACTGGAGAGCTTTCACATGAAGTCTCCCTACCTTCGCCTAACCCGCTGATGGTCGACTCCGTCAATGGAAGGCTGAAGACTTTGTTTCCTAATAAGTAATTTAAAAGTAAGCAGTAAGGGGTAGATGAAGTCAGGTACTCTTCATCGTAGTTTAGAGATGACCACCTCAGGGGCTGAGGCAGAACCTGGCCAGATCCAAAAGGATGTTATCGGGTAATTTCGAGCTAGGCCCTGTGCTGTGATGATTTTTCCTTTTCTTTATTTTTTTACCATTAGTCTGAGCCTGACAAGGCATACAGGCTGCTATCTCGCAAGGATTACCGCATAAAAAAATGACGAGGATGTTGTCCATCTGAGGAGCAGGAGGAGCCTGAGCGTCCATAACTGAAATTGTGACCAGACCAATAATCACAGCTGAAGAGATGTTAACTCCTTCTTGCCGATGAAGCTACCGAAGGGGCAGTATCACAAGGGGACTATATACCCCTATCAAAGGAGTGGAAGAGCTTGTACGGCTCCCAACCATTTAATTAGAATGTTCCACAGAGTGTAATTGTCATGATGACTGAAAAGAGCCTAGAAACAGAAGCGTCTGGTCCACGGCTACAGTCTGAAATACTATAGTGGACCCCATCACTGAGGAACAACTGAAAAGACCTTCCATCATGGACACTGGTGATAGAGAAGGCTTGCCCTCCAGTCTATAAAATGAGTCATCCGCTGAATCACCGACAAGTAGGACAGGAAGAGACTCCTCCAGATGCACTTCTACCCCAGAAGGACCTTTAAAGGGAGCTCTAGGTCAAAGCCAATAGAGACTTCGCCACCAGAAAGGGTGTAGAGGAGCTCGGCACCACGTAAGGAGCCGAGAAAGTGCTGAATGGAAATGAAAATGACGTACCTACCGTAATTATGATCTTTCTGTGTATCTTCACCATTCATCACTGTTTGGTATCTGCCAGAGGACAGGACCCCGAGGGAGCTTTTTTTTTTTTAAAGGTAGGTGGAGCCGACGCACCATTGGTGCCGCCCTCGAGGCCGAGGCACTGCGTGGCGCTTTGTGGGTTGGGCTGTTAGGTGCATCGACTCCTCCTGCCTGCCAGTTCTGAGTCACCGAGAGGTAAGAGGACGGGAGCGGAGGGTGGGACAAGGAAGCCCAAGGGACAGAAAAAGGAAAAGATGTATGAACCAAAAGGAGAAATAACGACTGAGAGGACAGGAAGGGAGAAGAGTTGGAAAACTAAAGGGATTGGGAGGGGCCCCAATCTCTGGAAAAGGAAGAGGGAGGTAGGGTGGGAAAGAATTTAGGAAGAGAGGGAAGAGGTTGACACATCCCAGACCCTGGTCCGTCTCCAGACTGTATAGGAACTGCAAGGAGTAGCAAAGGCTTTCTGCCAGAATTCAAGGCATGGAATAACTGGCAAACACTCCAGATAAGCAGAGTCTGCTATTCTGGAAGAAGGACAGGGTACAGGGAATTAACACCCTCTCAAGAGAAGATTATTGGTGAAAAAAAGGGAGAAGATTATTGGTGAAAAAAAGGGAGAAAATTTTTTTTTTTTTTTAAACGAGGAGAAATAGGTTGGACGGGAACAGGGAGGAGGAAAGAAAGGAGGGCAACTGTCAACTCCCACCCCACAGGAGTGGAGCCAAGGCACTGGAGAAGTAGTGCCCCGCTGCCCACTCTTCCTGGAACATTATCCCCCTGTGTGCCCCTGTTTTACCCCACTCCTAAAAAAGGAGAGGGGGAGGAATGGACACAGAGAGGGTGGGGGACCCAGAGACTGAGGCCCCAGGGGGATGGAGGGTGGGATTGTGATGAATGGTGAAGATACACAGAAAGATCATAATTATGGTATGTACGTAATTTTTATATCTTATCTGTGTCAATCTTCACCATTCATCACTGTTAAGCATACTGAGCCCCCGAAGGGGTTTTGTTTACACCTAAGGGATAAAATCCCTTAGCTCTCAGTGGGTGACACACTAAAGAGGGGAACCTTCAGGGCCTGGAGAGGCCCGGGAGTGGGGAGAGTGAGACGGAGTCCCCCTGGAGAGGGAAGGAAGTTGCCCCGACAAGCGCTGTCTCGCTCTACGGGAGAAGAGATAGGTTCCCTGGTGAGCGGAGTTAATCACCCTACACGGGCCAAGGGTGACAACCAGGAAAGACGCAGCCATGCCGTCTGCCTAGTGCAGATCGCTGTCCCTACGACCCTGGTAGCTACCTCGTTGGCATCGTAGGATGCCCTCGCTTGGAACCTTGCTAGCTCCAGGCCACATGCAGGGAGTGCAGTGGCTTATCTGGTTTGCTCCGTATCAGGCAATGAGGCTAGGAGCTGACCTAGCCTGGACCACAAGAACCTGTCATAGGCTGCATAGTGGGCCTGATGTGCAGAAATAGAAAGAAGTAACCGTGCCGAGTAGAAAGTCCTCCTACCCCAGAAGTCAAAATCCAAGGAGTCTTGATCTGGGGGCCGGTCACGGTGAAGGGCGCGAAGCCCATCAGGAATATCCAACTGCATCAATCCAGACTGTGGATGAGGCATGGAACCTGGAGACTCCGTGGGTGCGCAATACCTCTGGCTTAGATCCCTTGGGGCAGGAACTCTGGAGAAGGGTCTCTGCCAGGAACGCAACAATGCCTCCCGAAAGGGAGCAGGCCAGGGCGGCACCACAAGGGTGGCCTCGCCAAAATCGCCTAGAAAGGCGTGCGCCGAGTGCTCAGGATTGCTGATAGTGGAAGGAGTAAGGTGCAAGTCCTCCAGTATCCTCACGAGGAATCGCTGATACTCAGCGAGATCAGTAGCTGAAGAGATGTGGACAGAAGTTTCATCTCCCCCAGAAGAGGGGATGAGGAGCTGGAGGGCACTGGCTGTTCAGTAGGGGGCTGCACGGGGGGAGGGGGTTGAAAAATCTGGCTGTCCATTGCCTAACGTAAGCAGGGAACTGAGCAGCCACCGCTCTGAACTGCTCCCAGGAGAGGCGCCCGCTAGGACCAAGGATACCTGGGAGCGCAGGAGAATGTGGCAGAGGGATGGGGACAGAGCCGAGAAGAGATGTCGGCTGATCTCCGCCTGGGATAAGGAGTGGACTGAGGGTACCCACAGAAGAAGGTGCCCCGGAAGACCCCACAGCCAACAGCTGAACAACCATTTTGATACTGCCTTGGCTGTGCCCAGAAGAATCCCCCCTGTGAGGCAACTGGGGCTGTGTAGGTCCAGAAGGACGGTCCCCTACCTCAAAATAATGCGACTCTCTCAAAGAGACTGAGGAGGAAGAGCAGAGATCCGCACTACGGCTTCTCCCGGAGCCCAGGTGGACCCCCGAAAAAGGCAGACGTGCTGACCCCACGCCCCTCGACCCCTCACAGTCCGAAAGAGCCCTCCTCCTCCAGAAGGCCAGCCTAGGTAGCTGGCATCTCTGGGCAGCTCCCTAAGGGGCTATCCAGGGCACAGTACCCTTCCCTCCTGTAGGTGCTCTGATCGGCCCCAAAGTTGGGCGATCTAGGCACACCACAGGTGAGGATACCACTACTGAGGGGTCAGTGAAACCACCAAGACCACGCTGCAGAGCTATGGTGGCCTGCACCACTGCCTGCTGGACAGCATCCCTGACCCCAGTCTCGGTAGCCACCGACCCCACCTCAGAAGGCGGCTGACTCCGGCTTGTCGAGGAGACTGCTGGGCTGCCCACCTCAACAGCCAACCCCAAAGGGTTAGACTGAATGTCTGACTCAGAGCTCGACTCCGCCTCCGAGGAGGTAGAGGTCGAGGCCCTGTGCCAAACCGTAGGAGGGCGCCCACTGCCATCCTTGCCCAGAGGCCTAGAAACCAAAGCTGTGCCCGAGCCGGTGCCAGTGCCCCCCGCAGCCCGAACAAGAGCTCCAGAGCCGGGACAAGTCACGGTGCCATCTGGTCCCACGGCGGAGGACTAAGACAGCACTGACGACGGACCCATCAGCGCCGAGGACGACAACGCCCGGCCCAACAGCGCCGTGAGCGGTGCCGAGGGCAGGGACAGCACCGACAACAGCGCTGACGGCAGACTCGGCCCCGTCCGACCCCACGGCACTGCGAGCAGCGCTGAGGAATCTGAAGGCTCCACGGCGCCAAGCCCCAAGGACACGGCACCATGCTCAACCTCGGCGAGACATGGAAAAAGACTGTGCCGTAGCAGCTCCCACGGCACCACTAGCAGTGTCAGCGCCGCAATAAGCTCCGACAGAAGCAACGGTGCCATGCAACAAGTCGGGCGCAGAGATGACTCCGACGAGGAACGCTGACCCGGCCTTGCGTAATGCTGGGTCCTACAACGGGGAGCCTTCCTATGGGGCGTACCTCCTGCCCGCCCCCGGAGGATCGGAACAGGCCTCCTGCACTGCGGAAGAAGCCTCGGCAACGCCAGGCTACTAGTAGCCGAGGATCCCTCCTCCTCGCCCGTACAGAGACCATGGGGGACCAGGAGGAAGGCTGAGAGGCGTGGCTTGGCCCGGCCGAATCACCAGCCGACCCACAGCTGGCGGAGCTAGCGCCTCACTTTCCTGCCAGCGTTGCTCAATGACATGGCGTCCATGGAGAAACAGGCGCTCACATGAATCCATGTCGTGAAGCGGCCAAACACGAGAGAAAGCGTCGTGTGGTTGGTGACGAATACTTTCGCCGCAAGGGCACTGTCGATGGGGGCCATCCATCTTAGATTTCTTGCCCTCCGACCCGAGACATGACCTACGGAGAAAAAGAAAAAATTACTCACCTTAGTAATTGCTTTTCTTCTCATGGAGTCTTGCTATATTATGACATATAGCAGTTAGCCACAGCACTTGAACTGCCCTGGAGAGGAAGGAGTTAACTCCAGGCTGACTGGAGTTCCAAGCGCGAACGCCTTGCTGAAAGCTCTATCTGGCTAGTTTCAAATTGAAACTGTCAGATCTTTACGGAGCCAACACTAAGCAAAAGTCTGTGTGGAAAAACTCTACACTAGCCAAATGGCTACCTACTAGTAGAAATAACAATAACAGAAACAACAACAACAACAATATCACCCTGACAAGCACTATTAGCCCCCCAAAAAGACTCAAGTCCAGGAGGGGGCAAAACCTACAAGTAAAACAGAAATACCTAGTTTTCCTAATCCTAAAGAAAAGGAAAAAGGAAAAAGAGCTATAATGGCATGACACAGTGCTTGACTAATTGCCACAGCCCCTACCCAAGTAGAAGTTCTGAGAGGGGCAGGTTGGGGGGGTGGTCATAATATAGCAAGACTCCATGAGAAGAAAAGCAATTACTAAGGTGAGTAATTTTTTCTTCAAACACCATGGAGTCTTGCTATATTATGACATATAGCAGATTACACAGCAGTACCTCCATGGAAGAGGGCCAGAACCTACTTAGGAAATAGGCTCTGAAGCACGGCTGTGCCAAACCGAGCATCTCTCCTGGACTGGACATCCAGGGAGTAATGCTTGGTAAAGGTGTGAACTGTTTTCCAGGTAGCAGCTTGACAGATTTCCAGAATGGGAATATCTCTAGCAGCCGCTAGAGATGCAGCTGTACCCCTGGTGGAATGGGCCCTCAGTCCTGAGGGGGTTCTCTACCTAGTTTTGGTAGCAAAATTGGATACAAGAGACAATCCAACTGGCAACTGTCCTCTTAGTGGCAGGTTTCCTTGCCAACCTCGCCATAGGTAAGGAAGAGTTGGAGGATTCAACCCGAGACCCTTGGTGCGCTCCAAATAGTAGCTTAAAGCTCTTTTAACGTCAAACTGTGCAATCTCCTCTCACCCGAGGAAGAATGCTCAGTGAAAATACTGGAAGGGAGATGATTGGTTAAGATGGAAATCTGAAACCACTTTGGTAAAACTTTCTGTTAGTCCTGAGGACTACCTTATCTCTGTGAAAAGAAATAAAATCCTTTTCCACTGACAGGGCTTGTAACTCACTTATGGTCTGGCAGAAGTGATGGCCACTAGGAAAACAGTTTCCAAGTTAGGAACTTAAGGTCTGCTGAAGACAGAGGTTCAAAGGGGTTGCATTAACTGAGCAATGCAAACATTAAGGTCCCAGGCAGGGGCTGGGTCCCAAAAAGGAGGGTTAGTGTGAAGTAACCCCTTAAAAAACTTGGAAAACACAGGGTGAGAAGAAAGGGAGGCAGGCTTTCCTGCTGATATAAAAGCAGAGGTAGCTGGCCTGAGGCCTAAGGAATTAAGATGGACCAAGTAGTCCAGCAAAATGGGCAAATCAGCAGATTCTGGGACAATTTGCTTCCCAGAACACCAGATGGAGAACCTCTTCCATTTGGAATTATAAGTGGCCCTAGTGGAAGGCTTCCTAGAGGCCTTTAAAATATCAAGGACACCTTGAGAAAGGTGTAATTCAGCAAATTCTAACTCCTCAAGAGCCAAGCCTTGAGGTGGAGGGATTTGAGGTCCGGATACCAAACTCTCCTCTGGGCACAAGTCAGCAGGTTGTGGACCCTGGGAAGGCCCAGGGGAGGGTGGACTGACAGGGACAGAAGCAGTGGGTACCAGGGTTGCCTGGCCCAGTCTGGTGCAATCAGAATCACTTTGCAGGGCTGGGATCTGATTTTTACTAACACCCTGAAGAGAAGGGGAAGGGGGAAAGGCATACAGGAACTTCCCTTCCCAATCCAACAAAAGGCCCAGGGGACTGAGCCCATTACCGGAGGCCTGCAACAGAACAGAGGAAGTTGGTGGTTGTCTGGGGCTGCGAAAGATCTATCTGAGGAGTGCCCCATCTGGCAAAAACTGACCCCAGCACTAGGGGATTCAAAGACCATTCGTGATGACCCTGAGAAATCCTGGCTGAGGGCATCCGCTAGACATTGTCCTTCCCTGGAAGGTGAACTGCTACTAGGGAGGTGTTCAGGAGTAAGCCAGAGACCACAACTTCATTGCTTGTGACAAGGCTGATGACCGAGTGCCCCCTGCTTGTTGATGTACCACATTGTTGTGGTATTGTCTGTCCTGACCTGAACTACTTTGTTCTGGACAGATGCTGAGAAAACCTGAAGAGCTAAAAAGACAGCTCTGAGTTCCAACAGGTTGATGTGGAGCAGAGATTCCTGGGGGGACCACACTCCCTGAGTGGAAAGGTCGCCCAAGTGCGCTCCCCACCCCAGCAAAGAGGCATCCGTGGTGAGGGTGAGGGAATGGGAATGAAGGGGACCCCTAGTCTTAGATTGCTCTGATCCTGCCACCATTGAAGACCTAGAATCAGAGTTTGGGTCACTGGGACCAATTTGGTAAGGGGTCCCTCCTTTGGGACCAATAGGCCCTCAAATGAAACTGAATGTCTCTCATCTGGAATCTTGCTCCTTGCACTACAGCTGTGGAGGCAGCCATGTGCCCTAGAAGTTGCAGAAAGTGCCTTGCAGGTCGAAAGACCCGCAGGGTGAAAGAGGATGCCAGGGCAATCAGCTTCTCTACCCTTTCCGAGGAGAGAAATGCCCTGGCCAACTTTGTGTCCAATTCCGCACCTATGAAAGTTAGTACCTGAACTGGTTCTAGAACTGACTTAGGTAAATTCAGCAGGAATCCCAGGGAAGTGAGAAGCCGCTGAGTGACTTGCAAGTGGGATTTTACCTGATCTGGGGACTGACCCACAATGAGCCAGTCATCCAGGTAGGGAAACACAGCAACCCCTTGCCTTCCTAAGTGAGCCACTACCACAGCTAGACATTTTGTGAATACCCTTGGAGCAGAGGTAAGACCAAGGGCATTGCTCTGAACTGGTAGTGACCTGAGGGCAGTCTGAACCTGAGGTATTTTCGGTGAGAAGGCCTGATCAGGACATGAAAATAGGCATCCTTGAGGTCCAGGGAGGCTAGCCAGTCCCTGGCCTGAGGGAGGGCAAAATCATTGCCAGAGTTAACATTTTGAACTTTGGTTTCAAAAGATGCTTGTTCAGGTACCTTAAGTCTAGAATGGGCCGCCATTCTCCTGTCTTTTTTGGGGTAAGGAAGTATCTGGAGTACAGCCCCTTGCCCTGGTGACAAGGAGGAATCCTTTCCACTGCTTTGCAGTCTAGGAGGGAAGAGACCTCTGCTTCCAAAGCAAGGGCCTCTAAAGGGCTTGCAGGTGGAAAATGTCTGGTTCTCATCTTTGAAACTGTTTGAAGCTGAGAACCAGACCCTGGCTTACTACCTCCAGAACCCATTTGTCCGAAGTTAGGGACACCCAGTTCTGGCTGAAATAAGCCAACCTGCCTCCAACTGGTACAGGAGAATCGGCCCTGGGCATCCCATCAGGGTGCCTGCTTGGCAGTAGCCTTAGGCTGAGGGGTGGGGGACGGTTTACCTGCGCCCAGTCTACCTCTGCCTCTGAAAAAAACCCTCTGTGCAAAAGCAGAGGAGGCTTGGGATTGATAAAAAGGCCTGTGGAAAGGCCTGCCCCTACCTCTGGGAGTGTGCCTCTGTGGAGTGGCATGCCGCTCCTTGGCCTGGGCGCTTTTGTAGGTAGTTCTGTATTCATCCATCTTTTCATATAATTTTCTGTTTGCTCTCCAAACAGAGAATTTCCCACCACAGGAAAATCCATAGCCTTTGACTGAGTATCCTGTGACAGATTAGTGCACCTGAGCCATGCCAACCCACGGAAAGCTACAGAAGTGGCCATGACCCTAAAGGAAACATCATTAACATCTACAGCAGTATGAAATTGAACTTTAGAGGCTTCAATGCCATCAGCAGCCACTTGTTCCACTTACCAGCCAGCTGGCCATGGGCCTGCTTGGCTAACTGCAACACTGTATCCCATCTAGATTTCTGATATCTAGCCACATAAGCCATATAATTTGCCTGCCTGAGTCCCAAAGAAGCTGCCATATACTGTTTTTTCGCCATGGCATCAATCTTCCTGGAATCCTTATCAGGAGGATGTGAGGCCAGGGGGATATTAGCCTTGTCACAGGCTGCAGCTTGTACCACACCTACATGACTACACTGCTCAGTGAGGAAGTCTGTATCAGGGCCTGATAAAGTATACCTTCTGTCCATTTTTTTATCTACAGGAGGGACAGAATGAGGATTTTTTAAAATTTTTGTTGTTTGCTTCCTAAATGACTTATGCAAAGGAATAGACAACCTCCTAGACTCTGGGATATCCATCATCTCAACATAATCAGGCTCCTCTTGCTCATCCACAGCCTCTTCCAAGGGAAGCTGGAGGGTTTCTGCAACCTTTTTGTAAAACATAAAATGAGAAGGGGACTCAGACAGCATAGGGGGAGATTCTAATGGTCTGTCTGGAGAAATGTCCGGTTCAATGGGCACATCCAGACCCTCCAGCCACATACATAATGATCAAAATCTTCCTCCTCCTGTGGTTCATAAAATTCCTCAACATCATACTCTTGAACCACTGGAACCAAACGAACCAACTTTTGCCAGCTGTTGGTGGTTCGCCGGACCCAGACAGTGACTGGACAATCTGAATGGCTTTAGTTACTCTGCAGCAGTTGGAGAGGCAATCTTGCACCCAGACCTGCTGATTTCTTAGATTTTTTACTGGGACTGGTTCCTCAGAACCAGCCTTCCTTGCCCGAGGAAGTCTCGCCCTGGTCAGAGGGCACCCTCTGGTCCAGTGGGTGCTGGACCGGCTGGCCATCCGGTCAGCGGACTTTTGGCTCTCCTCGCCCTGAGCCGCCCAATCTTTTCTCCAGGGTGGCTGCAGGGAAATTTACACACCTGGCAGTCTGACAGAGGTGGTCAGCCCCCAGACAATAAACACATGTGGTGTGTGGGTCAGCCTTGGCAAAGGCTTCCCCACAAACATCACAGTGTTGAAACCCAGTGGATCCCGGTTT
Organism: Neoceratodus forsteri; assembly: GCA_016271365.2. NCBI lineage: Eukaryota > Metazoa > Chordata > Ceratodontiformes > Ceratodontidae > Neoceratodus > Neoceratodus forsteri. Next base: position 1,406,341,877 of record CM057450.1, read on the forward strand.
TTCTTTTGGGTTTCTCAGACATAATGCCAACCTATCCAAAAACTTGCCCTTTTTATGGCAGTGCCAGGCAAGACACCCTTATCGGTTCCTAACCGTGTCACGGGTATTTGAAAAAACCCAATTTAAAAGTTAGGTTTTTTAAGAACCGATAAGAACCGGGAACCGCACTCTAAAAGCCCAAATTATTGTTTAAAATTAGTATTTTTGCAAACCGATCGGTTCAAAACCGAACCGATAATGAATTTCCACACAGACTTTAAAATCCTGTACTTACGGTTTACCAGATAGAGCTTTGAACCGAAATGCGGTAAAATAATTACTTTTGCTGGTTAAAATGAACCGAGAAACACTCGTTTGAACCAAGAAATGAACCGAGCTGAAGGAGAGATCTCCGGAGCGACTGTTCAGTGAAGCGGAGTAAAGAATCTGGCAGTTTCAATTTGAAATTAGCCAGATAGAGCTTTCAGCAAGGCGCTCGCGCTTGGAACTCCAGTCAGCCTGGAGTTAACTCCTTCCTCTCCGGGGCAGTTCAAGTGCTGTGGCTAACTGCTATATGTCATAATATAGTAAGACTTCATGGTGTTTGAAACACCAAAAATAGACTCGACATCGCGGAAATATAAAAATAAGGAAAGATCTTACAGGGCGACGTTGAGTGGAGGCAGAAACAGAACTGGCAGGAGAACCGACGGACGTTGACTGAAGGTAAATTTCTCGAGAAACTACTGCGGAGCAGGCCTAGAACTGTTCAGGGCTTCCCACGAGGCGACCTCTACGGCGGGAGACGAAGAACTGGCAGGCAGGAGGCGTCGACACAGCCTAAGGGCCAACCCACGCAGTGCCACAGTTGTGTCAGCTTCGAGGGTGGCGCCGATGATGCGTCGGCTCCACCTACCTTAAAAAAAAAAAACTCGGGGTCCTGACCTCCGGCAGATACCCAACAGTGATGAATGGTGAAGATTGACACAGATAAGATTGAGGGATTCCACTGGCAGAACAGCACAGAAGAGTTCCATCAGCGGAAAACCGCTGGATGTCACAAGATCCCATGGAGACTGCACTTACTAAGATCTGTAGAAAAATAATCTGCAGAAGAGCTTCCACAGTGGCCTTGAGCGAATGCACAGGGTATACTCATACTAAAAGAAATAACCCTTGAAGCTAGCAATGCGCATACCCAGGGTTGAGGCAGCGAAAAATGGAAATTACGTACCTACCGTAATTCTTGATCTTCGTGGACGAGTCTCCACCACTCATTCACACTAATGGGATCAGCACCAGAGGCACTAGGACCCATCGGCAGCAAACTTTTTTGCTGGAAGGTCGGCATCTGAGACGGCGCCACGAGGAGCGGCACCGTGAGCCTCAGCTCATGCGGTAATGAATATCTCGGCATCGACCTTCCAACCGCCTCAGTACCTTTTTTTCCGAGGAGGTGCAGCCTAACTAACCTAGAAGGATAGCCTAAACAAAAACCGGACATAACATAGTCCGGAAGACCCATATAAGAAGGGCCAACAAAGAAATCTTCAAAGCCTAAAGATTTGAGGGAGTGAAGACCAACAACAGAGGTGAGCTTGGGGATGGAGGGTGGGCTGTGAATGAGTGGTGGAGACTTGTCCAAGATCATCAAGAATTACGGTAGGTACATAATTTCCATATCTTCCTGGACATAAAGTCTCCACCACTCATTCACACTAATGGGAGAGTACAGAGCTAATAATCCCCCGAGAGGGTGGCAGGAGAGACCAAGAGCTCACAGATTTAGGACAGAAGTCCATTAAGGATGGTTCTGCCAAAGGACAGATGTCTTCTGGCATGGACATCCAGGGCATAGTGTTTAACGAAAGTATGCACGGAGCTCCAGGTAGCCGCACTGCAAATATCTGCAATGAGAACGTTGAGGATTTCTGCCAGAGATGCCGCTACCACCCTAGTAGAGTGAGCGTACACTCTGCCCTCCAGCTTTACCTGCGCCATGGAATAACAGTGGCGAAGGCATGCCACTAGCCATGCTGAGATACACCTGAGAGCGACAGGTTGACCCAGCCGGGTCTCGCTGAAAGAAACAAACAGTTGTTGAGCTTTACGAAAGTCCTTTGTTCTATCTAGATAGAAACATAAAGCTCTCTTGACATCCAGGGAATGAAGAGAACATTCTCCTTCATTTTGGAAGTCCGCAAAGTAAGAGGGAAGGACTAAAGGTTGGTTTAGATGGAACTCCGAAACAACCTTAGGAAGAAATTTAGGATGGGTTCTAAGGACTACTCTATCTTTATGGAACACAGTATACGGAGGGTCTGTGACCAAGGCATGTATCTCAGAAACCCTGCGGGCTGAGGTAATGGCCACCAGGAAGGCCGTTTTCCAGGTGAGAAATTTTAGTTCACAGGTAGCCAGAGGTTCGAAAGGCTTTCCAGTGAGCATACCTAGCACAAGATTAATGTCCCAGGCTGCGACTGGACGACTTATAGGTGGTCTGGTATGCTGAATTCCCTAAAAAAAAAAAAACCTCTTAACCACAGGTAACTGAGTTAGTGACAAGGAAATACCGTCTCATGATAAGCTGAAAAGGCACAAAGGTGAACTTTGACTGTAGAGTACTGCAGGCCTGAATCTGAGAGGTCAAAAAAGGGGATTTAAAGAGGATTCTGCACACCAGAGCAAAAAACGCTTCCATTTGGCTGTGTAAGTTTTCCTAGTGGCTGGCTTCCGCGCAGCCAAAAGAATATCTGAAACCCTGCGAGAGACATTGAATCTATTCACTTCTCTCTCTTCAGGAGCCAAGCGTGAAGGTGAAGGGACCTCAAGTTGGGATGAACAACAGGCCCTTGAGTCAAGAGGTTCGTCTGAAGTGGGAGTGGTTTCGGCGGAGCTGCCGACATACTGTTGAGTAGTGGAAACCACATTTGTCGAGGCCAGAAGGGAGCAATGAGGATCATTTTGTCCCCCTGGGATTCGAACTGGAGAAGTACCCTCTGAATTAGAGGAAGAGGCGGAAAGGCGTATAGAAAGCATTTTGTCCACTGCAGCCTGAACGCATCTTGACAGAAAATGGCAGGCCCTGGATTTCTGGAGCAGAAGCGAGGCAGTTTTGTGTTGAGTGGGCATGCAAAAAGGTCCTGGTCTGGAGTTCCCCACTCTGCAAATATTGACTGAACTACGGCTGAGAGACCATTCGTGAGGATCTGTCTCTGTTCTGCTGAGGCGGTCCGCCAGTTCGTTCTGTACTCCTGGCAGGTAGACCGCTTGAATTAGAGACTTGTGCTACAAGCACCATTCCCACACTCTCATCGCTTCTCTGCATAAGGGGTAAGAGTGAGTGCCGCCCTGTTTGATGATGTAATACATCACTGCTTTGTTGTCCGTTTGAAGGAGAATGCTCTTGTGACAGAGAATGTCCTTCAACGCCGGACTCTGATAAAGGACGTCTCATTTCCAAGACATTTATGTGAAGCTGGGACTCGACCCGAGTCCACGTATCTTGAGTGTGGAGAGCCTGACAGTGAGCCCCCCACCCCATCAGGGACGCGTCTGTGGTAATGGAAATCTGATGATCCAGAGGAGCAAAGGGATACCCTTCCTTCTAGGAGATTGTTCTCTTGCGACCACCAGGTGAGTGACCTCCTTAGAGGTTCTGTCACCTTGATGAGAAAGGACTGCGGGTGAGTGGTTGGGGACCACTTAATACTGAGCATCCACTGAGAAGTTCTCATGTGAAGGTGTGCTAGGGGTACAGTGAACACCGAGGATGCCATGAGACCTAGCATCCGTTGCATCGTGAGAGCTGGAACCGAGTTGCTCTCCCGGATGTGATGGGTCATCTGAAGGATATCGCTCCTCCTCTCCTCTGGAAGAAAAGCCTTCGCACAGGAGGTGTCCAGAAGAGTTCCTATAAAAAGGAGTCTCTGGGAGGGCTGCAGCTGTGATTTTTTGAGGTTTATCAGGACTCCCATGGACATGAGAAAGCTTGAAGCTGTGGCTACGGTGTCCAGAGTTCCCTGCCTGGAAGGACTTGCCAGAAGCCAGTCGTCCAGATAAGGGAACACTTAAATTCCGATCTTTCTGAGATGCGCAGCGAGAACTGCATAACACTTTGTAAAAACTTGCGGCGCCGAGGATAGCCCAAACGGCAGGACTCTGAACTGATAATGCTGTCCCAGAGCCACAAACCTTAGGAATTTGTGATGCTTCCGGTGAATAGAGATGTGCTGGTAAGCATCCCTGTATGTCTAGGAGGCTAGCCATGTCGTGCTGAGGAAGCAAAGGTAACAAGGTTCCTAGTGAAATCATCTTGAATTTCTCCTTGGGCAGAAATTTGTTTAGTTTTCTGAGGTCCAAAATGGGGCGCATGCCCCCAGTTTTCTTTGGAACCAGAAAGTAATGGGAGTAGAACCCTGTGTTCCGTTGGTGCAGCGGAACTACTTCTACTGCCCTGTTGTTCAGAAGGCCCTGAATCTCGGAGGCGAGAAGGTCTGACTGAAGTGTTGACAGACTATGCTGTCGTTTGGGGGGACGATCCGGAGGGGTCTCCACAAGATTGAGTGAATATCCCTCGCGGATTATCCGGAGGACCCATTTGTCTGAGGTTATGGACTTCCACTGATTGTGAGAGTGCGTCAGACGACCTCCCACCGCTGAGGAAGAGTCCACCTCGGGCAGCTGAGGTAGGACTTGGGCCAACAATTCAGAAGGTGGCGCTGGGCGCTTTGGGTCCTTGTGCCTTCTGTTGCGTTTTCTTTTGAGGCTGGGGGGCTTGGTTTTTATGATAACTTCCTCTGCCTCGAAAGGACTGACGGTTATGGAACTGGCGTTTATTAACACCCCCTCGGGAGGGGACAGGAGGAGGTCGAGCCAACTTAATGGCTGACCTAGTCTTTTGTGTAGCTTCTAGAGCCTGTTCTACTTGAGGGCCGAAGAGACACACACCATCAAAAGGCAACGCCATTACCTGCTGCTGTGCGTCATTCGTGGAACCTGAAGTGCGCAGCCAGAAATGATGGCGGGTACAAATGCTGTCCGCTGCTGCTCTGGAAGCAGTATCGAAAGCATCCATAGCTGCTTTAACCTGCTGGCTGTTGGATTCGATACCCCTGGTAATGGTTTGAAGTAGCTCTGACTTTGTATCCGATTCCAGTAGAGCTTCAACCATTTGTTTGAGTGAGTGCCAGAGGATATACTCATACTGAGAGAAATAGCCTTGGTAGCTGGCAATACACATACCCAGGGTGGAAGCAGCAAAGACTCTCTTACCTAAAGTGTCTATCTTACGAGATTCTTTGTTAATAGGTCAAGCTGTAGTAGTCTGGGGGAGGACGACCTTATCATTCTCTGCCAAAACTACAACAGGATCTGCAAAGGTTTGGGACGCCAAAATGGGTCGATCCTTGGGGGCTGAGTATTTCCTATCTATGGATTTAGCCACCGAAGGAATGAGAGCAGGATTATTCCATACCATTTGAGACAGCGTCTCAAAGGAGGGCTGTACCGGAGGAGTCAAATCCGTAGGGATCTCCGGAACATGGAGGTACTGGAGTCTTAGCAATTTCCCAGGATCGATGTCTGTAGTTTGGAGAGAAAGAGTGGAAATCAAGTTTTTCAGCAGAGACTTAAAAGACAGGTCCTCGACCACAGGGTCTGCAGCAGGAATAGATCATGTTCCTTCCACATCATCACCAAGCCTAAGGTCTGGGTCAGGCTCAATGTCATCTCCTGACAGTCCAGGAGGGACTGCATGAACAGGAAAGGAGTGGAAATCAGATGGAAATGAGGAAGGAAAACGGTTAAAGGAGGAGTCCTGAAAGGTGGATGACACCCTAAGACTCCCTGGCGCCGTAGAAACGCACGGCGCCAAAAAAATGCATGGCGCCGATGAAGCGCACGGCACCGAGGATGGCGCCGAGAAGCCACATGGCACCGAAGATGGCACCTCGAGGCCGGCACCGCGGACAAAGTGCGCGGTGCCAGGTAACTCAACTGCACCGAGAGACACATCGGCGCTGAAGACGGGCGCCAAGGGCGCAAACACCCCAAGACTCTGAAAAATAGGATTTGAGGAGAAGGGAGGAAGAAGAGCAGGAGATGGAAGCATTGATGTGGCCCCTGCGCTGCAGCCATATGGGGGGGACACCTAAGCACGGAGTCAGTGGCACGAAGATAGTGCAGCGACTAGGGGAGGCTCAGCACGCCTACCTGGTCTCCCAAGAGGCCCGAAGGCCCCTGAGTGACCAGGCCAGGCAGCTGGACCAACCTCTGAGCTCACTGCTGCATAAGAGCAGCCCACTGATGAAACTGCTCGTCTGAAGACCTACCAGAGGGCGGCTACCAGAAACAGAAGCTGGCTCCGAAGAAGGAGACCGGCAACTAGCTCCAATAACTGACCGTCTACGTGCAGACATATCAGAGGGCGACCTCTAGTGATGCCTTCTCTTTTTTGACCTGTGGGCTGAAGAACAGCTCGAGGCTGAATGGTGCCGAGAATGCGACTGTTTATTTTTATGCTTTCAAGGGGACCGCCCACCCCCTCGGGCATTGGACTGACCGTTGTCAGACCCTACCTCCGGAGAAGGCGGCGGACCGGACCCAGCCCAGCTGACTGAACAGCTTTCTTACGAAGTCTCCCTACCGTCACCTGACCCGCTCATGGTCGACTCCGTCAAAGTAGGCTGAGACTTCTTTGTAAATGAGAATAAACTTAAGTGATACTTATTCGAGATATTACTACAAAACAACAAAACTGAAAACTATGCTGCTAGTTTGAAGTTTGACTCTCAGCGAACAGCGACGCGCACTGAAGTGCACTCGATGAGCGGGAAAAGGAACTGAGGCAGTTGGAAGGTTTGACGCCGAGATATTCACTACCGCACGAGCTGAGGCTCGGCGGGTGCCTCAGGCGCCCACCTTCCAGCAAAAGTTTGCTCCTCATGGTCCTAGTGCCTCCGGCACTGATCCCATAGTGTGAATGAGTGGTGGAGACATATGTCCAGGAAGACTGTGCTTCCTCAAAGTGTCAATCTTACAAGATTATTTGTTTACTGGATGTGCTGTAGATTCTTGAGGAAGGACGGCTTTATCATTCTCTGCTAAGACAACAATGGCAACAGCAAAGGCTTGAGAGGCCAGGATTGGTCGATTCTTTGGGGGGGTGGGGCATACTTACTGTCTATGGACTTAGCCATGGAAGGAATGAGTGCCGGGTTATCCCACACCATTTGTGAGAGTGTCTCAAAGGAGGGCTGCACCAGAGGAGTTAATTGTACAGGAATATCTGGAACGTGCAGATGCTGCAGGCGCTGCAATTTCCCCAGAACAATCTCTGAGGTCTGGAAAGAAAGAGTGGAGTTCATGTTCTTTAGCAGAGACTTAAAAGAAAGGTCCTTGACTAGAAACTCTGCTGAAGAAGAAAGTATATTTGTTGCTCCGAGAGAAGAATCGTTATCAAAGTCGTCTCCTAATTGAAGATCAGGATCAGGCTCAATAACGTCTAGTACTAGCTCCGGAGGGATAGAACAAATAGGAAAAGGAGGAGGATGCGCCCTGCGAATCGCAGTCAAAAACCCCGGCGCCTAGGTGGCACCAAAGAAAAACAGCACTGGCCCAGGGGCAGTGGGCGGGTCTTGGTAGCCATGAAATAGGGTCAGGAAGCGGTACCACCCTGGCACCGCAGCAAGCACCAGAGGACCCCAACCCAACTCTCTGAGCCAAGGAGGAAGATCTGACAAAATCAGTAGGAGAAAATGGTACCTGTGCTGTACCCTGCGCCACAGCCATATGGGGGGGGGGCACCAAAGTTTTCTGAAGGATCGGCGCCGAGAGACGACCACACATGTGTGGCACCACGAGACTAGCTCACGCCTGTGTAGGCTATCTTGGCATCGACCTTCCAACCACCTCAGTACCTTGTCGACTGAGGAGGTGCAGCGTAACTAATGGGAATAACTCATCCTGAGTTTCTGGGCATGAGAGGGCCCAGATGGCCTTTACAAGAATAATGTCCTCACAGTCTGAACCATAGGACCGTGAAGACCAGGAAAGAAAATGAGTGAAGCCAGGGGATGGTGGGTGGGCATGAGAATGAGTGATGTAGACTGTCCAAGAAGATCAATAATTACAGTAAGTACGTAATTTCCATATCTTCCTGGGCTAAGTCTCCATCACTCATTCACACTAGTGGGAGAGTACTGAGCTAAAACCAACAACCCTGAGTAAGGTGGTAGGAGATAGGGTTCACTCAGAAAGGACAGCCAAGGACTGTCCTGCTAATAAAAAGAGCTGTCTTGTAAGAGTATCTAGAACATCGTGCCTACAAGATAAGTGCTCAAGCTGTAACTCGCCACTTTGCAGACGACTGCAATGGGCACAGAATGAAAGTCTGCCAGGAAGCCGCAAGCACTCTAGGAGAGCGGCAAGAACCTGGCCTCATAGTTTGGCCTAGGACCAAAATTAATAGTGTCAAAGACATGTACTAATGTAATGTAAAGGGACCTCAGGAACTGAAAGAGTCGGAGGTAAAGTCTACTGGTTCAGGGTAGATCAGAAAGTGCAGATGGAAACCCCCACTATCAAGCATGGCTGACCTGTAAACAACAGGACCAAGAGCACTTGAACCCCATACTTGGTGAGCTAGGGGGTCCAGGTGGGGTTAGCCCATCAAGGAGAATGGTCTCCACTTAGTCACAGGAATCTTCCTGATGGAAGGTCAAGCACGACTTAGAAGCCTCTCGTGGTGGTCTAGTAGAACCAGATCCTACCCACTGCATATTCCAGAAGGAATCATCCTGCCCCTGTGTGTACAACTGTAACAGCAGTCTCTGAACTCAGGGAAGAAAGGAAAAAGTGTACAGGAGGACGTGTCCACCGTGGAAAAAAACATTCTGACAGAAAAAAACAGGGGCTGGATTTCTAAGGTGAATAGAGGCAGGTGTGCGTCGAGGAGGGACATAGCAGGACCAAGTTAAGGCTAACCAATTTGTTGAAGTGACTGAAAAAGGCAGTGACTCAACGCAGCGAGGCACTACCCACCCTGGCTTCACTGAAGGGAGTGGGAAAGGATTCTAGTTTGTTTGCTGAAAAACAAACATCACAACTACATTCTGCACTTGAAGAGGATAGCTTCGTGAGCGACTGGCATGGACCAGTGCGCAGGAACCAAAGGTGTGAATATTTGAGAAGCTACCTCAGAAAAGGACCTACTTGACCCTTCGTCAAGAGGAGAAAATCGCCTGTTAAATTAAGGCAAGGAAGTAGGAACCTGAGTTCCACTCGTGGAGAGTCGCTCTGCTGCTGCAAGGCTCTGCTCAAGAGAAGAAAGCCTGATAAAAAGAAAGGGAATTAACAGAGTGGGCAGTCGCTAGGTCTAGGAAATGTCTCTGAATGAGAGAAATCTCTCTAGAGAAAGAGATGACCCATACCGCGCGGATCGGACTCCCCTAGGGGAAGAAGAAACCAGGTACTCTTACCTGCACTTGAGACTCCAGCACCTCAGGGCTGAGGAACCTGACCAGATTAAAAAAGGGGTATCAGGTAATTTCAGCTAGGCCCTGTGCTGTGATAAAAATTAGATTTATATATATTTTTTTCATTTTTAGTCCGAGCCTAACAAGACTTTCAGGCTGCTATTTGCAAGGATTGGCTTGATACAAAAAGACGAAGATGTCCTTCATCTGAGTGCAGAAGGAGCCTGAGCGTCCATACTGAAATCATGATGGGACTAACAATCACAGCTGGAGAGATGTTAACCACCTGTGCTGAAGAAGCAATTTCACAAGGGGGCTATATACCCCTATCAAAGGAACGGAAGAGTCAGAGCGGCTCCCAACCATTAAATTAGAATGTTCCACAGAGTGTAACTGTCTTGACGATTGAAAAAGTCCAGACGCAGATGTGTATGGTCCAAGGACGCAGTGTGAAATACTATAGTGGACCCCATTACTGAGGAACTACTGAAAAGATTTTCCATCACGGACTCCGATGACAGAAAGGACGTGCCCTTCAGTATATAAAATGAGTTATCCGCTGTATTACTGAACAGAAGGACAGAGAAAGACCCATCTAGATGCACTTCTACCCCAGGAGGATCTCCAAGAGAGGTCTAGGTCAGACCCACTAGAGACTCCGCCATCAGGAAGGATGTCGAGGAGACTGGTACCACGTAGGGAGCAGAGAAAGTGCTGAGCAGAATGAGATTCCTCAGGCAGAGCAGTACAGCAGAGTACCATCAGCAGAAAACCGCTGGATGACAAAAGATGCCACACAGACCACCACTCACTAAGATGTGTGGAAAAAATAATCCGCAGAATAGGCGTTCATTCAACGATAAACATCCCCCCACAAGTTCTGTGGAAAAGAAGTCCGAAAATAAAAATGTGTCACTAATTCTGCCATACAGGATCCACTAAGACCCGTGTGGCACCAGCACCACTCGTGGCAGAGAAGGGCACCAAGCAGTGCCTAAGCCAACCTGGGCAATACCAGAGGGGAGCTGCGGCAGTATCTGCAGGCACCCCTGACACCCATGGGAACCTGTGGTGCCACCCCTGGTATCGATGACACCAGTGGCACCCACAGTACCCATGGGTGCTCCCGGCGGCACCCACGGGTGCTCCTGGCACCACCCATGGCACCTATGGCACCCGCGGGTGCCCAGCACCACCCAGACACCCGCAGCACCACTGACCGCGCCGACAACCAGCGGCAGCAACAAGAACACCCACGGCACCGCACAGAGCGATGGCGCCGATCCACGGCGTCGAGTAAGGCACGGCGCCAACCAAGACTCCGAGGCTCGGTGCCAACCAGCACCGAGGCTCATCCAACCACAAGTCACTCGAGGCTCGGCGCCAACCAAGGCACTGAGCCACGGTGCCGACCAAGGCACCAAGCCACGGCGCCAAGGCATGGAGCCACGGCGCTGACCAAGGTACGGCGTCGACCAGTGCACCGAGCCATGAAGGAAAATGCCAATGGAAATCCTGAGAAGGGGAGAAGGAAAAAGGTGGTGCCCGTGCCAGCCCCTGCATGGAAAAGGGGAGAGGGGGGGTAGGCACGAGGGGTCGACACGATGGCAAAGGCACATAGAGGGCACCTCACCATTCATGATCCAATCGACCCGGCTCCGGTCCAACGGCTCCGAGGCCTGCAGGTCCCGAAATCAGGAACAGAGCCAGGAAAAACTGGGAAGTCAAACCCCCTGCTGCATAGGAGCAGCCCAGAGGTGAAACTGCCCACTGGAGCATCAACGAGGACAGAGATGTAGCTCGTAGTCGAGAATGCAGCTGTTAAGAGCGGGGCCAAGAGGAACCCAAGAAAGTCGGTTCAGGCCCATCGCTCCTCCTGACGAACACTCCTCATGAGACATACCAACGGGCAACCTCGAACGGTACCGATTCTTCTTCCCCCAATGAGGAAGAGGAGCTCGAGGTTAAGCGGAGCCGATCCTCGAACTGCTAGATTTGAGCTCGAGGACTGTCCTCCCTGCATTAAGAGCGCGGACCGGAAACAGCCCTCTGCCATAAAAACTTTCAAACGAAGTCCTCCTACCGCCACCGCCACTGCTTAAGGATGACTCGCTGATGGCAGGAAAGAATTTCTTCTTCTTCATAATCTTCTTCTTGTCGTAAAATAAGAAATTACTACTTAAAATATTAAAAGCTGCTGTCGTATAGATGAAAACTTCGACTCCGGTAGACGAGCGACGACTACATCCAAGCGCACTCGACGGCGGGAGAAAAGGAACTGAGGCGATTGGAGGGTCAATGCTGAGATAGCCTACACAGGCGCGAGCTAGTCTCGCGGTGCCATGCATGCATGGTCCTCTCTCGGTGCCAACCCTTCAGAAAACTTTAGGCTCCCGCTTGGTCCTATGGCCTCCGGCGCTAACCCACTAGTGTGAATGAGTGATGGAGACTTAGTCCAGGAAGATCAGAGGTTGTAGGGCCACCAGAGGTGTCTGGGTTGAACCTCTGCCCCATGCCACCGACAATCGACGCGCAGACCTACCAGAGGGTGCCCTCGAGTGGTACAGTTTCTTCTTTGACAGAGAGGTTGAAGAAGAACTCGAGGTTGAGCGGTGCAGAGTCCTCGACAAAAATCGAGAATGGGACCGCTTCTTTCTATACTTTCCGGAGGACCACCCATCTCCCCCAAGCACTGGACTGCCTGTAATCAGACACCTGCTCCGTGAGAGGCGGTGGACCAGATCCAGCCCTGCTGAAAACACAGCTTTCATGCGAAGTCCCCCTACCATCACTGGCCTCATTTATGGTCGACTCCATCAAAGGCGGGCTGAAGACTTCTTCGTTGATGAAAATCTACTTTTTTTTTTCCTTTTAAACTGAATTAACTAATCAAATACTGAATGACTAAAGCTGCTGTCATATAGACATGAAGATTTTGACTCCCGATGGGCAAGCAACGTTGTCACTGAAGCACACTCGACGGCAAGGAAAAAAGGAACTGAGGCGGTTGGAGGGTCGATGCCAGGGTAGCCTATGCAGCACGAACTGGGCTTGCGGTGTTGCTTCCTCACGGCCCTACCTCAGTGCCGACCCTCCTGAAGATTTTTGGCTCCCGCTTGGTCCTAGCGCCTCCAGCGTAATCCCATTAGTGTGAATGAGTGGTGGAGACTTTATGTCCAGGAAGATCTGTTCTTAGTAATTGGTGATTCGCATGTTAAGAGTGGCCACTGCAAATGCTCTCTTACCCATAGTGTCAATCTTGTGAGATTCCTTACTGACAGAACGTGCTGTGACTTCCTGAGGCAGGACAGCTTTGTCGTTTTCACCATGAATAACTAGTACATCTGCAATAGGCTGGGAAATTAGAATAGATCTTTCTTTAAGAGGAACATACTTCTGATCTATAGACTTGCATAGTGAAGGAATAGATGCAGGTCTAGCCCACACTGCCTTGGAAAGGGTTTCGAAGGTGGGAGGAACAGGGGGTGTGAAATAAACCAGAATGTTAGGAATGTGGAGCCACTCGAAGCATCCGCTTACCCAGGTCAAGGGCAGAAGTCTTGAGAGCCACAGTTGCCAGCATGTTTCTGAGTAATGTCTGAAAGGAAAGATCCTCCCTGCAGGACAGGTGTAGAAATTGGAGGATGATTCTCCAGGCTATAAAAACTGTCATCCACACCACCCTCAGAAATAATGAGGTCAGGATCAGTCTCATCCCCTTTCAGATAATCCTTGGAAGGGGAAGCTGGAAGTGGTGTGAACCCAGTGAGCCCTAGTCTGGGCCTGGGGACCGATATCTGGGGAACATCGGAACCAGAGATGGGATTGGCACTGGAATCTGCGCCGGCCCAAAGGAAGCCAGCATTGGACCCAGCACTAGCCCTAAGGGGGGCAGCACCACCAGAGAACCCAAACCAGGCCTAGGACGTGCAACCAGCACCAAAGTAACCAGAGGAGGTACCTGTGCCGGTCCCTGTAAAGAGGCAGAAGGATGATGGCACACAGAACATGGTCATTGGCATGTTCACCATCAAGGGATTAGGATCCATTGACGAAAAAGGAAAATTACGTACCTACCGTAATTCTTGATCTTCTCTTGTATCTTCACCATTCATTACTTCCTGGGTGTAAGCCGGAGGCGCGCACCCGCCACGGGAGCTTTTTTTTTTTTTTTAAAGTTTGCCTAACGGCCCCGGGCCGAGAGTGACGCTACAGGCCATGCGTGAGGGCGTCGTTAGTAGCGATTTCAACTCCTCCTCCAACTCAGTTCTGTGAGCCGGAGAGGCAAAAGTGAAAGCAGAAAATATAGATAGCGAGGCAAGATAGCCGAGGGATAGCAAAGCAAGGAAGAATGAACTGAAAAAGGAATAAGCTGATGGATAAAGGACAGAGGAGATAAGAGTATCCCTAGCCTAGGGACTGCAGGGCCTCCTTACCTGGGCAACTCTAGGAGGAGAGATGAGTAAGGAAATGAGAAAATAGAAGGAAAAGAAAAAGAAAGAGAAGAGAGAGATGGGATGTTGAAGGGACCAGAATGCCTAACGAGCATAGTTAGCTTGCAGCTAAAGGCTCGACTAAAGGGAAGCAAGAACTCGGAGATAGAGCTGAAGAGAAGGTTCACCGAACCCGCTAGACAGACTCAGGAGGCATAGTCCTCATCCTCAACATGCCATTGTTCTTGATACCCACCTCGGCTCCTGGTCGCTGGAAAGCCCTTAACTGGAGGACAGCCGAGGAGGGAAGAATAAACCCAGGCAGCATGAGCTGCTCAGGGTTTAGAAATGGAAAATGTAAGCCTCTCAGGCGTTTCAAAATAGAAATGGGACTCATACTGACTGGCCAAGGCAGGTCAAGGCTAAGGCTGGCTAGGATTGGAATGGTCAGCACTGTTCTACTGTAAAATTGTCCAGGAGGACACTTAAAGGGAGAAACCAATAGAAAACAGCTAGAAGGATAGCCTACCTTCTCATTTGCTTTCCTTTTTTTTTTTTTTTTACAGATAAAAATTTTTTTTTTTTAGACTAGATGCATGACCCAGATATCAAGATGCCTATAGCAGTCGAAGAGAGTTCCTCAGCATTTTTTTTTTAAAAGAAAAAGGAATAGATGTACCTGCCTCTGCTCTGCAAGGCAAGAATGGGGATTAGATTTCAGGGCAACTATCTGGACACGGGATTGCAGGATCAAAACTGAATAGCCTGAGCCAGGCCAAAAAACCCCAAAGGTATCTTGCCAGAAGAATGGCAAGAGATAGTTGTGCAGTCTAATCGCCAATGCAAACCACGAGATGGCCCATGAATCTTAGAGTAAGTAATTTTTCTGGAAATTTAGAACCCCCCCCCCCAAAAGAAAGATTTTTTTTTTTTTTTAATTATATTTTTTTTGGAAAAATTAGGCAATTTTTCCTGTCTTTTATATATATGCAGAGAGAGGAAGGAGACGGGAGGTGGAGAAGCCACAGGAAGAGGCCACTGAGGGATGGTATGGTGGTAATGAATGGTGAAGATACAAGAGAGGATCAAGAATTACGGTAGGTACGCATTTTCCTATCTTCCTTGTCAATCTTCACCATTCATTACTTCCTGGGTGAGTATTAAGCTCTCTTCCCTGGAGGGGAAGAGGCCATACCCTGAGGGAACAAGACCCCAGCCTTCTGCTGGTGAGAAACAGAAGGAGAAGACCCTGGCTTATTCAGAAAGCCTAAGTGGAGAAGAGCTAGGAGGTGCCTCCCGAGGACGAGGAGACGGAGGAGCCCCTGTAAAGTCTCCTAGCTCTGGAAGAGAAAAGACGGGTCCCCCGGAAGGCGGAGCGAATCACCCTACGCCAGGCCAGGGGTGACAACCTGGAAAGACGAAGCCATGCCGTCCGCCTGATGCAGATCGCTGTCCCCGCAAGCCTGGAAGCCACCTCATTGGCGTCATAAGATGCCCTTGCTTGGTGTCTTGCCAGCTCCAGGCCTACCGCGGAGAGGGCAACGGCTTGTCTGGTTTGCTCCGTATCAGGCATAGATGCTAGCAGCTGGGACATCATCGACCACAGATGCTGGTTGTAGGCAGCGTGGTGAGCCTGATGTGATGCAATACATGCACTTGCACGAGAAGAAGAGAACACTCTTCGCCCCCAACGGTCGAACTGGAGAGAGTCCGAATCCGGTGGGCGGTCGTGCGCCAGGCAACGGTGCCCAGAAGGAGTATCCAGGTATACCAAACCTGAGGACGGGTTGGGAAGGGAACCTAGAGACTCAGAGGGGGCACAATACCTATGCTGGCAGTCCGCCGGGGCTGGGGAAGAAGCGGCAGGGGACTGCCAGGACCGGATAGACGCCTCCTGGAAGGGGATAGGCCAGGAAGGTACCACCAGATGCTGGGCACTGAATTCACCAAGGAATTCACGCTGCCTCCGCTCGATATTGTCTCTTCGAACGAGGAAACGGAGATCCCTCACCATCCTCGAGAGGAAACGCTGATATTCCGTGAAATCAGCATCGAGGACAGATGAGCAGGGGTTCCTTCCTCGGAGGAGGGAGACGAGGATGATGGGGAACTGGAATGCCCAGAGGATTCCTCGGCGGTGGGAGAGTCGAAGACCCGCCCATGCATGTATCTAACATATGAGGGAAGGCGCCGAGAACCCTGAACTGCTCCCAGGATAACGGACCCGTAGGACAGACATGGCCTGGGAGCGGGGGTGGTGGAGGCAGAGAGATGGGAGAGGGGCACCTCCGCGGAGGCAACTGCTCTCTGCGAGGGCTCAGGAATCCGGGGAAAGGAGCCCTGGGAGGAGATCCCGGATATCAGACCAGGCCGCAGAACGGAACTCTGGGGAAGCGGAGCCTGGAAGAGCCCTGGGGGAGAACCTCCCCTGTGACGACGCCGGGACTGCATGGATTCAGAAGGGCAGTCCGCACAAACGCCGCCGGAGGACACCCTAGAACCCTGGAGGGAGGGGCGAGGCTCTGCACTTCGGCTCCTGGCCACCCCCCCAGGGTGGCCAAAGAAGAGCGAGCAGCAGACCCCCTGCCCCTCAACCCCTCGGACTCGAGAGGGCCTCCTCCTCACCACAGCGCCCCTGTCCCTAGAGGGGCAACAGCACCCGGGAGGTAGCTGTCACCGGCCTCCAGAGAGGAGCCTCCCCGCGTCCCCCCACGCCTGCCTCCCCGGCTCCGCCACCCCAGCCGGGAACCTCAGGAGACGACGGAAGGGGACAGAGGGGGGCCCGCTGCGCCACCTGGACCTCTAGCCACCGGGACCCAGACTCAAGAGTGGGGTGCTAGGATGGGGTCCATGCCTGAGTCATCGCCTCCGAGGAGGACAAGACCAGCAGGACTCAATGCTGGCCACCCCAGGGGTCCCCGAGGCTACGGGCCGCAACGCCCCAGTACCAAGGGAGGCGCCGCTCGCCTCCCTCACGCCAGTAGCAGCCAGGCCTAGCTCCACACCCCCAACGGCGCCGGCAAGGCCGGCACCGCCTGGAGGAAGGACAAGGCCCACGGTGCCGGGCGCATCGGAAGGCGAGGCAGCACTGCCGACGGCACCGCCTTGTCCATCGGCGCTGCGAACGGCGCTGAGGCCCAAAGCGGCGCCGTCCCGATCACCGGCGCCGGGATCCAAAGCAAAGCGGCGCCGCCAACGGCGCCGCATCGATCACCAGCACCGCGAACAGCGCCAGGATCCGAAACGGCGCCGAAAGGCAGCGTCGAGGGTCCACCCGAGCCAGGCCCAAAAGCCGAGGGCCTCGACACGGGGGGAGCCTGCACCTCCGAAGAGGTGACTGCCGAGGCGGTGTCGGCCGCGGCCCCGGGAGGGACTACGACGCTCGACACCGCAGAAGGGCCCTCCTCGGCAAGAATAGGCGAGGAGACCCTCCTCCTCGGATCGGAGAGGCCCGGAGGGACCCGGAGGAAGGCCTACCAGCGCGCCCAGAATCCCAGAGCGACGCCGGCCTCCAAGGTCGGCGGGTCTTGCCGAGCTTAACGCAGGGTTTCGAGGACGCTGGCGGTCCATCGAAACAGGTGTCGACAAATCCATATCATGGCTGGGTCCCAGGCAACGGAGGCAAACGCCATGCCGGTCCGAGATGGAGAAATGCCGCCACAGGAGCACCTCACGATAGGGGCGCGGCTCCTCTTCAAAAGCTGTCCGCTCCAGAACCGACATAACGCCAAACACTTAGGTAAAACACAGTAGGAAACACCTACCGCAGACAGATAGAAAAGAACAGTCTTGACCGTGGTATGGCGTCGAGTGCTAACGAAAGAGGAGTCGGCCTAGTTAGAATTGCGCACTACAAAAACTACTCGCGAAACCAGGTGCTGCCTCGACGGCGGGAGAAACAGAACTGAGTTGGAGGAGGAGTCGGTCGCTACTAACGGCCGCCCCTCGCGCATGACGTCACTCTCGAGGGCGGGGCCGTTAGGCAAACTTTAAAAAAAAAAAAAGCTCCCATGGCGGGTCGCGCCCGGCTTACACCCAGGAAGTAATGAATGGTGAAGATTGACAAGGGAAGATCAAATGCTCTACCTGATCCGAAGGCCCCAACTGTGGCTCCGAGGCACCTAGGCCCCCAACACCACGTCCAGAGGGAGAGGCAACAGGGCCAGATGCTGTACCCACTGCTCCATAAGAGCTGCCCGATGATGAAACTGCCCCCCACAGAGGCCCCACAAGAGGACAGTGGAGGACTCTGGGCTCGAGATCTCGAATGACTGCAAACAGAAGCCACTGGGGAAACTGATGGTGCCAGGGAAGGCTTCCTGCTCATAGACATAGAAGACCTCCTGGCAGACGTATGACAGGGCAACCATGAGTGGTACTGTTTCTTTCCCTTCAGACAGGAAGAGGAAGAAACTGAGGTCGAGCAGCGCCGTGTCCCCGACATGGAGTGGGAACAGGCTTGGTTCTTTTTGTGTTTACAGGAGGACTGTCCTCCCTCCCGAACACTGGACTGCCCATGGAAGGACCCCTCCCCCCAGAGAAGGTGGCGGATGGGACTCAGCCCAGCTGCCAAAGCAGCCCCTCCAATGGATACTCCCTACCATCGCCATCACCGTCCATGGCGAACTCCACTGTTCAGTAAGGCAGATAATCTGACAAAACTGAAGTTGGAGAATATTACTTAAACTTTTTTTTTTGAGGAAAATAAGAAAAACACTAGCTAAACAGAATGAAACTAAATGCTGTTGCTGTACATAGGTGAAGGTCTGACTCCCAGTGGGTGAGCGACGTCCTCACTGAAATGCACTCGACGGTGGGGAAAAAAAGAACTGAGGGGGTTGGAGGGTCGACCAAAAGATAGCCTATATGGCGTAAGCCATCCTCGCGGTGCCATGCATGTGTGCACCTACCCTGGCACCGGCTCTCCTGTAGATTTTTGACTCCCGCAGGGTCCCAGCGCATCCAGCTGGAAACCCAGCAGTATGAATAAATGGTGAAGAGTTAAGTCCAGGAAGATCAGAACTGAGGTGAGCAGGGGATTGGCAGTGGATACTGGCCAGTCAATGAGCACCCTGACTTACATGAGCCTCGTGGGTGACACCGTCACGGATACTGGCCCCCTAGCTGTAAGCTAGAGAAGGTTTTGGCTCCTGTGGGGTTCTAGTGCTTCTGGCAGAGTCCCACAGGTGGTACTACATGGTAAAGATTGATTCTTGGAATATTCTATCTTCTCCAAAGAGCCCCACTCTTTGGATGAGCAGAAAGTTTCTCTTATAGAGGGAGGTGCATACTTATAGAGGCACAAGGCTGTCAGCCCTCAGTGAAGGAAAACTGAGGTGGGGTGACACTTGGGAACTCCTCACCCAAGAGAAGTATGAGTGAGTGCAGCTACTTCTGATGGACTGGAGGGGTAGCTGGCTCAGACAATGGATGCACCACACACTTTGAGAGGGCCGACTTCCCCAGGAAAGAGGCATTAAAGGGGACAGGAAATTTGTGCTGATTGGCAGCAGTCAGTAATGTTCATAGTAGAGAGATGAAAGACTTGCCTCCAAATGAACCATATTTAACTGTATCTAAATAATAAGCTTAAGGATATCATTTCTGTAATTGCGAACATTATAAACAACTGCCAGCTGGAAATAATTTCCTATCCTTTTTATTGATCTTATGATGGACAGATGGACCCAGCCGGGAGATGTGGAGCCATGACACTCAACTAAAACAGACATCAGATGCTGTGGAATGCAAGGGTACCTCAGATGTGTTATGACACGGCCCTGTCTGTTGACAGACTACTACCATGCCCTCAGCAATTATGCCTAAGCCGGCTTGCACTTTGTTGCAGGCATTTCAGACAGCAGAGCATATTGGGAGACAACAGCCATTGTTGGTAAGCTGCCATATGGGACTGGTGTGAAGCTATAATGACTGAGCTGAATAAGCATCTTCCTCCCCAAAGTATCCATTGCCCACAATCCGGCGGTGGTGGTGGGAGGGGGGATATGGCCTAGTCACAGATAAGGGGCTGCTCCCCTCTGGTGACAGGACAGCCATCAGCCCCACAGTGCTGAGAGACCCAGCTAGAGCCAGTTACCATGTCAAGAGGCCACTTGGAGCAGTGGCAGCAGACGGAAGCCTCCAGACCACTACTGTGGCTTCTCCAAGTGCAGTAAACCAGAGAGGGATCACAACTGTGCCCTGACTGGCTAATGTCAACAAGCTTAGTGGCATGGCAATGGAATTAAGCCCATTGTATGAGGTCATTCCAGTGCCTCCTGTATCTCCTGATGTGCTGGTGGAACAGAAATCTTCAGCGGTAGGGTGAGAGAGAGGAGGCAAGAAATGAAAATTACGTACCTACCGTAATTCTTGATCTTCTTGGACGAGTCTCCACCACTCATTCACATTATTGGGATCTGCGCCGGAGGCACTAGGACCCATCGGGAGCAAACTTTTTGCTGGAGGGTCGGCGCCAGAGATGGGGCCGCGAGGAACGGCGCCGCGAGCCCTAGCTCGTGCGGTAACGACTATCTCGGCGTCGACCCTCCAACCGCCTCAGTACCATTTTTTACCAAGGAGTTACCAAGGAGGTGCAGCGTAACTAACCTAGAAGGGTAGCCTAACCTAAAAATCGGACATAAGATAGTCCGGGCGACCCGTGTAAGAAGGGTCAACAAAGAAGTCTTCACGGCCTAAAGATTTGAGGGAGTGAAGACCAACAAGAAAGGTGAGCTTGGGGGATGGAGGGTGGGCGTGTGAATGAGTGGTGGAGACTCGTCCAAGAAGATCAAGAATTACGGTAGGTACATCATTTTCATATCTTCCTGGACATATGTCTCCACCACTCATTCACACTATTGGGAGAGTACCAAGCTAATAATCCCCCGAGAGGGCGGCAGGAGAGACCAAGAGCTCACGTTTCTAGGACAGAAGTCCACTGAGGATGGCTCTGCCAAAGGAAGAATGTCGTCTGGCATGGACATCTAGTGCATAATGTTTAACGAAAGTATGCACTGAGCTCCAGGTGGCCGCATTGCAGGTGTCTGCAATGGGCATGTTGCGGATTTCCGCTAGGGATGCTGCGACCGCTCTGGTAGAGTGAGCGTAGACTCTACCCTCCAACTTAACCTGCGCCATGGAATAGCAGTGACGAAGGCACGCCACTAGCCATGATGAGATACATCTGATAGCGACAGGTTGATCCAGCCGGGTCTCACTGAAGGAAACGAACAGTTGCTGAGCTTTGCGAAAATCCTTGGTTCTATCTAGATAGAAACGCAAGGCCCTCTTAACATACAAAGAATGAAGAGAACGTTCCCCTTCATTTTGGAAGTCTGCAAAATAAGAGGGAAGGACCAAAGGTTGGTTTAGATGAAATTCTGACACAACCTTAGGAAGAAATTTAGGATGAGTACCAAGAACTACTTTGTCCTTATGGAACACAGTATACGGAGGGTCTGTGACCAGGGCATGTATCTCAGAGACCCTGCGGGCTGAGGTAATGGCCACTAGGAAGGCAGTCTTCCAGGTGAGAAATTTTAGCTCACAGGTAGCCAGAGGTTCGAAAGGTTTCCGAGTGAGCATGTCTAGCACAAGATTAATGTCCCAGGCTGCGACTGGACGTCTTGTAGGAGGTCTGGTATGCAAAATCCCCTTAAGAAATCTCTTAACCATAGGTAACTGAGCCAGAGTTAAGGAAATAACGAGCTCACAATACGCTGAAATGGCAGTAAGATGAACTTTGACTGTAGAGTACTCTAGACCTGAATTTGAGAGGTCCAAAAGGTACTCCAAAACCTTATCTGGTGGACAGGAAAAGGGATTCAAAGAGAACTTTGCACACCAGAGCGTAAAACGCTTCCACTTGGCTGTGTAAGTTTTCCGAGTGGCTGGCTTCCGTGCAGCCAGAAGAATATCTGAAACTCTTCGAGAGACATTGAACCGGTTTACTTGACCTCTTCAGGAGCCAAGCATGAAGGTGAAGTGATCTCAGGTTGGGATGGACCACCGGTCCCTGAGTCAAAAGGTTCATCTGCAGGGGAACTGGTCTCGGAGGAACTGCCAACATATTGTTGAGTAGTGGAAACCACAGCTGCCGAGGCCAAAAGGGAGCAATGAGAATCATTTTGTCCCCCTGGGATTCGAACTTGAGGAGTACCCTCTGAATTAGAGGAAGAGGCGTAAAGGCGTAAAGAAAGTGTTTTGTCCACCGCAGCCTGAACACATCCTGACAGAAAATGCCAGGCCCTGGATTTCTGGAGCAGAAGAGAGGCAGTTTTGCGTTGAGTGGGGATGCAAAAAGGTCCAGGTCTGGAGTTCCCCACTCTTCGAATAGTGACTGAACTATGGCTGAGTCGAGAGACCACTTGTGAGGGTATGTCTCTGTTCTGCTGAGACGGTCTGCCAGTTCGTTCTGAACACCTGGCAGGTAGACCGCTTGAATTAGAGCCTCGTGCTCCAAGCACCATTCCCATACCTCATTGCTTCTCTGCATAAGGGTAAGAGTGAGCACCGCCTGTTTGTTGATGTAATACATCACTGCTTTGTTGTCCGTTTGAAGGAGAATGTTCTTGTGACACAGAATGTCCTTCAAGCTCGGACCATATAGAGGCAGACTCTCATTTCTAGGACATTTATGTGGAGCTGGGACTCGACTTGAGTCCACGCACCTTGAGTGTGGAGAGCCTGACAGTGAGCTCCCCACCCCATTAGGGATGCGTCCGTGGTAATGGAGATCTGATGGTCCAGAGAAGCAAAGGGATACTCCTCCAGGAGATTGCTCTCTTGAGACCACCAGGTGAGTGACCTCCTTAAAGGTTCTGTCACCTTGATGAGATAGGACTGCGGGTGAGTGGTTGGGGACCACTGAGCATCCACTGGGTGGTTCTCATGTGCAGACGTGCCAGGGGTACAGTGAAAACTGAGGATGCCATGAGGCCTAGCATCTGTTGCATTGAGAGAGCTGTGACTGAGCTGTTTTCCCCAATGTGACGGGCTATCTGAAGGATATCGTTCCTCCTGTCTTCTGGAAGAAAAGCCTTTGCACAGGAGGTGTCCAGAAGAGTCCCTATAAAAAGGAGCCTCTGGGAGGGCTGCAGTTGCGATTTCTTGAGGTTGAGCAGAACTCCCATGGACGTAGGAGGCGCAAGGCGTCTCCATGCATCCAGAGTCCCTTGCCTGGAAGGCTTGCTAGAAGCCAATCGTCCAGATAAGGAAACACCTGAATTCCGACCTTTCTGAGGTGCACTGCGAGAACTGCACAACATTTTGTAAAAACTCGCGGTGCCGAGGATAGCCCAAAGGGCAGGACTCTGAACTGATAATGCTGTCCCAAAGCCACAAACCTCAGGAATTTGTGATGCCTCGGGTGAACAGGAATGTGCTGGTAAGCGTCCTGCATATCTAGGGAGGCTAACCAGTCGTGTTGACGGAGCAGAGGTAACAGGGTTCCCAGAGAAATCATTTTGAATTTCTCCTTGGGGAGAAATTTGTTTAGCTTTCTGAGATCTAGAATGGGGCGCATTCCCCCAGACTTCTTTGGAACCAGAAAGTAATGGGAGTAGAACCCCATGTTTCGTTGGTGCAGTGACACCACTTCTACTGCCCTGTTGTTCAGAAGGCCCTGAATCTCGGCGGCGAGAAGGTCTGACTGAAGGGTTGACAGCCTGGGCTGCCATTTGGGGGACGATCCGGAATGGTCTCCACAAGATTGAGTGAATACCCCTCGTGAATTATCTGAAGGACCCATTTGTCTGAGGTTATGGACTTCCACTGCTTGTAGAAGTGCATCAGACGACCTCCCACCGGAGAGGAAAAGTCCACCTCGGGCAGCCGAGATGGAACTTGGGCCGGCAATTCATAAGGTAGCGCTTGGCGCTTTGGGCCCCTTGCACTTTCTGTTGCGCCTTCTTTTGAGGTTGGGCAGGTTGGTTCTTATGGAAACTTCCTCTGCCTCAAAAGGACTGGCGATTATGAAACTGTCGTTTACTGGCATGCCCTCGAGAGGGGTCAGGAGGGGGCCGAGCCAACTTAATGGCTGACCTAGTCTTTTGTGTAGCTTCTAGAGCTTGCTCTACCTGAGGACCAAAAAGATATGCACCGTTAAAGGGCAATGCCATCACCTGCTGCTGCGCGTCATTCGTAAAGCCCGAAGTGCGCAGCCAGGAATGACGCCGGGTGCAAATACCAGCAGCCGCTGAATGGGAAGCAGTGTCAAAAGCATCCATGGCTGCTTTAACCTGCTGGTTATTAGATTCAATACCTCTGGTAATGGTTTGAAGAAGCTCTGGCTTTGAATCCGACTCCGGTAGGGCTTCAGCCATCTGTTTAGTAGAATGCCACAGGATATACTCATACTGAGAAAAATAGCCTTGGTAACTGGCAATACGCATACTTAGAGTAGAAGCAGCAAAGACTCTCTTACCTAAGGTGTCTATCTTACGAGATTCTTTGTTAATAGGTCGAGCTGTAGTAGTTTGAGGAAGAACGACCTTATCATTCTCTGCCAGGACTACAATAGGATCCGCAAAGGCTTGAGATGCCAAAATGGGACGATCTTTGGGGGCTGAATATTTCCTATCAATGGATTTAGCCACCGAAGGGGTAAAAGCAGGATTATTCCATACCATTTGAGTCAGCGTCTCGAAGGAAGGCTGAATCGGAGGAGTCAAATCTGTAGGGATCTCCGAGGCATGAAGATATTGGCGTCTCAACAATTTCCCAGGATTGATGTCTGTAGTCTGGAGAGAAAGTGTGGAACTCAGATTTTTCAACAGAGACTTAAAGGATAGGTCCTCGGACCACAGGCTCTGTAGTATAGATCCTGTCATTCACTTCATCACCAACCGAAGGTCTGGGTCCAGGCTCAACGTCATCTCCTGACAGTCCAGGAGGGACTGTAGGGACAGGAAAGGAATGAAATTCAGAAGAGAGGAAGAAGAAACAAGTGAAGAGAGTCCCGAGGCCGCCCAGTGCGAGGCGCAAGGCACTGAGGCAGCCACAAGGCCACCGCAGCCAGCAGCGGCGAGCCCATGGCGCCGAGGCACCGACACCTCCCAGACTCTGAAAACAGGTTTGAAGGAAGAAGAGCAGGAGATAAGGGCATCGGTGTGGTCCCCGCGCGCAGCCATGTGGGGAACACTAAGCTGGAGTCGACTGCACCGAAGAGGTGCCGGCGACCAGGAAGGTCCAACCGCCTACCCGTCGCCCAGAGAGCCCAAGGCCCACGAGCGACCGAGCCAGGTAGCCGAACCAACCTCCAAGCCCACTGCTCCATAAGAGTGGCCCACTGATGAAACTGCTCATCTGAAGACCTACCTGCAGGCGGGGTAGGGCTCCGATGTCAGCCGTCGGCTACCAGAAGCAGAGTTGGCACGACTCCGAAGGAGGAGACCGGCAACTAACCCGATAACAGGCGTCTACATGCAGACATATCAGAGGCGACCGCGAGTGATGCCTTCTTTTTGGGAACTGTGGGCCCGAAAGAAAGCTTCGAGGCGAGCGGTGCGAAGTGCTATTATTTTATGCTCCGGGGACCGCCCATCCCCGGGCATTGGACTGACCATTGTCAGACCCTCCCTCTGGAGAAGCCGGTGGACCCGGACCCAGCCTGACTGACTGAACAGCTTTCTTAGAGTCTCCCACCGTCACCTGACCTGTTCATGGTCGAATTCCATCAAGGTAGGCTGAGACTTCTTTATTGTATTTATTTTAAAATAAGAATAAATTTAAGTGATACTGTATCAAGATAATACTACAAAATAATAAAAACTGAAAATTATGCTGCTAGTTTGAAGTTCGACTCCCGACAGGCGAGCGACGTCGTCACTGAAGTGCACTCGGCGGCGGAAAAAGGAACTAGAGGCAGTTGGAGGGTCGGCCTAAGATAGTCGTTACCACACGAGCTAGAGCTCACGGCGCCGTTCCTCGCGGCGCCATCTCTGGCGCCGACCCTCCAGCAAAAAGTTTGCTCCCGATGGGTCCTAGTGCATCCGGCGCAGATCCCAATAGTGTGAATGAGTGGTGGAGACTTATGTCCAGGAAGATCATCATTAGAGGATGTAGCTGGGACTCGGGAGAGGCACTGGAAAAGGCCTGGGTAAGTCTCCTTGAACCACCACTGATCATTCCCCATCCACTGATGGAACTGCTGCAGAGACAAAGAAAAATGAATTGCCTAACTCCAGATCATCCAAAATATTTTCTCCATTACGTGCCACTCTTTGGTCCTAGAGTTGGAGGTGACAGGACACCACTGGAACTAGAACTTTTAGGGCCTGCAGAGAAAGGAGCTCAGACTGCAAACACAGGCAACTGGCACTGCAAGTGACACTGCTACTGCAGTGTCGACGAGCTGGTCACATTGTCCAGTTTCTCAAAACTAAATCCACATCTAAATTCCAATGGACCAATGTTAACATGATAGCCAGGGGTTTGCTTCTAAAAATCAAATGAGACACTGGGAAGAAAGGAAGAATTAATATACAGGAGCAGCACAAGCCACTGTTCCTTTCAACCAATTCAAACAGTTAACTTTCAGTTTTTATGCTTTTACCTCAAGTTGCTCATCTTCTAGAAGTTTCAAAACCAACCAGTTAATGTCTTTGACAGCCTCTTCATTGTGATGGAAAATAAAGAGATTATAGAACACCATGGTCTGGAGGTAGGTCAGTATCGTATATCTGGCATGCCATGAACTGCTCTCTGCACTCTGTAACATAAAAAGAGAAAATACAAAAAAAATAAAAGTAATGTTGAAAAACTAGGGCAAGGTCAGCCAGTTATAGTGTGCCAGAAGAAAAAATTACTTGCCTTAGTAATCTTGTTTCTTCCAAGGTATTCTCCAATATTCATAACTCTTGCAGTCAGCCTTTAAGATAAAATTGCCCGGAGATGGAACATATGCTAGTGATGGAATCATCATTGTCTCGTGCCACATTTCAAATGCTGCTCTTATCAACTGCCTACATTTTAACACTTCAGATTTCATGGAAGCCTGCAAAGACAGGCCCCACGAGGAACTACATATAATAGTAATAAAAAAAAACCAAAAAACACTGAACTGTTCCATAAACCTCCAACTGGAGGGGAAAAAAACACAACCCCCCCCCCACTGAATGTCAGAATGACCTGAAGAAGGGGGAACCAATGCACAAAGGGCTCAAGAAACAGATATGCCAGTGTGTAGCACCCTCACACATAGCTGCTCAGCTTGGGAGTGCAGAGGCCACTGGTTCTTTGTAGGGGAGGCAGGGTGGGAGACTTATGAATATTGGAGAATATCTTGGTAGAAACAAGATTACTATGGTAAGTAATTTTTTCTCCTCACCCCAGGAATTCTCCAATATTCCTAACTCTTGAAGACTACGAAGCAGTACCTTTGGAGGTGGGTACAGAAATGTAAATTACGTACATACCACAATTCTTTATCTTCCCTTGTATCTTCACCATTCATTAATGCTGGGTGTAAGCCAGAGCTGCACATCTGCTTTTTTCTTTGTGTGTGTGTGGGAGGAGTTGGCGCCGCCCATGAGGCCGATGTATTATGTGGTGCTCGTGGGTTGGCAGGTGCTGCTGACTCCTCCCCCACCCCAGTTCTGTTTTGCTGGAGAGAGGAAAAAAAAGAGGGACAGCGAAAATTAGAATGAGCCGAAGGATAGGAAAAGGATATAAACTAAAAAAGGAATAAGCTGGCCAAAGGACAGAGGGGAAGTACAGTAGGATTCACTATCTGGACCTTAGGGTCCCAGCCCCTGGTTGGCAGCACAGGAGAGTCAGAGAAAGAGAGGGAAAAGAATGAGTAAGAGAGGAAAGATAGAAGATAGGGGGAGAAGGCGAGAGACTGCCACCATGCTTAGCCAAAAGACTGCTGGCTTCTCCATATACTCAAAACCTGGGAGATATGAAGATACAGGTACAAGGATCCCCCGTCAGGCTCCAGAAACCACTGGACATAGGTCCAGAATAAGAGAGTTTGAGATGGTCTTGGAGAATATAAAGCATGGCGGTGTCTGCTCCCTCCTGCCCCTAAATCCGCATTCGGGATGACAGTCCTGGAGCATGGCCCTCTCAAGCCTGCCACTTGAGGGCTTAGCCAAGGGGGGGGCCTCTAATCAGGAGAGGACCCTGTCCAGAAACAACCCCTATATATCAAGGGGACAGAGAGAAAGAAAGGGGGGGTGGGAGGAGTCCCCATGTGCTCTTCCACGGGATGTTCTGATGGGAGTCCCAACCCCCTTTTTTTTTTTAAAGTTGACAACGGAACAGCTAAGTCCGTGTCAAGTCACAGAAGGGACCCCACAGTACACCCGACTGAGAACCCCAGGGAGTTCCTGCCAAGACAAAGACCCTACTCACCGCCCTCTTCAGGTTCAGCACTCTGTGACTTAGAGAAGGAAAATGAAAATTACGTACCTACCATAATTCTTGATCTTTTTGGACGAAGTCTCCACCACTCATTCACACTAATGGGACAAAGCCGGAGGCACTAGGACCGAGCAGGAGCCAAAAACCTTCAGGAGGGCCGGTGCCAAGATAGGGTTGCGCCGGTGCGGCGCCATGAGCCTGGCTCATGCTGTACAGGCTATTTCAGTGTTGACCATCCAACTGCCTCAGTACCTTTTTTACTGAGGACGTGCAGTGTAAACTAACCTAGTGCAACTAACCTATGTCAGACATAAGACAGTCCAAATGACCTGTATGAGAAAGGTCAACACAACAGAGGCTTCACGGCCCAGCCATCGAGGGAGTAAAGACCAAAAACAGATAAGTGAGCTCAGGGGATGGAGGGTGGGCATGTGAATGAGTGGTGGAGACTTCATCCAAGATCATCAAGAATTATGGTAGTTACGTAATTTTCATATCTTCCTGGACACAAAGCCTCCAACAGTCATTCACAATAATGGTAGAGTACCGAGCTAAAATAATCCCCTGAGATGGGCGGCAGGAGAGAGGAGCTCACTTAGGACAGGAGTCCATAAAAGATTGTCCTGCCAAAGGATGGATGCTGTCTGGCATGGACATCCAAAGCATAGTGCTCCAAGTAGCTGCACTGCAGATGTCTGCAATGGGCAAATTCCGGATTTCTGCCACAGATACTGCGAGTGCTCCGGTAGAATGGGCGTATACCCTGCCTTCCAGCTTAACCTGTACAATGGAATAGCAATGGCAGAGACATGCTACCAGCCACGCCGAAATACACCTGATGGCAACAGGCTAACACAGCCGTGCCATGCTGAACGACAGAAAGAGTTGCTTTGACTTGCAGATCTCTTTAGTTTTATCGATGTAGAACCGCAAAACTCTTAACATTCAACGAATGTAGGGTATGCTCTCCTTCATTCTGGATGTTCGCAAAGTAGGTTGGAAGGACCAAGGGCTGGTACAGATGGAATTCCAAGACTACTTTGAGGAGAAATTTAGGGTGACTTCTGAGAACCACCTTGTCCTTGTGAAATACTGTATAAGAAGGGTATGTGACCAAGGCATGTATTTTATACACTCTGCGAGCAGAGGTAATGGCTACGAAGAAGGCGGCCTTCCAGGTCAGGAACTTCAACTTGCAGGTTGCCAGAAGCTTGAATGATTTACGAGTGAGCATGTCTAGTACAAGGTTAATATCCCAAGCAGCTACCGGTCTCCTGACTGGTGGCCTACTGTGGAGTATACCCTTAAGGAACCTCTCGACCAAGGGCAACTGAGCCACAGACACAGTGTGTATAGGCTCGTGATAAGCCGAAATCATGCAGAGCAGAGATGAACCTCCACAGTTGCGTATTGTAGCACTGTATTTGATAGGTCTAGTTGATACTCCAGGATTTTGGTGGGCAAGAAAAGAGATCCAGGGAGGACTTTGCACACCAGAAAGAGACTCGCTTTCACTTTGCCGTGTAAGTTTTCCTAATGGATGGCTTGCGCGCTGCTAGGAGAATTTTTGAGACTCTACGGGAGACATCAAATCTACCCACTTCTATCTCCTTAGGAGCCACGCATGGAGATGAAGGGATCTCAGTTTGTGATGGACCACTGGGGCCCTGGGTCAGAATGTCTGTTTGAAGTGGTAGTTGTCACGGTGGAACTTCCAATAATCTGTTGATCAATGGAAACCAAATCTGACAAGGCCGGAATGGGGCAATGAGGATCATTCTGCCCCTCTGTGCCTCCAACTTGACCAGCACCCTCTGAATTAAGGAAAGAGGAGGAAATACTTACAGAAAGCGTCTTGTTCACCGTAGTCTGAATGCATCCTGATAGAAAATGCCATGTTCTGAATTTCTGGAGCAGAACAGAGGCAGTTTTGCGTTGAGTGGGGATGCAAAAAGGTCTAGGTCCAGTGTGCCACACTCTCCGAAGAGCGACTGCACGATGTTTACATTGAGAGACCACTTGTGTGGATCCACCTCTGTTCTGCCGAGGCGATATGCTAGATTGTTCTGGGCCCCAGGCAGGTAGGTAGACTGCTTGGATCAGAGCTTCGTGATCCAGGCACCATTCCCACACTCTAATCGCTTCCCTGCACAGGGGATAAGACTGTGCTCCACCTTGCTTGTTGATGTAGTACATCACCACTTTGTTGCCTGTCTGAAGGAGAACTGTTTTGTGACAGAGGATGTTCTTCAGGGCTCGGACTGCGTAGAGGACAGCTCTCATTTCCAGGACATTTTTGTAGAGTTGAGACTCGTCCCGATTCCACAGACCTTGGGTGTGGAGATCCTGACAGTGAGCTCCCCAGCTGATTACAGATGCATCTGTTGTGATGGTGATCTGTGTATCCAGTGGGGCAAAGGGAAAGCCTTGCAGTAGGTTGTCCTATTGAGTCCACCAGGTGAGTGACTGCTTTAGAGGTTCCGTCACCTTGATATGAAAGGACTGCAGGTGCGTGGTTGGGGACCACGGAGTACTGAGCATCCACTGAGTAGTCCTCATGTGAAGATGAGCCAAAGGCACCATAAACACTGATGATGCCATGAGACCCAGCATCCACTGCATCGAGAAAGCTTGGGTTGAGTCATTCTCTTTGACGAAGTGAGCCATCTGAAGGATATAATTTCTCCTGTCCTCCGGGAAGAAGGCCCTTGCACTGGAGGTGAACAGGAGGGCTCCTATGAAGAGGAGCTATTGGGAGGGCTGTAGCTGTGATTTTTCCAGATTCAACAGGACTCCCATGAATGTGAGGGACCTGGAAGCTGTGGTCACTGCTTCCTGTGTCCCTTGTCTGGAGGAACTTGCTAGGAGCCAGTTGTCCAGACACGGGAATACCTGAATTTTGAGTTTCCTGAGATGCACTGCGAGAACTGCAAAGCACTTTGTAAAAACTTGCGGCACTGAGGACAGCACAAATAGCAGTACTCTGAATTGGTAGTGCTAGTCCAGGGCAACAAATCAAAGATACCTGTGGTGGCTTGGGTGCACGCGGGAACATGTTGGTAGGCATCCTGCATGTCCAGGGAGACCAGTCATTCATTTTGATGAATCAGAGGTAGAAGTGTACCAAGTGATATCATCTTGAATTTTTCCTTAAAGAGAAACTTCTTTAACTTTCTTAGGTCTAGAATAGGGCACATATCACCTTTCTTCTTTGGAACTAGGTAGTAATGAGAGTAGAAACCTGTGTTGCATTGCTCCTGTGGAACTACGTCTACTGCCCTGTTGTTCAGAAGGCCTTGAATCTCGGAAGCGAGGAAGTCTGACTGAGTGATTGACAAGTCTGGGCTGTCGCTTGGGTGTATGATCCAGAGGAGTATCTGAAAAATTCAGGGAATAACCCTCACGAATTATCCTGAGAACCCATTTGTCCGAAGTGTTTGACTTCCACCGATTTTAAAACTGAGTCAGACACCCCCTACTGCCGAAAAAGAGTCCTCCTCGGACAGCTGAGGTGGGACCTGGGCAGGAATTTCAGAGGGTGGCACTAGGTGATTTCGGTCCCTGTGCCTTCTGCTGTATTTTCTTTTGTGGCTGGGGAGCTTGGTTCTTGTTGAAGCCCTCTCTGCCTTTACCACAAAAGGACTGACAGTTATGAAACTCCCAGCGGTTTCTGCCCCATTGAGGGGCAGCAGGGGCCGGTCTGGCTGTCTTGATAGCCATCCTAATTTTCTGTGTGGCCCCCAGTGCTTGTTCAACCTGTGGGCCAAACAGATAAACACCATCAAATGGTGAATTCATGACTCTCTGCTGGGCATCATTTGTAAACCCCAAGGTTCGTAACCACAAGTGGCATCGGGTGCATATCCCAGCTGCTGCTGCTCTAGAAGCAATGTCAAAGGTGTCCATAGCAGCCTTAAGCTGCTGATTATTGGACTCAATACCTCTAGTGATGGTTTAGAGAAGCTCTGAGGCAACGTCAGACTCTGAAGACTTTCCACAGTAGCTTTTAGGGAATGCCAAAGGGTATACTCATATTGTGAGAAATAGCCCTGGTAGCTAACATTATGCATACCTAGGGTAGCAGCAGTGAAGACTCACTTCTCCAATGTGTCAATCTTACAAGATTCCTTATTTACTGGACGAGCTGTAGACTCCTGAGGGAGAAATGGAAATTACGTACCTACCGTAATTCTTGATCTTCTTGGACAAAGTCTCCACCACCCATTTACACTGATGGGATCCATGCCGGAGGCGCTAGGACCCAGCGGGAGCAAACTTTTTGCAGGAGGGACGGCGCCAGAGATGGAGTTGCGAGGAGCGGTGCTGTGAGCCTCGGCTTGTGTGGCAATGACCATCTTGGCGTTGACCCTCTAACCACCTCAGTACTTTTTTTCCCCAAGGAGGTGCAGCGTAACTAACCTAGAAGGATAGCCTAACAAAAAATAGGACATAAGATAGTCCGAGCGGCCCGTATAAGAAGGGTCAATAAAGAAGTCTTCACAGCCTAAGATTGAGGGAGTGAAGACCAACAACAGAGGTGAGCTCGGGGGATGGTGGGGTTGGCGTGTGAATGAGTGGTGGAGACTTCGTCCAAGAAGATCAAGAATTACGGTAGGTACGTAATTTCCATATCTTTCTGGACATAAAGTTTCCACCACTCATTCACACTGATGGGAGAGTACCGACCTAATAATCCCCAGAGAGGGCGGCAGGAGAGACCAAAAGCTCACAACTTTAGGACAGAAGTCTGTTAAGGGCAGTCCTGCCAAATGAAAGATGTCGCCTGGCATGGACATCCAAGGCATAGTGCTTGATGAAAGTATGCACTGAGCTCCAGGTAGCCGCATGGCAATTGTCTGCTATAGGCACGTTGAGGAGCTCCGCCAGGGATGCCACAACTGCTCTAGAAGACTGAGCATACACTCTGCCTTCCAGCTTAACCTGCACCATGGAATAGCAGTGGCGCAGGCATGCCACCAGCCATGCTGAAATGCATCTGATAGCGACAGGTTGACCCAGCCGGGTCTCGCTGAAGGAAACAAACAGTTGTTGAGCTCTGTGAATTTCTTTTGTTCTATCCAAATAAAAACGCCGAGCTCTTTTGACATCTAAAGAATGAAGGGTATGCTCTCCTTTATTTTGGAAGTTCACAAAGTAAGTAGGAAGGACCAAAGGTTGGTTTAGATGGAATTCTTAAACAACCTTAGGGAAAAACTTAGGAAGGGTCCTAAGAAATGAAAATTATGTACCTACCGTAATTATGATCTTTCTGTATGTGTTCACCATTCATCACAATTGGGTTACTGGCCAGAGGTCATGACCCCTTGAGAGCCTAGGTTTTTGGATGGGCAGGTCGGCGCTGACATCGGCAGCCCTCGAGGCCGACGCACTGCATGGCGCTTGGGTTGGCCGTTACGCGTAGTCGACTCCACCCTCCCGCCAGTTCTGAGTCGCCAGAGAGGTGAGGAAAAGGGATAGGAGGGTGGGACAAGGAAGTCCAAGGGACAGACAAAGGAAAAGATATATAAACCAAAAGGAGAAATAAACGACTAAGAGAACAGAAGAAGGAAACTAAGGGGATTGGGTAGGGGCCCCAATCTCTGGAAATAGGCAAAAGGAGAGAGGAGGAATTTAGGGTAAGTTTGGGGGGGGGGAAGGTAGTAACCATACCCTGGACCTTAACTTGTTTCTAGATTGTACAGGAACTGCAAGGAGTAGCCAAAAGGCTTAATGACAGAATTCAAGGCACAGAATTACTGGCAATAACTCCAAAAGGCAGAAAAAAGTTATTCTGGAATAAAGCTAGGACACAGGGATTCTCCACCCTCAGGGAAAGGATTTTTGGTATAAGAAAAACAAGTTTTGTTTTTTTTTAAATAAGGAAGGATATGTCCAATGGACAAAGAAAATTAAGGATTGACAGGAACAAAGGAAGAGCAGAGAATGGAGGGCAACTGCCAACTCCCACCCCACAGGGGTGGAGCCAAAGCACTGGAGAAGGAATGCCCCCTACGCTGACCTCTCCCCCCCCCTTTTTTTTAGTTGTTTAACCAGGAGCAGCACACTAAGCTGAAAGCTTTTTTACAGGAGCGACCTGGGAGCACAAAGAAGTTAAGTGACTTGCTCAGGGTCAAACAGTATGCAAGTGGAAGCTGTGGCATTCAAACCCAGGTCTGGTCTGCTGGATGTCACCAGACTTGCAGCTCAGAGCCTCAGACCACTCCGCTATACTGCCTCCATGCCTGACATGGAGCAAACCTCCCCTTTGAAATATAATCCCTCTATGTGCCCCTGTTTATCCCACTCCTGACAAAGAAAGGAGGCGGGCAAGGAGGCACAGAGAGGAGGACAAAGAGACTGAGGCCCCAGGGGGATGGCGAGCGGGATTGTGATGAATGGTGAAGATACACAGAAAGATCAGAATTATGGTAGGTACATAATTTTTATATCTTATCTGTGTCAATCTTCACCATTCATCACATTTGGGTGAGTGTTGAGCCTCCCGAAGGAGGTTTTAACCCTAAAGGACAGAGTCCCTTAGCTCTCAGTGGGTGACACACTAAGAGGGAGAACCTTCAGGGCCTGGGGAGGCCAGAGTGTGGGGAGAGTGAGATGGGGACCACCCCAGAGGGGGAAGGAAGTTGCCCCGACAAACGGCGTCTCGCTCTATGGGAGAAGAGATAGGTTCTCTGGTGAGCGGAGTTAATCACCCTATGCTGGGCCAAGGGTGACAACCGCGAAAGACATAGCCATGCCGCCCACCTAGTGCAGACTGCTGTCCCTACGACCCTGGTAGCTACCTCGCTGGCATCGTACAATGCCCTTGCTTGGTGCCTTGCTAGCTCCAGGACATGTGCAGAGAGTGCGATGGCTTGTCTAGTTAGGAGCTGACCCAGCCTGGACCATAAGAACCCATCACTGGATGCATAGTGTGCCTGATGTGCTGCAATGGAAAGCAGCAACCGTACCGAGTAGAACGTCATCCTCCCCCAGAAGTCAAAATCCAAGGAATCTTGATCTGGGGGCCGGTCACGGTGAAGGGCGCGAAGCCCATCAGGAGTGTCCAGCTGTGTCAATCCTGACTGAGGATGAGGCATGGAACCTGGAGACTCGGGGAACACAATATACCACTGGCAGAGATCCCTAGAGGCGGGAATTCTGGAGAAGGGTCTCTACCAGGAACGCAACAAGCAGGCCAAGGGGCACCACAAGGGTGTCCTTGCTGAAGTCACCTAGAAAGGCGTGAGCAGAGTGCTCTGGATTGCTTTGAGTGGGAGGGATGATATGCAGAACCTCCAACATCCTCACGAGGAATCGCTGATACTCGGCGAGATCAGCAGCTGGGGAGATGTAGGCAGAAGGCTCTTCTCCCCCAGAAGAGGGGGATGAGAAGTCAGAGGACCTCAACTGCTCAGAAGGTGGCTGCTCGGGGGGAGGTTGAAAAACCTGTCTGTCCATTGCCCCGACATAAGTGGGGAATCGAGCAGCTGGCCCTGAACTACTCCCAGGAGAGAGGCCTGCTAGGACCAAGGATGCCTGGGAGAGCCGGAGAATGTGGCAGAGGGATACAGGCAGAGCCGACAAGAGAAATCGACTGACCTCTGCCTGGGTTAGGGAGCACACCAGGAGCACCAGCAGAAGAAGGTGCTCTGGAAGACCCTACAGCTGACAGCTGAACAACAATTTTGGAGCTGCCTTGGCTGGCGCCTGGAAGAATCCCCTGTGAGGTGACCGGGCGGTAGGTCCAGAAGGATTTAAGCCCCAGAGCCCGGTGACTAGAAAAGGTCGCCAGACAGAGCCCATGCCCCTGACCCCTCGGAATCCAAAAGCACCCTCCTTCTCAAGAGAGCCAGCCTAGGCAACTGACAGCCTTGGTCAGCCCCCGAAGGAGCTATACAGGGTGAAACACCCTCCCCTCCCGTGGGTGCTCTGATCGGCCCCAAAGTTGGGCGATCTAGGCACACCACCTGAAGAGGTACCACCGCTGAGGGATCAGAGAACCCTCCGAGGCCAGGCTGCAGTGCAATGGTGGCCTGCACCGCTGCCTGCTGGTCAGAATCCTGACTCCAGCCCTGGCAGTCCCTGCCCGTCCTAAGAGGGGAGCTGACTCTGGCCTGTCAAGGACACTACGAGGGTGCCCACGCCAGCAGCTAACTCCAAGAAGCCAGACTGCCTATCTGACTCAGAGTCCGACTCCTCCTCCGAAGAGGTGGAGATCGAAGCCTTGTGCCAAATAGTTGGCGGGCGCCTGCTGCCATCTCGATGAGATAGGGCACGAGAAATAGAGACCGTACCCTAGTCAGTACCAGTGTCCTCCGCAGCACTGTGAACAGTGGCAGAAGAATACACGGCTCCAACCAGGGCAGCAGTCTCAGAGTCAGAAGCCAACACAGCGCCGTCCCATCCCACAGCACCGCGAATGGCGTTGAGGACAGAGATGGCACAGACGATGGCTCCGACAGCGCTTTTGGCGCCTGAACAGCGCCGCGATCCGAAACCCCCACGGCGCCATGCCCAAGCCCGGAACCGTGAACGAACCCAGAACTGGGCACGGCACCGTGCTCAACATCAGAGACGGTGCCGTAGAACCTCCCATGGCACCGCTAGCACTATTAGCTCCGCAAATGTCACCAACAGCAGCCACGGCGCCGAGCAACGGACTGGCGCCAACTACTCTGTCAGGCCCATGACGCCGCCGGATGGTGCCGTCAAAAACAGTGGCAACAGGTGGAGTCGAGGACGGCACCAACCCGAACTTCCTTCGCCTCAAGGCGACACACACAGGATGCCTCCGTCCGCCTCTTTGAGGAAACGGACTGGGCCTCCTGCACCGTGGAAGAAGACTGCCATGGCTAGGCTATGAAAGGCTGAGGCTCCCTCCTCCTCAGTCCGTATAGAACTGGGAAGGACCCAGAGGAAAGGCAGAGAGAACGGGTTTGGCCCGGCGAGTGTGCGCCGACCCCAAAAGTGGGCGGGAGCTCGCCCCACTTGCAGCGTCGATGACTGGCGGTCCATGGAGAAAGAGGTGTCGCACGAATCCATGTCATGAAGTGGTCCAAGACACATAAGGCAACGGTCGTGCTGGTCGGTGAGGGAGTATTTTGGGCCACATGGGCACCGTCGCATGGGGGGCCATCCCGTCTTTGAAGTTTTCTTGCCCTCCAACCGAGACATGACCTACAGAGAAAAAAACACCAGAGAAGACTAGACATCGCAGTATAATAAAAGTAATGGAAAAATCTTACTGGGCGACGTCGAGTGTGGCGACTAGAACTGGAAGGAGGGAGCCGACGGACTACAGCACAGAGGAAACGACACAGAGTCGATGGAATAATTTGTTGCGAAGTAGGTAACCCTCAGTTTCTTCTCTCGAAGCTCTCACGAGGTGACCTCGACGGCAGGAGATGAAGAACTGGCGGGATGGCAGAGTCGACTGCACATAACGGCCAACCCATAAGTGCCCACGCAGAGTGTGTGGCTTCAAGGGGTGGTGCTGATGCTGTGTCGACTCCGCCATCCAAAAAAAAAAAAAAAGCCTCGGTCATGACCTCCGGCCAATAACCCAAATTGTGATGAATGGTGAAGATTGACATGGATAAGATCTCACTTTGGTAGGTTGAGAAGGAACCCTAGGGAAGTGAGTAACCGTGTTACTTGTAGGTCTGACCTGACTTGGTCTGGAGACTGTTCCACAATGAGCCAGTCATCCAGGAATGGAAAAATGGAGATATTCTGTCTCCTGAGAAAGGCCACTACTACTGCTAGGCATTTTGTGAACACCCTTGGAGCTGATGTTAGACCAAGGGCATTGCTCTGAACTGATAATCGCCTGAAGGCAACTTGAACCTGAAGTACTTTCTGTGGGAGCACCTGACTGGGATGTGAAAGTAGGCATCCTTGAGGTCCAGGGAGCCTAACCAATCCCCCGGCCTCAGAGAGGGATGAATTACTCCCAGAGTCACCATTTTGAATCTTGGCTTGACAAGGTGCTTGTTTAAGTATCTTAGGTCTATGATAGGCTGCCACTCCCCTGTAATTTTTGGGGTAAGGAAGTATCTGGAATACAGACCCTTGCCCCTGTGCAGAGTAGGAACTCTCTCTATGGCTCAGAGAGCCAGCAGAGAGGAAACCTCTGCCTCTAGTGTAATGGTTTCGGAGATGTTTGCAGGTGGAAAAGACCTGACCCTCAGTTTTGGAAATTTTTTGAAGCCGAGGGCCAGTCCCTGGCTTACTACCTCCAGAACCCACTTGTCTGAGGTAACAGACTTCCAGGCCTGGAAGTTGTAAGCCAGCCTGCCTCCTACTGGAATTGGGGAGTTGACCCAGGATGACACATAAAGGTGCCCGCTTGGCAGATGCCTTAGACTTAGAGAAGGATGCAGCCCTGCTCATCCCCTTTCTGCCTCCCCCTCTGAGGAACAGGAGAGGAAGCCTGTGCCTGATAGAAAGGCCTCTGAAAAGGCCTGCCCCTGCCCCTAGACTGCTGCCTCTGAGGAGCTGCCTGCCTTTCCTTGGCCTGTGCATTCCTGTAGGTGGTCTGGTATTCATCCATCTTTTTCATGTAATTCTCTGTCTGCTCCCCAAACAGAGAATTACCCACCACAGGGAAATCCACGGCCTTAGCCCGAGTGTCCTGTGAGATGCTAGTACATCGGAGCCAAGCAAATCTCCAAAGAGATGCAGGTGTAGCCATGACTCCTGATGCCACATCATTTAAGTTCACAGCAGCATGAAATTGAATCTTAGATGCCTCAATCCCATCAGCAGCCACCTCCTCCAGCTCCTTGGCGAGCTGGGAGGAAACCTGTTTAGCCAGTTCCAGAACAGTATCCCATCTAGACTTCTGGTATCTGGCTGTGTAGGCCATATAATTTGCCTGCCTGAGTCCCAAGGAGGATGTCAAGTACTGTTTTTTGGACATAGCATCCACCTTCCTAGAGTCTTTATCTTGGGGTGAAGCCAAAGGTATATTAGCCTTGTCACAGGCTGCAACCTGCACTACCCCAACATGGCTGCATTGCTGGTACAAAAACTCCGTACCTCAGCCTGACAGCATATACCTCCTGTCCATTCTCTTGTCCACAGGAGGTAAAGAATGTGGTGTTTGGAGAATTTCTTGTGTCTGTTTCCCAAGAGATTTATTGAGGGGAATAGACAGCCTTTAGGACTCTGGGATGTCCATAATTTCTACTAAATCAGGCTCCTCTTGTTCCTCAACAGCTTCAACCAGAGGGAGCAAATAGTGGGATGGGGACTCAGAAAGCCTGGGTGGGGAAACATTAGAAAGCCTGTCTGTAGAGATGCCTGGTTCAATGGGCTCATCCAGACTTTCCACACCATCATCGTCCTTTTCCTCCCCTTCCCGGTTCATAAAACTCATCCATACAATATTCCGGAACCGGAGGAACCGACTGAACCGAGTGCCTACCAAGAGGCGCCGGATCGGACGGAGTGATTCTACAATGCTTATCGCCCTGGCTATCTCTTCGGTGGTTGGACGTTGCGGTTCTGGAACCTAAACGGCTGATTTCCTCTTTTTCTTCGATGGAACTGACCCCTCAGGATTGGCTCTCCTTTTGCCCGAGGGAGTATCGCTCAGGTCAGTGGGCACTCCCTCAGATTCGGTCGGAACCGAACCAGGCTGGCTATCCGGATTAGCGGACTTCTCGGCCTCCTTTTCCCTGAGCCTACCTAATCTCTTATCCAGGGTGGCCTTTGGAAAATTTTTTACAGATTTGGCAGTCTGAATCGAGGTGGTCAAACCCCAGACAATAAAAACAGGTGGTGTGAGGGTCTGCCTTAGCAAAGGCATCCCCACACACACTACAGTGTTGAAACCCAGTGGGCCCGTTTTTTCCCTTGGGTTTCTCAGACATGGCCAGGCTACCAACTTACCCTTTATAGCTTAAAATCCAGGTAAGACCCCACTATCAGTTACCAACTGTGTTATGGGTCGTGGAAAAGAACGTTTAAAATTCTGTGTTTTTGAAACCGATAGGAACCTCACACTAGAAAACAGGAAAATAAAATAAACCTAACACAATCGGTCCCAAACCAGACCGATCAAC
This sequence comes from Neoceratodus forsteri, assembly GCA_016271365.2. Taxonomy (NCBI): domain Eukaryota; kingdom Metazoa; phylum Chordata; order Ceratodontiformes; family Ceratodontidae; genus Neoceratodus; species Neoceratodus forsteri. The sequence continues at coordinate 1,406,382,200 of CM057450.1, forward strand.
AAGTTTTTACAATTTCCACAGAAATCAACCACAATAAAACTAAAGTCCGCTACCTACAACATTTACTGTGCCGCAAACAGGGATTTGAAGCCAAAAAAAATAAATGAAAACGGTATTTAAACCAACTGATTTTACCGAACCAAGCAAGTGAAGGAGCAATCTCCAGAGCGACTGTTCAGTCAGGCGGAGTAAAGAATCTGACGGTTACACTTTGAAGTGCTGCAGACAGAGGTCTGAACCGAGCTCGAGCTCAATGTTCTATGCTCATGCATAGAGTTAACTCTTTCCTCTCTGGGGCAGTTCAAGTGCCAAGTGCTGGAGCTAACTGCATATGTCAGAATACAGCAAGACTTCATATTGTTTGAAATGCTAGTGTACCCAAATGTACAGGTTCAGATAATGCACTCTTCGGGGGATGCCAGGTATCCTTCACCTAAGGGCACCTAACCAGATATCCAAAATGAACCTTAAAACTCTATAAAAGACCTTTGGTATATTCTTACATTTTCTAAGTTTGGTAACACCATTTAAGCTTCTGAACAGTTTTATCAAATCTTAACCTTCAATACAACACATGCAAAAGAAAGAACTTGGAAGACCCAGGCAGTATTTGGAATAAAGGGTTTACTTAAATGGATAAAAATACGTAACATGTAAACACAGAACACTATATCACAAAGCATACAATCACTTAAAAGAAAACAAGGAAAAGTACAAACGCCTACCAACATACAGTTCGACTTTTTCTATCTAATGTATATCTCTACCAGTGCCTTAGTTAGATCTGAGATCTTGTTTCTTAGGAATCCAAAAAGGAATGTGTCCAGGATCAGGCACAAGTCTTAGATTAAACTGCGTCTCCACAGACACACACCCCTTCCATGATGTCACCCAGCTCCTCCTATTAGAATATAAAAAATATACCAAACAGGATGTCCTACCAGGAAATGTTTTACATACTGTGACTTTAGCAAAAACTAAATTCCAAAATTATGACATTCTTTAATCAAGCTTTTCCTTTGATCTTGTGTGGTTTCCTGCTTTCCCAAGGATCAAATAATTTTATAACTTTTTAGCACCATAGTGATATAACATGTTTTCTTTCTCTAAGACGTCATAAAAGTTTACGAGCCCTATATCCTGGTAGCTGGGTCAGCTCTAATTAAATCAGGTAAACAGGAGACCCTTAATTATGTCTCTCTAGTCTTTTTAATTACCTCCTGGTTTCAGGTTAATATATCCTGTAGCTGAAACCTTGGGGGGGGGGGGGCACTCATCCTACAGGCTGTCTCATGAGAGACACTCAAATACCACATTCTATATACAAATATCATAGAACAATCATAACCAGCTGGCCAAGTGTCACAGTGTCCATTGTCGGAAAACATTCTGAAAGAAAAAAAAACAGGGTGTGGATCTGTAAGTCAAATAGAGGCAGATGTGCGTCAAGGGGGGGGACGCAGCAGGACCAAGTTCGGGCTAAGCCATTCAGTGAAAGTGACTGAATAAAAGCAGAAGTGACTCAATGTGGTGAGGCACCACTCGCTCCAGCCTTCCTGAAAGGGACAGGATAGGAAAAGACTCTAGTTTGCTTACTGATGAAAAACAAATATCCCAACCCACAGTGCATTGGCCTCGAGGACGGCACCGATGCTATGTCGACGCCACCATCCAAAAACAAAAGAAGCTCCCGCGGGGTCATGTCCTCCGGCCAGTAACCCAAATGTGATGAATGGTGAAGACTGACACAGATAAGATCTACTTTGTCCTTACGAAAAACAGTATACGGAGGGTCTGTGACCAAGGCATGTATTTCAGAAACCCTACAGGCCGAGGTAATGGCCACCAGGAAGGCCATTTTCCAAGAGAGAAATTTCAGTTCACAGGTAGCTAGAGGCTCGAAAGGCTTTCGAGTGAGCATGTCTACCACAATGATAATGTCCCAGGCTGCGACTGGACGTCTGATAGGAGGTCTGGTATACAGAATACCCCTAAGAAACCTCTTAACAACAGGTAACTGAGCCAGCAATAAGGAAAGTACTGGCTCATGGTAAGCTGAAATGGCACAAAGGTGAACTTTGACTGTAAAGTATTGTAGACCTGAATTTGATAGGTCTAAAAGGAACCCTAGAACTTTATTTAGTGGGCAGGAAAAAGGATTCAAAGAGGATTTTGCACACCAGAGAGAAAAACGCTTCCATTTGGGTGTGTAAGTTTTTCTAGTGGCTGGCTTGCGTGCAGCCAAGAGAATATCTGAAACTCTCCAAGAGGCGTTGAACCTGTTCACTTCTGTCTCTTCAGGAGCCAAGCATGAAGGTGAAGTGACGTCAGATTGGGATGGACCACAGGCTCCTGGGTCAGAAGATTTGTCTAAAGGGGAAGCACTTTCGGAGGGGGTTCCGACATACTGTTGAGTAGCGGAAACCTTATCTGTCAAGGCTTGAAGGGAGCAATGAGGATCATTTTGTAGCCCTGATACTCGAATTTGAGAAGTACCCTCTGAATCAGCGGAAGAGGAGGAAAGGCGTATAGAAAGAGTCTTGTCCACTGTAGCCTGCATGCATCCTGACAGAAAATGCCAGGCCCTGGATTTCTGGAGCAGAAGAGAGGCAGTTTTGTGTCGAATGGGGATGCAAAAAGGTCCAGGTCTGGAGTTCCCCACTCTGCGAATAGTCACTGAACTACTGTTGAGTCTAGAGACCACTCGTGAGGATCTGTCTCTGTTCTGCTGAGACGGTCTGCCAGTTCATTCTGCACTCCCGGTAGGCAGACCGCCTGAATTAGAGCCTTGTACTCTAGGCACCATTCCCACACTCTCATTGCTTCCCTGCATAAAGGGTAAGAGTGTGCACCGCCCTGCTTGTTAATGTAATACATCACTGCTTTGTTGTCCGTTTGAAGGAGAATGTTCTTGTGACAGAGAATGTCCTTCAAGGCCCGGACTGCATAAAGGACGGCTCTCATTTCTGGGACATTTATGTGAAGCTGGGACTTGTCATGAGCCCACGTACCTTGAGTGTGGAGATTCTGACAGTGAGCTTCCCACCTCATCAGGGATGCATCCGTGGTAATGGAAATCTGATGATCCAGGGGAGCAAAGGGATACCCTTCCAGAAGACTGTCTTCTTGCGACCACCAGGTGAGTGACCTCTTCAGAGATTCTGTCACCTTGATGAGAAAGGACTGAGGGTGAGTGGTTGGAGACCACTGAGGACTGAGCATCCATTGAGAGATTCTCATGTGGAGGCATGCTAGGGGTACAGTGAACACCGAGGATGCCATGAGACCGAACATCCGTTGCATCAAGATAGCTCGAACCGAGCTGTTCTCTCTGATGTATTAGGCCATCTGTAGGATATCGGTCCTTCTTTCCTCTGGAAGAAAAGCTTTCGCACAGGAGGTGTCCAGAAGAGTTCCTATGAAAAGGAGCTTCTGGGAGGGCTGCAGCTGCAATTTCTTGAGATTTAGCAGGACTCCCATGGACGTGAGAAAGTCCGAGGCCGTGGCTACAGCGTTGAGAGTTCCTTGCTTGGAAGGGCTTGCTAGAAGCCAGTCATCCAGATATGAGAACACTTTAATTCTAATCTTTCTGAGATGCGCTGCGAGAATTGCACAACACTTTGTAAAAACTCGTGGCGCCAAGGATGGCCCTAAGGGCAGGACTCTGAACTGATAATGTTGGCCCAAAGCCACGAACCTTAGGTATTTGTGATGCTTTGGGTGAATAGAAATATGATGGTAAGCATCCTGCATATCCAGGGAGGCTAGTCAGTCGTGTTGATGAAGCAAAGGTAACAGGGTTCCTAGAAAAATCATTTTGAACTTTTCCTTGGGAAGAAATTTTTTCAGTTTTCTGAGGTCCAAAATTGGGCGTATGCCCCCGGTTTTCTTTGGGACTAGAAAGTAATGGAAGTAGAACCCTGTGTTCCATTGATCCAGTGGAACTATTTCTACTGCCCTGTTGTTCAGAAGGCCTTATATCTCGGAAGCGAGAAGCTCTGACTGAAGTACTGACAGCCTAGGCTGACGTTTCGGGGAACGATCTGGAATGGTCTCTGAAAGACTGAGGGAATACGCCTCGCGGATTATCCGGAGGACCCATTTTTCCCAAGTTATGGACTTCCACCGGTTGTAGAACTCAGTCAGATGACCTCCCACCGTTGAGAAAGAGTCCCCCTTGGGCAGCTGAAGTGGGACTTGGGCCAGAAAATGGAAATTACGTACTTACCGTAATTATTGATCTTCTTGGACAGTCTCCATCACTCATTCACACTAGTGGGATAGCGCTGGAGGCACTAGGACCAAGCGGGAGCCAAAAATGTTCTGAAGGGTTGGTGCCGAGGTAGGACCACGCATGCGCGGCACCACGAGACTGGCTCGCGCCTGTGTAGGCTATCTCGACGTCGACCCTCCAACCGCCTCAGTACCTTTTCGACCGAGGAGGTGCAGCATAACCAATGAGAATAACTCATTCTGAGTTTCTGGGCCTGAGAGATCCCAACTGGCCTTTGTAGGAAAGGTCAAAGAACAATGTATTGACAGTCCGAACCATAGGGCCATTAAGACCAGGAAAGGAAAAATGAGTAAACCCAGGGGATGGTGGGTAGGCATGTGAATGAGTGATGGAGACTGTTCCAGAAGATCAATAATTCGGTAAGTAGGTAATTTCCATATCTTCCTGGACTAAGTCTCTATCACTCATTCACACTAGTGGGAGAGTACCGAGCTAAAACCAACAACCCTGAGTAGGGTGGAAGGAGATAGGGTTCACTCAGAAAGGACGGCCAAGGACAGTCCTGCTAATAAAAAGAGCTCTTCTTGTAAAGAGCATCTAGAACATAGTGCTTACAAGATAAGCGCTCGAGTTGTAACTCACCACTTTGCAGATGACTGCAATGGGCACAAAATTAAAATCTGCCAGGAAGCCACAACCACTCTAGGAGAGCAGCAAGAACCTGGCTTCACAATTTGATCTAGAACAAAAATTAATAGTGTCCAAGACATGTACTAATGTAATGTAAAGGGACCTCAGGAACTGAAAGAGTCGGAGAAAGAGTCGGAGGTAAAGTCAACTGATTCAGGGTAGACCGGAAAGTGCAGATAGAAACCCCCACTATCAAGTATGGCTGACCTGTAAACAACAGGTCCAGGAAAACTTGAACCCCTTACTTGGTGAGCAAACGGGGTCCAAGTGGAGTTAGCCCATCAAGGAGAATGGCCTCCACTTAGTCACTGGAACCTTCTTGATGGAAGGAAAAGCATGACTTAGAGGTCTAGTAGAACCAGATCTTACCCACTGTATTTTTCAAAAAAGGAATCATCCTGCCCCTGTGTGTATATCTGTAGTAGCAGTCTCTGAACTCAAGGAAGAAGGAAAAAGTGTACAGGAGGACGTGTCCACTGCGGAAAAAAACATTCCGACATAAAAAAAAAAAAAAGGGGGGGCTGAATTTGTTAAGGCAAATAGAGGCAGATGTGCATCGAGGAGGGACACAGCAGGACTAAATTAGGTCTAACCCAATCGTTGAATTGACCGAATAGCAGCAGAAGTGTCTCAACACGGTGAGGCACTATTTACTCCGGCCACCCTGAAGGGAGTAGGAAGGACTCTAGTTTGCTCTATTGAAAAACAAACATCACAGCTCCACCACGCAGTCAGAGAGGATAGCTTCGAGTGTGACTGGCACGGAACCAGTGTGCAGAAAATAAAGGTCAATATTTGAGAAGCTACCTCAGAAAATTACCTACTTGACCTATTGTCAAGAAAGGAGCATGTCTTCTGTTAAGTTGAAGCAAGCATGGATGTAGGAATCTAAGTTCCGACTTGCTGAAGAGTCACTTGTTGCTGCAGCCTCTGATCAAGAGAAGAAAGCCTGATAAAAAAAAAGGGGGGACTAACAGACTGGTTAGATGCCTAGGTTTTGGAAGTATCTTGGAATAAGAGAAATCTCTAAGGAAAAGGGGTGAGCCATACCACCGCTGGAACAGACTGCCCCTAGGGGTAGAAGAAATCAGGTACTCTTTACCGAAGTTTAGAGACTACCACCTCAGGGCTGAGGCGGAACCTGACCAGATCCAAGTGTGGTATCGGGTAATTCCGACTAGGCCCTGTGCTGCGATAATTCTAACCCCTGTCTTTTTTTTTTAATATTAGTCCGAACCTGACAAGGTTGCAGGCTGCTATTTCGCAAGGACTGCCTGATACAGAAATGACAAGGATGTCATCCCTCTGAGGAGCAGGAGGAGCCTGAGGATCCATAACTGAACTCTTGACTGGACTGATAATAATAGCTAGATAGATGTTAACCACCTGTGCCGAAGCAGCCACCAGAGGGGCAGCATACCCCTATCAAAGGAACGGGAGATCCTGTGTGGTCCTGACCATTGAATTAGAATGTTCCACAGAATGTAATTGTCTTGAGGACTGAAAGAGTCTAGACACAGATGTGTATGGTCCATGGATGCAGTCTGAACACTATGGTGGACCCCAATACTGAGGAACTACTGAAAAGAGCTTCCATCACGGACTCTGATGATAGAGAGGGCATGTCCTTCAGTATATAAAATGAGTCATCCACTGTATCACTGACCAGAAGGACAGGGAGAGACTCGTCTAGATGTATTTCTACTCCAAAAGACCCCTAAGAGAGGTCTAGGTCAGAGCCACTAGAGACTCCACCACTAGGAAGGGTGTCGAGGAGCATGACACCACGTAGGGAGCCGAGAAAGTGCTGAGCGGAATGAGAGATTCCACTGACAGAACAGAACAGAAGAGTCCCATCAATGGAAAACCGCTGGGATGACAAGAGCCGATGCAGACCGCCACCCACTAAGATGTGTGGAAAAAATATAATCCGCAGAACAGGACTTCATTCTGCGGAAACATCCTGCCACAATTCCCTGCGGAGGAAGAGGTCCGCAAACGGAGATCTGTCTCTAGTTCTGTCGGACAGCACCAACTGGCACCCCTGTGGCACCAGCGTCACTCGTGGCACAGGAAGGCACCAAGCAGTACCTATGCCATCCTGGGAGACACAAGAGGGCACCCGAGGCAGAACCCGCAGGCATCCTCAGCACCCATGGCAGCAATGGCACGCTAGGACACCCTTGACGCCCTTGGTACCATGGCACCCAAGAAATCCATGGCAGCAATGGCACCCGAGGGTACTCATGGCACTTACAGCACCCAAGGCACCATGGTACTAATGACACCCATGGACTCATGGTACCAAAGATACTCATGGCACCCATGGTGCCCGTGGGTGCCAGCCACTGCCCGCGGGACACATGGGTGCACGGCAACCCCCGCGGGTGCCTGCATCATCCGCAAGGACCAGCGGGCATCCGCGGCACCAAGAGACACCCACAGCACTGCCAGCGGCGCCAGCAACGAAGGTAACACCCATGGCGCCGCACCGAGCATGGAGTCGAGCCATGGTGCCGACTCTTGGTGCTGACCCAACACCAGCAGTGCCGCCTACGGCACCAATGCCAAACCAGTGGCCACGGCACCAGACCTGCGGTGCCACCCAGGTGTCGGGCACGGCACCAGGAAAAACACCATGGAAAAAGCCAATGGAGAAGACGGGGAGAAGGAAAAAGGTGGTGCCCGTGCCAGTCCCAGAATGGAAAAGGAAGAGGGGGGTAGGCACGAGGGGTTAACATGATGGCGAAGGCACCAAGAGAGCACCACGCTCATCCTGATCCAATTGACCCGGCTCCGGTCCAACGGCTTAGGGGCCCAGAGGTCCTGAAAACAGGAACACAGCCAGGAAAAAAGGAAAGTCAAACTCCCCTGCTCCACAGGAGCAGCCGAGAGGTGAAACTGCTCACCGGAACTCCAACAAGGATAGAGACAGAGTCCAGACAGCAGCCATTAGGAGCAGGGCCAAGGGGAACCCACCAAAGTTGGTTCAGGCCTATCGCCCCTTCCGACGAACAATCCTCATGCAGACGTACCAAGGGCAACCTCGAGCGGCACCGATTCTTCTTCCCCAAATGAGGAAGAAAAGCTCGAGGCTAAGCGGAGCTGGATTCCTGAACCACCAGATTCAGCTTTGGTGGACTGTCCCCCAGCACAGGACTGTCCATAGTCAGACCCTCCCCCGTTACTTAAGGGCGGTGGACTGGGCACAGCCCCTCTGCCATAACAACTTTCAAACAAAGTCTTCCTACCGTCACCGATAGCATCCAAGGACAACTCCGTTGATGGCAGGAAATAATTTCTTTTTCTTCATAATCTTTTTTGTTCGTAAAATAAGAAATTACTACTAAATAGTTAAATTAAACAGTTAAACACTAAAAGCTGCTGTCGTATAGACGAAAACTTTGATTCCGGCAGACGAGCGACGTCAATATCCAAGCGCACTCGACGGTGGGAGAAAAGGAAATGAGGCGGTTGGAGGGTCGACGCTGAGATAGCCTACACAGGCGCAAGACAGTCTCACGGTGCTGCACATGCGCGGTCCTACCTTGGCACCGACCCTTCAGAAAATATTTGGCTCCCGCTTGGACTTAGCGCCTCCGGCGCTATCCCACTAGTGTGAATGAGTGATGGAGACTTAGTCCAGGAAGATCTCAGAAGGCAGCACTGGGCGCTTTGGGCCCTTGTGCTTTCTGTTGCATTTTCTTTTGAGGCTGGGGGGGCTTGGTTTTTATTAAAACCTCCCCTGCCTTTACCTCAAAAGGACTGACTGTTGTGAAATTGACGCTTATTAACATGCCCCCAAGAAGGGGTGGAAGCAGGTCGAGCCAATCTAATGGCAGACTTAGTCTTGTGTAGCCTCTAGAGCTTGCTTTACTTGAGGACCGAAGAGATACATACCGAAGGGTAACACCATGACCTGTTGTTGGGCATCATTCATGAAGCCTGAAGTACGCAGCCAGGAGTGACAGCTGGTACAAATAGCCGCCGACGCTCGAGAGGCAGTATTGAAAGTGTCCATAGCTGCTTTAACCTGCTGGTTGTTGGACTCGATACCCCTGGTTATGGTTTGAAGATGCTCTGCATTAGTGTCTGAGAAAGGTAGAGATTCTACCAACTGTTTGAGTGAATGCCAAAGAACATACTTGTATTGAGAGAAATAACCCAGGTAGCTGGCAATATGCATGCCCAGGGTGGATGCAGCAAAGATGATCTTACCTGAAGTATCTATCTTATGAGATTCTTTGTTTATAGGTCGGACTGTAGTAGCCTGAGGGAGGACGACCTTATCATTCTCTGCCAAGACTACAATAGGGTCCGCAAAGGCTTGGGAGGCCAAAATGGGTCGATCCTTGGGAGCAGTGTACTTTCTATCTATGCACTTAGCCACAGAAGAAATGACAGCGGGATTATTCCATACCATCTGAGAAAGAGCCTCAAAGGAGGGCTGTACCAGGGGAGTTAAATCCATAGGGATAGTACAGTTACGCAAAAGCTTACCGTAACTATGTATCTTCGAGAAATAGAAATTATGTTCTTACCGTAATTATGATCTTTCTGTGTATCTTCACCATTCATCACAGATGGGTACTGGCCGGAGATCAGGACCCCGAGGGAGCCTTTTTTTTTTTTTTTTTTTAAAGGATAGGCGGAGCCGACCCAGCATCGGCGCCGCCCTCGAGGCCGACGTACTACGTGGCAGCTCGAGGATTAGCCGTTAAGCTGTGTCGACTCCACCTGCCTACCAGTTCTGAGTCGCCGGAGAGGTAAGAGGAAGGGATGGAGGGTGGGACAAGAGAGTCCAAGGGACAGAAAAAGGAAGAGGAAACTGAACTAAAAGGAGAAATAACGACTGAGAGGACAGCATAGAAGAAGTAAAACTAAGGGGATTGGGTAGGGGCCCCAATCTCTGGAAAAGAAGAAAGGAAGGAGGGGGGGAAAGAGAGAATTTAGGAGAGAGTGAGAGGTAACAAGGATCCAAGACCCTTGCCCGTCACCAGACTGTATAGGAACTGCAAGGAGTGGCAAAGCTCATCTGCCAGAATTCAAGGCACAGAATAACTGGCAAAAATTCCCAGAAGCAGAGTCGGCTATTCTGGAGAAGGACAGGGTACAGGGACTCGGTACTCCCTCTGTAAAGATTTTTGGTGAAAAAAAGGGTTGTCTTTTCTCTCTTTTTTTTTTTAAAATATATGGATAACAGAAGGAGGGCAACCACCAGTTCTCACCCGGTAGGGGTGAGGATAAATAGTAGAGAGGAAGTGTCACTCGAACTGTACCCCTTGGGAAGAAAATTACCCCCCTGTGTGTCCCAACTTTACCCGGCTCAAAGGAGGGGTAGGCACAGAGGGAGGAGGATCCAGAGACTGGAGCCCCAGGGGGATGGCGGGTGGGATTGTGATGAATGGTGAAGATACACAGAAAGATCATAATTACGGTAAGAACGTAATTTCTATATCTTATCTGTGTCAAGTCTTCACCATTCATCACAGATGAGTGAGTACCAAGCTCCCCCGAAGGGGGTTGACTAATTGCACCCTAAGGGACAGTGTCCCTTAGCCCTCAGTGGGTGACACACTAAGGTGGGGAACCTTCTGGACCTGAGGAGGCCCGAGAGTGGGGAGAGTGAGACGGGGTCTCCCCGGAGGGGGAAGGAATTTGCCCCGACAGAAGTCGTCTCGCCCTACGGGAAAAGAGATAGATTCCCTGGTGAGCGGAGCAGATCACCCTACGCCGGGCCAAGGGTGACAACCGGGAAAGGCGAAGCCACGCCGATCTTCTGGTGCAGATCGCTGTCCCTACTACCCTGGTAGCTATCTCACTGGCGTCGTAAGATGCCCTTGCTTGGTGCCTTGCTAGCTCCAGGCCACGTGCAGAGAGTGCGATGGCTTGCCTGATTTGCTCCGAGTCAGGCAAAGTGGCTAGGAATTGACCCAGCGCTGACCACAAGAACCTGTTGTAGGCAGCATAGTGGGCCTGATGAGCGGAGATGGAGAGAAGCAACCGTGCCAAGTAGAAAGTCCTCCTCCCCCAGAAATCAAAATCCAAAGAGTCCTGATCTGGGGGCCGGTCACGGTGGAGGGCACGAAGCCCATCAGGAGTGTCCAGGTGCGTCAATCCGGACTGCGGATGAGGCATAGAACCTGGAGACTCTGGAGGAGCGCAATACCTCTGGCTGAGGTCCCTAGGGGCAGGAACTCAGGAGAAGGGCCTCTGCCAGAAACGCATGGACGCCTCCCGAAAGGGAGCAGGCCAGGGGGGCACCACAAGGGTGGCCGCCCCGAAATCGCCTAGAAAGGCGTGCGCCGCATGCTCTGGATTGCTCACAGATGGGGGGAAAGGTGAAGGTCCTCCAACATCCTCGTGAGGAAACGCTGATACTCGGAGAAATCAGCGGCAGGAGAGATGTGGATAGATGGTTCCTCTCCCCCAGAAGAGGGGGATGAGGAGCTGGAGGTCACCATATGCTCCGAGGGTGGCTGCTCGGGGGAAGGTTGAAAAACCTGACTGTCCAATGCCCTAACACAGGCAGGGAACCGAGAAGCCACCGCTCTGAACTGCTCCCAGGTGAGAGGCCTGGTAGGACCAAGAATGCCCGGGAGCACTGGAGAATGCAGCAGAGGGGTAGGGGCAGAGCCGAGGGAAGGAATCGGCTGTCCTCTGCCAGGGCTAGGGAGCGGACCATGGAGACCCGGGGAAGGTGTCCCGGAAGACTCCGCAGCCGACAGCTGTACAACCACGTTGGTACTGCCTAAGCTGCGCCCAGAAGAATCCCCCCAGTGAGGTGACCGGGGCCGTATGGGTCCAGAAGGACGGTCCCCTGCCTCCAAAGAATGGGACCCTCTCAAGGACCCGGAAGGGGAAGGATGGAAGTCCGCACTCCGGCTTCTTCCAGGACCCGGGTGGACCCCAGAGAAAGGCCTTCGCGGGGACCCCACATTCCTCGACCCCTCGGAGTCTGAGAGAGTCCTGGTCTTCGGGAGGGTCAGCCTAGGTAGCTGGCAGCCCTGGGATGTCCCCGAGGAGGAAATCCAGGGCGCAGCACCCTCCCTACCCGTAGGCTTCTCGATGGGCCCCAAAGTTGGGCAATCAAGACACACCACGGGAGGGGGTACACCTGCTGAGGGGTCCAGGAACCCCCAGGCCAGGTTGCATGGCTATAGTGGCACGCACCATAGCCTGCTGGTCAGTGCCACTGACCCGACCTGGAGGGGACCCGGCGGCTCCTCAAGAGGGGCTGACTCCGACTCGTCAAGAGACCACTGGTTCACCCTCCTGTGCAGGCAACCCGAAGGGTGTGACTGCTAGATCGACTGTGGGCCCGACTCCAACCCGAAGGAGGTGGAATCGAGGCCCTAAGCCAGGCGGTAGAGAGCCAGGCGACCTATTTTCGAAGGGCCCAGAAGTCGTCAGAGTGGTCGGGCAGCACCGCGACTTCTACAGCCCCGGGTGGGGCTGGCAGAAGGTGGCAGGACGGCCGGACCAGAGGTCCGAGGCTAGGAGCCAGCCGGCGCGCGGCCAAGTCCACCGCACCGGAGCGCACCGGGACAGAGACGGCGCTGGCGGCAGCCCCAGCAGCGCGCCCCGAGTTGCAGACACCGCCCAGGCTCCGCAGTCAGGCTGAATCGCGCCGACTGCCCGAGAGCAGGCTCTCGACGCCGACGACACCGCCCGCCTCTGGCGCCGCGATTGGTGCCGAGAACTGAAGTGCGCGGCCACGGCTCCAAACGGACCCGGCGCTCGGTTACGGCACTGCCAGGCTTCTTGCGGCGCTAGAGCAGAGGCGGCGCTGCCAACAACCCTGCGGTCCTGCGGCGCCGTGCTCAACCGCAAGACACAGCAAAAGGCAACGCTGATTCAGGGTCGCGTGCCGCGAAAGAGTACCAGCGCCGCAGCGGCGCCGACAGAGTTCACGGGCGCCCGAGACAAGGTGGCACCGACAGGCCCCCGCACCGCAACGGCACCGGAGGCTCGACAGAACCGACCCATGGCGCCGAGACAGCCGACCCGGCCTTCCGGACCGCTGAGCGACACTGGGGCCTTCACCTGGCGGGTGATTGCCATAGCGGCGCCCCGCCCGCCTCCCGGGAGGAAGCGGAGGGGCCTCCTGGCCGCTGGGAGGAGTCTCAACCAAGGCTAGGCTATGGGGGTTGAGACTCCTCCTCTACGTCTCTAGTAGAACCGGAAGGGACCCGGAGGAAAGGCCGAGAGAACGGGCTGCTTGCCCGGACGAAAGCGGGATCCTACCTCCGAAAGTCGGCGGAGCTCGTCCAACTTTCCACGCACCGTTCGAGAACACGGCGGTCCATAGAGAAGCAGGCGTCGCACGAATCCATGTCGTGAAGCGGGCCAAGACATGAGAGACACTGGTCATGCTGGTCGGTCGTGGAGAAATTGCGGCCACACAGGCACCAATGCATAGGGGTCCGCCCCGCCTTAGATGATTTCTTGCCCTCCGACCACGACATGACCTGCGGAAAAAAACACCAAAAATAGACTCGACGTCGCCAAAACTATATAAAAAAATGGAAAGATCTTACCAGCGACGTCGAGTAGGGCATACTAGAACTAGTAGACCGACGAACTATCGATGATAGAAGGCTAAGGCCTAAAATTTCTTCAAAACACTTCTTCAAGGCTTCCCACAAGGCGACGACGGCGAGTAGAGGCAGAACTGGTAGGCAGGCGGAGTCGACACAGCTTAACGCCAATCCTCGAGCGCCACGTAGTACATCGGCTTCGAGGGCGGCGCTGATAAGGCTGGCGCCACTTTTAAAAAAAAAGGCTCCCTGCTGGTCCTGATCTCCGCCAGTACCCATCTGTGATGAATGGTGAAGATTGACAAGATAAGATCAGCTCTTGCAGCAGGTTACACCATTAGGACTGAAGCCGGCAGGCACCAGGACCCCATGGAAATTTTCTAGCTAGCAGTCTGCAGCAGGGACTGCCCCCGACGTCAGGCGCGGTACTTAAGGAGGCAGTCCCCCCTAATCCTCAGTTCTCCCGCCACAGACTCCCGGCCGCTGGATGACATCAGAAGGGGAGACAGGATCCGCCATCAGATGGCAAAACAAGGAAATAGGAATATTCCATCTAATGAGATGAGTGCTTGACTACGACCTACCTCCAGCGGGGATGGTGGGAGGGAAAGTACCTGCTGCAAGAGCTGTTCTCGAAGATCTACTGTTACGGTAAGTTCTTACGTAACTGTACTATCTTACTTCGAGATAGGAAAATTACGTACCTACCGTAATTCTTGATCTTCTTGGACGAGTCTCCACCACTCATTCACACTAGTGGGATTGACGCCGGAGGCACTAAGACCCATCGGGAGCAAACTTTTTGCTGGAGGGTCGGCGCGAGAGACGGCGCCGCGAGCAGCGGCTCGAGCGGTAATGACCATCTCGGCGACGACCCTCCAACCGCCTCAGTACCTTTTTTACCAAGGAGGTTTTGGAAAATACACTGGTAGATCGATGTCCTGATTAAGGGTGAGAGTTGAGACCACCTTAGGCAAAAATTTTGTGTTTGTCCTTAGGGATACCCTGTCCTGGTAGAAAACCAAATAAGGCTCTTTGCACATAAGCGTGCATTTCCGAAATTCTTTTGGCAGAAGTAACTGCAACTAAAAATAACGTTTTCCAAGACAGAAGACGTAGCTCACAATCCGAGGCTGGTTCAAAGGTGGCAGCGTGAGCGGCTCCAGGACAAAGGGTAAATCCCATGGAGGGATTGGATCCTTAATTGGAGGTCTAAGATGGAGGACGCCCCTCAAAAAAGCACGAGTAGTGTCCAGCTGGGCCACAGTCCGATGGCTACAGGGGCATGGTAGGCTGAAATGGCACAAAGGTGCACTTTAATCGAGGAGTAAGCCAGGCCGGAGTGGAAAAGGGAAAGCAGGTAATCCAGTACCAGCTTTTCTGGACAGTCCAAAGGTGGAAAGCCACGCGCTTGAGCCCACAAGCAGAACCAGCACCATTTCATGGCGTAGGTTGCGTAGGTAGCCAGTTTTCTGGCAGCAGAAAGCACATCTGCCACTTCTTGCGAGACCCCATATCACATCATGGCTATGTTTCTAGGAGTCAAGCTTGCAGGTTCAGCGAACTTAGGTCCGGATGGACTAAGGAACCCGCCTCCTGAGACAGTAGATGGGAGCTGATTGGCAAAGGCACTAGAGGTTCCCGGGATAGCTGGTGCAAGAGAGGGAACCAGATCTCTCTGGGCCAGAAGAGTGCAATCAAGATGAGCGTCGCTTGCTCCCTGTGAAGTTTTAAAAGAACTCTCTGGATCAACGGGAAAGGAAGAAAGGCATAGAGGAATCTGCCCGCCCAGGAGACGGACAACGCGTCTCGCCAGAAAACACCAGGCCCTGGATCTAGTGAGCAAAAATTGGGCAGTTTTGCATTGGATGGGGACGCGAAAAGGTCTAGTTCTGGAGTACCCCAACTGTGAAACAGATCCTCTGCCACCTCCTGCAGTAGCTCCCATTCGTGGACTCTGGCCTGAGAAAGGCTCAGGCTGTCTGCGATGATGTTGTCCATTCCGGGTACATGTACTGCAGTAAGGTTTGCGCCATGTTGCATGACCCAGTCCCACACTCTCATGGCCTCCCTGCAAAGCGGGTAGGAGTGGGTGCCTCCTTGTTTGTTGAAGTAATACATCACCGCGGAATTGTCTGTTTGTAACAGAAGTGTACCCGGCAGACTATCCGACTGGAAGTCCTGCAGAGTGTAAAGGAATGCCCTCATTTCCAGTATGTTTATGTGGAGATGAGACTCCTGGGCTGTCCACAGGCCCTCAGACCGAACACCATCGAGGTGTGCTCCCCATCTGAGCCCTGAGGCATCTGTGGAGAGAGTCACAGTCGGGGACGGCGCTGCGAAGGGGACTCCCGCCAAGAGGTTCCCTGGATGTAGCCACCATTGCCAATCTCGAATTACGGTCCGCGTGATTCAGATTGGATGCTGCAGATGGTCTTGCCTTTGGTCCCATTGTACCCGTAACATCCACTGGGTTACCCGCATGTGGAGACGGGCTACCGGGACTGTAGCAATGGCCGCAGCCATGTGTCCAAGCAGGAAAAGGACCAGTCTGGCTGGAACGGTCTTCTTCGCCGACAACTCCCTGATGAGGGATCTGATGTGTTCCGCTCTGTCCGTGGGAAGGAAAGCTTTCCCTCTGACGGTGTCCAGAACTGCTCCGATAAACTGCAGCTTCTAGGACGGAACCAGGCGTGACTTCTCGTAATTGATGAGAATGCCCAGAGTCTCGAAGAGAGACTGGGTACAGTGGATGGCAGCCATCAAGGCCTCCCGGGAGGGTGCCATGAGAAGCCAGTTGTCCAGGTATGGGAACACGTAGTGGCCCTGTCTCCTCAGAGATGCGGCTATGACCGCCATGCACTTCGTGAGCACCCGAGGTGCCGATGACAGCCCAAAGGGAAGAGCCCGGAACTGATAATGGCAGCCCTGAAACTCAAAGCGCAGGAACCTCCGGTGCACCTGAGCAATGGGAATGTGCAGGTAGGCGTCCTGCATGTCCAGGGACGCCAGAAAGGCGCCTAGCTTCGGCATGGGACTTAGGCCCAGAAGGGTCACCATGCGGAAGCGCTTGTAAGCGACCGAAAGGTTGAGGTCGCTGAGGTCCAGTATTGGACAGAGGTCCCCTGTCTTCTTTGGAACCAGGAAGAAGTGAGAATAATACCCTAGTCCTCTCTGGTTCCCTGGTAAGTGCACTAAGGCTTCCTTTTCCAGAAGTGCGAGCACTTCCTGCTGTATGAGCAGAGCATGCTGACCCAAATAACGGGACAGCAGGGGAGGTCTTGTAGGTGGGCTGCCTACAAACTCTATGTAATGGCCATTTTTGACCAGCTGTAGGACCCACGTGTCGGTGGTGATCGATTGCCACCCTGGAAAGTGGCGTGTGATGCGACCCCCGACTTTCTTTTCCCGTTGATCCTGAGGAGGGGCAGGGGTAGGGAAGGAGTCGTGCAGTGGCAGCATCTGTCCCTGCAGGCTGGGCCGACTTTGAAAATCGTTGGCCTCTGCTTGGGGACGACTTGGCCTGGGCCTTGCGAGAGAAAGTGCCCCTCTACTGCTGGCTGGAACGTTGCTGTTGTCTTTGTAGCCGGCCGTGAAAACGGCTCTGGTTCCTACGAAAGGAACTAGGCCCAGAACTGTACATAGTTTGTACAGATCGGACTGCCTTCCCTGCGTCCTGGAGTTTGGTGATCACTCTTTCAGAGGCTTCGCCAAACAGGACCTCGCCGTTATATGGGACGTCTAGAATGTTTTTCTGGACATCCGGTAAATCCGGAGACACGGAGCCAAGAGTGTCTCCGAAACAAACGCCTGAGGCTGCAGCTCTGGCTGAAGAGTCCGCAGAATCATATGCGGCTCTGAGCACTTGGGTCCCCACATCTGAACCCGAGCGGAGGAGGTTTAAGAGCTCCGCTTTCTGGTCGCCATCGGGCAGCTTCTCATTCAGGTCCTGACCATGTTCACACAGGGCGTTCTGGAACTGAACCATATGGGTCAGATAGCTCAGTGACCTGATGGCGCAAGTAGCAGCCACGTACGTGCGCCTTCCCAGGGCACCCAATTGCTTGGATTCCTGGTCCGGTGGCTGGGTGCTCGTATGCTGAGGTCTCTGAGACCGGTCATGTGAAGCAGTGATGACCAGGGTATCAGCCAGAGGGTGATTGAGTTGGAAAGGACATCAGTTGATCAGAGCCAAAAAAAGAGACGAAATTCATCGTAGTTCTGTAGTCGTCGCAAGCTAGAAAGGAGACTGAGAGGCCGATACTGCTAAGTCGACGGTGGGGAACAGAACTGAAGATTGGGAGGGGACCGCCTCCTTAAGTACTACACTTGATGTCGGGGGCCGGACCGACGTCGGAGGCAGTTCCCACTGAAGACTGCTAGCTAGAAAATTTCCGTGTGGTCCTGGCGCCTGCCGGCTTCAGTCCTAATGGTGTAACCTGCTGCAAGAACTGTATATCAAAGTAAGATCTCCAGTACATGAAGGTATTGGAGCCTTAAAAGCTTCCCAGGATCTATATCTGTAGTCTGGAGAGAAAGACTGGAATTCAAAGTTTTCAGCAGAGACTTAAATGATAGGTCTTCGACCACAGGCTCTGCAATAGGATTAGATCTTGTTCCTTCCACGTCATCACCCAGACTAAGGTCTGGGTCAGGCTCAATATCATCTCCTGACAGCCCAGAAGGGACTATATGGACAGGAAAGGAGTGAAAATCAGAAGAAAAAGAGGAAGGAAAAGGGTTCGGAGTCAAGAAGCCCTGAAGACTGGAAGACACAACACCTAGCCTTGGTGCTGAACAAGAGCATGGCGCCGCTTGACCAAGCGCAGCGCATGGCGTTGACAGAGACCTCAGCACCGAAAAGCCACAGGGCGCCGAGGACAAAGCCAAAAACACTCAGCCTCGAGGAGTAAGCGCCAAAAGCAGCAGAGTACCGAGACGGTGTTGAGAATCCCAACAGCCGACATACGCATTGGTGCCAAGAACGGCGCCGAGCAACCCATCGACGTCAACGGCGCTGAAACCAAGACAGGGTTCCGAAAACTAGGATTTGAGGAGAAAGAAGGAAGAATACCAGGAGACAGAGGCATCGGTGTGGCCCCCTGCACCGCAGCCATGTGGGGGGGGGGAAGAGAGACACCTGAGCGCGTAGTCGACGGCACCGAGGTAGGCGCCGCATGACTAGGGAGGCCCAAATGCCCTACCCGATTCCCCGCAGAGCCTGAGGGCCCCAAAGTAACCGGGTTAGGCAGCTGGACCAACCTCCGAGCCCACTGCTCCACCAGAGCGGCCCACTGATGAAACTGCTCATCTGAAGCCCTACCAGAAGGTGGGAAAGGGCTCCGATGTCAAAGAGGTCGGTGATCAGAACCAGAAATCGGTGACTCCGAAGGAGGAGACCGGCCACTAACCCCTATGACCAATCGTCAACACGCAGCCATACCAGAGGGTGACCTTGAGTGATGCCTTCTCTTTTTTGACCTATGGGCCGAAGAAGAGCTCGAGGCCGAATGGTGTAGAGAATGCAACCATTTTCTTTTATGCTTGGGGACCACCCCTCCCCTCGGGCACTGGACAATCTATTGTCAGAGCCCCCTCCGGAGTGGGTGGTGGACCGGACCCAGCCCGGCTGAGTGAACAGCTTTCATATGAAGTCTCCCTACTGTCACCTGACCCGCTCATGGTCGACTCCGTCAATGTAGGCTGAGACTTCTTTCTTTAATAAGAATAAATTATGATTAAGTCGGAACTTATTTGAGAAATACTACAAAATAATAAACTGAAAACTATGCTGCTAGTTTGAAGCTTGACTCCCAGTGGGCGAGCGACGTCGTCACTGAAGTGCACTTGACGGCGGGAAAAAAGGAACTGAGGCAGTTGGAGAGTCGACGCCGAGATGGTCATTGCCACACGAGCCAAGGCTCATGGCGCTGCTCCTTGCGACTTCATCTCTGGCGCCTTGCCCTCCTGCAAAAAGCTTGTTCCCACTGGGTCCTAGCACCTCCGGCATAGATCCCATCAGTGTGAATGAGTGGTGGAGACTTTATGTCCATGA
This sequence comes from Neoceratodus forsteri, assembly GCA_016271365.2. Classification (NCBI taxonomy): domain Eukaryota; kingdom Metazoa; phylum Chordata; order Ceratodontiformes; family Ceratodontidae; genus Neoceratodus; species Neoceratodus forsteri. The sequence continues at coordinate 1,406,401,719 of CM057450.1, forward strand.
AGATTGGCTTTGTCATTTTCTGCCAAGACCACTATGGTGTCTGCAAAGGCTTGGGAGGTCAGGATTGGTCGATCCTTTGGGGGGGGGCGCACTTCCTGCCTATGGACTTGGCCACAGAAGGAATAAGCGTTGGACTATCCCACACCATCTGTGAGAGACAGGCTGTACCGGAGGTATCAATTCCACAGGGATCCCTGGGACATGCAGATACTGAAGGCGCAACAGCTTCCCCAGATCAGCCTCCTAAATCTGGGGAGAGAGGATGGAATTCATATTCTTCAGTAGAGATTTAAAGGACAGGTCCCCGGCCAAAAGCTCCGCTGAAGTAGGAGGGCTTACTTCCCACTCGGAGAGATGAATCTTCATCGAAGTCATCTGCTAATCGCAGATCAGGATCAGGCTCAATATCATCTCCTACTAGCCCAGGAGGGATAGTATATAAAGGAAACTGAGGTAAGAGAGCAAGAAGAGGAGCTCCTTGAATCGGAGTCAAGAATCTCAGCACCCGAGGTGGTGCCAGCTCCACAAATGGCACCAGTGCTGCCAAGACCAGATTCGAAGGTAGCACCGCAACCGGCGCTGCACGAGTGCCCGGAGACCCCAACCCAAACTTCAGGGCACCAAAGGAAGAAGATCTGAAAACATGAGTAGGAGAAAGAGGTACATATGCTGGCCCCTACGCAGCAGCCATGTGAGGGGGGAAAAGCACAAGAGCGTGGCGTTGATGGCACCAAAGGTGTCGCGAGACAAGGCTGACCCAACCATGCCTGCGGGTTTGTAGGCCCTAAGGCCCTGGGGCCGACTCTGCAGACTCGGGAAGTTGGGACAACCACTGAACCCACTGCTCCATAACAGTGGCCAAATGATGAAACTACTCACTGGAGGACCCCCCCAGGGGGCAGGGAGGGACTACGGAGTCGAGGATGCCAGCTACAAGGAAATCAAAATTACATACCGACCGTAATTCTTGATCTTTCTGTGCATCTTCACCATTCATCACTATTTGGGTACCTGCCGGAAGTCAGGACCCCGCGGTAGCTTTTTTTTTTTCTGCATAGGCGGAGCCAATGCAGTGACGGCGCTGCCCTCGAGGTTAATGTACGATCGCCGCTGGATTGGCTATCAACTCGCCAGCGCCCCTTATCAATTCTGAGTAGCCGACAGTTGGAATAGGGAGGGAGGGTGGGACAAGAGAGTCCAAGGGACAGATAAAAGGAAAAGATAATATGAAAAAGGAGGAATAAACGGCTGAGAAGACAGAAGGAGGAGGAAGTAATCTAAGGGTTTGGGAGGGGCCCCAATCTCTGGGAAAGAGGAGAAGGGAAGAAAGAAAACATTTGTATTGGGACGGAAGAGGACAATGCCCACTGACCCCGTGGTCTGGACCCCAAGAAAGGAAAATTACGTACCTACCGTAATTCTTGATCTTCTCTTGTATCTTCACCATTCATTACTTACTGGGTGTAAGCCGGAGGCGCGCACCCGTCACGGGAGCTTTTTTTTTTTAGTTAGCTCTAATCGCCCCGCCAGAGCGATTGCCATGCGCGGCGCGAGGGGCGCCGTTAGTAGTTACCGACTCTCTCCAACTCAGTTCTGTGAGCCGGAGAGGCAAAAGTGAAAACAGAAAATATAGATAAGCAGGCAAGATAGCTGAGGATAGCAAAGCAAGGAAGAATGAACTGAAAAAGGAATAAGCCGATGGAGGAAGGACAGAGGAGATAAGAACATCCCTAGCCTAGGGACTGCAGGGCCTCCTTACCTGGGCGACTCTAGGAGGAGAGATGAGTAAGGAAATGAGAAAATAGAAGAAGAAGGAGAAAGAGAAGAGAGAGATGGGATGTTGAAGGGACCAGAATGCCCAACGAGCATAGTTAGCTTGTAGCTGAAGGCTCGACTAAAGGGGAAGCAAGAACCCCGGAGATAGAGCTGAAGAGAAGGTTCACCCCAACCCGCTTAGACAGACTCAGGAGGGCACAGTCCTCATCTTCAACATGCCATTAGCCTGATACCACCTCGTGCTGCTGGCTGCGAAGGCCTTTAACTGGAGGACAGCCGAGGAGGGAAGAATAAAACCCAGGCAGCATGAGAGCGTGCTCAGGGTTTAGAAATGGAAATGTAAGCCTTTCAGGCGCTTCAAGATAGAATGGGACTCAGACTGACTGGCTAAGGCAAGTCAAGGCTTAGGCTGGCTAGGATTGGATATGGTCAGCAATGTTCTACTGTAAAAATTGTCCAAGAGGACACTTAAAGGGAGAAACCAATAGCAAAACAGCGAGAAGGATAGCCTACCTTCTCATTTGCCTTCTTGTTTGTTTTCCCTTTTTTTTTTTTTTTTAACTAGATGCATGACCCAGATACCAAGATGCCTATAGCAGTCGAAGAGAGTTCCCTCAGCATTTTTTTTTTTTTGCAAAAAGAAGAAAGGAATAGACGACTCTCCTCTGCTCTGTAAGGCAAGAATAGAGGGGGATTAGATTCCAGGGCAACTATCTGACACGTGGATTACAGGATCAAAACTGAATAGCCTGAGCCAGGCCAAAACCTCAGAGGTATATTGCCAGAAGAATAGCAAGAGATAGTTGTGCAGTCTGATCGCCAATGCAATCCACTTAGATGGCCGATGAATCTTAGAGTAAGTAATTTCTCTGGAAATTTAGAACCCCCCAAAAAAGAAAGATCTTTTTTTTTTTTTTTTTTTTTGGAAAAATTAGGCAATTTTTTCAGATATTTTATATAAATGCAGAGAGAGGAAGGAGACGGGAGGTGGAGAAGCCACAGGAAGAGGCCACTGAGGGGATGGTGGGCGGGTGTAAGTAATGAATGGTGAAGATACAAGAGAAGATCAAGAATTACGGTAGGTACGTCATTTTCCTATCTTCCCTTGTCAATCTTCACCATTCATTACTTCCTGGGTGAGTACCAAGCTCCTCTTCCCCTGGAGGGGGAAGAGGCCATACCCTGAGGGAACAAGACCCCCAGCCTTCTGCTGGTGAGAAACAGAAGGAGAAGACCCTGGCTTATTCAGAAAGCCTAAGAGGGAGAAGAGCTAGGAGGTGCCTCCCGAGGACGAGGAGACGGAGGGAGCCCCTGTAAAAGTCTCCTAGCTCTGGAAGAGAAAAGACGGGTCCCCCGGAAGGCGGAGCGAATCACCCTACGCCGGGCCAGGGGTGACAACCTGGAAAGACGAGGCCATGCCGTCCGCCTGATGCAGATCGCTGTCCCCGCAAGCCTGGAAGCCACCTCATTGGCGTCATAAGATGCCCTTGCTTGGTGTCTTGCCAGCTCCAGGCCTCACCGCGGAGAGGGCAACGGCTTGTCTGGTTTGTTCGATCAGGCATAGATGCCAGCAGCTGGGACATCATCGACCACAGATGCCGGTGTAGGCAGCGTGGTGAGCCTGATGTGATGCAATACAAGCACTTGCACGAGAAGAGAACACTCTCGCTCCCAACGGCCAACTGAGAGAGTCCGAATCCGGTGGGCGGTCGGGCGCCAGGCAACGGCACCCAGAAGGAGTATCCAGGTACACCAAACCTGAGGACGGGTTGGGAAGGGAACCTAGAGACTCAGAGGGGGCACAATACCTACGCTGGCAGTCCACCGGGGCTGGGAAAGAAGCGGCAGGGGACTGCCATGACCGGATAGACGCCTCCTGGAAGGGGATAGGCCAGGAAGGTACCACCAGATGCTGGGCACTGAATTCACCAAGGAATTCACGCGTCTCCCGTTCGGTATTGTCTCTTCGAACGTAGGAAATCTGGAGATCCCTCACCATCCTCGAGAGGAAACGCTGATATTCTGTGAAATCAGCATCGGAGGACAGATGAGCAGGGGGTTCCTCTCCCTCGGAGGAGGGAGACGAGGATGATGGGGAACTGGAATGCCCAGAGGATTCCTGCGGCGGTGGGGAGAGTCGAAAGACCTGCTCATGCATGTATCTAACATATGAGGGAAGGTCAAGAATTTCTGAACTGCTCCCAGGATAACAGACCCGTAGGACCGACATGGCCTGGGAGCGGGGTGGTGAAGGCAGAGAGATGGAGAGGGGCACCTCCGCTGAGGCAACTGCTCTTCGCGAGGGCTCTGAATCCGGGAAAGGAGCCCTGGAAAGAGGGATCCCGGATATCAGACCAGGCCGCAGAACGGAACTCTGGGGAAGCGGAGCCTGGAAGAGCCCTGGGGAGAACCTCCCGTGACGACGCTGGACTGCATGGATCCAGAAGGGCAGTCCTCGACAAACGCCGCCGGGGACACCCTAGAACCCTGGAGGAGGGGGCGAGGCTCTGCACTGGCTCCTGGCCACTCTCGGTGGCCAAAGAAGACCGAGCAGCAGACCCCTGCCCCTCAACCCCTCGGACTCCGAGAGGGCCCTCCTCCCACCACACGGCCCCTGTCTCTAGAGACGGCAACAGCACCCCGTGAAGGTAGCTGTCACCGGGCCTCCAGAGAGGGAGCCTCCCCGCGCCACCCCCACGCCTGCCCCGGGCTCCCGGCCACCCCAGCCGGGGAACCCCAGGAGACAACGGAGAGGGGACAGAGGAGGGGCCCGCTGCGCCGCCTGGCACCCTAGCCACCGGGGACCCAGACTCAAGAGTGGGGGTGCCAGGATGGGTCCACGCTTGAATCATCGCCTCCCGAGGAGGACGAGACCAGCAGGACTCAATGCTGGCCACCCAGGGGTCCTCGAGGCTATGGGGCCGCCGAACGCCCCGGGTACCAAGGGAGGCGCCGCCTCCCTCACGCCGGTAGCAGCCAGGCCTAGCTCCATCTCAACGGGTGCTGCAAGGCCGCACCGCATGGAGGAAGGACAGCTGCCACGGGCGCTGGCGTTGCCGAGGTAGGCGGCACCGCCGACGGCGCCGCTTGTTCATCGGCGCCGCAAACGGCGCTGAGGCCCAAAGCGGCACCGCCAACGGTGCCGCTCGATCACCGGGCGCCGCGAACGGCGCCGAGATCCCAAGCGGCGAGCTAATGGCGCCGCTTGATCACGGCGCCGCAAACGGCGCTGACTCAAACAGCACCGAACGGCGTCAAGATTACATCACCGGCACCGCGAACGGCGCTAGGATCCGAAACGGCGCCGAAGCGGGCGGGCGCGAGGGGTCCACCCAAGCCAGGCCCAAAACTCGAGGGCCTCGCCACGGGGAGCCTGCACCAAGAGGTGATTCGCCGAGGCGGTGTCGGCGCCGGCTCCCGAAGGACCACGACGCTCTCGACACCGCAGAAGGGGCCTCCGCAAGAAAAAGACGAGGAGACCCTCCTCCTCAGACCTGTGATAGGCCCGGAGGGGACCCGGGAAGGGCCTGAGACCTTACCTCGAGAATCCTTTGAGCGACGCCGCCTCTCAAGGTCGGCGGGCTTTGCCGAAAGCTTGAACGCTGGACTTCGAGGACACGGGCGGTCCATGGAGAAACAGGCGCCGCACTAATCCATGTCATGGTTGGGTCCCAGGCAATGAAGACAAACGCTGCCGCCGGTCCGAGACGGAGAAATGCCGCCACAGTAACACCGACAGCAGGGGCGCGCCCGTTTCAAACACGCTTAGCTCGGACCCGACATAACGCCAAATCAACAAGAAAACAGATGGAAAGCACACCCGCCTTTTAGAAAGAAAAAGAACGGTTCACCGATTACGCCGAGTAGGGGAAAGGAAAATTACGTACCTACCGTAATTTTGATCTTCTTGGACGAAGTCTCCACCACTCATTCACACGAGTGGGATTGGCGCCGGAGGCACTAAGACCCATCGGGAGCAAACTTTTTGCTGGAGGGTCGGCGCGAGAGACGGCGCCGCGAGACACGGCGCCGCGAGCAGCGGCTCGAGCGGTAATGACCATCTCGGCGACGACCCTCCAACCGCCTCAGTACCTTTTTACCAAGGAGGTGCAGCGAATTAACGTAGAAGGTAAAATCTAACATTAAAAACGGACATAAGATAGTCCGTATGACCCGTAAGAAGGGTCAGCAAAGAAGTCCTCATGGCCTAAAGATTTGAGGGAGTGAAGACCAACACAGCAGTGAGCTCGGGATGGAGAGATAGGAATGAGTGGTGGAGACTGCCCAAGAAGACTCCAAGAATTACTTGTAGGTACGTAATTTTCCTCATCTTCCTGGACATAAGTCTCCACCACTCATTCACACTAGTGGGAGAGTACTGTTGATAACCTCAAAAGGGCGGCAGGAGAGCAGAGCTCACGCTGCCTAAGATAGAAGCTCATTAATGATAGTTCTGCGTCGACGCGGAATGTCGCCTGGCATGAACATCCAGTGCATAGTGCTTAACTTTGGGGTATGCACTGAGCTCCAGGTAGCGGGCAAGTGTTATATCTGCAATTGAACATTGCTAATTTCCGCTTAGGGATGCTACATCACTTCTAGTAGAGTGAGCGACACTCTACCTTCTAATTTAACTTGAGCCATGGAATAGCAATGACGAAGGCATGCCACCAACCATGAAGAGATGCATCTAATAGCGACAGGTTGACCCAGCCGGTGTCGCTGAAAGAAACTAACAGTTGCTGAGTCTTCATAACATCCTTGGTTCTATCTAAATAGAACCGCAAGGCTCTTTAACATCCAAGGAATGAAGAGCTGCTCTCCTCATTTTGGAAATTAGCTGGGCAAGCGGAGTACCAGAGGTTGGTTCAGATGGAATTCTGACACAACCTTGGGAAGAAATTTAGGATGAGTACTGAGAACTACCTTGTCCTTATGGAATACAGTATACTGGAGGGTCCGTAACCAGGCATGTATCTCAGAGACCTCCATGGCTGAGGGAAAGGCCACCAGGAAGGCAGTCTTCCAGGTAAGAAATTTTAGCTCACAGGTAGCTAAGGGTTCTGAAGGCTTCCGAGTGAGCATGTCCAGCACCAGGTTAATGTCCCAGGCTGCAACTGGACGCTAACAGGGTCTGGTATGGAGAATCCTTAAGAAATCTCTTCACTATAGGTAACTGAGCCAGAGTTAAGGAAGAAACCGGCTCATGGAACGCTGAGATGGCACTAAGGTGAACTTTAACTGTGGAGTACTGAAGACCCAAGTTTGATAGGTCCAAAAGATACTCCAGAACCTTGCCAGGAGGACAGGAAAAGGATTCCAAGAGGATTTTGCACACCAGAGAAAAACGCTTCCATTGGGAAGCGTGACGCTGGGTGGCTGGCTTCCGAGCAGCCAGAAGGATGTCTGAGACTCTACGAGACATTGAACCGATTACTTCTATCTCTTCAGGAGCCAAGCATGAAGGTGAAGTGATTTCAGGTTGGGATGGACCAACGAACCCTGAGTCAAAAGACTGATTTGTAAAGGAAGTGGTCTCGAGAGGCTGCCAACATACTGTTGAGTAGAGGAAACCATAGTTGCCGAGGCCAGGAAGGAGCAATGAGAATCATCTTGGTCCCCTGAGACTCGAACTTGAGGAGTACTCTGGATTAGAGGAAGTGGTGGAAAGGTGAAGAAAGCGTTTATCCACCGCAGCCTGAACGCATCCTGACAGAAAATGCCAGGCCCTGGATTTCTGGAGCAGAAGAGAGCAGTTTATGCTGAGTGGGATGCAAAAGGTCCAGGTCTGAGTCCCCACTTGAACAGGGACCGAAGCTACGGCTGGATCGAGAGACCACTGTGAGGGTCTGCCTCTCGTTCTGCTGAGGTGATCTGCTAGGTCGCTTTGTATACCTGGCAGATAAAACCGCTGAATCAGAGACTTGTGCCCAAGCACCACTCCCACACCCTCATTGCTTCCCTGCAAAGGGATAAGAATGAGCACCGCCTTGCTTGTTGATGTAATACATCACTGCTTTGTTGTCCGCTTGAAGGAGAATGTTCTTGTGACAAAGGACATCCTTCAGGAGCTCGATTGCATAGAGGACCGCTCTCATCTCCAGGACATTTATGTGGAGATGAGTTTCAACTGAGTCCATACACCTTGAGTGTGGAGGAGAGACAGTGAGCTCCCCATCCCATTAGCGATGCATCTGTGGTGATGGAGATCTGATGATCCGGGGAGCAAAGGGAATCCTTCCAGGAGATTGTTCTTGAGACCACCAGTGAGAGACCTTCAAGGGCTCCGCCACCTTGATGGGATAAGACTAGGGGTGAGAGGTCGGGGACCACTGAGTGGAGAGCATCCATTGGGTGGTTCTCAGTGCAGTCGGGCCAGAGGGACAGTGAAGACCGAGGACGCTATGAGACTCCAACATGCGCTGGATCGAGAGCTGTAACCGATTGGTTCTCCTGATGTAACGGGCCATACCAAGGATGTCGAGTCTTCTGTCCTCTGAAGGAAAGCTCTCTGAAGAGGTGTCTAGAAGCGTCCCTATGAAAAGGAGCTCTGGGAGGGTTGCAGCTGAGATTTTTCAAATTCAGCAGAACTCCCATGGACGGAGAAGACGAGAAGTCGCTTGCACGGCTTCCAAAGTCCCTTGGCCGAAGGGCTTGCTAGAAGCCAATCGTCCAGGTAGGGAAACACTGGAGTCCGACTTTTCTGAGATGCGCCATGAGAACTGCACAACACTTTGTAAAAACCTCGCGGGCGCCGAGGATAGCCCAAAGGGCAGGACTCTGAACTGATAATGCTGACCCAAAGCTACAAACCTGAGGAATTTGGTGGGTCGGGTGGACGGGATATGCTGGTAAGCATCCTGCATATCCAGAGAGGCCAGCCAGTCGTGTTGATGCAGCAAGGGTAACAGGGTACCTAGGGAAATCATCTTGAATTTCTCCTGGGAGGAATTTGTTTAACTTTCTGAGGTCTAGAATGGGCGATCCCCCAGATTTCTTTGGAACCAGAAAGTATGGAGAAACCCTGTGTTTCGTAGATGCGGGGCACCAGTTCTATTGCCCTGTTGTTCAGAAGGCCCTGGATCTCCGCGGTGAGGAGGTCTGATTGAGAGGCCGACAACCTGGGTTGTCGAGCAGGGAGGACAATTGGGGTTTCCAAGAAATTGAGAGAATAACCTGCTAATTATCCGAAGGACCCATTTGTCTGAGGTTATGGGACTCACTGGTTGTAGAAGTACATCAGACGCACCTCCCACCGAGGAGAAAGTTCCACCGGGCAGAGTGGATGGAACTTGGGCCAACAATCATAAGGTAGCGCTGGGAGTTTTAGGTCCCTGGCGCTTTCTGCTGGCCTTCTTGAGGTTGGGCAGGTTGGCTTTTATGGAAGCTTCCCTGCCTCTGCCTCGAAAAGGACTGACGACTATGAAACTGACGCCTGTTCACATGCCCCAGAGGGCAGGCGGAGGTCTGGCCAACTTAATGGCCGATCTAGTCTCTGAGTGGCCTCTAAGGCTTGCTCCACCTGAGGGCCAAAAGAAAGGAGCCATCAGAGCAGCGCCATCACCTGCTGCTGAGCATCATTCGGAAGCCAGAAGTACGCAGCCAGGAATGGCGCCGAGTACAAATCCCCGCGGCTGCTGAGCGAGAAGCAGTGTCGAAAGCGTCCATGGCGGCTTTGACCTGTTGGTTATTGGACTCAATACCTCTAATAATGGTCAGAAGAAGCTCTGACTTGGAATCCGAATCTGGAAGAGCTTCAACCATTCTTTTCATAGAGTGCCACAGGATATACTCATACTGAGAAAAATAGCCTTGATAACTGGCAATACGCATACTTAGAGTGGAGGCAGCAAAGACTTCTTACTTAATGTATCAATTCACGAGACTCTTTGTTAATAGGTCGAGCTGTAGTAGTTTGAGGAAGAACGACCTTGTCATTCTCTGCCAGGACTACAATAGATCCGCAAAGGCTTGAGATGCCAAATGGGACGATCCTTGGGAGCTGAATACTTCTTATCAATGGATTTAGCCACTGAGGGAATAAGAGCAGGGTTATTCCATACCATTTGAGACAGCGCCTCAAGGAAGGCTGAATCGGAGGAGTCAAACTGTGAGGGATCTCCGGCATGAAGGTACTGGAGTCTTAATATCTTCCCAGGATCGATGTCTGTAGTCTGGAGAGAAAGAGGATCCAGGTTCTTCAACAGAGACTTAAAGGACAGGTCCTCACCACAGGCTCTGTAGCAAAGAAAGATCCTGTTTCTCCACTTCATCACCCAACCAAGGTCTGGTCAGGCTCAAGATCATCTCCTGATGGTCCAGAAAGGACTGTTTGGACAGGAAAGGAGGAAAATTAGGAGAGGGAGGAATGGTGAAAAACAAGGGAGAGTCCTGCTGGCTGCCGGGCCGAGACGGGCAAACGGGCTGAAGACGGTATCGGGGAGGCGACGGGCGCCGAAGAGGCACGCTGCCCTTTAATCGCCTTTCGGCGGCGCGCGCCGACGGCGCCGTGCCGACACCGCGAACGGGCGCCGCCAGATCCAACGGCACCACGCTGGCACCGCCAACGGCGCCGAGACTACGCGGGCGCCGCCAATGGCGACAAGCCCGGCGAGCTCAAAACGGGCGCCGACAAGGCCACAGACCCTGCAGAAGGCGCCGGAAAAGCCTCTGGAACCTGGAAAGCAAGAGAAGGAAAACCAGGAGATAAGGGCATCGGTGAGGCCCCTGCGCCGCAGCCATGTGAGGGGGAACATCTAGCACGGAGTCGCTAACACCGAAGGCGCGCGCGACTAGGAATGTTCAACCGCCCTACCTGATCGCCGGAGGAGCCCGAGGGCCCGAGGTAACCGAGCCAGGCAGAAGAACCAACCTCCGAGCCCATCGCTCCATAAGAGCGGCCCACTGATGAAACTGCTCATCTGGAGCCCTACCTATAGGTGGGGAGGGGCTCCGATGTCGAGGACGACGATTATCGGAAGTTGGCGACTCCGAAGAAGGAGACCGGCAACTAGCAACGATAACCGACCGTCGACGCACAGACATACCAGAGGGCGACCTCGAGTGATGCCTTCTTTGACCTGTGGGCCAAAGAAGAGCTCGAGGCCGAACGCGCCGAGAATGCGACTGCTTATTTTTATGTCGGCGGGGACCGCCTATCCCCGGCATCGGACTGACCGTAGTCGGAACCCCGCTGAGGGAGGGGAGGCTGACCGACCCAGCCCGCTGACTGAATAGCTTTCACACGAAGTCTCCCTACCGTCACCTGACCTGCTCATGGTCTGACTCCGTCCAGTAGGCCGAGACTTCTTCAAGTGTTAAATTTAAATATTAGAAAATTTTACGAAAATAGAATAAAACTAAGCGATACTACTATCGTGATAATGTTACAAAAACAAACTGAAAACTATGCGCTTAGTTTGACTTTTGACTCTCGACAGGCGAGCCGACGCTGTCACTGAAGCGCACTGACGGCGGGAAAAAGGAACTGAGGCGGTTGGAGTGTCGTTGCCGAGATGGTCATTACCGCCAGTGCTGCTCGCGGCGCCGTGTCTCGCGGCGCCGTCTCTCGCGCCAACCCTCCAGCAAAAAGTTTGCTCCCGATGGGTCTTAGTGCCTCCGGCGCCAATCCCACTCGTGTGAATGAGTGGTGGAGACTTATGTCCAGGAAGATAGAGGAGTCGCTGACGCAGTCAAAATATGGACGCTCCGAAACAGGTGCTGCCTCGACGGCGGGAGAAACAGAACTGAGTTGGAGGAGGAGTCGGTCGCTATTAAGCCGCCGCCTCGTGCATGGCGCGTTGCTCTCGGCGGGTCGTTAAAAAATAAAAAAAAAAAAAAAAAGCCTCAAGATGGTGCGCGTCCGCTTATAACCCAGGAAGTAATGAATGGTTAAGATTGACAAGGGAAGATTGAAAATTATGTACCTACCGTAATTCTTGATCTTCTCTTGTATCTTCACCATTCATTACTGCTTGGGTAGTGCCAGAGGCGCGCACCCGCTACGGGAGAAATTTTTTTTTTTCCAGAGCCGGCTCCAACGGCGCCACCCCTGAGAGCGACACGCTGCGTCATGCACGAGGGGCGGCCATTAGGTGCCACAGACTCCTCATCCATCTCAGTTCTGGAAGCCGAAGAGGCAAAAACAAAGGGTAAGGAAAAAAGGAGAGCGAGGCAAGAGAGCCGAGGGATAGAAAAAGGAAAAGATATAAACTGAAAAACGAATAAGCCGGTAGAGAACAGACAGAGGAGAGAGAATTCCTACCCTAAGGGACCGCAGGGCCTCCCTTCTGGGGCGGCTCCAAAGGAGGAACAGATAGAGAGAAAGAGAAAAGGAGAACTCTGGCTGGAAGCTGCAATACTGAACATAGGATTTGCAAGAAAGCGAGTTGTGCTCACAACAGAGGGAGGTGAACCTTACAATTATCTTTGGTTTGTAGCAGATATTCTGCAGGTGGAGGCTACTTCTAACTGAAAGGTGAAATAAGGAACTTAGAATTATCAGGAAAAGACAGTCTTTCAAGCAACAGAGGGAGGTGGATCTAGCTTTACTTTTGTTCCAATTCTTAAGATTTTCAGTGCATGAAGAGTTTATTAAAGCACAGCTGACTTATTTTGGGGCTGACTGCTTTCAGAGCACAAACCACCAGGCTGTTTTGGGGCTGGGGAGGTTTACCTGTGACTGACTTGGATGTCTGGATTTTTCTCTGTTTGATTAGCAGGGTATTTTCTCTGTCAAATTGTTGTGTAGGGCATCTTGCTGACAGGAAGGCACTCATGGCAGAGGTAGGTCAGAGCTTTTAGCTGATTGTTTTGTGAGGGCACAGTTTAGGCCCAACCCTTCCCACCCTCACCCCACCCACCCCTGGAAATAGTTCCTTTATACCTGGGTTCTGACATCATTTCTCAGAGTGCAAGGTATATCACTGTCACATCCTCTCTAGCACACTGCACTGACAATATAAGCATACACATTGTATAGTATATATATTTCTATATAACAAACCAATCACACACAAAAAAAAAAAAAAAAGTAGATAAACGTGGGGAGTAGTGCAATGTAATGGCTGTGGGGCAGCAGTCTTCCGGGAGTCTTTGTGGAGGCTGAGATGCTGCCCTATTTGCAGACAACTCTCTGCCCTGAGGGAGGAAGTTGCCCGTCTTCAGGCCACACTGGACAGTAGTAAGGGAACCTTCCCCCAGGCCACATTGGACGGTAGGAAGGGAACCTCCCCCATCCAGGGAGCACCAGAGCCACCACCACTACCTCAGGGGTTGCGAAGAAAGCACAGCAGTTGGACCACAGTGGGCTCAGGGAGGGTGAGGATGGTGGAACAGAGGCACACCCAGTCAGTTGTTACACTCCACAATCCATACACCATTCTGGGGGAGCATAGCTCCCCTATGGATGCACCCGCATAGGAGACTAAGGAGGCTGAGGACAATTGTCACAAGGGAGGCCCACAGGAAGGAGGCAGAGGACACCACAAGGAAAGGAAGCAGCTCCTGGTGGGGGACTCAATTATTAGGGGGATAGATCTGGGGGAAGCAGGGAAAACTGAAGTAAGGTGCCTGCCTGGTGCCATGGCTTGGAGGGACAGGAAGTGCATCCTCAGGATCACGAGAACAGCTGCACGGGAGTTCGAGTTGGACGCCATTGTCCACCTAGGACAAATGACTTGGCTCATCATGAGATTAGAGCAGTGCAGAAGGACTTTGTAGAATTGGGGCGGGCTAAGACAAGTAGCACACACAGTATCCTTCTCAGAGGTGCTGCCTGTCAATGGCATGAGTGAGGCGAGGGTACTTTGCACCATGCAGTTTAATGAATGGTTGAAAAAATGGTGTGAGCACAGGGTTTGGCTTCATTGGGGACTGGGGTTCCACCTGGAGGGACACCAGCCTATACTGGCAGGATGGTCTGCATCTGTCCAGGAAGGAACAAGTCTTTTGAGCAATCGGTTTAAATGCTCATTGGCAAGCTTTTAAAACTAGTCAAGGGGAGGCACTGATAAGCAGCAGGAAAATCCCAGCCTCCCTACAAAAACAGGGTACTAAATGAGAAAAGACCGAGGTAGAAAGGTAGTGGGGGATGCTGCAACAGAAGGTAGAGCCATCAAAAATGGAGAGCAATGAGTACCAATGCCCGTAGTCTGAGTAACAAGCTTCCTGAAATAGTGGCCTTGATGGAGGAGGAACATCTGGATATCGTGGCAGTCACAGAAACATGGTACACACAAAACCATGACTGGGATTTAAACATACCAGGATACACTATCTACAGGAGGGACAGGGAGGGTAAAAGAGGAGGAGGAGTAGCTCTTACATAAGGAACGAATCAAAGCAACAGAACAAAAGGGTAAACAGGAGGAGAAGAAGCACTGTGGGTAAATTTGGAGACTGGCAATGGCACCACAATCCGAACAGGGTGTAGATACAGACCTTCTTCTCAGGGGAGGAAATGGACAAGGAAATGATAGAAAGTATACTTAGAATGGCAAAAAAGGGAGATATTGCTGATGGGTGATCTGAATATGCCAGATGTTAGCTGGAGTGCAGTTGCAGCAGCCACTTCAAGAGGGGTTATTCTAGATGCCTACAGGAGCATGCCTTAGACAACTAGTATTGGAGCCCACCGAGAGGGAGCAACCTTAGACCTGGTTCTCTCAAATGGAGATGAAGAGAGGATCACAGATGTAGAAGTGGGTAGCCATCTGGGAACTAGCGCACCATCGAACAGTATGGTTCACAATAAACACAGCAATAGAGTCAAGCCATACAAAGGCAAAAGTACTGGACTTTAGGAGGGCTGACTTTGCCAAAATGGGTGAGTGCCTAAGGAATGCACTAGCAAATGGGCAGGAAGGAGGGGTGGAAGAACAATGGGGAATAATAAAAACTGCCATCACAGAGGTAACAAGCCTTTGTGTGAAGCAAATAAACAAAATGAAACTATGTAAGAAACCACTATGGTTCTCAAAGGAAGTGGCAGTGAAGGTTCAAGAGAAAAAGAAAGCATTCAGGAAGTACAAGGAATCACAGAAGGAGCAGGACAGAGAACTGTATCAGTTAAAGCAAAAGGAAGCTGGGAAGGCAGTCAGAATAGCAAGGCCCAAACTGAGGAAAGATAGCCAACTCAGTTAAGAAGGGGATAAAACCTTTATAAGTACATCAGGAGCGAAGGAAGACCAAGGGAGGATAGTGAGGCTTAATAAAGGGAGGGAGGGTGGGCAGAGGGTGACTGTGAAAAGGCAGAGATACTAAACAAATATTTTTGCTCAGTATTTACAAAGGAAGAGGGGGAGGTACCTAAAACAAACAGAAGAAACACTCTGGATACAGAAGTTGATACCAGCCCATTTACAGAAGAAAGGGTTCTGAAAGAACTCTTAAAACTGAAGGTGGACAAAGCAATGGGGCCTGATGGGATTCACCCCAGAATTCTAAAAGAACTAAGGGTAGAACTAGTGACACCACTGACTACCCTCTTTAACAAATCATGGGAGGATGGGGTGGTACCCGAGGACTGGAAGAGGGAAGAAGTGATTCCCCTTCACAAAAGTGGGAGCAAAGCAGAAGCAGGAAACTACAGACCTGTTAGTTTAACCTCAGTGGTAGGGAAAATGATGGAATCACTTCTGAAGGAAAGAACTGTAGAGTATCTAGAGGCCAGAGGGGCACAGGACCCAAGGCAGCATGGATTCACAGCGGGAAGGTCATGCCAGACAAATCTGATAGATTTCTTTGACTGGGTGACCAAAGTAGATGATCAGGGAAGGGCTGTGGACATGGCCTACATAGACTTTAGCAAGGCATTTGACACAGTCTCACACAAAAGATTAATATACAAGTTAGCCAGCCTGGGAGTGGGTCCCAAGATGACAGCCTGGGTAAAGAATTGGCTGGAGAATAGGACATAGAGAGTAATAGTAAATGGAGTCCACTCTGAAGAAAGGGGGGTTACTAGTGGGGTACCGCATGGTTCAGTATTAGGACCAATGTCTTTATAGGCGACATTGCAGAGGGACTGGAAGGAAAAGTATGTCTCTCTGCAGATGACACAAAGATCTGCAACAGAGTTGATGCACAAGGTGGGTGGAAAGGATGAGAAGGACTTGGCAAGGTTAGAGGAATGGTCAAATGTATGGCAGCTTAGATTCAATGCTAAGAAGTGCAAGATAATGCACCTGGGAAACAAAAACCCAGGGGAGGAGTACACAATGGTGGGTGAGATACTAACAACAACAAAAATGGAAAGGGACCTGGGGGTAGTCATATCAGATGACCTAAAGGTGGGCAAGCAATGTGAGAGGGCAGCAAGGAGGGCTGGGGATACTGGGATGCATAGGGAGAGGCATCACCAGTAGAAAACAGGAAGTTATTATCCCTCTGTACAGACAGCTGGTGAGACCCCATCTGGAGTACTGCGTGCAGTTCTGGAGACCCAATCTCCGGCAAAGACATAGACAGGATGGAAGCTGTCCAGAGGAGGGCATCAAATGGTGCAGGGTCTGCACCGGAACATATGAAGAGAGACTTAAGGAGCTTAATATGTATAGCCTCGAGGAAAGGAGGGAGAGGGGGGACATGATAGAAACTTTCAAGTACCGCAAGGGAAATCAACAAAGTCCAAGAGGGTAGCATCTTTCAAAAAAAGAGGTGTGCAAGAACAAGGGGGCACAATTTGAAGATAGAGGGGGGCGGCTCAGAGGTAATTTAAGGAAGTATTTTTTCACAGAGAGGGTTGTGGATGCATGGAACGGCCTTCTGGAGGAGGTTGTGGAGTCAAAAACTGGTGGAATTCAAGCATGCATGGGACAGTCATAAGGCAATTCTAGGGGGTTGGGGTAGGAAGAAGTAGGCTGCTGGTTAACTAGGATCTGCAGCTTATCCATTAGGTAGGGAAATGGGCAGACTGGGTGAGCCAAGCGGTCCTTATCTGCTGTCAAATTCTATGTTTCTGAGAAGAAGAAAGGGAAGAAAGCAAGGTATGCTGAGAGGGGAGAAATAAAAATTACATACCTACCGTAATTATGATCTTTCTGTGTATCTTCACCATGCATCACAGATGGGTACTGGCCGGAGATCAGGACCCTGCCGGAGTCTTTTTTTTTTTTTTAAAAGGATAGGCGGAGCTGACGCGAAAGACGAGCGCCACCCGAGGCCGGACGCACTACATGGCACCCGAGGATTAGCCGTTAAGCTGCGGCCGACCCGCCTGCCTACCAGTTCTGAGTCACCGGAGAGGTAAGAGGAAGGGATGGAGGGTGGGACAAGAGAGTCCAAGGACAGAAAAGGAAGAGAAAACTGAACTAAAAGGAGAAATAACGACTGAGAGGACAGCATAGAAGAAGTAAGACTAAGGGATTGGTAGGGGCCCCATCTCTGGAAAAGAAAGAAGGGAGGGAAGGGGAGAGAGAATTTAGGAGAGAGTGAGAGGTAACAGGATCCAGGACCCTTGTCCGTCACCAGACTGTATAGGAACTGCAAGGAGTAGAAAGCTCATTTGCCAGAATTCAAGGCACAGAATAACTGGCAATACCCCAAAAGCAGAGTCGGCTATTCTGGAGAAGGACAGGGCAATAGGGACTCAGTACTCTCTCTGTAAAGATATTTGGTGAAAAAAGGAAATTTTTTTTTTTTTTTTTTAAAGTTAGATGGATAACAGAAGGAGTGCAATCATCAGCTCTCACTCCACAGGAGTGAAGATGTGTAGTAGAGAAGGAGTGCCACTCTAACTGTACCCCTTAGGGAAGAAACTACCCCCCTGTGTGTCCCAACTTTATCCCGCTCAAAAAGAGGGGTAGGCATAGAAGGAGGAGGATCCAGAGACTGAAGCCCTAGGGGATGGCGGGAGGATTAGGATGAATGGGAAGATACAGAAAGATCATACCACGGTAGGTACGTAATTTTTATATCTTATCTGTGTCAATCTTCACCATTCATCACAGATGGGTGAGCACTAAGCCTCAAGGGGTTGATTCATTGCACCCAAGGACAGAGTCCCTAGCCTCAGTGGGTGACACACTATGGGGAACCTTCTGGGCCTGAAGAGGCCCGAGAGTGGGGAGAGCGAGATGGGGTCTCCGGAGGGGAAGGAAGTTGCCCGACAAACGTTGTCCTCGCCTCTACGGAAAAGAGATAGGTTCCTGGTGAGCGGAGCAAATCACACCACGCCGGCCAAGGGTGACAACCGGGAAAGGCGGAGCCACCGATCTCCTGGTGCAGATCGCTGTCCCGACGACCCCTGGTAGCTACCTCATTGGCGCCGAAGATGCCCTTGCTGGTGCCTTCCTACAGCTCAGGCCACGCGCAGAAAGTGCGATGGCTTGCCTGGTTTGCTCGAAGTCAGGCAAAGCAGCTAGAACTGACCTAGCGCTGACCACAAGAACCTGTTGTAGGCTGCATAGTGGGCCTGATGAGCAGAGATGGAGAGAAGCAACCGTGCCGAGTAGAAAGTCCTCCTCCCCCAGAAGTCAAAATCCAAGGAGTCTTGATCTGGGGGCTGGTCACGGTGGAGGGCGCGAAGCCCGTTAGGGGTGTCCAGGTGCATCAATCCGGACTGCGGATGAGGCATAGAACCTGTAGACTCCGGGGGAACGCAATACCTCTGGCTGAGGTCCCTAGGGGCAGGAACTCGGAGAAGGGCCTCTGCCAGAAACGCATGGACGCCTCCCGAAGGGAGCAGGCCTAGGCATCACCACAAGGGTGGCTTGACCGAATCACCAGAAAAGGCGTACACCGATGCTCAGGATTGCTCACAGACAGGGGAGAAAGGTGAAGGTCCTCCATCATCCTCACGAGGAAACGCTGATACTCGGAGATCATGGCAGGAGAGATATGGACAGATGGTTCTCTCCCAGAAGAGGGGATGAGGAGCTGAGGTCACCATGCCCGAGGGCTGTGTTCGGGGAAGGTTGAAAACCTGGCTGTCCATGGCCCTAACGTAGGCAGGGAACCGAGCAGCCACTGCTTGAACTGCTCCCAGGTGAGAGGGCCGCTAGGACCAAGAATGCCTGGGAGCGCTGGAGAATGCGGGCAGAGGGATAGGGGCAGAGCCGAGAGAAGAAGTCGGCTGACCTCTGCCAGGTCTAGGAGTGGACCATGGACACGCGAGAGGTGTCCCTGAAGACTCGCAGCTGACAGCTGTACAACCACATTGGTACTGCCTAGGCTGCCTCAGAAGAATCCCCAGTGAGGCGACCGGGCCGTAGTAGATCCAGAAGGACGGTCCCTGCTCCAAAGAATGGGACCCCCCAAGGAACCGGAAGGGAAGGGCGGAAGTCCGCACTTGGCTTCGCCCAGGGCCGGGTGGACCCCAGAGAAGGGCCAGTGGGCGACCCCACACCCCTCGACCCCTCAGAATCTGAGAGGGTCCTGGTCCCTCGAGAGGGCTAGCTCTGGTAGCTGGCAGTTTGGGCTGCCCCGTGGAGGGAGACAGGGAGCAGCACCTCCCTCCTATAGACTTCCGATGGTCCCAAAGTTGGGCAATCGAGACACTATACGGGAGGGGTACCACCGCCGAGGGGTCAAGGAACCCTCCAAGGCCAGGTTGCATGGCAATGGTGGCACGCATCATAGCCTGCTGGTTAGTACCACTGACCCCAACCTCGGGGAGAACCTGATGCTCCTCAGAAGGGGGCTGGCTGTGACTCGTTGTCGAGACCACCGGCTCGCCCTCCTCTGCAGACAACCCCAAAGGGTGTGACTGCCCGTCCGACTCCGAGCCCGACTCCGACGAGGTAGAGTCTGAGGCCCTAAGCCAAACGGTAGGAGGGTGAGGAAAGGCGACCTTACCAAAAGGCCCAGCAGTCAAAGCAGTGGCCGAGGTGGCACCCGTGCCCTCCACAGCCCCGCAAGCGGGGCTGACAGAAGACGGCAGGGCAGCTCGGGCCAAAGGTCCTGAGCCAGGGCCAGCTGCGGCGCTGTCAAGTCCACTGGCACTGGGGGCGATATCAGGAAAAGAGATGGTGCCGACAGCAGCCCCAGCAACTACCTCGGCGCCGACATCGCCAGGCAGGACCGAAGCGGCGCCGACGGCTCCGAATGCTGACTCGGCGCCGAACACGGCACCGCTAGGCTCCTCAGCGCCGCGAGCAGCACCGAGAGAACCAACGGCGCCAAGGGTGGCACCGACAGATGACTCCAAAGGCCCCATGGCGCCGTGCTCAACCTTGGCGCCGAGGATGGCGCCGAGACGAGACATGGTGAAAGCGGCGCCGAATCCAGGGTCAGGCGCCGCGAGCAGCGCCGGGCGGGTGAATGGTGCTGACAAGGCCACGGCACCGAGAGATGAGTCGGCGCCGACGCCGGTAATGACAGGGCTCACGGCACCGCTAGGGCGGCGCAAGGCCCCAACGGCACGCCACCGGTATGCCGAGGACGGGGCATGACCGGCTCTCCGGACCATGGGAGCGGGTACTGGAGTTACAGGCGCCTCCCGCCCGCCTCCCGGAGGAAGTGGGACGGGCCTCTGCGCCACGGAGGAGCCTCGCCAAGGCTAAGCTACAAGAAGCCGAGGCTCTCCTCCTCCTCGGTCCATATAGAACCGGAGGGACCCGGAGGAAAGGCCGAGAGCGCCGGTTTGGCCTGGACGAGGCGAACCCTACCCCGAAAAGTCGGCGGAGTCGCCTCTACTTTAAACGCTGCCATTCGAGGACGCGCGGTCCATGGAGAAGCAGGCGCCGCATCTAATCCATGTCGTGAAGCGGCCAAAGACACGCGAGACACCGGTCATGCTGGTCGGTAACGGAGTACTTGCGGCCGCACGGCACCGACGCATGGGGCCGCCTACTTAGAAGGTTTTTGCCCTCGACCGCCGACATGACCCACGGAAAAAAACACCAAAACAGACTCGACGTCGCTATACTTTAAAATAAATGGAAAGATCTTACCGGCGACGTCGAGTGGAGGCAAAACCCAGAACTAGCAGGAGACCGACGGACTGTCGAATGAACAAACGCGAAAGGCTAAAGGCCTAAAAACTCTTCAAATTTCTTCAGATGGCTTCCCACAAGGCGACCTCGACGGCGGGAGATGAAGAACTGGTAGGCAGGAGGAGTCGACGCAGCCTAACGGCTAATCCTCGAGCGCCACGTAGTACGTCGGCCTCGAGGGCGGTGCCGATGCTGCGTCGGCTCCGCCTATCCTTTTTAAAAAAAAAAAAAAAGGCTCCCGCGGGGTCCTGATCTCCGGCCAGTACCCATCTGTGATGAATGGTGAAGACTGACACAGATAAGATCACTGCCCATAGATACATTGGTTGAGAGGCTTATAAGCTCGGAACCAAAAACAAGGGAGCAAGAATCCCTCCTGATAGGACTGAGAGAAGGTTCAACTGAACCACCTGTACAGATTGGACACAAGGGGCAGATTCTCTAACCTCCCATCATGCCAACCCCCACCACTCTAGCTGAGAGCTCACAGACTGCCCGGGCAGAAAATCTGTTCCGGAAAGAGAGCACCCAACTAGGAAGGGGATTAAGCCCCTTTAGCACGATGTTACTGTAAGTGCTAACACAGAAGTGTATGGGGAGGGGTTAAGCCCTATAGAAGGCAGCTTTGTATGAAAGGATAGAGTGGGAACTTAATCAGACTCCCTGAAGGCAAGGTAAGAACAACCGCTTAAGGCTAAAGAAGTGCCAGAAGCACCAGCCAGAATGAGCTGACAATAACAACACCTGCCAGGGGTAATCTAAATTTTTGAGGCCGAGCCAAAGGGACAGTCTCTTAAGCTGTGAACTGAGCAACGTGGTTAAGGTGCCCAGAGGTCACCCCCTAGGGACAGTCAGAAAGAGTTCCCTCAGAATAGGTGAAAAAGACCCTACTCGGTCCTCTTTACCTTGAGGAAAAAAGATCCATTCAAGAAGACCAGAAAACAGAATTTTTTTTTTTTTTTGGCAGGGAGAGGAATGAGATGGGAGGGGGAGGTGATACAGTAGGAGGCCACTGAGGGGAAGGTGGGCGGGTATCAGTAATGAATGGTGAAGATACATGAGAAGATCAAGAATTACGGTAGGTACGTAATTTTCATATCTTCCCTTGTCAATCTTCACCATTCATTACTGCTTGGTGAGTATCAGCCTCCCCAAAGGGGATAAGAAACCCTGAGGGAGCAAGACCCCCAGCCTCCTGTTGGTGAGAAACAGAAGGGGAAGACCCTGGGCTAAATGAGAGACAGAAGCCTATGGGGGAGAAGAGCTAGGAGGTGTCACCTGAGGACGAGGAGACGGAGGAAGCCCCTGCAGAAGTCTCCTAGCTCTGGAGGAAAAATGAAAATTACCTACCTACCGTAATTCTTGATCTTCTTGGACGAGTCTCCACCACTCATTCACACTATTGGGATCTGCGCCGGAAGCACTAGGACCCATCTGGAGCAAACTTTTTGCTGGAGGGTCGGCGCCAGAGATGGGGCCGCGAGGAACGGCGCCGCGAGCCCTAGCTCGTGCGGTAACGACTATCTCAGCCGACCTCCAACCACCCCTACCTTTTACCAAGGAGGTGCAGCGTAATTCAACTAGAAGGGTAGCTCTAACCTAAAAACCGGACATAAGATAGTCCGGGCAACCCGTAAGAAGGGTCAATAGAAAAAATTACTCACCTTAGTAATTGCTTTTTCTCATGGAGTCTTGCTGTATTAGGACTATAGCAGTCAGCCTCAGCCTCTGAACTGCCCGGAGAGGAAAGGGTTAACTCCAGAGAAGTCTGAGTTCCACAGCTGAGGGCGCTGTTCAAAGTTTCATCTGTGCAGTTTGAAGTCAAACTGCCAGATTCTTTACGGCTAAACTAATATAGCAAGTCTGTGTGGAAAACCCTACACTAGCCATTGGCTACCTACCAGTAGTAGAACTACAAAACACACAACAATCACAGAATAGCAACAAAATTATTAAATATTGTTAGCATTACTGAAAAGAAGCATTAACAGACCCCTCTTCCCAAAAAGACTCAAGTCCAGGAGGGGCCACCTACCACTCACAAACAACAGAATTACCTAGTTCCCTAAACCCAATAAGCAAGAAAAAGGCATGACACAGTGCTTGCACTAATTTGCCAACCCCATACCCAAGGAGGAGTTCTGAGCGGGTAGGAGGGAGGGTTGTCTACACAGCAAGACTCCATGAGAAGAAAAGCAATTACTAAGGTGAGTAATTTTCTTCAAACACCATGAAGTCTTGCTGTAATTAGGACTATAGCAGATTACACAGCAGTACCTCCATGGAGGAGGGTCAGAACCTACTTGGGAAATAGGCTCTGAAGCACAGCTGTGCTAAAACGGCATCCCTCCTGGACTGAACATCCAAGGAGTAATGTTTGGTAAAGGTGTGAACTGTTTTCCAGGTAGCAGCTGACAGATCTCCAAATGGGAATATCTCTAGCAGCCGCTAGGAGATGCAGCTGTACCTCTGGTAGAATGAGCCTCAATCCTGAGGGGCTCTTTACCCAGTTTTGGTAACAGAATTGGATACAAGAGACAATCCACCTTGCAATTGTCCTCTTAGTGGCAGGTCTCCCTTGCCGACTTCCCCATAGGTAAGGAAGAGCTGGAGGATTCAAACCTGCGACCCTTGGTGCGCTCCAAATAGTAGCTTAGAGCTCTTTGACGTCCAGACTGTGCAACTCCTCTCCCTGAAGAGGAATGCTCAGTGAAAATACTGGGAGAGACATGGATTGGTTGAGATGAAAACTGAGACCACCTTTGTAAAACCTTCTATTAGTCCTAAGGACTACCTTGTCCCTATGAAAAGAAATGAAATCTTCTTCCACTGACAAGGCTTGCATCTCACTTATACGCCTAGCAGAAGTGATGGCCACTAGAAAACAGTCTTCAAGTCAAAACTTGAGGTCTGTCAAGACAGGGGTTTCAAAGGGGGTTTGCATTAGCTGAGCAATGTAAACATTCAGGTCCCAAGCAGGAGCTGGTTCCTAAAAGGAGGGTTAGTGTGAAGTAACCCTTAAAAAACTTGGAAATTACAGGGTGAGAAGAGATGGAAGAGGTTTACCTGCTGACACATAAGCGGAGAATGCTGCCAGATGAACCCTTAAGGTAGCTGGTTTAAGGCCTAGAGAATTTAAGTGGACCAGATAATCCAATAAAACAGTCAAGTCAGCAGATTCTGGGGAGATTTGCTTCCCAGAGCACCAAATGGAAAAACCTCTTCCACTTAGAATTATAGGTGGCTCTAGTAGAAGGCCTCCTGGCCGCCTTCTGAATATCCAAGACACCTTGAGAGAGGTGTAGATCAGTTGACTCTAGCTCCTCAAGAACCAAGCCTTGAGGTGGAGGGAACTGAGGTTCGATCCACACTTCCCTGTGCACAGGTCAACAGGTCGGGGTCCTGGGCAAGCTCAGGGAGGTGGACAATCAGGGACAGAAGGAGAGGTACCAGGGCTGTCTGGCCCTACTCTGGAGCAATCAGAATCACCTTGCAGGACTGAGTTCTGATCCTCACTAGTACCCTGAAAAGGAGAGGGAAGGGAGGAAGAATAGATATTTCCTCCCAATCCAACTGGAAGGCGCCCAGTGGGACTGATCCCAACACTGGAGGTCTGCAAACAAAACAGAGGAAGTTGGTGGTTGTCTGGGGCTGCTGAAAAGATCTATCTGAGGGTGCCCCATCTGTGAAACACTGACCCCAGCACTAGAGGTTCTAGGGCCTCTTCTGTGGTGGCCCTGAGAAATCCTGCTGAGGGCATCCGCTAGGACATTGTCCTTCCTGGAAGGTGAACTGCTATCAGGGAGGTATTCAAGGAGTAAGCCAGAGACCACAGCTTCATTGCTTCGGTGCACAAGGCAGAAGACCAAGTGCCCCCTTGCTTGTTGATGTACCACATTGTTGTGGTATTGTCTGTCCTGACTTGAACTACCTTGTTCTGGACAGAAGCTGAAAAGGCCTGGAGAGCTAAGAGGACAGCCCTGAGCTCCAGAAGGTTGATGTGGAGCAGAGATTCCTGAGGAGACCACACTCCCTGAGTGGAAAGGTCGCCAAGTGAGCCCCCATCCCAGGAGGAGGCATCTGTGGTAAGTGTGAGGGAGTGAGGAATGGGCAAGAAGGGACCCCTTGAGTTAGAGTTGCTCTGGTCCTGCCACCACTGAAGGGCCAGGATCAGAGACCTTGTCACTGGGACTAATTTGGTGAGGGGTCCTTCTTTGGGACCAAAAGATCTCAGGTGGAATTGATGTCTCTCATCTGGAATCTTGCTCCCTGCACGACAGCTGTGACGCAGCCATGTGTCCTAGGAGTTGCAGGAAGTGCCTTGCTGGCCGAGATACCCGTGATGGCGAAGGAAGATGCCAGGGCAATGAGTCTGTCCACTCCTCGGGAGGGAGATATGCCCTGGCAGACTTTGTGTTCAACTCTGCACCTATGGAAAGTTAGTACCTGAACTGGTTCG
This sequence comes from Neoceratodus forsteri, assembly GCA_016271365.2. Taxonomy (NCBI): domain Eukaryota; kingdom Metazoa; phylum Chordata; order Ceratodontiformes; family Ceratodontidae; genus Neoceratodus; species Neoceratodus forsteri. The sequence continues at coordinate 1,406,426,889 of CM057450.1, forward strand.
AGAACTGACTTTGGAAGATTCAACAGGAATCCCAGAGAGGTGAAAGCTGCTGGGTGACCAACAAGTGAGATTTTACGTGATCTGGAGACTGACCCACTATGAGCCAGTCAGTCCAGGTAGGGAAAACGCCACCCTTGCCTTCTCAGATGAGCCACTATCACAGCCAGACATTTTGTGAAAACCCTTGGGGAGAGGTAAGGTCAAGGGCATTGCTCTGAACTGATAGTGGCCAGAAGGTAGTTCAACCTGAGGTACTTTCTGTGAGAAGGCCTGATCAAGAAATGAAAATAGGGCCCTTGAGGTCCAAGGAAGCTAGCCAGTCTCCTGGTCTCAGGGAGGGCAAAATCATTGCCAGAGTTAACATTTTGAACTTTGGTTCAGAAGATGCTTGTTCAGGAACCTTAAATCTAAGATGGGCCGCCATTCTCCTGTCTTTTGGGGTAAGGAACATCTTGAATAAAGACCCTTGCCCTGATGGCAAGGGAACCTCTCACTGCTTTGCATCCCAGCAGAAAGAAACCTCTGTTTCCAAAGCAAGGGCTTCCAAAGGACTGCGAGGTGGGAAATGTCTGCCCTCATCTTTGGGAACTGTTTGAAACTGAGGACCAGACCTTGGCTTACCACTCCAGAACCCACTTGTCCGGGTTAGGGACAACCAGTTCTGGCTGAAATAAGCCAACCTGCCCCACCGGTACAGGAGATTCGGCCCTGGGCACCCCATCAGGGTGCCTGCTTGGCAGCTGTTTTTGGCTGGGAAGAAGGGGACGGTCTGCCAGAGCCCCGTCTGCCCCTGCCTCTGAAGAAACCCCTCTGAACAAAGGCTGAAGAGGCTTGAGCTTGATAAAAGGGCCTGTGGTAAGGCCTACCCCTACCCCTGGGGCATGCCTTGGGGGAGGGCATGCCTCTCTTAGCTTGGGCACTTTGTAGGTAGTTCTGTATTCATCCATTTTTTCATGTAATTTTCTGTCTGATCACCAAACAGAGAGTTACCTACTACAGGGAAATCCATAGCCTTTTGCCTGAGTGTCTTGGGACAAATTAGTGCATCTGAGCCATGTCAACTCCACGGAGAGCTACAGAAGTGGCCATGACCCTAGAAGAAACATCATTAACATCAACAGCAGTATGAAATTGAACTTTAGAGGCCTCAATGCCATCAGCAGCCACCTGTTCCAACTCACTAGCCAGCTGACCCTGGGCCTGCTTGGCTAACTGCAAAATAGTGTCCCATCTAGACTTCTGATATCCAACAATAAGCCATGTAATTAGCCTGCCTGAGTCCCAAAGAAGCTGCCATATATTGCTTTTTGCCATGGTATCAATCTTCCTGGAATCTTTGTCAGGGATGTGATGCCAGGGAATATTAGCCTTGTCGCAGGCTGCAGCTTGAACAACACCTACATGACTACACTGCTCAGTGAGGAAGTCTGTATCTGGCCTGATAAAGTATACCTTCTTCCATTTTTTGTCTACAGGAGGGACAGAATGAGGATTTTTTAAAATCTTTGTTGTTTGCTTCCTAAATGATTTATGCAAAGGAATAGACAACCTTCTAGACTCTGGAATATCCATCATTTCAACAAAATCAGGCTCCTCTTGCTCATCCACAGCCTCCTCTAAAGGGAGCTGGAGGGTTTCTGCCACCTTTTTATAAAACACAAAATGAGAAGGGGACTCAGACAACAGAGGGGGAGACTCTAAGGGTCTGTCTGGAGAAATGCCCGGTTCAATGGGCACGTCCAGACCTTCCCAGTCACAAATGCACTGATCAAATTCTCCTCCTCCTGTGGTTCATAAACCCTCAATAACATAATCTTGAACCACTGGATCTGGGCGAGCCACCCTCTGCCACTTGTGGAGGGCTCTCAAGTCCCCTGCGACAAAGACTGAAACAATCTGTATGGCTTTTGCTATTTCTGCAACAGTTGAGAACCATCTTAGACCCGAACCTGCTGATTTCTTTGTCTTTTTTGCTGGTGCTGGTTCCTCTGAAAAGCCTTTCTTGCCCGAGGAAGTAATGCCCTGGTCAGAGGGCACTCCTTCTGGTCCAGTGGGTACTGGACCGGGCTGGCCATCCGGGTCAGCGGACTTTTGGCCTCGCTCCCTGAACCGCCCAATCTCTCTCCAGGGTGGCTGCAGGGAAATTTTTACATATCTGGCAATCTGAAAAGGAGGTGGTCAGCCCCAGACAATAAACAAGTGGTGTGTGGGTCAGCCTTAGCAGGCTTCCCCACAAACATCACAGTGTTGAAACCCCGTGGCCCAGTTTCTTTTGGGTTCTCAGACATATGCCAGCCTAACTAAAACTTGCCCTTTCTTTCAGGGCCGTACAGAGCAAGACACCCTTATTGGTTCCTAACTCGGTCGATGGTATTGAAAAACCCTATTAAAAACGAGTTTTTTAGAACCATAAGAACCGGGTACCTCACGCCTAAAATTCATCAAAATAGAGAAACGATCGGTTCAGACTGAACGGATAATTATTCCACACAGACTAAATTTTGCTTTTACTTACGGGTTACCAGATAGAGCTTAGCCGAAACTGCTGTAATTTTGAGACTTTGCCGGGTTTTCTGAACCAAGGAACCGACCTGAACAGCGTAGTGAACCCAGCTGAGGGAGCTGATCTCCGGAGCGACTGTTCAGTGAAGCGGAGTAAGAATCTGGCAGTTTGACTCAAACTGCACAGATAGAGCTTTGAACAGCGCTGCTTGTGGAACTCCAGACTTCTCTGGAGTTAACCTTTCCTCCTCCGGGGCAGTTCAGAGGCTGAGGCTGACTGCTATAGTCCCTAATTGCAGCAAGACTTCATGGTGTTTGAAAGAAATTTCACAGCCAAAGATTTGAGGGAGTGAAGATCAACAAGAAAGGTGAGCTCGGGGATGGAGGGTGGGCGTGGGATGTGAGTGGAGGAGACTCGAGTCAAGAAGATCAAGAAATTACTGTTGAATGCGTAATTTTCATCTTCCTGGACATAAGTCTCACCACTCATTCACACCATTGAGAGTACTGGCTAATAATCCCCAGAGGGGGCGTGCAGGAGAGACCAAGAGCTCACGCTTTCTGGACAGAAGTCCACTGGAGGATGGCTCTGCCAAAGGAAGAATGTCGCCTGGCATGGACATCTAGTGCTAATGTTTACCGAAAGTATGCACTGAGCTCCAGGGTGGTCAGTGATTGCAGATGTCTGCAATGGGGAAGCGCTATGGATTTCGCTAGGGATGCACGACCGCTCTGGTAGAGTGAGCGAAACTCTACCCTCTAACTTAACCTGCGCCATGGAATAGCAGTGACGAAGGCACGCCACTAGCCATGATGAGATGCATCTGATAGCGACAGGTTGACCCAGTCGGGTTTCACTGAAGGAAACGAACAGTTGCTGAGCTTTGTGAAAATCCTTGGTTCTATCTAGATAGAAACGCAAGGCCCTCTTAACATCCAAAGAATGAAAAGAACGTTCCCCTTCATTTTGGAAGTCTGGAAAATAAGAGGGAAGGACCAAAGGTTGGTTTAGATGAAATTCTGACACAGTCTTAGGAAGAAATTTAGGATGAGTACGAAGAACTACTTTGTCCTTGGAACACAGTATACTGGAGGGTCTGTGACCAGGGCATGTATCTCTGAGACCCTGTGGGTTGAGGTAATGGCCACTAGGAAGGCAGTCTTTCAAGTGAGAAATTTTAGCTCACAGGTAGCCAGAGGTTTGAAAGGTTTCCAAGTGAGCACGCCTAGCACAAGATTACGTCCCAGGCTGCCACTGGACGCCTTGTAGGAGGTCTGGTATGCAATCCTTAAGAAACCCTCTTAACCATAGGTAACTGAGCTAGAGTTAGGGAAATAATGGGCTCATGATACGCTGAAATGGCACTAAGATGAACTTTGACTGTAGAGTACTGCAGACTGAATTCAAGAGGTCCAAAAGGTACTCCAAAACCTTATCTGGTGGATAGAGGAAAGGGATCAAAAGAGGCCTTTGCACACCAGAGCTTAAAAACGCTCCACTTGGCTGTGTAAGTTTTTCTAGTGGCTGGCTTCCGCAGCCAGAAGAATATCAAACTCTTCGAGACATTGAACTGGGTTTACTTCACCTCTCAGGAGCCAAGCGTGAAGGTGAAGTGATCTCAGGTTGGGAAGGACCACCGTCCCTGAGTCAAAGGTTCATCTGCAGGGAAGTGGTCTCGGAGGAACTGCCAACATATTGTTGAGCAGTGGAAACTACAGCTGCCGAGGCCAAAAGGGAGCAATGAGAATCATTTTGTCTCCCTGAGATTCGAACTTGAGGAGTACCCTCTGAATTAGAGGAAGAGGCGAAGGCGTAAAGAAAGCGCTTTGTCCACCGCAGCCTGAACGCATCCTGACAGAAAATGCCAGGCCCTGGATTTCTGGAGCAGAAGAGCGGCAGTTTTATGCTGAGTGGGGATGCAAAAGGTCCAGGTCTGGAGTTCCCACTCTTCGAATAGTGACTGAACTATGGTTGAGTCGAGACCACCGTGAGGGTCTGTCTGTGTTCTGTTGAGACGGTCTGCCAGTTTGTTCTGAACACCTGGTAGATACACTTGAATTAGAGCCTCGCCTCAAGCACTATTCTACATACCCTCATTGCTTCTCTGCATAAGGGGTAAGAGTGAGCCCCGCCTGCTTGTTGATGTAATACATCACCGCTTTGTTGTCCATTTGAAGGAGAATGTTCTTGTGACACAGAATGTCCTTCAAAGCTCGGACCACATAAAGGATGGCTCTCAGTTCTAGGACGTTTATGTGGAGCTGGGACTCGACTTGAGTCCACGCACCTTGAGTGTGGAGAGCCTGACAGTGAGCTCCCCACCCCATTAGGGATGCGTCCGTGGTAATGGAGATCTGATGGTCCAGAGAAGCAAAGGATACCTTCCAGGAGATTGCTCTCTTGAGACCACCAGGTGAGTGACCTCCTAAAGGTTCTGTCACCTGATGAGATAGGACTGTGGTGAGTGGTTGGGGACCACTGAGTACTGAGCATCCACTGGTGGTTCTCATGCAGACGTGTTAGGGTACAGTGAACACTGAGGATGCCATGAGGCTTGGCATCTGTTGCATCGAGAGAGCTGTGACTGAGCTGTTTTCCTCGATGTGACTGGCCATCTGAAGGATATCGCTCCTCCTGTCTTCTGGAAGAAAAGCCTCGGACAGGAGGTGTCAGAAGAGTCCCTATAAAAGGGGAGCCTGGGAGCTGCAGTTAGCATTCTTGAGGTTGCGCAGCACTCCCATGGACGTAAGGAAGCGCGAGGCCGTCTCCACGGCGTCCAGAGTCCCTTGCCTGGAAGAACTTGCTAGAAGCCAATCGTCCAGATAAGGAAACACCTGAATTCCGACCTTTCTGAGGTGCGCCGCGAGAACTGCACAACATTTTGTAAAAACTCGCGGCGCCGAGGATAGCCCAAAGGGCAGGACTCTGAACTGATAGTGCTGTCCCAGAGCCACAAACCTCAGGAATTTGTGATGCTCGGTGAACAGGAATGTGCTGGTAGCTGCTCTGCATATCTAGGGAGGCTAATCAGTCGTAGCTGGTGGAGCAGAGGTAACAGGGTTCCCAGAGAATTCATTTTGAATTCTCCTTGGGGAGAAATTTGTTTAGCTTGAGATCTAGAATGGGCCGTCCTGCCGACTTCTTTGGAACTAGAAAGTAATGGGAGTAGAACCTCGTGTTTTGTTGGTGCAGTGGCACCACTTCTACTGCCCTGTTGTTCAGAAGGCCCCAACTCGGGCGGCGGAAGGTCTGACTGAAGTGTTGACAGCCTGGGCTGTCGTTTGGGGGGACGATCCGGAGGGGTCTCCACAAGATTGAGTGAATACCCCTCACGAATTATCCGAAGGACCCATTTGTCTGAGGTTATGGACTTCCACTGGTTGTAGAAGTGTATAGGACGACCTCCCACTGGGAGAGGAAAAGTCCACCTCGGCAGCTGAGATGGAACCAGGGCCGCACTATAAGGTAGCGCTTGGCCGGGCCCTTGGCGCTTGTTGCGCCTTTCTTTGAGGTTGGGCAGGTTGGTTCTTATGGAAACTTCCTCTGCCTCGAAAGGACTGGCGATTATGAAACTGTCGTTTACTGGCATGCCCCCGAGAGGGGGCAGGAGGGGGCCGAGCCAACTTAATGGCTGACCTAGTCTTTTGTGTAGCTTCGAGCTTGCGCTACCTGAGGACCAAAAAGATATGCACCGCCAAGCGGGCAATGCCATCACCTGCTGCTGCTGTCATTCGTAGTTCCAGTGCGAGCCAGGAATGACGCCTGGTGCAATACCAGCAGCCGCTGAACGGGAAGCAGTGTCAAAAGCATCCATGGCTGCTTTAACCTGCTGGTTATTAGATTCAATACCTCTGGTAATGGTTTGAAGAAGCTCTGGCTTTGAATCCGACTCCGGTAGGGCTTCAACCATCTGTTTAATAGAATGCCACAGGATATACTCATACTGAGAAAAGTAGCCTTGGTAACTGGCAATACGCATATTTAGAGTAGAAGCAGCAAAGACTCTCTTACCTAAGGTGTCTATCTTACGAGATTCTTTGTTAATAGGTCGAGCTGTAGTAGCTTGAGGAAGAAAGGAAAATTACGTACCTACCGTAATTCTTGATCTTCGGGACTAGCCCCACCACTCATTCACACTAGTGGGATTAGCCGAGGCACTAGGACCCATCGGGTCCCTCTTTTGCTGGAGGGTCGGCGTAAGAGACGGGCGCCGAGACGAGCACGAGGCAGCAGCGGCTCGAGTGGTAATGACTCTCTGGCACAACCCTCCAACCGCCTCAGTACCTTTTTACCAAGGAGGTGCAGCGCAACTAACGAAAGAGTAAACCCAACATTAAAAAATGGACATAAGATAGTCCAGACGACCCGTGTAAGAAGGGTCAGCAAAGAAGTCCTCACGGCCCAAAGATTTGAGGGAGTGAAGACCAACACAGCGTGAGCTCGGGGGGAGGGATGGAATGAGTGGTGGAGACTCGTCCAAGAAGATCGGAATTACGTAGGTATGAATTTTCCCATCTTCCTGGACATAAGTCTCCACCACTCATTCACACTCAGTGGGAGAGTACCAAGCTGATAATCCCCAAAAGGGCGGCAGGAGAGCCAGAGCTCACGCGCTCAAGATAGAAGCCCATTAAGGATAGTTCTGCCGATCGCATGTCGCCTGGCATGAACATCCAGTGCATAGTGCTTAACGAAGGTATGCACTGAGCTCCAGGTGGCGGGTTGCATATATCTGCACTGGAACATTGCGATTCCGCTTAGGGATGTCAGACAGCCTCTAGTAGAGTGAGCGCACACTCTACCTTCTAATTTAACTTGAGCCATGGAATAGCAATGTCGAAGGCATGCCACTAACCATGATGAGATGTATCTGATAGCTACAGGTTGACCCAGCCGGTGTCGCTGAAAGAAACAAACAGTTGCTGAGTTTATGAACATCCTTGGTTCTATCTAAATAGAACCGCAAGGCTCTCTTAACATCCAAGGAATGAAGAGCCTCGCTCTCTTCATTTTGGAAATTAGCAAAGTAAGCGGAAGTACCAGAGGTTGGTTTAGATGGAATTCTGACACAACCTTGGGAAGAAATTTAGGATGAGTACTGAGAACTACCTTGTCTTTATGGAATACAGTATACGGAGGGTCCGTGAATCAGGGCATGTATCTCAGAGACCCCAGTGGCTGAGGTAATGGCCACTCAGGAAGGCAGTCTTCCAGGTAAGAAATTTTAGCTCACAGGTAGCTAAGGGTTCGAAAGGCTTCCGAGTGAGCATGTCCAGCACCAGGTTAATGTCCCAGGCTGCAACTGGACGCTAACAGGGGGTCTGGTATGAAGAATCCTCTTAAGAAATCTCTTCACTATAGGTAACTGAGCCAGAGTTAAGGAAGAAACCGCTCATGGAACGCTGAGATGGCACTAAGGTGAACTTTAACTGTGGAGTACTGAAGACCAAGTTTGATAGGTCCAAAAGATACTCCAGAACCTTGCCAGGAGGACAGGAAAGGGATTCCAAGAGGACTTTGACATTCAGAGAGAAAACGTTCCATTTGGAAGTGTACGCTTGGTGGCTGGCTTCCGAGCAGCCAGAAGGATGTCTGAGACTCACGAGACGTTGAACCGCATTCACTTCTATCTCTTCAGGAGCCAAGCATGAAGGTGAAGTGATTTCAGGTTGGGATGGACCAACGAACCCTGAGTCAAAAGACTGATTTGTAAGGGAAGTGGTCTCGAGAGGCTGCCAACATACTGTTGAGTAGAGGAAACCAGAGTTGCCGAGGCCAGGAAGGAGCAATGAGAATCATCTTGGTCCCCTGAGACTCGAACTTGAGGAGTGCTCTCTGGATTAGAGGAAGCGGTGGAAAGGCGAAAGAAAGCGCTTTGTCCACCGCAGCCTGAACGATCCTGATAGAAAATGCCAGGCCCTGGATTTCTGGAGCAGAAGAGAGGCAGTTTTGATGCTGAGTGGGATGCAAAAGGTCCAGGTCTGGAGTCCCCACTCTTTGAACAGGGACCGAGCTACGGCTGGATCGAGAGACCACTGTGAGGGTCTGCATCCGCTCTGCTGAGGTGATCTCAGGTCGCTTTGTATACCTGGCAGATAAACCGCTGAATCAGAGACTTGTGCTCAAGCACCACTCCCACACCCTCATTGCTTCCTGCAAAGGGATAAGAATGAGCACCGCCTTGCTTGTTGATGTAATACATCACCGCTTTGTTGTCCGCTTGAAGAAGAATGTTCTTGTGACAAAGGACATCCTTCAGAGCTCGGATCGCTAGAGGACCGCCTCATCTCCAGGACATTATGTGAGATGAGTTTCAACTGAGTCCATACACCTTGAGTGTGGAGGAGAGACAGTGAGCTCCCCATCCCATTAGCGGCGCGCCTGTGGTGATGGAGATCTGATGATCCGGGGAGCAAAGGGGAATCCTTCCAGGAGATTGTTTCTTGAGACCACCAGGTGAGAGACCTTCAAGGGGCTCCGCCACCTTGATGGGATAAGACTGGGGTGAGAGGTCGGGACCACTGAGTGGAGAGCATCCATTGGGTGGTTCCTTGTGCAGTCGGGCCAGAGGTACAGTGAAGACCGAGGACGCCATGAGACCCAACATGCTGCATCGAGAGAGCTGTAACGATTGGTTCTCCCTGATGTAACGGGCCATCCGGAGGATGTCGAGTCTTGTCCTCTGGAAGGAAAGCCTTCATGGAAGAGGTGTCTAGAAGGCCCCTATGAAAAGGAGCCTGGGAGGTTGCAGTTTAGATTTTTCAGATTCAGCAGAACTCCCATGGACGTGAGAAGACGGAAGTCGCTTGCACGGCTTCCAAAGTCCCTTGGCCGGAAGGGCTTGCTAGAAGCCAATCGTCCAGGTAGGGAAACACTGAGTCCGACTTTCCTGAGATGCGCAGCGAGAACTGCACAACACTTTGTAAAACTTGCTGGCGCCGAGGATAGCCCAAAGGGCAGGACTCGAACTGATAATGCTGACCCAAAGCTACAAACCTGAGGAACTTATGTGGGTCGGGTGGACGGGATATGCTGGAAGCATCCTGCATATCCAGAGAGGCCAGCCAGTCATGCTGATGCAGCAAGGTAACAGGTACCTAGGGAAATCATTTTGAATTTCTCCTGGGGAGGAATTTGTTTAACTTTCTGAGGTCTAGAATGGGGCGATCCCCAGATTTCTTTTGAACCAGAAAGTAATGGGAGTAGAACCCTGGGTTTCAGAGATGCGGGGCACCAGTTCTATTGCCCTGTTGTTGAGAAGGCCCTGATCTCCTGCGGTGAGGAGGTCTGGATTGAGAGGCCGACAAACCAGGCTGTCGCCTGGGAGGACAATTCGGGGTTTCAAGAAATTGAGAGAATAACCTTCGCTAATTATCCGAAGGACCCATTTGTCCGGGTTATGGACTTCCACTGGTTGTAGAAGACATCAGACCACCTCCCACCTGAGGAGAAAGTTCCACCCGGGCAGAGTGGATGGAACTTGGGCCAACGACTCATAGGTGGCGCTGGGCTTTAGGCCCCCGCGCTTCTGCCGCGCTTCTTTTGAGGTTGGGCAGGTTGGCTTTATGGAAGCTTCCTGCCTCTGCCTCGAAGGACTGAATCACTATGAAACTGACGCCTGTTCACATGCCCCGAGAGGGGCAGGCGGAGGTCTGGCCAATTTAATGGCCGATCTAGTCTTCTGAGTGGCCTCTAAGGCTTGCTCCACCTGAGGGCCAAAAAGAAAGGAGCCATCAAAAGGCAGCGCCATCACCTGCTGCTGAGCATCATTCGTGAAGCCAGAAGTACGCAGCCAGGAATGGCGCCGAGTACAAATCCCCGCGGTGCTGGAGCTAAGCAGTGTCGAAAGTCTCATGGCGGCTTTGACCTGTTGGTTATTGACTCAATACTCTAATAACGGTCAGAAGAAGCTCGACTTGGAGTCCGAATCTGGAAGAGCTTCAACCATTCTTTTCATAGAGTGCCACAGGATATACTCATACTGAGAAAATAGCCTTGATAACTGGCAACACGATACTTAGAGTGGAGGCAGCAAAGACTCTCTACCTAATGTATCAATCTTACGAGACTCTTTGTTAATAGGTCGAGCTGTAGTAGTTTGAGGAAGAACGACCTTGTCATTCTCTGCCAGGACTACAATAGATCCGCAAAGGCTTGGGATGCCAAAATGGGACGATCCTTGGGAGCTGAATACTTTATTAATGGATTTAGCCACTGAGGGAATAAGAGCAGGATTATTCCATACCATTTGAGACAGCGCCTCAAGGAAGGCTGGATCGGAGGAGTCAAACCGAGGGATCCAAGCATGAAGATACTGGAGTCTTAATATCTTCCCAGGATCGATGTCTGTAGTCTGGAGAGAAAGAGTGATCCCAGGTTCTTCAACAGAGACTTAAAGGACAGGTCCTCACCACAGGCTCTGTAGCAAAGAAAGATCCTGTTTCTCCACTTCATCACCCAAATCAAGGTCTGGGTCAGGCTCAACATCATCTCCTGATGGTCCAGGAAGGACTGTTTGGACAGGAAAGGAGTGAAAATTAGGAGAGGAGGAAATAGTAGAAAGACAAGGAGAGTCCCCGAGGGCCCCCGGCGCCGAGACGGCAAAACGGGCTGAAGACGGCACCGAGGAGGCGCATGGCGCCGAAGAGGCACGCGCCCGCAGCGCCTGCGGCGCCGCGGCCGACGACGTTAAAACGGCGCTGCGCACGACGCCACCCATGACGCATAGACGACGTGACACGGGCGCCGCGATTTACGCTGCACACGGCGCCACCATGTCCGACGGCACCGCCGGCGGTGCCGCGAGACCGCACGACGACGCCAACGGCGCCGCAAGACCCAGCAGCACCGAAAATGGCACCGACAAGCCTACAGACCCTGCAGAAGGCGCCGGAAAAGCCCCAGGAACCTGGAAAGCTAGAGAGGAAAAAAACCAGGAGATAAGGGCATCGGTGTGGCCCCCTGCGCCGCAGCCATGTGAGGGGGGGAGACACCTAAGCACGGAGTCGCTGGCACTGAAGAAGGCGCCGCGCGACTAGGAAGGTCCAACCGACCTACCTGATCGCCGGAGGAGCCCGAGGGCTCCGCGGTAACCGAGCCAGGCAGAAGAACCAACCTCCGAGCCCATAGCTCCATAAGAGCGGCCCACTGATGAAACTGCTCATCTGGAGCCCTACCTATAGGCGGGGAGGGGCTCCGATGTCGAGGACGACGATTATCGGAAGCTGGCGACTCAAGAAGGAGACCGCAACTAGCAACGATAACCGACCAGTCGACGCGACAGACATACCAGAGGGTGACCTCGAGTGATGCCCTTCTTTTTCACCTGTGGGCGAAGAAGAGCTCGAGGCCGAACGGTGCCGAGAATGCGACCGTTTATTTTTATGCCGGCGGGGGGACCACCCATCCCCCCGGGCATCGGACTGACCGTAGTCGGAACCCCGCTGAGGAGAAGGAGGCTGACCGGACCCAGCCCGGCTGACTGAACAGCTTTCTTACGAAGTCTCCCTACCGTCACCTGACCTGCTCATGGTCGACTCCGTCCAGTAGGCCGAGACTTCTTCAAGTAAGTTAAACTTAAAATATTGAGAAAAATTTTACGAAAATAGAATAAAATTAGCGTTATTCACTATCGTGATAATGTTACAAAAAACAAACTGAAAACTATGCTTAGTTTGAAGTTTGACTCCGACAGGCGAGCCGACGTCACTGAAGCGACTCGACGGGCGGAAAAAGGAACTGAGGCGGTTGAGGGTCGCCGAGATAGTCATTACCGCTCGAGCCGCTGCTCGCGCACTGTGTCTCGCGGCGCGCTCTCTCACCGACCCTCCAGCAAAAGTTTGCCTCGATGGTCCTAGTGCTCCGGCGCTAATCCCACTAGTGTGAATGAGTGGTGGAGACTTATGTCCAGGAAGATTGACCTTTTTCTCTGCCAGGACTACAATAGGATCCGCAAAGGCTTGAGATGCCAAAATGGGACGATCCTTGGGGGCTAAATATTTCCTATCAATGGATTTAGCCACCGAAGGGGTAAGAGCAGGATTATTCCAAACCATTTGAGACAGTGTCTCAAATGAAGGCTGAATCGGAGGAGTCAAATCCGTAGGGATCTCCGAGGCATGAAGATATTGGAGTCTCAACAATTTCCCACGGTCGATGTCTGTAGTCTGGAGAGAAAGTGTGGAACTCAGATTTTTCAACAGAGACTTAAAGGATAGGTCCTCGACCACAGGCTCTGTAGCAGTAATAGATCCTGCTTCGTCCACTTCATCACCCAACCGAAGGTCTGGGTCAGGCTCAACGTCATCTCCTGACAGTCCAGGAGGGACTGTATGGACAGGAAAGGAATGAAATTCAGAAGAGGAGGAAGAAGGAAACAAGTGAAAAGAGGAGTCCCGAGAGCCGCCGGCGCCAAGGAGGTGCACGGCACTGAGAACGACGCCATGAGGCCACGCGGCACTGAAAACGGCGCAGAGAAGCCGCACGGTGCAGAGGACGGTGCTGAGAAGCCGCATGGCACCAAGGATGGCGCCGAGTAGCCGCTCGGCGCCGTGCAGCATCGACGCCGAGGATGGCACCGAGAGGCCAAACAACGCAGAGGGCGCCGAAAACACTCACAGACTCCGAAAAACAGGTTTTGAAGGAAGAAGAGCAGGAGATAAGGGCATCGGTGTGGCCCCCTGCGCTGCACCCATGTGAGGGGGGGAACACCTAAGCGCGGAGCAGACGGCACCGAAGAAGGTGCCATGCGACCAGGAAGGTCCAACCGCCCTACCTGGTTGCCCAGAGAGCCCGAAGGCCCACGAGCGACCGAGCCAGGTAGCCGAACCAACCTCCGAGCCCATTGCTCCATAAGAGCAGCCCACTGATGAAACTGCTCATATGAAGACCTACCTGCGGGCGGGGTAGGACTCCGACGTCGAAGCCATCGGCTACCAGGAACAGAGGTTGGCGACTCCGAAGGAGGAGACAGGCAACTAGCCCCGATAACCGAGCTGCTACGCCGCGAGACATACAGAGGCGACCTCGAGTGATGCCTTCTTTTTTAGACCTGCGGGCCAAGAAGAGCTCGAGGCGAACGGTGCGGAGTGTGACCGCTTATTTTTTGCTTCGGGGACCGCCCATCCCCCCGGGCATTGAACTGACCGTTGTCAGACCCTCCCTCCGGAGAAGGCGGTGGACCGGACCCAGCCCCACTGACTGAACAGCTTTCATACGAAGTCTCCCTACCGTCACCTGACCTGCTCATGGTCGACTCCGTCAAGGTAGGCTGAGACTTCTTTATTGTATTTATTTTAAAAATAAGAATAAATTTAAGCGATACTGTATCGAGATAATACTACAAAATAATAAAAACTGAAAACTATGCTGCTAATTTGAAGTTTGACTCCCGACAGGCGAGCAACGTCATCACTGAAGTGCACTCGATGGCAGGAAAAAAGGAACTGAGGCGGTTGGAGGGTCGACGCCGAGATAGTAGTTACCGCACGAGCTGGGGCTCGTGGCGCCGTTCCTCATGGTGCCATCTCTGGCGCCGACCCTCCAGCAAAAAGTTTGCTCCCGATGGGTCCTAGTGCCTCCGGCGAAGATCCCAATAGTGTGAATGAGTGGTGGAGACTTGTGTCCAGGAAGATGAGACGGGTCCCCCAGAAAGCGGAGCGAATCACCCTACGCCGGGCCAGGGGTGACAACCTTGATAGACGAAGCCATGCCGTCCGTCTAATACAGATCGCTGTCCCTGGAAGCCACTTCATTGGTGTCATAAGATGCCCTTGCTTGGTGTATTGCCAGCTCCAGGCCTATAGCAGAGAGGGCAATAGCTTGTCTGGTTTGCTCCGTATCAGGCATTGATGCTAAGATTTGGGAAAGCATCGACCACAAATGCCTACCGCAGGCAGCATGGTGGGCCTGATGAGATGCAATGCAAGACATCGCACGAGAGGAAGAAAACACTCTTCACCCCCACTGGTCAAATTGTAGAGAATCTGAGTCCGGTGGATGGTCGTGCGCCAGGCAGCGGCGCCCGGGAGTCTCTAGGTATGCCAATCCCGAGAGTGGGTTGGAGAGAGTACCTAGAGATTCTGATGGGGCACAATACCTACGCTGGCAGTCTGCCGGGGCTGGAGAAAGGGCGGCTGGCGACTGCCAGGAATGGATAGATGCCTCCTGGAAGGGAATAGGCCAGGATAGTACCACCAAATGCTGGGCACTGAATTCGCTAAGGAATTCATGCGTCTCCCGTTCAGTATTGTCTTGCCTAATATAGGAAATCTGAAGATCCTTCACCATCCTCGAAAGGAACTGCTGATATTCAGTGAAATCAGCATCGGAGGAGAGATGAGCAGTGGGTTCCTCTCCCTCAGAGGAGGGAGACGAGGATGATGGAGAGCTTGAGTGTCCAGAGGACTCCTGCGGCGGTGGGGATGGGCAAAAAACCCGCTCATTCATGTTTTTAACATATGAGGGGAAGGCCCCGAGAACCTCTGAACGTCTCCCAGGATAACGGGCCCGTGGGACCGACATGGCCTGGGAGAGCGGGGGGTGGCTGCAGAGGAATGGGAGAAGGGCACCTACGGCGAGGCAACTGTCCTCTGCTGGGGCTCTGGAATCAGGGAACGGAGCCCGAGCTGGCGGGATCCCGGACAACAGACCAGGTCGCAAAATGGAACCCTGGGGATGCGAAGCCTGGAAGAGCCTAGAAGGGGATCCTCCCCTGGGACTGCATGGATCCAGAAGGGCAGCCCACAGCAACGCCACTAGAGGGGTCCCTGGGGTCCAAGAGGGAAAGACGAGGCCCAGCACTTACGGCTCCGACCCGCACCCCGAGGGTGGTAGGTAGAGACCCGGATGCCTGAACCCTGTCCCCGACCCCTCGGACTCCGAGAATGCCCTCCTCCTCGACCCCAGCGCACCCCCACCCCGAGGGGTGCAGCAGCACCAGGTCGGCAGCTGCCACGACCCCCTCAGGAGGGAGAGCCCCTCCCTCCACTCCCGCTCCATCGCCCCCAGGGACCCCAGACCACCCCCAGCCTGGGGGCCTCAGGGGAGGACGGCAGTGGGGACAGAGGAATAGGCGTGTTGGCCGCCTAGCACCTCGGGCCACCGGAGACCCTGACTCCAAAGAGTCAGGGTGCCAGGACAGGTCCACGTCTGAGTCATCGTCCTCTGAGGAGGAAGAGATCAGCTGGACCACAATACTGGCAACCACAGGGGTCTCCAGTGAAATGGTGCCGCGGATGCCGCCGGTGCCGGAGGCGGCGCCAGACGACCTGGAAACCCCGCAACACCTAGGCCCAGCCCCGAGTCCCCAACGGCGCTGACCAAACCCACGGCACTACCCTCGGCGCCAGGACCCCACTCGGCACTGTCAGAAGAGCCAACCGGGCTGGCAGCGCCGAGAGCCAACATGGCACCACCAATGGCACCGTCTTGATCACCGGCACTGCTGGAAGGTGGCGTTGAGGGTCCACCGATGCCGGGCCCAGCAGACGTGGGCCTCGACACTGGGGGAGCCTGCACCTCCGAGGAGGTGACTGCCGAGGCGCTGTCCCCACTGCGGCCCCGGGAGGGACCTCGGCATTCCTCCAACACCGCAAAAGAAGCTTCCTCTTCGGCAAGAGAAGATGAGGAAGCCTCCTCCTCTACAGACCATATAGGCCTGAGAGGGAACCCGGAGGAAGGGCCTACAGACCTTACCTGGGAATCCCTAGAGCGGCGCCGTCCCCCGAAAGTCCGCTGGGCCTTGCCGATCTTAAACGCGTTGACTTCTAGGACGTGACGGTCCATCGAGAAACAGGCGTCGCACGTATCCATATCATGGTTGGGTCCCAGGCAACAAAGACAAACATCATGCCGGTCCGTGGCCGAGGAAAATGCACTACAGCCACAGGAGCACCCGGCGCATAGAGTGCGGCTGTATACGACTTATTTGCCCTGAACCTGACAGGATGCGAAAAATTTAGACTAAAACAGCAAAAGCTCTCGCGCCATCGAATAAAGTTATAAAAAGAACCTTCTTACTAGTGACGGCTGAAAAGCAGGAGAAGGAGTCTAGAATTCTATGAGCGCTGAAGGCCTAACTGTATCTAACCACTTGCTGGGTGCAGCCTCGTGGCGGGAGAAACAGACCTGAGATGGAGGAGGAGTTCGCGGCACCAAACGGCTGCCCTGCGCATGACGAAAAGGCCGCTTTGGGGTGGCGCCATTGGAGCCGCTCAAAAAATAAAAATCTCCCATAGCGGGTGCACGCCTCCGCCACTACCCAAGAAGTAATGAATGGTGAAGACTGACAAGGGAAGATCGTAAGTTGTAACAGGATAAGAACTTCTGCCCAAGGGAGCTAAGAGAACCTGGCAAGACAAGCAAGGTCTCGAGTCTAAAAATCAAACAAGTTGACAAGCAAGAACTCCTGGCAGAGAACGACTATCCTCAATGGATTCACTGTAGGGAATGAACAACCACGACGGAGTCCAGGGGCCAAGGTATGTCCTCTCCCCTAGCCAAAGGAAAGAGGAGAGGAGGAACTTCTAAGGAAGAACCCCCACCCAAAAGAAATATAATGGGCTAGTCCCAAAGGACAAGGGGGGGGAGGAAGAAGGGGCTCCAATTCCAGCCCCCCCCACCCATAAGAAGGGGTGGAAGATGCAAGTTGAAGAGGATAAGCCCTCCCCCCAAGCAACCAACTGCAAGAGGCAGTCCCCATGTGCCTAAAGGTTCCCCCAGGGTAAGGAGGGAGGCACACAGAGGGAGGGGGACCCAGAGACTGAAGCCCCAGGGTGAAGGAGGGCAGGATTTAGTGATGAATGGTGAAGATACATAGAAAGATCAAGAATTATGGTAGGTAAAATAATTTTCGTATCTTATCTGTCTCAGTCTTCACCATCCATTGCTATTTGGGTAAGTACCGAGCCCACTTAAGGGGGCCCAATAGAGCCCTAAGGGTCTAAGCCCCTTAGCCCCCAGTGGGGGGGATACACTAAGTGGGAGAAATTCTACGGACCTGGCGAGGCCCGAGAATGGGGAGAGTGAGACGGGGAACCCCCTGGAGGGGGAAGGAAGGAGCCCCGATAATCGCAGTCTCATCCTGCGGGAGAAAAGGTGGGTTCTCTGACAGGAGGAGGAAATCACCCTAAGTGGGGCCACAGGTGACAACTGGGAAAGACGAAGCCATGCTGTCCGCCTAATGCAGATCACTGTCCCTGTGACTCTGGAAGCCACCTCGCTGGTGTCATAGGATGCCCTCCCTTGGTGCCTTCCTAGCTCCAGGCCCTGAGCACAGAATGCAATGGCCTGTCTGGTTACCTTCGAATCAAGTAGAGAGGCCACGAGCTGACCTAGCCTGGACCAAAAGAACCTGTCGTAGGATGCATAGTGGGCCTGATGAGCTGTGATGGATAACAAGATCCGTGCTGAGTAGAAAACCCTCCTACTCAAGAAATCAAAATTCAAATAGTCCAAATCTGGGGGCCAGTCACGGTAAGGGGTGCGAAGCCCAGAAGGAGTGTCCAACTGCATCAAACCAGAAAGAGGGAGAGGCATGCGACCTTGAGGCTCCAGGGGAGCACAATACCTCTGGCAAAGTTCCCTTGGGGCTGGAACACCGGAGAAGGGATGTCACCAGAGCTGCAGTGACGCTTTCCAAAAGCCGACAGGCCAGGCGGAAACCACCAGGTTGGCCGCACTGAAGTCACCTAGGAAGGCACACGCTACATGCTCAGTATTGCTTTCCGAGCCAGGGGTGATCTGGAGATTGTCCATCATTCTCATGAGGAAGCGCTGATAAGAAGCAAGATCAGCTGCAGCGGAGATGTGGACAGAGGATTCCTCCCCCTCATCTAAGGGGGAAGAGGAAACGGACGAGTCCAGAGTATCAGGGGCTGGCTGCTCAGGGGGAGGGCGGAACACCCACTCGGCCATTGACTAATGTAAGTGGGGAAAGTGAGCAGCCGATCCCCTGAACTGCTCCCAGGTCAAAGGTCCCTTAGGACCGGCAATACAGGGGTGGGGTGGGGGATGGAGACAGAGGAATAGGGGCCAAATCCTTCAAGGAAGAGGAACGTTCTTTGCCCAGGCAAGAGGGCCTATCGGCTGCTCTCAACAGGGAAGAAGACCCGGAAAGCCCAGCAGCCAACAGCTGATCAACCCTTCTGGAACTGGCTAGACCATGCCCTGAGAAAGAATCCCCCTTGTGAGGCGACTGGGACTGTGACAGTCTAGAAGGATGGTCTCTGGCCTCCAAAGAAGAGGTCCCTCTCGTGGAGAGCGAAGAGGAAGGGTGAGGATCCGCACTGTGGCTCCTCCCCAAACCCGGATGGGTCCCAGGGAGAGGCCGCCATACCAAACTCAGGTCCCTCGACCCTTCGGACTCCGAAAGAGCCCTCTACCTCATAACCACCAGCCTAGGCAGCTGGCAACTCTGAGTGGATTCCGAGGAAACCACCCAGAGTGCAGCACCCTTCCCTCTCATGGGTGCTCCGGGCTGTCCCAAAGTCGGACTGTCAAGGCACACCAAAGAAGGGGGTGTCCTAGCTGGCTGGTTATTGCCACTGACCCCAGAGTCCGGAAGAGTTGCCCGCCCCTCACAGGAAGGCCGAGTGGGGGCCACAGAAGTGACCACCGAGGGATCAGAAGACTCCGAGAAGTCTGGAAGCCAGTCTGGATCGGACCCAGAATCCCCCTCTGAGGAGGTGGAAACAGAGGCCCGATGCCAGACCACCCTCCGACTCCTGCCTATTCCTGGGCCACGAAAGGTGCCAACCTCAGCCATGGCACTGCGGTCGGCACTCCCCCCAGCACTGCGAACAGCACCTGAGTCGGAGGCGGCGCCAACCACGGTACTGAAGCAGAGTCGGCACCAGGCCGTGCCGCTGCCACCTCCTGGTGCCGCGAATGGTGCCAGAGACGGCAGACGGCGGCGCCTAACTCCTCCCTGGCACCGCCAACATCGCTAGAGGCAGAAAAGGAAAATTACGTACCTACCGTAATTCTTGATCTTCTTGGACGAGTCTCCACCACTCATTCACACTAGTGGATTGGCGCCGGAGGCACTAAGACCCATCGAGAACAAACTTTTTGCTGGAGGGTCGGTCGAGAGCGGCGCCATGAGACACGGCGCCAGCGCAGCGGTCGAGCGTAATGACCATCTCGGCGACGACCCTCCAACCGCCTCAGTACCTTTTTTACCAAGGAGGTGCAGATAACAATCTAAAAGGGTAAACCTAACATTAAAAACGGACATAAGATAGTCCGTATGACCCGTGTAAGAAGGTCAGCAAAGAAGTCCTCACGCCTAAAGATTTGAGGAGTGAAGACCAATACAGCGGTGAGCTCGGGGGATGGAGGGTGGGCGTGTGAATGAGTGGTGGAGACTTCGTCAAGAGATCAAGAATTACGGTAGTACGTACATTTTCTATCTTCCTGGACATAAGTCTCCACCACTCATTCACACTAGTGGGAGAGTACCTGTTGATAATCCCCAAAAGGGCGGCAGGAAAGCCAGAGCTCACGCTGCTAAGATAGAAGCCCATTAAGGATAGTTCTGCCGATGCGGAATGCCGCCTGGCATGAACATCCAGTGCATAGTGCTTAACGGTATGCACTGAGCTCCAGGTGCGCGTTGCATATATCTGCAATTGGAACATTGCGATTTCCGCTAGGGATGCGCGACCGCCTAGTAGAGTGAGCGACACTCTACCTTCTAATTTGACTTGAGCCATGGAATAGCAATGACGGCATGCCACTAACCATGAAGAGATACATCTAATAGCGACAGGTTGACCCAGCCGGGTGTCGCTGGAAAGAAACGAACAGTTGCTGAGTCTTCATAACATCCTTGGTTCTATCTAAATAGAACCGCAAGGCTCTCTTAACATCCAAGGAATGAAGAGCCTGCCCTTCATTTTGGAAATTAGCGGCGTAAGCGGGAGTACCAGAGGTTGGTTCAGATGGAATTCTGACACAACCTTGGGAAGAAATTTAGGATGAGTAATGGAGAACTACCTTGTCCTTATGGAATACAGTATACGGAGGGTCCGAGAACCAGTGCATGTATCTCAGAGACCTCATGGCTGAGGTAATGGCCACCAGGAAGGCAGTCTTCCAGGTAAGAAATTTTAGCTCACAGGTAGCTAAGGGTTCGAAAGGCTTCCGAGTGAGCATGTCCAGCACCAGGTTAATGTCCCAGGCTGCAACTGGACGCTAACAGGGGTCTGGTATGGAGAATCCCTTAAGAAATCTCTTCACTATAGGTAACTGAGCCAGAGTTAAGGAAGAAACCGCTCATGGAACGCTGAGATGGCACTAAGGTGAACTTTAACTGTGGAGTATTGAAGACCTAAGTTTGATAGGTCCAAAAGATACTCCAGAACCTTGCCAGGAGGACAGGAAAAGGGATTCCAAGAGGATTTTGCACACCAGAGAGAAAAACGTTTCCATTTGGAAGCGTACGTTTTTCGGGTGGCTGGCTTCCGAGCAGCCAGAAGGATGTCTGAGACTCTACGAGAGACGTTGAACCGATTCACTTCTATCTCTTCAGGAGCCAAGCATGAAGGTGGAGTGATTTCAGGTTGGGATGGACCAACGAACCCTGAGTCAGAAGACTGATTTGCAAAGGAAGTGGTCTCGAGAGGCTGCCAACATACTGTTGAGTAGAGGAAACCATAGTTGCCGAGGCCAGGAAGGAGCAATGAGAATCATCTTGGTCCCCTGAGACTCGAACTTGAGGAGTACTCTCTGGATTAGAGGAAGTGGTGGAAAGGCGTAAAGAAAGCGTTTTGTCCACCGCAGCCTGAACGCATCCTGACAGAAAATGCCAGGCCCTGGATTTCTGGAGCAGAAGAGAGGCAGTTTTGCGTTGAGTGGGGATGCAAAAAGGTCCAGGTCTGGAGTCCCCCACTCTTTGAACAGGGACCGAGCTACGGCTGGATCGAGAGACCACTCGTGAGGGTCTGCCTCCGTTCTGCTGAGGTGATCTGCTAGGTCGTTTTGTATACCTGGCAGATAAACCGCTTGAATCAGAGACTTGTGCTCCAAGCACCACTCCCACACCCTCATTGCCTCCTGCAAAGGGATAAGAATGAGCACCGCCTTGTTGTTGATGTAATACATCACTGCTTTGTTGTCCGTTTGAAGGAGAATGTTCTTGTGACAAAGGACATCCTTCAGAGCTCGGATTGCATAGAGGACCGCTCTCATCTCCAGGACATTTATGTGGAGATGAGTTTCGAACTGAGTCCATACACCTTGAGTGTGGAGGGAGAGACAGTGAGCTCCCCATCCCATTAGCGATGCATCTGTGGTGATGGAGATCTGATGATCCGGGGAGCAAAGGAATCCTTCCAGGAGATTGCTCTCTTGAGACCACCAGGTGAGAGACCTCAAGGGCTCCGTCACCTTGATGGGATAAGACTGGGGTGAGAGGTCGGGGACCACTGAGTGGAGAGCATCCACTGGGTGGTTCTCATGTGCAGTCGGGCCAGAGGACAGTGAAGACCGAGGACGCCATGAGACCCAACATGCGTTGCATCGAGAGAGCTGTAACCCATTGGTTCTCCTGATGTAACGGGCCACACGGGGATGTCGAGTCTTCTGTCCTCTGGAAGGAAAGCCTCTCGCTGAAGAGGTGTCTAGAAGCGCCCCTATGAAAAGGAGCCTCTGGGAGGGTTGCAGTTGAGATTTTTCAAATTCAGCAGAACTCCCATGGACGTGAGAAGACGAAGTCGCTTGCACGGCTTCCAAAGTCCCTTTGGCCGGAAGGGCTTGAAGAAGCCAATCGTCCAGGTGGGAAACACTCGAGTCCGACTTTTCCTGAGATGCGCCACGAGAACTGCACAACACTTTGTAAAACTCATAGCGCCGAGGATAGCCCAAAGGGCAGGACTCTGAACTGATAATGCTGACCCAAAGCTACAAACCTGAGGAATTTGGTGTGGGTCGGTGGACGGGATATGCTGGTAAGCATCCTGCATATCCAGAGAGGCCAGCCAGTCGTGTTGATGCAGCAAGGGTAACAGGGTACCTAGGGAAATCATCTTGAATTTCTCCCTGGGAGGAATTTGTTTAACTTTCTGAGGTCTAGAATGGGCAATCCCCAGATTTCTTTGGAACCAGAAAGTAATGGGAGGAACCCTGTGTTTCGAGATGCGGGGGCACCAGTTCTATTGCCCTGTTGTTCAGAAGGCCCTGGATCTCCGCGGTGAGGAGATCTGACTGAGAGGCCGACAACCTGGGTTGTCGTATGGGAGGACAACTGGGGTTCCAAGAAATTGAGAGAGTAACCCTCGCGAATTATCCGAAGAACCCATTTGTCTGAGGTTATGGACTTCCACTGGTTGTAGAAGTACATCAGACGACCTCCCACCGGAGGAGAAAGTTCCACCTCGGGCAGAGTGGATGGAACTTGGGCCAACGACTCATAAGGTAGCGCTGGGAGCTTTAGGTCCCTGCGCTTTCTGCTGCGTCTTCTTTTGAGGTTGGGCAGGTTGGCTTTTATGGAAGCTTCCCCTGCCTCTGCCTCGAAAGGACTGACGACTATGAAACTGACGTCTGTTCACATGCCCCCGAGAGGGGGCAGGCGGAGGTCTGGCCAACTTAATGGCCGATCTAGTCTTCTGAGTGGCTTCTAAGGCTTGCTCCACCTGAGGGCCAAAAAGAAAGGAGCCATCAAAGGCAGCGCCATCACCTGCTGAGCATCATTCGTGAAGCCAGAAGCACGCAGCCAGGAATGGCGCCAGTACAAATCGCTGGCTGCTGAGCGAGAAGCAGTGTCGAAAGCATCCATGGCGGTTTTGACCTGTTGGTTATTGGACTCAATACCTCTAATAACGGTCAGAAGAAGCTCTGACTTGGAATCCGAATCTGGAAGAGCTTCAACCATTCTTTTCATAGAGTGCCACAGATATACTCATACTGAGAAAAATAGCCTTGATAACTGGCACACGCATACTTAGAGTGGAGGCAGCAAAGACTCTCTTACCTAATGTATCAATCTTACGAGACTCTTTGTTAATAGGTCGAGCTGTAGTAGTTTGAGGAAGAACGACCTTGTCATTCTCTGCCAGGACTACAATAGGATCCGCAAAGGCTTGGGATGCCAAAATGGGACGATCCTTGGGAGCTGAATACTTCTTATCAATGGATCTAGCCACTGAGGGAATAAGAGCAGGGTTATTCCATACCATTTGAGACAGCGTCTCGAAGGAAGGCTGAATCGGAGGAGTCAAACTGTAGGGATCTCCGGCATGAAGATACTGGAGTCTTAATATCTTCCCAGGATCGATGTCTGTAGTCTGAGAGAAAGAGTGGATCCCAGGTTCTTCAACAGAGACTTAAAGGACAGGTCCTCACCACAGGCTCTGTAGCAAAGAAAGATCCTGTTTCTCCACTTCATCACCCAACCGAAGGTCTGGGTCAGGCTCAAGATCATCTCCTGATGGTCCAGAAAGGACTGTTTGGACAGGAAAGGAGGAAAATTAGAGAGGAGGAAATGGCAGAAAACAAGGAGAGTCCCTGGGCTGCCGCGCCGAGACGCAAAACGGGCTGAAGACGGCATCGAGGAGGCGACGGGCGTCAAGAGGCACGCTGCCTCGCGAACGCTTCGCG
Organism: Neoceratodus forsteri; assembly: GCA_016271365.2. NCBI lineage: Eukaryota > Metazoa > Chordata > Ceratodontiformes > Ceratodontidae > Neoceratodus > Neoceratodus forsteri. Next base: position 1,406,450,989 of record CM057450.1, read on the forward strand.
GCGCCATGGATGACGCACAAGACGGGCGCGCTAACGGCGCCACGGACGACGCCATGGACGACGCCGCTAACGGCATCGCAGACGGACGCCAACGGCGCCCGCCCGACCAACGGTTACCACCGCGCGCCACGAGATAACGCTGGCGCTACCAACGCGCCGAGACCACGCTGCGCCGCTTAACGGCGCCGAAGCTCCGGGCGTTCCGGAACGCGCGCCGCACGGCCACAGACCCTGCAGAAGGCGCCGGAAAAGCCCGGAACCTGGAAAACAAGAGAAGGAAAATACCAGGAGATAAGGGCATCGGTGAGGCCCTCGCGCCGCAGCCATGTGAGGGGGAAACACCTAAGCACGGAGTCGCTAGCACCGAAGAAGGCGCCGCGCGACTAGGAAGGTCCAACCGCCCTACCTGATCGCCGGAGGAGCCCGAGGGCTCCGAGGTAACCGAGCCAGGCAGAAGAACCAACCTCCGAGCCCATCGCTCCATAAGAGCGGCCCACTGATGAAACTGCTCATCTGGAGCCCTACCTATAGGCGGGGAAGGGCTCCGATGTCGAGGACGACGATTATCGGAAGCTGGCGACTCCGAAGAAGGAGACCGGCAACTAGCAACGATAACCGACCGTCGACGCGCAGACATACCAGAGGGCGACCTCGAGTGATGCCTTCTCTTTTTTGACCTGTGGGCCGAAGAAGAGCTCGAGGTCGAACGGGCGCCGAGAATGCGACTGCTTATTTTATGCCGGCGGGGACCGCTCATCCCCGGCATCGGACTGACCGTAGTCGGAACCCCGCTGAGGAGAAGGAGGCTGACCGACCCAGCCCGCTGACTGAACAGCTTTCTCCAAGTCTCCCTACCGTCACCTGACCTGCTCATGGTCGACTCGGCCCAGTAGGCCGAGACTTCTTCAAGTAAGTTAAATTTAAATATTAGAAAAATTTTACGTAAAATAGAATAAAACTAAGCGATACTACTATCGTGATAATGTTACAAAAACAAACTGAAAACTATCGCTAGTTTGAAGTTTGACTCCGACAGGCTAAGCGACGCCGTCACTGAAGCGCACCGGACGGCGGAAAAGGAACTGAGGCGGTTGGAGGTCGTCGCGAGACGTGTCATTACCGCCGAGCCGCTGCGTCGCGCGCCGTGTCTCGCGGGCGCCTGCCTCTCGCACCGACCCTCCAGCAAAAAGTTTGCTCCCGATGGGTCTTAGTGCCTCCGGCGCCAATCCCACTAGTGTGAATGAGTGGTGGAGACTTATGTCCAGGAAGATCGGTGCCGCTCCCCTCCTTGCTGCTGGAAACGGCACTGTCCCCTGCCTAGGTGCCGCTAATAGTACAGAGACCAGAAACAGCTCCAGAAACAAGATATATACCTCCCATGGCGCCGCTCCCATCTTCGGCACCATACAGCGGAAATGGCACTGAGAGATGGCCCGGCACTGTACAGGCCCCTGACCTCGTGAACGACACCGAGACCCGAAACAGCGCCAAGGCCGGTGCTGGCCCGCGGGTCCCAGGACACAACTCTTGAGGAGCTCCTGCGCCTCCGAAGGGCGACTGCCGGGGGTGCTCTCCCACCCACCCCCTGAAAGGGGTGGACTGGGCCTCCTGCACTGCGGAAGATGCCCCTGCCGTGGCAAGGCTAGAAGAGGCGGAAACCCTCTCCTCTGCGGTCCGTACAGAACTGGAAGGGGACCCAGAGGAAGGGTCAAGTGTCTGTGCCTTGGCCTTATGACTGTGCACCCGTCCCCTGAAAGTCGGCGGGGTGTGCCCTACTTTCAATGCATGCAACTCAATGACCTGGCGGTCCATGGAGAAGCAGGCGTCACAGTTATACATGTCGTGGGATGAGCCAAGACAGGAGAGACACCAATCATGCTGGTCCGTGACGGAGTACTGATGGCCACAGGAGCACAGACACGTAAGAGGCTGCCCAGCCATAAATTACTTTTTGCCCCCCCGAACTAGACATGATCTACTTGTAAAAATAACGAATAAACAATACCCGATGTCGCTGAATAAAATAATAAAAGAAACAATCTTACCAGCAATCAGTGGCATCTAGCAGTGGTGAACAGAACCGAAGAGTACTCCCCCTCCCCCCCGACAAGCAAGGGCCGAACAAAACTAGGCCGTGGGTGTATGTTGCAGAAGAATTTCACGAAGCTCTACATGAGGTCCAACCTCTACAGCAGACGACGAAGAACTGGTGAGGGGGTGGTGCTGGCGAAAGTTGACAGCCAACCCACAAACGTCACGTCGTATGTCGGCCTCGAGGGCAGCGCTGTCACTGGGTCAGATCCGCCCGTTCAAAAAAAAAAAAAAAAGGCTCCCACGGGATCCTGACTTCCAGCAGGTACCCAAATAGTGATGAATGGTGAAGACTGACACAGATAAGATCAGAGGCTACAGGCAGACTCCTGGCCCCCATTACCAACGACAGATATGCACACATACCAAAGGGGCGACCTTGAGTGGTATCGTTTCTTCTTCAACTGGTGGGACAAAGAAGAACTCAAGGCTGAGCAGTGCTGGGTTCCAGATGAAGATCGAGAACAGGCCTACTTCTTTTTGTGCTTTTGGGAGGACTGCTCTTCCTCCACAAAGGGGGGTGGAGCAGAGACACCGAAGAAGGAGTGACCCTCATCCTGACCACTCTGCCCCTAGAGAGAATCATCTCCCTATGTGCCCCAAGTCACCCCACTCCTGACTAAACAAAAAGGAGGGGGGGCAAAAGAGGGGGCACAGAGAGGGAGAGGGGCCCAGAGACTGAGGACCCAGGGGATGGAGAGGTTGTGATGAATGGTGAAGATACACAGAAAGATCAGAATTACAGTAGGTACGTAATTTCCATATCTTATCTGTGTCAATCTTCACCATTCATCACCTTTGGATTAGTGCCAAGCTCCCGCGAAGGGGGTCCTAACCCTAAGGGATTAAGTTCCTTAGCTCTCAGTGGGTGACACATTAAGACAGAGAGAACCTTCACGGGTCTGGGAAGGCCCAGGAGTGGGGAGAATGAGACGGGGACACCTCGGAAGGAGTAGGAAATTGCCCTGACAGACGCCGTCTTGCTCTACAGGAGAAAGGATAGGTTCTCTGGTGAGTGGAGCTAATCACTCTACTCCGGGCCAAGGGTGACAACTGGGAGATATGCAGCCATGACGTCTGCCTAGTGCAGATCGCTGTCCCTACGACCCTGGAACCTACCTCGTTGGCACTGTAAGATGCCCTCGTATGGTGCCTTGCTAGCTCCAGGCCACGTGCAGAGAGTGCAATGGCTTGTCTGGTTTCCTCCATGTCAGGCAAAGCAGCTAGGAGCTAACCTAGCCTGGACCACAGGGACATATCATAGGTAGTATAGTGAGCCTGATGTGCTGCAATACAGAGCAATAACTGTGCCGAGTAGAATGTCCCCAGCAGAAATCAAAATCCATAGAATCTTGATTTGGGGCCGGTCACGGTGAGGGGCGCGAAGCCCATCAGGAGAGTCCAGCTGCGTCAATCCTGACTGAGGATGAGGCATGGAACCTGGAAACTCCAGGGGGGGCATAATAAGGCTGGCAGGGATCCCTAGGGGCTGAGACTCTGAAAAAGGGTCTCTGCCAGGAACGCAATGACACTTCCCGAAATGGAGCAGGCCAGGGGGGGCACCACAAGGGTGTCCGCACTGAAATTGCCTAGAACGGCGCACATCAAGTGCTCTGGATTGTGTTAAGTGGGTGGGGTGATGTGCAGGTTCTCCAACATCCTCAGGAGGAATTGCTGATGCTCTGCGAGATCAGCAGCTGGGGAGATGTGAACAGATGAAAAAATTACTCACCTTAGTAATGTTGTTTCTTCTAATGGAGTCTTGCTGTATTCTGACAATAGCAGTGAGTCCCAACCTTTCGAACTGCCCCGGAGATGAAAGAGTTAACTTTCCATGCCAGGCATGGAACGTTGAGCTCGAGCTCAGTTGAGACTCTGTCTGTTGCTGTTTGAACTCAAACCGTCAGATCTTTACGAGCTAAACTCACTGAGTGTCCTGTGTGGAAGCTGTAAACCTACACTAGCCAACTGGCTACTAAACACAATAACAAATTTTTTGGTCCCAAAACAAAGACTCAAGTCAGGAAACCCAAATAATGAAATAAACACAACACCCACTCACCCAAAGAAAGAGGGTGATAACAAAAAAGGTGGGGCACCTCCTGAGTGCCAACACTGCTACTGCCCACCCACATCCCAAAAACAAAGGTTCTGAGAGGGGAAGGCGGGGGGAGGTCAGAATACAGCAAGACTCCATTAAAAGAAACAACATTACTAAGGTGAGTAATTTTTCTTCAAACAACATGAAGTCTTGCTGTATTCTGACAATAGCAGACTACTCAAGCAGTACCTCCATGGAGGAGGGACAGAACCTACTTAGAAAAAGGCTCTGAAGCACAGTTGTGTCAAACCAGCATCACTCCTAGCCTGGATATCCAGGGAGTAATGCTTGGTAAAGTGTGAACTGTTTCCAGGTAGCTGCTTGACATGTCTCTAAGATAGAATATCCCTGGCAGCAGCCAGGGAAGCAGCTGTACCACTGGTAGAGTGAGTCCTCAGGCCTGAGGGTGGAACCTTACCTAGTTTTTCATAGCAAAATTGAATGCAAGAGACAATCCATCTGGCAATGGATCTTTTAGTGGCAGGTTTTCCTTTACCAACCTCACCATAAGTGAGGAACAGTTGGAGGGAGTCAAACTTGTGACCCTTGGTACGTTCTATGTAGTAGCTAAGGGCTCTTTTCACATCTAAACTGTGCAGCCTCCTTTCACCAGAGGAGGAATGGTCAGTGAAGTACACAGGAAGAGAAATAGATTGGTTAAGGTGGAAGTCTGAAACCACCTTAGCAAAAACTTCCTGTTTGTCCTGAGGACCACCTTATCTCTATGGAAAGAGATAAAATCAGGCTCCACTGACAAGGCTTGTAACTCACTTATGCGCCTGGCAGAAGCGATGGCCACCAGGAACACAGTTTTCCAAGTCAAGTACTTAAGCTCTGCTGAGGAAAAGGGCTCAAAAGGGGGTTGCATAAGCTGAGCAATGCAAACGTTAAGGTCCCAAGCAGGGGCAGGGTCCCTGAATGGCGGATTGGTATGAAGCAATCCCTTGAAAAACTTGGAGAACACAGGGTGAGCTGAAAGAGAAGAGGGCTTACCTGCTGAAATGAAAGCAGAGACAGCTGCCAGATGCACCCTTAGTGTAGCTGGTCTAAGTCCCAAGCTATTCAGATGGACCATATAGTCAAGGACTGTGGGCAGATCAGCAGACTCTGGGAAAATATGCTTCCCAGAGCACCATATGGAAATTTTTTTCCACTTGGAATTATAAGTAGTTCTGGTGGAAAGCTTCCTAGAAGTCTTTAGAATATCCATAACTCATTGGGAGAGGTGTAAATCAGCAAACTCTAACTCTTCAAGAGCCAGGCCTTGAGATTGAGAGATTCGGGTACCAAACCCTCCCCTGAGCACAGGTTAACAGGTTGTAATTCCTGGGAAGAGACAGGGGAAGGTGGACTGCTAAGGACAATAGGAGAGGATACCAGGGCTGTCTGGTCCAGTCTGGAGCAATCAGGATCACCTTGCAGGGTTGAGACCTGATTTTGACTAGCACTTTGAACAGGAGAGGGAAGGGGGGGAAAGCATACAGGAACTTCCCTTCCCAACTGAGAACTAAGGCATCCAGAGGGACTGAGCCCAACAGTGGGGGTCTGCAGCAAAAAAGGGGAAGTTGGTGATTGTCTGGGGCTGCAAAAAGATCTATCTGTGGGGTGCTCCATCTGATGAATATCACCTCCAAAACCAGGGGATCCAGTGACCATTCGTGATGGCCCTGAGATATCCTGCTGAGAGCATCTGCCAGGACATTGTCCTTGCCTGGGAGGTGTACTGCTGAGAGGGAAGTGTTCAGGGACTAAGCCAGAGACCACAACTTCATTGCTTTTGTGCACAAGGCCGTAGACCGAGTGCCTCCTTGCTTGTTGATATACCACATTGTGGTGGTATTGTCTGTTCTGATCTGAATAACTTTGTTCTGAACAGACTTGGAAAAGGCTTGAAGTGCTAGAAATACTGCTCTGAGTTCCAACAGACTGATGTGAAGCAGAGATTCCTGAGGGGACCACAACCCTTGGGTGGTCAGGTCTCCCAAGTGGGCCCCCACCCCAAGAGGGAGGCATCTGTAGTAAGGATTAAAGAGTGAGACTGAGTGACAAAGGGAACTCCCTGTCTTAGATTGTTCTGATCCTGCCACCACTGCAAGGCCTGGATCAGTGTTCGAGTCACTGGAATCAGTTTGGTCAGAGGGTCCTTTTTCTGAGACCAAAAGGCTCTCAAGTGGAACTGAATATCCCTCATCTGAAATCTTGCTCCCTGCACCACTGCTGTAGAAGCAGCCATGTGCCCCAGGAGCTGCAGAAAATGCCCTGCTGGATGAGACACCTGTAGGGTGAATGAAGAGGCCAGTGTGATAAGGGTCCTTGCCCTGTCCAGGGGAAGGAAGGCTCTGGCCTTTTCTGTATATAGCTCTGCGCCTATGAAGGTGAGGAGCTGAACAGGCTCTAGAACTGACTTTGAAAGATTCAGAAGGAAACCTAGAGAGGTGAGCAGTTGCTGAGTTATCTGTAGGTGTAACTTGACCTGGTCTGGGGACTGGCCTACTATGAGCCAGTCGTCTAGGTATGGGAAGATGGCAATCTTTTGCCTTCTTAGAGAAGCAACTACTACTGCCAGGCATTTTGTGAACACCCTTGGAGCAGAGGTTAGGCCCAAGGGCATTGCTCTGAATTGGTAATGGCCTGAGGGCAGCTCGAACCTGAGGTACTTTCGATGGGAGCTTCTGATGAGAATATGGAAGTAGGCATCCTTGAGGTCCAGGGAGACTAGCCAGTCCCCTGGCCTTAGAGAGAGTAGAATTATTCCCAGAGTCACCATTTTGAATTTTGGCTTTAAAAGGTGCTTGTTTAAGTATCTGAGATCCAGGATGGGCCGCCATTCTCCTGTCTTTTTGGGGGTAAGGAAGTACCTGGAGTACAATCCTTTGCCTTGGTGTAGGGGTGGAACCCTTTCCACAGCTCTGAGAGCCAGGAGGGAAGAGACCTCTGCCTCTAGGGCAAGTGCCTCTGAGGGATTTGCAGGTGGAAAGGATCTGGTTCTCAGCTTTGGAAATTTTTTGAAGCTTAGAACCAGTCCCTGGCTTACTACTTCCTGGACCCATTTGTCTGATGTTAGAGACTTCCAGTCCTGGACAAAGTAAGCCAGCCTGTCCCCTACAGGTGGTGGAGAACTGGCCCTGGCAATCCCATCAGGTGCCTGCTTGGCAGGGGTTTTAGGCTGACGGGTGGGAGCAGGTCTGCTTGTACCCCTTCTGCCTCTCCCTCTAAAGAACCCCCTCTGAGCATAGGCAGAAGAGGAGGCCTGGGCTTGGTAGAAAGGCCTATGAAAAGGCCTGCCCTGCCCCTGGGATGCTGCCTCTGAGGAGCGGCTTGCCTTTCCTTGGCCTGGGCACTCCTGTAGGTGGTCCTATATTCATCCATTTTCTTCATGTAATTCTCTGTTTGCTCCCCAAACAGAGAATTACCCACATCAAGAAAATCCATGGCCTTAGTCTGGGTATCCTGTGATAGGCTAGTACATCTGAGCCAAGCCATTCTACGAAGTGCCACAGATGTAGCCATGACTCTAGATGAAACATCATTGGAGTCCACTGCAGCATGGAATTGCACCTTGGATGCCTCAATACCATCAGCAGCCACCTGATCCAGCTCCTTGGCAAGCTGGCCAGGGACCTGTTTTGCTAAAGCCATGACAGTGTCCCATCTGGATTTCTGACACCTAGCAGTATAGGCCATATAGTTGGCCTGTCTGAGTCCCAAGGATGCTGCCATGTACTGTTTCTTTGCCATGGCATAAATCCTTCTGGAGTCCTTGTCTGGGGGGTGTGAAGCCAAGGGAATATTTGCCTTATCACAGGCTGCAGCCTGCACTACCCCAACATGGCTGCATTGTTGTGTAAGGAACTCCATATCTGAGCCTGACAGAGTATACCTCTTGTCCATTCTTTTATCCACAGGAGGTATAGTATTAGGAGTCTTTAAAATCTTAAATGTCTGTTTCCCAAAAGATTTGTGTAAGGAATAGACAGCCTCCTAGACTCTGGGATATCCATCATTTCCACATAGTCAGGCTCTTCCTGGTCATCCACAGCTTCTTCCATAGGAAGCTGAAGGGTTTCTGCCACTTTCTTATAAAACATGAAATGGGAGGGACTCAGAAAGCCTTAGGAGGAGACACTTCTGAAGGTCTGTCTGGGAGATGTCCGGGGTCAATGGGCACATCCAGACTTTCAAACCACATTCACTTTCCTCTACTCTCTTCCTCCTCCTCCGGTTCATAATATTCCTCTAAATCATAATCTTGAAGCAGTGGAACCGGCCAAACCGAGCGCCTTCCTGATGGTGCCGGTTCGGTCGGAACCGGGGAAAGCGACTGCACAATTTTTATCACTGTGGCTATTTCCTCAGTGGTTGGAGAAGAAACTTTTGGATCCACACCAGCTGATTTTTCCTTTCTTGTTCTCTTAGCCGGAACCGACTCCTCGGAATCGGCTCTCCTTTTGCCCGAAGAAGTCTCGCCCTGGTCAGAGGGCACTCCTTCTGGTTCGGTTTGAACCGAACCGGGCTGGCCATCCGGTTCAGCGGACTTTTTGGCCTCCCTTTCCCTGAGCCTACCAACTCTCTTCTCTAGGGTAGCTGCAGGAAAATTTTTACAAATCTGGCAATCTGCATTGAGGTGGTCAAACCCCAGACAATAAACACAGGTGGTGTGGGGGTCAGCCTTAGCAAAGACTTCCCCATACACACTGCAGTGTTGAAACCCAGTGGGCCCCCGGTTTTTCTTTTGGGTTTCTCAGACATTGTGCCAGTCCTAACAAAACGTACCCTTTTAATTGCAATCCGCCAGGCAAGACACTCTTATCGGTTCCTGACTGTGTTACAGGTCGTGGAAAAAAACGTAATAAAATCCGGTTTTTTTAGAACCGATAAGAACCGGTAACCACACTCTAAAAGTACAGATAAAGATTTTACAACAACTTGATCGGTTCAAACCGAACCGATGAACCGTTTACAAGTTCCACACAGAACAGAAAAACAATATAACCTATCTAGTACTCACGAATACCACAGAGACTGAACCGACAGGTTACAGTTTAAATTCGGTCGAAAACCGAGAAAAGCGGTACTTTAACCGACAAATTGAACCGAGCAAAGAAGAAATCTCCGGAGCGACTGTTCAGTGAGGCGGAGTAAAGAATCTGATGGTTTGAGTTCAAACAGCAACAGACAAGAGTCTCAACGTTCCATGCCTGGCATGAAAAGTTAACTCTTTCATCTCCTGGGCAGTTCGAAGGTTGAGACTCACTGCTATTGTCAGAATACAGCAAGACTTCATGTTGTTTGAAGGTCCTCTCCCCCAGAAGAGGGGTGTGTGGAGTCAGAGGACCTCAAGAGTTCAGAAGCTGGCTGCTCAGGGGGAGGTTGAAAAACCTTTCTGTCCATAGCCCTAACATATGAGGGAAATTGAACAGCCACCGCTCTGAACTGCTCCCAGGAGAGAGAACCACTAGAACCAAGAATACCTGGGAGCACAGGAGAATTTGGTAGAGGAGAAGGGGCAGAGCAGACAACAGGAATCGGCTGTCCTCTGCCTAGGCCAGGGAGCGCACCAGAAGCCCTAAGGAAATAAGGAGCTTCAGAAAACTCCACAGCCGACAGCTGGTCAACCAAACTAGAACTGCCTAGGCTGCGCCCTGAAGAATCCTCACTGTGAGGTGACTGGGGCCCTGAAAGTCCAGGAGGATGGTCCCCTATCTCCAAAGAATGGGGCAATCTCGAGGAGACTGAAAGGGAAGGGTGGAGATCTGCACTACGACTTCTCACAGAGCCCGGGTGGGCTCCAGAAAAAGGCTGCCGCACGGACTCCATACCCCTCAACCCCTCGGAATCCAAAAGTGCCCTCCTCCTTGAAGGAGCTATCCAGGGAGCAGCACCCTCCCCTCCTGTGGGTGCTCAGATCGGCCTAAAGTTGGGCGATCCAGGCACACCACCTGAGTGGGTACCACTACTGAGGGGTCAGAAAACCCACCGAGACCAGGCTGCAGAGCAATGGTGGCCTGCACCACTACCTGCTGGCAGCACCCCGACCCTGGTCCCAGGAGCAACTGTCCTCTGCTCAGAAGGGGTCTGGTTCTGGCCTGTCAAGGACACTACCAAGGTGTCCACGTGAGCAGCCAACTCCAAAGAGTTTAACTGTCTGTCTGACTCAGGATCCGATTCCCCCTCCGAGGAGGTGGAGACCGAAGCTCTGTGCCAAACGGTGCGTGGACACCCGCTGCAATCCCGACTGAAAGGGGCACCAGACCGAGTAACTGCAGCAGGGTCGGTGTCGAGGCCCTCAGCCGGACTGTGCATGGCGCGGGAAGAAGACAAGGCGCTGACAATGGCAGCAGCATCAGAGTTAGGGGCCTGTCACGGCGCTGTCTTGGCCCAAGGCGCCGCAAGCAGTGCCGAGGCCAGAGATGGCGCCGACCGTGCTCACAGCGCTGAGGTCAGAAACCCCCATGGTGCCGTCCCGACCCATGGCACCACGAGTGGCGCTGAGGCCAAAGACGGCGCTGATGACAGCTCCGACTGTGCCCGAATCCCCCACGGTAGGTAAAACCTAAGCGTAGGACAGAAGTCCTTGAAGGACTGCTAGACCAAAACCTGCTCTTTGCCTCAATGTCACATCCAGGCTATAATGCCTAATAAAGGTGTGCACAATGCTCCAAGTCGCTGCTCCGCAGATAGCCGAGGTGGACACGTTCTTTAAGGCAGCAAAGGAGGCAGCCACCCCCCTTGTGGAATGACCCTTAACCACGCCTGGTAAAGGTTTGATTACAGCTTTCTCTGGTAACAGAACGATAATGTATAAGCCACCTGACAGCGACTGTTTGAAACGGGAGTTCCCAGCACCCTGTGGGCGAAGGAGACAAAAAACTGATCAGATTTTCGGTGGTGTTTGGTCCTGTTCAGGTAGTATCGAAGAGACCTATGCACATATAAAGTGTGCAACAGGGCCTTTCCTCGATTAGAATATCTAGGGAAGTACACTGGTAGATCGATATCCTGATTAAGAGTGAGAGTTGAGACCACCTTAGGCAAAAACTTCGGATTGGTCCGTAAGGATACCCTGTCCTGGTGGAAAACCAAATAAGGTTCTTTGCACATCAGTGCATGAAGCTCCGAAATTCTTCTGGCCGAAGTAATGGCAACTAAAAATGATGTCTTCCATGTATGGAGACGTAGCTCGCAATCCGCAGCTGGTTCAAAGGGTGACAGCGTAAGCTGCTCCAGGACAAAGGGTAAATCCCAAGGTGGAATAGGATCCATAATCGGAGGTCTAAGGTGAACACCTCTCAGGAAGGCCCGCGCCGTGTCCAACTGAGAGATAGGACGTTGGCCTATAGGAGTGTGATAGGCTGAAATGGCACAAAGGTGTACTTTGATCGAGGAGTAGGCCAAGCCTGTCAGAAAAAGAGACAGGAGGTAGTCCAAGACCAACCTTTCTGGGCAATCTAGTGGCGAAAACCCCCCGCGCTTGAGCCCATAGGCAAAATCTGCGCCATTTCATGGCATAAGTAGCATGAGTGGCCGGTTTTCTAGCGGCCGCTAGAATGTCAGCTACCTCTTGCGAGACCCTGTGTCACATAATGGCTCTGTCTCTAGGAGCCAAGCGTCCAGGTTCAGCGAACGAATGTCCGGATGGACCAAGGAGCCCGCCTCCTGAGACAGCAAGTGAGAACTGATTGGCAGAGGCACCGGAGGTTCCTGGGACAGCTGATGTAGTAGAGGGAATCAGATCTGCCTGGGCCAGAACGGCGCGATAATTATCAGCGTCATTTGCTCTCTGCGAAGTTTCAGAAGGACCCTCTGGATCAACGGGAAGGTGGGAAGGCATAGAGGAATCTGCCCTCCCAGGACAGGGACAACACGTCTCACCAGAAAACTCCAGGCCCTGGATCTAGCGAGCAAAAATTGGGCAGTTTTGTGTTGGATGGGGACGCGAAAAGGTCTAACTGTGGTGTACCCCCATCTGCGAAACAGATCCTCTACTACTTCCTGGAGCAGTTCCCACTCATGGACTCTGGCCTGAGAGTGACTCAGGCTGTCTGCGATGACATTGTCCACTCCTAGTACATGAACAGCAATGAGATTTGCGCCGTGTTGTAAAACCCAATCCCATACCCTCATGGCCTCCCCCTTCCTGCAAAGTGGGTAGGAATGGGTGCCTCCTTGTTTGTTGAGGTAATACATCACTGTGGAATTGCCTGTTTGTAACAGAAGAGTACCCGGTAGAATCTCCAACTGGAAAGCCTGCAGGGCGTAAAGAACTGCTCTCATTTCCAGGATATGCTAAGTTTCTCTTCTAACAGGTAAGCCTGAAGTGCCTTCTGACAGCGGATCCTGGTGCAGCTGTTGAACCCTTGGCAAAAGGTGCAGGCCTTGGTGTCGTGGTCCGGGCCTAAGCACCGCACACAGGAAGAATGAGGATCCTTGAAAGGGATCTGTTTTCCGCAGGCACACTTTGAAAGGTGTCTCTCAGATGAAGGAGTTGGAGAGGACATTAGTTTTGTAGAAAACACTTGAAGTTCTAAGTCATCATGCACTAGGTAGAGACAGAGAGGCCGATGCTGGCGAGTCGACGGGGGGAAAAGAACTGGGGATTCTGGGGGCCCGCCTCCTTATGTAGTATGCCTGGCTTCGGGGGCGGAACAGACGTCGGAGGCGGTCCCTGCTGAACACTGCCAGCTAGAAAATTTCCATGGGGTCCTGGTGCTGCCGGCTTCAGTCCTAATGGTGTAACCTGCTGCAAGAGCTGTTTCTCCAAGTAAGATCAGCAAAGGACGGTGACATAGAGCCTCCCACGGCACCATCAGTGCCACAAATGGAGCCGACAGCAGCAAAGGTGCCGAGCGATGGACTGGCGCGATCAGGGCCCACGGCACCACGAATTGCACCGAGGCCCAAGACGGCGCCGACAGACAGCGTCGAGGATTGCACCGACCCAGGTCTTCCGAGCTGAGGGTACGACACCAGGGGAGCCTTCACCCCCGAAGGGGTGATTGCCAAGGTGGTGCCTTCCGCCGTCTCCCAAGGGGAACGGACTGGGCCTCCTGCACCGCGGAATGGTCTTCTGCAACGGTGAGGCTACAAGAAGCAGAAGCCCCCCTCCCCCTCGGTCTGCACAGAACCAGGAGGGGACCCGGAAGAAAGGCAGATAGAACGCGGCTTGGCCCGACGAGTGCATGCCCGTCCCCCGAAAGTCGGCGGAGCTCGTCCAACTTTCCACACACATTGTTCGATGACACAACAGTCCAAGTAGAAGCAGGTGTCGCACGAATCTATGTCGTGTAGCAGGCCAAGACACGCGAGGCAGCAGTCATGTTGGTCGGTGACGGAATACTTACGGCCGCATGGGCACTGACGCATGGGGGGGCCATCCCGTCTTCAAAGTTTTCTTGACCCCCCCCCCCCACCGAGACATGACCTATGGAAAAAGAACACCAAACAAGACCTGATGTCGCAAAATAAAATAAGGAACAGTTTTACCAGGCGAGATCGAGTGGAGCGAAACTGTACCAGCAGGAAACAAACTGAACAGGAGTCGACAACTACGACACAGAGTCGAAGGCTTCTAGAAAAGCAGCAGGCCTCTCAGAAGTTTCTCAGTTACCCACGAGGTGCAACCTCGACGGCAGGAGACGACGAACTGGCGGGAGGGCGGAGTCGACAACACCTAACGGCCAACCAGCGAGCACCACGCAGTGCGTCAGCCTCGAGGGCGGCACCGATCGTGCATAGACTCCATCCATCAAAAAAAAAAAACAAGCTCCCGCAGGGTCGTGACTGGTCAGAACCCAAAGGTGATGACTGATGAAGACTGACACAGATAAGATCAAGAAGTTGTCATCCCTCTGTACAGAAAGTTGGTGGGACCCCATCTGGAGTACTGCATGTAGTTCTGGAGACCCCCCCCCATCTCCGCAAGGACACAGACAGAATGGAGGCTGTCCAGAGGAGGGCAACTAAAATGGTGCAGGGTCTGCACCAGATGACATACGAAGAGAGATTAAAGGAGCTTAATATGTATACCCTCAACGAGAGGAGGGAGAGGGGTGACATGATAGAAACTTTCAAGTACCTCAAGGGAATAAACAAGGTCTAAGAGGGTAGCATCTTTAAGAAAGAGAGATGTACAAGAACAAGAAGGCACAATTTAAAGATAGAGGGGGGACGGCTCAGAAGTAATGTGAGGAAGTATTTTTCACACAGAGGGTTGTGGATACATGGAACAGCCTTCCTGAGGAGGTAGTAGAGTCAAAAAACAGTGGGGGAATTCAAGAATGCATGGGACAGACATAAGGCAATTCTAGTAGGGGGTAGGAGGAAGTTGGCTGTTGGTTAACTAGGATCTACAGCTTATCTATTATGTAGGGAAATGGGCAGACTAGGTGGGCCAAGCGGTCCTTATCTGCCGTCAAATTCTATGTTTCTCTGTTTCTATGACAGGAAGCACCGATAGCTGCAAAGATCAGCCACTGGGGATAGGCAGACAGAGGGTTCCTCTCCCTTGGTGGAGGAAGATGAGGAAGCCAACGAGCCCTGAGATTCAGGGTCAGGCTGCACTGGGGAGTGGTGAAACAACTGCTCACGTATGGCTCTAAGGTAGGCATGGTAAAGTGCAGCCATGGCCTTGAACTGCTCCCATCTAAGAGGCCACGTAGGACCGGAGACACCTGGGAATGGAGGACGAGTTGGCAGAGGCACGGGGGCCAGGCACATCCGAGGAGGACGACGGCCTCTGCCCGGGCAGGAGGACAGAGCAGATAACCCTAAAGGAGGGGGAGACCCGGTGATCCCAGCAGACAAGAGCCGTTCAACTGGACTGGAACGGCTGGAGCTGTGCCCAAAGGAAGATATCCCCCTGCGAGGTGACCGGGGCCATGTGCCTCTCAGAAAAACATCGGTGGAGAAGCGCAGACCCGCACTTTGACTCCTCCCAGAACCTGGCTGGGTTCCCGGGAGGGGCCGCCGCACTGAATCCTGGCCACTCAACCCTTCAGATGCCGAAAAAGTCCTTTTTCTCACCACTAGCTGAGGCAGCTGACACCCCATGGCAGACTCCGGGGAGATAGCCGGAAGTGGAGCGCCCTCCCCAGCCTGGGATGCACCAGCCAGCCCAGAAGTCAGGCTAGCCAGGACAATCACAGAAGGGGGTATGCCCACTGGGGGGAGCTGTTGGGTCCCCGGCTCCGGGTTGCCCTGTGGTGCCCACCTGGGCACTCCAAGGCTGGTCAGTACCACCAACCCCAAAATCAGAGGAATCCGGCCACTCCCCTGGAGGGGGCTGAGTGGGGGCCGAAGCGCTGGACCCTGAGGAATTAGAAGAATCCATGAGCCAATCCAGGTCAGCCTATGTATCCTCGGAGGAGGAGGACAGCAAGGTCCAGACCTAGACAACCCCCCGATCTCTGCCAGTCCCAGGACTGCGAGCAGTGTCGCCGCTGTCCCTGGTGCCGCAAATGGCACTGGAGTCAGAAGCACCAGTGGAACCGCAGATAAGTCCCGCATCACCCATGGCACCACTCCTGTCTCCAGCACTGCAAATGGTGCCATAGTCAAGCCGCCCAGACTCGGTGCCACAAGTGACACTCCAAAGTAAGGGGCAGTGCACTGAGAGACGGTGCCAAATTGCTGGGTCCCAGAGCACGCATAATCGGGGAAGCCTTTGCTTCAGAAGAAGAGATTGCTGAAATAGTGCTTCCCACCCGGCCCCCGAGGGGGACAGAGGCCTCCTGCACCGTGGAAGAAGCCCCCTGCCGCGGTAAGGCTAGTAGTGGCAGAGGCCCCAACCTCCACAGGCTGTATAGGATCGGGAGGGGAACCGGATGAAGGGCCGAGAACTCTGACTTTGGCCTTCCGAGTGTGAGCATGTCCTCCAAAAGTTGGCAGCGCATGTTCGACCATAAACGCGTGCAGTTCCAACATTCGGGGGTCCGCAAAAAAACAGGTGTCGCAGCAACCCATGTCGTGGTTAGGGCCTAACAGGTTAAATACTGGTCATGCTGGTCCATGGTGAGAAAAGTCAGCTGCCGGGACACCGACGCATCAGAGGCCGACCTGCCTTAGATGATTTTTCTTGTTCCCTGAAGGAGACAAGACCGGATGGAACACAAAAAAACTAAACAAAAGCACTTGGCGTTGTCAGGAAAAAAAAAAAACAAGGAAAGATCTTACCGGTAAACCGAGGAATGGAGGCGAGCAGAACTTTTTGTAAAGCAGAGCCGACGGAGTAGGCCGCACTTTTGACACGGACTTCACACTAGGTGCTTCCATGAGGTCCTCACTCAATGGCAGGAGAAGCAGAACTGGAGCTAGGGTGGAGCTTGATGACAGGTAACGGCCAACCCGTAAGCGCCATGTAATACGTCAGCCTCAAGGGTTGTGCTTTCCCTGCGTCAGCTCCACCTCCAAAAAAAAAATAATTTAAAATTAAAAAATTAAAATATTCCCGCGGGATCCTTACCTCCAGCCAGTACCCAACTAGTGATGAATGGTGAAGATTGACACAGATAAGATCAACTTTTGCGATGGATTAACAACATCACAGTGCCACTGTTCATGAGGGGAGGTCCCAAAAAGGCTAATTTGAAAATATGAACAAATTCCAAAAAATGACCATGTTACGGGCGTGCTTTGCGCAGTTTCTAAGCACGCTCATAACTGTCAATTTTTTATATTTTTACTCCTGATTTTCAACAGTGCCATTTTTTCACATCTCATGAACAGCACAGATGTCATTGTTCACATCCTCCCTAAAATGTCTTTTCACACCTGTGGCGCAGAATAGCGCAGTCGCTGTGCTAAACCACATATCGGCAAGTGAACGGAATGACAGTGGCACTCTTCATGAGTTGGGGTCCCAAAAAAGCCAGGTTGAAAATTTGGTTAAACAACTCCAAAAAATGGCTGAGTTATACATCTAGTTGTTTCAAATTTCTATGCATGTGTGTAACTTCTTTTTCAATATTTTCACTCCAAATTTTCAATATAGCCATTTTATCGCACCACCTCATGAATAGTACAGCTGACATTTTTCACATACTGCCCATAATGTGTTCTCGCACCTGTGGCGTGGAAAGCCGTTTTCCCAAAGATTTGAAAATTTTCACCTACACGGTTCATGAGGTGGAGTAAAAAGAAGACTATATTTATTTGCTTTTGTTAACCAGGTAAGCACACTAAACAACCAAGTGCCTATTTTCAGGTGTGACCCAGGCGATTACAAGTTACATTCATGAACAGCAGGTAAACTAAGTAGAGGCTACATTTAAGAGCATCAAGCAACCAGGTCAGTACAAGAAACAACAGGGGTTTACACTGCAGGCAAAAGGTGGAATAACAAACAGTATGGTACACTCATGAAAGGCAGTGATCGTCATACCGAGCAGCAACGCTCTAGAGATAGAGGAGACCCAGAGTAAAATACGGAGATAGAACAGTAACTATATACACACAATTTGAGCAGTTGGGCCTAGGTGGTCCCATACTGCTAGTAAACTGTGCAAGTTTAACATTTGGGGTCAAAATATGAAAAAATTACAAAGCCTCTAACTGACCCCTGCTGTAACACAGCCATTCACTCAGTCCACGCTGTGTTTTTCTTTCTTTTCTTTTAAAAATGGCTGCTTTGGCCTATGAACGGGGAGGCAGGAAATGGCGCCCGCAAATGTGCAGATGGAGGCTGAGCCACACAATCTTCTCTAGCCCAGGGGCACATTCTTGTGCAAAAGCAATATAACATTCTTTGAAAGGCCAGCTACCCCTGGAGTTTTCCTTCAGGTTACTTTTTTAATGGTATCATTACCTCCTTTTCACCTCCCCATATGTTCTTCATACATATATTTTCAATCTACTACTCTTCTATGTAACTCTATACTTATTAACACACACTCCATCAATACTTCCCTGCCATTCTTATCTCTCCAACTACTGCACTACCAATGCCAATACCAGTAAGCAAACATTCGGCATTGACACATGCTTGTTTAATTACAGTGGTGTACTCCAATCATACTGAAGCAGCAGTGATCAGCCCCCAGAAACATAACTGTGATACTGGGGGTGCCAAATCCCATAGCGTCAGGATCAGTCAGTCTTTTTTTAAATGGCACTGGGGTGCCCAATCCCCCAGTGGCAGGATCGGGGAACAGTCTGTCTTTTGACTGGCGGTGCTGAATCCCCCAGTGTCAACATCAGGGATCAGTCCATCTTGTTTTATGACACTGGGGGTGCCCACTCCCACAGTGTCAGGATCGGGGATCAGTCCATCTTTTTTATAACACTAGGGGTGCCCAATCCCCAAGTGTCACAATCGGGGATCGTTGCTGTTGTTCTTTTTCATTTGTTTTTCAATTGTACAAAACAAAAAAAAAAACGTCATCTCCCACTTAATTGTAACACTGGGCGTGGCCAATTCCCCCAGTGTCACGATCAGGGATCAGCAGTGTCTTCTTTTTTTCTTTTTGCGCCTGTTAAAAATAAAACGGTCCACTGATGTATTTTACAGCTGTTCATTACCCCAACCTGGCCCTCCCACAGAGCATCCACCACCCCGTACCCGCCCCCAGCTATTGTTTACCCATGGTGGGGGTCCAACGCTGTCATCCTTTCTGGAGTGCAGACATGCAGACTCTTCAAGGCCAGAACTGAAGCTACAGGTATGCAGTTCAATGTATTTCAATGGGGTTATGAACTTCCGTTTTCTTTATACCCGACTTCAGAGACCCTCTTCTGGTTGCACCACGTGCTTCGTTTAACCTGCGCTTATCTCAATGGTGAGTTTCATTCTGGCCCATTAGTCAAAAGAAGTGGCACCAATAGGTGCAATAGCAGCAGCAGCAGGTGGAAAAATGGGACTCACAGGGTGGGATGTGACAGCAGCGCCAGGGGTGAACTAGCACCTCAGGCATCTGCACCAGCCACATGGGCGACTGCTGTGGAGACGATCCTCCTGGAATTACACTCAGCACAGTCCCTCCTCCACCCAATCACCACCAAATGAAAATTACGTACCTACTGTAATCCTTGTTCTTCTGTTGTATCTTCACCAATCATTACAGCTGGGTAAGCTGCTGGAGGCGCGCACCTGTATGGTAGGTTGTTTTTTTTTTTGAGAGGAGTCGGCGCCAATGGCGCCACCCACGAGGCCGATGCATTGCGTGGTGCATGAGAGTTAGCCATTAAGCGCTGCAGACTCCTCCTCCTCCCCCCAAGTTCTGTTTCGCCGGAGGGGATGAAACAAAGGGGACAGAGAAAACCAAGGTGAGACAAGAGAGCTGAGGGATAGGAAAAGGAAAGGAAAGGATATAAACTGAAAAAGGATAAGCTGGCCAGAGGACAGAGGGATTGGACTTCATATCCTAAGTGGCCATAGGACCCCAATCCTTGGATGGTCACACAGAAAAGAAGACAGAGAAGAGAGAAAGGTACCATACATGTAAGGGAAGAAGGGAGAAGGAGGGCTCTCTGCCATGTTAATTGGAACACCACTGGCTTATAATAGCCTCAAAAACCTGAAGGTATGAAGACTAGGAGCAAGGATCCCGCCAGCTTCAGGGACCACTGGCCAGAGGCCCTGAACAAGAGTATGTGAAATGGTCTTGGAAAATATAAACCATTGTGGAATCAGTTCTCTCTTCCCACCCGCAACCCACATACGGGATGAAAGTCCTGGAGCATGGCCCTCCCCAGGTTATCCCCTGGAGGCTAATTGAGGAGAAACAACTCTTAAACAGGAGAGGACTCTGTCCAGAATGGCCTCTAAAGTAGAGGGAAGTCAAAGAGGAGAAAAAAGGGAGGAAAAACCCCACAAGTTATCCCATGAAAAGTACTGACGTAGTCCCCACTTTGGAAGAAGAGAACCACGGGACAGCCATGCCAAGAGCGAGAAAAGAGGGTGGAAAATCCCTACAGGCTCTCCCATGAAATGCACTGACGCAGTCCCCACTGCAAGAAGGTGGCAAACACAAGTGGAACATCCCAGCCAAAAGGGGGACACCACAGTGCACCCTAGTGAGAATCCCAGGGAGTTCCCTCTGAGGCCAGGGCAAGTCCCCTACTTGCCACCCTCCTAGGCTGGGTGCTCTATGACTTTAGAGAAAGAAAAAAACAGAGAACCTAGAGGTGCCAGAGGGACTCTGCCCCAACTGGCCTCAAGAGGGGAGGGCAGCAGGGTGGAGGCGGGCACCAAGAGCTGAGGCCCATGAGGGAAGGTGGTGAGGCCTGGTAATGAATGGTGAAATACAAGAGAAGCTCAAGAAGTATGGTAGGTACATCATTTTCATACCTTCTCTTGTCAATCTTCACCATTCATTACTGCTGGGTGAGTACCAAGCCCCCTGGAGGGGACCTTGCACTGTCCTGAGGCACAGGAGGGGGAGACCCCATAGCCGCACTAGACCATACACGGCCTAAGGCTGGTCAGGCCGAGGAGGTGTCCCCCGTGGTTGGGTTGGGGGACAGAAGATGCCCCTGCAAGTTCTCCCGCCTGCGGGAGAAAAGACGGGTCCCCCAGACAGTGGAGGAAATCACCCTTCACTGGGCAATGGGTGACAACCTGGATAGACGAAGCCAAGCAATCCGCCTGATGCAGATCGCTGTCCCTGCCAGTCTGGAGGCCACCTCACTGACATAAGATGCCACTGCCTGGTGCCTTGCAAGCTACAGACACTGTACAGAAAGGGCAATGGCTTGTCTAGATTCCTCTGAATCAGGCAGAGATGCTAACACCTGAACCAACATCGACCACATGTGCCTGTTGTAGACAGCGTGGTGAGCGTGATGTGAGCTGATAAAAAGCAGCACACAAGCTGAAGAGAAAAATCTTCCCCATCGGTAGAACTTGGCAGAATCTGGATCCGATGGTCGGTCATGCACCAGGTGTGGAAGCCCGGAAGGAGTATCTAAGACCGGCAGCCCCGAAGGCAAAGAACCTAGAGACTCCTAAGGGAGCACACTACCTCCTCCTGCAGTCAGCTGAGGCAGGGGATGGGGCATCTGGAGACTGCCAGGTTCGGACAGACTCTTCCTGAAAGGGAATAGGCCAGGAAGGCACCACTACGTGGTTAGCACTGAATTCGCTCAGAAATGAGCATGTCTCCTGCTTGGTACTGCGTCTTACTACATGGGAGATATGGAGATCCTGAACTAGCCTTGAGAGGAACCATTGATATTCGATGAAATCAAGGTTGGAGGAAAGATGGACAGAATGTTCCTCTTCCTCAGATGAAGCAGAGAAGCTTGGGTGTTTGGAGTCCTCCTCCGGTAGAAGAGACAGGGGAAAGACCTGCTCATCCATAGCTCTAACATACCTAGGGAAGGCTGCTGCAGTGGCCCTGAACATATCCCAGATTAAAGGGCACGTAGGACCCACGTGGCCTGGGAGAGGAGGAAGTGTCTGTAGAGGGATTGGGGAAGGGTACCTCACAGAGAGTGCCCAGCCTCTGCCAGGGCTCCAAGACCCAGCAGCAGATCCTCCCACGCAGGGGGACCCAAGGGTCAACCCAGTCTGTGAATGCTGCAAACGTGCAAACAAATCCTGGCTGAGCCCTGAGGGAGAATCTCCCCTGAGGTGCGACTGAGGCGGCATGGTTCCAGAAGGACAACCCTCAGTGCTGCCCACCAAGGGCACCCCTGAAGTCTCAGAGGAGGAGAAGAAGGGCTCAGTGCTTCAGCTCCTCCCCACTCCCTGCAGGGTAGTGGAGGAAGGCCTCCACACCTCACCCCAGCCTCTCAACCCCTCGGACTCAGAGACCGCCCTCTTTCCCAAACTCAATGATGAAGGGTTCTACAATCCTGCAGTCCCTATCCCCACCAAGGAGGTCACAGCAGCACCAGAAGTGGCAGTTGCCATGGCCCACACAGTTGAGACAGCCACACCAGACTCCCCGAGGCTGCTATCTACTGCACCGCCCCCAATGATGGCCTTGGCGTAGGGGGTCGCAGGGACACAGGCTCTGGGAAGTCCGGGAGGCGAACACTGGGCTGCCTAATGCCATGTCCAAGAGGGCTCCCTGACTCAGAGGAGTCGAGATGCCAATCTGGATCGGTCAATAGGTCATCTGCCTCTGAAGAGGAGGAGACCACACATCCTGTCAGACTAGCAACTCTAGGAGCTCTCTTAGCAACGGCACCAGAAACAGTGCCACGCGGACATGGCACTGCCCAGCGCACCTCTCGAGCAACTGCCCCCATGAACACGCCAGGATCTGAGGTGGCGCTGGAGGGTCCGCCAATGCTGGGCCAGCAACCGTGGGTCACACGGGGAGTCTGCACCTCTGTGGAGGTGACTGCCGTGGTGGTGCTCACAACTCTGCTCCATGAGGAACCGAGCCACTCCTCCGGCACCGCAGAAGAAACCTCCTTGATGGCAAGGCTAGATCTGAGGAGGTTTCCTCCTCACCAGGCCATATAGACCTGGGAGGGGGCTCGGAGGCAGGGTCGAGAGATATTGTCATGGCATCCCTAGAACGATGCCGTGCTCCGAATGTCGGCGGAGCCCTGACGACTTTAAATGTGTGGCTCTCAAGAACACGGCAGTCCATGGAGAAACAGGCATTGCAGTTGTCCATATCGTGGTTGGGACCCAGGCAACACAAACAAACATCACGTCGGTCTGTAATGGAAAAATGCAGGCTACAGGGGCACCGACACATAGGGGGCACGGCGCCCTTTGGATTTTCTCTTGTCCCCTGAACCAGACATGATGTGAAAGAAATTCAACAAACTTTAGAAAAAGGACCCGGTGCCATTTATAGAAATAAAAGGAACCAGCTTACCGGACTCCAACGGCGTCAGATGAATTCAGACTGGGATGGAGATGGAGAGGCAGGAAAAATGGCACCGGATGGTGAAGGCCTAGTGACATGGACAAAGTTCAGCAACTCATACAGCATGTGTGACCTCGATGGCGGGAGAGACAGGAGTCTGCAGCACTTAACAGCCTACCCTTATGCGCCACTCAATGCGTTGGCTTCGTGGGCAGCGCCATCGGCACATCCCCCCCCCAAAAGAGAAACTCCCGTACAGGTGCGCGCCTCCGGCAGCTTACCCAGCAGTAATGAATGGTGAACACTGACAAGGGAAGATCACCAAAACCCACCCCATTCCTCAACACCAGCAACTGAACACCCCTGTATGGCTGACAACTCCCCAGAGACACACTGGCTGGACAGTGGACTAGTCAGAATTCCAGCAGGGGCTCACCAGCAATTACAATCATTGTATACTCCAATGGGGTCCCATATGTTCAGCTGTTTCACACTGCCCTTACAACATCTTACAGGTTTACAGGGTCACCAAACTGTACATGCCAATGCTTTGAATGTTAACTCAGATCAGTTTGTGATTCATGTATATAGAAGAACACAGCTGTCTGTTTACTGAAAAGCACATCATTAATAATCCACAACAAGGTGTGGGTTGGACTGGGATTTACCCACACCACACCTGGCAAGTGACCAACAACGTCAGGTGCGCATAAGTTCCAGTGCGCTCCACACTGCGCAGTGGATTACTGTGAATGTACAACTGGTAGGAAGTAAAGAATAAAAAAAAAGAAGTTATTAAAATACTCAATTTCTAGAGTGGAGCACAGGTGCAAAGTGGATGATGTATTGGGCTTACCTGTAGATGTCAGCCGTCCAGGCATATCCCTGTCTAAATCAGTCTTACTTTAAATCAAGGCAGTAGCCATTTCATAGAACCATGAGACTGAAACTGATTCTGCAATTGATAAAGCTGTGCTGGGCAGCATATAGTTAGCTAAACTCTAGCATCAATTTCTGTCTCAAGGTTTTGTGAAATGTCTTCTGCCTTTCTTTATCACTTTGCTGCACTGCTATCAAAACTGATATTGCAGGACAGCTGGGTAGCCCTTCACACCTACATAGAAAAGAATTTTCTAAGACATTACATCCTGCCTTATAGGGTTGTTATTCCTTAGGTTTCTTCCAAAAACTTTGCTCCTCATCTTAACAAATTTGAGTTGAATAGACCACAATCTTGGTCCAATTTAAAACAATTGTATGACATAGGTTTATTACTTAGAAATCCTCAAAGCAACACTAAATACAGAGAATACTGGATGGGTAACTATGCACAACCAGTGCCTTCTGCCACAGAGGGTTTCTGATTCTCTCTGACCAAGAGAATGAAGCTCGAGAGTTTCATGAGGATCAGAACTCCGAGGTGACAGAACACATTGGTTATGCATAAAGTTGCTAATCCTATATTTGTTATAGTGTATAGTAGTAGTAGTATGTAAAATGTGTCAATTGGGCCTTTTTCTCTCTCTCATAATGAAAATGAAAATTACGTACCTACCGTAATTCCTGATCTTTCTGTGCATCTTCACCATTCATCACATTTGGGTTCCGGCCAGAGGTCACGACCCTGCGGGAGTTTTTTGGGTTTTTTTGGGCTGGGCGGAGTCAATGCACCGACGGCGCCACGGATTGTCCGTTAGGTGTTGTCGACCCCGCCCTCCCACCAGTTCTGAGTCGCCATAGAGTAAGAAAGGGTTGGGAGGGACAAGGAAGTCCAAGAGACAGACAAAGGAAAAGATATACAAACTAAAAGGAGAAATAAACGACGGAGAGGACAGAAGGAGATTGAGAAAAACTAAGGGGATTGGGAAGGTGCCCCAATCTCTGGAAGCAGAAAAGAAGAGGGAAGGAGGGAGGGAAAAACTAGAAATGGGGAGGGGGAGGACATACCCTGAACTGTTGACTGTCTCTAGACTGTATAGGAACTGCGAAGGAGTAGCCAGAAGGCTGAATTGTCAGAATTCAAGGCACAGAATCACTGGCAAGAACTCCGACATGAGCAGAAGTGGCTATTCTGGAAGAAAGGGACAGGATTTATTTTATTTATTGTATAATCGGATTTACAACCTTTGAGCCAGCGGCTCGTTTACAAAGGTACCTCGTCACAGAGAGGACATACATGGTTAACATAGTTTACAGAGTACAGTCAAGACAGAGTAACAGATTTTTACATGTTTACAGAATACAGACATACAGAGTCAACATAGTATTACATAAGTTGTATGAAAAGTGATACATAGTATTACATACTGTACAACTGCTAACATTTCAAGTAGTACCAGCAGGTACAGGCAGAGGAGAGAGGGCCGGGGGGGGGATTGCGGTGGGTGGGGTTCAGCCCAGTGGGTCATGTCAATAGTGCCAGAAGAAACAGCAGAGTACCTTTTAGTGACAGGTGCAGCAGCGGGTGTTGAGCAGGATACAGGGTTGTCCCCCACCCCCCGAAACCACATATCTGGAAGGTGAGAAACAAAAAGTTTCCTAAATCAATTTGAGGGTTGAGTGCCTAAGGACAAGAATGGAGGAGGATAGAGGAAGAGAGAGAGAGAGAGAGAAGAGAGGGCAACCACCAACCCCCATCCCAAAGGGGTGGAGCCAAGGCACTGAGGAGAGAAGCACCCTCTCCCACGATCCCTCTCCCCTCCTGTCAGAAGGTAAAAATCCCGCTGTGTGCCCAAGGTCACACCGCTCCTGACCAGCGGAAATGGGGGGGGGGGGAGAGAAGGAGGCACACAGAGGGAGGGGGACCCAGACCCTAAAGGACTAAGTCCCTTAGCTCCCAATGGGGGAAAAACACTGAGAAGGAGTACTTTTATGGGCCTGACGAGGTCCGAGACTGGGGAGAGTGAGACAGGGACCCCCAGAGGGGGCAGGAGGTTGCCCCGACAGATGCCGCCTCACCCTATGGGAGAAAAGGTGGGTTCTCCGGTACGCGGAGGAAATCGCCCTACACCGGGCCAAGGGTGACAACCGGGAAAGATGCTGCCATGCCGTCCGCCTAGTGCAGATCGCTGTCCCTACGACCCTGGAAGCTACCTCGCTGGCGTCGCAAGATGCCCTCGCTTGGTGCCTTGCTAGCTCCAGGCCATGTGCAGAGAGTGCAATGGCTTGTCTGGTTACCTCCGAATCCGGCATAGAGGCTAGGAGTTGACCTAGCCTGGACCACAGAAAACTATCATAGGTAGCATTGTGGGCCTGATGAGCAGAAATTGAAAGAAGCAACCATGCAGAGTAGAAAGTCCCCCTCTCCCAGAAATCAAAATCCAAGGAATCTTGATCTGGGGGCCAGTCACAGTGGAGGGCGCGAAGCCCATCGGGAGTGTCCAGCTGCATCAGTTCTGACTGAGGATGAGGCATACGACCTGGAGACTCCTGGGGGGGGCACGATACCTCTGGCTCAGATCCCTAGAGGCTGGGACTCTGGAAAAGGGTCTTTGCCAGAACCGCAATGGCACCTCCTGAAAGGAGCAGGCCAAGTGGACACCACAAGGGTGGCTGCACTGAAGTCGCCTAAGAAGGCACGCGTCAAATGCTCAGGATTGTGCTCAGTGGGCGGGGTGACACGCAGGTCTTCAATCACCCTCACAAGGAAACACTGATACTCTGAGAGATCAGCAGCAGGGGAGATGTGGACAGAAGGCTCCTCTCCTCCAGAAGAGGAGGAGGATGAGGAAGCAGAAGACCTCGGAGATCCGGAGGCTGGCTGCTCAGTGGGAGGGTGGAACACCCGCTCGTCTATGGCCCTGACGTACGTAGAAAAGTGAGCAGCCGCACCCCGGAATTGTTCCCAGGAGAGAGGTCCCCTAGGGCCAAGAATGCCTGGGAAAGCAGGAGATGGTGACAGAGGAGTGGAGGCTAAGTCAACAACAAAAGGCGACTGTCCTCAGTCCGAGCAAGAGAGTGCACTGGGAGCCCCAAGGGAAGGAGCTCCAGAAAGCCCAACAGCCGACAGCTGATCAACCATGCTGGAACTGCCTAGGCTGTGCCTTGAAGAATCCCACCATGAGGTGACCATGAAAATCCAAAAGGGCGGTCTCTTCCCTCCAAAGACCAGGGCCCTCTAGAGGAGACCGAGAAGGAAGGATGAGGGTCTGCGCTACGACTCCTTCCCAAACCCGGGCCGGTCCCGGAAAAGGGTCTCCGCATCGAACCCTGAACCCTCAGAATCCGAAAGAGCCCTCCTCTTCCTCGCAAACACCAGCCTAGGCAGCTGACAACCCTGGTCAGTCCCTGAGGGGACCACCCAGGGAGTAGCACCCTTCCCTCTCATGGGTGCTTGGGTGGGCCCTAATGTTGGGCAATCCAGGCACACCACCTGAGGGGGTAACCCAAGTGAGGAGGCAGAAAACCCTCTGAGCCCAGGATGCAGGGCAATAGTGGCCTGCACTACCGCCTGCTGGTCAGCACCCCTGACCCTAGACTTGGGGGCTACCGCCCACTCCTCAGAGTAAGGCTTGCTCCGGTCAGCTAAGGAAACTACCAGGGTGTCCACATGGGCCGCCATCTCCAAAGAGTCAGACAGCAGGTCTGAACCAGACTTGAAGTCAGTCTCCGAAGAGGTAGAGACCGAAGTCCAGTGCCAGATCGTATGCGAACCCCCACTCCTGTCTGGACCGATGGAGGCGCCAGTCCAGGTGTCTGCATCAGAGCTGGCACCGAGCTCCCCACAGTACTGCGAACAGTGCCCGAAAAGATGGCGCCAAGAGCGGCAGCAGAGCTGGAGTCGATGTCTGCCAAGGCGCTGCGAATGGCACCAGAGTCATGGACGGCACAGGCAGCTCCCCTGGCTCTGGCAAAACCTCTCGGCGCCATGTCCTCGCCGGCGTCAAGGCACTGGAGTTAGATACAGTGCCGCCCCAGCCTCGTGCCATGAACAGCAATCACAGAAACAGTCAAAGATGGTGCCAGAACCTCCCACGGTACAGTTAGCACCATCGCCGCTATGCGAACGGGCGCCAAAGCAGAGATGGTGCTGAGTGGCGGTCAGCGCCGTTACGCCTATCAGGGGCCCACAGCACCGCCGAACGATGCTGGAGTCCCAAGATGGCACTGACGGATGGCATTGAGGACGGTGCCAACCCAGGCTTTCCAGCCAAGGAAACGACATCGGGGGAGCCTTCGCCCCCGAAGGGGTGATTGCCAGAGCGGTGACTCCCGCCCACTCCCCAGGGGGAACGGACTGGGCCTCCTGCACTGCCGTAGTAGCTTCTGCAACGGTGATGCTACTAGAAGCAGAAGGCCCCTCCTCCATGGTCCGTATAGAACCAGGAGGGGACCCAGAGGAAAGGCCGAGAGACTGCAGCTTGGCCCGATGAGTGCACACCCGTCCCCCATAAGTTGGCGGAGCTCGTCCAACTTTCAACATGCATTGATTGATGACACAACGGTCCATGGAGAAGCAGGCATCGCATGAATCCATGTCATGAAGCAGGCCAAGACAAGCAAGACAACGATCATGCTGGTTGGTAACAGAGTATTTGCAGCCACACGGGCACCGACGCACAGGGGGCCGCCCTGCTTTCAGCGATTTTTTGCCCTCCAACTGAGACATGATCGACAGAAACACAATTCAAAAACAGACTCTACGTCGCTGAAAAATAATAATGAAACAGTCTTACCAACAGCGGCTGATAGGCGAAACGGAACTGGCAGGTAAAACTTTTTCGACAAAGACACGAGAAGGCTGTTGTTGATTGCAGCTCCACATGAGGTGCGAACTCTACAGCAAGAGATGAAGAACTGGCGGGAGGATGGGGTCGACGACACCTTACGGCCAACCCGCGAGCTCCACGCAGTGCGTCAGCCTCGAGGGCCGACTCCACCTATCCAAAAAAAAAAAAAGCTCCTTCGGGGTTGTGACCTCCAGCCAGAACCCAAATGTGATGAATGGTGAAGACTGACATAGATGAGATCTGACTTGTGAAGTCTCTAAGAGGTTCTACCACCTTTTCTGTGAAGAAATACTTCCTCGCGGTACCCTTTAGTCTACCCCCTTCCAATCTCATATCACGCCCCCTCGTTTCTGGACATCTCCTTTTCTAAAAGATGATACCCTCCAGCACCCTATTTACGCCTGTTAAATATTAGAAGGTTTCTTTCATATCACCCCGTCTCTTCTCTTCCATACAGTATATATATTGAGGTCTCCCAGTCTGTCCTCCTATGACTTCTAGTGCAGGCCATGCACCATCTTTGTTGCCATTCTTTACTGCCTCCACTCTGTCTACATCCTTACAGAGATGCGGCCTCCAGAACTAGACACCCTATTCCAAATGAGGCCTCACCAGTGATCTGCACTGTGGCATCACCATCTCCTTCCTTCTGCTGGTGATACCTCTCCCTATGCACCCCAAGATCCCACTGGCTCTCCCCATAGCCTTGGTGCATTGTTTAGCCACCTTTAAGTCATCCAGTATGATTACCCCCAAATCCCTTTCCAGTTTGGTGACCTTCAGTCCCCCTGGGTTCCTGCAACACAAATGCATGATTTTGCACTTTTTTTTTTTTGCATTAAATCTCAGCTGCCACACTTCGGACTATTCCTCCAGTTTACCTACGTCCCTTCTCATTTTTTCCACCCTTCCCGGAATGTCCACCCTGTTGCAGATCTTAGTGTAATTCGCAACGAGGCACACTTTCCCCTCCAGCCCGGCTGCAATTTCATGTATGAAGACATTAAACAGGACTGGGCCCAGGACTGATCCCTCTGGCACCTTGCTGGTCACACTCCTTTCCTTAGATTGCACACTATTTACCATGACTCTCTATCTTCTATCATTCAACCAGTTCCTAACCCAGTTTACCACCTTGTGACCCACTCCCAGGCTGCCCAGCTTTCTTCACAAGTCACATGTGGAACAGTATTGTAGGTCTTACTAAATGCAATTCAAGTGTATGTTTAAGCCCATGAAACACCCTTATCTAGTTAATGCATTTGCAGCCATAGTGGCTCTGCCAAAGCTTGTTTAAGAAATGCTGGAGCTGTGGAATTTGTCTGTATGCCAGGCAGTGTTTTTACAAAGTGTTCCGTGAGTTGTGGGAGATGGCTGGGAGGGTGCTGTTTACAGAGGAATTCTACACAGTGGTTGTACAATTTTAAATTCGGGGGTCGGATCGATTTAGTTGGTGATGCAGGTGACTGGCACCCTTGCCGTGGGTATATCGTAGGATTTATCAATGCAGAAAGGTGGCAGCCAGCCAATCACAGTACAGGATTTTGTGTTTTTTTTTTAATGTTCATGGTATAATTAGAATTTTAAAAACTTTTAAAACTGATGATTCAGTTTAAGTTGTTTGATCTGGCAGCTCATTCATTTTATACACTTTTTTGTTTTGAAGTGTTTTGGTGTACTGTTCTAATTTATTTTTGCTATATTAAGCAATGAGAGCCCTGTGGGTCAGGTGCTCTAGTAAACCAAAATGGTCTTGCCTATGAAAAGGGGCAGGCTGGACGAAGAGTCCCTTCCAATCATAAATTACTGTTACTATGCACTACAGCAGGGGCCTAAATCCAACTCAGCTTTGGGCCTGCAGAGCTAGATGTCTGTTATGGCAGCACACTGCAGCACTGTATCCCTGAACCCACTAAATTATGTGCAGTAACTGCCTCTGTATAAAACGCTACACAAATAGCTTTAAATGTAATCGCAGAAGAAATCCATCTAGATGGTTAACAATGCCACTGTTGGACATACTGAGAAGAGGAATGTTCCTTACTTGTTTTAGGACACGTAGCACCAATGGTACTTGTTGAGGATAAAGCAATCCCTGAGACATAAGTGAGAGACACATCTTTGCATCTCTTTTCAGCTCGTCGTAACTGTCATCATTTTCTACTGGAGCAATCTGAAAACATTCACAGAATAACCACTAATAAGTGAAATGTGCTTTCATGGTCAGGTAATAGAAATTGCAGAGTCACACATCAACAGTTTTCAAAACAACAAATTCCTCAACTCATTTCATTGCCCATTTACTTGTGAATTTATATTCACTACAAAAATTCGAAGTCCTATTTCATATTGGATGTGATGACTTCAAAAACACCTTAGGAATAACTAATTTGGGGAACACTAAATAGAAAAACATTTTTCAAACTGAGTATAGATTTATACAGTTAGCAAATCTTCATATTGAGTTCAATAAATATACACAAAAACTGCAATAAAAGGAATTCATGTAGAAATATTTTTACACAATACATTCCTGTAAATAAAACGCAAGTCCTACAGTAGGAGGATTCAAGTGGAAAAATGAAACAGAGTTACAGAATATTAACTACTTTATGATACCAGTGGTCTAGTTCATCCCAATCTGCAACTCCATCCATCTCCAGGTTTGGCTGCTGAAAAAAAATAGAGGTTTGCAGAGAGCGAGTGGGGTTGTGACCATTTATTTTTGAGACTCTGTTAGGACTGTCCTTTCTCCTGGGCATGAGACTGCCCATATCCAGAAGACTGACCCTAAGAGGAGTGGTGGTCAGACGCATATCACTGTTGAAGCAACTAACCCCTTCGGGCTACCTACCAGCCATGTTGCTGAGTGACGCTGAATGGTAGGGCTGTGAGAAGACTTGTAATTTCTCTTTTTTTAAACTAAACTGATACAGAA
The DNA here is from genome assembly GCA_016271365.2 of Neoceratodus forsteri. NCBI lineage: Eukaryota > Metazoa > Chordata > Ceratodontiformes > Ceratodontidae > Neoceratodus > Neoceratodus forsteri. Next base: position 1,406,482,612 of record CM057450.1, read on the forward strand.
ATAACAAACCCCAAATGTATTAACAGTATAAACACAACAGCACTAGACTGAAATGAAAATTACATACCTACCGTAATTCTTGATCTTCCTGTGTAGCTTCACCATTCATCACTGCTAGGGTGATTGGCCGGAGACAAGCACCCCGCGGGAGCTTTTTTGTTTTTGCTAGGGGAGGAGCTGGCACAGCCCACAAGGCCGATGAACAAGATGGCACTCGTGGGTTGGCCAGAAACAGCCGTTGGCTCCTTCTCCAACTCAATTCTGCTCACCAGACATAAGGGGGAGAAAAAAGACGGATAGAGAAGACAATGAGGGCAGGGCAAGGGAGCCCAAGGGACAGCATAAGGAAAAGGATATAAAAATGAAAAAGGAGTAGGCCGACCAGAGGACAAGGAGGAGGAGAATCTGGAAGGGAAAGGGCCGAAAGGACCCCAGTCCCTGGACGGCCAATATGGATAGGAAAGGGGAAGAGAGAGAGACAAAAAAGGGAAGAGGGAAGGAGAGGTGGGATCAACACCCACACATTAGATGACTCAGATCTTGAGACCAGAAGTGCCTCCAGGGAGGCAGACAGCCAACCACAGGTAGCTGTTACCGAGGTTGAATCTCAGTTTGCTGAAATCCCCTTCATGGATAAGAAGCACGTAGAAGGCCCCTCCCTCCTCCCTCTAAACCCCTGAGGGTGGAGACCACCTTCGGTAAGGATTCCTCACTCCTCCCTCCCCCACGGTTACCATTTTTTCTTAAGGAAGAACCCACAGGGTTTTGGGGGTGAGGATCCACCTATGTCTGCCCCTCCCGGAAGGAAGGAGACAGGGAAGAGGAGAAAAAATAATATAAAGAAGGAAGTAGAGGGGAGTCCCCACCAGCAACAGCCCCCTCATCCTGGGACACTTGAAGAGACAGCACACCCTGACAGGGAGGACCGACCCCAGAGATCATACCCAGGACAAGGGAGGGGGGCCCACCAGAAGTCCCCTACTGGATCTTAGTTGGAAAGCCCTATTCGCCCTCCTCTCAAAAGTCCCTCTTGCTGCCTCCTAGGACAAGGAGGGGCGCCAAGGAATAGAGGGACCCAACTGGATCCCAGAGGAGGAGGGCAAGCAGGGAGGAGGCATTGCCCAGGGACTGAGGCCTTGTGAGGGGAAGGTGGGTGGGATTCAGTGATGAATGGTGAAGATACACAGGAAGATCAAGAATTATGGTAGGTACGTAAGTTTTGTATCTTCCCTGTGTCAATCTTCACTATTCATCACTGGTGGGTGAGTATCGAGCCCCCCCAAAAGGGGGCCAATTATTCCCCTGAGAGAAGAGCATCCCTTAGCCCCCCATGGGAGAAACATGGCGTAAGGAGACCCTCCACGGGCCAGTAAGGCCTGGGAATGGTCAGGGAGATGCGAGGACCCCTGTTCCCTGGGAGAAGAAAGGTGCCCCTGCAGTTCCCATCTCGCCCTACGGGAGAAAAGACAGGTCCCCCGGAACAAGGAGGCCATCACCCTATGCCGGGCCAAGGGTGACAACCATAAAAAGGCAAGGCCATGCTGTCCGCCTAATGCAGACTGCTGTCCCTGCAAGCCGTGAAGTGATTCGGCAGCGTCGAAGATGCCCTTGACTGGTGCCTTGCCAGCTTCAGACCTATTGCAGAGAGGGCTATGGCCTGCCGGGTAGCCTTCGAATCAGGCAGCGATGCCAGTGCCTGGCCCAGCATCACCCACAGATGCCTACTGTAGGCAGCATGGTGCACCTGATGTAAAGCAATACATAGCACAATCCCCGCAGAGAAGAACACACTCCGCCCCAGACGATCGAAAGCGGAGTCTGGATCTGGGGGTTGGTCATGGACCAGACGTCTATGCCCGAGAGAGATCTCCAGTCATGTCAATCCCATAGCGGGATGAGGCAGAGTGCCTGGAGACCTCTGGGATGTGCAGTACCCATGCTGGCAGTCCACAGGGGCTGGAAATGGAAATTATGTACCTACCGTAATTCTTGATCTTCTTGGACGAAGTCTCCACCACTCATTCACACTGATGGGATCTACGCCGGAGGCGCTAGTACCCAGCGGAAGCAAACTTTTTTGCAAAAGGGTCGGTGCCAGAGATGGAGCCACAAGGAGCGGTGCCACGAGCCTCGGCTCGCGTGGCAATGACTATCTTGGCATCGACCCTCCAACCGCCTCAGTAACTTTTTTCCCCCCAAGGAGGTGCACTGTAACTAACCTAGAAGGATAGCCTAACAAAAATCAGACATCAGATAGTCTGGACGACCCGTATAAGAAGGGTCAACAAAGAAGTCTTCACAGCCTAAAGATTGAGGAAGTGAAGACCAACAACAGAGGTGAGCTCATAGGATGGTGGGTGGGTGTGTGAATGAGTGGTGGAGACTTTGTCCAAGAAGATCAAGAATTACAGTAGGTATGTAATTTCCATATCTTCCTGGGTATAAAGTCCCCACCACTCATTCACACTGATGGGAGAGTACCAAGGTAATAATCCCCCGAGAGGGCAGCAGGAGAGACCAAGAGCTCACAAATTTAGGACAGAAGTCCGTTAAGGATGGTCCTGCAAAACGAAAGATGTCGCCTGGCATGGACATCCAGGGCATAGTGCTTGATGAAAGTATGCACCGAGCTCCAGGTAGCCGCACTGCAAATGTCTGCAGTGGGCAGGCTGCGGATTTCCACCAGGGATGCCGCGACTGCTCTAGCAGAGTGAGCGTACACTCTGCCCTCCAGTTTAACCTGTACCATGGAGTAGCAGTGGCGAACGCATGCCACCAGCCATGCTGAAATGCATCTGATAGCAACAGGCTGACCCGGCCAGATCTCGCTGAAGGAAGCAAACAGTTGTTGAGTTTTGCGAATTTGTTTTGTTCTATCTAAATAGAAACGCAGAGCTCTTTTGACATCTAAAGAATGATGGGTACGCTCTCCCTCATTTTGGAAGTTCGCTAAGTAAGTAGGTAGGACCAAAGGTTGGTTTAGATGGAATTCTGAAACAACCTTAGGGAGAAACTTAGGATGGGTCCTAAGAACTACTCTGTTCTTATGAAACACAGTATATGGAGGGTCTGTGACCAAGGCATGCATTTCAGAGTCCCTGCGGGCCGAGGTAATGGCCACCAGGAAGGCCATTTTCCAAGTGAGAAATTTCAGCTTACAGGTAGCTAGAGGCTCGAAAGGCTTTCCGAGTGAGCATGTCTAGTACAAGATTAATATCCCAGGCTGCGACTGGACGTCTGATAGGAGGTCTGGAATGCAGAATTCTCTTAAGAAACCTCTTAACCACAGGTAACTGAGCCAGTGACAAGGAAAGTACTGACTCATGATAAGATGAAATGGCAAAAAGGTGAACTTTGACTGTAGAGTATTGTAGACCTGAAATTGAGAGGTCTAAAAGGTACTCTAGAACTTTATTGGGTGGGCAGGAAAAAGGATTCAAAGAGGATTTTGCACACCAGAGAGAAAATGCTTCCATTTGGCTGTGTAAGTTTTTCTAGTGGCTGGCTTGCATGTAGCCAGAAAAATATCTGAAACTCTGCGAGAGACATAGAACCTGTTCACTTTTATCTCTTCAGGAGCCAAGTGTGAAGGTGAAGCTATCTCAGATTGGGAGGAACCACAGGCCCAAGTCAGAAGGTTCATCTGAAGGGGAAGCGTGTTTGGAGGGGTTTTCGACATACTGCTAAGTAACGTAAACCATATCTGTCGAGGCCAGAAGGGAGCAATGAGGATAATTTTGTCCCCCTGGGACTCGAATTTGAGAAGTACACCTGAATTAGTGGAAGAGGAGGAAAGGCGTATAGAAAGCGTTTTCTCTACTGCAGCCTGAACGCATCCTGACAGAAAATGCCAGGCCCTGGATTTCTGGAGCAGAAGAGAGGCAGTTTTGTGTTAAGTGGGGATGCAAAAAGGTCCAGGTCTGGAGTTCCCCACTCTGTGACTAGTGACTGAACTACAGTTGAGTCGAGAGACCACTCGTGAGGCTCTGTCTCCGTTCTGCTGAGTCAGTCTGCCAGTTCGTTCTGCATTCCTGGCAGGTAAATTGCCTGAATTAGAGCCTTGTGCTCTAGGCACCATTCCCACGCTCTCATCGCTTCCTTGCATAAAGGGTAAGAGTGTGCACCGCCCTGCTTGTTGATGTAATACATCACTGCTTTGTTGTCTGTCTGAAGGGGAATGTTCTTGTGACAGAGAATGTCCTTCAAAGCCTGGACTGCATAAAGGATGGCTTTCATTTCTAGGACATTTATGTGAAGCTGGGACTTGTCCCGAGTCCACGTACCATGGGTGTGGAGATTTTGACAGTCAGCTCCCCACCCCATCAGGGATGCATCCATGGTAATGGAAATCTGATGATCCAGGAGAGCAAAGGGATACCCTTCCAGAAGGTTGTCCTCTTGCGACCAGGTGGGTGACTTCTTCAGAGGCTCTGTCACCTTGATGAGAAAGGACTGAGGGTGAGTGGTCGGGGACCACAGAGTATTGAGCATCCACTGAGAGGTTCTCATGTGGAGCCATGCTAGGGGTACAGTGAACACCAAGGATGCCATGAGACCGAGCATCCGTTGCATCGAGATAGCTTGAACTGAGCTGCTCTCTCTGATGCATCGGGCCATCTGTAGGATATCGCTCCTTCCGTCCTCTGGAAGGAAAGTTTTCGCACAGGAGGTGTCCAGAAAAGTTCCTATGAAAAGGAGCTTCTGGGAGGGCTGCAACTGCGATTTCTTGATTTATCAGGACTCCCATGGATTTGAGAAAGTCTGAGGCCGTGGCTACGATGTCGAGAGTTCCTTGCCTGGAAGGAGTTGCTAGAAGCCAGTCGTCAGATATGGTAAGACTGGTATTCTGATTTTTCTGAGGTGTGCTGTGAGAATTGCACAACACTTTGTAAAAACTCGTGGCGCCGAGGATAGCCCAAAGGGCAGGACTCTGAACTGATAATGTTGGCTCAGTGCTACAAACCTTAGGTATTTGTGGGGCTTTGAGTGTATGGGAATATGTTGGTAAGCATCCTGCATGTCCAGAGAAGCTAGCCTATCGTGTTGATGAGGCAAGAGTAACAGGGTCCCTAACAGCATCATCTTGAACTTTTCCCTGAGAAGAAACTTGTTTAACTTCCTGAGGTCCAGAATGGGGCACATGCCACCGGTCTTTTTCGGGACCAGAAAGAAATGGGAGTGGAAACCTGTGTTTCATTGATCCAGCAGAAAGTACAGTTACGTAAGAACTTACCGTAACAGTAGATCTTCAAGAACAGCTCTTGCAGCAGGTTACACCATTAGGAATGAAGCCGGCAGGCGCCAGGACCCCACGGAAAATTTCTAGCTAGCAGTATTCAGCGGGGACCACCTCCAACGTCGGTCCCACCCCTGACGTCAGGCATAGTACATAAGGAGGCGGTCCCCCAGAATCCCCAGTTTTCCTGCCGGAGACTCCCAGCCGCTGGATGACATCAGAAGAGGAGACTGAGGATCCACCATCAAGTGACAATCAGAGTGGTGCTGAGAACACCTGATCCTAGGAGAAGGACATCGGAACAAAAATCTACCTACAGCGGGGATGGGGGGGGGAGTACCTGCTGAAAGAGCTGTTCTAAGATCTACTGTTATGGTAAGTTCTTACGTAACTGTACTATCTTACCGAAACAGCTCTTGCAGCAGGTTACACCATTAGACTGATTTGGCTGCTAATACTGGAAATCCTCACCATTGGGAGGAGGGAAGGTAGAAAATCACTAGTAGAACCGAAGCCTATGACAGAAGTCCTTGAAGGATTGCTAGACCAAAACCTGCTCTTTGCCTCGATGCAACGCCCAGGCTATAATGCCTGATGAAGGTGTGCACAGTGCTCCAAGTGGCTGCTGCACAGATGGCTGAGGTGGACACGTTCCTTAAGGCCGCAAAGGAGGTAGCCACCCCCCCTTGTGGAATGACCCTTAACCGCGCCCGGTAAGGGTTTGTTATGCTTCTGGTAATAGAACGTGATACAATGTTCGAGCCACCTCAACAGTGACTGTTTGGAAATGGGAGCTCCCATCATCCTGAGGGCGAAGGAGACAAAAAGCTGATCAGATTTTCAGTGGTGTTTGGTTCTGGTCAGGTAGTATCAAAGACACCTATGCGCATCTAAAGTGTGCAACATGGCCTCTCCTCGATTAGAATATTTAGAGAAGTACACTGGTATATCGATATCCTGATTAAGAGCGAGAGCTGAGGCCACCTTAGGCAGAAACTTCGGATTAGTCCGCAGGGATACCCTGTCCTGGTGGAAAATCAAATAAGGTTCTTTGCACATCAGTGCGTGAAGTTCAGAAATTCTTCTGGCCGAAGTAACGGCAACTAAAAAAAAGGTCTTCCATGTAAGGAGACTTAGCTCGCAATCCGTGGCTGGCTCAAAAGGTGGCAGCATAAGCTGCTTCAGGACAAAGGGTAAATCCCGAGGCGGAATAGGATCCTTAATTGGAGGTCTAAGGTGGAGGACACCTCTCAGGAAGGCTCGTGCTGTGTCCAACTGAGATGTGGGACGTTGGCCTATAGGAGTGTGATAGGCTGAGATGGCACAAAGGTGTACTTTTATCAAGGAGTAAGCCAAGCCAGTTTGTTGAGGTAATACATCACCGCAGAAATGTCTGTCTGTAACAGAAGAGTACCCAGTAGAATCTCCGACTGGAAAGCCTGCAGGGTGTAAAGAACTGCTCTCATTTCCAGGATATTTATGTGGAGATGAGTCTCTTGGGCTGTCCACAGGCCCCGAGACCTGACACTGTCGAGGTGTGCTCCCCATCCGAGCTCTGAGGCATCTGTGGAGAGCGTCACAATCGGAGACAGTGCAGTGAAGGGGACCCCCACCAAGAGGTTCTTTGAATCTAGCCATGTTTGCCAATCCCAGATTACAGCCTTCGTGATCCAAATTGGGAGCTTCAGATGGTCTTGCTTTTGATCCCATCGGACCCGTAACATCCACTGGGTCATCCGCATGTGGAGATGGGCTAGCGGGACTGTTGCAATGGCCGCAGCCATATGTCCGAGCAGGCAAAGGACCTGTCTGGCTGGGACGGTCCTCTTTGCCGAAAAGTCCCTGATGAAGGATCTGATGTGTTCCGCTCTGTCCCGGGATAGAAGAAAAAATTACTCACCTCAGTAATGTTGTTTCTTCTAATGGAGTCTTGCTATATTATGACAATTGCAGTTTGACCCAGCCTTCGAACTGCTCCGGAGGTGAAAGAGTTAAGTTCCATGCCAGGCATGGAATCTTGAGCGCGAGCTCGGTTGAAAACTCTGTCTGTTGTGCTTCAAACTGTAACTGTCAGATCTTTACGAGCAAAACTCACTAAGGTTCTGTGTGGAAGCTGTAAACCTACACTAGCCAACTGGCTACTAAATACTAACACATTTTCTGGTCCCAAAAGCAAGACTCAAGTCAGGGGACCAAGAAAATGAAAATACAACAGCAAACAAAAATGGCAAACACTAGGTGCCAACATAGCACTGCCCACCACATCCCAAAACAAAACAGAGGTTCTGAGAGGGGCAGGGGAGGTTAATATAGCAAGACTCATTAGAAGAAACAACATTACTAAGGTAAGTAATTTTTCTTCAAACAACATGAAGTCTTGCTATATTATGACAATTGCAGACTACACAGCAGTACCTCCATGGAGGAGGGCAGAACCTACTTAGGGAATAGGCTCTGAAGCACAGCTGTGCCAAACCGAGCATCACTCCTAGCCTGGATGTCCAAGGAGTAATGCTTCGTGAAAGTGTGAACTGTTTTCCAAGTAGCTGCTTGACATATCTCTATGATAGGATGTCTCTGGCAGCAGCCAGGGACGAGCTGTACCTTGGTAGAGTGAGCCTCAGGCCTGAAGGGGAACCCACCCAGTTTTTGATAACAAACTGGATACAAGACACAATCCACCTGGCAATGGATCTTTAGTGGCAGGTTTCCTTTACCTACCTCACCATAAGTGAGGAACAGTTGAGGAATCAAACCTGTGACCCTTGGTACGCTCTATGTAGTAGCTAAGGGCTCTTTGACATCTAAACTGTGCAATCTCCTCTCACCAGAGGAGGAATGGTCAGTGAAGTAAACAGGGAGAGACATAGATTGATTCAGGTGAAAATCCGAAACCACCGTGGGCAAGAATTTTCTATTAGTCCTGAGGACCACTTTATCCCTATGAAAGGAGATAAAATCAGGCTCCACTGACAATGCTTGTAGTTCACTTATGCGCCTAGCAGAAGTGATGGCTACCAAAAACAGTGTCTTCCAAGTCAAGAACTTAAGCTCTGCTGAAGACATGGGCTCTAAAGGAGGTTGCATAAGCTGGGCAATGCAAACATTAAGATCCCATGCAGGGGCAGGATCCCTGAATGGAGGGTTGATGTGAAGCAATCCCTTGAAAAACTTGGAGAATACCGGATGAGCTGAAAGAGAAGAGGGTTTACCTGCTGATAAGAAAGCAGACACTGCTGCCAGTGCACTTTAGGGTAGCTGGTCTCAGACCCAAAGCATTTAAGTGCACCATATAATCCAGAACTGTGGGCAAGCCGGCAGACTCTGGGAAATACTCTTACTAGAGCACCATATGGAAAATCTTTCCATTTGGAATGATAAGTAGCTCTTGTAGAAGGCTTCCTCAAGCCTTCAAAACATTGAGTACACCCTGAGAAAGGTGTAAGTCAGCAACTCTAACTCTTCAAGAGCCAGGCCTTGAGATTAAGAGATTTGAGATTGGAATCAAACTCTTCCCTGGGCACAGGTTAACAGATTGTGATTCCTGGGAAGGCACAGGGAAGGTGGACTGCTAGGGACAGAAGAAGTGGATACCAGGGCTGTCTGGCCCAATCTGGAGCAAGCAGGATCATCTTCCAGTTCAGACCTGATCTTGACTAGCACCTTGAAAAGGAGAGGGAAAGGGGGAAACGCATAGAGAAACTTCCCTTCCCATTTGAGAAGGAAGGCGTCCAGAGGGACTGAGCCCAACACTGGGGGCTAGCAGCAAAAAAGGAAAATTACGTACCACCGTGAATTCTTGATCTTCTTGATCTTCACCATTCATTACTTCCTGGGTGTAAGCCGGAGGCGCGCACCCGCCACGGGAGCTTTTTTTTGTTCAGTCTAGACCCACCGCCTCGAGAGTGACGCTCGGCATGCGCGAGGGGCGGCCGTTAGTACACCGACTCCTCCTCCAACTCAGTTCTGTGAGGCCGGAAAGGCAAAGAGAAAGCAGAGAATATAGATAGCGAGGCAAGATAGCCGAGGATAGCAAAGCAAGGAAGAATGAACTGAAAAAGGAATAAGCCGATGGAGGAAGGACAGAGGAGATAAGAGTATCCCAGCCTAGGGACTGCAGGGCCTCCTACCTGGGCGACTCTGGGAGGAGAGATAAGTAAGGAAATGAGAAAATAGAAGAAGAAGAAGAAAGAGAAGAGAGATGGATGTTGAAGGGCCAGAATGCCAACGAGCATAGTTAGCTTACAGCTGAAGGTTCGATAAAGGGGAAGCAAGAATCCTCGGAGATAGAGCTGAAGAGAAGGTTCACCGAACCTGCTAGACAGACTCAGGAGGCATAGTCCTCATCTTCAACATGCCATTAGTTCTGATACCCACCCGGCTCCTGCTGCGGAAGGCCTTAACTGGAGGACACCCGAGGAGGAAGAATAAAACCAGGCGCATGAGAGCGCTGCTCAGGGTTTAGAAATGAAAATGTAAGCCTTCAGGAGTCTTAAGATAGAAATGGACTCAGACTGACTGGCCAAGGCTTAGGCTGGCTGGATCGGATATGGTCAGCACTGTTCTTCTGCAAAAATTGTCCAGGAGGACACTTAAAAGGAGAAACCAATAGCAAACTAGCAAGAAGGACAGCCTACCTTCTCATTGCCTTCTTGTTTATTTTTCCTTTTTTTCAGATAAAATTTGTAGACTAGATGCATGACCGATACCAAGACGCCATAACAGATGAAGAGAGTTCCCCAGCAATTTTTTTTTTTTTGCAAAAGAAAAAGGAATAGACGTGTCTGCCTCTGCTCTGCAAGGCAAGAATAGAGTGGGGGATTTGATTTCAGGCAACTATCTGGAACACGGAATTGCAGGATCAAAACTGAATAGCCTGAGCCAGGCCAAAACCCCAGAGGTATCTTGCCAGAAGAATGGCAAGAGATAGTTGTGCAGTCTGATCGCCAATGCAATCCACTTAGATGGCCCATGAATCTTAGAGTAATTTTTCTGAAAAATTAGAAACCTCCTCCCCAAAGAACGATTTTTTTTTTTTGAAAATTAAGCAACTTTCCTATATTTTAAGAAAAAGTTTGTTTTTTTATTTTTGTTTTATATGCAGAGAGGAAGGAGACGGAGGTGGAGAAGCCACAGGAAGAGGCCACTGAGGATGGTGGATGGAGGGTAATGAATGAGAAGATACAAGAGAAGATCTGCAATCTACGGTAGGAAATGCACTTTTCTCATCTTCCCTGTCAATCTTCACCATTCATTACTTCCTGGGTGATTAAGCTCCTCTTCCCTGGAGGGAAGAGGCCATACCCTGAGGGAACAAGACCCCAGCCTTCTGTTGGTGAGAAACAGAAGGAGAAGACCCTGGCTTATTCAGAAAGCCTAAGTGGGAGAAGAGCTAGGAGGTGCCTCCCGAGGACGAGGAGACGGATGGAGCCCCTGTAAAGTCTCCTAGCTCTGGATGAGAAAAGACGGGTCCCTGAAGGCGGAGAGCATCACCCTCGCCGGGCCAGGGGTGACAACGGGAAAGACGGCCATGCCGCCCGCCTGATGCAGATCGCTGTCCCGCAAGCCTGGAAGCCACCTCATTGGCGCCATAAGATGCCCTTGTTTTGCGTCTTGCCAGCTCCAGGCCTCACCGCGAGAGGGCAACGGCTTGTCTGGTTTGTTCGTGTCAGGCATAGATGCCAGCAGCTGGGACATCATCGACCACAGATGCCGGTTGTAGGCAGCGTGGTGAGCCTGATGTGATGCAATACATGCACTCGCACGAGAAGAAGAGAACACTGCCTCCAACGGTCGAACTGGAGAGAGTCCGAACGGTGGGCGGTCGGGTCAGGCAACGGCGCCCAGAAGGAGTATCCAGGTATACCAAACCTGAGGACGGTAGGAAGGAACCTAGAGACTCAGAGGGGCACAATACCTACGCTGGCAGTCCGCCGGGCTGGGAAGAAGCGCAGGAACTGCCAGGACCGGATAGACGCCTCCTGGAAGGGGATAGGCCAGGAAGGTACCACCAGATGCTGGGCACTGAATTCACCAAGGAATTCACGTGCCTCCCATTCGGTATTGTCTCTCCAAACGTAGGAAATCCGGAGATCCCTCACCATCCTCGAGAGGAAACGCTGATATTCTGTGAAATCAGCATCGGAGGACAGATGAGCAGGGGGTTCCTCTCCCTCAGAGGAGGGAGACGAGGATGATGGGGAACTGGAATGTCCAGAGGATTCCTGCGGCTGTGGGAGAGTCGAAGACCCGCCATGCATGTATCTAACATATGAGGGGAAGAAGTCACCAGAGAACCTCTGAACTGTTCCCAGGATAACGGACCGAGAGACCCATATGGCCCGGGAGCGGGGTGGTGAAGGCAGAGAGAGGAGAGAGGGCACCTCCGAGGAGGCAACTGTCTCATGCAGGGCTCTGGAATCCTGGGAAAGGAGCCCAGTAGGAGGATTCGGATATCAAACCAGGCCGCAGAACGGAACTCTGGGAAGTGGAGCCTGAAGAGCCCTGGGGAGAAACTCCCCTGACGACGCCGGACTGCATGGATCCAGAAGGGCAGTCCGACAACGCCGCCCGAGGACACCCTAGAACCCTGGGGGAGGGTGGGGCTGACACTACGGCTCCTGGCCACCCCGAGGTGGCCAAAGAAGACCGGCAGCAGGCCGCCTGCCCTCAACCCTCGGATTCTCGAGGGCCCTCCCACTGCAACGCCCCTGTCCCTAGGGAGGCAACAGCACCCGGGGGTAGCTGTCACTGGGCCTCCAGAGAGGGAGCCTCCCTCCATCACCCCACGCCTGCCCCCGACCTCGCCACCCCAGCCGAGGAACCCCAGGAGACGACGGCAAGGGGACAGAGGAGGGGCCCGCTGGACGCCTGGTACCCCTAGCCACCGAGGACCCAGATTCCAAGAATGGGGTGCCAGGATGGGTCCCATCTGAGTCATCGCCCCCCGAGGAGGATGAGACCAGCAGGACCTCGGCGTTGGCCACCCCAGGTCCTCGAGGCCACGGGCCGCGAACGCCCCGGTACCGGCGCGACACCGCCGCCCCACGCCGGTAGCAGGAAGGCCTAATCTCACACCCCAGCGGCCCGCAGGTCGGCACCGCCCGGGAGGGCGCTGGCAGCGCCGGGCGCGCCGGAGGCGGCGGACCGCCGTGGCGGCGCCGCCATGTTCATCAGCACCGCGAACGGTGCCGAGGTTAAAAACGGCACCGCCTAACGGTGCCGCTGATCACCGGTGCCGCGAACGGGCGCTGGATCAAAGCGGGCGCCGCTTGATCACCACGCCGCCATGCGCGCTGGATCCAAACAGCGCTGAACGGTGCCGCGATCACCGGCACCGCGAACGGCGCCGATCCGAAACAGCGCCCGAGACGGCGTCGAGGGTCCACCCAAGCCGGGCCCAAAAGCCAAGGGCCTCGACACGGGGGGAGCCTGCACCTCCGAAGAGGTGACTGCCGAGGCGGTGTCAGCGCTGCGGCCCCAGGAGGGGCTACGACGCTCCCCCAACACAGCGGGACGGGCTCCTCCCTCGGCAAGATAGGATGAGAACCTCCTCCTCGGACCGTATAGGCCGGGAGGACCCGAGGAAGGGCCTAAAGATCTCACCCGAGATTCCCGTGGCGACTGCCGTCCCCGAGAGTCGGCGGGGCCTTGCCGAGCTGGCAGCGGACCTTGAGGCGGACGGTCCATCGAAACAGGCATCACACGATCCATATCATGGTTGGGTCCCCAGCAGCGAGGCAAGCGTCATGCGGTCCGAGGCGGAGAAGTGCCGGCCACAGGAGCACCGGACGCAAGGGGCACGGCCCGTCTTGACGACTAGCTCCAGAACCGGACATAACGTGAAACCAACGAGACTAAAACACAGTAGGAAATACACCGGGCGAAAGATAGAAAAGAACAGTCTTACCGTGATCGCTCTAGTGCAAGGAAAAGCGGTCGGAAACTACGAAGAAAACACTGAAGCGCTACGCGGACAGGTGCTGCCTCGGCAGCGGGAGAAACAGAACTGAGTTGGAGGAGGTGGTGGCTACTAGCGCCCCTCGCGCCATAGCGCGTACGTCACTCTCGGGCGTGCCGTTAGCTAGAGACTAAAAAAAAAAAAAAATAGCTCCCGTGCCGGGTTCGCGCCTCCGGCTTACACCCAGGAAGTAATGAATGGTGAAGACTGACAAGGGAAGATAGAGAAAGTTGGTGATTGTCCGGGGCTGCAAAAAGATCTATCTGAGGAGTGCCCCACCTGGCAAACACCACCTCCAGGATAAGGGGATCCAGAGACCATTCGTGATGGCCCTGGGAAATCCTGCTGAGAGCATCTGCCAGGACATTGTCTTTGCCTGGGAGGTGAACTGCCATAAGGGAGGTATTCAGGGAATAAGCCAGAGACCACAACTTCATCGCTTCGGTGCACAAGGCCGTAGACCGAGTGCCCCCTTGCTTGCTGATGTACCACATTGTAGTGGTGTTGTCTGTTCTGACTTGTACCACTTTGTTCTGAACAGACGTGGAAAAAGCTTGAATGCTACAAAAACTGCTCTGAGTTCCGACAGATTGATGTGGAGCAGAGATTCCTGAGGGGACCACAACCCCTGAGTGGTGAGGTCGCCCATGTGAGCTCCCCACCCCAAGAGGGATGCATCTGTAGTAAGGGTCAAGGAATGAGACTGCGGGATGAAGGAACTCCTTGTCTCAGTTGCTCTGATCCTGCCACCACTGTGGGGCCTGGATCAGGGTTCGAGTTACTGGGATCAGTTTGGTTAGAGGATCTCCTTTGAGACCAGAAGGCTCTCAAGTGGAACTGAATGTCCCTCATCTGAAATCTTGCTCCCTGCACTACTGCTGTGGAAGCAGCCATGTGCCCTAGGAGCTGCAAAAAATGCCTTGCTGGTCGAGAGACCTGTAGAGTGAAGGAGGAGGCCAGAGAAACCAGGGTCTTTGCTCTTTCTAGAGGAAGGAAGGCTCTGGCCTATTGTGTGTTCAGTTCTGCGCCTATGAAGGTGAGTAGCTGAACAGGCTCTAGAACTGACTTTGGGAGATTGAGAAGGAAACCTAGAGATGTAAGCAGCTGTTGGGTAACCTGAAGGTGTAGTCTGACTTGGGCTGGAGACTGGCCTACTATGAGCCAGTCGTCCAGGTAAGGAAAGATGGCAATCTTTTGCCTTCTTAAATGAGCAACTGCTACTGCCAGGCATTTGTGAATACCCTTGGGGCAGAGGTGAGGCCGAAGGGCATTGCTCTGAACTGGTAATGGCCTGAGGGCAGTTGAATCTGGTGCTACTTGGTGGGAGCTCTGATGAGAACATGGAAGTAGGCATCCTTGAGGTCCAGGGACGCTAGCCAATCCCCTGGCCTTAGAGAGGGTAAAATAATTCCCAGAGTCACCATTTTGAATTTTGGTTTTAAAAGGTGCTTGTTTAGGTATCTGAGATCCAGGACGGGCCGCCATTCTCCTGTCTTTTTTGGGGTAAGGAAGTACCTGGAGTACAATCCTTTGCCCTGGTGTAGGGGAGGAACCCTTTCTACAGCTCTGAGAGCCAGGAGGGTTGAAAAGGAAAATTACGTACCTACCGTAATTCTTGATCTTCTTGGACGAGTCTCCACCACTCATTCACACTAGTGGGATTGACGCCGGAGGCACTAAGACCCATCGGGAGCAAACTTTTTGCTGGAGGGTCGGCGCGAGAGACGGCGCCGCGAGACACGGCGCCGCGAGCAGCGGCTCGAGCGGTAATGACCATCTCGGCGACGACCCTCCAACCGCCTCAGTACCTTTTTTACCAAGGAGGTGCAGCGCAACTAACGAAAAGGTAAACCCAACATTAAAAAACGGACATAAGATAGTCCGTATGACCCGTGTAAGAAGGGTCAGCAAAGAAGTCCTCACGGCCTAAAGATTTGAGGGAGTGAAGACCAATACAGCGGTGAGCTCGGGGGATGGAGGGTGGGCGTGAGATGAGTGGGGAGACTCGTCCAAGAAGATCAAGAATTACGGTAGGTACGTACATTCCTATCTTCCTGGACATAAGTCTCCACCACTCATTCACACCAAGTGGAGAGTACCAAGCTGATAATCCCCCAAAAGGGCCGCAGGAAAGCCAGAGCTCACGCGTCTAAGATAGAAGCCCATTAAGGATAGTTCTGCCGAATGCGGAATGCCGCCTGGCATGAACATCCAGTGCATAGTGCTTAACGAAAGTATGCACTGAGCTCCAGGTAGCGGCGTTGCATATATCTGCAATTGGAACATTGCGAATTTCCGCTAGGGATGCCGCGACCGCCCTAGTAGAGTGAGCGTACACTCTACCTTCTAATTTGACTTGAGCCATGGAATAGCAATGACGAAGGCATGCCACTAACCATGAAGAGATACATCTAATAGCGACAGGTTGACCCAGCCGGGTGTCGCTGAAAGAAACGAACAGTTGCTGAGTCTTGCGAACATCCTTGGTTCTATCTAAATAGAACCGCAAGGCTCTCTTAACATCCAAGGAATGAAGAGCTCGTTCCCCTTCATTTTGGAAATTAGCGAAGTAAGCGGGAAGTACCAGAGGTTGGTTCAGATGGAATTCTGACACAACCTTGGGAAGAAATTTAGGATGAGTACGGAGAACTACCTTGTCCTTATGGAATACAGTATACGGAGGGTCCGTAACCAGTGCATGTATCTCAGAGACCCTGCGGGCTGAGGAATGGCCACCAGGAGGCAGTCTTCCAGGTAAGAAATTTTAGCTCACAGGTAGCTAAGGGTTCGAAAGGCTTCCGAGTGAGCATGTCCAGCACCAGGTTAATGTCCCAGGCTGCAACTGGACGCTTAACAGGGGGTCTGGTATGGAGAATCCCCTTAAGAAATCTCTTCACCATAGGTAACTGAGCCAGAGTTAAGGAAGAAACCGGCTCATGGAACGCTGAGATGGCACTAAGGTGAACTTTAACTGTGGAGTATTGAAGACCTAAGTTTGATAGGTCCAAAAGATACTCCAGAACCTTGCCAGGAGGACAGGAAAAGGGATTCCAAGAGGATTTTGCACACCAGAGAGAAAAACGTTTCCATTTGGAAGCGTACGTTTTGGGTGGCTGGCTTCGAGCAGCCAGAAGGATGTCTGAGACTCTACGGGAGACGTTGAACCGATTCACTTCTATCTCTTCAGGAGCCAAGCATGAAGGTGAAGTGATTTCAGGTTGGATGGACCAACGAACCCTGAGTCAGAAGACTGATTTGCAAAGGAAGTGGTCTGGAGAGGCTGCCAACATCTGTTGAGTAGAGGAAACCATAGTTGCCGAGGCCAGGAAGGAGCAATGAGAATCATCTTGGTCCCCTGAGACTCGAACTTGAGAAGTACTCTCTGGATTAGAGGAAGTGGTGGAAAGGCGTAAAGAAAGCGTTTTGTCCACCGCAGCCTGAACGCATCCTGACAGAAAATGCCAGGCCCTGGATTTCTGGAGCAGAAGAGAGGCAGTTTTGCGTTGAGTGGGGATGCAAAAAGGTCCAGGTCTGGAGTCCCCCACTCTTTGAACAGGGACCGAGCTACGGCTGGATCGAGAGACCACTCGTGAGGGTCTGCCTCCGTTCTGCTGAGGTGATCTGCTAGGTCGTTTTGTATACCTGGCAGATAAACCGCTTGAATCAGAGACTTGTGCTCCAAGCACCACTCCCACACCCTCATTGCTTCCTGCAAAGGGATAAGAATGAGCACCGCCTTGCTTGTTGATGTAATACATCACTGCTTTGTTGTCCGCTTGAAGGAGAATGTTCTTGTGACAAAGGACATCCTTCAGAGCTCGGATTGCATAGAGGACGCTCTCATCTCCAGGACATTTATGTGGAGATGAGTTTGAACTGAGTCCATACACCTTGAGTGTGGAGGGAGAGACAGTGAGCTCCCCATCCCATGAGCGATGCATCTGTGGTGATGGAGATCTGATGATCCGGGGAGCAAGGGGAATCCTTCCAGGAGATTGCTCTCTTGAGACCACCAGGTGAGACATCAAGGGCTCATCACCTTGATGGGATAAGACTGGGGGTGAGAGGTCGGGGACCACTGAGTGGAGAGCATCCACTGGGTGGTTCTCATTGCAGTCGGGCCAGAGGGACAGTGAAGACCGAGGCGCCATGAGACCTACATGCGTTGCATCGAGAGAGCTGTAACCGATTGGTTCTCCCTGATGTAACGGGCCATCTAAGGATGTCGAGTCTTCTGTCCTCTGGAAGGAAAGCCTTCGCTGAAGAGGTGTCTAAAGCGTCCCTATGAAAAGGAGCCTCTGGGAGGGTTGCAGTTGAGATTTTTTCAAATTCAGCAGAACTCCCATGGACGTGAGAAGACGAGAAGTCGTTTGCACGGCTTCCAAAGTCCCTTGGCCGGAAGGGCTTGCTAGAAGCCAATCGTCCAGGTAGGGAAACACTCGGAGTCCGACTTTCCTGAGATGCGCCGCGAGAACTGCACAACACTTTGTAAAACTAGCGCCGAGGGGATAGCCAAAGGGCAGGACTCTGAACTGATAATGCTGACCCAAAGC
The DNA here is from genome assembly GCA_016271365.2 of Neoceratodus forsteri. Taxonomy (NCBI): domain Eukaryota; kingdom Metazoa; phylum Chordata; order Ceratodontiformes; family Ceratodontidae; genus Neoceratodus; species Neoceratodus forsteri. Next base: position 1,406,500,361 of record CM057450.1, read on the forward strand.
TACAAACCTGAGGAATTTGCGGTGGGTCGGGTGGACGGGGATATGCTGGTAAGCATCCTGCATATCCAGAGAGGCCAGCCAGTCGTGCTGATGCAGCAAGGGTAACAGGGTACCTAGGGAAATCATCTTGAATTTCTCCCTGGGGAGGAATTTGTTTAACTTTCTGAGGTCTAGAATGGGGCGCATCCCCCCAGATTTCTTTGGAACCAGAAAGTAATGGGAGTAGAACCCTGTGTTTCGCAGATGCGGGGGCACCAGTTCTATTGCCCTGTTGTTCAGAAGGCCCTGGATCTCCGCGGTGAGGAGATCTGACTGAGAGGCCGACAACCTGGGTTTGTCGTATGGGAGGACACTGGGGTTCCAAGAAATTGAGAGAGTAACCCTCGCGAATTATCCGAAGAACCCATTTGTCTGAGGTTATGGACTTCCACTGGTTGTAGAAGTACATCAGACGACCTCCCACCGGAGGAGAAAGTTCCACCTCGGGCAGAGTGGATGGAACTTGGGCCAACGACTTATAAGGTAGCGCTGGGAGCTTTAGGTCCCTGCGCTTTCTGCTGCGTCTTCTTTTGAGGTTGGGCAGGTTGGCTTTTATGGAAGCTTCCCCTGCCTCTGCCTCGAAAGGACTGACGACTATGAAACTGACTTCTGTTCACATGCCCCCGAGAGGGGGCAGGCGGAGGTCTGGCCAACTTAATGGCCGATCTAGTCTTCTGAGTGGCCTCCAAGGCTTGCTCCACCTGAGGGCCAAAAAGAAAGGAGCCATCAAAGCAGCGCCATCACCTGCTGCTGAGCATCATTCAGGAAGCCAGAAGTACGCAGCCAGAAATGGCGCAGTACAAATCCACGGCTGCTGAGGCGAGAAGCAGTGTCGAAAGCATCCATGGCGGCTTTGACCTGTTGGTTATTGGACTCAATACCTCTAATAACGGCTCAGAAGAAGCTCTGACTTGGAATCCAATCTGGAAGAGCTTCAACCATTCTTTCATAGAGTGCCACAGGATATACTCATACTGAGAAAAATAGCCTTGATAACTGGCAAGCAGCATACTTAGAGTGGAGGCAGCAAAGACTCTCTTACCTAATGTATCAATCTTTACGAGACTCTTTGTTAATAAGTCGAGCTGTAGTAGTTGAGGAAGAACGACCTTGTCATTCTCTGCCAGGACTACAATAGGATCCAAAAGGCTTGGGATGCCAAAATGGGACGATCCTTGGGAGCTGAATACTTCTTATCAATGGATCTAGCCACTGAGGGAATAAGAGCAGGGTTATTCCATACCATTTGAGACAGCGTCTCGAAGGAAGGCTGAATCGGAGGAGTCAAATCCGTAGGGATCTCCGAAGCATGAAGATACTGGAGTCTTAATATCTTCCAGGATCGTGTCTGTGGTCTGAGAGAAAGAGTGGATCCCAGGTTCTTCAACAGAGACTTAAAGGACAGGTCCTCGACCACAGGCTCTGTAGCAAAGAAAGATCCTGTTTCCTCCACTTCATCACCCAACCGAAGGTCTGGGTCAGGCTCAAGATCATCTCCTGATGGTCCAGAAAGGACTGTTTGGACAGGAAAGGAGTGAAAATTAGGAGAGGAGGAATGGCAGAAAAACAGGAGAGTCCCAGGGCTGCAGGCAAAGACCAAGCAGACTGAAAGCGGACACCGAGGCCGAAGAAACGCGACCCCCGCGCCCCAGCGGCGCGCGGGCGCCGCGCGCCTGCAGCCCGCCGCGCCCACAGACAGCGCCCCGCGGGCGCGCCCGCGGCAGCGCCGCCAGGCGCGCGCGGCAGCGCCGCGATAACAGCACACAGCGGCGCGCGAGAATAACAGCGCCTGCGCGCCGAGAAGACCAGCGCCCGCAGCAGCGCCATAGCTCCGGCCCAGCAGCGCCGACACGGACAGACCCTACAGAAGGCGGAAAAGCCCGGGAACTGGAAACAAGAGAAGCAACCAGGAGATAAGGACACCGGTGAGGCCCCTGCGCAACCATGTGAGAAACACCGAAGCGGTCGCTGGCACCGAAGAAGGCGCGCGCGACTGAAGGTCAACCCTACCTGATGGGGAGGCCGAGGGCTCCAGGGAACAGGCCAGGCAGGCAACCACCGGGCCCTTCGCTCCATAAGCCCACAGTGAAACTGTCATCTGGAGCCCTACCTATAAGCGGGGAGGGGCTCCGATGTCGGGGCGGCGATGATCAAATGGCGCTCGAGAAGGCGGCAACTAACGATAACAGCCCATCGGCGCAGACATACAGGCGACCTCGAGTACCTTCTCTTTTTGACCTGTGGGCGAAGAAGAGCTCGAGGCAAACGGCGCCGAAATCGACGTTTATTTTATGCGGTAGGACCGCCATCCCATCGGACTGACAATAGTAACACGCTGAGAAGGAGGCTGACCGGACCCAGCCGGCTGACAGCTTTCATCCGATCTCCCTAGTCCTGACCTATGTGGTGACTCCGTCCAATGAGCGAGACTTCTTCAAGTAAGTTAAATTTAAATATTAGAAAGGCTACGAAAAACAATAAAACTGAATACTACTATAGTGATAATGGACAAAAACAAACTGAAAACTATGCGCTAGTTTGAAGTTTGACTCCCGACAAACGAGACGTCGTCACTGAAGCACACTGACAGGAGGGAAAAAAGAACTGAGGCGGTTGGAGGTCGTCGCGAGATGGTCATTACCGCTCGAGCCGCTGCTGCGCCGTGTCTCATGGCGCCGTCTCTGGAAACCCTCAGCAAAAAGTTTGCTCGATGAATCTTAGTACCTCGGCCAATCCCTGATAGATGGTGGTGGAGACTTATGTCAGGAGATCTTCTGTTTCTAGGGAAGCCTCTGATGGATTGCGCGGAAAGGATCGCCTCTATCTTTGAAATTTTGAAGCTGAAACAGTCCCTGACACTACTTGGACCCACTTGTCTGATGTTAAGACTTCCAGTCCTGACCAGTAAACAGCCTGCTACAGGTAATGGAGAATCAGCCCATGACCATCCATCAGGGTGCCTGCTTGGCAGAGGCTTTAGGCTCAGGGGTGGGAGCAGCCTGCTGGTCCAATCTACTCTCCCTCAAGAACCCACTTTGGGCGTAGGCGAAGAGGCCTGGGCCAGTAAAGGCTGTGAAAGGCCTGCCCCTGCCCCTGGAGCTGCCTCTGAGGGTGAGCTGCTTTCCTGCCTCTGCACTTATAGGTGGTCCTACTCATCCATTTTCATGCAATTCTGTCTGCTCCCAAAAGAGAGTTATCAACAACTGGAAAATCCATGGCCCTAGCCTGAGTGTCCCCTATGACAGGCTAGTACACCTGAGCAAGCCATTCTAAAAGCCACAGATGTCGTGACTCTCAAGATATCATTAGAGTCCTGCAGCATGGAATTACCTTGGATGCCTCAATGCCATCAGCAACCACCTGACCCCTTGGCAAGCTGGCAGGGACCTCTTGCTAGAGCCATAACAGTATCATCTGGTTCTATATCTTGCAACATAAGCCATATAATTTGCCTGTAAACGCAAAGATACTGCCATGTACTGTTTCTTTCCATAGCATAATCCTCCTGGGTCCTTGTCAAAATTGAAGCCAAGGAATATTGCCTTGTCACAGCTGCAATACCACTAACATAGCTGCATTGTGAGAGAACTCCGTGTCAGGCCCCAAAGTGTACCTCTGTCACTTTCTTATCCACGGAGAGCATAGAATGGGAGCTTTTAAAATTTTACTGTCTGTTTCTGGAAGGTTGTGGATGAAATAGACAGTCTCCAAACTCTGGGATCCATCATCTCTACATAGTCAGGCTCCTCTTGGTCATCTACAGCTTCTTCCATAAGCTGGAGGTTTCAACCACTCTTATAAAAATAAAATGAGAAGGACTCAGAAAGCCTGGTGGAGACACTTCTATAAGTCCTCTGGAAATGTCGGACAATACTGAGATCAGACTCTCAAAAGCATACCTCTCCCATAATCTCCCCCCTCCGGTTCATAAAAATCCTCTATATCATATTCCTGAACGGAGGAACACGACGCTTACCTGATGTGCGGTTCGGTCGGAACGAGGGAAAGCGACTGGACAATTTTGATCGCTTTGGCTATCTCTGCAGCAGTTGGAGAAAGACTTTTGGCTCCACACCTGCTGATTTCCTAGTCCTTTAGCTGGAACTGACTCCTCAGTCAGCTCTCCTTTTGCCCGAGGAAGACTCACCCTGGTCAGAGGGCACTCCCTCTGGTTTGGTTGGAACCGAACCGGGCTGGCTATCTGGGTCAGCGGACTTCTTAGCCTCCTGTTCCCTGAGCCTACCAACTCTCTTATCCAGGGTAGCTGCAGGGAAATTCAAACAAATCTGGCAGTCTGTATTGAGGTGGTCAAACCCCAGACAATAGACACATGTGGTGTGTGGGTCAGCCTTAGCAAAAGCTTCCCCACAGACACTACAGTGTTGAAACTCAGTGGGCCCAGTTTTTCTTTTGGGTTTCTCAGACATAATGCCAGCCTAACCAGAAACTTACCCGTTAACGGCCCTTAGCCAAGCAAGACACCCTTATCGGTTCCAGACCGTGTCACGAGTCGTGGAAAAAAAACGTAATGAAATCAGTTTTTTTTAGAACCGATAAGAACCGGGAACCGCGCTTCTAATACAATTTAAAATAGTTTTTACAACAATCTAATCGGTTCAAACCGAACAGATAATACCGTTTACAAGTTCCACATAGAATAAAATGTAAAACCTATCTATTACTTACGATACCACAGACAGAGCTTGAACCGACCGGTTGCGGTTTAATTTTAGACAAATGCGGTTTGAAACCGAGAAAAATACTTTAAAACCGACAAAATGAACCGAGCAGTAGGAGAAATCTCCGGAGCGACTGTTCAGTGAGGCGGAGTAAAGAATCTGACAGTTACAGTTTGAAGCACAACAGACAGAGTTTTCAACCGAGCTCACGCTCAAGATTCCATGCCTGGCATGGAACTTAACTCTTTCACCTCCGGAGCAGTTCGAAGGCTGGGTCAAACTGCAATTGTCATAATATAGCAAGACTTCATGTTGTTTGAAAAGCTTTCCCCAGATGGAGTCCAGAAATTAAAATTACGTACCTACCGTAATTATGATCTTTCTGTGTATCTTCACCATTCATCACAGATGGGTATCTGTCGGAGGTCATGACCCCGCAGGAGCCTTTTTTTTTTTTTTAAAGGTAGGCGAGCCGACACAATATCACTGCTGCCCTCGGGGCCGGCGCACTGCGTGGCGCTCGCGGGTTGACCGTTAGGCTGTGTCGACTCCGCCTGCCTGCCAGTTCTGAGTCGCCGGACAGGTAAGAGGAAGGGAGTGGAAAGTGGGACAAGGAAGTCCAAGGGACAGAAAAAGGAAAATATGTATGAACTAAAAGGAGAAATAACGACTGAGAGGACAGAAAAGAGGGAGGTTAGAAACTAAAGGGGATTGGGAGAGGCCTCAATCTCTGGAAGAGGAAGGTGGGGGTAGGGTGGGTAAAGAATTTAGGAGAGAGGGGAGAAGAAAAAATTACTCACCTTAGTAATGTTGTTTCTTCTAATGGAGTCTTGCTGTATTCTGACAATAGCAGTGAGTCCCAACCTTCGAACTGCCCCGGAGATGAAAGAGTTAACTTTCCATGCCAGGCATGGAACGCTGAGCTCGGTTGAGACTGTCTGTTGCTGTTTAAACTCAAACCGTCAGATCTTTACGAGCTAAACTCACTAAGGTCCTGTGTGGAAGCTGTAAACCTACACTAGCCAACTGGCTACTAAACATAAAACACATTTTTTGGTCTCAAAACAAAGACTCAAGTCAGCAGACCCAAAAAATGAAAAACACAACACCAATTCACCCCAAGAAAGAAGGTGAAAACCAAAAGGTGGGCACCTACTGAGTGCCAACACTGCACTGCCCACCCACATCCAAAAACAGAGGTTCTGAGAGGGCAGGCGGGGAGGTCAGAATACAGCAAGACTCCATTAGAAGAAACAACATTACTAAGGTGAGTAACTTTTCTTCAAACAACATGAAATCTTGCTGTATTCTGACAATAACTAATTCTAAAGCAGTACCTCCATGGAGGAGGACAGAACCTATAGGAAATAGGCTCTGAAGCAGAGCTGTGCCAAACCGAGCATCACTCCTAGCCTGGATGTCCAGGGAGTAATGCTTGGTAAAAGTGTGAACTGTTTTCCAGGTAGCTGCTTGACATATCTCTAGAATAGGGATGTCCCTGGCAGCAGCCAAGGAAGCAGCTGTACCTCTGGTAAAGTGAGCCCTCAGGGCTGAGGGTGGAACCTTACCCAGTTTTTCACAACAAAATTGGATACAAGAGACAATCCACCTGGCAATGGATCTTTTAGTGGCAGGTTTCCCTTTACCAACCTCACCATAAGTGAGGAACAGTTGGAGGGAGTCAAACCTGTGACCCTTGGTACGCTCTATGTAGTAGCTAAGGGCTCTTTTCACATCTAAACTGTGCAGCCTCCTCTCGCCAGAGGAGGAATGGTCAGTGAAGTACACAGGAAGAGACACAGATTGATTAAGGTGGAAATCTGAAACCACCTTAGGCAAGAACTTCCTGTTAGTCCTGAGGACCACCTTATCTCTATGAAAGGAGATAAAATCAGGCTCCACTGACAACGCTTGTAATTCACTTACTCGTCTGGCAGAAGTGATGGCTACCAGAAACACAGTTTTCTAAGTCAAGTACTTAAGCTCTGCTGAAGACAAAGGCTCAAAAGAGGGTTGCATAAGCTGAGCAATGCAAACATTAAGGTCCCAAGCAGGGGCAGGGGCCCTGAATGGGGGTTGGTGTGAAGCAATCCCTTGAAAAACTTGGAGAATACAGGGTGAGCTGAAAGAGAAGAGGGCTTACCTGCTGAAATAAAAGCAGACACAGCTGCCAGATGCACCTTCGTGGTAGCTGGTCTCAGCCCAAGCTATTTAAATGGACCATATAATCAAGGACTGTGGGCAGATCAGCAGATTCTGGGAAATATGCTTCCCAGAGCACCATATGGAAAATCTTTTCCATTTGGAATTATAGGTAGCCCTGGTGGAAAGTTTCCACAGAAGCCTTCAGGATATCCATACACCTTGGGAGAGGTGTAAATCAGCAAACTCTAACTCTTCAAGAGCCAGGCCTTGAGATTGAGAGATTTGAGGTTCGGTACCAAACCTCCCCTGAGCACAGGTTAACAGGTTGTAATTCCTGGGAAGACACAGGGGAAGATGGACTGCTAAGGACAGTAGGAGTGGATACCAGGGCTGTCTGGCCCAGTCTGGAGCAATCAGGATCATCTTGCAGGGTTGACATCTGATTTTGACTAGCACTTTGAACAGGAGAGGGAAGGGGGGAAAGGCATACAGGAACTTCCCTTCCCAATTGAGAACTAAGACATCCAGGGGGACTGAGCCCAACACTGGGGCCTGCAGCAAAAAAGGGGCAGTTGGTGATTGTCTGGGGCTGCAAAAAGATCTATCTGCGGGGTGCCCCATCTGGAAAATATCACCTCCAAGACCAGGGGATCCAGTGACCATTCGTGATGGCCCTGGGAAATCCTGCTGAGAGCATCTGCCAGGACATTGTCCTTCCCTGGAAGGTGAACTGCCGTGAGGGAGGTGTTCAGAGAGTAAGGCAGAGACCACAACTTCATTGCTTCGGTGCACAAGGCCGTAGACCGAATGCCTCCTAGCTTGTTGATATACCACATTGTGGTGGTGGTGTCTGTTCTGACCTGAATAACTTTGTTCTGAACAGATTTGGAAAAAGCTTGAAGTGCTAGAAATACTGCTCTGAGTTCCAACAGATTGATGTGGAGCAGAGATTCCTGAGGGGACCACACCCCCTGGGTGGTCAGGTCACCCATGTGGGCCCCCCACCCCAAGAGGGAGGCATCTGTAGTAAGGATTAAAGAGTGAGACTGAGTGACAAGGAACCCTTGTCTCAGGATTGTTCTGATCCTGCCACCACTGTAGGGCCTGGATCAGGGTTCGAGTTACTGGGATCAGTTTAGTCAGAGGGTCCTTCCTTTGAGACTAGAAGGCTCTCAAATGGAACTGAATGTCCCTCATCTGAAATCTTGCTCCCTGCACTGCTGCTGTAGAAGCAGTCATGTGCCCCAGGAGCTGTAGAAAATGCCTTGCTGGTCGAGACACCTGCAGGGTGAATGAGGAGGCCAGAGAGACAAGGGTCCTTGCCCTGTCCAGGGGAATGAAGGCTCTGGCCTTTTCTGTGTCTAGCTCTGCGCCTATGAAGGTGAGGAGCTGGACAGGCTCTAGAACTGACTTTGAAAGATTCAGGAGGAAACCCAAAGAAGTGAGCAGTTGCTGAGTTATCTGTAAGTGTAACTTGACTTGGTCTGGGGACTGGCCTACTATGAGCCAGTCGTCCAGGTATGGGAATATGGCAATCCCTTGCCTTCTTAGAGAAGCAACTACCACTGCCAGGCATTTTGTGAATACCCTTGGAGCAGAGGTGAGGCCTAAGGGCATTGCTCTGAACTGGTAATGGCCTGAGGGCAGCTCGAACCTGAGGTACTTTCGATGGGAGCTTCTGATGAGAATATGGAAATAGGCATCCTTGAGGTCCAGGGACACTAGCCAGTCCCCTGGCCTTAGAGAGGGTAGAATAATTCCCAGAGTCACCATTTTGAATTTTGGTTTTAAAAGGTGCTTGTTTAAGTATCTGAGATCCAGGATGGGCACATTCTCCTGTCTTTTGGGGTAAGGAAGTACCTGAGTACAACCCTTTGCCCTGGTGTGGGGTGGAACCCTTTCCACAGCTCTGAGAGCTAGGAGGGAAGAGACCTCTGCCTCTAAGGCAAGTGCCTCTGAGAGATTTGCAGGTGGAAAGGACCTGGTTCTCATCTTTGGAAACTTTGAAGCTGAGAACAGTCCCTGGCTTACTACTTCCAGGACCCATTTGTCTGATGTCAGAGACTCCCAGTCCTGGACAAAGTAAGCCAGCCTGCCTACAGGTAGCTGAGAATCGGCCCTGGCAACCCCATCAGGCTGCCTGTTTGGCAGGGGCTTTGGGCTGAGGGGTGGAAGCAGGCCTGCTTGTACCCCGTCTGCCTCTCCCTCTAAAGAACCCCCCTCTGGGCATAAGCAGAAGAGGAGGCCTGGGCTTGGTAAAAAGGCCTATGAAAATGCCTGCCCCGGCCCTGGGAAGCTGCCTTTGAGGAGTGGCCTGCCTTTCCTTGGCCTGTGCACTCCTATAGGTGGTCCTATACTCATCCATTTTCTTCATGTAATTCTCTGTTTGCGCCCCAAACAAAATCCATGGCCTTACTCTGGGTATCCTGTGACAGGCTAGTACATCTGAGCAAAGCCATTCTCCGAAGTGCCACAGATGTAGCCATGACTCTAGATGACACATCATTGGAGTCTACTGCAGCATGGAATTGCACCTTGGATGCCTCAATACCATCAGCAGCCACCTGATCCAGCTCCTTGGCAAGCTGGCCAGGGACCTGTTTTGCTAAAGCCATAACAGTGTCCCATCTGGACTCTGATACCTAGCAGTATAGGCCATATAATTGGCCTGTCTGAGTTCCAAGGATGCTGCCATGTACTGTTTCTTTGCCATGGCATCAATCCTCCTGGAGTCCTTGTCCAGGGGGTGTGAAGCCAAGGGAATGTTTGCCTTATCACAGGCTACAGCCTGCACTACCCCAACATGGCTGCATTGTTGTGTAAGGAACTCCGTGTCTGAGCCTGACAATGTATACCTCTTGTCCATTCTTTTATACACAGGAGGTATAGTGTTAGGAGTCTTTAAAATCTTAAATGTCTGTTTCACAAAAGATTTGTGCAAGGGAATAGACAGCCTCCTAGACTCTGGGATATCCATCATTTCTACATAGTCAGGCTCCTCCTGGTCATCCACAGCTTCTTCCATAGGAAGCTGGAGGTTTCAACCACTTTTTATAAAACATGAAATGGGAGGACTCAGAAAGCCTAGGAGAGACACTCTGAAGGTCTGTCTGGGGAGATGTCGGGTCAATAGGCACATCCAGACTTTCAAAACCACATTCACTTTCCTCATACTCCTCTTCCTCCGGTTCATAAAATTCCTCTAAATCATACTCTTGAACCGGTGGAACCGGCTGAACCGAGCACCTGCCTGATGGTGCCGGTTCGGTCAGAACCGGGGAAAGCGACTGAACAATTTTGATCGCTTTGGCTATTTCTTCAGCGGTTGGAGAGGAACGTTTTGGCTCCACACCAGCTGATTTTCTTTTCTAGTTCTTTTAGCTGGAACCGACTCCTCAAAATCGGCTCTCCTTTTGCCCGAAGAAGTCTCGCCCTGGTCAGAGGGCACTCCTTCTGGTTCGGTTTGAACCGAACCGGGCTGGCCATCTGGTTCAGCGGACTTTTTGGCCTCCCTTTCCTGAGCCTACCAACTCTCTTTTCTAGGGGTAGCTGCAGGAAATTTTCTACAATCTGGCAGTCTGCATTGGTGGTCAAACCCCAGACAATAAACACAGGTGGTGTGGGGTCAGCCTTGGCAAACTTCCCCACACAATACAGTGTTGAAACCAGTGGGTCCGGGTTTTCTTTGGGTTTCTCAGACATTGTGCCAGTCCTAACCAAACTTACCCTTTTATGGCAATCCGCCAGGCAAGACCCTCTTATCGGTTCCTGACCGTGTCACTGGGGTCGTGGAAAAAACCGTAATAAAATCTGGTTTTTTTTAGAACCGATAAGAACCGGTAACCACACTCTAAAAGTACAATTTAAGATTTTTTAAACAACTCGATCGGTTCAAACCAAACCGATGAACCGTTTACAAGTTCCATACAGAATAGACAAAAATAACCTATCTAGTACTCACAATACCACAGACAGAGACTGAACGACGAAATTACGGTTTAAATTTGGTGAAAACCGAGAAAAGCGGTACTTTAACCGACAAATTGAACCGAGCAGAAGGAGAAATCTCGGGCGACTATTCAGTGAGTAGGAGTAAAAGAATCTGGACGGTTTGAGTTTAAACAGCAACAGACAGAGTCTCAACTGAGCTCGAGCTCAGCGTTCCATGCCTGGCATGGAAAGTTAACTCTTTCATCTCCGGGGCAGTTCGAAGGTTGTGACTCACTGCTATTGTCAGAATACAGCAAGACTTCATGTTGTTTGAAGGATAAGACATCCCGGACCCTGGTCCGTCTCCAGATTGTATAGGAACTGCAAGAAGTAGCAAAGCTTTCTGCCAGAATTCAAGGCACGGAATAGTTGGCAAACACTCCAGATAAGCAGAGTCGGCTATTCTGGAACAAGGACAGGATACAGGGATTCAGCACCCTCTCAAGGAAAAATTTTTGGTGAAAAAAGGGTATTTTTTTTGTTTTTTTAGGAGAAATAGGTTGCATGGAAACAGGGAGGAGGAGAGGAGGAGGGCAACTACCAACTCCTACCCCACAGGGGTGGAGCCAAGGTCTGGAGAAGGAGTGCCGCTCCAGCTATCCACTCTTCCTGGAAAAATACTCCCCTGTGTGTCCCTATTTTACCCCACTCCTAAGGAGGAGAGGGGGAGGCACAGAGAGGGAGGGGGACCACAGACTGAGGCCCCAGGGGGATGGAGGGTGGGATTGTGATGAATGGTGAAGATACACAGAAAGATCATAATTACGGTAGGTACGTAATTTTCATATCTTACCTGTGTCAATCTTCACCATTCATCACAGATGGGTGAGTACCGAGCCCCCCTCCCGAAGGGGGTTTTCTTTTACACCCTAAGGGACAAAGTCCCTTAGCCCTCAGTGGGTGATACACTAAGGGGGTGAACCTTCAGGGCCTGGAGAGGCCCGGGAGTGGGGAGAGAGAGAGAGATGAAGTTGCCCCTACAAGCGCTGTCTCACTCTGCAGGAGAAGAGGTAGGTTCCCTGGTGGGTGGAGTTAATGACCCTACACTGGGCCAAGGGTGACAACCAGGAAAGACGCAGCCAGGCCGTCCGCCTAGTGCAGATCGCTGTCCCTACGACCCTGGTAGCTACCTCGCTGGCATCATAGGATGCCCTTGCTTGGTGCCTTGCTAGCTCCAGGCCAAGTGCAGAGAGTGCAATGGCTTGTCTGGTTTGCTCCGTGTCAGGCAATGAGGCTAGGAGCTGACCTAGCCTGGACCACAAGAACCTGTCATAGGCTGCATAGTGGGCCTGATGTGCAGAGCTAGAAAGAAGTAACCATGCCGAGTAGAAAGTCCTCCTACCACAGAAATCAAAATCCAAGGAGTCTTGATCTGGGGGCCGGTCACGGTGAAGGGAGCGAAGCCCATCAGGAGTATCAACTCGTCAATCCAGACTGTGGATGAGGCATGGAACCTGGAGACTCGGGGCTGCACAATACCTCTGCTGAGATCCTTGGGGCAGGAACTCTGGAGAAGGGCCTCTCCAGAAGCAGTGACACCTCCCGAAGGGAGCCGGCCAAGGCGGCACCACAAAAGGTGGCCTCACCAAAATCGCCTAGAAAGGCGTGCGCCAAGTGTTCAGGATTGCTGATAGTGGAAGGAGTAAGGTGCAAATCCTCCAACATCCTCACGAGGAATCGTTGATACTCAGAGAGATCAGTAGCCAGAGAGATGTAGACAGAGGGTTCCTCTCCCCCTGAAGAGGGGGATGAGGAGCTGGAGGTCACCATCTGTTCAGTGGATGGCTGCACGGGGGGAGGTTGAAAAACTTGGCTGTCCATTGCCCTAACTGAGCAGCCACTGCTCTGAACTGCTCCCAGGTGAGAGGCCTGCTAGGACCGAGGATGCCTGGGAGCGCAGGAGAGTGTGGCAGAGGGATGGGGACAGAGCCAAGAAGAGATGTCTGCTGACCTCCGCCTGGGCTAAGGAGCAGACCATGGGCACCTGCAGAAGAAGGTGCCCCGGAAGACCCCACAGCCGACAGGTGAACAACCAAATCGGTACTGCCTTGGCTGCGCCCGGAAGAATCCCCCCTGTGAGGCGACCGAGGCCGTATAGGTCCAGAAGGACGGTCCCCTACCTCAAAAGAATGGGACTCTCTCAAAGGGACCGAGGAGGAAGAGCGGAGATCCGCACTACGGCTTCTCCCAGGGCCCGGGAGGACCGCAGAAAAAGGCCAACGTGCCGACCCCACACCCCTCGACCCCTCGGAGTCTGAAAGAGCCCTCCTCCTCAAGAGGGCCAGCCTAGGTAGCTGGCATCTCTGGGCAGCCCCCAAAGGGGTTATCCAGTGTGCAGTACCCTCCCCCCCCGCAGGTGCTCAGATCGGCCCCAAAGTTGGGCGATCAAGGCACACCACTGGAGGGGGTACCACAACTGAGGGGTCACTGAAACCGCCAAGACCAGGCTGCAGAGCTATGGTGGCCCGCACCACTGCCTGCTGGTCAGCACCCCTGACCCTAGTCTCAGTAACCACCAACCTCACCTCAGAAGGGGGCTGACTCTGACTTGTCGAAGAGACTACCGTGCTACCCACCTCAACAGCCAACCCCAAAGGGTCAGACTGCACGTCCGACTCAGAGTTCGACTCCGTCTCCGAGGAGGTAGAGTCCGAGGCCCTGTGCCAAATCATGGGAGGGCGGACAGTGCCATCCTTACCAACAGACCCGGAGACCAAAGCTGTGCCCGAGTGGGGTGCCAGCGCCTCCTGCAACCCCAGGCGGAATCTGAGGAGGCGGCCCAGCCAGAACCAGAGATCAGAGCCGGGACCAGTCATGGCACCATCGGTCCCACAGGCGCGAGGCACGGAGACAGCGCCAACTGCCCGGTGGCACCATGGCGCCATAAGCCGGCGCAGAAGGCAGGGGTGGCCCGAGTGGACCTAGCGCTGCCTGGCTCCCGGCGCCGTGGTGGCGCCGAGGGCAAGGTGGCCGAAGACAGCCAACTGAGGAAACCGAGGCCCCACGGCGCCGAGCTTCAAGGACATGGTGCCGTGCTCAACCTTGGCGCTGAGGATGGCGCCAAGGTGAGACATGGAAAAGGATGGCGCGTAGTAGTTCTCATGGCGCCACTAGCAGTGTTGGTGCTGCGAACGGCTCCGAAAGAGATCACGGCACTGCGTGACAAGTCGGCACATACGGCCCGTCAGAACCCTACAGGCGCCCGTGAATGGCGCAAGGCCTCCAACAGCGCTGACGGCCAGACCCGACCTTGCAGCCCGCGGACGACACTGGGAGCCTTCACCCCGAAGGAGATTGTCATGGCGGCGCCTCCGCCCCACCCCTGGGAAGGAGCGGGCAGGGCCTCCTGCTAGCGAAAAGCCTCTGCAACGGCTAGGCTACAAGTAGCTGAGGCTCCCTCCTCCTCGGTCCATATAAAACCAGGAGGGGACCGGAGGAAGGCAGAGAAAGCGGCTGCCCGGCAGTGCGCACCCGACCCCCGAAAGTCGGCAGAGCTCGCCCCACTTTCCACCCGCTTTGTTCAAGGATCCGGCAGTCCATGGAGAAGCAGGCGTCGCACAAATCCATGTCGTGAAGCGGGCCAAGACACAAGAGACACCAGTTGTGCTGGTCAGTGACTGAGAACTTTCGGCCGCATGGGCACCGTCACATGGGGGGCTGACCAGTCTTGGAAGATTTCTTGCCCTCTGACCGAGATATGACCTACGGGGAAAAAAAACACTAAAAACAGACTCGATGTCGCAAAAAAGAATAATAATGGAATGATCTTACCGGGAGTCGTTGAGTAAAGCAACACAGAACCGGCAGGTATAACCGACGGACTTCGGCATGATATACTGTGTAGGAGAAACTGTGAAGCAGGCCTCAAATTTCTTTAGCTTCCACACGAGGTGACCTCTATGGCAGGAGACGAAGAATTGGCAGGCAGTCGGAGTCGACACAGAGTAACGGCCAACCCGCGAGCACCACGCAGTGCGTCGGCCCAGGCGCTGATGGTGTGTCGGCTCCGCCTACCTTTAAAAAAAAAAAAAAAGGCTCCCGCGGGGTCCTGACCTCCGGCAGATACCCATCTGTGATGAATGGCGAAGACTGACACAGATAAAATCTGCGCCTATGAACTGCTGAATCTGTGACGGAACCAGGCGTGACTTCTCTTGATTGATAATGATGCCCAACGTCTCGAACAGAGACGGAGTACAATGAATGGCAGACATCAGGGCCTCCCGAGAGGGCACCATGAGAAGCCGGTCGTCCAGGTAGGGGAACACGTAGTGGCCTTGTCTCCTCAGAATCGCCGCTACGACCGCCATGCACTTCATGAATACCCGAGGTGCTGATGACAGTCCGATGGGGAAGGCTTGGAACTGATAATGGTGACCCTGAAACTCGGAGCGCAAAAACTTCCTGTGTGCTTGAGCGATGGGTATATGCAGGTAAGCATCCTGCATGTCCAAGGACGCTAGAAAGGCGCCCTGCTTGAGCATGCGTATTAGACCTGAAAGGGTCACCATGCGGAAGCGTTTGTATAGGACCGAAGCGTTGAGGTTGCCGAGATCCAGTATCGGACGGAGGTCCCCAGTCTTCTTGGGAACCAGAAAGAAGTGAACAACAACCTGCACCTCTTTGGTTCCACGGTACGTGCTCTATAGCTTCTTTTCCGAGAAGCGTGAGCACCTCCTATTGTATGAGCAGGGCGTGCTGACCCAAATTACGGGAGAGCAGTGGAGGTCTTGACAGTGGGTGGTCAAGAAATTCAATGAAGTGACCTTTCTGGACCATTTGGAGAACTCACCAGTTGGCGGTAATCGACTGCCACCCTGAAAAGTGGCGAGTGATGTGACCCCCGACCTTCTGTGCCAGTTGATCCAGAGGAGGGCCGGGGGCCGGGAAGGAGTCATGCTGTGGTAGCACTGGTTCCTGCAAGATGGGCTGGTTTGGTGTAACGCTGGCCTCTGCCAAGGGAAGACTTAGCCTGAGCTTTACGATGAAAGGTGCCCCTTTGTTGCTGGCAGGAACGTGGCTGCTACTGTTGTTGCCGGCTGTGAAAACAGTTCTGATTCCTATGAAAAGAACCAGGCCTTGATCTGTACATGGCTTGTACGGATCTGACTGCCTTCCCGGCGTCCTGGAGCTTAATGATCATCTTCGAGTGTTCACCAAATAGGGATTCGCCATTGTATGGGACGTCAAGAATATTCTTCTGTACATCTGGGGTAAAGCCGGAGACACGGAGCCAAGAGTGTCTCCAAAGACAGATGCCCAAAGCTGCAGCTCTGGCAGATGAGTCAGCAGAATCATATGTGACTCGTAGCACTTGGGTTCCCACATCAGACCCTGTGTGGAGGAGGTTTAGGAGCTCCGCCTTCTGATCGCCATCCGGTAATTTGTCGACAAGCTCCTGGCCCTGTTCCCACAGGGCATTCTGAAACTGAACCATGTGAGACAGGTAGTTCAGGGACCTGATGGAGTATGTAGCAGTGGCATACAAGCGCCTCCTCAGGGCATCCAACTGTTTGGATTCCTGGTTCGGTGGCTGTGTGCTCATATGCTGCGGTCGTTGGGACTGGTCATGAGAGGCTGTAATGACCAGTGAGTCAGACAGAGGTTGTTGTGCCAAGTACTGGTCCTCTTTCCGGACCTTGTAAAGGCGGTCAGCTTTCTTCGGCACAATGGGGGAGAAGTGCGGATGCTTCCACGCAGCCTTGGTGACGCCCACAAAAGTGTCCGCCAAGGGTGGTACTACCACAGGCTTGGGATCTTTCAGCTGAAGATAACGGGCAAGGTGCTGTCTCTCGGGGTCGAGGTCCTCAGAATCCCATCCCATGTTCTCCTGGATGTGCCCCATAATCTCAGAGAAGGAGGGATCATCTGGAGGTGACCTGGGTAGGTCTTGTGGGTCAGGCGATGCGATGCTGAGTGGAGAAGGAGATCTGGAGATTTCAGAGGTATCCAATCTAGAGTCCTCCCCTGACGGAGTGTACCGACGATGTCTGGGTCGCTTGGGGCTGGGAGACCCTGAGGGAGATCTAGAGGGAGGCCTTATCCTATCCTTAGATCTACCTCTAGGAGGTGGAGTATGCTCCTTAGGGGTTGGTGGTTGTCCTGCTGGACCCTGTGGTGGAGGAGGGGGCATAGAAGGTGAAGGAGTAGGAGGAGGTTTTACAGGGATCACATCTTTCCGGATTGTGTCCCACCAGAAAGTGGAAATATCCTTGACCTCTTGGATGTTCATGCCCGACGACAGGCCTGGTGCCGGGGTCGGACGTCGGGTCCACAGGTGTCTCCGGGGTGGGTGAAGGTTCCCTTGGAAGCCCGGCATCCTCTGTGTTGCCTGCCTGGTCCTCAGGCAATGTCGTGTCCTCCTCCATGGAGTCCCTGTGACCGGTGTTCACCGGTGACTGGGGGTCAGTCTTCGCCTCCGGTGAATGTGAGGCTGATGTCTTCAGGTCAGGCGAACACCTGGCTGACGTCTGGTGTTTGGCCGATGTCCTTGGCTCCAGCGAATGCCTGGACGACATCAGGTGCTTGGCCGACGTAGGGTCCGTCGTCCGCTTGAGGGACGTCAGATCTTTTGTCTCCCTGGGTGGGGGATCCGATCCCCTGGGAGGCTGGGAGACCGATCTAGAGTCTGCTTTTGCTTGTACAGTGTCCAACTCTATGCCTATAAAGGTGAGAAGTTGAACTGGTTCGAGGACAAACTTTGGAAGATTGAGAAGAAACCCCAAGGAGCTGAGTACGTCCTAGGCAGTTTGAAGAGCTGATTTGACCTGTAAAGGTAACTGACCCACTAAGAGCCAGTCATCCAGATACAGGAAGATGGTGATACCCTGTCTTCTGAGGTAAGCCACCACTACTGCAAGGCACTTTGTGAACACCCTTGGAGCAGATATTAGGCCGAATGGCATAGCTCTGAATTGGTAATGGCCTGAAAGCAACTCGAACCCGAGGTATTTTTTGTGGGAGCACCTGATAGGAATATGGAACTAGGCATCCTTGAGGTCCGGAGATGCTAGCCAATCCCCTGGCCTTACAGAGAGAAGGATTATTCCCAGTTACCATTTTGAATTTGGGCTTTGAAATGTGTTTGTTCAAATACCTTAGGTCTAAGATGGGTCGCCACTCCCCTGTTTTCTTTGGGGTAAAGAAGTACCTGGAGTACAGTCCTTTTCCCCTGTGCTGAGTAGGAACCTTCTCTATAGCTCTGAGAGCTAGAAGAGAGGAAACCTCTGCCTCTAGAGCAATGGTTTCTGAGAGTGATGCAGGTGGAAAAGACTTGGCCCTCTTTTTTGAAGCTTAGAGCCAGTCCCTGGATTACTACTTCCAGGACCCACCTGTCTGAGGTCACAGACTTCCAGGCCTGGAAGTAGTAAGCCAGCCTGCCTCTTACTGGAAATGGGGAGTCGACCAGGGCTGACACATCAGGGTGTCCGCTTGGCAGGAGCCTTAGACTGACAGGAGGAGGGAGCAGCTCTGCTCATCCCTCTCCCTCTGAAGAACCCCCTCTGTGGGACGGAAGAGGAGGCCTGGGCTTGGTAAAAAGGGCTTTGAAAGGGCCTGCCACATCCCCTGCCCCTAGACTGCTGCTTGTGTGGAGTGGATTGCCTTTCTTTGGCATGTGCACTCCTGTATGTGGTCCTGTATTCATCCATTTTCTTCATGTAAGCCTCTGTCTGCTCCCCAAACAGAGAGTTACCTACTACAGGAAAATCCATAGCCTTAGTCTGGGTATCCTGTGAAAGGCTAGTACATCTGAGCCAAGCATGTCTTCTGAGAGACACAGATGTAGCCATGACTCTAGTTGCCACATCACTGGAGTCCACAGCAGCATGAAATTGCATTTTGGATGCCTCAATTCTATCAGCAGCCACCTCCTCCAGCTCCTTGGCTAGCTGGGGGGAGGCCTGTTTAGCCAGTTGCAGAACCGTATCCCACCTGGATTTCTGGTACCTGTCTGTGTACGCCATATAAGTAGCCTGCCTGAGTCCCAAAGAGGATGCCAAATACTGTTTTTTGGTCATGGCATCCTCTTTCAGCCTGCACTACCCCAACATGGCTGCAATAACTATAAAGGAACTCCGCAAGTGAGCCTGATAACAAATACCTCCTGTCCATTCTCTTATCCACAGGAGGTATTGAATTACGGATTTGTAAAATTTTGTGTGTCTGTTTCCCCAAGGATTTAAGAAGAGGGATAGACAGTCTTTTTGACTCTGGGATGTCCATCATTTCCACAAAATCAGGCTCTTCCTCCTCCTCTGCAGCTTCAACCAAGGGGAGCTGCAGGGTTTCTGCCACCTTTTTGTAGAACCAAAAATGTGAAGGGGGCTCAGAGAGCCTGGGAGGAGGAACACCTGAGGGCCTGTCTGGGGAGATGTCCAGTTCAATGGGCACATCCAGAACCCCCATGGTCATCATCGTTGTCGTCATCATCATCCTCCTCGGGATAGACTTCATCTCCCTCCCACTCCTCATAAAAAGCGTCTTGATCATAATCTGGAGGAGACGGATCCAACTGAACCGATCGCCTAACCGGCGCTACCGGTTCGGACGGAACTGGTCTAAGCGATTGAACAATGCTAATCGCTTTGGCTATTTCATCCGCGGTTGGAGAATGCGATACCGGATCCAAACCGGCAGACTTACGCTTCTTTTCTGATGGAACTGACCCCTCGGGGTTGGCTCTCCTTTTGGCCGAGGAGGTATCGCCTAGGTCAGCAGGCACTTCCTCAGGTTTGGCCGCAACAGAACCGGGCTGGCCATTCAGATCTACGGACTTCCCGGCTTCCCTTTCCTTCAGCCTACTCAGTCTTTTGTCTAGAGTGGATTTAGGAAGGTTTTACAGATTTGGCAGTCTGACTTGAGGTGGTCAAATCCCAGACAATAAACACAGATGAGGTGAGGGTCAGCCTTAACAAAGGCCTCCCCACACTCAGTACAGTGTTGAAACCCAGTGGGACCGGTTTTCTTCTTGGGTTTCTCAGACATGGCCAACCTAATAAATTACCCTACTGCAGCTTTCAAGCCACGTAATACAATAACCGATCGGTTACAAACTGTGTCACAGGCCTTTTAAAAGAACCGGCAAAAACCCTTGGTTCTTTTGAAACCAATCGGTACCAGAACACCACTCAAATCCCACAAATAAATTTAAACAGAAAAGAAACCGAAGAAAAGAACGATTTCCACTTTTTCACAGAATAAAACACAGTCAACTACCTGTACCATAGACAGAGTCTGGAAATCCGAAAATGACAAAAAATTATATGGTTTAAACTGAATGTTTTACTTTTACCAAACCGTGGAAATCTCCAGAGCGACTTCACTGTTAGGCGGAGTAAAAAATCTGATGGTTACATTGGGAAGTACCACAGACAGAGGTTTGAAAACCAAGTTCGAGCTCAACATTCTATACTTCTGCATAGAGTTGACTCTTTCCTCTCCAGGGCAGTTCAAGTGCTGGGGCTAACTGCATTATGTCTGAATACAGCAAGACTTCATGTTGTTTGAACCCTCCGAGGTCAAGCTGCAGGGCAATGATGGCCTGCACCACTGCTTGCTGGTCAGAACCCCTGACCCTGGCAGTCACTGCCCGCTCCTCAGAGGGGGGCTGACTACGGCCTGTCGAGGACACTACCAGGGTGTCCATGCCAGCAGCCAACTCCACAGAGCCAGACTGCATGTCTGACTCAGAGTCCGACTCCTCCTCCGAAGAGGTGGAGATCGAAGTCCTGTGCCAAACAGTGTGTGGACACCAGTTGCCATCCCTACTGAACAGGGCACCAGAACCAGCGCTGACGCTGGTGCCCCCCTCCACGAATGGTGCCAGAAGAGGACATGGCACCAACAAGGGCAGCAGCATTTGAGTCTGAGCCTGTCACGGCGCCGTCCCAACCCACGGCACCGCAAGCAGCGTCAAGACCAGCCGTGGCGCCGACATCTCCGACCGTGTAAACAGTGCTGAGGCTGGAGACCCCCATGGTGCCGACCCGTCCCACAGAGCCGCGAGTGGTGCCGAGAACAGAAACGGCACAGACGATGGCCCTCACAGCGCTCTTGGTGTCACGAATGGCGCCGCGGTCCGAACTCCCCATGGTGCCATGTCCATGTTTGGAGCAGTGAACAGCTCCAGAACTAGACACGGAACTGTGCTCAACCGCGGCACTCGCGAACAGTGCTGGGGCGAAACAGATAGGGGCGGCAGCGACAGCAGCAAGCGGCACCAAGCGGCGAATCGGCGGTGCCGCTTAAACGCCATCAGGGCCCGGCGCCCGTCCGACAGATGGCATTGAGGCGGTGCCGACCCAGGCCTTCTGAGCCACAGGTATGACACGGAGGAGCCTTTGCCCCGAAGGCGACTGCCAGGCGGTGCCCGCCTGTCCTGAAGAACAGACTGGGCCTCCTGCACCCGCGGAAGGGGCCTCTGCCATGGCTAGGCTACAAGAGGCAGAAGCCCCTCTTTCTCGGTCGTATATAGAACCAGGAGGGACCCAGAAGAAGGCCGAGAAGGCAGCGAAACGGCCGATGACTCGGCGCCACGACCCTGAAAGTTAGGCGGAACTCGCCCCACTTTCCACACGCGTTGCTTTCGATGACCCGGCAGTCCATAGAATCAAGCATCGCACAAATCACCGTATGGTGAAAGCGGGCCAAGACCACGTGAGAGAAACGGTCATGCTGGTGGTGTGGAGTACTTATGGCCGCCAGGCACCGCATCGCCTGGGGGCTATCCGGTCGTCGAAGTCTTCTTTCCCTCCGACCTAAACATGACTCTCGAGAAAGAAACACCAAACGAGACTCGATGTCGCAAAATAAAAATAAAATAATGGAACAATCTTACCATGCGACTTTGAGTAGGCTAACAGAACCGTCAGGAGACAGGGGGCCAACGAACTTTGGCACGGAGTCTAGAAAGTTAGCTTGAAAATGAACTATGTAGTAGTAGGCCTCAAAATTCTTCAGAAAGCATCCCACGAGGTGTCCCTGATGGCAGAAGATGAAGAACTGGCAGGAGGGTGGAGTCGACAATACCTAACGTCCACCCTGTGATCGCCTTGCAGTGCATCGGCCTTGAAGGCAGCGCCGATGGTGCGTCGACTCCGACCATCCAAAAAAAAAGCTCCCACGGGGTCATTACCTCCGGCCAAGTACTCAAAGGTGATGAATGGTGAAGACTGACACCAATAAGATCCGGCGATTCCTCAAGAGGCGGAGATAGGCTCCTGACCCTAATAACTGACTATCTACAAGCAGATGTACCAGAGGGCGACCTCGAGTGATGCCGCTTCTTCTTCGACTGGTGGGCCAAAGGACTCTAGGCCGAATGGTTCCGTGAAAGGGACAGTTTCTTTTTATGCTTTCAGGGGGACCGCCCATCCCCCCCCGAGCACTGGACCGTCCATTGTCAGATCCCCCCCTCCAGAGAAGGTGGCGGACCGAACCCAGCCCGGTTGACTGAACAGCTTGAGTGGTGGAGACTTTATGTCCAGAAAGATCTGCAACCGCATGCTTCTGCGGTTCCGAGCTTGTTGTTTTTCTTTTCTTTTTAGCAGAAGACATTTCAAGGCCTGTTTCTGCACTTCTCTTACTAGTGGAGGTCTCACCCTAGTCAGAGGGCACTCCTCTGGTTCCAACGGTTAATCCTTGGATGTGGAACTGGACCGACTCTCTGTGTCGACAGCTTTCTCAGCCATTCTCTCCTGGAGTCTATTAAGGCGCCTTTCAAGTGTAGACAGGGGGAGATTTCTGCACATTTCACAGTCTGCCTTCAGGTGATCAAGCCCTAGGCAGAATACACAAATCAGATGTGGGTCAGCCTTAGCAAACGGCTCACCGCACTCTGTGCAATGCTGAAACCCAGTGGGACCAGTTCCTGTCTTAAGTTTCTTTGACATAACCTCAGACAGTAAGGATTTAGCACTTATCCACAGTTGGCGGTTAAGCCTGGATAAGGAGAATAACTCTTAGGTTAATGGTAGGGTTAACGACGGAGGAAAAACCGAGAGAAAACCCGATTTTTTAAACCAAAACCTTACCGGTCCCGGAAATTAAAATTACGTACCTACCGTAATTCTTGATCTTCTTGGACGAGTCTCCACCACTCATTCACACTACTGGGATCTGTGCCGGAGGCACTAGGACCCATCAGGAGCAAACTTTTTGCTGGAGGGTCGGCACCAGAGATGGCGCCACGAGGAACGGCGCCGCGAGCCCTAGCTCGTGCGGTAACAACTATCTCGGCGTCGACCCTCCAACCGCCTCAGTACCTTTTTTACCAAGGAGGTGCAGCGTAACTAACCTAGAAGGGTAGCCTAAAGTAAAAACCGGACATAAGATAGTCCGGGTGACCCATGTAAGAAGGGTCAACAAAGAAGCCTTCACGGCCTAAAGATTTGAGGGAGTGAAGACCAACAAGAAAGGTG
This sequence comes from Neoceratodus forsteri, assembly GCA_016271365.2. NCBI lineage: Eukaryota > Metazoa > Chordata > Ceratodontiformes > Ceratodontidae > Neoceratodus > Neoceratodus forsteri. The sequence continues at coordinate 1,406,523,633 of CM057450.1, forward strand.
AGCTCGGGGGATGGAGGGTGGGCGTGTGAATGAGTGGTGGAAACTCGTCCAAGAAGATCAAGAATTACGGTAGGTACGTAATTTTCATATCTTCCTGGACATAAGTCTCCACCACTCATTCACACTACTGGGAGAGTACCGAGCTAATAATCCCGAGAGGGCTGGCAGAAGAGACCAAGAGCTCACGTTTCTAGGACAGAAGTCCATGAGGATGGCTCTGCCAAAGGAAGAATGCCGTCTGGCATGGACATCTAGTGCATAATGTTTAACGAAGTATGCAGTGAGCTCCAGGTGGCGCATTGCAGATGTCTCGATGGGCGCGTTCGCAGTTCCGTTAGGATGCCATGCGACCGCTCTGGTAGAGTGGCGTCATCTACCCTCCAACCAACCTGCGCCATGGAATAGCAGCAGTGATGAAGGCACGCCACTAGCCATGATGAGATACATCGATGCACAGGTTGACCCAGCCGGGTCTCACTGAAGGAAGCGAACAGTTGCTGAGCTTTGCAAAAATCCTTGGTTCTATCTAGATAGAAATGCAAGGCCCTCTTAACATCCCAAGAATGAAGAGAGCGTTCCCCTTCATTTTGGAAGTCCGCAAAATAAGATGGAAGGACCAAAGGTTGGTTTAGATGAAATTCTGACACAACCTTAGGAAGAAATTTAGGATGAGTACGAAGAACTACTTTGTCCTTATGGAACACAGTATACGGAGGGTCTGTGACCAGGGCATGTATCTCAGAGACCCTGCGGGCTGAGCTAATGGCCACTAGGAAGGCAGTCTTCCAGGTGAGAAATTTTAGCTCACAGGTAGCCAGAGGTTCGAAAGGTTTCCTAGTGAGCATGTCTAGCACAAGATTAATGTCCCAGGCTGCGACTGGACGTCTTGTAGGAGGTCTGGTATGCAGAATCCCCTTAAGAAATCTCTTAACCATAGGTAACTGAGCCAGAGTTAAGGAAATAACGGGCTCATGATACACTGAAATGACATTAAGATGAACTTTGACTGTAGAGTACTGCAGACCCGAATTTGAGAGGTCCAAAAGGTACTCAAAACCTTATCTGGTGGACAGGAAAAGGATTCAAAGAGGACTTTGCACACACAGCAACAGCTTCCACTTGGCTGTGTAAGTTTCCGAGTGGCTGGCTTCCGTGCAGCCAGAAGAATATCTGAAACTCTTAGAGACATTGAACCAGTTTACTTGACCTCTTCAGGAGCCAAGCATGAAGGTGAAGTGATCTCAGGTTGGGATGGACCACGGTCCCTGAGTCAAAGGTTCATCTGCAGGGAAGTGGTCTCGGAGGAACTGCCAACATATTGTTGAGTAGTGGAAACCACAGCTGCCGAGCCCAAAGGGAGCAATGAGAATCATTTTGTCCCCTGGGATTCGAACTTGAGGAGTACCCTCTGAATTAGAGGAAGAGGCGTAAAGGCGTAAAGAAAGCATTTTGTCCACCGCAGCCTGAATGCATCCTGACAGAAAATGCCAGGCCCTGGATTTCTGGAGCAGAAGAGAGGCAGTTTTGCGTTGAGTGGGGATGCAAAAGGTCCAGGTCTGGAGTTCCCCACTCTTGAATAGTGACTGAACTATGGTTGAGTCGAGAGACCACTCGTGAGGTCTGTCTCTGTTCTGTTGAGGCAGTCTGCCAGTTAGTTCTGAACCCCTGGCAGGTGGACCGCTTGAATTAGAGCCTCATGCTCCAAGCACCATTCCCATACCCTCATTGCTTCTCTGCATAAGGGGTAGAGTGAGCACCGCCCTGCTTGTTGATGTAATACACCACTGCTTTGTTGTCCATTTGAAGGAGAATGTTCTTGTGACACAGAATGTCCTTCAAAGCTCGGACGCATAAGGGCGGCTCTCATTTCTAGGACATTTATGTGGAGCTGGGACTCGACTTGAGTCACGCACCTTGAGTGTGGAGAGCCTGACAGTGAGCCCCCACCCCATTAGGGATCGTCCGTGGTGATGGAGATCTGATGGTCCAGAGGAGCAAAGCGGATACCCTCCAGGAGATTGCTCTCTTGAGACCACCAGGTGAGTGACCTCCTTAAAGGTTCTGTCACCTTGATGAGATAGGACTGCGGGTGAGTGGTTGGGGACCACTGAGCATCCACTGGTGGTTCTCATGTGCAGGCGTGCTAGGGTACAGTGAACACTGAGGATGCCATGAGGCCTAGCATCCGTTGCATCGAGAGAGCTGTGACTGAGCTGTTTTCCCGATGTGCGCAGCCATCTGAAGGATATCATTCCTCCTGTCTTCTGGAAGAAAAGCCCTCGCTGGGAGGTGTCCAGAAGAGTCCTACAAAAGGACCTCTAGGAGGGCTGCAGTTCGCGATTTCTTGAGGTTCAGCAGAACTCCCATGGACATAAGAGCGCTGAGGCCGTCTCCACAGCGTCCAGAGTCCCTTGCCTGGAAAGGGCTTGCTAGAAGCCAATCGTCCAGATAAAACACCTGAATTCTGACCTTTCTGAGATGCTGCGAGAACTGCACAACATTTGTAAAAACTTCGCGCGGCGCGAGGATACAAGGGCAGGACTCTGAACTGATAGTGCTGTCCCAGAGCCACAAACCTCAGGAATTTGTGATGCCTCGGGTAAACAGGAATGTGCTGGTAGGCGTCCTGCATATCTAGGGAGGCTAACCAGTCGTGTCGGTGGAGCAGAGGTAACAGGGTTCCCAGAGAAATCATTTTGAATTTCTCCTTGGGGAGAAATTTGTTCAGCTTTTTGAGATCTAGAATTGGGCGCATACTGCTGGACTTCTTTGGAACCAGAAAGTAATGGGAGTAGAACCCCATGTTTCGTTGGTGCAGTGGCACCACTTCTACTGCCCTGTTTTGTTCAGAAGGCCCTGAATCTCGGCTGCGAGAAGGTCTGACTGAAGGGTTGACAGCCTGGGCTGCTGTTTGGGGGGGACGATCCGGAGGGGTCTCCACAAGATTGAGTGAATACCCCTCGCGAATTAACCGAAGGACCCATTTGTCTGAGGTTATGGACTTCCACTGGTTGTAGAAGTGCATCAGACGACCTCCCACAGGAGAGGAAAAGTCCACCTCGGGCAGCTGAGATGGAACTTGGGCCGGCAATTCATAAGGTAGCGCTGGGCGCTTTGGGCCCTTGCGCTTTCTGTTGCGCCTTCTTTTGAGGTTAGGTAGGTTGATTCTTATGGAAACTTCCTCTGCCTCTGCCTCGAAAGGACTGGCGATTATGAAACTGTCGTTTACTGACATGCCCTCGAGAGGGAGCAGGAGGGGGCCAAGCCAACTTAATGGCTGACCTAGTCTTTTGAGTAGCTTCTAGAGCTTGCTCTACCTGAGGACCAAAAAGATATGCACTGTCAAAGGGCAATGCCATCACCTGCTGCTGCGCTGCGTCATTCGTAAAGCCCGAGCGCCAGCCAGGAATGACGCGGTGCAAATACCAGCAGCTGCTGAACGGGAAGCAGTGTCAAAAGCATCCATGGCTGCTTTAACCTGCTGGTTATTAGATTCAATACCTCTGGTAATAGTTTGAAGCAGCTCTGGCTTTGAATCCGACTCCGGTAGGGCTTCAACCATCTGTTTAATAGAATACCACAGGATATACTCATACTAAGAAAAATAGCCATGGTAACTGGCAATACGCATACTTAGAGTAGAAGCAGCAAAGACTCTCTTACCTAAGGTGTCTATCTTACAAGATTCTTTGTTAATAGGTAGCTTGAGGAAGAACGACCTTATCATTCTCTGCCAGGACTACAATAGGATCCGCAAAGGCTTGAGATGCCAAAATGGGACGATCCTTGGGGGCTGAATATTTCCTATCTATGGATTTAGCCACCGAAGGGGTAAGAGCAGGATTATTCCATACCATTTGAGACAGCGTCTCGAAGGAAGGCTGAATCGGAGGAGTCAAATCCCTAGGGATCTCCGAGGCATGAAGATATTGGAGTCTCAACAATTTCCCAGGATCGATGTCTGTAGTCTGGAGAGAAAGTGTGGAACTCAGATTTTTCAACAGAGACTTAAAGGATAGGTCCTCGACCACAGGCTCTGCAGCAGTAATAGATCCTGCTTCGTCCACTTCATCACCCAACCGAAGGTCTGGGTCAGGCTCAACGTCATCTCCTGACAGTCCAGGAGGGACTGTATGGACAGGAAAGGAATGAAATTCAGAAGAGGAGGAAGAGAACAAGTGAGGAGACCAGCGAGCCGCGGCATGAGGGCGCATCCGAGAAACGGCAGCTGCGAGGCCTACAGCGCGCCAGCAGCACTGAAGGCCGCTGCAGCGCAGCGCAGTACCTGGCGCGGAGGGCGCCAGAGAGAAACACGCGCTGAGGCGCGAAAACACTCCCAGACTCCGAAAAACAGGTTTTGAAGGAAGAAGAGCAGGCGATAAGGGCATCGGTGTAGCCCCCTGCGCCGCAGCCATGTGAGGGGGAACACCTAAGCGCTGAGTCGACGGCACCGAAGAAGGTGCCGTGCAACCAGGAAGGTCCAACCGCCCTACCTGGTTGCCCAGAGAGCCCGAGGGCCCACGAGTGACCGAGCCAGGTAGCCGAACCAACCTCCGAGCCCACTGCTCCATAAGAGCAGCCCACTGATGAAACTGCTCATCTGAAGGCCTACCTGTGGGTGGGGTAGGGCTCGGATGTCGAAGCCGTCGGCTACCAGAAGCAGAGGTTGGCGACTCTGAAGGAGGAGACCGGCAACTAGCCCCGATAACAGAGTGTCTAAGCGCAGACATATCAGAGAGCGACCTCGAGTGATGCCTTCTCTTTTTAGACCTGTGGGCCGAAGAAGAGCTCGAGGCCGAACAGTGCAGAGAGTGCGACCGTTTATTTTTATGCTTCCGGGGGGACCGCCCATCCTCCCGGGCATTGGACTGACCGTTGTCAGACCCTCCCTCCGGAGAAGGCGGCGGACCGGACCCAGCCTGACTGACTGAACAGCTTTCATACCAAGTCTCCCTACCGTCACCTGACCTGCTCATGGTCGACTCCGTTAAGGTAGGCTGAGACTTCTTTATTGTATTTATTTCAAAAATAAGAATAAATTTAAGCGATAGTGTATCGAGATAATACTACAAAATAATAAAAGCTGAAAACTATGCTGCTAGTTTGAAGTTTGACTCCCGACAGGCGAGCGACATAGTCACTGAAGTGCACTTGACGGCGGGGAAAAAAGGAACTGAGGCGGTTGGAGGGTCGATGCCGAGATAGTCGTTACTGCACGAGCTAGGGCTCGCAGCGTCATTCCTCTCGGCACCATCTCTGGCGCCGACCCTCCAGCAAAAAGTTTGCTCCCGATGGGTACTAGTGCCTCTGGCGCAGATCCCAATAGTGTGAATGAGTGGTGGGGACTTATGTCCAGGAAGATCACAATATTTTAACAGAAAAAAATTAAACTTTACCTCAAGAAAGTAAAAACAGGTTACTCACCTGTAACAGTAGTTCTAGGAGTGGTATATGTTGTTCATCCACGCTGTCTGGCATTGTCCCTTTCCCCTTTAAATCTTGCCAGAAGTCTTCAAGCTGGCTCCTCCCACCCACCCGGATGGTAAATACCTCGGCTCCACCCCATGATGCCAGATCTAGCCCGCTGGAAGCAAGGTTGTGCGCGTGTGGATGAACAACATATACCACTCCTAGAACTACTGTTACAGGTGAGTAACCTGTTTTTCTAGGAGCGTGGATATGTTGTTCATCCACACTGTCTGGCAGACTCCTAGCAGTTCTCCGCGAGGCAAGGCGCACACCCCCTACTTGGGAAAAAGAGACTGGAGAACCGAGGCCCCAAAACCAGCATCTCGGCGTGACTGAAGGGCGATGTGGTAATGGGTAATGAAGGTGTTTGCTGACTTCCAGGTAGCAGCCCAACAGATTTCCTGGATAGGGATGTCCCTGGAAGCAGCCACCACGATACAACAGTATGGCGGGTAGAATGAGCTCTTATCCCTCTGGGAGGCTCCTTGCCCGCCAACTCATAACACAGACTTATGCATGATGTGATCCATCTTGCAATAGTCCCACTGAGGTACAAGGTCTGCCAAAGCGGCTTCAGCGTAGGTGACAAACAGCTGGCGAACTTCTCCCCGAATTTCCGCCGTCCTCTCCTTATAGTAGGAGAGAGCATGTGTGAGGTCCAGAGTATGGAGCCTGAACTCGGCGTCCGAGGTGTAGTTAGGGTAATACACCGGCAGAGTCAACACCTGGTTAAGGTGAAACTCTGACACCACCTTCAGAAGGAATTTCGGGTGGGGGCGCAGGATGACTTTGTCCCTGTGAAAGACCAGATAAGGGGAGTCCACTGAGAGCGCCTGGAGCTCCCCTGTCCTTCTGGCTAACGTTATAGACACCAGGAAGGCAGTCTTCCACAACAAGTGCGAGAGCTCACACTTGTGCATGGGTTCGAATGGCTTGCCCATGAGCTTTGCCAAAACCAGTAAGAGATCCCACGGAGGTGGAGGTTCACGCACTGGAGGGGATATGTGATCCAGGCCTTTGGAAAAGCACCCGACCATTGTCTCCTGTGCCAATGTCAGCTGACCGGCCCGCGCTCATACATAGATACATACATAGATACATAGACAGTGTCGGCAGATAAGGGCCTATGGCCCACCCAGTCTGCCCATTTAAGTTTGTAAGTTCAGTTTATGTTTTCCAGGAAGTCTGTTGCCCCTTACCCCTGACCTCCAGAATTCCTTTATGTCTATCCCATGCATTCTTAAATCCCGTGATTGTTTCAGCTCCCACCACTTCCTCTGGCAGGGTGTTCCACTTGTCCACCACCCGTTCTGTGAAGAAATTCTTCCTCACGTTTCCTCTGAATCGTCCTCCCTCCAACTTCATCCCATGCCCTCTAGTCCTGGAACATCTTTTTCGCTTAAAAATAGTGCATTCCTGCACCCTGTTCCTCCCTGTAAGATACTCAGTAAGCAAAGATGGCTGCCAGGTGCACCCGAAGGGTCGATGACCGAAGACCCCCTTTGGAGAGGGACCAAAGGTAGTCTAGAATGTTAGCCATAGAGCAGGATAAGGGGTTCAGGCTCTTTCCTTGACACCAAATGGAAAACCTTTTCCATTTGAAGGCATAACATTTCCTGGTCGATTCCTTTCGAGATGCTTCCACCTTGGTGTAGACATCCTCGGAAAGACCTAGAACCTGGAACTCTAGCCGCTCAGGAACCAGGCTGTGAGGTGCAGGGATTGAAGGTCCGAGTGAAAGACCTTCCCCCGGTTCAACGATATCAGGTCCGAGCGTCTACAAAGCCGCTCCGGGGTCCTGCAGCCGAGGCTGAGGAGATCTGGATACCAGAACTGGTGTGGCCAATCTGGGGCTACCAGGATCACTTTCGCCTTGTCCCTCTTCACCTTGAGTAACACCTTGTGGATCAAGGGAAATGGAGGGAAGGCGTAAAGGAGGCCTGGGGTCCACAGCCTCAAGAAGACATCCCCCTGCAGCAAAACCTGTTGAGGGGGGCGGGCATGGTACATCCTCAGCTTGGTGTTCTCCCTGGAGGCAAACAGGTCCACCAACGGTTTGCCCCAACGGGAGAACAGATCGTAAGCTACCTCTGGATGTAGAGACCACTCGTGGGATGTCTGGCCTATGCGGCTGAGAGCATCCGCCAGTTGGTTCGAGACTCCTGCCACATGGATGGCTAGGAGATCCGCCTCCAGCCGGCTGACGAAGGTCCAGATCTGGAGCGCCTCCCTGCACAGCAGACGGGAGTGCGTGCCGCCCTGTTTGTTGAGGTAGTACATGGTCATGGTATTGTCTGTCTGGACTTGAACCACTTGACCCCGGAGCTGAGGAGCGAAAGCTGACAGTGCCAGTCTGACTGCTCTGAGCTCCAACAGGTTGATGTGGCATCGGGACTCCTCGGGGGTCCAGAACCCGTGACCTTTGTTGTCCCTCATGTGGGCTCCCCAGCCCATGAGAGAGGCATCAGTCGTAAGGACGACTGTCGGCACGGGGCGGATGAACAGGATCCCTTCCTGCAAATGACTCGGGATGGTCCACCATTGGGGAGTGTCCCACATCCTCTGGGTTACAGTGACCAGCTGGTTGAAGAGACCCTGATGCTGAGACCACTGGGTGGCCAGCTCCCACTGAAGGGGGCGCATGTGCAATCTGGCCCAACAGACCACTGAGGTGCACGCCGCCATGTAACCCAGGAGGCGCAGGAAGTCCTGGGCAGGGCACAAGTGCCCAACCAGAAATGATTGGGCAAAGGAGGAAGGAACCTCCACCCTGTCCGCGAGGTGCCGAGCTCTGACTTGACGAGAGTCAAGCTCTGCCCCCATAAAGCCCATCACCTGAGAGGGCACGAGTTCTGACTTGGCCTCGTTGATTAGGAGGCCCAGGTGGGAGCAGGTTCGGAGGGTCAGGTCCCTGGACCTCTCCACCTCCAGTATGGAGGAACCTGCCAGGAGCCAATCATCTAGACAGGGGTAAATTCGAATCCCTTGACGCTGTAGATGGGCTGCCACCACTGCGATGCATTTGGTGAAGACCCGTGGGGCCGATGACAGACCGAACGGCATAGCTCTGAACTCGTACAAGGTCCCTTCGACCCTGAAGCGGAGGAACCTCTGATGGGACGGATGGATTGGGACGTGGTAGAACGCGTCCTGAAGATCCAGTGAACAGAACCACATGTTTTGCTCCAGAGATGGTATGATCCAGTTCAGAGTTACCACCCGGAAAGTGCGAGACCTGAGATATCGATTCAGGTCGTGGAGATCTAGGATGGGGCCCAACCCCATCCACTTGGGCACCAGGAAATACCTGGACATGAAGCCTGGGTCTGTAGGAGGATCCGGCACTGGAGCTACTGCCTCCTTGTGGAGGAGCTGAGCAATGTCGTCCCGAAGGGCCGACTGAGCGCCAACTGAGATCCTTTCCTCCCGTGGGGCACGGGCCCGGCTGGGGCGGTACTGCTCGAATTCTAGAGGCAGTCCCTGCTTGACCACTTCCAGAACCCACCTGTCTGAAGTGATACCGGACCAGGCGGAAAGAAAGTAGTGGAGCCGGCCCCCCACGGGAGGACCTAGAACTGGCATGACGGGTGTAGGGGAAGCCACCCCCGACCCGTCACTGTGCAGGCTTGGAGGAGGAGGAGGAGACACCTGGACCAGCACCTCGGCCTCCTTTGCGGGGCTGTTGGGGACCTTGCTTGGGCCTAGGGCACCAAGCTTGAGCCTGCTGCTGTTGCTAACCTCCCTGGAAGGAGGGCTGTCTAACCGCAGGGGAAGAATGCCGAAAGGACTTCTTCTTGCACTTCTGCCGGTTCTTGCCCGAAGAACCCTTAGCAGAGCTGGCATCTAAGGTGGCATTAGACTGCTCAATGCGCTGTAGATGACCTGCCACTCCCGGACCGAAGAGGTCGGTACCAAGGAAGGGCACGTCAGCTAGCTTGTGCTGAGTATCCGCGGAAAAAGAGGATAACCTCAGCTAAGCCCTGCGGTGAGTACTGCGGCAGCTAGTGAACGGGCACAGGAATCACCAATGTCCAGAGCCGTCTGGAGCTGTTGTTTAGCAACAGAACGGCCCTGGTCCCGGACCTGCTTGACCGTGGTCTGCATGTCTGCTGGGACATGAGGGAGGACTTCATCAAGCGACCCCAGAAGGGCGTGAGAGAAGTGTGCCATGATCACTGCTGAGCTAGCCTGACGAAGGCCTAGGGATGATGCCGCGTAAACCTTCAGGGCAGAGTGGTCCATATTTTTGGACTCCTTGTCTGGAGGGCGGTCAGTATCCGCAGAGCTGCCCGTGCGCCTAAACACTGAGGCAGTCACAAGGCTCTTGGCCGAGGGATGCTCAGTGAAGCCTGCCAAGGACCCCATGGGCACCGCGTACTTGCAGGCCATGCGGGCAGATGGAGCCGGGCAAGAGGCAGGGTGCTGCCAAAGTTCCAGTGCCGGGCCAACTATGGCTTCGGCCACTGGGAAGGCCTCCGTCGGGGTATCCCCCCTCTTGAGAATATCCGTGAGAGGATATTCCGCCTTCTTTTGTATGGGCTGCAAAGGCATACCTGTGGACTCTGAAATGAGTCGAAGGATGCCCTGGAAGGAAGAAGGACCTTGCTCCAGGCCTGTCACTGACAGCTCATCATGTGAGTGAAGGCCAGTAGTATCCGAATCTGAGAAATCCGGATACAGGGGTCTCCTACCTAAGTCCCCCTCAATGCGCCTAGGGTGATCAGAAGTGACTGTAATGGACAACCTATGGGGCAAGCCCGTAGTTGGTCGATCCTCCTTAGAAGGAGCCCCTCCCTGAGGCTGTTTGGGTGGTGGTTCCACCAAAATTGGTGGGGAGCTCGTAACAGGCCGACCAGAGATACGTACCGGTCCCAACGGAGGGAGAACTGGAGTCCTCGGAACCGAGGGCTGATGTCGGCAGAAGAGGCTGGGGCCAAGTAATGACCGGTACAGCCGAAGTAGATGGCTTTTGACCCGTCAAAAGTAGTTGTTGCCACATGAGGTCCTCATAACGTCGATGGAGTTTCTGTCTAAGTCTATCCTCGACCGAGGAGGATGAGGAACGGTGGCGGCGCCTCTTCCGGGAGTGTTTGTGACCCTTTCTCAGTTTACCGACTGACGGGGTCCTAGTCCTCGATCGAGACCGACGGCGTCAGCTCTGTCGGTCAGGAGAAGCTGGATTCGGTGAAAACTGAGATTCCGGCTCTTGTCCCTCGATCAGGATGCCCGAAGGACGGGTCTCCTCGTCAGGGAAGGAGAGAATGGGAGTCGTCGACAGGCGCCGGCGACAACGGCTTGATCAGGTCGAGAGAAATCTCGTCCGGTTCTGCCGTATCCTCGGCTTCAGTGCCCTGGCCTGATGGAAGGTCCGAAAAGCCGGCAGCCGAGGAAGCGATCTCGACCGTGGCTGAGACCGCCTGCTCCTGAGTGTCAGATCGCTCTCGGTCCCGGGAATGTCTTCTTCGGCTAGAAGAAGATGATTTGAGGTCCTTATCCTTTTTCTTGGATCGGGAGGAGTGCGAGCCCGAAGGTGCCTTACCCTTGGTAGGAAGAGACTGGCACAGCTCCCGGAAGGATCCCATGAAGGTGGAGCCCAGGTTGAGCGGAACGAAGAAGCTTCAGTTGGCCGAAGCTTGGGCAGCTTCCTCTTCGAAGACCGCCATCTGCTCGGCGGATTCCGCAGCCACGGAAACCACCCACCTGGCCTCCTTCGATTTCACCAGTGGATTGTGAAGCTCCGGTCTCTCCAACTTAAGGCACGCCTTGCAGTCCTCCAGAACGGTAGGATGGAAGGCCAAACAGATGGTGCAAGCCGAAGTATCATGCACGGCGCCTAGGCAGTAGGTGCACGAGAGGTGGGGATTGGTGCGAGACATTTTTTTGTCAACAAGGACACCGGCAAAACCCGGGGGACGACTTGTCCTCCATATCTGAAGCGTTCGGATCCGAATCGTAAACTCCGACGAGTTTTAAAGCGAGTAAGTGCGGCGAAAACCGTCGATTTGACTCCAGGGCCTATGGTACTTGCAAAGTAGCACGAGGAAACCTGTATCTTCCAGCGGAAAGGAAGATCTGGCGTCAAGGGGCAGAGCAGAGGTATTTACCACCCAGGTGGGTGGGTGGGAGGAGCCAGCTTGAAGACTTCCGGCAAGATTTAAAGGGGAAAGGGACAATGCCAGACAATGTGGATGAACAACATATCCATGCTCCTAGAAATTAATGTTTTTGGTTTCCTCCCAGTTGCAAAAACTGATTAGAAACCAAAAACACTTACCAGCAGAATAAAACCTAGTCTAGTGTAACCTATAATCGAAAGACAGGGGTTTGAAAATAAAAATAATAGAAAAGGTAGTTTGATAAACCAACAAAACTTGTTTTTAACCCAAGAAGCAGAGGAGAAATCTCCAAGGTGAATTTACAGGCAGGTGGAGTAAAGAATTTGGCAGGTACATATGAATGTACCAGGGACAGTGGTTTGAAAACCAAGCTCGAGCCTACTGAACGTTCCACTATTAGCATATAGGCTTTTAACTCTTTCATCTCCAGGGCAGTTCAACTGGAAGGGCTAACCGCATAAGTCAGAATACAGTAAGACTTCCTGGGGTTTGAAAGTACAGCATCGAGTAGGCCAGAAAACAATGGTGAACAGAGCTGACGAATTTGCTGTGAGCTCCCTCATTCAGATCCTTCCTCAATGGTGGGAAAAACAGAACGGAGGGATGCGGGGGCAGCACTGGTTATGGGTCAGACCACAAACGCCATGTAATATGTCTGCTTTGTGGATGGCGCTGTTTCTGATGTCAGCTACTCCCCCCAAAATTCTTAAAGAAACATACTCACATCAGAGTCCAGTCCTCCAGCCTAGACCCAATCGTGATGAAAGGTCAAGATTGACTTGGGTGAGGTCATGCGTTGGTATTACATACTGATGCTGCTGACACATATTGATTCCTGCAGCGTCCTTCCTACTCCAGCTTTAGCAAGACCAAACAAAAATCAGTGCCATCTGTGAAACAGAGCTACAACATGTTAGTACTGGAGCATACCTTAAGTAATATTGGTAGAAGCTGGAGTTGCTCAGGGACAGCTGTGGAAAATGACCTCCCCGCACTTGCCATCAACCACTTCAATACTGCAAACAGAACAAAAGTCACATTTAATGAATGCTCAGAACAGACAATGAAGTGAGTCTACATTTGAATCATTATGCCCTCCTTAAGAATGAGCTACAAAGAAAAAAGAGCCTGCATACTGTGGTCTCTACTGGTTAACACTGTTGGAAACCATTTTAAGTAAACGTCCTTATAAAGACTCACCAGTTTTTCCATTTTTAAAAGTATCCCCTATTTACTTTGCCCATCTTGTTAAAAGTGGTGGTGCTAAGCAGCAGGAGGCCGCTTTGGCATGCTAGCAATCGGGGTTTGTGCCCAGAACATGGGAAGCTGGGAGCACAGGGTGACATGAAGGGCTGCAGAGTGTCAGTTGGACAAACTCCTCCTGGGTGGGTGAGCTGCTAAGCACCACAGTATTTGTGACCTCTGGAGGAGGCATGGTGGTGATGCCCTTGGCAGTGTGCGGTGGTGACAAGCTGCCAGTCTCCTCAACCCGGGCAACATTTAATGCTCATGCTGGATGAGTTATACCATGCTAAACCACCCCCTCACCTTAAGCACGTGTGCCCGGCCATCCTTGAATCACTACAGGTGCATAACAAAACACCAATGGCAATTACAACATAAGGCTTAGAGAGTGGACACAAGCATCATGACCATTTGTAACAGCCAGGGAGAACTTGCAAATCATATATCTTTTCAAGCCTGTTATCACTTTTGGACCTAGTGCAGCAGGCCAGCATCACAGTGCACAGATTAAACTGAAATGATCATGCTGTAGAAAAGATGAGCAAAAAAAAAAAAAAAAGAAAGACTAAAAATTGCAGAAAGAATTCAATTCACAAGCAGAAGCAGAGAAGGAGGAGACACCTGTCTCTTTCAGCAGAGAGGAACATCTGAGAGCAGTGGGGCAGGAGGAGACAAGCTTGAAGACTTCTAGGGACTGAGCATTCTGAGTTGATACTGCCTAAGTCTGAAGGGTGAACTGAATCAATACAGAATAATTGTTAGGCTGACAGATAACCTTAGTTAGGCTGCTAGTTACACAGAAGGTAACAGCTCAGAAAAGCATCGAGGGGAATTGGAATGAGGGGAAGATTTTTTTATAGGTCTGATTTTTGTACATTCTATTTAGGGTAATGCAACACTTCTTTTAAAAAAAACCTGTTGTGCAGTCTGTAGTAAGTGGCTAGTGGGCATACAGTAGGTAGCTATCATACTAACAAGTATTAATGGGACACTAGCTCATTCATACAAGAACAAAAAACAACACATGGTACTGAGCAAAGACCAGAATACAGTTTTAGGCACGAAATCCCTAGCCTCGACAGATTATACAAAAATAAACACACACACTAAAGCCTCAACCCCAGCATGAAGCATCATGGATACACAAGTTCTTGTGTTGGGACCAGGCTGCCAAGGCTTTAACAGATTAAAAACTACTTTCCATACAGGCTTTTATACCAAAAATGAGAATGACAAGCTACAGCCGCTGTCTAGCCTCAGTGGTCTGCTATCTCCGATGGTATTTGTCTGATCTCACTCACACACACACACACCCCTTTTTCCAAACTGCCTCTCTGACATGCAGCCTCTGATTGTACTAAATGCCAGACAGCGCATAAGTAAGACATAGTTAATTCCTGCTTCACACTTTTATCTGCAATATGTAGAATTCAGTTACCCACCAGTTTTTAAGAGTTTGATTGCCTGAGTTCTTTCATCTTGCTCACAGATTCCATTATCTTCTATTACATGGTTCTGAATTTCTTCATCAGCCTCCATCAAAGGTTTAAGTCCAACAAGCACGAGGTCAATGAACTCTGAGATATGTGGGGACCGGGTTGGTAGAGTATTTGGCAGGGATACATCAATCATGAACACATATGTCAAAACACTATAATTTGGAAAAAAAAAATACAGTCATAATATTTGGATAGGGCATATGTGGAAGTTAAATCTGTCATGCAATTATATCCTGCACTAATACACAAATGTGTTTAATAAAGGTCGATAATACATACAGTACTTTCATCGGTTTACACAATTTACTGGAGCAAACAAAAAAAAAAAAAAAAAGGAAATCAAAGGAAATTTAACTGATGCCTCCCCTTGATTTTTCCAGAAAAGAAGATATTCCATCAGACTTTAATTTCTTTTTCTGTTAACTCCAATATTGTGACTGTGAAGTCAAAACACATGAGTACTCTGCACCAATGTTAGGGACACTGGCACAGCTTTAAGCTGTGCCATTAGTACGGAATGTTCGAAGCATGAAGTTCCACAATATCTAACTGATCAGTCTGTAGTACAACCACAGTAAAAATGATAATAGACCCACTAATGATATGACTAAAAAGAGGAACGCTACTTACAGTACTGCAACTACAGATATGTTACATACTGTACTTACTGTAACTCCTGACCTTCCAGAATATCTTCTCTGTAGATTACCACTGATGGGTCTCAGCCAGAAGTGCTAGAGCCATGCGAGAGTCAGAACCGTTTTCTGGGGGAAGCCTAGTTATTAATAGAGTGAACTCCCTGTGTGCACTACAGTTCGTGCCCGTACAGCGGCAACACATCTCAATCACTTCAGTATTTTTTTTTTGTTTGCTGAGGAGGGGAGTAGTGCAAAAAATGGAAATTACTTACCTACCGTAATTCTTGATCTTCTTGGGCGAGTCTCCACCACTGATTCACACGAATGGGATCTGCGCCGGAGGCACTAGGACCAGCGGGAGCAAACTTTTTTGCTAGAGGGTCGGCACTAGAGATGGAGCCGTGTGAAGCAGCACCGTGAGTCTCAGCTCGTGCGGTAATGACTATCTCAGCGTTGACCCTCCAACCGCCTCAGTACCTTTTTTTCCGAGGAGGTGCAGTGTAACTAACCTAGAAGGGTAGCCTAGCCAAAAACCGGACATAAGATAGTCCGGACGACCCATACAAGAAGGGTCAACAAAGAAGTCTTCACAGCCTAAAGATTGAGGGAGTGAAAACCAACAATAGAGCTGAGCTCGGGGGATGGAGGGTGGGTGTGTGAATGAGTGGTGGAGACTCGTCCAAGAAGATCAAGAATTACGGTTGGTATGCAATTTCCATATCTTCCTGGACATAAAGTTTCCACCACTCATTCACACTGATCGGAGAGTACCGAGCTAATAATCCCCCCGAGAGGGCGGCAGGAGAGACCAAGAGCTCACAGTTTTAGGACAGGAGTCCATTAAGGATAGTTCTGCCAAAAGAAAGAAGTCGTCTGGCATGGACATCCAGGGCATAGTGTTTGACAAAAGTATGCACTGAGCTCCAGGTAGCTGCATTGCAAATATCTGCAATGGGAATGTGGTGGATTTCTGCTAGGGATCACGAGACCGCTCTAGTAGAGTTAGCATACACTCTGCCCTCCAGCTTAACCTGCGCCATGGAATAACAGTGGCGAAGGCATGAGACCAGCCATGCTGAAACACATCTGATAGCGACAGATTGACCCAGCCAGGTCTCGCTGAAGGAAATGAACAGTTGTTGAGCTTTGCGAAAGTCTTTTGTTCTATCTAGATAGAAACACAAAGCTCTCTTACGTCCAGGGAATGAAGAGAACGTTCTCCTTCATTTTGGAAGTCTGCAAAGTAAGAGAGAAGGGCCAATGGTTGGTTTAGATGAAATTCTGACACAACCTTAGGAAGAAATTTAGGATGAGTACAAAGAACTACTTTGTGCCTATGGAACACAGTATACGGAGGGTCTGTAACCAGGGCATGTATCTCAGAGACCCTATGGGCTGAGGTAATGGTCAATAGGAAGGCAGTCTTCCAGGTGGGAAATTTTAGCTTACAGGTAGCCAGAGGTTCAAAAGGTTTCCAAGTGAGCATATCTAGCACAAGATTGATGTCCCATGCTGCAACTGGACGTCTTGTAGGAGGTCTGGTATGCAGAATTCCTTTAAGAAACCTCTTAACCACAGGTAACTGAGCCAGAGATAAGGAAAAAAACCGGCTCATGATATGCTGAAATGGCGCTAAGGTGAACTTTGACTGTAGAGTACTGTAGGCCTGAATTTGAGAGGTCTAAGAGGTACTCCAGAACTTTATCTGGTGGGCAGGAAAAAGGATTCAAAGAGGACTTTGCACACCAGAGCCAGAAACGCTTCCATTTGGCTGCGTAAGTTTTCCTAGTGGCTAGTTTCCATGCAGCCAGAAGAATATCTGAAACTCTTCGAGACACATTGAACCGGTTTACTTCTACCTCTTCAGGAGCCAAGCGTGAAGGTGAAGCGATCTCAGGTTGGGGTGGACCACAGGCCCCTGAGTCAAAAGTTTCATCTGTAGGGGAAGTGATCCCGGAGGAACTGCCAACATATTGTTGAGTAGTGGAAACCACAGCTGTCGAGGCCAGAAGGGAGCAATGAGGATCATTTTGTCCCCCTGGGATTTGAACTTGAGGAGTACCCTCTGAATTAGGGGAAGAGGTGGAAAGGCGTAAAGAAAGTGTTTTGTTCACCGCAGCCTGAACGCATCCTGACAGAAAATGCCAGGCCCTGGATTTCTGGAGCAGAAGAGAGGCAGTTTTGCGTTGAGTGGGGATGCAAAAAGGTCCAGGTCTGGAGTTCCCCACTCTTCGAATAGTGACTGAACTATGGTTGAGTCGAGAGACCACTCATGAGGTCTGTCTCTGTTCTGCTGAGACGGTCTGCAGTTCGTTCTCAGAATACCTGGCAGGTAGACCGCTTGAATTAGAGCCTTGTGCTCCAAGCACCATTCCATACCCTCATTGCTTCCCTGCATAGGGTAAGAATGAGCACCGCCCTGCTTGCTGATGTAATACATCACTGCTTTGTTGTCCGTTTGAAGGAAAATGTTCTTGTGACACAGAATATCCTTCAGCGCTCGGACCGCATAAAGGATGGCTCTCATTTCTAGGACGTTTATGTGGAGCTGGGACCCGACTTGAGTCCACGCACCTTGAGTGTGGAGAGCCTGACAGTGAGTTCCCCACCCCATTAGGGATGCGTCCGTGGTAATGGAGATCTGATGGTCCAGAGGAGCGAAGGGATAACCCTCCAGGAGATTGCTCTCTTGAGACCACCAGGTGAGTGACCTCTTTAAAGGTTCTGTCACCTTGATGAGATAGGACTGTGGGTGAGTGGTTGGGGACCACTGAGTACTGAGCATCCATTGAGTGGTTCTCATGTGCAGACGTGCTAGGGGAACAGTGAACACTGAGGAAGCCATGAGGCCTAGCATCCGTTGCATTGAGAGAGCAGTAACTGAGGTGTTCTCCCCGATGTGACGGGCCATTTGAAGGATATCGTTCCTTCTGTCTTCTGGAAGAAAAGCCTGCACAGGAGGTGTCCAGAAGAGTCCCTATAAAGAGAAGCCTCTGGGAGGGCTGCAGTTGCGATTTCTTGAGGTTCAGCAGAACTCCCATGCGTCGGGAGGCGAGAAGCCGTCTCTATGGCGTCCAGGGTCCTTGCCTGGAAGGGGCTTGCTAGAAGCCAGTCGTCCAGATAAGGGAACACCTGTATCCCGACCTTTGTGAGGTATGCCAGCAGAACTGCACAACACTTTGTAAAACTCGCGCGCCGAGGATAGCCCAAAGGGTAGGACTTCTGAACTGATAATGCTGTCCCAGAGCCACAAACCTCAGGAATTTGTGGATGCCTCGGTGAATAGGAATGTGCTGGTAAGCATCCTGCATGTCTGGGAGGCTAGCCAGTCGTGTTGATGAAGCAGAGGTAACAGGGTTCCCAGAGAAATCATTCTGAATTTCTCCTTGGGGAGAAATTTGTTTAGCTTTCTGAGATCCAGAATGGGGCGCATACCCCCGGACTTCTTTGGAACCAGAAAGTAATGGGAGTAGAAACCCGTGTTCTGTTGATGCAGCGGGACCACTTCTACTGCCCTGTTGTCAGAAGGCCCTGAATCTCGGCAGCGAGAAGGTCTGACTGAAGGGTCGACAGCCTGGGCTGCCGTTTGGGGGGACGATCCGGAGGGGTCTCCACAAGATTGAGTGAATACCCCTCGAGAATTATCCAAAGGACCCATTTGTCTGAGGTTATGGACTTCCACTGGTTGTAGAAGTGCATCAGACGACCTCCCACAGGAGAGGAAAAGTGCACCTCGGGCAGCTGAGATGGGACTTGGGCCAGACATTCATAAGGTAGAGCTGGGCGCTTTGGGCCCTTGTGCTTTCTGTTGCGTCTTCTTTTGAGGTTGGGCAGGTTGGTTTTTATGGAAACCGCCTCTGCCTCGAAAGGACTGACGATTATGAAACTGACGTTTATTGACATGCCCTCGAGAGGGGGCAGGAGGGGGTCGAGCCAACTTAATGGCTGACCTAGTCTTTTGAGTAGCTTCTACAGCTTGCTCTACCTGAGGACCAAAAAGATACGCACCATCAAAGGGCAACGCCATTACCTGCTGCTGCGCATCATTCGTGAAACCCGAAGTGTGCAGCCAGGAATGACGTCGGGTGCAAATACCAGCAGCCCCTGAACAGGAAGCAGTGTCAAAAGCATCCATGGCTACTTTAACCTGCTGGTTGTTAGATTCGATACCGCTGGTAATGGTTTGAAGAAGCTCCGGCTTTGCATCCGACTCCGGAAGAGCTTCAACCATCTGCTTGATAGATTGCCACAGGATATATTCATACTGTGAGAACAGCCCTGGTAGCTGGCAATACGCATACTTAGGGTAGAAGCAGCAAGAACTCTCTTACCTAAGGTGTCTATCTTCTGAGATTCTTTGTTAATAGATTGAGCTGTAGTAGTTTGAGGAAGAACGACCTTATCATTCTCTGCCAGGACGACAATAGGATCCGCAAAGGCTTGAGATGCCAAAATGGGACGATCCTTGGGGGCTGAATATTTCCTATCTATGGATTTAGCCACTGAAGGGGTGAGAGCAGGATCATTCCATACCATTTGAGACAGCCTCTCGAAGGAAGGCTGAACCGGAGGAGTCAAATCTGTAGGGATCTCTGGAACATGAAGGTATTGGAGTCTTAACAATTTCCCAGGATCGATGTCTGTAGTATGAAGACAAAGAGTGGAACTCGGGTTCTTCAGCAGAGACTTAAAAGATAGGTCCTTGACCACAGGCTCTGCAGCAGAGACAGATCCTGCTTCGTCCACTTCATCGCAACCGAAGGTCTGGGTCAGGCTCAATGTCATCTCCTGACAGTCCAGGAGGGACTGTGGACAGGAAAGGAATGAAAATCAGAAGAGAGGGAAGAAGGAACGAGTGAAAAGAGGAGTCCTGAAAAGCAGAGGAGCCCGAGAGCCCCCCGCGCCGAGGCGCGACGGCACCGGTAGAACGACGCCGAGGGAGCACGCGCACCAAAATGCCGCCGGAGGACCAGCGGTGCCGAGAAGACGATAAAATGCTGAAGTCACATAGTTTCAATATGTCGAACTAACACGCCAAGGATGACGCAGTGCACCACCGGCACCGAGGTTCATCGCTACGCGAGGACGCCCAAAAACACCCCAGACTCCAAAGCAGGTTTTGAAGGAAGAAGAGCAGGAGATAAAGGCATCGGTGGGTTCCTCGCGCCCGCCAGCCATGTGAGGGGGGGAACATCTTGTGCTGAGTCGACGGCAATCAAGAAGGTGTCACAGCAATCCAGGAGAGTCCAACCACCCTACCTAGTCTCTCAATGAGCCCGAAAGCCCACGAGTGACCGAGCCAGGTAGCTGAAAGGAAAATTACGTACCTACCGTAATTCTTGATCTTCTTGGACGAGTCTCCACCACTCATTCACACTAGTGGGATTGGCGCCGGAGGCACTAAGACCCATCGGGAGCAAACTTTTTGCTGGAGGGTCGGCGCGAGAGACGGCGCCGCGAGACACGGCGCCGCGAGCAGCGGCTCGAATGGTAATGACCATCTCGGGCGACGTAATTCCTCCAACCGCTCTCAGTACCTTTTTACCAAGGAGGTGCAGCGCAACTAACGTAAAGAGTAAACCCAACATTAAAAACGGACATAAGATAGTTCGTGATGACCCATCTAGGAAGGGTCAGCAAAGAAGTCCTCACTGCCTAAAGATTTGAGGGAGTGAAGACCAACACACGGTGAGCTCGGGGATGGAGGGTGGAGCGTAGAATGAGTGGTGGAGACTCGTCCAAGAGATCAAGAATTACGGTAGGTACGCAATTTTCCTATCTTCCTGGACATAAGTCTCCACCACTCATTCACACTCAGTGGAGAGTACCAAGCTGATAACCCCCAAAAGGGCGCAGGAGAGCCAGAGCTCCACGCGGCTAAGATAGAAGCCCATTAAGGATAGTTCTGCCGAACGCGGAATGTCGCCTGGCATGAACATCCAGTGCATAGTGTTAGCAAAGTATGCACTGAGCTCCAAGGTATGCGGCGTTGCATATATCTGCAATTGGAACATTGCAATTTCCGCTAGGGATGCCATGACTGCCCTAGTAGAGTGAGCGTGACACTCACCTTCTAATTTAACTTGAGCCATGGAATAGAATGACGAAGGCATGCCACTAACCATGAAGAGATGCATCTAATAGCGACAGGTTGACCCAGCCGGGTGTCGCTAGAAGAAAAACTAACAGTTGCTGAGTCTTGCGTGAACATCCTTGGTTCTATCTAAATAGAACCCAAGGCTCTCTTAACATCCAAGGAATGAAGAGCTCGTTCCCTTCATTTTGGAAATTAGCAGTAAGCGGAAGTACCAGAGGTTGGTTCAGATGGAATTCTGACACAATCCTTGGGAAGGAAACTTAGGATGAGTAATGGAGAACTACCCTTGTCCTTGGAATACAGTATACGGAGGGTCCAGAACCAGGGCATGTATCCTCAGAGACCCCAGGAATGAGGTAATGGCCACCAGGAAGGCATCTTCCAGGTAAGAAATTTTAGCTCACAGGTAGCTAAGGGTCTCAAAGGCTTCCGAGTGAGCATGTCCAGCACCAGGTTAATGTCCCAGGCTGCAACTGGACGCTTAACAGGGGGTCTGGTATGGAGAATCCCTTAAAAATCTCTTCACCATAGGTAACTGAGCCAGAGTTAAGCGAAGAAACCGACCCATGGAACGCTTGAGATGGCACTAAGGTGAACTTTTAACTGTGGAGTACTGAAGACCTAAGTTTGATGGGTCCAAAAGATACTCAAGAACCTTGCCAGGAGGACAAGAAAGGGATTCCAAGAGGATTTTGCACACCAGAGAGAAAAACGTTTCCATTTGAAGCGTCGATTTCGGGTGGCTGGCCTCGAGCAGCCAGAAGGATGTCTGAGACTCTACGAGAGACGTTGAACCACATTCACTTCTATCTCTTCAGGAGCCAAGCATGAAGGTGAAGTGATTTCAGGTTGGATGGACCAATGAACCCCGAGTCAAAAGACTGATTTGTAAAGGAAGTGCTCTCGAGAGGCTGCCAACATATTGTTGAGTAGAGGAAACCATAGTTGCGAGGCCAGGAAGGAGCAATGAGAATCATCTTGGTCCCCTGAGACTCAAACTTGAGGAGTACTCTGATTGAGAGGAAGCGGTGGAAAGGCGAAAGAAAGCGCTTTTGTCCACGCAGCCTGAACGCATCCTGACAGAAAATGCCAGGCCCTGGATTTCTGGAGCAGAAGAGAGGAGTTTTGCTGAGTGGGATGCAAAGGTCCAGGTCTGGAGTCCCCACTCTTTGAACAGGGACCGAGCTACGGCTGGATCGAGAGACCACTCGTGAGGGTCTGCCTCCCGCTCTGCTGAGGTGATCTGCTAGGTCGTTTTGTATACCTGGCAGATAAACCGCTTGAATCAGAGACTGGTGCCAAGCACCACTCCCACACCCTCACATTGCTTCCTGCAAAGGGATAAAGAATGAGCACCGCCTTGCTTGTTGATGTAATACATCACTGCTTTGTTGTCCGCTTGAAGGGAGAATGTTCTTGTGACAAAGGACATCCTTCAGGCTGGATTGCATAGAGACCGCTCTCATCTCCAGGACATTTATGTGGAGATGAGTTTCAACTGAGTCCATACACCTTGAGTGTGGAGGGAGAGACAGTGAGCTCCCCATCCCATTAGCGATGCATCTGTGGTGATGGAGATCTGATGATCCGGGGAGCAAAGGGAATCCTTCCAGGAGATTGTTTCTTGAGACCACCAGGTGAGAGACCTTTGAAGGCCTCAACACCTTGATGGGATAAGACTGGGGGTGAGGCTCGGGGACCACTGAGTGGAGAGCATCCACTGGGTGGTTCTCATGTGCAGTCGGGCCAGAGGGACAGTGGAAGACCGAGGACGCCATGAGACCCAACATCGTTGCATCGAGAGAGCTGTAACCGATTGGTTCTCCCTGATGTAACAGACCATCTGAGATGTCGAGTCTTCTGTCCTCTGAAGGAAAGCCTTAGCTGAAGAGGTGTCTAGAAGCGCCCCTATGAAAAGAGCCTCTGGGAGGTTGCAGTTGAGATTTTTTCAAATTCAGCAGAACTCCCATGGATTTGAGAAGACTAGGGAAGTCGCTTGCACTGCTTCCAAAGTCCCTTTGTCAATGTTTGCTAGAAGCCAATCGGTCCAGGTAGGAAACACTGGAGTCCGACTTCTTTTCCTGAGAGATGCGCCATGAACCTGCACAACACTTTGTAAAAACTACAAGCGCCGAGGATAGCCCAAAGGGCAGGACTCTGAACTGATAATGCTGACCCAAAGCTACAAACCTGAGGAATTTATGTGGGTCGGGTGGACGGGATGCTGGTAAGCATCCCAGCATATCCAGAGAGGCCAGCCAGTCGGTATGATGCAGCAAGGGTAACAGGGTACCTAGGGAAATCTCTTGAATTTCTCCTGGGGAGGAATTTGTTTAACTTTCTGAGGTCTCAGAATGCGATCCCCAGATTTCTTTGGAACCAAAGTATGGGAAGTAGAACCCTGTGTTTACGAATCTTGCGGGGCACCAGTTCTATTGCCCTGTTGTTCAGAGAGGCCCTGGATCTCCTGTGGTGAGGAGGTCTGACCAGAGGCCGACAACCTGGGTTGTCAGTATGGGAGGACAATTCGGGGTTTCCAAGAAATTGAGAGAATAACCCCGCGAATTATCCGAAGGACCCATTGTCCGAGGTTGTGGACTCACTGGTTGTAGAAGTACATCAGACGACCTCCCACTGGAGCGAGAAAGTTCCACCTCGGGCAGAGTGGATGGAACTTGGGCCAACGACTCACTAGAGTGGCGCTGGGAGCTTTGGGTCCTGGCTTTCTGCCACGTCTTCTTTTTGAGGTTGGGCAGGTTGGCTTTTATGGAGCTTCCCTGCCTCTGCCTCGAAGGACTGACGACTATGAAACTGACGATCTGTTCACATGCCCCCGAGAGGAGCAGGAGAGTCTGGCCAACAATGGCCAATCTAGTCTTCTTGGTGGCCTCTCAGGCTTGCTCCACCTGAGGGCCAAAGAAAGGAGCCATCAAAAGGCAGCGCCATCACCTGCTGCTGGAGCATCATTCGTGAGCCAGAAGTGCAGCCAGGAATGGCGCCGAGTACAAATCAGCGGCTGCTGAGCGAGAAGCAGTGTCAGGCGTCCATGGGCTTTGACCTGTTGGTTAATGGACTATACCTCTAATAACGGTCAGAAGAAGCTCTGACTTGGAATCCAATCTGGAAGAGCTTCAACCCATTCTTTCATAGAGTGCCACAGGATATACTCATACTGAGAAAAATAGCCTTGATAACTGGCAACATGCATACTTAGAGTGGAGGCAGCAAAGACTCTCTTACCTAATGTATCAATCTTATGAGACTCTTTGTTAATAGGTCAGACTGTAGTAATGTTGAGGAAGAACGACCTTGTCATTCTCTGCCAGGACTACAATAGGATCCATAAGGCATAGGATGCCAAAAATGGGGCGATCCTTGGAGCTGAGATACTCCTTATCAATAGATTTAGCCACTGAGGGAATAAGAGCAGGGTTATTCCATACCACTTGAGACAGCGTCTTGAAGGAAGGCTGAACCGGAGGAGTCAAATCCGTGAAGGATCTCCAAAGCATGAAGATACTGGAGTCTTAAAATCTTCCCAGGATCGATGTCTGTAGTCTGGAGAGAAAGAGTGGATCCCAGGTTCTTCAACAGAGACTTAAGGACAGGTCCTCGACCACAGGCTCTGTAGCAACAGAAGATCCTGTTTCCTCCCTTCATCACTTAACCAGAAGGTCTGGGTCAGAGCTCAACATCATCTCCTGATGGTCCAGAAAGGACTGTTTGGACAGGAAAGGAGTGAAAATGAGGAGAAGGAGGAAATGGCAGAAAAACAAAGGAGTGTCCCAAAGGGCTGCAGCGCCAGAGGCAACAAAGCAGACTGAAAATGACACCGAGGACATACTGGCGCCCGAAGAAACCTGACCCCATAAGCGCCCAGCCCGGCGCCGCGACGCCGCCAGCGCCGCAGACGCCTGACAGCCCAGCGAGCAGCGCCCCCCGATCAGAAGGCAAAACCGCGGCGCCCGCGAAACCGTGGCGCCGCAAGTAAGCCCTGTGAGACCACAGCAGCGCGGCGCCAGTAGCGCCATTAGCTCTAGCTCACCCAACCAGCGCCGACAGGCCACAGACCCTGCAGAAGCGCGCGGAAAAGCCCGGGAACCTGGAAGCAGAGAGGAAAAACAGGAGATAAGGGCATCGGTGAGGCCCCTGCGCCGCAACCATGTGAGGGAAACACCTAAGCAGATGCGCTAGCACCGAAGAAGGCGCGCTAGCGACTAGGAAGGTCCAACCGCCCTACCTGATCGCCGGAGGAGCACGAGGGCTCCGAGGTAACCGAGCCAGGCAGAAGAACCAACCTCCGAGCCCATCGCTCCATAAGAGCGGCCCACTGATGAAACTGCTCATCTGGAGCCCTACCTATAGGCGGGGAGGGCTCCGATGTCGAGGAGACGATTATCGGAAGTTGGCGACTCAAGAAGAGACCGGCAACTAGCAGCGATAACCAACCGTCAACGCCAAGAGATATTAGAAGGCGACCTCAGTGATGCCTTCTCTTTTTTGACCTGTGGGCCGAAGAAGAGCTCGAGGCCGAACGGCGCCGAGAATGCGACCGTTAATTTTTATGCCGGCGGGGGGACCGCCCATCCCCCCGGGCATCGGACTGACCGTAGTCGGAACCCCGCTGAGGAGAAGGAGGCTGACCGGATCCAGCCCGGCTGACTGAACAGCTTTCATACGAAGTCTCCCTACCGTCACCTGACCTGCTCATGGTCGACTCCGTCCAGTAGGCTGAGACTTCTTCAAGTAAGTTAAATTTAAATATTAGAAAAATTTTACAAAATAGAATAAAACTAGCGATACTACTATCGTGATAATGTTACAAAAACAAACTGAAAACTATCGCTAGTTTGAAGTTTGACTCCAACGAAGCGGCGGCGTCGTCACTGAAGCGCACTCGGCGGCGGGGAAAAAGGAACTGAAGGCGGTTGGAGGGTCGTCGCCGAGATGGTCATTGCCACTCGAGCCGCTGCTCGCGGCGCCGTGTCTCGAGGCGCCGTCTCTCGCGCCGACCCTCCAGCAAAAAGTTTGCTCCCGATGGGTCTTAGTGCCTCCGGCGCCAATCCCACTAGTGTGAATGAGTGGTGGAGACTTATGTCCAGGAAGATCTAACCTCCGAGCCCACTGCTCCATAAGAGCGGCCCACTGATGAAACTGCTCACCTGAAGACCTACCTGCAGGCGGGGTAGGACTTCGATGTCGAAGCCGCTGGCTACCAGAAGCAGAGGTTGGCGACTCCGAAGGAGGACACGCAACTTCATTCCCGATAAGCGATCTCTGGCGCAGACATATCAGAGGCCTCAAGTGATCGCCTTCTCTTTTTAGACCTGTGGGCGAAGAAGAGCTCGAGGCGAGCAGTGCCGAGAATGCGACCGTTTATTTGTACTTCTCACGGGGCCCATCCCCCCGGGCATTGGACTGACCGTTGTCAGACCCCCCCCTCCGGAGAAGGCGGCGGACCGGACCCAGCCCGACTGACTGAACAGCTTTCATACGAAGTCTCCCTACCGTCACCTGACCTGCTCATGGTTGACTCCGTCAAAGTAGGCTGAGACTTCTTTATTTTTAAAATAAGACTAAGCGATACTGTTATCGAGATAACATTACAAAATAACAAACTGAAAACTATGCTGCTAGTTGAAGTTTGACTCCCGGAGGGCGAGCGACGTCGTCACTGAAGCGCACTCGATGGCGGGAAAAAAGGAACTGAGGCGGTTGGAGGGTCGACGCCGAGATAGTCATTACAGCACGAGCTGTGGCTCACGGTGCCGTG
The DNA here is from genome assembly GCA_016271365.2 of Neoceratodus forsteri. Taxonomy (NCBI): domain Eukaryota; kingdom Metazoa; phylum Chordata; order Ceratodontiformes; family Ceratodontidae; genus Neoceratodus; species Neoceratodus forsteri. The sequence goes on from CM057450.1 coordinate 1,406,550,470, forward strand.
CCTCACGGCGCCATCTCCGGCGCCGACCCTCCAGCAAAAAAGTTTGCTCCCGATGGGTCCTAGTGCCTCCGGTGCAGATCCCAATAGTGTGAATGAGTGGTGGAGACTTATGTCCAGGAAGATCACAGTTTTCCAAGTCAAGTACTTAAGCTCTGCTGAGGACATATTTATTTTATTTATTTTTTATTAAAATTTTGGTAACCGGGTAGGCCCACTGAGACCATAATGGTCCCTTTTTCAGGGCGACCCGGGGTTAATTACAGTCAACAGTACAATAAGAAGTAGGACCAATTCAAGGGAAAGTGTGTATATACAGACAATAAAATCAGAACATATAGTACAATCACAGGCAGGTTAGGTAACGTTTAGAATAACATGGGGTAAACACTAGTTTCACAAGAGAGGCAGTTACATAAGGTTCTTTTATCAGGTCAGTTTTACGAGTTGCAATTTCAGGTGTTTCAGAAGTGATAAAATTCAACTGAAATAGGATACCAACCTGTTAGGCGGCACGTTTTTAGTATTAGAGGTGGAGTGCTGTTTTCTATCCTCAGCGGTGGCATGCACAGTGGCTTAGCTCTAGAAGGTATGTCTTTAGGCCTTTTTTGAAACCCCAAAAGGAGCTGCAGTCTTGAAGATTGCTAGGTAAGCCATTCCATAGGGACGGGATGTAATTTTCGAATGACCGAAGACCTTGGCTTGTTTGGACTTTTGGGACATGAAAGAGTCGATGACACGAGGATCTAAGTGTTCTTTTAGGCTGCTTGAGTACTAAGGTATGACTCAGGCTGGGGGGGAGCATCCATTTGTAGAAGCTTGAAAGCTGAGCACAGGGAAGTGTAAGCCAGTCTGCTCTCCAGGGAAGGCCAATTCAGTGAGTCGAGTATATTACAGTGGCGTTCTAGTGGCTAAGCTCCCAGGGCACAGCGTACTATTCTGTGGTACAATTTTCCTAGCTTTCGCATCTCTGCGTTTTGCATTGAATGTAGCACTGGGGCACCATAAAATAAGGTGGGCAGGAGCATGCCCATAGCTATCTTTAGCCTGGATGCCTGAGTGAGAAAAGGGGTTAGACGGTACATGAGCCCAAGCTTTTGATTTAGTGCCTTGGTTAATTTTTCAACATGAACCTTGAAAGAGCAGTCTTGATCGATATAGACTCCCAGGTATTTGATGCAATCCAGCACCTCAATAGGATGGCCACTGGACAGATAAGGGGATAGTAGACATGTTCTGTCAGGGCCCAATTTACTGGGTCCGAATAGGATGGCTTTCGTTTTTTTCTCATTTAGGACTAGCCTATTTGTCAGGAACCAGGTTTCCAGTAGGGAGAGATTGTGGTTCAGGAGTTGGTTTAGCTGCGCAGCATTTGAAGCAGATCTGTATAGTACTGCATCATCCGCATAGAGGGTCACTTTCGCTCCGCCGCAGTGCTTTGGTAGGTTGTTGATAAACAGGGAGAATAGAAGGGGCCCCAGTATTGAACCTTGGGGGACACCCTCAGCAATGGAGCGCTTGCCTGACTCCAGCCCCTGCCATATGATTATCTGAGATCTGTCTTGCAAGTAATCTTTAAACCACTGTGTTGAGTGGTTGTCCAGTCCGAGAGAGCTAAGCTGCTGGATAAGAAATTTATGGTCTACTAGATCAAAGGCCTTGGTAAGGTCTATGAAGACCGCACCAGTAAGCTGGCCTTTGTCTTGGGCAGCAAGGATGTTGGATGTTAGACTCACCAGGGCAGTATCAGTACCATGTTGTTTTCTGAATCCATGTTGTTGTGGAGTGAGGAGGCTATGTTGTTCAGCATATGCCTGGACTTGTTGGTATACAATTCTGTCAAGCATTTTATTTAGTGTGCAGAGAATAGAAATCAGTCTATAGTTTTCAACTAGCTCACTGGGTCGTCCCTTAGGGATCAGGATAACCAAAGCTAGTTTTCCAAGCTGAGGGGACTTTGCCTTCCATCAGCGACCTATTGAACAACCACATGACTGGCACGGCAATTTCTTGGTCAGCCAGTCTGAGTAACCTGGGTTCAACCTTGTCATAGCCTGGAGAACCATTTGTCTTAATGCTCCTAATGAGCTTTAGGACCTCAGTTTTTGATGTTAACCTAAGGTGAAAATTAGGTGATGAGGGGAGATTCAACGAGTCATCCGAAGATGGCTGTTTTGGGCTGCAGGGATGAACCCTGTACTTGCCAAGGTCAGTGAGAAATTCATTAAAGGCATTTGCAGCATCTTGCGGGTTAGTGTGGTGGACATCTCCCACAACAATGTTACAGGCATTTTGTGTGTGGTGGCCTTTCAGGAGCGCGTTTATTTGGGACCAGAATTTCTTGGGGTTAGAGAGATTTTTTGTTTGTAGGTTCTTAAGGTACTGTCGCTTGACCTGTTTTAAATCTTTTTTACATGAGTTTCTAAGCATTCGGTAACGGACCCAGTCATTGATTAAATTAGTGGACTTGTAACTGCCCCAGGCCCTGTCCCTTTTCCTCATTAGTTTTTTTAGATCACGTGTCAGCCACCTGGACTGTTGTCCTTTGACTCTCATTTGTTTTAGAGGGGCGTGTTTGTTGGCGGCCGAGAGGAAATTCTTGGTGAAAAAGGCCAGCGCAGAGTCCAGGCTGGGGGCAAGATTAATTTGAGCCCAGTCAATTCCTGACAGGGTATCCGGAAGACGTAACATCAAACTGGAGTTATCGCATGCCAGAAAGGTACAGAGAGGTGGAGTTGGATAGTCATTTTTCCATATACCAAAGATGGGGGCGTGGTCACTTAAGGAGTCGGCAAAAGTACCGGCCAGCTTGAATCTATTGGGGTTAGACACCAGTAGCCAATCAAGAGTGGTGTGGTTTCCGGATTTCGAATTCAGTCTTGGCTCATGGATCAGTTGGGTAAGCTTGGCCTCTAGCAAGCTGGACTTAATGTCAGTCTTAGTCGAGGGGCCCCAGTGGAGATTAAAGTAACCCATGATTATTTTCTCATGGGGAGGCAGGTCAGGGATAAGCTTAGTAAGGGCCTTTAGTGCTTCCGTCACAATTTTAGGAGGGTGGTAAACACATCCTATTAGTAGTGGTTTTGTACCCCCCAGTAGTACTTTTACAAATAGTGTTTCGCAGCCCTCATCCGCCTTTGCTGGAATCTCTGCTAAGGACACTGTTAGCGATTCCTTAGTATATATGATAACCCCTCCACCCTTTTTACCTATTCTATTTTTTCGAAAGGTTTTGAATCCAGGGATCCTAATCTCATGTGCTAAAATCATGAGTTTGAGCCATGTTTCAGAGATGGCTAATATGTCAGGGGAGTGTAGGTCCACCCAAGTTTCAAGCTCTTGCAGTTTAGGTCTGAGACTATTAATACTGATATGCACCAGTTTCAGCCCTTTAGTGTTGGTCCAGCAGGGCAGAGAGGGAGTTACATTTGGGATATTTGTGCAGGGCGGACCTGGGTTTGTTTCAATATCCCCTGCTAGCAGGAGCTTTAGGAGAAACCATACCTTCCGGAATGCCTTGGATGGGCATTGTAAAGATAGGTGTTTGTTTAATTTGAGGAGTGTTGCACAGGCACAGCAACGATCATTATTCCTGATACTGTTCAGAATAAGCAGGCTAGGGTAGTGGCTTAATTGAGGATAAACACAGGGATGAGTTAGTATGAGGCCAGGTGGCAGACTATAATTCACCTCGGAGTTTAACATTAGGTGGTCTGTATATAGTGTAAGAAAGATATAGCCACTCCCCATAAGTATGCCCAGCAGCATGCTTGGCATTATTAATTCATTTCTGACTACCTAATTTATGATACAACTGGCAGTTTTGTGAGTAGCAGGCAATTTGGTAGGGAGAGACAGAGATTCTTCCCGAGTTGCACAGTAATTTGCAGGTAGTGCAAAAAGGTTGGGATTAGAGAAAACAGGTGCAGTGATGGCTAAACGCCACTAGAGGGGGTATTGGAGCTTTGTATTGGGCACGGTAGCCAGAAGCTCCTTTTGTTATAGTGGCCAATAGTGGGCAGCTGTGATAACCTGCAAATGGAAAAGTCACCTGATAGGTTAATTTCAGTCAGATGCTTTATCCTATAAAAATGAGTGACGACCAAGGCGGTGGTGGGGGCGGCGGGGTCCTCGCTCTGCCGTTTGCACTCCTCATTCGTCCTGGTCTCCTTTACCTGTGCAGATTTTTTGGTTTGAATTTCATGCCTTTTGCAGGGGGCGATCAGCGTGGGGCTTGGGAAGAGTCCGTTGGCTGTGGGGGAAGGCTGCTCGGTTGCCCTCTCAACCCAGAAGGCTCCCGGGGAGCAGGTTTGTCTCTGCAGAGAAGGAGGAAAAAGGTGGGGCTTTTATACAGATCCTACACAAAGCAGCAGACTAAAGGAGCATTGGGGGTGGGGATCGCATAAGTTAAGGTTATTTTAGCCCAGCCCTGGTTAAAGCGACGCTGTCAGCTTTGCCCCTTCGTTTTTTGGCAATAGCATGCAGTGTTCCTATTGCTCACACAATACTCATTACTGTAGTCAAAACACCCCAATATATTTAAAAGACTAGTATTTTACCTGTTTTCCCTGTTTTTGTACATATATATACTTTCTGAGGTCCCAATGATAAGTTCCCAAACCCCGGAAGCACATCAAGTCGGGACCATCGTCTACCACAGCATGATCCAATCGATTTTTCACAAAACAGCCCTTGAAGTCATATTGCCCCTGTTTCTTATGTTATCTTAATAGAGTTGCAGCTATTTGCCATGTAAAGCAGGCACTAGAGGTGGCATTATTCATATTTGCACTCTGCGTGAAATCCGCGCATGTCTAAAAGATCCATGAACAAAATATCTCAAGCATGCGTAAAAGCATGCCATTGATGCGCATGCAGGATTCTCGCCGCCAAGCAAATATGAATAATGCCACTTAGCATTGCTTTTGCATGGCTGGCAGATAGCTGCAAACCTATTAAGATAATATAAGGAACAGGGCACTATGACTCCAAGGGCTGTTTGTGAAAAGTCATATTTCGGACTGGTACTTGTGGCAGACGCGCGGTCCCGACCATGATGTGCTTCCGGTTTGCAGGGACTTATCATCGGGACCTCAGAAAGTATATATATGTATAAAAACAGGGAAAACAGGTAAAATACTAGTCTTTTAAAAATACTGGGGTGTTTTGACTACAGTAATGAGTATTGTGTGAGCAATAGGAACACTGCATGCTATTGCCAAAAAACGAAGTGGCAAAGCTGACAGTGTCGCTTTAAGCTCATTATAGGACTTTCTAAACAAAGAGGGCTCAGGTGGAGACAAAGCAGTTTTTGCATGCACTGGGGTTTGTAAGGTTAAAAGGTGCAAAGGCAGTAGAAGTTAACTTGGGTAATCAGAAAAAATATTTTCTCTGGCACTACAAGTTTCACTGATTCAGTTTAAAATAAAGGTCACGGTCACAGAATAAGCTTACTATGGCATTTGATGTTTCACTATTAAGGTGCTCTGCTACTTCCTTACAATTCACAAGTATACAGGGAGAAAAATTGAGGGAAAAAACAATCAGCACTCATGTGGCAACTGAAAATAAAGTTTAAGTCTTTCAGTAAAAATGGCGCTCTGTCGTTCGCACTCCTTGCTTGTCCTGGTCTTCTTTACCTGTGCAGATTTTTCGGTTTGAATTCCATGCCTTTTGCAGGGGGCGATCAGCATGGGGCTTGGGAAGAGTCCGTCGGCTGTGGGGGAGGGCTGCTCGTTTGCCCTCTCGACCCAGAAGGCTCCCGGGGAGCAGGTTTGTCTCTGTGCAGATTTTTCAGTTTGAATTCCGCGCCTTTTGCAGGGGGCAATCAGCGTGGGGCTTGGGAAGAGTCGTCAGCTGCGGGGGAGGGCTGCTCGGTTGCCTTCTCGACCCAGAAGGCTCCCAGGGAGAAGGTTTGTCTCTGTGCAGATTTTTTGGTTTGAATTCCATGCCTTTTGCAGGGGGCAATCAGCGTGGGGCTTGGGAAGAGTCCGTTGGCTGTGGGGGAGGGCTGCTCAGTTGCCCTCTTGACCCAGAAGGCTCCTGGGGATCAGGTTTGTTAGGTTCAAAAGGAGGTTGCATAAGTTGAGCAATGCAAACATTCAAATCCCAGGCAGGGGCAGGGTCTCTAAAAGGAGGACTGGTGTGAAGCAATCCTTTAAAAAATTTACAGAACACAAGATGAGAAGACAGTGAGGAAGACTTCCCCACAGACAAAAACGTAGAAACAGCTGACAAGTGTACCTTGAAAGTAGCTGGTCTGAGGCCTAGGCCATTAAGATGGCCCATATAATCCAGAACCGTAGGCAATTCAGCAGTATCTGTGGAAATATGCTCCTTAGAACACCAAATGCTGAATCTCTTCCATTTGGAGTTACAAGTCTTTCTGGTGGAGGGCTTTCAAGAAGCTTTGAGAATATCCAGAACCCCTTGAGAAAGATGCAGATCTGCAAACTCTTAACTCTTCAAGAGCCATAACTTGAGATTGAGACACCAAAGACTGGGGTACCAAACCCTCCCCTGAGAGGATGTTAACAGGTTGTAATTCCTGGGAAGAGACAGGGGAAGATGGACTGCTAGGGACAACAACAGGGGGTACCAGGGCTGTCTGACCCAATCTGGAGCAATCAGAATCACTTTGCAAGGTTGAGACCTTATCTTGACTAAAACTTTGTACAGGAGTGGGAAGGGAAGGAAGACATACAGAAATTTCCCTTCTCAATTCAGAATCAGGGCATCCAGGGGGACTGAACCCAAGACCGGGGGTCTGCAAAAAAAAAAAAAAAAAAAGAGAGAAAGTTGGTGATTGTCTGGGGCTGCAAAGAGATCTATCTTTGGAGTGCCCTACCTTGAAAAAAATCACTTTCAACACCTGAGGGTCCAGGGACCATTTGTGATGGTCCTGAGAAATCCTGCTCAGTGCATCTGCTAGCACATTGTCCTTCGCTGGAAGGTGGACTGCTACCAGAGAGGTTTGCAGGGAATAAGCCAGGGACCACAATTTCATGACTTCCGTGCACAAAGCCGTGGACCGAGTGCCTCCCTGCTTGTTGATGTACCACATGGCGGTGGTACTGTCCGTTCTGACCCGAACCACCTTGTTCTGCACTGACTGAGAGAAAGCTTTCAGGGCCAGAAAAACTGCCCTGAGTTCTAGGAGACTGATATGGAGAAGGGATTCTTGGGGGGGACCACAGTCCCTGGGCAGTGAGGGCCCCCAGATCGGCTCCCCAGCCCAGAAGAGAAGCGTCCGTGGTAAGGACCACTGAACAAGTCTGAGTGGCAAAAGGAACCCCTTGTCTTAAATTGTCCTGATCCTGCCACCATTGGAGGGCTTGGATCAAGGTCAGAGTCACTGGGATCAGTTTGGTAAGGGAATCCTTCCTCTGAGACCAAAAAGCTCTCAGATGGAATTGAATATCCCTCATCTGGAATCTTGCCCCTTGGATCACTGCTGTTGAAGCTGCCATGTGGCCCAAGCGTTGGAGGAAATGCCTTGCTGGTCGAGATACCCAAAGGCTGAAGGAAAAGGCTAGTTCTGTAAGAACCCTTGCCTTTTCCAGGGAAAGAAAGGCTCTTGCTCTGACTGTGTCCAGTTCTGCCCTTATAAAGGTAAGAAGCTGGACTGGTTAAAGAACGACTTGGGAAGGTTGAGAAGAAATCCTAGAAAAGTGAGCACTTACTGGGTCACTTGCAGGTGAGACTTGACTTGGTCTGGAGAGTGGCCCACTATTAGCCGATCGTCCAGATATGGAAAAATGGAAATCTTTTGCCTTCTTAGAAAGGCAATTACTACTGCCAGGCACTTTGTGAAAACCCTTGGGGCTGAGGTTAGGCCAAAAGGACATTGCTCTGAACTGATAGTGACCTGAGGGAAACTTGAACGTGAGGTACTTTCTGTGGGAGCACCTGATGGGAATGTGAAAACAGGCATCTTTGAGGCCCAGGGAGGCTAGCCAGTCCCCTGGCCTTAGAGAGGGAAGGATTATTCCCAGAGTTACCATCTTGAACTTTGGTTTTAAAAGATGTTTGTTTAGGTATCTTAGGTCTAGGATGGGTCGCCACTCCCCTGTATTTTTTGGGGTCAGGAAGTACCTGGAGTACAGCCCTCTGCCCCAGTGTAGGGTAGGTAGTCTCTCTATAGCTCTTAAGGCCAGAAGAGATGAAACCTCTGCCTCTAGGGTAAGGGTTTCCGGAGAGATTTGCAGGTGGAAAAGATCTGGCTCTCATCTTTGGAAATTTTCTGAAGCTGAGAACCAGTCCCTGCCTTACTACTTCCAGGACCCACTTGTCTGATGTAATAGACACCCAATCCTGGACAAAGTAAGCCAGCCTGCTTCCTACTGGAATAGGAGAGTCGACCCGGGCAGGCCCATCAGGGTGTCTGCTTGGCAGGGGCCTTAGGCTGAGGAGTGGATGCAGCCCTGCTCATCCCTCTTCTGCCTCTCCCTCTCCCTCTGAAGAACCCCCTCTGTTAAAAGGAAGAGGAGGCCTGTGCTTGGTAAAAAGGCCTAGGAAAAAGCTTGCCCCTGCCCCTAGACCACTGCCTTTGAGGAGTTGTCTGCCTCTCCTTGGCATGAGGACTCCTGTAGGTGGTCCTGTACTCATCCATTTTCTTCATTAATTCTCTGTCTTCTCCCCAAACAGGGAATTACCCACTACAGGAAAATCTATGGCCTTAGCCTGGGTATCCTGTGAGAGGCTAGTACATCTGAGCCAAGCCATTCTCTGAAGGGTCACAGATGTAGCCATGACTCTTGATGACACATCATTAGAGTCTACAGCAGCATGACACTGAACTTTAGATGCCTCAATCCCATCTGCAGCCACCGCCTCCAGCTCCTTGGCTAGCTGGGGGGAGGCCTGTTTAACCAGTGCCAGTACAGTGTCCCACCTGGACTTCTGGTACCTAGCTGTATAGGCCATATAATTTGTCTGTCTGAGTCCCAAGGAAGATGCCATGTACAGCTTTTTGCCATGGCAACAATCTTCTTAGAGTCTTTGTCGGGGGGGGGGGGTGAAGCCAAGGGAATGCTTGCCTTATCACAGGCAGCAGCCTGCACAACCCCAACATGACTGCATTGCTGATATAAAAACTCTGTTTCTGAGCCTGAGAGTGTATACCTCTTGTCCATTCTTCTGGCCACAGGAGGTATAGAATTGGGAGACTTCAGAATTTTTTGTGTCTGTTTCCCAAAAGATTTGTGGAGGGGTATAGACAGTCTCCCGGGCTCTGGGATGTCCATCATTACTACAAAATCAGGCTCCTCCTGATCCTCCATTGCCTCTTCCATAGGAAGCTGGAGGGTCTCAGCCACCTTTCTGTAGAACATAAAGTGGGAAGGGGACTCAGAAAGCCTAGGAGGAGATATACCTGAAGGTCTGTCTGGGGAGATGTCCAGTTCCACAGGCACATCTAGACTTTTACCATCACCATCATCATCTTCAAACTCCCCTTCCTCCTCAAACTCCGGTTCATAAAATTCTTCCAAAGTATAATAGTGAACCGGGGGAAAGTACAGTTACGTAAGAACTTACCGTAACAGTAGATCTTCGAGAACAGCTCTTGCAGCAGGTTACACCATTAGGACCGAAGCCACCAGGCGCCAGGACCCCACCGGAAAATTCTAGCTAGCTAACTACAGCGGGGACCATGACGCCGGTCCGCCTCGCATCGCCAGGCGTAACAAAAGGGGCGGTCCAAGATTCCCCAGTTCTCCCACTCGAGACTCTTGCCGCAGGCTGACATCAAAATGGAGACCTAGGATTAGCCGTCAGAAGACAGAAAGATAACAATTCCTGCTCAGAAAGACTGAGCCATGCTTCCTCAAGGGAAGGTGGGCGGGAAGGTACCTGCAGAGCTGTTCTCGAAGATCTGCTGTTACGGTAAGTTCTTACATTAACTGTACTATCTTCGCCGAGACACAGCTCTTGCAGGTTACACCATTAGGACTGATTCCCAAGCAGTAGCAGCTGTCAGAAAATCCGGGAGGAGGAAAATAAAGGATAAAAACCAGGTCCTGAACCTAGGACAGGAGACCCTGAAATACAGCCAAACCAAAACCAGCCCTTGGCGGCGTGTCCAAACTATAATGCCTGATAAAGGTATGCACAGAACTCCAAGTGGCTGTCCGCATATAGCAGAAGTGGAAACATTTTTGGCGCTGCAAAGGAAGTAGCCACCCCTCTAGTGGAATGACCCGGACTGTACCCGGAGGGGCTTTTGTTTGATACCATAACAGTGAGAAATACACTGGACAAGCCAGCGAGAAAGGGACTGTTTGGATACTGATTGCCCATCATTCTCTCAGAGAAGGAAATGAAAAGCTGCTCAGAACTACGAAAGGACTGAGTTCTGTTGAGGTAAAACCTCAGGCTGCGGTGAACATCCAGGGTATGGAGCAGAGCCTCTCCTCTATTAGAGTAGTTCGGAAGTAGACGGAAGGTGATATCCTGGTTCAGAGTGAGTGAAGAAACCACCTAGGCAAGAATTTAGGGTTCGTCCTCAGGGATACTCTGTCCGGTGGAAAACTAAATAAGGCTCTTTGCACATGAGGCGTGAAGTTCAGAAATTCTTCTTGCCGAGGTAACAGCAACTAAAACAACGTTTTCCACGACGAAAAGCGTAGCTCGCAATCCGCAGCAGGTTCAAAGGGGAAGCGTGAGCTGTTCAAGGACAACAAATCCCATGGAGGCACAGGGTCTCTAATAGGAGGCCTAAGGTGCAACACTCCCTAAGAAATTCCGAGGCGTCCACCTGAGCCACTGTACGATTTCCCACGGGAGGTGGTAAGCGAAATGGCACAGAGGTGCACTTTAATAGAGAGTAGGCTGACCGAATGAAAGAGGAGAGCAAATATTCTAATATTACTCCCACAGGACAACCTAAAGGGAAGGTCAGCGTGCTCGCGACCATACCTAATAAGCCATTTTCTTAAATCACATTAACATCGTTACTTGACTTTCTGGCTGCAGAAAGGACTTCTGCAACCTCTGCGAGACCCCGTGGCCTTAAAATGGCTATGTCTCTAAGGAGCCAAGCATGCAGGTTCAAGGACGTGAGGTCCGGTGGACAAGTGAACCCTTCTCCTGAGACAGTAAGTGGAGCTGAGCGATAGACGGAGCGGGGTTCGAGATAGTTGAATCAACAAAGGGAACCAGATCTGTCTGGGCCAAAATGGGGCCACCAGGATCATTATGTATGCTCCTCGCGGTTTGAGAAGAACTCTCTGGATCAGCAGGAAAGGAGGAAAGCGTGAGGAATCTGTTGGCCCAGGAGAGGGATAGCGTCTCGCCAGAAAACACCAGGCCCTGGATCTAGCGAGCAAAAATTGGGCAGTTGCGTTGGATGGGAGGCGAACAAGTCTAGATCTGGAGTTCCCCATCGAAGAAACAGATCCTCTGCTACCTCTTGAAGGAGTTCCCATTCGTGGACTCTGGCCTGAGAACGACTCAGGCCGTCTGCAACCGTGTTGTCCACTCCGGGAACGTGCACAGTGATCAGATTCGCGCCGTGTCTGATTACCCAATCCCACACTCTCATGGCCTCCCTGCAAAGGGGGTAAGAGTGTGCGCCTCCTTGTTTGTTGAGGTAATACATCACCGCCGTGTTGTCTGTCTGAAGTAGAAGAGTACACGGTGGGATAACTGACTGAAAGGCCTGCAGGGCATAGAGGACCGCTCTCATTTCCAGCACATTGATGTGAAGGTGAGCTTCCATCTGGGTCCACGTACCCTGGGACTTTACCCCGTCCAGGTGTGCCCCCCACCCAAGACCGGAAGCGTCTGTGGTGAGGGTGACCTCCGGGGACGGCGCAATGAACGGGACGCCTGATGAGAGCGACCCTGGGGCTAGCCACCACTGCCAGTCTTGAATCACTGAATTCGTGAGTCTGACCGGATGCTGCAAGTGGTCTTGCCTTTGGTCCCATTGCACTTTGAGCATCCACTGAGTAATGTGCATGTGGAGTCTTGCGAAAGGGACAGTAGGAATGGCCGCAGCCATGTGTCCGAGCAAGCAAAGGACCGACCTGGCAGGTACAACCTTGCTTAATGATAGGTCCCTTATGAGGGATCTGATGCGCTCCGCTCTGTCGGCCGGAACTGCTCCTATGAACTGCAGTTTCTGCGATGGTACCAGGAGAGACTTCTCGTAATTTATGAGGATGCCCAGGATGGAACAGATCCTGGGTGCTCTTGATTGCAAGAAGCGCCTTTCTGAGGCGGCCATGAGAAGCCAGTCGCCCAGGTATCGGAACACGAGTGGCCCTGTCTCCTCAGAGACGCTGCCACGACTGCCATGCACTTGGTAAAGACCCTTGGTGCGGAAGACAGTCCGAAAGGAAGGGCTCGGAACTGAAGGTGGTGGTCGAGAAACTCGCACGCGAGGAACCTCCTGTGCGCCTGAGCCATAGGGATGTGCAGGTAGGCATCCTGCATGTCTAGGGCGCTAAAAAGGCGTCCTGTTTGAGCATGGGGATAAGACCGGAAGGGGTCACCATCGGAATCTCTTGTAAGTGACCGACACATTGAGGTCGCTGAGGTCCAAGATTGGACGGAGGTCCCTGTTTTCTTGGGAACCAGGAAGAAGTGGGAATAGTATCCTAGTCCTCTGGTTCTCTGGGACGTCTCTATACGCTCCCCTTCGTAATGGCAGTACTTCTTGCCAGATCAAGGCTTTGTGCTGACCCTGATACCGGGAGAGCAAGGAGGCCTCGGGGTGGCTTTCCTGCGAATTCTATAAAGTGGCCTAGACTGACCAACTGAAGAACCCACCTGATCGGTGGTAATGGCCTGCCATCCCGGCAGGAAGTTCGCAATGCGACCCCACTATAAACTCCCGTTGATCCTGAGGCGGGGCCGGAAGGAATCAGGCTGTGGCGGCAGATGGACCCGCTGGCTGGGCCTGCCTGGGAGAACGCTGGCCTCGGCTGGCGGGTGTTGCCCTGGGCTCACTGACAGAGCCCCTCTGAGGTGCCAGCGAGTGGGTCTGTTGCCTCTCGCGTCCAGACGCAACGGCTTTGGTTCCTACGAAGGAACCAAGCTTAGGTCGGTACATGGCCTGAACCGACCTTACCGCCTTTCCCGCCTCTGGAGTTTGGTAAGATCTTTCTGTAGGATTACCAAACAATACTTCTCCCTCAAAGGGCGTCCAAGATGTTCTTTTGGACATCCGGGGTAAAACCGGAGGCAGCACGAACCAAGAGTGTCTCCGGAGGCAAGCGCCAAAGCTGCTGCTCGGGCCGATGAGTCAGCGGAGTCATACGCGGCTCGCAGCACTGGTCCCCGTCTGAACCATGCGGAGGAGCTGAAGCATCTCCTCCTTCTGCACACCTTCGGCATCTTTCAGCCACTTCCAGACCCTGTTCCCACAAGTTCTGGAACTGAACCATATGGGTTAAATAGTTCAGGGATCTGATGGCGCAGGTAGCGGAAGCATACGGCGCCTAACCAATGCGCTCCAGTTGTTTGGGACTCTGGGTCCGTGGCAGGGGTGCTTCAAATGTTGTGGCCTCTGTGACCGGTCATGTGAGGCTGTGATGACCAGAGAATCGGCCTGAGGATGCTGCGTCAAGTACTGGTCGTCCTAGGAGCCTTGTACAAGCGATCAGCTTTCTTCGGTCTCGCCGAGCGCAGTGGACGCCCACGCGGCCTTGGTGACGCCCACGAAAGTGTCAACCAAGGTGGTACCACCACGGCTTGGGGTCCTTTGCGAAGATATTTGGCAGTCGTACTCTTTCGGGTCTAAGTCTTCAGCATCCCATCCCATGTTCTCTTGTATATGTCTCATAATATCAAGGACGAGGGATCATCCGGAGGAGATCTAGGCATCTCACGTGGGTCGGAGAAGGGATGGAGAGTGGAGATGGGGATCTAGAGGTGGAGTAGTCTGATCCCGTGTCCTCCGTTGAAGCGAGCGTCGGCGTCTCCTGGATCTCTTGGGGCTGGGTGATCCAGAAGAGGATTTCGACGGAGGTCTCCGTTTATCAGGTCTCCCCTGGGAGGGTTCTAGGCTCCCGGGAGGAGGAACACGGCCTGCCGACCCGATGGCGAGAGGGGCAGGAACCGGAGTAGGAGGAGGAGGAGGAGGAGGGAACCATGTCTTTTTAATGGTATCCACCAGTAGGTGAACAGATCTTTCACCTCCACTAGAGAGAGGCCCGACGACAGCCCGGGTGCCGGTGGGCGGTCGTCGGGTCCCGGCGTCGGCTCCACAGGGGGCTCTGGTAATGGCGAGGGTTCCCTGGGAGTACCGACGGGACCGGGGTCGCCCGTCTGGTCCTCGGGCTGCTCTAGGTCCTCCTCCGATAGAGGCTCCTGACCGATGTCGGTCGGAGGCAACAGGACCTTCTTCTTTTCAGGAGGGGCGGGCGTCGGTCCCCCTACCGGCGTCCGCTGGGATGTAATGGCCGGCGTCGGTCGTCGGGCCGACGGCGGCTCCAGGGAAGAAGGCGCGCGGCTGGCGGCTGTCGAGCGGCGTGTGGGCTGCAGGCCTTTTTAAGGCGTGAGCTCCAGTGTCTTCGTGGGAGGCACCGACGAAGACCTGACGCCGGGTACCGAGGAGCGGGAACCCGACTGCGGTGGTGATGGTGTCGTTCCCGGACTTCGCCAAGGCCCTGGAAGGGAGGAAGGCCTGGCGGATTTCTCCTGAGATGAAGGTTTCTTGATTGCAGCCGGGGAGATTTCGAACCGAGCTACGGGACTCAACCCTGAAGGGGACCTGGAAGGGCCTTCCTTCTTCTCCGCGTTTGTGGACCCTGGAGCTTCCCCTGAGGACATGGTCTTCAGTTGTTCCTCCAGAAGAAACGCCTGCAAAGCCTTCTGGCGCCGGATCCGAGTGCGGCTTTTGAACCCTTGGCAGAAGGACAGGCCGGGTATCGTGGTCTGGGCCTCAGGCACGGACGCAGGCCGTGTGGGGGTCCTTGAACGGGATCTGCTTTCCACAAGCGCATTCTCGATGGATGGCCAGAAGTTGGTGATGACATCAAGATCTTGCTTGAAGAGGATTCTGAAGATTTTGAAAATTTTATCGAAAAAGGAACTATTCACGTCGGCGCGCTAGACTGGTAACCGAGGGTCAGGTAGCTAAGTCGGCAATGAGAACTGGGGAATCTGGGCGGGACCGCCTTCTTGTACCACGCCTGACGTCGGAGGCGGGACCGACGTCGGGGGTGGTCCCCGCTGTAGTTAGCTAGCTAGAATTTTTCCGTGAGGTCCTGGCGCCTGGCGGCTTCGGTCCTAATGGTGTAACCTGCTGCAAGAGCTGTGTCTCGAAGTAAGATCTGACAGAACCGAGCCCCTGCCAAAAGGTGCTGGATCGGTCGGAACTGGGCGAAGTGATTCCACAATCCGAATCGCTCTGGCTATTTCTTCGGCGGTTGGAACATGGACTTCTGGATCCGAACCAGATGATTTTTCTTTGTGCTTTCTTTTAGTCGGGACCGACCCCCGGGATCGGCTCTCCTTTTGCCTGAAGAAGTATTGCCCTGGTAAGAGGGCACTCCTCCTGGTTCGGTCGAAACCGAACCGGGCTGGCCATCCGGGTCAACGGACTTCATGGCCTCCTTTTCCCTCAGTCTACCTAATCTCTTTTCAAGGGTAGATTTGGGAAAATTTCTGCAAATCTGGCAGTCTGAATAGAGGTGTTCAAACCCCAGACAATAAACACAGGTGGTATGGGGATCGGCCTTAGCAAAGACCTCCCCACACTCACTGCAGTGTTGAAACCCAGTGGGCCCGGTTTTTTTCTTGGGTTTCTCAGACATGGCCAACCTAACTAAACGTACCCTTTTTTTGGCATCTGCCAGGCAAGACTCCCTTATCGGTTCCTAACCGTGTCACGGGTCTTGGGGAAAAAAAAAAGTTTCCAAACACGTTTCTTTTAGCGCAGATAAGGACCGGTAACCACACACTAAAGTTACACAAGAATTAAGCAAATGATTGGTTCAGCCAAGCCGATCAACACTTTTTAAAAGTTCCACACAGAAAACACAGTACAAAACCTATCTAGTACTCACGGTACCACAGACAGAGACTGAACTGACTATGCGGGAAACTTTTTCGGTTAGAAACCGACTAAAAACGACACTTCAACCGACTTTCAAACCGAGCTGCAGGAGAAATCTCCGGAGTGACTGTTCAGTGAGGCAGAGTAAAGAATTTGACGGTTAGCTTTCAAAGAGAAACAGACAGAGACATCAACCGAGCTCGAGCTCAGCATTCTATGCTCTGCATAGAAAGGTTAACCCTTTGTTCTCCGAGGCAGTTTAAAGGCTGGGGCTAACTGCACTTGTCAGAATACAGCAAGACTTCAAGTTGCTTGAAAAGGATTCCAAGAGGATTTTGCACACCAGACAGATAAACACTTCCATTTGGCTGTGTAGGTTTTTCTAATGGCTGGCTTGCATGCAGCCAAAAGGATAGCAGAAACTCTACGAGAGACACTGAACCTATTCACCTCTATCTCTTCAGGAGCCGGAGGTGAAGCGACCTCAGGTTGGGATGGACCACATGACCCTGGGTCAGAAGGTTCATCTGGAGGGGAAGCGTCTACGGGGGAGCTTCCGACAGACTGCTGAGTAGCAGAAAATGGAAATTACGTACTTACCATAATTATTGATCTTCTTGGACAGTCTCCATCACTCATTCACACTAGTGGGATAGCGCCGGAGGCGCTAGGACCTAGCGGGAGCCAAATATTTTCAGAAGGGCCGGCGCCGAGGTAGGACCACGACGCTGCACCGAGACTGACTCAAGGCCTGTATAGGCTATCTCTGCCGACCTCCAACCGCCTCAGTACCTTTCTCGACCAAGGAGGTGCAGCGTAACTAATGAGAATAACTCATTCTGAGTGTCTGGGCCTGAGAGGGCCCAGATGGCCTTTGTAAGAAAGGTCAAAGAACAATGTCTTCACAGTCCGAACCATAGGCCATGAAGACCAGGAAAGAAAAACGAGTGAACCCAGGGGATGGTGGGTGGGCGTGTGAATGAGTGATGGAGACTGTCCAAGAAGATCAATAATTACGGTAAGTACGTAATTTCCATATCTTCCTGGACTAAGTCTCCATCACTCATTCACACTAGTGGGAGAGTACCAAGCTAAAATCAACAACCCTGAGTAGGGTGGTAGGAGATAGAGTTCACTCGGAAAGGACAGCCAAGGACTGTCCTGTTACTAAAAAGAGCTGTCTTGTAAGAGCATCTATAACATAGTGTCTATAAGATAAACGCTTGAGTTGTAACTCGACACCTTGCCGACAACTACAATGGGCAAAAAAAAAAAATTAAAGTCTGCCAGGCAGCCGCAACTATTCTAGGAGAGCGGCAAGAACCTGGCCTCACAATTTGATCTAGGACCAAAATTAATAGTGTCAAAGACATGCACTAATCTAATGTAAAAGACCTCAGGAGCTGCAAGAGCCGGAGGTAAAGTGTACAGGTTCAGGGTAGTATGACTGTATGTGAATATTTGCGAAGCTACCTTAGAAAGAACCTACTTGACCAAGGGTCAAGAAAGAAGCATGTCATCTGTTAAGCTGGAGCAAACATGGAAGTAGGAATCTAAGTTCCAACTTGCTGAAGAGTCACTTCTGTTGCTGCAAGGCTCTGATCAGGAGAAGAAAGCCTGATTAAAAAACAAAAAGGGGACTAACAGACTGGTTAGATGCCTAGGTTTTGGAAATATCTCGGAATAAGAGAAATTCTCTTAGAGAAAAGAGGTGAGCTATACCACCGCTGGATCGGACTGCCCCCTAGGGATAGAAGAAAACAGGTACCCTTTACTAAGGTTTAGAGACGACCGCCTCAGGGTTGAGGCGGAACCTGATCAGATCGAGCGTGGTATCAGGAAATTCCAACTAGGCCCTGTGCTGTGATAATTCTGACCCCCAATTTTTTTTTTTAAATATCATTAGTCCGAGCCTGACAAGGTTGCTGGCTGCTATTTGGCAAGTATTGCCTGATACAGAAATGACAAGGATGTCATCCCTCTGAGGAGCAGGAGGAGCCTGAAGATCCATAACTGAACCCCTGACTGGACTAATAATAGCTAGACAGATGTTAACTACCTGTGGCGAAGCAGCCACCAGAGGGGCAGCATCAAAAATGGGCTGTATACCCCTATCAAAGGAGCGGGACAGTCTGTGCAGCTCCCGACCATAGAATTAAAATGTTCCAAAGAGTGTAATTGTCTTGACCACTGAAAAAGTCTAGACGCAGAGGTATATAGTCCACAGATCCAGTCTGAACACTATGGTGGACCCCATAAATGAGGAACTACTAAAAGAGCTTGCATCACAGACTCTGATGATAGAGAGGCGTCACGTATATAAAATGAGTCATCCGCTGTATCACTGACCAGAAGGACAGGGAAAGACTCATCCAGATGCCTCTCTACCACAGAAGGACCCCAAAGAGGTCTCTGTTAGAGCCACTAGAGACTCCGCCACCAGGAAGGGTGTCGAGAGCTTGGCACCACGTAGGGGCTGAGAAAGTGCTAGCGGGAATGAGAGATTCCGCTGACAGAAACAGAACAGAAGAGTACCATCAGCGGAAAATCGCTGGATGAGGAGATCCGATGCAGACCGCCACCCACTAAAATGTGTAGAAATAATCCGCAGAATAAGAATTCATTCCATGGAACATCCCAACACAAGTCCTGCGGAAGAGAGGTCTGCAAACATAGATCTTTCCCTAGTTCTGTCAGACAGCACCAACTGGCACCCTTGCGGCACTAGCATCACTCCTGGCACAGGAAGGCACCAAGCAGTAACCATGCCAACCTGAGAGACACCAGAGGGCACCCACAGCAGAACCCGCAGGTATCCTCGGTACCAACGGCAGCAATGGCACGAAAGAGCACCCCCCGACGCCCATGGTACCATGGCACCCGATGGCACTACGTGGGTGCCAGGTGCCACCCGGGGTGCTGGCGCATCGCCTTGCCAGCACCCGGGGTGCCAGGCGCCACCACTGGTGCCCGCGCCCACCCGTGGGTGCCGGCATCGCCAGCGGCACCCGTGGGTGCCAGGCGCCACCCGCGGGTGCACGGCGCCGCCTGCAGCACCCGCGGGTGCACGGCGCCGTCCATGGCGCCATTCGCAGGTGTCCGGCGCCACTCGCGGCACCCGTGGGTGCACAGCGCCATCCATGGTGCCACCCGTGGGTGCCCAGCGCCATCCATAGCGCCACCCGCGGGTGCCCGGCGCCACTTGGCGCCACCCGCAGCACCCATGAGTGCCCACGGGCATCAGTGGCACCGTGAGACACCCACAGCACCGCTAGCGGCGCCGACAAAGAAGCACCCATGGCGCCGAGCACAGCGTGAGCCACAGAGCCGACCCACGGCACCGAGCATGGCTCCGACTGCAGCACAGAGCATGGCGCTGAAACACGGAGCCGAGCATGGCACCGAGCAAGCCACGACGCCGACTGCAGCACAGAGCACGGTGCCGACCACGGCACCGAGCACGGCACCGAGCCATGGAGCCGAGCACAGCACCGAGCCACAGCGCCGACTGCATCCAGTACGGCACCGAGCCACGGCGCCGAGTCCCGGCGCCGACCCAAACACCAGCGGTGCCGCCTATGGCACCCATGCCAAACCAGGGGCACGGCACCAGACCTGTGGCGCCACCAAGGTGTTGGGCACAACGCCAGGAAAAACACCACTGAAAAGAAGAGAAAGGTGGTGCCCGTGCCGGCCCCTGCATGGAAAGGAAGAGGGGGGTAGGCACGAGGAGCTGACAAGATGGCGAAGGCACCAAGAGGGCACTGTGCTCATTCAGATCCAATTGACCCGGCTCCGGTCCAACGGCTCCGAGGCCCGGAGGCCCAGAAACCAGGAACACAACCAGGAAAAAAGGAGTCAAACCCCCTGCTCCACAGGAGCGGCCCAGAGGTGGGACTGCTCACCGGAACTCCAACGAGGACAGAGATGGAGTCCGGAGTCGAAAAGCAGCCGTTAGGAGCGGGGCCAAAGGGGAACCCACGAAAGTCGGTTCAGGCCTATCGCCCCTACCAACGAACAATCCTCGTGCAGACATACCAACGGGCAACCTCGAGCGGCACCGATTCTTCTTCCCCAAACGAAGAAGAGCTCGAGGCTAAGCGGAGCCGGATCCCCAGCACCACCAGATTCGTGCTTCGGTGGACTGTCCCCGCCGAGCACAGGACTGTCCGTAGTCAGACCCCCCCCCCCGTTACTTAAGGGTGGCGGACCGGCACAGCCCTCTGCCATAACAACTTTCAAACGAAGTCTTCCTACCATCACCGCTACCGTCTAAGGACAACTCCGTGGATGGCAGGAAAGAATTTCTTCATAATCTTCTTATTCGTAAAATAAAAAATTACTACTAAATAGTTAAATTAAAACTTTAAAATTAAACACTAAAAGCTGCTGTCGTATAGATGAAAACTTTGACTCCGGTGGGCCAGCTGATCGACATCCAAAGCGCATCGGCCAGCGGGAGAGAAAGGAACTGAGGCGGTTGGAAGGTCGACACCGAGATAGCCTATACAGGCTGAAGTCGTCTCGCTGGTGCCGCGCGTGCGTGGTCCTACCTCGGCGCCGGCCCTTCTGAAAATTTTTGGCTCCCGCTTGGTCCTAGCGCCTCTGGCGCTATCCCACTAGTGTGAATGAGTGATGGAGACTTAGTCCAGGAAGATCCATATTTGCCGAGGCCAGAACGGGGCAATAAGAATCATTCTGGCCCCCCCCCCCCCGAGACTCCAATTTGAGAAGTACCCTCTGAATTAGAGGAAGGGGTGGAAAGGCGTACAGAAAGCATCTTGTCCACTGTAGCCTGAATGCATCCTGACAAAAAAATGCCAGATTCTGGATTTCTGGAGCAGAAGAGAGGCAGTTTTATGTTGAGTGGGGATGCAAAAAGGTCCAGGTCTGGAGTTTCCCATTCTTTGAAGAGTGACAACTACGGCTGCGTCGAGAGACCACTCGTGAGGATCTGTCTGTTCTGCTGAGACAGTCTGCCAGCTTGTTTTGCACTCCTGACAGGTAAACCGCCTAAATCAAGACCTTGTGTTCCAGGCACCACTCCCACACTCTTATCGCTTCCCTGCATAAGGGGTAAGAGTGTGCACTGCCCTGTTTGTTGATGTAGTACATCACTGCTTTGTTGTCCGTTTGAAGGAGAATGTTCTTGTGACAGAGTATGTCCTTCAGAGTTCGGACTGCATAAAGGACAGCCCTCATTTCCAGAACGTTTATGTGGAGTTGGGACTCGTCCTGAGTCCATGTACCCTGAGTGTGAAGATCCTGGCAGTGGGCTCCCCAAACCATCAGGGATGCATCCGTGGTAACTGAGATCTGATGATCCAGGGGGCAAAGGGATATCCTTTCAGAAGATTGTCCTCCTGGGACCACCAGGTGAGCAACCTCTTCAGAGGTTCCATCACCTTGATGAGAAAAGACTGAGGGTGAGTGGTTGGGGACCACTGAGTAATGAGCATCCACTGGGAGGTTCTTATTGTGGAGACAAGCTAAGGGTACAGTGAACACCAAGAATGCCATGGGGCCCAGCATCCGTTGCATTGAGATGGCTCGAATCGAGCTGTGTTCTCTGATGTATGGGCCATCTGTAGGATATCACTCCTTCGGTCCTCTGGAAGAAAAGCCTTTGCACAGGAGGTGTCCAGAAGAGTTCCTATGAAGAGAAGCTTCTGGGAGCTGCAACTTGTTGAGATTCAGCAGGACTCCCATGGACGTGAGGAAGTCTGAGGCCATAGCCACGGCCTCTAGAGTCTGTTGCCTGAAGGGACCTGCTAGGAACCAGTCATCCAGATATGGAAACACTTGTATTCCTATTTTCCTGAGGTGCGCTGCGAGAATTGTACAACACTTTGTAAAAACTCGAGGTGCCGAGGATAGCCAAAAGGGCAGTACTCTGAACTGATAGTGTTGACTCAATGCCACAAGCCTTAGGTATTTGTGGTGGTTCGTGTGAATGAGAATGTGTTGGTGGGCATCCTGCATATGCAGGGAGGCTAGCCAATTGTGTTGATGAAGCAAAGGTAGCAGGGTACCTAGTGAAATCATTCTGACCTTTTCCTTGTGAAGGAACTTGTTTAGTTTTCTGAGATCTAGAATAGGATGCATGCCGCCAGTTTTCTTTGGAACCAGAAAGTAATGGGAGTAGAAATCTGTGTTTTGTTGATCCAGCAGAACTATTTCTACTGCCCTGTTTTTCAGAAGGCCTTTTACCTCGGAAGCAAGAAGGTCTGACTGAACTGCCGACAGCCGGGGCTGTTGTTTAGGAGGATAATATGGAGAGGTTTCTGAAAGACTGAGGGAGTACCCCTCGCGGATTATTCGGAGGACCCATTTGTCTGATGTTATAGATTTCCACTGATTGTAGAACTGAGTCAGACTTCCTCCCACCACTGAGGAGGAGTCCCCCTCAGATAGCTGAGGTGGGACTTGGGCCCGAAACTCAGAAGGTTGCACTGGGCGCTTTGGGGCCTTGTGCCTTCTGTTGTGCTTTCTTTTGCGGTTGAGGGTTGTGATTTTTATTTAAACCTCCCGATTTGCCGTGAAAGCACTGATGGTTGTGAAACTGACGCTTGTTCACACCTCCTCTGGAGGGAGTGGGTGTAGGTCTGGCCATCTTCATGGCCGACCTAGTCTTTGGCATAGCCTCCAGAGCTTGCTCCACCTAAGGCCCGAACAGATACATACCATCAAAGAGTAAAGCCATAACTCGCTGCTGGGCGTCATTCGAGAAGCCCGAAGTATGTAGCCTAGAGTGGCAGTGGGTGCCGATGCCAGCCGCCGCTGCCCAGGAGGCAGTATCGAAGGCATCCATTGCAGCTTTAACCTGTTGGTTATTGGATTCGATACCTCTAGTTATGGTGTGAAGCAACTCTAAGCTAGCTTCTGATTTGGGTAAAGCTTCCACCACTTCTTTGAGCGAATGCCAAAGGATATACTCATATTGAGAAAAATAGCCCTGGTAGCTGGCAATGCGCATGCCCAGGGTGGAGGTAGCAAAGACTTTCTTACCTAAGGTGTCTATCTTACGAGATTCTTTGTTTATTGGTTGGGCCGTAGAACCTTGGGGAAGGACGGCCTTATCATTCTCTGCCAAGATCACAATGGCATCAGAAAGAGATGCCAAAATGGGATGATCCTTGGGAGGAGCATACTTCCTATCGACGGACTTAGCCACAGAAGGAATGAGAACCGGATTCTACCACACCATCTGAGACAGAGTCTCGAAAGAGGGCTGTACCGGAGGGGTTAAATCCATAGGGATCTCCAGGACATTTATTTATTTAAGAGATTAACCAGGCAGGCATACTGAGCGGGGACTGTTCGTTTCCAGATGCGACCTGGGGGAATTACAAGGGGTACATCAGAACAGATATGTTCACTGTTTGACATACATACACTGTTTTTACACAGATAAAGATTATAAAACATGACAGAGGCCATTCAGGTATACTGGGAGTGTGAGAGATGAAGATATTGGAGTCGTAAAAGCTTCCCAGGATCAATCTCTAAAGCTTGGGAGAGAAACGGTAGAGTTTAAACTTTTAAGCAGAGACTTAAAGGATAGGTCTTCCACTACAAGCTCTGCAGAAGGATTGATTCCTGCTCCGAGGACAGTATCATCAACATCATCACCCAGACGAAGATCTGGGTCAGGCTCAAAATCATCTCCTGACAGTCCAAGTGGGACTGCATAGACAGTAAAGGAGTGAAAATTAGGAGGAAGAACAGAAGAGGAAAGAACTGGAGTTGAATACCCCCGAAGACCAGTCGGTGCTGCACTGCCCCCGGCGCTGAGAAAAACTAAGGAGGCGCGAGACGAAGCAGCGCCCCACACGATGCAGACAGCCCACATGACGTCATGGATGGCACAGACAGAACTCTCGGAACAGTGCACGGTGCCAACATAGCCCCAGTGTTGGCGTAGATGGCTACCACCAGAGCCTTGTCAAACACGCATGATGCCAAACGATTCTGCAGCACCGCCGACAGCGCTGAGAGTGTCCCAGAAGTAAAAACCTGCAATTTGATGAAAAAGAAGGAAAAATGGCAGGAGATGGAGCATGGTGTGGACCCCTGCGCTGCAGCCATGTGGAGGATAGACAGTGGGCGCATATTCGGCAGCACGAAGAAGGTGCTGCACAACTGGGAAGGCCCAACAGCCTGCAGTCCCCCTGAGCTGAATGGGCGAAGGCCCTGGTGTTGAGTGACTGGCTCGGGCAACTGGATCAACCTCAGGCCCAGTGCTCCATAAGAGCAGCCCACTGGTGAAACTGCTCATTGAAGCTCCCGGAAAGGCGGAGAGGGGCTCCGATGTCAAAGAGGTTGGCCATTGGAGACAGAGGCCGGTGACTCCGACAGAGGTGGAGACCAGTGTCTGGCCCCAACAACCGACTGTCTACGCGCAGACATACCAGAGGGTGACCTTGAATGATGCCTTTTTCTCTTTGACCTGTGCGTCGAAGAGGAACTCGAGGCCGAACGGCGCCGAGAATGGGACCGTTTCCTTTTATGCTTTCGGTGGGACCGCCCATCCCCCTGAGCATTGCACCGTCCATTGTCGGGCCCTCCTCCGGGGAAGGCGGTGGACTGGACCCAGCCTGGCTGACTGAACACCTTTCACACGAACTCTCCCTACCGTCACCTGACCCGCTCATGGTCGACTCCGACAACAGAGGGCTGAAGACTTCTTAATATATAATTTAAAAATATAGAATATATCGGTACTTCGAAATAAAACTACAAAATAACAAACTAAACTATTGCTGCTACTGAAGTTTGACTCCCAGCAGGTGAGCGACGTCGTCACTGGTAGAGCACTCGACGGCGGGAAAAAAGGAACTGAGGCAGCTGGAGGGTTGACGCAGAGACAGTCTTTACCACACGAGCCGAGGCTCGTGGTGCCGCTTCCTCGTGGCTCCATCTCTGGCGCCGGCCCTCTTGAAAAAAGTTTGTTCCCGCTGGGTCCTAGCGCCTCTGGTGAAATCCCATTAGTGTGAATGAGTGATGGAGACTTTATGTCAAGGAAGATCAAAGTCTTCACATTCCAACCATTGAGGGAGTGAAGACCAGAAATAGAGAAGTGAGCTCGGGGGATGGTGGGTGGGCGTGCGAATGAATGGTGGAGACTTCGTCCAAGAAGATCAAGAATTACGATAGGTACGTAATTTCCATATCTTCCTGTACATAAAGTCTCCACCACTCAATCACACTGATAGGAGAGTACCAAGCTAAATAATCCACCCCCACCCCCCCAGACGGGAGTCAGGAGAGAGAGGAGCTCACGTTTTAGGACAGAAGTCCGTTAAGGATTGTCCTGCCAAATGACTGATGTCTGGCATGAACATCCAAGGCATAGTGCTGAACGAAAGTATGCATGGAGCTCCAAGTAGTCGCATTGCGAATATCTGCAATGGGGACATTATGAATTTCCGCCAGAGATGACGCGACTGCTCTGGTAGAGTTAGCGTACACTCTGCCTTTCAGCTAGACCTGTTCCATGGAATAGCAGTGGCGAAGGCATGCCACCAGCCATGCAGAAACGAATCTGATAGCAATAGGTTGACCCAGCCGGGTCGTGCTGAAGGAAACAAACAGCTGTTGAGCCTTGCGAATTTCCTTCGTTCTATCCAGATAGAACTGCAAGGCTCTTTTTACGTCTAGGGAATGAAGGGTACACTCTCCTTCATTCTGGAAGTTTGCAAAGTAGGTAGGAAGGACTAAAGGTTGATTCAGATGGAATTCTGAAGAAACCATAAGCAGGAAATAGAAATTACTTACCTACCGTAATTATGATCTTTCTGTGTATCTTCACCATTCATCACAGATGGGTACTGGCCGGAGATCAGGACCCCGCGGGAGCCTTTTTTTTTTTTTTAAAGGATAGGCGGAGTCGACACAGCATCGGCACCACCCTCGAGGCCGACGTACTATGTGGCGCTCGAGGATTAGCCGTTAAGCTGTGTCGACTCCACCTGCCTACCAGTTCTGAGTCGCCAGAGAGGTAAGAGGAAGGGATGGAGGGTGGGACAAGAGAGTCTAAGGGACAGAAAAAGGAAGAGAAAACTGAACTAAAAGCAGAAATAACAACTGAGAAGACAGCACAGAGGAAGTAAAACTAAGGGGATTGGGTAGGGGCCCCAATCTCTGGAAAAGGAAGAAGGGAGGGAGTGGGGGAGAGAGAATTTAGGAGAGAGTGAGAGGTAACAAGGATCCAGGACCCTTGTCCGTCACCAGACTGTATAGGAACTGCAAGGAGTGGCAAAGCTCATCTGCCAGAATTCAAGGCACAGAATAACTGGCAATACCCCAAAAGCAGAGTCGGCTATTCTGTAGAAGGACAGGGTACAGGGACTCGGTACTCTCTCTGTAAAGATATTTGGTGAAAAAAGGTTCTTTTTTTTTTCTTTTTTTTTTTAAATAGATGGATAACAGAAGGAGGGCAACCATCAGTTCTCACCCCATAGGGGTGAGTATAAGTAGTAGAGAAGAAGTGCCACTCGAACTGTACCCCTTTGGGAAGAAAATTACCCCCCCTGTGTGTCCCAACTTTACCCCGCTCAAAAAGAGGGGTAGGCACAGAGGGAGGAGGATCCAGAGACTGGAGCCCCAGGGGGATGGCGGGCGGGATTGTGATGAATGGTGAAGATACACAGAAAGATCATAATTACGGTAGGTATGTAATTTCTATATCTTATCTGTGTCAGTCTTCACCATTCATCACAGATGGATGAGTACCAAGCCCCCCGAAGGAGGTTGATTAATTGCACCCTAAGGGACAGTGTCCCTTAGCCCTCAGTGGGTGACACACTAAGGGGGGGAACCTTCTGGGCCTGAGGAGGCCCGAGAGTGGGGAGAGCGAGACGGGGTCCCCCCGGAGGGGGAAGGAATTTGCCCCGACAAACGCCGTCTCGCCCTACGGGAAAAGAGATAGGTTCCTGGTGAGGAGCAAACCACCCCACGCCGCCAAGGGTGACAACCGAAAGGCGGCCACGCCGATCTCCTGGTGCAGATCGCTGTCCCTACTACCTGGTAGCTACCTCACTGGCGTCGAAGATGCCCTTGCTTGGTGCCTTGCTAGCTCCAGGCCACGTGCAGAGAGTGCAATGGCTTGCCTGGTTTGCTCAGAGTCAGGCAAAGCAGCTAGGATCTGACCCAGCGCTGACCACAAGAACCTGTTGTAGGCTGCATAGTGGGCCTGATGAGTGGAGATGGAGAAAAGCAACCGTGCAGAGTAGAAAGTCCTCCTCCCCCAGAAATCAAAATCCGAAGAGTCCTGACCTGGGGGCCAGTCATGGTGGAGGGCGCGAAGCTCGTCAGGAGTGTCCAGGTGCATCAATCCGGACTGTGGATGAGGCATAGAACCTGGAGACTCTGGGAGAGTGCAATACCACTGGCTGAGGTCCCTAGGGGCAGGAACTCCGGAGAAGGGCCTCTGCCAGAAACACATGGACGCCTCCCGAAAGGGAGCAGGCCAGGGCGGCACCACAAGGGTGGCCGCACCGAAATCGCCTAGAAAGGCATGCGCCGCATGCTCAGGACTGCTCATGGAAAGGGGAGAGAGGTGAAGGTCCTCCAGCATCCTCACGAGGAAACGCTGATACTCGGAGAGATCAGCGGCAGGAGAGATATGGACAGACGGTTCCTCTCGCCCTGAAGAGGGGGATGAGGAGCTGGAGGTCACCATGCGCTCTGAGAGTGGCTGCTCGGGGGGAGGTTGAAAAACCTGGCTGTCCATGGCCCTAACGTAGGCAGGGAACTGAGCAGCCACTGCTCTGAACTGTTCCCAGGTGAGAGGACCGCTAGGACCAAGAATATCTGGGAACGCTGGAGAAGGCAGCAGAGGGGAGGGGGCAGAGCCGAGAAAGGAAGTCGGCTGACCTCTGCCAGGGCTAAGGAGCGGACCATGGACCCCCGCGGAGGGTGTCCTGGAAGACTCCACAGCCGACAGCTGTACAACCAAGTTGGTACTGCCTACGCTGTGCCCAGAAGAATCCCCCAAGTGAGGCGACCGGGGCCGTATAGATCCAGAAGGACGGTCCCCTGCCTCCAAAGAATGGGACCCCCTCAAGGAACCAGAAGGGGAAGGGCGGAAGTCCGCTCTGGCTTCGTCCAGGGCCCGGGTGGGTCCCAAAGAAAGGTCGACGCGACGACCCCACACCCCTCGACCCCTCTGAGTCCGAGAGAGTCCTAGCCCTCGAAAGGGCCAGCCTAGGAAGCTGGCAGCTCTGGGCTGCCCCCGAAGGGGAGACCCAGGGAGCAGCACCCTCCCCTCCTGTGGGCTTCCCGATAGGCCCCAAAGTTGGGCGATCGAGACATACCACCAGAGGGGGTACCACCGCCGAGGGGTCAAGGAACCCCCAAAGGCCAGGTTGCATGGCAATGGTGGCATGCACCACAGCCTGCTGGTCAGTACCACTGACCCTAACTTCGGGGGGAACCAGACGCACCTCAGAAGGGGGCTGACTGAGACCCGTCGTGGAGACCACCGGCTCGTCCTCCTCTGCAGACAATCCCGAAGGGTGTGACTGCCCGCTCGACTCCGACGAGGTAGAGTCTGAGGCCCTAAGCCAGACGGTAGGAGGGCGAGGGAGGGTGACCTTACAAAAGGGCCCAGAAATCCAAGAAGTGGCCAAGGCAGCACCTGCACCCTCCACAGCCCCGCAAGCGGCATTGGCAGAAGGCGGCAGGGCAACACGGGCCAAAGGTCCTGAACTAGGGCCAGCTGCGGCACCGTCAAGTCCACCGGCACCAGGGGCGGTACCAGTAACAGAGACGCCGCCGACAGAAACCCCAGCAACAGCCTCGGCGCCAACAGGCCCTTCGGCGCCGCGAGCGGCACCGAGGACCGAAGCAGCGCCGATGACCCCGAGGGCAGAATTGGCGCCGAACACGGCACTGCCAGACCCCTCGGCACCGCGAGTGGCACCAAGAGCACCAACGGCGTCGAGGACGGCACCGGATGACTCCGAAGGCCCCATGGCGCCGTGCTCAACCTCGACATGCCAAAGGCGGCGCCGATTCAGGAATCCACCAGTAGCTGGTAGAGTCGGCCAAGGCCCACGGCACTGAAGGCAGTCGGCGCCGCCCGGAGACCCAGGGCGCGCGAGACGGCGCCCAAGGCTGTGGCACTGAGCGACAGCGTGAGGGCGGCGTCAGCAACAGGGCCTTCCGGACCGGGAGGCGACACGGGGAGCCTTCACCCCGAAGGGGTGATTGCCATAACTAGCGCCTCCCGCCCGCTCCGGGAGGAAGCGGGACAGGCCTCCTCGCGCGCCATGGAAGGAGCCTCGGCCAAGGCTGGGCCTGAGGCGAGGCTCCCTCCTCCTCGGTCCGTATAGAACCTGGAAGGGACCAGAGGAAAGGTCGAGAGGCGGCTTGGCCGAGTCAGAGACCTACCCAAGTCGGCCGGGCTCGCCCTACCACTGCTTGGCGCTGTTCGAGGGGCGGCGGTCCATGGAGAAGCAGGCGTTGCACGCGAATCCATGTCGTGAAGCCGGGCCAAGACACGAGACACGGTCATGCTGGTGGTGGAGTACTTGCGACGCACGGGCACCCGGCATGGGGGCCGCCCTGCTTAGACAACTTCTTGCCCTCCGACCGGGACATGACCTACGGAAAAAAAAAAACCCCACCAAAAACAGACTCGACGTCGCTTAACTGTAAAATAAATGGAAAGATCTTACCAGGGACGTCGAGTAGGGCAGACTAGAAATGAAAATTACGTACCTACCGTAATTCTTGATCTTCTTGGACGAGTCTCCACCACTCATTCACACTATTGGGATCTGCGCCGGAGGCACTAGGACCCATCGGGAGAAAACTTTTTGCTGGGGAGTTGGCCGCCAGAGATGGCGCCCACGAGCCCCAGTTCGTGCGGCAATGACTATCTCGGCGTCGACTCCCCAACCGCCTCAGTACCTTTTTTACCAAGGAGGTGCAGCGTAGCTAACCTAGAAGGGTAGCCTAACCTAAAAAACGGACATAAAATAGTCCGGACGACCCGTGTAAGAAGGGTCAATAAAGAAGTCTTCAAGGCCTAAAGATTTTAGGGAGTGAAGACCAACAAGAGAGATGAGCTCAGGGGATGGAGGGTGGGCGTGTGAATGAGTGGTGGAGACTCGTCCAAGAAGACCAAGAATTACGGTAGGTACATAATTTTCATATCTTCCTGGACATAAGTCTCCACCACTCATTCACACTATTGGGAAAGTGCCAAGTTAATAATCCCCAGGAGGGCTGGAAAACCAAGAGCTCACTGTTTGTTAAGACAGAAGTCCATTAGGATGGCTCTGCAAAGGAAGAATGTAGTCTGGCATGGACATCGGTGCATAATGCTTAAGTATGCACTGAGCTCCAGGTGGCTGCATTGCAGATGTCTGCAATGGGCACGTTCTTGAGTTTCCTCTGGAGGATGCCGCTACCGCTCTGGCAGAGTGGGTAAACTCTACCCTCAAGCAACCTGCGACATGGAACAGCAGTTGAGAGAGAACCACGCCACTAGCCATGCTGAGATACATCTAATAGCGACAGGTTGACCCAGCCGGACCTCATTGAAGGAAGCAGAACAGTTGCTGGGCTATGAAAATCCTTGGTTCTATCTAAGTAAACGCAAGGCCCTCTTAACATCCAGAGAATGAAGAGCGTTCCCCTTCATTTTGAAGTCCAAAATAAGAGGGAAGGACCAAGGTTGGTTAAGATGAAATTCTGACACAATCTTGGGAAGAAATTTAGGATGGTCACAGGGACTACTTTGTCCTTATGGAACACAGTATACGGAGGGTCTGTGACCGGGCATGTATCTCAGAGACCCTACGGGCTGAGGTAATGGCCACTAAGAGAGGCAGTCTTCCAGGTGAAACTTTAGCTCACAGGTAGCTAGAGGCTCAAAGGTTTCCGGTGAGCATGTCTAGCACAAGATTAATGTCCCAGGCTGCAACACTATGTCTTATAGGGGTCTGGTGTGCAGAATGCCCTTAAATCTCTTAACCATGAGTAGCAGAGCCAGTGAAAGAAAAAAAGCGGCTCATGATGCGCTGAAATGGCACTAAGGTGAACTTTAACTGTGAGTACTGGAGACCTGAATTTGAGGGTCCAAAAGGTACTCTAAAACTCTATCTGGAGGGCAGGAAAAGGATTCAAAGGGACTTTGCACACCAGAGCAGCTTCACTTAGCGTGTAAGTTTTCCGATGGCTGGCTTCTGCGCAGCCAGAAGGATATCAGAAACTCTTCGAGACATTGAACCAATTTACTTCTACCTCTTCAGGAGCCAAGCATGAAGGTGAAGAGATGTCAGATGGGATGGATCACCGGTCCCTGATTCAAAGGTTCATCTGCAGGGAAGTGGTCTGGAGGAACTGCCAACATACTGTTGAGAAGTGGAAACCACAGTTATCGAGGCCAAAGGAGCAATGAGAATCATCTTGTCACCCTGAGACTCGAAGTTGAGGAGTACTCTCTGAATTAGAGGAAGAGGCGGAAAGGCGTAAAGAAAGTGTTTTGTCCCACCGCAGCCTGAGCGCATCTTGACAAAAAGTTGCAGCCCTGGTTCTGGAGCAGAAGAGAGGCAGTTTGCGTTGAGTGGGGGCCGCAAAAGGTCAGGTCCCAGTTCCCCACTCTTCGAATAGTGACTGAACTACGGTTGAGTCGAGACACTAGTGAGGATCTGTCTCTGGTCTGACGGACGGTCTGCCAAGTCTTTCTGTACACTAGCAGGTAGATAGCTTGAATTAGAGCCTTGTGCTCCAAGCACCATTCCAGACCCTCATCACTTCTCTGCATAAGGGGTGAGAATAGGCACCGCCCTGCTTGTTGATGTAATATCACTGCTTTGTTGTCCGTTTGGAGGAGAATATTCTTGTGACACAGATAATGTCTTCAAAGCTTCGGACATAAAGGGCAGCTCTCATTTCTAGGACGTTTATGTGAAGCTGGGACTGAAGTTGAGTCCACGCACCTGAAATTAATGGAGAAACCTGACAGTGAGCTCCCGCCCCATTAGTGAGGCGTCTGTGGTAATGGAGATCTGATGGTCCAGAGGGCAAGGGCATCCTGCAGGGGTGTCCTCTTGAGACCACCAGGTGAGACCTCCCGTGAGGTTCTGTCACCTTGATGAG
This sequence comes from Neoceratodus forsteri, assembly GCA_016271365.2. NCBI lineage: Eukaryota > Metazoa > Chordata > Ceratodontiformes > Ceratodontidae > Neoceratodus > Neoceratodus forsteri. Next base: position 1,406,582,586 of record CM057450.1, read on the forward strand.
ACAGGACTGCGGGTGGTGGCTGGAGACCACTGAGTACTGAGCATCCACTGGGTGGTTCTCATGTGCAGGCAGCCCAGAGGTACAGTGAACACTGAGGATGCAATGAGCCCAGCATCCATTGCATCGAGGCGCTGTAACGAGCCTGTTCTCTCCGATGTAGCAGGCCATCTGAAGGATATCGTTCCTTCTGTCCTCTGGGAGAAAAGCCTTCGCACAGGATGTGTCAGAAGGTCCCTATGAAAGGCCTCTGGGAGGGCTGCAGCTGTGATTTCTTGAGGTTTAGCAGGACTCCTATGGACGTAAGGAGGTGAGAGGCTGTCTCTGGCATCCAAGTCCCTTGCCTGGAAGGACTTGCCAGAAGCATCGTCTGAATAAAGGAACACCTGAATTCCGAGGTTTTCTGAGAGTACGCTCACGAGAACTGCACAACACTTTGTAAAAACTTGTGGCACTGAGGATAGCCCAAAAGGCAGGACTCTGAACTGATAATGTTGTCCCAGAGCCACAAACCTCAGGAATTTGTGATGTCTTGGGTGAATGGGAATGTGCTGGTAAGCATCCTGCATGTCTAGGGAGGCTAACCAGTCGTGCTGATGAAGCAAGGGTAACAGGGTTCCTAGAGAAATCATTTTGAATTTCTCCTTGGGGAGAAATCTGTTTAGCTTTCTGAGATCTAGAATGAGGGCATTCCCCAGACTTCTTTGGAACCAGAAAGTAATGAAGTGGAGCCCGTGTTTGTTGATGCAGCGACACAGTTCTACTGCCCTGTTGTTTAGAAGGCCCTGAATCTCGGCGGTGAGAAGGTCTAACTGAAGGACAGACAGCCTGGGCTGCCGTTTGAGGAGGACAATCCGGAGGGTTTCCACAAAATTAGTGAGTACCCCTCATGGATTATCCGAAGGACCCATTGTCTGAGGTTATGGACTTCCACTGGTTTGTAAGTGCATCAGCTGACCTCCCACCGGAGAAAGAAGTCCACCTCGGGCAGATTGAGGGTGGGACTTGGGCAACAATTTCATGAGTGGCGCTAGGCGCTTTGGGCCTCTAAGCTCTGCTCGCCTTCTTTTGAGGTTGGGCAGCTTGGTTCTTATCGAAACTTCCTCGTCTGCCTCGAAAGGACTGGCGGTTATGAAGCAGCGTTTACTGGCATCTTTCGAGGAGGGGCAGGAGGGTCTAGCCAACCTATAGCTGACCCAAGTCTTTTATTGTAGCTTCTAGAGCTTGCTCGACCTGAGGACCAAAAGATACCACCATCAAGGGCAATGCCATACACTGCTGTTGCGCATCATTGGTGAAGCCTGAAGTGCGCAGCCAGGAATGTGTGGTGCAAATACCAGCTGCTGAGCAGGAAGCGGATTAAAGCGTCCATGGCTTTAACCTGTTAGTTGTTAGATTCAATACCCTAGTAGTGGTTTTGAGAAGCTCTGGTTTTGAATCCGACTCAGAAAACTTCAACCATTTTGCTTGAGAGGTGACACCTGGTAACTGTGTCGCATACTTAGGGTGAAGCAGCAAGACTCTCTTACCTAAAATTGTCTATCTTCGAGATTCCTTGTTAATAAAATTAGAGCTGTAGTGGTTTGAGGAAAAGGCGACCTTATTCTCTGCCAGGACTACAACAGGATCCCATAAAGGCATGGGATGCCAAAATGAGAGCGATCCTTGGGGCGAATATTTTCTATCAATAGATTTATACAGATGAAGAAAGCAGGATTATTCCATACCATTTTGAGACAGCGTCTCGAAGGAAAACTGAATTGGAGAGTCAAATCTGTAGAGATCTCTGAGGCGTAGAGGTATTGAGTCTTAGCAATTTCCCAGGATGCAGCTGTCTGTAGTCTGGAGAAGTGTGGAAATCATATTCTTCAGCAGAGACTTAAATAGACAGGTCCTCGACCACAGGCTCTACAGCAGTAAAAGATCCTGCTTCGTCCAACTCATACAGCCAGAGAAGGTCTGGGTCAGGCTCACGTCATCTCCTGACAGTCCAGGAGGGACTGTATGGACAGAAAGGATGAAAGCCAGAAGAGGAAGGAGGAAAAGAGACAAAGGAAAATCCCAGAGCCCTGGCACGAGAAGCGGCGCGAGGAACCGCACGCGAGAAAGCAGTGCTTTCTTGACGCCACTGCAGAGGCTGAACAACCATACGGCACATAAGCATTACAGGAAGCCGCCCCTGGCGCCATGAGCGGCATGAGGATAGGCGCCGCAAAGACCACACAGTGCCAAAGGCTCTCCCAGAGACCGAAAAACAGGTTTTGAAGGAAAAAGAGCAGGAGATAAGGGCATCGGTGTGGCCCCCTGCGCCGAAGCCATGTTTGGGGGGGGAAGACACCTAAGCACGGAGTCGACAGCACCGAAGAAGGTGCCGAGCGACCAGGAAAGTCCAACCGCCCTACCTGGTCGCCCAGAGAGCCCGAAGGCCCATGAACGACCGAGCCAGGTAGCCGAACCAACCTCCGAGCCCACTGATCCATAAGAGCGGCCCACTGATGAAACTGCTCATCTGAAGACCTACCTGCAGGCGGGGTAGGACTCCGATGTCGAAGACGTCGGCTACCAGAAACCGCTGTTGGCGACTCCGAAGGAGGAGACCGGCAACTAGCCCCGATAACCCGAGCGTCTATGCGGAGGCGTGTCAGAGGCGACCTCGGTGATGCCTTCTCTTTTTAGACCTGCGGGCGAAGAAGAGCTTGAAGCCAACGGTGCCGAGAATGCGACCGTTTGGCTTTATGCTTCCTTGAGACACCCATCCCAGGCACTGGACTGACGTTGTCAGATCCCCTTCCGGAGAAGGCGGGACCAGACCCAGCCCGACTGACTGAACAACTTTCATCTGAAGTCTCCCTACCATCACCTGACCTGCTCATGGTCGGCTCCGTCGGTGTAGGCTGAGACTTCTTTATCGTCTGTTAAAAAATAAGAATAACTAGCGATACTGTATCGAGATAATACTACAAAATAATAAAAATGAAAACTATACTGCTAGTTTGAGTTTGACTCCCGACAGGAGCGGCGTCATCACTGAAGCGCACTCGACAGCGGAAAAAGGAACTGAAGCAGTTAGAGTCTCACGCCGAGATAGTCATTGCCGCCGAGCTGAGAGCTCGCGGCACGCTCCCTCATGACGCCATCTCTGGCGTCAACTCCCCAGCAAAAAGGTTGCTCCCGATGGGTCCTAGTGCCTCCGGCGCAGATCCCAATAGTGTGAATGAGTGGTGGAGACTTATGTCCAGGAAGATCTAGCAGGAACCGACGGACTGTCGACAACAAAAGGCTAAGGCCTAAAACTTTGAAAATCTCTTCACTGGCTTCCCACGAGGTGACCTCGACGGCGGGAGATGAAGAACTGGTAGGCAGGCGGAGTCGACACAGCTTAACGGCTAATCCTCGAGCGCCACGTAGTACATCGGCCTCGAGTGCAGCGCCGATGCTGCGTCGACTCCGCCTATCCTTTTTTAAAAAAAAAAAAGGCTCCCGCGGGGTCCTGATCTCCGGCCAGTACCCATCTGTGATGAATGGTGAAGATTGACACAGATAAGATCTTAGGATGAGTCCTAAGAACTACTTTGTCCTTGTGAAATACAATATACGGGGGGTCTGTGACCCAGCCGTGTATTTCAGATACCCTACGAGCAGTTGTAATGACCACCAGGAAGGCTGTCTTCGAAGTGAGGAATTTCAACTCACAAGTAGCTAGAGGCTCGAAAGGTTTATGAGTGAGCACGTCTAGCACAAGGTTAATGTCCCAGGCTACAACTGGACGACTAATAGGAGGTTTGGTATGCAGAATCCCTTTAAGAAAACTCTTAACTATAGGCAGCTGAGCCAGCGACATGGAGAGTACTGGCTCATGATATGCCGAAATTGCACAAAGATGAACTCTGACTGTGGAGTATTGCAGACCTGTATTTGAAAGGTCTAAGAGGTACAACAACAACTTTATTCGGTGGGCAGAAAAAAGTATTCAAAGAGAATGTTGCACACCAGATAGAGAAATGCTTCCATTTAGCTGTGTAGGTCTTTCTGGTGGCTGGCAGGTATGCAGCCAAAAGAATATCCGAAACCCTACGAGAAACATTAAATCTATTCACCTCTATCTCCTCAGGAACCAAGCGTGGAGGTGAAGGGACCTCAGATTGGGATGGACTACAGGGCCCTGGGTCAGAAGGTTCATCTGAAGGGGAAGTGGTTTTGGAGAGGTTTCCAATAGTCTGTTGATTAGGGGAAACCAGATCTGACGAGGTCAGAATGGGACAATGAGAATCATTCTGCCCCGCTGTGCCTCCAAGATTGAGCATTACCCTCTGAATCAGGGGAGGAGGAGGAAATGCATATGGAAAGAATTTTGTCCACTGCAGCCTGAATGCTTCCTGACAAAAAACACCAGGTCCGGGATTTCTGGAGCAGAAGACAGGCAGTCTTGCGATGAGTGGGGATGCAAAAAGGTCCAGGTCTGGAGTTCCCCACTCTTTGAAGAGTGACTGAACGACGGTTAAGTCGAGAAACCACTTGTGAGGACCTGACTCCGCTCTGCTGAGACAGCCTGCCAGCTCATTTTGTGCTCCTGGCAGGTAAACCACCTGAATTAGAGCCTTGTGCTCCAGGCACCATTCCCACACTCTCATTGCTTCCCTGCATAATGGGTAAGAGTGTGCACCGCCCTGTTTGTTGATGTAATACATCACTGCCTTGTTGTCCGTTTGAAGGAGAATGTTCTTGTGACAGAGTATGTCCTTCAAAGCTTGGACTGCATAGAGGACGTCTCTTATTTCCAGGACATTTATGTGAAGCTGAGACTCGTCCTGAGTCCACGTACCCTGGGTGTGGAGATCCCGGCAGTGAGCTCCCCAACCCACCAGGGATGCATCCGTGGTAATGGTGATCTGATGATCCAGAGGGATGAAGGGATATCCTTCCGGAAGGTTGTCCTCCTGAGACCACCAGGTGAGTAACCTCTTCAGAGGTTCCATCACCTTGATGAGAAAGGACTGAGGGTGAGTGGTTGGGGACCACTGAGTATGGAGCATCTACTGAGAGGTTCTCATGTGGAGATGAGCTAAAGGTGCAGTGAACACCGAGGATGCCATGAGACCCAGCATTTGTTGCATCGAGAGAGCTCGCACTCAGCTGTGTTCTCTGATGAAGCAGACCATCTGTAAGATATCGCTCCTTCTGTCCTCCGGAAGAAAACCTTTCACACAAGAAGTGTCCAGAGGGTTCCTATGAAAAGGAGCTTCAGGGAGGGATGGAACTGTGACTTTTTGAGATTCAGCAGGACTCCCATAGATGTAAGGAAGTCTGAAGCTGTGGCCAAGGCCCCAGAGTCTCTTGCCTGGAGGGGCTTGCTAGAAGCCAGTTGTCCAGATATGGGAACACTTGGATTCTGATTTTCCTTAGATGTGACGCGAGAACTGCACAGCACTCTGTAAAAACTCCGAGGCGCCGAGGATAGCCCAAAGGGCAGGACTCTGAACTGATAGTGTTGACCCAACGCCACAAACCTTAGGCATATGTGGTGATTTGAGTGTATGAGAATGTGCTGGTAAGCATCCTGCATGTCCAGGGAGGCTAAAAAATTGTGTTGATGAATCAAAGGCAGCAGGGTACTGAGTGATAGCATCTTGAACTTTTCCTTGTGCAGGAATTTGTTTAACTTTCTGAGATCCAGAATAGGGCGCATGCCACCAGTTTTCTTCAGAAGCAGAAAGTAATTGGAATAGAAACCAGTGTTTCGCTGATCCAGCAGAACTACTTCTACTGCCCTGTTGTTCAGAAGGCCTTGTACCTTGGAAGCAAGAAGGTCTGACTGTGTCACAGACAGCCTGGGCTGTCGCTTGGGAGGATGATCCAGAGGGGTTTCCGACAGACAGAGAGTACCCCAATGGATTATCCTGAGAACCCATTTGGCTGATGATCTAGATTTCCACTGGTCGTAGAACTGAGTCAGACATCCTCCCACTGTCGAGGAAGAGTCCCCCTCAGGCAGCTGAGGTGGGACCTGGGCTGGAAACTCAGAAGGTGGCACTGGGCGCTTTTGGGCGCTGTGCCTTCTGCTGCGGCTTTCTTTTGCGGATGAGGGGTTTAGTTTCTGTTAAAGCTTCCTCTGCCTATGCCACGAAAGGACTAACGGGCGTGAAACTAACGCTTGTTCCCACCTCCTCGAGAGGGAGCGGGTGGAGGTCTAGCTGTTTTAATGGCAGACCTAGTCTTCTGTGTGGCCTCTAGTGCTTGTTCCACCCGAGGCCCAAACAGATACATACCGTCAAAAGGTAAGGCCATGAATTTTCTGTTGGGCCTCATTCGTACAGCCCGAAGCACACAGCCAGGAGTGGTGACAGGTGCAAATGCCAGTCGCCGTTGCCCGGGAAGCAGTACTGAAAGCGTCCATTGCAGCTTTAATTTGTTGGTTACTGGACTCGATACCTCTAGTTATGGCCTGTAGTAGCTCTGAGTTAACCTCAGACTCAGGCTGCGATTCTACCGCTGCTTTGAGTGAATGCCAAAGAGCATACTCATATTGAGAAAAAATAGCCCTGGTAGCTGGCAATGCGCATGCCCAGGGTTGAGGCAGCAAAGACTCTCTTACCCAAGGTGTCTATCTTGTGAGATTCTTTGTTTATAGGACAGGCTGTAGATTCCTGAGGGAGGACAGCCTTATCATTCTCTGCCAGGACCACAATGGCATCAGCAAATGCTTGTGAGGCTGAGATGGGGCGATCCTTGGGAGGGACATATTTCCTATCTATGGACTTGGCCACAGAAGGAATAAGCGCCAGATTCTTCCACACCATCTGGGAAAGTCTCTTGAAAGAGGGCTGTACTGGAAGGGTTAAATTCATAGGGATTTCTGGAACATGTAGATACTGGAGATGCAGAAGCTTCCCAGGATCGATTTCCGTGGACTGGTGAGAAAGAGTAGAATTTAAATTCTTGAGCAGAGACTTAAAGGAAAGGTCTTCAACAACAGGCTCTGCGGGAGGACTGATCCTTGTTCCCAGGGCAGAATCGGAATCAATGTCATCACCCAGCCAAAGATCTGGACTGGGCTCAAAACCATCTCCAGACAGTCCAGAGAGGACTGTATAGACAGGAATGGGATGAAAATCAAGAGGAAGAAGGGAAGGAGAGAGAATTGGAGTCAAAAACCTCTGGAAACCAGACAGTGCCATACACATCCCCGGTGCTGCCTAAGGGAACTGTGCCAAGGTCAGAGACGGCGCCGACACAGAAAACTGCGTCGCGCATGGTGCCAACAGGGAGTGCAACATCGCACACAGTGCCGATACCACCCCGGTGCCAAAGTAGGCACCGACAGTAGCGCGGCATTGCACATGGCGCCAACGCCACCCCCGGCACAGAGGACAGCGCTGACAGGGTACATGGTGCCACAGATGGCACCAACACCACCTGCGGTGAGACAAAGGACCTTGGCGCCGGATTAGTCGGCACTGCAATCAATGGCAACATAGCAGAAGTCTGAGAACTGTGATTTGAAGGTAAAGGCTGAAAAATGGCAGGAGATAAAGGCATCGGTGTGGACCCCTGCACCTCAGCCATGTGAGGGGAATAGACACCAGAGCGCGGAGTCAATGGCACCGAAGGTGCCACGCGACTAGGAAGCCCTAACCGCCCTGCCTGCTGATCTGAAACAGACAGGACCGAAGGCCACAGCGACGGACTGGCCGGTTTGGGCAGTCGGGACAATCTCCAAGCCCACTGCTCCATAAGAGTGGCCCAATGGTGAAACTGCTCATTGGAAGCCCTCCAACTGGCAGAAAGGAGCTCCGGTGTCGAAGAGGTCAGCTACCAGAGACAGAAACCAGCGACTCTGAAAGAAGCAGAGACCGGCTCCTAACCCTAACAACCAACCGTCTATGCACAGACGTACCAGAGGGCGACCTCGAGTTATGCAGTTTCGTTTTTGACTTGGAGGCCGAAGAAGAACTCGAGGTCGAACTGTGCCATGAATGGGACCATTTCTTTTTATGCTTTCGAGAGGGCTGCCTATCCCCCCCCAGAGCACTGGACCGTCCGTTGTCAGCCCCCAACCCCAGAGAGGACAGCAGACCAGACCCAGCCTGGCTGACTGAACAGCTTTCATATGAAGTCTCCCTACCGTCACCTGCCCAAATCATGGTCGACTCCGTCAATGGAGGGCTGAAGACTTCTTTCTTGTACAAGTAAGAAATTTATTAAAATATATTTCATACTTATCATGATAAAATATAAAATAATAAAACTGTAAACAAAGCTGCTAGTTTGAAGTTTGACTAGTAGCGAGCAAGCGCCGTTATCACCGAAGCGCACTTGAATGGAAGCGCACTTGACTGGCGGGAAAAAGGAACTGAGGTGGTTGGAGGGTCAACGCCGAGATAGTCTATATCGCACAAGCCTGACTTGAGGGGCTGCTTCCTCGTGACTCCATCTCGGTGCCGGCACTCATGAAAAAGTTTGGCTCCCGATGGGTCCTAGCGCCTCCAGCATACTACCATCAGTGTGAATGAGCGGTGGAGACATTATGTCCAGGAACATCATGAAACAAATGAGCTTGCTAACCTTTCAGATACAGGGAATTTCCCTTTAGCTGAATGGTTCGAGCTGCTGTCTTTGAGACTTGTCGTCTTAGGTTTGATTTTTAGTCAGTGTTTGGGGGGTGTCTACCAAGCAGAGGGCAAACACAGTAATTAAGTAAAACTGCAGCACTGTATGGGACTACAATTTGTAAGGGAAAGGAAAAGCAGATCTTGGATTAGCTCTAAATTGAAAATACTCACCTTCCTATCCTCTCTCTCACGTTTTTATAGACCTGTGTGAGTTTGGGCTCCAGGTACTGCAACAATCTGTGCAACAGCTCTGAAACCCGCCATTCTTGTTGAGCAAGCCCACCCTGCAGTACATACAAGCGGCTAGAATAGAGCAAAAAGAAAAGGTTGGTTAATTTGTTTATAAAAGCATTTTTTCAGCAGGGCACTGTAAGTTACAGTGAAAATGCATTGCACTAGAAAAACTAAACCTCGCTGAATGAAAGAAGTGATTTCAAGTATACCAATAGCATCTCAGTAAAACAGTGGGTACTGCAGAAATGAAAGCCAGAGGGGGATCTTTCCCTACATCTCAACTGTCCCCGATTACAAGGGACATCCCTCATTTCACCCCTCAAAATTTCTCTGTCCCTCACCCATTCCTCATGGAAAAGGTGCTTTCCGCACAGAGAATAGTGCTTGGGAAAGGTGTGCACTGTGCTCCAAGCTGCAGCTCTGCAAATTTCACCAATAGGCACAGAGCGTATTTCTACCAGGGAAGTGGCAACCACTCTGGTGGAGCGGGCATGTGTCTTGCCCTCCACTTTAACTTGAGCTATGGAACAGCAGTGGGGAAAGCAATTTACAATCCAAGCAGAAATGCATTTGATTTTAACAGGCTGTAGCTTACGATTATGGGCAAAAGAAACAAAGCTGTTTTGACTGTCTGAAGTCCTAGTCCTGTCCAGCTAAAACCTAAAGACCCTCTTAACATCCAGTGAGCTTTCGCTGGGCAACTGGATCCCTGAAGAGTGCTACTCCCAGAATGGCTAAGGATTGGGTCTGGGAGGTAGGCGCCCGGTTGGTGGGGCAGCAGGGAGGCGATCTTCATGCTGCCATCTAGGGTTTTTCCTCCATTTATCTCCCTGTGCTCTCCTGCCTGCAATGACGCTATGTAATCAATCAATCAAATCTTTACTTATACAGGCGAACATCATTGAGCAAGGCTCATTTACAAGATGGACCTGATAAGGTCAAGGTTCAATAGTTGATACACAGCAAATACATCATACGCTTTATAAGACAGTTATACATACAGAGAAAAATAATGTTTATAACACAATGATGTACAGTGAATTCACATGTTAAAACTCGGTTAAAGGAAGGTTAAGCTAATATCTATAGTATGTACAGTACATACATACATACATATCCCAATGGGGGCCATGACAGACACACAACATAATGAATACTAGGATGGTGAAGGTATTATTGGGTGTCTGACTGGAAGGAATATGCCAAATATGATTGGAAGCCAGATTTGTAGGATGACTAATCTAGCTCTAGTGGTAGCAGCTGTATTTCTCTGTGAAGAAGGCTGTACAATGCTGTTTAAAGGATGCAAATGGAATGATAATGGACAGTTTTAGGGATTTTTGTAGGGTGTTCCATGCTATAGCTAGAGAATAGCTAATTGCTGCCCTCCCTAGTCTGGTGCTGACTTTGGGCAATTTGAGCAGGATGATATTGTTGCTTCTTAGGGCATAGGAGCTAGGAGTGGTCTGGTTGAAGCAGTCCAGGATATAGTTTGGGAGTTTTTTGATAAAGCTCTGTAAATCCATAGAGCTGCATTTCTGCTCCTCCTGATATGAAGGGAAACCCATCCAACTGTGTCATAAAGAGAGCAATGGTGGGTATTATATGGCAGATCTGTAATGAACCTTATTGCACTATGATATAAGGTATCCAACTTGTGAAGGTAGGAGATGGGGTAGTGACTATAAAGGAAGTCTGCATAGTCAATAACTGATAGAAAGATGGCCTGGACTAACCTCATCTTTGAGTCTCTGTTAAGGAAGGGTTTTAATCTATAGAGGAGGCCAAGCCTTTGGCGAAGCTTTTTTAACAGTTCTTCTAGATGGTGGGTGAAGTCGAGTCTGTTGTCAATCCACACACCTAGGTATCTGAAGTTTTCAACATACTCCAGATTTTCTCCAAGTATAGTGCATAGCTGGGGGAGAGTGACTGAAGAGGATGTGCTGGTGGAGTTTTGAGTTGTGAACATCATTGCTTTAGTTTTCTTTGCATTTAGCAGAAGCTTTTTCTCGAGTAGCTGATGTTGTAACAAGGAGAATTCTGTTTGTAGGATTTCATGAGCAACTGTAGGCGAAGGGTTGCTGACATACAGAACAGTGTCATCAGCAAAGAGGTGTACTGAAGACTTGGTAAGGTTGAATCAATGTTATTTATATAAATGGCAAAAGGATAGGACCCAGAATAGAGCCTTGGGGACTCCTCTTGACAGTGGTCTTAATGGGGATAGGTCACATTCAGCTTTTACCTGCTGTGACCTACGGAGAGTAGCATCTGAACCACTTAAGGGAGGGTGGATCTAGGCCAAGGGAGTGCAGGGATGAGAGCAGCAGCTCATGGTCCACAGTATCGAATGCTTTGCTCAGGTCCAGGAATACTGCACAGACATTATTCTTCTTGTCCAATTCGATTTGCCAGTCATTTGTGACCTTGGCTAATGCAGTGATAGTGCTATGTTTGGCCCTGAATCCAGACTGAGCTGGATTTAATAGGTTAGCATTGTCAGACTCCCTAAGTGACCACTCCCCTATCCTATTTCATTGGGTAGTCCCCAATCCCAAACCCAAAGCCCAGACCACCCTCCGCAGGCGCCTCCACCCTGGCGGGCTGAAAAAACTTAAAGTACTCCTCACCCAGATAAACTGGTCCCCCATTCAGCATGCAACCAACATTGACACTGCCCTCGCCTTCTTCACTCACACCTTCAACATGGCCTGTGATCTCTTTGCACCCTTCACCAAAATCCGGTCCAAAAAACAGAACACACCCTGGGTTAGCCCGGCCCTCCTACAATTACTTAGAAACTGGGATAACCTCTGGCACCTTGCCACTGAAACAGGTCGTCTGTCTGATAGGCAAGCCTACAATGCAGCCCGGAATAAGTGCTCATGGGCCATCAGGAAAGCCAAAGCAGACCATTACCAGGCCTCCCTTACCTCCTCCTGGGGCTCAGCCGGACTTTCTGGGATAATATTAAGCAACTTAACGGTAGCTCCTCCTGCCCCATCCCAGCTCACTAGAAATGGCACTACCTCCACCGAGCCTGCCACCATAGCTAACTGGTTCAACACCACTTTCACTGACCTTAGCTCAGTCCTCCCTAGTAATTTCTTTGACCCTCCCCCCAACCAACCTCCCCCTGTCCTCCAGCACCCCAGCTTCCACCTGCGCAAGATTTCCACCCGGGAAGCCAGACCCATCCTAATCAAAGCTCTCAATGGCAACAATCCCGGCAGTGACTCACTGGACCCCAGCATCCTCACGCTGGTGCTAGCTGAAGTCCTTGCCCCACTCACCAGCCTAATTAACCAGTCACTCTGCCTGGGACAATTTCCCACAGCTTGGAAAACAGCCATTGTCACACCTATTCATAAAGGGGGCGACAAGTCATTGGCCAACAACTACCGGTCAATCTCCATCCCCAAAGCCCTGAGAAAGTGGTGGCCATTCAAATCACTGATTATCTGGCTAAGCGTAACATTTTATGCCCAGAGCAACATGGCTTCCGTGCTGGTCACAGTACCAGCACTGCCCTTATTGAATTCTCCAACTTTCTACACTCCTCCTTGGATACCAGCTCCCTAGCTGGTGCAGTGTTCATCGACCTCTCAAAGGCTTTCGACACCGTCTCCCATCCACTTCTGCTGAATGCACTCTGCCACACTGGTCTCTCAGCTGGCCCCCTAGCATGGTGCACTAGCTGTCTTGACACTCGATCTCAGTGTGTAAAAATTAATAGCACACTCTCCGATACCCGTCCCATTCTCTCTGGGGTCCCCCAAGGCTCCATCCTGGGTCCCCTTCTCTTCTTGCTCTATCTGAACACCCTGCCCAGTGCATGCCCTGGCAAAATTCTACTGTATGCAGACGATGCTGTCCTTTTTGCCACCCACCGCAATCCCATCTCCCTACAGGACTCCCTACAGCAGTCTTTCAACAGTGCGAGGCTTGGTTTAAGGAGCGCAGACCGTCATCAATCTTAATAAAACCAAAGCTATGCTCTTTTCCACCCCAAAACAAAGCTAGCAACCACCCTCTATATCCTTCCAAGTACCAATCAGCCACTGGAACAAGTCTGCTCCTACAAATACCTTGGGGTTACCTTCGACCAGCCCTCACATTTCACAACCACATCGGCCTTCATTGTCCTACTAAAACCGACTGGCATCCCTCTTCCATATAGAACCTGCCTTCCCCAAATGCTCTCCGCTCGCTGTTACATCATCCGTTCTGTCCCTTGTAGACTATGGTCTACCAGTATATAGTGCTGCTGACACCACTGCACTCAACAAAATTCACTTAACCTGAATAAAGCCTGCAGATTGATTACTGGTGCTGGCTCACACACACACCTGTCAGCTGTATGTCGAGGCTAACCTGCTTACCCTGGATGAACGGCTCTGATACCAAACCTGTCTCCTCACAAAACCCTACTCGGCTCTCCCTGGGGTAACAGGCATCCATCCACCAGAGCCCTCCCACTATTGCAACACGGTCTTCCCACAAGACCACTCTAATGGTCCCCAGATCAAGAACCAGCCGCTGCTAGAGGTCCTTCTGCTATAGAGCCCCAACCTGGTTTAACTCTCCCTGCCCCCATCACCAATGCCACCACCATCTCCAAGTTCAAAACTACCCTTGAACCACATCATCAACTCGTAACTGCTCCTGTCTCTGAACACAGCCTCCACCTCTGCTACTCCAACCGCCCCGGGCAGCTCTCCACTATACATCCCACCACCACTTCCCTGTACACGTGCCTATGTTTAACCTGGCCAGTGCCAGCTGTTTCAGTGTTTACCAACTAGATTGCTCACTTGATACCAACTTGTGTAACACCTGTTATCAATTACATGTACCCTGTAACCCAATTGTATTTGTCTGACCACAGTGTGACGTGGCGCCTGTTGAACGCCTATTGTTTTGCAAATCTATGCTATGTAACCAAAAACACAATGTATGTCTTTATGTGACGAAGTACCTTTGGAAACGAGCCTCTGGCTCAAAGGTTGTAAACTGATTCTTAGAAATAAATAAATAAAAGATATTCCCTTAGCTGATTACTCACTAATTTCTCCAGCATCTTGGATAGCACAGGTAGAATGGAAATGGGCCTGTAATTATTAAGATCCATAGGGTCCCCTGGTTTTAGAAGGGGGACCACTTGGGCTGTCTTCCACAGTGTGGGAATAGAGCCAGAGTTTAGGGAAAGGTTAAAGAGGTGTGTTAGAGGTAATGATGTAATGACGGGTGGGAGCGACTGTGCATGTGCTGACATCCAGTGGCTTCCTCTGTCCCAGAAGCAGCCTTCGCTGTACTTCCGCTGGGTGGAAGTAAAACAGTAGAGGACAGATTTCCCCACTCAGAAAGAGAACTGCCGTCTTTTTTTCTTCTTTTAGTGCTGCCGCCTGCGCTGGAACCTCATTCCGATCACGGACCTCGCCGCTCCACTCCCACATGGGCCGCACTCTTCGACACCCCCTGGCTTACCCCCCAGGGTGGGGTTGCGGCACCTGGGCCTATGTGCCATGAATGTCAGAATAGGTCGGGGAGTCGGCCTGGGAGCAATCAGAGCAGTGAGGCAGACGTCATCAAGGCAAAGGGCAGTGGTAGTTTCCGGCCCCGGTGTAAAGGGGGGGGGGGGAAGAGATGCAATGACGAACTGCGTCCGTCCCGCCCCCTGGAAACATTTTTGGTGCCAGTCCATCAAGCACCAGTCACACTCCCCACCCTCCTCCCGGAGAAGGAGAGCAGTCCTTGAAAGGCTCTATCCTTCTCTCCGGCAGGTCCTCCGGTGTCCCGGGTCCATTCCCGAACCCGGGTCGCTGGCGGCACAAGCGGAAATCCAACTGCTGCACCGACAGGCCAGCGAGAAGTACTGTCTTAATGGACACTTGATCACTTCTCTCCCAGCTGGCAAGGTAAGTCGGTTCCTAAACCTAGGTCTTTGGAGTAGCAAGTGGAAGCTCTATTAATCTGCAACTTAGGTGGCAGAACTTTTTACTTTTATTTGGTAGTATAAAATTTTGCCCAAGCAGCAGTGAAGAACCTTGTGATTGACAAAAAGAATGTGCAGCACCAAATTTGGTATTTCTTTTTTCTTGCAGTTCCACACAGCACTGCTGAAGACACAAGAAAGAAAAGGCATGAAGGTGTCTCAAGGGGGAAAAGCAGACACAGAGCATCTTTGTCCTACAGACTGGGACCAGACTACATTATTTCCAGCTCTAATCCTCTCTTTGTAGTACTGTTATTTACTTTAAACAATTATATTTTCAGTTTTGGAATCACAGAAATACATACACATTCATTTATAAATATATGTTAGTTGATAAATATACACAGTCAGACACATGCACATATAGATATATCTATGTATACACATATTCACACACAATATATACAATATAAAAAAATGAGTCCCCTATAACTGTAGTTGTAGGAGTGGTGTATGGTTGACACCTACACATTGGCTGCTCTTCCTTAAGAGCCGATTCACCGTAATGTCTTTAAGCAAAGCTCCTCCCACCAGTTGGGTGGTATATCCATCAGCACCGTTTTGTGATGTCAGATGTGGAAATTACGTACCTACCGTAATTCTTGATCTTCTTGGACGAAGTCGCCACCACTCATTC
Organism: Neoceratodus forsteri; assembly: GCA_016271365.2. Lineage (NCBI taxonomy): Eukaryota > Metazoa > Chordata > Ceratodontiformes > Ceratodontidae > Neoceratodus > Neoceratodus forsteri. Next base: position 1,406,598,058 of record CM057450.1, read on the forward strand.
ACACTGATGGGATCTACGCCGGAGGCACTAGGACCCAGCAGGAGCAAACTTTTTTGCAAGAGGGCCAGTGCCCGAGATGGAGCTGCGAGGAGCAGGCTTGTGCGGCAATGACTATCTCGGCATCAACCCTCCAACCGCCTCAGTACCTTTTTTCCGAGGAGGTGCAGCGTAACTAACCTAAAAGGATAGCCTAACAAAAACCAGACATAAGATAGTCTGGACGATCTGTATAAGAAGTGTCAACAAAGAAGTCTTCACAGCCTAAAGATTGAGGGAGTGAAGACCAACAACAGAGGTGAGCTCGGGGGATGGTGGGTGGGCGTGTGAATGAGTGGTGGAGACTTCGTCCAAGAAGATCAAGAATTACCGTAGGTACGTAATTTCCATATCTTCCTGGACATAAAGTCTCCACCACTCATTCACACTGATGGGAGAGTACTGATCTAATAATCCTCCGAGAGGGCAGCAGGAGAGACCAAGAGCTCACAATTTAGGACAGAAGTCCATTAAGGATGGTTCTGCCAAACGAAATATGTCGCCTGGCATGGACATCCAGGGCATAGTGCTCGACGAAAGTATGCACTGAGCTCCAGGCAGCCGCACTGCAAATACCTGCAATGGGCACATTGTGGATTTCCGTCAGGGATGCTGCGACTGCTCTAGTAGAGTGAGTGTATATTCTGCCCTCCAGCTTAACCTGCTCCATGGAATAACAGTGGTGAAGGCATGCCACCAGCCATGCTGAAATGCATCTGATAGCTACAGGTTGACCCAGCCGGGTCTCGCTGAAGGAAACAAACAGTTGTTGAGCTTTGTGAATTTCTTTTGTTCTATCTAAATAGAAACGCAGGGCTCTTTTGACATCCAAAGAATGAAGGGTACGCTCCCTTCATTTTGGAAGTTATAAGTAAGTAGGTAGGACCAAAGGTTGGTTCAGATGGAATTCTGAAACAACCTTAGGGAGAAACTTAGGATGGGTCCTAAGAACTACCTTGTCCTTATGAAACACAGTTTACGGAGGGTCTGTGACCAAGGCATGTATCTCAGAGACCCTGCGGGCCAAGGTAATGGCCACCAGGAAGGCTGTTTTCCAAGTGAGAAATTTCAGCTCACAGGAAGCTAGAGGCTCGAAAGGCTTTCAAGTGAGCATGTCTAGTACAAGATTAATGTCCCAGGCTGCGACTGGACGTCTGATAAGAGGTCTGCTATGCAGAATTCCCTTAAGAAACCTCTTAACGACAGGTAACTGAGCCAGTGACAAGGAAAGTACTGGCTCATGATAAGCTGAAATGGCACAGAGGTGAACTCTGACTGTAGAGTATTGCAGACCTGAATTTGAGAGGTCTAAAAGGTACTCTAGAACTTTACTGGTTGGGCAGGAAAAAGGATTCAAAGAGGATTTTGCACACCAGAGAGAAAAACGCTTCCATTTGGCTGTGTAAGATTTCCTAGTGGCCGGCTTGCGCGCAGCCAGAAGAACATCTGAAACTCTGCGAAAGACACTGAACCTGTTCACCTCTATCTCTTCAGGAGCCAAGCGTGAAAGTGAAGCGATCTCAGAATGGGATGGACCACAGGCCCGAGTCAGAAGGTTCGTCTGAAGGGGAAGCGCTTTCGGAAGGGTTTTCGACATACTGTTGGAGTAACGGAAACCATATTTGTCGAGGCCAGAAGGGAGCAATGAGGATCATTTTGCCCCCTGGGACTCGAACTTGAGAAGTACCTTCTGAATTAGAGGAAGAGGCGGAAAGGTGCATAGAAAGCGTTTTGTCCACTGCAGCCTGAACGCATCCTGACAGAAAATGCCAGGCCCTGGATTTCTGGAGCAGATGAGGCGCAGTTTTGTGTTGAATGGGGATGCAAAAAGGTCCAGGTCTGGAGTTCCCCACTCTGCGAACAGTGACTGAACCACGGCTGAGTCGAGAGACTATTTGTGAGGATCTGTCTCTCTTCTGTTGAGACAGTATGCCAGTTCGTTCTGCACTCCCGGCAGGCAGACCGCTTGAATTAGAGCCTTGTGCTCCAAGCACCATTCCCACACTTTCATCGCTTCCCTGCATAAAGGGTAAGAGTGAGCACTGCCCTGCTTGTTGATGTAATACATTACTGCTTTGTTGTCCATTTGAAGGAGAATGTTCTTGTGACAGAGAATGTCCGTCACTGCCCGGACTGCATAAAGGACGGCTCTCATTTCTAAAATATTTATGTGAAGCTGGGACTCGTCCTGAGTCCACGTACCTTAGGTGTGGAGATTCTGTCAGTGAGCTCCCCACCCCATCAGGAACGCGTCCGTGGTAATGGAAATCTGATGATCCAGAGGAGCAAAGGGATACCCTTTCAGAAGATCGTCCTTCTGCGACCACCAGGTGAGTGACCTCTTCAGAGGTTCTGCCACCTTGATGAGAAAGAACTGAGGGTGAGTGGTCAGGGACCACTGAGTACTGAGCATCCACTGAGAGGTTCTCATGTGGAGGCGTGCTAGGGGTACAGTGAACACCGAGGATGCCATGAGACCCAGCATCCGTTGCATCAAGATAGCTCGAACCGAGCTGTTCTCTCTGATGTATCGGGCCATCTGTAGGATATCACTCCTTCTGTCCTCTGGTAGAAAAGCTATCGCACTGGAGGTGTCCAGAAGAGTTCCTATGAAAAGGAGCTTCTGGGAGGGCTGCAACTGCGACTTCTTTAGATTTAGCAGGACTCCCATGGACGTGACAAAGTCCGAGGCCGTGGCTACGGTGTCGAGAGTTCCTTGCTTGGAAGGGCTTGTTAGAAGCCAGTCGTCCAGATATGGGAACACTTGAATTCTGATCTTTCCAAGCTGCGCTGCAAGAATTGCACAACACTTTGTAAAGACTCGAGGCGCTGAGGATAGCCCAAAGGGCAGGACTCTGAACTGAAAATGCTGGCCCAAAGCCACAAACCGTAGGTATGTGCAATGCTTTGGGTGGATGGCAATATGCTGGTAAGCATCCTGCACGTCCAGGGAGGCTAGCCAGTCGTGCTGATGAAGCAAAGGCAACAGGGTTCCTAGCGAAATCATTCTGAACTTTTCCTTGGGGAGAAATTTGTTCAATTCTCTGAGGTCCAAAATGGGCCTCATGCCCCTGGTTTTCTTTGGAACCAGAAAGTAATGGGAGTAGAACCCTTTGTTCCACTGATCCAGCTGAACCATTTCTACTGCCCTGTTGTTCAGAAGGCCTTGTATCTCGGAAGCGAGAAGCTCTGACTGAAATACTGACAGCATGGGATGTCGTTTGGGGGGACAATCCGGAGGGGCCTCTGAAAGATTGAGGGAATACCCCTCGTGGATTATTCGGAGGACCCATCTGTCCGATGTTATGGACTTCCACCGGTTGTTAAAGTGAGTAAGACAACCTCCCACCGCTGAGAAAGGTGGGCCAGAAACTCAGAAGGCGGCACAGGGCGCTTTGGGCCCTTGAGCGTTCTGTTGCATTTTCTTTTGAGGCTGGGGGGCTTGGGTTTTATTAGACCCTCTCCTGCCCTTGCCTCGAAAGGACTGACAGTTGTGAAACAGACGCTTAACACCCTCCCCGATAAGGGGCCGGAACAGGTCAAGCCAATTTAATGGCAGACCTAGTCTTTGTGTGGCCTCTAGAGCTTGCTCTACTTGAGGACCCAAGAGATACATACCGTTGAACGGTAACGCCATGACCTGTTGCTGGGCATCATTCATGAAACCAGAAGTGCGCAGCCAAGAGTGACGACGGGTACAAATGCCCGCCGCTGCTGCTTGGGAGGCAGTATCGAAAGCGTCCATAGCTGCTTTAACCTGCTGGTTGTTGTACTCGATACCCCTGGTTATGGTTTGAAGAAGCTCTGAATTAATGTCCAACTCTGGTAGAGCCTCTACCATTTGTTTGAGTGAATGCCAAAGAACATACTCATATTGAGAGAAATAACCTTGGTAGCTGGCAATATGCATACCAAGAGTGGATGCAGCAAAGACTCTCTTATGTAAGGTGTCTATCTTATGAGATTCTTTGTTTATAGGTTGGGCTGTAGTAGCCTGAGGAAGGACGACCTTATCATTCTCTGCCAAGATCACAATAGGGTCCGCAAAGGCTTGGGAAGCCAAAATGGGACGATCCTTGGGAGCAGCGTACTTTCTATCAATGGACTTAGCCATGGAAGGGATGAGAGCAGGATTGTTCCATACCATCTGAGAAAGGGTCTCAAAAGATGGATGTACCAAAGGAGTTAAACCCATTGGGATCTCTGGGACATGTAGGTACTGGAGTCTTAAAAAGCTTCCCAGGATCGATTTCTGTAGTCTGGAAAGAAAGAGTGAAATTTAAATTTTTCAGCAGAGACTTAAAGGAAAGGTCTTCGACTACAGGCTCTGCAGCAGGATTAATCCCTGCTCCTTCCACATCATCACCCAGACGAAGATCTGGGTCAGGCTCAAAATATGAAATTTACGTACCTATCATTATTCTTTATCTTCTCTTGTATCTTCACCATTCATTACTGCTTGGGTTAGTGCCGAAGGCGCGCACCCACTATGGGAGAATTTTTTTTTTGAGTCGGCTCCAACGGCGCCATCCACGAGAGTGACGTCTGCGGCCATGTGCAGCAGCGGCAGGTCTAGGTGTCGAACTCCTCCTCCATCTCAGTACTGGTAGCCGGAGGCGAAAATAAAGGGATTAAGGGAAAAATAAGGGAGAGTGAGGCAAGAGAGCCGAGGGACAGGAAAAGGAAAGGATATAAACTGAAGAAGGAATAAGCAGGTAGAGGACAGACAGAAGAGGAGGAATACCTACCCTAAGGGACTGCAGGGCCTCCCTTCTGGGGCGTCTCTACGGGAGGAACAGATAAAGAGAAAAGGAAGAGGAAGAAGAAGAAGAAGAAAAGAGAACAAAAAGGAGGGATGCTGAGAGGGGAGAACACTGCCCATAGATAGATTGGTTGAGAGGGTTGTAAGCTCGGAACCAAAAACAAGGAAGCAAGAATCCCTCTTAATCGGAGTGCGAGAAGGTTCCACCGAACCGTTTATATCAATTGGACACAAAGGGCAGATTCTTTAACTTCTCATCATCCCAACCCCCTACACTCTAGCTGAGAGCTCACAGACTGCCCAGACAGAAACCTGTTCCGGAAGGAGAGCGCCCAACTATGAGGGGGGGGGGTACGCCCCTTAGCACCTTGTTAAGTGCTAACACTGGAGTGTGTAGCTAGAGGTTAGGCTCTACAAAAGGCAGTTTTGTATGAAGGATAGAGTGGGAACTCAATCGAACTCCCTGAAGGCAAGGCAAGGACAACAGTTCTAGGTTAAGAAGTGCAGAAGCACCAACCAGAAGAAGTTGACAATTAAATGATGCCCGCCTGATGGGACCTGAAATTTGAGGCCGAGCCATAGAGGGACGGTCTCTTCAGCTGTGAACTGAACAACGTGGCTAAGGAGCCAAGAGGTCACCTTTAGGGGCAGTCAGAAAGAGTTCCCTTAGGATAGAAAAAAAGTCCTACTCGTTCCCCTTTACCTTGAAGAAAAAAGAACCGTCCATAGAAGAACGGAAACCAGGAGAGGTTTTTTTTTTTCTTTTTGGCATAAAGGCCAAAGAGGAAAGGAGAGGAACGAGAAGGGAGGGGGAGAAGCCGCAGTAGGAGGCCACTGAAGGGAAGGTGGGTGGGTACCAGTAATGAATGGTGAAGATACAAGAGGAGAAGATCAAGAATTACGGTAGGTACGTAACTGTCATATCTTCCCTTGTCAATCTTCACCATTCATTACTGCTTGGGTGAGTACTAAGCTTCCCCCGGCCCGCAAGGGGGGGATGATAGGAACACTGAAGGAACAACACCCCCAGCCTCTTGTTGGTGGGAAACAGGAGGGGAAGACCCTGGGCTAATCAGCTGAGAAGCCTATGGTGGAGAAGAGCTAGGAGGTGTCTCCTGGGGACAGGGAGACGGAGGAAGCCCCTGCAGAAGTCTACCAGCTCTGGAGGAAATAAGATGGGTCCCCCGGAAAGCGGAGCGAATCACCCTACACCGGGCCAGGGGTGACAACCTTGATAGATGAAGCCATGCCGTCCATCTAATACAGATTGCTGTCCCTGCAAGCCTGGAAGTCACCTCACTGGTGTCATAAGATGCCCTTACTTGGTGTCTTGCCAGCTCCAGGCCTACAGCAGAGAGGGCAATAGCTTGTCTGGATTGCTCTGTATCAGGCATTGATGCTAAGACTTGGGAGAGCATCGACCACAAATGCCTATTGTAGGCAGCATGGTGAGCCTGATGTGATGCAATGCATAACATCGCACGAGAGAAAGAGAACACTCTTCGCCTCCACCAGTCAAATTGTAGGGAATCTGAGTCCGGTGGACGGTCGTGCGCCAGGCGGCGGAGCCCGGAGGGAGTTTCTAGGTATGCCAATCCTGAAAGCGGGTTGGGGAGAGTACCTAGAGACTCCAACTGGGCACAATACCTTCTTCTGCAGTCTGCTGGGGCTGAAGAAAGGGTGGCTGGCGACTGCCAGGAACGGATAGATGCCTCCTGGAAGGAAATAGGCCAGGACAGTATCACCAAATGCTGGGCACTGAAGTAACTGAGGAATTCATGCGTCTGCCATTCGGTATCGTCTCTCCTAACAAGGGATACGTGAAGATCCCTCACCATCCTCGAAAGGAATCGCTGATATTCAGTGAAATCAGCATCAGAGGAGAGATGAGCAGTGGATTCCTCTCCCTCCGAAGAGGAGGGAGATGAGGATGATGGAGAGCTCGAATGTCCAGAGGACTCCTGCAGCGGTGGGGATAGGCGAAACACCCGCTCATGCATATACCTAACGTACGAGGGGAAGGCCGCCGCAGATCCTCTGAACGTCCCCCAGGATAACAGGCCCGTAGGACCGACATGGCCGGAGAGAGGGGAGTGGCTGCAGAGGAATGGGAGAGGGGCACCTACGGTGAGGCAACTGTACTCTGCTGAGGCTCTGAAATCCGGAAAACGGGGCCAAGCTGGCGGGATCCCGGACAACAAACCAGGTTGCAGAATGGAACCCTGGAGATGTGAATCCTATTAGAGCCTAGTAGGGAATCCTCCCATGTGACGAACCGGGGGCTGCATGGGTCCAGAAGGGCAGCCCACAACGACGCCACCAGAAGGGTCCCTGGAGCTCAAGAGGGAAAGGCGGGGACCGGCGCTACAGCTCCTACCCACCCCCCCCTAAGGGTGGCAGGTGGAGACCGAGGTGCCTCAACCCGGTCTCTCAACACCCCGGACTCCAAGGACGCCCTCCTCTTCGACCCCAGCGACATCCCACCCCGAGAAAGTGCAGCAGCACCAAGATCGGCAGCTGCCACAACCCCCCCAGGAGGGAGTGCCCCTTCCCATCCCCCTCCAGGGACCCCAGACCACCCCCAGCCTGGGGGGCCTCAGGGGAGGACAGCAGAGGAGACAGAGGAAAAGGCGCGCTGGGCCACCTAGCACCTTGTCTCACCGGAGACTCTGACTCCGAAGAGTCAGGGTGTCAGGACGGGTCCACATCTGAATAATCCTCCTCAGAGGAGGAAGAGACCAGCTGGACCACAATACTGTGCCAGGGATCTCCAGTGAAATGGCCCTAAAGCGCCAGCGGGGCTGGACGAACTCGCTACCACCAATGTTGAAACCTGGCCTCCCGACTCCCAACGCACCGCCAGATCCGCTGCACTGCCCTCTGCGCTGACCTGACTCGGCACTGCTAGAACCACTGACCAGGCCCATGGTGCCGCCGGGCGGTGTCGAGAGCCAAACACAACGCTGCGTAATGGCGCCGCCTATCAATCGCATCGCTGATCTGAAACTGCACCAGAGGTTCCACTTGATGCCGCCCAGCAGACCTGGGCCTTGACACTGGGGAGCCTGCACCTCCAAGGAGGTGACTGCCGAGGAGTGTCTCCACTGGCGGCCCCAGGAGGGACCCAGCACCTTCTCCGACACAGTGAAGAGGCCTCTCTTCTGCAAGAGAAGATGAGGAGACGGCCTTTTCAGACCGTATAGGCCTCACAGGAGACCCAGAGGAAGGGTCTAGAGACCTTACCTGGGAATCCCTGGAGCGGCGCCGTCCCCCAAAAGTGGGCGGAGCCTTGCCGATCTTGAATGCGCGGACTTCCAGGATGCGACGGTCCGTCGAGAAACAGGCGTCGCACGCATCCATATTATGGTTGGGTTCCAGGCAACGGAGACCAACATCATGCCGGTCCATGATGGAAAAATGCCAGCCACAGGATCACTGATGCAAAGGGGCGCGGCCCGCCTTCGACTTGCGTTTTGCCCCCAAACCTGACATGATGCAAAACAATTAAGGCAAAAAAAAAGAGAACAGCTCTCGGCATCGTCGAATAATAGAGAAAAAAACAGAACGTTCTTATCAGTGATGACGTCGAGAAAAAGGCAGGATGAAGGAGAAGTCTGAAATACGGCGTCGACGAATGACAACTAGGCCTAGTGGCATACTGTAAATTCTACCACACAGCAGGTGTAGCCTCGACGGTGGGATAAACAGAACTGAGATGGAGGAGGAGTCTGCGGCACCTAACGGCCGCCCCTCACGCATGACGCAGCGCATCACTCTCGTAGGCAGCGCCGTTGCAACCGACTCAAAAAAAATCTTCCCATGAAGGGAAAGACCGCACTAACCAAGCAGTAATGAATGGTGAAGATTGACAAGGGAAGATCATCTCCTGACAGTCCAAGGGGACTGTATGGACAGGAAAGGAGTAAAAATCAGAATGGAAATTAGAAAAGGAAAGAAGCGGAGTCAAAAAGCCCTGGAGGCTGGATGACGCCGCACCAAGCATTGGCACCGAAGAACACGGTCGCCGAACCCAAGGAAGTCGGCGCCATCGGAAACGGCCCAGCACACGGCGCTGACAAAGGCCACGGCGCTGACAGAGCCCCTGGTGCCGCGGATGACGCTGACAGAGCCACTGGCGCCACGGATGGTGCCGACTGAGCCCATGGCGCTGCAGACAGAGCCCGCAGCACCGCGGACGGCTCAGAGAGTGTCCCAACGTTCCAAAAACTGCAATTTAAAGGAAAAAAAGGAAAATTAAAAGGAGATAGAGGCATCGGTGTGGACCCCTGCGCCGCAGCCATATGAGGGGGAAAAACACCTGAGCACGGAGTCGACGGCACCCACTGCGCAACTAGGAAGGTCCAACCGCCCCACTCGGTCCCTCGAGTGGCTTGAAGGCCCCATAGAGACTGGGCCAGGCAGCTGGACCAACCTCAGAGCCCATTGCTCAATAAGAGCAGCCCACTGGTGAAACTGCTCATCGGAAACCCATCCAATAGGCGGGGAAGGGCTCCGATGTCTAAGAGGTCGGCCACCGGAGCCAGAAACCGGCGACTCTGAGAAGGGAGGAGACAGGTGCCTAGCCCCAGTGACCGACCGTCGACGCACAGACATACCAGAAGGCGACCTCGAGTGATGCCTTCTTTTTCTCAACTTGTGCGTCGAAGAACCCGAGGCCAAACGGTGTTGCGAATGGGACTGTTTCCTTTTATGCTTTTGGGGGGACCACCTATCTCCCTGAGCACTGGGCAGTCCGTTGTCAGACCCACCCTCCGGGGAGGGTGGTAGACCGGACCCAACCCGGCTGACTGAATAGTTTTCATACGAAGTCTCCCTACTGTCACCTGACCCGCTCATGGTCGACTCAGTCAATGGAGGGCTGAAGACTTCCTTTATTAATCAATAAATGTAAATTTAAATCTACTCGGTACTTTCGAAGATAAATTACAAAACAATATACTGAAAACTATGCTGCTAGTTTGAAGTTTGACATCCGGAGGGTGAGCGCCGTCGTCACTGAAGTGCACTCGACGGCGGGGAGAAAAGGAACTGAGGCAGTTGGAGGGTTGACGCTGAGGTAGTCTTTATCACGTAAGCCACGGCTCGCGGTGCCGCTTCCTCGCGGCTCCATCTCTGGCGCCGACCCTCTTGAAAAGTTCGCTCCTGCTGGGTTCTAGTGCCTCTGGCGTACATCCCACTAGTGTGAATGAGTGGTGGAGAATTTATGTCCAGGAAGATACTGAAGCATTAAATAGCTCTCACCCAGCTCATATCCCCTCCTGTCTTTTGACTGGCTTGGCCCTACGCTCATTTAAATATCTCTTAAAGGCACACCTCCGGGGCAGATGCACCTAGCCAGCTAAGTGCCAAAAAGTTACTGATGCTAAAGGACTCCTGGGTTAAGAAATGCAGTTTTATTCCTGGATTCTTTAGCTAAAGGTATTTGCCAGTAACCCCTGGTGAGATAGAGGGTACTGATATACTTTGCACTCCCCCGTCTGTCCACCAAATCATCTATTCTGGGCATAGGATAACTGTCAAATTCTGACACTTGATTAAGTTTCCTAAAATCAAGGCAGATTCCAACACCCCCTCCTCCTTTTTTGTTTATAATTACCATGGGAGACGACCAAGCACTCCTTGACTCCTCTATGATACCAAATTCTTTCATTTTTTTTTTTTTTTTAATTTCCTTAACCACGTCAGCTCTTATCCACTCTGGCAACCTGTAGGTCTTTTGCCTAATGGGAAGAGCATTTCTTGTCCCTATCACATGCTCAACCTCTTTTGCTCGGCCTGGTACTGTGGTAAAAGTACTGTTAAATGTCTTCAGCACATTACGAATGTCTACAGTTTGTTCTGTGGTTAAGGAAACATTCACCTTTACAACATCAGCATTTACAGTTTGTTCCAGTCTATCATATGCTACAGTAATATCTTCCTTATCAGTTTCTGGTAAAACCAGCAAAGCAGATTTTGGCACTTTTTCAACCCATTTCTTGAGGAGGTTAGCATGGTATATTTTAGGATTTTTCCTGTCAGATGTCTCAATCTCATAGTTAACAGTGCCACTACGTCTAAGAACCTTATACCGCCCTTGCCACTTCATTAACAGTTTATTTTCTGTTGTGGGTAACAGTAGCAAAACCGTTTCACCTGGCTCAAACACTTTTTTTTTTTTTACCCCATAGTCATAATATAAATTCTGCTGGTTTGGGGCCTTTTCCTGATTACTATGGGCAATTTCAACATATTTTGCCAGTTTTTTTCTTAGGGTACACATATAAGAAGATATAGATTGTTTCTGAGTGGGGTTATCTTCCCACATTTCTTTTCTCACATCCAGTGGCTCTCTTGGCTGCCTACCATAAAGCATTTCAAATGGTGAAAACCCTGTTGATGCCTGCAGCACTTCTCTGTAGGCAGAAAGTAGGTAAGCAAAGTACTGATAGCAGTCTTTCCCTTCCCCTTTTACAAACCTTTTTAACATGCATTTTAGGGTTTGGTTAAAATGCTCAACAAGACTGTCTGTTTGAAGGTGATAGGTGGAGATTCTTATGGCAGTGATACCTAGCAGTCTGTAAAGCTCCTTAAGTAATGCAGCCCCAAAGTTACTACCCTGATCAGTAAAAAATAGAAATTATGTACCTACCGTAATTATGATCTTTCTGTGTATCTTCACCATTCATCACAGATGGGTACTGGCCGGAGATCAGGACCCCGATCCCGCGGGAGCCTTTTTAGTGATAGGCGGAGCGACGAAACAAGGCCGCCCTCGAGGCCGACGTACTACGTGGCGCTCGAGGATTAGCCGTTAAGCTGTGTCGACTCCGCCTGCCTACCAGTTCTGAGTCGCCGGAGAGGTAAGAGGAAGGGATGGAGGGTGGGACAAGAGAGTCCAAGGGACAGAAAAAGGAAGAGAAAAACTGAACTAAAAGGAGAAATAACGACTGAGAGGACAGCATAGAAGAATTAAGACTAAGGGGATTGGGTAGAGGCCCCGCTCTCTGGAAAAGGAAGAACGGGTGGGGGGAGAGAGAATTTAGGAGAGAGAGAGTGAGAGGTAACAAGGATCCAGGACCCTTGTCCGCCACCAGAGTGTATAGGAACTGCAGGGAGTAGCAAAGCTCATTTGCCAGAATTCAAGGCACAGAATAACTGGCAATACCCCAAAAGCAGAGTCGGCTATTCTGGAGAAGGACAGGGTACAGGGACTCAGTACTCTCTCTGTAAAGATATTTGGTGAAAAAAAGGGGAGTTCCTCTTTTTTTTTTTTTTTTTTTTTAATCAGATGGATAACAGAAGGAGGGCAACCATCAGCTCTCACCCCATAGGGGTGAAGATATGTAGCAGAGAAGAAGTGCCACTCAAACTGTACCCCGTAGGGAAGAAAACTACCCCCCTGTGTGTCCCAACTTTACCCCGCTCAAAAAGAAGGGTAGGCACAGAGGGAGGAGGATCCAGAGACTGGAGCCCCAGGGGGATGGCGCGTGGGATTGTGATGAATGGTGAAGATACACAGAAAGATCATAATTACGGTAGGTACGTAATTTCTTTCTTTCTTTTTTTTTGAAATTCTCTTTATCCTCCTCACAGCCTGCCTCCTCCGACCCTTCAGTGGCGACCCCCAGACATCCCACTGCCGGAACCCTGCCCACACAGACCACAGATCCCAAAGCAGACAGCGGTTTACCTAGGCAGTGGGGGTTCTAACCCGTAACTTACATTTCGTCGGTCTCGTGGTCTGTTGGGCGGGCACGGGCACATCATGGGCACGTCCAAGGTCCTCCCATCTTCCCGGACGAGGCAGGCTCTTTTCCTCGTCTTTTTCTCCCTCCCCGAGCAGCCGACGACCTCCCCGACGCCATGACGCCGCACGTCGACGTCCGGCATGCCCAACGGCCAGCCATCTCCTAGTGGGGCTTGCAGTTCCCCGAGCCTCTGCTCAGGGTCATGCAAGTGTCGGGCATCGGCCGGATCCCTCCCCGGAGCAGGCGAGCTGTCGTCGAACGCTCAAGCCTGTCTCCCCCCGGCCGACCCACCGACTACCCGAGTCCGCTCCCAAACCCGGGTCGCCGGCATGGAGCGAGGTGTGGCATCCAGTGCCTCAACCCTCAGCGCCACCGGGCCGGCTAGGTACATAATTTCTATATCTTATCTGTGTCAATCTTCACCATTCATCACAGATGGGTGAGTACCAAGCTCCCCGAACGGGGCTGATTAATTGCACCCTAAGGGACAGTGTCCCTTAGCCCTCAGTGGGTGACACACTAAGGGGGGGGGACCTTCTGGGCCTGAGGAGGCCCGAGAGTGGGGAGAGCGAGATGGGGTTCCCCTGGAGGGGGAAGGAATTTGCCCCGACAAACGTTGTCTCGCCCTCCGGGAAAAGAGATGGGTTCCCTGGTGAGCGGAGCAAATCACCCTACGCCGGGCCAAGGGTGATAACCGGGAAAGGTGAACCCACGCCGATCTCCTGGTGCAGATCGCTGTCCCTACTACCCTGGTAGCTACCTTATTGGCGTTGTAAGATGCCCTTGCTTGGTGCCTTGCTAGCTCCAGGCCACGTGCAGAGAGTGTGATGGCTTGCCTGGTTTGCTCCGAGTCAGGCAAAGCAGCTAGGATCTGACCCAGCGCTGACCACAAGAACCTGTTGTAGGCTGCATAGTGGGCCTGATGAGCGGAGATGGAGAGAAGCAACCGTGCCGAGTAGAAGTCCTCCTCCCCAGAAATCAAAATCCAAGAGTCCTGATCTGGGGGCGGTCACGGTGGAGGACGCTGGTTCTGGCCAGGAGTATCCAGGTGCGTCAATCCGGACTGTGGATGAGGCATGGAACCTGGAGACTCTGGGGGAGCGCAATACCTCTGGCTGAGGTCCCTAGGGGCAGGAACTCCGGAGAAGGGCCTCTGCCAGAAACACATGGACGCCTCCCGAAAGGGAGCAGGCCAGGGCGGCACCACAAGGGTGGCCACACCGAAATCGCCTAGAAAGGCGTGCGCCGCATGATCAGGACTGCTGACCGACAGGGGAAAAAGGTGAAGGTCCTCCAACATTCTCACGAGGAAGCGCTGATACTCGGAGAGATCAGCGGCAGGAGAGATATGGACAGATGGTTCCTCTCCCCCAGAAGAGGGGGATGAGGAGCTGGAGGTCACCATACGTTCAGAGGGTGGTTGCTCAGGGGGAGGTTGAAAAACCTGGCTGTCCATGGCCCTAACGTAGGCAGGGAACCGAGCAGCCACCGCTCTGAACTGCTCCCAGGTGAGAGGGCTGCTAGGACCAAGAATGCCTGGGAGCACTGGAGAATGCGGCAGAGGAATAGGGGCAGAGCCAAGAGAAGAAGTTGGCTGACCTCTGCCAGGGATAGGGAGTGGACCATGTACACCCGAGGGTGTCCCGGAAGACTCCGCAGCCAACAGCTGTACAACCACGTTGGTACTGCCTAGGCTGCGCCCAGAAGAATCCCCCCAGTGAGGCGACCGGGGCCGTATAGATCCAGAAGGACGGTCCCCTGCCTCCAAAGAATGGGACCCCTTCAAGGAACCGGAAGGGGAAGGGCGGAAGTCCGCACTACGGCTTCGTCCAGGGCCGGGTGGACCCCAGAGAAAGGCCGGCACGCTGACCCCACACCCCGACCCCTCAGAGTCCGAGAGGGTCCTGGTCCCCGAGGGCCAACCTAGACAGCTGGCAGCTCTGGGCTGCCCCCGAAGGGGAGACCCAGGGAGCAGCAACCTCCCCTCCCGTAGACTTCCCGATGGGCCCCAAAGTTGGGCGATCGAGACACACTACGGGAGGGGGTACCACCGCCAAGGGGTCAAGGAACCCTCCAAGGCCAGGTTGCATGGCAATGATGGCTCGCACCATAGCCTGCTGGTCAGTACCACTGACCCCAACCTCGGGGAGAACCAGACGCTCCTCAGAAGGGGGCTGGCTGCGACTCATCGTCGAGACCACCGGCTCGTTCTCCTCTTCAGACAACCCTGAAGGGTGTGACTGCTCGCCCGACTCCGAAGAGGTAGAGTCTGAGGCCCTAAGCCAAACGGTAGGAGGGCGAGGAAAGGCGACCTAGCCCGGAAGCCAAAGCAGTGGCCGAGGCGGCCCCAATGCCCTCCACAGCCCCGAAAGCGGGGCTGACAGAAGGCGGCAGGGCAGCTTGGGCCAAAGGTCCTGAGCCAGGGCCAGCCGCGGCGCCGTCAAGTCCACTGGCACCAGGGGCGGTACCAGGAACAAGATGGCACCGACGGGAGCCCCAGCAACGGCCTCTGTGTCGACGACGCCGCCAGGCCCTTCGGCGCCGCGAACGGCACCGAGATCGAAGCGCGCCGATGGCTCCGAAGCGACCCGCGCCGAACACGGCACCGCCAGGCTCTTCGCGCCGCCAACGGCACTGAGAGCACCAACGGCGCAGAGGACAGCGCCGACAGACGGCCCGGCGGCCCCACGGGCCATGCTCAACCTCGGCGCTGCGAGATAGCAAAAGGTAACGCCAATCCAGGGACACGGTGCTATCGAGCAGCGTCGGTGCCGCGAACGGCGCCAACAAAGCCCACGGCGCCGAGAGACGAGTCGGCGCCGTCGTCAGCGCCGATAGAGCCTACGGCACCGCGAATGGCGCCCGATTGACGGAGTCGAGGATGGCGCCGCCCAGACCTTCCGGACCACGGGAGCGACACCGGGAGCTTCACCCCAAAGGGGCGATATGCCATAATAGCTTTCCCGCCCGCCCCGGAGGAAGGGACGGCCCTCCCGCCGCTGGAGGAGCCTCGCCAAGGTTAGGCTGCAAGAAGTTGAGGCCCCTCTCCTCGGTCCATATAGAACCGGAGGGACCCGGAGGAAAGGCCGAGAGAGCGTGGTTTGGCCCGAAAAGTAACCCTACCCCGAAAGTCGGCGGAGCTCTCCTTACTTTGAACATCGCTGTTCTAGGACGGGCGGTCCATGGAGAAGCAGGCGTCACATGAATCCATGTTGTGAAGCGGGCCAGGACACGCGAGACACCGGTCATGCTGGTCGGTAACGGAGTACTTGCGGCCGCACAGGCACCGACGCATACGGGGCAGTCCCGCCTTGGAAAGTTTCTTGCCCTCCGACCGCGACATGACCTGCGGAAAAAAAACACCAAAAATAGACTTGACGTCGCTATACTGTAAAATAAAAGGAAAGATCTTACCGGCGACGTCGAGTGGAGGCAGAACCCAGAACTAGCAGACTGACGGACTGAAACGCACAAATTCGAAGGCTAAGGCCTAACACTGTCAAAAAACTTCTTCAGTGGCTTCCCACGAGGTGACCTTGACAGCGGAGACGAAGAACTGGTAGGCAGGCGGAGTCGACACAGCTAACGGCTAACCTCGAGCGCGAGTATCGCCTGCCCCGAGGCGTGGCGCCGATGCTGCGCCGACTCGCGCCTATCCTTTTTAAAAAAAAAAAAAAAAAAAAGGCTCCCACGGGGTCCTGATCTCCGGCCAGTACCCATCTGTGATGAATGGTGAAGACTGACACAGATAAGATCAGGTTACTCACCTGCAACAGTAGTTCTAGGAAAAGTATATGCTGTTCATCCACACTCTTTGGCATGTCCCCTTCCACTTTAAGATACATTGGAAGTCTTCAAGCTGGCTCCTCCCACCCACCCGAGTGGTATATACCTTGGCTCCACCCTATGATGCCAGATCTTAGCCCGCTGGAAGCCAGGTTGTGTGCATCTATGTGGATGAACAACATATATCTCTCCTAGAACCACTATTACAGTTGAGTAATCTGTTTTTCTAGGATCGTGGATATGTTGTTCATCCACACTCTTTGGCAGACTCTTAGCAGTTCTTTGGGAGGAGGGAGGGAGGCAAGGCGCACACCCCCTACTTAGGGAATGGAGATTGGAGAACAGAGGCCCCAAAATCAGCATCCCAGGGTGACTCAAGGTCGATGTGGTAATGGGTGACGAAGGCGTTTGCTGACTTCCAGGTAGCAGCCCAGCAGATTTCCTGGATAGGGATATCCCTGGAAGCAGCCACTGATGTAGCGGTATGGTGGGTAGAATGAGCTCTTATCCCTTTGAGAGGCTCCTTGCTTGCTAACTCATAACACAGACCAATGCATGATGTAATCCATCTTGCAATAGTCTGCTTCGCTGCAGGTCTGTCAGAAGCGGCTTCAGCGTAAGTGACAGCTGGCGAACCTCACCCCGAATTTCCGTCATCCTCTCCTTATAGTAGGAGAGAGCACGTCTTATGTCCAAAGTATGGAGCCTGTACTTGGCCTCCGAGGTGTAATTAGGGTAGTATACCGGCAGAGTCAACACCTGGTTAAGGTGAAACTCTGACACCACCTTCGGAAGGGGTTTCGGGTGGGGGCGTAGGACAACCTTGTCCCAGTGGAAGACCAGATAAGGGGAGTCCACCGAAAGCACCTGGAGCTCCCCTGTCCTTCTGGCAGATGTGATAGCCACCAGGAAAGCTGTTTTCCACGACAAGTGTGACAAGGCACACTTGTGCATTGGTTCGAATGGCTTGCCCATGAGCTTTTCCAGTACCAGCAGACGATCCCACGGAGGCGGAGGTTCACGCACCGGAGTTGATATGTGATCCAGGCCTTTGAAAAAGCACTCGATCACTGTCTCCTGCGCCAACATCTGCTGACCTGCCAGCGCCCGGTAAGCAGAGATGGCTCCCAGGTGCGCTCTAAGGGTAGATGACCGCAGACCCCTTTTGGAGAGAGACCAAAGGTAGTCGAGAATGTTAGCCACTGAACAGGATAGAGGGTCCAGGACCTTACCCTGACTCCAAATGGAAAACCTTTTCCATTTGAAGGCATAACATTTCCTGGTCGATTCCTTTCTGGATGCCTCCACCACAGTGTGGAGACATCTTCGGAAAGACCCAAAGCCTGGAACTCTAGCTGCTCAGGTACCAGGCTGCGAGGTGCAGGGATTGAAGGTCTGGATGGAATACCTTCCCCTGACTGACACAGATCAGGTCAGGGCATGTGCAAAGCTGCTCTGGGGGCCTGCAGCTGAGGCTGAGGAGATCTGGATACCAGAACTTGCGCAGCCAATCTGGGGCTACCAAGATCACCTTCGCCTTGTCCCTCCTCACCTTGAGAAGCACCTTGTGGATCAAGGGAAATAGAGGGAAGGCATAGAGGAGGCCTGTCCATGGCCTCGAGAAGTCATCCCCCTGCAGCGAGCCCTACTGAGAGGGGCGGGCATGAAACAGTCTCAGCTTGGTGTTTTCCCTGGAGGCAAACGGGTCCACCATAGGTTTGCCCCAACGGGAGAACAGGCTGTAGGTTACCTCTGGATGGAGAGACCACTCGTGGAATGTCTGGCCTAAACGGCTGAGAGCATCCGCCAGATGGTTCGAGGCTTCTGCCACATGGATGGCTAGGAGATCTGCCTCCAACCGGCTCACGAGGGTCCAGATGCAGAGTGCCTCCTTGCACAGCAGATGGGAGTGCATGCCACCCTGTTTGTTAAGGCTGTATATGGTCATGGTATTGCCCAGCTGGACTTGAACCACTTGACCCCAGAGCTGAGGAGCGACAGCTGACAGTGCCAGTCTGCCTGCTCTGAGCTCCAACAGGTTGACATGGCATCGGGACTCCTCGGGGGTCCAGAGCCCGTGGGTCCTTTCATCCCCCATGTGGGCTCCCCAGCCCACGAGAGAGGCATCAGTCGTGAGGACGACCGTCGGCTTGGGGCAGACAAACGGGAACCCTTCCTGCAACTGGTCTGGGGCGGTCCACCACTGGAAAGCGTTCCATATCCTCTCGGTTACAGTGACCAGCTGGTCGAAATGACCATGGCGCTGAGTCCACTGGGCAACCAGCTCCCATTGGAGGGGCAAATGTGCTACTGGGCCCAACGGATCACTGAGGTGCACGCCGTCATGTAACCCAGAAGGCGCAGAAAGTCCAGGGCAGGGTGCAAGTGCCCAACCAGAAATGATTGAGCAAAGGAGGAGAGAACCTCCGCCTTGTCCGCCGGGAGCAGAGCTCTGGCTTGACAAGAGTGGAGCTCTGCCCTGATGAAGCCCATCACCTGAGAAGGCACGAATTCCGACTTGGCCTTGTTGATCAGGAAGTTGAGTTGAAGGCAGGTCTGGAGGGCCAGGTCCCTGGACCTCTCCACCTCCTGCTGGATGGAACCTGCTAGGAGCCAATCGTCCAGGTAGGGGTAAATTCTGAGTCCCCCCGATGCTGGAGATGGGCCGCTACTACTGCAATGCATTTGAAGACCCGAGGGGCAGATGACAGGCCAAATGGCATGGCTTGGAACTTGTACAGGGTATCTTTGACCCTGAAGCGGAGGAACTGCTGATGGGAGGGATGGATGGATTGGGACATGAAAGAACGTGTCCTGCAGATACAGTGAACAGAAATACAGGTTACTCACCTGTAACAGGAGTTCTAGGAATGGTATATGTTGTTCATCCACACTCATTGGCAGTATCCTTGCCGCTTTAAATCTTGCCGGAAGGTCTTCAAGCTTGCTCCTCCCACCCACCGGGTGGTATAACCTCGCTCCGCCCCATGACACCAGATCTGGCCCGCTGGAAGCTCAGTGGCCAGCGTCCGGCCGAGGAGGTCGTAGGGAGTCAGATGAACAACATACTGCCCTTAGAACTCCTGTTACAGGTGAGTAACCTGTATTTAGGGACATGGATATGTTGTTCATCCACACTCATTGGCAGACTCTAGCAGTTCTCCGGGAGGAGGGAGGCAAGACGACATATTCCATATACTTACTTGGGAAAGAGAGACTGGAGAACCGAGGGCCCCAAAACCAGCATCCCGGCGTGACTCAAGGTCGCTGTGGTACTGGGTAATGAAGGTGTTTGCTGACTTCCAGGTAGCAGCCTGCAGATTTCCTGGATAGGGACGCCCTGAAGCAGCCACTCTACAGCAGTATGATGGCAGAATGAGCTCTTATCCCTCTGGGAGGCTCCATGCCCGCTTAACTTATAGCAGAGATCTATGCAGGAGGTTACCCACCTGCTTATCGTCCGCTTGGCTGCAGGTCTGCCAGATGCGGGCTTCAGCGTAGGTGACAAACAGCTGGCTAACCTCTCCCTGAATTTCAGCCGCGGCCTTATAATAAGCGAGCCTTCTAGGATCCAGAGTATGGAGCCTATATTCGGCCTCCGAGGTGTGATTGGGGTAGAACACCGCAGAGTCAACACCTGGTTAAGGTGAACTCGACACCACCTCGGAAGGAATTTCGGTGGGGCGCAGGACAACCTTGTCCCTGTGGAAGACCAGGTAAGGAGACCTGATGGAGCGCCTGGAGCTCTCCCATCCTTCTGGCTGACGTGATAGCCACCAAGAAGGCGGCCCTCCACAGATACAGGTGAGAGAGAGCACACCTGTGATAGGTTCTAATGGTTGCCCATGAGCTTTGCCAGTACTAGCAGTAGATCCCACGGAGGTGGGGTTCCCTGACTGGAGGGGAAATGTGATCAAGGCCTTTGAAAAGCGCCAGACCACCTTCTCCTGCGCCTGACTGCTTCCGCCCGCGCCTGTAAGCAGAGATGGCTGCCAGGTGCACCCTAGGGTCGCCGACCTAAGCCCTTGACTAGAAAGGGACCATAAATAGTCCAAGATGCTTGCCAAGGAACAGGAGGAAGGGTCCAAGCCCTTGTCCTGACACCAAATGGAAAACCTTTCCATTTGAAGGCATAGCATTTTCTGATTGACTCACGGGACGCTCAACTACATTGAGGACCTCGTCGAAAGACCCAAGCCTGGAACCTAGCGCCAGAACCAGGCCGCCAGGTGCAGATTTGAAGGTCTGGATGGAACACCTTCCCCTGATTGACTGAGAGCAGGTCCGGGCGAGCTGGAGCTGCCGCGGAGTCCTGGAGCTGAGACTGAGGAGATCTGGTACCAGAACTATGCGAGGCCAGTCTGGGGCTATCAGAATCACCTGCGCCTTGTCCCTCCTCGCCTTGAGAAGCACCTTGTGGATCAAGGGAAATGGGGGAAAGGCGTAAAAGAGGCCCGGGGTCCACTGCCTCGAGAAGGCATCCCTCTGCAGCGAGCCCTGCTGAGGGGGGCGGGCATGGAACAGACTCAGCTCTGCTCTCCATGGAGGCAAACAGGTCCACCTGAGGTGTGCCCCAAGGAGAACAGATGCTGTACTACCTCCGCAGGAGAGACCACTGGGATGCAGCCCCATCCGCTCAGGGCATCGGCCAGGGTGTTGGAGGCTCCTGCCACGTGAATGGCTAGGAGATCCGCCCCCAGGCTGCGATGAGTGACCAAATGCGGAGAGCTTCCTTGCATAGAAGCATGGAGCTGCCCCGCCCTGGGCGGTTTAGATAGTACATGGTCGTGGTATTGTCCGGCCTGACTGGACCACTTGACCCCGGAGGAACGGAGCAAAGGCGGTGAGAGCTAGGCGGACCGGCCGGAGCTCCAGCAGGTTGATGTGGCATCGGGACTCCCTGGGGACCAGAGGCCATGAGCCCGGTGTTCCCCAGATGGGCACCCCAACCCATCAGAGAGGCATCGGTCGACAGAGAGACCGCCGGCTCGGGCGGATTAACGGATGCCTCCTGCAAATGATCTGGAACGGTCCACCACTGGAGAGCATTCCACATCCCTGTGTCACCGGCTACGCTGGTCCAAGGATCGCAGCGTTGTGACCACTGGCTGGCAGTCCTCACTGAAGGGGACGCATGTTCCAGCGGGCCCAACGGACCACGCTGGTACAGGCCGCCATGAGACCCAGGAGGCGGAGGAAGTCCCGGCAGGGCGCATTGCCCAACCAGAAATGATCGGGCAAAGGAGGAAAGAACTCGCCCTGTCCGCCTGAGCCGCGCTCTGTCTGGAGAGTCGAGCTGCGCCCGATGAATAAAATCACCTGCTTCGCTCGAAAGTCTGACTCTGGCCTCGCTGATAAGGAGGCCCAGTTGAGAGCAGACCTGAGGGCCAGATCTCTGACCACTCCGCCTCTCCTTCCTGGAGGGAGCTGCTATCAGCCAGTCGTCCAGGTAAGGGTACACCCGGACCCCTCAGCGCCAGAGGAATGCTGTCACCACTGCCATGCATTTGGTGAAGACCCTGGGAGCTGGAGACAAGCCAAGGGCATGGCTTGAACTCAAGAGAGATCCTTCCACTGAAGCCAAGGAATCTCTGGTGAGACGGACGGATAGGGACGCGGAAAACGCGGGCCTTGCAAGTCCAGAGAGCAGAACCACACGCTGCTCCAAGGATGGTATTATCTGAGCTAGAGTGACCATCCTGAAGGTTCGAGACCTTAGGAACTTGTTTAGGTCGTGGAGGTTTGAGAATGGGGCGCCAGCCCCCGTCCTGCTTCGGAACCAGGAAGTACCTGGACACAAACCCTGGGTCTGAAGGAGGGTCCACCACCTCTTACCACCTCCTTCTGGAGGAGGAGAGTGATGTCGGCTCGACGAGCCGCCAGTGAGGCTGGGGATCCTGACCTCCCGAGGGGCGACGGCCTGAAGGGTGGTGCCTGCTCGAACTCCAGAGGCAGGCCTCTTCCCACCACCTCCAAGACCCACCCGTCCGCGGGTCAGCGACCAGGCGGAACGGAAGTGCCGGAGCCGGCCTTCAATGGGGGGGACCCAGGGTAAGGTGGACCGGGATGGGGGCGACACCCTCAGCCTGTCACTGGGCAGGCTTGGAGGAGGGACCGCCGAGGGACCTCCTGGGCCCTTTCCTCCCTGCCTCCTGTTAGAGGAAGCCGGGCGCTTGGGTTTGGGATGCCAAGGCCGAGCCTGCTGGCCCTGACGCTGCTGGGTCGAGGCTACAGGGGCAGCAAGAAGGACGGTAAAGGGCTTAGGGCTGTGGTTTGCGGCCTTGTCCTTCTGAGCGGAAGAGACCGAGTCCATGTGGCATTGGACTTCTCGATCCTCTGCAGGTGACCTTCCACCCCAGGGTCAAGAGGTCAGTCCCCAAAAGGGAACATCCGCCAACTGTGCTGGGTATCCGGCAAGGTGGATATCCTCAGCCAAGCCCGCCGACGATAGCCACCGCGGTCGCCACCGATCTGGCACATGAGTCCCCACATCCAAAGCAGTCTGGAGCTGCTGTTTGGCCACTGCTCTGCCCTGGTCCCGCACCTGCTTAACCGTAGTCTGCAGATCGGCGGAAGATGAGGGATGACCTCATCCAGGGAGCCCAACAGGGCATGGAGAAAAATGTGCCATGAGGACGGCCGAACTGGCCTGACGAAGGCGGAGAGAGGACGCAGCGTAGACTTTTCGCCCGACATAGTCCATCCTCTTGACCCTTGTCAGGAGGTTTGTCCACATCCCTGGCGCTGCGGGCGCTAGCTGAAAACGCTGTCGGTAACCAACCCCTCAGCAGAGGGTGTTCAAAACCGGACAAGGAACCTGGGACCTGGATACTTGGCCATCCTTGGTCAAGGCGCAGGGCAGGAAGCAGGGCGCTGCCAAAGTTCCAGTGCTGGACCCACTATGGCCTCGCCACCGGAAAGGCCTCGCCTGAGAATCCTCGGTCCAGAATCTCCGTGAGGGGATACCTGCCTGCTTGGAACGGGTTCGAGCTCCATCCCGGTAGACTCGAGATGAGCCGAGCAGTCCTAGGAAGGACGACGGGCTATCGTCCATTGGCTGACCTCCTGAAGACCCCAAGTCCAGTCGCTTGAGAAGAAGGAGGAATCATCTTCGGACTCGGAAGAGTCCTCAAGAGCTGCTCTGGCCTGAGCCACCCTTCACCTGCCGAGGTCGGGTCGGGTGAGGGTAACTGACAGCCGATGGGGTAGACCCTTAGCCGATCCGAGAATCTTGGTCGGAGCCCCAATTGGTGGCTGTGGAGGCGGAGGTTCCACCGCAATCGGTGGAGCAGCTGGTTTTGGCCGAACAACCGCCTGGGTATAGGCCTCGGCAAGTCGAGGGGTTGTGTCAGCCGCCCGTGACAGTTATTTAATGGCCGGGAAGGCCTGAGTCGCTTATTCCCCGCCAGGAGGAGCTGTTAAAACATAAGGTCTCGCACCGCCGACGACTTACGCCGAAGCCTCCTCATCCGAGGAGGAGGAGGACGCTGGCGACGCCGCTTACGCGTGCCGAGACCGAGACCGCTCATGATCGGTGGGAACGGCTGGACCGCGAAGAGGTCCGGAGACGAGACCGAGAGTCCCGGAATTTCCGAGTCGGTGGGAGGTGTCGGCCGGAACTCACACTCTTCGCTCGAAGGTCCATCCGAGGGCTCCGGAACCGGAGGCACAGGCGAGCCCACGGGATCCTCAACTCCTCCGGGGGGAACCGGGAGAGGGAATCTCGCTGCTAAAGGCGACAGCCTGTCCAATGGGTCGAGAAAAATCTCGACTTCATCAGTGGGAGTCTCGGCAACTGACCTGGACGGGACACCGTGAGGCCAGTGGCGGCCGAGCGGTCGATCAAGCCGACGGTCGGACGGCCGGGAGGGACCTTTCCGCCCCCAAGAGCGTCGACGAGGGACTTACCCTTGTCCTTCTTTTTGACCGAGAAAAAGGTCCAGCAGACGCAGGCCCTTCTCCTTTAGTGGAGAGGGACAGACAAAGCTCCTTAAAGGAAGCCGTAGGAAGAACCCAGAGAGCGGGATAAATGCCGCGCCGAGGAAGATCGCCGCCGCCTCCTCTTGAGGCGACCATCCGCTCGACTGATCCGCCGAACACCGCGCGGACACCGCCAACCGGCCTCCTTGGACTTCACCGAGGGAACGCCGGACGGCCCAGTTGCAATCGGGCAGCACGGTCTTCGAGGACGTAGTGCGAGAAAGATGAGCACAGGTCGCAAGCCCGCGGGTCGTGCTCAAGGCCTCACAGTAGACACACGTGGAGTGTGGATCCGTCCGAGACATCTTCTGCCCGCATGGGCATCTCCGAAACCGGAGTCGATTATCCATCGCAGCGAGGGATCAAGACTGAAGTCTTTTGCAAAATATTATTTTTAAATCCTGCAAACGGAGAAATAGGAACTAGTCACAAACGCAGAGCGTTAAGGAGGGAACCTGAGCTTCCAAGCGGTAAGGAAGATCTGGCGTCATGGGGCGGAGCCGAGAGTTATACCACCCGGGTGGGTGGGAGGAGCAAGCTTGAAGACCTTCCGGCAAGATTTAAAGCGGCAAGGATACTGCCAATGAGTGTGGATGAACAACATATCCATGTCCCTAGAACTACATGTTTCGCTCCAAGGATGGTAAAATCTAGGACAGAGTGATCATCCGAAAGGTGTGGGACCCGAGATATTGATTCAGGTCGTGCAGATCTAGAATGGGGCGCCAGCCCCCCCATCCACTTGGGCACCAGGAAGTACCTGGAGACAAAGCCTGGGTCTGCTGGAGGATCCACCGCTGGATCTACTGCCTCCTTGAGGAGGAGCTGAGCGATGTCGTCTCTGAGAGCCGTCTGGGTCTGAGCGGATTCTCATTCCTCCCGAGGGGCGTGGGCTCGACTCGGAGAGGACTGCTCGAATTCCAGAGGCAGTCCCTGACCAACCACTTCCAGAACCCACCTGTCCATGGTGAAAACGGACCAGGCAGAAAGAAAGTGGTGGAGCCGGTCCACGACAGGAGGACCCAGAGCTGGCGTGATGCAAACAGGGATGGCAGACCCCGCCCCGTTACTGAGCAGGCTTGGAGGAGGAGGATCCAGGACTGGAACCTCGGCCTCCTTTACGGGCCTGTTGGGGGCCCTGCTTGGGCCGAGGGCGCCAAGCTTGAGCCTGCTGCTGTTGCTGCTGTCCACCATGAAAGGAGGACTGTTGAGTCGCAGGGGCAGAATGCCGAAAAGGTTTTTTCCTTTTTCTCTGCTGGTTCTTGCCTACAGAACTCTTGGCAGAGATAGTGTCCAAGGTGGCAATGGACTGCTCAATGCGCTGAAGGTGACCGGCCACTCCTGAGCCGAACAAGTTGGTCCCAAGAAAGGGCACATCAGCTAATTTATGCTGGGTATCCGCCGGGAAGGAGCAAAGCCTCAGTTAAGCCCTGCAATGGGAGACAACTGCAGCAGCCATTGAACAGGCACAAGAATCCCAAAGGTCTAGGGCCGTCTGGAGCTGCTGTTTGGCAACAGCTCAGCCCTAATCCCGGACCTGCTTGACCGTGGTCTGCGTGTCCACGGGGAGATGTAGGAGGACCTCACTGAATGACCCTAGAAGGGCGTGAGAGAAGTGTGCTATGATGACGGCCGAACTTGCCTGATGAAGGCCCAAGGAGGAAGCTGCTTAGACCTTCCTGGCTGAATGATCCAAGAGCTTGGACTGTTTATCAGGCGGTCGGTCAGTGTCGGCAGAACTACCAGTATGCCTGAACACAGAGGTGGTCACCAGGCTCTCGGCCGAAGGGTGCTCTGTGAACCCCGCCAGGGACCCCGTGGGGACCACGTACTTGCGGGCCATGCTGGCAGATGGAGCTGGACAAGAGGAAGGACGATGCCAAAGTTCTAAGGCCGGTCCAACAATGGCTTCGGCCACAGAAAAGGCCTCCATTGGTGTATCCCGTCTCTTGAGGATGTCAGTGAGAGGGTATTCTGCCTTTTTCTGGATGGGCTCCAAGGGCAACCCTGTAGACTCAGAGATGAGGCAGAGGATCCCTTGGAAGGACAAGGGACCTTGCTCAGTCTCTAGGCCAGCTGTCCAATCATCATCCCCGGCTCAGGGGCAGGAAATGGACAAAGAAATGATAGAAGGCATCCTCAGGATGGCAGAGAAAGGGGAGATATTGCTGATGGGGGACCTGAATATGCCAGATGTTAACTGGAGAACCTTTGCTGCAGCCACATCCAAGAGCAGGGCCATTCTCGATGCCCTACAGGGGGGGGGCATGCCTCAGACAGCTAGTTATGGAACCCACTCGGGAAGGAGCAATCTTAGACCTGGCACTCTGAAATGGGAACGGAGAGAGGATCTCTGATCTTAAAGAGGATAGCCATCTGGGAACAAGCGACCACCAAACAGTGTGGTTCACAATAAACTTAGCTGTAGTCAAGCCACACAAAAGTGAAGGTACTGGACTTCAAGAGGGCTGATTTTGTCAAAATGGGAGAGTGCCTTAGAAAAGCACTAGCGAACAGGCAAGAAGGTGGGGTGCAGCAACAATGGGGATACATCTAAACCGCCATCACAGAGGCAACAAGCCTTTGTGTGAAGCAAATAAACAAAACAAAACAAAAAAAACACTATGGTTCTCAAAAGAAGTGGCGGGGAAGGTGAGGGAGAAAAAGATAACACTCAGGAAGTATAAGGAAACACAGAAAGAGCAGGACAGAGAACTGTCCTAGTTAAAGCAGAAGGAAACGGGGAAGGCAGTCAGAATAGCAAAGGCCGAAACCGAGGAAAAGATAGCCAACTCAGTTAAGAAGGGGGATAAAACCTTTTATAGGTACATTAGGGAGCAAAGAAAGACTAAGGCAGGGATACTGAGGCTGAGTAAAGAGGAAGGTGGTTGGGCAGAGAGCGACAGTGAAAAAGCAGGGATACTGAACAAATACTTCTGCTCAGTATTCACAATGGAAAAGCAGGGGGAGATACTTAATCCAGTCAATAGAAGCACTCTGGATAGGGGGATTGATATTAGTCCTTTCACAGAAGAAAGGCTTCTGAAAGAACTCTTAAAACTGAAGGTGGATAAAGCAATGGGGCCTGATGAGATTCACCCCAGACTTCTAAAAGAACTAAGGAAGGAACTAGTACCATCACTGGCTACCCTTTTTAATAAATCAAGGGAAGATGATGTGATACCTGAGGACTGGAGGAGGGCAGATGTGATTCCCCTTCACAAAAGTGGGAGCAAGTAGAGGCAGGCAGCTACAGACCTGTCAGTTTGACCTCCGTGATAGGGAAAATGATGGAATCACTTCTGAAGGAAAGAACTGTCGAGTACCTAGATGCCAGTGGGGCACAGGACCCAAGGCAGCATGGATTCACAGCAGGAAGGTCATGTCAGACAAATCTAATCGATTTCTTTGACTGGGTGACCAACGTAGTAGACCAGGGAGGGGCTGTGGACATGGCCTACCTAGACTTTAGCAAGGCACCTGACATAGTCCCGCACTAAAGATTAATAAACAAATAAGCCAGCCTGGGAATGGGTCCCAGGGTGGTAGCCTGGGTAAAACACTGGCTGGACAACAGGACAAAGCGGGTAATAGTAAAGGGAGTCCATAGTGAAGAAATGAAAATTACGTACCTAAAGTAATTATGATCTTTCTGTGTATCTTCACCATTCATCACTGTTGGGTATCTGCCGGAGGTCAGGACCCGAGAGACCTTTTTTTTATAAGGTAGGTGGGCCGTGCACCGCCAGCGCCTTCGAGGCCAACGCACTGCATGGCACTTGTCGCGGTTGGTTGTTAGGCTGTGTCGATCCTCCTGCCTGCCAGTTCTGAGTTGCCGGAGAGGTAAGAGGAACGGAGTGGGGGGTGGGACAAGGAAGTCCAAGGGACAGAAAAAGGAAAAGATGTATGAATCAAAAGGAGAAATAACGACTGAGAGGACAGGAAGGGAGAAGAGTTGTAAACTAAAAGGATTGGGAGGGACCCCAATCTCTGGAAAGGGAAGACGGAGGTAGGGTGGGTAAAGAATTTAGGCAGAGAGGGAAGACGGTTAACACATCCCAGACTCTGGTCCGTCTCCAGATTGTATAGGAACTGCAAGGAGTAGCAAAGGCTTTCTGCCAGAATTCAAGGCATGGAATAACTGGCAAACACCACAGATAAGCAGAGTTGGCTATTCTGGAAGAAGGACAGGGTACAGGGAATTAACACCCTCTCAAGGAAAGATTATTGGTGAAAAAAGGGGAGAACATTTTTCTTTTTTTTAAACAAGGAGAAATGGTTGGACGGGAACAGGGAGGAGGAAAGAAAGGAGGGCAACTGTCAACTCCCACCCCACAGGGGTGGAGCCAAGGCACTGGAGAAGAAGTGCCCCCCCCCGCCCACTCTTTCTGGAACATTATCCCCCTTCGTGCCCCTGTTTTACCACACTCCTAAAAAAGGAGAGGTGGAGGGATGGGCACAGAGAGGGAGGGGGACCCAGAGACTGAGGCCCCAGGGGGACGGAGGGTGGGATCGTGATGAATGGTGAACATGCACAGAAAGATCATAATTATGGTAAGTACGTAATTTTCATATCTTATCTGTGTCAATCTTCACCATTCATCACTGTTGGGTGAGTACCGAGACCCCCCCCCCCGAAGGGAGTTTTCTTTTACACCCTACGAGATAAAATCCCTTAGCTCTCAGTGGGTGACACACTAAGAGGGGGAACCTTCAGGGCCTTGAGAGGCCAGAGAATGGGGACAGTGAGACGGAGTCCTCCTGGAGGGGGAAGGAAGTTGCCCCGACAAGCGCCGTCTCGCTCTACGGGAGAAGAGATAGGTTCCCTGGTGAGCGGAGTTAATCACCCTGCGCCGGGCCAAGGGTGACAACCAGGAAAGACGCAGCCATGCCGTCCGCCTAGTGCAGATCGCTGTTCCTACAACCCTGGTAGCTACCTCGTTGGCATCATAGAATGCCCTCGCTTGGTGCTTTGCTAGCTCCAGGCCACAAGCAGAGAGTGCAACGGCTTGTCTAGTTTGCTCCGAATCAGGGAATGAGGCTAGGAGCTGACCCAGCCTGGACCACAAGAACCTGTCATAGACTGCAGAGTGGGCCTGATGTGCAGAAATAGAAAGAAGTAAACGTGCAGAGTAGAAAGTCCTCCTACCCCAGAAGTCAAAATCCAAGGAGTCTTGATCTGGGGGCCGGTCACGGTGAAGGGCGCGAAGCCCATCAGGAGGATCCAACTGCGTCAATCAAGACTGTGGATGAGGCATGAAACCTGGAGACTCTGGGGGTGTGCAATACCTCTGGCTGAGATCCCTTTGGGCAGGAACTCCGGAGAAGGATCTCTGCCAGGAACGCAATGACGCCTCCCGAAAGAGAGCAGGCCTGAGCGGCACCACAAGGGTGGCCTCGCCAAAATCGCCTAGACAGGCATGCACTGAGTGCTCAGGATTCCTGATAGTGGAAGGAGTAAGGTGCAAGTCCTCCAACATCCTCACGAGGAATCGCTGATACTCAGCAAGATCAGCAGCTGGAGAGATGTGGACAGAAGTTTCCTCTCCCCCAGAAGAAGGGGATGAGGAGCTGGAGGGCACCGACTGTTCAATGGGTGGCTGCACGTGGGGAGGATGAAAAACCTGGCTGTCCACTGCCCTAACGTAAGCAGGGAACCAAGCAGCCACTGCTCTGAACTGCTCCCAGGAGAGAGGCCCGCTAGGACCAAGGATGCCTGGGAGCGCAGGAGAATGTGGCAGAGGGATGGGGACAGAGCCAAGAAGGGATGTCGGCTGACCTCCGCCTGGGTTAAGGAGTGGACCGTGGGCACCCACGGAGGAAGGTGCCCTGGAAGACCCCACAGCCGACAGCTGAACAACCATTTTGGTACTGCCTTGGCTGCGCCTGGAAGAATCACCCCTGTGAGGCGACTGGGCCATATAGGTCCAGGAGGACGGTCCCCTACCTCAAAAGAATGGGACTCTTTCAGAGAGACTGAGGAGGAAGAGCGGAGATTGACACTACGGCTTCTCCCAGAGCCTGGGTGGACCCCAGAAAAAGGCTGACGTGCCGAGCCCACGCCCCTCAACCCCTCGGAGTCTGAAAGAGCCCTCCTCCTCGAGAGGGCCAGCCTAGGTAGCTGGCATATCTGGGCAGCTCCCAAAGGGGCTATCCAGGGCACAGTACCCTCCCCTCCTGTAGGTGCTCTGATCGGCTCCAAAGTTGGGTGATCTAGGCACACCACAGGTGGGGGTACCACTGCTGAGGGGTCAATGAAACCACCAAGACCAGGCTGCAGAGCTATGGTGGCCTGCACCACTGCCTGCAGGTCAGCACCCCGATCCCAGTCTCGGTAGCCACCAACCGCACCTCAGAAGGGGGCTGACTCCAGCTTGTTGAGGAGACTACTGGGCTGCCCACCTCAACAGCCAATCCCAAAGGGTCAGACTGAACGTCTGACTCAGAGCTCGACTCCGCCTCCAAGGAGGTAGAGGCCGAGGACCTGTGCCAAACCATAGGAGGGCACCCACTGCCATCCTTGCCCACAGGCCCAGAAACCAAAGCTGTGCCCGAGCCAGTGCCAGCACCCCCTGCAGCCCCATGAATGGAATCCACAGCGGGCACGGCCCCAGCCTGAACAAGAGCTCCACAGCTGGGACCAGTCATGGTGCCATCTGGTCCCACGGAGCTGCGAGCGGCGCGAGGACGAAGACGGCACCGAGGACGGCCCCATCGGCGCCGAGGATAGCGCTGCCTGACTCCACGGCGCTGCTCATGGCGCCGAGGGCAGTCGGCGCTGATGGTGGACTCTGCGCCGCCCGACTCCACGGCACTGCAAACTGTGCCGAGAGCAGAGGCGGCACCGACGATGGTGCCGACAGAGGAATCTGAAGGCCCCACAGCGCCGTTCTCATCCTCGGCCACGAGACATGGACAGATAGGCGCTGGCAGCTCCCACAGCCGCTTCTAGCTTGATGTCCGGCTCGTAACGAGCTCTGACAGAAGCCGTTGGTGCGACAAGCCTGCCGCGCTGGCAACAACTCGTCAGGGCCACGGCACCATGAGCGGCGCGAGGCCCTAGCGGTGCCGACTGGCCGAGTGTCGAGGGCGGCGCCGGCCAGGCCTTGTGAACCCGTGGGTCCGACACGGGGAGCCTTCACCCCGAAGGAGCGATTGCCATGGCCACGCCTCCCGCCCGCTCCCTGGGAGGAACAGAACGGGCCTCCTGCGCCACAGAAGAAGCCTCGACAATGGCTACACTACCAGTAGCCTAGGTTCCCTCCTCCTCGGTCCATATAGAACTGGGAAGGGACCCAGAGGAAAGGCCGAGAGAGCGTGGCTTGGCCCGAGTGCACACCCGACCCCCGGAAGTCGGCGGAGCCCGCTCCACTTTCCACGCGCGTTGCTCAATGACCCGGCGGTCCATGGAGAAACAGGCGTTGCACAAATCCATGTTGTGAAGCAGGCCAAGACACGAGAGACACCGGTCGTGCTGGTCAATGACAGAATACTTTCGGCCACAAGGGCACCGTCGCATGGGGGGCCGACCCATCTTAGTAGATTTCTTGCCCTCCGACCGAGACATGACCTACGGAGAAAAAAACACCAAAAATAGACTCGACGTCACAGAGATATAAAAATAAGGAAAGATCTTATCGGGCGACGTCCAGTATTGGCAGAAACAGAACCGGCAGGAGAACCGACGGACTTAGGCGAAGGTAAAATTTTTCGAAAAACTACTGCGGAGCAAGCCTAGGACTCTTCACAGCTTCCCATGTGGTGACCTCTATGACGGGAGACGAAGAACTGGCAGGCAGGAGGAGTCGACGCAGCCTAACGGCCAACCCGTGAGCGCAATGCTGTGCATCGGCCTCGAGGGCCGTGTAGATGGTGAGTCGGCTCCACCTACCTTAAAAAAAAAAAAAAAAAACTCGTGGGGTCCTGACCTCCAGCAGATACCCAACAGTGATGAATGGTGAAGACTGACACAGATAAGATAGGAGGGTTACTAGTGGGGTACCACAGGGATCAGTACTAGGGCTGGTCCTTTTTAATGTCTTTATAAGTGACACTGCAGAGGGACTTTGAGGGGCAAGTATGTCTCTGTACAGGCAGTTGGTAAGACCACATCTGGAGTACTGTGTACAGTTCTGGAGACCCCATCTCCGCAAAGATATAGACAGGGCGGAAGCTGTCCAGATGAGGGCAACCAAAATGGTGCAGGGTCTGCACCAGAAGACTTATGAAGAAAGACTAAAGTAGCTTAAGATGTATAGCCTCGAGGAAAGGAGGGAGAAGGGGGACATGATAGAAACTTTCAAATACCTCAAGGGAATCAACAAAGTCCAAGAGGGTAGCATCTTTTAGAAAAAGAGATGTGCAAGAAAGAAGCACAATTTGAAGATAGAGAGGGACGGCTCAGAGGTAATGTGAGGAAGTATTTTTTCACAGAGAGAGTTGTGGATGCATGGAACAGCCTTCCTGAGGAGGTCACAGAGTCAAAAACAGTGGGGAATTCAAGAATGCATGGGACAGACATAAGGCAATTCTAGTGGGGGGTAGGAGGAAGTAGACAGTTGGTTAACTAGGATCTACAGCTTATCCGTTAGGTAGGAAAATGGGCAGACTAGGTGGGCCAAGCGGTCCTTATCTGCCGTCAAATTCTATGTTTCTATGATGTGAATTAAGACCGGTGACATCTATATCCGAAGAATCCACATACAACGGCCTACCACCCATGTCACCTTCAACTCGCCAGGGCGGTCTGGGGTGACTGTGACCGACAATCGCCAGGGAAGCCTGGTGTCCGGTCTATCTTGCTTGGGAGGAATCCTTCCCACAGGCTGCTTGAGCGGTGGTTCCATCACGATAGGTGGGGAGACCGTTATGGGCCGAGCAGGTGGTCTTGCCGGCTCCGCAGGAAGGGGAACCGGTTTGATTGGCTCCAAGGGAGTCAGCTTTGGCCTGGGAGGCTTAAGCCAAGTGATGGCCGGGGAGGAAGTCATGGTAGGCTTATGCCCAGACAGGATCAGCTACTGCCACGAGGTCCTCGTAGTGCCGGAGTTTCTGCCAGAGCCTCTCCTCATCCGAGGAGGACGAGGACGGACCGATGGCATCACCTCTTCTTCGAGCGCTTGTGGCCCTTCCTCGGCCTGTCGGGCGATGGGGGTCCTAGACCTCGACTGAGATCGGACAGGCCGACTCAGTCGGTCGGGAGACACCAACAGGACTGGTGACTTTCCGGAGTCCGGAACCGGATCCCCAATGGGGACTCCAGCAGGCTGGGTCTCCTCATCGGGGAAGACAAGGACCAGAGTCCTTTCTAAAGAGTTGTCGACCGGAGTCGGCGACAGGAGATCGATTAGGTCGATAACAATTTCGATCTCATAGACCACATCCTCAGTCGGCTGGCCCGACGGGAGGCCCGAGAAGCCAGCGGCCGAATAAGCGATCTCAACCGAGGTCGAGACCACATGCTCCTGGGACTGAGACCTCTCTCGGTCCCAAGAGCATCTTCGCTGAGACGAAGACTTGCTTGGATCCTTTTTCTGATTACAGGATAGGGAAGAGTGCGTGCCCGCAGGCGTTTCCCCCTTGGTAGGGAGAGACTGGCACAATTTCCTGAAGGAACCTGAGAAGGAGGAGTCCAGGTTGAGCGGAACGAAGAAGCTCCGGGAAGAGCAAGCCGCTTCTTCCGCGAATGCTTGCATGCGCTCCAATTGCTCGGCACATCCCAAAGCCACGGAAACCGCCCACCTAGCCTCTTTCGATTTCACTGGGGGGTTCCTCTTCTCCAGTCTCTCCAGCTGCAAATGTGCAAGACAGTCGTCCAGGACTTTGGGATGGAAGGCCAAGCAGAAACTGCAGGACGAGATTGTCATGGCAAACACCTAGGCAGCAGGCGCACGTGGAGTGGGGATGATGCAGTGACATCTTTTGCACTTAGGAGCACTAGCCGAAATCTGGGGAAGATTTTCTTCCATAATCGGTTGCTAAAAGTTAATCGCTAACTCCTAGATATACGACTTTCGTAAATCCAAAGGTCTGAAAGCCAGGGCCTACAAAATGTGTGAGCACGAGGGAGGCAACCAGAATCTTCCAGCAGAAAGGACGATCTGGTGTCATGGGGAAGAGCTGAGGTATATACCACCTGGGTGAGTGGGTGGGAGGAGCCAGCTTGAAGACTTAGGGTGATGCTTAAAGGGTAAAGGGACATGCCAAAGAGTGTGGATGAACAACATAGCCACGCTCCTAGAAGGAGCATTTACCACTTTATGTTGTACATCTGGTGTAAATCCTGATACACATAACCAGGCGTGTTGTCTGAGAGTAACACCTGTGGCCGATAAACGAGCAGAAGTATCCACTGCATCATACCCTGAATGGAACAAATGTCGAGAGATGGAGTTGCCAGTGGAAACTGTTGCCAATAATTGGTCCTTCTCCTGCTTCCACTCGCTTTTTGCAATCATCTCAAACCATAATTAATATACACATTTCAACAGTAACACTATATAATTTCTAAACAACGGTATCCCAATATCAGTTACATTTCCCTACAATGATTTGCAAATATTTTTATATCAGCAGATATGCAAGGGAAGACTGAAAGACAGTGAGAGGCAAATAACTGCAAGACTGTCAGGGTGATCAAATCCTAGGTCTCACAGGAAAATTTGGTTGCGCAACCAGACAGACAAGAGACAGAAAAGGAGAGAATAGAACAGATCCTTGCATTCAAACTCTTTCTATAACAACTGGGACAGGGTCCTATTCCACCCTGTCATAGCGGCCCTAGGAAAAGACTGCTAGAAGAAAGCTGCCATGCACAAGAGCACCCTCTGGTGATGACCCAAGTGTATTACCTGCTACAAGAGATTATCTGCGTGGAAGATCTTTGGTTTTGTCAGGTGCCTGTTCAGTAATCTTAGATCTAGAATACGCTGCCACTCCCCAGTTTTCTTTGTTGTGAGAAAGTATCTTGAGTAAAAACCCTTTCCCTTTTGCTGTGGAAGAACAGGTTCTACTACTTCTGACAACAGCAGATTTTGAACTTCCTCTTTCAGAAGCTTCCTTTCTGCATTGGAAGCTGGCTTGAACACTCTGGTTCTGAGAGGTGGGATGGATTTGAAACTTAGGGACTCGCTACTTCCAGGACCCACTTGTTCATGGTAATGTTTTTCCAAGCCTGGAAAAAGTGACCAAGTCTGCCCCCTACTGGTAGTGGGGAGGAGGCCAGGGCAAACAAGTCAGGGACCCCGTTTTGGCTGTGGCTGGGCTTGACCAGCCTGGGAACCATGCCTGGATTCCCTTCTGCCCCGTCCCCTAAAGTACCCTGTCTGCTGAGGGTACTGCTGGGGTTGTGGAACAGCCTGGGCCTGGTAAAAAAGCCTGCTGGAGGAAGCTCTGCCCCTGCCTCCCATTCCACAGGGCCTAGTGGAGGGAAAGGAAAATTACGTACCTACCGTAATTCTTGATCTTCTCTTGTATCTTCACCATTCATTACTTCCTGGGTGTAAGCCGGAGGCGCGCACCCGTCACGGGCTTTTTTTTTTTTTTTAAAGTTGCCTAATGGCCCATCTCGAAGCGGCGTCATGCGTCATGCGCGGGCGGCCGATGTGACCGACTCCTCCTCCAACTCAGTTCTGTGAGCCGAGGAGGCAAAATGAAAGCAGAAAATATAGATAGCTAGGCAAGATAGCCGAGGATAGCAAAGCAAGGAAGAATGAACTGAAAAGGAATAAGCCGATGGAGGAAGGACAGAGAGATAAGAACATCCCTAGCCTAGGAGTGCAGGGCCTCCTTACCTGGGCGACTCTAGGAGGAGAGATGAGTAAGGAAATGAGAAAATAGAAGAAGAAGAAGAAGAAAGAGAAGAGAGAGGGATGTTGAAGGGACCAGAATGCCGAACGAGCATAGTTAGTTTGTAGCTGAAGGCTCGACTAAAGGGAAGCAAGAATCCTCGGAGATAGAGTTGAAGAGAAGGTTCACCGAACCCGCTAGACAGACTCAGGAGGGCATAGTCCTCATCTTCAACATGCCATTAGCCTCTTGACACCCACCTCGGGCTCCTGGGTCGCTGGAAGGCCTTTTAACTGGAGGACAGCCGAGAGGGAAGAATAAAACCCAGCAGCATGAGAGCTGCTCAGGGGTTTAGAAATGAAAATGTAAGCCTTCAGGCTGCTCAAGATAGAAACGGGACTCAGACTGACTGGCTAAGGCGCCAAGGCTTAGGCTGGCTAAGATTGGATATGGTCAGCAGAGCTCTACTGTAAAATTGTCCAGGAGGACACTTAAAGGGAGAAACCACTTAGCAAAACAGCGAGAAGGATAGCCTACCTTCTCATTTGCCTTCTTGTTTGATTTCTCCTTTTCCTTTTTTTTTTTTTTTTTTACAGATAAAAAAAAAATTTTAACTAGATGCATGACCCAGATACCAAGATGCCTATAGCAGTCGGAGAGAGTTCCCTCAGCATTTTTTTTTTTTAGAGAAAGGAACAGACTACTTGCCCTCTGCTCTGCAAGGCAAGAATAGAGGGGATTAGATTTCAGGGCAACTATCTGAACACGGGATTGCAGGATCAAAACTGAATAGCCTGAGCCAGGCCAAACAACCTCAGAGGTATCTTGCCATAAGAATAGCAAGAGATAGTTGTGCAGTCTGATCGCCAATGCAATCCGCAGATGGCCCATGAATCTTAGAGTAAATAATTTTTCTGATTGTAACCCCAAAAGAAGAATTTTTTTTTTTTTTTGGGAAAATGAAGCAATTTTCCTATATTTTATATAAATGCAGAGAGAAGAAGGAGACGGGAGGTGGAGAAGCCACAGGAAGAGGCCACTGAGGGATGAGATGGGCGGGTGTAGTAATGAATGGTGAAGATACAAGAGAAGATCAAGAATTCATGCAGGTACGTAATTTTCCTATCTTCCCTGTCAATCTTCACCATTCATTACTCCTGGGTGAGTATTAAGCTCCTCTTCCCCGGAGGGGAGAGCCTACACCCTGAGGGAACAAGACCCCAGCC
This sequence comes from Neoceratodus forsteri, assembly GCA_016271365.2. NCBI lineage: Eukaryota > Metazoa > Chordata > Ceratodontiformes > Ceratodontidae > Neoceratodus > Neoceratodus forsteri. Next base: position 1,406,635,383 of record CM057450.1, read on the forward strand.
TTCTGTTGGTGAGAAACAGAAGGAGAAGACCCTGGCTTATTCAGAAAGCCTAAGTGGGAGAAGAGCTAGGAGGTGCCTCCCGAGGACGAGGAGACGGAGGGAGCCCCTGTAAAAGTCTCCTAGCTCTGGAAGAGAAAAGACGGGTCCCCCGGAAGGCGGAGCGAATCACCCTACGCCGGGCCAGGGGTGACAACCTGGAAAGACGAAGCCATGCCGTCCGCCTGATGCAGATCGCTGTCCCCGCAAGCCTGGAAGCCACCTCATTGGCGTCATAAGATGCCCTTGCTTGGTGTCTTGCCAGCTCCAGGCCTACCGCGGAGAGGGCAACGGTTTGTCTGGTTTGCTCCGTATCAGGCATAGATGCCAGCAGCTGGGACATCATCGACCACAGATGCCGGTTGTAGGCAGCGCGTGAGGAGCCTGATGTGATGCAATACATGCACCGCATCAGAAGAAGAGAACACTCTCTCTCCCAACGGTCGAACTGAGAGAGTCCGAATCCGTGTGGGCGGTCGGCGCCAGGCAACGGCGCCCAGAAGGAGTATCCAGGTATACCAAACCTGAGGACGGGTTGGGAAGGAAACCCAGAGACCAGAGGGGGCACAATACCCACGCTGGCAGTCCGCCGGGTTGGGAAGAAGCGGCAGGGGACTGCCATGACCGGATAGACGCCCTGGAAGGGGATAGGCCAGGAAGGTACCACCAGATGCTGGGCACTGAATTCACCAAGGAATTCACGCGCCTCCCGCTCGGGTATTGTCTCTTCAACGTAGGGAACTGGAGATCCCTCACCATCCTCGAGAGGAAACGCTGATATTCTGTGAAATCAGCATCGGAGGACAGATGAGCAGGGGGTTCCTCTCCCTCGGAGGAGGGAGACGAGGATGATGGGGAACTGGAATGCCCAGAGGATTCCTGCGGCGGTGGGGAGAGTCGAAAGACCCGCTCATGCATGTATCTAACATATGAGGGGAAGGCCGCCGCAGAACCCCTGAACTGCCCCCAGGATAACGGACCCGTAGGACCGACATGGCCTGGGAGCGGGGTGGTGAAGGCAGAGAGATGGGAGAGGGCACCTCCGCTGAGGTAACTGCTTCTGCAGGGCTCTGGAATCCGGGAAAGGAGCCTGGAAGAGGGATCCCGGATATCAGACCAGGCCGCAGAACGGAACTCTGGGAAGCGGAGCCTGGAAGAGCCCCTGGGGAGAACTCCCTCATGACGACGCCGGACTGTATGGATCCAGAAGGCAGTCCGACAAACGCCGCTGAGGACACCCTAGAACCCTGGAGGGAGGGCACGGCTCTGCACTGCTCCTGGCCACCCCTGGAGTGGCCAAAGAAGACCGAGCAGCAGACCCTGCCCTCAACCCCTCGGACTCGAGAGGGCCCTCCTCCCGACCACAGCCGCCCCTGTCCCTAGAGAGGGCAACAGCACCCCGTCAGGTAGCTGTCACCGGGCCTCCAGAGAGGGGAGCCTCCCCCTGCGTCACCCCCACGCGTGCCCCCCGGGGCTCCCGGCCACCCCCAGCCGGGGAACCCTCAGGAGACGACGGAAGGGGGGACAGAGGGAGGGGCCCGCTGCGCCGCCTGGCACCTCTAGCCACCGGGGACCCAGACTCCGAAGAGTGGGGGTGCCAGGATGGGTCCACGTCTGAATCATCGCCCTCCGAGGAGGACGAGATCAGCAGGACCTCAATGCTGGCCACCCCAGGGGTCCCTGAGGCTACGGGCCGCGAACGCCCCTGCACCAAGGGAGGCGCCGCCTCCTTCACGCCGGATGCAGCCAGGCTCAGTCTCAATTTTCAACGGCGCCTGCAAGGCCGGACCGCCTGGAGGAAGGACGAGGCCCACGCGCGCGGGCGCATCGAGAGCGAGGCGGCATCGCGACGGCGCCGCTTGTCCATCGACGCCGCTAATGGCGCCGAGGCCCAGTGCGCAGAGCCGCTAACGGCACCGCTTCGATCACTGGCGCCGCGAACGGCACCGATCCTGCGGCGCGCTAATGGCGCCGCTTGATCGTCGGCGCTGCTAACGGCGCCGACTCAAACGGCACCGAACGGCACTGTGATCGATCACCGCACCGCGAACGATGCCAGGATCTCAAACGGCGCCGGAAGGCGCGCCAGGGTCCACCCGAGCCGGGCCTAAAGTCGAGGGCCTCGCCACGGCGGGAGCCTGCACCTCCGAAGAGGTGACTGCCGAGGCGGTGTCGGCGCCGCAGCCCCGGAGGGACTCACGACGCCTCCGACACCGCTGAAGGGGCCCTCCTCGGCAAGAAAAAGACGAGGAGACCCCTCCTCCTCAGACCGAGATAGGCCCGGAGGGGACCCGGGAAGGGCCTAGAGACCTTACCTGAGAATCCCTTGAGCGACGCCGCCTCTCGAGGTCGGCGGGCTTTGCCGAGCTTGAACGCGCTGACTTCGAGGACACGCGTCCATGGAGAAACAGGCGCCGCATCTAATCCATGTCATGGTTGGGTCCCAGGCAACGAAGACAAACGCCATGCCGGTCCGAGACGGAGAAATGCCGCCACAGTAACACCGACGATAGGGGCGCTCGCTTCGTCGAAACACGCTAGCTCGAACCGACATAACGCAAATCAACAAGAAAACAGGAAAGCACACCCGCCGCTTTATGGAAATAAAAAGAACGGTTCACCGATTGCGCCGATAGAGGGAAAGAGGAGTCGCTGACGCAGTCAAAATATGGACGCCCGGAACAGGTGCTGCCTCGACGGCGAGAAACAGAACTGAGTTGGAGGAGGAGTCGTCACATTAACGGCCGCCCGCATGACGCCGCTCGAGGGCGGGCCGTTAGGGCAACTTTAAAAAAAAAAAAAAAAAAAGTTTCCGTGACGGTACGCCTGCTTACACCCAGGAAGTAATGAATGGTGAAGATTGACAAGGGAAGATATACTTTTCCTTGACAGAGTTACTCCTGTAGGTGGCCTTGTATTCGTCCACCTTTTTCATACAGGCCTCTGCTTGGTCTCCAAATAGGGAATTACCCTCAACAGGGAAATCCATGGCCTTGGTCTGGGTATCCTGATTTAGGTTTGTGGCTCTTAACCATGCAAACCTCCTCTGGGTAACTGTATTTGCCATCCATCTGGCAGCAGTGTCATTAATATCTGCAGCCATTTGGAAATGAAAATTACATACCTACCGTAATTCTTGATCTTCTCTTGTATCTTCACCATTCATTACTGCTGGGTGTAAGCCGGAGGCACGCACCCGCTACGGGAGTTTTTTTGGAAGGAAGAGTCGGCGCTGACGGCGCCACCCCCGAGAGCGACGTACAATGCGGTGTGCGAGGGGCGGCTGTTAGGCGTCACAGACTCCTCCTCCTCCATCCCAGTTCTGTAAGCCGGAGAGGCGAAATAAGGATTAAGAAAAGGAGAGAGCGAGGCAAGAGAGCCGAGGGATAGGCAAAGGAAAGGAAACAAACTGAAAAAGGAATAAGCCGATAGAGGACAGGAAAGAGGAGAACCCTACCCTAAGGGATCGCAGGACCTCACTCCTGGGGTTTCTCCGAGGGAGGAACAGATAAGGAAAAGGAAGAGGAAGGAAGAAGAAGAAGAGATGGGAATGTTGGGAGGAAGGAAAAATTCTGCCAAGTTGTGAGAAAATTGGCTTAAGGCTTACCAGCTCAGAACCAAAGGGGAAAGGGAGCAAGGATCCCGTCAAACAAAAACCCGCCTAAGAAGGTTCGACTAAACCTTTTGCACAGGTCGCTACACAAAAGGCAGAATTCTACACCTCCCGCCATCTCCCAACCCCTTACAGTACTTAAGCTGAGAGCTCACAGATTGCCAAGGCACATCATCTGTTCCAGAGGGAGAACGCCCAACTAGGATGGGGAAAAAGGACCCCACTAGCACATTGCTGCATGCTAGTACTGGTGTTGGGGGGGGGGGGGAGCCCTACAGAGGGCACCCCTTTGGGACAGCGGATGGAGACAGAGTAGGAAACTCGTTCCGACTCCTTTGGGGAGAGAGAGACAATAATCAGATCACCAGTTCCTAATGGCAATTTGAACAATGCTAGAACAGTTTGACCAACAGAGACTGGTGTAAGCAGGACAAAGTCTAGAGATGCCAGTGGATACTGGAGCAAAGGAACAGGACCATTCAGGAAGCAGTCTTGTTAACTGGTGATTGATAAAACATTGCCCAAAAAAAGAGCCAGCAGGCGCCTCCAAGGTGATCAGAAAGAGTCCCCTCAGGAGAAAGACAAAATCCTACTTGTTCTCCTCCCTTTCCAGCCTTAAACTATCTGTTCTGAGAGAAGAACGGAAGGCCCAAATAGGAATTCAGGCTCTAAGCCCATGAAGAGAGGGGGGGGATGAAGAATGAGCAGAGTGGAGGGAATGCCTAAGGAGGAGGCCCATGAGGGGAAGGTGGGCGGGATTCAGTAATGAATGGTGAAGATACAAGAGAAGATCAAGAATTACGGTAGGTATGTAATTTTAATATCTTCCCTTGTCAATGTTCACCATTCATTACTGCTGGGTGAGTACCAAGCTCCCCAGAGAGGGACTAGTGTAACCCTAAGGGAACAAGACCCCCCAGACTCCTGTTGGTGAGAAACAGGAGGAAGAGACCCTGGCCTTAAAGGACGGGAAGCCTAAGGCCGAGGAGAGCTAGGAGGTGTCCCTTGATGATGAGGGGATGGAGGAAGCCCCTGCAGAAGCCTCCTAGCCCTGGAAGAAAAGAGGTGGGTCCCTTGGAAGGTGGAGCGAATCAACCTACGCCGGGCCAGGGGTGACAATCTTGATAAACAAAGCCATGCCGTTTGCCTAATGCAGATCGCTGTCCCCGCAAGCTGGAAGCCACCTTATTGGCGTCGTTGGATGCCCTTGCTTGGTGCCTTGCCAGTTCCAGGCCTATAGCTGAGAGGGCAATGGCCTGTCTAGATTGTTCCGTATCAGGCATTGATGCTAGAAGCTGGGATAGCATCGACCATAAATGTCTGTTATAGGCAGCATGGTGTGCCTGATGTGATGCAATGCACAGCATCGCACAAGAGAAAAAGAACACTCTTCGCCCCCACTGGTCAAACTGTAGAGAATCCGAGTCCAGTGGTCGGTCGTATGCCAGGCGGCGGCACCTGGAAGGAGTCTCTAGGGGCACCAAACACAAGGGTGGGTTGGGGAGAGAACCTAGGGACTCAGATGGGGCACAATACCTCTTCCTGCAGTCTGTCGGGGCTGGGATAGGGTCAGCTGGAGACTGCCAGGTGCAGATAGATGCCTCCTGGAAGGGAATAGGCCAGGATGGCACCACCAAATGCTGGGCATTGAATTCACTGAGGAATTCACGTGTCACCCGCTCAGTATTGTCACGTCTGACATAGGAAATACGGAGATCCCTAACCATCCTCGATAGGAAGTGCTGATATTCAGTGAAATCAGCATTGGATGAAAGGTGAGCAGAGGGTTCCTCTCTCTCCTAGGAGGGAGTCAAGGAAGATGGGGAATTCTAATGTCCAGAAGAATCCTGCGGCTGTGGGGAGAGGATAAAAATCCACTCATGCAATATCTAACATATGACGTGAAGACCGCCGCAGTGCCTCTGAACAGGATAGGTCTGTAGGACCGACACGGCCTGGATGAGACGGGGGTTGCTGCAGAGGAATGGGAGAGGGGCACCTACAAGGAGGCAACTGTCCCCTGCTAAGCCTCTGAAATCCAGGGAACAGAGTCCAAGCTGGTGGGGTCCCGGAGATCAAACCAGGTCGCAAGACGGAACCCTGGGGATGCAAACTCTGAAAGAGCCTAGAAGGGGAATCTCCCCTGTGACACACCTGGGGCTGCATGGAGCCAGAAGGGTTCCTTGAGCGTAAGAGGGAGAGGCGAGGCATGGCACTACGGCTCCTTCCTGCACCCCAAGTGGTGGCAAGGGGGCACTGATGCCCCTTATCCCGGCCCCTCAACCCCTCAGACTCTGAGGACACCCTCCTCCTCGACCCCAGCGACAGGGTCAGTCGATCCTAAGGCCTCCTGAGGGGGGCCCCCGAAGACAGCCCCCTCAGTCCACCCCGGGAAGGCGCAGCAGCACTGGAATTGGCAGCTGTCACAGCCCCCTCTGGGAGGACAGTCCCCTCCCCTACCCCCAAGCCACCCTCCCTCATGGACCCCAGGCCATCCCCAGCCTGGGAGTCCTCAGAGGAAGACTGCTGTAGAGATTCAGGAATGGGAGTGCTGAGCCACCTGACACCGCGTTCCACAGAAGACCCTGATTCCGAAGACTCGGGGAGCAAGGCTGGGTCCACCTCTGAATCGCCTGCTTCCGAGGAAGAGTCAACCAGAAGGACCTCAATGCTGGCTACCCCAAGAGTTCCTTGAGGAATGGTGTCAGTGTCGCCCGCGACTCCGGCCATTCTTGACACACCTCACGTGACTCCAGAACTCGGCCCCGACCTGCCCACGGCTCCAGTCGAGTCCTCGGCATCGCCCGCAGCACCAGAACCCAACATGGTGCTGCCTACGGAGTCGACCGGGTCCACGGTGCTGTGAACCAAACCAGAGCCGCCCCGATCACCGGCACCGCGAACAGCACCAGGATCCAAGACGGCATCGGAAGGCGGCGTCGAGGGTCCACCAATGCCAGACCCAGCAACCGTGTGCCACGACACTAGGGGAGCCTGCACCTCCGAAGAGGTGACTGCCGAGGTGGTGTCCCCACCACTGCGATCCCGAAGGGGCCACAGCACTCCCCCAACACGGCAAAAGAGGCCTCCTCCTCAGCAAGGCTTTAAGATGAGGAGACGACCTCCTTACCAGACTGTATAGGCCTGGGAGGGAACGGAGGAAGGGTCTAAAGACCTGGCCTGGGAGGCACGAGAACGACGGCATCCTCCAAAAGTCGGCGGGGCCTTGCCGACTTTGAATGCGCAGACTTCGAGAAATGAAAATTACGTACCTACTGTAATTATGATCTTTCTGTGTATCTTCACCATTCATCACATATGGGGTACTGGCCGGAGATCAGGACCCCGCGGGAACTTTTTTTTTTTTTTCTTTTATAAAGGGTAGGCGGAGCCGACACAGCATTGGCGCCACCCTTGAGGCCGATGTACTGCGTGGCGCTTGAGGATTGGCCATTAGGCTGTGTCGACTCCGCCTGCCTACCAGTTCTGAGTTGCCGGAGAGGTAAGAGGAAGGGATGGAGGGTGGGACAAGAGAGTCCAAGGGACAGAAAAAGGAAGGGAAAACTGAACTAAAAGGAGAAATAACGACTGAGAAGACAGCGAAGAAGAGAGGAGACTAAGGGGATTGGGTAGGGGCCCCAATCTCTGGAAGCGGAAGAAGGAAGGGAAGGGAGGGAGAAATTTAGAGAGAGTGAGAGGAACAAGGTATCCAGACCCTTGTCCGTCACCAGATCATATAGGAACTGCAAGGAGTAGCAAAGCTCTGCCAGAATTCAAGGCACAGAATAATTGGCAATACCCCAGAAGCAGTCGGCTATTCTGGAGAAGGACAGAGTACAGGGACTTAATACTCTCTCAAGAAAGATGTTTGGTGAAAAAAAAAGGAAAATTTTTTATTTATTTTTTTAAACAGTGTGATGGAAATCAGAAAGATAACAGGAGGAGGGCAACCACCAACTCCCACCCCAACGGGGTGGAGACATGCAGTAGAGAAGGGGTGCCGCTCGAGCTGTACTCCTTAAGGAGAAGACCCCCCTGTGTGTCCCTACTTTACCCTGCTCTAAAAGAGAGGGGGAGCACATAGAGAGGGGGACCCAGAGACTGAGGCCCCAGGGGGATGGTGGGGACTGTGATGAATGGTGAAGATACACAAAGATCATAATTACGGTAGGCACGTAATTTCATATCTTATCTGTGCCATCTCACCATTCATCACATATGGTGAGTACCAAGCCCCCTAAAGGGGCTGATTCATTACACCCTAAGGGACAGAGTCCCTTAGCCCCAGTGTGGTGACACACTGTGGGAACCTTCCGGTCCTGAGGAGGCCCGAGAGTGGGGAGAGCGAGACGGGGTCCCCCTGAAGGGGGAAGGAAGTTGTCCCGACAAACGCTGTCTTGCCCTACGGGAAAAGAGGTAGGTTCCCTGGTGGGCGGAGCAAATCACCCTACGCCGGGCCAAGGGTGACAACCGGGAAAGACGAAGCCACGCCGACCTCCTAGTGCAGATCGCTGTCCCTATGACCCTGGTAGCTACCTCGCTGGCGTCATAGGATGCCCTCGCTTGGTGCCTTGCTAGCTCCAGGCCACGTGCAGAGAGCGCAATGGCTTGTCTGGTTTGCTCCGAGTCAGGCAAAGCAGCTAGGATCTGACCTAGCGGGACCACAAGAATCTGTTGTAGGCTGATAGTGGGCCTGGTGAGCAGAAATGGAGAGAAGCAACCGTGCCGAGTAGAAGGTCCTCCTGCCCCAGAAATCAAAATCCAGGAGTCTTGATCTGGGGCCGGTCACGGTGGAGGGCGCTGGCCCATCAGGGGTATCCAGGTGCGCTGCCGGATCATGGATGAGGTATAGAACCTGGAGACTCCAGGGGAGCGGATTACCTCTGGCTGAGGTCCCTAGCGGCAGGAACTCCGGAGAAGGGCCTCTGCCAGAAATGCAAGAACGCCTCCCGAAAGGGAGCAGGCCAGGGCGGCACCACAAGGGTGGCCCCGCCAAAATCGCCTAGAAAGGCGTGCGCCGCATGCTCAGGATTGCTAACAGACGGGCGAAAGGTGAAGGTCCTCCATCATCCTCACAAGGAAGCGCTGGTACTCAGAGATCAGCGGCTGGGGAGATATGGACAGGATGGTTCCTCTCCCCCAGAAGAGGGGGATGAGGTGCTGGAGGTCACCATGCATTCCGAGGGTGGCTGCACGGGGGGAGGTTGGAAAACCTGGCTGTCCATGGCCCTAACGTAGGCAGGGAACCGAGCAGCCACCGCTCTGAACTGCTCCCAGGTGAGAGGGCCGCTAGGACCAAGAATGCCTGGGAGCGCTGGAGAATGCGGCAGAGGGATAGGGGCAGAGCCGAGAAAAGAATTCGGCTGACCTCTGCCAGGGCTAGGGAGCGGACCATGAGCACCCGAGGAGGGTGCCCTGGAAGACTCCGCAGCTGACAGCTGTACAACCACGTTGGTACTGCCTAGGCTGCACCCAGAAGAATCCCCCCAGTGAGGCGACCGGGGCCGTAAAAGTCCAGAAAGACGGTCCCCTGCCTCAAAAGAATTGGACCCCCTCAAGGAACCGGAAGGGGAAGGGTGGGAGTCAGCACTTCGGCTTCGACCAGGGCCCAGGTGGACCCCAGAAGAAGGCCGGTGCGCTGACCCCATACCCCTCGACCCCTCAGAGTCCGAGAGGGTCCTCCTCCTCGAGAGGGCCAGCCTAGGTAGCTGGCAGCTCTGGGCTGCCCCCGAAGGGGAGACCCAGGGCGTAGCATCCTCCCCTCCTGTAGGCTTCTCGATGGGCCCTAAAGTTGGGCGATCAAGACACACTACTGGAGGGGTACCACCACCGGAGGGTCGAGGAAACCCCAAGGCCAGGTTGCAGAGCAATGGTGGCACGCACCACTGCCAGCTGGTCAGGACCACTGACCCCTAACCTCGGGACTACCTGACGCCCTCAGTAGGGGCTGACTACCACTGCCGACGAGACCACTGGGTCGCCTCCTCTGCAGACAATCCCGAAAGGTGTGACCGTGCGTCTGACTCTGAGCCCGACTCCGAGGCGGTAGAGTCTGAGGCTCTGAGCCAAACAGTAGGAGGGCGGGCGAAACCGACCTTGCCAAAGGGCCCGGCAGCTAAAGCAGTGGCCGAGGTAGCCCCCACGCCCTCCACAACCCCGCGGGCGGGGCTCACAGAAGGCGCCAGGACAGCTCGGGCCAAAGGTCCAGAGCCAGGGCCAGCCACGGCGCCGTCAAGTCCGCTAGCACCGGGGGCAGTACCAGGGACAGAGACGGCGCTGACGGCAGCCCCAGCAACAGCCTCGGCGCCCACGACATCACCAGGTGCCTCAGCGCCGCAAGCAGCACCGAGGACTGAAGCGGCGCCGACAGCCCCGAGGGCGGACTCTGTGCCAAACAAGGCGCCGACCGGTCCCTCGGTGCCGCAAGCGGCACCAAGAGAACCCACGGCACCGAGGACGGCACCGACCGCCGGCCGAACGCCCACGGCGCCGAGGTGAGACATATAAAAGACGACGCTGGGTCTTGTCCCACGGCCGTCGAGGCGCGCAGGCGCGCGCGAACGGCGCTGACAGGGCCAATGGCGCCGAGTAATGAGTCGGCACCGTAGGCCCACGGCGCTCGGGCTCCCATGGCACACACCGACGGCGCCGACCCGCCTTCCGGACCGCTGGAGCGACACTGGGGAGCCTTCACCCGGCGAGGGCGATGCCGTGATGGCGCCCCGCCCGCCTCCCAGGAGGAAGCGGATGGGCCTCCTGCGCCATGGGAGGAGCCTCGGCAATGGCCAGGCTAAGCCGAGGCTCCTCCTCCTCGGTTCAGACAGAACCGGAGGGGACCCGGAGGAAAGGCCGAGAGAGCGGCTTGGCCTGACGAGTGCGAACCTTACCCCTGAAAGTCGGCGGAGCTCGCCCCACTTTCCACGCGCGCTGTTCGAGGACACGGCGGTCCATGGAGAAGCAGGCGTCACACGAATCCATGTCGTGAAGCGGGCCAAGACAGGCGAGACACCGGTCATGCTGGTCGGTAATGGAATATTTGCGGCTGCACGGGCACTGACGCATAGGGGGCCGACCCGCCTTAGAAAACTTCTTGCCCTCCGACCAAGACATGACCTACGGAAAAAAAACACCAAAACAGACTCGACGTCGCAATACTTCAAATAAAAAGGAAAGATCTTCCCGGCGATGTCAAGTGGAGGCAAAACCCAGAACTAGCAGGTAACCGACGGACTGTCGAACGAAAGGCTGAAAGGCCTAACATTTTTCTTCAGTTAGCTTCCCACGAGGTGACTTCGACGGCGGGAGATGAAGAACTGGTAGGCAGGCGGAGTCGACACAGCCTAACGGCCAATCCCCGAGCGCCACGCAGTACGTCGGCCTCGAGGGCGGCGCCGATGCTGTGTTAGCTCCGCCTACCCTTTAAAAAAAAAAAAAAACTCCCGAAGGGTCCTGATCTCCGACCAGTACCCATATGTGATGAATGGTGAAGATTGACACAGATAAGATCACGGCGATCCATTGAAAAACAGTTGTCGCATCTATCCATATCATGGTTAGGTCCCACGCATCGAAGGCAGACATCATGTCGGTCCGTCACAGAAAAATGACGGGCACAGGAGCACATACGCATGGGGGGCACGGCCCGCTTTAAACTTCTGTTTAGCTCTCAAACCATGAAAATAAAGAAAAGGGAACGGTCTTACCAGTCAACGGTGTCGGGGAAACTGAACTGGGATGGAGTAGAAGGATTGCTTTGGATCTAAGGCCAAATGGCATAGTAGTACGGACTCTCGCACAGCAGGTGTTGCCTCGACGGCAGGAGAAATAGAACTGGGATAGAGGAGGAATCTGTGGTGCCTAACGGCTGCCCCACAAGCACCGCATGGTGCACAGCCATGGGCGCCATCAGCCCCACTCTTCTCCCCCAAAAAAAAAAACCTCCCATAGCAGGTGCACGCCTCCAGCTTACACCCAACAGTAATGAATGGTGAAGATTGACGAGGGAAGATCTGGTATTTTGCTGCTTCCAGACCAACTCTGGCAGTCTCAGCAAGATCTGCTGAGAGGCAACCCGAAGCTTCATCTGACACAGCCAGAACAGACTGTTACAGGGATTTCTGGTACTGGGTCACATAAGCCTGGTAGTTGGCTTGCCTGATAGCCAGACAGGCAGACAGATGACCATTTTTGGCCATAACGTATTTTCCTGGAATATTAGTCAGAAGGATGAGAGAATAATGGTACCTCTGCCCTGTCACAGGCTGCAGTCTGCACCACCCCTTGGTGGGCAAAGTGGGTGAACAAAAATTCAGCTCCTTCCCTATCCAATTGGTACTTTTTGTCCAGCCTTTTATCCAAAGGAGGGACAGAGTTAGGGGTCTGCAAAATCTTTAAAGCATCTTTTTTTTTACAGAAATTGTTTACTGGAAGCAGGAGTTTCTTAGCTGGTGTCAGCCCCATCATTTCAATACTCAGCCTCCTTTTCATCCTCTATAACCTCACTGGTGGCTATGTCTAAGGCATCTACCATCCTTCTCACAAAGGAAAAGTAAAAAGAATAATCCTCTGCTGTCCTAGGAGGGGAGACAAACTCCTGGTCAGGGGAGACTTCTGGATCAGTAGGTTCTTGCTCCTCAAATTCCCCCCAGTCCTCAAACTCCATCTGCTGCTGGAGTGGGGGCTGGGCAGAAGGTTGCTGCTTGCTTAAGGGGGGCCTGCACCCAAAGCCTGATGGCCAGGGGTAGGTAGCAGCCTCTGCAGGGCCTGAATTATCCTAAATGCCTGGGCAATTTCTTGTGGTGAAGAACAGCAGCAGGCACAGCAGAAGTCCCCAAATGCTGGTCAGCAGGGGGTTCAATGTGTTTGATCTGAGTCAGGGACCAGACCCTCGGCCAAGGGTTGGTCAGAAAACCCGAACAGAGAGCTGGCAGGGACTGCATATTTGGGGACCATACGGGCTCAGGGTGCTGGGCAGGAGGCTGGATGCTGCCGAAGCACCAAGGCCAGTCCCATACTGGCCTCAACCATGGGAAAGGCAACTGACGGGTATTTGTCCTTAGCCAGTATGTCAGAATAAAGGCATATAGATCTTTTTTGAACCGACTCTAAAGGAACTTTCATAGACGCTGACATGAGCTGGAGGAGAGCCCCAAAAGACACTGGCCCATGGTCAGTGGTTAGTTCCTCGACCGATTCCTGGTGGGTACTATGTGTCCTCGATGACTACATAGTGGACCCACTGGAGTCATCCAAGGACTTGTCAAAAATGGCCCTCTACCATTTCCCACTGTGAACCACCCTGGAGTCATCTGAGTGGGTGATATCCACAGATAACTGGCTTGACAAGCCAGATGCAGTACAGGAGTCCTAAGAAGGTGCTCCCAACAAGGGCTGCTATTGAGACAGTTACGCCTGCAAGGCTGAAAAGACAGATGTCGGTGATAACTGTCTCGGAAGGACTGGCGTGAGCTTCATCGGCACCAGAGAGCTGATCATAAGTGTTGGAGGTACAGACAAACCCCACCTCGCTAAGGCCTATTGCTGCCAGAGGAACACCTCATAGCACTGCCGAATATGCCGGCGGAGCCCCTCATCATCAGAGGATGAAGCGGAAGAGCAGCACTGACGGTGATGTCTCCCGGTCGAGAGTGACTGAGAAGTCAAGAAGTAGCTTGATTACAACTTCAACTGTTGACCCAGGGGCCGCTGTCGAGGAGAAGCAGCCTGAGGTGCTGTGTAAACGAGAAGCATAGTGTTCGACAAGGACACTCCACATCTTCCTAGGTGAGGACCGTAAGAAATGAAAATGACGTACCTTCCGTAATTCTTGATCTTTCTGTGTATCTTCACCATTTATCACATGTGGGTTAATGGCCGGAGGTCAAGACCCTGCGGGAGCTCTCTTTTTTTGGGATGGGCAGAGTCGATGCACTGACGGTGCCGCCCATGAGGCCGACACACTGTGTGGCGCTCGCAGGTTGGCCGTTAGGTGTCGTCGACCCTGCCCTCCCGCCAGTCCTGAGTCGCCGTAGAATAAGAAAGGTTTGGGGGGGGACAAGGAGGTCCAAGGGACAGACAAAGAAAAGGCATCAAGGCTACGAGTTGACCTAGCCTGGACCACAGGACCCTATCACAGGTGGCATAGTGGGCCTGATGTGCTGAAACTGAAAGAAGCAACCATGCCGAGTAGAAGGTCCTCCTTCCCCAGAAGTCAAAATCCATAGAATCTTGATCTGGGGGCCAGTCACGGTGAGGGGGAAGAAGCCCACAGAGAGTATCCAGCTGCGTCAATCCTAACTGAGGATGAGGCATATGACCTGGAGACTCCGGGGGGCCGGCACAATACCGCTGGCTCAGATCCCTAGGGGCTGGGACTTCAGAAAAGGGTCTTCTTGCCAGAAGTGCAACGATGCTTCCTAAAGGGAGCAGGCCAGGGGGGACCAGAAGAGTATCCGCGACTGAAACGCTTAGGAAGGCCGTCGAGTGCTCTGGATTGTGCTGAGTGGGCGTGGTGACATCCAAGTCCCCAACATCCTCATGAGGAAATGCTGATACTCTGGAGATCAGCAGCAGGGGAGATGTGGACAGATGGTTCCTCTCCTTCTGAAAAGGAGGATGAAGAAGCGGAGGACCTCAAAGATTCAGCATCTGGCTGCTCAGGGGGAGGTTGGAAAATACAGGTTACTCACCTGTAACAGGAGTTCTAGGAATGGTATATGTTGTTCATCCACACTGTCTGGTAGGTATCCTTGCCGCTTTAAATCTTGCCGGAAGGTCTTCAAGCTGGCTCCTCCCACCCACCTGGGTGGTAAAACTCTCGGCTCCGCCCCATGACGCCAGATCTGGCCCGCTGGAAGCTCAGGTTGTGCGTTGAAGCCGGGGAGGTCGGGTGGGTCATGTGGATGAACAACATATACCATTCCTAGAATTCCTATTACAGGTGAGTAACCTGTATTTCTAGGGACATGGATATGTTGTTCATCCACACTTTCTGGCAGACTCCTAGCAGTTCTCCGGGAGGCGGAGGCAAGGCGCACACCCCGATACTTACTTGGGAAATAAAGACTGGAGAACCGAGGCCCCAAAACCAGCATCCCGGCGTGACTGAAGGTCGATGTGGTACTGGGTAATGAAGGTGTGTGCTGACTTCCAGGTAGCAGCCCTGCAGATTTCCTGGATAGGGACGTCCCTGGAAGCAGCCACCGATGCAGCAGTATGGCGGTAGAATGAGCTCTTATCCTCTGGGAGGCTCCATGCCCACCAACTTATAGCAGAGATCTATGCAGGAGGTGACCCACCTGCTTATCGTCCGCTTGGCTGCAGGTCTGCCAGGTGCGGCTTCAGCGTAGGTGACAAACAGCTGGCTGAACCTTTCCCTGAATTCCAGCCGTGCACTCCTTATAGTAGGCAAGCGCCTTCTAGGGTCCAGAGTATGGAGTCTATTTGGCCTCCAGGTGTGATTGGGGTTTAACACCGGCAGAGTCAACACCTGGTTAAGGTGAAACTCCGACACCACCTTCGGAAGGAATTTCGGGTTGGGGTGTAGGACAACCTTGTTCCTGAGGAAGACCAGGTAAGGAGACTCGATGGAAAGCGCCTGGAGCTCTCCCATCCTTCTGGCTGACGTGATAGCCACCAAGAAGGCAGTCTTCCACGACAGGTGAGAGAGATCACACCTATGCATTGGTTCGAATGGCTTGCCCATGAGCTTTGCCAGTACCAGCAGTAGATCCCACGGAGGTGGAGGTTCTCGCACCAGACGGGAAATGTGATCAAGGCCTTTGAAAAAGCGCCAGACCACCTTTTCCTGCGTCACCGAATGCTTCCCGGCCTGCGCCCGGTAAGCAGAGATGGCTGCCAGGTGCACCTTAAGGGTCGTCGACCTAAGCCCTTGCTGAGAAAGGGACCACAGGTAGTCCAAGATGCTCGCCAAGGAACAGGAGGAAGGGTCCAGGCCCTTGCCCTGACACCAAATGGAAAATCTCTTCCATTTGAAGGAGTAGCATTTCCTGGTCGATTCCTTACGGGACGCCTCAACTACATTGAGGACCTCGTCGGAGAGACCCAAGGCCTGGAACTCTAGCCGCTCAGGAACCAGGCCGTCAGGTGCAGGGATTGAAGGTCCGGATGGAACACCTTCCCCTGACTGACTGAAAGCAGGTCCGGGCGAGCTGGAAGCTGCCTGGAGCCTGGAGTTGAGACTGAGGAGATCTGGATACCAGAACTGGTAGGGCCAGTCTGGGGCTACCAGAATCACCTGCGCCTTGTCCCTCCTCGTCTTGAGAAGCACCTTGTGGAGCAAGGGAAATGGGGAAAGGTGTAGAAGAGGCCCGGGGTTCACGGCCTGAGAAGGCATCCCCCTGCAGCGAGCCCTGCTGAAGGGGGTGGCATGGAACAGCCTCAGCTTCGCATTCTCTCTGGAGGCAAACAGGTCCACCTGAGGGGTGCCCCAATGGGAGAACAGTTCTTGTACTACCTCGGCAGGAGAGACCACTGTGGACACAGCCCCTATCCGGCTAGGGCATCGGCCAGGGTGTTGGAGGCTCCTGCCACATGAATGGCTAGGAGATCCGCCCAGGCTGCGCAAGAAGTGACCAGATGCGGAGAGCTTCCTGCATAGAAGCATGGAGCGGGCCCGCCTGGTGGTTTAGATAGTACATGGTCGTGGTATTGTCCGTCTGGACCCGAACCACTTGACCCCGAAGAAACGGAGCGAAGGCAGTGAGAGCTAGGCGGACCACTCGGAGCTCCAGCAGGTTGATACGGCATCAGGACTCCCTCGGGGACCAGAGGCCGTGCGCTCGGTGTTCCCCTAGATGGGCACCCCAACCCATCAGAGAGGCATCGGTCGACAGAGAGACCGTCGGCTCAGGGCGGACAAACGGGATGCCCTCCTGCAGGTACGCTGGAACGATCCACCACTGGAGAGCATTCCACATCCCCTGGGTCACCGTCACTAGCTGGTCCAAAGGATCGCAGCGTTGAGACCACTGGCTGGCCAGGCCCCACTGAAGGGGGTGCATGTTCCAGCGGGCCCAACGGACCACGCTGGTACAGGCCGCCATGAGACCCAGGAGGCGCAGGAAGTCCCGGGCAGGACACGATTGCTCAACCAGAAATGATTGGGCAAAGGAGGAAAGAACCTCGGCCCTGTCCGCCGGGAGCCATGCTCTGGCTTGTAGAGAGTCGAGCTCTGCCCCGATGAATTGTATCACCTGCTTTGGCACGAGTTCCGACTTGGTCTCGTTGATGAGGAGGCCGACGTGAGAGCAAACCTGGAGGGCCAGATCCCTGGACCGCTCCACCTCCTGCTTGGAAGGGGCTGCTATCAGCCAATCGTCCAGGTAAGGGTACACCCGGACCCCTCGGCGCCGCAGGAATGCTGTCACCACTGGTATGCATTTGGTGAGACCCTGGGAGCTTGAGACAAGTCAAGGGCATGGCTCGGAACTCGAAAAGGGATCCCTCTGCTCAAAAGCGAAGGAACCTCTGATGCGACGGACAGATAGGGATGTGAAAGAACGCATCCTACAGGTCCAGAGAGCAGAACCACATGCCGCGTTCCAAGGATGGTATTATCTGAGCCAGAGTAACCATCTTGAAGGTTCGAGACCTTAGGAACTTGTTTAGGTAGTGTAGGTCGAGAATGGGGTGCCAGCCCCCCCCGTCCGTTTTGGGGCCAGGAAGTACCTGGACACAAACCCCGGGTCTGAGGGAGGGTCCGCCACCTCCCTGATCACCTCCTTCTGGAGGAGGAGAGTGATGTCGGCTCGGCAAGCCGACAGTGAGGCTGCGGACCCCGAGGTGCAGCGACTCTGAAGGGCGGAGCCTGCACGAACTCCAGAGGCAGGCCTTTTCCCACCACCTCCAATACCCATCTGTCCGTGGTAATAATGGACCAGGCGGAAAGGAAGTGACGGAGCCGTCCCCCCACGGGGAGAACCTGGGGTAAGGCGACGAGGTTGGGGGTGACGCCCTTCAACCGTCACTGGGCAGGCTTGGAGGAGGAACCGGCCGAGGGACCTCCCTGGCCTTTACCTCCTTGCTTCCTGGAGGAGGAAGCCGCGGGCTTGAGTTTGGGGTGCCAAGCGCGAGCCTGCTGGCCCTGATGTTGCTGGGCCGGACGTGCCACGGGCACAGCAGGACAAAAGGGTTTAGGCTGTGGCCTGCGGCCTTTGTCCCTTTGTGCGGAAGAGACCGAGTCCAGGGTAGCATTGGACTTCTCGATCCTCTGGAGGTGACCTTCCACTCCAGGACCGAAGAGGTTGGTCCCCAAGAAGGGGACATCCGCCAACTTGTGCTGGGTATCCGCTGTGAAGGTGGATATCCTCAGCCATGCCCGACGGCGCATGGCCACTGCGGCCGCGACTGACCTGGCGCATGAGTCACCGATGTCCAAAGCAGTCTGAAGTTGCTGCTTGGCCACTGCCCTGCCCTGGTCCCACACCTGCTTAATCGTGGTCTGCAGGTCGGCCAGGAGATGAGGGACTACCTCATCCAGGGAGCCCAACAGGGCATAAGAGAAGTGTGCCATCAGCACGGCCGAGCTGGCCTGATGAAGGCCGAGGGAGGAGGCAGCGTAGACTTTTCACCCGGCATAGTCCAATTTCTTGGACTCCTTGTCGGAAGGTTTGTCCACGTCCCTAGCATTTCGCACGCTGAAAACGCTGTCGGTAACTAACCCTCGGCTGAGGGGTGTCTCAAAACCGGACAGGGAACCGTAGGGACCGATACTTCCTGGTCAAGGCAGGACGCCAGAGCTCCAAGGCCGGACCTACAATGGCCTCGGCTACCGGAAGGCCTCGTAGAAACCCCTCGGTCCAATATCTCCGTGAGGGGATACTTGGCCCGCTTAGATACCAGCTCGAGCTGCATCCCGGTGGACTCCGAGATGAGCCTAAGTAAGCCCAGAAAGGACGAAGAGCTCTCGTCCATCGACTGACTCCCAGAGGACTCCAAGTCCACTCGCTTGGAGAAAAGGGAGGAATCGTCGTCGGACTCCGAAGAGTCCGCAAAGAGCTGCCTCGGGTCTCAGCCACCCTCCACCTGCCGAGGCCGATCGGGAGTGAGGGTGACAGACAGCCTATGGGGCAGACCCTGAGCCGACTGAGAATTCTTGGTCGGAGCCCCAAATAACGGCTGTGGAGGTGGGGGTTCCACTGGAATCGGCAGAGCAGCTGGTTTTGGCGAGCAGCCGCCTGGGAACAGGTGCCTCGGGAAGGTCGAGGTTGCCTGACGCTCCGGTGACAACCATTAATGGCGGGGAAGGCGACGGAGTCGGCTTGTTCCCGGTCAGAAGAAGCTGTTGCCATATGAGGTCCTCGTACCGTCGACGTAACTTACGACGGAGCCTCTCCTTGTCCGAGGAGGAGGATGAGGACGAGCGGCAGCGCCGCTTGCCGTGGTGCCGAGACCGCCTGTGACGGTGGGATCTGCTGGACCGCGAAGAAGTCCGAGACCGAGACCACGAACCTCGGTGTTCGAGGGGTTGGAGGAGGGGCCAGGTGGGACCGGCTCTCCCCCGGCTCAGAAGGTTCACCCGAGGGCTCCGGAACCGGAGGCACTGGCAAGCCCACGGGATCCTCAACTCCCACCGGGGGAACCGGGGAGAGAGGATTTTCAGCTTCACCAGTCAACAACCCTCCCAACGGGTCGAGAAATATCTCGACTGCGTCGAAGGGAGTCTCAGTCAACTGATCTGACCGGGATACTGTGAGACCAGTGGCCGGAGCCGAAGGATCGACCAAAGTCGATGGCCGACTACTCGGGGAGAGGGACCTTTCCCGCTCCCAAGAGCGTCGACGGAGGGACTTACCCTTGTCTTTCTTTTTGGACCGAGAAGGTCCAGCAGACGTTGGGCCCTCTCCCTTGGTGGAGAGGGACAGACAGAGCTCCTTGAAGAAGGCAGAGTAAGAGGAACCCAGGGAGAGCGGAATTAAAGCCGCGGCCGAAGGAAGGAGCGGCACGAGCCGCCTCCTCTTCGAGAGCGATCATCTGCTCAAGCTGATCCGTCGAGTCCGCCGCCGCTGAAACCGCCAACCGGGCCTCTTTTGACTTCACCGGAGGAAAACGCTTCTCGGGACGCCCAAGTTGTAAACGGGCAGCACGGTCTTCCAGAACGTAGGCTGAGAAGGAAGAGCACAGGTCGCAGGCCTGCGGGTCGTGCTCAAGGCCTAAGCAGTAGACGCACGTGGAGTGCGGATCCATTCGAGACATCTTCTACCCGCAAGGGCATCTCCGAAAACCGGGAGTCGATTTGTCCATCGCAGCCGCGAGGGATAGAAGACCGAAGTCTAAAGTTGAAAAACTTTTAAATTCGCAAAACCGAAGAATTAGGAACCAGTCTTATACGCAGAGCGTTAAGGAGGGAACCTGAGCTTCCAAGCGGTAAGGAAGATCGGGCGTCATGGGGCGGAGCCGAGAGTTTTACCACCCGAGTGGGTGGGAGGAGCCAGCTTGAAGACCTTCCGGCAAGATTTAAAGCGGCAAGGATACCTGCCAATAAGTGTGGATGAACAACATATGCATGTCCCTAGAAACCTGCCTGTCTACGGCCCTAACATAAGAGGGAAAATGAGCAGCCACAGCCCTGAACTGCTCCCAGGAGAGAAGTCCGCTAGGACCAAGAATGCCTGGGAGAGCAGGAGAAGGTGGCAGAGGGGTTGGGGCAAAGCCGACAAATGAAAATTACGTACCTACAGTAATTATGATCTTTCTGTGTATCTTCACCATTCATCACTGCTAGGTACTCGGCCAGAGGTCAGGACCCCGCTGGAGCTTTTTTTTTTTTTTATGGTAGGTGGAGCCGATGCACCATCGGCACCGCCCTCGAGGCTGACGCACTGCATAGCACTCGTGGGTTGGCCGTTAGGCTGCATCAACTCTGCCTGCCTGCCAGTTCTGAGTCACCAGAGAGGAAAGAGGAAGGGAGTGGAGGGTGGGACAAGGAAGCCCAAGGGACAGAAAAAGGAAAAGATGTATAAACTAAAAGGAGAAATAACGACTGAGAGGACAGAAGAGGAAGAAGAAGTCGAATTAAAGGGATTGGGAAGGGCCCCAATCTCTGGAAATAGAAGAGGGAGGTAGGGTGGGTAAAGAATTTAGGAGGGGGGGGGGGGAGTTAAACATCCCAGACACTGGTCCGTCTCCAGATTACATAGGAACTGCAAGAAGTAGCCAAAGGCTTTTTGCCAAAATTCAAGGCACAGAATGGCTGGCAAAACACTTCAGATAAGCAGAGTCGGCTATTCTGGAAGAAGGACAGGGTACAGAGAATTAACATCCCCTCAAGAAAAGATTATTGGTGAAAAAAAATAAATTTTTTTAGTGTAATAAAGAAGGAGAAATAAGTTGGATGGAAACAAGGAGGAGGATAGAATGGAGGGCAACTGTCAACTCCCACCCCACAGAGGTGGAGCCAAAGCACTGAAGGAGGAGTGCCCCCAATGCTGTCCACTCTCCCCAGAACATTATCCCCCTGTGTGCCCATTTTACCCCACTCCTGACAAGAAAGGAGAGGGGGAAGGGATGGGCACAGAGAGGGGGACCCAGAGACTGAGGCCCCAGGGGAATGGAGGGTGGGATTGTGTTGAATGGTGAAGATACACAGAAAGATCATAATTACGGTAGGTACGTAATTTTCGTATCTTATCTGTGTCAATCTTCACCATACATTATTGAGTGGTGCCGAGCCCCGAAGAGGATTTTCTTCCACCTAGTAACAAAGTCCTTAGCTCTCAGTGGGTGACACACTGAGAGGAGAACCTTCAGAGACCTGGAGAGGCCAGGAGGAGAGAGAGAGAGAGGGTCCCCGGAGAAGGAAGTTGCCCCAAAAAGCACCGTCTCGCTCTATGGGAGAAAAGGTAAGTTCTCTGGTGAGCAGAGTTAATCACCCTACGCCAGGCCAAGGGTGACAACTGGGAAAGACGCAACCATGCCGTCCGCCTAGTGCAGATTGCTGTCCCTACGACCCTGGTAGCTACCTCGTTGGCATCATAGGATGCCCTCGCTTGGTGTCTTGCTAGCTCCAGGCCACGCATAGAGAGTGCAGTGGCTTGTCTGGTTTGCTCCATATCAGGTAATGAGGCTAGGAGTTGGCTTAGCCTGAACACAAGAACCTGTCATAGGCTGCACAGTGGGCCTGATGTGCAGAAATGGAAAGCAATAACCGTGCCGAGTAGAATGTCCTCCTACCCCAGAAGTCAAAATCCAAGGAGTCTTGATCTGGGGGCCGGTCACAGTGAAGGGTGCGTAGCCCATCAGGAGTATCCAACTGCGTCAATCCGGACTGCGGATGAGGCATGGAACCTGGAGACTCCGGGGGGTGCGCAATACCTCTGGCTGAGACCCCTAGGGGCAGGAACTCCAGAGAAGGGCCTCTGCCTGGAACACAACCACGCCTCCCGAAAGGGCGCAGGCCAGGGCGGCATTACAAGGGTGGTCTCGCCAAAATCGCCTAGAAAGGCGTGCGCCGAATGCTCAGGATTGCTAACAGTGGCAGGCGTGAGATGCAAGTCCTCCAACATCCTCACGAGGAAGCGCTGATACTCAGCAAGAGCAGCAGCTGGAGAGATGTGGACAGAAGGGTCCTCTCCCCCAGAAGAGGGGGATGAGAAGCTGGAGGGCACCAGCTGTTCAGAGGGTGGCTGCTCGGGGAGAGTTTGAAAATCCTGACTGTCCATCGCCCTAACGTAAGCTGGGAACCGAGCAGCCACCACTCTGAATTGTTCCCAGAAGAGAGGCCCGCTATGACCAAGGATGCCTGGGAGCGCAGGAGAATGTGGCAGAGGAATGGGGACAGAGCCGAGAAGAGATGTCGGCTGACCTTCGCCTGGGCTAAGGAGTGGACCGGGAGCACCCGCAGAAGAAGGTGCCCTGGAATACCCCACAGTCGACAGCTGAACAATCATTTCAGTACTGCCTTGGCTGCGCCTGGAAGAATCCCCCCTGTGAGGCGACCGGGGCTGTATAGGTCCAGAAGGACGGTCCCCTACCTCAAAAGAATGGGGCTCTCTCAAAGAAACCGAGGAGGAAGAGTGGAGATCCGCACTACGGCTTCTCCCAGAGCTCGGGTGGACCCCCGAAAAAGGCCGCCTTGCAGACCCCACGCCCCTCGACCCATCTGGGTCCAAAAGAGCCCTCCTCCTCAAAAGGGCCAGCCTAGGTAGCTGCCATCTCTGGGCAGCTCCCGAAGGAGCTTTTCAGGGCACAGCACCCTCCCCTCCAGTAGGTCCTCTGATCGGCCCCAAAGTTGGGTGATCCAGCACACCACAGGTGGGGGTACCACTGCTGAGGGGTCAGTGAACCCACCAAGACCGGGCTGCAGAGCAATGGTGGCCTGTACCACTGCCTGCTGGTCAGCACCTCTGACCCCAATCTCGGTAGTCACCGACCCCACCTCAGAAGGGAGCTGACTCCGGCTTGTAGAGGAAACTACTGGGCTGCCCACCCCAACAGTCAACCCCAAAGACTGTCCATCTGACTCAGAGCCCGACTTCGCCTCTGAGGAGGCAGAGGCCAAGGCCCTGAGCCAACCGTAGGAGGGCGCCCACTGCAATCTTTTCCAAAGGGGGTGCCAGAAACCAAAGCCAAGCCCGAGCTGGTGCCAGTGCCCCCTACAGCACCACTAGCGGAATCCACAAGGGGCACAGCTCCAGCCCGAACAGGAGCTCTAGAGTTGGGACCAGCCACGGCACCGAAGACGGTGCCGACGATGGCCCCAAGGACGGCACCACCCGGCTCCACGGCGCTGTGAATGGCACCGAGGGCAGAGGCGGCACCGACAGCAGAGTCCGACGGCCCCATGGCGCTGAGTCCCGAGGACACGGCACCGTGCTCAACCTCGGCGCTGCGGATGGAGCCGAGGCGAGACATAGACAAAGACGGCACTGTAGCAGCTCCCAGGCGCCGCTAGCAGTATCAGCACCAGCAAGCAGCTCCTGAGCAGAAGCCATGGTACCGTCTGCGACAAGTTGGCATAGCGATGGCTCATAAGGGGCCTATGGCCCGCAAATGGCGCCGACCGACAGCGTCGAGGACGGCGCCGACCCAAGCTGTGAACGCGGGTCCAACACGAGGAGCCTTCCCCAAGGCGATTGCGTGGTGGCGCCTCCGCCTGCCCCCGAAAGGCAGGACAGGCCTCCTGCGCTGCGGAAGGAGCCTCGGCAATGACTAGGCTACTAGGCAGCGAGACTCCCTCCTCCTCGGTCCGTGTAGAACGGGAGGGGACCCAGAAGGCCGAGGCGTGGCTTGGCCTGGCAGCCGTGCTCGACCCCAGTCGTGAGCTCGCCCCACTTTCCACACGCGTTGCTCGATGACCCGGCGGTTCATGGAGAAACAGGCATTGCACAAATCCATGTCGTGCAGCGGGCCAAGACACGTAAGACAATGGTCGTGCTGGTCGGTGACGGAATATTTTCGGCTGCATGGGCATCATCGCATGGGGGCCGACCCGTCCTGGAAGTTTCTTGCCCTCCGATCGAGACATGACCTACGGGGAATAAAACACAAAAACAGACTCGTCGTCAGAAAAATGGAAAGATCTTTCTGAGCGACGCGGTCGATGTAACTAGAACCGGCAGGAGGAACCGGCGGACTTGGCACCAAAGAATTGCAATCATGGAGTGAAGCTGCGAGCAGACCTTAGATTTTTCTTCTCAGCATCCCGAGGTGACCTCTACGGTGGGAGACGAAGAACTGGCAGGCAGGTGGAGTCGACGCAGCCTAACGGCCAATTCAAGAGCGCCATGCAGTGCATTGGCCTCGAGGGCGGCGCCGATGGTGCGTCGGCTCCATCTACCAAAAAAAAAAAAAAGGCTCCTGCGGGGTCCTGACCTCCAGCCAAGTACCCAACAGTGATGAATGGTGAAGACTGACACAGATAAGATAAGATCAGGAATCGGATGTCTTCTGCCTGGGCCAGAGAGCGCACCTGAAGACCCAAGGGAAGAGGGAGCTCCAGAAAACTCAACAGCCAACAGCTGTTCAACCAAACTGGAACTGCCCAGGCTGTGCCCTGAAGATTCCCCCCTGGGAGGTGACCAAGGCCGTGGAACTCCAAAAGGATGGTCCCCTACCTCCAAAGAACAGGGACCTCTCGAGGAGACCAAAAAGAAAGGGCGGAGGTCCGCACTACGACTCCTTCCGGAACCCAGATGGGTCCCAGAAAAGGGTTGCCATGTCGAGCCCCTACCCCTCGGAGTCTGACAGAGCCCTTCTCCTTGAAAACGCCAGCCTAGGCAGCTGGCAACTCTGGTCAGTCCCCTAAGGGACTAGCCAGGGAGTAGCACCCTCCCCTCCTGTGGGTGCTCCGATCGGCCCCAAAGTTGGGCAATCCTTGCACATCACCTGAGGGGGAACCACCACTGAGGGGGTCAGAAAACCCTCCAAGGCCAGGCTGTAGAGCAATAGTGGCCTGCACCACTGCCCGCTGGTCAGCACCCCCTGACCCTGGACCCGGGAGCAACTGTCCGCTCCTCAGAGGGGGGTTGGTTCCGGTCTGTCGAGTACACTACCAGGGTGTTCATGTGAGCAGCCAACTCCAAAGAGTCCGACTGCCTATCTGACTCAGAGTCCAATTCCGCCTCCGAGGAGGTGGAAACCGGAGTCCTGTGCCAGACGATACGTGGCGCCCGCTGCCATCCCAACCAAATGGGGTACCAGTCTGAGGGAATGCACCAGAGTCAGTGCCGAAGCCCCCAACTGCACCGCGAAAGGTGCGCGAAGAAGACATGGCACCGAGGGCGGTAGCAGTATCGGAGCCCTAGCCCGTCACAGAGCTCCCCCGACCAACGGTGCCGCAAGAGGCGTCAAGACCAGAAACTGCGCCGACGATGGCTCCGACAGCTCTCTCAGTGCGGCAAATGGCACAGACATCAGTAACTCCCACGGCGCCATGTCATCGCTCGGCACCGCAAGCATCACCAGAGCTGGACACGGTGCCATGTTCAGCCTTGGCGCTGAGGCAAGAAACAGTCAAGGACAGCGCCGTACAGCCTCCCACGGTGCCATCAGCACTATCGGCACCACCAACAGCAGAGACGGCACCAAGCAACGGACTGGCGCAGACCACAGTGCCATCAGGGCCCACGGTGCCGCGAATGGGACCAAGATGGCACCGACGAATGGCGTAGAGGATGGCGCCGACCCAGGCTTCCTAGCCCGAGGAGACAACATTGGGGGAGCCTTCACCCCCAAAAGGGACGATTACCAATGCGGTGCCTCCCGCCCGCCCCCCAAGGGGGGACAGACTGGCCTCCTGCACCGCGGAAGAGGCTTCTGCAACAGCGAGGCTACTAGGAGCAGAAGCTCCCTCCTCCGTGGTCCATACAGAACCAGCAGTGGACCCGGAGGAAAGGCCGAGAGACGGTGGCTTGGCCTGATGTGTGCGCGCCCGTCCCCCAAAAGTCGGCAGAGCTCGTCCAACTTTCCACACGCGTTGTTCGATGACACGACAGTCCATAGAGAAGCAGGCGTCACACTAATCCATGTTGTGTGGAAGGCCAAGACATGCGAGGCAACGGTCATGCTGGTCAGTGATGGAGTATTTACGGCCGCACTGGCACCGACACATAAGGGGCCATCCCATCTTCCAAGATTTCTTGCCCTCCCCCGACTGAGACATGACCCACGGAAAACAACTAAACAATGACTCGACGTCACTAACAATAAAGAAAAGGAGTCTTACCAGCGACGTCGAGTGGTGGCGAACAACAGAACTGGCAGGCAATAAGAGCGGCGTCAAACTATGTCGGCATCGAAGGCTTGAAAGAAGATAGCAGGCCTCTAGTGCAGAGAGCTTCCCATGAGGTGCGACCTCTACAGTGGGAGATGAAGAACTGGCGGGAGGGCAGGGTCGATGACACCTAATGGCCAACCCGCGAGATGCCACGCAGTGCGTTGGCCTCGAGGGCGGCGCCGATGGTGCGTTGACCCCACCTATCAAAAAAAAAAAAGAGCTGCCGCAGGGTCGTGACCTCCGGACACTATACCCAGAGGTAATGAATGGTGAAGATTGACACAGTTAAGATCAGGAATCCAGGGTTGTCCTTTCCCGAAACCAAATAAACTGAATAGGGGAGAAAAACAAGTCTCCCTAATTAAAAAATGAGAAGAAGGAATTAGACCCTAAGGACAAGGATTAAGGGGGAGGGAGAGAGAAAGAGAAATGGCAGCCACCAACATCCCATCCCAAAGGGGTGGAGCCAAAGCACTGAAGAAGGCAGCCCCCCCCCCGATCCCTCTCCCCCCCAGAAGGCAGAGGAAATATCACCATGTGCCCAAGGTCACCCCACTCCTGACCAGCAGAAAGAAGGGGGGTGAAGGAGGCACACAGAGGGAGGGGGACCCAGAGACTGAGGCCCCAGGGGGATGGAGGGTGGGATTTATGATGAATGGTGAAGATACACACAGAAAGATCAAGAATTGCGGTAGGTACGTAATTTTCATATCTTATCTGTGTCAATCTTCACTATTCACCACATGTAGGTGAGTACCGAGCCCCCACGAGGCCCCGAGACCCTAAGGGACTAAGTCCCTTAGCTCCCAGTGGTGGAGACACGGAGAGGAAGAACCTTCATGGGCCTGGCGAGACCCAAGACTGGGGAGAGTGAGATGGGGACCCCCTGGAGAGGGCAGGAGGTTGCCCCAACAGACGCAGCCTCACCCTACGGGAGAAAAGGTGGGTTCTCCGGTAGGAGAAGGAAATCACCCTACGCCGGGCCAAGGATGACAACTGGGAAAGACGCAGCCATGCCATCTGCCTAATGCAGATCACTGTCCCTATGACCCGGGAAGCTACCTCGTTGGCATCATAAGATGCCCTCACTTGGTGCCTTGCTACCTCCAGACCACGTGCAGAGAGTGCAATGCCTTGTCTGGTTACCTCCAAATCAGGCAAGGAGGCTAGGAGCTGAAATAGCTTGGACCACAAGAACCTATCATAGGAAGCATAGTGGGCCTGATGAGCAGAGTCTTGATCTGGGGGCTGGTCATGGTGGAGGGTGCAAAGCCCATCGGGAGTGTCCATTTGCATCAGCCCTGAATGAGGGTGAGGCATACGGCCTGGAGACTCTGGGGGGGGGGGGGGCACAATACCTCTGGCTCAGATCCCTAGGGGCTGGGACTCCGGAAAAGGGTCGTTGCCAGAAACGCAAAGACGCCTCCTGAAAAGGAGCAGGTCAGGCGAGCACCACAATGGTGGCCACACTGAAACTGCCTAAAAAGGCAAGTCAAATGCTCTGGATTGTGCCGAGAGGTGGGTGGGGCGATACACAGGTCCTCCAACATCATCGCGAAGAAACGCTGATACTTGGCGAGATCAGCAGCAGGGGAGATGTGGACAGAAGGTGCCTCTCCTCCAGAAGAGGAGGATGAGGAAGCGGAAGATCTTGGAGATGCAGGGTCTGGCTGCTCAGGGGGAGGGTGGAACACCTGCTCGTCCAAGGCCCTGACATAAGTAGGGAAGTGAGCAGCCGCACCCCTGAATTGCTCCCAGGAGAGAGAAGTCCCGTAGTACCA
Source organism: Neoceratodus forsteri (assembly GCA_016271365.2). Classification (NCBI taxonomy): domain Eukaryota; kingdom Metazoa; phylum Chordata; order Ceratodontiformes; family Ceratodontidae; genus Neoceratodus; species Neoceratodus forsteri. Next base: position 1,406,663,548 of record CM057450.1, read on the forward strand.
GGAATGCCTGGGAGAGCAGGAGAAGGTGACAGAGGCATGGGGACCAGATCCACAACAGAAGAGGAACGCCCTCTGTCCGGGCAAGAGGGCCCACTGGAAGTCTCCAAGGGAGGGGAGGAATTCTGGAGTGCCCAACAGCTGATCAACCATACTGGAACTGCCTTGACCGTGCCCTGAAGTATCCCCCCATGATGTGACTGGGACCGTGTGAGCCCAAAAGGATGGTCCCCTTCCCTCCAAAGACAAGTGCACTCTTGAGGAGAAGGAAGGGTGGGGGTCCACACTGCGACTCCTCTCTGAACCCAGGTGTGTCCAAGAGAAGGGCCGCCTCCTTGAACCCTGACCCCTTAACCCCTTGAACTCCGAGAAAGCCCTCCACCTCGAGAACACCAGCCTGGGCAGCTGGCAACCCTCGTTGGTCCCCGAAGAGACCACCCAGGGAGCAGCACCCTCCCCCTTCCATGGGTTCCCTGGTCAGCCCCAAAGTTGGGCGAGCCAGGCACACCACAGGAGGGGGTGTCCCAACTGAGGGGGCAGAAACCCTCCAATTTCAGGCTGCAGGGAAACAGTGGCTTGGACCACCGCCTGCTGGTCAGAACTACTGACCCTAGACTCGGGGGGGGGGGGGCTACAGCCCACTCCTCAGAGGGAGGCTGGGTCCGGGCCCCCAAAGTGGCTACTGAGGTGCACACGGGTTCTGCCAACTCCAAGGAGTCGGATAGCGAGTCGGAACCAGACGCTGAGTTCACCTCCAAAGAAGTGGAAACCGAGGTCTAGTGCCAGACCATCCGCAGACTCCTGTTCCTGCCTGGACCGAGGGAGGTGCCAATCTGGGTATCCACATGAGAGTCGGCACCGCACTCCCCCATGGCACCGAGGACGGCGCCCAAGGAAAAGACAGTGCTGAAAACCGCAGCAGAACCAGAGTCGGCTCAGGGCATGGCACCGACAACCCCCAAAGCGTCGTAAATGGCGCTGGGGTCAGGAATGGCACTGACAGCAGAGCCGACAGCCCCTTCAGTGCCGCAAACAGTGCCAAGAGCAAGAATGACACCTTTCATGGCGCCATGCAAGCAGCGTCAAAGATAAACACAGTGCTGTCCCATGGCGCCGAATCCAGAAATAGCAGAAGATGACACCGAAGAACTTCCGCAGGCGCCGTCAGCGCATCGGCACTACTTGAGCGGTTCCGAAACCACAAAACAGTGGCGGGGGGACTGGTGCAGACCCACGGCGACATCAGAGCCATGGTGCCACGAATGGTGCCAAGGCCCAAAAAGCAATTGCCAGACAGTGTCGAGGACGGTGCTAGCCCAGGCTCTCGAGCCAGAGGACATGGCACTCAGGCCCCCGAAAGGCGATTCCCAGAGCAGTGCCTCCCACACCATGGAAGAGGCTTCAGCCACGGCAATGCTACTAGGAGTGGAAGCCCCCTCCTTCGTGGTCCGTATAGAACTGGGAGGTGACCCGGAGAAAAGGCCAAGAGATTGCAGCTTGGCACGATGCGTGCACAGCCGTCCCCTGAAAGTTGGCAGAGCTTATCCAGCTTTCCACACATGCTGTTCTAGGACACAATGATCCACAGAGAAACAGGCAGTGCAAGAATCCATGTTGTGACGGGGACCAGACATGTTAAACAACGATCGCAGCGAATTCGACAATGGAATATCTTGGCTGCATGGGCATTGGCGCATGGAGTAGCCCATTTTCTGTGACTTTGCCCCGAACCAGACATGATCTACAGTAAATAAAAGTATAAGCGGACTCGGCGTAAAATAATAAAAGACCAGTCTTACTGGTCAGCGGCGTGAAGTAGGAGGTGAAATGGAACTGGCAGGTAGGGATTGGCGTCGACAGATGAAATTAGGCCGAAGTGCATAGTTCTTGCTTGAAGAGCTCCTCACGAGGTGCGACCTCTATAGCGGGAGATGAAGAACTGGCGGGAGGGCGGGGTCAACGACATCTAACGGCCAACCCACGGGCACCATGCAGTGCATCGGCCTCGAGGGTGCTGCCGTCGGTGCGTCGACTCCACCTAGCAAAAAAAAAAAAAAACTCCCGTGGGGTCGTGACCTCCGGCCACTACCCCACATGTGATAAATGGTGAAGATTGACACAGATCAGATCCAGGTTCTTGTAGACTGACTCAACATTAACTCCTTCTGACAACTGGTCAATGAGCTTGAGAATCTCGACCGCCTGATCAGCAGATTGTCAAGCCCAGCCGGGGGCACGGTGGACCGAATGCCACACTAACCCCTCAACTATATCTGTCTCAGCTGAAGCCAAGTGCTTAAGCTTTGAGCTGTTGAGGAATGAGAGAGCTTGATCTCTCCTGGCCCTATGACCGATGGCAGTTTCTTATATTTCTTACTGTGGTGGACAGGGCACTCCCTGAAGGAGTGGAGAGCCTGACATATTTCTCCAAACTCCGCTGTGAAGGACGCTCAGATGCTGGTCCCAACCGGGAGCAGCGCTGAGGCTGACAAGGTACCTGCTGTGGCTTTCACACCACCTCTTCCATAGCTGTAAGGCAGGTCATGGACCCCACCACTGCAGAGGTCGCCTTGCGTCCACCCTTAGGCTGCAGTTCTGGGTCTTGGTTGGCTGGCCAGCTGAGGAAAAGACGAGCCTTATGGTCTTCAAGAGAAGATATCAGCATTAGCTGACAAAGGCTGCAACCCGTGACATTGTGTGCCATCCCCAGGCAGTAAAGGCATGACATGTGAGGGTTCATCTGCAACATCTTCTGCTGGCATATAACACACTGCTTGAACCTGAGAGCTGGCTTCACTTACTTGTTTTCCACAATCTGACTGTCTGTCGGGAGAAGTACTGAGTAATACACAGAAATCAACAAGTTGAAGAAAATAATCAAGTTTGCCAATGGTACACTTACTAGGCCCTGCAAAGTGCAGAGCTGCGAAGGAAGAGCCCAAACTCTTCCAGTGGAAAGGAAGATCTGGCGTCATGAGGTGGAGCTGACGGTTATACCACCCGAGTGGTGGGAGGCGCTTTGCTTAAAAACTTTCTGGTTAATCAGCTCTTAAGGAAGAAATGAAAATTACGTACCTACCATAATTCCTGATCTTGGACGAAGTCTCCGCCACTCATTCACACTAATGGTAGTTCACCGGAGGTGCTAGGATCCAGCGGGAGCAAACTTTTTCAGGAGGGTCGGCACCAGAGAAGGAGCAGCGAGGAAGCGCTACTGGGAGCCCCGGCTCATGCGGTAATGACTATCTCGGCATCGACAGCCCAACTGCCCCAGTACCTCCCCCCACCCCCCCCGAAGCGGTGCAACTTAACTAACCTAGAAGGACTAACCTAAAAATCGGACATAAGAGAGTCCGAAAGACCCGTGTAAGAAGGGTCAACAATAAAATCTTCACAGCTCAGCCACTGAGGGAGAGAAGACCATAAACAGAGAAGTGAGCTCAGGGGATGGTGGGTGGTCATGTGAATGAGTGGTGGAGACTTCGTCCAAGATCATCAAGAATTACGGTAGGTACGTAATTACCATATCTTCCTGGACATAAAGTCTCCACCACTTACTCACACTAATGGGAGAGTACCGAACTAATAATCCCCCTGAGACAGGCCACAGGAGATAAAGAGCTTACATAGTTAGGACAGAAGACCGTTAAGAATGATCCTATCAAACGACAGATGTCACCTGGCATGGACATCCAAGGTGTAGTGCTTAACTAAAGTATGCACGAAGCTCCAGGTAGCCGCAGTGCAAATATCTGCAATGAGCACGTTGCGGATCTCTGCCAGTGATGCCGCAACTGCTCAGGCAGAGTGAGCGTACACTCTGCCTTCCAGCTTGACCTGTGCCATAGAATAGCAGTGGCGAAGGCATGCCACCAGCCACGCTGAAATCCATCCGATAGCGATAGGCTGACCCAGCCGGGTCTCGCTGAAGGAAACAAACAATTGTTGAGCCTTGCAAATTTCTTTTGTTCTTTCTAGATAGAACCACAGAGCTCTCTTAACATCCAGCGAATCAGGAGTACGATCCCCTTCATTCTGGAAGTTCATGAAGTAGGTAGGAAGGATTAAAGGTTGGTTTAGATGGAATTCTGAGACAACCTTAGGGAGAAACTAGGATAAGTCCTAAGAACTACTTTGTCCTTGTAAATACAGTGTACTGGGGCGGGGTCTGTGACCAGTGCATGTATTTCAGAAACTCCTACGGGCAGTAATGGCCACCAGGAAGGCCTTTTACAAGTGAGGAACTTCAAGTTGCAAGAAGCTAGAGGCTCGAAAGGCTTACAAGTGAGCATGTCTAGCACAAGGTTAATGTCCCAGGCTGCGACTGGACGTCTGATAGGAGGTCTAGTATGCAGAATACCCCTATGAAATCTCTTAACTACAGGCAGCTGAGCCAGTGACATGGAAAGTATCCGCTCATGATATGCCGAAATCGCACAAAGATGAACTTCGACTGTGGAGTACTGCAGACCTGCATTTGAGAGGTCTAAAAGATACTCTAAGACTTTATTCGGTGGGCAGGAAGAAAAAATTACTCACCTTAGTAATGTTGTTTCTTCTAATGGAGTCTTGCTATATTATGACAGTAGCAGCAGTTTGATCCAGCTCTAGAACTGCTCCGGAGGTGAAATGGTTAAAACCATTCCAAAATAGAATATTGGCCACGAGCTCTAAGAAGCAGCTCTATCTGTGTTATTTCAAACCTGAACTGTCAGATCTTTACGAGCCAAACTCACAAAGGTCTGCGTGAAAGCTGTAACCTACACTAGCCAAATGGCTACCTAAATAATAACAACCATTGCTGGTCCCAACACCCAAGACTCAAGTCAGGGGACCAGAAATACTAACACAATTCTAATCATATGAGAATAAAACATAAGTATAATAAAACACACACACACACACACACACACACACACACACACACACACACACACCACACACCCCCAAAGCCCCAAAAGGGGACAAAAATGCTAACAGGGCATAAAAGGTGCCCACACCAAGTTGCCCGCACCCACCCAAGTAGAGGTTCTGAGAGGGCAGGTTGGGAGGTCATCATATAGCAAGACTCCATTAGAAGAAACAACATTACTAAGGTGAGTAATTTTTTCTTCAAACAACATGAAGTCTTGCTATATTATGACAGTAGCAGAATACACAGCAGTACCTCCATGGAGGAGGGGCAGAACCTACTTAGGGAATAGGTTCTGAAGAACAGCTGTGCCAAACCGAGCATCTCTCCTGGCCTGGACATCCAGGGAGTAATGCTTGGTAAAAGTGTGTACCGTTTTCCAAGTAGCAGCCTGGCAAATCTCTAATATAGGGATGTCTCTGGCAGCAGCTAGAGACGCAGCTGTACCCCTGGTAGAATGAGCCCTCAAACCAGGGGGTGGGGCTCTGCCCAGTTTCTGATAACAAAATTGGATACAAGAGACAATCCACCTGGCAACTGATCTCTTAGTGGCAGGTTTGCCTTTCCCAACTTCACCATAGGTAAGGAAAAGCTGGAGGGATTTGAACCTGTGACCTTTGGTACGCTCTATATAGTAACTAAGAGCTCTCTTAACATCCAGGCTGTGCAACCTCTGGAAGGGAGATAGATTGATTAAGATGGAAATCTGAAACCACCTTAGGCAAAAACTTCCTATTAGTCCTAAGGACTACCTTATCCCTGTGGAAAGAAATAAAGTCAGTTTCTACTGACAAGGCTTGCAACTCACTTATGCGTCTGGCAGAAGTGATAGCCACTAGAAAAACAGTTTTCCAAGTTAGGTACTTAAGCTCTGCAGAAGACAGAGGTTCAAAAGGGGGTTGCATTAACTGGGCAATGCAAAAATTAAGGTCCCAAGCAGGGGCCGGATCCCGAAAGGGTGGATTAGTATGGAGTAATCCCTTAAAAAACTTGGAAAACACAGGATGAGAGGAAAGAGGGGATGACTTTCCTGCTGACACAAAAGCAGATACAGCTGCCAAATAAACTCTCAGGGTAGCTGGTCTGAGACCCAAGGAATTAAGATGTACCATGTAATCTAACACAATGGGCAAATCAGCAGATTCTGGGGAAATATTTTTCCCAGCACACCAAATGGAAAACCTTTTCCATTTAGAACTATAAGTAGCCCTAGTGGAAGGCTTTCTAGAAGCCTTTAGGATCTCAAGAACACCCTGAGAGGTGTAAATCAGCAAACTCTAACTCCTCAAGAGCCAGGCCTTGAGGTTGAGGGATTGAGGTCGGATACCAAACCCTTCCCTGGGCACAAGTCAACAGGTTGTGATTCCTGGGAGGCAAGGGAAGATGGATTGTCAGTGACAGAAGGAGGGGTACCAGGGCTGCCTGGCCAATCCGGGCAATCAGAATCACCCTGCAAGGCTGAGATCTGATTTTGACTAGTACTTTGAATAGGAGAGGGAAGGGGGGAAAAGCATAGAGAAACTTCCCCGCCCAATCCAGAAGAAGGGCATCCAGGGGAACTGAGCCCAGCACTGGAGGCCTGCAACAGAACAGAGGAAGTTTGTGATTGTCTGGGGCTGCAAAAAGATCTATCTGAGGGGTGCCCCATCTGGCAAAGACTATGCCCAGCACTTGAGGATCCAGGGACCATCTGATGGCCCTGGGAAATCCTGCTGAGAGCATCCGCTAGGACATTGTCCTTCCCTGGAAGATGAACTGCTATGAGGGAAGTGTTCAGGAATAGGCCAGAAGACCACAACTTCATTGCCTCGGTGCACAAGGCCGAAGACCGAGTGCCCCGTTTGTTGATGTACCACATTGTTGTGGTGTTGTCTGTTCTGACTTGTATCACCTTGTCGTGGACAGATGCAGAAAATGCTTGAAGAGCTAAAAAGACAGCTCTGAGTTCCAGCAAATTGATGTGGAGCAGAGATTCCTGGGGGGACCACACTCCCTGAGTGGAAAAGTCGCCCATGTGGGCTCCCCAACCCAGAAGGGAAGCATCTGTAGTGAGAGTCAAGTCGTGAGTAGGGGGAATGAAGGGGACCCCCAATCTTAAATTGCTCTGATCCTGCCACCACTGGAGGGCTAGGATCAAGGTTCGAGTCACTGGGACCAACTTGGAAGGGGTCTCTCTCTGAGACCAAAAGGTTCTCAAGTGAAACTGAATGTCTCTCATCTGAAATCTTGCTCCCTGCACAACAGCTGTGGATGCAGCCATGTGTCCCAGGAGCTGCAGAAAGTGTCTTGCTGGTCAGAGACCTGCAGAGTGAAGGAGGAGGCCAGAGCCACTAAATTCCTTACCCTTTCTAAGGAAGAAAGGCTCTGGCTAGCTTGTGTCAATTCTGCCCTATAAAGGTGAGTACCTGGACTGGTTCCAGAACCGACTTTGGTGAATTTGTAGAAAGCCGGGAGGTGAGAAGTTGCTGGGTGACCTGCAGGTGAGATTTTACCTGTTCTGGGGACTGGCCTACAATGAGCCAGTCGTCTAGATAGGGAAAAACAGCAATCCTTTGCCTCCTTAAGTGAGCCACTGCTAGACACTTTGTGAATACCCTTGGGGCAGAGGTAAGGCCGAAGGGCATTGCTCTGAACTGGTAATGACCTGAGGGCAGTTCGAATCTGAGGTACTTTCGATGGGAGCTTCTGATTAGGACATGGAAATAGGCATCCTTGAGGTCCAGGGAGGCTAGCCAGTCCCCTGGCCTTAGGGAGGGTAAAATCATTGCCAGAGGTACCATTTTGAACTTTGGTTTCAAAAGATGCTTGTTCAGATATCTGAGATCTAATATGGGCCGCCATTCTCCTGTCTTTTTTGGGGTAAGGAAGTATCTGGAATACAGACCCCTGCCCTGGTTCAGGGGAGGAACCCTTTCTACTGCTCTGAGAGCTAACAGGGATGAGACCTCTGCTTCCAGAGCAAGGGTCTCTGAAGCACTTGCAGGTAGAAAAAGTCTGCTTCTCAACTTGGGAAACTTTTTAAAGCTGAGAACCAGACCCTGGCCTACTACTTCCAGAACCCACTTGTCTGAAGTTAAAAAAAGCCCAATTCTGGCTGAAGTAAGCCAGCCTGCCCCCTACCGGTACAGGAGAATCGGCCTGGGGTGCCTGCTTAGCAGGAGCTTTAGGCTGGGGGTGGGAGCAGGTCTGCCCACCCTCGTCTGCCTCTGCCTCTGAAGAAGCCCCTCTGAGCATAGGCAGAGAGGCCTGAGTCTGGTAAAAGGCCTGTGAAAGGCCTACCCCTACCCCTGGGGTATGCCTTTGAGGAGGGCTTGCAGCTCCTTAGCCTGGGCACTCTTGTAAGTAGTCCTATTCATCCATCTTTTCATGTAGTTCTCTTCTGCTCTCCAAACAGAGAATTCCCACCACAGGAAAATCCATAGCCTTAGTCTGGGTATCCTGTGACAGACTAGTACACCTGAGCCAGGCCAACCTCGAAAAGCTACAGATGTGGCCATGACCCTGAGAAACATCATTAACATCCACAGCAGCATGAAACTGAACCTTAGAAGCCTCAATGCCATCAGCAGCCACCTGTTCTAGTTCACTAGCCAGCTGGCCTGGGCATGCTTGGCTAATTGCATCACAGTATCCCATCTAGATTTCTGATACCTAGCTACATAAGCCATATAATTTGCTTGCCTGAGTCCCAGAGAGGCTGCCATATACTGTTTTTGCCATGGCATCAATCTTCCTGGAATCCTTGTCAGGAGGATGTGAAGCCAGGGAATATTAACTTTATCACAGGCAGCAGCCTGAACTACCCCAACATGACTGCATTGCTGAGAAAGGAATTCTGTATCAGGACCTGACAATGTGTACCTTCTGTCCATCTTTTTATCTACAAGAGGCACAGAATTAGGAGTTTTTAAAATTTTTATTGTTTGCTTCCTAAAAGACTTATGTAAAGGAATAGACAATCTCTGAGACTCTGGAATATCCATCATTTCTACAAAATCAGGCTCCTCTTGCTCATCCCAGCTTCTTCTAAGGGAAGCTGGAGGGTTTCAGCAACTTTTGTAAAACATGAAATGAGGCGGGACTCAGACAGCATAGGGGAGATTCTAAAGGTCTGTCTGGGGAGATGTCCGGTTCAATGGGCACACCCAGACCTTCCCAGCCACATTCATACTGTTCATAATCATCCTCCTCCTCTGGTTCATAAAATTCTCAATATCATATTCCTGAACCACTGGGACCGGACGAACCGACCTTTTGCCAGATAGTGGCGGTTCGGACGGACCCTGAGACAGTGACTGGACAATTTGTATGGCTTTTGCTATCTCTGCAGCAGTTGGAGAAGGGGTTTGGACTCCAGACCTGCTGATTTTCTTGTTTTCTTTACTGGAATTGGTTCCTCAGAACCAGCTTTTCTTTTGCCTGAGGAAGTCTCGCCCTGGTCAGAGGGCACTCCCTCCGGTTCGGTTGGCACCAAACCGGGCTGGCCATCCGGGTCAGCGGACTTTTGCCTCCTCGTTCCTGAGCCTGCCCAATCTTTTTCCAGGGTGGCTGCAGGAAATTCTTACATATCTGGCAGTCTGACTGGAGGTGGTCAAACCCCAGACAATAAACACATGTGGTGTGTGGGTCAGCCTTGGCAAAGACTTCCCCACAAACATCACAGTGTTGAAACCCAGTGGGCCCGGTTTTTCTTTTGGGTTTCTCAGACATAATGCCAGCCTAACCAGAAAACTTGCCCTTTTAATGGCAGTGCCAGGCAAGACACCCTTATCGGTTCCTAACCGTGTCACGGGTATTGGAAAAAAACGTAATAAATCCATTTTTTTTAGAACCGATAAGAACCGGGAACCGCACTCTAAAATATTAAATTTTAGTTTTAAATGAGTTTTAAACCCAACTGATCGGTTCAAAACCGAACCGATAACTTACAAGTTCCACACAGACAAAACCTTCAATTTACTTACAGTTACCACAGATAGAGCTTGAACCGAACGGTTTTGCGGTTAAAATAAAACTATTCTCGGTTGAATCCAACCGAGAAAACACTTTTTAAACCGAGAAATGAACCGAGCAGTAGGAGAAATCTCCGGAGCAACTGTTCAATGAGGCGGAGTAAAGAATCTGACAGTTCAGGTTTGAAATAACACAGATAGAGCTGCTTCTTAGAGCTCGTGGCCAAAATTCTATTTTGGAATGGTTTTAACCGTTTCACCTCCGGAGCAGTTCTAGAGCTGGATCAAACTGCTGCTACTGTCATAATATAGCAAGACTTCATGTTGTTTGAAAAAGGGTTCCAAGAGGATTTTGCACACCAGATAGGGAAACGCTTCCATTTGGCTGTGTAGGTTTTTCTAGTGGCCGGCTTACGCACAGCCAAAAGAATATCTGAAATTCTACGAGAAACACTGAACCTATTCACCTTTATCTCTTGAGAAGCCAAGCGTGAAGGTGAAGCGACTTCAGGTTGGGATGGACCACAGGACCCTGGCTCAGAAGGTTCGTCTGAAGGGGAAGCGTCTTCGGGGGTTCCGATAGACTGTTGAGTAGCGGGTACCATATCTGCCGAGACCAGAATGGGGCAATAAGAATCATCCTGCCCCCCTGAGAGTCCAGTCTGAGTAGTACCCTATGAATTAGGGGAAGAGAGGGAAAAATGTATAAAAACAGTCTTCTCCACCGCTGCCTGAATGCATCCTGACAAAAAATGCCAGGTCCTGGATTTCTGGAGCAGAAGAGAGGCAGTTTTGCGTTGAGTGGGGATGCAAAATGGTCCAGGTCTGGAGTTCCTCACTCTTTGATGAGTGACTTAACGACGTTTAAGTCGAGAGACTACTCGTGACGATCTGTTTCCGTTCTGATGAGATGGTCTGCCAGCTCATTTTCTACTCCTGGCAAGTAAACCGCCTGAATCAGAGCCCTGTGTTCCAGGCTCCACTCCCACACTCTCATTGCTTCCCTGCATAACAGGTAGGAGTGTGCACCGCCCTGTTTGTTGATGTAGAACATCACTGCACAGTTCTCCTTTTGAAGGAGAATGTTCTTGTGATAGAGTATGTCTTTCAAGGTTTCGGATTGCATAGAGGACGGCTCTCATTTCCAGAACGTTTATGTGAAGCTGGGACTCGTCCTGAGTCCATGTACCCTAGGTGTGGAGATCCTGGCAGTGGGCTCAGCAACCCATCAGTGACACATCTGTGGTAATGGAGATCTGATGATCCAGAGGGGCAAAGGGATATCCTTCCAGAAGATTGTCCTCCTGCGACTATCAGGGGGATCGACCTCTTCAGAGGTTCCGTCACGTTGATGGGAAAGGATTGAGGGTGAGTGGTTGGGGATCACTGAGTACTGAGCATCCACTAAGAGGTTCTCATGTGGAGACAAACTAAGGGTACAGTGAACACTGAGGATGCCATGAGGCCCAGCATCCGCTGCATCGAGATAGCTTGAACCGAGCTGTAGTCTGATGTATCTGGCCATCTGTAAGATATCACTCCTTCTGTCCTCAGGAAGGAAAGCCTTCGCACAGGAGGTGTCTAGAAGAGTTCCTATGAAGAGGAGCTTCTGGGAGGGCTGTATCTGCGACTTGTTGAGATTCAGCAGGACTCCCATGGACGTGAGGAAGTCTGAGGCCGTGTGGCATTGGCCTCCAGAGTCTCTTGCCTGAAGGGACTTGCTAGGAGAAAGTTATCCAGATATGGGAAAGGAAAATTACGTACCTACCGTAATTCTTGATCTTCTTGGACGAGTCTCCACCACTCATTCACACTAGTGGGATTAGCGCCGGAGGCACTAAGACCCATCGGGAGCAAACTTTTTGCTGGAGGGTCGGCGTGAGAGCAGGCGCCCGAGACACGGCGCCGTGAGCAGCGGCTCGAGCGGTAATGACCATCTCGGCGACGACCCTCCAACCGCCTCAGTACCTTTTTTACCAAGGAGGTGCAGCGCAACTAACGTAAAGAGTAAACCCAACATTAAAAAAAACGGACATAAGATAGTCCGTATGACCCGTGTAAGAAGGGTCAGCAAAGAAGTCCTCACGGCCTAAAGATTTGAGGGAGTGAAGACCAATACAGCGGTGAGCTCGGGGGATGGAGGGTGGGCGTGTGAATGAGTGGTGGAGACTCGTCCAAGAAGATCAAGAATTACGGTAGGTACGTAATTTTCCTATCTTCCTGGACATAAGTCTCCACCACTCATTCACACTAGTGGGAGAGTACCAAGCTGATAATCCCCCAAAAGGGCGGCAGGAGAGCCAGAGCTCACGCATCTAAGATAGAAGCCCATTAAGGACAGTTCTGCCGAATGCGGAATGTCGCCTAGCATGAACATCCAGTGCATAGTGTTGAAGGTATGCACTGAGCTCCAGGTGGCGGCGTTGCATATATCTGCAATTGGAACATTCAATTTCCGCTTAGGGATGCTCGACCGCCCTAGTAGAGTGCGAGCACTCTACCTTCCAATTTAACTTGAGCCATGGAATAGCAATGACGAAGGCATGCCACTAACCATGAAGAGATGCATCTAATAGCGACAGGTTGACCCAGCAGGTGTCGCTGAAAGAAAACGAACAGTTGCTGAGTCTTGCGAACATCCTTGGTTCTATCTAAATAGAACACAAGCTCTCTTAACATCCAAGGAATGAAGAGCTCGTTCCCTTCATTTTTGGAAATTAGCGAATAAGCGGGAAGTACCAGAGGTTGGTTTAGATGGAATTCTGACACAACCTTGGGAAGAAATTTAGATGAGTAGGAGAACTACCTTGTCTTTATGGAATACAGTATACGGAGGGTCCGTAACCAGGGCATGTATCTCAGAGACCCTGGGCTGAGGTAATAGCCACCAGGAAGGCAGTCTTCCAGGTAGAAATTTTAGCTCACAGGTAGCTAAGGGTTCGAAGGCTTCCAGTGAGCATGTCCAGCACCAGGTTAATGTCCCAGGCTGCAACTGGGCGCTTAACAGGGGTCTGGTATGGAGAATCCCCTTAAGAAATCTCTTCACCATAGGTAACTGAGCCAGAGTTAAGGAAGAAACCGGCTCATGGAACACTGAGATGGCACTAAGGTGAACTTTAACTGTGGAGTACTGAAGACCTAAGTTTGACAGGTCCAAAAGATACTCCAGAACCTTGCCAGGAGGGACAGGAAAAGGGATTCCAAGAGGTTTTGCACCAGAGAGAAAACGCTTCCATTTGGAAGCGTGACGTTTTCTGGTGGCTGGCTTCGAGCAGCCAGAAGGATGTCTGAGACTCTGAGAGGCGTTGAACCGATTCACTTCTATCTCTTCAGGAGCCAAGCATGAAGGTGAAGTGATTTCAGGTTGGGATGGACCAACGAACCCTGAGTCAAAAGACTGATTTGTAAAGGAAGTGGTCTCGGAGAGGCTGCCAACATACTGTTGAGTAGAGGAAACCATAGTTGCCGAGGCCAGGAAGAAGCAATGAGAATCATCTTGGTCCCCTGAGACTCGAACGTGGGAGTACTCTCTGGATTAGAGGAGCGGTGGAAAGGCGTAAAAGCGCTTTGTCCACAGCCTGAACGCATCCTGACAGAAAATGCCAGGCCCTGGATTTCTGGAGAAGAGAGCAGTTTTGCGTTGAGTGGGGATGCAAAAGGTCCAGGTCTGGAGTCCCCACTCTTTGAACAGGGACCGAGCTACGGCTGGATGGGAGACCACTCGTGAGGTCTGCCTCCGTTCTGCTGAGGTGATCTGCTGGGTGGTTTTGTATACCTGGCAGATAAACCGCTGAATCAGAGACTTGTGCTCCAAGCACCACTCCCACACCCTCATTGCTTCCTGCAAAGGGATAAGAATGAACACCGCCTTGCTTGTTGATGTAATACATCACTGCTTTGTTTCCGTTTGAAGCAGAATGTTCTTGTGACAAAGGACATCCTTCAGACTCGGATTGCATAGAGACCGCTCTCATCTCCAGGACATTTATGTGGAGATGAGCTTCGAACTGAGTCCATACACCTTGAGTGTGGAGGGAGAGACAGTGAGCTCCCCATCCCATTAGCGATGCGTCTGTGGTGATGGAGATCTGATGATCCGGGGGAGCAAAGGGGAATCCTTCCAGGAGATTGCTCTCCTGAGACCACCTGGTGAGAGACCTTCGAAGGGGCTCCGTCACCTTGATGGGATAAGACTGGGGGTGAGAGGTCGGGGACCACTGAGTGGAGAGCATCCATTGGATTGGTTCTCATGTGCAGTCGGGCCAGAGGGACAGTGAAGACCGAGGCGCCATGAGGACCAACATGCGTTGCATCGAGAAGTTAACCGATTGGTTCTCCCTGATGTAACGGGCCATTCGAAGGATGTCGAGTCTTCTGTCCTCTGGAAGGAAGCCTCGCTGAAGAGGTGTCTAGAAGCATCCCTATGAAGGAGCCTCTGGGAGGGTTGCAGTTGAGATTTTTCAAATTCAGCAGAACTCCCATGGACGTGAGAAGACGAAAGTCGTTGCACGGCTTCCAAAGTCCCTTGCGGAAGGGCTTGCTAGAAACCAATCGTCCAGGTAGGGAAACACCGGTCGACTTTCCTGAGATGCGGCGAGAACTGCACAACACTTTGTAAAACTTCAGCGGCGAGGATAGCCAAAGGGCAGGACTCTGAACTGATAATGCTGACCCAAGCTACAAACCTGAGGAACTTGCGGTGGGTCGGTGGACGAGGATATGCTGGTAAGCATCCTGCATATCCAGAAGGCCAGCCAGTCGTGCTGATGCAGCAAGGGTAACAGGGTACCTAGAAATCATCTTGAATTTCTCCTGGGAGGAATTTGTTTAACTTTCTGAGGTCTAGAATGGGGCACATCCCCCAGATTTCTTTGGAACCAGAAAGTAATGGGAGTAGAACCCTGTGTTTCTGAGATGCGGGGCACCAGTTCTATTGCCCTGTTCAGAGAGGCCCTGGATCTCCGGTGAGGAGGTCTGACTGAGAGGCCGACAACCTGGGTTGTAGTCTGGGAGGACAATTCGGGGGGGTTTCCAAGAAATTGAGAGAATAACCCTCGCGAATTATCCGAAGGACCCATTTGTCCGAAGTTATGGACTTCCACTGGTTGTAGAAGTACATCAGACGACCTCCCACCGGAGGAGAAAGTTCCACCTCGAGCAGAGTGGATGGAACTTGGGCCAACGACTCATAAGGTAGCGCTGGGAGCTTTAGGCCCCTGCGCTTTCTGCTGCGTCTTCTTTTGAGGTTGGGCAGGTTGGCTTTTATGGAGGCTTCCTGCCTCTGCCTCGAAGGACTGGCGACTATGAAACTGACGTCTGTTCACATGCCCCGAGAGGGGCAGGCGGAGGTCTGGCCAACTAATGGCCGATCTGAGTCTTCTGAGTGGCCTCTAAGGCTTGCTCCACCTGAGGCCAAAAGAAGGAGCCATCGAAGGCAGCGCCATCACCTGCTGCTGAGCATCATCCGTGAAGCCAGAAGTGCGCAGCCAGGAATGGCGCGAGTACAAATCAGCGGCTGTTGAGCGAGAAGCAGTGTTAAGGCGTCCATGGCGGCTTTGACCTGTTGGTTATTGGACTCAATACCTCTAATAACGGTCAGGAAGAAGCTCTGACTTGGAATCCGAATCTGGAAGAGCTTCAACCATTCTTTTCATAGAGTGCCACAGGATATACTCATACTGAGAAAATAGCCTTGATAACTGGCAACACGCATACTTAGAGTGGAGGCAGCAAAGACTCTCTACCTAATGTATCAATCTTCGAGACTCTTTGTTAATAGGTCGAGCTGTAGTAGTTGAGGAAGAACGACCTTGTCATTCTCTGCCAGGACTACAATAGGATCCATAAGGCTTGGGATGCCAAATGGGACGATCCTTGGGAGCTGAATACTTCTTATCAATGGATTTAGCCACTGAGGAATAAGAGCAGGATTATTCCATACCATTTGAGACAGCGTCTCGAAGGAAAGCTGGATCGGAGGAGTCAAATCCGTAGGGATCTCCGAGCTATGAAGATACTGAGTCTTAATATCTTCCCAGGATCGATGTCTGTAGTCTGGAGAGAAGAGTGGATCCCAGGTTCTTCAACAGAGACTTAAAGGACAGGTCCTCGACCACAGGCTCTGTAGCAAAGAAAGATCCTGTTTCCTCCACTTCATCACCCAACCGAAGGTCTGGGTCCAGGCTCAACATCATCTCCTGATGGTCCAGAAAGGACTGTTTGGACAGGAAAGGAGTGAAAATTAGGAGGAGGAAATAGCAGAAAAACAAGGAGAGTCCCCAAGGGCTGCAGGCGCGGGAGGCAGCTCAAGCAGGCTGAAAGCGGCACCGAGGCGCCTGGCGCCCGAAGAGAACTTCTGACCCCTGGCGCCCAGCCCGGCGCCTGAATGACAACAGCGCCGCCAGTAACGCACCCGCGCCGCAGGCCACGATTAGCGCCCGCCTTATCAAACACCACCGGCGGCGCCCCGGAGACCCACTCGCGCGCGGAGGCGCCCACAAGACAGTGGCACCAAAAGCGGTGCCGACAAGCCAACAGACCCTGCGGAAGGCGCGGAAGAGCCCCAGGAACCTGGAAAGCTAGAGAAGGAAAAAAAACAGGAGATAAGGGCATCGGTGAGGCCCCCTGCGCCGCAGCCATGTGAGGGGGGGGAACACCTAAGCACGGAGTCGCTGGCACCGAAGAAGACGCCACGCGACTAGGAAGGTCCAACCACCCTACCTGATCGCCGGAGGGGCCCGAGGGCTCCGAGGCAACCGAGCCAGGCAGAAGAACCAACCTCCGAGCCCATTGCTCCATAAGAGCGGCCCACTGATGAAACTGCTCATCTGGAGTCCTACCTATAGGCGGGGAAGGGCTCCGATGTCGAGGACGACGATTACCAGAAGTTGGCGACTCGAGAAGGAGACCGACAACTAACAGCGATAACCCGGCGTCGGCGCGAGACATACCAGAGAGGCGACCTCGGTGATGCCTTCTCTTTTTGACCTGTGGGCGAAGAAGAGCTCGAGGCGAGCGGTGCGAGAATCGACCGTTTATTTTATGCGGCGGGGGACCGCCCATCCCCAGACATCGGACTGACCGTTGCCGGAACCCGCTGAGGAGAAGGAGGCTGACGGACCAGCCCGGCTGACTGAACAGCTTTCATCAGAAAGTCTCCTACCGCACCTGACCTGCTCATGGTCGCTCCGTCCAATGAGGCCGAGACTTCTTCAACTAAAATTGAAATATTAGAAAAATTTAGCTAAAATAGAATAAAATTAGCGATACTACTTATCGTGATAAGTTACAAAAACAAAACTGAAAACTATGCGCTAGTTTGAAGTTTGACTCTCCGACAAACTGGTGACGTCGTCACGAAGCGCCTTTCGGCGGGCGGGGAAAAGGAACTGAGGCGGTTGGAGGGTCGTCGCTGAGATGGTCATTACCGCTCGAAAGCGCTGACGCCGTGTCTCACGGCGCCGTCTCTCGCGCCGACCCTCCAGCAAAAAGTTTGCTCCCGATGGGTCTTAGTGCCTCCGGCGCTAATCCCACTAGTGTGAATGAGTGGTGGAGACTTATGTCCAGGAAGATCACTTGTATTCTGATTTTTCTGAGGTGCGCCACGAGAACTGCACAACACTCTGTAAAAACTCGAGGCGCCAATGATAGCCCAAAGGGCAGGACTCTGAACCGATAGTGTTGACCCAATGCCACAAACCTTAGGTATTTGTGGTGCTTTGGGTGTATGAGAATGTGTTGGTTGGCATCCTGCATGTCCAGGGAGGCTAGTCAATCATGTCGATGAAGCAAAGGTAGCAGGGTACCTAGTGATATCACCTTGAACTTCTCCTTGTGAAGGAACTTGTTTAACTTTCTGAGATCCAGAATGGGGCACATGCCGCCCGTTTTCTTCAGCACCAGAAAGTAATGGGAATAGAAACCTGTATTTCATTGATCCAGCGGGACTATTTTTACTGCCCTGTTGTTCAGACGGCCTTGTATCTCGGAAGCAAGAAGGTCTGACTGTACTGCCGACAGCCTGGGCTGTCGTTTGGGAGGATGATCCGGAGGGGTTTCTGAAACATTGAGCAAGTACCCCTCACAGATTATCCAGAGGACCCATTTGTCTGATGTTATAGATTTCTACTGGTTGTAGAACTGAGTCAGATGTCCTCCCACCGCTGAGGAGGAGTCCCCCTCGGACAGCTGAGGTGAGACCTGGGCCAGAAACTCAGAAGGTGGCACTGGGTGCTTTGGGCCCTTGTGCCTTCTGCTGCACTTTCTTTTGTGGCTGAGAGTTGTGGTTTTTGTTAAAACCTCCTCTGCCCCGAAAGGACTGACTGTTGTGAAACTGATGCTTGTTCGCACCCCCTCAGGAGGGGGTGAGTGCAGGTCTAGCCATCTTAATGGCAGACCCAGTCTTCTGCATGGCCTCCAGTACTTGCTCCACCCAAGGCCAGAACAGATACATACCGTCGAAAGGTAAGGGAATGACCTGCTGCTGGGCGACATTCGTGAATCCCGAAGTACGCAGCCAAGAGTGGCAGCGGGTGCAGATGCCAGCCGCTGCCGCCCAGGAGGCAGTATCGAAGACGTCCATTGCAGCTTTAACTGGTTGGTTATTGAACTCGATACCTCCAGTTATGATTTGAAGTAGCTCTGAGTCAACTTCCGATTCGGGCAGAGCTTCTACTATTACTTTGAGCAAATGCCAAAGGACATACTCATACTGAGAAAAATCGCCCTGGTAGCTGGCAATGCGCATACCCAGGGTTGAGGTAGCAAAGACTCTCTTACCTAAGGTGTCTATCTTACAAGATTCTTTGTTCATAGGCTGGGCTGTAGATCCTTGAGGAAGGATAGCCTTATTCTCTGCCAAGACTACAATGGCATCAGCAAAGGCTTGAGAGGCCAAAATGGGGCGATCTTTGGGAGGGGCATAATTCCTATCTATGGACTTGGCCACAGAAAGAATGAGAGCCGGATTCTTCCACACCATCTGTGAAAGGGTCTCGAAAGAGGGCTGTACCGGAGGGGTTAAATCCATAGAGATCTCTGGGACATGAAGATGCTGGAGTTGCAAAAGCCTCCCAGGATCAATTTCTGTAGTCTGGAGAGAGAGTGCAGAATTTAAATTTTTGAGCAGAGACTTAAAGGAAAGGTCTTCAACCACAGGCTCTGCCGAAGGATTGATTCCTGCTCCCAGAGCAGTGTCATCAACATCATCACCAAGGCCAAGATCTGGATCACGCTCAAAATCATCTCCTGACAGTCCAGGGGGACTGTATGGACAGGAAAGGAGTGAAAATCAGGAGGAAGAAAAGAAGAAATCACTGGAGTCGAAAGCCCCTGAAGACCGGACGGTGCTGCACCAATGTCCGGTGCCGAAGAAAATGACTTCGAAAACAAGGAAGGAGGCGCAAGAAACGGCGCCGACAGAGCCCGCGGCACTTGGGACAGCACTGACTGAGCACACAGCGCCGTGTCGACAGGGCCCACAATGCCACGGACAGTGCTGACAGAGCTTGCGATGCTACGGACGGCGCCGAGAGGGTCACAGGGGTCTGAAAACTGTGATTTGAAGTAAAAGAGGGAAAAATGGCTGGAGATAGAGGCATGGGTGTGGACCCCTGCACTGCAGCCATGTAAGGGAGATAAACACCAGAGTGCAGAGTCGATGGCACCGAAGAAGGCGCCGCACGACTAGGAAGGCCCAACCGCCCTACCCGACCCTCCGAAACCGAATGGCCCAAAGGCCCTGGTGTCAGACTGACTGGCTGAGCCAACTGGACCAACCTCCGAGCCCACTGTTGCATAACAGCAGCCCACTGGTGAAACTGCTCATCAGAAGCTCCTCCAATAGGCGAGGAGGAGCTCTGGTGTCGAGGAGGTCGGCCAACAGAAATCGGCGACTCCGACAGAGGTGGAGACCGGAGCCTGGCCCTAATAACTGACCGTCTACACGCAGACATACCAGAGGGCGACCTTAAGTGATGCCATTTCTTCTTTGACCTATGTGTCGAAGAAGAACTCTAGGCCGAACGGTGCTGAGAATGGGACAGTTTCCTTTTATGCTTTTGGGAGGACCGTTCATCGCCCTGAGCATTGGCCATCCATTGTCAGATCCACCCTCCGGGGAGGGTGGCGGACCGGACCCGGCCCGGCTGACTGAACAGCTTTCATATGAAGTCTCCCTACCGTCACCTGACCCACTCATGGTCGACTCCGTCAATGGAGGGCTGAAGACTTCTGTTGTACAATTGTAGAATAATAAATATAATCGGTACTGATTGGAAATAAAAACGAAACTATTGCTGCTAGTGAAGTTTAACTCACGGTGAGCAAGCAACGTCGTCACTGAAGCGCACTCGACGGCAGGAAAAAAGGAACTGAGGCAGTTGAAGGGTTAACGCAGAGATAGTCATTACCGACAAGCCGGAGCTCGTGGTGTCACTTCCTCGTGGCTCCATCTCAGGCACTGGCCCTCCTGAAAAAGTTTGCTCCCGCTGAGACCTAGTGCCTCCGGTGAACTCTCATTAGTGTGAATGAGTGGTGGAGACTTTATGTTCAGGAAGATCTGCCAGTGTGTGGATAAGTAAACCATATCCACACCCTTAGAACCTTGATTTCTTTAGTTTGTTTCGTCTAAATGAACATGATCCTTACCAGGCATCTACAAATGATCCCCCTTCACCGCTGACCGGAGATTCTATAAGCATCTCGAAGAGCCAATGAAGTTTTCGAGGGTCTCTGCTTTCCTATACATATGTATAAAAAAAAAAAAATCAGTTTGTTCCTAAGAAAGAAAATAATATTTTTGGAACAATATACAGTGGTTTGCCATCCTTAACTTCCCTCTTACTGCAGTACCTCTTTAGCTTAAGCATTACCTTTTTGCACTGAGGAAAGGAGCTGCAGATTTTCTAATTATCTGTGACAGGAGTAGTAATGAGGTGTGAATATTGTTTTGCAGTACACTAATGTGGTACCACCAGTTCTGAGGTTAACAGGGAAGTTTAGAATGGCTACACCACTGTAAAAATAATCAAAAATCATGCAATACAAATACATGGATAAGATGTGTGGACTAAACTGTCTTTCTTGCAGAAATCTTCATTTACTTCCGGGTCCTCAAGTGATGCTCAAGCAGTACAGCAGAAAAGCTAACCTGCCTCCTCCTGCAAGCAAATGAAAATTACGTACCTACTGTGATTCTTGATCTTCCTCTGTATCTTCATCATTCATCACTGTTGGGTGACTGGATGGAGACAGGCACTCTGTGGGAGATTTATTTATGTTTTTGGAGGGAGGAGCCGGCGCTGCCCAAGAGGCCGACACATTACATGGCGCTCATGGATTGGCCAGTAAAAGCCATTGGATCCTCCTCCACCTCAGTTCTGCATGCTGGAGAGACAGAAGGAAAGACTGCATAGAGAAAAATAAGGGCAGGGCAAGAGAGCCCAAGAGACAGTAAAAGGAAAAGGAGCAACTGGAAAAGAGTAAGCTGGTGAGAGGACAGAGAAGGAGAGGGACCGGTTGGTTCTGGGCCAAAAATACCCCAGTCCCTGGACGATCACAGGTAGGGAGGGAGAAGAGAGACAGGGATAGAAAAAAAAGAGAGAGGTTTGAGGGAGAGTGGGACGGGGGCCCCAAGACCCATCAAGACAACGGCTGATCAGAGATCACTAAGAGATGATTCAAGGGAGGCTCTGAAGATTCGGATAGTCCCGATGGGTAAAGCTCTCCCTAGCCCTGATCCCAACTCCCAAGGGGAAATCCCGCTCTGTTCTCCCCTCCCATCCCTGCAGTTACCGCAAGCAGAAAAATGAAAATTACGTACCTACCGTAATTCTTGATCTTCTTGGACGGAGTCTCCACCAGTCATTCACACTAATGGGGAGTACACCGGAGGTGCTAGGACCCAGCGGAAGCAAACTTTCGGGAGGGTGGGCACCTGAGATGGAGCCGTGAGAAAGCGGCACCGCAAGCTCAGCGCGTGCGGTAACGACCATCTCAGCATCGACCCTCCAACCGCCTCAGTACCCCCCCCCAGAGGTGCAGTGTAACTAAACTAGAAGGACTAACCTAAAAATCAGACATAAGATAGTCCGAATCACCCGTGTAAGAAGGATCAACAATAAAGTCTTCACAGCTCAGCCACTGAGGGAGTGCAGACCATAAACGGAGAAGTGAGCTCAGGGGATGGTGGGTGGGCATGTGAATGAGTGGTGGAGACTCCGTCCAAGAAGATCACGAATTAAGGTAGGTACATAATTTCCATATCTTCCTGGACATAAAGTCTCCACCACTCATTCACACTAATGGAAGGGTACTGAGCTAAAATAATCCCCGAGACAGGGGGCAGGAGATAAAGAGCTCACATGCTTAGGACAGAAGTCCATTAAGAATGGTCCTGCCAAATGACATGTCGTCTGGCATGGAAATCCAAGGCGTAGTGCTTAACTAAAGTATGCACGGAGCTCCAGGTAGTCACATTGCAAATATCTGCAATGGGCACGTTACGGATTTCCGCCAGAGATGCCTCGACTGCTCTGGTGGAGTGAGCATACACTCGGCCTTCCAGCTTGACCTGTGCCATAGAATGGCAGTGGCAAAGGCATGCCACCAGCCACACTGAAATGCATCTGATAGCAACAGGTTGACCCAGCTGGACCTCGCTGAAGGAAACACACAGTTGTTGAGCTTTGCAAATTTCTTTCATTCCATCTAGACAGAAACACAACACTCTCTTAACATCCAGTGAATGAATGGCACACTCTCCTTCATTCTGGAAGTTCGCAAAGTAGGTAGGAAGGACTAAAGTATGGTTTAGATGGAATTCGGAGACCACCTTAGGGAGAAACTTAGGATGAATCCAAAGAACTACTTTGTCCTTGCGAAATACAGTGTGGGGGGCGGTCTGTGACCAGTGCATGTATTTCAGAAACTCTACAGGCTGAAGTAATGGCCACCAGGAAGGCCATTTTCCAAGTGAGGAACTTCAACTTGCAAGTGGCTAAAGGGCGCAAAAGGTTTACAAGTGAGCATGTCTAGCACAAGGTTAATGTCCAAAGGCTGCAACTGGACATCTAATAAGAGGTCTAGTATGCAGAATACCCCCTAAGAAACCTCTTAACCATGGGCAACTGAGCCAGCAACATGGAAAGTACCGGCTCATGTTATGCTGAAATGACACAAAGATGAACTTTGACTGTGGAGTACTACAGACCTGTGTTTGAGAGGTCTAAGAGATACTCTAAGACTTTATTCAGTGGGCAGCAAAAAGGATTCCAAGAGGATTTTGCACACCAGATAAAGAAACGCTTCCATTTAGCTGTGTAGGTTTTTCTAGTGGCCGGCTTATGCGCAGCCAAAAGAATATCTGAAACTATAAGAAACATTGAACCTATTCACCTCTATCTCTTCAGGAGCTGAAGGTGAAGCGATCTCAGGTTGGGATGGACCACGGAACCCTGGGTCAGAAGGTTCTGTCTGAAGGGAAGAGTTTTCGGTGGTGGGTGGGTGGGGATTCTCATAGTCATTTGAGTAGCAGGAAATGAAAATTACGTACTACCGTAATTCTGATCTTTCTGTGCATCTTCACCATTCATCACATATGGGTACTGGCCAGAGATCAGGACCACGCGGGAGCTTTTTTTTTTTTTTTTAAAAGGGTAGGCGGAGCCGACACAGCATCAGCGCCGCCCTCGAGGCCGACGTACTATGTGGCGCCGAGGGTTAGCTCCGACTCTGCCTGCCTACCAGTTCTGAGTCGCTGGAGAGGTAAGAGGAAGGGATGGAGGGTGGGACAAGAGAGTCAAGGGACAGAAAAGGAAAGGAAAAACTGAACTAAAAGGAGAAATAACGACTGAGAGGACAGCAAAGAAGAGATGAGACTAAGGGGATTGGGTAGGGGCCCCAATCTCTGGAAGCGGAAGAAGGGAGGGTAGGGAGGGGAGAAAATTTAGGAGAGAGTGAGAGGTAACAAGGTATCCGAGACCCTTGTCCGTCACCAGATTGTATAGGAACGGCAAGGAGTAGCAAAGTTCTCTGCCAGAATTCAAGGCACAGAATAACTGGCAAATACCCCAGAAGCAGAGTCGGCTATTCTGGAAGAAGGACAGGGTACAGGGATTTAATACTCTCTCAGGAAAGATGTTTGGTGAAAAAAGGATTTTTTTTTTTTTTTAAAACAGTTGGATGGAAACCAGAAGGAGAACAGGAGGAGGGCTACCACCAACTCCCACCCAACGGGGTGGAGACATGTAGTAGAGAAGGAGTGCCGCTCGAGCTGAACCCTTTGAAGGAGAATACCCCTCTGTGTGTCCCTACTGCCGCTCCAAAGAGGGAGGGCCAGAGGGAGGGGGCCAGAGACTGAGGCCCCAGGGGATGGTGGGTGGGGTTGTGATCAATGGTGAAGATACACAGAAAGATCAGAATTCGGTAGATCACGTAATTTCATATCTTATCTGTGTCAGTCTTCACCATTCATCACATATGGGTGAGTACCAAGCCCCCCCCCCCGAAGGGTTGTTTCTTACACCCTAAGGGACAGAGTCCCTTAGCCCTCAGTGGGTGACACACTGGGGAACCTTCTGGGCCTGGGGGGCCGAGGTGGGAAGGCGGTGAGGTCCCCGGAGGAAAGATTGCCCCGACAAGTGCCGTCCTCACTGTCCGGGAGAAAAGTAGGTTCCCTGGTGGGCGGAGCAAATCACCCTATGCCGGGCCAAGGGTGACAACTGGGAAAGACACAGCCACGCCGATCTCCTGGTGCAGATCTCTGTCCCTACGACCCTGGTAGCTACCTCGTTGGCGTCGTAAGATGCCCTTGCTTGGTGTCTTGCTAGCTCCAGGCCACGTGCAGAGAGTGCGATGGCTTGTCTGGTTTGCTCCAAGTCAGGCAAAGAAGCTAGGACCTGACCTAGCGTGGACCACAAGAACCTGTTGTAGGCTGCATAGTGGGCCTGGTGAGCGGAAATAGAAAGGAGCAACCGTGCCGAGTAGAAGGTCCTCCTCCCCCAAAAATCAAAATCCGAGGAGTCTTGATCTGGGGGCCGGTCACGGTGGAGGGCGCGAAGCCCATCCGGGGTGTCCAGATGCGTCAAGCCGGACTGCGGATGAGGCATAGAACCTGGAGACTCCGGGGGAGCGCAATACCTCTGGCTGAGGTCCCTAGGGGCAGGAACTCCGGAGAAGGGCCTCTGCCAGAAACGCAAGGACGCCTCCTTCTGCTAACAGAAGAGGGAGAAAGGTGCAAGTCCTCCAACATCCTCACAAGGAAGCCCTGATACTCAGAGAGATCAGCAGCCGGAGAGATGTGGACAGAGGGTTCCTCTCCCCCAGAAGAGGGGGATGAGGAGCTGGAGGTCACCATACGTTCCGAGGGTGGCTACACGGGGGGAGGTTGAAAAACCTGGCTGTCCATAGCCCTAACGTAGGCAAGGAACCGGGCAGCCACCGCTCTGAACTGCTCCCAGGTGAGAGGACCGCTAGGACCAAGAATGCCTGGGAGCGCTGGAGAATGTGGCAGAGGGATATGGGCAGAGCCGAGCAAAGAAGTCGGCTGACCTCCGCCAGGGCTAAGGAGTGGACCATGAGCACCCGAGGAGGGTGCTCCGGAAGACTCCACAGCCGACAGCTGTACAACCACGTTGGTACTGCCTTGGCTGCGCCCAGAAGAATCCCCCCAGTGAGGCGACCGGGGCTGTAAAAGTCCAGAAGGACGGTCCCCTGCCTCAAAAGAATGGGACTCCCTCAAGGAACCAGAAGGGGAAGGGTGGAAATCCACACTTCGGCTTCGCCCAGGGCCCGGGTGGACCCCAGAGAAAGGCCGACACGACCCCACACCCCTCGACCCCTCAGAGTCCGAGAGAGTCCTCCTCCTCGAGAGGGCCAGCCTAGGTAGCTGGCATCTTTGGGCTGTCCCCGAAGGGGAAACCCAGGGAACAGCACCCTCCCCTCTTGCAGGCTTCTCGATGGGCCCCAAAGTTGGGCGATCAAGACACACCACTGGAGGGGGTACCACCACCGAGGGGTTGCTGAAACCCCCAAGGGCCGGTTGCAGAGCAATGGTGGCACGCACCACTGACCCTAGCCTCGGGGGCCACCTGACTGTCCTCAGTAGGGGGCGTGCCGACTCACTGGGACGCAGACTGAGTGGGGAGCGCCCGCCTCTGCAGACAACCCCAAAGGGTGTGACTGCCCATCTGACTCCGAGCCCGACTCCGACTCTGAAGAGGTAGAGTCCGAGGGTCTGAGCCAAACAGTAGGAGGGCGGGCGAAACCAACTTTGCCAGAGGGCCCGGCAGCCAGAGCTGTGTCCGAGATGGCACCCGTGCCCTCCGCAACCCCGCGGGCGGGGCTCACAGAAGGCGCCAGGGCAGCTCGGGCCAAAGGTCCAGAGCCAGGGCCAGACGCGGCGCCGTCAACTCCACTAGCACCGGGGGCGGTACCAGGGACAGAGACGGCGCCGACAGCAGCCCTAGCAGCAACCTCGGAGCCGATGATGACATCGCCAGGCGCCGTGAGCGGCACTGTGGACGGAAGCAGCGCCGACGACGGCCCCGAAGGTGGACTCGGTGCCAAACACGGCATCGATCGGTCCCTCGGTGCCACGAGTGGCACCGAAGCGGATGGCACCGAGGACGTACCGACAGCTGGAAGCACAGGCCCTACGGCGCCCGAAGCCGCGCAGGCACGGCTGCGGCTCAACCTCAGCGCCGAGATGGCGCAAAGCGAGACATGGTGAAAGACACGGATCCTGTCCCATGGCGCCGTGAGCAGCGTCAGCGCCGTAAAGTGGTGTCGACAGGGCCGCCGGCGCCAAGCGGCAATCCGGCGCCGGCAGCGGCACCGACAGACCCTAGCGCCTGGCGGCACCGAAGGCTCCGGCGGCACCGACCGGCGTCGAGGACAGCGCCCGACCTGGGCCTTCCGGCAGCGGGAGGCGACACCGGGAGCCTTCACCTCGAAAGGCGGTGCTGTGGCGGCGCCTCCGCCCGCTCCGGGAGGAAGCGGGGCCAGGCTTTCTGCGCCGTGGGAGGAGCCTCGGCAATGGCCAGGGTACAAGTAGCCAAGGTTCCCTCCTCCTCAGTCCGTATAGAACCGGGGACGGGACCCGGAGGAAGGGGCAGGCGCGGCTTGGCCCTACAGTGTGAACCCCTACCCAGAAAGTCGGTGAGCTCGCCCCACTTTCCACGGCGCTGCTCGAGGGCCAGCGGCAGTCCATGAGAAGCAGGCGTCGCACAAATCCAGTGATGAAAGCGGGCCAAGACACCGAGACACCGGTTGTGCTGGTCTGTGACGGAATATTTTCGGCCACACGGGCACCGACGCATGGGGGGCCGACCCGTCTTAGAAGACTTTCTGCCCTCCGACCGAGACATGACCTACGGAGAAAAAAAACACCACAAAACAGACTCGACGTCGCACAATTTGAAATAAAGGAAAGATCTTACCGGCGACGTCGAGTGGAGGCAGAACCCAGAACCGGTAGACAACTGACGGACTGACATCGATTTTTTCGAGCAGGCTGAAAGGCCTAAATTACAGAGAAAGCTTCCCGAGGCGACCTCGGCGGCGGCATCTGAAGAACTGGTAGGCAGGCAGAGTCGACACAGCCTAACAGCCAACCCTCGGAAGCCAACGCAGTACGCCGGGCCTCGAGCGCGCTTCAATGCTGTGTCTGTTCACCACCCTTTTAAAAAAAAAAAGCTCCCGCGGGGTCCTGATCTCCGGCCAGTACCCATATGTGATGAATGGTGAAGATTGACACAGATAAGATCCATATTTGCCGAGGGCAGAAGGGGGCGATGAGAATCACTCTGCCCCACTGAGACTCCAATTTGAGAAGTACCCTCTGAATTAGGGGAAAAGGTGGAAAAACATATAGAAAGCGTTTTGTCCACCACAGCCTGAGCACATCCTGACAAAAAATGCCAGGTGCTGGATTTGTGGAGCAGAAGAGAGGCAGTTTCACGTTGAGTGGGGATGCAAAAAGGTCCAGGTCTGGAGTTCCCCACTTTTTGAAGAGTGACTGAATGACGGTTAAGTCGAGAGACCACTCGTGAGGATCCACCTCCGTTCTCCTGAGACGATCTGCCAGCTCGTTTTGTACTTCCGGCAGGTAAACCACCTGAATCACAGCTTTGTGCTCCAGGCACCATTCCCACACTCTCAAATTTCCCTGCATAATCGGTAAATCTCTGTTTGTTGATGTAGTACATCACTGCCTTATTGTCCGTTTGAAGGAGAATGTTCTTGTGACAGAGTATGTCCTCCAAAGCACGGACTGCATAGAGGATGGCTCTCATTTCCAGGACGTTTACGTGAATTGAGACTTGTCTTGAGTCCATGTACCCTGGGTGAGGAGATCCTGGCAATGAGCTCCCAAACCCATCAGTGACACGTCTGTGGTAATGGAGATCTGATGATCCAGAGGGGCGAAGGGATATCCTTCCAGAAGGTTGTACTCCTGAGACCACCAGGTGAGCAACCTCTTCAGAGGCTCCGTCACCTTGATGAGAAAAGACTGAGGGTGAATGGTTGGGGACCACTGAGCACTGAACATCCACTGAGAGGTTCTCATATGAAGACAAGCCAAGGGTACAGTGAACACTGAGAATGCTATGAGGCCCAGCATCCGCTGCATCGAGATAGCTGAAACTGAGCTGTGTTCTCTGATGCATCGGGTCATCTGTAAGATTTTGCTCCTTCTGTCCTTAGGAAGAAAAGCTTTCGCACAGGAGGTGTGCAGAAGAGTTCCTATGAAGACGAACCTCTGGGAGGGCTGCAACTGTGACTTGCTGAGGTTCAGCAGGACTCCCATGGACGTGAAAAAGTCTGAGGCTGTTGCCACGGCCTCCAGAGTCTCTTGCCTGGAGGGATTTGCTAGGAGACAGTCATCCAGATATGGGAACACTTGTATTCCAATCTTCCTGAGATGCACCACGAGAATTGCGCAACACTTTGTAAAAACTCGAGGCGCCGAAGATAGCCCAAAGGGCAGGACTCTGAACTGATAGTGTTGACCCAATGCCACGAACCTTATATATTTGTGGTGCTTAGGGTGTATGAGGATGTGTTGGTAGGCATCCTGCATGTCTAGGGAGGCTAGCCAATCATGTTGATGAATCAAAGGTAGAAGGGTACTGAGTAATATCATCTTGAACTTTTCCTTGTGTAGGAACTTGTTTAACTTTCTGAGATCCAGAATGACGCGCATGCCGCCGGTTTTCTTTGGGACTAAAAAGTAATGGGAGTAGAAACCTGTGTATCGCTGATCCAGCAGGACTACTTCTACTGCCCCTGTTGTTCAGAAGGCCTTGTACCTAGGAAGCAAGACGGTCTGACTGTACCGCCAACAGCCTGGGCTGTCGTCTGTGAGGATGATCCGGAGGGGTTTTCGAAAGATTGAGAGAGTATCCCTTGCGGATTATTCTGAGGTCCCATTTGTCTGATGTTATAGATTTCCACTAATTGTAGAAGTGAGTCAGACGTCCTCCCACTGCTGAGGAGGAGGAGTCCCCCTTGGGCAGCTGAGGTGGGACCTGGGCCAGAAACTCAGAAGGAGGCACTGGGCGCCTTTGGGCCTTATGCATTCTGCTGCGCTTTCTTTTGTGGCTGAGGGTTCTGGTTTCTGTTAAAACCTCCTCTGCCTTTGCCCCGAAAGGACTGACGGTTGTGAAACTGGCGCTTGTTTCCACCTCTACGGGAGGGGACGGGTGGAGGTCTGGCTGTCTTAATGGTAGACCTAGTCTTCCATGTGGCCTCTAGTGCTTGCTCCACCTGAGGTCCGAACAGACACATACCGTCGAAAGGTAAGGGCATGACTTGAAGCCCGGAGTACGCAGCCAAGAGTGGCGATGGGTGCAGATGCCAGCCGCCCGGGAAGCGGTATCGAAGGCGTCCACTGCAGCCTCAACCTGTTGGTTATTGGACTCGATACCCCAAGTTATGGTTTGAAGTAGCTCTGAGTTAACCTCCGATTTGGGCAGAGCATCTACCACTGCTTTGGGCGAATGCCAAAGAACATACTCGTATTGAGAAAAATAGCCTTGGTAGCTGGCGGGTTGAGGCAGCGAAGACTCTCTTACCTAATGTGTCTATCTTGCGAGATTCTTTCTTTATAGGCTGGTCTGTAGATTCCTGAGGTAGGACAGCCTTATTCTCTGCCAGGATCACTATGGCATCAGCAAACCGCTTATGATGAGAAAATGGGGCGATCCTTGGGAGGGGCATACTTCCTATCTATGGGCTTGGCCATGGAAAGAATCTGGATTCTTCCACACCATCTGTGAAACGGTCTCGAAAGAGGGCTGTACTGGAGGGGTTAGGGATTTCTGGGACATGAAGATACTGGAGACGCAAAAGCTTCCCCAGATCGATTTCTGTAGTCTGGAGAGAAAGAGTAGAATTTAAATTCTTCAGCAGAGACTTAAAGGAAAGGTCCTCAACAACAGGCTCTGCAGGAGTATTGATCCCTGTCCCCAGGGCAATGTCAGCATCAACATCATCACCCAGGCGAAGATCTGGATCAGGCTCAAAATCATCTCCTGACAGTCCAAGGGGGACTGTATAGACAGGAAAGGAGTGAAAATCAGGAGGAAGAAGAGAAGAAGTAAGAATCGGAGTCAAAAACCCTGAAGACCAGACAGCGCTGCACGCATCCCGGCGCTGTGTGGAGAAAATGGCACGAGAACAAAGAAGGAGCTGTAATAACGGGAAGCAGGCGTCACACACGGCACCGACAAAATGGTGCCAACAGGGCGCGGTGCCACAGACTGTGCCGACAGAGCCCGTGGCGCCACAGATGGTGCCGACCAAGCCCCCGGCAGCAGAGAAGTCGGCACCACGGACGACGGCAATATCACAAGAGTCTGAGAACTGTGATTGGAAGGAAAAATGGCAGGAGACAGAGGCATTGGTGTAGACCCCTGTGCCGCAGCTATGTGAGGGGGATAGACACCCGAGCACGGAGTCGACAGCACCGTAGAAGGCGCCGCGCAACTAGGAAGGCCCAACCGCCCCACCTGCCCTTCCAAAACCAAATGGCCCAAAGGCCCCGGTGTTGGACTGGTCGGTTCGGGCAAACGGACCAACCTCCGAGCCCACTGCTCCATAAGACCACCCCAATGGTAAAACTACTCATCGGAAGCTCCTCCAATAGGCGGAGAGGAGAAGAGCTCCGGAGTCGAGGAGGTCGGCTAACAGAGACAGAAACCGGCGACTCCGACAGAGGTGGAGACCGGCACCTGGCACTAATAACTGACCGTCTATGCGCAGACATACCAGAGTGCGACCTCGAGTGATGCCGTTTCTTCTTCGACCTGTGTGTCAAGAAGAACCTCGAGGCCAAACGTGCTGAGAATGGGACCGCTCACTTACGCATTTGGGGTGACCACCCATCTCCCTGAGCATTGGACCGTCTGCTGTCAGAACCCTCCAGGGAGGGCGGTGGACGACTGCCTCGGTTGACTGAACAGCTTATACGTAAGTCTCCTTACCGTCACCTGACCCACTCATGGTCGACTCCGTCAATGGAGGGCTGAAGACTTCTCTTGTACAAGTTAGAAGTAATAAATATAAAATCGGTACTGATCGAGATAATATACAAAACAATAAACTGAACTAAGCTGCTAGTGAAGTTTAACTCCCGGCGGGGGAGCGAAGTCGTCACTGAAGAGCATTCTGCAGTGGGAAAAAAGGAACTGCGGCGGTTGGAGGGTCGATGCAGAGACAGTCATTACCGCATGTGCCGGGCTCCTGGTGCCGCTTCCTCACGGCTCCATCTCAGGCACTGCCCCTCCTGAAAAGTTTGCTCCCGCTGGGTCCCAGTGCCTCCGGCGTACTCCCCATTAGTGTGAATGAGTGGTGGAGACTATGTCCAGGAAGATCCAGGTTTTCAAGGGGGGGGGCAGAGAAGGGATCCCCAAGATAATACAATTCCCACAGGGGAAGGGGAGAGACAGAAGGCAACAAGGGGCAAAGGAGTTATGGCCAGCCCCAAAACCACCCCATCCTGGAGACAGAATTGGAACTGATGGGATGGGCACATCCCACAAAGCAGTTCAGGATAGAGGAAGGGCCCCACTCGCCGCTTTCCAATACCCTGTGACAGGCTGGTATAGGAACCTGTCCCAGATGTTATGGAAAGTGTTTAAATGCAGGAATCTGTTCTATTCCTTTCTTGTCTCTTCTCTGTCTGGTTGCACAACCAAATTTTCCTGTGCAACCTAAAACTTGATCACTCTGACAGTCTCGCAGTTATTTGCCTCTCACTGTCTCTCAGTCTTCCCTTGCTGTTTGTCTTTTCCCCCACTTGCATATCTGCTGGTATAAAAATAAATGCAAATCATTATGTGGAAATATAACTGATATTGGGATCCCTTTGTTTAGAAAGTATATAGTGTTAAGTTTTGAAATGTATATAATAATAGTTTCAGATGATTGCAAAAAGGTGTTGGAATCTCAAGAGGTTACCTGAGTGCAATTTTTCAGCCTTTTGCAGAAGAGCTGTGAAAAAGGGGCCTCTGTTCTGGGATACTGTATTCTAGCAGCACCTGCCTGATACTTACAAGGAAATTTTAGAAAAAAACTGGATGCTTGTTAAGGAGGAGAGTTGTTGCAAGGACTTATAAGACAGAGCTGCAATTGGTTGAAAAGAAGAACACACAGAGATTGGAGGAAAACTCTGATGAAATCGGCTGTTTATTCTTCCTTTGTAAATAGTTATTCTGAATTTATTTTATGTTACTGCTAGTGTAAATAAATATTTTTTGCGAATTTTACAACTGCTCCTGGTTTTTACTATGCTTCTTGACTGGTGCCTCGAAAACATACCCCCACAATGGCTTCCTGGCAGCCTGCCAGAAAGGAGGAGAAGAATTCGAAGGGGGAGGGGACGAGTAGGGAAGTGGTGTGGCTCAGGGACTGAGGCCTTGTGAGGGGAAGGTGGGAGGGATTCAGTGATGAATGGTGAAGATACACAGGAAGATCAAGAATTACGGTAGGTATGTAATTTTCATTATCTTACCTGTGTCAATCTTCACCAGTCATCACTGTTGGGCGAGTACCAAGCTCCCCTGAAGGGGGGCTGAGAAGTCCTGAAGGAATAACATCCCTCAGTCCCCCTCCCCGAGGGCAAGAATGGAGGGAGAGAGACCCTCCGCTAGCTGATTAGGGCTGGGACTGGTCTGGACAAGGCGGGGTCCCCTGAACCCTAGGGGAAGGAAGGCACCCCTGAAGTTCCCGTCTAACCCTGTGGGAGAAGAGATAGGTCCCCTGGAAGGACGAGCCCAGTAACCTGCGCCGGGCCAAAGGTGACAACCATGAAAAGTGAAGCCATACCATCTGCCTAATGCAGATTGCTGTCCCAGCAAGCCATGAAGTGACCTCACTGGTGTCGTAAGATGCCCTTGACTGGTGCCTCACCAACTCCAGATATATCGTGGAAAGGGCTATGGCTTGCCGGGTAGCCTCCGAATTGGGTTGCGATGCTAATGCTTGGCCCAGCATTGCCCACCAATGCCTGTTGTAGGCAGCGTGGTGCTCATCTGATGGAGAGGAGGACAGAAAAAACACTTTTATTTTTGTAGTCCCCCCCTTCTTTTTTTGAGTTGGTCTGGGACCCTGGTAGCGAGTCCCCACTCAGTTTTTTTTTCTTTTAAACAAGCCCGGGGAGTGGGGGGATGACAGTAATGTACTTTGTGTAAATTATTTATTTTCCAGAATATCATCACCACCGCTAACCACTTATGCATCTGAGGCCGAAAGCACTAGGACTCCATGGCTGCAAATTTTTTGCAGGGAGGAAGCCAACTTCAGCTCCTGAGCATGGCACCTGCACACTTCACTGGGTGCCACACACCAGCCAATAACCACTGCTAGCTCCCTCACACACACACCTCAATTCTGTTTGCCAGGTGAGTTCAAAATCGAGAAAAATAAGGTATTGAGACTTTCTAGCCTAAAGGGATATGAAAAAGATAAAGGAAACAAAAATAAACAACCAAATAAAACCTGCCTATCAACCTAGAAATAAAGAATAGGGCACACCAGGTGGCACAAGGGGTAGCTGGGTAGACAGCCAGGGTCTCACCTCACCAGCCAGACAGGAGACAGATAGTGGTCTTAAACAAATTACACTGAGCATGTGGCACTGGCAGAAGCACAAGGGGGATGTCCAGAACTGGGAATCCCTTCTAAATGAGATGGTACAATGTGCCAAAAAAAGGTATCAGACACACAGACTTCTGGAAAAAAGAGGCAACTATGATAACAGAGGATTAACTGAACTTGTCAGTTAAACGTGTCCCTCTTTCCTACATCAGGAAACAAGAAAGGGGAAGCCAAGGTGCAGAAGGGGTTTTAAGACTGGACAGTGTAAGGGAAAGATGTGTTCATCTCCCAGGAACCCCTTTGGGTAGTGGGCTAATGGCCCAGTTACA
Source organism: Neoceratodus forsteri (assembly GCA_016271365.2). Lineage (NCBI taxonomy): Eukaryota > Metazoa > Chordata > Ceratodontiformes > Ceratodontidae > Neoceratodus > Neoceratodus forsteri. The sequence goes on from CM057450.1 coordinate 1,406,697,837, forward strand.
CAAAGAAAATGGCATTCAAGCACATGGTCTGACCTGCTCAGAAATGAAAACTGTGATCACCATAATGCTTGATCTTCTAGGAATATTTTCCCCATTGATTGCCACTAGTGAGTCTGAGCTGGAGGTGTTAGGACACCGTGGGGGCCCAAACTTTTCAGGAGGGCTGGTGTCGACTTAAGCTGAGTGCATGCATGGTGTGGTGATGCAAGACTGAGCCTGTGGGAACAGGATTACCTCGGCACCGGCCCTTAATAACCTCACTACCTTTTTTACCACGGAGGTGCAGCATAACCTAACAAGAACTGATGCACTTAGGCTAAAGGCATAAGATAGCATTGGTGACCCCATGTAAGAAGGGTCAACAAAATGAAAATAAGTCCTCACCGTAATTCTTGATTTTCTAGCAATATCTTCACCACTGATTCACACTAATGGGTCTTAGTCAGAGGTGTTAAGACCCTATGGCAGCCGGAACGTTTTCAGGAGGGCTGGAGCTGAGGCAAGTTTTGCACATGCATGGCACTGTGAGACTGGCTCACGGCATAAGGCTTATCTTGGCATCAGCCCTCAACTGCCTCAGTACCTTTTTTAACCGAGGAGGTGCAGCATAACCTAACTAGCACTATGCACGAGACCTAAGTGCGTAAAAAAGCCCTGGTGACCCGTGTAAGAAGGGTCAACAAACCAGTTACACACTGTCTTCAGAGCCCAAACCAAGAACAAGGTGTGAAGACCAATAAAGACACTAGAGTTAACCTGGTGGGATGGCAGGAGGGCGTTTGAATCAATTGTGAAGATATTTCTAGAAGATCAAGAATTACAGTGAGTATGTCATTTTCATAACTTCCAGAAATCAATCTTCACCACTAATTAACCCTAATGAGCCGGTGTACCAAGCTCAGACAAAAACCTCCGGACTAGGGCAGCAGGAGCGAAAGGCTCATTCAGGACAGAAGTCCATTCGCGATTGTCCTGCCAAAGGTGGCATGCAGCCTGGCATGGTCACCTAGAGCACAGTGCTTAACAAAAGTGGACACTGTGCTCCAAGTTGCAGCTCTAGAGATGTAACCAATAGGCACAGAGCAAATCTCTGCCAGGGATGCAACAACTGCCCTAGCGTAGAGGGCAACTCTTGACCTTCCAGCTTAACCTGCGCCATGGCATAGCAGGGGTGTAGAGAGCTCACAATCTAGGCAGAAATGCACTTTACTGCGACAGGCTGTCCCTTTCGAATGGGATCGAAGGAGACAATCAATCAAGTTTTACTGATCAGCGATGAGCCTTTACAAAAAGCATACAAAAAATGTTTACAGGTCATACATTTTAGTTATACATACATTTCCATACAAGTATCATGAAAGAAATACAATAAATATAACTTTAGAATGGTTAAAAACATTTCAATAAAGTGCTTTTCATTCACTATAACGTGGAAATTGAATATGTATTAACATTACTAGTTTCTGGGAGCCGAAATAAACCTAACATAAATATTATACGTCGTTTTAGAGCTGAAGTTTCAAGTGACAGTTGGCCTAGTTCCATTCTTAGGATTTCAGGGGGAACAGATTGTGGTACCATTAGTATATAGCAGTATAAGTCACTGAGAATAATCTCAAGATCCTTTAAATCAGCTGAGCCCCAGATCTCTGTAGTGTATAAGATCCTGGATTTAAGCTTTCCATTCAGTACCTTGAGCATACATTTAACTGCTCCCTTACCCAGATCAAAGGAGACAAATAGTTGTTTTGTTTGCCTGAAGTCCTTAATTCTGTCTAGCTAAAACACAAGTGCCTTTTAAACTGCACACTGAGAGGCTCATGTCTCAATGACAAATTCAAACCTGGTGCATGCAGGGCAGAGCAACACACCAAACAAAAAACTGGGAATCCATGTTCCCCAATCCCTGCAACACCGACTGTGAGCATGTTTGCTTCACATTGAAAAATGTGTTTATTTATTTATTGAAGTTGTTTCACCAGGAAAAGCACACTGAGCAAGAACTGCTCATCTCCCAGTGTGACCTGGGGGGAGGGGTACAGTGGGGAAGAGGACAAGGGTAATCCAGGTCCTGACAACATACATACTATTACAATACAGTTGAAAACAATTGACAGAAATAGTTGGGCGTAGACGACAATTTACCCTTACTTATAGTATAGTAGCAATTACATGGGGAAGTAATGCTTTATACATTGAAAACATATAATTAGATAATACAGCTGCATATGTTTGACAGGAATAGGTCAGTGTGGATTAATACATACACTCTAATAGTCGAGAGTAACAGTTACAATGAGGAAATCCCACTAAGGTATTGGGTTGTGGTATATAATGAGATGGGGGTAAGTGCAAGCTAGCTAGCTCAAAACTTGGGATCCAGTGCAGTAGTTGGGTGTGGTTAGTGAAGTAGCACCATTGGGCCTACTGGGAGAAGAAATATAGGAGTGTCTGAGGTAGAATAGATTGGAGAGTTAGCTGCAGGAGCAGTTTATTGAGCAGTGGTTGGCAAGGGCATAGGATAGTGAGCGGATAGATGAAGTGTGGCGAATTACAGAGGGGGAAGAGTTCCAAAGTTGAGGAAAGCGGTGAGAGAAGGCAGGCTGGCCAGCTAGGGTCCGACGTCTGGGGACTAACAGGAGCCGGGAGTCTAGGAACCGCAGAGCATAGGTGGGTGCCAGAGGGGGCGATAGTATGGAGGTCAGATACACTGAGAGGGTACCAAACCAGTTCTTCAAGATAAACTTGGCACAGTGTATTAGGCGGCAGTTCTCAAGGGAGGGGAAAGCAAGGGAGTGGTATAGCTCACAGCGGTGGGTGCAAGAAGGAGGAGCGTCAAGAGCAAACCAGCAGAAAGCATTAAAAAGGGTATCCAGTTTGGATAAAACTGACTTGTGGGCAGCACTGTAAACAATATTGCAATAATCGAAGGAGGGAAGTATCATCTTCTGGATAACTTCACGACGGACCAGATAGGGGAGGCTATAAGGGTTCCGATATAAAGCTCCGAGCTTGGGGTGGAGTTTTGTTAGTATAGAGTCAGCATGGACTGCGAAGGTGAGGTGGCGGTCAAGACAAACATAGAAACATAGACTGACGGCAGATAAGGACCGCTTGGCCCACCTAGTCTGCCCATTTCCCTACCTAGAGGATAAGCTGCAGATCCTATTTAACCAACAGCCTATTTCTTCCTAAAATTGCCTTATGTCTGTCCCATGCATTCTTGAATTCTCCCACAGTTTTAGACCCCACAACCTCCTTAGGAAGGCTGTTCCATGCATCTACCACCCTCTCTGTGAAAAAAATACTTCCTCACATTGTCCCTGAGCCGTACCCCCTCTATCTTCAAATTGTGTCCTCTTGTTCTTGCACATCTCTTTTTCTGAAAGATGCTACCCTCTTGGACTTTGTTGATTCCACTGAGGTACTTAAACGTTTCTATCATGTCCCCTCTCTCTCCCTCCTATCCTCAAGGGTATACATATTAAGCTCCTTTACTCTCTCCTCGTATGGCTTCTCTTACAGACCCTGCACCATTATAGTTTCCCTCCTCTGAACTGCCTCCATCCTGTCTATGTCCTTGCGGAAGTGGTGTCTCCAGAACTGGACGCAGTACTCCAGATGGGGTCTCACCAACTGTCTGTACAGGGGGATAACAACTTCCTGTTTTCTGCTGCTGATACCTCTCCCTATGCATCCCAGCATCCTCCCAGCCCTCCCTACCGCCTTCTCACATTGCTTGCCAACCTTAAGGTCATCTGATATGATTACCCCCCAGGTCCCTTTCTATTTTTGTTGTTACTACCCCCATTGTGTAATCTTCCCTGGGTTTTGTTACCCAGGTGTATTATTTTGTACTTCTTTGCATTGAATCAAGCTGCCATACTTGACCATTCCTCCAACCTTGCCAAGTCCCTTCTCATTCTTTCCACGCCTCCTTGTGTATCAACCCTATTGCAGATCTGTGTGTCATCTGCAAAGAGGCATACTTTTCCTTCCAGTCCCTCTGCAATGTCACTTATAAAGACATTAAAAAGGACTGGACCCAGTACTGAACCCTGGTACCCCACTAGTAACCCCTCTTTCTTCAGAGTGGACTCCATTTACAATTACTTTCTGTGTCCTGTTATATAGCCAATGTTTTACCCTGGGACCCACTCCCAGGCTGGTTAATTTGACTATTAATCTTTTGTGTGGGACTGTGTCAGATACCTTGCTAAAGTCTAGGTAGGCCATGTCCACAGCCCCTCCCTGGTCTATTACTTTGGTCACCCAGTCAAAGAAATCAATTCGATTCATCTGACATGACCTTCCCGCTGTGAACCCATGCTGCCTTGGGTCCTGTGCCCCCACTGGCCTCTAGGTACTCAACAATTCTTTCCTTCCATCACTTTCCCTACTACAAAGGTCAAACTGACAGGTCTGTAGTTTCCTGCCTCTGTCTTGGTCCCACTTTTGTGAAGGGGAATCACATCTGCCTTCCTCCAGTCCTCAGGTACCACAATATCCTCCCATGATTTGTTAAAAAGGGTAGCCAGTATTGTCACTAGTTCTCTGCTTAATTCTTTTAGAAGTCTGGGGAGAATTCCTTCTGGCCCCATTGCTTTGTCCACCTTCAGTTTTAGGAGTTCTTTCAGAACCCTTTCTTCTGTGAAAGGACTGGGATCGACCCCCCTATCCAGAGTGCTTCTGTTAACTGGATTAGGCACCTCCCCCACCTCCTCTTTCGTGAATACTGAACTGAAGTATTCATTCAGTATCCCTGCTTTTTCACTGCCCACCCACCATCTATTCAGCCTCACTATCCCTCCCTTTGTCTTTCTACGCTCCCTGATATACCTATAAAAGGTTTCATCCCCTTTCTTAACTGAGTTGGCTACCTTTTCCTCAGTTTGGGCCTTTGCAATTCTGACTACCCTCACTGCTTCCTTCTGCCTTAACTAGTACAGTTCTCTGTCCTGCTCCTTCTGTGTTTCCTTATACTTCCTAAATGCTATCTTTTTCTCCCTAACCTTCACTGCCACCTATTTTGAGAACCATAGTGGCTTTTTCTTTCATTTTGATTTGTTTATTTGCTTCACACAAAGGCTTGTTGCCTCTGTGATGGCAGTTTTGATATTTCCCCATTGTTGCTCCACCCCTCCTTCTAGCCTGTTTTCTAGTGCTTTTCTAAGGCACTCTCCCATCTTGCCAAAGTCAGCCCTCCTGAAGTCCAGAACCCTCAGTTCTGTATGGCTTGACTCTGTAGCTGAGTTTATTGTGAACCACACTGTTTGGTGGTCACTTGTTCCCAAATGGCTACCCACTTCTAGCTCTGAGATCCTCTCACTGTCCCCATTTGAGAGTACGAGGTCTAAGATTGCTCCCTCACGAGTAGGTTCCAAAACTAGCTGTCTGAGGCATGCCACCTGAAGGGCATCGAGAATGGCCCTGCTTTTGGATGTGGCTGCAGCAAAGGTGCTCCAGTTGACAAGCGGCATATTAAGGTCCCCCATCAACAGTATCTCCCCTTTCTCTGCCATCCTAAGTATGCCTTCTATCATATCCTTGTCCATTCCCGCCCCTTGACATGGGGGTCTGTATACAACCCTTGTGCGGATTGTGGTGCCATTTCCAGTCTCTAAGGTCACAACAGTGCCTCCTCTCCTCCCTGTTTACTCTTTTGTTCAATTGCCTTTATCCCTTCCCTTACATAGAGAGCTACTCTGCCCCCTCTTCTCCCTTCCCTGTTTCTCCTGTAGGTTGTGTACCCTGGTATGTTAACATCCCAGTCATGGTTCTCTGTGTACCATGTTTTTGTGACTGCTACGATATCCAGGCATCCCTCTTCCATCAAGGCCACCAGTTCAAGGAGCTTGTTGCCCAGACTACGGGTGTTGGTACTCATTACCCTCCATTTCTTGATGGCCTTACCCCTTTTTGCCCCATCCCTGTCCTTATTGCGTTTGTTACAAACTCCAAGATACCGGAAGGAGGTGACGTCCTCCAGCTCTGACCCATCAAGGGTGTGGAAAAGCGGGAGGGAAGGGAGCCTGGCTAGTCATGGGGATGTATCAAAAGTCACAGTTACAGTTTTTCTTAGCATTTAGAGAGAGCTGGTGAGAGTTGAACCAGAGCTGGACTTTGCTGAAATCCACCTGGAGGGTACAGGCAACTGAGGCTGGGGAGGAGCCAGAAGAAAATAGGACAGTATAGTCGGCATACATGTGGATTGAAGATGTGAACAAGTTTGGGGCAGGTTGTTTAGAAAAATAGAGAACAGGATAGACCCAAGCACCGACCCTTGGGGGACACCGGTGGAAATGGGGAGGGGATATGGCAACTGCAATCCTGACAGACTGAGTGCGGTCTGTAAGATAGGCACTGAACCAGGCAGTAGCAGATGTGAAGAGGCCAGAGTCAGAGAGGCTAGATAGTAACAGAGTGTGGGAGACTGTATCGAAGACTTTAGCCAGATCGATGAAAATGGCAGAGGTGATGAGACCTCTATCCATTCCAGACTGGATGGTGTCAGTGAGCCTTAGTAAACAGGAGGCAGTGGAGTGATCTTTCCTGAATCCGGACTGGTAGTGTGTGAAGAAATTTGAATCAGCGAGATAGGAGGTTAGCTGGCTAAGCACTAAGTGTTCTTGCAGCTTCGCCAGAGCAGGGAGGAGAGAGACTGGCCGATAGTTTGAGGTGGAGGAGGAGGCGCCCCCTTTGTGGAGAGGGATGACAATGGTGTGCTTCCAGGACAGAGGGACAGATGCAGTGGCGAAGGATAGATTTAAGAGGTAGGCAACAGGGGTGGCTATGGCAGAGGCCGAGAGGAACAGAAGTTTGGGGTCTAGTCCATTCCGGGAATTCTCATTTGAGGGGCTTAACATTAGTAGGGCTTCTAGAGCTTCATCCGGAGAGATTTCCCTGAAGGAGAAAATACCTGTATTCTGAGGTAGTTTTTGCCCTGTAGGTGGTGGAGATGGAGACATGGGGGTTAAGGAGGAGGAGAAATATAAGTTAAACTCAGCAGCGACAGAGAGGATCAGAGAGTGTGGAGTTGTTTACACTAAGGAGAGGCGAGAAGAGGGAGTGTATAACCTTCCAGAATTTGGAGGTGCTATTAAGGTTAGATTGGAGGGAGGATCTAAAGTACTCTGCTTTAGCTAGCTGAGTTGCTCTAGTGCACATGTTGCGCAGATACCGGTAGTGGGAGAGGTCCAGAGGTAGGGCTGAAGCTTTGAAGGCTCGCCATGCTGAGTCACAGGCATTCATACAAGCTGTGAGCTCTTGGGCGATCCAAGGCAGGTGGGTACCGTGTACCCTAGTACATCGTAGCAGGGCGTGGGAATCCCATATCTTAAGGAACATGTTTTTCAAGTGAAGTAGGGTGTCATCTATCAGGTTGGGGAGGGAGAGGAGCCAGTTAGCTAGGACAAGGTCATTTAGGAGGGGAACGAGGTTTAGGGATTTGAACGACCGTTGGTCTAAGAAATTAGGGGGGAATTTGAGACGGTGGATTTTGCAAACAACGTAGATGACATTGTGATCACTCAGAGTCTGGGAGTAGGCCTGTTTGGATGACTGAGGATGGGAGGTCAGAGCCCAGTCGATAAGGGAGTGGTTACCTGATTTAAGGTTTAGGCGGGTGGGCTCAGTGATGAGTTGGGTTAAATTGAGGACAGCGACATCCGTCCATGTTTTTTTGAGGGCCGGGGCTAACCAGTTTAGGTTAAGATCACCCATAGCATATAATTCCCCGGTGGGTGCTCGTGAAATGGAAATTACATACGTACCGTAATTATTGATCTTCTTGGACAATCTCCATCACTGATTCACATTAGTGGGATAGCGCCGGAGGTGCTAGGACCAAGTGGGAGCCAAAAATTTTCCGAAGGGTCGGCGCCGAGGTAGGACCGTGCATTCGCGGCACCGCAAGACTGACTTGCGCCTGTGTAGGCTATCTCGGCATCGACCCTCCAACCGCCTTAGTGCCTTTTTGACCGAGGAGGTGCAGCATAACTAATGAGAATAACTCATTCTGAGTTTCTGGGCCTGAGAGGGCCCAGATGGCCTTTGTAAGAAAAGTCAAAGAACAATGTCTTCACAGTCCGAACCATAGGCCATGAAGACCAGGAAAGAAAAACGAGTGAACCCAGGGGATGGGGGGGCGTGTGAATGAGTGATGGAGACTGTCCAAGAAGATCAATAATTATGGTAAGTACGTAATTTCCATATCTTCCTGGACTAAGTCTCCATCACTCATTCACACTAGTGGGAGAATACCGAGCTAAAACCCACAATCCTGAGTAGGGTGGTAGGAGACAGGGTTCACCCAGAAAGGACAGACAAGGACTGTCTATGTTTCTATATGTGAGAAGGCAGTAAGGAAGGCTGGGGGGATACAGGGATGCATAGGGAGAGGCATCAATAGTACAAACAGTTGGTGAGACCTCACCTGGAGTACTGTGTGCAGTTCTGGAGACCCCATCTCCGCAAAGACAGACAGAATGGAGGCTGTCCAGAGGAGGGCAACCAAAATGATGCAGGGTCTATACCAGAAGACATACAAAGAAAGACTAAAGGAGCTTAATATGTATACCCTTGAGGAAAGAAGGGAGAGGGGGGACATGATAGAAACTTTCAAGTACCTCAAGGGAATCAACAAAGTTCAAGAGGGTAGTATCTTCCAGAAAAAGAGATGTGCAAGAACAAGAGAGCACAATTTGAAGATAGAGGGGGATGGCTCAGAGGTAAGGTGAGGAAGTATTTTTTCACAGAGACGGTTGTGGATGCATGGAACAGCCTCCCTGAGGAGATCATGGAGTCAAGAACAGTGGAGGAATTCAAGAATGCACGGGACAGACATAATGCAGTCCTAGTGGGGGATATGAGGAAGTAAGCTGTTGGTTAACTAGGATCTGTAGCTTATCTGTTAGGTAGGAAAATGGGCAGACTAGGTTGCCCCAGCGGTCCTTATCTGCTGTCAAATTCCGTGTTTCTATGTCCTGCTAATAAAAACAGCAGTCTTGTAAACAACATCCAGAACATGATGCTTACAAGATAAGCGCTTGAGTTGTAACGCAACACTTTGCAGAGGACTGCAATGGGCGCAGAATGAAATTCTGCCAGAAAGCCGCAGCCACTAAGAGAGTGGCGAAAACCCGGACTCACAATTTGGTATAGGACAAAAACAATAGTGTCAAAGCTAATGTAAAAGGATCTCAGGAACTGCAAGAGCCGGAGGTAAAGTCTACAGGTTCAAGGTAGACCGAAAAGCGGAGACGGAACCCCCACTACCAAGTATGGCTGACCTGCAAACAACAGGTCCAGGAGCACTTGAACCCCTTACTTGGTGAGCAAAAGAAGGTCCAGGTGGGGTTAGCCCATCAAGGAGAATGGTTTTCACTTAGTCATGAAACCTTTCTGATGCAAGGTGGAGCACAACTTAGAATCCTCTTGTGGTGGACTAGTAGAATCAGATACTAGTCACTGCATATTCCAAAAAGGAATCATCCTGCCCCTGTGTGTATAACTGTAGTAGCAGTCTCTGAACTCATGGAAGAAAGGAAAAAGTGTACAGGAGGACGTGTCCACTGTGGAAAAAAAACATTCCGACAGAAAACAACAGGAGCTGGATTTGTGAGGCAGATGTGCGCTGAGGACGGACACAGCAGGACCAAGTTAGGGCTAACTCATTCGTTGAAGTGACCGAATAGCGGCAGAAGTGGCTCAATGCGGTGAGACACTAGTTACTTCGGCCTCCCTGAAGCGAGTAGGAAGGACTCTAGTTTGCTTTGTTGAAAAAAACAAACATCACAGTTCCGTCACGCAGTCGGAGAGGATAGCTTTGTGTGCGACTGGCACGGAACCAATGTGCAGGAACTGATGGTGTGAATATTTGAGAAGCTACCTCAGAAAAGACCTACTTGACCTATGGTCAAGAAAGGAGCATGTCGTCTGTTAAGTTGAAGCAAGCATGGAAGTAGGAATCTAAGTTCCGACTCGCTGAAGAGTCACTTCTGTTGCTGCGAGGCTCTGATCAAGAGAAGAAAGCCTGATAAAAAAAGGCGGGACTAACAGACTGGTTAGATGCCTAGGTTTTGGAAATATCTCAGAACAGAAAAGAGGTGAGCTATACCACCGCTGGATCGGACTGCCCCTAGGGGTAGAAGAAATCAGGTATTCTTTACCGAAGTTTGGAGACGAATGCCTCAGGGTTGAGGCGGAACCTGACCAGATCCAAAGTGTGGTATTGGGAAATTCCAACTAGGCCCTGTGTTGTGATAATTCTAAGCCCTCTTTTTTTTTTTTATCATTAGTACGAGCCTGACAAGGTTGCAGGCTGCTATTTCGCAAGGATTGCCTGATACAGAAATGACAAGGATGTCATCCCTCTGAAGAGCAGGAGGAGCCTGAGGATCCATAACTGAACTCTTGACTGGACTAATAATAATAATAGCTAGACAGATGTTAACCACCTGTGCCAAACCACCAGAGGGGCAGCATCAAAAGGGGGCTGTATACCCCTATCAAAGGAGCGGAAGAGTCTGTGCGGCTCCCGACCATTTAATTAGAATGTTCCACAGCGTGTTAATTGTCTTAATGACTGAAACAGTCTAGATGCAGAGGTGTATGCTCCACAGATGCAGTCTGAACACTATGATGGACCCCATTACTAAGGAACTACTGAAAAGAGCTTCCATCATGGACGCTGATGATAGAGAGGGTGTGTCTAGTACATAAAGCAAGTCATCCGCTGTATCACTGACCAGAAGGGCAAGGAGAGACTCATCTAGATGCCCTTCAACTGCAGAAGGATCCCAAAGAGAGGTCTAGGTCAGAGCCACTAGAGACTCCTCCACCAGGAAGGGTGTCAAGGAGCTTGGCACCATGTAGGGAGCTGAGAAAGTGCTGAGCGGAATGAGAGATTCCGCTGGCAGAACAGAACAGAAGAGTCCCATCAGCGGTAAACCACTGGATGACACAAGATCCGATGCAGACCGCCACCCACTAAGATGTGTGGAAAAAATAATCCGCAGGACTTCATTCTCCGGAACATCCTGCCACAAGTCCCGCAGAAGAAGAGGTCTGCAAATGGAGATCTGTAGCTAGTTCTATCGGACAGCACCAACTGGCACCCCTGCAGTACCAGCGTCACTTGTGGCACAGGAGGGCACCAAGCGGTACCTATGCCAACCTGGGAGACACCCCAGGGCACCCACGGCAGAATCTGCAGTTATCATCGGCACCCTCGACGCCCATGGCACCCAAGAAAATCATGGCAGCAATGACACCCAAGGGCACCCCTGGCACCCAAGGTACCAAGGCACCACTGGACTCATGGCACCCCTGGCGCTACCTGCGGCCATCCGTGGCACCGCGAGACACCCATGGGACCGCCAGCGGCTACGGCAATGAAGGCAACAATGACAGCACCCACGGTGCCGCACAGAGCCCACTGCGCCGAGCACAGGGCAGAACCATGGCGCTGATCCATAGCACCGACTCCCGGCACCGACCCAAACACCAGCAGTGCCACCTACGGCACTGATGCCAAACCAGTGGATACGATGCCGGACCTCCGGCGCCACCAAGGTGTTGGTCACGGCGCCAGGAAAGACACCATGGAAAAGCCAATGGAGAAGATGGGGAGAAAGAAAAAGGTGGTGCCTGTGCTGGCCCCAGCAAGGAAAAGGAAGAGGGGGGTAGGCACGAGGGGTCGACACTATGGCAAAGGCACCAAGGGGGCACCGCGCTCATTCTGATCCAATTGACCTGGCTCCGGTTCAACGGCTCTGAGGCCCCGAAAACAGGAACACAGCTAGGAAAAAAGGAAAGTCAAACTCCCTGCTCCACAGGAGCGGCCCACAGGTGAAACTGCTCACCGGAACTCCAACGAGGACAGAGATGGAGTCCAGAGTCGAGAATGCGGCCATTAGGAGCGGGGCCAAGGGGAACCCATGAAAGTCGGTTCAAGCCTATTGCCCTTCCAACCAACAACTGTGGCAGACGCACTCAACGGGCAACCTCGAAGGCACCAATTCTTCTTCCCAAACGAGGAAGAAGAGCTCGAGGCTAAGCGGAGCCGGATCCCCGGCACCGCCAGATTTGTGCTTCGGTGGACTGTCCTCTCCCCCGAGCACAGGACTGTCCGTAGTCAGACCCTCTCCCGTTACTTATGGGTGGTGGACCGGGCACAGCCCCTCTGCGATAACAACTTTCAAACGAAGTCTTCCTACCATTACCGATACCGTCTAAGGACGACTCCATTGATGGCAGGAAAGAATTTCTTTTTCTTCATAATATTCTTTTCTTGTTCATAAAATAAGAAATTACTACTAAATAGTTAAATTAAACAGTTAAATTAAACACTAAAAGCTGTTGTCATATAGACGAAAAAGTACAGTTACGTAAGAACTTACCATAACAGTAGATGTTCGAGAAAGGCTCTTGCAGTAGGTAATTACATGTAGGACTGATGTCGGCAGGCGGCAGGACCCCATGGAAAAATTTCTAGCTAGCAGTCCCTGGCGAGGGACCGCCCCCACGTTAGGTGACTGGCGTCAGGAGACGTCGGTATAAAGGGGTGGTCCCTGATGCCCGACTTCCAGTTCTTTCCCGCCATGGGCAAAAAAAGGCCGGATGAGAGAGGAGCGGATACTTCTCTCAATGGAAAAGGAGCTGAAAAAGCTTAGAGGGATGGAGGGCGGGAAGGTATTACCTATTGCAAGAGCCTCTCTCGAAGATCTATTGTTATGGTAAGTTCTTACGTAACTGTACTATCTTACTTCGAGAGAGCTCTTGCAGTAGGCAATTACATATAGGACTGAGTCCCAAGCAGTCTGGAACAAGGAGAAGCACACGGGAGGAGGAAATCTACTCCAAGTAGAACCTCTAGCAGTGCAAGTCTTAAGAAAGAAGGCCTTGCATAACAGCCAACCCGAAGCCTGCTCTATGGCGAGAGGCGATATCCAAACTGTAATGTTTTGTGAAGGTATGGACGGAAGTCCAAGTAGTGGCAGCACAGATGTCTGCCGCTGACACATTCTTGAAACAAGCCACTGAGGCAGCGACTCCCCTGGTGGAGTGGCCTCTTACTTGACCCGGCAGGGTCTTGTTGTACTTGTCATAACAGAAAGAGATGCAATGAGCCAACCATTTGGATAGGCACTGCTTAAGACACAGCATTGCCCTCTCTTTTGGGAGCAAAAGAGACAAACAATTGATCGGTCTTCCTGAGATCTTTTGTCCTGTTAGTGTAGTATCTCAGAATCCAGTGAACGTCCATAGCATGAAGTAAATACTCCCCTTGATTGAAGTACTGCGTAAAGAAGGTGGGTAACTCAGAGACTGGTTCAGAGTAAACTCCGCTACAACCTTAGGGTGGAACTTGGGGTTAGTGTGCAGAGCCACACGTTCCTTGTGAAAAATCAAGTACGGAATTTTACACATCAGGGCCTGGAGCTTGGAAATTCTGCGAGCGGAAGTAATGGCCACCAGGAAGAGAGTCTTCCATGAAAGGAACTTCAAGTCTGCGGAAGCTGCCGGTTAAAAAGGAGGCAGAGTAAATTTCTCAAGAACAAAGTTCAGATCCCAAGGGGGAGCAGGAGTACGTATGGGAGGTCTCAGATGGAGGACCCCTCTAAGGAAAGTCTTAGAGACCTCCAGTTGAGCAAATGTCTTGTCTGCAAAAGGGACATGATAGGCCAAGATGGCCGCCATGTGGACTTTCAGAGAAGAATGACTAAGACCCAGGTCAAAAAGATGGCGTAGGTACTCCAGGAGAAGCCCCGCTGAACAGGAAAAGGGTTCCACGTCCTTAGAGGCAGCCCAGATAGTGAACTTTTCCACTTCATGCCATAAGTAGATCTAGTAGAGGGTTTTCTAGCCTCCAGCAAGATCTCTGCCACTTGAGGAGACACCCCAAAGCGGGACTGAGCTAAGTCTGCAGGAGCCATGCATGCAGCTAAAGAGACTTGAGGCCTGGATGGACCAGGGTCCCCTGATCCTGGGTCAGCAAACCTCATGATAGAGGAAGAGGAAGAGGATGATCCTCTGCGTATTGTTGTAGAAGAGAGAACCAAACTCGCCTGGGCCAGAAAGGAGCAATCAGAATCACTCATGCTCCTTCTGAAGCTAGTTTCTGTAAGACTCATGGGATAAGTAGAATTGGGGGAAAGGCATATACGAATCTGTCAATCCAGTCTAGAGACACAGCGTCTCTCAAAAAAACGCCTCGCTCTGGAACAAGCGAGCAGAAGACGGGAAGCTTTGCGTTTAGGGGAGATGCGAATAGGTCGACCTGTGGTGTTCCCCAGAGTCAGAAGATACTTTCTAGGACCCCTTGGTCCAGTTCCCACTCGTGAGTGAGAGCAGACGAGTGACTTGTCTGCCAAGGTGTTGTCGACTCCCAGAACATGAACTGCAGTGAGGTGAAGGTCGTGTTGTGTTGCCCAATCCCAAACCCTCATTGTTGAGTCCCCCCCGTTTGCTGATGTACCAAACAACGCACATATTGTCCGTCTGGACGGCAAGGTGGCCAGGAAGAATGTATGGGTGAAGGGCTTGGAAAGCGTACAACACTGCCCGAAGCTCGAGCACATTGATGTGGAGTGTCTGTTCCAGCTTGGACCAAGAGCCCTGGGTCCGATGGGGACAGAGATGGGCTCCCCAGCCTTCACCCGAGGCGTCTGTGGTTAGAGTCTGGGAGGGGGGAGGACAAAAGAAAGGAAATGGAAATTATGTAACTACCGTAATTCTTGATCTTGGACGAGTCTCCACCACTCATTCACACTAATGGGATCTGCGCCGGAGGCATTAGGATCCATCGGGAGCAAACCTTTTTGTTAGAAGGCCGGCGCCTGAAACGGAGTCGCGAGGAGCGGCACCGCGAGCCTCAGCTCGTGCGGTAATGAGCATCTCGGCCACGACCTTCCAACCGCCTCAGAACCTTTTTTTCTGAGGAGGTGCAGCGTAACTAACCTAGAAGGATAGTTTAACCAAAAACCGGACATAAGATAGTCCGGAAAACCCATACAAGAAGGGTCAACAAAGAAGTCTTCACAGCCTAAGGATTGAGGGAGTGAAGACCAACAACAGAGGTGAGCTCGAGGGATGGAGGGTGGGCGTGTGAATGACTGGTGGAGACTCGTCCGAGAAGATCAAGAATTACGGTAGGTACATAATTTCCGTATCTTCCTGGACATAAGTCTCCACCACTCATTCACACTAATGGGAGAGTACCGAGCTAATAATCCCCAAAGAAGACGGCAGCAGAGACCAAGAGCTCACAGTTTTAGGACAGAAGTCCATTAAGGATGGTTCTGTCAAAGGAAATATGTCGTCTGGTACGGACATCCAGGACATAGTGTTTGATAAAAGTATGCACTGAGCTTCAAGTAGCTGCATTGCAAATATCTGCAATGGGTACGTTGAGGATTTCCGCCAGAGATACCGCGACCGCTCTAGCAGAGTGAGCGTATACTCCGCCCTCCAGCTTAACCTGCGCCATGGAATAACAGCGGTTAAGGCATGCCGCCAGCAATGCTGAGTTACACCTGATAGCGACAGGCTGACCCAGGCGGGTCTCGCTGAAGGAAACAAACAGTTGTTGAGCCTTGCAAATTTCTTTCGTTCTATCTAGATAGAAATGCAAAGATGTGAAAATTACGTACCTACCGTAATTCTTGATCTTCTTGGACGAGTCTCCACCACTCATTCACACTATTGGGGTATAGCGCCGGAGGCACTAGGACCCATCAGGAGCAACTTTTGCTGGAGGGATCGGCGCCAGAGATGGCGCCGCGAGGCACGCAGTGGAGCCCTAGCTCAGCGGCAGTGACTCTCTCGTCGACCCTCCAACCGCCTCAGTACCTTTTTTACCAAGGAGGTGCAGCGTAACTAAACTAAAGATAACTTAACTTTAGGCCCGGACATAAGATAGTCCGGGCGACCTGTGTAAGAAGGGTCAACAAAGAAGTCTTCACGGCCTAAAGATTTGAGGGAGTGAAGACCAACACAGTGGTGAGCTCGGGGGATGGAGGGTGGGCGTGTGAATGAGTGGTGGAGACTCGTCCAAGAAGATCAAGAATTACGGTAGGTATGTAATTTTCATATCTTCCTGGACATAAGTCTCCACCACTCATTCACACTATTGGGAGAGTACCGAGCTAATAACTCTCGAGAGGGCAGCAGGATAGACCAAGAGCTCACGCTTCTAGGACAGGAGTCCATTAAGGATAGTTCTGCCAAAGGTGGAATGTCGCCTGGCATGAACATCCAGTGCATAATGCTTAACGAAAGTATGCACTGAGCTCCAGGTGGCGGCATTGCAGATGTCTGCAATAGGCACGTTGCGAATTTCCGCTAGGGATGCCGCGACCGCTCTGGTAGAGTGAGCGTAGACCCTACCTTCCAATTTAACCTGTGCCATGGAATAGCAGTGTCGAAGACATGCCACTAGCCATGATGAGATACATCTGATAGCGACAGGCTGACCCAGCCGGGTCTCACTGAAGGAAACGAAAAGTTGTTGGGCCTTACGAAAATTCTTGGTTCTATCGAGATAGAAACTAAAGTCCTCTTAACATCCAAAGAATGAAGAGAACGCTTCTCCTTCATTTTGGAAGTTCGCAAGTAAGAGGAAGGACCAAGGTTGGTTTAGATGAAATTCTGACACAACCTTGGGAAGAAATTTAGGATGAGTACGAAGAACTACTTTGTCCTAATGGAACACAGTATACGGAGGGTCTGTGACCAGGGCATGCATCTCAGAGACCCTACGGGCTGAGGTAATGGCCACTAGGAAGGCAGTCTTCCAGGTGAGAAATTTTAGCTCACAGGTAGCCAGAGGTTCGAAAGGTTTCCAAGTGAGCATGTCTAGCATAAGGTTAATGTCCCAGACTGCAACTGGATGTCTTACAGGAGGTCTGGAATGCAGAATTCCTTTAAGAAATCTCTTAACCATAGGTAACTGAGCCAGAGACAAAGAAGAGACCGGCTCATGATACGCTGAAATGGCACTAAGGTGAACTTTGACTGTAGAGTACTGAAGACCTGAATTTGAAAGGTCCAAAAGGTACTCTAAAACCTTGTCTGGTGGACAGGAAAAGGATTCAAAGAGGACTTTGCACACCAGAGCAAAAACGCCCACTTAGGTGTAGTTTTTCCGAGTGGCTGGCTTCGAGCAGCCAGAAGAATGTCTGAAATTCTTCGAGAGACGTTGAACCGTTCACTTCTACCTCTTCAGGAGCCAAGCGTGAAGGTGAAGCGATCTCAGGTTGGGATGGACCACGGGACCCTGTGTCAATAGGTTCACCTACAAGGGGAGTGGTCTCGGAGGAACTGCCAACATATTGTTGAGTAGTGGAAACCAGAGTTGTCGAGGCCAAAAGGGAGCAATGAGAATCATCTTGGTCCCCTGAGACTCGAACTTGAGGAGTACTCTCTGAATTAGAGGAAGGGACGGAAAGGCATATAGAAAGTGTTTTGTCCACTGCAGCCTGAACGCATCCTGACAGAAAATGCCAGGCCCTGGAATTCTGGAGCAGAAGAGAGGCAGTTTTGCATTGAGTGGGGATGCAAAAAGGTCCAGGTCTGGAGTTCCCCACTCTTCGAATAGTGACTGAACTAGAGTCGAGAGACCACTCGTGAGGATCTGCTTCTGTTCTGCTGAGACGGTCTGCCAAGTCGTTTTGTACGCCTGACAGGTAAACCGCTTGAATTAGAGCTCTGTGTTCCAGGCACCATTCCCACACCCTCATCGCTTCCTTGCATAAGGGGTAAGAATGAGCACCGCCCTGCTTGTTGATGTAGTACATCACTGCTTTGTTGTCCATTTGAAGGAGAATGGTCTTGTGACAGAGAATGTCCTTCATTGCTCGGACTGCATAAAGGACGGCTCTCATCTCTAGGACATTTATGTAAAGCTGGGACTCGAGTTGAGTCCACACCCCTTGAGTGTGGAGAGCGTAACAGTGAGCTCCCCACCCCATTAGCGATGCGTCCATGGTGATGGAGATCTGATGATCCAGAGGAGCAAAGGGAAATCCCTCCAGGAGATTGCTCTCCTGAGACCACCAGGTGAGAGACCTCTGTAAGGGTTCTGTCACCTTGATGGGATAAGACTGCGGTGAGTGGTTGGAGACCACTGGGCACTGAGCATCCATTGAGTGGTTCTCATGTGCAGCCGTGTTAGGGGTACAGTGAACACTGAGGATGCCATGAGGCTTAACATACGCTGTATTGAGAGAGCTGTAACTGATCTGTCTCTCCAATGTAACGAGCCATCTGAAGGATATCGTTCCTTCTGTCCTCTGGAAGGAAAGCTTTCGCACAAGAGGTGTCCAGAAGAGTCCCTATGAAAATGAGTCTCTGGGAGGGCTGCAACTGAGACTTTCTGAGGTTCAGCAGAACTCCCATGGACATAAGAAGGCGAGAGGCCGTCTGTATGGCGTCCAGAGTCCCTTGTCTGGAAGGGCTTGCTAGGAGCCAGTCGTCCAGGTAGGGAAACACCTGGATACCGAGTTTCCTGAGATGCGCTGAGAGAACTGTACAACACTTTGTAAAGACTCAGGCGCCGAGGATAGCCCAAAGGGCAGGACTCTGAACTGATAGTGTTGACCCAGAGCCACAAACCTCAGGAATTTGTGATGCCTCGGTGAATAGGAATGTGCTGGTAAGCATCCTGCATGTCCAGGAGGCTAGCCAGTCATGTTGATGAAGCAAGGGCAACAGGGTTCCCAGAGAATATTGTGAATTTCTCCTTGGGAGAAATTTGTTTAGCTTTCTGAGGTCTAGAATGGGGCACATACCCGGACTTCTTTGGAACTAGAAAGTAGTGGGAGTAGAACCCCGTGTTTCGCTGATGCAGAGGCACCACTTCTACTGCCCTGTTGTTTAGAAGGCCCTGAATCTCTGCGGCGAGAAGGTCTGACTGAAGGGTTGACAGCCTGGGCTGTCGTTTGGTAGGACGATCCGGAGGGGTCTTCAGAAAACTGAGAGAATACCCCTCGTGAATTATCCGAAGGACCCATTTGTCTGAGGTTATGGACTTCCACTGGCTGTAGAAGTGCATCAGACGACCTCCCACCAGAGAGGAAAAGTCCACCTCGGGCAGTTGAGATGGGACTTGGGCCGGCAACTCATAAGGTAGCGCTGGGCGCTTTGGGCCCTTGCGCTTTCTGTTGTGCCTTCTTTTGACGCTGGGCAGGTTGGTTCTTGCGGAAAATTCCTTTGCTTCTGCCCCGAAAGGACTGACGATTATGAAATTGCCGCTACCGACATACCCCGAGAAGGCAGGAGGGGGGGGTCGAGCCAGCTAATGGCTGACCTAGTCTTTTGTGTAGCTTCTAGAGCTTGCTCTACCTGAGGACCGAAAAGATAAGAGCCATCAAAGGGCAACGCCATCACCTGCTGCTGCGCATCATTCATGAAACCCGAAGTACGCAGCCAGGAGTGACGCGTAGTACAAATACCAGCAGCTGCTGAACGAGAAGAGTGTCGAAAGCATCCATGGCTGCTTGACTTGCTGGTTATTAGATTCAATACCTCTGGTAATGGTTTGAAGAAGCTCTGGTTTTGAGTCCGAGTCCGAAGAGCCTCAACCATTTGCTTGATAGAATGCCACAGGATATACTCATACTGGGAAAATAACCCTGGTAACTGGCAATACGATACTTAGAGTGGACGAGCAAAGACTCTCTACCTAATGTATCTATCTTACGAGACTCTTGTTAATAGGTCGAGCTGTAGTAGTTTGAGGAAGAACTACCTTGTCATTTTCTCCAGGACTACAATAGGATCCGCAAAGGCTTGGGATGCCAAGATAGGACGATCTTTGGGAGCTGAGTATTTCCTATCAATGGATTTAACCACACAAGGGTAAGAGCAGGATTATTCCATACTATTTGAGACAGCGCCTCAAGGAAGGTTGAATCGGAGGAGTCAAATCCAAGGATCTCAAGCATGAAGATATTGGAGTCTTAACAGCTTCCCAGGATCGGTGTCTGTAGTCTGGAAAGAAAGAGTGGAGCTCAGATTCTTCAACAGAGACTTAAAGGACAGGTCCTCGACCACAGGCTCTGTAGCAATAAAAGATCCTGTTTCGTCCACTTCATCACCCAGCTGAAGGTCTGGGTCAGGCTCAACATCATCTCCTGACAGTCCAGGAGGGACTGTATGGACAGGAAAGGGATGAAAGCTAGAAGAGGAAAGAGGGAAACAGACAAAAGGGGAGTCCCTGAGAGCCCCCGGCACCGAGGAGGCGCACGGCGCCGAGAAAGACGCCGAGGAACCGCATGGCGTCGAAAATGGCGCCGCAGCAGCGCATGGCGCAGAGAAGATGCACGGCGCCGCAGGCGACACCGAGGACGGCGACGCGAGGCCAGATGGTGCCGAAGGAACTCCCAGAGACCGAAAAACAGGCTTTGAAGGAAAGGAGACAGGAGATAAGGGCATCGGTGTGGCCCCCTGCGCCGCAGCCATGTGAGGGGGGGAACACCTAAGCACGGGGTCGACGGCACCGAAGAAGGTGCCGCACAACCAGGAAAGTCCAACCGCCCTACCCCGTCGCCCAGAGAGCCCGAGAGCCCATGAGCGACCGAGCCAGGTAGCCGAACCAACCTCCGAGCCCATTGCTCCAAAAGAGCGGCCCACTGATGAAACTGCTCATCTGAAGACCTACCTGCAGGCGGGGTAGGACTCCGATGTCGAGGGCGTCGGCCATCAGAAGCCGCTGCCGGCGACTCCGAAGGAGGAGACCGGCAACTAGCCCCGATAACCGAACGCTTACGCAGCCGAGACAGAGGGCGCACTGAGTGATGCCTCTCTTTAGACCTAGCGGTAGAAGAAGAGCTCGAGGCCAAACGGTAGCGAATGCGACCGCTTGGCTTTTATAAGCTCAAGGACCGGTCATCCCCCGGCATTGGACTGCCTGTCAGACCCCTCTTCCGGAGAAGGCAGCGACCGGACCCAGCCCGACTGACTGAACAGCTTATATGAAGTCTCCCTACCGCACCTGACCTGCTCATGGTCGACTCCCCGCCAAAGTAGGCCGAGACTTCTTTATCGCTTTAATTTAAAAATAAGAATAACTTTAAGCGATACTGAATCGTGATAATACTATAAAAATAATAAAAACTGAAAACTATGCTGCAGTTTGTTCACTTGGGAGCTTAAGCAGCAGCCAGGTAGGAAAGAGGGCTGGAGTTATATTCTGTTTTAATCTGAAATATTTGAATAGTTTGTAAGTGAAATTAGTTTTATGTGTTAAAAATTATTACCTTGAATTAGAACTGTTACATTGTAACTTTGGTGGCTTGTGGATAGTTGTTTGGCAGGGATACTTAGAGGGAAATTTAAATGTGTTGTTTGCCTGGTGTTTGGGGGATGGGACATTAGTTGCAGTTACCTTGTCTCTAAACAGGAATTAACTTGCTTTATTGTTCACTTGGGAGCTTGGCAGCAGCCAGGTAGGAAAGAGGATGGAGTTATATTCTGTTTTAATCTGAAATATTTGAATAGTTTGTAAGTGAAATTAGTTTTATGTGTTAAAAATTATTACCTTGAATTAGAACTGTTACATTGTAACTTTGGTGGCTTGTGGATAGTTGTTTGGCAGGGATACTTAGAGGGAAATTTAAATGTGTTGTTTGCCTGGTGTTTGGGGGATGGGACATTAGCTGCAGTTACCTTGTCTCTAAACAGGAATTAACTTGGCTTTCATTGTTCACTTGGGAGCTTACAGCAGCCAGGTAGGAACGAGGGGCTGGAGTTATATTCTGTTTTAATCTGAATATTTGAATAGTTTGTAAGTGAAATTAGTTTTATGTGTTAAAAATTATTACCTTGAATTAGAACTGTTACATTGTAACTTTGGTGGCTTGTGGATAGTTGTTTGGCAGGGATACTTAGAGGGAAATTTAAATGTGTTGTTTGCCTGGTGTTTGGGGGATGGGACATTAGCTGCAGTTACCTTGTCTCTAAACAGGAATTAACTTGGCTTTCATTGTTCACTTGGGAGCTTAAGCAGCAGCCAGGTAGGAAAGAGGGCTGGAGTTATATTCTGTTTTAATCTGAAATATTTGAATAGTTTGTAAGGAAATTAGTTTTATGTGTTAAAAAATTATTACCTTGAATTAGAACTGTTACATTGTAACTTTGGTGGCTTGTGGATAGTTGTTTGGCAGGGATACTTAGAGGGAAATTTAAATTTAAATTTAATTCTTAAATACTGAAAAGCCACTGGGGGTTGGGATTGAAGGGCTGAGTATTTCTGTTTGGGACTGAAATTCCAAGCAACAGGAGCTGGTGGGCCTGTGACATCGTATGGTACCTGATGTCTGCTTACATACACTGTTAGTGGGACCGAACACACACTGGACTGTATGTGTTTGTGAGACTTGGGAACGTTATTGGTGGGGTTGAAATTGGGTTTGTAATAACTACAGTCAGTATAGAGAGAAACTGTACTCCGGGGAAAGCGGGACTGAGAAAAGGGGTGTGCTATTATAAACAGAGGGGAAAATCAGGTGGGCATATTCCACCATGGCAGGCATCTTGAAGGGTTGAGGCTGCACAGGCTGTGGGATGGCAAACCATTAAACTGGGCCTGAAGAGAGGGAGGCTGCCCACCTGTAGACAGCTATCTTGTATCAGGAGTGAGGTATACTGGTTAAGGAGTAAGCTGTGGGAGCTGGGGGGTGTCCAAGGATAACGGGTGTGGATATGGGGCAGAAGGATGGGGCTGAGGGAGGCTGGGCAACGCCTGAAATTCACAGGACGCTATGTTACAGCAAGCAGGAGGGGGATATTAGGAAGAGGACCCTTAGATAGGGAGTTGATGCTAAGGGAAAGTGCATAGGGTGAACATTCTGAATACAAAGAGACTGAGGGGAAGAGTCACGAGGCTGTTGCGTGAAGCCTAAAACAGCAGACTGTGGGAAGGAGCCCTAAGGTGAACAGTGCAAGAGAGGAAGAAGAGGGTCAGTTTAGAGATGCAGTCAGGGGAAACTCGGGTTACTTGATGGAGGCTGATATAGAGTGTCACAATAAATTTGAGCTACTAAGCAACCTAGAGGGAGGAAGGGCACAGGAAATGAGGAAACTTATACAGAGGCCGGGGAGGGAGTCGGATACCATAGGGCATCACAGACCAGCTATGGAAAGGATAGACATAGTCCCAGAGGGAGAAGGGAAACATATATGTTACAAATGGGGGAGATGCAACATATTCCAGACATGAGGGAGGAGAGCATGATTGGAGAGAAACTGGGAGACAAGGAGGTGGGAGAGGAGCCCCCCTTCAGCTGGGAGGTCAGTACCAAGGATGGGGCCCTAGCTAAAGGGGACCCACAGAGAACCTCTGGAAGCAGGGGTAATGGCTACAAGGGGGAGGATGGTGGTGTGAAGGGGAAACCATTAGGGCCAGGATAAATGGTTCAGATAAGAGAGGGTTAAAGGGGACACCTATTCAGAGGGGTTTGAGTCAGTGGGCAAAACAGCAAGGAGGCAGAACGGGAGGGTGACAAGGGTCTCTAATAAGGCAGGAAGACTCCCATGAAATTGAGATCATGAATAAAGGGGGAAGGGGGGCTGAGAGGGATAGTGGAGGTAACTATAAGGATGATGGCGTGTTAGGGTTCTGTTACTGGGAGACCTCGATGATTAGGGGTCATCCATTGGAGGACAGGGTGGATGCCATAGCCAGGTGAAGGTAGTGAGTATCTCTGGGCTGACAGTGCACAGAGCAAAGTTCATGGTGGATGAAATGGTTAGGATTGTGGAGGGAAACCGGATTTCTGGTGCATTTGGGAACTAATGATCTAGAGGAAACAGCATTTGGAAATCCAAGCAAGGTTCCAAGAACTTGCCAGAGTCTGTCGGGATAATGGATGCAACATTTCCTTTTCGGAGATATTGCCAGTACCAAAGGCCCCAGTGAGAAAAAAAAAGAAGCTCACAGAGGTTAATGACTGGCTCAGGAAGTGGGTGAAGAGAATGGGTTGGGGTGTTAGGGAACTGGAATGGAGTTTGGGAGGATAAGGGACTATATAGCCAAGGACAGGTTTTATCTGCCCCATTAGGGAAGGAAGTCCTAAACAGGGATGGCTGACTACATACAAGAAAGGTGGAGTTTAAACTTGTAAGGGGGAAGGGATGAGGGAGGGGCTGACCAGAAGCCCTCTCTCCAGATGAGGGAGTAGCTACTGCCTCAAGAGGGGAGGGGGAAAAGACTGAGGTGGAGGTTTCAGGAGGAGCAGGGGAGGATGGAAGTATAAGAATCTGGGTGGGTTTCACAAAGAGGATCAGGGATAAGGGTGGGGGTTGGTGTTAGTAAATGCCAGGAGCTTGGGAAACAAGTTGCCGGAGTTCCAGGCCATGCTGTTCGGGTGGATGGCGAGCGGTCACTGGAGACGTACAACAAAACCACGACTGGGACCTAAATGTACAGGGTACACTACGCCAGGAAGGATAGAAAGGAGGTCAGAGGGGTGGAGTGGCTATGTTCATTACAGAAGATATAGAAATTGCTATGGTAGAAGAGGCAGAGGGAAACGTGAGGCCTTATGGGTCACCTTACGATCCCCAGCAGGAGATAAGGTCAAGCTGGGAGTAGCATATAGGGCCCCCGGGATGAGTGATGTTCTACAGGATGGTTTGCTGGACAACATCATTGACCAGTGTGGTCCAAAAGGGGAAGGAGGGTGTTGATGGGGACCTTAATATGCCAGGTACAAACTGGGGAACCATGTCCTAGGTGGCCAAGGAGCAGAGGCTGCTGATGGCTTCCAGGATGTGCTCCTTAATAGCATGTGATGGAGCCCACAAGGGAGGGCATGTCCTGGATGTGGTCTGGCAGATGGGGATCTGTAAGGGACATAGCTGTACAGGACCCCTGACTGGGAGTGACCACAATACTGTCTGGTTTCAAATAAGCATGGGGGAGGGGGTGAGATCTAGGACACTGGCAGTGGACTCAGGGGGCAGACTTTATGGGCATGGGAAATATTCTCAAGGATCACTTGAAGGGGATTACCTCAATGACAAGTGTGGAAAGGAGATGGAGGTCATAAACAGGGACTTCATGAAGCAGTCAGGATTCATGCTGTTGAAACGCAGGGAGCAAGGTCAATGTAAACCATGCTGGTGGTCCAGTGAGGTACAGGTAGCAGTCAGAGAAAAGAAGGCGGCCTACAAAAATATAAAACAACAAGAGGGGATAGGGATAAGGAAATGTACCAGCTTGGTATCTAGAAAAGTCACCTGTGATGGTGAGGGAGGCAAAGTCCAGAAAGAGCAGCGGCTACAGGGGATACATGGAGGGAAAAAGGTTCTTCCGCACATTGGGGAGCGGAGAAAACTAAGGGCCATCTCAGCAGATTGAGATCAGAAGGAGGGTGGGTGGAAGAGGCGAGGGACCAGGCAGAGGTATTTAACGAGTATTTTGCCTCTGTGTTCACTAGGGAGGGGATGGACATCTACAAAACAAGGCATGAAGGGGATGGAAGGGCAGGAGGGATCAGGAGCAACAGAAATGGAGCAAGAGGGAGGGAAAGGTACCTAGGGGGGTCAGCATCTGGATAAGGATAAAAAAGACCAGTAAGGGGGAGGACGGATGATGCTATCTCCACCAAAAGGGTGTGGTTAGCCCTCAAGGCCCTAAAGAAAACAAATCTCCTGGGCCGGATGGCATTCATCCGAGAGTACTATGGGAATTGGCGATATACTGGCTGCACTTTGGCGGAGCTTTTCAGCAGGTCACTTGAGACAGGGAGGGTACCTAGGATTGGTGAGGCACATGTGGTACCAATCCAAAGGGGGGTCGAGGGAAGTACTGGCAATTATAGACCCATCAGTTTGACCTCGTGGTGGGAAAATTAATGGAGAGTATTCTAAAGGAACAATTGGGGGGTGTACTTGAGGAGGTGGAGGTCTGGATAGTCGGCAACATGGGTTTGTGCCAGGTAGATCATGTCAAACCAACCTTGTGGAGTTCTATGAATGGGTAACATCAGAACTGGACAGGGGTGCCTGTGGATGTATTATTCTGACTTCAGCAAGGCGTTGACTCTGTCCCCACAATGGTCTGGTGGAGAAACTGATGGAGTTAGGAGTAGGCCCTTTGATGGTCAGATGGATTGGAAAACTGGCTAGCTGGATGCACTCAGAGAGTAGTGGTCTGTGGGGAGCTCTGAACCCCAGAGAGGTTGGTAGTGGGTACTACAGGGTTCGGTCCTGGGTCCAATCCTGTTTAATGCATACATATCGGACATCAGGAGGGTATAGGGTGTAAATGAGTCTCTTCATGGATGACTCCAAGATGGGAGCAGTAGTTGAGGGAGAAGAGGGGAGGGTGGCCCTGAGGGGACCTGACACCCTGGAAAGCTGGGCTCACACATGGAAATTAATTTCAATATCACCAAGTGCAAGGTGTTGCATCTTGGTCGGGGAAACCCTAAACACAGGTACACCCTTGGGAGGGGAGGCACTGGAGGCCCCATAGGGGAAAAGACCTAGGGGTCATGGTGGATACATGTATGAATAACTCTGAGCAGTGCAGGAGAGCAGCTAGCAAGGCAAACAGGATGTTGGGATGCATCGAAGGGGATCACCTCTAGAGCAGGAAGTGATTCTGCCACTGTACAATGGACTGGTTAGACTACACCTTGAGTACTGTGTACAGTACTGAGACCACATTTGAAGAGGGACATACAGCTCCTGGAGAGGGTACAGAGGAGGGCAACAAAGATGATACGAGGGCTAGGATTTGACTTTGAGGACAGACTTGAGGAGCTCTGCCTGTTTTCATTGGAGGAGAGGAGAGACCTGGGGGCTGTGATTGAGGTCTCCTGGCACCTCAAGGGAATAAATAGGGTAAACATGGAGGGATCTTAGACTAAAGCAGGAGGTATCACCAGAGGGCATGGTTTGAAGTTGGAAGGTGGAAGGGTGAGGGGGAAAAGAGGAGGAGGTTTTCACCGAGAGGGTGGTGGACCCTTGGAATGCACTGCCTGGTGAGCTGGTTCGAGATCCACAGTGGAGGGCTTCAAGAGAGGGTGGGACAGACACAGAAAGTGTATGTATCAGATGATGGCCTGTCCCGGGGATGATGATAGGGGTTTCTAGAGAACAAGGGATGGGAGGATCTCGCACCCAACTAAGGATCTAGGTTCGAGCAGACTGGAGTAGACCGTAAGGCCTAATCTGATCGCAAATAGTATGTTAGTTTGAAGTTTGACTCGACATACAGCCGACGTCGCTACCGAAGCGCACTAGACGGCAAGGGAAAGGAACTGAGGCAGTTGGAGGATCGACGCCGAGAGAGTCATTGCCGCACGAGCTAGGGTTTGAGGCACCGTGCCTCGCGGCACCATCTCTGGCGCCGACCCTCCAGCAAAAAGTTTGCTCCCGATGGGTCCTAGTGCCTCCGGCGCTATACCCCAATAGCGTGAATGAGTGGTGGAGACTTATGTCCAGGAAGATCTCTTGACATCCAAGGAATGAAGAGAACGTTCTCCCTCATTTTGGAAGTTCGCAAAGTAAGAAGGAAGGACCAAAGGTTGGTTTAGATGGAATTCAGAAACAACCTTAGGGAGAAACTTAGGATGGGTTCTAAGGACTACTTTGTCTTTATGGAACACAGCATACGAAGGGTCTGTGACCAAGGCATGTATCTCAGAGACCCTGCGGGCTGAGGTAATGGCCACTAAGAAGGCCGTTTTCCAGGTGAGAAATTTTAGCTCACAGGTAGCTAGAGGCTCGAAAGGTTTTCGAGTGAGCATGTCTAGCACAAGATTAATGTCCCAGGCTGCGACTGGACGTCTTATTGGAGGTCTGGTATGCAAACTTCCCTTAAGAAACCTCTTAACCACAGGTAACTAAGCCAGTGACAAGGAAAGTACTGGCTCATGATAAGCTGAGATGGCACAAAGGTGAACCTTAACTGTAGAGTATTGCAGACCTGAATTTGAGAGGTCTAAGAGGTACTTTAAAACTTTATCTGGTGGGCAGCAAAATGGGTTCAAAAAGAATTTTGCACACCAGAGTGAAAAACACTTCCATTTGGCTGTGTAAGTTTTCCTAGTGGCTGGCTTGCGTGCAGCCAGAAGACTATCTGAAACCCTGAAAGAGACATTGAACCTGTTCACTTCTATCTCTTCAGGAGCCAAGCATGAAGGTGAAGCGACCTCAGGTTGGGATGGACCACAGGCCCCAGAGTCACAAGGTTCGTTTGAAGGGGAAGTGGTTTTGGAGGGGCTTACGACATACTGTTGAGTGGTGGAAACCATATCTGTCGAGGCCAGAAGGGAGTAATGAGGATCATTTTGTCCCCCTGGGACTCGAACTTGAGAAGTACCTTCTGAATTATAGGAAGAGGCGGAAAGGCGTATAGAAAGCATTTTGTCCACTGCAGCCTGAACGCATCCTAACAGAAAATGCCAGGCCCTGGATTTCTGGAGCAGAAGAGAGGCAGTTTTGTGTTGAGTGGGGATGCAAAAAGGTCCAGGTCTGGAGTTCCCCACTCTGCGAATAGTGACTGAACTATGGCTGAGTCGAGAGACCATTCGTGAGGATCTGTCTCTGTTCTGCTGAGACGGTCTGCCAGTTTGTTCTGCACTCCCAGTGGGTAGACCGTTTGAATTAGAGCCTTGTGCTCCAAGCACCATTCCCACACTCTCATCGCTTCCCTGCATAAGGGGTAAGAGTGAGCACCGCCCTGCTTGTTGATGTAATACATCACTGCTTTGTTGTCTGTTTGAAGGAGAATGTTCCTGTGATGGAGAATACCCTTCAAAGCCAGGACTGCATAAAGGACGTCTCTCATTTCTAAGACATTTATGTGAAGCTGGGACTCGTCCTGAGACCACATACCTTGAGTGTGGAGAGTCTGACAGTGAGCTCCCCACCCCTTTAGGGATGCATCTGTGGTAATGGAAATCTGATGATCCAGAGGAGCAAAGGGATACTCTTCCAGAAGATTATCCTCTTGCGACCACTAGGTGAGTGATCACTTCATAGGTCCTGTCACCTTGATGAGAAAGGACTGAGGGTGAGTGGTCGGGGACCAATGAGTACGGAGCATCCATTGAGAAGTTCTCATGTGGAAACGTGCTAGGGGTACAGTGAACACCACGGATACCATGAGACCTAGCATCCGTTGCATCGAGAGAGCTGAAACCGAGCTGTTCTCTCGTATGTATCGGGCCATCTGAAGGATAGTGCTCCTCCTGTCCTCTGGAAGAAATGCTTTCACACAGGAGGTGTCCAGAAGGGTTCCTATGAAAAGAAGCCTTTGAGAGGGCTGCAGTTGAGATTTTTTTAGGTTTAGTAGGACTCTCATGGACGTGAGAAAGTGTGAAGCTGTGGCTACGGCATCGAGAGTTCCCTGTCTGGAAGGGCTTGCTAGAAGCCAATCGTCCAGATATGGGAACACCTGTACTCCGAATTTTCTGAGATGCGCTACGAGAATTGCACAATACTTTGTAAAAACTCGTGGCACTGAGGATAGTCCAAAGGGCAGGACTCTGAACTGATAATGCTGTCCCAAAGCCACGAACCTTAGGAATTTGTTATGCTTTGGGTGAATAGGAATGTGATGGTAAGCATCCTGCATGTCCAGGGAGGCTAACCAGTCATGTTGATGAAGTAAAGGTAACAGGGTTCCTAGTGATATCATTATGAATTTCTCTCTGGGAAGGAATTTGTTTAGCTTTCTGAGGTCCAAAATGGGGCGCATGCCCCCGGTTTTCTTTGGAACCAGAAAGTAATGGAAGTAGAACCCTGTGTTCCGTTGATCCAGCGGAACTACTTCCACTGCCCTGTTGTTCAGAAGGCCCTGTATCACGGAGGCGAGAAGATTTGACTGAAGAGCTGACAGCTGGGCTGTCGTCTGGGGGGACGATCCGGAGAGGTGTCCAAAAGATTGAGGGAATTCCCCTCGCGGATTATCCGGAGGACTCATTTATCCGAGGTTATGGACTTCCACTGATTGTAGAAGTGAGTCAGATGACCTCCCCACCGCTGAGGAAGAGTCCAACTCGGGCAGCTGAGGTGGGACTTGGGCCATCAAATCAGAAGGCGGCACCGGACGCTTTGGGTCCTTGCGCCTTCTGCTGCATTTTCTTTTGAGGCTGGGGGGCATGGTTTTTATTAAAACTTCCCCTGCCTTTGCCTTGAAAGGACTGACGGTTATGAAACAGGTGTTTATTAATACCCCCCCTCAAGAGGGAACAGGAGGAGGTCGACCCAATTTAATGGCTGACCTAGGCTTTTGTGTAGCCTCTAGAGCCTGTTCTACTTGAGGGTCGAAGAGATACACACCATCGAAGGGCAACACCATTACCTGTTGCTGAGCATCATTCATGAAACCTGAAGTGCGCAGCCAGGAATGACGGCGGGTACAAATGCCCGCCGCCGCCGCTCGGGAAGCAGTTTCGAAAGCGTCCATAGCTGCTTTAATCTGCTGGTTGTTGGGACTCTATACCCCTGGTTATGGTTTGAAGACGCTTTGAATTATTGTCCGACTCCGGTACAGCTTCAACTATTTATCTGAGCGAATGCCAAAGGATATACTCATATTGAGAGAAATAGCCTTGGAAACTGGCAATACACGCATACCTACGGTGGAAGCAGCAGACTCTCTTACCTAAAGTGTCTATCTTGTGAGATTCTTTGTTAATAGATCGAGCTGTAGTAGTTTGTGGAAGGACGACCTTATCACTCTCTGCCAAGACTACAACAGGATCCGCAAAAGCTTGGGGTGCCAAAATGGGTCGATCTCTGGGAGCAGCATATTTCCTATCTGTGGACTTAGCCACCGAAAGAATGAGAGCAGGATTATTCCATACCATTTGAGACAGTGTCTCAAAGGAGGGCTGTACCGGAGGAGTCCAATCCATAGGGATCTCCGGAACATGGAGGTATTGGAGTCTTAACAGTTTCCCAGGATCGATATCTGTAGTTTGGAGAGAAAGAGTGGAATTCAAGTTTTTCAGCAGAGACTTAAAAGACAGGTCCTCGACCACAGGCTCTGCAGTAGGAATAGGTCCTGTTCCTTCCACATCATCACCCAGCCTAAGATCTGGGTCAGGCTCAATGTCATCTCCTGACAGTCCTGGAGGGATTGTATGGACAAGAAAAGAGTGAAAAATAGAAGGAAATGAGGAAGGAAAAGGGTTAAAGGAGTGCTGAAGGCTGGATGACATCCTAACAGGCCTTGGCGCAGAAGAAACGCACGGCGCCGCAAATATGCATGGTGCCGAGAGGCCGGATGGCGCCGAGAAGCCACAAAGCGCTGAAAAGCTGGATGGCACAGAGAAGCCACACAGCGCTGAGGAAGCAGACATCACCGAGGATGGCGCCAACGAGGTGCATGGCGCCGAGAAAGTCAATGGCGCCGACAGACGCATCGGCGCCGAAGACAGTGCCGAGTGTGCCATCGATGCCGAGGGCATCGAAAACATCCCAAGACTCTGAAAAACAAGTTTTTGAGGAAAAAGGAGGATGAATACCAGGAGATAAAGGCATCCATGTGAGGGGGTAAAAAATACCTAAGCACGGAGTCAACGGCACCAAAGATGGTGCTGCGTGACTAGGGAGGCTCAACCGCTCTACCTGATCTCCCAAGAAGCCTGAAGGCCCCTGAGTGACCGGGCCAGGCAGCTGGACCAACCTCCGAGCCCACTGCTCCATAAAAGCAGCCCAGTGATGAAACTGCTCATCTGGGGTAGGGCTCCGATGTCGAAGACGTCAGCTACCAGAAACAGAAACCGGCGACTCCGAAGGAGGAGACTGGCAACTAGCCCCAATAACTGACAGTCTACGCGCAAAGATATCGGAGTGCAACCTTGAGTGATGCCTTGTCTTTCTCGACCTGTGGGTCGACGAAGAGCTCGAGGCCGAATGGTGCCGAGAGTGCGACTGTTTACTTTTATGCTTTCAAGGAGACCGCCACCCCCTCAGGTATCGGATCGTCCGTCTGTCAGACTCCTCTGAGAAGGCGCGGCGACCGACCCAGCCCGCTGACTGAACAGTTTACACGAAGTCTCCCTACTGTCACCTGACCCGCTTCATGGTCGACCGTCAATGTAGGATGAGACTTCTTTTTTAATTAAGAATAAATAAACTAAGCGAAACTTATTCGAAATATTACTACAAAACAATAAAACTGAAAAACTAAGTTGCTAGTTTGAAGTTTGACTCCCGGCAGGTGAGCGTCGTCGTCACTGAAGTGCACTCGATGGTGGGAAAAAAGGAACTGAGGCAGTTGGAGGGTCGATGCCGAGACCATCATTACTGCACCAGCTGAGGCTCGTGGTGCCACTCCTCGCAGCTCCATCTCTGGCGCCGACCCTCTAGCAAAAAAGTTTGCTCCCGCTGGGTCCTAGTGCCTCCGGCGCAGATCCCATTACTGTGAATGAGTGGTGGAGACAATGTCCAGGAAGATCAGGTATTTAGAAAGCTAGACAAAATCTAAATATAGCTGTACGAATTGCACTGTTTTAAACCTTGTTTTGTTTTACGATATTGTATGTCATGTGTTATAAGAGTTCTGTATTGTATGTTTGACATATTATATATTTTAGTAAAAACTTTAATTTTAGAGCAAACCTGGTCTTTCTTTGAATTGCTTTCTTTTGCCAAGAAATATTTATGGTTATAGCATACAGCAGACATAAGCTTGTAGGGTGGTACCAAACTGGAAAGAGAAGCATTTTAAATCTGAGGTCTTTATTAAAGTTTTAAAGGGTTCATCTCTGAATGCCTGGTTAGGTGCCCGTAGGCAAAGATATCTGGCCCCCCGAAGACAGATATATCTGAGCCTGTGCATTGGGTATGCTAGCAAGAGGTTAACAGTTTGAATCCCTCCAGAACTGAGACCAAAGGTTGATCCGAACTCACAAAAACAGAAAAGAGGGCTACCTTGTCTGTTACACTGTTCACAAGACTGCGCTCAGAGATTGGCATTTTAGGAGTAGAGGGCCTGACCTGCTGAGTGAATCTGTGACATTAACTACCTGTGCCAAAGAAGCCACCAAAGGGGCAATACCACAAGGGGGCTATACACCCCTATCAAAGGAGCGGAAGAGCCGGAGCGGCTGCTGATCATTAAATTAGAATGTTCCATAGAGTGTAACTGTCTTGATGACTGAAAAAGTCTAGACGCAGAAGTGTATGGTCCACGGATGCAGTCTGAAATACTACAGTCGACCCTATTAATGCGGAACTACTGAAAAGATCTTCCATTATGGACTCTGATGATAGAGAGGACATGTCCTTCAGTATATAAAATGAGTAGTCCGCTGTATTACTTACCAGAAGGACAGGGAACGACCTATCTAGATGCATATCTACCCCAGAAGGAGCTCTAAGGGAGGTCTAGGTCAAAGCCACTAGAGACTCCGCCATCAGGAAGGATGTGAAGGAGCTTGATACCACATAGGGAGCAGAGAAAGCGTTGAGTGGAATGAGAGATTCCGCTGCCAGAACAGTACAGCAGAGTTCCATCAGCAGAAAATCGCTGGATGACACAAGATCCCACATAGACCGCCACTCACTAAAATGTGTGGAAAAAATAATCCGCTGAACAGGACTTCATTCTGTGGAAAACATCCTGCCACAAGTTCTGAGGAGAAGAAGTCCAAAAAGGAAAAACGTGTCACTAATTCTGCCAGACAGCACCCACTAACATCCCCGTGGCACCAGTATCACTCATGGCACAGGAGGGCAGTAAGCAGTGCCTATGTCAACCTGGGCGATACCCAAGGGCACCCGCAGCGGTATCCGCAGGCACCCGTCACCCATGCTGCAATAGCACTCGAGAGCACCCCCGACACCAATGGCACCATGGTACCCATGACACCCATGGCAAGAATGGCACCTGAGGACACCAGTGGCATGCATGGTACCAATGGCACCCATGGGTGCCCCTGGCACCACCTGCAGCACCCATGGGTGCCCGCGGCACGGCCCAGGGTGCCAGCAGTCGAACCGCGGCACCCACGGGTGCTCGGCGCCACCCACGGGTGTTCAGCATCACCTGGACACTCACGGCACCACTAGCGGTGCCTACAACCAACGGTAGCAACAACAGCACCATGGCGCAGCACAGCACGATGGCGCCGACCCACAGCACCGATGATGGAGCTGACCAAGGCGACGAGCCACGGTGCTGACCAAGGCACCGAGCTATGGAGCCGAAAGAAAATGCCAATGAAAATCTGAGGAGAAGGAAAAAGGTGGTGCCCATGCTGGCCCCTGCATGGAAAAGGGAGAGGGGGTAGGCACGAGGGGTCGACATGATGGTGAAGGCACCAAGAGGGCACCACGCTCATCCAGATCCAATCAACCTGGCTCCGGTCCAACAGCTCCAAGGCCCCGAAATCAGGAACACAGCCAGGAAAAACTGGAAAAGTCAAACACCCTGCTCCACAGGAGTGACCCAGAGGTGAAACTGCTCACCGGAGCTCCAACGAGGACAGAGATAGAGTTCAGAGTCGAGAATGAAGCCGTTAGGAGAGGGGCCAAGAGGGACCCACCAAAGTCGGTTCAGGCCGATTGCCCCTGCCAATGAACGATCCTCATGCAGACGTACCAAAGGGCAACCTCGAGCGGCACCGATTCTTCTTCCCCAAACGAGGAAGAAGAGCTCGAGGTTACGGAGCGGATCCCCAGAACCGCTTGATTTGTGCTCGTGACTGTCCCCCCACCCCGAGCATAGGACTGTCCATAGTCGGACTCCCCCTTGTTCATTAAGGGCAGCGGACAGGACACAGCCCTCTGCCATAAAAACTTTCAAACGAAGTCCTCCCACCGTCACCACTACCGTCTAAGGATGACTCCGATGAAGGTAGGAAAGAAAAAATTACTCACCTTAGTAATGTTATTTCTTCTAATGGAGTCTTGCTGTATTCTGACTATTGCAGTTAGGTCCTGCCTTCAACTGCTCCGGAGAACAAAGAGTTAACTTTCCATGGCCAGCATGGAACGTCCAGCGCGAGCTCGGATGAAGCCCCTGTCTGCTGTTGTTTAAACTCCAACCGTCAGATCTTTACGAGCAATACTTACTAGAAGTTCTGTGTGGAAACTGTAAAACTCACACTAGCCAACTGGCAACTAAATTTATTAAAGGGTTTTTGTTCAAAGCAAAGACTCAAGTCAGGAAACCCAAAAACAAAACACAACACACACCCAAAGTAAAGGAGGGTGAAAAGGGCACCTCTAGGGTGCCAACACTGCTCCTGCCCACCCACATCCCAAAACCAGGTTCTGAGAGGGAAGGGGAGAATAGATACAGCAAGACTCCATTAGAAGAAACAACATTACTAAGGTGAGTAATTTTTTCTTCAAACAACATGCAGTCTTGCTGTATTCTGACTATTGCAGACTACCAAGCAGTACCTCCATGGAGGAGGGACAGAACCTACTTTGGGAATAGGCTCTGAAGTACTGCTGCGCCAAACCGAGCATCACTCCTAGCCTGGCTATCCAGAGAGTAATGCTTGGTGAATCTATGGACTGTTTTCCAGGTGGCTGCTTGACAAATTTTTAAGATAGGAATATCACTGGCAGCAGCCAGGGAAGCAGCTGTACCTCTAGTAGAGTGAGCCCTCAGGCCTGAGAGAGGGGTTCTACCCAGTTTTTCATAGCAGAACTGTATACAAGAGACAATCCACCTGGCAATAGATCTCTTAGTAGCAGGTTTGCCCTTACCGACCTCTCCATATGTGAGGAACAACTGGAGGGACTCAAACCTGTGGCCCTTGGTGCGCTCTATGTAGTAGCTGAGGGCCCTTTTAACATCCAAGCTGTGCAGCCTCCCCTCTCCAGTGGAGGAATGGTCAGGGAAGAAAACAGGGAGAGACATATACTGATTAAGGTGGAAATCTGAAACCACCTTAGGCAAAAACTTCCTGTTAGTTCTTAGGACCACTTTATCTCTATGGAAAAAGATGAAATCAGGCTCCACTGACAGGGCTCGTAATTCACTGATATGCCTGGCAGAGGTAATGGCTACCAAAAACACAGTTTTCCAAGACAAGTACTTGAGCTCTGCAGAGGACAAAGGCTCAAAAGGGTGGTTGCCTAAGCTGAGCAATGCAAACATTAAGGTCCCAAGGAGGAGCAGGGTGCCTAAAGGGGGGGTTGGTGTGCAGCAATCCCTTGAAGAACTTACAAAACACAGGATGGGCTGACAGAGGAGAGGGCTTGCCTACTGACAAGAAGGCAGAAACAGCTGCCAGATGCACTTTAAGTGTAGCTGGCCTAAGTCCTAAGCCATTAAGATGGACCATATAGTCCAGAACTGTAGGCAACCCAGCGGATTCTGGAGAAATATGCTTATTAGAGCACCAAATAGTGAACCTTTTCCATATGGAGCTGTCTTTCTGGTGGAAGGCTTTCGAGAAGCCTTAAGGATATCCAGAACCCCTTGAGAAAGGTGCAGATCAGCAAACTCTAACTCTTCAAGAGCCATGCCTTGAGATTGAGAGATTTGAGGTTCAGATACCAAATCCTCCCGAGAGGATGTCAACAGGCTGTAATTCCTGGGAAAAGACAGGGGAAGGTGGACTGCTAAGGACAGCAACAGTGGGTACCAGGGCTGTCTGGCCCAATCTGGAGCAATCAGAATCACTTTGCATGGTTGAGACCTGATCTTGACTAACACTTTGAACAGGAGAAGGAAGGGAGAAAAGCATACAGAAATTTCCCTTCCCAATTCAGAATCAGAGCATTCAGGGGGACTGAGCCCAAGACTGGAGGTCTGCAACAAAAGAGAGGAAGCTGGTGATTGTCTGGGGCTGCAAAAAGATCCATCTGTGGAGTGCCCCACCTCGAGAAAATCACTTTCAAAACTAGGGGATCTAGGGTCCATTCGTGATGGCCCTGGGATATTCTGCTGAGAGCATCTGCGAGGACATTGTCCTTCCCTGGGAGGTGAACTGCTATCAGAGAGGTTTGCAGGGAATAGGCCAGGGACCACAACTTCAGTGCCTCTGTGTGCAAGGCCGTAGATAGAGTGCCTCCTTGTTTGTTGATGTACCACATGGTGGTGGTGGTGTCTGTTCTGATCTGGACCACCTTGTTCTGTACAGATTTGGGAAAAGGCTTGCAGTGCCAGAAACACTGCTCTGAGTTCCAAGAGATTGATGTGAAGCAGAGATTCTTGAGGTGACCACAGACCCTGGGTGGTAAGATCCCCCAGGTGGGCTCCCCAGCCCAGCAGGGAAGCATCTGTGGTGAGTATCACTGAATGAGACTGAGTGACAAAAAGGAACTCCTTGTCTCAAATTGTCCTGATCCTGCCACCATTGCAAAGCCTGGATCAGGGTTTGGGTCACTGGGACTAGTTTGGTAAGAGAATCCTTTCTTTGGGACCAGAAGGCTCTTAAATGGAACTGAATGTCCCTCATCTGGAATCTTGCTCCCTGGACCACTGCTGTGGAAGCTGCCATGTGGCCCAGAAGCTGCAGGAAATGCCTTGCTGGTCGAGACACCTGTAGGTTGAATGAAGAGGCCAGTTCCATAACAGTCCTTGCCCTGTCCAGGGGAAGGAAGACTCTTGCCCTTACTGTATCCAGTTCCGCCCCTATGCAGGTGAGGAGCGGTACTGGCTCGAGAACTGACTTTGGAAGGTTGAGGAGGATTCCTAAGGAAGTGAGCACTTGCTGAGCTACTTGCAGATGTGACTTGACTTGGTCTGGAGACTGACTCACTATGAGCCAGTCGTCCAGATATGGAAAGATGGAAATCTTTTTTTCTCCTTAGGAAAGCAACCACTACTGCCAGGCACTTTGTGAACACCCTTGGGGCTGATGATAGGCCAAAGGGCATTGCTCTGAATTGATAGTGGCCTGAAGGCAACTCGAACCTTAGGTACTTTATGTGGGAGCACCTGCTGGGAATGTGAAAGTAAGCATCTTTGAGGTCCTGGGAGGCTAGCCAGTCCCCTGGCCTTAGAGAGGGCAGAATTATTCCCAGTCTCACCATTTTGAACTTTGGTTTTAAAAGGTGCTTGTTCAGATACCTTAGATCTAGGATGGGCCGCCATTCTCCTGTTTTTTGGGGGGTTAGGAAGTACCTGGAGTACAATCCTTTGCCCTTGTGTAGGGTAGGAACCCTTTATATGGCTCTGAGAGCCAGGAGGGAAGAAACCTCTGCTTCTAGGGCAAGGGTCTCTGATGGATTTGCAGGTGGAAAGGATCTGGTTCTCATCTTGGGAACTTTTTTGAAGCTGAGAACCAGTCCCTGGCTTACTACTTCCAGGACCCACTTGTCTGACATCAGAGACTTCCAGTCCTGGACAAATTAAGCCAGCCTGCCCCCTACAGGTATTGGAGAATCGGCCCGGGCAGACCCATCAGGGTATCTACTTGGCAGGGGCTTTAGGCTGAGGGGTGGAAGCAGGCCTGCTCATTCCCCGTCTGCCTCTCCCTCTGAAGAACCCCCTCTGACCATAAGCAGAAGAGGAGGCCTGGGCTTGGTAAAAAGGCATTTGAAAGGGCCTGCCCCTGCCCCTGGAGTGCTGTCTTTGAGGAGTGGCTTGCCTTTCTTTGGCCTGAGCACTCCTGTTGGTGGTCCTGTACTTGTCCATCTTTTTCATGTAGTTCTCTGTCTGCTCCCCAAACAGAGAATTACCAATGACAGGGAAATCCATGGCCTTAGCCTGGGTATCCTGTGATAGGCTAGTACATCTGAGCCAAGCCATCCTCGAAGGGCCACAGATGTAGCCATGACTCTAGATGAAACATCATTGGAGTCCAGCAGCAGCATAATTACCTTGGATGCCTCAATCCTATCACAGCCACCTGCTCCAGCTCCTTGGTAAGCTGGTCAGGGGCCTGTTTAGCCAGAGCCAGCACAGTGTCCCACCTGGACTTCTGGTATCTAGCTGTGTAGGCCATGTAGTTATCCTGCCTGAGTCCCAAAGATGCTGCCATGTACTGCTTCTTTGCCGTGGCATCAATCCTCCTGGAGTCCTTATCTGGGGGGTGTGATGCCAAGGGAATATTTGCCTTATCACAGGCAGCAGCCTGCACTACCCTGACATGGCTGCACTGCTGAGAAAGGAACTCTGTGTCCGAGCCTGAAAGGGTATACCTCTTGTCCATTCGCCTGTCCACAGGAGGTATGGAGTTAGGAGTCTTTAGAATTTTAAATGCCTGTTTCCCAAAAGATTTATGGAGGGGAATAGACAGCCTCCTGGACTCTGGGATGTCCATCATTTCAACAAAATCAGGCTCCTCCTGATCCTCTACTGCTTCTTCCATTGGAAGCTGGAGGGTTTCAGCCACTTTCTTGTAAAACATAAAGTGGGAAGGGGAGTCAGAAAGCCTAGGAGGAGAAACACCTGAAGGTCTGTATGGGGAGATGTCCGGGTCAACAGGCACATCCAGACTTTCATAATCACCATCATCATCATCCCCATACTGTCCCTCCTCCTCCTCCTCCGGGTTATAAAATTCTTCTAAAGTATAAACCGGAAATGGGGGAACCGACCGAACCGAGAGCCCCCCTGCCAGATGGTGCCGGTTCGGCCAGAACCGAAGTTAGCGACTGCACTATCCTTATCGCTTTGGCTATTTCATCAGCAGTCGGAGAAAGAACTTGTGGATCTGAACCGGATGATTTTCTCTTCTCTTTCTTTTAACCAGAACCAACTCCTCAGAATCGGCTCTCCTTTTGCCCGAAGAAGTTTCGCCCTGGTCAGAGGGCACTCCTTCTGGTTCGGTCGGAACCGAACTGGGCTGGCCATCCGGGTCAGCGGACTTCTCGGCCTCCCTTTCCCTCAGCCTACCTACTCTCTTATCCAGGGTAGCTTTGGGAAAACTCTTACAAATTTGGCAGTCTGAATCGAGGTGGTCAAACCCCAGACAATAAACACAGGTAGTGTGGGGATCAGCCTTAGCAAAGGCTTCCCCACACACACTGCAGTGCTGAAACTCAGTGGGCCCGGTTTTTTTCTTGGGTTTCTCAGACATGGCCAATCCTATCCAAAACTTACCCTTTTTTCCGCAATCCGCGAGGCATGACTTCTATCGGTTCCTGGATCTGTGTTACTGGTCTTGGGAAAAAACCTAATTAAATCCGTTTCTTTTTTTAACCGATACGGACTGGTTACCACACTCTAAACAAATTAAAAACCTTTTAAGACTAAACTGATAGGTTCAAACCGAACCGATCCGAAATTTACAAGTTCCACACAGAAACTAAATGTAAAACCTATCTAGTACTCACGGTACCACAAAGACTTAAACTGACAGATTCGGTAGCAGAAATTCGGTAGAAACCGAGCGAAAAACGACACTTTAACCAACTTTTCTGAACTGAGCAAAGGAGAAATCTCCGGAGCGACTGTTCAGTGAGGCAGAGTAAAGAATCTGATGGTTGGAGTTTAAACAACAGCAGAGAGGGGCTTCAACCGAGCTCGCGCTGAACGTTCCACGCTGGCCATGGAAAGTTAACTCTTTGTTCTCCGGGGCAGTTGAAAGGCAGGACCTAACTGCAATAGTCAGAATACAGCAAGACTTCATGTTGTTTGAAAAATAAATTTTTCTTCTTCTTTTTTATAATCTTCTTTTCTTATTCGTAAAAAAACAAATTACTACTAAAATATTAATTCAAACGGTAAAAGCTGCTGTCTATAGACGAAAACTTTGACTCCGGCAGATGAGTGATATCGACATCCAAGCGCACTCGGTGGGAGAAAAGGAATTGAGGCGGTTGGAGGGTCGACGCAGAGACAGTCTGCACAGGCGCAAGCTAGTCTTGCGGTGCCGCGCATATGTGGTCCTGTCTCGGTGCCAACCTTACTGAAAATTTTAGGCTCCTGCTTGGTCCTAGCACCTCCAGCGCTATCCTACTAGTGTGAATGAGTGATGGAGACTTAGTCCAGGAAGATCTTCAGCAGTTGACGTCATCCTTGGCAACAATCTCAAACAGGGGATGGTGTGTGCAGTTACCCATAGGCAAGCAGCAAGGGAAAACTGTAGTTCCCTGGACCCCACAGAAGCCATTGTGGAAACCACTGGAAGGCTGGTTCCCCAGCCTGTGTCTCCTGATAGGGAGGCTAATGAAAAGGGGGTAGAAATTTCCCCAGTAGCAGTTAACC
This sequence comes from Neoceratodus forsteri, assembly GCA_016271365.2. Classification (NCBI taxonomy): domain Eukaryota; kingdom Metazoa; phylum Chordata; order Ceratodontiformes; family Ceratodontidae; genus Neoceratodus; species Neoceratodus forsteri. The sequence goes on from CM057450.1 coordinate 1,406,738,926, forward strand.
ACACAAATACAGAAGATTACTCCGAAGAAGGAGGGGTGATCCATTGTCAGAGGGTTAGGGATGACAGTGATCCTGAGTGCCCTGACGCTAATGCTAGGGACCCTACTTTAGAACTGAAGGGAACCTGTCCCATGCCTTGGGAATGTGTAAGAAGTTTGCAGCTGCTCAGAAAAGTGACCCTAGTCTAGAGAAGCTGAGGGCTTGTGCAGACTCTGACGGAGCACAGGGAGGTGACAGAAAACATAAGGTTTATTGGGAAAATGGACTGATGTATACTCAGGCTGTGAAGACAGAGGGAGGGGTGATAGGCAGGCAGCTTGTCGTTTCCCAGGGGTATCGTGAGCAGCTGCTTAAGACTGCACACGATATTCCCTTGTCTGGTCATTTGGGAATCGTGCGCACTATGCAGTGGTTGGCCCAGAATTTCTATTGGCCCAACTTCACCCAGCAGGTGAAGGAGTATTGCAGGTCTGGTCATCGGTGCCAAGAAATAGGGAAGGCAAGTAAGAAAACCCAAGCTGCCCTAATTCCATTGCCCATAGTGGAGGAGCCATTCCAGAGGGTGGGAATGGATACTGTGGGGACTTTAAATACCTCCAGCTCCTCCGGGGAGAGGTTCATCCTGACTATGGTGGATTATGCCACTTGTTACACAGAGGCAGTTGCCCTATCCTCACTGAGGATAGAAAGTGGCAGATGCCTTACTTGGGATTTTCTTCCGTGTTTGGGTTTCCGCAGGAGGTTATCACTCATCGAGGGGGTTCCTTCATGTCAGACCTGATGACATTTTTGTGGGAGAAGTGTGGGGTGGTGCAGAGACGCACAACACCTTATTACCCGCAAGCCAATGGGCTTGTGGAAAGATTTAATAGTACACTGAAGTCAATGATCCAAGCATTTGCTGAACAGTATGGGAGGGACTCGGAGAAATACCTTCCCCACTTGTTTGCATACAGGGAAGTACCCCAAGAGTCGACAGGATTTTCCCCCTTCGAGCTCTTGTATGGACGCCGGGTACATGGGCCCCTAGACTTGATCCAGGAGGACTAGGAAGACAACGCCACCCAGGGAATTCCCATAGTGGATTACGTCCTTAGGTTTAGGGAAAGGCTGAAGGAGCTTATGGGGACAGCCCAGAGCAACCTGGCACCTGCCCAACAGAAACAAGTAGTGTGGTATGACCGAAGAGCCAGAGCTCGCTCATACACGGTGGGTCAGGAAGTCATGGTCCTTATTCCGGTCTGGAAAGACAAGGTGCAGGCTGAGTGGGCAGGACCGTACAAAGTAGTTAGAAAGGTAAATGACGTGAACTATATCATAGAATTACCTGACAGTAGACAGACAGAAAGGATGCATCATGCAACATGATGAAGCCATACGCTAATAGGGCTGAAATGGTGTTTGCAGTATGTAGTCCTGGGGAGGGAACGGATGAAGGAGATCCTCTTCTGGACTTGCTGGAAGAAAGCAAGTGGGAGTCCTCTGTGTAGGCAGTTAAACGTTCTTCCCAGCTGGCCCCGGACAAGATCCAGGAAGTTAGCAGACTTTGCCCCCCTGTTTAGTGTCAAGCCTGGACTAACCCACTTAGCGACACACAATGTGGAGATAGGGACACAAACGCCTATACCATGGACAGCATATCGGGTGTCAGAGGCTGTCCAAAATGACATTAGGAGGGAGGTGGAGGAAATGCTGGATTTAGGGGTAATCCAGAGATCCCACAGGCCCTGGGCCTCACCTGAAGTCCTTGTGCTCAAGCCAGATGGCTCTACTCGTTCCTGTGTGGCCTATCGTGGACTGAATGCAGTCACGAAGTCAGACGCCAGCCCGATGCCCTGGACAGACGAACTCCTGGACAAGCTGGGAAGGGCAATCTACCTTACGACTACTGACCTGACCAAGGGGTACTGGCAGGTGGAGTTAACTGACAGAGCTAGGGAGAGGTCGGCCTTCATCACTCCGATAGGCTTAATTGAATTTAAGGTAATGCCTTTCGGAATGAAGAACGCTCTGGCCACTTTCCAAAGGTTGGTAAACTTTAACAAGGCATTTGACACAGTCCCACACAAAAGATTAATATACAAGTTAGCCAGCCTGGGAGTGGGTCCCAAGATGGCAGCCTGGGTAAAGAAGTGGTTGGAGAACAGGACACAGAGGGTAATAGTAAACGGAGTCAACTCTGAGGATAGGGGGGTTATTAGTGGGGTACCGCAGGGTTCAGTATTAGAACCGATCCTCTTCAATGTCTTTATAAGCTGACATTGTAGAGGGACTGGAAGGAAAAGTATGTCTCTTTGCAGAAGACACAAAGATCTGCAACAGAGTTGATACACAAGGTGGGGTGGAAAAGGATGAGAAGGACTTGGCAAGGTTGGAGGAATAGTCAAATGTATGGCAGCTTAGATTCAATGCTAAGAAGTGCAAGGTAATGCACCTGGAAACAAAAACCCAGGAAGAGCACACAATGTGGGGTGAGATACTAACAACAACAAAATGGAAAGAGACCTGGGGTAGTCATATCAGATGACCTAAAGGTGGGTAAAGCGATGTGAGAGGGCGGGGGATACTGGGATGCATAGGGAGAGGCATCACCAGTAGAAAACAGGAGTTGTTATCCCTCTGTACAGACAGCTGGTGAGACCCCAACTGGAGCACTGTGTGCAGTTCTGGAGACCCAATCTCCGCAGAGACAAACAGGATGGAGGCAGTCCAGAGGAGGGCAACTACAATGGTGCAGGATCTGCACCGGAAGACATATGAAGAGAGACTTAAGGAGCTTAATATGTATAGCCTTGAGGAAAGGAGGGTGAGAGGGGACATAATAGAAACTTTCAAGTACCTCAAGGGAATCAACAAAGTCCAAGAGAGTAGCATCTTTCAGAAAAAAAAAAAGTGTGCAAGAACAAAGGGGCACAATCTGAAGACGGGGTTGGGGGGGGTGGCTCAGAGGTAATGTAAGGACGTATTTTTTCACAAAGAGGGTTGTGGATGCATGGAACGGTCTTCCGGAGGAGGCTGTGGAGTCAAAAACAGAGGTGGAATTCAAGAATGCATGGGACAGTCATTAGGCAATTCTAGGGGGTGGGGGTAGGAAGAAGTAGGATGTTGGTTAACTAGGATCTTCAGCTTATCCATTAGGTAGGGAAATGGGCAGACTGGGTGGGCCAAGTGGTCCTTATCTGCCATCAAATTCTATGTTTATGTTTAAACTATCTAATCAATCTGTCTATGTATCTAATCTATTTTATCCATCCATCTGATCTATCTATCTGCCTATCTATCTATGTATGTATGTATGTATCTATCTATCGCTGGAGGGGGAGGTTTAGGAGGAAGGTAAGGAAGCACTTCTTCACAGAGAGGGTGGTGAACACTTGGAATGTACTGCCGGAAGAGGTGGTCTAATTGAAGACAGTTAGGAAACTTCAAGAGAGGCTGGGATAGGCATGGGGAAGGTAAGGATCATGGGTGGGGGTGGGGTGGGGGGCAGTGACAGTAGCTCCAGTTGTGGGCCCTGAAAATGAGCAGATTAGGTAGACCACATGGCCTCCTTCTGCTGGCTTCTTCGTGTGAATGTATGTATCTATCTAATCGGTCTATCTTTCTAGGTATCTAATCTACTTTATCCATCCATCTAATCCATCCATCCATCTACCTAATGACCTACTGTTAATTTATTACAATTTGTTAACCCTGGATAGCACAGTTGAGCTAGAATATATAATTTTCAGTGGTATTCTGGTTCTACCAATTCTTACAGCTCCATGGAATAAAATACGGCAAGGGTAAGTGGCTTGCTGAGAGTCGCACAATGAACCAGTAGCTGTGGTGATTTGAAACTGGTTCTCCAGCAGCTAGTTGCACCAAGTGTGTGCTCTAACCACTTGACCACATCACTTTTCAAAACACTCAGTTTTTAGCAGATTTAAAATTAAAAGCAGAAGCACTAATGGTTTAGCCTAAGATCCTACTAGAAGTACATATCACACTGTGCAATACTCACGCAGGCTGTAGCTATGCAGGTTCCCCAGTCACTGTACGTTTCCACTGTGATGTTCGACAAAGCTGTTCGCAGCAATGGGCACAGAAAACTCCAAAGCTTCTCAACCTGAATACAGCAGGAGATTTCAGTTTAAAGTAAGCAAGTAAAGGAAAATTACGTACCTACCGTAATTCTTGATCTTCTCTTGTATCTTCACCATTCATTACTTACAGGGTGTAAGCCGGAGGCGCGCACCCGCCACGGGAGTTTTTTTTTTTTTTTAAGTCTAGCTAACGGCACCGCCTCGAGAGTGGCGTCATACGTCATCTTGGCAGTGGCCGCGTTAGTAGCGACTGAATCTCCTCCAACTCAGTTCTGTGAGCGGAGAGGCAAAAGAGAAAGCAGAGCATATAGATAGCGAGGCAAGATAGCGAGGATAGCAAAGCAAGGAAGAATGAACTGAAAAGGAATAAGCCGATGGAGGAAGGACAGAGGAGATAAGAGTATCCCTAGCCTAGGGACTGCAGGGCCTCCTTACCTGGGCGACTCTGGGAGGAGAGATAAGTAAGAAATGAGAAAATAGAAAGAAGAAGAAGAGAAGAGAGAGATGGGATGCTGAAGGGGCCCAGAATGCCCATGAGCATAGTTAACTTACAGCTGAAGGCTCGACTAAAGGGAAGCAAGAATCCCGGAGATAGAGGCTGAAGAGAAGGTTCACCGAACCCGCTAGACAGACTCAGGAGGGCATAGTCCTCATCTTCAACATGCCATTGTTCTTGATACCCACCCGTGCTCCTGGCTGCGGAAGGCCTTTAACTGGAGGACACCGAGGAGGGAAGAATAAAACCCAGGCAGCATGAGAGCTGCTCAGGGGTTTAGAAATGGAAAATGTAAGCCTTTCAGGTGTCTTAAGATAGAAATGGGACTCAGACTGACTGGCCAAGGCAGGCCAAGGCTTAAGCTGGCTGGGATCGGATATGGTCAGCACTGCTCTTCTGCAAAATTGTCCAGGAGGACACTTAAAAGGAGAAACCAATAAGCAAACTAGCGAAGGATAGCCCACCTTCTCATTGCCTTCTTGTTTATTTTTCCTTTTTTTTCTCAGATAAAATTTTGTAGACTAGATGCATGACCCCGATACCAAGAGCGCTATAACAGTCGAAGAGTTCCCTCAGCATTTTTTTTTTTTTGCAAAAAGAAAAAAGGAATAGACGTGCCCGTTCCTCTGCTCTGCAAGGCAAGAATAGAGGGGGGGGGAGATTTGATTTCAGGGCAACTATCTGGAACACGGAATTGCAGGATCAAAACTGAATAGCCTGAGCCAGGCCAAAAAACCCCAGAGGTATCTTGCCAGAAGAATGGCAAGAGTAGTTGTCTGCAGTCTGATCGCCAATGCAATCCAGATGGCCCATGAATCTTAGAGTAAGTAATTTTCTGGAAAAATTAGAACCCCCAAAGAAAGGTTTTTTTTTTTTGGAAAATTAAGCAACTTTCCTATATTTTAAGAAAAAGTTTTGTTTTTTGTTTTATATGCAGAGAGAGGAAGGAGACGGGAGGTGGAGAAGCCACAGGAAGAGGCCACTGAGGGGATGGTGGGGTGTAAGTAATGAATGGTGAAGATACAAGAGAAGATCAAGAATTACGGTAGGTGCGTGAATTTTCCTATCTTCCTTGTCAATCTTCACCATTCATTACTTCCTGGGTGAGTACTAAGCTCCTCTTCCCTGGAGGGGAAGAGGCCATACCCTGAGGGAACAAGACCCCAGCCTTCTGTTGGTGAGAAACAGAAGGAAGACCTGGCTTATTCAGAAAGCCTAAGTGGGAGAAGAGCTAGGAGGTGCCTCCCGAGGGACGAGGAGACGGATGGAGCCGCTGTAAAGTCTCCTAGCTCTGGATGAGAAAAACGGGTCCCGGAAGGCGGGCGCATCACCCTCGCCGGGCCAGGGGTGACAACCTGGAAAGACTAAGCCATGCCGTCCGCCTGATGCAGATCGCTGTCCCGCAAGCCTGGAAGCCACCTCATTGGCGTCATAAGATGCCCTTGCTTGTGTCTCGCAGCTCCAGGCCTACAGCGGAGAGGGCAACGGCTTGTCTGGTTTGCTCCGTGTCAGGCATAGATGCCAGCAGCTGGGACATCATCGACCACAGATGCGGTTGTAGGCAGCGTGGTGAGCCTGATGTGATGCAATACATGCACTTCGCACGAGAAGTGATACAATACATGCACTCGTCACGAAGAAACACTCTTAGCCCCTAGCGGTCCGAACTGGAGAGAGTCCGAATCCGGTGGGCGTGCCAGGCCAGGCACCGGCGCCCAGAAGGAGTATCCAGGTATACCAAACCTGAGGACGGGTTGGAAGGGAACCTAGAGACTTAGAGGGGCACAATACCACGCTGGCAGTCCGCCGGCTGGGGAAGAAGCGGCAGGGAACTGCCAGGACCGGACAGACGCCTCTGGAAGAGGATAGGCAGGAAGGTACCACCAGATGCTGGGCACTGAATTCACCAAGGAATTCACGCGTCTCCGTTAGTATTGTCTCGAGCGTAGGAAATCGGAGATCCCTCACCATCCTCGAGGAGAAGCGCTGATATTCTGTGAAATCAGCATCGGAGGACAGATGAGCAGGGGTTCCTCTCCTCAGAGGAGGGAGACGAGGATGATGGGGAACTGGAATGTCCAGAGGATTCCTCTGGTCGTGGGAGAGTCAAAGACCCGTTCATGCATGTATCTAACATATGAGGAAGGCCGCCATAGAACCTCTGAACTGCTCCCCAGGATAACGGACCGTGGGACCGACATGGCGAGGCAGGGGTGTTAGTGAGAGCAGAGATGGGAGAGGGGCACCTCCGAGGAGGCAACTGCTCTCGCTGAGGCTCTGGAATCCGGGAAAGGAGCCCTAGTAGGAGGGATTCTGGATATCAAACCAGGCCGCAGAACGGAACTCTGGGGAAGCGGAGCCTGGAAGAGCCCTGGGGGAGAAACTCCCCTGTGACGACGCCGGGACTGCATGGATCCAGAAGGGCAGTCCGCACAAACTCCGCCCGAGGACACCCTAGAACCCTGGGGGGAGGGGTGGGGCTCTGCACTACGGCTCCTGGCCACCCCCCCTGAGGTGGCCAAAGAAGACCGGGCAGCAGGCCGCCTGCCCCTAAACCCCTCGGATTCCGAGAGGGCCCTCCTCCTCGACTGCAACGTCCTCCTGTCCCTAGAGGAGGCAACAGCACTCCGGGGGGTAGCTGTCACCGGGCCTCCAGAGAGCCTCCCCTCCGTCACCCCACGTCCTGCCCCAGGACCCTCGGCCACCCCAGCCGAGAACCCTCAGGAGGCAGCGACAGGGGGACAGAGGGAGGGGCCCGCTCGCCGCCTGGTACCCTAGCCACAGGACCCAGATTCCGAAGAATGGGGTGCCAGGATGGGTCCACATCTGAGTCATCGTCCTCGAGGAGGAGCAGACCACAGCAGGACCTCGATGCTGGCCACCCAGAATCCCAGTAGCAGGCTGACACCCAGAGTCAGAAACACCGCTCGCCCCCACGCCCGGCAGCAGGAAGGCCTAACCCCACCCCCAGCGGCTCCGGCGGAATCCGGCACCGCCGGAGAGGAAGGCGGCGACGCTACCCGGCAGCGTCGAGGCAGTGGCACCGTCGGCCGGCACCGCCATGTCCATCGGCACAGCGAATGGCGCCCGAGGCCACATGGCGCGCAGCGAGCGCCGATCACAGCGCCCGCTTGAAGCGGCGCCAGGATCAGCGGCGCCCGCCGATCGCCGGCACGCGGACAGCGCCGGGATCGAAATAGCGCCGCAAAGGGCGTGGTCCACTAAGCGGGCCCGGGAGAACTCGGCGCTCCCAACACCGCGGAAGGGCCTCCTCCTCGGCAAGATAGGATGAGAAACCCCTCCTCCTCGGACCGTATAGGCCGGGAGGACCCGAGGAAGGGCCTAAAAGATCTCGCCGAGATTCCCGTGGCGGCGCCCGTCCCGAATCTGGCGGGGCCTTGCGAGCTTGGCAGCGGACTTGGGGCAGCGGCGGTCCTGAAAACAGGCGTCCACGAATCCATATCATGGTTGGGTCCCAGGCAGCGAAGGCAAGCGTCATGCCGGTCCGAGACTGAGAAGTGCCGGCCACAGGAGCACCGACGCATAGGGGCGCGGCCCGTCTTCGAAGGACGCTTAGCTCCAGAACCGGACATAACGCGAAACCAACGAGACTAAAACACAGTAGGAAATACACCCGGCGCCGAAAGATAGAAAAAAGAACAGTCTTACCGTATCGGCGTCGAGTGCAAGGAAAAACGAAGTCGGAAACTAAGAAGAAAAACACTGAAGCGCTACATGCGGACAGGTGCTGCCTCGTGGGGGAGAAACAGAACTGAGTTGGAGGAGGAGTCGGTCGCTGCTAGCGGCCGCCCTCATGATGTCCTCGAGGCGGTTGCGTCAACTAGACTTTTAAAAAAAAAAAAAAAAAAAAAAGCTCCGTGGCCGGTGTGCGCCTCGGCTTACACCCAGGAAGTAATGAATGGTGAAGATTGACAAGGAAGATCTAATGTTCTCAAAGTAACCTGACATCAATTTCTCTTACTGTAAAACCTCCTTTGTAATAACATTTTTTTCTCATGATTCAGAGTTTTTTAATACGATTTCACAGAGCATACTTACATTTTTTGATAAATGTTTTTAAAAAGAAATACAAGTGCTGGTAAGGTGGATTACAACATGACGATGAAGACATTCTTTTACTACAAGGACCCCAAATTCAAACAGAAATGGAAAGTGCAGCATTGCAAACAATTTAAAAATCTTCGAGACTTCCCAGCCTCAAGATATGTACCACATATACTGGTGCCTTACCATTGCGAAATGCTGTTGCTGCAAAGGGTACCAAACATATTTTAGTAGTTTAGATGTTACAATGCTTGTGAAATTGTCCACAGATCACTTATAGCTCATGGTGTATAGAGCCACCACATGACCCACACCCTCTGTTGGCCACATTATGATGTAAAGCCAGGGAGCCGCGGGGACACACACCATTATAGTCTATGGGGGGCAGCTTTCATATTGTTTTTATATATAGTAATGATCATTTGGTAATTAATCAAGGGCACCCGTCGACTAACAAGGGCCTCGTTAGTCGATCACTGCCTTGATTAATCACCATGATCATTACTATATATACATATAAAATAAAATAAAAATGTGAAAGCTCCCCCCACAGAATGTAATGGAGTGCACTCCGCGCTCTCCTGGACATTTATATTAAATGTGTCTGTGTGCAGGGTGTGGATCATGGTGGCTCTAATGAAGCAGAAGTGACCCAGTAGGGACAATTTTACAAGCACTTAAACTACTGAGGTACTTCTGGTACCCTATGCAGAAAATGGAAATTACGTACTTACCGTAATTATTGATCTTCTTGGACAGTCTCCATCACTCATTCACACTAGTGGGATAGCGCCGGAGGCGCTGGGATAGCGGGAGCCAAAATTTTCAGAAGGGCCGTGCCAGGTAGGACCCCACTGCCTTGAGACTGACTCAGCGCCTGTATAGGCTATCTCGGTCGACCCTCCAACCGCCTCAGTACCTTTTTGACCAAGGAGGTGCAGGCGTAACTAATGAGAATAACTCATTCTGAGTGTCTGGGCCTGAGAGGGCCCAGATGGCTAATAAAAAGGTCAAAGAACAATGTCTTCACAGTCCGAACCAAAGGCCATGAAGACCAGGAAAGAAAAACGAGTGAACCCAGGGGATGGTGGGTGGGCGTGTGAATGAGTGATGGAGACTGTCCAAGAAGATCAATAATTATGGCAAGTACGTAATTTCCATATCTTCCTGGACTAAGTCTCCATCACTCATTCACACTAGTGGGAGAGTACCAAGCTAAAATCAACAACCCTGAGTAGGGTGGTAGGAGATAGGGTTCACTCAGAAAGTATAGCCAAGGACTGTCCTGTTAATAAAAAGAGCTGTCTTGTAAGAGCATCTGTAACATAGTGTCTACAAGATAAACGCTTAAGTTGTAACTCGTCACCTTGCCGACAACTACAATGGGCAAAAAAAAAAAATTAAAGTCTGCCAGGCAGCCGCAACTATTCTAGGACAGCGGCAAGAACCTGGCCTCACAATTTGATCTAGGACCAAAATTAATAGTGTCAAAGACATGCACTAATCTAATGTAAAAACCTCAGGAGCTGCAAGAGCCGGAGGTAAAGTGTACAGAGTTCAGGGTAGTATGACTGTATGTGAATATTTCGAAGCTACCTTAGAAAGAACCTACTTGACCAAGGGTCAAGAAGAAGCATGTCATCTGTTAAGCTGGAGCAAACATGGAAGTAGGAATCTAAGTTCGACTTGCTGAAGAGTCACTTCTGTTGCTGCAAGGCTCTGATCAGGAGAAGAAAGCCTGATTAAAAAACAAAAGGGACTAACAGACTGGTTAGATGCCTAGGTTTTGGAAATATCTCGGAATAGAGAAATTCTCTTAAAGAAAAGGTGGAGCTATACCACCGCTGGATCGGACTGCCCCTAGGGATAGAGAAAACAGGTACCCTTTACTGAGGTTTAGAGCGACCGCCTCAGGGTTGAGGCGGAACCTGATCAGATCGAGCGTGGTATCAGGAAATTCCAACTAGGCCCTGTGCTGTGATAATTCTGACCCCCTTTTTTTTTTTTTTTAAATATCATTAGTCCGAGCCTGACAAGGTTGCTGGCTGCTATTTGGCAAGTATTGCCTGATACAGAAATGACAAGGATGTCATCCCTCTGAGGAGCAGGAGGAGCCTGAGGATCCATAACTGAACTCCTGACTGGACTAATAATAGCTAGACAGATGTTAACTACCTGTGGCGAAGCAGCCACCAGAGGGGGCAGCATCAAAAAATGGGCTGTATACCCCTATCAAAGGAGCGGGACAGTCTGTGCAGCTCCCGACCATAGAATTAAAATGTTCCAAAGAGTGCAATTGTCTTGACCACTGAAAAAGTCTAGACGCAGAGGTATATAGTTCACAGATCCAGTCTGAACACTATGGTGGACCCCATACATGAGAAACTACTAAAAGAGCTTGCATCACAGACTCTGATGATAGAGAGGGCATTCAGTATATAAAATGAGTCATCCGCTGTATCACTGACCAGAAGGACAGGGAAAGACTCATCCAGATGCCTCTCTACCACAGAAGGACCCCAAAAGAGGTCTCGGTTAGAGCCACTAGAGACTCCGCCACCAGGAAGGGTGTCGAGGGGAGCTTGGCACCACGTAGGGGGCTGAGAAAGTGCTGAGCGGAATGAGAGATTCCGCTGACAGAAACAGAACAGAACTGTCCCATCAGCGGAAAAATCGCTGGATGAGGAGATCCAATGCAGACCGCCACCCACTAAAATGTGTGGAAATAATCCGCAGAATAGGAATTCATTCCATGGAACATCCCAACACAAGTCCTGCGGAAGAGAGGTCTGCAAACATAGATCTTTCCCTAGTTCTGTCAGACAGCACCAACTGGCACCCCTGCGGCACTAGCATCACTCCTGGCACAGGAAGGCACCAAGCAGTAACCATGCCAACCTGAGAGACACCCAGAGGGCACCACGGCAGAACCCGCCAGTATCCTGCAGTACCAACAGCAATGGACGCAAAATATACCCCAATGTGCATGGCACCAGCAGTGCAGGTGCCACCCAGATGCCAGGCGCCACCCATGGCACCGCGGTGCCAGGCGCCACCCACAGGTGCTCGGCATTGCCCGCAGCACCCGCGAAAGTTGCCAGGCGCCACCCGTGGGTGCCGGGCGCCACCCGCTGGGTGCACAGCGCCGCCCGCAGCACCACCCATGGGTGCACGGCGCCACCCGCGTTGCACGGCGTCGCCCGCGCCACCCGCTGGTGCACGGGCGCCACTGCTGGTGCCCGGTGCCGCCCGCGCACCCGCGGGTGCCCGCACCACCCACAGCACTCCACGAGTGCCCGCGGGCATCAGTGGCACCGTGAGACACCCACAGCACCGCTAGCGGCGCCGACAAAGAAGCACCCACGGCGCCAAACACGGCGCCGAGCACAGCGTGAGCCACAGAGCCGACCCATGGCACCGAGCACGGCACTGACTGCAGCACAGAGCACGGCGCTGAAACACGGAGCCGAGCATGGCACCGAGCAAGCTACAGCGCCGACTGCAGCACAGAGCACGGTGCCGACCACGGCACCAAGCACGGCACTGAGCCATGGAGCCGAGCACAGCACCGAGCCACAGCGCCAACTGCAGACAGTACAGCGCCAAGCACGGCGCCAAGTCCCAGGGCCGACCCAAACACCAGCGGTGCCGCCTATGGCACCCATGCCAAACCAGGGGCACGGCACCAGACCTGTGGCACCACCAAGGTGTTGGGCACAATGCCAGGAAAAACACCACGGAAAAGAAGAGAAAGGTGGTGCCCATGCCGGCCCCTGCATGGAAAGGAAGAGGGGGGTAGGCACGAGGGGCTGACAAGATGGCGAAGGCACCAAGAGGGCACCGCGCTCATTCAGATCCAATTGACCCGGCTCCGGTCCAACGGCTCCAAGGCCCGGAGGCCCAGAAACCAGGAACACAACCAGGAAAAAAGGAGACAAACCCCCTGCTCCACAGGAGTGGCCCAGAGGTGGAACTGCTCACCGGAACTCCAGCGAGGACAGAGATGGAGTCCGAGTCGAGAAAAGCAGCCGCTAGGAGCGGGGCCAAGGGGAACCCAAAAGTCGGTTCAGGCCTATTGCCCCTACCAAGAACAATCCTCGTGCAGACATACCAACGGGCAACCTCGAAGGGCACAGATTCTTCTTCCCAAACGAAGAAGAAGAGTCGAGGCTATGCCGAGCGGATCCTCGCACCGCCAGATTCGTCCTCGTGGACTGTCCTCCCTATCGGCACAGGACTGTCCATAGTCAGTATCCCCCTGCTACTTAAGGGTGGCGGACCGGCACAGCCTCTGCCATAACAACTTTCAATGAAGTCTTCCCACCGCCACCGCTACGTGCCTAAGGACGACTTCGCGGATGGCAGGAAAGAATTTCTTCATAATCTTCTTATTTGTAAATAAAAATTACTACTAAATAGTTAAATTAAAACTTTTAAATTAAACACTAAAAGCTGCTGTCGTATAGACGAAAAACTTTGACTCCGGCAGACGAGCGAAGTCGACATCCAAGCGCACTTCGGCGGGAGAAAAGGAACTGAGGCGTGTTGGAGGGTCACGAGATAGCCTATACAGGCGCTGGTCAAGTCCGCGGTGCTGCTGCAAGCGTGGTCTCACCGGCGCCAGCCCTTCTGAAAAATTTTGGCTCCCGCTTGGTCCTAGCACCTCCGGCGCTATCTCACTAGTGTGAATGAGTGATGGAGACTTAGTCCAGGAAGATCTGTGAATCTCAATTACTTTACCTCGGTAGATCTCTTTAATGCACAAGGTAGGGCCTCAGGTCATTCACATTACTTGGCTGCCAGGGAAGCAAGCACATCACCGCCAGCCCAGGATGTGCAAATTCTGTATGCCAGTGAAAGAGAATCCAGAGGTTGTTCCCAAACCTTAGTCTCTGCATTGCCTCCAGGGCATGGGGCAAACCATTTGAGATTTTAAACGTTTCTTTTACCAGGTACCCGCACTTGAAACTATCAAATGGGCATTTGTTTGTACTTGTGAAAAGTAAAGGACTGGTGTCTCTGAACACAGATCTTTCCTTTTATTCACACATTATGTACAGTGAAGGTAGGTACAGTGGCGGCTTCCATACAATACACCCAAGTACTGGTCTGAGGGGCCACTTCTGTAGGGTAACTCAGTCTCCATGTTTTTGTACAGCTTGAGGCCTCATCCAAACTAAAATTTCCAAATGTAAAAAATCATACCAAACTCTAATTCTTTTGTGATGTAGAAGGCATCTTCCACAAACTGAGCCGATTAGCAACTTCAAAAATGGAAATTATGTGCCTGGAAGATTCCCCCTTGTGAGGTGACCAGGGACGAGTAGATCCAGAAGGACAGTCGTCTACCTCCAAAGAATAGGGCCCTCTCAAAGAAACCAAGGGGGAAGAGCAGAGCTCCGCACTACGGCTCCTCCCAAAGCCTGGTGGGTTCCGGAAAAAGGCCACTGAACAGAACTCACACCCCTCAAAATCTGAGTGCCCTCCTCCTCGAGAGAGCCAGTCTAGGCAGCTGGCAGCCCTGGTCGGCCCCTGAAGGAGCTATCCAAGGAGCACTACACTCCCCTCCTGTGGGTGCTCCGACCCCAAAGCTGGGCGATCTAGGCACACCACTCGAGGGGCGTACCACCACTGACGGGTCAGCAAACCCTCCAAGGCCAGGATGCAGAGCAATGGTGGCCTGCACCACTGCCTGCTGGTCAGCACCACTGATTCTGGCCACGGTAGTCGCAGTCTGGTCCAGAGAGGGGGGCTGGTCGTGGCCTGTCGAAGATACTATTAAAGTGTCCACCTGAGCAGTCAGCTCCAAGCAGCCAGACTGCCTGTCCGTCTCAGAGTCCACCTCCTCCAAAGAAGTGAAGACCGAAGTCCTGTGCCAGACAATGGGTGGGCGTTCTCTGCCATCTTGACCAAACAGGGCACCAGAAAGGGAGACCGCACCCAAGACGGTTCCAGTACCCCCCTCAGCACCGCAAACAGCAGCAGAAGGAGGCCCGGCACCAACAAGGGCAGCAATCTCGGTGTCAGAACTGGACACGACGCTGTCTGACCCCACATTGTCGCGAATGGCCCTGGGGACAGAGATGGTGCCAACGTCGGCTCTGACAGTAGTCTCGGTGCCATCTGGAATCCCCATGGTGCCATGACTTCGCTTGGAGCTGCGAATGGCTCGGGAGGTGGACATGGCGCCGTGCCCAACCTTGGTGGCGCAAACGGTGCCGAGGCGAAAGAATGATGAAGACAGTGCCGTAGAAACTCCCACGGCGCTGCTAGCACTCTCAGCACCACAAATGGCGCCAACAGCAGCCATGATGCTGAGCAAATGGCCAAATCCGACAATGGTGCCGTCAGACCCATGGCACCGCGAACAGCACTGAGGCCCAAAATGGCGCCAACCGGTTGGCGTTGAGGACAGCGCCGACCCAGGCCGTCCAAGCCATAGGTCCGACACTGGGGGAACCTTCACCCTCGAAGGGGTTATTGCCATAATGATGCCTCCTGTCCATTCCCCAGGGGGAACAGACTGGGCCTCCTGCACCGCAGGAGAAGCCTTGGCCACGGCTAGGATAGGAAAAGCAGAGGCTCCCTCCTCCTCGGTTCATATAGAACCGGGAAGGGACCTGGAGGAAAGGCCGAGAGAGCGTGGCTTGGCCCGATGAGTGCGAACCCGACCCCTGAAAGTTGGCGGAGCCCGCCCCACTTTACACGCGCGTTGTTAGAGTACTCTCTGGTCCATGGAGAAATAGGCGTTGCATGAATCCATGTCGTGAAGTGCACCAAGACACGTAAGGCAATGGTCGTGCTGGTCGGTGACTGAATATTTTCGGCCGCATGGGCACCGTCGCATGAGGGGCCATCCAGTCCTGGAAGTTTTCTTGCCCTCCAACTGAGACATGAGCAACGGAGAAAAAAAACACCAAAAACAGACGCGACGTCGAAGAAAATAGAATAACTGGAAAGGTCTTACCGGGCGACGTCGAGCATGGCAAAAGAACCGACAGGAAGGAACTGACAGACGCCGGCACTGAATTGAGAGAGAACGACGTGAGTAGAGTAAACTGCGAAGCAGGTAGGCCTCAAAGTCTTCTTCTAAGCTTCCCACGAGGTGACCTCAATGGCGGGAGACGAAGAATTGGCAGGAGGATGACAGCACCTAACGGTCAACCCGCAAGTGCCACACAGTGCGTCGGCCTCATCCATCAAAAAAAGAAAAAAAAAACTCCCGCGGGGTCATGACCTCCGGCCATAACCCAAATGTGATGAATGGTGAAGATTGACATAGTTAAGATCACTTGGATTCCGACTTTTCTGAGATGCACTGCGAGAATGTACAACACTTTGTGAAAACTCGTGGCGCTGAGGATAGCCCAAAGGGCAGGACTCTGAACTGATAATGCTGGCCCAGAGCTACAAACCGCAGGTATCTGTGATGCTTTGGGTGTACAGGGATATGTTGGTAAGTGTCCTGCATGTCCAGGGAAGCTAGCCAATTCGTGTTGATGAAGCAAGGTAACAGGGTCCGAAGCGATATCATCTTGAACTTTTCCTTGAAAAGAAACTTGTTCAACTTTCTGAGGTCCAGAATGGGGCGCACGCCACCGGTCTTTTTTGGGACCAGGAAGTAATGGGAGTAGAAAATGAAAATTACGTACCTACTGTAATTATGATCTTGTTGCACCTGGAAGAATCACCCCTCTGAGGCGACCGGTGCTGTACAGGTCCAGAAGGATGGTCCCCTACCTCAAAAGAATGGGGCTCTCTCAAAGAGATCGAGGAGGAAGAGTGGAGATCCGCACTACGGCTTCTCCCAGAGCTCGGGTGGGCCCCAGAAAAAGGTTGCCGTGCAGACCACATGCCCCTTGACCCATCTTGGAATCCGAGAGAGCCCTCCTCCTTGACAGGGCCAGCCTAGGTAGCCGACAGCCCTGGCCAGCACCCGAAGGAGCTACCCAGGGCACAGTACCCTCCCTTCCCATAGGTGCTCTGATCGGCCCCAAAGTTGGGTGCTCTAGGCACACTACCTGAGGGGGTTCGACTGCTGAGGGGTCAGTGAACCCACCAAGACCGGGCTGCAGAGCAATGGTGGCCTGCACTGCTGCCTGCTGGTCAGAACCGCTGACCCCAGCCCCGGCAGTCCCTGCCTGCTATTCAAAGGGGGGGCTGACTCAGGCCTGTCGAGGACAATTCGAGGGTGCCCACACCAGGAGCCAACTCCAAGGAGCCAGACTGCCCTTCTGACCCAGAGTCCAACTCCTCCTCCGAAGAGGTGGAGATCGCAGCCCTGTGCCAAACAGTTGGCGGGCGCCTGCTGCCATCTCGACCAGATAAGACACCAGAAACAGAGACCGTACCCAAGTTGGAACCATTGTCCTCCGCAGTACCCCAAACAGTGGCAGAAGAAGACACGGTTCCAAGCAGGGTAGCAGTCTCCAAGCCGAAAGCAAACACGGCGCCACTGTCCATCCCACCGATGCAAGCGCTGCCGAGGACAAAGACTGCACCGACAACGGCTCCGACAGCACTTTTGGTGCCGAGGCCAGAAATCCCCACAGCACTGTCCCGTCACACAGCTCCACGAGCGGCGTTGAGGACAGAGAAGGCTCCGACACTGCTCTCGGCACCGAGATACGAAACCCCCACGGCACCGTGCCCATGCCCGGAACCGCAAACGGCCTCAGAACTGGACACGGTGCCATGATCAACCTCGGCGCCGAGGCAGGAAAAAGTCAAAGACAGCGCCGTAGAACCTCCCACAGCGCCACTAGCAGCATCAGCCTCGCGAATGGCACAGACAGCAGCCATGGCGCCGAGCAACGGACTGGCGCCGCCGCCTCCTTCAGGGCCCACGGCACCGCGGAAGGCGCCGACAGATGGCGTTGAGACCAGTGCCGACCAGGGCCTTCCGAGCCGCGGGTCAGACACTGGGGGAGCCTTTGCCCACGAAAGGAAGACTGTCAATGTGGTGCCTTCTGTCCGTCTCCCGGAGGAAATGGACTGGGACTCCTGCACCATGGAAGAATCATCGGCCATGGCTAGGCTATGAGAGGCTGAGGATCCCTCCTCCTCCTCGGCCCGAACAGAGCCGGGAGGGGACACGGAGGAAAGGCCAAGAGAACGTGGCTTGGCCCGAGGAGTGCACGCCTGACCCCCGAAAGTCGGCCAGACTCGTCCCGCTTCCACAGCGTTGCTCGATGATCGGCAGTCCATGGAGAAACAGGCGTTGCACGAATCCATGTCATGAAGCGGGCCAAGACACGAAAGGCAATGATTGTGCTGGTCGGTAACGGAGTATTTTCGTCCGCATGGGGACCGTCGCATGGGGGGGCCGTTCCATCTTTGAAGTTTTCTTGCCCTCTGACCGAGACATGACCTGTGGAGAAAAAAAACCCACCAAAACAAGACTCGACATCGCAGTAACAAAAGTAATGGAAAGATCTTACCGGGCGACGTCGAGTGTGGCAAACAGAACTAGCAGGAGGAGCGACTTGACCTATAGACTACCGAGAAATGACACGGGGTCGATGGATAAATTTGCTGAAGCAGGTAGGCCTCACTTTCTTCTCTCGAAGCTCTCACGAGGTGAGCCTGACAGCGGGAGACAAAGAACTGGCGGGAGGGCGGAGTCGACAGCTCATAACGTCCAACCCACGAGCACCACGCAGTGTGTCAGCCTCGAGGGTGGTGCCAATGCTGCATTGACTCCGCACATCCCAAAAAAAAAAAAGAAGCTCCCGCGGGTTAAGACTGACACAGATAAGATTGTGCTTGACCTGAGATATTGATTCAGGTCGTGGAGATCTAAAAATGGGGCGCCAGCCCCCCGTCCGCTTGGGCACTGGGAAGTACCTGGAGACAAAGCCTGGGTCTGCTGAAAGATCCACTATGAGGACTACTGCCTCGAGGAGGAGCTGAGCGATGTCGGTTCTAAGAGCCGACTGGGTGTGTGCGGACATCAGTTCTTCCCGAGGGGTGTGGGCTTGGCTGGGAGGGTACTGCTCGAATTCCAGAGGCAGTGCCTGACTGACCACTTTGAGAACCCACCTGTCTGTAGTAACAGCGGACCAGGCAGAATGAAAGTGGTGGAGCCAGACCCCCACGAAAAGACTCAGAGCTGACGTGACGAGAATAGGGGTGGCAACCCCCATCCCGTCACTGAGCAGGCTTGGCGGAGGCTCCATGACCTGAGCCTCGGCATCCTTTATGACCCTGTTGGGGTCCAGGCTTGGGCTGAGGGTGCCAAGCTTGAGCCTGCTGCTGATGCTGATATTGCTGTCCCCCCTGGAAGGAGGAATGCTGAACCACAGGGGAAGAGTGACGAAAGGGCTTCTTTTTTTTCTGTTGGTTCTTGCCAGAGGAACTTTTAGCAGAAGTGGCGTTCAAGGTGGCCCTGGACTGCTCTATGCGCTGTAGGTGACCAGCCAATCCTAGGCTGAACAAGTCAGTCCCAAGGAAGGGCACATCAGCTAACTTGTGCTGAGTATCCGCCAGGAAGGAGGCGATCCTCAGCCAAGCCCTGTGGCGCGAGGCAACTGCAGCGGCCATTGAGTGGGCACAAGAATACCCAATGTCCAGAGCTGTCTGGAACTGCTGTCTGGCAACAGCACGGCCCTGATCTCGGACCTGCTTAACCATGGTCTGCATGTCCGCGGGGAGATGTGGGAGGACTTCATCTAATGACCCAAGAAGGGCATGAGAGAAATGTGCCATGATGACGGCCGAACTTGCCTGACGAAGGCCCAAGGAGGAAGCCACATACACTTTCCGCGCTGAATGGTCCAAAAGCTTAGACTCTATCGGGTGGCCGGTCAGTGTCAGCAGAACTGCCAGTATGCCTGAACACAGAGGAGGTCACCAGGCTCTCGGCCGAAGGGTGCTCTGTGAACCCCACTAGGGACCCCATAAGCACCGCGTACTTGCAGGCCGATGGTGCTGGACAAGAAGCAGGACGCTGCCACAGCGCAAGAGCCGGACCAACAATGGCCTCGGACACAGG
This sequence comes from Neoceratodus forsteri, assembly GCA_016271365.2. NCBI lineage: Eukaryota > Metazoa > Chordata > Ceratodontiformes > Ceratodontidae > Neoceratodus > Neoceratodus forsteri. The sequence goes on from CM057450.1 coordinate 1,406,758,565, forward strand.
AAAGTCCTCCATCAGGGTATCCCCCTCTTGAGGATGTCTGTGAGGGAGTACTCCACCTTTTCTTGGATGGGTTCCAAGGGCATCCCTGTGGAATCAGAGATGAGGTGAAGGATCCCTTGGGAGGGGAAAGGATCTTCTTCCATCACTGTGCCTATGGATGACTCATCATTCCCAGGATGAGACTGAAGCCTGGTGACGACATAGTCTGAAGAGTCAGGGAACAGTGGCCTACCACCCAAATCACCCTCCACCCGCTGAGGGCGGTCCGGGGTGACCATGACCAACAGACATCGGGGTAGTCCAGTGTCTGGTTGGTCCTCTTTGGAAGGAGCCCCTCACACAGGCTGCTTATGCGGCGGCTCCAACGCTATCGGTGGAGAGACCGGTATAGGCCTAACAGTCAGTCACGCTAGCACCCGCGGGCGAGGGAACCGAAGGCTTTGGTTCTGAGGAGGTCGGCTTTGGCCTAGAGGTGAAAAGCCAAGTAATGACCGGGGTAGAGGCCAGAGCTGGCTTATGCCCAGACAATATCAGCTACTGTCACACAAGGTCCTCGTAGCGCCGGAGTTTCCGTCGGAGCCTCTCCCCATCCAAGGAGGACGAGGATGACCGGTGGCATCGCCTCTTCTTGGAGTGCTTATGGCTCTTCCTTGAGCGTTTGGATGAGGGGGTTCTAGACCTCAACAGAGATCGGGCAGGCAGACTCGGTCACTCGGGAGACACCGGTGAAACCCGTGGGCCCGGAACCAGGACCTCGATGGGGACACCAGCGGGCTGCGTCTCCTCATCGGGGAATACAAGGACCGGAGTCCTCTCAAGAGGTCGTCGACCAGGGCCGGCGACAGTGGGTTGATTGGATTGAGAACAATCTTGACCTCATCGGCCACATCCTTGGTCGTCTGGCCAGATGGAAGATCCGTGAAGTCTGCGGCCGAGGAAGCGATCTTGACTGAGGTCAACACCGCATGCTCCTAAGACTGAGAACGATCTCTGTCCCAAGAGTGCCTTTGCCGAGATGAAGACGTGCACGGTTCCTTATCCCGCTTTCAGGATCGGGAGGAGTGCGAGCCCGCGGGCGCCTCTCCGAAGGTGGGAAGAGACTGGCACAACTCCTTGAAGAAGCCTGGGAATGTGGAGCCCAGGTTGAGTGAAAAGAAGAAGCTTTGAGTGTCCAAAGCGTGGGCAGCTTCTTCGGACGCCTTCATGTGTTCCAGCTGTTCAGCAGAACCCGCAGCTGTGGAAAACGCCCAGTAAGCCTCCTTGGACTTCACCGCAGGATTCCTTTTCTCTGGTCTCCCTAGTTTGAGACATGCCAGGCAGTCGTCCAGGACATTGGGAAAGAAGGCTGGACAGGAACTGCAGGACGAGGTGTCATGGCCAACACCGAGGCAGTAGACGCACGTGAGGTGGGGATCTGTGCGTGACATTGTTTGGCCGGAAGGACACTGGCGAAATCCAGGGGAAGATTTCTCCTCCATGATCAATGAAGTGAAGAGACAATCACTAACTCAAATGATTTTTAATTTTGGTAAAACTGAAGTTTTGAAAGCCAGGTCCTACAAAATGTGTGAGCACAAGGCAGGCAACCTGTATCTTCCAGCGGGAAGGAAGATCTGGCGTCATGAGGTGGAGCCGAGGTTCGTACCACCTGGGTGGGTGGGAGGAGCCAGTTTGAAGACTTCCGGCAAGATTTAAAGGGGAAAGGGACATGCCAATTAGTGTGGATGAACAACATATCCACGATCCTAGAAAGACTATCTCAGGCCAACCCTCCAACCACCTCAGTACATCCCCCGAGCAGGTACAGCATTAACTAACCTAGAAAGGACTAACCTACAAACTGGACATAAAATAGTCCAAATGACCCATGAAAGAAGGGTCAACAAGAAAAATTACTCACCTTAGTAATGTTGTTTCTTCTAATGGAGTCTTGCTATATTATGACAATTGCAGTTTGTCCCACCATTAGAACTGCTCCGGAGGTGAAAGAGTTAACTCCATTCCATGAATGGAACTTAGATCACGAGCTCTAAAGAGAAGCTCTGTCCGCTTAGTTTCAAACCTGAACTGTCAGATCTTTACGAGCAAAAACTCACTAAGGTCTGTGTGGAAGCTGTAACCTACACTAGCCAACTGGCTACCTAAATATTAACACCTATTGCTGGTCCCAACACAAAAGACTCAAGTCAGGGGACCAGAACTAATAGCATAATTTCACAATATGAGAGAAATATAAGGAAAAAATGAAAACACCACACCCCAAACCCCAAGAAGGGTGAAACACATAAAAAGGGCATAAAATAGTGCCACACTAGGCTGCCCACCCCATACCCAAGTAGAAGTTCTGAGAGGGGCAGGCTGGGGAGGTCATAATATAGCAAGACTCCATTAGAAGAAACAACATTACTAGGGTGAGTAATTTTTCTTCAAACAACGATAAGTCTTGCTATATATATGACAATTGCAATTACACCGCAGTACCTCCATGGAGGAGGGACAGAACCTACTTAGGAATAGGCTCTGAAGCACAGCTAAGCCAAACCGACACTCTCTCCTAGCCTGGACATCCAGGGAGTAATGCTTGTGAAAGTGTGTACCGCTTTCCAAGTAGCAGCTTGACATATCTCCAATATAGGGATGTCTCTGGCAGCAGCTAGAGCAGCTGTACCTCTGGTAGAATGAGCCCTCAAGCCAGAGGGGGGATCTCTGCCCAGTTTCTGATAACAAAACTGGATACAAGAGACAATCCACCTGGCACTTGATCTCTTAGTGGCAGGTTTCCCTTTCCCAACCTCACCATAAGTGAGAAAAAGTTGGAGGGATTCGAACCTGTGACCCTTGGTACGTTCTATATAGTAACTAAGGGCCCTCTTAACGTCCAAACTGTGCAATCTCCTCTCACCAGAAGAGGAATGTTCAGTGAAAAACACTGGGAGGGAGACAGATTGGTTAAGATGGAAATCTGGAACCACCTTAAGGCAAAACTTCCTGTTAGTCCTGAGGACTACCTTATCCCTGTGGAAAAATAAAGAGTCAGTTTCTACTGACAGGAAGCAACTCACTTATGCATCTAGCAGATGATGGCCACTAGGAAAACAGTTTTCCAAGTTAGATACTTAAGCTCTGCAGAAAACAGAGGTTCAAAGGGGTTGCATTAACTGGGCAATGCAAACATTAAGGTCCCAGGCAGGGGCGGATCCCGAAAGGTGGATTAGTATGAAGTAATCCTAAAAACTTGGAAAATACAGGGTGAGCGGAAGAGAGGATGGCTTTCCTGCTGAAACAAAAGCAGAGACAGCTGCCAAATGAACTCTCAGGGTAGCTGGTCTCAGGCCCAAAAATTAAGATGGACCATGTAATCTAACACAATGGGCAAATCAGCAGATTCTGGGAAATATGTTTCCCAGAACACCAAATGGAGAACCTTTTCCACTTAGAATTATAAGTAGCCTTAGTGGAAGGCTTCCTAGAAGCCTTTAAGTTTCAAGAACACCCTGAGAGAGGTGTAGGTCAGCAAATTCTAACTCCTCAAGAGCCAGGCCTTGAGGTTGAGGATTTGAGGTTGGATACCAAACTCTCCCTGGGCACAGGTTAATAGGTTGTGATTCCTGGGAGATGGACTGTCAGGGACAGAAGGAGTGGGTACCAGGCTGCCTGGCCCAATCTGGGGCAATCAGAATCACCCTGCAAGGCTGGGATCTGATTTTTACTAACACCTTGAATAGGAGAGGAAGGGAAAAGCATAAAGAAACTTCCTTCCCAATCCAGGAGAAAAGCGTCCAGGGGACTGAGCCCAACACTGGGGCCTGCAACAGAACAGTGGAAGTTGGTGATTGTCTGGGGCTGCAAAAGATCTATCTGAGGGGTGCCCCATCTGGCAAAGACTATCCCCAGTACTTGAGGATCCAGGGACCATTCGTGATGGCCCTGAGAAATCCTGCCGAGAGCATCTGCTAGGACATTGTCCTTTCCTGGAAGGTGAACTGCTATGAGTGAAGTGTTCAGGGAATAGGCCAGAGACCACAACTTCATTGCCTCGGTGCACAAGGCCGAAGACCGAGTGCCCCCCCTGCTTGTTGATGTACCACATTGTTGTGGTATTGTCTGTTCTGACTTGTACCACTTTGTTCTGGACAGAAGCAAAAAGCTGAAGTGCTAAAAAGACAGCTCTGAGTTCCAGCAAATTGATGTGGAGCAGAGATTCCTGGGGGGACCACACTCCCTGAGTGGAAAGATCACCCATGTGGGCTCCCCACCCCAGGAGGGAAGCATCCGTAGTGAGGGTCAAAGTGTGAGAAAGGGGAATGAAGGGGACCCCCAGTCTTAAATTGCTCTGATCCTGCCACCACTGGAGGACCTGGATCAAGGTTCGGGTCACTGGGACCAACTTGGAAAGGGGGTCTCTTCTCTGAGACCAATGGGCTCTCAAGTGAAACTGAATGTCTCTCATCTGAAATCTTGCTCCCTGCACTACAGCTGTGGACGCAGCCATGTGCCCCAGGAGCTGCAAAAAGTGTCTTGCTGGTCGAGAGACCTGCAGAGTGAAGGAGGAGGCCAGAGCCACCAAGTTCCTTACCCTTTCTAAGGGAAGAAAAGCTCTGGCCAGATTTGTGTCCAATTCTGCACCTATGAAGGTGAGTACCTGAACTGGTTCCAGAACCGACTTTGGTATATTTAGCAGGAAGCCCAGGGAGGTGAGAAGCTGCTGGGTGACTTGCAGGTGAGATTTTACCTGTTCTGGGGACTGGACTACAATGAGCCAGTCGTCCAGATAGGGAAAAACAGCAATCCTTTGCCTCAAGTGAGCAACTGCTACTGCCAGACATTTTGTGAATACCCTTGGGGCAGAGGTAAGGCCAAAGGGCATTGCTCTGAACTGGTAGTGACCTGAGGGCAGTTCGAATCTGAGGTACTTTCGGTGGGAGCTTCTGATTAGGACGTGAAAATAGGCATCCTTGAGGTCCAGGGAAGCTAGCCAGTCCCCTGGCCTTAGACAGGGTAAAATCATTGCCAGAGTTACCATTCTGAACTTTGGTTTCAAAAGATGCTTGTTCAGATATCTGAGGTCTAAAATGGGCCGCCATTCTCCTGTCTTTTTTGGGGTAAGGAAGTATCTGGAGTACAGACCCTTGCCCTGGTGTAGGGGAGGAACCCTTTCTACCGCTCTGAGAGCTAACAGGGTTGAGACCTCTGCTTCTAGAGTAAAGTCTCTAAAGAGCTTGCAGGTGGAAAAGACCTGATTCTCATCTTTGGGAACTTTTGAAGTTGAGAACCAGACCCTGGCTTACTACTTCCAGAACCCACTTGTCTGAAGTTAAAGACACCCAGTTCTGACTGAAGTAAGCCAACCTGCCCCTACTGTAAAGGAGAATCGGCCCTGGGCACCCCATCAGGGTGCCTGCTTGCGCAGTGCTTTAGGCTGAGGGTGGGGGCAGGTCTGCCGCCCCTCTGCCTCTGCTCTGAAGAACCCCTCTGAGCATAAGCAGAGGAGGCCTGGGTTTGGTAAAAGGCCTGTGGAAGGCCTACCCCTACCCTGGGGTGTGCCTCTGAGGAGTGGCTTGCCGCTCCTTGGCTTAGACACCTTATAGGTAGTCTATATTCATCCATCTTCTTCATATAATTCTCTGTCTGCTCCCCAAACAGAGAATTTCCCTACAGGAAAATCCATAGCCTTAGACTGGGTATCCTGTGACAAGCTAGTACACCTGAGCCAGGCCAACCTACGAAAAGCTACAGATGTGGCCATGACTCTAGAGGAAACATCATTAAAATCCACAGCAGCATGAAACTGCACCTTAGAAGCCTCAATGCCATCGGCAACCACCTGCTCCAGCTCACTAGCAAGCTGGCCAGGGGCTTGTTTGGCTAAATCCATAACAGTATCCCATCTAGATTTCTGATACCTTGCTACATAAGCCATATAATTTGCTTGCCTGAGTCCCAAGGACGCTGCCATGTACTATTTTTTTGCCATTGCATCAATCTTCCTGGAATCCTTGTCAGGAGGATGTGAAGCCAGGGGAATATTAGCTTTATCACAGGCTGCAGCCTGAACTACCCCAACATGACTGCATTGCTGAGAAAGGAATTCTGTATCAGGACCTGACAGTGTGTACCTCCTGTCCATCTTTTTATCTACAGGAGGCACAGAATTAGGAGTTTTTAAGATTTTTATTGTTTGTTTCCTAAATGACTTATGCAAAGGAATAGACAATCTCCTAGACTCTAGTATATCCATCATTTCTACAAAATCAGGCTCCTCTTGCTCATCCACAGCTTCCTCAAAGGAAGCTGGAGGTTCAGCAACTTTTTGTAAAACATAAAATGAGAGGGGACTCAGAAAGCATGGGGGGAGATTCAAAAGGTCTGTCTGGGGGGATGTCCGGTTCAATGGGCACACCCAGACCCTCTAAGTCACATTCATACTGTTCATAATCATCCTCCCCCTCCTCTGGTTCATAAAACTCCTCAACATCATATTCCTGAACCGATGGAACCGACCGAATCGACCTTTTACCAGATAGTGGCGGTTCGGACGGAACCAGAGAAAGTGACTGGACAATCTGAATAGCTCTTGCTATCTCTGCAGCAGTTGGAGTAAGAATTTTGGGCTCCAAACCTGCTGACTTTCTTGTTCTCTTTACTGGAACTGGTTCATCCGAGCCAGCTTTTCGTTTGCCCGAGGAAGTCTCGCCCTGGTCAGAGGGCACTCCCTCCGGTTCGGTTGGCACCGAACCGGGCTGGCCATCCGGGTCAGCGGACTTTTTGGCCTCTCATTCCCTGAGCCTGCCCAATCTCTTTTCCAGGGTGGCTGCAGGGAAATTCTTACAAATCTGGCAGTCTGACTGGAGGTGGTCAAACCCCAGACAATAAACACATGTGGTGTAGAGGTCCAGCCTTGGCAAAGACTTCCCACAGACATCACAGTGTTGAAACCAGTGGGCCAGTTTTTCTTTTGGGTTTCTCAGACATAATGCCAGCCTAACCAGAAAAACTTGCCGCTAAGCGGCAGTACCAGGCAAGACACCCTTATCGGTTCCTAACCGTGTCACGGGTATTGGAAAAAAACGTAATGAAATCCACTTTTTTTTAGAACCGATAAGAACCGGGAACCGCACTCTAAAATCTCAAATTTAAAACTTTAAGTTTTAACCCAAGCTGATCGATTCAAAACCGAACCGATAAAACTTACAAGTTCCACACAGAATTAAAATATGAAATTACTTACGATACCACAGACAGAGCTTGAACCGATCAGTTTCGCGGTTAAAATAAAACTATTCTCGGTTGACTCGAACCAAGAAAACACTGTTTAAACCGAGAAGTGAACCGAGCAGTAGGAGAAATCTCCGGAGCGACTGTTCAGTGAGGCGGAGTAAAGAATCTGACAGTTCAGGTTTGAAACTACACAGACAGAGCTTCTCTTTAGAGCTCGTGCTCTAAGTTCCATTCATGGAATGGAGTTAACTCTTTCACCTCCGGAGCAGTTCTAATGGTGGGACAAACTGCAATTGTCATAATATAGCAAGACTTCATGTTGTTTGAACAAAATCTTCATAGCCCAGCCACTGAGGGAGGGAAGACCAGAAACAGAGAAGTGAGCTTGGGGGATGGTGGGTGGGCGTGTGAATGAGTGGTGGAGACTTCGTCCAAGAAAATCAAGAATTATGGTAGGTACGTAATTTCCATATCTTCCTGGAAATAGTCTCCACCACTCATTCACACTGATGGGAGAGTAGCGGGCTAATAATCCCCCGAGAGGGCGGCAGGAGAGACCAAGAGCTCACAGATTTAGGACAAAAGTCCATTAAGGATGGTTCTGCCAAACGAAAGATGTCATCTGGCATGGACATCCAGGGCTTTGTGTTTGACGAAAGTATGCACTGAGCTCCAGGTGGCCACATTGCAAATATCTGCAAGGGCACGTTGTGGATTTCTGCCAGGGATGCTGCAACCGCTCTAGTAGAGTGAGTGTACAATATGCCTTCCAGCTTGACCTGTCCAATGGAATAGCAATGGCAAAGGCACGCCACCAGCCACGCTGAAATGCACCTGATAGCAACAGGTTGACCCAACTGGGTCATGCTGAAGGAAACAAAACAGTTGTTGAGCTTTGCGAATTTCCTTTGTTCTATCCAGATAGAACTGTAAGGCTCTTTTCAAGTCTAGGGAATAAAAGGTATGCTCTCCTTCATTCTGGAAGTTTGCAAAGTAGGTAGGAAGGACTAAAGTTTGATTCAGATGGAATTCTGAGACAACCTTAGGAAGGAAATGGAAATTACGTACCTACAGTAATTCTGATCTTTCTGTATATCTTCACCATTCATCACCTTTGGGTTCTGGCCAGAGGTTATGACCCTGCTGGAGCTTTTTTTTTTTCCTGATGGGTGGAGTCGATGCACCATTGGCGCCGACATAGAGGCCGACGCACTGTGTGGTGTTCACAGGTTGGTTGTTAGGTGTTGTCGACTCCGCCCTCCCGCCAGTTCTCAGTTGCCGTAGAGTAAGAAAAGTGTTGGGAGGGAGGGACAAGGAAGACCAAGGGACAGACAAAGGAAAAGATATAAAAACTAAAAGGAGAAATAAACGACTGAGAGGACAGAATAAGTTTGGAAACTAAGGAAATTGGGTAGGGGCCACAATCTCTGGAAGAAGAAAAGGAGGAGGGAGGGTTAAGGATATTAGAAATAAGGAAGTGAGTGGGGGGGGGGGAGAGAAGGGGAACACACCCTGGAACCTTGACCTGTCTCCAGATTATATAGGAACTGCGAAGGAGTAGCCAAAAGGCTAACTGCCAGAATTCAAGGCACAGAATCACTGGCAATAACTCTAACATAAGCAGATTTGGATATTCTGGAAGAAAAGACAGAATACAGGGATATTGCCCCCCCAAAAAATAAATTGTTGGTGTAAGAAACCTAGTTTCTTAAATTAATTTGAGGTAGTGTCCAAAGAACAAGGAAATCAAGGTAAGCTAAGGGAGAGAAAGGAGGGCAACTTCCAACCCCCACCCCACAGGGGTGGAGCCGAGGCACTGAAGGAGTGTTCCCCATCCTGATCACTCTACCCCTTAGAGAAAATTATCCCCCTATGTGCCCCAAGTCACCCCTCTCCTGACTAACAGAAAGGAGGGGGATGAAGGAGGAAGCACATAGAGGGAGGTGGGGCCCAGAGACTGAGGCCCCAGGGGGATGGAGGGCGGGACTGTGATGAATAGTGAAGATACACAGAAAGATCAGAATTACGGTAGGTACGTAATTTCCATATCTTATCTGTGTCAATCTTCACCATTCATCAGTTTTGGATGAGTGCCGAGCTCCCTTAGCTCTCAGTGGGTGGCACACCAAGAGAGAGAACCTTCATGGGCCTGGAGAGGCCCGAGAGTGGGGAGAGTGAGATGGGGACTCCTCGGAAGGAGTAGGAAGTTGCCCTGACAGACGCCGTCTCACCCTACGGGAGAAAAAAACAGGTTACTCACCTGTAACAGTAGTTCTAGGAGTGGTATATGTTGTTCATCCACACTGTCTGGCATTGTCCCTTTCCCCTTTAAATCTTGCTGAAGTCTTCAAGCTGGCTCCTCCCACCCACCCGGGTGGCAAATACCTAGACTCCGCCCCATGACGCCAGATCTAGCCCGCTGGAAGCAAGGCTGTGCGCGCCTTAAGCCGAGGAGGTCGGGTAGGTGCGTGTGGATGAACAACATATACCACTCCTAGAACTACTGTTACAGGTGAGTAACCTTCAAACCTGTTTTTCTAGGAGCGTGGATCTGTTGTTCATCCACACTGTTTGGCAGACTCCTAGCAGTTCTCTGGGAGGAGGGAGGCAAGGCGCACACCCCCTACTTAGGAAAAAGAGACTGGAGAACCGAGGCCCCAAAACCAGCATCTCGGCGTGACTCAAGGTCGATGTAGTAATGGGTAATGAAGGTGTTTGCTGACTTCCAGGTAGCAGCCAGACAGATTTCCTGGATAAGGATGTCCCTGGAAACAGCCACCAATGCAGCAGTATGGCAGGTAGAATGAGCTCGTATCCCTCTGGGAGGCTCCTTGCCAGCCAACTCATTAACACAGACTTATGCATGATGTGATCCATCTTGCAATAATTCGCTTAGCTGCAGGTCTGCCAGAAGCGGCTTCAGCGTAGGTGACAAACAGCTGGCGAACCTCTCCCCGAATTTCTGCCGTTCTCTCCTTATAGTAGGAGAGAGCACGTCTGAGGTCCAGAGTATGGAGCCTGTACTCGGCGTCCGAGGTGTAGTTAGGGTAATACACCGGCAGAGTCAACACCTGGTTAAGGTGAAACTCTGATACCACCTTCGGAAGGAATTTCGGGTGGGGGCGCAGGACAACTTTGTCCCTGTGAAAGACCAGATAAGGGGAGTCCACCCAAAGCGCCTGAAACTCCCCTGTTGTCCGGGCTGACATGATAGCCACCAGGAAGGCAGTCTTCCACGACAAGTGCGAGAGCTCACCCTTGTGCATGGGTTCGAATGGCTTGCCCATGAGCTTTGCCAAAACCAGCAAGAGATCCCACGGAGGTGGAGGTTCATGCACTGGAGGGAATATATGATCCAGGCCTTTGAAAAAGCGCCCGACCACTGTCTCCTGTGCCAATGTCGGCTGACCGGCCTGTGCCCGGTAAGCAGAGATGGCTGCCAGGTGCACCCTAAGGGTCGATGACCGAAGACCCCCTTTGGAGAGGGAACAAAGGTAGTCTAAAATGTTAGCCACAGAGCAGGATAAGGGGTCCAGGCTCTTTCCCTGACACCAAATGGAAAACCTTTTCCATTTGAAGGCATAACATTTCCTGGTCGATTCCTTTCAAGATGCTTCCACCATGGTGTAGACATCCTCGGAAAGACCCAGAGCTTGGAACTCTGGCCGCTCAGGAACCAGGCTGTGAGGTGCGGGGATTGAAGGTCCAAGTGGAAGACCTTCCCCTGGTTCAATATCAATCAGGTCCGGGCGTGTACAAAGCCGCTCCAGGGTCCTGCAGCTGAGGCTGAGGAGGTCTGGATACCAGAACTAGCATGGCCAATCTGGGGCTACCAGGATCACCTTCGCCTTGTCCCTCCTCACCTTGAGTAACACCTTGTAGATCAAGGGAAATGGAGGGAAGGCGTAAAGAAGGCCTGGGGTCCACGGCCTCGAGAAGGCATCCCCCTGCAGCGAGCCCTGCTGAGGGGGGCGGGCATGGTACAGCCTCAGCTTGGTGTTCTCCCTGGAGGTGAACAGGTCCACCAACGGTTTGCCCCAATGGGAGAACAGATCGTAAGCTACCTCAGGATGGAGAGACCACTCGTGGGATGTCTGGCCTATGCGGCTGAGAGCATCCACCAGTTGGTTCGAGACTCCTGCCACATGGATGGCCAGGAGGTCCGCCTCCAGCCGGCTGACGAAGGTCCAGATCCGGAGCGACTCCCTGCATAGCAGACGGGAGTGCGTGCCGCCCTGTTTGTTGAGGTAGCACATGGTCGTGGTATTGTCTGTCTGGACTTGAACCACTTGACCCCAGAGCTGAGGAGCAAAAGCAGACAGTGCCAGTCTGACTGCTCTGAGCTCCAACAGGTTGATGTGGCATCGGGACTCCTTTGAGGTCCAGAAACCGTGGGCTCTGTTGTCCCCCATGTGGGCTCCCCAGCCCATGAGGGAGGCATCGGTTGAAAGGACGACCGTCGGCTCCAGGCGGACGAACGGGAACCCTTCCCGCAAATGACTCGGGACAGTCCACCATTGGAGAGCGTCCCACATCCTCTGGGTGACAGTGACCAGCTGGTCGAAGAGACCCTGACGCTGAGACCACTGGGTGGCCAGCTCCCATTGAAGGGGGCGCATGTGCAATCAGGCCCAATGGACCACTGAGGTGCACACCGCCATGTAACCCAGGAGGCGCAGGAAGTCCCGGGCAGGGCGCAAGTACCCAACCAGAAATGATTGGGCAAAGGAGGAAATAACCTCCGCCCTGTCCGCTGGGAGCCGAGCTCTGGCTTGATGAGAGTCGTGCTCTGCCCCAATAAAGCCCATCACCCGAGAGGGCACGAGTTCTGACTTGGCCTCGTTGATTAGGAGGCCCAGGAGGGAGCAGGTTCAGAGGGTCAGGTCCCTGGACCTCTCCACCTCCTGTAGGGAGGAACCCGCCAGGAGCCAATCATCTAGATAGGGGGTAAATACGAACCCCTTGACGCCGTAGATGGGCTGCCACCACTGCAATGCATTTGGTGAAGACCAGTGAGGCCGATGACAGGCTGAACAGCATGGCTCTGAACTCGTACAGGGTCCCTTTGACCCTGAAGCGGAGGAACCGCTGATGGGACGGACGGATTGGGACGTGGTAGAACGCGTCCTGAAGATCCCATGAACAGAACCACATGTTTCGCTCCAGAGATGGTATGATCTGGTTCAGAGTTACCATCCGGAAGGTGTGAGACCTGAGATATAGATGCAGGTCGTGGAGATCTAGGATGGGGCGCCAACCCCACGTCCGCTTGGGCACCAGGAAGTACCTGGACACGTAGCCTGGGTCTGTAGGTGGATCCGGCACTGGAGCTACAGCCTCCTTGTGGAGGAGCTGAGCGATGTCGTCCCGAAGGGCCGACTGAGCGCCAACTGAGATCCTTTCCTCCCGTGGGGCACGGGTCCAGCTGGGGGGTACTGCTCGAATTCTAGAGGCAGTCCCTGCCCGACCACTTCCAGAACCCACCTGTCTGAAGTGATAGCGGACCAGGCGGAAAGAAAGTGGCAGAGCCGGCCCCCCCACAGGAGGACCAGAACTGGCGTGACGGGTGTGGGGAGGCCACCACCGACCCGTCACTGTGCAGGCTTGGAGGAGGCACCTGGACCAACACCTCGGCCTCCTTTGCGGGGCTGTTGGGGACCTTGCTTGAGCCTAGGGCGCCAAGCTTGAGCCTGCTGCTGTTGCTGACCTCTCTGGAAGGAGAGCTGTCTAACCGCAGGGGAAGAATGCCGTAAGGACTTCTTCTTGCGCTTCTGCTGGTTCTTGCCCGAAGAACACTTAGCAGAGGTGGCATTAGACTGCTCAATGTGCTGTAGATGACCTGCCACTCCCGGACCGAAAAGGTCGGTGCCAAGGAAGGGCACGACAGCTAGCTTGTGCTGAGTATCCACGGGAAAAGAGGATAACCTCAGCCAAGCCCTGCAGCGAGTGGCTACTGCGGCAGCTAGTGAACGGGCACAGGAATCGCCAATGTCCAGAGCCGTCTGGAGCTGTTGTTTAGCAACAGCACAGCCTTGGTACCGGACCTGCTTGACCGTGGTCTGCATGTCAACTGGGAGATGACGGAGCCATGATCACTGCTGAGTGAGCCTGACGAAGGCCTAGGGATGATGCCGCGTAAACTTTCCAGGCCAAGTGGTCCATATTTTTGGACTCCTTGTTTGGAGGGTGGTCAGTATCTGCAGAGCTGCCCATGCACCTAAACACTGAGGCAGTCACAAGGCTCTCAGCCGAGGGATGCTCAGTGAAGCCCGCCAAGGACCCCATGGCAACCGCGTACTTGCGGGCCATGCAGGCAGATGGAGCCGGGCAAGAGGCAGGGCGCTGCCAAAGTTCCAGTGCCGGGCCAACTATGGCTTAGGCCACTGGGAAGGCCTCCGTCGGGGTATCCCCCCCCTCTTGAGAATATCCGTGAGAGGATATTCCGCCTTCTTTTGTATGGGCTGCAAAGGCATAGCTGTGGACACCAAAATGAGTCGAAGGAAGAAGGACCTTCCTCCAGGCCTGTCACTGACAGCTCATCCTGTGAGCGAAGGCCAGTAGTATCCGAATCCGAGGAATCCGGATACAGGGGTCTCCCACCTAAGTCCCCCTCAATGCGCCTAGGGCGATCAGGAGTGACTGTAATGGACAACCTATGGGGAAAGCCTGTAATTGGTCGATCCTCCTTAGAGGGAACCTCTCCCTGAGGCTGTTTGGGTGGTGGTTCCACCAAAATTGGTGGGGAGCCCATAACAGGCCGACCAGAGATACGTACCGGTCCCACCGGAGGGAGAACCAGAGTCCTCGGAACCGAGGGAGTCAGTGTTGGCCGAAGAGGCTGGGGCCAAGTAATGGCCGGTACAGCCGGAGTAGACAGCTTTTGACCCATCAAAAGTAGTTGCTGCCACATGAGGTCCTCATAACATTGACGGAGTTTCCGTCTAAGTCTCTCCTCATCCGAGGAGGATGAGGAACAGTGGCGGCGCCTCTTCCGGGAGTGTTTGTGACCCTTTCCCGGTTTACTGACCGACGGGGTTCTACTCCTCGATCGAGACCAACGGCGTCGGCTCTGTTGGTCGGGAGAAGCTGGATTTGGTGAAAACCGAGATTCCGGCTCTTCTCCATCGATCAGGATGCCCGAACGATGGGTCTCCTCATCGGGGAAGGAGAGAATGGGAGTCCTCTCCAAGGAGTCGTCGACAGGCATCGGCGACAAGGGCTTGATCGGATCGAGAGAAATCTCAGCCGGTTCTGCCGTATCCTAAGCTTCGGTGCCCTGGCCTGACAGAAGGTCAGAAAAGCCGGCAGCCGGAAGTGATCTTGACCGTGGCCGAGACCGCCTGCTCCTGAGTGTCGGACCGCTCTCGGTCCCAGGAACGTCTTCTTTGGCTAGAAGATGATGATTTGGGGTCCTTATCCTTTTTCTTGGATCGGGAGGAGTGCGAGCCCGAAGGCGCCTCACCCTTGGTAGGGAGAGACTGGCACAACTCCCGGAAGGATCCCATGAAGGTGGAGCCCAGGTTGGGCGGAGCGAAGGCAGCAGGTTGGCGAGCTTGGGCAGCTTCTTCTTGAGCCCGCCATCTACTCGAGCTGCTCGGCGGATCCCGCAGCAGAAGCCGCCCACCTGGCCACCTCGATTTCACCAGTGGATTGCGAAGCTCCGGTCTCCCCAGCTTAAGGCGCGCCTTGCGGTCCTCCAGAACGGTAGGATGGAAGGCCGAACAGATGGTGCAAGCCGAAGTATCATGCAGAGTGCATAGGCAGTAGATGAATGAGAGGTGGGGATCGGTGCAAGACATTTTTTGTCCACAAGGACACCGGCGAAACCCGGGGGATGACTTGTCCTCCATATCCGAAGCATTCGGATCCAAATCGTAAACTCTGACGAGTTTTAAAGCGAGTAAGTGCGGCGAAAACCGTCGATTTGACTCCAGGGCCTATGGTACTTGCAAAGTAGCACGAGAGAACCTGTATCTTCCAGTGGAAAGGAACATCTGGCATCATGGGGCAAAGCCGAGGTATTTACCACCTGGGTGGGTGGGAGGAGCCAGCTTGAAGACTTCCGGCAAGATTTAAAGGGGAAAGGGACAATGCCAGACAGTGTGGATGAACAACATATCCACGCTTCTAGAAATGGAAATTACATACTTACCGTAATTATTGATCTTCTTGGACAGTCTGCATCACTCATTCACACTAGTGGGATAGCGCTGGAGGCGCTAGGACCAAGTGGGAGCCAAAAAATTTCTGAAGGGTCGGCGCTGAGGTAGGACTGCACATGCGCGGCACGGCGAGAGTGACTCGCGCCTGTGTAGCCTATCTCTGCGTCGACCCTCCAATCACCTCAGTACCTTTTCGACCAAGGAGGTGCAGCGTAACTAATGAGAATAACTCATTCTGAGTTTCTGGGCCTGAAAGGGGCCCAGATGGCCTTTGTAAGAAAGGTCAAAGAACAATGTCTTCACAGTCTGAACCACAGGGCCATGAAGACCAGGAAAGAAAAATGAGTGAACCCAGGGGATGGTGGGTGGGCGTGTGAATGAGTGATGGAGACTGTCCAAGAAGATCAATAATTACGGTAAGTACGTAATTTCCATATCTTCCTGGACTAAGCCTCCATCACTCATTCACACCAGTGGGAGAGTACAGAGCTAAAACCAACAACCCTGAGTAGGGTGGCAGGAGATAGGGTTCACCCAGAAAGGACCGCCAAGGACTGTCCTGCTAATAAAAACAGCAGTCTTGTAAAGAGCATCCGGAACATGATGCTTACGAGACAAGCGTTCGAGTTCTAACTCACCACTTTGCAGACGACTGCAATGGGCACAAATGAAACTCTGCCAGGAAACCGCAACCACTCAGAGAGTGGCGAGAACCCGGACTCACAATTTGGTATAGGACCAAAATTAATAGTGTCAAAGACGTGTACTAAGCTAATGTAAAAGGACCTCAGGAACTGCAAGAGCCAGAGGTGAATTCTACTGGTTCAGGGTAGACCGAAAAGCGCAGCTGGAACCCCCACTACCAAGTATGGCTGACCTGCAACAACAGGTCCAGAAGCACATGAACCCCTTACTTGGTGAGCAAAAGAAGGTCCAGGTGGGGTTAGCCCATCAAGGAGAATGGTTTTCACTTAGTCACTGAAACCTTTCTGATGGAAGGTGGAGCACAACTTAGAATCCTCTTGTGGTGGACTAGTAGAATCAGATACTAGTCCCTGCATATTCCAAAAAGGAATCATCCTGCCCCTGTGTGTATAACTGTAGTAGCAGTCTCTGAACTCAGGGAAGAAAGTAAAAAGTGTACAGGAGGATGTGCCCACTGTGGGGGAAAAAAAAACATTCCGACAGAAAAAAACAGGGGCTGGATTTGTAAGGCAAATAGAGGCAGATGTACGTTGAGGAGGGACACAGCAGGACCAAGCTAGGGCTAACTCATTTGTTGAAGTGACCAAATAGCGGCAGAAGTGGCTCAATGCAGTGAGGCACTACTTACTCTGGCCTCCCTGAAGGGAGTAGAAGGACTCTAGTTTGCTTTGTAGAAAAAAAAACAAAAAAAATATCACAGCTCCATCATGCAGTTGGAGGGGATAGCTTCGTGTGCGACTGGCTCGGAACCAGTGCCCAGGAACTGAAGGTGTGAATATTTGAGAAGCTATCTCAGAAAAAAAACTACTTGATCTAGGATCAAAGAAAAGAGCATGTCGTATGTTAAGCTGAAGCAAGCATGGAAGTAGGAATCTAAGTTCCGACTCGCTGAAGAGTCACTTCTGTTGCTGCGAGGCTCTGATCAAGAGAAGAAAGCCTGATTAAAAAAAGGTGGGGACTAACAGACTGGTTAGATGCCTAGGTTTTGGAAACATCTCGGAATAAGAGAAATCTATCTACAGAAAAGCGGTGAGCCATACCAACGGTGGATCGGACTGGCCCTGGGGTAGAAGAAATCAGGTACTCTTTACCGAAGTTTCGAGACGACCACCTCAGGATTGAGGCGGAACCTGACCAGATCCAAAGTGTGATATTGGGAAATTCCGACTGGGCCCTGTGCTGTGAAAATTCTAACCCTTTTTTTTTTTTCCTAATCATTAGGACGAGCCTGACAAGGTTGCAGGCTGCTATTTCGCAAGGATTGCCTGATACAGAAATGACAAGGATGTCATCCCTCTGAGGAGCAGGAGGAGCCTGAGGATCCATAACTGAACCCCTGACTGGACTAATAATAATAGCTAGACAGATGTTAACCACCTGTGCCGCAGCAGCCACCAGAGGGGCAGCATCAGAATGGGGGCTGTATACCCCTATCAAAGGAGTGGAAGACTGTGCGTCTCCTAACCGTTGAATTAGAATGTTCCACAGAGTGCAATTGTCTTGACAACTGAAAGAGTCTAGACGCAGAGGTGTATGGTCCATGGATGCAGTCTGAACACTATGGTGGACCCCATTACTGAGGAACTACTGAAAAAAGCTTCCATCACGGACTCTGATGATACAGAGGGCGTGTCTGAGTATATAAAATGAGTCACCCGCTGTATCACTGACCAGAACGATAGGGAGAGACTCATTTAGATGTCCTTCAACTGCAGAAGGACCCCAAAGAGAGATCTAGGCCAGAGACACTAGAGACCCCGCCACCAGGAAGGGTGTCAAGGAGCTTGGCACCATGTAGGGAACTCAGAAAGTGCTGAGTGGAATGAGAGATTCCGCTGGCAGAACAGAACAGAAGAGTCCCATCAGCGGAAAACTGTTGGATGACACAAGACCCGATGCAGACCACCACCCACTAAGATGTGTGGAAAAAATAATCCACAGAACAGGACTTCATTCTGCAGAAACATCCTGCCACAAGTCCCACTGAAGAGGAGGTCCACAAAAGGAGATCTGTCCCTAGGTCTGTCGGACAGCACCAATTGGTACCCCTGCAGCACCAGCGGCACTTATGGCACAGAAGGCCACCAAGCAGTACCTATGAAAACCTGGAAGACACCTAAGGGCACCCACGGCGGAACCCACAGGTATCCTCGGCACCCATGGCAGCAATGGCATGCAAGGGCACCCCCAACACACATGGCACCCATGGTACCATGGCACCCAAGCAACCCATGGCAGCACGGCACCTGAGAGCACCCATGGCAGCAATGGTAGCCGAGAGCACCCAAGGTACCATGGTACTCATGACACCCAAGGACCCATAGCACCCAGGCAACACCCACGGCACCGCGAGTGCCCGGCACCACCCGCAGGTGCCCGCACCACCCACAAGAACACGTGGGCATCCACGGCACCGTGAGACACTCACGGCACCGCTAGCGGCGCCGGCAACGAAGGCAACAATGACAGCACACATGGTGCTGCACAGAGCCCGCGGCGCCAAGTGCGGCACCGAGCCATGGAGCTGATCAACGGCGCCAACCCAACCACCAGTGGCACTGCCTACAGCACCGATGCCAAACCAGTGGCCATGGTGCCGAACCTGTGGCGCCACCAATGTGTCGGGCAAGGCACCAGGAAAAACACCTCGGAAAAGTCAATGGAGAAGATGGGGAGAAGGAAAAAAGGTAGTGCCTGTGCCAGCCCCAGCATGGAAACAGAAGAGGGGGTAGGCACGAGGGGTCGACACGATGGCGAAGGCACCAAGAGGGCACCAAGTTCATCCTGATCGAACTGAACTGGCTCCGGTCCAATGGCTCAGAGACCCGGAGGTCCTGAAAACAGGAACACAGCCAGGAAAAAGGAAAGTCAAACCTACTGCTCCACAGGAGCGGCCTAGAGGTGAAACTGCTCACCGGAACTCCAACGAGGACAGAGATGGAGGCCAGAGTTGAGAATGCGGCCGTTAGGGGTGAGGCCAAGGGGAACCCCCAAAAGTCGGTTCAGGCCTATCACCCCTTCCGATGAACAATCCTTGTGCACACATACCAAGGGCAACCTCGAGCAGCACCAATTCATCTTCCCCAAACGAGGAAGAAAAGCTCAAGGCTAAGCGGAGCAGGAACCGCTAGATTCGTGCTTCGGTGGACTGCCCCCCCCACCCCGAGCACAGGACTGTCCACAGTCAGACCCTCCCCCGTTACTTAAGGGTGGCGGACCAGGCACAGCACCTCTGCCATAACAATTTTCAAATGAAGTCTTATTACCTTCACCGCTACCGACTAAGGATGACTCCGATGAAGGTAGGAAAGAATTTATTTTTCTTCATAATCTTCTTTTCTTGTTCGTAAAATAAGAAATTACTACTAAATAGTTCAATTAAACAGTTAAACACTAAAAGCTGCTGTCGTATAGACGAAAACTTCGACTCCGGCAGACGAGCGATGTCGACATCCAAGCACACTCGACGTGGGAGAAAAGGAACTGAGGCAGTTGGAGGTTCGACGCCAAGATAGCCTACACAGGTGCTAGTCAGTCTCACGGTGCCGCACATGCACGGTCCTACCTCTGCACCGACCCTTCAGAAAATTTTTGGCTCCCGCTTGGTCCTAGCACCTCCGGTGCTATCCCATTAGTGTGAATGAGTGATGGAGACTTCGTCCAAGAAGATCAAGAATTACAGTAGGTACATAATTTCCATATCTTCCTGGACAAAGTCTCACCACTCATTCACACTATATGAAATATAACTAAATAATCCCCGAGGCAGGCGGCAGGGAGACAAGGCTCACATACTTAGGACAGAAGTCCGTTAAGAATGAGTCCTACCAAATGACAGTTGTTGTCTGGCATAGACATCCAAGAGCGTGAGTGTACTTAGTATGCACTGAGCTCCATGTAACCCTTTTCATTACACTGCAGTTCCACCAGAGATGCCGTGACTGCTCTGGTAGAGTGAGCGTACACTATGCCTTCCAGCTTGACCTGTGATATAGAATAGCAGTAGCGAAGACAAGCCACCAGCCATGCTCAAATACATCTGATAGCGACAGATTGACCCAGCCGGGTCTCACTGAAGGAAACAAACAGTTGCTGAGCTTTGCAAATTTCTTTTGTTCTATCTAGACAGAATTGCAGTGCTCTCTTACCACCCAGTGAATGTAGGGTACACTCCCCTTCATTCTGAAAGTTTGCGAAGTAGGTAGGAAGGACTAAAGGTTGGTTTAGATGGAACTCTGAGACAACCTTAGGGAGAAACTTAGTACGAATCCTAAGAAATGAAAATTACGTACCTACCGTAATTCTTGATCTTCTTGGACGAGTCTCCACCACTCATTCACACTATTGGGATCTGCGCCGGAGGCACTAGGACCCATCAGGAGCAAACTTTTTTTGCTGGAGAGTCGGCGCCAGAGATGGTGCCACGAGGCATGGCACCGCGAGCCACAGCTCGCGCTGTAATGACCATCTCGACGTCGACCCTCCAACCGCCTCAGTGCCTTTTTTAACAAGGAGATGCAGCGTAACTAACCTAGAAGGGTAGCCTTAACCTAAAAACCGGACATAAGATAGTCCGGACGACCCGTATCTGAAGGTCAACAAGAAGTCTTCACAGCCTAAAGATCTGAGGGTGAAGACCAACAACAAGATGAGCTCGGGGGACGGAGGTGGGCATGTGAATGAGTGGTGGAGACTGGTCAAGAAGATCAAGAATTACGATGAGTAATTTTTCATATCTTCCTGGACATAAGTCTCCACCCCTCGTCCCCACTATTGGACATGCCGAGCTAATAATCCCCTGAGAGGGCAGCAGGAGAGACCAAGAGCTCACGTTTCTAAGACAGAAGTCCATTAAGGATGGCTCTGCCAAAGGAAGAATGTCGTCTGGCATGGACATCTAGTGCGTAATGTTTAACAAAAGTATGCACTGAGCTCCAGGTGGCCACGTTGCAAATATCTGCAATGGGCACGTTGCGAATTTCCACTAGGGATGCCGCGACCGCTCTAGTAGAATGAGCGTAAACCCTACCCTCCAACTTAACCTGTGCCATGGAATAGCAGTGACGAAGGCACGCCACTAGCCATGATGAGATACATCTGATAGCGACAGGTTGACCCAGCCGGGTTTCGCTGAAGGAAACGAACAGTTGCTGGGCTTTGCGAAAGTCCTTGGTTCTATCCAGATAGAAACGCAAGGCCCTCTTAACGTCCAAAGAATGAAAAGAACACTCTCCTTCATTTTGGAAGTTCGCAAAGTAAGAGGGAAAGACCAAAGGTTGGTTTAGATGAAATTCTGACACAACCTTAGGAAGAAATTTAGGATGAGTACGAAGAACTACTTTATCCCTATGGAACACAGTATACGGAGGGTCTGTGACCAGGGCATGTATCTCAGAGACACTACGGGCTGAGGTAATGGCCACTAGGAAGGCAGTCTTCCAGGTGTGAAATTTTAGCTCACAGGTAGCCAGAGGTTCAAAAGGTTTCCGAGTGAGCATATCTAGCACAAGATTGATGTCCCAGGCTGCAACTGGACGTCTTGTAGTAGGTCTGGTATGCAGAATTCCTTTAAGAAACCTCAACCACAGGTAACTGAGCCAGGGATAAGGAAAAAACCGGCTCATGATATGCTGAAATGGCGCTAAGGTGAACTTTGACTGTAGAGTACTGTAGGCCTGAATTTGAGAGGTCTAAGAAGTACTCCAGAACTTTATCTGGTGGGCAGGAAAAAGGATTCAAAGAGGACTTTGCACACCAGAGCGAGAAACGCTTCCATTTGGCTGTGTAAGTTTTCCTAGTGGCTGGTTTCCGTGCAGCCAGAAGAATATCAAACTCTTCGAGACACATTGAACCGGTTTACTTCTACCTCTTCAGGAGCCAAGCGTGAAGGTGAAGCAATCTCGGGTTGGGGTGGACCACAGGCCCCTGAGTCAAAAGGTTCATCTCTAGGGGAAGTGGTCTTGGAGGAACTGCCAAAATATTGCTGAGTAGTGGAAACCACAGCTGTCGAGGCCAGAAGGGAGCAATGAGGATCATTTTGTCCCCCTGGGATTCGAACTTGAGGAGTACCCTCTGGATTAGAGGAAGAGGTGGAAAGGCGTAAAGAAAGCGTTTTGTCCACCGCAGCCTGAACGCATCCTGACAGAAAATGCCAGGCCCTGGATTTCTGGAACAGAAGAGAGGCAGTTTTCATTGAGTGGAGATGCAAAAGGTCCAGGTCTGGAGTTCCCCACTCTTCGAATAGTGACTGAACTACGGTTGAGTCGAGAGACCACTCGTGAGGGTCTGTCTCTCTTCTGCTGAGACGGTCTGCCAGTTCATTCTGAATACCTGGCAGGTAGACCGCTTGAATTAGAGCCTCGTGCTCCAAGCACCATTCCCATACCCTCATTGCTTCCCTGCATAAGGGGTAAGAATGAGCACCGCCCTGCTTGTTGATGTAATACATCACTGCTTTGTTGTCCATTTGAAGGAGAATGCTCTTGTGACACAGAATGTCCTTCAACGCTCGGACCGCATAAAGGACAGCTCTCATTTCTAGGACGTTTATGTGGAGCTGGGACTCGACTTGAGTCCACGCACCTTGAGTGTGGGCGCCTGACAGTAGGCTCCCACCCCATTAGGGATGGTCCGTGGTAATGGAGATCTGATGGTCCAGAGGAGCAAAGGGATATCCCTCCAGGAGATTGCTCTCTTAAGACCACCAGGTGAGTGACCTCTTTAAAGGTTCTGTCACCTTGATGAGACAGGACTGTGGGTGAGTGGTTAGGGACCACTGAGTACTGAGCATCCATTGAGTGGTTCTCATGTGCAGACGTGCTAGGGGAACAGTGAACACTGAGGAAGCCATGAGGCCTAGCATCCGTTGCATCGAGAGAGCTGTAACTGAGGTGTACTCCCCGATGTAATGGGCCATTTGAAGGATATCGTTCCTTCTGTCTTCTGGAAGAAAAGCCGCTGGGAGGTGTCCAGAAGTCCCTATAAGAGGAGCCTCTGGGAGGGCTGCAGTTGCGATTTCTTGAGGTTCAGCAGAACTCCATTGAGCGTAGAGGCGAGAAGCCGTCTCTCTGGCGTCCAGGGTCCCATGCCTGGAAGGGCTTGCTAGAAGCCAATCATCCAGATAAGGGAACACCTGTATCCTGACCTTTCTGAGGTGTGCTGCGAGAACTGCACAACACTTTGTAAAAACCCGAGGCGTTGAGGATAGACCAAAGGGCAGGACTCTGAACTGATAATGCTGTCCCAGAGCCACAAACCTCAGGAATTTGTGATGCCTCGGGTGAATAGGAATGTGCTGGTAAGCATCCTGCATGTCTAGGGAGGCTAGCCAGTCGTGTTGATGAAGCAGAGGTAACAGGGTTCCCAGAGAAATCATTTTAAATTTCTCCTTGGGAGAAATTTGTTTAGCTTCTGAGATCTAGAATGGGTGCATGCCCGGACTTCTTTGGAACCAGAAAGTAATGGGAGTGAAACCCGTGTTCCGTTGATGCAGCGGCACCACTTCTACTGCCCTGTTGTTCAGAAGGCCCTGAATCTCGGCTGGCGAAGGTCTGACTGAAGAATGAGACAGCCTGGGCTGCCGTTTGGGGGACGATCGGAGGCTCTCCACCAGACTGAGTGAATACCCCTCGCAAATTATCCGAAGGACCCATTTGTCTGAGGTTATGGACTTCCACTGGTTGTAGAAGTGCATCAGATGACCTCCCCACCGGAGAGGAAAAGTCCACCTCGGGCAGCTGAGATGGGACTTGGGCCAGACATTCATAAGGTAGCGCTGGGCACTTTGGGCCCTTGCGCTTTCTGTTGCATCTTCTTTTGAGGTTGGGCAGGTTGGTTTTTATGGAAACCTCCTCTGCCTCTGCCTCGAAAGGACTGACGATTATGAAACTGACGTTTATTGACATGCCCTCGAGGGGGGGCAGGAGGGGGTCGAGCCAACTTAATGACTGACCTAGTCTTTTGAGTAGCTTCTAGAGCTTGCTCTACCTGAGGACCAAAAAGATACGCACCATGAAAGGGCAACGCCATTACCTGCTGCTGCGCATCATTCGTGAAACCCGAAGTGCGCAGCCAGGAATAACGTCGGGTGCAAATACCAGCAGCCGCTGAACGGGAAGCAGTGTCGGAAAGCATCCATGGCTGCTTTAACTTGCTGGTTGTTAGATTCGATACCTCTGGTAATGGTTTGAAGAAGCTCCGGCTTTGCATCAGACTCCGGAAGAGCTTCAACCATCTGCGTGATAGAGTGCCACAGGATATATTCATACTGTGAGAAATAGCCCTGGTAGCTGGCAATACGCATACTTAGGGTAGAAGCAGCAAAGACTCTCTTACCTAAGGTGTCTATCTTATGAGATTCTTTATTAATAGGTTGAGCTGTAGTAGTTTGAGGAAGAACGACCTTATCATTTTCTGCCAGGACTACAATAGGATCCGTAAAGGCTTGAGATGCCAAAATGGGACAATCCTTGGGGGCTGAATATTTCCTATCTATGGATTTAGCCACCGGAAGGGTGAGAGCAGGATTATTCCATACCATTTGAGACAGCATCTCGAAGGAAGGCTGAACCAGAGGAGTCAAATCCGTAGTGATCTCCAGAACATGAAGGTATTGGCGTCTTAACAATTTCCCAGGATAGATGTCTGGAGAGAAAGAGTGGAACTCAGATTGTTCAGCAGAGACTTAAAAGACAGGTCCTCGACCACAGGCTCTACAGCAGAGATAGATCCTGCTTCATCCACATCATCACCCAACCGAAGGTCTGGGTCAGGCTCAATGTCATCTCCTGACAGTCCAGGAGGGACTGTATGGACAGGAAGGAATGAAAATCAGAAGAGAGGAAGAAGGAAACAAGTGAAAGAGAGTCCCTGAAAGCAGAGGCCGAGGCCCTGGCGCCGGGCGCGTGCGCAAAACAGCGCCGAGGAGCAGGGCACAGCTGCCGCCGAGGACCACGCGGGCGCGGGCGCCCGCATGGTGCTGAGGGGCGGTGCCAAGAATCCGCCTGCAGCGCCGAGGGCAGGCGCGAGGCGCACCACTGGCACCGAGGCTCCATACGGTGCCGAGGCGCAAAACACCCAGACTCCGAAAAACAGGTTTTGAAGGAAGAGAGCAGGAGATAAAGGCATCGGTGTGGCCCCGCGCAGCCATATGAGGAAAACACCTAAGTGCAGATCGGCTGGTTTGAAGAAGGTGCCGCACGACCAGGAGAGTCCAACCGCCCTACCTGGTCTCTCAATGAGCCCGAAAGCCCACGAGTGACCGAGCCAGGTAGCTGAACTAACCTCCGAGCCCACTGCTCCATAAGAGCGGCCCACTGATGAAACTGCTCACCTGAAGACCTACCTGCGGGCGGGGTAGGACTTCGATGTCGAAGCCGCTGGCTACCAGAAGCAGAGGTTGGCGACTCCAAAGGAGGAGACCGGCAACTAGCCCCGATAACCGAACGTCTACGAGCAGACATATCAGAGGGCGACCTCGAGTGAAGCCTTCTCTTTTTAGACCTGTGGGCCGAAGAAGAGCTCGAGGCCGAACAGTGCCGGCGACCGTTTATTTTATGCTTCTGAGACCTCCCATCCTCCGGGCATTGGACTGACCATTGTCAGAACCCCCTCCGGAGAAAGGCGGCGGACGGACCCAGCCCGACTGACTGAACAGCTTTCATACGAAGTCTCCCTACCGTCACCTGACCTGCTCATGGTTGACTCCGTCAAAGTAGGCTGAGACTTCTTTATTTTTAAAATAAGACTAAGCGATACTGTTATCGAGATAATGTTACAAAATAACAAACTGAAAACTATGCTGCTAGTTGAAGTTTGACTCCCGGTGGGCGAGCGAGGTCGTCACTGAAGCGCACTCGACGGCGGGAAAAAAGGAACTGAGGCGGCTGGAGGGTCGATGCTGAGATAGTCATTACAGCGCGAGCTGTGGCTCGCGGTGCCGTGCCTCGCGGTGCCATCTCTGGCGACAACCCTCCGGCAAAAAAAGTTTGCTCCCGATGGGTCCTAGTGCCTCCGGCGCAAATCCCAATAGTGTGAATGAGTGGTGGAGACTTATGTCCAGGAAGATCTACTTTGTCCTAGTGAAATACAGTGTACGGGGCGGGGGGTCAGTGACCAATGGATGTATTTTAGAAACCCTACGGGCTGAGGTGATGGCCACCAGGAAGGCCATTTTCCAAGTGTGGAACTTCAACTCGCAAGTAGCTAGATGCTTGAAAGGTTTACAACTGAGCATGTCTAGCACAAGAGTAATGTCCCATGCTGCGACTGGGCATCTGAAAGGAGGTCTGGTATGCAGAATACTCCTGAGAAACCTTTTAACCACATGCAACTGAGCCAGTGACATGGAAAGTACTGGCTCATGATATGCCAAAATGGCACAAAGATGAACTTTGACTGCAGAGTACTGCATACCTGTATTTGAGAGGCCTAAAAGATACTCCAAGACTTTATTTGGTGGGCAGGAAAAAGAGTTCCAAGAGGATTTTGCACACCAGAGAGAGAAATGCTTCCATTTGGCTGTGTAGGTCTTTCTAGTGGCTGGTTTACGCGCAGCCAAGAGAATATCTGAAACCCTACGGGAAACATTCAACCTATTCACCTCTATCTCTTCAGGAGCTAAGCGTGAAGGTGAAGCGCCTTCAGACTGGGAAGGATCACGGGCCCCCTGGGTCAGAAGGTTTGTCTGAAGGGTAAGTGCCTTCGGGAAGGTTGCCAACAGACTGTTGAGCAGCGGGAAAGTACAGTTACACAAGAACTTACCGTAACAGTAGATCTTCGAGAACAGCTCTTGCAGCAGGTTACACCATTAGGACTGAATCCAGCAGATGCCAGGACCCCATGGAAATTTTCTAGCTAGCAGTATTCAGTGGGGACCACCTCAGACGTCAGTCCTGCCCCCGACGTCAGACACAGTACATGAGGAGGCGGTCCCCCAGAATCCCCAGTTCTCCCGCCAGAGACTCCCGGCTGCTGGATGACACCAGAAGAGGAGGCTGAGGAGCTGCCATCAAATGGCAGTCAGAGAAATGCTGAGAACACCTGATCCTAGGAAAAGGATGTTGCAACTAGAATCTACCTCCAGCGGTGATAGTGGAGGGAAAGTACCTGCTGCAAAACATAGAAACATAGAATTTGACGGCAGATAAGGACCGCTTGGCCCACCCAGTCTGCCCATTTCCCTACCTGATGGATAAGCTGCAGATCCTAGTTAACCAGTAACCTACTTCCTACCCCCAACCCCTAGAATTGCCTTATGACTGTCCCATGCATGCTTGAATTCCACCACTGTTTGTGACTCCACAACCTCCTCTGGAAGGCCGTTCCATACATCCACCACCCTCTCTGTGAAAAAATACTTCCTTAAATTACCTCTGAGCCGCCCCTCTTCTATCTTCAAATTGTGCCCCCTTGTTCTTGCACACCTCTTTTTTTGAAAGATGCTACCCTCTTCAACTTTGTTGATTCCCTTGAGGTACTTGAAAGTTTCTATCATGTCCCCCCTCTCCCTCCTTTCCTCGAGGCTATACATATTAAGCTCCTTAAGTCTCTCTTCATATGTCTTCCGGTGCAGACCCTGCACCATTTTAGTTGCCCTCATCTGGACAGTTTCCATCCTGTCTATGTCTTTGCAGAGATTGGGTCTCCAGAACTGCACGCAGTACTCCAGATGGGGTCTCACTAGCTGTCTGTACAGAGGGATAATAACTTCCTGTTTGCTACTGGTGATGCCTCTCCCTATGCATCCCAGTATCCCCCCAGCCCTCCTTGCTGCCCTCTCACATTGCTTGCCCACCTTTAGGTCATCTGATATGACTACCCCAGGTCCCTTTCCATTTTGTTGTTGTTAGTATCTCATCCCCATTGTGTACTCTTCCCTGGGTTTTGTTTCCCAGGTCGTTACCTTGCACTTCTTAGCACTGAATCTAAGCTGCCATACATTTGACCATTCCTCTAACCTTGCCAAGTCCTTCTCATCCTTTCCACTCCACCTTGTGCATCAACTCTGTTGCAGATCTTTGTGACATCTGCAAAGAGACATACTTTCCTTCCAGTCCCTCTGCAATGTCACTTATAAAGACATTAAAGGACTGGTCCTACTACTGAACCCTCAATGTGCCCCACTACTAACCTCCCTTTTTTTCAGTGGACTCCATTTTACTATTACTCTCTGTGTCTATTCTCCAGCCAATTCTTTACCCAGGCTGTCATCTTGGGACCCACTCCCAGGCTGGCTAACTTGTATATTAATCTTTGTGTGGGACTGTGTCAAATGCCTTGCTAAAGTCTAGGTAGGCCATGTCCACAGCCCCTCCCTGATCAACTACTTTGGTCACCCAGTCAAAGAAATCTATCAGATTTGTCTGGCATGACCTTCCCGCTGTGAATCCATGCTGCCTTGGGTCCTGTGCCCCTCTGGCCTCTAGATATTTAACAATTCTTTCCTTCAGAAGTGATTTCATCATTTTCCCTACCACTGAGGTTAAACTAACAGGTCTGTAGTTTCCTGCTTCTGCCTTGCTCCCACTTTTGTGAAGGGGAATCACATCTGCCCTCCTCCAGTCCTCGGGTACCACCCCATCCTCCCATGATTTGTTAAAGAGGGTAGTCAATGGTGTCACTAGTTCTACCCTTAGTTCTTTTAGAATTCTGGGATGAATCCCATCAGGCCCCATTGCTTTGCCCACCTTCAGTTTTAAGAGTTCTTTCAGAACCCTTTCTTCTGTAAATGGACTGGTATCAACTTCTGTATCCAGAGTGTTTCCACTGTTGTTTTAGGTACCTCCCCCTCTTCCTTTGTAAACACTGAGCAAAATATTTGTTTAGTATCTCTGCCTTTTCACAGTCACCCTCTGCCCACCCTCCCTCCCTTTATTAAGCCTCGCTATCCTCCCTTGGTCTTCCTTGCTCCCTGATGTACCTATAAAAGGTTTTATCCCCCTTCTTAACTGAGTTGGCTATCTTTTCCTCGGTTTGGGCCTTTGCTGTTCTGACTGCCTTCCCAGCTTCCTTTTGCTTTAACTGATACAGTTCTCTGTCCTGTTCCTTCAGTGATTCCTTGTACTTCCTGAATGCTTTCTTTTTCTCTTGAACCTTCACTGCCACTTCCTTTGAGAACCATAGTGGTTTCTTACCTCGTTTCGTTTTGTTTATTTGCTTTACACAAGGCCTGATACCTCTGTGATGGCAGTTTTATTATTCCCATTGTTCTTCCACCCTCCTTCCTGCCCATTTGCTACTGCATTCCTTAGGCACTCACCCATTTTGACAAAGTCAGCCCTCCTAAAATCCAGTACCTTTGTCTTTGTATGGCTTGACTCTATTGCTGTGTTTATTGAACCATACTGTTCGATGGTGGCTAGTTCCCAGATGGCTACCCACTTCTACATCTGTGATCCTCTCTTCATCTCCATTTGAGAGAACCAGGTCTAAGATTGCTCCCTCTCGAGTGGGCTCCAATACTAGTTGTCTAAGGCATGCCTCCTGTAGGGCATCTAGAATAACCCCACTCTTAGAAGTGGCTGCTGCAACTGCACTCCAGTTAACATCTGGCATATTCAGATCACCCATCAGCAATATCTCCCTTTTTCTGCCATTCTAAGTATACTTTCTATTTCCTTGTCCATTTCCTCCCCCTGAGAAGAAGGTCTATCTAACCCTGTGAGTATTGTGGTGCCATTGCCAGTCTCTAAATTTACCCACAGTGCTTCTTCTCCTCCCTGTTTACCCTTTTGTTCTGTTGCTTTGATTCCTTCCTTATGTAAGAGCTATCCTCCTCCTCTTTTACTCTCCCTGTCCGTCCTGTAGATAGTGTATCCTGGTATGTTTACATCCCAGTCATGGTTTTATTGTACCATGTTTCTGTGACTGCCACGATATCCAGATGTTCCTCCTCCATCAAGGCCACTAATTCAGGAAGCTTGTTACTCAGACTACGGACATTGGTACTCATTGCTCTCCATTTTTGATGGCTTTACCTTCTGATGCAGCATCCCCCACTGACCTTTCTACCTTGGTCTTTTTCTCATTTAGTACCCTGTTTTGTAGGGGGAGGCGGGATTTTCCTGCTGCTTATCAGTGCCTCCCCCCTTGACTAGTTTAAAAGCTTGCCAATGAAGCATTTAAACCGATTGCTCAAAAGACTTGTTCCCTTCCTGGACAGATGCAGACCATCCTGCCAGTATAGGCTGATGTTCCTCCAGGTGGAACCTCAGTCCCCGATGAAGCCAAACCCCTGTGCTCCACACCATTTTTTCAACCATTCATTAAACTGCATGGTGCAAAGTACCCTTGCCTCACTCATGCCATTGACAGGCAGCACCTCTGAGAAGGATACTGTGTGTGCTACTTGTCTTAGGACCCTCCCCAATTCTACAAAGTCCTTCTGCACTGCTCTAATGTCATGATGAGCCAAGTCATTTGTCCCTAGGTGGACAATGACGTCCAGCTCAGACTCGTTGCAGCTGTTCCCGTGATCCTGAGAATCGCTTCCTGTCCCTCCAAGCCATGGCACCAAGCAGGCACCTTACTTCAGTTTTCCTGCTCTCCCAGTTCTATCCCTAATAATTGGGTCCCCATCAGGGCTGCTTCCTTTCCTTGTGGTGTCCTCTGTCTCCTTCCTGTGGGCCTCCTTGTGACAGCTGTCCTCAGCCTCCTTAGTCTCCTCTGTGGGTGCATCCATGGGGAGCTATGCTCCCCCAGAATGGTGTATGAATTGTGGAGTGGAACAACTGACTGGGTGTGCCTCTGCTCCACCATCCTCACCCTTCCTGAGCCCACTGTGGTCCAACTGCTGTGTTTTCTTTGCAACCTCTGAGGTAGTGGTGGTGGCTCTGGTGCTCCCTGGATGGGGGAGGTTCCCTTCCTACAGTCCAGTGTGGCCTGGGGGAAGGTTCCCTTACTACTGTCCAGCATGGCCTGAAGATGGGCACACTCCCTCAGAGGCAGGAGTTGTCTGCAAATAGGGCAGTATCTCAGCCTCCAGAAAGACTCCTGGAAGACTGCTGCCCCACAGCCATTACATTGTACTACTCCCCACATGTTTATCTACTTTTTTCTTTGTGTGTGTGTGTGATTGGTTTGTTATATAGAAATATATATATTATACAATGTGTATGCTTATATTGTCAGTACAGTGTGCAAGACAGGATATGACAGAGATATGCACCTTGCACTCTTGAGGAAATGATGTCAGAACCCCAGGTATAAAGGAACTATTTCCAGGGGTGGGTGGGGTGAGGGGTGGGAAGGGTTTGGGCCTAAACTGTGCCTCATAAAACAATCAGCTAAAAGCTCTGACCCAGCACTGATGAGTGCCTTCCTGTCAGCAAGATGCCCTACACAACAATTTGACAGAGAAAATACCCTGCTAATCAAACAGAAAAATCCAGACATCCAACTCAGACACAGGTAACCCTCCCCAGCCCCAAAACAGCCTGGTAGTTTGTGCTCTGAAAGCGGTCAGCCCCAAAATAAGTCAGCTGTGCTTTACACTCTTCCTGCACTGAAAATCTTAAGAATTAAGCCAACTGATTGACTAGTGACACCTGTGATATAGGCAGGCCTTTCAATGTAGGCAGGCTGCTGTCTGATTCCAATACAAAAAATCTTTCAGTGAAACCAGGGATAAAAACTTTACTCAGCCAGCAGGACACTTTTAAAATGTTGCAAAAATATCCCTCTAAATCCTAGGTCTCAACCCCAACAATCAAGCAAATTCAGTTGTATCTCACTCCCTCTGGTTATAAAATTACTACACTTTTAATGGAATCCTGCAATTCTCTGCTTAATGCCAATAAGGAAAAAAAAAATTAAACTTTGTAGAAAGCGTAGCTCCCCTGTTTTACAATATTATGCCTTACCAAGTTTCCAGCTCCTAAATGAAGTTATAGTTTGTTCTTTGCAGCGTTGCAAGGTTCTCAGCTTCAGACAAATCAAAAGTCAGACTGACTCTGAGCAACAGCTGTTCTCGAAGATCTACTGTTACGGTAAGTTCTTACATGCCTGTACTATCTTACTTCGAGAAATAGCTTTTGCAGCAGGTTACACCATTAGGACAGATTCCCAAGCAATAATGGAAATCCCACACCATTGGGAGGAGGGAAGGTAGAAAGAAAAAATTACTCACCTTAGTAATGTTGTTTCTTCTAATGGAGTCTTGCTGTATTCTGACAGTAGCAGTGAGTCCCAACCTTGAACTGCCCGGAGATGAAAGAGTTAACTTTCCATGCCAGGCATGGAGCGCTGAGCTCGAGCTCGGTTGAGACTCTGTCTGTTGCTGTTTAAACTCAAACCGTCAGATCTTTACGAGCAAACTCACTAAGGTCCTGTGTGGAAGCTGTAAACCTACACTACCCAACTGGCTACTAAACATCAAAACACATTTTTTGGTCCCAAAACAAAGACTCAAGTCAGGAGACACAAAAAAAATGAAAAACACAACACCAACACCAATTCACCCAAGAAAGAGGGGTGAAAACAACAAGGTGGGCATCTGCTGAGTGCCAACACTGCCTCTGCCCACCCACATCCCAAAACAGAGGTTCTGAGAGGGGCAGGCGGGGGGAGGTCAGAATACAGCAAGACTCCATTAGAAGAAACAACATTACTAAGGCGAGTAATTTTTCTTCAAACAACATAGAAGTCTTGCTGTATTCTGTACAGTAACAACAAACAAGCAGTACCTCCATGGAGGGACAAGAACCTACTTAGGAAATAGGCTCTGAGCACAGCTGTGCCAAACCGAGCATCACTCCTAGCCTGGACATCAGGGAGTAATGCTTGGTAAAAATGTGAACTGTTTTTCCAGGTAGCTGCTTGACAGATCTCAGAATAGGGATATCCCTGGCAGCAGCCAGAGCTAGCTCTATCTCTGGTTGAGTGAGCCCTCAGGCCTGAGGGTGGAACCTTACCCAGTTTTCATAACAAAATTGGATACAGAGACAATCCACCTGGCAATGGATCTTTTAGTGGCAGGTTCCTTTACCAACCTCACCATAAGTGAGGAACAGTTGGAGGAGTCAAACCTGTGACCCTTGGTCGTTCTATGTAGTAACTAAGGGCTCTTTTCACATCTAAACTGTGGAGCCTCCTCTGTCGAGGAGGAATGGTCGAGTGAAGTACACAGGAAGAGACACAGAATGATTAAGGTGGAAATCTGAAACCACCTTAGGCAAAAACTTCCTGTTAGTCCTGAGGACCACCTTATCTCTATGAAAGGAGATAAAATCAGGCTCCATTGACAAAGCTTGTAACTCACTTATGCGTCTGGCAGAAGTGATGGCTACCAGAAACACAGTCTTCCAAGTCAAGTACTTAAGCTCTGCTGAAGACAAAGGCTCAAAAGGGGGGTGCATAAGCTGAGCAATGCAAACATTAAGGTCCTAAGCAGGGGCAGGGTCCCTGAAAGGAGGGTTGGTGTGAAGCAATCCCTTGAAAAACTTGGAGAATACAGGGTGAGCTGAAAGAGAAGAGGGCTTACCTGCTGAAATAAAAGCAGAAACAGCTGCCAGATTCACCTTCAGTGTAGCTGGTCTAAGCCCCAAGCTATTTAAATGGACCATATAATCAAGAACTGTGGGCAGATCAGCAGACTCTGGGGAAATATGCTTTCCAGAGCACCATATGGAAAATCTTTTCCACTTGGAATTATAAGTAGCCCTGGTGGAAGGTTTCCTAGAAGCCTTCAGAATATCCATTACACCTTGAGAGGTGTAAATCAGCAAACTCTAACTCTTCAAGAGCCAGGCCTTGAGATTGAGAGATTTGAGATTCGGGTACCAAACCCTCCCCTGAGCACAGGTTAACAGGCTGTGATTCCTGGGAAGACACAGAGGAAGATGGACTGCTAAGGACAGTAGGAGTGGACACCAAGGCTGTCTGGCCCAGTCTGGAGCAATCAGGATCATCTTGCAGGGTTGAGATCTGATTTTGACTAGTACTTTGAATAGGAGAGGGAAGGGGGGGGAAGCATATGAACCTCCTTCCCAACTGAGAACTAAGGCATCCAGGGGACTGAGCCCAACACTGAGGGCCTGCAGCAAAAAGGGAAGTTGGTGATTGTCTGGGGCTGTAAAAAGATCTATCTGTGGGTGCCCATCTGGAAAATATCACCTCCAAGACCAGGGATCAGTGACCATTAAGTGATAGCCCTGGGATATCCTGCTGAGAGCATCTGCCAGGACATTGTCCTTGCCTGGAAGGTGAACTGTTGTGAGGAGGTGTTCAGGGAATAAGCCAGAGACCACAACTTCATTGCTTCTGTGCACAAGGCCATAGACAGTGCCTCCTTGCTTGTTGATGTACCACATTGTGGTGGTATTGTCTGTTCTGACCTGGATAACTTTGTTCTGAACAGATTTGGAAAAGCAGCTTGAAGTGCTAGAAATACTGCTCTGAGTTCCAACAGATTGATGTGAAGCAGAGATTCCTGAGGGACCACAACCCCTGGGTGGTCAGGTCGCCAAATGAGCCCCCCACCCAAGAGGGAGGCATCTGTAGTAAGGATTAAAGAGTGAGACTGAGTGACAAAGGGACTCCTTGTCTCAGATTGTTCTGATCCTGCCACCACTGTAGGGCCTGGATCAGGTTCGAGTTACTGGAATCAATTTGGTCAGAGGGTCTTCCTTTGAGACCAAAGGCTCTCAAATGGAACTGAATGTCCCTCATCTGAAATCTTGCTCCCTGCACCACTGCTGTGGAAGCAGCCATGTGCCCAGGAGCTGTAAAGCATGCTGTTGAGACACCTGCAGGGTGAATGAGGAGGCCAGAGAGATAAGGGTCCTTGCCACTGTCCAGGAAGAGAAAGCTCTGGCCTTTCCTGTGTCTAGCTCTGCGCCTATGAAGGTGAGGAGCTGGACAGGCTCTAGAACGACTTTGAAAGATTCAGAAGGAAACCCAAAGAGGTGAGCAGTTGCTGAGTTATCTGTAAGTGTAACTTGACTTGGTCTGGGGACTGGCCTACTATAAGCCAGTCATCCAGGTAAGGGAAGATGGCAATCCCTTGCCTTCTTAGTGAAGCAACTACTACTTACAGACATTTTGTGAATACCCTTGGAGCAGAGGTCAGACCAAAGGGCATTGATCTGAACTGGTAATGGCCTGAGGGCAGCTCGAACCTGAAGTACTTTCGATGGGAGCTTCTGATGAGAATATGGAAGTAGGCATCCTTGAGGTCCAGGACACTAGCCAATCCCTGGCCTTAGAGAGGTAGAATAATTCCCAGGTCATCATTTGAATTTTGGTTTTAAAAGGTGCTTGTTTAAGTATCTGAGATCCAGGATGGGCTGCCATTCTCCTGTCTTTTTTTGGGTAAGCAAGTACCTGGAGTACAACCCTTTGCCCTGATGTAGGGGTGGAACCCTTTCCACAGCTCTGACAGCCAGGAGGGAAGAGACCTCTGCCTGTAGGGCAAGTGCCTCCGAAGGATTTGCAGGTGAAAAGGATCTGGCTCTCAGCTTTGGAAATTTTTGAAGCTGAGAACCAGTCCCTAACTACTTCAGGACCCCACTTGTCTGATGTTGAGACTTCAGTCCTCGACAAAGTAAGCCAGCCTGCCCCTACAGCTGGTGGAGGATGTCGGCCTGGCAAACCCATCAGGGTGCCTGTTTGGCAGGGGTTTTGGTTGAGGGTGGAAGCAGGTCTTGCTTGCCTTCTGCCTCTCCTCTAAAGAACCCCCTCTGAGCATAGGCAGAAGAGGAGGCCTGGGCTTGGTAGAAAGGCCTATGAAAAGGCCTGCCCCTGCCCTGGGATGCTGCCTTTGAGGGTGGTCTGCCTTTCCTTGGCCTGGGCACTCCTATGGAGTGGTCCTACTAGTCCATTTTCTTCACGTAATTCTCTGTTTGCTCCCCAAACAAAAATTACCCATAACAGGAAAATCCATGGCCTTAGTCTGGTATCCTGTGACAGGCTAGTACATCTGAGCCAAGCCATTCTTTGAAGTGCCACAGATGTAGCCATGACTCTAGATGACATATCATTGGAGTCCACTGCAGCATGGAATTGCACCTTGGATGCCTCGATACCATCAGCAGCCACCTTCTCCAGCTCCTTGGCAAGCTGGCCAGGGACCTGTTTTGCTAAAGCCATGACAGTCCCCCATCTGGATTTCTGATACCTAGCAGTATAAGCCATATAATTGGCCTGTCTGAGTCCCAAGGATGCTGCCATGTATTGTTTGTTTGCCATGGCATCAGTCCTCCTGGAGTCCTTGTCTGGGGGGTGTGAAGCCAAGGGAATATTTGCCTTGTCACAGGCTGCAGCCTGCACTACCCCAACATGGCTGCATTGTTGTGTAAGGAACTCCGTATCTGAGCCTGACAATGCATACCTCTTGTCCATTCTCTTATCCACAGAAGGTATAGTATTAGGAGTCTTTAAAATTTTAAATGTCTGTTTCCCAAAAGATTTGTGTAAGAGAATAGACAGTCTCCTAGACTCTGGGATATCCATCATTTTCACAAAGTCAGGCTCCTCCTGGTCATCCACAGCTTCTTCCATAGGAAGCTAGAGGGTTTCAGTCACTTTTTTATAAAACATGAAATGAGAGGGGGACTCAAAGCCTAGGAGGAACACTCCTGAAGAGTCTGTCTGGGGAGATGTCCGGGTCAATGGGCACATTCAGACTTTCAAATCCACATTCACTTTCCTCATACTCCTCTTCCTCCTCCTCCGGTTCATAATACTCCTCTAAATCATAATCTTGAACCGGTGGAACCAGCCGAACCGAGCGCTTCCCTGATGGTGCCAGTTCGGTCAGAACCGGGGAAAGCGACTGCACAATTTTGATCGCTTTGGCTACTTCTTCAGCAGTTGGAGAGGAAAGTTTTGGCTCCACACCAACTGATTTTTCCTTTCTAGTTCTCTTAGCCGGAACTGACTCCTCAGAATTGGATCTCCTTTTGCCCGAAGAAGTCTCGCCCTGGTCAGAGGGCACTCCTTCTGGTTCGGTTTGAATCGAACAGGGCTGGCCATCTGGTTCAATGGACATTTGGCCTCCCTTTCCTGAGCCTACCAACTCTCTTTTCTAGGGTGGCTGCAGGGAAATTTTACAAATTGGCAGTCTGCATTGAGGTGGGTCAAACCCCAGACAATAAACACAAGTGGTGTGGGGGTCAGCCTTAGCAAAGACTTCCCCACACACACACACTACAGTGTTGAAACCCAGTGGGCCCGGTTTTTCTTTTGGGTTTTCCAGACACTGTGCCAGTCCTAACCAAACTTACCCTTTTAATGGCAATCCGACAGGCAAGACCCTCTTATCGGTTCCTGACCGTGTCACGGGTCGTGGAAAAAACATAATAAAATCCGTTTTTTTTAGAACTGATAAGAACCGGTAACCACTCAAAGTACAATTTAAGATTTTCTAACAACAGTCGGTTCAACGAACCGATGAACCGTTTACAAGTTCCACACAGAATAGGATATAAATATAACCTATCTAGTACTCACAAATACACAGACAGAGACTGACAGCGCAGGTTACAGTTTAAAGTCGAGTCGAAAACCAAGAAAAGCGGTACTTTAACCGACAAACTGAACCGAGAGAAGGAGAATCTCTGGGCGACTGTTCAGTGGTGAACAAAAATCTGACGGTTTGAGTTTAAACAGCAACAGACAGAGTCTCAACCGAGATCGAGCTCAGCGTTCCATGCCTGGCATGGAAAGTTAACTCTTTCATCTCCGGGGCAGTTCGAAGGTTGGGATTCACTGCTACTGTCAGAATACAGCAAGACTTCATGTTGTTTGAATCCTTAATGGAACCTAAGCCTAGGATAGAAGTCCTTGAAGGACTGCTAGACCAAAACCTGCTCTTTGCCTCGATGCAATAACCAGGCTATAATGCCTGATGAAAGTGTGCACAGAGCTCAAGTAGCTAGCACAGATGAGCAGGTGGACACATTCTTAAGGGCCACAAAGTAGCCACCCCTTGTGGAATGACCCATAACCGCCCGATAAAAATCTCACCTTAGTAATTGCTTTTCTTCTCATGGAGTCTTATGCTATATTATGACATATAGCAGTTAGCCACAACATGAACTGCCCGGAGAGGAAGGAGTTAACTCCAGGCTGACTGGAGTTCAAGCCTTGGCCTTGCTGAAAAGCTCTATCTGGCTAGTTTCAAATTGAAACTGTCAGATCTTCACGAGCCAACACTAAGCAAAGTGTGTGGAAAAACTCTACACTAGCCAAATGGCTACCTACTAGTAGAAATAACAATAACAGAAACAACAACAACAACAATATCACCCCTGACAAGCACTATTAGGCCCCCACTCCCCAAAAGACTCAAGTCCAGGAGGGCCAAACTCTAAGTAAAACAGAAATACCTAGTTTCCTAATCCTAAGAAAGGGAAAAAAGGAAAAAGAGCTATAATGGCATGACACAGTGCTTGCACCAATTTCCAACCTCTATACCCAAGTAGAAGTTCTGAAGAGAGGGCAGGTTGGGGTGGTCATAATATAGCAAGACTCCATGAGAAGAAAAGCAATTACTAAGGTGAGTAATTTTTCTTCAAACACCATAGTCTTGCTATGTTATGACATATAGATACATCAGTACCTCCATGGAGGGCCAAGAACCTACTTAGGAAATAGGCTCTGAAGCACGGCTGTACCAAACCGAAACATCTCCTGGACTGGACATCCAGGGGTAATGTAGTAAAGGTGTGAACTGTTTTTCAGGTAGCAGTTGACAGATTTCCAGAATAGAATATCTCTAGTAGCCACTAGAGATGCAGCTGTACCCTGGTGGAATGGGCCCTCAGTCCTGAGGGGTTCTCTACCTAGTTTTTGGTAGCAAAATTGGATACAAGAGACAATCCAACTGGCAATTGTCCTCTTAGTGTGCAGGTTTCCTTTGCCAACCTCGCCATAGGTAAGGAAGAGTTGGAGGGATTCAGACCTGTGACCCATAGTGCGTTCCAAATAGTGACTTAAAGCTCTTTTAACGTCCAAACTGTGCAATCTCTCCTCTCACCGAGGAAGAATGCTCAGTGAAAATACTGGAAGGGAGATGGATTGGTTAAGATGGAAATCTGAAACCACTTTAGGTAAAACTTTCTGTTAGTCCTGAGGACTACCTTATCTCTTGAAAAAGAAATAAATCCTTTTCCACTGACAGGGCTTGTAACTCACTTATCGTCTGGCAGAAGTGATGGCCACCTAGGAACAGTTTTCCAAGTTAGGAACTTAAGGTCTGCTGAAGACAGAGGTTCAAAGGGGTTGCATTAACTGAGCAATGCAAACATTAAGGTCCCAGGCAGGGGCTGGGTCCCAAAAGGAGGTTAGTGTGAGTAACCCTTAAAAAAGCTTGAAAACACAGGGTGAGAAGAAAGGAGGCAGGCTTTCCTGCTGATATAAAAGCAGACAGCTGCCAGATGAACCTTTAAGGTAGCTGGCCTGAGGCCTAAGGAATTAAGATGGACAAGTAGTCCAGCAAAATGGGCAAATCAACAGATTCTGGGACAATTTGCTTCCCAGAACACAGATGGAGAACCTCTTCCATTTGGAATTATAAGTGGCCCTAGTGGAAGAGCTTCCTAGAGGCCTTTAAAATATCAAGGACATGAGAAAGGTGTAATTCAGCAAATTCTAACTCCTCAAGAGCCAAGCCTTGAGGTGGAGGATTGAGGTCCGGATACAAACTCTCCCTGGGCACAAGTCAGTAGGGTTGTGGACCTGGGAAGGCCCAGGGAGGTGGACTGACAGGGACAGAAGCAGTGGGTACCAGGGTTGCCTGGCCAGTCTGGTGCAATCAGAATCACTTTGCAGGGCTGGGATCTGATTTTTACTAACACCCTGAAGAGAAGGGGAAGGGGAAAGGCATAAGAACTTCCCTTCCCAATCCAACAAAAAGCGTCCAGGGGACTGAGCCCATTACAGGAGGCCTGCAACAGAACACAGAGGAAGTTGGTGGTTGTCTGGGGCTGCGAAAAGATCTATCTGAGGGTGCCCATCTGGCAAAACAGCCCCAGCACTAGGAGTTCAAAGACACTCGTGATGACCCTGAGAAATCCTGCTGAGGGCATCCATGGGATATTGTCCTTCCCTGGAAGGTGAACTGCTACTAGGGAGGTGTTCAGGAGTAAGCTAGAGACCACAACTTCATTGCTTGATTGCACAAGGCTGATGACGTGCCCCCTGCTGATGATGTACCACATTGTTGTGGTATTGTCTGTCCTGACCTGAACTACTTTGTTCTGGACAGATGCTGAGAAAACCTGAAGAGCTAAAAAGACAGCTCTGAGTTCCAACAGGTTGATGTGGGCAGAAATTCCTGGGGACCACACTCCCTGAGTGGAAAGGTCACCCAAGTGCGCTCCCACCCAGCAAGGGAGGCATCCCGTGGTGAGGTGAGGAATGAGAAATGAATGAGGGGACCCCTGGTCTTGGGTGCTCTGATCCTGCCACCATTGAAGACCTAGAATCAGAGTTTGGGTCACTGGGACCAATTTGTGGAGGTCCCTCCTTTGGGACCAATAGGCCCTCAAATGAAACAATGTCTCTCATCTGGAATCTTGCTCCCTTGCACTACAGCTGTGGAGGCAGCCATGTGCCCTAGAAGTTGCAGAAAGTGCCTTGCTGGTGAAAGACCCTTGGGGTGAAAGAGGATGCCGAGACATCAGCTTCTCTACCCTTTCGAGGAGAAATGCCTGGCCAACACTCAATTCTGCACCTATGAAAGTTAGTATCTGAACTGGTTCTAGAACTGACTTTGGTAAATTCAACAGGAATCAGGGAGTGAGAAGCAGCTGGGTGACTTGCAAGTGGGATTTTACCTGATCTGGGACTGACCACAATGAGCCAGTCATCCAGGTGAGAAACTACAGCAACCTTGCCTTCCTAAGTGAGCCACTACCACAGCTAGACATTTTGTGAATACCCTTGGAGCAGAGGTAAGACCGAAGGGCATTGCTCTGAACTGGTAATGACCTGAGGGCAGTTTGAGACCTGAGGTATTTCGGTGAGAAGGCCTGATCAGGACATGAAAATAGGCATCCTTGAGGTCCAGGGAGGCTAGCCAGTCCCTGGCCTGAGGGAGGACAAAATCATTGCCAGAGTTAACATTTTGAACTTTGGTTTCAAAGATGCTTGTTCAGGTACCTTAAGTCTAGAATAGGCCATTCTCCTGTCTTTTGAGGTGAAAGTATCTGGAGTACAGCCCCTTGCCCTGGTGACAGGAGGAATCCTTTCCACTGCTTTGCAGTCTAGGAGGAAAGACCTCTGCTTCCAAAGCAAAGGGCCTCTAAAGGAGAGCTTGCAGGTGGAAAATGTCTGGTTCTCATCTTTGGAAACTGTTTGAAGCTGAAGAACCAGACCCTGGCTTACTACCTCCAGAACCCATTTGTCCGAGTTAGGACACCCAGTTCTGGCTGAAATAAGCCAACCTGCCTCCAACTGGTACAGGAGAATCGGCCTGGGCATCCCATCAGGGTGCCTGCTTGGCAATGTGCCAGGCTGAGGGGTGGGGCGGTTTACCTGCGCCCGTCTACCTCTGCCTCTGAAAAAAAACCCTCTGTGCAAAAGCAGAGGAGGCTTGGGATTGATAAAAGGCCTGTGGAAGGCCTGCCACCTCTAGGTGTGCCTCTGTGGGTGGCATGCAGCTCCTTGGCCTGGGCGCTTTTGTAGGTAG
Source organism: Neoceratodus forsteri (assembly GCA_016271365.2). Lineage (NCBI taxonomy): Eukaryota > Metazoa > Chordata > Ceratodontiformes > Ceratodontidae > Neoceratodus > Neoceratodus forsteri. The sequence goes on from CM057450.1 coordinate 1,406,800,280, forward strand.
TTCTGTGTTCATCCATCTTTTCATATAATTTTCTGTTTGCTCTCAAACAGAATTTCCCACCAAAATCCATAGCCTTTGACTGGTATCCCGTGACAGATTAGTGCACCTGAGCCATGCCAACCTACGGAAGCTACAGAAGTGGCCATGACCCTAGAGTAAACATCATTAACATCTACAGCAAGTATGAAATTGAACTTTAGAAGCTTCAATGCCATCAGCAGCCACTTGGTTCCAATTCACTAGCCAGCTGGCCATGGGCCTGCTTGGCTAACTACAACACTATATCCCATCTAGATTTCTGATATCTAACCACATAAACCATATAATTTGCCTGCCTGAGTCCCAAAGATGCCATATACTGTTTTTTATGCATGGCATCAATCTTCCTGGAATCCTTATCAGGAGGATGTGAGGCCAGGGGATAATTACTGTCTGAGCTGCAGCTTGTACCACACCTACATGACTACACTGCTCAGTGAGGAAGTCTGTATCGAGGGCCTGATAAGTATACCTTCTGTCCATTTTATCTACAGGAGGGACAGAATGAGGATTTTAAAATTTTGTTGTTTGCTTCCTAAATGACTTATGCAAGATAGAGCAACCTCCTAGACTCTGGGATATCCATCATCTCAACATAATCAGGCTCCTCTTGCTCATCCACAGCCTCTTCCAGGAAGCTGGAGGTTTCTGCAACCTTTTTGTGAAACATAAAATGAAGGGACTCAGGCGGCATGGGGAGATTCTAATGGTCTGTCTGGAGAAATGTCCGGTTCAATGAGCACGTCCAGACCCTCCCAGCCATACATAATGATCAAATCTTCCTCCCCTCCTGTGGTTCATAAAATTCCTCAACATCATACTCTTGAACCATGGAACCAACGAACCAACTTTTGCCAGCTGTTGGTGGTTGGGCGGTCCCTGAGACAGTGACTGGACAATCTGAATGGCTTAGCTACCTCTGCAGCAGTTGGAGGCAATCTTGCACTCAGACCTGCTGATTTACTTGAAATTTTTACTGGGACTGGTTCCTCAGAACCAGCCTTCCTTTACCGAGGAAGTCTCGCCCTGGTCAGAGGGCACTCCCTCTCAGGTCCAGTGGGTGCTGGACGGCTGGCCATCGGGTCAGCGGACTTTTTGGCCTCTCGTTCCCTGAGCCGGCCCAATCTTTCTCAGGGTGGCTGGGGAAATTCTTCACACCTGGCAGTCTGACAGGAGGTGGTCAGCCCCAGACAATAAACACATGTGGTGTGTGGGTCAGCCTTGGCAAAGGCTTCCCCAGACTTATCACAGTGTTGAAACCAGTGGGCCGGTTTTTCTTTGGGTTTCTCAGACATAATGCCAACCTATCCAAAAACTTGCCCTTTTTATGGCAGTGCCAGGCAAGACACCATGATCAGGTTCCCTAACCGTGTCACAGGTATTTGAAAAAACAATTTAAAAGTTAGGTTTTTAGAACCGATAAGAACAGAACCGCCTCTAAAAGCCCAAATTATTGTTTAAAAATTAGTATTTTTGCAAACCGATCGGTTCAAAACCGAACCGATAATGAATTTCCACACAGACTTCAAAATCCTGTACTACGGTTTACCAGATAGAGCTTTGAACCGAAATCGGTAAATAATTACTTTTGCCAGTTAAAATGAACCGAAAGCACTCGTTTGAACCGAGAAATGAACCCGAGCTGAAGGAGAGATCTCCGGGCGACTGTTCAGTGAAGCGGAGTAAAGAATCTGACAGTTTCAATTTGAAACTAGCCAGACAGAAGCTTTCAACAAGGCGCTCGGCGCTTGGAACTCCAGTCAGCCTGGAGTTAACTCCTTCCTCTCGGGGCAGTTCAAGTGCTGTGGCTAACTGCTATATGTCATAATATAGCAAGACTTCATGGTGTTTGAAGGGTTTGTTGCGCTTCTGGTAACAGAACATGATACACTGAATGAGCCACCTGGACAGCGACTGTTTGGAAACAGGAGCTCCCATCATCCTGTGAGCAAAGGAGACAAAAAGCTGGTCCAATTTTTGGTGGTGTTTTGTTCTGGTCAGGTAGTAATGGAGACACCTATGCACATCTAAAGTGTGCACCTGGGCCTCTCCTAGATTAGAATACTTAGGAAAATATACTGGTAGGTCGATGTCCTGATTAAGGGCGAGAGCTGAGACCACCTTAGGCAGAAATTTAGGATTAGTCCGTAGGGATACCCTGTCTTGGTAAAAAAAACAAATAAGGTTCTTTGCACATGAGTGCATGAGATTCAGAAATTCTTCTGGCCGAGTAGCAGCAACTAAAAATAACGTCTTCCAAGTAAGAGGGCGTACACATATCCGTGGCTGGTTCAAAGGGGGGCAGCGTGGAGCCCCTCAAGGACAAAGGGTAAATCCCATGGCGGAATCGGATCCTTAATTGGAGGTCTAAGGGGAGAACACCTCCAAGGCTCTGTGATGTGTCCAACTGAGATATGGTCTAGATTGGCCTATGGGGTGTGATAGGCTGAGATGGCACAGAGATGTGCCTTAATAGAGGAGTAGGCCAAGCCTGTCTGAAAAAGGGACAGGAGGTAGTCCAAGACCAACCTTTCTGGACAATCCATAGGCGAAAAACTGCGTGCTTGAACCCACATACAAAATCTATGCCAATTCATGGCATAAGTAGTGTGGGTAGCCGGTTTCTTAGCAGCAGCAAGAACGTCTGCTACCTCTTGTGAGACCCCGTATCACATCATGGTTATGTCTCTAGGAGCCAAGCATGTAGGTTCAGTGAACGAAGGTACGGATGAACCAAGGAACCCGCTTCCTGAGACAGCAAGTGGAAGCTGATTGGCAGAGGCACTGGAGGTTCCCGGGACAGCGTCGCTTGCTCTATGCGAAGTTTCAGAAGGACCCTCTGGATCAACGGAAAGGGGGGAAGGCATAGAGGAATCTGCCCACCCAGGAGAGGGACAATGCGTCTCGCCAGAAAACACCAGGCCCTGGATCTAGCAAGCAAAAATTGGGCAGTTTTGCGTTGGATGGGGACACGAAAACGTTTAACTCTGGTGTACCACATCTGCGAAACAGATCCTCTACAACCTCCTGGAGTAGTTCCCACTCATCGACTCTGGCCTAAGAGTAGCTCAGGCCATCTACGATGACACTGTCCACTCCTGGGACATGAACAGCAATGAGGTTTGTGCCGTGTTGCAAAACCCAATCCCACACCCTCATGGCCTCCCTGCAAAGTGGGTAGGAATGGGTGCCTCCTTGTTTATTGAGGTAATACATCACCGTGGAATTGTCTGTAACAGCAGAGTACCCAATGGAATCTCCAACTGGAAGGCCTGCAGGGCGTGAAGAACTGCTCTCATTTCCAGGATATTTATGTGGAGATGAGTCTCTTGGGCTGTCCACAGGCCCTGAGACCGGACACCGCCGAGGTGTGCACCCCATCAGAGCCCTGATGAGTCGGTGAAGAGTGTCACAATCAGAGATGGCATAATGAAGGGGACTCCCGCCGATACATTCTTCGGATCTAACCACCACTGCCAATCCCGGATTATGGTCTTCGTGATCCGGATTGGGAGCTGCAGATGGTCTTCCTTTTGAGCCCATTGGACTCGTAACATCCACTGGGTCACCTGCATGTGGAGACGAGCAAGTGGGACTGTTGCAATGGCCGCAGCCATGTGTCTGAGCAGGCAAAGGACCAGTCTGGCAGGAACGGTCTTCTTGGCAAAATGTCCCTGATGGGGACCTGATGTATTCAGCTCTGTCCTGGGGAGAAAAGCTTTCCCCTGGACTGTGTCAAGAACTGCGCCTATGAACTGCAGAGTCTGTGACGAAACCAGGCGTGACTTCTCTTGATTGATGATGCCCAACATCTCCAACAGAGACTGAGTATAATGAAAGGCGGACATCGGGGCCTCCCGAGAGGGAGCCATGAGAAGCCAGTCGTCCAGGTAGGGGAACACGTAGTGGCCTTGTCTCCTCAGAGTCGCCGCTACGACCGCCATGCACCTCGTGAATACCCGAGGTGCCGATGACAGTCCGAAGGGGAGGACTCGGAACTGATAATGGTGGCCCTGGAACTCAAAGCATGAAACTTCTTGTGCGCTTTGAGCACCGGGTATGGCGCAGTTGCTATCCTGCATGCTCCAAGGACGCTAGAAAGGTGCCCTGCTTGAGCACAGGAATCAGACCTGGGAGGGTCACCGAGAAGGCGTTTGACAGGACCAACTCATTGGGGTGGCTGAGGTCCAATGTCGGACGGAGGTCCCCTGTTTTCTTGGGAACCAGAAGAAGTGAGAATAATACTCACTCCTCTGGTTCCGTGGTATATCTCATCACTTCTTTTTCCCAGAAGCGCGAGCACCTCACTGCTGTATAAGAAAGGCGTGCTGACCCGATAGCAGGGAAAGCAGGGAGGCCTGCCCGGTGGGTGGTGAAATTCTATAAGTGACCTTTCTTGACCAATTGGAGAACCCACCAGTCAGTGGTAATCGACTGTCACCCTAAAAAGTGGCGAGCAATGCGACCTCCAACCTTTTGTGCCCATTGATCCAGAGGAGGGGCGGGGACTGGGAAGGAGCCATGCTGTGGCAGCACTGGTCCCTGCAGGCTGGGCCGGTTTAATGTAGCGTTGGGCTCTGCCTGGGGAACGACTAAGCCTGGGCTTTTCGCTGAAAAGTGCCCCTTTGTTGCTGGCCGGAGCGTGGCTGCTGCCTTTGTTGCTGGCTGCGAAAACGGCTCTGGTTCCTATGAAAGGAACCAGGCCTGGATCTGTACATAGCCTGTACAGACCTGACTGCCTTCCCAGCGTCCTGGAGTTTGGTGATAACCTTCTCAGGGTTCACAAAAAGTACTTACGCTGTAAGGGACATCAAGAATGTTCTTCTATGCGTCGGGGTGAAGCCAGAGACACAGAGCCAAGAGTGTCGCGGAGACAGGCGCCTGAAGCTGCAGCTCTGGCGGACGAGTCCGCAGAATCGTATGCGGCTCGTAGTACTTGGGTACCCACATCAGACCCTATGCAGAGAAGGTTTAGGAGCTCCGCCTTCTGATCGCCATCTGGAAGTTTATCGACCAGGTCCTGGCCCTGTTCCCACAGAGCATTCTGAAATTGTACCATGTGGGTTAGGTAGTTCAGGGACCTGATGGAGCATGTAGCAGCCGCATACATGCGTCTCCCCAGGGCATCCAATTGTTTGGATTCCTGGTCCGGTGGCTGTATGCTCATGTGTTGCGGTCTTTGGGACCAGTCATGTGAGGCCGTAATGGCCAGGGAGTCTGCCAGAGGTTGCTGAGCCAAGTACTGGTCCTCTCTCGGGGCCTTGTACAGGCGGTCAGCTTTCTTCGGCACAGCAGGAGTGGAATGCGGACGCTTCCACACAGCCTTGGTGACGTCTGCGAAGGTGTCCACCAAGGGTGGCACTACCACAGGCTTTAGGTCTTTCTGCTGAAGATAATGGGCTAGGCGCTGCCTTTTGGAGGTCAAGGTCTTCAGCATCCCACCCCATGTTGTCCTGGATGTGCCTCATGATCTCAGAGAAAGAGGGATCATCTGGAGCAGACCTGGGAAGGTCATGTGGGTCAGGTGACGGAACGCTGAGTGGAGGAGGAGATCTGGAATAATCCGAGGTATCCAATCTGGAGTCTTCCCCGACGGAGTATACCGACGACGTTTGGGTCGCTTGGGGCTGGGGAGACCCTGATGGAGATCTTGAGGGAGGCCTTCTCCGGTCCTTGGATCTAACCCCTAAGAAGTGGAGTCTGCTCCTTAGGGGTTGGTGGTCATCCTGCTGGCCCCTTTGGTGGAGGAGAGGGCATAGGAGGTGAAGGAATAGGAGGAGGAGGAGGTTTTACAGAGACCACATCCTTTCGGATGGAGTCCCACTAGAAAGTAAAGAGATCCTTTACTTCTTGTAGATTCATGCCCAACGACGAGCCTGGTGCCGGTGGTCTGTCGCCAGGGTCGGGCGTCAGGTCCGCGGGTGTCTCTGGGGTGGGTGAAAGTTCCCTTGGGAGCCCGGCATCCTCAGTGTCACCTGCCTGGTCTTCAGGCAGCGTTGTGTCCTCCTCCGTTGAATCCCTGTGACCGGTGTCCACTGGTGACTGGGGGGCGGTCTTCGGCTCCGGTGAATGCGAGGCAGACGTCGGTCGCTTGGCCGATGCCTTCGGGTCCGGCGAACGTCCGGCCGGCGTCTGATGCCTGGCTGGTGTCTGCAGCTCCGGCGAATGCCTGGCCGACTCCAGGTCCGACATCCGCTTTAGGGACGTCAGGTCTTTCGTCTTCCTGGGTGGTGGATCCGGACCTCTGGGAGGCTGGGAGATCGATCTGGAGTCGGGGTCCTGACGTTGGGTCGATGAGGAAGACTTGTGGCGTTCGGAAGACTTGGAAGAGGCCCGAGAGGGAGTGGAGGAAGCCGAGGGCCTTGAAATCTTGATGGGCTGGAGAGTCGAAGAGCCGCCTGAAGCCCGGACTTTGACCGGAGGGGGCTGAGAACAAGCCCTGGAGGGAGAGCGGTCCGACCTGGTGGAGCCTGAGCTACAGGAGTCCAAGGCCCGGTTCGGGGATCTGGACCTTGCTTTCTCCTGGAGTTTGTCCCGGTGTTTATGGGCCTTGGAAGAAGAATTGCCCCTGGAGAAAAATTCTTGGTCCATCCTACTAAGTTTTTCTTCCAGCAGATAAGCCTGAAGTGCCTTCTGACGGCGGATACTGGTGCGGCTGTTTAACCCTTGGCAGAAGGTGCAGGCCTTGGTGTCATGGTCCAGTCTTAAGCACCGCACACAGGAGGAATAAGGATCCTTAAAAGGGATCTGTTTTCCGCAGGCACACTTGGAAAGGTGTCCCTCAAGTGAAGGAGTTGGAGAGGACATTAGTTTGGAGAAACTCTTGAAGTTCTAAGTCATCGTGCACTAGGTAGAGACCGAGAGGCCGATGCTGGTGAGTCGTCGGCAGGAAAAGAACTGGGGATTCTGGGGGACCACCTCCTTATGTACTATGTCTGACGTCGGGGGCGGGACTGACGTCAGAGGCGGTCCCCGCTGAATACTGCTAGCTAGAAAATTTCCGTGGGGTCCTGGTGCCTGCCTGCTTCAGTCCTAATGGTGTAACCTGCTGCAAGAGCTGTTTCTTGAAGTAAGATCCATATCTGTCAAGGCCAGAAGGGAGCAATCAGAATCATTCTGTCTCCCCGAGACTCGAATTTGAGAAGAACCCTCTGAATTAGAGGAAGAGGAAGAAAGGCATATAGAAAGCGTTTTGTCCACTGCAGCCTGAACGCATCCTGACAGAAAATGCCAGGTCCTGGATTTCTGGAGCAGAAGAGAGGCAGTTTTGAGCTGAGTGGGGATGCAAAAAGGTCCAGATCTGGAGTTCCCCACTCTTTGAAGAGTGACTGAGTGACGGTTGAGTCGAGAGACCACTCGTGAGAATCTGTCTCCGTTCTGCTAAGACAGTCTGCTAGTTCGTTCTGCACGCCTGGTAGGTAAACAGTGTGGATTACAGCCTTGTGCTCCAGGCACCATTCCCACACTCTCATAGCTTCCCTGCATAATGGGTAAGAGTGTGCACTGACCTGCTTGTTGACGTAATACATCACTGCTTTGTTGTCCGTTTGAAGGACAATGTTCTTGTGACAGAGTATGTCGTTGAAGGTCCAAACTGCACAGAGGACAGCTCTCATTTCCAGGACGTTTACGTGAAGCCGGGACTCGTCCAAAGTCCACGTACCTTGGGTGTGGAGATTCTGGCAGTGAGCTCACCACCCCATCAGGGACACATCGGTGGTAATGGAAATCTAGTGATCCAGAGAAGAAAAGGAATACCATTCTAGAAGGTTGTTCTCCTGCGACCACCAGTAGAGTGACCTCTTTAGAGGTTCTGTCACCTTGATGGGAAAGGACTGAGGGTGAGTGGCTGGGGACCACTGAGCTATGAGCATCCACTGAGAGGTTCTCATGTGGAGACGTACTAGAGGTACAGTGAACACCGAGGATGCCATGAGACCCAGCATCCATTGCACCGAGATAGCTCGAACTGAGCCGTTTTCTCTGATGTATTGGGCCATCTGTAGGATATCGCTCCTTCTGTACTCTGGGAGAAAAACTTTCACACAGGAGGTATCCAGAAGAGTTCCTATGAAAAGGAGTTTCTGGGAGGGCTGCAACTGCAATTCAGCAGGACTCCCATGGATGTGAGGAAGTCTGAATCCTTGGCTATGGCGTCCAGAGTTCCCTGCCTGGAAGGACTTGCTAGAAGCCACTCGTCCAGATATTGAAACACTTCAATTCCGCTTTTCCTGAGATGCGCTGCGAGAATTGCACAACACTTTATAAAAACTTACGGCACCGAGGATAGCCCAAGGGGCAGGACTCTGAACTGATAATGTTGACCCAATGCCACAAACCTCAGGTATGTGTGGTGCTTTGGGTGTATAGGAATGTGTTGGTAGGCATCCTGCATGTCCAGGGAGGCTAGCCAATCATGTTAATGAATCAAAGGTAGGAGGGTACCTAGTGATACTGCCCTGTTGTTCAGAAGGCCTTACACCTTGGAAGCAAGAAGGTCTGACTATACTACTGACAGCCTGGGCTGTCATTTGGGGGAGATGATCTGGGGGGAGTTTCTGAAAGACTGAGCAAATACCACTCATGGATTATCCGGAGGACCCATTTGTCTGATGTTATAGACTTCCACCGGTTGTAGAACTGAGTCAGATGTCCTCCCACCGCTGAGGAAGAGTCCCCCAAGGGCAGCTGAGGTGGGACCTGGGCCAAGAACTCAGAAGGTGGCAATGGGTGCTTTGGGGCCTTGTGCCTTCTGCTGCATTTTCTTTTGTGGCTGTGGGGTGTGGTTTTTGTTAAAGCCCCACCCCGTCTTTGCCCCGAAAGGACTGACGATTGTGAAAGAGCTGTCTTCTTAACGGATGACCTAGTCTTCTGTGTGGCCTCCAGAGCAATGTTCCACCTGGGGTCCAAACAGATACATACCGTCAAAGGGTAAGGCCATGACCTGCTGCTGGGCATCATTCATAAAGCCCGAAGTACGTAGCCAAGAGTGGCGACGGGTACAAATGCCCGCCGCCGCTCGAGAAGCAGTATCGAAAGCATCCACTGCAGCTTTAACCTGTTGGTTATTGGATTTGGTGCCCCTGGTTATGGTGTGAAGTAGCTCTGAATTAGTTTCCGACTCAGGCAGAGCTTTTACCATTTGCTTGAGCGAATACCAAAGGACATACTCATATTGAGAAAAATAGCCCTGGTAGCTGACAATACGCATACCCAGTGTAGAGGCAGCAAAGACTCTCTTACCTGTCTTATGAGATTCTTTACTGATAGGCTAGGCTGTAGATGCCTGAGGGAGGACAGCCTTGTCATTCTCTGCTAAGACTACAATGGGATCAGCAAAAGCTTGTGAGGTCAATATGAGTCAATCCTTGGGAGCAGCATACTTCCTATCTATGGACTTAGCCACAAAAGGGATGAGAGCAGGATTGTTACATACCATCTGAGAAAGGGTCTCAAAAGATGGTTGTAGCGGAGGGGTTAAATCCATAGGGATCTCCAAGACATGTAGGTACTGGAGTCTAAAAAAGCTTCCCAGGATTGATTTCTGTAGTCTGGAGAGAAAGAGTGGAATTTAAATTTTTCAGCAGAGACTTAAAGGAAAGGTCTTCAACCACAAGCTCTGCAGCAGGACTAATCCCTGCTCCTTCCACATCATCACCCAGACGAAGATCTGGGTCAGGCTCAAAATCACCTCCTGACAGTCCAGGGGGGACTGTATGGACAAGAAAGGAGTGAAAATCAAAATGGAAATTAGAAGAAGAAGAAAGAATCAGAGTCGAAAAGTCCTGGAGGCTGGACGGTGCCACATCAAGCATCGATGGTGATGAAGAACACGGTGCCAAACCCAAGGAAGTTGGCACCATTGGAAACAGTGCAGCACACGGTGCCGACAAAGGCCACGGTGCTGACAGAGCCCTCGGCACTGCAGACGGCGCTGACAGAGCCCGCGGCACAGCGGATGGCGCCGACAGAGCCCCCAGCGCCGTGGATAGTGCCAACAGAGCCCTCGGTGCCACGGATGGCTCTGAGAGTGTCCCAAGTTACAAAAACTGCGATTTGAAGGAAAAGAAAGAAAATTAACAGGAGATAGAGGCATCAGTGTGGACCCCTGTGCCGCAGCCATGTGAGGGGGGAACACCTGAGCATGGAGTCGACGGCATCGAAGAAGCAGCTGCGCGACTAGGAAGGTCCAACCACCTTACCCGGTCCCTCGAGCAGCCTGAAGGCCCCAGAGTGACCGGGCCAGGCAGCTGGACCAACCTCCGAGCCCACTGCTCCATAAGAGCAGCCCACTGGTGAAAGTGTTCATCAGAGGCCCGTCCAATAGGCAGGGACGGGCTCCGATGTCGAAGAGGTCGGGCACTGGAGTCAGAAACTGGCGACTCCAAAAGAGGCGGAGACCGGTGCCTAGCCCCAGTGACCGACCGTCAACGCGCAGACATACCAGAAGGCGACCCTGAGTGATGCCTTCTCTTTCTCGACTTGTGCACTGAAGAAGTTGAGGCCGAACGGTGCCGTGAATGGGACAGTTTCCTTTTATGCTTTCGAGGGGACTGCCCATCTCCCTGAGCACTGGACCGTCGGTTGTCAGAACCACCCTCAGAGGAGGGCGGCGGACTGGACCCAGCCCAGCTGACTGAACAGCTTTCATACGAAGTCTCCCTACCGTCACCTGACCCGCTCATGGTCGACTCCGTCAAGGGAATGCTGAAGACTTCTTTTATTAATCAATAAATTAAATTTTAAATCTACTCGGTACTTTCGAAGTTAAATTACAAAAACTGAAAACTATGCTGCTAGTTTGAAGTTCGACTCCCAGCGAGCGAGCGACGTTGTCACTGAAGTGCACGCGACAGCGGGGAAAAAAGGAACTGAGGTGGTTGGAGGGTCCATGCCGAGGTAGTCTTTACTGCACAAGCCATGATTCGCAGCGCCGCTTCCTCACAGCACCATCTCTGGCGCCGACCCTCTTGAAAAGTTTGCTCCCGCTGGGTCCTAGCACCTCTGGCGTAGATCCCCATTAGTATGAATGAGTTGTGGAGACTTTATGTCCAGGAAGATCAATTGTGCAGTAGCGGGGAAGTCTGTGATTGCCCGGAGAGGCCAATAAACCTACGTCTGGAGTACCCCACAGGTGGAATACGTCGTGGAGTACCGCCACCGCCAAGGCCTAGTGTGGCCTTGTGCAGCACAAGTGAGATAATCTGAAAATACAGGTTACTCACCTGTAACAGGAGTTCTAGGAATGGTATATGTTGTTCATCCACACTGTCTGGCAGGTATCCTTGCCACTTTAAATCTTGCCGGAAGGTCTTCAAGCTGGCTCCTCCCACCCACCCAGGTGGTAAAACTCTCGGCTCCGCCCCATGACACCAGATCTGGCCCGCTGGAAGCTCAGGTTGTGCGTCGAAGCCGGGGAGGTCTGGTGGGTCGTGGATGAACAATATACCATTCCTAGAACTCCTGTTACAGGTGAGTAACCTGTATTTCAGGACATGATATGTTGTTCATCCACACTGTCTGGCAGACTCCTAGCAGTTCTCCGGGAGGAGGGAGGCAAGGCGCACACCCCTACTTAGGGAATAGAGACTGGAGAACCGAGGCCCCAAAACCAGCATCCCGGCGTGACTCAAGGTCGATGTGGTAATGGGTAATGAAGGTGTGTGCTGACTTCCAGGTAGCAGCCCTGCAGATTTCCTGGATAGGGACGTCCCTGGAAGCAGCCACCGATGCAGCAGTATGATGGGTAGAATGAGCTCTTATCCCTCTGGGAGGCTCCATGCCCGCCAACTTATAGCAGAGATCTATGCAGGTGACGACCCACCTGCCTATCGTCCGCTTGGCTGCAGGTCTGCCAGGTGCGGCTTCAGCGTAGGTGACAAACAGCTGGCGAACCTCTCCCCGAATTTCAGCCGTGCGCTCCTTATAATAAGCGAGCGCCCTTCTAGGGTCCAAAGTATGGAGCCTGTATTCGGCCTCCGAGGTGTGACTGGGGTAGAACACCGCAGAGTCAACACCTGGTTAAGGTGAAACTCCGACACCACCTCTCGGAAGGAATTTCGGTGGGGCGCAGGACAACCTTGTCCCTGTGGAAGACCAGGTAAGGAGACTCAATGCAGAGCGCCTGGAGTTCTCCCATCCTTCTGGCTGACGGATAGCCACCAAGAAGGCGGTCTTCCACCGACAGGTGAGAGAGATCACACCTGTGCATTGGTTCGAATGGCTTGCCCATGAGCTTTGCCAGTACCAGCAGTAAACCCACGGAGGTGGAGGTTCTCACCAGAGGAAATGTGATCAAGGCCTTGAAAAGCGCCAGACCACCTTCTCCTGCGCCACCGACTGCTCCCCGGCCCGCGCCCGGTAAGCAGAGATGGCTGCCAGATGCACCTTTAGGGTCGTCGACCTAAGCCCTTGACTAGAAAGGGACCATAAATAGTCCAAAATGCTTGCCACAGAACAGGAGGAAGGGTCCAAGCCCTTGCCCTGACACCAAATGGAAAATCTCTTCCATTTGAAGGCGTAGCATTTTCTGGTCGACTCCTTACGGGACGCCTCAACAACACTGAGGACCTCGTCGGAAAGACCCAAGGCCTGGAACTCTAGCCGCTCAGGAACCAGGCGTCAGGTGCAGGGATTGAAGGTCCGGATGGAACACCTTCCCTGATTGACTGAGAGCAGGTCGGGCGAGCTGGAAGCTGCCTCGGGAGCCTGGAGCTGAGGCTGAGGAGATCTGGGTACCAGAACTGGCGAGGCCAGTCTGGGGCTATCAGAATACCTGCACCTTGTCCCTCCTTGCCTTGAGAAGCACCTTGTGAATCAAGGGAAATGGGGGAAAGGCGTAGAAGAGGCCCATGGTCCACAGCCTCGAGAAGGCATCCCCTGCAGCGAGCCCTGCTGAGGGGCGGGCATGAAACAGCCTCAGCTTCACGTTCTCCTGAGGCAAACAGGTCCACCTGAGGTGCCCCAGTGGGAGAACAGATCTTTACTACCTCCGGCAGGAGAGACCACCGTGAGATGCAGCCCCTATCGGCTCAGGGCATCGGCCAGGGTGTTGGAGGCTCCTGCCACATGAATGGCTAGAGATCCGCCTCCAGGCTGCTGCAGTGACCAAATCTGGAGAGCTTCCTTGCATAGAAGCATGGGCGCGTCCCGCCCTGGCGGTTCAGGTAGTACATGGTGTGGTATTGTCAGTCTGGACTCGGACCACTTGACCCCGGAGAAACGGAGCAAAGGCGGTGAGAGCTAGGCGGACCGCTCGGAGCTCCAGCAGGTTGATGTGGCATCGGGACTCCCGCGGGGACCAGAGGCCGTGCACTCGGTGTTCCCCCAGATGGGCACCCCAACCCATCAGAGAGGCATCGGTCGATAGAGAGACCGTTGGCTCGGGGCGGACAAACGGGATGCCCTCCTGCAGATGAGATGGAACGGTCCACCACTGGAGAGCAATCCACATCTTCTGGGTCACTATCACTAGCTGGTCCAATGGATCGCAGCGTTGTGACCACTGGCTGGCCAGTCCCCACTGAAGGGGGCGCATGTGCCAGCGTGCCCAACGGACCACGCTGGTACAGGCCGCCATGAGACCCAGGAGGCGCAGGAAGTCCTGGGCAGGGCGCGATTGCCCAACCAGAAATGATTGGGCAAAGGAGGTAAGAACCTGGCCCTGTCCGCCGAGCCGTGTTTGCCTCAAGAGAGTCGAGCTCTGCCCCGATGAACAGGATCACCTGCTGGCTCGAGTTCCGACTTGGCCTCGTTGATGAGAAGGCCGACTTGAGAGCAAACCTGGAGGCCAGATCTCTGGACGCTCCACCTCCTGTCTGGAGGGGCTGCTATCAGCCAATCATCCAGGTAAGGGTACACCCGGACCCCCATGCATTTGGTGAAGACCCTGGGAGCTGGAGATAAGCCGAAGGGCATGGCTTGGAACTTGAAGAGGGATCCCTCCGCTCGAAAGCGAAGGAATCTCCGATGTGACGGACGGATAGGGACATGAAAGAACGCGTCCTGTAGGTCCAGAGATGGTATTATCTGCGCCAGAGTGACCATCCTGAAGGTTCGAGACCTTAGGAACTTGTGCAGGTCGAGAATGCGGCGCCAGGCCCCCGTCCGTTCGGAACCAGGAAATACCTGGACATGAACCCAGGTCTGAGGGGGGGTCCTCTACCTCCCTGATCACCTCCTTTTGGAGGAGGACAGCGATGTCAGCTCGACGAGCCGCCAGTGAGGCTGCGGACCCCGAGGCCCCCCGAGGTGCGAAGGCTCTGAAGGGCGGGGCCTGCTCGAATTCTAGAGGCAGGCCTTTTCCCACCACCTCCAGTACCCACCTGTCCATGGTAACAGCGGACCAGGCAGAAAGGAAGTGTCGGAGCCGTCCCCCCACGGGGGGAACCAGGGGTAAGGTGACGGGGATGGGGGCGACACCCCTCAGCCCGTCACTGGGCAGGCTTGGACGAGGGACCGGCCGAGGGACCTCCTGGGCCTTTTCCTCCCTGCTTCCTGTTGGAGGAAGCCGACGGCTTGAGATTGGGATGCCAAGCTCGAGCCTGCTGGCCCTGACGTTGCTGGGCCGGGCGCGCCGCGGGCGCAGAAGGACGAAAGGGCTTAGGCTGTGGCTTGCGGCCTTTGTCCTTCTAAGCGGAAGAGACCGAGTCCAAGGTAGCATTGGACTTCTCGATCCTCTGCAGGTGACCTTCCACCCCAGGGCCGAAGAGGTCAGTCCCCAAAAAGGGAACATCCGCCAACTTGTGCTGGGTATCCGAGGTAACGGTGGATATCCTCAGCCAAGCCCGACGACGCATGGCCACTGCGGCTGCCACAGACCTGGCACATGAGTCCCTGATGTCTAAAGCAGTCTGGAGCTGCTGTTTGGCCACTGCCCTGCCCTAGTCCCGCACCTGCCTGACCGTAGCCTGCAGATCCGCGGGAAGATGAGGGACGACCCCATCCAGGGAGCCCAACAGGGCATGAGAAAAACGTGACATGAGGACGGCCGAACTGGCCTGACGAAGGCAGAGAGAGGAGGCAGCATAGACTTTTCGCCCAGCATAACCCAATTTCTGGATTCCTTGTCGGGAGGTTTGTTCATCCCTGGCGTTTCCCGGCACCCGGAAAACGCTGTCGGTAACCAACCCCTCAGCAGAGGGGTGTTCCGAAAAAACGGACAGGGAACCGGTAGGGACCGCATACTTCCTGGCCATTCTGGCCGAAGGTGCAGGGCAGGAAGCAGGGCGTTGCCAAAGCTCCAAGGCCGGACCCACTATGGCCTCGGCCACCGGAAAGGCCTCCGTAGGAGAATCCCCTCGGTCCAGAATCTCCATGAGGGGATACCTGGCCCGTTTAGAAACGGGTTCGAGCTTCATCCCGGTGGACTCAGAGATGAGCCGAAGCAACCCTAAGAAGGACGAAGGGCTATCGTCCACTGACTGTCCTCCCGAGGACTCCAAGTCCATGCGCTTGGAGAAAAGGGAGGAATCATCCTCGGACTCGGAAGAGTCCTCAAAAAGCTCCTGGGCCTGAGCCACCCTCCACCTGCCGAGGTTTATCGGGAGTGAGGGTGACAGACAGCCTATGGGGCAAACCCATAGCCGACCGAGAATTTTTGGTCGGAGCCCCAACTAACGGCTGTGGAGGCGGAGGTTCCACCAGAATCGGTGGGGCAGCTGGAATTGGCCGAACAACTGGCCTGGGAACAGGCTCCTCGGCTGATGAGGGTTGTTTCGCCGCTCCGGTGACAGCCACTTAATGGCAGGGGAAGACGACTGGGTCGGCTTATTCCCGGTCAAAAGGAGCTGTTGCCACATGAGTTCCTCATACCTCCGACGCAACTTGCGCCAAAGCCTCCCCTCGTCCGAGGAGGAGGAAGAGCGCAAGCGGCGCCGAGACCGAGACCGCCTATGACGGCGGGATCGGCTGGACCGCGAGGATGTCCGAGACCGAGAGTCTCGACTAGGCCGAGGACGGTGAGGGGAAGTGTCGGGAATCGGCACTCCCCTCGGCTCGGACGATTCCACCGAAGGCTCTGGAACCGGAGGCACGGACGAGCCGACGGGATCCTCAACTCCCACCGGGGGAACCGGGGAGAGGGGATTCTCAGCTTCTCCAGCCGACAACCCGTCTAACGGGTCGAGAAAAATCTCGACCGCATCGATGGAAGTCTCGGTCAACTGGCCTGACGGGGACACCGTGAAGCCAGTGGCCGAAGCTGAGGGGTCAACCGAAGTCGACTGTCGACAAGAAGGGGAAGGGGATCTTTCCCGCTCCCAAGAGCGTCGACGGAGAGACTTACTTTTGCTCTTTTTGGACCTGGAAAAGGGTCCAGAAGAAGTTGGACCCTCACCTTTCGTCGAGAGGGTCAGACAAAGCTCCTTAAAAGAAGCCGAGTACGAGGCACCGAGAGAAAGCGGGACAAATGCCGCAGCCGAGGTAGAAGCGGCCCGCGCCGCCTCCTCTTCGAGGGCGATCATCTGCTCGAGCTGATCCGCCGAGCCCGCCGCCGCGGACACCGCCAACCGGGCCTCTTTAGATTTAACGGTGGAATTCTTTTCTCGGGGCGCCCCAGTTGTAGTCGGGCAGCACGGTCTTCAAGGACGTAGGCCGAAAAGGAAGAGCACAAGTCGCAGGCCTGTGGGTCGTGCTCAAGGCCCACGCAGTAGACGCACGTGGAGTGCGGATCCGTCCTAGACATCTTCTGCCAGCAAGGGCACCTCCGAAACCGGGAGTCGATTTGTCCATCGCAGCCGCGAGGAAAGAAGACCAAGTCTTTTAGCAAAAACTTTGATTTTAACTTCAAGAATTAGGAACCAGTCTCATACGCAGAGCGCTAAGGAGGAACCTGAGCTTCCAAGCGGTAAGGAAGATCTGGCGTCATGGGGCGGAGCCGAGAGTTTTACCACCCGGGTGGGTGGGAGGAGCCAGCTTGAAGACCTTCCGGCAAGATTTAAAGCGGCAAGGATACCTGCCAGACAGTGTGGATGAACAACATATCCATGTACCTAGAATTATGTTTTCGGCTACAGGAACGTACACTGTTACCAGATGAAGGTGGAAAACTAGAGCCAGATTCAAAATAGTCAAGGCTTCCTGGCACAGAGCTTGTGACCGAATGCCCCTTTGCTTGTTGATACAGTATACTACACAAGTACTGTCTGATTGGACCAGCAGGGGTCCGGGGGCAAGAAACAGCTGTAAGGTCGGAAAAGCCAGATGTACAGCCCGCATCCCCAGAATGGTGAGGTGAAGGGATGAGACTGCTGGACACCAGAGTTCCTTTATTTGATGTGAGTCAAGATGGGTGCCCCAATGTAGGGTAGAAGCAGCCTTCATGAGGGTTTCAGAAGCGGGGCATGGAAAAGTTACACCAAGTGTAAGTGTCATCAAATCCCCAGTCTTTTAGTGCCATTGGCGGCGAAGGGCCCACTGGATTGGGTGCATGCGGAAGTGTGCGTATGGCACGGGGGCAATGGCCATGGTCACGTGGCCGAGGAGTTGTACTGGCGCAAGATAAGCAGTTGAGCTGCACGGCAATGCTGTGCGAGGGAGACGAGTTTCAACTCCTATCCTGTGGCAGTGAGGTCTGGCCATGTGCTGTATCTAAGACTGCGCACATGTACTGGAGGTGTTAGGATAGCACCATGTGGCACTTGGCAGCAGTCGCAGTGATGCCTAGATCCTGGAAAAGCTCCAGAGTGCATTCGAGGGAGTGTAGCAACACTTCTTGAGAAGATGCCTTTATAAGGCAGGTGTCCCAGTACGGGAACATGAAGTGTCCCTGGCAAGGAAGGGTGGTGGCTACAACTGCCAGGCACTGTGTGAAGACCCTTGGGGCAGAGGACAGCCTGAAGAGTAGGGCACGGAACTGGTAAGTGTAGCCCAAGAATTGTAACTGGAGGAATCGTTGAGGGGTTGCGTGTAGGCGGAGGTATGTGGCCATTATGTGGAGGGTGCATAGCTAGCCCTCAGCATCCAGAAGAGGCAGGTCAGTGTGCAAAGTGAGTATGCGAAATACTTTGTACTGGAAGAACCATCTCAGAGATGGATGTGGGTTGGAGGAGCAGGGAGCTCTGGAGTAGGGCCCCAATGAAGGATCAGCAGGACCCTTTCGTCTGATGTAGGCAGTTTCCAGGACTCGAAAAGTAGAGGGAAGCAGTCACCCAGTGCCTCGCAGGCCTGCAGAGTGTGGTAGGGGAGGCTCGTTGAGGAGTTAAAAAGAAGCTGGGGCAGCAGCATCAGAGGTGGCCCCAGCACATATGGGGACAGAGGTACCGCCAAGAGGATGGGCAGGCGTGGAGGCAGAGCCTGACTGGCGAGAGGCACGCCGACACTGAAAGGACGTAAATGGCCATCTGTGAGAGACAGGTGGCTGAGTGTGGTACATCAGGTGCACTATACGGAGAGTGCAGCCCAAGGCCTGCAAGACATGGAGGCCTTCGAGGTATCCGCACCAAAAAGTTTATGCCCAGTTAAACCGAGCATGTAAGATGGACTGCTGCACATCCGGTATAAAGCTGGACTCTGAACCATGCATGACGGTGAAGGGTAATACCCATCACTGAGGTTGTGTAGAGGTGTCCACGGCACTGTAGCTGGCCTGGAAAAGGTGCTGAGAGATACTAGTGTCTGTGGACTGGAGAAGCTTTGCCACCACTTCTGAGGCAGCAGCCCAAAGTGAGATCTGGAATTTGAGCATATTCCCCATTATAGTGGAGGATACGCATGACTAGATTTTAGAAGGCAGAGAGTTCACGGGCCGAGGACGCTTGGTCCGACCATGTGCAGCATTGATGATCCCAGAATCTGCCTGTGGAGCTGTGGCAAAAGAGGAGTGGGCCTTGGGGCCAAGGAAAGGTAATCTGCATTCTCATAAATGGGGGACCTTGGAACAGTGGAGCCAAGTCACAGAAGCGGCATTCTGATAGGTCGAGATAATGTTAGGAACCCCGGCGGCTCCAGGAGATCCAAAGAATCAGCCAAGAGGCAGCATCTCTAGTATCGGGTGTCTGCTGCAAACCTCATGACCTGCTGTAGCTGGGACATAACTGCCAGAAAACTAGGGCATCCAGAGGACAGTAGGCAGCATACAGCCTGGGATCCTCTTTCAGCGAAGACAGAGTAGAGGTGCTGTAAGGGGTTTGCACTCCATCATCAGCTGGTTCCACCTCTTCCTCCTTAAAGGAGTCCAAACCCTCGTCTTCTAGGGAAAGGAAAGAAAAAGGTGGGGTAGACGCATGGTGAACCATCTTTCTAGGAGGTGGCCTGCATAACCTCCAGCACAGTTTTTCACAACAGAGGCCATGTCGAGAGCAGAGGTCATCCATGAGGCAGAGGAGAAAGTAAGAGGAACTCCTGTGGACCCCATATGGGTGGGGGGAGGAGACACAGGGGGCCTGGGGTGAGGCTGTGGATACAGCCTAGAGCCGAGTGGCGGTAAGGACGCTAAGTCTGTCAAGGCAAATCCCTGACTCATGTTAGAGGGCCATGTAGTAGGGGCAGAAAAAGAGGACGCAGACGAATGCTGAAATGTGGATGTCGTTGACAAAAGCCTGAGCACATGCTAGAGCGAGGGGCCATCAATGGAGGACCCTAGCCTATGCTAGAGAGCTGGCTGTCGACGAGGGGCCATGTAGTGATCGTCGATGATGGACCAGTCCCACGATCATCGTTCATGGACCAGTCTCCTGCTGGAGGGACTGGTCGTCGACGAAGGCTAAGCAGAGATCATCGACTAAGGACTCAGGCCCATGCTGGAGGGAGGAGTTGTTGACGAGGGTCAAGCAGATGTCATTGATAAAGAGTCAGTCCCATGCTGGAGGGATGGTTCAGCGATGAGGGTCAAGCAGAAGTTGTTGATGAAGGACCCAGCCTCATGCCGGAGGGATGGGTCGTCGATGAGTGTAAATCAGAACTCATCGGAAATGGATCCAGTCCCATGGAGGAGGGACGAGCCATCAACAAAGGTCTAGTACTGGAATCTGTAGTGGCATTCTTCCACAACGGTACTTGTGAAGAATGGAATCTGAATTGGAGTTTTATTTTTGTGTTATTTTATTTTATAAAGAAAAACACACAAAAAAAAAGTTTAATGTGAACTTTCCTCATTGATGAAAACATCTACACGTTTGCAGTGAAAGCGGAATGGGAAGCGAGATGGGAGACAGCAGAAAAAGAACTGAGGCAACTAGGGGCTGCCCACAAATTTACATGTATGTACGGACTGACGTCAACGTGGGCGGCCCCCAGCCAGCACTGCTTGTGAAAGTTACCATCGACGAGAGTGCCCTCTGGTGGACACCCCAGTGTATGACCTGCTGCAAGAGATACCCTCGAAGGAGATAAAACAGTTACATGCTTATCATAGCAGTCGTTCTTAGAGCAAATCTCATCAGGCTATGCTAACCCACCTCCTTCCCCCTTTAGGAGTATGACACTGGACTTACTGCACTGAGTCATTTCATCACTGCCTTTTCCAGCACCCATTGTCTTCTGGTATGCTCGGTGCAGCCCTTATCCCCTGGTTCTCCAGACAGAGGTCCTTCAAGCATAATCTCTGGTGGGGAAATGAGGAGAGATAGGGCTGCCCATATTCATGTAGATGCTGATGCATGATGTCGTCATGGGTGGTCCTGGCTTGCGAAAGTTTCTGTGTGATTCTAGCGCTGACGCAGGTCGAACGCTGGTGAGCTGTGAAGGAAGAGACATTTCTTCTAGCAGAAAGAAAGATCTGACGTCACGGGGCACAGGCAGAGGTTATAAAGCCCATCCGGGGGGTGAAGCTTTGCTTTAAGACATCCAACGAATTAGCCTGTTGCACTTCAACTGCCGAAATGTGAATAGTGAACTGTATCCACGCAATTAGAAGTGTAGATTTTTCTGTTTAACCATACTGACACAAAATGTAAAACTCTTGTGTACTTTAAGAAAAAAAAAAAAGAACTGAATGTGTCACAGTACAGACGGCGAAGTTCTAGAGAGCAGCAACACTGCTGCTGTGCACTTGGCGGTGGGGGAAAAAAGGAACTGAGGCGGCTGGCACCACTGTATGCCAGTGTGCACATGCGAAGGGCGCACATGAGGCCTACTGATGCCACCAGTCCTCAAGACAAGTTCTGGCTCTCTCAAGGTCCTAGAACTCTAACACAGACCCACTAGTAGGACTCTAAAGAAAAGATTAATTCTTGGAAGATTTTGTGCTGTACAATGTAACCTCCCCTTTAATGCAGCTCGTCCTAGCAGAGTGACAACTTCTGAGACATTATAAAAGAGCTAAAATTAACTTGAAATGAACAATCCAGACATATGTAAAATAACTGCAGTTAATTAAAATACAATGACAGGGTATGCATTGAAAAACAGATACCAACCCGACCCTTGACATAATGATTCGATTTCAATCTGCGATGTAGCGACAGGTTTGAAACGGACTCAGGTTGCTGGAGGGCCAGCCAGGGGAGGAGGCTGGAGCATCCAGCGACAGCTCACCTTCTCGGGCGGCCCTGTTGCTGGCCCCTGGTGGAGGCTGGGGCTGGCGCAATGTCAGGCCTCGATGTCTAGGGGAAGTGGCGGGACGTCAGGTACAGCCATGACATCTGTGTACGCCACTCCTGGGGAGAAAGCGGAAAAAATGGTGCCTTGGTGGGGTCGGATGACGGCCTCTCGGACCCTCGCTACGGAGCTCCCGGACCCCTATCACCACCTCAGCAGCACCCAAGAGTGTTGAGTATAGCTGTATAGGTTCTTCCCCTACGAAGGTAAGGGACCCTCCCGATGCAGGGTTACATCGGGGTGACCTGGGCTGGCTGCGATATGGGGTGGTGGGGTCGGGGGTTGCCGAGTGAGGTCCATGTGGGGCCCGAAGGAGAGACCGGGCTAAGGTGCGGGAGGGAGCATAAAGAAATAATGCAAAAAAATAAAAGAAAAACAGATACCTTTTCAAATGTCCAGTGTTTGCAACCTCTGATCAAGCCAGCAATGATTTCAGCCAAACAGCGCTGAGTACTTTCGTGGGCGTCTGCTACCAAGCGCTCTGCGTGAGGTAATAAAGCTGGCAGGAAGGCATCGTCATAGTTTCTGAACAATCCCTAGTTTAAAACAAAGTACAGATTCTTTTCATAAACCAGACCTTGAATATTTACACAATTTCTAAATATTAAAATAGTAGGATATGGGTAACTGGCTAACCCAGAGGTAAAGTACTGTTTTACCATACAGATAACACATGTTCAATCCTGAATGTAGACTCACTGCAGATGGTCAATTATGACCTGCAGTGGTGTTGGATGCAGTGCTTCTGGTGGCATGGGGAGGCAGTGTATGCAGTGGCCTCTTGGGTTAGGCAGCGGCCTCCTACAGCGACCCTTGGCCTGTGTGCTTCAGTGTTTTTACTGCCAGCAGGCATGCACACATTGCACAGGTGCAAAATGTGGGTGGAGAAAGGAAATGCTCTTAAGCCAGAATTCAGTCCCTTGTGGCTGTGCTTCTCTACTGCCATCACACACAGGGAGGAAACAGAGAAAATGGAAATTACGTACCTTCCGTAATTCTTGATCTTCTTGGAGTCTCCACCACTTATTCACACTAATGGGATTACACCGGTGCTAGGACCAAGCAGGAGACAAAAATTTTTAAGAGGGCCGGCGCCTAGGTGGAGCCATGAGAAAATGGCGTCGCGAGCCTGGCTCACGTGGTGTAGGCTACCTCGGCGTTGACCCTCCAACCGCCTCAGTACCTTTTTTACCAAGGAGGTGCAGCGTAAACTAACCTTGTGAAACTAACCTATGTCGGATATAAGATAGTCTAAATGACCCATATAAGAAGGGTCAACACAACAGAGTATTCACAGCCCAGCCATCGAGGAAGTGAGGACCAACAGAATGAGCGAGATCAGGGGATGGCGTGTGGGCGTGTAAATGAGTGATGGAGACTCCGTCCAAGAAGATCAAGAATTACGGTAGGTATGTAATTTCCATATCTTCTGAGACACAGTCTCCACCACTCATTCACACTAATGGGAGAGTACCAAGCTAATAAACCCCGGAGACAGGTGGCAGGAGAAACTAACAGATCACATACTTAGGACAGAAGTCTGTTATGACTAGTCCTACCAAACGACAGATGTCGTCTGGCATGGACATCTAAAGCATAGTGCTTAACGAAAGTATGCAATGAGCTCCATGTAGCCGCACTGCAAATATCTGCAATGGGTATGTTGCAGATTTCCGCCAGAGATGCCGCGACTGCTCTAGTAGAGTGAGTGTATACTCTGCCTTCTAGCTTAACCTGTGCCATAGAATAGCAGTGGTGGAGGCATAAAGGCTTATCAGCTCATAACTAAAGGCAGGAGAGCAAGGATCCCATCAAACAAGAACTGGCCTAAGAAGGTTCAACCGAACCTTTTGCACAGCTTGATGCACAAAAGGCGGACTTTCTACACCTCCCGCTATCCCCAACCCCTTACTCAAACTGAGAGCTCACAGATTGCCAAGGCACAAAATCTGTTCCTGAGGGAGAGTGCCCAACTATGATAGGGGAGAAAGGATTGCACTAGTACATTGTTGCGTGACAATACTGGTGTGTGAAGGGGAGTTTGAAGCCCTACCGAGGGCAACCCCATTGGGAAGGTAGACAGAGATAGAGTAGGAAATTAGTTCTGACTCCCCGGGAGGCAGAGGCAAAAATCAGATCACCAGTACCAAAAGGCGATTTGAAAAATGCTTGAATAGCACAGACTGGTGAAGACAGGACAATATCCAGAGATGCCAATGGAATCCTGGATCAAGGAACAGGACCATTTAAGAGTAGCCTTGTTAACTGGTGATTGAGCAAACATGGCCTAAGACGGGGCCCACAGGGCACATTCAAGGGTAATCAGAAAGAGTTCCCTCAGGAGAAAGACAAATCCTATTCGTTCCCCTCACCTTCCAGATTTATGCTATTTGTTCTGAGAGAAGAATGGAGACCCAAATTTTTAGGGCTTTAGGCTCTAAGGCCATGAGGAGAAGGGGAGGAGGAACCAGCAGGGTGGAGGGGACGCCCAAGAAGGAGGCCCATGAGGGGAAGGAGGGCAGGATTCAGTAATGAATGGTGAAAATACAAGAGAAGATCAAGAATTATGGTATGAATGTAATTTTCGTATCTTCCCTTGTCAATCTTCACCATTCATTACTGCTGGGTGAGTACCAAGCCCCCCCCCCAGAGGGGGACTAGAGTAACCCTGAGGGAACAAGACCCTCAGCCTCCTGCTGGTGAGAAACAGGAAGAGGAGACCCTGGCCATACTACACTGGAAGCCTAAGGCTGAGGAGAGCTAGGTGTCCCCTGAAGATGAGGGGACGGAGGAAGCCACTGCAGAAGCCTCCTAACCCTGGAAAAAAAAAGTGGTGGTCACTCGGAAGGTGGAGCGAATCACCCTACGCTGGGCCAGGGGTGACAATCTTGATAGACGAAGCCATGCCATCCGCCTAATGCAGATTGCTGTCCCCGCAAGCCTGGAAGCCAACTCACTGGCATCGTAGGATGCCCTTGCTTGGTGCTTTGCCAGTTCCAAGCCTATAGTAGAGAGGGCAATGGCCTGTCTAGATTGCTCCATATCAGGCATTGCTGCTAGAAGTTGGGATAGCATTGACCATAAATGCCTGTTATAGGCAGCATGGTGTGCCTGATGTGATGCAATGCGCAGCATCGCACAAGAGGAAGAGAACACTCTTCACTCCCACCGGTCAAACTGTAGAGAATCTGAGTCTGGTGGTCAGTCGTGCACCAGGCAGGTGTCCGGAAAGAGTCTCTAGGGACACCAAACCAGAGGGCGTGTTGGGGAAGAGAACCTAGGGACTTAGATGGGGCACAATACCTCCTTCTGCAGTCTGCAGGGGCTGGGATAGGGTCGGCTGGAGACTGCCAGGTGTGGATACACGCCTCCTGGAAGGGAACAGGCCAGGATGGCACCACCAAATGCTGGGCACTGAATTTACTGAAGAATTCATGCGTCTCTCGCTCAGTATTGTCACATGTGACATGGGAGATACGGAGATCCCCAATCATCCTCGATAGGAAGCGCTGATATTCAGTGAAATCAGCTTTGGATGAAAGGTGAGCAGAGGGTTCTTCTCCCTCCAAGGAGGGAGTGGAGGAGGATGGGGAACGCGAATATCCAGAAGACTCCTGCGGCGGTGGGGAGAGGTGAAAAACCCGCTCATGCATATATCTAACATATGACGGGAAGGCCGCAGCAGTGCCTCTGAACATCTCCCAGGATAACGGCCCAGTAGGACCGACAAGGCTTGGAAGAGAGGGAGGTGGCTGCAGAGGAATGGGAGAAGGGCACCTCCAAGGAGGCAACTGTCCTCTGCTAAGGCTCTGAAATCCAGGGGACGGAGCCCGAGCTGGCGGGTCCGGAAAACAAACCAGGTCGCAAGACGGAACCCTGGGGATGTGAACTCTGGAAGAGCCTAGAAGGGGAATCTCCCAAGACACACCTGGGGCTGCATGGATCCAGAAGAGCAACCCATGGCAACGCCACCAGAAGGGTCCCTTGAGCGTAAGAGGGAGAGGCATGGCTTGGCGCTAGAGCTCCTCCCTGCACTCAGAGGGGTGGCAGGGGGGGCACCAATGCCCCTCACCCCGGCCCCTCAGACTCTGAGGACACCCTCCTTCTCAACCCCAGCAACAGGGTCTGTCGATTCTGAGGCCTCCCGAGGGGGGCCCCTGAAGATAGGACCCTCAATCTACCCCAAGAAGGCACAGCAGCACCGGAATCAGCAGCTGTCACTGCCCTTCTGGGAGGACAGTCCCCTTACCGACCCCCAAGCCACCCTCCCACATGGACTCCAGACCATCCCCAGCCTGGGAGTCCTCAGAGGAAGACTGCTGTGGAGATTCAGGAATGGGAGCGCTGAGCCGCCTGACACCGTGTTCCACAGAAGACCCTGATTCCGAAGAATCAGGGAGCCAGGCCGGGTCCACCTCTGAATCGTCTGCCTCCGAGGAACAGTCGACCAGAAGGACCTCTATGCTGGCTGGCCCAAGAGTTCCCTGAGAAATAGCACCGCTCACGGCGTGGTGTTGCCCGTGATGCCGGATGCTACTGGCGCACCCCACACAGCTCTGGAACCCGGCCCTGACCCGCCCACGGTTCCCATCGAGTCCCCGACAGCACTGGAGCCCAACATAGTATCGCCCACGGTGTCGACTGGGTCCACAGCACCACAGAGAACCAAACCGGCGCCGACCGATCACCGGCCCTGTGAATGGCACCAGAAGGCGGTGTCGAAGGTCCACCAATGCCAGACCCAGCAACCGTGGGCCGCGACACTGGGGGAGCCTGCACCTCCGAAGAGGTGACTGCAGAAGTGGTGTCCCCACCACAACCCCGGGAAGGGCCACGGCGTTCCCCTGACACCACTAAAGAGGCCTCCTCCCTGGCAAGGCTTGAAGATAATGAGACCTCCTCCTCACTAGACCATATAGGCCTGGGAGGGGAACCCGAGGAAGGGTCTAAAGACCTGGCCTGGGAGGCCCGAGAACGACACTGTCCTCCAAAAGTTGGCAAGGCCTTGCCGATTTTGAACACGTGGACTTTGAGAACATGGCGGTCCATCGAGAAGCAGGCATAGTATCTATCCATATCATGGTTAGGTCCCAGGCACCGAAGGCAGACATCATGTTGGTCCGTCACGGAAAATGCTAGCCACAGGAGCACCGACGCATGGAGGCACAGCCCGCTTTCGACTCACGGTTAGCTCCCGAACCAGACATGATGCGAAATTAACTTACAAACAGTAAAGCTCCCAGTGCCAGTCAAAATAAAGAAAAGGAATGGTTTTACTGGTCAATGGTGTCGGAAAATCGAACTGGGATGGAGTAAAGGATCGCTTTGGATCGAAGGCCCAGTGGCGTAGTACTGACTCTCGCACAGCAGGTGTTGCCTCGACGGTGGGAGAAACAGAAATGAAAATTACATACCTACCGTAATTCTTGATCTTTCTGTGTATCTTCACTATTCATCACTATTGGGTTAACTCACCGGAGCTAGGACCCTGCCGGAGACTTTTTTTTTTTTTTTTTAAATATAGGAGGAGTCGATGTCGGGCTGGCACCGCCCTTGAGATCAGCGTTCCATGTGGTGCTCAAGGGTTGGCAGTTAGCCGTTGTCAACTCTGCCCCAGCCCCAGTTCTGACATGCCGGAGGTGTATGGAAGGGAGGGAGGGAGGGATGAGGCAAGAGAGCCTAAGGGATAGAAAAAGGGAAAAGAAGAATGAACTAAAAGGAGAAATAAACGACTGAGACAACAGAGGAGGAGGAAACTTTAGAAATGAAATTGGGAAGAAGAAGAAGAGGGGCCCCAATCACTGGAAGGAGTAGGAGGAAAAGAGAAGCAAGGGAAAAGAAGTGAGGGAGAAAGTGGGAAGGATGAGTAACAACCTCAGAATGGAGGTGCCCCATGTAAATTTTTTTTTTTTTTTAACTGGTGCAACCTGGAGCACAGGGAGTCAAGTGACTTGCCCAGGGCCACACAGCACAAAAGTGGAAGCTGTAGGATTCAAACCCAGGTCTGGTCTGCTGGAAGTCACCAGATTTGCAGCTCAGAGACTCAAACCACTGCGCTATACTGCCTCCGTTTTAGGCATAAGGTCTAGACCTGGAAAAAGAAGCCAGCTGCAAGTGAAAAACCTGCAGCGAGGATTGGAAGACCACGTGGAGAAATGCAGGCTGATGCTGTGTCCCAACCCTTTCCCCCTCTCTCACCAAATTAAAATATTTATTTTTTTTCTTAAACCAACTAGAGGTTTCAAAAAAGGAAAAAATACAGGGTGGCCTCAAATTGAGGTCACTAAAGAAAAACTCTTAAAAATATAAGAGGGGGTGCGAGAATTACCCTCTTCACACTCCACAACCCCTCTGGAGGGGAAAAGAATGGAAGGTTCTTTTCAGACTCAGAAAGACAGAGGATTACCCTCGTGTGTCCTCACAACCCCCTCCTGTCCACATATCAGGAGAGGAGATGGAGGGAAGACACCGGGGAGAGGGCGAGGAGTATAGAGACTGAGGCCCCGGGGGAAGGAGGGTGGGATTTAGTGATGAATGGTGAAGATACACAGAAAGATCAATAATTACGGAAGGTACATAATTTTCATATCTTATCTGTGTCAGTCTTCACCATTAATCACTACTGGGTGAGTAACGAGCCCTCCCCCCACCCCCGTAAAAAGGTGGGGTACCAAGAGCACCCTAAGGGACCAGGTCCCTTAGCCTAGAGTGGGTGAAACACCGAAGGGGAGAACCCTTACAGGCCTGGGGAGGCCTGAGACTGGTCCGAGGGAGACGGGGATCCCCCCGTTGGGGAAGGAAGGTGCCCCGGAAGTCGCTGTCTCACTCGGCGGAAGAAGAGATGGGTTCTCCGGTAGGCGGAGTACATCACCCTACGCCGGGCCAGGGGTGACAACCAGGATAGACGAAGCCATGCCATCCACCAAAGGCAGATCGCTGTTCCTACCAACCTGGAAGCTACCTCATTGGCATCATAAGATACCCTTGCTTGGTGCCCTGCTAGTTCCAGGCCCTGCGTAGAGAGGGCGAAGGCTTGCCTGGTTTCCTCCGAATCAGGCATTGAAGCTAGGAGTTGTCCTAGCCTAGACCACAAGAACCTGTCATAGGCTGCAAAGTGGGCCTGATGTGCAGCAATTGAAAGGGAGATCTGTGCCGGGTAAAATACTCGTCTCCCCAAGAAATCGAAGTCCGCAAAGTCCGAATCCAGAAGGCGGTCACGGTAGGGGGCGCGAGGCCCTGAAGGAGTATCCAGGGAGGTCAACCCCGAAGGGGAGTGAGGCAGAGAACCTGGAGACCCCAGGGGAGTGCAATCTGGCTTAAGTCCCTTGGGGCTGGAACAGTGGAAAAGTGACAAAGTTAGAGCCGATGCAATGCTTC
This sequence comes from Neoceratodus forsteri, assembly GCA_016271365.2. NCBI lineage: Eukaryota > Metazoa > Chordata > Ceratodontiformes > Ceratodontidae > Neoceratodus > Neoceratodus forsteri. The sequence continues at coordinate 1,406,829,233 of CM057450.1, forward strand.
CAGAAAAGGAATCGGCCAGGCGGGAGCCACCAAGTGGGCCGCACTGAACTCGCCCAAAAAGGGGCGCATCACATGCTTGGGATTGCATATATCTGCGGGAGTCAGGTGGAGCTCGTCCAACATCCTCACCAGGAAGCGCTGATAAGATGACAGATCAGATGCAGGGGATATGTGGACCGAGGGTTCCTCTCCCTCGGTAGAGGGAGAAGAGGAAGAAGACCAGCTCCTCAGTTCAAGGGTCGGCTGCATGGGGGCATGGTGGAACACCTGCTGGTCCAGGGCATGGAAGTAGGTGGGAAAGAATGCAGCCGATCCTCTGAATTGCTCCCACGTAAGAGGACCCAGAGGGCCTGGAATACCTGGATCTACCGTGGGGTGGAGACAGAGGCTCGGAGGGCAGGCTCCTGGCAACAGGAGAACGGTCTCTGTCGGGGCAGGGAGGCCAACAGGAAACCCTTCGAAGGGAAGGGGATCCCAAAGCCGCTGCAGCTAACAGCTGTTCAACCAGATCGGAACAGTCAGAGCTGTGCCCCAAGGAAGAAATCCACCCATTAGGTGACCAGGACCGTGCGAGTCCAGAAGGATGACCCCTGACCTCAGAAGTAGAAGTCCCCCTCCCGGACTCCGTAAGGGAAAGGCGAGGGTCTGCACTATGGCTCCTTCCAGGACCCGGCCTGAACCCAGAAAGAGCTCAATGTGCTACCCCACTACCTCTCAATCCTTCAGAGTCAGAGAGGGACCTTGTCCTCTTCTCCACTAACTGAGGCAGCTGGCATCCCCGAGTAAGCTCCGAGGAGACCAAACAGGGAACCGTACCTTCCCCCTCCTGACATGCCCTGGGCTGCCCCAAACTTGGACTGTCCAAACACGTCAAGGAGGGGGAACCCCAACTGAAGCAGCAGCCTCTCCAGAGATCTCAGGCTGCCCAACGGTGGGAACCGGGTCCACCGCTGGCTGGTCAGACCCCCTGACCTTGTGGTCTACCAGTGAAAGCTGAACTGCAGGAGGGGGGAGAGTGGGGGCCGAGGTGCTGGAGACAAAAGGATCTGAAAACCCTGAGGAATCCAGAAGCCAGTCTGCTTCAGACCCAGAATCCATCTCCAAGGAAGTAGACTCCGAGGTACGATGCCAGACCACCCCACGGGCCCCTCCAGTTCTGGGGCCCCAAGGTCGGGTACCCTGAGACTCAAAACCCCCAACAGCAGCAGAGGACAGTACGGTACCGTGCCCGGCACCGACACAGTCCCCAGCACCACAAACGGCGCCGAAGTCAGGCGTGACCCCGAGCCCGGCTCCACACCAGTCTCAGATGGCGCCGAGAGCCGAATATAAAGCTGCACTGTGCCCGGCGCCGGCAACCACCCCGGTGCCACCAAAGGCAGACCCGGCACCACACACATCCCCGGCGTGGAAGCCAGGATCGACGCTGACCATGGCGCCGACTCCGCCACTGGCACCACAGGTGACACCAGGGGCACAGATTGCACCGGCTCCCATCTCAGCATCGCCAGTATCGCCAAGACAAGAACCAGGCCCAGAAAGTTCTGAACCACCAACCACGACGCTGCCAGAAGTCCCGACACTGCGAGCAGAATCAGGGACGATGGCGCCGAGGACAGGCCCAATGCCGACCATGGCGTCACTCTCCAAACCGACGGCACCGCGAACGGCACCGGGACCTAAAGCGACACAGGGGGATGGCACCGAGGACGGTGTTGGTCCGTCCCGAGGGACCCAAAACGCGACACAGAGGGCCTTCACATCGAAGTAGTGACTGCAAGGACAGTGCTCCACTCGACCCCTCGCGAGGGGCCAGCCTGGGCCTCCGCACCGCGGAAGAAACCCCACGTGGCACGGCTAGATGAGATGGGGTTCCTCCTTCAGGGCCACAGGACCTGGAGGGGACATGGAGGAAGGGCCGAGAGTCCTAACCTTGGCTTGACGACTGCGAATCCGTCTTCCGAAAGTCGGCGGCGCATGTCCGACTTTCCACGCGCAAATCTCAATGACACGGTGGTCCATGGAGAAGCAGATCTTGCAGTTATCCATATCGTGTCCGGGGTCAAGGCAGGAAAGGCAACAGTCATGCTGGTTCGCAACGGAGTAAAGGCGGCCACTGGGGCACCGACGGATGGGACACCTCGCCTTCTACGCATTCTTGCCCCCTGGATAAGACATGGCCAGATGAAAAATTAAACAAGACAGTACCAGACACCGCTTTTAACAAAAAGGAAAGATCTTACCGGAGACGAAGAAGCGATGTCGAGCAGACGGTCAGAACCGAGGCAATATACACACGACGGACTTATGCCGCAAATTTTCTCTTGTCTCAAACGCAGGATCCTCACTTGACGGCGGGAGAGAAAGAACTGGGGCTGGGGCGGAGTCGACAATGGCTAACTGCAAACTCTCAAGCGCCACGTAAAACACTGATCTCGAGGGTGGCACCATCCCGACACTGACCCCTCCTATATTGGAAAAAAAAAAAAAAAAGTCTCCCGCGGGGTCCTAGCTCCGGTGAGTTAACCCAATACTGATGAAAGGTGAAGACTGACACAGATAAGATCTGGGATGGAGGAGGAGTCTGCGGTGCCTAACACAACTGCCCCGCGCAATATGTGGTCACGTCGCTCTCAGAGGCAAGCGCCGTCAATCAGAACTCCTCCTTCCAAAAAAAAAAAAAAACTCAGAGCGGGTGCGCCACCAGCTTACACCCAATAGTAATGAATAATGAAGATTGACAAGGGAAGATCTGCAAAGCACTCTGTAAAGACTCAAGGTGTCGAGGATAACCCAAAGGGCAAAACCCTGAATTGGTAGCGTTCACCGTACGCCAAAAACCGGAGATACTTGAGGTGGTTCAGGTGTATGGGAATATGCTGGTAGGTGTCCTGCATGTCCAGGGAGGCCAGCCAATCGTTTACATAAGTCAGAAGTAAGAGAGTACCGAGTGATATCATCTTGAATTTCTCCTTGTAAAGGAATTTGTTTAATTTACCTAGATCGAGAATAGGGCGCACGCTGCCTGTTTTCTTTGGAACTAGGAAGTAATGGGAGCAGAACAAACACGTTACTCACCTGTAACAGCAGTTCTGGAATGGTATATGTTGTTCATCCACACTCTTTGGCATGTCCCTTTCCCCCTAAAGGATCACCAGAAGTCTTCAAGCTGGCTCCTACCACCCATCCGGGTAGTAAATACCTCGGCACCGCCCCATGACGCCAGATCATAGCCTTCTAGAAGCTAGGTGTTGTGCGTCCGCAGCCGGGGAGGTTGGGTGGGTCCGTGTGGATGAACAAAATATACCACTCCTAGAACAACTGTTACAGGTGAGTAAATACAGGTTACTCACCTGCAACAGGAGTTCTAGGAGTGGTATATGTTATTCATCCACACCGTCTGGCCGCTTTTAATCTTGCCGGAAGGTCTTCAAGCTGGCTCCTCCCACCCACCCGGGTGGTAAAACTCTCGGCTCCGCCCCAGGTTGCACGTCGATGCCGGGGAGGTCGGGTGGGTCATACGGATGAACAATATATACCACTCCTAGAAGTCCTGTTACAGGTGAGTAACCTGTATTTCTAGGGACGTGGATATGTTGTTCAATCCACACTGTCTGGCAGACTCCTAGCAGATCTCCGGGAGGGGGGAGGCAAGGCACGCACCCCCTACTTAGGGAATAAGGACTGCAGAACCGAGGTCCCAAAACCAGCATCCCGACGTGACTCAAGGTCAATGTGGTAATGGGAAATGAAGGTGTGTGTGCTGACTTCCAGGTAGCAACCCTGCAGATTTCCTGGATAGGGACGAAAATAGAAGTAGCCACCGAAGCAGCGGTATGGCGGGTAGAATGAGCTCTTATCCCTCTGAGAGGCTCCATGCCCGCCAAAATACAGCAAAGATCTATGCAGGAGGTGACCCACCTGCTTATCGTCTGCTTGGCTGCAGGTCTGCCAATGAGCGGCTTCAACATAGGTGACAAACAGCTGGTGAACCTCTCCCCGAACTTCAGCCGTTCGCTCCTTACAATAAGCGAGTGCTCTTCTAGGGTCCAGAGTATGGAGCCTATATTCAGCCTCTGAGGTGTGACTGGCATAGAACACCAGCAGAGTCAACACCTGGTTAAGGTGAAACTCCGACATCACCTTCGGAAGGAATTTCGGGTGGGGGCCTAGGACAACCTTGTCCCTGTGGAAGACCACATAAGGAGACTTGATGGAAAGCGACTGGAGCTCTCCCATCCTTCTGGCTGACATGATAGCCACCAAAAAGGCGGTCTTCCATGACAGGCGAGAGATGTCACACCTGTGCATCGGTTCGAATGGCTTGCCCATGAGCTTAGCCAATACAAGCAGTAGATCACACGGAGGTGGAGGTTCACGCACCAGAGGGGAAATGTGATCAAGGCCTTTGAAAAGCGCCCGACCACCTTTTCCTGCACCACCGACTGCTTGCCGGCCCACGCCCGGTAAGCAGAGATGGCTGCTAGCTGCACCTTAAGGGTCGTTGACCAAAGCCCTAGCTGAGAAAGGGACCACAGGTAGTCCAGAATGCTAGCCAAGGAAAATGAAGAAGGGTCCAACTCCTTGTCTTGACACCAAATGGAGAATCTCTTCCATTTAAAGTTATAGCATTTCCTGGTCGACTCCTTACGGGATGCCTCAACGACATTGAGGACCTCGTGGGAAAGACCCAAGGCCTGGAACTCTAGCCGCTCAGGAACCAGGCCGTCAGGTGCAGGGATTGAAGGTCCGGATGGAGTACCTTCCACTTGGTGACTGAGATCAGGTCTGGGCGAGCTGGAAGCTGCCTCAGGAGCCTGAAGCTGAGGCTGATAAGATCTGGATATCAGAACTGGCGGGGCCAGTCTGGGGCTACCAGAATCACCTGCGCCTTGTCCCTCTCACCTTGAGAAGCACCTTGTGGATCAAGGGAAATGGAGGGAATGCATAGAAGAGGCCTGGGGTCCATGGCCTCGAGAATGCATCAACCTGCAGCGAGCCCTGCTCAGGGGGGCAAGCATGAAACAACCTCAGCTTCACATTCTCCCTGGAGGTGAACAGGTCCACCTGAGGGGTGCCCAATGGGAGAACAGATATGGAAATTACATACCTACCATAATTCTTGATCTTCTTGGACGAGCCTCCACCACTCATTCACACTAATGGAATCTGCGCCGGAGGCACAGGGACCCAGCGGGAGCAAACTTTTTTGCTGGAGGGTCGGTGCCAGAGATGGAGCCGCGAGGAGCGGCACCATGAGCCAGAGCTCGTGCGGTAAAGACTATCTCGGCGTCGACCCTCCAACCGCCTCAGCACCTTTTTTTCCCCAGAGGAGGTGCAGCATAACTAACCTAGAAGGATAGCTTATACAAAAACTGGACATAAGATAGTCCGGGCGACCCGTATAAGAAGGGTCAACAAATAAGTCTTCACAGCCTAATGATTGAGGGAGTGAAGACCAACAACAGAGGTGAGCTCGGGGGATGGTGGGTGGGCGTGTGAATGAGTGGTGGAGACTCGTCCAAGAAGATCAAGAATTACGGTAGGTAGGTAATTTCCATATCTTCCTGGACATAAAGCCTCCACCACTCATTCACACTAATGGGAGAGTACCGAGCTAATAATCCCCCGAGAGGGCAGCAGGAGAGACCAAGAGCTCACAGTTTTAGGACAGGAGTCCATTAAGGATGGTTCTGCCAAAAGAAAGATGTCATCTGGCATTGACATCCAGGGCATAGTGTTTAACGAAAGTATGCACTGAGTTCCAGGTGGCCGCATTACAAATATCTGCAATGGTCACGTTGCGGATTTCCTCTAGAGATGCCGAGACCACTCTAGTAAAGTGAGCATACACTCTGTCCTCCAGCTTAACCTTCGCCATGGAATAACAGTGGCGAAGGCATGCCACCAACCATGCTGAAATACATCTGATAGCAACAGGTTGACGCAGCGGGGTCTCGCTGAAGGAAATGAACAGTGGTTGAGCTTTGTGAAAGTCTTTTGTTCTATCTAGATAGAAACACAAAGCTCTTTTGACGTCCAAGGAATGAAGAGAACGTTCTCCTTCATTTTGGAAGTTCGCAAAGTAAGTAGGAAAAACCAAAGGTTGGTTCAGATGGAATTCTGAAACAACCTTAGGGAGAAACTTAGGATGGGTCCTAAGAACTACTTTGTCTTTATGAAACACAGTATACAGAGGGTCTGTGACCAAGGCATGTATCTCAGAGACCCTGCAGGCCGAGGTAATGGCCACTAGGAAGGCTGTTTTCCAAGTGAGAAATTTTAACTCACAGGTAGCTAGAGGCTCGAAAGGTTTTCGAGTGAGCATGTCGAGCACCAGATCAATGTCCCAGGCTGCGACTGGACATCTTATAGGAGGTCCGGTATGCAGAATTCCCTTAAGAAACCACTTAACCACAGGTAACTGAGCCAGTGACAAGGAAAGTACTGGCTCATGATAAGCTGAAATGGCACAAAGATGAACCTTAACTGTAGAGTATTGCAGACCTGAATTTGAGAGGTCTAAAAGGTACTCTAGAACTTTATCTGGTGGGCAGGAAAAAGGATTCAAAGAGGATTTTGCACACCAGAGTGAAAAAACACTTCCATTTGGCTGTGTAAGTTTTCCTGGTGGCTGGCTTGTGTGCTGCCAGAAGAATATCTGAAACCCTGCGAGAGACATTGAACCTGTTCACCTCTAGCTCTTCAGGAGCCAAGCGTGAAGGTGAAGCGATCTCAGATTGGGATGGACCACAGGCCCGAGTCAGAAGGTTCATCTGAAGGGGAAGCGGCTTCGAAGGAGTTCCCGACATACTGTTGAGTAGTGGAAACCATGTCTGTCGAGGCTAGAAGGGAGCAATGAGGATCATTTTGTCCCCCGGGAATCGAATTTGAGAAGTACTTTCTGGTTTAGAGGAAGAAGCGGAAAGGTGTATAGAAAGAGTTTTGTCCAACGCAGCCTGAATGCATCCTGACAGAAAATGCCAGTCCCTGGATTTCTGGAGCAGAAGAGAGGCAGTTTTGTGTTGAGTGGGGATGCAAAAAGGTCCAGGTCTGGAGTTCCCCACTCTGCGAAAAGTGACTGAGCTATGGCTGAGTCGAGAGACCATTCGTGAGGATCTGTCTCTGTTCTGCCGAGACGGTCTGCCAGTTTGTTCTGCACCCCCCAGCAGGTAGACTGCATGAATTAGAGCCTTGTGATCCAAGCACCATTCCCACATTCTCATCGCTTCCCTGCATAAGGGGTAAGAGTGAGCCCCACCTTGCTTGTTGATGTAATACATCACTGCTTTGTTGTCCGTTTGAAGGAGAATGTTCTTGTGACAGAGAATGTCCTTTAAAGCCCGGACTGCATAAAGGACGGCTCTCATTTCTAAGACATTAATGTGAAGCTGGGACTCGTCCTGAGCCCACGTACCTTGAGTGTGGAGAATCTGTCAGTGAGCTCCCCACCCCATCAGGGACGCGTCCGTGGTAATGGAAATCTGATGATCCAGAGGAGCAAAGGGGTAACCTTCCAGAAGATTGTCCTCTTGCGACCACCAGGTGAGTGATCTCTTCAGGGGTTCTGTCACCTTGATGAGAAAGGACTGAGGGTGAGTGGTCGGGGACCACTGAGTACTGAACATCCATTGAGAGGTTCTCATGTGGAGGCGTGCTAGGGGTACAGTGAACACCAAGGATGCCATGAGACCTAGAATCCGTTGCATCGAGAAAGCTGTCACCAAGCTGCATTCTCTGATGTATCTGGCCATCTGAAGGATATCGCTCCGCCTGTCCTCTGGAAGAAATGCTTTCGCACGGGTGGTGTCCAGGAGAGTTCCTATGAAAAGGAGCCTCTGGGAGGGCTGCAGCTGCGATTTTTTGAGGTTTAGCAGGACTCCCATGGACGTGAGAAAGTGTGAAGCCGTGGCTATGGTGTCTAGAGTTCCCTGCCTGGAAGGACTTGCTAGAAGCCAATCGTTCAGATATGGGAACACTTGTATTCTGATTTTTCTGAGAGGCACTGCGAGAATTGCACAACACTTTGTATAAACTCGTGGCGCCGAGGATAGCCCAAAGGCAGGACTCTCAACCGATAATGCTGTCCCAAAGCCACGAACCTTAGGTATTTGTGATGCTTGGGGTGAATAGGAATGAGCTGGTAAGCACCCTGCATGTCCAGGGAGGCTAAGCAGTCATGCTGATGAAGCAAAGGTAACAGGGTTGCTAGTGATATCATTTTGAATTTCTCTTTGGGACGGAATTTGTTTAATTTTCTGAGGTCCAAAATCGGGTGCATGCCCACGGTTTTTCTTGGAACCAGAAAGTAATGGGAGTAGAACCCTGTGTTCCGTTGATCCAGTGGAAATGACAATTACGTACCTACCGTAATTATGATCTTTCTGTGTATCTTCACCATTCATCACAGATGGGTATCTGGCCGGAGGTCAGGACCCCACGGGAGCTTTTTTTTTTTTTAAAAGGGTAGGCGGAGTCAACATACCGCTGGCGCCTAGCCTTGACGTGACTGCTGGCCCTCGCTGGTTGGCCGTTAGGCTGTGTTGACTCTGCCTGCCAGTTCTGAGTCGCCGGAGAGGTACGAGGAAGGGATGGAGGGTGGGACAAGAGAGTCCAAGGGACAGAAAAAGAAAAGAATGTATGAATTAAAAAGAGAAATAATGACTGAGAGGACAGCAAAGAAAGAGGTTAGAAACTAAAGGGGATTGGGAAGGGCCCCAATCTCTGGAAGCGGAAGAAGAGAGGGGTAGGGTGGGTAAAGAATTTAGTAGAGAGGGGAGAAGTACAAGATATCCGAGACCCTGGTCCGTCTCCAGATTGTATAGGAACTGCAAGGAGTAGCAAAGCTTTCTGCCAGAATTCAAGGCACGGAATAACTGGCAAATACTCCAGAAAGCAGAGTCGGCTATTCTGGAAGAAGGACAGGATACAGGGATTCAGTACTCTCTCAAGAAAAGATGTTTGGTGAAACAAAGGTTTTTTTTTGTTTTTTTTTTAGGAGAAATAGGTTAGATGGAAACAGGGAGGAGGAGAGAAGGAGGGCAACTACCAACTACCACTCCCAACCCACAGGGGTGGAGACAAGGTACTAGAGAAGGAGTGCCGCTCGAGCTATCCACTCTACCTGGAAAAATACTCCCCTGTGTGTCCCTACTTTACCCCACTCCTAAGGAGGAGGGGGAGTCGCAGAGAGGGAGGGGGACCCAGAGACTGAGGCCCAGGGGATGGTGGGTGGGGTTGTGATGAATGGTGAAGATACACAGAAAGATCATAATTACGGTAGGTACGTAATTTTCATATCTTATCTGTGTCAATATTCACCATTCATCACAGATGGGTGAGTATCAAGCTCCCCCGAAGGGGGTTGTTTCTTTACACCCTAAGGGACAAAGTTCTTTAGCCCTCAGTGGGTGACACACTAAGGGGGGGAACCTTCAGGGCCTGGAGAGGGCCGAGAGTGGGGAGAAAGAGATGGAGTTCCCCCGGAGGGGGAAGGAAGTTGCCCCGACATGCGCCGTCTCACTCTGCGGGAGAAAAGGTAGGTACCCTGGTGGGCAGAGTTAATCACCCTACGCTGGGCCAAGGGTGACAACCGGGAAAGACGTAGCCATGCCGACCGCCTAGTGCAGATCGCTGTCCCTACGACCCTGGTAGCTACCTCGTTGGCATCGTAAGATGCCCTCGCTTGGTGCCTTGCTAGCTCCAGACCACGTGCAGAGAGTGCGATGGCTTGTCTGGTTTGCCCCATGTCAGGCAATGAGGCTAGGAGCTGACCTAGCCTGGACCACAAGAACCTGTTGTAGGCTGCGTAGTGGGCCTGATGTGCAGAGATAGAGAGAAGTAACCGTGCCAAGCAGAATGTCCTCCTACCCCAGAAATCAAAATCCGAGGAGTCTTGATCTGGGGGCCGGTCACGGTGAAGGGCGCGAAGCCCATCAGGAGTATCCAACTGCATCAAACCAGACTGTGGATGAGGCATGGAACCTGGAGACTCTGGGGATTACATACCTCTGGCTGAGATCCCTTGGGGCAGGAACTCCGGAGAAGGGCCTCTGCCAAGAACGCAACGACGCCTCCCGAAAGGGAGCCGGCCAGGGCGGCACCAAAAATCGCCTAGAAAGGCATGCGCCGAGTGTTCAGGATTGCTGACAGTGGAAGGAGTAAGGTGCAAATCCTCCAACATCCTCACGAGGAATCGCTGATACTCAGAGAGATCAGCAGCCGGAGAGATGTGGACAGAGGGTTCCTCTCCCCCTGAAGAGGGGGATGAGGAACTGGAGGTCACCATCTGTTCAGTGGGTGGCTGCACGGGGGGAGGTTGAAAAACCTGGCTGTCCATTGCCCTAACATAAGCAGGGAACCGGGCAGCCACCGCTCTGAACTGCTCCCAGGTGAGAGGGCCGCTAGGACCGAGGATGCCTGGGAGCGCAGGAGAGTGTGGCAGAGGGATGGGGACAGAGCCGAGAAGAGATGTCGGCTGACCTCCGTCTGGGCTAAGGAGCGGACCGTGGGCACCCGTGGAAGAAGGTGAACCGGAAGACCCCACAGCCGACAGCTGCACAACCACATCGGTACTGCCTTGGCTGCACCCGGAAGAATCCCCCCAGTTAGGCGACCGGGGCAGTAAAGATCCAGAAAGACGGTCCGCTGCCTCAAAAGAACGGGACTCCCTCAAAGAGACCGCGGAGGAAGAGCGGAAATCTGCACTACGGCTTCTCCCAGGGCCTGGGTGGACCCCAGAAAAAGGCTGATGCGCCAACCCCACACCCCTCGGAGTCCAAAAGAGTCCTCCTCCTCGCGAGGGCCAGCCTAGGTAGCTGGCATCTCTGGGCAGCCCCCGAAGGGGATACCCAGGGACCAGTACCCTCCCCCCCTGCAGGTGCTCCGATGGGCCCCCAAAGTCGGGCGATCAAGGCACACCACCGGAGGAGGTACCACAACGGAGGGATCGGAGAACCCGCCAAGACCAGGCTGCAGAGCTATGGTGGCGCGCACCACTGCCTGCTGGTCAGCACCACTGACCCTAGTCTTGGTAGCCACCGACCTCACCTCAGAAGGGGGCTGGCTCCGACTGGTCGAAGAGACCACCGTGCTGACCACGTCAGCAGCCAACCCCGAGGGGTGAGACTGCACGTCTGACTCAGAGCTCGACTCCGTCTCCGAGGAGGTAGAGTCCGAGGCCCTGAGCCAAACCGTGGGAGGCGGGCAGAACCATCCTACCACCAGGCCTGGAGACTACCGCTGCAGAGTTGGTGCCAGCCCCCACAACCCATGAAGTGGGATCCGAGGAGGCACGGCCCCAGCCAGGCCAGAGATCCAGAGCCGAGGACCAGTGGCGGTACCATCCGGTCCAGCGGCCAGGGCGGGGCGGTGCCAGCGACAGTCCGGTGGGACCCCTCGGCGCCGCCCGGCGCCGCAAATTGGGCGGCGCCGTGGACGGCACCAACTGATGCAACCGAAGGCCCACGGCGCCGAGCCTCGAGGGGCACGGCACCGTGCTCAACCTGGGCGCCAAGGACGGGCGCCGAGGCGAGACATGCAAGGATGACGCCGCAGTGGATCTCACGGCGCCGAGAACAGCGTCAACAGAGCCACGGCTCTGCGCGACAAGTCGGCGCCAAAAGCCCGTCAGGGCCATGGCGCCGAGGGCGCGCGCCCGACCGGCCTTCGAGCCACGGGAGACGACACGGGGGAGCCTTCACCCCGAAGGCGATTGCCATGGCGGGCGCCCCGCCCGCCCCCGGAAGGAGGCGGGACGGGCCTCCTGCGCCGCGGAAGAAGCCTCGGCAATGGCTAGGCTACAAGCAGCCGAGGCTCCCTCCTCCTCGGTCCGTATAGAACTGGGAGGGGACCCAGAGGAAAGGCCGAGAGAGCGTGGCTTGGCCCGACGAGTGCGAACCAGACCCCCGAAAGTCGGAGGAGCTCGCCCCACTTTCGCCCCACTTTCCACACGCGTTGTTCGAGGACCCGGTGGTCCATGGAGAAGCAGGCGTCGCACGAGTCCATGTTGTGAAGCGGGCCAAGACACAAGAGACACTGGTCGTGCTGGTCGGTGATGGACAATTTTCGTCCGCATGGGCACCGTCGCATGGGGGGCCGACCCGTCTTAGAAGATTTCTTGCCCTCCGACCGAGACATGACCTACGGAAAAAAACACCAAAACAGACTCGACGTCATGAAAATACAAAGATAAGGAAAGATCTTACCAGGCAACGTCGAATAGAGGCAAAAAACAGAACCGGCAGGAGTACCGACGGACTTGACACCGAAGGATTGGGTTTCGAAGCAGGACTAGATTTTCTTCAAAGCTTCCCACGAGGTGACCTCTACAGCGGGAGACGAAGAACTGGCAGGCAGGCAGAGTCGACACAGCCTAACGGCCAACCCGTGAGCGCCACGCAGTGTGTCGGCCTCGAGGGCGGCGCCGATGGTGTGTCGGCTCCGCCTACCCTTTTAAAAAAAAAAGTTCCCGCCGGGTCCTGACCTCCGGCCAGATACCCATCTGTGATGAATGGTGAAGACTGACACAGATAAGATCTACTTCCACTGCCCTGTTGTTCAGAAGGCCTTGTATCTCGGAGGCGAAGTTCTGACTGAAGAACTGACAGCCTGGGCTGTCGTCTGGGGGGGATGATCCGGAGGGGTATCCAAAAGATTGAGGGAATACCCCTAGCGGATTATCCGGAGGACCCATTTGTCCGAGGTTATGGACTTCCATTGATTGCAGAAGTGAGTCAGACGACCTCCCACCGCTGAGGAAGAGTCCCCCTCGTGCAGCTGAGGTGGGACTTGAGCGAACAACTCAGAAGGCGGCACTAGGCACTTTGGGTCCTTGCACCTTCTGCTGCGTTTTCTTTTGAGGCTGGGGGGCTTGGTTTTTATTAAACCCCCCCGCCTTTGACGCGAAAGGACTGACGGTTATGAAACTGGCATTTGTTAACATCCCCTCGAGAGGGGACAGGAGGAGGTCGAGCCAATTTAATGGCTGACCTAGTCTTTTGTGTGGCTTCTACAGCTTGTTCTACTTGAGGGTCGAAGAGATGCACATCATTGGAAGGCAATGCCTTTACCTGTTGCTGGGCATCATTCGTGAAACCTGAAGTGCATAGCCAGGAATGACGGCAGGTACAAATGCCCGCCGCTCGGGAGGCAGTATCGAAGGCGTCCATAGCAGCTTTAACTTGCTGGTTGTTGAACTCTATACCCCTGGTTATGGTTTGAAGAAGCTCTGAATTAGTTTTCGACTCCAGTAGAGCTTCAACCATTTGTTTGAGCGAATGCCAAAGAATATACTCATATTGAGAGAAATAGCCTTGGTAGCTGGCAATACGCATACATAGGGTGGAAGCAGCAAATACTCTCTTACCTAAAGTGTCTATCTTACGAGATTCTTTGTTAATAGGTCGAGCTGTAGTAGTCTGAGGAAGGACGACCTTATCATTCTCTGCCAAGACTACAATAGGATCTGCAAAGGCTTGGGATGCCAAAATTGGTCGATCCTTGGGAGCAGCATATTTCCTATCTATGGACTTAGCCACAGAAGGAATAAGAGCAGGATTATTCCATTCCATCTGAGAAAGCGTCTCAAAGGAGGGCTGTACCAGAGGAGTCAAATCCATAGGGATCTCCGGAACATGGAGGTACTGGAGTCTTAACAGTTTCCCAGGATCATATCTGTAGTTTGGAGAGAAAGAGTGGAATTCAAATTTTTCAGCAGAGACTGAAATGACAGGTCCTCGACCACAGGCTCTGCAGCAGGAATAGATTCTGCTCCTTCCACATCATCACCCAGCCTAAGGTCTGGGTCAGGCTCAGTGTCATCTCCTTACAGTCCAGGAGGGACTGTATGAACAGGAAAGGAGTGAAAATCAGAAGAAAATGAGGAAGGAAAAGGATTCAAAGAAGAGGAGCCCTGAAGACGCCGTAACAGGTCTTGGCGCCAAAGGGCACAGCGCTGAAAAGGCGCTTGTGTGAGGCCCCACGGGCACTGAAGATGGCGCCGAGAGGCCACACAGCGCCGAGGACGGGACCGAGAAGCCGCCCGGTGCCGCGGTACATGGCGCCAAGCATGCCATCGACGCCGAGGGTGTCGAAAACATCCCAAGACTCCAAAAATCAGAATTTGAGGAGAAAGAAGGATGAATATCAGGAGATAGAGGCATCGGTGTGGCCCCCTCTGCCGCAGCTGTGTGTGTGTGGGGGGGGGGAGACACCTAAGTGCGGAGTCGATGGCACCGAAGATGGCACTGCGTGACTAGGGAGGCCCAACCGGCCTACCCGATCTCCCAAAAAGCCCGAAGGCCCCTGAGTGACTGGGCCAGGCAGCTGGACCAACCTCAGAGCCCATTGCTCCAACAGCAGCCCACTGATGAAACTGCTCATCTGAAGACGTACCAGAGAGCGGGGCAGGGCTCCGATGTCGAAGACGTCAGTTACCAGAAAGAGAAACCAGCGACTCCGAAGGAGGAGACCAGCAACTAGCCCCAATAATTGACCGTCTATGCGCAGACATATCAGAGGGCGACCTCAAGTGATGCCTTCTCGGTTTTGACCTGTGGGCCGAAGAGCTCGAGGCTGAATGGTGCCAAGAATGCGACTGTTTACCTTTATGCAGTCGCGGGGACCGCCCACCCCCTTGGGCACTGGACTGTCTGTTGTCAGACCCCCCCCCCCCCCGAGAAGGTGGTGGACCAGACACAGTCCGGCTGACTGAACAGCTTTCATACGAAGTCTCCCGTCACCCGACCAGCTCATGGTTGACTCCGTCAATGTAGGCTGAGACTTCTTCATTAAATAAGAATAAATAAACTAAGCGATACTTTATTCGAGATATTACTACAAAACAATAAAACTGAAAAACTATGCTGCTAGTTTGACTCACGGCAGGTGAGCGACATTGTCACTGAAGTGCACGCGACGGTGGGAAAAAAGGAACTGAGACGGCTGGAGGGTCAACGCCGAGATAGTCATTACCACACAAGCTGGGGCTCGCGGTGCCGCTCCTCGCGGCTCCATCTCTGGAGCCAACCCTACAGCAAAAAAATTGCTCCCACTAGGTCCTAGTGCCTCCAGCGCAGATCCCATTAGTGTGAATGAGTGGTGGAGACCTTATGTCCAAGAAGATCTTGTACTACGTCCGGCAAGAGAGACCACTTGTGAGATGCAGCGCCCATCCGGCTCAGGGCATAGGCCAGACAGTTGGAGGCTCCCGCCACATGGATGGCTAGGAGATCCGCCTCCAGGCTGATCACGAGAGACCAGATGTGGAAAGCCTCCTTGCACAGAGGTAAGGAGTGCGTCCCACCCTGACGGTTGAGGTAGTACATGGTCATGGTGTTTCCGTCTGGACCTGGACCACTTGACCCCGTACAAACGGAGCGAAGGCGGTGAGGGCTAGTCGGACCGCTCAAAGCTCCAGCAGGCTGATGTGACATCGCGACTCCTGAGGGGACCAGAGACCATGGGCCCTGAACTCCCCCAGATGGGCATCCCAACCCATCAGAGAGGCATCGGTTGTTAACGTGACCGTCGGCTCGGGGCGGACAAATGGGATACCCTCCTGCAGATGAGCTGGGATGAGCCACCACTGCAGGACATCCCACATCTCCTGGGTCACTGTCACTGACTGGTCCAGAGGACCGGAGCGCTGTGACCACTGGCTGGCCAGTCCCCATTGCAGGGGATGCATATGCCAGTGAGCCCAATGGACCACACTGGTGCATGCCACCATGAGGCCCAGAAGGCGCAGGAAGTCCCGGGCAGGGCGCAATTGCCCAACCAGAAATGACTGGGCAAAGGAGGAAAGGACCTCAGCCCTGTCCGCCGGGAGCCGGGCTCTGGCTCGAAGAGAGTCGAGCTCTGCCCCGATGAACTGAATCACCTGCGAAGGCACGAGTTCCGATTTGGCCTCGTTGATGAGGAGGCCAATCTGAGAGCAGACCTGGAGGGCCAGATCCTGGACGCTCCACCTCCAACCTGGAGGGGGCTGCAATCAACCAGTCGTCAGATAAAGGTACACCTGGACCCCTCGGCACCGCAGGAATGCTGTCACCGCTGCCATGCATTTGATGAAGACCCTGGGAGCTGGAGAGAGGCCGAAAGGCATGGCCCGGAACTCATAAAGGGATCCCTCTGCTCTGAAGCAGAGGAATCGCTGGTAAGATGGATGGATTGGGACGTGAAAGAACGCGTCCTGAAGGTCCACAGAACAGAACCACATGCCTCGTTCCAAGGATGGAATAATTTGAGCCAGACTGACCATCCTGAAGGAGCACGGCCTTAGGAACTTATTCAAGTCATGCAGGTCGAGAATGCAGCACCAGACCCCCGTCCGTTTTGGGACCAGGAAGTACCTGGACACAAACCCTGGATCTGGAGGAGGGTCCGCCCCCTCTTCGATCATCTCCTTCTGGAGGAGCAAGGCAATGTCGGCTCAACAAGCCGACCAAGAGGCTGCGGAACCCGTTGCCCCTCGTGGGGCGACGGCTTGATAGGTAGGGAACTGTTTGAATTCCAGAGGCAGACCCCTGCCTACCACTCCGAGCACCCAGCGGTCCATGGTGATTGTGGACCAGGCGGAAAGAAGTGGCGGAGCGGTCCCCACGGGGAACTCGGGAGGAGACGAGGTTGGGGTGACACCCTCAACCCGCCACTGGGCAGGCTTGGAGGACGGGCCTGCTGAGGAACCTCCTGGACCCTTGCTTCCAGGCTTCCTACTGGAGAAAGTGGCAGACTTGGCCTTAGGGTGCCAAGTGTGTGCCTGCTGGCCCTGGTGCTGGTGCTGCTGGGCCGGACGTGCCGCAGGGGCGGAAGGGCGAAAGGGCTTACGCTGCTGCTGGCGGCCTTTGTCCTTCTGGGCAGACGTGACTGAGTCCAAAGTGGCACTGGACTTCTCGAACCTCTGGAGATGGCTTTCCATCCCCGGCCCGAACAAGTCGGTGCCCAGGAAGGGAACATCTGCCAGCTTGTGCTGGGTGTCCGCCGTGAAGGTGGAGATCTGCAGCCAAGCTCTGCAGCACATGGCCACTGCGGCTGCTACTGATCGGGCACAAGAATCACCAATGTCCAACGAAGTTTGGAGCTGCTGTTTTCCCACCGCCCTTCCCTGATCTTGCACCTGCTTGACCGTCATCTGAAGGTCAGCCAGGAGATGAGGAATCACCTCATCCAGGGAGCCCATGAGGGCGTGTGAGAAATGTGCCATCATAAGTGCCGAGCTAGCCTGACGGAGGCCTAGGGAGGAAGCAGCGTAAACGTTCTGCCCCCAAATAATCCAACTTTTTGGATTCCTTATCGGGCTGTTTGTCCACGTCCTGAGTGTCCCCAAAACGCCGGAAGTCGCTATTGGTCACTAACCCCTCCGCAGACAGGTGCTCCGAGAAACCAGAGAGTGAACCGGTGGGGACCGTGTATTTGCGTGCCATCCTGGCCGAAGGCACTGGACAAGATGCTGGCTACTGCCACAACTCCAGGGCTGGGCCAACAATGGCTTCGGCCATCAGAAAGGCCTCTGTAGGAGAATCCCCTCGATCCAGTATCTCCATAAGGGGATACTTGGCCCGTTTTGAAACGGGTTCAAGCTGTATCCCAGTGGATTCTGAGATGAGTCGAAGCAAACCCAAAAACACAGATGGGCTCTCATCCACCGACTGGCCCTCTGCAGACTCCAGGTCAAGCGGCCTGGAGAACAGGGAGGAGTCGTCATCAGACTCCGAGGAGTCTGTGAACAGCTGCCGAGCGCCTGAGCCACCCCCCACCTGCCGAGGTCGATAGAGAGTGAGGGTGACCGACAACCTATGGGGCAAGCCCTGACCCGACCGAGAATCCTTGGTCAGGGTCCCAGTCTTCAGTTGTGGAGGCGGGGGTTCTACCACAATAGGTGAAGCAGCCGGTTTCGGCCGAACAATCGGCGCCAGGGTCGGCTCCTCGATCACCACGAGGGGTTGTTTCGGACGCTCTGGTGACAGCCACTTAATAGCCAGAGAAGGCAACGGAGTCGGCTTGTTACCGGTCAATAAAAGTTGCTGCCACATCAAATCCTCATAGTGCCGATGCAACTTGCGCCGGAGCATATCCTCCGAAGAGGACGACGAGGATGAGCAGCGACGCCGCTTTCCATGGTACTGAGACCAAGACCGCCAACGTCGGCAGGATCAGCTGGACTTGGAAGAGGACCGAGACCTTCAGGGATTCCGAGGGTGGGTCAGAGAGGGGATGGGGGGATACCTGCCCCACCTTCGGTTCAGGGACGTTGACCGGGGACTTTGGCACAGGAGGCAGGGGCAAGTCCTCGGTAACCACCAGGGGGAACGGTGAAGAAGGGCTGTCGGCTTCTCCAGTTGACAAACTGTCCAACGGGTCGAGAAAAATCTCGACCTCATCGACAGATGTCTCAGCCGGCTGACCTGACGGGGACACTGTGAAGCCAGTGGCCGCAGCCGCAACCTCGACCGAAGTCGAGAATCGACGGTCTGGTGAAGGGGATCTCTCCCGTCCCCACGAACGCTGATGGTGGGACTTACCTTTAAGGTCCTTCTTCTTGGACCGACTGGAATGTCCCGAAGGCCCTTCTCCCTTAGTGGAGAGGGACTGACAAAGCTCCTTAAAAGAAGCCGAGTAGGAGGAGCCCAAGGAGAGTGGGGTAAATGCCGCGGCCGAGGAAGAAGAAGAAGATGTGGCCTAGGTCGCCTCCTCAAGGGCGATCATTTGCTCCAACTGCTCCGTGGTACCTGCCACTGGACACCGCCCAACGGGCCTCCTTAGACTTGACAGACGGGTACCGTTTTTCGGGGCACCCAAGAAGTAGTCTGGCAGCGCGGTCCTCCAAGACCAATGCCGAGAAGGACTTGCACAATTCGCAGGCCTGCGAATCGTGGCCAAGCCCTAGACAGTAGACGCACATGGAGTGCAGATCAGTCCGGGACATCTTCTGCCCACAAGAGCACCTACGGAAGTCGAGAGTCGATTTGTCCATCGCAGCCGCAAGGGAAGATGAAGACCGTAGTCTTGTAAAGTTTAAAATTAGTTTCGGGAAATCCTAAAAGTGTGAATCCAGCCTAAAACGCAGAGCGCTAAGGAGGGAACCTGAGCTTCCAAGCAGTAAGGAAGATCTGGCGTCATGGGGTGGAGCCAAGGGTTTTACCACCAAGGTCGGTGGGAGGAGCCAGCTTGAAGACCTTCCGGCAAGATTTAAAATGGCAAGAAACCTGCCAGACGGTGTGGATTGAACATATCCACGTCCCTAGAACCTGTTTTTCTAGAAGCGTGGATATGTTTTTCATCCACACTCTTTTGCACACTCCTAGCACTTTTCCAGGAGAAGGGAGGCAAGGTGCACATCCCCTACTTAAGGAACAGAGATTGGAGAACTGAGGCCCCAAAAATCAGCATCCCGGCGTGACTCAAGGTCGATGTGGTAGTGGTTGATGAAGGTGTTTGCTGACTTCCAGGTAGCAGCCTGACAGATTTCCTGGATGGGGATGTCCCTGGAAGCAGCCACCGATGCAGCAGAATAGCGGGTAGAATGAGCTCTTATCCCTCTGGGAGGCTCCTTGCCCGCCAACTCATAGCACAGACCTATGCATGATGTGATTCATCTTGCAATAGTCCGCTTCACTGCAGGTCTGCCAGAAGTGGCTTCAGCGTAGGTGACAAACAGCAGGCGACCCTCTCCACGAATTTCCGCCGTCCTCTCCTTATAACAGGAGAGAGCACATCTCAGGTCCAAAGTATGGAGCCTGTATTTGGCCACTGAGGAGTAATTAGGATAGTATACTGGCAGAGTCAAGACCTGGTTAAGGTGAAACTCTGACACCACCTTCGGAAGGAATTTTGGGTGGGGGCGCAAGACAACTTTGTCCCTGAGGAAGACCAGATAAGGGGAGTCCACTGAAAGCCCCTGTAGCTCCCCTGTCCTTCTGGCTGATGTGATAGCCACCAAGAAGGCTGTCTTCCACAAGTGTGACAACTTACACTTGTGCATGGGTTTGAATGGCTTGCTCATGAGCTTTGCCAGTACAAGCAGTAAATCCCACTGAGGTGGAGGTTCACGTACCATAGGGGATATGTGATAAAGGCCTTTGAAAAAGCGCCCGACCACTGTCTCCTACGCCAACGTTGGATGACCAGCCCATGCCCGGTAAGCAGAGATGGCTGCCAGGTGCACCTTAAGGGTCGATGACCGTAGACCCCCTTTTGAGAGAGACCAAAGGTAGTCAAGAATGTTAGTCACGGGGCAGGACAGAGGGTCCAGGCCCTTGTCCTGACACCAAATGGAAAACCGCTTCCATTTGAAGGCATAACATTTCCTGGTCGATTCCTTTCAAGATGCCTCCACCACAGTGTAGACATCTTCGGAAAGACCCAAAGCCTGGAACTCCAGCCGCTCAGGTACCAGGCTGTGAGGTGCAGGGATTGAAGGTTCGGATGGAATACCTTCCCCTGATTGAGTGATATCAGGTCCAGGTGTGTACAAAGTCGCTCCAGGAGCCTACAGCTGAGGCTGAGGAGATCTGGATACCAGAACTGAGGTGGCCAATCTGGGGCTACCAGGATCACCTTTGCCTAGTCCCTCCTCACGTTGAGAAGCACCTTGTGGATCAAGGGAAATGGAGGGAAGGCGTAAAGGAGGCCTGGGGTCCACAGCCTTGAGAAGGCATCCCACTGCAGCGAGCCCTGCTGAGGGGGGGACAGCCATGAAAGAGCCTCTGCTTGGTGTTTTCCCTGGAGGCAAACCGGTCCACCATTGGCTTGCCCCAATGGGAGAACAGGGTGTAAGCTACTTCTGGATGGACAGACCACTTGTGGGATGTCAAGCCTAAGCGGCTGAGAGCATCCGCCAGATGGTTCGAGGCTCCTGCTACATGAATGGCTATGAGATCCGCCTCCAATCAGCTCACGAGGGTCCAGATGTGGAGCACCTCCTTGCACAGCAAACAAGAGTGCGTGTTGCAATGTTTGTTGAGGTAGTACATGGTCATGGTATTTTCCGTCTGGACTTCAACCACTTGACCCCAGAGCTGAGGAGCAAAAGCTGACAATGCCAGTCTGACTGCTCTGAGCTCCAACAGGTTGATGTGGCATTGGGACTCCTCGGGGATCCAAAGGCAGTGGGCCCTTTCGTCACCTATATGGGCTCCCCAGCCCATGAGAGAGGCATCAGTCCTGAGGATGACTATTGGCTCTTGGCGGACAAACGGGATCCCTTCCTGCAACCGGTCTAGGGCGATGCACCATTGGAGAGCGTCCCACATCTTCTGGGTTACACTGGTTAAATTGACCGTAGCGCTGAATCCCCTGGGCGGCCAGTTCCCACTGGAGGGGATGCATGTGCCACCGGACCCAACGGACCACCGAGGTGCACGCCATCATGTAACCCAGAAGGTGCAGAAAGTCCCGGGAAGGGCACAACTGCCCGACCAGAAATGATTGGGCAAAGGAGGATAGAACCTATGCCCTGTCCGCCGGGAGTTGAGCTCTGGCTTGAGAAGAGTCGAGCTCTGCCCTGATAAAGCCCATCACCTAAGAAGGCACAAGTTCCAACTTGGGCTCGTTGATTAGGAGGCAGAGTTGGGAGCAAGTCTGAAGGGCCAGAACCCTGGCTCTCTCCACCTCCTGAAGGGAGTGACCTGCCAGAAGCCAGTCATCGAGGTAGGGGTAAATTCTGATCCCCCAATGCCGTAGACGGGCCACTGCAATGCATTTGGTGAAGACCTTTGGGACCCATGACAGGCCGAACGGCATGGCTCGGAATACGTATGGGGTCCCGTTGACCCTGAAGTGGAGGAGCTGCTGATGTGACAGACGGATTGGGACATGAAAGAACGCATCCTGCAGATCCAGTGAAAAAAAAACACGTTTTGCTCCAAGGATGGAATGATCTGGGACAGAGTGACCATCTGAAAGGTGTGTGACCTCAGATATTGATTCAGGTCATGGAGATCTAGAATGGGACGCCAGCCCCCCATCCGCTTGGGCACCAGGAAGTACCTGAAGACAAAGCCTGGGTCTGCTGGAGGATCCACCATGGGAGCTATTGCCTCCTTGAGGAGGAGGAGCTGAGCAACATCGTCTCGAAGAGCCGACTGGGTTTGAGTGGAAATCCGTTCCTCCCGAGGGGCGCAGGCTCGGCTGGGAGGGTACTGCTCAAACTCTAAAGGAAGTCCCTGATTGACGACTTCAAGAACTCACCTGTCCAAAGTGACAGTGGACCAGGTGGAAAGGAAGTGGCAGAGCCGGCACCCCATGGGAGGACCCAGAGCTGTCGTGAGGGGTGTAGGGGTGGCAGCCCCCACCCTGTCACTGAGCAGGCTTGGAGGAGGAGGAGGAGGAGGCTCCAGGACCTGAGCCTCAGCGTCCTTTACGGGCCTGTTGGGGTCCAGGCTTGAGCCTGCTGCTGCTCTCCCCCTTGGAAAGAGAACTGCTGAGCCGAGGGGAAGAATGCCAAAGGGCTTCTTCTTCTTCTGCTGGTTCTTGCCCCAAGAACCTTTGGCAGAAGTGGCGTCCAAGGTGGTATTGGACTGCTCTATGTGCTGACGGTGACCAGCCACTCCTGGGCCAAACAAGTCAGTCCCAAGGAAGGGCACGTTAGCTAATTTGTACCGAGTATCAACCGGGAAGGAGGAGAGCCTCAGCTAAGCCCTGCAGTAAGAGGCAACTGCGGCGGCCATCGAGAAGGCACAAGAATCCCCAATGTCCAGGGCCGTCTGAAGCTATTTGGCAACAGCTCAGCCCTGGTCTCGGACCTGCTTGACCGTGGTCTGCATGTCCATGGAGAGATGTGGAAGGACTTCGCCCAATGACCAAAGAAGGGCATGAAAGAAGTGTGCCATGATGACAGACAAACTTGCCTGACGAAGGCTCAATGAGGAAGCTGCACAGACCTTCCTTGCCGAATAGTCCAAAAGTTAGGACTCATTGTTGGGAGGTCGGTCAGTATCAGTAGAACTGCCAGTACGCTGGAACACAGAGGCGGTCACCAGGCTCTCGGCCGAAGGGTGATCTGTGAACCCCGCAAGGGACCCCATAGGCACCGTGTACTTGCGGGCCATGCGGGCAAACGGAGCTGGATAAGAGGCAGTGTAAGACAATGCTATGCACTGTGCTTAATACTTGACAATCAAAGTAGAATGCACACTGTGTTTCAGGCTTGACAAAGCTAATTCAATGAATGTACAAATATGGTAAGAGAGATGTTATTATAAGTCAAGTTTGAGGGCTAAAGCACTGGTTCAAACTGGATTGTTCTAGCTTGAAATTGTGTACGTGTTGGAAAGAATGTACTATATTTGTAAGAGGTATCTGACCAATCAGTTACTTATTGGCTATGTAATGATCTTGTATAGATAAGAGGAAGCTGACACCAGGCAGAGCTAAATGTACGTAAAGTGGCTGTTCCAGCCTAAGCTGGGTTGAAAACTGTGACATCAGGGAGCCTGCCATCAGCCTACAAGAGAATGGGTAATATCTATGCTCTATTACCTTGTAAACTATTGCCTGTTATATTTTTGATATGACACCTGTAATGATACTGTCTATATGCTAATAAACCTCCTCCAGGTGAGGAAACAACACCTCACTGTGTTGAGTGGCATTTATACTTATCTCAGTACTGGGATCCCAGAGTCATAAGTCCTAATCCTACAAGAATCTTACAGTGGCGACCATGGGAGGACTACTGGTTAATCCTCAAGACTGACAATAAAAGTTTGGCAAGCATCACAGGCTGTGTCCTCGATAAGGATCACAACCTAACGAGGCACACGGGAAAAGGACTAGAAACAGTCGGGAGCGATTGCGCAGTTCGCAAACTAATAGTAACAAGCATTTGTCAATGCCGAATATTTGCTTGCTGGCATTGGTAGAGTAGAAGTTACAGAGCTGCATAATAGGAATGGCAGCCAAGTATTGAACTGAAGCCAACCCCACCACCACCCTGCAGAGAGTGACAGGCATTGGGGTGTGCCTTTGGGTCGTCAGGCATAACGACCACGCCATTTCACCACACCCTACCCTGCAGACACTGACAAGTGTCACGGTGTGCCTTGGGGTCTTTGCCTTATGCGCACTCCATTCCATCAGGAACACGGTGAGATGGGTGCGTATAGGAGAATGGGGTGAAGTTAGGCTCGAAGAGTCGAGGCACACCTGATGCCTCTCACTGGCTGCAGGGTGTGGGTAGGGGTGGGAAATGGTATGAGCATGAGGCAAGAATCCCAAGTCACAGCCCTGATGCCTGTCATTCTCTACAGAGTGGGGCGTTATGGTCAGAAACCCGAACGCCTCAGGCATTCGTTGGTATTTTCACTCCAAATTTTCAACATGGTTTTTTTTTTGACCCTCACCTCATGAACAGTGGCAATATCGGTTTGTTAGCCGAAAACTGCTTTTGCACAGCGACTATGGCATTTGGCACCACAGGTGCAAAAACACATTCGAAAGGATGTGAAAAATGACAGCGGTACTGTTCATGGGGAGGTGTAAAATGGCAATGTTGAAAATCTGCTGCGAAAATCTTAAAAAAACTGGTGAAGTCACGAGCGTGCGTAGAAACTGTGCAACGCACACCCGTAATGTAACTAGTTTGGGGATGTTTTTACAGCAGATTGTTAACACAGGCATTTTGGGACCTCCAATCATGAACAGTGTCAGTGTGATTTTCTTTATCTGTCCCGATCAATGATTTCCCACTGCGACCACGCATTTCTGTGCTGAAAGTGGGAAAACATATTTCGGCCATGTTGTGGAAAATGACAGCTGTACTGTTCATAAGGAGGTGTGGAAAAATGCCACTGGTGAAAATCTGGACTGAAAATATTACAAAATCATGAACTTACAAGGGTGCGTGGAAACTGCGCAATGCTCACTCATAACACAGTCATTTTATGGAGGTTTGTCACCAAATTTTCAACATAGCCATTTTAAGACCTCTGCTCATGACCAGTGTCACTGTGATTTTCTTAATCTGTCCCAAACATTGTTTTCGCACACCGACTGTACCATTGTGCGCTACATGTGCGGAAACACATTTTGGGCGAGATGTGAAAAATGGTAGCTGTACTGCTATAAGGAAGTGCGGTAAAATGGCACCGTTGAAAATCTGGTGTGCAACATTACAAATTCGCAAACTTGCCAGCTGCAGTAGGAACTGCGCATAATGTGCGCCCTAAAACAGACGTTTTGGGAATTTTTTCACCAAATTTTCAACATAGCCATTTTAACACCTCTGCCCATGACTAGTGTCACTGTGATTTTCTTAACGTGTCCCATACATCGATTTCGCACACCGACTGCGCCATTGTACGTTACATGGGCAGAAACACGTTGTGGGCGAGATGTGAAAAATGATAACTGTACTGCTCATAAGGAGGTGTGGTAAAATGGCAATGTTGAAAATCTGGAGTGAAAATATTGAAAATGTGCGAACTTACAAGCGTGCGTAGGAACTCTGCAACGCAGGCTCGTAAAACAGTCATTTTGAGGAATTTTTTCACCAAATTTTCAACATAGCCATTTTAAGACCTTTGCTCATGAACAGTGTCACTGTGATTTTCTTAATGTATCCCGTACATTGATTTCGCATACATACTGCGCCATTGTGTACTTCATGGGCGAAACACGTTTGGGTGAGATGTGAAAAATGACAGCTGTACTGCTCATAAGGAGGTGTGGTAAAATGGCAATGTTGAAAATCTGGAGTGAAAATATTGAAAATTTCGCAAACTTACGAGCGTGCGTAGGAACTGCGCAATGCACGCTCTTAAAACAGTCATTTTTAGGATTTTTTTCACCAAATTTTCAACATAGCCATTTTAAGACCTCTACTCATGAACAGTGTCACTGTGATTTTCTTAATGTGTCCCATACATTGATTTCGCATACCGACTGCGCCATAGAAACACAGAAACATAGACTTTGACGGCAGATAAGGACCGCTAGGCCCATCTAGTCTGCCCATTTCCCTACCTACAGGATAGGCCGCAGATCCTATTTAACCAACAGCCTATATCTTCCTGCCCCCCACAAGAACTGCCTTATGTCTGTCCCATGCATTCTTGAATTCTCCCACAGTTTTAGACTCCACAACTTCTTCAGGAAGGCTGTTCCATGCATCCACTACCCTCTGTGAAATAATACTTCCTCACATTGCCCCTGAACCGCCCTCCTTCTATCTTTTAAATTGTGTCCCTTGTTCTTGCAAGTCTCTTTTTCTGAAAGATGCCACCCTCTTGACTTTGTTGATTCCCTTGAGGTACTTGAAAGTTTCTATCATGTCCCCCCTCTCCCTTCTTTCCTCAAGGGTATACATATTAAGCTCCTTTAGTCTCTCCTCATACAGCTTCTCTTGCAGACCCTGCACCATTTTAGTTGCCCTCCTCTGGACTGCCTCTATCCTGTCTATGTCCTTGTGGAGATGGGGTCTCCAGAACTGGACACAGTATTCCATTGTGCGCTACATGGGAAGAAACACATTTTGGGTGAGATGTGAAAAATGACAGCTGTCCTTGCTCATAAGGAGGTGTGGTAAAATGGCAATGTTGAAAATCTGGAGTGAAAATATTGAAATTTCGCAAACTTACGAGCGAGCGTAGGAACTGCGCAACGCCGCGGCTTAAAAAACAAGTTATTTTAGGAATTTTTCACCAAATTTTCAACATAGCCATTTTAAGACTTCTGCTCATGAACAGTGTCACTGTGATTTTCCTAATGTGTCCCAGTACATTGATTTCGGCACCGACTCGCGCCCACTGCGCCATGGGCAGAAACACATTTTGGGTGAGATGTGAAAATGACAGCTGTACTGCTCATAAGGTGGTGTGGTAAAATGGCAATGTTGAAAATCTGGAGTGAAAAATATTGAACATTCGGAACTTACGAGCATGCGTAGGAACTGCAACGCACACTGTGAAATAGTCATTTTTAGGAATTTTTCGACCAAATTTTCAAAATAGGCTTTTTGAGAGCCCACCTTATGAACACTGGCAGTGTCGTTTCGTTAATCGTTCCAGAAAGGTGATTTCACGCAGTGGCTGCTAAATCACCCTTCGGGCCCCGAGTAACGCCATGACAGTGACAGCATTCATGAGAAGGGGTCCCAAAAACCCCATGTTGAAAACCTGGTGCAAAAATTCCTAAAAATGCCTGAGATATGCAATAAAGTTGAAAAACCCTATCTATCCCATTATACAGCTTACGGCATTTCCTCAGTTCGCGGTCAGCTTTGAAAATCTGAGCGTGTTCCAGTCCTGAAGATACGTTGCGCTGAGCTCCAGAGGTAAGTATGGGGTGGGGGGTGTGGGGAGGCAGGAGTGCGCAGTGGGTGGAGTGCGGGTTGTGGGGGGCAGGGAGAAGCGCCGAGGGATAGTTTTATATTTACAGGTTTCTTTTATTTCACAAGACGACGGGGATGTTTGCCACGCTGGAGTGGGCTCAGCGTGGCAGCTGAAGGATGTTGGTGGGGGCAGGAGCCGGCGGGATTGGGCACCCCGTCGGCCGCCTATGATCATTTTGCCAAGCTGGTGGGCTCCCAGCGTAGCACCTGGATGCTTGGGGCGGGGCGTGCGGCCGAGATTGGGCACCCGTTGTATAGCATCATTTTGCCACGCTGGGGTGGGCTCCCAGCGTGGCACCTGGATGCTTTTTGGGGGGCATGCAGCCGACGGGGATTGGGCACCTCCGCTGGCCATAAAACATTTTGCCACGCTGGGGGTGGGCTCTCAGCGTGGCACCTGGATGCTTTGGGGATATGGAGCCGACGTGGGGAATGGGCACCCCCTGCTACCGTGACAGTGTGGGGGAGAGGGGAGGCGCATGAGCACGCAGTGTGCGTGCCCGCGCGTGTGTGTGTGTGTGTGGAAGGGGGAGCTCTGCTCACTGAAGCGGAGCTCTCCCTTTCAACTGTATGCCACTGCATTTTCAGCTGTTAAACAGCTGGAGCAGTGACTGGCGCACTGCGACCGTGCCTGCAAACACACTGACTGAATTGGAAGAGGCTGACACACCTCTGGAAAACTTGGATGATGGCACTATGTTTCTTGCACATGCGTGCAAGCAAACATAAAAATGGCAGTGGAAGACATTCTTAGTTTAGAGCACCTTACTGAACAAAAAGTTACTAAAGTTAAACATTATTCTTCTCTACAAGATGACCTCCAGGCGGATGCGCCGTGGAGGGAAGTGTTAATATCTGTCTTTATGGAGTCTACTGATAAAAAATTATCTCAAAAACAGGCTGTCAAATTATGTTTGAGAGCCACTGTGGCAATTGCTAAAAATACAGATGTTTTAAATAAGGAACGTGCCGATAGGCATTCACACGATCAAACTAGAATTACAGACCTCACTGAGAGGCTGCAGCAATCTAACCTGCTGATGCAAGGCAATGTAATGAAACAGCAATATGTTTTAGAGAAGAGAACGAGGAACTAAGTAAAAAAGTTTAAGTCAGTCTTTGGAAGATGCCCAAGCCACCATCCGTGACCATTTGGACTCAATAGGGGAAGAGAGACACCCATATGGCATGGAGCATCGTAGATGTAAACAGAAAACTAAATAGAAAATTAAGTACAACGTTTAGCATCAATCATAATGGCCATTAGTGGGAAAAAGGCACCGCTGTACTTAAGAGCTAAAGATTACCATGATTCTGACGATGATACAGTTTCTGATGACGACAACCAGAGTCGTTATAGCATTCTAACCGAAGATTGGAATTTGTATAGTGAGGAGTATAAGGATTACTGCCTCAAGTATCCCAGCGTATGTCTGCGAAAAACTCCGATGGCGCATCCGTTGTTGGAACCCGCCTTCCTCATGCAGCCAGTAAAAATTATCACCACCATCACAGGCGCAGGCACTGACAATGAAGTCGCCACCATCGACAAAAAAAGAGAGCCCTTAACCTATGCAGACAGACAGGCCCCGGCTAGAGCAGTATGCTGCCAAAGTTCGAGTGCCGGACCAACAATGGCCTCGGCCACCAGAAAGGCCTCCACTGGGGTAGCCCCTCTCTTGAGGATGTCCGTAAAAGGGTACTCCGTCTTTTTCTGGATGGGTTCCAGGGGTATCCCTGTGAACTCAGAGATAAGGCAAAGGATCCCTTGGAAGGAGGAAGGGCCTTCCTCCATCCCTAGGCCAATGGACAACTCATCATCCCCAGGATGAGTGTGAAGCCCGATGACATTAGAGTCCGAGGAGCTGGGATACAGAGGCTTGCCGCCCAAATAACCCTAGACATGCCGAGAGTGGTCAGAGGCGACCGTGACTGATAAACACCGGGGAAGCCTGGAGTCTGGTCTGTCTTCCTTTGAAGGAGCTGCTTAGGTGGCGGTTCCACCACTACGGGTGGAGAAGCCAGTTTAGGCCGAAGAAGTGGATTTGCCAGCCTCGCAGGTGGAAGAAAGGAAAATTATGTACCTACCGTAATTCTTGATCTTCTCTTGTATCTTCACCATTCATTACTTCCTGGGTGTAAGCCGGAGGCGCACCCGTCACGGGAGCTTTTTTTTTTTTAAAGTTGTCCAACGGCCCCTTCGAGAGCGACGGCCAAGGCACAGGCGCCGAGGGGCGCTGCAGTAGCGATCACCCCTCCTCCAACTCAGTTCTGTGAGCCGGAGAGGCAAAATGAAAGCAGAAAATATAGATAGCAGGCAAGATAGCCGAGGATAGCAAAACAAGGAAGAATGAACTGAAAAAGGAATAAGCCGATGGAGGAAGGACAGAGGAGATAAGAACATCCTAGCCTAGGGAGTGCAGGGCCTCCTTACCTGGGCGACTCTAGGAGGAGAGATGAGTAAGGAAATGAGAAAATAGAAGAAGAAGAAGAAAGAGAAGAGAGAGATGGATGTTGAAGGGACCAGAATGCCCAACGAGCATAGTTAGCTTGTAGCTGAAGGCTCGACTAAAGGGAAGCAAGAATCCCGGAGATAGAACTGAAGAGAAGGTTCACCAACCCGCTAGACAGACTCAGGAGGGCATAGTCCTCATCTTCAACATGCCATTGTTCTTGACACCACCTCGGGCTCCTGGCGCGGGAAGGCCTTTAACTGGAGGACAGCCGAGAGGAAGATAAAACCCAGCAGCATGAGGCGCTGCTCAGGGGTTTAGAAATGGAAAATGTAAGCCTTTCAAGCGTTCCAAGATAAAACGGACTCAGACTGACTGGCTAAGGCCGCCAAGGCTTAGGCTGGCTAAGATTGGATATGGTCAGCAGAGCTCTATTGTAAAAATTGTCCAGGAGGACACTTAAAGGAGAAACCACTTAGCAAAACAGCGAGAAGGATAGCCTACCTTCTCATTTGCCTTCTTGTTTGATTTCTCCTTTTCCTTTTTTTTTTTTTACAGATAAAAAAAAATTTTTTTTAACTAGATGCATGACCCAGATACCAAGATGCCTATAGCAGTCGGAGAGAGTTCCCTCAGCATTTTTTTTTTTTTTTTTTTTAGAAGAGAAAGGAACAGACGTACTCGTTCCTCTGCTCTGCAAGGCAAGAATAGAGGGGGGGGATTAGATTTCAGGGAATCTACCTGAACACGGGATTGCAGGATCAAAACTGAATAGCCTGAGCCAGGCCAAACAACCCCAGAGGTATCTTGCCATAAGAATAGCAAGAGATAGTTGTGCAGTCTGATCGCCAATGCAATCCGCGAGATGGCCCATGAATCTTAGAGTAAATAATTTTTCTGGATTTAACCCCCCAAGAAGATTTTTTTTTTTTTTTTTTACTTTTGTTTTTTTTTTTTTTTTTGGAAAATGAAGCAATTTTCCCTATATTTTATATAATGCAGAGAGAGGAAGGAGACGGGAGGTGGAGAAGCCACAGGAAGAGGCCACTGAGGGGATGGTGGGTGGGTGTAGTAATGAATGGTGAAGATACAAGAGAAGATCAAGAATTACGGTAGGTCGTAATTTTCATATCTTCCTTGTCAATCTTCACCATTCATTACTCCTGGTGAGTACAAGCTCTTCTTCCCAGGAGGGGAAGAGGCCATACCCTGAGGGAATGAGACCCCCAGCCTTCTGCTGGTGAGAAAAAGAAGGAGAAGACCCTGGCTTATTCAGAAAGCCTAAGTGGGAGAAGAGCTAGGAGGTGCCTCCCGAGGACGAGGGAGACGGAGGGCCCCTGTAAAGTCTCCTAGCTCTGGATGAGAAAAGAGGTCCCCGGAAGGCGGAGCGCATCACCCTATGCCGGGCCAGGGTGACAACCTGGAGAGGCAAGCCATGCCGTCCGCCTGATGCAGATCGCTGTCCCCGCAAGCCTGGAAGCCACCCATTGGCGCTATAAGATGCCCTTGCTTGGTGTCTTGCCAGCTCCAGGCCTACCGTCGGAGAGGGCAACGGCTTGTCTGGTTTGCTCCCGTGTCAGGCATAGATGCCAGCAGCTGGGACATCATCGACCACAGATGCCGGTTGTAGGCAGCGTGGTGAGCCTGATGTGATGCAATACATGCACTCGCACGCAAGAAGAGAACACTCTTCGCCTTCCCAACGGCTCGAACTGGAGAGAGTCCGAACTGTGGCGGGTCGTGGCGCCAGGCAACGGCGCCCAGAAGGAGTATCCAGGTATACCAAACCTGAGGACGGGTTGGAAGGAACCTAGAGACCTAGAGGGGCACAATACCCTACGCTGGCAGTCCGCGGGCTGGGGAAGAAACGCAGGAACCGCCAGGACCGGATAGACGCCTCCTGGAAGGATAGGGCCAGGAAGGTACCACCAGATGCTGGGCACTGAATTCACCAAGGAATTCATCATGCACTCAGCTCGGTATTGTCTCTCCGAACGTAGGAAATCCAAGATCCCCACCATCCTCGAGGAAACGCTGATATTCTGTGAAATCAGCATCGGAGGACAGATGAGTAGGGGTTCCTCTCCTCAGAGGAGGGAGATTAGGATGATGGGGAACTGGAATGTCCAGAGGATTCCTCAGGCGGTGGGGAGAGTTGAAAGACCCGCCATGCATGTAACTAACATATGAGGGAAGGCTCAGAGAACCCTTTGAACTGCTCCCAGGATAACGGACCCTTAGGACCGACATGGCCTGGGAGCGGGGGTTGTGAAGGCAGAGAGATGGGAGAGGGGCACCTCCGAGGAAGCAACTGCTCTCTGCGAGGGCTCTGAAATCTGGGGAAGGGAGCTCTAGTAGGAGGGATCCCGGATATCAAACCAGGCCACAGAACGGAACTCTGGGGAAGCGGAACCTGGAAGAGCCCTGGGGGAGAAACTCCCCTGTGACGACGCCGGGACTGCATGGCTCCAGAAGGGCAGTCCGCACAAACGCCGCCAGAGGACACCCTAGAACCCTGGGGGGAGGGGCCGGGCTCTGCGCTACTGCTCCTGGCCACCCCCCCTGAGGTGGCCAAAGAAGACCGAGCAGCAGGACGCCTGCCCCTCAACCCCTCGGATTCCGAGAGGGCCCCCTCCCGACTGCAACGTCCCCCTAACCCCAGAGGAGGTAACAGCACCCCGGGGGGTAGCTGTCACCGGACCTCCAGAGAGGGGAGCCTCCCCCTCCGTCACCCCCACGTCTGCCCCCCGGGACTCTCGGCCACCCCCAGCCGAGGAACCCTCAGGAGACGACGGCAAGGGGGACAGAGGGAAGGGCCCGCTGCGCCGCCTGGTACCCCTAGCCACCGAGGACCCAGATTCCGAAGAATGGGGATGCCAGGATGGGTCCACATCTGAGTCATCATCCTCCGAGGAGGACGAGACCAGCAGGACCTCGATGCTGGCCACCCCAGGGGTCCCCGAGGCACGGGCCGCGAACGGCCCCGGCACCGGGAGCGACGCCGCCGCCCCCAGCACGCCGCAGCATGAAGGACCAACCCTACACCCCAGCAGCTCCGCAGACCCGCACCGCCTGGAGGAGGGAGTACGCGCCACCGGGCGCCGGGAGGCGAGCGGCACCGCCGGGCGCGCCGCTAGGCTCATCGGCACCGCGAACGGCGCCGAGGGTTAAAACGGCACCGCCAACGGCGCCATCTTATCACCGGCGCCGACGGGCGCTGAGTCCAAAGCGGCGCAAACGGCGCTACCAGCACCGCAGCGCAAGCTGCCGGAGTTTGAACGGCGCGCTGCTGACCGGCACCGCAAACGGTGCCGGATTCAAACGGCGCCGCGAGGCGACGCTGAGGGTCCACCCGAGCCGGGCCCAGCCAAGGGCCTCGGCTAATGGGGGAGCCTGCACTTCCAAAGAGGTGACTGCCGAGGCGGTCAGCGCCATGGCCCCGGGAGGGGCTACGACGCCCCTCAACACCGCTGGAAGGGGCCTCTCCAAGAAGGGAAGAGGAGACCCCTCCTCCTTGACCGAGAGGCCCGGAGGGACCCGGGAAAGGCCTAAGGATCTCGCTCCGAGATTCCACTGAACATACCGTTCCCAAAAGTCGGCTAGGGTCTTGCCGAGCTTGTACGCTGATTTCGAGGACGCCGACGTCCATCGAGAAACAAGCGCCGCACAAATCCATATTATGGTTGGGTCCCAGGCAACGGAGACAGACGCTATGCCGGTCCGAGACGGAGAAATGCCGCCGCAGGAGCACCGACGCATAGGGGCACGGCCCGTCTTAGAAGAACGCTTCGCTCCAGAACCGGACATAACGCCAAATAAACAAGATTAAACACAGTCGGAAATACACCCGCTACCGCATAAAGGAAAGAAAAGGAACAGTCTTACCGTAGAGCGCCGAGTGTAGAAAAGGAGTCGGATACGCACTTTTCGTTAGCTACCGCGAACAGGTGCTGCCTCGACGGGCGTAGAAACAGAACTGAGTTGGAGGAGGAGTCGGTCGCCATAACGGCCGCCGCGCATGACGCCGCTTCCTCGAGGGCGGGCCGTTAGGCAACTTTAAAAAAAAAAAAAAAAAAGCTCCCGGGACGGGTGCGCGCCTCCGGCTTACACCCAGGAAGTAATGAATGGTGAAGATTGACAAGGGAAGATCTGAAGATTTCAGCTCCAGGAGGGTCGGCTTCGGCCTAGGAAGCGAAAGCCAAGTAATAGCCGGGGAAGGAGCCGGACTTGGCTTGTACCTGGACAAGATCAGCTGTTGCCACATGAGGTCCTCGTAGCACCGCCGGAGTTTCCACCGGAATCTCTCCTCCTCATCCAAGGAGGACGAGGACAACCGATGGCGTCGCCTCTTCTTAGAGCGCTTATGGCTCTTCCTCGGCCTGTCAGTTGAGGGGGTTCTAGACCTCGACCGAGATCGGGCAGGCCAACTCGGTGGCTCCGGAGACACCGGTGACTTCCGGGGATCTGGAACCAGGTCCCCAATGGGAACACCAGCAGGCTGGGTCTCATCGGAGAAAACAAGGATCGGAGTCCTTTCCAAGGAGTTGCTGGCTGGAGCTGGCAACACAGGGTCGATGGGGTCGATAATCTCAACCTCGTCGGCCGGATCTTCGGTCATCCGACCCGATGGAAGGTCCGAAAAGCCAGCAGCCTAAGAAGCGATCTCGACCGAGGTCGAGACCGCATGTTCCTGGGACTGAGACCTCTCTCGGTTCCAAGAGAGTCTTCGCCGAGGCGAAGACTTGCTCGGTTCATTCTCCCACTTACAGGATCGGGAGGAGTGCAAGCCCGCAGGCACCTCTCCCTGGGTGTGGAGAGGATGGCACAATTCCGGAAGGAGCCCAAAAAGGTGGAGCCTAGGTTGAGCGGAACAAAGAAGCTCTGAGAGTTGGCTACACGAGCTGCATCTTCCTCGAACGCCTGCATGCGTTACAATTGCTCAGCGGAGCCTACAGCCATGGAAACTGCCCACCTAGCCTCCTTGGACTTAACTGGTGGGTTCATTTTCTCCGGTCTCCCCAATTTCAAACGTGCCAGGCGGTTGGCCAGAATGTTGGGATGGAAGTCCAAGCAAAAGCTGCAGGACGAGGTGTCATGGCAGACACCTAGGCAGTAGATGCATGTGAAGTAGGCGTTAGTGCGCGACATCTTATGGCCGCAAGGACACCAGCAAAATCCAAGGGAAGATTTTTCTTCCATAATCGAAGACGCGAAGGCGCAATCGCTAACTCGAACAAGTTTTAATTTTGGTAAAACCGAGGTATTGAAAGCCAGGGCCTACGAAATGCAAGAGCATGAGGGAGGCAACCTGAATCTTCCAGCGGAAAGGAAGATCTGGCGTCATGTGGTGGAGCCAAGGTATATACTACCAGGGTGGGTTGGAAGAGCCAGCTTGAAGACTTCCGGTAATCCTTAAAGGGGAAAGGGACATGCCAAAGTGTGTGGATGAACAACATATCCACGATCCTAGAAATGGAAATTACGTACTTACCGTAATTCTTAATCTTCTTGGACGAAGTCTCCACCACTCATTCACATGAATGGTAGTTCGCCGGAGGCGCTAGAACCCAGCAGGAGCAAACTTTTTCAACAGGGCCGGAGCCTGAGATGTAGTTGTAAGGAAGTGGCACCGCGAACCCCGGCTCGTGCGGTAATGACTATCTCAGCGTCAACCCTCCAACTGCCTCAGTACCCCCCCCCCGAGGAGGTACAGCGTAATTAACCTAGAAGGACTAGCCTAAAAATCGGATATACGATAGTCCGAATGACCCACGTAAGAAGGGTCAACAATAAAGTCTTCACAGCCCAGCCATTCAAGAAGTGAAGACCATAAACAGAGAAGTGAGCTCAGGGGATGATTGGTGGGCGTGTGACTTCATCCAAGAAGATCAAGAATTACGGTAGGTACGTAATTTCCATATCTTCCTGGACATAAAGTCTCCACCACTTATTCACACTAATGGGAGAGTAGCGAGCTAAATAATCCCCCAAGATGGGCGGCAGGAGATAAACAGCTCACGTGCTTAGGACAGAAGTCTGTTAAGAATGGTCCTGCCAAACGACAGATGTCATCTGGCATGGACATACAAAGCGTAGTGCTTAATGAATGTATGCACGGAGCTCCATGTAGCCGCATTGCAAATATCTGCAATGGGCACGTTACGGATTTCCGCCAGAGATGCCGCGACTGCTTTTGTAGAGTGAGCATATACTCTGCTTTCCAGCTTGACCTGTGCCATAGAATAGCAGTGGCGAAGGCATGCCACCAGCCATGCTGAAATGCATCTGACAAAAACAGGTTGACCCAGTTGGGTCTCACTGAAGGAAAAAGTTGTTAAGCTCTGCAAATTTCTTTTGTTCTATCTAGATAGAATTGCAGTGCTCTCTTAATATCCAGTGAATGAAGTGTATGCTCCCCTTCATTCTAGAAGTCCGCAAAGTAGGTAGGAAGGACTAAATGTTGGTTTGGATGGAATTCTAAGACAACCTTCGGGAGAAACTTAGGATGAGTCCTAAGAACTACTTTGTCCTTGTGAGAAACAGTGTATGGGAGGTCTGTGACCAGTGCATGTATTTTAGAAATTCTACGGGCCGAAGTAATGACCACCAGGAAGGCCACTTTCCAAATGAGGAACTTCAAGTCTCAAGTAGCTAAAGGCTCGCAAGGTTCACAAGTGAGCATGTCTAGCACAAGGTTAATGTCCCAGGCTGCGACTGGACATCTGATAGGAGGTCTAGTATGCAGAATACCCCTAAAAAACCTCTTAACTACAGGCACCTGAGCCAGCGACATGGAAAGTACTGGCTCGTGATAGGACGAAATGGCACAAAGATGAACTTTGACTGTGGAGTACTGCAAACCTGTATTTGAGAGGTCTAAAAGATACTCTAAGACTTTATTTGGTGGGCAGGAAAAAGGGTTCCAAGAGGATTTTACACATCAGATACAGAAACGCTTCCATTTGGCTGTGTAGGCTTTTCTAGTGGCGGCTCACGTGTAGCCAAAAGAATATCTGAAACTCTGTGAGAAACATTGAACCGATTCACCTTTATCTCTTCAGAAGCCAATCATGAAGGTGAAGCGACCTCAGATGGGGATGGACCAAGGGACCCTGGGTCAGAGGGATTGTCTGAAGGGGAAGCATCTTCGGGGGGGGGGGGGTCCGATAGACAGCTGAGTAGTGGAAACCATATCTGCCAAGGCCAGAAGGGAGCAATGAGAATCATTCTGCCCCTGAGACTCGAGTTTAAGAAGTACCCACTGAATCAGGGGAAGAGGAGGAAAGGTGTACAGAAAGTGTCTTGTCCACCGCAGCCTGAACGCATCCTGGCAGAAAATGGCAGGTCCTGGATTTCTGGAGCAAAAGAGAGGCATTTTTGCGTTGAGTAGGGACGCAAAGATTTCCAGGTCTGGAGTTCCCATTCTTTGAAGAGTGACTGAATGACGGTTAAGTCAAGAGACCACTCGTGAGGCTCTGTCTCTGTTCTGCTGAGACGGTCTGCCAGCTCGTTTTGTACTCCTGGCAGGTAAACCGCATGGATTAGAACCTTGTGCTCCAGGCACCATTCCCACACTCTCATAGCTTCCCTGCATAATGGGTAAGAATGTGCAGCGCCCTGCTTGTTGATGTAATACATCACTGCTTTGTTGTCCGTTTGAAGGAGAATGTTCTTGTGACAGAGTACGCCCTTCAAAGCTCGGACTGCATAGAGGACGGCTGTCATTTCCAGGACGTTTATGTTAAGCTATGACTCGTCCTGAGTCCACGTACCTTGGGTGTGGAGATTCTGGAAATGAGCTCCCCACCCCATCAGGAACGCATATGTGGTAAAAATCTGATGATCCAGAGAAGAAAAGGGATATCCTTCCAGAAGGTTGTCCTCCTGTAACCACCAGGCGAGTGACCTCTTCAAAGATTCTGTCACCTTGATGAGAAAGGACTGAGGGTTAGTGGCTGGGGACCACTAAGTACTGAGCATCCACTGAGAGGTTCTTATGTGGAGTCGTGCTAAGGGTACAGTGAACACCGAGGATGCCATGAGACCCAGCATCCACTGCATCAAGACAGCTCGAACCGAGCTGTTTTCTCTGATGTATCGGGACATCTGTAAGATATTGCTCCTTCTGCACTCTGGGAGAAAAGCCTTCGCAGAGGTGGTATCCAGAAGAGTTCCTATAAGGAGGAGCTTCTGGGACGGCTGCAACTGCGACTTGTTGAGATTCAGCAGGACTCCTATGGACGTGAGGAAGTCTGAAGCTGTGGCTATGACGTCCAGAGTTCCATATCTGGAGGGACTTGCTAGGAGCCAGTCATAAAGATATGGGAACACTTGCATTCCGATTTTCCTGAGACGTGCTGCGAGAATTGCACATTATTTTGTAAAAACCTGCACGCCAAGGATAGCCAAAAAGGTAGGACTCTGAACTGATAGTATTGACCCAACGCCACAAACTTTGGGTATCTGCGGTGCTTTGTGTGTATAGGGATGTGTTGGTAAGCATCCTGCATGTCCAGGGAGGCTAGCCAACTGTGTTAATGAAGCAAAGGTAGAAGGGTACCTAGTGATATCATCTTGAACTTTTCCTTGTGAAGGAACTTGTTTAACTTTCTGAGATCCAAAATGGGGCGCATGCCACCAGTTTCCCTCGGGACCAGGAAGTAATGGGAGTAGAAAAAAACAGGTTACTCACCTGTAATAGTAGTTCTAGGAGTGGTATATGTTGTTCATCCACACTCTTTGGCATGTCCCTTTCCCCTTTAAATCTTGCCGGAAGTCTTCAAGCTGGCTCCTCCCACCCACCTGAGTGGTATATACCTCGGCTCCGCCCCATGACGCCAGATCTTAGCCCACTGGAAGCAAGGTGATGCGCCTAAAGCCGGGGAGGTCGGATGGATGCGCGTGGATGAACAACATATACCACTCCTAGAAAGTACAGTTACGTAAGAACTTACCATAACAGTAGATCTTCAAGAACAGCTCTTGCAACAGGTTACACCATTAGGACTGAAGCCGGCAGGCGTCAGGACCCCACGGAAAATTTTCTAGCTAGCAGTCTTCAGCGGGGACCGCCTCCGATGTCGGTCCCGCCCCCGACGTCAGGCGTAGTACATAAGGAGGCGGTCCCGCCAGAATCCCCAGTTCTCCCACCGGAAACTTCCGGTTGCTGGATGACATCAGAAAAGGAGACAGAGGACCCGCCATCAGATGGCCGAGACTAAGAACTGACCTTTCCAATCCTAAGGATAGCGAAGGCTGGAACCTGCTTCATCCAAGGGGAATGGTGGGCGGGAAAGTACCTGCTGCAAGAGCTGTTCTCGAAGATCTACTGTTGCGGTAAGTTCTTACGTAACTGTACTATCTTCTTCGAGGTACAGCTCTTGCAGCAGGTTACACCATTAGGACTGATTCCCAACCAATGGCGCCTTGAAAAGCCATCAGGAGGAGGCAATACAGAGATTCAGACCCGTCCTGAGCCTAGGACAGGAGGCCCTGAAGAACAGCAAGGCCGAAACCCGCTCTTCGCCTAGAGGCGCTATCCAGGCTATAATGCCTGATAAAAGTGTGCACCGAACACCAGGTGGCTGCGGCACATATGGCCGACGTAGAAACGTTATTCAGTGCCGCAAAGGAGGTAGCCACTCCTCTTGTGGAATGGCCCTTGACCACTCCTGGTAAGGGTTTCTGATGCTTGTCATAGCAAAACAAAATACATTGGATGAGCCAGCGTGAAAGGGTCTGTTTTGAAACTGGGGCCCCTTTCACCTCTCGGCGAATTAAATGAACAGCTGCTCCACTTTCCGGTGCTGTTTGGTTCTGGTCAAATAATATCTGAGACACCTCTGAACATCCAGGGTGTGAAGCAGTGCTTCTCCTCGATTGGCGTACTTAGGAAAGTACACTGGCAAATCAATGTCCTGGTTAAGAGTAAGGGCTGAAACCACCTTAGGCAGGAAATGAAAATTACTTACCTACCGTAATTCTTGATCTTCTTGGACGAGTCTCCACCACTCATTCACACTATTGGGATCTGCGCCAGAGGCACTAGGACCCTTCGGGAGCAAACTTTTTGCTGCGGAGTCATGCCAGAGATGGCACAGCCCTAGCTCACAGGCAATGACTATCTCAGCGCCGACTCCCAACCGCCCCAGTACCTTTTTTACCAAGGAGGTGCAGCGTAACTAACCTAGAAGGGTAGCCTAACCTCAAAAGTGGACATAAGATAGTCCGGACAACCCGTGTAAGAAGGGTCAACAAAGAAGTCTTCAAGGCCTAAAGATTTGAGGGAGTGAAGACCAACAAGAGAGGTGAGCTCGGGGGATGGAGGGTGGGTGTGAATGAGTAGTGGAGACTCGTCCAAGATGATCAAGAATTACGGTAGGTACGTAATTTTCATATCTTCCTGGACATAAGTCTCCACCACTCATTCACACTATTGGGAGAGTACCGAGCTAATAATCCCCCGAGACGGCGGCAGGAGAAACCAAGAGCTCACGTTTCTTAAGACAGAAGTCCATTAAGGATGGCTCTGCTAAAGGAAGAATGTCGTCTGGCATGGACATCGAGTGCATAATGCTTAACGAAAGTATGCACTGAGCTCTAGGTGGCTGCATTGCAGATGTCTGCAATGGGCACGTTGCGGATTTCCGCTAGGGATGCCGCTATCGCTCTGGTAGAGTGAGCGTAAACTCTACCCTCCAACTTAACCTGCGCCATGGAATAGCAGTGACGAAGGCATGCCACTAGCCATGTTGAGCTACATCTAATAGCGACAGGTTGACCCAGCCGGGCCTCACTGAAGGAAACGAACAGTTGCTGGGCTTTACGAAAATCCTTGGTTCTATCTAAGTAGAAACGCAAGGCCCTCTTAACATCCAGAGAATGAAGAGAGCGTTCCCCTTCATTTTGGAAGTCCGCAAAATAAGAGGGAAGGACCAAAGGTTGGTTAAGATGAAATTCTGACACAACCTTAGGAAGAAATTTAGGATGAGTACGAAGGACTACTTTGTCCTTATGGAACACAGTATACGGAGGGTCTGTGACCAGGGCATGTATCTCAGAGACCCTACGGGCTGAGGTAATGGCCACTAGGAAGGCAGTCTTCCAGGTGAGGAACTTTAGTTCACAGGTAGCTAGAGGCTCAAAGGGTTTCCGGGTGAGCATGTCTAGCACAAGATTAATGTCCCAGGCTGCAACCAGACGACTTGTAGGGGGTCTGGTGTGCAGAATGCCCTTAAGAAATCTCTTAACCATAGGTAACAGCCAGAGAAAGAGAAAAAACCGGCTCATGATACGCTGAAATGGGACTAAGGTGAACCTTAACTGTAGAGTACTGGAGACCTGAATTTGAGAGGTCCAAAAGGTACTCTAAAACTTTATCCGGAGGGCAGGAAAAGGGATTCAAAGAGGACTTTGCACACCAGCGGGAAAAACGCTTCCACTTAGCCGCATAAGTTTTCCGAGTGGCTGGCTTCCGAGCAGCCAGAAGGATATCCAAAACTCTTCGAGAGACAATGAACCGATTTACTTCTACCTCTTCAGGAGCCAAGCGTGAA
Source organism: Neoceratodus forsteri (assembly GCA_016271365.2). Taxonomy (NCBI): domain Eukaryota; kingdom Metazoa; phylum Chordata; order Ceratodontiformes; family Ceratodontidae; genus Neoceratodus; species Neoceratodus forsteri. The sequence goes on from CM057450.1 coordinate 1,406,870,569, forward strand.
GGTGAAGAGATCTCAGATTGGGATGGACCACCAGTCCCTGAGTTAAAAGGTTCATCTGCAGGGGAAGTGGTCTCGGAGGAACTGCCAACATACTGTTGAGAAGTGGAAACCACAGTTGTCGAGGCCAAAATGGAGCAATGAGAATCATCTTGTCTCCCTGAGACTCGAACTTGAGGAGTACTCTCTGAATTAGAGGAAGAGGCGGAAAGGCGTAAAGAAAGCGTTTTGTCCACCGCAGCCTGAACGCATCCTGACAAAAAATGCCAGGCCCTGGATTTTTGGAGCAGAAGAGAGGCAGTTTTGCGTTGAGTGGGGACGCAAAAAGGTCCCGGTCCGGAGTTCCCCACTCTTCAAATAGTGAATGAACTATGGTTGAGTCGAGAGACCACTCGTGAGGCTCTCTCTCTGTTCTGCTGAGGTGGTCTGCCAAGTCGTTCTGTACACCTGGCAGGCAGATTGCTTGAATTAGAGCCTTGTGCTCCAAGCACCATTCCCAGACCCTCATCGCTTCTCTGCATAAGGGGTAAGAATGAGCACCGCCCTGCTTGTTGATGTAATACATCACTGCTTTGTTGTCCGTTTGGAGGAGAATATTCTTGTGACAGAGAATGTCCTTGAAAGCTTGGACCACATAAAGGACAGCTCTCATTTCTAGGACATTTATGTGAAGCTGGGGCTCTAGTTGAGTCCACACACCCTGAGTGTGGAGAGCCTGACAGTGAGCTCCCCACCCCATTAGTGAGGCGTCTGTGGTAATGGAGATCTGATGGTCCAGAGGGGCCAAGGGGTATCCTTGCTGGAGATTGTCCTCTTGAGACCACCAGGTGAGAGACCTCATTAAGGGTTCTATCACCTTGATGAGATAGGACTGCGGATGAGTGGTTGGAGACCACTGAGTACTGAGCATCCACTGGGTGGTTCTCATGTGCAGACAGGCCAGAGGTACAGTGAACACTGAGGATGCCATAAGGCCCAGCATCCGTTGCATCGAGAGCGCTGTAACTGACCTGTTCTCTCCGATGTAACGGGCCATCTGAAGGATATCGTTCCTTCTGTCCTCTGGGAGAAAAGCCTTCGCACAGGATGTGTCCAGAAGGGTCCCTATGAAAAGGAGCCTCTGGGAGGGCTGCAGCTGTGATTTCTTGAGGTTCAGCAGGACTCCCATGGATGTAAGGAGGTCAGAGGCCGTCTCTATGGCATCCAGAGTCCCTTGCCTGGAAGGACTTGCCAGAAGCCAATCGTCCAGATAAGGGAACACCTGTATTCCGAGTTTTCTGAGGTGCGCTCCGAGAACTGCACAACACTTTGTAAAAACTTGCGGCGCCGAGGATAGTTCAAAAGGCAGGACTCTGAACTGAAAATGTTGTCCCAGAGCCACAAACCTCAGGAATTTGTGATGTCTCGGGTGAATGGGAATGTGCTGGTAAGCATCCTGCATGTCTAGGGAAGCTAACCAGTCGTGCTGATGAAGCAAGGGTAACAGGGTTCCTAGAGAAATCATTTTGAATTTCTCCTTGGGAGAAATTTGTTTAGCTTCTGAGATCTAGAATGGGGCGCATTCCCCCAGACTTCTTTGGAACCAGAAAGTAATGAGAGTAGAACCCCGTGTTTCGTTGATGCAGCGGCACAAGTTCTACTGCCCTGTTGTTTAGAAGGCCCTGAATCTCAGCGGTGAGAAGGTCTGACTGAAGGGCAGACAGCCTGGGCTGCCGTTTGGGAGGACAATCCGGAGGAGTTTCCACAAAATTGAGTGAGTACCCCTCGCGGATTATCCGAAGGACCCATTTGTCTGAGGTTATGGACTTCCACTGACTGTAGAAGTGCATCAGCCGACCTCCCACCGGGGAGAAAAAGTCCACCTCGGGCAGTTGAGGTGGGACTTGGGCCAGCAATTCATAAAGTAGCGCTGGGCGCTTTGGGCCTTTGCGCTTTCTGCTGCGCCTTCTTTTGAGGTTGGGCAGGTTGGTTCTTATGGAAACTTGGTAACTGGAATACGCATACTTAGGGTAGAAGCAGCAAAGACTCTCTTACCTAAGGTGTCTATCGTACGAGATTCCTTGTTAATAGGTCGAGCTGTAGTGGTTTGAGGAAGGACGACCTTATCATTCTCTGCCAGGACTACAATAGGATCTGCAAAGGCTTGGGATGCCAAAATGGGACGATCCTTGGGGGCAGAATATTTTCTATCAATGGATTTAGCCACAGATGAAGAGAGAGCAGGATTATTCCATACCATTTGAGACAGCGTCTCGAAGGAAGGCTGAATCGGAGGAGTCAAATCCGTAGGGATCTCCGAGGTGTGAAGGTATTGGAGTCTTAGCAATTTCCCAGGATCGATGTCTGTAGTCTGGAGACAAAGTGTGGAAATCATATTCTTCAGCAGAGACTTAAATGACAGGTCCTCGACCACAGGCTCTGCAGCAGTAAAAGAACCTGCTTCGTCCACCTCATCGCCCAGCCGAAGGTCTGGGTCAGGCTCAACGTCATCTCCTGACAGTCCAGGAGGGACTGTATGGACAGGAAAGGGATGAAAGCCAGAAGAGGAAGGAGGAAAAGAGACAAAAGGAAAATCTCCGAGAGCCCCGGCGGGAGGCGCCGCAGCGCCGAGCGAGCCGGGAACCACAGGCACAAAGCGGCGCGAGAAGCCATACAGTGCCGAGGACAGGCGAGCGGCCGCAGGCGCTGCAAGTGATGCCGAGCAGCGCGCGGCGCTGAGCGCCCGGCCGAGCGCTCAAGACTGAAAACAGGTTTTGAAGGAAAAGAGCAAGAGATAAGGGCATCAGTGTGGCCCCTAGCGAAGCCATGTGTGGGAGAACACTAACCCTGAGTCGACGGCACGAGAAGAAGGTGCCCGGCGACCAGGAAGTCAACTGCCCTACCTGGTGGCCCAGAGGCCGAAGGCCTACGAAGCTGACAGCCAGTGGCAGACCAACCTCCAGGCCCATTGCTCCAAAGAGTGGCCCACTGATGAAACTGCTCATCTGAAGACCTACCTGCGGGCGGGGTAGGACTCCGATGTCGAAGACGTCGGCTACCAGAAGCCGCTGTCGGCGACTCCGAAGGAGGAGACTGGCATCTAGCCCCGATAACCGAACGTCTACGCGCAGACGTATCAGAGGGCGACCTCGAGTGATGCCTTCTCTTTTTAGACCTGCGGGCCGAAGAAGAGCTCGAGGCCGAACGATGCCGAGAATGCGACTGTTTGGCTTTATGCTTCCACGGGGACCGCCCATCCCCCCGGGCACTGGACTGACCGTTGTCAGACCCCCCTTCCGGAGAAGGCAGTGGACCGGACCCAGCCCGACTGACTGAACAGCTTTCATACGAAGTCTCCCTACCGTAACCTGACCTGCTCATGGTTGACTCCGTCAGTGTAGGCTGAGACTTCTTTATCGTTTTATTTAAAAATAAGAATAACTTAAGCGATGCTGTATCGAGATAATACTACAAAATAATAAAAACTGAAAACTATGCTGCTAGTTTGAAGTTTGACTCTTACAGACAATGACGACGTCGTCACTGAAAGCGCTTTTCGGCAGCGGAAAAAAAAAGAACTTCAAGCGGTTGGGGAGTCGGCCTTGAGATAGTCGTGCCTTGTGAGCTAGGGCTCCATCTCTGGCGTCGACTCCCCAGCAAAAAGTTTGCTCCCGATGGGTCCTAGTGCCTCCGGGGCAGATCCCAATAGTGTGAATGAGTGGTGGAGACTTATGTCCAGGAAAATCTCTTCTCGCTGATGTAACAGCAACCAAAAACAGCGTTTTCCACGACATAAAACGCAGCTCGCAATCCGCAGCAGGTTTGAAGGGGGGAAGCGTGAGTTGTTCCAGGACAAAGAGCAAATCCCATGGAGGCACTGGGTCCTTAATGGGTGGCCTAAGATGTAACACCCCTCTCAAAAATTCCTGAGAGGCATCTAATTGTGCCACTGTGCGCTGTCCCACCGGAAGGTGGTAGGCTGAAATGGCACAGAGGTGCACCTTGATAGAGGTAGGCGAGGCCCAAATGGAAAAGGGAGAGCAGGTAGTCTAACACCGCTCTCACCGGGTAACCTAAAGGGAAAGGTCGCGTGTTGCGACCATAAACAAAGCAGCCATTTCATGGCGTCGTCTTATCGTTACGCTGACTTTCTGGCTGCAGAAGAACTCTGCAACCTCTTCGAGACCCGTGGCGCGAAGATGGCTATGTCTCTAGGAGCCATGTGCAAGGTTCAATGAGCGTAAGTCCAGGTGGACCAGTGAACCTTCCTCCTGAGACAAGAGATGGGAGCTGAGCGGCAGCGGAGCGGAGGTTCCGGGATAGTTGAATCAGTAAAGGAACCAGATCTGTCTGGGCCAGAAGGGGGCCACTAGGATCGGGTTGCTTGCTCCTGCGCAGTTTGAGAAGAACTCTCTGGATTAGCAGGGAAGGAGGAAAGCGTGAGAATCTGTCCGCCCAGGGAAAGGGACAGCAGCGTCTCGTCAGAAAACACCAGGCCCTGGATCTAGCGAGCAAAAATTGGGCAGTTTTGCGTTGGATGGGGAAGCGAACAAGTCCAACTCTGGAGTTCCCCATCGAAGAAGCAGATCCTCTGCTACCTCTTGAAGAAGTTCCCACTCATGGACTCTGGCCTGGGAGCGACTCAGGCCGCCTGCAATTGTGTTGTCCACCCCGGGAACAAGTACTGTGATCAGATTTGCGCCGTGTTGGATTACCCAATCCCACACCTTCATGGCCTCCCTGCAAAGGGGGTTAGAGTGTGCGCCTCCTTGTTTGTTGAGGTAATACATCACCGCCATGTTGTCTGTCTGAAGCAGGAGAGTACTCGGCGGGATATCTGACTGAAAGGCCGGCAGGGCATAAAGGACCGCCCTCATCTCTAGGACGTTGATATGGAGGTGGGCCTCCAGAGGGGTCCACGCCCTGGGACTTCACCCGTCCAGGTGTGCTCCCACCCTAGACCTGGGCGTCTGTGGTGAGGATTACCTCCGGGACCAGCGCTATAAATGGGATGCCCGTGGAGAGTGTCCCTGGGTCTAGCCACCACTGCCAGTCTCGAATCATGGTGTTCAGTGATTCTGACCGGATGCTGCATGTGGTCTTGCCTTTGATCCCATTGCACCTTGAGCATCCCTGAGTTACCCATGTGGAGCCTTGCGAAAGGGACGGTAGGAATAGGCGGCACCTGTGTCTGAGCAAGCGAAGGACCGACCTGGCTGGGACAGTTTTGTTCGACAAAAGCTCCCTGATGAGGGATCTGATGCGCTCCGCTCTGTCGTCTGGAAGAAAAGCTTTTCCCTGAACAGTGTCCAGTACTGCGCCTATAAATTGCAGCTTCTGTGTCGGTGCCAGGAGGAGACTACGTGGTTGATTAGGATGCCCGAGAGATCGAACAGGTCCCTGTGTACTCTGGATCGCCATAACAACGCCTCTCTGGAAGCGTACATGAGAAGCCAATCATCCAGGTGCGGGAACACATAGCCCTGTCTCATAGAGCAGCTGCCACGACTGCCATGCATTTGGTAAAGACCCTGGGTGCTGATGACAGCCGAATGGAAGGGCTTTCGGAATTGAAGGTGGTGGTCGAGATACTCGGCCTTAGGAACCTCTTGTCATGGGCTGCTCAAGGATGTGCAGGTATCGTCCTGCATGTCTGGGGCGACATAAGCGTCCCTGCTTCAAGCATGGGAATGAGACCGGAAGAGTCACTGGGCGGAATCTCTTGTAGGCGACCCCACAAGTTGAGGTCGCTGAGGTCCAGAATAGAGACGGAGGTCCTCTGTTTTTTGGAACCAGGAAAGTGGGATAGTATCCTTGTCCTCTCTGGTTCTCCGGGGCCGTACTCTATCGCTCCTTTTGCAAGAGTGCAGTACTTCTTGCCAGATCAGTGACTTGTGCTGACCTGGGTACCGGAGAGCAAAGGAGGCCTCGAGGGTGGCTTTCTCTCGATTCTGTAAAGTGGCCTCTTCCGACCAACCGAAGAACCCACCTGTCTGTGGTTATAGCCTCCATCCCGGCAGGAAGTTATAATCACGACCCCGACCATGATTTCCACGTTGATCCTGAGGCGGGGGCGGAAAGGAGTCAGGCTGTGGCGGCTGAGGTCCCGCTGGCTGGCCGGCTTAGGAGTACGCTGGCTTGGCCTGCAGGTTGTTTCCATGGCTCTCTGAAGCCGGAGCCTCTTTGTTGTGGGGCGGGATTGTTGTCTCGTCCGTCCACGAAATCGGCTTTGGTTCCCTACGAAGGAATTAAGCTTAGGTCAGTGTATGGCTTGAACCGACTCTCACCTTTCCTGCCTTCTTGGAGTTTGTAATAATCGCTCTGAGGGTTTACCAAACAAAACTTCTCCTCGAATGGGGCGCCCATGATATTCTTCTGGACGTCCGGGGTAAAACCGGAGACACGGAGCCAAGAGTGTCTCCGGAGGCATACGCCTGAAGCTGCTGCTCGGGCATAGGAGTCCGCGGAGTCGTACGCGTCTCGCAGCACTTGGGTTCCCACGTCCGAACCCGTATGAAGGAGCTGTAGCATCTCCTCCTGCTCACCTTCTGGCAGTTTCTCAGCAGCATCCAGACCCTGCTCCCACAGGGCGTTTTGGAACTGCACCATGTGGGTCAAATAATTCAGGGATCTGATGGCGCAGGTAGAGGAAGCATACGTGCGCCTGCCCATGGCATCCAGCTGCTTGGACTCTGGGTCCGGTGGCAGGGTGCTCAAATATTGTGGTCTCTGGGACCGGTCATGAGAGGCTGTTATGACCACAGAGTCGGCCTGAGGATGCTGAATCAAGTACTAGTCTTCTCTGGGAGCCTTGTACAAGCGATCAGCTTTCTTCGGCATCGCTGGAGGCGATGTGGGCGCTCCACGCTGCCTTGGTGCGCCCGCGCCTAGCAAGGTGTCTACCAAGGTGGCACCACCACAGGCTTGGGGGTCCTTCTGCCCAAGATACTTCAGGTATGTGTAGCCTTTGGTCTAGCTCTTCCAAGATCCCATCCCATGTCTCTTTGACAGTTTCATAATATCCGAGAACGTAAGGGTCATCCGAGGAGACTTCTTTGGCATCTCACGTGGGTCCGGAGAAGGGATGAGAGAGGAGATGGGATCTGGATGTTGAGAACTTGATCCCGTGTCCTCCGTCAGCGCGATCGTCAGCGCCTCTCTGGCCTCTTAGCTGGGTGACCTGGAAGAGATTGGACAGAGGTCTCTGTTTGTCTGGTCTCCCCTTGAGGTGTCCTGTACTCCCGGGAGGAGGTAACTCGCCTGCCGTACCGGCGGAGAGGGGTGCAGAAACCGGAGGAGCAACCGGCGTAGGAGGAGGAGGAGAGGAAGCGTGGAGGTGAGTGGGACTGTCTTTTCTTGATGGTGTCACCACAAGAAAACAGCCTTACTCCGGTGCCGGAAAGGCCCGGGCGACGGTCCGGCACCGTGGACGGTCATCGGGTCCCGCGCCAGCTCCACAGGGGCTCGGGTTTGTGGCGAGGGTTCCCTGGGCTGCCTCGGCGGGACTGGGGTCACCTGGCCTGGTCCTCGGGCTGAGTCAACCTCCTCAGTGATGGTCTCCTGACCGACGCCGGTCGGAGGCGCCGGGCCTCTTCTCTCAATAGAGCGGGCGCCGGGTCCCCTCACCGCCGCCTCGGTGGTGCGGCCCGGGCCAAGACGGTCTTCGGCCGACGGAGTCTGGGACCTGTGGCGCAGAGGTCGATGACGGACGCATCGGTCGCTGGGTCCTGTGCCCTCTGTAGAGGTGGATCTTGGTCTGTGTGAGGCAAGGAAGCAGACCTGACGCTGGACCCAGAAAGGCAGGAACCCTCACTTTATGGTGATGGTGGCGTGTCCCGACTCTGGCCAGGCCTTGAGGACGAGGTCTAGTCTTGGCCTGGGAAGAGGATGGAGACTTTCACCAGAGCGGGGAGGCTGAAAGCTGCCTGGGAAAGAGAGCGTCGGATCAAACCAGAGCAGTGAGTCGGAGGCCCCGGACGTGACCGAAGGGCCTTCTCTATGCTTCTCAGCATGCTTGTGGGCCTTTCATGTAAGAACTCTTGGAAGCCATGGTCTTGAGTTTCTTCTAGCAGGAATGCCTCTAGGGCCTTCTGGCGATGGATCCGGGTTCTGCTATTAAAACCCTGGCAAGGTGACAGGACCGGGTAGTGGTTCGCCTAGGCACCGGACAGGCCGAAAAGTGATCCTTAAAAGGATCTGCTTCCCATAATAATTTCGAGAGTGACCGAGGTTTCCAGAGGAGGATCAGCTAATAACCTTGATTGTAGAGAACGAATTTCCGTAGGAAAACTTTACCACGCCGCTGGCCAGAGATCGAACTAAGGGTCAGACATGCAAGTCGATCAAGGAAAGAAACTGTGAATTATAGAAAGACATGTCCGGGACGCCGGAGGCAGGACCGGACGGCCGGGGCGATCCTCAGAAGATAGCTAGCCAGATTTTTCTGTGGGGTCCTGATGCCCGCCGGCTTCAGTCCTAATGGTGTAACCTGCTGCAAGAGCTGTGTCTCGAAGTAAGATCAGGGAGATAGGGTGGGTTAAGAATTTAGGAAGAGAGGGGAGAGGTTAACACATCCCAGACCCTGGTCCATCTCCAGATTGTATAGGAACTGCAAAGAGTAGCAAAGGCTTTCTGCCAGAATTCAAGGCACGGAATAGCTGGCAAACACTCCAGATAAGCAGAGTCGGCAATTCTGGAAGAAGAACAGGGTACAGAGAGTCAACACCCTCTCAAGGAAAGATTATTGGTGAAAAAAAGGGAAATTCCGCCCCCCCCCCCATGGAGAAATAGGTTTGACGGAAACAGGGAGGAGGAGAGAAGGAGGGCAACTGTCAACTCCCACCCCACAGGGGTGGAGCCAAGGCACTGGAGAAGGAGTGCCCCTCGAGCTGTCCATTCTCCCTGGAACATTATCCCCCTGTGTACCCCTGTTTTATCCCACTCCTAACGAGGGGAAGGGAGGGAAGGGCACAGAGAGGGAGGGGGACCCAGAGACTGAGGCCCCAGGGGGATGGAGGGTGGGAATGTGATGAATGGTGAAGGTACACAGAAAGATCATAATTACGGTAGGTACACAATTTTCATATCTTATCTGTGTCAATCTTCACCATTCATCACTGTTGGGTGAGTACCGAGCCCCCCCGAAGGGGGTTTTCTTTTACACCCTAAGGGATAAAATACCTTAGCCCTCAGTGGGTGACACACTAAGGGGGGGTGGGATCCTTCAGGGCCTGGAGAGGCCCGAGAGTGGGGAGAGTGAGATGGAGTCCTCCTGGAGGGGGAAGGAAGTTGCCCCGACAAGCGCCGTCCCGCTCTGCAGGAGAAGAGACAGGTTCCCTGGTGAGTGGAGTTAATCACCCTACGCCGGGCCAAGGGTGACAACCGGGAAAGACGCAGCCATGCCGTCCGCCTAGTGCAGATCGCTGTCCCTATGACCCTGGTAGCTACCTCGTTGGCATCATAGGATGCACTCGCTTGGTGCCTTGCTAGCTCCAGGCCACGCGCAGAGAGTGCAATGGCTTGTCTAGTTTGCTCCGTGTCAGGCAACGAGGCTAGGAGCTGACCCAGCCTGGACCACAAGAACCTGTCATAGGCTGCATAGTGGGCCTGATGTACAGAAATAGAAAGAAGTAAGAAGTAACCGTGCTATAGATAGTCCTCCTACCCCAAGAGTCAAAATCAAGGAGTCTTGATCTGAGGGCCGGTCCTGATGAAGGCGCCATAGCCATCAGAAGTATCCAATCAAGGCCACCCAGACTGTGGATGAGGCATGGAACCTGGAGACTCCGGGGTGTGCCATACCTCTGTTTGAGGATCCTTGGGGCAGGAACTCCGAGAAGGGCCTCTGCCAGGAGCGTAACGACAGCTCCCGAAAGGGAGCCGGCCAGGGAGGCACCACAAGGGTGGCCTCGCCAAAATCGCCTAAAAAGGCATGTGCCGAGTGCTCAGGATTGCTGGTACTGGAAGGAGTAAGGTGCAAGTCCTCCAACATCCTCACGAGGAATGGCTGATACTCAGCAAGATCAGCAGCTGGAGAGATGTGGACAGAGGGTTCCTCTCCCCCTGAAGAGGGGGATGAGGAGCTGGAGGGCACTGGCTGTTCAGTGGGTGGCTGCATGGGGAGGCTGAAAAACCTGGCTGTCCATTGCCCTAACGTAAGCAGGAAGCGAGCAGCCACCACTCTGAACTGCTCCCAGGTGAGAGGCCCGCTAGGACCCAGGATGCCTGGGGCGCGAGGAGAGTGTGTGGCAGAGGATGGGGACAGAGCCGAGAAGAGATGTCAGCTGACCTCCACCTGGGCTAAGGAGTCGGACCTGAGGCACCCACGGAAGAAGGTGCCCCGAAGACCCCACAGCCGACAGCTGAACAACCATATCGGGTATCTGCCTTGGCTGCGCCTGGAAGAATCCCCCAGTGAGGCGCATCGCCGTGATAGGTCAGAAGGACGGTCCCTACCTCAAAAGAACGGGACTCTCTCAAAGAGACCGGAGGAGGAAGAGCGGAGATCCGACTACGGGTTCTCCCAGAGCCCGGGTGGACCCCAGAAAAAGGCCAACATGCCGACCCCACACTCCTCGACCCCTCGGAGTCCGAAAGAGCCCTCCTCCTCGAGAGGGCCAGCCTAAGTAGCTGGCATCTCTGGGCAGCTCCCGAAGGGGATACCCAGGGCACAGTACCCTCCCCTTCCGTACGTGCTCTGATCGGCCCCAAAGTTGGGCGATCTGGGCACATCACTGGTGGGGGTACCACTACTGAGGAGTCAGTGAAACCGCCAAGACCAGGCTGCAGAGCTATGGTGGCCTGCACCACTGCCTGCTGGTCAGCACCCCTGACCCTAGTCTCGGTAGCCACCGACCCCACCTCAGAAGGGGGCCAACTCCGGTTTGTCGAGGAGACTACTGGGCTAGCCACCTCAACAGCCAACCCCAAAGGGTCAGACTGCGCGTCTGACTTAGAGCTCGACTCCGCCTCCGAGGAGGTAGAGTCCGAGGCCCTGTGCCAAACTGCCGGAGGATGGGCACTGCCATCCTTGCCAACAGGCTCAGAAACCAAAGCTGTGTCCGAGCTGGTGTCAGCGCCCCCCGCAGCTCCGTGAGTGGAATCTGCAGAAGGCACGGCACCAGCCCGAACAAGAGGTCCAGAGTCGGGACCAGTCATGGCTCCATCCGGTCCCACGGCACTGCCGAGGGCAGAGACGCCGCCGCCGTTGGCCCCGACAGCACCATCGGCTCTGATGATGGCGCCACCCGGCTCCTCGGCATGGCAGGGGTGGCTCAGAGTATGGTGCCGACGGTGGACATGGTGCTGTGAACGGCGCCGAGGGCACAGGCAACGCCGAGGAAGGTGCCGACAGAAGGAATATGAAGGCCCCACGGCACCGAGTCTCGAGGACGCCGCGCCATGCACAACCTTGGCGTTGAGGCAAAACATTGAAAAAGACGGCACGCCATCTCCCATGGCGCCGCTAGCAGTGTCAGCGCTGCGAATGGCTCCGACAGAGGCCACGGTCACTGCAAATGGCGCCATAGGCTCCAATAGCGCCTAACTGACTCGCGCCGAGGATGGCGCCGACCGGGCCTTGCGACCGAGGGTCCGCCAACACCGGGAGCCTTCACACCCAAAGGGGCGATTAACATGGTGCCACCGCCCGCCCCCCCGGAAGGAGCGGGATGGGCCTCCTGCGCCACGGAAGAAGCCTTGGCAACGGCTAGGCTACTAGTAGCCGAGGCTCCCTCCTCCTCTGTCCATATAGAACCGGGAGGGGACCCAGAGGAAAGGCCGAGAGAGCGTGGCTTGGCCCGATGAGGGCACCGACCCCCTCGAAATGGGTAGAGTCGCCCACTTTCCACGCAAGACGCTGCTCGGACATGACCTGGCAGTCCATGGAGAAACAGGCATCGCACGAATCCATGTCGTGAAGCTGGCCAAGACACGAAGACACCAGTCGTGCAGGTCAGTGACTGAATCACTGCCGCATGAGGCACCGCGCATGGGGCCGACCGATCTTAAGAAGATTTCTTGCCCTCCCGACCAAGACATGACCTACGGGGAAAAAAACACCAAAAACAGACTCGACGTCGCAAAAAAATATAATAATGGAAAGATCTTATTGGGCGACGTCGAGTATGGCAACACAGAATCAGCAGGAGGAACCAACGGACTTCGGCACCGAGAAAACAGTAACAGAAAAAACTGTGAAGCAGGCCTCAATCTTCTTTCAGTCGTCCCACGAGGTGACCTCTACGGCGGGAGATGAAGAACTGGCAGGCAGGTGGAGTCGACACAGCCTAACGGCCAACCCACAAGCGCCATGCAGTGCGTCGGCCTCGGGGGTGGCGCCGATGGTGTGCCGGCTTCACCATGTAAAAAAAAAAGCTCCCTTGATGTCCTGACCTCTGGCAGATACCATAGCAGTGATGAATGGTGAAGACTGACACAGATAAGATCACCTGAGCACGCAGTCGATGGCATCGAAGAAGGTGCCGCACGACTAGGGAGGTCCAACTGCCGTACCCGATCCCTCAAAAGGCCCGAGGGCCTCGGAGTGACCGGGCCAGGCAGCTGGACCAACCTCCGAGCCCACTGCTCCATAAGAGCGGCCCACTGATGAAACTGCTCATCGGAAGCCCTTTTAAAAGGCAGGGGAAGGGCTTCAATGTCGAAGAGGTCGGTCACCGGAGACAGAAACCGGCGACTCTGGAGGAGGAGACAGACACCTGACCCCAATAACCGACCGTCGACGTGCAGACATACCAGAAGGCACCCTCGAGTAATGCCTTCTCTTTTTTGACCCATGGGCCAAAGAAGAGCTCGAGGCCGAATGGTGCTGAGAGTGCGACAGTTTTCTTTTATGCTTTCGGGGGAACCGCCTGCCCTCGAGCACTGGACCGCCGGTTGTCAGATTCCCCCACCCCAGAGAGGGCGGCGGACCAGACCCGCCCGGCTGACTGAACAGCTTTCATAATAAGTCTCCCTACTGTTACCTGACCTGCTCATGATAGACTCCGTCAATGTAGGCTGAAGACTTCTTTTCTTTAATAAGTATAGTAAAAATTAAGCGATACTTATTTTGAGATATATTACAAAACAATAACCTGAAAACCACGCTGCTAGTTTGAAGTTTGACTCCCAGTGGGCGAGCGACGTCATCACTGAAGTGCACTCGATGGTGGAGGAAAAAAAGGAAATGAAAATTACGTACCTACCGTAATTCTTGATCTTCTCTTGTATCTTCACCATTCATTACTGCTCGGGTTAGTGCCAGAGCACGCACCCTTCTGAGAAGTTTTTTTTTTTTTGGAGTCGGTTGCACGCGGGCGTCACCGAAACAAGGACAAGGCCATGCGCCAGGGCGGCCGTTAGGTGCTGTAGACTCCTCCTCTATCTCAGTTCTGGAGCCGGAGAGTACAAAATAAAGGGTAAGAAAAAGGAAAGTGAGGCAAGAGAGCCGAGGGACAGAAAAAGGAAAGGATATAAACTGAAAATGGAAAAGCGGTAGAGAATAGACAGAGAAGAAGGATTCCTACCCTAAGGGACCGAAGGGCCTCCTTTCCAGGGCGGCTCTAGGGGAGGAACAGAGAGAAGGAAGAGAAAGTAGAAGAAGAAGAAGAAAAAGAGGCATGCTGAGAGGGAGAACAGTGCCCATCGAGCATTGGTTGAGAGGCTTATAGGCTCGAAACTAACAAGGGAGCAAGAATCCCAGTTGCTAGGACTGAGGGGAGGTTCAACCGAACCACCTGAACAGATCCGAAAGGGGGCAGACTCTCTGAACTCTCAACATGCCAAGTCCCTTCATCCTAGCTGAGGGCTCGTAGACTGCCCGGCCAGAACCTGTTCCGGGTAGAGCGCCCACCCAGGAAGGGGACTAAGTCCCTTAGCACCTTGTTAAGTGCTAACACAGTAGTGTATGGGAAAGACTATGCCTTCTCGAAGGCAGTTTTGTATGAAAGATAGAGTGGAACTCGATCAGACTCCCTAAGGCACGGTAAGCAGACTCTCAGAGCTGACAAGTTTAATCAGCAGCTAGAGAGCTCAAAATAATACCTGCCAGGAGGATTCTAGACTTCGCCGAGGCCAAGTCAGAGCATAGCCTACTAGGCTGTGAAACTGCATAACCTGAAGAAGGTATTTTAGGAGTCGCACCCTAAGGGCGGTCAGAAAGAGTTCCCTCAGAATTTAGATAAAAGTACACCCGTGTTCGTTCCTCTTTACCTTGAGGAAAAAAGGGGACCATTCATTAAGAATGGAAAAGACAAAAATTATTTTTTTTTTTTTTTGCATAAAGGCCAAGGGAAGGAAGAGGAACGAGACGGAGGGGAGAGGCCACTGAGGGAAGGTGGAGATCAGTAATGAATGGTGAAGATACAAGAGAAGATCAAGAATTACGGTAGGTACGTACTTTCATATCTTCCTTGTCAGTCTTCACCATTCATTACTGCTTGGGTGAGTATAAAGCCTCCTTTAGAAAAAAAAGGGGGTAGAACCCTGAGGGAACAAGACCCCCAGCCTCCTGCTGGTGAGAAACAGAAGGGGAAGACCCTGGGCTAATCAAAAGAGAAGCCTATGGGGGAGGAGAGCTAGGAGGTGCCCCCCGAGGACGGGGAGACGGAGGAAGCCCCTGCAGTAATCTCCTAGCCCTGGAGGAAAAGAGACGGGTCCCCTGGAAAGTGGAGCGAATCACCCTACGCCGGGCCAGGGGTGACGACCTTGATAGACGAAGCCATGCCGTCCGCCTAATGCAGATTGCTGTCCCCGCAAGCCTGGAAGCCACCTGATTGGCATCATAAGATGCCCTTGCTTGGTGTCTTGCCAGCTCCAGGCCTATAGCAGAGAGGGCAATAGCCTGTCTGGTTTGCTCCGTATCAGGCATTGATGCTAAGAGCTGAGAGAGCATCGACCACAGATGCCTACTGTAGGCAGCGTGATGAGCCTGATGTGACGCAATGCAAGCCATTGCATGAGAGGAAGAGAACACTCTTCGCCCCCACCGGTCGAATTGTAGGGAATCCGAATCGGTGGACAGTCGTGAGCCAGGCGGCGGGCGCCTGAGGGAGTCTCTAGGTATACCAAACCCGAGGGCGGGTTGGGGAGAGTACCCAGGGATTCCGAAGGGGCACAATACCTTCGTCGACAGTCTGCCGGGACTGGAGAAGGGGCCGCTGGCGACTGCCATGAACGGACATACACCTCCTGGAAGGGGACAGGCCAGGAAGGTACCACCAGGTGCTGGGCACTGAATTCTCCAAGGAATTCACACGTCTCCCATTCGGTATTGTCTCGCCTAATGTAGGAGATTCGAAGATCCCTCACCATCCTCAAAACGAATCGCTGATATTCAGTGAAATCAGCATCGGAGGAGATATGAGCAGAGGGTTCCTCTCCCTCAGAGGAGGAGATGAGGATGATGGAGAGCTCGAGTGTCCAGAAGATTCTTCTGCGGCGGTGGGGATAGGCGAAGACCCGCTCATTCATATACCTGACATATGAGGGGAAGGCCGCCGCAGAACCTCTGAACTGCTCCCAGGATAACGGGCCCGTAGGACCGACATGGCCTGGAAGAGCGGTGGGTGGGTGGCTGCAGAGGCACTGGAGATGGGCACCTACAAAGAGGCAACTGTCCTCTGCTAGGGCTCTGAAATCCGGAGAACGGAGCCCGAGCTGGCAGGATTCGGGACAACAGACCAGGTCGCAAAACGGAACCCTGGGGATGCGAAACCTGGAAGAGCCCAGAAGGGGATCCTCCCCTGTGACGAACCTGGGACTGCATGGATCCAGAAGGGCAGTCCGCAGCAACGCCACCAGAGGGGACCCCGGGGTCCAAGAGGGAAAGGCGGGGCCCAGCGCTACGGCTCCTAGCCACCCCCCGAGGGGTGGCCGGCAGAGACCGCAACGACTGCACCCTGCCCCCACCCCTTGGACCGATGCCCTCCTCCCACCCCAGCTGCCTCCCACCCCAAGTGGCTGTAACAGCACCCAGGAGGGTAGCTGCCACGAGCTCCCCAGGAGAGAGCCCTCCTCTGCCCCTACTCCATCGCCCCGGGACCCAGGACCACCCCTAGCCCGAGGGCCTCAGAGGAGGACAGCAGCGGGACAGCGGAGAGGCCCCAGCCGCTTAGCACCACGGGTGCATGGGACCCTCAACTCCAAGGAGTCAGGTTGCCAGGATGGGTCCACGCCTGAGTCATCGACCTCCGAAGAGGAAGAGACCAGCTGAACCATACGTTAGCAACCGGGGTCCCTCGGAGAAACAGCGCCGGTGCCAGAGGCGTGCGGCGCCTCGACGACTCCTCAGCCCCCCCAAGACCTGTTAGGCTCTGGCCCCTGGCTCCACCACTCGCATCGGCTAAGCCCACGGGCCGCCCCCGTGCCGGAACCCAACTCCGGGCGCCGCCGAGAGAGCGAACTGGGCCGGCGCTGAAGGTTAGAGCGGCGCCGACGACGGCGCTGTCTCGATCACCGGCATGGCAAGCGGCGCCAGAGGGCGGCGTCGAGGGTCCACCGGTGCCGGGCCCAGCAGGCGCGGGCCTAGACACTGGGGGAGCCTGCACCTCCGAGGAAGTGACTGCCGAGGCAGTGTCCCCGCCGCGGCCCCGGGAGGGACCATGACGTTCCTCCGACACCGCGAAAGAAGCTTCCTCTTCGGCAAGAGAAGAGGAGGAAGCCTCCTCCTCCATGGACCATATAGGCCCAAGAGTGGACCCGGAGGAAGGGCCTAAAGACCTTACCTGGGAATCCCTGGAGCAATGCCGCCCCTCAAGGTCGGCGGGCCTTGCCGATCTTGAACACACGGACTTCGAGAGGACACGATGGTCCATGGAGAAACAGGCGCCGCGTGATCCATATCGTGGGTTGGGTCCCAGGCAACGGAGACAGACATCATGCCGGTCCGAGACGGAGAAATGCCGGCCACAGGAGCACCGACGATAGGCACGTCTACCGATTACGCTTTGCCCCCGAACCTGACATGATGCGAACTAAACAAGGCAAAAAACAGCAATAAAGCACTCGGCACCGTTGACAGAAAATAAAAGACCGGTCTTACCGGAAAACGGCGTCGAGTGAGTCACTGTAGAAGAAACGAGGGGTCTTGAGGTAGAAACCGCTAACTACCGCAGCAGGTGCAGCCTCGACGGTGGAGAAACAGAACTGAGATAGAGGAGGAGTCTACGGCACCCAACGGCCGCCTCGCCTCATGGCGAGCAGTGCAGCTGCCGAGGGCGGCACCTGAGCCGACAAAACTCAGAAGGGTGCGCGCCCCGCACTCAACCCAAGCAGTAATGAATGGTGAAGACTGACAAGGGAAGATCTGAGGCGGTTGGAGGGTCGACGCCGAGACAGTCATTGCCGCACGAGCCGAGGCTTGTGGCGCCGCTCCTCGCGGCTCCGGCCCTCTTGCAAAAAGTTTCCTGCCGCTGGGTCCTAGCACCTCCAGCGTAGTTCCCCATCAGTGTGAATGAGTGGTGGAGACTTTATGTCCACGAAGATGGACTGCTCGGCCCCACCTTCCCCGTCTGCTCATTTTCCCTACCTCAGATCACAGCACCATGGGGTTCATGTTTAGGGCCCCCCCAGATGGTCCTGCCCTGTGGAGATGGTCCAGTATCGCCCGTTAAGAGGAGTTTCCTCTATAGTACTGTCGGCAGTGCTGGACCTGTGGAGTCCTGGGGCAGCTTGTGCGATTCGGCCAGAGGAAACAGTGGCGGCCTATAATGGGGCTGTGACTGCGGCCTTTGACTCAGTCGCACCCATTCGTGTCCGTCCATTGTCTGGTGACTGGAGACCTCTTTGGTATGATGAGGATCTCCAGAGTTTAAAGACTAAGGGGTGGAGGATAGAGAGGTGCTGGAGAAGATCTGGCCAGATGGAGGACAAACTGGCCCTGAGGTCGCATTATTCTGATTATCAGGGGGCAATCTCCCAAAAGAAGGCAGAGTTTCTGTCTATGGAGATTGCTGTGGTGAGGAGCAGACCAGCTCAGCTCTTCCATATGGTAGACAAACTTTTACATCCTGTCTGTCAACGTGCTGGAGGAGCAGGTTCTAGCACTAAGTGCTAGGAGTTGGCTCGGTTCTTCGTCGACAAGGTGTCCTCTATCAGGGCTGAGGTCTCCTCGAGTGTCTCTCAAAAGGGATGCGGTGTCTGGCCTGAGCTGTGCTGAAATACTCCTCCTGTCTGAAATGAGTTTGAGCTGGTTGGGGCGGAGAAGGTGATGGGGATAATCTCAAAGCTCCGGCCTACACATTGTGATCTGGATCCAGGTCCAACCTGCCTTTTGGTTGGATGTTCAGACCTGATAGGAGCTGTGGTTGCTGAGGTTGTCTGGAGTTCATTGAGGAGTAGGGTCTTCCCACTGTCCTTGAAAGAGGCTCTGATTAGATCCCTTTTAAGGAAGTCCTCTTTGGACCCGGACTGCCTCACTAACTAAGGCCAGTCTCAAATATCCCGTTTTCAGGGAAGGTTATAGAGAAAGTAGTGGCTGTTCAGCTCGAGAGACATCTCACATCTTCTTCTACCTATGAACTTTTCCAGTCTGGGTTCCAGGTGGGGCACAGTATGGAGACTGCCATGGTAAGGGTGCTTAATGATCTTTTGATGGTGAGGCACAGGACAGCCTGTACCATCTTGGTTCTCCTGGAACTCTCTGAGGTGTTTGACAGTGGACCATGAGGTGCTGCTTGACGCCCTGCGGTTCTGGTGTGGTCTGTCCGGTAATGTCATCAACTGGTTCAGGTCATAACTGACAGACAACAGTGCAGAGGGTAAAAATGGGACTTGTCTCATCTAGCCCAAAGCCTCTAAGCTGTAAGGTGCTGCAGAGGTCAGTCTTGTCACCCTTATTGTTCACGGTGCACATGCTGCCGCTGGGGACATTATCAGGTGGTATGGGTTGGGTTTTCACTGCTATGCAGATGACACCCAACTATACCTGTCCTGTGCACCCGATGTCCACGTGTCACTCCATATTTAACAGCTGCCTTGAGGAAATCCAGTCGTGGATGACTCAAAACTGGCAAGACTGAGGTACTGGTGGTGGAGCTGGGTCATTGTGGAGGAGGGGAGATGGGGGGTGTTCCCCTTGTCCCTTCTAGACAGGTGAAGGATCTGGGTGTGATCCTAGATGACAGCCTGACACCTGATGCTCAGGTATCAGCCGTGGTCAAAAGTGGTTTCTATCATCTTAGGAACATCGCCCGAATCAGAGCCCTGATCCCTCCCGAGGACCTGCCCACACTGGTACATGCTTTTGTAACTTCCAGGCTGGATTACTGCAGTGCCCTGTACCTTGGGTTATCTGGAGGCAACCTCTGCAGGCTGCAGCTAGTGCAGAACATGGCGACTAGACTTCTGACTGGTGCAAGGAGATGTGAGCATATTACCCCAGTCCTCTGCGGACTGCACTGGCTGCCAGTCAGGTGCAGGACTGTCTTCAAGATAGGGCTCCTTACCTATAAGCCTGCACAATGGGGGTCCTGCCTATCTGCAAGATCTCCTGGTCTTTTACCATCCGGCCTGGATGCTCCGTTCTACCGAGGGAGGCCTCCTTGGGGTTCCCAGGGTTAGACTGTGGCATTCGGGAGACAGAGAGTTTGTGGTGGCCGTGACAACCCTGTGTAACTCCTTACCTGATTATTTGAGGGGGGCCTGCCTCGGTGGAAGCCTTTAAAAGGGGATTAAAAACATACCAGTTCCAATTAGCTTTAATTGATTGATGTTGTTTTAAACAGATAGATAGGAATCTGTATTTATAATGATTTTATTACATGCGTGTTTTTTGTTATTCTTAAATAATTGTGTTTTGTATTATAGTTTTTATTGTACAGCGCCCAGAGTCCCAGGAATTGGGCATTTCATAAATAAAATCTCTCTCTCTCTCTCTCTAGCTACCTACCTATGTTATCACTGCAGACCCTACTTGATCCACAGCTCTTTCTCCCTCCTGCCGGTTTCTTTCCACTATGACTATCTTGTGCCTATCCCAAGCATTCTTGAACCCCACTACTGGTTTTGCTTCCACCACCTCTGCTTAAGGCTGAAAAATATTTCCCTCCAGGTCTCTTATCACGTCCCCTCCCACTTCAGGGTGTACTTAATGAGGTCTTTTAGTCACTCCTTGAAGGGTTTTTGATGTAGACTCTGCACCATTTTAGTTGCCCTCTTCTGGACCACCTCCACGCTATGTCCTTCCAGAGCTGTGATTTCCACCACTGGACACAGTACTCTAGGTGGGATCTAATCAACAACCTGTACAGAGGCAACACCAAATCCCTCTTTCTGCTAGTGATACCCTTCCCTATGCATCCCAACATCCCACTAGCCCGCCATGCCGCACTGCCTGGCCACCTCTAGGTCATCCGATATGACTACCTCCAAGTCTGTTTCCTGCTTCATAGTCATCATCACCACACGTTTCTGTGCCCTAAGTGCATTATTTTACACTTTTTCACAATGAAACCCAGCTGCTATACCCTTGACCACATCTCCAATTTTCTCAGGTCTCTGCTCATCCTTTCCACCACCCCCACCGGAGTGTCCACCCTACTGCAGATTCTGGTGTCATCCGTGAAGTGGCAGACCTTCCCTTTCAGCCCCTCTGCAATATCACAGACATTAAAGAGGACCGGTCTCAGCACTGATCCCAGAGGCACCCCACTGGTAACTATCACTTCCTTGGCGTGAACTCTATTTACCACCACCCTCTGCTACCTACTCCCTAACCAATTTCTTACCCAGTTTCCCACCTTTGGATCCGCTCCTAAGCCATCCAGCTTGCTTACTAGTGTCTCCTATGTGGATGGTTACTGAAATCTAGGTAGGCCACATCCAGCATTTCATTTCACCCTTGATCTTATTCCTTTGTCACCCGGTCACTGAAATCTATCTCTACCCCCCCCCCCCGAAAATCCATGCTGCCTCTGGTTTTGTAACCAACTGGATTCAATAAATTCAACAATCCTTTCCTTCAGCAGTTATTCCATTAACTTTCCAACCACCGATGTCAGGCTGACTCACTTATAATTACCAGCCTCCTCCCTACTTCCACTTCTGTTAAGTGGGGCTACATCTCCCCTCCTCCAGTCCTCTAGAACCACTCCCGTTTCCAGTCAGCTGTTAAATAGGACTGTCAGGGGTGCAGCCAGTACCTTCCTGAGCTCCCACACTACCCTTGTATGGACCCCATCTGCCCCCATTACTCTGTTCACCTTCAGATTAGTGAGCCCTTGAGGACTCTCTCCTTCGAAAAAGGACTAGTGTCTACCTCCCCCAAAGGGTCCATTACTTTTTTTTTTTTAGTTCATCCCCTACTTCTTCCTCTGTGAGCACTGAAAAGAAGTATCTGTTCAGGATGTGTGACTTTTCCTCGTCATCCTCCGCACAGTCCCACGCCCCCCCCCTTTTTTTTTTTTTTAAACCTTACAATCCCATCCCTGGTCTTCCTCATTTCACTAACATACATAAAGTGTCTTGTCCCCTTTCTTTACCTCCTGGGCTATTCACTCTTCAGCTTGTGCTTTTGCGCTCCTTCCCTCCGTTTCACTTGATACTCCTCTATATCCTCCTCCCTCTGCATCTCCGTAGACCTTCTGAATGCTACCCTTTTATCCTTTACCTTTCCAGCCACCTCTTTCAAGAGCCGCAGCTGACTCTCTTTCCCCTTGCTTCTGCTCACTCATTTGACACAAGGGTGTGTTGCCTTTGCTATGCTCCCTTTAAGCTTCTCCCACTGTCCCTCATCCCATCAAGGAAATCCCCCCCCCAATGGGGTCATCCCTGAGGCATTCACCCATCCTTATAAAGTCTGCCCTCCTGAAGTCCAGGATATTTGCACTTGTTTGGTTTGATTATGCAACTGTCCTTATACTGAACCACAATACAGTCCCATTAATGAGTCTACTGCCCTGTTGTGCCAGAATAATGGGTTAGAAGCACTGCATTTGGACTGGCTGAGAGGGATGTTTCAGAATAATACTACATAACCCCTCATCCCAAGGAGCATTAATGCACTTATAAAATAGGTAAAAAACACAGAACAAAAAGACATTTGAACTGACCTGTGCAGTTATGCTATGGTAACTACACAGTTGTTTGACCAGATTCCACCAATCACAGTACGTATTCTCTCTTTTCCATTTCAAAACCCACCACAAAATGGACACATAGAAGCATCACTTAAACATAATCCAGTTACCTTGAAGAGGCAGAATCTGCGAGGATTGAATTTGTCCTTTCCTTTCCGGTCTTCTAAGGAAAGGAATTTGATTAACTGCTCCAGGAATTTGGGGTCAGAAAAAAAATCATAAATGATTCTTTCTGCCTGCAAGATGGGGAAAATGTCATTTATTTTCATTTCTTTTATAAGGAAGATGTTCAGAATTATACAAGGATACTTCTTGCGACTAGATACATGCACGTGTATAAACAAGAAGGGTAAAGAGTTCAGACCGATTCAGTGTACTACCTCTTAGACCACAGAGATGAGTCTGATTACAAAAGCATGCCTACACAGACAGGATTTCAAATATACTTCATGGAAAGGCAAATAATGTAATAAATTCTTAAGAAAAGCATACAGTAGTTTTACAACATCTTTCAGAAGGATTTTGAAAAATGGAAATTACGTACCTACTGTAATTCTTGATCTTCTTGGACGAAGTTTCCACCACTCATTCACACTAATGGGAGTACACTGGAGGTGCTAGGCCCCAGTGGGAGCAAACTTTTTCTGGAGAGCTGGCACCTGAGATGGAGCCAGAATTAAGCGGCACCGCGAGCCAGGTGCGTGCGGTAATGACTATCTCGGTGTCGATCCTCCAACTGCCTCAGTATCTTTTTTTCTGAGGAGGCGCAGTGTAACTAACCTAGAAAGGCCAGCCTGGTGGCACTGAGGGTGGAGGCGCTGGACGCCGCACCTCGCTCCACACCGGTGACCCGGGTTCGGGAATGAACTCAGCTCGCTGGGTTCAGCAGGGGCGGGGAGGAATATAGGACTGCTCTCCCTCTCAGGGGAAGGGGTTTCCAGGTGTTGGCGTGAGTTGGGGCACAGCGCCAGGAGGGAGCAGACACGTGCGCGCCCCCCCCCCAGCGTCACTGCACACCCCTCTCATACACAAGAAAATCAGGAAAAATATGGCGCATGGTCGCAGTGGCTTGATGGCCATCAAGGGACGCATGGCCTTGGGGACACCACTGTGGCTACCGTATCCTGGTTCCGTGTGGAGTAAGGGGGACTCTCCGCCACCCTGCTGTGGGGGGCAAGCCGCAGGGATAATTAGCAGTGGGGGGTTCTCGAGGGCCGTGGCAGACCGGATGGAGGGCTGGATGGGACGGATGCCAGGACGTGAAAGCAGACTAAGGTGCCACCAGGTAAAAAAGGATTAACTAAACAAAAAAACTAAAAAAAGAAAACTAACCAAGAAAGGACTAACCTAAAAATCGGACATAAGATAGTCCTAATGACCCCTGTAAGAAGGGTCGACAATAAAGTCTTCACATCTCAGCCACTGAGGGAGTGAAGACCATAAACAGAGAAGTGAGCTCAGGTATGGTGGGTGGGCGTGTGAATGAGTAGTGGAGACTTCGTCCAAGATGAAGAATTACGGAAAGTACGTAATTTCCATATCTTCCTGGACATAAATTCTCCACCACTCGTTCACACTAATGGGAGAGTAACAAGCTAAATAAATCGACCGAGACAGGCGGCAGGAGATAACGAGCTCACGTGCTTAGGATAGAAGTCCATGAAGAATGGTCCTGCCAAACGACAGATCCCATCTGGCATGGACATCCAAGGCGTAGTGCTTAACGAATGTATGCATGGAGCTCCACATAGCCGCACTGCAAATATCTGCAATGGGCATGTTACGGATTTCCACCAGAGATGCCGCGACTGCTCTGGTAGAGTGAACGTTACACTCTGCCTTCCAGCTTGACCTCCTGTGCTACAGAACAGCAGTGGCGAAGGCATGCCACCAGCCACACTGAAATGCACCTGATCACAACAGGTTGACCCAGCCGGGTCTCACTGAATAAAATAAACAGTTGTTGAGCCTTGCGAAATTCTTTTGTTCTATTTAGATAGAATCGCAGTGCTTTCTTAACATTCAGCGAATGAAGGGTACGCGCCCCTTCATTCTGGAAGTTCGCAAGGCATAGAGGAAGGACTAAAGGTTGGTTTAGATGGAATTCTGAGACAACCTTAGGGAGAAACTTGGGACGAGTCCTAAGAACCACTTTATCCTTGTGAAATACAGTGTATGGGGGTTCTGTGACCAGTGCATGTACTTCAGAAACTCTACGGGCCGAAGTAATGGCCACCAGGAAAGCCGTTTTCCAAGTGAAGAACTTCAACTCGCAAGTAGCTACGGGCTCGAAAGGTTTACGAGTGAGCATGTCTAGCACAATGTTAATGTCCCAGGCTGCAACTGGATGTCTAATAAGAGGTCTAGTATGCAGAATACCCCTAAGAAGCCTCTTAACTACGGGCAACTGAGCCAGCGGCATGGAAAGTACCAGCTCATGATATGTTGAAATGGCACAAAGATGAACTTTGACTGTGGAGTACTGCAGACCTGTGTTTGAGAGGTCTAAGAGATACTCCAAGACTTCATTTGGTGGACAGGAAAAAGGGTTCCAAGAGGATTTTGCACACCAGAGAGAGAAACTGATGGGGTTGGGAGTAGGCCCTTTGATGGTCAGATGGATTGAAAACTGGCTAGCTGGACGCACTCAGAGAGTAGTGGTCGGTGGGGAACTCTCGAACCCTAGAGAGGTCGGTAGTGGGGGTACCGCAGGGCTCGGTCCTGGGTCCGATCCTGTTTAATGCATACATATCGGACATCAGGGAGGGTACAGGGTGTGAATGAGTCTCTTCGCTGATGACTCCAAAATGGGAGCAGTATTTGAGGGGGAAGAAGGGAGGTAGGCCCTGCAGGGACCTGGACGCTGTGGAAAGCTGGGCTCACACATGGAAATTAAATTTCAATATCACCAAGTGCAAGGTGTAAAATCTTGGGTGGGAAAACCCTAAACACAGGTACACCCTGGGAGGGGAGGTGCTGGAGGCCTCAATAGGGGGAAAAGACCTAGGGGTCATGGTGGATGCATGTATGAATAACACTGAGCAGTGCAGGAGAGCAGCTAGCAAGGCAAACAGGATGTTGGGATGCATCATAAGGGGGAACACCTCTAGGAGCAGGGAAGTGATTCTCCCGCTGTACAATGGACTGGTTAGCCCACACCTTGAGTACTGTGTACAGTACTGGAGACCACACTTGAAGAGGGACATACAGCTCCTGGAGAGGGTACAGAGGAGGGCAACTAAGATGATACGAGGATTAAGGGATTTGACGTATGAGGACAGACTTGAGGTGCTCTGCCTGTTTTCATTGGAGGAGAGGAGAGACGGTGGGACGTGATTGAGGTCTTCAAGTACCTCAAGGGAATAAATAGGGTAAACATGGAGGGGATCTTTAGACTAAAGCAGGGAGGTATCATCAGAGGGCATGGTTTGAAGTTGGAAGGAGGTAGGGTGAGGGGGGAAAAGAGGAGGAGGTTTTTCACCGAGAGGGTGGTGGACCCTTGGAATGCGCTGCCTACAGAGCTGATTCAGAGATCAACAGTGGAGGGCTTCAAGAGAGGGTGGGACAGACGCAGAAAGCGGATGTATCAGATGATGGCCTGGCCCAGGGGGGTTGGGATGGGCGAGAGGGGGTTTCTGGAACACAAGGTGGGGGGAACCTCGGCACCCAACTAGGGATCTGAGGTTCAAGCAGACTCGATAGACCATAAGGCCTAATCTGCTGGCAATTAGTATGTTAGTATTTTAGAAACACTTCCATTTAGCTGTGTAGGTTTTTCTAGTGGCTGGCTTACGTGCAGCCAAAACAATATCTGAAAAACTACGAGAAACATTGAACCTGTTCACCTCCATCAACTCAGGAGCCAAGCGTGGAGGTGAAGCGACCTCAGGTTGCGATGGACCAAATAACCCTGAGTCAGAAGGTTTGTCTGTAGGGGAAGCATCGTCGG
The DNA here is from genome assembly GCA_016271365.2 of Neoceratodus forsteri. Lineage (NCBI taxonomy): Eukaryota > Metazoa > Chordata > Ceratodontiformes > Ceratodontidae > Neoceratodus > Neoceratodus forsteri. The sequence goes on from CM057450.1 coordinate 1,406,896,570, forward strand.
GGGGTTTCAAACAGACTGCTGAGCAGTGGGAACCATATCTGTCGAGGCCAGAAGGGGGCAATGAGAATCATTCTACACCCCTGAGACTCGAATTTGAAAAGTACCCTCTGAATTATGGGAAGAGGAGGAAAGGCATATAGAAAGCTTTTTCTCCACCGCAGCCTGAATGCATCCTGACAGAAAATGCCAGGTCCTGGATTTCTGGAGCAGAAGAGAATCAGTTTTACACTGAGTGGGAATGCAAAAAGGTCCAGGTCTGGAGTTCCCCATTCTTTGAAGAGTGACTGAACAATGGTTAAATCAAGAGACCACTCGTGAGGATCCGCCTCAGTTCTGTTGAGACAGTCTGCCAGCTTGTTTTGGACTCCTGGCAGGTAAACTGTCTGGATTAGAACCTTGTGCTCCAGGCACTGTTCCCTCACTCTCATTGCTTCCCTGCATAATGGGTAAGAGTGTGCACTGCCCTGCTTGTTGATGTAGTACATCACTGCCTTGTTGTCTGTTTGACGGAGAATGTTCTTGTAACAGAGAATGTCCTTCAAGGCTTGGACTGCATAGAGGACGTCTCTCATTTCCAGGATGTTTATGTGAAGTTGGGACTCGTAGTGAGTCCACGTACCCTGGGTGTGGAGATCCTGGCAGTGGGCTCCCCAACCCATCAGGGATGTGTCCAAGGTAATGGAGACAAAATGATCCAGAGGGGCAAAAGGATATCCTTCCAGAAGATTGTCCTCCTGTAACCACCAGATGAGTGACCTCTTCAGAGGTTCCGTCACCTTTATGAGAAAGGACCAAGGGTGAGTGGTTGAGGACCACTGAGTACTGAACATCCACTGAGAGGTTCTCATGTGGAAACGAGCTAGGGGTACAGTGAACATCGAGGATGCCATGAGGCCCAGCATCCACTGCATCAAGATAGCTCGAACCGAGCTGTGTTCTCTGATGTATCGGGCCATCTGTAAGATATTGCTCCTTCTGTCCTCTGGAAGAAAAGCCTTTGCACAGGAGGTGTCCAGAAGAGTTCCTATGAAGAGGAGCTTCTGGGAGGGCTGCAGCTGCGACTTGTTGAGATTCAGTAGGACTCCCATGGATGTGAGAAAGTCTGAGGCCGTAGCTATGGCGTTGAGAGTTCATTGCCTGGAAGGGCTTGCTAGAAGCCAGTCATCCAGATAAGGGAACACTTGTATTCCGATCTTTCTGAGGTGCACTGCGAGAATTGCATAACACTTTGTAAAAACTCGCGGCACTGAGGATAGCCCAAAGGGCAGGACTCTGAACTGATAATGCTGACCCAAAGCCACGAACCTTAGGTATTTGTGATGCCTTGGGTGAACAGGAATATGATGGTAAGCATCCTGCAGGTCCAGGGAGGCTAACCAGTCGTGTTGATGAAGCAAAGGTAACAGGCTTCCTAACGATATCATTTTGAATTTTTCTTCGGGAAGAAATGTGTTCAATTTCCTGAGGTCCAAAATGGGGCACATGCCCCCGGTTTTCTATGGAACTAGAAAGTAATGGGAGTAGAACCCTGTGTTCCGTTGATCCAGTGGAACTACTTCTACTGCCCTGTTGTTCAGAAGGCTTTGTATCTCGGAGGCGAGAAGTTATGACTGAAGTATTGACAGTCGTTTTGGGGGACGATACGGAGAGGTCTCTGAAAGATTGAGGGAATATCCCTCATGGATTATCCGAATGACCCATTTGTCCGATGTTATGGACTTCCACTGGTTGTAGAATTGAGCCAGACGACCTCCGACTGCTATGAAGTCCCCCTTGGGCAGGTGAGGTGGGACCTGGGCAGAAACTCAGAAGGCAGCACTGGGTGCTTTGGGTCCTTGCGCTTTCTGTTGCATTTTCTTTTGAGGCTGAGGGGCTTGTTTTTTATTAAAACCTCCGCTGCCTTTGTCTCGAAAGGACTGACGTTTGTGAAACTGGTGTTTATTAACACCCCAGAAGGGGCAGGAGCAGGTCGAGACAATTTAATGGGCGATCTGGTCTTTTGTGTGGCTTCTAGAGCCTGTTCTACTTGAGGACCGAAGAGATACACACCGTCGAAGGGCAAAGCCATGACCTGCTGCTGGGCATCATTCGTGAAGCCTGAAGTGTGCAGCCAGGAAAGACAGCGGGTACAAATGCCCACCACCACTGCTCGGGAGGCAGTATCGAAAGCGTCCATAACCGCTTTAACCTGCTGGTTGCTGGACTCGATACCCCTGGTTATGGTTTGAAGAAGCTCTGAATTAGTGTCCGACTCCGGTAGAGCTTCAACAATTTGTTTGAGTGAATGCCAAAGAATATACTCGTATTGAGAGAAATAGCCCTGGTAACTGGCAGTACGCATACCCAGGGTGGATGCAGCGAAGATTCTCTTACCTAAAGTACCTATCTTACTAGATTCTTTGTTTATAGGTCGAGCCGTAGTAGTCTGAGGAAGGACGACCTTATTTTCTGCCAAGACTACACTAGGGTCCACAAAGGCTTTTGAGAGGCCAAAATGGGTCGATCCTTGGGAGCAGCATACTTCCTATCTATGGACTTAGCCACAGAAGAAATGAGAGCAGGATTATTCCACACCATTTGAGAAAGTGTCTCAAAGGAGGGCTGTACCGGGGGAGTTAAATCCATAGGGATGTCCGGAACATGAAGGTACTGGAGTCTTAAAAGCTTCCCAGCATCGATATCCATAGTCTGGAGAGAAAGAGTGGAATTCAAATTTTTAAGCAGAGACTTAAATGACAGGTCCTCGACCACAGGCTCTGCAGCAGGTCAGGCTCAATATAATCTGACAGCCCAGGAGGGACTGCATGGACAGGAAAGGAGTGAAAATCAGAAGGAAAATAGAAGGGAAAGGGGTTCGGAGTGGAGGAGCCCTGAAGACGTCACACCAAGTTTCTTCTTCGGCACCGCCTGTCCCAGCACAGCGCATGGCGCCGACAGAGCCCTCGGTGCAGAGGTCAGCGCCGAAAAGCCACCGAGGGCGGCGCCAACAATCCCAATGGCGCCAAAAAGCCGCAAGTCACCGACAAACCCCAAAGGTGCAGAGGATGGCACCAGACGCATCGACACAGAGGACGGCGCCGAGCGACCCAGACGTGTCGAAACAAACACAGGGCCTCAAAAACCAAGATTTGAGGCAAAAGTAGGAAAAGAAGCAGGAGATAGAGGAATCAGTGTGGCATCCTGCGCTGCAGCCATCTGAGGGGGGGAAACACCTGAGCACGGAGTCAACGGCACCAAAGAAGGTGCCGCATGACTATGGAGGCCTAACCGCCCTACCCGATCTCCTGAAGGGTCCAAGGGCCCCCGAATGACCAGGCCAGGCAGCTGGACCAACCTCCAAGCCCACTGCATCATGAGAGAGGCCCACTGATGAAACCGCTAATCTGAAGCCCTACCAGAAGGCGGGGAAGAGCTCCGACGTCGAAGAGGTTGGAGATCGGAAACAGAAACCGACGACTCCGGAGAAGACCAGCAACTGACCCGACGCGCAGACATACCAGAAGGCGACCTCGAGTGATGCCTTCTCTTTCTGGACCCACGGTCGAAAAGAGCTTCGAGGTCTGAACGGTGCCGAGAGCGACCGTTTTCTTTTATGTTTCCAGGGAGACCGCTCCTCCCCCCCAGGCACTGGAATGTCCGTTGTCAGATCCTCCCTCCGGAGAGGGCAGCGGACCACACCCAGCCCGGCTGACTGAACAACTTTCATACAAAGTCTCCCTACCGTCACCTGATCCGCTCATGGTAGACTCCGTCAATGTAGGCTGAGACTTCTTTCTTATAATAAATTATAGTAAGCAGTACTTTATTCAAGAAATACTACAAAATAAAAAAGAACTGAAAACTATGCTGCTAGTTTGACGTTTAACTCCTGGTGGGCGAGCGACGTCATCACTGTAGCGCACTCGATGGCGGGGAAAAAAGGAACTGAAGCGGTTGGAGGGTCGTCCTCGAGACAGTCATTGTCGCACGAGCTGAGGTTCGCATCGCCGCTCATCGTGTCTCCATCTCTGGCGCCGACCCTCTTGCAAAAAGTTTGCTCCTGCTGGGTCGTAGTGCCTCCAGCGTATATCCCATCAGTGTGAATGAGTGGTGGAGACTTTATGTCCAGGAAGATCCACATGTTCTGCTCGAGAGATGGTTTCATCTGAGACACGAGTTACCATCGTGAATATGCGAGACCTGAGAAATTGGTTCAGGTCGTGCAGCTCTAGAATGGGGCGCCAGCTCTCCATCCATTTTGGAACCAGGAAGTACCTGGAAATGAACCCTGGGTTGACAGGGGGATCCACGGCTCTGGCCACTACCTCCTTGCGGAGGAGTTGAGCGATGTCGTCTCAGGGAGACGACTAAGTGTGCACAGACACCATCTCCTCCCATGGGGTATGGGCTAGGCCTGGTGGGTATTGCTCAAATTCCAGAGGCAGACCCTGGCCAACCACTTCCAGAACCCACCTGTCCATTGTAACAGCAAACCAGGTGGAAAGGAGGACCCAGAGGCGGCTGTGACGGGTATGGGGTTGGCAACTGCGCAGGCTTGGAGAAGGCAGATCTGGTTTGGGGCCACCGGGACCCTTTCCTCTGGGTTTATGGGCCGCCGGAGGACCTGACTTGGGCCAAGGAAGCCAAGGTTAAGCCTGCTGTTGTTGTTGCCAAGACTGGAAATAGGGCTGCTTGACCACAGGGCAGAAGGCCGAAAAGGCTTTCTTTTCTGATTTTGGAACCTTGGGATTCCTTCTGAGCAGAAGTCACAGAGTCCAAGGTGCCGCTGGACTTCTCTATGGGCTGGAGGTGACCATCCACTCCTGGACTGAAGAGATTGGTACCAAGGAAGGGGACATCCGTCAACTTGTGCCGAGTGTCTGCCGTGAAGGTGGAGACCCTTAGCCAGGCCCTGTGGAGCATGGCAACCGTGGCCACCACTAAGTGGGTGCAGGAGTTCCCGATGTCTGGAGCCATCTAAAGTTGCTGCTTCGCAACCGCCCGGCCCTGGTCATGGACATGCCTGACTGTGATCTGGAGGTCTGCGGGAGGAGAGGGAGGACCTCATCCAGAGAGCCCAGAAGGGTGTGGGAAAAATGCGCCATGATGACGGACGAGCTTGCCTCACGAAGGCAAAGCAAAGAAGCAGTAGAGACTTTCTGGGCCAAATGGTCATGTTTCTTGGACTGTTTGTCTGGGGGGTCTATCGGTGTCTCCCAAATTTCCCAAGTGCGTGAACACAGATTCAGTCACCAGTCCCTTGGCCAAGGAGTGCTCTGTGAATCCAGAAAGGGAGCCGATGGGGACCATGTATTTGTGTGCCAAGCGGGCTGAAGGCACAGGGCAGGAGGCAGGGTACTGCCACAGCTTCAAGGCCGGACCAACAATTGCCTTGGCCACTGGGAAGGCCTCTGTTGGAGAATCCCCTTGTTTGAGGATATCCATGAGGGGGCATTCAGCCCGTTTCTGAACAGGCTCCAAGGGCACCCACGTGGATCTGGAGATGAGACGGAGGATACCCATGAAAGAAGTGGGGTCCTCCTCTGTCGAAAGACTCCGTACGGATCGTCGTCCAAGGGATGAGAATGTAGATCTGAGTTCTTGGACTCTGAGGAGTCCAGATAGATCAGCCAGCCACCAGAGTCGCCTTCCACCCGCCGAGGACGGTCGAGAGTGAGGGTGACAGACAGCCTGTGCAGAAGGTCCAAAACAGGCCTAGACCCCTTGGCAGGAGCCCAGGAGGTGGCCGTTTTGGTGGCGGCTCTACCCAACCTGGCCGAGGCCAGTTTTGGCTGAACCAGGAGGGTCTTGACCAACTCCGCAAGCAAAGGGATGGTGTGGACCAGTTCCTGAGGAGTCGACGTCGGCCTGGAGGGCGACAGCTAAGTAATGGCAGGAGAAGAAGCCGGGGTCGACTTCTGGCCGGACATAATCAGCTGCTGCCACATCAAATCCTCATAGCATCGATGCAGCCTACATCAAAGCCTCTCCTCTTCTGAGGAGGAGGAGAAAGATAGTGGTGGCGCCACTTTTTGAACACTTATGCGCCTTCTTCGCCTGTTGGTCGAAGTGGTCACAGACCTCAACTTGGACCAGCAGGGTCATTTGGAAGGAGACAAGGAAAACTGCGGCTCTTCCAGGTCAGGGACCGGGACGGAGAGGAGGTTCCCAGCTGGCTGGGTCTCTTCTTTAGTGGGTCCAGAATAGAGTTGTCGGCCTCATCCAGCAACGACGGGGTCAATAATTATTTAGACCGGATCGTCGGCCCATGTCTTGGCTGGCTGGCATGACGGGGGTAACGAGAAGCCAGCGGCCGAGACCGCAACCTCGACCGAAGTCAAGACAGCAGATTACTGGGACCGAGATCTCTCACGATTCCAGGAACGCCGCCAACGAGACGAACCCTCTTTCTCCTTTTCCCTTTCATGGGACCGAGAGATGTGTGCACCCGAGGGACCCTCTCTTTTAGTAGGGAGATACTGACATCTCCTTAAAGGAGTCTGAGAAGGTGGAGCCCAGATTAAGCAGAATGAAATCCGAGAGGGAAGAGGACCGATAAGCAGCTTGTGCCGCCTCCTCTTTGAAGCCCTTCCTCTGCTTCAGCTGCTCAGTGGAGCCCGCAACCACGGAGACCGCCCAACGGGCTTCTTTGGATTTGACTGGCGGGTTCCGTTTTTCTGGTCTGCCAGGTGCAATCATGCAAAATGATTATCCAGAACGTTGAGAAGGAAAGCACAACACATTTTGCACGCCTGGGTGTCGTGATCGTGACCCAGGCAATAAACGCACGATGCTTGCGTGTCGGTCATAGATATCTTTTGCCTGTATGGGCAGCAGCAGGAAACAGGCGAGGACTTGTCCTCCATCACGGTCAAGATCACAAAGCGATTAGAAGAAACTCGTACGAGTCTAACTTTTGGTAAATCTGCAGATTTATTCGCCAGGGTCCACAGTAATGCATGAGCGATAAGGAGGGAATATGAATCTTCCAGCGGAAAGGAAAATCTAGCATTAAGGGGTGGAGCTGAGAGATATACCACCCGCGGGTGGGAAGGAGGAGCCAGCTTAAAGACGTTCTGGCAAGATTCTTAAAACGACAGGACATGCCAACAAGTGTGGATAGAACAACATATCCACGATCCTAGAATGGCACGTTCCATATAACTACCTCAGAACTTTCAATATCCCGGGTTCCAAAATTCCCAGAAGTATAACCGCAATAATATTCAGTTAGCTGGAGTATACTCGGAATAACCAGCTTCTGTGGTTGATTAAATGCTGAGGCCGAAGGAAAAGGCGTTTAATCACCCATATCAGGCAGTTACTCCTTCAAATACTCCAGCTAGCTAACTAAATGTTATCACATAATTAAACCCTCAGTTTAGTTCAAAAGGACCTATATTGGCATATTGGGAGCACACCTTGTCCATTACAGTAAGCAGGGAAATAATAGCTGAAAGAAATGAGTAGTAAACTGTAAGAATACACAGGTATTGTTAATTCACAATTTTAGAACACACACAGATACACAGAAAGTTAAGGACAGATGAAGATTCGTATCCATTTTATGGTCTGTTACTGTTTCCTAACAAGAGTTACTATACTGTAACTTGTACATACCTCTGACATCTCTTCCCTAGTCCTGCCAAGTTTTGGCTGTTCTTCAACAGGAGCGTAAACAAGCAATTTCCTGACACAGAAAAAAGAGGTGTTACTGCTGTTCATGGAAACAATTGGTCAAAAAGAAATCAAATGACTAACACACTGTGACATGCACAAATGAAAATGAGTACTTACCGAAAATCTTGATCTTCCTGTGTATCTTCACCATTCATCACTGGTGGGTAATTGGCCGGTGATAAGCACCGCGCGGGAAATGGAAATTACGTATCTACTGTAAAGTACAGTTACGTAAGAACTTACCATAACAGTAGATCTTCGAGAGAGGCTCTTGCAGTAGGTAATTTCATATAGGACTGACGCCGGCAGGCGTCAGGACCCCAAAGAAAAATTTCTAGCTGCAGTCTCTGGTGGGGGACCGCCCCCATGTCAGGTGACCGACTTAAGTATAAAGGGGCGGTCCCCCATGCCCGCCTTCCAGTTCTTTTCCGCAAAATGCCCAAAAGGGCGAGACGAGAGAGAAACAGATATTTCCCAACAAAAGGAGCTAAAAAAGCTTAGGGTGATTGAGGGCGGGAAGATATTACCTACTGCAAGAGCCTCTCTCAAAGATCTACTGTTATGGTAAGTTCATACGTAACTGTACTATCTTCCTTCGAGAGGGCTCTTGCAGTGGGTAATTACATATAGGACTGAGTCCCAAGCAAACGGGAGGAGGAAAGCTACTCAAAGTAGATCCTCTAGCTGTGAAGGCCTTAGGAAAGGAGGCCTTGCAAAACAGCAAGCCCGAAGCCTGCTCTACGGTGAGAGGCATATCCAAACTGTAATGCTTTGTAAAGGTATGGACGTAAGTCCAAGTGGTGGCAGCACAGATGCTGACACATTCTTGAAACAAGCCGCTGAGGCAGCGACTCCTCTGGTGGAGTGGCCTCTCACTTGACCCAGAAGGGTTTTGTTGTACTTGTTATAACAGAAAGTGATGCAATGAGCCAACCATTTGGACAGGCATTGCTTAGAAACAACATTGCCTTCTCTTTTGTGGCAAAAGAGACAAACAGTTGATCAGTCTTTCTGAGATCTTTTGTTCTGTTAGTGTAGTATCTCAGAATTCAGTGAACGTCCAAAGTGTGTAAGAGATACTCCCCATGACTGGAGTGTTGTGTAAAGAAAGCAGGTAACTCTATGGACTGGTTCAATGTAGATTCCGCTGCCACCTTGGGGAGAAACTTAGGGTTGGTGCGCAGAGCCACACGTTACTTGTGAAAAATCAAATACAGGATTTTACACATCAGGGCCTGGAGCTTGGAAATCCTCCAAGCAGAAGTGATGGCCACTAGGAAGAGAGTCGTCCATGAGAGAAACTTCATGTCTGCTGAGGCTGCCGGTTCGAAAGGAGGCAGAGTAAGCTTCTCGAGGATGAAATTCAAATCCCAAGGAAGGGCAGGAACCAGATACGGCGTCTCAAGTGGAGAACCCCTCTGAGGAAAGTCTTAGAGACCTCCAGCTGAGCAAACATCCTGTCTACAAAAGGGACATGGTAGGCTGAAATGGCCGCCATGTGTGCCTTCAAGGACGAGTGACTGAGACCCAGATCAAAGAGGTGGCGCAGGTAAATCCAGCAGCTGCCCAACAGAGCATGAGAAAGGCTTGAAATCTTTTGATGCGGCCCAGATTGTGAACCATTTCCATGTCATGGCATAGGTAGACCTAGTGGAGGGTTTTCTAGCCTCCACCAGAATCTCAGCCACTTGGGGTGAAACCCCAAATCAGGTTTGAGCTACGTCTGCAGGAGCCATGCATGCAGTTGAAGGGACTTGAGACCTGAATGGACCAGGGTCCCCTGATCCTGGGTCAGTAAAAGTCATGACAGAGGAAGAGGAGGTTCCTCTGAGTACTGTTGCAGAAGAGAGAACCAAACTTGCCTGGGCCAGAAAGGAGTGATCAGTGTCATTCGTGCTCCCTCTGAACAGAGTTTCTGTAAGACTCTCAGAATCAAAGGGACCGGGAGGGGGGAGCATAGACGAATCTGTCCATCCAATCTAGAAACAGAGAGTCTCTCCAAAAAAATGCCGCGCTCTGGAGCGAGCTCGCAGAAGTCGGGAAGCTTTGCGTTTAGAGGTGAGGCGAACAGGTCCACTCGTGGTGTTCCCCAACGTAGGAAGATATCGTCTAAGACCCCCTGATCCAGTTCCCACTCGTGAGCTTGAGCAGACGAGCGACTGAGTTTGTCTGCTAAGGTGTTCTCGACCCCCGGGACGTGAACTGCCATGAGGTGGAGGTTGTGCTGTATTGCTCAATCCCAAACTCATATCGCTTCCCTGCAAAAAGTGTCGGAACGAGTCCCTCCCTGTTTGTGGATGTACCATACCACACACATATTGTCCGTCTGGACGGCTAAGTGGCCAGGAAGGAGATGCAGAGCTTGAAGAGCATAAAGCACTGCCTGAAGCTCGAGCACATTGATGTGAAGCATTTTCTCGAGCTTGGACCAGGAGCCCTGGGTTCTGTGAGGTCCGAGATGGGCTCCCCAACCTTCACCCGAGGCGTCTGTGGTCAGAGTCTGGGAGGGGGGAGAAAGACAGAAGGGAACTCCCCGATACAGGTTCTCCTGATCCATCCACTACTGCAAGTCCTGAACCATGGGGGAAGAGACTAGGACAAACTGGTCCAGGTCATCCACCAACTCATCCCACTGAGACAGAAGCATCCACTGAGAGATCCTCATGTGGAGCCGAGCGCGAGGGACTGTTGGGATTGCAGCTGCCATAAGCCAGAGGATGCGAAAGACCGACCTGGCACTGACCCACCTGCGGACTGGACAACAGGCTGACCTGAGCCTGGAGTGTGGCCGCCCTGTCCGGTGGCAAGAAGGCTCTGCCAGAGGTCGTGTCCAGGATCACCCCGATAAACTGGAGCCTCTGGGACGGGTTGATGGTGGCGCCCAGGGAGAAGAACACCCTCTGGGTAAGGGAAAGGAAGTGCAGGAGATCCTCCCTGGACGTGGCCACCAGGAGTCAATCGTCCAGGTACGGGAAAACCTGCACCCCCTGGGTACGTAGGTAGGCTGCTACCACTGAAAGGCATTTGGTGAACACCTGGGGTGCCGAGGAAAGATCAAATGGGATAGCCTTGAACTAGTAGTAGTCCCCCTGGAAAGCAAAACTGAGGTATCTGTGGTGAGAAGGGTGGATAGGGATGTGCAGGTAAGCATCCTGCATATCCAGAGCACACAGCCACTGTAACGGCCGAAAGAGGGTCAGGAGGCCCTGCAGGGAGAGCATCGTGAACCTCTTGTACTCCATGAATAAGTTCAGGGAACTGCGGTCAAGAAGTGGCCTTACATCTCCTGTCTTCTTCGGGACCAGGAAGAAGTGGGAATAGTAACCCATTCCCTGAAGAGAAAGGGGGACGGGCTCTAGCACCTCCTTCAGAAAAAGTGATGAAATCTCTTCCTGGACCAGAAGAAGGTGTTCCCGAGTGTACGACGATGTTGGGGGAGGGTGACGTGGTGGTTTCTGGAGAAACTCTATTGAGTGTCCTTCTGCGATTAGCTGGAGCACCCAGGAATCTGAAGTTATCCTCTCCCAGCCCAGGAGGTGGAGGGAAAACCTCCCTCCTACGGGTTCCTCTGGAAGGCCCAGAGGCTGTGGGACAGCGTCGCAGCTGATGCACCCACTGCTTTTTTGGGCGGAGGGGGCTTGGCAGCTGGAGGGGCCTGGTGTTTAGCAGCCCGCTTTCCCTGGGGTTTTGCCTTTGGCTGATTCCGTCTGCGAAAGGGACGGAGCTGCGTTTGATGGGGATGATACTTGGAGTCCACAGACTACAGTGCAGTCCCCTTCTCCTGCAGATCGGTGATAATGTCCTTGACATCACCACTGAACTGCATCGAACCCCGGAAGGGCGCTTCCTGAATAGCGGAATGCACTTCCGGGACCAACCCTGACACACGGAGCCAGGCATGACATCGTAAGCCTACGGCGAAAGCAGAGCTTCTACCAGCAGTGTCCACTGCATCGTCAGTAGCACGAAGCACGTGCCGACTGGCAGAACGTGCAGAGTGGATGAGGTCAGCCGCTTCCTGTTTGACTTGAGAGTCCGGAAGGGAGTCCAATTTGGATGCCACCTCACTAAGAATCGCATTCTGGTAATCCCCCATGTGACCGACATAATTTACGGCCCTAATACCCAGAGTGGAAGAAGCACAGATCATCTTCTTCTCATACTGGTCCAGAAGACAGGATTCTTTGTCAGGTGGAGACGAGCTCAGATGTTTCGGGTTAGCTGTCCGGCCATGAGCGGCGCTAATCACGACCAAATCAGCTCGAGGGTGAGAATCTAAAAAGTCAGCACCCTTGGGAGCCTGAGATAGCCTGTTCGACTTCAGAGGAAGTGGGGCTAAAGCCGACTGCTGCTTCCAAATAGTGGAAACAAGATCGGCATGAGGCTCAATCCAGGGTGGCACCAAGGTGGGAGCTGTCACGGGCAGATCCAGATGCTCAGCGAGTTTCTTATGCTGGGGATCCAGCTCCAAGGAATGCCACTTATGAACCTCCTGGAATTTGCGCAGCAACTCCATGAAAGAAGGATCCTCCGGAAGGGACTTCGGAGGAGTTCTTGGCCTGGGCTTAGTTGGAGAGCGTGGCTCGTCGTCTGGCTCGGAACAACCATCGGAGTCGTCCGAGGAGGAAGAAAATGATGATGAGGAAGACTCCCTCTCCTGGCGTGGGGGAGGAACGGACCCCTTGGGAAGCCCTTGGGGAAGCGTGTCCAGCCCCACCGTGGAACCAGAGGGTTCAGCCCGGGTGTCCGGAGTTGGGTAGGGAGTCTGTTGTTGGACATACTGGAACTGGCACCGTCATCGGGAGACGACTCTCCACCTCTCTGGTGAGCTGAGCCTTGGCCTCAGCCCACCAGGAGGCCAGAGTCTCCTTCAAGTCCACCGGCGGCTGAGGGGGCAGTGGAGGAGGAGGAGAGGGATACGGGTATGGATTATATCCGTAAGGCGTGTATCCATAACCCGACGGTGGGAAGCATGGCGTCGGGTATTGAGGCACCAGGTACTGCGGCATCGGATAGGCTGGCGACGGGTACTGCAGAGACCGGTAAGACAGCGTCAGATACGACGGGGTCAGATACCCAGGAACCGAGGGGTCTGCTGGAGCAGACAGCCTGGCCGGAGGGCCCACGGGGTGGGTCTGGAGCAGAAGGCCCGGTGGGCAGAGGGCCTGGCGTTGGAGCGGCATCCGGAAGCGGGATGTCACCCGGGGTCGGCAAGACCGGCATTGGGGCTGGCGGCCGGGAAGCCGGTGTCGGGGCCGGCATCTGGGGAGCCGTTAGGTTGGTCAGCCCAGCGGGAGGATGGTCTGACGGGGGCGCAGCAGGAACCTCGGCATCGCCGGGGAAGGAGGAGAAAAATCCCCGGGGTCAGGCTGAGGAGACCCAGGATCCCCAAAAGGCAGCGAAGGCTGCGGGAAGCCGGGAACGGCGGACGTGGGAGGGTCCGGCGTCGGCTCAGCCGCCGTGCAGACATCGGGCAAGCCGACATCCGACTTATCATCAGGGTCCGGGCAGACGCTGGAGGAGCCGGCGTCTGACTTAATAGACTGGTTCCAAAGAGGGCAGCCTGGTTGGGCAGAGGGGCGCGGGTGCCGCCCGGCGGTCAGCCACTTATCGACATCTTCGCGGCGGCATCGGAGGAACAGATGTCCGACTACTGGAGCCGCCGAACCAGTAGGCTGCACAGTGGCAACTTTACCAGGAGCGGAGACCTCCATTACCGGAGGCGCCTGGCGGCCCGAAAGCGCCGACAGAGACGGGTATTGGCGCCGCCTTAGAAACCACCAAGGCGGGCCGCCGGATCGGTCTTACCTGAAGCATGGCGATCTCAAGAAGACGCTGTGGATGAAGAGCCTTGTCCCGTGCTTCTCCTTGTCTTTTTCCTTGCGACGGCCTTTGGGGGTAGTGGGCGCCTGCCGGAGCTTTTTTAAATCCTTTTCCATGGAGGACATTTTCTTTAAAATATGGGCCTCTAGGGACTGCTGCCACCGTCTACGGGTGGCTGCATTGAATTTAGGGCAGTGCTGGCACTTCTCCACCTGATGATCTGGGCCTAGGCAGAAGAGGCACTGGGAATGGCCGTCCCTGTGCGGGAGTAGGGCGCCGCACGAGTCACACTTGTTCTTGTGCTCGGAGGGTGTAGGGGAAAACACACACCGACGAATACCTGACAAAAATTCGAAAAATCAAAAATAACTTGGTAAAAACTACTGACAACTGAGGCTGACGAGCGCTGAACTTTACTGCGAGGTGCTGACATGAGCTAACGGTGGGAAAGAACTGGAAGGCAAGCGTAGGGGACCGCCCCTTTATACTGACATCGGTCACCTGACTTGGGGGCGGTCCCCCGCCAGAGACTGCTAGCTAGTCAGTCCTATATGTAATTATCTACTACAAGAGCCCTCTCGAAGTAAGATTTCTTGATCTTCTTGGACGAAGTTTCCACCACTCATTCACACTAATGGGAGTATGTCAGAGGCGCTAGGACCCAGCAGGAGCAAACTTTTCAAGAGGGCCGGCACCTGAGATGGAGCAGCGAGGGTGCGGCACCGCGAGCCCCGGTGTGCGCGGTAATGATTATCTCAGCATCAACCATCCAACTGTCTCAGTACCTTTTTTCCCTGAGGAGGTGCAGTGTAACTAACCTAGAAAGGAATAACCTAAAATTTCAGACATAAGATAGTCCGAATGACCCGTGTAAGAAGGGTCAACAACAAAGTCTTCACAGCACAGCCACTGAAGGAGTGAAGACCATAAACAGAGAAGTGATCTCGGGGGATGGTGGGTGGGCGTGTGAATGAGTGGTGGAGACTTAGTCGAAGAAGATCAAGAATTATGGTAGGTACGTAATTTCCATATCTTCCTGTACATAAAGTCTCGACTCCACCACTCATTCACACTAATGGGAGAGTACTGAGCTAAACAATCCCCCTGAGATGGGAGGCAGGAGACAGAGAGCTCACATGCTTAGGAAGTCCGTTAAGAAAGGTCCTGCCAAATGACAAATGTCGTCTGGCACGGACATCCAAGGCGTAGTGCTTAACGAATGTATGCACGGAGCTCCCGGTAGTTCCAGTGCAAATATCTGCAATGGGCACATCACAGATTTCTGCCAGAGATGCCGTGACTGCTCTGGTAGAGTGAGCGTACACTCTGCCTTCCAGCTTAACCTGTGCCATAGAATAGCAGTGGCGAAGGCATGCCACCAGCCACGCAGAAATGCATCAAGTAGCGACAGGTTGACACAGCCAGGTCTTGCTGAAGGAAACAAACAGTTGTTGAGCCTTGAAAATTTATTTTGTTCTATCCAGACAGAATTGCACCGCTCTCTTAACATACAGAGAATGAAGGGTACACTCCCCTTCATTCTAGAAGTTCACAAAATAGGTAGGTAGGACTAAAGGTTGGTTTAGATGAAATTCTGAGACAACCTTAGGAAGAAACTTAGGGTGAGTCCTTAGAACTACTCTGTCCTTATGAAATACAGTGTACGTGTGGTCTGTGACCAGAGCATGTATTTCAGAAACTCTATGGGCCGAAGTGATGGCCACCAGGAAAGCCATTCTCCAAGTGAGGAATTTCAATTCGTAAGTAGCTAGAGACTTGAAAGGTTTTCGATTGAGCATGTCTAGCACAAGGTTAATGTCCCAGGCTGCGACAGGACATTTGATAGGAGGCATAGTATGAAGAATACACCTAAGAAATCTCTTAACTACAACAAGTAATTGAGCCAGTGACATGGGAAGTACCAGCTCACGATAGGCTGAAATGGCACAAAGATGAACTCTGACTGTAGAGTACTGTAGACCTGAATTTGAGAGGTCTAAAAGGTACTCCAAGACTTTATTTGGTGGGCAGGAAAAAGGGTTCGAAGAGGATTATGCACACCAGATAGAGAAACACTTCCATTTGGCTGTGTAGGTTTTCCTAGCAGCTGGCTTACACGCAGCCAAAAGAATATCTGAAACCCTACAAGAAACATTGAACCTATTCACCTCTATCTCTTCAGGAGCCAAGCGTGAAGGTGAAGCGACCTCAAATTGGGATGGGCCACGGGACCCTGGGTCAGAAGGTTCGTCTGAAAGGGAAGAGCCTTCGGGGTCCGATAGACTGCTGAGCAGCGGGAACCATATCTGCCGAGGCCAGAAGGAGCAATGAGGATCATTTTGTCCCATTCCCCGAGACTCGAATCTGAGAAGTATCCTCTGAAACACGGGAAGAGGAGGAAAGGTGTATAGAAAGCATCTTGTCCACTGCAACCTGATAGAAAATGCCAGGTCCTGGATTTCTGGAGCAGAAGAGAGGCACTTTTTCATTGAGTGGGGATGCAAAAAAGTCCAGGTCTGAAGTTACCCATTCTTTGAAGAGTGAATGAATGACCGTTAAGTCGAGAGACCACTCGTGAGGATCTCTCTCCGTTCTGCTGAGATGGTCTACCTTGTGCTCCAGGCACCATTCCCACACTCTCATAGCTTCCCTGCATAATGGGTAAGTGTGTGCACTACCCTGCTTGTTGATGTAATACATCACTGCTTTGTTGTCCGTTTGAAGGAGAATGGTCTTGTGACAGAGTATGTCCTTCAAGGCTTGGACTGCATAAAGGATGGCTCTCATTTCCAGGACGTTTATGTGAAGCTAGGATTCGTCCTGGGTGCACATACCTTGGGCAGAGAGATTCAGGCAATGAGCTCCCCACGTCATCAGGGACGCGTCCATGGTAATGGAGATTTGATGAGCCAGAGGAGCAAAGGGATATCCTTCCAGAAGGTTGTCCTAATGAGCCCACCAGGCGAGTGACCTCTTTAGAGGTTCTGTCACCTTGATGGGAAAGGACTGAGGGTAAGTGGTTGGGGATCACTGAGTACTGAGCATCCACTGGGAGGTTCTCATGTAGAGATGAGCTAAGGGTACAGTGAACACCGAGGATGCCATGAGACCCAGCATCTGCTGCACTGAGATAGCTTGAACCGAGCTGTTTTCTCTGATGTATCAGGCCATCTATAAGATATTGCTTCTTCTGTCCTCTGGCAGAAATGACTTCACACAGGAGGTGTCCAGAAGAGTTCCTTTAAAGAGGAACTTCAGGGAGGGCTGCAACTGTGATTTGTTGAGATTTAGCAGGACTCCCATGGACGTGAGAAAGTCTGAGGCCATGGCTATGATGTCCAAAGTTCCCTGTCTGGAGGGACTAGCTAGGAGCCAGTCGTCCAGATATAGGAACACTTGTATTCCAATTTTCCTGCGATGCGCCACGAGAATTGCACAACACTTTGTAAAAACTCGAGGCGTAGAGGATAGCCCAAAGGGCAGGACTCTGTACTGAAAATGTTGACCCACCGCCACAAACCTTAGGTATCTGTGGTGCTTTGGGTGTATAGGAATGTGTTGGTAGGCATCCTGCATATCCAGGAAGGCTAGCCAATCGCATTGATGAAGCAAAGCTGAAGGGTACCTAGCAATATCATCTTGAACTTTTCCTTGAGAAGGAAATTGTTTAACTTTTTGAGATCCAGAATGGGGAGCATGCCTCCAGTTTTCTTCGGGACCAGGAAGTACTAGGAGTAGAAAAGTACAGTTACGTAAGAACTTACCGTAACAGCAGATCTTCGAGAACAGCTCTTGCAGCAGGTTACACCATTAGAACTGAAACCGGCAGGCGCCAGGACCCCACGGAAATTTTCTAGCTAGCAGTCTTCAGCGGGGACCGCCTCAGACGTCGGTCCCACCCCCGAAGTCGGGTGTAGTACATAAGGAGGCGGTCCACCCATAATCCTCAGTTCTCCCGCCAGAGACTCCTGGCCGCTAGATGACATCAGAAGGGGAGACCAAGGATCCGCCACCAGATGACAAAAAACAAGTAAAAGGCATGTCCCATCTGATAAGATGGGTGCTTCACTTCGACCTACCTCCAGCGGGGATGGTGAGAGGGAAGGTACCTGCTGCAAGAGCTGTTCTTGAAGATCTACTGTTACGGTAAGTTATTACGTAACTTTATTATCTTACTTCGAGATACAGCTCTTGCAGCAGGTTACACCATTAGGACTGATTTCCAAGCAGTAGTGGCAATCATGCACCATCGGGAGGAGGAAAGGTAGAGACCTCGAGATAGCTCGAGCCTAGGACAGAAGTCCCTGAAGGACAGCTAGACCGACCCCCGCTCTTTGCCTCGATGCAATGTCCAGACTGTAATGCCTGAAAAAGGTATGCACAGATCTCCAAGTAGCTGCAGTGCAAATAGCTGAGGTGGAGACGTTCTTTAACGCCGCAAAGGAAGTAGACACCCCTCTTGTGGAATGACCCTTGACCGCGCCGGGTAAGGGTTTATTGCGCTTCTCATAACAGAAAGTAATGCACTGGATGAGCCACTTGGAAAGTGGCTGTATGGAGACAGGAGCTCCTTTCATCCTGTGAGCAAAGGAGACGAAAAGTTGGTCCGACATTCGGAGCTGTTTGGTTCTGGTCAGCTAGTATCTGAGGCACCTGTGCACATCTAGGGTGTGCAGAAGGACTTCTCCTCAATTAGAGTACCTTGGAAAATACACTGGTGGATCGATATCCTGATTGAGGGTGAGAGCCGAGACCACCTTAGGCAGAAACGTTAGGGTTGTCCTTAGGGATACCCTGTCCTGGTAGAAAACTAAATAAGGCTCTTTGCACATGAGAGCATGCAATTCCAAAATCCTTCTGGCAGAAGTAACTACAACTAAAAATAACGTTTTCCAAGAGAGAAAACGTAGCTCGCAATCCATGGCTGATTCAAAGGGTGGCAGTGTGAGCTGCTCCAGGACAAAAGGCAAGTCCCAAGGAGGGATTGGATCTTTAATGGGAGGCCTAAGGTGGAGGACGCCCCTTAGAAAGGCCCGGGTAGTGTCAAGCTGAGCCACCATCTGATGGCCTACAGGGGCATGGTAAGCAGAAATGGCGCAAAGATGCACTTTAATTGAGGAGTAAGCCAGTCCGGAGTGGAAGAGGGAAAGCAGGTGATCCAACAACAGCTTGTCGACAATCTTCTGACGGAAGCCAGCGTGTGAGCCAAAACAGAATCTATGCCATTTCATGGCGTACGTTGCGTGGGTAGCCGGTTTTCTGGCAGCAGAGAGTACTTCTGCCACTTCTTGCGAGACCCCGTATCGCATCATGGTTATGTCTCTAGCAGCCAAGTGTGCAGGTTCATTGAGCGTAGGTCTGGATGGACCAATGAACCCACCTCCTGAGACAATAAATGGGAGCTGATTGGCAAAGGAACTGGAGGTTCCCGGGAGAGCTGGTGTAAAAGAGGGAACCAAATCTGTCTGGGCCAGAAGGGTGCGATCAGAATGAGCGTCGCTTGCTCCCTGCAAAGTTTTAAGAGAACTCTCTGGATCAACGGGAAAGGAGGAAAGGCATAGAGGAATCTGCCCGCCCAGGAGAGGGACAACGCCTCTCGCCAGAAAACACCAGGCCCTGGATCCCACGAGCAAAAAATTGGGCAGTTTCTGCGTTGGATGGGGACGCGAAAAGGTCTAACTCTGGAGTGCCCCATCTGTGAAACAGATCCTCTGCCACCTCCTGCAGAAGTTCCCATTCGTGGAATCTGGCTTGAGAGCGGCTCAGGCTGTCTGCGATGGTGTTGTCCACTCCTGGAACATGTACTACAATTAGGTTTGCGCCGTGTTGCAATACCCACTCCCACACTCTCATGGCTTCCCTGCAAAGCGGGTAGGAGTGAGTGCCTCATTTGTTGAGGTAATACATCACCGCGGTATTGTCTGTTTGTAACAGAAGTGTACCCGGTGGGATCTCCGGCTGGAAGACTTGCACAGCGTAAAGGACTGCCCTCATTTCCAAAATGTTGATGTGGAGATGAGACTCCTGGGCTATCCACAGGCCCTGAGACCAAACACCGTCTAGGTGTGCTCCCCAACCGAGCCCTGAGGCGTCTGTGGAGAGGGTCACAGTCGGGGACGGCGCTGTGAAGGGAACCCCCGCAGAGAGGTTCCCTGGATTTAGCCACCATTGCCAATCTCGAATTACGGTTTTCGTGATCCGGATTGGATGCTGCGGATGGTCTTGCCTTTGGTCCCATTGCACCCGTAGCATCCACTGGGTTACCCGCATGTGGAGACAGGCTAGGGGGACTGTTGCAATGGCTGCAGCCATGTGTCCAAGCAGGCAAAGGACCAGTCTGGCAGGGACGGTCTTCTTCGCCGACAACTCCCTGATGAGGGATCTGATGTGTTCCACTCTTCTTCCCTTGGACAAAGCTTTCCCTCTGATGGTGTCCAGAACTGCTCCTATAAACTGCAGTTTCTGAGACGGCACCAGGAGTGACTTCTCGTAGTTGATGAGAATACCCAGTGACTGAAAAAGAGACTGGGTGCAGTGAATAGCTGTCATCAAGGCCTCTCTGGAGGGCACCATGAGAAGCCAGTCGTCCAGGTATGGGAACACGTAGTGGCCCTGTCTCCTCAGAGACGCCACTACGACCGCCATGCACTTCATGAATACACGAGGTGCCGATGACAGCCCAAAGGGAAGAGCTCAGAACTGATAATGGTAGCTCTGAAACTCGAAGCGCAGGAACCTCCGGTGCGCTTGAGCAATCGGAATGTGCAGGTAGGCATCCTGCATGTCCAAAGACGCCAGAAAGGCGTCCTGCTTCAGCATGGGAATTAGGCCCGGAAGGGTCACCATGCAGAAGCGCTTGTAAATGATCGAAAGGTTGAGGTCGCTGAGGTCCAGTATTGGACGGAGGTCCCCTGTTTTCTTTGGAACCAGGAAGAAGTGAGAATAGTACCCTAGTCCTCTCTGGTTCTCTGGGACGTGCTCTAAGGCTTCCTTTTCCAGAAGTGTGAGCACTTCCTGCTGCATGAGCAGGGCATGCTGACCCGAATATCGGGAGAGCAGGGGAGGTCTTGTAGGTGGGCTGCCTACAAATTCTATATAATGGCCTTTTTTGACCAGCTGCAGAACCCACCTGTCGGTGGTGATCGATTGCCACCCTGGGAAGTGGCGTGCGATGCGACCCCCGACTTTCTTTTCCCGTTGATCCTGGAGAGGGGCGGGGCCTGGGAAGGAGTCATGCTGTGGCAGCATTTGATCCGGTAGCCTGGGCCGACTTTGAAAATCGTTGGCCTCTGCCTGGGGATGACTTGGCCTGGGCCTTGCGGGTGAAAGTGCCCCTCTGCTGCTGGCCGGAACGTTGCTGTTGCCTTTGTAGCTGACCACGAAAACAGCTCTGGTTCCTACGAAAGGAACTAGGCCGAGACCTATACATAGCTTGTACAGATTGGACTGCCTTCCATGCGTCCTGGAGTTTGGTGATTACTCTCTCGGAGGCTTCACCAAATAGGACCTCGCTGTTATAAGGAACGTCTAGGATGTTCTTCTGGACGTCCGGGGTAAAGCCGGAGACATGGAGCCAAGAGTGTCTCCGGAGACATATGCCTGAGGCTGCAGCTCTGGCTGAAGAGTCTGCAGAATCGTATGCGGCTCTGAGCACTTGGTTCCCCACATCTGAACCCGTGCAGAGGAGGTTCAAGAGCTCCTCCTTGTGGTCGCCATCGGGCATCTTCTAGACCAGGTCCTGTCCCTTTTCCCACGGTGTGTTCTGGAACTGAACCATGTGGGTGAGGTAGTTCAGTGACCTGATGGCGCAAGTAGCGGCCGCGTACGTGCGACTTCCCAGGACATCCAATTGCTTGGATTCCTGGTTCAGTGGCTGGGTGCTCAAATGCTGAGGTCTCTGAGACCGGTCATGCGAAGCAGTGATGACCAGGGAGTCAGCCAGAGGATGGTCTGCCAGATACTGGTCCTCCCTAGGGGCCTTGTATAGGCGGTCAGCCTTCTTCGGCACCATGGGAGTGGAATGCGGACGTTTCCAGGCAGCCTTGGTGACATCCACAAAGGTATCCACCAAGAGCGGCACTACCACAGGCTTCGGGTCTTTTTGCCGAAGGTAGCGGGCAAGGCGTTGTCTCTTGGGGTCAAGCTCCTCAGCATCCCACCCCATGTTCTCCTGGATGTGCCTCATGATCTCTGCGAAGGAGGGATCATCCGGAGGAGACCTGGGTAGGTCGTGTGGGTCCGGAGAGGGAATGCTGATAGGAGAAGGTGATCTGGAGCACTCCGAAGTGTCAGATCTGGAATCCTCTCCCGACAGAGTGTACCGGCGTCATCTGGGTCTCTTGGGGCTGGGTGACCCTGAGGGGGATTTGGAGGGAGGCCTTCTCCTTTCTGAAGATCTGTCCCTAGGAAGTGCTGTCTGCTCCTTGGGGGTTGACGGTCGTCCTACGGGCCCTCTAGGTGGAGGAGGGGGCGTAGGCAGTGAAGGAGTGGGAGGAGGCGGAGTCGGAGTAGGAAGAGGACATGTGGTAACCACATCTTTTTTGATGGTGTCCCACCAGAAGGTAAAAAGTTATTTTACCTCTGCCAGATTCATACCCGACGATGGGCCTGGCGCCGATGGCCTGTCGCCAGGGTCGGGCGTCCAGGTCCCAGGGCTCTCCTGCTCGGGAAGGTTCCTATTAGAACCCGCATCTCCGGTGTATCTTGCCTGGTCCTTGGGCTGTGTATCCTCCTAAGATGATTCCTTCTGACCGGGCGTCCAGTGGTGCGGTCCTCTTCTCAGGAGTAGCCGACGTCGGTCCCCTGGCCGACGTCTTCGAAGGCGAACGCCTGGCCGGCGACGAGTGTCAAGGTGTCACTGGTTCTTGGGAGTGCCGGTGGTGTTTGGCTGTCGTCGGGTGGGCCGACGTCCATTTAAGGGATGTCAGGTCCTTGGTTTTACGGGGAACTGGATCCGAACCACGGGAAGGCTGGGAAACTGACCTGGCATCGGTGTCCCGCCAATGGGAGGAAGATTTATGGTGCTCCCCAGACTTTGATGAGGCCTTGGAAGGAGTGGAAGAGGCAGACGGCCTGGAAGTCTTCAGAGGCTGAAGAGAAGAGGAGCCGCTGGATGACCCGACCTGGACTGGGGGAGGTTGCGACCGAGCCCTGGAGGGACAGCAGTCCGATTTCGAGCCAGAGCTTCAGGAGTCAGAGACCCTCGCAAGAGACCTGGATCTTTCCTTTTCCTGGTGTTTGTCCCGGTGTTTGTGGGTTTTGCCCGAAGGCTCTCCCCGGAAGGAAGGTTCCTTATCCATGGTTTTAAAGTTTCTCCTCCAGGAGAAACGCTTGAATTGCCTTCTGGCGGCGGATCGTGGTGCGACTGCTGAAGCCATGGCAGAAGGAGCAGGCCTTGGTGTCGTGTTCCGGGCCTAGGCAGTGCACACAGTCCGAATGTGGATCCTTGAAGGGGATCTGTTTGCCGCAGGCGCACTTCACATGGAGACCCTCTAAAGAAGTGGTTGGAGAGGACATCAGTTGATCAAAAGTCGAAAGACAGACGAAAATCGTCGTAGTTCTAATGGTCGTCGCACGCTAGAAAGTAAGACCGAGAGGCCTATACTGGCGAGTCGACAGCGAGAAAAGAACTGTGGATTATGGGTGGACCGCCTCCTTATGTACTACGCCCGACGTCAGGGGCAGGACCGACGTCGGAGGCGGTCCCCGCTGAAGACTGCTAGCTAGAAAATTTCCGTGGGGTCCTGGCGCCTGCCGGCTTCAGTCCTAATGGTGTAACCTGCTGCAAGAGCTGTATCTCGAAGTAGGATCCTGTGTTCTGTTGATCCAGTGGAACTACTTCTACTGCCCTGTTGTTGCCTTGTACTACGGAAGCAAGAAGGTCTGACTGTACTGCTGACAGCCTGGGCTGTCGTTTGGGGGGAATGATCCGGAAGGGTTTCCAAAAGATTGAGCAAGTACCCCTCGCAGATTATCCAGAGGACCCATTTGTCTGACGTTATGGATTTCCACTGGTTGTAGACCCAAGTCAGACGTCATCCCACCACTGAGGAGGAGTCCCCCTCGGACAGCTGAGGTGGGACCTGGGCCAGAAACTCAGAAGGTGGCACTGGGCACTTTGGGGCCTTGTGCCTTCTGCTGCATTTTCTTTTGTGGCTGAGGGTTGTGTTTTTTGTTAAAACCTCCTCTGCCACGAAAGGACTGTCAGTTGTGAAACTGACGCTTGCTGGCACCACCCCAGGAGGGGGGCGGTGCGGGTCGAGCCGTCTTAATGGCAGACCTAGTCTTCTGTGTGGCCACCAGATCTTGTTCCACTTGGGGCCCTAACAGATACATACCATCGAAGGGTAAAACCTTGACCTGCTGTTGGGCATCATTCGTGAAGCCCGAAGTTCGTAGCCAAGAGTCGCGATGGGTGCAGATGCCAGCAGCCGCCGCTCAGGAAGCAATATCAAAAGCGTACATTGCAGCTTTAACCTGTTGGTTGTTGGACTCGATATCCCTGGTTATGGGCTGAAGTAGCTCTGAATTAGTTTCCGACTTGAGCAGAGCTTCAACCATTTGTTTGGAGCGCCTGCCAAAGAAATGAAAATAACGTACCTACTGTAATTATGATCTTTCTGTGTATCTTCACCATTCATCATTGTTGGGTACTCGGCTGGAGGTCAGGATCCCACGGGAGCTTTTTTTTTTTAAGTTAGGTGGAGCCGACGCACAATCGGCACCGCCCTTAAGGCCGATGCACTGCGTGGCGCTCGTGGGTTGGCCGTTAGGCTGCATCGACTCCGCCTGCCTGCCTGCCAGTTCTGAGTCGCCAGAGACGCAAGAGGAAGGGAGTGGAGGGTGGGACAAGGAAGTCCAAGGGACAGAAAAAGGAAAAGATATATAAACTAAAAGGAGAAATAATGACTGAGAGGACAGAAGAGGAAGAAAAAGTCGGAAACTAAAGGGATTGGGAGGGGCCCCAATCTCTGGAAATAAAAAAGGGAGGTAGGGTGGGTAAAGAATTTAGGAGGAGAGGGAGGAGTTAAACATCCCAGACTTTGGTCCATCTTCAGATTACTTAGGAACTGCAAGGAGTAGCCAAAGGCTTTATGCCAGAATTCAAGGCACAGAATGGCTGGCAAAACACTCCAGATAAGCAGAGTCGGCTATTCTGGAAGAAGGACAGGATACACAGAATTAACACCCTCTCAAGGAAAGACTGGACAAAAAAGGGAAAAAAATATATATTTTTTTTGTAATAAACATGGAGAAATAAGTTGGACAGAAACAAGGAGGAGGAGACGATGGAGGGCAACCGTCAACTCCTACCTCACAAGGGTGGAGCCAAAGCACTGGAGAAGGAGTGCCCCCCATGCTGTCCACTCTCCCCAGAACATTATCCCCCTGTGTGCCCCTGTTTTACCCCACTCCTGACAAGAAAGGAGAGGGGGAAGGGATGGGCACAGAGAGGGAGGAGGACCCAGAGACTGAGGCCCCAAAGGGATGGAGGGTGGAATTGTGATGAATGGTGAAGATACGCAGAAAGATTATAATTATGCTAGGTACGTAATTTTCATATCTTATCTGTGTCAATCTTCACCATTCATCACTGTTGAGTGGTGCGAGCCCCAGAAGGGGTTTTCTTTACGCCCTGAGAGAAAGTCCCTTAGCTCTCAGTGGGTGACACACTAAGAGGTAGAAACTTCAGGGCCTGGAGAGGTCCGAGTGGGCAAGAGTGAGATGGGGTCCCCCCCGGAGGGAGAAGGAAACTGCCCCGACAAGCGCCGTCTCGCTCTACGGGAGAAGAGACAGGTTCTCTGGTGAGCAGAGTTAATCACCCTACGTCGGGCCAAGGGTGACAACCGGGAAAGACGCAGCCATGCTGTCCGCCTAGTGGAGATTGCTGTCCCTATAACCCTGGTAGCTACCTCCTTGGCATCATAGGATGCCCTCGCTCGGTGCCTTGCTAGCTCCAGGCCACGCGCAGAGTTTGCAATGGCTTGTCTGGTTTGCTCTGTATCAGGCAATGAGGCTAGGAGTTGACCTAGCCTGGACCACAAGAACCTGTCATAGGCTGCATAGTGGGCCTGATGTGCAGAAATGGAAAGCAATAACCATGCCGAGTAGAAAGTCCTCCTACCCCAGAAGTCAAAATCCGAAGAGTCTTGATCTGGGGGCCAGTCACGGTGAAGGGCACGAAGCACATCAGGAGTATCCAACTGCGTCAATCTGGACTGCGGATGAGGCATGTAACCTGGAGACTCCGGCAGGGGGAGGGTGGGGCACGCAATACCTCTGGCTGAGACCCTGGGGCAGGAACTCCAGAGAAGGGCCTCTGCCAGGAATGCAATGACGCCTCCCAAAAGGAAGCAGACCAGGGCTGCACCACAAGAGTGACCTCGCCAAAATCGCCTAGAAAGGTGTGCGCAGAGTGTTCTGGATTGCTAACAGTGGCAGGGGTGAGGTGCAAGTCCTCCAACATCCTCACAAGGAAGCGCTGATACTCAGCGAGATCAGCAGCTGGAGAGATGTGGACAGAAGGTTCCTCTCCCCCATAAGAGGGGGATGAGGACTTGGAGGGCACCGGCTATTCAGATGGCGGCTGCTCAGGGTGAGGTTAAAACCTGACTGTCCATCGCCCTAACGTAAGCTGGGAACCAAGCAGCCACCGCTCTGAACTGTTCCCACTAGAGAGGCTCGCTAGGACAAAGGATGCCTGGGAGTGCAGGAGAATGTGGCAGAGGAATGGGGGCAGAGCCGAGAAGAGATGTCGGTTGACCTCCGCCTGGGCTAAGGAGCGGACCGGGAGCACCCGCGGAAGAAAGTGCCCCGGAAGACCCCACAGCCGACAGCTGAACAACCATTTCGGTACTGCCTTGGCTGCACCCGGAAGAATCCCCCCTGTGAGGTGACTGGGGCCATATAGGTCCAGAAGGACGGTCCCCTACCTCAAAAGAATGGGGCTCTCTCAAAGAGACCGAGGAGGGAGAGCAGAGATCCGCACCATGGCTTCTCCCAGAGCCCGGGTGGACCCCGAAAAAGGCCACCGTGTAGACCCCACACCCCTCGGAGTCCGAAAGAGCCCTCCTCCTCGAGAGGGCCAGCCTAGGTAGCTGACAGCTCTGGGCAGCACCCGAAGGAGCTATCCAGGGCACAGCACCCTCCCCTCCCGTAGGTGCTCTGATCGGCCCCAAAGTTGAGCGATCCAGGCACACCACAGGTGGGGGTACCACTGCTGAGGGGTCAGTAAACCCACCAAGACCGGGTTGCAGAGCAATTGTGGCCTGCATCACTGCCCGCTGGTCAGCACCTCTGACCCCAGTCTCGGTAGCCACCGTCCCCACCTCAGAAGGGGCTGACTCCGGCTTGTCGAGTATACTACTGGGCTGCCCACTCCAACAGTCAACCCCAAAGAGTCAGACTGTCCGTCTGACTCAGAGCGCGACTCCGCCTCCGAGGAGGTAGAGGCCGAGGCCCTGTGCCAGACTGTAGGAGGGCGACCAGTGCCATCTTTGCCAAAGGGGGTGCCAGAGAAAAAAAGCCATGCCTGAGCTGGTGCCAGTGCCCCCTACAGCACCATGGCCCGGAATCACAGGGCACAGCTCCAGCCAAAACAGGAAGCTTCAGAGTAGGGACCAGCAATGGTGCCTTCGTGCTGAGGGCGAAGGCGGCACATCGGGCGCCAAGGACGGCGCCGCCTAGCTCCACACGGAATCAAGGCAGAGGCAGCGCCCAATGACGGCACCATCAGCGCCCAATGACGGGCCGCCTGCTCCCACGGTATCTCGCACCGAGGGCAGAGGCGACGCCATGAGATCGATTGTTCTCCCACGGCACCGAGTCCCGAGGACACGGTGCCATGCTCAACCTACAGAGACATAGACAAAGACAGCGCCGCTAGCAGTGTCAGGCACCGAACGGCTCCAACAGATGCCAAGGTGCCACGCGACAAGTCGGCACCAATGATCGCTCCGTGAGGACCCATGGTGCCGCAAACGGCGCAGTGGCCCGCAATGGCACCGACCTGGGCCTTGTGAACTGCGGGTCCGACACTGGGGGAGCCTTCACCCCTGAAGGTACGACTGCTATGGCGGTGCCTCCCGCCTGTCCCCCGAAAGGAGCGGGATGGGCCTCCTGCATCGTGGAAGGAGCCTCGGCAATGACTAGGCTACTAGTAGCCGAGGCTCCCTCCTCCTTGGTCCATGTAGAACCGGGAGGGGACCCGGAGGAAACGCCGAGAGAGTGTGGCTTGGCCCAACAAGTGCATGCTGACACTCTAAAGTCGGCGGAGCTCGCCCCACTTTCCACGTGCGTTGCTCGATGACCCGGCGGTCCATGGAGAAACAGGCTTCGCACGAATCCATGTCGTGAAGCGGGCCAAGACACGAAAGACAACGGTCGTGCTGGTCGGTGACGGAATATTTTCGGCCGCATGAGCACCGTCGCATGGGGGGGCCGACCCGTCCTGGAAGTTTTCTTGCCCACAGACTGAGACATGACCTACAGGGAAAAAAATACCAAAAACAGACTAGACGTTGCAGAAATACAGAAAAATGGAAAGATCTTTCCGGGCGACGTTGAGTATGGCAAAACAGAACCGGCAGGAGGACCTGACGGACTTCGGCACCGAAGGATCGAAATCACGGAGTCGAGAAACTGCGGAGCAGGCCTCAAGTTTTTCTTCTCAGCGTCCCATGAGTTGACCTCTATGGTGGGAGATGAAGAACTGGTAGGCAGGCGGAGTCGACGCAGCCTAACAGCCAACCCATGAGCGCCACGTAGGGTGTCGGCCTCAAGGGCGGCGCCGATGGTGCACTGGCTCCACCCACCTAAAAAAAAGCTCCCGCAGGGTCCTGACTTCCGGCCGAGTACCCAACAGTGATGAATGGTAAAGACTGACACAGATAAGATCATACTCATATTGAGAAAAATTGCCCTGGTAGCTGGCAATGCGGATACCCAAGGTGGAGGCAGCAAAGCCTCTCTTACCTATGGTGTCTGTCTCGTGAGATTATTTATAGGCCCAGCTGTAGATGCCTGAGGAAGGACGGCCTTACCATTCTCTATTAAGACTTCAGTGGGATCAGCAAAAGCTTGTGAGGCCAATATGAGTCGATCCTTGGAAGCAGCATACTTCCTATCTATGGACTTAGCCATGGAAGGAATGAGAGCAGGATTTTTCCATACCATCTGAGAGAGGGTCTCGAAAGAGGGTTGTACTGGAGAGGTTAAATCCACAGGGATGTGAAGGACATGAAGATATTGGAGACGTAAAAGCTTCCCAGGATTGATTTCTGTAGTCTGGAGAGAAAAAGTAGAATTTAAATTCTTGAGCAGAGACTTAAAGGAAAGGTCCTCAACAACAGGCTCCGCAGGAGGACTGATCCCTGCCCCCAGGGCAGTGTCAGCATCAACATCATGACCCATACAAAGATCTGGGTTAGGTTCAAAATCATCTCCTGACAGTATGGGGGGGGGGGAGAGTATAAACAGGAAAGGAGTAAAAATCAGGAGGAAGAAGAAAGAATCGGAGTCAAAAACCACTGAAGACCGGACGGTGCTGCACTCATCGCCGGCGCCGAAGAAAACTGCGCCGAGAACAAAGGAGGAGGCGCTATCAGAAACAGCGCCACACATGGCACCGACAAACACGGCGTCGACAGAACCCCGGTGCCGCAGGCAGCACAGACAGAGCCCGCAGGCACCGCTGATGCAGCCTGCGGTGCCACAGATGGTGCCGAGAGAGTACCTAGCGCCGGAGAAGTTGGCACCGCAGACGACGATGATTGGACAGTAACAGCCACTGGCTCCTTCTCCACCTCAGTTCTGCACGCTGCAGAAACAGAGGGGGGAAAAAAGAGGCGAGAGAAAAATGAGGCAGGGCAAGGGAGCCAGATGGACAGTAAAAGGAAAGGATATAAACTGAAACAGGAATATGCCGACCTGAGGACAGAGGGGGAGGATCCAGTAAGGGATGGGCCAAAAAAGGCCCTTGGTCCCTGGATGGCCAGTAAGGGTAGGAAAGGGAAGATGAGAGACACAAAGAAAACAAGGTGAGAGGAAAGGAGAGGAGGGACCAACGTCCACCCAGGAGATGGAGCTTGCAACCAATAGAGCCTCTAGGGAGGCAAACAGCCCACTACCTGGGAAGTTTCTGAGGCAGAACTAGGGTTTATTGAATCCTGAAGGAGATGGAGAAGGTCCCTCCCTCTGGCCCCTAACCCATGAGGGTGGAAACACCCATCAGAAGGATTCACCATCCTGCCCCATTACCATTTTCCAGGAGAACTCACAGGGTTCGGGAGGGGAAGAACAGGATCCCCTATCCCAAAAGAGAAGGAGACAGGAAAGGAGAGGAATAACAATAGAAGGAGTGGAGGGGAATTCCATTCAGCACCAGCTCTCCCCCATCCCAGGGGACCCAAGAGTCAGTGCATCCCAAGGGGCTGGCCGACCCCGGAGAGCAAGTCCAGGACCAGTGGGAAGGGCCCACCAGCAGTCCCCCCAATTGGGCTAGAGAGAAAGCCCTACTCGCCCTCCTCCGAAGAGCTTTCCGGTTGTCTCCTAGGGAAGGAAGCCACAAGGAGAGAGAGGAGGGAGCCTAACTGGGTCCCCAAGGAGGAGAAGGGTGAGCAGGGAGGGGGCACAGCCCAGGGATTGAGGCCTTGTGAGGGGAAGGTGGGTGAGATTCAGTGATGAATGGTGAAGATACACAGGAAGATCAAGAATTACAGTAGGTACATCATTTTCATATCTTCCCTGTGTCAATCTTCACCATTCATCACTGGTGGGAGAGTACCAAGCCCCCCTGAAGGGGGCAGAGTAGTTCCCAGAGAGAATAGCATCCCTCAGCTTTTGATGGGGGAGACCCTTCACTGGCCAGTTAGGACAGGGACTGATCAGGGCAAGGTGATGTCCCCTATCCCCTGGGGGAAGGAAGGCGCCCCTGCAGTTCCTGTCTCGCCCTGCGAGAGAAAAGACGGGTCCCCCGGAAGGAGGAAGCCAACACCCTATGCCAGGCCAAGGGTGACAACCGCGAAAGGCGAAGCCATGCCGTCCACCTAATGCAGATCGCTGTCCCTGCAAGTCATGAAGTGACTTCATTGGTACCCTAAGATGCCCTTGACTGGTGCCTTGCCAGCTCTAGACCTATAGCAGAGAGGGCTATGGCTTGCTGGGTAGCCTCTGAATTGGGCAGTAATGCCAGTGGCAGGCCCAGTATCGCCTATAGATATCCATTATAGGCAGCACGGAGCGCCTGATGCGAAACAATGGACAGTATCATCAACACAGAAGAGCACACTCTCCGCCCCATATGATCAAACTTGGCAGTCAGGATCCAGGGGCCGGTCGCAGACAGGACGTCTATGCCAGGTAGGAGTGTCCAGATGAGTCAATCCTGAAGTGGGATGGGGCAGAAATCCTGGAGACCCCTGGGGTGCAAAATACTGCTGCTGGCAGTCCACAGGGGCTGGAACTGTGGCAAATGGAAGTTGCCAGGTGCTGTACGATGCCTCCTGGATCTGGCCAGGAGGGGACCACCAAATGATGTGCCCCAAACTCGACCAAGATGGCAACAGTCAATAGCTCGGTATTGCGAAATGCCAAAAAGGAGATATGCAAGTCCCTGACCAGCCTTGCCATGAAGTGCTGATACTGAGCCTGATCAGCATCTACACCACTCATTCACACTAATGGGATCTACACCGGAGGCGCTAGGACCCAGCGGGAACAAACTTTTCAAGAGGGCTGGCGTCAGAGGTGGAGCTGCAAGGAAGTGGCACCATGAGCTGTGGCTCGTGCGGTAAAGACAACCTCGGCATCGATCCTCGAACCACCTCAGTACCTTTTTTCCAAGGAGGTGCAGCGTAACTAACCTAGAGGACTAACCTAACAAAATCGGACATAAGATAGTCCGAACGACCTGTATAAGAAGAGTCAACAATGAAGTCTTCACAGCCCAGCATTGAGGGAGAGAAGACCAAGAACAGAGAGGTGAGGTCGGGGGATGGTGGGTGGGCATGTGAATGAGTGGTGGAGACTTCACCACTCATTCACACTAATGGGAGAGTACCGAGATAATAATCCCCCGAGATGGGCTGCAGAAAAACTAAGAGCTCACATATTTAGGACAGAAGTCCGTTAAGGATAGTCCTGCCAAATGACAGATGTCATCTGGCATGGACATCCAAGGCAAAGTGCTTAATGAAAGCATGCACTGAGCTCCAGATGGCCGCATTGCAAATGTCTGCAATGGGCACGTTGCGAATTCCCACCAGACATGCCGCGACTGCTCTAGTAGAGTGAGCATACACGCTGCCTTCCAGCTTAACCTGTGCCATAGAATAGCAGTGGTGAAGGCATGCTACCAGCCATGCTGAAATGCACCTAATAGTGACCAGTTGAACCAACTGGGTCTCGCTGAACGAAACAAACAGTTGTTGAGCTTTGCAAATTTAATTGCCGTGCTCTTTTAACATCCAAGGAAGTTGGCAAAGTAGTGAGGCAGGACTAAAGGTTGGTTTAGATGGAATTCTGAGACAACCTTAGGGAGACCAATGCATACATTTCAGAAACTCTACGGGCCGAGGTGATGGCCACCAGGAAGGCTGTTTTCCAAGTGAGGAATTTCAACTTGTAGGTAGCTAGCGGCTCGAAAGGCTTTCGAGTTAGCATGTCTAGCACAAGGTTAATGTCCCAGGCTGCGACTGGACGTCTGACAAGAGGTCTGGCATGCAGAATACCCTTAAGAAACCTCTTAACAACAGCTAACTGAGCCAGTGACAAGAAAGTACGGGCTCATGATAAGCTGAAATAGCACAAAGGTGAACTTTGACTGTAGAGTACTGCAGATCTGAATTTGAGAGGTCTAAAAGGTACTCCAAGAATTTATTTGGTGGGCAGGAAAAAGGGTTCAAAGAGGATTTTGCACACCTGTGTAGGTTTTTCTGGTGGCTGGCTTACGCGTAGCCAAAAGAATATCTGAAACCCTACGAGAGACATTGAACCTATTCACCTCTATCTCTTCAGCAGCCAAGCGTGAAGGTGAAGCAACCTCAGATTGGTATGGACCACAGAACCCTGGGTCAGAAGGTTCGTCTGAATGGGAAGCAGCTTTGGGGAGGAGGGGTTACCGACAGACTGTTGAGTAATGGAAACCACATCTGTCGAGGCCAGAAGGAAGCAATAAGAATCATTTTGTCCCCCAGGGACTCGAACTTGAGAAGCACCCTCTGAATTAAAGGAAGAGGAGGAAAGGCGCATAGAAAGCGCTTTGTCCACTGCAGCCTGAACGCATCCTGACAGAAAATGCCAGGCCCTGGATTTCTGGAGCAGAAGACAGGCAGTTTTGTGTTGAGTGGGGATGCAAAAAGGTCCAGGTCTGGAGTTCCCCACTCTGCGAATAGTGACTGAACTACGGTTGAGTCTAGAGACCACTGGTTGAGGGTCTGTCTCTGTTCTGCTGAGATGGTCTGCCAGTTTGTTTTGTACTCCCGGCAGGTAGACCGCCTGAATTACAGCCTTATGCTCTAGACACCATTGCCACACTCTCATCGCTTCCCTGCATAAAGGGTAAGAGTGTGCACCACCCTGCTTTTTGATGTAATGCATCACTGCTTTGTTTTCCATTTGAAGGAGAATGTTCTTGTGACAGAGAATGTCCTTCAAAGCCCGGATTGCATAAAGGACGGCTCTCATTTCTAAGACATTTCTGTGAAGCTGTGACTCGTCCTGAGTCCATGTACCTTGAGTATTGAGATTCTGACAGTGAGCTCCCCACCCAATCAGGGAAGCGTCTGTGGTAATGGAAATCTGATGATCCAGGGGAGCAAAGGGATACCCTACCAGAAGACTGTCCTCTTGCGACCACCAGGTGAGTGACCTCTTCAGAGGTTCTGTCACCTTGATGAGAAAGGACTAAGGGTGAGTGGTTTGGGACCGCTGAGTACTGAGCATCCATTGAGAGGTTCTCATGTGGAGGCGTGCTAGGGGCACAGTGAACACCGAGGATACAAAGAGACCTAGCATCCGTTGCATCAAGATAGCTCAAACCGAGCTGTTCTCTCTGGTGTATCGGGCCATCTGTAGGATATAGCTCCTTCTGTCCTCTGGTAGAAAAGCTTTCGCACAGTAGGTGTTCAGAAGAGTTCCTATAAAGAGAAGCTTCTGGAAGGGCTGCAACTGCAACTTCAAACTCAGCAGTACTCCCATGGAAGTGAGAAAGTCTGAGGCCGTGACCATGGCCTCCAGTCTCTTGCCTGGAGGAACTTGCTAGAATCCAGTCGTCCAGATTTGGGAACACTTGTATTCCGATTTTCCTGAGGTGCGCCACAAGACTTGCACAACACTTTCTAAAAACTTGAGGCGCCGAGGATAGCCCAAAGGGCAGGACTCTGAAGTGATAGTGTTGAACCAATGCAACGAACCTTAGGTATTTGTGGTGCTTTGGGTGTATGACAATGTGTTGGCAGGCATCCTGCATGTCCAGGGAGGCCAGTCAATCATGTCGATGAAGCAAAGGTAGCAGGGTACCTAGTGATATCACCTTGAACTTCTCCTTGTGAAGGAACTTGTTTAACTTTCTGAGATCCAGAATGGGGCGCATGCCACCGGTTTTCTTCGGGACCAGGAAGTAATGGGAGTAGAAACCTGTTTCATTGATCCAGCAGAACGATTTCTACAGCCCTGTTGTTCAGAAGGCCTTGTACGTCGGAAGCAAGAAGGTCGGACTGTACTACCGATAGCCTGGGCTGTCGTTTGGGAGGATGATCCGGAGGGGTTTCCGAAAGATTGAGAGAGTACCCCTTGCGGATTATCCGGAGGACCCATTTGTCTGATGTTATAGATTTCCACTGATTGTAGAACTGAGTCAGACATCCTCCCACCACTGAGGAGGGACCTGGGCCAGAAGAAAAAATTACTCACCTTAGTGATGTTGTTTCTTCTAATGGAGTCTTGCTGTATTCTGACAATAGCAGTGAGTCCCAACCTTCGAACTGCACCGGAGATGAAAGAGTTAACTTTCCATGCCAGGCATGGAACGCAGTAAGCTCGAGCTCGGTTGAGACTCTGTCTGTTGCTGTTTAAACTCAAACCGTCAGATCTTTACGAGCTAAACTCACTAAGGTCCTGTGTGGAAGCTGTAAACCTACACTAGCCAACTGGCTACTAAACATAAAACAGATTTTTTGGTCCCAAAACAAAGACTCAAGTCAGGAGACCCAAAAAATGAAAAAACACAACACCCACTCACCCAAAGAAAAAAGGTGTGAAAACAACAAGGTGGGGCACCTCCTGAGTGCCAACACTGCCACTGCCCACCCACATCCCAAAAACAGAGGTTCTGAGAGGGGAAGGTGGGGGGGGGGGGGTCAGAATACAGCAAGACTCCATTAGAAGAAACAACATTACTAAGGTGAGTAATTTTTTCTTCAAACAACATGAAGTCTTGCTGTATTCTGACGATAGCAGACTACCAAGCAGTACCTCCATGGAGGAGGACAGAACCTACATTAGGGAAATAGGCTCTGAGAGCACAGCTGTGCCAAGAGCCGAGCATCACTCCTAGCCTGGATATCCAGGAGTAATGTGGTAAAGTGTGAACTGTTTTCACGTAGCTGCTTGCCATATCTCTAGAATAGGAATATCCTGGCAGCAGCCAGGGAAGCAGCTGTACCTCTGGTAGAGTGATCCCTCAGGCCTGAGGGTGGAACCTTACCCAGTTTTTCATAACAAAATTGAATACAAGAGACAATCCACCTGGCAATGGATCTTTTAGTGGCAGGTTTTCCCTTACCAACCTCACCATAAGTGAGGAACAGTTGGAGGGAGTCAAACCTGTGACCCTTGGTACGTTCTGTGTAGTAGCTAAGGGCTCTTTTCACATTTTAACTGTGCAGCCTCCTCTCACCAGACGAGGAATGGTCAGTGAAATACACAGGAAGAGACATAGATTGGTTAAGATGGAAATCTGAAACCACCTTAGGCAAAAACTTCCTGTTAGTCCTGAGGACCACCTTATCTCTATGGAAGGAGATAAAATCAGGCTCCACTGACAGAGCTTGCAACTCACTTATGCGTCTGGCAGAAGTGATGGCTACCAGGAACACAGTTTTCCAAGTCAAGTACTTAAGCTGTGCTGAAGACAAAGGCTCAAAAGGGAGTTGCATAAGCTGAGCAATGCAAACGTTGAGGTCCCAAGCAGGGGTAGGGTCCCTGAATGGAGGGTTGGTATGAAGCAATCCCTTGAAAAACTTAGAGAACACAGGGTGAGCTGAGAGAGAAGTGGGCTTACCTGCTGAAATGAAAGCAGAAACAGCTGCCAGATGCACCTTTAGTGTAGCTGGTCTAAGCACCAAGCTATTCAAATGGACCATATAATCAAGGACTGTGGGCAGATCAGCAGACTCTGGAAATATGCCTTCCAGAGCACCATATGGAAAATCTTTTCACTTAGAATTATAAGTAGTCCTGGTGGAAGGTTTCCTGAAGCCTTCAGAATATCCATTACACCTTGGGAGAGGTGTAAATCAGCAAACTCTAACACTTCAAGAGCCAGGCCTTGAGATTTGAGATTCGGGTAGCAAACCCTCCCCTGAGCACAGGTTAACAGGTTGTAATTCCTGGGAAGAGACAGGGGAAGATGGACTGCTAAGGACAACAGGAGAGGATACCAGGGCTGTCTGGCCCAGTCTGGAGCAATCAGGATCACTTTGCACGGTTGAGACCTGATTTTGACTAGCACTTTGAACAGGAGAGGGAAGGGGGGGGAAAGCATACAGGAAATGAAAATTACGTACCTACCGTGATGTTGATCTTCTTGTATCTTCACCATTCATTACTTCCTGGGTGTAAGCGGGCGCTTTTTTTTTAAAAGCATAGCAGGCGCCGCCCTCGAGTGGCGTCATGCGTCATGCGGTGACGAGGCTAGTAGCAACCGACCCTCCTCCAACTCAGTTCTGTGAGGCCGGAGAGGCAAAAAGCGGACATAGAAAAGAGATAGCGAGGCAAGATAGCCAAGGGATAGCAAAGTAAGGAAGAATGAACTGAAAAGGAATAAGCGATGGAGAAAGGACAGAGGAGATAAGAGCATTCTAACCTAGGGATCCTGGGGCCTCCTTACCTGGGCGACTCTAGGAGAGAGAGGAAGGTAATGAGGAAGAAGAAGAAGAAGAAGAAGAGAGAAGAGAAAGATGGGATGTTGAAGGGACCAGAATGCTTGCGAGCATAGTTAGCTGAAAGCAAGGCTCGATTAGAGGGAAGCAAAGTCGGTGATAGAAGCTGAAGAGAAGGTTCACGAGACCCGCTGAACAGACTCAGGAGGCATAGTCCTGGTCCTCAACACATCATGGTCCATGATTCCCGCCAGGGCTCCTGGACGAGAAAGGCCTTTAACTGGGAGGACACCAGTAGGAAGGATAAATCCCAGGCAGCATGTAAGAGCTGCTCAAGGGTTTAGAAATGGAAAATCTGGGCCTTTCAGGGGTTTATAGGTGATTGAAATGGAACTCAGTCGGACTTGCCAAGGCAGGGCCAGAGGCTTAGGCTGGCAAAGATTGGTCATAGTCAGCACTGCTTCTCTGCAAAACTGTCCAGGAAGGACACTTGAAGGAAAACAATCATCAATATTATTATAGAAAGAATTTTCTTTGCCTTTGTTTTTGATAGAGTATAACTTGCAGGCTTAGGAGCATGACCCTTAAAGCCAGAGACTGCCTTACAGCAGTCGGACAGAGTTCCCTCAGTTTTTTCCTTTTTTTTTTTTGGAAGGAAAAATAATCGTACCCATTCCTCTGCTCTGCAAGGCAAGAATAAAGGGGCGGTTTGTGATTCTTGGGCTTAACAGCTGGTAGCAGGGAATTGCGGGATTAAAACTGTATAGACAGAGTAAGGCAAAAACCCCCAGAAGTATCTCGCCAGAAGGTATGGCAAGAGATAGTTGTGCAGCCTGATCACCACACCGCAATTCTAGGAAAACGGCCCAAGAATCTTAGAGTAAATAATTTTTCTGGATAGAAATAAGGGCCCCCCCTAAATTGGAGTAATTCTTCCTCTTTTTTTTTTTTGTATATTTTTTTTTTTTTTTTTTTTTGCAGAGAGAGAGGAAGGAGACGGGAGGGGGAGAAGCCACAGGAGGAGGCACTGAGGGGATGGTGGGTGGGAGTAAGTAATGAATGGTGAAGATACAAGAAGATCAAAATTACGGTGAGTCGTAATTTCATATCACCATATCAGTCTTCTGTTCATCCACCTAGTGATGCAAGCTCCTCTCCCTCGGGGGTAAAATACCCTGAGGAACAAGACCCCAGCCTCCTGTTGGTGAGAAACAGAAGGAAGACCCTGGCTTATTCAGAAAAGCCTAGGTGGGAGAAGACTAGGAGGTGCCTCGAGGGCGAGGAGGCAGAGAGCCCCTGCAAAGTCTTCTAGCTCTAGAGGAGAAGAGCAGGTCCCCGGAAGATGGACGAATCACCTACACCGGGCCAGGGGTGACAACCTAGAGGCAGCGAAGCCATGCCGTCCGCCTGATGCAGATCGCTGTCCCTGCAAAGCCTGGAAGCCACCTCATTGGCGTCGTAAGATGCCCTTGGTGTCTTGCCAGCTCCAGGCCCTACACCAGCGGAGAGGGCAGCGGCTTGTCTGGTTTGCTCCGTATCAGGCATTGATGCCAACAGCTGGGACATCATCGACCACAAATGCGGTTGTAGGTAGCGTGGTGAGCCTGATGAGGATGCAATACAGGCAACCGCTTGCGAGAAGAGAGAACACTCTTAGCTGGCAGTCGAACTGGAAAGTCCGGATCCGGTGGGCGGTGGTGCACCAGGCAGCGGCGCCGGAAGGTGTCCAGGTAGACCAAACCAGGCGGGGTTGGGAAGGGTACCTCGAGACTCTGAGGTGCACAATACCTCCGCTGACAGTCAGCCGGGGCTGGAGAAAAGCGGCTGGGGACTGCCAGGACGGACAGGCGCCTCCTGGAAGGGATAGGCCAGGATGGTACCACCAAATGCTGGGCACTGAATTCACGAAGAATTCCAGCGTCTCCGTTCAGTATTGTCTCTCGAACATAGGAAATCAGAAGATCCCTCACCATCCTCGAAGAAGCGCTGATATTCCGTGAAATCAGCGATGGAGAAGATGAGCAGAGTTCCTCTCCCTCAGAGGAGGAGGCGAGGATGATGGGGAGCTGGAATGTCAGAGGACTCTTGCAGCGGTGGGGAGAGTCGAAAGACCCGCTCATGCATGCATCTAACATATGAGGGGAAGGCCGCCGCAGAACCCCTGAACTGCTCCCAGGATAACGGACCCGTAGGACCGACATGGCCTGGGAGCGGGGGTGGTGGAGGCAGAGAGATGGGAGAGGGGCACCTCCAAGGAGGCAACAGCTCTCAGCCAGGGCTCTGGAATCCGGGGAATGGAGCCCTAGCTGGAGGGTCCCGGACAACAGACCAGGCATGAAGCGGAACTCTGGGAAGCGGAGCCTGGAAGAGCCCAGGAGAACCTCCCCTGTGGCAGCGTCAGGACTGCATGGATCCAGAAGGGCAGCCCGCAGAGCGCCGCCGGGGGCACCCTAGAGCCCAGCGGGAGGAGGCGGAGTCGACACTCGACTCCTGGCCACCCGGGTGGCCAAAGAGACTGTGCCAGAACCCTCTGCCCTCAACCCCTCGGACTCTGAGAGGCCCTCCTCCTCGACAACAGCGTCCCCTGTCTCCAGAGGGCAACAGCACCAGGGGTAGCTGTCACGGCCCTCCCGGAGGAGCCTCCCCTCCGTCACCCACGCCTGCCCCTGGGATCCAGCCACCCCAGCGAGGAGCCCTCAGGAAAACGACGGAAGGGGGACAGAGGAGGGGCCCGCTCGCCGCCTGGTACCTCTAGCCACAGGGACCCAGACCCCGAAGAGTGGGGGTGCCAAGATGGGTCCCACATCTGAGTCATCGTCCTCTGAGGAGGATGAGACCAGCTGGACCTCAATGCTGGCCACCCAGGGTCCCAGAGGCCACGGCACATGAGCAGCACGGTACCAGCAGTGGCGCCGCTCACCCCTCCAGCGCCGGCAGCAGCAGGCCCGACTCCCAACCCCCATGGCGCCCGGCAGGACAGCGGCACCGCTCGGTGCGGAAACACGACCAAGCGCAGCGGAGGCAGACCAGGCCCACAGCGCCTGCTTGAAGCCACTGCAGGCGCCGCCATGACCATCGGTGCAGCGAGCGGCGCCGGGCCCAGCGGCACCGCCAGCGGTGCGCCATGATCACCGGCATGACGGCGCCGGGATCCTAGCGGCGCCAGGAAAGGCGCGCCCGATCACGGCACCGCGAGCGGGCGCGGCGGTCGAGGGTCCACCAGTGCCAGGCCCAAAAGTGGGGCCTGCGACATGAGAACCTGCACCTCCGAGAGGTGACTGCCGGGCGGTGTTGGCGTCGCTGACCCGGGAGGGACTTGCCGCTCCCGACACGCAGAAGGGCCTCCTCCTCGGCAGAAAAAGACGAGAGACCCCCCTCCTCGGACCGTATAGGCCGGGAGGGGACCGAGGGAAGGGCCTAGAGACCTTACCTGAGAATCCCTTGGACGTTGTCCCCGAGGTCGGTGAGGTCTTGCCGAGCTTGAACGCCGGACTAGGACACGGCAGTCCATAGAGAACAGGCGTCAAAGTCCATGTCATGCTTGGGTCCCAGGCAGCGAAGACAAGCGTCATGCCGGTCGAGGCGGAGAAATGCCGTACAGAAGCACCACGCATAGAGTGGCGCGGCCGTCTTAAGCAACAGCTCGAGACGGACATAGCGAAACTAATGGAGAAAAAACAGTAGGAAAACACACCGGTAGCCGCTTTTAGAAAGAAAGGAACAGTCTTACGGTTGGCGTCGAGTGTGTGGAAAGAGGAGTCGCTGGCGCGGTCGAAAATACAAATGTTCCGTGAGCAGGTGCTGCCTCGCGGTCGGGAGAAACAGAACTGAGTTGGAGGAGGGTCGGTCGCTACTACGGCCGCTCGCGACATGGCGTCACGCTCGGTGAGGCGCCGTTGGTGCAAGCTTTTAAAAAAAAAAAAAAAGCTCCTGTGGCGATGCGCCTCCGGCTTACACCAGGAAGTAATGAATGGTGAAGATTGACAAGGAAGATCTTCCTTCCACCTGAGAACTAAGGCATCCAGGGTGACTGAGCCCAACACTGGGGCCTGCAGCAAAAAAGGAAAGTTGGTGATTGTCTGGGGCTGCAAAAGATCTATCTGAGGGTGCCCCATCTGGAGACTATCACCTCAAGACCAGGGATCAGTGACCATTC
Organism: Neoceratodus forsteri; assembly: GCA_016271365.2. NCBI lineage: Eukaryota > Metazoa > Chordata > Ceratodontiformes > Ceratodontidae > Neoceratodus > Neoceratodus forsteri. The sequence continues at coordinate 1,406,937,307 of CM057450.1, forward strand.
GTGATGGCCCTGAGATATCCTGCTGAGAGCATCTGCCAGGACATTGTCCTTGCCTGGGAGGTGTACTGCTGTGAGGAGGTGTTCAGGAATAAGCCAGAGACCACAACTTCATTGCTTCTGTGCACAGGGCCATGAGACCGAGTGCCTCCTTGCTTGATTGATGTACCACATTGTGGTGGTGTTGTCTGTTCTGACCTGAACAACTTTGTTCTGAACAGATTTGGAAAAAGCTTGAAGTGCTAGAAATACTGCTCTGAGTTCCAACAGATTGATGTGAAGCAGAGATGCCTGAGAGACCACAACCCAAGGAAGTCAAGTCGCCTGTGTGCCCCCACCCAAGAGGAGGCATCTGTAGTAAGGATTAAAGAGTGGGACTGAGTGACAAGGGAATTCCCTGTCTTAGAGTGTTCTGATCCTGCCACCACTGTGAGGCCTGGATCAGGGTTAGAAGTCACTGGGATCAATTTGGTCAGAGGTCCTTCTTTTGAGACCAAAAGGCTCTCAAATGAAGCAGATATCCCTCATCTGAAATCTTGCTCCCTGCACCACTGCTGTGGAAGCAGCCATGTGGCCCAGGAGCTGCAAAAAATGCCTTGCTGGTCGAGACACCTGCAGGGTGAATGAGGAGGCCAGTGTGATAAGAGTCCTTGCCCTGTCCAAGGGAAGGAAAGCTCTGGCCTTTTCTGTATCTAGCTCTGCGCTTATGAAGGTGAGGAGCTGAACAGGCTGTAGAACTGACTTTGAAAGATTCAGAAGGAAACCCAAAGAGGTGAGCAGTTGCTGAGTTATCTGTAGGTGTAACTTGACTTGGTCTGGGGACTGACCTACTATTAGCCAGTCGTCCAGGTATGGGAAGATGGCAATCCTTTGCCTTCTTAGAGAAGCAACTACCACTGCCAGGCATTTTGTGAACACCCTTGGAGCAGAGGTTAGACTGAAGGGCATTGCTCTGAACTGGTAATGGCCTGAGGGCAGCTCGAACCTGTGGTACTTTCGATGGGAGCTTCTGATGAGAATATGGAAATAGGCATCCTTGAGGTCCAGGGACACTAGCCAGTCCCCTGGCCTTAGAGAGGGTAGAATAATTCCCAGAGTCACCATTTGAATTTTGGTTTTAAAGGTGCTTTTTTAAGTATCTGAGATCCAGGATGGGCCGCCATTCTCCTGTCTTTTTTGGGGTAAGGAAGTACCTGGAGTACAATCCTTTGTCCTGGTGTAGGGGTGGAACCCTTTCCAGAGCTCTGAAAGCCAGGAGGGAAGAGACCTCTGCCACTAGGGCAAGTGCCTCTGAAGGATTTTCTGGTGGAAAGGATCTGGCTCTCAGCTTTGGAAATTTTTTGAAGCTGAGAACCAATCCCTGGCCTACTACTTCCAGGACCCACTTGTCTGATGTTAGAGACTCCCAGTCCTGGACAAAGTAAGCCAGCCTGCCCCCTACAGGTAGTGAAGAATCGGCCCTGGCAAACCCATCAGGGTGCCTGTTTGGCAGGGGGTTTTGGCTGAGGGGTGAAAGCAGGTCTGCTTGTACCCCTTCTGCCTCTCCCTCTAAAGAACCCCCTCTGAGCATAGGCAGAAGAGAGGCCTGGGCTTGGTAGAAGGCCTATGAAAGGCCTGCCCTGGGGTGCTGCCTCTGAGGGTGGCCTGCCTTTCCTTGGCCTGTGCACTCCTATAGGTGGTCCTATATTCATCCATTTTCTTCATGTAATTCTCTGTTTGCTCCCCAAACAAGAATTACCTAACAGGAAAATCCATGGCCTTAGTCTGGGTATCCTGTGACAGGCTAGTACATTTGAGCCAAGCCATTCTACGAAGTGCCACAGATGTAGCCATGACTATAGATGACACATAATTGGAGTCCACTGCAGCATGGAATTGCACCTTGGATGCCTCAATACCATCAGCAGCCACCTGCTCCAGCTCCTTGGCAAGCTGGCCAGGGACCTGTTTTGCTAAAGCCATAACAGTTTCCGATCTGGATTTTTGATACCTAGCAGTATAGGCCATATAGTTGGCCTGTCTGAGTCCCAAGGATGCTGCCATGTACTGTTTCTTTGCCATGGCATCAATCCTCCTGGAGTCCTTGTCTGGGAGTGTGAAGCCAAGGAATATTTGCCTTATCACAGGCTGCAGCCTGCAATACTAACATGGCTGCATTGTTGTGTAAGGAACTCCGTATCTGAACCTGACAATGTATATCTCTTGTCCATTCTTTTATCCACAGGAGGTATAGTATTAGGAGTCTTTAAAATCTTAAACGTCTGTTTCCAAAAAGATTTGTGTAAGGGAATAGACAGCCTCCTAGACTCTGGGATATCCATCATTTCCACATAGTCAGGCTCCTCCTGGTCATCCACAGTTTCTTCCATAGGAAGCTGGAGGGTTTCAGCCACTTTTTTATAAAACATAAAATGGGAGGGGGACTCAGAAAGCCTAGGAGGAAACACCCCTGAAGGTCTGTCTGGGGAGATGTCCGGTTCAATGAGCACATCAGACTTTCAAAACCACATTCACTTTCCTCATACTCCTCTTCCTCCTCCTCCGGTTCATAATACTCCTCTAAATCATAATCTTGAACCCGGTGGAACCGGCCAAACAGCGCCTCCCTGATGGTGCCGGTTCGATCATAACGCGAAGCGACTGTACAATTTTTATCGCTTTGGCTATTTCTTCAGCGGTTGGAGAGAAAGTTTTGGATCCACAACAGCTGATTTTCCTTTCTTGTTCTTTTGCGGAACCGACTCCTCAGAATTGGCTCTCCTTTTACCCGAGAAGTCTCGCCCTGGTCAGAGGCACTTCTTCTGGTTGGTTTGAACCGAACCTGGCTGGCCATCGGTTCAGCAGACTTTTGGCATCCCTTTCCTAAGCCTACCAACTCTCTTTTCTAGGGTAGCTGCAGGAAAATTTTACAAATCTGGCAGTCTGCATTGAGGTGGTCAAACCCAGACAATAAACACAGGTGGTGTGGGGTCAGCCTTGCAGAACTTCCCACACACACTGCAGTGTTGAAACCCAGTGGGCCCGTTTTTCTTTGGGTTTCTCAGACATTGTGCCAGTCCTAACCAAACTTACCTTTTTAATGGCAATCCGCCAGGCAAGACCCTCTTATCGGTTCCTGACATGTGCAATTAGTGGAAAAAACCGTAAAAAAAAAAAAAATGGGTTTTTAGAACCGATAAGAACCAGTAACCACACTCTAAAAGTACGATTAAAGACTTTTTAACAACTTGATCGGTTCAGACTGAACCAATGAACCGTTTGCAAGTTCCACACAGAATAGAAAATTAAAATAACCTATCTAGTACTCACAAATACCACAGACAGAGACTGAACTGACAGGTTACGGTTTAAATTCGGTCGAAAACCGAGAAAAGCGGTACTTTAACGGACAAAATGAACCAAGCAGAAGGAGAAATCTCCAGAGCGACTGTTCAGTGAGGCGGAGTAAAGAATCTGACGGTTTGAGTTTAAACAGCAACAGACAGAGTCTCAACCGGGCTCGCTCAGCGTTCCATGCCTGGCATGGAAAGTTAACTCTTTCATCTCCGGGGCAGTTCGAAGGTTGGGACTCACTGCTATTGTCAGAATACAGCAAGACTTCATGTTGTTTGAAACTCAGAAGGTGGCACTGGGTGCTTTGGGCCCCTGTGCCTTCTGCTGCGCTTTGTTTTGTGACTGAGGGTTACGTTTTTTTAAAACCTCCTCTACCTCTCCCCGAAGCACTGATGGTTGTGAAACTGACGTTCACCCCCCTCAGGAGGCGGGTGCAGTCTAGCCAACAATAGCCAGACCCTAGTCTTCTGTGTGGCCTCCAGAGCTTGCTCCACCTGAGGCCCGAACGGATACATACCGTCAAAAGGTAAAGCCATGAACTGCTGCTGCTGGGCATCATTTGTGAAGCCTGAAGTACATAGCCAAGAGTGGCGGTGGGTGCAGATGCCAGCTGCCGCCGCCCGGGAGGCAGTATCGGAGGTGTCCATTGCAGCTTTAACCTGTTGGTTATTGGATTCAATACCCCTAGTTATGGTCTGGAGTACCTCTGAGCTAACTTCTGATTCGGGTAGAGCTTCTACTATTTCTCTGAGGGAATGCCAAAGTACATACTCATATTGAGAAAAATATCCCTGGTAATTGGCAATGCACATACCCAGTGTTGAGGCAGCAAAGACTCTCTTACCTAAGGTGCCTATCTTGCGAGATTCTTTGTTCATTGGTCGGGCTGTAGATCCTTAAGGATGGACAGCTCATTCTCTGTCAAGACTACAATGGCATCAGCAAAGGCTTGTTAGGCCAAAATGGGGCGATCCTTGGGAGGGGCATACTTCCTATCTATGGACTTGGCCACAGAAGGAATGAGAGACAGTTCTTCCACACCATCTGAGAGAGGGTCTCGAAAAGAGGGCTGTACTGGAGGGGTTAAATCCAAAGGGATGTCAGGGACATGAAGATACTGGAGTCGCAAAAGCCTCCCAGGATCGATTTCTGTAGTCTGGAGAGAAAGAGTATAATTTAAATTTTTGAGCAGGGACTTAAAGGAAAGGTCTTCAACCACAGGCTCTGCAGGAGGACTGATGCCTGCTCCCAGGGAAGTGTCATCATCATCATTACCCAGGTGAAGATCTGGGTCAGGCTCAAAATCATCTCCTGACAATCCAGGGGGGACTGTTTAGACAAGAAAGGAGTGAAAATCAAGAGGAAGAACAGAAGAATTAAAAATCAGAGTCAAGAAGCCCTGAAGACCGGACGCCACCGCACCAGTTCCCAGTGCTGTAGAGGAAAACAGCACAAGAACAGGGAGGACGGTGCTAGCCAAAGCAATACTGCACATGGTGCCGGGGGTGACGCCACAAGCACCACAAAGCCCGCAGTACTCATGGATGGCGCTGAGAGTCCCAGGGTCTGAGAAAACTGAGATTTGAGGTAAAAGAGGAAAAATGGCAGGAGATAGAGGCATCGGTGTGGACCCCTGCTCCGTAGCCATGTGAGTGGGATAAACACCTGAGCGTGGAGTCGACGGCACTGAAGAAGGTGCCACGCAACTAGGAAGGCCCAACCACCCTACCCGTCCCTCCGAAACCGAATGGCCAGAAGGCCCCGGCGTTGGACTGACTGGCCCGAGCAACTGGACCAAACTCCGAGCCCACTGCTCCATAAGAGCAGCCCACTGGTGAAACTGCTCATCAGAAGCTCCTCCAATAGGCGGGGAGGGGCTCCGGTGTCATGGAAGTTGGCTACCAGAGACAGAAACCTGCGACTCCGCCAGAGGTGGAGACCGGTGGCTGGCCCTAATAACCAACAGTCTACGTGCAGACATACCAGAGGGTGACCTCGAGTGATGCAATTTCTTCTTCGATCTATGTGTCGAAGAAGAACTCAAGGTCGAACGGCGCCGAGAATGGGACAGTTCCTTTTATGCTTTCGGGGGGATCGCCCATCCCCGAGCACTGGGATGGAGAGAGGATCTCTGATCTTGAAGCAGATAGACATCTGGTAACAATCTACCACCAAACAGTGTGGTTCACAATAAACTTAGCTGTAGAGTCAAGCCACACAAAAGTGAAGGTACTGGACTTCAAGAGGGCTGATTTTGTCAAAATGGGAGAGTGCCTCAGAAAAGCACTAGCAAACAGGCAAGAAGGTGCGGGGCAGCAACAATGGTGAAACATCAAAACTGCCATCACAGAGGCAATAAGCCTTTGTGTGAAGCAAATAAATCAAAATCAAAGAAATTACCACTATGGTTCTCAAAAGAAGTGGTGGGGAAGGTAAGGGAGAAAAGATAGCATTCAGGAAGTATGAGGAAACACAAAAGGAGCAGGACAGAGAACTGTACCAGTTAAAGCAGAAGGAAGTGGGGAAGGCAGTCAGAATAGAAAAGGCCCAAACTGAGGAAAAGATAGTCAACTCAGTTAAGAAGCAGGATAAAACCTTTTATAGGTACATAGGGGAGCAAAGAAAGACAAAGGCAGGGATACTGAGGCTGAATAAAGAGGAAGGTGGTTGGGCAGAAAGCAACAGTGAAAACGCAGGGATACTGAACAAATATTTCTGCTCAGTATTCACAAAGGAAAAGCAGGGGGAGATACCTAATCCAGTCACTAGAAGCACTCTGGATAGGGGGGATGATATATACAGGTTACTCACCTGTAACAGGAGTTCTAGGAGTGGTATACGTTGTTCATCCACAATTACTGGCAGGTTTCTTGCCGCAAGGTCTTTAAGCAGGCTCCTCCCACCCACCCAGGTGGTAAAACTCTCGGCTGCACCCCATGACGCCAGATTTAGCCCGCTGGAAGTCAGGTTGCACGTCGAAGCCGGGGAGGTCGGGTAGGTTGTGTAGATGAACAACATATACTACTCCTAAAACTCCTGTTACAGGTGAGTAACCTGTATTTCTTGGAACGTGGATATGTTGTTCAATCCACACTTACTGGCAGACTCCTAGCAGTTCTCCGGAAGGAGGGAGGCAAGGCGCATACCCCCCCTACTTGGGAAATAAGGACTGGAGAACCGAGATCCCAAAACCAGCATCCCGGCGTGACTCAAGGTCAATGTGGTAGTGGGTAATGAAGGTGTGTGCTGACTTCCAGGTAGCAGCCCTGCAGATTTCCTGGATAGGGACGTCCCAAGAAGCAGCCACAGAAGCAGCGGTACGGCCGGTAGAATGAGCTCTTATCCCTCTGGGAGGCTCCATGCTCGACAACCTATAGCAGAGATCTATGCAGGAGGTGATCCACCTGCTTATCGTCTGCTTGGCTGCAGGTCTGCCAGGTGCGGCTTCAGCGTATGTGACAAACAGCTGGCGAACCTCTCCTCGAACTTCAGCCATCCGCTCCTTATAATAAGACAGCACTCTTCTAGGGTCCAAAGTATGGAGCCAATATTCGGCATCCAAAGTGTGATTGGGGTACGATACCAGCAGAGTCAACATCTGGTTAAGGTGAAACTCTGACACCACCTTCGGAAGGAATTCTGGGTGGGGGCATAAGACAACCTTGTCCCTGTGGAAGACCAGATAAGGAGATTCGATGGAAAGCACCTGGAGCTCTCCCATCCTTCTGGCTGACGTAATAGCCACCAAGAAGGCGGTCTTCCACGACAGGTGGGAGATATCGCACCAGTGCATCGGTTCAAATGGTTTGCCCATGAGCTTAGCCAATACCAGCAGTAGATCCCATGGAGGTGAAGGTTCTCACACCGGAGGGGATATGTGATCAAGGCCTTTGAAAAGCACCCGACCACCTTTTCCTTGCTCACTGCTTTCCGGCCGCGCCCGTAAGCAGAGATGGCTGCCAGGTACCTTTTAAGGTTGTCGACCGGGTCCTAGCTGAGAAAGGGACCATGTGGTAGTACAGAATGTTGGCCAAGGAACAGGAGGAAGGGTCCAACCCCTTATCCTGATACAAATGGAGAATCTCTTCAATTTGAAGGCATAGCATTTTTGAGTCGACTCCTTACGGGATGCCTCAACGTTGAGGACCTCGTCGGAAAGACCCAAGGCCTGGAACTCTAGCCGCTCAGCAACCAGGCCATCAGGTGCAGGGACTGAAGGTCCGGGTGGAGTACCTTCCCTTGGTTGACTGATATCAGGTCCGCGGGGCTGGAAGCCGTCTCGGAAGCCTGGAGCTGAGGCTGAGGAGATCTGGATACCAGAACTGATGGGGCCAGTGTGGGGCTACCAGAATCACCTGCACCTTGTCTCTCCTCGCCTTGAGAAGCACCTTGTGGATCAAGGGAAAAGGGGGAAAGGCATAGAAGAGGGCCAAGGTCCACGGCCTCGAGAAGGCATCCCCCTGCAGTGAGCCCTGCTGAAGGGGCAGGCATGAAACAGCCTCAGCTTCACATTCTCCCTTGAGGCAAACAGGTCCACCTGAGGTATGCCCCAGTGGGAGAACAGATCGTGTACCACCTCCGGCAGGAGAGACCACTCGTGAGATGCAGCACCTATCTGGCTTAGGGCATCGGCCAGAGTGTTGGAGGCTCCCGCCACATGAATGGCTAGGAGATCCGCCTCCAGTCTGCTCACGAGAGACCAAGTGCGGAGAGCTTCCTTGCACAGAGGCAAGGAGCACATCCCGTCCTGTCGGTTTAGGTAGTACATGGTCGTGGTGTTGTCCGTCTGGACATGGACCACTTGACCCCGTACAAATGGAGCGAAGGCAGTGAGGGCTAGCTGGACCGCTCGAAGCTCCAGCAGGTTGATGTGGCACCAAGACTCCTGAGGGAACCAGAGGCCGTGCGCTCTAAGCTTCCCCCAGATGGGCACCCCAACCCATCAGAGACGCCGGTCGTTGGGGTGACCGTCGGCTCTGGGCGGACAAACAGGATTCCCTCCTGCAGATAAGCCAGAACGATCCACCACTGGAGAGCGTTCCCCATCTCCTAGGTCACTTTTACTGGCTGGTCCAGAGAACTGGAGCGCTGTAACCATTGGCGGGCCAGTCCCCATTGCAGGGGATGCATGTGCCAGCGGGCCCAATGGACCACACTGGTGCAGGCCACCATGAGGCCCAGGAGGCGCAGCAAATCCCGGGAAGGGCTCAACTGACCAACCAGAAAAGATTGGGCAAAGGAGGAAAGAACCTCGGGCCCTGTCTGCCGGGAGCTGTGCTCTGGCTCGAAGAGAGTCGAGCTCTGCCCCGATGAACTGAATCACATGCGCTGGCACGAGTTCCGATTTGACCTCGTTGATGAGGAGGCCACTCTGAGAGCAGACCTGGAGGGCCAGATCCCTGGACCGCTCCACCTTCGGCTTGGAGGAGGCTGCAATCAGCCAGTCGTCTGGGTAAGGGTACACCCAGACCTTTCGGCGCCGCAGGAATGCTGTCACCACTGTCATGCATATGGTGAAGACCCTGGGGGCTGGAGAGAGGCCAAAGGGCATGGCCTGGAACTCAAAAAGAGGGATCCCTCCACTCTGAAGCGGAGAAATCGCTGGTGGGACGGATGGAATACGACTTGAAAGAACGCATCCTGAAGGTCCAGAGAACAGAAATGGAAATTACGTACCTACCGTAATTCTTGATCTTCTTGGACGAGTTTCCACCACTCATTCACACTAATGGGATCAACGCCGGAGGCACTAGGACCCATCGGGAGCAAACTTTTTTGCTGGAAGGTCGGCGCCACGAGCCTCAGCTCGCGGTGGTAATGAATACCACTGCCGACCTTCCAACAGCCCCACTACCTTTTTTCCGAGGAGGTGCAGCCTAACTAACCTAGAAGGATAGCCTAAACAAAAACCGGACATAAGATAGTCTGGAAGATCCATATAAGAAGGGTCAACCAAGAAGTCTTCATAGCCTAAAGATTTGAGGGAGTGAAGACCAACAGCAGAGGTGAGCTCGGGGGATGGAGGGTGGGCGTGTGAATGAGTGGTGGAGACTCATCCAAGAAGATAAAGAATTACGGGAGGTACGTAATTTCCATATCTTCCTGGACATAAGTCTCCACCACTCATTCACACTAATGGGAGAGTACCGAGCTAATAATCCCCGGAGAGGGCGGCAGGAGAGACCAAGAGCTCACAGTTTTAGGACAGAAGTCCATTAAGGATGGTTCTGCCAAAGGACAGATGTCATCTGGTATGAACATCCAGGGCATAGTGTTTAAGGAAAGTATGCACTGAGCTCAGGTAACCGCGTTGCAAATATCTGCAATGGGGCGTGCAGATTTCTGCCAGAGATCCCGCTACCGCCCTAGTAGAGTGGTCACTCTGCCCTCCAGCTTAACCTCGCGCATGGAATAACAGTGGCGAGGCATGCCACTAGCCATGCTGAGATACATCTGATAGCGCACAGGTTGACCCAGCCAAGTCTCGCTGAAGGAAACAAACAGTTGTTGAGCTTTACGAAAGTCTTTTGTTCTATCTGGCAGCAGAAACAAGCTCTCTTGGCGTCAAGGAATGAAGAGAACGTTCTCCTTCATTTTGGAAGTCCATAAAGTAAGAGGGTAGGACCAAAGGTTGGTTTAGATGAAATTCAAACAACCTTAGGAAGAAATTTAGGATGGGTCCTAAGGACTACTTTGTCTTTATGGAACACAGTATATGGAGGGTCTGTGACAAAGGCATGTATCTCAGAGACCCTGCGGGCTGAGCTAATGGCCACTAGGAAGGCCGTTTTCCAGGTCAGAAATTTTAGCTCACAGGTAGCCAGAGGTTCAAAAGGTTTCTGAGTGAGCATGTCTAGTACAAGATTAATGTCCCAGGCTGCGACTGGACGTCTTATAGGAGGTATGGTATGCAGAATTCCCTTAAGAAACCTCTTAACCACAGGTAACTAAGCCAGTGACAAGGAAAGTACCGGCTCATGATAAGCTGAAATGGCACAAAGGTTAACTCTGACTGTAGAGTACTGCAGACCTGAATTTGAGAGGTCTAAGAGGTACTCCAAAATTTTATCTGGTGGGCAGGAAAAGGATTTAAAGAGATTTTCCACACCAGAGCGGCAAAACGCTCCATTTGGCTGTATGGCTGCCAGGTACCTTTTAAGGTTGTCGACCGGGTCTAGCTGAGAAAGGGACCATGTGGTAGTACAGAATGTTGGCCAAGGAACAGGAGGAAGGGTCCAACCCCTTATCCTGATACCAAATGGAGAATCTCTTCAATTTGAAGGCATAGCATTTTTGGTCGATCTTACGGGATGCCTCAGCAACGTTGAGGACCTCGTCCGGAAAGACCCAAGGCCTGGAACTCTAGCCGCCAGCAACCAGGCCATCAGGTGCAGGGACTGAAGGTCCGGTGGAGTACCTTCCCTTGGTTGACTGATATCAGGTCCGGGGCTGGAAGCCGCCTCGGAAGCCTGGAGCTGAGCTGGGAGATCTGGATACCAGAACTGATGGGGCCAGTGTGGGGCTACCAGAATCACCTGCACCTTGTCTCTCCCTCGCCTTGAGAAGCACCTTGTGGATCAAAGGGAAAGGGGAAAGGCATAGAGAGGGGCCAGGTCCACGGCCTGCGAGGCATCCCCTGCAGTGAGCCCTGCTGAAGGGCAGGCATGAGACAGCCTCAGCTTTACATTCTCCTGGAGGCAAACAGGTCCACCTGAGGTATGCCCCAGTGGGAGAACAGATCGTGTACCACCTCCTGCAGGGAGACCACTCGTGAGATGCAGCACCTATCTGGCTTAGGGCATCGGCCAGAGTGTTGGAGGCTCCCGCCACATGAATGGCTAGGGAGATCCGCCTCCAGTCTGCTCACGAGGAGACCAAGTGCGGAGAGCTTCCTTGCACAGAGGCAAGGAGCACATCCCGTCCTGTCGGGTTTAGGTAGTACATGAGTACGTGGTGTTGTCCCGTCTGGACATGGACCATGACCCGGTACAAATGGAGGCGAGGCAGTGAGGGCTAGCTGGACCGCTCGAAGCTCCAGCAGGTTGATGTGGCACCAAGACTCCTGAGGGAACCAGAGGTCAGGCGCCTAAGCTTCCCCAGATGGGCACCCCAACCCATCAGAGAAGGCCGGTCGTGGGGTGACCGTCGGCCTGGGCGACAAACAGGATTCCTCCTGCAGATAAGCCAGAACGATCCACCACTGGAGAGCCGTTCCCATCTCCTAGGTCACTTTTACTGGCTGGTCCAGAGAACTGGAGCGCTGTAACCATTGGCGGCCAGTCCCATTGCAGGGGATGCATGTGCTGCTGGGCCCAATGGACCACACTGGTGCAGGCCACCATGAGGCCCAGGAGGCCAGCAAATCCCGGAAGGGCTCAACTGACCAACCAGAAAAGATTGGGCAAGGAGGAAAGAACCTGCCCTGTCTGCCGGGAGCTGTGCTCTGGCTCAAGAGAGTCGAGCTCTGCCCGATGAACTGAATCACATGCGCTGGCACGCAGTTCCGATTTGACCTCGTTGATGAGGAGGCCATCTGAGAGCAGACCTGGAGGGCCAGATCCCTGACCGCCTCCACCTTCGCTTGGAGGAGGCTGCATCAGCCAGTCGCCTGGGTGAGGGTACACCCAGACCTTCGGCCAGAGGGATGCTGTCACCACTGTCATGCATATGGTGAAGACCCTGGGGGCTGAGAGAGGCCAAAGGCATGGCCTGAACTCAAAAGGATCCCTCCACTCTGAAGCGGAGAAATCGCTGGTGGGACGGATGGAATACGACTTGAAAGAACGCATCCTGAAGGTCCAGAGAACAGAAATGGAAATTACGTCCTCACCGTAATTCTTGGATCTTCTTGGACGAAGTTCCACCACTCATTCACACTAATGGGATCAACGCGAGGCACTAGGACCCATCGGAGCAAACTTTTGCTGGAAGAATGGCGCCACGAGCCTCAGCTCGTGTGGTAATGAATATCGACTGCCGACCTTCCAACAGCCTCACTACCTTTTTTCCGAGGAGGTGCAGCCTACTAACCTAGAAGGATAGCCTAAACAAAACCGGACATAAGATAGTCTGGAAGATCCATATAAGAAGGGTCAACCAAGAAGTCTTCATAGCCTAAAGATTTGAGGAGGAAGACCAACAGCAGAGGTGAGCTCGGGATGGAGAGGGAGTGAGATGAGTGGTGGAGACTCATCCAAGAAGATAAAGAATTACGGAGGCACGTGAATTTCCATATCTTCCTGGACATAAGTCTCCACCACTCATTCACACTAATGGGAGAGTACCGAGCTAATAAACTCTGAGAGGGCAGGAGAGACCAAGAGCTCACAGTTTTAGGACAGAAGTCCATTAAGGATGGTTCTGCCAAAGGACAGATGTCATCTGGTATGAACATCCAGGGCATAGTGTTTAAGGAAAGTATGCACTGAGCTCCAGGTAGTCGCGTGCAAATATCTGCAATGGGAACGTGCAGATTTCTGCCGAGATGCCCGCTACCGCCCTAGTAGAGTGAGCGTCACTCTGCCCTCCAGCTTAACCTGCGCCATGGAATAACAGGTATAGGCATGCCACTAGCCATGCTGAGATACATCTGATAGCTTACAGGTTGACCCAGCCAAGTCTCGCTGAAGGACAAACAGTTGTTGAGCTTTACGAAAGTCTTTTGTTCTATCTAGACAGAAACGTAAGCTTTCTTGGACGTCCAGGAATGAAGAGAACGTCTCCTTCATTTTGGAAGTCCAAAAAGTAAGAGGGTAGGACCAAAGGTTGGTTTAGATGAAATTCAAAACAACCTTAGGAAGAAATTTAGGATGGTCCTAAGGACTACTTTGTCTTTATGGAACACAGTATATGGAGGGTCTGTGACAAAGGCATGTATCTCAGAGACCCTCCATGGCTGAGCTAATGGCCACTAGGAAGGCCGCTTTCAGGTCAGAAATTTTAGCTCACAGGTAGCCAGAGGTTCAAAAGTTTCTGAGTGAGCATGTCTAGTACAAGATTAATGTCCCAGGCTGCGACTGGACGCCTTATAGGAGGTATGGTATGCAGAATTCCCTTAAGAAACCTCTTAACCACAGGTAACTCAGCCAGTGACAAGGAAAGTACCGGCTCATGATAAGCTGAAAATGGCACAAAGGTTAACTCTGACTGTAGAGTACTGCAGACCTGAATTTGAGAGGTCTAAGAGGTACTCCAAAATTTTATCTGGTGGGCAGGAAAAGGATTTAGAGGATTTTGCACACCAGAGCGAAAACGCCCATTTGGCTGTGAAGTTTTTTCCTAGTTGGCCTGCGCTTCCAACGTAGAATATCTGAAACTCTGCGAGACGTTGAATCTATTCACTTCTATCTCTTCAGGAGCCAAGGTGAAGGTGAAGTCATTCTAAGTTAGGGATGAACAACCTGACCTTTGAGTCAAGAGGTCGTTTGAAGTGGGAGTGGTTTCAGCGGAGCTGGCCGATACTGTTGAGCAGTGGAAACCACATTTAGTCGAGGCCAGAAGGGAGTAATGAGGATCATTTGTCCCCGGGATTCGAACTTGAGATGTACCCTCTGAATTAGAGGAAGAGGCGAAAGGCGAGAAAGCGCTTTTGTCCACTGCAGCCTGAGCGCATCCTGACAGAAAATGCCAGGCCTTGGATTTCTGGAGCAGAAGAGAGAGCTTTTTGTGTTGAGTGGGGATGCAAAAGGTCCAGGTCTGGAGTTCTCCACCCAGCGAATATTGAGCTGAACTACGGCTGAGTCGAGAGACCATTCATGAGGATCTGTCTCTGTTCTGCTGGAGCAGGTCCGCCAGTTCGTTCTGTACCCTGGCAGGTAGACCACTTGAATAGAGACTTCTGCTGAAGCACCATTCCCACAATCTCATCAGCTTCTCTGCATAAGGGGCAAGAGTGCGCCGCCTGTTTGTTGATGTAATACATCACGCTTTGTTGTCCGCCTGAAGGAGAATGCTCTTGTGACAGAGAATGTCCTTCGCCCGGACCACATAAGGATGGCTCTATTTCCAAGACAATTATGTGAAGCTGGGACTCGACCTGAGTCCACGTACCTTTGAGTGTGGAAAGCCTGACAGTGAGCCCCACCCCATCAGGGACGCTCTGTGGTAATGGAAATCTGATGATCCAGAGAGCAAAGGGATACCTTCTAGGAGATTGTTCTCTTGAGCCACCAGGTGAGTGACCTTTTAGAGGTTCTGTCACCTTGATGAGAGAAGGACTGCAGGTGAGTGGTTGGGGACCACTGGAGTACTGAGCATCCACTGAGAAGTCTCTCATGTGAAGGTGTGCTAGGGGTACAGTGAACACTGAGGATGCCATGAGACCTAGCATCCGTTGCATCGAGAGAGCTGGAACCGAGTTGTTTCTCCGATGTGACGGGCCATCTGAAGGATATCAGCTCCTTCTGTCCTCTGGAGAAAAGCCTTCGCACAGGAGGTGTCCGAGAAGTTCCTATAAAGAGGAGCTCTGGGAGGCTGCAGCTCTGATTTTTGAGGTTTAGCAGGACTCCCATGGACGCGAGAAAGGTTGAAGCCATGGCTATAGCGTCCGAGAGTTTCCTGCTTAGAGCGACTTGCCAGAAGCCAGTCGTCCAGATAAGGGAATTCTTGAATTTTGATCTTCTGAGATGCGCCAAGCAGAACTGCACAACACTTTGTAAAACTCATGGCATGCCGAGGATAGCCCAAAGGGCAGGACTCTGAACTGATAATGCTGTCCCAGAGCCACAAACCTTAGGAATTTGTGGTGCTTCAGTGAATAGAA
The DNA here is from genome assembly GCA_016271365.2 of Neoceratodus forsteri. Classification (NCBI taxonomy): domain Eukaryota; kingdom Metazoa; phylum Chordata; order Ceratodontiformes; family Ceratodontidae; genus Neoceratodus; species Neoceratodus forsteri. The sequence continues at coordinate 1,406,952,398 of CM057450.1, forward strand.
ATGTGCTGGTAAGCATCCTGCATGTCTAGGGATGCTAGCCAGTCGTGCTGATGAAGCAAAGGTAACAAGGTTCTTGTGAAATCATTTTGAATTTCTCCTTGGGCAGAAATTTGTTTAGTTTTCTGAGGTCCAAAATAGGCGCATGCCCCAGGTTTTCTTTGGAACCAGAAAGTAATGGGAGTAGAACCCTGTGTTCCATTGGTGCAGCGGAACTACTTCATACTGCCCTGTTAGCAGAAGGCCCTGATCTCGAGGCGAGGGTCTCACTGAAGTGTTGACAGTCTGGGCTGTCGTTTGGGGACGATCCGGAGGGGACTCCACAAGACTGAGTGAATATCCCTCGTGGATTATCCGGAGTACTCCATTTGTCTGAGGTTATGGACTTCCACTGATTGTGAAGTGCGTCAGACGACCTCCACCGCTGAGGAAGAGTCCACCTCGGGCAACTGAGGTGGGACTTGAGCCAACAACTCAGAAGGTGGCGCTGGGCGTTTGGGTCCTTCGTCTTCTGTTGCGTTTTCTTTTTGAGGCTGGGGTCTTGGTTTTATGTGAAATCTTCCTCTGCCCTGCCTGGAAAGGACTGACGGTTATGGAACTGGCATTTATTAACACCTCAAGAGGGACAGGAGGAGGGCGAGCCAACTTAATGGCTGACCTAGTTTTTTGTAGCTTCTAGAGCCTGTTCTACTTGAGGCTGAAGAGATACACACCATCAAAAGGCAACGCCATTACCTGCTGCTGTGCATCATTCAGTAAAACCTGAAGTGCGCAGCCAGGAATGACGGCTGGTACAAATGCTGGCCACCGGCTTCTGAAGCAGTATCAAAAGCATCCATAGCTGCTTTAAACTGCTGATTGTTGGATTTGATACCCATGGTAATGGTTTGAAAAAGCTCTGACTTTGTATCCGATTCGGAAGAGCTTCAACCATCTGTTTGAGCGTAATGCCAAGAAAATACTCATATTGAGAGAAATAGCCCTGGTAGCTAGCAATACGCATACCCAGGGTGGAGGCAGCAAAGACTCTCTTACCTAAAGTGTCTATCTTAATAGATTCTTTGTTAATAGGTCGAGCTGTAGTAGTTTGGGGAAGGACAACCTTATCATTCTCTGCCAAAACTACAATAGGATCCACAAGGCTTGGGGACGCCAAAATGCATGATCCTTGGGGCTGGGTATTCTAATCTATGGATTTAGCCACTGAAGGAATGAGGCAGGATTACTCCATACCATTTGAGCATAGTGTTTCAAAGGATGGCTATACCGGAGGAGTCAAATCCGTAGGGATCTCCGGAACATAGAGATATTGGGTCTTAGCAATTTCCCAGGATCGATGTCTATAGTTTTGGAGAGAAAGGGTAGAAATCAAGTTTTCAGCAGAGACTTAAAAGACAGGTCCTCAACCACAGGCTCTGCAGCAGGAATAGACCCTGTTTCTCCCACTTCATCACCCAGCCTAAGGTCTGGGTCAGGCTAAATCATCATCTCCTGACAGTCCAGAAGGGACTGTATGGACAGGAAAGGAGTGAAAATCAGATGGAAATGAGGAAGGAAAAGGGTTAAGGGAGGAACCTTGAGAGTTGACGGCGCCTAAGGACTCCCGGCGCGCAGAAGATGCATGCCACCGGCAGGCGCCTGGCACTGAGGGCGGTGCACAGAAGCCGCATGGCACAGGGGCAGTGCCGAAGCTTCATGGCGCTGCGAGGCCAGGCAGCGCCTGACGAACGCGCACTGCGCCTAGTAACTCAATGGCGCCGACAGACATCCCAGCGACAGAAGGCGGCGTAAGCGCGCCATCGGCAACCAAGGGCGTTAAAACACCCCAAGACTCCTAAAACCAGGATTTGAGGAGAAGGGAGGAAGAAGAGCAGGAGATAGAGGCATCAGTGTGGCCCTGCACTGCAGCCATATGAGGGGAGAAACACCTAAAGCTAAGTCAGCGGACACCGAGACGGTGCCACATGACCAGGGAGGCTCAACCGCTCTACCTGGTCTCCCCAAGAAACCGAGGCCCCTGAGTGACCAGGGCCAGGGCAGCTGGACCAACCTCCGAGCCCATTGCTCCATAAGAGCAGCCCAGTGATGAAACTGCTCATCTGAAGACCTACAGAGGGCAGGGTAGGGCTCCGATGTCAAAGGCGTTGGCTACCAGAAACGAAGCTGGCTCGAAGGAGGACCGGCAACTGGCTCAACTGACCGTCTATCGCCAGACATGTCAGAGTCACGGCGTCAGTGATGCCTTCTCTTTTTTGACCTATGGGCCGAAGAAGAGCTCGAGGTTTAACGGTGCCGGAATACGGCCATTTATTTTATGCTTCGGGGTCCTCCCGCCTCGGGCATTGGACTGACTGTTGTCGGACCCCTCCGGAAGAATGCGGCAGACTGGACCCAGCACAGCTGACTGAACAGCTTTCATAAATCTCCCTACCGTCACCTGACCCGCCCATGGTCGACTCCATCAAAGTAGGCTGAGACTTCTTTGTAAATCAGAATAAACTTCATGATACTTATTCGAGATATTACTACAAAACAATAAAACTGAAAACTATGCTGCTAGTTTGAAGTTTGACTCGGCGGGTGCAGCAACGCTTGGCCACTGAAGTGCACTGACGGGTGGGAAAAGGAACGAGGCGGTTCGAAGGTCGACGCCAAGATACTTCATTATCGCACGAGCTGAGGCTCGCAGTGTTGCTCCTCGCTGCACCATCTCAGGCGCCGACCTTCCAGCAAAAAGTTTGCTCCCGATGGGTCTTAGTGCTCCGCGCTGATCCCATTAGGGAATGAGTGGTTGAGGGTGGAGACTTATGTCCAGGAAGATCCACACGCCTCGCTCCAAGGATGGGATGATCTGAGCTAGAGTCACCATCCTGAAAGTTCGAGATCTTAGGAACTTGTTCAGGTCGGTAGGTCTAGAATGGGGCGCCATTCCCGGTCTGCTTTGGGACCAGGAAGTACCTGGACACAAACCCTGGGTCTGATGGAGGATCCGCCACCTCCTCTGGAGGAGCAGGGCAATGTCGGCTCGACGGGCCGACAGAGGTCCGGACCCCGTAGCCCCCCACCCCGGGCGATGGCTCAATAGGGTGGGACTGCTCGACTCCAGAGGCAGACCCTTTCCTACCACTTCCAGCACCCAGTGGTCCGTGGTGATATCGGACTAGGCAGAAAGGAAGTGGCGCAGCCGTTCCCTCCACAGGGGAACCCAGGGACGAGTAATGAGGTTAGGGGCGACACCCTCAACCCGTCACTGACAGGATTGGAAGAAGGACCGGCTGAGGAGCCTCCTGACCTTTCCCTCCAGCTTCCTGTTGGAGGAAGCAGCAGTAGCTTGGCTTTGGGGTAAGTGCGCGAGCCTGCTGGCCCTGATGCTGGTGTTGTTGGGCCGGACGTGCTGCAGGGCTGAAGGACAAAGGGTTTACACTGCTGCTGGCGGCCTTTGTCCGTCCTGAGCAGACGTGACAGAGTCCAAGGTGGCACTGGACTTCTCGATCCGCTGAAGATGGCTCCCTAACCCTGGGACCGAAAAGTTGGTAACCAGGAAGGAAATGTCTGCCAACTTGTGCTGGGTATCTGCTGTGAAGGTGGAGATCCGCAGCCGTTTCCGTGGAGCATGGCCACCGCGGCCGCCACTGACCGGGCTCATGAGTCAGCCGATGTCCAGGAAGTCTGGAGCTGTTGTTTGGCTACCGCCTTCCCTGATCCCACACCTGCTTGACCGTGAGTTTGAGCTCAGCCGAGGATGAGAAATCACCTCATCCAGGGAGCCCAAAAGGGCACGTCGGAAAGTGTGCCATCAGGACGCCAAGCTGGCCTGGACGAAGGCCTAGGGAGGAAGCAGCATAAACTTTCCGCCTGGAGTAGTCCAACCTCTTGGACTCTTGTCGGGAGTGGTTGGCCACCTCCCCGCTCTCGAACGCCGAAAACGCTTGTTGGTCACAAGCCCTCCGCAGAGGGGTGCTCCGAGAAACCGGAGAGTGAACCAGTGGGAACTGCATACTTCCGAGCCATCCTGGCTGAAGGTGCTGGACAAGAAGCTGGCCGCTGCCTACAGATCCAGTGCCGGGCCAACAATGGCTTCAGCCACTGGAAAGGCTTCTACGGGAATCCCTTGGTCCAGTATTTCTGTGAGAGGATACCTGGCCAGTTTTGAATGGGTTCGGCTTCATCCCAGTGGACTCTTGAGATGAGCTGAAGCATTCCAAGAAATGAGGATGGTCTCGCCCACCGACTGACCCCCAGTGGGCTCCAAGTCAAGCGGCCTGGAGAACAAGGAGTCGTCATCAGACTCAGAGGAGTCTGCGAATAGCTGCCGAGCGCCTGAGCCACCCTCCACCTGCTGAGATCGATTGGGAGTGAGGGTGACCAACAACCTATGGGCGAACCTTGACCCGACCGAGAATCTGGTCGGGCCCCAGTCTTTGGTTGTGGAGGTGGAGGTTCCACCCACAGTGGGTGGCGAGTCGTTTCTCGCCAAACAACTGGTGCTGGCTTTGGCCCCCACCACCACGCAGAGGCTGTTTTGGCCATCTCCGTGGCAGCCACTTAATGGTTCGGAGAAGGCGACGAGTCGGCTTATTCTCAGTCAAAAGTGAGCTGCTGCTACATTAGATCCTCGGAAAGCACGATGCAATTTGCTCGAGCCTATCCTCTGAAGAGACGAGGATGAGAGGCCGCTGCTTTCCACGGTGCCGAGACCGAGGACCGCCGATGTCGGCGGATCGGCTGGACCGGAAGAGGTCCGAGACTGAGACCTTTGGTGTTTCCACAGGTGGGTCTGAGAGGAGCGGGGAAACCTCTCCTCCCTTGGTTAGGGACCTTAACCGGGACTCCGCACAGGAGGCACAAGCAAGTCTCGGGTTTCCACCGGGGAACCGTGAAGAAGGGTCGTTGGTTCTCTGGTTGACAGCCCGTCCGACGGGTTGAGAAGAATCTCATCTGCATCAACAGGTGTCTCGCTGGCTGACCTGATGGGGACACCGTGAAGCCAGTGGCCTTGCCGCAACCTCACCAAAGTTGAGTGTCGACTATCCGGGAAGGGACCTCTCCGCTCCTATGAGCGTCCGACGTGGGACTACCTTTGGGGTCCTTCTTTTGGACCAAGAGGAATATCCCAAGGCCCTTCTCCCTTGGTGAGAGGGACTGGCAAAGCCCTTGAAAGAATTTCGTGTAGAGGAGAGCAAGGTAATGCTCACGATGGAGATGATGATGATGCAGTCTGGGCCGCACTCTCCTCGAGGGTGATCATCTGCTCCAGCTGTTCAGCCAAGCCCGGAGCCGCGTGACACGCCCAACGGGCTCCTTCAACTTGGACCAGAAGATAATCTCCTTTCTCAGGTCGCCCCTAACAGTACTCAAGAGCGCGGTCCTGCAAGACCGGTTAAAAGATTTGCACAACTCACAAGCCTGTGAGTCATGAAGGAAGTCAAGGCGATAAACGCACGCGGGAGTGCGGATCGTCCAGGGACATCTTCATTCTACAGGGGCACCACGAAATCTGGGAGTCGATTGTCCATCGCAGCGCAGGGAAGATAAAGACCCAAGTCTTGTAAATTTTAAAATAAGTTTCAGATTAACTGAAGAGTTTGGATCCAGGCCTAAACGCAGAGCACAAAGGAGGGAACCCTGAGCTTCCAAGCGGTAAGGAAGATCTGGCCATGGAGCGGAGCCGAGTTTTACCACCCGGTGGAGGGAGGAGCCACTTGAAGACCTTCCAGCAAGATTTAAAGTGGCAAGGAACCTGCCAGTAAGTGTGGATTGAACAACATATCCACGCCCCTCGAATAGTCATTTCAGAAGAAAGGGTTCTATAAGAACTCTTAAAACTGAAGGTGGATAAAGCAGTGGGGCCTGATGGAATTCACCCAAATTCTAAAGAACTAAGGAAGAACTAGTAACACCACTGCTACCCTTTTAAATATATCATGGGAGGATGGTGTGGTACCTGAGGACTGGAAGAAGGGTGGATGTGATCTCCTTTCACAAAAGTGGGAGCAAGACAGAGGCAGGAGACTACAGACCTGTCAGTTTGACCTCAGTGGTAGGGAAAATAGTGGAATCACTTCTGAAGGAAAGAACTGTTGAGTACCTAGAGGCCAGTGGGGCACAGGACCAAAGGCAGCATGGATTCACAATCACGGTCATGTCACAAAATCTAATTGATTTGACTGGGTGACCAAAGTAGTAGACCAAGGAGGGGCTGTGGACATGGCCTACCTAGACTTTTAGAAAGGCATTTGACATAGTCCCACACAAAGATTAATAAACAAATTAGCCTAGCCTGGAAGTGGGTCCCAGGGTGGTAGTCTGTGTAAAACACTGTCTGACAACAGGAGACAGCGGGTAGTAGTAAATGGAGTCCACAGGGAAGAAAAGGAGGGTTACTAGTGGGATACTGCAGGGTTCAGTAATGGGGCCGGTCCTTTTAATGTCTTTATAAGTGACACTGCAGAGGGACTGGAAGGAAAGTATGTTTCTCTGCAGATGACAAAGATCTGCAACAGGGTTGATAAGCATGGTGGGGTGGAAAGGATGAAAAGGGCTTGGCAAGGTTGGAGAATGGTCAAATGTATGGCAGCTTAGATTTAATGTAAAGTCGTGCAAAGTAATGCACCTGGAAACAAAACCCAGGGCAAAAGTTCACAATGGTGGGTGAGATACTGACAACAACAAATATGGAAAGGGCCTGGGGTAGTCATATCAGATGACCTAAAGGTGGACCAGCAATGTGAGAAGGAGTAAGGAGGGCTGGGATTATTCCATACCATCTGAGAGAGCGCCTCAAAAGATGGTTGTACCGGGGAGTTAAAACCATAGGGATCTCCGGACATGAATATACTGGAGTCTTAAGAGCTTCCCAGGATCGATATCAGTAGTCTGGAGAGAAAGAGTAGTATTTAAATTTTCAGCAGAGATTTAAATGACAGGTCTTCAACCACAAGCTCTGCGACAGGATTGATCCTGCTCCTTCAACATCATCACCCAGTCAAGATCTGGGTCAGGCTCAATATCATCTCCGATTGCCCGGAGGGATGGTAGTGGACAGGAAAGGGAGGAAAATCAGAAGGAATGAAGAAGAGAAAGGAATCGGAGTCGAGAACCCTGAAGGTTGGACAGCAGTACACCCACCCTTGATGCTGAAAAACACAGCACCGAAGGCAAGGAAGCCGGCACTGTCAGAGACAACCCAGCAGACTGTGCTAACCGAGACCACGGTACGACAGGCGATCGTGGCACTGAAAGCCTCAGTGGCATCAAAGACAGCGCCGAGAGACACATCAATGATAGAGAGTCCTCGATAGCGCCGAAGCAATCCAGGACCCAGAAGACTCAGATTTGAAGAAAGAAGGAAGAATACCGGAGATAAAGGCATCGGTGCTGACCCCTGCACTGCAGCCATGTGAGGGAAAACACTAAAGCGTGGAGTTGACAGTTCAAAGATGGCGCAGAAAGCACCACTCATAGGGTTGTCCAACCGCCTTCTCGCTCTCAAGGGCTCAAGGCCTTGGAGACTGGGCCGGCAACTGACCAACCTCCAAGCCCCATTTCACCATAACAGCGCCCACTGATGAAACTGCTCATCGGATTCCTTCCAATAGGCGGGAAGGGCTCCGAGTGCCGAAGAGGTCGGTCACCAGAGCCAGAAACTGGCGACCTGGAGGAGGAGATTGGCATCTGACCCCAACGACCGACAGTCGCCGTGCAGACATACAAAAGACGGAAGTCGAGTGATGCGTTTCTTTTTGAGCTGTGGGTCAAGAACAGCTCAAGGCCGAACGGTGCTGAGAGTGCGACTGCTTTCCTTTTATGGTTCCGGAGGGAGGGACCATCCATTCTCTGGGCATTGGACCATCCATTGTCAGACTTTCCTCTGGAGAGGGCGGCGGACCGGACCCAGCATGGCTGACTGAACAGTTTTCATACAAGTCTCCCTACTGTCACCTGACCCGCTCATGGTCAACTCAGTCAATGGAGGGCTGAAGACTGCTTTTCTCAATAAGAGAAAATAAGTGGTACTTTGTTCAAGATAAAATACAAAACAAAAACTGAAAACTATGCTGCTAGTTTGAAGTTTGACTCCTAACAGGCGTGCGGCGTAGTCAGTGAGCGCACTCCACAGCAGAAAAAAGGAACTGAGGGCGGTTGGAGGGTCGGCCCGAGATAGTCGTGATGCCGCCTTGCAGCTGAGGCTCGTGGCTCCATCTCTGGCACCAGCCCTCTTGCAAAAGTTTTCTCCGCTGGGCCCTAGTGCCTCTGGTGTAGATCCCATCAGTGTGAATGAGTGGTGAGAGTTTATGCCCGGAAGATTAGGAAGTTGTTGGCCCTCCTGTACAGACAGTTGGTAAGACCACATCTGGAGTACTGTGTACAGTTCTGGAGGACCCAATCTCCACAAAAGACATAGACAGGGTGGAGGCTGTCCAGAGGAGGGCAACCAAATTGGTGTAGGGTCTGTAACAGAAGACATATGAAGAAAGACTAAAGGAGCTTAAGATGTATAGCCTCAAGGAAAGGAGGAGAGGGAGAACATGATAGAAAATTTCAAATATCTCAAGGGAATCAACAAAGTCCAAGAGGGTAGTATATTTCAGAAAAGAGATGTGCAAGAACAAGAGGGCACAATTTGAAGACAGAGGGGAGACTACTCAGAGGCAATGGAGGAAGTATTTCTTCACAAAGAGTGTTGTAGATGCACTGAACAGCCTTCCTGAGGAGGTCATAGAGTCAAAACAGTGGGGAATTCAAGAATACATGGGACAAGCATAAGGCAATTCTAGTGGAGGGTAGGGAGGAAGTAGGCTGTTGGTTAACTAGGATCCATAGCTTATCCGTTAGGTAGGGAAATGGGCAGACTAGGTGGGATAAGCAGTCCTTGTTTGCCGTCAAATTCTATGTTTCTATTGGACCGTCCGTTGTCAGCCCCCCTCCGGGAGGGCGGCTGACCGGGACCTGCCCGCTGGATTGAATAGCTTATACTAAGTCTCCTAACTTCACCTGATACGCTCCCCGTCGACCTGCTAATGGAGGGCTAGAGACTTCTGTTGTACAATTAAAATATATAATCAGTACTAATTTGAAATAATTCTACAGAACAATAAACTTAACTATTGCTGCTAGTGAAGTTTAACTCCCAGTAGGAGAGTGACATTGTCATTGAAGCATTCGCGACGGTGGGAAAAAAAGGAACTGAGGGCGCTGGAGTCGATGCGCGAGATGGCATTCACGCGCACGCAGCCAGGCCCGGTGCCGCCTCATGGCTCCATCTCAGGCACCAGCCATCTAGAAAAGTTTGCTCCCACTGGGCCGTGAGTGGCTCTGGCGAATTCCCATTAGTGTGAATGAGTGGTGAAACTCTGTCCAGGAAGATCTGAATTTCAGGGGCACTGAGGCATCAGGAAGTCCCACTTTGGAACCTTTACACCCCAAACTCAACATGATCCAACCGCAACAATTAAATAAAAAGCGAAAAAGGACTTGATGCTGGACTAAAACTTCTTTAGAAAATAATAAATCAGTGCCAAGCGTGGGCGTCAACTAGTGGAGTGGAGTTATTCGTCCAACAAGCAGAACAACGGTAAAACGAGGAGTGTCGCGAGTTGATTTTGCTGTCCCTTGTAGTCCATGCAGCCTCGATGGTGGGAAAAGCAGAACTGAGGTAGTGGAGGGGACATCGGGCTACTGGCCAACCCAGTACTACGAATGAGTCGGCCTCAAGGGCGGCACCGGCCCCTGACATCACCCCTTGTCTTAGAGAAGAAAAGCTTTTAAGCTAAAAAGCTTCCCACAGGGTTCTAGCGCCCAGCATAGTACCCACCAGTGATGAATGGTGAAGATTGATACAGTGAAGATCAATAAACACGCTATCAATAGGAAATGGGCTGTCACGGAGGGAAAGACAGAGACCGTGACAGCCAACTAGAAAGAATGCTCAAACACTGCTAAATGCATAGATTAGATTCCCAGATAAATACAATAAATTATTACATTTCACAGAATACTAGGAATTAACAAACAACGGGGTTGTAGTCTAATAATATTCACACCTCTGACTGATACTGCTACCATACTCATTCATCAGTATGGCAATAGTAGGTTGGAATGTGCTTCCTACTCCAAAATTATGTCACCACTCACAGAGGATGGCTTAGAGCAGGAAAAGTGTGACTGCTCTGGAGTTAATACAGAGCAGTCAAATAAAAAAGCATGATTACACAAGAACTCACCGTGACAGTAGATCTTCGAGAGAGGTTCTTGTAGTAGGGTAATTACATATAGACTGACGCTGCAGGCGCAGGACCCTATGGAAAAATTTCTAGCTAGCAGTCCATGGCAAGGGACCACCCCTCGGTGAGCCGACCGCATCAGGAGACGTCGGTATGAGGGGTGGTCCCACACACCGCCTTCCAGTTCTTTCGCCACGGGCCAGAAAGGCGGATGAAGAGGAGGCGGATATTTCCCTCACTGGAAAAGGAGCTGAAAAAGCCTACGAGGATGGAGGCGGGAAGGTATTACCTACTGCAAGAGCCTCCCCTCAAAGGTCTACTGTTACATAAGTTCTTATGTAACTGTACTATCTTACTTTGAGAGGGCTCTTGCAGTAGGTAATTACATATAGGACTGAATCCCAAGCAGTCTGGAACAAAGAGAGGCACCGGAGGAGGAAACTATTCCAAAAAGCAGTTCTAGCTGTGCAAGCCTCAAGATAAGAGGCCTTGCAAAACAGCGAGCCCAAGCCTGCTCTACGGGCGAAAGGCAACATCCAAACTGTAGTGTTTAGTAAAGGTATGGACGGAAGTCCAGGTGGCGGCAGCACAGATGTCTGCCACAGACATTCTTGAAACAAGCCACTGAGGCAGCTACTCCTCTGGTGGAGTGGCCTTTTACTTGACCTGGAAGGGTCTTGTTGCATTTGTCATAACAGAAAGTGATGCAATGAGCTAACCATTTAGAAAGGCATTGCTTGGAAAGAGCATTGCCTTCCTTTTATGAGCAAAAGAGACAAACAATTAATCAGTCTTTCTGAGATCCTTCGTCCTGTTGGTGTAGTATCTCAGAATCCGTGAACATCCATGGTATGGAGGTAAATACTCCCTTGGTTAGAGTACTGCGTGAAAAGGCAGGTAACTCTATGGACTGATTTAGAGTAGACTCTGCTACTACTTTAGGAAGAAACTTAGGATTTGTATGAAGAGCAACACGTTCCTTCTGAAGATCAAGTATGGATTTTGCACATCAAGGCCTGGAGCTCGGGAAATTCTCCGAGCAAGTAATATTACCAGGGAAGAGAGTCTTCCACTAAAGGAACTTCAAATCCATAGAAGCTGCAGGTTCGAAGGAGGGAGAGTAAGTTTCTCGAGGACAAAGTTCAAGTCCCAAGGGGAGCAGGAGTGCGGATGGGGGCCTCAAATGGAGGACCCTCTGAGAAAGGTCTTAGAGACCTCCAGTTGACCGAAAGCTTTGTCTGCGAAGGGAACATGGTAGGCTGAGGTGGCGCCATGTGTACCTTCAGAGAAGAATGACTGAGACCCAGGTCAAACAGATGACGAGATACTCCAGCAGCAGAAGCCCGCTGAACAGAAGGGTTCCACGTTCTTGGAAACAGGCCAGATAGTGAATCTTTTCCACTTCATGGCATAAGTGGATCTGGTGGAGGTTTTCTGGCCTCCACCAAAATCTCCGCCACTTTGGGAAACACTCCAAAACGGACTGGGCTAAGTCTGCAGGAGCCATGCATGCAGTTGAAGGGATTTGAGGCCTGGATGGACCAGGGTCCCCTGATCCTGGGTCAGTAAACTGTGAGAGAGAAGAGGAGGATCCTCTGAACATTGTTGAGAAGAGAGAACCAAACTTGCCTGGGCCAGAAAGGAGCGATCAGAATCATTCGTGCTCCTTCTGAAGCTAGTTTCTGCAAGACTCCTGGGATAAGTGGAATTGGGGGAAAGGCATAGACAAATCTGTCCTTCCAGTCTAGAGACAGAGGTCGCTCAAAAAGCGCCTCGCTCTGCAACGAGTGAGCAGAAGGCGGGAGTTTTGCGTTTAGAGGGGATGCGAACAGATTAGGCCTGTGTGTGTTCCCCAAAGTCAGAAGATATTGTCTAGGACCCTTGGTCCAGTTCCCACTCGTGAGTCAGAGCAGAAGAGCGACTTAGCTTGTCTGCCAGGGTGTTGTCGACTCCAGGAACGTGAATTGCCGTGAGGTGACGGTCTGGTTGTGTTGCCCAATCCCAAACCCTTGCCTCCCTGCAAAGAGGGTAGGACCGAGTCCCTCCCTGTTTGCTGATGTACTCCTACCGGACATGTTGTCCGTCTGGGCCTTCTAGGGCAGGAAGGGATGTATATGTGAAGGCTTGAGAGCATACAACACTGCCTCAAGCTCGAGTACATTGATGTGAGAGCTTGTTCTAGCTTGACCAGGAGCCCTGGGTCCGATGAGGGCCTCAGATGGGCTCCCCAACCTTCGCCGAGGTGTCTGTGTGGCTAGGGTCTGGGAGGGGAGGACAAAGAAAGGAAATCCCAAAACAGGTTCTCTCGAACCATCCACCATTGCAAGTCTCGAAGCATCGGCGAGGAGACCAGAACTGGGTGATCTAGGTCGTTCACTAGCTGACCCTTTGGGAGCGGGTTCACTGAGAAATTTCTCATGAGTCGAGCGAGGAACCGCCGGAATAGCAGCCGCTATGAGCCCCAGAAGGTGAAGGACCGACCGCAGAGACCGGCCCAGTGATTGGACAGCGGACTTATTTGGGGTCTGGAGGGTGGACGCCCTGTCCGGAAGCATGAAGGCCTTGCCTGTGGTCATATCGGGAATCGCCTAATAAACTGTAGTCTCTGGATGGGACCAGATGAGACTTGGAATGGTTGATGGTAATACCCAGGCAGGCAAAATCCTGCTGGGTAAGGGAGAGGCACGCAGGAGTTCCTCCCTGGCCGAGGCCTGCCAGGGAGCCAATCGTCCACGTGCACGGGAAAACCTGCACTCCTGGTACGCGAGTGGGGCCGCCACCACTGCTGGGCATTTGGTAAACACTCGGGGCCGAGGATAGACCAAACGGGAGTGCCTTGAACTGGCAGTGGTCCCTATGAAACGCAAAACGAAGGTATTTCGATGGCGAGATGGGCGAAAGGGAATGTTCAGATAAGCATCTTGCATATCCAGAGCACATAGCCATTGACCCGGCCAGAGGAGGGCAAGGCTCTACAAAGAGAGCATCCTGAACCTTTTGTATTCTCATTTAAAAGATTCAGGGAACTGAGATCCAAAATTGGTCTGAGATCTCCTGTCTTCTTTGGGACCAGGAAGAAATGGAATAGTAACCGTCCCTTGCAGATGAAGGGGACGGGTTCTGATTGTGTTTCAGCAGGAGAGCCAAAATTTCCTCCTGGACCAAGAGAAGATGTTCCCTGAATACAACTACTTCAGAGGGAGGTGGTGAGGTGATTTCTGAAGAAACTCTATCGAGTATCCTTCTGCTATGAGCTGGAGTACCCAAGAATCTGTGGTTATCCTCTCCCATCCCGGAAGGTGGAGGAAACCTCCCTCCTACGGTTCCTCCGGGAGTCGGAGGTAGTGAGAGAGGAAGGAGTCAGGTGGTGTGGCGCAGGCGCCCGCAGCTGAAGCACCCGCTTCTTTTTTGGGTGGGAGGGCTTAGCAGCTGTGGGGGCCTGGCGTTTGTGGCCCGCCTTGTGGGGTTTCAGCCTTTGGCCCGTTCCGTCTGTTAAAGGGACGGCACTCCTGCTGATGGAGCGGTACATGGAATCAACTGACTTCGTGCCAGCCCCCTACTTTAGAATCGGGATGATGTCCCTGACATCACCCCCTAAAAGCACTCACCCCGGAAGGGTGCTTCCTGGATAGCAGATTGCACCTCCGGACCAACCCTGACACACGGAGCCAAGCATGACACCACAGGCCTACAGCTAAAAGCTGAGTCTCGCCCAGCAGTGTCCACTGCATCAGAGTGTCACATGAAGCATGTGTCGACTGGCCGAACAAGCAGAGCGGACAAGATCAGCCAACTCCTGCTTGACTTGGGAGTCAGGCAGAGGAGTCCAATTTGGCTTCCACCTGAGTCAGAATGGTCATTGGTAGTCCCCTATATGGCCGATATAGTTCAGGGGCCCTGATCCAGCGTGAGGAAGCGGAATCTTTCTCCCATACTGGTCCAGAAGAAAATATCACCTTAGTAATGTTGTTTCTTCTAATGGAGTCTTGCTATATTATAGACATTAGCAGTTTGATCCAGCTCTAGAACTGCCCCGGAGTGAAATGGTTAAAACCATTCCAAAATAGAATTTTTGTACGAGAGCAGCTCTATCTGTGTCATTTCAAACTTGAACTGTCAGATCTTTACGAGCCAAACTCACTAAGGTCTGTGTGGAAGCTGTAACTCTCACTAGCCAAATGGTTACCTAAATAATAATAACCATTGATGGTCCCAACACCCAAGACTCAAGTCAGGGGACCAGAAATACTAAATACAATTCTAATAATATGAAATGGAACATAAGTATAATAAAACACACACAGCTACATAACATACATTCCCCAAAGTCCCAAAGGGGACAAAATGCTAACAGGACATAACTAGTGCCCACACTAAGTTGCCGCACCCCACCAAGTAGAGGTTCTGAGAGGGGCAGGTTGGGGTCTATAATATAGCAAGACTCCATTAGAAGAAACAACATTACTAAGGTGAGTAATTTTTTCTTCAAACAACATGAAGTCTTGCTATATTATAGACATTAGCAGAATACACAGCAGTACCTCCATGGAGGAGGGCAGAACCTACTTAGGAATAGGCTCTGAAGAACAGCTTGTGCCAAACGAGCATCCCTCCTGGCCTGGACATCCAGGAGTAATGCTTGGTAAAAGTGTGTCATGGCTTTTCAAGTAGCAGCCTGGCAAATCTCTAATAAAGGATATCTCTGGCAGCAGCTAGAGACGCAGCTGTACCCTGGTAGAAAATGAGCCCCTCAAACCGGGGCCCTCCCACTTCTGATAACAAAATTGGATACTGAGACAATCCACCTGGCTATTGATCTCTTAGTGGCAGGTTAGCCTTTCCCAACTTCACCATAGGTGAAAAGTTGGAAGGATTCGAACCTGTGACCTTGGAGGCATCTCTATATAATAACTAAGAGCTCTCTTAATCCAGCTAGTGCAATCTCCTCTCACCCAAGAGGAGGATCAGCATAAAATACTGGAAGGAGACAGATTGATTAAGATGGAAATCTGAAACCACCTTAGGCAAAACTTCCTATTAGTCCTAAGGACTACCTTATCCCTGTGGAAAGAAATAAAGTCAGTCTCCACTGACAAGGCTTGCAATTCACTTATGCGCCTGGCAGAAGTGATAGCCACTAGAAAAACAGTTTTCCAAGTTAGGTACTTAAGCTCTGCAGAAGACAGAGGTTCAAAAGGGGTTGCATTAACTGGGCAATGCAAACATTAAGGTCCCAAGCAGGGGCCGGGTTCCCAAAAGGGAGGATTAGTATGGAGTAATCCCTTAAAAACTTGGAAAACACAGGATGAGAGGAAAGAGGGGATGACTTTCCTGCTGACACAAAAAGCAGACACAGCTGCCAAATGAACTCTCAGGGTAGCTGGTCTGAGACCCAAGGAATTAAGATGTACCATGTAATCTAACAAAATGGGCAATTCAGCAGATTCTGGGGAAATATTTTTCCCAGCACACCAAATGGAAAACCTTTTCCATTTAGAACTATAAGTAGCTCCTAGTGGAAGGCTTTCTGGAAGCCTTTAGGATCTCAAGAACACCCTGAGAGAGGTGAAATCAGCAACTTAACTCCTCAAGAGCCAGGCCTTGAGGTTGAGGGATTTGAGGTCCGGATACCAAACCCTTCCCTGGGCACAAGTCAACAGATTGTGATTCCTGGGGAGGCACAGGGAAGATGGACTGTCAGAGACAGAAGGAGTGGGTACCAGGGTTGCCTGGCCCAATCCGGGGCAATCAGAATCACCCTGCAAGGCTGAGATCTGATTTTGACTAGTACTTTGAATAGGAGAGGAAAGGGGGAAGCATAGAGGAACTTCCCTCCCAATCCAGAGGAAGGGCATCCAGGGAACTGAGCCCAGCACTGGAGGCCTGCAACAGAACAGAGGAAGTTTGTGATTGTCTGGGGCTGCAAAAGATCTATCTGAGGGATGCCCCACCTGGCAAAAACTATCCCCAGCACTTGAGGATCCAGGGACCATCGTGATGGCCCTGGGAAATCCTCTGAGGGCATCCGCTAGGACATTGTCCTTCCTGGAAGATGAACTGCTATGAGGGAAGTGTTCAGGGAATAGGCCAGAGACCACAACTTCATTGCCTCGGTGCACAAGGCTGAAGACCGAGTGCCCCCTGTTTGTTGATGTACCACATTGTTAGGTGTGTTGTCTGTTCTGACTTGTATCACCTTGTCGTGGACAGATGCAGAAAAGCTTGAAGAGCTAAAAAGACAGCTCTGAGTTCCAGCAAATTGATGTGGAGCAGAGATTCCTGGGGACCAAACTCCTGAGTGGAAAGGTCGCCATGTGGCTCCCCAACCCAGAAGGGAAGCATCTGTAGTGAGAGTCAAGTCGTGAGAAGGGAAATGAAGGGGACCTCGCTTAATTGCTCTGATCCTGCCACCACTGGAGAGCTAGGATCAAGGTTCGAGTCACTGGGACCAACTTGGAAAGGGGGTCTCTTCTCTGAGACCAAAAGGTTCTCAAGTGAAACTGAATGTCTCTCATCTGAAATCTGGCTCCTGCACAACAGCTGTGGATGCAGCCATGTGCCCCAGGAGCTGCAGAAAGTGTCTTGCTCGTGAGAGACCTGCAGAGTGAAGGAAGAGGCCAGAGCCACTAAATTCCTTATCATTTCTGGGGAAGAAAGGCCCTGGCTAGCTTTGTGTCCAATTCTGCCTCTATAAAGGTGAGTACCTGGACTGGTTCCAGAACCGACTTTGGTAGGTTTAGCAGAAAACCCAGGGAGGTGAGAAGCTGCTGGTAACCTGCAGGTGAGATTTACCTGTTCTGGGACTGGCCTACAATGAGCCAGTCGTCTAGATAGGGAAAAACAGCAATCCTCTGCCTCCTTAAGTGGGCCACTGCCACTGCTAGACACTTTGTGAATACCCTTGGAGCAGAGGTAAGCTCTGAACTGGTAATGACCTGAGGGCAGTTAGAATCTGAGGTACTTTCGATGGGATCTTCTGATTAGGACATGGAAATAGGCATCCTTGAGGTCCAGGAGGCTAGCCAGTCCCCTGGCCTTAGGGAAGGTAAAATCATTGCCAGAGTTACCATTTTGAACTTTGGTTTCAAAAGATGCTTGTTCAGATATCTGAGATCTAAAATGGGCCGCATTCACCTGTCTTTTGGGGTAAGGAAGTATCTGGAATACAGACCCCTGCCCTGATGCAGGGAGGAACCCTTTCTACTGCTCTGAGAGCTAACAGGGATGAGACCTCTGTTTCCAGAGCGAGGGTCTCTGAAGACTTGCAGGTAGAAAAGTCTGCTTCTCAACTTGGAAACTTTTTAGCGAGAACCAGACCCTGGCTTACTACTTCCAGAACCCACTTGTCTGAGGTTAAAGAAGCCCAATTCTGACTGAAGTAAGCCAGCCTGCCCCCACTGGTACAGGAGAATGCCCTGGGCACCCCATCAGGGTGCCTGTTTCACAGGAGCTTTAGGCTGGGGGTGGGAGCAGGTCTGCCCACCCCTCGCCTGCCCCTGCCTCTGAAGAAGCCCTCTGAGCATAGGGCAGAGGAGGCCTGAGTCTGGTAGAAAGGCCTGTGAAAAGGCCTACCCCTACCCCTGGGGGCATGCCTCTGAGGAGTGGCTTGCCGCCTCCTTAGCCTCGCACTCTTGTAAGTAGCCCTATATTCATCCATCTTCTTCATGTAATTCTCTGTCTGCTCTCCAAACAGAGAATTTCCCACCACAGGAAAATCCATAGCCTTAGTCTGGGTATCCTGTCACAAACTAGTACACCTGAGCCAGGCCAACCTACGTAAGCCACAGATGTGGCCATGACCCTAGAGGAAACATCATTAACATCCACAGCAGCATGAAACTGAACCTTAGAGGCTTCAATGCCATCAGCAGCCACCTGTTCTAGTTCACTAGCCAGCTGGCCATGGGCCTGCTTGGCCAATTGCATAACAGTATCCCATCTAGATTTCTGATACCTAGCTACATAAGCCATATAATTTGCTTGCCTGAGTCCCAGAGAGGCTGCCATATACTGTTTTTTTGCCATGGCATCAATCTTCCTGGAATCCTTGTCAGGAGGATGTAGCCAAGGAATATTAGCTTTATCACAGGCAGCAGCCTGAACTACCCCAACATGACTGCATTGCTTGAAAGGAATTCTGTATCAGGGCCTGACAATGTATACCTTCTGTCCATCTTTTATCTACAGGAGGCACAGAATTAGGAGCTTTTAAAATTTTAATTGTTTGTTTCGAAAAGACTTATGTAAAGGAATAGACAATCTCCTAGACTCTGGAATATCCATCATTTCTACAAAATCAGGCTCCTCTTGCTCATCCACAGCCTCTTCTAAAGGAAGCTGGAGGGTTTCAGCAACTTTTTATAAAACATAAAATGAGATGGGGACTCAGACAGCATAGGGGAGATTCTAAAGGTCAGTCTGGGGAGATGTCCGTTCAATGGGCACACCCAGACCTTCCCAGCCACATTCATACTGTTCATAATCCTCCTCCCTCCTCTGGTTCATAAAATTCTCAATATCATAATCCAACCACTGGGACCGGACGAACCGACCTTTTACCAGATAGTGGTGGTTCGGACGGACCCTGAGACAGTGACTGGACAATTTGTATGGCTTTTGTTATCTCTGCAGCAGTTGGAGAAGGAATTTTGGACTCCAGACCTGCTGATTTTCTTGTTTTCTTTACTGGAATTGGTTCCTCAGAACCAGCTTTTCTTTGCCCGAGGAAGTCTGGCCCTGGTCAGAGGGCACTCCTCTGGTTCGGGTTGGCACCGAACCGGCTGGCCATCCGGTCAGCGGACTTTTTGCCTCTCTCCGAGCCTGCCCAATCTTTTTCCAGGGTGGCTGCAGGGAAATTTTACATATCTGGCAGTCTGACTGGAGGTGGTCAAACCTTAGACACAAACACATGGTGTGTGGGTCAGCTCTGGCAAAGACTTCCCACAAACATCACAGTGTTGAAACCCAGTGGGCTCGGTTTTTCTTTGGGTTTCAGACATAATGCCAGCCTAACCAAAACTTGCCCTTTAACGCAGGCCAGGCAGAAGTCACCCTTATCAGTTCCTAACCGTGTCACGGGTATTGGAAAAAACGTAATAAATCCGCTTATTTTAGAACCGATAAGAACCGGAACCGCACTCTAAAATAATAACTTTTAGTTTTAAATGAGTTTTAAACCACTGATCGGTTCAAATCGAACCGATAACTTACAAGTTCCACACAGACAAAACCTTCATTTACTTACGGTTACCACAGATAGAGCTTGAACCGAACGGTTTTATGTGTTAAAATAAAACTATTCTCGGTTAAATCCAACCGAGAAAACACTTTTTAAACCGAGAAATGAACCGAGCAGAAGGAGAAATCTCCGAGCGACTGTTCACTGAGGCGGAGTAAAGAATCTGACAGTTCAAGTTTGAAATGACACAGATAGAGCTGCTCGTGCCAAAATTCTATTTTGGAATGGTTTTAACCATTTCACCGGGCAGTTCTAGAGCTGGATCAAACTGCTAATGTCTATAATATAGCAAGACTTCATGTTGTTTGAAGGTGTGATCCCTTATCAGGTGGTGACGAGCTAAGGTGTTTGGGGTTTGCTGACCGGCCATGAGCGGCTAATCATGACTGAGTCAGCACGAGGGTGAGAATCCAGGAAATCAACACCCTCTGGAACCTGATATAGCCGTTCGACTTCCTCTGAAGGGGGGCTAAAAGCCGACAGCTGTTTCCATATTGTGGTAACGAGGTCATGCGGGTTCTATCCAGGGTGGTACCAAGGTAGAGCTGTCAGGCAGATCCAGATGTTCAGCGAAGTTTCAGACGCTAAGGATCTGGTTCCAGGAGTGCCACTGATGAACCTCCTGGATTTTCCTAAGCAACTCCAGAAAGAAGGATCCTCCGAGGAGACTTCGGAGGAGTCCTTGGCCTGGGCTTTGACGGAGAGCGTGGTCGTTGCCCTCTCGAGCAACTGCCGGAAGAATCCGAGGAGTCCGAGGGTGAAGAGGAGGATGAAGAGGAAAATACTCCCTTTCCCGACCCGAGGCGGAACGGACCCCTTGGGAAGTCCCCGGAAGCGTGTCCTGCCTTCTCTGGATCCAGATGGAAGAACCCGGAATCCGGAGGTGGTGAGCCAGTGTGCCGCCTCGGACATCACGGGAACCTGGGATGGCACCATCATCGGAAGGCGGCTCTTGACCTCTTTGGTGAGCTGACCTCGCCTCAACTCACCAGGAGGCCAGAGTCTCTTGCAGGTCCACCGGCCGCAAGAGTGGTGGTGGAGGAGGCGGGGATAAGGATATGGGTTATAACCATGAAGTGTATCCAAAACCCGCTGCGGGTAGCCTGGCGTCGGGAAACCCGGCATCGGGTACTGTGGCGTCAGGATACCGCGGTCCCGGTATGCCGACATCGGATAAGACGGGGGTACCCAGGAGCCGGGTGGGGGCTGCTGGAGGAGGGCCCGCCAAGGGAGCGGGATGTCTCCCGATTCGGTAGAACTGGTGTCGGAGGTAACACATCAGAGGAGCTGGTGTCGGAGCCGGTGTCCGGGGAGCCGACGCCAGATCCGGACGCAACAAACCGGAGGGCGGTCTGATGGAGGAGGAAGGTCCCCAGCGCCGCCTGGGATGGAGCGCGAGAAATCCTCGGGTCGGGCTGCGGAGACTCTGGGTCCCCAGACGGTAGCGGCTGCAGGGAACCGGTAACGGACGGGAAGGGTCTGTCGTCAGTTCCTTCGCCAGCCGGACGCCGGACAAGCCGATGTGTGGCTTGAAGGCGAGCTCCCGCAGGCACTGGAGGAGCCAGCGTCCGGCTTATGGGAGCCATCACCGGAGGCAGGTCGAGTAGAGGATTGGCCTGGTCTGGTGGAGTGGAGACCGTCGCCGCCTCAAGAGGTCGGGCGTCTTATCGCGCCTCTCGGGCGGGCGTCAGAGGAAGGCGCCCGACTTACGAGTCGCCCGCATTGGTGAGCGCAAGCCTGCGGCCAAACCAGGGCAGAGGCCTCCAATTGCCCGGAGGCGCCCAGAAGGCCCGAGTAAGCCAGACGGGTGGGCCGACACTGAAACCTCCTGAGGCGCCGTCAGGAGCGGTCCCACAGAGGGATGTTATTTGTGTCCCAGCGACTCCCGAGGGACGCGGTAGAGAACCCTTGTCCGGTGCCTCTCCTTATCCTTCTTCTTCGATGGCCTTCAGAAGTGGACGCCTGCCTCAGTTTTTGAGCTCCTTTTCCATTGAACTCATTTTCTTCTTCAGAATATGGACTTCCAGGGATTGCTGCCGCCTTTTCTGGGTAGCAGCGTTGAAGCTGAGGCAGTGCTGGCACTTCTCAACTGGGTGATCGGGGCCTAGGCAGAACAGGCACAGTGGAATGGCCGTCCTTGTGCGGTGGCTGGGCGCCGCACAAATCACACTTATTTTTGTGCTCGGGAGGGTGTAGGGACGACATACACAAATGATGGTACCTAACGTTAGTCAAAAACCAAATTATTTCAGTAAAAACAACGGAAGATAGGGCTGACGGCGACAAACTTTACCGTGAGGCGCTGCATGCGCTAACGGTGGGAAAAGGACTGGAAGGCAGGCATCAGGGACACCTTTATACCACCATCCTGGCATGATCACCCACATGTGGGGACGGTCCTCCGCCAGGACCGCTAGCTAGAAGTTTTCCCGTGGGTCCTGCTTGCCCGTCACCAAATGTCCTATATGTAATTACCTACTGCAAGAGCCCTCTCAAGTAAGATTACTGGTTACAAACCACTGAGCATTTTTTCCCCAGATTTTCAGAAATAACACACTACAGCACAAAACGTATCTGCTGTGTTTATTAGTTAAACAAACTGTAGCATATAGGGTACACATGATCTTAAAATGACTCCATAAAAATCACAGCAATAGGACCCACTGGAATACATGTCAAAGTTCCATCTAAACAGTATAATACAGAGCACCACATGATGTAAGGTGACTAGTACAGTAAATATAATTTCAGAGAACTTACTGAGGCCATGTGTAGTATCCCAGTGTGTTTTCTCCAGAAGCAACAGGCCTCCCAGGCTTCTTTGGTCTTGTAAAGAGCCACTGTCATACTGCAGCCACTGATTATCAGGCCTGTCTCCAACACAGATGTTAGCAGGCTTGCTGCAGCCACCTATTCAAGTACCACAAAGCAAAGAGAGATTATAACTTCCTAAATACAGCAAGAATCATTAGATGGAAATCACAGAAAGCAGGCATACAGTATCTAATTAGTGCAAGGGAGACCCAAAAGCTGCTAAATCAGCACAACAATGTCAAATGCATTATAAATTATTCATTGATTTATTAGAATTTTGATGACCTGGTAGGCCCACTGAGAAATGCAAGTCCCTTTTTCAGGGGGGACCCAATTAGTTACATACAGAATTGAATAAAACTTTCCACAATGACTGAAGTGCAAGACAAGATTAAATACTGCAAGCAAGAGAAATAACAAGAAGATAAAATAAAGTCTGCATACAGAGAACATTAATGACAATCTCAGTGCAAATGGTATAAACATTCAGTACCAAGTAACAGAAAGCACAGGTTCAGCAAGGCAACATCATGGCTAAACCGATACACTCACACAGGCTGTTTTTGTTACAACTGCACTGTCAACACAGTTCATTTCTAGTGTGATAAAGATTGGTATCAGAGTACTCCTTAATGCAGATACTACTGACTTCATATGGACTTATTACCACCTTTTGTGAGGTCTCTTAAGCTGCTTAAGAATGCCAGCAACTGCTGATATCGCCATCTGGTAAAGCAGAACAGAAGCTAAATTAGACAGTAGTCTATAACACATGGTGTGCAACAAAATGGATGCAGTACTTTACAGATTTACTTTAAAGTCACGATTTATACAAGTTTCCCAAATGCTTTTTCATATAGTATGCCACTACCAGCCATGCTTCAGATGTTGAAGCCGCAATTTGTTTTATAAAAAAATCTGTCGGTCATTTTTTTAATGTTTTTATCAGCACTTTGTTTCTGCCTGTCCTCCAGTTTTCAGTGTGCGCCACATCTCGAATGATGTCATGCAAGGAAGCTGTCAATGTTTTACATACAGCAACAAGGAATTCTGGGTAAATTATGAAGTTGACAACTGTTCCTTACTCAGAACTGCAACCTCTTATGTTGGTAGCAGTAACTGCAGTATAGCACCTACTATGTAGATATACATAGCAAGGCACTCATGGGTACAATAAGAAAAAATTACTCACCTTAGTAATGTTGTTTCTTCTAATGGAGTCTTGCTGTATTCTGACTATTGCAGTTAGGTCCTGCCTTTCAACTGCCCCGGAGAACAAAGAGTTAACTTTCCATGGCCAGCATGAAGCGTTCAGCGAGCTCGGTTGAAACCCCTGTCTGCTGCTGTTTAAACTCCAACCGTCAGATCTTCTGAGCAATACTCACTAGAAGTTCTGTGTGGAAACTGTAAAACTCACACTAGCCAACTGGCAACTAAATATATTAAAAGGTTTTTTGGTTTCAAAGCAAAGACTCAAGTCAGGAAACCCAAAAACAAAACACAACACACACCCAAAGTAAAGGAGGGTGAAAAGGGGCACCCCTAGGTGCCAACACTACTGCTCACCCACATCCCAAAAACACGCTCTGAGAGGGAGGCGGGGAGGTCAGAATACAGCAAGACTCCATCAGAAGAAACAACATTACTAAGGTGAGTAATTTTTCTTCAAACAACATGAAGTCTTGCTGTATTCTGACCATTACAGACTACCCAGCACCTCCATGGAGGAGGGACAGAACCTACTTTGGGAATAGGCTCTGAAGTACTGCTGTGTTAGAACCGAGCATCACCCCAGCCTGGATATCCAGAGAGTAATGCTTGGTGAATGTATGGACTGTTTTCCAGGTGGCTGCTTGACAAATTTCTAAGATAAGAATATCCTGGCAGCAGCCAGGAAGCAGTTGACCTCTAGTAGAGTGAGCTCCTCAGGCCTGAGGGTAGGGTTCTACCCAGTTTTCATAGCAGAATTGTATACAAGAGACAATCCACCTGGCAATAGATCTCTTGTAGCAGCAGGTTTGCCCTTACCGACCCTCCCCATATGTGAGGAACAACTGAGGGACTCAAACCTGTGACCCTTGGTGCGCTCTATGTAGTAGCTGAGGGCCTTTTAACATCCAAGCTGTGCAACCTCCTCTCCAGAGGAGGAATGGTCAGTGAAGAAATCAGGGAGAGACAGACTGATTAAGGTGGAAATCTGAAACCACCTTAGGCAACAACTTCCTGTTAGTTCTTAGGACCACTTTATCTCTGTGGAAAGAGATGAAATCAGGCTCCACTGACAGGGCTTGCAATTCACTGATACGCCTGGCAGAGGTAATGGCTACTAAAACACAGTTTTCCAAGTCAAGTACTTAAGCTCTGCAGAGGACAAAGGCTCAAAGGATGGTTGCATAAGCTGAGCAATGCAAACATTAAGGTCCCAAGCAGAGCAGGGTCCCTAAAGGGGATTGGTATGCAGCAATCCCTTGAAGAACTTACAAAACACAGGATGGGCTGACAGAGGAGAGGGTTTGCCTACTGACAAGAAGGCAGAAACAGCTGCCAGATGCACTTTAAGTGTAGCTGGCCTAAGTCCTAAGCCATTAAGATGGACCATATAGTCCAGAACTGTAGGCAACCCAGCAGATTCTGGAGAAATATGCTTATTAGAGCACCAAACAGTGAACCTTTTCCATCTGGAGTTGTAAGATTTTCTGGTGGGAGGCTTTTGAGAAGCCTTAAGGATATCCAGAACCCCTTGAGAAAGGTGGAGATCAGCAAATCTCTAACTCTTCAAGAGCCATGCCTTGAGATTGAGAGATCTGAGGTTCGGATACCAAATCCTCCCTGAGAGGATGTCAACAGGTTGTAATTCCTGGGAAGAGACGGGAAGGTAGATTGCTAAGGACAGCAACAGCAGGTACCAGGGCTGTCTGGCCCAGTCTGGAGCAATCAGAATCACTTTGCATGGCTGAGACCTGACCTTGACTAACACTTTGAACAGGAGAGGAAGGGGGAAAAGCATACAGAAATTTCCTTCCCAATTCAGAATCAGAGCATCCAGGGGACTGAGCCCAAGACTGGCGGTCTGCAACAAAAGAGAGGAAGCTGGTGACTGTCTGGGGCTGCAAAACGATCTATCTGTGGAGTGCCCCATCTCGAGAAAAATCACCTTCAAAACTAGGGGATCTAGGGTCCATTCGTGATGGCCCTGGGATATCCTGCTGAGAGCATCTGCTAGGACATTGTCCTTCCTGGGAGGTGAACTGCTATCAGAGAGGTTTGCAGGGAATAGGCTAGGGACCACAACTTCATTGCCTCTGTGCACAAGGCCGTGAGACAGAGTGCCTCCTTGCTTGTTGATGTACCACATGGTGGTGGTGTTGTCTGTTCTGATCTGGACCACCTTATTCTGTACATATTTGGAAAAGGCTTGCAGTGCCAGAACACTGATCTGAGTTCCAAGAGATTGATGTGAAGCAGAGATTCTTGAGGTGACCACAGTCCCTGGGTGATAAGATCCCCAGGTGTGCTCCCAGCCCAGCAGGGAAGCATCTGTGGTGAGTATCACTGAATGAGACTGAGTGACAAAGGAACTCCTTGTCTCAAATTGTCCTGATCCTGCCACCATTGTAAAGCCTGGATCAGGGTTCGTCACTGGGACTAGTTTGGCAAGGGAATCCTTTCTTGGGACCAGAAGGCTCTTAAATGGAACTGAATGTCCTCATCTGGAATCTTGCTCCCTGGACCACACGCTGTGGAAGCTGCCATGTGGCCCAGAAGCTGAAGGAAATGCCTTGCTGGTCGAGACACCTGTAGGGTGAATGAAGAGGCCAGTTCCATAAGGGTCCTTGCCCTGTCCAGGGAAGGAAGGCTCTGCCCTTACTGTATCCAGTTCCCCCTATGAAGGTGAGGAGCTGTACTGGCTCGAGAACTGACTTTGGAAGGTTGAGGAGGAATCCTAAGGAAGTGAGCACTTGCTGAGCTACTTGCAGATGTGACTTGACTTGGTCTGGAGCCTGACCCACTCTGAGCCAGTCGTTCAGATATGGAAAGATGGAAATCTTTTTCTCCTTAGGAAAGCAACCACTACTGCCAGGCACTTTGTGAACACCCTTGGGCTGATGTTAGGCCAAAGGGCATTGCTCTGAATTGATAGTGGCCTGCAGGGCAATTCAGACCTTAGGTACTTTCTGTGGGAGCACCTGATGGGAATGTGAAAGTAAGCATCTTTGAGGTCCAGGGAGGCTAGCCAGTCCCCTGGCCTTAGAGAGGGCAGAATTATTCCCAGAGTCACCATTTTGAACTTTGGTTTTATTTATTTTTTTGCAATTAATATTTTATTGAACATTTTAATACAATTGCTTACGGAGACAAGAAAACAATCACAAATACAGCACAAGTGAAGTCACACCAAGGACAATCAGTACAAACTGAAAAATACAAATACATACAGCCTCCTAATCCCCAACCCCCACAAGGCACTGCAATTAGAAACCTCCTGCAGAAAAAAAAAAAGGCTTCAGTACCATAGGTTCCTTATGAATAAGCTATTACTAATGGAGACCAGATTTTCAAGCGGGGCAACACATTGTTCAATATGGCAATCATCCTCTCGGTCCTGAGGCACGAAAGAAGTTCCGCCAACCATTTGGAATAAGTAATTAGGCAGGGTCCTTCCAGTGCTTCAACACTACTTTTTAACGATACAAGAGATCATGGACATATAAAATTTCCTCTGTTTAACCATCAGCCCGACATATCTCCTAATAAACATATTTCCAGGGTAAACAGATCCTCTAATCCAAGTAATGGATCCGCTTTACTTTTGATTTTATTCCACAAGGCAATGTTGGGACAGTGCCAAAAATATGGAGAAGGTCTCCCCTTCCTGCCACATCTATAACACAGAGAACTCTGTACTAACTTTAGATCCTGTAATTTCTGAGGGCGTGTAATAAATATTGTGCAATATTTGAACTGCACCAGTCTGAGGTGATCTTGTCTGATCAATTTGTGGCAATTCAGCCAAATCCGTTGCCCAGTCCCAGGTTATGTTAGGAAATACTTTGGCCCAGTATGAACTAGGTGCTAGACTATCCCTAAAGGCCCAATTAAACAAAACTAAGTAGATCTTGGAAATAGCCTGTGGGGCTCCAGCTATACATGAAGTTCCTCCCAGAATGAAATGCAAGTGAGTAAACCAGGTTGCTTCCAATTCTCTGAACCAGTGCGTGGCGTAGTTGATATACTTTGAACATGTCCCTCTGCGACAACTCGAACTTAGCCAAAATCTGCGCCCGCTGAGATTATGCCGCCATCTTTATTTATAAAATCTTTCAGGGAACATTCAGCTAGGAAGGGCAACCAATTCTGTTTGATAGTCCGATGTCCTATCCGCCATTGGTTCCCCAAACAGGCTGACCCATGTCCCCATTTGTTCATACTTCAAAAATTACATAACTGATTATGTATTCTAAGAGAAAGTCCAATAGAAGACTTTTCAGTAAAGAGCAAACAATTGGGTACATAGGGTAAAGCCTTGGGATTAATACCTAGGCTCTTAATAAAACTAAATTCCAAATTAACCCATAATGGAATGTATCCAGTATTTGTGATGGTGCCTTCACCGTGCATCCATCTCCATATTTATTTAAATCGCTGCCCAAAATAAAGCGCAAAGTGAGGCATTCTCAGACCACCGAGATGTTTGGGGCGCCAACTTAAGATAGGACATCCTGGCCTTTCTATGTCCCCAGACAAAATCAGCCAATTCTCCGTGAAGTTTCCTAAACCAAGAATGGGAATCCAAATATTTAACATAGATAAGGGATACAAAAGCCTAGGGAATATATTCATTTTACAATATTTATTCTACCCCATAAGGATAAAGGCAGTTGTGTCCATCTTTTGAGATCAAGTCTGATTGTGTGGACTAAGGATTCTAGGTTCAGTTGACGCATTCTATCCTGACTGCTTGCCAAGAAGAGGCCTAAATATTTGAGAGCATTAAATCCCATCCTAAACCTAGTCCTACAACATCAGACTTAAATACTCTGTTGTTCAAAGGGTAAACAACAGTTTTGTCCTGATTCAATTTATAATTAGTTAGCACACTAAAGTTCTGAATAAGTTTTAATAGATTGGGAATAGATCTATCGGGTTTCGATACATAGATTAATAAATCGTCGGCATAAGCCGTGACCTTAATTATGTGTCCCCTCCGTTAATACCCAAAATCTCAGGATGATACTATACTCTAATGAGGGGCTCCATATATAAATTGAATAATAGGGTGAAAGGGACATCCCTGTCTAGTTCCGGCCTGTAATTTGAAAGGTGCAGAGATAGCCCGTTGCACACGACCCTAGCCGAGGGTCATTGTACAATGCCCTAATCCAAGCCACAAATTTTTCTGAAACCAAATCTACCCATTGCCGCGAAGAGATAGGCCCAGTGGACCCTATCGAAGGCTTTCTCGGCGCCCAAGGAGACCAACGCCATTGGTAGTATGGACCTCGAGGTTAGAAAACATGCGCCAGAGTTCTAAAGTGATCCGAAGAGGATCTACCCTCATAAAGCCTACTTGTTCTGGTCCAATCAGCCTCAGAATTACCTGGCAAATGCGATCGGCCAGAATCTTTATGTCATAATTCAACAACGAAATTGGCCTGTAACTGGCGGCCTTTCAAGCGGCTTATTAGGTTGGGGATGAGCGAAATGAGCGCTTCAGCGAGTGGACTCTCTTCTTTACCCGATAAAATGTATTGAAAAGACTGAGTAATATCGGGACAGCTGGGCAACAAATGTTTTATAAAATTGGGTGAAAACCCATCTGGCCCTGGTGTTTTGTCAGGTGTAAGGCCCTTAATGGCCAATTCTCACGTCTCCTGTGTAATCTCTGCACTGAGCAATGATCGGTCCGATTAAGCTAGGGTAGGGAGGGTAGCTTCTCCAGGAATGAGGAGATCTCCGCCACAGCCGGGGTGACTGCATTCCCGCATAAAGGATTTAAAGTAATTTTGAAAATCTGGGCCATATCTTCGGGAGTAGTTTTGATAGTTCCTCCCCTCTGAGAGAATACCTCAATTAAACGGAAGCCTCAAATTGGGAAATACGCCTGGCCAACACTTTGCCCGACTTCTCACCTTGGTCCACCAATTTTGCCTTAGTTTTAATAGCAGCCAATTCGCCTGTTCCCCAGTATTTTAAGATATGCATCTTTGCCTTCACTAAACTTAATTTCACCTCCTCAGTGGGGTACTGAGAAGCCTATGTTCTAGAGACCTGATCTGATTTAACAACCCCCCATTTGCTTTCCTTTCTTTCTTTCTCTGCACTGCCTGGCTGATCAGTAAGCCTCTGATGCATGCTTTAAATGCTCCCAAAGAATATCTGGGCGAACCTCATCTTTCTGGTTAAAATGAAGAAACTCCGTAATTTGTGCTGACAAATATTTAGTTATTTTGGGACTCCGCAATATTTGATTATTTATCTTCCATCTATTACTTTTGCAGATTAGGGAAGGCAAAAGAACTGTAAGGTCTACAGCGAGTGGTCCGAGAGGGGAGCGGCTACAATTGCTGAGCTGAGAATCCCAGGGAACAAGGTGCGAGACAATAGGATATAGTCCAACGAGAACCCGATCCATGAGTTGGGGAGACAAATGTGTAACTCCTCTCCTCAGGATGGAGAACCCTCCAAACATCTGCTAGACCCAGTTGGTCAACCAATTCCACAAAAGCACGGGAGTAGGATGTGCTTGGGTTTTAGAAGCTCTATCTAGTGACGGGTCTAGCACCGTATTGAAATCGCCACCTATTATCATGGGAAAGTGACTGAATGGTTGTAAGACCCTTAGTAATTCAACCAAAAAATCATGAGAATCCGAGTTAGGGCGTACACTGCCCCAATCAACATAACCTTACTCTGCAATTTACCTTGCACCAAATGTACCTCCCTCTTTATCCTGAATAACCTTAAGGGAATAAAGTGCAATGATCTGTGGAATAATAACATGACCCTCTGCTCTGTGTGTTTGCCCTGGGACAGAAAATCCTCCTATTTGAAGTCTCCGCATAGCATTACCTTCCTCTTGTAACAAATGAGTTTCTTGCAAAATACAATTTTAGCCCTCCATGCATCAATATACTTCAATATCTTAAATTGCTTAGTTTTGTTCTAGCCCCTTTAACGTTCAAAGTAAGAAATTTTATAGCAACATCCGTCCCCATTTCTGAATCAACCCTATAATGTCATGTGATTGTATACTTAACCAGCCCAAGCTCCTATATTTGCAGGCCTTGTGTACCCCTCCCCCAACACAAAGAATCTGGAATCCTTCCAAACAGTACCCTCCAAACAATACCCATACCCCCAAACCCTTTCTTTAATCCACTATAAACAACCCATCTTAACCGACCTCCCAATCCACCTCCCCCTTCTACAAACTCCGTGACGCCCATGACACCAGCCCACTAAGCCAGCCTAACAAACCGTCCCGAACCCCGAGATTAAAGGAAAGAAAAAAACCCTTCCCATCCAGAAATCTAGAAATGAGATAAAACATTATTGAACTAAGCAGCATGCCTAGTAAAACTACTATAATCAGACAGCCCCATAACATGTAGAAACTTGAAAACCAGGAACATAGTAAAGGAACGGCCCAACCAAGACTGGGCAACCCCTGCCATCTCTCACGGGGTGATCTACAACCCTGGCAATAGAACTTGACTGACCCTTCTGCCCTCAAAGAAAGAAAGAAGAAAAAAACGGTGAACCGTCCAAGTCCAATGACCAATGGTGGCAGGATAAACAGAACAATGGGTGCCCCTGTATCCTGGGGATCGATCCTAGGCAATCCAGATCTGAGCTTGAATAAAACTGACACGGTCCCAGTCTCAATCCTACCGTAAGATTTGTAAATGAGGATGGGGAATATTTTCCAATATTTAGGGCAAAACCCTTTCCAACTAGAACTCCAGAACTTGAGATCGAGCTATACAGCATCCAACCGCCCACCAAAGAAAGAGACTTGACCGAAATAAAAGCAGTCCATTTCAAGGATCCTTAAATAAGGCTGTAAAAAGCACACGGAGGGTAGGGTCAACCGACTAGTGCAATTCAAAAGTTTTCCACTCATTGTTGGCACAAACTTAAAGTCTTGCTGGATATCCCATTCAAATTTAATTCCGGCTGCAATCAATTTTTTAACCAGTGGATGAAATGTTGCACGCTTCTGCCGGATGGACAGCGGCAAATCTTGTACCACTCTGATTTTGGTTCCCTCCCAGAATATGTCTTTAGTTTCTCTAACTTTGTCAATCAGCTGCTGCCTCTCTTGATAATTTAGAAATTTAAAGATAGATGCTCTGGGGTGGTCGAGGATGGCACTGGACGTAGGGCCCTGTGAGCTCTTTCAATCATGTATGTGGCACCAAATTGTGAGGGACCCACAATTTTTTCTGTAAACTTCTGGGCAAATTTAATAGGCTCCATACCTTCTGCTTTCTCCGTAGACCAATAACAACAACATTATTTCATCTATTTCAGCCCTCCAAATCTTCCACTTTGAGCTCCAGTTTCTGAATTCTGTGGGCCTTATTGGTAACCATGGAATCCACCCTGCCAGTATGCCCTTCCAGTGAAGTAATTCTTGCCTCCCCATCTGATACCCTCCGCGATAAATCCTCTATAGTGCTTGATATATTTTTCATGCTGCCAGAAAGGTCCTGGACCGCTTCTCTTAGCGGTCTGATTTCTTAGAGGAACACGAGAGAGAGAGAGGCTCTTCCGACATGGGGACTCCCAGCCCCTGGGAGGAAAACGAGGTCGCTGCTTTTGATTTCTTTATGGCTTTTTCTGGAGTGGCCGGGCGGAGTGTGTCGCTGCGGAGGTTTTCTCATGTCGACCCTCCATCCGTGACAGCGATGCACACACCTTGCAGAGCTGTAAACAATCCGCGGCAAATGGATCGAAGGGTCGGTAAAACGAAAGAAAAGCACAGCGGAACGGAGCTACCGGCAGACGCAGCTAGTCTGTGTCCCGCATCACATGACTCTCTGAACTTTGGTTTTAAAAGGTGCTTGTTCAGATATCTTAGATCCAGGATGGGCCACCATTCTCCTGTTTTTGGGCGTTAGGAAGTACCTGGAGTACAATCCTTTGTCCTTGTGTAGGTTAGAAACCCACCTCTGCCTCTAGGGCAAGGGTCTCTGATGGATTGCAGGTGGAAAGGATCTGGTTCTCATCTTGGGAAATTTTTGAAGCCGAGAACCAGTCCCTGGCTTACTACTTCCAGGACCCACTTGTCTGATGTCAGAGACTTCCAGTCCTGGATAAAGTAAGCCAGCCTGCCCCTACAGGTATTGGAGAATCGGCCGGGCAGACCCATCAGGGTGTCTGCTTGGCAGGGGCTTTAGGCTGAGGGGTGGAAGCAGGCCTGCTCATTCCCGTCTGCCTCTCCCTCTGAAGAACCCCTCTGAGCATAAGCAGAAGAGGAGGCCTGGGCATGTAAAAGGCCTTTGAAGGGCCTGCCCTGCCCCTGGAGTGCTGTCTTTGAGGGTGACCTGCCTTTCTTTGGCCAGAGCAGTCCTGTAGGTGGTCCTGTACTGTCCATCTTTTTCATGTAGTTCTCTGTCTGCTCCCCAAACACCACGGCCTTAGCCTGGGTATCCTGTGATAGCTAGTATATCTGGGCCAAGCCATCCTCGAAGGGCCACAGATGTAGCCATGACTCTAGATGAAACATCATTGGAGTCCACAGCATGGCCGTCCAGCTTAATAGTGCTAATTAAAAGTATGCACTGAGTCTAAGTAGCCGCATTGCAATGTCCACAATGGCACGCTATGGATTTCCACCAGGGATGCCATGACTGCTCTAGTAGAGTGAGCATACACTCTGCCCTCCAGCTTGACCTGTGCCATGGAATAACAGTGGCGAAGGCATGCCACCAGCCATGCTGAAATGTATCTGATAGCGACAGGATGACCCAGCCGGGTCTCACTGAAGGAGACAAACAGTTATTGAGCTTTGCGAATTTCCTCTGTTTTATCTAAATAGAAGCACAAAGCTCTTTTAACATCTAAGGAATGAAGGTACATTCTCCTACATTCTGGAAATCAGCAAAGTAAGTAGGTAGGACCAAAGGTTGGTTTAAATGGAATTCTGAGACAACCTTAGGGAGGAACTTAGGATGGGTCCTAAGAACTACTTTATCCTTGTGAAATACAGTGTACAGAGGGTCTGTTACCAGAGCATGTATTTCAGAAACTCTGTGGGCCGAGGTGATGGCCACCAGGAAGGCCGTTTTCCAAGTGAGGAATTTCAATTCGCAGGTAGCTAGTGGCTCAAAGGTTTTCTAGTGAGCATGTCTAGCAATAGATTAATGTCCCAGGCTGCAACTAGGACGCCTGACAGGAGGTCTGCTATGCAGAATACCCTAAGAAACCTCTTAACTACCAGTAACTGAGCCAGAGAAAAGGAAAATAATGACTCATGATAGGCTGAAATGGCACAAAGGTTAACTTTGATTGTAGAGTACTGAAGACCTGAATTTGAGAGGTTTAAGAGGTACTCTGAAACTTTGTTGGGTGGGCAGGATAAGGGATTCAAAGAGGATCCTGCACACCAGAGGAACCTTCCATTTTGCTGTGCAAGTCTTTCTGGTTGCTGGCTTTGCATAGGCAAAACAATGTCAGAAACTCTCTGAGAGGCATTGAACCTATTCACCTCTATCTCCTCAGGAGCCAAACATGAAGATGAAGCGACCTCAGATTGGGATGAACCAGAGGACCCTGGGTCAGAAGGCTCATCTGAAGAGGAAGTGCTCCGGGAGGGTTTCCGCCATACTGTTGAGTAATGGAAACCATATCTGTCGAGGCCAGAAGGGAGCAATGAGAATCATCTTGTGTCCCTGAGACTCGAATTTGGGGAGTACCCTCTGGACTAGGGAAGAGGAGGAAAGAGTATAGAAAGCATTTTGTCCACTGCAGCCTGAGCGAATCCTGACAGAAAATGTCAGGCCCTGGATTTCGGAACAGAAAAGAGGCAGTTTTGGGTTAGTGGGGATGTGAATAGCGACTGAACTACGGTTAAGGCGAGAGACCACTGGGAGGGTCTGCCAGTCTTCTGTATTCTGGCAGGTAGACCACCTGAATAAGAGCCTTGTGATCTAGGCACCATTCCGCACTCTCATTGCTTCCCATCACAAGGGTAAGAGTGTGCGCCCTGCTTCTTGATGTAATACAATCACTGCATTGATGTCTGTCTAAAGGAGAATGATCTTATGACAAAGAATGTCCTTCAAGGCCCAGACTGCATAGAGGGCGGCTCTCACTTCCAGGATGTTTATGTGAAGCTGGGCTTGACTCGATCCACGTACCCTGAGTTTGGAGATCCTGACAGTGAGCTCCCCATCCCGACAGGAGCAGCGTCTGTGGTAACAGAAATCTGATGATCCAGAGGAGCAAGGGGTATCCTTCAGAAGATTGTCCTCTTAGACCACCAGGTGAGCGACCTCCTGAGAGGTTCTGTCACCTTGGTGAGAAAGGACTGAGGATGAGTAATCAGGGACCACTGAGTACTAAGCATCCACTGAGAGGTTCTCATGTGGAGGTGTGTTGGGGTACAGTGATCACCGAGGATGCCATGAGACCCACCATCCATTGCACTGAGATAGCTCGAACCGAGCTGTTCTCTCTGATGTATCGGGCCATCTGTAGGATATCCTCCTTCTGTCCTCTGGTAGAAAAGCTTTCACACAGGAGGTGTCCAGAAGAGTTCCTATGAAAGGAGCTTCTGGGAGGGCTGCAAATGCAATTTCTTGAGATTGTAGGACTCCCATGGACGTGAGGAAGTCTGAGGCTATGGCTAAGGCGTCGAGAGTTCCTTGCCTGGAGGTGCTTGCTAGAAGCCAGTCGTCCAGATATGGGAACACTTGTATTCCGATCTGTCCGAGGTGTGCTGCAAGAATTGCACAACACTTTGTAAAACTCAGGGTCGAGGATAGCCCAAAGGCAGGACTCTGAACTGATAATGTTGACCAAAGCCACAAACCTTAGGTATTTGTGATGCTTTGGGTGAATAAGAATATGTTGGTAAGCATCCTGCATGTCCAGGGAAGCTAACCAATCGTGTTGATGAAACAAGGCAACAGGTTTCCCAGAGACATCATTTTGAACTTTTCCTAGGAGGAAATATGTTCAGTTTTCTGAGGTCAAATGGGGCACATGCCCCAGTTTTCTTGGAACAAGAAAGTAGTGGGAGTAGAACCCTGTTCCGTTGATCCAACAGAACTATTTCTACTGCCCTGTTGTTCAGAAGGCCATGTATCTAGGAGGAGAAGTTCTGATTGAACTGTAAGCAGTCTAGGCTGTCGCTTAGAGGGATCGGAGGGTCTTTAAAGATTGAGGGAATATCCCTCACGGATTATCGGAGGACCCATTTGTTTGATGTTATGGTCTTCCAACGGTTGTAGAACTGAGTCAGACAACCCCACGCTGAGAGAAAGTCCCCTCTGGCAGCTGAGGAGGGACGTGGGCCAGAGAGTCAGAAGGTAGCACTGGGCACTTTGGGTCCTTATGCTTTCTCTTACGTTTTCTTTTGAGGCTGGGAGGCTTGGTTTTATTAAACCTCCTGCCTTGCCACGAAAGGACTGACGGTTGTGAAATTGATGCTTATTAACACCCCACGAGAAGGGTGGGAGCAGGTCGAGCCAATTTAATGGCAGACCTTGTCGCTTGAGTGGCCTCCAGAGCTTGCTCTACTTGAGGACCAAAGAGATATATACCATCGAAGGGTAATGCCATAACCTGTTGCTGGGCATCATTCATGAAACCTGAAGTGCGAGCAGGAGAGGCGGCGAGTACAGATGCCTGCCGCTGCCGCCCGAGAAGCAGTATTGAAAGTGTCCATAGCTGCTTTAACCTGCTGGTTGTTGGACTCGATACCCTGGTTATGGTTTGAAGTAGCTCCGAATTAGAGTCAGACTCGCAGAGCTTCTACCATATGTTTGAGTGAATGTCAAAGAACATACTCATATTGAGACAAATAGCCCTGGTAGCTGGCAACACGTATACCCAGGGTAGAGGCAGCAAAGACTCTCTTACCTAAGGTGTCTATCTTGCGAGATTCTTTGTTTGTAGGCCAGGCTGAAGATGCCTGCTAGAAGACGCCTTATCATTCTCCGCCAGGACTACAATAGGGTCTGCAAAGGCCTGGGAGGCCAAGATGGGTCGATCCTTGGGAGCAGCATACTTTCTATCTATGGACTTAGCCACAGAAGGAATGAGAGTGGAATTATTCCATACCATTTGAGAAAGCGTTTCAAAGGAGGGCTGTACCGGAGGAGTCAAACACATAGGGATCTCCGAACATGGAGGTTTTGAGTCTTAACAGCTTCCCAGAATCGATATCTGTAGTCTGGAGAGAAGAGTGGAATTCAAATTTTTCAGCAGAGACTTAAAAGACAGGTCTTCGACCAGAGGCTCTGCTACAGGATGAGATCCTTCGACATCATCACCCAGGTGAAGGTCTGGGTCAGGCTCAATGTTATCTCCTGACAGCCCAGGAGGGACTGCATGGAAAGGAAAGGGAGGAAAATCAGAAGGAAATGAGGAAGGAAAAGGATTCAGAAGAGAAGCCCTGAAGACTGAATAGCCATAACAGGTCTCGCGCCGAAAACGCACGGCGCCTAAGACGGAGCTGATGAGGTGCACGGCACTGAAGAGAGCACCGAGGATGACACAGGCAGTTGCATCGGCCGAGGATAGCGCCTGAATGAGTCACTGAGGCTGAAGGCACCAAAACATCCCAAGGCTCCGAAAAAAACAGGATCTGAGGAGAAAGAAGGATGAATACCAGGAGATAGAGGCATCAGTGTGGCCCCTGCGCGCAGCAATGTGACTGGCGGAAACACCTAAGCGGGAGTCGACGGCACAGAGGACAGCGCCTGATGACTAGGGAGGCCCAACCACCATACCCGATCCCCCGAAGCCAGAAGGCCCCGAGTGACCGGGCAAGGCAGCTGGACCAACCTCAAGCCCACTGCTCCATAAGAGCAGCCCACTAATGAAACTGCTCATCTGAAGACCTACCGGAGGCGGTGTGAGCTCCCGATGTCGTGAAGTCGGCGACGAGAGAAACCGCGACACTGAAGGAGGAGACTGGCAACTAGCCCGATAACCAACCGCCTAGACATACCAGGGGTGACCTCGAGTGATGCCTTCTTTTGACCTGGGGCTGAAGAAGAGTTCGAGGCCGAACGGTGCCGAGAGTGCGAATGCTTACTTTTTATGCTTTGAGGGACCGCCTCAACTCGAGCACTGGACTGCCCGTTGTCAGAACCCTCCGGAGAAGGTGGCGGACTGACCCAGTCTGGCTGACTAAACAGCTATACGAAGCCTCCCACCGCCACCTGACTAGCCATGGTCGACCTGGCCAACGTAGGCTGAGACTTCTTTCTTTAACAGGAATAAATAAACTAAGCGGTACTTATTCGAGATATTATTACAAAACAATAAAACTGAAAAACTATGCTGCTAGTTTGAAATTTGACTCCGGAGGGCAAGCGATGTCGCCATTGAAGTGCACTAGACGGCGGAAAAAGGAACTGAGGCAGTTGGAGGGTCGACGCTGAGATAGTCATTACTGCACGAGCTGATGCTCGCGGCGCCAGCCCTCACTGCTCCATCTCTGGCGCCGACCCTCTGCAAAGTTTGCTCCCGCTGGGTCCTAGCACCGCGGCGAGTTCCCCATAAGTGTGAATGAGTGGTGGAGATTTTATGTCCAGGAAGATCAGGTCTAAACGCTACCCACTAAATCACAAAAAGGGTGGGAACCAATACCTCCTCCCTCCCAACAGAGGAATGCTGTTTTAGCACAACAGCCAGAGCGTGTGAAAAACAGGAGAAGACCCTTCTACTCCGAGACCCTAGGAGGAAAAGGAGGGAAGGCTGCCCGAGCTTCCAAGAAGAGGTTTTGTCGCCCCTGTGTGCCTCCAACAGCCCTCCCCGCCTAACACAAGGGAGAGGAGAGAGAGAAGAAAGTCACACAGGGCAGGGAGGAGTCAGAGACT
This sequence comes from Neoceratodus forsteri, assembly GCA_016271365.2. Lineage (NCBI taxonomy): Eukaryota > Metazoa > Chordata > Ceratodontiformes > Ceratodontidae > Neoceratodus > Neoceratodus forsteri. The sequence continues at coordinate 1,406,990,728 of CM057450.1, forward strand.
GAGGCCCCAGGGGAATGGAGAGAGGGATTTAGTGATGAACGGTGAAGATACACAGAAAGATCAAGAATTACGGTAGGTACATAATTTTCATATCATATCAGTGTCAATCTTCACCATTCATCACTATTGGGTGAGTACCAAGCCCCATCCCCAAAAAAAGGGGGTTACTCTGAAACCCTAAGGAGTAAGTCCCTTAGCCTCCAGTGGGTGAGGGCACTGGAAGGAAGAACCCTTACAGGCCTGGCAAAGCCCGAGACTGATCCAGGTGAGACGGAGATCCCCAGTGGGGAAGGAGGGTGCTCAAAGTCACCATCTCACCCGATGGGAGAAGAGATGGGTTCTACGGTAGGTGGAGTACATCACCCTACACCGGGCCAAGAGTGACAACAAGGATAGGTGAAGCCATGCCGTCAATCGAAGGCAGATCGCTGTCCCTACCACTCTGGAAGCCACCTCACTGATGTCATAAGATGCCCTTGCTTGGTGCCCTGCAAGCTCCAGGCCCCTGCAGAGAGGGCGATGGCTTGCCTGGTTTGCTCCAAATCAGGCATCGAGGCTAGAGTTGTCCTAGCCTAGACCACAAGAACCCATCATAGGCTGCATAGTGGTCCTGATGTGCTGCGATAGACAGAGCTCCATGCAGAGAGAACACTCGCTCCCCAGAAATCAAACTGCAGAGTCCAGATCCAGAGGGCAGTCACGGTATAGAGCGCGAGACCCAGAAGGAGTATCCAGGGAGATCAAACCCGAGACTGGGTGAGGAGACCACCTGAGACTCTGGGGAGCGCAATATCGCTGGCATAAGTCCCTAGGGCTGGTAATGTGGGAGAAGGGACCCAAGCCAGAGCCGAAGTGATGCTTCCTGAAAAGGAAGAGGCCAGGCGGGAGCCACCAAGGGGCTGCGCTGAACTCACCAAAAGGCACAGGTCACATGCTTGGGATTGCTTAAGGAATGGGGCAAATGAAGCTTGGTCCACCATCCTCATCAGGAAGCGTTGACAAGAAGACAAATCAGACGCTGGGGAAATGCGGGTGGAAGGTTCCTCTCCTCGGAAGAGGGAGAAGAGCAAGAGGACAAGCTGCCAGGTTAAGGCCTGCTGCACAGGGCATGGTGAAACACCTGTTAATCCAGGGCGCAGAGGTAGGAGGGAAATGAGCAGCAGAACCCTGATCTGTTCCCAGGTAAGAGGTCCGCAAGGGCCTAGGATACCTGGGACTACCGGGGATGGAGACAGAGGCTCGACGGACAGGCTCCTGGAAGCAGGAGAGCGATCTCTGTCAGGGGAGGGGCCAACAGGATCCCCTACGAGGGAGGGAGACCAAGGCCGCCGCAGCTAACAGCCGCTCAACTGGATTGGAATGGATGGAGCTGTGCCCTGCGGAAGAAATCCCCATGAGGTGACCGGGACCATGTGTGTCCAGAAGCATGGCCCCTAACCTCTGAAGAAGTGGTCCTTCTGGCAGACTCTGAAAAGGAAAGACAGGGGCCTGCACTACAGCTCCTGCCAGAGCCCAAATCGCCACAGAAGGGGCTCGCCACGCACACCCCATCTTTCAACCTTTCTGAGTCAAAGAAAGACCTCGTCCTTGTAACCACTAACCTAGGCAACTGGCAAGCTGAAGTGGGGTTCCGAGGAGTCCACCCAGGGAACTGCAAGCCTCCTCCTCCTGGTGCACCCCAAAACACCCAAGAGGGGTACTCCAACTGAGGAAGCAGCCTCCCTGGTGGACCGAGCCTGCACAAGCAGTGGCCATGGGCTCCTGCTGACTGGTCAGACCCTCTGACCCCGGTGCACCTGAGGAGGATGAGCCACATAAGGGAAGAGAGTGGGGCCGAGGTCCTAGAGATGGAAGGATCTAAAGATCCAGAAGAACCCGAGCCAGTCTGGGTCCGACCCAGCATCCTCCTGCAAAGAGGTAGAAAACGAGGCCCGTGCCAGACCACCCCACGGACCCTCCAGTTCCTGGTCCCAGAGGACGGGCACCCTGGGATCCAAAGTCCCCAGAAGCAGCAGAGTGGAGGCCCCAGCCTGACGCCAACAACGGGCATAACCCCTGACCTCTCCCCGCGCCAGAGAACCAAACCGGCACGGTACCATACTCGACAGTGACACAAGAGTCCGCACGGCACCAAGCATGACGCTGCCAACCACTCCAGCGCCGCCCACGGCACCGGGAGGCAGGGTCAACACCAAACATGACGCCGATCATCCCGTGCCGGAGGCGACACCGGGAACAGAAACAGCATCGGACCCATCCGCACCAGGCGCCAGGCACAGAATCAGGCTCGGAAACCAACCCAGCACCCCCCCGACGCAGCTGAGAGCTCTGACGCCGCAAGTGGAGTCAGGGGCAACGGCGACACTGAGGGAAGGCCCAATGCCAACTGTGGCATCGCTCTCCAAGCTCACGGCACCTGGACCAAGAGCGACACCAGCGGAGAGCGCCGGAGACAGTACCGGTCCGGTCCTGAGGGACCCGAAGCATGACACAGAGGGAGCCTCGCTACCAGAATAGCGATTGCTAGAATGGTGCTCCCGACTGACCCCCAAGAGGGTCAACCTGGGACTCCTGCACCGCTGGAAGAACCCCGCCCTGGCAAGGCTGTAAGAGGCGGAGGTTCCCTCCTTCTCGGGCCATATGGGACAGGAGGGGACCCAGAGGAAGGGCCGAGAGTCCTTACCTTGGCCTTGCACAAGCGAATCAGTCCTCCAAAAGTCGAGGGAGCACGCCCAACTTTTCAGATGCGAATTTCGAGGACACGGCGTCCATGGAAAAGCAGATGCTGCAACTGTCCATATCGTGACTAGGGCCAAGGCAGGAGAGGCAATGATCATGCTGGTCCGTAATGGAATAAAGGAGCGCCACAGCGGCACCTAACGCATTGGGGCCGCCCCACTTTCACGCACTTTGTGCCAGGACAAAACATGATCGGACGAAAAATAACTAAAAACAGTACGATGCCGCAAAAATAAGGAAACGCTTACCGTATCAAGCGACGCCAAGCAAAGGCGAAGCAGAACCAAGCAACTCACTAACTGACAGACTAGGCCACAAAATCAGAGCCAACATGAGCAGGTCCACACTCAACAGCGGGAGAAAGAACCGAAGTTGGGGTGGAGTCGACGTCGGATAACTGCCAACCTTAAAGCGCCACGAGAATGTTGATCTCGAGAGCGGCGCCAGCCCTCTGTCGATTCCACCCATATAAATATATATAAAAAATCTCCGCGAGATCCTAGTCGGCGCTATAACCCAATAGTGATGAATGGTAGACTGATGAAGATAAGGTCTGGGTCAGTGATAAGGAAAGTACTGGCTCATGATAAGCTGAAATGGCATAAAGGTGAACTTTGACTGTAGAGTATTGCAGACCTGAATTTGAGAGGTCTGAAAGGTACTCTAGAACATTATTTGGTGGACAGGAAAAGGATTCAAACATGATTTTGCACACCAGAGAGAAATACACTTCCATTTGGCTGTGTAAGTTTTTTCTAGTGGCTGGCTTAGGCAGCCAGAAGAATATCTGTAACCCTCGAGACATTGAACCTGTTCACTTTATCTCTTCAGGAGCGAACGCAGGCGACCTCAGATTGGATGGACCCCAGGCCCCTTAGTCAGAAGGTTCGCCTTAAGGGAAGTGCTTTGGAGAGGTTTCCAACATACTGTTGAGTAACGGAAACCATATCTGTCGAGGCCAGAAGGAGCAATGAGGATCATTTTGTACCCTGGGACTCGAACATGAGAATTACCCACTGAATTAGAGGAAGAGGAGGAAAAGTGTATAGAAAGTGTTTTGTTCACTGCAGCCTGAACGCATCCTGAAAGAAAATGCCAGGCCCTGGATTTCTGGAGCAGAAGAGAAGCAGTTTTGTGTTGGTGGGGATGCAAAACGTCCAGGTCTGTAGTTCCCCACTCTGCCAATAGTGACTGAACTACCGCTGAGTCTAGAGACCACTCGTGAGGATCTGTCTCTGCTCTGCCGAGATCGTCTGCCAGTTCATTCTGCACTCCCGCAGATAGACCACCTGAATTAGGCCTTGTGCTCTAGACACCATTCCCACTCTCATTGCTTCCCTGCATAAAAGGTAAGAGTGTGCACTGCCCCGCTTGTTGATGTAATACATCACTGCTTTGTTGTCCGCTTGAAGGAGAATGTTCTTGTGACACAGAATGTCTTTCAAAGCCCAGACTGCATAAAGGAAGGCTCTCATTACTAAGACATGTATGTGAAGCTGGACTAGCCCTGAGTCCACGTACCTTGGGTGTGGAGATTCTGACAGTGAGCTCCCACCCCATCAAGGACATGTCCATGGTAATGGAAATCTGATGATCCAGGGAGCAAAGGGATACCCTTCCAGAAGATTGTCCTTTAGGACCACCAGGTGAGTGACCTCTTCAAAGGTTCTGTCACCCTGATGAGAAAGGACTGAGGGTGAGTGGTTGGGACCACTGAGTACTGAGCATCCATTGAGAGGTTCTCATGTGGAGGCATGCTAGGGTACAGTGAACACCGAGGATGCCATGAGAACCAGTATAGATTGCATCGAGATAGCTCGAACCGAGCTGTTCTCTCTGATGTATTGGGCCATCTGTAGGATATCGCCTCCTTTGTCCTCTGGTAGGAAAGCCAAGACAGGTAGTGTCCAGAAAAGTTCCTATGAAAAGGAGCTTCTGGGAGGGCTGCAACTGTGATTTCTAGAGATTTAGCAGGACTCCTATGGATGTGAGAAAGTCCGAGGCCATGGCTCACGCGCCAAGAGTTCCTTGCCTGGAGGGCTTGCTAGAAGCCAGTTGTGCAGATATGGGATCACTTGTATCTCGATCTTTCTGAGGTGTGCTGCAGGAATTGCACAACACTTTGAAAAACTTATGGCACCGAGGATAGCCCAAAGGGCAGGACTCTAAGCTGATATCGCTGGCCCAAAGCCACAAACCGTGAGGTATTTGTGATGCTTTGGGTGAATGGGAATAAGCTTGTAAGCATCCTGCATGTCCAGGGAGGCTAGCCAGTCGTGTTGATGAAGTAAAGGTAAGAAACAATTACTCACCTTAGTAATTATGTTTCCTCTATTGGAGTCTTGCTGTATTCTGACTAATGCAGTTAACCCCAGCCTTTAAACTGCCCCAGAGAACAAAGCGTTAACTTTCTATGCAGAGCACAGAATGCTGAGCTCGGTTGGTGTCTCTGTCTGTTTCCCTTGAAATCTAACTGTCAGATCTTTACGAGCAAAAACTCACTAGCTATCCTATGTGGAAATTATAAAATTTTATTAGCCAACTGGAACAAAAAGTTTTGGATTCCCAAAGGAAGACTCAAGTCAGGAAACCCAAAACAAACAAAAACCTTTAAATAAGAACAAGATAAACACCAAAAAGCAGAGGGCGTAAAGGAGCACCCTGAGGTGCAACACTGCGCCTGCCCACCCACTACCCAAAAACCACGCTCTGAGAGGGAGGTGGGGAGGTCAGAATACAAGAAGACTCCAATAGAAGAAACATAATTACTAGGGTGAGTAATTTTTCTTCAAACAACATGAAGTCTTGCTTTATTCTGACTAATGCAGACTACCAAGCAGTACCTCCATGGAGGAGCAACAGAACCTACTTTGGGAATAGGCTCTGAGCACTTGCTGTGCTTAAACCGAGCATCACTCCTAGCCTGGATATCCAGAGAGTAATGCCTGGTAAAGGTATGGACTGTTTTCCAGGTGGCTGCTTGACAAATTTTTAAGAGACGGATATCCTGGCAGCAGCCAGGGAAGCAGCTGTACCTCTTGTAGAGTGAGCACTCAGGCCTGAGGGTGGGGTTCTACCCACTTTTTCATAGCAGAATTATATACAAGACACAATCCACCTAGCAGTCGTCTCTTGGTGGCAGGTTTGCCCTTTCCCACTTCTCCATAAGTGAGGAACAACTGAGGGACTCAAACCTGTGACCCTTGGTACACTCTATGTAGTAGCTAAGGGCTCTTAACATCTAAACTGTGTAGCCCTCTCTCCTGAGGAAGAAAGAACAGTGAAGAAAACAGGAAGAGACAGACTGATCAAGTGGAAATCTGAAACCACTTTGGGCAAGAACCTTCTATTGGTTCTAAGGACCACTTTAACTCTCTGCAAGGAGATGAAATCAAGTTCTACTGCTAGGGCTTGCAATTCACTGATGCTCTGGCAGAGGAAATGGCTACCAAAACACAGTTTTCCAAGTCAAGTACTTAAGCTCTGCTGAGGACATAGTCTCAAAAGGAGGTTGCATAAGTTGAGCAATGCAAACATTTAAATCCCAGGCAGGGGCAGGGTCACTAAAGGGAGGATTGGTATGAAGCAATCCTTTAAAAAATTTACAGAATACAGGATGAGATGATAGTGAGGAAGACTTCCCACCTGACAGAAAAGCAGAAACAGCTGACAAGTGTACCTTGAGAGTAGCTGGTCTGAGGCCTAGGCCATTAAGATGGACCATATAGTCCAGAACTGTAGGCAATTCAGCAGTATCTGGAGAAATATGCTTTTAGAACACCAAATGCTGAATCTCCTCCATTTGGAGTTACAAGTCTTTCTGGTGGAGGGCTGAGAAGCTTTGAGAATATCCAGAACCCCTGAGACAGATGCAAATCTGTAAACTCTAACTCTTCAAGAGCTATGCCTTGAGATTGAGAGACTGAAGATTGGGGTACCAAATCCTCCCTGAGAGGAGGTTAACAGGTTGTAATTCCTGGGAAGAGACAGGGAAGATGGACTGCTAGAGACAGCAGCAGGGGTACCAGGGCTGTCTGGCCCAGTCTGGAGCAATCAGAATCATTTTGCAAGGTTGTGACCTTATCTTGACTAAACATTTGAACAGAAGGGGAAGGGAGGGAAGGCATACAGAAATTTCCTTCCCAGTTCAGAACCAGAGTATCCAGGGGACTGAGCCCAAGACTGGGGTCTGCAACAAAAGAGAGGAAGTTGGTGATTGTCTGGGGCTGCAAAAGATCTATCTCTGGAGTGCCCCACCTTGAAAAAATCAGCTTCAATACCAGAGGGTCCAGGGACCATTGTGATGGCCCTGTGAGATCCTGCTCAGTGCATCTGCTAACACATTGTTCTTCCCTGGAAGGTGGACTGCTATCAGAGAGGTTTGCAGGAATAAGCCAGGGACCACAACTTCATGGCTTCTGTGCACAAGGCGTGAGGACCGAGTGCCACCCTGTTCTTGATGTACCACATGGTGGTGGTGGTGTCTGTTCTGACCTGAACCACCTCGCTCTGTACTGACAGAGGAAGCTTGCAGGGCCAGAAAAACTGCCCTGAGTTGCAGGAGATTGATATGGAGAAGGGATTCCTGAGGGACCACAGTCCCTGGGCAGTGAGGGCTCACAGATGGGCTCCCCAGCCCAGAAGGGAAGCATCCGTGGTAAGGACCACTGAATGAGACTGAGTGGCAAATGGGACCCCTTGCCTTAAATTGTCCTGATCCTGCCACCATTGAAGGGCTTGGATCAAGGTCAGAGTCACTGGGATCAGTTTGGTAAGGGAATCCTTCCTCTGAGACTAAAAGCCCCCAGATGGAACTGAATGTCCTCATCTGAATCGTGCCCTTGGACCACTGCCATAGAAGCTGCCATGTGGCCCAAGAGCTGCAGGAAATGCCTTGCTGGTCGAGATACCTGAAGGCTGAAGGAAGAGGCTAGTTCTATAAGAACCCTTGCCCTTTCCAGGGAGGAAAGGTCTTGCTTTTGACCGTATCCAGCTCTGCCCCTATAAAGGTAAGAAGCTGGACAGGCTCGAGAACTGACTTGGGAAGTTTGAGAAGAAATCCTAGAGAACTGAGCACTTGCTGGTCTGACTTGACTTGGTCTGGAGACTAGCCCACTATTTGCCAGTCGCTCAGATATGGAAAAATGGAAATCTTTTTCCTCCTTAGACAGGCAACTACTACTGCCAGGCACTTTGTGAAGACCCTTGGGGCTGAAGTTAGGCCAAAGGGCATTGCTCTGAACTGGTAGTGGCCTGAGGGCAACTCGAACCTGAGGTACTTTCTGTGGGAGCAACTGATGGGAATGTGACAATAGGCACCTTTGAGGTCCAGGGAGGCTAGCCAGTCCCCTGGCCTTAGAGAGGAAGGATTATTCCGAGTTACCATCTTGAACTTTAGTTTTAAAAGATGTTTGTTTAGGTATCTTAGGTATAGGATGGGTCGCCACTCCCTGTCTTTTTGGGGTAAGGAAATACCTGGAGTACAGACCTTTGCCCCAGTGTAGGATAGGTACTCTCTCTATGGCTCTTAAAGCCAGCAGAGATGAAACATCTGCCTCTAGGGCAACGGTTTCTGAGAGACCTGCAGGTGGAAAAGATCTGGCTTTCATCATCGGAAATTTTTTGAGTGAGAACCAGTCCCTGGATTACTACTTCCAGGACCCACTTGTCTGATGTAATAGACATCCAGTCCTGGACAGTAAGTCAGTCTGCCCCTACTGGTATAGTAGAGTCGACCCTGGCAGGCCCATCAGGGTGTCTGCTTGGCAGGGGCCTTAGGCTGAGGAGTGGATGCAGCCCTGCTCATCCCCTTCAGCCTCTCCTCTGAAGAACCCCTCTGTGAAAAGGGAGAAGAGGCCTGTGCTTGGTAAAAGCCTATGAAAAGGCCTGCCCTGCCCCTAGACTGCTGCCTTTGAGGAGTTGCCTGCCTCTCTTTGGCCTGAGCACTCCTGTAAGTGGTCCTGTTCTCATCCATTTTCTTCATGTAATTCTCTGTCTGCTCCCCAAACAGAGAATTACCCACTACAGGAAAATCCAAGGCCTTAGCCTGGGTATCCTCAGAGGCTAGTACATCTGAGCCAAGCCATTCTCCAAGAGCCACAGATGTAGCCATGACTCTTGATGACACGTCATTGGAGTCCACAACAGCATGACACTGAACTTTTGATGCCTCGATCCCATCTGCAGCCACCTCCTCCAGCTCCTTGGCTAGCTAGGGCGGAGGCCTGTTTAGCCAGTGCCAGAACAGTGTCCCACCTGGACTTCTGGTACCTGGCTGTATAGGCCATATAATTTGCCTGCCTGAGTCCCAAGGAAGATGCAATGTACTTTTGCCATGGCTTCAATCTTCCTGGAGTCTTTGTCTGGGGGTGTGAAGCCAGGGAATGTTTGCCTTATCACAGGCAGCAGCCTGCAACCTCAACATGGCTGCATTACTGATATAAACTCTGTATCTGAGCCAGAAAGTGTATACCTCTTGTCCATTCTTCTATCAACAGGGGTATAGAATTGGGAGACTTCAGATTTTTGTGTCTGCTTCCCAAAAGATTTGTGAAGGGAATAGACAGTCTCCTGGACTCTGGGATGTCCATCATTTCCACAAAATCAGGCTCTCTTGATCCTCCATTGCCTCCTCCATAGGAAGCTGGAGGATCTCAGCCCTTCTGTAGAACATAAAGTGGAAGGGACTCCAGAAAGCCTAGGAGGGATACACCTGAAGGTCTGCTCTGGGGAGATGTCTGGTTCAACAGGCACATCCAGACTTTCACCATCACCATCATCATCTTCAAACTCTCCCTCCTCCTCAAACTCCGTTCATAAAATTCTTCAGAGGTATAATCGTGAACGGAAACTGACAGAACCGAGCCCCTGCCAAAAGGTGCCCGATCGGTCGGAACTGGCGAAAGCAATTCCACAATTCAAAATGCTTTGGCTATTTCCTCGTGTTGGAACATGGGCTTCTGGATCCGAACCAGACGCATTTCTCTTTGCATTTTCTTTTGTCGGAACCAACCCTCGGATCGACTCTTTTGCCCAAAGAAGTATCGCCCCTGGTCAGAGGGCACTCCTCTGGTTCGGTCAGAACCAAACCAGGCTGGCCATCCGGATCAGCGGACTTCACTTTATTTTTTATTTTAAACATTTGTTTACCGGTAAGTACAATGAGCCAAAGGCCCGTTTTCATGTACGACCCAGAGACCATATATTCACGGCCTCCTTTTCCCTCAGTCTGCCTAATCTCTTTTCAAGGGTAGATCTGGGAAAGTTTTACAAATTTGGCAGTCTGAATTGAGGTGTTCAAACCCCAGACAAACACAGGTGGTGTGGGATCGGCCTTACCAAAGACCTCCCCACACTCACTGCAGTGTTGAAACCCAGTGGGCCTGTTTTTTCTTTTGGTTTCTCAGACATGGCCAACCTAACCAACTTACACTTTTTGGCAACCGCCAGCAAGACTCCTTATCGGTTCCTAACCGTGTCACGGGTCTTGAAAAACATACCAAACACGTTTTTAAGAACCGATAAGAACCAGTAACCACACACTAAGTAAAACAACACAAACACAATATTTCACTATCAAATGGCGGTTCAGCGAACCAAGCTGCACTTTACAAGTTCCACACAGGAAAACAGACAGAGACTGAACCGACTACGGATAACTTTTTCGGTTTAAAAAACGTGAAAACTGAAACCTTAACCGACTTCGAACCGAGCTGAAGTAAAGAATCTTATGGTTTAAGTTTGAAACACCCAAGACAGAGACTTCAACCGAGCTCGAGCTCAGCATTCTATGCCCTGCATAGAAAGTTAACTCTTGTTCTCCGGGCAGTTCAAAGGTTGGGAATCACTGCAATTGTCAGAATACAGCAAGACTTCATGTTGTTTGAAAGGTAAGTTCTCTGGTGGCGGAGTTAATCACCCTCGCTGGGCCAAGGGTGACAACCAGGAAACACGCAGCCATGCCGTCCGCCTAGTGCAGATCGCTGTCCCTACGACCCTGGTAGCTACCTTGTTGGCATCATAGATGCCTCGCCGGTGCCTTGCTAGCTCCAGGCCATGAGCAGAAAGTGCAATGGCTTGTCTGGTTTGCTCTGTATCAGGCAACGAGGTTAGGAGTTGACCCAGCCTGGACCACAAGAACCTGTCATAGGCTGCATAGTGGGCCTGATGTGCAGAAATGGAAAGTAACAACTGTCCAGTAGAAAGTCCTCCTACCCCAGAAGTCAAAACCGAGGAATCTTGATCTGGGGGCGGTCACAGTGAAGGGCGGAAGCCCATCAGAAGTATCCAACTGCATCAATCTGGACCGCGGATGAGACATGGAACCTGGAGACTCCGGGGGTGGGGGGCAATACCTCTGCCTGAGATCCCTAGGGGCAGGAACTCCAGAGAAGGGCATCTGCCAGGAGCGCAACACCACCTCCGAAAGGGAGCAGGCCAGGGGCACCACAAGGTGGCCTCGCCTAAAATTACCTAGAAAAGCATGCACCGAGTGCTCTGGATTGCTAATACTAGCAGGAGTGAGGTGCAAGTCCTCCAACATCTCACACGAGGAAGCACTGATACTCAGCGAGATCAGCAGCTGGAGATGTGGACAGAAGGTTCCTCTCCCCAGAAGAGGGGGTTAAAGAGTTGGAGGGCACCGGCTGCTCAGAGGGCAGCTGATCGGGGAGGTTGAAAAACCTAACTGTCCATTGCCCTAATGTAAGCTGGGAACCCAGCAGCCACAGCCCTAAAATGAAAATTACGTACCTACCGTAATTATGATCTTTCTGTATCTTCACCATTCATCACATATGGGTACTGGCCGGAGATCAGGACCCGAGGGAGCTTTTTTTTTTTTTTTTTTTAAAGGATAGGGGGCCGAAACTAGCATCAGCGCCGCCCTCGAGGCTGACGACTGCGGGCGCCGAGGGTTAGCCGTTAGGTTGTGTCGACCGCCCACCTACCAGTTCTGAGTCGCGAGAGGTAAGAGGAAGGGATAGAGGGTGGGACAAGAGAGTCCACGGGACAGAAAGGAAAGGAAAACTGAACTAAAAGGAGGAATAACGACTGAGAGGACAGCAAAGAAGAGAAGAGACTAAGGGGATTGGGTAGGGGCCCCAATCTCTGGAAGCGGAAGAAGGGAGGAAGGTAGGGCAGAAAATTTAGGAGAGAGTGAGAGGTAAAAGGTATCCGAGACCCTTGTCCATCACCAGATTACATAGAACTGCAAGGAGTAGCAAAGCTCTCTGGCAGAATTCAAGGCACAGAATAACTGGCAAATACCCAGAAGCAGAGTCGGCTATTCTGGAAGGACAGAGGTACAGGGACTTAATACTCCCTAAGGAAAATGTTTGGTGAAAAAGGAATTTCCTTTTTTTTTTTTTTGATAGTTGGATGGAAACCAGAAAGAAAAGAGGAGGAGGGCAACCACCAACTCTCATCCCATCGGGGTGGAGACATGTAGTAGAGAAGGAGTGCCGCTAGAGCTGTACTCCTTAAAGGAGAATACCCCACTGTGTGCTCTTACCTACCCCTACCCAAAAAGAGAGGGACACAGAGGCAGGAGGGCCCAGGAGACTGAGGCCCCAGGGGATGGCGGGGGGTTGTGATGAATGGTGAAGATACACAGAAAGAGCAGAATTACGGTGGGTACATAATTTTCATATCTTATCTGTGTCAATTTTCACCATTCATCACATATGGGTGAGTACCAAGCCCCTGAAGGAGGTTGATTCATTACACCCTAAGGGACACAGTCCCTTAGCCCTCAGTGGGTGACACACTAAGGGGGAACCTTCCGGGCCCGAGGAGGCCCGAGGTGGGAGAGTGAGATGGGGTCCCCAGAGGGGAAGGAAGTTGCCCGACAAGCGCCCGTCTCGCCCTCACGGGAGAAGAGGTAGGTTCCCTGGGTGGAGCAAATCACCCTATGCCGGGCCAAGGGTGACAACAGTGAGCAAGCCACGCCGATCTCCTAGTGCAGACAGCTGTCCCTACGACCCTGGTAGCTACCTCGTTGGTGTCATAAGATGCCTCGCTTGGTGCCTTGCTAGCTCAGGCCATGTGCAGAGAGGCGCGATGGCTTGTCTGGTTTGCTCGAGTCAGGCAAAGCAGCTGGGATCTGACCTGGCGCGGACCACAAGAACCTGTTGTAGGCTGCAAGTGGGCCTGGTGAGCAGAAATGGAGGAGCAACCGTGCCAAGTAGAAGGTCCTTCTCCCCAGAAATCAAAATCCGAGAGTCTTGATCTGGGGCCGGTCACGGTGGAGGGCGCGAAGCCCATCAGGGTGTCCAGGTGCATCAAGCCGGACTGCGGGTGAGGCATAGAACCTGGAGACTCCGGGGAGCGCAATACCTCTGGCTGAGGTCCCTAGGGGCAGGAACTCCGGAGAAGGGCCTCTGCCAGAAAGCAAGGACGCCTGAAGGGGAGCAGGCCAGGCGGCACCACAAGGGTGGCCCCGCCAAATCGCCGAGAAAGGCGTGCGCCCGCATGCTCAGGATTGCTAACAGACAGGGGTGAAGGTGAAGGTCCTCCATCATATTCACGAGGAAGCGCTGTTACTCTGAGAGATCAGCGGCCAAAGAGATATGGACAGGGTTCTCTCCTCCAGAAGGGGGGATGAGGAGCTGGAGGTCACCATCGTCCGAGGGTGGCGGCAAGGGGAGGTTGAAAACCTGACTGTCCATAGCCCTAACGTAGGGCAGGAACTGAGCAGCCACCGCCTGAACTGCTCCCAGGTGAGAGGGCCGCTAGGACCAAGAATGCCCGAGTGCTGGAGAATGCGGCAGAGGGATAGGGGCAGAGCCGAGGAAAAGTCGGCTGACCTCCGCCAAGGCTAGGAGCAGACCATGAGCACCGAGGAAGGTGCCCGAAGACTCCACAGCCGACAGCTGTACAACCACATTGGTACTGCCTAGGCTGCGCCCAGAAGAATCCTCCCAGTGAGGCGGCCGGGGCCGTAAAGTCAGAAGGACGGTCCCCTGCCTCAAAGAATGGGACCCCTCAAGGAACCGGAAGGGAAGGGTGGAAATCCACATTTCCAGCTCGACCAGGGCCCGGTGGACCCCAGAGAAGGCCAACGCTGACCCCACACCTCGACCCCTCAGAGTCTGAGAGAGTCCTCCTCCTCGGGAGGCCAGCTTAGGTAGCTGGCAGCTCTGGGCTGCGCCAAGAGAAACCAGGAACAGCACCCTCTCCTCCTGTAGGCTTCTCGATGGGCCCCAAAGTTGGGCGATCAAGCACACTCTACTGGAGGGTACCACCACCGAGGGTCGAAAAAACCCCAAGGCCAGGTTGCAGAGCAATGGTGGCACGCACCACTGCCTGCTGGTCAGCACCACTGACCCTAACCTCGGGACTACCTGACGCTCCTCAGAAGGGGCTGGCTACGACTCGTCGCAGAGACCACTGGATCGCTCTCCTCCGCAGACAACCCCGAAGTGTGACTGCCTGTCTGACTCTGAGCCTGACTCCGAAGAGGTAGAGTCTGAGGCTCTGAGCCAAACAGTAGGAAGCGAGGAAGCGACTTTGCCAGAGGATCCGGCAGCCAGAGCAGTGCCCGAGGCGGCACCGTACCCTCCGCAGCCCGGTGGGGGGCTCACAGAAGGCACTAGGGCAGCTCGGGCGAAGGTCAGAGCCAGGGCCAGCTGCGGCCCGTCAAGTCCACTAGCACGGGCGGGTACCAGGGACAGAGGCAGGCCGACAGCAGCCCCAGCAACAACCTCGGCGCCGACGAGACTGACCCGCTCAGGCGCCGCGAGCTGCACCGAGGACCAAAGCGGCGTGATGGCCCAAGCGCGGACTCGGCACCGAACACGACACTGCCAGGCTCTCGGTGCCATGGCGACACCGAGAGCACTAGCGGGCGCGAGGCGGCACAGACACAGCCGAAGGCCCTCGATGCCGAACCGTGCAGGCGCGGCGCCGTGCTCAACCTCGGCGAAGGGCGGCGCCCGAGCGAACATGGCAAAAGGCGATGCGGATCCAGGCCCATGGCGCAGCGAGCAGCATCGGTGCCGCCAACGGCGCCGACAGGCCCACGCGCGCCAATGCCGATTCGGCGACAGGGCCTACAGTGCCGCCGGAACAGCGCCCGAGGCTCCAACGGCACCGACCGACGGCATCGAGGACAGTGTCGACCCGGCCTTCCGAGCCACGAGAGCGACACCGGGGGTTCACTCCGAAGAGGCGATTGCCATGGCGGCGCCCGCCCGCCTCCCGGAGGAAGTGGGACGGGCCTCTGCGCCGCGGGAGGAGCTCGGCAATGGCCAGGCTACAAGTAGGCGAGCTCCCTCCTCCTCGGTCCCGTTATAGAACTGGGAGGGACCCGGAGGACAGGCTGAGAGAGCACAGCTTAGCCCGGCGAGTGCTGAACCCTATCCCCAAAGTCGGCAGAGCTCGCTCCCACTTTCAACGCTGGCTGTTCGAGGGACGCCGGTGGTCCATGGAGAAGCAGGCGCCGCACGTAATCCATGTCGCGGAAGCGGCCAAGACACGCGCAGACACCGGTCATGCTGGTCGGTAACGGAATATTGACGCCGCACGGGCACCGACGCATAGGGGTCGACCAGCTTAGAAAAACTTCCTGCCCCCGACCGAGACATGACCCACGGAAAAAAACACCAAAACAAACTCGGCGTCGCAAATACTTCAAATAAAAGGAAAGATCTTACCGCAATGTCGAGTGGAGGCAGAACCCAGAACTAGTAAGTTACCGACGGACTGAAACGTCGAACGAAAGGCTGAAAGGCCAAAATTCTTCTCTGACAGCTTCCACGAGGCGACCTAGATGGCGGGAGACAAGAACTGGTAGGCGTCGGAGTCGACACAGCCTAACGGCCAACCCTCGAGCGCCACGCAGCACGTCGGCCCTCGAGGGCGCCGATGCCGTGTTGGCTCTGCCTACCCTTTTAAAAAAGCTCCCTGCTGGGTCCTGATCTCCGCCAGTACTCATATTTGATGAATGGTGAAGATTGACACAGATAAGATCTACTCCCAGGAGAGAGCCTGCTAGGACCAAGGATGCCTGGGGCGTATGAGAATGTGGCAGAGGAATGGGGACAGAGCAGAGAAGAGATGTCGGCTGACCTCCGCCTGGGCTAAGGAGCGGACGGGAGCACCTGCGGAAGAAGGTGCCCCGGAAGAAAAATTACTCACCTTAGTAATGTTGTTTCTTCTAATGGAGTCTTGCTATATTCTGACATATGCAGTGAGTCCCAACCTTGAACTGCTCCGGAGGTGAAAGAGTTAACTTTCCATGCCAGACATGGAATGCTGAGCTCGAGCTCGGTTGAGACTCTGTCTGTTCTTCAAACTCAAACCGTCAGATCTTACGAGCTAAACTCACTAAGGTCCTGTATGGAAGCTGTAAACCTACACTAGCCAACTGGCTACTAAATATAAGAACACATTTTTGGTCCCAAAACAAAGACTCAAGTCAGGAGACCCAAAAATGAAAACACAACACCAAGTCACCCCAAGATAGGAGTGGCGAAAACAACAAGGTGGGCACCTACTAAGTGCCAACACTGCACTGCCCACCCACATCCCAAAAACAGAGGTTCTGAGAGGGGCAGGCGGGGAGGTCAGAATATAGTAAGACTCCATTAGAAGAAACAACATTACTAAGGTGAGTAATTTTTCTTCAAACAACATGAAGTCTTGCTATATTCTGACATATGTAGACTATAAAGCAGTACCTCCATGGAGGAGGGACAGAACCTACTTAGGAAATAGGCTCTGAAGCATAGCTGTGTTAAACCGAGCATCACTCCCAGCCTGGATGTCCAGGGAGTAATGCTTGGTAAAAGTGTGAACTGTTTTCCAGGTAGCTGCTTGACATATCTCTAGAATAGGATGTCCCTGGCAGCAGCCAGAGAAGCAGCTGTACCTCTGGTAGAGTGAGCCCTCAGGCCTGAGGGAGGAACTCCCAAGTTTTTCGTGAAAACTGGATACAAGAGACAATGCACCTGGCAATAGATCTTTTAATGGCAGGTTTCCTATGCCAACATCACCATAAGTGAGGAACAGTTGGAGGAGTCAAACCTGTGACCCTTGGTATGCTCTATGTAGTAACTAAGGGCTCTCTTCACATCTAAGCTGTGCAGCCTCCTCTGCCAGAGGAGGAATGGTCAGTGAAGTACATTGGAAGAGATATAGATTGATTAAGGTGGAAATCTGAAACCACCTTAGGCAAGAACGTCCTGTTAGTCCTGAGGGACCACCTTATCTCTGTGAAAGGAGATAAAATCAGGCTCCACTGACAAAGCTTGTAATTCACTTATGCATCTGGCAGAAGTGATGGCTACTAGAAACACAGTTTTCCAAGTCAAGGTACTTAAGCTCTGCTGAAGACAAAGGCTCAAGGGGGTTGCATAAGCTGAGCAATGCAAACATTAATATCCCAGGCGGGGCAGGGTCCCTGAATGGAGGTTGGTGTGAAGCAATCCCTTGAAAACTTGGAGAATACAGGGTGAGCAGAAAGAGAAGAAGGCTTACCTGCTGAAATAAAAGCAGACACAGCTGCCAGATGCACTTTCAGGGTAGCTGGCCTCAGCCCCAAGGTATTTAAGTGGACCACATAATCCAGGATGTGGGCAAATCAGCAGATTCTGGGGAATATGCTTGCCAGAGCACCATATGGAAAACCTTTTCCATTTGGAATTATAAGTAGCCCTGGTGGAAGGTTTTCTAGAAGCCTTCAAGATATCCATTACACCTTGGGAGAGGTGTAACTCAGCAAACTCAACTCTTCAAGAGCCAAGCCTTGAGATTGAGAGATTTGAGGTTCAGGTACCAAACCCTCCCTGAGCACAGGTTAACAAGTTGTAATTCCTGGGAAGACACAGGGAAGATGGACTGCTAAGGACAGTAGAAGTGGATACCAGGGCTGTCTGGCCCAGTCTGGAGCAATCAGGATCATCTTGCAGGGTTGACATCTGATTTTGACTAGCACTTTGAACAGGAGAGGGAAGGGGGAAAAGCATAGAGAAACTTCCTTCCCAATTGAGAACTAAGGCATCCAGAGGGACTAAGCCCAACACTGGGGGCCTGCAGCAAAAAGGAAGTTGGTGATTGTCTGGGGCTGCAAAAGATCTATCTGCAGGGTGCCCCATCTGGAAATTATCACCTCAAGATCAGGGGATCCAGTGACCATTCGTGATGGCCCTGGGAAATCCTGCTGAGAGCATCTGCCAGGACATTGTCCTTGCCTAGGAGGTGAACTGCCGTAAGGGAGGTGTTCAGGGAGTAAGCCAGAGACCACAACTTCATTGCTTCAGTGCACAAGGTCAGACCGAGTGCCCCTTGCTTGTTGATGTACCACATTGTGGTGGTATTGTCTGTTCTGACCTGTACAACTTTGTTCTGAACAGATTTGGAAAAAGCTTGAAGTGCTAGAAAAACTGCTCTGAGTTCCAACAGATTGATGTGGAGCAGAGATTCCTGAGGGGACCACAACCCTGGGTGGTGAGGTCGCCCATGTGAGCTCCCCACCCCAAGAGGGATGCATCTGTAGTAAGGATTAAGGAGTGAAAGTGAGTGACAAAAGGAACCCTTGTCTCAGATTGCTCTGATCCTGCCACCATTGTAGGGCCTGGATCAGGGTTGAGTCACTGGGATCAATTTGGTTAGAGGGTCCTTCCTTTGAGACCAAAAGGCTCTCAAATGGAACTGAATGTCCCTCATCTGAAATCTTGCTCCCTGCACTACTGCTGTAGAAGCAGCCATGTGCCCCAGGAGCTGTAGAAAATGCCTTGCTGGTCGAGACACCTGCAGGGTGAATAAGGAGGCCGAGAGACCAGGGTCCTTGCCCTGTCCAAGGGAAGGAAGGCTCTGGCTTTCTGTGTTCAGCTCTGCCTATGAAGGTGAGAATCTGGACAGGCTCTAGGTCTGATTTTGAAAGATTCAGAAGGAAACCTAGAGAGGTGAGCAGTTGCTGAGTTATCTGTAGGTGTAACTTGACTTGGTCTGGGACTGGCCTACTATAAGCCAGTCGTCCAGGTAAGGGAAGATGGCAATTCTTTGCCTTCTTAGAGAAGCAACTGCTACTGCCAGGCATTTTGTGAACACCCTTGGAGCAGAGGTGAGGCCAAAGGGCATTGCTCTGAACTGGTAATGGCCTGAGGCAGCTCGAACCTGTGGTACTTTCGATGGGAGCTCTGATGAGAATATGGAAGTAGGCATCCTTGAGGTCCAGGGACGCTAGCCAGTCCCTGGCCTTAGACAGGGGTAGAATAATTCCCAGAGTCATCATTTTGAATTTTGGTTTTAAAAGGTGCTTGTTTAAGTATCTGAGATCCAGGATGGGCCACCATTCTCCTGTCTTTTGGGGTAAGGAAGTACCTGGAGTACAACCCTTTGCCCTGATGTAGGGTGGAACCCTTTCCACAGCTCTGAGAGCCAGGAGGGAAGAGACCTCTGCCTCTAGGCAAGTGCCTCTGATGGATTGCAGGTGGAAAGGATCTGGTTCTCATCTTTGGAAACTTTGAAGTTTAGGCACCGTCCCTGGCTTACTACTTCCAGGACCCACTTGTCTGATGTCAGAGACTCCCAGTTCTGGACAAAGTAAGCCAGCCTGCCCCCACAGGTAGCTGAGAATCGGCCCTGGCAACCTCATCAGGGTGCCTGCTTGGCAGGGGCTTTGGGCTGAGGGTGGAAGCAGGCCTGCTTGTGCCCGTCTGCCTCTCTCCTCAAAGAACCCCTCTGGGCATAAGCAGAGAGGAGGCCTGGCTGGTAAAAGGCCTATGAAAAGGCCTGCCCTGAAAGCTGCCTTGAGGAGTGGCCTGCCTTCTTTGGCCTGTGCACTCCTATAGGTGGTCCTATATTCATCCATTTTCTTCAGGTAATTCTCTGTTTGCTCCCCAAACAGAGAATTACCTAACAACAGGAAAATCCATGGCCTTAGTCTGGGTATCCTGTGACAGGCTAGTACATCTGAGCAAAGCCATTCTTGAAGTGCCACAGATGTAGCCATGACTCTAGAAGACACATCACTGGAGTCTGCAGCATGGAATTGCACCTTGGATGCCTCAATACCATCAGCAGTCACCTGCTCCAGCTCCTTGGCAAGCTGGCCAGGGACCTGTTTTGCTAGGGCCATAACAGTGTCCCATCTGGATTTTGATACCTAGCAGTATAGGCCATATAATTGGCCTGTCTGAGTCCCAAGGATGCTGCCATGTACTGTTTCTTTGCCATGGCATCAATCCTCCTGGAGTCCTTGTCCGGGGGTGTGAAGCCAAGGGAATGTTTGCCTTATCACAGGCTGCAGCCTGCACTACCCCAACATGGCTGCATTGTTGTGTAAGGAACTCCGTGTCTGAGCCTGACAATGTATACCTTTTGTCCATTCTTTTATCCACAGGAGGTATAGTGTTAGAGTCTTTAAAATTTTAAATGTCTGTTTCCCAAAAGATTTGTGCAAGGGAATAGACAGCCTCCTAGACTCTGGGATATCCATCATTTCCACATAGGCAGGCTTCTCCTGGTCATCCACAGCTTCTTCCATAGGAAGCTGGAGGGTTTCAGCCACTTTTTATAGAACATGAAATGGGAGGGGACTCAGAAAGCATAGGAGGAGACACCCCTGAAGGTCTGTCTGGGGAGATGTCCGGGTCAATGGGCACATCCAGACTTTCAAATCCACATTCACTTTCCTCATACTCCTCTTCCTCCTCCTCCTCTGGTTCATAAAACTCCTCTAAATCATAATCTTGAACTGGTGGAATCAGCCGAACCGGCGCCTGCCTGATGGTGCCGGTTCGGTCGGAACAAGGAAAGCGACTGAACAATTATGATCACTTTGGCTATCTCTTCAGCGGTTGGAGAGGAAAGTTTTGGCTCCACACCAGCAGATTTCTCTTTTCTAGTTCTTTTAGCGAACCGACTCCTCAGAATCGGCTCTCCTTTTGCCCGAAGAAGTCTCGCCTGGTCAGAGGCACTCCTCCTGGTCCGGTTGAACCGAACCAGGCTGGCCATCGGTTCAGCGGACTTTTGTCCTCCCTTTCCCTAAGCCTACCAGCTCTCTTTTCCAAGGTAGCTGCAGGAAATTTTGCAAATCTGGCAGTCTACATTGAGGTGGTCAAACCCCAGAAAATAAACACAGGTGGTGTGAGGTCAGCCTTGGCAAAGACTTCCCCACACACACTGCAGTGTTGAAACCCAGTGGGTCCGTTTTTCTTTGGGTTTCTCAGACATAGTGCCAGTCCTAACCAAACTTACCCTTTTACGGCAATCCGCCAGGCAAGACTCTCTTATCGGTTCCCAACCATGTCACGGATCGTGGAAAAAATGTAATAAAATCCGTTTTTTTATAACAGATAAGAACCGTAACCACTCTAAATCACAAATTAAGATTTTTAAAACAACTTGATCGGTTCAAACCGAACGATAAACCGTTACAAGTTCCACACAGAATAGAATTAATGTAAAACCCATCTAGTACTCACAATACACAGACAGAGACTGAACCGACAGGTTGCGGTTTAAATCGATTACGAACCGAGAAAACGGTACTTTAACCAACAAAATGAACTGAGCAGGAGGAGAAATCTCCGGAGCAACTGTTCAGTGAGGCGGAATAAAGAATCTGACGGTTTGAGTTTGAAGAACAACAGACAGAGTCTCAACCGAGCTCGAGCTCAGTGTTCCACGCCTGGCATGGAAAGTTAACTCTTTCACCTCCGGAGCAGTTGAAGGTTGGGACTCACTGCATATGTCAGAATATAGCAAGACTTCATGTTGTTTGAAGACCCCACAGCCGACAGCTGAACAACCATTTCGGTACTGCCTTGGCTGCACCTGAAGAATCCCCTGTGAGGCGCCAGGGCCGTATAGGTCCAGAAGGACAGTCCCCTACCTCAAAAGAATGGGGCTCTCTCAAAGAAACCGAGGAGGAAGAGCAGAGATCCATACTATGGCTTCTTCCAGAGCCCATGTGGCCCCGAAAAGGCAGCTGCATGACCCCATGCCCTCGACCCTCGAGTCTCGAAAGAGCCTCCCTCCCTCGAGAAGGCCAGACTAGGTAGCTGACAGCCCTGGGCAACACCGGGAGCTATCCAGGGCACAGTACCTCCTCTCCCTGGTAGGTGCTCCGATTGGCCCCAAAGCTAGCTAAACCAGGCGACCACAGGAGGGGGTACCACTGCTGAGGTCAGTGAACCACCAAGAATAGGCTGCAGAGCAATGGTGGCCTGCACCACGCCCGCTGGTCAGCATCCCTGACCCTAGTCTCAGGAAGCCACCGACCCCACCTCCAGAGGCGGTCTCCGGCTTATTGAGGATACTACAGGGCTGTCCACTCCAACAGTCAACCGAAGAGTCAGACTGTCCGTCTGACTCAAGAGCACGACTCCGCCTCCAAGAGGTAGAGGCCGAGGCCCTATGCCAGACCGTAGGAGGGCGCCCTACCGCCATCTTTGCCAAAGGGGTGCCAGAAACCAAAACCAAGCCAGTGCAAGTGCCCCTACAGCACTGCGAGCGGAATCCACAGGGAGCACGGCCCAGCCCGAACATGAGTTCCAGACTTGGGACAAGCTACAGCGCCGGGGAAGATGACGCTGATGGCCGCCGGACGGCGCCCGCCCACAGCGACGGTGAAACGGTGCAGACGATGGTGCTGACAGCAGTTTCAGATGGCCCCACGGCACAGACTCCAGAGGACACGGCACCAGGCCAATTCGGCACCGCAGACGGCACCGTGGCGATACAGTCAAAGACAATGCCGTAGAAACTCCCATGGTGCCGCTAGCAGTATCGGCGCTCTGACAGCTCCGACAATGTGCCACGGCACTGCGACAAACTGGCGCTGATAGCGGCTCTGTCAGGGCCAACTGCGCTCGAACGGCACCGACCGATGGCGTCAAGGACAGCGCCGACCGGGCCTTGCGAACCGCGTGTCCGACACCAGGGGAGCCTTCACCCCGAAGGGTGATTGCCGTGGACGGTGCCTCCCGCCCAGCCCCTGAAAGGGAGGCGGACGGGCCTCCTGCACCGCAGAAGGAGCCTCAGCAACGCCAGGCTACTAGTAGCTGAGGCTCCCTCCTCCTCCTTGGTCCGCCTAGAACCGGGAGGGACCTGGAGGAAAGGCTGGAGAGTACGTGGCTTGGCCCGGCGAGTGTCGCCCAACCCTCGAAAGTCAGTGGACTCTTCCTAATTTCCACGTGCATTGCTCCATGACCCGGCCGTCCATGGAGAAACAGGCGTCACACAAATCCATGTCGTGGCAGGGCCAAGACACGAAAGGCAATGGTCGTGCTGGTCGGAGACGGAATATTACTGGACGCATGGGCACCGGCATGGGGGCCGACCGTCCTGGAAGTTTCTTGCCCTCCGACTGAGACATGACCTACGGAGAAAACAAACACCAAAAACAGACTCCACATCACCAAGAAATAAAATGTATGGAAAGATCTTACCAGTGACGCGAGTAAGCAACTAGAACCGGCAGGACACGGCAACCACGGACTGTGGCACGGAAAATGCGGTGAAACGACTGCGTGGGTGGTAGGCCTCAACAAGAGCTTGCTTCCCACGAGGTGACCTCACGGGAGGAGCGAAGAACTGGCAGGCAGGCGGAGTCCACAGTGCTTAACGGCCAACCTGTGAGCGCCACGCAATGCGCCAGCCTTGAGGCGGTGCTGATGGTGCATGGCTCCGCCACCCAAAAAAAAAAAAAAAAAGGGCTCCCGAAGGTCATGACCTCCAGCCATGTACCCAACAGCAATGAATGGCGAAGACTGACACAGATAAGATCCGCATGTTTCGCTCCAGGGATGGTACGATCTGGTTCAGAGTTACCATCCGGAAGGTGCAAGACTTGAGATATTGATTCAGGTCGTCGAGATCTAGGATGGGCGCTAATCCCCCGTCCGCTTGGGGGCCAGGAAGTACCTGGACACCAACCTGGGTCTGTAGGAGGATCCGCACTGAGCTTACTGCCCTTATGGAGGAACTGAGCTATGTCGTCTTGAAGAGCTGACTGAGTGCAAGCTGAGATTCTTTCCTACCGAGGGGTGTGGGCTCGGCTGGGAGGGTACTGCTCGAACTCTAGAGGTCCCGGACTGACCACTGCGAACCCACCTGTCAGACGGATATCTGATAAGGCGCAGTGAAAGTGGCAGAGCTGGCCCATCACCGGAGGACCCAGAGCTGGCATGACAGGTGTAGGGGTGGCAACCCTCAACCCGTCACTGAGCAGGCTTAGAGGAGGAGGAGGAGGAACCTGGACCTGTGCCTCGGCCTCCTTCACGGGGCTGTTGAGGACCCTGCTTGGGCCGTGAGCCGAAGCAGGCCTGCTGCTGCTGCTGGCCTCCTTGATAGGAGGACTGCCTGACCGAGGGAAGAATGCTGAAATGGCTTCTTTCCTTTCTACTGGTTCTTGCCGAAGAACCTTTGCAGAGGTAGCATCCAAGGTGGCATTGGACTGCTAGATACACTTAAGATGACCGCCACTCCTGGACCGAACAAGTCAGTACCAAGGAAAGGAATGTCAGCTAACTTGTGGTGGGTATCTGCGGGAAGGAGGATAGCCTCAGCCAGGCCCTCGCGAGTGGCACTGCAGCTGCTAGAGCGCGGACACAAGAATCCCCGATGTCTAGGGCCGTCTGGAGCTGCTGTTTTCCAAAAGCACGGCCCTGATCACAGACTTGCTCAACCGTGGTCTGCATGTCCACCGGGAAATGAGGAGGACTTTGTCTAATGACCCGAGGAGGGCATGAGAAGAGTGTGCCATAATGACGGGCTAACTGGCCTGACTGAAGGCCTAAGGAAGAGGCCGCGGAGACCTTATGGGCTGAGTGGTCCATATTTTGGACTCCTTGTCCAGGGGTCGGTCTGTGTCAGCTGAGCTATCAGTATGTCTGAACACAGAAGCGGTCACCAGGCTCTCGGCTGAAGGAGCTCTGTGATTCCCGGCAGGGACCCCATGGGCACCGTGATACTTCATGGGCCATGTGGGCAGATGGTGCTGGGCAGAAAGCTGGCGCTGCCAGAGCTCAACAGCCAGGCCAGTGATGGCTTCGCCACTAGAAAGGCCTCCGTGGGTATCCTCCTTTACAGGATGTCCGTAAGGGGTACTCTGCCTTTTCTGGATAGACCCAGGGCATTCCAGTGGATTTGGAGATCACGCAGTGAACACCTTGAAAGGAGGAATAAACCTCCTCTAAACCTGCCCGGAGGACTCATCATCCCAGGATGGGAGTGCAGTCCTGTGACATCAGAGTCTGACGGTCATGGTACAACAGTCTTTCACCTATGTCCTTCAATCAGCCAGGGGTGGTCAGGGGTAACCCGTGATGGACAGGCGTCGGGAAGCCGGTGTCTGTAGTCCTTTCGAGGAGGCCCCGGAGGCTGTAGGTGGTGGTTCCACCAGAATCGGTGGAGAGACCGAGATGGGCCAAGCCAGGATACTGGGGTCTTACCGGGCGTGGAACCAAGCTCGGTTCCGGAGGAGTCGGCATCGCCCAGAAGGTGGTAGCCATGATGGCTGGGTGGATGGCGGAGCAGGCTTCTGCCCGTCAAAATCAGTTGTTGCCACATAAGATCCTCATAGCGTCAATGGAGGTTCCATCAAAGCCTCTCCTCGTCGGATGAGGATCTTCGGCGATGCCCTTTTAGAATGCCTGTGACTCTTTTTGGGTCGCTCGACCCAGGGGGTTCTGGACCTCGATCGAGATCAGGCTGGCCAACTCGGGTCAATCGGGAGACACCGGGTCAGTGACAACCGAGGATCCGGAACCGCTTCCTCGATGGTGACACCAGTGGGCTGGGTCCTCTCATCGAGAAAGACAAGGACCGGAGTCCTTTCTAAAGAATCGCCGACCGTAGTCAGCGAAATAGGGTCAATCAGGTCGAGATCTCTCAACTTCAATGCCCACTTCCTGCTCTCTTGGCCAGAGGGAAGATCCGTGAAGCCGGCGGTAGAGGATGCGATCTCAACCAAGGTCAAGATCGCGTGTTCCTGGGACTCGGATCTTCTCAGTCCCAGAACGCTCCATTTAGACGAAGACTTAGGGTCCTTCTCCCTCTTCTGAGGGAGGGAGGAGTGAGTCGAGCGCCTCACTCCTGGTGGGGAGAGACTGGCACAACTCCTTGAAGGAGCCGAAAAGGTGGAACCGAGGTTCAGAGGAACAAAAAGCTCTGAGTGGCGAGCTTGAGCCACTTCCTCCTCAAAAGACTTCATTTGCTTCAACTGTTGAGCCGGATCCCGCAGCCGCAGAAACCCACCTCGCCTCCTTGATTTCACCAGCGGGTTCCTGTTCTTCGGTCTCCCCAATTTTAGGGGTGTCAGCAGTCATCCAGGACGCTGGGATGGAAGGCCAGGCAGAATGTGCAGGTGGAGGTGCTATGTCCTGACACCAAGGCAGTAGACGCACGTTAGGTGAGGATCGTCGCGACATCTTCTGGCCGCAAGAGCACCGCAAATCCGGAGCAGATTTATCCTCCATGTCCGATGCGCTACTAGCGGAATCGACAACTCAAATGAGTTTTAAGGTAGTTGCGGTAAAACCGACATTTTAAATCCAGGGCCTATGAACTGTTGTGAAGCACGAAGGAACCTGTATCTTCCAGCGGAAAGGAAGATATGGCATCATGGGGTGCAGCCGAGATTTATACCACCCAGGTGGGTGAGAGGAGCCAGCTTGAAGACTTCTGGCAAGATTTAAAGGAGAAACGGACATGCCAAACAGTGTGGATGAACAACAAATCCACGCTCCCAGAATTTCTATATCTTCCTGAACATAAAAGTCTCACCACTCATTTACACTAATGGGAAAGTACGACTAATAAACCCCGAGGCAGGGCGGCAGAAGAAACTAAGAGCTCACATACTTAGCACAGAAATCTGTTAAGAATAGTCCTACCAAATGACAGATGTCATCTGGCATGGACATCTAAAGTGTAGTGCTTAACGAAAGTATGTACTGAGCTCCATGTAGCCGCATTGCAAACATCTGCAATGGGAGCGTTGGAGTTTTCCACCAGAGATGCCAGCTACTCTAGTAGAGTGAGCGTACACTCTGCCTTCTAGCTCAACCTGTGCCACAGAATAGCAATGGCGCAGGCATGCTACCTGCCACGCTGAAATGCACCTAATAGCGATAGGTTGATCCAGCTGGTCTCACTGAAGAAAACAGAAATTACATACCTACCGTAATTTTGATCTTCTTGACGAGTCTCCACCACCATTCACACTAATGGGAAATGCGCCCGGAGGCACTAGGACCTCAGCGGGAGCAACCTTTTTCCTAGAGGTCAGCATCAGAGATGGAGCTACGTGGAGCGGCACCTGAGCCTCAGCTCATGCAGTAATGAGTATCTCAGCCGACCCTACAACGCCTCAGTACCTTTTTTTCCCCCGAGGAGGTGCAGCGAATCCTAACTTAGAAGGATAGCTAACTAAAAAAAACGGACACAAGACAGTCCGGACGACCGTATAAGAAGGGTCAACACAGAAGTCTTCACAACCTAAAGATTGAGGGAGTGAAGACCAACAACAGAGGTGAGCTCTGGGATGGAGGGTGGGCATGTGAATGAGTGTTGGAGACTCGCCTCAGAAGATCAAGAATTACGGTAGGTACTGTACGTGAATTTCCATATCTTCCTGGACATAAAGTCTCCACCACTCATTCATACTAATGGAGAGTACCGAGCTAATAATCTCCCAAGAGGGCTGCAGGAGACCAAGAGCTCACAGTTTTAGGACAGGAGTCCATTGATGATGGTTCTGCCAAAAGAAAGATGTCATCTGGCATGGACATCCAGGGCATAATGTTTGACAAAAGTATGCACTGAGCTCCAAGTAGCCGCATTGCAAATATCTGCAATGGGCACTCTTCGATTTCCACTAGGATGCCGCGACCGCTCTAGTAGGCGAGTGTACACTGCCCTCCGGCTTAACCTCGCCATGGAATAACAGTGGCTAAGGCATGCCACCAGCCATGCTGAAACGTATCTGATAAGCGACAGGTTGACCCAGCTGGTCCTCGCTTGAAGGAAAAAACAGTTGCTGAGCTTTATGGAAGTCTTTTGTTCTATCTAGATAGAAGTGCAAAGCTCTCTTGACATCCAAGGAATTAAGAGAACACGCCCTTCATTTTGGAAGTTCGCAAAGTAAGTAGGAAGGACCAAAGGTTGGTTTAGGTGGAATTCTGAAACAACCTTAGGGAGAAACTTAGGATGGGTTCTAAGAACTACTCTGTCTTTATGAAACACAGTATACGGGGGTCTGTGACTAGGGCATGTATCTCAGAGACCCTGCAGGCTGAGAGTAATGGCCACTAGGGAAGGCCGCTTTCCCAAGTGAGAAATTTTAACTCACAGGTAGCTACAGGCTCGAAGGTTTTGAGTGAGCATGTCTAGCACAAGATTAATGTCCAAGGCTGCGACTGGGCGTCTTATTGGAGGTCTGGTATGCAGAATCTCTTAAGAAACTTCAACCACAGGTAGCTGGAGCCAATAACAAGGAAACTACTGGCTCATGGTAAGCTGAGATGGCACAAAGGTGAACTCTTAACTGTAGAGTATTGCAGACCTGAATTTGAGAGGTCTAAGAGGTACTCTAAAACTTTATCTGGTGGGCAGGAAGAGAGAGATTCAAAGAGGATTTTGCACGCAGAGCGAGAAACACTCCATTTGGCTGTGTGTTTCTAGTGGCTGGCTTGCACGCAGACCAGAAGAATATCTGTACCCCTGGGAGACACTGAACCTGTTCACTTCTATCTCTTCAGGAGCCAAGCAAGACGGTGAAGTGACCTCAGGTTGGATGGACCACAGGCCCGAGTCAGAAGTTAGTCCTGAAGGAAGTGGTTTGGGAGGAGTCCGACATACTGTTGAGTAGTGGAAACCATATTTGTCGAGGCCAGAAAGGAGCAATGAGGGATCATTTTGTCCCCTGGGATTCAAACTTGAGAAGTACCCTCTGAATTAGAGGAAGAGGCGGAAAGACGATAGAAAGCGCTTTTGTCCACTGCAGCCTGAACGATTCTGAAAGAAAATGCCAGGCCCTGGATTCTGGAGCAGAAGAGAGGAAGTTTTGTGTTGAGTGGGGATGCAAAAGGTCCAGGTCTGGAGTTCCCACCTGCTAACAGTGACTGAACTATGGTCGAGTCGAGAGACCATTCGTGAGGATCTTTGTCTGTACTGGTGAGACGGTCTGCCAGTTCTGCTCTGCACTCCTGGCAGGCAGACCGCTTGAATTAGAGCCTTCGTGCTCCAAGCACCATTCCCACTCTCATCGCTTCCCTGCATAAGGGCTAAGAGTGAGCACCATCCTGCTTGTTGATGTAATACATCACTGCTTTGTTTTCTCTGTTGAAGGAGAATGTTCTTGTGAGAGAATGTCCTTCAAAGCCCGGACTGCATAAAGGACGTGTTCTCATTTCTAAGACATTTATAGAAGCTGGGACTCATCCTGAGTCCACATACCTTGAGTGTGGAGAGTCTGACAGTGAGCTCCCCACCCCATCAGGGACGTATCTGTGGTAATGGAAATCTGATGATCCAGAGGAGCAAAGGGATACCCTTCCAGAAGATTGTCCTCAATGACCACCAGGTGAGTGATCTCTTCAGAGGTTCTGTCACCTTGATGAGAAAGGATTGAAGGTAGTGGTCGGGGACCATTGAGTACTGGAGCATCCATTGAGAGGTTCTGACGGAAGGCATGCTAGGGTACAGTGAACACCGAGGATTATGAGATCTAACATCTGCTGCATCGAGAGAGCTGAAACCGAGCTGCTGTCTCCTATGTATCTGGCCATCTGAAGGATATCGCTTCTCCTGTCCTCTGAAAGAAATGCTTTCTTGCATTAGGAGGTGTCCAGAAGGGTTCCTATGAAAAGGAGCCTCTGGGAGGGCTGCAGTTATGATTTTTTAGGTTTAGCAGGACTCCCATGGACGTGAGAGTGTGAAGCCGGCTTACGGCATCTAGAGTTCTCTGTCTGGAAGGGCTTGCTAGAAGCTGATTGTCCAGATATGGGAACACCTGTATTCTAATTTTCTGAGATGCACTGTGAGAATTGCCTCTGGGAGGGCTGCAGTTGCGATTTCTTGAGGTTCAGCAGAACTCCCATGGACGTAAGGAGGCGAGAGGCCGCCTCACGCGCTCCAGAGTCCCTTGCCTGAAGGGCTTGCTAGAAGCCAATCATCCAGATAAGGGAACACCTGTATTCCGACCTTTCTGAGGTGCGCCATGAGAACTGCACAACACTTTGTAAAAACACGAGCGCCGAGGATGGCACAAAGGGCAGGACTCTGAACTGATAATGCTGTCCCAAAGCCACGAACCTTAGGTATTTGTGATGCTTTGGGTGAATAGGAATGTGCTGGTAAGCATCCTGCATATCCAGGGAGGCTAATCAGTTGTGTTGGTGAAGCAAAGGTAACAGGGTTCCTAGTGATATCATTTTGAATTTATCTCTGGGAAGGAATTTGAGTTTTCTGAGGTTCAAAATGGAAGCATGCCCCGTTTTCTTTGGAACCAGAAAGTAATGGGAATAGAACTCTGTGTTCCGCTGATCCAGCGGAACTACTTCCATTGTCCTGTTGTTCAGAAGGCTCTGTATCTCAGAATCGAGAAAATCTGACTGAAGAGCTGACAGCCTGGGCTGTCGTCTGGGGACGATCCGGAGGGGTCTCCAAAGATTGAAGAAATACCCTATGGATTATCCGGAGGACCCATTTGTCCGATGTAATGGACTTCCATTGATTGTAGAAGTGAGTCAGACGACTTCCCACCGCTGAGGAAGAGTCCACCTTGGGCAGCTGAGGTGGGACTTGGGACAACAACTCAGAAGGCAGCACTGGGCACTTTGGGTCCTTATGCCTTCTGCTGCGTTTTTTTGAGGCTGGGGGCATGGGTTTTATTAAAACTTCCTGCATTTTCCTCAGAAAGGACTGACGTTTATGAAACTGGCGGCTTTAGTAACACCCCTTGAAAGGGGACAGGAGGAGGTCGAGCCAGTTTAATGGCTGACCTAGTCTTTCGTAGCCTCTAGAGCCTGTTCTACTTGAGGGCCAAGAGATACACACCATTGAAGGGCAACACCACTACCTGTTGCTGAGCATCATTCGTGAAACCTGAAGTGCGCAGCCAGGAATGACGGACGGTACAAAGCACTGCCGCCGTAGGAAGCAGTATCGAAAGCGTCCATAGCTGCTTTAACCTGCTAGTTGTTGGACTCGATACCCTGGTTATGGTTTGAAGAAGCTCTGAATTATTGTCCGACTCCGTAGAGCTTCAACCATTTGTTTGAGTGAATGCCAAAGGATATACTCATATTGAGAGAAATAGCCTTGGTAACTGGCAATATGCATACCTAGGGTGGAAGCAGCAAAGACTCTCTTACCCAAAGTGTCTATCTTACAAGATTCTTTGTTAATAGGTCGAGCTGTAGTAGTTTGGGGAAGGACGACTTTAATCATTCTCTGCCAAGACTACAATAGGATCTGCAAAAGCTTGGGATGCCAAAATGGGTCGATCTTTGGGAGCAGCATATTTCCTATCTATGGACTTAGCCACTGAAGGAATGAGAACAGGATTATTCCATACCATTTGAGATAAGCGCCTCAAAGGAGGGCTGTACCAGAGAAGTCTAATCCATACAGATCTCTGGAAATGGAGGTATTGGAGTCTTAATAGTTTCCAGGATCGATATCATGTAGTTTGGAGAGAAATAGCGAATTCAATTTTTCAGCAGAGACTTACAAGACAGGTCCTTGACCACAGGCTCTGCAGCAGGAATAGATCCTGTTCCTTCCACATCATCACCCAGCCCAAGGTCTGGGTCAAGCTCAATGTCATCTCCTGACAGTCCAGGAGGGACTATCTGGACAGGAAAGGAGTGAAAACAGAAGGAAATGAGGAAGGAAAAGGGTTAAAGAGGAGTCCTGAAGGCTGGATGACGCCCTAACAGGCCTCGGCACCGAAGAAACATGACGGTGCCGAAAATCACGATGGCGTCGAGGAGCCACACGCCAGCCAAGAAGCCACATGCAGCCGAAAGCTAGGACGGGCGCCGAGAGGCCGACAGCACTGAGAAAGCCAAACGGGCGCCAAGATGGTGCCAAGTGTGCCATCGACACTGAGGGCGTGAAAACATCCCAAGGCTCTGAAAACAGGATTTGAGGAAAAGAAGGATGAATACCAGGAGATACAGGCATCGGTGTGGCCCCTGCGCCACAGCCATGTGAGGGGGAAACACCTAAGCGCCGGGGCCAATGGCACCAAAGACAGCGCCACGCGACTAGGGAGGCTCAACCGCCTATCTGATCTCCCAAAAGCCCAAGGCCCCGAGTGACTGGGCCAGGCAGCTGGACCAACCTCCAGCCCACTGCTCCATAAGAGCAGACCACTGATGAAACTGCTCAGCTGAAGACCTACCAGAAGGCGGGTAGGGCTCGATGTCAAAGACGTCGGCTACTAGAAACAGAAACTGGTGACCCTGAAGGAGGAGACGGTAACTAGCCCAATAACTGACCGTCTATGCACAGACATATCAGAGGCGACCTCGGTGATGCCTTCTCTTTCTCAATTTGTGGGGTCAGAAGAAGAGCTTCGAGGCCTCAACGTGCAGAGAGTGCAACCGCTTACTTTATGCTTTCGAGACCGCCCATCCTCGGCATCGGACTGTCCGCTGTCAGACCCCCTGTGGAGAAGGGTGGACCGGACCCAGCCCAGCTGACTGAACAGCTTTCATACAAAGTCTCCCTACCATCACCTGACCCGCTCATGGATGACTCTGTCAATGTAGGATGAGACTTCTTCTTTAAATAAGAATAAATAAACTAAGCAAAACTTATTTTAAATGTTACTACAAAAACAATACAACTGAAAACTAAGCTGCTAGTTTGAAGTTTGACTCCTGGCGGCGAGCGCGTTGTCACTGAAGTGCACTCGACGGCGAGAAAAGGAAATGAGGCAGTTGGAGGGTCAACGCCGAGATACTTCATTACCGCACGATGAGGGGGCTCACGGTGCCACTCTCGCCGTTCCATCTCTGGCGCCGACCTCTAGCAAAAAGTTTGCTCCCCGCTGGGTCCTAGCACCCGGCATAGATCCCATTAGTGTGAATGAGTGGTGGAGACTTTATGTCCAGGAAATTGGCCACCGCCATGTGCCCCAGAAGTCTGAGGAAGGTCCTGGCCTGGACCCTTACGGTTACAAGGACCGATTCGCAATCCTCCCAGAACTGATCGCCCTCCTCTGGGGGCAGAAAGCCATGCCTTGGACCGAATCCAAGGCCACCTTTATGAAGACGAGTCTTCGCTGGGCTCTGGGAAGACTTTGAAAGATTCAGGGTGATCCCCAGCTTCGGAATGGAGTATAGGTGTCTCTGAGAGCATGAAGAAGGCGGTTCTGACGGGGTCACAAGCAGCCAATCATCGAGGTAAGGGAATACATAATGTCCCTGGTGCCTTAGAGCCACAGCTACTACTGCCAAGCATTTGTGAAGACTCAAGATGGAGGAGAGGCCAAATGGGAGAACCCGAACTAACTCGCCCCTGGAAGTGGAACCTCAGGTTCTTCCTGTGGGAGACAACTATGTACATGTATGCATCTTGCATGTCTGGGGAGCAGAACCAGTCTCCCTGATGCAGCAGAGCAAGTAGCCCTGGAAGAGTCACCATCCGAACCTTCTGTATTCTGTATAGTAGTTTAAAGAACTGAGGTCCAGAATGAGGCAAGGTCTTGGGTCTTCTTTGGAACCAGGAAGAAATGGGAGTAATACCCTTTTCCCGCTGCTGCAGACGGACTGGCTCTATCGCCTCTTTCCACAAGAGGGCCTGAATCTCTCCTTCTATGAGTGGAATGTGAGAAAGGATCTCTAGAGGACCTTGGTGGAGTATCTGGGAGATCTCGGTGAACTCCAGCGTATGTCCCTCCTTATGATATCTAGGACCCATTAGTCCACAGTTATAGAGCTCCAGCCCTTCAGAAGAATGGAGAAGTGACCCCCTACTGCCTCCCTGCAACCTCCACCGGGGTCGGGAGAGCAGTCACTGGGCGTAGCTGGTAGTGGGTAGAGAGACTTGGGAGGACTTGGGGCCACAAAAGGAGTGCCTCAGGCTGCTGGTTGCCAGCTCTCCTTTTAAAGCCACCTCTTTGGCCTTGTTGGCTGCCATGGGCTTTGGGCACCTGAGGGCTTCCGAAAATGAAACATTACGTACTCCGTAATTCTTGATCTTCTTGGACGAGTCTCCACCACTCATTCACACTATTGGGATCTACGCCAGAGGCACCAGAACCCATCGGGAGCAAACTTTGCTGGAGGGTCGGGCGCGGCGAGGCACGACAGCGTGAGCACTCAGCTCGGCTGTAATGACTATCTCGGCCACACCTCCAACTGCCTCAGTACCTTTTTACCAAGAAGATGCAGCTTAACTAACCTAGAAGGGTAGCTCATCTCAAAACCGGACATAAGATAGTCCGACGACCCGTGATAAGAAGGGTCAACAAAGAAGTCTTCACAGCCTAAAGATTTGAGGAGTGAAGACCAACAACAGAGGTGAGCTCAGGGATGGAGGGGGCGGTGAATGAATGGTGAGACTCGTCCAAGAAGATCAAGAATTACGGTAGGTACGTATTTTCTATATTTTCCTGGACATAAGTCTCCACCACTCATTCACACTATTGGGAGAGTACCGAGCTAATAATCCCCGAGAGGGCGGCAGGAGAGACCAAGAGCTCACATTTCTAAGACAGAAGTCCATTAAGGATGGCTCTGGCAAAGGAAGAATGTCGCTGGCATGGACATCTAGTGCATAATGTTTAACAAAAGTATGCACTGAGCTCCAGGTGGCCGCGTTGCAAATATCTGCAATGGGCACATTGCAAATTTCTGCTAAGGGATACGCTGACCGCTCTAGTAAGTGGCGTAAAACCTACCCTCCAACAACCTCGCCATGGAATAGCAGTGGCGGGCGTACTAGCCATGCTGAGATACATCTGATAGCGACAGGTTGACCCAGCCGGGTCTCGCTGAAGGAAACGAACAGTTGTGGGCTTTGTGAAAGTCCTTGGTTCTATCTAGATAGAAACGCAAGGGCCTCTTAACGCCCAAAGAATGAAGAGAACGCTCTCCTTCATTTTGGAAGTTCGCAAGTAAGAGGGAAGGACCAAAGGTTGGTTTAAATGAAATTCTGACACAACCTTAGGAAGAAATTTAGGATGAGTATGAAGAACTACTTTGTCCCTATGGAACACAGTATACGGAGGGTCTGTGACTACGGCATGTATCTCAGAGACACTGCGGGCTGAGGTAATGGCCAATAGGAAGGCAGTCTTCCAGGTGAGAAATTTTAGCTCACAGGTAGCCAGAGGTTCAAAGGTTTCGAGTGAGCATATCTAGCACAAGATTGATGTCCCAGGCTGCAACTGGATGTCTTGTAGGAGTCTGGTATGCAGAATTCCTTTAAGAAATCTCTTAACCACAGGTAACTGAGCCAGAGATGAGGAAAAATCAGCTCATGATATGCTGAAATGGCACTAAGGTGAACTTTGACTGTAGAGAACTGTAGGCCTGAATTTGAGAGGTCTAAGAGGTACACCAGAACTTTATCTGGTGGGCAGGAAAAAGGATTCAAAAGGACTTTGCACACCAGAGCGAACGCTCCATTTGGCTGTGTAAGTTTTCCTAGTGGCTGGTTTCCGTGCAGCCAGAAGAATATCTGAAACTCTTGAGACACATTGAACCAGTTTACTTCTACCTCTTCAGGAGCCAAGCGTGAAGGTGAAGCGATCTCAGGTTGGGATGGACCACAGGCCCTGAGTCAAAAGGTTCATCTGCAGGGAAGTGGTCTTGGAGGAACTGCCAACATATTGCTGAGTAGTGGAAACCACAGCTGCCGAGGCCAAAGGGAGCAATGAGAATCATCTTGTCCCCTGGGATTCGAACTGAGGAGTACTCTCTGAATTAGAGGAAGAGGTGGAAAGGCGTA
The DNA here is from genome assembly GCA_016271365.2 of Neoceratodus forsteri. Lineage (NCBI taxonomy): Eukaryota > Metazoa > Chordata > Ceratodontiformes > Ceratodontidae > Neoceratodus > Neoceratodus forsteri. The sequence continues at coordinate 1,407,026,383 of CM057450.1, forward strand.
AAGAAAGCGTTTTGTCCACTGCAGCCTGAGCGCATCCTGACAGAAAATGCCAGACCCTGGATTTCTGGAGCAGAAGAGGCAGTTTTGCGTTGAGTGGGGATGCAAAAGGTCCAGGTCTGGGTTCCTACTCTTGAATAGTGACTGAACTATGGTTGAGTCGAGAGACCACTTGTGAGGGTCTGTCTCTGTTCTACTGAGTTCGGTCTGCCAGTTCGTTCTGAATACCTGGCAGGTAGACCACTTGAATTAGAGCCTTGTGCTCCAAGCACCATTCCCATACCCTCATTGCTTTCCTGCATAACGGGTAAGAATGAGCACCGCCCTGCTTTGTTGATGTAATATATCACTGCTTTGTTGTCCGTTTGAAGGAGAATGTTCTTGTGACACAGAATGTCCTTCAACGCCGGACCGCATAAAGGACGGCTCTCATTTCTAGGGCGTTTATGTGAAGCTGGGACTCGACTTGAGTCCACGCACCTTGATGTGGAGAGCCTGACAGTGAGCTCCCACCCCATCAGGGATGCATCCGTGGTAATGGAGATCTGATGGTCCAGAGGAGCAAAGGGATATCCTTCCAGGAGATTGCTCTCTTGAGACCACCAGGTGAGTGACCTCTTTAAAGGTTCCGTCACCTTGATGAGATAGGACTGCGGGTGAGTGGTTGGGACCACTGAGTACTGAGCATCCACGGAGTGGTTCTCATGTGCAGGCGTGCTAGGGGTACAGTGAACACTGAGGAAGCCATGAGGCCTAGCATCCGTTGCATCGAGAGAGCTGTAACTGAGGAGTTCTCCCGATGTGACGGCCATTTGAAGGATATCGTTCCTTCTGTCTTCTGGAAGAAAAGCTTTCGCACAGGAGGTGTCCAGAAGAGTCCCTATAAAGAGGAGTCTCTGGGAGGGCTGCAGTTACGACTTCTTGAGGTTCAGCAGAACTCCCATGGACGTAAGGAGGCGAGAAGCTCTTCTGGCGTCAGGGTCCCTTGCCTGGAAGGGCTTGCTAGAAGCCAATCGTCCAGATAAGGGAACACCTGTATCCCGACCTTTCTGAGGTGCGCTAGAGAACTGCACAACACTTTGTAAAACCCGTGGTGCCGAGGATAGCCCAAAGGGCAGTGACTCTGAACTGATAATGCTGTCCCAGAGCCACAAACCTCAGGAATTTGTGGTGTCTCGGGTGAATAGGAATGTGCTGGTAAGCATCCTGCATGTCTAGGGAGGCTAGCCAGTCGTGTTAATAAACAAGGTAACAAATCATTTTGAATTTCTCCTTGGGAGAAATTTGTTTAGCTTCTGAGATCCAGAATGGGCGCATCCCGGACTTCTTTGGAACCAGAAAGTAATGGGAGTAGAAACCCGTGTTCCGTTGATGCAGCGGCACAACTTACTGCCCTGTTGTTGAGAAGGCCCTGAATCGCGGCGAGAAGGTCTGACTGAAGGGTTGACAGCTGGGCTGCCATTTGGAGGGGCGATCCGGAGGGGTCTCCAGAAGATTGAGTGAATACCCTCTGCATTATCCGAAGGACCCATTTGTCTGAGGTTATGGACTTCCACTGGTTGTAGAAGTGCATCAGGCGACCTCCCACGGAGAGGAAAAGTCCACCTCGGCAGCTGAGATGGGACTTGGGCCAGACATTCATAAGGTAGCGCTGGGCACTTTGGGCCCTTGCGCTTTCTGTTGCGCCTTCTTTGAGGTTGGGCAGGTTGGTTTTATGGAAACCTCCTCTGCCTCTGCCTCAAAAGACTGACGATTTGAAACTGACGTTATTGACATGCCCTCGAGAGGGGCAGGAGGGGTCGAGCCAACTTAATGGCTGACCTAGTCTTTTGAGTAGCTTCTAGAGCTTGCTCTACCTGAGGACCGAAAAGATACGCACCATCAAGGCAGCGCCATTACCTGCTGCTGCGTCATTCGTGAGACCCAGTGCGCGCAGCCAGGAATGACGCGGGTGCAAATACCAGCAGCCGCTGAGCAGGAAGCAGTGTCGAGAGCATCCATGGCTGCTTTAACCTGCTGGTTGTTAGATCGATACCTCTGGTAATGGTTTGAAGAAGCTCTGGCTTTGCATCCGACTCGGAAGAGCTTCAACCATCTGCTTGATAGAGTGCCACAGGATATACTCATACTGTGAGAAATAGCCCTGGTAACTGGCAATCGCATACTTAGGTAGAAGCAGCAAAGACTCTCTTACCTAAGGTGTCTATCTTATGAGATTCTTTGTTAATAGGTCGAGCTGTAGTAGTTTGAGGAAGACGACCTTATCATTCTCTGCCAGGACTACAATAGGATCCGTAAAGGCTTGAGATGCCAAAATGGGATGATCCTTGGGGCTGAATATTTCCTATCTATGGATTTAGCCACGAAGGGTGAGACAGGATTATTCCATACCATTTGAGACAGCGTCTCAAGGAAGGCTGAACCAGAGGAGTCAAATCGTGGGGATCTCTGGAACATGAAGGTATTGGAGTCTTAATTTCCCAGGATCGATGTCTGTAGTCTGGAGAAAGAGTGGAACTCAGATTTTCAGCAGAGACTTAAATGACAGGTCCTCGACCACAGGCTCTGTAGCAGTGATAGATCCTGCTTCGTCCACTTCATCACCCAACCGAAGGTCTGAGTCAGGCTCAATGTCATCTCTCCTGACAGTCCAGGAGGGACTGTATGGACAGGAAAGGAATGAAAATCAGAAGAGAGGAAGAAGGAAATGAGTGAAAAGAGGAGTCCTGAAAGGCAGAGGGGCCGAGAGCCCCCCGCACCGAGGAGGCGCACGGCACTGAGAACGACGCCGAGGGACCACGCGGCAACCAAACGACACAGAAGGACCACGCGGGCGTCAAAAATGGCGCCTTCCCAGAAGCCGCAGACGGCACTGAAGACGGCGCCGAGAAAGCCGTGACGCGCCAAGGACGCCGAAAACACACCCAGACTCCGAAAACAGGTTTTGAAGGAAGAAGAGCAAGAGATAAAGGCATCAGTGAGGCCCCTGTGCCGCAGCCATGTGAGGGGGAACACTTGCTGAGTCGACAGCACCGAAGAAGGTGCCGCGCGACCAGGAAAATCAACCGCCTCTACCTGGTCTCTCAATGAGCCCAAGCCCACGAGTGGACCGAGCCAGGTAGCTGAACTAACCTCCGAGCCCATTGCTCCATAAGAGCAGCCCACTGATGAAACTGCTCATCTGAAGATCTACCTGCGGGCGGAGTAGGACTTGATGTCGAAGCCGTTGGCTACCAGAAGCAGAGGCTGGCGACTCCGAAGGAGGAGGCCGCAACCAGCCCCGATAACCGACGTCTACATGCAGACATATCAGAGGCGACCTCAAGTGATGCCTTCTCTTTTTAGACCTGTGGGCGAAGAAGAGCTCGAGGCGAGCGGTGCGAGAATGCGACCGTTTGGCTTTATGCTTCGGGACCGCCCATCCCCGGCATTGGACTGACCGTTGTCAGACCCTCCTCCGGAGAAGGCGGTGGACTGGACCCAGCCTGACTGACTGAACAGCTTTCATGAAGTCTTCCTACCATCACCTGACCTGCTCATGGTCGACTCTGTCAAAGTAGGCTGAGACTTCTTTATTCTTAAAATAAGACTAAGCGATACTGTATCGAGATAATACTACAAAATAACAAAACTGAAAACTATGCAGTTTGAAGTTTGACTCCATGACGGCGAGCGTCGTCACTGAAGCGCACTCGGCGAGCGGGAAAAAAGAACTGAGGCGTTGGAGGGTCGACGCCGAGACAGTCATTAGCCAGCTGAGGCTTGGCGGTGCCGTGGCCTTGCAGCGCCATCTCTGGCGCCGACTCTCCAGCAAAAAGTTTGCTACCGATGGGTCCTAGTTTCTCCAGCGCAGATCCCAATAGTGGAATGAGTGGTGGAGACTTATATCCAGGAAGATTGGCCATTTCTTCGCTGTCCTCTGGTCTCCTCTGTACATCTGATGGACAGACCAGATGGATTTCCCGATTCCTGGAGACAGAGATGAGTGACTGTCTCCTGTACAAACAAGATGGAACCCTGGAATGGGAGGTCCCGGATTCTGGATTGCAGATCTTGGTGAAAGCCAGCGACTCTCAACCAAGCGTGGCGCTGGAGACAGACCCTGATGCTGCCGCTCCGCCGCCATGTCTGCAGTGTCAATCTTCACCATTCATTATTGCTGAGTGAGTACAAGCTGCCAAGGGGGTCTAGCACAGCCCTGAGGAAATGAAAATTACGTACTTACCATAATTCTTGATCTTCTCTTGTATCTTCACCATTCATTACTGCTTGGGTTGGCGAGGCGCGCACCGCTTCTGGGAGTTTTTTGGAGTCTGCTCCAGGCGCCGCCTCAAGCGCGGTGACATGTGTCACTTGCGAGGGTGGCCGTTAGATGCTGTAGACTCCTCCTCTATCTCAGTTCTGGTAGCCGGAGAGGCAAAATAAAGGGTAAGAAAAAGGAAAGCGAGGAAAGAGAGCCGAGGATAGAAAAGGAAAGGATATAAACTGAAAAGGAATAAGCGGTAGAGAATAGATAGAGAGAGAGAATTCCTACCCTAAGGACCGCGAGGGCCTCCTTTCCTGGGCGGCTCTAGGGAGGAACAGAGAGAAGGAAAGGGAAAGTAGAAGAAAAGAAGAAGAATAAGAAAAGAGGCATGTTGAGAGGGAGAACAGTGCCCATCGAGCATTGGTTGAGAGGCTTATAGGCTCGAGACTAACAAGGAGCAAGAATCCCAGTTGCTAGGACTGAGGGAGGTTCAACCGAACCACCTGAACAGATTCAAATGATGGCAACATCTCTGACCTCTCAACATGCCAAGTCCCTACATCCCAGCTGAGGGTCTTAGACTGCCCGGCAGAACCTGTTCCGGAAGACTGCCCACCCAGGAAGAAGACTAAGTCCCTTAGCACCTTGTTAATTGCTAACACAGCAGTGTGTGGGAGACTATGCCTTCACGAAGGCAGTTTGTATGAAAGATAGGTGGAACTCAATCAGACTCCCTAAGGCAAGCGATGCTCAGAGCTGACAAGTTCAATCAGCAGCTGGAAGAGCTCAAAATAATACCTGCCAGAGGTTCTAAATTTTGCCAAGGCCACAGAACATGGCCGCTTAAGCTGGGAAACTGCATAACCTAAGAAGATATTTAGGAATCGCACCCTAAGGGTGGTCAGAAAGAGTTCCCAGAATTGGAGAAAGTACAACCGTGCTCGTCCTCTTTACGTTGAGGAAAAAGGATCCATTCACTAAGAATGGAAAACATAAAGTTTTTTTTTTGCATGAAGGCCAAGGGAAGGAAGAGGAACGAGACGGGAGGGGAGACGCCACAGAAGGAGGACACTGAGGGAAGGTGGTGGGTAGAGTAGATGAATGGTGAAGATACAAGAGAAGATCAAGAATTACGGTGGGTATGTATTTTCATATCTCCCTTGTCAATCTCACCATTCATTACTGCTTGGTGAGTACCAAGCCCCCAAAAAAAGGGGGGTAGAACCCTGAGGAATAAGACCCCAGCCTCCTGTTGGTGAGAAAACAGAAGAGGAAGACCCTGGGCTAATCCAGAGAAAAGCCTATGTGGGAGAAGAGCTAGGAGGTGCTCCAAGAGGATGGGGAAATGGGGAAGCCCCTGCAGAGTCTCCTAGCTCTGGAGGAAAAGAGACGGGTCCCCTGGAAGGTGGAGCGAATCACCCCACGCCGGGCCAGGGGTGACAACCTTGATAGACAAAGCCATGCCATCCGCCTAATGCACATCGCTGTCCCATAGAAGCCTGGAAGCCACCTCATTGGCGCCATAAGATGCCCTTGCTTGGTGTCTTGCCAGCTCCAGGCCTATAGCGGAGAGGGCAATAGCCTGTCTGGTTTGCTCCATATCAGGCACTGATGCTAAGAGCTGAGACAGCATCGACCACAGATGCCTACTGTAGGCAGCGTGGTGAGCCTGATGTGATGCAACGCAAACCATCACACGAGAGGAAGAGAACACTCTTCGCCCCCACCGGTCGAACTGTAGGGAATCCGAATTTGGTGGACGGTCGAGCCAGGCGGCGGTGCCCGAAGGAGTCTCTAGGTATACCAAACCTGAGGACAGGTTGGGAAGGGTACCAGGGATTCGAAGGGCACAATACCTCCGTTGACAGTCTGCCAGGGCTGGAGAAGGGCAGCTGGCGACTGCCAGGAATGGACAACGCCTCCTGGAAGGGACAGGCCAGGAAGGTACCACCAGGTGCTGGGCACTGAATTCTCCAAGGAATTTCCGCATCTCCGTTTGGTATTGTCTCGCCTAACATAGGAGATTTGAAGATCACTCACCATCCTTGAAAGGAATCGATATTCAGTGAAATCAGCATCAGAGGAGATATGAGCAAGGGGTTCCTCTCCTCAGAGGAGGGAGGCGAGGATGATGAGAGCTCGAGTGTCCAGAAGATTCCTGCGGCGTGGGGAGAGGCAAAGACACGCCATGCATATACCTAACATATGAGGGGAAGGCCAAGAGAACCTCTGAACTGCTCCCAGGGTAACGGACCGTGAGGGACCGACATGGCCAGGAAGAGCGGGGTGGCTGCAGAGGTACTGGAGATGGGCACCTACGAAGAGGCAACTGACCTCTGCTAGGGCTCTGAAACTGAGAACAGAGCCGGAGCTGGCGGATTCCTGACAACAGACCAGGTCGCAAAACAGAACCCTGGGATGTGAATCCTGGAAGAGCCCAGGAGGGAACCTCCCCAGACGAACCTGGGACTGCCATGGATCCAGAAGGGCAGTCCGCAGCAACGCTACCGAGGGGACCCCTGGGCCCAAGAGGGAAGACAGGGCTCAGCGCCACGGCTCCTAGCCAGCCCACGAGAGTGGCCGCAGAGACCGCGATGACCGCCCCCGCCCCTGACCCTCGGACCCGAGAGCGCCTCTTCTCGACTCCAGCTGTTCTCCCACCTTGAGAGGGGTAACAGCACCAAGGGTGGATGTCACGGGCCTCCCAGGAGGGAGAGCCCCCGGGACCCGGGCCACCCCAGCCCAAGGGCCCTCAGGGGAGGACAGGAGCGGAGACAGCGGGAGGGCCCTGTGCCACCTAGCACCATGTGCCACCGGGACCCCGACCAAGAATCAGGGTGCCAGGATGGGTCCATGTCCGAGTCATCGACCTCGAAGAGGAAGAGACCAGCTGAACTCGATGTTGGCAACCCCGGGGTCCCCGGAGAAACGGTGCCGCTGAACGCGCCGTGCCAGAGACGGCACCAGACGCACCCTGGCCCACCCGAACCGCTAGGCCCAGCCCTGCCCCCTGCGTGTCAGTTAGCCCACGACGCCGCCCGACATCGGAACCCAACCCGCGCCGAGAGCGCAAACTGGGCCGCCGCCAAGACCAGAGCAGCACCACTGACGGCGCCATTCGATCACCGGGCGCCATTAAACGGCGCCAGAGGGCGCGCCGAGGGTCCACCGGTGCCAGGTACAGCAGGCGCGGGCCTCGACACTGGGGAGCCTGCACTCCAAGAGGTGACTGCTGAGGCGGTGTCCCGTCGCTGCCCCGGAGGGACCACGACGTCTCCGACACCGCGAAGAAGCTTCCTTCGCAAAAGAAGAGGAGGAGCTCTCCTCCACGGACCGTATAGGCCCGGGAGGGACCCGGAGGAAGGGCCTAGAGACCTTACCTGGGAATCCCTGGAGCGACGCTCGTCCCAAAGGTCGGCGGGCCTTGCCGATCTTGAACGTATGGACTTCTGAGGACACGACGGTCCATGGAGAAACAGGCGTCGACGCGGCCCATGTCGTGGTTGGGTCCCAGGCAATGGAGACAGACATCATGCCGGTCCGAGACGGAGAATGCCGCTACAGGAGCACCGGACGTATAGCGGCACGGCCCGCCTTCTCGACTTACGCTTTGCTCCCTAACCTGACATGATGCTAACTAAACAAGGCAAAAACAGCAATAAAGCACTCGGCGCCGTTGATAGAAAAATAAGAACGGTCTTACCGTATACGGCGGCCGAGCGAGTCACGAGGAAAACAAGGAGTCTTGAAGGAGTACGAGGAACCGTTAAACTATTTCGCTACTCGCGCAGCAGGTGCAGCCTCGACGGCGGGAGAAACAGAACTTGAGATAGAGGAGGAGTCTGCGGTACCTAACGGCCACCAATCGTGTATGACGAGTACGTCACGCCGAGGGCGGCGCTGTTGGAGCAGACTCCAAAAAATAAAAACTCCCAGCGGGTGCGCACCTGCTTAACCCCAAGCAGTAATGAATGGTGAAGACTGACAAGGGAAGATCTGGACCCTTAGCCTCCTGCTGGTGGAAAACAGGATAAGACCCTAGCCGCATCTAGACTGAAAAGTCTATGGTTGAGGAGAGCTAGAAGGTGTCCCTTGAAGATGAGGGGATGGGAGAAGCAGCTGAAGAATACTCCTAGCCCTGCTGGAAAAGTGACAGGTCCCCGGAGGGCTTAGTGGATCACCTTACGCCGGGCCAAGGGTAACAATCTTGATAGAGCGGCCACACCATCCATCTAATAGAGAGTGCTGTCCCAGAAGCCTGGAAGCCATCTCACTGGCGCCATAAGATGTCCTTGCTTGGTGCCTTGCCAGTTCCAGACCCATGGCGAATAGGGCAATGGCTTATCAAGATTGTTCCAAATCAGGCAACAATGCTAACGCTTGAGCTAGCATTTACCACAAAGTGCCTGCTGTAGGGCACAGTGTGCCTGATGTGACCTTGATACACATCAACACACGGTGGAAGAGAAAAGCCTTCGCCCCAGCAGTCAAACTGCAGGAATCCTGATCTGGTGGTCGGTCAAGGCCAGGGCGCCAAGCCCGGAGGGAGTGTCTGGGGTCAGCCAGGCCAGAAGAAGGGTGAGGGAGACCCCAGAGACTTCTGGGGCGCAAAACCTCCTCCTGCAGTCTGCCGGGCTGGAAAAGGGTCGGCTGGAGACTGCTAGGTGCGGACAGACGCTTCCTGGAACGGAACAGACCAGGATGGCACCACCAGGTGGTAGGCACTGAACTCGCTGAGGAATTCACACGTCTGCTGCTCAGTATTGTCCCTGCTAACGTAGGGGATACAGGAGATCCCAACCATCCTCGAAAGGAAATGCTGAAATTCAGTGAAATCAGCATCGCAAGATAGATGGATGTTAGTTCCTCTCCTCTTAAGAGGAGTCGAGGAGGATGAGGAACTCGATTGTTCAGAAGACTCCTGCAGCGGAGGGGACAAGTGAAGACCCGCTCATCCATGGCCCTGACACAAGGCAGGAAGGCCGCCGCGGTGGATCTGAATGTCTCCGAGATTAAGGGCCCGGGGACCCACATGGCCTGGGAGAGAGGGTGGTGGTTGCAGAGGGATGGGTGAAGGGCACCTAACAGCACGTGCCTGGCCTCTGCCAGGGCTTTGAGATCCAGGGAGCACCACCAGGATTGGGACCCTGAGATCATGCCGGGTGCAAAGAAGAAAGAGAGGGAGGCAAACCTGGAAGAGCCCTGAGGGGAATCTCCCTGTGACGCGCTCTGGGATTGCATGAGTCCAGAAGGGCAGCCTCAGAACCGCCACTAGAAGGCACTTTAGAGACTTTAAGAGAAAGGCAGGGATCAGCGCTGGACTCCTCCCACACCTTGCAGGGTAGTGGGGGTTTGCTGCGCTCTCACCCTGACCTCTCAATCCTCGAACTCCGAGCAACCTCTTCTTCGATGTCTGGGGGAGGTCCCCACTGAGCGAGCCCTCAAGAAAACTCACTGTGGCAGGGTCCTCCACCCCATCCTGAAGGACCCTAGCAGCACCAGTGATGGCAGCTGCCCAGGATCTCTGGGAAGAGAGCATCCTCCGATCTCCTGAAGAGTCTGCCATAGAAGACTCCAGGCCTACCCTAACCATGGAATCATTTGGACTAACCAGCTCCGGGGACTTGGGGAGAGGAACACTGGATCGCCTTTGCTATGGGCTACAGGAGATTCAAGTCAGAAGACTCAGGTTGTCGGTCCAGGTGCCCCTGAGTCATCCTCCTCTGAAGAGGGCTCCACCAGGGTAGACTCCATCCAGGCAACTGCAGGAACCTCACCTTCAACCAGCACCAGGCCTGGTACTGCCAAAGGCCGCAATGCCAACGGTGCCAGAAGAGTCAACCCCACCTCCGCCGGCACCGAAACCCCAGCAGCAGCCACGAACGGCCGCCTGGAATCACCGCACCACGGACAACGACGTAAACCCAAGACAGCGCCGCCAACGGCACTACTCCGAGTCCCCGCTGCCGCGGATGACGCCAGAACCCAAAGCGACACTCAGAATGGTGCCACCCGAGTCCCCGCGCTGCGAACGGCACCAAAACCCACAGCTCCACCACCCGAGTCCCTGGCACTGTGAACGTGCCGAACCCAAAGCAGCACCGCCATCAGCACCGCTTGAAGTCCCCAGCGCCGCTGGATGGTGTCAGGACTCATGGCGGCAATGTTAGGCAATCGAGGGTCCACAGAGCCAGGCCCCGCAATCGGGCCGCGACACTGGGGAGCCTGCACCCTGAGGTGGTGATCACGAACGGGCGCCGATGGTGCGACTCCAGGAGGGATCACACTGCTCCTCTAGTCGAAGAAGAAACCTCTCCCAGCAAGGTTAGCGGAGGAGGAAATAAATAAATAAATAGGTTCCTCCTCGCCGGGCCGTATAGACCGGGAGAGGACCCGAGGGAAGGTCGAGATATCTGGCCTGGAAGCCCGCGGCGACGTCGTCTTCGGAAGTCGGTGGAGCCCTTCCGACTTTAAATGTGCAGATTTCTAAACACACGGCGATCCATGGAGAAACAGGCATCGCAATGATTCATATCATGGTAGGGTCACAGGCACCGAAACAAACATCATGCCGGACTGCGGATTGAAAACTGCCGCGCGAGAGCACCGACACACAGGGTACAGCTCGCTTTAGACTTGCATTTTGCCCCGAACCTGACATGATGCGAAACAAATAATATAAACAGCAAAACTCCGCGTTGTCAAATGCAAAATATAAGGAATGGTCTTACCAGCAGACTACGCCAGGAAAGACTAGGATGAAGAAGTGTCGCTAAAATTGACACGCCGGCCTATGACACAGGACTAAATAACTACGCGCAGCAGGTGTAGCCTCGACGGTGGGAGAAACAGAACTGGGATGGAGGAGGAGTCTGTGACGCCTAATGGCTGCCCCTCGCGATCATGCAATGCGCTCACCTCGGGGTGGTGCCGACTCCTCTGGGAGAAAAAACCTCCGTGGCAGGTGTGTGCCTCCGCTTACACCCAGCAGTAATGAATGGTGAAGACTGACAAGGGAAGATCAAGGGTTTCAACCCCCCGAGGGGTCGCCGCAGCACCAACACTGGCAACTGCCGCTGCCTCCTCAGAGGAGAAAACCCCTCCCAGTCTCAGAGCCACCACCCCAAGAGACCTCAGGACACCCCCGCCGAGGGATCCTCAGAGTAGGTTGTCCGAGACTCAGGATAAGGACGCTGGGCCGCTTGACACCACGTCCCACAGAGACTTCAATCCCAAGAATCGGGTAGCCAGTTCAGGTCCAAGTCTGAGTCATCCCCTCTGAAAAGGTGTCCAGAGGGACCTCAATACTAGCCACCCCGGAGTTGGCACTCGTAATGATACTGTCCCAGGATGGGGCCAATGATGCCAGTCAGGTCCGCCATGCCGCCCACAACCCCGGAGCCCAGTGCAAGCTCACCGATGGCCCCAGCTGAGTTTCAGCTCCGAACCCAAACGGCGTCACCACAGGAGTCGCCCAAAGTACCGGGCGCCATTTCTGGACCGGCACCTGGCACTGCCTCAATCACTGGCGCCACAACGGCACCAGGATCTGAAACAGCATGAGGCGGCGCCGAGGGTCCGCCAGTGACCCAGCAACCATGGGCTGTGACACTGGGGAGCCTGTACCTCAGAGGAGGTGACTGCTGGGAGGTGTCAGTGATGCAACCCCAGGAGGAGCCGCACTGCTCCTCCGACACTGCAGAAGAGGCCTCCTCCTCGGCAAGGCTAGAACCTGAGAGGCCTCCTCCTCCTCCTTGCCGGCTGTATGGACCCAGGAGGGACCTGGAGGAAGGGTTTAAAGTTCTGGCCTGGGAGGCCCGACGGTGATTTCTCTTCTGAAAGTCGGGCGGAGCCCCGCCGACTTTGAATGCGGGATTTCCAGTACACAGCAGTCAATGGAAAAACTGGTGTCACATCTATCCATATCGTGGTTGGGTCCCAGGCACTTAAGGCAAACATCATGCCGGTCCGCGGACGAAAAGTGCCAGCCACAGGAGCACTGACTCATGGGGTGCGGCCTACTTAAACTTGCATTTAGCTCCCTGAACCAGACATGATGCAAAATAAACTAACACACAGCAATAGATCCCGCGCCGCGGAAAAAAGACAAGACACTGTCTTACCGCCTCAACCGGCATCGGGATGGAGAACCGGAATGAAGGAAATGAAGAAGCATCGACAACTTCAAGTAGGCCTAATGGTGCAGAAGAATGCTCTCGCAGCGGTCATAGTAGGTGCGGCCTCAATAATGGGAGAAATAGAACCAGGATGGAGGAGGACTTTGGCACCTAATGGCCACCACCGCACCACGAGTGCTGCTCCACCGTGGGTGGTGCCATCAATGCCGGCTCCTCCCGCCAAAAAAAAAGGCCCCATGGCGTAGTGTGCAATCCAGCTTACTTACACCCAGCAGTAATGAATGGTGAAGATTGACAAGGGAAGATCAGAAGACACCCCGAGACCTCCAGGAAAGTACTCCTCCCCATGTGTCTCAAAGGGTCCCCTCTTCCTAACCACGAGGAAAGGAGAGAGAGAAGTGAGGTTGGGAAACAACAGAGAGATACAGAGGGGATGCTTAGAGATTGAGGTCCAAGAGGGAAGGTGGGAGGATTTAGTGATGAATGGTGAAGATATACAGAAAGATCAAGAATTATGGTAGGCGTAATTTTCATTCTTATCTGTGTCAGTCTTCACCATTCATCACTACTGTCAGTACCAAGCCCCCCTCGAATGGGCCCAATACATCCCTAAGGGACCGAGTCCCTTAGCCTCCAGTGGGGAGGACACCAGAGGAGAGAACCTTACAGGCCTGGTGAGGCCTGAGACTGGTCTGGTTGAGAAAGGGAACTCCCAGCAGGAGAAGGAAGGCACCCTGCAGCCGCTGTCAAACCCTATGGGAGGCAGAGGAAATCACCCATGCTGGGCCAAGGTGACAACCAGGAAAGGCAAAACCATGCCATCCACTTAGTGCAGATCCTTGTCCCCACAACCTGGGGACTTCCTCACTGGTGTCGCAGGGACGCCTTGACTGGCACATCCAAGCTCCAGGTCCCATGCAGAGAGAGCGACGGCCTGCCTGGCTCTCCAATCAGGCATGCAGGCTAGAAGCTGTCCTAGCCTGGACTATAAGTACCTGTTGTAGGTAGCATGGTGGGCCTGATGGGTTGCTATACAGAGCAATCCGACCGAGGAGAAAGTTCTCCTCCTCCAGAAATCAAAATCCAAGAGTCTGAGTATGGGGATTGGTCGCAGCCTGGGGTTCGATGCCCAGAGGGTGTGTCCAGGCACGCCACGCCCAAAGGGGGTGAGGCAGAGTTCCTGGAGACCCGGGAGGGCTGCAATACCTCCATGGAGGTCCCTTGGGGCAGGTACAGAGGAAAAGGACGCCGCCAGATCCGGTGCAACGCCTCCTGGAAAGGACAAGGCCAGGCAGGAACTGCGAGGTTGGCCACAATGAACTCGCTCTAAAAGGAGCATCACCAAGTCCAGATTGCCTCTGAGTGGGGGCTATGGGAGCCTGCCAAACATCCCCAAAAAGGGAGGCTTGATACGCAGTGAGATCAACTGCAGGGGAAAGGTGGACAGAGGGCATCTCTACCTCAGAGGAGGAAGATGAGGATGCCGATGAGTCTGGAGATTCAGGGTCAGGTGCACCGAAGCACGGTGGAACACCTGCTCGCCCATGGCTCTAAAGTAGGTAAGGAAATATGCAGCTGAAGCCCTGAACTGCTCCCAGGTCAGGGGCCCCTAGGACCAGGGACACCTGGGAGAGGAGGAGGAGTAGGTAGAGGCATGGGGACAAGCACCTCAAAGCAGCAGCGCAGCCTCTACCAGGCAGGGGACCAAGTGGATGCTCCCAACAGTGAGAGAGACCCAGGCCCCAGCAGACAGAAGACGCTCAACCGGTTTGGAATGGCTGGAGCTGTGCCCACGGAAGAATTCCTCCCGAGAGGTGACCGGACCGTGAGTCCAGAAGGACAACCCCTGTCCTCCAAAGTGGAGGTCCCTCTCGAGGAATGCTCAAGGAAAAGCGAAGGTCCGCACTACAGCTCCTCCCAGAACCTGGGCGGGTCCCAAGGGAGGCCGCTGTACTAGACCCTGACCCTTCGACTCCAAAAGGGCCCTCTTCCTCGTGACCACCAACCTAGGCAGCTGGCAACTCTAGCCAACCCCTGGGAGTCAGCCAGAGGTACAGTGCCCCCTCCTGGGTGCCCCAGACCATCCCAAACTCGGACTATCAAAGGCACACCAAAGAGAGGGGTACCCAACTGAGGGGACAGATGTATCCGTGGGCCCCGAGCAGTGCAGCAGTAGCCACCTAGGCCACCACCGCTGGTCAGTCCCACTGACCCCAGAACCAACAGGACCCGCCTGACCCACAGAGGGAGGCCGAGTAGGGGCCAAGGTGCTGGACACTGAGGAACTGGAGGATTCAAGAATCCGAAGCCAGTCCAGATCAGACCCAGAACCGAGGAGGAGGACTCAGAAGCCAAACTACTCCCCGTCCCTCCCTGTCCCAGGGCTGAAGCCCCAGCACCACAAGCAGCACCAGAGCCCAGCACAGCACCGCGCCTGCTCTGACCTCCCACTCGTGCCACAAACGGCACTGGAGTAGAAGGCGGCACTGGCTGCAGCACTGCATCCTCCCAGTGCCGCAAAACGGCACCAGAGTCGACGGTGACACCAACCACTGTACCGCTCCATCCCTAAAATGGCGCCAGAACAGGCACAGCACTGACCCACGCCCCGTGCCAGGCAGCGCTGAAATCCAGAGGTGGCCCCAAAAGAGGTCCCGTACTCACCCATGGCACCACCCTCTCCCCAGGACCGTGAACAGTGCCAGAGGAAGAACAGCACCGAAAATGGCCCAGCACCGCCCACGGCGCCACTCCAGGCCCTCGATGCCGCAAGTGACACGGGCGGCACCGACAGACGGCACAGAGGATGGACTCACGGTCCCCAGAGCTCAACAATGGGGAGCCTTTGCTCCGAGGAAGCAACTGGCAGAACAGTGCCTCCCACCCGCCCCCAAGAGGGCTAGACTGGGCCTCCTGCACTGAGGGAGGAGCCCCACCACAGCAAAGCTAGAAATGGTAGGGGCCCTCCTCCGTGGGTCATATAAGACCGGAGGGACCCAGAATGGTCGAGGTCCTGACCTCGCCCGCCAACCGCGAACTCAAGGCCCGAAAGTCAGTGGCGACGTCCAACTTTAAACGCTACGATTTCAAGAATTTGTGGTCCATCAAGTACAAACATCGCAGCTGTCCATATCATGGGCCGGACCGAGGCAGGAGAGACACCGGTCATGCTGGTCCATCACAAAGTAAAGGCGGTCACAGGGACACCGACGATAGGAGGCTGCCCTGCCTTCGACTGTTTCTTGTCCCCAGGATGAGGCATGACCAGAAGGAAAATAAAACACAACACAGTACTCGACGCCGCTTAAAGAAAGGAACCACCTTACCAGAGTGGCGGTATCGCGCAGGGCTAATGGTAGAACTGAGACAAATTTAAACAGAATGACGGACTAGGCTGCACTATGCAGTTATTTTGCTAGATGATCCACACAAGGTCCTCACTCTATGGCGGAGAAGAAGAACTGGGAGAGGGCAGAATCAATGACAGTTATCGCCAACCCGTGAGCACCAGAAAGAAAGTCACCACGTAGAAAGTCGGCCTCTAGGGAGGCGCCACCCCGCGCCTACTCCACCCGAAAAAAAAAAAAAAGTCTCCAGCGGGTCCTAGTTCGCAGAGTGCCCAATAGGTGATGAATGGGTGAAGACTGACACATACAGCAACGCCCTCTTTGGGCTTAAAGGAAATAAAAAGCTGATCTGTTTTACGGATCTGACTTCGTTCCGATTTGTACAGTACCGCTAAAATTCTGTGAACACCTAAAGTGTATACAATTGCCTCCCTAATTAGAGTACTAGTGCAATCCACTGGTAGTTGAATGGTCTGATTCAACATAAACTCGAAACCACTTTAGGTAAAAACTTAGGATTAGTACACAGAGTCACCTGGTCTCGTGAAAAATCAAAGGCTCCTTACACATCAGGCCCAGGAGCTCGGAAATCCTTAGAGCAGAAGTAACAGCAACAAAAAGAGCGCCTTCCATGACAGGTAGCGATGTCGCAACTTCATGGATGGTTCACAGGGAGGCAAGGTGAGTTTCTAAAATAAAATTCAAGTCCCACAGTGGAGCAGGATTATGCAATGGGGTTTCAGGTGGAGAATTCCTTCAGAAATCTTCTGGTAACCTTCAGCTGAGCAACAGTTTTGCCTTCCATGGGAAGCGTGAGTAAGCAGAAATGGCTGAAAAGTGTACTTTCAAAGAACAGTAACTCAGGTCTAGGTCACAAAGATCCAGGAGGTACTCCATGACCTGAGGACGGGCATGAAAAAGGGTCCCAACCTTTCAAGGTGGCCCAGATGGAAAATCTCTTCCATTTCATAGCATAAGTGGTTCTCGTGGAAGGCTTCCTGACTCTACGAGGATTTGGGCTACCCTAGGTGAAACACCAAAGCGTGAAGCAGCTATGTCAGAAGGTTCCATGCTGAGGTAAAGGTATTTCAGCCCTGAGTGGACCAGCGTGTCCTCTTCTGGGTCAGGAGGTTGTGACTGAGAGGTAGAGGAACCGGGGTTCCACTGTCAGTTGCTGAAGAAATGGAAATGAAATTTGAGGAGCCAATGAAGGGCGATCAAAATCATGTGAGCCCCTTCTGCTTGCAGCTTGAGCACTATCTTCTGCAGAATCAGGAAGGGAGGGAAGGCATACAAGAAGCTCCTGCCTAACAAAGGGATAATGCGACTCACCAAATAACACCAGGCCTGAACAAGCAAAACTTGAAATTCTAAGAGGACTACTCATCCAAAATGGTGGTCGAACTGTAGCAGCATTCTCCACAATGTACAAGGTGCACAGGTCGACAGCAGGAAAGAACTCGGAGGGTGGGCTAGGACCACCCACTACATAGGGGGTCACGCTGACATCGGGTCACGTGACATTGGTGGTGGCCCTCGCCAGACACTGCTAGCTAAATTTTTCCATGTGGTCCTGACGCCAGGGTGCAGTCCTAATGGTAAATACCTACTGCAAGAGCCCTCTTGAAGTAAGATCTACAGTTTCAGTGAAAATGATGTGTAACTAAAGTACATAGCAAAATTCTTTAATATCTATGCCTGCTTTTTAATAACTGACCTAACTGCTGCAATGTCAGGTCTGCCTTTACTTTATATTTATATTTAAATCTGTAGCCCACACACTTACACAGTTCCTCTACGGTGCTTGAACTAGCAAGACTTTGCATTAGGTTTCAAGAAAAGAGGTCACCTATGAAAGACTCGAT
The DNA here is from genome assembly GCA_016271365.2 of Neoceratodus forsteri. Taxonomy (NCBI): domain Eukaryota; kingdom Metazoa; phylum Chordata; order Ceratodontiformes; family Ceratodontidae; genus Neoceratodus; species Neoceratodus forsteri. The sequence continues at coordinate 1,407,043,976 of CM057450.1, forward strand.
GAAGCAGTTCGTATTTTATTAGCTTTGGAATGAAAATGGTTACACACTTGGCATACCAACTTTACTCACGGACAACGAGAGCATCATGGACGAGACACTGGATGAAGAAACTGATGGCTGCAGGCAACTGCAAATCATCCTCAAAAGCAGAGACAGAAACCCAATGGCTAAGTGCTCAAACTTCCAGGGGCTTGAAGAAAGAAAATTAAGTTATTCAGCAATGAGGTAAGATGAAAATTACGCATCTACCGTAATTCTTGATCTTCTTGGACGAGTCTCCACCACTCATTCACACTACTGGGATCTGCGCCGGAGGCACTAGGACCCATCGGGAACAAACTTTTGCTGGAGGGTCGGTGCCAGAGATGGAGCCGGAATGGCACTGCGAGCTCAGCTCGCGCTGTAATGACTATCTCAAGGCCGACCTCCAACCGCCTCAGTACCTTTTACCAAGGAGGTGCAGCGTAACTAACCTAGAAGGGTAGCTTAACCTAAAACCGGACATAAGATAGCCCGGTGACCCGTATAAGAAGGGTCAACAAGAAGTCTTCACAGCCTAAAGATTTGAGGAGTGAAGACCAACGACAGAGGTGAGCTCGGGACGGGAGGGAGGGTAGACGAGGGGAGGGAGACTGGCCCAAGAAGATCAAGAATTACGGTAGGCAATGCACTTTCATATCTTCCTGGACATAAGTCTCCACCACTCATTCACACTACTGGAGAGTACCGAGCTAATAATCCCGAGAGGGCGGCAGAAGAGACCAAGAGCTCACGCTTTGTGGACAGAAGTCCATTAAGGATGGCTCTGCCAAGGAAGATGTCGTCTGGCAAGGACATCCAGTGCATAATGTTTAACAAAAGTATGCACTGAGCTCCAGGTGGCCCTGCAAATATCTGCAATGGCACGCTTGCACTTTCGCTAGGGGATGCCACGACCATTTAGTAGAGTGAGCGTAAACTCTACCCTCCAACTTAACCTGCGCCATGGAATAGCAGTGGCGGCGGCATGCTACTAGCCACGCTGAGATACATCTGATAGTGACAGGTTGACCCAGCCGGGCCTCGCTGAAGGAAACGAACAGTTGCTGGCTTTATGAAAATCCTTGGTTCTATCTAGATAGAAACGCAAGGCCCTTAACATCCAAAGAATGAAGAGAACGCCCTTCATTTTGTAAGTCCGCAAAGTAGGAGGGAAGGACCAAAGGTTGGTTTAGATGAAATTTGACACAACCTCAGGAAGAAATTTAGGATGAGTACTAAGAACTACTTTGTCCTTATGGAACACAGTATACGGAGGGTCTGTGACCAGGGCATGTATCTCAGAGACCCTGCGGCTGAGGTAATGGCCACTAGGAAGGCAGTCTTCCAGGTGAGAAATTTTAGCTCACAGGTAGCCAGAGGTTCGAAGGTTTTCGAGTGAGCATGTTAGACAAGATTAATGTCCCAGGCTGCAACTGGACGTCTTGTAGGAGGTCTGGTATGCAGAATTCCTTTAAGAAATCTCTCTAACCACAGGTAACTGAGCCAGTGTTAAGGAAAAACCGGCTCATGATACCCGAAATGGCACTAAGGTGAACTTTGACTGTAGAGTACTGCAGACCAGATCGAGAGGTCCAAGAGGTACTCCAAAACGTTATCTGGTGGGCAGGAAAAGGGATTCAAGAGGACTTTGCACACCAGAGTGAAAACGCTTCCACTTGGCCGGTAAGTTTTCCAGTGGCTGGCTTCCTGCAGCCAGAAGAATATCTGAAACCCTTTGAGAGACATTGAACCGGTTTACTTCACCTCTTCAGGAGCCAAGCGTGAAGGTGAAGCGATCTCAGGTTGGGATGGACCACCGTCCCTGAGTCAAAAGGTTCATCTGCAGGGAAGTGTCTCGGAGGAACTGCCAACATATTGTTGAGTAGTGGAAACCACAGCTGCCGAGGCCAAAGGGAGCAATGAGAATCATCTTGTCCCCTGGATTCGAACTTGAGGAGTACCTCTGAATTAGAGGAAGAGGTGGAAAGGCGAAGAAAGCGTTTGTCCACCGCAGCCTGAACGCATCCTGACAGAAATGCTAGGCCCTGGATTTCTGGAGCAGAAGAGAGGCAGTTTTATGCTGAGTGGGGATGCAAAAGGTCCAGGTCTGGAGTTCCCCACTCTTCAATAGTGACTGAACTATGGTTGAGTTGAGAGACCACTCGTGAGGATCTGTCTCTGTTCTGCTGAGACGGTCTGCCAAGTCATTCTGTACACCTGGCAGGTAGACCGCATGAATTAGAGCCTTGTGCTCCAAGCACCATTCCCATACCCTCATTGCTTTCCTGCATAGGGGTAAGAATGAGCACCGCCCTGCTTGTTGATGTAATACATCACTGCTTTCTTGTCCGTTTGAAGGAGAATGTTCTTGTGACACAGAATGTCCTTCAACGCCGGACCGCATAAAGGACGGCTCATTTCTAGGACGCTTATGTGAAGCTGGGACTGAGTTGAGGCCACACACCTTGAGTGTGGAGAGCCTGACAGTGAGCTCCCCACCCCATCAGGGATGCGCCCATGGTAATGGAGATTTGATGATCCAGAGGAGCAAAGGGATATCCTTCCAGGAGATTGCTCTCTTGAGACCACCAGGTGAGTGATCTCTTTAAGGTTCTGTCACCTTGATGCGATAGGACTGCGGGTGAGTGGTTGGGACCACTGAGTACTGAGCATCCACTGAGTGGTTCTCATGTGCAGACGTGCTTAGGGCACAGTGAACACTCGAGGATGCCATGAGGCCTTGCATCCGCCTGCATCGAGAGAGCTGTAACTGAGCTGTTTTCCCGATGTGACGGGCCATTTGAAGGATACTCGCTCCTTCTGTCTTCTGGAAGAAAACTTTCGCTGGGAGGTGTCCAGAAGAGTCCCTATAAAAGGAGCCCTGGGAGGCTGCAGTTGCGATTTCTTGAGGTTTAGCAGAACTCCCATGGACGTAGGGAGGCGAGAGGTCGGCCTCACGTGGCTTCCAGAGTCCTTGCCTGGAAGGGCTTGCTAGAAGCCAATCGTCCAGATAAGGGAACACCTGTATTCGACCTTCTGAGGTGTGCTGCGAGAACTGCACAACACTTTGTAAAAACTAGCGGCGCGAGGATAGCCCAAAGGGCAGGACTCTGAACTGATAATGCTGTCCCAGAGCCACAAACCTCAGGAATTTGTGATGTCTCAGGTGAATAGGAATGTGCTGGTAAGCATCCTGCATGTCCAGGAGGCTAGCAGTCGTGTTGATGAAGCAAAGGTAACAGGGTTCCCAGAGAAATCATTTTGAATTTCTTCTTGGGAGAAATTTGTTTAGCTTTCTGAGATCTAGAATGGGGCGCATTCCCCGGACTTCACTGGAACCAGAAAGTAATGGGAGTAGAAACCGTGTTTCGTCATGCAGTGGCACCACTTCTACTGCCTTGTTGTTCAGAAGGCCCGGAATCTTGGAGGCGAGAAGGTCTGACTGAAGGGTTGACAGCCTGGGCTGCCATTTGGGGGATTGACCGGAGGGGTCTCCACAAGATTGAGTGAATACCCCGCGAATTATCCGAAGAACCCATTTGTCTGAGGTTATGGACTTCCACTGGCTGTAGAAGTGCATCAGACGACCTCCCACCGGAGAGGAAAAGTCCACTCGGCAGCTGAGATGGGACTTGGGGCCAGACATTCTAGTGGCAGTAGCGCTGGGCGCTTGGGCCTTGCGCTCTGCTGTGCCCTTCTTTTGAGGTTGGGCAGGTTGGTTCTTATGGAAACCTCCTCTGCCTCGAAAGGACTGATTTTATCACGAAACTGACGCTTATTGAGGGCTTGAGACAACTTAATGGCTGACCTAGTCTTTGTGTAGCTTCTAGAGCTTGGTTTCACCTGAGGACCAAAAAGATATGCACCATCAAAGGCAACGCTATCACCTGTTGCTGCCGTCATTCGTGAAGCCCAAGGGCGCAAAGCCAGGAATGGCAGCGGGTGCAAATACCAGCAGTCAAGAGAACGGGAAGCAGTGTCAAAGCATCCATGGCTGCTTTAACCTGCTGGTTGTTAGATTCAATACCTCTGGTAATGGTTTGAAGAAGCTCTGGCTTTGAATCCGACCGAGAGCTTCAACCATTTGCTTGATAGAATGCCACAGGATATACTCATACTGTGAAAAATAGCCCTGGTAACTGGCAATACGCATACTTAGGTAGAAGCAGCAAAGACTCTCTTACCTAAGGTGTCTATCTTATGAGATTCTTTGTTAATAGGTCGAGCTGTAGTAGTTTGAGGAAGAACGACCTTATCATTCTCTGCCAGGACTACAATAGGATCCACAAAGGCTTGAGATGCCAAAATGGGACGATCCTTGGGGGCTGAATATTTCCTATCAATGGATTTAGCCACCAAGGGGTGAGAGCAGGATTATTCCATACCATTTGAGACAGCGCCTCGAAAGAAGGCTGAACCGGAGGAGTCAAATCCGTAGGGATTCCAGGGCATGAAGGTATTGGAGTCTTAATTTCCAGGATCAATGTCTGTAGTCTGGAAAGAAAGTGGAACTCAGATTTTTCAACAGAGACTTAAAGGACAGCTCCTCAACCACAGGCTCTGTAGCAGTAATAGACCCTGCTTCGTCCACTTCATCACCCAACCGAAGGTCTGGGTCAGGCTCAACGTTATCGCCTGACAGTCCAGGAGGGACTGTATGGACAGGAAAGGAATGAAAATCAGAAGAGAAGGAAGAAGGAAACGAGTGAAAGGAGGAGTCCTGAAAAGCAGAGGGGCCCGAGAGCCCTGGCGCCCGAAGGCGCCACGGCACCGAGAACGCACGCAGCAGGAACTTGCGGCACCGGAAACGGAGCCGAGGACCATGTGGCGCCAAAAGCCGTGATAGTCAAGACGGCGAGAAAAGATGCATAGCGCCAGAAGCCGACGTATGCCGAAGACGGGCGCCGAGCACGACCACCGACGCCGAGGACAGCGAAACACCCCTAGACTCCGAAACAGGTTTTGAAGGAAGAAGAGCAGGAGATAAGGGCATCAGTGTGGTCCTCGCGCCGTAGCCATGTGAGGGGAAACACCTAAGCTGCTGAGTCGACGGCACCAAAGAAGGTGCCGCGAACCAGGAAAGTCCAACCGCCTTACCTGGTCACCCAATGAGCCCGAAGGCCCACGAGCCACCGAGCCAGGTAGCTGAACTAACCTCCGAGCCCATTGCTCCACAAAAGCGCCCACTGATGAAACTGCTCATCTGAAGACCTACCTGCGGGTGGGGTAGGGCTCGATGTCGAAGCCGTTGGCTACCAGAAGCAGAGGTTGGCGACTCGAGGAGGAGACCGCATAGCCCAGATAACCCGAATGTCTACGCAGACATATCAGAGGGCTACCTCGAGTGATGCCTTCTCTTTAGACCTGTGGACCAAGAAGAGCTCGAGGCGAACGTGCCAGAATGCGACTGCTTATTTTATAGCTTCGCTGGGACCGCCCATCCTCCCGGACATTGGACTGACCGTTGTCAGACCTCCTCCGGGAACGCGAGGGACCAGACCCAGCCCGACTGACTGAACAGCTTTCATACGAAGTCTCCCACTGGCACCTGACCTGCTCATGGTCGACTGGCCAAAGCAGGCTGAGACTTCTTTATTTTAAAATAAGAATAAACTTAGCGATACTTTATCGAGATAATACTACAAAATAACAAAACTGAAAACTATGTTGCTAGTTTGAAGTTTGACTCCGGCGAGCAGCGGCGTCGCCACTGAAGCGCTCGGCACGCGGGGAAAAAAGGAACTGAGGCGGTTGGAGGTCGCATCGAGATAAATATTACCGCTGCCGAGCTGAGGTCATGGGAAGCCGCTCTCATGGCCCATCTCTGCGCCCACCCTCCAGCAAAAAGTTTGCTCCCGATGGGTCCTAGTGCCTCCGCGCAGATCCAAATAGTGTGAATAAGTGGTGGAGACTTATGTCCAGGAAGATCAGCACAGTTTGCACACACACATTCTATACCGAGAGCACTGGAATGTGGAAAGAAGGCACCTCTCTGAGCAAATCAGACATCAGACCGTCAGACACTATTTTAGAAATTAACTGGTGCTAAAAGTAACTATATTAACAAATAAAGCTTCTCTCATTCCTTATAGTCTACAGTATATAAGGAATGACATGCGCCCAAACTGTACATAAAGAGGTATGGTTCTACTGAGAGAAGTTCAAGTGGTTTAATTTTGCCAGCAACAGAATTCCATCTAAATTTTGTCTACTTTTGTTCCCCTTTTTGTTTATTTACTGGGATAACCTAGCTGAAATACAGCATCTCCTTTTCTGTTGGGTACTTTTTTTTAATTCTATTTTATTGCTTTTAGTAAAACAATAGTATACAACTATCTCATGCCAGAGATCACATGTAATAAGCGAAAATTACGTTACCTACCGTAATTTTGATCTTCTCTATATCTTCACCATTCATTACTGCTGGGTGTTAGCTGGATGTGCACTCCCGCCAAGGGAGTTGTTTTTTTTTTTTTGAGGGAGGAGTCTGCGCCGATGGCACCGTCCATGAGAGTGACGCATCATGAGTGCACAAGGGGTGGACTTTAGGTTCGTAGACTCCTCCATCCCAGTTCTGTGCAGCCGGAGAGGCAAAAATAGATTAAAAGAGGAGTGCAAGGCAAGGACCCATGGATAAGGAAAAGAAATAAACTGAAAAGGAATAATGCAAAAGAGAACAGAAGAGAGAAAGAACCCTACCCTAAGTGGCCACAGGGCCTCAATCCTTGGGCGGTTCTAAGGAAGAGAAAGTAAAAATAGGAAAGAGGAAGGAAGAAGCAAAAAGGTAAATAGTGATGAAGGAGGACTTCTGTCCAGGTAAAATGGAAGACCACTGGCTAAAATGTTCAAATCCAGCAGGGCTGAAGACAAGGGAGCAAGGATCCCACCAGTTGAGGGTTAAGAGTCCAAGGTTGGACTACAGGTACTTAACGCTCTGAAGACAGACCTCTTCCTCTCCATTTATCCAAAATCTAAGAAACCCAGACTGTAGGCTCACAGCTGTCCCCAGAAGAGGAGCAACCTACCAGAAGAGGAGCGAGACCTGACTTAGGGGTAGATGACTAAAACCCTTTACAGTACCCTCTTGGGGTACCGACAAAGTTCCGATTTCGAGAGAAATATGGAAGAACCAAAAAGAGGAAAAAGAGAGAAGGAGAATTTCCACGGACTCTCTTAGAACTCTACTGAAAGACAGTCATAGGGTGAAATCCAGAGGATGAGGAGCTCAACCAGGGACACCCTGTACATAAGAGAATCAGAAGAAGTTCCCTCAGAGGGTTAGGCAACGGCCTACTCACCATCTCCTGAAGTGAACATTCTTTGACTTCAGGGAATGGACAAGAGCTCTGAGGTACCAGGGGACTCAGCCCTCAACTGGCCTCAAGAAGGGGAGGCAAGCAGGGCGGGGAGATGCTCAAGAGCTGAAGCCTATGAGGGAATGTGGGCAGGGATCAATAATGAGTGGTGAAGATACAAGAGAAGATATGGAAATGACATACCTATTGTAATTCTTGATCTTCTTGGATGAAGTCTCCACCACTCATTCACACTAATAGGATCTACACCGGAGGAGCTAGGACCCAGCGGGAGCAAACTTTTGCAGGGGCGGCGCCAGAGATGGAGCCATGAGGAACAGCGCCACGAGCCTCTGCTCATGCAGCAATGACTATCTCAGCGTCGACCCTCCAACCGCCTCAGTACCTTTTTTCCAAGGAGGTGCAGCGTAACTAACCTAGAAGGATAGCCTAACCATAAACCAGACATAAGAAAGTCCACCGCTGAGGAAGAGCGCCTTGGGCAGCTGAGATGGGACTTGGGCCAGCAACTCAGAAGGCGCACTGGGCGCTTGGGTCCTGCGCCTTCTGTTGCATTTTCTTTGAGGCTGAGGGCTTGGTTTTATTAAAACCTCCCATCTTTGCCTGAAAGGACTGACGGTTATGAACCTGGCATTTGTTAACACCCTCGAGAGGGCGGAGGAGGTCGAGCCAATTTAATGGCTGACCTAGTCTTTATGTGGCCTCTAGAGCCTCTTCTACTTGAGGGCCAAGAGGTACACACCATCCAAAGGCTATACCATGACCTGTTGCTGGGCATCATTCATAAAACCTGAAGTGCACAGCAGAAATGGCGGCGGTAGAAATGCCCGCTGCTGCTCAGAGGCAGTATCAAAGGCGCCTATAGCTGCTTTAACCTGCTGGTTGTTGGACCCATACCCCTGGTTATGGCTCAAGAAGCTCTGAATTAGTGTCCTACTCTGGTAGAGCTTCAACCACTTGTTTGAGCTGAATGCCAAAGAATATACTCATACTGAGAGAAATAGCCCTGGTAGCTGGCGTACGCATACCCAGGGTGGATGCAGCAAAGACTTTCTTACCTAAAGTATCTATCTTACGAGATTCTTTGTTTATAGGTTCGAGCTGTAGTAGCCTGAGGAAGGACACCTTATCATTCTCTGCCAAGACTACAATAGGATCCGCAAAGGCTTGGAGGCCAAAATGGGTCGATCCTTGGGAGCAGCATACTACCTATCTATGGACTTAGCCACAGAAGGAATGAGAGCAGAATTGTTCCATACCATTTGAGAAAGGCCTCAAAAGAGGGTTGTACCGGGGGTTAAATCCATAGGGATGTCCAGAACATGAAGGTATTAGAGTCTTAAAAGCTTCCCAGGATCGATGTTCACAGTCTGGAGAAAGAGTGGAATTCAAATTTTTCAGCAGAGACTTAAATGACAGGTCCTCGACCACAGGCTGTGTAACAGGATTAGATCCTGCTCCTTCCAAATCATCACCCAGTCTAAGATCTGGGTCACGCTCCAGTCTCATCTCCCGACAGTCCAGGAGGGACTGCATGGACAGGAAAGGAATGAAAATTAGCAGGAAAAGAGGAAAGAAAAATTCCAGATAGGAGAAGCCTGAAGATTGGCAGATGAAAAGCCAGACTTGGGAGCCCTAAAACACGGCGCCAAAGGCTGCAGGCGCTAACAAAGCAGGCAGAGAGAACACGTGCCAAAAGCCATTGGCGCCGAAACTCAATGGTGCCAAAGTTTAGTATAATATCGACGCTGAAATCAGCGCCGAGCGACCACCAATGCTGACGGCGCCCAAAACCAACCCAGGGCCCCGAAGTTAGGAAGAATACCAGGAGATAGAGGCATCGGTAGCCCCCTGTGCCGCAGCTGTGTAAGGGTGAAAACACCTAGTAGCTGAGTCAGCGGAGCCATGCGACAGGGAGGCTCAACCGCCTGCCCGATCCTCCCTAAGAGCGTGAAGGCCCCGGAGTGACCGGGCCAGGTAGCAGGACCAACCTGCGCCCACTGCTCCATCAGAGCGCCCACTGATGAAACTGCTCATCGGAAGCCCTACCAGGAGGCGGGAACGCTCCGGTGTCAAGAGGTTGGTGACCAGAACCAGGAAACGGCGACTCCAAACGAGGAGACCGCAATTGACTCCAATGACCAACCATCGACATATCAGAGGCGTACCTCAGTGTTGCCTTCTCTTTTTGACTTACAGGTCAAAGAGGTCAAGGCGAAAAGGTGCCGATAATGCGACCATTTTCTTTTATGTTTCCGGGGAACCGCCCATCCCTCGGCACTGGACCGTCTTGTCAGACCCCACTCTGGAGAAGGCAGCGGACCGGACCCAGCCCAGCTGACTGAATAGCTTTATACGAAGTCGCCCTACCGCCACCTGACCAGCTCATGGTCGACTCCGTCAAAGTAGGCTGAGACTTCTTTCTTTGGTAAGAATAAATTTATCGTAAGTGGTACTTATTCAGAAATGCTACAAAATAAACAGAAAACTATGCTGCTAGTTTGAAGTTTGACTCCCGGAGGGTGAGCGACAGTCATTGAAATGCACTCGATGGCAGGAAAAAGGAAATGAGGCGGTTGGAAGGCGGCGTCGAGATGATCATTGCTGTCTGAGCAGAGGCTCGCGGCTCCGTCTCTGGCGCCGCCCACCTGCAAAAGTTTGCTCCGGTGGGTCCTTGCGCCCGGCATAGATCCCATTAGTGTGAATGAGTGGTGGAGACTTTATGTCCAGGAAGATCAAGAATTACAGTAGGTACGTAATTTCATATCTTCCCTTGTCAATCATCACCATTCATTACTGCTGGGTGAGTACCAAGCCCCACCAGAGGGGCCTGATGTGCAGCCCTGAGGGAACAGATCCCTCAGCCTCCTACTGGTGGAAAGCAGGAGGGGGACCCCAGCCAAACAGACTGAGGCAGTCTAAGGCAGTGGAAGACAAGAGGTGTCCCCTTGGCGGGGAAATGGAGATGCCCTAAAGGATCCTCCCTCGTTCTTCTGAGGAAAATGAAAATTACATACCTGCCATAATTATTGATCTTCTCTTGTAGCTTCACCATTCATTACTGATTGGGTAGTGCTGAGGCCTGGCCTGTTACTGGGACATTTTTTTTTTTTTTTTGGAGTCGGCTCAATGGCCGCATACGAGGAGCACGCGCGTGTCATGCGCGAGGGGTGGCCGTTAGGTGCTGAAGACTCCTCCTTCATCTCAGTTCTGTTAGCCAGAGAGGCAAGAAAAGGGTAAAGGAAAAAAGGGAAGAGCAAGGCAAGAGAGCAGAGGAATAGAAAAGGAAAGATATATAAACTGAAGAAGGAATAAGCGGTAGAGGACAGATGGAAGAGGAGAATACCTACCTAAGGGACATGAGCCTCCCATCTGGGCGGCTCTAAGGGAGGAACAGATAAAGAGAAAGGAAGAAAAGAAAGAAGAAGGAAGAAAGAAGGGATGTTGAGAGGAGAACACTGCCCATAGATATATTGGTTGAGAGGGTTATAAGCTCGGAACCAAAACCAAGGAGCAAGAATCCTCCTAACAGGAGTGAGAAAGAGTTCAACTGAACCGCTTGTATAGATTGGACACAAAGGGCAGGTTCTCTATAATCTCATCATCCCAACCCCTACACTCTAGCTGAGAGTTTACAGACTGCCCAGACAGAAAACTGTTCCAGAAAGAGAGCGCCCAACTATTGGGGTAAGCCCTTAGCACCTTGTTAAGTGCTAACACAGAAGTGTGTGGGTGGGGTTAGGGCCTTGCAGCTTTGTATGAAGGATAGAGTGGAACTCAATCGGACTGCCTGAAGGCAAGGCAAGGGCAGCAGTTCAAGGTTAAGAAGTGCAGAAGCACCAACCAGAAGAAGCTGACAATTAAATAATGCCAGAGGGGAACCTTAATTTTGAGGTCGAAGCCAGAGGAACGGTCTTTTCAGCTGTGAACTGAACATCGTGGCTAAGGAGCCCAGAGATCACCCCTAGGGCAGTCAGAAACAGTTCCCTCAGGATCGGAGAAAAGTCCCTACTTGTTCCCTTTACCTTGAGGAAACAAGATCAGTCCAAGAAGGACGAAACCAGGATAGTTTTTTTTGGGGGGCATAAAGGCCAAAGAAAAGGAGAGGAACGAGAAGGGAGGGAGAGACGCTACGGTAGGAGGCCACTGAGGGGAAGGTGGTGGAATTGGTAATGAATGGTGAAGATACAAGAGAAGATAAAGAATCACGGTAGGTAATGTTGATTTTCATATCTTCCCTTGTCAATCGTCACCATTCATTACTGCTTGGGTGAGACAAGCTCCCCACCAAGGGGGAGATAAAGAAACCCTTGAGGAGCAAGACCCCCAGCCTCCTGTTGGTGAGAAACAGAAGGGGAAGACCCTGGGCTAATCAAGTGAGAAGCCTATGGTGGAGGAGACTAGGAGGTGTCCCCGAGGGCCGGGAGGCGGAGAAGCCTGCAGAAGTCTCCTAGCTCTGGAGGAAAAATACAGGTCCCCAGAAAGCTGAGGCGAATCACCCCACGCCCGGGCCAGGTGTGACAACCTTGATAGATGAAGTCATGGCGTCCGTCTGAGTACAGATCGCTGTCCCTGCAAGCCTGGAAGCCACCTCCTGGTGTCACAAGATGCCCTTGCTTGGTGTCTTGCCAGCTCCAGGTCTGTAGCAGAGAGGGCAATAGTTTGTCTGGTTTGCTCCGTATCAGGCATTGATGCTAAGATCTGGGAAAGCATCGACCACAAATGCCTACTGTAGGCAGCATGGTGAGCTGATGTGATGCAATGCATAACATTGCACGAGAGGAAGAGAACACTCTTCACCCCACCGGTCAAACTGTAGGGAATCTGAGTCTGGTGGACGGTCAGTGCCAGGCGGTGCCGGAGGGAGTTTCTAGGTATGTCAATCCCGAAGGTGGGTTGGGAGAGTACCTAGAAATTCGATGAGGACAATACCTTCTTTACGCAGTCTGCGGGGCCGGAGAAAGGGTGGCTGGTGACTGCCAGGAATGGACAGGCGCCTCCTGGAAGGAACAGGCCAGGATAGTACCACCAAATGCTGGGCAATGAATTCACAGAAGGAATTCACGTGTCTCCCATTCGGTATTGTCTCGCCTAACAAAGGAGATACTGAAGATCCCTCACCATCCTCGAAAGGAATCGCTGATATTCAGTGAAATCAGCATCGGAGGAGAGATGAGCAGTGGGTTCCCTCTCCATCCGAGGAGGAGATGAGGATGATGGAGCTCGAATGTCAGAGGACTCCTCTTGGCGTGGTGATGGGCGAAACACCCGCTCATGCATGTAATCAACATATGAGGGAAGGCTCGCGAGAGCCTCTGAACGCCTCCCAGGATAACGGACCCGTGGGACCAACATGGCGGGGGTGGCTGCAGAGGAATGGGAGAGAACTGTCCTCTGCTGAGGCTCTGAAATCTGGGAGCAGACCCAAGTTGGCGGGATCCCGGACATCAAACTAGGTCACAGAGCGGAACCCTGGGGATGCAAAGCCTGGAAGAGCCTAGTAGGGGATCCTCCCTGCATGGGTGCAGAAGGGCAGCCCACAGCAATGCCACCAGAGGGGTCCCTGGGGCTCGAGGAGGGAAGGCGGGGCCTGGCGCTATGGCTCTACCACCCGAGGGGTGGCGGGTGAAGACCAGGCGCCTGAACCCTGTCTCTTGACCCACAGACTCTGAGAATGCCCTCCTCCTCGCTCCCAGCAACCCCCCACCCGAGGGCTGCAGCAGCACCAGGATATGAAATGCAGTACCATAATTGTGATCTTTCTGTGTATCTTCACCATTCATCACAGATGGGTTATCTGGCGGAGGTCAGAACCCCGTAGGAGCTTTTTTTTTTTTCAAAAGGGTAGGGCCGACACACCACTTCATCGCCACCGAGGCCGGAGGCCGTGAATGCGTGGCGCGAGGGTTGGCCAGTAGGCTGTGTCGACTCTGCCTGCCAGTTCTGAGTCGCCCGAGAGGTAAGAGGAAGGATGGAGGCGGGACAAGAGAGTCCAAGGACAGAAAAGGAAAGGATGACTGAACTAAAGGAGAAATAATGACTGAGAGGACAGCAAAGAAGAGGCTAGACTAAAGGATTGGGTAGGGGCCCCAATCTCTAAGGAGAAGAAGGGAAGGGTAGGGAGGAAAGAATTTAGGAGAGAGGGAGAGGTATTAGGTATCCGAGACCCTTGTCCATCACCAGATTGTATAGGAACTGCAAGGAGTAGCAAAGCTGTCTGCCAGAATTCAAGGCACAGAATAACTGGCAAATACCCCAGAAGCAGAGTCGGCTATTCTGGAGGAAGGACAGGGTACAGGGATTTAGTACTCTCCTCAGGAAAAGATGTTTGGTGAAAAAGGATTTTTTTTTTAGGAGAAATAGTTGGATGGACAACAGGAGGGCAACAGAAGGAGGGCAACTGGGTGGAGACAAAGTAGTAGAGAAGGAGTGCCGCTCGAGCTGCCTACTCTCATTGGAAAACATCCCCTGTGTGTCCCACATTACCCCGCCCCTGAGGAGAAGGGGGTTCACAGAGGGGAGGAGGACCCAGAGACTGAGGCCCCAGGGGGATGATGGGTGGGGTTGTGATGAATGGTGAAGATACAGAAAGATCACAATTATGGGTGATGTACGTATTTTCATTGTCTTATCTGTGTCAGTCTTCACCATTCATCTAGATGGATGATACTCAAGCCCCCGAAGGAGTTGTTTCTTTTACACCTAAGGGAAAAGGTCCTTAGCCCTCAGTGGGTGACACACTAAGGGGAACCTTGGGGCCTGGAGAGGCCGAGAGTTGGGAGAGAGAGAGACAGAGTTCCCGAATGAAGGAAGTTATGACCATTGCGTCTCACTCTCACGGAGAAAAGGTAGGTTCCCTGGTGGGCGGAGCTAATCACCTCACGCCCGGGCCAGAGGGTGACAACCAGGAAAGGCAGCCATGCAGGCGCCTAGTGCAGATCGCTGTCCCTCGACCCTGGTAGCTACCTCGTTGGCATCATAAGATGCCCTCTCTTGATGCCTTGCTAGCTCCAGGCCATGTGCAGAAGAGTGCGATGGCTTGTCTGGTTTGCTCCGGTCAGGCAATGGAGGCTAGGAGCCGACCTAGCCTGGACCACAAGAACCTGTTGTAGGCTGCATAGTGGGCCTGATGAGCAGAAACAGAGAAGGGCAACCGTGCCAAAGTAGAAGGTTCTCCTCCCCAAAAATCAAAATCCAAGGAGTCTTGATCTGGGGCGGGTCACGGTGAAGGCGGAAGCCCATCAGGAGTATCCAAGTCGTCAAACCAGACTGTGGATGAGGCATGGAACCTGGAGACTCCAGGGGTGTGCAATACCTCTGGCTGAGATCCCTTGGGGCAGGAACTCCGGAGAAGGGTCTCTGCCAGAAATGCATGACGCCTCCCGAAGGGAGCCGGCCAAGGGGCACCACAAGGGTGGCCTCGCCAAAATCGCCTAGAAAGGCATGCGCCGCGTGCTCAGGATTGCTGATAGTGGAGGGTGAAAGGTGCAAATCCTCCAACATCCTCACGAGGAAACGCTGATACTCTGAGAGATCAGCAGCCGGAGAGATGGACAGAAGGTTCCTCTCCCTGAAGAGGGGATGAGGAGCTGGAGGTCACTATGTGCTCAGAGGGTGACTGCAGGGGAGGTTGAAAACCTGGCTGTCCATTGCCCTAACGTAAGCAGGGAACCGGGCAGTCACCGCTCTGAACTGCTCCCAGGTGAGAGGGCTGCTAGGACCGAGGATGCCTGGGAGCGCAGGAGAATGGCAGGGATGGGGACAGAGCCGAGAAAGGAGTCGGCTGACCTCCGCCAGGGAGCTAGGGAGTGGACCGTGAGCACCGAGGAAGGTGCCCGGGAGGACCCCACAGCCGACAGCTGTACAACCACATTGGTACTGCCTTGGCTGCGCCAAGAGAATTCCCCAGTGAGTGACCGGGGCCGTAAGGTCCAGAAGGCGGTCCCCTGCCTCAGAAGAGCGGGACTCCCTCAAAGAACCCGGGGGAAGGTGGAAATCTGCACTCTGGCTCCTTCCAGGGCCGAGTGGACCCAGAAAAGGCCGGCGTGTCGATCCGACACCCTCAGACCTCAGAGTCCATCCTCCTCCTCGAGAGGGCCAGCCTAAGTAGCTGGCATCTCTGGGCAGCCCGAAGGGAGACCCAGGAGCAGAACCTTCCCCCGTAGGCGTCTCGATGGGCCCCAAAGTCGGGTGATCAAGACACACCAATGGAGGGGTACCACAACCGAGGGATCGATGAAACCCCCAAGACCAGGCTGCAGGCTATGGTGGCACGCACCACTGCCTGCTGGTCAGCACCACTGACCCTAGTCTCGGGGCCACTGACCTCTCCTCAGGAGGGGCTGGCTCCGACTTGTCGGCCGAGACCACTGTGCTGCCCAGGTCCGCAGCCAGCCCGGGGTGTGACTGCCCGTCCGACTCGGGAGCTCGACTCAGACTCCGAAGAGTAGAGTCAGCTCTGAGCCAAAGCATAGGAGGGGCGGGCAGAACTGTCCTTGCCACCGGGCCTGGAAGCCACCGTTGTGCCGAGTCGGTGCCAGTGCCCTCCGCAACCCTCGGCGGGATCTGCAGGAGGCACGGCCCCAGCCGAGCTAGAGGTCCAATGTCAGGGCCAGTCGCGGCACCATCCATCCATCGGCACGGGAGGCGGTACCAAGGACAGGGCCGGCGCTGACAACAGCCAGGCGGCACCCTTGGCGCCGTCGGCGCCCTGACTCCACGGCACTGCGAGGTGGCACCAAGGACCGTGGCAGCACCGGCGATGGCCCCAAGGGACGGACCCGAACACGGCACGCCCGGCCTCGGCGCCGAGCATGGGCGGCACCGCGGACAGCACCGACAGGGTCGAAGGCCCCAGGCGCCGTGCTCAACCTCAGTGCCGAGGCGAGACATGGCGGAGGCGGCGTTGGATCGGGTCTCACGGCGCGTGAACAGTGTCGGTGCTGCGAGCAGTCAGCGAGCCCACGGTGCCGAGATGACAAGTTGGCGCTGACGGCCCGCCAGGGTCACGACCGACGGTGTCGAAGATGGCGCCGACCCAGGCCTTCCGAGCAGCGGGAGCGACACCGGGGAGCCTTCACCCCGAAGGAGTGATTGCTGGTGGCGGTGCCTCCCGCCCGCTCCGGGGCGGGCGGAGCTTCCTGCAGCTGGAAGGAGCCTCGGTAATGGCCAGGCTACAAGTAGCCGAGGCTCCCTCCTGCTCGGTCCGTATAGAACCGGAGGGACCCAGAGAAAGGCAGAGAGAGGCGACTTGGCCCGGCGAAAAGTAACCCTACCCGAAGTTGGCGGAGCTTGCCCACTTTCCACGACGCTGTTCGAGGACCCGCGGTCCATGGAGAAGCAGTCGTCGCATGAGTCCATGTCGTGACCGGGCCAAGACATGGAAGACACCGGTGCTGGTCGGTGACGGAGAATTTTCGGCCGCATGGGCACCGCCGCATGGGACGACCAATCTTGAAGACTTCTTTCCCTCCGACAGAGACATGACCTACGGAAAAACACCAAAACAGACTCGGCCGCAAAAATTCAAACAATAAGGAAAGATCTTACCGGGCGTCGAGTGGAGGCAGAAAACAGAACCTGCAGGTAACCGACGGACTTAACGCCCGGCAGAATACAAACAGGCCTAAAATCTTCTTGAAGCTTCCACGAGGTGACCTCGGCGGGCGGGAGGCGAAGAACTGGCAGGCAGGCGGTCGAGGCGCAGCCTGACTTCTGCCAACCTTAAGACGCCACACAGCACGTCCTCGAGGGCGGCGCGCCGATAGGTGTGTCGGCTCCCCACCCTATTAAAAAAAACAAAACAAAGAAAGCTCCCAAGGTCCTGACCTCCGCCAGATAACCCATCTGTGATGAATGGTGAAGATTGACACAGATAAGATCGGCAGCTGCTACAACCCTCCAGGAGGGAAAACCCCTCTCTCCACCTCCACTCCCCTCCCCACGGACCCAGACCACCCCAGCCTGGGAGGCCTCAGGGAGGACAGCAGCGGAGACAGAGAATAGGCGCGCTGGGCCGCTTAGCACCGCTCCACGGAGACCCTGACTCGAAGAGTCAGGGTGCCAGGATGGGTCCACATCTGAATCATCCTCCGAGGAGGAGGAAGAGACCAGCTGGACCACAATACTGGCCACCCTGGGGTCTTCAGTGAAGCGGCACCGTGAGCAGGCGCGAGGTGCCAGCGGTGGTGCTGGGCGACCGACCGACTCCCAACAGCTGCCACCCAACTCGGCACCGCTAGAAGAACCGCGCCTGGGCCATAACTGCGGGCGCCAAGAGCCAACATCACCGTGAACGGGCGCCATCTAAAACACCGTGTCGCGAATGGTGCTGGGATCCAAATGGCACCAGAAGGTGGTGTCGAGGGTCCACCAATGCCGGGCCCAGCAGACCTGGGCCTCGAGCACTCAGGGCCTGCACCTCAGGAGGTGACTGCCGAGCAGTGTCCCTTGTGACCCCGTCACCCGGAGACCCTCATTCCTCCGATACATGAAAGAGCCTCTCTTCAGCAAGAGATGATAAGGAGTCCTCCTCCCTATAGACCATATAGGCCTAAGAGGGACCCGGAGGAAGGGTCTAGAGACCTTACTGGGAATCCCTGGAGGCGGCGCTGTCCCTGAAAGTTGGCAGAGCCTTGCCCATCTTGAAGCACAAGAGATTCCAGGGCGTGGCGGTCCATCGAGAAACAGGCATCGCGACGCATCCATATTATGGTTGGGTCCCAGGAAGCGGAGACAAACATCATGCCGGTCCGTGGCGGAAAAATGCTGACCACAGGAGCACCGATGCATAGGGGCGCCGCCTGACTAAGCGTTTTGCCCCAGACCCGACATGATGCAAAAAAGTAAGACAAAAACAAGCACAGCTCTGGCGCATCGAATAAAGAAGAAAAATAATGGTCTTACCAGTGGCGACGTCGAGAAAAGCAGGAAGTAGGAGTCTGGAGCGGTCGATAGCGACAACTAGGCCTAGTACTGAATTCTAACAGAGCAGCAGGTGCAGCCTCAATGGCCAGGAGAAACAGAACCGAGATGGAGGAGGAGTCACGGCACCTAATGGTCCGCCCTTGGCATGTGGTGCTGCCCCTCTCTACGGGCGCTTGTTGGAACTGACTCCAAAAAAAATCTCCTCGTAGCAGGTGCGCACCGCACTACCCAAGCAGTAATGAATGGTGAAGATTGACAAGGAAGATCAGATGGGTCCCCGAAGGTGGAGGAAGTCACCCCGGCGGGCAATGGGTGACAGTCTGGATAGACGAAGCCATACTGTCTGCCTAATGCAGATCGCTGTCTGCCAGTCTGGAAGCCAGCTAACTGGCATCATAACACACCTTGCCTGGTGTCTTGCAAGCTCCAGACCCTGTGCAGAGAGGGCAATGTCTTGACTGGACTGCTCTGTATCAGCCATAAATGCCAGAATCCGAGCCAGCATCGACCACAGATGCCTGTTGTAGGAGGCGTGGTGTGCCTGATGTGAACCTATCCACATCAGCGCTTGCGAGCAGAAGAGAAGACCCTTCAGTCCCCACCGGTCCGAACTCTGCAGAATCCAGATCCAGGGGGTCGATGATGCGCCAGGCGCGGCCGGAAGAAGTGTCTAGGACATCAAGCCTGAGGGCGGTGAGGTAGAGAACCTAGAGATTCGTGGGGGCATAATACTGTCTCCTGCACTATACCGGGCAGGAGAAGGGGCAGCTGGAGACTGCCAGGTGCAGATAGACTCTTCCTGAAATGGATAGGCCAGAACGCACTATGAGGTGGCGAGCGCTGAATTTACTAAGGAATGCATGCATCTGCCACTCGTTATTGTCTCTGCAAACAAAAGAAATACAGAGCTTCATGACTGCCTCGAAAGGAACTGCTAATATTCAGTGAAATCAGCATCGGAGGACAGGTGGACAGAAGTTCCTCTTCCTCAGAAGAGAAGACGAGGGACTTCTGGTGACATCACAGAGCTGGCAGCAGGTCCATAAGTAGAGCTCCCTTCACTAAGAGCCTTAAAAGTAATTATTTTTCATCACATTGCGCTAAAACCAGAGATATGTCTAGCATGAAGCGGGCAAATGACCAGCAAAGCAGAGCTAGAATAAAAGTAACTCTGGAGGGCAAGATGTGGCTGGATTAAAAGCACCAGCGAGGGACAGCAGTCTGAACCCTTCCCCGCGATTATGGTGGACACAGAGGAAGAACACGAGCATCTCTCCGCCGAGATTCGAGCAACTGTTTAAGAAGCCCAAAGAGATGTGAGCTGAAAACACGGCAGAATTCCAACAACTGAATCAGACATTTACAGATCTGGAGAAAAGGGTGGAAGAGGTGGAGGACAGGGTAAGGGCAATTGAGTATGGGGAGATAAGAACAGGCCTCATCTTACAAGTGTTACTCAATCACACAGAAAACTGCAAGAAAATGCAGAGACTTGGAAGGGACATTCAAGGAGAGAAAATATTCAGATTTATGGACTGCTGGAGGGCTCGGAGCCCAGTTGGATGACAGACTACATGGCAGACCTGCTTGTCCTTCAGCTTCCTTCCAGCTATCAACTAGGGATAGAACGAGCCCATAGAGCACTCCAGCCAAGGCCCCTAGCTCTAACGCCAGACCGAGATCTATAATAATAAAATTCAATAGTTATAAGGCTAAGGAGGATATTCTAATGAAAACATGGCAACAAAAAGAAATAGTGTACTTCTCAAACAGACTTTTTCAATCATGACTATCCTCCCCAAGTCCAAAAGCAAAGACTGAAGTATGGAGCTGCTGAAGCCACTCAGAGCAAAAAGGCATTCATTTTCATACTCCCTATGCTGTGCTGCCTAAGGGTTTTCAGGTCGGAGGGGGTGAAAGTACGACATACTCCTGAAGAAGTGAGAAAGGCTCTGGTTGAAAACGCCTGATGGAAGCCTCCAAGAATCAATTCCTCAAAACTCCAATTCCCAGCAGGACCAGGGAAGAGTACAGTTACGTAAGAACTTACCGTAACAGTAGATCTTCGAGAACAGCTCTTGCAGCAGGTTACACCATTAGGACTGGAAGCCGGCAGGCGCCAGAACCCACTGGAAATTTTCTAGCTAGCAGTCTTCAGCGGGGACCGCTTTGACGCCGGTCCCGCCCGACGCCAGGCGTAGTACAGGGAGGCGGTCCACGAATCCCCAGTTCTCCCGTCCAGAGACTCTCCGCCGCTGGATGACATCAGAAAGGGAGACTGAGGACCCGCCATCAAGGGCCAAAACTAAGAATCGACCTTTCCAAGTGTAGGTTGGAACCTACTTCCTCCAAGGGGAATGGTGAGCGGAAGGTACCTGCTGCAAGAGCTGTTCTCGATCTACTGTTATGGTAAGTTCTTACGTAGCTGTACTATCTTCTTTGAGGTACAGCTCTTGCAGCAGGTTACACCATTAGGACCGATTCCTAAGCAATGGTGCCTGAAAGCCATCGGAGGAGGCACATTGGAGATCCAATCCGTCCTGAGTTTAGGACAGGAGGCCTTGTAGGACAGCAAGGCCAAAACCCGCTCTTCGCCGTGAAGGCGATGTCCAGGCTGTAATGCCTGAT
The DNA here is from genome assembly GCA_016271365.2 of Neoceratodus forsteri. Taxonomy (NCBI): domain Eukaryota; kingdom Metazoa; phylum Chordata; order Ceratodontiformes; family Ceratodontidae; genus Neoceratodus; species Neoceratodus forsteri. The sequence goes on from CM057450.1 coordinate 1,407,064,867, forward strand.
AAAGTGTACACCGAGCTCCAGGTGGCTGCAGCACATATGGCTGATGTGGATCGTTCTTGAGTGCCGCCAAAGGATAGCTACTCCCTGTCGATGGTCCTTGACCACCACCTGGTAAGGGTTTCTGCGTTTATTGTAGCAAAAGGAATGCACTGAATGAGCCAGCTAAAAGGGTCTGTTTGAGACTGGAACCCCATCATCCTCTCAGCTTAATGAGACGAACAGCTGTTCCACTTTGCGGTGCTGTTTGGTCCTGGTCAAGTAGTATCTAAGGTAGCGTGAACATCCAGGTGTGAAGCAGTGCTTTCTCTCATTAGCGCATTTAGGAAGTACACTGGTAAATCAATGTCCTGATTAAGAGTGAGGGCTGAGACCACCTTAGGCAGAAAATGAAAATTACATACCTACTGTAATTCTTGATCTTCTTGGATGAGTCTCCACCACTCATTCACACTATTGGGAACTGCGCCGGAGCACTGGGACCATCGGGAACAAACTTTTTGCTGGAGGGTGCGACACAGAGATGGCGCCCGCGAGGACCTAGCTCGCTGGCACTGACTATCTCTCGGGCGACTCTCCAACCGCCTCAGTCACCTTTTACCAAGGAGGTGCAGCATAACTAATGTAAAGAGTAACCTAACCTTAAAACCGGACATAAGATAGTCCAGGCAACCCGTGTAAGAAGGGTCAACAAAGAAGTCTTCACGCCTAAAGATTTGAGGGAGTGAAGACCAACACAGCGGTGAGCTCGGGGATGGAGGGTGGGCGTGAGAATGAGTGGTGGAGACTCGCCCAAGAAGATCAAGAATTACGGTAGGTACGTAATTTTCATATCTTCCTGACATAAGTCGCCACCACTCATTCACACTATTGGGAGAGTACTGGCTAATAATCCCCGAGAGGGCGGCAGGAAGACCAAGAGCTCACGCTTTCAGGACAGAAGTCCATTAAGGATAGTTCTGCCGAAGGTAGAATGTCGCCTGGCATGAACATCCAGTGCAATGTACGTGGTCTAGGTGGCACTGAGCTCCAGGTGGCGTATTGCAGATGTCTGCAATCGGACATTGCGATTCTCGCAAGGGATGCCGCGACTGCTCTGGCAGAGTGAGCGTAAACCCTACCTTCCACTTTAACCTGTGCCATGGAATAGCAATGTCGAAGACATGCCACCAGCCACGATGAGATGCATCTGATAGTGACAGGTTGACCCAGCTGGTCTCGCTGAAGGAAACAAACAGTTGTTGGGCTTTGCGAAATCCTTGGTTCTATCTAGATAGAAACGCAAGGCTCTTAACATCCAAGGAATGAAGAGATCGCTCCCTTCATTTTGAAGTCCGCAGTAAGAGGAAGGACCAAAGGTTGGTTTAGATAGAATTCGACACAACCTTGGGAAGAAATTTAGGATGAGTGCTAAGAACTACTTTGTCCTTATGGAACACAGTATAAGGAGGGTCCGTAACCAGGGCATGTATCTCAGAGACCCTGCGGGCTGAGGTAATGGCCACTAGGAAGGCAGTCTTCCAGGTGAGAAATTTTAGCTCACAGGTAGCCAGAGGTTTGAAAGGTTTCCGAGTGAGCATGTCTAGCACAAGGTTAATGTCCCAGGCTGCAACCGGATGTCTTATAGGGGTCTGGTATGCAGAATTCCTTTAAGAAATCTCTTAACCATAGGTAACTGAGCCAGAGACAAAGAAGAAACGCTCATGATACGCTGAAAATGGCACTAAGGTGAACTTTGACTGTAGAGTACTGAAGACCTGAATTTGAGAGTTCCAAAAGGTACTCCAAAACCTTGTCTGGTGGACAGGAAAAGGGATTCCAAGAGGACTTTGCACACCAGAGCTTAAAAACGCCCACTTAGACGTAGTTTTCCGAGTAGCTGGCTTCCGAAGCAGCCAGAAGAATGTCTGAAACTCTTCAGAGACATTGAACCGGTTCACTTCTACCCTTCAGGAGCCAAGCGTGAAGGTGAAGCGATCTCAGGTTGGATGGACCACCGGACCCCGAGTCAACAGGTTCATCTGCAGGGGAGTGGTCTCGGAGGGCTGCCAACATATTGTTGGAGTAGAGTAAACCATAGTTGTCGAGGCCAAGAGGGGCAATGAGAATCATCTTGGTCCCCTGGGACTCGAATTTGAGAAGTACTTCTGAATTAGAGGAAGAGGCGGAAAGGCGGAAAGAAAGCGCTTGTCCACCGCAGCCTGAACGCATCCTGACAGAAAATGACAGGCCCTGGATTTCTGGAGCAGAAGAGAGGCAGTTTTATGCTGAGCGGGATGCAAAAGGTCCAGGTCTGGAGTTCCCACTCTTGAATAGTGATTGAACTATGGTTGAGTCGAGAGACCACTCGTGAGGATCTGCCTCTGTTCTGCTGAGACGGTCCGCCAAGTCGCTTTGTACACCTGGCAGGTAGACCGCTTGAATTAGAGATTTGTGTTCCAAGCACCATTCCACACCCTCATCGCTTCCCTGCATAAGGGGTAAGAGCGAGCACCGCCCCTGCTTGTTGATGTAATACATCGCAGCTTTGTTGTCCGCTTGAAGGAGAATGTTCTTGTGACAGAGGATGTCCTTCAAATCCCAGACCGCATAAAGGACGCTCTCATCTCTAGGACATTTATGTGAAGCTGGGCCTCGAGTTGAGTCCATACACCTTGAGTGTGGAGAGAGCGACAATGGGCCTCCAACCCGTTAGTGATGCGCCTGTGGTGATTGAGATTTGATGATCCAGAGGAGCAAAGGGAAATCCTTCCAGGAGATTGCTTCTTGAGACCACCAGGTGAGAGACCTCTGTAAGGGTTCTGTCACCTTGATGGGATAAGACTGTGGGTGAGTGGTTGGGGACCACTGAGCACTGAGCATCCACTGGGTGGTTCTCATGTGTAGCTGAGCTAGGGGTACAGTGAACACTGAGGATGCCATGAGGCCCACATACGTTGCATTAAGAGAGCTGTAACTGATCTGTTCTCCCCAATGTAACGGGCCATCTGAAGGATATCGAGCCTTCTGTCTTCTGGAAGGAAAGTCAGAAGAGGTGTCCAGTAGAGTCCCTATGAAAAGGAGTCTCTGGGAGGGCTGCAACTGTGACTTCTTTAGATTCAGCAGAACTCCCATGGACGAAGAAGGCGGGAGGTCGTCTGAACGGCTTCAGGGTCCCCTGTCTGGAAGGACTTGCCAGAAGCCAATCGTCCAGATAAGGGAACACCTGTATTCCGAAGTTGAGGTGCGCCAAGTAGAACTGCACAACACTTTGTAAAACTCGCAGCGCCAAGAATAGCCCAAAAGGCAGGACTCTGAACTGATAATGTTGTCCCAGAGCCACAAACCTCAGGAATTTGTGATGCCTGGTGAATGGGAATGTGCTGGTAAGCATCCGCATGTCTAGGGAGGCTAACCAGTCGTTGATGAAGCAAGGGTAACAGGGTTCCTAGAGAAATCATTTTGAATTTCTCCTTGGGGAGAAATTTGTTTAGCTTTCCGAGATCTAGAATGGGGCGATTCCCCAGACTTCTTTGGACCCAGAAAGTAATGAGAGTAGAACCCGGTTTCATTGATGCAGCGCACAAGTTCTACTGCCCTGTTGTTTAGAAGGCCCTGAATCTCGTGGTGAGAAAGTCTGACTGAAGGGCAGACAGCCGGCTGCCGCTTGGGAGAACGATCCGGAGGGGTTTCCACAAAATTGAGTGAGTACCCCTTGTGGATTATCCGGGACCCATTTGTCTGAGGTTATGGACTTCCACTGGCTATAGAAGTGCATCAGTCGACCTCCCACCGAGAGGAAAAGTCCACCTCGGCAGCTGAGGTGGGACTTGGGCCAGCAATTCATAAGGTAGCGCTGGCGCTATGGGCCCTGCTTTCTGTTGCGCCTTCTTTGGAGGTTGGCAGGTTGGTTCTTATGGAAACTTCCTCTGCCTCTGCCTCGAAGGACTGACAGTTATGAAACTGACGTTACTGGCATGCCCTCGAGAGGGGGCAGGAGGGGTCTAGCCAACTTAATGGCTGACCTAGTCTTTGTGTAGCTTCTAGAGCTTGCTCGACCTGAGGACCAAAAATATGCACCATCAGAGGGCAATGCCATTACCTGTTGTTGCGCATCATTGGTGAAGCTGAAGCGCGCAGCCAGGAATGGCGGCGGTGCAAATACCAGCAGCTGCTGAACGGAAGCGGAGTCGAAAGCGCCCATGGCTGCTTTAACCTGTTGATTGTTAGACTCAATACCCTGGTAATGGTTTGAAGAAGCTCTGGTTTTGAATCCGACCGGAAGGAGCTTCAACCATTTGCTTGAGAGAGTGCCACAGGATATACTCGGTGTGAGAAAAATAGCCTTGGTAACTGGCAATACGATACTTAGGGTAGAAGCAGCAAAGACTCTCTTACCTAAGGTGTCTATCTTACGAGATTCCTTGTTAATATGTCGAGCTGTAGTGGTTTGAGGAAGGACGAACCTTATCATTCTCTCTGCCAGGACTACAATAGGATCCGCAAAGGCTTGAGATGCCAAAATGGGACGATCCTTGGGGCTGAATATTTTCTATCAATGGATTTAGCCACCGATGAAGAGAGAGCAGGATTATTCCATACCATTTGAGACAGCGCCCAAGGAAGGCTGAATCGGAGGAGTCAAACCAGAAAGATCTCCGACGCGTGAAGGTATTGGAGTCTTAATTTCCCAGGATCGGCGTCTGTAGTCTGGAGAGAAAGTGGAAATCATATTCTTCAGCAGAGACTTAAAAGACAGGTCCTCGACCACAGGCTCTGCAGCAGTAAAAGATCCTGCTTCATCCACCTCATCACCCAGCCGAAGGTCTGGGTCAGGCTCAACGTCATCTCCTGACAGTCCAGGAGGGACTGTATGGACAGGAAAGGGATGAAAGCCAGAAGAGGAAGGAGAAAAAGAGACAAAAGGAAGTCCCCAGAGCCCCCGGGCGCCGAGGAGATGCACGGGCCGAAATGATGCTGGAGGAACCACGCCGCAGCACCGCACGACGCAGAACGGCCGCAGCACGGCACTGCCAATAAGCCACGCCGGGCGCCATTGGCACCGCACGACGCAGAACGCCGCACGGGCACTGCCAATAAGCCACGCGCGCCATTGGCGACGCCGAGGACGGCACCACGAGGCCACACGGCGCCTCAAGGCACTCCCAGAGACTGAAAACAGGTTTTAAAGGAAAAGAGCAGGAGATAAGGGTATCGTGTGGCCCCTGTGCCGGAAGCCATGTGGGGAGGGGACACCTAAGCACGGAGTCGACGGCACCGTAGAAGGTGCCGCGTGACCAGGAAAGTCCAACCGCCTCACCTGGTCGCCCAGAGAGCCCGAAGGCCAACGAGTGACCGAGCCAGGTAGCCGAATCCAACCTCCGAGCCCATTGCTCCATAAGAGCGCCCACTGATGAAACTGCTCATCTAAAGACCTACCTGCGGGCGGGGTAGAACTCCGATGTCGAAGACGCCGGCTACCAGAAGCCGCTGTTGAGACTCCGAGGGAGGAGACCGCAACTAGCTCCCGATAATCCGAACGCTCACGCAGACGATTAGGAGGGCTTACTCGAGTGATGCCTTCTTTAGACCCGCGGGTCAAGAAGAGCTCGAGGCCCAACGGGTGCCGAGAGTGAGACCGCTGGTTTTATGCTTCCGCTGGGACCGCCCATCCCCCGGCATTGGACTGACTGCTGTCAGACCCCTCTTCCGGAGAAGGCGGCGGACTAGACACAGCCCAACTGACTAAACAGTTTATATCAAGTCTCCCACCGCCAGCCTGACCTGCTTCCATGGTCGGATCTGGCCAGTGTAGGCTGAGACTTAATGCTTTTATTTAAAAATAAGAATAACTTAGCGATACTGAATCGAGATAAAACTACAAAATAATAAAAACTGAAACTATGTTGCTCGACCTGCTGCCCCTTTGGTGAAGGAGGGGGCGGAGATCGTGGTGCCTGCTGGTGCGGGAGGAGGGCGTGGTGACCACATCCTTTGATGGTGTCCCACCAGAAAGTGAATAGCTTCTTCACTTCTGCTATGTTAAGGCCTGACGACGGGCCGGGCGCCGTGGCCTGTCGTCGGGTCAGCGCTCTGTTCCCCGGGGTCTCCATTCTGGGGAGAGTTCCGTGGGAGCTCGACAGGACCGGGTCGCCCACCTGGTCCTCGGGCTGAGTGGACTCCTCCTCCGCCAACGCCCCTGGCCGATGTCGGTAGGTGGCTGTGTGGTTCGCTCTAGCTGCTGCATCAGACGCCGGGTCCCCGCCAGCGTCCTGGGAGGTGAGTGCCTGGCCATCGATGGTGGCGAACTCGCCGCGCTCCTGGGAGTGTTTGAGAGTTTAGCCGATGTCGGGTCCCACATCTGCTTCAGGGAGGTCAGCTCCTTGGTCTTACGTTGGGGAGGTGGCGGCAGGGAGACTGACCGGACGCTGGAGGTCGAAAGCCGGGACTAGGACTTGTGGCGCCCCTGACCTGGACGAGGCCTTGGAGAAGAAGAAGAAGGCCTGGAGGTCTTAGTAGGCCGAGGGTAGAAGAACCGCTGGCTGACTTGACCACGTCCGGGAGGCTGAGAATGGGCCCGAGACAGAGAGCGGTCAGACCTGGAGCTGGAGCTATGGGAGTCCGAGGCCCTAGAGGGGATCTAGGTTTTACCTTCTCGGTGTTTCTATGGTGCTCATGGGATTTCTCCTAAGATTCCCTTGAAGGAAGGGATCCACGGCCTTGAGCTTTCTTCTAAGAGGAAAGCCTGGAGAGCCTTCTGACAGCGGATCCGGTCCGCTGTTAAAGCCCTGACAAAAGGAGCAAGCTCTGGGTCGTGATCCGGCCCAGGCACCGGACGAGGCCGAGTGGGGGGTCTTTGCACGGAATCTGCATCCACAGGCGACTTGAAGAATGGCCTCCACAAAAGTTGGGGAGGACATCAGATAGAACCATAGATCTTGAAGAAAGTATTCTTAATTTTGGAAGAAATTCCTGGTCGTCGCAAGACTAGAACTGACCGAGAGTGTTGAGACATGCAAGTCGACGGCGGAAAGAATTGGGATTCTAAGGGACCGCGCCTTATGTACTACGCCTGACATCGGGGCGGAACTGACGTTGGAGGCAGTCCCGCTGAAGACTGCTAGCTAGAAAATTTCGTAGTGGAAGCCTGCCGCTTCAGTCCTAATGGTGTACCCTGCTGCAAGAGCTGTACCTCAAACAGATCTCGCCGATTGGTCAGTCACTCTGAGTAGGAGGAAGAAAGGTTGTGGAGCACTAACGCCATCACTAGCCCCCTACATGCGATCCAAACGATTCTGCAAAAGTTCAAGAAGATAAGATCTGGAATATGGAAACTCAGGACTGAGACAGGTAGTAACTCGCTGCATTCCTTTATCTGGCCAGACTGAACGGATTCTTTCACGAGATACCTCCTCACCGAACCGCCTTGGAGGTAACTGGCTGCTTTTTTTTGATCCTCCTTATGGGGACCTATACCTGACTTTCGCTTTGCCTTTTTTTTTTTTTAGTGCATGAGCAGAGGGAAACCCCTCCACCCGATGGTATTAGATCGCAACATAACCATGCTCCCAGGAACTCTTTATTTAAAAGCAATGACTGTATGCTACCTCAAAACAGTAATTTTATAAAAACATAACATATATGGATGCTGGGGAAATGTTAATTTGGGGTGGGGGTCATTTCTTTGCGGCCAATATCAACTTTGATGGTTATTCAACAATACAGAAATGCTGCAGCTTTTTTTTATTTTTTATGATATATACACAGCGCATACTATTTGTATTATCATGAGATAGACAAGGCTATGGGGGCGAAGGACAGATACAGACCTTTTTCCTGTTAGTTCAGTCTCAGCATCACTTATTTGCTGTTTGACAGCCAAAAGCCAACAGACATCACTTAGGGTTTGGAGGAGAGCCACTTTTATGGGCAAGTAGGCTTTTGCTTCATCTCCTTGGTCTGGTTATCTCTTTTAAGAATAAGGAAAGGAACCAGACGTTTAGGGATTTTTTAACTGCTTCAGAGATCTCCAGACATGGAAGTCAAAGTGTTTTATTATAGTTATGTAAAGTTAAGAAATGTTGATGTGTTTGCACAGTTTTGTTGCATTGTTTTGAAGGGAGAATGTTGTTTTACCATGCGAAGTTAAAAGGGGTGGGGACAGGGAGGAACATTGAACTCACGGAGTCTAGTTTTGCTATTCCATTTAGGCACCAATTCTAATAGGAAAATGGACAAAACAGACATTACAGTCTTATCTTATAATGTTAATGGATTGGCCCATCTTATTAAAAGAAGCAGGGTTATGTCTTACCAACGTAAATCGGAGGAGGCTTTTATAATGTTGCAGGAAACGCATATAAGTAAGGATGAACATAGGAAATTGTTAAAATTTAGGTACTGGGTGCTGGGCCTGTGGAGCGGAGGGTTAAGGCGCTGAAGTCACACCTCATGCCATGCTGGTGACCTGTTTTGGGAAATAGAAATTACGCATCACATAATTCTTGATCTTCTTGGACGAAGTCTCCACCACTCATTCACACTAATGGGATCTACACCGAGGCACTAGGACCCAGTGGGAGCAAATTTTTGCTACAGGGTCGGCGCTGGAGATGGCACCGCGAGCCTCCGCTCATGCAGTAATGACTATCCCGGCGCCGACCGTCCAACAGCCTCTACTACCTTTTTTTCCCGAGGAGGTGCAGTGCAACCAACATAGAAGGACAGCCTAACACAAAACAGACATAAGATAGTTCGACGACCCATATAAGAAGGGTCAACAAAGAAGTCTTCACAACCTAAACATTGAGGGAGTGAAGACCAATAACAGAGGTGAGCTCAGGGGATGTAGGTGGGCGGTGAATGAGTGGTGGAGACTCCCATCAAGAAGATCAAGAATCACGGTAGGTACGCACTTCCATATCTTCCTGGACATAAGTCTCCACCACTCATTCACACTAATGGAGAGTACCGAGCTAATAATCCCCGAGAGGGTGGCAGGAGAGACCAAGACCTCACAATTTTAGGACAGAAGTCCATTAAGGATGGTCCTACCAAATGAAAGATGTCGCCTGGCATGGACATCCAGGGCATAGTGTTTTGAAAGTATGCACTGAGCTCCAGGGGTACGACTGCAAATATCTGAGATGGGCACACTGCGGATTTCAGGGGATGCTGCGACCGCCTAGTATAGTGAGCGACACTCTGCCCTCCAGCTTAACCTGCACCATGGAATAACAGTGGCAAGACATGCAACCAGCCATGCAGAAATACATCTGATAGCAACAGGTTGACCCAGCCTGGTCTCACTGAAGGAAACAAACAGTTGTTGCACTACTAATGTCTTTTGTTCTGTCTAGTTAGAAACGTAAGTTTTTTGATATCCAAGGAATGAAGAGAACGCTTCCTTCATTTTGGAAGTTCGCAGTAAGATGGAAGGACCAGAGGTTGGTTTAGATGGAATTCTGAAACAACCTTAGGGAGAAACTTAGGAGGGGTCCTAAGAACTACTTTGTCTTTATGAAACACAGTATACGGAGGGTCTGTGACCAAGGCATGCATCTCAGAGACCCTGCGTGGCTGAGGTGTAATGGCCACTAGGAAGGCCATCTTCCAAGTGAGAAATTTTAACTCACAGGTAGCTAGAGGCTCAAAGGGTTTCGAGTGAGCATGTCTAGCACCAGATTAATGTCCCAGGCTGCAACTGGACATCTTATAGGAGGTCTGGTATGCAGAATTCTTAAAAACCTCTAACCACAGGTAACAGCCAGTGACAAGGAAAGTATTGGCTCATGATAAGCTGAAATGGCACAAAGGTGAACCTTAACTGTAGAGTATTGCAGACCTGAATTTGAGAGGTCTAAAGGTACTCCAGAACTTTATCTGGTGGGCAGGAAAGGATTCAAAGAGGATTTTACACACCAGAGCGAGAAACGCTTAAATTTGGCGTGTAAGATTTCCTAGTGGCTGGCTTGCATGCAGCCAGAAGAATATCTGAAACCCTCGCGAGAGTACCGAACCTGTTCACTTTTATCTCTTCAGGAGCCAAGCGTGAAGGTGAAGCGACCTCAGATTGGGATGGACCAGAGGCCCCTGAGTCAGAAGATTCACTTGAAGGGGAAGCGGTCGGAGGAGTTTCTGACATACTGTTGAGTAGTGGAAACCATATCTGTCGAGGCCAGAAGGAGCCATGAGGATCATTTTGTCCCCCTGGGACCTGAATTTGAGAAGTCTCGAACTAGAGGAAGAGGTGTAAAGGCGAAAGAAAGAGTTTTGTCCATCGCAGTCTGAATGCATCCTGACAGAAAATGCCAGGCCCTGGATTTCTGGAGCAGAAGAGAGGCAGTTTTATGCTGAGTGGGGATGCAAAAGGTCCAGGTCTGGAGTTCCCCACTCTGCGTAATAGTGACTGAGCAATGGCTGAGTCGAGAGACCATTCGTGAGGATTTGTCACTGTTCTGCTGAGATGGTCTGCCAGTTCGCTCTGCACCCTGGCAGGGCAGACCGCATGAATTAGAGCTTTGTGCTCTAAGCATCATCCCACACCCTCATTGCATCCCTGCATAAGGGGTTAAGAGTGAGCACGTCCCTGCTTGTTGATGTAATACATCACAGCTTTGTTGTCCATTTGAAGGAGAATGTCTTACTGACAGAGAATGTCCTTCAAAGCCCGGACTGCATAAAGGACAGCTCTCATTTCTAAGACGCTTATGAAGCTGGGACTCGCCCCTGAGTCCACATACCTTGAGTGTGGAGAGTCTGACAGTGAGCTCCACACCCCATCAGGGACTGGCCCATGGTAACGGAAATCTGATGGTCCAGAGGAGCAAAGGGTATCCCTCCAGAAAATTGTCCTCTTGCGACCACCAGGTGAGTGATCTCTTCAGAGGTTCTGTCACCTTGATAAGAAAGGACTAAGTGAGTGGTCGGGACCATTGAGTACCGAGCATCCACTGAGAGGTTCTCATGTGGAGGTGTGCTAGGGGCACAGTGAACACCGAGGATGCCATGAGACCTAGCATCCATTACATCGAGAGCTGTCACCGAGCTGCTTTCTCCGATGTATCGGGCCATCTGAAGGATATCACTCCTCCTGTCCTCTGGAAGAAATGTTTCGCACAGGTGGTGTCCAGGAGAGTTCCTATGAAAAGGAGCCTCTGGGAGGGCTGCAGCTGCAATTTTGAGGTTTAGCAGGACCCATGGACGGAGAAAGTGTGAAGCCGTACACGGGCGCTCCAGAGTTCCCTGCCTGGAAGGACTTGCTAGAAGCCAATCGTCCAGATATGAGAACACTTATATTCGATTTTTCTGAGATGCGCTAGCAGAATTACACAACACTTTGTAAAAACTCGCTACGTCGAGGATAACCCAAAGGGCAGGACTTGAACTGACACGTTGTCCCAAAGCCACGAACTCAGGTATTTGTGATGCTTTGGGTGTATAGGAATGTGCTGGTAAGTATCCTGCATATCTAGGAGTGCAAACCAGTCGTGTTGATGAATGAAAGGTAGCATGGTACCAAGTGATATCATCTTGAACTTCTCCTTGCGTAGTGATATCATTTTGAATTTTTCTTCGAAGGAATTTGTTTAATCTTCTGAGGTCCAAAACAGGGCGATGCCTCCGGTTTTTGGAACCAGAAAGTACTGGAGAGAACGCTGTGTTCCGTTGATCCAGAGGAACTAATTCCACTGCCCTGTTGTTCAGAAGGCCTTGTATCTCGGAGGCGTAGAAGTTCTGACTGAAGAACTGACAGCCTGGGCTGTTGACTGGGGGACGATCTGGAGGGGTCTCCAAAATATTGAGGGAATACCCTTTAGGATTATCCGGACGACCCATTTGTCCGATGTTATGGACTTCCATCGATTGTAGAAGTGAGTCAGACGACCTCCCACCGCTGAGGAAGAGTCCCCTCGGCAGCTGAGGTGGGACTTCGCCAACAACTCAGAAGTGTAGGACTAGGCGGTCCTTGGGCCTCTGCTGCATTCTTCTGAGGCTGGGGGCTTGGTTTTATTAAACTTCCCTGCCTTTACCTAGAAAGGACTGACGGTTATGAAAGTGGCGTTGTTAACACCCCTCGAGAGGGGACGGAGGAGGTCGAGCCAATTTAATGGCAGAACTAGTCTTTTGTGTAGCCTCTAGAGCCTGTTCTACTTGAGGGTCAAGAGATACACACCATCAAAGGAAACGCTATTAACTGTTGCTGGGCATCATTTGTGAAACCTGAAGTGCAAGAGCGAGGAATGGCAGCTGGTGCAAATGCCCGCCACTGCCGCAGGAGGCAGTATTGAAGGTGTCCATAGCTGCTTTAACCTGCTGGTTGTTGGACTCCGATACCCTGGTTATGGTCTGGAAGAAGTTCTGAATTACTGTCTGATTCCGAAGAGCTTCAACCATTTGTTTGAGCGAATGCCAAAGGATATACTCATATTGAGAGAAATAGCCTTGGTAGCTGGCAATACGCATACTTAGGTGGAAGCAGCAAAGACTCTTTACCTAAAGTGTCTGTCTTATGAGATCTTTGTTAATAGGTCGAGCTGTAGTAGTCTGGGGAAGGACGACCTTAACATTCTCTGCCAAGACCACAATAGGATCTGCAAAGGCTTGGGATGCCAAAATGGGTCGATCCTTGAAGGCATGTTTCTATTCATTTGACTTAGCCACAGAAGGAATGAGAGGGATTATTCCATACCATTTGAGAGAGCGCCTCAAAGGACAGAAAGAGTAGAAATCAAGATTTTAACGGAGACTTAAAAGACAGGTCCTCTACCACAGGCTCTGTAGCAGGAAATGAAAATTACGTACTACCGTATTTTTGATTTTCTTGGACGAGTCTCCACCACTCATTCACACTACTGGGATCTGCAAGCCGGAGCACCAGGACTCATCGAGCAATTCTTTGGCAGAGTCGACGCCAAGATGGCGCCATGAGTCAGCCTCGCTGCAATGACTATCTCAAGGCCGACTCCCCAACCACCCCAGTACCTTTTACCAAGGAAGTCAGCGTAATTAACCTAGAAGGGCAGCTAACCTAAAACTGACATAAGATAGTCCGACGACCTGCAAGAAGGGTCAACAAAGAAGTCTTCAAGGCCCAAAGATTTGAGAGAGTGCAGACCAACAAGAGAGTTGAGCTCGGGATGGATAGTGGGTATGCAGAATCAGTGGTGGAGACTCATCCAAGAAGATCAAGAATTATGGTAGGTACGTAATTTTCATATCTTCCTGGACATAAGTCTCCACCACTCATCACACTATTGGGAGAGTACCGAACTAATAATCCCCGAGAGGGCTGCAGGAGAAACCAAGAGCTCACGCTTTAAGACAGAAGTCCATTAAGGATGGCTCGCCAAAGGAAGAATGTCATCTGGCATGGACATCGAGTGCATAATGCTCAACGAAAGTATGCACTGAGCTCCAGGTATGCATTGGCAGATGTCTGCACGGGCACGCTATGGATTTCCGCTAGGGATGCCACTACTGCCTGGTAGAGTGAGCGAACTCTACCCTCCAACTTAACCTGCGCCATGGAATAGCAGTACGAAGGCACGCCACTAGCCATGCTGAGATACATCTAATAGTGACAGGTTGACCCAGCCGGCCTCACTGAAGGAAACGAACAGTTGCTGGGCTTTACGAAAACTTGGTTCTATCTAAGTAGAAACGCAAGGCCCTCTTAACATCCAGAGAATGAAGAGATATTCTTCATTTTGGAAGTCCGCAAAATAAGAGGGAAGGAACCAAAGGTTGGTTAAGATGAAATTTGACAAACCTTAGGAAGAAATTTAGGATGAGTACGATGAACTACTTTGTCCTTATGGAACACAGTATAATGGAGGGTCTGTGACCAGGGCATGTATTCTCAGAGACCCTACGGGCTGAGGTAATGGCCACTAAGAAGGCAGTCTTCCAGGTGAGAAACTTAGCTCACAGGTAGCTAGAGGCTCAAAAGGTTTCAGTGAGCATGTCTAGCACAAGATTAATGTCCAGGCTGCAACAGGATGTCTTGTAGGGGGTCTGATGCAGAATGCCCTTAAGAAATCTTCTAACCATAGGTAACTGAGCCAGTGAAAGAGAAAAACGCTCATGATACGCTGAAATGGCACTAAGGTGAACTTTAACTGTAGGGTACTGGAGACCTGAATTTGAGAGGTCCAAAAGGTACTCTAAAACTCTATCTGGAGGGCAGGAAAGGGATTCCAAGAGGACTTTGCACACCAGAGGGAAAACGCTCCACTTAGCCGAGTAAGTTTCCGAGTGGCTGGCTTCACAAGAGCCAGAAGGATATCAGAAACTCTTCGAGACATTGAACCGATTTATTTCTACCTCTTCAGGAGCCAAGCGTGAAGGTGAAGAGATCTCAGATTGGGATGGACCACCGTCCCTGAGTTAAAAGGTTCATCTGCAGGGGAAGTGGTCTCGAGGAACTGCCAACATACTGTTGAGAAGCTGGAACTACAGTTGTCGAGGCCAAAAGGGAGCAATGAGAATCATCTTGTCTCCCTGAGACTCGAACTTGAGGAGTACTCTGAATTAGAGGAAGAGGCGGAAAGGTGTAAAGAAAGCGCTTTGTCCACCGGAGCCTGAATGCATCCTGACAAAGAATGCCAGGCCCTGATTTCTGGAGCAGAAGAGAAGCTTTTGTGCTGAGTGGGGACGCAAAAGGTCCAGGTCTGGAGTTCCCACTCTTGAATAGTGACTGAGCTATGGTTGAGTCGAGAGACCACTCGTGAGGATCTGTCTCGTTCTGTTGAGACGGGTCTGCCAAGTCGCTCTGTACACCTGGCAGGTAGATTGCCTGAATTAGAGCCTTGTGCTCCAAGCACCATTCCCAGACCCTCATCGCCTCTACAAGGGGTAAGAATGAGCACCGCCCCTGCTTGTTGGATGTAATACATCACTGCTTTCTTGTCCGCTTGGAGGAGAATATTCTGTGACAGAGAATGTCCATCAAAGCTCGGACCGCATAAAGGATGGCTCGCTTCTAGGACATTTATGTGAAGCTTGGACTGAAAGGAGTCCACACACCCTGAGTGTGGAGAGCCTGACAGTGAGCTCCCACCCCATTAGTGAGGCTGCCTGTGGTAATAGAGATCTGATGGTCCAGAGGGGCAAAGGGGTATCCTTGCAGGAGACTGTCCTCTGAGAACACCAGGTGAGAGACCCTTTAAGGCTTCTGTCACCTTGATGAGATAGGACTGCGGTGAGTGGTTGGAGACCACTGAGTACTGAGCATCCACTGGGTGGTTCTCATGTGCAGACGGGCCAGAGGTACAGTGAACACTGAGGATGCCATGAGGTCCAGCATCCGTTGCATCGAGAGCGCTGTAACTGACCTGTTTCTCCGGCGTAACGGGCCATCTGAAGGATATCGCCCTTCTGTCCTGGGAGAAAAGCCTGCTGACAGGATGTGTCCAGAAGGGTCCCTATGAAGGAGCTCTGGGAGGCTGCAGCCGCATTTCTGAGGTTTAGCAGGACCCCATGGACGAAGGAGGTGAGAGGCCGCTCACGGTATCCAGAGTCCCTTGCCTGGAAGGACTTGCCAGAAGCCAATCGTCCAGATAAGGGAACACCTGTATTCCGAGTTTTGAGGTGCACGCAGAACTGCACAACACTTTGTAAAATCATGGCGCGCCGAGGATAGCCCAAAAAGCAGGACTCTGAACTGATAATGTTGTCCCAGAGCCACAAACTTCAGGAATTTGTGATGCCTCGGTGAACGGGAATGTGCTGGTAAGCATCCTGCATGTCTAGGAGGCTAACCAGTCATGCTGATGAAGCAAGGGTAACAGGGTTCCTAGAGAATTATTTTGAATTTCTCCTTGGGAGAAATTTGTTTAGCTTGAGATCTAGAATGGGGCGATTCCCCAGACTTCTTGGAACCAGAAAGTAATGAGAGAGAACCGGTTTCGCTGATGCAGCGGCACAAGTTCTACTGCCCTGTTGTTTAGAAGGCCCGAATCTCGGCGGTGTGAGAAGGTCTGACTGAAGGGCAGACAGCCTGGGCTGTTGCTTAGAGGACAATCCGAGGGGTTTCCACAAAATTGAGTGAGTACTCTCGGATTATCCAAGGACCCATTTGTCCGAGGTTATGGACTTCCACTGGCTGTAGAAGTGCATCAGCCGACCTCCCACCGGAGAGGAAAAGTTCACCTCGGCAGTTGAGGTGGGACTTGGGCCAGCACATAAGGTAGCGCTGGCACTTTGGGCCCTTTGCACTTTCTGCTGTGCCTTCTTTGAGGTTGGGCAGGTTGGTTCTTATGGAAACTTCCTCTGCCTTCAAAGGACTGTTTGTTATGAAACTGACGCTTACTGGCATGCCCTCGGAGGGGGCAGGAGGGGTCCAGCCAACTTAATGGCTGACCTAGTCTTTTGTGTAGCTTCTAGAGCTTGCTCGACCTGAGGACCAAAAGATATGCACCATCAAGGCAATGCCATTACCTGTTGCTGCGATCATTGGTGAAGCCTGAAGCGCGCAGCCAGGAATGGCGGCGGAAATACCAGCAGCTGCTAAACGGGAAGCGGAGCTTAAAGCATCCATGGCTTTAACCTGTTGGTTGTTAGATTCATCACCCTGGTAATGGTTTGAGAGCTCTGGTTTTGAACCGACTCTGGAAGGAGCTTCAAACCATTTGCTTGAGAGAGTGCCACAGGATATACCCGCATTGAGAAAAAATAGTCTTGGTAACTGGCAACACGATACTTAGGGCAGAAGCAGCAAAGACTCTCTTACCTAAGGTGTCTATCTTACGAGATTCCTTGTTAATAGGTCGAGCTGTAGTGGTTTGAGGAAGGACGAACTTATCATTCTCTGCCAGGACTACAATAGGATCCGCAAAGGCTTGAGATGCCAAATGGGACGATCCTTGGGGCTGAATATTTTCTATCAATGGATTTAGCCACCGATGAAGAGAGAGCAGGATTATTCCATACCATTTGAGACAGCATCTCAAGGAAGGCTGAATCGGAGGAGTCAAACCGAGGGATCTCCGAGGCGGAAGGTATTGGAGTCTTAGCAATTTCCCAGGATTGATGTCTGTAGTCTGGAGAGAAAGTGGAAATCATATTCTTCAGCAGAGACTTTAAATGACAGGTCCTCACCACAGGCTCTGCAGCAGTAAAAGATCCTGTTTCTGTCCACTCTCATCGCCCAGCCGAAGGTCTGGGTCAGGCTCAACGCCATCTTCTGACAATCCAAGAGGGACTGTATGGACAGGAAAGGGATGAAAGCCAGAAGAGGAAGGAGGAAAAGAGACAAAGGAAGTCCCCGAGAGCCCCGGCGCCAAGCAACCACGCTGCCAGAAAACGGGCGACGCCGAGAAGCCGCTGTCGGGCAGGGCGACGCCGAGGACGGCACTGAAGGTACCCCAGAGACTGAAAACAGGACGGAAGGAAAAAGCAGGAGATAAGGGCATCAGTGTGGCCCCCGCGCCAAGCTGGCATGTGGGGACATCTGTTATCGGAGTCGACGGCAATCAAGAAGGTGCCGCCCTACCTGGTTGCTCCAGAGAGCCTGAAGGCCCACGAGTGACCGAGCCAGGTAGTCGAACCAACCTCCGGTGCCCATTGCTCCATAAGAGCGCCCCACTGATGAAACTGCTCATCTGAAGACCTCACCGCGGGCGGGTAGGACTCGATAGTCGAAGACGCCGGCTACCAGAAGCCACTGTTGGCGACTCCAAGAGGAGACCGCAACCAGCCCTGATAACCGAACGCCCACGCACAGACGATCAGAGGGTGACCTCTGAAAGGATGCTTTCTTTAGACCGGCGGGTCAAGAAGAGTTTCGAGGCCGAACGGTGCCGAATGCGACCTCTGCTTATATGCCTGCGGGACCGCACCTCGGCACTGGACTGACCGCTGTCAGACCCCTTCCGAGAAGGCCGGACCGACCCAGCCCGACTGACTGAACAGCTTACACGAAGTCTCCCTACCGCACCTGACCTGTTCGGTCGACTCCGGCAGTGTAGGCTGAGACTTCTTTATCGCTTTTATTTAAAAATAAGAATAACTTAAGCGATACTTGTATCGAGATAATACTACAAAATAATAAAACTGAAAACTATGCTGCTAGTTTGAAGTTTGACTCCGACAGGCTATGCCATATCGTCACTGAAGCTCGCACTCGACGGCGGGGAAAAAGGAACTGAAGCAGCTGGGGAGTCGACGGAGATAGTCATTGCAGCGCGAAGGTCAGCTCGCAGGTACGCTCCTCGCGCGGCCATCTCTGGCGCCGACTCCAGCGCAAAGTTTGTCTCGATGGGTCCCAGGCCTCCGGGCGCAGATCCCAATAGTGGAATGAGTGGTGGGACTTATGTCCAGGAAGATTAGATCCTGTTCCTTCCACATCATCACCCAGACTAAAGTCTGGCCAGGCTCAATGTCATCTCCTGACAGCCCAGGAGGGACTGTATGGACAGGAAAGGAGGAAAATCAGAAGGAAATGAGGAAGGAAAGGTTGAAGGAAGAGTCCTGAAGGTGGATGACGCCCCTAACAGGCCTCAGCTCGAGAAACGCACGGCACGAAAATACGAACAGTGCCAAGGAGCCACACAGCGCCAAAGACGGCACCGAGAAGACGGACGGCACCAAGACAGTGCCGAGAGATGGCACGGTGCCGAGGAAGGCGCCGAGAAAGCACACAGTGCAGAGGACAGCGCCAACGGGAAAGTCAACAGCACCGAGGACGGTGCCGAGAGATGCATCAGCCGAGCGAGTCATCGATGCCTATGGCGCCGAAATCATCCCAAGACTCAGAAAACAGGATTTGAGGAGAAAGAAGGATGAAAACCAGGAGATAAAGGCATCGGTATGGCTCCCTGCACCGCAGCCGTGGAGGGGGAAACACCTAGCCGGAGTCGATGGCACTCAAGACAGCGCCACGTGACTAGGGAGGCTCAACTGCACTACCTGATCTCCCAAGAAGCTCAAGGCCCTGAGTGACCGGCCAGGCAGCTGGACCAATATCCGAGCCCACTGCTCTATAAGAGCGCCCAATGATGAAACTGCTCATCTGAAGACCTACCAGAAGGTGGGGTAGGGCCCGGCGTCAAGACGCCGGCTACCAGAAATAGAAACTGGGACTCAAGGAGGAGATCGGCAACTAGCCCCAACAACTGACCGCCTATGCGCAGACATATCAGAGGGCACTCTAGTGATGCCTTCTTCTTGACCTACGGGTCAAGAAGAGCTAGAGGCAGAACGGTGCTGACAGCACGACTGTTTATTTTATGCTTTCAGGGACCGCCCACCCCTCGGCACTGGACTGTCCTGCTGTCAGACCCTCCGGAGAAGGCGGCGGACCAGACCCAGCCCAGCTGACTGAACAGCTTTCATACAAAGTCTCCCTACCGTCACCTGACCCACTCATGGACGACTCCGCCAATGTAGGCTGAGACTTCTTCTAAATTGAGAATAAATAAACTAAGCAAAACTTATTCCAGATATTACTATAAAACAATAAAACTGGAAAACTAAGCTGCTAGTTTGAAGTTTGACTCGCAGGCGAGCGACGCCATCACTGAAGTGCACTCGACGGGGGAAAAAAGGAACTGGGGCAGTTGGAGGTCGACACTGAGATAGTCATTACCGCACGAAGCTGAGGTGCTCATGTGCCACTCCCTCGCCCCATCTCTGGCACCCAACCTCCAGCAAAATAGTTGGCTCGCTGGTCCTGGTGCTCCGGCGCAGATCCCATTGGTGTGAAAGAGTCGTGGAGACTTTATGTCCAGGAAGATCTGTGATTTGAAGTTACAGAATGAAAATGGCAGGAGATGAGGGTATTGGTGTAGGCCCCGTGCCACAGCCGTGTGAGGGTTACAGACACCATAGCGCAGAGTCGGCGGCACCGATGAAAGCGCCAAGCAACTAGGAAGACCTAACCACTCCACCTGCCGCCCTGAACTACAGGCCCAAAGGCTCCTGGTGTCGGACTGGCCAGTTCGCAATCGGGCCAACCTCCAAGCCCACTGCCCAGAAGAGCAGCCCACTGGTGAAACTGCTCATCGGAAGCCCTCCAATGGGCGGAGAGGGCTCGGTATCGCAGAGGTCCACCATCAGAGAGAAAATCGCGAGTCCAACAGATGTGAGACTGGCGCCTGGCCCTAATAACCGATCATCTACGCCGCAGATGTACCAGAGGGCGACTCGAGGATGCAGTTTCTTCTCGACCTGTGTGCCGAACAAGAACTCTAGGCTGAACGGTGCTGAGAATGGGACAGTTTCTTTTTATTTGCTGGGAGACCGCCAATCTTCCTGAGCATTGGACAGTCTGTTGTCAGTCTCCTCTGGGGAGGGCGGCGGACCATACCAGGCCCAGCTGACTGAACAGCTTTCATCGAAGTCTCCCTACAGTCACCTGACCCACTCATGGTCAACTCCACAATGGAGGGCTGAAGACTTCTCTTGTAAAAGCAGAATTTATTAAATATAATCAGTAATTATCTAAATTAAAATTCAAAACAATAAACTGAAAACTAAGCTGCAAGTTTGAAGTTCGACCCGGAGGGTGAGCGACATCATCACTAAAGCACACTTGGCAAGAAAAAAAGAACTGAGGCGATTGGAGGGTTGATGCCAGCCGGTCATCACTACATGCACTGGGCTCATGGTGCCGCTTCCTCGCAGCTCCATCTCAGGCGCCCTCCTAAAAAGTTTGCTACAGCTGGGTCCTCGCACCTCAGTGCACTCCATTAGTGTGAATGAGTGGTGGAGACTTCATGTCCTGGAAGATCTGTGATTTGAATTTACAGAATGAAAAATGGCAGGAGATAAGGGCATCAGTGTAGGCTCTGTAGCACAGCCGTGAGGGTTACAGACACCATAAGCGCAGAGTCAGCGGCACCAAGAAAGCTGCGTGACTAGGAAGACCTAACCACTCCGCCTGCCGGGCTCCAAGAACCAAATGGCCCAAGGCCCTGGTGTCGGACTGGCTCGGTTCGCATCGCCACCCTCCAAGCCCACTGCTCAGCAGAGCAGCCCATTGGTGAAACTGCTCATCGGAAGCCCTCCAATAGGCGGAGAGGGGCTCTGGTGTCAAGAGGTCCACCATCAGAGAGAAAAAACGGTGAGTCCAACAGATGTGGAGACCGATGTCTGGCCCTAATAACCAATCATCTATGCGAGATGTACCAGAGTGCACTTCGAGTGATGCCATTTCTTCTTCGACCTGTGTGCTGAACAAGAAGTCTATGCTGAACGGTGCTGAGAATGAGACAGTTTCTTTTATGCTTTCGGGAGACCGCCAATCTTCCTGAGCACTGGACAGTCTGTTGTCAGTCTCCTCAGGGAGGGCGGCGGACCATACCCAGCCCAGCTGACTGAACAGCTTTCATATGAAGTCTCCCACCGCCACCTGCCCCACTCATGGTCGACCACAATGGAGGGCTGAAGACTTCTCTTGTAAAAGCAGAATTTATTAAATATAATTGGTACTTATCGAAAATAAAATTCAAAACAATAAACTGAAAACTAAGCTGCAAGTTTGAAGTTTGACTCGAAGGGTGAGCGACATCATCAC
Source organism: Neoceratodus forsteri (assembly GCA_016271365.2). Lineage (NCBI taxonomy): Eukaryota > Metazoa > Chordata > Ceratodontiformes > Ceratodontidae > Neoceratodus > Neoceratodus forsteri. The sequence continues at coordinate 1,407,086,360 of CM057450.1, forward strand.
TAAAGTACGCTTAAGGGAAAAAAGAACTGAGGCGACTGGCGGTCGATGCCACGATAGTCATCACCACACGCATTCGGCTCATGTGCCGCCTCACAGCTCAATCTCAGGCACCAGCCCTCCTGAAAAGTTTGTCTCGAGGTCCTCGCACCTCCGGCGACTCCTATTAGTTTGAATGAGTGGTGGAGACTTCATGTCCAGGGAAGATAGTACAGTTACGTAAGAACTCACCGTAACAGTAGATCTTCGAGAACAGCTCTTGCAGCAGGTTACACCATTAGACTGAAGCTGGCAGGCGCCAGGACCCCACGGAAAATTCTAGCTAGCTATCTTCAGCGGGACCGCCTCGACGCCGGTCCCGGGCCCGACGCCAGACGAGACATAAGGGGCGGTCCCGCCCGATTCCCCAGTTCTCCGCCGGAGACTTCCGCTGCAGGCTGACATCAAATGGGAGACCAAGGATCCACCGCCAGAAGTCAAAGGAAAACCCTGATAGTAAAGGCGAAGCCATGCCTCCTCCAAGGGGAAGTGAGGGAGGCCTGCTGCAAGAGCTGTCTCGAAGATCTACTGTTACAGTAAGTTGTTACGAATCTGTACTATCTTACTCAGACACAGCTCTGCAGCAGGTTACACCATTAGACCGATTCCCAAGCAGTACCGCTGCCAACATTCTGGGAGGAGGAAACTAGGAAATACATTCCAGGGCCTGAATCTAGACAGGAGACCCTGTAGCACCCGCCAGGTCAAGCGGCTCTTCGCCGAGAGGCGATGTCCAGGCTAGTAATGCCTGATAAATGTATGCACAGAGCTCCAAGTGGCTGCAGCACATATGGCAGAGGTGGAGACGCTCGAGTGCTGCAAAGGAGGTGGCCACACCCCTAGTAGAATGACCTCGGACTGTACCCGGGAGGGGCTTTTGTTTGATATAACAGTATGAAATACACTGGACAAGCCAGCGCGACAGGGACTGTTTGGATACTGGTTGGCCCATCATCCTTTCAGAAAAGGAAACGGAAGTTGCTTTGAACTACAAAGTAGTTTAGTTCTGTTAAGGTAATACCTCAAGCCGCGATGAACATCCAGGGTGTGGAGCAGTGCCTCCTCTATTAGAGTAACTCGAAGTAGACCAGCAGGTCAATATCCTGATTGAGAGTGAGGTGAGACCACCTTAGGCAAAAATTTTGATTGGCCTCAGAGATACTCTGTCCCGTGGAAAACTAAATAAGGCTTTTTGCACATGAGAGTGAAGTTCAGAAACTCTTTCTCGCTGAAGTAACAGCAACCAAAAAACAGCTTTCCATGACAGAAAACGCAGCTCGAACTGCTGCAGGTTCAAGGGGAAGTGTGAGTTGTTCCAGGACAAAGAGCAAATCTCATGGAGGCACTGGGTCCTTAATGGGTGGCCTAAGATGTAACACCCCTCTCAAAAATTCCCGAGGCGCCTAATTGTGCCATCAGCGATGTCCCACCGAAGGTGGTAGGCAGAGATGGCACAGAGGTGCACCTTGATAGAGGAGTAGGCTAGGCCCGAACGGAAAAGGAGAGCAGGTAGTCCAACACCACTCTCACCGGCAACCTAAAGGGAAAAATCGCGTTCTGCGACTATAAACAAAAACGGCGCCATATTCTATGGGATACGCCGTGACGCGTTGTGCTTTCTGGCTGCAGAAAGAACTGCAACCTCTTCATAGACTCGTGACGCAAGATGGCTATGTCTCTAGGAGCCATGCATGCAGGTTCAGTGAGCGTAAGTCCGTGGACCAGTGAACCTTCCTCCTGAGACAAGAGATGGAGCTGAATGGCAACGGAAGCAGAGGGTCCCAGGATAGCTGAATTAGCAAAGGGAACCAGATCTGTCTGGGCCAGAAAGGCCACCAGGATCATTGTTGCATGCTCCCTGCGCAGTTTGAGAAGAACTCTGGATCAACGGAAGGGAGGGAAAGCGAGAGGAATCTGTCCGCCCAGGAGAGGGACAACGCGCTCACCAGAAAACACTAGGCCCTGGATCTAGCGAGCAAAAATTGGGCAGTTTTGCATTGGATGGGGATGCGAACAAGTCCAACTCTGGAGTTCCCATCAAGAAACAGATCCTCTGCTTGCTACCTCTTGAAGAAGTTCCCACTGTGGACTCTGGCCTGGGAGCGACTCAGGTCATCTGCAATCGTGTTGTCCACCCCGGGAACATGTACAGTGATCAGATTCGCGCTGTCGGATTACCTCAATCCCACACCTCATGGCCTCCTGCAAAGGGGTAAGAGGCGCCCTCTGTTTGTTGTTGAGGTAATACATCACCGCTGTTGTCTGTCTGAAGCAGGAGAGTACTCAGCGGGATTTCTGACTGAAAGGCCTGCAGGGCATAAAGGATCGCCTCATCTCTAGGACACTGATATGGAGATGAGCTCCAGAGGGGTCCACGCATTCTGGGACTTCACCCCATCCAGGTGTGCTCCCACCCCAGACCTGAGGCGCCTGTGGTGAGGATTACCTCCGGGACGGCGCTATAAACGGGACGCCCGTGGAGAGTGACCCTGGGTCTAGCCACCACTGCCAGTCTCGAATCACGGTGTTCGTGATTCTGACCGGATGCTGCATGTGGACTTGCCTTTGATCCCATTGCACCTTGAGCATCCACTGAGTTACCCGCATGTGGAGCCTTTGCGAAGGGACGGCAGGAATGGCACGAGCCATGTGTCCGGCAAGCCGGGCGACCCACCTGGCAGGGACGGTCTTTTTCACGACAACTCCCTGATGAAGGATCTGATGCGCCCGCTCTGTCGCCTGGAAGAAATGCTCTTCCTGAACGGTGTCCAGTACTGCGCCTATAAATTGCAGCTTCTTATGACGGTACCAGGAGAGACTTCGTGGTTGATTAGGATGCCCAGAGATTGAACAGGTCCTGGGTGCTCTGGATCGCTAGTAACAACGCCTGGAGGCGCCATGAGAAGCCAATCGTCCAGGTACGGAACACATAATGGCCCTGTCTCCTTAGAGACGCTGCCACGACTGCCATGCATTTGGTAAAGACCCTGTGTAAGGATGACAGTCCAATGGAAGGGCTCGGAACTGAAGGTGGTGGTCGAGAAACTCAAAGCGCAGGAACCTCTTGTGCGCCTGAGCTATATGGATGTGCAGGTATGCGCCCTGCATGTCTAGAGACGCTAAGAAGGCGCCTTGCTTCAGCATGGGAATGAGACCCGAAGAGTCACCATGCGGAATCTCTTGTATGCGACTCGACACTGCTGAGGTCGCTGAGGTCCAGAATTGGACAGAGGTCCTGCTTTTGGAACCAGGAAGAACTGGGAATAGTATCCTTGTCCTCTCTGGCTCTCGGACGCCCCTCATCGCCCCTTTTGCAAGAGCGCGAGTACTTCTCGCCAGATCAGAGATTTGTGCTGACCGGTACCGGAGAGCAAAGGAGGCCTCGAGGGTGGCTTTTCTGCGACTCTATAAAGTGGCCTCATCCGACTAACTGAAGAACCCACCTGTCGGTGGTTATAGCCTTCCATCCCGGCAGGAAGTACGAATGCGCACCTCTGACCATGATTTCCGTTGATCCTGAGGGCCGGAAAGGAGTCAGGCTGTGGGGGCTGAGGGTCCCGCTGGCTGGACCGGCTTGGAAATACGCTGGCTTCGCCTGGCGGGTTGTTTCTGCCTCATGAAGCCAGAGCCCTCTGTTGTGGAGCGGGGCGGACTGTTGCCTCTGCGTCCGGCCCACGAATCGCTTTGGTTCCCGCGAAGGAACTAAGCTTGGGTCAGTACATGGCCTGAACCGACCTCACCGCTTGCCGGCCTCTTGGAGTTTGGTAATAATCTTCTGAGGGCTTACCAAACAAGACTTCTCCTCGAATGGGGTGTCCAATGATATTCTTCTGGACATCCGGGTAAAGCCGAGACGGCAACCAAGAGCGCCTCCGGATGCATACGCCTGAAGCTGCTGCTCGGCCGAGGAGTCCACGGAGTCACACGCTGCTCGTAGCACTTGGTTCCCACGTCCGAACCCGTGACGAAGGAGCTGAAGCATCTCCTCCTTCTGCTCACCTTCCGCAGTTTCTCAGCCACATCCAGACCCTGTTCCACAAGGCATTTTGGAACTGCACCATGTGGGTCAAGTAATTCAGGGATCTGATGGTGCAGGTAGCGGAAGCATACGTGAGCCTACCCATAGCGTCCAGCTGTTTGGACTCTGGGTCCGGTGGCAGGGTGCTCAGATGTTGCGGTCTCTGGGACCGGCATGTGAGGCTGTCATGACCAGAGAGTCGGCCTGAGAATGCTCAGTCAAGTACTGGTCTTCCTGGGAGCCTTGTACAAGCGATCAGCTTTCTTTGGCATCGCCGGAGCGAATGTGGACGCTTCCACGCTGCCTTGGTGACGCCCACGAAAGTGTCTACCAAGGGTGGCACCACCACAGGCTTGGGGTCCTTCTGCCGAAAATACTTTGCAAGGCTGAGCCGGGGTCTAGCTCTTCCAGATACCATCCCATGTCTCTTGGATGTGTCTCATAATATCAGAGAACGAAGGGTCATCCGGAGGAGACTTTGGCATCTCGCGTGGATCCGGAGAAGGGATGGAGAGGGAGATGGGGATCTGGATGTTGAGAACTTGATCCCGTGTCCTCCATCGAAGGCGATCGTCGGCGCCTTCTGGGTCTCTTAGGGCTGGGTGACCTGGAAGAGGATTTGGACGGAGGTCTCCGCTTGTCTGGTCTCCCCTTGAGGTGTTCTGTGCTCCCGGGAGGAGGTAGTCAGCCTACCGACCCGATGGGGAGGGGCGAGGAACCGGAGGAGTAATCGTGTAGGAGGAAGAGGAGGAGGAAGAGGAGGAGGAAGAGGAGGTGGAGTGGAACCATGTCCTTCTTTATGGTGTCCCACCAGTAAGTGAACAGCTCCTTCATTTCTACCATGGAAAGGCCCGACGACGGTCTGGGCGCCGTGGATGGTCGCCGGGTCCGCGCCGGCTCCACAGGGGCTCGGGTAATGGCGAGGGTTCCCTGGGCATCTCGACAGGACTGGGGTCGCCTGGCCTGGTCCTCGGGCTGAGTCAATTCCTCCTCAGTGATGGTCTCCTGACCGACGCCGGTCGGAGGCGTCGGGTTCTTCTCAGTTAGGAGCGGGCGCCGTCCCCTACCGCGTCCGATGAAGCATTAGGCCTGGCCGGCAACGGTCGCCTGGCCGACAGCGTCTGGGATCTGTGGCGAGAGGATCGACTTACCGGGCGCACAGGCTGGCTGGTCCCGCGGGTCTCTTCAGAGAGGTAAGCTCCAAGGTCTTGCGAGGAGGAAAGGAAGCCAACCTGACGTCGGGTTCAGAAAGGCGGAACCCGACTTATGGTGATGGTGGCAATCCACAGACTGACCAGGGCCCTGGAGGACGAGGAAGGTCTGGCAGTCTTGGCCTGAGAAGAGGATGAAGACTTCTTGACCGCAGCAGGGGAGGCTGAGAGCTGGCCTGGGAAGGGAGCGGTCGGACCTGGAACCAGAGCTGCGTGAGTCTGAGGGCCCAGACGGGACCTGGAAGGGGCCTTCTACCACGCTTTTCAGTGTGCTTGTGGGCCTTTTTGAAGAGTCCCCTTGAAGACATGGTCTTAAGCTTTCTTCCAGCAAAAAGCCTGAAGGGCCTTTCTGACACGGATTCGGTTCTGCTATTAAACCCCTGGCAAAAGGAGCAGGCCCGGTGTCGTGGTCTGGGGCCTAGGCACCGGACGCAGGCCGCGTGAGGGTCCTTGAGGGGATCTGCTTCCTACAAGCACACTTCGAGGAGTGACCGGAGGTCAGAGAGGACATCAGAGAAAACCTGATTGAAGAAAATCAATTTCCCGTAGGAAAGAACTTAACCACGCTGTCGTCGCGCTACAGACTGAACCAAAGGGTCGAGACATGCAAGTCAACGCGGAAAGAATTGGAGAATCGGGCGGACCGCCCCTTATGTACTATGTCTGACGTCGGAGGCGGACCGACGTCAAGGGTCCCCACATAGATAGCTAGCTAGAATTTTTCCGTAGTCCTGACGCCCGCCGCTTCAGTCCTAATGGTGTAACCTGCTGCAAGAGCTGTGTCTCGAGTAAGATCACGCCCACTCACAGCTTCAGAGAACAGTCCTTCCTGCCGAGCACAGGACCGCCTATGGTCAGAACCCTTCCCCAAAGGGAAAGTGAACCAGATACGGCCCTGCTGCTGGAGCAGCCTGCCTGAAAGGCTTCCTACCATAATCTTGCAAAGCCGCTGAATGTAGACTCGGTAGGGCTGAGAGAAAACTGAAAATATTTACATAAAATAAGTAAACTGACAAAAAAATAAACTCTAGCTTTAAGAACTAAAACTGAGAAGAACTAAGAGTGGCTATCATATAGACAAGAAGTTCTGACTCGTGGCAAACAACATAGTCACTGAAGTGCACTCGAAGGCGGAAATAAGGAACTGAGGCTGTTAAGGGCTGGTGTCAAGGTAAGCCTCAGCCACAAGCCACTGTGGTGCTGTGTATGCGCACAGCTTGCCCTCGAACCAGCCCCCAGAAATGTTCTGGCTCCTGTGGTGTCCTAGTGCCTCTAGCACAGACCCATTAGTGTGAATCTATGGTGAAGAGTAATTCTGGAAGATCATGCCCTACCCTGCCTGATTTATCACACCTATGCCGGTTTCAGGATGGGGAAATCTGGCTTTGAGAACTTGCATACACTCCTCAACCTTAAGCTCTATGCATCAACCTCAGACCTCCCATGGTGGCGTGTAACCATAGATTTTCAGAAAGCCTCCAATTCCATTTAATCAGAGTACCTTCATGACATTTTGTCTCTGTACAGCTTTGGACCCTATTTCAGAAAATAGATCCGCACTCTCTATCACAATCCTCATAGTTTCTGCCTGGTGGCGCTGAGGGCTGATGTGCTGGATGCCTTACTCGCACTATGCCAGCAACCCGTGTTTGGGAACAAGCAGAGGCCGCTGGGGTCAGTAGGGGAGAACGATCTAGCATCTGAGGGACTGCCTCCTTCTCTGGGGCGCATTAGCAGTCGGTGCTCGACTGGCCCCTAGCAGAAGCTGGGGGACAGTGCACTCACGCTTAAAAAGGGAGGGCGAGGAGACAGACGCTTGGAGGAGCAAGTGCGGACCTGCAGCGCCTTCCATAGGGCGCCATTGTACACCGCCTTCCTAAGGGAAGAAATGAAGGAAGATAAAGGCCTCAGCAGGATGAAAGCCAATCCCGCAGGCCCCACTTATGTGAACAGGCAGTAACCTCCGCACGGGATCCATCCCAGTGGGTTGAGGGATACCCACCGCCTGACAGGGGCAAGCCATGGAAGAAGAGGAATAGAGGTTACTCACCTGTAACAGGAGTTCTAGGAGTGGTATATGTTGTTCATCCACTGTCTGGCAGGTTCCTTGCCACTTTAAGATGAGTCGAAACTCTTCAAGCTGGCTCCTCCCACCCACCCAGGTGGAAAACCCCCGCCCGCCCCCATGATGCCAGATCCAGCCCACTGGAACCCAGGTTAGCGATCGAAGCTGGGAGGTCGGGTGGGTCGGTGGATGAACAACATATACCACTCCTAGAACTTGTTACAGGTGAGTAAATGAAAATTACGTAACTACCGTAATTTTGATCTTCTCTTGTATCTTCACCATTCATTACTTACTGGGTGTAAGCTGGAGGCTGCACGCCGTCAAGGGAGCTTTTTTTTTTTTTTTTAAAGCTTTGGCTAACGGCCCCGACCCTAGAGTGACGCTTGCCATATAGCGAGGCCGCTGCTAGTAGCGCATCGACTCCTCCTCCAACTCAGTTCTGTGAGCCGGAGAGGCAAAAGCGAAAGCAGAGAAATAGAGATAGCGAGGCAAGATAGCCAAGGGATAGCAAAGTAAGGAAGAATGAACTGAAAACGGAATAAGCCGATGGAGGAAGGACAGAGGAGATAAGAGTATCCCTAACCTAGGGACTGTAGGGCCTCCTTACCTGGGCGACTCTAGGAGGAGAGAGAAGGAAGGTAAATGAGAAAGAAGAAGAAGAAGAAGAGAAGAGAGAGATGGGATGTTGAAGGGACCAGAATGCCCAATTAGCATAGTTAGCTTATAGCTCAAGGCTCACTAACAGGGAAGCAAGAATCCCGGAGATAGAGCTGAAGAGAAGGTTCACCAACCCGCTTAGACAGACTTGGGAGGCATAGTCCTCATCTTCAACATGCCATTGTTCTTGATCCCACTCGGGCTCCTGGCCACGGAAGGCTTTTAACTGGAGGACACCCGAGGAGGGAAGGATAAAACCCAGGCAGCATGAGCGCTGCTCAGGGTTTAGAAATGGAAAATCTAAGCCTCTAGGCGCTTATAGGTATAGAAGTGGGACTCAGTCGGACTCGCTAAGGCAGGCCAGAGGCTTAGACTGGCTAGGATTGGTCATGGTCAGCACTGCTTGTCTGTAAAACTGTCCAGGAGGACACTTGAAAGGAAAAACCAATGATCAAAATCTCACGAGAAGGGCTTTGTCTGCCTTGCATCTTCCTTTTTTTTTTTTTTTTTACAGATAGTCATTTGCAGGCTTAGGAGCATGACCTCAAATGCAAAGAATGCCTATGGCAGTCTAAGAGAGTTCCCTCAGCTTTTCCTTTTTTTTTTTAGAAAAATAGTCGTGCCTGCTCCTCTGCTCTGCAAGGCAAGAATTAGAGAAGGGGGGGCGATTCTAGGGTAAAAGCTGGAAGCACGGGATTGCAGGATCAAACTGAATAGCCAGAGCCAGGCTAAAACCCCATAAGTATCTCGCCTCGAGGGATGGCAAGAGATAGTTGTGCAGTTTGATCGCCAATGCAATTCCACGAGATGGCCCAAGAATCTTAGAGTAAATAATTTTCTGAAGAAATAAGGCCCCCCAAAAGATATAGACTTTTTTTTTTTAATTTTATATTTTTTGCAGAGAGAGGAAGGAGACGGGAGGTGGAGAAGCCACAGGAAGAGGCTACTGAGGGGATGGTGGGCGGTGAGTAATGAATGGTGAAGATACAAGAGAAGATCAAGAATTACGTAGGTAATGTAATTTTCATATCTTCCTTGTCAATCTTCACCATTCATTACTCCTGGTGAGTACTAAGCTCCTCTTCTCGGGGAGGCCATACCCTGAGGGAACAAGACCCCAGCCTCTGCTGGTGAGAAACAGAAGGAGAAGACCCTGGCTTATTCAGAAAGCCTAAGGGAGAAGAGCTAGAGGTGCCTCCCGAGGACGAGGAGACGGAGGGAGCCCCTGTAAAAGTCTCCTAGCTCTAGAGGAGAAAAGACTGGTCTCCCGAAGGCGGAGCGAATCACCCCACGCCGGGCCAGGGTGACAACCTAGAGAGACGGCCATGCCGTCCGCCTGATGCAGATCGCTGTCCCCGCAAGCCTGGAAGCCACCTCATTGGCGCCGTAAGATGCCCTTGCTTGGTGTCTTGCCAGCTCCAGGCCTACCGCGAGAGGGCAACGGCTTGTCTGGTTTGCTCGCGTCAGGCATTGATGCCAACAGCTGGGACATCATCGACCACAAATGCCGGTTGTAGGCAGCGTGGTGAGCCTGATGAAATGCAATACAGGCACTCGCATTTGAAGAAGAGAACACTCTTCGCCCCCAACGGTCGAACTGAGAGAGTCCGATCCGTGGGCGGTCGTGGCCAGGCAGTGGCAGACCCAGAAGGAGTATCTAGGTAGACCAAACCAGAGGGCGGGTTGGGAAGGAACCTAGAGACTCTGAGGGGGCAACGAATACCCACGCTTTGACAGTCAGCCGGGCTGAGAAGAAGCCGTGTTGGGACTGCCAGGACTGGACAGACGCCCTGGAAGGGATAGCCAGAAGGTACCACCAAATGCTGGCACTGAATTCACCATGAATTCTCGCATCTCCCGCTCGCGTATTGTCTCTCCAAACATAGGAAATCAAGATCCTCACCATCCTCGAGGAAACGCTTGATATTCCGTGGAATCAGCATCGGAGGAAAGATGAGTAGGGGTTCCTCTCCAGAGGAGGGAGACGAGGATGATGGGGAGCTGGAATGTCCAGAGGATTCCTGCGGCGGTGGGGAGAGTCGAAAGACCCGCTCATGCATGTATCTAATATATGAGGGAAGGCTCAGAGAACCCCTGAACTGCTCCCAGGATAATGGACCCGGAGGACCGACATGGCCTGGGAGCGGGGTGGTGAAGGCAGAGATGGGAGAGGGGCACCTCCGAGGAGGCAACTGCTCTGCCAGGGCTCTGGAATCGGGGAACGGAGCCCTAGTAGGAGGGATCCCGGACAACAGACCAGACCGCAGAACGGAACTCTGGGGAAGCGGAGCCTCGAAGAGCCCAGGGGAGAACCTCCCTGTGACGACGCTGGACTGCATGGATCCAGAAGGGCAGTCCGCTAGGAACGCCGCCGAGGGCACCCTAGAATCCTGGAGGGAGGGGCGGGTTCTGCACTACGGCTCCTGGCCACCCCCGAGGTGGCCAAAGAAGACCGAGTGGCAGACCCCTGCCCCTCAACCCTCGGACTCCGAGAGGGCCCTCCTCCTCGACCACAGCGGCCCCTGTCCCTAGAGGGGCAACAGCACCCTGGGGGTAGCTGTCACTGCCCTCCAGAGAGGGGAGCCCCTCCGTCACCCCCACGCCTGCCCCCCGGGCCCCTGCCACCCCCAGCCGGGAACCCTCAGGAGACGACGGAAGGGGGGACAGAGGGAGGGCCCGCGCCCGCCTGGGGTACCTCTAGCTACAGGGACCCAGACCCGAAGAGTGGGGTGCCAGGATGGGTCCACGTCGAAGTCATCGCCTCCCGAGGAGGACGAGACCAGCTGGACTCAATGCTGGCCACCCCAGGGGTCCCTGAGGCCACGGTGCCGCGAACGCCCCGGTGTACCGCGGGCGATGCCGCCGCCCCACGCCGGCAGCAGCCAGGCCCAACTCCAAACCCCCAATGGCGCCGCAGGCCTGGCACTGCCTGGAGGATGGACTAGGCTCACGGTGCCGCCGGGCGCGCCGGGAGGCGAGGGCAGCACTGCCGCCATGTCCATCGGCGCCCGCGAACAGCGCCGAGGCCCAAAGCGGCACCGCCAACGGCGCCACCATGATCACCGGCACCGCGAACGCGCCAGGATCCGAAATGGCGCCAAAGGCGCGCGCGAGGGTCCACCCGAGCCAGGCCCTAAAAGTCGAGGGCCTCGACTAGGGAGCCTGCACCTGGGCGAGGTGACCACCAGGCGGTATCGGGCGCTGGCCCCGAAGCGACTACGACGCCCCGACACCGCAGAAGGCGCTTCCTCGCAAGAAAAGACGAGACCTCCTCCTCGGACCATATAGGCCGGGAGGGGACCCGGGAAGGGCCTAACGACCTTGCCCGAGAATCCCGAGAGCGACGCCGCCCCCGAAGGTCGGCGGGCTTTGCTGAGCTTAAACGCGCTGGATTTCGAGGACACGGCGTCCATCGGGAAACAGGCGCCGCATGAATCCATATCATGGTTGGTCCCAGACAACGAAGGCAAACGCTATGCCGTCCGAGACGGAGAAATGCCGCCACAGGAGCACCGACGATAGGGGCGCGTCTGCCTTCGAAAAGCGCTTAGCCTCAACCAGACATAACGCCAAAATAACAAGGTTAAACACAGTAGGAAACACACCCGCAATCGTAAGATAGAAAAAAGAACTGTCTTACCGGATCGGGCGCCGAGTGTGATTAAAAACAGGAGTTGGTACACTACGCACTTAAATTGACACTCTACGAACAGGTGCTGCCTCGACGCAAGGAGAAACAGAACTGAGTTGGAGGAGGAGTCGGTCACATTAACGGTCCGCCGCGCATGACGCTCACTCGAGGGCGGGTCGTTAGCTAAGCTTTTTAAAAAAAAAAAAAAAAAGTTCCTGTGACGGGTGCGCCTCCAGCTTACACCCAGGAAGTAATGAATAGTGAAGATTGACAAGGAAGATCCTGTATTTCAGGAACGTGATATGTTGTTCAATCCACACCGCCTGGCAGACTCCTAGCAGTTCTCTGGGAGGAGGAGGCAAGGTGCGCACTCGATAGTCTACTTGGGGAATAAGGACTGAAGAACCAAAGTCCCAAAACCAGAATCCGGCGTGATTCTAGGTCAATGTGGTAATGGGAATAAAGGTGTGCTGACTTCAGGTAGAAGCCCTGCAGATTTCCTGGATAGGGACGTCCCCATGAAGCAGCCACTGAAGCAGCGCATGGTGGGTAGAATGAGCTCTTATCCCTTTGGTTGGCTCCATACCCGCCAACATATAACAGAGATCTATGCAGGAGGTGACCCACCTGCAAACGCCCACTTGGCTGCAGGTCTGCCAGGTGCGGCTTCAGCGTAGGTGAACCTCTCCTGAACTTCAGCTGTCTGCCCTTGTAATAAGCAAGCGCCTTCTAGGGTCCAAAGCATGGAGCCTATATTCGGCCTCAGAGGTGTGATTGAGGTAGAACACAGGCAGAGTCAACACCTGATTCAGGTGAACTCCAACACCACACCTCGGAAGGAATTTCGTGTGGGGCAAAGGACAACCTTGTTCCTGTGGAAGACCAGATAAGAAGACTCGATGGAAAGCGCCTGGAGCTTCCCATCCTTCTGGCTGATGTTATAGCCACCAAGAAGGCAGTCTTCCACTACAGGTGGGAGATATCGCACCTGTGCATCGATTCGAATGGCCTGCCCATGAGCTTAGCCAATACCAGTAGTAGATCCCGCGAGGTGGAGGTTCCTCGCACCGGAGGGATATATGATCAAGGCCTTTGAAAGCACCCAACCACCTTCTCCTATGCTACAGACTGCTTGCGCCCATGCCCGATAAGCAGGGATGGCTGCCAGGTGCACCTTAAGGACTCGTTCACCCAAGCCCTAGTTGGAGAAAGGGACACAGGTAGTCCAAAATGCTAGCCAATGGACAGGAAGAGGGGTCCAACCCTTGTCCTGACACCAAATGGAGAATCTCTTCCATTTAAAGCCATAGCATTTTCAGGTCGACTCACTTATGGGACGCCTCAACAACGCTGGAGGAACTCATGGAAAGACCCAAAGCCTGGGAGTCTAGCTACCAGGAACCAAGCCATTAGGTACAGGGATTGAAGGTCCGGATGAAGTACCTTCCTTTGTTGACTGGAGATCAGGTCCAGGTGGGCTGGAACCCACCTCAGGAGCCTGGAGCTGAGGCTGAGGAGATCTGGGTACCAGAACTGGCGCAGGCCAGTCTGGGCTACCAGAATCACCTGCACCTTGTCCTTCCTCGCCTGGAGAAGCACCTGTGGATCAAGGGAAATGGAGAGGCATGCAAGGAGAGGCCTGGGTCCACGGCCCGAGAAGGCATCCCCTGTAGCGAGTCCTGCTGAGGGGGCAGGAAACAGCCTCAGGTCTTGATTCTCCTGGAGGTGAACAGGTCCACCTGAGGGGTGCCCCAATGGGAGAACAGGTCTGAACTACGCCAGGCAGGAGAGAACACTGTGAGATGCAGCGCCCATCCAGCTGACGGCATCGGCACGACTGTTCGAGGCTCCTGCAACATGGATGGCTAGGAGATCTGCCTCCAGGCTGATCACAAGAGACTAAATGTGGAGAGCTTCCTTGCACAAAGGCAAGCAAGTGCCCCGCCTTGCCAGCTGAGATAGTACATGGTTATGGGTGTTGTCCGCTCTGGACCTGGAACCACTGTAACTTTGCATAAATGGAGCGAAGTGCTGAGGGCTATTCAACCGCTTGAAGCTCCAGCAGGTTGATATGGCATCGAGACCCTGAGGGACCAGCGCCATGGGTCTGGAGTTCCCCAGATAGGCACCCCAACCCATCAAAGAGATGTCAGTCGAAGAATGACCATCGGCTCGGGCAGACAAATGGGATACCCTAATGCAGATGAGCTGGGATGAGCCACCACTGCAGGCTGTCTCACATCTTCGTGTTGTGGTTACTGTCTGTCTAAAGGACCGGGAGCGCTGTGACCACTGGCGGACCAGCCCCATTGAAGGGGATGCATATGCCAGAGGGCCCAACGGACCATGCTGGTGCAAGCCGCCATGAGACCCAGAAGACGCAGGAAGTCTCTCGAAGGGCACAATTGACCAACCAGAAATGATAGGGCAAAGGAGGAAAGGACTCGCTCCTGAACCGGGAGCCGGGCTCTGTCTCAAGAAAGTTGAGCTCTTCCCATGAACTGGAATCACCTGCATTGGTACGAGTTCAGATTTGGCCTTGTTGATCAGGAGACCAATTTAGAGCAGACCTGAGGGCCAGCTCTGACCGCTCCACCTCCAACCTGGAGGGCTGCTATCAGCCAGTCGTGCAGGTAAGGGTACACCCGGACCCCTCGGTGCCACAGGGAATGCTGTCACCACTGCCATGCATTTGGTGAAGACCTTGGGAGCTGCAGAAAGACCGAAGGGCACGGCCCGGAACTCAGAGAGGGATCCCTCTGCTCTGAAGCGGAGGAATCCATGTGACGGGACGGACTGGAACATGAAAGAACATCATCGGAGAGCGAGAGAGCAAAACCACACACCTAGTTCCAAGTGATGGCATGATCTGAGCCAGAGTGACCATCCTGAAGGTGGACGGCCTTAGGAACTTGTTCAGGTCGTGGCAGATCGAGAATAGGGCACCAGCCCCCATCCGCTTTGGGACCAGAAAGTACCTGGGCACAAACCCTGGGCATGGAGGAGGATCCACCACCTCGCTGATCACCTCCTTTGGAGAAGCACAGCTATGTCAGCTCGATGAGCCGAGAGAGGCTGCAGACTGTAGCCCCGAGGCTGACGGCTCGATAGGGAGGTCCGCCGAATTCCAGAGGCAGACCCCTGTCGCACCACTTCCAGCACCCAACAGTCCGTGGCGATAGTGGACCAGGCAGAAAGGAAGTGGTTGAGCTGTCCCCCAATGGGGGGACCTAGGGAAGGAGTGACGAGGTTGGGGCGCACCCCAACCCGCCACTGGGCAGGCTTAGAGGAAGGGCCAGCCGAGGAGCCGCCTGGACCTTTCCCTCCAGGCTCCCTGCTGGAGGAAGCAGCAGGCTTGGCCTTGGGCGCCAAGTGTGAGCCTGCTGGCTCTGGTGCAGCTGGGCCAGATGCCAAGGGTGAAAGGGCTTATGCTGTTGCTGGTGGCCTTTGTCCTTCTGGGCAGATGTGATCGAGTCCAAGGTGGTGCTGGACTTCTCGATCCTCTGAAATGGTCCTCCA
The DNA here is from genome assembly GCA_016271365.2 of Neoceratodus forsteri. Lineage (NCBI taxonomy): Eukaryota > Metazoa > Chordata > Ceratodontiformes > Ceratodontidae > Neoceratodus > Neoceratodus forsteri. The sequence goes on from CM057450.1 coordinate 1,407,101,500, forward strand.
CCCCAGGCCCAAACAAGTCGGTGCCCAAGAAGGCCATCTGCCAGCTTGTGCTGGGTATCCTCTGTGAAGATGGAGCTCCACAGCCAAGCTCTGCGGCGCATGGCTGAGCCGCGCCGCTACTGACCGGGAAGAGTCTCCGATGTCCAAGGCAGTTTGGAGCTGTTGCTTGGCCATCGCCTTCCCTGATCCCGCACCTGCTTGACTGTTGTTTGAGATCAGCTAGAGATGAGGAAGCACCTCATCCAGGAGCCCATAAGGGCATGTGAAAAGTGTGCCATCGTAAAGCCGAGCTAATCTGTTGAAGGCTCGCGGAGGATGCAGCGTAAACTTTGCGCCAGGAGTAGTCCAGCTTTTTGGACTCTTGTCCGGGATCTTCACGCCCCTCAGTACTCCGGAGCACCAGAAGACTCTATCGGTTACCAGCCCTACAGACAAGGGGTGCTCCAAAACCAGAGGCGCAACCAATGGGGACTACGTACTTGCGGGCCATCCTAGGCGAAGGAGCAGGATAGGATGCAGGCCACTGCCACAACTCCAGGGCTGACCAACAATGGCCTCGCCACTGGAAAGGCCTCCTTGGGGAATGCCCTCGTCCAAAATATCTATGAGGGACATCTGGCCAGTTTCTGTATGGGTTCGAGCTGCATCCCAGTAGACTGAGATGAGCGAAGTATTCCCAGGAATGAGGATGGGCCTCGCCCACTGACAGAAACTGGAGGATTGCAGGCCGAGGGGCCTGGAATACAGGGAGGAGTCGCATGACTCGGAGGAGTCCGCGAACAGCTGCCAATGCCTGAGCCACCCTCCACTCACGAGACCTATCGGGGTGAGGGTGACCAACAACCTGTGGGGCAGCCCTGACCGACCAAAAATCCTTGGTCGGGGCCCCAGTCTCGGTTATGGGGTGGTGTTTCCACCATAATGGGTGGAGCAGCCAGTTTCAGCCGAGCAATCGATGCGGAGTCAGCTCCTTGACTAAGGAGCTGATGGCGAAGCCTGCTGTTCAGGCGACAGCCACTAATGGCTGGGGAAGACGACGGAGTAGGACTTGTTGCGGCCAACAAGAGCTGCCGCACATCATGTCCTCATAGCGCCAAAGAAACTTGCGCTGGAGCCATCCTCCTAAGAGGACAATGAGGATGAGTGCGACACTGCTTACCATGATGCCGGACCGAGACCGCCAATGTCGGCGGACCTACCCGACACGGAGGAGGACCGAGACCGTCAGTTGCAGATGGTGGGTCAAGAGGGAGCGGGGAAACCCACTTATCCCCTGGTTCAGGGTCCTGACTGCAGACTGGCACAGGAGGCCGAGGCAGGTCTTCTGTAACCACCGGGGTACCGTGAAAGAGGGTTACCAAGCTTCTCCAGCTGACAACCCATCCAACAGGTCGAAAATCTCGACTGCATCGAAGGGTGTCTTGGCCGGCTGACCTGACAGGGACATCGAGAAGCCAGCAGCCTTAGCTGCAACCTCGACAGAAGTCGAAAGCAGATGCTCCAGGCAGCGAGATATGAAAATTACGTGAGCTGTCAGACTATGATCTTTCTGTGTATCTTCACCATTCATCACTGTTGGGTATCTGGCTGGAGGTCAGACCAGGAGCTTTTTTTTTTTTTAAAGGTAAGTGAGCCGACGCACCATTGGCGCAGCCTCTAGGCCGATGCACTGTGTGGCACTCATGGGTTGGCCGTTAGGGCTGGCGCTAACTCTGCCTGCCCACCTGGCGGTTCTGAGTCGCCGGAGAGGTAAGAGGAAGGGAGTGGAGGTGGGACAAGGAAGTTCAAGGGACAAAAAGGAAAAGATCTATGAACCAAAAGTAGAAAGAACGACTGAGAGGACAGAAAGGGAGAAGAGTCGAACTAAAGGGATTGGGGGGCCCCAATCTCTGGAAAAGGAAGAGGGTGGTAGGGGTAAAGTATTTAGGAGGAGAGGGAGAAGGTTAACACATCCTAGATCCTGGTCCGCTCCAGATTGTATAGGAACTGCAAGGAGTAGCCAAAGGCTTTCTGCCAGAATTCAGGCGCAGAATAGTTGGCAAACACCCAGATAAGCAGAGTCGGCTATTCTGGAAGAAGGACAGGGTACAGAGAATTAACACCTCTCAAAGAAAGATTATTGGTGGAAAAAAGGATTTTGTTTTTATTTATTTTTTTTAAACAAGGAGAAATAGGTTGATGGGAACAGGGAGGAGGAGAGAAAGGAGGGCAACTGTCAACTCCTACCCCACAGGGGTGGAGCCAAAGCACTGGAGAAGGAGTGCCCCTGCTGTCCACTCTCCCTGAATATTATCCTCGGCTCCCTCGTTTACCCCACCCTAATAAAGGAGAGGGGAAGGATCTGCACAGAGAGGTAGGGAGACCCAGAGACTGAGGCCCCAGTGGATGGAGGGGGGATCGTGATGAATGATGAAGATACACAGAAAGATCATAATTACGGTAGGTATGTAATTTTCATATCTTATCTGTGTCAATCTTCACCGCTCATCACTGCTGGGCGAGTACCACGCCTCGGAAGGGGGTTTTTTACACCCTAAGGGACAAAGTCCCTTAGCCTCAGAGGGTGACACACTAAGAGGTAGAACCTTCAGGGCCTGGAGAGGCCCGAGAGTGGGGAAAGTGAGACGGGTCACCCCGAGGGGGAAGCTGCCCCGACAACGCCCGCCTTGCTCTATGGGAGAAGGGATAGGTTCTCTGGTGAGCGGAGTTAATCACCCGACGCCGGCCAAGGGTGACAACCGGGAAAGACGAGCCATGCCATCCGCCTAGTGCAGATCGCTGTCTCTACTACTTCGTAGCTACTGCTGGCATCACAGGATGCCCTCGCTGAGCCCTGCTAGCTCCAGGTCACGCCAGCAGGGAGTGCAATGGCTTGCCTGGTTTGTTCCTGATCAGGCAATGAAGCTAGGAGCTGACCCAGCCTGGACCACAAGAACCTGTCACAGGCTGCATAGTGGGCCTGATGTGCAGAAATGGAAAGTAATAACAGTGCCGGGTAGAAAGTCCTCCTACCCCAGAAGTCAAAACCGAGGAGTCTTGATCTGGGGACTGGTCACGTGAAGAGGGCCAAGCCCATCAGGAGTATCCAACTGCGCCAATCCAGACTGTGGATGAGGCATGGAACCTGAGACTCGGGTGTGATACCTCTGGCTGAGATCCCTTGGGGCAGGAACCTGGAGAAGGGCCTCTGCCAGGAATGCAACGCCCTCCCGAAAGGGAGCAGGCCAGGGCAGCACCACAAGGGTGGCCTCACCAAAATAGCCTAGAAAGGCGTGCGCCAAGTGCTCAGGATTGCTGATAGTGGTAGGAGTGAGGTGCAAGTCCTCCAACATCCTCAAGAGGAAGCGTTGATACTCAGTGAGATCAGCAGCTGGAGAGATGTGGACAGAAGGTTCCTCTCCCAGAAGAGGGGGATGAGGAGCTGAGGGCACCGCTGTTCAGTGGGTGGCTGCACGGGGAAGGTTGAAAAACCTGGCTGTCCATCGCCCTAACGTAGCAGAGAACTGAGCAGCCACGCCTGAACTGCTCCCAGTAGAGGCCCGCTTAGGACCAAGGATGCCTGGGAGCGCAGGAGAATTTGGCAGAGGGATAGGGACAGAGCCGAGAAGAGATGTCGGCTGACCTCCGCCTGGGCTAAGGGAGCAGACTGGGAGCACCCACGGAAGAAGGTGTCCTCGAAGACCCCACAGCCACAGCTGAACAACCATTTTGGTACTGCCTTGGCTGCGCCAGGAAGAATCTTCGTGAGGTAACCTGGGCCGCACAGGTCCAGAAGGACGGTCCTCACTCAAAAGAATGGGGGCCTCTCGAGACACCGAGGAGGAAGAGCGAGATCCGCACTACAGCTTCTCCCAGAGCCCGTGACCCCCGAAAAAGGCTGCTGTGCCGACCCCACACCCTCGGAGTCTGAAAGAGTCCTCCTCCTCAAGAGGGCCAGCCTAGGTAGCTGGCAGCTCTGGGCAGCACCAAGGAGCTATCCAGGGCACAGTACCTCCCTCCTGAAGGTGCTCTGATCAGCCCCAAACTTGGGTGATCTAGACACACCGCAGGTGGGGGTACCACTACTGAGGGGTCAGTAAACCCACCAAGACCAGGCTGCAGAGCTATAGTGGCCTGCACCACTGCCCGCTGGTCAGCACCCTGACCCCAGTCTCAGTAGCCACCGACCCCACCCAGAAGGGGGCCGACCCGGCTTGTTGAGGAGACCACTGGGCTGCCCACCTCAACAGCCAACCCCAAAGGGTCAGACTGTCCATCTGACTCAGAGCATGACTCTGCCTCCGAGGAGGTGGAGGCCGAGGCCCCTGTGCCAAACCATAGGAGGGCGCCCACCGCCATCTTTGCAAAGGGCCCAGAAATCAAAGCCATGCTCGAGCCGGTACCAGTGCCCCTACAGCACCGCGAGCGAACTGAGGGGCACGGCTCCAGCCTGAACAGGAGCTCCAGAGTCGGAACAGTCTCGGCGCCATCCGCCCCACGGCACCTTGAGCCGCACCGAGGACGCAAGACGGCACCGATGATGGAACCGACGGCACCATCGGGCGCGAGGATGGCTCCGGCCCGCTCCATGGCACCGTGAATGGCGCCGAGGGCAGAGGCAGTGCTGATCGGTAGTATCGGGCGCCAGGACGGCGCCACCGAGGACATGGCACCATGCTCAACCTCGGTACCAAGGCGAGACACAGACAAAGATGGCGCCAGAGCTGCTCCCACAGCGGCGCAGCAGTGACGACGCCGCTAATGGCTCCAACAGAGCTACAGCGCCGCACAAGTCGGGCGCAGACAACGACTCCATCTGGGCCCAAAGCGCAGCGAATGGTGCTGAGGCCTGCAACGGCGCTGACCACGCACCGACTCCAGGCCTTACACCGGGGAGCCTTCACCCGGAAGGGGCGACTACCATGGTGGCGCCCCATCCGCCCGGGAGGAGCAGGACGGGCCTCCGTGCCACAGAAGAAGCTTTGGCAATGGATAGGCTACTAGTAGTCGAGGCTCCTCCTCCTCGGTTCGTATAGAACGGAGGGGACCCGGAGGAAAGGCCCAGAGAGCGCGGGTTTGGCCTGACGAAAGCGCGCCCCGACCGAAAGTCGGGCGGAGTCACCACTTTCCCCGCACGCTGCTCAATGACCCGCGTCCATGCAAAAACAGGCGCCGCATCTAATCCATGTCGTGAAGTGGGCCAAGACATGAAAGACACCGTCATGCTGGTCGGTGATGGAATACTGCCGCAAGGGCACCGCCGCATGGGGGCCGAATTGCCTTAGAAGATTTCTTGCCCTCCAACCGGAGACATGACCTACGGGGAAAAAACAGCAAAACAGACTCGATGTCACGGAAATATAAAGATAAGGAAAGATCTTACCAGGCGACCTCGAGTATGGCAAAGCAGAACCAGCAGGAACCGACGGACGTTGGCACGAAGTAAAATAGAAAGCGGCGTCAAAGGTTTTTCGTGTCAACTAGGCCTCAAGCAGCAGTTTCCACATGAGGTGCGACTTCCGCGGGAGACGAAGAACTGGCAGGCAGGTGGAGTCAACGCAGCCTAACGGCCAACCCGTGAGCGCCATGCAGTTCATCAGCCTCAAGGCGCGCCGATGATGCGCCTGCTCCACCTACCTTTAAAAAAAAGCCCTCATGGGTCCTGACCTCCAGCCAGATACCCAACAGTGATGAATGGTGAACACTGACACAGATAAGATCTCTCCCACCCATGAACGCCGACAGTGGGACTTACTTTTCGATTCCTTTTCTTTGACCTACTCATGTGTGTCCCTGAGGACCCTTCTCTCTGGTGGAGAGGGACTGACAAAGTTCCTTAAAGGAAGCAGTGTAGGAGGAGCCCAAGGAGAGTGGGATAAACGCTGACGCCGAGGAAGTAGAAGAGGAGGCCTGGGCCGCCTCCTTGAGGGTGATTAACTGCTCCAGATGCTCCGCGAGCCCACAGCCATGGACACTGCCCAACAGGGCGCCCAGTTGAGTCGGGCAGCACGGTCTTCCAGAACCGTCAAAAGACCTGCAGAGATCACAGGCTCATGGATCATGGCAAGCCCCAGGCAGTAAACATACGGGCATGCGGTCGGTCCAAGACATCATCTGCCGCTAAGGGTCCGGGGAAGTTGTGGAGTAGATTTCGAACCATCGCAGCCACAAAGGAAGTAGAAGACTTAAATCTTGTAAATTTTACGACAAATTTCGAAAAACGAAGGATTAGGATCCAGGCCTAAAGTCGCAAAGCGCCAAGCGGGGAACCTGAACTCAAGTGGTAAGGAAGATCTGGCGCTGCGCGGCGGAGCCGAGGGTTTTACCACCCAGGTGGGTGGGAGGAGCCAGCTGAAGACTTTCGCAAGATTTAAAGGAAAGGACATGCCAAAAAGTGTGGATGAACAATATATCCACCCTCCTAGAAAAACAGTTCAATACAGTTGTTCCACTTCAGAAGTATACAACAATTCAGTGTTACAAGGTTACATGCAGTGTATTCATAGATTTACTAGTTATTTGCAACACATCAGTGTCCAGAGGAACCATGTCAGTAGTAAAATACAGGAGAACCACAGAGGTTCAATACAAAAGCAAGGTTGAATTCAGTGTAGAAATATTTACTTACAAGGTTAGTGCCCATGATCATGTGTTTCAGACAGACAGGTTATAATGTTCAAAAACCATGTGTCAAGGCATAAATTTAAGGAGTAGGAAGAAAAAATTACTCACCTTAGTAATGTTGTTTCTTCTAATGGAGTCTTGCTATATTATGACATATGCAGTGAGTCCCAACCTTCAACCGTCCGAGGTGAAAGAGTTAACCTTCCATACCAGGCATGTAACGCTGAGCTCGAGCTCGGTTGAAACTCTGTCTGTTGTTCTTCAAACTCAAACTGTCAGATCTTTACGAGCTAAACTCACCGAGGTCCTGTGTGGAAGCTGTAAACCTACACTAGTCAACTGGCTACTAAAATAAGAACACATTCTTTGGTCCCAAAACAAAGACTCAAGTCAGGAGACCCAAAAATTAAAAACACAACACCAAGCACCCCAAGAAAGGAGAGGTGAAAAAACAAGGTGGGCACCTACTGAGTGCCAACACTGCACTGCCCACCCACATCCCAAAAACAGAGGTTCTGAGGAGGGCAGGGGGAGGTCATAATATAGCAAGACTCCATTAGAAGAAACAACATTACTAAGGTGAGTAATTTTTCTTCAAACAACATGAAGTCTTGCTATATTATGACATATGCAGACTACAAAGCAGTACCTCCATGGAGGAGGGACAGAACCTACTTAGGAAATAGGCTCTGAAGCACAGCTGTGCTAATCCGAACATCACTCCTAGCCTGGATGTCCAGGAGTAAATGCTTGGTAAAAGTGTGAACTGTTTGCAGGTAGCTGTTGACATATCTCTAAAATAGAGATGTCCCTGGCAGCAGCCAGGGAAGCAGCTGTACCTCTGGTAGAGTGAGCCCTCAGGCCTGAGGGGGGAACCTACCCAGTTTTCATAGCAAAATTGGATACAAGAGACAATCCACCTGGCAATGGATCTTTAGTGGCAGGTTTCCTTACCAACCTCACCATAAGTGAGGAACAGTTGGAGGAGTCAAACCTGTGACCCTTGGTACGCCTATATAGTAACTAAGGGCTCTTCACATCTAGGTGCAGCAGCCTCTCTCGCCTGAGGAGGAATGGTCAGTGAAGCACACTGGAAGAGATATGGATTGATTAGGTGGAAATCTGAAACCACCTTAGGCAAAATTTCCTATTAGTCCTGAGGACCACCTTATCTCTATGAAAGGAGATAAAATCAGGCTCCACTGACAAAGCTTGCAATTCACTTATGCTTCTGGCAGAAGTGATGGCTACCAGAAACACAGTCTTCCAAGTCAAGTACTTAAGTTCTGCTGAAGACAAAGGCTCAAAGGGGTTGATAAGCTGAGCAATGCAAACATTAAGATCCCAGGCAGGGGCAGGGTCCCTGAAAGGAGGGTTGGTATGAAGCAACTCTTAAAAGCTTGGAGAATACAGGATGAGCTGAAAGAGAAGAGGGTTTACCTGTTGAAATAAAAGCAGACACAGCTGCCAAATGCACTTTTAGGTAGCTGGTCTCAGCCCCAAGGTATTTAAGGGACCATATAATCCAGGACTGTGGGTAAGTCAGCAGATTCTGGGGAAATATGCTTTCAAAACACCATATGGAAAACCTTTTCCATTTGGAATTATAAGTAGCCCTGGTGGAAGGTTTCCTACAAGCCTTCAGGATATCCATTACACATTGGGAGAGGTGTAGATCAGCAAACTAACTCTTCAAGAGCCAGGCCTTGAGATTGAGAGATTTGAGGTTCGCTACCAAATCCTCCCCTGAGCACAGGTTAACAGGTTGTGCTTCCTGGAAGACACAGGGAAGATGGACTGCTAAGGACAGAAGGAGGGATACCAGGGCTGTCTGGCCCAATCTGGAGCAATCAGGATCACTTTGCAGGGTTGAGACCTGATTTTGACTAGCACTTTGAACAGGAGAGGAAAGGGAGGAAAGCATAGAAACTGCCCTTCCCAATTGAGGACTAAGGCATCCAGAGGGACTGGAGCCCAACACTGGGGCCTGCAGCAAAAAGGGAAGCTAGGATCGCCTGGTGCTGCAAAAGATCTATCTGCGGGTGCCCCATCTGGCAAAGATCACCTCCAAACCAGGGAGTCCAGTGACCATTCGTGATGGCCCTGTGAAATCCTGTTGAGAGCATCTGCCAGGACATTGTCCTTGCCTGGGAGGTGAACTGCTGTAAGGGAGGTGTTCAGGGAGTAAGCCAGAGACCACAACTTCATTGCTTCAGTGCACAAGGTCGAGACTGAGTGCCCCTTGTTGTTGATGTACCACATTGTTGTGGTGTTGTCTGTCTGCTGACCTGTACAACTTTGTTCTGAACAGATTTGGAAAAGCTTGAAGTGCTAGAAAACTGCTCTGAGTTCCGAAGATTGATGTGGAGCAGAGGTTCCTGAGGGGACCACAATCCCTGGGTAGTGAGGTCGCCATGTGAGCTCCCACCCCAAGAGGGATGCAACTGTAGTAAGGATTAAGGAGTGAGACTGAGTGACAAAGAGAACCCTTTGTCTCAGGTTGCTCTGATCGTGCCACCACTGTAGGGCCTGGATCAGGGTTCGAGTAACTGGGATCAATTTGGTTAGAGGGTCTTTCCTTTGAGACCAAAAGGTTCTCAAATGGAACTGGATGTCCTCATCTGAAATCTTGCTCCCTGCACTACTGCTGTAGAGGCAGCCATGTGCCCTAGGAGCTGTAGAAAATGCCTTGCTGGACGAGAAACCTGCAGGGTGAATGAGGAGGCCAGAGAGACCAGGGTCCTTGCCCTGTCCAAAGGAAGGAAGGCTCTGGCTTTCTCTGTGTTCAGCCTCGCCTATGAAGGTGGGAGCTGGACAGGCTCTAGAACTGACTTTGAAAGATTCAGAAGGAAACCTAGAGAGGTGAGCAGTTGCTGAGTTGTCTGCAGGTATAACCTGACCTGGTCTGGGGACTGGTCTACTAGGAGCCAATCGTCCAGGTAAGGGAAGATGGCAGTTTTTGCCTTCTTAGGGAAGCAACTGCTACTGCCAGGCATTTGTGAATACCCTTGAGCAGAGGTGAGGCCAAAGGCATTGCTCTGAACTGGTAATGGCCCGAGGGCAGCTCGAACCTGAGGTACTTTCGATGGGAGCTCTGATGAGAATATGGAACTAGGCATCCTTGAGGTCCAGGGACGCTAGCCAGTCCCCTGGCCTTAGAGAGGTAGAATAATTCCCAGAGTCACCATTTTGAATTTCGGTTTTAAAAGGTGCTTGTTTAGGTATCTGAGATCCAGGATGGGCCACCATTCTCCTGTCTTTTGGGGTAAGAAAGTACCTGGAGTACAATCCTTCTCCTGGTGTAGGGTGGAACCCTTCCACAGCTCTGAGAGCCAGGAGGAAGAGACCCTGCCTCTAGGGCAAGTGCCTCTGGTGGATTTGCAGGTGGAAAGGATCTGGTTCTCATCTTTGGAAACTTTTGAAGCTGAGAACCAGTCCCTGGCTTACTACTTCCAGGACCCACTTGTCTGATGTCAGAGACTGCCAGTCCTGGACAAAGTAAGCCAGCCTGCCCCCTACAGGTAGGTGAGAATCGGCCCTGGCAACCCCATCAGGGTGCCTGCTTGGCAGGGGCTTTGGGCTGAGGGGTGGAAGCAGGCCTGCTTGCACCCCGCCTGCCTCTCCTCTAAAGAACCCCTCTGGGCGTAGAAAGCTGAAGAGGAGGCCTGGGCTTGCTAAAAGGCTCATGAAAAGGCCTGCCCCTGCCCCTGGGAAGCTGCCTTTGAGGAGTGGCCTGCCTTTCCTTGGCCTGTGCACTCCTATAGGTGGTCCTATACTCATCCATTTTTTTCACGACCTCCGCCTGCTCCCAAACAGAGAATTACCCACAACAGGAAAATCCATGGCTTTAGTCTGGGTATCCTGTGACAGGCTAGCACATTTGAGCCAAGCCATTCTCAAGTGCCACAGATGTAGCCATGACTCTTGATGACACATCATTAGAGTCCACTGCAGCATGGAACTGCACCTTGGATGCCTCAATACCATCAGCAGCCACCTGCTCCAGCTCCTTGGCAAGCCGGCCAGGGACCTGTTTTGCTAGAGCCATAACAGTGTCCCATCTGGATTTCTGATATCTAGCAACATAAGCCATATAATTTGCCTGTCTGAGTCCCAAGGATGCTGCCATGTACTGTTTCTTTGCCACGGCATCAATCCTCCTAGAGTCCTTGTCCGGGGTGTGAAGCTCAAGGAATATTTGCTTTGTCACAGGCTGCAGCCTGCACTACCCCAACATGGCTGCATTGTTGTGAAAGGAACTCCGTATCAGAGCCTGACAATGTGTACCTCTTGTCCATTCTCTTATCCACAGGAGGTATATAGTGTGAGGAGTTTTAGAATTTTAAATGTCTGTTTCCAAAAGATTTATGCAAGGGAATAGACAGCTCCTAGACTCTGGGATATCCATCATTTCCATATAGTCAGGGTCCTACTGATCATCCACAGCTTCCTTCATAGGGAGCTGGAGGTTTCAGCCACTTTTTATAAACATAAAATGAGAAGGGACTCAGAAAGCCTAGGAGGAGACACTCTGAAGGTCTGTCTGGGAGATGTCTGGTTCAATGGGCACATCCAGACTTTCAAATCCACATTCACTCTCCTCATACTCTCTTCCTCCTCCAGTTCATAATATTCCTCTAAATCATAATCTTGAACCGTGGAACCGGCCAACCGGCGCTTATCTGAAGGTGCCGGTTTGTGTCGGAACCGGGAAAGCGACTGGACAATTTTAATCGCTTGGCTATTTCTTCAGCGTTGGAGAGGAAAGTTTTGGCTCCACATCAGCTGATTTCCTAGTCCTTTGCTGGAACCGACCTCAGAGTCGGTTCTCCTTGCCCGAGGAAGTCTCGCCTGGTCAGAGGGCACTCCCTCTGGTTCGGATGGAACCGAACAGGGCTGACCATCCGTTCAGCTGAACTTTGGCCTCCCTTCCCGAGCCTACCAACTCTCTTTTCCAGGATAGCTGCAGGAACATTTCACAAATCTGGCAGTCTGCATTGAGGTGGTCAAACCCAGACAATAAACACAGGTGGTGGGGGCAGCCTTGGCAAAGACTTCCCACACACACTGCAGTGTTGAAACCCATTGGGCCCGTTCGTTTTGGGTTTTCAGACATAGTGCCAGTCCTAACCAACCATCTGATTATGGCAATCATTAGGCAAGAACCTCTATCGGTTCCCAACCATGTCATGGTCGGAAAAAACGAATAAAATCCATTTTTTTAGAACCGATAAGAACCAGTAACCACACTTCTAAATCATAGATTAAGATACTTTAAATAACCTGATCGGTTCAAACTGAACCGATTAAACCGCTTACAAGTTCCACACAGAATAGAAATAATGTAAACCTATCTAGTACTCACAAATACCACAGACAGAGCTTTGAACCGACTGTTATGCTAGAAAACAATACTTTAACAGACAAATGAACCGAGCAGAAGGAGAAATCTCCAGAGCGACTGTTCAGTGAGGCGGAGTAAAAATCTGACGGTTTGAGTTTGAAGAACAACACAGAGAGTTTCAACCAAGCTCGAAGCTCATGCCCATGCCTGGCATGGAAAGTTAACTCTTTCACCTCTGGAGCAGTTCAGGTTGGGACTCACTGCATATGTCATAACATAGCAAGACTTCATGTTGTTTGAAGGACTAGGAATCAAGGAGACAGGAAATGAAAATAACTTACCTACCATAATTGTTGATCTTTCTGTGTATCTTCACCATTCATCACTAGTGGGTACAGTGTGGAGCCTTTTTTTTTAATCATCTATGGGCAGAGTCGACGAGGGCTGGCACGCCTCAAGGCCGAACTTCTACGGGCGCCGTGCTTTGGCCTTTATCTGTCGTCAACCTCCCCAGCAACAGTTCTGAGATGCTGGAGAGGTAAGAAAAGGGAGGTGGCGCAAGGGAGCCTAAGGGATAGATAAAAGGAAAGGATATATAAAACTAAAAGAGAAACAAACAACAGAGGAGACAGGAAGGAGAAATTAGGAATGGGAAACTGGGGAAAAGGGAAGGAGAAAAGAAAGAGAGAGATTGGGGAGGACACCCCTAGAGGCAATCCTGAACCCCAGGGTTTTAACAAGAACGATAGACAAGAATCTGGACTATCAAGGTTAAGAGCTGCCGGAGGCAAAGCCTGAAACTGAATGAGCAGCATTAGCCCGAGAAGAGCCAACCTTAATAGTGGGGTCAGGAATAGGGTGTCGCTCTTTCTCTCCTCCCACCCCCAAAATAAGGAAAACCTAAATGCTGGGGAGATACAAAGGATATCCAAACTGAGGGTAATTAAAACCAAGAATTTGAGGTCAAGGAAAAACGAGGGGAGAGGGGCCCCTCACCCAATCCCTCACCTCACTCCAGACAGAAGTGAGGAGAACATAAGACCAATGAAGGGAGAGGACCCCCACACCAAATTACCCCTTACAGGAGAAAATGAAAATTATGTACCTAATGTAATTTTGATCTTCTCTTGTATTTTCACCATTCATTACTGTTGGGTAGTGTCAGAGGCATGCACCGCTACAGATTTTTTTTTTTTTTGAGTCGCCCAACGGCACCACCCACGTAGAGCAATCATGCCAGGGGCGGCCGCAAGTGCGCAGACCTCCTCCATTTCAGTTCTGGTAGCCGGAGAGGCGAAATAAAGGGTAAAGGGAAAAACGGAGAGTGAGGCAAGAGAGCTGAGGGACAGAAAAGGAAAGGATATAAACTGAAGAAGGAATAAGCCGTAGAGGACAGATAGAAGAGGAGAATACCACCCTAAGGGACTACAGGGCCTCCCATCTAGGGCGGCTCTAAGGGAGGAAACAGATAGCGGAAAAGGAAGAAGAAAAGAAGAAGAAAGAGAAGAAAAGAAGGGATGCTGAGAGGGGAGAACACTGCCCACAGATACATTGGTTGAGAGGGTTATAAGTTTGGAACCAAAAGCAAGGGAGTAAGAATCCTCCTAATAGGACTGAGAAAAGGTTCAACTGAACCGCTTGTATAGATTGGACACAAGGGCAGACTCTCTATCCTCTCATCATCCCAACCCCCAACACTCTAGCTGAGAGCTCACAAACTGCCCAGACAGAAATCTGTTCCAAAGAAGAGCGCCCAATTATGAGGTGGGATTAGCCCCTTAGCACATTGTTAAGTGCTAACACCGTGAGTGTGTGGGTAGGGGTTAGGCCTACAAAGGGCAGCTTTGTATGAAGGCTAAGAGTGAGAACTCAGTAGGACTCCTTGAAGGCAAGGCAAAGGCAGCAGTTCAAGGTTACGTGCAGAAGCACCAACCAGAAGAAGCTGACAGTCACCCTTAGGGGCAGTCAGAAAGAGTTTCCTCAGGATAGAGAAAAGTCCTACTGCTCCCTTTACCTTGAGGAAAAAGATCAGTCCAAGAAGAACGGAAACCAGGATAGGGTTTTTTTTTGCATAAAGGCCAAAGGAAAGGGAGAGGAGAGGAATGAGGAAGAAGAGAGGGGAGACGTAGGAGACCACTGAGGGAAGGTGGGTATGAGTATGAATGAGAGATACAAGAGAAGATAAAGAATTACGGGCACGCACGTAATTTTCATATCTTCCTTGTCAATCTTCACCATTCATTAGCTTTGGTGAGTACTAAGTTCTCCCCAAGGGAGGGATAAAGAAACCCCGAGGGAGCAAGACCCCAGCCTCCTGCTGGTGGGAAATAGGAGGGAAGACCCTGGACTAATCAAGTGAGAAGCCTATGGTGGACGTAGAGCTAGGAGGTGTCCCTCGAGGACGGGAGACGGAGGAAGCCCCTACAGAAGTCTCCCTAGCTCTGGAGGAAAAGAGATAGGTCCCCGCCGGCCTGGGGTGACAACCTTGATAGATGAAGCCATGCCGCCTGTCTAATACAGATCGCTGTCCCAGTAAGCCTGGAAGCCACCTCATTGGCGCTATAAGATGCCCTTGCTTGGTGTCTTGCCAGCTCCAGGCCTATAGCAGAGAGGGCAACAGCTTGTCTGGTTTGCTCCATATCAGGCATTGATGCTAAGATTTGGGAGAGCATCGACCACAAATGCCTACTGTAGGCAGCATGGTGAGCCTGATGTGATGCAATGCAAAACATCGCACGAGGTAGAGAACACCTTCACTTCCCCACCGTCAAATTGTAGGGAATCTGAGTCCGTGGACGGTCGCACCAGGCGGCGGTGCCAGGAGGGAGTTTCAGGGTATGCCAATCCTGAAGGTGGTTGGGGAGAGTACCTAGAGATTTCATGGGGCACACACACTGCCTTCCGCAGTCTTCCAGGGCTGGAGAAGCGGCTGGCGATCTGCCAGAAATGGACAGACGCCTTCTGGAAGGAACAGGCCAGGATAGTACCACCAAATGCTGGGCACTGAATTCACGTGTTCCCATTCGGTATTGCCTTGCCTAACAAAGGAAATATGAAAATCTCTCCATCCTTGAAGGAATCGCTGATATTCAGTGAAATCAGCATCGGAGGAAAGATGAGCAGGGTTCCTCTCCTCTGAGGAGGGAGATGAGGATGATGGAGAGCTCAAATGTCCAGAGGACTCCTGCAGTGGTGGGGATAGGTGAAACACCCACCATGCATGTAACTAACATATGAGGGGAAGGCCGACGACAGCTTCTGGAACGCCTCCCAATGGATAACGGACCAATAGGACTGACATGGCCTGGGAGAGGGGTGGCTGCAGAGGAATCAGAGAGGGACACCTACGGCAGGCAACTGTCCTCTGCTGAGGCTGTGAACCGGGAATGGGGCATGCTGGTGGGATCCCAGACAACAAATCAGGTCGCAGAATGGAACCCTGGGGAAGCGAGGCCTAGAAGAGCCTAGCAGGGATACTCCCTGTGACGTAGCTGGGGCTGCATGGGTCCAGAAGGGCAGCCCACATAACGGCACCAGAGGGGTCCTTGGGGCTCGAGAGGGAAAGACGGGCCCGGCGCTACAGCTCCTACCCAACCCCCGAGAGGTGGCAGGTGAAACCGAGGTGCCTGAACCCTGTCTCTCAACCCCGGACTCCGAACGCCTCCTCCTCGACCCCAGCAACCCCTCACCCCGGCGTGCAGCAGCACCAGGATCGGCGGCTGCCACAACCCCCCAAGATGAAGCCCACCCTCCCTCCACGACATCCCCCTCCAGGGACCCCAGACCACCCCCAGCCCGGAGGCCTCAGGGGAGGACAGCAGAGGAGACAGAGGAAAAGGTGCTGGGCCACCTAGCACCTTGTCCCACCGGAGACCCTGACTCCAAAAAGTCAAGGTGCCAGGACGGGTCCACATCTGAATCATCCTCCGAGAAGGAAGAGACCAGCTGGACCACAACACTGGCCACCCGGGTCTCCAGTGAACGGCACCACGTAAGAGTGCTGGTGCTAGCGACGGGCAAATAGATGACCCCGGACCCCGGCAATGCCGAGACCCAGCCCTGACTTCCCAATGGCACCGGGCGGACCCACCTTGCCGGACCCGACTCGGCACCGCTAGAAGAACCGACCAGGCTCCACGGCGCACCTCCGAGGAGGTGACTGCCGAGGAAGTCCCTGGCCTAAATCCTGGGAGGGACCTCAGCGCTCCTCTGACACCGCCGAAAGGACTCCTTCGGCAAGAGAAGATGAGGAGGCCTCCTCCTCCAGACCATATAGGCCTGAGAGGGGACTCGGAGGAAGGGTCTAGAGACCTTACCTGGGAATCCGGAGCGGCGCTATCCCCAAAGTCGGGCGGAGCCTACGATCTTGAACGTGGACTTCCAGGATACGACGGTCCATCGAGAAACAGGTGTCGATGCATCCATATTATGTTGGGTCCCAGACAACAGAGACAAACATCATGCCGGTCCGTGATGGAAAATGCCGCCACAGGAGCACCGATGCATAAGGCGAGCCTGCCGACTTGCATTTGCCCCGAACCTGACATGATGTGAAACAATTAAGGCAAAACAAAGCACATCTCTCGCACGCCAAATAAAGAGAAGAAAAGAACGGTCTTACTGGTGACGACATTGAGAAAAAGCAGGAAGGAGGAGTCTGGAATGGCATCGATAAATGACAACTAGACCTAGTACTGAAAATCCTAACCAACGAGCAGGTGCAGCCTCGGCAGGCGGGAGAAACAGAACTGAGATGGAGGAGGAGTCTGGCACCTAATGGCCGCCTTCGCATGACGCAGAGCGCCGCTCGTGGCAGTGCTGTTGGAGCCGACTCCAAAAAAAAAAAAAATCACATAGTGGTGCGCCACGCTCAAGCAGTAATGAATGGTGAAGACTGACAAGGAAGATTCTTTCCTGTGTGTCTCCAGGGACCCCTTCCTCCCAACCACAAGGGAGAGGAGAGCAAGAGAAAACAACACGGAGACACACAGAAGGGAGCCCAGAGACTGAGACCCCAGGGTAAGGAGGGTGGGATTTAGCGATCAATGGAGAAGATAGACAGAAAGATCAACAATTATGGTAGGTACGTAATTTTCATATCTTATCTGTGTCAATCTTCACCATTCATCACTGGTGTGTGAGTACCGAGCTCCCCAGGGGCACCTAACTTCCCTAAGGGACTAAGTCCCTTAGCCTCCAGTGGGTGAGACACTGGAGAAGAGAACCTACAGGCTGGGGAGGCCTGAGACTGGTCCGGTGAGAAGGGAGCCCCAGTGGGGGAGGAAGGCGCCCAAAGTCACCATCTCACCCCACGGGAGAAGAGGTGGGTTCTCCGTATGCGGAAGAAATCACTTACGCCGGGCCATGAGTGACAACCCAGATAAGCAAGCCATGCCATCTGCCTAATGTAGATCGCTGTCCCTATAGCTCTGGAGGCAATCTCACTGGCATAATAAGATGCCCATGCTTGGTGCCTTGCTAGCACCAGGCCCTGAGCAGAGAGGGCAATTGCTTGCCTGGTTTCCTCCATATCAGGCATTGAGGCTAGGAGTTATGTCCCAGCCTGGACCACAAAAACCTATCGTAGGAAGCAAAGTGGACTTGATGAGAAGCAATAGAAAGAAGGATCCGTGTCGAATAGAAAATCCTTCTTCCCCGAAAATCAAGTCCGCAGACTCAGAATCTGGGGGGAGTCAGCCTGTCACGTATAGGGGCGAGGCCCAGAGGGTGTCCAGTCAAATCAAACCTAAAGAGGGATAAGGCAGAACCTGGAGACCCGGGGGTGGGGGAGCAATACCATTGGGCATAGGTCCCTTGGGCTGGAACAGTGGAGGAGGAATGTAGCCAAAGCAGATGTGATGCTTCCTGGGAGGAACAGGCCAGGCATGAACCACCAGGTTTGGCAGACTGTACTCGCCTAAGAAGTGCGCCACACATGCTCGGGATTGCTGACAGGACCGTAAGACTGAACTCATCCAACATCCTCGCAAAGAAGCGCTTGATACAAAGAAAGATCAGACACTGGAGAGATGTGACAGATAACTCCTCTCCCTCCGAGGAGGAGAAAGAAGATGGTATGCAGCTCCAAGGTTCGGGTCTGGCTGCACGGAAGCATGGTGGAACATCTGCTGGTCCAGGGCACGGAGGTAGGTAGGAAATGTGCAGCTTGAACCTCTGAACTGTTCCCAGGTGAGAGGTCCCTAGGACTGGGAATGCCTGGCATAGCCGTGGATGTAGGCAGAGGCACAAGCTACTAGCAGCAGGAGAATGGCTCTGTCAGGAAGGGGGCCAAGAGGAAACTCCCTCAGAGGGAGACTCAAGGTCCCAGCAGCTAACAACCATTCAACCGGATCGGAACGGTCAGAACTGTGCCCATGGGAAGACCCCGTGAGGTGACTGGGACCATGTGAATCCAGACGGATGGCCCCGACTCCAAAGTTGAAGTCCTTCTCGAGGACCGATCCAGGGAAGAGAGGGTTCCACCGCGGCTCCTCCCAGAACCTGGCCGGCTCGGCGAGGGCGCCGCTACGCCCACATCCAGACTCCTCAACCCTTCAGAGTCTGAGAGGGATCTCTGCCCTCATAGCCACAAGCCTAGGCAGTTGACAACTGTGGTAGATTCTCAAGAGTCCACCCAGGAAACAGTATCTTCCCTTCCTGGCATGCCCAGGGATGTCCCAAACTTGAACTGTCCAAACACACCAGGGAAGGGGTGCCTTGCCGAGGAGCAGACGTGCCAGTGGCCCCAGGTTGCACGGCAGTGGCCATAAGGACCACTGCTGGCTGGTCAGTACCACTGACCCCAGAGTCTACAGGCAATGACTGACCCCCAGAGAGTGGCCAAGTGCAGACCAAGGTGCTGGACACAGAGGGATCGGAGGATTCTGAAGAATCTAGGACCCAACCGATCAGACCCAGAGTCCTCCTCCCAGGAGGCAGACCCCAGCCCGATGCCAGATCACCACCTTGATCCCCTGCCAGCTCCTGTACTCAGCAGGACCACCTTCAACCCAGACACCGCAGGCGCATTGGAGCCACAATGACGCCACCCTCCCCGTGTCGCAAATGGCACCGGAGTCAGGTGGCACCGTGCTCCACCCCAGTAGCGCAAGCGCACCAGAGCCAAAGTCAGTGCTGACAGCGCACCGCCCCACCCCCACAACACAAACGGCACACCGTCAGAACCAGATCCAGAAACTGCAGCAGCATTTTCCCAACGCCGACATCCCCAGTGCCGCAATGGTGCCAGCAGCAACACCGAGGGACGGCCCGGCATCAACCGCACGCAGCCCTCTAGCCTCAGATGCCAAGAACGGGCACTGTAATCTGCGGTGGTGCTGTTAGTCACACAGAGGACGGTGCCGGTCCAGGGCTGAGGGCCCAGAACACGACACTGAGGACCTCACCGTCAAGAGGTGACTGCCATAGCGGTGCTCCCGACTGCCTCCCTAGGAGGGGCAGATTGCCTCCTGCACCGCGGAAGGAGCCCCACCGTGGCAAGGCTGAGAGGGCAAAGGCCCCTCCTCCATGGGTCGACAGGACCGGAGGGGACCAGAGGAAGGGCCAAGAATCTAGCCTTGGCCCGCCGACTACAAACCCGGCCCCGAAAGTTGGCGCGACGTCCGACTTTAAAAGCATGGATCTCAAGAACTCGATGGTCCACAGAGAAGCAGGAGTCGCAGTTGTCCACGCCGTGGGCTGAGCCGAGGCAGGAGAGGCAATGGTCATGCTGGTCCTCATGAAATAAAGGCGGCCACAGGGCACCGACATTGGTGACCACCCCGCTCGGCTAATTTTTTGCCGGAGAGACATGACCGCAGGGCAAACAAACAAAGAAGTACTCGACGCCGCTTATAAATAATGAAATGGTCTTACTGGCAGAAGCGCAGTCAAGCAGGGCGAAACAGAACTAAGACACACAAGGCCACAAATGAAACTAAGCCTGCATACAGTTGATTGAAGAGTCTCCACACGAGGTCTACACTCAACGGTGGGAGAAGAACTGGGGCTAGGTGGAGTCGACGACAGATAACTGCCAACCCACAAGCACCATGTAGAACATCTGCCTCGAGGCGCGCCAGCCCTGCATCGACTCCACCCATAGAAGAAAAAAAAAAAGCTCCCGCAGGGTCCTAGTTCGTGCTGTACCCACTAGTGATGAATGGTGAGACTGACACAGATAAAATCATGCAGGTCGAGGTCCACTGTCACTGCAGATTAGCAGTTTGTGCCGAGAGGAGGTGCGGAATAAGAAAGAGGATTCCTTAGACTGGCAGGGTTGGAGGAGGCAATAAAAGGGCAAGGTGAGGGAGTAAAGGGAATGAGGTTGAGGGGAGCTGGGGAAGAACAGGCAGTGAGAGATGGGGCGGAGAAGAACTGCAAAGAGTGTACAGCCTGCAGAGCAAGTAGCTGGTGGCAGGAATAACTGGGGGTAAGAGCCAGTAGAGACCCTTCAAAGTGATCAGTTAACTTAGCATCTGTTAGAGCAGGAGCACTGAAACAAGCTGAGAGATGAAAGCAAAGCTTAGCCTTAAAAGGACCAAGCCTAGTAACACTGTTGAGGATAGCAAGCAGTGAGTTTAGCAGGTTGAGGGCACGGAAGGCAAAAGATCTCTGACCTTTGCGACATGCGGCAGAATGGTACCTTATAGGGATGACTTTGTGAACCACGTGTTAGTCTGGATGGCTCAGTGGGATAAGGAACTGTACCCGGGAGGGGCGCATACCGAGGGTGGCCTTTTGGCTAGGAGACAATGTTGGTACTTTATTCTGTAGTCAAGGTCAAGCCATCCCATGCGGGTGTATAGCGCACATGTATGGGTGAGGCGTGGCACACTCAGGAAAAGTAGACTAATTCAACTGAAAATAATACACAGGTGGTACAGAACCCTCAAACCTCTTAAGGCTATGGGTCGCCTGCCCTCTCTGTACTGGGGATGTTAGCAGCCAGAGGCAGGACTCCTGCACTTCTGTGGGATTGTCCACAACTCACTCAGCTGCGTGCGAGGAGTCATCACTGACAGCTCCAGGATCCTGCACCACCCCCACCACTGTCACCTGCTTGGACTGTTCTGGGATCACCTCTCAAGTAAAGGACCTACCCAGACCTCTGCAATGCAGGCCCTTGTAGCCCTTATGGAGGCCAAGTGTCTGATGCTCATGAACTGCAGGCAAGCTGCCATTTCCTCCCTGCTCACTTGGCACTCTGCCCTCTAGAGGTTGGTGGTCTTCACAAGGCTGTGCTTTACAGCAACAGGGAAGAAGGATCTTTTCTTTAAGAAACTGGATCTCTTTCTAACATTACATCTCCACTCAGCACCTTTATCCCAGCCCTGTAACCTCTTACATCCATCAGCTCAGCAGATTAGAACCCCATTCCTCACCCAGTTGCCCATCCTCTTCTGGTCCTATTAAGGCCACAGCTACGGTCAGACGGGAGATAGGGTTGTTTAGGTAGTCTGGTTTCACATACCTCATACATGCTGCCAGCTGCTTATGCTAGTTTACTGTTGGCTAACTCACCACGGTTTTACTAGTCATTCTTAACTGCTGCTTATGACTATGTATCTACACATCCTATAGAGCTGTTGCACAATCTTTGAATTTGCTACTGATATGTACTGCTCTTATTACCATCCAGCTTTTGTACTCTGTCTTCTAGTACCCTTTGCTGTCTGTTGTAATGATTTCTAAATGAAATAAATTTAATTTTAAAACATGTCAGCTACTGAAGTGGATGTGCTAGAAACGTACAACTGTAAGAGTGGTCTCAGTGGTGGTTATAATATATCTTTTGATCAAGAGCGCACCAATAATATATTACACTTTAAAACCTTTTTCCAAACATGCTCATTTCCAGGGCAGAGCGGCATGACAGACACTTCACAGAATAAGAGCATCTCACGTGCAGAGGAAAGGAGCGCTTGACTGGCGGAGCACTCCCGGATCTATAATGCAATTTATACAGTTAAAACTGTTCACCATGTAGTATAAAATGGAGCAGCCAGGTATACTAGCCATACCAGCCCTGCTACTTAAGTAAACATCTGTAAGCCTGTTGCTTCAATAATTATTCAGAGCAGAGCTTTTTTGCCCCTCTCACACAGAGAACACCAACCAATTAACATTAGCTGCATCTTAGATAATTGTCAGCAAGTGGCCTCTGCGTCTCGCACCCCTCCTTCCCTAAAAACAGGTTACTCACCTGCAACAGTAGTTATAGGAGTGGTATACGTTGTTCATCCACATGTCTTGGCAGTGTCCCTTCCCTTTAAATCAGCCGGAAGAGTCTTCAAGCAGGCTCCTCCCACCCACTCGGGTGGTATAACCTCGGCTCCACCCATGACGCCACATCTCAGCCCGCTGGAAGCAGGGTTATGCTGCCTGTAGCCAGGGAGGACAGGTGGTCCATGTGGATGAACAACATATACCACCCTAGAACTACTGCTGCAGGTGAGTAACCTGCTTCAAGGATCATGCAAATGTTGTTCATCCACACTTCTTGGCAGACTCCTAGCAGTTCTCTGGGAGGAGGAGGCAAGGCACACCCCTCTATACATACTTGGGGAACAGAGATTGAAGAATTGAGGCCCCAAAACCAGCATCCCGGTGTGACTCAAGGTCAGCATGGTAATGGGTAATGAAGGAGTTTGGTGTCTTCCAGGTAGCAGTCTGACAGATTTCCTGGATAGAGATGCCCCTGGAAGCAGCCACCGATGCAGCGGTATGGCGGTAGAATGAGCTCTTATCCCTTTGGGAGGCTCCTTGCCCGCCAACCGCAGCACAAATAAATGCAAGATGTGATCCATTGAGCAATCGTCCACTTTGCTGCAGGTCTGCCAGAAGCGGCTTCAACGTAGGTGACAAACAGCTGGCAAACCTCTCCACGAATCTCCGCCATCCTCTCCTTATAATAGGAGAGAGCTTGTCTCAGGTCCAAAGTATGGAGCCTGAATTCAGCCTCTGGGGCGTAACTGGGGTAGCACACCAGCAGAGTCAACACCTGGTTAAGGTGAAACACTGACATCACCTTGGAAGGAATTTCGGTGGGGGCGCAGACAACCTTGTCCCTGTGGAAGACTAGATAAAGGCAGTCTACCGAGAGTGCCTGGAGCTCCCCAGTCCTTCTGGCAGATGTGATAGCCACCAGGAAGATAGTTCTTCCAGGACAAGTGTGACAACTCACACTTGTGCATTGGTCTCGAATGGCTTGCACATAAGTTTCACCAGTACCAGCAGTAGATCCCACAGAGGTGAAGGTTCACGCACTGAGGGGATATATGATCCAGGCCTTTGAAAAGCACCTGACCACTGTCTCCTGCACCATCAGCTGAACCGACCCGCTCCGGTAAGCAGAGATGGCTACCAGGTGCACCCTAAGGGCTGATAATCAAGACCCCTTTGGACAGAGACCAAAGGTAGTGAGAATGTTAGCCACTGGACAGGACAGAGGATCCAGGCCCTTTCCAAGGCACCAAATGGAAAACCTTTTCCATCTGAAGGCATAACACTTCCTGATCAACTCCTTCCTGGATGCATCCATGACTGTAAGGACATCCTCTGAGACCCACAGCCTGGAACTCTAAGCACTCAGGTACCAGGCTGACAGGAACAGGGATTGAAGGTCCGGATGGAACACCTTCCCCTGATTTGAGTGAGATCAGGTCTGGGCGCAGAAGCCGCCCAGGGTCTTGTTGCTGAGGCTGAGGAAATCTGGTACCAGAACTGGCATGGCCAGTCTGGGGCTACCAGAATCACTCTGCATGCACTGTCCTTCACCTTGAAGGGCACATTGTCGATCAAGGGAAATGGAGGAAGGCATAGAAGAGGCCTGGGGTCCATGGACTCGAGAAGGCATCCCCTGCAGCAGCCCTGCTTTGGTGGGGAGGGCATGAAACAGCCTCAGCTTGATGTTTTCCCCAGGAGGCAAACAGGTCCACCAATGGTTTGCCCCAGTGGGAGAAAAGACAGTAAGTTACCGCTGGATGGAGAGGCCACACTTGGGATGTCTAGCCTATGTGGCTGAGAGCATCCGCCAGATGATTTGAGGCTCCTGCCACATGGGTGGCTAGGAGATCTGCCTCAGATGACTCATGAGTGTCCCGATGCAGAGTGCTTCCTGCATAGCAGACAGGAATGCATGCGCCCTGTTTGTTGGGAGTAGTACATGGTCGTGGTATTGTCCGCCTGGACTTGAACCACATGACCCCGGAGCTGAGGGAGTGAAAGCTGACAGTGCCAGTCTGACTGCTCTGAGCTCCAACAGGTTGATATAATAATGGGACTACTGGCGATCCAGAACCCGTGAGCCCTGTTGTCCCCATATGGGCTCCCCAACCCATGAGAGAGGCATCAGTCATAAGGACAACTGTTGGCTCAGGGCGGACAAATGGGATCCCTACATTGCACTGTCTGGGACAGTCCACCATTGAGAGTCCCACATCTTCTGGGTTACAGTGATCAGCTGGTCGAAATGATCATGTGCCTAAGTCCACCGGGCGGCCAGCTCACACTGGAGGAGTGCATGTTACTGGGCCCAACAGATGACAGAGGTGCACACCGCCATGTAACCCAGAAGGCGCAGAAAGTCCCAGGCAGGACGAATTGCCCAACCAGAAATGATTGGGCAGGAGGCAAGAACCTCCATCCTGTCTGCCGGGCAGCCGAGCTCTGGTTTGACGGTAGTTCTGCCCGCAGGAAGATGATCACCTGAGAAGGCACGGCTCTGACTTGGCCAAGTTAGGCGGTCTGGATGGCCAGGTCCCTGGACCTCTCCACCTCCTAGTGAGCGTAACCTGCTAGAGCCAATCGTCAAGGTAGGGATAAATTCTGCCCCCGGACACCTGAGGTGGGCTGCCACCACTGCAATGCATTTAGTGAAGACCCGTGGGGGCCGATGACGGAAGCTGAATGGCATGGCTCGGAAATCGTATCGCATTCCCTCGGCTTTGAAGTACAGGAACCACTGATAGAAAGACGGATTGGGATGTGAAAGAACACGTCCTGGACATCCAGTGAGCAAAAACAAAAATAACGCATTTCACCGTAATTCTTGATCTTCTTGGACGAGTCTCCACCACTCATTCACACTATTGGGATCTGTGCCAGAGGCACTAGGACCCATCGGGAGCAAACTTTTGCTGTAGGGTCGGCGCCAGAGATGGAGCCATGAGCCTATGTCTCAGCGGGAATGACTATCTCGCGCCGACTCTCCAAACCGCCCAGTACCTTTTTACCAAGGAGGTGCAGCGACTAACCTAGAAGGGTAAGTTTGATCCAAAAACCGGACATAAGATAGTCCTGGGGACCCAGATCAAGAAGGGTTTAAAAAAGAAGTCTTCACAGCCTAAAGATTTGAGGGAGTGAAGACCACAACAGAGTGAGCTCGGGGACCGGGAGAGTATGGATCGAGTGGTGAGACTGTCCAATAACATCACGAATTACGGTAGGCAAGTAATTTCATATCTTCCTGGACATAAGTCTCACCACTCATTCACACTATTGGGAGAGGCCCAGCTAATAATCCCCGAGAGGGCGGCAGGAGAGACCAAGAGCTCACGCTTCTAGGACAGAAGTCCATTGAGGATGGCTCTGCCAAAGGAAGAATGCCAGTCTGGCATGGACATCTAGTGCATAATGTTTAATCAAAGTATGCATTGAGCTCCAGCTGGCTGCATTGCAGATGTCTGCGAGCGGCACGTTGTGGTTTCCACTAGGGATGCCATACCGCCTTTTGTAGAGTGAGCGAAACTCTACCCTCCAACTTAACCTGTGCCATGGAATAGCAGTGACGAAGGCACGCCACTAGCCATGATGAGATACATCTGATAGCTTACAGGTTTCCCCAGCCGGTCTCACTGAAGGAAACGAACAGTTGCTGAGCTTTGCGAAAAACTTGGTTCTATCTAGATAAAGCGCAAGGCTCTCTTAACATCCAAAGAATGAAGAGAACGTTCCCTTCATTTTGGAAGTCTGCAAAATAAGAGGGAAGGACCAAAGGTTGGTTTAGATGAAATTCTGACACAACCTAGGAAGAAATTTAGGATGAGTATGAAGAACTACTTTGTCCTTATGGAACACAGTATACGGAGGGTCTGTGACCAGGGTATGTATCTCCAGAGACCCCTCATGGCTGAGGTAATGGCCACTAGGAAGGCAGTCTTCCAGGCGAGAAATTTTAGCTCACAGGTAGCCAGAGTAACTGGAAGGTTTCCGAGTGAGCATGTCTAGCACAAGATTAACTGCCCAGGCTGCGACTGGACGCCTTGTAGGAGGTGTGTGGTATGAAGAATCTCTTAAGAAATCTCTTAACCATAGGTAACTGAGGCAGAGTTAAGGAAATAACGGGCTTGTGACAGCTGAAATGGCACTAAGATGAACTTTGACTGTAGAGTACTGCAGACCCGAATTTGAGAGGTCCAAAGGTACTCCAAAACCTTATCCGGTGGACAGGAAAAGTGATTCAAAGAGGACTTTGCACACCAGAGCTTAAAAACACTTCACTTGGCTGTGTAAGTTTTCCGAGTGGCTGGCTTCTGTGCAGCCAGAAGAATATCTGAAACTCTTCGAGAGACATTGAACCGTTTACTGACCTCTTCAGAGCCAAGCATGAAGGTGAAGTGATCTCAGGTTGGGATGGACCACCGGTCCCTGAGTCAAAAGGTTCATCTGCAGGGGAAGTGGTCTCAGAGGAACTGCCAACATATTGCTGAGTAGTGGAACCACAGCTGCCGAGGCCAAAAGGGAGCAATGAGAATCATTTTGTCCCCTGGATTCAAACTTGAGGAGTACCCTCTGAATTAGAGGAAGAGGCAGAAAGGCGAAAGAAAGCATTTTGTCCACCGAGCCTGAACGCATCCTGACAGAAAATGCCAGGCCCTGATTCTGGAGCAGAAGAGAAGCAGTTTTGCATTGAGTGGGGACGCAAAAAGGTCCAGGTCTGGAGTTCCCACCTTCGATAGTGACTGAACTATGGTTGAGTCGAGACCACTGTGAGGGTCTGTCTCTGTTCTGCTGAGACGGTCTGCCAGTTCGCTCTGAACCCCTGGCAAGTAGACCGCTTGAACCAGAGCCTCGTGCTCCAAGCACTCATTCCCATACCCTTATTGCTTCTGCATAAGGGTAAGAGTGACACCACCCTGCTTGTTGATGTAATACATCACGCTTTGTTGTCCGCTTGAAGGAGAATGTTCTTGTGACAGAATGTCCTTCAAAGCTCGGACCGCATAAAGGACGGCTCCTCATTTCTAGGACGCTTATGTGGAGCTGGGACCGACTTGAGTCCACGACCTTGAGTGTGGAGAGCCTGACAGTGAGCTCCCCACCCCATTAGGGATGCGCTCGTGATAATGGAGATCTGATGGTCCAGAGGAGCAAAGAGATACCCCTCCAGGAGATTGCTCTTGAGACCACCAGGTGAGTGACCTCTAAAGGTTCTGTCACCTGATGAGATAGGACTTGGTGAGTTGGGGACCACTGAGTACTGAGCATCCACTGGGTAGTTCTCGGCAGACGTGCTTAGGGTACAGTGAACACTGAGGATGCTATGAGGCCTAGCATCCGTTGCATCGAGAGAGCTGTGACTGAGCTGTTTTCCCGATGTGACGGGCCATCCAAGGATATCGATCTTCTCCTGTCTTCTGGAAGTAAAGCTTTGCACAGGAGAGGTGTCAGAAGAGTCCCTATAAAAAGGAGCCTCTGGGAGGCTGCAGTTGCGATTTCTTGAGGTTGAGCAGAACTCCCATGGGCGTAAGGAAGCGCAAGGCTGCCTCCACGGCGGCCCAGAGTCCCTTGCCTGGAAGGGCTTGCTAGAAGCCAATCGTCCAGATAAGGAAACACCTGAATTCTGGACCTTTCTGAGGTGCGTCAACAGAACTGCCCAACATTTTGTAAAAACTTGCAGCCGAGGATAGCCCAAAGGGCAGGACTCTGAACTGATAGTGCTGTCCCAGAGCCACAAACCTCAGGAATTTGTGATGCCTCAGGTGAACAGGAATGTGCTGGTAAGCGCCCTGCATATCTAGGGAGGCTAACCAGTGTGTTGGTGGAGCAGAGGTAACAAGGTTCCAGAGAATCATTTTGAATTTCTCCTTGGGAGAAATTTGTTTAGCTTTGAGATCTAGAATGGGGCGATACCGTGACTTCTTTGGAATCAGAAAGTAATGGGAGTGAACCCGTTTTTGTTGGTGCAGTGGCACCACTTCTACTGCCCTGTTGTTCAGAAGGCCCTGCATGTCGGGCGAAGTAGAAGATCTGACTGAAGGGGGTTGACAGCCTGGGCTGCCGCTTGGGGGACGATCTGGAGGAGTCTCCACAAGATTGAGTGAATACCCGCGGATTATCCGAAGGACCCATTTGTCTGAGGTTATGGACTTCCACTGGTTGTAGAAGTGCATCAGACGCACCTCCCACCGAGAGGAAAAGTCCACCGGCAGCTGAGATGGAACTTGGGGCAGTACTTAAGGTAGCTGGGCGCTTTGGCCCTTGCGCTTTCTGTTGCACCTCTTTGAGGTTGGGTTAATTTATGGAAACTCCTCTCGCCTCTACCGAAAGCGACTGGCTTATCAGAAACTGTTGCTACTGGCATGCCCTCGAGAGGGAGCAAGAGGGGCCGAGCCAACTTAATGGCTGACCTAGTCTTTTGTGTAGCTTCTAGAGCTTGCTCTACCTGAGGACCAAAAAGATATGCACCGTCAGGTAAAGGCACATGCTGTCACCTGCAGGCGTCATTAACGTAGTGCCCGGCAAGAAAGCCAGGAATGACACCGGTGCAAATACCAGCAGCCGCTGAACGGAAGTAGTGTCAAAAGCATCCATGGCTGCTTTAACCTGCTGGTTATTGAGATTCATACTCTGGTAATGGTTTGAAGAAGCTCTGGCTTTGAATTGACTCGGTGAGCACAACCATCTGTTTAATAGAATGCCACAGGATATACTCATACTGAGAAAAATAGCCTTGGTAACTGGCTATACGATACTTAGGGTAGAAGCAGCAAAGACTCTTTACCTAAGGTGTCTATCTTTACGAGATTCTTTGTTAATAGGTCGAGCTGTAGTAGCTTGAGGAAGAAATGACCTTATCATTCTCTGCCAGGACTACAATAGGATCCGCAAAGGCTTGAGATGCCAAATGGGACGATCCTTGGGGCTGAATATTTCCTATCTAAGGATTTAGCCAATCAAGGGGTAAGAGCAGGATTATTCCATACCATTTGAGACAGCGCCTCAAGGAAGGCTGAATCGAGGAGTCAAACCAGAGGGATCTCCGAGGCATGAAGATATTGGAGTCTCAACAATTTCCCGGATCGATGTCTGTAGTCTGAGAGAAAGTGTGAACTCAGATTTTCAACAGAGACTTAAAGGATAGGTCCTCACCATAGGCTCTGCAGCAGTAATAGATCCTGCTCATCCACTTCATCACCCAGAGAAGGTCTGGGTCAGGCTCAACGTCATCTCCTGACAGTCCAGGAGGGACTGTATGGACAGGAAAGGAATGAAATTCAGAAGAGGAGGAAGAAGGAAACAAGTGAAAAGAGGAGTCCCCGATAGCCACCGGGCGCCGAGGAGGCGCACAGCACTGGAGAACGACGCCGTAAGGCCACGCGCGCCGAGAAGCCACACGGCGCCAAGGACGGCGCCGAGCGCAGTATCGACGCCGAGGACGGTGCCGAGAGGCCACATAACGCCGAGGGTGCCAAAACACTCCCAGACTCAAAAACAGGTTTTGAAACAAGAAGAGCAGGAGATAAGGGCATTGGTGGTCCCCTCGCCGCAGCCATGTGAGGGGGAAAACACCTAAGCGGTGAGTCGACGGCATCAAGAAGGTGCCGTGGTGACCAGGAAGGTCCAACTGCTCTACCTGGTCGCCCAGAGAGCCAAGGCCCATGAGCGACGGTGGCGCCAGGTAGCCAAACCAACTCTCCGAGCCCACTGCTCCATAAGAGCGCCCACTGATGAAACTGCTCATCTGAAGACCTGCGCCCGCGGCGGTAGGCTCGATGTCAAGCGTCAGCTACCAGAAGCAGAGGTTGGCGGGCTCTCCGAAGGGGAGACCGGCAACTAGCCCCGATAACCCGGCGTCTGACGCAGACATATCGAGAGGCGACCTCGGTGATGCCTTCTCTTTTTAGACCTGTGGGCGAAGAGAGCTCGAGGCGAACAGTTGCCGAAGTGCGACCGTTTATTTTAAAGCTTCGGGGACCGCCCATCCCCGGGCATTGGACTGACCGTTGTCAGACCCTCCCTCCGGAGAAGGAGGCGGACCGGACCCAGCCCGACTGACTGAATAGTTTACATGAAGTCTCCTCACCTGACCTGCTCATGGTCAACTCCGTCAAGGTAGGCTGAGACTTCTTTATTGTATTTATTTCAAAAATAAGAATAAATTTAAGCGATACTGTATCGAGATAATACTACAAAATAATAAAACTGAAAACTATGCTGCTAGTTTGAAGTTTTACTCCCGACAGGCGAGCGACGCCGTCACTGAAGTGCACTTTCGGCGGCAGGGAAAAAAGGAACTGAGGCGGTTGGAGAGTCGACACCGAGATAGTCACTGCCGCATGAGCTGGAGCTCACGGCGCTGTTCGCGGGCTCCATCTCTGGCGCCCGACCTCCAGCAAAAAGTTTGCTCCCCGATGGGTCCTAGGCCTCCGGCACAGATCCCAATAGTGTGAATGAGTGGTGGAGACTTATGGCCAGGAAGATCCACATGTTTTGCTCAGGGATGGTATGAACTGACACAGAGTGACCATCTGGAAGGTGCATGACCTGAGATACTAATTCAGGTTGTGCAGATGTAGAATGGGCGCCAGCCCCTGTCCGCTTGGGAACCAGGAAGTACCTGGAAACGGCCTGGGTCTGCTGGAGGGTCCGCCACTGGAGCTACTGTCTCCTTGAGGAGGAGCTGAGCAATGTCATCTCGGACAGCCAACTGAGTGTAGGTGGATACCTTCTCCTCCCTGGGGTGCTGACTCAGCTTGGAAGGTACTGCTCGAATGCCAGAAGCAGTCCCTGGCCGACCTTCTAAGACCCACCTGTCCATGGTATCAATGGACCAGTCAGAAAGAAATTGGTAGAGCCGGCCCCCATGGGAGACAGAGCTGGCGTGGCGGGAGTAGGGTGCAGCCCCTAGTCCATAATCACTAGGCAGGCTTGGAGGAAGAGGGTCCAGGGCCTGAACTCGACCTCCTTTACGGCCGGGAAGGTCCGGGCTTGGGCGGAGGTGCAAGCCTGAGCTGCTGCTGCTTCTAACCTTCCTGAAAGGAGAGCTGCTGCTGCTGGGCACAGGGAAGAATGCCAAAAGGTTTCTTTGCTGCTGCTTCTCGGGACACACAAGAACCCTTAGCAGAAGTGGTGCAGATGCGCTGAAAGTGAACAGCCACACCTGGACCAAAGAGATCAGTGCCCAGGAAAGGCACATTGGCTAGTTGCACTGAGAATCCACCGGAAAGGAGGACAGCCTCAGCCAAGCCCTGCGGCGAGAGGCATGTGGCTGCCAACAAGCAGGCACGAGTCCCCAGTGTCCAGAG
This sequence comes from Neoceratodus forsteri, assembly GCA_016271365.2. Taxonomy (NCBI): domain Eukaryota; kingdom Metazoa; phylum Chordata; order Ceratodontiformes; family Ceratodontidae; genus Neoceratodus; species Neoceratodus forsteri. Next base: position 1,407,132,976 of record CM057450.1, read on the forward strand.
CCGTTTGGAGCTGTTGTTTAGCAACAGCACAGCTTGGTCCCGACCTGCTTGACTGTGGTCTGCAAGTCCACGGGAGATGTGGAAGGACTTCCCAAGGACCCCAAAGGGCATGGGAGAAGTGTGCTATGATGACAGCTAAGCTTGCCTGACAGAGGCCTAATGATGAGGCTGCATAGACCTTCCGGGCAGAATGATCCAAATATCTGGATTCCTTCTCAGGAGGTCTGTTGGTATTGTAGAACTACCAGTGCATGCCCGAACACAGAGGTGGTGATCACGAGACTCTCAGCCAAAGATTGTTCTGTGAACCTACTTAGGGACCCCATGGGCACGCATGCCTTAGGGCTATACAGGTAGATGGAGCTGGACAGGAGGCAGGGTGCTGCCTGTTCTAAGCCAGGCCAACAATGGCCTGACCCACAGGAAAGGCTTCCGTCAGGTTATGCCCTCTTGAGGATGTCAGAGAGGTACTCCACCTTTTCTGGATAGGTTCCAGGGGCATCCCTGTGGACTCGGAGATGCGGCGAAGAATGCCCTGAAAGGACAAAGGACTCTCCTCCGTCTCTATCCCACCAGCTGATTCATCATCCCTTGGACGAGAATGGAGGCCAGTTTCATCAGAATCCGAGGTATCCGGATATACAGTCAACCACCCACAACACCTTGACCAGCCAGGGGTGGTCAGGCATGACAGTGACCAAGACACACCGGGAAGCCCGGTGCCGGTCTAGCTTCCTTAGAAGGAGCCCTCCCACAGGCTGCTTGGGTGACGGTTCCACCAAAATCGGTGGAGAGACTGGTTTAGGCTGAAACGGAGGTTTCGCCAGTTCCGTGGGTGGAGGAATTGACTTAATCGGCTCCAGAGGAGTTGGCTTCGGCCTGGGAGGTGAAAGCCAAGTAATGGCTGGGGCAGAAGTTTGGATAGGCTTGGGCCCAGACAAAATCAGCTGTTGCCACGAGGTCCTCATAGCGCCGCTGGAGCCTCTCCACATCTGAGGATGGGGACGACCGATGGTGTCGCCGCTTCTAGAGCACTTATGGCCCTTCCTCTGCCTATCGATCAAGGGGTCCAAGACCTCGATCGAGATCAGGTGGGCCGACTCGTGCTTGCAGGAGACACCGTGTAATTGGTGACTTCCCGGGTCAGGGACCACTTCCTTGGTAGGATTCCCAGCAGGCTGGGTCTCCTCGTCGGGAAAGCAGGGCCCGAGTCCGAGTGAGGGAGGCGTCGACCAGAGTCGGTGACAAAGGGTCTATCAGGTCAAGAATTATCTCAACATCGTGATCGACACTTCAGTCGACTGACCAGATGGCAAGGCCGAAGCCGGAGGACGAAGAGACGATCTCGACAGAGGCCAAAATGGCCGGTTCCTGGGACTGAGATCTCTCCGATCCCAAAAGCGTCTCCATTGAGACAAAGACAGTCCCAGGTCCTTCTCCCACTTACAGGGACCAAGAGAAGTGCATACCCACAGGACTCTCACCCTTAGTCGGGAAGGAGTGGCACAACTCGCGGAAGGAACCGAGAGGTGAAGCCCAGGTTGAGCGGAGCAGAAGCAGCTCAGAGAGAGATTCCATAGCGCAAGTTTCCTAATGCTCGGCTGATCCGTGGCCATGAAACGCCCACCAGTCCTCCTTGGATTTCACTGGTGGATTCCGTTTTCAGCCTCCCAGCTTAAGTAGCGGGGCGGTGGTCGGGCGTTAGAGTTGGAACCCGAGGCCAAACTCTCGAGTCGTCAGAAAGTCATGGCCAACACTCAAACAGTAAATGCACGGCATGCAGGTCGGTGCGTGATATCTTCTGGCTGCACAAGCACCGCCAAATCCGGGAAGACTTGTTTTCCATGATCGAGAAAAGCAATCGTTATAGCTAACGCGAACAAGGCAAATTTTTGAATAACCAAAAGTTTTGAAGCCAGGGCCTACAAAATGCGAGAGAGCACGGAGAGGCATCCTGAATCTTCCAGTGGAAAGGAAGATCTGGCATCATGGGGTGGAGCCGAGGGTTATACCACCCGGTGGGTGAGAGGAGCCAGCTTGAAGACTTTCCAGCTGACTTAAAGGGAACGGGACACTGCCAAGCTAGAACTGTCTTTCCTCTGCACAAGTTTTGTTTTAGCACACTTCCGATGAATAGGAAGTCTGTTTTTTTGTTTTGTACGGTGAATTTCAGAGTAACATTATCGCGATTTCCTGTCTTTAAAGATCAATGGCAAATGTCAAAATACAGTTGTTAGTTTTCCTATGTCAGTTACAGTCTGTAGCTTAAAATCTTATCCCCAAGAAATATATAAAGTCCCTGTTATTTTTGCGACTGCTAACTGTAAATGCAGAATTCACTGTTTTTGTTTTTTTTCACTGCTCCATTCTTCATCCCGATCAGCTGTCTTGTGTTACTGTGGTTTTATACCTGATGGGGTTCTGCTTCAAAGTAAGTTGTTGGTGGTTCTGCTTTTACTTTATTTACTGTTAGCAGTCTGCATGCAAGGGCGACCGCATTTGCTTCTATAGTTGAAATACTGTAAAGACAATAAAACGCGATCTTGATCTTTAGCTGACAAAAAAAATTTTTAAATGCAGACTTTGCAGACTACTTTTGGTTAACCCGTCAGCTGTAAAACTGGAAGAAAGTACAGTAACATAAGAACTTACCGTAACAGTAGATCTTGAGAGAGGCTCTTGCAGTAGGTAATCAATATAGGACTGACGCCCGGTGAAGCGCAGGACCCACAGAAAAATTTCTTGCTAGCAGTCTTCTGGTGGGGACCGCCTCATCGCCAGATGACCGACATCATGCAACGCCAACATAAAGGGGCAGTACCCGCCCGCCTTCCAGTTCTTTCCTGCCAAAGGCCAAAAGGTGAGCGAGAGAGAAAGCGGATATTTCCATCCTGGAAAAGGAGCTGAAAAAAGCTTAGGGGATGGAGGCGGGAAGGTCACTACCTGCTGCAAGAGCTTCTCAAGATCTACTGTTACGGTAAATTCTATGTTAACTGTACTATCTTACTGAGAGGGCTCTTGCAGTAGGTAATTACATATAGGACTGAGTCTTAAGCAGTCTGGAACAAGTAGAAGCAAACGCGGAGGAGGAAAACTACTCAGGAGTAGACCTCTGACTGTGACGGTCTTAGGAAAGAAGACCTTGCAAAACAGCCAACCTCGAAGCCTGCTCTACACAGAGGCAATGTCCAAACTGTAATGCTTTTTAAAGGTATGAACAGAACTCCAAGTGGCGGTTGCACAGGTGTCAGCTGCGACACATTCTTGAAACAAGCCGCAGAGGCAGCTACCCTCTAGTGGAGTGGCCTCTGACCTGACCCGGCAGGGTCTTGCTGCACTTGTCATAACAGAAAGTGATGCAGTGAGCCAACCATTTCGATAGACATTGCTTGAAAACAGCATTGCCTTCTCTTTTATGAGCAAAAGAGACAGAGTTGGTCAGTCTTTCTGAGATTTTCACCAGTTAGTGTAGTATCTCAGAATCGGTGAACATCCAGAGTATGCAGAAAGTACTCCCCTCATTGGAGTGCTGAGTAAAAAAAAAGCAGGCAACTCCATGGATTGATTCAATGTAGATTCCGCTACCACCTTGGGAAGAAACTTAGGGTTGGTACGTGAGAGCCACACGTTCATTGTGAAAAATAAGATATGGGATTTTGCACATGAGGGCCTGGACCTCGAAATCCTTCGAGCAGAAGTAATGGCCACGAGGAAGAGAGTCTTCCACTAGGGAGCTTCAGGTCCACTGAGGCTGCCGCCTCGAAGGCGGCAGAGTAAGCTTCTCAAGAATAAAATTCAGACCCCAAGGAGGGCAGGAACCAGATAGGGGTCTCAAATGGAGGACCCCTCTGAGGAAGGTCTTAGAGACCTCCAGCTGAGCCAAAGTCCCGTCAGCAAAGGGCACATGGTAAGCTGAAATGGCTGCCATGTGGACCTTCAAGGAAGAATGACTCAGAACCAGATCAAAGAGATGCCGCAGTAATCCAACAGTCGCCCCACTGAGCACGAAGGGGCTCAAACCTTGGAGACAGACAGTGAACTGTTTCCATTTCATGGCATAAGCAGATCTAGTGGAGAGTTTTCTGGCCTCCACCAGAATTTCAGCTACTCGGGGTGGGGGAGAGACCCCGAATCGAGCTTGAGCTACGGTCTGCAGGAGCCATGCATGCAACTGAAGGGACTTGAGGCCTGGATGGACCAGGGTTCCCTGAACCTGGGTCAGTAAAAGCTGTGACAGAGTAAGAGGAAGAGGAAGAGGAGGTTCCTCTGAGTACTGTTGAAGAAGAGAGAACCAAACTTGCCTGGGCCAGAAAGGAGCGATTAGAATCATTCGAGCTCCTTCTGAAATGAGTTTCTGTAAGACCCTCGGAATCAAAGGGATCGGAGGAAGGCATAGATGAATCTGCCCTTCCAGTCTAGAGAGACAGAGCATCTCTCAAAAATGCCGACCGAAACAAGCGAGCAGAAGACAGGAAGTTTTGCATTTAGAGGGATGTTAACAGGTCTACCTGTGGTGTTCCACACCCAGGAAGATATCGTCTACTATCCCCAATCTAGTTCCCCACTCGTGAGCAGATGACCAGCTGAGACTGTCTGCTAACGTGTTCTCGACCCGGGAAGTGAATGGTCGTGAGGTGAAGGTTGTGCTGCACGCCCATTCCCAAACTCGCATTGCCTCCCTGCAAAGAGGGTAGAAACAAGTTCCTCCCTGCTTGTTGATGTACCAGACCACACACATATTGTCCTTCTGTACAACCAAGTGTCCGGGAAGGAGACGAGAGCATGGAGACGTGACAGCATGGCCCGAGCTCGAGCACATTGAGGTGAAGGGATCTGAGCTTGGACCAGGAGCCCTGGGTCCTGTGAGGCCCGAGATGGGCTCCCCAACCCTCGCCCGAGGCATCTGTGGTCAACGTCTGGGAGGGGAGGAAGGCAGAAGGAACTCCACAGCAAAGGTTCTCCTGTACCATCATAGGGGAGGATATCAGCACAAGCTGATCTAAGTTGTCCACCAGCTGGTCCCACTGAGACCAAAGCATCCACTGAAAATTCTCATGTGAGTCGGAGCGAGGACTGACAGAATCGAGCTGCCATGAGCCCGAGGAGGCGAAGGACCGACCTTGCACTGATCCACCCGCGGCCGGACAACAGGCTGACCTGAGCCTGGAGTGTGTCCGCCTGTCCGGCAGCAGGATAGCCATGCCGGAGGTCGTGTCTCGGATCCCCAATGAACTGAAGCCTCTGGGATGGGAACAAGTGGGACTTGAGTGGTTGATGGTAATACCAGGCAGGCAAAACCTGTTGGGTAAGAAGGCAGGAGCTCCTCCCTGGGCCAGGGCGCCAGGAGTCAATTGTCCAGGTACAGAAAACCTGCACCCTGGAGTGCAGGTAGGCCGCTACCAACAGAAAGGCATTTAGTGCACACTCAAGGCGCCGAGGAAAGACAAAATGGGAGGCCTTGGACTGGTAGTGGTCCCCTGAAAAGTAAAATGAAGGTATTTACGATGGGAAGGGTGGATATGGAAATGCAGGCAAGCATCCTGCATATCCAGAGTGCACAGCCACAATCCCGGATGAAGAAGGGGCAAGAGGCTCTGAAGAGAGGCATCCTGAACCTCTTGTACTCCATGAACACGTTCAGGGGCTGAGGTCTAGAACTGGCCTTATGTCCCCTGACTTCTTTGGGACTAGGAAGAAATGTGAATAGTACCCGTCCCCCAAGAGGAGGGGCGGGTTCTATGGCCTTCTTCACAGAAGGGCAGAAATTTCTTCCGAAGCAGAAGAAGATGCTCCTGGGAGTACGATGACCTATGGGGGGTTTTGAGGGGTTCCGAAGAAACTCTATTGAGTGTCCTTCTGAATTCCGCTGGAGCACCCAAGTATCTGAAGTTATCCTCTCCCAACCCGTAGATGAAGGAGAACCTCCTCCTACTGGTTCCTCTGGAGACCCCAGAGGCTGTGGGAGAGGAAAGAGTCAAGCGATGTGAAGCAGTGCCACGCTGAAGCCCCACTGCGTTTTGGGCAGGGTGGGCTTGGCAGCCGGTGGGGCCCGGCGTTTATTGGCCTGCTTTCCCTGTGACTCGCTTTTGCCGATTCAGTCTGCAACAGGGACGGCACTGTGGCTGAGGGGCTTGTACATGGAGTTCACAGACTTTAGTGCAGTCCCTTCTCCTGCAGATCAGTGATGATGTCCTTGACATCAGCCCCGAACAGCACCGAACCCCGAAAGGCGCCTCCTGAATAGCGGACTGTACTTCCGGGACCAATCTTGACGATGCAGCCAGGCATGGTGCCATAAACCCATGGCAAAGCAGAGCTCCTACCAGCAGTGTCCAATGCATTTCACGTCGCATCGAAGAATGTGGCGACTGGCTTAACGTACAGAAATGAAAATTATGTACCTACCGTAATTCTTGATCTTTTGGACCGAGTCTCCACTACTCATTCACACTATTGAGATCTGCACCGGAGGCACTAGGACCCATCGAGCAAACTTTTTGCTGGGAGTCTAGGCAGAGATGGCCCACGAGCCCCAGCTCACGCTGCAATTACTATCTCGGCGCGACTCCCCAACCGCCTCAGTACTTTTTACCAAGGAGATGCAGCGTAACTAACCTAGAAGGGTAGCCTGACTCAAAACCGGACATAAGATAGTCCGGACGACCCATGTAAGAAGGGTCAAGAAAGAAGTCTTCAAGGCCTAAAGATTTGAGGGTGAAGACCAACAAGAGAGGGTGAGCTCTGGGGATGGGAGGGTGGGCGTGTGAATGAGCGGTGGATACTCGTCCAAGAAGATCAAGAATTATGGTAGGTACGTCTTTTCATATCTTCCTGGACATAAGTCTCCACCACTCATTCACACAATTGGGAGAGTACCGGAGCTAATAATCCCCAAGAGGGCGGCAGGAGAGACCAAGAGCTCACGTTTCTTAAGACAGAAGTCCATTAAGGATGGCTATGCCAAAGGAAAAATGTAGTCTGGCATGGACATCGAGTGCATAATGCTTAGCGAAGTATGCACTGAGCTCCAGGTGGCTGCACTGCAGATGTCTGCAATGGGCACAATCGCGGATTTCCACAGATGCCGCCATAGCTCTGGTAAAGTGAGCGAAACTCCCCCCCTCCAACCTAACCTGTGCCATGGAATAGCAGTGACAAAGGCACGCCACTAGCCATGATGAGATACATCTAATAGCACAGGTTGACCCAGCCGGGTCTCACTGAAGGAAACGAACAGCTGCTGGGCTTTACGAAAATCTTGGTTCTATCTAAGTAGAAATGCAAGGCCCTCTTAACATCCAGAGAATGAAGAGAGCATTCCCCTTCATTTTGGAAGTCCATCAAAATAAGAGGGAAGGACCAAAGGTTGGTTAAGATGAAATTCTGACACAACCTTAGGAAAAATTTAGGATGAGTACAAAGGACTACTTTGTCTTTATGAAACACAGTGTATGGAGGATCTGTGACCAGGGCATGTATCTCAGAGACCCCAGGGCTGAAGTAATGGCCACTAAGAAGGCAGTCTTCCAGGTGAGGAACTTTAGTTCACAGGTAGCTAGAGGCTCAAAAGGTTTCCGACTGAGCATGTCTAGCACAAGATTAATGTCCCAGGCTGCAACTGAATGTCTTGTAGGAGGTCTGGTGTGCAGAATGCCCTTAAGAAATCTCTAACCATAGGTAACTGAGCCAGTGAAAGGGAAAAAACGCTCATGATACGCTGAAATAACACTAAGGTGAACTTTAACTGTAGAGTACTGGAGACTTGAATTTGAGAGGTCCAAAAGGTACTCTAAAACTTTATCTGAGGGCAGGAAAAGGGATTCAAAGAGGACTTTGCACACCAGAGCGGAAACGCTCCACTTAGCCGTGTAAGTTTCCAAGTGGCTGGCTTCTGTGCAGCCAGAAGGATATCAGAAACTCTTGAGAGACATTGAACCGATTTACTTCTACCTCTTCAGGAGCCAAGCGTGAAGGTGAAGAGATCTCAGATTGGGAATGGACCACGGGTCCCTGAGTTCAAAGTTCATCTGCAGGAAGTGGTCTCGGAGGAACTGCCAACATACTGTTGAGAAGTGGAAACCACAGTTAGTCAGGCCAAAGGGAGCAATGAGAATCATCTTGTCTCCCTGAGACTCGAACCTGAACTCTCTGAATTAGAGGAAGAGGCGGAAAGAAAGCGTTTTGTCCACCCAGCCTGAACGCATCCTGACAAAAATGCCAGGCCCTGGATTTCTGGAGCAGAAGAGAGGCAGTTTTATGCTGAGTGGGGACGCTAAAAGGTCCAGGTCTGGAGTTCCCCACCTCCAAATAGTGACTGAACTATGGTAGAGTCGAGACCACTCGTGAGGATCTGTCTCTGTTCTGCTGAGACGGTCTGCCAAGTCGTTCTGTACACCTGGCAGGTAGACTGCTTGAATCAGAGCCTTGTGCTCCAAGCACCATTCCCAGACCTCATCGCTTCTCTGCATAAGGGGTAAGAGTGAGCACTGCCCTGCTTGTTGATGTAATACATCACTGCTTTGTTGTCCGCTTGGAGGAGAATATTCTGAGACAGAGAATGTCCTTCAAAGCTCGGACTGCATAAAGGACGGCTCTCATTTCTAGGATGTTTATGTGAAGCTGGGACTCGAGTTGAGTCCACACACCCTGAGTGGTGGAGAGCCTGACAGTGAGTCCCCACCCCACAAGTGAGGCTGCCTGTGGTTGGAGATCTGATGGTCCAGAGGAGCAAAGGGTATCCTGCTGGAGATTGTCCTCTTGAGACCACCAGGTGAGACCTCTTTAAGGGTTCTGTCACCTTGATGAGATAGGACTGCGTGGTGAGTGGTTGGAGACCACTGAGTACTGAGCATCCACTGGTGGTTCTCATGTGCAGACGGGCCAGAGATACAGTGAACACTGAGGATGCCATGAGGCCCAGCATCTGTTGCATCGAGAGTGCTGTAACTGACCTGTTCTCTCCGATGTAACGGCCATCTGAAGGATATCGCTCCTTCTGTCCTCTGGGAGAAAGGCCTTCAGACAGGATGTGTCCAGAAGGGTCCCTATGAAAGGAGCCTCTGGGAGGGCTGCAGCTGCGATTTCTTGAGGTTTAACCGGTACTCCCATGGACGTAAGGAGGCGAGAGGCATCTCTACGGATCCAGAGTCCTTTGCCTGGAAGGACTTGCCAGAAGCCAATCGTCCAGATAAGGGAACACCTGTATTCCGAAGTTTTCTGAGGTGCACTGCAGAACTGCACAACACTTTGTAAAAACTTGCGGCGCCGAGGATAGCCCAAAAGGCAGGACTCTGAACTGATAATGTTGTCCCAGAGCCACAAACCCAGTAATTTGTGATGCCTCTGGTGAATGGGAATGTGCTGGTAAGCATCCTGCATGTCTAGGGAGGCTAACCAGTCGTGCTGATGAAGCAAGGGTAACAGGGTTCCTAGAGAAATCATTTTGAATTTCTCCTTGGGGAGAAATTTGTTTAGCTTCTGAGATCTAGAATGAGGCATTCCCCAGACTTCTTTGGAACCAAAGTAATGAGTAGAACCCGTGTTTGTTGATGAAGCGGCACAAGTTCTACTGCCCTGTTGTTTAGAAGGCCCTGAATCTCAGCGGTGAGGTCTGACTGAAGGGCAGACATCCTGGCTGCTTGGGAGGATGATCCGAGGGTTTCCACAAAATTGAGTGAGTACCTCAGGATTATCTGAAGGACCCATTTGTCTGAGGTTATGGACTTCCACTGGCTGTAGAAGTGCATCAGCCGACCTCCCACCGGAGAGGAAAAGTCCACCTCGGGCAGTTGAGGTGGGACTTGGGCCAGCAATTCGCAGGTAGCACTGGGCTTTGGGCCCTGACGCTTCTTGCGCCTTCTTTGAGGGTTGGGCAGGTTGGTTCTTGGAAACTTCCTCTGCCTCTGCCTTGAAAGGACTGACGGTTATGAAACTGACGCTTACTGGCATGCCCTCGAGAGGGGAAGGAGGGGTCTAGCAACTTAATGGCTGACATAGTCTTTGTGTAGCTTCTAGAGCTTGCTCGACCTGAGGACCAAAAAGATATGCACCATCAAAGGGCAATGCCATTACCTGTTGTTGCGCACCATTGGTGAAGCCTGAAGTGTGCAGCCAGGAATGGCGGCGGATGCAAATACCAGCAGCTGCTGAACGGGAAGCGGAGTCGAAAGCGCCCATGGCTGCTTTAACCTGTTGGTTGTTAGACTCAATACCTCTGGTAATGGTTTGAAGAAGCTCTGGTTTTGAATCCGACCGGAAGAGCTTCAACCATTTGCTTGAGAGAGTGCCACAAGATATACTGCATTGAGAAAAATAGCCTTGGTAACTGGCAATACGATACTTAGGGTAGAAGCAGCAAAGACTCTCTTACCTAAGGTGTCTATCTTATGAGATTCCTTGTTAATAGGTCGAGCTGTAATGGTTTGAGGAAGGACGACCTTATCATTCTCTGCCAGGACTACAATAGGATCCGCAAAGGCTTGAGATGCCAAAATGGGATGATCCTTGGGGCTGAATATTTTCTATCAATGGATTTAGCCACCGATGAAGAGAGAGCAGGATTATTCCATACCATTTGAGACAGCATCTCAAGGAAGGTTGAATCGGAGGAGTCAAATCCGTAGGGATCTCCGAGGCGTGAAGGTATTGGAGTCTTAATTTCCCAGGATCAATGTCTGTAGTCTGGAGAGAAAGTGTGGAACTCATATTCTTCAGCAGAGACTTAAATGACAGGTCCTCACCACAGGCTCTGCAGCAGTAAAAGATCCTGCTTCGCCACCTCACGCCCAGCCGAAGGTCTGGGTCAGGCTCAACGTCATCTCCTGACAGTCCAGGAGGGACTGTATGGACAGGAAAGGGATGAAAGCCAGAAGAGGAAGGAGGAACGAGACAAGGGAAGTCTCCGAGAGCCCTAGCGCCGAAAGCCACACGCGCCGCAGGTGATGCCGAGAAGTGCCGCGGCGCTGCTGGTGATGCCGAGAAGCCACGTGGCGCTGCGGGAGACGCTGAGACAGCGCCGTGAGGCCACACGGTGCTGAAGGATCTCCAAAGACCTGAAAACAGGTTTTGAAGGAAAAAAGCAGGAGATGAGGGCATCGGTGTGGCCCCCCGCGCCATGGCATGGGGGACACCTAAGCACGGAGTAGACGGCACCAAGAAGGTGCCGCATCGACCAGGAAAGTCCAACCGCTCTCACCTGGTCGCCCAGGGAGCCCAGGGCCCATGAGCGATCGAGCCAGGTAGCCAACCAACCTCCGAGCCCATTGCTCCATAAAAGCGCCCACTGATGAAACTGCTCAGCTGAAGACCTACCTGCGGTGAGGCGGGGTGGGACTCCAATGTCGAAGACATCGGCTACCAGAAAAACCGCTGTTGGAGACTCAAAGGAGGAGACCGCAACTAGCCCCGATAACCGAACGCCTACGCCGCAGATGTATCAGAGGCTACCTCTAGTGATGCCTTCTTTAGACCTGTGGGGTCAAGAAGAGTTTCGAGGCCGAACGGTGCTGAGAATGTGACTGCTATTTTATGCTTCTGTGGGACCGCCCGCCCCCGGCACTGGACTGACCATTGTCAGACCCCCTTCCGGAGAAGGCGGGCGGACCGGACCCAGCCTGACTGACTGAACAGCTTTCATATGAAGTCTCCTACCATCACCTGACCTGCTCATGGTCGACTCCGTCAGTGTAGGCTGAGACTTTTATCATTTTATTTAAAAATAAGAATAACTTAAGAGATACTGTATCAAGATAATACTACAAAATAATAAAAACTGAAAACTATGCTGCTAGTTTGAAGTTTGACTCCGACAGGCGAGCGGCGTCGTCACTGAAGCACTTCGGCGCAGGAAAAAGGAACTGAGGCGGTTGGGAGTCAACGCCGAGATAGACATTGCCGCCGAGCTGGGGCCTGTGTCACTGTATTATCTCTGGCATCGACCCCCAGCAAAAGTTTGCTCCGATGGGTCCTAGTGCTCCAGCGCAGATCTCAATAGTGTGAATGAGTGGTGGAGACTTATGTCCAGGAAGATCGGACAAGACCAGCCACTTTCTGTTTCACCTGAGTGTCAGGAAGGGAGTCAACTTTGATTCCACCTCACTCAGAATCGTCTTCTGGTAATCCCCCATATGGCTGACATAATTCAGGGCCGAATCCCCAGAGTGGAAGAGGCGAGACCTTCTTGCCATACTGGTCCAGAAGACGAGATTCTTTGTCGGGTGGATACGAGCTCAGATGCTCCGGGTTAGCTGACCGACCATGAGCGGCGCTTGATCACCACCAGTCAACGCAAGGGTGGGAATTAAGGTAATCCACACTCGGGGGCCTGCTATAGCCTGTCCGACTCCTGGGAAGAGGGGCTATTGCTGTATTGAGGACTCAATCAAGGGCGGCACTAGTCGGAGCGGTCTCACGCAGATCCAGGTGCGCAGCGAGCTTTTACGCTGTGGATCCGCCCCAAGGAGCACCACTGATGAACCTCCTGGATTTTGCTCAACTCCATGAGGGAAGGATCCTCCAAAGAGGACTTTGGAGGAGTCCTTGGCCTGGGTTTATCTGGAGAGCGTGGCTCGTTGTCCTGATTGAAGCACCCATCGGAGGAGTCCGAGGAGGAAGAAGAAGAAGAGGAAGACTCCCTCTCCTGGCGAGGGAAGGAACGGACCCTTGGGAAGCCCTCGGGAAGTGTGTCCTGCCCTGCCATGGAACCAGAGGGTGGTCTCTGGTGTCCGGAGGTGGGGAGGGGGTCCCTCATCTCGGACGAGGGAACCGGGTCGGCACCACTGGCGGAGATGACTCTCCACCTCTCTGGTGAGTTGAGCCTTGGCCTCGGCCACCAGGAGGCTAGAGTCTCTTCAAATCCACCGGTGGCTGAGGGGCGGTGGAGGAGGAGGGGGATACGGATAGTGAGAGTACCCATAAGGCGAGTATCCAGCCCAGTGGGTAACCTGGTGTCGGGTAACGAGACACCGTGTACTGCCAAGGCCGGATAGGACAGCGCGGTACTGGGGTGCTGGATACTGCAGACCCGGTAGGACGGGCCGGATAATGATGGCGCCATGTACCCAGGAACGGGGAGTGGTCTGACAGAGCAGATGGCCCAGCAGGAGGCCCAACAGGTGGACTTGGAGCAGAAGGCCCTGAGGGCGGAGGTCCCGGCATGGGAGTGGCATCCAGGAGAGGGATGTCGCCCGGCGCCAGTAGGGCCAGCGTCGGTGTCGGCATCCGGGGAACAGATGTCAGGTCGCCCAGACCAGCGGGAGGAAAGCCTGATGGGGGTGCAGCAAGAACCTCGGCATTGCCCAGGGATGGAGGGAAAATCCCAGGGTCAGGCTGAGGAAACCCAGGGTCCCCGGAGGGCAGCAAAGGCTGCGAAAGCCGAACTACGGATATAAGAGGGTCCAGCATCAGCTCAGCTTCAGCAGGCATCGGGCAAGCCAATGTCAGACTTATCAGCGGAGTCCAGGCGGACACTGGAGGAGCCGACGCCAGACTTAGTGGACTCCATCGTCCGAGGCAGGTCGCCAAGGGGATGGGCCTCGTCAGACGGGAGAGGGGTCAAGGCCACCCCAAGGGTCGAGTGACTTATCGTACCTCTGGCGTGAAGCATCAGAGGAGCTCACGTCCGCTTACCAGAGCCGCTCGACCAGTAGGCCGCCACGGTGGTGACCTTACCGAAGCGGAGGCCTCCAATAGCCTGGAGGCACCGAGAGGCTCGAGAGTGCGAGCCAGGACGGGTGGGCTGATGCCGCCTTTGAAGCCTCAAGACTGCCGTCACTGAGCGTCTCCCGGAAGGGATGTTACCTGGAGCATAGCGACTCCAGCCGGTTGCGTGGATGAGGAGCCACGGTCCCGCTTCTCCTTGTCCTTCTTCTAATGATGGCCTTCGAGAAGTGGAAGTCTGCCGGAGCTTTTTCAACTCCTTCTCCATGGAGGACATTTTCTTCACGAGTATGAGGGCCTCCTGGGACTGCTGCCTCCATCTGCGGGTGGCAGCGTTGAATTTGAGGCAGTTCTGGCACTTCTCCACCTGATGGTCCGGCCCAGACAGAAGAGACACTGGAATGGCCGTCCCTGTCGCGGGAGTTGGGCACCGCGTAACTGCAGACTTATTTTTGTGCTGGAGGGTGTAGGGACTACATACACCACATCAAAAACTGACAATTTGTTCGAATGAATCGAAAAAATGATGGTAAAACTACCAATGAAAGAGATGACGAGCGCTTAACATTACCATGAGGCGCTGACATGAGCTAACGGCGGGAAAGAATTGAAAGCGGGCGTGGGGCACCGCCTTTATACTGACGCTGTATGACGCCGGTCACCTGATATGGGGGGCAGTCCTCCGCCAGAGACAGCTAACTAAAAATTTTCCGTGGGTCCTGACGCCGCTGGCATCAGTCCTTCAAGCAATTACCTCCTGCAAGTAAGATCAAGATGACTGATCAGGATGCAGTAAAAAAAAAAAAAACTTCTTTAAGCACAGTGTTTGCATTTTATGACAGATCAGACTGATATCTTTTCAACCGATGAGGCCAGACTGCAAAAGAAAATCAAGCTGAATGTGTTAGCAAATTGTCGTTTTCATCCAGCTTTTCACTTTTCGTCAGCCTTGATTAATCACCTCACTGCTGCAATGATGCAATTTGCTAAGAGAAACTGAGCGGCATAGCTGAAGCGGAGTCCCAAATATCAGTGAAGCAAACACGTTGGGGGCATGACATTTACATTTTATCACAAAAAATGACAGAGGGCTTGCCTATTTCTTTGTCAGGGATAAGATTTAAGCTACAGACTGTAACACACAGGAAAACTAAAACTATTTTGACATTTGCCACTGATCTTAAGTATGAGCTGTGTGGAGAGAAAAATATTGTGGTGCTGGATTGTGGGAACGAGAGGCACGTGGCAGTTCAAGACAGTACAGTTATGTAGTATTGTGACATCAGAATGATGCAACAGCTTTTCAGGACATCTGAACTGTCATACAACAAGAAAATGAAGCGATGGAAATTTATACACAATAAGAGGCAACAATACACAATGCAAAATGTTAGTAACCATGAAAAATGACTCACCTTAGTAACTGTGTTTCTTCTAATGGAGTTTTGCTGTATTCTGACATATTGCAGTTAGCCCCACCTCTTGAACTGCCCCAGAGATGAAAGAGCTAACTCTATGCAGAAGCACAGAACGTTGAACTCTAGAGCTCAGTTCAAACCACTGACTGCTGCACTTGAAGTGTAACTGTAAGATTCTTATGAGCTACTACTAATTAGCAACACTCTAAAAGAGAAAACTGTAAAACCATTAGCCAAAACGTAACTAAGTTGTTTTGGATCCCATAAGACTCAAGTCGAGAAACCCAAAACAAAACACCAGGTAGTGAACTGAAAAATCTTAAAAGTAAGTCAATCACGGCAGAAACTAGAGCACCTCTGGGGTGCAGCACTGTACCCACAACCAACTTCCCCAAAAAACAGGTTCTGAGAGGGAGGCAGGTCAGAATACAGCAAGACTCCATTAGAAGAAACACAATTACTAAGGTGAGTAATTTTTTTTTCAAACAACATGAAGTCTTGCTGTATTCTGACATACTGCAGACTACCAAGCAGTACCTCCATGGAGGAAGGAATCTAACCTATTTTGTGAAAAGGCTCTGCAGTAATGCTATACCAAACCTAGCATCACTCCTAGCCTGGATATCCAGAGAGTAGTTCTTGGTGAATGTATGGACTGTTTTCCAGGTAGCTGCTTTGCAAATCTCTAAGAAAAATTACTCACCTTAGTAATGGTGTTTCTTCTAATGGAGTCTTGCTGTATTCTGACAAATTGCAGTGAGGTCCAACCTTCGAACTGCCCCGAGATGAAAGAGTAAACTTTCCATGCCAGGCATGGAACGCTGAGCTCGAGCTCGTTGAGATTCTGTTGCTGTTTGAACTCAAACCGTCAGATCTTTATGAGCTAAACTCACTGAGTGTCCTGTGTGGAAACTGTAAACCTAAACTAGCCAACTGGCTACTAAATATAATAAACACATTTTTGGTCCCAAAACAAAGACTCAAGTCAGAAACCCAAAAATGAAATAAACACAACACCCACTCACCCAAAGAAAAGGGTTGATAATAACAAGGTGGGGCACCTCTTGAGTGCCAACACTGCTACTGTCCACCCACATCCCAAAATGAAAATTACGTACTCTACCGTAATTCTTGATCTTCTTGGACAAGTCTCTACCACTCATTCACACTAATGGGATCTGCGCCAAGAGCACTAGGACCCAGCGGAGCAAACATTTTGCTGGGGGGCCGGGCAGAGATGGAGCTGCGAGGGCGGCACCGAGACCCTCAGCTCGAGGCGGTAATGACTATCTCGGCGCTGACCCCAACGCCTCAGTACCTTTTTTCCCCAGGAGGTGCAGCGCAACTAACCTAGAAGGATAGTCCTAATCAAAAACCGGACATAAGATAGTCCGGACGACCCGTATAAGAAGGGTCAACAAAGAAGTCTTCACAGCCTAAAGATTTGAGGGGTGAAGACCAACAAGAAGGTGAGCTCGGGGATGGAGGTGGGCGTGTGAATGAGTGGTGGATACTGGCCAAGAAGATCAAGAATTACGGTAGGTACGTAATTTTCATATCTTCCTGGACATAGTCTCCACCACTCATTCACACTAATGGGAGAGTACCAAGCTAATAATCCTCGAGAAGGCGGCAGGAGAGACCAAGAGCTCACAGTTTTCAGGACAGAAGTCCATTAAGGATGGTTCTGCCAAAGGAAGAATGCTGTCTGGCATGGATATCCAGTGCATAGTGTTTAGAAAGTATGCACTGAGCTCCAAGTAGCCGACGTTGCAAATATCTGCAATGGGCACATTGCAGATTTCCGCCAGAGATGCCGTGACCGCTCTAGTAGAGTGAGCGAACTCTGCCCTCCAACTTAACCTGCGCCATGGAATAGCAGTGGTGAAGGCATGCCACTAGCCATGCTGAGATACATCTGACAGCGACAGGTTGACCCAGCCGGGTCTCGCTGAAAGAAACAAACAGTTGAACTTTGCGAAGTCCTTGGTTCTATCTAGATAGAAATGCAAAGCTCTCTTAACGCCCAAGGAATGAAGAGCTTGTTCTCCTTCATTTTGGAAGTCCGAAAGTAAGAGGGAAGGACCAAAGGTTGGTTTAGATGAAATTCTGACACAACCTTAGGAAGAAATTTAGGATGAGTCCTAAGGACTACTTTGTCCTTGTGGAACACAGTATACGGAGGGTCTGTGACTACGGCATGTATCTCAGAGACTCCTGGCTGAGGTAATGGCCACCAGGAAGGCCATCTTCCAGGTGAGAAATTTTAGCTCACAGGTAGCCAGAGGTTCGAAGGTTTCCGTGAGCATATCTAGCACAAGATTAATGTCCCAGGCTGCAACTGGACGCCTTGTAGGAGGTCTGGTATGCAGAATTCTTTAAGAAACCTCTTAACCTACAGGTAACTGAGCCAGTGATGAGGAAAAAAACGGCTCATGATACGCTGAAATGGCACTAAGGTGAACTTTGACTGTAGAGTACTGCAGACCTGAATTTGAGAGGTCTAAGAGGTACTCCAGAACTTTATCTGGTGGGCAGGAAAAGAGATTCAAAGAGGACTTTGCACACCAGAGCGAAAAATGCTTCCATTTGGCTGTGTAAGTTTTCCTAGCGGCTGGTTTCCAGCAGCCAGAAGAATATCTGAAACCCTTCGAGAGACATTTACTTCTACCCCTTCGGGAGCCAAGCATGAAGGTGAGCGATATCAGGTTGGGATGGACCACAGGCCCCTGAGTCAAGAGGTTCGCTCTGAAGGGGAGTGGTTTCATGAACTGCCAACATATTGTTGAGTAGTGGAAACCACAGCTGTCGAGGCCAGAAGGGAGCAATGAGGATCATTTGTCCCCTGGGATTCGAGCACCGTCCTGCTTGTTGATGTAGTACATCACTGCCTTGTTGTCCATTTGAAGGAGAATGTTCTTGTGACAGAGAATGTCCTTCAACGCCGGACCGCATAAAGGACGGCTCTCATTTCTAGGACATTTATGTGAAGCTGGGACTCACCTGAGTCCACATACCTTGAGTATGGAGAGCCTGACGGTGAGCTCCCCACCCCATCAGGGCAGCGCCTGTGGTAATGGAAATCTGATGATCCAGAGGAGCAAAGGGATACCCTTCCAGGAGATTGCTCTTTGTGTCCACTCAGGTGAGTGACCCCTTTAGAGGTTCTGTCACTTGATGGGATAGGACTCTGGGTGAGTGGTTGGGGACCACTGAGTACTGAGCATCCACTGAGAAGTTCTCATGTGCAGACGTGCTAGGGCACAGTGAACACCAAGGATGCCATGAGACCCAGCATCCATTGCATCGAGAGAGCTGGGACTGAGTTGTTCTTCCCCGATGTGACGGGCCATCTGAAGGATATCGTTCCTCCTGTCTTCTGGAAGAAAAGCCTTCGACAGGTGGTGTCCAGAAGAGTCCCTTATAAAAGGAGCCTCTGGGAGGGCTGCAACTGTGATTTTTGAGGTTTAGCAGAACTCCCATGGACGGAGAAATCATGAAGCCATGACTACGGGCGCCCAGAGTTCCTGCCTGGAAGGACTTGACAGAAGCCAATCATCCAAATAAGGAACACTTGTATTCCGATCTTTCTAAGATGCGCTAGAGAACTGCACAACACTTTGTAAAAACCTCTGCGCCGAGGATAGCCCAAAGGGCAGGACTTGAACTGATAATGCTGTCCCAGAGCCATAAACCCTCAGGAATTTGTGATGCTTCGGTGAATAGAAATGTGATGGTAAGCATCCTGCATGTCAAGGGAGGCTAGCCAGTCGTGTTGATGAAGCAAAGGTAACAAGGTTCCTAGAGAAATCATTTTGAATTTCTCCTTGGGCAGAAATTTGTTTAGTTTTCTGAGATCCAAAATGGGGCATGCCCCAGTTTCTTTGGAACCAGAAAGTAATGGGAGTAGAATCCTGTGTTCCGTTGATGCAGCGGCACTATTCTACTGCCCTGTTGTTCAGAAGGCCCTGAATCTCGGCGGAGAAGGTCTGACTGAAGGTTGACAGCCTGGGCTGTCATTTGGAGGTCGATCCGGAGGGTCTCCACAAGATTGAGTGAATACCCCTCGATTATCCGAAGGACCCATTTGTCTGAGGTTAAGGACTTCCATTGATTGTAGAAGTGCATCAGACGACCTCCCAACGCTGAGGAAAAGTCCACCCCGGGCAGTTGAGATGGGACTTGGGCCAGCAACTCATAAGGTGGCGCTGGGTGCTTTGGGCCCTTGGCGTTTCTGTTGTGTTTTCTTCTGAGGCTGGGAAGTTTGATTTTTATGGAAACTTCCTCTGCCTTGAAAGGACTGACGTTGTGGAAACTGGCGTTATTAACACCCTTGAGAGGGGATAGGAGGAGGTCGAGCAACTTAATGGCTGACCTAGTCTTTTGTGTAGCTTCTAGAGCCTGTTCTACTTGAGGACCGAAAGATACGCACCATCAAAAGGCAACACCATTACCTGCCGCTGTGTGTCATTCGTGAAGCCTGGAAGTGCGCAGCCAGGAATGACGGCGGGTACATACCAGCAGCTGCCGCCGAAGCAGTGTCGAAAACATCCATAGCTGCTTTAACCTGCTGGTTGTTAGATTCAATACCTCTGGTAATGGTTTGAAGAAGCTCTGGCTTTGTATCCGATTCGGTAGAGCTTCAACCATCTGTTTGATAGAGTGCCAAAGGATATACTCATATTGAGAGAAATAGCTTGTAGCTGGCAATACGCATACCTTAGGTGGAAGCAGCAAAGACTCTCTTACCTAAAGTGTCTATCTTACGAGATTCTTTGTTAATAGGTCGAGCTGTAGTTTGGGGAAGGACTACCTTATCATTCTCTGCAAGTACTACAATAGGATCCGCAAAGGCTTGAGATGCCAAAATGGGTCAATCCCTGGGGGCTGAGTATTTCTATCTATGGATTTAGCCACCAAAGGTGTGAGAGCAGGATTATTCCATACCATTTGAGATAGCGCCTCGAAGGAGGGCTGAACCGGAGGAGTCAAACCGAGGGATCTCCGGAGCATGGAAGTATTGGAGTCTTGCAATTTCCCAGGATCGATGTCTGTAGTCTGGAGAGAAAGAGTGGAAATCAAATTTTTCAGCAGAGACTTAAAGGACAGGTCCTCGACCACAGGCTCTGCAGCAGGAATAGATTCGGCTTCATCCATTTCATCACCCAGCCTAAGGTCTGGGTCAGGCTCAATGTCATCTCCTGACAGTCCAGGAGGGACTGTATGGACAGGAAAGGAGTGAAAATCAGAGGAAAGGATGAAGGAAAAAGTGAAAGGAGGAGTCCTGAAAGCGGAAGGCGCCCAAGAACCCCTAGCGCCGCTTGAGCGTGCACGGCGCCCGGCTGCAGCACCGAGAAGCGGTGGCGAGAGCCATACGGTGCTGAGAAGCCACACGGGCGCAGAAAATGGCGCCAGAAGCCGCGACGGGCGCAGAAGACGGTGCTAGAAGCCACACAGCACAGAAGACAGCGCCAAGACAGCTCCGAGTGCCATCATGCCGAGGGCGAAACACTCCAAGACCAAAACAGGATTGGAGGGTAAGGAGGGAAGAAGAGCAGGAGATAAAGGCATCGGTGTGGCCCCTGCACCGCAGCCATGTGGGGACACCTAAGCGGAGTCGACGTCACCGTGACTCAGGGAGGGTCAACTGCCTACCTGGCCTCCCAAGAAGCCCAAGGCCCTGAGTGACCGAGCCAGGCAGCTGAACCAACCTCCAAGCCCACTGCTCCATAGGCGGCCCACTGATGAAACTGCTTATCTGAAGACCTACCAGAGGGCGGGGTAGGGCTCCGATGTCGAAGGCGTTGGCTACCGAAACAAAAGCAGGTGACTCCAAAGGAGGAGGCCAGCAACTAGCCCCAATAACTGACCTCTGCCGCAGACCTATCAGAGGCGACCTTGAGTGATGCCTTCTTTGACCTGTGGGCCAAGAAGAGCTCGAGGCCAAACGGGTGCCGAGAATGCGACCGTTTATTTTAATGCTTCCGAGGGACCACCCATCCCCAGGGCATTGGACTGACCATTGTCAGACCCCTTCCGGAGAAGGCGGCGGACCGGACCCAGCCTGACTGACTGAACAGCTTTCACGAAGTCTCCTAACCGTCCCTGACCTACTCATGGTCGATTCTCATTCAAAGTAGGCTGAGACTTCTTTATAACAAGAATAAACTTGCGATACTTATTCGAGATATTACTACAAATAACAAAACTGAAAACTATGCTGCTAGTTTGAAGTTTGACTCAACAGGTGACGATGTCGTCACTGAAGCGCACTCAGCGAGGAGAAAAAGGAACTGAGGCGGTTGGAGGTCGATGCCGAGATAGTCATTACCGCCGAGCTGAGGCTCTCATGCAGCCTCTCGCTCCATCTCTGGCGCCGGCCTCCAGCAAAAAGTTTGCTCCCACTGGTCCTAGTGCCTCCGGCGCAGATCCCATTAGTGTGAATGAGTGGCGAGACTTGTGTCCAGGAAGATACAAAGGTTCTGAGAGGGAAGGGGGAGTCAGAATACAGCAAGACTCCATTAGAAGAAACAACATTACTAAGGTGAGTAATTTTTTCTTTCAAACAACATGAAGTATTGCTGTACTCTGACAAATTGCAGACTACCAAGCAGTACTCCATGGAGGAGGACAGAACCTTCCTAGGAAATAGGCTCTGAAGCACTACTGTGCCAAACCAGCATCACTCCTAGCCTGGATATCCAAAGAGTAATGCTTGGTAAAAGTGTGAATGGTTTTCAGGTAGCTGCTTGACATATCTCTAAGACAGGAATATCCCTGGCAGCAGCCAGGAAGCAGCTGTACCTCTGGTAGAGTGAGCCCTCAGGCCTGAGGGTGGAATCCTGCCTAGTTTTCATAGCAAAATTGAATGCAAGAGACAATTCACCTGGCAATGGATCTTTTAGTGGCAGGTTTTCCTTACCAACCTCACCATAAGTGAGGAACAGTTGGAGGAGTCAAACCTGTGACCCTTGGTATGCTCTATGTAGTAGCTAAGGGCCCTTTTCACATCCAATTGTGCAGCCTCCTCTCACCAGAGGAGGAATGGTCAGTGAAAGAACACAGGAAGAGACAGACTGGTTAAGGTGGAAGTCTGAAACCACCTAGGTAAAACTTCCTTAGTCCTGAGGACCACCTTATCTCTATGGAAAGAGATAAAATCAGGCTCCACTGACAGGGCTTGTAACTCACTCTATGCGCCTGGCAGAAGTGATGGCCACCAAGAAAACAGTTTTCCAAGTCAAGTACTTAAGCTCTGCTGAGGACAAGGGCTCAAAAGGGTTGCACAAGCTGAGCAATGCAAACATTAAGTCCCAAACAGGGCGAGGGTCCCTGAATGGCGGATTGGTATGAAGCAATCCTTGAAAAACTTAGAGAAACAAGAATGAGCTAAAGGGAAGAAGATTTACCTGCTGAAGAAAAGCAGAGACAGCTGCCAGATGCACTCTTAGTGTAGCTGGTCTGAGTCTCAAGCTATTCAGAGATGAACCATATAGTCAAGGACTGTGGGCAGGCCAGCAGACTCTGAAGAAATATGCTTCCCAGAGTACCATATGGAGAATCTTTTCCATTTGGAATTGTAAGTGTTTTGGTGGAAGGCTTCCGAGAAGCCTTTAGGATATCCATAACACCTTGGAGAGGTGTAAATCAGCAAACTCTAACTCTTCAAGAGCCAGGCCTTGAGATTGAGAGATTTGAGATTTGGATACCAAACCCTCCCTGAGCACAGGTCAACAGGTTGTAATTCCTGGGAAGAAACAGGGGAAGGTGGACTGCCAAGGACAACAGGAGAGGTTACCAGGGCTGTCAGGCCCAGTCTGGAGCAATCAGAATCACCTTGCAGGGTTGAGACTGATTTGACTAGCACCTTGAACAGGAGAGGGAAGGGGGAAAAGCATGCAGGAACTTCTCTTCCCAATTGAAAACTAGGGCATCCAGGGGACTGAGCCCAACACTGGGGGCCTGCAGCCAAGTGGAGTTGGTGACTGTCTGGGGCTGCAAAAGATCTAACTGTGGGTGCCCCATCTGGAGAAGATCACCTTCAAACCAGGGGATCCAGTGACCATTCGTGATGGCCCTGAGATATCCTGCTGAGAGCATCTGCCAGGACATTGTCCTTGCTGGGAGGTGTACTGCTGTAAGAGAGGTGTTCAGGGAATAGGCCAGAGACCATAACTTCATTGCTTCTGTGCACAAGGCCGTGAACCAAGTGCCCCTTGCTTGTTGCTATACCACATTGTGGTGGTATTGTCTCCCTGATCTGAACTACTTTGTTCTGAACAGACTTGGAAAAAGCCCAAGTGCTAGAAACACTGCTCTGAGTTCTAATAGATTGATGTGAAGCAGAGATTCCTGAGGAGACCACAACCCTTGGATGGTCAGGTCTCCCAAGTGGGCTCCCCACCCCAAGAGGGAGGCATCTGTAGTAAGGATTAGAGAGTGAGACTGAATGACAAAGGAACTCCCTGTCTTAGATTGTCCTGATCCTGCCACCACTGCAATGCCTGGATCAGGGTTGAGTCACTGGGATCAGTTTGGTCAGAGGATCCTTTCTGAGACCAAAAGGCTCTCAAGTGGAACTGAATGTCCCTCATCTGAAATCTTGCTCCCTGCACCACTGCTGTGAAGCAGCCATGTGCCCCAGGAGCTGCAGAAAATGCCTTGCTGGTCGAGACACCTGTATGGTGAATGAAGAGGCCAGTGTAATAAGGGTCCTTGCCCTGTCCAGGGAAGGAAGGCTGTGTTTACTGTATCTAGCTCTCCCATGAAGGTAAGGAGCTGTACTGGCTCTAGAACTGACTTTGAAAGATTCAGAGGAAACCTAGAGAAGTGAGCAGTTGCTGAGTTATCTGGTAGATGTAACCTGACTTGGTCTGGGGACTGGCCTACTATGAGCCAGTCGTCCAGGTATAGGAAGATGGAAATCCTTTTCCTTCTTACGAAAGGCAACTACTACTGCCAGGCATTTAAGAACACCCTTGGAGCAGAGGTTAGGCCAAGGGCATTGCTCTGAATTGTAATGGCCTGAGGGCAGCTCGAACCTGAGGTATTTTCGGTGGGAGCTTCTGATGAGAATATGGAAATAGGCATCCTTGAGGTCTGGGAGACTAGCCAGTCCCCTGGCCTTAGAGAGGGTAGAATTATTCCCAGAGTCACCATTTTGAACTTTGGCTTTTAAAGGTGCTTGTTTAAATATCTGAGATCCAGGATGGGCGCCATTCTCCTGTCTTTTTGGGGTGGGAGAGTACCTGGAGTACAATCATTTCCCTTATGTAGGGGTGGAACCTTTCTATAGCTCTGAGAGCCAAGAGGAAGAGACCTCTGCCTCAAGGGCAAGTGCCTGAAGGATTTGCAGGTGGAAAGGATCTGGTTCTCTATCTTTGGAAATTTTCTGAAGCTGAGACCAGTCCCTGGCTACTACTTCCAGGACCCACTTGTCTGGTGTTACAGACATCCAGTCCTGGACAAAGTAAGCCAGTCTGCCCCTCACAGGTGGTGGAGAATCGGCCCTGGCAAACCCATCAGGGTGCCTGTTCGCAGGGCTTTAGGCTGAGGGGTGGAAGAAGCCTGCTTGTACGCCATCTGCCTCTCCTCTAAAGAACCCTCTGAGCATAAGCAGAAGAGGAGGCCTGAGCTTGTAGAAAGGCTATGAAAAGGCCTGCCCCTGCCCTGGGATGCTGCCTTTGAGGAGGCTTGCCTTTCCTTGGCCTGAGCACTCCTATAGGTGGTCCTGTATTCATCCATTTTCTTCATGTGGTTCTCTGTTTGCTCCCCAAACAGAGAATTACCCACAACAGGAAAATCCATGGCCTTAGTCTGGGTATCCTGAGACAGGCTAGTACATCTGAGCCAAGCCATCCTACGAAGGGCCACAGATGTAGCCATGACTCTAGATGAAACATCATTGGAGTCCACTGCAGCATGGAATTGCACCTTGATGCCTCAATACTATCCGCAGCTACCTGCTCCAGCTCCTTGGCAGCTGGCCAGGGACCTGTTTAGCTAAAGCCATAATAGTGTCCCATCTAGATTTCTGATATCTAGCTGTATAGGCCATATAATTGGCCTGCCTGAGTCCCAAGGATGCTGCCATGTACTGTTTCTTCTGGCATCAATCCTCCTAGAGTCCTTATCTGGGGTGTGAAGCTAAGGATATATTTGCCTTATCACAGGCAGTAGCCTGCACTACCCCAACATGGCTGCATTGCTGGGTAAGGAACTCTGTATCTGAGCCTCGAAAGAGTATACCTCTTGTCTATTCTCTTATCCAAAGGAGGTATAGAATTAGGAGTCTTTAAAATTGTTATTGTCTGTTTCCCAAAAGATTTATGAAGGGAATAGACAGCTCCTGGACTCTGGGATATCCATCATTTCAACATAGTCAGGCTCCTCCTGGTCATCCACAGCTTCTTCCATATGAAGCTGAAGGGTTTCAGCCACTTTCTTAAAACATGAAGTGGAAGGGGGACTCAGAAAGCCTTGGAGGAGACATCCTGAAGGTCTGTCTGGGAGATGTCTGGGTCAATGGGCACATCCAGACTTTCATAATCACATTCACTTTCCTCATACTCCTTCCTCCTCCTCGGTTCATAAAATTCTAAATCATAATCCAGAACCGTGGAACCGATCGAACCGAGCGCCTTTCCTATCGGTGCCGGTTCGGTCGGAACTGGGATAGCGACTGAACAATTTTGATCGCTTTGGCTATTTCATCAGCGGTCGGAGAAAGAACTTTTGGATCCGCACTGCTGATTTATCCTTCTGATCTCTTAACCGAACAGACTCCTCGGAATCGGTTCTCCTTTGCCGAAGTTTTTTTAGCTTGGTCAGAGGGCACTCCTTCCTAGTTCGGTTGGAACCGAACCGGGCTGACCATCCGGGTCAGCGGACGGTTTGTCTAGCCTTTCCTGCAAGTCTACCAACTCTTTTTCTAGGGTAGCTGCAGGTAAATTCTTTACAAATCTGGCAGTCTGAATCGAGGTGGTCAAACCCCAGACAATAAACACAGGTGGTGTGGGGATCAGCCTTAGCAAAGACTTCCCCACACACACTACAGTGTTGAAACACAGTGGGCCCGGTTTTCTTTTGGGTTTCTCAGACATGCCAGTCCTAAACAGAAACTACCCTTTTTCGCAATCCGCCAGGCAAGACACTTTTATTGGTTCCTGGATCAGAAAGAATGCTGGTCGTGGAAAAACGTAATAAAATCCGCTTTTTTTAGAACCGATAGAACTGCAACTACACTCTAAAAGTAGAATTAAGATTTTTAAACAACCTGATCGGTTCAAACGAACCGATGAAACGTTACAAGTTCCAACAGAATAAAAACAAATATAAACCTATCTAGTACCTACGAATACCACAGACAGAGACTGAACCCGATAGGTTGGTTTAAATTCGGTCGAAAACCGAGAAAACGGTACTTTAACCGACAAATTGAACCGAGCAAAGGAGAAATCTCCAGGCGACTGTTCAGTGGGCGGAGTAAAGAATCTGACGGTTTGAGTTCAAACAGCAACAGAGAGAGTCTCAACCGAGCTCGAGCTCAGCGTTCCATGCCTGGCATGGAAAGTTAACTCTTTCATCTCCGGGCAGTTCAAGGTTGGACCTCACTGCAATTTGTCAGAATACAGCAAGACTTCATGTTGTTTGAACAAAGAAATATACCTGGCGGCAGCCAGGAAGCAGCTCTACTCTAGTCCGAATGAGCCCTCAGGCCTGAGGGATGGCATTTTGCCTAGCTTTTCATAGCAGAATTGTATACAAGAGACAATCCACATGGCAACAGTTCTTTTTAGTGGCAGGTTTGCCTTCACCCACTTCCCCATAAGTGAGAAACAACTGAAGATAGTCAAACCTGTGGGCCTTAGTACGCCAATGCAGTAACTAAGGGCCCTCTTAACATCTAGACTGCATGAGTCTTCTTTCCCTTGAAGAAGAGTGGGCAGTGAAGAATACCGGGAGAGACAGACTGGTTCAGATGAAAATCCAAAACCACTTGGGCAAGAACCTCCTACTGGTTCTAGGACCACCTTATCCTATGGAATGAGATAAAATCAGGCTTCACTGACAGAGCTTGCAACTCACTGATACGTCTGGCAGAGTAATAGCTACCAGAAACACAGTCTTCCAAGTCAAGTACTTTTCTAAGTTTTGCTAGAAGACAAAGGTTCAAAGGGGGTTGCATAAGTTGAGCAATGCAAACATTAAGGTCCCAAGCAGGAGAAGGATCTCTAAATGGGGATTGGTATGAAGCAATCCCTTGAAAATTTGCAGAAAACCAGATGAGATGCCAATGAAGAAGGTTTCCTATAGACAAAAAGCAGAAACAGCTGACAAATGTACTTTGAGGTAGCTGGCCTGAGGCCTAGGCTATTGAGGTGAACTACGTAGTCCAGAACTGTAGAACAATTCCGCAGTGTCTGGAGATATATGCTTCTTGGAACACCAAATACTGAATCTTCCACTCAGAATTATAAGTTTTCCTGGTGGCAGGTTTCGAGAGGCTTTCAGACGGTCAAGAACCCCTTGAGACAAATGCAAACCTGCATACTCTAACTCTTCAAGAGCCATGACTGGAGATTGAGAGACCAAGGTTGGGATACCAAATCCTCCCTAAGAGGAGATTAACAGATTGTGATTCCTGGGAAGGGACAGGGAAGATGGACTGCTAGGGACAGCAGAGAGGATACCAAAGCTGCCTGGCCCAATCTGGAACAATCAGGATCACTTTGCAAGACTGTGACCTTATCTTGACCAGGACCTTGAATATCAGAGGAAGCGGAGGAAAGCATGCAGAAATTTCCTTTCAATCCAGAACCAGAGCATCCGGGGACTGAGCCCAAGACTGGGGTCTGCAACAAAACAGAGGAAGTTGGTGATTGGGGTTGCAAAGAGATCTATTTCTGGAGTTCCCATCTTGAAAAAAAAATCACTTACAGCACTAGGGATCCAGAAACCATTCGTGGATGACCCTGGAAATCCTGCTCAATGCATCTGCTAGTACATTGTCCTTTCCTGGGACGTGAACTGCTACCAAAGGCCTGAAGGGAGTAAGCCAGTGACCATATTTTCATGGCTTCCATGCCAAGGCCGTAGGGACCGAGTGCCTCCTGCTTGTTGACATACCACATGGTGGTGGTGTTGTCTGTCCTGACCTGAACCACCTTGTTCCTCACTGATCGTGGGAAAGCCTGTAGAGCCAGGTACACTGCCCTGAGCTCCAGAAGATTGATGTGGAGAGAGACTCTGAGGGGACCACACACCCTGAGCTGTAGAGTCCCCAAGTGAGGCCCCAACCCAGGAGAGGCGGTCTGTGATCAAGACCACAGCATGAGACTGAGAAATGAATGGGACCCCTTGCCGAGTTGTGCTGATCCTGCCACCATTGAAGGGCCTGGATCAGAGTCTGAGTCACTGGAATCAACTTGGTCAGAGGATCTTTTTCTGGGACCAAAAGCCCTCAGATGAAACTGAATGTCCCTCATCTGAAACCTGGCCCCTTGGACCACTGCAGTGGAAGCTGCCATGTGGCCGTGCTTTGCTGGTCGAAGATCAGAAGGTGGAAAGAGGAGGCCAGCCTCAGATGGACTCACCCTTGTCAAAGGAAGAAAAACCTTTGCTTTGACAGTGTCTAATTCCACCCCTATGAAAGTCAATAGCTGTACTGGCTCGAGAACTGACTTGGGAAGATTGGAGAGGAAACCTAGAGAAGTGAGCACTTGCTGGGTCACTTTCAGATCTGACTTGACTTGTTCTGGAGACTGGCCCTATGGAGCCAATCATCTAGGTAAGGAAAATAGAGATATTTTCCTCCTTAGGAAAGCCACTACTACTGCCAGGTATTTTGTGGACACCTTGGAGCTGATGTTAGGCCAAGGGCATTGCTTTTAACTGGCAATGGCCTAAAGGCAGTTCAAACCTGAGGTACTTTCTGTGGGAGCACCTGATGGGAATGTGAAAGTAGGCATCCTTTAGGTCCAGGCGGCTAGCCAGTCCCTGGTCTTAGTGAGGAAGAATTATTCCCAGAGTCACCATTTTGAACTTTGGTTTCAATAGATGTTTGTTCAGGTATCTTAAGTCTAGGATGGGCCGACACTCCCTATTTTCTTGGGGTAAGGAAGAACCTGGAGTACAGACCTTGCCCCTGTGGACCACAGGAACTCTCTATATGGCCCTTAAGGCCAGAAAAGATTAAACCTCTGCCTCTAGGGTAATGGTTTGGAGATGTTTGCAGGTGGAAAGATCTGGCGCTCAGCTTTGGAAACTTTCTCAAGCTGAGAGCCAGTCCCTGCTTACTACCTCCAAGACCCACTTGTCTGAGGTAACAGACTTCTAGTCCTGGAAATAGTAAGCCAGCCTGCTCCTGCAGGAATGGGGAGTCGACCGGCTGACTCATCAGGGTGTCTGCTTGGCAGGGGCTCTGGGCTGAGAGGAGGATGCAGCTCTGCTCATCCCCTTCTACTGTTCCCTCTAAAGAACCCCTCTGAGCAAAGGAGAGGAGGCCTGAGCCTGGAAGAAAGGCCTCTGAAGAGGCCTGCCCCTAGACTGCTGCCTCTGAGGGTGGTTTGCCTTTCCTGGCATGAACACTCCTATAGGTGGTCCTGTATTCATCCATCTTTTTCAGGTAATTCTCTGTCTGCTCCCCAAACAGAGAATTACCTACAACAGAGAAAGTCATGGCCTTAGCCTGGGTATCCTGTGATAGGCTAGTACATCTGAGCCAAGCCATTCCCACAGAGCAACAGATGTAGCCATGACTCTAGATGACACATCACTGGAGCAGACAGCAGCATGAAATTAGATTTTGATGCCTCAGTCCCATCAGCAGCCACTTCCTCCAGCTCCTTATCTGGCTGAGGGAGGCCTGCTTAGCCAGTTCAAAACAGACTCCCACCTGGACTTTTGGAACCTGGGCACAAACCGTAGTAAGATAGCCTGTCTGAGTCCCAAGGAAGATGCAAATACTGCTTCTTGGCCATGGCATCTATCTTCCTGGAGTCCTTGTCCGGGAGGTCGAAGCTAAGGGAATGCCAGCCTTATCACAGGCTGCAGCCCATACTACCCCAACATGGCTGCAATGCTAATATAGAAACTCGAACTTGAGCCTGACAGCATATACCTCCTGTCCATAACGTTTGTCCACTGGAGGCAGAGAATCAGGTGTCTTTAAAAGTTTATGTGTCTGTTTCCCAAAAGATTTATGCAAGGAATGGACAGCCTCTTGGACTCTGGGATGTCCATCATCTCAACAAAATCAGGCTCTTCTTCCTCCTCCATAGCTTCATCCACAGGAGCTGGAGGGTCTCAGCCACCTTCTTGTAGAACATAAAGTGGGAAGGGACTCAGAAAGCCTAGGAGGAAATGACCGGTTCAACAGGCTCATCCAGACCTTACCCACCATCATACTCATCTTCTTCATCCTCTTCAACTTTCCCTCCATTCGAGTCATAATATTCCTCCAAAGAATTATCTGTAACCGGAGGAACATACAGACAAGCGCCTACGGCGAGGGCCAGTTTAGTCGGAACCAAAACGAACAATTCTACAATACTAATCGCCTGGGCAATTTCTTCCGCCGTCAGAGCAGAGATTCAGGATCTGAACCGGTCGATTTCTCCTTTTCTTCTTTCTGAAGGAACCAACCCCTCAGAGTCAGATTTCCTCTTGCCCAAGGAAGTGTGGCCCTGGTCAGAGGACCTCCCTCAGGTTGGGTCAGAACCGAACGGGCTGGCCATCCGGTCAGCAGACTTCCAGACCTCCCTATCCCTAGAGCCTACCTAACAGTTTATCTAGGGTGGTCTTGGGAAATGTTTACAAATTTGGCAGTCTGAATCGGGGTGGTCAAACCCCAGACAATATACACAGGTGGAGTGGGGATCAGCCTTAGCAAAGGTCTCCCCACACACACTGCAGTGCTGAAACCCAGTGGGCCGGTTTTCTTTCTGGGTTTTCAGACATGGCCACAAACAAACAAACTTACCTTTACATGGCTTCAAGCCAGGTAAGACTAACCTATTAGGTTACTCACCGTGTCATAGGGTGCTGGAAAAAACAAAATGCGGTTTTTTGGAACCGATAGGCACCGAATCACCACAATGTATACAGAAAAGAAATGATCGGTACAGCTGAACCGACGCAATAAACAAAGTTTACTATTTCCTTAGAAAAAATCAAAACTCTACAATCCACTACCTATACACTTACTGTACCACAGACAGGGATCTGAACCGAGAAAATACCACGATTTAAACTGACTATTTACTTTACCGAACTGACAAGCGAGGAGCAAACTCGGGCGACCATTCAATTAGGCTGGAGTAAAGAATCTGATGGTTACACTTCAAGTGCAGCAGACAGTGGTTTGAACAGAGCTCAAGCTCAACGCTCTATGCTTCTGCTTAGAGTTAACTCTCATCTCTGGGGCAGTTCAAGTGCTGGGGCTAACTGCAATATGTCAGAATACAGCAAGACTTCACGTTGTTTGAAATTCTACATAATTTAATACTCCTACAGTATACATCTTTCAGACAATCAATATATAATTTTGACAGATGGATATTTCATTAAAGGCAAATGCATAGATTAACTTCAATACTAAATCATATACAGTACTACTATCAGGACAGCATTTTGGTAACTACTGTGTAATTACTTTCATGAGCGTACATATTTTAGCTTGAAGACTTCAGGCGAGCTGTCTCCAGGAAGACTGCCAAAGTGTGGATAGTGACTGAAATCACAATCCTAGAAGTACAAGATTGGACAGAAGGAACAACTGTAAAAATAATGCCACTAGAGTACTCACAGAACTATAAATGATTGAATTTACAAGGCAGCACTACCTAGCCACAAAGATGGTTTAACTGGACTCATCTGGATTCTGTCATGGACTTCAGAGTTTAATTTTAGAGCCTTTTGTAAAAATGGCAGCTAACTAGAATCCATAGCAAGGATAAATCATGTTCAGATACTGAACTCTCAGAACTGCTAAAATCTTTGGGTACAGTATTAAACATTAGTTGCATATGGACACTTGGACATCATTTAACAATTACTTACAGATTTCGTGATCCAGAAGATCAAGAAGAGTACTGACCAAATTTTCATAGTGCCTGTAATAAAAAAAATTAAACATATTGATTTTATTTTTATTTCCAGTGGTTTCATTAGAAAAGGCACACTAAGTTACAGTATGACAGCTTGTTTCCAAGTGTGTCCTGGGGATTGGATACACAGACTTGATTAACTGGCAGGGAAATGCTGACCAGGACACCTCAGAAAATGAAAATTGCTTACCTACGTAATTCTTGATCTCCTTGTATATCGTCACCATTCATCACTAGTGGGTTATATGCCAGAGCACTATGACCCCAGCCTTTCAGCTCACAATTTCTTTTCCCCTGGAGAAGGAGTCGATCAAGGACAGTGGCGCCCATGAGGATGACACACAGCATGCTGTTTGAGTGTCAGCTAGTAACCTATGCCTACTCCTCCCTTACCTCAGTTCTGTCTGCTGGAGAGTGAAAATTAGATATAGAGAAAAGAAGAGGGCGGGCAAGGGGCCCAAGAGGTAGTAAAAGGAAAGGATATAAACAGAAAGGAGAAAAGCAGACACAGGTGGAGAGAAAGGCTACCAGAGGTGTGGCATATGGATGGGGTCCCAACCACCGGGCAATCAAGGGACAGAGAAGTGGTAAGTGTTAAAGAATTTGGGGAGAAGAAGTATAAGAAGGGATAGTAAAGGATAATGAGAGACCCCACTCCCTAGGGAGACAGGATGAAGATGTCAAGGGCAGCATCCACCTATACATTCTCCAGACACTCCTCATGAAGGAGAAACTGGCTCAACTCCCAGCTGAGACAAGACCGGGTTGTTCAAGCTAAAATAGCCTGGAGAAACAACCCCAGACTGAAACCAGAGGGACGCCCACTGAAATCCTGGAGAGTAAGATGCCAGGGCTCTGCATGTTGCCCTAGGGAGGGGTGGGACAGAACCCACCCCAGACAAAGGGCCTCAAAGACATTCCATATCCAGGAGTTGCTACATCCTGTAACTGTTCCTGAGTCAAAGGCAAGGGAGAAGAAGAAGCCATGGAAGGAGAGAACTGACCCAGGTCAACCAGACTGGTTCAATCAATTGGAACTAATCCCTTAGAAGAACAAAGGACCAGAGAAGCCAAAGCTTACCCACAAAAGTATCCACGGAAGGGAGAGCAAGCAGGAGGAGGCACTGCTCAGAGGTTGAGGCAGCAGAGGGATGGTGGGGGAAGTAGGATGAATGAAGATATGCAAGAAGATCAAGAATTACGGTAGGTACATTATTTTCATATCTTCCTGTATGTATCTTCACCATTCATCACTGGTGGGTGAGTACAGCCCACCAAAGGGGACCTAGCATCTCCCTGAGTAGGAGTTCCTCAGCCCCTTGTGGGGAAACCACAGAGGGGAAACAGAGGGGAAAACAGAGGAGAAGCCCCATGGGTCTGAAGAGGCCCGAGACTGATTAATGTGAGAATGGGGACACCTGTGACCTGGGAGAAGGAAGGCGCCCACTAATTCCCATCTCACCCAGTGGGAGAAAATATGGGCTCCTCGGAAGGGAGGCAATCACCCTACACCGGCCAAGTGTGACAACCTGGAAAGTTGAAGCCATGCTGCATGTCTTATACAGACTGCAGATCCTGCCAACCTAGAAGCTACCTCATTAGCTGTATGATGCCCT
The DNA here is from genome assembly GCA_016271365.2 of Neoceratodus forsteri. Lineage (NCBI taxonomy): Eukaryota > Metazoa > Chordata > Ceratodontiformes > Ceratodontidae > Neoceratodus > Neoceratodus forsteri. The sequence continues at coordinate 1,407,166,774 of CM057450.1, forward strand.
TGAGAGATGCCTTGCTAGCTCTAGGCCAGAAACAGAAAAAGATGGCATGCCTGGTTGCTTCAAAGTCAGGTAAAGTGGCTAGGAGCTGTCCTAGCACCATCCATAAGTGTCTAGCATAGACAGCCATATGGGCCTGATGGGCTGAAATACAAAGGAGGAGACTAGCCAAGGAAAATCCATCTCCCCAGCGGTTAAATTCAGCAGAGTCAAACACTGGGGATGAGTCGGTGTCTGCGGCGATGCCCAGAGGGGTATTCAGTAGCGCTAGTCCCGAACTGGGTGAGGCATGGAACCTGGACACCACTGGGGGCATGATACCTGTGCAGACATTCCCTCTGGGCAAGAGGGAGGTTAGAGGAGTCTGCCAGACCTGATGGGATGCTTTTGAAAAGGAACAGGCCATGCAGGAATGACCACATTCTCCCAGGACAGCACACGCACATGGGCAGGATCTAACTTGTAAAATGTGAAATGCGAAGCATTTCCAACAATCCACAAGAACTGCTGATAGCTGGCTGATATCAGCATCCGAGGACAAGTGAACAGAGGAGCCTTCTTCTCCAGGGAGGAAGACGAGAAAGCTAAGGAGCTTGATTCAGATCGGATGCAGCAGGGATTCTGGTTTAAAATGACCTGGTCCATAAGCCTGAGATAGCAAGGGAAGCTGCAGCTAAGCCTCTAAACTGGCTCCCAAGGCAGGGGCCCTGTAGGGACCCAAACGCCTGGGAGAGCAGAAGGGTGAGGCAGAGGATCCAAAGAAGGAGAAGAAGACTGGCGAGACAGAGGAGGATCCCTGCTAGGACTTCGGGGAATGTTCCTGTGACCCCTCCAGAAGGGTGGGGCTATGCAAAAAGAATCCACAGGCCACAACCGTGCAGCTGCAGCCTCTGTGGTGCCCTAAGGAAGAAGCCCCAAGGTGAGGAGACCAGGGCCGTTTCTGGCCCTTGTGGTGGCCCCTATACCACAGATGCAGATCCCCCACTGGGGAGAGCGAAACATGAGGGGTCACCACTGCAGCTCCTCCCAGAGCCACCAGAAGTCCTGAGAGAGGCCTCCTAGACCACCCCAGGTGCTCTCAAGCCCTCTCAATCAGAAAGAGACCAGCCTCTCATTCGTCCCGAGGCACAGAGGGGGACAACACGGAGGAGCCACAGGCATCTGCAAGCCTGCCACAACAACCCTCGAGTTAGCCCCTAAAATGGGAATAAAAGCCACGCACTCCCAGTGTCAATGCCAGATTTGGCTCCCGGAGGTGCCAAGTCCAACTTGGCATCAGGTGTAGTGCTACCCGAGACCCGGCACCCCGTCTCCGACCCCACTCCATCGTCAGTGCCACCCTTCTACACAGCACCAGTATCTGTCGCTCTCTCCATGGCACCAGAGATGGCGTGCAAGAGTACCCAGTACCGCTAGGCGCTGGAAGACTCTGACATGGCGGCCCAGGAGACAGAGCCAGTCAGGGGAGTGAAGACACCTCTATATTTTGCTGCTAGGCCTCGACGAGAGACTCTTCGAGCCAGAGAGCTCTCAGAGGGGACAACCGCCTGGGTGAGACCAGTCTTCCTCCTCCAAAGAGGAGGCGAGCAGGGCAACTGGGAGACAGGCTACCCCTCGCACTCTACAGGGTCCAGCACCATGCATGGCAGAAACGACTGCTGCACTGCAACCTTGGCGCCACCACTGCTCATGGGGTGCCCAAGTACAGGGCCAGGAGCTTGAGTGGAGACGGACAGTCGAGCACCACCGCGTTTGGATCCAGCATGTAGTTCAATTGAGACACCAGGGATGGTCGTGGCTCCGAGGACCAGAGGGTGCTCAACCGACCCCTGGAGGAAGCCAACTCTGCCTGACCCGGTCTTGTGAGCTAAGAATTACCATCGAGGCCGGCACACGTCGACTTATTCATGACCCTCTGGTACATACAGTAACGGAGGACGACCCGGGGAAGGCCAGAGTTCTTGCCATTGCATCCCGGACTGATGCCATCCTCCAAAGGTAGGAGGTTTCTGACCCACTTTCAATGCATTCACTCGAGGACCCAGTGGTCCATGGAGAAGCACACATTGCAGTTGTCCATGTGCTGTGGGTCCAGGAAAGAGACATATCGATGATGGCGATCCATTACGGAGATGGACTTGCAACAGGGGCACCAACGCACTGCTGCACATCCCTACTTAGATTTTGATTTAGGCCCTGGATCAGACATGATCGACCGCATACAAAATTAAAATAAAGAAAAGACTTGGCACCCAAGAAACAAACACAGAATGCAATAAAAAGGGAACGGTCTCACCCATTTGCAGCTCTACGGTGTCGAGTAAATGAACAGAACTTGGTCAATGACAAACTACGCCATTCAGCTCTTCAGCTCCCATGAGGTGCATTCTCAATGGCGGGAAGAACAGAACTGAGGCAACGGAGAAGTCGCCGTTACTGGCTGACGCCAGCAGCACACTGTGTGTCGCCTCGTGGTGGCAATGCCCTGATGCTGGCTCTTCCTCCAGAGGAAAAACATTTGTAAGCTGAAAGCTCCCGCGGGTCAGAGCGCCTCTGATGTATAACCCACCAGTGATGAATGGTGAAGATACATACAGTAAGATCTACCCTATTTTTAGTCGATAAATACCATGGGATCTTTAACTTCCTCCTGGCCAGTTACCAGAGATGGGCAAAAGAGACAGCAGTATAATGTCTTATATATTTCATTTTATATTACAAACAGGAATATCACTAAAATAAAGCTAAATGGAAATTACGTACCTACCATAATTCTTTATCTTCTTGGATGAAGACTCCACCACTCATTCACACTAATGGGAGAGTACCAAGCTAAATAATCACCTGAGACAGGCGCCAGGAGATAAAGCGCTCACGTGCTTAGGACAGAAGTCCGTTAAGAATGATCCTGCCAAACAACAGATTTCGTCTGGCATGGACATCCAAGGCATAGTGTTTAACAAAAGTATGCATGGATCTCCAAGTAGCCGCACTGCAAATATCTTCAATCTGCATGTTCATGGATTTCGAAAGAGATGCGCGACTGCTCTGGGAGCATATACACTCTGCCTTCTAGCTTGACCTGTGCCACAGAATAGCAATGGTAAGGCATGCTACCAGCCATGCTGAAATGCAACTGATAGCAACAGGTTGACCGAGTCGGATCTCGCTGAAGGATACAAACAGTTGTTGAGCCTTGAATTTCTTTAGTTCTATCTAGATAGAACTGCAATGTTCTCTTAACATCCAGCGAATGAAGGGTACGCCCTCTTCATTCTGGAAGATCACAAAGTAGGTAGGAAGGACTAAAGGTTGGTTTAGATGGAATTCTGAGATAACCAAAGGAAGAAACTTAGAATTAGTCCCAAGAACTACTGTGTCCTTGTAAAACACAGTGAACGGGGCTCCATGACCAGTGCATGTATTTCAAAAATTCTACGGGCCAAGTAATGGTCACCAGGAAGGCCTGTTTCCAAATGAGAAACTTCAGCTTGCAAGTAGCTAGAAGCTCGAAAGGTTTACAAGTGAGCATGTCTACACAAGGTTAATGTCCCAGGCTGCAACTGGATGTCTAATAGGAGGTCTAGTATGCAGAATACCCTAAGAAACCTTTTAACTATGGGCAACTTGGCCAGTGACATGGAAAGTACTGGCTCGTGATATGCCGAAATGGCACAAAGATGAACTTTGACTGTGGAGTACTGCAGACATGTGTTTGAGAGGTCTAAAGATACTCCAAGACTTTATAATGTGGGCAGGAAAAGGGTTCTGAGAGGATTTTGCACACCAGATAGAGAAAAGCTTCCATTTAGCCATGTAGGTTTTTCTAGTGTCCAGCTTACGCAGCAGCCAAAAGAATATCTAAAACTCTACGAGAAACATTGAACCTATTCACCTCCATCTCTTCAGGAGCCAAGCGTGACGGTGAAGCGACCTCAGGTTGGGATAGACCACAGGACCCTGGGTCAGAAGGTTCATCTGAAGGGGAAGCATTTTTTTTTTGGGGGTTCTGATAGTCTGTTGAGTAGCGGAACCATAGCTGCCGAGGCCAGAAAGGGGCAATGAGAATCATTCTGCCCCCCGGACTCAATCTGAGCAGCACCCTCTGAATTAGGGAAGAGGAGGAAAAGCATAGAAAGCGTTTTGTCCACCGTAGCCTGCATTCATCCTGACAAAAATGCCAGGTCCTGCATTTCTGGAGCAGAAGAGAGGCAGTTTATGCTGAGTAGGGACGCAAAAAGGTCCAGATCTGGAGTTCCCACTCTCTGAAGAGTGACTGAACCACTAGCAAGTCGAGAGACCACTTGTGAGCATCCACCTCAGTTCTGCTGAAACGGTCTGCAAGCTTGTTTTGTACTCCTGGCAGGTAAGCTGCATGAATCAGAGCCCTGTGCTCCAGGCACCATTCCCACACTCTCATTGCTTCCCTGCATAATGGGTAAGAGTGAGCACTGCCTGTTCGTTGATGTAGTAGATCACTGCCTTATTGTCCGCTTGAAGGAGAATTTTTTGTGAGAGAGTATGTCCTCCAAAGCTCGGACTGCATAGAGGACTGGCTCTCATTTCCAGGATGTTTATGTGAAGTTAAGACTCGTCCTGAGTCCACTGCACTCTGGGCATGGAGATCCCGGCAGTGAGCTCCCAACCCATCAGAGACATGCCCATTGTAATGGAGATCTGATGATCCAGAGGGCTAAGGGATATCTTTCCAGAAGGTTGTCCTCCTAAGACCACCAGGTGAGTGACCTCTTCAGAGGTTCCATCACTTTGATGAGAAAAGACTGAGGGTGAGTGGTTGGGGACCGCTGAGCACTGAGCATCCACTGAGAGGTTCTCATGTGAAGACGCCAAGGGTACAGTGAACACTGAGGATGCCATGAGTCCCAGCATTCGTTGCATTGAGATAGCTTGCACCAAACTGTGATCTCTGATGCATCGGGCCATCTGTAAGATATCGCCATCTTCTGTACTCTAGCAGAAAAGCCTTTGCACAGGAGGTGTCCAGAAGGGTTCCTATGAAGAGGAGCTTCTGGGAGGGCTGCAACTGTGACTTGCTGAGATTCAGCAGGACTCCCATGGACATGAGGAAGTCTGAGGCCATGGCCACGGCCTTCAGTCTCTTGCCTGGAGGGACTTGCTGGGAGCCAGTCGTCCAGACATGGGAACGCTTGTACATCCGATTTTCCTGAGGTGCGCCGTGAGAATTGCACAACACTTTGTAAAACTTGAGGCGCAGAGTGTAGCCCAAATGGCAGGACTCTGAATTGATAATTGCTGAACCACAGGTATTTGTGGTGCTTTGAGTGCATGAGGATGTGTTGGTAGGCATCCTGCATGTCCAGGAGACTAGCCAATCATGTCGATGAACAAAAGTTAGCATTGTACCGAGTGATGCTATCTTGAACTTTTCCTTGTGCAGGAACTTGTTTAACTTTCTGAGATCCAGAATAGAGTGCATGCCGCGGTTCTCTTTGGGAACAGAAACCGTGTTTTGCTGATCCAGCGGAACTACTTCTACTGCCCTGTTGTTCAGAAGGCCTTATACCTCAGACGCAAGAAGGTCTGATTGTACTGCTGACAGCCTGGATTGTCATTTGGGAGGATGATCCAGAGGGTTTTCCAAAAATTGAGAGTACTCTTTGCAGATTATTCTATGGATCCATTTTTCTGATGTTATAGATTTCCACTGGTGGTAGAACGGAGTCAGACGTCCTCCCACTGCTGAAGAGGAGTCCCCTCAGGCAGCTGAGGTGGGACCTGGGCCAGAAACTCAAAAGGTGCGCTGGGCGCTTTTGGGCCCTGTGCCCTCTGTTGTACTTTCTCCCTGCGGATGTGAGTTTTGGTTTCTGTGAAAACCTCCTCTGGCTTTGCCTCAAAAGGACAGACGGTTGTGAAACTGGCACTTGTTCCACCTTCGCAGGAGGGGAGGTGTAGATTGGCTGTCTTAATGGCAGACCTAGTCTTCCATGTGGCCTCTAGTGCTTGCTCCACCTGAGGTCCAAACAGATACATACCATCAAAGGTAAGGCCATGACTTGCTGCTGGGCATCATTCGTGAAGCCCGAACTACGCAGCCAAGAGTGGCGATGGGTGCAAATGCCAGCCGCCGCCATGCGAGAAGTGGTATAGAAGGCGCTCCATTACAGCCTTAACCAGTTGGTTATTGGACTTGATACTCCTAGCTATGGTTTGAAGTAGCTCTGAGTTAATTCCCTGATTTGGGTAGAGCTTTAGCATTGCTTTGAGCGAATGCCAAAGAACATACCCATATTGAGAAAAATAGCCCTGGTAGCTGGCAATGCGCATGCCCAGGGTTGAGGCAGCAAATACTCTCTTACCTAAGGTATCTTAAGTAGATTCTTTGTTTATAGGCTGGGCTACAGATTCCTGAGGTAGGACAGTCTTATTCTCTGCCAGGACCACTTGGCATCAGCAAGGCTTGTGAGGGTGATCCTTGGAGAGGCACACTTCCCATCTCAGTGGACTTGGCCAAGGAAGGAATAAGAGCCAGATTCTTCCACACCATCTGTGAAAGGGTTTTGAAAGAGGACTGTACCGGACGGGTAGATTCATAGGGATCTCTAAGACATGAAGATATTGGAGATGCAAAAGCTCCCAGGATCGATTTCTGTGGTCCGGAGAGAAAGAGCAGAATTCAAATTCTTGAGCAGAGACCTGAAGAAAGGTCCTCAGCAACAGGCTCTGCAGGAGGATTGATCCCTGTCCCCAGGACAGTGTCAGCATCAACGCCATTACTCAGATGAAGATCTGGATCACGCTCAAAATCATCTCCAGACAGTCCAGGGGAACTGTGTAGACAGGAAAGGAGTAAAAATCAGGAGGAAGAAAAGAAGAAGAAAGAATTGGAGTCGAAACCCTGAAGACCGGACGGCACCATACTCATCCATGGCGAGTCGAGGAAAACAGCACTAAGAAATGAAAATTACGCACCTACCGTAATTCTGATTTTCTGTATATCTTCACCATTCATCACAGATGGGTACTGGCCGGAGGTCAGGACCCCTGGGAGCTTTTTTTTTTTTTAAAAGGGTAGGGAGCCAACACACCATCTGCGCCTCGAGGCCGACGTATTCGTGGTGCTTGAGGGTTGGCCGTTAGGTTGTGTCGACTCCGCCTGCCTACCAGTTCTGAGTCGCCGGAGAGGTAAGAGGAAGGGATGGAGGGGGACAAGAGAGTCCAAGGGACAGAAAAAGGAAAGGATAACTGAACTAAAACAGAAATAATGACTGAGGACAGCAAAGAAGAGATTAGACTAAGGGATTGGGTAGGGGCCCCAATCTCTGGAAGCGGAAGAAGGAGGGTAGGAGGGAGAGAATTTAGGAGAAAGGGAGAGGTATCAAGGTATCCAGACCCTTGTCCGTCACCAGATTGTATAGGAACTGCAAGGGTAGCAAGGCTCTCTGCCAGAATTCAAGGCACAGAATAACTGGCAAATACCCCAGAAGCAGAGTCGGCTATTCTGGAAGAAGGACAGGGTACAGGGATTTAGTACTCTCTCAGGAAAATGTTTGGTGAAAAGGTTTTTTTTTAAACAGTTGGATGGAAACCAGAAGGAGAACAGGAAGAGGGCAATCACAACTCCCACCCCATCGGGTGGAGACATGCAGTAGAGAAGGAGTGCCGCTGAGCTGTCTACCTTCATGGAGAATACCCCACTGTGTGTCCCTACTTTACAGGAGAGGGAGGGTGACCCAGAGACTGAGGCCCCAGGGGATGGTGGGTGGGTTAGTGATGAAGAAGAACAGAAAGATCAGAATTACGGTAGGTCATATCTTATCTGTGTCAATCTTCACCATTCATCACAAATGGGTGTGTACTAAGCCCTCAAGGGGGTTGTTTCATTACACCCTAAGGAACAGGGTCCCTTAGCCCCAGTGGGTGACACACTATGGGAACCTTCAGGGCCTGGGAGGCCCGAGAGTGGGAGAGAGACGGGTCCCCCCAGAGGGGAAGGAAGCTGCCCGACAAGCGCCTGTCTTGCTCTCACGGGAGAAAAGGTAGGTTCCCTGGTGGGCGGAGCAAATCACCCTACCAGGCCAAGGGTGACAACCTGGAAAGACGCAGCCATGCCGATCTCCTAGTGCAGAGCTGTCCCCACGACTCTGGAGCTACCTCATTGGCGCCATAAGATGCCCCTCGCTTGGTGCCTTGCTAGCTCCAGGCCACGTGCAGAGAGCAATGGCTTGCCTGGTTTGCTCCGAAGTCAGGCAACGAGGCTAGGATCTGACCTAGCCTGGACCACAAGAACCTGTTGTAGGCTGCATAGTGGACCTGGTGAGCAGAAATAGAAAGGAGCAACCGTGCCGAGTAGAAGGTCCTCCTCCCCAAAAATCTAAATCTGAGGAGTCTTGATCTGGGGCCGGTCACGGTGGAGGGCACGGCCCATCAGGAGTGTCCAGATGCCAAGCCAGACTGCGGATGAGACATGGAACCTGGAAGACTCCGGGGAGCGCAATACCTCTGACTGAGGTCCCTTGGGGCAGGAACTCCGAGAAGGGCCTCTGCCAGAAACGCATGGACGCCCCGAAGGGAGCAGGCCAGGGCGGCAACACAAGGGTGGCCTCGCCAAAATCGCTTAGAAAGGCATGCACCGCATGCTCAGGATTGCCACAGAGGGTGAAAGGTGCAAGTCCTCCAACATCCTCACTAAGAAACGCTGATACTCGAGAGATCAGCAGCCGAGAGATGTGGACAGAAGGTTCCTCTCCCCAGAAGAGGGGATGAGGAGCTGGAGGTCACCATATGTTCCGAGGGTGGCTGCACGGGGAGGTTGAAAACCTGGCTGTCCATTGCCCTAACATAAGCAGGGAACCAGGCAGCCACCTGCCTGAACTGCTCCCAGGTGAGAGGGCCGCTAAGACCAAGAATGCCTGGGAGCGCAGGAGAATGTGGCAGAGGGATAGGGCAGAGCCAGAAAAGAAGTCGGCTGACCTCCGCTAGGGCTAGGGAGCGGACCATGAGCACCCGAGCAGGGTGCCCCAGAAGACTCCACAGCCGACACCTGTACAACCATCGCTGGACTGGCCCTTGGCTGCCCCAGAAGAATCCCCCCAGTGAGGCCGGTACAGGGCCGAAGGTCCAGAAGGACGGTCCCCGCCCTCAAAGAACGGGCCCCTCAAGGAACCCGAGGGGAAGGGTGGAACCGCACCACGGCTCCATCCAGGGCCCGGTGGACCCCAGAAAGGGCCGACGCCGATCCCACACCCCACCCCTCAGAGTCTGGAGAGAGTCCTCCTCCTCGAGAGGGCCAGCCTAGGTAGCTGGCATCTCTGGGCAGCCCTCAAGGGAGACCCAGGAATAGTACCTCCCTCCTGTAGGCTTCTCATGGGCCCCAAAGTTGGGCGATCAAGACACCACTGGAGGGGGTACCACCACCGAGGGGTCAGAAACCCCCAAGACCAGGTTGCAGAGCCATGGTGGCTCACACCACTGCCTGCTGGTCAGCACCACTGACCCTAGTCCCGGGGCCACCTGACTCTCCTCAGTAGGGGGCTGGCTCCGACTCATCGATGAGACCACAGTGCTGCTCTCCTCCGCAGCCAACCCCGAGGGGTGTGACTGCTCGTCCGACTCGGAGCTCGACCCGACGAGGTAGAGTCCAGCTCTGAGCCAAACCGTAGGAGGGCGGGCAGAACCAACCTTGCCACCGGCCCGCAGCCAGAGTTGTGGCCGAGTCGACGCCTCGTGTTCCTCCGGAAACTCGCGAGCGGGACCTGCAGGAGGCACCGGGCAACTCTGCCAAAGGTCCGAGCCAGCCAGATGCAGCGCTGTCGAATCCACCAGTACCGGGAGGCGGTACCAGGGACAGGGGCGGCGCGACAGCAGCCCAGCAGCATCCTCGCGCCGTACAGACACCGCCTGGCCCACGGCGCCAGGACCGAAGCAAGCGCCAGCGAGCGCCCGAAGGCAGACCTGGCACCGAACACAGCACCGATTGAGCCCTTTCTCGCCGCGAACGCGCCGAGGCGTGGACAGCGCAGAAGAAGGCACCACAGACAGAGTCGAAGGTTCTGCGGCGCCGAGCCACAAGCGCACGGCGCCGCGTTTCAACCTCGCGCCGCCAGGACGGTGCTGAGGTGAGACATGGCAAAGGAGGACGCTGGATAAGGTCCCACGGCACTGCTGAATGGCATCAGCCAGCGAACGGGCGCCGATTGGGCCCACGGCACGAAGCGACGCAGTCGGCGCCGACAGGTGCCAACCGGACGGCGCGAGGACGGGCGCCGACCCGGGCCTTCCGAGCCGCTGAACGGCTAATTAGGGGAGCCTTCACCGGCGGGCGATTGCCATGGCGGCGCTTTCCCGCCTGGGCCTCCGGAGGAAGCGGACGGCCTCTCTGCGCCGGAAGGAGCTTTGATATGGCCAGGCTCAAGGCAGCCAAGGCTCCTCCTCTGGTCCAGACATAACCGGGAGGGGACCCGGAGGAAGGGTTGAGAGCGCGCGTTTGCTGACGAAAGCGGAACCTACCCTGAAAGTCGGCGGAGCTTCGCTTCACTTTCAACGCTGTTCGAGGACCGCGTCCATGGAGAAGCAGGCGCCGACGAGTCCATATCATGAAGCAGGCCAAGACACGCAAGACACCGGTCGTGTTGGTCGGTGATGGAGAATTTTCTGCCGACGGGCACCGACGCATGGGGGCCGACCTCGCCTTCAAAGACTTTTGCCCTCCGACCGAGACATGACCTACGGAAAAACACCAAACAGACTCGACGCCGCAGAATTCAAATAAAAAGGAAAGATCTTACCGGCGACGCCGAGTGAAGGCAGAACACAGAACCGGCAGGCAACCGGCGGACTGAAAACGCCGATCTCGAAAGGCTGAAGGCTCAAAATTCTTGACAGAAGCTTCCCACGAGGCGACTCGACGGCGGGAGATGAAGAACTGGTAGGCAGGCGAGTCGACACAGCCTAACGGCCAACCCTCGAGCACCACGCAGTATGCCAACCTCGAGGGCGGCGCTCGATGGTGTGTCGTTCACTACCCTTTACAAAAAAAAAAAAAGCTCCCACGGGTCCTGACTGGCCAGTACCCATCTGTGATGAATGGTGAAGACTGTCACAGATGAGATCAAAAAGGAGCCACCATCGGAAACTACACCGTACGGCACTGACAAAGAACGTGGCACCGACAGAGCCCACGGTGCTGCAGACTGTGCCAAGAGAGCTCCCGGTGCTGCAGATGGTGCCAACAGAGCCTGAGGCACCGTAACAGCGCCAACAGAGCCCCGTGCAAGAGAAGTCGGCACTGCAAACGAAACGCCAAAGGAGTCTGAAAACTGTGACTGAAAGTAAAAAGGCAGGAGATAGAGGAATCAGTGTGGACCCTGCACACAGAGCCATGTGAGGGGGATAAACACCCGAGCGAGAGACGACGGCACCAAAGAAGGTGACACATGACTAGAAGGCCCAACCGCCCACCTCCTCATCCAAAACTGAACAGCCCAAGGCCCCGTGTTGGACTGGTGGGCCCAGGCAACTGGACCAACCTCCGAGCTCACTGCTCCATAAGAGCAGCCCACTGGTGAAACTGCTCATCAGAAGCTCCTCCAATAGGCGGGAAGAGCTCCAGTGTCGAGGAGGTTGGCCAGCAGAGACCGAAACTGGCAACAGAGGTGGAGACTGGTACCTGGCCCTAATAACCGACCGCCTATACACAGACATACTAGAGGGCACTCTGAGTGATGACGCTTTGAAGAACTCGAGGCGAACGGTGCCGAGAATGGAACCATTTTCTTTATGCTTCGAGGGGAATGCCCATCTCCCTGAGCATTGGACTGTCCATTGTCTGACCCTCCTCTGGAGAGGGCAGAGGACTGGACCCAGCCCAGCTGACTGAACAGCTTTACACAAAGTCTCCCCCATCACCTGACCTGCCCATGGTCGCATCTACACAATTGAGGACTGAAGACATCTCTTGTACAACTGTTAGAATTAATAAATATAATCGTACTGATTCAAAATAATCCACAAAACAAACTGAACTAAGCTGCTAATGAAGTTTAACTCCCGCAGGTGAGCGACATTGTCACTGAAGCGCACTCAACGGCAAGGAAAAAGGAACTGAGGCAGCTGGAGGGTTGATTAGATAGTCATTACCGATGAGCTGGGGCTTGCGGTGCTACTTCCTTGGCTCCATCTCAGGCGCCGCCTCCTGAAAAGTTTGTTCCGCTGGGTCCTAGCACTCCGGTACTCCCATTAGTGTGAATGAGCTGGGGAGACTTTATGTCCAGGAAAATCTGTGAGTTTCTATAGCTACCAAGTTTCAGATAAAAGTTTCAGATAAAGAAAAATTATTATATTTATAACCGAGGAGGTTCCCCAACAATGAGGAAAGACTAAGATAACCATGATGGAGAAGCAGCTACCAGGGGAGGATGGAGGGAAAACAGCACCTGCTGCAAGAGCTCCTCTCAAAGATATGAAAATTACGCACTACCATAATTCCTGATCTTTCTGTGCATCTTCACCATTCATCATCTTTGGGTTCTAGCCGAAGGTCACGATACCGGGAGCTTTTTTTTGGATGGGCGGAGTCAACACACCAACGGCGCCGCTCGAGGCCTACGCACTGCGTGGTGCTCATGGTTGTCCATTAGGTGTCATTGACCCCGCACTCCCCACCAGTTCTGAATCGCCAGAGTAAGAAAGGGTTGTGAGGGAGGAACAAGAAGTCTAAGGGACAGACAAAGGAAAAGACATACAGTACAAACTAAAAGGAGAAATAAAAGACGGAGAGGAGAGAAGGAGTGTCAGAAAATCTAAGGGATTGGGAAGGAGCCCCAATCTCTGGAAGCAGAAAGAGGAGGGAAGGAAGGAAGGAAAACTAGAAATAGGGAGGGGAGGACATACCGTGAGCCTTTGACCTGTCGACAGACTGCATAGGAATCAGGAGTACCTAGAAGGCTGATTTGCTAGAATTCAAGGCACAGAATCACTGGCAATAAACTCCGACATGAGCCAAGCGACTATTCTGGAAGAAAAGACAGGGTTATTCTCCCCTGAAACCACACATCTGGAGATGAGAAATACAGGTTACTCACCTGTAACTGGAGTTCTAGGAATGATATATGTTGTTCATCCACACTTACTGGCAGGTTCCTTGCCACTTTAAATCTTGCCGGAAGGTCTTCAAGCGGGCTCCTCCACCCACCGGGTGGCAAACTCGGCTCCGTCCATGCGCCCAGATCTAGCCTACGGGAAGCCAGGTTGCACGTCAAGCTGGGGAGGTCGGGTGGCTGTGTAGATGAACAATATACATCATTCCTAGAACTCCTGTTACAGGTGAGTAACCTGTATTTCTAGGGACATGGATATGTTGTTCAATCCATACTTACTGGCAGACTCTAGCAGTTCTCCGGGAGGAGAGGCGCATGCGCACTCTACTTGGGAAATAAGGACTGGAGAACCGAGGTCCCAAAACCAGTATCCTGGCGTGACTCAAGGTCGATGTGGTAGTGGGTAATGAAGGTGTGCTGACTTCCAGGTAGCAGCCCTGCAGATTTCCTGGATAGGGACGCCCCTGGAAGCAGCCACCAAGCAGCGGTATGGCGGTAGAATGAGCTCTTATCCCTCTGGGAGGCTCCATGCCCACCAACCTATAGCAGAGATCTATGCAGGAGGTGACCCACCTGCTCATCGTCCGCTTGGCTGCAGGTCTGCCAGGTGCGGCTTCAGCGTAGGTGACAAACAGCTGGCGAACCTCTCCCGAACTTCAGCCAAGCGCTTCTAGGGTCCAAAGTATGGAGCCTATATTCAGCCTCCGAGGTGTGACTGGGGTAGAACACCGAAGAGTCAACACCTGGTTAAGGTGAAGCTCCCACACCACCTTGGAAGGAATTTGAGTGGGGGCGAGGACAACCCTGTCCCTGTGGGAGACCAGATAAGGAGACTCGATGGAAAGCACCTGGAGCTCTCCCATCCTTCTGGCTGACACAATAGCCACCAAGAAGGAGGTCTTCCACGACAGGTGGGAGATATCGCACCTGTGCATCGGTTCGAATGGCTTGCCCATGAGCTTAGCCACTACCAGCAGTAGATTCTCACGGAGGTGGAGCTTCTCACACCGGAGGGGATATGTGATCAAGGCCCGACCACCTTTCCTGCGCCACCAACCGCTCTTCCAGCCCACGCCTGCAAGTAGATGGCGCCAGGTGCACCTTAAGGGTCGCCGACTGAAGCCCTAGCTGAGAAAGGGACCATATGTAGTCCAGAATGCTGGCCAAGGAACAGGAGGAACCCCTTATCCTGACACCAAATGGACAATCTCTTCCATTTGAAGGCATAGCATTTTCTGGTCGACTCTCACGGGATGCCTCAACAACGTTGAGGACCTTGTCGGAAAGACCCAAGGCCTGGAACCTGGCCGCTCAGGAACCAGGCCATCAGGTGCAGGGACTGAAGGTCCGGTGAGTACCTTCCCTGGCTGACTGAGATCAGGACCGGGCGGGCTGGAAGCCACCTCAGGAGCCTGGAGCTGAGGCTCAGGAGATCTGGATAACAGAACTGGCAGGGCTAGTCTGGGGCTACCAGAATCACCTGTGCCTTGTCCCTCCTCGCCTTGAGAAGCACCTTGTGGATCAAGGGAAATGGGAGAAAGGCGAGAAGAGGCCCAGGGTCCCGGCCTCCAGAAGGCATCACCCTGTAGCGAGCCCTGCTGAGGGGGCGGGCATGAAACAGCCTCAGCTCGCATTCTCCCTAGAGGCAAACAGGTCCACCTGAGGTGTGCCCCAGTGGGAGAACAGATCGTACTACCTCCGGCAGGAGAGACCACTGTGAGATGCAGCACCTATCCGGCTTAGGGCATCGGCCAGAGTGTTGGAGGCTCCTGCCACATGGATGGCTAGGAGATCCGCCCAGTCTGCTCATGAGAGACCAAGTGCGGAGAGCCTCCTTGCACAGAAGCAAGAGGCGTCCCGCCCTGGCAGTTTAGGCAGTACATGGGCGTGGTGTTGTCCGTCTGGACCTGGACAACTTGACCCCGCATAAAGCGGAGCGCAGGCGGTGAGGGCTAGTCAGACCGCTCAAGCTTCAGCAGGTTAATGTGGCAACAAGACTCCTGAGGGGACCAGAGGCCGTGCCTGAGCTCCCAGATGGGCACCCAACCTCTGAGAGAGGAGTCAGTCGTTACAGTGACCGTCCTGCTCTTGGCGGACAAATGGGACACCCTCCTGCAGATGAGCCAGAAGGATCCACCACTGGACAGCATTCCCCATCTCCTGGATCACTATCACTGGCTGGTCCAGAGGACTGGAGCCTGTGATCATTGGCGGGCTAGCCCCCACTGCAGGGGACGATATGCCAGCGGGCCCAATGGACAACGCTGGTACAGGCTGCCATGAGGCCCAGGAAGTCCCAGGTAGGGCGCAATTGCCCAACCAGAAATGATTGGGCAAAGGAGGAAAGAACCTCGCCCTGTCCGCCAGGATCCGTGCTCTGGCTCGAAGAGAGTCGAGCTCTGCCCTGATGAACTGAATCACCTGCAGTTGGCACGAGTTCCGATTGGCCTCGCTGATGAGGAAGCCAATCTGACAGTAGACCTGGAGGGCCAGATCCCTGGACCGCCTCGCCTCCAGCCTGGAGAGGGCTGCAATCAGCCAGTTGTCCAGGTAAGGGTACACCGGACCCTTCAGCACCACAGGAATGCTGTCACCACTGCCATGCATTTGGTGAAGACCCTGGGAACTGAGAGGCCGAAGGGCATGGCCCAGAACTTCAAAAGGATTCCTCTGCCCTGAAGCGGAGGAATCGCTGGTGAGATGGACGGATTGGGACAAGAAAGAACATGTCCTGGAGGTCCAGAGAGCAGAACCACACGCCTCGCTCCAAGGATGGAATGATCTGAGCCAGAGTGACCATCCTGAAGGTATGAGACCTTAGGAACTTGTTCAGGTCAAGTAGGTCTAGAATGGGAGCCAGCCTCCCGTCCGCTTTGGGACGAGGAAGTACCTGGACACAAACCCTGGGTCTGGTGGAGGATCTGCCACCTCCTGATCACCTCCTTCTGGAGGAGCAGGGCAATGTTGTCGCCGACAGCTGAAAGAGGCTGCAGACCCGTGAGCCCCCTGGGGGCAAATGGATCGATAGGGTGGGACTGCTCTGATTCCAGAGGCAGACCCCTTTCTACCACTTCCAGCACCCAGCGGTCTGTGGTGATATCGGACCAGGCAGAAAGGAAGTGGCGGCTCGCCCCCACGGAGGAACTCGGGGGAGTGACGAGGTTGGGGCTACACCCCAACCTGTCACTGGGCAGGCTTGGAGGAAGGGCCAGCCAACGGGCCTCCTGGACCTTTCCTCCCGGCTTCCTGCTGGAGGAAGCTACAGGCTTGGCTTTGGGATGCCAAGTGCGAGCCTGCTGGCCCTGACGCTGGTGTTGCTGGGCCGGACGTGCCACAGGGGCTGAAGGCCGAAACAGCTTATGCTGCTGCTGGCAGCCTTTGTCCTTCTGGGCAGACATGACAGAGTCCAAGGTGGCACTGGACTTCACGATCCTTTGCAGATGACCCTCCACCCCAGGGCAGAACAAGTTGGTACCCAAGAAAGGAATGTCTGCCAGCTTGTGCTGAGTATCCGCTGTAAAAGTGGAGATCCGCAGCCAAGCTCTGTGGCACATGGCCACGCGGCCGCTACTGACCGGGCACATGAGTCCAAGGAAGTTTGGAGTTGCTGTTTGGCCACCACCTTCCCTGATACCGCACCTGCTTGACCGTTGTCTGGAGGTCAGCCAGGAGATGAAGAATCACCTCATCCAGGAGCCCAAAGGGCGTGCGAAAAGTGTGCCATCAGAGCGGCCGAGCTGGCCTGATGAAGGCCTAGGGAGGAAGCAGCATAGACTTTCTGCCTGGAGTAGTCCAGTTTCTTGGACACTTTATCGGGTGGCTTGTCCACATCCCCAGCATTTCGGAGCGCTGGAAAACGCTGTTGGTCATTAGCCCTCTGTGGAGGGGTGCCCAAACCGGAGAGTGAACCAGTGGAACAGCATACTTTCAAGCCATCCTGGCTGAAGGTGCTGGACAAGAAGCTGGCCACTGCCATAGCTCCAGAACCGGGCCAACAATGGCTTCAGCCACCAGGAAGGCCTCCGTGGGAATATCCCATTGGTCCAGTATCTCCATGAGGGGACTTGGCCCGCTTTGAAACGGGTTTGAGCTTCATCCCAGTGGACTCTGAGATGAGCCAAGCATTCCAAGGAATGAGGATGGGCTCTCGTCCACCGACTGACACCCAGTGGACTCCAGGTCCGAGGGCCTGGAAAACAGGGAAGAGTCATCGCCAGACTCCGAGGAGTCTGCAAACAGCTGCTGACGGCCTGAGCCACCTCCACCTACCGTGGCCAATCGGGAGTGAGGGTGACTGACAACCGATGGGGCAAGCCCTGACCCACCGAGAATCCTTGGTCGAGGCCCCAAATTTAGGTTTTGGAGGCAGGGTTCCACCACAATGGGTGGCACAGGCGGTTTCGGCCGAACAACCAGTGCTGGCTTTGGCTCTCGATTACATAATGAGGGTTGTTTCAGCCGCCTGTGACAGCCACTTAATGGCCGAAGGCGACAGAGTTGGCTTATTCCCCGGTCAAAAGGAGCTGCTGCCACATCAGATCCTCGTAGCGCCAACGCAATTTGCGCCGAGCCTATCCTCCAAGAGGTCAAGACGAGGATGAGCGGTACGGCTGCTTTCCACGGTGCTAAGATCGAGACCGCCGATGTCGGCGGGATCGGGCTGAACCGGGAAGAGGTCCCGAGACTGAGACCTTCGGTGTTTCTAGGGTGGATCTGAGAGGGGCGGGAAACCCGCCTCCCTCGCTGCACGGACCTTAACCGGGACTCCAGCACAGGTAAGCTCTCAGTTTCCACCGGGAAACGGTGAAGAAGGGTTGTCGGCTTCTGCAGCTCCACAGCCCGTCCGACGTGGTCAAGAAAAATCTCGATCAAGGCCGACGGGTGTCTCAGCCGGGCTGACTGACGGGACACCGTGAAGCCAGCGTGCCTTAGCAGCAACCTCGACCGGGTCGAGAGTCAACTATCCAGGAAGAGGACCTCTCCCACTCCCATGAACATCGACGGTGGGACTTACCATTGGAGTCCTTCTTCTTGGACCGAGAGGAATGTCCAAAGCCCTCTCACTTGGTGGAGAGGGATTGACAAAGCTCCTGAACGAAGCCGCGTAGGAGGAGCCAAAGAGAGCGGATAAATGCCGCGATCAAGAAGATGATGATGCGCCTGGGCCCCTTCCTCCTCGAGGCGATCATTTGTTTGAGCTGTTCATCTGAGCCTGCTGCCAGACACTGCCCAACGGGCCTCCTTTGCCTTGACCTGAGGATAACGTTTCGGGCCCAAGTTGCAATCTAGCAGCGTGATCCTCTAAGACGGTGGTCAAAAGGACTTGCACAAGTCGCAGGCCTGCGACCGTACTCAAGCCCAAGGCAGTACACGACGGGAGTGTGGATCAGTCCGGGACATCTTCTGCCCACAGGGCAGCGAAATCCAGGAGTCGATTTTGTCCATCGCAGCTACAACGGAAGATAAAGACCAAGTCTTGTAAATTTTAAGATTAGTTTTAGTAAACCAAAAAGTTTGGATTCACGCCTAAAACGCAGAGCGCAAAGGAGGGAACCTGAGCTTCCAAGTAAAAGAAGATTTAGGCCATGGGAGCTGAGCCAAGACTTTACCACCCGGTGGTGGGAGGAGCCAGCTTGAAGACCTTCTGGCAACATTTAAAGCAGCAACGAACTGCCAGTAAGTGTGGATTGAACAACATATCCATGTCCCTAGAAAAAGTTTTAAATTAATTTTGATGGACAAGTCCCTAAGGACAAGAACGGAGGAGAACAGAGAGAGAGAGAGAGAGAGAGAGAGAGAAAAGAAGAGACAGCACCACCAACTCCCACCCCAAATGGGTGGAGCCGAGGCATTGAGAAGAGAAGTGCCCTCTCCCGATCCCTCCCCCACTGTCAGAAGGTAAGATTCTGTGTGCCCAAGGTCACCCCGCCTCCCTGACCAGTGGAAAGGAAGGGGGGTAAAGGGCACACAGAGGAGGGGGGACCCAGAGACTGAGGCCCCAGGGGATGAAGGGCGGATTATAATGAATGGGGAAGATACAGAAAGATCAGGAATTATGGTAGGTATCTTATCTGTGTCAATCTTCACACCATCACCTTGGGTCAGTACCGAGCCCCCGAAAGGGACCCTGGACCCTAAGGGACCAAGTCCCTAGCTCTCAGTGGGTAAACACTGGGAGTGAGCACCTTCATGGGTCTGATGAGGCCTAAGACTGGGAAGAATGAGATGGGGACCTCTCAGAGGGGCAGGAGGTTGCCCGACAGATGCCGCCTCACTCTCACGGGCTAAAAGAACAGGTTACTCACCTGTAACAATAGTTCTAGGAGTGGTATATGTTGTTCATCCACACTTCTGGGCATGTCCCTTTCCCTTTAAATCTTGCCAGAAGTCTTCAAGCTGGCTCCTCCCACCCACCTGGGCTGTAAATACCTCGGCTCGCCCATGACATCAGATCGCACCCTGCTGGAAGCAAGGCAGCGCCTGAAGCCGGGAAGGTCGGGTGGGTGTATCTAGATGAACATATACCATTCCTAGAAATGAAAATTACATACCTACCGTAATTCTTGATCTTCTCTTGTATTTTCACCATTCATCACTGTTGGGGTGATAGCCGGAGGCGTGCACCCCACGGAGTTTTTTTTTTTTGGGGGTCTGCATCGACGCCGCCCTCTGTGACGCCTCATGAGAGTGCGAGCGGGCGTTAGGCGCCGAGACTCCTCTTCCATCCCAGTTCTGTTAGCCGAGAGGTGAAATAAAGGTTAGAAGAGAGAGTGAGGCAAGAGAGCCGAGGATAGAAAAGGAAAGGATATAAACTGAAAAGGAATAAGCCAATAGATGACAGAAAGGAGAGGAGAGGAAGAAAACTGCCTCCCTAAGGGACCAAGGGCCTCACTTGGGGCGGCTCTAAGGAGGAACAGATAGGGAGGAGAAAGAAAAGAAGAAGGGGAAAACGAAAAAGAGGAGGGAGGCTAGGAGGGGGAAGTCTCGTCTGGTAAATTGGCTTAGGGTTATAAGCTCGGAACCATAAACAAGGGAGCAAGTATCCCATTTTGAAATTTCAAGGAGAAGGTCAACCAAACCTCTCAAGAGAAGGGACACCAAAGGCAGGTTCCTAAACCTCCTGCCTTCCCAATTTCTAGACTCCAGCTGGAAGCTCTCCAACTATTAAGAGGGAAAATCTGTTCCAAACGAGAGCTGCCAACTAGGAGGGAAGAAGCCCCTAGCACCTTGTTAAGTAATAACACAGTATCATGTGTAACGGGGGTCCTACAAGGGACACTTCTATAGGACAGAGAGAGAGAGAGAGAGAGGGAGGGAACTCAATCGGACTCCCTAAAGACAAGGCAGAAAAACACCTCTTATGGAAGAAGCACCAAACAGCACCAACCAGTAGAGGCTGAATAAGGACCAGGGCCTGCTATAAGGGCCTGGGAAAAGAGAAGGCGAACACTTAAGGAACCATTTCTTTAATCATGAATTTAAAACATGGCTGGAAAAAGCCAAGAACTGCCCAGAAAGGGTAGTCAGAAAAAGTTCCCCAGGACAGATAAACTTGAGCTCTTCCTCCTATTCTGAGAGAGAGGGATTTTTTTTTCATATTTTTTGGCTCAACGACCAAAAGAGAAGGGGAGGAACGAGCAGGAGGAGGCTCTTGAGGGATGGTGGGAGGGATTCAGATTGAATGGTGAAGATACAAGAGAAGATCAAGAATTACGTAGGTATGTAATTTTATATCTTCCTTGTCAATCTTCACCATTCATTACTGTTGGTGAGTACCAAGCCCACTCCCACAAGGGGGCTAAGAGAAACCCCTGAGGGAACAGATCCCCAGCCTCCTACTGGTGACAAGTAGAGGGAAGACCCTAACCAATAGACAGGAGTCTAGGTGGGTGAGGAGGAGAAGGCACCCTGAGGGGCTGTGGGAGGGAGGTTGCCCCTGAAGACGCCCTCGCCTACGGGAAAAAGATGGGTCCCCTGAAGGCAGAGCCAGTCACCCAACGCCGCCATGGGTGACAGTCAAGCGAGACAAAGCCATGCCGTCCGCCTGATGCAGATCGCTGTCCCTACTAGTCTGGATGCCACCTGCTGGTGTCGAGGATGCCATCGCTTGTTGCCTTGCAAGATCCAGACCCTGCGCAGAGAGGCAATGGCTTGTCTAGACTGCTCTGAGTCAGGCAGCAAGTTAAGATTTGAGCCAGCATCGACCACAGATGCCTGTTGTAAGCAGCGTGGTGAGCTTGATGGAGGAAATGCACAGCAATGCACGACCAGAAGAGAAGCTCTCGTCCCCACCAGTCGAATTCAGCAGAATCTGAATCCGGAGGCCTGTCGTGCACTGGGCGGAGAGGCCCAGGAGGAGTATCCAGGGATGAAACCCGAAGGTAGATGAGGTAGAGAACCTAGAGACTCGTGGGGCACAATACCGTCTCCTGGAGTTGGAGAAGAAGTGGCTGGAGACTGCCAGGTGTGGATAACGCTTCCTGGAAAGGGATCGGCCAGAAAGGCACCACCAAATGGCGGGCGCTGAATTCACTAGGAAAGCACGCTGGCCTGCCACTCGGCATCGCTCTACAAATGTAGGAAATACTAAGTTCCAAACCATCCTCGAAAGGAAACGCTGGTAGTTGAAGTCAGCCAGAGAAAATGTGGACAGGAGGTTCCTCTTCCTCAGTTGAGGAAGACGAGGAGGAAGTGGAGCTCAAATGCCCAGAAGACTCCTGCAGCAGGGGGGACAGGCGAAGACCTGTCTGGCCCATGGCCCTAACATAGATCGGAAGGTCGTCAAAGTAGCTCTGAATGTCTCCCCAAGTTAATGGCCCAGTGGGCCCCACATGGCCCAGGAGAGAGGGATGTGGTTGCAGAGGGATGGGAGAAGGCACCTAAGAGAACGTGCCTGGCCTCTGCCAGGGCTCTGGGATCCAGGTAGCGATGCTGCCAAACTGGGGACCCTGGGATCATGCCGGTCATGAGAAGAGAGGAAAAGAGACAACTCAGAAAGAGCCCTGAAGGGGAATCTCCTGTGGCGATCTGGGATTGCATGAGTCCAGAAGGGCAACCCTCAGAACCGCCCACCAGAAGACATTTTAGAGACCTTCAGAGAGAGGTGAGGATTGGTGCTACGACTCCTCCCTGCTCTCCCCCAGGGCGGAGGGGGCTCATCGCTGTTCTCGACCCCTACCTCTCAATCCTTCGGACTCAAGCGGCCCTTTCCCTCGAAACCAGTGGTGGAGGTCCCTGTTGAGCAAGACCCAAGGGCACCCACTGAAGCAGGGTCCTCTTCCCTCCGCTGAAGGACCTGAGCAGCACCGGGAACGGCGGCTGCCTGGGACCTGCCAGAAGACAGAACCTCTCGGACATCCGAAGGGTCCACCACCAAGACCCAGGCCACCCCTAACCATGGAGCCATCCGGGCTAACCAGCTCCTGGGAGTCTGGGAGAGGAACACTGACCGTCTAGCCCTGCGGCCTACAGGAGGTTCACAGCCAGAAGACTCTAGCCACTGGTCTGTGTCCTCACCTGAATCGCTCCTCTGAGGATGGGTCGACAAGGGAAGACTCCATTCAGCCGCCGCAGGAACCCGTTCCCGAGGTGGCACCAGGCCTGGTACCACCGTGAGGTCGCGACGAGCAAACCGCGTCCGCAGAGTCATTCTGTACTCTGGCGGTGTCAGGTTCCCAGGCGCGACTGGCGAACGGGCGCTGCCCGAGTACCCGACACCTGCAATGGCGCCGAGATCCGCGCGGTCACCACGAACGGTGCTACATGAGTCCTCGGTGCCGAAACGGCACTGGGGCCCAGCGCACCGCCGATAGCGCCGCCTAAGCCCCGGAGCTGAGGCCCAGAGCAGAACTGCCGACGGCACCTCTACCAATCACCAGTACCGCGAATGGCACCAAGGCACAGATCGGCACCACCAAACCAACGGGCGCTGGACTCAGAGTGACACCGCCGACGCCACCGTGGAGCCTCCCGCACCGCAAACGGTGCAAAGGCCCAGAACGGCGCCGCCGACAGCCCCGATTGAGTCGCCGGCGCCGCTGATTGCAGTAGACTCCACGGGCGAGGACAGACGGGAATGAGGGCTCACCAGCCAGGCCCCGCAACCAGGGGCCACGACACCGAGGAGCCTGCACTCCGAGAAGGTGACTGCTGGGACAGCGCCAGCGGCACGACTCCAGGTGGGATCACACCGTCCTCCGCGCCAAAGAAGAAACCTCCTTGGCAAGGCTGGAAGTGGAGGAGGCTTTCTCCTCACTGGGCCGTATAGAGACCCGGAGGGGACTCGGAGGAAGGGTCGAGAGATCTGGCCTGGGAAGCCGAGGTGATGTCGCCTGAAAGTCGGTGGAGCTCGGCCCAACTCGCACGCGCGGACTTCTGAAAACACGGTGAACCATGGAGAAGCAGGCGCCGCAATGGTCCATATCATGGTAGGGTCCCAGGCACGGAGACAAACATCACGACAGTCTGAGATGGAAAACTGCCGCCACAGGGGCACCGACGCATAGGGGCACGGCCCGCCTTAGATTTACGTGGTTGCCCCCGAACCAGACATGATGCTAAATAATTAAGCAAAACACAGAAAAGGCTCAACGTCAAAAAGTATAATAATGGAACGGTCTTACAGGTTCCATCGACGTTGAGAATCACCGGATGAAGGAGCATCGAAAAACTTCAAATGTGGCCTATGACGCAGTAGTACCGTAGAACCCATGCAGCAAGCGCCGACGGGCGGAAAACAGAACTTGGATGGAGGAGATTCTGCGGCGCCTAACGGTTGCCCCCTCACGCTTCTATGCAGAGCGTCACCCAGGGGTGGCGCCATCGACGCAGACCTCAAAAATAAAAACTCCCTGGCAGGTGCGCCTCCGCTATCACCCCAACAGTAATGAATGGTGAAGATTGACAAGGAAGATCTACTGTTACAGGTGAGTAACCTGTTCTTCTAGGAGCGTGATATGTTGTTCATCCACACTCTTGGCAGACTTCAAGCAGTTCTCCAGGAGGAGGGAGGCAAAGCACACCCCTACTTAGAAACAGAGATTGGAGAACCGAGGCCCCAAACCAGCATCCCAGCATGACTCAAGGTCGATGTGGTAGTGGGTAATGAAGGTGTTTGCTGACTTCAGGTAGCAGCCCACAGAGATTTCCTGGATAGGGATGTCCCTGGAAGCAGCCACCGATGCAGCAGTATGGCGGGTAGAATGAACTCTATCCTCTGGGAGGCTCCTTGCCCACCAACTCATAGCACAGACCTATGCATGACGTAATGCACCTTGCAATGGTCCATTTGGCTGCAGGTCTGCCAGAAGCAGCTTCAGCGAGGTGACATACAGCTGACTAACCTCTCCATGAATTTCCGCTCCTTCCTTATAATAGGAGAGAGCACATCCCAGGTCCAAAGTATGGAACCTGAACTCGCATCCGAGGTTTAGTTAGGATTGTATACCAGCAGAGTCAACACCTGGTTAAGGTGAAACTCTGACACCACCTTTGGAAGGAATTTCGGTAGGGCGCAGGATAACTTTGTCCCTGTAACAGACCTGATAAGGGAGTCCACCAAAACACCTTGAGATCCCCTGTCCTTCTGGCTTATGTGATAGCCACCAGGAAGGCAGTCTTCCACGACAAGTGATAGAGCTCGCGACTGGCATGGGTTCAAATGGCTTGCCCATGAGCTCTGCAAAAACCAGCAGTAGATCCCATGGAGGTGGAGGTTCACGCACTGATGGGGATATGTGATTCAGGCCTTTGAAGAAGCACCCGACCACTGTCTCCTGTGCCAATGTCGGCTGACCAGCCCACGCCGGTAAGCAGAAATGGCTGCCAGATGCACCCTAAGGGTCGATGACAGCAGACCCTCTTGGAGAGACCAAAGGTAGTCGAGAATGTCAGCCACAGAGCAGGATAATGGGTCCAGACTTTACCACGACACCAAATGGAAAATCTCTTCCATTTGAAGGCATAACATTTCCTGCTCGATTCTTTTGGGAGGCCTCCACCACGGTGTAGACATCCTCGAAAGACCCAGAGCCTGGAACTCTAGCCGCCAGGTACCAGGCTGTGAGGTGCAGGGATTGAAGGTCCAGATGGAATACCTTCCCTGGTTCAGTGATATCAGCTCCAGGCATGTGCAAAGCCACCCGGGACCTGCAGCTGAGGCTGAGGAAATCTGGATACCAGAACTGGCGCAGCCAATCTGGGGCTAGCAGGATCACTTCACCTTGTCCCTCCTCACCTTGAGTAACACCTTGTGGATCAAGGGAAATGGAGGGAAGTGAAGAGGAGGCCTGGGGTCCATGGCCTTGAGAAGACATCCCCTGCAGCGAACCCTGCTGAGGGGGGCGGTCATGGAACAGCCTCAGCTTGGTGTTTTCCTGAGGCAAACAGGTCCACCAACGGTTTGCCCCAATGGGAGAAGAGACTGTAAGCTACCTCTGGCTGGAGAGACCACTGTGGGATGTCTGGCCTATGTGGCTGAGAGCATCCGCCAGCTGGTTCGAGGCTTCTGCCACATGAATGGCTACTAGATCCGCCCACTGGCTTATAAGGGTCCAGATGCGGAGTGCCTACTTGCACAGCAGACAGGAGTGCATGCCACCCTGTTTGTTGAGGTAGTATATGGTGGTGGTATTGTCCATCTGGACTTGAACCACTTGACCCCGGAGCTGAGGAGAAAAAGCTGACAACGCCAGTCTGACAGCTCTGAGCTCCAACAGGTTGATGTGGAATCGGATCCTTAGGGTCCAGAACCCAAGGGCCCTGTTGTCTCCATGTGGTCTCCCAGCCCATGAGAGAGGCATCAGTCGTGAGAACGACCGCCGGCTCAGGGCGGACAAATGGGATCCCTTCCTGCAACTGGTCTGGGGTGGTCCACCATTGGAGAGCGTCCCACATCTTCTGAGTTACAGTGATCAGCTGGTCAAAATGACTGTGGCACTGAGTCTACTGGGTGGCCAGCTCCCATTGAGGGGCGATGTGCCATCTGGCCCAACGGACCACCGGGCGCATGCCACCATGTAAACCAGAAGGCACAGAAAGTCCCAGGAAGGAGCAAGTGCCCAACCAGAAATTATCAGATAAAGGAGGAGAGAACTTCCGCCTGTCCGGGGAGCCGAGCTCTGGCTTGACAAGAGTCGAGTTCTGCCCAGATGAAGCTCACCACCTGAGCAGGCACGAAGTTCTGACTTGGCCTCGCTGATCAGGAGGCCGAGTTGGGAGTAGTATCAGAGAGCCAGATCCCTGGACCTCTCCACCTACTCAAGGGAGGAACCTGCCAAGAGCCAGTTATAGAGGTAAGGGTAAATTGGACTCAGGCGCCGAAGGTGGGAAGCCACCACTGCAATGCACTTCGTGAGACCCGTGGGGCGATGACAAGTCGAACGGCATGGTTCGAACTGCAGCAGGTCCCCTCAACCCTGAAGCGGAGGAACCGCTGATGGGATGGACGGATTGGGACGTGAAAGAACGCGTCCCTGTTCAGTGAATAGAAATGGAAATTACGATTTACGTGAATTATTGATCTTCTTGGACAGTCTCCATCACTCATTCACACTAGTGGGATAGCACCAGAGGCACTAGAACCAAGCTGGAGCCTAAAATTTTCTGAAGGGTCGGTGCCGAGACAGGACCATGCGCTACATGGCGCCTTGAAACTAGCTCGCGCCTGTGTAGGCTATCTCAAGGCCGACCCTCCAAACCGCCTCAGTACCTTTCAACCGAGGAGGTCAGCTTAACTTATGAGAATAACTCACTCGAGTTTCTGGGCCTGAGAGGGCCCAGTGGCCTTTGCAAGAAAGGTCAAAGAATACTGTCCTCACAGTCTGGAACCATAAAGACCATGAAGACCAGGAAAGAAAATGAGTGAACCCAGGGATGGTAGGAGGTAGAATGAGTGATGGAGACTGTCCAAGAAGATCAATAATTACGATAAGTACGTACTTCCATATCTTCCTGGACTAAGTCGCCATCACTCATTCACACTAGTGGAGAGTACTGAGCTAAAACCAACAACCCTGAGTAGGGTGGTAGGAGATAGGGTTCATTTAGAAAGGACAGTCAATGACTGTCCTGCTAATAAAAAGAGCTGTCTTGTAAAGAGCAAATAGAACATAGTGCCTACAAGATAAGCGCCGAGTTGTAACTCACCACTTTGCAGACGACTGCAATGGACACAAAATGAAAGTCTGCCAGGAAGCAGCAACCACTCTAGGACAGCGGCAAGAACCTGGTCTCACAATTTGGTCTAGGACCAAAATTAATAGTGTCAAAGACATGTACTAAAGTAACGAAAGGACCTCAGGAACTGAAAGAGTCTGAGCTAAAGTCTACTGGTTTAGGGTAGACCGAAAGTGCAGATGGAAACCCCCACTATCATAATGGCTGACCTGTAAACAACAGGTCCAGGAGCACTTGAACCCCTTACTTGGTGAGCAAGGGGTCCCGTGGGTTTAGCCCATCAAGGAGAATGGTCTCCACTTAATCACAGGAACCTTCCTGATGGAAGGCCAAGCACGACTTAGAAGCCTCTCGTGGAGGTCTAGTAGAACCAGGTCCTACCCACTGCATATTCCAAGGAATCATCTTGCCCCTGTGTGTACAACTGTAGTAGCAGTCTCTGTACTCAGGGAAGAAAGGAAAAGTGTACAGGAGGACGGTCCACGAAGGAAAAAAACATTCGCAGAAAAAACAGGGCTGGATTTCTAAGGCAAATAGAGGCAAACAAAGGCCCAGGAGGGACACAGCAGGACCAAGTTAGGGCTAACCCATTTGTTGAAGTGAGCTGAAAAGGCAGTGACTCAATGCGGTGAGGCACTACCACTCTGGCCTCCTGAAGGGAGTAGGAAAGGATTCTAGTTTGTTTGCTGAAAACAAACATCATAACTCATCACGCACTTGAAGAGGATAGCTTTGTGAGCGACTGGCATGGACCAGCCGCAGGAACCAAAGGTGTAATATCTGAGAAGCTACCTCAGAAAAGACCTACTTGACCTTCTGTCAAGAGGAGAAAATCGCCTGTTAAGTTAAGCAAGCAAGGAAGTAACCTGAGTTCCGACTCAGTGGAGAGTCGCTTCTGCTGCTAAGGCTCTGCTCAAGAGAAGAAAGCCTGATAAAAGAAAGGGAATTAACAGACTGGGCAGTCACCTAGGTCTAGGAAATGTCTCTGGATGAGAGAAATCGCCTAGAGAAAGAGATGACCTATACCGCTTGATCGGACTCCTATGGAAGAAGTCAGGTACTGTTTACCGCATTTGAAATGAGCTTCAGGGGTTGAGGCAGAACCTGACCAGATCCAAAAAGTGGGGTATCAGGTAATTTTGGCTAGTGCTGTGATAAAATTATTTATTTATTTATTTTAGTCCGAGCAAGGATTGTCTTGATACAAAATGACTAAGATGTTCTCCATCTGAGTGTAGAAGCAGCCTGAGCGCCCATACTGAAATCATGACTGGACTAATAATCACAGCTGAGAGATGTTAACCACCTGTGCCAAGAAGCCACTGAAGGGCAATATCACAAGGGACTATATACCCTTATCAAAGGAGCGGAAGAGCCAGAGCAGCTCCCACCATTAAATCAGAATGTTCCACAGAGTGTAAACTGTCTTGACGATTGGAAAAGTCTAGACGCAGAAGTGTATGGTCCACAGATGCAGTGAAATACTATAGTGGACCCCATTACTGAGGAACTACTGAAAGATTTTCCATCACGGACTCTGATGATAGAGAGGACATGCCCTTCAGTATATAAATGAATCGTCTCTGTATTACTGAACAGAAGGACAGGGAAAGACCCATCTAGATGCACTTCTACCCTAGAAGGACCTCCAAGAGACGCCTAGGACAGAGCCACTAGAGACTCTGCCATCAGGAAGGATGTCGAGGAGCTTGGTACCATGAAGGGAGCCAAGAAAGTGCTAAGCAGAATGAGATTCGCTGGCAGAGCAGTACAGTAGAGTTCCATCAGCAGAAACCGCTGGATGATACAAGATCCCATAGACCGCCACTCACTAAGATGTGTGGAAAAATAATCCGCAGAACAGGAGTTCATTCTACGATAAACATCCTGCCACAAGTTCTGTGCAGAGGAAGTCCAAAAGGAAAATGTGTCACTAACTCCTGCCATACAACCTACTCAGCACTGTAGTAGCACCAGCATCACTGTGGCACAGGAAGGCACCAAGCAGTGCTTATGCCAACCTGGGCGATATCAGAGGGCAGCTCGCAGTACCCACAGGCACCCCGCACCCATGTAGCAATGGCACCCGAGGGCACCCCTCAACACCTATGGTATCATGGCACCCATGGGCACCTGTGGGCCACCCGCAGCACCCAAGAGTGGGTGTCCCCGGTGCCACCCATGGTACCATGGCACCAGTGGCACCCATGGTACCTGTGGCACCCATGGGTGCCACGGCACTACCCACGGCACTCCACAGGTCCTCTTGGTGCTGTAGCCATGGCATCCATGGCACTCGCGAAGCTCGTGTGCCACCCAGACACCCACGGCACCACAGATAGTGCCAATAACCAACGGCAGCAACAAGAGCATCCACGGCACCGACAGAGCGATGGCGCTGACCCATGGTGCCGACTAAGGCACCGGAGCCATGGCGCCAAACCACAGTGCCAAATGAAATGCCAATGGAAATCCTGAGAAGGAGAAGGAAAGGTGGTGCCGTGTCGCCCCTGCATGGAAAAAGGAGGGGGTAGCACCAGTCCAATGGGTCCGAGGCCGAGGTCCCTGAATCAGAACAGAACCAGGAAAACTGGAAAGTCAAACCTCCTGCTTCATAGGAGCGGCCCAGAGGTGAAACTGCCCACTGAGCTCCAATGAGGACAGAGATGGAGCTCGGAGTTGAGAATGCAGCCGTTAGGAGCGGGCCAAGAGGAACCCACCAAAGTCGTTCAGGCCCATCGCCCTCCTGACGAACAATCCTCATGCAGACGCATTAATGAGCAACCTCGAGCGCACAGATTCTTCTTCCCCAACGAGGAAGAGGAGCTCGAGGTTAAGCAGAGCCAGATCCTCGGAACCGCTAGATTTATGCTTCAGCGACTGTCCCCACCCCAGCACAGGACTGCCCCCCCATTAATTAAGGGCGGAAGACCAGACACAGCCACTCTGCCATAAAAGTTTCAAATGAAGTCCTTTCTACTCACCGCCACTGCCTAAGGACGCATCTGCTAATGGCAGGAAAGAATTTATTTTTTTCTTCTTCATAGTCTTCTTTGTTCGTAAAATAAGAAATTACTACTTAAAATATTAAATTAAATGTTAAAAGTTGTCGATAGATGAAAGCAGACTGCAGACTCAGCGACGCTACATCCAAGCACACTCGACGCGGGAGAAAAGGAACTGAGGCGGTTGAGGGTCGATGCCGAGATAGCCTACACAGGCACGGAAGCTAGTCTCAGGCACCGACATGCGGGTCCTGTCTCAGCGACAACCCTTCAGAAAATTTTAGGCTCCCACTTGGTCCTAATGCTCCAGTGCTATCCCGCTAGTGTGAATGAGTGATGAAGACTTAGTCCAGGAAGATCCACATGTTTCGCTCCAAGGATGGAATGATCTGGTTCAGAGTTACCATCCGAAAGGTAGGGACCCGAGATATTGATTCAGGTCGTGGAGATCTAGGATGGGGCACCAGCCCCCATCAGCTTGGGCACCAGGAAGTCCCTGGACAAAGCCTGGGTCTGTAAGATGATCCAGCACTGAGCTACTGCCCTTGCAGAGGAGCTGAGCTATGTCATCTTGAACAGCCGACTGAGTGCAAGCTGAGATCCTTTCTTCCAGAGGGCGAGGCTCAGCTGGGAGGGTACTGCTCGAACTCTAAGGGCAGTCCCTGACCGACCACTTCGAGAACCCACCTGACCAAGGTGATATCGACCAGGCAAAAAGAAAGTGGCAGAGCCGCCCCCACGGAGGACCCAGAACTTCATGCGGACAGGTGTAGGGATGGCAACCCCAACCCATCACTGAGCAGGCTTAGAGGAGGAGGAGGAGGCTCCTGGACCTGCACCTCGCCTCCTATGGGACTGTTGAGGACCCTGCTTGGGCCGTGGGCCAAGCTTGGGCCTGCTGCTGGTGCTGCTGACCTCCTTGATAGGAGGGCTATCTGGCTGCAGGGAAGAGTGCTGAAATGGCTTCTTTCTTTTCTGCTGGTTCTGCCCAAAGAACCTTTGCAGAAGTGGCATCCAAGGTGGCACTGGAATGCTCTATGCACTGAAGGTGACCAGCCACCCTGACCGAACAAGTCAGCACTTAGGAAGGGCACATCAGCTAACTTATGCTGAGTATCCGCCAGAAAGGAGGAAAGCTTTAGCTGCTTTACACAGGCAAGGGCCACGCGGCCGCAAAAGAGCGGCACATGAATCACCATGTCCAGGGTCGTTTGAGCTGCTGTTTTGCAACAGCATGG
Organism: Neoceratodus forsteri; assembly: GCA_016271365.2. Taxonomy (NCBI): domain Eukaryota; kingdom Metazoa; phylum Chordata; order Ceratodontiformes; family Ceratodontidae; genus Neoceratodus; species Neoceratodus forsteri. Next base: position 1,407,198,265 of record CM057450.1, read on the forward strand.
CCCTGATCACGGACCTGTTTGACCGTGGTCTGCATGTCTGCAGGAAGGTGAGGGAGGACCCGCCTAATGACCCCAGGACGGCATGAGAGAAGTGTGCCATGATAACAGCCAAGCTGGCCTCACGAACAAAAAGGAAGAGGCCACATAGACCTTACAGGCAGAGTGGTCCATATTCTTGACTCCTTGCCCAGGGGTCGGTCAGTATCTGCCGAGCTTCCAGTACACCTGAACACAGAAGCGGTCACCAGGCTCTCAGCCAAAGGATGTTCTGTGAACCCCATCAGGGTTCCCATGGGCACCGATACTGGCGGGCACGGGCAGACGGTGCTGACAGGAAGCCAGATGCTGTCAAATCTCAAGGGCCAGGCTAACGGTGGCTTCGCCACTGGAAAGGCCTCCATCGGGTATCCCGCCTTTGTGGATATCCGTAAGGGGTACTCCGCTTCTTCTGGATGGACTACAGGGCATTCCGTGGATTCGGAGATCACGGGAGGATGCCCTGAAAGGAGTAAGGGCCTTCCTCCAATCCTGCCATGGACTACTCATCATCCCCAGGATGGGAGTGTAATCTGGTGATGTCCAAGTCCGAAGAATCGGATATAACAGCCTCCGCTTAGGTCTCCTCGACACCGAGGGTGATCGAGGTCCTATTATTGACAGACGCTGGGGAAACCTGTTCCACCAGAAAGGAAAATTACGACCTACCGTAATTCTTGATCTTCTTGGACGCAGTCTCCACCACTCATTCACACTAGTGGGATTAGCCGGAGGCACTAAGACCCATCGGGAGCAAACTTTTGCTGGAGGGTCGGCGCGAGAGACGGCGCCACGAGACACGGCGCCAGAAAGCAGCTGCTCGAAGCGTAATGACCATCTCGGCGACGACTCCTCCAACCGCCAGTACCTTTTTACCAAGGAGGTGCAGCGAACTAACGAAAGAGTAAACCCAACATTAAAAACGAACATAAGATAGTCCGTATGACCCGTGTAAGAAGGGTCAGCAAAGAAGTCCTCACGGCCTAAAGATTTGAGGGAGTGAAGACCAATACAGCGGTGAGCTCGGGATGGAGAGGTAGGAATGAGTGGTGAGACTCGCCCAAGAAGATCAAGAATTACGGTAGGTACTTAATTTTCCTATCTTCCTGGACATAAGTCTCCACCACTCATTCACACTAGTGGAGAGTACCAAGTTGATAATCCCCCAAAAGGGCGGCAGGAGAGCCAGAGCTCACGCGCCTAAGATAGAAGCCCATTAAGCGATAGTTCTGCCGACGCGGAATGTCGCCTAGCATGAACATCCAGTGCATAGTGCTTAACGAAGGTATGCACTGAGCTCCAGGTGGCGGCGTTGTATATATCTGCAATTGGAACATTGCGACTTCATTAGGGATGCCGAAGGACTGGCTTCTAGTAGAGTGAGCGTACACTCTACCTTCTAATTTAACTTGAGCCATGGAATAGCAATGACGAAGGCATGCCACTAACCATGAAGAGATGCATCTAATAGCGACAGGTTGACCCAGCCGGTGTCGCTGAAAGAAACGAACAGTTGCTGAGTCTTAATATCCTTGGTTCTATCTAAATAGAACCGCAAGGCTCTCTTAACATCCAAGGAATGAAGAGCCTGCTCCTTCATTTTGGAAATTAGCGATAAGCGGAAGTACCAGAGGTTGGTTTAGATGGAATTCTGACACAACCTTGGGAAGAAATTTAGGATGAGTACGGAGAACTACCTTGTCTTTATGGAATACAGTATACGGAGGGTCCGTAACCAGGGCATGTATCTCAGAGACCCTGCGGGCTGAGGTAATGGCCACCAGGAAGGCAGTCTTCCAGGTAAGAAATTTTAGCTCACAGGTAGCTAAGGGTCGAAAGGCTCTAGAGTGAGCATGTCCAGCACCAGGTTAATGTCCCAGGCTGCAACTGGACGCTAACAGGGGTCTGGTATGGAGAATCCTCTTAAGAAATCTCTTCACCTATAGGTAACTGAGCCAGAGTTAAGGAAGAAACCGCTCATGGAACGCTGAGATGGCACTAAGGTGAACTTTAACTGTGGAGTACTGAAGACCTAAGTTTGACAGGTCCAAAAGATACTCCAGAACCTTGCCAGGAGGACAGGAAAAGGGATTCCAAGAGGATTTTAGACACCAGAGAGAAAACGCTTCCATTTGGAAGCGACATGCTGGGTGGCTGGCTTCCGAGCAGCCAGAAGGATGTCTGAGACTCTACGAGAGACGTTGAACCGATTCACTTCTATCTCTTCAGGAGCCAAGCATGAAGGTGAAGTGATTTCAGGTTGGGATGGACCAACGAACCCTGAGTCAAAAGACTGATTTGCAAAGGAAGTGGTCTCGGAGAGGCCAAGCAAATACTGTTGAGTAGAGGAAACCATAGTTGCGAGGCCAGGAAGGAGCAATAAGAATCATCTTGGTCCCCTGAGACTCGAACTTGAGGGAGTACTTCTCTGGATTAGAGGAAGCGTGGAAAGGCGTGAAAGAAAGCGCTTTGTCCACCGTAAGAGCCTGAACGCATCCTGACAGAAATGCCAGGCCCTGGATTTCTGGAGCAGAAGAGAGGCAGTTTTATGCTGAGTGGGGATGCAAAAGGTCCAGGTCTGGAGTCCCCACTTTTGAACAGGGACCGAGCTATGGCTGGATCGAGAGACCACTGTGAGGGTCTGCCTCCGCTCTGCTGAGGTGATCTGCTAGGTCGCTTTGTATACCTGGCAGATAAACCGCTTGAATCAGAGACTTGTGCTCCAAGCACCACTCCCACACCCTCATTGCTTCCTGCAAAGGGGTAAGAATGAGCACCGCCTTGCTTGTTGATGTAATACATCACTGCTTTGTTGTCCGCTTGAAGGAGAATGTTCTTGTGACAAAGGACATCCTTCAGAGCTCGGATTGCATAGAGGACCGCCCATCTCCAGGACATTTATGTGAGATGAGTTTCAACTGAGTCCATACACCTTGAGTGTGGAGGGAGAGACAGTGAGCTCCCCATCCCATTAGCAGGCGCGCTCTGTGGTGATGGAGATCTGATGATCCGGGGAGCAAAGGGGAATCCTTCCAGGAGATTGTTTCTTGAGACCACCAGGTGAGAGACCTTCAAGGGGCTCCGCCACCTTGATGGGATAAGACTGGGGTGAGAGGTCGGGGACCACTGAGTGAGAGCATCCATTGGGTGGTTCTCATGCAGTCGGGCCAGGGGACAGTGAAGACCGAGACGCCATGAGACCCAACATGCGTTGCATCGAGAGAGCTGTAAATCATTGGTTCTCCCTGATGTAATGGGCCATTCAAGGATGTCGAGTCTTCTGTCCTCTGGAAGGAAAGCCTCTCGCTTGAAGAGGTGTCTAGAAGGCCCCTATGAAAAGGAGCCTCTGGGAGGGTTGCAGTTGAGATTTTTCAAATTCAGCAGAACTCCCATGGACGTGAGAAGACGAGGTCGTTTACACTTGCTTCCAAAGTCCCTTTGGACGGAAGGGCTTTATGAAGCCAATCGTCCAGGTAGGGAAACACCGGAGTCCGACTTTTCCTGAGATGCGCCAGTGAGAACTGCACAACACTTTGTAAAAACTCGCGAGCGCCGAGGATAGCCCAAAGGGGCAGGACTCTGAACTGATAATGCTGGACCCAAAGCTACAAACCTGAGGAACTTATGTGGGTGGTGGACGGGATATGCTGGTAAGCATCCTGCATATCCAGAGAGGCTAGCCAGTCGTGTTGATGCAGCAAGGGTAACAGGGTACCTAGGGAAATCATCTTGAATTCTCCTGGGGAGGAATTTGTTTAACTTTCTGAGGTCTAGAATGGGGCGATCCCCCAGATTTCTTTGGAACCAGAAAGTAATGGAGTAGAACCCTGTGTTTCAGAGATGCGGGGCACCAGTTCTATTGCCCTGTTGTTCAGAAGGCCCTGGATCTCCGTGAGGAGGTCTGACTGAGAGGCCGACAACCTGGGTTGTCATCTGGGAGGACAATTCGGGGTTTCAAGAAATTGAGAGAATAACCTCGCAATTATCCGAGCGACCCATTTGTCCGGTTATGGACTTCCACTGTTGTAGAAGTACATCAGACGACCTCCCACCGGAGGAGAAAGTTCCACTCGGCAGAGTGGATGGAACTTGGGGCCAACGACTTAAGGTAGCGCTGGGAGCTTTAGGCCCCGCGCTTGCCGCGCTTCTTTTGAGGTTTGGCAGGTTGGCTTTGTGGAAGCTTCCCTGCCTCTGCCTCAAAGGACTGACGACTATGAAACTGACGTCGTTCACATGCCCCGAGAGGGCAGGCGGAGGTCTGGCCAACTTAATGGCTGATCTAGTCTTCTGAGTGGCCTCTAAGGCTTGCTCCACCTGAGGGCCAAGAAGAAAGGAGCCATCAAAGGCAGCGCCATCACCTGCTGCTGAGCATCATTCTGAAGCCAGAAGTACGTAGCGAGGAAATGCCGAGTACAAATCCTCGCTGCCGTGAGCGAGAAGCAGTGTCGAAAGCTGCCCATGGCGGCTTTGACCTGTTGGTTATTGACCACACACTTAATAACGGGTCAGAAGAAGCTCTGACTTGGAATCCTAATCTGGAAGAGCTTCAACCATTCTTTTCATAGAGTGCCACAGGATATACTCATACTGAGAAAATAGCCTTGATAACTGGCAATACGATACTTAGAGGGAGGCAGCAAAGACTCTCTTACCTAATGTATCAATCTTACGAGACTCTTTGTTAATAGGTCGAGCTGTAGTAGTTTGAGGAAGAACGACCTTGTCATTCTCAGGGACTACAATAGATCCGCAAGGCTTGGGATGCCAAAATGGGACGCATCCTTGGGAGCTGAATACTTTATCAATGGATTTAGCCACTGAGGAATAAGAGCAGGATTATTCCATACCATTTGAGACAGCGCCCAAGGAAGGCTGGATCGAGAAGTCAAACCGGAGGGATCTCCAAGCATGAAGATACTGGAGTCTTAATATCTTCCCAGGATCGGCGTCTGTAGTCTGAGAGAAAGAGGGATCCCAGGTTCTTCAACAGAGACTTAAAGGACAGGTCCTCACCACAGGCTCTGTAGCAAAGAAGATCCTGTTTCCTCCACTTCATCACCCAACCAAGGTCTGGGTCAGGCTCAACATCATCTCCTGATGGTCCAGAAAGGACTGTTTGGACAGGAAAGGAGTGAAAATTAGAGAGGAGGAAATAGAGAAAACAAGGAGAGTCCTCTGGCTGCCGGCCCGAGACGGCAAAACGGGCTGAAGAGTGACAGAGGAGGGCGATGGGCGCCGAAGAGGCACGCTGCCCTTGCGCCCCGGCAGCCACAAGGACGACATCGCTGGCTGGCGTTGCCGACGACGCGCTGCGACGTGGCGCCGCAACGGGCGCCCGGACGAGGCTGAGCAGGGCGCCAGCGGACGGCGTCATTATCCAATAGCACCACCGGGCGGCATCATGGACGGCGCCCGCAAGACCCAGTAGCACCGAAAACGGCGCCCGATAAGCCAACAGACCCTGCCAAGGCGCCGGAAAAGCCCCAGGAACCTGGAAAGCTAGAGAAGGAAAACCAGGAGATAAGGGCATCGGTGAGGCCCCTGCGCCGCGAGCCATGTGAGGGGAAACACTCTAAGCACGGAGTCGCTGGCACAAGAAGGCGCCACGCGACTCAGGAAGGTCCAACCGCCCCTACCTGATCGCCGGAGGGGCCCGAGGGCCCGAGGCAACCGAGCCAGGCAGAAGAACCAACCTCCGAGCCCATTGCTCCATAAGAGCGCCCACTGATGAAACTGCTCATCTGGAGTCCTACCTATAGGCGGAGACCGATGTCGAGGACGGCGACACGAAGTTGGCGACTCAAGAAGGAGACCGCAACCAGCAACGATAACCGAAGCCCGACGCAAGAGACATACCAGAGGGCGTAATTCTCGAGTGATGCCTTCTTTTGACCTGTGGGCCAAGAAGAGTCGAGGCCGAACGGTAGCGAGAATGCGACCGGCTTATTTTTATGCCGGCGGGGACCGCCATCCCCCGGCATCGGACTGACCGCTGTCGGAACCCGCTGAGGAGAAGGAGGCTGACCGGATCCAGCCCGCTGACTGAACAGTTTTCATACGAAGTCTCCCTACCACACCTGACCTGCTCATGGTCGACTCCGCCCAGTAGGCCGAGACTTCTTCAAGTAAAATTTAATATTAGAAAATTAACGAAACAGAATAAAATTAAGCGATACTACTTATCGAGATAAAGTTACAAAAACAAAACAGAAAACTATGCGCTAGTTTGAAGTTTGACTCCCGGCGAGAGCCGACGTCGCCACTGAAGCGCACTGACGCGCGGGAAAAAGGAACTGAGGGTGTTGGAGGGTGTCACGAGATGGTCATTACTGCCGAGGCCGCTGTCACAAGGGCCAGGTCCAAGGGGTGCTGCCTCTCTACCGACTCCCTCCAGCAAAAGTTTGTTCTGATGGGTCTTAGGTGCCTCCGGGCGCTAATCCCACTAGTGTGAATGAGTGGTGGAGACTTATGTCCAGGAAGATTTGGTGGAGAGACTGGAGGCAGGTCGAACTGGACAAGGGCTGGCCCTCAGGGCAGCGCGGAACCAAGGCTTCGGTTCCCGGAGGGTCGCACGGCTCAGGGAGACAATAGCCAAGGATGGCTAGGGTAGATGGCGGAGACAGCTTCTGCCCAGATAAAACTAGCTGTTACCATATGAGGTCTTCATAGCGGCCGACGAGTTTCCGCCAAGCCCTGTCCTCAAGAGGATGAAGACCTGTGGCGCTTCTTTTGAATGCTTGTGTTTCCTCGACCAATGGGTTGAGGGAGTTCTGGACTCGACCGAGATCGAGCGGGCCGAGCCGGTCGATAGGGAGACACTGGGGCTGGTGAAAACCAAGGGCCGTAAGTGGATCCTGAATGGGGACACCAGCAGGCTTGGGTCTCTTCATCAGGAAAGACAAGGACAGGAGTCCTTTCCAAAGAGTTGGTGACCAGGGTCGGCGACAGAGGGTCGATAATAATCTCAGCCTCATCGGCCACGCCCTCGGTCCCATGGCCAGACAGAAGATCCGTGAAAGCAGCGGCTGAGGAAGCGATCAAGACTGAAGTCGAGACCGACGTGTTGCTGGGACTTGGACCTTTCCCGTCCCAAGAAGGGTCCTTATCCTCCTCCGAGGGCAGGAAGAGTGCAAGTCCAGGGTGCCTCACCCTGGTGGAGAGACTGGCACACCCCAGAAGGAGCCCGAAAAGGTGAAGCCAAGGTTAAGTGAAACAAAAAGTTTCGACTGGTCAAGCTTGAGCCGCTTCCTCTTCAAATGCCTTCATTTGTTCCAGCTGTTGGCAGATCCCGCAGCAGCGGAAACCACCCACCTCGCCTCATTCGAATTCACCAACGGATTCCTTTTCTCCAGTCTCACCAGCTTTAAACGCGCCAAGCAGTTATCCAGGACGTTGTGGTGGAAGGCAAGGCAAAGTGCATGATGAGGTGTCATGTCCGACACCTAGGCAAGAAACGATGTTAGGTGAGGATTGGTGCATGACATCTTTTGGAGGCAGGAGCACCGGAAATCCAGGGAAGATTTTTCCTTCAAGTCCGATGCGGTAAAATCGGAATCACTAACTCGAATGAGTTTTGAAAGTAAGTTCGCAAAAATGACGCTTTGAATCCAGGGCTCTACGAATTGCTGCAAGAGCACAAGGAACCTGCATCTACCAGCAGAAAGGAAGATCTGGGGTCATGGGGCAGAGCCGAGGTATTTACCACTCAGGTGGGTGGGAGGAGCCAGCTTGAAGACTTCCAGCAAGATTTAAAGGGAAAGGACATGCCAAGAAGTGTGGATGAACAACATATCCACGCCTCCTAGAAGATGGGTTCTCCGGCTCATGGAGGAAATCGCCCACGCCGACCAAGGGTGACAACCGAAAACACGCAGCCATGCCGCCGCTTACTGCAGATCGCTGTCCTACGACCATGGAAGCTACTCTGATTGGTATCGTAAGATGCCCTCGCTGGTGCCTTGCTAGCTTCAGGCCATGTGCAGAGAGTGCAATGGCTTGTCTGGTTACCTCCGAATCAGGCATAGAGGCTAGGAGTTACCAACCTGGACCACAGAAACCTATCATAGGTAGCACAGTGGGCCTGATGTGCAGAAAATGAAAGAAGCAGCCATGCCGAGTAGACGGTCCTCCTCCCCAGAAGTCAATATATGGAAATTGCATACCTACCGTAATTCTTGATCTTCTTGGATGAAGTCTCCTCCACTCATTCACAGTAATGGGAGTTCACCAGAGGCGCTAGGACCCAGTGAGAGCAAACTTTTAAGATGGCTGGTGCCTGAGATGGAGCCAGCAGGAAGCAGCATCGCAAGCCCCGGTTTGTGCAGAAATTACTATCTCAGCGCCGACCCTCCAACTGCCTCAGTCCTGCCCCCAAGGAGGTGCAGCGATTAACCTTGAAGGACTATCCTTAAAAATCTGACATAAGATAGTCCGGAAGACCCGTGTAAGAAGGGTCAATAACAAAGTCTTCACAGGACAGCCATTGAGGAAGTGAAGACCACAAACAGAGAATGAGCTCGGGGATGGTGGGGAGGCAGATGAATGAGTGGTGAGACTTTGTCCAAGAAGATCAAGAGTTACGTAAGTACGTAATTTCCATATCTTCCTGACATAGTCTCCACCACTCATTCACACTAATGGGAGAGAGTACTGAGCCAAATAATCCCTCGAGATGGGCGACAGGAGATAAACAGCTCACATACTTAAGACAGAAGTCCCTAAGAATGGTCCTGCCAAATGACAGATGTCGCCTGGCATTGACATCCAAGGCATAGTGCTTAATGAAAGTATGCACAGAGCTCCAGGTAGCCGCACTGCAAATATATGCAATGGGCACATTACAGATTTCCACCAGAGATGCCGTGACTGCTCTAGTAGAGTGAGCGTATACTCTGCCTTCCAGCTTGACATGTGCCATAGAATAGCAGTGGTGAAGGTATGCCACCAGCCATGCTGAAATGCATCTGATAGCGATAGGTTGGCCCAGCCGGTCTCGCAGAACAAATCAAACAGTGGTTGAGCCTTGCAAATTTCTTTTGTTCTATCTAGATAGAACCACAGCGCCTCTTAACATCTAGTGAATGAAGTGCATGCTCCCTTCATTCTGAAGTTACGAAGTAGGTAGGAAGGACTAAAGGTTGGTTTAGATGGAATTCTGAGACAACCTTAGGGAGAAACTTAGGATGAGTCTGAAGAACTACTTTGTCCTTGTGGAAATACAGTGTAATGGGGCGGGTTTGTGATCAGTGCATGTATTTCAGAAAGTAATGGCTACCAGGAAGGCCATTTTCCAAGTGAAGAATGTCAAGTCAAGTAGCTAGACGCCGAAAGGTTTACGAGTGAGCATGTCTAGCACAAGGTTAAAGTCCCAGTCTGTAACTGGAAATCTGATTGGAGGTCTAGTATGCAGAATACCCCTAAGAAACCTCTTAACTACAGGCAACTGAGCCAGTGACATGGAAAGTACAGACTCGTGATATGCCAAAATGGTAGAAAGATGAACTTTGACAGTGGAGTACTGCAGACCTGTATTTGAGAGGTCTAAAAGATACTCTTAAGATTTTATTCGGTGGGCAGGAAAAAGGATTCCAAGAGGATTTTGCACACTAGATAGAGAAACACTTCCATTTGGTTGTGTAAGTTTTTCAGTGGTCGGCTTATGTGCAGCCAAAAGAATATCTGAAACTCTACGTAGAAACATTGAACCTATTCAACCTCTCTCTTCAGGAGCCAAGCGTGAAGCTGAAGCAACCTCTGGTTGGATGGACCACGGGACCCTGGAGTCAGAAGGTTCATCTGAAGGGACAAGTCTTCGGGGGTTCTGATAGACTGTTGAGTAATGGAAACTGTATCTGCCGAGGCCAGAAGGGCAATGAGAATCATTTGCCCCATGACACTAAAATTTGAGAAGTACCCTCTGAATTAGAGGAAGAGGAGGAAAGGCGATAGAAAGCATCTTGTCCACCACAGCCTGAACACACACTGACAGAAAATGCCAGGTCCTGATTTCTGAGCAGAAGAGAGGTAATTTTATGCTGACCAATGACGCAAAAGGTCCAGGTCTGCAGTTCCCCACTCTTTGAAGAGTGACTGAACAACGCTTAAGTCGAGAGACCACTGTGAGGATCTGTCTCCATTCTCCTGAGACAGTCTGCAAGTTTGTTTTGTACTCCTCGCAGGTAAACTGCCTGAATCAGAGCCTTGTGTTCCAGGCACCACTCCCATACTCTCACTGCTTCCCTGCATAATGGGTAAGAGTGTCTGTCTGTTTGTTGATGTAGTACATCATTGTTTTCTTGTCCATTTGAAGGAGAATTTTCTTGTGAGAGAGTATGTCCTCCAAAGCTCGGACTGCATAGAGGACGGCTCTCATTTCCAGAATGTTTATGTGAAGTTGAGACTCGTCCCAAGTCCACGTACCTTGGGTGTGGAGATCCTGGCAGTGGGCCCCCAACCCATCAGGGATGCATCCGTGGTACTGGAGATCTGATGATCTAGAGGGGCACAGGGATATCCTTCCAGAAGATTGTCCTCCTGCACTACCAGGCAAGTGACCTCTTCAGAGGTTCCACACCTTGATGAGAAATGACTGAGGGTGAGTGGTTGGGGACCACTGAGTACTGAGCATCCACTGAGAGGTTCTCATGTGGAGATGAGCTAGGGTGCTAGTAACACCGAGAATGCTTGAGGCGAGGCCAAGCATCCGTCTGATCGAGATAGCTCGAACCGAGCTTGTTCTCTGTTGTATCGGGCCATCTGTAAGATATCGCCTCCTGTCCTCTGGAAGAAAAGCTCAGACAGGAGGTGTCCAGAAGAGTTCCTATAAAGAGGAGCTTCTGGGAGGGCTGTAATCATGACTTGTTGAAATTCCAGCAGGACTCCTATGGCCTCCAGTGTCTCTTGCCTGGAGGGACTTGCTAGAGCCAGTCGTCCAGATATAGGAACACTTGTATTCGATTTTCCTGAGATGTGCCACAAGAATTGCATAACACTTTGTAAAACTGGAGGTGCAGAGGATAGCCCAAAGGGCAGAACTCTGAACTGATGGCGTTGGACCAATGCCATGAACCTTAGGTATTTGTGGTGCTTTGGATGTATAAGAATGTGCTGGCAGGCATCCTGCATGTCCAGGAGGCTAACCAACCATGTCGATGAAGCAAAGTTAGCAGGGTACCTAGTAAAATCTTCTTTAACTTCTCCTTGTGAAGGAACTTGTTTAACTTTCTGAGATCCAGAATGGGCGCATGCCAACGGTTGTCCTGGGACCAGAAAGTAATGGGGTGGAAATACAGCTTACTCACCTGTAACAGGAGTTCTAGGAATGGTATATGTTGTTCATCCACACTGTCGGGCAGGTATTCTTGCCGCTTTAAATCTTGCCGGAAGGTCTTCAGTTGGCTCCTCCCACCCACCTGGGTGGTAAACTCTCGGCTCGCCCCATGATGCCAGATCTGCCCGCTGGAAGCTCAGGTTGTGCCAGGCCGGGAGGTCGGAGGAGTATGTGGATGAACAACATATATCATTCCTAGAACTCCTGTTACAGGTGAGTAACCTGTATTTCTAGGGACATGGATATGTTGTTCATCCACGCTTGTCTGGGAGACTCCTAGCAGTTCTCCTGGAGGAGGGAGGCAAGACGACACCTCCTACTTAGGGAATAGAGACTGGAGAACCGAGGCCCCAAACCAGCATCCGGCCGTGACTCAAGGTCGATGTAGTAATGGGTGATGAAGGTGTGTGCTGACTTCCAGGTAGCAGCCCTGCAGATTTCCTGGATAGGGACGCCCCAAAAGCAGCCACCGATGCAGCAGTATGGCAGGTAGAATGAGCTCTTATCCCTCTGGGAGGCTCCATGCCCGCCAACTTATAGCAGAGATCTATGCAGGAGGTGACCCACCTGCCTATCGCCCACTTGGCTGCAGGTCTGCCAGGTGCGGCTTCAGCGTAGGTGACAAACAGCTGGCTAACCTCTCCCAAATTTCAGCCAGACGCTTCCTTATAGTGAGCGCCTTCTAGGGTCCAGAGTATGGAGCTCTATATTCGGCCTCCGAGGTGTGACTGGGGTGAACACCGCAGAGTCAGCACCTGGTTAAGGTGAAACTCTGACACCACCTTCGGAAGGAATTTCGGTGGGGCGCAGGACAACCTTGTCCCTGTGGAAGACCAGGTAAGGAACCTCGATGCAGAGCGCCTGAGCTCTCCCATCCTTCTGGCTGACGGATAGCCACCAAGAAGGCGGTTCTTTCCACGACAGGTGAGAGAGTTCACACCTGTGCATTGGTTTGAATGGCTTGCCCATGAGCTTGCCAGTACCAGCGTAGATCCCACGGAGGTGGAGGTTCTCATCGAGGGGAAAATGTGATCAAGGCCTTTGAAAAGCGCCAGACCACCTTCCTCCTGCGCCACCGACTGCTTCCCGCCGCGCCTCGTAAGCAGAGAGATGGCTGCCAGGTGCACCTTAAGCGGTCGCCGACCTAAGCCCTGCTGAGAAAGGGACCAAAGGTAGTCCATATGCTCTCGCCAAGGAACAGGAGGAAGGGTCCAGACCTCGTTCTGGCACCAAATGGAAAATCCCTTCCATTTGAAGGCTGCTGCATTTTCTGGTCGACTTTACGGGACGCCTCAACTACGCTGAGGACCTCGGCCGGAAAGACCCAAGGCCTGGAACCTGCCGCCAGGAACCAGGTCAGTCAGGTGGATTGACGGTCCAGATGGAATACCTTCCCGATTGACTGAGAGCAGGTCCGGGCGAGCTGAAGCTGCCTCGGGAGCCTGGAGCTGAGGCTGAGGAGATCCGGGTGCCAGTACTGGCGGGCCAGTCTGGGGCTATCAGAATCACCTGCGCCTTGTCCCTCCTCTTGCTTTGAGAAGCACCTTGTGCATCAAGGGGACGGGGAAAGGCGAGAAGAGGCCTGGGGTCCACGGCCTCGAGAAGGCATCCCTGCAGCGAACCCTGCTGAGGGGGCGGGCATGGAACAGCCTCAGCTCGCATTCTCCTGGAGGCAAACAGGTCCACCTGAGGTGTGCCCCAATGGGAGAATAGATCTTGTACTACCTCCGCAGGAGAGACCACTGTGGGACGCAGCCCCTATCCGGCTTAGGGCATCGGCCAGGGTGTTGGAGGCCCTGCCACATGGATGGCTAGGAGATCTGCCTCTAGGCTGCGCACGTGTGACCAGATGCGGAGAGCCTTTGCATAGAAGCATGGAGCGCTGGCCCCTGGACGGTTTAGATAATACATGGCCGTGGTATTGTCCGCCTGGACCCGGACCACTCGATCCCAAGAAACGGAGCAAAGGCGGTGAGAGCTAGGCGGACCGCCTGAGCTCCAGTAGGTTGATGTGGCATCGGGACCTCAAGGGGACCACAGGTCAGGCGCTTGGTGTTCCCCAGATGGGCACCCCAAACCATCAGAGAGGCATCGTGGCCGATAGAGAGACCATCGCTCGGGCGGACAAATGGGATGCCCTCCTGCAGATGAACTCGAACGGTCCACCACTGGAGAGCTGCCCACATCCCCTGGGTCACCGCACTAGCTGGTCCAATGGATCGCAGCTGCTGGACCACTGGCTGGCCAGCCCCTCGCTGAAGGGGGCGCGATGTTCCAGCGGGCCCAATGGACCACGCTGGTACAGGCCGCCATGAGGCCCAGGAGGTGCAGAAAGTCCCGGAGGCACAATTGCCCAACCAGAAATGATTGGGCAAAGGAGGAAAGAACTTGGCCCGTCCTGCGGGAGCCGTGCTCTGGCTCGAAGAGAGTCGAGCCCTGCCCCGATGAAAAGAATCACCTGCTTTGGCTCGAGTTCAGACTTGGCCTGGCCGTTGATGAGGAGGCCGACCTGAGAGCAAACCTGGAGGGCCAGATCTCTGGACCGCCCCACCTCCTGTCTGAGGGGCTGCTATCAGCCAATCGTCCAGGTAAGGGCAAACCGACCCTCGGGCGCCACAGGAATGCTGTCACCACTGCCATGCATTTGGTGAAGACCCTGGGAGCTGGAGATAAGCCTAAGGGCATGGCTTGAACTCGAAGGGGATCCTTCCTGAGAGCTTAAGGAACCTCTGATGGACGGACGGATAGGAACGGAAAGAACACGCCCTGCAAGTCCAGAGAGCAGAACCACACGCCGGTGTTCCAAGGATGGTATTATCTGAGCCAGAGTGACCATCCTGATAGTTCGAGACCTTAGGAACTTGTTTAGGTCGTGTAGGTCAAGAATGGGGCGCCAGCCCACCGTCCGCTTCGGAACCAGGAAGTACCTGGACACGAACCCGGGTCTGAGGGAGGTCCGCCACCTCACTGATCACCTCCTTCTCGAGGAGGAGAGCGATGTCGGCTCGGTGAGCTGACAGCGAGGCTTCGACCCCGAGGCCCCCGAGGTGCGACGGTCTGAAGGGTGGGGGCTGCTCAAACTCCAGAGAAGCCCTTTCCCACCACCTCTCCAACACCCACCGGTCTGTGGTGATAACGGACCAGGCGGAAAGAAAGTGGTGAAGCGGCCCCACGGGGGCACCTGGGGTGAGGCGAATGGGGTTGGGGAGACACCTCTCAACCCATCACTGGGCAGGTTTGGAGGAAGGACCGCCGAGGGACCTCCAGGGCCTTAACCTCCCTGCTTCCTGGAGGAGGAAGCCGAGGGATTGGGTTTGGGATGCCAAGCTCGAGCCTGCTGGCCCTGGACGTTGTTGGGCCGGACGTCGTGGGCGAGAGGGACGAAGGGCTTAGGCTGCGGCCTTTGTTCTTCTGTGTGGATGAGACAGAGTCCAAGGTAGCATTGGATCTCTCGATTCTCTGCAGGTGACCTTCCACCCTAGGGTCAAGAGGTCGGTCCCCAGGAAGGGACATCCGCCAACTTGTGCTGGGTATCCGGTGAAGGTGGACATCCTCAGCCATGCCCGACGGCGCATAGCCACTGCAGCCACTACTGACCTGGCACATGAATCTCCAATGTCCAGAGCAGTCTGAAGCTGCTGTTTGGCCACTGCCCTGCCCTGGTCCCGCACCTGCCTAACCGTGGTCTGCAGGTCCGCCGGAAGATGAGGAACTACCTCGTCAGGGAGCCCAACAGGGCATGAGAGAAATGTGCCATGAGTACGGCCGAACTGGCCTGACGGCGCTCAGGAGGACGAGCATAGACTTTGCGCCTGCATAGTCCACCTCCTGACTCTTGTCGGGAGGTTTGTCCATCGCCCCTAGCGCTCCCATGACCGGAAAACGCTGTCGGTAACTAGCCCCTCGGCTGAGGGGTGTTCCAAAACCAGACAAGGAACCGTAGGGACTGCATACTTCCTGGCCAAGGGCGAGGACAGGAAGCAGGGAGCTGCCAGAGCTCCAAGGCCGGGCCCACTATGGCCTCGGCCACCGGAAAAGCCTCCATGGGAATCCCCTCGTCCAGTATCTCCATGAGAGGATACCTGGCCCGCTTAGACACAGGTTCGAAGCTTCATCCCGTGGACTCCGAGATGAGCTGGCAATCCCAGATAGGACGAAGGGCTATCAGTCCATCGACTGACCTCCAGAGGACTCCAAGTCTACTCGCTGGAGAAAAGGGAGGACTGGGCCGGACTCTGAAGAGTCCGCAAAGAGCTGCCTGGCCTGAGCCACCCTCCACCTGCCGAGGTCGATCGGGAGTGAGGGTAACAGACAGCCTATGGGCAGTCCCTGAGCCGACCGAGAGTTCTTGGTCGGAGCCCCAAATAACGGCTGTGGAGGCAGAGGTTCCACCGAATCGTGGAGCAGCTGGTTTTGGCCAAACAACCGCCTGGGAACAGGTCCTCGGTAAGTCGAGGGTTGTTTGGCCGCTCTGGTGACAGCCACTTAATGGCCGGGAAGGCGACGAAGCCGGCTTGTCTCCCGGTCAGAAGGAGCTCTGCCACATAAGGTCCCTCGTACCCGTCCCGGCACTAACCACGCCGCTTCCCCGTCCGCCGAGGAGGAGGACAAGGACGAGCGGCGGGCGCTGATTACCGCGGGTGTCGAGACCGCCTATGACGGGCGGGATCGGCTGGACCACGAAGAAGTCCGAGACCGAGACCTTCGCTTTTCCGAGGCGGTGCATGGAGGGATGGGGAACCGCCTCCCTCGGCTCGGAGGGTTCACCCGAGGGCTCTGGAACCGAGGCACTGGCAAGCCCACGGATCCTCAACTCCCACCGGGAAAACGGGAGAGAGGATTCTCGCTTTGTTTGGCGACTAACCCGTCCAACGGGTCGAGAAAATCTCGATTGCGCCGACGGGAGTCTCGGCCACTGGCCTGACGGGGACACGCGGAGACCAGTGACCAAGTCGGCGGTCGACAACTCGGGAGAGGGACCTTTCCTGGCCCAAGAGCGCCGACGGAGGGACTTACCCTTGTCTTTCTTTGGACCAAGAAGAAGGTCCAGTAGACGCTGGTCCCTCTCCTTAGTGGAGAGGGACAGACAAAGCTCCTTAAAAGAAGCTGTATAACAGGAACTCAGGGAGAGCGGGATAAATCCCAGCTGAGGAAGATGCGGCCCGCCGCTTCCTCTTCGAGGGCGATCATCTGCTCTAGCTGATCCGCCCAGCCCGTCACCGCAGAGAGACCGCTGACCCGGCCTCTTTTGACTTTACTGGAGGAAAACGCTTTGGGATGCCCCAGTTGTAAACGGGCAGCACGGCCCTCGAGGACATAGGCTGAGAAGGAAGAGCACAGGTCGCAAGCCTGCGGGTTGTGCTCAAGGCCTAAACAGTAGACACACGTGAGTGCAGATCTGTCTGAGACATCTTCTGCCCGCAAGGGCATCTCCAAAACCGAGTCGATGATCCATCGCAGCCGCTGAGGGATAGAAGACCAAGTCCAGAAGTGCAAAAAATTGCAAACCAAGAATTAGAACTCAGTCTTATACGCAGAGCGTTAAGGAGGGAACCTGAGCTTCCAAGCGGTAAGGGAAGATCTGACGTCATGGGGCGGAGCTGAGAGTTTTACCACCCAGGTGGGTGGGAGGAGCCAGCTTGAAGACCTTCCAGCAAGATTTAAAGCGGCAAGGATACCTGCCCGACAGTGTGGATGAACAACATATCCATGCCCCTAGAAATCTGTGTTTCGTTGATCCAGTGGAACTATTTCTACTACCCTGTTGTTCAGAAGGCCTTGTACCTTGGATGCAAGAAGGTCTGACTGCACTGCCGACAGCCTGGGCTGTCATTTGGGAGGATGATCTGAGGGTTTCAAAAGATTGAGAGAGGACCCTCATGGATTATCCGGAGGACCCATTTGTCTGAAGTAATAAATTTCCACTGATTGTAAAACTGAGTCAGACCTCTCCTAATGCTTGAGGAGTCGCCCCTCGGACAGCTGAGGTGGGACCTGGGCCAAAACCCAGAAGGTGGCACTGGGTGCTTTGGGCCCTTGTGCCTTCTGCTGAGCTTTCTTCTGTGGCTGAGGGTTGTGTTTTGTGAAAACCTCCTCTGCCTCGAAAGGACTGACGGTTGTGAAACTGACGCCTGTTTGCACCCCATCGAGGGGGGGCGCGAGGTCTAGCTATCTTAATGGCAGACCTAGTCTTCTGCATGGCCTCCAGAGCTTGCTCCACCTGAGGCCGAACAGATACATACCGTCAAAAGATAAAGCCATGACCTGCTGCTGGGCGTCATTCGTGAAGCCTGAAGTACGTAGCCAAGAAGGGATGGCGGTGCAGATGCCAGCTGCCGCCGCCCGAAGGGATATCATAGGCGCCCATCGCAGCTTTAAACTGTTGGTTACTGGAGTCAATACCCTAGTTATGATCTGGAGTAGCTCTGAGCTAACTTCTGATTCGGGCAGAGCTTCTACCATTTCTTTGAGAGAATGACAAAGTACATACTCATATTGAGAAAATAGCCCAGGTAACTGGCAATGCGATACCCAGGGTTGAGGCTGCAAAGACTCTCTTACCTAAGGTGTCTATCTTATAGATTCTTTGTTCATTGATCGGCTGTAGATCCTTGAGGAAGGACAGCCTTATCATTCTCTGCCAAGACCACAATGGCATCAGCAAAGGCTTGTGAGACCAAAATGGGTCAATCCTTGGGAGGCACACTTCCTATCTATGGACTTGGCCACGGAAGGAATGAGAGCCAGATTCTTCCACACCATCTGAGAGAGGGTCTTGAAAGAGGGCTGTACCGGAGGGGTTAAATCCAAAGGGATCTCCGACATGAAGATACTGGAGTCGCAAAAGCCTCCCAGGATCTATTTCTGTAGTCTGAGAGAAGAGTAGAATTTAAATTTTGAGCAGAGACTTAAAGGAAAGGTCTTCAACCACAGGTTCTGCAGAAGGATTGATCCCTGCTCCCAGGGCAGTGTCATCAACACCACCTCCCAGGCAAAGATCTGGGTCAGGCTCAAAATCATCTCCTGACAGTCCAGAGGGGACTGTATGAAAAATTACTCACCTTAGTGATTGTGTTTCTTCTAATGGAGTCTTACTGTATTCTGACAATATGCAGTTAGCCCCAGCATTTGAACTGCTCTGGAGACAAAAAGCATAGAACATTGAGCTCGTGCTCGGTTCAAACCTCTGTCTGCAACACTTTCAAGTGTAACCGCAGATCCTTACGAGTCAAGATCAGTACACCTATAATGTGGAAATTGTAAAAACACTAGCCACAAGTAGCAACCAAAAGTTTTGGAATCCCAAGACTCGATCGAGAACCCCAAAACAAAAACCCAGGTGGTGAATTTAACATAACTGTATAAATAACAAGCAATAGAGCCACTATGCAGAGTTCCTCCCATCCTCTTCCGCCATAGAAACTGCCTTCCCCAAATGCTCTCCGCTCGCTGTTAGCTCTTTAGTATTGTCCTTGTAGACTATGGCCTACCAGTCTAAGTGGTGCTGCCGACACGACTCGCCTCAAAAAATTCACCTAACCCTAAATAAAGCTTGCAGACTGATTACTGGTGCCCCTGGCTCACACACACCTGTCAACTGTATGTGACTAAACTCCTTACACCTAGATGAACGGCTCCGCTATCAAACCTGCCTCCTCTCAAAACCCTACTCGGCTCTCCTCCTCCTGGGTGACGGTATCCATCCACCGGATCCCACCTACTATTGCAACACGGTCATCCAACAAGACCGCTCTACTGGTCCCCAGATCAAGAACCACCCATGGTCAGAGGTCCTTCTGCTCAGAGCCCCATCCTGGTTTAACTCTCTCCTGCCCCCATCACCAATGCCACCACCATCTCCAAGTTCAAAACCACCCTTGAGGCCAACTCTTCAACACTGGAGCTGCTCCTGTCTCTGAATGCAGCTCCACCCGACTCTCCACTCATGACAACGCCCCACCGGGCGGCCTCCACCTAGCCCACCCCACCACCTCTTCCCGGAACACCATACCTATGTCTAACCTGGCCAGTGCCTGCTGTTTTATGGTAATGCCAGTAGATTGCTCAATATATGAGACCAACTTGTGTAACACCTATTTCAATTACTTGTACCCTGTAACTTAAATGTATTTTGTCTGACCTCAGTGTGACGTGACGTGGCGCCTCTGATGAACGCCTATTTCAGCAACCTGTGCTATGTAACCTAAAACTGCTATGTATGTCCTCAATGTGACGAGGTACTTTTGGAAACGAGCCCCTGGCTCAAAGGTTGTAAACTGATTTCACAAATAAATAAAATAAATAAAGGAGAGGGAGCCAATGCACCTCTTGGGTGCAGCACTGTATCTACCAGCCCACTTCCCAAAAACAGGTTCTGAGAGGGAGGCAGGGAGGAGGTCAGAATACAGCAAGACTCCATTAGAAGAAACACAATTACTAAGGTGAGTAATTTTTTCTTTAAACAGCATGAAGTCTTGCTGTATTCTGACAATATGTAGACACTACCAAGCAGTACCTCCCAGGAGGAGGGTACAGAACCTACTTAAGAAATAGGCTCTGCATCACTGCTGTACCAAACCCAGCATCACTCCTAGCCTGGATGTCCAGAGAGTAATTCTTGGTAAAAGTATAAACTGTTTTCCAGGTGGCTGCTTTACAGATCTCTAAGAGGGATATCTCTAGTCGCAGCCAGAGAAGCAGCTGTACCTCTGGTAGAATGAGCCTTCAGGCCTGAAGGGGGTATTTTGCCTAGCTTGCCATAGCAGAAATTGTATACAGGAAACAATCCACCTTGCAACAGTTTGTTTGGTAACAGGTCTACCTTTCCCCACTTCACCGTAAGTGAGGAACAGTTAGGAAGAGCCGGATCTAAAATCCTTAGTACGTTCCAAGTAGTAGCTAAGGGCTGTTTTAACATCCAGGCTATGTAGTCTTCTTTCCCGAAGGGAAATGATCAGTGAAAAAGACAGGAAGGGACATGGACTGTTCAGATGAAAATCTGACACCACTCTGGGTAAGAACCGCCTATTGGTTCAAGGACCACCTTATCTCTATGGAATGAAAGTAAGTCAGGCTCCACTGACAGAGCTTGCAATCACTGATCGCCTGGCAGAGGTAATAGCTACCAAAAACACAGCTTTCTAAGTCAAGTACTTAAGGTCTGCAGAGGCCAAGGCTCAAAGGGTGGTTGCATAAGTTGAGCAATGCAAACACTGAGATCCCAAGCAGGAACAGGTTCCTTAAAGGGAGGATTAGTATGAAGTAGCCCTTAAAATTTACAGAACACAGGGTGAGAAGCTAAAGAAGAAGGCTTCCCTACTGATAAAAATGCAGAAACAGCAGATAGATGCACCTTGAGGGTAGCTGGTCTGAGGCCTAGACTACTGAGATGAACCATATAGTCCAGAACTGCAGACAAGTCAGCAGAGTCTGGTGATATCTGTTTACTAGAACACCAAATACCAAACCTTTTCCATTGGAGTTATAGGTTTTTCTAGTGGCAGATTTACGAAGCCTTGAGGATGTCCAGAACCCCGAGACAGATTCATATTTGCATATTCTAGCTCTTCAAGGGACCAGCTTAAGATTGAGAGACTGAAGATTGGGATACCAAATTCTCCTGAGAGAAGTTAACAGATTGTGATTTCTGGAGAGCCAATGGAAGATAGGACCACCAGAGACAGCAAGAGAGGATACCAAGGCTGCCTGGCCCAGTCTGGAGCAATCAGAATCACTTTGCAAGACTGTGACCTTATCTTGACCAGAACTCTGAACAATAGAGGAAAAGAGGGGAGGCATACAGAAATTTCCTGACCAATCCGACAGTAGAGCATCCATGGGGACTGAGCCCAATACTGGGGTCTGCAACAAAAGAAAGGAAGTTGATTGCCGGGGCTGGAAAGAGATCTATCTGAGGAGTGCCCATCTTAGAAATATCACTTTAGACTACATGATCTAGGGACCATTTGTGATGGCCCTGAGAAATCCTGCTCAAAGCATCTGCCAAAACATTGTCCTTCCCTGGAAGGTGGACTGCTATTAGGGATGTCTGTAGAGAATAGGCCAGAGACCAGACTTTCATGGCTTCCATGAACAAGGCCGCCGACCAAGTGCCTCCCTGCTTGTTGATGCACCACATGACGGTGGTGTTGTCTGTCCTCACCTGAGCCACCTTGTTTTGTACTGAATTGCTAAAGCCTGTAAGGCTAAGTATACTGCCCTGAGTTCTAGAAGGTTGATACGGAGAACAGACTCCTGAGGGGACCATACTCCTTGTGCTGTGAGGGTTCCCAAATGAGCTCTCCATCCCAGGAGAGAAGCATCTATGGTCAGAACCACAGAATGAGTCAGAGATGAATGGGACGCCTTGTCTGAGGTTGTCCTGATCCAACCGCCACTGAAGAGCATGGATCAAGGTCTGAGTCACTGGAATCAGTTTGGTTAGAGGGTCTTTTTCTGGGACCAAAAGCCCTCAGGTAAAACTGGATGTCCCTCATCTGAAACCTGCCCCTGGAACCACTGCAGTGGCAGCTGCCATGTGGCCCAGAAGTTGAAGAAAATGCCTTACTGGGTGAGAAACCAGGAGACGAAATGAGAAGCTACATTCTGAAGGGCCCTTATCCTTGACAAGGGAAGAAAGGCCTTTGTTTGATAGTGTGCAACTCCACCCCTATGAAGGTGAGGAGCTGCACTGGTTCGAGAACTGACTTTGGAAGACTGAGGAGGAATCCCAGGGAAGTGAGCACTTGCTGGATCACTTGTAGATTTGACTCTGACTTGGTCTGGAGACTGTCTCACAATGAGTCAGTCATCGAGATATGGGAAGATAAAGATGTTTTGCTCCTTAAAAGGCTACTACAGTGCAGCCCACTTATAAGAACATCGGATATAAGAACATCCCGGATATAATCACATTTTCTCATGTACCAATCTCACTCCATTGTTTTCTATGGCAGCAAAGCCCATTTTAAGAACACCAGGATCGGTTATAATCACGCTTTTTTTATATATAAAAGCAGTGCTCTCTGTGACGGCCTGGGTAGCACTCTTCACACCTCTTAGTTGCTTCAACCCTTACTAGCACGTAAGCTATGCTCTTAAAGCCCACTGCAGCAATGCCGCATTCCTCTTTGATCTCAACTGATCTCAGTTGTCGACACTTAGTGTCAAACAATGATGGTGTCTGCCCAACGGATGATTTTAAGTGCACACATTCACATCTAACTAGCCCCCAAGCACTTAATCATTTAATCATTAACCCTGCTTTGCAAGCTAATTATCCAATTGTTAAAACATTCTTCCATGGCGAAACATCTGCGTTAACATAAATGCAGGCTGTCAGTTTCTCTCAATGCTGTCTGCCATGGAGCAACAGCATAGCTCAGCTGACCTTTCCCAAAATTCAAATCATTGAATCCCTCAGTGTTCCGAGCACTAAACAAGGTGACATTGCGAAAGAATTTAACATAAATGTGTACACGATTTCTAAAATCCTTGCCAACAAAGAGAAGCTGTACGCTGATTATCAGTGCGGTTTAATACAGAAATCAAAAAGAAAACGTCTGGGCAAAGATGAGGTAGTTGAACTTACCTTGCTCCAGTGGTTCAGTGCCTGCAGGACTGCTGATGTTCGATTAGTGGACCATTGCTGTTGACAAAAGCACAACAACTTGCCGATGGACTTGTTGTCCAGTTTACATGCAACAAACGCTGGTTATGTAGATGGAAAGAATGACATAACATACACTTCAAACGCTGCCACGGCGAAAAGCAGGACACAGATTTAGCTGGTGCTGGCAAATGGTCTGAAAGTGTCCACCCTCTCCTGATGTCTGAATTTTCACCTGAGCTAATCTATAACTGCAACGAAACAGGAATTTATTTTCGGCTATTCCACATGGGACTCTTGCCTTCCATAGCGAATCGGCATCAGGTGGGGAAAAGGCAAAAGAAAGGCCATCTGCTCTTGTGTGAAAGTAACATGATGGGAACTGACAAACGCCTCCTGGTCATCGGGAAGTCTAAGAACCCACGGTGCTTCCACGGCATAAGTGTGGATGCACTGCTGGTTGAATATCACGCCAACAGTAATTCTTGGATGACTGGGCAAATCTTTACAGAATGGGCTACAAGGTGGAATGTCAAGCTGCAAAGAAAGCGTAAAAGTTGCCTACTTCTCGATAACTGTAGCGCACACCCAGCATTAACTCTTAGCAACATAAGGCTTGTGTTTCTTCCACCGAATACTATCTCCTGATCCAGCTTATGGATCAGAGAGTCATAAGAAATCTGAAGGAGATGTACAGAAAAATTGTAGAAAAGCTGCTCATTTCTATTGATGCGGCAGAGCTGCTAAAGCCAGTGAGCTCAAAAAGGAAATTAACATCTTGGACTTCATAATGATGTTAGATGGGGCTTGGAGACAAGTGACTGCTGACACAATCAACAACTGCTTCATAAAGGCTGACTTTAGTATGAACCCTCCCGAGCCTGTGGAACTGGGTACAGGCTACAACCCGACTCTCCCTGAGGTCAGCGCTCCTGCTGTGATGACTCCTGAGGAATCTGAGGAGTACGAGCTCATTGATGAAGGGTTAGAGTGCTGGTGTTATCACAGAGGACAACATATGCCGTGACATCCGAAAGGTGGACGAGAGCAGCGATGAGGAGGAACAGCAATCTAATCGAGTCACCTTCTGTCAGTGAGTTAAAACTTTGGACAAAATTAGACACTACATATTGAGCAAAAAGGTGAGTTAACAGCATTTCATCAACTCGACTCGCTTCTCAATGAACTGTCCCTATCAAGTCACAAGCAGCAAAAGACTTGGACAATTTTTAAACTGCACGGATGATAAATTTTATGCTGGGATGCCAGACATTGTCATTTTACAAGTGTTTGATATTTGTATTCATAACGTGTTTTTAATGGAATGTATCTATTAAATTACTGAATCTGACCACTGTAAACTATTTATATCATCTAACTTTGTCTCTTTGAGCTTATTTTGGACAGCAGCATGCACTTTGCGGTTTACGCACAGAACAGTGAACGCTTAAGACTGAAGTTAGCATTAGCCCACTTATAGTAACAGCCCGCTTAGAAGGACATTTTCTCTTGGCAAATATGATGTTCTTATAAGCAGGCTGCACTGTACTACTGCTAGGCATTTTGTAAAGACCCTTGGTGCTGATGTTAGTCTAAATGCATGCCCTGTATTGATAATGGCCTGAGGGCAGTTCGAATCTGAGATACATTATGTGGGAGCACCTGATGGGAATGTGAAAGAAAGTATCCTTGAGGTCCAGGGAAGCTAACCAATCCCCTGGCCTTAGAGAGGGAAGAATTATTCCCAGAGTCACCATTTTGAACTTTGATAGATGCTTGTTTAAGTATCTTAGGTCTAGGAAGGGCTGCCACTCCCTGTCTTTTGGGGGTAAGGAAGTATCTGAGTACAGCCCCTTGCCCCTGAGGATGTAGGGAACTCTCTCATGGCTCTGAGAACTCAACAGAGAGGAAACCTCTGCCTCTAGGGCAATGGTTTCGAGATGTTTGCAGGTGGAAAAGACCTGACCTCAACTTGGGAAATTTTTGAAACTGAGGGCCAGTCCCTGGCTTACTACCTCCAGGACCCACTTGTCTGAGGTAACAGACTTCCAGGCCTGAAAGTAGTAAGCCAGCCTGCCTCCTACAAGGATTGGGGAGTCGACCCGGTTGACACCTCAGGGTGTCTGCTTGGCAGGAGCCTTAGGCTGAGAGGTGGATGCAGCCCTGCTCATCCCCCTCCTGCCTCCCTCTAAAGAATCCTCTGGGAAAAAGAAAAGGAGGCCTGTGCCTGGTAGAAAGGCATGTGAAAAGGCCTGCCCCTGCCCCTAGCCTGCTGTTTCTGAGGAGCCACTGCCTTCCTTGGCTTGTGCACTCCTATCGGTGGTCCTGTACTCATCCATCTTTTCATGTAGTTCTCTGTCTGCTCCCCAAACAGAGAATTATCTTCACCAGGGAAATCATAGCCTTAGCCTGGGTATCCCTGCGAGAGGCTAGTACATCTGAGCCAAGCCATCCTCGAAGAGCCACAGATGTAGCCATGACGATGATGAAACATCATTGGAGTCCACAGCAGCATGAAAATGGAAATTACGACTTACAGTAATTCTGATCTTCTTGGACGGTCTCCATCACTCATTCACATTAGTGGATAGCGCTGGAGCTTAGGACCAAGTGTGGAGCCAAAAATTTTCAAGGGCCGCGCCAAGGTAGGGACTATGCACGCGCTGCAATCGGAGACTGACTCAAGGCCTGTATAGGCTATCTCAAGGCCGACTCTCCAACCGCCCTCCGCATCTTTTCAACCTAAGGAGGTGCAGCGTAACTAATGAGAATAACTCATTCTGAGTTTCTGGGCCTGAGAGGGCCCAGATGGCCTTTGTAAGAAAGGTCAAAGAACAATGTCTTCACAGTCCGAACCACAGGCCATGAAGACCAGGAAAAAAATGAGTGAACCCGGGGACGGTAGGGAGGTAGAATGAGTGATGGAGACCGTCTAAGAAGATCAGAATTACGGTAAGTACGTAATTTCCATATCTTCCTGGACTAAGTCTCCATCACTCATTCACACTAGTGGAGAGTACCAAGCTAAAATCAACAACCCTGAGTAGGGTGGTAGGAGATAGGGTTCACTTCAGAAAGGACAGCCAAGGACTGTCCTGTTAATAAAAAGAGCTGTCTTGTAAGAGCATCTATAACATAGTACCTACAAGATAAACGCCAAGTTGTAACTCCACCTTGCCGATGACTACAATGGGCACAAATGAAAGTCTGCCAGGCAGCCGCACCACTCTAGGAGAGTGGCAAGAACCTGGCCTCACAATTTGATCTAGGACCAAAATTAATAGTGTCAAAGACATGCACTAATCTAATGTAAAGGACGCCAGGAACTGCAAGAGCCGGAGGTAAAGTGTACAAGTTCAGGGTAGACCGGAAAGCGGAGAGCGGAACCCCCACTACCAAGTATGGCTGACCTGCAAATAACAGGTCCAGTAGCACTTGAACCCCTTACTTGGTGAGCAAAAAAAGGTCCAGGTGGGGTTAGCTCATCAAGGAAAAAGGTTTGTACTAAGTCACTGAAAACTTCCTGATGGAAGGCAAGCACAACTTAGAAGCCTCTTGTGGTGGTCTAGTAGAATCAAATCCTAGTCACTGCATATTCCAAAGGGAATCATCCTGCCTCTATGTGTATGACTGTAGAAGCAGACTCTGACCCTCAGGGAAGAAAGGAAAAGTGTACAGGAGAGAGAGACACAGCAGGACCAAGTTAGGACTAACCCACTCGTTGAAGTGACTGAATGGCAGCAGAAGTGGCTCAATGCGGTGAGACACTACTTACTCCGGCCTCCCTGAAGGGAGTAGGAAGGACTCTAGTTTGCTTTGTCGAAAAAACAAAAAAATCACCACAGCGAGTCGGAGAGGATAGCTTCGGGAAAGGTACTGGCACGGAACCAGTGCACAGGAACTGAAGGTGTGAATATTTGAGAAGCTACCTCAGAAAGACCTACTGACCAATGGTCAAGAAAGGAGCATGTCATCTGTTAAGTTGAAGCAAGCATGGAAGTAGGAATTTAAGTTCCACTTGCTGAAAGAGTCACTTCTGTTGCTGCAAGGCTCTGATCAAGAGAAGAAAGCCTGATTAAAAAACAAAAAGGGACTAACAGACTGGTTAGACGCCTAGGTTTTGGAAATATCTCAGAATAAGAGAAAATTCTCTAGAGAAAGAGGTGAGCTATACCACCGCTGGATCGGACTGTCCCTAGGGGTAGAAGAAACCAGGTACTCTTTACTGAGGTTTAGAGACACCACCTCAGGGTTAAGGCGGAACCGACCAGACCCAAAGTGTGGTATCGGGAAATTCCAACTAGGCCCTGTGCTGTGATAATTCTGACCCTTTTTTTTTTTTTTTATTAATTATCATTAGTCCGAGCCTGACAAGGTTGCTGGCTGCTATTTGGCAAGGATTGCCTGATACAGAAATAACAAGGATGTCATCCTCTGAGGAGCAGCAGGAGCCTGAGGATCCATAACTGAACCCTTGACTGTACTAATAATAGCTAGACAGATGTTAACCACCTGTGGCAAAGCAGCCACCAGAGGGAAGCATCAAAAGAGGGCTGTATACCCCTATCAAAGGAACGGAACAGTCTGTGCGGCTCCCGACCATTGAATTAGAATGCTCCACAGAGTGTAATTGTCTTGACCACTGAAGAGTCTAGACACAGAGGTATATGGTCCACAGATCCAATCTGAACACTATGGTGGACCCCATAAATGAGGAACTACTAAATGAGCTTCCACCACAGACTCTGATGATAGAGAGGGTGTGTCTTTCAGTATATAAAATGAGTCATCCGCTGTATCACTGACCAGAAGGACAGGGAGAGACTCATCTAGATGCCTTTCTACCACAGAAGGACCCCAAAAGAGGTCTAGGTTAGAGCACTAGAGACTCCACCACCAGGAAGGTGTCGAGGAGCTTGGCACCACGTGGGGCTGAGAAAGTGCTTGAGGAATGAGAGATTCCGCTGACAGAACAGAACAGAAGAGCCCCATCAGCGAAAACCACTGGATGATGAGACCCGATGCACACAGCCACCCACTAAAATGTGTGGAAAATAATCCGCAGCATAGGACTTCATTCCACGGAAACATCCCAACACAAGTCCTCATGGAAGAGAGGTCTACAAACAGAGATCTTTCCCTAGTTCTGTCAGACAGCACCAACTGGCACCCCTGCGGCACCAGCATCACTCAGCACAGGAGGGCACCAAGCAGTACCTATGCCAACCTGGGAGACACCAGAGGGCACCCACGGCAGAACCCGCAGGTATCCTCGGCACCAATGGCACGCAGGGCACCCCGACGCCCATGGCATCCATGGTACCATGGCACCCAAGAAACCCATGGCACCCATGCCACCGCGGTACCAGGTGCCACCTGCGGTGCCGCAACACTGCCAATGACCTGCGGTGTGGCACACTCTTGGCGCCACCAGCGGTGCCTGGCGCGTCGCAGCACCCATGGTTGCCCAGCGCCACTCGCAGCACCCACGGGTGCCCGTGGGCATCCGTGGCACCGTGAGACACCCAAGGCACCGCAAGGCGCTGCAATGAAGGCAACAATGACAGCACCCATGGCGCCGAGCACAGCGCGAGTGCAGAGCCATGGCGCCGATCCATGGCGCCAAGCCCCAGCACCCACCCAAGCACCAGCGGCGCCACTTATGGCACCAATGACAAACCAGTGGCACGGCGCCGACCTGCGGTGCTACCAAGGTGTCAGGCACCATGCCAGAACAACACCGTGGAAAAGCCAATGGAGAAAGATGGAGAAAGGTGGCCGTGCGACCCCAGCATGGAAAAGGAAGAGGGGTAGGCACGAGGGCTGACATGATGGCGAAGACACCAAGAGGGCACCGCGCTCATTCTGATCCATTGACCCGGCCCGGTCTGACTGCGCCGAGGCCGGTGGCCCTGAACCAGGAACACAACCAGGAAAAAGGAAAGTCAAACCTCCTGCTCCACAGGAGGCGGCCCAGAGGTGAAACTGCTCACGGAACTCCAACTAGGGACAGAGATGGAGTCCGGAGTCAAATGCTCACAGCCGTTGGGAGGCGGGGCCAAGGGAACCCACGAGTCGGGTTCAGGCATTTCTCCTTCCTAGCAACCAACAACTCTCGCAGACATACCAACGGGCAACCTCGAGCGGCACCGATTCTTCTTCCCCAAACGAAGAGATTCTGGCTTGTGGCTGTCCCCCGAGCACAGGACTGTCCGTAGTCAGACCCTCCCCATTACTTAAGGGTGGCAGACCAGGCACAGCCCTCTGCCATAACAACTTTCAAACAAAGTCTTCCTACCGTCACCGCTACCGTCTAATGACGACTCCGTTGATGACGGGAAAGAATTTATTTTTCTTCATAATCTTCTTGTTGGTAAAATAAAAAATTACTACTAAATAGCTAAATTAAAGCGTTTAAATTAAACACTAAAAGCTGCTGTCGTATGGCGAAACTTTGACTCGGCAGGCGGCGTCGACATCCAAAGCGCGGTCGGCGCGGGAGAAAGGAACTGAGGAGGTTGGAGGGTCGACGCCGAGATAGCCTATACAGGGCCGAGGTCAGTCTCATGTTACGCGCATGCGGGGTCCTAACTTGGCACCGCTCTTCAGAAAATTTTTGGCTCCTTGCTATCCCAGGCCCGGGCGCTATCCCACTAGTGTGAATGAGTGATGGAGACTTAGTCCAGGAAGATCTGAACCTTAGATGCCTCTATCCCATCAACAGCCACCTCCTCCAGCTCCTTGACTAGCTGGGGACGGCTGCTAGCCAGATCAAAACAAACTCCCATGTGGACTTTGGTATCTAGCTGCATAAAGCCATGTAATTAGCCTGTCTGAATCCCAGAGAAGATGCAAAGTACTGCTTCTTAGCCACTAGCATTTATCTTCCGAGTCCTTATCCGAGGTGGGAAGCAAGGGTATGCTAGCCTTGTCACAGGCTGCAGCCTGCACTACCACAACATGGCTGCAGTGCTGGTGGAGGAACACTGTACCTGAGCCTGATGGCATGTACCTCTTGTCCATTTATTTGTCCACTGGAGGCAATGAATTTGGAGTTTTAGAAGCTTGTGAGTCTGTTTCCCAAAATATTTGTGTTGGGGAATAGACAGTCTTGGACTCTGGGAAGTCCATCATTTCTACAAAATCAGGCTCTTCTTGCTCCTCCACAGCTTCAGCCACAGGGAGCTGGCGGGTATCAGCCACTTTCCTGAAAACAAAGTGGAAGAGGACTCAGAAAGCCTGGGAGGGAAACTCCTGAAGGTCTGTCTGGGGAGATGTCCAGTTCAATGGGCTCATCCAGACCTTGTCCACCATCCTGATCCTCATCATCATCAAACTCTTCTTCCCCTCTCATTACAGCTCATAATATTCTTCCAAAGAATAATCGGAAACCGGAGGAACCGACCGAATCGACGGTGACCGTACCGACAGGTGCGTGATCAGTCGGAACCTAACAGAGCGATTCCACAATACCAATTGCCCTGGCAATTTCCTCGGTGGTTGGATGGTGGGGATCTGAATCCAAACTGGCTGACTTTCCTCCTCCTTTTTGCAGGAACCGACCCCTCAGGGTCAGCTCCTCCTCTTGCCGAGGAAATCTGGCCCTGGTCAGAGGGCATTCCCTCAGGTTCAGTCGAACCGAACCAGGCAGGTCATCTGGATCAGTGGACTTCGGCCTCTTTCTCCCTAAACCTGCCTAACCTTTTTTCTAGGGTGGCCTTAGGGAAATTTTACATATTTGGCAGTCTGAATCGAGGTGGTCAAACCCCAGAAAACGAACACAGGTGGTGTGGGGTCAGCCTTAGCAATGGCCTCCACACACACACACACACACACACACACACACACACACACACACACACACACACACTGCAGTGCTGAAACCCAGTGGACCCAGTTTTTCTTTGGGTTTCTCAGACATGCCACAGCAAAACAGAAAACTTACCCTTTACACGGCTTCAGGCAAGGTAAGACAGACTGATCGATTCCTAACCATGTCACGGGTATTTGAAAAAATGTTAAAGCATATTTTTTGGGCACCGACATGCACGGAATCACCACAGAAATCCAAAGAGTGATCGGTTCAAACCAAGCTGACCATAACAATAATTTTATCGTTTACAATTTCACAGAATTTACCACAGTCCACTACCTCTACTACTTATTGTACCACAGACAGGGATCTGAACCAATGAAAAAGTACAACATTTTCGGACTAAACCGACGATTTTCACTAACGCGAATCTAAAGCACAGGAGAAACTCTGGATTACCGTTCAGTTAGGGCGGAGTAAAGAATCTGACGGTTACACTTGAAAGTGAAGCACACAGAGGTTTGAACCGAGCATGAGCTCAACGTTCTATGCTCTAGCATAGAGTTAACTCTTTCATTTCCGAGCAGTTCAAGTGCTGGGGCTAACTGCATATTGTCAGAATACAGCAAGACTTCAAGTTGTTTGAAAGACAGGAAATACAGGTTACTCACCTGTAACAGGAGTTCTAGGAATGGTATATGTTGTTCATCCACACTCATTGGCAGCTATCCTTGCCGCTTTAAATCTTGCGGAAGGTCTTCAAGCTTGTCCTCCCACCCACCCGGTGGATATAACCTCGGCTCCGCCCCATGACGCAGATCTGGCCGCTGGAAAGCTCAGTTGTGCGTCAAGCCGGAGGTCGTAGGAAATAAGATGAACAACATATACCATTCCTAGAACTCCTGTTACAGGTGAGTAACCTGTATTTCTAGGGACATGGATATGTTGTTCATCCACACTCATTGGCAGACTCCAGCAGTTCTCCGGGAGGAGGAGGCAAGACGCACACCCCAATACTTACTTGGGAAAGAGAGACTGGAGAACCGAGGCCCCAAAACCAGCATCCCGGCGTGACTCAAGGTCATGTGGTAATGGGTAATGAAGGTGTTTGCTGACTTCCAGGTAGCAGCCCTGCAGATTTCCTGGATAGGGGCGTCCCTGGAAGCAGCCACCGTTGCAGCAGTATGGCGGGAGAATGAGCTCTTATCCTCTGGGAGGCTCCATGCCCGCCAACTTATAGTAGAGATCTATGCAGGAGGTTACCCACCTGCTTCATCGTCCGCTTGGCTGCAGGTCTGCCAGATGCGGCTTCAGCGTGGGTGACAAACAGCTGGCGAACCTCTCCCGAATTTCAGCCGTGCGCTCATATAATAGCGGCGCCCTTCTAGGAGTCAAGTATGGAGCCTATATTGGCCTCCGAGGTGTGATTGGGGTAGAACACCGCAGAGTCAACACCTGGTTAAGGTGAAACTCACACCACCTTCGGAAGGAATTTCGGTGGGAAGCAGGACAACCTTGTCCCTGTGGAAGACCAGGTAAGGAGACTGATGGAAAGCGCCTGGAGCTCTCCCATCCTTCTGGCTGACGTGATAGCCACCAAGAAGGTGGTCTTCCACCACAGGTAGAGAGAGCACACCTGTGCATAGGTTCGAATGGCTTTGCCCATGAGCTTTGCCAGTACCAGCAGTAGATCCCACGGAGGTGGGGTTCCCGACTGGAGGAAATGTGATCAAGGCCTTGAAAAAGCGCCAGACCACCTTCTCCTGCGCCACTGACTGCTTCCCCGCCCGCCCTGCAAGCAGAGATGGCTGCCAGGTGCACCCTTAGGTCGCCGACCTAAGCCCTTGACTAGAAAGGGACCATAAATAGTCCAAGATGCTTGCCAAGGAACAGGAGGAAGGGTCCAAGCCCTTGCTCTGACACCAAATGGAAAACCTTTCCATTTGAAGGCATAGCATTTTCTGGTCGACTCCTTATGGGACGCCTCAACTACATTGAGGACCTCGCGAAAGACCCAAGGCCTGGAACTCTGCAGCTCAGGAACCAGGCCGTCAGGTGCAGGGATTGAAGGTCGGATGGAACACCTTCCCTGATTGACTGAGAGGCAGGTCGGCGAGCTGGAAGCTGCGCGCGGAGTCCTGGAGCTGAGACTGAGGAGATCTGGGTACCAGAACTGGCGAGGCCAGTCTGGGGCTATCAGAATCACCTCGCCTTGTCCTCCTCGCCTTGAAGCACCTTGTGGATCAAGGAAATGGGAAAAGGCGTAAAGAGGCACGGGGTCCATTGCCTCGAGAAGGCATCCCTGCAGCGAGCCCTGCTGAGGGGGCGGGCATGGAACAGACTCAGCCTGCTCTCCCTGGAGGCAAACAGGTCCACCTGAGGTGTGCCCCAAAGGGAGAACAGATGCTGTACTCCTCCGGCAGGAGAGACCACTCGTGGGATGCAGCCCCTATCGGCTCAGGGGCATCGGCCAGGGTGTTGGAGGCTCCTGCCACGTGAATGGCTAGGAGATCCGCCTCCAGGCTCTTGTACGAGTGACCAAATGCGGAGAGCTTCCTTGCATAGAAGGCATGGAGCGCGGCCCCGCCTCGGCGGTTTAGATAGTACATAGTCGTGGTATTGTCCGCCTGGACTCGGACCACTGACCCCGGAGGAACGGAGCAAAGGCGGTGAGAGCTAGGCGGACCGCTCGAGCTCCAGCAGGTTGATGTGGCATCGGGACTCGCTGGGGACCAGAGGCCATGAGCCCGGTGTTCCCCAGATGGGCACCCCAACCCATCAGAGAGGCATCGGTCGACAGAGAGACCGCCGGCTCGGGCGGACTAACGGGATGCCCTCCTGCAAATGATCTGGAACGGACCACCACTGGAGAGCGCTCCACATCCCCTGTGTCACCGACACAAGCTGGTCCAAGGGATCGAGGCCAGGACCACTGGCTGGCCAGTCCCACTGAAGGGGACGCATGTTCCAGCAGGCCCAACGGACCACGCTGGTGCAGGCCGCCATGAGACCCAGGAGGCGCAGGAAGTCCCGGGCAGGGCGAATTGCCCAACCAGAAATGATCGGGCAAAGGAGGAAAGAACCTCGCCCTGTCCGCGGGGAGCCGCTCTGGCTCGAAGAGAGTCGACTGCGCCCGATGAATAGAATCACCTGCTCGCTCGAGTTCCCGACTTGGCCTCGTTGATAAGGAGGCCCAGTTGAGAGCAGACCTGGAGGCCAGATCTCTGGACCACTCCGCCTCCCTCCTGGAGGAGCTGCTATCAGCCAGTCGTCCAGGTAAGGGTACACCCGACCCTCGCGCCGAGAGGAATGCTGTCACCACTGCCATGCATTTGGTGAAGACCCTGGGAGCTGGAGACAAGCCGAAGGGCATGGCTTGGAATCAAGAGGGATCCTTCCGCCGGAAGTTAAGGAATCTCTGGTGAGACGGACGGATAGGGACGTGAAAAACGCTGGGCCCTGCAAGTCCAGAGAGCAGAACCACACGCCGCTCCAAGGATGGTATTATCTGAGCCAGAGTGACCATCCTGAAGGTTCGAGACCTTAGGAACTTGTTTAGGTCGTGTAGGTCGAGAATGGGGGCCAGCCCCCGTCTGCTTCGGAACCAGGAAGTACCTGGACACAAACCCTGGGTCTGAAGGAGGGTCCACCACCTCTCTTACCACCTCCTTCTGGAGGAGGAGAGCATGTCGGCTCGACCAGCCGCCAGTGAGGCTGGGGATCCCGAGCCCCGAGGGCGACGGCTCTGAAGGGTGGTGCCTGCTCGAATTCCAGAGGCAGGCCTCTTCCCACCACCTCCAAGACCCACCTGTCCGTGGTAACAGCGGACCAGGCGAGCGGAAGTGCGGAGCCGTCCCCCACGGGGACGACACCCTCAGCCCGTCACTGGGCAGGCTTGGAGGAGGGACCGCCGAGGGACCTCCTGGGCCCTTTCCTCCCTGCCTCCTGTTAGAGGAAGCCGGCGGCTTGGGTTTGGGATGCCAAGGCCGAGCCTGCTGGCCCTGATTGCTGGGCACGGCGCGGGGCACAGAAGGACGAAAGGGCTTAGGCTGTGGTTTGCGGCCTTTGTCCTTCTGAGCGGAAGAGACCGAGTCCAAGGTGGCATTGGACTTCTCGATCCTCTGCAGGTGACCTTCCACCCCAGGGTCAAGAGGTCAGTCCCCAAAGGGAACATCCGCCAACTTGTGCTGGGTATCCAGTAAAGGTGGATATCCTCAGCCAAGCCCGCCGACGCGATAGCCCGCGGCCGCCACCGATCTGGCACATGAGTCCCCTATATCCAAAGCAGTCTGAGCTGCTGTTTGGCCACTGCTCTGCTCCTGGTCCCGCACCTGCTTAACCGTAGTCTGCAGATCGGGCGGGAAGATGAGGGATGACCTCATCCAGGAGCCCAACAGGCATAAGAAAAATGTGCCATGAGGACGGGCCGAACTGGCCTGGCGAAGGCCGAGAGAGAGAGCGTAGACTTTTCGCCCGACATAGTCCACTTCTTGACCCTTGTCAGGAGGTTTGTCCACATCCCTGGCGCTGCCGGCGCCGTGAAAACGCTGTCGGTAACCAACCCTCAGCAGAGGGTGTTCCAACCGGACAAGGAACGGTAGGGACCGCATACTTCCTGGCCATCCTGGCAGGCGCAGGGCAGGAAGCAGGGCGCTGCCAAAGCTCCAGTGCCGGACCCACTATGGCCTCGGCCACGGAAGAGCCTCCGTCGGAGAATCCCTCGGTCCAGAATCTCCGTGAGGGATACTGCCCCGCTTGGAACGGGTTCGAGCTCCATCCGTAGACTCCGAGATGAGCCAAGCAGTCCTAGGAAGGACGACGGGCTATCGCCATTGACTGACCTCCTGAAGACTCCAAGTCCAGTCGCTGGAGAAAAAGGAGGAATCATCTTCGACTCGGAAGAGTCCTCGAAGAGCTGCCTCTGGCCTGAGCCACCCTTCACCCGCCGAGGTCGGTCGGGAGTGAGGGTAACTGACAGCCGAGGGGTAGACCCTTAGCCGACCGAGAATCCTTGGTCGGAGCCCCAACTGGTGGCTGTGGAGGCAGAGGTTCCACCGAATCGGTGGAGCAGCTGGTTTTGGCCGAACAACCGCCTGGGTATAGGCCTCGGATAAGTCGCGGGTTGTGTCGGCCGCCCGTGACAGCATTTAATGGCCGGGAAGGCGACGGGGCCGGCTTATTCCCCGCCAGGATGAGTTGTTAGCAACATAAGGTCCTCGTGCATCACACGTAATTACGCCAAGCCTCCCTCATCCGAGGAGGAGGGCGAGGACGAGCCGGCGCCGCCTAAGCGTGCCGGCACGCCTGACGTGGAATCGGCTGGACCGCGAAGAGGTCCGAGACCGAGACCGAGGTCCCGGAATTTCCGAGGTCGGTGCGGGGAGGTGTCGGCGGAACCGCACTCCCTTCGCTCGGATGGTCCATCGAGGCTCCGGAACCGGAGGCACAGGCGAGCCCACGGATCCTCAACTCCTCCCGGGGAACCGGAGAGGGGAATCTCGGCTGCTAAAGGCGACAGCCGTCAATGGTCGAGAAAAATCTCGACTTCATCGGTGGGAGTCTCGGTCAACTGACCTGACAGGGACACCGTGAGGCCAGTGGGTCAAGCCGAGCGGTCGACCAAGCCGACGGTCGACCGGCCGAGGAGAGGACCTTTCCAGCCCCAAGAGCCGTCGACGGAGGACTACCCCGTCCCTCTTTTGGACCGAGAATAAGGTCCAGCAGACACAGGCCCTTCTCCTTTAGTGGAGAGGGACAGACAAAGCTCCTTAAAAGAAGCCGTGTAAGAACCCAGAGAGAGCTGGACAAATGCCGCGTCGAGAAGATAGTATGCCCGCGCCGCCTCCCTCTTCGAGGGTGACCATCCGCCGAGCTGATCCGCCGAGCCCGCCACATGAACACCGCCAACCGGGCCTCCTTGGACTTCACCGGAGGGAACGCTCGGACGCCCAGTTGCAATCGGGCAGCACGGTCTTCGAGGACGAGGGCCGAAAGATGAGCACAGAGTCGCAAGCCTCCGGGTCGTGCTCAAGGCCTAAACAGTGAGACACACGTGGAGTGTGGATCCGTCCGAGACATCTTCTGCCCGCATGGGCATCTCCGAAATCGGGAGTCGATTTGTCCATCGCAGCGCGGGGATAGAAGACTGGAAGTCTTTGCAAAATTTATTTTTAAATCCGCAAGCGGAGAATAGGAACCAGTCACAAACGAGAGCGTTAAGGAGGGAACCTGAGCTTCAAGCCGTAAGGAAGATCTGCGCCATGGGGCGGAGCCGAGTTATACCACCCGGTGGGTGGAGGACAAGCTTGAAGACCTTCCGGCAAGATTTAAAGCGCAAGGATACCTGCCAATGAGTGTGGATGAACAACATATCCATGTCCCTAGAAATGGAAATTAGTACCTACCACAATTCTTGATCTTCTTAGATGAAGTCTCCACCACTTATTCATACTGATTGGATCTATGCTGGAGGCGCTAGGACCCAGTGGAGCAAACTTTTGCAAGAGGGCGCGCCAGAGGTGGAACCATTAAGCAGCGGCGCCACGGGCCTCGGCTCGTGGCGGGTAATGACTATCTCGGCGCCGACCCTCCAACTGCCTCAGTACCTTTTTTTCTGAGGTGCAGCGTAACCAACCTAGAAGGATAGCCTAATAAAAACGGACATAAGATAGTCTGAACGACCCGTATGAGAAGGGTCATCAAAGAAGTCTTCACAGCCTAAACATTAAGGGAGTGAAGACCAACAACAGAGGTGAGCTCGGGGATGGAGGATGTGGAATGAGTGGTGGAGACTTCGTCCAAGAAGATCAAGAATTACGTAGGTACGTACTTCCATATCTTCCTGGACATAAAGTCTCCACCACTCATTCACACTGATGGGAGAGTACCGAGCTAATAATCCCCAAGAGGGCAGCAGGAGAAACCAAGAGCTCACAAATTTATGACAGAAGTCCGCTAAGGATAGTCCTGCCAAACGAAAGATGTCACCTGCAATGGACATCCAGGGCACAGTGCTTGATTAAAGCATGCACTGAGCTCCAGGAAGCCGCATTGCAAATGTCTACAATGGGCACGCTGTGGATTTCCGCCAGGGATGCTGCAACTGCTCTAGTAGAGTGAGCTGCACACTCTGCCCTCCAGCTTAACTTGGCGCTATGGAATAACAGTGGCGAAGGCATGCCACGAGCCATGCCGAAATGCATCTGATAGCGACAGGTAGACCCAGCCGGATCTCGCTGAAGGAAACAAACAGTTATTGAGTTTTGCTAATTCTTTTGTTCTATCCAAATACAAACACAGAGCTCTTTTAACATCTAAAGGATGAAGGGTATGCTCCCTTCATTCTGGAAGTTCTAAAGTAAGTAGATAGGTAGGACCAAAGGTTGGTTTAGATGGAATTCTGAAACAACCTTAGGAAGAAACTTAGGATGGGTCCTAAGAACTACTTTGTCCTTATGAAACAGTATACAGAGGGTCTGTGACCAAGGCATGTATTTCAGAGACTGCGTGCGAGGTAATGGCCACCAGGAAGGCACCGTGTTCTAAGGGAGAAATTTCAGCACACAGGAAGCTAGAGGCTTGAAACATTTTCAAGTGAGCATATCTAGCACAAGGTTAATGTTCCAGGCTATGACTGCACGCCTGATAGGGGGTCTGGTATGCAGAGTATGCAGAAATGCCCCAGGTATAAGTTCAACGGTCAGGACGCAAGTTAAACTACAGATATCTGAGATGCAATTACCTTGTCAATTTGCTTTGAAGCCAGAAACCAATATATCCATTTATAATGCCCTTAGGGAAATCCTTTGATTTGCACTAGGTGTCATGAGAAAGAGCATATGCATGTTTGGTGTGTCTTCCAAGGAAGCCAGCTAATTACATCAAAGAGACTTTCGTGTCTGTGTGAAGCAAGTACCAGACTAAATTGGGAAGTCCAATATGCATTTGCTTGGGGTATCCAGTGAATTACATCAAAGCGACTTTGATGTCTGTGTGAAACAGATCACAGACTGGTTTGGGGAAGAACACATGAAGAGGAGATTCACTGATGTCACTTTTTTTTTTTTTTTTAATATCTTATTAGGACATTAGGAGGCAGTATGGCACAGTGGTTTAAGGCTCTGAGCTGCAAATCTGGAGACCTGGGTATGAATCCCACAGCCCCCACTTGCATATTGTGTGACCCTGAGAAAGCCACTTAACTTCCTTGTGCTCCCAGGTTGCACCTGCAAACAAGCTTTCAGCTTAGTGCTCTCACCTGGTAAAATAATTGATAAAAAAAAATCCTGTGTTATAAAACATAAATTTTAATACACCAAGGCAGAGTTAGGTGACCTCACAGAGAAGGCCCAGCTCAAGA
Organism: Neoceratodus forsteri; assembly: GCA_016271365.2. Lineage (NCBI taxonomy): Eukaryota > Metazoa > Chordata > Ceratodontiformes > Ceratodontidae > Neoceratodus > Neoceratodus forsteri. Next base: position 1,407,237,410 of record CM057450.1, read on the forward strand.
CTGCTTTTAAGTATACTGAGCGCCATTCATTTTCTGACTGAGAAAGAGGAACATCAAATCACTGAAAGATTAAGTAAGAATACATTAGATGAGACCAGTCTGAGGTAACGGGTTGTAGGAATTTGCACTTTTAAACCTATTTGGTTTTAAGACTGTAAGTGCTGGGATATCTTGTTCTGTATTTACTGTTTTCCTATTTGTACCCATTTTAAAGTAAAGATATATATTTAAAAACAGAAATTGCCTTGTGTGCCTTGAAGCGTTTTTTTGTAAGTGAAGCTTAGATGTTATAGTTGACACTGTACATGAGCTTATTGTGCTACCAAACTGGGAAATAGATAAAGTTCTCTAGATCTTGCATAGAGTTCTAAGGGTTCATTTTGTAATACCTGGTTGGGTGCCGAGACAAAGAAATCTGGCCCAAGACAGAGAATTATCTGAGCCTGACAACTGGGTACGCTAACAAGAGGTTATCAGTTTGAATCCCTCCATAACTAGGGACAAGGTGACCCGAACCCACCAAAATGGAAATTGCATTACCTACCGTAATTCTTGACCTTCTTGGACAAAGTCTCCACCACTCATTCACACTAATGGGAGAGTACTGAGCTAATAATCCCCAGAGAGGGTGGCAGGAGAGACCAAGAGCTCACAAATTTAGGACAGAAGTCCATTAGGATGGTTCTGCCAAATGAAACATGTCATCTGGCATGGACATCGAGGGCATAGTGTTTGACAAAAGTATGCACTGAGCTCCAGGTAGCCACACTGCAAATACCTGCACTGGGCACGTTGCGGATTTCTGCCAGGGATGCGCGACAGCTCTAGCAGAGTAAGTACACTCTGCCTTCCAGCTTAACCTGCGCCATGGAATAACAGTGGCTAAGGCATGCCACCAGCCACGCTGAAATGCATCTGATAGCGAAGGCTGACCCAGCCAGGTCTCGCTGAAAGAAACAGTTGATGAGCTTTAAAAATCCTTTGCCCTTTCTAAATAGAACGCGAAAGCCCTTTGACGTCCAGAGAATGAAGAGAATGCCCCTTCATTTGGAAGTTCTCAAAGTAAGTAGGAAGGATCAAAGGTTGGTTTAGATGGAATTCTGAAACAACCTTGAGAGAAACTTAGGATGGGTTCCAAGAACTACTTTGTCTTTATGAAACACAGTATACGGAGGGTCTGTGACCAAGGCATGCATCTCAAGAGACCCTGGGGCGAGGTAATGGCCACCAGGAAGGCCATTTTCCAAGTGAGGAATTTCAATTCACAGGTAGCTAGAGGCTCGAAAGGTTTCCAAAGAGCATGTCTAGCACAAGATTAATGTCCCAGGCTGCAACTGGATGTCTGATAGGAGGTCTGGTATGCAGAATTCCCCTAAGAAACATCTTAACCATAGGTAACTGAGCCAGAGACAAGGAAAGTACAGTTACGTAGAGACGTGCCGTAAATACAGGTTACTCACCTGTAACAGGAGTTCTAGGAATGGTATATGTTGTTCATCCACACTTATTGGCAGGTTCCTTGCCGCTTTAAATCTTGCCAGAAGGTCTTCAAGCTAGCTCCTCCCACCCACCGGGTGGTAAAACTCAGCTCCGCCCCATGGCGCCAGATCTGGCCGCTGGAAGCTCAGGTTGTGCGTCAAGCCGGGAGGTCGAGAAATCAGGTGGATGAACAACATACCATTCCTAGAACTCCTGTTACAGGTGAGTAACCTGTATTTCTAGGGACATGGATAAGTTGTTCATCCACACTTATTGGCAGACTCTAGCAGTTCTCCGGGAGGAGGAAGCAAGGCACACCCCTAATACTTACTTGGGGAACAAAGATTGGAGAACAGAGGCCCTAAAACCAGCATCCCGGCATGACTCAAGGTCGATGTGGTAGTGGGAAATAAAGGTGTGTGCTGACTTCCAGGTAGCAGCCCTGCAGATCTCCTGGATAGGGACATCCCTGGAAGCAGCCACCGATGCAGCAGTATGGCGGTAGAATGAGCTCTTATCCTCTGGGAGGCTCCATGCCCGCTAACTCATAGCAGAGATTTATGCAGGAGTGACCCATCTGCCTATCGTCCACTTGGCTGCAGGTCTGCCAGGTGCGGCTTCAGCGTAGGTGACAAACAGCTGGCGAACCTCCCGAATTTCAGCCGTGCGCTCCTTATAATAGCGGCGCCTTCTAGGGTCCAGAGTATGGAGCCTATATTACGGCCTCCGGTGTGACTGGGGTAGAACACGGCAGAGTCAATACCTGATTAAGGTGAAACTCCGACACCACCTTCGGAAGGAATTTCGTGGGGGCGAGGACAACCTGTCCCTGTGGAAGACCAGGTAAGGAGACCGATGCTCAGCACCTGAGTTCTCCATCCTTCTGGCTGACGGATAGCCACCAAGAAGGCGGTTTTCCACCACAGGTGGGGAGACCACACCTGTGCATTGGTTCGAATGGCTTGCCCATGAGCTTTGCCAGTACCAGCAGTAAATCCCACGGAGGTGGGGGTTCCCACACTGGAGGAAATGTGATCAAGGCCTTTGAAAAGCGCCACACCACTTTCTCTCAGGCCACTGACTGCTGACCGGCCCGCGCCGGTAAGCAGAAATGGCTGCCAGGTGCACCTTAAGGGTCGTCGACCTAAGCCCTTGACTAGATAGGGATCATAGATAGTCCAAAATGCCACACAGGACACGAGAAAGGGTCCAACCCTTTTCCCGACACCAAATGGAGAACCTCTTCCATTTGAAGGCATAGCATTTTCTGGTCGACTCTACGGGATGCCTCAACAGACGTTGAGGACCCGCTGAAAGACCCAAGGCCTGGAACTCTAGCCGCTCAGGAACCAGGCCGTCAGGTGCAGGGATTGAAGGTCCGGATGGAACACCTTCCCTGATTGACTGAGAGCAGGTCCGGGCGAGCTGGAAGCTGCCGCGGAGTCCTGGAGCTGAGACTGAGGAGATCTGGGTACCAGAACTGGCGAGGCCAGTCTGGGGCTATCAAATCACCTGCGCCTTGTCCTCCTCGCTCTCAGCAGGACCCTGTGAATCAGAGGCGGAAAAGCGTAAAGAGGCCGGGGTCCACGGCCTCGAAAAGGCATCCCCGCGAGCCCTGCTGAGGGGCGGGCATGAAACAGCCTCAGCTTCGCTGCCTTCCTGGGGCAAACAGATCCACCAGAGGTGTGCCCAAGCGGGAGAACAGGTCTTGTACTATCTCCGGCAGGAGAGACCACTCGTGCGATGCAGCCCCTATCCGGCTCAGGGCATCGGCCAGGGTGTTGGAGGCTCCTGCCACATGAATGGCCAGGAGATCCGCCTCAGGCTAGCACTAGTGACCAGATGCGGAGCTTCCTTGCTAGAGGCAAGGAGGCGCGTCCCCCCCTGGCGGTTTAGATAGTACATGGTCGTGGTATTGTCCGTCTGGACTCGGACCACTTGACCCCGGAGAAACGGAGCAAAGGCGGTGAGAGCTAGCGGACTGCATGGAGCTCCAGCAGGTTGATATGGCATCAGGTTTTCCCCAGATGGGCACCCCAACCCATCAAGAGGCGTCGGTCGATGAGAGACCGTCGGCTCGAAGCGACAAATGGGATACCTCCTGCAGATGGGAAGGAACGGTCCACCACTGGAGAGCGCCCACATCTCCTGGCCGCCCACACGCTGGTCCAGAGGATCGCAACGCTGTGACCACTGGCCGGCCAGACCCCACTGGAGGCGCATGTGCCAGCGTGCCCAACAGACTACGCTGGTACAGGCCGCCATAAGACCCAGGAGTCGCAGGAAGTCCCGGCAGGCGCGATTGCCCAACCAGAAATGATTGGGCAAAGGAGGTAAGAACCTCAGCCCTGTCCGAGCTGGAGCCGTGTGCCTCAAGAGAGTCGAGCTCTGCCCGACGAAGGATATCACCTGCCTGCTCGAGTTCGACTTGGCCTCGTGACCAGGAGGCCCAGTTGAGAGCAAACCCGGAGGCCAGATTTCTGGACCGCTCCACCTCCAACCTGAGGGGCTGCTATCAGCCAATCGTCCAGGTAAGGGTACACCCGACCCTCGGCGCACAGAGAAAGCTGTCACCGCTGCAATGCATTTGGTGAAGACCCTGGGAGCTGAAGAAAGGTCGAAGGGCATGGCCTGAACTAAGAGGGATCCTCCGCTCTGAAGCGGAGGAATCTCTGATGAGACGGACGGATAGGGACGTGAAAGAATGCTGGCCCTGAAGTCCAGAGAACAGAACCACACGCTGCTCCAGAGATGGTATTATCTGAGCCAGAGTGACCATTCTGAAGGTTCGACCTTAGGAACTTGTTCAGGGTCGTGTAGGTCTAGATGAGGGCCAGCCCCCGTCCGCTTCGGACCAGGAAGTACCTGGACACGAACCCTGGTTCTGGTGAAGGTCCTCTCTCTTTTATCACCCTTTTCTGAAGGAGGAGGCGATGTCGGCTAGCGAGCCTGCAGAATTCTGGGACCCCAGCCCCGCAGGGCGGCTCTGAAGGGTGGAGCCTGCTCGATTCTAGAGGCAGGCCTCTTCCCACCACCTCCAAAACCCACCTGTCCGTGGTAACAGCGGACCAGGCGGAAAGGAAGTGTCGGAGCCGTCCCCCAGGGGAACCAGGGAAGCGGTGGCGGGATGGGGTGACACCCTCAGCCCGTCACTTAGCAGGCTTGGAGGAAGGACCGGCCTGGGGACCACCAGGGCCCTTTTCCTCCTTACTTCCTAATTAGAGAAGCCGATGGCTTGGGCTTGGAATACAAGGTCTAACCTGCTGGCCCTGACGCTGTTGTTGGGCCGGGCGTGGCGAAGAGAGGAGACGAAGGGCTTAGGCTGGGGCTATGACCTTGTCCCACTGCTGACGAGACCGAATCCAAGGTGGCATTGGATTTTCGATCCTCTGGAGGTGGCCTTCCACTCCAGGGCCGAACAGGTCTGTTCCCAGGAAAGGAACGTCCGCAAGCTTGTGCTGGGTATCCGCGTAAGGTGGATATTCGCAGCCCGCCCTGACGCAGCCACACGGCGGCCGCCACTGACCGGGCACATGAGTCTCTATATCCAGAGCAGTCTGAGCTGCTGTTTGGCTACTGCCCTGCCCTGATCCCACACCTGCTTGACCGTAGTCTGCAGGTCAGCGGAAGATGAGGGACCGCCTCATCCAGGGAACCCAACAGGGCATGGGAGAATGTGCCATGAGACGGCCGAACTGGCCTGACGAGCGAGAGAAGAGGCAGCATACACTTTCCGCCCCAGTAGTCCAATTTCTTGGCACTCTTTGTCGGGCGGTTTGTCCACGCCCCTGGCATTACCGGCACGCGGAAAACACTGTCTGTGACCAGCCCTTCAGCGAGGGTGTTCAGAAAACCCGGACAGAGAGCCAGTAGGGACCGGATACTTCCTGGCCATCCTGGCCAAGGCGAGGACAGGAAGCCGGATGCTGCAAAGTTCAGGGCTGGCCTGACAATGGCTTCGCCACTGGAAAGGCCTCCGTGAGAATCCTCCGTCCAGAATCTCAGTGAGGGATATCTGGCCGTTTGGATACGGGTTCAAGCTTCATCCCAGTGGATTCTGAGATGAGCCTAAGAAGTCCTAGGAAGGACGAAGGGCTATCGTCCACTGACTGCCCCAGAGGACTCCAAGTCAAGGCGCTTGGAGAACAGGGAGGAGTCATCCGACCCGCCGAGTTGTGAATAGCTGCCTGGAGCCTGGGCCACCCTCCACTTGCCGAGGCTTGTCAGGCGTGAGAGTGACCGACAGCCTCACGGGGAAGGCCTTGGGCCAACCGCGAATCTTTCGTGGACCCCAGCTGTCGGCTGAGGTGGAGGCGGTTCCACCACAATTGGTGGGGCAGCCGGAATAGGTCAGACAACTGGCCTGGAAACAGGCTCCTCGACCACTACCTGGTCCGGTGGCAACCACTTAATGGCTGGAGAAGAGGCCTGAGCCTGCTTATTGTGCCAGAAAAAATTTTGCCGCACATGAGGTCTCGATGCTTGGCGTAGCTTGACGCAAGCCTTCCTCCGCGCCGGGAGGAAGAAGAGGAAGAGCGGCGACGCCGCTTGCCGCGATGCCAGGCCGAGACCGCCTGTGTCGTCGACGGGAACTGCTGACCGCGAAGATGTCCGAGACGAGACAGAAACTCGGCAGGCCGAGGTCGGTGAGGCGGGAGCCGAGGATCGGCGATCCTCGGTTTGGTCGGCAAACCGACGGCTCCTGATTCACCGGCACGGGAGAGCCAGACGATATCCTCAACCCTCACCGGGGAACCGGGAGAGAGGGATCTCGGCTTCTCCAGCCAACACCCGTCCGACGGGTCGAGAAAATCTCGACCTGGCCGGAAGAGTCTCGTCACCTAGTCCAGACGGGGCACCTTGAGCCAGTGGCGAAGCCGAGTCGGCCGAAGTCGATTGTCGGCCGAGGGAGGATCTTTCCGCTCCCAAGAGCGTCGACGATGAGACTTGCTCTTAGACTTCTTGGCCGATGAAAGCGGACTCGAAGAAGTGGGACCCTCGCCTTTAGTTGAGAGGGTCAAGCAAAAGCTCCTTAAAGGAAGCTGAATATGAGGACCAGCGATAGAGGACAAAGGCCGCAGAGAGGAAGCGGCGGCCTGAGCATACCTACTCTTGAGCGACCAACCTCTCTAGTTGTTCGTGGATCCCACAACGCGGAAACGCCAGTCGGGCCTCTTTGGATTTGACGGAGAAATCTTCTTTCGGCCGCCGAAGTAAGCGGGCAGCGTCCTCGGGGGCGTGGACCGAGAAGGAGGGAACACAGGTGCTAAGCCTGCGGGTCATGCTCCTGGCCAAGGCAATAAACGCACGTGAGTGCGGGTCCGTCCGAGACATCTTCGCCCACAGGGACATCTCCGAAACCGAGTCGATTTGTCCACGCAGCCGCGAAGGAAGAAGACCGAGAAGTTATAAAGGTTTTTGAAACCCGAGAAAGTTTAGGCCCAAAACTTAATCCATGAAGCGTTAGGAGGAACCTGAGCTTCAAGCGGTAAGGAAGATCTGGCGTCATGGGGGCGGGCGAGGGTTTTACCACCGGGTGGGTGGGAGGAGCTAACGAAGACCTTCCGGCAAGATTTAAAAGCGGCAAGGAACCTGCCAATAAGTGTGGATGAACAACATATCCATGTCCCTAGAACAGTAGATCTTTGAGAGAGGCTCTTGCAGTAGTAATTACATATGGGACTGATGCGACGGGCAGGACCACACAGAAAAATTCCTAGCTAGCAGTCCCTGGCAAGGGACCGCCCCCGTCAGGTGACGGCGTCATCTCGACGTCGGTATAAAAGGAGGTCCCGGACGCCCGCCTTCAGTTCTTTCCGCCACAGGCCGGAGAGCCCGGACGAGAGAGAAGTGGATGTTTCCATTCCTGGAAAGGAGCTGAAAAAGCCTAGGGGATGGAGGGCGGGAGGTATTACCTGCAAGAGCCTCTCTCGAAGATCTACTGTTCTGTAAGTTCTGACGTAACTGTACTATATCTTACTTCAAGAGGGCTCTTGCAGTGAGTAAGTACATATAGGACTGAATCCCAAGCAGTCTGGATCAAGGAAAGGCACGGGAGGATGGAACTACTCAAAAAGTAGCCCTAGCCGTGCAAGCCTCAAGACAGTAGACCTTGCAAAGCGGCCAATCCAAGCCTGCTCTCACGGCGAGAGACAATATCAAACTGTAATGTTTTGTAAAGGTATGGATGGAAGTCCAGGTGGCTGACAGCGCATATGTCTACCGCAGACACATTCTTGAAACAAGCCGCAGAGGTCGCTACTCCTCTTGTGGAGTGACCTAACCTGACCCGAAGGGTCTTGTTGTACTGTCATAACAGAAAGTGATGCAATGAGCCAACCACTGACAGGCACTGCTTGAAACAGCATTGCCTTCCCTTTGTAAGCAAAAGAGACAAACAACTGATCAGTCTTTCTGAGATCCTTCGTCCTGCTGGTGTAGTATCTCAGAATCCGGTGAACATCCATGGTATGGATAAATATTCCCCTTGATTAGAGTACTGAGTAAAAGGCAGGTAGCTCTATGGACTGATTTAAGGTAGACTCTGCTACTACTTTAGGTAGAAACTTAGGATTACGTGCGAAGGGCAACTCGTTCTTTGTGAAAAATCAAATAGAGGTTTTACACATAAGGGCCTGAGCTCGGAAATTCTTGAGCAGAGTAATAGGCCACCAAGAAGAGCGCCTTCCACGAAAGAAACTTCAGATCTGCAGAAACTGCAGGTTCGAAGGAGGAGATTAAGTTTCTCGAGAACAAAATTCAAGTCCCAAGGGGAGCAAGAGCAGGATGGGGGCCTTAGATGAAGGAGCCCTCTGAGAAGGTCTTGGAGACCTCCAGTTGAGCAAAGCTTTATCTGCAAGGGAACATGGTAGGATGAGATAGCCGCCATGTGAACCTTCAAGGAGGAATGGCTGAGACCCAGGTCGAAGATGACGTAAGTACTCAGGCAGAAAAGCCACTGAACAGGAGAAAGGCTCCATGTTCTTGGAGGCTGCCCAAATAGAGAATCTCTTCCATTTCATGGCTAAGTGGACCTGGTAGATGGCTTTCTAGCCTCCACTAAAATCTCTGCCACTTTGGGAGACTCAAAATGGGATTGGGCTAGGTCTGCAGGAGCCATGCATGGAGTTGAAGGATTTGAGCCCTGGATGCACCAGGGTCCCCTGGTCCTGGGTCAGCAAACCTCGAGATAGAGGAAAAGGAAGGAGGAGATCCTCTGAATATTGTTGTGAAGAGAGAACCAGATTTGCCTGGGCCAGAAAGGACGATCAGAATCATTCTCGCTCCTTCTGTGGCTAGTTTCTGTAATACTAGTGGGATCCAGAGGAATTGGGGAAAGCATAGGCGAATCTGTCCTTCCAGTCTAGAGACAGGCGTCGCTCAGCCCAGCTCTGGACGAGCGAGCAAAAGGTGGGAAGTTTTGCATTTTTGGGAGGCGAACAGGTCCACTCGAGAGTCCCCAAAGCTGAAAAATGTCATCTAGTACCCTTGATCCAGTTCCCACTCGTGAGCCAGGGCAGAGGAGCGGCTTTAGCTTGTCTGCCAGAGTGTTGTCGACTCCTGGAACATGAATCCCGTTAGGTGAAGGTTGTGTTGTGTTGCCCAATCCAAACCCTCATTGCCTCCCTGCATAGAGGGTAGGACCGAGATTCCTCCTGTTTGTTGATGTACCACACTATGAACATGTTGTCCATCTGAACAGCAAGGTGGCCAGGAGAATGCATTGTTGAAGGGGCTTGGAGGCGTACAACACCGCCAGAAGCTCTAGTACATTGATGTGGAGAGCTTGTTCCAGCTTGGACCAGAGCCCTGGGTCGATGAGGTCCTAGATGGCTCCCCAACCTGCCTGACGATCTGTAGTCAGAGTCTGGGGGGATGAAAGAAGGGACCCCTCAAAACAGGTTCTTCAGACCATCCACCATTGCAAGTCTCGCACCATCGGCGATGAGATCAGAACTAATTGATCTAGGTTGTCCAGAAGTTGATCCCATTGAGAGCGAAGAGCCCACTGAGAGATCCTCATGTGAAGTCGAGCTCGGGGATCGGCGGAATGGCGCCGCCATGAGCCCCAGAAGATGGAGGACCGATCTCGCGAGACCCTCCTGCGTTCTAATAGCAGGAAATCTGGGATTGATGAGAGGCCGCCCTGTCCGGAGGCAGGAAGGCCTTGCTGACAGTCATGTCGAGGATGGCCCCGATGAACTGTAGTCTATGGAAAGGATCCAGATGAGACTTGGAATGGTTGATGGTAATACCAGGCAGGTGAAAACCTGCTGGGTGAGGAGAAAGCAGGAGTTCCTCCCTGGATGAGGCCGCCAGGAGCCAGTCGTCCAGGTAAGGAACACCTGAACTCCCAGTGTCATGGGTGGCCACTACCACAGCCAGGCATTTGGTAAATACTTGAAGGAGAGATAGACCAAAGGGGAGCGCTGAATTGGTAGTGGTCCCCTGAAATGCAAAACGAAGATACTTGCGGTGAGAAAGGCGAATGGGAATGTGCAGATGGGTGTCCTGCATATCCAGTGCACAAAGCCATTGACCCGGCCGAAGGAGGGGCAGAAGGCTCTACAGAAAGAGCATCCTGAACCTTTTGTATTCTACATAAAGATTCAGGGAACTGAGATCTAGAATTGGTCTGAGATCTCCGTCTTCTTTGGGACCAGGAAGAAATGAGAATAGTAACATTCCCTGAAGATGCAGAGGGGGACGGGCTCTATCGCTTGCTTCAAGAGAAGAGCCAAAATTACTTCCGGACCAAAGGAAGATGTTCCCTTGAATAGGCCGACTTCAGAGGTGGGTGGCGGGGTGGTTTCTGAAGAAACTCTATGGAGTGGCCTTCCACTATAAGCTGGAGCACCCAAGAATCGTGGTTATCCTCTCCCATCCCAGAAGGTGGAGGAAAACTTCCCTCCTACCGGTTCCTCTGGAAAGTCCAGGCGGTGGGAGAGGAAAGGAGTCAGGTGGTGTGGGGCAGCACCGCGCACTGAAGCACCTGCTGGTTTTTAGTGAGGCTTAGCAGCTGCGGGGGCCCGATCATTTGGTGACCCGCCTTCCCTGTGGTTTCGCCTTTGGCTGAATCCGCTCTGGAAGGGACGGCGCTGCTGCTGTTAGGGACAGTACATGGAATCCACAGATTTCAGAGCCGTCCCCTTCTCCTGCAAATCGGTGATGATGTCCTTGACATCACCCCAGCACTGACCCCGAAAAGGTGCTTCCTGAATAGTGGATTGCACCTCCGGGATCAAACCTGACACGTGGAGCCAGGCATGGCGCGCCGAAGACCCACGGCGGCGGAGCTCCGCCCGGCAGTGTCCACTGCATCATATGTAAAGCCCGCAAAATGTGGCGACTGGCTGAGCTAAGCAGAGCAGGGCCAGGTCGGCTAACTCCTGTTTGACCTGGGAGTCAGGCAAGGAGTCCAGCTTGGATTCCACCTGGGTAAGGACAGCCTTCTGGTAATCCCCATGTGAGCGGCGTAATTCAGGGCCGAATTCCCAGTGTGGAGGAGGCGAAATCTTCTTCCATACTGGTCCAGAAGGAGAGATTCCTTATCCGGAGAGACAAGCTCAGATGTTTTGGATGTGCCGACCGGCCGTGGCGGCGCTAATCACGTCCGAGTCGGCCCGAGGGTGAGTCTAGATAGTCCACCCCCTCAGGAGCCTGGTACAGCCTGTCTGACTTCCTGGAAGTGGGGCTAACGCCGACGGTTGTTTCAAATCGTAGTAACAAGGTCGGTGTGAGGCTCAATCCAGGGTGGCACTAACGTTGGAGCTGTCATGGCAGATCCAGATGTTCGGCGAGTTTAAGTCGCTGAGGATCTGGTTCCAAAGAGTGCCACTGGTGTACCTCCTGGATTTTTCTAAGCAACTCCGGAAAGATGGATCCTCCGGAGGAGACTGGAGGATCTCGGCCGGGCTTAGACAGAGGCGGGGCTCGTTGTCTTTCTCGGAGCATCCTTCAGAGGAGTCCGAGGAATCTGAGAGGAAGAAGAAGAAGAGAGGAAGAAGAATAAGACTCCCTTACGTGACTTGGGTGATGTGGGTTCCTCGGGTGGTACCCGTGAATATGTCCTGCCCTCTCTGGACCCAGAGGGAAGAGCTCTGGAATCGGAGGTGGTGAGGGTGTGCCATCTCAGGCGACGGGGCGGTGGTGGCACAGGTCATCGTGGCGCTCTCTACCTCCCTGGTGAGCTGAGCCTTGGCCTCGCCACCAGGAGGCCAGAAGTCTCCTGCAGATCCACCGCGGCCGTGGGGTAGTGGAGGTGGAGGTGGAGGAGGAGGGAAAAGTGTACAGGTTGCACCCGTAAGGCGAGTATCCAAAACCGGCTGCGGACACCCGGTGTCAGGTATTGCGCGTCGGGTACCGCGGGCGTTGGATACTGTGGTCCCGGTACAACGGCATCGGATAAGATGGCGGTACCCGGAGCCGGGGGCTGTCGAGCAGATGGCTCGCCGGCGGCCTCAATGGACGGGTCCACATTAGGGGGCCTGGAAGTGGAGGGCCCGACGGAGGGAACATCTGGAAGCGGGATGTCTCCTGGGGCCAGTAGAACGGCGTCGGAGGCACTGGCAGAGATACCAGCGTCGGGGCCGCATCGGAAAGTCTAGACAGGAGGAAGATCCCCAATCGTCGGGGATGGAGGAGAGAATCCCGGGGTTAGGCTGGGGTGGACTCAGGCTCCCCAGGCGGCAGCGAGGCTGCGGAGAACCAGGCTGACGGAATTGGAAGGGTCAGTTCGTCGGTTCCGTCCGCTCAGCGCACACTGGAGGAGCGCGCGTGACGGCAGGGAGCCCTCACAGGAGGCGGGCCGAGGGGAGGATCAGCCCGTCGGGGGTAGTGGCGTGCGCCGCCCGAAGGTCGGGCATCTAATCGACCCTCTCCATGCGGACGTCGGAGGAGCCGATGTCCGACTTAGAGGAGTCGCCCACACCAGTAGGCCGCAACCCATGGCTCAACCGGAGAGGAGGCTCCTTCGCCGGGAGGCACCCGCAAGGCCCAAGCACGAGCCAGACGAGTAATGACGCCCTCCAAAACCTTGAGGCGGCCATCAAGCGGTCCCCGGAGGCGATGTTACCTTGGTCCCCAGCCCAGCGGAGACGCGGTAGATGAGGACTTCTTCCGTGCCTCTCCTTGTCCTTCTTTTCCGATGTCCTCGGGAAGTAGGCGCCTGCCTCAGCTTTTCAACTCCTTTTCCATAGAAGATGTCTTTTCTTGAGGAGATGGGCTTCCAGGGAATGTTGGCGCCTGCTATGGGTAGCTGCGTTGAAGTTGAGGCAATGCTGGCACTTCGACCGGGTGATCGAGGCCTAGGCAGAAAAAGGCACACAGAATGGCGTCCTTGTAGTGGCAGTTAGGGCCGCACGAGTTGTAATGTGTTTTTGTGCTCGGAGGGTGTAGGGGCGTACATACACCAACGATGTACCTGACGACTGAGAAAAGAATAACTATTTTTCGCAAAAGCCGACGAAAAGGTAGAGCAGAAGAACGAACTTACAGCAGGTGCTGCACAAGCTGACGCGGGCGGAAAGAACTGAAAGGCGGGCGTCCGGGACTGCCCTTTATACCGATGTCGATGATGCTGGTCACCTGATGTGGGGGCTGCACTGCCAGGGACTGCTAGCTAGAAATTTTCCGTGGGGTCCTGCTGCCGGGCGTCAGTCCTATATGTAATTACCTACTGCAAGAGCTCTCTCAAAGTAAGATAGTACTGGCTCATGATAAGCTGAAATGGCACAAGGTGAACCTTGACTGTAGAGTATTGCAGACCTGAATTTGAGAGGTCCCAAAGTTACTCTAGAACTTTATTGGTGGGCAGGAAAAGGATTCAAAGAGGATTTTGCACACCAGAGCCGAAAAACGCTCCATTTGGCTATGTAAGATTCCCTAGTGGTGGCTTGCCCAGCCAGAAGAATATCTGAAACTCTGCGAGAAACATTGAACCTGTTCACTTCTATCTCCTCAGAAGATAAGCGTGAAGGTGAAGCGATCTCAGATTGGGATGGGCCACAGGCCCCTGAGTCAGAAAGTTTGTCTGAAGGGAAGCGGTTTCGAAGGGGTTTCCGACATACTGTTTAGTAACGAAACCATATCTGTCGAGGCCAGAAGGAAGCAGTGAGAATCATTTTACTCCCTGGGATTGAACTTGAGAAGTACCCTCTGAATTAGAGGAAGAGGTGGAAAGGTGCATAGAAAGCGTTTTGTCCACTGCAGCCTGAACGCATCCTGACAGAAAATGCCAGGCCCTGGATTTCTGAAGCAGAAGAGAGGCAGTTTTGTGTTGAGTGGGAAGCAAAAGGTCCAGGTCTGGAGTTACCCACTCTGCGAATAGTGACCGAACTATGGTTGAGTCGAGAGACAATTCATGAGGATCTGTCTCCGTTCTGCTGAGATGGTCTGCCAGTTTGTTCTGCACTCCCGGCAGGAAGGCAGCTAATTAGAGCCTTGTGCTCCAAGCACCATTCCACACTCTCATCGCTTCCCTGCATAAGGGGTAAGAGAGCCCGCCTTGCTTGTTGATGTAAACATCACTGCTTTGTTGTCCGTTTGAAGGAGAATGTTCTTGTGGAGAGAATGTCCTTCAAAGCCCGGACTGCATAAAGACTGGCTCATTTCTAAGACATTTTGTGAAGTTGGGACTCGTCCTGAGTCCACGTACCTTGAGTGTGGAGAGTCTGACAGTGAGCTCCCACCCCATCAGGGACGCGTCGTGGTAATGGAAATCTGATGATCCAGAGGAGCAAGGGATACCCTTCCAGAAGATTGTCCTCTTGTGACCACCAGGTGAGTGACTTCTTCAGAGATTCTGTCACCTAGATGAGAAAGGATGAGGGTGAGTGGTTGGGGACCACTGAGTACTGAGCATCCATTGAGAGTTTCTCATGTGAAGGCATGCTGGGGGTAGAGTGAACACTGAGGATGCCACGAGACCTAGCATCCATTGCATCGAGATAGCTCAAACCGAGCTGTTCTGTCTGATGTATCGGGCCATCTGTAGGTTATCGCCCTTCTGTCCTCTGGTAGAAATGCTTAAGACAGGGAGGTGTCCAGAGCAGCTCCTATGAAGAGGAGCCTCTGGGAGGGCTGCAGCTGTGATTTCTTGAGGTTTAGCAGGACTCCCATGGACATGAGAAAGTCTAGGGCCATGGCAACGCGCGAGAGTTCCTTGCCTGAGGGGCTCACTAGAAGCCAGTCGATCCAGATATGGGAACACTTGTATTCCAACATTTCTGAGACGTATGTGAGAATTGCACAACACTTTGAAAAAATAGCGGCGCTTTAGGACAGCCCAAAGGGCAGGACTCTGAAATGATATCGTTGTCCCAAAGCCACAAACCTTAGGTATTTGTGATGCTTTGGATGAATAGGAATATGTTGGTAAGCATCCTGCATGTTCAGCGAGGCTAACCAGTCGTGTTGATGAAGCAAAGGTAACAGGCTCCCTAATGATATCATTTTGAATTTCTCTTTGGGAAGACACTTGTTTAATTTTCTGAGGTCCAAAATGGGCATGCCCGGTTTTCTTTGGAACTAGAAAGTAATGGGAGTAGAACCCTGTGTTCCATTGATCCAGTGGAGCGACTTCCACTGCCCTGTTGTTCAGAAGACCTTGTATTTCGGAGGGGAGAAGCTCTGACTGAAGAACTGACAGCTTCAGCTGCCACTTGGGAGACAATCAGGAGGGTTCTCGAAAAATTGAGGGAATACCTCGTAGATTATCGAAGGACCCATTTGTAAAAAGTTATGGACTTCCACTGGTTGCAGAATTGAGTCAGACGACTTCCCACTGCTAAAAAGTCCCCTCAGGCAGCTGAGGTGGGACTTGGGCCAGAAACTCAGCAGGCGGCACTGGGTGCTTTGGGTTCTTGTGCCTTCTGTTGCATTTTCTTTTGAGGCTGAGGGGTTGATTTTTATTAAAATGTCCTCTACCTTTGCCTCGAAAGGACTGACCGCTAAGTTATGAAACTGGCGTTGTTACCACCCCCCTTGAGAGGGGGCGGAGGAGGTTGGAGCCAATTTAATGGCTGACCTAGTTTTTTGTGGCCTCTAGAGCATGTTCTACTTGAGGGCCGAACAGATACACATCATCAAAAGGCAACGCCATGACCTGTTGCAGGAGCATCATTTGTGAAACCTGAAGGTGCAACTCAGGAATGGCGAAGGTACAAATGCCCGCCGGGGCTTGGAGGCAGTATCAATGCTACCCATAGATGCTTAACCTGTTGGTTGTTGGACTCGATGACCTGGTTATGGTTTGAAGAAGCTCTGAATTAGTGTCCGACTCGGTGGCGCTTCAACCAATTGTTTGGCGAATGCCAAAGAATACACTCATACTGAGAGAAATAGCCCTGGTAGCTGGCGTCGCATACCAGGGTGGCTGCAGCAAAGACTCTCTTACTAAAGTATCTATGAGATTCTTGTTTATAGGTCGAGCTGTACTGAGCCTGAGGAAGGACGATCGACATTCTCTGCCAGGACTATAATAGATCCGCAGCAGGCTTGGGAGGCCAAAATGTGTCGATCCTTGGGAGCAGCATACTTCCTATCTATGGACATAGCCAGAAGGAATGAGCAGGATTATTCCACACCATTTGAGAAAGGGTCTCAAAGGAGGGTTGTACAGGGAGTTAAATCCATAGGAATATCCGAACATGAAGGTATTGGAGTCTTAAAAGCTTCCCAGGATCGATGTCCATAGTCTGCAGAGAAAGAGTAGAATTCAAATTTTCAGCAGTAACCTAAGTGACAGCTCCTCGACCACAGGATCTGTAACAGAATTAGATCCTGCTCTTCCACATCATCACCCAGTCTAAGATCTGGGTCAGGCTCAATATCATCTCCTGACAGTCAGGAGGGACTTCATGGAAAGGAAAGGATTGAAAATCAGCAGAAAAGAGGAAGGAAAAGAAATCGGAGAGGGCGCCCTGAGGATTGGTAGAAGAAAAGCCCGCCTCGGCGCTGAAGAAGAAGCACGGCGAAAAGCCTACACGGTGCTAAAAAACTCAATGAGCTGAAAGCTACATGGTGCCAAGATGGCACCGATAGATGCAACAGAAATGTAGCCACCCACCGACGCCGACGTGCCGAAACGAGCCCAGGGCCCCGAAAATTAGAATTTGAGGGAAAAGAAGAAAGAATACCAAGAGATAGAGACATCAGTGTGGTCCCTCGCGCGCCAGCCATGTGAGGGGGAAACACCTGAGCATGGAGTCGACGGCACCCAAGAGGGCACCGCAACTAGGGAGGCCCAGTCACACCCCGATCCCCGAAGAGCCCGAGGGCCCCTGAGTGACTGGACCAGGCAGCTGGACCAGCCTCCGGCCCACTGCTCCATAAGAGAGGCCCACTGATTAAACTGCTCATCGAAGCCCTACCAGAAGGCAGGAAAGGGTTCTGATGTCGAAGAGGTTGGAGACCAGAACCAGAAACGGCGACTCTGAGCAGGAGACCAGCAAGCAAACCCCAATGACCGATCGTCGATGCAGACATATCAGAGAGAGCGACTCGAGTGATGCCTTCTCTTTTTGACCTACAGGTCAAAGAAGAGCTCGAGACCTAACGGTGCAGAGAATGGGGCCATTTACTTTTATGCTTCAGGGTGACCTCCCATCCCTCGGGCACTGGACCGTCCGTTGTCAGCCCCCCTACGGAGAAGGTGGCGGACGGACCCAGCCCGGCTGACTGAACAGCTTTCTTACTAAGTCTCCTACAGTCACCTCATCCGCTCATGGTGGACTCCGGCCAATGTAGGCCGAGACTTCTTTCTTTGATGAGAATAAATTATCATAAGCAGTACTTTATTTGAAAAATACTACAAAATAATAAACTTGAAAACTATGCTGCTAGTTTGAAGTTTGACTCCAGCCAGACGGCGGCGTCATCACTGAAATGCATTCGATGTGGCGGAAAAAAGGAACTGAGGTGGTTGGAGGGTCGACAGCGAGATAGTCACTGCCACGCTAACAGAGGCTCATGACTCCATCTCTGGTGCTGGCCCTCCTGCACAAAGTTTGCTCCCGCTGGGTCCTAGCTCCTCGCGTGAGATCCCATTAGTATGAATGAGTGGTGGAGACTTTATATCCAGGAAGATCAGACAAGAGGGTTACCTTGTTCTGTTAACTGTTCACAATTCTCACGCTCAGAGGTTGGCACTTTGGGTGTAGAGGGATGACCTGCTGAGTGGGTTTGTGACAGACTGGTTGGCAGCGTGCGAGAAAGTTTTGTGGTAGAAGCTTTATTGTTCAGTGTGTCAGCTTGAGACTATTCAGCTCACTTGGAAAAAAAGAAAGGCAGTGTTTTATTTCAAAGGAAACAGAACTATTTCCCTTGGCTTACACTCAAGTTCCTACCCGCTTTATTTTTTCCTAAAGTGCCAGTCAGAGTAGCAGTAGTTACACTGTAGAATACTTAAAGCAGTTGTGCAGGGACAGAGGAGTCCTGTTCTAGGTGACAGCCAAAAAGCGGAACCTCATAGATGCCCTAATGGTAGCAGATACCCAGAGCAGCGAGTCACTGACCATGACTGAAAAGGACCAAACCTCGAGTGTGGCAGGGCTAGCATACAGTGCTGTGTCCAGGTCCGTGAGGAGGACAACAGGTCCACTGTCAGTGAAGGCCACACAAGCAAGTCAAGGTCACCAGTATCCTGAATCCACAGATACTCAGGCTGCAAAATGAGTTGCGAGGATGGAGCTGGAGTTTCAGGAGAAGATGGAGCGAGAAGATGTGATGCAGAGCAGGAAATGGAAATTACGTACTTACTGTAATTATTGATCTTCTTGGACAGTCTCCGTCACTCATTCACTAGTGAGATAAGCGCCGGAGGCGCCAGGACCGCGCGGAGCCAAAATTTTCAGAAGGGCCGCGCCGAGGTAGGACCACACCGCCGCAATCGTGAGACTGACTTGCGCCTGTATAGGCTATCTCGAAGGCCAAACCCTCCCAACCGCCTCAGCATCTCGACCAAGGAGGTGCAGCGAACTAATGAGAATAACTCATTCTGAGTGTCTGGGCCTGAGAGGGCCCAGATGGCCTTTGTAAGAAAGGTCAAAGAACAATGTCTTCACAGTCCGAACCATAGGCCATGAAGACCAGGAAAGAAAAGCGAGTGAACCCAGGGGATGGTGGGTGGGCGTGTGAATGAGTGATGGAGACTTTCCAAGAAGATCAATAATTACGTTAAGTGCGTAATTTCCATATCTTCCTGGACTAAGTCTCCATCACTCATTCACACTAGTAGGAGAGTATAAAAGCTAAAATCAACAACCCTGAGTAGGGTGGTAGAGATAGGGTTCATCGGAAAGGACAGCCAAGGACTGTCCTGTTAATAAAAAGAGCTGTCTTGTAAGAGCATCTATAACATAGTGTCTATAAGATAAACGCGCTGAGAGTTGTAACTCTGTCACCTTGCCGACAACTACAATGGGCAAAAATTAAAGTCTGCCAGGCAGCCAAGAACTATTCTAGGAGAGCGGCAAGAACCTGGCCTCATGATTTGATCTAGGACCAAAATTAATAGTGTCAAAGACATGCACTAATCTAATGTAAAAACCTCAGGAGCTGCAAGAGGCGGAGGTAAAGTGTACAGGTTCAGGGTAGTATGACTGTATGTGAATATTTATGGTTACCTAGAAGAACCTACTTGACCAAGGGTCAAGAAAGAAGCATGTCATTTGTTAAGCTGGAGCAAACATGGAAGTAGGAATCTAAGTTCTGACTTGCTGAAGAGTCACTTTGTTGCTGCAAGGCTCTGATCAGGAGAAGAAAGCCTGATTAAAAACAATAAGGGACTAACAGACTGGTTAGACGCCTAGGTTTTGGAAATATCTCGAATAAGAGAAATTCTCTTAGAGAAAGAGGTGAGCTATACCACCGCTGGATCGGACTGCCCCATAGGGATAGAAGAAAACAGGTACCTTACTGAGGTTTAGAGACGACCGCCTCAGGGTTGAGGCGGAACCTGATCAGATCAAGCTGCGGTATCAGGAAATTCCAACTAGGCCCTGTGCTGTGATAATTTGCCCCCCTTTTTTTTTTTAAATATCATTAGTCCGAGCCTGACAAGGTTGTTGGCTGCTGTTTGGCAAGTATTGCCTGATACAGAAATGACAAGGATGTCATCCTCTGAGGAGCAGGAGGAGCCTGAAGATCCATAACTGAACCCCTGACTGGACTAATAATAGCTAGACAGATGTTAACTACTCTGTATGGCAGCCACCAGAGGGCAGCATCAAAAATGGGCTGTATACCCCTATCAAAGGAGCGGACGGTCTCAGCAGCTCCTGACCATAGAATTAAAATGTTCCAAAGAGTGTAATTGTCTTGATCACTGAAAAGTCTAGACGCAGAGGTATATAGTCCACAGATCCAGTCTGAACACTATGGTGGACCCCATAAATGAGGAACTACTAAAAGAGCTTGCATCACAAACTCTGATGATAGAGAGGGCGTTCAGTATATAAAATGAGTCATCCGCTGTATCACCGACCAGAAGGACAGGGAAAGACTCATCCAGATGCCTCTACTACAGAAGGACCTCAAAAGAGGTCTCGGTTAGAGCCACTAGAGACTCGCCACCAGGAAGGGTGTCGAGGAGCTTGGCACCACGTAGGGGGCTGAGAAAGTGCTGAGCGGAATGAGAGATTCCGCTGACAGAAACAGAACAGAAGAGTCCCAACAGCAGAAAATCGCTGGATGAGGAGATCCGATGCAGACCGCCACCCACTAAAATGTGGGAAATAATCCGCAGAATAGGAATTCATTCCATGGAACATCCCAACACAAGTCCTGCGGAAGAGAGGTCTGCAAACATAGATCTTTCCCTAGTTCTGTCAGACAGCACCAACTGGCACCCTGCGGCACTAGCATCACTCCTGGCACAGGAAGGCAGCAAGCAGTAACCATGCCAACCAGAGGGCACCCACGGCAGAACCCGCAGGTATCCTCGGTACCAATGGCAGCAATGGCACGCAAGGGCAGCCCCCGACGCCCATGGCACCGCGGTGCGATATCGCCAGTGGCACCTGCAGATGCCAGTGCACCGCCCGCGGGTGCCTGGGCGCCGCCAGCGACCCGAGGTGCCAGGCGCCACCCACGGGTGCTCGACGCCGCCCGCAGCACCCACAGGTGCCTGGCGTCGCCAGCGGCACCGCAGGTGCCAGGCGCCACCCGCAGGTGCACGGCGCCGCCCGCCGGGCGCCACCCATGGGTGCAGGCATCGCTCAGGCACCCAGGGGTGCACGGGCGCCACCCACGGGTGCCCGGCACCGCCCGCGGCACTCGCGGGTGCCCCGCGCCCACCCGCAGCACCCACAAGTGCCCGGGCGGGCATCAGTGGCACCATGAGACACCCACAGCACCGCTAGCGGCACCGACAAAGAAGCACCCACGGCGCCAAGCACGGCGCCGAGCACAGCGTGAGCCACAGAGCCAACCCACGGCACAAGCACGGGCGCTGACTGCAGACAGAGCACGGTGCGCAGCACGGCACCGAGCCATGAGCCAAGCACAGCACCAAGCCACGGCATCCAGTACAGCGCCAAGCACGGCACTGAGCCATGGCGCCCACCCAAACACCAGCGGTGCCGCCTCATGGCACCCATGCTAAACTGGGGCACGGGCACCAGACCTGTGGCGCCACCACAAAGTGGGCACAATGCCAGGAAAACACCATGGAAAGAAGAGAAAGTTGGTGCCCGTGCCAGCCCCTGCATGGAAAGGAAGAGGGGGGCACCAGGGGCTGACAAGATGGCGAAGGCACCAAGAGGGCACCGCTGCTCATTCAGATCCAATTGACCCAGCTCGTCCATGGCTCCGAGGCCGGAGGCACAGAAACCAGGAACACAACCAGGAAAAAGAAGTCAAACCCTGCTCCACAGGAGCGCCCAGAGGTGGAACTGCTCACCGAACTCCAACGAGACAGAGATGGAGTCCGGAGTCGAGAAAGCAGCCGTTAGGAGCGGGCCAAGGGGAAACCCACGAAAGTCGTCTGGCTATCGCCCCTACCAATGAACAACTGCAGACATACCAACGGGCAACCTCGAAGGGCACCAATTCTTCTTCCCCAAACGAAGAAGAAGAGCTCAAGGCTAAGCAGAGCCAGATCCCCGCACCACCAGATCCGTGCTTCCGTGGACTGTCCTCCCGCCGAGCACAGACTGTCCGTGAGTCAGACCCCCGTTATTTAAGGGTGGGCGGACCGGGCACAGCCCCTCTGCCATAACAACTTTCAACGAAGTCTTCCTATCGTCACCACTATCGCCTAAGGACTATTCCGTGGATGGCAGGAAAGAATTTCTTCATAATCTTCTTATTCAGAAAATAAAAAATTACTACTAAATAGTTAAATTAAAACTTTTAAATTAAACACTAAAAGCTACTGTCGTGATAGATGAAAACTTTGACTCTGGCTAGACGACGACGCCGACATCCAAGCGCACTCCCGGGGAGAAAAGGAACTGAGGCGGTTGGAGGGTCGACGCCGAGATAGCATACAGGTGCTAGTCAGTCTCATGGTGTCACAAGGCGTGGGTCTCTACTGCCGCCCTTTCTGAAATTTTTCCCGCTATCCTAGCCCCCGGCGCTATCCCACTAGTGAATGAGTGATGGAGACTTAGTCCAGGAAGATCAGCGGAGGCAGACCGCAGGTGTGTGCGCCAGCGAGCTGCAGAGGGAGAAGAGAAAGGAGCACCAGAGGCAACACTGAACTGGAGAAGATACGACCCAACCAGCGCACCAGAGCAGGTAAGTGGCTTTGGGTTTAACTGGGACTGCAGGACTGGGTTACCAACCGAACTCCAAATTAATAGCCAAGTTTAAAGAGGGGAGGATATGAATACCTTTTAAATTCTTTTGAAAACGCTTGTATGCAGGTTAAAATTCCTAGAGAGTCCTGAGCTTCCAGCTATCCCGTAACTTACTGGGAAAGCTTGGGATGCATTGGGTCAAATAGACAATGAGGACAGTGACGATTACAGCAAACTAAAAGCTGCACTGTTAAAAAAGTTTGAATTAACTGCTGAATCATACAGAGCTAAATTCTGTAAGTTCACGAGAAGCTCTGATATGAGCTACAAGGAGCTAGCCACGAAACAATGTCAGTTTTAAAACGCTGGTGGGAATGAATTGAGGGAAACTCTGTTGATAAAACTGAAAATGTGATTCTGTTAGAACAGTTTTCTGGGCATGTCCAGCAGAGCTAAAACCTGGCTAGAGGACCAAGAGCCCAAAACAGTGCAAGAGGCTGCTGAACTCGGATTGCTATGCCAAGAGCAGACCTGCTCTGAGAGCTAATAGTGTGAGCGGCACCGCGAGAAAGGGAAAAGCGTGCCTTCAGGGCAGCTAAAACCCTCACTGCCTCCACCAAAACCAGTTAGCCCCAGGTTTCAGAGAAAAGAGTTCTCCAGAATGAATGCTGTTTGTGTAAAGAAACTGGGCATACTGCCAGACAGTGTCCCAAAAGGCGAGCAATCACACACAACCAGGTACTAGAAAAGAAGTGGGTTGTTTGTGTGTCCCTAGAAGCATGCCAGTGAACATGAGAGAACACATGCACCTAGTCATGGTGAATGGTGTACAGACGAGGGGTTAAGGGACACAGGGCATCCCTGACCTTGGTAAAGGGATCTAGTACAGCCTGGTCAGCTTATACCCAATAAATAGGTCATGTACAGGGCTTTGCAGGTGGAGAGAAACATTGCCCCTGCTAGTGTTCTTCTAGACTGGGGTGAAACAGGAGAACTGTGCAACAGGTGGCTGTAGCCAAAACATTAGCAGTGGATGTGATCCTGGGTAACACTCCAGCAGGGCATGGTATGTGCAGTTACCCGTAGCCAAGCAGCAAGGAAAATTGTAGTTCCCTGAACCCCACAGAAACCACTGTGGAAACCACTGACAGACTGGTTCCCAGCCGGTGTCTCCAGATGGGGAGACTGATAAAAGGGGTAGAAATTTCCCCAGCATCAAGTAACCACACAGCTACGGGGGTAGTCAGAAGAGGGAGGGTTACCCTTGTCAGAGGGTTGGGATAGACAGTGATCCTGAAGGCCCTGATGCTAGTGCTAGGGACCAAAGTTTAATGACTGAAGGGACCTGTCCCATGCCTTGGGAATGTGTGAGTTGTCAGCTGCTCAGAGAAGTGACCCTAGTTTAGAGACGCTGAGGACTTGGGCAGACTCGGACGGTGCACAGGGAGGTGATGGCAGACATAAGGTTTAATGGGAAAATGGACAGATGTACACTCAGGCAGTACAGACAGAGGGAGGGATGCTAGACAGGCAGCTTGTCGGACTTAGGGTATCATGAGCAGTTGCTCAAAACTACACATGATATTCCCTTGTTTGGTTACCTGGGAATTGCACGGACTACACAGCATTTAGCCCAGAATTTCTATGGCCTAACTTCTCACCCAGCAGGTGAAGGAGTATTGCATGTCTCGGCCACCGTGCCAAGAAATAGGAAAGGCGTGGCAAGAAAACCTAAGCTGCCCTGATTCCATTGCCCATAGCGGAGGAGCCATTCCAGAGGGTGGGAATGGATATTGTGGGGCCTTTAAATACCCCAGCCCTCAGGGAAGAGATTCATCCAGACTGTGGTGGATTATGCCACCCGGCACCCAGAGGCAGTCGCCTTTATCCTCACTGAGGACAGACAAAGTGGCAGTTGCCTTAATTGGGATTGTCTCCTGTGTTGGGTCTCCACAGGAGGTAATCACCGATCGAGGATTCCTTCATGTCGGACCTGATGAAATGTTTATGGAGAAGTGTGGGTGGTGCAGAGGTGCAAAACACTGCATCACCCATAAGCCAATGGGCTTGTGCACGATTCAATTGTACCCTAAAGTCAATGCTCCGGCGCTTGCTGAACAGCATGGGAGGGACTGGGAGAAATAACTTCCCCACCTGTTGTTTGCATACAGGGAGGTGCCCCAAGAGTCAACAGGATTTTCCCCTTGAACTCTTATATGGGCGCCAGTGCGTGGGCCCCTAGACTTGATCCAAGAGAACTGGGAAGGTAAGCACGCCACCCAGGAACTCCCATTGTGGATTACATCCTTAGGTTTAGGGAGAGGCTGAAGGAGCTTATGGGGACAGCCTAGAGCAAAGTGGCAGCTGCCCAACAGAAAAACAGGTTACTCACCTGTAACAGTAGCTCTAGGAATGGTATATGTTGTTCATTCACACTTTTGGCATGTCCTTTTCCCTTTAAATCTTGCTGGAAGTCTTCAAGCTGGCTCCTCCCACCCACCGGGTGGTATATACTCGGCTCCACCCCATGACACCAGATCTTAGCCCGCTGGAAGCAAGGTGGTGCGCCTAAAGCCGAGGAGGTCAGGTGGTGCATGTGGAAGAACAACATATACCACTCCTAGAACTACTGTTACAGGTGAGTAATCTGTTCTTCTAGGAGCGTGGATATGTTGTTCATCCACACTCCTTGGCAGACTCCTGCAGTTCTCCGAGAGGAGGGAGGCAAGGCCCACACCCCTTATTTAGAAACAGATTGGAGAACCGAGGTTCCAAAACCAGCATCCCATTGTGACTCAAGGTCGATGCAGTAATGGGTAATCAAGGTGTTTGCTGACTTCCAGGTAGCAGCCGACAGATTTCCTGGATAGGGATGTCCTGGAAGCAGCCACCAATGCAGCAGTATGGCGGGTAGAATAGCCCTTATCCTCTGGGAGGCTCTTTGCCCGCCAACTCATAGCACAGACCCATGCATGATGTAATCCATCTTGCAATAGTCCGCTTTGGCTGTAGGTCGCCAGAAGTGGCTTCAACGTAGGTGACAAACAACTGGCCAACCTCTCCTCGACTTCCACCATCCTCTCCTGTAGTAGGAGAGAACACTTTAAGGTCCAGGGTATGGAACCTGTACTGTGTCAGAGGTGTAGTTAGGGTAATATACCGTAGAATATAAAAATTACGCACTTACCGTAATTATGATCTTTCTGTGTATCTTCACCATTCATCACAGATGGGTACTGGCGGAGATCAGGACCGTAGGAACCTTTTTTTTTTTTTTTTTTTTTTAAAGGATAGGCGGTCGGCGCGGACGCTACGTGGCGTCTGAGGATTAGCCCGTTAGGCTGTGTCGACCCCCGCCCACCAGTTCTGAGTCGCCAGAGAGGTAAGAGGAAGGGATGGAGGGTGGGACAAGAGAGTCCAAGGGACAGAAAAGGAAGAGAAAACTGAACTAAAAGGAGAAATAACGACTGAGAGGACAGCATAGAAGAAATAAGACTAAGGGATTGGGTAGGGGCCCCAATCTCTGGAAACGGAAGAAGGGAGGAAGGGGGAGAAAATTTAGGAAAGAGTGAGAGGTAAAAAGGATCCAGGACCCTTGTCCGTCACCAGACTATAGGGACTGCAAGGAGTAGCAAAGCTCTTTGCCAGAATTCAAGGCACAGAATAACTGGCAATACTCCAAAAGCAGAGTCGGCTATTCTGGAGAAGGACAGGGTACAGGACTCAGTACTCTCTGTAAAGATATTTGGTGAAAAAGGAACTTTTTTTTTTTGTTTAAACAGTTAGATAGATAACAGAAGGAGGGCAACCACCAGCTCACACCCCGGGGAGTGAAGATATGTAGAAGAGAAGGAGTGCCACTCGAACTGTACCCCTTAGGGAAGAAACTACCCCCCGTGGTGTCCCAATCCTACCCCGCTGAACAGAGGGGCAGGGCGTGAGAGGAGGAGGATCCAGAGACTGGAGCCCCCAAGGATGGCTGGAGGGATTAGATGAATGGAGGGAAGATACACAGAAAGATCATAATTAAGGTAGGTACGTAATTTTATATCTTATCTGTGTCAATCTTCACCATTCATCACAGATGGGTGAGTAGCAAGCCCCGAAGGGGGTTGATCTCATTGCACCCTAAGGGACAGAGTCCCTTAGCCCTGCGGGTGACACACTCAAGGGGAACCTTCTGGGCCTGAAGAGGCCCGAGAGTGGAGAGAGCGAGAGGGGTCCCCCGGAGGGGAAGGAAGCGTCCTGAAAGACGTTGTCTCACCCTAATGGAAAAGAGATAGGTTCCCTGGTGAGCGGAGCAATCACCCCACGCCGGGCCAAGGGTGACAACCGAAAGATGAAGCCATGCCAACTCCTGGTGCAGATCACTGTCCCTACGACCCTTGGTAGTTACCCTCACTGGCATCGAAGATGCCCTTGCTTGGTGCCTTGCTAGCTCCAGGCCACGTGCAGGGAGTGCAATGGCTTGCCTGGTTTGCTCCGAAGTCAGGCAAAGCAGCTAGGTACTGACCTAGCGCGACCACAAGAACCTGTTGTAGGCTGCATAGTGGGCCTGATGAGCTGACATGGAGAGAAGCAACCATGCAGAGTAGAAACCTCCTCCCCCAGAAGTCAAAATCCAAGGAGTCTTGATCTGGGGGCCGGGTCACGGTGGAGGTGCGCAATCCGGACTCATGGATGAGGCATAGAACCTGAGACTCCGGGGAGCGCGAATACCTCTGGCTGATGTCCCTAGGGGCAGGAACACCGAAGAAGGGCTCTGCTAGAACGCATGGACGCCTCCCCGAAAGGGAGCAGGCCAGGGGGTACCCACAAGGGTGGCCGACCGAAATCGCTTCTAGAAAGGCATGCGCCCGCATGCTCTGGATTGCTCACGGACAGGGAGAAAGGTGAAGGTCCTCCATCATCCTCACGAGGAAACGCTGATACCGGAGAGACAGCGGCAGGAGAGATGTGGACAGATGGTTCCTCTCCCCAGAAGAGGGGATGAGGGGCTGGAGGTCACCATGTGTTCCGAGGGTGGCTGCTCGGGGAGGTTGAAAACCTGGCTGTCCATGGCCCTAACGTAGGCAGGGAACCGAGCAGCCACTGCCTGAACTGCTCCCAGGTGAGAGGGCCGGAAGGACCAAAATGCCTGGGAGCACTGGAGAATGCGGAGGGATGGGGCAGAGCCGAGAGAAGGAATCGCTGACCTCTGCCAGGGCTAGGAGCGGACCATGGACACCCGCGGAGGTGTCTCGAAGACCCCGCAGCCGACAGCTGTACAACCACGCTGGTACTGCCTAGGCTGCGCCCCAGAAGAATCCCCAGTGAGGCAACCGGGGCCGATAGGTCCAGAAGGACGTCCCCTGCCTCCAAAGAATGGGACCCCTCAAGGAACTGGAAGGGGAAGGGCGGAAGTCCGACTTGCCTCGGCCCAGGGCCCGGTGGATCCCAGAGAAGGCCGACGCGCCGACCCCACACCCCTCGACCCCTCAGAGTCCGAGAGGGTCCTGGTCCTCGCGAGGGCCAGCCTAGGTAGCTGGCAGCTCTGGGTTGCCCCGCAAGGGAGACCCAGGGAGCAGCACCTCCCCGTAGACTTCCCGATGGGCCCCAAAGTTGGGAGATCGAGACACACTCACGGGAGGGGGGCACCACCGCCAAGGGGTCAAGGAACCCCCCGCCAGGCCAGGGTTGCATGGCCATGGTGGCACGCACTATAGCCTGCTGGGTCACCACTGACCCCGACCTCGGGGAACCCGACGCCCACAGAAGGGGGCTGACTGTGACTGGCCCTGGAGACCACCGGTTCGCCTCCCTCTGCAGGCAACCCGGCGGGTGACTGCTCGCCGACTCAGAGCCCGACCCGACGAGGTAGAGTCCGAGGCCCTAAGCCAAACGGGTAGGGAGGGCGAGGGAAGGCGACCTTTACGGCGGGGCCCAGAAGTCGCAGCAGTTGCTGAGGCGGCACCCGCAGCTCCACAGCCCCGCAGGGCGGGCTGGCAGAAGGCGGCAGGGCAGCTCCGACCAAAGGTCCAGAGCAGCCAGCCGCGCGCCGCTAAGTCCACCAGCACCGGGGCGGTACCAGGAACAGAGACAGCGCCGACGGCAGCCCCAGCAACAGCCTCGTGGCGATGACACGTTAGGCTTCTTGGTGCCGCGAGCGCACCGAGGACCGAGCGGAGCCGACGACCAAAGCGACTCGCACTCGAACAAGGCACCGCCAGGCCCCTTGGCGCCGCGGAACAGCACCGAGGGCGACGACAGACCGTCTGGCGGCCCCACGCCGCCATGCTCAACCTCAGCGCCCAAGTAGACACAGCGAAAGGCGACGCCAAACCAGGATCACGGTGCTGTGAGCAGCGCCAAAGCCCACGGTGCTGAGAGACAAGTCCGCACCGCTGCCAGCGCCGGACAGAGCCTATGGTATCGCAACGGCGCCGAAGGCTCCCAACAGCGCCGACCAACGGCGCCGAGGAGCGCCGACCTGGGCCTTCCGGACCGTGGATCGACACTGGGGAGCCTCTCACTCAAGGGGCGATTGCCATAACGGGCGCCTCCTGCGCTCGCGGAGGAGCCTCGCCAAGGCTAGGCTGCAGAAGCCGAGGCTCCCTCCTCGGTCCATACAGAACCGGAAGGGACCCGGAGGGAAGTGCCGAGACAGCGCGACTTGGCCCGAAAGCGAACCCTACCCCTGAAAGTCAGCGGCGCCAATTCTACTTTGAACGCTGCGGTTCCAGGACGCGCGGTCCATGGAGAAGCAGGCGCCGCATCAATCCATGTCGTGAAGCGGGCCAAGACAGCGAGACACCGGTCGTGCTGGTCGGTAACGTGAGTATTCCTGCGGCTGCACGGGCACCGATGCAGCATGGGGCCGCCTGCCAGAAAATTTCTCGTCTGCGGTAGCATGACCTACGGGAAAACACCAAAAACAGACTCGACGCCACTTAAACTTTAAAATAAATGGAAAGATCTTACCGGCGACGTTGAGTGGAGGCAGAACCCAGAACTAGCAGGATGACCGACGGACTATCGACGAACAACACGAAGTCTAAGGCCTAAAGTTTTCAAATTTCTTCAACGGTTTCCCACGAGGCGACCTCGGCGGCGGAAGACGAAGAACTGGTAGGCGGCGGAGTCGACACAGCCTAATGGCTAATCTCGAGCCACGTACGCGTCGGCCTCGAGGCGGCGCCGGTTGGCGCCGACTCGCTATCCTTTTATAAAAAAAAAAAAAAGAGGCTCCCGTGGGTCCTGATCTCCGCCAGTACCCATCTGTGATGAATGGTGAAGATTGACACAGATAAGATCAACACCTGGTTAAGATGAAACTCTGACACCACCTTCAGAAGGAATTTCGGTGGGGCACAGGACAACTTTGTCCCTGTGAAAGACCAGATAAGGAGTCCACCGAGCACCTGAGCCCCTGTCCTTCTGGCTGACGTGATAGCCACCAGGAAGGCAGTCTTCCTGACAAGTGTGAAAGCTCACAGTTGTGCATGGGTTCAAATGGCTTGCCCATAAGCCTTCCAAAACCAGCAAAAGATCCCACAGAGGTGGAGGTTCACACACCAGAGGGATATGTGATCCAGGGTTTTGAAAAGCACCCACCACCGCCTCCTGTGCTAATGTCGACTTACCGCCCGCTACCAGGGCAGAGACGGCTGCCAGGTGCACCCTAAGGGTTGATGACAAGGCCCCTTTGGAGAGAGACCAAAGGTAGTCTAAAATGTTAGCCACAGAGTAGGACAAGGGTCCAGACTTCATTTCCTGACACCAAATGGAAAACCTTTTCCATTTGAAGGCGAGCATTTCCTGGTTGATTCTTTACGAGATGCCTCCACAACGGTGTAGACATCCTCGAAAGACCCAGAGCCTGGACCTTTAGCCGCCAGGTACCAGGCTGTGAGGTGCAGGGAATGAAGGTCGGGTGGAATGCCTTCCCTGGTTCAATGACATCAGGTCCAGGCATGTATAAAGCTGCTCCGGGCCCTGCAGCGGAGGCTGAGGAGATCTGGATACCAGAACTGGCGGGGCCAATCTAGGGCTACCAGGATCACCTTCGCCTTGTCCCTCCTCACCTTGAGTATCGAGGGAAGGCGTAGAAGAGGCCTGGTGTCCACGGCCTCAAGAAGGCATCCCCTTGCAGCGAGCCCTGCTGAGGGGGCGGCATGGTACAGTCTCAGCTTGGTGTTCTCTCTGGAGGCAAACAGCTCCACCAACGGTTTGCCCCAACGGGAGAACAGATAGTAAGCTACCTCTGGATGAAGAGACCACTGTGGATGTCTGGCCTATGCGGTTGAGAGCATCCGCCAGTTGGTTCGCTGGCTCCTGCCACATGGATGGCAAAAGAAACCCGCCTCAACCGCTGACAGGTCCAGATCCGAGCACCTCCTTGCATAGCGGAGAGGAGTGCCGCCTCTGTTTGTGAGTGAGGTAGTACATGGTCGTGGTATTGTCCGGCCTGGACTTGAACCACTTGACCCCGGAGCTGAGGAGCAAAGCTGACAGTGGCAGTCTGACTGCTCTGAGCTCCAACAGGTTGATGTGGCAACGGGACTCCTCGGGGTCCAGAACCCGGGGCTCTGTGGTCCCCATGTGGGCTCTCCTGCCCATGAGAGAGGCATCGGTCGTGAGGACGACCATCGGCTCGGTCGGACAAACTGGATCCCTTCCTCCAGATGACTTGGGATGGTCCACCACTGGAGAGCGTCCCACATCTTCTGGTGACAGTGACCAGCTGGTCAAAAGACCTTGACGCTGAGTCCACTGAGCGGCCAGCTCCCACTGGAGGGGACACATGCAACCTGGCACAACAGACCACTGAGGTGCACGCCCCATGTAACCCAGAAGGCGTGGAAGTCCCAGGCAGGGCGCAAGTGCCCAACCAGGAATGATTGGGCAAAGGAGGAAAGAACCTCTGCCCTGTCCACTAGAAGCCGTGCTCTGGCTTGATGAGAGTCAAGCTCTGCCCCGACAAAGCCCATCACCTGAGAGGGCACGAGTCTGACTCTGGCCTCGTTGATCAGGAGGCCTAACTGGGAACAGGTCTGGAGGGCCAGGTCCCTGGACCTCTCCACCTCCTGCAGGGAGAACCCGCCAGAAGCCAATCATCGAGGCAGGGGTATATGCGAACCCTTGACGCCTAGATGGGCTGCCAGCACCGCAATGCATTTGGTGAAGACCCGAGGAGCTGATGACAGGCCAAACGGCATGGCTCGAACTCGTGACAGGGTCCCTTCGACCTGAAGCAGAGGAACGCTGGTGAGATGGACAGATTGGGATGTGAAAGAACGCCTCTCTGAGATCCAGTGAACAGAACAACATGTTTCGCTCCAGAGATGGTATGATCTGGTTCTGAGTTACCATTCGGAGGTACGAGACCTGAAATATTGATTCAGGTCGTTGGAGATCTAGGATAGGGCACCAACCCTCCGCTTGGGCACCAGGAAGTACCTAGACACGAAGCGTGGGTCTGTAGGAGGATCCAGCACTGGAGCTACCGCCTCCTTGCGGAGGAGCTGAGCAATGTCGTCCCGAAGGGCGATTGAGCACCAACTGAGATCCTTTCCTCCTGTGGGCACGGGCTCGGCAAGGGTACTGCTCAACTCCAGAGGCAGTCCTACCAACCACTCCGAACCCACCTGTCCGGGTGATACCAGACCAAGCGGAAAGAAAGTGGTGGAGCCGACCCTCATGGAAGGACCCAGAACTGGCGTGATGGAAGTAGGAGTGGCCATCCCCAACCGCCACGCGCAGGCTTAGAGAAGGAGGAGACTCTTGGACCGCACCTCGCCTCCTCTGTGGAGCTGTTGGACCGTGCTTGGGCCTAGCGCCAAGTTTGAGCCTGCTGTTGCTGCTGATGCTGCTGACCTCCTGGAAGGGGGCTGCCTAACCTCAGGGAAGAGTGCCGAAAAGGTGGCTTTTCGCTTTGCTGGTTCTTGCCCAAGAACCCTTTGAAGAAGTGGCATCCAAGGTGCCGTTGGACTGCTCTATGCGCTGGAGGTGACCAGCCACTCCCAGACTGAAAAGGTCAGTGCCAAGGAACGACACGCCAGAGTTTGTGCTGAGTATCCGCCGGAAAGGAGGATAATCTCAGCCAGGCCCTGCGGCGAATGGCCACTGCTGATGCTAGTGAACAGGCATAGGAATTTCCAATGTGCAGAGCTGTCTGGAGCTGCTGTTTTGCAACAGCACGCCCTGGTCACGGACTTGCTTAACCGTGGTCTGCATGTCCGCAGGGAGATGAGGAGACTTCATCTAGCAACCCCAAGAGGGCTTGAGAGCAATGAGGATCATTCTGTCCCCCTGGGACTTGAACTTGAGAAGTACCTCTGAATCAGAGGAAGAGGCGGAAGGCATATAGAAAGCGTTTGTCCAGTGCAGCCTGAACGTATCGTGACACAAAATCCCTGGCCCCGGATTTCTGGAGCAGAAGAGAGGCAGTTTTGTGTTGAGTGGGGATACAAAAGGTCCAGGTCTGGAGTTCCCCACTCTGCAATAGTGACTGAACTATGGATGAGTCGAGAGACCATTCGTGAGGATCTGTCTCTGTTCTGCTGAGACAGTATGCCAGTTCATTCTGCACTCCCAGCAGGTAGACCGCTTGAATTAGAGCCTTGTGCTCCAAGCCCCATTCCCACACTCTCATCGCTCCCTGCATAAGGGGTAAGAGTGAGCACCGCCTACTTGTTGATGTAATACATCACTGCTTTATCTGTTTGAAGGAGAATGTTGTTGTGACAGAGAATGTCCTTCAAAGCCCGGACTGCATAAAGGACGGCTCTCATTTCTAAGACATTTATGTGAAGCTGGGACTCGTCCTGAGTCCACGTACCTTGAGTGTGGAGAGTCTGACAGTTAGCTCCCCACCCCATCAGGGATGCATCTGTGGTAATGGAAATCTGATGATCCAGAGGAGCAAAGGGATACCCTTCCAGAAGATTGTCCTCTTGCACCACTAGGTGAGTGATCTCTTCAGAGGTTCTGTCACCTTGATGAGAAAGGACTGAGGGTGAGAGGTCGGGGACCACCGAGTACTGAGCATCCATTGAGAGGTTCTCTGTACTCCTAGCTCGCCTCCACATGAGAGAACACCTGCGGATGCCAAGAGACCTAGCATCCGTTGCATAGAGAGAGCTGAAACCGAGCTGTTCTCAGGGATGTATCAGGCCATCTGAAGGATATCACTCCTCCTGTCCTCTGGAAGAAAAACTTTCACAGGAGATGTCCAGAAGGGTTCCTATGAAAGGAGTTTGGGAGGCCTGCAGTTGCGATTTTTAGGTTTAGCAGGACTCCCATGGACGTGAGAAAGTGTGAAGCCATGGCTTACAGCATCGAGAGTTCCCTGTCTGGAAGGGCTTGCTGAAGCCAATCGTCCAGATATGGGAACACCTGTAATCCCAATTTTCTGAGATACGCTATAGAATTGCACAACACTTTGTAAAAACTCGTGGTGCCGAGGATAGCCCAAAGAGCAGGACTCTGAACTGATAATGCTGTCCCAAAGCCACGAACCTTAGGTATTTGTGATGCTTTGGGTGAATAGGAATGTGCTGGTGAGCATCCTGCATGTCCAGGGAGGCTAACCAGTTGTGTTGATGAAGCAAAGGTAACAGGGTTCCTAGTGATATCATTTTGAATTCTCTCTGGGAAGGAATTTGTTTAGCTTTCTGAGGTCCAAAATGGGCGCATGCCCCGGTTTTCTTGGGAACCATAAAGTAATGGGGTAGAACTAGTGTTTCGTTGATCCAACGGAACTACTTGAACTACTTCCACTGCACTGTTGTTCAGAAGGCCCTGTATTTTGGAGCTAGAAGATCTGACTAAAGAGCTGACAGCCTGGGCTATTGTCTGGGGACGATCTGAGGGTGTCCAAAAGACAGGGAATACCCTCGCAGATTATTTGAAGGACCCATTTGTCCGAGGTTATGGACTTCCATTGATTGTAGAAGTGACTCAGGCGACTCCCACCGCTGAAGAAGAGTCACCTCCGCAGCTGAGGTGGGACTTGAGCCATCAAATCAGAAGGCGGCACTGGGCACTTTGGGTCTTTGCACCTTCTGCTGCGTTTTCTTGGAGGCTGAGGAGCTTGGTTTTATTAAACTTCCTGCCTTTCCCTTGAAAGGACTGACGGTTATGAAACTGGCGCTTATAAACACTCCTCGACAGGGAACAGGAGGAGGTCGAGACAATTTAATGGCTGACCTAATCTTTGTGTAGCCTCTAGAGACTGTTCTGCTTGAGGGCTGAAGAGATACACACCATGAAGGACAAAGCCATTACCTGTTGCAGAGCATCATTCGTGAAACTGAAGTGCGCAGCCAGGAATGACAGCCAGTACAAATGCCTGCCGCCGCCGCTGTAGCTGCATAGAAAGCGTCCATGCTGCTTTAACCTGCTGGTTGTTGGACTCGATACTTCTGGATATGGTTTGAAGAAGCTCTGAATTATTGCCCGACCGGTAGAGTTTCAACCATTTGTTTGAGTGAATGCCAAAGGATATACTCATATTGAGAGAAATAGCCTTGGTAGCTGGCAACGCGATACCATCGGTGGAAGTAGCAAAGACTCTCTTACCTAAAGTGTCTATCTTAGAGATTCTTTGTTAATAGGTCGAGCTGTAGTAGTTTGTGGAAGGATGACCTTATCATTCTCTGCCAAGACTACAATAGGATCCGCAAAAGCCTGGGATGCCAAAATGGGTCGATCCTTGGGAGCAGCATATTTCCTATCTATGGACTTAGCCACCGAAGGAAAGAGAGCAGGGTTATTCCATACCACTAGAGATAGCGTCTCAAAGGAGGGCTGCTACCGAGAAGTCAAATCCATAGGGATCTCCGGAACATGGAGGTATTGAGTCTTAACAGTTTCCCAGGATTAATATCTGTAGTTTGGAGAGAAAGAGTGGAAATCAAGTTTTCAGCAGACTTAAAAGACAGGTCCTCGACCACACACACTGCAGTAGGAATAGGTCCTGTTTCTTCCACATCATCACCCAGCCTAAGATCTGGGTCAGGCTCAATGTCATCTCCTGACAGTCCTAGAAGGACTGTATGGACAGGAAAGGAGTGAAAAATAGAAGGAAATGAGGAAGAAAAGGGTTAAAGGAGGAGTCCTGAAGGCTGGATGACGCCCTCACAGGCCTCGGTGCCGATATACGATGGCGCCGAAGCAGTACGACATCGAAAAGCCAGACGGCACTGAAGACGGCGCCGAGAGGACAGAGAGCGCTGAGAGCTACGGCGCCGAGGCCGGGCGCCGGCAGCTGATAACGCCGAGGGCGGCGCTGACAAAGCACAGCGCCAAGGGATGGCGCCGGCAAAGTCAACGGCACTGAGGACGGCACTGCATGCAACGGCATCAAGACGGCGCCGAGAAGCTTATCGACGCCAAGGGCGCCGAAAATATCCCAAGACTAAAAAGGATTTGAGGAAAAGAAAAGGATGAATACCAGGAGATAAAGGCATCGGTGAGGCCCTCATGCCGCAGCAGTGTGAGGGGGAAACACCTGCCGCGAGTCAACGGCACCGAAAACGTGTCACGCGACTCATGGAGGCTCAACCGCCTACCTGATCTCTGAATAAGCCTGAAGGCCCTCAGTGACCGGCCAGGCAGCTGGACCAACCTCCGAGCCCACTGCTCCATAAGAGCAGCCCAGTGATGAAACTGCTCATCTGAAGACCTACCAGAGGGCGTGGTAGGGCTCCGATATCGAAGACGCCAGCTACCAGAAACAGAAACCGTTGACTCGAAGGGGGACCGCAACTAACTCCAATAACGGACCATCTACGCAGCAGACATATCAGAGGGCGACCTCGAGTGATGCCTTCTTTCTCGACCTGTGGGTCAAGAAGAGCTCGAGGCCGAACGTGCCGAGAGTGCGACTGTTTACTTTTTATGCTCGAGGGGACCGCTACTTCCTCGGCATCGAACTGTCTGTTGTCAGACCCCACCCCTGGAGAAGGCAGCGGACCGGACCCAGCCCGCTGACTGAACAACTTTCATACGTAAGTCTCCCTACCGTCACCTGACCCGCCTCATGGTCGACTCCACAATGTAGGCTGAGACTTCTTGTTTAATTAAGAATAAATAAATTAAGCTAAACTTATTCAAAATATTACTACAAAATAATAAAATTGAAAACTAGTTGCTAGTTTGAAGTTGACTCTTAGCGACGAGCCGACGTGGCCACTGAAGTGCACTGACAGCGGGAAAAAGGAACTGAGGCGGTTGGAGGGTCGACGTCGAGATAGTCATTACCACTCAGAGCTGAGGCTCGTGGTGCCGCTCTCGCAGCTCCATCTCTGGCGCTGACCCTCTAGCAAAAGTTTGTTCCGCTGGGTCCTAGTGCCTCCGCGCAGTTCCCATTAGTGTGAATGAGTGGTGGAGACTATGTCCAGGAAGATCCTGTGTTTCATTGATCCAGCGGAACTATTTCTATTGCCCTGTTGTTCAGAAGGCCTTGTATCTCGGAGGTAAGAAGGTCTGACTGTGTTGTTGACAGCCTGGGCTGTCATTTGGGAGGACGATCTGGAGAGGTTTCTGAAAGACTGAGAGAGTACCCTTCGCGGATTATCCAAAGGACCCATTTGTCTGATGTTATGGACTTCCACTGGTTGTAGAACTGAGTCAGACATCCTCCCACCGCGGAGGAGGAGTCCCCTCAGGCACCTGAGGTGGGACCCAGGCCAGAAACTCAGAAGGTGGCAATGGGCGCTTTGGGCCTTGCGCATTCTGTTGCGTTTTCTTTGAGGCTGAGGGGCATGTTTTTTTTTGAAACTTCCCTGCCCTTGCCCCGAAAGGACTGACGGTTCAGGAACTGATGCTTGTTAACATCCACACCCCCGAGAAGGGCGGGAGCAGGTCGAGCCATTTCAATGGCCGACCTAGTCTTCTGTGTGGCCTCCAGATCCTGCTCTACTTGAGGTCCAAACAGATACATACCGTCAAATTGTAATGCCATGACTTGCTGTTGGGAATCATTCGTGAAGTACAAGTGTGTAGCCAGGAGTGGCGGCGGGTACAAATGTCAGCCCGCCGCCTCGGAAGCAGTATCAAAAGCATCCACAACTGCTTTAACCTGCTGGTGGTTGGACTAGATACCCTGGTTTATGGCCTGAAGTAGCTCTGAACTAGTATCCGACTCGGGCAGAGCTTCTACCACATCTGTTAGGCGAATACCAAGAGCGTATCATACTGAGAAAAGTAGCCCTGGTTACTGGTAATCGCATACCCAGGGTGGAGCAGCAAAGTCTCTCTTACCTAAGGTGTCTATTTTACGAGATTCTTTTGATAGGCTGGGCTGTAGAAGCCTGAGGAAGAAATGGAAATTACGTACTACCGTAATTCTTGATCTTCTTGGACGAGTCTCCACCACTCATTCACAATAATGGGATCTGCGCCAGAGGCACTATGACCCATCGAGCATACTTTTCTGTTAGAAGGTCGGCGCCTGAGACGGAGCCACGAGGAGCGGCATCAGCGAGCCTCAGCTCATGCGGTAATGAGTATCTCGGTGTCAACCTTCCAACCGCCTCAGTACCTTTTTTCCCGAGGAGGTGCAGCAACTAACCTAGAAGGATACGAACTAAAACCGACATAAGATAGTCCGAAGACCCGTATAAGAAGGGTCAACAAAGAAGTCTTCACAGCCTAAAGATTGAGGGAGTGAAGACCAACAACAGAGATGAGCTCGGGGGATGGGAGGTGAGATGAGTAGTGGAGACTCGTCCAAGAAGATCAAGAATTCGGTAGGTACGCATTTCCATATCTTCCTGGACATAAGTCTCAACCACTCATTCACACTAATGGGAGAGTACTGAGCTAATAATCCCCGAGAGGGCAGCAGGAGAGACCAAGAGCTCACAGTTTTAGGACAGGAGTCCATTAAGGATGGTTCTGCCAAAGGAAAGATGTCGCCTGGCATGGACATCCAGGGCATAGTGTTTGACAAGTATGCTCTGAGCTCCAGGTAGCTGCACTGCAAATATCTGCAATGGGCACGCTATGGATTTCCACCAGAGATGCTGCGACTGCTCTAGCAGAGTGGGCGCATACTCTGCCCTCCAACTTAACCCGTGCCATGGAATAACAGTGGCAATGGCATGCCACCAGCCATGCTGAGATACATCTGATAGTGACAGACTGACCCAGCCAGGTCTCGCTAAAGGAAACAAACAGCTGCTGAGCTTTACGAAAGTCTTTTGTTCTACCTAGATAGAAACGCAAAGCTCTCTTGACATCCAAGGAATGAAGAGAACGCCACTTCATTTTGGAAGTTCGCAAAGTAAGAAGGAAGGACCAAAGGTTTGTTTAGATGAAGTCTGAAACAACCTTAGGGAGAAACTTAGGATGGGTTCTAAAGACTACTTTGTCTTATGGAACACAGTATACAGAGGGTCTGTGACCAAGGCATGTATCTCAGAGACCCTCAGGGCTGAGGTAATGGCCACCAGGAAGGTCGCTTTTCCAGGTGAGAAATTTTAACTCACAGGTAGCTAAAGGTTCAAAGGTTTCTGAGCACTATGTTCAGTACAAGATTAATGTCCCAGGCTGCACTGGACGCCTTATAGGAGGTTTGGTATGCAGAATTCCTTTAAGAAACCTCTCTAACCATAGTAACTGAGCCAGTGACAAGGAAAGTACTGGCTCATGATAAGCTGAAATGGCACAAAGGTGAACCTTAACTGTAGAGTACTGCAGACCTGAATTTGAGAGGTCTAAGAGGTACTCTAAAACTTTATCTGGTGGGCAGGAAAAGGATTTGAAGAGGATTACATACCAGATTTTCAAAAACGCCCATTTGGCTGTGTAAGTTTTTCCTAGTGGCCGCCACGACAGCCAAAAAGAATATCTGAAACTCTGCAAGAGACATTGAACCTGTTCACTTCTATCTCTTCAGGAGCCAAGCGTGAAGGTGAAGCGACCTCAGGTTGGGATGGACATCAGGATCCTGAGTCAAGAGGTTCGCCTGAAGGGAAGTGGTTTCATGGAGCTGACATACTGTTGAGTAGTGGAAACCACATCTGTCGAGGCCAGAAGGAGCAACGAGGATCATTTTGTCCCCTGAGATTCGAACTTGAGAAGCACCTCTGAATTACAGGAAGAGGCGGAAAGGCGTACAGAAAGTGTTTTATCCACTGCAGCCTGAACGCATCCTGACAGAAAATGCCAGGCCCTGGATTTCTGGAGCAGAAGAGAGGCAGTTTTGTGTTGACAGGGGATGCAAAAGGTCCAGGTCTGGAGTTCCCACTCTGCGAATATTGACTGAATTAGTCGAGTCGAGAGACCATTCATGAGGATCTGTCTCTGTTCTGTTGAGGCGATCTGCCAGATCGTTCTGCACTCCTGGCAGGTAGACCGCTTGAATTAGAGACTAGCGCTGCAAGCACCATTCCACACTCTCATCACTTCTCTGCATAAAGGTAAGAGTGAGCACCGCCCTGTTTGTTGATGTAATACATCACTGCTTTGTTGTTCGCTTGAAGGAGAATGTTCTTGTGACAGAGAATGTCCTTCAAAGCCCGGACTGCATAAAGGACGTCTCTTCTAAAACATTTATGTGAAGCTGGACTCGACCTGAGTCAACATACCTTGAGTGTGGAGAGCCTGACAGTGAGCTCCCACCCCATCAGGAACGCCTGTGGTAATGGAAATCTGATGATCCAGAGGAGCAAAGGGATACCCTCCTTCTAAAGATTGTTCTCTAGACCACCACGTGAGTGATCTCTTTAGAGGTTCCGTCACCTTGATGAGAAAGGACTAAGGGTGAGTGGTTGGGGAACACTGAGTACTGAGCATCCATTGAGAAGTTCTCATGTGAAGGCGTGTTAGGGGTACAGTGAACACCGAGGATGCCATGAGACCTAGCATCCGTTGCATCAGAGAGCTGGAACCGAGTTGCTCTCCCTGATATAACGGCCATATCTGAAGGATATCGCCTCCTCCTTGTCCTCCGAAGGAAAGCATTCGCACAGGAGGTGTCCAGAAGAGTTCCTATAAAAGGAGCCTCTGGGAGGGCTGCAGCTGTGATTTTTGAGGTTTAGCAGGACTCCCATGGACATGAGGAAGTGTGAAGCCGGTTATGGCGTCCAGAGTTCCCTGCCTGGAAGGACTTGACAGAAGCCAATCGTCCAGATAAGGGAACACCTGTATTCTGATCTTTCTG
The DNA here is from genome assembly GCA_016271365.2 of Neoceratodus forsteri. Lineage (NCBI taxonomy): Eukaryota > Metazoa > Chordata > Ceratodontiformes > Ceratodontidae > Neoceratodus > Neoceratodus forsteri. The sequence continues at coordinate 1,407,277,781 of CM057450.1, forward strand.
AGATGCGCTATGAGAATTGCACAACACTTTGTAAAAACTCGTGGCGCCGAGGATAGCCCAAAGGGCAGGACTCTGAACTGATAATGCTGTCCCAGAGCAACGAACCTTAGGAATTTGTGATGCTTTGGGTGAATAGAAATGTGCTGGTAAGCATCCTGCATGTCTAGGGAGGCTAACCAGTCGTGTTGATGAAGCAAAGGTAACAGCTCCTAGTGATATCATTTTGAATTTCTCCTTGGGAAGGAATTTGTTTAGTTTTCTGAGGTCCAAAATGGACGATGCCCCTGGTTTTCTGGAAACCAGAAAGTAATGGGAGAGAACCCTGTGTTTCGCTGATCCAGCGGAACTACTTCCACTGCCCTGTTGTTCAGAAGGCCCTGTATCTCGGGCGGTGAGAAGATCTGGCTGAAGGGTTGACAGCTTGGGCTGTCGTCTGGGGGACGATCCAGAGGGATCGCCACAAGATTGAGTGAATACCCTTCCGGATTATCCGGAGGACCCATTTGTCTGAGGTTATGGACTTCATTGATTGTAGAAGTGCGGCAGACGACCTTCCACCGCTGAGGAAGAGTCCACCTCGGCAGCTGAGGTGGGACTTGGGCCAACAACTCAGAAGGCGGCACTGGGCACTTTGGGTCCTTGCGCCTTCTGCTGCATTTTCTTTTGAGGCTGGGGGCTTGGTTTATGAAAACTTCCCTGCCTTTGCCTCAAAAGGACTGACGGTTATGAAACTGGCGTTATTAACACCTCGCGGGACAGGAGGAGGTTGAGCCAACTTAATGGCTGACCTAGTCTTTTGTGTAGCCTCAAGAGCCTGTTCTACTTAAGGGTTGAAGAGATACACACCATCAAAAGGCAACGCCATTACCTGCTGCTCGTGCGTTATTCATGAAAGCTGAAGTGTGCAGCCAGGAATGACGGCGGTACAAATGCCCGCTGCCGCCACTCAGGAAGCAGTATCGAAAGCATCCATAGCTGCTTTAACCTGCTGGTTGTTGGATTCGATATCCTGGTTATGGTTTGAAGTAGTTCAATTTGTGTCCGATTCCGTAGAGCTTCAACCATTTGTTTAAGTGAGTGCCAAAGGATATACTCATATTGAGAGAAATAGTCTTGGTAACTGGCAATACGCATACCAGGGTGGAAGCAGCAAAGACTCTCTTACCTAAAATGCCTGTCTTACGAGATTCTTTGTTAATAGGTCGAGCTGTAGTAGTCTGGGGAAGGATGACCTATCATTCTCTGCCAAGACTACAATAGGATCCAAAAGGCTTGGGACGCCAAAATGGGCTCGATCCTTGGGGGCTGAGTATTTCATCTATGGACTTAGCCACCGAAGGAATGAGAGCAGGATTATTCCATACCATTTGAGACAGTGTCTCAAAGGAGGGCTGTACCGGAGGAGTCAAATCCATAGGGATCTCCGGAACATGGAGGTATTGAGTCTTAATTTCACAGGATCGATATCTGTAGTTTGGAGAGAAAGAGTAGAAATCAAGTTTTCAGCAGAGACTTACAAGACAGGTCTCTACCACAGGCTCTGCAGCAGGAATAGATCCTGTCTTTTTCATTTCATCACCCAGCCTAAGGTCTGGGTCAGGCTCAATGTCATCTCCTGACAGTCCAGGAGGGACTGCATGGACAGGAAAGGAGGAAAATCAGAGGGAAATGAGGAAGGAAAAGGGTTAAAGGAGAGTCCTGAAAGGTGGACGGCAGCCTAACAACCCTCGGGGCTGCAGAAACACACCGCGAAATGCATGCCACATGGCGCAGAAGATGGCGCCCGAGAGGCCAGACGTGCCGAGGAAGCCATATGGCACCGACTAAGGGCATGGCGCTGCAAGGCGCACGGGCGCCGAGGACAGCGCCGATGATGCACACAGCGCCAAGAAACTCAACGGCACCGAGGGACGGCGCCGACAGACCGACCGGTGCCAAAGACGGCGTTGAGCATGCCATCAATGCCGAGGGCGCCAAAACACCCCAAGACCAAAACAGGATCTGAGGAGAAAAAGTAAGAAGAGCAGGAGATAGAGGCATCGGTGTGGCCCCGCGCCGCAGCCATATGGAGGGGAAACACCTAGCGCTGAGTCGACGGCACCAAGACGGTGCCGCTGCGGACTAGGGAGGCTCAACCGCCCTACCTGATCTCCCAAGAAGCCCAAAGGCCCATGGAGTGACCGGTCAGATAACTGGAGCAACCTCCGAGCCCATTGCTCCATAAGAGCAGCCCACTGATGAAACTGCTCATCTGAAGACCTACCAGAGGGTGGGGTAGGGCTCCGATGTCAAGACGCCGGCTACCAGAAACAGAAGCTGGCGACTGTGAGGAGGAGACCGCCAACTAGCTCCAATAACTGACCGCTCACGCACAGACATATCAGAGGCGACCTCAAGTGATGCCTTCTTTTTGACCTGTGGGCTGAAGAAAGAGCTAGAATTAGAAACGGTGCCGAGAATCACGACCGTTTACTTTATGCTTCGAGGGACCGCCCTGCCAGCTTGGGCATTGGACTGACCGTTGTCAGACGCCCTTCCGAGAGAGCGGCGGTGGACCGCACTCCAGCCCAGCTGACTTAACAGCTTTCATCTGAAGTCTCCTCACAGTCACCTGACCCGCCATGGTCGACTCCGCAAAGTAGGCTGAGAGTTCTTTGGTAAATAAGAATAATAAACTAAGCGATACTTATTCAAGATATTACTACAAAACAACAAAACTGAAAACTATGCTGCTAGTTTGAAGTTTGACTCCAGCGGGCTAGCGACGCTGCTCCTGAAGTGCACTTGACGGCAGGAAAAGGAACTGAGGCGGTTGGAAGGTCGATCCCGAGATACTCATTACCGCATGAGTTGAGGCTCATGGTGCCGCCTCGCAGCCCCTCCAGGCACCGACCTTCTAACAAAAAGTTTGCTCCTGATGGGTCCTAGTGCCCCGGCGCAGATCCCATTAGTGTGAACAAGTGGTAGAGACTTATGTCCAGAAAGATCTTTCTCTATGGCTCTGAAAGCCAGCAGAGATGAAACCTCTGCGTCTAGGGCAATGGTTTCGGAGATGTTTGCAGGTGGAAAGGACCTGACCCTCAGCTTTGGTAATTTTTGAGGCTGAGGGCCAGTCCCTGCTTACCACTTCCAGGACCCACTTGTCTGAGGTAACAGACTTCCAGTTCTGGGAGTAGAGCCAGTCTGCCTACTACAGGAATTGGGGAGTTGACGGGTTGACATCAGGGTGTCTGCTTGGCAGCAGCCTTAGGGCTGAGAGGAGGATGCAGCCCTGCTCATCCCCTTCTGCCTCTCCTCTGAAGAACCCCTCTGGGAAAAAGGAGAGAGGCCTGTGCCTGGTAGAAAGGCCTGTGAAAAGGCCTGCCCTGCCCTAGCCTGCTGCTTCTGAGGAGCTGCCTGCCTGCCTTTCCTTGGCTTGTGCACTCCTGTAGGTGGTCCTGTACTCATCCATCTTTTCATATAATTCTCTGTCTGCTCCCTAAACACAGAATTCTCGACAACAGGAAAATCCATGGCCTTAGCCTGGGTGTCCTGCGATAGGCTAGTACATCTGAGCTAAGCCAGTCACCGAAGAGCCACAGATGTAGCCATGACTCTTGATGGCACATCACTGGAGTCCACAGCAGCAAGAAACTGAATTTTGATGCCTCAATCCCATCAGCAGCCACCTCCTCCAGCTCCTTGGCAAGCTGGGGAGGCCTGTTTAGCCAGTTCCAGAACAGTGTCCCATCTGGACTTCTGGTACCTTGCTGTGTAGTCCATATAATTAGCCTGCCTCAGTCCCAAGGAAGATGCCATGTACTGTTTCTTTGCCATGGAATCCAGCTTCCTGGAGTCTTTATCTGGGGTGTGTGAAGCCAAGGGTATGTTAGCCTTATCACAGGCTGCAGCCTGCATGACCCAACATGGCTGCATTGCTGGTACAAGTACTCTTACCTGAGCCTGACAACATATACCTCTTGTCCATTCGCCTGTCCAAAGGAGGTAAAGAATTTGGTGTCTTAAGTAACTTATGTGCCTGTTTCCCAAAGGATTTGTGAAGGGAAAAGACAATCTCTTGGACTCTGGTATGTCCATCATCTCCACATAGTCAGACTCCTCTTTGCTCCTCGACAGCTTTATCCAGAGGAGCTGGAGGGTTTCTGCCACTTTCGTAAAACAAACTGGGAAGGGACTCAGAAAGCCTAGGAGGAAACACCAGAAGGTCTGTCTGGGAGATGTCGGTTCTATGGGCTCATCAGACCTTCCACATCATCATCATCATCTTCATCCCCTCCAAATCCAGTTCATAATAGTCTTCAGAGGAATAATCCTGAACTGGAGGAACCAACAAACGAACGCCTGCCTGAAGGCGCCGAATCAGCTGGAACCGAACAGAGCGATTCAACTATACTAATCGCTTCAGGCAATTTCCTCGGCGGTTGGACGATGCGGTTCTGGATCCAAATAGACAATTTTTCTTTCTTTTCTTCTTGCGGAACTGACCCCTCAGGATCAGCTCTCCATTTGCCCAAGGAGTCGCCCAGGTCAGTGAGCACGCCTCAGGTTCGGTCGAACCAAACCGGCTGGCCATCCGGTCAGCGGAATTCTCGGTCTCCTTTTCCCTACGCATGCCAAATCTTTTATCCAGGGTGGCTTTAGGAAATTCTTACATATTTGGCAGTCTAACTCCAGGTGGTCAAAACCCAGACAATAAATACAGGTGATGTGGGGATCAGCCTAGCAAAGGCCTCCTATACTCACTGCAGTGATGAAACTCAGTCGGCCCGGTTTTCTCCTGGGTTTCTCAGACAAAGCCATCCTAACACTTACCCTTTTATGGCAACAGACAGGCTAGACCCCTTATCGGTTCCTAACGTGTTACGTGTGTTTGAAAAACCGATAACACTTTTTTTTCTTTTTTTTATAGAACCAATAGGACGGAACCTCACACTAAAATCACTAAAAGAAAAAGACAGACAAATACAGACAACCGGTTCAGCCGAACCGTTGAAAACAATTTTTTACAATTTCCACACAATTTTGAGAACTAGTCCACTATCTATGTACTTACTGTACCGTAGACAGGGATCTGAACCAAAATAGTGAAAAAATATCAGTATAACCAACGTTTTAAACCAGACCGAACCGTTAGCGAAGGAGAAATCTCCAGAGCGACTATTCAGTTAAGCGGAGTAAAGAATCTGATGGCTACCTTCAAAGTGCAGCAGACAGAGGTTTGAACCGAGCTCGAGCTCAACGTTCTATGCTCTGGCATAGAGTTAACTCTTTCCTCTCCTGAGCAGTTCAAGTGCTGGGGCTAACTGCATAATGTCAGAAAAATTAAAATTACATACCTACTGTAATTATGATCTTTCTGTGTATCTTCACCATTCATCACAGATGGGTATCTGGCGGAGGTCAGGACCCGTGGGAGCTTTTTTTTTTTAAAGGTAGCGGGCAGACACACCATCAGCGCTGCCTCGAGGCAGACACACTACGTGGCGCAGGGCGTTGGCTGTTAGGTTGTGTTGACTCGCCTGCCTGCCAGTTCTGAGTCGTCGGAGAGGTAAGAGGAAGGGAGTGGAGGGTGGGACAAGAGGGTCCAAGGGAACCGGGAGGGACCCGGAGGAAAGGCCGAGGCGTGGCTTGGCCCGGCGGTGCATACCAACCCGAAAGTTGGCGCTCCCACTTCCACGCCGCTTGTCCGAGGACCCAGTGGTACATGGAGAAGCAGGCGTCTCACGAATCCATGTCGTGTAAGCAGGCCAGACCACGAGAGACACACCCGGTTGTGCTGGTCGTTGACGGAGAAATTTGGCCGCATGGGCACCGTGCGCATAGGGGCGACCCGTCTTGGAAGATTTCTTGCCCTCCGACCGAGACATGACCTACAGGAAAAAACACCAAAAACAGACTCAGCGTCGCGGAAATATAAAGATAAGGAAAGATCTTACCAGGCGACATCGAGTGGTGGCAAAACAGAACCGGCAGGAGGACCAATGGACTTTGACAATCAAGGATTGGATTAAAACTAGCAGGCCTAGGATTTTCTTCAGAGCATCCGCGGCGACCTCTATGGCGAAGATGAAGAACTGGCAGGCAGGCGGAGTCGACACAACCTGATGGCCAACCTGCGAGTGCCACGCGGTCGTCGGCCTTGAGGCGGCGCCCGATGGTCGGCTCCGCCTACCTTTAAAAAAAAAAAAAAAAAAGCCTCAAGGTCCTGCCTCCGCCAGATACCACCTGTGATGAATGGTGAAGACTGACACAGATAAGATCGGCAAGACTTCATGCTGTTTGAAGGTGGGTTCCCGGAATGAGGAGGCAGTCACCCTATGCCGGGCCAGGGATGATAACCTGGAAAGACGAGCCATGCCATCCGCCTAATGCAGATCACTGTCGGCGCTAGGCTGGTTGCTACCTCACTGGCATCATCGATGCCCTTGCTGAGTGCCTTCACAAGCTCCAAGTCCCACATGGAGAGGCAATGGCTTGTCTGGTCGTCTCCGAATTAGGCAAGGATACTAGGATCTGTCCTAGTACAGACCATAAGTGTCCGTTATAGGCAGCATGATGGGCCTGATGTGCAGAGAGGGTTAGCAACAGACATGCCAAAGAGAACATCCTCCTTCCCAAAGTCAAACTCAGCAAAGTCTGACTCCAGGGTCTGTCACGTCCTGGGGCATCTATGCCCAGAAGGTGTGTCCAGGAGCCACGCACGACGGAGGGTGAGCAAAGGCTCCTGGAGACCCTAGGTGTACAATATCTTTGCCAGAGGTCCTTGAGTTGGAGGGAGGGTTGAAGGACTTCTCCAGGCGCTGCATGACGCCTCCCTGAAAGGGGGGCCAGGAGAACCCTGCTGGCTGCACAGAATTTGCCTATAAAGGCGCGACGCCTGGTCAGGATTGTGACTTCCTAGTGTGTAGATATGGAGCTTGTCAAGCAACCCTAAAAGGAAGCGCTGATAGCTAGACAGATCAGCAGCAGGGGACAGGTGGACAGAAGATTCCTCTCCCACAGAAGAGGAAGATGAGCGAGCTGAAGAGTCCAGAGAGTCAGGCACTGGCTGCACCGGGAATGGCGGAAACATCTCCTCGTTCATGGACCTAAAGTAGGCAGGAAAAGTGCAGCCGTGGACCTGAACTGCTCCCAGGTGAGAGGTCCCGTAAATGAAAATACATACCTATCGTAATTATGATCTTTCTGTGCATCTTCACCATTCATCACCTTTGGGTACATGGCTGGAGTCATGACCCGTGGGAAGCTTTTCTTTTTGTAGGCGAGGCGGCCTTTTCGCCGGTGCCACCCTCAAGGCAGACGCTTTGCATGGCGCTAGGGTTGGACATTAGGGCGCGTCGACCAGCCTGCCAGTTTTGAGTCGCCAGAGAGGTAAGAGGAAGGAAGTGGAGGGTGGGACCAGGAAGTCCAAGGGACAGGAAAAGGAAAAGATATATAAACTAAAAGGAGAAATAATGACTGAGAGGACAGAAGAGGAAGAAGTCGAAAACTAAAGGGATTGGGACGGGCCCCAATTTCTGGAAATAAAGGAGGAGGAGGTAGTATGGGATAAAGAATTTAGGGAAGTAGGGATGAGAGGGGAGAAGGTTAAACACATCCCAGACCCTGGTCCATCTCCAGACTGTATAGGAACTGCAAGGAGTAGCCAAAGGCTTCTTGTAGAATTCAAGGCACAGAATGGCTGGCAAAAACTCCATTTGAGCAGAGTCGGCTATTCTGGAAGGAGGACAAGGCACAGAGAATTAACACCTCTCAAGGAAAGATTATTGGTGAAAAAGGAAAGGAGTTTTTTTGTAATAAAGTATAGTCCAAAGGACAAGAAAAATAACATGGACAGGAATTAGGAGGAGAGAATGGAGGGCAACTGCAATTCCCACCCACAGGGGTGGAGCTAATGCATTGGAGAAGCGAGCGCCCATGCTGACCGCCACTCTCCCCAGAACATATCCGCCTATGTGTCTCTGTTTACCCCACTCCTGACAAAGAAAGGAGGGGGCGAGGTTGGGCACAGAGGAGGGGACCCAGAGACTGAAGCCCTAGGGGATGGAGGGTGGGATTAGATGAATGGTGAAGATAACAGAAAGATCATAATCACGGCAGGCAATGTATCCATATCTTATCTGTGTTAATCTTCACCATTCATCACCTTTGAGTGAGTGTTGAGCCACCCCCAAGGGGTTGTCTTTGCACCCTAAGGGACAGAGTCCCTTAGCTCTCAGTGGTAACACACTAAGAGGGAGAACCTTCAGGGCCTGTAGAGGCCCGAGAGTGGGGAAAGTGAGGCGGGATCCCCGAAGTGGAAGGAAGTTGCCCCGACAAGCGCCGTCTCGCTCTACAGGAGAAGAGATAGGTTCTCTGGTGGCGGAGTTAATCACCCTATGCCGGGCCAAGGGTGACAACTGGGAAAGACTCAGCCATGCCGTCCGCCTAGTGCAGATCGCTGTCCCTACGACCCTGGTAGCTACCTCGCTGGCATCATAGGATGCCCTCGCTATGCCTTGCTAGCTCCAGGCCACGCGAGACACATACCTCTCAACCTTTTGTCCCCCAAATGTGAAACATTGCCTCTCAAAATGTGGAACAAATGAGCAAAATGTGGAACAGTTAATCAAATCTTTACCTAGGAAGCTCAGAACACTGTTAAAATCTTTGCATTTATGTTCAGAAAGTCTGTTATTAATTGAATAATATATTTTGCATCATTTACTGTAGATTTTTGCTTTAAATGTTAACACTGAATGTGGGACAAGTCCTCACAATGTGGAACAGGGAGCTTTTATGAAGTAAAATGAGGAACGTCCTCCTAATGTGGTACAGTTGAGAGGTATGCGCACACAGAGTGCAATGGCTTGTCTGGTTTGGTCCATGTCAGGCAACGAGGCTAGGAGCTGACCTAGCCTGCACCACAAGAACCTGTCATAGGCTGCACAGTGGGTCTGATGTGCAGAAACAGAAAGCAACAACCGTGCCTGAGAAAGCCCTCCTACCCCAGAAGTCAAAACCGAGAGTCTTGATCTGGGGGCCAGTCACGTGAAGGGTGCTAAGCCCATCGGGAGTGTCCAACTCGGCCAATCCGGACTGCGGATGAGGCATGGAACCTGGAGACTCGGGGCAATACCACTGGCAGAGATCCCTAAGGGCAGGAACTCCAGAGAAGGGCCTCTGCCTAGAACGCAACGACGCCTCCTGAAAGGAGAGCAGGCCATGGGGGGCACCACAAGGGTGGCCTCGCTGAAATCGCCTAGAAAGGTGTGCGCAGAGTGCTCTGGATTGCTTAAATGGCAGAGGTGCGTGCAAGTCCTCCAACATCCTCACGAGGAAATCCTGATAAGCAGTGATTTCAGTGGCTGGAGAGATTTGGACAGAAGGCTCCTCTCCCCAGAAGAGGGGATGAAGAGTTGGAGGGCACAGACTGCTCAGAGGGCGGCTGCTTGGGGGAAGGTTGAAAACCTGACTGTCCATTGCCCTGACGTAAGCTGGGAACCGAGCAGCCACAGCCCTGAACTGCTCCCAGGAGAGAGGCCGCTGGGACCAAGGATGCCTGGGCAGAAGGAGAATGTGGCAGAGGATAGGGACAAAGCAGAGAAGAGATGTCGGCTGACCTCCCGGCTAGGATCGGACCAAGAGCACCCAAAGAAGAAGGTGCTCCAGAAGACTCCACAGCTGACAGCTGAACAACCATTTCGGTACTGCCTTGGCTGCGCCTGGAAGAATCCCACCTGTGAAGCGACCGGGCTGTATAGGTCCAGAAGGATGGTCCCTACCTCAAAGAGAACGGGCTCTCTCAAAGAGATCGAGGAGGAAGAGCGGAGATCCGCACTCACGGCTTCTGCCAGAGCCCGGTGGGCCCCAGCAAAAGGTCGCGTGCAGACCCCTGCCTCTTGACCCCTCGAATCCGAGAGAGCCCTCCTCCTCGAGAGGGCCAGCCTAGGTAGCTGTTAGCCCTGGCCAGCGCCAGAAGGAGCTATCCAGGGCACAGTACCCTCCCTCCCTCCTGTAGGTGCACTGATTGGCCCCAAAGTTGGGCTATCCAGGCACACCACAGGCGGGAGTACCACTGCTGAGAGGTCAGTGAACCCACCAACACCAGGCTGCAAAGAAATGGTGGCCTGCACCACTGCCCGCTGGTCAGCACCCTGACCCACCTAAAAGGGGCTAATTCCACCTTGTCGAGGACACTACAGGGCTGCCACCCCAATAGTCAACCCCAAGGAGTCAGACTGCTCATCTGACTCAGAGTCTGACTCGCTCTGAAGAGGTAGAGGCACGGCCCTGTGCCAGAACCTCAGGAGGGTGCCCGCTGTCATCCTTGGCAAATGGGATGCCAGAAACAGAGACCACACAAGCCAGTGCCAGTGCCCCCACAGCACCGTGGGAACGTATCACGCGGAGGATATGGCCCTAGCGTGAACAGCAGCCCCAGAGTCAGAACCAGTCATAAGCGCTGGGACGGTGCTGACAGCACCATCGGCTACCGCCCAGTTCCACTTAACGGGCGCAGAGGCAGGGCAGTGCTGATGACGGCACCGACCACAGAATCTGAAGCCCCACAGTGCCTCATCCCAAGCCAGACATGGCGCCATCCCAGACCTCAGCGCTACAAATGGTGCCGAGGAGAGAAGAGTACAAAACGGCGCCAGAGAGACTCCCCACGGCGCAGACAGCAGCCACAGCGCCGACCGACAAACTGGCACCGACACTGGCTGTGTCAGCCCACGCGCCGACTGACAGCATCAAGGATGGCACCGACCCAGGTCTTATGCAACTGCTGGTCCGGCTAATCGGGGAGAGACTTCTCCCCAAGGGCAATTGCTCTGGCGGTGCCTCCCGCCCCCAAAAGGAGCAGGACGGGCCTCCTGCACCACGGAAGGAGCCTCTGCAACAGCCAGGCTACTAGAAGCTGAGGCTCCCTCCTCCTTGGTCCGTGTAGAACAGGGAGGGGACCTGGAGGAAAGGCCAAGAGTACGTGGCTTGGCCCGATGAGTCATGTCCGACCCCGAAGTCGGCCGGAGCTTGCACCACTTTCCCAGCTGCTGCTCGATGACCCAGCGGTCCATGGAGAAACAGGTGTCGCACGAATCCATCTCATGAAGCGGGCCAAGACACGTAAGGCAACGGTTCGTGTTGGTCGGTGATGGAAAATTTACGGCCGCAAGGGTACCTTCCGACAGGGGCCATCCCGCCTTCTAAGTCTTCTTGCCCTCCCACCCAGACACATGACCTACAAGGAAAAACCAAAACAGACCACGCCGCCAAGAATAAAAATAAATGTAAAGGTCTTACCAAGCGACGTGAGTAAGGCAACCAGAACCGCAGGAAAGGAGCCAACGGACTGCGGCACGGAGGAATAACACGACTGAAAGGCAGAACTGCGTAGGTGCAGTTTCATTCTGCAGAGCTTCCCACAAGGTGACCTCGATTGCAGGAGACCAAGAACTGGCAGGCAGATGGAGTCGATAGCGCCTAACAGCCAACCCACGAGCACCACGCAATGTGTCGGGCCCCGAGGGTGGCGGGCTGATGATGCAAGGCCCTACCGACCAAAAAAAACAAATCCTCACAGGGTCATGACCTCTGGCCATGTACCCAATGGTGATGAATGGTGAAGACTGACACATATAAGATCAACATGGCCTGAAGAGAGGGAGGTGCTGGCAGAGGTAAGGAGCTAGACACCGCCAATGAGGAGCACGACCCCTGCCAGGGCTGGGGACTGAACAGGAGATCTCAAGACTGGAGGAGATCTGCCAGCCACACAAGTCAGGGGCCATTCAACCACGCTGGAATGGCCAGGACTGAGCCCCAAGACAGAATCCTCCCTGTAAGGTGACCAGGGCTGCTCGAGCCCAGAAGGCAACCCCTAGCCTCTAAAGATGAGATTCATCCTGGGGGACTTCAGGGGAAAAAAACAAGGACCGGTGCTGCGACTCCTACCCGAGCCAGGCGGGCTCCCAGAAAGGGGCGCAGCCTCCCTTTCTGTTCCCTCAACCCTTCCGGCTCAGAGAGGACCACTTCCTCAGAGTCAACCGAGGTAACTCAATCACCATGGCTGACTCAAGTTCAAGTTTATTGCAGGAAAGACTCTGTTGAGCAAGCTCATTCAAAAGAGGTCCTGAGGCACATACACATACAGTTCGCAATTACATAGACAGGAGATATAAAATGTAGAACAAGGAAGAAAAAAATATATATAATGCAAGAGGGTATACACAATAGAAGTCCTTATGCTATATATGCAGTACATTCCACTTTAACCTTACCCTAAATTATGCAACACATTTCAGCTTAATAAGTAGAGGCCAGTTGGTACCTAGGAAGTTGACTTGGCGTTGGGGCCTAGTAGCACCTACATATGTCTTTTAATTTAGATTTAATTTAATTTAATTTACAGATAGCTAGTGTTTTGTAGGAGTTAATTGATACGATGCTGGTTAGCTTCAGCATGGCTTGTAGTTGGTTCCAAATGTTTGGGAGGGCATATGAGACAGATGGTCACACAAAGAGCACCCTCCCTGCCTGAGGTGCCCCAGCTGGTTTAAAATTGGGACCAGCCTGAGCACCCAAAGAAAGGGGCACACCCCTAAGGGAAAAGAGAACCACCAACTCCATTCTGCCCCTGGAGCACCGGAGGACTGGTGGGACCACAGACACCAGAGCTGGCAGTAAATGCTAAATCCAAAGGAGGGAGCTGTAGTGCTGGGCAGGAGAAGTTGGAGGACTCCGAAGAATCTGGGAGCCAGTTGGTCTGCTTCTGAGTCGTCATCCTCACCAGAGGAGGTTGGACCTAGACCAGTCTGCGATCTCCTCCAGTTCCTGGGCAGTGCGGCAATGAGAACAGACTCTGCACTTCACCGAGGATCTGAGGCGGCACAGAGCCGACTCCATGCCGCTCTGGCGATGCCCTGATCTCTGCTCCGCAAGCAGTGTCGGGATCAGAGGTGGCACCAACAAACGACACCAAGGACAACGCCGATCGGCCCGAGGCCCCAGGCCAAGACACCAGGGGAGCCTCGCCCGAGGAGGTGATTGCCAGAAAGGTGCCTCCTGCCCATCTCCCAGAGGAAATCAGGCAGGGCCTCCTGCACCATGGAAGGAGTTTCCGCAGGCAAAGCAAGAAGTGGCGGAAACCCCCTTCTCACAGGTCATATAGGACTGGGAGGGGACACTGAGGAATGGTCAAGAGACCTGCATTTGGCATCCCGGTGCGAGCCTGTCCACTGAAAGTCGGCGGCGCGACATCCAACTTCAAATGCGCACAGTTCTAACACTTGACATTCCATGGAAAACAGGTGTCACAGCGATCCACATCATAGTGTGGGCCCAAGCAGTTCAAGTAACAGTTATGCTGGTCCATGATGGAAAAAGTTGGCCGCAGGGACGCCCGCTGCATAGGAGGCCAACCCGCCTTGAGGGTTTCTTCTTGTCCCCTGAACGAGACTATGACCGACCAAAAACAAACAGAAATAGCACTCTGCATCATCAAAAAGAAATAAAAGGAACAGGCTTACCAATCAACGGCGCCAAGAGAGCTGTACAGAACTAGGATTCAACTGACTAGGCGCTGGCGTGTAGTTTTGCTCTGCACGGTACGATTCAACTAGACCACAGGGAAAGCAGAACTGGGACTGAGGAGGAGTCGGTCAGTTACTGCCAACCTCAAGCGCCTATGCAATGCATCACCGAGGGCGGCGCCATCCTGTCTGCTTCGCCCTTGCAAAAATAAAAATAAGCTCGCGGGGTCCTGTCCTCCAGCCAGAACCCACCAGTGATGAATGGTGAAGATTGACACTGATAAGATCTGTTTTTTTTTTTAAATAAGAGTAGTAGAATAACAAATACAAAACGAACTGAACATCTAAATGCTGCTGTTCTATAGACGTGAAGAACTGACTCGTTGAAGCGGTAGTCATCACTGAAGTGTACTCAATGATGGGAAAAAAGGAACTGAGGCAGTTGGAGGGTCAGCACGCAGGTAGCCTAGACAGGCGTGACCTGATCTCCAGGTGCCATGCGGTCACGGTCCTACCAATGACGCCGGCACTGGAAGATTTTGGCCCCGCAGGGTCCTAGTGCTTCCAGCTAACCCAGAAGTATGATTAAATGGTGAAGACTTAAGTCCAGAAAGATATTCTATGTTTCTATGACTCTTACTGATTAATGCCAGTGGCCTCCACAACATACAATATAATGACAGAAAGTATTTGTGGTGTCACCACTACTTTTAAGCGTCTGCATTTTTTCCTGCTGTCTCTTAAGGCCAATTTCAAGCTCTTCTGCTGTGGGCAGTAGAGATTGGTTGCTGGACTTTTGACTGCTGCAGCAGGATTACTTGTTCTACACATCTTTCTGGAACCTATTAATCAGTGGATATAAGACAGCAGAAAGAAAGATTCAAGATGGAATAGAATTTAAGATCTATCACAGTGTTTTTCATACACAAAGTGCTTTCAGATACTAGTAGTTCAGTGATAGTACTCAGGGCAATAAAGCAGTCATACATGGAAACACCCACATAAAGAAATGGACAAATGCATTATTTATTTATTTATTTATAGAGAAGGAATTTTGGCCCCAGCACACACTGGGAATTACTTAAGTAAAAAATGTAATAAGATTTTTAGCTTCTGCCTGGACAATCACCAGAAATGGGCAGGTGGCATCTTGTTCTAATGTCCTGTTAAATGGAATGTTAACTGTGGCAAGACAGCAGTGAAATAGTGGCACTAGGTATGCCCTCCCTTGAATTCTGGCATGAGATATGAACCCATGACCTTCTGGGTAAGAAGAGAGTGCCACCAACTACACCACACTGACATGGTTATCTCCAGATGTACATTTAAGGATAGGAAGCGAAAATGTACTGTATTGTCAGAAAAGTACAGTTACGTAAGAACTTACCGTAACAGTAGATCTTCGAGAACAGCTCTTGCAGCAGGTTACACCATTAGGACTGAGGCCGAAGGCGTCAGGACCCCAAGGAAATTTTCTAGCTAGCAGTCTTCAGCGGGACCGCTCTCGACGCCGGTCCTGCCCCGACGCCAGGCGTAGTACATAAGGAGGCGGTCCCGCCAGAATCCCGGCTCTCCGCCGGAGACTTCCGTCGCTGGATGACATCAGAAAAGGAGACCGAGGACCCGCCATCAGATGGCCAAGACTAAGAACCGACCTTTCCGATCCTAAGGATAGTGTTAGGCTGGAACCTACTTCCTCCAAAGAGGAATGGTGGGCGGGAAGGTACCTGCTGCGAAGCTGTTCTCGAAGATCTACTGTTACGTAAGTTCTGCATTGACTGTACTATCTTCTTGATACAGCTCTTGCAGTAGGTTACACCATTAGGACTGATTCCCAAGCAATGGCGCCTTGAAAAGCCATCTGGAGGAGGCAAGAGCGGAGGTTGAGACCGTCCTGAGCCTAAGACAGGAGTCCCTGAAAATGGAGGCCGAAACCAGCTCTTCACCTTGGGCGATATCCAGGCTATAATGCCTGATAAAGTGTGCACCGAACTCCAGGTGGCTGCGGCACATATAGCCGATGTGAACACGTTCTTCAGTGCTGCAAAGGAGGTAGCCACTCCTCTTGTGGAATGGCCCTTGACCATTCCTGGTTAAGGGTTTCTTCGTTTGTCGTAACAAAGCGAGATACACTGAATGAGCCAGCGTGAAAGGGTCTGTTTCGAAAATGGGGCCCCTTTCATCCTCTCCAGCAAATTAAACGAACAGCTGCTCCACTTTCCGGTGCGGTTTGGTTCTGGTCAAATAATATCTGAGACACCTGTGAACATCCAGGGTGTGAGTAGTGCTTCTCCTTGATTGGCGTGCTTGGGAAAAGTACACTGGTAAATCAATGTCCTGGTTAAAGTAAGGGCTGAAACCACCTTAGGCAGGAACTTAGGATTCTCCTCAGGACACCCTATCCTGATGAAAAATTAAATAAGGCTCCTTGCACATGAGAGCATGTAATTGAAGATTCTTCTCGCCGAAGTAACGGCAACTAAAAACAACGCTTCCCATGAAGAAAACGAGCTCGCAATCTGCGGTAGGTTCAAAAGGTGGCAGGCATAAGCTGCTCCAGGACGTAAGAGTAAATCGCAAGGGAGGGACGTGGATCCCCATGGGCGGCCTAAGGTGGAGGACCCCTTAAAAAGGCACGGGTAGTATCCAGCTGGGCCACCATGCGATGGCCTATGGGGGCATGATAAGCTGAGATTGCACAAAGGTGCACTTTGATCGAGGAGTAAGCTAACTCGGATTGAAAGCGGAAAGCAGGTACTCCAGAACCAGCTTTTCAGGACAGTCTAAGGGTGAGAAACCGCGTGCCTGAGACCACAGGCAAAACCTGCGCCACTTCATGGCGTATGTTGCGTGTGTCGCCGGTTTTCTGGTGGCAGAAAGTACCTCTGCCACCTCTTGGAGGCCCCATGTGCAACATGGCTATGTCTCGAGGAGACAAGCATGCAGGTTCAGTGAATATAAGTCCGGATGGACTAGTGAACTCTCCTCCTGAGACAACAGGTGGGAGCTGATTGGCAAGGAAGTGGAGGTTCCCGGGATAACTGATTCAGAAGCGGAACCAAATTTGTCTGCCCAGAAAGGCGCTATCAAAATAAGCGTTGCATGCTCCCTGCGAAGTTTGAGAAGGACACTCTGGATCAACGGGAAAGGAGGGAAGGCGAAGGAATCTGCCCGCCCAGGAGAGGGACACAACGGTCTCACCAGAAAACACCAGGCTCTGGATCTAGCGAGGCAATAATTGGGCAGTTTACGTTGGATGGGGAGGCGAATAGGTCTAATTCTGGAGTGCCCATCTGTGGAACAGATCCTCTGCCACCTCCTGCAGAAGTTCCACTGTGGACTCTGGCCTGGGAACAGCTCAGGCTGTCTGCGACAGTGTTGTCCACCCCGGAGCGTGAACTGCAATGAGGTTTATGCCAGGTTGTATTACCCATTCCCACACCCTCTTGGCCTCCTGCAAAGGGGTAGAAGTGTGTGCCTCCTTGTTTGTTGAGGTAATACATCACCGAGTATTGTCTGTAACAGGAGAGTACTCGGTGGAATCTCTGACTGGAAGGCTTGCAGGCATAAAGAACACCCCTCATCTCCCAATATGTTGATATGGAGATAAGATTACTGGGTAGTCCATGTTCCCTGAGACCTCACACGTTCAAGTCGCTCCCCACCCCAGCCCTGAGGCATCTGTGGAGAGTGTTATCACCAGGGACGGCGCTGTGAAAGGAACCCCACCGAGAGGGTTCCCGGTCTAGTTACCATTGCCAGTCGAACCACGGTCTTCGTGATTCTGACTGGATGCTGCAGATGGTCTTGCCTTTGGTCCCACTGCACCCTTAACATCCACTGGGTTACCTGCATATGGAGTCTTGCCATTGGGACTGTTGGAATGGCCACAGCCATGTGTCCGAGCAGGCGAAGGACCATTCTGGCAGGATATTCTTCTTCGCTGATAGGTCCCTTATTCGGGATCGTGTCGTTCTGCTCTGTCTTGCGAAGAAAGGCCTTCCCTTGGCCGGTGTCCAGAACTGCCCCTATGAACTGCAGCTTCTGAGGACGGTGCCAGGAGAGACTTCTCGTAGTTGATTAAGATGCCCGGAGACTGAAAGAGAGCCTGGGTGTGCTGAATGGACAACAGCAATGCCTCCTTGAGGAGGCCATGAGAAGCCAGTGGGTCAGGTGCAGGGAACACGTGGTGGCCCTGTCTCCTCAGAGCCGCTGCCACGACTGCCATGCTCTTGGTGAATACCCTGGGTGCTGATGACAGCCGAAAGGAAGTGCTCGGAACTGGTAGTGCGACAGAACTCAAGCACAGGAACCTCCTGTGCCTGAGTGATAGGGATGTACAGGTAGGCATCCTGCATGTCTAGGGACGCCAAGAAAGCATCCTTCTTCAGCATGGGGATTAGTCCCGAGGGCCACCATGCGGAAGCTTGTAAATGACCCACATATTGAGGTCGCTGAGGTCCAAGATTGGACGAGGTCCCCTGTTTTCTTTGGAACCAGGAAGAAGTGTGAATAATAACCTGCTCTCTCTGGTTCCTTGGAACATGCTCCAAAGCTTCTTTCTGTAGCAGCGTGAGCACTTCCTCCTTATGAGCAGAGCGTGCTGACTTCGAGTAACAGGAGAGCAGAGGAGGCCTTGTGGGGGCTTGTCTAGGAATTCTATATAGTAGCCTTTTTCGACCAACTGTAGCACCCACCTGTCGGGTGGTGATCGCACTCCACCCTGGCAGGTGGTCTGCGATGCAACCCCGACCTTTGTTTTCCCATTGATCCTGAGGAGGAGGGGGGCTGGGAAGGAGTCATGCTGTGGCAGCAGAGGGTCCTGCAGGTTGGGCCAACTGGCAACACGTTGGCCTCTACCTGAGGGCGTCTTGACAGGGCTTTCAAGAGAAGGAACCCCTCTGTTGCTGGCTGGAGCGAGGCTGTTGCCTCGAGTCCGTGCGCAAGCGACTCTGGGTCCTACGAAAGGAACTGAGTCTAGATCTGTACATGGCCTGGACAGATCTAACAGCCTTCCAAGCTTCCTGTAATTTGGTGATGACCTTTTCGAGGCTTCACCAAACAAAACTTCGCCATGAAAGGGCGTCCATAATGTTTTTCTGGGCGTCCGGGGTAAACCAGACACGAAGCCATGAGTGTCTCCAGAGACATACATCTGAGGCTGTAGCTCTGGCCGCAAGAGTCCGAGACAGCACGCAGCTTGGAGCACCTGGGACCCCATGTCTGAACCCGTGCGGAGGAGCTGAAGGTTCCTCCTTTTGGCCACCATCTGGCAATTTCTCCGCCAGTTCCTGTCCCTGTTCCCACAGCACGTTCTGGAACTGAACCATGTGGGTCAGGTGATTCAACGACCTGATGGCGCAAGTCGCGGCCCGCGTAAGTCGCCTGCCATGCATCCAGTTGCTTGGACTCCGGGTCCGGTGGCTGCATGCTCAGATGTTGCGGTCTTTGAGACCAGTCATGAGAGGCTGTAATGACCGGGGAGTCAGCCAGAGGATGGTTAGCCAGGCACTGGTCCTCCCTTGGGGCCTTGTACAGGTGGTCAGCCTTCTTTGGCATTGCGAGAGTCGAATGTGGGCGCTCACGCTGCCTTGGTGGCGTCCATGAAGGTGTCCACCAAGGGTGGCACTATCACAAGCTTGGGATTCTTTTGCCAAAGAGCAGGCAAGGCGCAGTCTTTGGGTCGAGGTTCCTCCGCATCCCATCCCATGTTCTCTTGGATGTGTCTCATTATCTCGAGAACGAACGGTCATCTGGAGGAGACCTAGGGAGGTTGCGTGGGTCGGAGAAGGGATGCTGATCGGTGAAGGAGACCTGGATCATTCAGAGATGTCAGATCTGAATCCTCCGTGAAACGGTGAATACCCGGCGTCTTCTGAGTTCTTGGGATGGTGACCCTGAAGGTCTAGGCGAGGCCTTCTCTCTGTAGATCTGCCCCTAGAAGGTGCTGCTGGCCCTGGGGAAGGTGCTTGACCTGCTGCCCCTTTGGCCTGAAGGAGGAAGTGCAGGCGTGGTGATGCCTGGGTGTGGGAGGAGGTGCGTGGTGACCACATCCTTTTGATGGTGTCCCACCAGAAGGTGAAGAGCTCCTTCACTTCTGCCAAGTTGAGGCCCGGCGACGGACGGGGAGCAGTGGCCTATCGTCCAGGGCAGGCAGCTCCCCGGGTCTCAGGTTCTGGGAGGGCTCCCATGGGAGCTCGATGGGTCAGAATACGCCCGCCAGGTCTTGAGCTGAGTGGACTCCTCCTCCTCTGACAAAGCCTCCTGACCCGGCGTCGGTAGGCGGTGGTGTAGTTCTTCTGCTTGTTATCTCACGCCCGAGATCCCCGCGGCGTCCTGAAGTAAATGCCTGACCCCGCGGTGACAAACTGCCGCGTTCCTGGGAAGTGTTTGTGTATCTTGCCCGACATTGGGTGGTCCGGCGTCCACTCGAACGGAGGTCAGATCCTTGGTTTTCTGCGTTGGAGTGGCGGCGGCAGGGAGGCTGACCGGACGTCCGGGGGAGGAGTGCCAGGGCGAGGACTTGTGATGCTCCCCCGACCTGGATGAGGCCTTAGCCAAGGCGGGCCTGGAGGTCTTGGCAGGCATGAAGTCAGAAGAACCGCTGGTTGTTTTGACCCACGACCAGGGGATGGGCTCTAGACAGGGAGCAGTCCAACCTGGAGTTGGAGCTGCGAGGAGTCCGAGGCCCCAGAGGGGGATCTAGGTCTCACCTTCTCCCGGTGCTTCTCGTGGGTGCCTGTGCAACTTCCCGAAGATTCCACCCTGGAGGAAGGTTCCATGGCCTTGAGCTTTTCTTCAAGGAGGAAAGCCTGGAGAGCCTTACACCTCGGCGGATTCTCGTCTGGCTATATAGCCCTGGCAGAAGGAGCAACCCTGGAGTCGTGGTGGTCCGGCCCAGGCACCAGCAGATGGCCGAATGAGGTCACTGAAACAAATCTACTTCCCACAAGCACATCTCGAAGAATGGCCCTCCACAAGCTGGGAGACATCAGGCTAAGAAATGGCTTGAAAAGGATTTCTTCCAAGTTTGGATAGTTTCTGAATGGATTTCCTGGTAGAGTAGCGCTTAAGACTAAACCGAAGGATCGAGACATGCAAGTTAATGGCGGGAAGAAATACAGGTTACTCACCTGTAACAGGAGTTCTAGGAATGGTATCTGTTGTTCATCCACACTTATGGCAGGTTCCTTGCAGCTAAAATCTTGCTGGAAGGTCTTCAAGCTGGCTCCTCCCACCACCGGGTGGTAAAACTCTAAGCTCCGCCCCATAGCGCAGATCTGAGCCGCTGGAAAGCTCAGGTTGTGCGTTGTCGAGGCAGAGAGGTTGGGTGGAGTGGTGTGGATGAACAACATATGCCATTCTAAGAACTCTTACAAATGTATTTCCTATCCCAAAGGACATAGATATGTTGTTCATCACACATGATGACAGACTCTAGCAGTTCTCCAGGAGGAGGGAGGCAAGGGGCACACCCCTACTTAGGGAATAAAGACTGGAGAACCGAGGCCCCAAAACCAGCATCACAGGCGTGACTCAAAGTCGATGTGGTAATGGGTAATAAGGTGTGTGCTGACTTCCAGGTAGCAACCTGCAGATTTCCTGGATAGGGCGTTCCTGGAAGCAGCCACCGATGCAGCAGTATGGCCGGTGGGAATGGCTCTTATCCCTCTGGGAGGCTCCATGCCCGCCAACTATAACTGAGATCTATGCGGGTGACCCACCTGCTTATCGTCAAGCTTAGCTGCAGGTCTGCCAGAGTGCAGCTTCAGCGTGGTGACAAACAGCTAGCGAACCTCCCAATTTCAGCGTCGCTCCTTATAATGTGGCGCCTTACAGGAGTCCAAAGTATGGAGCCTGTATTGACCTCCGAGGTGTGACTGGGGTAGAACACCAGCAGAGTCCACCTGGTTAAAGTGAAAACTCGACACCACCTTGGGAAGAATTTGGGGTGAGGCACGGAACAACCTTGTCCCTGTGGAAGACCAGGTAAGGGACTCAATGCAGGCGCCTGGAGTTCTCCCATCCTTCTGGCTGACATGATCCACCAAGAAGGTGGTCTTCCTCGACAGGCAGAAGTTCAACCTGTGCATTGGTTCAAATGGCTTGCCCATGAGCTTGCCAGTACCAGCAGTAAATCCCACGAGGTGGAGGTTCCCTTGGAGGAAATGTGATCAAGGCCTTTGAAAAAGCCCGACCACCTTCTCCTGCGCCACAGACTGCTCCCGGCCCGCGCCCGGTAGCAGAGATAACTGCCAGGTGCACAGCTCAGGATCATCGACCTAAGCCCTTGACTAGAAAGGGACCATAAATAGTCCAAAATGCTTGCCAGGAACAGGAGAGGAGGGTCCAAGCCCTTACTCCTGACACCAAATGAAAAACCTCTTCCATTTGAAGGCATAACATTTCCTGGTCGACTAACACAGAGACGCCTCAACGACATTGAGGACCTCGTCGGGAAGACCCAAGGCCTGGAACTCTGGCAGCTCAGGAACCAGGCCGTCAGGTGCAGAGGATTGAAGGTCGGATGGAACACCTTCCCTGATTGACTGAGAGCAGGTCCGGGCGAGCTGGAAGCTGCCTCGAGAGCCTGTAGCTGAGGTTGAGGAGATCTGGGTACCAGAACTAGGCGGGGCCAGTCTGGGGCTATCAAATCACCTGCGCCTTGTCCCTCCTTGTCTTGAAGCACCTTGTGAATCAAGGGAAATGGGAAAGGCGTAAAAAACCCGGGGTCCACAGCCTCGAAGAGCATCCCCTGCAGCGAGCCCCTGCTGAGGGCGGGCATGAAACAGCCTCAACCGCATTCTCCTGGAGGCAAACAGGTCCACCAGGGTGTGCCCCAGTGGGAGAACAGATCTTGTACTACCTCCGGCAGGAGAGACCACTCGTGAGATGCAGCCTATCCGGCTCAGGGCATCGGCCAGGGGTGTTGGAGGCTCCTGCCACGCATGAATAGCTAGGAGATCCGCCTCCAGGCTGCGCCACAGTGACCATCTGGAGAGCTTCCTTGCATAGAAGCATGGGCAGCGTCCCGCCCTGGCAGTTCAGGTAGTACATGGTGGTGGTATTGTCCGTCTGGACTCGGACCACTTGACCCGGAGGCAGAGACAAGGCGGTGAGAGCTAGGCGGGCCTCGAGCTCCAGCAGGTTGATGTGGCATCGGGACTCCCGGGGACCAGAGGCCGTGCACCTGGTGCTCCCAGATGGGCACCCTAACCCATCAGGAGGCATCGGTCGATAGAGGACCGTCGGCCGAGGCGGACAAGCGAGATGCCCTCCTGCAGATGGGATGGAGCGGTCCACCACTGGAGAGCATTCCACATCTCCTGGGTCACTGTCACTAGCTGGTCCAATGGATCGGCGTTGTGACCACCGGCTAGCCATCCCCACTGAAGGGCGCATGCTTAACGTGCCCAGACCACGCTGGTACAGGCTGCCATGAGACAGAGGCGCAGGAGGTCCCGGGCAGGGCCACGATTGCCCAACCAGAAATGACTGGGCAAGGAGGTAAGAACCTCGGCCCTGTCCGCCGGGAGCAAGTGCTCTGGCTCGAAGGAGTCGAGCTCTGCCGCGATGAACAGGATCACCTGCTTCGACGAGTTCGACTTGGCCTCGTTGTGAGAAGGCCGCTTGACGAGCAAACCTGGAGGCCAGATCTCTGGACGCTCCACCTCCCGTCTGGAGGGGCTGCTATCAACCAATCGGCCAGGTAAGGGTACACCTGGACCCTGGCACGCTAGAATGCTGTCACTACTGCCATGCATTTAGTGAAGACCCTGGGGGCTGGAGATAAGCAAGGGCATGGCTTGGAACTCGAAGAGGGATCCTTCATCTGAAAGCAGAGGAATCTCGATGTGGCCGGACGGATAGGGACGTGAAAAACGCTGTCCTGCAGGTCCAGAGAGCAGAACCACCCCGTGTTCAGAGATAAGTATTATCTGCGCCAGAGTGACCATTCTGAAGGTCCGAGACCTTAGGAACTTGTTCAGGTCGTGTGGAGTCGAGAATGGGCACCGCCCCGTCGGTTTAAGACCAGGAAATACCTGGACTGAACACCAGGTCTAAAGAGGGGTCCTCTACCTCCATGATCACCTCCTTTGGAGGAGGAGAGTGATAGGCTCAACGGAAGAGCCACCAGTGGGCTGTGGACCTCGGGGGCCCCCGAGGTGCTGACGGCTCTGAGAGGGCAGGGCCTGCTCGAATTCTGAGAGCCAGGCCTATTCACACCACCTCAATACCCACCTGTCCGTGTAACAGCGGACCAGGCGGAAAGGAAGTGTCTGAGCGGTCCCCCGCGGAGAACCAGGAGTGAAGTGACAGGGATGGGCGCGACACCCCTCAGCCCGTCACTGGGCAGGCTTGGAGGAGGGACCGGCCGAGGACCTCCTGGGCCTTTACCTCCCTGCTTCACCTGTGGGAGGAAGCCGCCGACTTGGGTTTGGGATATCAAGCTCGAGACCTGCTGGCCCTGGTGCTGGAGCCCAGGCGCACTCGCAGGCGCAGAAGGATGAAAGAGCTTTGACTGTGGCTTGCGGCCTTTGTCCTTCTGAGCGGAAGAGACCGAGTCCAAGGTAGAACTGGACTTCCGATCCTCTGCAGGTGACCTTCCACCCTAGGGCCGAAGAGGTCAGTCCCCAAATGAGAACATCCGCCAGCTTGTGCTGGGTATCCCGAGGTAAGGTGGATATCCTCAGCCAAGCCCGACGGCCGCATGTGCACTGCGGCCACAGAGACCTGGCATGAGTCCCCGATGTCGCAGTCTGGAGCTGCTGTTTAGCCACTGCCTGCCCTGGTCCCGCACCTGCCTGACCGTAGTCTGCAGATCTGCAGGAAGATGAGGGACAACCTCATCCAGGGAGCCCAACAGGCGTGAGAAAAATGTGCCATGAGACGGCCGAACTGGCCTGATTAAGGCAGAGAGAGACGGCATAGAACTTTCGCCCGGCATAATCCAATTTCTTGGATTCCTTGTCGGGAGGTTTGTCCACATCCCTGGTGTTCCCGGAACGCCGGAGAAACGCTGTTGGTAACCAACCCCTTGGCCGAGTGTTCGAAAACGGACAGGGAACCGATAGGGACCGCGACACTTCCTGGCCAACCTGGCCAAAGGCGCAGGGCAGGAAGCAGGCGCTGCCAAAGTTCAAGGCGGACCCACTATGGCTTCAGCCACCGAGAAAGCCCTCCGTGGGAGAATCCTCGGTCCAGAATCTCCGTCGAGGGATACCTGGCCCATTTAGAAACGGGTTCGAGCTTCATCCGGTGGACTCGAGATGAGTCGAAGCAACCCTAAGAAGGACGAAGGGCTATAGTCCATTGACTGCCCTCGAGGACTCCAAGTCCATGCGGCTTGGAGAAGAGGGAGGAACCATCATCGGACTCAGAAGAGTCCTCAAAGAGCTGCCTGGCCTGAGCCACCCTCCACCTGCTGAGGTTTGTCGGGAGTGAGGGTGACAGACAACCTATGGGGCAAACCAAGGCCGACCGAGGTACTGGTGGAGCCCCAACTAATGGCTGTGGAGGCGGAGGTTCCACCAGAATCAGTGGGGCAGCTGGAATTGGCCGGTAACAACGGCCTGAGAACAGGCTCTCGACTAGCGAGGGGTTGTTTAGCTGCTCGGTGACAACCACTTAATGGCGGGAAGATGACTGGGTCAGCATATTCCGGTCAAAAGAACTGTTGCCACATGAGTTCCTCGTACTTCGGCCTTAACTTGCACAGAAGCCTCCTACGTCCGAGGAAGAGGAAGAGCGGTGGCGCCGCTGCCGCGGTGCCGAACCGAGACCGCCTATGGCGGCGGGATCGGTTGGACAGCGAAGGATGTCCGAGACTGAGAGTTCGACAGGGCCCAGGAAGGCGGAGGAGAAGTGTCGGAAATCGGCACCTCCTCGGCCTCGGACGATCCAACGAGCTCCGGAACGGAGGCACAGAGCGAGCCGACGGGATCCTCAACTCACACAGGGAACGGGAGAGGGATTCTCAGCTTCTCCAGCCGACAACCGTCCAGGTCGAGAAAAATCTCAACTGCGTCGGCAGGGATCTGGGTCAACTGGCCTGACAGGGACACGTGAAGCCAGTGGCCGAGCTGAGGGGTCGACTGAAGTCGACTGTCGACAGGGAGGGGATCTTTCCGCTCCCAAGAGCGTCAATGAGAGACTTACTTTTGCTCTTTTGACCTGGAGAAAGGTCCGAAGAAGTTTGGACCCTCACTTTCGTCGGAGAGGGTCAGACAAAACTCCTTAAAGAAGCAGAGTGGAGGCACCGAGAAGCGGGACAAATGTCATAGCCGAGGTAGAAGCGGCCCGCTACCGCCTCCTTCCTCTTCAAGGGCGATCATCTGCTCAAGCTGATCCGCCGAGCCCGCGCGCCATGGACACCGCAAATCGGACCTCTTTAGATTTCACCAGTGGAATTCTTTTCTCGGGTGCCCCAGTTGTAATCGGCAGCACGGTCTTCAAGGACGATGGGTCGAAAAGGAAAGAGAGCACAAGCTCGTAGGCCCAAGGTGTCATCTCAAGACCCAGGCAGTAGACGCACGTGGAGCGCGGATCCGCCTCTAGACATCTTCTTCCCGCAAGGGCACCTCCTCAAAACCGGAGTCGATTTGTCCATCGCAGTGCCGAGGAGAAGAAGACTGAAGTCTTTTTAGCAAAACTTTCTGATTTCGAACTTTCAAGAATTAGGAACCAGTCTTTAATCGCAGAGCATTAAGAAGGGAACCTGAGCTTCCAAGCGTAAGGAAGATCTTACGCTATGAAGGAGTCGAGAGTTTTACCACCCGGTGGGTGGAGGAGCCAGCTTGAAGACCTTCCGCAAGATTTAAAGCAGCAAGGAACCTGCCAATAAGTGTGGATAGAACAATATATCCATGTCCCTAGAACTGGGATTCTGGCCGGACCACTTCTTATGTACTATGCCTGATGTCGGGGCGGACCGGCGTCACGGGTCCCCGCTGAAGACTGCTAGCTAGAAAATTTCTGTAGGGTCCTGACGCCTGCCGCCCCAGTCCCAATGGTGTAACCTGCTGCAAGAGCTGTACCTCGAAGATGATCAACAAATCTCTGTGGGGATCACAGGGTCAGAGTATGAGGTCAAGTCTAAACTCATAAAGTTTATAACGCTGGTATAAGTGGCCAGCCTGCCGATGCAATGGCAAAGCAGCTGCTTGTGATGCCAGCAACCTGTGTTTGTGAATGAGCCGAGGGGTGCTGCGCTGGGGCAGGGGGGTGAGAATGTTCCACATTATGCTAACCTCAGGGTGGGAGGTTTCTCAGCTCCCGCTGCAGCAGCAGCACCACCACCTGAGGCCACATATTATGAGGTCAGCTGGAGGACAGCAGTGAGAGGTGATGCAAAGGCTTATGGCTGTCCACGCTGCACATTCAGAAATGAGCATCTCAAGAAATGGGAAACAAGGAAAATCTAATGGCATGGCAGGATGGAACCGGCATGTTCGAAGTCCTGTGCCACCTGTTTGCCCAATATGAGGAATCTCCTGCCACCAGTTTCATAGTTTCTGGAAAGGGTGCAACTCCCAGAAGAGGAGGGTTTCCCAGAGCAGGTTAAGTGGGGCTCTCTGATGACTGGGCAGGTGAGATGGCTGGGCAGTAGCCTAGCAGATGGGCCCACAGTTGGGTAGTTAGGGTGAAAAAAAAGTAAATAAACTAAACAAAAAAAAGCACAAGCCTAAATTTTAAAATGTCATTTCACTTGACTTCAAGACCTTTTCGTTGTCTGCCTATTTTCATGATGCACTTGTGTTATCGCATTTGTTGACTATTGTTTTTAATCCTTGCTAAGTTATCTCCATAGTTACAATGTGATTGAAGTCTTTGTTTCGCTTGAAACTCCCAATTGATTACCAAGGCTGTGAGTAAATGGTGCATCCCTTATTTAATGAATTCTGCCTCGTTATCCCTCACCCTGCTGACATAACAAAAAGCTGGTTCATGAAAAATGAAAATGACGTTTACCATAATTCTTGATCTTCACCGTTCATTTCTGCTGGGTGTAAACTGAGGCATGCACCTGAAACAGGAGCCCTTTTTTTTTGGAGGTAGGGAGTCAGCGCCTTGGTGCTGTCCACGTGGCTGACACATCTGCGTGAAGACGGGTTGGCTGTTAGGCATGAGACTCCTTTCTCCATCCCAGTTCTGTGACAGCTGGAGAGCCAGAAAGACAGGTTCCAGAGAAAGAGGGTGATGCAAGACAGCCAAGGATAGAAAAAGGAAAGGATATAAACTGAAAAAGGTAAAAGCGGAATAGAGGACACGAAAAGAGAACCCTACCCTAAGTGGCCATATGGCCCTAATCCTTCACGCGGTTTGGAGAAAGAAGGAAAGGATAGAAGTAAAAGATAGACGAGAAGGAGGTATGGGTAAAGGCGGAGGAGAGGTCTGTCTGCTGCAGTAACTTGAAGACCGCTGGCTTGTGTGTTCAAATCCCTGTGGGGTTGAAGACAAGGGGAGCAAGGATTCTGTCCAGACACGTTATCGAACCAAGGTCCAAAGGGAATTAATGGTCTTCTTAGACCTGGAGACAGAAGATCCTCACTCATCACCTTTATCCAGAAAGTCACAATCTCACAGCCTACATCTCACAGACTGTCCCGGGGAGACAGTCCTACTCAGAAGAAGAGACAGTCCTGACGAGGCGCAGGGAAAGAAATCTGGAGGGGTTTTCCACGGAAGTACTGGCACAGTCCACACTTCAGAAGAGAACCACAGGACAACTGTGCTTTAAGAAGAGATGGAGGAAACTCCATGGACTCTCTTAGGACTGCATTGGACCACTGACAGCTAGGGGGTGACATAAGCCAGAGGATTATTAAAGCCCCAAGCGGGGAACACCTAGAGGGTGCAGGGTAAAGACCCTAATCGCCATCCTCCAGGATGAACGCTTGTGACTTTAAAGAAGAAACAGAGTTCTGAGGACCAGGGGACTCAAGGAGGGGGAGGCAAGCAGGTTGGAGGTGGCGCCAAGAAATGAAAATTACGATCCACCGTAATTTTGATCTTCTCTTGTATCTTCACCATTCATTACTGCTTGGGTTAGTGCCGGAGGTGTCACCTGCCACGGGAGGTTTTCTTTTGAGTCGGCTCCAACGGCGCCACCTCGAGAAGACGCCGACCACGCGCCATGCGTGAGGGCGGCCAAGTAGGTGCCGAGAGACCTCTCTATCTCAGTTCTGTAGCCGGAGAGGCGAAAATAAAGGGTAAGAAAAAGGAAAGCGAGGCAAGAGAGCCGAGGGACAGAAAAAGGAAAGGATATAAACTGAAAAGGTATAAGCCTGTAGAGAATAGACAGAGGAGAGAGAATTCCTACCCTAAGGGACTGCAGGGCCTCCTTTCCGGGCGGCTCTAGGGGAGGAACAGAGAGGAGGGAAAGAAAGAAGAAGAAGAGGCATGTTGAGAGGGAGAACAGTGCCCATCGAGCATTGGTTGAGAGGCTTATAGGCTCAAGACTAACAAGGGAGCAAGAATCCTAGTTGTTAGGACTGAGGGGAGGTCTCACCAAACCACCTGAACAGATTCGAATGAGGGCAACATCTCTGAACTCTCAACATGCCAAGTCCCTACATCCCAGCTGAGGGCTCCTAGGCTGCCCGGGCAGAACCTGTTCCGGGAAGAGTGCCCACCCAGGAAGGGACTAAGTCCCTTAGCACCCTGTTAAGTGCTAACACAGCAGTGTATGGAAAGACTATGCCTTCTCAAGGCAGCTTTGTATGAAAGATAGAGTGGAACTCAATCTGACTCCCTAGGCAAGGCAAGCAGACGCTCAGAGCTGACAAGTTCAATCAGCAGCTAGAAGAGCTCAAAAATAATACCTGCTAGGAGGATTCTAAATTTTGCCGAGGCCGAGGTCAGAGCATGGCCTCTTAAGCTGTGAAACTGCATAACCTGAAGAAGGTATTTAGGAATCGCACCCTAAGGGCGGCTCAGAAAGAGTTCCCTCAGAATAAGAGAAAAGTACAACTGTGTTTGCCCTCTTACCTTGAGGAAAAAGGAACCATTCATAAAGAATGGGAACAGAAAATTTTTTTTTTCTTTTTCATAAAGGCCAAAGGAAGGAAGAGGAACAAGACGGGAGGGGAGACGCCACAGAAGGAGGCCACTGAGGGGAAGGTGGATGGTATCAGTAATGAATGGTGAAGATACAAGAGAAGATCAAGAATTACAGTAGGTATGTAATTTTCATATCTTCCCTTGTCAATCTTCACTATCATTACTGCTTGGTGAGTGCCAAGCCCCCTTTAGAAAAGGGGGGTAGAACCTGAGGAATAAGACCCCAGCATCCTGCTGGTGAGAAACAGAATGTAAAGAAACTGGGCTAATCGAGAGAAGCCTATGGGGAGAAGAGCTAGGAGGTGCCCCTAGAGGACGGGGAGATGAAGTCCCTGCAGTAATCTCCAGCTCTGGAGGAAAAGAGACGTCTCTCCGAAAGGGAGCGAATCACCTACCGGGCCAGGGTGACAACCTTGATAGACTGGGTTATGCCATCCGCCTAATGCAGATCGCTGTCCCTACAAGCCTGGAAGCCACCTCACTGGCGCCATAAGATGCCCTTGCTTGTGTCTTGCCAGCTCCAGGCCTATAGCAGAGAGGACAATAGCTTGTCGGTTTGTCCGTATCAGGCATTGATGCTAAGATTTGAGAGAGCATCGACCTACAAATGCCTACTGTGGCAGTGTGATGAGCCTGATGAGACGCAAAGCAAGCCATCGCATACGAGAGGAGAACACTCTTCGCCCCACCGGTCGAACTGTGGGGAATCCAATCTGGTGGGCGGTCATGCGCCAGGCGGTGGCGCCCGGAGGAGTCTCCAGGTATACCAAACCCGAGGCGGGTTGGGGAGAGTACCCAGGGATTCCGAGGGGCACAATACTGCTGACAGTCTGCTGGGGCTGGAGATGGCTGCCGCACTGCCAGGAACAGACAGATGCCTCCTGGAAGGATAGGCTAGGAAGGTACCACCAGGTGCTGGGCACTGAATTCCTCAAGGAATTTCACGCCTCCCTGCTCGCATTGTCTCACCTAATGTAGGGAGATTCAAGATCCCTCACCATCCTCGAAGGAATTGCTGATATTCAATGAAA
The DNA here is from genome assembly GCA_016271365.2 of Neoceratodus forsteri. Taxonomy (NCBI): domain Eukaryota; kingdom Metazoa; phylum Chordata; order Ceratodontiformes; family Ceratodontidae; genus Neoceratodus; species Neoceratodus forsteri. The sequence continues at coordinate 1,407,308,385 of CM057450.1, forward strand.
TCAGCATCGGAGGAGATATGAGCAGAGGGTTCCTCTCCCTCAGAGAGAGACTGGATGATGGATAGCTCAGAGTGTCCAGAAGATTCTTTTGCGGTGGGGGATAGGCGAAAGACCCTACCATTCATACACCTGACATATGAGGGAAAGGCTGCCACAGAACCTCTGAACTGCTCCCAGGATAACGGGTCCATAGGACCGATATGGCCTGGAAGAGCAGGGGTGGCTGCAGAAGAACGGGAGATGGGCACCTACGAAGAGGAACTGTCCTTCTGCGGGGCTCTGAAATCCAGAGAATGGAGCCCGAGCTGGCGGGATTCCCGGACAACAGACCAGGTCACAAAACGGAACCCTGGAGAAGAGAAACCTGAAGAGCCTAGAAGTGGATCCTCCCCTGTGACGCAACTGGGACTGCATGGATCCAGAAGGGCAGCCCGCAGCAACGCCACGGAGGGGATCCCGGGTCCAAGCGGGAAACGCGGGCCCAGCGCCACTGCTCCTAGCCACCCCTGAGGGGTGGCCGGCAGAGACCGGTGACGACAGCACTCGCCTCACCCCCGGACTCAGAGAGCCCTCCTCCTCGACCCCAGCTGCTTCCCCCACCCAGTGGCTGCAACAGCACCAGGGAGGGTGCTGCCACGAGCACCCCAGAAGGAAAGCCCTCCTCCCTCCTCGCTCACTCCATCGCCCTCAGGGACCCAGGACCACCCCTAGCCCGAGGGCCCCTCAGGGGAGGACAGCAGCGGGACAGCGGAAGAGGCCCACTGGGCCGCTTAGCACCACGTGCCACTGGGGTCCTCGACTGGAGAGTCAGGTTGCAGGACGGGTCCACGCTCTGAGTCATCGACCAAGAGGAAGAGACCAGCTGGACCACAATACTAGCAACCCCAGGGGTCCCCGTGAAATGGGGACGTGAACGGGCGCTGCCTAGAGGCGGTGCCGGACGACCTTGGCCCACCCACACCCGCTAGGCCGGTCCCTGCTCCCCATCGGTGCCGGGTTAGGCTCCACGGCGCCGCCGTGCCGGAACTCAAACCGCAGCAACCAGGAGAGCGAACCGACCTGCGGGCGCCAAGCGGCGCTGAAGGCCAGAGCAGCGCTGCCAATGGCGCCGCCTCGACACCGAGTCGTCTAGTGGCGCCGATCTGAAACGGCGCCAGAGGGCGGCGCCGAGGGTCCACCGGTGCCGGGCCCAGCGTGGGCCTCGGCCACTGGGAGAGCCTGCACCTCCAAGGGGTGAATGCCGAGGCGGTGTGCTCCTGCCATGCCCCGAAGGGACCACAACGCTCCGACACTACAAAGAAGCTTCCTCTTCGCAAGAGAAGAGAGGAAGCCTCCTTCCACGGACCGTGATAGGCCCGAGAGGGGACCTGGAGGAAGGGCCTACAGAACTTACCTGGGAATCCCTGGGCCATTGCCCTCTCAGGTCGGGCGGGCTTCGTCATCTTGAACGACAAGAGACTTCGGGAGAGGACACGATGGTCCATGGAGAAACAGGTATTTCGCGCTGGCCCATATCACGTGGGTTGGGTCCTATGCAACGGAGACAGACATCAGGGCGCCGATCCGTGAACGGAGAAATGCCGCCACAGGAGCACCGACGTAGGGGCAACGTCCTGCCTTCGACGCATGCTTTGCCCCTAATCTGACATGATGCGACTAAATAAGACAAAAACAGCAACAAAGCACTTGGCGCTACGACAGAAATAAAGGAACGGTCTTATCGGAGAGACGCGCCAAGCAAGTACCACTGGAGAAACGAGAGTCTTGTGACGAGAAAGCTTCAACTACTGCGCAGCAGCAGATGCAGCCTCAATGGCTGGAGAAACAGAACCGAGATAGAGTAGGAGTCTCGGCTGATCTAACGGCCGCCGCAGAGACGAGTGCATCGCGGCCGAGGGTGGCGCCGCTGGAGCAGACTCCAAAAAAAAAAAACTCCCAGAGGTGCGGCCCCGCACTAACCCAAGCAGTAATGAAGGTGAAGATTGACAAGGAAGATTTGAGGCCCATGAGGGATGGTATGTGGGATTTAGTAATGAATGGTGAAGATATAAGAGAAGATCAAGAATTACGTGTAATGCACTTTTTATATCTTCCCTTGTCAGTTTTCACCATTCTTTACTGCTGGTGAATACCAAGCTCCCCAAAGGGACCTGGCACAGCCCTGAGGCAGCAGACCCCCTCAGCCACCTGCAGGTGAGACACAGGAGGGGGAGACCCTAGCCTTACTAGACCAAGCAAGATCTAAGGTTGTTCAGGATGAGGAGGTGCCCTGTGGCAAGGGAGAAAGAGGGCACCCCTTAAGAATTCTCCTTGCCCGGCAGGGAAAAAGACGGGTCCCCCGAAAGTGAAGGAGATCACCCTGCACCAGGCAGCGGTGACAATCTGATAGACTGCCACGCCTGGCCCGCCTAATGCAGATCGCTGTCCCTGCCAGTCTGGAAGCCCTCATTGGCGCTAGAAGATTCCCTTACCTAGTGTATCATGCAAGTTCCAGACCCTGAGCAGAGAGGAACTAGCCTGTTCAGATTGCTCTGTATCAGGCAAAGATGCTAGCACCTGAGCTAACATCGACCACAGGTACCTGTTATAGGCAGTGTGGGTGCACCTGATGTGAAATATGCACATCAACACATGAGCCAAAGGAAAACTCTTCGTCCCCACAAGTAGAATTCTGCAGAATCCGGATCGGGGTCGGTCATGCACCAGGCGCTAAGGCCAGAGGGAGTATCTAGGGATGTTAGGCCGAAGGAGGGTGAAGTAGGGAAATGAAAATTACATTCTACCGTAATTCTTGATCTTCTTGGTTGAGTCTCCACCACTCATTCACCACGATTGGGATGCGCGGAGGCAGCGAGGAGCAGCTACGGCCCTAGCTCGTCTTGTAACGACTATCTCGGTGTTGACCTCCAATCGCCAGTACCTTTCTTAACCAAGGAGGTGCAGACCTAACCTAGAAGGGTAGCCTAACCTAAAAACCGGACATAAGATAGTCCGGGCGACCCGTGTAAGAAGGGTCAACAAAGAAGTCTTCAGCCTAAAGATATGAGGGAGTGAAGACCAACAAGAAAGGTGAGCTCGGGGATGGAGGTGGGTGTGGGAATGAGTGTGGAGCTCGTCCAAGAAGATCAAGAATTACGGGTACGTACTTTTCATATCTTCCTGGACATAAGTCTCCACCACTCATTCACACTATTGGGAGAGTACCGAGCTAATAATCCCCCGAGAGGGCGGCAGGAGAAACCAAGAGCTCACGTTTCTAGGACAGAAGTCCATTGAGGATGGCTCTGCCAAAGGAAGAATGTCGTCTGGCGTGGACATCTGGTGCATAATGTTTAGCAGTATGCACTCTGAGCTCCAGGTGGCGCACTGCAGATGTCTCAATGGGCACGTTGCGGTTCCGCTGGGGATGCCATAACCGCTCTAATGGGGTGGCGTGATGTCATGCCTGCAACTTAACCTGCACCATGGAATAGCAGTGGCGAAGGCACGCCACTCGCCATGATGAGATACATCTGATAGCGTACAGGTTGACCCAGCTGGGTCTCACTGAAGGAAACGAATAGTTGCTGAGCTTGTGAAAATCCTTGATTCTATCTAGATAGAAATGTAAGGCCCTCTTAACATCCAAAGAATGAAGAGACTGTTCCCCTTCATTCTGGAAGTCCGCAAAATAAGAGGGAAGGACCAAAGGTTGGTTTAGATGAAAATCTGACACAACCTTAGGAAGAAATTTAGGATGAGTCTGAAGGACTACTTTGTCTTATGGAACACAGTATACGGAGGGTCAGTGACCAGGGCATGTATCTCAGAGACCCTACGGGCTGAGGTAATGGCCACTAGCAAGGCAGTCTTCCAGGTGAGAAATTTTAGCTCACAGGTAGCCAGAGGTTCAAAAGGTTTCGGTGAGCATGTCTAGCACAAGATTAATGTCCCAGGCTGCGACTGGACGTCTTGTAGGAGGTCTGGTATGCAGAATCCCCTTAAGAAATCTCTTAACCATAGGTAACTGAGCCAGAGTTAAGGAAAAACGGCTCATGATGCGCTATAATGGCACGAAGATGAACTTTGACTGTTGAGTACTGCACACCTGAATTTGAGAGGTCCAAAAGGTACTCAAAACCTTATCTGGTGGACAGGAAAAGGGATTCAAAGAGGACTTGCACCCAGAGCCAAAACGCTTCCACTTGGCTGTGTAGTTTTCTGAGTGGCTGGCTCGTGCAGCCAGAAGAATATCTGAAACTCTTCAAGAGACATTGAACCGGGTTTACTTGACCTCTTCAGGTGCCAAGCATGTAGGTGAAGCGATCTCAGGTTGGGATGGACCACGGTCCCTGAGTCAAAAGGTTCATCTGCAGGAAGTGGTCTGGAGGAACTGCCAACATATTGTTGAGTAGTGGAAACCATAGCTGTCGAGGCCAAAAGGGAACAATGAGAATAATTTTGTCCCCTGGGATTCGAACTTCAGGAGTACCCTCTGAATTAGAGGAAGAGGTGGAAAGGCGTAAGAAAGCATTTTGTCCACACGCAGCCTGAACATCCTGACAGAAAATGCCAGGCCCTGGATTTCTGGAGCAGAAGAGAGCAGTTTTAGGTTGAGTGGGGATGCAAAAGAGGTCAGGTCTGAGTCCCCACTCTTTGAACAGGGACCGAGCTACGCTGGATAGAGACCACTGGTGAGGGTCTGCCTCCGTTCTGCTGAGGTGATCTGCTAGGTCATTTTGTATACCTGGCAGATAAACCGCTTGAATCAGAGACTTGTGCTCCAAGCACCACTCCCACATCCTCATTGCTTCCCTGCAAAGGGATAAGAATGAGCACCGCCTTGCTTGTTGATGTAATACATCACTGCTTTGTTGTCCGTTTGAAGGAGAATGTTCTTGTGACAAGGACATCCTTCAGAGCTCGATTGCGTAGAGAGCCTCATCTCCAGGACATTTATGTGGAGATGAGTTTCAACTGAGTCCATACACCTTGAGTGTGGAGGGAGAGACAGTGAGCTCCCATCCCATTAGCGATGCGTCTGTGGTGATGGAGATCTGATGATCCGGGGAGCAAGGGGAATCCTTCCAGGAGATTGTCTCTTGAGACCACCAGGTGAGAGACCTTCGAAGGGCTCCGCCACCTTGATGGGATAAGACTGGGGTGAGAGGTCGGGGACCACTGAGTGGAGAGCATCCATTGGGTGGTTCTCATGTGCAGTCGGGCCAGAGGGACAGTGAAGACCGAGGGACGCCATGAGACCCAACATGCGTGCATCGAGAGAGCTGTAACCCGATTGGTTCTCCCTGATGTAACAGGCCATTCAAGGATGTCGAGTCTTCTGTCCTCTGAAGGAAAGCCTGAAGAGGTGTCTAGAAGCTCCCTATGAAAAGGAGCCTCTGGGAGGGTTGCAGTTGAGATTTTTCAAATTCAGCAGAACTCCCATGGACGTGAGAAGACAGAAGTCGCTTGCACGGCTTCCAAAGCCCCTGGCCGGAAGAGTTTGCTAGAAGCCAATCGTCCAGGTAGGGAAACACTGGAGTCCGACTTTCCTGAGATGCTTCGCGAGAACTGCACAACACTTTGTAAAAACTTCAGGGCGCCGAGGATACGCAAAGGGCAGGACTCTGAACTGATAATGCTGACCCAAAGCTACAAACCAGAGGAACTTGCGGTGGGTCGGGTGGACGGGATATGCTGGTAAGCATCCTGCATATCCAGAGGGCCAGCCAGTCATGCTGATGCAGCAAGGGTAACAGGGTACCTAGGGAAATCATCTTGAATTTCTCCCTGGGGAGGAATTTGTTTAACTTTTCTGAGGTCTAGAATGGGGCATCCCCCAGATTTCTTTGGGACCAGAAGTAATGGGAGTAGAACCCTGTGTTTACGTAGATGCGGGGGCACCAGTTCTATTGTCCTGTTGTTCAGAAGGCCCTGGATCTCCGCGGTGAGGAGGTCTGACTGAGAGCCGACAACCTGGGTTAGTCGTCTGGGAGGACAATTCGGGGTTTCAAGAAATTGAGAGAATAACCTCGCGAATTATCCGAAGGACCCATTTGTCCGATTATGGACTTCACTGGTTGTAGAAGTACATCAGACGACCTCCACGGAGAGAAAGTTCCACCTCAGGCAGAGTGGATGGAACTTGGGCCAGCGACTCATAAGGTAGCGCTGGGAGCTTTAGGCCCCTCGCTTTCTGCTCACGTCTTCTTTTGAGGTTGGGCAGGTTGGCTTTTGGCCTCGAAAGGACTGGCCCGACTATGAAGACAGCGTCTGTTCACATGCCCGAGGAGGGGCAGGGGGAAGGTCTGGCCAACTTAATGGCGATCTAGTCTTCTGAGTGGCCTCTAAGGCTTGCTCCACCTGAGGGCCAAAGAAAGGAGCCATCAAAGGCAGCGCCATCACCTGCTGCTGAGCATCATTCCTGAAGCCAGAAATCGCAGCCAGAATGGCGCCGCTACAAATCCCACGGCTGCTGGCGAGAATGCAGTGTCGGCGTCCATGGCGGCTTTGACCTGTTGGTTGTGGATCATAATACCTCTAATACGGTCAGAAGAAGCTCTGACTTGGAATCCAAATCGGAAGAGCTTCAACCATTCTTTTCATAGAGTGCCACAGGATATACTCATACTGAGAAAATAGCCTTGATAACTGTGTCATATACTTAAGTGGAGGCAACAAAAGACTCTCTTACCTAATGTATCAATCTTCGAGACTCTTTGTTAATAGGTGAGCTGTAGTAGTTGAGGAAGAGCGACCTTGTCATTCTCTGCCAGGACTACAATAGGATCCATAAGGCTTGGGATGCCAAAATGGGACGATCCTTGGGGCTGAATACTTCTTATCAATGGATTTAGCCACTGAGGAATAAGAGCAGGTTATTCCATACCATTTGAGACAGCGTCTCGAAGGAAGGCTGGATCGGAGGTCAAATCCGTGGGATCTCGCAGCATGAAGATACTGGAGTCTTAATATCTTCCCAGGATCGATGTCTACCTGAGTCTGGAGAGAAAGAGTGGATCCCAGGTTCTTCAACAGAGACTTAAAGGACAGGTCTCGACCACAGGCTCTTGTAAAGCAAAGATCCTGTTTCCTCCACTTCATCACCAACCGAAGGTCTGGGTCAGGCTCAACATCATCTCCTGATGGTCCAGAAAGGACTGTTTGGACAGGAAAGGAGTGAAAATTAGGAAGGAAATAGCTTGAAAAACAGGACAGTCCCAAGGGCTGCCGGCGCCGAGGCGGCAAATGGGCTGAAGCGGCACCAAGGAGGCGCCACGGCACCGAAGAGCCACCTTGACCCCATGGCGCCCCGAGGCGCTGCGGGCGACGCTCACCTGCAACGGCCCGACGGCGCGCCGTCAGCAGCGGGGCGGCGCCGAGATCGGCGCTGCGGACGGCAGCCCTAACGACAGCGCCGCCCTATCAACAACACCACGATAGCGCGCCAGACGGCGCCTTGCAAGAACAACAGCACCCGAAAAAGCAGCGCCGACAAGCCAACGAACCCTGCGGAAGGCGCCGGAAGAGCCCAGGAACCTGGAAGCTAGAAGGAAAAAAACAGGAGATAAGGGCATCGGTGGGGCCCCTGCCCGCAGCCATGTGAGGGGAAACACCTAAGCAGTCAAGCTGGCACCCGAAGAAGGCACCATGCGATGGGAAGGTCCAACCGCCCTACCTGATCGCGGAGGCCGAGGGCTCCGAGGCAACGAGCCAGACAGAGAACCAACCTCCGGGCCCATTGCTCCATAAGAGCGGCCACTGATGAAACTGCTCATCTGGAGTCCACCTATAGGCGGGAGGGGCTCCGATGTCGGGGGCGATGATTACGGAAGTTGGCGACTTCAGAGGAGGAGACGGCAACTAACAGCGATAACTGGCGTCGTGGCAGAACATACCAGAGGGCGACCTCCGAGTGATGCCTTCTGTTTTTGACCTGTGGGCCAAGAAGAGCTCGAGGGCGAAGCAGGTGCCGGAATGACGACTCTTATTTTACGCCGCGGGGGACCGCCCATCCCAGACATCGGACTGACCATTGTCAGAACCCGCTGAGGAGAAGGAGGCTGACTGAACAGCTTTCATCTAAAGTCTCCCCGTCACCTGACCTGCTCATGTATGGAACTCCGTCCAGTAGGCCGAGACTTCTTCAAGTAAAATTTAAATATTAGAAAATTTAATGAAAATAGAATAAAATTAAGCGATACTACTTATCGTGATAAAGTTACAAAAAACAAACTGAAAACTATGCGCTAGTTTGAAGTTTGACTCCCGACAAATGACACGTCGTCACTGAAGCACTCGCCGGGCGGGAAAAAAAGAACTGAAGGCGGTTGGAGGGTAAGTCGCGAGATGGTCATGCAGCTCGAGCCGCTGCCATGGCGCCCGCGTAATCTCGCTGGCGCCGCCTCTCGCGCCGACCACTCCAGCAAAAGTTTGCTCCCGATGGGTCTTAGTGCCTCCGGCGCTAATCCCACTAGAGTGTGAATGAGTGGTGGAGACTTATGTCCAGGAAGATCGACTCCGTATCATTCTCTGCCAGGACTACAATAGGATCCGCAAAGGCTTGAGATGCCAAATGGGACGATCCTTGGGGGCTGAATATTTCCTATCAATGGATTTAGCCACCGAAGGGGTGAAGAGCAGGATTATTCCATACCATTTGAGACAGCGCCTCAAGGAAAGCTGAATCGGAGGAGTCAAATCCGTAGGGATCTTCGAGGCATGAAGATATTGGAGTCTCAACAATTTCCAGAATTGATGTCTGTAGTCTGGAGAGAAAGTGTGGAACCCAGATTTTTTAACAGAGACTTAAGGACAGGTCCTCGACCACAGGCTCTGTAGCAGTAATAGATCCTGCTTAGCTCCACTTCATCACCCAACCGAAGGTCTGGGTCCAGCTCAACGTCATCTCCTGACAGTCCAGGAGGGACTGCATGGACAGGAAAGGAATGAAATTCAGAAGAGGACAAATCCTCTGAAACATTCGCTCCCTCATCCTGTCTCCACCTCACTCAGGGGAGAGAACCCCCTAACATCTGTCCTCCGATGCTGATTTCACAGGAATATCAGCATTTCCTCTCGAGGATAGTCAGGGATCTCCAGATTTCCTATGTTCGAGAGACAATACGAACAGGAGACACGTGAATTCAGTGCCCAGCATCTGGTGGTACCTTCCTGGCCTATCCTTCCAGGAGTGCCTATCCGGTCCTGGCAGTTCCTGTCGCTTCTTCCCAACCCGCCGGACTGCCAGCGTAGGTATGTGCCCCTCTGAGTCTCTGGGTTCCTTTCTACCCGTCCTCAAATTTGGTATACCTGGATACTCATGGGCGCCGTTGCCTGGGCGCACGACTGCCCACAGTTGGACTCTCCAGTTAGGCCGTTGAGGCGAAGAATGTTCTCTTCTTCTCAAATGCAGTGCATGTATTGCATCACATCAGGCTCACTGCGGCTGCCTATAACACGGCATTTGTAGGAAGTGATGTCCAGCTGCTGGCATCTATGCCTGACAGACAAACCAGACAAGCGTTGCCCTCTCGCGGTAGGCCTGGAGCTGGCGAGACACCAAGCAAGGGCATCTTATGGCGCCAGTGGTGGCTTCCAGGCTTGCGGACAGCGATCTGCATCAGGCGGGCAGCATGGCTTCGTCTTTTCAGGTTGTCACCCTGGCCTGGCGATGTTGATTAGCCCGCCTCCAGGGGACCTGTCTTTCTCTTCCAGAGCTAGGAGACTTTACAGGGGCTCCTCCGTCTCCTCGCCTTCGGGAGGCACCTCCTAGCTCTTCTCCCCTTAGGCTTTCTGAATAAGCCAGGGTCTTCTCTTCTGTTTTCTCACCAGCAGAGGCTGGGGGTCTTGTTCCCTCAGGGTACCTCTTCCCCTCCAGGGGAAGAGGAGCTATACTCACCAGGAAGTAATGAATGGTAAGAAGATTGACAAGGAAGATATGAAAGTGCATGCCTACCGTAATTCCTGATCTTCTCTTGTATCTTCACCCATTCATTACTTACTCCCCCAATGTGAATCTCTTCTGTGCTTCACCACCTCCCGCCTCCTTCCTCTCTCTGCAAAACAAAAAAAAAAAATTTTCTTAAAACTAGGAAAAATTGCTAATTTTCAAAAAAAAAAATTCTCCGGGGTTCTAATTTTCCAGAAAAATTCATTACTCTAAGATTAGTGGGCCATCTCTGTGGATTGCATTGGCGATCACACTGCACAACTATCTCTTCCCATTATCCTGACAAGATATCTCTGGGGTTTTGGCCTGGTTCAGGCTATTCAGTTGATCCTGCAATCCCGTGTTCCAGATATTGCCCTGGAATCAAACCCCCTCTATTCTTGCCCTACAGAGCAGAATACAGACAGCCTGTTCCTTTTTCTTTTAAAAAAAAAAAAAAAAAAAGGGAAAAAATGCTGAGGGAACTCTTTTCGACTGCTATAGGCACCTTGGTTTTGGGGTCATGCAACCAACCTCAAATTTCTTCTGTAAAAAAAAAAGGAAAAACAAACAAGAGGGGAAATGAGAAGGTAATCTCCCTTCTCGCTAGTTTGCAATTTGGTTTCTCCTTTTAAGTGTCCTCCTGGACAATTTTTACAGAAGAGCTGTGCTGACCATATCCAATCCCGGCCAGCCTAAGCCTTGGCCAGTCTGTCTGAGTCCCATTTCTATGCTTAAAACGCCTGAAAGGCTTACATTTTCCTTTTCTAAGTCCCAGAGCAGCACTCTCCTGCTGTCTGGGGTTCCTTTTCCCTCCTCGGGTGTCCTCGAATTCTAGGCCTGTCGCGGCCAGGAACCCGAGGGGGGTATCAATAACAATGGCATGTTGAGGATAAGGACTATGCCCTCCAGAGTCTGTCTAAGCGGGTTTGGTGAACCTTCTCTTCAGCTCTATCTCCGGGGATTCTTGCTTCCCTCTTAGTCGAGCCTTCAGCTCTAAGCTAACTATGCTCGTTGGGCATTCTGGTCCCTTCAACATCCCATCTCTCTCTTCTCTTTCTTCTTCTTCTATTTTCTCATCTCCTTACTTTATCTCTCCTCCTAGAGTCGCCCAGGTAAGGAGGCCCTGCAGTCCCTAGGCTAGGGATACTTTATCTCCTCTGTCCTTCCTCCATCGGCTTATTCCTTTTTCAGTTCATTCTTCCTTGCTTTGCTATCCCTCGGCTATCTTGCCTCGCTATCTATATTCTCTGCTCTCACTTTTGCCTCTCCGGCTCACAGAACTGAGTTGGAGGAGGAGTCGGTCGCTACTAACGGCCGCCCGCGCATGACGCCACTCTCGAGGGCGGTGCCGTTAGGCAACCTTAAAAAAAAAAAAAAGTTTGGAGGTGAAAGCCTCGCCTAACACCCAGTAAGTAATGAATGGTGAAGATACAAGAGAAGATCAGGAATTACGGTAGGTACGTAATTTTCATATCTCAATCCTGCAAAGTGATTCTGATTGCTCCAGATTGGGCCAGACAACCCTGGTATCTACTCCTACTGTCCTTAGCAGTCCATCTTCCCCTGTGTCTTCCCAGGAATCACAATCTGTTAACCTGTGCTCAGGGAAGGGTTTGGTACCCGAACCTCAAATCTCTCAATCTCAAGGCCTGGCTCTTGAAGAGTTAGAATTTGCTGATCTGCACCTCTCCCAGGGTGTAATGGATATATTGAAGGCTCTAGGAAGCCTTCCACCAAGTTACTTACAATTCCAAATGGAAGAGGTTTTCCATATGGTGCTCTGGGAGCATATTTCCCCAGAATCTGCTGATTTACCCACAGTCCTGGATTATATGGTCCATTTGAACACTTTGGGGCTCAGACCAGCTACCTGAAGGTGCATTTGGCAGCTGTGTCTGCTTTCATTTCAGCAGGTAAACCCTCTTCTCTTTCAGCTCATCCTGTATTCTCTTAGTTTTTTAAGGGATTGCTTCACACCAATCCTCCATTCAGGGACCCTGCCCCTGCCTGGGATCTTAATGTTTGCATTGCTCAGCTTATGCAACCTCCCTTTGAGCCCTTTTCTTCAGCAGACCTTAAGTATTTAACTTAGAAGACTGTGTTTCTGGTAGCCATCACTTCTGCCAGACGCATAAGTGAATTACAAGCTTTGTCAGTGGAACCTAATTTTATCTCCTTTCATAGAGATAAGGTGGTCCTCAGGACTAACAGGAAGTTCTTGCCTAAGGTGGTTTCAGATTTCCACCTTAATCAATCTGTTTCTCTTCCAGTGTACTTCACTGACCATTCCTCCTCTGGCGAGAGGAGGCTGCACAGCTAAAATGTGAAGAGAGCCCTTAGTTACTACATTGAGCGTACCAAGGGTTACAGATTTGACTCCCTCCAACTTTTCCTCACTTATGGTGAGGTTGGTAAAGGGAAACCTGCCACTAAAAGATCCATTGCCAGGTGGATTGTCTCTTGTATCCAGTTCTGTTATGAAAAGCTGGGTAAGGTTCCTCCCTCAGGCCTGAGGGCTCACTCTACCAGAGGTACAGCTGCTTCCTTGGCTGCTGCCAGGGACATCCCATTCTAGAGATTTGTCAAGCAGCTACCTGGAAAACAGTTCACACTTTTACCAAGCATTACTCTGTGGACATCCAGGCTAGGAGTGATGCTCGGTTTGGCACAGCTGTGCTTCAGAGCCTATTTCCTAAGTAGGTTCTGTCCCTCCTCCATGGAGGTACTGCTGTGTAGTCTGCATATGTCATAATATAGCAAGACTTCATGTTGTTTGAAGAAAAAATTACTCACCTTAGTAATGTTGTTTCTTCTAATGGAGTCTTGCTATATTATGATCCCCACCTGCCCCTCTCAGAACCTCTGTTTTTGGGATGTGGGTGGGCAGTGCAGTGTTGGCACTTAGTAGATGCCCACCTTGTTTTTCACCCCTCCCTTTTTGGGGTGACTAGGTGTTGTGTTTTTCATTTTTTGGGTCTCCTGACTTGAGTCTTTGTTTTGGGACCAAAAAAATGTGTTGTTATATTTAGTAGCCAGTTGGCTAGTGTAGGTTTACAGCTTCCACACAGGACCTTAGTGAGTTTAGCTCGTAAAGATCTGACAGTTTGAGTTTGAAGAAAACAGACAGAGTTTTCAATCGAGCTCAGCGTTCCATGCCTGGCATGGAAAGTTAACTCTTTCACCTCCGGAGCAGTTCAAAGGTTGGGACTCACTGCATATGTCATAATATAGCAAGCCTCCATTAGAAGAAACAACATTACTAAGGTGAGTAATTTTTTCTTCCAGGACTAGAGGGCATGGGATGAAGTTGGAGGGAGGACGATTCAGAGGAAATGTGAGGAAGAATTTCTTCATAGAGCGGGTGGTGGACATGTGGAACACCCTGCCTGAGGAAGTGGTGGGGGCTGAAACAATCACGGATTTAAGAATGCATGGGATAGACATAAAGGAATTCTGGAGGTCAGGGTAGGGCAACAGCGCCTAGGCTCAGTAGGTAGCACACTCACCTCTGAGGCCGGGTGATCAGAGGGCTGTGGGTTCAGTTCCCACATCTGGCACTTGGGTTTATATCCCAGTACTGACACTGTAGTGCAGCATGAGAGGGGTGCTGCACTTCTGAGGTGCCGTCTTTCGGATGAGACATAAAACCGAGGTCCCATCTGCCTGGATTGGTGGTAGTTCAGGTGGATGTTAAAGATCCCATGGCACTTCTCGAAAAGAGTAGGGGAGTTTTATTGAGAAAGTTGGACTTCATTGCAGAAAAAAGAAGCAAACAATACAACAAACAGAAAAACTGCAAAGAGACAAAAACATACCAATCAAAACATATAAATACAGAAGTTACAAAACAAAAGGGAAACACCCCTTAAATACCTGTAAAAAGATCACAGTTCGACCATAAATGGAAAAACTGAGGCCCTACAAAACAGTCAAAATCCTGTACTTTAACACCACGAATAGCAATTCTGATATTATCAATTACTTCAGATACAGGAATCAATTTTTTGATGCAAAACCAGCATACATCTGGCCTGCCATAAATAATAATGAATTAAAGAAAAAACAATAAAGTGTCTTCATGATATTTTTGACATAACGCACCCTGCGTACAAAACATAATTTGAGCATAAGATAAATGTAACAGCATTGGTTCTGACCACAAACCAGCCATCTTAGTCCAAAAGGAGACAGCAAAGGGACACTTCAAAAAAAGGTGTTGATCTTCTTCGAGATACAGCTCTTGCAGCAGGTTACACCATTAGGACTGAAGCCGTCAGGCGTCAGGACCCCACGGAAATCTTCTAGCTAGCAGTCTTCAGCGGGAACCGCTTCCGACGTCGGTCCCGTCCCCGACGTCAGGTGTAGTACATAAGGAGGCAGTCCCACCAGAATCCCCAGTTCTTTCCCACCGTTGACTTTGCATGTCTCGACCTCTCGGTTAGTCTAGCGCGCGACGAGCAGGAAAACTTTCAAACTTTGGAAAATACAACTCTCTTCAGTCGTTTTTTTGTCTGATGTCCTCCCCAACTTCAGTGGAGGGCCATTCTTCGAAGTGTGCCTGTGGAAAGCAGATTCCTTTCAAAGACCCTAATTCCGGCCTGCATTCGTTGCCTGGGCCCGGACCACGACACCCAGGCTTGCTCCTTCTGTCAGGGCTTTAACAGCCGAACGAGAATCCTCCGACAGAAGGCCCTCCAGGCTTTCCTCCTTGAAGAAAAACTTAAGGCCATGGAACCTTCCTCCAAGGGGAATCTTCAGGGAAGTCGCACAGGCACCATGAGAAGCACTGGGAGAAGGTGAGACCCAGATCCTCCTCCAGGGCCTCGGACTCCCGCAGCTCCGGCTCCAGGTCGGACCGCTCTCCGTCGAGGGCCCGCTCTCGGCCTCCCCCGGTTGTGGTCAAATCAGCCAGTGGTTCCTCTGCTCTGAGGCCTGCCAAGACCTCTAGGCCCACTTCCTCGGCTAAGGCCTTGTCCAGGTCTGGGGAGTCCCACAAGTCGTCCTCCCGGCATTCGGCCTCCGTCGTCCGGTCAGTCTCCCTACTGCCGCCACCCCAGCACAAGACCAAGGAGCTGACCTCCCGTAGGCGGACGTTGGTCCACCGGATGTCGGCCAAGGTACACAAGCACTCCAGGGAACCGGCGACCGTTCGTCACCCGTCGCCGGTCAGGCATTCGCCCTCCAGGATGCCGGCGGGGGGACCGGCATCAGATACCGCAGTCAGGAGGACCACACCACCGCCTACCGACGTCGGTTGGGAGGTGCTGTCGGAGGAGGAGTCTACCCAGCCCGAAGACCAGGCGGGCGATCCCGGACCCGTCGAACTCCCACGGGAACCCTCTCCAGAACAAGAGACCCCCGGGGAGCTGGCGCCCGGCCCCAACGACAGGCCACCGGCGCCCGGTCCGTCGTCGGGCCTAAACTTGTCAGAAGTGAAGGAGCTCTTCACCTTCTGGTGGGACACCATCAGAAAGGATGTGGTCACCACGCAGCCTCCTCCGCACCTGCGGCACCCCCGGCGCCTGCACCCCCTCCTTCACCCAAGGGGTCAGCAGGACGAGCACCTTCCCCCCAGGAGCCAGCAGCATCTCCTAGGGGTAGATCTTTGGAGAAGAGAAGGCCTCCGTCAAGATCCTCTTCAGGGTCACCCAGCCCCAAGAGACCCAGAAGATGCCGGTATTCACCGTCCATGGAGGGTTCCAGATCTGACATCTCTGAATGCTGCAGGTCTCCTTCACCAATCAGCATCCCCTCTCCGGACCCACGCGACCTCCCTAGGTCTCCTCCGGATGACCCCTCATTCTCCAAAATAATGAGGCATATTCAGGAGAATATGGGATGGGATGCCGAGGAACTCGACCCCGAAAACTACGCCTTGCCCGCTACCTGCGGCAAAAAGACCCCAAGCCTGTGGTAGTGCCACCCTTGGTGGACACCTTTGTGGACGCCACCACAGGCAGCGTGGAAGCGACCACATTCGACCCGGCAATGTCAAGAAGGCTGACCACCTGTACAAGGCCCCAAGGAGGACCAGTACCTGGCTAACCATCCTCTGGCCGACTCCTGGTCATTACAGCCTCTCATGACCGGTCTCAGAAACATAACATTTGAGCACGCAGCCACGGACCCGGAGTCCAAGCAGTTGGACGTGCTGGGCAGGCGCACGTACGCGGCCGCAACTTGCGCCATTAGATCATTAAATTACCTCACCTACATGGTTCAGTTCCAGAACGCGTTGTGGGAACAGGGACAGGACCTGGCGGAGAAACTGCCAGCTCCTTCGTACGGGTTCAGACATGGGGACCCAGGTGCTCAGAGCCGCATACGACTCTGCGGACTCTTCGGCCAGAGCGGCAGCCTCAGGCGTGTGTCTCCGGAGACACTCATGGCTTCGTGTCTCCGGGTTTACCCCGGACATCCAGAAAAATATCATGGACGCTTCTTACTATGGCGAAGTTCTGTTTGGTAAAACCTCGGAAAAGGTGATCACCAAATTGCAGGAAGCCGGGAAGGCTATTAGATCTGTCCATGCCATGTACAGATCTAGATTTAGTTCCTTTTGTAGGAACCAGAGTCGTTTTCGCAGCCGGACCCAAAGGCAACAACCTCGTTCCGGCCAGCAACAGAGGGGTTCCTTCTCTCAGAAAGCCCAGGCTAAGACATTCTCAGGCAGAGGCCAACGAGCTACCAAGTCGGCCCAACCTGCAGGATCCAATGCTGCCACAGCATGACTCCTTCCCGGCCCCCGCCCCTCCTCAGGATCAACGGGAGACGAAGGTCGGGGGTCTCATCGCGGATCACCTGCCAGGGTGGCGGGCGATCACCACCGACAGGTGGGTGCTACAGTTGGTCGAAAAAGGCCATTATATAGAATTTGTAGACAACCCTCCCACAAGGCCTCCTCTGCTCTCCCGTTATTCGGGTCAGCACGCCCTGCTCATATGGCAGGAAGTGCTCACACTTCTACAGAAAGAAGCTTTGGAGCACGCGTTCAGGAACCAGAGAGGAGCAGGTTACTATTCACACTTCTTCCTGGTTCCAAAGCAGGGAACCTCCGTCCAATCTTGGACCTCAGCGACCTCAATATGTCGGTCATTTACAAGCGCTTCCGCATGGTGACCCTTCCGGGACTAATCCCCATGCTGAAGAAGGACGCTTTTTGGTGTCCTTGGACATGCAGGACGCTTACCTGCACATCCCTATTGCTCAAGCGCACAGGAGGTTCCTGCGCTTCGAGTTTCTCGGCCGCCATTATCAGTTCCGAGCACCTCCTTTCGGGCTGTCATCAGCACCCAGGGTATTCACCAAGTGCATGGCAGTCATGGCAGCGTCTCTGAGGAGACAGGGCCACTATGTGTTCCCGTACCTGGACGACTGGCTTCTTATGGCCTTCTCCAAGGAGGCATTGCTGATGGCCATTCAGCATACTCAGGCCCTTTTTCAGTCTCTGGGCATTCTAATCAACTACGAGAAGTCTCTCCTGGTACCGTCCCAGAAACTGCAGTTCATAGGGGTAGTTCTGGACACCGTCAAAGGGAAAGCTTTTCTTCCCGAAGACAGAGCGGTACGCATCCGATCCCTCATAAGGGACCTATCTGCGAAGAAGACTGTCCCAGCCAGATTGGTCCTTCGCCTGCTTGGACACATGGCTGCGGCCATTCCAACAG
The DNA here is from genome assembly GCA_016271365.2 of Neoceratodus forsteri. Taxonomy (NCBI): domain Eukaryota; kingdom Metazoa; phylum Chordata; order Ceratodontiformes; family Ceratodontidae; genus Neoceratodus; species Neoceratodus forsteri. The sequence goes on from CM057450.1 coordinate 1,407,325,965, forward strand.
TCCCGATGGCAAGACTCCACATGTGGATAACCCAGTGGATGTTAAGAGTGCAATGGGACCAAAGGCAAGACAATCTGCTGCATCCAGTCAGAATCACGAAGGCCGTGATTCGGGACTGGCAATAGTGGCTAGATCCGGGAGCCCTCTCTGTGGGGGTTCCCTTCACAGCGCCGTCCCCGGTGATAACACTCTCCACAGACACCTCCGGGTTGGGGTGGGGAGCGCACTTGAACGGGGTGAGGTCTCAGGGAAATGAAAATTACGTACCTACCAAAATTCTTGATCTTCTTGGACGAGTCTCCACCACTCATTCACACTATTGGGAACTGCGCCGGAGGCACTAGGACCCATCGGGAGCAAACTTTTTGCTGGAGGGTCGACACCAGAGATGGCGCCGCGAGCACTAGCTCGCACGGCAATGACTATCTCAGCGTCGACCCTCCAACCGCCTCAGTACCTTTTTTACCAAGGAGGTGCAGCATAACTAATGTAAAGAGTAACCTAACCTTAAAACCGGACATAAGATAGTCCGGACGACCCGTGTAAGAAGGGTCAACAAAGAAGTCTTCACGGCCTAAAGATTTGAGGGAGTGAAGACCAACACAGCGGTGAGCTCGGGGGATGGAGGGTGGGCGTGTGAATGAGTGGTGGAGACTCGTCCAAGAAGATCAAGAATTACGGTGATGCGTAATTTTCATATCTTCCTGGACATAAGTCTCCACCACTCATTCACACTATTGGAAGAGTACCAGCTAATAATCCCCGAGAGGGCGGCAGGAAGACCAAGAGCTCACGTTTCTAGGACAGAAGTCCATTAAGGATAGTTCTGCGAAGGTAGAATGTCGCCTAGCATGAACATCCAGTGCATAATATGAAGGTATGCACTGAGCTCAGGTGGCGGCATTGCAGATGTCTGCAATCGGGACATTGCAATTTCCGCTAGGATGCGCGACCGCTCTGGTAGAGTGGCGTAAACCCTACCTTCCAATTTAACCTGTGCCATGGAATAGCAATGTCGAAGACATGCCACTATACGCATGAGATGCATCTGATAGCGACAGGTTGACACAGCCAGGTCTGCTGAAGGAAACAAACAGTTGTTGGGCTTTGCAAAAATCCTTGTTCTATCTAGATAGAAAGCATAAGGTTCTCTTAACATCAAGGAATGAAGAGATCGCTCCCTTCATTTTGGAAGTCCATAAAGTAAGAGGAAGGACCAAGGTTGGTTTAGATGGAATTCGACACCACCTTGGGAAGAAATTTAGGATGAGTCGAAGAACTACTTTGTCCTTATGGAACACAGTATCTGGAAGGTCCGTAACCAGGGCATGTATCTCAGAGACCCTGTGGGCTGAGGTAATGGCCACTAGGAACCGTCTTCAGGTGAGAAATTTTAGCTCACAGGTAGCCAGAGGTTCAAAAGGTTTCAGTGAGCATGTCTAGCACAAGTTAATGTCCCAGGCTGCAACCGGATGTCTTATAGGGGGTCTGGTATGCAGAATTCCTTTAAGAATCTCTTAACCATAGGTAACTGAGCCAGAGACAAAGAAGAAGCGGCTCATGATCGCTGAAATGGCACTAAGGTGAACTTTGACTGTAGAGTACTGAAGACCTGAATTTGAGAGGTCCAAAAGGTACTCCAAAACCTTTTCTGGTGGACAGGAAAGGATTCCAAGAGGACTTTGCACATCAGGCGGCAGCACCACTTAGGCGTGTAAGTTTTCCGAGTAGCTGGCTTCTGAGCAGCCAGAAGAATGTCTGAAACTCTAGAGACATTGAATCAGTTCACTTCTGCCTCTTCAGGAGCCAAGCGTGAAGGTGAGCGATCTCAGGTTGGGATGGACCACGGACCCTGAGTCAACAGGTTCATCTGCAGGAGTGGTCTCGGAGGGCTGCCAACGTATTGTTGAGTAGAGAAACCATAGTTGTCGAGGCCAAGAGGGGCAATGAGAATCATCTTGGTCCCCTGGGACTCAATTTGAGAAGTACTCTCTGAATTAGAGGAAGAGGCGAAAGGCATAAAGAAAGCATTTTGTCCACCAGCCTGAGGCATCCTGACAGAAATGCCAGGCCCTGGATTTCTGGAGCAGAAGAGAGGCAGTTTTGCTTTGAGTGGGGATGCAAAAAGGTCCAGGTCTGGAGTTCCCCACTCTTCGAATAGTGATTGAACTATGGTTGAGTCGAGAGACCACTCGTGAGGATCTGCCTCTGTTCTGCTGAGACGGTCCGCCAAGTTGTTTTGTACACCTGGCAGGTAGACCGCTTGAATTAGAGATTTGTGTTCCAAGTACCATTCCCACACCCTCATCGCTTCCCTGCATAAGGGGTAAGAGTGAGCACCGCCCTGCTTGTTGATGTAATACATCACAGCTTTCTTGTCCGTTTGAAGGAGAATGTTCTTGTGACAGAGGATGTCCTTCAAAGCCCGGACCGCATAAAGGACGGCTCTCATCTCTAGGACATTTATGTGAAGCTGGGCCTCGAGTTGAGTCCATACACCTTGAGTGTGGAGAGAGCGACAATGGGCTCCCCAACCCGTTAGCGATGCATCTGTGGTGATGGAGATTTGATGATCCAGAGGAGCAAAGGGAAATCCTTCCAGGAGATTGCTCTCTTGAGACCACCAGGTGAGAGACTTCTGTAAGGGTTCTGTCACCTTGATGGGATAAGACTGTGGGTGAGTGGTTGGGGAGCACAGAGCATCCATTGGGTGGTTCTCATGTGTAGCCGAGCTAGGGCTACAGTGAACACTGAGGATGCCATGAGGCCTAACATACATTGCATTGAGAGAGCTGTAACTGATCTGTTCTTCCCAATGTAACGGGCCATCTGAAGGATATCGAGCCTTCTGTCCTCTGGAAGGAAAGCTTTCGCGCAAGAGGTGTCCAGTAGAGTCCCTATGAAAAGGAGTCTCTGGGAGGGCTGCAACTGTGACTTCTTTAGATTCAGCAGAACTCCCATGGATGTAAGAAGGTGGGAGGCCGTCTGAGCAGCTCCAGGGTCCCCTGTCTGGAAGGAGACTGAGAGCCAGTCATCCAGGTGAGGAAACACTCGATTCGAGCTTCCTGAGATGCGCTGTGAGAACTGCACAACACTTTGTAAAGACTGCGGCGCCGAGGATAACCCAAAGGGCAGGACTCTGAACTGATAGTGTTGACCCAGAGCCACAAATCTCAGGAATTTGTGATGCCTCGGGTGAATAGGAATGTGCTGGTGGCGTCCTGCATGTCAGGAGGCTAGCCAGTCGTGTTGATGAAGCAAAGGTAACAGGGTTCCTAGAAATCATTTTGAATTTCTCCCTGGGAGAAATTTGTTTAGCTTCTGAGGTCTAGAATGGGCGCATACCCCCAGACTTCTTTGGAACCAGAAAGTAGTGGGAGTAGAACCCTGTGTTTCACTGATGCAGAGGCACCAGTTCTACTGCCCTGTTGTTCAGAAGGCCCTGGATCTCGTGCAGAAGGTCTGACTGAAGGATTGACAGCCTGGGTTGTCGTTTGGGAGGACAATTCGGAGGGGTCTCCAGAAAATTGAGAGAATACCCCTAGCAAATTATCCGAAGGACCCATTTGTCTGAGGTTATGGACTTCCAGTGGTTATAGAAGTGCATCAGACGACCTCCCACCGGAGAGGAAAAGTCCACCTCGGGCAGTGGAGATGGAACTTGGGCCGGCAACTCATAAGGTAGCGCTGGGCGCTTTGGGCCCTTGCGCTTTCTGTTGCGTCTTCTTTTGAGGTTGGGCAGGTTGGTTCTTATGGAAACTTCCTCTGCCCCTGCCTCGAAAGGACTGGCGATTATGAAACTGGCGTTTACCGACATGCCTCGAGAGGGGTAGGAGGGTCGAGCCAGCAATGGCGACCTAGTCTTCTGAGTAGCCTCTAGAGCTTGCTCTACCTGTGGACAAAAAGATACGAGCCGTCAAGGGCAACGCCGTCACCTGCTGTGCATCATTCGTGAAGCCCAGATGCGCGGCCAGGAATGACGGCGATACAAATACCAGCGGCTGCAGAGCGGAAGCAGTGTCGAAAGCATCCATGGCTGCTTTGACCTGTTGGTTATTAGATTCAATACCTCTGGTAATGGTCAGAAGAAGCTCTGACTTACAGTCCGAGTCCAGAAGAGCTTCAGCCATTTGCTTGATAGAGTGCCACAGGATATACTCATACTCAGAAAAATAGACCTGGTAACTGGCAATACGCATACTTAAAGTGGACGCAGCAAAGACTGTCTTACCTAATGTATCAATCTTATGAGACTCTTTGTTAATAGGTCGAGGCTGTAGTAACTTGAGGAAGAATGACCTTATCATTCTCTCTGCCAGGACTACAATAGGATCCATAAAGGCTTGAGATGCCAAATGGGACGATCCTTGGGGCTGAATATTTTCTATCAATGGATTTAGCCACGAAGGGGGAGCAGGATTATTCCATACCATTTGAGACAGCATCTCGAAGGAAGGTTGAATCGGAGGTCAAATCCGTAGGGATTTCGAAGCATGAAGATATTGAGTCTTAACCGCTTCCAGGATCGATGTCTGTAGTCTGGAGAGAAAGGTGGAGCTCAGGTTCTTCAACAGAGACTTAAAGGACAGGTCCTCGACCACAGGCTCTGTAGCAGTGAAAGATCCTGCTTCATCCACTTCATCACCCAACCGAAGGTCTGGGTCAGGCTCAACGTCATCTCCTGATAGTCCAGGGAGGACTGTTTGGACAGGAAAGGAGTGAAATACAGAAGAGGAAGGAAAAACTGAGAGGAAGAGAGTCTCGAGAGCTCCGGTGCCGAGGAGGCAAGCAGGTCTAGCGCGGCCGAAGAACAGCGGCGCCGAGGGCAGCGCCGGCCGCCCGGCACGAAGGCGGTGCCGAGAAAGGCCTACGGCACCACGGATGCCGCCGACAAGCTCACGGCGCCACAGACGGCCGACAAACAGACATACAGACAGCGCCCAGACAAGCCCAGCGGTGCGAGGACAGCGCAAAGGCGCCGAGCATCAGGACCCTGAGAAACATGGTTAGAAGGAAAAAAGCAGGAGATAAGGGCATCGGTGTGGCCCCTGCGCGCAGCCATGTGGTAGGGACACCCAAAGCGGCGGTCGTCGGCACGAAGTGCCGCTCAACCAGGAAAGTCCAACCGCCCTACCTGGTCGCCCGATAAGCCCAAAGGCCCACGGGCAACCGAGCCAGGTGGCAGAACCGACCTTTGAGCCCATTGCTCCATAAGAGCGGCCCACTGATGAAACTGCTCATCTGAAGACCTACCACTAGGCGGGGTAGGACTCCGATGCCGAAGACGGCGGTTACCGGACGCAGAAGTTGGCGACTCCGAAGGAGGAGACCGGCAACTAGCCACAATAACAGAGCGTCGGCAGCGGAACATATCAGCGGGCGACCTCGGTGATGCCTTCTCTTTTAGACCTGTGGCGAAGAAGAGCTCGAGGCGAGCAGTGCCGAGAATGCGACCGTTTGTTTTATGCCTCCGGGGGACCGCCCATCCCCCCGGGCATTGGACTGACCATTGTCGGACTCCCGTTCGGGAGAAGGAGGCGGACCGGACCCAGCCCGACTGACTGAACAGCTTTCATACGAAGTCTCCCTACCGTCACCTGATCTGCTCATGGTCGACTCCGTCAAGTAGGCTGAGACTTCTTTATTGTATGTTAAAATAGAATAAAACTTAAGCGATACTATATCGAGATAATACTACAAAAAAAAAATGAAAACTATGCTGCTAGTTTGAAGTTTGACCCCGACAAGCGGCGGCGTCGTTACTGAAGCGCACTTCGGCGGGAAAAAAGAACTGAAGGCGGTTGGAGGGTCGGCTTGAGATAGTCGTGCTGCGAGCTGGTGCTGCATGGCGCCATCTCTGGTGTCGACCCTCCAGCAAAAAGTTTGCTCCCGATGGGTCCTAGTGCCTCCGGCGCAGTTCCCAATAGTGTGAATGAGTGGTGGAGACTTATGTCCAGGAAGATCATGGACTACCCAGGAATCTCATCTCCATATCAACATATTGGAGATGAGGGCGGTCCTTTATGCCCTGCAAGCTTTTCAGTCGGAGATTCCACCGAGTACTCTCCTGCTACAAACAGACAATACTGCGGTGATGTATTACCTCAACAAACAAGAGGCACACTCCTACCCCTTTGCAAGGAGGCCATGAGGGTGTGGGAATGGGTGTCGACGCAGGCGCAAACCTCATTGCAGTTCACGTTCCCGGGGTGGACAACACTGTCGCAGACAGCCTGAGTCGTTCCCAGGCCAGAGTCCATGCGTGGGAACTTCTACAGGAGGTGGCAGAGGATCTGTTTCACAGATGTGGCACTCCAGAATTGGATATATTCACGTCCCCATCCAACGCAAAACTGCCCAATTTTTGCTCGCTAGATCCAGGGCCTGGTGTTTTCTGGCGAGACGCGTTATCCCTCTCCTGGGCGGGCAGATTCCTCTACGCCTTCCCTCCTTTCCTGTTGATCCAGAGAGTCCTTCTCAAACTTTGCAGGGAGCATGCGACACTTATTTTGATAGCGCCTTTTTGGCCCAGGCAAATTTGGTTCCCACTTCTGAATCAGTTGTCCCAGGAACCTCTGCTTCCCTTGCCAGTCAGCTCCCACCTGTTGTCTCAGGAGGAGGGTTCACTAGTCCATCCGGACTTACATTCATTGAACCTACATGCCTGGCTCCTAGAGACATAGCCATGTTGCGACACGGGGTCTCGCAAGAGGTGGCAAACGTGCTTTCTGCCGACAGAAAACCGGCAACATACGCCATGAAGTGGCGCAGGTTTTGCCTGTGGACTCAATCACGCGGTTTCGCCCCTTAGACTGTCTGAGAAGCTGGTTCTGGAGTACCTGCTTTCCCTTTTCAATCCGGGCTGGCTGCTCCTCGATCAAAGTGCACCTTTGTCAATCTCAGCTTATCATGCCCCATAGGCCATCGCATGGTGGCCCAGTTGGATCTACTCGTGCCTTTCTCAGGGGTCCTCCACCTTAGGCGCATTATGGATCCCGTCCCTCCTTGGGATTTGCCCTTCGTCCTGGAGCAGCTTACACTGCCACCCTTCGAACCAGCCGCGGATTGCGAGCTACGTTTTCTGTCGTGGAAAACGTTGTTTTTAGTTGCTGTTACTTTGGCAAGAAGAATCTCTGAATTACATGCTCTCTTGTGTAAAGAGCCTTATTTAATTTTTCACCAGGACAGAGTATCCCTGAGGACAAATCCTAAGTTCCTGCCTAAGGTGGTTTCAGCCCTTACCCTTAATCAGGACATCGATTTACCAGTGTACTTTCTCAAGTACACCAATCGAGGAGAAGCACTGCTTCACACCCTGGATGTTCACAGGTGTCTCAGATATTAGTTGACCAGAACCAAACAGCACCGGAAAACGGAGCAGCTGTTTGTATCCTTTGCTGAGAGGGTAAAAAGGGGCCCCCATCTTGAAGCAGACCCTTTCACGCTGGCTTATTCAGTGCATCTCTTTCTGTTATGACAAACGCGAAAAAACCCTTGCCAGGAGCGGTCAAGGGCCATTCCACCAGAGGAATGGCTACCTCCTTCGCAGCACTGAAGAATGTGTCCACTTCAGCTATCTGTGCTGCAGCCACCTGGAGCTCGGTGCATACTTTTATCAGGCATTATAGCCTGGACATTGCCTCAAGGCGAAGGGCTGGTTTCGGCCTAGCCGTCCTCCAGGGACTTCTGTCTTAGGCTCAGAAGGGGTCTCAATCTCGGTCTTTCCTCCTCCCGATGGCTTTACAATGTTGCCATTGCTTGGGAATCAGTCCTAATCGTGTAACCTGCTGCAAGAGCTGTATCTCGAAGAAGATAGTACAGTTACGTAAGAACTTACCGTAACAGCAGATCTTGAGAACAGCTCTTCAGCAAACCCTACCACCTTTCCCCCTTGGAGGAAGTAGGTTCTAACCTAACACCCATCCTTCAGATTGGAAAGGTCTGTCTTTAGTATGGGCCATCTGATGGCGAGTCCTCTGTCTCCTCTTCTGATATCATCTAGTGGCCGGAAGTCTCCGGCGGGAGAACTGGGGATTCTGGCGGGACCGCCTCCTTATGTACTACGCCTGACGTCGGGGGCGGGACCGATGTCGGAGGCGGTTCCCGCTGAAGACTGCTAGCTAGAAGATTTCCGTGGGGTCCTGACGCCTGACGGCTTCAGTCCTAATGGTGTAACCTGCTGCAAGAGCTGATCTTCCCTTGTCAATCTTCACCATTCATTACTTCCTGGGTGTAAGCGAGGCGCACCGATCACGGAGGCTTTTTTTTTAAATTGCCTACTGGCCCGCCCTCGAGAGCGACGTCATGCGCGAGGGGCAGCCGTTAGTAGTGACCGACTCCTCCTCCAACTCAGTTCTGTTTCTCCCGCCGTCGAGGCAGCACCTGCTTGCGCGGAGCGTTGGTTTTAGTACTGCGTAGCCTAGGCCGACTCCTGTTTTTCGTCACCTCGGCGATCCGGTAAGACTGTTCTTTTTCTATCTTCTGGCGCGGGTGTGTTTCCTACTGTGTTTAGCTTGTTAGTTTAGCGTTATGTCGGTTCTGGAGCTAGCGCTTTTGAACGGGCGCGCCCCTATGTCGGTGCTCCTGTGGCGGCATTTTCCGTCTCGGACCGGCATAGCGTCTGTCTTCGTTGCCTGGGACCCAACCATGATATGGATTCATCACGGCTTGTTTCTCTGATGGACCGTCGGTCCTCGAGAGTCAGCGGCGTACTAAGCTCGGCAAGACCTGGCCAACTTTTGGGGGGCAGGCGTCGTCGCGAAGAGGAATCTCGGGGCGAGGATCCTTAGGCCTTCCTGAGTCCCTCCGGGCCTATCACGGTCCGAGGGAGGAGGGTCTCCTCTCCCTTCTTGCGGAGGAGGCCCCTTCCGCGGTGTTGGGGAGCATCGTAGCCCCTTCCGGGCGCCTGCGCTGACCGCCTCGGCAGTCACCTCTTGGTGCAGGCTCCCCGATGTCGAGACCCTTGGCTGGGCCCGGCTCGGGTGGACCCCCGGCGATCGCCTCGCGGCGCCCGTTTCAGATCGGCGCCGTTCGCGGTGCTGGTGATCGAAGCGGCGCCGTTCAGATCCAGCGCCCGTTCGCGCGCCGTCGATGCGGCGTCGTTAAGCGTGACCGTTTTAGCCTCGGCGCCGTTTGCGGTGCCGATGAACTAACAGCGCCCGCCGAGCGGTGCAACCGCCTCCCGGCGCCGTCGGCGGACCCCCCTCCTCCGGGCGGTGCGGGTCTGCGGGCCGCTGGGGGTGTGAGGTTGAGCCTTCATGCTGCGGCGTGGTGAGGCGGCGGCGTCGCTTTTCGGTACCCGGGGCGTTCGCGGCCCGTGGCCTCAGGACCCCTGGGGTAGCCAGCATCGAGTCCTGCTGGTCTGTCCTCCTCGGAGGACGATGACTCAAATGTGGACCCATCCTGGCACCCCATTCTTGAATCTGGGTCCTCAGTGGCTAGGGGGTACCAGGCGCGGCGCGGGCCTCCCTCTGTCCCCTTGCCGTCGTCTCCTGAGGGTTCCTCGGCTGGGGGTGGCCGAGTCCCGGGGGCAGGCGTGGGGGTGACAGAGGGCTCCCTCTATGGAGGCCGGTGACAGCTAGCCCGGGGTGCTGTTACCTCCTCTGGGGTTGGGAGCGTTGCAGTTGGGGGAGGGCCCTCTCGAGAATCCGAGGGGTTGAGGACAGGTGTCCTGCTGCGGTCTTCTTTGGCCACCTCGGGGGGGCCAGGAGCATGGCCAGAGCCCGCCCCTCCCCAGGGTTCTAGGGTGTCCTCTGGCGGCGTTTGTGGGACTGCCTTCTGGATCCATGCAGTCAGGCGTCGTCACAGGAGTTCTCCCCAGGGCTCTTCAGGTTCGCTTCCCCAGAGTTCCGTTCTGCAGCCTGGTTTGATATCCGGGATCCCTCCTACTAGGGCTCCCTTCCCGGATTCAGAGCCCTCGCAGTGACAGTTGCCTCCTCGGAGGTGCCCCTCTCCCATCTCTCTGCCTTCACCACCCCGCTCCCAGGCCATGTCGGTCCCTCTGGTCTGTTATCCTGGGAGCAGTTCAGAGGTTCTGCGGCCTTCCTTCATATGTTAGTTACATGCATGACGGGTCTTTCGACTCTCCCACCCCGCAGGAATCCTCTGGACATTCAGTTCCCCATCATCCTCGTCTCCCTCCTCTGAGGGAGGAAACCTACTCATCTGTCCTCCGATGCTGATTTCACAGAATATCAGCGTTTCCTCTCGAGGATGGTGAGGATCTTGAGTTCCCTCGTTCGGGAGGAACAATACTGAGCAGGTGTGTCGAATTCCTTGGTGAATTCAGTGCCCAGCATCTAGTGGTACCTTCTGGCCTATCCCCTTCAGGAGGCGTCTATCCGGTCCTGGCAGTTCCCTACCGTTTCTTCCCAGCCCGGCGGACTGCCAGCGTGGGTATTGTGCCCCTCTGAGTCTCTAGGTTCCTTCCCAACCCGTCCTCAGGTTTGGTATACCTGGATACTCCTTCTGGGCGCCGTTGCCTGGCGCCTGACCGCCCACAGTTGGACTCTCTCAGTTCGACCATTGCGGGCGAAGAGTGTTCCTCTTCTTCTCGTGCGGAAACTATGTTGCATCACATCAGGCTCACCACGCTGCCTACAACCGGCATCTGTGGTCGATGATGTCCCAGCTGCTGGCATCTATGCCTGACCGTAGCAAACCAGACAAGCCGTTGCTCTCTCGCGGTAGGCCTGGAGCTGGCAAGACACCAACCAAGGGCATCTTATAGCGCCAATGGGGTGGCTTCAGAGCTGAGGGACAGCGATCTGCATCAAGCGGACGGCGTAAGCCGTCTTTCGGTTGTCACCTGGCCGTGCGAAGGTGATGCGCTCCGCCTTCGGGGACCGTCTTTTCTCATCCAGAGCTGGGAGACTTTTACAGAAGCCCATCCGTCTCCCTACGTCTCGGGAGGCACCTCCTAGCTCTTCTCCCACTTAGGCTTTCTGAATAAGCCAGGGTCTTCTCCTTCTGTTTCTCACCAGCAGAGGCTGGGGTCTTGTTCCCTCAGGGTATGGCCTCTTCCCCTCCTGGGGAAGAGGGCTTAATACTTTCACCAGGGAAGTAATGAATGGTGAAGATTGACAAGGGAAGATAGAGAAATTCGTACCTACGTAATTCTTGATCTTCTCTTGTATCTTCACCATTCTTACCACCCTACCACCATCCCTCAGTGGCCTCTTCTGTGGCTTCTCCACCTCCCGTCTCCTTCCTCTCTGCATTTTCTCTTTGTTTATAAAATATAGGAAAATTCTTAATTTTTCAAAAAAAAAAAATATAAATAAAAAAAAAAAAAAGTTCTTTCTTAAGGGGAGGGTTCTACACCCAGAAAAATTACTTAGCTAAGATTCATGGGCCATCTAAGTGGATTGCATTGGCGATCAGACTGCACTACTATCTCTTGCTATTCTTCTGGCAAGATACCTCTGGGGTTTTTGGTCTGGCTCAGGCTATTCAGTTTGATCCTGCAATCCCGTGTTCAGATAGTTGCCTGAAATATTTCCCCCCTCTGTTCTTGCCTTGCAGACGAAGGCAATACATCTGTTCCTTTCTTCTTTAAAAAAAAAAAAAAAGCGCTGAGGGAACTCTCCGACTGCTATAGGCATCTTGGTATCTGGGTCATGCATCTAGTCAAAAAGGAGAAATCAAACAAGAAGGCAAATGAGAAGGTAGGCTTTCCTTCTCGCTGTTTTGCTATTGATTTCTCCCTTTAAGTGTCCTCCTGGACAATTTTTACAATAGAGCTCTGCTGACCATATCCAATCCTAACCAGCCTAATCCTTGGCCTGCCTTAGCCAGTCAGTCTGAGTCCCATTTCTGTCTTGAAACGCCTGAAAGGCTTGCATTTTCCATTTCTAAACCCCTGAGCAGCACTCTCATACTGCTGGGGTTTTATTCTCCCTCCTCGGGTGTCCTCCAGTTAAAGGCCTTCCGAGGCCAGGAGCCCGAGGCGGGTGTCATGAACAATGGCATGTTGAAGATGAGGACTATGCCCTCCTGAGTCTGTTTAGCGGGTTCGGTGAACCTTCTCTTCAGCTCTATCTACGGGGATTCTTGCTTCCCCTTTAGTCGAGCCTTCAGCTACAAGCTAACTATGCTCGTTGGGCATTCTGGTCCCTTCAACATCCCATCTCTCTCTTCTTTCTTCTTCTTCTTCTATTTTCTCATTTCCTTACTCATCTCTCCGCCTAGAATCGCCCAGGTAAGGAGGCCCTGCAGTCCCTAGACTAGGGATGTTCTTATCTCCTCTGTCCTTCCTCCATCGGCTTATTCCTTTTTCAGTTCATTCTTCCTTGCTTTGCTATCCCTCGGCTATCTTGCCTCGCTATCTATATTTTCTGCTTTCTCTTTGCCTCTCCGGCTCACAGAACTGAGTTGGAGGAGGTCGATCGCTATACGGCCGCCCCTCGCCATGGCGCATGGCGTCGCTCTCGTGCGGGCCGTTGACAATTCAAAAAAAAGCTCTTGGCGGGTGCGGCGCCTCCGGCTTACACCCAGGAAGTAATGAATGGTGAAGATACAAGAGAAGATCAAGAATTACGGTAGGTACGTAATTTTCCTTTCTCAAAGATCTACTGTTATGGTAAGTTCTTACCTAACTGTACTTTGGGTTTCAACAATAACAGAACAACCCACCCTGGGGCAGTATCGTGCATCTAAGGCTTTGTGCTTATGATTGCCTTTACCACTCAGACGCCCATAATTACCTAACCAGACTACATCCCACACATAGGAAGGCAGACGGGGATTACAGAGTTGTTGAAGAATCCACTCAACCTGATGTTCGGGACAAAACGGTAGAACCACCCTATCCTGTGTTTCTTTCCTCCAAATGGTGTCGTAGAGAAGTAATCTAGATAAAATACAAAAATCCTGAGGACGTAAATCCCAAGCTAACGCCACTTTAATAGCTTCTTTCCCATATAATGGAACATCAGAAAATCGAAAGACCCGCCCTTTTTTTCCCCAAATCCCAACTGGGAAGGCAAGGCATTAACCAATGCAACAACAAGAGTTTCCATACCACCATCCCTGGTTTTAAGGCTTTCCCAAAATTAGTGTTAAAAAATATACTGTAAAAGAAAGCCACAGGGTTGATCATCCCAACCCTTCCCTCCTTATATGGTCTATAGGTTATGCTCCTCTTCACCAGGTTCAATCTAGACCCCCACAACCCTTGAAAAAAAAAATCCTATACACTCTAGAAAAACAATCCATGGGCGGCGGAAATACATAACAAAGATATTAAACAATGGGAAGCACCAAAGTTTTGAGCAACATAACACGTTTTTTCTTACCAATCAGATACTGTTTCCATCCCAAAATCAAACCCTCAGCCTTTCCTAAAGCTAATTGCCAATTATAATGACATACATTATCAGTCCCAAAAAAAATACCCAAGTACTTAAAAGGGTGAATATCAATTGATATCCCAGCATATTGACCTGATTGAGGAAGAACTGGGTGTCCAATAGGAACCCCAATACTTTTGCCAAAATTAATTCGGGAACCAGAAACCGAAGAGTAAGTATTGAGAACTTGTAACACAACCATTTCAGCCGTACCAGTATCCACCGTTAAAACCAAATCATCTGCATATGCTAAGATTTTAACTGGCGCCAATGTAGTGGCGACCCTTAACCCCTAAAATCTGAGGACAGAGAGAAATTGCCCGAATCAATGTATCAATACAAAAGTTAAACAGAAGGGGGCTTAGTGGGCAGCCTTGTCGGACCCCTCTACCCATCATAACAGGATTACCCAACCAACCATTCACATTTGGAAGGATTGTAGCCTCCGTATACAGAGCTTTAATCCAAAGGAGAAACTGGCAAGGAATCCCAAAAGCACCTAACACCGAAAATAAATCATGTGAAACCATATCAAAAGCCTTCTCTTGGTCTAACCCCAACACCCAACCAGAGACCCTACCTTTCTCACCCAGCACAAACAATTCCCGTAACAGAATTAAATTATCAATCTTCCTGGACATAAGTCTCCACCACTCATTCACACTATTGGGATCTGCGCCGGAGGCACTAGGACCCATCGGGAGCAAACTTTTTGCTGGAGGGTCGGCGCCAGAGATGGCGCCGCGAGGACCGGCGCCGCGAGCCTAGCTCGTCGCAGTAACGACTATCTCGGCATCGACCCTCCAACCACCTCGTTTTTTCCCGGCTGCCGAAAGTGCACTTCAGTGACGAGTAACGCTCGCCTGTCGAGTCAAACTTCAAACTAGCAGCATAGTTTTCAGTTTTTATTATTTTGTAGTATTATCTCGATACAGTATACGCTTAAATTTATTCTTATTTTTAAATACAATAAAGAAGTCTCGGCCTACCTTGGCGATCGACTATGTGCAGGTCAGCTGACGGTAGGGAGACTTCGTATGAAAGCTGATCAGTCAGTGGGGCTGGGTCCGGTCCGCCGCCTTCTCCGGAGGGAGGGTCTGACAACGGTCAGTCCAATGCCCGGGGGGATGGGCGGTCCCCCCAGAAGCATAAAAGTAAATGGTCGCACTCTTGGCACCATTCGGCCTCAAGCTCTTCTTCGGCCCGCAGGTCTAAAAAGAGAAGGCATCACTCAAGGTCGCCCGCTGATATGTCTGCGCGTAGATGCTCGGTTATCGGGGCTAGTTGCCGGTCTCCTCCTTCGGAGTCGCCAACCTCTGCTCCTGGTAGCCGACGGCTTCAACATCGGAGCCCTACCCCGCCCGCAGGTAGGTCTTCAGATGAGCAGTTTCATTAGTGAGCCGCTCTTATGGAGCAGTGGGCTCGGAGGTTGGTTCGGCTACCTGGCTCAGTCGCTCGTGGGCCTTCGGGCTCTCTGGGCGACCAGGTAGGGCAGTTGGACCTTCCTGGTCACGCGGCACCTTCTTCGGTGCCGTCGACTCTGCGCTTAGGTTCCCCCCCTCACATGGCTGCGGCGCAGGGGGCCATGTCGATGCCCTTATCTCCTGCTCTTCTTCCTTCAAAACCTGTTTTTCGGGGTCTGGGAGTGTTTTCGGCGCCCTCGGCGTCGTTTGGCCTCTCGGCGCCATCCTTGGCGTCGATGCTGCGCTCGGCACCGTCCTCAGCGCCATGCGGCTTCTCGGCGCCGTGCAGCTTTTCGGCGCACCTCGCGACGTCGTTCTCGGTGTCGTGCACCCCCTCGATGCCGGCGGCTCTTGGGGACTCCTCTTTTCACTTGTTTCCTTCTTCCTCCTCTTCTGAATTTCATTCCTTTCCTGTCCATACAGTCCCTCCTGGACTGTCAGGAGATGATGTTGAGCCTGACCCAGACCTTCGGTTGGGTGATGAAGTGGACGAAGCAGGATCTATTACTGCTACAGAGCCTGTGGTCGAGGACCTTTCCGTTAAGTCTCTCTTGAAAAATCTGAGTTCCACACTTTCTCTCCAGACTACAGACATCGATCCTGGGAAATTGTTGAGACTCCAATATCTTCATGCCTCGGAGATCCCTACAGATATGACTCCTCCAATTCAGCCTTCATTCGAGACGCTGTCTCAAATGGTTTGGAATAATCCTGCTCTTACCCCTTCGGTGGCTAAATCCATTGATAGGAAATATTCAGCCCCCAAGGATCGTCCCATTTTGGCATCTCAAGCCTTTGCGGATCCTATTGTAGTCCTGGCAGAGAATGATAAGGTCATTCTTCCTCAAGCTACTACAGCTCGACCTATTAACAAAGAATCTCGTAAGATAGACACCTTAAGTAGGAGAGTCTTTGCTGCTTCTACTCTAAGTATGCGTATTGTCAGTTACCAAGGTTATTTTTCTCAGTATTAGTATATCCCGTGGCATTCTATTAAACAGATGGTTGAAGCCCTACCGGAGTCGGATTCAAAGCCAGAGCTTCTTCAAACCATTACCAGAGGTATTGAATCTAATAACCAGCAGGTTAAAGCAGCCATGGATGCTTTTGACACTGCTTCCCGTTCAATGACTGCTGGTATTGCACCAGCGTCATTCCTGGCTGCGCACTGGGCTTTATGAATGACGCGCAGCAACAGGTGATGCATTGCCCTTTGACGATGCATATCTTTTGGTCCTCAGGTAGAGCAAGCTCTAGAAGCTACACAAAGACTAGGTCAGCCATTAAGTTGGCTCGGCCCCTCCTGCCCCTCGAGGGCATGCCAGTAAGCGACAGTTTCATAATCGCCAGTCCTTTCGAGGCAGAGGAAGTTTCCATATAACCAACCTGCCCAACCTCAAAGAAGGCGCAACAGAAAGCCAAGGGCCCAAAGCCTCAGCCACCTTATGACTTGCCGCCCAAGTTCCATCTCAGCTGCCCAGGTGGACTTTTCCTCTCAGGTGGGAGGTCGTCTGATGCACTTCTACAACCAGTGGAAGTCCATAACCTCAGACAAATGGGTCCTTCAGATAATTCGCGAGGGGTATTCACTCAATCTTGTGGAGACCCCTCCGGATCGTCCCCCCAAACGACAGCCCAGGCTGTCAACCCTTCAGTCAGACCTTCTCGCCGCCGAGATTCGGGGCCTTCTGAACAACAGGGCAGTAGAACTGGTGCCACTGCACCAACGAAACACGGGGTTCTACTCCCATTACTTTCTGGTTCCAAAGAAGTCCGGCAGAATGCGCCCCATTCTAGATCTCAGAAAGCTAAACAAATTTCTCCCCAAGGAGAAATTCAAAATAATTCTCTGGGAACCCTGTTACCTCTGCTCCACCAACACGACTGGTTAGCCTCCCTAGATATGCAGGACACTTACCAGCACATTCCTGTTCACCGAGGCATCACAAATTCCTGAGGTTTGTGGCTCTGGGACAGCACTATCAGTTCAGAGTCCTGCCCTTTGGGCTATCCTCGGTATCAAGTTTTACAAAATGTTGTGCAGTTCTGTGGCGCACCTCAGAAAGGTCGAATTCAGGTGTTTCCTTATCTGGACGATTGGCTTCTAGCAAGTCCTTCCAGGCAAGGACTCTGGGCGCCGTGGAGGCGAGCCTCGCGCTTCCTTCGATCCATGGGAGTGCTGCTCAACCTCAAGAAATGCAACTGCAGCCCTCCCAGAGGCTCCTTTTTATAGGGACTCTTCTGGACACCTCCTGTGCGAAGGCTTTTCTTCCAGAAGACAGGAGGAACGATATCCTTCAGATGGCCCGTCACATCGAGGAAAACAGCTCAGTCACAGCTCTCTTGATACAACGGATGCTAGGCCTCATGGCATCCTCAGTGTTCACTGTACCCCTTGCACGTCTGCACATGAGAACCACCCAGTGGATGCTCAGTACTCAGTGGTCCCCAACCACTCACCCATGTCCTATCTCATCAAGGTGACAGAACCTTTAAGGAGGTCACTCACCTGGTGGTCTCAAGAGAGCAATCTCTGGAGGGGTATCCCTTTGCTCCTCTGGACCATCAGATCTCCATTACCATGGGCGCATCCCTAATGGGGTGAGGAGCTCACTGTCAGGCTCTCCACACTCAAGGTGCGTGGACTCAAGTCGAGTCCCAGCTCCACATAAACGTCCTAGAAATGAGAGCCGTCCTTTATGCGGTCTGAGCTTTGAAGGACATTCTGTGTCACAAGAACATTCTCCTTCAAACGGACAACAAAGCAGTGATGTATTACATCAACAAGCAGGGCAGGGCTCACTCTTACCCGTTATGCAGAGAAGCAATGAGGATATGGGAATGGTGCTTGGAGCACGAGGCTCTAATTCAAGCGGTGTATCTGCCAGGTGTTCAGAACGAACTGGCAGACCGTCTCAGTAGAACAGAGACAGACCCTCACGAGTGGTCTCTCGACTCAACCATAGTTCAGTCACTATTCGAAGAGTGGGGGAACTCCAGACCTGACCTTTTTGCTTCCCCACTCAACACAAAACTGCCTCTCTTCTGCTCCAGAAATCCAGGGCCTGGCATTTTCAGTCAGGATGCATTCAGGCTGCAGTGGACAAAACGCTTTCTATACTCCTTTCCGCCTCTTCCTCTAATTCAGAGGGTACTTCTCAAGTTCGAGTCCCAGGGGGACAAAATGATCCTCATTGCTCCCTTCTGGCCTCGACAAATATGGTTTCCATTACTCAACAGTATGTTGGATACCTCTCCGAAAGCGCTTCCCCTTCAGACAGACCTTCTGACTCGGGGGGGGGGCCTGTGGTCCATCCCAATCCGAGATCGCTTGCTTCACCTTCATGTTTGGCTCCTGAAGAGATAGAGGTGAACAGGTTCAGTGCCTCTCGCAGAGTTTCAGATATTCTTCTAGCTGCGCGCAAGCCAGCCACTAGAAAAACTTAAACAGCCAAATGGAAGCGTTTTTCTCTCTGGTGTGCAAAATCCTCTTTGAATCCTTTTTCCTGCCCACCAAATAAAGTTCTTGAGTACCTTTTAGACCTCTCAAATTCAGGTCTGCAATACTCTACAGTCAAGGTGCACATTTTGCCATTTCAGCTTATCATGAGCCAGTACTTTCCTTGTCACTGGCTCAGTTACCCGTGGTTAAGAGGTTTCTTAAGGGGATTCTGCATACCAGACCTCCTATCAGACATCCAGTCGCAGCCTGGGGCATTAATCTGGTGCTAGGCATGCTCACTCGAAAACCTTTCAAGCCTCTAGCTACCTGTGAGTTGAAATTTCTCACTTGGAAAACGGCCTTCCTGGTGGCCATTACCTCAGGCTGCAGGGTCTCTGAAATATATGCCTTGGTCACAGACCCTCCGTATATTGTGTTTCATAAAGACAAGGTAGTTCTTAGGACCCATCCTAAGTTTCTCCCTAAGGTTGTTTCGAAATTCCATCTAAACCAACCTTTGGTCCTTCCTACTTACTTTGCGAACTTCCAAAATGAAGGGGAGCATTCCCTTCATTCGTTGGATGTCAAAAGAGCCTTGCATTTCTATTTAGATAGAACAAAAGGATTTCACAAAGCTCAACAACTGTTTGTTTCCTTCAGCGAGACCCGGCTGGGTCAGCCTGTCGCCGTCAGATGCATTTCAGCGTGGCTTGTGGCATGCCTTCGCCACTGTTATTCCAAAGCGCAGGTTAAGCTAGAGGGCAGAGTGTTCGCTCACTCTGCAAGAGCGGTCGCATCATCCTTGGTGGAAATCCGCAAAGTGCCTATTGCAGATATTTGCAATGTGGCTACCTGGAGCTCAGTGCATACTTGCGTTAAACATTATGCTCTGGATGTCCATGCCAGACGACATATTTCGTTTGGCAGAACCATCCTGAATGGACTCCTGTTCTAAAATTGTGAGTTCTTGGTCTCTCCAGCCACCCTCTCGGGGGATTATTAGCTCTGTACTCTCCCATTATTGTGAATGAGTGGTGGAGACTTTATGTCCAAGGAGTTATGGAAATTACATACCTACCGTAATTCTTGATCTTCTTGGACGAAGTTTCCACCACTCATTCACGCGCCCAACCACCATTCCCCGAGCTCACCTCTGTTGTTGGTCTTTACACCCTCAATCTTTAGGCTGTGAAGACTTCTTTATTGATCCTTCCTGTACGGGTCTTCTGGACTATCTTATGTCCGCTTTTTGTTAGGCTACCCTTCTAGGTTAGTTACACTGCACCTCCTTGGAGAAAAAAAGGTACTGAGGCAGTTGGAGGGTCGGCACCGAGATAGTCATTGCAGCATGAATAGAGGCTCGTGGCGCCGCTCCTCGCAGCTCCATCTCTGGCGCCAGCCCTCCTGTTAAAAGTTTGCTCCCGCTGGGTCCTGGCGCCTCCGGCATACATCCCATTAGTGTGAATGAGTGGTGGAGACTTCATCCAAGAAGATCAAGAATTACAGTAGGTACGTAATTTCCATTTTTAGCAGTATTTACCTTATAGCCTGCTAATTGGCTAAATTTCTCCAGCTTATTCCAAAGTGGGACTAGTCCTTCACCCGGATTACTAAAATAGATCAGGAGATCATCTGCATCAAGGGCTAATTGATGAGATCCCCCCCCCCCGATGTTTGGGCCTTCCACTTTGTCTCAGGCTTTGAGCTAACGGTTCTAGGTAGAGGGCGAACAAAAGCAGGGAAAGGGGACATCCTTGCCTAGTTCCTCGAAGTAATGAAATTGGGACAGATATTTCCCCATTTATTTTAATATGGGCCCTCGGGTCGAGATAAATTTTGTCTATGATCTTAATAAATGCATCTGAAAAATCAAAAGCTTTTAATGTATGAGACAGAAAATTCTAGGTCACTCGATCGAACGCCTTCTCCGCGTCTAAGCTCAGCAAAAGGAAGGGCGAATCTAAACGGGAGGCATGGTGGAGAATTGACAGGGTCCTGCTGACATTGTCCTGTGTCTGGCGTGTAGGCCATCCTGTCTGGTCATAATCTATTAGTTTTGAAAGGACCCCTTCCATGCGTTTTGCTATTAATGTGGAATAAAGTTTGTAATCTATATTTAAAATAAATATAGGGCGGTACGACCTACATTGGGTGGCATCCTTAGCTGGCTTTGGTATGCTGGATATAACAGCATAGTTCCAGGACTGGGGTAGATTCTCACTGGGATAGATTCTCTCCCTCCTGGGAGGCCTTACAAGCCTCCAGGAGAGGACCCTGCAGTTCTTTTTTTTTTAAATCTGAAAAATTTGGGTGCAAAACCCATCTGGACCCGGGGCCTTATTGGTCTTCAAGGAAGCGATGGCTCTAGTAAGTTCTGCTGGAGAAAACGGTTTGTCTAGCTGAGACTGTAGGTCTGATGAAAGCTTTGGTAGGTTGAGTTTGGAAAGGTAGGACTGAATTTGTGAATCACTCGCTGTTTGCTCCGGGGTATAGAGAGTATGGTAATACTTTCTAAAGGAGTCTAAAATCTGATCAGGGTTCCTCTTCAATTGACTGGTCCCAGGGTCCCTAATCTGCGCTATAGTATTCTGAGAGGTCTGCTGCCTTAAGCGATGGGTCAAAAGTCGAGTTGCTCTCGATCCCACCTCGTAGTATTTTTGGCGCATACGCTGTAGGGCCTGTTCTGACGTCAATTATTTTTTGAATCTGCTGTCTGGTGATTAGTATAAGCCCCCAGGCAGCTACATCTCCTCCTGCATGGGCTGTCTGCAAGTCCTTCAATTTCTTTTGGAGTTTTTCCAGATTCCAGTTCTGTTGTTTTTTGTAGTACGATGCGTATTTGCTTATATCCCACCTCAAAACCACTTTTATGGTGTCCCAAAGGGTAGCATTTGAGGTCTGCGGAGAATCATTCTCCTAAATAATCTGAAGCAAAAATTTTTTGGCGAGTTCTGTGAAATCCTTCAAATTCAATAGATAATTGTTAAATTTCCAGAGGGATCGTTTCCGAATGGGGCCCCAATATAGCCTTAGGAAAAGTTGGGAGTGGTCTGACAAGGTCGAGGGGATATGCATGCACTCCACTAATTTATGATAATGCTCACCCGAGATTAAAAAATGGTCAATTCAGGCATAGGTGCCATGAGGAGGAGAATAATGGGTATATTCTCTTTTCCCAGGGTGCTGGGATCTCCAAGCATCCACCCATAGGGAACCCTTCATATATTCTCTTAATGATTTACTAGCCAAGATTTTCCTAAGGTATTTTAAGTTAGAACAGTCCAATGGTTCTATGGTTTGGTTCAAATCCCCTCCCACTATTAACATCCCCACCTGCAGTTCCGTAATCTTGTACAGTAGGGACCTTATTGTAACCACCGTGGAGCCTGGAGGGACTTAGAATGATGCTAGGGTAATTGGGGTGTCTTCCAGTTTACCTACTGCTACTGCCAATCATTCTTCAGGGTCTGAGTAAGTCGAGGAAACCCTAAATTGAGAACCCCGGGCTATCAGAATAGCCGTACCACGTCTCGTCCCTTTACAATAGGAGGAGGATATCACATGTGTGAAACCGAGCCTCCCCAGCTTAACATGCTCCTTATTGCTAAAACGAGTGTCCTGGATCAGCAGAGTGAGAGGAGCCTGCTTTTTGAGGACTGAGAGGACCTTCTTTCTTTTTAATGTGTTATTTAACCCATTGATATTATGGGAAACAATAACTATCTTTCTTCTGGCCCCCATTTCCCCTTAATCTATAAGGATCTGTTACTCTCGTTTCCAAATTTCTGTGCAAATATGGCCTTTTCCCCATTCCTAAGCCACAAGACAGTCCCCTCTGGACTTCATTCTGCCCATACGAGGGATCCTCCTCTCATCTCTCCAAGCACCCCCGAGACACCACTTTCTCTTTTTCAGCACGTGTGGCACTAAAATAAAAATTAAAAATATCTTAATAATCTGTGATTCTGACAACACACAGCAACATTAGTAACAGGAATCCCCACAAAACTTCTGACGGGACGGCCCCCTATGCATTGGTGCCCGTGCGGCTGTAACTACTCCGTCACTGACCAGCATGACCGTTGCCTCGCATGTCTTGACCCGCTACACGACATGGAGTCATGTGCCGCCTGCTTCTCCATGGACCGTCGTGTCATCAAACAACGCGTGTGGAAAGTTGGGCGACCTCCGCTGACTTTCGGGGGACGGGTGCGCACTCATCGGGCGAAGCCATGGTCTCTCGGCCTTTCCTCCGGGTCCCCTCTCAGTTCTGTACAGACCGCGGAGGAGGGGGCTTCTGCTCCTAGTAGCCTCGCCGTTGCAGAAGTCCCTTTCACGGTGCAGGAGGCCCAGTCCATTCCCCTTGGGGGACGGACGGGAGGCACCGCTTTGGCTATCGCCCCTTTGAGGGTGAAGGCTGCCCCGGTGTTGCTTCCTTGGCTCGGAAGGCCTAGGTCGACACAGTCTGTCAGCGCCGTCTTGGGCCTCAGCGCTGTTCACGGCGCTATGTGCCCTGATGGCATAGTCGTTGGCGCCGGTCCGTCGCTTAGTGCCGTCTCTGCTGAATGGCACTGATGGTGCTGTGGAAGGCTCTGTGGCACCATTCTTCACTGTTTCTCGCCTCAGCGCCATTCGCTGCGCTGTGGTTGAGCACGGCGCCGTGTCCAGCTCTGGCACCACTTGCGGTGCCGAGCGAGGATACAGCACTGTGGGGGTTTCCTGTCTCAGCACAGTTGGAGCCATCATCGGCGCCGTCTCTAGCCTGAGGTCACGATGGTGCTGTGACAGGCCCTGGCCCCGATACTGCTGCCGTCCTCGGCACTGTGTCTTCTTCATGTGCCATTCGGGGTGCAGTTGAGGTCCTCTGCGCCAACTCTGGTGCAGTCACTTGATCAGGTGCTCCATTCAGTCGGGATGGCAGCGGGCATCCACGTACGGTCTGGCACAGGACCCCGGTCTCCACCTCCTCGAAGGCGAAATCGGACTCTGGGTTAGCTAGGCAGTCGGACTCTTTGAAGTTGGCTGCTCACGTGGACACCTTGGTAGTGTCCTCGACAGACCGGAGCCAGCCCCCCTGTGAGAAGCGGACAGTTGCTCCTGGATCCAGGGTCAGGGGTGCTGACCAGTAGGTAGTGGTGCAGGCCACCATTGCTCTGCAGCCTGGCCTCGGAGGTTTTCTGACCCCTCGGTGGTACCCCTTCAGGTGGTGTGCCTGGATTGCCCAACTTTAGGGCCGATCAGAGCACCCACGGGGGGGGGGGGGATGCTGCTCCCTGGATAGCCCCTTCAGAGGCTGACCAGGTTTGCCAGCTGCCTAGGCTGGCTTTTTCGAGGAGAAGGGCTCTTTCGGACTCCAAAGGGTCAGGGGGTAGGGGTTTGATGCAACAACCCTTTTCTGGGACCCATCCGGGTTCCGGAAGCAGTCATAGTGCAGATCTCCACCCTTTCTTATCAGTTTCCTTTAGAGGGCCCCATTCTTTGGAGGTAGGGGACTGTCCTTTTGGACTTTCACGGCCCCAGTCACCTCACGGGGGATTCTTCAGGGCGCAGCCTAGGCAGTTCCAATATGGTTGACCAGCTCTTGAGTTTTCCGGTGCTCCCTCTTCCCTTGGTGCTCCAGGTGCACTCTCTAGCCCAGGCAGAGGACAGCTGATTCCTGTTGTCGGCTCTGCCCCCTCTCCTCTTCCACCTTATCCTGCTCTCCCATGTATTCTTGGTACTAGCAGCTGTCTCTCCTGGGAGCAGTTCAGAGCTGTGGCTGCTTGATTTCCCTCTTACGTTAGGGCCATGGACAGACAGGTTTTTCAACCTCGCCCTGAGCAGCCACCCTCTGAACCTTTGAGGTCCTCAGACTCCTCATCCTCCTCTTCAGGAGGTGCTGCCCATCTATGGCATAGGAGAGGCTAGGGTGTTCCGCACCATGGGATTCAATCAGTGGTTGAAAAACTGGTGTGGAGCTCAGGGATTTGGCTTCATTGGGGACTGGGAGTCCACCTGGAGTGATGCAAGCCTATATTGGCATGATGGGCTGCATCTGTCCAGGAGGGGAACCGGGATTCTAGGTGATAGGTTTAAATGCTTCATTGGCAAGCATTTAAACTAGCCAAGGGGGGAGGCACTGGAAAGGAGCAGGGAAATCCTAGCCCCAAAAAATCACGGTAGTAAATGCGGTAAACACCAACATAGAGGTGTCGATAGGGAGAAGGGCAGGGGTAAATGGAGAAAGTGACAAAGGCAAGAAGGACAGGGATGGGGCAAAAAGGAGTAAGGCCATCAGGAAATGGAAGGTAATGAGTACCAATGCCCGTAGTCTGGGCAACAAGCTCCCAGAGCTGGTGGCCTTGATGGAAGAGGGATGCCTGGATATCGTAGCAGTCACAGAAACATGGTACACAGAGAACCATGACTGGGATGTTAACATACCAGGGTATATAACCTACAGGAGAGACAGGCAGGGGAGAAGAAGGAGAGAGTAGCTCTCTATGTAAAGGAAGGGATAAAAGCAACTGAACAAAAGAGTAAACAGGGAGGAGAGAGACACTGTGGGTCACCTTGGAGACTGGAAAGGGCACCACAGTCCGCTAGGGTTGTGTACAGACCCCCATGTCAGGGGAGGGAATGGACAAGGATATGATAGAAGGCATTCTTAGAATGGCAGATAAAGGGAGATACTGCTGATGGGAGACCTGAATATGCCAGATGTTACTGGAGCACATTTGCTGCAGCCACATCCAAGAGCAGGGCCATTCTTGATGCCCTACAGGTGCTTGAGCCTCAGACAGCTAGTTTGGAACCCACTCGTGAGGGAGCAATCTTAGACCTCGTACTCTCAAACGGGGCAGTGAGAGGATCTCAGATCTAGAAGTGGGTTGCCATCTGGGAACAACTGACCATCAAACAGTGTGGTTCACGTTAACTCAGCTACAGAGTCAAACCATACAAAGTGAGGGTACTGGACTTTAGGAGGGCTGACTTTGGCAAGATGGGAGAGTGCCTCAGAAAAGCACTAGCAAACAGGCTAGAAGGAGGTGTGGAGCAACAATGGGGAATCATCAAAACTGCCATCACAGAGGCAACAAGCCTTTGTGTGAAGCAAATAAACAAATCAAAATGAAAGAAAAAGCCACTATGGTTCTCAAAAGAGGTGGCTGTGAAAGTCAGGAAGAAAAAGCTAGCATTCCAGAAGTATAAGGAAACACAGAAGGAGCAGGACAGAGAGCTGTACCAGTTAAGGCAGAAGGAATCAGGGAGGGAAGTCAGAATAGCAAAGGCCCAAATTGAGGAAAAGATAGCCAACTCCAGTTAGAAGGGGATAAAACCTTTTATAGGTACATCAGCAGCGTGAAAGACAAAAGCGAGGGATAGTGAGGCTGAGTAGAATGAGCGGTGGGTGGGCAGAGGGGACAGTGAAAAGCAGGGATACTGAATGAATATTTCTGCTCAGTATTCAAAAAGAGGAGGGAAGTGCCTAATCCACTTAACAGAAGCACTCTTGATGGAGGGTCAATCCCAGTCCTTTCACAGAAGAAAGGGTTCTGCAAGAACTCCTAAAACTGAAGTTGGACAAAGCAATGGGTCCCGATGGAATTCACCCAGAATTCTAAAAGAATTAAGGGAAGAACTAGTGAAACCACTGGTTACTCTTTTAATAAATCATGGGAGGATGGTGTGGTACCGAGGATGGGAGGAAGTGGGATGTGATTCCCTTCACAAAAGTGGGACCAAGACAGAGGCAGGAAACTACAGACCTGTCAGTCTGACCTCTGTGGTAGGGAAAGTGATGGAGTCACTTCTGAAGAAAAGAATAGTTGAGTACCTAGAGGCCAGTGGGGCACGGACCCAAGGCAGCATGGGTTCTACAGGGAAGATCATGTCAGATGAATCTAATAGATTTCTTTGACTGGGTGACCAAATAGTAGACCAGGGAGGGCTGTGGACATGGCCTACCTAGACTTTAGCAAGGCATTTGACACAGTCCCACACAAAAGATTAATAGTCAGATTAACCAGCCTGGGAGTGGGTCCCAGGGTGGTAGCCTGGTAAAACATTGGCTGCACAACAGGACACAGAAGGTAATTGTAAATGGAGTCCACTCTGAAGAAAGAGGGGTTACTAGTGAGAGTACGCATGAGTTCAGTATTGGTCCAGTCCTTTTAATGTCTTCATCAGTGACATTGCAGAGGGACTGGAAGGAAAAGTATGCCTTTTGCAGATGACACAAAGATCTGCAACAGGGTTGATACACAGGAGGCGTGGAAAACATGAGAAGGGACCTGTGAGGTTGGAGGAATAGTCAGAGCAGAGCTGCTAAGTTCAATGCAAAGAGTGCAAAATAATGCACCTGGGAAACAAGAACCCAGGGAAGAATACACAATGGGGGTGAGGTAGTAACTACAACAAAAAGGAAAGGGACCTAGGGTAATCATATCAGATGACCTTAGGTTAGCAAGCAATGTGAGAAGGTAGTAGGGAGGCTGGGGTATACTGGGATGCATAGGGAGAGGCATCAGCAGCAGAAAACAGGAAGTTGTTATCCCTCTGTACAGACAGTTGGTGAGACCCCATCTGGAGTACTGCGTGCAGTTCTGGAGACCCCATCTCCGCAAGGACATAGACAGGATAGAGGCAGTCCAGAGGAGGGCAACTAAAATGGTGCAGGGTCTGCAAGAGAAGCCGTATGAGGAGAGACTAAAGGAGCTTAATATGTATACCCTTGAGGAAAGAGGAGACATGATAGAAACTTTAAGTACCTCCAGTGGAATCAACAAAGTCCAAGAGTGTAGCATCTTTCAGAAAAGAGGCGATGTAGAACAAGGGACACAATTTAAAAGATAAGAAGAGGCGGTTCAGGGCAATGTGAGGAAGTATTATTTCACAGAGAGGGTAGTGGATGCATGGAACAGCCTTCCTGAGGAGGTTGTGGGGTCTAAAACTGTGGGAGAATTCAAGAATGCATGGGACAGACATAAGGCAATTCTTGTGGGGGGTAGGAAGAAATAGGCTGTTGGTTAACTAGATCTGAGGCCTATCCTGTAGGTAGGGGAAATGGGCAGACTAGATGGGCCAAGCAGTCCTTATCTGCCGACAAAGTCTATGTTTCTATGAACCGTCTGTCCACATCTCCCCAGTTGCTGATCTCAAGTATCAGTGTTTTCTTGTGAGGATGTTGGAGGACCTGCATATCACCCACCCACTCGGCACAATCCAGAGCATCCGACGCGCACCTTTTGAGCGATTTCAGTGAGGACACTCTTGGTGCCCCCTGGCCTGCTCCCCTTCGGGAGGCGTCGATGTACTCTGGTAGCGACCCTTTCCGGAGTCCCAGCCCCTAGGGATCTCACACCAGAGGTATTGTGCCCCCCAGAATCTCCAGGTATTCTGCTTCATCCTAGCTCACAGGATTGGCGCAGCTGAATACTCCCGATGAGCCTCGCCCCTTCATCATGACTGGCCCCCAGATGCAGACTACATGGATTTTGACTTCTGGGGTAGGAGGACCTTCTACTCGGCACGGTTGCTTCTCTCTGTATCTGCTCATCAGGCCCACTGCGCTACCTATGATGGGTTCCTGTGGTCCAGGCTAGGTCAACTCCTAGCCTCAATGCTTAACGGAGGAAACCAGACAGGCCATTGCACTCTCTGCACGTGGCCTGGGCTAACAAGGCAAGTAAGAGGCATCTTCACGGTGCCAGTGAGGTAACTTCCAGGGTCGTAGGGACAGTGATCTGCACTAGGCGGACGGCATGGCTGCGTCTCTCCCGGTTGTCACCCTTGGCCAGGCATGGGGTGATTACTCCGCTACCAGAGAACCACCTTTTCTCCTGTGAGTGAGGCGGCGACTGTCGGGGCAGCTTTCTTCCCCTCCAGGGGTCCCGTCTCATTCTTCCCACTCTGGGCCTCTCTAGACCCGTGAGGTTCTCTCTCTCTCGTGTGCCACCCACAGAGAGCTAAGGGACTTAGTCCCTTAGGGTTTAGGCCCCCTTTGGGGGCTCGGTACTCACCCAAAGGTGATAAATGGTGAAGACTGACACAGATGAGATATGAAAATGACATGCCTACCATAATTCTGATCTTTCTGTGTATCTCCACCATTCATCACAATCTCACCCTCCATCCCTCAGGGGCCTCAGTCTCTGGGTCCTCCTCCCTCTCCATGCCTCTCCTCCACCCCCTCCTTTCTGTTGGTCAGGAGTGGGGTGGCCTTGGGCACATAGGGGGATGTTTTTCTCTAGGGGGAAGAGTGGTCAGGATGGGGGGAACTCCTTCCTCAGTGCCTCTATGGGGTGGGGGTTGGTAGTTGCCCTCTTTTCTATTCTCTCTCCCCTCCTCACCATCAGCTTTACTTTGATTTCCTTAACCTCAATTTAATTTAAGAAACTAGTTTTCTTATACCAAAAATTAGATCTTATCTGTGTCAATCTTCACCATTCATCATAGATGGGTACTGGCCGGAGATCAGGACCCCGCGGGGGCCTTTTTTTTATTTATTTTTTAAAAAGGATAGGCGGTGTCGATGCAGCATCGGCGCCGCCCTCGAGGCCGACGTACTACGGTGCACTCGAGGATTAGTCGTTAAGCTGTGTCGACTCCGCCTGCCTACCAGTTCTTCGTCTCCCGCTGTCGAGGTCACCTCGTGGGAAGCCACTGAAGAAGTTTTGACAGTTTTAGGCCTCAGCCTTTCGCATTTAATGGTTCGACGAGTCCGTCGGTCTCCTGCTAGTTCTGGGTTCTGCCTCCACTCGGCGTCGCGGTAAGATCTTTCCATTTATTTTTAAAGTATGGCGATGTCGAGTCTAACATGGTGTTTTTCATCAGGTCATGTATGGTCGGAGGCAAGAAACCTTGTAAAGTGAGGCGGCCCCCTATGTGTCGGTACCCGTGCGGCCGCAAGTACTCCGTTACTGACCAGCATGACCGGTGTCTCGCGTGTCTTGGCCTGCTTCACGACATGGTTGATGCGACGCCTGCTTTGCTCCATGGACCGCTGCGTCCTAGAACAGTAGCGTTCAAAGTAGGAGCAAGCTCCGCCCGACTTTCGAGGTAAGGGTTACACTCGTCCGGGCCAACCGCACTCTCTCGGCCTTTCCTCTGGGTCCCCTCCCGGTTCTCTCGGACCGAGGAGGAGGCCTCGGCTTCTTGTAGCCTAGCCTTGGCCGGCGCGCTATGGCAATCACCCGCCGGGGTGAAGGCCCCAGTAGCGCTCCAGCAGTCCGGAAGGCCTGGGTCGGCGCCATCCTCGGCGCTGTTGGTCGAGCGTTGGGGCCTTGGCGCCATTACGCAGTGCTATGGGCCCTGTCGGCGCCGACTCAGCATCTGGCGCCGTGAACTTTAGCCGGCACGTTAGCAGAGCCGACACTGCTCAAGTGGCGCCCGTGACCTAGTTTCCAGCATCGCCTTCGCTATGTCTCGAATGGCGCGAGGTTGAAACACGGCGCCGTGGGGCCTTCAGTCGTCTGTCGGCACCACCCCTTGCGCCGTTAATTGCTCTCAGTGCCGTGTTCGGCGCCGGAAATCCCGCTTCAGGCCGTCGGCGCCACTCGGTCCTCGGTGCTGTTCGCGGCGTCATCGGCGCCATCTCTGTTCCTGGTACCGGCCCCGGTGCCAGTGGACTTGACAGCGCCACGGCTGGCCCTGGCTCAGGACCTTTGGCCCGAGCTGCCCTGCCGCCTTCTGTCAGCCCGCTTGCGGGGCTATGGAGGGCACGGGTGCCGCCTCGGCCACTGCTTTGGCTACTGGGCTTCTTGGTAAGGTCGCCTTTCCTCGCCCTCCTACCGTTTGGCTTAGGGCCTCAGACTCTACCTCGTCGGAGTCGGGCTCGGAATCGGACGGGCAGTCACACCCTTCGGGGTTGTCTGCAGAGGAGGGCGAGCCGGTGGTCTCGATGACGAGTCACAGCCAGCCCCCTTCTGAGGAGCGTCCGGTTCTCCCCGAGGTTTTGGTCAGTGGTACTGACCAGCAGGCTATGGTGCGTGCCACTATTGCCATGCAACCTGGCCTTGGAGGGTTCCTTGACCCCTTGGTGGTGGTACCCCCTCCCGTAGTGTCTCTAGATCACCCAACTTTGTGGCCCATCAGGAAGTCTACAGGAGGGAGGTGCTGCTCCCTGGGTCTCCCCTGCGGGGGCAGCCCAGAGCTGCCAGCTACCTAGGTTGGCCCTCTCGAGGACCAGGACCCTCTCGGACTCTGAGGGGTCGAGGGGTGTGGGGTCGGCGCGTCGGCCTTTCTCTGGGGTCCACCCGGCCCTGGACGAAGCCAAAGTGCGGACTTCCGCCCTTCCCCTTCCAGTTCCTTGAGGGGGTCCCATTCTTTGGAGGCAGGGGACCGTCCTTCTGGATCTATGGCCCCGGTCGCCTCACTGGGGGGATTCTTCTGGGCGCAGCCTAGGCAGTACCAACGTGGCTGCACAGCTGTCGGCTGCGGAGTCTTCCGGCACACCCTCCTCGGGTGTCCATGGTCCTCCCTAGCCCTGGCGGAGGTCAGCCGACTTCTTCTCTCGGCTCTTCCCCTCCCTCTGCCGCATTCTCCAGCGCTCCCAGGCATTCTTGGTCTAGCGGCCCTCTCACCTGGGAGCAGTTCAGAGCGATGGCTGCTCGGTTCCCTGCCCTACGTTAGGGCCATGGACAGCCAGGTTTTCAACCTCCCGAGCAACCACTTGGAGCGGCATGGTGACCTCAGCTCCTCATCCCCCTCTTCTGGAGAGAAGACCATCTGTCCATATCTCTCCTGCTTCAGTCTCTCCGAGTATCAGTGCTTCCTCGTGAGGATGATGGAGGACCTTCACCTTTCTCCCCTGTCGGTCAGCAATCCTGAGCATGTGGCGCACGCCTTTCTAGGCGATTTCGGTGTGGCCACCCTTGTGGTGCCGCCCTGGCCTGCTCCCTTTTGGGAGGCGTTCATGTGTTTCTGGCAGAGGCCCTTCTCCGGAGTTCCTGCCCCTAGGGACCTCAGCCAGAGGTATTGCGCTCCCCCGGCGTCTCCAGGTTCCATGCCTCATCCACAGTCCGGATTGACGCACCTGGACACCCCTGACGGGCTTCGCGCCCTCCACCGTGACCGGCCCCCAGATCAGGACTCTTCGGATTTTGATTTCTGGGGGAGGAGGACTTTCTACTTGGCACGGTTGCTTCTCTCCATCTCTGCTCATCAGGCCCACTATGCAGCCTACAACAGGTTCTTGTGGTCAGCGCTAGGTCAGATCCTAGCTACTTTGCCTGACTCTGAGCAAAACAGGCAAGCCATCGCACTCTCTGCACGTGGCCTGGAGCTAGCAAGACACCAAGCAAGGGCATCTTACGATGCCAATGAGGTAGCTACCAGGGTAGTAGGGACAGCGATCTGCACCAGGAAATCGGCGTGGCTTCGCTTTTCCCGGTTGTCACCCTTGGCCCGGCGTAGGGTGATTTGCTCCGCTCACCAGGGAACCTATCTCTTTTCCGTAGGGCGAGACAGCGTTGTCGGGGCAAATTCCTTCCCCTCCGGGGACCCGTCTCCTCTCACTCTCGGGCCTCCTCAGGCCCAGAAGGTTCCCCCAGTGTGTCACCCACTGAGGGCTAGGGACACTGTCCCTTAGGGTGCAATGAATCAACCCCTTGGGGCATGGTACTCACCCATCTGTGATGAATGGTGAAGATTGACACAGATAAGATATAAAAATTACGTGCCTACGTAATTATGATCTTTCTGTGTATCTTCACATTCATTCTAATCCTCCCTGCCATCCCCTGGGGCTCCAGTCTCCGGATCCTCCTCCCTCTGTGCCTACCCTCTTTTTAGGCGGGGTAAAGTTGGGACACACAGGGGGTAGTTTCTTCCTAAGGGGTACAGTTGAGGTGGCACTCCTTCTCTACTACATATCTTCACTCCTCACGGGGTGAGCTGGTGGTTGCCCTCCTTCTGTTATCCATCTAATTAAAAAAAAAGAACTCCCATTTTTCACCAAATATCTTTACAGAGAGAGTACTGAGTCCCTGTACCTGTCCTTCTCCAGAATAGCCGACTCTGCTTTTGGGGTATTGCCAGTTATTCTGTGCCTTGAATTCTGGCAAATGAGCTTTGCTACTCCTTGCAGTTCCTATACAGTCTGGTGACGGACAAGGGTCCTGGATCCTATTCCTCTCACTCTCTCCTAAATTCTCTCTCCCCCCTTCCCTCCCTTCTTCCATTTCCAGAGATTGGGGCCCCTACCCAATCCCCTTAGTCTTACTTCCTCTATGCTGTCCTCTCAGTCGCTATTTCTCCTTTTAGTTCAGTTTTTCTCTTCCTTTTTCTGTCCCTTGGACTCTCTTGTCCCACCCTCCATCCCTTCCTCTTACCTCTCCGGCGACTCAGAACTGGTAGGCAGGTGGAGTCGACACAGCTTAACTGCTAATCCTCGAGCACACGTAGTACATCGGCCTCGAGGGCGGCGCCGATGCTGCGTCGACTCCGCCTATCCTTTAAAAAAAAAGGCCCCCGGGGTCCTGATCTCCGGCCAGTACCCATCTGTGATGAATGGTGAAGATACACAGAAAGATCATAATTACGGTAGGTACATAATTTTTATATTTTTGGGGGGGGTTGGGGTTATTCTCTGTATCCTGTCTTTTCTTCCAGAATCACCAATTCTGCTTATGTTGTAGTTATTGCCAGTGATTCTGTGCCTTGAATTCTGGCAGTTTAGCCTTCTGGCTACTCCTTCGCAGTTCCTATACAATCTGGAGACAGGTCAAGGTTCCACTGTATGTTCCCTTCTCTCTTCCCCCCCTCACATCCTTACTTCTAAATTCTTTAACCCTCCCTCCTCCTTTTCTACTTCCAGAGATTGGGGCCCTTTCCCAATCCCCTTAGTTTTTGAGATTATTCTGTCCTCTGTCATTTATTTTTCCTTTTAGTTTGTATATCTTTTCCTTTGTCTGTCCCTTGGACTTCCTTGTCCCTCCCAACCCTTTCTTACTCTACAGTGACTCTGAACTGACGGGAGGGTGGGGTCAGCGACACCTAATGGCCAACCCGCGGGCGCCACGCAGTCTCGCCTCGAGGGCAGCGCTGATGGTCGTCGACTCTGCCCATCCCAAAATAAAAGCACTCCAGCGGTCGTGACCTCTGGCACTACACCCAAAGGTGATGCATGTTGAAGATACACAAAAGATCAGAATTACGGTGGAGTACTTAATTTTCCTTTTTCGACTTCAGATCCATGTCTGCGGTACATTAAGTATTGTAGGCAGTGGTCTATAAGGTGAATTGTTGTATTTTATTGTTTTCAGTGTGGAAATTGTAAAAACATGTTGATTGGTCCGGTTAGGAACCGATTGTGTTAGGGTTTATCTGTTTTTCTTTCTGTAGTGTGATGTACCGGTTCCTATCGGTTTCAAAAAAACGCAATTTTACATGTTTTTTTCCACGCCCGTAACACAGCTGGGAACCGATAGGGGGGTCTTACCTGGCTAAACAGCTGTAAAGGGTAAATTGTAGCCTGGCCATGTCTGAGAAACCCAAGAGAAGAACCGGGCCCACTGGGTTTTAACACTGTGGTGAGTGTGGGGATGCCTTTGCTAAGGCAGACCCTCACACCATTTGTGTTTATTGTCTGGGGTTTGACCACCTTGATTCAGACTGCCAGATTTGCAAAAATTTCCCGAAGGCCACCCTGGAAAAGAGGTTGGCTCAGGGAAAAGGAGGCTGAGAAGTCCGCTAATCCGGATGGCCAGCTCGGTTTGGTTCCTGCCGAACCTGAGGGAGTGCCCACTGACCTGGGCGATACTCCTTCAGGCAAAAGGAGATCAGTTCCATCGAAGCGTAAGAGGAAATCGGCCGGTTTGGATCCAGAACCGCATCATCCAACCGCCGAAGAAATAGCCAGGGCGATAAGTATTGTGGAATCGCTCCATCCGGTTCCATCCGATCCTGCACCTCTCGGTAGGCCTCGATTCAGTCGGTTCCCCATTTCCGGATTATGTGCCAGATGAGTTTTATGAACGGAGTGGGAGGAGGAAGAAAATGATGATGAGAATGGTGATGAAGGTCTGGATGAGCCCATTGAACAGACGTCTCCCAGACAGGCCTTCTAATGTTTCCTCACCCAAGCTTTCTGAGTCCCGTCCCACTACTTGTTCTACAAGAAGTGGCTGAGACCCTCCAACTTCCCTTGGTTGAAGCTGCGAGGAACAAGAGGAGGCTGATTTCGTGGAAATGATGGACATCCCAGAGTCCAAGAGGTTGTCTGTTCCCCTGCATAAATCTTTTGGGAAACAGCCACAGAAAGGTCTTCAAACCCCAAATTCTTTACCTCCTGTAGATAAAAGAATGGACAGGAGGTATATGCTTTCAGGCTCAGGTACAGAGTTCTCGTTCCACCAATGCAGCCATGTTGGGATAGTGCAGGCTGCAACCTGTGACAAGACTAACATACCTTTGGCTTCACACACCCCCCCCCAGATAAAGACTCTAGGAAGGTGGATGCTATAGCCAAAAAGCAGTACTTGGCATCCTCTTTGGGACTCAGGCAGGTGAATTACATGGACTACACAGCGGATACCAGAAGTCTAGATGGGATACTGTTCTGGAGCTGGCTAAACAGGCCTCCCCAGCTAGCCAAAGAGCTGGAGGAGGTGGCTGCCGATGGGATTGAGGCATCCAGGAATTCAATTTCATGCTGCTGTGGACTCAAATGATGTGGCATCACGAGTCGTCATGGCTACGTCTGTGTCTCTTAGGAGGTTTGCTTGGCTCAGATGTACTAGCCTCTCACAGGTCTCCTTTTGGTCTCAGAAAAAAGATCCTGTAACCAAATTGATTCCAGTGACTCAGACTCTGGTCCAAGCTCTCCAGTGGTGGTTGGATCAGGACAATCTCAGACAAGGAGTCCCAGTCATCAGTCAGACTCATTCAGTGGTGCTAACCACAGATGCCTCTCTCCTGGGCTGGGGAGCCCACTTATGAGCCCTCACAGCACAAGGTGTGTGGTCCCCTCAGGAGTCGCTACTTCATATCAATCTTCTGGAACTCAGGGCAGTAGTCCTGGCTCTCCAAGCTTTTCGGACTCAGTGAGGAACAAAGTGTTTCAGGTCAGGACAGACACCACCAACACCATGGGGTACATCAGCAAGCAAGGGTACTCCATCTACGGCCTTGTGCAGAAGCCATGAAATAATATGTCTCTGACTTATGCCCTGCAAGCATCCCTAGTAGCAGTCCATCTACCATGGAAGGACAGTGTGCTAGCAGATGCCCTGAGCAGGATCTCAGGGCCATCATGAATGGGCCCTGGACCCCTTCATATTGAAAGTAGTCTTCTCCAGGTGGGGCACTCCAGAGATCGATCTCTTTGCAGCCCCAGACAATTATCAACTTCCTTTCTTCTGTTGCAGACCTCCAGTCATGGGCACAGTTCCCCTGGATGCTCTGGTTCTGGATTTGGGGGGGGGGGGGCAAATTCCTTTATGCCTGCCTTACCTTTTTTTTCCCGTTATTCAAGGTCCTGGTCAATATCAGGTCACAACTGTGCAGTGTGATTCTGATTGCACCAGACTGGGACAGACAGCATTTGTATCTCCTGTTGATGTCCCTAGCAGTCCATCTTCCCCTATTTCTTCCCAAGATGCACAACCTGTTAACCTCCTCTTAAGGAAGAATCTGGTACCCCAATCTTCAGTCTCTCAACCTCAAGGCTTTGCTCTTGAAGAGTTAGAGTATGCAGGTCTGCACCTGTCTCAGGGGATGCTGTATATTCTCAAAGCCTCTCGAAAACCTGCCACCAGAAAAACTTATTATTTCAAATGGAAGAGATTCAGTATTTGGTGTTCCAATAAGGATGTCTTACCAGATTCTGCTGATCTGACTACAGTTATGGATTACATGGTTCATCTCAATGGCCTAGGCCTAACGCCAGCCACTTTAAAAGTTCATTTTAGCAGCTGTATCTACATTCCTGTCTGACATCTCATCCTGTCTTCTGTAAATTCTTTAAGGGTTTGGTTCATACCAACCCTTCCTTTAGGGACCCTGCCTCTGCTTGGGATCTTAATGTTTGCATTGCTCAACTCATGCAACCCCTTTTTGAGCCCTTGGCTTCAGCTGAACTCAGATATTTGACTTGGAAAACTGTTCCTGATAGCTATCACTTCTGCCAGGCGTATTAGTGAATTACAAGCTCTTTCAGTGGAGCCAGATTTTAACTCATTCCATAGAGATAAGGTGGTCCTTAGAACCAATAGGAGGTTCTTACCCAAAGTGGTCTCAGATTTTCATCTGAACCAGTCCATGTCTCTTCCTGTGTTCTTCACTGATCATTCTTCTTCAGGAGAAACAAGATTACATAGTTTGGATTTTAAGAGGGCACTTAGCTGCTACATTGTGCATACTGAGGCACTGGTATGAATGTCACCAATTGTTTCTTACTCATGGTGAAGTGGGAAAAGGTAAGCCTGCTACTAAGAGAACTGTTGCCAGGTGGATTGTCTCTCATATTCAGTTCTGCTATGAAAAGCTAGGCAAAATACCCCCCTCAGGCCTGAGGGTTCATTCGACTAGGGGTACAACTGCTTTCCTGGCTGCTGCCAGGGATATTCCTTTACTAGATGATATGCAAAGCAGCCATCTGGAAAACTGTCCATGATTTCACCAAGCATTACTCTCTGGATATGCAGGCTAGGAGTGATGCTCGGTTTGGAACAGCAGTACTGCAAAGCCTATTCCCAAAATAAGTTTGATACCCCCCTTCCATGGTGGTACTGTGGTAGTCTTAATATGTCAGAATACAGCAAGACTTCATGTTGTTTGAAGAAAATATTACTCACCTTAGTAATTGTGTTTCTTCTAATGTAGTCTTGCTGTATTCTGCTGGCAGGTACAGTGTTGCACCTCAGGGGTACTTGGCACTCCTCCTTTCTAGAAGGGGAGGGTTATTGTCATGATGTTTTGGTAGCTATATGTTGGTTCTGACCTGAGTCTTTTGGGAAAACCAAAATGTGTTGCCTGTGGCTATCTTCTTTTGCAATTTCCACTTTAAGAAGTTAGTAATAGCTTGTAAGAATCTAACGGTTACACTTTGAAGTGCTGCAGACAGAGGTTTGAAACTGAGCTCGAGCTCAACGTTCTATGCTTCCTGCATAGTTAACTCTTTCCTCTCGGAGCAGTTCAAGTTCTGGGGCTAACTGCATATGTCAGAATACAG
This sequence comes from Neoceratodus forsteri, assembly GCA_016271365.2. Lineage (NCBI taxonomy): Eukaryota > Metazoa > Chordata > Ceratodontiformes > Ceratodontidae > Neoceratodus > Neoceratodus forsteri. The sequence goes on from CM057450.1 coordinate 1,407,363,372, forward strand.
CAAACTCCATTAGAAGAAACACAATTACTGAGGTGAGTAATTTTTCTTTTCTGCTGCTGAGCAAATAAAATATCGCATGCTGGCGTAAAATGTGGAAAAAGTTGCAAAAAGGCAACCTTTTTCAAAATTGAAACTTTATCACCGAAAGAAATTCTTGATTGCGCCAAAACCCTCCTTTAAGCAACTTTTTTCCACACGTGCACGATTTTTTCACTTTTGAAAATCTGGCCCCTGGGGTATTATTTTGTAAAAATCGCCTGTCTTGCCGGAAGAGGGATACAGTGTTTATTACTCTGGCGAACACCAGGCATAGGGAGGAGTTTGGATTGAATTGCATGAATGTGGTCCACAAAATCAAGGTGTTAGTTCAGCTAGACACTTTTCAAGATCAAGTAGAACTGGGTAGACCAGACCTTTCCTAGAGTCAAAAGGCACATGAAATAGAGATGGCAATGAACTATGCTTACTGACAAACCAAAACTAACAAGATGTCTCTCCCCCCCACCCCAGGTGCTGCAGTGTTGAGAGTAAACTATGGATTTTTTTGGATGCCATGAACCTCCTCAAGCAAATAAAGGAAACTCAAGCTGAACCAGCATATGTGTTATACAGAACTGTAAAAAAAAAAACTATACAAAAGCACATTGACTATCTGCCACTGGGTATTTTTATTTATGAAGTAGATGTTTTGTTCAGCATTTTTATTTATAAAGTAGATGTTTTTCATTCCTCAAACAAAACTTCGGTTGACAGAATGGCAGAAAATGTACGTCTGTGTACATGTGCTCAGTGGAATGATACATTTAATTTACGTATACAGTAATTTTACTTAATATTTAAGGCTAATCTAACATTGCACAAATAAGAGACTTCTGAGTTTGTAAAATTCCTTTACAGTTTTGCTTGGAAGACCATTAAATACTTGATTGCTTTGTGACACCAGTTGGCTATTCGGCTTAATTACTGTGTTTTATAGAGATATAAAAGAAACTGTATAAACTATAGAGATATAGCTGTAGCCAAAAATTGTACAGAATCTGATATTTACATAAAACCACCATTGTGGTATTCATTGGTAAAAAATTAACGTATTCTGTAGATGTTGGTGTAAACATTATAGTAGTTACGGCTTCATATCAGATCAACTGCTATGACTTCTGATCTTCTAAGAATCAATCGTCACCATTGATTCCCATTTATAGGTCTCTGCTTGAGGCACAAGGACCCAGCGGGAGCAAAGCTTTTGTTGTGGGGCATGGTACTTCCACACTCCCCATGCGGTGGTATGCGCAGACGCCAACCATTGCCAGATCGCTCACTTAGCTCTCAACCCATTTTTCTACACGTTACTGCCATTTCTTTTTGTTTGCAGTCACTTGTCTTTTTTATTTTTACAGTGATGCCGAAGTCTGATTAAAAAAAAAAAAAGGGGCTAAGTCATCAAAGAAAGTCTTGACTGCTGCCCATTATGCGTTGTTGCCTTGGGAAGCTGATGGTTCTTCTGGACCAGCTTCAGACCTGTGCAGCCTACAGTATCTTGGACTGGGCATGATATGGATGCATGTAGTGCCTGCTTCTTCATGGACCACTGTGCCCTTGAGAACCGCACCTTGAGGTGGGATTACCCGTTCCTCACCTTGGAGGCAGGCCTGCCATGTATGCATCAAAGCACAGGTCTCTTGGGCTTCCCCGGGCCTCTTCCTGGGACTTCAAGTTCCATGAAAATGCAGAGTTCTCCTCAACCTCAAAGTGCTGAGGCATCGGAGACTCCAGTGGATGGGTCTGGTGGACAGTTGGCTCCTTCTGGGCAGCCAACTGAGAACCCTCCATGGTCTGCCTGCTCTGAGAAGCAGACATCTCTGTGGACACCTCAAAATCATTCTCTGGCGTACGCCCTTGCTTTGTCACCATTCATAGTGACAACTTGGTGGTTGGCACCGAGGATGCCTCCATGCCCCCTCCTGACACTGTTCACAGTGTCAAGAGAGTGACTGGCACCGATGTTGTTGTCCACATTTTTGCCATTACGGATGTTGTCGCTGTCCAAGATGTCGCTAGTGACACTGAGGAGGATGATCACTCCAGGCATGTTGACAGTGGTGGTGATGGCCATGGTGTTGTTCTGAGTCTGGCTCCAGGCAAGATGCAGATGACCGTGTTGTCTCGGAGGTCGACCCCATCTCTGGTGTCATTTGCAACATCAAGGAGGGTGATGGCTGCAGGCATGATGTCAGAGTCGACACCGAGCACATTGTCAAGGGTGATGTCGACCATTGGGATGGGGATTACCCTGTCTCTGAAGCTGTCACCAGTCTTGAGCCTGGTGCCGAAGGTGGCATGGATTCTGGGCCAGATGGCCCCACAGAGATGGAGTTTTCTCCAGAGCCGTTGGATGTCCTCACCACTGGTGAGGACTGGAGCCCTATGGGACCTGTACAGCTCTGCTTTCCTCACATGTGGGTTCCTCCCATGGGCACTTATCTGGTCACTTGGATGTAGGAGGACACTCTTTGGGAGACTCTGCTAGGCCCCCCCCCTCAGGTAAGACCCCTACACAGTTCTGTAGCCCAGGACAAGAGACCTGGAGGCTCAACCCCTTTAAGAGGGGCCTCATTGATAGAACCAGAGGGGCCTCTAACATAAGAACAACGATGAGCATGGGTCAGTGCCTTAGAACACTGGTACAGGGAGTCAGTCAGGGCCCAGTGCAGGCCTTTCTGTCTGGCACTGACCCTGCCCAGAGGCAGCACCTTCTCTAAACCTTCAACCTTTGATGAGGACAACGATTCATCTTTCTACCTCCCTTCTGCTACTAAGTATGCCCTTTACCAACGATTCATGATGAAGATTATCCAGATGCTTATCCTTGAAGCCCATACAGGACACATTCTGGTAATCCTGCCATTGGAACTTCTTGAATTCCAACATGACACTGTAGTTATTCCTCCTTGACCTAGGGCAGTGGAGAAGGAATCTAGGGCCATGTGGAGGTGTCCCTTCTCTAATCCAGCCATCCCTAGGGACCTCCTCATGCAGTATCATGCACCCATAGGGTCCATGGGTAAGGTACTTCACCCCTCCTTAGGGCTTAAAGTACTGCAGACCCCATCAGAGCCACAACATCTTCCGCATGACTGACCACCATAGGCATGTTCTGCTCATATCGATGCTTTTAAGAGGAAGGCTTTTTCCTGAGCATTTGTCTCCGCACATCAGGCAGTATAACCGTTGCCTGTGGTTGCAGCTACACTACCACCAAGTGAGACAGTTAGGCAGGCCTTTGATCTTTTTAGCCAAGTCTATAGGTAGCAGGCCACCAGTCGAGGGCCTCATGCAACACCAATGAGATGACCTCCAGACTGGTAGGAACCACAGTCTGTTGTAGGTAAACAGCATGGCTTCGCCTCTCCCAGTTAACACCTTTGGTCTGTCTTAAGGGTACTTCCAGGATGTTGATTTCTTCTCCCCTGGTGTCAAATGGGAACTGTCAGGAACCCTTCTGCTTCTCTGCCACAAAAGCCCCTGTCTGTCCCTAACTGGTCTCGGGTCTTGTCAGACCTGTACGGAGTCCCTGCCCTCTGGTGTTTTCTCCCATGCAGAGGACTCAGGGTATCTGTTACCCTCAGTGTAAGCCAACTCCTCCCTCAGAAAAGAAGGAAAGCTTGGTACTGGACCCATGAGTGGGAACCACTGGTAAAGATTTTATTCTTGGAGGGTATGCCGCCCATCTGCCATCTCCTGCTCTAACAGAGCCAGGGTCGAAGGAAGGAAGGAAGGATCCATCCCTTCCTCCTGTTTCTTTCTTTGGCTCCTTGTCGGGGTATATCCCCTTCCTGAGGTGTATCACTGTTAGTTGCTAAATGCACTCTGTGCCTCTGGGCACTATCCAGTCTTAATCCACTTAGCAGTTGCAGTGTTGTGCACTGGATTGGATCAATAATATTAGCTCTTACTCAGGACATCCTGATCTTCCTGTACTTAGTCTCCACTACTCATTCACTAATGGGAACTGCGTCGGAGGAACCAGGACCCAGCAGGAGTAAACTTTGCTAAAGGGTCGGCACCAGAGATGGAGCCGCGAGGAGTGGCACCACGAGCCTCAGCTCATGCTGTAATGACTGTCTCGGCGGCGACCCTCAAACTGCCTCAGTTCCTTTTTTCCTGCCGTCGAGTGCACTTCAGTGACGACGTCGCTCGCTCGCCGGGAGTCAAGCTTCAAACTAGCAGCTTAGTTTTTCAGTTTTGTTATTTTGTAGTAATATCTCAAATAAGTATCGCTTAAGTTTTTTCTTATTTACAAAGAAGTCTTAGCCTGCACGGCGGTCGACCATGAGCAGGTCAGGTGCGGTGAGGAGACTTCATATGAAAGCTGTTCAGTCAGTCGGGCTGGGTCCAGTCCGCCGCCTTCTCGGAAGGGGGTCTGACAACGGTCAGTCCAATGCCAAGGGCGGGCGTCCCTCGAAGCATAAAATAAACAGTCGATTCTCAGCACCCTTCGCCTCGAGCGCTTCTTCGGCCCACAGGTCAAAAAAGAGAAGGCATCACTCGAGGTCGCCCTCTGATATGTTTGCATGTAGACGGTCAGTTATTGGGGCTAGTTGCCGGTCTCCTCCTTCGGAGTCGCCTGCTTCTGTTTCCAGTAGCCAACGTCTTCGACATCGGAGCCCTACCCCGCCCTCTGGTAGGTCTTCAGATGAGCAGTTTCATCAGTGGGCCGCTCTTATGGAGCAATGGGCTCAGAGGTTGGTCCAGCTGCCTGGCCCGGTCACTCAGGGGCCTTGAGCTTCTTGGGAGACCGGTAGGGGCGGTTGAGCCTCCCCTGGTCGCCTGGGCACCATCTTCCAGGCCTCGACTCCATGCTTAGGTGTCTCCCCCAACATGGCTGCGGCGCGAGGGGCCACACTGATGCCTTTATCTCCTGCTCTTCTTCCTTCCTTCCTTCCCTCAAATCCTGTTTTTGGTCTTGAGAGTTTGCGCCTTCAGCGTCGATGGCACGCTCGGCGCCGTCCAGCCTCTCAGCACCGTGTGGCTCCTCGGCGCCGGATGGCATTGCGGCGCTGTCTGGCCTCTCAGCACTGTGTGGCTTTTCAGCGCCATCTGTCTCGGTGCCATGCGCTTCTTCGGCGCCGTTTGCCTCCGCGACGCCAGGGGTTCTTAGAGCGTCATACACTTGTCAGGAGTCCTCCTTCAACTCCTTTCCTTCTTCATTTTCCTCTGATTTTCACTCCTTTCCTGTCCATACAGTCCCTCCTGAACTGTCAGGAGATGACATTGAGCCTGACCCAGACCTTAGACTGGTTGATGAAGTCGAAGAAACAGGATCTATTCCTGCTGCAGAGCCTGTGGTCGAGGATCTGTCCTTTAAGTCTCTGCTGTAAAACTTGATTTCCACTCTTTCTCTCCAAACTACAGACATTGATCCTGGGAAATTGCTAAGACTCCAATATCTCCATATTCTGGACACGCCTACGGATTTTACTGCTCTGGTACAGCCTTCTTTTGAGACACTGTCTCAAATGGTATGGAATAATCCTGCTCTCATTCCTTCGGTGGCGAAATCCATAGATAGGAAATACTCAGCCCCCAAGGATCGACCCATTTTGGCGTCCCAAGCCTTTGAGGATCCTATTGTAGTATTGGCAGAGAATGATAATGTCATCCTTCCCCAAACTACTGCAGCTCGACCTATTAATAAGGAATCTCGTAAGATAGACATTTTAGGTAAGAAAGTCTTTGCTGCTTCCACACTGGGTATGCGTATTGCTAGCTACCAAGGTTATTTCTCTCAATATGAGTATATCCTTTGGCACTCACTCAAACAGATGGTTGAAGCTCTACTGGAATCGGATACAAAGCCGGAGCTTCTTCAAACCATTACCAGGGGTATAGAATCTTACAACCAGCTGGTTAAAGTGGCTATGGATGCTTTCGACACTGCTTCCCGGGCGGCGGTGGCTGGTATTTGTACCCGCCGTCATTCCTGGCTGCGCACTTCAGGCTTCACCAATGATGCACAGCAGCAGGTAATGGCATTGCCTTTTGATGGTGTGTATCTTTTCGCCCTCAAGTAGAACAGGCTCTAGAAGCTACACAAAAGACTAGGTCAGCTGTTAAGTTGGCTCGACCTCCTCCTGTCCCTCTCGAGGCAGTGTTAATAACGCCAGTTTCATAACCGCCAGTCCTTGCGTGGCAGAGGCAGAGGAGGTTTCTATAAAATCAAACTCCCCAGCCTCAAAAGAAAATGCAACAGAAGGCACAAGGGCCCAAAGCGCCCAGCGCCACCTTATGAGTTGTTGGCCCAAGTCCCACCTCAGCTGCCGAGGTGGACTCTTCCTCAGTGGTGGAGGTGCGTCTGATGCACTTCTACAATCAATGGAAGTCCATAACCTCAAACAAATGGGTCCTCCGGATAATCGCGAGAGTATTCACTCAATCTTGTGGGAGACCCCTCCGGATCGATCCCCAACGACAGCCCAAGCTGTCAACCCTTCAGTCAGACCTTCTCGCCGCCGAGATTCAGGGCCTTCTGAACAATAGGGCAGTAGAAGTAGTGCCACTGCATCAATGAAACACAGGGTTCTATTCCCATTACTTTCTGGTTCCAAAGAAAACTGGGGGCATGCGCCCCATTCTGGACCTCAGAAAACTAAACAAATTTCTGCCCAAGGAGAAATTCAAAATGATTTCTCTAGGAACCTTGTTACCTTTGCTTCATCAACACGACTGGCTAGCCTCTCTAGACATGCAGGATGCTTACCAACACATTTCTATTCACCCAAAGCATCACAAATTCCTAAGGTTTGTGGCTCTGGGACAGCATTATCAGTTCAGAGTCCTGCCCTTTGGGCTATCCTCGGCGCCGCGAGTTTTTACAAAGTGTTATGCAGTTCTCGCAGTGCATCTCAGAAAGATCGGAATACAGGTGTTCCCTTATCTGGACGATTGGCTTCTGGCAAGTCCTTCCAGACAGGGAACTCTGGAGCGTAGCCACGGCTTTACGCTTTCCCACATCCTTGAGAGTCCTGCTAAACCTCAAGAAATTGCAGCTGCAGCCCTCCCAGAGGCTCCTTTTTATAGGAACTTTTCTGGACACCTCCTGTGTGAAGGCTTTTCTTCCAGAGGCCAGGAGGATCGATGTCCTTCAGATGGCCCGTTACATCGGGGAGAGCTCTCTCGATGCAGCGGATGCTAGGTCTCATGGCATCCTCGGTGTTCACTGTACCCCTAGCATGCCTTCATATGAGAACTTCTCAATGGATGCTCAGTACTCAGTGGTCCTCAACCACTCACCCGCAGTCATTTCTCATCAAGGTGACAGAACCTCTAAAGAGGTTGCTCACCTGGTGGTCGCAAGAGAACAATCTTCTAGAAGGGTATCCCTTTGCTCCTCTGGATCATCAGATTTCCATTACCGCAGACGCGTCCCTGATGGGGTGGGGAGCTCACTGTCAGGCTCTCCATACTCAAGGCACGTGGACTCAAGTCGAGTCCCAGCTTCACATAAATGTCTTAGAAATGAGAGCTGTCCTTTATGCGGTCCGGGCATTGAAGGACATTCTCTGTCACAAGAACATTCTCCTTCAAATGGACAACAAAGCAGTGATGTATTACATCAACAAACAGGGTGGTGCTTACTCTTACCCCTTATACAGAGAAGCGATGAGAGTGTGGGAATGGCGCCTACAGCACAAATCTCTAATTCAAGCGGTCTACCTGCCAGGAGTGCAGAACGAACTGGCAGATGACCTCAGCAGAACAGAGACAGATCCTCACGAATGGTCTCTCGACTCAGCCGTAGTTCGGTCAATATTCGCAGAGTGGTGAACTCCAGGCCTGGACCTTTTTGCATCCGCACTCAACACAAAACTGCCTCTCTTCTGCTCCAGAAATCCAGGGCCTGGCATTTTCTGTCAGGATGCGTTCAGGCTGCGGTGGACAAAACGCTTTCTATAAGCTTTTCCGCCTCTTGCTCTAATTCAGAGGGTACTTCTCAAGTTCGAATCCCAGGGGGACAAAATGACCCTCATTGCTCCCTTCTGGCCTCGACAGATGTGGTTTCCACTACTCAACAATATGTCGGCAGTTCCGACGAAACCACTCCCCCTTCAGACGAACCTCTTGACTCAGGGGCCTGTTGTCCATCCCAACCTGTGGTCGCTTCACCTTCACGCTTGGCTCCTGAAGAGGTAGAAGTGAACAGGTTCAATGTGTCTTGCAGGGTTTCAGATATTCTTCTGGTTGCACGGAAACGACCCACTAGGAAAACTTACACAGCCAAATATAAGTGTTTTTCACTCTGGTATGCAAAGTCCTCTTTAAATCCCTTTTCCTGCCCACCAGATAAAATTCTGAGTACCTCTTAGACCTCTCAAATTCAGGTCTGCTGTACTCTACAGTCAGAGTTCACCTTTGTGCCATTTCAGCTTATCATGAGCTGGTACTTTCCTTGTCACTGGCTCAGTTACCTGTGGTTAAGAGGTTTCTTAAAGGAATTCTGCATACCAGACCTCCTACAAGACGTCGAGTTGCAGCCTGGGACATTAATCTTGTACTAGATATGCTCACTCGGAAACCTTTCGAACCTCTGGCTACCTGTGAGCTAAAATTTCTCACCTGGAAAACGGCCTTCCTGGTGGCCATTACCTCAGGCCGCAGGGTCTCTGAGATGCATGCCCTGGCCACAGACCCTCCATATACTGTGTTCCATAAAGACAAAGTAGTCCTTAGAACCCATCCTAAATTTCTTCCTTGTGTCAGAATTCCATCTAAACCAACCTTTGGTCCTTCCCTCTTACTTTGCGGACTTCCAAAATGAAGGAGAACGATCTCTTCATTCCTTGGACGTTAAGAGAGCTTTGCGTTTCTATCTAGATAGAACGAAGACTTTCATAAGCTCAACAACTGTTTGTTTCCTTCAGCGAGACCGGCTGGGTTAACCTGTCGCTATCAGATGTATCTCAGCATGGCTAGTGGCATGCCTTTGCCACAACTATTCCATGGCGCAGGTTAAGTTGGAGGGCAGAGTTCTGTCATTCTACTAGGCGATGCGGCATCTCTGGCGAAATCCTCAACGTGCCCATTGCAGATATTTTGCAACCGACCACCTGGAGCTCAGTGCATACTTTCATTAAACACTATGCACTGGATGTCCATGCCAGAAGACATTCTTCCTTTGGCAGAACCATCCTTCATGGACTTCTGTCCTAAAACTGTGAGCTCTTGGTCTCTCCTGCCGCCCTCTTGGGGGATTATTAGCTTGGTACTCTCCCATTAGTGTGAATGAGTGGTGGAGACATGTCCAGGAAGATATGAAAATTACGTACCTACCGTAATTCTTGATCTTCTTGGACAAGTCTCCACCACTCATTCACACGCCCACCCTCCATCCCCCGAGCTCACCTCTGTTGTTGGTCTTCACTCCCTCAAATCTTTCGGCTGTGAAGACTTCTTTGTTGTCCCTTCTTATACGGGTCGTCTGGACTATCTTATGTCCGGTTTTTGGTTAGGCTATCCTTCTAGGTTAGTTACGCTGCACCTCCTCGGGGGAAAAAAGGTATTGAGGCGGTTGGAGGGTCGACGCTGAGATAGTCTTTACCGCACGAGCTGAGGCTCATGGTGCCGCTCCTCGCGGCTCCATCTCTGACGCCGGCCCTCCAGCTAAAAGTTTGCTCCTGCTGGGTCCTAGTGCCTCCGGCGCAGTTCCCATTAGTGTGAATGAGTGGTGGAGACTCGTCCAAGAAGATCAAGAATTATGGTAGTGTACGTCATTTTCATTTATCTCCCCCCCCCCAACCCCATTTTCTTTCACTCCTGTCAAGCAGAACTGAGTTTAGTGAGGAAGCTGGCAATGGTTATTGACTGGCATGTGGCACCATGGGGTGGGGATGCAGGTACCTTGCCCAGTAGCCATAGGCAGCCCCCTGTCAAAAACATTGCTCCCTCTGGGACCTAGTGCCTCTGGTCCAGACTCATAAGTGGTAATCAATGGTGAAGATATTCTGGAAGATCAACAATTACATTAAGTATATACATTTGTTTTTTATTTCATTAAACAGAAGTGCTTTTTTATATTTGATAAGGAGTTAAAGTTTTAAAACCATTTTTTCAACTCAGTCCTTGCTCCCAACGTATATGTATGTGTATGTCTGGTGAAGATTTTAACTGATTTTTATTTTATTTTTTTTTTGCCTTTTTGTATAATTCTACATGTTATAGCAGTTGACTGATTTTATAGATAGCGGTATCACTAGATTCAGAAATTCTTCACCTAGGTACATATTGCATCTTTCACACAGTTTATACAGTCTTTTTCAGACAATAAAATACACAGAAAACATTTTCTATCTGCTTGAAGAAGTGAGTACGGCACAATGTCATGTATAGTACTATGGCACTTGTAGTGCAACATTTCATGAAGTACTAAGACATAACCACTGTATAGGGTAGTGCCAAAACTATTGATTTTAGATGCATCTTTACTATATTTGTGAGGGAAAAAGCCAATAAATGGATTGTTTATAACAACCGTTTTATTTATTTCTGGTGTGTAATTTATTTATTTAGTTATTTATTTTGGTTTACTCAGATTCCTTCTACATAAACACACTTAAGCAGGCCTTCTCAGCATGTGCAAAGTCCATAGAATGCACCTTAGGTCCCAGGCCCCAGGGATGCTCAAGGTCCCCTCCACCCGTACCCTCATGGGTGACAGGGACTTCGCCGCATATGCGCCTGAGACTCTGGAACCCTTCCTGTGTATACCCGCTTGTCCTCCCACTTGTAAGCCTGTAATTCCTCTGGGGTTTCCTGAAACTTGCCTCAGCGTGCAACTGCCCTAAGCCTCCTAGAGACTTCTCATCACGGTTGTTCTTCCGGGTTCAAAGTCTTACCTCCTCAGATGCTACCCGTCTCTTACAATTTAAACAAGGTACTCGACCTAGAGCGCATGCCCATGCCAAGGTTCCCTGGACATTTTGCTGTTCTATATTGTCTCTAATGGGTAAATTGTGTATATGGCTTTGTTGGAATCTGTTGGTGTCCTACTCACCCGGGGGTACTTTAACCTAAATAGTTATAAGTTGTATTATGACCGTCCATACCCCCGGACTATGTTACTATTTTCCTATATGTGGTCACGCTGTGCCTTACTCTCTACTGTAAAAAAAAAAAAAAAAAAAATGTCTGTATCCCCACGTTGTACTCTCCGGTCGTTCTGAAAATAGTGCTAATACTTATCTAGTGTACTTACCCGGTAACCAAAAGCTAAAATAAATAAATAAAATGCCATTTGGCTAAAGCACAGCTCCTCCCCTTAATTTCATGCCCTCAGCCCTGCATTTTCAGATCATTCTTTGTGCTTTGCTTGAGCAATTTTAACTTTCGAGACCATTTCTCATTTTTTTATCTATAGATCATTGATTTATTTATTTTTGCTACTGCCACTTCATTGGAGTTTGATGCCACTGACTGATAATTCAGATGTTCCTTGAGGGACTTTCCAGATTGGATCACAACCACATGGTAGCACCACCCAAGTTGGGCTTCAAGTTCTGCAAGGAGTCCAGACATGAGGTGCTGTTGACTGACCCACATGACATCTGCTGTACATGCTTGCTCCCCGAACATGGTGCAGTGTCCGTCCATGACCCCCCCAAGATGCACATTTGCTGCAAACGCTGTCTTTCTGAGCCTTCTGAGTAAATCTAGCAAAAGCTAGTAATAGACAACACCCTGTAGTGTCTTCTTCAGTGCCCCCAGAGACTTTGCTGACCAAGCCGTGGTACACACTCCCAGTCAAGAGGCTGAGATTGACAGTGATCCTTACTCCTGGAAGTTTGAGGACAACCTGCTATTCCAAACCCTGAATGTAAAGATGGTGTTTAATGGTGATCACCAAGGCATTCTAGTCATCCAGTGTGGTCTTGTGTAGCTGACCATGCCATTGATCACTCAGCCTAGTTGACTCAGCTGTTGGAGTAGAGTCTTTCAGTTGACAAGACCGTGGTTCCTAGGCAAGGTCATACCATCATTTAAGGTGGTCATCCCTATGAGGATTTGCCCTCTGGGCATAGAGACCGGTTCTTGGAACAGATTATGCCTGGCACACACTTACACACAGCTCCATTTGCATGCTAGTGTAAATAGCAGTGCTGCCCCAACCACCTTGGATCCATTTCCCCCCCCACTGTGATGCACTCAGATACTGGACAGGGACCAGGCTTTTGTCAGCCACATAGTTTAGCTCCTTTTTGGTTTCTATGCCACCTCTTTATTACTTATATCATCCATATGTTTAAAATACCTTTCAATACTTTTCTGTGCTCTTTCTCTTGGTACACTCCTCAAGTCTAGCTTGCTTGTTGCTTCTTAAGTGCCAGCATCCTTTGATGTCGCAGACTCGAAAGGTTTTATTGTAGCTTTCTATATCTTTCTTCATGGGGGCTCTTCCAGCAAGTAACATCTTTAGGACTGAAGCCGGCAGGTGCCAGGACCCCATGGAAAACGTCTAGCAGTGTATAGCAGGGAACCGCCCCCTAATGTCGGCCTGCTCCCAACGTCATGTATGGTATAAAAGGGTGATCTTCCAGCCAATCCTCAGTTCTTTTCCCGCTGTCAACCCCTGCTAGTCAGACATCCGCAGGTGCCTTCTGCTGTCAACCGCCATCTTTAATCGTGCTTCTCATGCTTTTTCAGGATCTTTTGCGCGTCTTTTTCTCCATCCTCCTCAGTTGAGCAGCGGTGATCGAAGTGTGCTTGCGGAAAGCAGATACCCACAAGGATGGCCATTCTGCTTGCCTATTCTGCCTGGGCCCAGACCACGACATAGAGGCCTTCCAGAATTGCTAAGATTTCAATCAACGCTCTTGGCTTCACCGCCAGAAGACCCTCAAAGTCGTCTTTTCATACTGAAAAGCTAACCGAGATGGAGAAGGAGTTTCACCCAAAAGTTCATCTTCTTTCCGGCCTTTGGGGCTTCAGCTTTGTCTCCTTCCCGTAAGGAGAAAAGTTGAAGTGACGACATAAGCACCGGGAGAAACCCTGGTCAGGTTCTCTCTCTCAGACCTTGACCTGGTCGGCGACCAGATCCTGGGTCTTCTCCCCAGGTTGGCTCTTCTGCCGCATCAGCCCTCTTGTTTCCTGGGTCCCGTGTCCAAGCCTCCTCTCTTCTTACTGTTTTGGGAGGGTTTCTTCAGGGCTTGGGGCCTCGTCCCCTGCCTCTCAGCCCCTGAAGCTTAGGCCCTTTATTCCTTGCGGGTTCTAAGCCAGGTGGCTCGGCTGGTGGATCTTCAGGTGGTGGGTCCTTGCCCATCTCCTTCCTGGCCAGGGTGTCTGCTAACTCCACCTGGCAACGCCTGGGACATGCGCTCACCTCCCCCCGTGAGAGTGGTGTCTCTCCCACATGGGAGCTAGCTCCCTGGTTTAGGCGTCTCCTTGTCGTTGGACAATGGCTGAGTCACCAGTCTGGCGCCAGCCCACGTCTGTACCTTCAACGGCTTACTTCTCTGACATCCCCCTCGAACCCTTCTCAGTCACCGGCCGGGCCCGACCCCCACCCTCAGCCGACACCCAAGGGCCTGATGCCTGGTCCAGACCATCCCACACCAGATGGCTCTGTCCTTAAGGGACCGATGCCAGGTAACCTGGATCGGCCTACATCAAAACCAGTGGTACCCCAGTCTGACGATCAGATGCCGGAGCCCTCTAAGCCAACCCCCCTTCCCCGACAGCCAATCCTCCAGAAACTCTGAATGAGCTTTTTGTGGCCTGGCGAGCCTGCTTTAAGGACAAGGAAAGCCTCCACAGAGCCCTCCAAACCTACTCCTTGGGGTTTTCCTCCTGATAAGACTCCAGTTCACCCACCTTCTCCAACTAGTGGGACTATTTAAACACCTGATGGTGCCAGTACCCCCTACCCAACCAAAAGGGAGGCCGCCCATGCATCCCCACCGCCTTTGCCTTCCCGGATACTGGGGATTCAGATGGGTGCTCTTTCTCTTCAGGTCATGAAGACTCCAACCTTCCATTGTAGCCTGAGGGGACTGAGGACACCCCTCACTCCCCTGACGATCCCACTATTATGGATGTAATGTGGCATATCCAACAGCTGAATGGCTGGGACACAGAGGAGCTGGATCCAGAGCGACATTGGCCCGCCTCCTTACACAGGAAGGACACTCTACCCATGGTTGTTCCGCTACTTATTGAGTCCTTCAAGGACATCATCAGGGCGGCCTGGAAGTGCCCCTTTTTGATGTCTGCGGTCTCCAAAAAGTCAGACCGATTGTATTGTGCTCCCAGGAATGATCCCTTTTATGGTGAGTACTCGGAGGCAGACTCTGATCTTCTTGGACATAAGTCTCCACCACTCATTCACACTACTGGGATCTGTGCCGGAGACACTAGGACCCATCAGGAGCAAACTTTTTGCTGGAGGTGGCACCAGGATGGCGCGCGAGCCCCACATCAAGTGCGGTAGCGACTGATCTCGGCGTCAGGCCCTCCAACACCTCAGTTCCTTTTCCCGCCATCGAGTGCACTTCAGTGATGACGTCACGCTTGTCGGGAGTTAAACTTCAACTAGCATAGTTTTCAGTTTTTATTATTTTGTAGTATTATCTCGATACAGTATCGCTTAAATTATTCTTATTTTAAAATAAATACAATAAAGAAGTCTCAGCCTACTTTGACGGAGTCGACCATGAGCAGGTCAGGTGATGGTAGGGGACTTCATATGAAACTTTTCAGTCAGTCGGGCTGGGTACAGTCCGCCACCTTCTCCGGAGGGTCTGACAATGGTCAGTCAATGCCGGGGATGGGCGTCCCGAAGCATAAAAAATAAGCGATCGCACTCTCGGCACCGTCCATCTTCGACTTTCTTCTTGACCCCACAGGTCTAAAAGAAGGCATCACTTTCGAGTCGCCCTCTGATATGTCTGTGCATAAGTAAACCGGTTATCTGGGCTAGTTGCGGTCTCCTCCTGAGTCGCCAACCTCTGCTTCTGGTAGCCGGCGGCTTCGACATCGAGCCCTACCCGCCCGCTGGTAGGTCTTCAGATGAGCAGTTTCATCAGTGGGCTGCTCTTATGGAGCAGTGGGCCGGAGGTTGGTCTGGCTACCTGGCTCGTCGCTCTGGGCCTCGGGCTCTTTGGGCGACCAGGTAGGGCGGTTGACCTTCCTGGCTTGCTGCACTCCTTCTTTGGTGCTGTCGACTCGCACTAGGTGTTCCCCTCACATGGCTCTCGGAGCAGAGGGCCACCCGATGCCTATATCTCCTGCTCTTCCTCCTTCAAAACCTGTTTTAGGTCTGAGGAGTGTTTAAACGCCGGCATCATGTGGCCTCTCGGCGTCGATGCTCGCTTGGCGCCGTCTCTTGTGCTATGTGGCTTCTCAGTGTCGTGCGACTTCGGCCCGTCCTCGGTGCGCGAGCTCTCAGGCGCATGGCCTCGCGGCGCCGTTCTAAGTGCCGTGCGCCTCCTCAGCGCCGGCGGCTCTCGGGGGACTCCTCTTTTCACTTGTTTCCTTCTTCCTCCTCTTCTGAATTTCATTCCTTTCCTGTCCATGCAGTCCCTCCTGGGCTGTCAGGAGATGACGTTGAGTCTGACCCAGACCTTCGGTTGGGTGATGAAGTGGACGAAGCAGGATCTATTACTGCTACAGGGCCTGTGGTCGAGGACCTGTCCTATAAGTCTCTGTTGAAAAATCTGAGTTCCACACTTTCTCTCCAGACTATAGACATCGATCCTGGGAAATTGTTGAGACTCCAATATCTTCATGCCTCGGAGATCCCTAGGGATTTGACTCCTCCGATTCAGCCTTCCTTCGAGGCGCTGTCTCAAATGGTATGGAATAATCCTGCTCTCACCCCTTCGGTGGCTAAATCCATAGATAGGAAATATTCAGCCCCAAGGATCATCCCATTTTGGCATCTCAAGCCTTTGCGGATCCTATTGTGGTCCTGGCAGAGAATGATAAGGTCGTTCTTCCTCAAACTACTACAGCTCGACCTATTAACAAAGAATCTCATAAGATAGACACCTTGGGTAAGAGAGTCTTTGCTGCTTCTACTCTAAGTATGCGTATTGCCAGTTACCAAGGCTATTTTTCTCAGTAAGAGTATATCCTGTGGCATTCTATTAAACAAATGGTTGAAGCCCTACCGGAGTCGGATTAAAACCAGAGCTTCTTCAAACCATTACCAGAGGTATTGAATCAACAACCAGCAGGTTAAACCAGTCATGGATGCTTTTGACACTGCTTCCCGTTCTGCGGCTGCTGGTATTTGCACCCGCCGTCATTCCTGGCTGCGCACTTTGGGCTTTATGAATGACGAGCAGCAGCAGGTGATGGCATTGCCCTTTGATGGTGCATATCTTTTTGGTCCTCAGGTAGAGCAAGCTCTAGAAGCTACACAAAAGACTAGGTCAGCCATTAAGTTGGCTCGGCCCCCTCCTGTCCCCTCTCGAGGGCATGCCAGTAAACGACAGTTTCATAATCGCCAGTCCTTTCGAGGCAGAGGCAGAGGAAGTTTCCATAAGAACCAACCTGCCCAACCTCAAAAAGGCACAACAGAAAGCGCAAGATGGCCAAGCGCTGCATTATGAATTGACGGCCCAAGTTCCATCTCAGCTGCCCGAGGTGGACTTTTTCTCCAGTGGTGGTCGTCTGATGCACTCTACAACCAGTGGAAGTCCATCACCTCAGACAAATGGGTCCTTCGGATAATTCGCGAGGGGTATTCACTCAATCTTGTGGACACCCCTCCGGATCGTCCCCCCAAACGGCAGCTCAGACTGTCAACCCTTCAGTCAGACCTTCTCGCCACCGAGATTCAGGGCCTTCTGAACAACAGGGCAGTAGAGGTGGTGCCACTGCACCAACGAAACACGGGGTTCTACTCCCATTACTTTCTGATTCCAAAAAAGTCCAGGGGAATGCGCCCCATTCTAGATCTCAGAATGCTGAACAAATTTCTCCCCAAGGAGAAATTCAGAATGATTTCTCTGGGAACCCTGTTACCTCTGCTTCATCAACACTATTGGTTAGCCTCCCTAGATATGCAGGACGCTTACCAGCACGTTCCTATTCACCCGAGGCATCACAAATTCCTGAGGTTTGTGGCTCTGGGACAGCATTATCAGTTCAGAGTCCTTCCCTTTGGGCTATCCTCGGCGCTGAGTTTTACAAAATGTGCAGTTCTATAGCGCACCTCAGGAAGGTCGAATCACGTGTTTCTTATCTCGACGATTGGCTTCTAGCATGCCTTCCAGGCAAGGGACTCTGGATGCTGGGAGGCGCCTCGCGCTTCCTTACGTCCATGGGAGTTCTGCTCAACCTCAAGAAATGCAACTGCAGCCCTCCCAGAGGCTCCTTATATAGGGACCCTTCTGGACACCTTCTGTCCGAAGGCTTTTCTTCCAGAAGACAGGAGGCGATATCCTTCAGATGGCCCGTCACATCGGGAAAGCAGCTCAGTCACAGCTCTCTCGATGCAGCGGATGCTGGGCCTCATGGCATCCTCAGTGTTCACTGTACCCTAACGCGTCTGCACATGAGAACCACCCAGTGGATGCTCAGTACTCAGTGGTCCCCAACCACTCACCACGAGTCCTATCTCATCAAGGTGACAGAACCTTTAAGGAGGTCACTCACCTGAGTGGTCTCAAGAGAGCAATCTCCTGGAGGGTATCCTTTGCTCCTCTGGACCATCAGATCTCCATTACCACAGCGCATCCCTAATGGGGTGGGGAGCTCACTGTCAGGCTCTCCACACTCAAGGTGCGTGGACTCAAGTCGAGTCCCAGCTCCACATAAACGTCCTAGAAATGAGAGCTGTCCTTTATGCGGTCCAAGTTTTGAAGGACATTCTGTGTCACAAGAACATTCTCCTTCAAATGGACAACAAAGCAGTGATGTATTACATCAACAAGCAGGGCGGTGCTCATTCTTACCCCTTATGCAGGGAAGCAATGAGGGTATGGGAATGGTGCTTGGAGCACGAGGCTCTAATTCAAGTGGTCTACCTGCCAGGCATTCAGAACGAACTAGCAGACTGTCTCAGCAGAACAGAGACAGACCCTCACGAGTGGTCTCTCGACTCAACCCATAGTTCAGTCACTATTCGAAGAGTGGGAGACTCCAGACCTGGACCTTTTGCATCCCCACTCAGCACAAAACTGCCTCTCTTCTGCTCCAGAAATCCAGGGCCTGGCATTTTCTGTCAGGATGCGTTCAGGCTGCAGTGGACAAAACGCTTTCTTTCCGCCTCTTCCTGTAATTCAGAGAGTACTCCTCAAGTTCGAGTCTCAAGGGGACAAGATGATTCTCATTGCTCCCTTTTGGCCTCGACAGCTGCGGTTTCCACTACTCAACAATATGTTGGCTGTTCCCCCGAAACCACTTCCCCTGCAGATGAACCTTTTGACTCAGGGACCGGTGGTCCATCCCAACCTGAGATCACTTCACCTTCACGCTTGGCTCCTGAAGAGGTAGAAGTAAACCGGTTCAATGTCTCTCGAAGAGTTTCAGATATTCTTCTGGCTGCGCGGAAGCCAGCCACTCGGAAAACTTACACAGCTAAGTGGAAGCGTTTTTCGCTCTGGTGTGCAAAGTCCTCTTTGAATCCCTTTTCCTGCCCACCAGATAAGGTTTTGGAGTACCTCTTGGACCTCTCAAATTCAGGTCTGCAGTACTCTACAGTCAAAGTTCATCTTAGTGCCATTTCAGCGTATCATGAACCCGTTATTTCCTTAACTCTGGCTCAGTTACCTATGGTTAAGAGATTTCTTAAGGGGATTCTGCATACCAGACCCCCTACAAGACGTCCAGTCGCAGCCTGGGACATTAATCTTGTGCTAGACATGCTCACTCGGAAACCTTTCAAACCTCTGGCTACCTGTGAGCTAAAATTTTTCACTTGGAAGACTGCCTTCCTAGTGGCCATTACGTCAGGCTGCAGGGTCTCTGAAATACATGCCCTGGTCACAGACCCTCCGTATACTGTGTTCCATAAGGACAAAGTAGTTCTTTGTACTCATCCTAAATTTCTTGCTAAGGTTGTGTCAGAATTTCATCTAAACCAACCTTTGGTCCTTCCCTCTTATTTTGCGGACTTCCAAAATGAAGGGGAACGTTCTCTTCATTCTTTGGATGTTAAGAGGGCCTTGCATTTCTATCTAGATAGAACCAAGGATTTTCGTAAAGCTCAGCAACTGTTCGTTTCCTTCAGTGAGACCCGGCTGGGTCAACCTGTCGCTATCAGATGTATCTCATCATGGCTAGTGGCGTGCCTTCGTCACTGCTATTCCATGGCGCAGGTTAAGTTGGAGGGTAGAGTTTACACTCACTCTACCAGAGCGCTCGCGCATCCCTAGCGGAAATCATAACGCTCCATTGCAGACATCTGCAATGCGGCCACCTGGAGCTCAGTGCATACTTTCGTTAAACATTATGCACTAGATGTCTATGCCAGACGACAGTCTTCCTTTGGCACAGCCATCCTCAGTGGACTTCTGTCCTAGAAACGTGAGCTCTTGGTCTTTCCTGCCACCCTTTCGAGGGATTATTAGCTCGGTACTCTCCCAATAGTGTGAATGAGTGGTGGAGACTTATGTCCAGGAAGATATGAAAATTACATACTTACCGTAATTCTTGATCTTGTACGAGTCTCCACCACTCATTCACACGCCCACCCTCCATCCCCCGAGCTCACCTTTCTTGTTGGTCTTCACTCCCTCAAATCTTTAGGCCATGAAGACTTCTTTATTGACCCTTCTTTCACGGGTCGCCCGGACTATCTTATGTCCGGTTTTTAGGTTAGGCTACCCTTCTAGATTAGTTCGCTGCACCTCCTTGGTAAAAAGGTACTGAGGCGGTTGGAGGTCGACTGAGATAATGCACAAGACGCAGCTAGGCTCAGGGACAGCCTCCTGCCATTCTCATGCCGACCTCCAGCAAAAGTTGGCTCCTCGGGATGGGTCCTAGTGCCTCCGGTGCAGATCCCAGTAGTGTGAATGAGTGGTGGAGACTCGTCCAAGAAGATCAAGAATTACGGTAGGTACATAATTTTCATTTGTTGTTAATGCTGCCCATAATCGCACCTAAGTTCTCAGGCTCCAGATAAAGACTCTAAACAAATTGACCAGTTGACCAAAAATGTTTATTCCTCCACCACATGTGCTACAGAGTCTCAGAATTTCCTTACCCACATGGTCCAAAACCAGAACACCCTGTGGGATAAGGCGGTGGAGGTGGCTCAGGCAATGGCTGACTGTCCTGGTAGGGCAGAATTCTTGGCCATCCTAAAATCAGAATCCTACATTGGCAATCATGTTCTCCAAGCCTTTTAAGATACGGCAGACTCCTAGAGATGGGCTGTGGCCTCTGCAGTCTGTATCCGCTGTTATTCATGGCTGAGGGTGTCCGGCTTCATGCTGAATGTACAATCCAAAATCATGGATGCCTTTCAGGGACCCTGTCCTGTTTGGCGAGGACACACAGAATAATATTATTCACCTGCAGGAATCGGGATGGGGAGCTATCAGATCACTACATCATGTATAAATTTCAGCCTAAACAAAATCCCAAGCAGTCCTTTTAGAGGAATGCCAGACAGTATCCTAGCAGACAGCAGCATAGTGCAGGATTCAAGCGTAAAGCACCCACCCCTGCTTCCTGAAGTTCCGCCCCTAGGGCTCCTAGAACCTCCCAGGCCACGCTGCCATTCCACGGTTCCTCAGTCTAACTCATTGCCCCACCCCCACCTGCTGAAGCCTATGGGGAGGTGGTGGGGGCTTGATTTTCCATGTACATAGAAGGGTGGTCACACTGCTCAGTCTCCTGAGGAGGTTGTGGAGTCGGGAACAGTGGGGCAATTCAAGAATGCATGGGACAGACATAAGGCAGTCCTAGTGGGGGGTAGGAGGAAGTAAGCTGTTGGTTAACTAGGATCTGCAGCTTATATGTTAGGTAGGAAAATGGGCAGACTAGGTGGGCCAAGTGGTCCTTATCTGCCGTCACTTTCTATGTTTCTGCCTCTCCTCCATCAAGGGGATTGGTTATGGTCTCTGGACATGCAGGATGCATGCCTCCACATTCTAGTTTTCCAACCCCACAGGAGGTTCCTTCGCTTCCACTTCCGCTTCCAGGGAAGTCACTACCAGTTTCGGGCCCTGCCTTTCTGCCTATCCTTGGCCCCCAGAGTTTTCACCAAATACCTTGCAGTAGTGGCTGCAGCCTTACAGAGATGGGGCTATTATGTCTTCCCTTACCTGGACAACTGGTTGACTGCTCCAACCAGGGAACAGCTCCTTCACATCATGAATGCCACCTTCACACTGTTTCGGGACCCCTTCAGCTTCCCCAAGTCCTCTCCTTGACCAAGTCAGCGACTGCAGTACATTGGGGCAATCTTAGACACGGCACAAGGCAGAGTCTTCCTCCCTCCAGACAGAGCAGAGCACCTTCAAATGCATGCTTTGCAGATCTCCTTTTCTCGACAAGTTCAGGCCAGGTCTGTCCTAAGACTTCTGGGATACATGGCAGCTGCCATTGCTACAGTCCCCCTGGCTCGGCTCTACATGAGGGTGGTACAGTGGAACCTGAGAGTCTAATGGGACCAACATTCAGACGTCCTAGAGCAGCCTGTCTTGGTGTCGAACCCTGTACGACAGGCCCTAGCATGGTGGTTAAATCCCTCCAATCTTTCCAAGGAGGTTTGTCTGTGAAAGGAATCTCCCAGTCAGATTCTGACCACGGAGACATTGGGCAAAGGATGGGGAGCCCTCTTTGGAGACCGTTAGACACAAGGGACCTGGTCCCAGCACAAACTCCATCTCCACATCAGTGTCCTGGAGATGCGGGCGCTTCTGTATGCTCTTCAGGCCTTCTAGACAGCTTTGCTTGCCGCCTCCGTTGATCCAGATGGACATCTCGGTGGTATTTTATATAAACAAGCAAGGGGGACTCATTCGTATCCCTCTGCAGGAGGCCGTGGAAGTGAATCATCACCTCGACTTGACAGCAGTCCATATACCAGGCATACAAACCACCCTGGCCAACAGCCTTAGCCAGTCTCGATCCTGGGATCACGAGTAGGGACTTCTTCCCTCAGTGGTTGAAGACCTCATTACGAGATGGGGACATCCAGAATTGGATCTGTTTGCCTCCCCATCCAGTGCAAATCTGCCCAGATCTTCCTGGACGTAGTCTCCACCACTCATTCACACTGATGGGACTATGCCGGAGGTGCTAGGACTGAGCGGGAGCCAAAAATCTTAAGGAGGGCCGGCGCCAAGGTAGGACCATGCATGCATGGTGCCGCGAGGCAGTTTGCCCGTATAGGCTGCCTCCAAGCGTAAACCCTTCAAGCCTCCTCAGTTCCCTTTTTTCCTGCCATCGAGTTTGCTTCAGTGACAATGTTGCTCGCCCACCAGGAGTCAAATCTTCACATCTGTATGACAGCAGCTAAGTCATTCAGTTTTTATTTCATCTTAGTATATTTTTCATTTATTATTTAAAAAAAAAAAAGTGTTTTCTTTTGCAGAGCGAACAGAGAAGTTTTCCTCAGACCACCTTAAAATAGAATCGACCATGAGCAGGGGCAGTGGACAGTAGGGAGACTTTGCATGAAAGCTGTATTTCCGGCAGAGTGGATCCAGTCTGCCGCTGTCTATGGGGGGTCTGTCTATGGGCAGTCCAGTGCTCTGGGGAAGGGGTGGTCCTCTGAAAGCACAAAAGAAGCGGGCTCGATCTTCCTGGACATAAAGTCTCCACCACTCATTCACACTAATGGGAGTACGCCGGAGGCACTAGGACCCAGCAGAAACAAACTTTTTCAGGAAGGCTGGCGCCCAGGATGGAGTCGCGAGGAAGCGGTACTGTGAGTCAGGCGTGTGAGTTATAGACTATCTCCACATCGACCCTCCAGCTGCCTCATTTCCTTTCTTCCCGCCGTCGAGTGCACTTTAGTGATGACGTTGCTTGCCTGCCGGGAGTTAAACTTCAAACTAGCAGCTTAGTTTTCAGTTTATTATTCAACCAACCTGAAGTCTTGCTGTATTCTGACTAATGCAGTTAACCCCAGCCTTTAAACTGCCCCGGAGAACAAAGGGTTAACTTTCTATGCAGAGCATACAGTGCTGAGCTCGAGCTCGGTTGGTGTCTCTGTCTGTTTCCCTTTGAAATCTAACCGCCAGATCTTTACTCCCATTACTGAACAGTCGCCCGGAGATTTCTCCTGCAGCTCGGTTCGAAAGTCGGTTGAAGGTTCGGTTTACAATCGGTTTTTAACCAAAATTTATTTCCGCGTAGTCGGTTCAGTCTCTGTCTATGATACCGTGAATACTAGATAGGTTTTGTACTGTTTTTCTGTATGGAACTTGTAAAAGTGTGGATCGGTTCGGCTGAACCGATCAGTTGTTAATTCTTGTATCTTACTTTAGTGTGTGGTTACTGGTCCTTATCAGTTCTAAAACAAAATGTGTTTGGTATGTTTTTTTTTTCCCCCCAAGACCCGTGACATGGTTAGGAAACTGATAAGGGAGTCTTGCCTGGCGGTTGCCAAAAAATGGGTAAGTTGGTTAGGTTGGCCATGTCTGAGAAGCCCAAGAAAAAAACCAGGCCCACTGGGTTTCAACACTGCAGTGAACGTGGGGAGGTCTTTGCTAAGGCCAATCCCCACACCACTTGTGTTTATTGTCTGGGGTTTGAACACCTCGATTTAGACTGGCAAATTTGTAAAAAGTTTCCCAAATCTACCCTTGAAAAGAGATTAGGTAGACTGAGGGAAAAGAAGGCTGTGAAGTCCGCTGACCCAGATGGCCAGCCTGGTTCGGTTCCGACCAAACCAGAAGGCACGCCCTCTGACCAGGGTCATACTTCTTTGGGCAAAAGGAGAGCCGATCTAGAGGGTTCAGTTCCGACAAAAAGAAAACGCAAAGAGAACTTGTCCGGTTTGGATCCAGAAGCCCATGCTCCGACTGCCGAGGAAATTGGCAAAGCGATTCGGATTGTGGAATCGCTTCGCTCAGTTCCGACCGATCCAGCAACTTTTGGCAGGTTCTCAGTTCGATCAGTTCCCCAGTTCACGATTATACCCTGAAGAATTTTATGAACTGGAGTTTGAGGAGGAGGGGGAGTTTGAAGATGATGATGGTGATGGTGAAAGTCTGGATGTGCCTGTTGAACCAGATATCTCCCCAGACAGACCTTCAGGTGTATCCTCTCCTTGGCTTTCTGAGTCCCCTTCCCACTTTATGTTCTACAGAAAGATGGCTGAGACCCTCCCGCTTCCTATGGAGGAGGCAATGGAAGATCAAGAGGAGCCTGATTTTGTGGAAATGATGGACATCCCAGAGTCCAGGAGACTGTCTATTCCCCTTCACAAATCTTTTGGGAAGCAGACACAAAGAATCCTGAAGTCTCCCCATTCTGTACCTCCTTCTGTTAGAAGAATGGACAAGAGGTATACACTTTCTGGCTCAGATACGGAGTTCTTATATCAGCAATGCAGCCATGAAACATTCCCTTGGCTTCACACCCCCCAGACAAAGACTCTAAGAAGATTGAGGCCATGGCAACAAAACAGTACATGGCTTCTTCCTTGGGACTCAGGCAGGCAAATTATATGGCTTTTACAGCCAGGTACCAGAAGTCCAGATGGGACACTACTGGCACTGGCTA
This sequence comes from Neoceratodus forsteri, assembly GCA_016271365.2. Lineage (NCBI taxonomy): Eukaryota > Metazoa > Chordata > Ceratodontiformes > Ceratodontidae > Neoceratodus > Neoceratodus forsteri. The sequence continues at coordinate 1,407,388,050 of CM057450.1, forward strand.
AACAGGCCTCCCCAGCTAGCCAAAGCTGGAGGAGGTGGCTGCAGATGGATCAAGGCATCAAAAGTTCAGTTTCATCCTGCTGTGGACTCCAATGATGTGTCATCAAGAGTCATGGCTACATCTGTGGCTCTTGAGGAGAATGGCTTGGCTCAGATGTACTAGCCTCTACTAGGATACCCAGGCTAAGGCCATGGATTTTCCTTAGTGGGCAATTCTCTGTTTGGGGAGCAGACCGAGAATTACATGAAGAAAATGGATGAGTACAGGACCACTTACAGGAGTGCTCAGGCCAAGGCAGGCAGGCACCTCCTCCAAGGCAGCAGTCTAGGGACAGGGGCAGGCCTTTTTACCAAGCACAGGCCTCTTCTCCCTTTTCACAGAGGAGGTTCTTCAGAGGGAGAGGGAGAGGCAGAAGGGGGATAAGCAGGGCTGCACCCACTCCTCAGCCTAAGGCCCCTGCCAAGCAGACACCCTGATGGGCCTGCCTGGGTCGACTCTCCTATACCAGTAGGGGGCAGACTGACTGACTTCATCCAGGACTGGATGTCTGTTACCTCAGACAAGTGGGTCCTGGAAGTAGTAAGCCAGGGACTGGTGCTCAGCTTCAAAAAATTTCCAAAGATGAGAGCCAGATGTTTTCCACCTGCGGGTCTCTCAGAAACCCTTGCTCTAGAGGCAGAGGTTTCATCTCTGCTGGCTTTAAGAGCCATAGAGAGAGTACCTTCCCTACAATGGGGCAAAGGTCTGTACTCCAGGTACTTCCTTACCCCAAAAAAGACTGGAGTGGTGACCCATCCTAGACCTAAGATACCTAAACAAACATCTTTTAAAACCAAAGTTCAAGATGGTAAGTCTAGGAATAATCCTTCCCTCTCTAAGGCCAGGGGACTGGCTAGCCTCCCTGGCCTCAAAGATGCCTATTTTCACATTCCCATCAGGTGCTCCCACAGAAAGTACCTCAGGTTCGAGTTGCTCTCAGGCCACTATCAGTTCAGAGCAATGCCCTTTGGCCTAACTTCAGCCACAAGGGTCTTCACAAAGTACCTGGCAGTAGTAGTTGCCTTTCTAAGGAGGCAAAAGAATTCCATTTTTCCATATCTCGATGACTGGCTAATAGTGGGCCAGTCTCCAGACCAAGTCAAGCGAGACCTGCAAGTGCTCACTTCTCTAGGATTTCTTCTCAACCTTCCCAAGTTAGATCTTCCCTTGTTAATCTTCACCATTCATTACTGCTTGGGTTAAGCCGGAGGCGCGCATCCGCTACGGGAGTGTTTTTTTTTTTTTTTGGAGTCGGCTCCAACAGCGCCGCCCTCAAGGACGACGTACCGCGTCATGCGCGAGGGGCGGCCATTAGGTGCCGCAGACTCCTTCTCCATCTCGGTTCTGTTTCTCTCGCCGTCGAGGCTACACCTGCTGCGCGGTAGCGTTAGTTTCTTAGTTCCTCAAAAGACTCCTCGCTTCTCAGAAGATTCACACTCGGCGCGCATACTGGTAAGACCGTTCCTTTTCTTTCTATACTCGCGGCGGGTGCTTTATTGCTTTTACCTCGTTTAGTTCATCATGTCTGATTGGGAGCAAGGCGTAAACGGCAAGCGAGCAGCGTATCTTGTCGGTGCTCCTGTGGCGGCATTTTCCGTCTCGGACCGGCATGATGTCTGTCTCCGTTGCCTGGGTCCCAACCCCGACATGGACGCGTGCAACGCTAGTTTCTCCATGGACCGTCGTGTCCTCGACGTCCGCGCGTTCAAGCTCGGCAAGACCCGCCGACCTTCAGGAGACGGCGTCACTCCAGGGATTCCCAGGTAAGGTCTCTAGGCCCTTCCCGGGTCCCCTCCGGGCCTACTCTGATCGAAGGAGGCTTCCTCCTCTTCTTGCGAAGAGGAAGCTTCTCTCGCGTGTGGGGAAAGTCGTGGTCCCTTCGGGGCCGTGACAGGGACACCGCCTCGGCAGTCACCTCCTCGGAGGTGCAGTCTCCCCCAGTGTTGAGGCCCACGATTTCTGGGCCTGGCACCAGTGGACCCTTGACGCCGCCCTCCGGCTCCGTTTTGGATCCCGGCGCTGCTTGCGGTGCCGGTGATCGAGACGGCGCCACGGGCCCAGTCTGTGCTCCCAACGGTGCCGGGTTGGGGTCCGACGCCAGGAGCAGCGCTGTGGGCCTAACTGGTGCAGCAGGGGAGCCAGGACCGGGCCTGGCTGTCGCGAGTGGGCTGGGGTCGTCCGGCGCCATCCCTGGCACCGGCACCATTCGCGGCGCCGTTGCTCCGGGGACCCCTGGGGTTGCCAGCATTGAGGTTCTGCTGGTCTCGTCCTCTTCGGAGGTCGATGACTCAGATGTGGACCCATCCTGGCACCCTGACTCTTCCGGGGCAGGGTCCCCAGTGGCGCAGCGGGCCCCTTCCACTGTCCCCACTCCCGTCCTCCCCTGAGGGCCCTCGGGCTAGGGGTGGCCCTGGGTCCCAGGGGGGTGATGTGGTGGGGACTGAGGAGGAGGCTCCCCCTCCTAGGGGGCCTGTGACAGCTACCCTCCCGGGTGCTGTTGCCTCCTCTCGGGGTGGGAGAACGCTGCAGTCGAGGTGGAGGGCTCTCTCAGAGTCCGAGGGGTCGAGGGGTGGGGGACGGTGGTCCCGGTCTCTGCCGGCCACCCCTCGTGGGGTGGCTAGGAGCCGTAGCGTCGAACCCCGCCCTTTCCTCTTGGACCCCAGGGTTCCCTCCGGTGGCGTTGCTGTGGACTGCCCTTCTGGATCCATGCAGTCGGGTTCATCACAGGGGAGGTTCCCCCCCTGGGCTCTTCCAGGCATCGCATCCTCAGGGTCTCGTCTTGCGGCCTGGTTTGTTGTCCGGGATCCCGCCAGCTCGGGCTCCGTTCCCCAGATTTCAGAGCCCTGGCAGAGGTCAGTTGCCTCTTCATAGGTGCCCTTCTCCAGTACCTCTGCATCCACCCCCACTCTTCCAGGCCATGTATCGGTCCTCGGGTCCGTTATCCTGGGAGCAGTTCAGAGGTTCTCTGACGGCCTTCCCTCATCGTTAGATACATGCATGGCGGGTCTTCGACTCTCCCCACCGCGCAGGAATCTTCTGGACATTCGAGCTCTCCATCATCCCGTCTTCCTCCTCTGAGGAGAGGAACCCCTTGCTCATCTTTCTTCCGACGCTGATTTCACTGAATATCAGCGATTCCTCTCGAGGATGGTGAGGGATCTTCGAATCTCTTACGTTAGGCGAGACAATACTGAACGGGAGACGCGTGAATTCCTTGGAGAATTCAGTGCCCAGCACCTGGTGGTACCTTTCTGGCCTATCCCTTCAGGGGCGTCTATCCGTTCCTGGCAGTCGCCAGCCGCCTTCTCCAGCCCGGCAGACTGTTATCGAGTATTGTGCCCCTCGGAATCCTGGGTACCCTTCCCACCCGTCCTCGGGTTTGGTGTACCTAGAGACTCCTTCGAGGCGCCGCCTGGCTGCGACGACCGCCAGATTGATTCTACCATTCGACCATTGGGGCGAAGTGTTCTCTTCTTCTCGTGCGGTGGCTTGCATTGCATCACATCAGGCTCACCACGCTGCCTACAATCGGCATCTGTGGTGATGCTTTCCCAGCTCCTAGCATCAATGCCTGATAGCGGACAAACCAGACAGCTATTGCCCTCTCCGCTATAGGCCTGGAGCTGGCAAGACACCAAGCAAGGGCATCTTATGACGCCAATGAGGTGGCTTCCAGGCTTGCGGGGACAGCGATCTGCATTAGGCGGACGGCATAGCTCCGTCTATCAAGGTTGTCACCCCTGGCCCGGCGTAGGGTGATGCGCTCCGCTTTCCGGGGGACCCGTCTTTTTTCCTCCAGAGCTAGGAGACTTTTGCAGGGGCTTCCTCCGTCTCCCCGTCCTCGGGAGGCACCTCCTAGCTCTTCTCCCTTAGGCTTCTCTTTGTGTTGCCAGGTCTTCCCTTCTGTTCTTCACCAACAGGAGGCTGGGGGTCTTATTCCTCAGGGTTCTACCCCCTTTTTCAAGGGGAGGGCTAGTACTCACCAAGCAGTAATGAATGGTGAAGATTGACAAGGGGAAGATATGAAAAGTACGTACCGTAATTCTTGATCTTCTCTTGTATCTTCACCATTCATTACTGATACCCACTTTCCCTCAGTGGCCTCCTTCTGTGGCATCTCCCCTCCCGTCTCGTTCCCTCTCCCCCTTGGCCTTTATGCAAAAAAAAATTTATTAATAAATTTTTTCTGTTTTTTTTCTTTTCCCCATTTTGTGAATGGATTCTCTTTTTCCTCAAGGTAGAGAGCAGTACAGTTGCAGATTTCTTTAATTCTGGGGAACTCTTTCTGACTGCCCTATGGTGCGATTCTTTACCTTCTTCAGGTCATGTAGTTTCACAGCCTGGTGGCCATGCCCTGTCTTGGCCTCCTCAAAGTTTGGAATCCCCCTGGCAGGTATTATTATTCAAGCTTTCCAAGCTGCTGACTGAACTTGTCAGCTTCATGCCTCTGTCTGCCTTGTCCTAGCAAGTCTGATTGAGTTCCTCTCTACTTTTCTTACAAACTGCCTTCGGGAAGGCATAGTCTTTCCCATACTCTTCTGTGTTAGCACTTAACAAGGTGCTAAGGAACTTAGTCCTCTTCCTGGATGGGCGCTCTTCCGGAACAGGTTCTGCTCGGACAGTCTAGGAGCCCTCAACTAGGACGAAGGGACTTGGCATGTTGAGAGTTCAGAGAGTCTGCCCTCTCTTGGGTCTGTTCAGGAGGTTCGGTGGAACCTCTCCTCCGTCCTAGCAACTGGGATTCTTGCTCCCTTATTAGTTTCGAGCCTATAAGCCTCTCAACCAACAATGCTCAATGGGCACTGTTCTCCCTCTCAACATGCCTCTTTCTTTAATTCTTTCTTCTTCTACTTTCCTCTCCCTCTCTCTGTTCCTCCCCTAGAGCCGCCCCGGAAAGGAGGCCCTGCGGTCCCTTAGGGTAGGAATTCTCTCTCCTCTGTCTATTCTCCATCGGCTTATTCCTTTTCAAACAACATCAAGTCTTGCTATATTATGACTAATGCAGTTTGTCCCACCATTAGAACTGCTCTGGAGGTGAAAGAGTTAACTTCCATGCCAGGCATGGAACTTGGGCCATGACTGGTTAGAAAGCTCTGTCTGGAGAATTTCAAACTGAAACTGTCAGATTCTTTACTCCGCCTCACTGAACAGTCGCTCCGGGATTCCTCCTACTGCTCGGTTCATTTCTCGGTTTAAAACAGTTTTTCTCAGTTAAATTCAACCGCTATTATTATTATTTTAACCGCAAACCGATCGGTTCAAGCTCTGTCTGTGGTATTGTAAGTAATAGACAGGTTTATTTCTGTGTGGAACTTGTAAATGTTTATCAGTTCGGTTCGAACCGATCAGGTTGTTTTAAAACTTTATTCTCAAGCATTTGAAAGCTTTTAGAGTGCGGTTCCCGGTTCTTATCGGTTCTAAAAAACAGATTTCATTACATTTTTTTCCACGACCCGTGACACGGTTGGGAACTGATAAGGGTGTCTTGCCTGGCACTGCCGGAAAAAGGGCAAGTTTTTGGTTAGGCTGGCATTATGTCTGAGAAACCCAAAAGAAAAACCGGGCCCACTGGGTTTCAGCACTGTAGTGTATGTGGGGAAGCCTTTGCCAAGGCTGACCCACACACCACATGTGTATATTGTCTGGGGTTTGACCACCTCAATTCAGACTGCCATATTTGTAAGAATTTCCCTGCAGCTACCCTAGATAAGAGAGTTGGTAGGCTCAGGGAACGAGAGGCCAAAATGTCCGCTGACCTGGATGACCAGCCCGGTTCGGTGCCAACCCGAACGGAGAGTACCCTCTGACCAGGGCGAGACTTCCTCGGGCAAACGTAAAGCTGACTCTGAGGAGCCAGTTCCAGCAAAGAAAACTAGAAAATCAGCAGGTGTGGAGTCAAAAATTCCTTCTCCAACTGCTGCAGAGATAGCTAAAGCAATACAAATTGTCCAGTCACTTTCTCCGGTTCCGTCCGAACCGACACTATCTGGCAAAAGGTCGGTTCGGCCGGTTCCACCGGTTCAAGAATATGATATAGAAGAGTTTTATGAACCAGAGGAGGGGGAGGATGATTATGAACAGTGTGAATGTGACTTTGAGAGTCTGGATGTGCCCACTGTACCGGACATCTCCCCAGACAGACTTTTAGAATCTCCCCCTACGCTTTCTGAGTCCCCTTCTCATTTTCTGTTTTATAAAAAAGTTGCTGAAACCCTCCAGCTTCCATTGGTGGAAGCTGTGGATGAGCAAGAGGAACCTGACTTTGTGGAAATGATGGCTATCCCAGAGTCCAGGAGATTGTCTATTCCTTTACATAAATCATTTAGGAAACAAAAAATTTAAAGCTCTAATTCTGTGCCTCCTGTGGACAAAAGATGGACAGGAGGTACACTTTATCAGGTCCTGATACAGAATTTCTTTCACAGCAATGCAGTCATGTTGGGGTAGTTCAGGCTGCAGCCTGTGATAAACTAATATTCCCTGGCTTCACATCCTCCTGACAAGGACTCAGGAAGATTGATGCCATGGCTAAAAACAATACATGGCAGCGTCTTTGGGACTCAGACAAGCAAATTACATGGCTTATGTGGCAAGATATCAAAAATCTAGATGGGACACTGTCATGGCTTTAGCCAAACAGGCCCTAGCCAGCTTGCCAGGAGCTGGAGCAGGTGGCTGCTGATGGTACTGAGGCATCAAGGTGCAATTCCATGCTGTTGTGGATTCTAATGGTGTATCCTCTAGAGTCATGGCTACATCTGTGGCCTTTCGTAGATTGGCTTGGCTCAGGTGTACTAGTTTGTCACAGGATACCCAGACTAAGGCTATGGATTTTCCTGTGGTGGGAAATTCTCTGTTTGGGGAGCAGACAGAGAATTATATGAAGAAAATGGATGAATATAGAACCACTTATAGGAGTGCACAAGCCAAGGAGCGGCAAGCCACTCCTCAGAGGCAGACCCCAGGGGTAGAGACAGGCCTTTTTACCAAACCCAGGCCTCCTCTTCGGCTGATGCTCAGAGGGGGTTCTTCAGAGGGAGAGGCAGACGGGGTGCAAGCAGGCCTGCTCCCACCCCTCAGCCTAAAGTCCTTGTCAAACAGGCACCTGATGGGGTGTCCAGGGCGATTCTCCATTACCTGTAGGGGCAGGCTGGCTTGTAGTTCAGGACTGGGGTCTTTAACATCAGACAAGTGGGTCCTGGAAGTAGTAAGCCAGGGTCTGGTTCTCAACTCAAAAAATTTCCAAAGATGAGAATCAGATCTTTTCCACCTGCAAATCCTCTAGAGACTTTTGCTTTGGAAACAGAGGTCTCAGCCTCCTGGCTCTCAGAGCTGTAGAAAGGGTTTCTCCCCTACACCAGGGCAAGGGTCTGTACTCCAGGTACTTCCTTACCCCAAAAAAGACAGGAGAATGGCGGCCCATTCTGGACCTAAGATATCTGAACAAGCACCTTTTAAAACCAAAATTCAAAATGGTGACTCTGGCAATGATTCTACCTTCCCTAAGGCCAGGGGACTGGCTAGCTTCCCTGGACCTCAAGGATGCCTACTTCCATGTTCTTATCAGAAGCTCCCACTGAAAGTACCTCAGATTGAACTGCCCTCAGTCCATTACCAGTTCAGAGCAATGCCCTTGACCTTACCTCTGCCCCAAGGGTATTCACAAAATGCCTGGCAGTAGCAGTTGCTCATTTAAGAAGGCAAAGGATTGCCATCTTTCCCTACCTAGACGACTGGCTCATTGTGGGTCAGTCTCCAGACCAGGTCAAATCACACCTGCAAGTTACCCAGCAGCTGCTCACCTCTCTGGGCTTTCTTCTCAATCTTCCGAAGTCAGTTCTGGAACCTGTCTAGGTACTCACCTTTATACGTGCAGAATTGGATACAAGGCAGGCCAGAGCCTTCCTTCCCCTAGAAAGGGTAAGGAACCTAGTGGCCCTGGCCTCCTCCTTCACTCTGCAGGTCTCTCGACCAGCAAGGCATTTTCTACAGCTCCTAAGACACATGGCTGCTTCCACAGCTGTAGTGCAAGGAGCAAGATTTCAGATGAGGAACATTCAGTTCCACTTGAGAGCCTTTTGGTCTCAAAGAAAAGATCCCCTATCCAAGTTGATCCCAGTGACTCGAACCCTGATCCAGGCCCTTCAGTGGTGGCAGGATCAGAGCAATCTGAGACAAGGGGTCCCCTTCATCCCTCTATCTCACTCCTTGACCCTTACTACAGATGCGTCCCTTTTGGGATGGGGAGCTCACATGGGCGACCTCTCCACCCAGGGATTGTGGTCCCCTCAGGAATCTCTGCTCCACATCAATCTGTTGGAACTCAGAGCTGTTTTTCTAGCACTTCAGGTTTTTTCTGCATCTGTTCAGAACAAAGTGGTACAGGTCAGAACAGACACCACCACTACAATGTGGTACATCAACAAACAAGGGGCACTCGGTCTTGACCTTGTACACCGAGGCAATGAAGTTGTGGTCTCTGGCTTATTCCCTGAACACTTCCCTCATAGCAGTTCACCTCCCAGGCAAGGACAATATCCTGGCAGATGCTCTCAGCAGGATTTCCCAGGGCCATCACGAATGGTCACTGGATCCCCGAGTACTGGGGATAGTTTTTGCCAGATGGGGCACCCTCAGATAGATCTTTTTGCAGCCCCAGACAATCATCAACTTCCACTGTTTTGTTGCAGGCCCCCAGTGATGAGCTCAGTCCCCCTGGATGCCTTTCTCCTCGATTGGGAAGGGAAGTTTCTATATGCCTTTCCCCCCTTCCCTCTCCTGTTCAAGGTGCTAGTCAAAATCAGATCTCAGCCCTGCAAGATGATTCTGATTGCTCCAGATTGGGCCAGGCAGCCCTGGTACCCACTCCTTCTGTCCTTAGCAGTCCATCTTCCACTGTGTCTCCCCAGGAACCACAACCTGTTAACTTGTGCCCAGGGGAGAGTTTGGTATCCCAATCTCAAATCCCTCAACCTCAAGGCCTGGCTCTTGAGGAGTTAGAATCAGCTGACCTACACCTTTCTCAAGGTGTTCTCGAAATCCTGAAAGCTTCTAGGAAGCCTTCCACTAGGGCTACTTATAACTCTAAATGGAAAAGGTTTTCCATATGGTGTTCTGGGAAGCATATTTCCCCGGAATCTGCTGATTTGCCCATTGTTTTGGACTATATGGTCCATCTTAATTCTTTGGGACTGAGACCACCTACCCTGAAAGTGCATTTGACAGCTGTCTCTGCTTTTATTTCAGCAGGAAAGCCCTCTTCTCTTTCCGCTCACCCTGTATTTTCCAAGTTTTTCAAGGACTGCTTCATACCAATCCACCATTCAGGGATCCTGCCCTGCGGGATCTTAATGTTTGCATTGCTCAGCTGATGCAACCCCCTTTGAACCTCTGTCTTGGCAGAGCTTAAGTACTGACTTGGAAAACTATTTTTCTAGTAGCCATCACTTCTGCCAGGCGCATAAGTGACTTACAAGCTTTGTCAGTGGAGACTGACTTTATTTCCTTTCACAGGGATAAGGTAGTCCTCAGGACTAACAGGAAGTTTTGCCTAAGGTGGTTTCAGATTTCCATCTTAATCAATCAATCTCCCTTCCAGTGTTCTTCACTGACCATTCCTCCTCTGGTGAGAGGAGGTTGTGCAACAGATGTTAAGAGGGCCTAAATTACTACATAGAGCGTACCAAGGGTCACAGATTGAATCCCTCCAACTTTTCTCACTTATGGTGAGGTTGGGAAAGGGAAGCCTGCCACTAAGAGATCCATTGCCAGGTGGATTGTCTCTTGTATCCAATTTTGCTATCAAAAACTGGGAAAGGTTCCCCCTTCAGGTCTGAGGGCTCACTCTACCAGAGGTACAGCTGCGTCTCTAGCTGCTGCCAGAGACATCCCTATCTTAGAGATATGTCAAGCAGCTACTTGGAAAACGGTACACACTTTCACCAAGCATTAATTCCTGGATATCCAGGCCAGGAGGGATGCTCGGTTTGGCACAGCCGTGCTTCAGAGCCTATTCCCTAAGTAGGTTCTGTCCCTCCTCCATGGACGTACTGCTGTGTATTCTGCATTAGTCATAATATAGTAAGACTTCATGTTGTTTGAAGAAAAAATTACTCATCTTAGTAATGTTGTTTCTTCTAATGGAGTCTTGCTATATTATGACCTCCCAGCCTGCCCTCTCCAGAACTTCTACTTGGGGTATGGGGTGGGCATTCCAATGTTGGCACTTTTTGATGCCCATTTTTGTTTCCACCTTCTTTTTGGGGTGTTTGAGTGTTGTTTTTATATTATCTTATCTTATCTTACCTTATTTTCTGGTCCCTGACTTGAGTCTTAGTGTTGGGACCAGGAAAATGTGTTAATATTTAAGTAGCCAGTTGGCTAGTGTGAGTTACAGCTTCCACACAGAACTTTAGTGAGTTTTACTCGTAAGGTCTGACAGTTTCAATTGAAATTCTCCAGACAGAGCTTCTCTAACCGAGCTCGCGCTCCAAGTTCCATGCCTGGCATGGAAGTTAACTCTTTCACCTCCGGTGCAGTTCTAATGGTGGGACAAACTGCATTAGTCATAATATAGCAAGACTCCATTAGAAGAAACAACATTACTAAGGTGAGTAATTTTTTCTTTGTTTATTTCCTTTCCTTTTTCTATCCCTCGGCTCTCTTGCCTCACTTTCTTTTTTCTTACACTTTGTTTTCGCCTCTCCAGCTACCAGAACTGAGATGGAGGAGGAGTCTGCGGCACCTAACGGCCGCCCTCGCGCCTATGGCATGATGCGTAGATCCTCGGGCGGGCCCGTTGAACCGACTCAAAAAAAACACCTCCCGTGGCGGGTGCGCGCCTCGGCTTAACCCAAGCAGTAATGAATGGTAAGATACAAGAAGATCAAAATTACGGTAGAGTGCGTAATTTTCATTTCTTGAGCCTATCCAGCTTCTTACCTTCATGGGGCAGAGCTGGATCGGTCAAAGCAAAGCCTTTCTTCCCTGGAAGAGCAAAGGGTTCTTATAGAACTGGCCACTTCCTTCAGCCTTCAGGTATCTTGACCAGCAAGGCATTTCCTCCAGCTCTTGGGCCACATGGCCAGCTTCTGCGGCAGTGGTCCAATGGGCAAGATTCCAGATGAGGGACATTCAGTTCCATCTGAGGGCTTTTTGGTCTCAGAGGAAGGATTCTCTTACCAAACTGATCTCAGTGACTCTGACCTTGATCCAAGCCCTTCAATGGTGGCAGGATCAGGACAATTTAAGGCGAGGGGTCCCATTTGCCACTCAGTCTCATTCAGTGGTCCTTACAACGGATACTTCCCATCTTCCCTTGTCAATCTTTACCATTCATTACTTCCTGGGTGTAAGCCGGGCGGCGCTTCCCGCCGAAACTTTTTTTTTTAAAAAGTCTAGCCTGACACCGCCCTCAAAGAGTGGCGTCATGCGCGGCGACGTTAGTAGCGACGACTCCTCCTCCAACTCAGTTCTGTTTCTCCGCCCGTCGAGGCAGCACCTGTCGGCGTGTAGCGCTTCAGTGTTTTCTTTGTAGTTTCCGACTCCGTTTTCCTTGCCTCGGCGCCGATCACGGTAAGACTGTTCTTTTCTGTCTTTGAGCGCGGTGTATTTCCTGTGTTTTAGTCTCGTTGGTTTCGCGTTATGTCCGGTTCTGGAGCTAAGCGTTCTTCGAAGACCGGCCGCGCCCCTATGCGTCGGTGCTCCTGTGGCCGGCACTTCTCCGTCTCGGACCGGCATGACGTTTGCCTTCGTTGCCTGGGACCCAACCATGATATGGATTCGTGCGACGCCTGTTTCTCGATGGACCGTCGCGTCCTCGAAGTCCGCGCGTTCAAGCTCGGCAAGGCCCCGCCGACTTTCGGGGGACGGCGTCGCTCACGGGAATCTCGGGCGAGATCTTTAGGCCCTTCCCCTGGGTCCCCTCCCGGGCCTATACGGTCCGAGGAGGAGGGGGTTTCCGCATCCTATCTTGCCGAGGAGGAGGCTCCTTCCAGCGGTGTTGGGGGCGTCGTAGCCCTCCGGGGCATAGCGCTGACACCGCCTCGGCAGTCACCTCTTGAGTGCAGGCTCCCCGTGTCGAGGCCTTGGCTTTTGGGCCCGCTTGGGTGGACCCTCGGCAGCCGCCTCATAGCGCTGTTTTGGATCCTGGCGCGTTCGCGGTGCATTGATCGGCGCCATTCGGCGCTGTTTCGGATCGGCGCCCGGTGATCGAGTGGCGCGATTCGCCAGCGCCGCTTTGGATCCAGCACCGTTGGCGGTGCCGTTTTTGGCCTCGGTGCTGATGGACATGGCGGCGCGCCGCCATTGCACCGCCGCGCCTCCGGCCGCCCGGCGGCACCGTCGACCTTCCCCTCCCGGGCGGTGCGGGCCTGCGGAGCCACTGGGGTGTGGGGTTAGGCCTTCTTGCTGCCCGGCGTGGGGCGGCGGTGTCGCGCAGTACCGGGCCGTTGGCGGCCTCGTGGCCTCGGGGACCCCTGGGTGGCCAGCATCGAGGTCCTGCTGGTCTCGTCCTCCTCGGAGCGATGACTCAGATGTGGACCCATCCTGGCACCCCCATTCTTGAATCTGGGTCCTCGGTGGCTAGGGGTACCAGGCGGTGGCCGAGGCCTCCCTCTGTCCCCTTGCCGTCGTCTCCTGGGGTTCCCTCGGCTGGGGGTGGCCGAGGTCCCGGGGAGCAGGCAGTGGGGGTGACGGAGGGCTCCCTCTCTGGAGGCCCGGACAGCTACCCCAGGGTGCTGTTGCCTCCTCTAGGGACAGGGGCGTTGCAGTCGAGGAGGGGCCCTCTCGGAATCCGAGGGGTTGAGGGGCAGGCGGCCTGCTGCCCGGTCTTCTTTGGCCACCTCAGGGGGGGTGGCCAGGAGCCGTAGTGCAGAGCCCCACCCCTCCCCCCAGGGTTCTAGGGTGTCCTCGGGCGGCGTTTGTGCGGACTGCCCTTCTGGATCCATGCAGTCCCGGCGTCGTCACAGGGGAGTTTCTCCCCCAGGGCTCTTCCAGGCTCCGCTTCCCCAGAGTTCCGTTCTGCGGCCTGGTTTGATATCCGGAATCCCTCCTACTAGGGCTCCTTTCCCGGTTCCAGAGCCCTCGCAGAGAGCAGTTGCCTCCTCGGAGGTGCCCCTCTCCCATCTCTCTGCCTTCACCACCCCCGCTTCCGGGCCATGTCAGTCATATGGGTCCGTTATCCTGGGAGCAGTTCAGAGGTTCTGCGGCGGCCTTCCCCTCATATGTTAGATACATGCATGAGCGGGTCTTTCGACTCTCCCCACCGCAGGAATCCTCTGGACATTCCAGTTCCCCATCATCCTCGTCTCCCTCCTCTGAGAGAGGAACCCCTGCTCATCTGTCCTCCGATGCTGATTTCACAGAATATCAGCGTTTCCTCTCGAGGATGGTGAGGATCTCCAGTTTCCTCGTTCGGAGACAATACCGAGCAGGAGATGCGTGAGTTCCTTGGTGAATTCAGTGCCCAGCATCTGGTGGTACCTTCCTGGCCTATCCCCTTCCAGGAGCGTCTATCCGGTCCTGGCAGTTCCTGCGCTTCTTCCCCAACCCGGCGGACTGCCAGCGTGGGTATTGTGCCCCTCTGAGTCTCTAGGTTCCCTTCCCAACCCGTCCTCAGGTTTGGTATGCCTGGATACTCCTTCTGGGCGCCGTTGCCTGATGCCGCGACCGCCCACGGTTCGGACTCTCTCCAGTTCGGCCGTTGGGGGCAAGAGTGTTCTCTTCTTCTAAATGCGAGTGCATGTATTGCATCACATCAGGCTCACCCGCTGCCTACAACCGGCATCTGTGGTCGATGATGTCCCAGCTGCTGGCATCTATGTCTGACACGGAGCAAACCAGACAAGCCGTTGCCCTCTCCGCGGTAGGCCTGGAGCTGGCAAGACACCAAGCAAGGGCATCTTATGGCGCCAGTGAGGTGGCTTCCAGGCTTGCGGGGAGAGCGATCTGCATCAGGCGGACGGCATGCGTTGCTTTCCAGGTTGTCACCCCTGGCCCGGGCGTGGTGATGCGCTCCGCCTCCGGGGACCCGTCTTTTCTCATCCAGAGCTAGGAGACTTTTACAGGGGCTCCATCCGTCTCCTCGTCCTTGGGAGGCACCTCTAGCTGTTCTCCCACTTGGGCTTTCTGAATAAGCCAGGGTCTTCTCCTTCTGTTTCTCACCAACAGAAGCCTGGGGTCTTGTTCCCTCAGGGTATGGCCTCTTCCCCTCCAGGGAAGAGGAGCTTAATACTCACCCAGGAAGTAATGAATGGTGAAGATTGACAAGGGAAGATAGGAAAGTGCAGTACCTACCGTAATTCTTGATCTTCTCTTGTATCTTCACCATTCATTACCACCCCCACATCCCTCAGTGGCCTCTTCCTGTGGCTTCTCCACCTCCGTCTCCTTCTCTCTCTGCATATAAAACAAAAAAAAAAAAAAAAAAAAACTTTTCTTAAAATATAGGAAAAGTTGCTTAATTTTCCAAAAAAAAAAAATCTTTCTGGGGGTTTCTAATTTTCCAGAAAAATTACTTACTCTAAGATTCATGGGCCATCTAGTGGATTGCATTGGCGATCAGACTGCACAACTATCTCTTGCCATTCTTCTGGCAAGATACCTCTGGGGTTTTGGCCTGGCTCAGGCTATTCAGTTTTGATCCTGCAATTCCGTGTTCCAGATAGTTGCCCTGAAATCAAATCCCCCATTCTTGCCTTGCAGAGCAGAGGCAGACACGTCTATTCCTTTTTCTTTGCAAAAAAAAAAAAATGCTGAGGAACTCTCTTAGAGCTGTTATAGGCGTCTTGGTATAGGGGTCATGCATCTAGTCTACAAAATTTTATCTGAAAAAAAAAGGAAAAATAAACAAGAAGGCAATGAGAAGGTAGGCTATCCTTCTACGCTAGTTTCTTATTGGTTTCTCCTTTTAAGTGTCCTCCTGGACAATTTTGCAGAAGAACAGTGCTGACCATATCCGATCCCAGCCAGCCTAAACCTTGGCCTGCCTTGGCCAGTCAGTCTGAGTCCCATTTCTATCTTAAGACGCCTGAAAGGCTTACATTTTCCATTTCTAAACCCCTGAGCAGCGCTCTCATGCTGCCTGGGTTTTATTCTTCCCTCCTCGGGTGTCCTCCAGTTAAAGGCCTTCCGCAGCCAGGAGCCTGAGGTGGGTATCAAGAACAATGGCATGTTGAAGATGAGGACTATGCCCTCCTGAGTCTGTCTAGCGGGTTCGGTGAACCTTCTCTTCAGCTCTATCTCCGGGGATTCTTGCTTCCCCTTTAGTCGAGCCTTCAGCTGTAAGCTAACTATGCTCGTTGGGCATTCTGGCCCCTTCAACATCCCATCTCTCTCTTCTCTTTCTTCTTCTTCTTCTATTTTCTCATTTCCTTACTTATCTCTCCTCCCAGAGTCGCCCAGGTAAGGAGGCCCTGCAGTCCCTAGGCTAGGGATACTCTTATCTCCTCTGTCCTTCCTCCATCGGCTTATTCCTTTTTCAGTTCATTCTTCCTTGCTTTGCTATCCCTCGGCTATCTTGCCTCGCTATCTATATTCTCTGCTTTCTCTTTTGCCTCTCCGGCTCACAGAACTGAGTTGGAGGAGGAGTCGGTCGCTACTAACGGCCGCCCCTCGCGCATGACGCATGACGTCACTCTCGCGGTGCCGTTAACTAGACTTTAAAAAAAAAAAAAAAAAAAGCTCCGTGGCGAGGTCGCGCCTCCGGCTTACACCCAGGAAGTAATGAATGGTGAAGATACAAGAGAAGATCAAGAATTACGGTAGGTACGTAATTTTCCTTTCTGGGCTGGGGAGCTCATTTGGGGGCCCTCACTGCCCAGGGATTGTGGTCCCCTCAGGAATCCCTTTTCCATAGCAATCTCCTGGAACTCAGGGCAGTTTTTCTGGCCCTGCAAGCTTTCTCTCAGTCAGTACAAAACAAGGTGGTTCAGGTCAGAACAGACACCACCACCACCACCACTGTGTGGTACATCAACAAGCAGGGAGACACTCGGTCTATGGCCTTGTGCACAGAAACCATAAAATTGTGGTCCCTGGCTTATTCCCTGCAAACCTGTCTGATAGCAGTTCACCTTCCAGGGAAGGACAATGTGCTAGCAGATGCACTGAGTAGGATCTCACAGGGCCATCATGAATGGTCCCTAGACCCTCTGGTATTGAAGGTGATTTTTTCAAGGTGGGGCATTCCAGAGATGGATCTTTTTGTAGCCCCAGACAATCACCAACTTCCTCTCTTTTGTTGCAGAGCCCCCGTCTTGGGCTCAGTCCCCCTGGATGCTCTGGTTCTGAAATGGGAAGGGAAATTTCTGTATGTCTTCCCTCCCTTCCCCCTTCTGTTCAAAGTTTTAGTCAAGATAAGGTCACAACCATGCAGAGTGATTCTGATTGCTCCAGACTGGGCCAGACAGCTTTGGTACCCCCTGTTGCTGTCTCTAGCAGTCCACCTTCCCCGGTCTCTCACCAGGAATTACAACCTGTTAACATCCTCTCAAGGGAGGATTTGGTACCCCAATTTTCAGTCTCTCAATCTCAAGGCATAGCTCTTGAAGAGTTAAGAGTTTACTGATTTGCATCTGTCTCAGGGGGTTCTGGATATTCTCAAAGCTTCTCGAAAGCCCTCCACCAGAAAGACTTATAACTCCAAATGGAGGAGGTTCAGCATTTGGTGTTCTAAGAAGCATATTTCTCCAGACACTGCTGAATTGCCTACAGTTCTGGACTATATGGTCCATCTTAACGGCATAGGCCTCAGACCAGCTACTTTCAGGGTTCACTTGTCAGGTGTTTCTGCTTTTCTGTCAGTGGGGAAGTCTTCCTCACTATCATCTCATCCTGTATTATGTAAATTTTTTAAAGTATTGCTTCATACCAATCCTCCCTTTAGAGACCCTGCCCCTGCCTGGGATTTAAATGTTTGCATTGCTTATCTTATGCAACCTCCTTTTGAGCCTATATCCTCAGCAGAGCTTAAGTACTTGACTTGGAAAACTGTGATCTTACTTGAGAGGGCTCTTGCAGTAGGTAATTACATATAGGACTGACATTGGCAGGCGGACCCCAGGAAAAATTTCTAGCCAGCAGTCCCTGGCGAGGACGCCCATGTCCAGGTGACCAGCATCGGACGCCCATGTACGCAGTTCTTTCCGCCCGTCAGCTCGTGCAGCCTCGGTAAAGTTCGTAGCCAACCCTGTTACTACGTCGGTTTTACGAAAGTTATAGATATTTTGATATCTTTTGGTCTGGTGAGCGTCGGTTTATGAGTCCCCTTCAAAAATAAGTGTGACCTCGTGCTCAACTGCCCCACAAGGATGGTCACCCCTCTGCCTTTTTGCTTAGGCCCCACTCACGCAGGGGCCCAAGTGCCCGTGCATTGCCTGCATTTTAATCGCGGCCACCC
Organism: Neoceratodus forsteri; assembly: GCA_016271365.2. Taxonomy (NCBI): domain Eukaryota; kingdom Metazoa; phylum Chordata; order Ceratodontiformes; family Ceratodontidae; genus Neoceratodus; species Neoceratodus forsteri. The sequence goes on from CM057450.1 coordinate 1,407,405,487, forward strand.
GCAGACGACGCCAGCAGTCCCTGGAAGCCCATCTCCTTAAAAAGATGATGTCTGCAATGGAGAAGGAGTTGAAGAAACTTAGGCGGCGTCGACCTCCCTGAAGGACACAAGCAGGGGAAAAAGAAAGACACGGGAGAAGGCCTCCTCCTCCAGCGACTCCGGCGGAGCAGGGCTCAATCGCGTCCCCTCTGGGGATGCGTCCAACAGCAGCCTCAAGGCTTTGGAGGAGCGTCAGCCGCCCATCGAGCTTGCGTTCGGGCCCTTCAGGCACCTCCAGGCAAAGGCTTCTGCCCCAGTACTGCCGCAGGCTTGCTGCCCTACTGGCGGCGCCTCCCATAGCCGGACTTGGCTCCTCGATGCCCGCCGGAGAAGGCCACTAAGGCGCCCCAACCCTTGGGGCTGGCGCGGCAGTGTCCCCTCAGGCGGACCTCTTCCCATCCTCGGCCTGCCTCCAGCGAGGCCCCCCTTAAGTCGGACGCTGGCTCGCCCGGCGTCGCCGAGATCCTGCCCCTAAGTCGCGTCGGCTCCTCCGATGTCGCCGGGCGTCGGGCCCTCGACAGCCCCTCCATCGTCTGTCATCCCAGGTTCCCGCTGCCTTCGCTGCAGTCCGGGGGCCATGTCGCCCTGCCTGACCCTGGGATTTTTCACCACCATCCCCGGACGAGACCAGGATGCCTTTCCGCTGTCAGATCCCCTCCTACGGAACTGGATCTGGCCGGGCCTGAACACCGGCCGACACCGGCCCTTCCGATGTTACGTTCCAACGCCATTCCTCCGACGCCAGCGAGGATACTCCTTTCATCGGGCCCTCCTCCACGGGCCTATCAATATTGATCCGCCCAGGGGCACCTACTGGGCCGTCTGCTCTGGCAGCTCCTCCGGTGCCTGGGTATCCACCGTCGTATCCAAAGGCCGGCCTACCGGGTCGCAGATATCCGGCACGGTCCCTGAGCGCCACAGTACCCAACACGCAACACCCGGCTCCGGTATTCCGCGGCAGATTCACGGATACTACGCCTTACGGATATAATCTGTACAACTATCCCCTCCTCCTCCACACGCCCCTAGGCCGCGGTGGATCTTCAGAACTCTGGCCTCCTGGTGGGCTGAGGCCAAGGCTCAGCTCACCAAAGAGATTGAAACCGCCTTACAGCGACGGTGCCACCTCCGGCCCTATGCCCCAGGCAGCACTCCCTCTCCACCTCCAGTTCCCGAGCCCTCCCTCGGGATCCAGAGAGGGCAAGACACGCGTCCAGAGATTCCCCTAAGGACCGTTCCTCCCCTAGATGAGTCAGAGTCTTACTCTGCTTCCAATTCTTCTTCTTCTTCTCTCTCGGACTCCTCGGATTCCTCCGATGGATGCTCCGAGAAAGACGACGAGCCTCGCTCTCCATCCAAGCCCCAGCCGAGGACTCCTCCGAAGTCTCCTCCGGAGGATCCTTCCTTCACGGAGTTGCTCAGGAAGATCCAGGAAGTACATCAGTGGCGTTCCTTAGAGCCAGATCCTCAGCAGGTTAAACTCGCCGAACATCTGGACTTGCCCCTTACGGCTCCTACTCTAGTGCCACCCTGGATCGAGCCTCATGCCCACCTTGTTTCCACTATTTGGAAACAACCGTCAGCTTTAGGCCCACTTCCTCAGAAGTCCAACAGGCTATACCAGGCTGCAGAGGGTGTAGATTTTTTAGATTCTCACTCCCGTGCAGACTCGGTTGTGATTAGCGCCGCTCACGGCCGGTCAGCACACCCTAAACACTTGAGCTCGTCTCCTCCGGATAAGGAGTCTCGCCTTCTGGATCAGTATGGAAGGAAGATCTACGCTTCTTCCACACTGGGTATTAGGGCCCTGAATTATATAGCACATATGAGGGATTACCAGAAGGCTGTCCTTACCCAGGCAGAATCTAAGATTGACTCCTTGCCTGACTCCCAAGTTAAGCAGGAGTTAGCTGACCTTGTCCATTCTGCTCGTTCGGCCACTCGTCATATTCTGAGGACGACCTATGATGCAGTGGACACCGCAGGGCGGAGCTCCGTGTTCGCCGTAAGTCTTGACATCACGCCTGGCTCCAGTGTCAGGTTTGGTCTCGGAGGTGCAGTCAGCAATTCAGGAAGCACCTTTCAGGGGTTGGTGCTTTTAGGTGGTGATGTCAAGGACATCATCACCCGACTTACAGGAAGAAGGGGCGGCCATGAAATCTGTGGATTCCATGTGCCGTCCCCATCCCCAGCGCTGTCCTTTTCACAGGCCTTAGCCGGCCTCAAGCAAAACCCCAAGGAAGGCGGGCCGCAAGCGTCGGCCCCACAGCTGCCAGGCCCCGCCGCCCAAAAACAGCAGGTGCCCCAGCTGCGGTGCTGCCCACCACCTGACTCCTTCCCTCTCCCACGCCTCCGGACTCCCGGAGGAACCGATAGGAGGAGGTTCTCCCTCCACCTTCGGGTTGGGAGAGGATAACATCATTCATGGGTGCTTCAGATTATCTCAGAGGGCACTCCATAGTTTCTACAGAAACCTCCGCCACCCTCCTCTGAAGTCCTCTTACTCAAGGACCATCTTCCTTTGGTTAGGGAAGAAATATCTGCTGTCCTCATGAAGCAGCCATAGAACCATCCTCCTCACCTCCACGGGACTGGTTACTATTCCCATTTCTTTCTTGTACAAAAAGGCGGAGATCTCAGACCCATTCTCGTTCCCAGCTCTCTGAACCTCTGTGTAGAATGCAAGAAGTTCAGGATGCTCTCCCTTCAAACCCTTTTGCCTTCTTGGCCGGGCCAATGGCTTTGTGCACTGGATATGCATGAGCATGCCTGCATCCCATTAAATCTCTCACACCAAAGTACCTCCAGTTTGCTTTCCAGGGGACCATTACCAATTCGGGCACTCCTTTTGGTCTTTCCTCAGCTCCCGAGTTTTACCAAATGCCTGGCGGTGGTAGCAGCACCTGCGTGCCTTGGAGTTCAGGTGTTTCCCTACCTGGACGATTGGCTCCTGGCGGCCTCATCCAGGAGGGAACTCCTGCATTTTCTCTCCCTCACCCAGCAGGTTTCACTTGTCTGGGTATCACCATCAACCATTCCAAGTCTCATCTGGACCCTTCCCAGAGACTCCAGTTCATCGGGGCAATCCTCGATACGACAGTGTGCAAGGCCTTCCTGCCTTCGGACAGGGGGGCCTTCCTCCAGTCACAGATTTCCCTATTTTTGGAATGCAGGAAGGTTCCGGCGAGGTCAGTGCTCCGTCTTTTGGAGCTGATGGCAGCTGCCATCCCGACAGTTCCGTGCGCGCGACTCCACGTGAGAATCTCTCAGTGGACTCAACTCGTAGATGACCTAGATCATCTGGTACTGATCTCCTCGACGATAAGAGACTTGCAATGGTGGATGGTTCGAGAGAACCTGTTCCGGGGGGTCCCCTTCTTTCATCCCCCCTCCCAGACTCTGACCACAGACGCATCAGGCGAAGGATGGGGAGCCCATCTGGGTCCTCACCGAACCCAGGGTTTATGGTCCAGACTGGAATTAGCTCTCCACATCAATGTGCTCGAGCTAAGAGCAGTTCTGTATGCCCTCCAAGCCCTTCACCAATACATCCTCCCCGGTCACCTGGCTGTACAAACGGACAACATGTGCGTGGTGTGGTACATCAACAAGCAGGGAGGGACTCGATCCTACCCGCTGTGCAGGGAAACAGTGAGGGTTTGGGAATGGGCAACGCTTCACAACCTTCACCTCACGCGATCCATGTTCCAGGCAATATCCTGGCAGACAAGTTGAGTTGTTCCTCGACTCTGCCACCACAGTGGGAACTAGACCAAAGGTTCTAAACCGCATCTTCCAGCTTTGGGGGACTCCTCAGGTAGACCTGTTAGCCTCTTCCCAAAATGCAAAACTTCCCACCTTTTGCTCGCTCGCTCCAGGCGGGCGCTCTCGGCGGCGCTCTGTCTCTAAGCTGGAAGGACAGATTACGTCTATGCTTTTCCCCAATTCCTCTGGTCCCTCGTGTGCTACAGAAACTTGCATTGGAAGGAGCGAGAATGATTCTGATCGCTCCTTTCTGGCCCAGGCAAATCTGGTTCTCTCTTCTACAACAATACTCAGAGGTTCCTCATCTTCCTCTTCCTTTATCTCGAGGATTGCTGACCCAGGATCAGGGGACCCTGGTCCATCCGGGACTCAAGTCGCTACAACTTCATGCATGGCTCCTGCAGACCTAGCCCAATCTCATTTTGGCGTCTCTCCTAAGGTGGCCGAGACTCAAGTGGAGGCTAGAAAACCCTCCACTAGGTCCACCTACGCTGTGAAATGGAAACGATTTTCCATTTGGGCTGCCTCCAGGAACGTGGACCCTTTCTCCTGTCCTGTGGCCGTTCTGCTGGATTATTTCGTCATCTTTTAGACCTGGGTCTCAGTCACTCCTCTTTGAAGGTTCATATGGCTGCTATTCAGCCTACCATGTTCCTTTTGCTGATAAAGCCTTTGCCCAATTAGACATTTCCAATACCTTTCTCAGAGGGGTCCTTCATCTCAGTCCCCCTGTTTGGACTTCTGCTCCCCCTTGGGATTTGAACTTTGTTCTTGAGAAACTTACCATTCCTCCTTTTGAGCCTGCGGCTACCGAGGACTTAAAGTTTTTATCGTGGAAGACGCTCTTCTTGGTGGCCATTACCTCTACTCAAAGAATTTCCGAGCTCCAGGCCCTTATGTGTAAAGTCCCCTATCTGATTTTTCACAAAGAACGAGTAGCTCTTCGCACGACCCCCAAGTTTCTTCCGAAAGTGGTGCGGAGTCCACCTTAAATCAGTCTATTGAGTTACCTGCCTTTTCACGATACTCCAACCAGGAGAATACTTACTCCATACCATGGATGTCCACAGGATTCTGAGATACTACCGATAGGACAAAGGATCTTAGAAAGACTGATCAGTTGTTAAGTCTCTTTTTGCTCACAAAGGGAAGGCAATGCTGTCTCCAAGCAATGCCTGTCAAAGTGGTTGGCTCATTGCATCACTTTCTGTTATGACAAGTATAACAAGACCCTACGGGTCAAGTCAGAGAGTCACTCCACTCATAGATAGCGGCCTCTACGGCTTATTTCAAGAATGTCTAGAGGCAGACATCTGTGCTGCCACCACCTGGACTTCGTTCATACCTTAGAAACATTACAGTTTGGACATTGCCTCTCACCGTAGAGCAGGCTTCAGGTTAGCTGTCTTGCAGGCCTCCTATCTTGAGGTTTGCAAGGTTGTTTACTACTTCTAGGAGTAGTTCCTCCTCCGGTGCCTTTCATTTGTTCCAGACTGCTTGGGATTCTGTCTATATGTAATTACCTACTGCAAGAGCCCTCTTGAAGTAAGATAGTACAATTCGTGAGAACTTACCGTAACAGTAGATCTTCAGAGAGCTCTTGCAGTAGATCTCTCCAGCCCTCCATCCCCCTAGGCTTTTTCAGCTCCTTTTCCATTGAGGGAAATATCTGCTTCTCTCTCGTCTGGGCCTGTGGCGGGAAAGAACTGGGAGGCGGGTGTCCGGGACCGCCCCTTTATACCGATGTCGTCTGACGCCGGTCACCTGATGTGGGGGCAGTCCCTCGCCAGAGACTGCTGGCTAGAAATTTTTCCGGTGGGTCCTGCCGCCTGCCGACGTCAGTCCTATATGTAATTACCTACTGCAAGAGCCTCTCTTGAAGATCTACTGTTACGGTAAGTTCTTACGCAACTGTACTTTTTTGGTAGCCATTACCTCTGCCAGACGTATCAGTGAATTGCAAGCCCTGTCAGTGGAACCTGATTTTATCTCCTTTCACAGAGATAAAGTGGTCCTTAGAACCAGTAGAAGGTTCTTGCCCAAAGTGGTTTCAGATTTCCACTTGAATTAGTCTCTCTTCCTGTTTTCTCACTGATCATTCTTCCTCAGGAGAGAGAGGAGGCTACACAGTTTAGATGTTAAAAGAGCCCTTAGCTACTACATAGAGCGTACCAAGGGTCAGAGGTTTGAGCCCCTCCAGTTGTTCCTCACTTATGGAGAAGTGGGAAAGGGCAAACTTGCCACCAAGAGAACTATTGCCAGGTGGATTGTGTCTTGTATACAATTCTGCTGTGAGAAACTGGGAAAGATTCCACCCTCAGGCCTGAGGGCTCACTCTGCAGAGGTACAGCTGCTTCCTGGGTGCTGCCAGGTATATTCCTCTCTTAGATATTCAAGCAGACACCTGGAAAACAGTCCATAACTTTACCAAGCATTAATCTCTGGATATCCAGGCTAGGAGTGATGCTCGGTTTGGCACAGCAGTACTTCAGAGCCTTATTCTCAAAGTAGGTTCTGCCCTCTTCCATGGAGGTACTGCTTAGTAGTCTGCATTAGTCAGAATACAGCAAGACTTCATGTTGTTTAAAGAAAAATAGCGCACCTTAGTAATTATGTTTCTTCTGTTGGAGTCTTGCTATATTCTGACCTCCCCCGCCTCCCCTCTCAGAACCTGGTTTTTGGGAAGTGGGTGGGCAGGTGCGGTGTTGCACCTCAGGGGTGCTCCTTTACAACCTCTGCTTTTTGTTTGGGTGTTTATCTTCTTCTTATTTGAAGGTTTTTTTTTTTTGTTTTGGGTTTCCTGAGATGAATCTTCCTTTGGGAATCCAAGACTTTTCATTACCAGTTGGCTAATAAAATTTTACAATTTCCACATAGGATAGCTTGTGAGTTTTGCTCAGTAAAGATCTGACTGTTAGATTTCAAGGGAAACAGACAGAGTCACCAACAGAGCGCTGAGCTCAGCATTCTATTCTCTGCATAGAAAGTTAACCCTTTGTTTTCCGGGGCAGTTTAAAGGCTGGGGCTAACTGCATTAGTCAGAATATAGCAAGACTCAATAGAAGAAACATAATTACTAAGGTGAGTAATTTTTCTTTCTATTTTAACAACTATAAGTACCGACTATATTTTAATAAATTCTTACTTGTACAAGAGAGTCTTCAGCCCTCCATTGATGGGCGACCATGAAGTGGGGCAGGTGACGGCAGGAAACTTTGTATAAAAGCTGTTCAGTAAGCTGCGGGTCTGAGTCCTCTGCCTTCCCCAGAGGGGAGGTCTGACAATGGACGGTCCAATGCTCAGGGAGATGAGCAAGTCTCCTGAATGCATGAAAAAGCAGTTCCATTCTCAGTACTGTTAGTCCTCGAGTTCTTCTTGACACAAGATGAAGAAGACACGCGTCCATGAGGTTGCCCTCTGGTATGTCTGCGCATAGGCGGTAGGTTATTAGGCACGGTCTCTGCCTCTGTCAGAGTTGCTGGTTTCTGTCTCTGGTAGCGGCCTCTTCAACACTGGAGCTCCTCTCCGCCTATTGGAGGGGCTTCCGATGAGCAGTTTCACCATTGGGCGCTCTTATGGAGCAGTGGGCTCCGTGGTTGTCCGACTGCCCAAACCCGCCAGTCCGTCACTGGGGCCTATTGGTTTCGGAGCAGCAGGTGGGCGGTTAGGACTTCCTAAACAGCGCCTTCCTCTGTGGCGTCAACTCAGCTCGGTGTCTATCCCCTCTCATGGCTGCAGCACAGGGTCTACAGTGATGCTCTTCTCACCTGCCATTTTCATCCTGTAACTTCAAATCACAGATCTTCCAGGACATAAAGTCTCCACCACTCATTCGCACTAATGGGATCTATGCGGGCGCTAGGACCAGTGGGAGCAAACTTTTGCAGGCGGGCGGCCAGAGATGAAGCTCGAGCCTCTGCTCCTGTGGCAGTGACTAGCTCGGCCTTGACCCTCCAACTGCCTCAGTTCCTTTTTTCCCACCGTCTAATGCGCTTCAGTGATGATGTCGCTCACCCACCGGGAGTCGAACTTCAAACTAGCAGCATAGTTTTCAGTGTATTATTTTGTAGTATTTTTTGACAAAAGTACTGCTTACGATAATTTATTCTTATCAAAGAAGTCTCAGCCTACATTGACGGAGTCGACCATGAGCGGGTCAGGTGATGGTAGGGAGACTTTGTATGAAAGCTGTTCAGTCAGCTGGGCTGGGTCCAGTCCGCCACCTTCTCCGCAAGGGGGGGTCTGACAACAGACGGTCCACTGCCTGAGGGGATGGGTGGTCCCCCCCCCCCGGAAGCATAAAAGTAAACTGTCCCATCCCATTCTTGGCACCGTTCGGCCTCAAGCTCGCCCTCTGATATGTCTGCGCATCGACGATTGGTCATTGGGGTCAGTTGCCGGTCTCCTTGTTCAGCGTCACCGGTTTCTGGTTCTGGTCTCCAACCTCTTCGACATCAGAGCCTTTCCCCACCTTCTGGTAGGGCTTCCAATGAGCAGTTTCATCAGTGGGCCACTCTTATGGAGCAATGGGCTTGGAGGCTGGTCCAGCTACCTGGCCTGGACACTCAGGGGCCCTCGGGCTCTTCGAAGGATTGGGCATGGCAATTGGGCCTCCCTAGTCACGTGGCACTATCTTCGGTGCCATTGACTCCCAGCTCAGGTGTTTTCCCACCTCACGTGGGCCACACCGATGCCTCAATCTCCTGGTATTCTTCCTTCTTTTCCCTCAAATTCTAATTTTGGGGCCCTGAGTTTGGTTCCTTCAGCGTCGGTGGGTCGCTCATTGCTTTTTTCGGTGTTGGGCGCCTCCCGGCACCGTTGCAGCACTCTCGGGCTGTCACGGCTTTAGGCGCCGTTGAGTTTCTCGGTGTCAATCGGCCTTTCGGCGCAGTCTTCTGCGCCGTGTCCTTCGACGCCGAGGCTGGGTTTTTCTTCTGCCAATCTTCAGGGTGTCCCCTCTCCGATTTCTTTTCCTTCCTCTTTTTCTGCTGATTTTCAATCCTTTCTTGTCCATGCAGTCCCTCCTGGACTGTCAGGAGATGATATTGAGCCTCACCCAGATCTTAGATTGGGTGATGTGGAAGGAGCAGGATCGAATCCTGTTACAGAGCTTGTGGTAGAGGACCTGTCATTTAAGTCTCTGCTGAAAAATTTGAATTCCACTCTTTCTCTCCAGACTATGGACATCGATCCTGGGAAGCTTTTAAGACTCCAAGTACGTTCATGTTACAGACATCCCTATGGATTTAACTCCCCAGTACAGCCCTCCTTTGAGACCCTTTCTCAAATGGTGTGAAATAATCCTGCTCTCATTCCTTCTGTGGCTAAGTCCATAGATAGGAAGTATGCTGCCCCCAAGCCTTTGTGGATCCTATTGTAGTCTTGGCAGAGAATGATAAGGTCGTTCTTCCTCAGACTACTACAGCTCAACCTATCAACAAAGAATCTTGTAAGATAGATACTTTAGGTAAGAGAGTCTTTGCTGCATCCACCCTGGGTATGTGTATCACCAACCGCCAGGCCTGTTTCCTCTCAATATGAGTATATTCTTTGGCATTCACTCAAACAAATAGTTGAAGCTCTGCCGGAGTCGGACACTAATTCAGAGCTTCTTCAGACCATAACCAGGGCATCGGTCCAACAACCAACAGGTTAAGCAGCTATGGAGCGCATTAGATACTGCTTCCTGAGTGGCGGCTGCGGGCATTTGTACCGCTTGGCCATTCCTGAACTCGCACTTCAGGTTTCACAAATGATGCCCAGCAACAGGTCATGGCGTTGCCCTCTGATGGTGTTTATCTCTTGACCCTCAAGTAGAACAGGCTCTAGAGGCCACACAGAAGATTAAATCAGCCATTAAATTGTCTCAACCTCCTCCGCCCCCTCTCGAGGGTGTTAACAAATGCCAGTTTCATAATCTGCTTAATCTGGTTCAAGGTCAGTTGGCATTCATCTGTATCCCTCCCAGGCGTGCCTGAAAATAGGCAGGATTTGTCTAGTGCACTTACCCGGTCAACAAAAACTAAATAAATAAAAAAATAATAATAAGTAAGTTCTTTCGAGGCAAAGATAGAGGAGGTTTAATAAAAATCAAGCCCCTCAGCCTCAAAGAAAATGCAACAGAGGCGCAAAGACCCGAGCCCAGTGCCGCCTTCTGAGTTTCTGGCCCAAGTCTCACCTCAGCTGCCAGAGGGACTTTTTAGCGGAGGAGTTCATCTGACTCAATTCTACAACCAGTGGAAGTCCATAACCGGACAAATGGGTCGCCGGATAATCCGTGAGGGTATTCCCTCAATTTTTGGAGGACCCTCGGATTGTCTCCCAAGCGGCAACGAGCTGTCAATTCTTCAGTCAGAGCTTCTCGCCTCCGAAATACAATGCCTTCTGAACAACAGGGCAGTGGAAGTAGATCTTCCTGGACACAAGTCTCCACCACTCATTCACACTAGTGGGATTGGCTGGAGGCACTAAGACCCATCGAGAACAAACTTTTGCTGGAGGTGGTTGAGAGACAGCGCCGCGAGACACTGACACCCAGCAGCGGCCTCGGCAGTAATGACCATCTCGGCGACGACCCTCAACCGCCTCAGTTCCTTTTTCCGCCCGTCGAGTGCGCTTCAGTAAGCGCGTAGCTCGCCTGTCGGAGTCAAACTTCAAACTAGCGCATAGTTTTCAGTTTGTTTTTGTAACTTTATCTCGATAAGTAGTATCGCTTAATTTTATTCTATTTTCGTTAAATTTTCTAATATTAAATTTTACTTGAAGAAGTCTCGGCCTACTGGGCCAGTCGACCATGAGCAGGTCAGGTGCGGTAGGAGACTTCGTATGAAAGCTGTTCAGTCAGCCGGGCTGGATCCGGTCAGCCTCCTTCTCCTCAGCGGGGTTCCGACAACGGTCAGTCCGATGCCCGGGGGGATGGGCGGTCCCCCCGCCGGCATAAAAATAAACGGTCGCATTCTCGGCACCGTTCGGCCTCGAGCTCTTCTTCGGCCCACAGGTCAAAAAAGAGAAGGCATCACTCGAGGTCGCCCTCTGGTATGTCTGCGCGTCGACGCTCGGTTATCGTTGCTAGTTGCCGGTCTCCTTCTTCGGAGTCGCCAACTTCCGGTAATCGTCGTCCTCGACATCGGAGTCCCTCCCCGGCTATAGGTAGGACTCCAGATGAGCAGTTTCATCAGTGGGCCGCTCTTATGGAGCAATGGGCTCGGAGGTTGGTTCTTCTGCCTGGCTCGGTTGCCTCGAGCCCTCGGGCCCTCGGGTGATCAGGTGAGGCGGTTGGACCTTCCTAGTCGCGTGGCGCCTTCTTGGTGCCAGCGACTCCGTGCTAGTGTTCCCCCCTCACATGGCTGCGGCGCAGGGGCCTCACCGATGCCCTTATCTCCTGGTTTTTCCTTCTCTAGCTTTCCAGGTTCCTGGGGCTTTTCCAGCGCCGGCAGGGTCTGTTGGCTTGTGGCGCGGTTTCTGGTGCCGCTGGGTCTTGCGGCGCCCGTCCGCGGCGCCAGCGAGGTCTCAGCGGCGCGCCCGCGGTAGTGCTGTTGGATAGGCGGCGCGTTCGCAGCGCCTGGCGGACATCGTCCGGGCGCCGTTCTTGGCGCCGTCGGCAACGTCGTCTGCCGCGCCCGGTATGATAATCCTAGCGCGCCGCTAGGGCGCTGCGGGCCGCGTGCCTCTTTGGCGCCGTGCGCCTCCTCGGTGCCGTCTTCAGCCCGTTTTGCCGTCTCGGCGCCGGCAGCCCTTAGGGACTCTCCTTGTTTTTCTGCCATTTCCTCCTCTCCTAATTTTCACTCCTTTCCTGTCCAAACAGTCCTTTCTGGGCCATCAGGAGATGATGTTGAGCCTGACCCAGACCTTCGGTTGGGTGATGAAGTGGAGGAAACAGGATCTTTCTTTGCTACAGAGCCTGTGGTCGAGGACCTGTCCTTTAAGTCTCTGTTGAAGAACCTGGGATCCACTCTTTCTCTCAGACTACAGACATCGATCCTGGGAAGATATTAAGACTCCAGTATCTTCATGCTCGGAGATCCCTCTGTTTGACTCCTCCGATCCAGCCTTCCTTCGAGATGCTGTCTCAAATGGTATGGAATAATCCTGCTCTTATTCCTCAGTGGCTAAATCCATTGATAGAAGTATTCAGCTCCCAAGGATCGTCCCATTTGGCATCCCAAGCCTTGCGGATCCTATTGTAGTCCTGGCAGAGAATGACAAGGTCGTTCTTCCTCAAACTACTACAGCTCGACCTATTAACAAAGAGTCTCGTAAGATTGATACATTAGGTAAAGAGTCTTTGCTGCCTCCACTCTAAGTATGCGTATTGCCAGTTATCAAGGCTATTTTCTCAGTATGAGTATATCCTGTGGCACTCTATGAAAAGAATGGTTGAAGCTCTTCCAGATTAGGATTCCAAGTCAGAGCTTCTTCTGACCGTTATTAGAGGTATTGAGTCCAATAACCAACAGGTCAAAGCCGCCATGGACGCTTTCGACACTGCTTCTCGCTCAGCAGCCGCGGGGATTTGTACTCGGCGCCATTGCTGGCTGCGTACTTCTGGCTTCACAAATGATGCTCAGCAGCAGGTGATGGCGCTGCCTTTTGATGGCTCCTTTCTTTTTGGCCCTCAGGTGGAGCAAGCCTTAGAGGCCACTCAGAAGACTAGATCAGCCATTAAGTTGGCCAGACCTCCGCCTGCCCCTCTCGGGGCATGTGAACAGGCGTCAGTTTCATAGTCGTCAGTCCTTTGAGGCAGAGGCAGGAGCTTCCATAAAACCAACCTGCCCAACCTCAAAGAAGGCGCGGCAAGCGCGGGGCCTAAAGCTCCCAGGCTACCTTATGGTCGTTGGCCCAAGTTCCATCCACTCTGCCTGAGGTGGAACTTTCTCCTCCGTGGGAGGTCGTCTGATGTACTTCTACAACCAGTGGAAGTCCATAACCCGGACAAATGGGTCCTTCGGATAATTCGCGAGGGTTATTCTCTCAATTTCTTGGAAACCCCCCCGAATTGTCCTCCCAGACGACAACCCAGGTTGTCGGCCTCTCAGTCAGACCTCCTCACCGCGGAGATCCAGGGCCTTCTGAGCAACAGGGTAATAGAACTGGTGCCCCCGCATCTGCGAAACACAGGGTTCTACTCCCATTACTTTCTGGTTCCAAAGAAATCTGGGGGGATGTGCCCCATTCTAGACCTCAGAAAGTTAAACAGATTCCTCCCCAAGGAGAAATTCAAGATGATTTCCCTAGGTACCCTGTTACCCTTGCTGCATCAGCACGACTGGCTGGCCTCTCTGGATATGCAGGATGCTTACCAGCATATCCCGTCCACCGACCCACATAGGTTCCTCAGGTTTGTAGCTTTGGGTCAGCATTATCAGTTCAGAGTCCTGCCCTTTGGGCTATCCTCGGCCAGTAGTTTTACAAAGTGTTGTGCAGTTCTGCGAGCGCATCTCAGGAAAGTCGGACTCCAGTGTTTCCCTACCTGGGCGATTGGCTTCTAGCAAGCCCTTCCATCCAAGGGACTTTGGAAGCGTGCAAGCGACTTCTCGTCTTCTCACGTCCATGGGAGTTCTGCTGAATTTGAAAAATCTCAACTGCAACCCTCCCAGAGGCTCCTTTTCATGGGGCGCTTCTAGACACCTCTTCAGCGAGCTTTCCTTCAGAGGACAGAAGACTCGACATCCTTGAATGGCCCGTTACATCCGGGAGAACCAATCGGTTACAGCTCTCTCGATGCAAGCGCATGTTGGGTCTCATGGCGTCCTCGGTCTTCACTGTCCCCTGGCCGACTGCACAGAGAACCACCCAATGGATGCTCTCCACTCAGTGGTCCCGACCTCTCACCCCAGTCTTATCCCATCAGGTGGCCAGGCCTTGAAGGTCTCTCCTGGTGGTCTCAGAAACAATCTCCTGGAAGGATTCCCTTTGCTTCCCGGATCATCAGGTCTCCATCACCACAGGCGCATCGCTAATGGGATGGGGAGCTCACTGTCTCTCCTCCACACTCAAGGTGTATGGACTCAGTTCGAAACTCATCTCCACATAAATGTCCTGGAGATGAGAGCGGTCCTCTATGCAATTCGAGCTCTGAGGGATGTCCTTTGTCACAAGAACATTCTCCTTCAAGCGGACAACAAAGCAGTGATGTATTACATCAACAAACAGGCGGTGCTCATTCTTACCCCTTTGCAGGAAGCAATGAGGTGTGGGAGTGGTGCTTGGAGCACAAGTCTCTGATTCAAGCGGTTTTATCTGCCAGGTATCAAAATGACCTAGCAGATCCTCAGCAGAACGGAGGCAGGACCCTCAAGTGGTCTCGATCCAGCCATAGCTCGGTCCCTGTTCAAAGTGGGGACTCCAGACCTCGACCTTTTGCATCCCACTCAGCACAAAACTGCCTCTCTTCTGCTCCAGAAATCCAGGGCCTGGCATTTCTGTCAGGATGCGTTCAGGCTGCGGTGGACAAAGCAGCTTTCTTACGCCTTTCCACGCTTCCTCTAATCCAGAAATTACTCCTCAAGTTCGGAGTCTCAGGGGACCAAGATGATTCTCATTGCTCCTTCCTGGCCTCGGCAACTATGGTTTCCTCTACTCAACAGTATGTTGGCAGCCTCTCCAAGACCACTTCCTTTGCAAATCAGTCTTTTGACTCAGGGTTCGTTGGTCCATCCCAACCTGAAATCACTTCACCTTCATGCTTGGCTCCTGAAGAGATAGAAGTGAATCGGTTCAACGTCTCTCGTAGAGTCTCAGACATCCTTCTGGCTGCTCGGAAGCCAGCCACCCGAAAAACGTACGCTTCCAAATGGAAACGTTTTTCTCTCTGGTGTGCAAAATCCTCTTGGAATCCCTTTTCCTGTCCTCCTGGCAAGGTTCTGGAGTATCTTTTGGACCTGTCAAACTTAGGTCTTCAGTACTCCACAGTTAAAGTTCACCTTAGTGCCATCTCAGCGTTCCATGAGCGGTTTCTTCCTTAACTCTGGCTCAGTTACCTATAGTGAAGAGATTTCTTAAGGGATTCTCCATACCAGACCCCTGTTAGCGTCCAGTTGCAGCCTGGGACATTAACCTGGTGCTGGACATGCTCACCGGAAGCCTTCCGAACCCTTAGCTACCTGTGAGCTAAAATTTCTTACCTGGAAGACTGCCTTCCTGGTGGCCTTACCTCAGCCAGCAGGTCTCTGAGATACATGCCTGTTACGGACCCTCCAGTATACTGTATTCCATAAAGACAACGTGAGTTCTCAGTACTCATCCTAAATTTCTTCCCAAGGTTGTGTCAGAATTCCATCTAAACCAACCTCTGGTACTTCCAGCTTACTGCTAATTTCCAAAATGAAGGAGCAGCTCTTCATTCCTTGGATGTTAAGAGAGACCTTGCGGTTCTATTTAGATAGAACCAAGGATGTTCAGAAGACTCAGCAACTGTTAGTTTCTTTCAGCGACACCCGGCTGGGTCAACCTGTTGCTATTAGATGCATCTCTTCATGGTTAGTGGCATGCCTTCGTCATTGCTATTCCATGGCTCAAGTTAAATTAGAAGGTAGAGTGTACGCTCACTCTACTAGAGGCGGTCATGGCATCCCTAGCGGAAATGCATAATGTTCCAATTGCAGATATGTGCCAGCATAGCCACCTGGAGCTCAGTGCATACCTTCGTTAAGCACTAACTCACTGGATGTTCATGCTAGGCGACATTCGCATTGGTAGAACTTATCCTTAATGGGCTTCTATCTTGAGGCAGCGTGGTACTGGCTCTCCTGCCCCCCTTTGGGGGATTATCAGCAGGTACTCTCCACTAGTGTGGAATGAGTGGTGGAGACTTGTGTCCAGGAAGATAGGAAAGTATTACGCACCTACCGTAATTCTTGATCTTCTTGGACGAGTCTCCACCACTCATTCCATCCCCCCCTCCATTCCCGACTCACGCTGTATTGGTCTTCCTCCCTCAAATCTTTGGGCGTGAGACTTCTTTGCTGACCCTTCTTACGGGTCATACGGACTATCTTATGTCCGTTTTTAATGTTAGGTTTACCCTTTACGTTGATTGCGCTGCACCTCCTTGGTAAAAAGGTACTGAGGCGGTTGGAGGGTCGTGCCGAGATGGTCATTACGCTCGAGTCGCTGCTTCATGATCCGTGTCTCATGGCGCTGTCTCTCGCGCCGACCCTCAACAAAAGTTTGCTCCCGATGGGTCTTAGTGCTCCAGCGCAATCCCACTAGTGTGAATGAGTGGTGGAGACTCGTCCAAGAAGATCAAAATTACGGTGGAGTGCGTAATTTTCCTTTCCACTGGATCAACAAAACACAAGGTTCTACTCCCATTACTTTCTAGTTCGAAAGAAAAACGGGGGCATGCGCCCCATTTTGGACCTCAGAAAATTAAACAAGTTTCTTCCCAAAGAGAAATTCAAGACAATATCATTGGGGACCCTTGCTTCATCAACATGACTGGTTATCCTCCCTGGACATGCAGGATGCTTACCAACATATTCCTATTCATCCAAAGCATCGTAAATACCTAAGGTTTGTGAGTTTGGGACAGCATTATCTGTTCAGAGTCCGGCCCTTTGGGCTATCCTTGGTGCCGCGAGTTTTTACAAAGTGTTGTGCAATTCTTGCAGCGCATCTCAGAAAAGTCGGAATACAAGTGTTCCCATATCTGGACGACTGACTTCTACCGAGCCCTTCCAGGCAAGGAACTCTCGACGCCGTTGCCATGGCCTCAGACTTTCTCATGTCCATGGGAGTCCTAAACCTCAACAAATTGCAGCTGCAGCCCTTCCAGAGGCTCCTTTTCATAGGAACTCTTCTGGACACCTCCCTGTCAAAGCGTTTCAACCAGAGGACAGAAGGAGCGATATCCTACAGATGGCCCAATACAGCAGACAGAACAGCTCAGTTCGAGCTATCTCGATGCAACGTCTCATGGCATCCTCGGTGTTCACTGTACCCCTAGCACACCTTCACATGAGAACCTCTCAATGGATGCTCAGTACTCAGTGGTCCCCAACCACTCACCCTCAGTCCTTTCTCATCAAGGTGACAGAACCTCTGAAGAGATCACTCACCTGGTGGTCACAAGAGGACAATCTTCTGGAAGGGTATCCCTTTGCTACTTTGGATCATCAGATTTCCATTACCACGGATGCGTCCCTGATGGGGAGGGGAGCTCACTATCAGACTCTCCACACTTGAGGTAAGTGGACTCAGGACGAGTCCCAGCTTTACATAAATGTCTTAGAAATGAGAGCCATCCTTTATGCAGTCCGGGCTTTGAAGGACATTCTCTATCACAAGAACATTCTCCTTCAAACAAACTACAAAGCAGTGATGTATTACATCAACAAGCAGGGTGGTGCTCACTCTTACCTCTTATGCAGCAAAGCGATATGGGTGTGAGAATGGTACTTGGAGCACAAGGCTGTAATTCATGCGGTCTATCTGCCGGGGGTGCAGAACAAACTGGCAGACCATCTCAGCAGAACACAGACAGATGTTCACGAAAATGGTCTTTCAACTCAGCCATAGCTCAGTCACTATTCGCAGAGTGGGGAACTCCAGAGCTGGACCTTTTTGCATTCCCACTGAACACAAAACTGCCTCTTTTCTGCTCCAGAAATCTAGGGCCTGGCATTTTCTGTCACCTCTTCCTCTAATTCAGAGAGTACTTCTCAAATTCGAGTCCCAGGGGGACAAAATGATCCTCATTGCTCCCTTCTGGCCTCGACAGATATGGTTTCCACTACTCAACGGTATGTTGGAAGCTACTCCGAAACTGCTTCCCATTCAGATGAACCTTCTGACTCAGGGGCCTGTGGTCCATCCCAACCTGAGGTCGCTTCACCTTCATGCTTGGCTCCTGAAGAGATAGAAGTGAACAGGTTGAATGTCTCTCGCAGGGTTCAAGATATTCTTCTGGCTGCGATAAGTCAGCCACTAGAAGCTTACACAGCCAAATGGGCGTTTTCACTGTGGTGTACAAAATCCTCTTTGAATCCTTTTCAAACAACATGAAGTCTTAAAAACAAAGACAAAGGCTACGTCAGCATGTGGTCTAAAAGCAAAACAAAATGGTTATATTAAATGCCGCTGAAAATAGAAAATAGAGTTAACATGAAGTCTTGCTGTATTCTGACAATTGCAGTGATTCCCAACCTTTGAACTGCCCTCAGAGAACTAAGGGTTAACTTTATATGCAGGGCATGGAACGCTGAGCTCGATTGAAGTCTCTGTCCAGGGTGTTTTGAACCCTAAACCATCAGATTCTTTACTCCGCCTCCCTGAGCAGTCGCTCCGAGATTTCTTCTTCAGCTCGGTTAAATTCAGTTAAAGTTTCAGTTTTCATCGGTTTAAACGAAAAAAGTATCCATAGTCGGTTCAGTCTCTGTCTGTGGTGCCGTGAGTACTAGATAGGAATTGTTCTATATTATTTCTGTGTGGAACTTGTAAAAATTGCGGTCGGTTCAGCTGAACCGACCATCCGATTGTGAATTTTGCTATATTTAGAATGTGGTTACCAGTTCCTATCGGTTCTAAAAAAAAAAAAAAACATGTCTTAACCGTTTTTTTCCAATACCCGTTTGACAGTTAGGAACCGATAAAGAGTCTTGCCTGGCTGTTGTCATAAAAGGAGTAGTTAGTTAGGTTGGCCATGTTGCAAGCAAGGAAAAAAAAAGCGGGCCCACTGGGTTTCCAACACTGCAGTGAGTGTGGGAGGTCCTTGCTAAGGCCGTTCCCCACACCACCTGTGTTGTGTCTGGGTTTGACCACCTCAATTCAGACTGCCAAATATGTAAAACTTTCCCAAATCTACCCTTGAGAAGATTAGGTAGCTGAGGAAAAGGAGGCCAGAGTCCACTGACCCAGATGGCCAGCCGGTTCGGTTTCAACTGAACAGAAGGGTATCCTCTGACCAGGCGATACTTTTCAGGCAAAAGGAGAGCCAATTCTGAGGATCGGTTCCAACAAAAGCGCAAAAACAAATTGACTGGTTCGGATCCAGAGGTTTATGTTCTGACCGCCGAAGAGATAGCCAGAGCAATTCAGATTGTGGAATCGCTCCGTTTGATCTGGCTCCTTCTGGCAGGGGTTTGGTTCGGTTGGTTCCCCCGGTTCAGGATTATACCCTTGAAGATTTTTATGAACCAGAATTTGAAGAGGAAGGGGAATTTGAGGAGGATGATTTAAGTGAAGGTCTGGTGTGCCTGTGGAACCGGACATCTCCCCAGACAGACCATCAGGTGTTTCCCCTCCTAGGCTTTCTGAGTCCCCTTCTCACTTTAAGTTTTACAGAAAGTTGGCTGAAACCCTCCAGCTTCCTATGGAGGAGGCTGTGGAAGATCAAGAGGAGCCTGATTATGTAGAGATGATGGACATCCCAGAGTCCAGGAGACTGTCCATTCCCCTCCACAAATCTTTTGGGAGACAGACACAAAAAATTCTAAAGTCTCCTAACACTATACCTCCTGTGGATAGAAGAATGGACAAGAGGTATACACTTTCAGGCTCAGACACGGAGTTCTTAGATCAGCAATGCAGCCATGTTGGGGTAGTGCAGACTACTGCCTGTGACAAGGCAAATATTCCCTTGGCTTCATACCCCCAAGACAAGGACTCCAGGAAAATTGATGCCATGGCAAAGAAGCAGTACATGGCATCTTCTTTGGGACTCAGGCAGGCGAATTACACAGCCTATACAGCCAGGTACCAGAAGTCCAGGTGGAACACTGTACTGGCACTGGCTAAACAGGCCTCCCCCCAGCTAGCCAAGGAGCTGGAGGTGGTGGCTGCAGATGGGATTGAGGCATCTAAGGTTCAGTTTCATGCTGCTGTGGGCTCTAATGATGTGTCATCAAGAGTCATGGCTACATCTGTGGCTTTTTGGAGGATGGCTTGGCTCAGATGTACTAGCCTCTTGCAGGACACCCAGGCTAAGGCCATGGATTTTCCTGTAGTGGGTAATTCTTTGTTTGGGGAGCAGACAGAGAATTACATGAAGAAAATGGATGAGTACAGGACCACTTACAGGAGTGCTCAGGTCAAGGAAAGGCAGGCAACTCCTCAAAGGCAGCAGTCTAGGGGCAGGGGCAGGCCTTTTCAAAGGCCTTTTTACCAAGTACAGGCCTCTTCTTCCTTTTCTCAGAGGGGGATCTTCAGAGGGAGAGGCAGAAGGGGGATGAGCAGGGCTGCATCCACTCCTCAGCCTAAGGCCCTGCCAAGCAGACACCCTGATGGGCCTGCCCGGTCGATCTCGTATTCCAGTAGGGGCAGGCTGGCTTACTTTGTCCAGGACTGGATGTCTGTTATATCAGACAAGTGGGTCCTGGAAGTAGTAAGCGAAGGACTAGTTCTCAGCTTCAAAAAATTTCCAAAGATGAGAGCCAGATCTTTTCCACCTGCAAATCTCTCGAAAACCCTTGCCCTAGAGGCAGAGGTTTCTTCTCTCTTAGCTTTAAGAGCCATAGAGAGAGTACCTAACCTACACTGGGGCAAAGGACTTTACTCCAGGTACTTCCTGACCCCCACAAAGACAGGGGAGTGGCGACCCATCCTAGACTTAAGATATCTAAACAAACATCTCTTAAAACCAAAGTTCAAGATGGTAACTCAGGGAATAATCCTTCCCTGTCTAAGGCCAGAGGGACTGGCTAGCCTCCCTGGACCTCAGAGATGCCTATTTTCACATTCCCATCAGGTGCTCCCACAGAAAGTACCTCGGGTTCGAGTTGCCCTCAGGCATTATCAGTTCAGAGCAATGCCCTTTGGCCTAACCTCAGCCTCAAGGGTTTTCACAAAGTGCCTGGCAGTAGTAGTTGCCTTTCTAAGAAGGCAAAAGATTTCCATTTTTCCATTTCTGGACGATTGACTAATAGTGGGTCAGTCTCCAGATCAAGTCAGGTCTTGCCTACAAGTGACCCAGCAAGTGCTTACTTCTCTAGGATTTCTTCTCAACCTTCCCAAGTCGGTTCTCGAACCAGTCCAGCTTCTTACCTTGATAGGGACAGAACTGGACACACTCAGAGCAAGAGCCTTTCTTCCTCTAGAAAGGGCAAGGGTTCTTATGGAACTGGCTTCTTCTTTCAGCCTTCAGGTATCTCGACCAGCAAGGCATTTCCTCTAGCTCTTGGACCACATGGCAGCTTCAACAGCAGTGGTCCAAGGGGCAAGATGAGGGATATTCAGTTCCACCTCAGAGCTTTTTGGTCTCAAAGGAAGGATTCCCTTACCAAACTGATCTCAGTGACTCTGACCTTGATCCAAGCCCTCCAGTGGTGGCAGGATCAGGACAATTTGTGACAAGGTGTTCCTTTTTGTTACTCAGCCTTGTTCGGTGGTCCTTACCATGGATGTTTCTCTCCTGGGCTGGGAAGCCCATCTGGGGTCCCTCACTGCCCAGGGGCTGTGGTGCCCCCAAGAATCCCTTCTCCACATCAATCTCCTAGAGCTCAGGGCAGTTCTTCTGGCCCTTAAAGCTTTCTCTCAGTCAGTACAGAACAAGGTGGTTCAAGTCAGAACAGACAACACCACCACCACCATGTGGTACATCAACAAGCAGGGAGGCACCCTGTCCACGGCCTTGTGCACAGAAGCCATGAAGTTGTGGTCCCTGGCTTATTCCCTGCAAACCTCTCTTGTAGCAGTTCACCTTCCAGGCAAGGACAATGTGCTAGCAGATGCACTGAGCAGGATCTCTCAGGGCCATCACGAATGGTCCCTGGCAGGGTCGGACTGGGAAGCAAAGGGCCCACCTGGAAATGGGCCCAGGGGGGCCCTGCTACTGGCAGGGGAGGCCCTGTTAGGGTCATGGGGGGCCCAACCACGGCATGCTGTAGCCAAGTACAAGATGTCAGCATGTATTCCATGTGGAAGAAAGCTATTGTATATTATGAAGAAAGCTATTACATTACTGGTAAAGTTATTTTCACTATTTCGGAGCTTCAGTCCCATTGATTTAAAGTGAACTCTGCTACCTTGCAAAATGCTGCTAGCCATGACCTGCTAGTCCCACCCCTGCAGCAATAGCAGGAAAGCAGGATTACCAATTTAGCAATACTTGTTTCATTAAGTGATCCTGCAACATTACATTTATCCAGCTACATGGCTGCAGGTGAGCAGAGAGTTCCCCTTTCAAACAAAATCAATGGTTAAGCTCAACGCTGCCCGGCAAAAGCACCTCGGAGGTTGAGGCCTACCTTCCCTACCCTTTCCCTCTCTGAGCAATTTGTGAGGCAACATGAGTGAACAGGAGAAAAGAGTGCAGTACAATGTGTGCTATGCTAAGATTCTGCCAGAAGCAGCCTATGTGCCCCTAACATGGTTGTTACAGTACTATTGTTAGCCCCAATAAAGGAACATGAGGCTGCAACTCACAATGCTCTGCCTTAAGACAAAATGAGGTTGCGCTCATCTGAAGAGATTGGTGTCCGCTAATTATATACACAGTGAAAAGTTTCCACCAAGGCATTTTCACAAACTTTTGAAAAATTTGTACTTTTGCTTTGGGTTGCCCTCAGATCTACTTACATACAGTTTCACTCAACTACTGAGTCATGTGTAAGTATGGCCTTAATAACCCTCTATGCTAGCCATCTGAATGGTCTAGAATGGTGTTATTGATGTCACAGAATGTTCAGGCAGTGTGAAAAGAGCAGCAGCTGCAAAGTAAAGGGGGATTCAGGGACTGGTTACAAAGGCAATAAAATTAGATGCAACCAAAAAGTGTCAGACTCAAAAGGACAATTGAATGCCATCTAGAGGTGTAAACAGTGTTCTATTGATATTGATGTTAGTGCTGCTGTATTCAACTGCACTGTATTGTGGTACATGAATTTAATCAAATTGGTATATACACCGAGTCATGCACGTTTCAGAGAAGTGCAACCAGAGTAAAGGGAAGAGGAAAAGCACAGGTGGTGGTGTTAGTGAGGGTGACAATGCATATGTTTAATTGCAGCACATAAAATGGTTGGTGATAGTTCTTATGAACTAGCATAGAAATTGATGAATTGGGCAAACTCAAAATGCATAATCCCGAGTGAAGGGAGGCCAGCTGGTGCTCAAGTTAGCCAAAGCAGGAAATAGCTGCCAGGATGTTGCAACTGAGGGTGGAAGGGGAGGTAAAGGCGGTCAAGGCCCAGCCATGAGTAAGAAAGGGTTCAGAAAAAGGGTTTGCATGGAAACACTTGAAAATGGGCCATTGACTCAAGACCCTGTTACACCAAATTAGATGATCTATCCTAATCTTTCCTACGTTCCTAATTCTAAACATTAGCTGCACAGTAAACTCTGTTATACGTTTCCCATCGTCATTTGATCAGTTATACTTTAGTCTGTCAACAGTGTCATATAATTTGTATTTTAATAAAGCGGAACTGTGTATCCATTGTGTGTTTTATTGTCATTTGATCACTTATACATTAAAGTCTGCCAACAGTGTCCTGAGTGTAATTTTTATTTTAATAAACGAACTGTGCATCTGTTTTACCACATACAGAGTATAAAGTACAAATTCAATGATAAAGGTCTCCATACAAACAAAACCAATAACCAGAACAGTGCATACAATGGTTTTAGTCAGAAGAAATTAAAAATGTATACTTCCACTCAATTACGTTTCAGGATCTCTTCTGCATGCACTCAGCTCACATTACAGCGAAGACCAGCATGGTAAATATCCCTTTATTCAGTTCAGACAAGATCACTACTCCAGGCAGCAAATACAGTAGCCAGTCTTTTTTTTTTATATATATATATATATACACACTTTATTTTTAGATTTTTCAGTTGCTTTATATCAAAGCCACAAAAACATCGCATCCATGACAGTCCATACATAAATCAATTTATGGGGCATGGCCCTTTAAACATAGGATTAGTGCATCAAGGATATGTCGATACCACATATGGAAACTAAATAGACAGATTTAAAAATATATCAAAATTATGCTGCATAAATTAAGCCCATGAGCAGTATGACTTTATTCAAAAAGAAAGAAAAACTAAAGTCCACAGAAAGTCTAGCTTTTGCCTGCCTGAACTCAGGCTATTGGCGTCATACTAAAAACCTAAAGGTAGTTCCTAAAATAAAGTGAAATCTGGCAGCTAAATCAACGTTTAACTATATTTACTCAAAGCCCAGAATTTGAGAAAAATCTCCAACTGGATTTAACAAGATATTGAAAAACGGAGATCACATTTTACACTATGGCTCCTACAAAGCCTTCCAGCACTAAGCAATTATTATTTAATAATGGCTTGAAAAACCAAATAGTCTGGAGCAAAGCTCAGCAGGAAAGGCTGAAATACATATAAAGGCGCTCACAGCATTCTTCAGTCTCCCTCATCTCCCGACAGGTCCATAGATTGATTCTGATCCCGTTGTTGGGCCTGAATACGAGCCGACCACTTTCCAGCTTCAACAGGGTCTTAAAATATCCAGACCTTCCTGTTATATACCACTCACAACCTGGCAGGGAAGAGCACTGTGAGGATATGATTCTCTCCTAAGTCGCCTTCTAATCCCATCAAACTTTTTCCTTCGCATCATCCATAGCTAGATCAGGAAATAAACCACCCTTTCATTTTGCATTAGAGAAGCACTTCGCGAGCCAATCTCAGAATGTGGTCTCTAGTCCCAACACCGTCTGTCACCAAAAAGTAAGTAAGCGTGGCGTGTCTGAATCTGACCTGTATCCTCCGAGAGTGTAATTCTGCACACTTTTTGCAAGCCAAAAGGAGCCAGAAGTTCTTCGGGGACAGTTTCTCTTGAAGCCACTCTTGGATAAACATCACGGGTGATCTCTATCTCGGGCATTCCTAAAATCCGAATATCGTGGATCGAGCCTGGTTTTCGAGTGTTTCTAACCTAGCCGAAGTGCGTGTTTTCCTCAGATCAGGTTCACGGTAGTTACCATGGCCTTCTCCGATTGTTTTTGACCGCCTCCATCTCACTTTTAGTTTGTTCCACAGACGTTTCAAGTACAGTCAGTCAGGAATTGTATGCATCCACTTTTGAGTTCAGGTCAGAGACCACAGATATCAACCTCTGCAGTTAGTCCCAAATCGGCGATAAAGGTCTCTTGGAGTCCGTGGCGGATGAGGCCTGTACAGTCAGATCGGTCCTAGCAGAGTGAGAGAGAATACTGTGGCTTTTCCTTCCGGACTGCCACCTTTCTCTTTACGAGGATTACCCATAGCATACTTCCCGATGGTACTCTTCAGATTCTCAAAATCGCCTCGATTTTCTCTCTACCAATGGTTAATTTTCGATTTTTAGAGTAAAGATTTGGAGCGAACAGATTTTGCTGCCAGTTAGCTCGAGCTCCACAGTGCCCCCCACAGTGGCCAGTCTAATCCATTGAATCCTTCTGGACCTGGGTACCTGAACCCAGCATCCAGCTTCGGTCCTGTAGTGACAGTAGCAGTAGCCTTCCAGTGTCAGGGTGACAGTACTCACTTGTATGCTTCAGATCGTTGAATTAGTTTCTGGATGACATCTGCGCGCACTCCATCAAGAAGGTCTCTCTCAATGGCCATAATCATGAATGCCTCAGTTTCTCTTGTCCCAGCAATGGCGGAGTCGAGGTCTTTATTATCTTTAGCTTGCTGAAAGCTCTCTCTGAGACACCTGGAGTAAGCGATAAAGTCAACAAATACTCGTAGACAACGAACAAGGTTGAAAATGCAGGCGAGTGCATGTTGTAATGTACCAAATTTTATAACAGCACATTAGGCATTCTTTGCAGGACTTGCATTTGTCTGGCAAATCTCTCTCGTTGCTCATTCTGGTCACTAGTTTCACCTTCACGAATGTCAGAGTCTTCAGAGTCATGAAAGTCAACATCCTCTGTCAACACATCAGCAGTGTATTCTTCAGGCAGTGATCTTTGCAGTCGTCTGAATATTTTAGCAAAGTTAACAACTCCAGTTTAAGTCTACTACGGTCTACTTCTGCCAACAATGCCACTTTCTGCAGACTTTCATCTGGTATGCCACCTTGAATTATACTTTTCAGTAACGTTAGGTCCATGAAGCTGGTATCCAGAATCAGTTGCTTGTTGTTATCAAAGAGATCACTTAAAGCTCATCCGAACTGATCCATAATGCAAGTGTACACTTCACATTCAAATCACTTCATGGGATCTGCCACTCGTTAATCACTGACATTTTCCCTGGCATTTTCTTCTTGCTGGCTACCCTTTTATTTGGCAGATGATCCTCAAGGTCAATATCAATACCCAGCTCATCAATTTCTTCTTGTCTTCTAGCAACAAAGTTAGAAGCTTTTGATGGATGTTTCTAAATTCAGACTGCTGCAACTCCATCTTAGCATGTGATCCACCATAAGCCATGCTGACAGATTGTCTAGTCCCTTAGTCTGTAGATACTTTGATACTGGCCCAATTACTGTAAAGATCTTCATGAACACAAATGCTATCAAAATGATGTCAAACTTTTTCCATTTGTCAAGCAGTGAATCTGCCTCGCTGGCAGCTTTAGCATCAAACTTTCCAGAGGTACTAATAAAAAACAAAGTCTGGAGAAGTGACACATACAGATTCTTCTCTTGGTTTTCATATGTTCCGAAGATGCATACCAGTGCTCTAGGTTTTGCCCACCATCTTTTGAAGCCGTCTGAGTTTGTCCTGTCCCGTACCATCAATGCTAGATTTCCATATAGTCATCCTTTTGTGCGATTCACTAATGAAGACTGATGTCCTTTGTAGCAAACCAAATAGTGTCTTTGCTTCCACAACTGCTTCACTGCAATCTGAGACACATAAATTGAGAACATGTGCATAACACCAGGTATAGACACTGTTTGGCGAATCCTTTTTATCAAAGCTCGTTAACCCCACAAACGCTCCTCATGTTGCTGCACCATCAAGAGGACTCCCCACGATGTTCTTCATATCGAGCCCATGCATTCAAAGTTCTCCTTTAAAACCTTGTGCATTCCTTGTCCAAGTGTCCTGCACCTCAACCACACAAGAAAAGCTCATGAACTTTAAGGTCCTTCACATACCATAGAATGATAGCTGCTTGGTCAGTCACTCCAATGTCCATGTGGTATCCATCTGAATGCTGATCTTCTGGTCTGTAGTATCTTTACAATACTGTCCCTGATTATCTGCAGAATAATCTCAATAATTTGATTCTGATGGTCTTTGACAGCAAAGTAATCAGCCCCCGCGACCCTGACTTCTGAAGTGTCATTTTCTTTCTCCATTCTCTGCTTCCTTCTCTTGCTCTGCTCTATTGCTTTTTTGGATGTGTGTATTCAGAGGAACATCAAATTGGGACAACAGAAGAATCAGCTCCAAAAATTTCCATGGTTAAGTGATGGGTCCTGCGCTGTATAAAGCTTCATCTTTTCCACGATATAGCAGGCACTGGCGTCCAATAAACTTGACAACTTCAATAATCATCCGCATGATATCTCTATGTTCTGCTGGACTTCGTCCTCCAACTTGCTACCATATCTTTGTTCACAGCGTTTCAACATCAGCATCCACTAAAGCAGGCCAGATATGCATCCACAGCTGCATTGTGAGCTCTGGAATCCTCATGTTCTATCATGCCTTGGTAGATGTGCTTAAAGTCTTGGTATCCTGTAACAAACCTAGTTTCCACATCTGAAAATGCCATGCAGATACTGCAGTGGAGAAGACGCAAACAGTCAACCACCTGTACCGTGACCCAGTTCCTTGGTATAACTTTGTTGCTCCCAGGAAGAATCCGGGTGTAGATTTTGGCGGTTTGTATGGTGAGACTTTAACATCTGCGAATCCGGGCTGAACTGGATGCCTTTGTACAAAAGGCAACCTTTTCATCGTGCTGAAGAGCAGACCTTTTGGAGCATTGAAAATAGGGATTTGTAGTCTTCACAACATCAAGTGGCACAACTGTTTCCCCTTGCAAATTCACTGGCTGTATTTGTTGAATATTTAGATTCTGACTTGCAGATGCAGCTGATTGGTCACACTGAGCCACAGTTTGTCCACCCAATATTTCAGCTGCGTCCTCAAGACTAGTTTTTGTTCTGTGTGGGGTAGTAACTTTCTTTTTGTATGCCTGTAAACAGTGATAGCTTCCTTTGTTTTGGATCACTTGATGCTGCCACCAGTGCAGACAAGTTAGCCAGTTTCCTTTTCTGTGCACCAGATTTGACTTTGCTCAGCTCAGATATCGTGAAGACTGATTTCTTCCGCACAATAAGGTGATCCTCAGACAACTGTTGGGTGGGCAGAGGGGACAGTGAAAAGCAGGGATACTGAATGAATATTTCTGCTCAGTATTCAAAAAGAGGAGGAAGTGCCTAATCCACTTAACAGAAGCACTCTTGATGGGGTCAATCCCAGTCCTTTCACAGAAGAAAGGGTTCTGCAAGAACTCCTAAAACTGAAGTTGGACAAAGCAATGGGTCCCGATGGAATTCACCCCAGAATTCTAAAAGAATTAAGGGAAGAACTAGTGAAACCACTGGTTACTCTTTTTAATAAATCATGGGAGGATGGTGTGGTACCCGAGGATGGGAGGAAGTCGGATGTGATTCCCCTTCACAAAAGTGGGACCAAGACAGAGGCAGGAAACTACAGACCTGTCAGTCTGACCTCTGTGGTAGGGAAAGTGATGGAGTCACTTCTGAAGAAAAGAATAGTTGAGTACCTAGAGGCCAGTGGGGCACAGGACCCAAGGCAGCATGGGTTCACAGCGGGAAGATCATGTCAGATGAATCTAATAGATTTCTTTGACTGGGTGACCAAAGTAGTAGACCAGGGAGGGGCTGTGGACATGGCCTACCTAGACTTTAGCAAGGCATTTGACACAGTCCCACACAAAAGATTAATAGTCAGATTAACCAGCCTGGGAGTGGGTCCCAGGGTGGTAGCCTGGGTAAAACATTGGCTGCACAACAGGACACAGAAGGTAATTGTAAATGGGTCCACTCTGAAGAAAGAGGGTTACTAGTGAGGTACCCATGAGTTCAGTATTGGTCCAGTCCTTTTAATGTCTTCATCAGTGACATTGCAGAGGGACTGGAAGGAAAAGTATGCCTTTTGCAGATGACACAAAGATCTGCAACAGGGTTGATACACAAGGAGGCGTGGAAAACATGAGAAGGGACCTGGCAAGGTTGGAGGAATAGTCAGAAGTATGGCTGCTAGGATTCAATGCAAAGAAGTGCAAAATAATGCACCTGGGAAACAAGAACCCAGGGGAAGAATACACAATGGGGGTGAGGTAGTAACTACAACAAAAAAGGAAAGGGACCTAGGGGTAATCATATCAGATGACCTTAAGGTTAGCAAGCAATGTGAGAAGGTAGTAGGGAGGGCTGGGGGTATACTGGGATGCATAGGGAGAGGCATCAGCAGCAGAAAACAGGAAGTTGTTATCCTCTGTACAGACAGTTGGTGAGACCCCATCTGGAGTACTACGTGCAGTTCTGGAGACCCCATCTCATAAGGACATAGACAGGATAGAGGCAGTCCAGAGGAGGGCAACTAAAATGGTGCAGGGTCTGCAAGAGAAGCCGTATGAGGAGAGACTAAAGGAGCTTAATATGTATACCCTTGAGGAAGAGGAGACATGATAGAAACTTTAAGTACCTCCAGTGGAATCAACAAAGTCAAGAATGTAGCATCTTTCAGAAAAGAGCATTACAGAACAAGGGACACAATTTAAAAGATAAGAAGAGGTGGTTCCAGGGCAATGTGAGGAAGTATTATTTCACAGAGAGGGTAGTGGATGCATGGAACAGCCTTCCTGAGGAGGTTTGGGGTCTAAAACTGTGGGAGAATTCAAGAATGCATGGGACAGACATAAGGCAATTCTTGTGGGGGTAGGAAGAAATAGGCTGTTGGTTAACTAGATCTGAGGCCTATCCTGTAGGTAGGGGAAATGGGCAGACTAGATGGGCCAAGCAGTCCTTATCTGCCGTCAAAGTCTATGTTTCTATGAACCGTCTGTCCACATCTCCCCAGTTGCTGATCTCAAGTATCAGTGTTTTCTTGTGAGGATGTTGGAGGACCTGCATATCACCCCACCCACTCGGCACAATCCGGAGCATCCGACGCGCACCTTTTTGGGCGATTTCAGTGAGGACACTCTTGTAGTGCCCCCCTGGCCTGCTCCCTTTCGGGAGGCGTCGATGTACTTCTGGTAGCGACCCTTTTCCGGAGTCCCAGCCCCTAGGGATCTCCACCAGAGGTATTGTGCCCCCCCAGAATCTCCAGGTATTCTGCTTCATCCTAGCTCAGGATTGACGCAGCTGAATACTCCCGATGAGCTTCGCGCCCTTCACCATGACTGGCCCCCAGATGCAGACTACATGGATTTTTGACTTCTGGGGTAGGAGGACTTTCTACTCGGCACGGTTGCTTCTCTCTGTATCTGCTCATCAGGCCCACTGCGCTACCTATGATGGGTTCCTGTGGTCCAGGCTAGGTCAACTCCTAGCCTCAATGCTTAACACGGAGGAAACCAGACAGGCCATTGCACTCTCTGCACGTGGCCTGGAGCTAGCAAGGCACCAAGTAAGGGCATCTTACGATGCCAGTGAGGTAGCTTCCAGGGTCGTAGGGACAGTGATCTGCACTAGGCGGACGGCATGGCTGCGTCTCTCCCGGTTGTCACCCTTGGCCAGGCATAGGGTGATTACCTCCGCTTACCAGAGAACCCACCTTTTCTCCTGTAGAGTGAGACGACGACTGTCGGGGCAGCTTTCTTCCCCCTCCAGGGGGTCCCCGTCTCATTCTTCCCACTCTCGGGCCTCTCTAGACCCGTGAAGGTTCTCTCTCTCTCGGTGTGCCACCCACAGAGAGCTAAGGGACTTAGTCCCTTAGGGTTTAGGCCCCCTTTGGGGGGGCTCGGTACTCACCCAAAGGTGATAAATGGTGAAGACTGACACAGATGAGATATGAAAATGACATGCCTACCATAATTCTGATCTTTCTGTGTATCTCCACCATTCATCACAATCTCACCCTCCATCCCTCAGGGGCCTCAGTCTCTGGGTCCTCCTCCCTCTCCATGCCTCCTCTCACCCCTCCTTTCTGTTGGTCAGGAGTGGGGTGGCCTTGGGCACATAGGGGGATGTTTTTCTCTAGGGGGAAGAGTGGTCAGGATGGGGGGAACTCCTTCCTCAGTGCCTCTATGGGGTGGGGGTTGGTAGTTGCCCTCTTTTCTATTCTCTCTCCCCTCCTCACCATCAGCTTTACTTTGATTTCCTTAACCTCAATTTAATTTAAGAAACTAGTTTTCTTATACCAAAAATTAGATCTTATCTGTGTCAATCTTCACCATTCATCATAGATGGGTACTGGCGGAGATCAGGACCCGGGGCCTTTTTATTTATTTTTAAAAGGATAGGCGGTGTCGATGCAGCATGTCGCCGCCCCGAGGCCGACGTACTACGGGTGCACTCCGAGGATTAGTCGTTAGCTGTGTCGACCCGCTTGCCTACCAGTTCTTCGCCTCCGCTGTCGAGGTCACCTCGTGGAAGCCACTGAAGAAGTTTTGACAGTTTTAGGCCTCAGCCTTTACGCATTTAATGCGTTCGACGATCCGTCCGGTCTCCTGCTAGTTCTGGGTTCTGCCTCCACTCGGCGTCGCGGTAAGATCTTTCCATTTATTTTTAAAGTATAGCGATGTCGAGTCTAACATGGTGTTTTTCACCGTCAGGTCATGGTCGGTCGGAGGGCAAGAAACCTTGTAAAGTGAGGCGGCCCCCTATGTGTCGGTACCCGTGCGGCCGCAAGTACTCCGTTACTGACCAGCATGACCGGTGTCTCGCGTGTCTTGGCCTGCTTCCGACATGGTTGATGCGACGCCTGCTTTGCTCCATGGACGGCTGCGTCCCTAGAACGTAGCGTTCAAAGTAGGGCAAGCTCCGCCCGACTTTCGGGGTACAGGGTTACCTTTCGTCGGGCCAACCGCACTCTCTCGGCCTTTCCTCTGGGTCCCCTCCCGGTTCTCTGGACCGAGGAGGAGAGACCTCGGCTTCTGTAGCCTAGCCTTGGCGGCGCGCTATGGCAATCACCCGCCGGGGTGAAGGCCCCAGTGCGCTCCAGCAGTCCGGAAGGCCTGGGTCGGCGCCATCCTCGGCGCTGTTGGTGGCGCGTTGGGGCCTTGGCGCCATTACGCAGTGCTATGGGGCCTGTCGGGCGCCGAGCACAATCTCTGGCGCCGTGAACTGTACGGCACCGTTAGCAGAGCCGACACTGCGCAAGTGGCGCCCGTGACCTAGTTTCCAGCATCGCCTTCGCTATGTCTCGAATGGCGCCGAGGTTGAAACGCGGCGCGACGGGGCCTTCAGTCGTCTGTCGGCACCACCCTTGCGCGCGTTAAGTGCTCTCAGTGCCGTGTTCGGCGCCGAAGTCCCGCTTCAGGCCGTCGGCGCCACCTGGTCCTCGGTGCTGTTGCGGCGTCATCGGCGCCATCTCTGTTCCTGGTACCGCCCCGGTGCCAGTGGACTTGATGGCGCCACGGCTGGCCTGGCTCAGGACCTTTGGCCCGAGCTGCCCTGCCGCCTTCTGTCAGCCCGCTTGCGAAGCTATGGAGCTGCGGTGCCGCCTCGGCCACTGCTTTGGCTACTGGGCTTCTTGGTAAGGTCGCCTTTCCTCGCCCTCCTACCGTTTGGCTAGGGCCTCAGACTCTACCGTCGGAGTCGGGGCTCGATCAGACGGGCAGTCACACCGCCGGGGTTGTCTGCAGAGGAGAGGCGAGCGTGGTCTCGATGACGAGTCACAGCCAGCCCCCTTCTGAGGAGCGTCCGGTTCTCCCCGAGGTTTTGGTCAGTGGTACTGACCAGCAGGCTATGGTGCGTGCCACTATTGCCATGCAACCTGGCCTTGGAGGGTTCCTTGACCCCTTGGTGGTGGTACCCCCTCCCGTAGTGTCTCTAGATCACCCAACTTTGTGGCCCATCAGGAAGTCTACAGGAGGGGAAGGTGCTGCTCCCTGGGTCTCCCCTTCGGGGGCAGCCCAGAGCTGCCAGCTACCTAGGTTGGCCCTCTCGAGGACCAGGACCCTCTCGGACTCTGAGGGGTCGAGGGGTGTGGGGTCGGCGCGTCGGCCTTTCTCTGGGGTCCACCCGGCCCTGGACGAAGCCAAAGTGCGGACTTCCGCCCTTCCCCTTCCAGTTCCTTGAGGGGGTCCCATTCTTTGGAGGCAGGGGACCGTCCTTCTGGATCTATACGGCCCCGGTCGCCTCACTGGGGGGATTCTTCTGGGCGCAGCCTAGGCAGTACCAACGTGGCTGTACAGCTGTCGGCTGCGGAGTCTTCCGGCACACCCTCCTCGGGTGTCCATGGTCCACTCCCTAGCCCTGGCGGAGGTCAGCCGACTTCTTCTCTCGGCTCTTCCCCTATCCCTCTGCCGCATTCTCCAGCGCTCCCAGGCATTCTTGGTCCTAGCGGCCCTCTCACCTGGGAGCAGTTCAGAGCGATGGCTGCTCGGTTCCCTGCCTACGTTAGGGCCATGGACAGCCAGGTTTTTTCAACCTCCCCCGAGCAACCACCCTTGGAACGTATGGTGACCTCCAGCTCCTCATCCCCCTCTTCTGGGGGAAGAGGAACCATCTGTCCATATCTCTCCTGCCGCTGATCTCTCCGAGTATCAGTGCTTCCTCGTGAGGATGATGGAGGACCTTCACCTTTCTCCCCTGTCGGTCAGCAATCCTGAGCATGTGGCGTACGCCTTTCTAGGCGATTTCGGTGTGGCCACCCTTGTGGTGCCGCCCTGGCCTGCTCCCTTTTGGGAGGCGTTCATGTGTTTCTGGCAGAGGCCCTTCTCGGAGTTCCTGCCCTAGGGACCTCAGCCAGAGGTATTGCGCTCCCAGGCGTCTCCAGGTTCCATGCCTCATCCACAGTCCGGATTGGCGCACCTGGACACCCCTGCGGACCAGCGCCTCCACC
Organism: Neoceratodus forsteri; assembly: GCA_016271365.2. Taxonomy (NCBI): domain Eukaryota; kingdom Metazoa; phylum Chordata; order Ceratodontiformes; family Ceratodontidae; genus Neoceratodus; species Neoceratodus forsteri. The sequence continues at coordinate 1,407,439,200 of CM057450.1, forward strand.
GTGACCGGCCCCAGATCAGGACTCTTGGATTTTGATTTCTGGGGAGGAGGACTTTCACTTGCACGGTTGCTTCTCTCCATCTCTGCTCATCAGGCCCACTATGCAGCCTACAACAGGTTCTTGTGGTCAGCTAGGTCAGATCCTAGCTGCTTTGCCTGACTCTGAGCAAACCAGGCAAGCCATCGCACTCTCTGCACGTGGCCTGGAGCTAGCAAGGCACCAAGCATGGGCATCTTACAACGCCAATGAGGTAGCTACCAGGGTAGTAGGGACAGCGATCTGCACCAGGAGATCGGCGTGGCTTCGCCTTTCCCGGTTGTCACCCTTGGCCCGGCGTAGGGTGATTTGCTCCGCTCACCAGGGAACCTATCTCTTTTCCCGTAGGGCGAGACAGCGTTTGTCGGGGCAAATTCCTTCCCCCTCCGGGGGGAACCCGTCTCGCTCTCCCCACTCTCGGGCCTCCTCAGGCCCAGAAGGTTCCCCCCCTTAGTGTGTCACCCACTGAGGGCTAAGGGACACTGTCCCTTAGGGTGCAATGAATCAACCCCCTTGGGGGCTTGGTACTCACCCATCTGTGATGAATGGTGAAGATTGACACAGATAAGATATAGAAATTACTTACCTACCGTAATTATGATCTTTCTGTGTATCTTCACCATTCATCTAATCCATCCGCCATCCCCCTGGGGCTCAGTCTCTGGATCCTCCTCCTCCCTCTGTGCCTACCCCTCTTTTTGAGCGGGGTAAAGTTGGGACACACAGGGGGTAGTTTCTTCCTAAGGGGTACAGTTCGAGTGGCACTCCTTCTCTACTACATATCTTCACTCCTACGGGGTGAGAGCTGGTGGTTGCCCTCCTTCTGTTATCCATCTAATTAAAAAAAGAACTCCCTTTTTTTCACCAAATATCTTTACAGAGAGAGTACTGAGTCCCTGTACCCTGTCCTTCTCCAGAATAGCCGACTCTGCTTTTGGGGTATTGCCAGTTATTCTGTGCCTTGAATTCTGGCAAATGAGCTTTGCTACTCCTTGCAGTTCCTATACAGTCTGGTGACGGACAAGGGTCCTGGATCCTTGTTACCTCTCACTCTCTCCTAAATTCTCTCTCCCCCCTTCCCTCCCTTCTTCATTTTCCAGAGATTGGGGCCCCTACCCAATCCCCTTAGTCTTACTTCCTCTATGCTGTCCTCTCAGTCGCTATTTCTCCTTTTAGTTCAGTTTTTCTCTTCCTTTTTCTGTCCCTTGGACTCTCTTGTCCCACCCTCCATCCCTTCCTCTTACCTCTCCGGCGACTCAGAACTGGTAGGCAGGCGGAGTCGACACAGCTTAACGGCTAATCCTCGAGCACCACGTAGTACATTGGCCCTCGAGGGCGCGCTGCAGCAGTCTGACTATCCTTTAACAAAAACAACAAAAAAAAACAGGCTCCTGGAGTCCTGATCTCTGGCCAGTACCCATCTGTGATGAATGGTGAAGATACACAGAAAGATCATAATTACGGTAGGTACATAATTTTTATATTTTTTGGGGGTGGGGTTATTCTCTGTATCCTGTCTTTCTTCCAGAATCACCAATTCTGCTTATGTTGTAGTTATTGCCAGTGATTCTGTGCCTTGAATTCTGGCAGTTTAGCCTTCTGGCTACTCCTTCGCAGTTCCTATACAATCTGGAGACAGGTCAAGGTTCCACTGTATGTTCCCTTCTCTCTTCCCCCCCTCACATCCTTACTTCTAAATTCTTTAACCCTCCCTCCTCCTTTTCTACTTCCAGAGATTGGGGCCCTTTCCCAATCCCCTTAGTTTTTGAGATTATTCTGTCCTCTGTCATTTATTTTTCCTTTTAGTTTGTATATCTTTTCCTTTGTCTGTCCTTGGACTTCCTTGTCCCTCAACCCTTTTCTTACTCTACAGTGACTCTGAGACTGGCGGAGGGTGGGGTCAGCGACACCTAATATGGCCAACCAGCGAGCGCACGCGGTCTCGCCCTCGAGGGCAGCGCTGATGTCGTCGACTCTGCCCATCCCAAAATAAAAGCACTCCCGCGGAGTCGTGACCTCTGGCACTACACCCAAAGGTGATGCATGTTGAAGATACACAAAAAGATCAGAATTACGGTAGGTACTTAATTTTCCTTTTTTTCGGCTTCAGATCCATGTCTGCGGTACATTAAGTATTGTAGGCAGTGGTCTATAAGGTAGATTTGTTGTATTTTATTGTTTTTCAGTGTGGAAATTGTAAAAACATGTTGATTGGTCCGGTTAGGAACCGATTGTGTTAGGGTTTATCTGTTTTTCTTTCTGTAGTGTGATGTACCGGTTCCTATCGGTTTCAAAAAAACGCAATTTTACATGTTTTTTTCCACGCCCGTAACACAGCTGGGAACCGATAGGGGGTCTTACCTGGCTAAACAGCTGTAAAGGGTAAATTGTAGCCTGGCCATGTCTGAGAAACCCAAGAGAAGAACCGGGCCCACTGGGTTTTAACACTGTGGTGAGTGTGGGGATGCCTTTGCTAAGGCAGACCCTCACACCAATTGTGTTTAGTGTCTGGGGTTTGACCACCTTGATTCAGACTGCCAGATTTGCAAAATTTCCCGAAGGCCACCCTGGAAAGAGGTTGGCTCAGGAAAGGAGGCTGAGAAGTCCGCTAATCGGATGGCCAGCTCGGTTTGGTTCCTGCGAACCTGAGGGTGCCCACTGACCTGGGCGATACTCCTTCAGGCAAAAGGAGATCAGTTCCATCGAAGCGTAAGAGGAAATCGGCCGGTTTGGATCCAGAACCGCATCATCCAACCGCCGAAGAAATAGCCAGGGCGATAAGTATTGTGGAATCGCTCCATCCGGTTCCATCCGATCCTGCACCTCTCGGTAGGCGCTCGATTCAGTCGGTTCCCCCATTTCCGGATTATGTGCCAGATGAGTTTTATGAACCGGAGTGGGAGGGGGAGGAAGAAAATGATGATGAGAATGGTGATGAAGGTCTGGATGAGCCCATTGAACCGGACGTCTCCCCAGACAGGCCTTCTAATGTTTCCTCACCCAAGCTTTCTGAGTCCCCGTCCCACTACTTGTTCTACAAGAAAGTGGCTGAGACCCTCCAACTTCCCTTGGTTGAAGCTGCGAGGAACAAGAGGAGGCTGATTTCGTGGAAATGATGGACATCCCAGAGTCCAAGAGGTTGTCTGTTCCCCTGCATAAATCTTTTGGGAAACAGCCACAGAAAGGTCTTCAAACCCCAAATTCTTTACCTCCTGTAGATAAAAGAATGGACAGGAGGTATATGCTTTCAGGCTCAGGTACAGAGTTCTCGTTCCACCAATGCAGCCATGTTGGGATAGTGCAGGCTGCAACCTGTGACAAGACTAACATACCTTTGGCTTCACACACCCCCCCCCAGATAAAGACTCTAGGAAGGTGGATGCTATAGCCAAAAAGCAGTACTTGGCATCCTCTTTGGGACTCAGGCAGGTGAATTACATGGACTACACAGCCGGATACCAGAAGTCTAGATGGGATACTGTTCTGGAGCTGGCTAAACAGGCCTCCCCCCAGCTAGCCAAAGAGCTGGAGGAGGTGGCTGCCGATGGGATTGAGGCATCCAGAATTCAATTTCATGCTGCTGTGGACTCAAATGATGTGGCATCACGAGTCATGGCTACGTCTGTGTCTCTTAGGAGGTTTGCTTGGCTCAGATGTACTAGCCTCTCACAGGTCTCCTTTTGGTCTCAGAAAAAAGATCCTGTAACCAAATTGATTCCAGTGACTCAGACTCTGGTCCAAGCTCTCCAGTGGTGGTTGGATCAGGACAATCTCAGACAAGGAGTCCCAGTCATCAGTCAGACTCATTCAGTGGTGCTAACCACAGATGCCTCTCTCCTGGGCTGGGGAGCCCACTTATGAGCCCTCACAGCACAAGGTGTGTGGTCCCCTCAGGAGTCGCTACTTCATATCAATCTTCTGGAACTCAGGGCAGTAGTCCTGGCTCTCCAAGCTTTTTCGGACTCAGTGAGGAACAAAGTGTTTCAGGTCAGGACAGACACCACCAACACCATGGGGTACATCAGCAAGCAAGGGGTACTCCATCTACGGCCTTGTGCACAGAAGCCATGAAAATATGGTCTCTGACTTATGCCCTGCAAGCATCCCTAGTAGCAGTCCATCTACCATGGAAGGACAGTGTGCTAGCAGATGCCCTGAGCAGGATCTCTCAGGGCCATCATGAATGGGCCCTGGACCCCTTCATATTGAAAGTAGTCTTCTCCAGGTGGGGCACTCCAGAGATCGATCTCTTTGCAGCCCCAGACAATTATCAACTTCCTTTCTTCTGTTGCAGACCTCCAGTCATGGGCACAGTTCCCTGGATGCTCTGGTTCTGGATTTGGGGGGCAAATTCCTTTATGCCTGCCTTACCTTTTTTCCCGTTATTCAAGGTCCTGGTCAATATCAGGTCACAACTGTGCAGTGTGATTCTGATTGCACCAGACTGGGACAGACAGCATTTGTATCTCCTGTTGATGTCCCTAGCAGTCCATCTTCCCCTATTTCTTCCCAAGATGCACAACCTGTTAACCTCCTCTTAAGGAAGAATCTGGTACCCCAATCTTCAGTCTCTCAACCTCAAGGCTTTGCTCTTGAAGAGTTAGAGTATGCAGGTCTGCACCTGTCTCAGGGGATGCTGTATATTCTCAAAGCCTCTCGAAAACCTGCCACCAGAAAAACTTATTATTTCAAATGGAAGAGATTCAGTATTTGGTGTTCCAATAAGGATGTCTTACCAGATTCTGCTGATCTGACTACAGTTATGGATTACATGGTTCATCTCAATGGCCTAGGCCTAACGCCAGCCACTTTAAAAGTTCATTTTAGCAGCTGTATCTACATTCCTGTCTGACATCTCATCCTGTCTTCTGTAAATTCTTTAAGGGTTTGGTTCTATAACCCTTCCTTCAAGGACCCTGCCTCTGCTTGGGATCTTAATGTTTGCATTGCTCAACTCATGCAACCCTTTTTGAGCCCTTGGCTTCAGCTGAACTCAGATATTTGACTTGGAAAACTGTTCCTGATAGCTATCACTTCTGCCAGGCATTAGTGAATTACAAGCTCTTTCAGTGGAGCCAGATTTTAACTCATTCCATAGAGATAAGGTGGTCCTTAGAACCAATAGGAGGTTCTTACCCAAAGTGGTCTCAGATTTTCATCTGAACCAGTCCATGTCTCTTCCTGTGTTCTTCACTGATCATTCTTCTTCAGGAGAAACAAGATTACATAGTTTGGATTTTAAGAGGGCACTTAGCTGCTACATTGTGCATACTGAGGCACTTAGGTATGAATGTCACCAATTGTTTCTTACTCATGGTGAAGTGGGAAAAGGTAAGCCTGCTACTAAGAGAACTGTTGCCAGGTGGATTGTCTCTCATATTCAGTTCTGCTATGAAAAGCTAGGCAAAATACCCCCCTCAGGCCTGAGGGTTCATTCGACTAGGGGTACAACTGCTTTCCTGGCTGCTGCCAGGGATATTCCTTTACTAGATGATATGCAAAGCAGCCATCTGGAAAACTGTCCATGATTTCACCAAGCATTACTCTCTGGATATGCAGGCTAGGAGTGATGCTCGGTTTGGAACAGCAGTACTGCAAAGCCTATTCCCAAAATAGGTTTGGTACCCCCCCCTTCCATGGTGGTACTGTGTGGTAGTCTTAATATGTCAGAATACAGCAAGACTTCATGTTGTTTGAAGAAAATATTACTCACCTTAGTAATTGTGTTTCTTCTAATGTAGTCTTGCTGTATTCTGCTGGCAGGTACAGTGTTGCACCTCAGGGGTGTACTTGGCACTCCTCCTTTCTAGAAGGGGGAGGGGTTATTGTCATGATGTTTTGGTAGCTATATGTTGGTTCTCGACCTGAGTCTTTTGGGAAAACCAAAAATGTGTTGCCTGTTGGCTATCTTCTTTTGCAATTTCCACTTTAAGAAGTTAGTAATAGCTTGTAAGAATCTAACGGTTACACTTTGAAGTGCTGCAGACAGAGGTTTGAAACTGAGCTCGAGCTCAACGTTCTATGCTTCCTGCATAGTTAACTCTTTCCTCTCCGGAGCAGTTCAAGTTCTGGGGCTAACTGCATATGTCAGAATACAGCAAGACTCCATTAGAAGAAACACAATTACTGAGGTGAGTAATTTTTTCCTTTCTGCTGCTGAGCAAATAAAATATGCGCATGCTGGCGTAAAATGTGGAAAAAGTTGCAAAAAGAGCAACCTTTTTCAAAATTGAAACTTCATCTGCGAAAGAAATTCTTGATTCGCGAGAAAACCCTCTTTCATAGCAACTTTTTTCCTACATGCAGCAGATTTTTCTACTTTTGGAAAATCTGGCCCCTGGGTATTATTTTGTAAAAATCGCCTGTCTTGCCGGAAGAGGGATACAGTGTTTATTACTCTGGCTAACACCAGGCATAGGGAGGAGTTTGGATTGAATTGCATGAATGTGGTCCACAAAATCAAGGTGTTAGTTCAGCTAGACACTTTTCAAGATCAAGTAGAACTGGGTAGACCAGACCTTTCCTAGAGTCAAAAGGCACATGAAATAGAGATGGCAATGAACTATGCTTACTGACAAACCAAAACTAACAAGATGTCTCTCCCCCACCCCAGGTGCTGCAGTGTTGAGAGTAAACTATGGATTTTTGGATGCCATGAACCTCCTCAAGCAAATAAAGGAAACTCAAGCTGAACCAGCATATGTGTTATACAGAACTGTAAAAAAAAAACTATACAAAAGCACATTGACTATCTGCCACTGGGTATTTTTTATTTATGAAGTAGATGTTTTGTTCAGCATTTTTATTTATAAAGTAGATGTTTTCATTCCTCAAACAAAACTTCGTTGACAGAATGGCAGAAAATGTACGTCTGTGTACATGTGCTCAGTGGAATGATACATTTAATTTACGATACAGTAATTTTACTTAATATTTAAGGCTAATCTAACATTGCACAAATAAGAGACTTCTGAGTTTGTAAAATTCCTTTACAGTTTTGCTTGGAAGACCATTAAATACTTGATTGCTTTGTGACACCAGTTGGCTATTCGGCTTAATTACTGTGTTTTATAGAGATATAAAAGAAACTGTATAAACTATAGAGATATAGCTGTAGCCAAAAATTGTACAGAATCTGATATTTACATAAACCACCATTGTGGTATTCATTGGTAAAAATTAACGTATTCTGTAGATGTTGGTGTAAACATTATAGTAGTTACGGCTTCATATCAGATCAACTGCTATGACTTCTGATCTTCTAAGAATCAATCGTCACCATTGATTCCCATTTATAGGTCTCTGCTTGAGGCACAAGGACCCAGCGGGAGCAAAGCTTTTGTTGTGGGGCATGGTACTTCCACACTCCCCATGCGGTGGTATGCGCAGACGCTAACCATTGCCAGATCGCTCACTTAGCCTCAACCCATTTTTCTACTACGTTACTGCCATTTCTTTTTGTTTGCAGTCACTTGTCTTTTTTATTTTACAGTGATGCCGAAGTCTGATTAAAAAAAAAAAAAAAAAAGGGGGCTAAGTCATCAAAGAAAGTCTTGACTGCTGCCCATTATGCGTTGTTGCCTTGTAGGAAGCTGATGGTTCTTCTGGACCAGCTTCAGACCTGTGCAGCCTACAGTATCTTGGACTGGGCATGATATGGATGCATGTAGTGCCTGCTTCTTCATGGACCACTGTGCCCTTGAGAACCGCACCTTGAGGTGGGATTACCCGTTCCTCACCTTGGAGGCAGGCCTGCCATGTATGCATCAAAGCACAGGTCTCTTGGGCTTCCCCGGGCCTCTTCCTGGGACTTCAAGTTCCATGAAAATGCAGAGTTCTCCTCAACCTCAAAGTGCTGAGGCATCGGAGACTCCAGTGGATGGGTCTGGTGGACAGTTGGCTCCTTCTGGGCAGCCAACTGAGAACCCTCCATGGTCTGCCTGCTCTGAGAAGCAGACATCTCTGTGGACACCTCAAAATCATTCTCTGACGTCGCCCTTGCTTTTGTCACCATTCATAGTGACAACTTGGTGGTTGGCACCGAGGATGCCTCCATGCCCCCTCCTGACACTGTTCACAGTGTCAAGAGAGTGACTGGCACCGATGTTGTTGTCCACATTTTTGCCATTACGGATGTTGTCGCTGTCCAAGATGTCGCTAGTGACACTGAGGAGGATGATCACTCCAGGCATGTTGACAGTGGTGGTGATGGCCATGGTGTTGTTCTGAGTCTGGCTCCAGGCAAGATGCAGATGACCGTGTTGTCTCGGAGGTCGACCCCATCTCTGGTGTCATTTGCAACATCAAGGAGGGTGATGGCTGCAGGCATGATGTCAGAGTCGACACCGAGCACATTGTCAAGGGTGATGTCGACCATTGGGATGGGGATTACCCTGTCTCTGAAGCTGTCACCAGTCTTGAGCCTGGTGCCCGAAGGTGGCATGGATTCTGGGCCAGATGGCCCCACAGAGATGGAGTTTTCTCCAGAGCCGTTGGATGTCCTCACCACTGGTGAGGACTGGAGCCACCCTATGGGACCTGTACAGCTCTGCTTTCCTCACATGTGGGTTCCTCCCATGGGCACTTATCTGGTCACTTGGATGTAGGAGGACACTCTTTGGGAGACTCTGCTAGGCCCCCCCCCTCAGGTAAGACCCCTACACAGTTCTGTAGCCCAGGACAAGAGACCTGGAGGCTCAACCCCTTTAAGAGGGGCCTCATTGAGTTCTTGATAGGATGCCCTCATTGATAGAACCAGAGGGGCCTCTAACATAAGAACAACGATGAGCATGGGTCAGTGCCTTAGAACACTGGTACAGGGAGTCAGTCAGGGCCCCAGTGCAGGCCTTTCTGTCTGGCACTGACCCTGCCCAGAGGCAGCACCTTCTCTAAACCTTCAACCTTTGATGAGGACAACGATTCATCTTTCTACCTCCCTTCTGCTACTAAGTATGCCCTTTACCAACGATTCATGATGAAGATTATCCAGATGCTTATCCTTGAAGCCCATACAGGACACATTCTGGTAATCCTGCCATTGGAACTTCTTGGAATTCCCAACATGACACTGTAGTTATTCCTCCTTGACCTAGGGCAGTGGAGAAGGAATCTAGGGCCATGTGGAGGTGTCCCTTCTCTAATCCAGCCATCCCTAGGGACCTCCTCATGCAGTATCATGCACCCATAGGGTCCATGGGTAAGGTACTTCACCCCTCCTTAGGGCTTAAAGTACTGCAGACCCCATCAGAGCCACAACATCTTCCGCATGACTGACCACCATAGGCATGTTCTGCTCATATCGATGCTTTTAAGAGGAAGGCTTTTTCCTGAGCATTTGTCTCCGCACATCAGGCAGTATAACGCTGCCTGTGGTTGCAGCTACACTACCACCAAGTGAGACAGTTAGGCAGGCCCTTTGATCTTTTGCCAAGTCTATGGTAGCAGGCCACCAGTCGAGGCCTCATACAACACCAATGAGATGACCTCCAGACTGGTAGGAACCACAGTCTGTTGTAGGTAAACAGCATGGCTTCGCTCTCCCAGTTAACACCTTTTGGTCTGTCTTAAGGGTACTTCCAGGATGTTGATTTCTTCTCCCTGGTGTCAAATGGGAACTGTCAGGAACCCTTCTGCTTCTCTGCCACAAAAGCCCCTGTCTGTCCCTAACTGGTCTCGGGTCTTGTCAGACCTGTACGGAGTCCCTGCCCTCTGGTGTTTTCTCCCATGCAGAGGACTCAGGGTATCTGTTACCCTCAGTGTAAGCCAACTCCTCCCTCAGAAAAGAAGGGAAAGCTTGGTACTCGGACCCATGAGTGGGAACCACTGGTAAAGATTTTATTCTTGGAGGGTATGCACGCCCATCTGCCATCTCCTGCTCTAACAGAGCCAGGGTCGAAGGAAGGAAGGAAGGATCCATCCCTTCCTCCTGTTTCTTTCTTTGGCTCCTTGTCGGGGTATATCCCCTTCCTGAGGTGTATCACTGTTAGTTGCTAAATGCACTCTGTGCCTCTGGGCACTATCCAGTCTTAATCCACTTAGCAGTTGCAGTGTTGTGCACTGGATTGGATCAATAATATTAGCTCTTACTCAGGACATCCCTGATCTTCCTGTACTTAGTCTCCACTACTCATTCACACTAATGGGAACTGCGTCGGAGGAACCAGGACCCAGCAGGAGTAAACTTTTTGCTAAAGGGTCGGCACCAGAGATGGAGCCGCGAGGAGTGGCACCACGAGCCTCAGCTCATGCTGTAATGACTGTCTCGGCGGCGACCCTCAAACTGCCTCAGTTCCTTTTTTCCTGCCGTCGAGTGCACTTCAGTGATGACGTCGCTCGCTCGCCGGGAGTCAAGCTTCAAACTAGCAGCTTAGTTTTTCAGTTTTGTTATTTTGTAGTAATATCTCAAATAAGTATCGCTTAAGTTTTTTCTTATTTACAAAGAAGTCTTAGCCTGCTTTGACGGAGTCGACCATGAGCAGGTCAGGTGACGGTAGGGAGACTTCGTATGAAAGCTGTTCAGTCAGTCGGGCTGGGTCCAGTCCGCCGCCTTCTCCGGAAGGGGGGTCTGACAACGGTCAGTCCAATGCCCAAGGGGGCGGGCGGTCCCCTCGGAAGCATAAAAATAAACAGTCGCATTCTCAGCACCCTTCGGCCTCGAGCGCTTCTTCGGCCCACAGGTCAAAAAAGAGAAGGCATCACTCGAGGTCGCCCTCTGATATGTTTGCATGTAGACGGTCAGTTATTGGGGCTAGTTGCCGGTCTCCTCCTTCGGAGTCGCCTGCTTCTGTTTCCAGTAGCCAACGTCTTCGACATCGGAGCCCTACCCCGCCCTCTGGTAGGTCTTCAGATGAGCAGTTTCATCAGTGGGCCGCTCTTATGGAGCAATGGGCTCAGAGGTTGGTCCAGCTGCCTGGCCCGGTCACTCAGGGGCCTTCGAGCTTCTTGGGAGACCGGGTAAGGGCGGTTGAGCCTCCCTGGTCGCGGGCACCATCTTCCAGGCCGTCGACTCCATGCTTAGGTGTCTCCCCCCCCCAACATGGCTGCGGCGCAGGGGGCCACACTGATGCCTTTATCTCCTGCTCTTCTTCCTTCCTTCCTTCCCCTCAAATCCTGTTTTTCGGAGTCTTGGAGAGTTTTCGGCGCCTTCAGCGTCGATGACGCGCTCGGCGCCGTCCAGCCTCTCAGCACCGTGTGGCTCCTCGGCGCCGGATGGCATTGCGGCGCTGTCTGGCCTCTCAGCACTGTGTGGCTTTTCAGCGCCATCTGTCTCGGTGCCATGCGCTTCTTCGGCGCCGTTTGCCTCCGCGACGCCAGGGGTTCTTAGAGCGTCATACACTTGTCAGGAGTCTTCCTTCAACTCCTTTCCTTCTTCATTTTCCTCTGATTTTCACTCCTTTCCTGTCCATACAGTCCTCCTGAACTGTCAGGAGATGACATTGAGCCTGACCCAGACCTTAGACTGGTTGATGAAGTCGAAGAAACAGGATCTATTCCTGCTGCAGAGCCTGTGGTCGAGGATCTGTCCTTTAAGTCTCTGCTGTAAAACTTGATTTCACTCTTTCTCTCCAAACTACAGACATTGATCCTGGGAAATTGCTAAGACTCCAATATCTCCATATTCTGGACATGCCTACAGGATTTTACTGTCTGGTACAGCCTTCTTTTGAGACACTGTCTCAAATGGTATGGAATAATCCTGCTCTCATTCCTTGTGGTAAAATCCATAGATAGGAAATACTCAGCCCCCAAGGATCGACCCATTTTGGCGTCCCAAGCCTTTGAGGATCCTATTGTAGTATTGGCAGAGAATGATAATGTCATCCTTCCCCAAACTACTGCAGCTCGACCTATTAATAAGGAATCTCGTAAGATAGACATTTTAGGTAAGAAAGTCTTTGCTGCTTCCACACTGGGTATGCGTATTGCTAGCTACCAAGGTTATTTCTCTCAATATGAGTATATCCTTTGGCACTCACTCAAACAGATGGTTGAAGCTCTACTGGAATCGGATACAAAGCCAGAGCTTCTTCAAACCATTACCAGGGGTATAGAATCTTACAACCAGCTGGTTAAAGTGGCTATGGATGCTTTCGACACTGCTTCCCGGGCGGCGGTGGCTGGTATTTGTACCCGCCGTCATTCCTGGCTGCGCACTTCAGGCTTCACCAATGATGCACAGCAGCAGGTAATGGCATTGCCTTTTGATGGTGTGTATCTTTTCGGCCCTCAAGTAGAACAGGCTCTAGAAGCTACACAAAAGACTAGGTCAGCTGTTAAGTTGGCTCGACCTCCTCCTGTCCCCTCTCGAGGCAGTGTTAATAAACGCCAGTTTCATAACCGCCAGTCCTTTCGTGGCAGAGGCAGAGGAGGTTTTCATAAAAATCAAACTCCCCAGCCTCAAAAGAAAATGCAACAGAAGGCACAAGGGCCCAAAGCGCCCAGCGCCACCTTATGAGTTGTTGGCCCAAGTCCCACCTCAGCTGCCCGAGGTGGACTCTTCCTCAGTGGTGGGAGGTCGTCTGATGCACTTCTACAATCAATGGAAGTCCATAACCTCAAACAAATGGGTCCTCCGGATAATCCGCGAGGGGTATTCACTCAATCTTGTGGAGACCCCTCCGGATCGTCCCCCCAAACGACAGCCCAAGCTGTCAACCCTTCAGTCAGACCTTCTCGCGCGAGATTCAGGGCCTTCTGAACAATAGGGCAGTAGAAGTAGTGCCACTGCATCAATGAAACACAGGGTTCTATTCCCATTACTTTCTGGTTCCAAAGAAAACTGGGGGCATGCGCCCCATTCTGGACCTCAGAAAACTAAACAAATTTCTGCCCAAGGAGAAATTCAAAATGATTTCTCTAGGAACCTTGTTACCTTTGCTTCATCAACACGACTGGCTAGCCTCTAGACATGCAGGATGCTTACCAACACATTTCTATTCACCCAAAGCATCACAAATTCCTAAGGTTTGTGGCTCTGGGACAGCATTATCAGTTCAGAGTCCTGCCCTTTGGGCTATCCTCGGCGCCGCGAGTTTTTACAAAGTGTTATGCAGTTCTCGCAGTGCATCTCAGAAAGATCGGAATACAGGTGTTCCCTTATCTGGACGATTGGCTTCTGGCAAGTCCTTCCAGACAGGGAACTCTGGACGCTGTAGCCACGGCTTTACGCTTTCCCACATCCTTGAGAGTCCTGCTAAACCTCAAGAAATTGCAGCTGCAGCCCTCCCAGAGGCTCCTTTTTATAGGAACTTTTCTGGACACCTCCTGTGTGAAGGCTTTTCTTCCAGAGGCCAGGAGGATCGATGTCCTTCAGATGGCCCGTTACATCGGGGAGAGCTCTCTCGATGCAGCGGATGCTAGGTCTCATGGCATCCTCGGTGTTCACTGTACCCTAGCATGCCTTCATATGAGAACTTCTCAATGGATGCTCAGTACTCAGTGGTCCTCAACCACTCACCCGCAGTCATTTCTCATCAAGGTGACAGAACCTCTAAAGAGGTTGCTCACCTGGTGGTCGCAAGAGAACAATCTTCTAGAAGGGTATCCCTTTGCTCCTCTGGATCATCAGATTTCCATTACCGCAGACGCGTCCCTGATGGGGTGGGGAGCTCACTGTCAGGCTCTCCATACTCAAGGCACGTGGACTCAAGTCGAGTCCCAGCTTCACATAAATGTCTTAGAAATGAGAGCTGTCCTTTATGCGGTCCGGGCATTGAAGGACATTCTCTGTCACAAGAACATTCTCCTTCAAATGGACAACAAAGCAGTGATGTATTACATCAACAAACAGGTGGTGCTTACTTTACCCCTTATACAGAGAAGCTGATGAGAGTGTGGAATGGCGCCTACAGCACAAATCTCTAATTCAAGCGGTCTACCTGCCAGGAGTGCAGAACGAACTGGCAGATGACCTCAGCAGAACAGAGACAGATCCTCACGAATGGTCTCTCGACTCAGCCGTAGTTCGGTCAATATTCGCAGAGTGGTGAACTCCAGGCCTGGACCTTTTTGCATCCGCACTCAACACAAAACTGCCTCTCTTCTGCTCCAGAAATCCAGGGCCTGGCATTTTCTGTCAGGATGCGTTCAGGCTGCGGTGGACAAAACGCTTTCTATAAGCTTTTCCGCCTCTTGCTCTAATTCAGAGGGTACTTCTCAAGTTCGAATCCCAGGGGGACAAAATGACCCTCATTGCTCCCTTCTGGCCTCGACAGATGTGGTTTCCACTACTCAACAATATGTCGGCAGTTCCGCCGAAACCACTCCCCCTTCAGACGAACCTCTTGACTCAGGGGCCTGTTGTCCATCCCAACCTGTGGTCGCTTCACCTTCACGCTTGGCTCCTGAAGAGGTAGAAGTGAACAGGTTCAATGTGTCTTGCAGGGTTTCAGATATTCTTCTGGTTGCACGGAAACGACCCACTAGGAAAACTTACACAGCCAAATATAAGTGTTTTTCACTCTGGTATGCAAAGTCCTCTTTAAATCCCTTTTCCTGCCCACCAGATAAAATTCTGGAGTACCTCTTAGACCTCTCAAATTCAGGTCTGCTGTACTCTACAGTCAGAGTTCACCTTTGTGCCATTTCAGCTTATCGTGAGCTGGTACTTTCCTTGTCACTGGCTCAGTTACCTGTGGTTAAGAGGTTTCTTAAAGGAATTCTGCATACCAGACCTCCTACAAGACGTCGAGTTGCAGCCTGGGACATTAATCTTGTACTAGATATGCTCACTCGGAAACCTTTCGAACCTCTGGCTACCTGTGAGCTAAAATTTCTCACCTGGAAAACGGCCTTCCTGGTGGCCATTACCTCAGGCCGAGGGTCTCTGAGATGCATGCCCGTCACAGACCCTCCATATACTGTGTTCCATAAAGACAAAGTAGTCCTTAGAACCCATCCTAAATTTCTTCCTAAGGTTGTGTCAGAATTCCATCTAAACCAACCTTTGGTCCTTCCCTCTTACTTTGCGGACTTCCAAAATGAAGGAGAACGATCTCTTCATTCCTTGGACGTTAAGAGAGCTTTGCGTTTCTATCTAGATAGAACGAAAGACTTTCGCAAAGCTCAACAACTGTTTGTTTCCTTCAGCGAGACCCGGCTGGGTTAACCTGTCGCTATCAGATGTATCTCAGCATGGCTAGTGGCATGCCTTTGCCACTGCTATTCCATGGCGCAGGTTAAGTTGGAGGGCAGAGTTTACGCTCATTCTACTAGAGCGATCGCGGCATCTCTGGCGGAAATCCTCAACGTGCCCATTGCAGATATTTGCAACGCGGCTACCTGGAGCTCAGTGCATACTTTCATTAAACACTATGCACTGGATGTCCATGCCAGAAGACATTCTTCCTTTGGCAGAACCATCCTTCATGGACTTCTGTCCTAAAACTGTGAGCTCTTGGTCTCTCCTGCCGCCCTCTTGGGGGATTATTAGCTTGGTACTCTCCCATTAGTGTGAATGAGTGGTGGAGACATGTCCAGGAAGATATGAAAATTACGTACCTACCGTAATTCTTGATCTTCTTGGACAAGTCTCCACCACTCATTCACACGCCCACTCTCCATCCCCCGAGCTCACCTCTGTTGTTGGTCTTCACTCCCTCAAATCTTTCGGCTGTGAAGACTTCTTTGTTGTCCCTTCTTATACGGGTCGTCTGGACTATCTTATGTCCGGTTTTTGGTTAGGCTATCCTTCTAGGTTAGTTACGCTGCACCTCCTCGGAAAAAAGGTATTGAGGCGGTTGGAGGGTCCGGCTGAGATAGTCTTTACCGCTACGAGCTGAGGCTCATGGGCCTCCTCGCTGCTCCATCTCTGACGCTGCCCTCCAGCTAAAAGTTTGCTCTGCTGGTCCTAGTGCCTCCCGCGCAGTTCCCATTAGTGTGAATGAGTGGTGGAGACTCGCCCAAGAAGATCAAGAATTATGGTAGGTACGTCATTTTCATTTATCTCCCCCAACCCCATTTTTCACTCCTGTCAAGCAGAACTGAGTTTAGTGAGGAAGCTGGCAATGGTTATTGACTGGCATGTGGCACCATGGGTGGGGGATGGTTACCTGCCCAGTAGCCATAGGCAGCCCCCTGTCAAAACATTGCTCCCTCTGGGACCTAGTGCCTCTGGTCCAGACTCATAAGTGGTAATCAATGGTGAAGATATTCTGGAAGATCAACAATTACATTAAGTATATACATTTGTTTTTTATTTCATTAAACAGAAGTGCTTTTTTATATTTGATAAGGAGTTAAAGTTTTAAAACCATTTTTTCAACGTATATGTATGTGTATGTCTGGTGAAGATTTTAACTGATTTTTATTTTTATTTTTTTTTTTGCCTTTTTTGTATAATTCTACATGTTATAGCAGTTGACTGATTTTATAGATAGCGGTATCACTAGATTCAGAAATTCTTCACCTAGGTACATATTGCATCTTTCACACAGTTTATACAGTCTTTTTTCAGACAATAAAATACACAGAAAACATTTTCTATCTGCTGAAGAAGTGGTACGGCACAATGTCATGTACAGTACTATGGCACTTGTAGTGCAACATTTCACGAGTTACTAAGACATAACCACTGTATAGGGTAGTGCCAAAACTATTGATTTTAGATGCATCTTTACTATATTTGTGAGGGGAAAAAAGCCAATAAATGGATTGTTTATAACAACCGTTTTATTTATTTCTGGTGTGTAATTTATTTATTTAGTTATTTATTTTGGTTTACTCAGATTCCTTCTACATAAACACACTTAAGCAGGCCTTCTCAGCATGTGAAAGTCCATAGAATGCACCTTAGGTCCCAGGCCCCAGGGATGCTCAAGGTCCTCCCACCCGGCCCTCATGGGTGACAGGGACTTCAGGCCAGATATGCGCCTGGACTCTGGAACCCTTCCTGTGTATACCTGCTTGTCCTCCCACTTGTAAGCCGTAATTCCTCTGGGGTTTCCTGAAACTTGCCTCAGCGTGCAACTGCCCTAAGCCTCCTAGAGAACTTCTCAACACGGTTGTTCTTCCGGGTTCAAAGTCTTACCTCCTCAGATGCTACCCGTCTCTACCAATTTAAACAGGTACTCGACCTAGAGCCATGCCCATGCCAAGGTTCCCTGGACATTTTGCTGTTCTATATTGTCTCTAATGGGTAAATTGTGTATATGGCTTTGTTGAATCTGTTGGTGTCCTACTCACCCGGGGTACTTTAACCTAAATAGTTATAAGTTGTATTATGACCGTCCATACCCCCCGGACTATGTTACTATTTTCCTATATGTGGTCACGCTGTACTTACTCTCTACTGTAAAAAAAAAAAAAAAAAAAAAATGTCTGTATCCCCACGTTGTACTCTCCGGTCGTTCTGAAAATAGTGCTAATACTTATCTAGTGTACTTACCCGTAAATCAAAGCTAAAATAATAAATAAACAAGCATTTGCTGAAGCACAGCTCCTCCCTTAATTTCATGCCTCAGCCCTGCATTTTCAGATCATTCTTTGTGCTTTGTTGAGCAATTTTAACTTCTGAGACCATTTCTCATTTTTTATCTATAGATCATTGATTTATTTATTTTTGCTACTGCCACTTCATTGGAGTTTGATGCCACTGACTGATAATTCAGATGTTCCTTGAGGACTTTCCAGATTGGATCACAACCACATGGTAGCACCACCAAGTTGGGCTTCAAGTTCTGCAAGGAGTCCAGACATGAGGTGCTGTTGACTGACCCACATGACATCTGCTGTACATGCTTGCTCCCCGAACATGGTGCAGTGTCCGTCCATGACCCCCCCAAGATGCACATTTGCTGCAAACGCTGTCTTTCTGAGCCTTCTGAGTAAATCTAGCAAAAGCTAGTAATAGACAACACCCTGTAGTGTCTTCTTCAGTGCCCCCAGAGACTTTGCTGACCAAGCCCGTGGTACACACTCCCAGTCAAGAGGCTGAGATTGACAGTGATCCTTACTCCTTGGAGAAGTTTGAGGACAACCTGCTATTCCAAACCCTGAATGTAAAGATGGTGTTTAATGGTGATCACCAAGGCATTCTAGTCATCCAGTGTGGTCTTGGTGTAGCTGACCATGCCATTGATCACTCAGCCTAGTTGACTCAGCTGTTGGAGTAGAGTCTTTCAGTTGACAAGACCGTGGTTCCTAGGCAAGGTCATACCATCATTTAAGGTGGTCATCCCTATGAGGATTTGCCCTCTGGGCATAGAGACCGGTTCTTGGAACAGATTATGCCTGGCACACACTTACACACAGCTCCATTTGCATGCTAGTGTAAATAGCAGTGCTGCCCCAACCACCTTGGATCCATTTCCCCCCCCACTGTGATGCACTCAGATACTGGACAGGGACCAGGCTTTTGTCAGCCACATAGTTTAGCTCCTTTTTGGTTTCTATGCCACCTCTTTATTACTTATATCATCCATATGTTTAAAATACCTTTCAATACTTTCTGTGCTCTTTCTCTTGGTACACTCCTCAAGTCTAGCTTGCTTGTTGCTTCTTAAGTGCCAGCATCCTTTGATGTCGCAGACTTCGAAAAGGTTTATTGTAGCTTTCTATATCTTTCTTCATGGGGGCTCTTCCAGCAAGTAACATCTTTAGGACTGAAGCCGGCAGGTGCCAGGACCCCATGGAAAACGTCTAGCAGTGTATAGCAGGGAACCGCCCCCTAATGTCGGCCTGCTCCCAACGTCATGTATGGTATAAAAGGGTGATCTTCCAGCCAATCCTCAGTTCTTTTCCCGCTGTCAACCCCTGCTAGTCAGACATCCGCAGGTGCCTTCTGCTGTCAACCGCCATCTTTAATCGTGCTTCTCATGCTTTTTCAGGATCTTTTGCGCGTCTTTTTCTCCATCCTCCTCAGTTGAGCAGCGGTGATCGAAGTGTGCTTGCGGAAAGCAGATACCCCACAAGGATGGCCATTCTGCTTGCCTATTCTGCCTGGGCCCAGACCACGACATAGAGGCCTTCCAGAATTGCTAAGATTTCAATCAACGCTCTTGGCTTCACCGCCAGAAGACCCTCAAAGTCGTCTTTCATACTGAAAAGCTAACCGAGATGGAGAAGGAGTTTCACCCAAAAAGTTCATCTTCTTTCCCGGCCTTTGGGGCTTCAGCTTTGTCTCCTTCCCGTAAGGAGAAGAAGTTGGGCGGCAAGCATAAGCACCGGGAGAAACCCTGGTCAGGTTCTCTCTCTCAGACCTTGACCTGGTCGGCGACCGATCCTGGGTCTTCTCCCCCCCCCGGGTTGGCTCCTTCTGCCGCATCAGCCCTCTTGTTTCCTGGGCTCCCGGTGTCCAAGCCTCCCTCTCTTCTTACTGTTTTGGGAGGGTTTCTTCAGGGCTTGGGGCCTCGTCCCCTGCCTCTCAGCCCCTGAAGCTTAGGCCCTTTATTCCTTGCGGGTTCTAAGCCAGGTGGCTCGGCTGGTGGATCTTCAGGTGGTGGGTCCTTGCCCATCTCCTTCCTGGCCAGGGTGTCTGCTAACTCCACCTGGCAACGCCTGGGACATGCGCTCACCTCCCCCCGTGAGAGTGGTGTCTCTCCCCATGGGAGCTAGCTCCTGGTTTAGGCGCCTCCTTGTCGCTGGACAATGGCTGAGTCACCAGTCTGGCGCCAGCCCACGCCTGTACCTTCAACGGCTTACTTCTCTGACATCCCCCGAACCCTTCTCAGTCATCGCCGGGCCCGACCCCCCCCTCAGCCGACACCCAAGGGCCTGATGCCTGGTCCAGACCATCCCACACCAGATGGCTCTGTCCTTAAGGGACCGATGCCAGGTAACCTGGATCGGCCTACATCAAAACCAGTGGTACCCCAGTCTGACGATCAGATGCCGGAGCCCTCTAAGCCAACCCCCCCCCGACAGCCAATCCTCCAGAAACTCTGAATGAGCTTTTTGTGGCCTGGCGAGCCTGCTTTAAGGACAAGGAAAGCCTCCACAGAGCCCTCCAAACCTACTCCTTGGGGTTTTCCTCCTGATAAGACTCCAGTTCACCCACCTTCTCCAACTAGTGGGACTATTTAAACACCTGATGGTGCCAGTACCCCCTACCCAACCAAAAGGGAGGCCGCCCATGCATCCCCACTCGCCTTTGCCTTCCCCGGATACTGGGGATTCAGATGGGTGCTCTTTCTCTTCAGGTCATGAAGACTCCAACCTTCCATTGTAGCCTGAGGGGACTGAGGACACCCCTCACTCCCCTGACGATCCCACTATTATGGATGTAATGTGGCATATCCAACAGCTGAATGGCTGGGACACAGAGGAGCTGGATCCAGAGCGACATTGGCCCGCCTCCTTACACAGG
Source organism: Neoceratodus forsteri (assembly GCA_016271365.2). Taxonomy (NCBI): domain Eukaryota; kingdom Metazoa; phylum Chordata; order Ceratodontiformes; family Ceratodontidae; genus Neoceratodus; species Neoceratodus forsteri. The sequence goes on from CM057450.1 coordinate 1,407,459,538, forward strand.
AAGGACACTCTACCCATGGTTGTTCCGCTACTTATTGAGTCCTTCAAGGACATCATCAGGGGCGGCCTGGAAGTGCCCTTTTTGATGTCTGCGGTCTCCAAAAAGTCAGACCGATTGTATTGTGCTCCCAGGAATGATCCCTTTATGGTGAGTACTGGAGGCGAACTCTGATCTTCTTGGACATAAGTCTCCACCACTCATTCACACTACTGGGATCTGTGCCGGAGCTCGGGACCCATCAGGAGCAAACTTTTTGCTGGAGGTGGCACCAGGATGGCGCGCGAGCCCCACAACAAGTGCGGTAGCGACTGTCTCGGCGTCAGGCCCTCCAACACCTCAGATTCTTTTTTCCCTGCCATCGAGTGCACTTCAGTGATGACGTCACGCTTGTCGGGAGTTAAACTTCAACTAGCAGCATAGTTTTCAGTTTTTATTATTTTGTAGTATTATCTCGATACAGTATCGCTTAAATTATTCTTATTTTTAAAATAAATACAATAAAGAAGTCTCAGCCTACTTTGACGGAGTCGACCATGAGCAGGTCAGGTGATGGTAGGGGGACTTCATATGAAAGCTTTTCAGTCAGTCGGGCTGGGTACAGTCCGCCACCTTCTCCGGAGGGTCTGACAATGGTCAGTCAATGCCCGGGATGGGCGTCCCGAAGCATAAAAAATAAGCGGTCGCACTCTCGGCACCGCATTTCCTCGACTTTCTTCTTGACCCCACAGGTCTAAAGAAGGCATCACTTTCGAGGTCGCCCTCTGATATGTCTGTGCGAAGTAGTTCGGTTATCTGGGCTAGTTGCGGTCTCCTCCTCGAGTCGCCAACCTCTGCTTCTGGTAGCCGGCGGCTTCGATATCGAGCCCTACCCGCCCGCTGGTAGGTCTTCAGATGAGCAGTTTCATCCAGTGGGCTTGCTCTTATGGAGCAGTGGGCCGGAGGTTGGTCTGGCGCTACCTGGCTTCGTCGCTCTGGGCCTTCGGCTCTTTGGCGACCAGGTAGGGGCGTTGACCTTCCTGGCTATGCTGCACTCCTTCTTTGGTGCTGTCGACTCGCTACTAGGTGTTCCCCTCACATGGCTCTGGAGCAGGGGCCACACATGCCCTTATCTCCTGCTCTTCCTCCTTCAAAACCTGTTTTTGGTCTGGGAGTAGTTTTGACGCCGGCATCATGTGGCCTCTGCGGCTGTCCGATGCTGCGCAATGCCTGCCTGCGGTGCTATGTGGCTCTCAGTGTCGTCGACTGCGCCTGCCTCGGTGCCATGCGTTTCTCGGCGTCGCATGGCCTCGCTGCCTTAGGTGTCAGGCGCCTCCTCAGCGCCGCGGCCTCGGGGACTCCTTTCACTTGTCTCTTCTTCCTCCTCTTCTGAATTTCATTCCTTTCCTGTCCATGCAGTCCTCCTGGGCTGTCAGGAGTGATGATTGAGTCTGACCTAGACCTCGTTGGGTGATGAAGTGGATGAAGCAGATCTATTACTGCTACAGGGCCTGTGGTCGAGGACCTGTCCTATAAGTCTCTGTTGAAAAATCTGAGTTCCACACTTTCTCTCCAGACTAGACACCGATCCTGGGAAATTGTTGAGACTCCAATATCTTCATGCCCTCGGGAATCCCTAGGTTTGACTCCTCCGATTCAGCCTTCCTTCGAGGCGCTGTCTCAAATGGTATGGAATAATCCTGTTCTCACCCCTTCGGTGGCTAAATCCATAGATAGGAAATATTTCAGCCCCAAGGATCATCCCATTTTGGCATCTCAAGCCTTTCGGATCCTATTGTAGTCCTGGCAGAGAATGATAAGGTCGTTCTTCCTCAAACTACTACAGCTCGACCTATTAACAAAGAATCTCATAAGATAGACACCTTTGGTAAGAGAGTCTTTGCTGCTTCTACTCTAAGTATGTATTGCCAAGTTCCAAGGCTATTTTTCTCAGTAAGAGTATATCCTGTGGCATTCTATTAAACAAATGGTTGAAGCCCTACCGGAGTCGGATTTAAAACCAGAGCTTCTTCAAACCATTACCAGAGGTATTGAATCCAACAACCAGCAGGTTAAACCAGTCATGGATGCTTTTGACACTGCTTCCCGTTCTGCTGCTGCTGGTATTTGCACCCGGCGTCATTCCTGGCTGCGCACTTTGGGCTTTATGAATGACGCGCAGCAGCAGGTGATAGCATTGCCCTTTGATGGTGCATATCTTTTTGGTCCTCAGGTAGAGCAAGCTCTAGAAGCTACACAAAGACTAGGTCAGCCATTGGTTGGCCTGCCCCTCCTGTCCTCCTCGAGGCATGCCAGTAAACGACAGTTTCATAATCGCCAGTCCTTTCGAGGCAGAGGCAGAGAAGTTTCCATAAGAACCAACCTGCCCAACCTCAAAGAAGGCACAACAGAAACGCAAGTACTGGCCCAGGCCGCGCTATTATGAATTGACCTGCCCAAGTTCCATCTCAACGTCCGAGTGGACTTTTTCCTCCAGTGGTGGTCATCTGATGCACCTCTACAACCAGTGAAGTCCATCACCCAGACAAATGGGTCCTTCGGATAACGGCGAGGGGTATTCACTCAATCTTGTGGACACCCCTCCGGATCGTCCCCCAAACGGCAGCTCAGACTGTCAACCCTTCAGTCAGACCTTCTCGCCACCGAGATCAGGGCCTTCTGAACAACAGGGCAGTGAGTGGTGCCACTGCTCAGCGAAACACGGGTTCTACCCCATTACTTTCTGATTCCAAAAGTCCGGGGAATGCCCCATTCTAGATCTCAGATGCGTTGAACAAATTTCTCCCAAGGAGAAATCAGAATGATTTCTCTGGAACCCTGTTACCTCTGCTTCATCAACACTATTGGTTAGCCTCCTAGATATGCAGGACGCTACCAGCACGTTTCTATTCACCCGAGGCATCACAAATTCCTGAGGTTTGTGGCTCTGGGACAGCATTATCAGTTCAGAGTCCTTCCCTTTGGGCTATCTCGGCTGTGAAGTTTTACAAAATGTGCAGTTCTATAGCGCACCTCAGGAAGTCGAGTCACGTGTTTCTTATCCTTCGACGATTGGTTCTAGCATGCCTTCAGGCAAGGGACTCTGGATGCGTGGAGACGGCCTCGCGGCTCCTTACGCTCCATGGGAGTTCTGCTCAACCTCAAGAAATCTGCACTGCAGCCTCCCAGAGGCTCCTTATTAGGGACCCTTCTGACACCTTCGTACGAAGGCTTTTCTTCCAGAAGACAGGAGGAACGATATCCTTCAGATGGCCCGTCACATCGGGAAAGCAGCTCAGCACAGCTCTTCGATGCAACGGATGCTAGGGCTCATGGCATCCTCAGTGTTCACTGTACCCTAGTACGTCTGCACATGAGAACCACCCAGTGGATGCTCAGTACTCAGTGGTCCCCAACCACTCACCCGCAGTCCTATCTCATCAAGGTGACAGAACCTTTAAGGAGGTCACTCACCTGGTGGTCTCAAGAGAGCAATCTCCTGGAGGGTATCCCTTTGCTCCTCTGGACCATCAGATCTCCATTACCACAGACGCATCCCTAATGGGGTGGGGAGCTCACTGTCAGGCTCTCCACACTCAAGGTGCGTGGACTCAAGTCGAGTCCCAGCTCCACATAAACGTCCCTAGAAATGAGAGCTGTCCTTTATATGTGTCCAAGTTTTGAAGGACATTCTGTGTCACAAGAACATTCTCCTTCAAATGGACAACAAAGCAGTGATGTATTACATCAACAAGCAGGCGGTGCTCATTCTTACCTCTTATGCAGGGAAGCAATGAGGTATGGGAATGGTGCTTGGAGCACGAGGCTCTAATTCAAGTGGTCTACCTGCCAGGCATTCAGAACGAATCAGCAGACTGTCTCAGCAGAACAGAGACAGACCCTCACGAGTGGTCTTCGACTCAACCCATAGTTCAGTCACTATTCAAGAGTGGGAACTCCAGACCTGGACCTTTTGCATCCCCACTAACGAAAACTGCCTCTCTTCTGCTCCAGAAATCCAGGGCCTGGCATTTTCTGTCAGGATGCTTCAGGCTGCAGTGGACAAAACGCTTTCTTCCTGCTTCCTGTAATTCAGAGTACTCCTCAAGTTCGAGTCTCAAGGGACAAGATGATTCTCATTGCTCCTTTTGGCCTCGACAGCTAGTTTCACTACTCAACAATATGTTGGCTGTTCCCCGAAACCACTTCCTGCAGATGAACCTTTTGACTCAGGGACCGTGGTCCATCCAACCTTGAGATCACTTCACCTTCACGCTTGGCTCCTGAAGAGGTAGAAGTAAACCGTTCAATGTCTCTCAAGAGTTTCAGATATTCTTCTGGTCTTGCGAAGCCAGCCACTCGGAAAACTTACACAGCTAAGTGGAAGCTGGCTTCTGGTGTGCAAAGTCCTCTTTGAATCCTTTTCCTGCCCACCAGATAAGGTTTTGGAGTACCTCTTGGACCTCTCAAATTCAGGTCTGCAGTACTCTACAGTCAAAGTTCATCTTAGTGCCATTTCAGCGTATCATGAACCCGTTATTTCCTTAACTCTGGCTCAGTTACCTATGGTTAAGAGATTTCTTAAGGGGATTCTGCATACCAGACCCCCTACAAGACGTCCAGTCGCAGCCTGGGACATTAATCTTGTGCTAGACATGCTCACTCGGAAACCTTTCAAACCTCTGGCTACCTGTGAGCTAAAATTTTCACTTGGAAGACTGCTCTTCCTAGGTGGCTATTACAGGCCAGGCTGCAGGGTCTTCTGAAATACATGCCCTGGTCACAGACCCTCCAGATACTGTGTTCCATAAGGACAAAGTAGTTCTTTGTACTATCCTAAATTTCTTGCTAAGGTTGTGTCAGAATTTCATCTAAACCAACCTTTGGTCCTTCCTCTTATTTTTGGACTTCAAAATGAAGGGGAACGTTCTCTTCATTCTTTGGATGTTAAGAGGCCTTGCATTTCTATCTAGATAGAACCAAGGATTTTCGTAAAGCTCAGCAACTGTTCGTTTCTTCAGTGAGACCTGCTGGGTCAACCTGTCGCTATCAGATGTATCTCATCATGGCTAGTGGCATGCCTTCGCACTGCTATTCCATGGCGCAGGTTGTTGAGGGTAGAGTTTACACTCATCACCAGAGCGGTCGCGGCATCCCTAGCGGAAATCCGCAACGTGCCCATTGCAGACATCTGCAATGCGGCCACCTGGAGCTCAGTGCATACTTTCGTTAAACATTATGCACTAGATGTCTATGCCAGACGACAGTCTTCCTTTGGCACAGCCATCCTCAGTGGACTTCTGTCCTAGAAACGTGAGCTCTTGGTCTTTCCTGCCACCCTTTCGAGGGATTATTAGCTCGGCTACTTCCCAATAGTGTGAATGAGTGGTGGAGACTTATGTCCAGGAAGATATGAAAATTACATACTTACCGTAATTCTTGATCTTGTACGTCTCCACCACTCATTCACACGCCCACCCTCCATCCCCCGAGCTCATTTTCTTGTTGGTCTTCACCCTCAAATCTTAGGCCATGAAGACTTCTTTATTGACCCTTCTTTCACGGGGTCGCCCGGACTATCTTATGTCCGGTTTAGGTTAGGCTACCCTTCTAGATTAGTTACGCTGCACCTCCTTGGTAAAAAGGTACTGAGGCGGTTGGAGGGTCGACGCGAGATAATGCACAAGACGCAGCTAGGCTCAGGGACAGCCTCCTGCCATTCTCATGCCGACCTCCAGCAAAAGTTGGCTCCTCGGGATGGGTCCTAGTGCCTCCTGTGCAGATCCCAGTAGTGTGAATGAGTGGTGGAGACTCGTCCAAGAAGATCAAGAATTACGGTAGGTACATAATTTTCATTTGTTGTTAATGCTGCCCATAATCGCACCTAAGTTCTCAGGCTCCAGATAAAGACTCTAAACAAATTGACCAGTTGACCAAAATGTTTATTCCTCCACCACATGTGCTACAGAGTTCAGAATTTCCTTACCCACATGGTCCAAAACCAGAACACCCTGTGGGATAAGGCGGTGGAGGTGGCTCAGGCAATGGCTGACTGTCCTGGTAGGGGAGAATTCTTGGCCATCCTAAAATCAGAATCCTACATTGGCAATCATGTTCTCCAAGCCTTTTAAGATACGGCAGACTCCTAGAGATGGGCTGTGGCCTCTGCAGTCTGTATCCGCTGTTATTCATGGCTGAGGGTGTCCGGCTTCATGCTGAATGTACAATCCAAAATCATGGATGCCCCTTTCAGGGACCCTGTCCTGTTTGGCGAGGACACACAGAATAATATTATTCACCTGCAGGAATCGGGATGGGGGGGGGAGCTATCAGATCACTACACATCATGTATAAATTTCAGCCTAAACAAAATCCCAAGCAGTCCTTTTAGAGGAATGCCAGACAGTATCCTAGCAGACAGCAGCATAGTGCAGGATTCAAGCGTAAAGCACCCACCCCTGCTTCCTGAAGTTCCGCCCCTAGGGCTCCTAGAACCTCCCAGGCCACGCTGCCATTCCACGGTTCCTCAGTCTAACTTTGCCCCACCCCCACCTGCTGAAGCCTATGGGGAGGTGTGTGGGGCTTGATTTTCCATGTACATAGAAGGGTGGTCACACTGCTCAGTCTCCTGAGGAGGTTGTGGAGTCGGGAACAGTGGGGCAATTCAAGAATGCATGGGACAGACATAAGGCAGTCCTAGTGGGGGGTAGGAGGAAGTAAGCTGTTGGTTAACTAGGATCTGCAGCTTATATGTTAGGTAGGAAAATGGGCAGACTAGGTGGGCCAAGTGGTCCTTATCTGCCGTCACTTTCTATGTTTCTGCCTCTCCTCCATCAAGGGGATTGGTTATGGTCTCTGGACATGCAGGATGCATGCCTCCACATTCTAGTTTTCCAACCCCACAGGAGGTTCCTTCGCTTCCACTTCCGCTTCCAGGGAAGTCACTACCAGTTTCGGGCCCTGCCTTTCTGCCTATCCTTGGCCCCCAGAGTTTTCACCAAATACCTTGCAGTAGTGGCTGCAGCCTTACAGAGATGGGGCTATATGTCTTCCCTTACCTGGACAACTGGTTGACTGCTCCAACCAGGGAACAGCTCCTTCACATCATGAATGCCACCTTCACACTGTTTCGGACCCTTCAGCTTCCCCAAGTCCTCTCCTTGACCAAGTCAGCGACTGCAGCACATTGGGGCACCTTAGGACATCGCACAAGGCAGAGTCTTCCTCCTCAGACAGAGCAGAGCACCTTCAAATGCATGCTTTGCAGATCTCCTTTCTCGACAAGTTCAGGCCAGGTCTGTCCTAAGACTTCTGGGATACATGGCAGCTGCCATTGCTACAGTCCCCTGGCTCGGCTCTACATGAGGGTGGTACAGTGGAACCTGAGAGTCTAATGGGACCAACATTCAGGCGTCCAGAGCAGCCTGTCTTGGTGTCGAACCCAGTCGACAGGCCCTAGCATGGTGGTTAAATCCCTCCAATCTTCCAAGGAGGTTTGTTTGTGAAAGGAATCTCCCAGTCAGATTCTGACCACGGAGACATTGGGCAAAGGATGGGGAGCCCTCTTTGGAGACCGTTAGACACAAGGGACCTGGTCCCAGCACAAACTCCATCTCCACATCAGTGTCCTGGAGATGCGGGCGCTTCTGTATGCTCTTCAGGCCTTCTAGACAGCTTTGCTGCCCGGCCCTCCGTTGATCCAGATGGACATCTCGGTGGTATTTTATATAAACAAGCAAGGGGGGGACTCATTCGTATCCCCTCTGCAGGGAGGCCGTGGGAAGTGAATCATCACCTCGACTTGACAGCAGTCCATATACCAGGTATACAAACCACCCTGGCCAACAGCCTTAGCCAGTCTCGATCCTGGGATCACGAGTAGGGACTTCTTCCCTCAGTGGTTGAAGACCCTCATTACAGATGGGGACATCCAGAATTGGATCTGTTTGCCTCCCCATCCAGTGCAAATCTGCCCAGATCTTCCTGGACGTAGTCTCCACCACTCATTCACACTGATGGGACTATGCCGGAGGTGCTAGGACTGAGCGGGAGCCAAAAATCTTAAGGAGGGCCGGCGCCAAGGTAGGACCATGCATGCATGGTGCCGCGAGGCAGGTTTGCTCCGTATAGGCTGCCTCAGCGTCGACCCTTCAGCCTCCTCAGTTCCCTTTTTCCTGCCATCGAGTTTGCTTCAGTGACAATGTTGCTCGCCCACCAGGAGTCAAATCTTCACATCTGTATGACAGCAGCTAAGTCATTCAGTTTTTATTTCATCTTAGTATATTTTTCATTTATTATTTAAAAAAAAAAAAAAAAGTGTTTTCTTTTTGCAAGAACGAACAGAGAAGTTTTCCTCAGACCACCTTCGACAGAATCGACCATGAACGGGGCCGGTGACGGTAGGGAGACTTTGCATGAAAGCTGTATTTCCGGCAGAGTGGATCCAGTCTGCCGCTGTCTATGGGGGGTCTGTCTATGGGCAGTCCAGTGCTCTGGGGGAAGGGTGGTCCTCTCGAAAGCACAAAAAGAAGCGGGCTCGATCTTCCTGGACATAAAGTCTCCACCACTCATTCACACTAATGGGAGTACGCCGGAGGCACTAGGACCCAGCAGAAACAAACTTTTTCAGGAAGGCTGGCGCCCAGGATGGAGTCGCGAGGAAGCGGTACTGTGAGTCAGGCGTGTGAGTTATAGACTATCTCCACATCGACCCTCCAGCTGCCTCTTTCCTTTCTTCCCGCTGCCGAAAGTGCACTTTAGTGATGACGTTGTTTTGCCTGCCGGGAGTTAAACTTCAAACTAGCAGCTTAGTTTTCAGTTTATTATTCAACCAACCTGAAGTCTTGCTGTATTCTGACTAATGCAGTTAACCCCAGCCTTTAAACTGCCCCGGAGAACAAAGGGTTAACTTTCTATGCAGAGCATACAGTGCTGAGCTCGAGCTCGGTTGGTGTCTCTGTCTGTTTCCCTTTGAAATCTAACCGTCAGATTCTTTACTCCGCCTCACTGAACAGTCGCTCCGGAGATTTCTCCTGCAGCTCGGTTCGAAAGTCGGTTGAAGGTTCGGTTTACAATCGGTTTTTAACCAAAATTTATTTCCGCGTAGTCGGTTCAGTCTCTGTCTATGATACCGTGAATACTAGATAGGTTTTGTACTGTTTTTCTGTATGGAACTTGTAAAAGTGTGGATCGGTTCGGCTGAACCGATCAGTTGTTAATTTTTGTATCTTACTTTAGTGTGTGGTTACCGGTCCTTATCGGTTCTAAAAAAAATGTGTTTGGTACGTTTTTTTCCAAGACTCGTGACACGGTTAGGAACCGATAAGGGAGTCTTGCCTCATGGTTGCCAAAAATGGGTAAGTTGGTTAGGTTGGCCATGTCTGAGAAGCCCAAGAAAAAACCAGGCCCACTGGGTTTCAACACTGCAGTGAACGGGGAGGTCTTTGCTAAGGCCAATCCCCACACCACTTGTGTTTATTGTCTGGGGTTTGAACACCTCGATTTAGACTGGCAAATTTGTAAAAGTTTCCCAAATCTACCCTTGAAAAGAGATTAGGTAGACTGAGGGAAAAGAAGGCTGTGAAGTCCGCTGACCCAGATGGCCAGCCTGGTTCGGTTCCACCAAACCAGAAGGCACGCTCTGACCAGGGTCATACTTCTTTGGCAAAAGGAGAGCCGATCTAGAGGGTCAGTTCCGACAAAAGAAAACGCAAAGAGAACTTGTCCGGTTTGGATCCAGAAGCCCATGCTCCGACTGCCGAGGAAATTGGCAAAGCGATTCGGATTGTGGAATCGCTTCGCTCAGTTCCGACCGATCCAGCAACTTTTGGCAGGTTCTCAGTTCGATCAGTTCCCCCAGTTCACGATTATACCCCTGAAGAATTTTATGAACTGGAGTTTGAGGAGGAGGGGGAGTTTGAAGATGATGATGGTGATGGTGAAAGTCTGGATGTGCCTGTTGAACCAGATATCTCCCCAGACAGACCTTCAGGTGTATCCTCTCCTTGGCTTTCTGAGTCCCCTTCCCACTTTATGTTCTACAGAAAGATGGCTGAGACCCTCCCGCTTCCTATGGAGGAGGCAATGGAAGATCAAGAGGAGCCTGATTTTGTGGAAATGATGGACATCCCAGAGTCCAGGAGACTGTCTATTCCCTTCACAAATCTTTGGGAAGCAGACACAAAGAATCTTGAAGTCTCCCCATTCTGTACCTCCTTCTGTTAGAAGAATGGACAAGAGGTATACACTTTCTGGCTCAGATACGGAGTTCTTATATCAGCAATGCAGCCATGAAACATTCCCTTGGCTTCACACCCCCCAGACAAAGACTCTAAGAAGATTGAGGCCATGGCAACAAAACAGTACATGGCTTCTTCCTTGGGACTCAGGCAGGCAAATTATATGGCTTTTACAGCCAGGTACCAGAAGTCCAGATGGGACACTACTGGCACTGGCTAAACAGGCCTCCCCCCAGCTAGCCAAAGAGCTGGAGGAGGTGGCTGCAGATGGGATCAAGGCATCAAAAGTTCAGTTTCATCCTGCTGTGGACTCCAATGATGTGTCATCAAGAGTCATGGCTACATCTGTGGCTCTTCGGAGAATGGCTTGGCTCAGATGTACTAGCCTCTCGCAGGATACCCAGGCTAAGGCCATGGATTTTCCTGTAGTGGGCAATTCTCTGTTTGGGGAGCAGACCGAGAATTACATGAAGAAAATGGATGAGTACAGGACCACTTACAGGAGTGCTCAGGCCAAGGCGAGGCAGGCACCTCCTCAAAGGCAGCAGTCTAGGGACAGGGGCAGGCCTTTTTACCAAGCACAGGCCTCTTCTCCCTTTTCACAGAGGAGGTTCTTCAGAGGGAGAGGGAGAGGCAGAAGGGGGATAAGCAGGGCTGCACCCACTCCTCAGCCTAAGGCCCCTGCCAAGCAGACACCCTGATGGGCCTGCCTGGGTCGACTCTCCTATACCAGTAGGGGGACTGATTGACTTCATCCAGGACTGGATGTCTGTTACCTCAGACAAGTGGGTCCTGGAAGTAGTAGCCAGGGACTGGTGCTCAGCTTCAAAAATTTCCAAAGATGAGAGCCAGATGTTTTCCACCTCGGGGTCTCTCAGAAACCCTTGCTCTAGAGGCAGAGGTTTCATCTCTGCTGGCTTTAAGAGCCATAGAGAGTACCTTCCCACAATGGGGCAAAAGGTCTGTACTCCAGGTACTTCCTTACCCAAAAGACTGGAGTGGTGACCCATCCTAGACCTAAGATACCTAAACAAACATCTTTTAAAACCAAAGTTCAAGATGGTAAGTCTAGGAATAATCCTTCCTTTCTAAGGCCAGGGGACTGGCTAGCCTCCCTGGCCTCAAAGATGCCTATTTTCACATTCCCATCAGGTGCTCCCACAGAAAGTACCTCAGGTTCGAGTTGCTCTCAGGCCACTATCAGTTCAGAGCAATGCCCTTTGGCTCAACTTCAGCCACAAGGGTCTTCACAAAGTACCTGGCAGTAGTAGTTGCTTCTAAGGAGGCAAAAGAATTCCATTTTTCCATATCTCGATGACTGGCTAATAGTGGCCAGTCTCCAGACCAAGTCAAGCGAGACCTGCAAGTGCTCACTTCTCTAGGATTCTTCTCAACCTTCCCAAGTTAGATCTTCCCTTGTTAATCTTCACCATTCATTACTGCTTGGGTTAAGCCGAGGCGCGATCCGCTTACGGAGTGTTTTTTTTTTTTTTTTGAGTCGCTCCAACAGCGCCGCCTCAAGGAGTCTACGCACATCAGCGCGAGGGGCGCCATTAGGTGCCGCAGACCCTTCTCCATCTCGGTTCTGTTTCTCTCGCTGCCGAGGCTACACCCTGCTGCCGGTAGCGTAGTTTCTTGGTTCCTCAAAGACCTCGCTTCTCAGAAGATTCACACCGACGCCATACTGGTAAGACCGCTCTTTTCTTTCTATACTGCGGCGCCGGTGCTTTATTGCTTTTTACCTCGTTTAGTTCGCATCATGTCTGGTTCGGGAGCAAGGCGTAAGACGAAGCGAGCCGCGCCCCTATGCGTCGGTGCTCCTGTGGCCGGCATTTTTCCGTCTCGGACCGGCATGATGTCTGTCTCCGCTGCCTGGGTCCCAACCACGACATGGACGCTGCAACGCTAGTTTCTCCATGGACCGCCGTGGTCTCGACGTCCACGTTGCTCAAGCTCGGCAAGACCCCGCCGACCTTCGGGACGGCGCCACCCAGGGATTCCCAGTAAGGTCTCTCAGGCCCTTCCCCGGTCCCTCCGGGCCTATACGGTCCGCTGGGCGAGGAGCTTCCTCCTCTTCTTGCCAAGAGGAAGCTTCTCTCGCTGTGTCGGGGGAAAGTCTGGGTCCCTTCGGGGCCGTGACAGGGACACCGCCCGGCAGTCACCTCCTCGGAGGTGCAGTCTCCCAGTGTTGAGGCCCACGATTTCTGGGCCTGGCACCAGTGGACCCTTGACGCCGCCCTCCGGCTCCGTTTTGGATCCCGGCGCTGCTTGCGGTGCCGGTGATCGAGACGGCGCCACGGGCCCAGTCTGTGCTCCCAACGGTGCCGGGTTGGGGTCCGACGCCAGGAGCAGCGCTGCGGGCCTAACTGGTGCAGCAGGGGAGCCAGGACCGGGCCTGGCTGTCGCGAGTGGGCTGGGGTCGTCCGGCGCCATCCCTGGCACCGGCACCATCTGCGGCGCCTGTGTTCGGGGACCCCTGGGTCTGCCAGCATTGAGGTTCTGCTGGTCTCGCCCTCTTCGGAGGTCGATGACTCAGATGTGGACCCATCCTGGCACCCTGACTCTTCTGGGCAGGGTCCCCAGTGGCGCAGCGGCCCTTCCACTGTCCCCATCTCTGCCCCCTGAGGGCCCTCGGGCTAGGTGGCCCTGGGTCCCAGGGGTGATGTGGGGACTGAGGAGGAGGCCCTCCTAGGGGGCTCAGACAGCTACCTCCCGGTGCTGTTGCCTCCTCTGGGTGGGAGAACGCTGCAGTCGAGGTGGAGGGCCTCTCAGAGTCCGAGGGGTCGAGGGTGGGGGACGGTGGTCCGGTCTCTGCCCGGCCACCTCGTGGGGTGGCTAGGAGCGTGGCGTGAACCCCGCCCTTTCCTCTTGGACCCCAGGTTCCCTCGGTGGCGCTTGCTGTGGACTGCCCTTCTGGATCCATGCAGTCCTGGTTCATCACAGGAGGTTCTCTGGCTCTTCTAGGCATCGCATCCTCAGGGTCTCGCCTTGCGGCCTGGTTTGTTGTCCGGGATCCCGCCAGCTCGGCCCGCTCCCCAGATTTCAGAGCCCTGGCAGAGGTCAGTTGCCTTTCATAGGTGCCTTCTCCAGTACCTCTGCATCCACCCCCACTCTTCCAGGCCTATGTCGGGTCCCACGGGTCCGAGTATCCTGGGAGCAGTTCAGAGGTTCTATGTGCGGCCTCATCATGCTAGATACATGCATGAGCGGGTCCTTCGACCTCCCCACCGCCCGCAGGAATCTTCTGGACATCCGAGCCTCCATCATCCTCGTCTTCCTCCTCTGAGGGAGAGGAACCCTTGCTCATCTTTCTTCCGCGCTGATTTCACGGAATATCAGCGATTCCTCTCGAGGATGGTGAGGATCTTGGATCTCTATCGTTAGAGCGAGACAATACTGAACGGGAGACGCGTGAATTCCTTGGAGAATTCAGTGCCCAGCACCGGGTACCTTTCTGGCCTATCCCTTCCAGGAGGCTCTATCCGCTCCTGGCAGTCGCCAGCTCCTTCTCCAGCCCCGCAGACTGTTATCGAAGTATTGTGCCCCTCGAATCCTTGGTACCCTTCCCAACCCGTCCTCGGTTTGGTGTACCTAGAGACTCCTTCGGGCGCCGCCTGGCGCCACGACCGCCCTGATTCGGATTCCCTACCATTCGACCATTGGGGTAAGAGTGTTCTCTTCTTCTCGTGGGTGGCTTGCATTGCATCACATCAGGCTCCACGCCTGCCTGCTAATCGGCATCTGTGGTCGATGCTTCTGCTCCTAGCTGGCATCAATGCCTGATAACGGAGCAAACCAGACAGGCTATTGCCCTCTCCGCTATAGGCCTGAAGCTGGCAAGACACCGCAAGTGGCATCTTATGACGCCACTGAGGTGGCTTCCAGGCTTATGGGACAGCGATCTGCATTAGGCGGACGGCATGGCCCGCTCTATCAAGGTTGCTCCCCTGGCCCGGCGTGGGGTGATGCGCCTCCGTCCTGGGACCTGCCTTTTTTCCTCCAGAGCTAGGAGACTTTTTGCATGGGCTTCCTCCTGCCTCCCTGTCCCTCAAGTTTCCTAGCTCTTCTCCCACTTAGGCTTCTCTTTGTGTTAGCCAGGGTCTTCCTTCTGTTCTTCACCAACAGGAGGCTGGGGGTCTTATTCCTCAGGGTTCTACCCCCCTTTTAGGGGAGGGCTTGGTACTCACCCAAGCAGTAATGAATGGTGAAGATTGACAAGGGAAGATATGAAAATTACGTACCTACCGTAATTCTTGATCTTCTCTTGTATCTTCACTATTCATTACTGATACCCACCCACTTTCCCTCAGTGGCCTCCTTCTGTGGCATCTCCTCCTGCCTCCTGTCCCTCTCCCCCTTGGCTTTTATGCAAAAAAAAATTTATTAATAAATTTTTTCTGTTTTTTTTTTTTTTCTCCCATTTTGTGAATGGATTCTTTTTCCTCAAGGTAGAGGGAACGTACAGTTGCAGATTTCTTTAAATTCTGAGGGAACTCTTTCTGACTGCCCTATGGTGCGACTCTTTACCTCTTCAGGTCATGTATATCACAGCCTGCTGGCCATGCCCTGTCTTGGCCTCCTCAAAGTTTGAACTCTGGCAGGTATTATTATTCAAGCTTTTCCAAGCTGCTGACTGAACTTGTCAGCTTCATGCCTCTGTCTGCCTTGTCCTAGCAAGTCTGATTGAGTTCCTCTCTCACTTTCTTTCATAAACTGCCTTGGAAGGCATAAGTCTTCCATACTCTTCTGTGTGTTAGCACTCTAACAAGGTGCTAAGGAACTTAGTCCTCTTCCTGATGGGCGCTCTCCGGAACAGGTTCTGCTCGGACAGTCTAGGAGCCCTCAACTAGGACTAAGTGACTTGGCATGTTGAGAGTTCAGAGAGTCTGCCCCTCTTGTCTGTTCAGAGGTTCGGTGGAACCTCCTCCGCCCTAGCAACTGGGATTCTTGCTCTCTTATTAGTTTCGAGCCTATAAGCCTCTCAACCAACAATGCTCTATGGGCACCGTTCTCCTCTCAACATGCCTCTTTCTTTAATTCTTTCTTCTTCTTCTTTCCCTCCCTTCTGTTCCCTCCCCTAGAGTCACGCCTGGAAAGGAGGCCCCATGTCCCTTAGGTAGGAATTTTTCTCTGTCTATTCTCCATCGGCTTATTCCTTTTCAAACAACATCAAGTCTTGCTATATTATGACTAATGCAGTTTGTCCCACCATTAGAACTGCTCTGGAGGTGAAAGAGTTAACTTCCATGCCAGGCATGGAACTTGGAGCGCGAGCTCGGTTAGAGAAGCTCTGTCTGGAGAATTTCAAACTGAAACTGTCAGATTCTTTACTCCGACTCACTGAACAGTCGCTCCGGAGATTCCTCCTACTGCTCGGTTCATTTCTGTTTAAAACAGTTTTCTCAGTTAAATTCAACCGCTATTATTATTATTTTAACCTGAAACCGATCGGTTCAAGCTCTGTCTGTGTATTGTAAGTAATAGACAGGTTTATTTCTGTGTGGAACTTGTAAATGTTTATCAGTTCGTTTGAACCGATCAGGTTGTTTTAAAACTTTATTCTCAGCATTTGAAAGCTTTTAGAGTGCGGTTCCCGTTCTTATCGGGTTCTAAAAACGGATTTCATTACATTTTTTCCAAGACCCTGTGACACGGTTGGGAACTGATAAGGGTGTCTTGCCTGGCACTGCCGGAAAAGGGCAAGTTTTGGTTCAGGCTGGTATATGTCTGAAACCCAAAGAAAAAACCGGCCCACTGGGTTTCAGCACTGTAGTGTGTATGTGGGGAAGCCTTTGCTAGGCTGACCCACACACCACATGTGTATATTGTCTGGGTTTGACCACCTCAATTCAGACTGCCATATTTGAAGAATTTCCTGCAGCTACCCTAGATAAGAGAGTTGGTAGGCTCAGGGACAGAGGCCAAAATGTCCGCTGACCTGGATGACCAGCCGGTTCGGTGCCAACCGAACCGGAGGGTAGGCCTCTGACCAGGGCGAGACTTCCTCAAGAAGCGTAGCTGACTCTGAGGAGCCAGTTCCAGCAAAGAAAACTAGAAAATCAGCAGGTGTGGAGTCAAGATTCCTTCTCAACTGCTGCAGAGATAGCTAAAGCAATACAAATTGTCCAGTCACTTTCTCCTGTTCCGTCCGAACCGCCACCTATCTGGCAAAAGGTCGGTTCTGCCGGTTCCACCGGTTCAAGAATATGAATAGAAGAGTTTTATGAACCAGAGGAGGGGAGGATGATTATGAACAGTGTGAATGTGACTTTGAGAGTCTGGATGTGCCCACTGTACGGACATCTCCCCAGACAGACTTTTAGAATCTCCCCACGCTTTCTGAGTCCCCTCTCATTTTCTGTTTTATAAAAGTTGCTGAACCCTCCAGCTTCCATTGTGGAAGCTGTGGATGAGCAAGAGGAACCTGACTTTGTGGAAATGATGGCTATCCCAGAGTCCAGGAGATTGTCTATTCCTTTACATAAATCATTTAGGAAACAAAAAAATTTAAAGCTCCATTCTGTGCCTCCTGTGGACAAAAAGATGGACAGGAGGTACACTTTGTCAGGTCCTGATACAGAATTTCTTTCACAGCAATGCAGTCATGTTGGGGTAGTTCAGGCTGCAGCCTGTGATAAACTAATATTCCCCTGGCTTCACATCCTCCTGACAAGGACTCCAGGAAGATTGATGCCATGGCTAAAAACAATACATGGCAGCGTCTTTGGGACTCAGACAAGCAAATTACATGGCTTATGTGGCAAGATATCAAAAATCTAGATGGGACACTGTCATGGCTTTAGCCAAACAGGCCCCTGGCCAGCTTGCCAAGGAGCTGGAGCAGGTGGCTGCTGATGGTACTGAGGCATCCAAGGTGCAATTCCATGCTGTTGTGGATTCTAATGGTGTATCCTCTAGAGTCATGGCTACATCTGTGGCCTTTCGTAGATTGGCTTGGCTCAGGTGTACTAGTTTGTCACAGGATACCCAGACTAAGGCTATGGATTTTCCTGTGTGGGAAATTCTCTGTTTGGGGAGCAGACAGAGAATTATATGAAGAAATGGATGAATATAGAACCACTTATAGGAGTGCAAAGCCAAGGAGCGCAAGCCACTCCTCAGAGGCAGACCCCAGGGGTAGAGACAGGCCTTTTACCAAACCCAGGCCTCCTCTTGGCTGATGCTCAGAGGGGTTCTTCAGAGGGAGGCAGGCTAGGTGCAAGCAGGCCTGCTCCCACCCCTCAGCCTAAAGTCCTTGCTCAAACAGGCACCTTGATGGGGTGTCCAGGGCCGGTTCTCCATTACCTGTAGGGGGCAGGCTGGCTTACTTCGTTCAGGACTGGGAGTCTTTAA
The DNA here is from genome assembly GCA_016271365.2 of Neoceratodus forsteri. Classification (NCBI taxonomy): domain Eukaryota; kingdom Metazoa; phylum Chordata; order Ceratodontiformes; family Ceratodontidae; genus Neoceratodus; species Neoceratodus forsteri. The sequence continues at coordinate 1,407,477,105 of CM057450.1, forward strand.
CATCAGACAAGTGGGTCCTGGAAGTAGTAAGCCAGGGTCTGGTTCTCAACTTCAAAAAATTTCCAAAGATGAGAATCAGATCTTTTCCACCTGCAAATCCTCTAGAGACTTTTGCTTTGGAAACAGAGGTCTCAACCCTCCTGGCTCTCAGAGCTGTAGAAAGGGTTTCTCCCCTACACCAGGGCAAGGGTCTGTACTCCAGGTACTTCCTTACCCCAAAAAAGACAGGAGAATGGCGGCCCATTCTGGACCTAAGATATCTGAACAAGCACCTTTTAAAACCAAAATTCAAAATGGTGACTCTGGCAATGATTCTACCTTCCCTAAGGCCAGGGGACTGGCTAGCTTCCCTGGACCTCAAGGATGCCTACTTCCATGTTCTTACTGTGATGGCGGGGGCACTAGACTACCAGGGCTTTGGGGTTCTTCATGTATTTTATTATGATCGGGGGTGCTAGACTACCAGGGATGGGAGTTCTTATGTACTTTAGTATGATCGAGAGGCGAGATGGCGGATTTAAAATAAATTTTCTCAGCCCAGGGTGCCCTAGGAAGTCAAATGAGGGTGGGTTTGCTCAGGGGCATCGTTCTGATGAACCATGATGGTGAGTCCTTCAGTTTTTGATTTATGGCATTTTTATTCTTTGTTCGTGAGCCTGCAAATTCTTTGATTGCGAGATTCTTTAATTGTAAAAGAAGGACAAGATGGCCAGATTTTTTATAATGGAATAGATGGGGACATTTTACTAATCTTTGATATTGAATATCTCGGAAATGGTTTGGTCTTTTTACTTGAAATTTTGAAGGTGTTTACGGCATGTCCTGTGGATTTAAATTACAGTGTTTATGTGTTGGAAAATATTTTTTTGGCGGAGATATGGTGTGGCACAGTTTACGTTCTGCGGACAGCGGTTTGCTTGGGGTGGTGGCTTGAAATCGATAGGATACCTAGCCTTAGTGTCATGGATGTAATTTTCAGTCGTGTATGTTTAATGTCAACAGGTGCGGAACTGTACCACTCTGACGAATGAAAATTTCAAACTTTGACATGCTGTATCTCGGACACGGTTTGGTCTTTTCACTTGAAATTTGGAGGGTGCTGATGGCATGTCCTGTAGATATGAAGTGCGGCATTTATGTGTCGGACAATATATATTTTTTTGACGATATTGTGTGGCGCAGTTTACGTTTTGTGGACAGCGTTTTCTATTGTTCTACTACACTAACATTTGTTTGGTGGCTGGCCTTGGTGCTGTCAATGTACTTTTTAGTCATTAGGTGTGTAATGTGGCCCAACACTTACAAATTGGTGTGAGCGCGGGGCCCCCACCAACTAGCAATTTTCTACTACTTTTCTATTCTTTCTTAAAAAGTAAGGAAATTCTATGCAAAAACTTAGTGCATCAGTTAGGGTTATTCTACAGCGACAAAGCGAGGAAATTCGACATTAGGGTTCCCACCTTGCCCCACCCTGCCAGGAGACATTGGGGTGTGCGTTGGGATTGTCAGCCCTAACTCTCACCCCATTCTCCTACAGTGCACCACCTCGGCTTGTTTACACATGGGATGGGATGAGAGTTTGGGCCGACAACCCCAATGCACACCCTGATACCTGTTGGTGGGGGCAGGGTGGAGGTCGGGTGCAAGAGGTAGGAACCCTAATGTTGAATTTCCTTGCTTTTGTCACTGTAGAATAATCCTAAGTGATGCATTAATGATTTTTTTTTTGCATATAATATAGATATAGATAGATATATAGTAGATATATAGAGATATAGGGGCTACATGATGGGCAGGAGTGGAATATGGAAGCTGATTCTCACTCCTGCATCGTGGAGCCATGGCTATCCCACTGTGAGGCACGAGTGGATATGCTATGCTCATGATGCAGGAGTGAGAATATTTCATATTCCACCCTGCCCATCAAGTGTGTTCGATTTATACAATAGGCAGCAACTGTTTCTGCATGGTTTTGCTATTTAAATATTGTGTCCGAGGTCTGTTTTGTTGTTGTTACTTTTTAGGTTGGTGTTATTACTCAATGATTTGCCTGCTGTGTGTCAGTCTGCTCAACTGTGTGATAGGGATTAGTGCTGCTTTGGAATCCTCTGTTGTGATTGGTTGATATGGTATGTAGTGGTTTCTTGGTTGTGCTGGTAGTGGATTCGGAGTTTATTTTTTCACTGGTGCTATTAGGTGTGTGTTGGGGAATGAGTGATTTCATTGGTTTGCTGGTGTTTCTGGGCAGGATGTGTGTGGTAGGTTTACTTCCAGAGTGCTTCCATGACCATTGGTGAAATGGGACTGTTTATTGTTTTGGTGCAGTGTGAATAACATTTATTTATGAGATTTTACTTTATATTTTGTTTTGGTAGTGCTTAGTGCAACAGTAATTTAGTTCTTTAGCCCTCTGTGCATCGGAGCTTCTGAGAAGGGATATCAGCATTAAGGTATCGCTGGAGGTGGAGATGTGGCACAAATATCAAGGCTTGCAGAGAAAAACAGGTACATGTGGGACAGAGGAGCTTCACTGGTTATTCAGAGTCTGTGTCACTGGTGAGCTGCTTTGAGCAGCTTTCTGGGAGGAGAATTTGTAGTGTCAGTGTGTGCAAAAGAAGGTAGAATATTTATTATTCGTTTCTTTCTGACGGTCTAGCAGTGGCTCCTTATCCTACTTGAACTGAGAACAGCTCAAGAAAATCTCTTGTTCCAGGTTCATTGTTTTCAGTGGATGATGTAATTTTAGTTTTTTCATCTGTGTTGCTTCTCAGTGTTTAGGAATTAATTTTGAAAAGCTCATTGTACAGAAATACTGTTTTTAGTCAAGTTTTTGTAATTTGTTTTCAGTGCTAAGTACTACTCCAAGTGTACTGTTTTCAGCTTCTGGCTTTTTAGAAACTGCAAGTAAAAGTTTCACACTATGCAGGTTGTGTGTAAAGGTAGATTGATGATTTCATTTTCAGTTTTAAAACAAGTTCCAGCTTGTAGTGCTTAACTGATGCTGCAGTGAGAATATCGGGTGATGATGACATAGCTACTGTAGGTGTAAATGGATTTATTTCCTTCAGCTGTCTCATCATCAGATATTCTCACTGGGGTGAAATACATGCTTTTATTCTCAATGAATACACAACACCCTATTGTGTAAATATGGGATTTAAGTGGGGTGCTTGTGGGATAACAAAGTTATTTGTACAGTAGCCTGTGACCTCGAGTAACCTCACGAGTGGCGAAGCCACGAATGAGGGTTACTAGTGGTCACTGGCAACTGAACCAATAACTTTATCTCACAGGCACTCCCTGCATATTTGATTTATGCAGCAGGATTTTTTTGGGGTTCTGGTTTGTCATATTTTTTTTTGTTTTGTTTTTTAAGTTCCTTTTCAGGTTTTTTTCTCTGTGCGTGGTTGCTGTGTTTGGTTTGCAGGGTTGCTGTGCTGAGAAAGAGGAAAAAATAGCTTTTTTTGTTAAGAGGGTTTTCATTTAAAATGTGGTTCCGTTTTTTGGGGGGGAGGGATTTGGTTAGGGTGTGCATTTTGTGAGTCTTTGCGACTGTGATAGCTTTGCTTGTAAAGAGCACTGTGAGAAGGTGAAAGTGAAACTGGGAGGCAGTACTGCTGAGCTGTCAGCACGGGTGGTGGTGGTTAGTGATGCAGTCACTGTGTGGATAAATGGGTGATGATGTAATCACTATGTGGATAACTTGAAGTTATCCACATAGTGATTACAGCACCACCCAATTATCCACACAGTGACTCAGATAACTGAAGTTATGTGTCAGTTTTTATCCTGACACTTGTTGCATAAATAGATATATATGAATAGATAGAGAACATGTTTTATCCTGCTTGTCTTGACTATGTTGACTGTGTAAGGCGCCCAGAGCCTCTGGGATTGAGCACCACATAAATGAGTTACCTTATCTCAACAGTGATTTTGAAACACAATATTTTAGACACAGTTCAGCTTTTATTTGCCCTGTTCTTCTGCATTTCTTTTGCTTTATTTCTTCTTATTGAGGACATTTTATATAGAAACAGTATCTTTGTTCTTAGAGATAAGCTGCAGCAGCTGCTTAGTCCCCATCTGAGATCATAGTCCTCAGCTTGTAACAGATTTCACAGTAATCAAACAGATTTGATAAAATAGGCCTTGAAATCCTGACACCTCATTGGTCAAAACCGTCACATGACTTATTTTCTGACCACATACCTCCTTGAACTAGATATTTTTAACAAATAAAAGTTCATTTGATACTTAGGATAACACACTCCAATATGTGTGTGGTCATAGGGAATAATGCACTTCACAGGAGGTTGCAGCACTTGGCCTGCCTTGTGCCTTACAACCACTCAAGCATTATTTCATCACTTGACCGCACACCTGTCATCATGTTATCCCTTGGGTGATATTACACGCAGAGGATTATGACCTCAGATTAAGGAATAAGACAAAGGGTGTATAGCTGGACTCCTAATGACAGTGATTCAGTTTTTATGCAGTTGTCCTCTGCAATAATCTAGAAAAATGAATATGGTTCTGTTTGATGGAATACCACTAATATTCTCCAGTGCAGCAGCTAGTATTATGTAAAGTGTTGTTTGCCTCTATCTGGAGAAGTTGGACACCTGTATTATTGTACATTTCAAGTGTGCTGACTCATATTAAACAAAAAAACATGTGTTTATACATTTCAGTAATTGATGTATATCAGTGTGTATAAACACATGAAACTGTATTGATATAATACAGCCATGTTAACCAGACTCCAAGCTTTTTAGTTTTCTGTTTATGCTCCTTTCACTCTGACTCTCCCACCATTGGAGGACCATGACGGCCATCCAGCCCCATGTGGCTACTCCTTAACCCCTACATGTGGCTACTCCTTAAGCTGACTGCACATGTCCGAAGTCAGCAGGACGCAACAGACAGGCTATGCAGAGCCCGAGTGCACCGGCTCTCTTGATCTTATTGAATCTGGGCATTTTTCTGTTCTAGGGACATGGATATGTTGTTCATCCACACTCATTGGCAGTATCCTTGCCGCTTTAATCTTGCGGAAGGTCTTCAAGCTTGCTCCTCCCACCCACCCACCGGGTGGTATAACTCGGCTCCGCCCATGGCGCCAGATCTTCCTTACGCTTGAGCTCAGGTTCCCTCCTTAACGCTCTGCGTTTGCGACTGGTTCCTATTCTCCGTTGCGGATTTAAAATAATATTTTGCAAAAGACTTCAGTCTTGATCCCTCGCGACTGCGATGGACCAATCGACTCCCGGTTGGAAGATGCCCATGCGGGCAGAAGATGTCTCGGACGGATCCACACTCCGCGTGTGTCTACTGCTTAGGCCTTGAGCACGACCGCGGGCTTGCGACCTGTGCTCATCTTTCTCGGCCTCGTCCTCGAACCGTGCTGCCGGATTGCAACTGGGCGTCCAGCGTTTCCCTCCGGTGAAGTCCAAGGAGGCCCGGTTGGCGGTGTCCGCGGCGGCGGGCTCGGCGGATCAGCTCGAGCGGATGGTCGCCCTCGAAGAGGAGGCGGCGCGGGCCGTATCTTCCTCGGCCGCGGCATTTATCCCGCTCTCTCTGGGTTCTTCCTACACGGCTTCCTTTAAGGAGCTTTGTCTGTCCCTCTCCACTAAAGGAGAAGGGCCTGCGTCTGCTGGACCTTATTCTCGGTCCAAAAAGAGGGACAAGGTAAGTCCCCTCCGTCGGCAGCTCTTGGGGAGCGGGAAAGGTCCCTCTCCCGGGCCGTCTGACCGTCGGCCGATCGACCGCTGCGGCTTGGCCACTGGCCTCACGGTGTCCCGTCAGGTCAGTTGACCGAGACTCCCACTGATGAAGTCGAGATTTTCGACCCATTGAACGAGCTGTCGCCTTTAGCAGCGAGATTCCCCTCTCCGGTTCCCCGGGAGAGTTGAGGATCGATGGGCTCGCCTGTGCCTCCGGTTCCGGAGCCCTCGGATGGACCTTCGAGCGAAGGGAGTGCGGTTCGGCCGACACCTCCCGCACCGACCCGAAATTCCGGGACTCTCGGTCTCGGTCTCGGACCTCTTCGCGGTCAAGCCGTTCCCACCGTCACGGCGGTCTCGGTCTCGACACCGCTGATAAGCGGCGTCGCCCTTCGTCCTCGTCTCTCCTCCTCGGATGAGGGAGGCTTCGGCGTAAATGCGTCGGCCGATGCGAGACCTTATGTTTTAACAGCTCCTCCTGGCGAGAATAAGCCGACTCGAGCCTTCCCGACCATTAAGTACGTTGTCACGGAGCGGCCGACACAACCCCTCGACTTGTCCGAGGAGCTATACCAGGCGGTTGTTGGCCAAAACCAGCTGCTCCACGATTCGGTGGAACCTCCGCCTCCACAGCCACCAATTGGGGCTCCGACCAAGGATTCTCGGTCGGCTAAGGGTTTACCCCATCGGCTGTCAGTTACCCTCACTCCCGACCGACCTCGGCGGGTGAAGGGTGGCTCAGGCCAGAGGCAGCTCTTCGAGGACTCTTCCGAGGTCGAGGCGATTCCTCCTTCTTCTCCAGCGACTGGACTTGGAGTCTTCAGGAGGTCAGTCAATGGGCGATAGCCCGTCGTCCTTCCTAGGACCTGCGCCGGCTCATCTCGGAGTCTACGGGATGGAGCTCGAACCCGTTCCAAGCGGCCAGGTATCCCCTCACGAGATTCTGGACGAGGGATTCTCCGCGGAGGCCTTTCGGTGGCGAGGCCATAGTGGGTCGGCACTGGAACTTTGGCAGCGCCCTGCTTCCTGCCTCGCCTTGGCCAGGATGGCCAGGAAGTATGCGGTTCGGTTCCTTGTCCGGTTTTGAACACCCCTCTGCTGAGGGTTGGTTACCGACAGCGTTTTCGGCGCCCGGCTGCGCCAGATGTGGACAAACCTCCTGACAAGAGTCCAAAAATTGGACTATGTCGGGCGAAAAGTCTACGCTGCGTCCTCTCTCGGCCTTCGTCAGGCCAGTTCGGCCGTCCTCATGGCACATTTTTCTCATGCCCTGTTGGGCTCCCTGGATGAGGTCATCCCTCATCTTCCCGCCGATCTGCAGACTACGGTTAAGCAGGTGCGGGACCAGGGCAGGGCAGTGGCCAAACAGCAGCTCCAGACTGCTTTGGATGTAGGGGACTCATGTGCTAGATCGGTGGCGGCCGCAGTGGCTATGCGTCGGCGGGCTTGGCTGAGGATATCCACCTTTACTTCGGATACCCAGCACAAGTTGGCGGATGTTCCCTTTTTGGGGACTGACCTCTTCGGCCCTGGGGTGGAAGGTCACCTGCAGAGGATCGAGAAGTCCAATGCCACCTTGGACTCGGTCTCTTCCGCTCAGAAGGACAAAGGCCGCAAACCACAGCCTAAGCCCTTTCGTCCTTCTGTACCCCGGTAGCGCCCTGACCCAGCAACGTCAGGGCCAGCAGGCTCGACCTTAGCATCCCAAACCCAGAGCGGCTTCCTCTAACAGGAGGCAGGAGGAAGGGCCCAGGAGGTCCCTCGGCGGTCCCTCCTCCAAGCCTGCCCAGTGACGGGCTGAGGGGTGTCGCCCCCATCCCCGTCACCTTAGCCCTGGGTCCCCCCGTGGGGGGACGGCTCCGGCACTTCCGTTCCGCCTGGTCCGCTGTTACCACGGACAGGTGGGTCTTGGAGGTGGTGGGAAGAGGCCTGCCTCTGGAATTCGAGCAGGCACCACCCTTCAGAGCCGTCGCCCCTCGGGGGGCTTCGGGATCCCCAGCCTCACTGGCGGCTCGTCGAGCGACATCCTCTCCTCCTCCAGAAGGAGGTGGTAAGAGGTGGTGGACCCTCCTTCAGACCCAGGGTTTGTGTCCAGGTACTTCCTGGTTCGAAGCAGACGGGGCTGGCGCCCCATTCTCGACCTACGACCTAAACAAGTTCCTAAGGTCTCGAACCTTCAGGATGGTCACTCTGGCTCAGATAATACCATCCTTGGAGCAGCGGCGTGGTTCTGCTCTCTGGACTTGCAGGACGCGTTTTTCACGTCCCTATCCGTCCGTCTCACCAGAGATTCCTTAGACTTCGAGCAGAAGGATCTCTCTTGATTCAAGCCATGCCCTTGGCTTGTCTCCAGCTCCCAGGGTCTTCACCAAATGCATGGCAGTGGTGACAGCATTCCCTCTTGGCCGAGGGTCGGTGTACCCTTACCTGGACGACTGGCTGATGTAGATCCCTCAGGAAGGAGGCGGGTGGTCAGAGATCTGGCCCTCCAGGTCTGCTCTCAACTGGGCCTCCTTATCAGAGCCAAGTCGAACTCGAGCGAAGCAGGTGATTTTATTCATCGGGCGCAGCTCGACTCTCTTCGAGCCAGGCGGCTCCGGCGGACAGGGCCGAGGTTCTTTCCTCCTTTGCCCGATCATTTCTGGTTGGGCAATTGCGCCCTGCCGGGACTTCCTGCGCCTCCTGGGTCTCATGGCGGCCTGTACCAGCGTGGTCCGTTGGGCCGCTGGAACATCGTCCCCTTCAGTGGGACTGGCCAGCCAGTGGTCTGGCAGCTGCGATCCCTTGGACCAGCTTGTGTCGGTGACACAGGGATGTGGAATGCTCTCCAGTGGTGGACCGTTCCAGATCATTTGCAGGAGGGCATCCCGTTCGTCCGCCCGAGCGACGGTCTCTCTGTCGACCGATGCCTCTCTGATGGGTTGGGGTGCCCATCTGGGGGAACACCGGGCTCATGGCCTCTGGTCCCAGCGGGAGTCGATGCCACATCAACCTGCTGGAGCTCCGGCGGTCCGCCTAGCTCTCACCGCCTTTGCTCCGTTCCTCGGGGTCAAGTGGTCGAGTCCAGGCGGACAATACCACGACCATGTACTGTCTAAACCGCCAGAGGCGGGCCGCTCCATGCTTCTATGCAAGAGCTCTCCGCATTTGGTCACTCGTGCGCAGCCTGGGCGGATCTCCTAGCCATTCACGTGGCAGGAGCCTCCAACACCCTGGCCGATGCCTGAGCGGATAGGGGCTGCATCCCAGTGGTCTCTCCTACGAGGTAGTACAGCATCTGTTCTCCCTTTGGGGCACACCTCAGGTGGATCTGTTTGCCTCCATGGAGCGAAGCTGAGTCTGTTCCATGCCGCCCCCTCAGCAGGGCTCGCTGCAGGGGATGCCTTCTCCGAGGCAATGGACCCGGGCCTCTTTCGCCTTTCCCCATTTCCCTTGATCCACAAGGTGCTTCTCAAGGCGAGGGAGACAAGGCGCAGGTGATTCTGATAGCCCCAGACTGGCCTCGCCAGTTCTGGTACCAGATCTCCTCAGTCTCAGCTCCAGGACTCGCGGCAGCTTCCAGCTTCGCCGGACCTGCTCTCAGTCAATCAGGGAAGGTGTTCCATCCGGACCTTCAATCCCTGCACCTGACGGCCTGGTTCCTGGCGGCTAGAGTTCCAGGCTTTGGGTCTTTCGACGAGGTCCTCAATGTAGTTGAGGCGTCCCGTGGAGTCGACCAGAAAATGCTATGCCTTCAAATGGAAAAGGTTTTCCATTTGGTGTCAGAACAGGGCTTGGACCCTTCCTCCTGTTCCTTGGCAAGCATCTTGGACTATTTATGGTCCCTTTCTAGTCAAGGGCTTAGGTCGACGACCCTAAGGGTGCACCTGGCAGCCATCTCTGCTTACCGGGCGCGGGCCGGGAAGCAGTCGGTGGCGCAGGAGAAGGTGGTCTGGCGCTTTTTTAAAGGCCTTGATCACATTTCCCCTCCAGTGCGGGAACCCCCACCTCCGTGGGATCTACTGCTGGTACTGGCAAAGCTCATGGGCAAGCCATTCGAACCTATGCACAGGTGTGCTCTCTCTCACCTGTCGTGGAAGACCGCCTTCTTGGTGGCTATCACGTCAGCCAGAAGGATGGGAGAGCTCCAGGCGCTTTCCATTGAGTCTCCTTACCTGGTCTTCCACAGGGACAAGGTTGTCCTGCGCCCCCACCCGAAATTCCTTCCGAAGGTGGTGTCGGAGTTTCACCTTAACCAAGTGTTGACTCTGCCGGTGTTCTACCCCAATCACACCTCGGAGGCCGAATATAGGCTCCATACTCTGGATCCTAGAGAGGCTAAGCTTATTATAAGGGCGCCTGGCTGAAATTGAGGAGAGGTTACGCCAGCTGTTTGTCACCTACGCTGAAGCACATCTGGCAGACCTGCAGCCAAGCGGACGATAAGCAGGTGGGTAACCTCCTGCATAGATCTCTGCTATAAGTTAGCGGGCATGGAGCCTCCCAGAGGGATAGAGCTCATTCTACCCGCCATACTGCTGCAGCGGTGGCTGCTTCCAGGGACGTCCCTATCCAGGAAATCTGCAGGGCTGCTACCTGGAAGTCAGCAAACACCTTCATTACCCACTACCACATCGACCTTGAGTCACACGGATGCTGGTTTTGGGGCCTCGGTTCTCCAGTCTCTCTTTCCCAAGTAAGTATGTAAGGGTGTGCGTCTTGCCTCCCTCCTCCCGGAGAACTGTAGGAGTCTGCCAATGAGTGTGGATGAACAACATATCCATGTCCTAGAAATACAGGTTACTCACCTGTAAGGAGTTCTAGGAATGGTATATGTTGTTCATCCACCGTTCCCTGTACCTCCCCGGCCACGACAACCTGAGCTTCCAGCCGGGCCAGATCTGGCGTCATGGGGCGGAGCGAGTTATACCACCGGGTGGGTGGGAGGAGCAAGCTTGAAGACCTTCCGGCAAGATTTAAAGCGGCAAGGATACTGCCAATGAGTGTGGATGAACAACATATACCATTCCTAGAACTCCTGTTACAGGTGAGTAACCTGTATTTCCTTCACTCCTTGAGAATTTTAATGACGAACAGAGTGTGGTTGTACACATGAAGTGTAATGTAGCCTCTGAATGTCAGTCAGCGTCCCCAACCCTGTTTTCGTGTTGCTGACTGTACCTCTACCTGTGGATATCCAGGTGGTGGTGTGTAGTGAAATCTACAACCCTTCCTCCCCTGGATGGGGAGAGTGTCCTCCGGAGCACTCTCTTTTTCGGGGTTATCTCTGTCATCAGGTACTGCCATAGGAACTTCACCGTCGGTGAATGGGAAATCCACACAGAAGATTTTCAGCAATACAACTGGAGCCACCCACGCCGTTGATGTCCGCCGACGTCATCAACCCTATATAGGTGTGGGAGGCCCCGCTTTCTCCTCAGTTCTTTTACCACTGTCGACTCGTTAGCACAGTCTCCACGGAAGAGCCATCACAATGTTCATGCCTTTTTTGGCCTCTGCAACCCTCACAAATCTCTTTGAAGATTTTTCCTTCTTTTCTTTTATGTCCAGAGTGAATTTGTCTTCTCTCTTCCATCGCTGCCGCTGTGGAAAAAAGATTGCCTCTAATGATGAACACTCCGTGTGTGTCTGCTGTCTTGGGCCTGATCACAGCATCTCGGATTGTGAGCCAACAATTTAACCAAACCACCCTCAGGCGATGAAGAAAAGCTCTAAAATCCTTCATGGAACAGCAACTAGCCAGCTTTGAGCCGGGTCCTCTGGGACGCTGGCCACACAGTCGCCCTCTGCGTCGTAAGAGCTCCAAGGCCTCCCAGGTCAAAGACAAGTCCTTGGGGAAGAGTCATAAAAAAGACCGGGTTCGCGACCGTTCCCTTGGTGGCCGTCCCATTCCCCGTCGGCCTCTCCTTCGGGGGGGTTCTTTGTTGTCGGCGGCTACCCCAACGAAGAGATATGCTGTCCAGGTTCTGGTTCATTCCAGACTCATACTCACAGCTGTTCCGCCCGATTCTCAGGGTGTGAGGCCGTCTGCCTCCAGGTCGTCGGCACCTCCTCTCTCAATGGTTTTGTCATTGACGACCACCCCTTCGGGCCCCGCCCCATCCTTTCTGAGGGCTATGGGCTTGTTAGGCTTACAGTTGGGTTCGTCAGCCACTGTGCTATCGACTCTGGCAACTATGGACTTCAACAATGGTCTCGTCCGCCTCATTTATGTTTTAGCCCAGCAGTTTGCTGCCTTTAACAGTCCTTTGTCACCAGCACCATTGTCGACACCCATTCATTGACCCTGGGACTTTCTCAGGGACTGTCAACGTGTGCCCATTGATGATCCTGAGGAAGAGGTCAACATCGAGGAGCAGTATCATCCTGATCTCAGAGTTCCAAAATAGCAAAATTACTGTGCTCACGCACTCAGAGGAGTTCGCCACCAAAGTGAACTACCTAATAATCTTGAAATCACTCCAAAACAGTAGCGCAGTTCCAGAGAACAGACGGAGATGCAAACAGCAATGATCAACTATTGTTGAATTTATTATCACCTCTTGTGGGAGCCCCTTAGGCACTCTGCCGAGGCGCTTAGGGCTCCCACAAGAGGTGATAATAAATTAAACAATAGTTCATCCTGATCTCATCCTCCTAGAGGAAGAGGAGGTAGAGGAAGAGGACCAGTACTATACTTCCGACAAATCTAGTCTATGGCCTTTTCAGTCAGTGAAGAATCAGTTAAGCACACCCCCAGGTCCCCACTTGAGGATGCTACCTTCTTTAATATTATGAAGCAACTATCTTCTACAATGGGGTTCCAGACAGTGGAGGAGGATGCCACCAGAAAGGATCTGGCAGACTACTGGAGATTCCGGAATCTCTCCCCAAAATTATTCCTGTCATGCTTCCAGCACTTAAGAATGCTACTACAGTAGCCTGGCACAGACCAGACATGGCGCCAGCTATACCCCGTACAGCTGATAAGCTCTACAGTGCCCCTCAAGGTCTCCCATACTTTGCTGCCCAAACTGGAGCGGACTCTGTGGTCATCAAGGCAGCACCGACAGGATCTAAGGTGCCTAACACCTTAGCTGTCTGAGCCCCAGACAAGGAGTGTCTGAGGATTGATCTCTGGGGCATAATGGTGTATACTTCCTCCACTCTAGGTTTGAGAATTGCCAGCTATCTGTCCCACATGGTTAAGTTCCAGAATACCAGCTGGATGAAGGGCAGGACTGCTGTCTAAGCCGTTCCAGATGGTGCCCCGAAACAAGAGCTGCTTCAGTGCTTTCAGACTGCCGAGGATGTTGGCAAGTCTTTCCTTAGAGCCATCTATGACTTATCTGATACAGTTGCCAGGGTGGCTGCCACTAGCATCTGTCTACGTAGACACTCTGGGCTCAAAGTTTCTGGGTTCGCTGCCAGTGTGCAAAATAAGGTGCTGAGTGCTCCTTTTAATGGCACTAACTTTTCGGCCCAGAGATCCAGGACTTCATTAATGATCTGCAGGCCTCTGGCATGGCTCTTAAGTCTGTCCACTCCCTCTACCACACTCAGCAGCGTGGTGGTGGGGGGCATTCTGCTTTTCATAGGCAGATTAACAGGCCAGGCTTAGGCTGTCGTCCCCAGGGAAAGTGTTGAGACCACTTCTCCTTGCCTGCATGCTCCCAGCAGTCAAGTGTCCCAGAACAGAGGGTCCCACTTCCACAGCTGAACCCTCCTCAGCTTGACTCCTTGCCAGACCCCCCCATCTCTGACCCAGGCCCAGAAGGTGGCGGTCGGAGGTTGATTCTCCCTCCATTTGAGTCAGTGGAGATCCATAACATCAGATGCTTGGATCCTGCAGATCAGAGAGGTCGGTCATACACTGAAGCCCATTCAGCAGCCTCCAGCCTTAAGCAAATTACCCCACTGGCTCATTTACCTGTTCAGGAGGAGGTACAGATTCTTCTGCACAGGCAGGTGATAGAATTAGTGTCAAAGCGACAGAGAAACCAAGGGTTCTGTTCCAGATTCTTCCTGGTTCCCAAGAAACGGGAGATTTGAGGCTTGTTCTAGATCTCAAAGACCTCAATCTTTGTCCAGTACAAAAGTTCCAGATGGTAACATTTACCGGGTCTTTTGCCCCTCCTCAAAACTGGAGACTGGCTCTGCTGCCTGGATGTGCAGGATGCCTGCCTGCATATTGCGGTTTTTCCTCCTCACAGGAGGTTCCTCTGCTTGCCTTTCAGGGGAACATTACTGAGTGCAAGGTACCCTTGGCTTATCCTCTGCGCCCACGTGTTTTTATAAAATGCTTAGCAGTGGTCTCAGCAACCCTCAGAAGGGAGGGTCTGTACGTCTTTCTTCACCTGGACAACTGGCTTCTCAAGGCCCCATCCAGGGAACAGCTGTTGCTGGACGCATGAAAGCAGCTTTCCTGAGGAGGTCGTGGGGTCAGAAGGGGTTCAAGAATGCATGGGACAGATGTAAGGCAATTCTAGTGGGGGGTAGGAGGATATAGACTGTTGGTTAACTAGGATCTGCAGTTTATCCAGTAGGTAGGGAAATGGGCAGACTGGGTGGGCCAAGTGGTCCTCATCTGCCGTCAAAGTCTTTGTTCTGTGTTTCTGACCCTGGAACGTACCCTCCAGCTCTTTCAGTCTCTTGGCATCACTGTCAACCTGCTGAAGTCTGTTCTAATACTGTTCCAAAATTTACAGTACATTGGGACGGTCCTGGACTAAGAGCAGGGGAAAGCATTCTTTCCCCAAAACAGGGCAGAATGTCTTATTGCTCAAGCTCAGGAGGTCACTCAGGTTGATCGTTCCTCCTAGACTGTTTCACTAGCTAGGCTCCACATGCGCATACCACTCTGAGTACAGTGGGATCAACGTCTAGGCGAGCTGGACCATCTGGTCCTGCTCTCTCTCTCTGCACGAAGCATTGCTGTGATGGGTGGACCCCTTGAGTCTTCTTCAGGGGTCACCTTCCAGTTCTCCTCCCGAATCGGAATCTTTCCATGGATGCTTGGGTCTGGGCTGGGAACACCTGGGTCCCTTTCAAACACAGGGCTCCTGGTCCCAGTGGGAAGCCACCCTGCATATCAATGACCTGGAGATGAGGGCGGTATTCAAACAACATGAAGTCTTGCTGTATTTGGACATAATGCAGTTAGCCCCAGTACTTGAACTGCCCCAGAGAGGAAAGGGTTAACTCCATGCAGAAGCATGGAACGTTGAGCTCGAGCTCAGTTTTCAAACCTCTGTATGTGGTACTTCTCAATGTAACTGTCAGATTCTTTACTCCGCCTAACAGTGAAGTCACTCCGGAGATTTCCTCTGTTCGGTAAAAGTGAAGCTTTCGGTTTTAAAACAATTCTTTTATTGGTTTCGGTTCCAGCCTCTGTCTACAGGTACAGGTAGTGTTGTAGATAGGTAGTGACTGTATTTATTTTAAACAACTTGTGGAAATTGTTTGCTTCTTGGTTTCTTTTTGGTCAGTCTGGTTAGGAACTGACCTTGTGTTTTCTTCTAATTTTAAGTAATATTTTCTGGGATTAGAGTGGTGTTCCGATACCGATCGGTCTCAAAAGAACCGGGCCATTTCTCTGTTCTTTTCCAAACTCGTGACACGGTTGTTAACGATCGGTTGGTATTACCTGACTTGAAAACTTCTATAGGGTAATTTTGGTAGGTTGGCCATGTCTGAGAAACCCAAAAAGAAAACCGGTCCCACTGGGTTTCAACACTGTACTGAGTGTGGGGAGGCCTTTGCCAAGGCCGACCCCCACCTCATCTGTGTTTATTGTCTGGGGTTTGACCACCTCCAGTCAGACTGCCAAATTTGTAAAACTTTCCCAAAACCACTCTAGAAAAAAGATTGAGTAGGTTGAAGGAAAGGGAAGCCAAGAAGTCCATGGATCCGGATGGCCAGCCCGGTTTGGTTGCGGCTGAACCTGAGGAGGTGCCTACTGACCTCTGAGATACCTCGGGCAAAGGGAGAGCTGACTCTGAGGGGTCAGTTCCGTCAAAAAAGAAACAATAGTCTGCAGGTATGGATCCAGTACCGCATACTCCAACCGCGGATGAGATAGCCAAAGCGATTAGTATTGTCCAATCACTTTGTCCGGTTCTGTCCGAACCGGCACCGTCGGTTAGGTGGTCAGTTCGGTCGGAACCGGCTCCTTCGGATTACGATCCGGATGCTTTCTTTGAGGAGTGGGAGGGAGACAAAGATTATCCCGATGATGACTACGACCAGGGGGGGTCTAGATGTGCCCATTGAACCGGACATTTCCCCAGACAGGCCCTCGGTTGTCTCCCCTCCCTGGCTCTCTGACTCCCCTTCACACTTCTTGTTTTACAAGAAGGTGGCCGAAACCCCTCAGCTTCCTATGGTTGAAGCTGCTGAGGAGGCAGAAGAGCCTGATTTTGAGGAGATGATGGACATCCCAGAGTCCAAAAGGTTGTCTATCCCTCTTCATAAGTCCTTGGGGAAATGGACACAAAAGATTCTACAGACTCCTAACTCTTTACCTCCTGTAGATAAAAGAATGGACAGGAGATGCATGTTATCAGGCTCAGCTGCGGAGTTCCTTTATTCGCATTGCAGCCATGTTGGGGTAGTGCAGACTGCAGCCTGTGACAGGGCAAACATCCCTTTGGCTTTACACCCCCAGACAAGGACTCCAGGAAAGTTGATGCCATGGCCAAAAAACTATACTTGGCATCCTCTTTGGGACTCAAGCAGGCAAACTATATGGCCTATACAGCCAGGCACCAGAAGTCCAGGTGGGATACGGTTCTGGAAGTGGCTAAAAAGACCACCTGTCAGCTAGCCAGAGAGCTGGGGGAGGTGGCTGCCAATGGAGTTGAGGCATCCAAAGTACAATTTCACACTGCTGTGGACTCCAGCAATGTGGCATCCAGAGTCATGGCTACATCTGTGACTCTCAGAAGGCATGCTTGGCTCAGATGTACTAGCCTATCACAGAACACCCAGTCTAAGGCTATGGATTTTCCTGTAGTTAGTAACTCTTTGTTTGGGGAGCAGACAGAGACTTACATGAAGAAAATGGACGAATATTGGACCACTTACAGGAGTGTACAGGCCAAGGAAAAGCAAGCCACTCCTCA
This sequence comes from Neoceratodus forsteri, assembly GCA_016271365.2. Classification (NCBI taxonomy): domain Eukaryota; kingdom Metazoa; phylum Chordata; order Ceratodontiformes; family Ceratodontidae; genus Neoceratodus; species Neoceratodus forsteri. The sequence continues at coordinate 1,407,493,936 of CM057450.1, forward strand.
AAAGCAGCGGGGCAGGGGCAGGCCCTTTCACAGACCTTTTTACCAAGCTCAGACCTCCTCTTCTTGCCCACAAAGGGGGTTTTTCCGAGGGAGGGGTAGAAGGGGGATGAGCAGGGCTGCTTCCTCCTCCCAGTCTAAGGCTCCTGCCAAGCAGACACCCTGAGGTGTCAGCCCGGGTCGACTCTCCAGTCCCAGTAGGAGGCGGGCTGGCTTACTACTTTCAGACCTGGAAGTCTGTTACTTCAGACAGGTGGGTCCTGGAAGTAAGCCGAGACACAACCCTCAGCTTCAAAAGGTACCCAAAGGAGGGCCAAGTCTTTTCCACCTGCATCAGTTTCAGAAACCCTTGCCCCAGAGGCAGAGGTTTCCTCTCTCCTGGCTCTCGGACCCATAGAGAAGGTTGCTACTCAACACAGGAGAAAGGGCCTGTACTCCAGGTACTTCCTTACCCCAAAGAAAACAGGGGAGTGGCGACCCATCCTGGATCTAAGGTATCTGAACAAACACATTTCAAAACCCAAGTTTAAAATGGTAACTCTGGGAATAATCCTTCCCTCTTTAAGGCCAGGAGATTGGCTAGTATCACTGGACCTCAAGGATGCCTACTTCCATATCCCTATCAAATTGCTCCCACAGAAAATACCTCAGGTTTGAGTTGCCTTCAGGCCATTATCAGTTCAAGGCCATGCCTTTTGGCTAACATCAACTCCAAGGGTGTTCACAAAAGTGCCTTGCAGTAGTGGTGGCTTACCTCAGAAGATAGGGTATTACCATTTTCCATATCTGGACAACTGGCTCCTAGTAGGGCAGACATCAGACCAGGTCAGGTCAGCTCTAGCAAACCACTCCAGGACTTGCTCAGTTCTCTGGGGTTTCTTCTCAGTCTGCCAAAATCTGTCCTCGAACCAGTACAACTTCTCACCTTCATGGGGTGGAATTGGATACTATCCAAGCAAGAGCTTTCCTTCCTCTGGCAAGGGTGAAGGCCTTAGCAGACCTTGCTTCCTTCTTTCGACCTCAGGTTTCTCTTCCAGCGAGACAGTTCCTCCAACTCCTGGGCCACATGGCAGCCTCCACTGCAGTGGATCAGGGAGCCAGATTTCAGATGCGGGACATTCAGTTCCACCTAAGGTCCTTTTGGTCCCAGAGAGGAGACTCCAACCAAACTAATTCAGTGACCCGATCCCTAGTACAAGCTCACCAGTGGTGGCTGGACCAGGACAACCTCAGACAAGTGGTTCCATTTCTCTCTCAAGTTCCATCAGTAGTTCTGACTACGGATGCTTCTCTCCTAGGCTGGGGAGCCCACCTGGGAGCCCTAACAGCTCAGGGGATCTGGTCGCCGCAGGAGTCTCTTCTTCATATCAACCTCCTGGAACTCAGGGCAGTTTTTCCTAGCCCTTCAGACCTTCTCAGATTCAGTCAAGGGCAAGGTGGTCCAAATCAGGACGGACAACACTACCACAATGTGGTACATCAACAAGGAGGGCGGCACTCGGTCCATGGCCTTGTGTACAGAGGTCATGAAGATTTGGTCTCTGGCCTATTCCCTTCAGACTTCCCTGGTAGCAGTTCATCTTCCAGGGAAAGACAATGTGTTAGCAGATGCCCTGAGCAGGATTTCACAGGGACATCACAAATGGTCCCTGAATCCTCACATTCTGAGGATCATTTTCTCCAGGTGGGGAACTCCAGAGATAGACCTATTTGCAGCACTAGACAATCATCAGCTTCCTCTGTTTTGTTGCAGACCTCCAGTCCTGGGAACAGTTCCCCAGGATGCCCTCATTCTGGACTGGAAGGGCAGGTTTCTCCATGCCTTCCCTCCTTTCCCTCTCCTGTTCAGAGTTCTGATCAAGATGAGAACTCAACCCTGCACAGTGATACTGGTGGCTCCAGATTGGGCCAGACGACCCTGGTATCCTCTACTACTGTCCTTTACTATGTCATGTCCCCTGTCTCTTCCCAGGAGATAGTCTTCTCTCCTCCTCCTCCTCCCAGGAGCGGATCTGGTACCCCAATCTCCAGTCTCTCAACCTCAAGGCCTGGCTCTTAAAGAGTTAGAATATGCAGCACTACATCTCTCTCAGTGAGTTCTGGATATTCTGAAGGTCTTCAGGAAACCTTCCACAAGAAAAACTTACAATTCCAAATGGAAGAGGTTTAGTATTTGGTGCTCTCAGAAAGGTATTGTGCCTGATTCTGCAGACATTTCCACAACCTTAGATTATCTAGTTCATCTGAGTAGTCTAGGTCTTAGGCCTGCCATGTTGAAGGTTCATCTAGCAGCTGTCTCTGCATTCCTTTTCAGCAGGGAAGGCTCTTCCTGGCATCTCATCCTGTTTTCAGGAAGTTTTTCAAAGCCTGGTTCACATCAACCCTCCCTTTAGGGAGCCTACTCCCCCTTGGGATCTTAATGTCTGCATTGCTCAGCTTATGCAGCCACCCTTTGAGCCTATGGCTTCGGCCGAATTGAAGGCCTTGACCTGGAAAACTGTGTTCCTAGTGGCTATTATTTCTGCCAGAAGGATTAGTGAATTACGGACCCTGTCGGTTGAACCTGACTTCATATCCTTCCATAGGGATAAAGTGGTCCTAAGAACTAATAGGAGGTTCTTGCCTAAAGTGGTATCGGATTTTCACCTAAACCAGTCTGTATCTCTCCCTGTGTTTTCACTGACCATTCTTTTTCAGGAGCAGAAGATTCACAGTTTGGATGTTAAAAGTGCTTAGCTACTACATAGAGCATACTAAGGAACACAGGAATGACTGTCTTCAATTGTTTCTCACTTATGGTGAAGTGGGGAAAGGTAGGCCTGCCACTAAAAAAGATCTTTTGCCAGGTGGATGGTTTCTTGTATACAATTCTGCTATAACAAATTGGGTAGAACACCCCCTTCAGGCCTGAGGATTCACTCCACTAGGGGTACAGCTGCTACTCTAGCTGCGGCCAGAGATATACCCTTGTTAGAGGTCTGTAAAATAGCCACCTGGAAAACAGTACATACATTCACCAAGCAGCACTCCCTGGACATACAGGCTAGGAGTGATGTTAGGTTTGGCACAGGAGTACTGCAGAGCCTGTTCCCAAAGTAAGTTCTGCATTCCCTCCTCCATAGAGAACTGCTTGGTAGTCTGCGCTATGTCTGAATACAGCAAGACTTCATGTTGTTTGGAAAAAAAAAAAAATATTCACCATAGTAATGTTGTTTCTTCTAATGGAGTCTTGCTGTATTCAGACCCCCCCCCCCACCTCCCCTCTCAGAACCTGTTTTTGGGAAGTGGGCTGGCAGATACAATGTTGCACCTCAGGGGTGTACCCTTTACTCTCCCTTGTGGTGGGGTAGCTGTTATGTTTATCCTTCTTGTGTTGCATAGCTTAATTTGTCACAACCTTCTTTCTTTTTGGGTTCTTAACTTGAGTCTTTTTTGGACCCCAAAAATATTTTGCCCTTTGGCTATATGTTTCAAACAATTTCCATATTATAGTGCTAAATTAGTTAGTTGCTCGTAAGCATCTGACGGTTACATTGGGAAGTACCACAGACAGAGGTTTGAAAACCGAGCTCGAGCTCAATGTTCCATGCTTCTGCATGGAGTTAACCCTTTCCTCTCCGGGGCAGTTCAAGTACTGGGGCTGACTGCATTATGTCTGAATACAGCAAGACTCCATTAGGAGAAAAAACATTACTATGGTGAGTAATTTTTTCATCTATGCCATGCAGGCATTTCAGGAGCACCTAGCCTCAGGCCTACTTTTGGTGCAGTTGGACAATTTGAGTGTTGTCTACTACATTAACAAGCAGGACGGGACACACTCGTATCCCCTTTGCCTGGAAGCAGTGCGAGTGTGGTATTGGGCTCTGGACCACAGCCTGACTTTCTCTGCGGTCTATATGCCAGGTGTGCTAAACACTCTAGCAGACAGACTCAGCAGGACTCAGTCAAGTATGCATGAATGGTAGCTTTTCTTATCTATAGCAGAAAATCTGTTCGACAGATGGGGTCACCCAGAGTTGGACCTTTTTGCGTCCCCACACAACGCAAGACTGCCCAATTTTTGCTTGCTAGATCCTGGGCCTGGAGTTTTCTGGTGAGACGCGTTGTCCCTCTCTTGGAGCAGGAGGCTTCTGTATGCATTCCCTTTGTTTCTGCTACTACAGAAGGTGCTGCTCAGACTACAAATGGAGAGGTACAGCGCGATCCTGGTAGCTCCATTCTGGCCTCGCCAGATGTTTTTCCCTCTGCTTCAGCAGCTGGCTGAGGGAGCCTCTGACTCTCTTGTCTCTCTGCAGGAACCTACTGACCCAGGATTGGGGGACCTTGGTCCATCAAACCTCAGATCCTCCATCTGCATAAGTGGCTCCTGAGGATGTAGCCATCGCCCAGGTTAGGGGTTTCTAATAGGGTAGCGAGGATATACTAGTGGCCGTCCGCATGCCTTCCCACCCATACCAGTTATGCCATGAAGTGGGCGGTTTGCCATCTGGGCTGCCAAGCATTCACTAGACCCTTTCACCTGTCATGTGAAGCATGTCCCGGACTACCTGATTTCTTTGCCTGACTCAGGTCTCCAGTGTTCTTCCTCAAGCTCCACCTTTGGCCATATCGACTTTCCACGTGAGCCAGTAGGTGACCACACTATTGCTCAGCTGGATGTCTCCTGCACTTTCCTTAGGGGCATCCTACATCTGAAACCCCCCATCTGTTCCCCAGTCCTGGCTTGGGATTTGAATTTTTATTTTGGAGAAGTTGATCCTGTTTCCTTTTGAACCAATTGCGACTTGCGATTTACACACACTCTCTTGGAAAGCTCTCTTTTTAGTTGCTGTTCCTTCCACTGGAAGAATTTCAGAGCTTCAGGCCCTCTGGTGCGAGGATCCTTATTTGATTTTCACAAAGACAGGGTATCTTTCGTGCCCAGTTGCCTGGAGCTGTCAAGCTCATTCCACCAAAGGTATGGCTACCCGTGACTTGCTTAAAGGGGTCTCCACCTGCTGACATTTGTGTGGCTGCCAGCTGGGGTACAATCCACACTTTAACCAAGCATTACAGTCTGGACATTGCCTCAAGACCCTGTGCTCGTTTTGGCAGGACTGTGCTGCAGGTGCTCCTGTCTTAAGTTTATAGAGTCCCTTGACAGATTGAGTATGCAAGGTCTTCTGTCTTAAGTTTATGAAGATCCTTGGCTGGGTAGCTTTTTTTCAGTTCTCCTGTCTTAAGTTTATGGAGATCCAGCCTCCCAGACTGCCTGTTCCTCCTGTCACTGCTTGGTACTCATTCCTAAATTGGTACCTGATGACTGAGATACCCCCGGAGAAGATAGAACAGTTACATAAGAACTTACCATAATGGTAGATCTTCGAGGGTATCTCAGTCATCAGGTATGCTTTCCCTCCCACCGTCTCCCTTCTAGGGGCTCCTGTGAAGGACCTGGCTATCTGTTGATTCCATCCTTTTATCTAGAGCTGGGTCCCTCTGTATGATCTTCCTGGACATAAGTCTCGACCACTCATTCACACTATTGGGATCTGCGCCGGAGGAACTAGGACCCATCGGGAGCAAACTTTTTTGCTGGAGGGTCTGCGCCGGAGATGGTGCCGCTGAGCACGGCACCATGAGCCACAGCTCACGCTGAACTCTCGGCATTGACCCTCCAATCGCCTCCTTCAGTTCTTTTTCCTGCTGAGTCAAACTTCAACTAGCAGCATAGTTTTCAGTTTGTTATTTTGTAATATTATCTCGATAACAGTATCGCTTAGTCTTATTTTAAAATAAAAGTCTCAGCCTGCTTTGACGGAGTTGACCATGAGCAGGTCAGGTGGCGGTAGGGAGACAGTATGAAAGCTGTTCAGTCAGTCGGGCTGGGTCGGTCCACCGCCTTCTCCGGGGGATCTGACAAGAGTCAGTCAATGCCGGGGGATGGAGGTCCCATGGAAGCATAAAATAAATGGTCGCATTCTCGGCACCGTTCGCCTCGAGCTCTTCTTCGCCCACAGGTCCAAAAGAGAAGGCATCACCGAGGTCGCCTCTGATATGTCTGCGCGTAGACGTTCGGGTTATCTGGGCTAGTTGCGGTCTCCTCCCTCGGAGTCGCCAACCTCTGCTTCTGGTAGGCAGCGGCTTCGACATCGAAGTCCTACCCTGCCCGCAGGTAGGTCTTTAGGTGAGCAGTTTCATCAGTGGGCCGCTCTTATGGAGCAATGGGCTCGGAGGTTAGTTCAGCTACCTGGCTTGGTCACTCGTGGGCTTTCGGGCTCATTGAGAGACCAGGTAGGGTGGTTGGACTCTCCTGGTCGCGCGGCACCTTCTTTGGTGCCGTCGACTCCGCGCTTAGGTGTTCCCCCTCACATGGCTGCGGCGCAGGGGGCCACACCGATGCCTTTATCTCCTGCTCTTATTCCTTCAAAACCTGTTTTGGTCAGAGGGGTGTTTTCAGGCGTCCACAGGTGACGCCGAAGCTTCTCACGGCACCATCCTCGGCGCGGTGGTGCTGCCGGCGTCCCTCGGTGCCGTGCGGCATCTTAACACCGTCGGGTTCGGCGCCGTCGCGCCGCCCGTCGCTTCTTGGCACGTGCGGTTCTCGGCGCCGTCCTTGGCACTGTCGCGGCTTCTCTGCACCGTTTTCGGCGCGTGGTCACTCGGCAGCGTTTTCAGTGCCGCGTGCTCCCTCGGCGTCGTTCTCTGGTGCCGTCGCCTCCATCGCCGAGGGCTCTCAAGCTCCTCTGCTTTTCAGGACTCCTCTTTCACTCAGCTTTCCTTCTTCCCTCTCTTCTGATTTTCATTCCTTTCCTGTCCATACAGTCCCTCCTGGACTGTCAGGAGATGACATTGAGCCTGACCCAGACCTTCGGTTGGGTGATGAAGTGGATGAAGCAGGATCTATCTCTGCTGCAGAGCCTGTGGTAGAGGACCTGTCTTTTAAGTCTCTGCTGAAGAATCTGAGTTCCACTCTCTCTCTCCAGACTACAGACATCGATCCTGGGAAATTAAGACTCCCAATACCTTCATGTTCCGGAGATCCATACGGATTTGACTCCTCTGGTTCAGCCTTCCTTCGAGACGCTGTCTCAAACGGTATGGAATAATCCTGCTCTCACCCCTTCGTTTGCTAAATCCATTGATAGGAAATATTCAGCCCCCAAGGATCGTCCCATTTTGGCATCTCAAGCCTTTGCGGATCCTATTGTAGTCCTGGCAGAGAATGATATGGTCGTTCTTTCTCAAGCTACTACAGCTCGACCTATTAACAAAGAATCTCATAAGATAGACACCTTAGGTAAGAGAGTCTTTGCTGCTTCTACCCTAAGTATGCGTATTGCCAGCTACCAGGGTTATTTCTCACAGTATGAATATATCCTGTGGCACTCTATCAAGCAGATGGTTGAAGCTCTTCTGGAGTCGGATGCAAAGCCGGAGCTTCTTCAAACCATTACCAGAGGTATCGAATCTAACAACCAGCAGGTTAAAGCAGCCATGAATGCTATCGACACTGCTTCCGTTCAGCGGCTGCTGGTATTTACCCGGCGTCATACCTGGCTCACGCCCGGGTTTCACGAATGATGCGCAGCAGCAGGTAATGGCGTTGCCCTTTGATGGTGCATATCTTTTTGGTCCTCAGGTAGAGCAAGCTCTAGAAGCTACTCAAAAGACTAGGTCAGCCATTAAGTTGGCTCGACCCCCTCCTGCCCCCTCTCGAGGGCATGTCAATAAACGTCAGTTTCATAATCGTCAGTCCTTTCGAGGCAGAGGCGGTTTCCATAAAAACCAACCTGCCCAACCTCAAAAGAAGACGCACAGAACGCCGCAGCAGGGCCCAAAGCGCCTAATGCCACTCTTTATGAATGTCTGCCAAGTCCCATCTTCAGCTGCCTGAGGTGGACTTTTCCTCTCGGTGGAGAGTCGTCTGATGCACTTCTACAACCAGTGGAAGTCCATAACCTCAGACAAATGGGTCCTTCGGATAATTCGCAAGGGGTATTCACTCAACCTGGTGGAGACCCCTCCGAATCGTCCCCCCAAATGGCAGCCCAGGCTGTCAACCCTTCAGTCAGACCTTCGGCCGAGATTCAGGGCCTTCTGAACAACCTGGCAGTAGAAGTGGTGCCGCTGCATCAGTGGAACACGGGTTTCTACTCCCATTACTTTCTGGTTCCAAAGAAGTCCGGGGGTATGCGCCCCATTCTGGATCTCAGAAAGCTAAACAAATTTCTCCCCAAGGAGAAATTCAGAATGATTTCTCTGGGAACCCTGTTACCTTTGCTTCATCAACACGAACTGGCTAGCCTCCCTAGACATGCAGGATGCTTACCAGCACATTCCTATTCACCCGAGGCATCACAAATTCCTGAGGTTTGTGGCTCTGGGATAGCATTATCAGTTCGAGTCCGCCTTTGGGCTATCCTCGCGCCCCAGGTTTTTACAAAGTGTTGTGCAGTTCTGCAGTGCACCTCAGAAAGGTCGGGATACAGGTGTTCCCTTATCTGGACGATTGGCTTCTGCAAGCCCTTCCAGGCAAAGGGACCCTGGGCGCCCGATGAAGATGGCTTCTAGCCTCCTTACATCCATGGGAGTTCTGCTGAACCTCAAGAAATCACAACTGCAGCCCTCCCAGAGGCTCCTCTTTATAGGGACTCTTCTAGACACCTCCTGTCAAGGCTTTTCTTTCAGAAGACAGAAGAGCGATATCCTTCAAATGGCCCGTCACGCCGGGAGAACACCTCAGTTACTGCTCTCGATGCAACGGATGCTAGGCCTCATGGCTTCCTCAGTGTTCACTGTTCTCCTAGCACATCTGCACATGAGAACCACTCAATGGATGCTCAGTACTCAGTGGTCCCCAACCACTCACCCATGATTCCTATCTCATCAAGGTGACAGAACCTTTAAAGGGTCACTCACCTGGTGGTCTCAAGAGAGCAATCTCCTGGAGGATATCCTTTGCTCCTCTGGACCATCAGATCTCCATTACCACGACGCATCCCTAATGGGGTGGGGAGCTCACTGTCAGGCCTCCACACTCCAAGGTGCGGTGGACTCGAGTCGAGTCAGCTCCACTAGCGTCCTAGAAATGAGACCGTCCTTTATGCGGTCCGAGTGTTGAAGGACATTCTGTGCCACAAGAACATTCTCCTTCAAACGGACAACAAAGCAGTGATGTATTACATCAACAAGCAGAGCGGTGCTCATTCTTACCCCTTGTGCAGGGAAGCAATGAGGGTATGGGAATGGTGCTTGGAGCACGAGGCTGTAATTCAAGCGGTCTACCTGCCAGGTATTCAGAATGAACTGGCAGACCGTCTCAGCAGAACAGAGACAGACCGTCACGAGTGGTCTCTCGACTCAACCATAGTTCAGTCTCTATTCGAAGAGTGGGGAACTCCAGACCTGGACCTTTTTGCATCCCCACTCAACGCAAAACTGCCTCTCTTCTGCTCCAGAAATCCAGGGCCTGGCATTTTCTGTCAGGATGCGTTCAGGCTGCGGTGGACAAAACGCTTTCTTTACGCCTTTCCACCTCTTCCTCTAATTCAGAGGGTACTCCTCAAGTTCGAATCCCAGGGGGACAAAATGATCCTCATTGCTCCCTTCTGGCCTCGACAGCTATGGTTTCCACTACTCAACAATATGTTGGCAGTTCCTCCGAGATCACTTCCCCTCGAGATGAACCTTTTGACTCAGGGGCCTGTGGTCCACCCCAACCTGAGATCGCTTCACCTTCACGCTTGGCTCCTGAAGAGGTAGAAGTGAACCGGTTCAATGTGTCTCGAAGAGTTTCAGATATTCTTCTGGCTGCACGGAAACTAGCCACTAGGAAAACTTACACAGCCAAATGGAAGCGTTTCTCGCTCTGGTGTGCAAAGTCCTCTTTGAATCCTTTTTCCTGCCCACCAGATGAGGTTATGGAGTACCTCTTAGACCTCTCAAATTCAGGCCTGCAGTACTCTACAGTCAAAGTTCACCTTAGCGCCATTTCAGCATATCATGAGCCGGGTTTTTCCTTATCTCTGGCTCAGTTACCTGTGGTTAAGAGGTTTCTTAAAGGAATTCTGCATACCAGACCTCCTACAAGACGTCCAGTTGCAGCCTGGTACATCAATCTTGTGCTAGATATGCTCACTCGGAAACCTTTTGAACCTCTAGCTACCTGTGAGCTAAAATTTCTTACCTGGAAGACTGCCTTCCTAGTGGCCATTACCTCAGCCCGTAGGGTCTCTGAGATACATGCCCTGGTCACAGACCCTCCGTATACTGTGTTCCATAGGGACAAAGTAGTTCTTCGTACTCATCCTAAATTTCTTCCAAAGGTTGTGTCAGAATTTCATCTAAACCAACCTTTGGTCCTTTCCTCTTACTTTGCAAACTTCCAAAATGAAGGAGAGCGTTCTCTTCATTCTTTGGACGTTAAGAGGGCCTTGCGTTTCTATCTGGATAGAACCAAGGACTTTCGCAAAGCCCAGCAATTGTTAGTTTCCTTCAGCGAGACCCGGCTGGGTCAACCTGTCGCTATCAGATGCATCTCAGCATGGCTAGTGGAATGCCTTCGCCACTGCTATTGCATGGCACAGGTTAAGTTGGAGGGCAGGGTTTACGCTCACTCTACTAGAGTGGTCGCGGCATCCCTAGCGGAAATTCGCAACGTGCCCATTGCAGATATTTGCAACGCGGCCACCTGGAGCTCAGTGCATACTTTGTTAAACATTATGCACTAGATGTCCATGCTTGACATTCTTCCTTTGGCAGAGCCATCCTTAATGGACTTCTGTCTTAGAAACATGAGCTCTTGGTCTCTCCTGCACGCCCTCTTGGGGGATTATTAGCTTGGTACTCTCCCAATAGTGTGAATGAGTGGTGGAGACTTATGTCCAGGAAGATATGAAAGTTACGTACCTACCGTAATTCTTGATCTTCTTGGACGAGTCTCCACTACTCATTCACATGCCCACCCTCCGTCCCCTAGGCTCACCTCTGTTGTTGGTCTTCACCCCTCAAATCTTTAGGCTGTGAAGACTTCTTTATGTCACCCTTCTTATCACGGGTGCGTCCGGACTATCTTATGTCCGGTTTTGGAGTTAAAGGCTACCCTTCTAGGTTAGTTATGCTGCACCTCCTTGGTAAAAGGTACTGTGGCGGTTGGAGGTCGGCCTGAGATAGTCATTACAGCCCGAGCTGTGGCTCGCGGTGCTGTGCCTCATGGCGCCATCTCCGGCGCCGACCCTCCAGCAAAAAAGTTTGCTCCCGATGGGTCCTAGTGCCTCTGGCGCAGATCCCAATAGTGTGAATGAGTGGTGGAGACTCGTCCAAGAAGATCAAATTACGGTAGATGCGTAATTTTCATTTCTTGGTTTCCCTAGGTGTGATCCTTGCTCCCTTCATCTCTAGGGGAAAGAACTGAGGAGGAGTGGGGCTGCCCATGCCTGTATAGGGTTAGTAACGTTGGCGGCTCTAGTTGTACTACTGAAAATCTTCTGTGTGGATTCCCCATTCACTGATGGAAGTTCCTACAGTGATACCTGATGACTGAGATCCCCTTGAAGATCTACTGTTATGGTAAGTTCTTACTGTTACGGAAAGTTCTTATGTAACTGTTCTGTCGCCTGTTGGCTGGCCCCAGATGTCCCAAGCGCTTTTCTGAAGCAGGGTCCCTGGCGTCATGAGCATGAGTCTTACTGCAGTGCTGACAGGCTGGCCAGACTGCAAGCTTTAATTTAAAAAAGCAAATGCGTAGTCCCCAGCTTTTGGCCTCATGCCTTCCAGTTCAGCTGGGCCATGCATTCATTCTCTAGAAATGCATGCCCTGTCGTGGGTTATTTACTGCAATAAAATTCTCCTACAGTATATCTGAAAAAGTAACCTTAGTTGTTTATTTTCTTTGCCTCAGACTAGTCACAGTCCCTTGCTTCTATTTAAATTAAAAAAAAAAAGTATATTCCACGACTAGTGCAACAGATGCGTAGTTTTGGTTGACTATTCTGAGTTGTAAAATTCTCTCAATTTTAAGATGCATATTGTATCATGTTTCAAATGGAAAGTCAGGTAACCCGATAGACATTCAGGAGCAATGCATAGTCATGTGAGGCTATTTGAATCCGAAAGAAATGCACAACATGTAACTTGTTTTAACGAAAACAAACATGACCACCACCTAAAATAAAAACCCCTAACCCTTCCTCCAATTTCCTAGCTTCTGAAAGTTGCCCCATTCAGAACTTGCTGTTTTCACCATTATCTGTTTAACTCAATTTAATTTTTCTCCATTGTTGCTGGCCGTTCCCTTCAAATTCACCACCAAGTAGGCCTCATCCGAACTGCTTCCGGAAGCTTCATTGACCTATGCCCTGAGGTTGCATAGTTGCTGCTGATCCTATCATGTTTGCCCTGAGAAGGCTTGATTGCATCTGCTTCTGGCAACAACTGTCACATTTCTTGCTGAATGCCACTGCTCCCAGCAGCTCCCTTGATGTTGGGCCAGGGTGGGCCTGATTGTTGCACTACCTTTAGCTCCTTTCATGTAGCCCCTGGATGGCCCCGATGGTCGTTGCTCCAGATGACTCTTTTGATGTAAGCCTAATGTGGCTGCTTTCAGCAGTTCCTTTAATCTAACTAATCCCCCAGGTGGGCCCAATTACTTTCGTTCCTCACTACTCTTCTGATGTAGCCTCAGACCGAGCCCGGATGCTGCTGCTGCTACCACCAGTTTATTTGATGCTGACCCCAAGCAGGATTCATTCCTGATACTCTGGGTGTCTCCCAGAGATAATTTCAAACAACATGAAGTCTTGCTATATTATAGATATTAGCAGTTTGATCCAGCTCTAGAACTGCCCGGAATGAAATGGTTAAAACCATTCCAAAATAGAATTTTGACACGAGCAGCTCTATCTGTGTCATTTCAAACTTGAACTGTCAGATTCTTTACTCCGCCTCAGTGAACAGTCGCTCCGGAGATTTCTCCTTCTGCTCGGTTCATTTCTCGGTTTAAAAGTGTTTTCTGGTTGGATTTAACCGAGAATAGTTTCTATTTAACTGCAAAACCGTTCGGTTCAAGCTCTATCTGTGGTAACCGTAAGTGAATGAAGGTTTTGTCTGTGTGGAACTTTTAAGTTATCGGTTCGGTTTGAACCGATCGGTGGAGTTTAAAACTCATTTAAAACTAAAAGTTACTATTTTAGATTGCGGTTCCCGGTTCTTATCGGTTCTAAAAAAGCAGTTTATTCGTTTTTCCAATACCTGTATTACGGTTAGGAACCGATAAGGGGTGTCACCTATTTTCTACCGTTAAAAGGAGCAAGTTTTTGGTTAGGCTGGCATTATGTCTGAGAAACCAAAAGAAAAACCGGGCCCACTGGGTTTCAACACTGTGATGTCTGTGGGGAAGTCTTTGCCAAGGCTGACCCACACACCACATGTGTTTATTGTCTGGGTTTGACCACCTCCAGTCAGACTGCCAGGTATGAAGAATTTCCTGCAGCCACCCTGGAAAAAGATTGGGCAGGCTCAGGGGCAGAGAGGCAAAAAGTCCGCTGACCGGATGGCCAGCCCAGTTCGATGCCACAGCTGAACAGAGGAGTGCCCTCTGACCAGGGCCAGACTTCCTCAGGCAAAAGAAAAGCTGGTTCTGAGGAACCAATTCCAGTAAAGAAAACAAGAAAATCAGCAGGTCTGGAGTTCAAAATTCCTTCTCCAACTGCTGCAGAGATAGCAAAAAGCCATACAAATTGTCCAGTCACTGTCTCAGGGTCCGTCCGAACCACCACTATCTGGTAAAGGTCGGTTCGATCCGGTCCCAGTGGTTCAGGATTATGATATTGAGAATTTTATGAACCAGAGGAGGGAGGAGATTATGAACAGTATGAATGTGGCTGGGAAGGTCTGGGTGTGCCCATTGAACCGGACATCTCCCAGACAGACCTTTAGAATCTCCCTATGCTGTCTGAGTCCCCATCTCATTTTATGTTTTATAAAAAGTTGCTGAAACCCTCCAGCTTCCTTTAGAAGAGGCTGTGGATGAGCAAGAGGAGCCTGATTTTGTAGAAATGATGGATATTCCAGAGTCTAGGAGATTGTCTATTCCTTTACATAAGTCTTTTAGTAAACAAACAATTAAAATTTTAAAAGCTCCTAATTCTGTGCCTCCTGTAGATAAAAAGATGGACAGAAGGTATACATTGTCAGGCCCTGATACAGAATTCCTTTCTCAGCAATGCAGTCATGTTGGGGTAGTTCAGGCTGCTGCCTGTGATAAAGCTAATATTCCCTTGTCTTCACATCCTCCTGACAAGGATTCCAGGAAGATTGATGCCATGGCAAAAAAACAGTATATGGCACCTCTCTGGGACTCAGGCAAGCAAATTATATGGCTTATGTAGCCAGGTATCAGAAATCTAGATGGGATGCTGTTATGCAATTGGCCAAGCAGGCCCATGGCCAGCTGGCTAGTGAACTAGAACAGGTGGCTGCTGATGGCATTGAAGCGTCTAAGGTTCAGTTTCATGCTACTGTGGATGTTAATGATGTTTCCTCTAGGGTCATGGCCACATCTGTAGGTTTTCGTAGGTTGGCCTGGCTCAGGTGTACTAGTTTGTCACAGGATACCCAGACTAAGGTTATGGATTTTCCTGTGGTGGGAAATTCTCTGTTTGGAGAGCAGACGAGAATTACATGAAGAAGATGGATGAATATAAGACTACTTACAAGAGTGCCCAGGCTAAGGGCGGCAAGCCACTCCTCAAGAGGCATGCCCCCAGGGGTAGGGGTAGGCCTTTTCACAGGCCTTTCTACAGACTCAGGCCTCCTCTGCCTATGCTCAGAGGGGCTTCTTCAGAAGCAGGGGCAGGCGAGGGGTGGGCAGACCTGCTCCCACCCCCAGCCTAAAGCTCCTGCGAAACAGGCACCCTGATGGGGTGCCCAGAGGCATTCTCCTGTACCAGTGGGGGCAGGCTGGCCACTTCTGTCAGAATTGGGCTTCTTTAACCTCAGACAAGTGGGTTCTGGAAGTAGTAAGCCAGGGTCTGGTTCTCAGCTTCAAAAGTTTCCCAAGTTGAGAAGCAGACTTTTCTACTGCAAGTGCTTCAGAGACCCTCGCTCTGGAAACAGAGGTCTCATCCCTGTTAGCTCTCAGAGCAGTATAAAGGGTTCCTCCCCTGCATCAGGGCAGGGGTCTGTATTCCAGATACTTCCTTTCCCCAAAAAAGACAGGAGAATGGCGGCCCATTTTGGATCTCAGATATCTGAACAAGCATCTTTTGAAACAAAGTTCAAAATGGTAACTCTGGCAATGATTTTACCTTCCCTAAGGCCAGGGGACTGGCTAGCCTCCCTGGACCTCAAGGATGCCTATTTCCATGTCCTAATCAGAAGATCCCATCGAAAGTACCTCAGATTGAACTGCCCTCAGGTCATTACCAGTTCAGAGCAATGCCCTTGGCCTTACCTCTGCTCAAGGGTATTCACAAAGTGTCTAGCAGTGGCCCACTAAGGAGGCAGAGGATTGCCGTTTTCCTATCTGGGCGACTGGCTCATTGTAGGCCAGTCCCAGAACAGGTAAAATCTCACCTGCAGGTCACCCAGCAGCTTCTCACCTCCTGGGTTTCTGCTAAACCTACCAAAGTCAGTTCTGGAACCAGTCCAGGTACTCACCTTTATAGGGGCAGAATTGGACACAAAGCTAGCCAGAGCCTTTCTTCCCCCAGAAAGGGTAAGGAATTTAGTGGCTCTGGCCTCTTCCTTCACTCTGCAGGTCTCTCGACCAGCAAGACACTTTCTGCAGCTCCTGGGGCACATGGCTGCATCCACAGCTGTTGAGCAGGGAGCCAGATTTCAGATGAGAGACATTCAGTTTCACTTGAGAACCTTTTGGTCTCAGAGAAGAGACCCCCTTTCCAAGCTGGTCCCAGTGACTCGAACCTTGATCCTAGCTCTCCAGTGGTGGCAGGATCAAAGCAATTGAAGCGGGGGGTCCCTTCATTTTCCCCTTCTCACGACTTGACTCTCACTACAGATGCTTCCTTCTGGGTTGGGAGCCCTTGGGCGACCTTTCCACTCAGGGAGTTTGGTCCCCAGGAATCTCTGCTCCACATCAATTTGCTGGAACTCAGAGCTGTCTTTTTAGCTCTTCAAGCTTTTTCTGCATCTGTCCATGACAAGGTGATACAAGTCAGAACAGACAACACCACAACAATGTGGTACATCAACAAACAGGGGGGCACTCGGTCTTCAGCCTTGTGCACCAAGGCAATAAAGTTGTGGTCTCTGGCTATTCCCTGAACACTTCCCTCATAGCAGTTCATCTTCCAGGGAAGGACAATGTCCTAGTGGATGCTCTCAGGCAGGATTTCCCAGGGCCATCACGAATGGTCCCTGGATCCTCAAGTGCTGGGGATAGTTTTTGCCAGGTGGGGCATCCCTCAGATAGATCTTTTGCAGCCCCAGACAATCACAAACTTCCTCTGTTCTGTTGCAGGCCTCCAGTGCTGGGCTCAGTTCCCTGGATGCCCTTCTTCTGGATTGGGAGGAAGTTCCTCTATGCTTCCCCTTTCCTCTCCTATTCAAAGTACTAGTCAAAATCAGATCTCAGCCTTGCAGGGTGATTCTGATTGTCCCGGATTGGGCCAGGCAGCCCTGGTACCCACTCCTTCTGTCTCTGACAGTCCATCTTCCCTGTGCCTCCCAGGAATCACAATCAGTTGACTTGTGCCCAGGGAAGGGTTTGGTATCGGACCTCAAATCCCTCAACCTCAAGGCCTGGCTCTTGAGGAGTTAGAGTTGCTGATTTACACCTCTCTCAGGGTGTTCTTGAGATCCTAACGCTTCCAGAAAGCCTTCCACTAGGGCTACTTATAGTTCTAAATGGAAAGGTTTTCCATTTGGTGTGCTAGGAAAATATTTCCCCAGAATCTGATGAATGCCCATTTTGTTAGATTACATGGTACATCTTAATTCCTTGGGTCTCAGACCAGCTACCCTGAGAGTTCATTTGGCAGCTGTGTCTGCTTTTGTATTCAACAGGAAAGTCATCCCTCTTTCCTCTCATCCTGTGTTTTCCAAGTTTTTAAGGGATTACTCCATACTAATCTCCCTTTGGGAACCGGCCCTCTTGGGACCTTAATGTTTGCATTGCCCAGTCAATGCAACCCCTTGAACCTCTGTCTTCTGCAGAGCTTAAGTACCTAACTTGGAAAACTGTTTTTCTAGTGGCTATCAGACGAAATACGGCTGGATCGGACCACTAGTGGTCTGCCTCCGTTCTGCTGAGGTGATCTGCTGGGTCATTTGCATACCTGAGATAAACGCCTGAATCAGAACTTGTGCTCAAGCACCCTCCCACATCCTCATTGCTTCCTGCAAGGGATAAGAATGGCACCCGCCTTTGATGATGTAATACATCACTGCTTTGTTGTCGTTTGAAGGAGAATATTCTAACGTGACAGGACATCCTTCAAGTTCGGATTGCACAGAGGACGCTCTCATCTCAGGACATTATATGTGGAGATGGTTAGAACAGTCATACACCTTGAGTGTGGAGGGAGACAGTGAGCTCCCATCCGATAGCGATCGTCTCTGTGTGATGGAGATCTGATGATCGAGAGCAAGGGAATCCTTCAGGAGTTGCTCTCTTGGACCACCAGGTGAGAGACCCAGCCGAAGGGCTCCGTCACCTTGATGGGATAAGACTGGGGTGAGAGGTCGGGGACCACTGGTGGAAACATCATTGGTGGTTCTCATGTGCAGTCGGACAGAGGGACAGTGAGACCGGGGGCGCATGAGACCAACATGGTACATCGAGAGCTGTAACCAGTTGGTTCTCCTGATGTAACAGGCCATTCGAGGATGTGAGGTCTTCTGTCCTGGAAGGAAGCTGAAGGTGTCTAGGCGTCCCTATGAAAGGAGCCTCTGGGGAGGGTTGCAGTTGAGATTTTTCAAGTCAGCAGAACTCCCATGGGCGTGAAGGCAGAAGTCGTTTACATTCAAAATCACTGCAGGAAGAAACGCACAAGCAATCGTCAGGTGAGCAACACGGGTCAACTTTCCTGAATCTTGCGAGAACTGCACAACACTTTGTAAAAACTGCTAGCCGAGGACAGCCCAGGGCAGGACTCTGAACGATAATGCTGACCCAAGCTACAAACCAGAGGAACTGCCGTGCCGTCGAATTGGACGAGAGATACTGGTAAGCATCCTGCATATCCAGAGGCCAGCCAGTCATGCTGATGCAGCAAGGGGCAACAGGGTACCTGAGAAATCATCTTGAATTTCTCCCTGGGGAGGAATTTGTTTAACTTTCTGAGGTCTAGAATGGGCGCATCACAGGGCTATTTGGGACCCAGTAATGGGAGTGAACCCTGTGTTTACATAGTCTGGGCACCAGTTCTATTGCCCTGTTGTTCAGAAGGCCCTGGATCTCGCGGTGAGGAGGTCTGACTGAGAGCCGACAGCCTGGGTTAACTCGTCTGGAGGGACAGTCGGGGGTTTCAAGAAATTGAGAGAATAACCCTCGCGAGATTATCCGAAGGACACATTGTCGAGTATGGACTTCACTGGTTGTAAGTACATCAGGCAACCTCCACGGAGAGAAGTTCCACCTCAGGCAGGTGGATGGAACTTGGGCCCAGCGACTCATAAGTAGCGCTGAGGAGCTCTGGGCCCTGCGCTTTCTGCTAAATCTTCTTTTTGAGGTTGGGCAGGTTGGCTTTTGGCCTCGAAAGGACTGACGACTATGAGCAGCGTCTGTTCACATGCCCCGGAGGCAGGCGGAAGATCTGGCCAACAATGGCGATCTAGTCTTCTGGACTGGCCTCTAAAGGCTTGCTCACCTGAGGGCCAAAAGAAAGGAACATCAAAGGCAGCGCCATCACCTGCTGCTGAGCATCATTCACAAAACTTCAGAAATCGCAGCCAGAATGGCGCAGGCCTACAAATCCCACGGCTGCTGGCGAGCATGCAGTGTCGGCGTCCATGGCGGCTTTGACCTGTTGGTTGTGGAATCAATAACCATCTAATAACGGTCAGAAGAAGCTCCTGACTTGGAATCCGAATCCAGGAAGAGCTTCAACCATTCTTTTCATAAAGTGCCACAGGATACACTCATACTGAGAAAATAGCCTTGATAACTGTGTCATAGCCTTAGGTGGAGGCAACAAAAGACTCTCTTACCTAATGTATCAATCTTGAGACTCTTTGTTAATAGGTGAGCTGTAGTAGGTTGAGGAAGAAACATTGCTACCATTCTCTGCCAGGACTACAATAGGATCCATAAAGGCTTGGGATGCAAAATGGGACGATCCTTGGGGCTGAATACTTCTTATCAATGGATTTAGCCACTGAGGAATAGAGCAGGTTATTCCATACCATTTGAGACAGCGTCTCGAAGGAAAGCTGGATCGGAGGTCAAATCCGTGGGATCTCGGAAGCATGAAGATACTGGAGTCTTAATATCTTCCCAGGATCGATGTCTATGAGTCTGGAGAAAAGAGTGGATCCCAGGTTCTTCAACAGAGACTTAAAGGACAGGTCCTCGACCACAGGCTCTGTAGCAAAAGATCCTGTTTCCTCCACTTCATCGCAACCGAAGGTCTGGGTCAGACTCAACATCATCCCTGATGGTCCAGAAAGGACTGTTTGGACAGGAAAGGAGTGAAAATTAGGAAGGAAATAGCAGAAAAACAGGACAGTCCCAAGGGCTGCAGGCGCCGAGACAGCAAATGGGCTGAAAGCGGCACCAGGAGGCGCCACGCCGCACGAAGAGCCACCTTGACCATGGCGCCCAGCGGCGCCCCGGGCGACGCTACGCGGCTTACGGCCCGACGGCGCGCCGTCAGCAGCGGGGCGGCGCCGAGATCGGCGCTGCGGACGGCAGCCCTAACGACAGCGCCGCCCTATCAACAACACCACGATAGCGCGCCAGACGGCGCCTTGCAAGAACAACAGCACCCGAAAAAGCAGCGCCGACAAGCCAACGAACCCTGCGGAAGGCGCCGGAAGAGCCCCAGGAACCTGGAAGCTAGAAGGAAAAAAACAGGAGATAAGGGCATCGGTGAGGCCCCTGCCCGCAGCCATGTGAGGGGAAACACCTAAGCAGTCAGCTGGCACCCGAAGAAGGCGCCATGCGACTGGGAAGGTCCAACCGCCCTACCTGATCGCGGAGGCCGGGGCTCCGAGGCAACCGAGCCAGAAGAGAACCAACCTCCGAGCCATTGCTCCATAAGGCGGCCACTGATGAAACTGCTCATCTGGAGTCCTACCTATAGGCGGGAGGGGCTCCGATGTCGGGGCGATGATTACCGAAGTTGGCGACTCAGAAGGAGGAGACCGGCAACTAGCAACGATAACTGAGCGTCGACGCGCAGACATACCAGAGGGCGACCTCGAGTGATGCCTTCTCTTTTTTGACCTGTGGGCCGAAGAGCTCGAGGCGGAACGGTGCCGAGAATCGCGACTCGTTATTTTACGGCCGGCGGGGACCGCCCATCCCAGGCATCGGACTGACCATTGTCAGAACCCGCTGAGGAAGAGCGAAGGAGCCGGCTGACTGAACAGCTTTCATCACAGTCTCTACCGTCACCTGACCTGCTCATGAGTCGACTCCGTCCAGTAGGCCGAGACTTCTTCAAGTAAAATTTAAATATTAGAAAATTTAATGAAAATAGAATAAAATTAGCGATACTACTTATCGTGATAAAGTTACAAAAACAAACTGAAAACTATGCGCTAGTTTGAAGTTTGACTCCCGACAAATGAGCGACGTCGTCACTGAAAGCGCCTCGGCGGGAAAAAAAGAACTAAGGCGGTTGGAGGGTGCGCCGAGATGGTCATTACAGCCGAGCCGCTGCCATGGCGCCCGGATCTCGCTGGCGCCGCCTCTCGCGCCGGCCCTCCAGCAAAAAGTTTGCTCCCGATGGGTCTTAGTGCCTCCGGCGCTAATCCCACTAGTGTGAATGAGTGGTGGAGACTTATGTCCAGGAAGATCGACCGTATCATTCTCTGCCAGGACTACAATAGGATCCGCAAAGGCTTGAGATGCCAAAATGGGACGATCCTTGGGGGCTGAATATTTCCTATCAATGGATTTAGCCACCGAAGGGGTAAGAGCAGGATTATTCCATACCATTTGAGACAGCGTCTCGAAGGAAGGCTGAATCGGAGGAGTCAAATCCGTAGGGATCTTCGAGGCATGAAGATATTGGAGTCTCAACAATTTCCCAGAATTGATGTCTGTAGTCTGGAGAGAAAGTGTGGAACCCAGATTTTTTAACAGAGACTTAAAGGACAGGTCCTCGACCACAGGCTCTGTAGCAGTAATAGATCCTGCTTCGTCCACTTCATCACCCAACCGAAGGTCTGGGTCAGGCTCAACGTCATCTCCTGACAGTCCAGGAGGGACTGCATGGACAGGAAAGGAATGAAATTCAGAAGAGGAGGAAGAAGGAAACAAGTGAAAAGAGGAGTCCCGGAGAGCCGCGGGAGCCGAAGAGGTGCACGGCACCGAGAATGGCGCATGAGGCCACGCGATGCCCAAATGGCGCCGGCAGTTTACGCGCCGAGGCCACACGTCACCGAGGGCCCGGCGCCGAGAAGCCGCAGACGGGCGCCGAAGCGCAGCCCCGACGCTGAGGACAGCGCCGAGCTGCTGACGCCGAGGGCGCAACACTCCAGACTCCGAAAAACAGGTTTAGAAGGAGGAAGAACAGGAGATAAGGGCATCGGTGTGGCCCCTACGCGCGTAGCCATGTGAGGGGGACAACGCATCGGAGTCGACGGCACCGAAGAAGGTGCCGCTACGACCAGGAAGGTCCAACCGCTCTACCCAGTCACCAAAGAGCCCGAGGCCCATGGGGCTGACCAAGTCAGGTAGCCGAACCAACCTCCGAGCCCACTGCTCCGTAAGAGCGACCCACTGATGAAACTGCTCATCTGAAGACCTACCTGCGGGCGGGGTAGGGCTCCGATGTCGAAGCCGTCGGCCACCAGAAGCAGAGGTTGGCGACTCCAAAGGAGGAGACCGGCAACTAGCCCCGATAACCGAGCGTCTACACGCAGACATATCAGAGGGCCACCTCAAGTGATGCCTTCTCTTTTTAGACCTGCGGGCCGAAGAAGAGCTCAAGGCCAAACGGTGCCAAGAGTGCGACCGTTTATTTTTATGCTTCCGGGGGGACCGCCCATCCCCCCGGGCATTGGACTGACCGTTGTCAGACCCCTCCTCCGGAGGAGGCGGCGGACCGGACCCAGCCCGACTGACTGAACAGCTTTCATACGAAGTCTCCCTACCGTCACCTGACCTGTTCATGGTCGACTCCATCAAAGTAGGCTGAGACTTCTTTTATTGTATTTATTTTAAAAATAAGAATAAATTTAAGCGATACTGTATCGAGATAATACTACAAAATAATAAAAACTGAAAACTATGCTGCTAGTTTGAAGTTTGACTCCCGACAGGTGAGCGACATCATCACTGAAGTGCACTCGACGGCGGGGAAAAAAGGAACTGAGGCGGTTGGAGGGTCGACGCCGAGATAGTCGTTACCGCGTGAGCTAGGGCTCGCGGCACCGTTCCTCACGGCGCCATCTCTGGCGCCGACCCTCCAGCAAAAAGTTTGCTCCCGATGGGTCCTAGTGCCTCCGGCGCAGATCCCAATAGTGTGAATGAGTGGTGGAGACTTGTGTCCAGGAAGATCATAGAGACTCCTTGGGGGCTCAACATTGTCTCCTGCTGTCTGCTGGGACTGGAGAAGGGGCAGCTGGAGACTGCCAGGAGTGGATATAAGCCTCCTGGAAGGGAATGGGCCAGGAGGGCACCACTAGGTGGTCAGCACTAAATTCACTAAGGAATGAACACACCTCTCGCTCGGTATTGGTCCTCAGAACATGGCAGATGAGAAGCTCCAGTACCAGCCTCGAAAGGAACCGCTGATATTCCGTGAAATCAGCGTCAGAGGACAGGTGGACAGACTGTTCCTCTCCCTCAGAAGACGGAGATGAGGAAGACTAGGAGTTTGAATGTCCAGAGAACTCCTGTGGCAGAAGGGACAGGCGGAAGACATGTTTGTCCATAGGAAGAAAAGGCAGACGGAGTGGCTCTGAACATCTCCCAGGTTAAAGGCCCCGTAGGACCCACATGGCCTGGGAGAGGAGGGGGTGTTTGCAGAGGAATGGGCGATGGGCACCACACTAAGCGTGTCCGACCTCTGCCAGGGTTCTGAGACCCAGGGATTGAATCAACTGTGCAAGGGGACCCTAAGGCCATACCGGGCTGCAAAGTTCAAGTCTGGGAAGGCACACTCCGGACCAGCCCTGAAGGGAAGTCTCCCACGTGACGCGCCTGGGGTTGCAAGCGTCCAGAGGGGCAACCCTCTGCGCTGCCAACCAAGGGTGAATCAGACCTTAAGAGAAGGGCAGGGCTCAGCACAACGACTCGTCCCCACCCCCCACAGGGTGGTGGAAGGGGGCTGCAGAACCTCACCCCGACCCCTAAACCCCTCGGACTCAGAAGCAGCCCTTTTCCTCTGTCCCAGTGAAATGGGTTCCCTCGATCCCGGAGACCCCCCCCCGAACGGGGCCGCAGAACCGAGGGCAGCCCCGGAGGTCCACAGCAATACTAGAGATGGCAGCTGCCAGGTCCCCCCCCCACCAAGGAGGGTACCCCATCCCGGACCCCTGAACCTCCGCCCTCAAGGGATCCATGGCCACCCGCAGCTGAGGTATCCTCCAAGGCAACCAGCTCCGGGCAATCAGGGATAGGCCGCTGGGCCGCCTGGTGCCACGCCCCATGGAGCTCTCCGACCCCGAAGAGTCAGGTTGCAAGTCCAGGTCCACCGACGAGAATGAGGCGGCCAGGCAGACCTCCAGGCTAGCAACCCCAGAAGAGTCCCCTGGCAGCAGCGCCGTACACGGAACCACCAGTGGCACTGTCCTGATCACCAACGCTGCAAACGGCAGTAGGATCCAGAACGGTGTTGCCTGGCAGTGCCAAGGGTCAACCGGTGCTAGGCCCAGCAACCGTGGGCCGTGACACTGGGGGCGCCTGCAACTCCGAAGAGGTGACTGCCGAGGCGGTGTCCCCACCGCGGCCCCGCGAGGAACCACAGCATTCCTCCGACACTGCGAAAGAGGTCTCCCCTCGGCAAGGCTTGAACATGAGGAGACCTCCTCCTCACCAGACTGTATAGGCCTGAGAGGGAACCCAGAGAAAGGGTCTGGAGACCTGGCCTGGGAGGATCGAGATCGACACCGTCCTCCAAAGGTTGGTGGGACCTTCCCCGATTTTGAATGTGCAGACTTCGAGAACATGGCTGTCCATCGAGAAACAGGCATTGCATCTGTCCATACCATGGTTAGGTCCCAGGCACCGAAGGCGGACATCGTGTCGGTCCGTAACGGAAAAATGCCTGCCACAGGAGCACCAAGGCATGGAGGCACGGCCCGCTTTTGACTTACGTTTAGCTCCCAAACCAGAAATGATGCGAAATTAACTTATAAACAGTAAAGCTCCCGGCACTGTAAAAATAAAGAAAAGGAACGGTCTTGCCGGAAAATGGCATTGGGAAATCGAACTGGGACGGAGTAGAAGGTTCGCTTTAAGTGTAGGCCTAATGGCGTAGTACTGACAACTCAAGCAGCAGGTGTTGCCTTGATGGCGGGAGAAACAGAACTGGGATGGAGGAGGAGTCTGCAGCGCCTTAAGGCCGCCCCTCGTGCACCACATAGTGCGTCGCTCTTGGGGGCGGTGCCGTCGGCGCCGACTCCTCTCCCAAAAAAAAAAAACCTCCCATGGTGGGTGCACGCCTCCAACTTACATCGAAGCAGTAATGAATGGTGAAGACTGACAAGGAAAGATCAGAGAAATTCAGCAGGAGGAAGTGGTACCTGTGCTGGCCCCTGCGCCACGGCCATATGAGAGGGAAAGCACCAGAGCACAGTGTCGATGGCACCGAAGAAGGCACCGTGCGGCTAGGAAGTCCCAACTACCCTGCCTGCAGGTCTGAAACCAGGAGGCCCAAAGGCCTTGGAGATGGACTTTGTCGACTCGGGCAGACGGGACAATCGCCAAACCCACTGCTCCATAAGAGCGTCCCAATGATGAAACTGCTCACCGGAAGAGACACCCCCCCCCGGAGATGGGGAGGGACTCTGGAGTCGAGGATGTCAACCACTAGGAACAGAGGCCGTAGGAGACCCCGTCGGGGTCGAACCCCTGTCCCCAGCCACCAACGATCGACACACAGACATACGAGAGGGTGACCTCAAGCAGTACAGTTTCTTCCTTGACTAAGAGGCTGAAGAAGACCTCGTGGCCGAGATCTCAGCGAAGATCGAGAATGGGACTGCTTGTTTTTGTGCTTTCAAGAGCACCACCCATCCCCCTGAGGACCAGACTGCCTATAGTCAGCCCCCCGCAGAGGATGGAAGACCAGACCCAGCCCTGCTGAAAACAGAGTTTTCATGTGAATTCTCCCTACCGTCACCTGCCCCACTCGTGGTTGACTCCATCAGAGGAGGGCTGAAGACTTCATTTCGAGAATTACTTTATTGAGGAACTACTAAAATAAATAAAACATAAATACTAAAAATAATTATAGCTGCTGTCATATAGACTGAAGATTTGACTCCCGGTGGGCGTGCATTGTTACTGAAGTGCACTCGACAACGGGAAAAAAAGGAACTGAGGCAGCTGGAGGGTTGATACCAAGCTAGCCTATATGGCACAAGCCAGGCTTGTGATGCAGCTTCCTCGTGGCCCTACCTCGGCGCCAACCCTCCTGAAGATTTTTGGCTCCTGCGGGGTCAAAGTGCCTCCAGCACAGTCCCACTAGTGTGAATGAGTGGTAGACACTTTATGTCCAGGAAGATCAACTGAGTAGTGTCCTGTCTATGGCCCTCAGAAGGCCTAATGACGGGGCTGACTTCTTGGGTCTTCCAAGGGATGGCATGGATCCAGGGCCTCTGGTACTAGTCTATAACAGGGCTGTAGTAGAGGCCCTGGATGTCATTGCTCCAATTGTTCGTCCCCGCACTCTCCACTTGGGGGCTCCCTGGTTTGATGGGGAGGTCCGTGAGTTGAAGTGGCAGGGACGAAGACTGGAAAGACACTGGTGAGAAATTCAACCGGAGGTGGATAAACTTGGATTGTTAAAACATTGTAAGCTCTACCAAACAGCAATTTCCCACAAGAAGGCAGAGTTCCTGTCCAGGGAAATTGCTGCAGCAAAGGACAGACCATCCCAGCTCTTCCGGACTGTGGACAGACTGTGCAATCCAGTCAGTCTTCAGACTGGTAGAGTGTTATCACAGGTACAGTGTGAGGAATTTGCGAAATTTTTTGCTGACAAGGTATCCATCATCAGGGATAAGATCCGCCAGCGCCCATCCACTGGACATTGCACTGGTCAATCGGGTGGTACTAATGCCCAGCTGTCCTGGTCCACCTTTAGCCTACCGGCAGTAATAGATATAGTGAGGATCATCTAGAGTCTGCGACTTACCTACTGTAAGTTGGATCCGGGCCCTACTCACCTGTTGGTGGGGTGTGTAGATGTTATCGACCCAGTCCTGGCTGGGATAGTGGTGGTTTCATTAGAGAGAGAGGAATCTTTCCGGATCCCTTAAAGGAGGCGGTGGTACGCCCCCTTTTGAAAAAACCCTCTCCTGACCCCGGCTGCCCCGCAAATTACAAACTGGTCTCTAACCTCACCGTTGTAGGGAAGGTTATTGAGAAGGTGGTCACTCTGCAACTGGAGGATCATTTATCTAGCCACAATATCTATGACCCTCTCCAATCTGGCTTCAGGAAAAGGCATAGCACAGAGACGGCTCTTGTTCGGGTACTGAATGATCTCTGGATGGCAAGAGATCGGAGGACCTGTTCCATCTTGGTTCTCCGGGATCTCTCAGCAGCATTCGACACCGTGGATCATGGGGTGCTGCTAGACTGCCTGCGGTTTTTCTGTGGTCTGAGGGGTGCAGTCCACAGCTGGTTTTGATCTTTTCAGGACGGCAGATCTCAGAGAGTGGTATCTGGGATTTACACCTCAGACCCTCACTGGCTGCCCTGTGGGGTACCACAGGGGTCGGTGCTGTCCCCTATGTTATTCGTGGTGTATATGCTTCCACTGGGGGACATTATAAGATGGTATGGGCTGAGTTTTCATTATTATGCTGATGATTCTCAGCTCTACCTATCTTTTATGCCTGAACAGGAGTCTGATTCCATCACAGTGTTTAATAACTGCCTCCTGGAGATTCAGGATTGGATGAGTGCTAGCTGGCTTAGAGTGAACTCAGAGAAAACAGAGGTATTGGTAGTGGACACTGGAGGAAGGACAATAGGGGCTTGGACTGGGAAACCCTCAGGTTTATACCATGGGGGGGGGGCCCTGCTTTTAGTCTAAGGCCAAGTGCATAACCCAGGCGTGATATCTGACGAGGGCCTGAACATTAAGGCGCAGGTGTCGGCCGTAGTCAAATCTGTCTTTTTCCATCTGAGGAACATAGCCCTGGTGAAACACTTGGTCCCACCCGAAGATCTTCACACCCTGGTTCACGCCTTTGACACCAGCCGTTTTGACTACTGCAATGCCCTCTATCTAGGGCTGCCGGGGGTTGAAATCCGCCGCTTGCAGCAAGTGCAGAACACAACGGCCAGGTTGTTGATGGGAGTGTCAAGATCTAGCCATATGACACCTGTGCTGCGTTATCTGCACTGGCTGCCAATACAGTGGCGGATCACCTTCAAGGTTGCATTGCTGACCTTAAGGCCCTACATGATTTGGGACCTCACTACCTGAAATAGCTCTTGGTGCCTTACTGTCCAGCCCGTTCACTTCGCTCCTCTGATGAGGTATTGCTAGAGATACCCAGGGTACATTTAAAGACGCTTGAGGTAGATCTTTGCCCTTTATGGCACCGACTCTGTGGAATTCTCTACCTCGTCAGATACGAGATTGCCTGACTGTGGAAAGTTTTGAAAAACAGCTAAAGACTTTCCTTTTTATTCAAGCATTTGCTGGGATGTAATAAGTGTGAGTTATTTATGACTGCTGTATTTATTGTTCTATATGGAGTGTTTTTAAAGTGTTTTTGAACTATTGTAAAAGTGCCCTGAGCCTGGGAAGGACGCTTGAAAGAAATAAACTTTACTTACTTAGTCTGGTCCAAATAAATATCTAATAGGCCTCTTAACATCCAGGCTATGCAGTCTACATTCCCCTGAACTGGAATGATTAGTGAAAAAGACAGACAGGGTAATGGACTGGTTGAGATGAAGGTCAGACACCACTTTTGGAAGAAACTTCCTGTTGGTTCTGAGTACCACTTCGTCCCTATAGACTGAGATGTAATTAGGTTCTATGGACAAAGCCTGAAGCTCTCTTATTCTCCTTGCAGAAGTGACTGTGCCACAAGACCGGCTCGTGCCATACAGGCTACCTCGGCGTCGAACCTCCAACCGCCTCAGTACCTTTTTTACTGAGGAGGTGCAGCATGAACTAACCTAGTGAAACTAACTTATGTCAGACATAAGATAGTCCGAATGACCTGGAGAAGAAGAGTCAACACAATACAGTCTTCATAGCCCAGCTATCGAGGGAGTGAAGACCAAAAACAGAGAAGTGAGCTCGGGGCATGGAGGGTGGGCGTGTGAATGAGCAGTGGAGACTTCATCCAAGAAGATCAGGAATTACAGTAGGTATGTAATTTTCATATCTTTCTGCACATAAAGTCTTCACCACTCATTCACACTAATGGGAGAGTACTGAGCAAAAATAATCCCCCGAAAAGGGCGGCAGGAGAGAGAAGCTCGCTTAGGACAGGAGTCCATTAAGGACTGTCATGCCAAAGGATTGATGCTGCCTGGCATGGACATCCAAAGCATAGTGCTTCACAAAAGTGTGCACGGAGCTCCAAGTAGCTGCATTGTAGATGTCTGCAATGGGCACATTCCGTATTTCTGCCAGAGATGCCGCGACTGCTCTGGTAGAATGGGTGTATACCCTGCCTTCCACCTTAACCAGTGTCATGGAATAGCAATGGCAGCGACATGCCACCAGCCATGCCGAAATACACCTGATGGCAACAAGATGACCCAGCCGGGCCATGCTGAACGATACAGAGAGTTGTTTTGACTTGCAGAGCTCTTCATTTCTGTCGCTGTAGAAATGGAAATTACATACTTACCGTAATGGTTGATCTTCTTGGACAGTCTCCATCACTCATTCACAGTAGTGGGATAGCGCCGGAGGTGCTAGGACCAAGCGGGAACCTATAATTTTTCTCGAGTCGGGCGCCAGAGGGACCCGCATCGTGGACCCATGAGACTAGCTCGCGCCTGTGTAGCTATCTCAAGGTCGACCCTCCAACCGACTTAGTACCTTTTTGACCAAGGAGGTACAGTGTAACTAATGAGAATAACTCAGCCTGAGTTTCTGGGCCTTAGAGGGCCCAGATGGCCTTTGCAAGAAAGGTCAAAGAATAATGTCCTCACAGTCTGAACCGTAGGACCGTGAAGACCAGGAAAGAAAACGAGTGAACCCAGGGGATGGTGGGTGGGCATGTGAATGAGTGATGGAGACTGTCCAAGAAGATCAATAATTACAGTAAGTGCGTAATTTCCATATCTTCCTGGACTAAGTCTCCATCACTCATTTACACTAGTGGGAGAGTACCGAGCTAAAACCAACAACCCTGAGTAGGGTGGTAGGAGATAGGGTTCACTCAGAAAAGACAGCCAGGACTGTCCTGCTAATAAAAAGAGCTGTCTTGTAAAGAGCATCTAGAACATAGTACCTACAAGATAAGCTCTCGAGTTGTAACTCACCACTTTGCAGACGACTGCAATGGGCACAAAATGAAAATCTGCCAGGAAGCCGCAACCACTCTAGGAGAGCGGCAAGAAATGGAAATTACGTACTTACCGTAATTATTGATCTTCTTGGACAGTCTCCATCACTCATTCACACTAGTGGGATAGCACCAGAGGCGCTTAGGACCAAGCGGAGCAAAAATTTTCTGAAGGGCCGCAATCATGAGGGCTGGACCTGCTGCCTGTGTAGGCTATCTCATGGCCGACCCTCCAACCGCCCCTCAGTACCTTTTGACCAAGGAGGTGCAGCGTAATTAATGAGAATAACTCATTCTGAGTTTCTGGGCCTGAGAGGGCCAGATGGCCTTTGAAAGAAAGGTCAAAGAACAATGTCTTCACAGTCCAGACCATAGGCCATGAAGACCAGGAAAGAAAACAGAGTACCCAGGGATGAGGTGGCCGTAGGGAATGAGTGAGGAGACTGTCCAAGAAGATCAACAATTACAGCAAGTACTGCATCGCATATCTTCCTGGACTAAGTCTCCATCATTCAGTCACACCAGTAGGAGAGTACAAGTTAAAATCAACAACCCTGAGTAGGGTGGTAGGAGATAGGGTTCATTCAGAAAGGACAGCCAAGGACTGTCCTGTTAATAAAAAGAGCTGTCTTGTAAGAGCATCTGTAACATAGTGCCTACAAGATAAATGCTCGAGTTGTAACTTGTCACCTTGCCGACGACAATGGCCAAAAAATGAAAGTCCGCCTAGCAGCCGCAACTACTCTAGGAGAGTGGCAAGAACCTGGCCTCACGATTTGATCTAGGACCAAAATTAATAGTGTCAAAGACATGCACTAATCTAATGTAAAGGACCTCAGGAACTGCAACAGCCGGAGGTAAAGTGTACTGGTTCAGGGTAGACGAAAAGCGGAGACGGAACCCCCACTACCAAGTATGGCTGACCTGCAAACAACAGGTCCAGTAGCACTTGAACCCTTACTTGGTGAGCAAAAGAAGGTCCAGATGGGGTTAGCTCATCAAGGAAAAAGGTTTGTACTAAGTCACTGAAAACTTCCTGATGGAAGGCAAAGCACAGCTTAGAAGCCTCTTGTAGTGGCCTAGTAGAATCAAATCCTAGTCACTGCATAATCCAAAAGGGGATCATCCTGCCCCGATGTGTATGACTGTATGTGAATATTTGTGAAGCTACCTCAGAAAAGACCTACTTGACCAATGGTCAAGAAAGGACCATGTCATTTGTCAAGTTGAAGCAAACATGGAAGTAGGAATCTAAGTTCCGACTTGCTGAAGAGTCACTTCTGTTGCTGCAAGGCTCTGATCAAGAGAAGAAAGCCTGATTAAAAACCAAAAAGAGACTAACACACTGGTTAGACGCCTAGCTTTTGGAAATATCATGGAATAAGAGACATTCTCTAGAGAAAAGAGGTGAGCTATACCACCGCTGGATCGGACTGCCCCTAGGGGTAGAAGAAAACAGGTACTCTTTAATGAGGTTTAAAGACAACCGCCTCAGGGTTGAGCGGAACCTAATCAGATCCAAGTGTGGTATCAGGAAATTCCAACTAGGCCCTGTGCCGTGATAATTCTGACCCCCTTTTTTTTTTTTTTTAAATATCATTAGTCCGAGCCAGACAAGGTTGCTGGCTGCTATTTGGCAAGGATTGCCTGATACAGAAATGACAAGGATGTCATTCCTCTGAGGAGCAGGAGGAGCCTGAGGATCCATAACCGAACCCCTGACTGGACTAATAATAGCTAGACAGATGTTAACTACCTGTGGCGAAGCAGCCACCAGAGGGGCAGCATCAAAAGAGGGCTGTATACCCCTATCAAAGGAGCAGAACAGTCTGTGCGGCTCCCAACCATTGAATTAAAATGTTCCAAAGAGTGTAATTGTCTTGACCACTGAAAAAGTCTAGACGCAGAGGTATATAGTCCACAGATCCAGTCTGAACACTATGGTGGACCCCATAAATGAGGAACTACTAAAAGAGCTTGCATCACAGACTCTGATGATAGAGAGGCGTGTCTTTCAGTATATAAAATGAGTCATCCGCTGTATCACTGACCAGAAGGACAGGGAGAGACTCATCTAGATGCCTTTCTACCACAGAAGGACCCCAAAAGAGGTCTAGGTTAGAGCCACTAGAGACTCCGCCACCAGGAAGGGTGTCGAGGAGCTTGGCACCACGTAGGGGGCTGAGAAAGTGCTGAGCGGAATGAGAGATTCCGCTGACAGAACAGAACAGAAGAGTCCCATCAGCGAAAACCGCTGGATGAGGAGATCCGATGCAGACCGCCACCCACTAAAATGTGTGGAAAATAATCCGCAGAATAGGACTTCATTCCATGGAAACATCCCAACACAAGTCCTGCGGAAGAGAGGTCTGCAAACAGAGATCTTTCCCTAGTTCTGTCAGACAGCACCAACTGGCACCCCTGTGGCACCAGCGTCACTCATGGCACATGAGGGCACCAAGCAGTACCCATGCCAATCTGAGAGACACCAGAGGGCACCCACGGCGGAACACGCAGGTATCCTCGGTACCAAGGGCAGCAATGGCACGCAAGGGCACCCCCGATGCCCATGGCACCCATGGTACCTAAGAAAACCATGGCACCCATGGTACCATGGCACCCAAGAAACCCATGGCACCCATGGGCAACCATGGTCCCATACCACCCGTCGGTGCCCGGCACCATCTGCGGTGTCACCCGCGGGTGTACAGCGTCGCCCGTGGCACCCGCAGGTGCACAGCACCGCCCACAGGTGCATCGCCATCGCCTGCGGCGTACCCGCGCGGGGCGCCCAGCACCACCCACAGCACCACCCGCGGGTCTCCGGCACTGCCCGCAGCACCCATGGGTGCCCGCGGGCATCAGTGGCACAGAGACACCCATAGCACCGCTTAGCGGCGCCCGGCAATGAAGCACCCACAGGCCGAGCACGGGCGCGGCTGCGCGAGACCCAGCAGCAATCACGGCACCATGGCACCGGTCCACAGCGCGAACCACGGCACGAGTACGGCACGCGGCCACCCGGCGCCCAGACTGCGGCACTGATGCGGTGCCAGCTACGGCACTAAGCCCGGCGCCCGACTCGCGGCACTGAGTCGGACACCACCAGCACCGAGCCACGGTCCGACCCAGCGACGCGAATCCCGGCGCTGACCCAAACACCAGCAGCGCCGACTATGGCACCAATGCCAAACCAGTGGCACTGCACCGGACCTAAGCCACCAAGGTGTCGGGCACAGCACCAGGAAAAACACTGTGGAAAGCCAATGGAAAAGATGGAGAAAGGTGGTGCCCGTGCCGGCCCCAGCATGGAAAAGGAAGAGGGGGGTAGGCATGAGGGGCTGACACGATGGCGAAGGCACCAAGAGGGCACCGTGCTCATTCTGATCCAATTGACCCGGCTCCGTTCCAACAGCTCCGAGGCCCGGAGGCCCGAAACCAGGAACACAACCAGGAAAAAAGGAGTCAAACCCCCTGCTCCACAGGAGCGGCCCAGAGGTGAAACTGCTCACCGGAACTCCAACGAGGACAGAGATGGAGTCCGGAGTCGAGTATGCAGCCGTTAGGAGTGGGGCCAAGGGGGAACCCACGAAAGTCGGTTCAGGCCTATCACCCCTACCAATGAACAATCCTCGTGCAGACATACCAGCGGACAACCTCAGGTGGCACAATTCTTCTTCCCAAGCGAAGAAGAGCTCGAGGCTAAGCGGAGCGGGTCCCCGGCGCCGCATGGTCGTCTTGGTGGACTGTCCTCCCATCGAACTGGGACTGTCATAGTCAGACCCCCCGTTACTTAAGGGTGGCGGACCGGGCACAGCCCCTCTGCCATAACAACTTTCAAACGAAGTCTTCCTACCATCACCGCTACCGTCTAAGGACGACTCCGTGGATGGCGGAAAGAATTTCTTCATAATCTTCTTGTTCATAAACTAAAAAAAAATTACCACTAAATAGTTAAATTAAAACGTTTAAATTAAACACTAAAAGCTGCTGTCGTATAGACGAAAACTTTGACTCCGGCAGACGAGCGACATCGACATCCAAGCGCACTCGACGGCGGGAGAAAAGGAACTGAGTGGTTGGAGGGGTCGACGCCGATATAGCCTACACAGGCGCGGAGTCAGTCTTGTGGTGCAGCGATGCGTGAATCACCTACCTCGGCGCCGCCCTTCAGAAAAATGTTTGGCCCCGCTGGTCCTAGCGCCTCCGGAGCTATCCCACTAGTGTGAATGAGTGATGGAGACTTAGTCCAGGAAGATCCTGGCCTCACAATTTGACCTAGGACCAAAATTAATAGTGTCAAAGACATGTACTAAAGTAATGTAAAGGGACCTCAGGAACTGAAAGAGTCAGAGGTAAATTCTACTAGCTCAGGATAGACCGTAAAGTGCAGATGGAAAACCCCCACTATCAAGTATGGCTGACCTGTAAACAACAGGTCCAGGAGCACTTGAACCCCTTACTTGGTGAGCAAGGGGGTCCAGGTGGGGTTAGCCCATCAAGGAGAATGGTCTCCACTTAGTCACAGGAATCTTCCTGACGGAAGGCCAAGCACGACTTGGAAGCCTCTCATGGTGGTCTAGTAGAACCAGATCCTACCCACTGCATATTCCAAGAGGAATAATCCTGCCCCTGTGTGTACAACTGTAGCAGCAGTCTCTGAACTCAGGGAAGAAAGGAAAAAGTGTATAGGAGGACGTGTCCACTGCGGAAAAAAACATTCCGACAGAAAAAAAAACCGGGCTGGATTTCTAAGGCAAACAGAGGAAGATGTGCGTCGAGGAGGGACACAGCAGGACCAAGTTACGGCTAACCCATTTGTTGAAGTGACTGAAAGAGGCAGTGACTCAAAGTGGTGAGGCACTACCCACTCTGGCTTCCCTGAAGGGAGTAGGAAAGGATTCTAGTTTGTTTGCTGAAATACAAACATCACAACTCCATCCCGCACTTGAAGAGGATAGCTTTGTGACTGACTGGCATGGACCAGTGCGCAGGAACCGAAGGTGTGAATATTTGAGAAGCTGCCTCAGAAAAAAGACCTACTTGACCTTCCATCAAGAAGGAGAAAATCGCCTGTTAAGTTAAGCAAGCAAGTAGCAACCTGAGGTCTGACTCGGTGGAGAGTCGCTTCTGTTGATTCAAGGCTCTGCTCAAGAGAAGAAAGCCTGTTAAAAGGAAAAGGGAATTAACAGACTGGGCAGTCGCCTAGGTCTAGGAAATGTCTCTGAATCAGAGAAATCTCTCTTAGAGAAAGAGATCACCCATACCGCGGCCAGATCAGACTCCCCCAAGGGGAAGAAGAAATCAGGTACTCTTTACCGTACTCAGGAGATGAGCACCTCAGGGGCTGAGGAGGAACCTGACCAGATCCAAAAAGAGGGGTATCGGGTAATTTTGGCTAGGCCTTGTGCTGTGATAAAAATTATATATTTTTTTTTAGTCCGAGCCTAACAAGGCTTTCAGGCTGCTATTTTGCAAGGATTGTCTTGATACAAAAAGACGAAGATGTTCTCCATCTGACTGCAGAAGGAGCCTGGGCGTCCATACTGAAATCATGACCGGACTAACAATCACAGCTGAAAAGATGTTAACCACCTATGCCAAAGAAGCCACCGAAGAGGCAATATGACAAGGGGGCTATATACCCCTATCAAAGGAGTGGAAGAGTCAAAGCGGCTCCCGACCATTAAATTAGAATGTTCCACAGAGTGTAACTGCCTTGACGATTGAAAAAGTCTAGACGCAGAAGTGTATGATCCATGGACACAGTGTGAAATACTATAGTGGACCCCATTACTGAGGAACTACTGAAAAGATTTTCCATCACGGACTCTGATGATAGAGATGACGTGCCCTTCAGTATATAAAATGAGTCGTCCGCTGTATTACTGACCAGAAGGACAGTGAAAGACCCATCTAGATGCACTTCTACCCCAGGAGGACCTCCAAGAGAGGTCTAAGTCAGAGCCACTAGAGACTCCACCATCAGGAAGGATGTCGAGGAGCTTGGTACCACATAAGGAGCAGATAAAGTGCTGAGCAGAATGAGATTCCACTGGCGGAGCAGTACAGCAGTTCAATCAGTGGAAAACCGCTGGATGACACAAGATTCCACGTAGACTGCCACTCACTAAGATGTGAGGAAAAAATAATCCACAGAACAGGAGTTCATTCTGCGATAAACATCCCTCCACAAGTTCTGTGGAAAAGAAGTCCGAAAAGAAAAATGTGTCACTAATTCTGCCATACAGCACCCACTAGCACCCGTATGGCACCAGCACCACTCGAGGCACAGGAGGGCACCAAGCAGTGTCTATGCCAACCTGGGTGATACCCGAGGGCAGCTGCAGCAGTATCCGCAGGCACCCCTGGCACCCATGAAGCAATGGCACCCAAGGGCACCCCCGACACCCACGGCACCATGGTACCCATGACACCCATGGCAAGAAATTGCACCTGAGGGCACCAGTAGCACCCATGGCACCCGAGGGCACCAGTGACACCCATGGGCACCGCAGTGCCACCCACAGGTGCCCCACAGAACCACCCTGGCACCATGGCACCAATGGCACTCATGGCACCGTGGGTGCCAGCGCGCTCCGCAGGGCAGTGTACTGCCCGTGGGTGCACAGCACCACCCGTGGGTGCACGGTACCACCCAGACACCCGCGGCACCACTGAAGGCGACAACAACCAGAGGCAGCAAAAAGAGCACCAACGGCACCACACAGAGTGATGGTGCCGACCCATGGCGCCGACCAAGGCACCGAGCCACGGCTCCGAGGCATGGCGCCGACCAAGGCACCGAGCCACGGCTCCGAGGCATGGTGCCGACCAGAGCACCGAGCCACGGCGCTGAAGGAAAATGCCAATGGAAATCCTGAGAAGGGGAGAAAGAAAAAGGTGGTAACCGTGCCGGCCCCTGCATGGAAAAGTGAGAGGGGGGGTAGGCACGAGGAGTTGACACGATGGCAAAGGCACCAAGAGGGTACCTCGCCATTCATGATCCAATCGACCCAGCTCTGGTCCAACGTCTCTGAGGCCTGCAGGTCCCGAAATCAGGAACAGAGCCAGGAAAATCTGGAAGTCAAACCCCATGCTCCATAGAAGTGGCCCAGAGGTGAAACTGCCCACCGGAGCTCCAACGAGGACAGAGATGGAGCTTGGGGTCGAGAATGCAGCTGTTAGGAGCAGGGCCAAGAGGAATCCACAAAAGTCTGTTCAGGCCCATCGGCCCTTCCGAACAATCCTCGTGCATACGTACCAACGGGCAACCTCGAGCGGCACCAATTCTTGTTCCCCCAACGAGGAAGAGGAGCTTGAGGTTAAGGGGAGCCGGATCCCCCGGAACCACTAGATTTGTGCTTCGGAGGACTGTCCTCCACCCCCCCCCGAGCACAGGACTGTCCGTAGTTGGACCCCCCCATGTTAATTAAGGGCGGCGGACCGGACACAGCCCCTGTGCCATAAAAACTTTCAAACTAAGTCCTCCTACCGTCACCGCTACCATCTAAGGACGACTCCGTTGATGGCAGAAAAGAATTTCTTTTTCTTCTTCATCATAATCATCTTCTTGTTCGTAAAATAAGAAATTACTATTTAAAAATTAAATTAAACGTTAAAAGCTGCTGTCGTATAGACGAAAACTTCGACTCCAGCAGATGAGAGACGTCGACATCCAAGCGCACTCGACGGCGGGAGAAAAGGAACTGAGGCGGTTGGAGGGTCGACACTGAGATAGCCTACACAGGCGCGTGCCAGTCTCGCGGTGCCACGGATGTG
Source organism: Neoceratodus forsteri (assembly GCA_016271365.2). Classification (NCBI taxonomy): domain Eukaryota; kingdom Metazoa; phylum Chordata; order Ceratodontiformes; family Ceratodontidae; genus Neoceratodus; species Neoceratodus forsteri. The sequence continues at coordinate 1,407,531,547 of CM057450.1, forward strand.
TGGTCCTCTCTCAGCGCCGATCTTTCAGAAAATTTTAGGCTCCCGCTTGGTCCTAGCGCCTCCAGCGCTATCCCACTAGTGTGAATGAGTGATAGAGACTTAGTCCAGGAAAATCCGAAAAACTCTTAACATCCAGAGAAGGTAGGGTATGCTCTTCTTCATTCTAGAAGTTCGCGAAGTAGGTCGGAAGGACTAAAGACTGGTTCAGATGGAATTCTGAGACTACTTTGGGGAGAAACAGAGTGAGATCTGAGAACCACCTTGTCCTTCTGAAATACTGTACAAAGAGGGTCTGTAATCAGGGCATGTATTTCACACACCCTGCGAGTGGAGGTAATGGCTACAAGGAAGGCAGCCTTCCAGATCAGGAACTTCAACTCGCAGGTTGCTAGAGGCTCGAAAGTTTCGAGTGAGCATGTCTAGCACAAGATTAATGTCCCAGGCTGCGACTGGATGTCTGATAGGAGGTCTGGTATGGAGAATTCCTTTAAGACACCTCTTAACCACGGTTAACTGAGCCAGTGATGAGAAAAGTACTGGCTCATGATAAGCTGAAACGGCACAAAGGTGAACCTTGACTGTAGAGTACTGCAAACCTGAATTTGAGAGGTCTAAAAGGTACTCTAGAACTTTATTCTGTGGGCAGGAAAAAGGATTCAAAGAGGATTTTGCACACCAGAGAGAAAAACACTTCCATTTGGCTGTGTAGGTTTTCCTAGTGGCAGGCTTGCGCGCAGCCAGAAGAATATCTGAAACTCTGCGAGAGACATTGAACCTGTTCACCTCTAACTCTTCAGGAGCCATGCGTGAAGGTGAAGCGATCTCAGATTGGGATGGACCACAGGACCCTGAGTCAGAAGGGGAAGCGCTTTCGGAGGGGTTACCGACATACTGTTGAGTATCGGAAACCACATTTGTCGAGGCCAGAAAGCAGCAATGAGGATCCTTTTGTCCCCATGGGACTCGAACTTGAGAAGTACCCTCTGAATCAGAGGAAGAGGTGGAAAGGCGTATAGAAAGCGTTTTGTCCACTGCAGCCTGAATGCATCCTGACAGAAAATGCCAGGCCCTGGATTTCTGGAGCAGAAGAGAGGCAGTTTTGTGTTGAGTGGGGATGCAAAAAGGTCCAGGTCTGGAGTTCCCCACTCTGTGAATAGTGACTGAACTACAGTTGAGTCAAGAGACCATTCGTGAGGGTCTGTCTCTGTTCTGCTGAGACCGTCTGCCAGTTCATTCTGCACTCCTGGCAGGTAGATGCCTGAATTAGAGCCTTGTGCTCCAAGCACGATTCCCCACACTCTCACTGCTTCCCTGCATAAATGGTAAGAGTGAGCACCGCCCTGCTTGTTGATATAATACATCACTGCTTTGTTGTCCGTTTGAAGGATAATGTTCTTGTGACAGAGAAGGTCCTTCAAAGCCCAGACTGCATAAAGGATGGCCCTCATTTCTAGGACATTTATGTGAAGCTGGGACTCTTCCTGAGTCCATGAACCTTGAGTGTGGAGAGTCTGACAGTGAGCTCCCCACCCCATCAGGGATGCGTCTATGGTAATGGAAATCTGATATTCGAGGGGAGCAAAGGGATACCCTTTCAGATGGTTGTCCTCTTGAGACCACCAGGTGAGTGACTTCTTCAGAGGTTCTGTCACCTTGATAAGAAAGGACTAAGGGTGAGTGGTAGGAGACCACTCAGTACTGAGCATCCAATGAGAGGTTCTCATGTGCAGGCGTGCTAGGGGTAGAGCGAACACCGAGGATGCCATGAGACATAGTATCCGCTGCATCGAGATAGCTCTTACTGAGCTGTTCTCTCTGATGTATCAGGCCATCTGCAGAATATCGGTCCTTCTGTCCTTTGGTAGAAAAGCTGTCGCACAAGAGGTGTCCAGAAGAGTTCCTATGAAAAGGAGCCTCTGGGAGGGCTGCAGCTGTGATATCTTGAGGTTTAGCAGGACTCCCATGGACGAGAGAAAGTCTGAAGCCGTGGCAATGGCGTCAAGGGTTCCCTGCCTGGAAGGACTTGCTAGAAGCCAGTTGTCCAGGTATGGGAACACTTGTATTCTGATTTTTCTAAGATGCACTGCAAGTATTGCACAACACTTTGTAAAAACTTGCGGCGCCGAGGACAGCCCAAAGGGCAGGACTCTGAACTGATAATGCTGGCCCAAAGCCACGAACCTCAGGGATCTGTGATGCCTTGGGTGAATAGGGATATGTTGGTAAGCATCCTGCAAGTCCAGGGAGGCTAACCAGTCGTGTTGATGAAGCAAAGGTAACAGGGTTCCTAGCGATATCATTTTGAATTTCTCTTTGGGAAGAAACTTGTTTAATTTTCTAAGGTCCAAAATGGGGCGCATGCCCCCTGTTTTCTTTGGAACCAGAAAGTAATGGGAGTAGAACCCTGTGTTCCGTTGATCCAGCGGAACTACTTCCACTGCCCTGTTGTTCAGAAGGCCTTGTATCTCGAAGGCAAGAAGTTCTGACTGAAGTACTGACAGCCTGGGCTGTCGTTTGGGGGGATGATCTGGAGGGGTCTCTAAAATATTGAGGGAATACATCTCGCGGATTATCCGGAGGACCCATTTGTCCGATGTTATGGACTTCCACTGATTGTAGAATTGAGTCAGACGACCTCCCACCATTGAGGAAGAGTCCCCCTCAGGCAGCTGAGGTGGGACTTTGGCCAACAACTCAGAAGGCGGCACTGGGCGCTTTGGGTCCTTGTGCCTTCTGTTGCGTTTTCTTTTGAGGCTGACGGGCTTGGTTTTTATTGAAATCCCCCTGCCTTTCCCTTGAAAGGACTGACGGTTATGAAATTGGCGTTTGTTAACTCCCCCATGAGAGGGGGCGGGAGGAGGTTGAGCTAATTTAATGGCTGACCTAGTCTTTTGTGTGGCCTCAAGAGCCTGTTCTACTTGATGGCCGAAGAGACACACACCACTAAAAGGCAACGCCATGACCTGTTGCTGAGCATCATTCGTGAAACCTGAACTGCGTAGCCAGGAATGGCGGTGGGTACAAATGCCAGCTGCCGCTCGTGAGGCTGCATCGAAGGTGTCCATAGCTGCTTCAACCTGTTGGTTGTTGGATTCGATACCCCTGGTTATGGCTTGAAGAAGCTCTGAATTAGCATCCGAGTCCGGTACAGCTTCAACCATTTGTTTGAGCGAATGCCAAAGAACATACTCATATTGAGAGAAATAGCCCTTGGTAGCTGGCAATACGCATACCCAGGGTGGATGCAGCTAATACTCTCTTACCCAAAGTATCTATTTTACGAGATTCTCTGTTTATAGGTCGAGCTGTAGTAGTTTGAGGAAGGACAACCTTATCATTCTCTGCCAAGACTACAATAGGATCCGCAAAGGCTTGTGAGGACAAAATAGGTTGATCCTTGGGAGCAGCATACTTCCTATCAAAGGACTTATCCACAGAAGGAATGAGAGCAGGATTATTCCATACCATTTGAGACAGCGTCTCAAAGGAGGGTTGTACCGGGGTAGTTAAATCCATAGGGATGTCCGGAACATGAAGGTATTGGAGTCTTAAAAGCTTCCCAGGATCGATGTCCATAGTCTAGAGAGAGAGTGGAATTCAAATTTCTCAACAGAGACTTTAATGACAGGTCCTCAACCACAGGCTCTGTAACAAGATTAGGTCCTGCTCCTTCCACATCGTCACCCAGTCTAAGATCTGGGTCAGGTTCAATATCATCTCCTGACAGTCCAGGAGGGACTGTATGGACAGGAAAGGAATGAAAATCAGCAGGAAAAGAGGAAGGAAAAGAATTCAGAGTGGAGAAGCCCTGAAGATTGGCTGACGAAAAGCCTGGCCTCGGCGCCGAAAGGCCGCATGACGCCGACAAATCAGACGGCGCTGAAGAAGAACACGGTGCCAAAAAGCCACACAGCGCCGAAGATGGCGCCGAAAGGGCAAACGGCACCACGAAACGCAATGGTGCCGAAAAACCACACAGCACCAAGGACGGCGTTGACAGGCGCATCGGTGCAGAGGACGGCACCGACAGGTGCATCGGCGCCAAAATTGGCGCCAAGTGACCCACCAACGTCGATGGCGCTGGCACCAACCCAGGGCCCCAAAAATTTGGATTTCAGGGGAAAGAATAAAGAATAACAGGAGATAGAGGCATCAGTGTGGCCCCCTGCACCGCAGCCATGTGAGGGGGGGAAAAACACCTGAGCACGGAGTCGACGGCACCGAAGAGGGCGCCGCACGACCAGGAAGGCCCAATCGACCTGCCCAATCTCCTGAAGAACCCGAAGGCCCCGGAGTGACCGGGCCACTGATGAAACTGCTCCTCGGAAGCCCTAACAGAAGGCTGGGAAGGGCTCCGATGTCGAAGAGGTCGGTGACCAGAAACAGGCGACTCCGAATGAGGAGACCGGCAACTGACCCAATAACCAGCCGTTGACGCGCAGACATATCAGAAGGCAACCTCGAGTGATGCTTCCTCTTTCTTGACCTACGGGCCGAAGAAGAGCTCGAGGCCGAATGGTGCCGAGAATGCGACCATTTTCTTTTATGCTTCCGGGGGGACCGTCCTTCCCCTCAGGCACTGGACCGTCCGTCGTCAGACCCCTCGCCCCCCCGAGAAGGCGGCGGACCGGACCCAGCCCAGCTGACTAAACAGCTTTCATACGAAGTCTCCCTACCATCACCTGACCTGCTCATGGTTGACTCCCTCAATGTAGGCTACGACTTCTTTCTTTAATAAGAATAAATTATCGTAAGCGGTACTTTATTCGAAAAATACTACAAAATAAAAAACTGAAAACTATGCTGCTAGTTTGAAGTTTGACTCCAAGCAGGCGAGCGACGTTGTCACTGAAGCGCACTCGATGGCGGGGAAAAAAGGAACTGAGGCGGTTCGAGGGTCGATGCCAAGATAGTCACTGCCACAGGAGCACAGGCTCGTGGCGCCGCTCCTCGCAGCTCTATCTCTGGCACCGGCCCTCCTGCAAAAAAGTTTGCTCCCGCTGGGTCCTAGCGCCTCTGGCGTAGATCCCATCAGTGTGAATGAGTGGTAGAGACTTTATGTCCAAGATCATCTACTGTTACAGGTGAGCAACCTGTTTTTTCTAGGATCGTGGATATGTTGTTCATCCACATTCTTTAGCAGACTCCTCGCAGTTCTCCAGGAGGAGGGAGGCAAGGCTCACACACCCTACTTAGGGAACAGAGATTGGAGAACTGAGGCCCCAAAACCAGTATCCCGGCGTGACTCAAGGTCGATGTGGTGGTGGGTGATGAAGATGTTTGCAGACTTCCAGGTAGCAGCCAGACAGATTTCCTGGATAGGGATGTCCCTGGAAGCAGCCACTGATGCAGCAGTATGGCAGGTAGAATGAGTTCTTATCCCTCTGGGAGGCTCCTTGCCTGCCAATTCATAGCACAGATTTATGCATGATGTGATTCATCTTGCAATAGTCCGCTTCGCTGCAGACCTGCCAGAAGCAGCTTCAGTGTAGGTGACAAATAGCTGGCAAACCTCTCCCCGAATTTACGCCATCCTCTCCTTATAATAGGAGAGAGCACATTTGAAGTCCAAAGTATGGAGCCTGTATTCGGCCTCCGAGGTGCAATAAGGGTAGAATACCGGCAAAGTCAACACCTGCTTAAGGTGAATCTCTGACACCACCTCCGGAAGGAATTTTGGGTGGGGGCGCAGGACAAATTTTTTCCCTGTGGAAGACCAGATAAGGGGAGTCCACCAAAAGCACCTGGAGCTCTCCTGTCCTTCTGGCTGACGTGACAGCCACCAAGAAGGCAGGTCTTCCACGACATGTGTGACAACTCACACTTGTGCATGGGTTTGAATGGTTTGCCCATGAGCTCTGCCAGTACCAGCAGTAAATCCCATGGAGGTGGAGGTTCATGCAATGGAGGGGATATGTGATCCAGGCCTTTGAAAAAGCACCAGACCACTGTCTCCTGCGCCAACGTCAGCTGACAGGCCCACGCCCGATAAGCAGAGATGGCTGCCAGGTGCACCCTAAGGGTCGATGACCGTGGACCCCCTTTGAAGAGACACCAAGGGTAGTCGAGAATGTTAGCCACGAGGCAGGACAGAGGGTCAAGGCCCTTGTCCAAACACCAAATGGAAAACCGCTTCCATTTGAAGGCATTACATTTCCTGGTCGATTCCGTTCTAGATGCCTCCACCACAATGTAGATATCTTCGGAAAGGCACAATGCCTGGAACTCTAGCCGCTCAGGTACCAGGCTGTGAGGTGCAGGGATTGAAGGACCAGATGCAATAGCTTTCCCTGACTGAGTGATATCATGTCCAGGCGTGTACAAGGCCACTCCGGGGGCCTGCAGCTGAGGCTGAGGAGATCTGGATTCCAGAACTGGCGTGACCAATCTAGGGATACCAGGATTACCTTCGCCTTGACTCTCCTCACCTTGAGAAGCACATTGTGGATCAAGGGAAATGGAGGGAAGGCATAGAGGAGGCCTGCGGTCCATGGCCTCGAGAAGGCATCCCCCTGCAGCGAGCCCTGCTGAGGAGGGGCGGGCATGAAACAGCCTCAGCTTGGTGTTTTCCCTGGAGGCAAACAGGTCCACCACTGGTTTGCCACAATGGGAGAACAGGCTGTAAGCTACCTCTGGATGGAGAGACCACTCGTAGGATGTCTGGCCTAAGCGGCTGAGAGCATCCGCCAGATGGTTCGAGGATCCTGCCACATGGATGGCTAGGAGATCTGCCTCCAACTGGCTCACGAGGATCCAGATGCGGAGTGCCTCCTTGCACAACAGACGGGAGTGCGTGCCGCCCTGTTTGTTGAGGTAGTACATGGTCGTGGTATTGTCCGTCTGGACTTCAACCACTGACCCCGGAGCTGAGAAGCGAAAGCTGACAATGCCAGTCTGACTGCCCTGAGCTCCAACAGGATGATGTGGTATCGGGACTCCTGGTGGATCCAAAGGCCGTGGGTCCTTTCATCCCCTATGTGGGCTCCCCAGCCCATGAGAGAGGCATCGGGGCGCAGAAATGGGATCCCATCCTGTAACCGGTCTGGGGCAGTCCACCATAGGAGAGCGTCAAACATCACCTGGGTTACAGCGATCAGCTGGTCGAATTAACCATTGCGCGGAGTCCACTGGGCAGCCAGCTCCCACTGGAGTGGGCACATGTGCCACCAGGCCCAATGGACCACCAAGGTGCACGCCGCCATGTAACCCAGAAGACTCAGAAGGTCCTGGGCAGGGCTCAACTGCCCAACCAGAAATGATTAGGCAAAGGAGTAAAGAACCCCCGCCCTGTCCACCGGGAGCCGAGCTCTGCTTTGGCAATAGTCGAGCTCTGCCCCAATAAAGCCTATCACCTGAGAAGGCACAAGTTCTGACTTGGCCTCGTTGATTAGGAGGCCCAGTTGGAAGCAGGTCTGGAGGGCCAGATCCCTGACTTTCTCCGCCTCCTGTAGGGAGTGACCTGCCAGAAGTCAGTCGTCGAGCTAGGGGTAAATTCTGATCCCCCGACGCCATAAATGGGCCGCCAACACTGCAATGCATTTGGTGAAGACCGGTGGGGCTGATGACAGGCCGAACGGCATGGCTCAGAACTCGTATAGGGTCCCGTCGACCCTGAATCAGAAGAACTGCTGATGTGATGGATGGATTGGGACATGAAAGAGCGTGTCCTGCAGATCCAGTGAACAAAAATGGAAATTACGTACCTACCGTAATTCTTGATCTTCTTGGACGAGTCTCCACCACTCATTCACACTAATGGGATCTGCGCCGGAGGCACTAGGACCCATCGGGAGCAAACTTATTTGTTAGAAGGTCGGCGCCTGAGACGGAGCTACGAGGAGCGGCACCGCGAGCCTCAGCTCATGCAGTAATGAGTATCTCGGCGTCGACCTTCCAACTGCCTCAGTACCTTTTTTCTGAGGGGGTGCAGTGTAACTAACCTAGAAAGACAGCCTAACCAAAAAACCGGACATAAGATAGTCCGGAAGACCCGTATAAGAAGGGTCAACAAAAAAGTCTTCACAGCTTAAGGATTGAGGGAGTGAAGACCAACAACAGAGGTGAGTTCGGGGGATGGAGGGTGGGCATGTGAATGAGTGGTGGAGACTTCTACAAGAAAATCAAGAATTACGGTAGGTACGTAATTTCCATATCTTCTTGGACATAAAGTCTCCACCGCTCATTCACACTAATGGGAGAGTATCGAGCTAATAATCCCCAGAGAGGGCGGCAGGAGAGACCAAGAGCTCACAGTTTTAGGACAGGAGTCTATTAAAGATGGTTCTGCCAAAGGAAAGATGTTGTCTGGCATGGACCTCCAGGGCATAGTGTTTGATGAAAGTATGCACTGAGCTCCAGGTAGCCGCATTGCAAATATCTGCAATGGGCATGTTGCAGATTTCCGCCAGAGATGCCGCGACCGCTCTAGTAGAGTGAGCGTACACTCTGCCCTCCAGCTTAACCTGCGCCACGGAATAACAGTGGCGAAGGCATGCCACCAGCCATGTTGAGATACATCTATAGCGACAGGCTGACCCAGCCGGGTCTCGCTGAAGGAAACAAACAGCTGCTGAGCTTTATGAAAGTCTTTTGTTCTATCTAGATAGAAATGCAAAGCTCTCTTGACATCCAAGGAATGAAGAGAACATTCTCCTTCATTTTGGAAGTTCGGAAAGTAAAAAGGAAGGACCAAAGGTTAGTTTAGGTGGAATTCCGAAACAACCTTAGGGAGAAACCTAGGATGGGTTCTAATGACTACTTTGTCTTTATGGAACACAGTATACAGAGGGTCTGTGACCAACGCATGCATCTCAGAGACCCTGCGGGCTGAGGTAATGGCCACCAGAAAGGCCGTTTTCCAGGTGAGAAATTTTAGCTCACAGGTTGCCAGAGGTTCGAAAGGTTTTCGAGTGAGCATGTCTAGCACAAGATTAATGTCCCAGGCTGCGACTGGACGTCTTATAGGAGGTCTGGTATGCAGAATTCCCTTAAGAAACCTCTTAACCACAGGTAACTGAGCCAGTGACAAGGAAAGTACTAGCTCATGATAAGCTGAAATGGCACAAAGGTGAACCTTAACTGTAGAGTACTGTAGACATGAATTTGAGAGGTCTAAGAGGTACTCCAAAATTTTATCTGGTGGGCAGGAAAAGGGATTTAAAGAGGATTTTGCACACCAGAGCGAAAAACGCTTCCATTTGGCTGCGTAAGTTTTTCTGGTGGCTGGCTTCCGCGCAGCCAAAACAATATCTGAAACCCTGTGAGAGACGTTGAATCTATTCACTTCTATCTCTTCAGGAGCCAAGCGTGAAGGTGAAGCGACCTCAAGCTGGGATGAACAACCGGCCCTTGAGTCAAGAGGTTCGTCTGAAGTGGGAGTGGTTTCAGCGGAGCTGCTGACATACTGTTGAGTAGTGTAAACCACATTTGTCGAGGTTAGAAGGGAGCAATGAGGATCATTTTGTCCCCCTGGGATTCGAACCTGAGAAGTACCCTCAGAATTAGAGGAAGAGGCGGAAAGGCGTATAGAAAGCATTTTGTCCACTCCAGCCTGAACGCATCCTGACAGAAAATGCCAGGCCCTGGATTTCTGGAGCAGAAGACAGGCAGTTTTGTGTTGAGTGGGGATGCAAAAAGGTCCAGGTCTGGAGTTCCCCACTCTGCGAAAATTGACTAAACTACGGCTGAGTGGAGAGACCATTCGTGAGGATCTGTCTCTGTTCTGCTGAGGTGGTCCGCCAGTTCGTTCTGTACTCCTGGCAGGTAGACCGCTTGAATTAGAGACTTGTGCTGTAAGCACCATTCCCACACCCTCATCGCTTCTCTGCATAAGGGGTAAGAGTGAGCGCTACCCTGTTTGTTGATGTAATACATCACCACTTTGTTGTCCGTCTGAAGGAGAATGCTCTTGTGACAGACAATGTCCTTCAACGCCCGGACTGCATAAAGGACGTCTCTCATTTCCAAGACATTTATGTGAAGCTAGGACTCGACCTGAGTCCACGTACCTTGAGTGTGGAGAGCCTGACAGTGAGTCCCCCACCACATCAGGGAACTGTCTGTGGTAATGGAAATCTGATGATCCAGAGGAGCAAAGGGATACCCTTCTAGGAGATTGTTCTCTTGCGACCACCAGGTGAGTGACCTCTTTAGAGGTTCTGTCACCTTGATGAGACAGGACTGCGGGTGAGTGGTTGGGGACCACTGAGTACTGAGCATCTACTGAGAAGTTCTCATGTGAAGGCGTGCTAGGGGTACAGTGAACACTGAGGATGCCATGAGACCTAGCATCCATTGCATCGAGAGAGCTGGAACCGAGTTGCTCTCTCCGATGTGATGGGCCATCTGAAGGATATCGCTCCTTCTGTCTTCTGGCAGAAAAGCCTTTGCACAGGAGGTGTCCAGAAGAGTTCCTATAAAGAGGAGTCTCTGGGAGGGCTAAAGCTGCAATTTTTTGAGGTTTAGCAGGACTCCCATGGACGTGAGAAAGGTTGAAGCTGTGGCTACGGCGTCCAGAGTTCTCTGCCTGGAAGGACCTGCCAGAAGCCAGTCGTCCAGATAAGGGAACACTTGAATTCTGATCTTTCTGAGATGCGCTGCGAGAACTGCACAACACTTTGTAAAAACTCGTGGTGCCGAGGACAGCCCAAAGGGCAGGACTCTGAACTGATAATGCTGTCCCAGAGCCACAAACCTTAGGAATTTGTGATGCTTCGGGTGAACAGAAATGTGCTGGTAAGCATCCTGCATGTCTAGGGAGGCTAGCCAGTCATGCTGATGAAGCAAAGGTAACAAGGTTCCTAGTGAAATCATTTTGAATTTCTCCTTGGGCAGAAACTTGTTTAGTTTTCTGAGGTCCAAAATGGGGCGCATGCCCCCGGTTTTCTTTTGGAACCAGAAAGTAATGGGAGTAGAACCCTGTGTTCCGTTAGTGCAGCGGAACTACTTCTACTGCCCTGTTGTGCAGAAGGCCCTGGATCACGGAGGCGAGAAGGTCTGACTGAAGTGCTGACAGCTTGGGCTGTCGTTTGGGGGGACGATCCGGAAGGGTCTCCACAAGATTGAGTGAATATCCCTCGCGGATTATCCGGAGGACCCATTTGTCTGAGGTTATGGACTTCCATTGATTGTAGAAGTGCGTCAGACGACCTCCCACTGCTGAGGAAGAGTCCACCCCTGGCAGCTGAGGTGGGACTTGGGCCAACAACTCAGAAGGTGGCGCTGGGCGCTTTGGGTCCTTGTGCCTTCTGTTGCGTTTTCTTTTGAGGCTGGGAGGTTGGTTTTTATGAAAACTTCCTCTGCCTCGAAAGGACTGACGGTTATGGAACTGGCGTTTATTAACATCCCCTCGAGAGGGGACAGGAGGAGGTCGAGACAACTTAATGGCTGACCTAGTCTTTTGTGTAGCTTCTAGAGCTTGTTCTACTTGAGTGCTGAAGAGATACACACCATCGAAAGGCAACGCCATTGCCTGCTGCTGTGCGTCATTCGTGAAACCTGAAGTGCACAGCCAGGAGTGACGGCAGGTACAAATGCCCGCCGCCGCCGCTCGGGAAGTGGTATCAAAAGCATCCATAGCTGCTTTAACCTGCTGGTTGTTGGATTCGATACCCCTGGTAATGGTTTGAAGTAGCTCTGACTTTGTGTCCAATTCCGGTAGAGCTTCAACGATTTGTAATGAGTGCCAAAGGATATCCTCATATTGAGAGGAATATCCTTGGTAGCTGGCAATACCCATACCCAGGGTGGGAGCAGCAAAGACTCTCTTACCTAAAGTGTCTATCTTAGGAGAGTCTTTGTTAATAGGTCGAGCTGTAGTAGTCTGGGGAAGGATGACCTTATCATTCTCTGCCAAGACTACAATAGGATCTGCAAAGGCTTGGGACACCAAAATGGGTCGATCCTTGGGGGCTGAGTATTTCCTATCTATGGATTTAGCCACTGAAGGAATGAGAGCAGGATTACTCCATACCATTTGAGACAGCATCTCAAAGGAGGGTTGTACCGGAGGAGTCAAATCCATAGGGATCTCCGGAACATGGAGGTATTGGAGTCTTAACAGTTTCCCAGGCTCGATATCTGTAGTTTGGAGAGAAAGAGTGGAAATCAAGTTTTTCAGCAGAGACTTAAAAGACAGGTCCTCAACCACAGGCTCTGCAGCAGGAATAGATCCTGTTCCTTCCACTTCATCACCCAGCCTAAGGCCTGGGTCAGGCTCGATGTCATTTCCTGACAGTCCAGGAGGGACTGCATGGACATGAAAGGAGTGAAAATCAGTGGGAAATGAGGAAGGAAAAGGGTTAAAGGAGGAGTCCTGAAAGGCGGATGACACCCTAACAACCCCCGGCGCCGCAGAAGCATGGCCGGCCAAGCACTGGCACAGAGGCCGATGGCACCGCGAGCCACACGGGCGCCGAGGAGCCACGGCGCTGAAGACGGCGCCGAGAGCCCGGACGGCACCGCGAAACCATATGGCGCTGAAGAAGGGCATGGCGCCGAGGACGGCGCCAAGAAACTCAACAGCGCAGAGGACGGCACCGACAGAGCACCGGCATGCCATTGACACCAAGGGCGTCAAAAACACCCCAAGACTCTTAAAAACAGGATCTGAGGAGAAAGGAGGAAGAAGAGCAGGAGATAGAGGCATCGGTGTGGCCCCCTGTGCCGCAGCCATATGAGGGGGGAGAACACTTAAGCGCGGAGTCGACGGCACTGAAGACGGTGCAGCGCGACTAGGGAGGCTCAACCGCCCTACCTGATCTCCCAAGAAGCCCGAAGGCCCCTGAGTGACCGGGCCAGGCAGCTGGACCAACCTCCAAGCCCACTGCTCCATAAGAGCAGCCCACTGATGAAACTGCTCATCTGAGACCTACCAGAGGGCGGGGTAGGGCTCAGATGTCGGAGACGTCGGCTACCAGAAACCGACTCCGAAGGAGGAGACAAGCAACTAGCTCCAATAACTGACCATCTACGCGCAGACATATCAGAGGGCGACCTCGAGTGATGCCTTCTCTTTTTTGACCTGTGGACCTGTGAGCCAAAGAAGAGCTTGAGGCCGAACGGTGCCGAGAATGCAACCGTTTACTTTTATGCTTTCGAGGGGACCGCCCGCCCCCTCGGGCACTGGACTGACCGTTGTCAGACCCTGCCTCCCGAGAAGGCGGCAGACCGGACCCAGCCCGGCTGACTGAACAGCTTTCATACGAAGTCTCCCTACCGTTACCTGACCGGCTCATGGTCGACTCCGTCAAAGTAGGCTGAGACTTCTTTGGTAAATAGAATAAACTAAGCGATACTTATTCGAGATATTACTACAAAACAACAAAACTGAAAACTATGCTGCTAGTTTGACTCCCGGGGGGCGAGCGACGTCGTCACTGAAGTGCACTCAACGGCAGGAAAAAAGGAACTGAGGCGGTTGGAAGGTCGACGCCGAGATACTCATTACCACACGAGCTGAGGCTCGCGGTGCCGCTCCTCGCGGCTCCATCTCAGGCGCCAACCTTCTAACAAAAAAGTTTGCTCCCGATGGGTCCTAGTGTCTCCGGCGCAGATCCCATTAGTGTGAATGAGTGGTGGAGACTTATGTCCAGGAAGATCCACATGTTTTGCTCTGAGGAAGGAATGATCTGGGACAAAGTGACCATCCAAAAGGTGCGAGGCTTGAGATATTGATTCAGGTCATGGAGATCTAGAATGGGGCACCAGCCCTCCATCCGCTGGGGCACCAAGAAGCTTCTGGAGGCAAAGCCTGCGTCTGCTGGAGGATTTGCCATGGGAGCTATTGCCTCGAGGAGGAGCTGAGCAACATCGTCTCGAAGAGCCGACTGGGTGTGAGCGGAAATGCGTTCCTCCCGAGGGGCATGGGCTCGGCTGGGAGGGTACTGTTTGAACTCTAGAGGCAGTCCCTGACTGACCACTTCAAGAACCCACATGTCCAAAGTGACAGCAGACCAGATAGAAAGGAAGTGGCGGAGCCAGCCCCCCACAGGAGGACCCAGAGCTATCGTGACGGGAGCAAGGGTGGCAGCCCCCACCCAGTCACTGAGCAGGCTTGGAGGAGGAGGCTCCAGGACCTGAGCCTCAACCTCCTTTATGGACCTGTTCGGGTCCAGGCTTGGGCCGAGAGTGCGAAGCTTGAGCCTGCTGCTGATGCTGGTGCTGCTGTCCCCCTTGGAAGGAGGACTGCTGAGCCGCAGGGGAAGAATGCAGAAAAGGCTTCTTCTTCTTCTGCTAGTTCTTGCCCGAAAAACCCTTGGCAGAAGTGGTGTCCAAGGTGGCATTGGACTGCTCTATGCACTGAAGGTGACTGGCCACTCCTGGGTCGAACAAGTCAGTCCCGAGGAAGGGCATGTCTGCTAATTTATTCTGAGTATCCGCCGGGAAGGAGAAGAGCCTCAGCCAAGCCCTGCAGAGAGAGGCAACTGTGGCAGCCATCGAGAGGGCACAAGAATCCCCAATGTCCAGGGCCGTCTGAAGCTGCTGTTTGGCAACAGCTCGGCCTTGGTCTTGGACCTGCTTGACAGTGGTCTGCATGTCCGGAGGGAGATATGGGAGGACTTTGTCTACTAACCCAAGAAGGGCATGAGAGAAATGTGCCATGATGATGGCCGAACTTGCCTGACGAAGGCCCAAGGAAGAAGCCGCACAGACCTTCCTTGCCAAATGGTCCAAAAGTTTCGACTCTGTCAGGAGGATGGTCAGTATTGGTAGAACTGCCAGTACGCCTGAACTCAGAGGCGGTCACCAGGTTCTCGGCCAAAGGGTGCTCTGTGAACCCCGCAAGGGACCCCATGGGCACCATGTACTTGCGGGCCATGCAGGCAGATGGAGCTGGACAAGAGGCAGGATGCTACCAAAGTTCGAGTGCCAGACCAACAATGGCCTCGGCCACTGGAAAGGCCTCCGTCAGGGTATCCCCTCTCTTAAGGATGTCCGTAAGAGGGTACTCCACCTTTTTCTGGATGGGTTCCAGGGGCATCCCTGTGGATACAGAGATGAGGCGAAGGATCCCTTGGAAGGAGGAAGGACTTTCCTCCATCCCTAGGCCAATGGAAGACTCATCATCCCCAGGATGAGAGTGAAGCCCGGTGACATCCGAGTCCATGCCGTCAGGATACAGCGGCTTGCCGCCCAAATCACCCTGGACACGCCGAGGGTGGTCGGGGTGACCGTGACCGATAAACGCCGGGGAAGCACAGAGTCCAGGCTGTCTTCCTTCGAAGGAGTCCCTCCCACGGGCTGCTTAGGTGGCGATTCCACCACAGTGGGGGGGAGAAGCCAGTTTAGGCCAAAGAAGTCGATTTGTCAGCCCCTCGGGTGGGAGAACCAATGATTCTGGCTCCAAGGGGGTCAGCTTCAGTCTAGCAAGTGAAAGCCAAGTAATGGTCGGAGAAGGAGCAGGAGTCAGCTTGTGCCTGGACAAGATCAGCTGTTGCTACATAAGGTCCTCGTAGCACTGACAGTTTCCCAACCGGAGCTTCTCCTCATCCGAGGAGGACAAGGACGACCGATGGCGTCGCTTCTTCTTAGAGAACTTATGGCTCTTCATCGGCCTGTTGGTCACGGGGGTTCTAGACCTCGACCGAGATCGGGCGGGCCGACTCGGTCGCTCCAGAGACACCGGTGGAACTAGTGACTTCTGAGGGTCCGGAACCAGGTCCCCGATGGGAACACCAGCAGGCTGGGTCTCCTCATTGGGGAAGACAAGGACCGGAGTCCTTTCCAAGGAGTCATCGGCCGGAGCTGGCGACAGAGGGTCGATAACATTCTCGACCTCGTCGGCCGGATCTTCGGTCATCTGGCCTGACGGAAGGCTGAAAAGCCAGCGGCCGAAGACACGATCTCAACCGAGGTCGAGACCCCATGCTCCTGGGACTGAGACCTCTCTTGGTCCCAAGAGCGTCTTTGCCAAGACGAAGACTTGCTCAGTTCCTTCTCCCGCTTACAAGATTGGGAGGAGTGCGAGCCCGCAGGTGCCTCTCCCTGGGTGGGGAGAGACTGGCACAACTTCTGGAAAGAGCCCGGGAAGGTGACGCCTAGGTTGAGTGGAAAGAAGAAGATTCAACAGTCGGCTGCACAAGCCGCTTCTTCCTCAAATGCTTGCATGCTTTCCAATTGCTCGGCAGAGCCAGCAGCCACGGAAAAGTACAGTTACGTAAGAAATGAAAATTACGTACCTACCGTAATTCTTGATCTTCTTGTATCTTCACCATTCATTACTTCCTGGGTGTAAGCGGGAGTACGTACCATCACGAGACTTTTTTTTTTAAAGTTTGCTCTAACGGCCCTGTCCTCGAGAGTGACGTCATGCGTCATGCGCAAGGGGCGGCCGTTAGTAGCGACCGACTCCTCCTCCAACTCAGTTCTGTGAGCCGGAGAGGCAAAAAGTGAAAGCATAGAGATAGCGAGGCAAGATAGCCAAGGGATAGCAAAGTAAGGAAGAATGAACTGAAAAAGGAATAAGCCGATGGAGGAAGGACAGAGGAGATAAGAGTATCCCTAACCTAGGGACCGCAGGGCCTCCTTACCTGGGCGACTCTAGAAGGAGAGAGAAGGAAGATAATAAGGAAGAAAGAAGAAGAAGAGAAGAGAAAGATGGGATGTTGAAGGGACCAGAATGCCTAACGAGCATAGTTAGCTGACAGCTT
Organism: Neoceratodus forsteri; assembly: GCA_016271365.2. Lineage (NCBI taxonomy): Eukaryota > Metazoa > Chordata > Ceratodontiformes > Ceratodontidae > Neoceratodus > Neoceratodus forsteri. Next base: position 1,407,548,196 of record CM057450.1, read on the forward strand.
AAGGCTCGATTAACAGGGAAGCAAGAATCCCCGGTGATAGAGCTGAAGAGAAGGTTCACCGAACCCGCTAGACAGACTCAGGAGGGCATAGTCCTCATCTTCAACATGCCATGGTCCTTGATCCCCACCAGGCTCCCTGGCCGAGGAAAGGCCCTAACTGGAGGACACCCGAGGAGGAAGGATAAATCCCAGGCAGCATGTGAGAGCTACTCAAGGGTTTAGAAATGGAAAATCTAGGCCTTTCAGGCGGTTTATAGATATAAATGGAACTCAGCCGGACTTGCCAAGGCAGGCCAGAGGCTTAGGCTGCTGAAGGTTGGTCATGGTCAGCACTGCTTCTCTGTAAAACTGTCCAGGAGGACACTAGAAGGGAAAAACCAATCATCAAAATATTACAAGAAGGATTTTCTTCGCCCTTGTTTTTCCAATTTTTTTTTTTTTTTTTTTTTTTTTTTCAGAGCATAGCCTGTCGGCTTAGGAGCATGACCTTAAATTAGAGATTGCCTTATAGCAGTCGGAGAGAGTTCCCTCAGTTTTTCTTTTTTTTTTTTTAAAGAAAAAATAGTCATACCCGTTCCTCTGCTCTGCAAGGCAAGAATAAAAGGGGGGTTTGAGATTCTAGGGCTTAACAGCTGGTAGCAGGGAATTGCAGGATCAAAACTGTATAGCCAGAGTCAGGCTAAAAACCCCAGAAGTATCTGCCAGAAGGTATGGCAAGAGATAGTTGTGCAGCCTGATCACCATATCGCAATTCCAGGAAAAGGCCCAAGAATCTTAGAGTAAATAATTTTCTGGAGAAAAGAGGATCCCCCTAAGGAAATAGATATGAAAAAATTTTTTTGGGGTGGGGGCAGCTGGAGTAATTTTCCTTTTTTTTTTGCAGAGAGAGGAAGGAGACGGGAGGTGGAGAAGCCACAGGAGGAGTCCACTGAGGGGATGGTGGGCAGGTGTAAGTAATGAATGGTGAAGATACAAGAGAAGATCAAGAATTACGGTAGGTACGTAATTTTCATATCTTCCCTTGTCAATCTTCACCATTCATTACTTCCTGGGTGAGAACCAAGCTCCTCTTCCCCCGGGGAGGAGAAGAGGTAAAATACCCTGAGGGAACAAGACTCCCAGCCTCCTGTTGGTGAGAAACAGAAGGAGAAGACCCTGGCTTATTCAGAAAGCCTAAGTGGGAGAAGAGCTAGGAGGTGCCTCCCGAGGACGAGGAGACGGAGGGAGCCCCTGCAAAAGTCTTCTAGCTCTAGAGGAGAAAAGACGGGTCCCAAGGAGGCGAATCACCCTCGCCCGGGCCAGGGTGACAACCTAGAGAGGCGAAGCCATGCCGTCCGCCTGATGCAGATCGCTGTCCCTGCAAGCCTGGAAGCCACCTCATTGGCGTCGTAAGATGCCCTTGCTTGGTGTCTTGCCAGCTCCAGGCCTACCGCGGAGAGGGCAACGGCTTGTCTGGTTTGCTCCGTGTCAGGCATTGATGCCAACAGCTGGGACATCATCGACCACAAATACCGGTTGTAGGCAGAGTGGTGAGCCTGATGAGATGCAATACAGGCAACCTCACGAGAAGAAGAGAACACTCTTCGCCCCCAATGGTCGAACTGGAGAGAGTCCGGATCCGGTGGGCGGTTGTGCGCCAGGCAGCGGTGCCCGGAAGGAGTGTCTAGGTAGACCAAACCAGAGGGGGGGTTGGGAAGGGTACCTAGAGACTCTGAGGGTGCACAATACCTACGCTGACAGTCAGCCGGAGCTGGAGAAGAAGCGGCTGGGGACTGCCAGGACCGGACAGACGCCTCCTGGAAGGGGATAGGCCAGGAAGGTACCACCAAATGCTGGGCACTGAATTCACCAAGGAATTCTCGCGTCTCCCGTTCTGTATTGTCTCTCCGAACATAGGAAATCCGAAGATCCCTCACCATCCTCGAAAGGAAACGCTGATATTCCGTGAAATCAGCATCGGAGGAAAGATGAGCAGGGGGTTCCTCTCCCTCCGAGGAGGGAGACGAGGATGATGGGGAGCTGGAATGTCCAGAGGACTCTTGCGGCGGTGGGGAGAGTCGAAAGACCCGCTCATGCATGTATCTAACATATGAGGGGAAGGCCGCCGTAGAACCCCTGAACTGTTCCCAGGATAACGGACCCGTAGGACCGACATGGCCTGGGAGCGGGGGTGGTGAAGGCAGAGAGATAGGAGAGGGGCACCTCCGAGGAGGCAACAGCTCTCTGCCAGGGCTCTGGAATCTGGGGAACGGAGCCCTAGCTGGAGGGATCCCGGACAACAGACCAGGCCGCAGAACGGAACTCTGGGGAAGCGGAGCCTGGAAGAGCCCAGGAGAACCTCCCCTGTGACGCTGGGACTGCATGGATCCAAAGGGCAGTCCGCAGAAGCGCCCGCGGAGGGCACCCTAGAGCCCGGAGGGAGGGCGGGGTTCGCACTCGGCTCCTGGCCACCCCTGAGGTGGCCAAGGAAGCCCAGAGCCAGACCCTCTGCCCTCAACCCCCGGACTCGAGAGGGCCCTCCTCCTCGGCAGTGATTCCCCGTCCCCAGAGGGGCAACAGCACCCGGAGGAGTAGCTGTCAGCGCCTCAGAGAGAAGCCTCCCCCCTCCGTCGCCCCCACGCCTGCCCCTGGGACCCTGGCCACCCCAGCTGGGAGCCTCAGGAGGCAGACGGAAGGGGACAGAGGGAGGGGCCGCGCGCCGCCTGGTACCTCTAGCCACAGGGACCCAGACCCGAAGAGTGGGGGTGCCAGGATGGGTCCACGTCTGAGTCATCGTCCTCCGAGAAGGCAGAGACCAGCTGGACCTCAATACTAGCCACCCAGGGTCCCAGAGGCCACAGCGCCCTGAATGGCCCCAGTACCAATGGCGGCGCCGCTCCCCCCCAGCGCTGGCAGCAGCCAGGCCCGACTCCCAGCCCCTCGGGCGCCCGGAAGGACAAGCGGCACTGCTCCCAGTGCGGAAACGACTCAGCGCGCGAGGGAAGCTTCAGATTAGGCCTATGGCGCTGCCAGCAGCGCGGGGGAGAGTGAGGCGGCGCCGCTGGCAACGGCGCCGCCACGAAGCATCGGCGCCCGCGAATGGTCTGAAGCCAGCAGCGGCACCGCCAATGGCGCTGCCCCAATCACCGGCGCGTGAGCGGCGCCGGATCAGCACCGCCAATGGCGCCACCTTGATCACGGCGCCACGGCAGCGCCCGGGATCCCAGCCGGGATCAAAACAGCGCCGAAAGGCGGCGTCGAGTCCACCGAGCTAGGCCCTGAGGCGAGGCCTCACCACAGGAGCCTGCACCTCCGAAGAGGTGACTGCCGAGCCGGTGTCGGCGTCGCGACCCTGGAAGGGACTACGACTCCCCGACACACGGAAGGGCCTCCTCCTCGGCAAGAAAAGAGCGAGACCCCCTCCTCCTCGGACCGTATAGGCCCGGGAGGGACCCGAGGAAGGGCCAGAGACCTTACTTGGGAGAATCCGAGAGCGGCGTCGTCCCTGAAGGTCGGCGGGGTTTGCCGAGCTTGAGCAGCGGACTTGAGGACATGGCGGTGCATCGAGAGCAGGCGTCGCAGATCCATGTCATGGCTGGGTCCCAGGCAGCGAAGACAAATGTCATGCCGGTCCGAGGCGAGAAATGCCGGCCGCAGGAGCACCCGGCAGCATAGGGGCTCGGCCCGTCTTAGAAACGCCGCCTCCAGGAACCGGACATAACGCTAAAACAAACAAGGTCAAAATACAGTAAGAAAACACCCGGCGCCGTACAAAAGAAAAAGGAACAGTCTTACCGAGTATGGCGTCGACTGTGAGAAAATCGGAGTCGGTCTTACTACGCAGTTGAAATGACGCTCCACGCGAAACAGGTGCTGCCTCGATGGCAGGAGAAACAGAACTGAGTTGGAGCAGGAGTCGGTCGCTACTAACGCCACCCTCGCATGACGTCACTCTCGAGGCAGGGCCGTTAGAGCAAACTTTAAAAAAAAAGCTCCCGTGGCAGTGCAGCGCCTCCAGCTTACACCCAGGAAGTAATGAATGGTGAAGATTGACAAGGAAGATCTTACAACAGTAGATCTTCGAGAGGAGCTCTTGCAGCAGGCTATAACAATTAGGACTATGCACGCAGGCACTAGGACCACACGGAAAACTTCTGCCAGCAATACCAGCGAGGGACCGCCCCCCATGCCAGCCCTGCCCCGACGTCGGTCAGGGTATGAGAGGGGGCAGACCCAGCTCCACCTCAGTTCTCCCGCCAGCACCCAGCAGAAGGCCTGACAAGAGAAGGAGGCGAAGCCTACCATCGATAAGAGAAGAAAAATGTACCTGCACACTCCGAGGGGGAAGGTGGGTGGGAAAACAGCGCCTGCTGCAAGAGCTCCTCTCAAAGATCTACTGTTACGGTAAGTTCTTACGTAACTGTACTATCTTACTTTGAGATAGAGCTCTCGCAGCAGGCTATAACAATTAGGACCGAGTCCCAAGCAGTCCCCTAGCAAAGAGGTAACTGACCCCGGGAGGAGGAATATGCTGACTCCAGAGACCTTCAGGACAAGAGTGGGACGAAGAAGAACTCTAGGCCGAGCAGTGCCGGGTTCCCAACCAAGATAGAGAAATGGAAATTACTAACATACATACTAACATACTATTTGCCAGCAGATTAGGCCTTACGGTCTATCGAGTCTGCTCGAACCTAGATCCTTAGTTGGATGCCGAGACCCTCCCATCCCTTGATCTCCAGAAACCCCTATCATCCATCCCCACCCCCCCGGGACAGGCCATCATCTGATACATCCACTTTCTGTGTCTGTCCCACCCTCTCTTGAAGCCCTCCACTGTGGATCTCTGAACCAGCTCACCAGGCAGTGCATTCCAAGGGTCCACCACCCTCTCGGTGAAAAACCTCCTCCTTTCCCCTCACCCTTCCACCTTCCAACTTCAAACCATGCCCTCTGGTGATACCTCCCTGCTTTAGTCTAAAGATCCCCTCCATGTTTACCCTATTTATTCCCTTGAGGTACTTGAAGACCTCAATCATGTCCCCCCTGTCTCTCCTCTCCTCCAATGAAAACAGGCAGAGCTCCTCAAGTCTGTCCTCATACGTCAAATCCCCTAGCCCTCGTATCATCTTTGTTGCCCTCCTCTGTACCCTCTCCAGGAGCTGTATGTCCCTCTTCAAGTGTGGTCTCCAGTACTGTACACAGTACTCAAGGTGTGGTCTAACCAGTCCATTGTACAGCGGCAGAATCACTTCCTTGCTCCTAGAGGTGATCCCCCTTACGATGCATCCCAACATCCTGTTTGCCTTGCTAGCTGCTCTCCTGCACTGCTCAGAGTTATTCATACATGTATCCACCATGACCCCTAGGTCTTTTTCCCCTATTGAGGCCTCCAGCGCCTCCCCTCCCAGGGTGTACCAGTGTTTAGGGTTTCCCCGACTAAGATGCAACACCTTGCACTTGGTGATATTGAAATTTAATTTCCATGTGTGAGCCCAGCTTTCCAGGGTGTCCAGGTCCCCTTGCAGGGCCACCCTCCCCTCTTCTCCCTCAACTACTGCTCCCATCTTGGAGTCATCCTCGAAGAGACTCATTTCACACCCTATACCCTCCCTGATGTCCGATATGTATGCATTAAACAGGATCGGACCCAGGACCGAGCCCTGTGGTACCCCACTACCAACCTCTCTAGGGTTCGAGAGCTCCCCACAGACCACTACTCTCCGAGTGCGTCCAGCTAGCCAGTTTTCAATCCATCTGACCATCAAAGGGCCTACTCCTAACCCCATCAGTTTCTCCACCAGACCATTGTGGGGGACAGAGTCAAACGCCTTGCTGAAGTCCAAGAATAATACATCCACAGGCTTACCCCTGTCCAGTTCTGATGTTACCCATTCATAGAACTCCACAAGGTTGGTTTGACATGATCTACCTGGCACAAACCCATGTTGCCGACTGTCCAGATCTCCCACCTCCTCCAAGTACACCCCCAACCGTTCCTTTAGTATACTCTCCATTAATTTTCCCACCACCGAGGTCAAACTGATGGGTCTATAGTTACCTGGTACTTCCCTCGACCCCCCTTTATGGATTGGTACCACATGTGTCTCTCGCCAATCCCTAGGTACCCTCCCTGTCTCAAGTGACCTGCTGAAAAGCTCCGCCAGGGGTGCAGCCAGTATGTCCAGTATTACGTACCTGCTGTAATTCTTGATCTTCTTGGACGAAGTCTCCACCATTCATTCACACTAATGGGAGTTCCCCGGAGGCGCTAGGACCCAGCGGGAGCAAACTTTTTCAGGAGGGCTGGCGCCTGAGATGGAGCCGCGAGGAAGTGGCACCACGAGCCCCAGCTCATGCAGTACGGACTATCTCGGCGTCGACCCTCCAACCGCCTCAGTACCTTTTTTTCTGAGGAGGTGCATCGTAACTAACCTAGAAGGACTAACGTAAGAATCGGACATAAGATAGTCCAAATGACCAGTGTAAGAAGGATCAACAATAAAGGCTTCACAGCTTAGCCATTCAGGGAGTGAAGACCATAAACAAAGAAGTGAACTCGGGGGGGGGGGTGGTCGTGTGAAAGAGTGGTGGAGACTTCATCCAATAAGATCAAGAATTACGGTAGGTACGTAATTTCCATATCTTCCTGGACATAAAGTCTCCACCACTCAATCACACTAATGGGAAAGTACCGAGCTAATCATCACCTGAGACGGGCGGCAGGAGATAAAGGGCTCATGTGCTTAGGACACAAGTCCATCAAGAATGGTCCTACCAGACAACAGATGTCGTCTGGCATGGACATCCAAGGCGTAGTGCTTATCGAAAGTAATGCACGGAGCTCCAGGTAGCTGCATTGCAAATATCTGCATTGGACATGTTACGGATTTCTGCCAGAGATGCTGTGACTGCTCTGGTTGAGTGAGCGTACACTCTGACTTCCAGCTTGACCTGTGCCATAGAACAGCAGTGGTGAAGGCATGCCACCAGCCACGCTGAAATGCATCCGATAGCGACAGGTTGAGTGAGGCGGGTCTCGCTGAAGGAAACAAACAGTTGTTGAGCCTTGCGAATTTCTTTTGTTCTATCTAGATAGAACCGCAACACTCTCAACATTCAGCAAATGAAAGGTACGCTCCCCTTCATTCTGGAAATTTGCAAAGTAGGTAACAAGGACTAAAGGTTGGTTTAGATAGCATTTTGAGACAACCTTAGGATGAGTCCTAAGAACTACTTTGTCCTTGTGAAATACAGTGTACGGGGGGGGTCTATGAACAATGCATGTATTTTAAAAACTCTACGGGCCGAAGTAATGGCCACTAGGAAGGCCGTTTTCCAAGTGAGGAACCTTGACTCTCAAGTAGCTAGAGGCTCGAAAGGTTTACGAGTGAGCTTTTCCAACACAATTTTAATGCCTCAGACTGTGACTGGATGTCTGATAGGAGGTCTAGTATGCAGAATACCCCTAAGAAACCTCTTAACTACAGGCAACTGAGCCAGTGACATGGAAAGTACTGGCTCATGTTGTGCTGAAATGGCACAAAGATGAACTTTGACTGTGGAGTACTGCAGACCTGTATTTGAGAGATCTAAAAGATACTCCAAGATTTTATTTGGTGGGCAGGAAAAAGGGTTCCAAGAGGATTTTGCGCACCAGATAGAGAAACCCTTCCATTTAGCTGTGTAGGTTTTTCTACTGGTGGGCTTACACGCAGCCAAAACAATATCAAACACTATGAGAAACACTGAACCTATTCACCTCTGTCTCTTCAGGAGCCAAGCGTGAATGTAAAGTAACCTCAGGATGGGGTGGACCACGGGACCCTGGATCAGAAGGTTTGCCTGAAGGGAAGCGTCTTTTGGGGAGAGGTTTCCAACAGACTGTTGAGTAAGGGAATCATGTATGCGAGGCCAGAAGGATGCAATGAGAATCATTCTGCCCCCTGAGATTCCAATTTGAGTATTACCCTTTGAAATAGGCGAAGAGGAGGAAAACCGTATAGAAAGTGTTATGTCCACCTCGGCCTGAAGGCATCCTGACAAAAAATGCCAGGTCCTGGATTTCAGGAGCAGAAGAGAGGCAGTTTTGCATTACGTGGGGACGCAAAAAGGTCCAGGTCTAGAGTTCTCCACTCCTTGAAGAGTGACTGAACGACGGTTAAGTCAAGAGACTACTCATGAGGATCCACCTCCGTTCTGCTGTGATGGTCTGCCAGCTCGTTTTGTACTCCTTGAAGGTAACCCGCCTGAATCAGAGAGTTGTGTTCCAGGCACCACTCCCACACTCTCATTGCTTCCCTGCATAATGGGTAAGAGTGTGCACTGCTGTGTTTGTTGATGTAGTACATCACTGCCTTGTTGTCTGTTTGAAGGAGAATATTCTTGTGACAGAGTATGTCCTTCAAGGCTCGGACTGCATAGGGGACGGCTCTCATTTCCAGGACGTTTATGTGAAGTTGAGACTCGTCCTGAGTCCACGTACCCTGGGTGAGGAGATCCTGGCAGTGGGCTCCACAACCCATCAAGGACGCATCCATGGTAATGGAGATCTGATGATCCAGAGGGGCAAAGGGATATCCTCCCAGAAGATTGTCCTCCTGCAACCACCAGGTGAGCGACCTCTTCAGAGGTTCCGTCACCTTGATGAGAAAGGACTGAGTGTGAGTGGCTGGGGACCACTGAGCATCCACTGAGAGGTTCTCATGTAAAGACAAGCCAAGGGTACAATGAACACCGAGAGTGCCATGAGGCCCAGCATCCGTTGCATCGAGATAGCTCCACCCGAGCTGTGTTCTCTGATGTATCGGGCTATCTGTAAGATATCACTCCTTCTGTCCTCTGGAAGAAAAGCCTTCACACAGGAGGTGTCCAGGAGAGTTCATATGAAGAGGAGCTTCTGGGAGGGCTGCAACTGGATTTGCTGAGGTTCAGCAGGATTCCCATGGAGTTGAGGAAGTCGCCATGGCTTCAAGAGTCTCTTGCCTGGAGGGACTTGCTAGGAGCCAGTCATCCAGATATGGGAACACTTGTATTCCGGTCTTCCTGAGGTGCACCATGAGAATTGCACAACACTTTGTAAAAACTCAAGGCGCCGAGGATAGCCCAAAGGGCAGGACTCTGAACCGATAGTGTTGACCCAATGCCACGAACCTTAGTTATTTGTGGTGCTTTGGGAGTATGAGAATGTGTCGATAGGCATCCTGCATGTCCAGGGAGGCTAGCCAATTGTGTCGATGAATTAAAGGTAGCAGGGTACCTAGTGATTTCATCTTGAACTTCTCCTTGTGAATGAACTTGTTTAACTTTCTGAGATCCAGAATGGGGCATGTGCCACCAGTTTTCTTTGGGACCAGAAAGTAATGGGAGTACAACCTTGTGTTTCGTTGATCCAGTGGAACTACTTCTACTACCCTGTTGTTCAGAAGGCCTTGTACCTCGGAAGCAAGAGGGTCTGACTGTACCACTGACAGTCTGGGCTGTCGTTTGGGAGGATGATCTGGAGGGGTTTCTGAAAGATTGAGAGTATCCCTCGCAGATTAGCCCGAGGACCCATTTGTCTGATGTTATAGATTTCCACTGGTTGTAGAACTGAGTCAGTCGTCCTCCCACTGCTGAGGAGGAGTCCCCCTAGGGCAGCTGAGGTGGGACCTGGGCCAGAAATTCAGAAGGTGACACTAGGCGCTTTTCGTTCTTGTGCCTTCTGCTGCGCTTTCTTTTGTGGCTGAGGGTTCTGGTTTCTGAAAAAAACCTCCAGTGCCTTTGCCCCAAAAGGCCAAACGGTTGTGAAACTGGCGCTTCTTCCCACCCGCTCGGGAGGGGGTGGGTGTAGGTCTGGCTGTCTTAATGGCAGACCTAGTCTTCCGTGTGGCCTCTAGTGCTTGATCCACCTGAGGTCCAAACAGATACATACCGTCGAAAGGTAAGGCCAGGACTTGCTGCTAGGTGTCATTCATGAAGCCCGAAGTACGCAGCTGAGAGTGGCGACGGGTGCAAATGCCAGCCGCCGCTCGGGAAGCGGTATCGAAGGTGTCCACTGCAGCCTTCACTTGTCAGTTATTGGACTCGCTATCCCTAGTTATGGCCTGAAGAAGCTCTGAGTTAACCTCTGATTCAGGTAGAGCTTCTACCAATGCTTTTAACAAATGCCAAAGAACAAACTCATATTGAGAAAAATAGCCCTGGTAGCTGGCAATGCGCATGCCCAGGGTTGAGACAGCAAAGATTCTCTTACCTAAGGTGTCTATCTTGCGAATTCTTTGTTTTTAGGATGGCTGTAGATTCCTGAGGTAGGACAGCTTATAATTCTCTGCCAGGAACACTATGGCATCAGCAAAGGCTTGTGAGGCCAAAATGGGGCGATCCTTGGGAGTGACATACTTCCTATCTATGGACTTGGCCACAGAAGGAATAAGAGATGGATTCTTCCACAATATCTGTGAAAGGGTCTCGAAAGAGGGCTGTACCGAAGGAGTTAAATCCATAGGGCTCTCCGGGACATGAAGATATTAAGAGACGCAAAAGCTTCCCAGGATCGATTTCTGTGGTCTGGAGAGAAAGAGTAGAATTCAAATTCTTGAGCAGAGACTTAAAGGAAAGGTCCTCAACAACAGGCTGTGCAGGAGGTTTGATCCCTGTCCCCAGGACAATGTCAGCATCAACGTCATCACCCAGGCGAAGATCTGGATCACGCTCAAAATCATCTCCTGACAGTCCAGGGGTCACTGTGTAGACAGGAAAGGAGTGAAAATCAGGAGGAAGAAAAGAAGAAGAAAGACCCTGAGTTAAAAACCTTTGAAGACCGGACAGCGCCACACTCATCCCCGGCGCCATCGAGGAAAACGGCACCAAGAACGAAGAAGGAGATGCCATCGGAAACTGCGCCGTACACGGCACCGACAAAGAGTGTGGCGCCGACAGAGCCTGTGGTGCAACAGACTATGCCGACAGAGCCCCCGGCGCCGGAGAAGTCGGCACCGCAGACGACAAAGTCACTGGAGTCTGAAAACTGCGATTGGAAGTAAAAAGGAGAAATGGCAGGAGATAGAGGCATCGGTGTGGACCCCTGCGCCGCAGCCATCTGAGGGGATAAACACCGAGCACGGAGTCGACGGCACCAAAGAAGCTGCCGCGCGACAAGGAAGGCCCAACCGCCTCACCTGCCCGTTCGAAACCGAACAGCCCGTAGGCCCCGGTGTCAGACTGGTCAGCTCGGGCAACTGGACCAACCTCCGAGCCCACTGCTCCATAAGAGCAGCCCACTGGTGAAACTGCTCATCAGAAGCTCCTCCAATAGGTGGAGAGGAGCTCCGGTGTCGAGGAGGTCGGCCACCAGAGACAGAAACCGTCGACTCCAACAGAGGTGGAGACTGACGCTTGGCCCTAATAACCAACCATCTGCGTGCAGACGTACCAGAGGGCAACCTCGAGTGATGCCGTTTCTTCTTTGACCTATGTGTCGAAGAAGAACTGAAGGCTGAATGGTGCCGAGAATGGGACAGTTTCCTTTTATGCTTTTGGAGGGACCGCCCATCTCCCTGAGCATTGGACCGTCCGTTATCAGACCCCCCCTCCAGGGAGGGCGGAGGACCGGACCAGGCCCAGCTGACTGAACAGCTTTCATAGGAAGTCTCCCTACCATCACCTGACCCGCTCATGGTTGACTCCATCAAAGGAGGGCTGAAGACTTCTCTTGTTTAATTGTTAGAATTAATAAATATAATCGGTACTGATTCAAAATACTCTACAAAACAAACTGAATTAAGCTGCTAGTGAAGTTTAACTCCCGACAGGCGAGCGACGTCATCACTGAAGCACACTCGTCGGCGGGAAAAAAGGAACTGAGGTGGTTGGACGGTTGACGCCGAGAGGGTCATTACAGCATGAGCCAAGGCTTACAGTGCTGCTTCTTCGCGGCTCCATCTCATGCACCGGCCCTCATGAAAACTTTGCTCCTGTTGGGTCCTAGCACCTCCAGCATACTCCCATTAGTGTGAATAAGTGGTGGAGACTTTATGTCCAGGAAGTTCTTTAGGCCGATGAAAGGTGCTGGCGAGTGCTGTTCTACGGCGGGGAACTTTCACAAGCCGACAACGGGAAAGAACTGGAAGGTGGGCATGGGGGAGCGCCAGTTTATACGGACGTCATCCGACGCCAGTCAACTGATGTGGGGGCAGTTCCCCACCAGAGACTGCTAGCTTGAAGTTTTTCCGTGGGGTCCTGACACCTGGCAACTTAGTCCCAGCTGTGAATACCTACGGCAAGAGCCCTCTCAAAGTAAGATCTCCCATTAGTGTGTATGAGTGGTGGAGACTTTATGTCCAGAAAGATACGGCTTGCAGCAACTGGATAATGTGGATAACGTTCACTGTCTCCTCAGTGGTTAGAACAAATGCCTCCTTTGGTTGCAGTTTCACCATTGTGTTTTTACTTTCCTCTGTTTCTCTGAACCAGTGGCCCGGTCAGAGGTCAGTTCAACGGTACGTTTAGTACCCACGGTAGCAATGGAGGAAGCTTTGCCCTTGTCAGAGGGCATTCCCTGCGGTTCCTTCAGTTTCTCCTTGGGAGAAGGAACTGACTGTCCAGCAGTGTCAGCAGCCTTTTCAGACAACCTCTCTTTCAGTCATTTCAAACGCCTATCAAGCGTCGGCTGAGGAACATTCTTGCAGATTTCACACTCTGCTTTTAAGTGGTCAAACCCCAATCAGAATACACATATAAGGTGAGAATAAGCCTTAGCAAACGTTTCATCACATTGTGCAGTGTTGGAAACCAGTAGGGCCGGTTCTTTTTTTTTTTTTTTCTGTTTAGGTGTCTGTGACATACCAGAAGAACAGGTAACTCTTTGGCATGTCCCCTTCCCCTTTAAGGATTGCCGGGTGGTATAACCCTCGGCTCCACCCTATGACGCCAGATCTTGGCCCGGTTTGTGCGTCCGCAGCCGGGGAGGTCGGGGGTGTGTCCGTGTGGATGAACAACATGTACCGCTCCTAGAACTGCTGTTACAGGTGAATAACCTGTTCTTCTAGGATCGTGGATATGTTGTTCATCTACACTCTTTGGCAGACACCTAGCAGGACTCCAGGAGGAGGAAGGCAAGGCGCACACCCCCTACTTAGGAAACAGAGATTGGAGAATTGAGGCCCCAAACCAGCATCCCGGCGTGACTCAAGGTCGATGTGGTAATGGGTGATGAAGGTGTTTGCTGACTTCCAGGTAGCAGCCTGGCAGATTTCCTGTATAGGGATGTCCCTGGAAGCAGCCACCGATGCAGCGGTATGGCCGGTAAAATGAGCTCTTATCCCTCTGGGAGGCTCCATGCCCGCCAACTCATGGCACAGACTTATGCAAGATGTAATCCACCTTGCAATAGTCCATTTTGCTGCAGGTCTGCCAGAAGCGGCTTCAGCGTAGGTGACGAACAGCTGGCAAACCTTTCCCCAAATTTCCACTGTCCTCTCCTTATAGTACCAGAGAGCATGTCTCAGGTCCAAAGTATGAAGCCTGTACTCTGCCTCTGAGGTGTAATTAGGGTAGTACACCGGCAGAGTTAACATCTGAATAAGGTGAAACTCTGATACCACCTTCGGAAGGGTTTTCAGGTGGGGGCGTAGGACAACCTTGTCCCTGTGAAAGGCCAGATAAGGGGAGTCCACCAAAAGCACCTGGAGCTCCCCTGTCCTTCTGGCAGATGTGCTAGCCACCAAGAAGGCTGTTTTCCGCAAGTGTGAGCGCTCACACTTGTGCATTGGTATGAATGGCTTGCCCATGAGCTTTGCCAGTACCAGCAGTAGATCCCATGGAGGTGGAGGTTCATGCACCGGAGGGGACATGTGATCCAGGCCTTTGAAAAAGCACCCGACCCCTGTGTCCTGTGCCGTCAGCTGACCGGCCCGCATCCAGTAAGCAGAGATGGCTGCCACGTGCACCCTAAGGGTCGATGACCGAAGACCCACTTTGGACAGAGACCAAAGGTAGTCGAGAATGTTAGCCACTGGACAGGACAGAGGGTCCAGGCCCTTGCCCTAACACCAAATGGAAAACCTCTTCCATTTGAAGGCGTAACATTTCCTGGTTAATTCCTTTCTGGATGCCTCCACCATGGTGAGGACATCCTCGGAAAGACCCAAAGCCTGGAACTCTAGCCGCTTAGGTACCAGGCTGTGAGGCGCTGGGATTGAAGGTCCGGATGGTATTCCTTCCCCTGACTGAGACAGGTCAGGTCTGGAAGTGCTGGAAGCTGCTCCGGAGGCCTGCAGCTGAGGCTGAGGAGATCTGCATACCAGAACTGGCGCAGCCAGTCTAGGGCTACCAGAATCACCTTCGCCTTCTCCTTCCTCACCTTGAGGAGCACCTTGTGGATCAAGGGAAATGGAAGGAAGACGTAGAGACCAGGGGTCCATGGCCTAGAGAAGGCATCCCCCTGCAGCGAGCCCTGTTGAGGTCCACCATCGGTTTGCCCCAGTGGGAGAACAAGCTGCAAGTTACCTCTGGATGGAGAGACCACTTGTGGGATGTCTTGCCTAAGCGGCGGAGAGCATCCGCCAGATGGTTTGAGGCTCCTGCCACATGAATGGCTGGGGAGATCTGCCTCCAAATGGCTGATGAGGGTCCAGATGCGGAGTGCCTCTCTGCAAAGAAGACAGGAGTGCGTGCCACCCTGTTTGTTGAGGTAGTACCTGGTCGTGGTACTGTCCATCTGGACTTGAACCACTTGACCCCGGAGCTGAAGACAGAAAGCTGACAGTGCCAGTCTGACTCGCCTGAGCTCCAACAGGTTGATGTGATATCAAGACTCCTCGGGTGTCCAGAACCCATGGGCCCTTTTGTCCCCCATGTGGGCTCCCCAGCCCATGAGAGAGGCATCAGTCATGAGGACAGCCATCGGCTCAGGGCGGACAAACGTGATTCCTTCCTGCAACCTGTCTGAGGCAGTCTATCACTGGAGAGCGTCCCACATATTCTGGGTTACACTGATCAGCTGGTTGAAATGACTGTGGCGCTGAGTCCACTGGGCAGCCAGCTCCCATTGGAGGGGGCGCATGTGCAACCAGGCCCAACAGACCACTGAGGAGCATGCCGCCATGTAACCCAGAAGGTGCAGAAAGTCCCAGGCAGGACGCAATTGCACAACCAGAAATGATTGGGCAAAGGAGGAGGAACCTCTGCCCTGTCCGCGGGAGCCGAGCTCTGGCTTGGTCGAGCTCTGCGATGGGCTTACGCGCTCACCTGAGAGGCAGAAATCCCGATTTGGCCTCGTTGATCAGGAGGCGAGTTGAGAGCAGTTCTGGAGGGCCAGGTCCCTAGACCTCTCCACCTCCTGCTGGGTGGGACCTGCTAAGAGCCAATCATCGAGGTAGGGATAAATCCTGACCCCCGACGCCCGAGATGGGCTGCCACCACTGCAATGCATTTGGTGAAGACCTGTGGGGCAGATGACAGGCCAAAAGGCATGGCTCGGAACTCGTAAAGGGTCCCTTTGGCTCTGAAGAGGAGGAACCGGCGATGAGACGGATGGATTGGGACGTGAAAGAACACGTCCTGCAGATCCAGTGAACAGAACCACATGTTTCACTCCAAGGGTGGTATGATCTGGGACAGAGTGACCATCTGAAAGGTGCGTGACTTGAGATATTGATTCAGGTCATGCAGATCTAGAATGGGGCACCAGCCCTCCGTCCACTTGGGCACCAGGAAGTACCTAGAGACAAAGCCTGGGTCTGCTGGAGGATCCGCCACTGGAGCTACTGTCTCCTTGAGGAGGAGCTCAGCAATATCGTTTCAGAGAGCTGACTAAGTCTGGGCGGATACTCTTTCCTCCTGAGGGGCACGGGCTCAGCTTGGAGGGTACTGCTCAAATTCTAGAAGCAGTCCCTGACCGACCTCCTCGAGAACCCACCTGTCAGTAGTGATAGCAGACCAAGCGGAAAGGAAGTGGCGGAGCCGGCCCTCCATGGGAGGACCCAGAGCTGGCATGACAGGAGAGGGGGAGGCAGTCCCCATCCTGTCACTGAGCAGGCTTGGAGAAGGAGGATCCAGGACCTGAACCTCGGCCTCCTTTATGGGCCTGGGAGGGCCCGGACTTGGGCCGGGGGTGCCAAGCTTGAGCCTGCTGCTGCCCTCCTTGAAAGGAGGGTTGCTGTTCCTCAGGGGAAGAGTGCCAAAAAGGCATCTTCTTCTTCTGCTGTTTTTTGACGAAAGAACCTTTAGCAGAAGTAGTGTCCAAGATGGCACTGGACTGCTCAATATGCTGAAGTTGACCAGCCACACCAGGGCCGAAAAGGTTGGTGCCCAGGAAATGCACATCAACTAGTCTGTGCTGAGTTTCTGACAGAAAAGAGGAGAGTCTCAGGCAGGCCCTGCGACAAGAGGCAACTGCGGCTGCTATCGAGCAGGCACAAGAATCCGCAATGTCCAGGGCTGTCTGAAGCTACTTTTTGGCAACAGCACGGCGCTGATCACAGACCTGCTTGACCGCAGTCTGCATGTCCATGGGGAGGTGTGGGAGGACTTCATCCAAAGACCCCAAGAGGGTATGGGAGAAGTGTGCCATGACGACGGCTGAACTTGCCTGACAAAGGCCTAAAGATGAGACCGCATAGACCTTTCGAGACGAATGATCCAATAGTTTTTTTTTTGTTTTTTTTCGGGAGGCCGGTCAGTGTCGGCAGAACTGTCAGTAAGCCTGAACACAGAGGCGGTCACCAGACTCTAGGCCGAAGGGTGCTCTGCGAACCCCACAAGGGACCCCATGAGCACAGTATACTTACGGGCCATGCGGGCAGATGGAGCTGGACAGGAGGCAGGGCACTGCCAAATTTCTAAGGCTGGGCCAACTATGGCCTAAGCCACAGGAAAGGCCTCTGTCGGGGTATCCCCACTCTTGAGGATGTCCATGAGAGGGTACTCCGCCTTTTTCTGGATAGATTCAAGGGGCATCCCAGTAGACTCAGAGATGAGACTAAGAATGCCCTGAAAGGACGAAGGAACATTTCTCCGTCTCTAACCCACCGGCCAATTCATCATCCCCAGGATGTGAATGTAGGCCAGTCATATCCGAATCCGAAGAATCCGGATTATTTATTTTATTTAGTTTTTGTTAACCGGGTAGGTGCACTAGCCAGTAAGTGACTATTTTCAGGCACGACCCGGTGTCCAGTCTATCTTCCTTAGAGAAAGCCCCTCCCACAGGCTGCTTGGGCGGTGGTTCCACCACTATTGGTGGAGACCCGGTTTAGGCGAACCAGAAGAGTTTAGCTGGCTTCGTGAGCAGGAATCAACAATCAGCTCGGCCTGGGGCGAAAGCCAAGTAATGGCCAAGGTAGGGGCCAGAGTCAGCTTGTGCCCAGTCCAAATCAGCTGTTGCCACATGAGGTCCTTGTAGTGCCAGAGTTTCCACCAGAGCCTCTCCTCATCAGAGGAGGAGGAGGACGAGATCTACCGATGGCGTTGCCTCTTTTTAAAGCACTTGTGGCACTTCCTCAGACTTTCAGTCAAGGGGGTCCTGGACCTCAATCGAGATCAGACAGGCTGATTCGGTCGCTCAGGAGACACCAGCGGGCCCGGTGATTTCCCAGGGTCGGGGACCACTTCCTCGATGGGATTCCCAGCGGGCTGGGTCTCCTCGTCGGGAAGGAAAGGACCGGAGTCCAACAGAGTATTGTCAACCAGAGCTGGCAACAATGGGTCGATCGGGTCGATGATTATTTCAACCTTGTTGATCGACACTTCGGTCGACTGGCCAGATGGCAAAACCGAGAAGCCAGCAGCTGAAGAGTCAATTTCAACCTAAGTCGAGACTGCTGGTTCCTGGGACAGAGATCTCTCCCAATCCCAAGAGCATCTTTATCGAGAAGAAGACGATACTGCGTCCTTTTCCCACTTACAGGATCGATAGGAGTGTGCGCCCCCAGGACCCTCCCCCCTAGTCAGGAGAGACTGGCACAACTCTCTGAAAGAACCCAAGAAGCTGGAGCGCAGGTTGAGCAGAACGAAGAAGCTCCGAGAGGAAGATTCTGTGGCCCGAGCTGCTTCCTCCTCGAAGGCTTGCATGCGTTCCAATTGCTCAGCAGATCCACCGGCCACAGAAACCGCCCACCGAGCCTCCTTTGATTTCACCGGAGGGTTCCGTTTATCCGGCCTCCCCAACTTCAGGCATGCGAGATGGTCGTTAAGGACGTTAGGGTGAAATGCAAGACAAAAATCGTACTTCAAGGTGTCGTGGTCGACACTCAGGCAATAAACGCACATGGTGTAGGGATCGGTGCACAACATTTTCTGGCTGCATGAACACCGGCGAAATCCAGGGGAACATTTGACTTCCATAATGGAAGGTAAATAGTCACGATCGCTAATGCGAACTAGACAAAGTTTCAGAATAACTGAAGGTTTTGAAGCCAGGGCCTACAAAATGCGGGAGCATGAAGAAGGCAACCCGAATCTTCCAGCGGAAAGGAAGATCTGGCGTCATGGGGCGGAGCTGAGGGTTATATCACCTGGGTGGGTGGGAGGATCCAGCTTGAAGACTTCCGGCGATCCTTAAAGGGGAAAAGGACATGCCAAAGCATGTGGATGAACAACATATCCATGATCCTAGAAAAAATCCTTCTCAAGTAACTCCCCACAGATAAGAAAATAGACGGTTAGACCAAAGAGTTACTCAATTTTGGTTCTGTTTTCTGGTCGGTTTAGCGACAGTAAAAATAACTGAGAGAAACCTCTGTCAAATAAAAAAGGAGAACTGCAACAGGAACACAATAAAAATAAAACTTTTACCTGAAAAAAAGTAGAAAATCCTTTGGGTTTCCCTCTGGTTGTGAAAACCAATGAGGAACAGAAAAAACTTACCGGATTAACCAATACTTAACTAATTTTACCTGAACAAACAAACAAGGACAGTACTTTGAAAATAAATAAAAACAAAACAGTAACTAAATAAACTTCTTCAAGATGCTGAAGGAGAGCTCTCCGACACGTCTTTACTAGGCAGGCAGAGTAAGAAATCTGATGGTTGCATAGAATGCACAAGGGACAGTAGTCTGAAAACCGAGCTTGAGCCTATTAATGTTCCATTATGTGCATAGCTTCTTTAATTCTTTTTTTTTGTTTTTAATCACATCTTATTTTTCCTGCGCCCACTGAGTCACCTTTCCGGCAGGGGCATCCTGCCCACCGGGAGAGCAGGAGGCTCACTCGCATGATTGGGGATCCGGTATGGCCATCGCTGACCCGCTGGAGGGCCTCCCCATACCCTGCCAAGCCAGGCTGTCCCCCAGACCCCCCCCCCAGCGCGATTCCATGACAGTCCTCCCGGCAGTGCAGGGCGCGGCCATCAAGCTGCACGGTTGCACCCAGCCATTTTCCTCCCAAGGAGAGCAGAGGTGCAATGACATCCAGACACTATGTGCAGACGTATGCCGTGCTCCCCTCTCTACTGACACCTATGCTAGTAGTGCCTCTGGGCATCCCCAGGGGCCACTACAACGCAGTGTGGTTCCCCAACCCTCCCCAGGAGTAAGAGAGCAGTCAACAGATGCTCGATCCTAGTCCTCCCCTGCCGACCCCCGATGACCCGAGCTTGTTCCCGAACCCGGGTCGCCGGCGTGGCGCGAGGTGTGGTGTCCAGCACCTCAACCCTCACTGCCACCAGGCCGGCTCTAGGTTCCTTCATTCTAAATTCTCCAGGGCAGTTCAATGATCAAGGTGAACTGCTAATGTCAGAATGCAATAAGATTTCCTCGGGTTAGAAGTTATGGGTTTGACTGCATCAGCCGACGAGACTGGCAATCTTCTGTCAATCAACTGCACCAGGCATCAGAATCAAGACACGTAAGCCAGAAGCAACTCTCACCAGCTCCAAACATCTATCACCAGATCAAATGAGAGTGTGACCACATACCATTACACTAGAAACCCACATCACACACAGGTAAAAAAAACTGTTTATGGATGACAGAAGGCCCCTGGCAAATACTATTCCCCAAAACACCAGCCTAATTAGCATCTTGTTTTTAGCATAAAATAGAATAAAAGGACTGGGGGTGAGATTTTACCTAAGGAACACAAGGTTAATCACGTGGCTAAGGTATATTCAAAAACATTAAGAACAGTTACCACAATCTTCATGAAAATGAATCAAGATCTATTTTAACTGCCAAAATTATCTACAGTATTTCTGTGTCAAGGGTTTTATAGCACATAAGGATTACACAGGTCAGCTTTTCAAAGCCATTTTCAATTATTTTAAGTCAGGACTGCCACTGTGAATGAATTTGCTAAGAAGGGACAGTTCAAAGAATCCAGCTTTACCTGCTCCCTTCTCTGGGGAAGGTTAAAGACTCTCAGTAACGTTTTTCAAAGAAATAAAAGTACATATTTACTTATTCATTCACCTATGTAACATTCATTCCGTCTGTACGATCTGAATAAATGTAACAACTTTTTTCAGTCTGACGGAGCATTGGGTATAGAAACATAGGAAAATTACGTACCTACCGTAATTCTTGATCTTCTTGGACGAGTCTCCACCACTCATTCACACTAGTGGGATTAGTGCCGGAGGCACTAAGACCCATCGGGAGCAAACTTTTTGCTGGAGGGTCGTAGCGAGAGGCAGCGCCAGCGAGACACGGCGCCCACATGAGAAACAGCGGCTCGGCCAGTAATGACCATCTCGGCGACCCTCAACACACCTCAATACCTTTTTTACCAAGGAGGTGCAGCGCAACTAACGTAAAGAGTAAACCCAACATTAAAAAACGGACATAAGATAGTCCGTATGACCCGTGTAAGAAGGGTCAGCAAAGAAGTCCTCACGGCCTAAAGATTTGAGGGAGTGAAGACCAATACAGCAGTGAGCTCGGGGGATGGAGGGTGGGCGTGTAGATGAGTGGTGGAGACTTCGTCCAAGAAGATCACAGAATTACAGTGGGTGTAATTTCCTGTCTTCCTGGACATAAGTCTCCACCACTCGATCACACTAGTGGAAGAGTACCAAGCTGATAATCCCCCAAAGAGGCGGCAGGAGAGGTCAGAGCTCAGCGTCTAAGATAGAAGCCCATTAGGGATAGTTCTGCCGAATGCAGAATGTCGCTTAGCATGAACATCCAGTGCATAGTGCTTAACGAAGGTATGCACTGAGCTCCAGGTGGCGGCGTTGCATATATCTGCAATTGGAACATTGCGAATTTCCGCTAGGGATGCAGCGACCGCCCTAGTAGAGTGAGCGTACACTCTACCTTCTAATTTAACTTGAGCCATGGAATAGCAATGACGAAGGCATGCCACTAACCATGAAGAGATGCATCTAATAGCGACAGGTTGACCCAGCGAGGTGTCGCTGAAAAACGAACAGTTGCTGAGTCTTGCGAACATCCTTGGTTCTATCTAAATAGAACATAAGGCT
Source organism: Neoceratodus forsteri (assembly GCA_016271365.2). Taxonomy (NCBI): domain Eukaryota; kingdom Metazoa; phylum Chordata; order Ceratodontiformes; family Ceratodontidae; genus Neoceratodus; species Neoceratodus forsteri. Next base: position 1,407,569,578 of record CM057450.1, read on the forward strand.
CTCTTAACATCCAAGGAATGAAGAGCTCGTTCCCTTCATTTTGGAAATTAGGAAGTAAGCAGGAAGTACCAGAGGTTGGTTTAGATGGAATTCTGACACAACCTTGGGAAGAAATTAGGATGAGTACGGAGAACTCGTTGTCTTTATGGAATACAGTATACGGAGGGTCCGTAACCAGGGCATGTATCTCAGAGACCCTGCGGGCTGAGGTAATGGCCACCAGGAAGAGCAGTCTTCCAGGTAAAAATTTTAGCTCACAGGTAGCTAAGGGTTCGAAAGGCTTCAGTGAGCATGTCCAGCACCAGGTTAATGTCCCAGGCTGCAACTGGACGCGCTTAACAGGGGTCTGGTATGGAGAATCCTTAAGAAATCTCTTCACCATAGGTAACTGAGCCAGAGTTAAGGAAGAAACCGGCTCATGGAGCTGAGATGGCACTAAGGTGAACTTTAACTGTGGAGTACTGAAGACCTAAATTTGACAGGTCCAAAGATACTCCAGAACCTTACCAGGAGGACAGGAAAGGGATTCAGAGGATTTTGCACCAGAGAGAAAAACGTTTCCATTTGGAAGCGTGCGTTTCGGTGGCTGGCTTCGAGCAGCCAGAAGGATGTCTGAGACTCTACGAGGGCGTTGAACCGATTCACTTCTATCTCTTCAGGAGTCAAGCATGAAGGTGAAGTGATTTCAGGTTGGGATGGACCAACGAACCCTGAGTCAAAAGACTGATTTGCAAAGGAAGTGGTCTCGGAGGCTGCCAACATACTGTTGAGTGAGAAACCATAGTTGCGAGGCCAGGAAGGAGCAATAAGAATCATCTTGGTCCCCTGAGACTCGAACTTGAGGAGTACTCTCTGGATTAGAGGAAGCGGTGGAAAGGCGTAAAGAAAGCGTTTTGTCCACCGCAGCCTGAACGCATCCTGACAGAAAATGCCAGGCCCTGGATTTCTGGAGCAGAAGAGAGGCAGTTTTGCGTTGAGTGGGGATGCAAAAGGTCAGGTCTGGAGTCCCCACTCTTTGAACAGGGACGAAGCTATGGCTGGATCGAGACCACTCGTGAGGGTCTGCCTCCGTTCTGCTGAGGTGATCTGCTAGGTCGTTTTGTATACCTGGCAGATAAACCGCTTGAATCAGAGACTTGTGCTCCAAGCACCACTCCCACACCCTCATTGCTTCCCTGCAAGGGGTAAGAATAAACACCGCCTTGCTTGTTGATGTAATACATCACTGCTTTGTTGTCCGTTTGAAGGAGAATGTTCTTGTGACAAAGGACATCCTTCTGAGCTCGGATTGCATAGAGACCGCTCTCATCTCCAGGACATTTATGTGGAGATGAGTTTGAACTGAGTCCATACACCTTGAGTGTGGAGGGAGAGACAGTGAGCTCCCCATCCCATTAGCGATGCGTCTGTGGTGATGGAGATCTGATGATCCGGGGGAGCAAAGGGGAATCCTTCCAGGAGATTGCTCTCTTGAGACCACCAGGTGAGAGACCTTCGAAGGGGCTCCGTCACCTTGATGGGATTAGACTGGGGGTGAGAGGTCGGGGACCACTGAGTGGAGAGCATCCATTGGGTGGTTCTCATGTGCAGTCGGGCCAGGGGACAGTGAAGACCGAGGACGCCATGAGACCCAACATGCGTTGCATCGAGAGAGCTGTAACTGATTGGTTCTCCCTGATGTAACGGGCCATTCGAAGGATGTCGAGTCTTCTGTCCTCTGGAAGGAAAGCCTTCGCTTGAAGAGGTGTCTAGAAGCGTCCCTATGAAAAGGAGCCTCTGGGAGGGTTGCAGTTGAGATTTTTTCAAATTCAGCAGAACTCCCATGGACGTGAGAAGACGAGAAGTCGTTTGCACGGCTTCCAAAGTCCCTTAGACGGAAGGGCTTGCTAGAAGCCAATCGTCCAGGTAGGGAAACACTGAGTCCGACTTTCCTGAGATGCGCCATGAGAACTGCACAACACTTTGTAAAAACCTCAAGGCGCGAGGATAGCCCAAAGGGCAGGACTCTGAACTGATAATGCTGACCCAAAGCTACAAACCTGAGGAACTGCGGTGGGTCGGGTGGGACGGGATATGCTGGTAAGCATCCTGCATATCCAGAGAGGCCAGCCAGTCGTGCTGATGCAGCAAGGGTAACAGGGTACCTAGGGAAATCATCTTGAATTTCTCCCTGGGGAGGAATTTGTTTAACTTTCTGAGGTCTAGAATGGGGCGCATCCCCCCAGATTTCTTTGGAACCAGAAAGTAATGGGAGTAGAACCCTGTGTTTACATGAATCTTGAGGGGCACCAGTTCTATTGCCCTGTTGTTCAGAAGGCCCTGGATCTCCAGCGGTGAGAGGTCTGACTGAGAGCCGACAACCTGGGTTGTCGTCTGGGAGGACAATTGGGGTTTCAAGAAATTGAGAGAATAACCTCGCGAATTATCCGAAGGACCCATTGTCAAGTTATGGACTTCCACTGGTTGTAGAAGTACATCAGGCGTCCTCCCACGAGGAGAAAGTTCCACCTCGGGCAGAGTGGATGGAACTTGGCCAGCGACTCATAAGGTAGCGCTGGGAGCTTTAGGCCCTCGCTTTCTGCTACGTCTTCTTTTGAGGTTGGGCAGGTTGGCTTTTATGGAAGCTTCCCTGCCTCTGCCTCGAAAGGACTAGACGACTATGAAACTGGCGTCTGTTCACATGCCCCGAGAGGGGGCAGGCGAGGTCTGGCCAACTAATGGCTGATCTAGTCTTCTGAGTGGCCTCTAGGCTTGCTCCACCTGAGGGCCAAAAGAAAGGAGCCATCAAAGGCAGCGCCATCACCTGCTGCTGAGCATCATTCGTGAAGCCAGAAGTACGCAGCCAGGAATGGCGCGTACAAATCGCGGCTGCTGAGGCGAGAAGCAGTGTCGAAAGCGTCCATGGCGGCTTTGACCTGTTGGTTATTGGACTCAATACCTCTAATAACGGTCAGAAGAAGCTCTGACTTGGAATCCGAATCTGGAAGAGCTTCAACCATTCTTTTCATAGAGTGCCACAGGATATACTCATACTGAGAAAAATAGCCTTGATAACTGGCAATACGCATACTTAGAGTGGAGGCAGCAAAGACTCTCTTACCTAATGTATCAATCTTACGAGACTCTTTGTTAATAGGTCGAGCTGTAGTAGTTTGAGGAAAAACGACCTTGTCATTCTCTGCCAGGACTACAATAGGATCCATAAAGGCTTGGGATGCCAAAATGGGACGATCCTTGGGAGCTGAATACTTCTTATCAATGGATTTAGCCACTGAGGGAATAAGACAGGATTATTCCATACCATTTGAGACAGCGTCTCGAAGGAAAACTGGATCGGAGGAGTCAAATCCGTAGGGATCTCCAAGCATGAAGATACTGGAGTCTTAATATCTTCCCAGGATCGATGTCTGTAGTCTGGAGAAAGAGTGGATCCCAGGTTCTTCAACAGAGACTTAAAGGACAGGTCCTCGACCACAGGCTCTGTAGCAAAGAAAGATCCTGTTTCCTCCACTTCATCACCCAACCGAAGGTCTGGGTCAGGCTCAACATCATCTCCTGATGGTCCAGAAAGGACTGTTTGGACAGGAAAGGAGTGAAAATGGGAGAGGAGGAAATAGCAGAAAAACAAGGAGAGTCCCCAAGGGCTGCGGCGGCACAGGGCAAAGCAGACTGAAAGCGGCACCGAGGCGCCGCAGGCGCCCGAAGAGCATCTTGACCCATAAGCGCCCCAGTGGCGCCCGGGGCGACATGTCGCGCTCAGCGCGACCAGCGACTCCAGCGCCGGCGCCGCATAGCGCGCCCAGACGGCGCCAGCGATAAGGCGCCCACGGGCGGCGCCGGCCTATCCAGCAGCACCACCGGCGGCGCCCATGAGACTCCCAGGCGCGCGGGACGCGCCACAAGACCCAGCAGCACAGCAGGCGCCGACAAGCCAACAGACCCTGCCGAAGGCGCCGGAAAAGCCCCAGGAACCTGGAAAGCTAGAGGAAGAAAAACCAGGAGATAAGGGCATCGGTGAGGCCCCCTGCGCCGCAGCCATGTGAGGGGGGGAAACACCTAAACACGGAGTCGCTGGCACCGAAGAAGGCGCCACGCGACTAGGAAGGTCCAACCGCCCTACCTGATCGCCGGAGGGGCCGGAGGGCTCCGAGGCAACCGAGCCAGGCAGAAGAACCAACCTCCGAGCCCATTGCTCCATAAGAGCGGCCCACTGATGAAACTGCTCATCTGGAGTCCTACCTATAGGCGGGAAGGGACTCCGATGTCGAGGACGACGATTAACGGAAGTTGGCGACTCCGAAGAAGGAGACCGGCAACTAGCAACGATAACCGAGCGCCGACGCAAGAGATATACCAGAGGGCGACCTCAGTGATGCTCTTCTCTTGACCTGTGGTCAAGAAGAGCCGTGAGGTCGAACGTACGAGAATGCGACCGCTTATTTTATGCCGGGTGGGGACCGCCCATCCCCCGGCATCGGACTGACCGTTGTCGGAACCCCGCTGAGGAGAAGGAGGCTGACCGGATCCAGCCCGCTGACTGAACAGCTTTCTACACTGAAGTCTCCCTACCGCTACCTGACCTGCTCATGGTCGACTCCGCCCAGTAGGTCGAGACTCTTCAAGTAAAATTTAATATTAGAAAAATTTAACGAAAATAGAATAAAATTAGCGATACTACTTATCGAGATAAAGTTACAAAAACAAACTGAAAACTATGCGCTAGTTTGAAGTTTGACTCCCATTAAGCGGACGTCGTCACTGAAGCGCACTCGAGCCAGCGGGAAAAAAGAACTGATGACGGTTGGAGGGTCGTCGCCGAGATGGTCATTACCGCTCGAGCCGCTGCTCGCGGCGCCGTGTCTCTCGGCGCCGTCTCTCGCGCCGACCCTCCAGCAAAAAGTTTGCTCCCGATGGGTCTTAGTGCCTCCGGCGCTAATCCCACTAGTGTGAATGAGTGGTGGAGACTTATGTCCAGGAAGATAGACTTTGACGGCAGATAAGGACCGCTAGGCCCATCTAGTCTGCCCATTTCCCTACCTACAGGATAGGCCGCAGATCCTAGTTAACCAACAGCCTATTTCTTCCTACCCCCCACAACAGCAAATTAAAACAAAGTACACTTCTAAATATCATAAAATTCCCATTCCTTGTGGGTACATGCATCCTAGCTGTGTTCTCCATTTTACTATAGCTGCCTCTGTTAACTACCTACACTTCTACTCCTCTACACCTTCCTCTTCCTATAATTGACCCCTTTCAATAGCACTGTTTTACATGAATTGTTTACTGTTTCTTCCTTGTTGTTTGTTATTTCTGATGTGGAACCTTTGTAAGAGAGCCTTGGCTCAAAGGTACTTGTAATCCTAGAATAAATAAAATAAAAAAAAATAATAATATTGCCCCACATGGTAGAGTAACCTTCAAGATGCAGTCCTAACAAAGAAAGGTTTCCTCATTATGCGAAAAATAAAAATTACGTGCCGTAATTATGATCTTTCTGTTATCTTCACCATTCATCACAGATGGGTACTGGCGGAGATCAGGACCCTGAGAACCTTTTTTTTTAAAAGGGATAGGCAGAGTCGACGCAGCATCGGCGCTGCTCTCGAGGCCGACGTACTCACGTGATGCCTTTGAGGATTAGCCAGAATGGCGCTTCGACCCACCTGTCTACCAGTTCTGAGTCGCCGAGAGGTAAGAGGAAGGGATGGAGGGTGGGACAAGAGAGTCCAAGGGACAGAAAAAGGAAGAGAAAAACTGAACTAAAAGGAGAAATAACGACTGAGAGGACAGCATAGAGGAAGGAAGACTAAGGGGATTGGGTAGGGGCCCCAATCTCTGGAAAAGGAGGAAGGGAGGGAAGGGGGGAGAGAGAATTTAGGAGAGAGTGAGAGGTAACAAGGATCCAGGACACTTGTCCGTCACCAGACTGTATAGGAACTGCAAGGAGTAGCAAAGCTCATTTGCCAGAATTCAAGGCACAGAATAACTGGCAATACCCCAAAAGCAGAGTTGGCTATTCTGGAGAAGGACAGGGTACAGGGACTCAGTACTCTCTCTGTAAAGATATTTGGTGAAAAAAAGGGAAGTTTTTTTTTTTTTTTTAAATTAGATGGATAACAGAAGGAGGGCAACCACCAGCTCTCACCCCATAGGGGTGAAGATATGCAGTAAAGAAGGAGTGCCACTCGAACTGTACCCCTTAGGGAAGAAACTACCTCCTGTGTGTCCCAACTTTACCCCACTCAAAAAGAGGGGTAGGCACAGAGGGAGGAGGATCCAGAGACTGAAGCCTCAGGGGGATGGCGGGCGGGATTGTGATGAATGGTGAAGATACACAGAAAGATCATAATTACGGTAGGTACGTAATTTTTATATCTTATCTGTGTCAATCTTCACCATTCATTCATCACAGATGGGTGAGTACCAAGCCCCCTGAAGGGGGTTGATTCATTGCACCCTAAGGGACAGAGTCCCTTAGCCCTCAGTGGGTGACACACTAAGGGGGGGAACCTTCTGGGCCTGAAGAGGCCCGAGAGTGGGGAGAGCGAGACGGGGTCCCCGGAGAAGGAATTGCCCGACAAGCGTCGCTCACCCTACGGGAAAAGAGATGAGTTCCCTGGTGAGTGGAGCAAATCACCCTACTCCGGCCAAGGGTGACAACCGGAAAGGCGAAGCCACGCCCGATCTCCTGGTGCAGATCGCTGTCCCACGACCCTGGTAGCTACCTCACTGGCGTCGTAAGATGCCCTTGCTTGGTGCCTTGCTAGCCCAGGCCACGTGCAGAGTGCGCGATGGCTTGCCTGGTTTGCTCCGAGTCAGGCAAAGCAGCTAGGATCTGACCTAGCGCTGACCACAAGAACCTGTTGTAGGCTGCATAGTGGGCCTGATGAGCAGAGATGGAGAGAAGCAACCGTGCCGAGTAGAAAGTCCTCCTCCCCCAGAAATCAAAATCCAAAGAGTCCTGATCTGGGGTCCGGTCACGGTGGAGGGCTGAAGCCGTCAGGGGTGTCCAGGTGCGTCAATCCGGACTGCGGATGAGGCATAGAACCTGAAGATGCCGGGGGAGCACAATACCTCTGGCTGAGGTCCCTAGGGGCAGGAACACTGGAGAAGGGCCTCTGCCAGAAACGCATGGACGCCTCCCGAAAGGGAGCAGGCCAAGGCGGCACCACAAGGGTGGCCGCACCTAAATCGCCGAGAAAGGCGTGGCCCGCATGCTCAGGATTGCTGACCGACAGGGGAGAAAGGTGAAGGTCCTCCATCATCCTCGAGGAAGCGCTGATACTCGGAGAGATCAGCGGCAGGAGAGATATGGACAGATGGTTCCTCTCCCCCAGAAGAGGGGGATGAGGAGCTGGAGGTCACCATGCATTCCGAGGGTGGTTGCTCGGGGGGAGGTTGAAAAACCTGGCTGTCCATGGCCCTAACGTGGGCAGGGAACCGAGCAGCCACCGCTCTGAACTGCTCCCAGGTGAGAGGGCCGCTAGGACCAAGAATGCCTGGGAGCGCTGGAGAATGTGGCAGAGGCATAGGGGCAGAGCCGAGAGAAGAAATCGGCTGACCTCTGCCAGGGCTAGGGAGCGGACCATGGATACCCCAGGAGGGTGTCCCGGAAGACTCCGCAGCCGACAGCTGTACAACCACGTTGGTACTGCCTAGGCTGCACCCAGAAGAATCCCCCCAGTGAGGCAACCGGGGCCGTATAGATCCAGAAGGACGGTCCCCTGCCTCCAAAGAATGGGACCCCCTCAAGGAACCGGAAGGGGAAGGGCGGAAGTCCGCACTTCGGCTTCATCCAGGGCCGGGGTGGACCCCAGAGAAAGGCCGACAGCGACCCCACCTCGACCCCTCAGAGTCCGAGAGGTCCTGGTCCTCGAGAGGGCCAACCTAGGTAGCTGGCAGCTCTGGGCTGCCCCCGAAGGGGAGACCCAGGGAGCAGCACCCTCCCCTCCTGTAGACTTCCCGATGGGCCCCAAAGTTGGGCGATCGAGACACACTACGGGAGGGGGTACCACCGCCGAGGGGTCAAGGAACCCTCCAAGCCAGGTTGCATGGCAATGGTGGCACGCACCATGGCCTGCTGGTCAATACCACTGACCCCAACCTCGGGGAGAACCTGACGTTCCTCAGAAGGGGGCTGGCTGTGACTCGTCGTCGAGACCACCGGCTCGCCCTCCTCTGCAGACAACCCCGAAGGGTGTGACTGCCCGCCCAACTCAGAGTCCGACTCTGACTCTGAAGAGGTAGAGTCTGAGGCCCTAAGCCAAATGGTAGGAGGGCGAGGAAAGGCGACCTTACCAAGAAGCCCAGTAGCCAAAGCAGTGGCCGAGGCTGCACCCGTGCCCTTCACAGCCCCTCAAGCGGGGCTGACAGAAAGCGGCAGGGCAGCTCGGGCCAAAGTCTGAGCCAGGGCCAGCGCGGCGCCGTCAAGTCCACTGGCACCAGGGGCGGTACCAGGAACAGAGACGGCGCCGACGGCAACCCCAGCAACAGCCTCAGCGCCGACGACACCGCCACGCCCCAACGCCGCGAATGGCACCGAGGACCGAAGCAACACCAACGGCTCCGAAAGTGGACTCGGTGCCGAACACAGCACCGCTGGGCTCCTCAGCGCCCGCGAGCCCAGCGGCGCCGACAGGCGACTCCAAAGGCCCCAGGCGCCGTGCGAATATGAAAGCGATGCGAATCCAGGTCAGCAGCGCCACGAGCAGCATTGGCGCATGACGTAGCAACAAAGCCACGGCACTGAGAGGGCAATCGGCGCCGTCGTCAAGCGCCAGACCTGAACACGCGAATAAGCGTTGAGGCAGGCGTCGACCTGGGCCTTCGGACCGTGGAGGCGACACCGAGAGAGCCTTCACCCCGAAGAAGCGATGCCATCGCGGCACCTCTCGCCCCTCCGGGAGGAAGCGGGGCGGGCCTCCTGCGCGTGGGAGGAGCCTCGGCCAAGGCTAGGCTACAAGAAGCCGAGGCTCCCTCCTCCTCGATCCGTACAGAACTGGGAGAGGACACGGAGAAAGCCCAGAAGGCGTGGCTTGGCCCGGCAGTGCAAACCCTACCCCTGAAAGTCAGCGGAGCTATCCCCTACTTTGCAGCGCTGTTCTAGGACACGGGTCCATGGAGAAGCAGGCGTCACACGAATCCATGTTGTAGAGCGGGCCAAGACACCACGAGACACCCAGTCATGCTGGTCGGTAACTTCAGTACTTACGGCCTTGCAATTTCAGCATAAGAGAGCCACCCTTCTAGAAGGTTTCTTGCCCTCTGACGCGACATGACCTGGAGAAAAAAAACACCAAAAATAGACTCGGCGTGCTATACTTTGAAATAAATGGAAAGATCTTACCCGGCCGTCGGTGGAGCAGAACCAGAACTAGCAGGAGACCCGTGGACTGTCGAGACACACAATCACGAAGGCTAAGGCCTAAAACTATCAAACTTCTTCAGTTGGCTTCCCACGAGGCGACCTCGGCGGCGGGGGCGAAGAACAGGTAGGCAGGTGGAGACAGCACGGCCTAGCGGCTAATCCTCGGCGCCACGTAGTACGTCGGCCTCGAGGCGGCGCGCCAATGCGTCGACTCCGCCTATCCTTTGAAAAAAAAAAAAAGGCTCCCTCGGGGTCCTGATCTCCGGCCAGTACCCATCTGTGATGAATGGTGAAGACTGACACAGATAAGATTATGCAACTAGTATGGGAAATTCACTATGTGGTTAATGCATTTTTACAAGTTGCAAAAAAGTCACACAATGCTTATAAATTACATGGAGATAGTAATCCAGACACATGTTAGCACTGAATGCAAGCAAACTGTGAACTAGACTGGAACCATGTCTTCACAGATTAAAGACAGTGAATTTTGTTACTGTGTCACCCATCCTTATTGCACGGGATATAGTGTATGGTTCATTCTTACCTTAAAATCCAGTCCAATGGTTTCATACTGCCGGTGGATCTTCTCTGCAAGGTCATCAAAGAGTCGAACTATTGAAGGTTTCTCTAGGGACATGGCTTTGCTGAGCCCAGAGGTCACAATTGCAGGCCATGTCTGCACAATACAGTCCCAATCATGGAGATTTGCCAGGCAAACTCCATTGGTGTTCCCCAAGAGGCAATACAAAGCACCCTGTGGGAGGAAAAAAACATGTAACATTACAGAAAGCAATACTACACTGCACAGAATGCATCTAATAATGCATAACCCTTAACTCAACACTCACCTACAGACCACAGATGTATATTAATAATACCCTCCATGACAGTTTCAGCATTATTCTTACTGTACTTGCACACAGGAATATATTTTCTTTTGTAAGTTAGGGTAGCAGACTTGACATAACTTGGATTCATAAGTAACTTCAACAGTGTACTCCATAATTCTAAACATTACAAAATGGCTGGGACAATTACAGCCTCAGGTCACTGGGTTGTGCTGGAGCTCAATGCCCACAAACTTAGAACACTGAGGATTTTTCTTGACGTGCACCATACTACTTTTGTCACTGGTCTCTTTCACAAAAATAATAAGTCTTTATTCCAATGGAAACTGTGATAATGTAATGCCGCCATGTCTATTGGGTTAGACAACCATGACTACAGCTCCGGCAATATGCAATAAAAAGGCTCACAAGCATGGGACTTAAAATTTCAACATCACTGGAAAAGCATGCCATGTGCTGAACTTGGCTACTGAGCTCTTAGACTACTATGCTGCCTGCATAATCACATACACGGAAGCATGTAGGACGATGGACCAAAGTCAATCAGGTCTGTGTATTTCATGGAAATGGTCCCCCCACGGCATTTTCTTTAGCCCTGGACAACAGAACCCTTTTTTTTTTTTTTTTTAATTATTATTTACTTGAGTCCTGGAAGGGGCTTTGCCCGAACACTCTCTCTGGACCCCTCGGCACTCGCTGACCCTGGAGATTCCCCCACGACTTGCCCCACCACAGCGGGGCCGGGGAGGTGGCACCCCCTCCACGGAGACCCAATCCAGAAGCTGGGGTCTGCCCTCAGTGCGGTGGACCATCATGGAGCCCTGCCAGGCTCTTTTTCCTTCTGTTTTCTCCCATTCCCCCTCCCTACCAATGTAACTATGTCGAAGCACGCCACCCGACCAGAGGGCAATCAGCGAGTAGGACGACGTACGACCCTCCCCCTGAGAAAGGAGAGCAGTCCTCTGGACGCTTGATCCTCTCTCCCTGCTACTGACCACCGGAGGCCCAGGCTTGTTCTTGAACCCGGGTCACCGGCATGGCGCGAGGTGTGGTGTCCAGCGCCTCAACCCTCAGCGCCAGCGGGTCAGCCAACAGAACCTTTTTTATGCGCTGGGGTGCAAAATGTGTATACTAACTACTGTAGCGATGCAGTGATGGGGTAGAGAAGATGGAAAATAATTTGAAAATATGAAATAAAATAAGCTTGTAATGATATGACAAATTGCCCCCATTTTCCTGGCTTACATTTCTTAATGTACAACTTCTCACCTGATCAGATGTAAAAATTTTAAAGTACTAAAATCTATGACCTCCGGGGGGGTAAACAACAGAACACGTTTCTTCATTCGGTATTGTTTCAAATTAAGAGGTAATTAAGAAGAACCGACAACATATTAAAAAAAAACAGCAGCTAGACAGGGTACCTCAGCTTTTCCAAGTACAGTATCAAACTGACTTCAATTTCCATTATTTCTACACTCTGTCATGAGTTTACACTAAAAAGTACAGTCACGTAAGAACTTACCATAACAGTAGATCTTTGAGAGAGGCTCCTGCAGTAGGCAATAAACTTGAGGACTGTGCCCCCTGGTGTCAGGACCACACGTAAGAAAAAATTACTCACCTTAGTAATTGTGTTTCTTCTAATGGAGTCTTACTGTATTCTGACATATGCAGTTAGACCCAGCACTTGAACTGCTCCAGAGAGAAAAGAGTTAACTCTATGCAGGAAGTATAGAATGTTGAACTCGAGCTCGGTTTCAAACCTCTGTCTGCAGCACTTCAAAGTGTAACCATCAGATTTGTATGAGCTATTACTAACCAACTACACTTCCTAAAGTGGAAATTGTGAAAAAAGATAGCCAAGAGGCAACACATTTTTGGTTCCCCCAAAAGACTCAAGTCAAGAACCCAAAATAATAACCAGGTAGTGAACCAACATATAACTACCAAAACAACATAACAATACCCCCCCTACCCCCTTCAAGAAAGGAGGAGTGCCAAAGTACACCCCTGAGGTGCAACACTGTACCTGTCAGCCCACTTCCCAAAAAACAGGTTTTGAGAGGGGAGGCAGGAAGGGAGGTCAGAATACAAGACTCCATTAGAAGAAACACAATTACTAAGGTGAGTAATTTTTTTCTTCAAACAACATGAAATTTTGCTGTATTCTAACATATGTGGACTACCAAGCAGTGCCGCCATGAAGTGTGGTACCAAACCTATTTTGGGAATAGGCTTTGCAGTACTGCTGTTCCAAACCGGCATCACTCCTAGCCTGGATATCCAGAGAGTAATGCTTGGTGAAAGTATGGACAGTTTTCCAGTTGACTGCTTTGCATATCTCTAGTAAAGAATATCCCTGGCAGCAGCCAGGGAAGCAGCTGTACCCCTAGTCGAATGAGTCCTCAGGCCTGAGGGAGGTATTCTGCCCAGCTTTTCATAGCAAAGTTGAATACAAGCGACAATCCACCTGGCAATAGTTCTCTTAGTAGCAGGCTTACCTTTTCCCACTTCACCATAAGTAAGAAACAATTGGGGACATTCATACCCAAGTGCCTTAGTATGCTCAATGTAGTAGCTAAGTGCCCTCTTAACATCCAAACTATGTAATCATCTTTCTCCTGAAGAAGAATGATCAGCGAAGAATACAGGAAGAGACATGGACTGGTTCAGATGAAAATCTAAGACCACTTTGGGTAAGAACCGCCTACAGGTCCTAAGGACCACCTTATCTCTATGGAATGAGAGAAAATCTAACTCCACTGACAGAAAGTACAGTTACATAAGAACTTACCGTAACAGTAGATCTTCGAGAACAGCTCTTGCAGCAGGTAACACCATTAGGACTGAAGTCGGCAGGCGTCAGGACCCCACGGAATTCTTCTAGCTAGCTATCTTCAGCAGGGGACATCATGACATTAGTCCGCCTCCGGCGTCAGGCGTAGTACATAAGAGGCGGTCCATAGATTCCCCAGTTCTCCCTTGGAGACTTCCAGCCGCAGGATGACATCAGAATGGGAGACCGAGGATCCACCGTCAGAAGACAAAGAGGTATAAGTCCCGTTAAAGGCTCGAGAAGCCATGCCTCCTCCAAGGGGGAAGGTGGGCGGGAAGGCACCTGCTGCAAGAGCTGTTCTCGAAGATCTACTGTTACGGTAAGTTCTTACGTAACTGTACTATCTTACTTCGAGATACAGCTCTTGCAGCAGGTAACACCATTAGGACTGATTTCCAAGCAGTAGCGCTTGCAAACACTCTGGGAGGAGGAAACTAGAAGGCTCATTCCAAGTCCTGATTCTAGGACAGGAGACCCTGTAGCACGGCCAGGCCGAAGCCAGCTCTTCGCCGTGAAGCACTGTCTAGGCTATAATGCCTGATAAAGGTATGGACAGAGCTCCAAGTGGCTGCAGCACAAATGGCTGAGGTGGAGATGTTGCGAAGTGCTGCAAAGGAGGTGGCCACTCCTCTAGTGGAATGGCCCCGAACTGATCCAGGAGAGCTTCTTTTGATATCATAGCAGTATGATATGCATTGGACAAGCCAGGAGAAGGGACTGTTTCGATACTGGCTGGCACATCATCCTTTCAGTAAAGGAAACAAAAAGCTGCTCCGACTTCGAAGCTGCTTAGTCCTGCTTAGGTAGTACCTTAAGCTGCGGTGAACATCCAGGGTGTGGAGCAGCTCTCCTCTATTAGAATAATTAGGGAAGTAGACAGCAGGTCAATGTCCTGATTGAGAGTGAGTGTGGAGACCACCTTAGGCAGGAACTTAGGGTTCGTCCTCAGGGAAACTCTGTCCTGGCGAAAAACCAAATAAGGTTCCTTACACATGAGAGCCTGGGCCTCGGAAACCCTTCTCGCTGACGTAACAGCAACTAAAAATAACGTTTTCCACGACAGAAAACGCAGCTCGCAATCCACGGCAGGTTCAAAGGGGGGGAGGGTGAGCTGTTCCAGGACGAAGAGTATATTCCATGGAGGCACAGGGTCCTTAATGGGAGGCCTAAGATGCAACACCCCTCTCAGGAATTCCCGACAGGCATCTAATTGCGCCACAGTGTGCTGTCCCACGGAAGGTGATAGCGGAGATAGCACAGAGGTGCACCTTAATAGAGGTGGGGCGAGACCCGAACGGAAAAGGGAGAGCAGGTACTCTAGCACCGCCTTCACCGGACAACCTAGAGGGGAAAGGCCGCGTGCTTGCGACCATAAACAAAAACGGCGCCATTTCATGGCGTATGTTGCATGCGTTGACGGCTTTCTGGCTGCGGAAAGGACTTCCGCCACCTCTTCCGAGACCCCGTGTCGCAAAATGGCTATGTCTCTAGGAGCCATGCATGCAGGTTCAGAGAGCATAAGTCCGGGTGGACGGTGAACCCTCCTCCTGAGACAAGAGATGGGAGCTGAACGGCAACGGGAGCGGAGGTTCCTGGGATAGCTGCATTAGCAAAGGGAACCAGATCTGTCTGGGCCAAAAGGGGCCACCAGGATCATTGTTGCATGCTCCCTGCGCAGTTTGAGAAGAACTCTCTGGATCAACAGGAAGGGAGGGAAAGCGTAGAGGAATCTGTCCGCCCAGGAGAGGGACAACGTGTCTCGCCAAAAAACACCAGGCCCTGGATCTAGCGAGCAAAAATTGAGCAGTTTTGCGTTGGATGGGGAAGTGAACAAGTCCAATTCTGGAGTTCCCCATCGAAGAAACAGATCCTCTGCTACCTCCTGAAGAAGTTCCCACTCGTGGACTCTGGCCTGGGAACGACTCAGGCCATCTGCAATGGTGTTGTCCACCCCGGGAACAAGTACTGTGATCAGGTTCGCGCCGTGTCGGATTACCCAATCCCACACCCTCATAGACTCCTTGCAAAGGGGGTAAGAGTGTGCGCCTCCTTGTTTGTTGAGGTAATACATCACCGCAGTGTTGTCTGTCTGAAGCAGGAGAGTACTCGGCGGGATCTCTGACTGAAATGCCTGCAGGGCATAAAGGACCGCCCTCATCTCTAGGACGTTGATATGGAGGTGAGCCTCCCGAGGGGTCCACGTTCCCTGGGACTTCACCCCGTCCAGGTGTGCTCCCCACCCTAGTCCTGAGGAGTCTGTGGTGAGCACTACCTCCGGGGACGGCGCTATAAACGGGACGCCCGTAGAGAGTGTCCCTGGGTCTAGCCACCATTGCCAGTCTCAAATCCCAGAGTTCGTGATTCTGACCGGATGCTGCATGTGGTCTTGCCTTTGGTCCCATTGCACCTTGAGCATCCACTGAGTTACCCGCATGTGGAGCCTTGCGGAAAGGAACGGTCGGAATGGCTGCAGCCATGTGTCCGAGCAGGCGAAGGACCGACCTGGCTGGGACGGTCTTCTTCGACGAAAGATACCTGATGAGGGATCTGATGCGCTCCGCTCTGTCGTCTGGAAGAAATGCTCTTTCCTGAACGGTGTCCAGAACTGCGCCTTTGAACTGCAGCTTCTGCGACGGTACCAGGAGAGACTTCTCGTGGTTGATTAAGATGCCCAGAGATCGAAACAGGTCCTGGGTACTCTGGATCGCTAGTAACAATGCCTCTCTGGAGGCGGCCATGAGAAGCCAATCGTCCAGGTACGGGAACACATAATGGCCCTGTCTCCTTAGAGACGCTGCCACGACTGCCATGCATTTGGTAAAAACCCCGGGTGCGGATGACAGCCCGAATGGAAGGGCTCGGAACTGAAGATGGTGGCCGAGAAACTCGAAGTGCAGGAACCTCCTGTGCGCTTGAGCTATAGGGATGTGCAGGTATGCGTCCTGCATGTCTAGAGACGCTAAGAAGGCGTCCTTCTTTAGCATGGGAATAAGACCCGGAAGAGTCACCATGCGGAATCTTTTGTAGGCAGCCGACATATTGAGGTCGCTGAGGTCCAGAATCGGACGGAGGTCCCCCTGTTTTCTTTGGAACCACGAAGAAGTGGGAATAGTATCCGTATCCTCTCTGGTTCTCTGGGATGTACTCTATCGCTCCCTTTTGCAGGAGAGCGAGTACTTCTTGTCTGATCAATGCCTTGTGCTGACCCGATTAACGGGACAGCAGAGGAGGCCTCGAGGGTGGCTTTTCTGCGAATTCTATAAAGTGGCCTCTTCTGACCATCTGGAGAACCCACCTGTCGGTGGTTATAGACTGACATCCTGGCAGGAAATACGCAATGCGACCCCCGACCATGAAATCCCGTTGATCCTGAGGGGGCGGGGGCCGGGAAGGAGTCATGCTGTGGCAGCTGAGGGGCCCGCTGGCTGGGCCGACTTAGGAGAGCACTGGCGTCGACCTGCGGGTTGTTTTCCCTGGGCTCTGTGGAAACCGGGCCCCTCTGTTGTGGAGCAGGGGTGGGACTGTTGTCTCTGCGTCCGTCCACAGAGGCCGGCTTTAGTTTCTCTGAAAGAACTAAGCCGGTTGGTACATGGCCTGAACAGACCTCACCGCCTTCCCGGCCTCTTCGAGTTTGGTGATTACCTTCTCAGAGGGTTGACCAAATAAAACTCCTCCCTCGAATGAGGCGTCCATGATGTTTTTCTGGACGTCCGGTGTAAAACCGGAGACACGGAGCCAAGAGTGCCCCCGGAGGCATACGCCTGAAGCTGCTGCTCGGGCCGAGGAGTCCGCGGAGTCGTACGTGGCTCGTAGCACTTGGGTTCCCACGTCCGAACCCGTACGGAGGAGCTGCAACATCTCCTCCTTCTGCTCACCTTCTGGCAATTTCTCAGCCGCATCCAGACCCTGCTCCCACAGGGTATTTTGGAACTGCACCATGTGGGTCAAATAATTCAGGGATCTGATGGCGCAGGTAGCGGAAGCATACGTGCGCCTACCCATGGCGTCCAGCTTCTTGGACCCTGGGTCCGGTGGCAGGGTGCTCAAATGTTGCGGTCTCTGGGACCGGTCATGAGAGGCTGTTATGACCAGAGAGTCGGCCTGAGGGTGCTGAGCCAAGTACTGGTCTTCCTTTGGAGCCTTGTACAGGCGGTCAGCTTTCTTTGGCATCGCCGGGAGTGAGTGTGGACGCTTCCACGCGGCCTTGGTGACGTCCACAAAGGTGTCTACCAAGGGTGGCACCACCACAGGCTTGGGGTCCTTCTGCCGAAGATATTTCTCAAGGCGCAGCCTTCCGGGGTCTAACTCTTCCGCATCCCATCCCATGTTCTCTTGGATGTGTCTCATGATGTCCGAGAACGAAGGGTCATCCGAAGGAGATCTTGGAAGCTCACGTGGGTCCGGAGAGGGGATATGGAAGGGAGATGGGGATCTAGATCCTGATGAAAGCTCTGATCCCGTGTCATCCGTCGAAGGCGAACGGCGGCGTCTTCTAGGTCTCTTGGGGCTGGGTGACCTAGAAGAGGATCTGGATGGAGGTCTCCTCTTATCTGGTCTCCCCCTTGGAGGAATCCTGGGCTCCTGGGGAGGATGTAACCGGCCTGCAGACTCGGATGGAGAAGGGGGCGCAGGAACGGGAGGAGTGACCGGTGTAGGAGGAGGTGGAGTGGGGACCATGTCCTTTTTGATGGTGTCCCACCAGTAAGTGAAAAGCTCCTTAACCTCTGAAAAAGAAAGGCCCGACGACGGGCCGGGCGCCGATGGTGGGTCGTCGGGTCCCGTCGGCTCCACAGGAGCCTCAGGTTGCGAGGCGGGTTCCTGGGAGTCTCAACAGGACCCGGAGTGCGCCGTCTGGTCTCGGGCTGTATCAACTCCTCCTCAGTGATGGTCTCCTGACCGGCGTTGGTCGGAGGCCGGGGGTCCCTCTTCTACTCGATTAGTGCGATGGCCGGTCCCCTACCGCGTCTGGGATGAGTAGGCTTGGCCGGCGACGGTCTTCTGATGGACGACGGCTCTGGGGACCTGTGGCAAGACGCCGACGTCAGGCAAACCGGCGTTGGGTCCAACGGCCTCTTAAGCGAGGTGAGCTCCTTGGTCTTCCGCTGGGGAGGAGGAGGCAAGGAGGCAGACCTGACATCGGGTTCAGGATGGCAGGAACCCGACTTGTGGTGATGGTGACGGTCCCCCGACTTAGTCAGGGCCTTGGAGGATGAGGAAGGCCTGGGAGTCATGGCCTGAGAAGAGGAGCCTGAAGATTTTCTCACCGCAGCGGGGGGAGGCTGAGAGCTGGCCCGGGAAGGAGAGCGGTGGGACCTGGAACTGGAGCTGTGCTAGTCGGAGGCCCTAGGCGGGGGACCTGGAGGGCCTTCTCTCTGTCTTCTTAGAATGCTGCAGGGCCTTCTCCGAAGAATCCCCCTGGGAGCCATGGTCTTGAGTTGTTCCTCTGAGCAGGAGGCGCCTGTAGGGCCTTCTGGCGACGGATCCGGGTTCTGCTGTTGAAACCCTGGCAAAAGGTGCAGGACCGGGTGTCGTGGTCTGGGCCTAGGCACGGATCCTTGAATGGGATCTGCTTCCCACAGGCGCACTTCGAGGAGTGACCGGAGGTTGGAGAGGACATCAGACAAAAAGCTGAACGAAGAGAACGAATTTCCTGTAGGAAAACTTTACCACGCGTCGCGCGCTAGAATCTGAACCGAAGGGTCGAGACATGCAAGTCGACGGCAGGAAAGAACTGGGGAATCTGGCGGGACCGCCCCCTTATGTACTACGCCTGACGTCGGAGGCGGGACCGGCGATCGAAGGGTCCCAGCTGAAGATAGCTAGCTAGAAGAATTCCGTGAGGTCCTGACGCCTGCCGGCTTCAGTCCTAATGGTGTTACCTGCTGCAAGAGCTGTATCTCGAAGTAAGATCTTGTAATTCACTAATACACCTGGCAGAAATAATAGCTACCAGGAACACAGTTTTCAAAGTCAAATATTTGAGTTCAGCTGAAGCCAAGGGCTCAAAAGGGGGTTGCATGAGCTAAGCAATGCAAACATTAAGATCCCAAGCAGGGGTAGGGTCCCTAAAGGGAGGGTTGGTATGAACCAAACCCTTAAAGAATTTATAGAAGACAGGGTGAGATGCCAGAGAGGGAGCCTTCCCTGCCGACAGGATGCACATACAGCTGCTAAATGAACTGTTACAGTGGCTGGCCTGAGGCCTAGGCCATTAAGATGAACCACATTATCCAGAAATGAAAATTACGTACCTACTGTAATTCTTGATCTTCTCTTGTATCTTCACCATTCATTACTGCTAGGTGTAAGCCTGAGGCGCACACCCGCTACGGGAGTCTTGGGTTTTTTTTTGTGGAGAGGAGTCAGTGCTGACGGCACCGTCCTAGAGAGCGAAGCACTACATGGTGCACGAGGGGAGGGCATTAGGCACCACACACTCCTCCTCCAACCCAGCTCTGTAAGCCGGAGAGGCGAAATAAGGATGAGAAAAGGAGAGCGAGGCAAGAGAGCCGAGGGATAGGCAAAGGAAAGAATATAAACTGAAAAAGGAATAAGCCGATAGATGACAGGAAAGAAAAGAACCCTACCCAAAGGGACTATAGGGCCTTACTCTTGGGGCGGCTCCGAGAGGGGAACAGATAAGGGAGATGAAGAAAGAGGAGAGAGAGAGGAATGTTGGAAGGGGGGAAAAATTCTGCCAAATTTTCAGTTAATTGGTTTAAAGGCTTATAAGCTTGGAACCAAAGGGCAAGGGAGCAAGGATCCCATTAAACAGAAACTGGCATAAGAAGGTTCGACCAAACCTTTTGCACAGCTTGATACACAAAAGGCAGACTTTCTACACCTCCCGCCATCCCCTACCCCTTACTCAAGATGAGAGCTCACAGATTGCCAAGGCAGATAATCTGTTTCGGAGGGAGAGTGCCCAACTAGGATGGGGGAGATATTTGAAGCCCTACAGAGGGTACACCTATGGGAAGGCGGACAAAGACATAGTAGGAAACTCCTTCTGACTACCTGGGAGGCAGAGGCAATAATCAGATCACCAGCTCAAGGCAATTGAAATGCTAGAACAGAGTCTGACTAGCACAAACTGGTGAAAACAGGACAAGATCCAGAGATGCCAGCGGGATCTTAAACCAAAGGAACAGGACCGTTTGAGGAGTAGCTTTGTTAACTGGTGATTGAGCAACATGGCCTAAAAAGGGGCCAACAGGTCACCTTCAAGGGCAATCAGAAAGACTTCCCTCAGGAGAAAGACAAATTCTACTGTTCCCCTCCCTTTCCAGACTTATGCTACCTGTTCTGAGCGAAGAACGGAAGATCCTGGTTTTTAGGGATTTAGGCTTTAAGGCCATGAGGAGAAGGGAAGGAGCAACAAGCAGGTTGAGGTGACGCCCAAGGAGAAGGCCCATGAGGGGAAGGCGGGCGGGATTCAGTAATGAATGGTGAAGATCAAGAATTACAGTAGGTACGTAATTTTCATATCTTCCCTTGTCAGTCTTCACCATTCATTACTGCTGGGTGAGTACCAAGCCCCCCCGAAGGGGGACTAGAGTAACCCAAAGGGAACAAGAACTTCAGCCTCCTGCTGGTGAGAAACAGGAAGAAGATACCCTGGCCTTACTAGACAGGAAGCCTAAGGCTGACGAGAGCTATGAGGTGTTAACTGAAAACGAGGACATGGAGGAAGCCCCTGCAGAAGCCTCCTAGCCCCGGCCACTACAACTAAATCATCCCATTCCAAGGCAAAAATATGGGACTTCAGAGGGGCTGACTTTGATAAGATGGCCAACAGAGTTAAGCTAGCCCTGGCAAAAAGAAATACAGGTGAGGGGTACAGGCAAAGTGGGCAAGCATTAAGGATGCAATACTTGAAGCAACATCCCATTGTGTTAGAGAGAAAAGGAAGTGCAAAAGAAGAAGGAAACCACTTTGGTTCTCAAAAACAGTAGCAGAAAAGGTCAGAGCCAAAAGGCTGGCCTTCAGGAAATATAAGGGAACACAGCAGGATGAAGATAGGGAGGCATACCAAACTTCCCTAAGGGAAGCAGGGAAGGCAATAAGGCAGGCAAAGGTCCAAACTGAGGAAACACTGGCACAAACAGTAAAAGAAGGTGACAAGAATTTCTGTAGATACATTAGTGAAACGAGAAAGTCCAGAGGGTGTATTGCTAAGATCAAAGGAGGTAAGGGGGCGTCTGAGGAGGAGGACCAAGTAAAAGCATCTATCCTAAATAGATACTTCTGCTCAGTATTTACTGAAGAGAAGGTAGGGCAGGACCACAGCTCAGCACCAAGGACACAGTGGGGAGGGAGGTGTGCACCAGTCCCTTCACAAAAGAAAGGGTCCTACGAGAGCTCGAGGCCCAGGTGGTCAAGGCAATGGGACCTGATGGCAAACATCGAGGGTACCAAAGGAGCTAAGTGGCAACTAGCAGAGCCATTATCAGAACTGTTTAGTGAGTCTCTGAGCACAGGAGAGGTCCCAGAAGACTGGAGAAGGGCTCATGTGATCCGGCTCCACAAGAGTGGTAGCAGGGAGGAGGCAGGGAACTACAGACCAGTCAGTCTTACCTTAGTAGGGGCAAGATTATGGAGGCACTCCTTAAGGAAAGGATAGTGCAACACCTGGAATCCATAGGAGCGCAGGATCCAAAACAGCATGGGTTTACAAAAGGAAGGTCCTGTCAAACTAATCTCATAGATTTCTTTGACTGGGTAACCAGAGTGGTGGACTAAGGGAGAGCAGTTGATGTTGCCTACCTTGACTTCAGCAAAGCTTTCGATACCGTTCCACACAGAAGATTGATTAATCAGCTGGGTGGGCTCGAGTGGGTCAGAAGTTGGTCAACTGGGTGGAAAACTGGTTGACGGACAGGAAACAGAGAGTGGTGGTAAACGGTATACAGTCAGAAAAGATGCAAGTCACAAGTGGGATACCTCAGGGATCAGTCCTGGAGCCAGTCCTCTTCAATATCTTCATCAGTGACATTGCAGATGGACTGGAGGGTAAGGTTTGTCTGTTTGCAGATGACACCAAGATCTGCAACAGAGTAGATGATCCAGATGGGGTGGGCAGAATGAGAAGAGATCTAGATAAACTAGCAAAATGGTCAGAAGAGTGGCAACTGGGATTTAATGCAAAGAAGTGCAAGATCATGCACACAGGGAAGAGAAACCCTGAAGCCACCTATAGGCTGGGGGAGGAGTTGCTGCAGTCACAAGGGAAGAAAGAGACTTGGGCATCATCATCATCACCGATGACCTGAAATCATCCAAGCAGACCACTAAAGCAGTAGGTAAGGCTAGGGGGATGTCAGGGTGTATTAGTAAGGGTATAACAAGTCAGAAGAGGGAGCTAATAATCCCTCTTTACAAGGCACTGGTTAGGCCCCATCTGGAGTACTGCGTGCAGTACTGGAGGCCACACCTTCACAAGGACATTAATCAAATTGAGGCAGTCCAGAGAAGGGCAAACAAAATGGTGCAGGAACTGCATCAGAAAACATATGAGAACAGATTAATGGAGCTCAATATGTATACCCTAGAGCAAAGGAGGGAGAGAGGTGATATGACAGAAACATTCAAACACCTTAAGAGCATTAACAAGGTGAAAGAGTCTAACATGATTCAAAGTAAGAAAAATAGCAGGACAAGAGGACACAGCATGAGATTAGAGGGAGACCGATTAAGGGGTAATGTGAGGAAGTTCATTTTCACAGAAAGGGTGGTGGATGCATGGAACGGCCTACCTCAGGAAGTGGTGGATATGAATACAGTGCAGGGCTTCAAACAGGCATGGGACAGGCATAAGGGAGCAATACAGATCAGTATGAATAGATAGGCCATTGACAAAGCAAAGGTCGATGGCACATTTATAAGGTAGAAAAAGAAATGGGCAGACTGGATGGGCCTTGTGGTACTTATCTGCCATCAACTTCTATGTTTCTGTGTAAGAGAGGCGGATCCCTCGGAAGGCGGAGCGAATCACGCTACGCCGGGCCAGGGGTAACAACCTTGCCAGACAAAGCCATGCCATCCGCCTAATGCAGATCGCTATTCCTGCAAGCCTAGAAGCCACCTCACTGGTGTCACAGGATGCCCTTGCTTGGTGCCTTGCCAGTCCAGGCCTATAGCAGAGAGGGCAATGGCCTGTCTAAATTGTTCCGTATCAGGCATTGATACTAGAAGTTGAGAGAACATCGACCACAAGTGCCTGTTATAGGCAGCATGGTATGCCTGATGGGATGAAATACACAGTATTGCACAAGAAGAAGAGAACAGTCTTTGCCCCCACCGGTCAAACTGTAGGGAATCTGAGTCTGGTGGTCAGTTGTGTGCCAGGCGGCGGTGCCCAGGAGGAGTCTCTAGGAATACCAATCCCGAGGGTGGGTTGGGGAGAGAACCTAGGGACTCAGATGGAGCACAATACCACCACCTGCAGTCAGCCGGGGCTAGGATAGGGTCGTCTGGAGACTGCCAGGTGCAGATAGATGCCTCCTGGAAGGGAATAGGCCAGGATGGCACCACCAAATGCTGGGCACTGAATTCACCAAGGAATTCACGCATCTCTCGCTCAGTATTGTCACGTCTGACATAGGAGATACGGAGATCCCCAACCATCCTCGAAAAGAAGCACTGATAATCAGTGAAATCAGCATCAGAAGAAAGGTGAGCAGAGGGTTATTCTCCCTCCGAAGAGGATGGAGAACTCAAATGTTCAGATGACTCCTGCAGAGGAGGGGACAAGCAAAATACCCACTCATGCATTTATCTAACATATGACGGGAAGGCCACTGCAGTGCCTCTAAACATCTCCCTGGATAATGGCCCTGTAGGACCGACATGGCCTGGAAGAGAGGAAGGGGGCTGCAGAGGAATGGGAAAGGGGCACCTACGAGGAGGCAACTGTCCTCTGCCAGGGCTCTGAAATCCAGGGAATGGAGATCGAGCTGGCGGGGTCCCTGAAATCAAACTAGGTCGCATGACGGAACCCTGGGGATGCGAACTCTGGAAGAGCCCAACCGGGGAATCTTCTGTGATGCATCTGGGCCTGCATGGGTCCAAAAGGGCAGCCCATGGCGGCGCCACCAGAAGGGTCCACCAAGCCCAAGAAGGAGAGGTGGGGTTCGGTGCTACGACTCCGTCCCGCACCCCGAGGGGTGGCAGGGAGGTGCCGACACCCCTCACACTCAGAGGACGCCCTCCTCCTCAACTCCAGCGATGGGGTCAGTCGATCCCAAGACCTCCCGAGGGGGCCCCCCGAAGACAGGTCCTCCAATCCACCTAGAGAAGGCGCAGCAGCACCAGGGTTGGTAGCTGCCACAGCCCAGTCTGGGGGGACAGCCACCTCCCTGACCTCAAACCACCCTTCCCCATAGACTCCAAGACTCCAGGCCACCCCCAGCCTGGGAGTCCTCAGAGGAAGATTGTTGTGGAGACTCAGGAATGGGGGTGCTGGGCCGCCTGACACCGTGCCTCCCAAAGGACCCTGACTCCGAAGAATCGGGGTGCAAGACTGGGTCCACGTCCGAATTGTCTGCTTCCGGAGAAGAGTCGACTAGAAGGACCTTGATGCTGGCCTCCGCAAGAGTCTGTTGGGAAGCGGCACCGTTTCCAGCACCAGTGTCACTCGCGACGCCGGCCGCTCACAGCACCTCACCCACGGCTCAGAGACCTAGTCCTGACCCGTCAACAGCCACAGTCGAACCCCCGGAGCCACGCGGCCCCGGAATCCAACACAGCGCCGCCAGCGGTGTCAACTGGATGAACGGCACTGCTAGACAAACTGGCGCCACAAGCAACGCCGCCCCGATCATCGGTACAGCAAATGGTGCCGGGATCTGAGACAGCACTGGCAGGCGGCGTCAAGGGTCCACCAGTGTCGGACCCAGCAACCGTGGGCCACGACACTGGAAGAGTCTGCACCTCTGAAGAGGTGACTGCCGAGGTGGTGTCTCCGATGTGACCCCCGGGAGGGGCCACGGTGTTCCTCCGACACCGCAAAAGAGGCCTCCACCTCGGCAAGGCTTAAAGAAGAGGACAACTCCTCCTCACCAGACAGTATAAGCCCGGAAGGGGACCTGGAGGAAGGGCCTAAGGTCCTGGCCTGGTAAACCCAAAACCGACGCCAACCTCCGAAAGTCGGTGGGGCCTTGCTGACTTTAAATACGCAGACTTCGAGAACACGGCGGTCCATCGAGAAACAGGCGTCGCATCTATCCATGTCATGGTTAGGTCCCAGGCACCGAAGGCAGACATCATGTCGGTCTGTCATGGAAAAATGCCTTCCACACTAGCACCAATGCATGGGGGAATGGCCCGCTTTGGACTTCTGCTTGGCTCCTGAACTGGACATAATTGCGAAACAATTAATAAAACACAGAAAAGCTCCCGGCGCCGAATAATAAAAAGAAACGGTCTTACCAGTTGTCAATGGTGTCGTGAGAACAAACGGGATGAAGGTAGGTGTCGAAAAGACGACAAAAGGCCTAGTGGCGCAGCAACAAACTGATCACTCACATATCAGGTGTAGTCTCGACGGTAGGAGAAAAAGAACTGGGATGGCGGAGGAGTCTGTGACGCCTAACGGCGGCCCCACGCACACCACGTAGTGCGTCGCTCTCGAGGGCGGTGCCGTCGGTGCCAACTCCTCCCCCCCCCAAAAAAAAAACTCCCGTAGCGGGTGCGCACCTCTGGCTTACACTGAGCAGTAATGAATGGTGAAGACTGACAAGGGAAGATCTGCAACCAGATCAGCAGTATCTGGTAAGACATCCTTATTGGAACACCAATGCTGATTCTCTTCGGAATTATAAGTTTTTCTAGTGGCAGGTTTTCGAGAGGCTTTGAGAATATCCAGCACCCCCTGAGACAGGTGCATAAAGTACAGTTATGTAAGAACTTACCATAACAGTAGATCTTCGAGAACAGCTCTTGCAGCAGGTTACACCATTAGGACTGAAGCAGTCAGGCGTCAGGACCCCACGGAAATTTTCTAGCCAGCAGTCTTCATCGGGGACCGCCTCAGACGTCAGTCCTGTCCCCGACGTCAGGCGTAGTACATAAGGAGATGGTCCCGCCATAATCCCCAGTTCTCCCGCCGGAGACTCCTGGCCACTGGCTGACATCAGAAGAGGAGACCGAGGATCCGCCATCAGATGGCCAAGACTAGAAACAAATCATTCTATCCTGAATGATGGAAATTAGGCTATAACCTAACTCCTCCAAAGGGGGAATGGTGGTTGGGAAGGTACCTGCTGCAAGAGCAGTTCTCGAAAATCTACTGTTACAGTAAGTTCTTACGTAACTGTGCTATCTTACTTCGAGATACAGCTCTTGCAGCAGGTTACACCACTAGGACTGATTCCCACGCAATGGTGACAATTTTACGCCATCAGGAGGAGGAAAGACAGAGATTACAACCCTGCCCGAGCCTAGGACAGAAGTCTCTGGAGGACGGCTAAGCCGAAACCTGCCCTTCGCCTAGAAGCGATATCTAGGCTGTAATGCCTAATAAAGGTATGCACCGAGCTCCAGGTAGCTGCAGCGCAAATAGCTGAAGTGGAAACATTCTTCAGCGCTGCAAAAGAGGTAGCCACACCTCTGGTAGAATGACCCCTGACCACGCCTGGCAAGGGTTTGTTGCGCTTGTCATAACAGAAAGAGATATACTGGATGAGCCAATGTGAAAGGGACTGTTTAGAAACAGGGGCTCTTTTCATCCTCTCAGCAAAGGAGACGAACAGCTGATCCGCTTTCCAGTACTGCTTGGTTCTGGTCAGATAATATCTGAGACACCTATGAACATCCAGGGTGTGAAGCAGTGCTTCTCCCCGATTGGTGTACTTGGGAAAGTACACTGGTAAGTCGATATCCTGATTAAGGGTAAGGGCTGAAACCACCTTAGGTAGGAACTTAGGATTTGTCCTCAGGGATACCCTGTCCTGGTGGAAAATTAAATATGGCTCTTTGCACATAAGTGCATGTAATTCGGAGAGTCTTCTCACCAAAGTAACTGCAAGTAAAAATAATGTTTTCCATGACAGAAAACGTAGCTCGCAATCTGCAGCTGGTTCAAAGGGTGGCAGCGTAAGCTGCTCCAGGACGAAGGGCAAGTCCCAAGGAGGAACCGGATCCTTGATAGGCGGCCTAAGGTGGAGGACCCCCCTTAAAAAGGCACGAGTAGTGTCCAACTGAGCCACCATACGATGGCCTATGGGGGCATGATAAGCCAAAATTGCACAAAGATGCACTTTGATCGAGGAGTAAGCTAGTCCTGATTGAAAAAGGGAAAGCAGGTATTCCAGAACCAGCTTCTCAGGACAGTCTAAGGGCGAGAAACCGGCGTTTGAGCCCACAAGCAAAACCTGCGTACTTCATGTCAGATCTTGTATGCGTCGTTGGCATTTCTAGCGGCAGAAAGTACTTCTGCCACTTTTGCGGACCCCGTTGTCGCATCATGGCTATGTCTCTAGGAGCCAGGCATGTAGGTTCAATGAGCGTAAGTCCGATGGACTAGTGAACCCTCCTCCTGAGACAACAGGTGGGAGCTGATTGGTAAAGGAAGCGGAGGTTCCCAGGATAGCTGATGCAGAAGTGGAACCAGATCTGCCTGGGCCAGAAAGGCGCCACCAAGATAACGCGTGCTCCCTGTGCGACGCTTTGAGAAGAACTCTGGATCAACGGAAAGGAGGGAAAGCATAGAGGAATCTGCCCGCCCAGGAGAGGGACAACGCGTCTCACCAGAAAACACCAGGCCCTGGATCAAGCGAGCAAAAATTGGGCAGTTTTGCATTGGATGGGGACGCGAATAGATCAAATTCTGGAGTGCCCCATCTGTGGAACAGATCCTCTGCCACCTCCTGTAGAAGTTCCCACTTGTGGACTCTGGCCTGGGAACGACTCAGGCTGTCTGAGACAGTATTGTCCACCCCGGGGACGTGAACTGCAATAAGGTTTGCGCCATGTCGTATTACCCATTCCCACACTCTCATGGCCTCCCTGCAAAGGGGGTAGGAGTGTGTGCCTCCTTGTTTGTTGAGGTAATACATCACCGCAGTATTGTCTGTTTGCAACAGGAGAGTACTCGGTGGAATCTCCGACTGGAAGGCTTGCAGGGCATAAAGGACAGCCTTCATCTCCAATATGTTGATGTGGAGATGAGATTCCTGGGTTGTCCATGTTCCCTGAGACCTCACCCCGTTCAAGTGTGCTCCCCACCCCAGCCCTGAGGCATCTGCGAAGAGAGTTACCGTCGGGGACGGCGCTGTGAAGGGAACCCCCACGGAGAGGGTTCCCGGATCAAGCCACCATTGCCAGTCCCGAACCACGGCCTTTGTGATTCGGACTGGTTGCTGCAGATGGTCTTGCCTTTGGTCCCACTGCATCCTTAACATCCACTGGGTTACCCACATGTGGAGTCTTGCCATCGGGACCGTTGGAATGGCCACGGCCATGTGTCCGAGCAAGCAAAGGACCAGTCTAGCCGGGACGGTCTTCTTCGCTGACAGATCCCTTATGAGGTACCAAATGCGTTCCGCTCTGTCCTTGGGAAGAAAGGCTTTTCCCTTGATGGTGTCCAGAACTGCCCCTATAAACTGCAATTTCTGGGATGGTACCAGGAGAGACTTCTCATAGTTGATGAGGATACCCAGAGACTGAAAAAGGGTCTGGGTGCTCTAAATAGCCATCAGTAATGCCTCCTTGGAAGGGGCCATGAGAAGCCAATCGTCCAGGGACGGGAACACGTAGTGGCCCTGTCTCCTCAGAGACGCTGCCACAACTGCCATGCACTTGGTAAATACCCAAGGTGCTGATGACAGCCCGAAAGGAAGCGCCCGGAACTGATAACGGTGGCCGAGAAACTCGAAGCGCAGGAACCTCCTGTGCACTTGAGCGATAGGGATGTGCAGGTAAGCGTCCTGCATGTCCAGGGACACCAAGAAAGCGTCTTTCTTCAGCATGGGGATTAGACCCGGAAGGGTCACCATGTGGAAGCGCTTGTAGACGACCGACAGATTGAGGTCACTGTGGTCCAAGACTGGACAGAGGTCCCCTGTTTTCTTTGGAACCAGGAAGAAGTGCGAATAGTATCCTGCTCCTCTCTGGTTCCCTGGAACGTGCTCCATAGCTTCCTTCTCTAGAAGCGTGAGCACCTCCTGCTGTATGAGCAGGGCATGCTGACCCAAATAGCGGGAAAGCAGAGGAGGCCTTGTGGGCGGGTTGTCTACAAACTATATAATGGCCTTTCTCGACCAACTGTAGCACCCACCTGTCGGTGAGGATCGACTGCCACCCTGGCAGGTGGTCCGCGATGCGACCCCCGACCTTCACTGCCCGTTGATCCTGCGGAGGGGCGGGGGCCGGGAAGGAGTCATGCTGTGGCAGCATTGGATCCTGCAGGTGGGGCCGACTTTATGGCTCGTTGGCCTCTGCCTGAGGATGTCTTGGCCTGGGCTTTTTGGATGAAGAAGCCCCTCTGTTGCTGGCCAGAACGAGGTTGTTGCTTTTGGATCTGGCTGCGAAAGTGACTCTGGTTCCTGCGAAAGGAACTAAGCCGAGACCTGTACATAGCGTGGACAGATCTAATCGCCTTCCCGGCTTCCTGCAATTTGGTGATCACCTTCTCCGAGGCTTCACCAAACAGAACTTGCCATGATAAGGCGCCCATGATGTTCTTTTGGACGTCCGGTAAACCCGAGACACAGAGCCATGAGTGTCTCCGAGACACACGCCTGAGGCTGCAGCTCTCACGAAGAGTCCGCAGAGTCGTACGCGGCTCTAAGCACCTGGGTCCCCACGTCCGAACCCGTACGGAGGAGCTGCAACAGCTCCTCCTTCTGGCCACCGTCTAGCAATTTTTCTACTAGGTCCTGTCCCTGTTCCCACAATGCGTTCTGGAACTGAACCATGTGGGTAAGGTAATTTAATGACCTAATGGCGCAAGTTGTGGCTGCGTACGTGCACCTGCCCAGGACGTCCAACTGCTTGGACTCCGGGTCTGGTGGCTATGTGCTCAAGTGCTGCGGTTTTTGAGACCGGTCATGTGAGGCTGTAATGACCAGGGAGTCAGCCAGAGGATGGTTCGCCAGGTACGGGTCCTCCTTTGGGGCCTTGTACAGGCGGTCAGCCTTCTTCAGCATTGCCGGGGTCGAATGTGGACGCTTCCACGCAGCCTTGGTGACGGCCGTGAAGGTGTCCACCAAGGGTGGCACTACCACAGGCTTAGGATCTTTTTGCCGAAGGTAGCGGACAAGGCGTAGTCTCTCGGGGTCCAGTTCTTCAGCGTCCCACACCATGTTCTCTTGAATGTGCCTCATTATGGTGGAGAACGAGGGGTCATCCGGAGGGGACCTGGGAAGGTCACGTGGGTCTGGAGAAGGGACGCTGATTGGAGAAGGAGATCTGGAGCACGCAGAAGTGTCAGATCCGGAGTCCTCCACGGACGGGCTATACCGACGCCGTCTGGGTCTCTTGCGGCTGGGTGACCCTGAAGTGGATCTTGAAGGAGGCCTTCTCCTCTCTGAAGATCTGCCCTCAGGAGGGGACACTGGCTCCTTGGGGGTCAAAGCCCGTCCAGCTGACCCCCGGGTGATGGAGGGGGCGCAGGTGTTGGAGGGGCAGCGGGTGCGGGAGGAGGCTGTGTGTTGACCACATCCTTCTTGATGGTGTCCCACCAGAAGGTGAAGAGCTCCTTCACCTCTGACAAATTTAGGCCCAATGACGGACCGGGAGCCGGTGGCCTGTCGTCGGGGCCAGGCGTCGGGTCCCCGGGGGTCTCCCATTCTGGGGCGGGATCCCGTGGGAGCTCGACAGGACCGGGGTCGCCCGCCTGGTCTTCAGGCTGGGTAGAGTCCTCCTCCTCCGATGCCTTCCAACCGACGTTGGTAGGCGGTGGTGTGGTCCTTCTTTCTGCGATAGCGGACGCCGGTCCCCCTGCCGGCGTCCTCGGGGACGAATGCCTGACCGCGGCGGTGACGAACAGTAGCGGTTCCGGGAGTGCCTATGTATCTTGGCCGACGTCGGGCCCGACGTCCTCTTCAGAGAGGTCAGCTCCTTAGTTTTGCGCTGCGGTGGCAGCGGTTGGGAGACAGACCTGACGTAGGAGGCCAGATGACGGAAGGAAGATATGTGGCGCTCCCCAGACCTGGACGAGGCCTTAGACGGAGTGCACAAAGATGCAGGCCTGGAGGTCTTGACAGGCTGCAGAAAGGAGGAACCACTAGCCGATCTGACGAGAACCGGGGGAGGCTGAGAGCGAGCCCTCGAAGGAGAGCGGTCCAACCTGGAGCCGGAGCTGCGGGAGTCCGAGGCCCTGGAAGGGGATTTGGCTCTCTCCTTCTCCCGGTGCTTTTTGCGGTGCTTATGGGACTTCCCAGAAGACTCCCCTTTGAAGGAAGGGTCTCGATCCATTGCTCCGAGTTTTTCCCCGAGGAGGAAAGCTTGGAGGGCCTTCTGGCGGCAGATCCTTGTACGGCTGTTGAAGCCCTGGCAGAAGGAGCAGGCCTGGGTGTCGTGGTCTGGGCCCAGGCAGCGAACACAGGCAGAGTGAGGATCCTTAAAAGGGATCTGTTTGCCGCAGGCACACTTCGATAAATGGCCCTCCAGAGAAGTTGGAGAGGACATCAGATGAAATCCGTTGAGAAAAAAACGTTTGAAATTTTCCTAGTCGTCGCGCGCTAAGAAACTGACGGAGAGGCCGATGCTGCGATGTCGACGGCGGGAAAAGAAGTGGGGATTATGGCAGGAACGCCTCCTTATGTACTACGCCTGACGTCGGAGGCAGTCCCCGCTGAAGACTGCTAGCTAGAAAATTTCCGTGGGGTCCTGACGCCTGACGGCTTCAGTCCTAATGGTGTAACCTGCTGCAAGAGCTGTATCTCGAAGTAAGATCTGCATAATCTAACTCTTCCAACAGTCAAGCCTTGAGGTTGAGAGACTGAAGATTGGGGTACCAGACTCTTCCCTGAGAGGAGGTTAATAGGTTGCGCCTCTTGGGAAGAGATAGGGGATGATGGACTGCTAGGGACATCAACAGGGGATACCAAGGCTGTCTGGCCAAGTCTGGTTCAATCAGGATCACAATGCACGGTTGTGACCTGATCGTGACCAGGACCTTGAATAACAGGGGAAAAGGAGGAAAGGCATAAAGGAATTTGACCCCCCCTCCCCTCAAAATCCAGAACATCCAGGGGAACTGTGCCTATGACTGGAGGTCTGCAACAGAAGAGAGGAAATACAGGTTACTCACCTGTAACAAGAGTTCTTGGAATGGTATATGTTGTTCATCCACACTTTCTGGCAGGTATCCTTGCCGCTTTAATTCTTGCTGGAAGGTCTTCAAGCTGGCTCCTCCCACTCACCTGGGTGACAAAACTCTCGGCTCCGCCCCATGACGCCAGACCTGGCCCACTGGAAGCTCAGGTTGTGCGCTGAAGCCAGGGAGGTCGGGTGGGTCGTGTGGATGAACAACATATACCATTCCTAGAACTCCTGTTACAGGTGAGTAACCTGTATTTCTAGGGACATGGATATGTTGTTCATCCACACTTTCTGGCAGACTCCTAGCAGATCTCCGGGAGGAGGGAGGCAAGGTGCACACCCCCGATACTTACTTGGGAAAGAGAGACTGGAGAACCGAGGCCCCAAAACCAGCATCTCGGCGTGACTCGAGGTCGATGTGGTAGTGGGTAATGAAGGTATGTGCCGACTTCCAGGTAGCAGCCCTGCAGATATCCTGGATAGGAACATCCCTGGAAGCAGCTACCGATGCAGCGTTATGGCGGGTAGAATGAGCTCTTATCCCTCTGGGAGGCTCCATGCCCGCCAACCTGTAGCAGAGCTCTATGCAAGAGGTGATCCACCTGCCTATTGTCCGCTTTGCTGCAGGTCTGCCAGGTGCAGCTTCAGCGTAGGTGACAAACAGCTGGCGAACCTCTCCCTGAACTTCAGCCATCCGCTCCTTATAGTAAGCGAGCGCTCGTCTAGGGTCCAAAGTATGGAGCCTATACTCGGCCTCCGAGGTGTGATTGGCGAGAACACCGCAGAGTCAACACCTGGTTAAGGTGAAACTCTGACACCACCTGGAAGGAATTTCGGTGGGAGCAGGACAACCTTGTCCCTGTGGAAGATCAGGTAGGAGACTCTATGGAAAGCGCCTGGAGCTCTCCCATCCTTCTGGCTGACGTGATAGCCACCAAGAAGGCAGTCTTCCACGACAGGTGTGAAATATCAGCACCTGTGCATTGGTTCCGAATGGCTTGCCCATGAGCTTGCCAATACCAGCAATAGATCCCACGGAGGTGGAGGTTCTCGCACTCAGAGGGAAATGTGGTCAAGGCCTTGAAACAGCGCCAACACCTCTCCTGCACAACGACTGCTTGCCGCCCGCCCGTAAGCAGAGATGGCTGCCAGGTGCAACCTTAAGGGTCGGCCGATCAAGCCCTTGTTGAGAAAGGACCACAGGTAGTCCGGAATGCTTACCAAGGGGCAGTCGGAAGGGTCCAAGCCCTTCCCCTGACACCAAATGGAAAACCTCTTCCATTTGAAGGCACAGCATTTCCTGGTCAACTCCTTACGGGATGCCTCAACGACGTTGGAGGACCTCGTCGGAAAGACCCAAGGCCTGGAACTCTAGCCGCTCAGGAACCAGGTCGTCAGGTGCAGGGATTGAAGGTCCGGGTGGAACACCTTCCCCTGATTGACTGAGATCAGGTCCGGGCGGGCTGGAAGCCGCCTCGGGAGCCTGGAGCCGAGGCTGAGGAGATCCGGATACCAAAACTGGCGGGGCCAGTCTGGGGCTACCAGAATCACCTGCGCTTTGTCCCTCCTCGCCTTGAGAAGCACCTTGTGGATCAAGGGAAATGGGGGGAAAGGCATAGAAGAGGCTCGGGGTCCACGGCCTCGAGAAGGCATCCCCCTGCAGTGAGCCCTGCTGAGGGGGGCGGGCATGGAACAGAGTCAGCTTCGCATTCTCCCTGGAGGCAAACAGGTCCACCTGAGGCGTGCCCCAGTGGGAGAACAGATCTTGTACTACCTCCGGCAGGAGAGACCACTCGTGAGATGCAGCCCCTATCCAGCTTAGGGCATCGGCCAGGGTGTTGGAGGCTCCTGCCACGTGAATGGCTAGGAGATCCGCCTCCAGGCTGCGCACGAGGGACCAAATGCAGAGAGCTTCCTTGCATAACAGCATGGCTCGCGTCCCGCCCTGGCGGTTCAGATAGTACATGGTCGTGGTGTTGTCTGTCTGTACCTGAACCACTTGACCCCGAAGAAACGGAGCAAAGGTGGTGAGAGCTAGACGGACCGCTCGGAGCTCCAGCAGGTTGATGTGGCATCGGGACTCCCGAGGGGACCAGAGGCCGTGCGCTCGGTGTTCCCCCAGATGGGCACCCCAACCCATCAGAGATGCATCAGTCGAGAGAGACAGTCGGCTCAGGGCGGACGAATGGGATACCCTCCTGCAGATGTGCTGGAACGATCCACCACTGGAGAGCTTCGCATATCTCTTGGGTCACGCCACGGCTGGTCCAAAGGATCGCAGCATTGTGACCAATTGGCTGGCCAGTCCCACTGAAGGGGACGATGTACCAACGGGCCCAATGGACCACGCTGGTGCAGGCTGCCATGAGGCCCAGGAGGCGCAGGAAGTCCCGGCAGAGCGCATGCCCAACCAGAAATGATTGGGCAAAGGAGGAAAGAACCTCGGCCCTGTCCACCGGGAGCCGTGCTCTGGCTCGCAGAGAGTCAAGCTCTGCCCCGATGAACAGAATCACCTGCTTTGGCACGAGTTCCAACTTGGTCTCGTTGGGGAGGAGGCCAACCTGAGAGCAAACCTGGAGGGCCAGATCTCTGGACCGCTCCACCTCCTGTCTGGAGGGGGCTGCTATCAATCGTCCAGGTAAGGGTACACCCGGACCCCTCGGCGCCGCAGGAATGCTGTCACCACTGCCATGCATTTGGTGAAGACCCTGGGAGCTAGGAAGAGGCCGAAGGGCATGGCCCGGAACTCGTATAGGGATCCCGCCGCTCTGAAGCAGAGGAATCTCTGATGGGACGGATGGATTGGGACGGAAAGAACGCTGGCCCTGGAGGTCCAGGGAGCAGAACCACATGCCCTGCTCCAAGGATGGGATTATCTGAGCCAGAGTGACCATCCTGAAGGTTCGAGACCTTAGGGAACTTGTTCAGGTCATGCGTCGAGAGGGCGCCAGCCCCGGTCTGCTTTGGGACCAGGAAATACCTGGACACAAACCCTGGGTCTGGAGGAGGGTCCGCCACCTTCCTGATTACCTCTTTTCGAGGAGCAGGCAATATCGGCTCGGCGGGCCGACAGTGAGGCTGTGGACCCGTGGCCTCCCGGAGGGCGAGCTTGAAAAGGTGGGGCCTGCTCGACTCCAGAGTCAAGCCTTTTCCTACCACTCAACACCCAGCGGTCCGGAGGTGATAGCGGACCAGGCGGAGCTGCTCTCATGGGGAACCCAGGAGGAGTGACAAGGTTGGGGCGGCACCCTCAACCCGCCACTGGGCAGGCTTGGAGGAAGAACCGCCGAGGGACCTCCTGGGCCTTACCTCCTTGCTTCCTGTTGGAGGAAGCCGCTGGGTTTAAGAGGAACGCTAAGTGTAGCCTGCTGGCCCTGTTGCTGGTGCTGCTGGGCCGGTCGAGAAGCAGGGGTCAAGGACAGGACTTCTGCTGCTGACGGCAGCCTTTGTCCCTCTGGGCGGAGGTGGACCGAGTCCAGAGTGGCATTGGACTTCTCGATCCGCTGGAGGTGTCCCTCCACCCAGGGCCGAAGAGGGTCAGTCCCCAAGAAGGGACGCCCAACCTTGTGCTGGGTATCCACCGTGAAGGTGGATATCCTCAGCCACGCCCTGCGTCGCATGGCCACCGCGGCCGCTACTGACCTGGCACAGGAATCACCTATATCCAGAGCAGTCTGGAGCTGCTGCTTCGCCACCACCCTACCCTGGTCCCGCACCTGGCGGACCGTGGTCTGCAGGTCAGGCGGGAGATGAGGACCAACCTCATCCAGGGAGCCCATAAGGGCGTGGGAGAAGTGTGCCATCAGCACGGCCGAGCTGGCCTGTCGCAGGCCGAGGGAGAACGCAGCGTACACCTTGCGCCCGGCAAAGTCCAGCTTTTTGGACTCTGTCAGGGAGCTTATCCACATCCTGAGCGTTACTGGAACGCCGGAAAACGCTATCGGTGACTAACCCCTCGGCAGAGGGGTGTTCTGAGAAACCGGGCAAAGAGCCGGTAGGGACCGCATACTTCCTGGCCATCCTGGCCGAGGGCGAGGACAGGAAGCAGGCCGCTGCCAAAGCCGGCTGGGCCGACAATGGCCTCAGCCACCGGAAAAGCCTCCTTGGGAGAATCCCCTCGGTCCAGAATCTCCGTCAGGGGATACTTGGTCCGTTTGGACATGGGCTTGAGCTGCATCCCGGTGGACTCCGAGATGAGTTGAAGCAGACCCAAGAAGGACGATGGGCTATCGTCCACTGACTGGCCCCCAGAGGACTCCAGATCGAACTGCCTGGAGAACAGGGAGAAATTGTCATTTAAATTCTGAAGAGTCTGCAAAGAGCTGCCTCGGCCCTGAGCCACCCTCCACCTGCCGAGGACGGTCGGGAGTGAGGGTGACCGACAACCTGTGGGGCAGGCCGTGACCTGACCGAGAATTCTTGGTCGGTGCCCTCGACTTCGGTTGTGGAGGCGGAGGTTCCACCACAATCAGTGGATCAGCTGGTTTCAGCTTAGCATCTGGCCCTGGAGGGGCGACTCGACTGGAACGAGTGGTTGCTTCGGACATTCAGGCAACAGCCACTTGATGGCCAGGGTCTTGGCCGGGGTCGGCTTAGACCCGGACAACAGCAACTGCTGCCACATAAGGTCCTCGTAGTGCCAGCGCAGCAGCCTCTCCGCACCCGAGGAAGACGGTGAAGAACGGGCGCCGCCGCTTACTGTAATTCCAGACCACCGACGTCAAGGGAAACAGCTGGACCAGAAGAGGTCCGAGACCGAGACCGGGGACCGAGAGGGTCTGGGAAGGGGCGGACACCAGCCTTCCCTCGGCTCGCACTTTAACTGGGGACTGCAGCCCCGTGGGCGCAGGCAGATCCTCGGTATCCACCGGGGAACCACTGAAGGAAGGTTGTCGGCTTCTCCAGTCGACAGCCCGTCCAACGGATCGAGAAAAATCTCGACCTCGTCGACGGGAGTCTCGGCAGGCTGGCCTGATGGGGGCACCGTGAAGCCAGCGCCTCAGCCAGCAACCACGATCAAGTCGACGGTCGGCTGTCCGGGAAGGACCTCTCCTGCTCCCACCTAACCGACGGTGGGACTTACCTTCTCGACCTCCTTCTTGGCCGAGAAGAATGTCCCGCTGGCCCTCTCTTCCTTCATGGAAAGGGACTGACAAAGCCCTTGAACTAAGCCGATACGAGGAACTCAGAGAGAGGGAGCAAATGCTGTCGAGGAGGAGGAAGATGCGGCCTGGGCCGCTCCTCCTCGAGGGGCGATCAACTGCTCGAGCTGCTCAGCCGAGCCAGCGTCGCGGACACCGCCCAATGAGCCTTTTAGATTTTACCGCGGGAAACGCTTTCTCAAGGCGCCGAGCTTCAAACGGGCAGCGATCGCCCAGAACGTTGGCCGAGAAAGGCAGCACAACTCTCAAAGCCTGCAGGTCGGATCTCAGGCCTGGCAGTAGACGCACGTGAGTGCAGATCCCGACCTGGACATTTTCATTCGCCGCAAGGGACCTCCGAAAGCTGGGAACTGACGGTCCATCGTGAGCCGCGAGGGAAAATGAAGACCGGAAGTTTAGAAAATCTCAAAACCAATTTAGATGAATCAAGAGTTAGGATCCAGTCTAAAACGCAGAGCGCTAAGGGAGGGAACCTGAGCTTCCAAGCGGTAAGGAAGATCTGGCGTCATGGGGTGAAGCCGAGAGTTTTACCACCCGGGTGGGTGGGAGGAGCCAGCTTGAAGACCTTCCGGCAAGAATTAAAGCGGCAAGGATACCTGCCAGAAAGTGTGGATGAACAACATATCCATGTCCCTAGAAGTTGACTGTTTAGGACTGCAAAGATGTCCGTCTCTGGAGTGCCCCATCTGGAGAAAATTACTTTCA
Source organism: Neoceratodus forsteri (assembly GCA_016271365.2). NCBI lineage: Eukaryota > Metazoa > Chordata > Ceratodontiformes > Ceratodontidae > Neoceratodus > Neoceratodus forsteri. The sequence continues at coordinate 1,407,607,771 of CM057450.1, forward strand.
ATATGAAGGGGTCCAGGGCCCATTCGTAATGTCCCTGAGAGATCCTGCTCAGGGTGTCAGATAGCACATTGTCCTTCCCTGGTAAATGGACTGCTACTAGGGATGCTTGCAGGGCATAAGTCATAGACCATATTTTCATGGCTTTTGTGCACAAGGCCATAGATCAAGTACCCCTTGCTTGTTGATGTACCACATGGTGGTGGTGTTGTCTGTCCTCATCTTAACCACTCTGTTCCTCACGAAGTCAGAGAAAGCTTGGACAGCCAGGAATACTGCCATGAGTTCCAGAAGACTGATATGAAGTAGAGACTCCTGAGGGGACCACATACCTTGTGCTGTATGGGCACCTAAGTGGGGTCCCAGCCCAGGAGAGAGGCATCTGTGGTTAGTACCACTGAATGAGTATGACTGATGAATGGGACTCCTCAACTGAGATTGTCCTGATCCAACCACCATTGAAGAGCTTGGACCAGAGTCTGAGTCACTGGAATAAATTTGGTTAGAGGATCTTTTTTCTGAGACCAAAAGGACCTCAGACGGAACTGAATGTCTCTCATTTGAAATATGGTTCCCTGTACCACTGCAGTGGAAGCTGTCATGTGGCCCAGGAGCTGAAGAAAATGTCTTGCTGGTCGAGACAGCAGAAGGCAGAAAGAGGAGGAAAGATCGGTAAGGGCTTTCACCCTTACCATGCCTTTGTCTGCACAGTATCCAACTCTACCCCTATGAAGGTGAGGAGTTGTACTGGTTCGAGAACTGACTTTGGTAGGCTGAGAAGGAACCCTAGAGAAGTGAGCAACTGTTGTGTAACTAGTAGGTCTGACTTGACTTGGTCTGGAGACTGCCCCACGATAAGCCAGTCGTTCAGGTATGGAAAAATGGAGATACTCTGTCTCCTGAGAAAGGCCACTACTACTGCTAGGCATTTTGTGAACACTCTTGGAGCTGATGTCACGTGACTTTGGTGGGCTGCCTCTCGCCAGACATTGCTAGCTAAAGTTTCCGTGTGGTCCTGACGCAGGGATGTATTCCTCAAGGTTATTACCTACTGCAAGAGCCCTCTCAAAGAAAGATTTATGGATTCAGTTTTGGGATCATACCTTAAATTGTTGTTGACTAATATCCTTCCTCTTTAAGAATTCCAAAACTAAGGGAATGATATCTCTGCAACAGAAATTGTATGACCCCAAGGCTGTGAAGAAGGTCTGCTGGGCTTTACTCCGAACCTGGAAATTAATAAAAAAGAGAAAAAGAAGAGAGTACATAAATAACTGAACTTCACAAAACTCTAATAGAAATAACAATCTAGGTAAAGAAAATGGCAGGAAAAAAAGTAAAAATCCCAAAAATGTGATTTACCTGACTATATGCACTTGTAGACAGACGTAGGAGGTCTCTTATTAAGTCTTGGTGAATTCTTTTATATTCACATCCTTCAACTGTCAATGTTCTCAGCTGTGATTAGAAATATGCAACATCAAAACAGGCTCATAAGAAAAGAATCCAAATTTCTCTAAGCTTGATATAATAAAATAATTTAATACAGTACGTGTTCATCAAAATTTGATAAAAAATGTCTGCATTTCTGCTAAAAATGTATTACTGTGCACAGGTGATACCTCATGTTGCAGCATAACTCTGTCTATCAGTAATGCTCGAATATGTCGCTTCTTTCCATGAAGCTGTAAAAAGGAAAGTTTTTTTATTTACTTTTGCAGTTATATCCCAAAAACAGATCAGCAATTACAGGATAACAAGCTTTCATGCTTGCTACAAATTCTTACTAACCCTGTTCTCCATGGACTTTTTGACCAGATTGAAGCTCTTCCAACGGGAGTCGAATTCCTGTTTGTGAGAACCTCGGAAACGTAGCACATCTCCAATAATCTGAAAATAAAAACCACATGTTGAAGTTATGCTTAACAGTAAAGGAAGAAATTAAAATGACATACGCACCGTAATTCTTGAGCTTCCAGAATATCTTCACTATTCATTCACAGTTATGGGTCTAAGCCAGAGACACTAGAGCACCTCTTTTGCAGCTAGGAGGGGACCAGTGTTCGCTGGCGGAGTCTCACACATGGCCAACACACTGACATGATGCAAGTGAGCTAGCCAGTAACCCCCCCACTTCCTCAGTTCTCTTTGCCAGTAGAAGAAACAAGTGGAAAGAAAAGGAGAGGGCTACAGACTTCTAACCCAGATGGATAAAAAGAAAAAATTACTCACCTTAGTAATTATGTTTCTTCTAGTGGAGTCTTGCTGTATTCTGACTATTGCAGATAAGTCCTGCCTTTCAACTGCCCCAGAGAACAAAGGGTTAACTTTTCTATGCCTTGCATAGAATGTTCATCATGAGCTCGGTTGGAGCCGCTGCCTGTTATTCGAACTGCAACCATCAGATCTTTACGAGCAAAAACTCATTAGGTGTTCTGTGTGGAAACTGTAACATTTTTACTAGCCAACTGGCAAATATATGAAAATTACATACCTACTGTAATTCTTGATCTTCTTGGACAAGTCTCCACCACTTATTTATACTATTGGGATCTGCGCCGGAGGCACTAGGACCCATCGGGAGCAATCTTTTTGCTGGAGGGTCGACGCCAGAGATGGCACCGCGAGGAACGGGGCCGCGAGCCCTAGCAAGTGCAGTAACGACTATCTCGGCGTCTACCCTCCAACCGCCTCAGTACCTTTTTTACCAAGGAGGTGCAGCGTAACTAACCTAGAAGGGTAGCCTAACCTAAAAAACGGACATAAGATAGTCCGGCGAACCATGTAAGAAGGGTCAATAAAGAAGGCTTCACGGCCCAAAGATTTGAGGGAGTGAAGACCAACAAGAAAGGTGAGCTCGGGGATGGAGGGTGGCGTGTGAATGAGTGGTGGAGACTCGTCCAAGAACATCAAGAATTATGGTAGATGTATTTTCCATATCTTCCTGGACATAAGTCTCCACCACTCATTCACACTATTGGGAGAGTACCGAGCTAATAATCCCTGAGAGGGGGCAGGAGAGACCAAGAGCTCACGCTTTCTAGGACAGAAGTCACTGAGGATGGCTCTGCCAAAGGAAGAATGTCGCCTGGCATGGACATCTAGTGCATAATGTTTAACGAAAGTATGCACTGAGCTCCAGGTGGCCATTGCGAGATGTCTGCAATGGGCACGCTATGGATTGCTTAGGATGCCAAGGACCGCTCTGGTAGAGTGAGCATAAACTCTACCTCCAACTTAACCCGCGCCATGGAATAGCAATGACGAAGGCACGCCACTAGCCATGATGAGATACATCTGATAGAGACAGGTTGATTCCAGCCGGGTCTCACTGAAGGAGATCTAACAGTTGCTGAGCTTATGAAAATCATTGGTTCTATCTAGATAGAAACGCAAGGCCCTCTTAACATCCAAAGAATGAAGAGAACTGCCCCTTCATTTTGGAAGTCTGCAAAATAAGAGGGAAGGACCAAAGGTTGGTTTAGATGAAATTCTGACACAACCTTAGGAAGAAATTTAGGATGAGTACGAAGAACTACTTTGTCCTTATGGAACACAGTATACGGAGGGTCTGTGACCAGGGCATGTATCTCAGAGACCTTGCGGGTTGAGGTAATGGCCACTAGGAAGGCAGTCTTCCAGGTGAGAAATTTTAGCTCACAGGTAGCCAGAGGTTCGAAGGTTTCCTAGTGAGCATGTCTAGCACAAGATTAATGTCCCAGCTGTGACTGGACGCCTTGTAGGAGGTCTGGTATGCAGAATCCTTAAGAAATCTCTCAACCATAGGTAACTGAGCCAGAGTTAAGGAAATAACAGGTTCAAGGATACGCTGAAATGGCACTAAGATGAACTTTGACTGTAGAGTACTGCAGACCAATTTGAGAGGTCCAAAAGGTAACTCAAAACCTTATCTGGTGCACACGAAAAGGGATTCAAAGAGGACTTTGCACACCAGAGGGAAAAACGCTTCCACTTGGCTGTGTAAGTTTTCCGAGTGGCTGGCTTCCGTGCAGCCAGAAGAATATTTGAAACTATTCGAGAGACACTGAACCGGTTTACCTGAACCTCTTCAGGAGCCAACCATGAAGGTGAAGTGATCTCAGGTTGGGATGGACCACCGGTTCTTGAGTCAAAAGGTTTATCTGCAGGAAGTGGTCTCGGAGGAACTGCCAAAATATTGTTGAGTAGTGAAACCACAGCTGCCTAGGCCAAAAGGAGCAATGAGAATCATTTGTCCCCTGATCTCGAACTTGAGGGGTACCTCTGAATTAGAGGAAGAGGTGAAAGGCGTAAAGAAAGCATTTTGTCCACCGCAGCCTGAACGGATCCTGACAGAAAATGACAGGCCCTGATTTCTGGAGCAGAAGAGGCAGTTTTGCTCTGAGTGGGATGCAAAGGTCCAGGTCTGGAGTTCCTACTCTTCTAATAGTGACTGAACTATGGTTGGAGTTGAGAGACCACCTTGGAGGGTCTGTCTCTGTTCTGCTGAGACGTGTCTGCCAGTTCATTCTGAGCACCTGCAGGTACACCGCTGAATTAGAGTCTCGTACAAGCACCATTCCCATACCCTCTTATTGCTTCTCTGCATAGTGGTAAGAGTGAGCCCCCTACTGCTTGTTGATGTAATATCACTGCTTTGTTGTCCGCTTGAAGGAGAATGTTTGTGACACAGAATATGCTTCAAAGTTCGGACCGCATAAAGGACGGCTCATGCATTTCTAGGATTCTGTGGGAGCTGGGATTTCACTTGAGTCCACGACCTTGGTGTGTGGAGAGCCTGACAGTGAGCTCCCACCCTATTAGGTAGGCCCATGGTACTGGAGATCTGATGGTCCAGAGGAGCAAAGGGATACCCCTCCAGGAGATTGCTCAGACCACCAGGTGAGTGACCCTTTAAAGATTCTTGTCACCTTGATGAGATAGGACTGAGGGTGAATGGTTGGGGACCACTGAGTACTGAGCATCCACTGGTGGTTCTCATGCAGACGTGTTAGGGGTACAGTGAACACTGAGGATGCCATGAGGCTCTGCATCCGTGTATCGAGAGAGGTGACTGAGCTGTTTTCCCGATGACGGGTCATTTGAAGGATGTCGCCTCCTGTCTTTGGAAGAAAAGCCTTCGAGACAGGAGGTGTCCAGAAGAGTCCCTATAAAAAGGAGCCTCTGGAGGCTGCAATATGTATTTCTTGAGGTTGAGCAGAACTCCCATGGACGTAAGGGAAGCGCGAGGTCATCTCCACGGCGCTCCAGAGTCCCTTGCTTGGAAGGGCTTAAGAAGCCAATCGTCCAGATAAGGAAACACCTGAATTCGCTTTTCTGAGGTGCGCGAGAACTGCACAACATTTTGTAAAAACTCAAGCGCCGAGATACTCCAAAGGGCAGGACTCTCTGAACTGATAGTGTTGTCCCAGAGCCACAAACCCCAGGAATTTGTGATGCCTAGTGTGAACAGGAATGTGCTGGTAACGTCCTGCATATCTAGGGAGGCTAACCAGTCGTGTTGGTGGGAGTTAGAGGTAACAGGTTCCCAGAGAATCTATTTTGAATTCTCTTGGGGAGAAATTTATTTAGCTTTCTGAGATTCAGAATGCTATCTCACCGGACTTCTTTTGAAACCAGAAAGTAATGGGAGAACCCTGTTTGGTTGCTGTAGTGGCACCACTTCTACTGCCCTGTTGTTCAGAAGGCCCTGAACCTGGGGCGTAGAAGGTCTGACTGAAGGGTTGACAGCCTGGCTGTCGCTTGCGGACGAACTGAGGGTCTCCAACAAGATTGAGTGAATACCTCACAAATTATCCGGCGACCCATTTGTTCTGAGGTTGTGGACTTCACTGGTTGTAGAAGCGCATCAGATTCCTCCAGAGAGGAAAAGTCCACCTCGGGCAGCTGAGATGGAACTTTGGGCTGCATTCATAAGGTAGCGCCAGGCTGTTTTCCTCCTGCGCTTGTTGCGCCTTCTTTTGAGGTTGGGCAAGTTGGTTCTGCGGAAACCTCTGCCCTCGAAAGGACTGGCGTATTATGAAACTGTCGCTTACTGGCATGCCCCTCGAGAGGGCAGGAAGGGGCCTGTCTCTAATGGCTGACCTAGTCTTTGTGTAGCTCTAGGAGCTTGCTCTACATGAGGACCAAAAGATATGTACCGCTAAAGGACAATGCTATCACCTGCTGCGTGTCATTCAGAAGTCTAAGTGTGCAGCCAGGAATGATGCCGGAAAATACCAGCAGTCGCTGAATGGGAACCAGTGTCAAAAGCATCCACTGCTGCTTTAACTGCTGGTTATTAGATTCAATACCTCTGGTAATGGTTTGAAGAAGTTCTGCTTCTTGAATCACTCCGGTAGGGCTTCAACCATCTGTTTAATAGAATGCCACAGGACATACTCATACTGAGAAAAATAGCCTTGGTAACTGCAATGACGTACTTAGGTAGAAGCAAAGACTCTTTACCTAAGGTGTCTATCTTACGAGATTTTTGTTAATAGGTTTGAGATGTAGTAGCTGAGGAAGAATTTCCTTATCATTCTCTCTGCCAGTACCCAATAGGATCCGCAAAGGCTTGAGATGCCAAAATGGGACGATCCTTGGGGCTGAATATTTTATCAATGGATTTAGCCACCCAAGGGGTGAGAGCAGGATTATTCATACCATTTGAGACAGCGCTCTAATGAAGGCTGAATCGAGGAGTCAAATCCGTAGATCTCCGAGGCATGAAGATATTGGAGTCTCAACAATTTCCCAGGATCGGCGTCTGTAGTCTGGAGAGAAAGTGTGAACTCTGGATTTTTCAACAGAGACTTAATCGGATAGGTCCTCTATCACAGGCTCTGTAGCAGTAATCTGATCCTGCTTCGCCCACTTATCACCCAAGCGAAGGTCTGGGTCAGCTCTCAATCGGCCACCCTGGAGTCCAGGAGGGATTGTATGGACAGGAAGAAAATTACTCACCTAGTAATGTTGTTTTTCTAATGGAGTCTTGCTATATTATAGACATTGTAGTTGATTCAGCTCTAGAACTGCCTCGGAGTGAAATGGTTAAACCATTCCAAAATAGAATTTTGGCACGAGAGCAGCTCTATCTGTGTCATTTCAACTTGAACTGTCAGATCTTTATGAGTCAAACCTACTAAAGTTCTGTGGAAGCTGTAACTCACACTACCCAAATGGCTACCTAAATAATAATGAACCATTGATGGTCCCAACACCCAAGACTCAAGACAGGGACCAGAAATACTAACACCATCTTCTAACAATATGAAAATGGAACATAAGTATAATAAAACACACACGCGAGACACACACACACCTCAAAGTCCCAAAGGGGACAAATGCTAACAGAACATGGTATGCCGTCACTTGTGTTGCCCAACCCCACCAAGTAGAGGTTCTGAGAGGGCAGGTTGGGGAGGGAAGATAATATAGCAAGACTCATTAGAAGAAACAACATTACTAAGGTGAGTAATTTTTTCTTCAAACAACATGAAGTCTTGCTATATTATAGACATTAGCAGAATACACAGCAGTACTCCATGGGAGGAGGGGCAGAACCTGCTTAGGAATAGGCTCTGAAGAACAGCTGTGCCAAACCTAAGCATCTCTCCTAGCCTGCACATCCAGGAGTAATGCTTGCAAAGTGTGTACCACTTTCCAAGTAGCAGCCTGGCAAACCTCAATAAAGGGATATCTCTGCAGCAGCTAGAGACGCAGGCTGTACCCTGGTAGAATGAGCCCTCAAACCGGGGGCTCTGCCCACTTTCTGATAACAAGTTGGATACAAGAGACAATCCACCTGGCTATTGATCTCTTAGTGGCAGGTTAGCCTTTCCCAACTTCACCACAGTTAAGGAAAAGTGAGGATTCAACCTGTGACCTTTGGTACGCTCTATATAATAACTAAGAGCTCTCTTAACATCCAGGTTGTGCAATCTCCTCTCACCCAAGAGGAGTGATCAGTGAAAATACTGGAAGGGAGACAGATTGATTAAGATGGAAATCTGAAACCACCTTAGGCAAAACTTCCCTATAGTCCTAAGGACTACCTTATCCTGTGGAAAGAAACAGTCAGTCTCCACTCACAAGGCTTGCACCACTACTATGCATCTGGCAGAAGTGATAGCCACTAGAAAACAGTTTTCCAAGTAAGGTACTTAAGCTCTGCAGAAGACAGAGGTTCAAAGGGATGTTGCATTAACTGGGCAATGCAAACATTAAGGTCCCAAGCAGGCCGGTTCCCGAAAGGGAGGATTAGTATGGGAGTAATCCTTTAAAAACTTGGAAAACACAGGATGAGAGGAAAGAGGGATGACTTCCTGTTGACACAAAAAGCAGACACAGCTGCCAAATGAACTCGGGTAGCTGGTCTGAGACCCAAGGAATTAAGATGTACCATGTAATCTCAACAAAATGGGCAATTCAGCAGATTCTGGGGAAATATTTTCCTAGCACACCAAATGGAAAAACCTTTTCCATTTAGAACTATAAGTAGCCTCTTAGTGGAAGGCTTCTGGAAGCCTTTAGGATCTCAAGAACACCCTGAGAGAGGTATAAATCAGCAACTCTAATCCTCAAGAGCCAGGCCTTAGGTTGAGGATTTGAAGTCCGGATACCAAACCCTTCCCTGGGCACAAGTCAACAGACTCTGATTCCTGGGAGCACAGGGGAAGATGGACTGTCAGAGACAGAAGGAGGGGTACCAGGGCTACCTGGCCTAATCCGGGCAATCTGAATCACCCTACAAGGCTGAGATCTGATTTTGACTAGTACTTTGAATAGGAGAGGAAAGGGGGGAACGACAGAGGAACTTCCTCCCAATCCAGAAGAAGGGCATCAATGGGAACTGAGCCCAGCACTGGAGGCCCGCAATAGAACAGAGACAGTTTGTGATTGTCTGGGGCTGCAAAAGATCTATCTGAGGGATGCCCCATCTGGCAAAACCATCCCCAGCACTTCGAGGATCCAGGGACCATTCCGTGATGGCCCTGGGAACTCCTGCTGAGGGCATCCGCTAGACATTGTCCTTCCCTGAAGATGAACTGCTATGAGGATGTGTTCAGGAATAGGCCAGAGACCACAATCTCATTGCCTCGGTGCACAAGGCCTAAGACTGAGTGCCCCTGTTTGTTGATGTACCACATTGTTGTGGTGTTGTCTGTTCTGGACTTGTATCACCTTGTCGTGACAGATGCAGAAAAGCTTGAAGAGCTAAAAAGACAGCTCTGAGTTCAGCAGAACTGATGTGGAGCAGAGATCCTGGGGGACCAACCTCCTGAGTGGGAAAGGTTCGCCCATGTGGGCTCCCCAACCCAGAAGGGAAGCATCTGTAGTGAGAGTCAATTGTGAGAAGGGGAAATGAAGGGACCCCCGCTCTAATTGCTCTGATCCTGCCACCACTGGAGAGCTAGGATCAAGGTTAGAGTCACTGGGACCAACTTGAAGGGGGTCTCTTCTCTGAGACCAAAAGGTTCTCAAGTGAAACTGAATGTCTCATCTGAAATCTGGCTCCCTGCACAACAGCTGCGGATGCAGCCATGTGCCCCAGGAGCGCAGAGTGTCTTGCTGGTCGAGAGACCTGCAGAGTGAAGGAAGAGGCCAGAGCCACTAAATTCCTGCCCTTTCTGGGGAAGAAAGGCCTGGCTAGCTTTGTGTCCAATTCTGCCCCTATAAAGGTGAGTACCTGGACTGGTTCCAGAACCGACTTTGGTAGGTTTAGCAGAAAACCCAGGAGGTGAGAAGCTGCTGGGTGACCTGCAGGTGATTTTACCTGTTCTGGGACTGGCCTACAATGAGCCAGTCGCCTAGATAGGGAAAACAGCAACCTCTGCCTCTAATGGGCCACTGCCACTGCTAGACACTTTGTGAATACCCTTGAGCAGAGGTAAGGCCAAAGGGCATTGCTTTGAACTGGTAATGACCTGAGGCAGTTCAATCTGAGGTACTTATGGCTCTTCTGATTAGGACATGGAAATAGGCATCCTTGAGGTCCAGGGAGGCTAGCCAGTCCCCTGGCCTTAGGGAAGGTAAAATCATTGCCAGAGTTACCATTTTGAACTTTAGTTTCAAAAGATGCTTGTTCAGATATCTGAGATCTAAAAATGGGCCGCCATTCTCCTGTCTTTTTGGGGTAAGGAAGTATCTGAATACAGACCCCTGCCCTGATGCAGGGAGGAACCATTTCTACTGCCTGAGACTAACAGGATGAGACCTCAGTTTCTAGAGCGAGGGTCTCTAAGTACTTGTAGTAGAAAAGTCTGCTTCTCAACTTGGGAAACTTTGAAGCTGAGAACTGGACCCTGGCTACTACTTCCAGAACCCATTTGTCTGGAGATTGAAAGAAGCCTACCTGACTGAAGTAGTCAGCCTGCCCCCACTGGTACAGGAGATTCTGCCCTGGGCACCCCATCAGGGTGCCTGTTTCGCAGGAGCTTTAGACTGGGGGATGGGAGCAGGTCTGCCTACCCTCGCTTGCCCCTGCTCTCTGAAGAAGCCCTCTGAGCATAGGCAGAGGAGGCCCGAGTCTGGTAGAATGGCCTGTGAAAAGGCCTACCCCTACCCCTGGGGCATGCCTTTGAGGAGGGTTGTCGCTTCCTTAGCCCTGGCACTCTTGTAAGTAGTCCATATTCATCCATCTTCTTCATGTAATTCTCTGTCTGCTCTCCAAACAGAGAATTTCCACCACAGGAAAATCCATAGCCTTAGTCTGGGTATCATACAAACTAGTACACCTGAGCCAGGCCAACCTACGAAAAGCTACACATGTGGCCATGACCCCAGAGGAAACATCAACATCCACAGCACATGAAACTGAACCTTAGAGGCTTCAATGCCATCAGCAGCCACCTGTTCTAGTTCACTAGCCAGCTGGCCATGGGCCTGCTTGGCCAATTGCATAACAGTATCCCATCTAGATTTCTGATACCTAGCTACATAAGCTATATAATTTGCTTGCCTGAGTCCTGCAGAGAGCTGCCATATACTGTTATTTTGCCATGGCATCAATCTTTCCTGGAATCCTTGTCAGGAGGATGTGAGCCAAGGGAATATTAGCTTATCACAGGCAGCAGCCTGAACTACCCCAGCATGACTGCATTGTTGAGAAAGGAATTCTGTATCAGGGCCTGACAATGTATACCTTCTGTCCATCTTTTATCTCACAGGAGGCACAGAATTAGGAGCTTTAAAATTTTAATTGTTTGTTTCTAAAGACTTATGTAAAGGAATAGACAACTTCCTAGACTCTGGAATATCCATCATTTCTACAAAGTCAGGCTCCTTGCTCATCCACAGCCTCTTCTAAAGGAAGCTGGAGGGTTTCAGCAACTTTTTATAAAACATAAATGAGATGGGGACCAGACAGCATAGGGGATTTCTAAAGGTCTGTCTGGGAGATGTCCGTTCAATGGGCACACCCAGACCTTCCCAGCCACATTCATACTGTTCATAATCCTCCCCTCCTCTGGTTCATAAAATTATCAATATCATAATCCTGAACCACTGGGACCGGACGAACCTGACCTTTTACCAGATAGTGGTGGTTCGGACGGACCCTGAGATGACAGTGACTGGACAATTTGTATGGCTTTTACATCTCAGCAGTTGGAGAAGGAATTTTGACCCAGACCTGCTGATTTTCTTGTTTTCTTTACTGGAATTGGTTCCTCAGAACCAGCTTTTCTTTTGCCCAGGAAGTCTGGCCCTGGTCAGAGGGCACTCTCTGGTTCAGTTGGCACCGAACCGGGCTGGGCCATCCGGGTCAGCGGATTTTTTGGCCTCGCTCCTGGAGCGCGCCCAATCTTTTTCCAGGGTGGCTGCAGGAAATTCTTACACTGGCAGTCTGACTGAGGTGGTCAAACCTGCAGAATAAACAGATGTGTGGGGTCAGCCTTGGCAAAGACTTCCACAAACATCACAGTGTTGAAACCCAGTGGGCCCGTTTTTCTTTTGGTTTCTCAGACATAATGCCACCTAACCAAAACTTGCCCTTTTAATGGCAGTGCCAGGCAAGACACCCTTATCGGTTCCTAACCGGTCATTGGTATTGGAAAAAACGAATAAATCTGCTTTTTTTTTAGAACCGATAAGAACCGGAACCGCACTCTAAAATAGTAACTTTTAGTTTTAAATGAGTTTTAAACTCCACTGATCGGTTCAAAACCGAACCGTAACTTTACAAGTTCCACACAGACAAAACCTTCATTTACTTACGGTTACCATACAGATAGAGCTTGAACTGAACGTTTTTTGATGTTAAATAAAACTATTCTCGGTTAAATCCAACCGAGAAAACACTTTTAAACCGAGAAATGAACCAGCAGAAGGAGAAATCTCCGGAGCGACTGTTCACTGAGGCGGAGTAAAGAATCTGACAGTTCAAGTTTGAAAATGACACAGACAGAGCTGCTCTCGTGCTAAAATTTTATTTTGGAATGGTTTTAACCATTTCTACCCGGCAGTGTTCTAGAGCTGGATCAAACTGCTAATGTCTATAATATAGCAAGACTTCATGTTGTTTGAAAGGAATGAAATTCAGAAGAGGAGGAAGAAGGAAACAAGTGAAAAGAGGAGTCCTAGCGCGGCGGCGTGAGGCGGCACGGCACCGAGAATAATGCCGCGAGGCCACGTAGCACCGGAAGTTGGGTGTCGAGAAGCCGCTGACAGCCGCCGAGGATATGCACAGAGAAGCGCACGGCGCCGAGCGCAGCATCGACGGGCGCAGGATGGGCGCCGGGAGCGCAGCATCAATGACGCAGGATGGCGCTGAGAGGCCACACGATGCCAAGGGCGCCGAAAACATTCCCAGACTCTGAAAAACAGGTTTTGAAGGAAGAAGAGCAGGAGATAAGGGCATCGGTGTGGCCCCCTGCGCCGCAGCCATGTGGGGGGGGAGACACCTAAGCGCGGAGTCGATGGCACCGAAGAAGGTGCCACGCGACCAGGAAGGTACAACCGCCCTACCTGGTCGCCCAGAGAGCCAGAAGGCCTACGAGCGACCGAGCCAGGAAGCCGAACCAACCTCCGAGCCCATTGCTCCATAAGAGCGGCCCACTGATGAAACTGCTCATCTGAAGACCTACCCTGCGGGCGGGTAGGGTCAGGGTCGGCCGTTGCCGGCTACCAGAAGCAGAGGTTGGCGAATCTAGCGAGGAGACCAGCCACTAGCCCCGATAACCAAGCTGCCTAACACCAAGACATATCTCGAGGGCTGACCTCGAGGTGATGCCTTCTTTTAGACCCGTGGGTCAAGAAGAGCTGAGGCCGAACGGTGCCGAGAGTGCGACCGCTTATTTTATGTTTCCGGGGGATCCCCATCCCCGGCATTGGACTTCACCGGGTGTCAGACCTCCCTCTGAGAAGGCGGTGGACCGACCCAGCCTGACTGACTCGAATAGCTTACATCGAAGTTCCCTACCATCACCTGACCTGCTCATGGTCGACTCCATCAAGGTAGGCTGAGACTTCTTTATTGTATTTATTTTTAAAAATAAGAATAAATTTAAGCGATACTGTATCGAGATAATACTACAAAATAATAAAACTGAAAACTATGCTGCTAGTTTGAAATTTGACTTCTGACAGGCGTAGCGTCACACTGAAGTGCACTCGGCCGAGGCGGAAAAAAAGGAACTGAGGCGGTTGGAGGGTGTCGGCCGCCGAGATAGTCACGTTGCACGAGCTAGGGCTCGTGAGCGCTGCTGCTCGTGGCGCCTCATCTCTGGCGTCAATCTCCAGCAAAAGTTTGCTCCTCATGGTCCTAGTGCCTCCGTGCAGATCCCAATAGTGTGAATGAGTGGTGGAGACTTGTCTGCGGTAAGATATGTTTTTGTTCTCAAAGGAAGACTCCAAGTCAGGAACCCAAAAGACAAAACTCATCCAAAAAAAAAAAACAATATTCCACCCAAAGAAAAAGAGTGGTAAAGGGACCCCCTTAGGGTGCCACGTCCTCCCGCCCACCCGGTATCCCAAAAACTAGGCTCTGAGAGGGGAGGCAAGGGGCCGGGTCAGAATACATCAAGACTCCACCAGAAGAAAAATAACTACTAAGGTGAGTAATTTTTTCTTTAAACAACATGAAGTCTTGCTGTATTCTGAATACTGCAGACTACCAAGCAGTACCTCCATGGAGGAAGGACAGAAACTACTTTGGAAATGGGCTCAGAAGTACTGCTGTGCCAAACCGAGCATCACTCCTAGCCTGGATATCCAGAGAGTAATGCTTGGTTAAAGTATGGACTGTTTTCCAGGTGGCTGCTTGACAAATTTCTAAGAGAGAATATCCTGGCAGCAGCCAGGAAGCAGCTATACCTCTTGTGGAATGAGCTCTCAGGCCTGAGGGTGGAGTTCTCACCTAGTTTTCATAGCAGAATCATATACAAGACAATCCACCTGGCAACAGATTCTTAGTGGCAGGTTTGCTCCTACTAACTTCTCCAAAAGTGAGGAAACAACTGGAGGATTCAAACCTGTGACCCTTGGTGCGATCTATGTAGTAGCTGGTGCTTTCTTTAACAGCCAAACTGTGAGCCTCCTCTCTCCCAAGGAAGAATGATCAGTGAAGAAAACAGGGAGAGATATAGACCCGTTGAGGTGGAAATTGAAACCACTTTAGGCAAGAACTTTTGTTAGTTCTATGACCACTTTATCTCTGTGAAAGAGATGAAATCAGATTCCACTGACATGGCCTGCAACTCACTGTACACGCCTGGCAGAAGTAATGGCTACCAAAACACAGTTTCCAAGTCAAGTACTTCAAGCTCTGCTGAGACAAAGGCTCAAAAGGGGTTGTATGCTGAGCAATGCAAACATTAAGATCCCAAGCAGGAGTAGGAGCCCTCAAAGGTGGGATTGGTGTGGCAACCCTTGAAAACTTACAGAATACAGGATGGGATGACAGAAAGGAAGACTGCTTGACAGAGAGGAAAGTAGAAACAGCGCCAAATGTACCTTTTGGGTAGCTGGTCTGAGACCTAGGCCATTAAGATGGACCATATAATCCAGAACCGTAGGCAATTCAGCGGAGTCTGAGAATATTCTTCTTAGAACACCAAATGCTGAATCTTTTCCATTTGGAGTTGTAAGTCTTCTGGTGGAAGGCTTTAAAAACCTTAAGGATATCCAGAACTCCTTGGGAAAGATGCAGATCTGTAACCTAACTCTTCAAGAGCCAAGCTCTTGAGATTGACAGACTGAAGATTCGGGTACCAAATCCTCCCCTGAGAGGAGGTTAACGTGTTGTAATTCCTGGGAAGAGACAGGAGAAGATGGACTGTTAGGGACAGCAACAAGGGATACCATGGCTGTCTGGCCCAGTCTGGAGTAATCAGAATCACTTTGCATGGTTGTGACCTTATCTTGACTAACACTCTGAACAGGAGAAGGAAGGGGGGAAAACATTACAGAAATTTCCCTTCCCAGTTCAGAATCAGAGCATCCAGGGGGACTAAGACCAAGACTGGGGGTCTGCAACAAAAGAGAGGAAGTTGCTGATTGTCTGGGGCTGCAAAAAGAACTATCTCTGGAGTGCCCCATCTTGAGAAAATCACTTTCCAACATTGGATCTTAGGGGCCCATTCGGTGATGGCCCTGGATATTCTGCTCAGTGCATCTGACAGGACATTGTCCTTCCTGAGGTGAACTCCTATCAGAGAGACGGCAGGAATAGGCCTGGGACCACAACTCATTGCTTCTGTGCACAAGGTCAGTAGGCCACGTGCCTCCTTTTTGTTGATCGCATCACATGGTGGTGGTGGTGTCTGCTCTGACCTGAACCACCTTGTTCTGCACAGATTTGGGAAGCTTGCAGTGCCAGAAACACTGCTCTGAGTTCCAAGAGATTGATGTGAATCAGAGATTCCTGAGGCGTACCACAGTCCTTGGGCGGTAAGATCCTCAAATGGGCTCCCAGCCCAGCAGGAAGCATCTGTGGTGAGGATCACTGAATGAGACTGAGTGACAATGGAACCCTTGCTCAAATTGTCCTGATCCTGCCACCATTGCAAGGTTGATAAGGTTCGAGTCACTGGAATTAGTTTGGTGAGGAATCCTTTCTTTGGGACCAAAAGCTCTATGGAACTGAATGTCCCTGCTTTGAATCTTTCCGTGACCACTGCTGTGGAAGCTGCCATGTGGCCCAGTAGCTGAAGGAAATGCCTTTTAGCGGTCGAGACACTTCCAAGGCTGAATGAAGATCCAGTTCCATGAGGGTCCTTGCCTTTCCACGGAAGGAAGGCTTTGCTTTTATTGTATTCAGTCTGCACCCATGAAGGTGAGAGCTGCACTGGTTCGAGAACTGACTTTGGTAGGTTGGAGAAGAAATCCTAAAGAAGTGAGCACTTGCTGGGTCACTTGCAGGTGTGACTTGACTTGGTTCCTGAGACTGACCTGACTATGAGCCAGTCATCCAAGTATGGGAAAATGGAAATCTTTTTGTCTACTTAGGAAGGCAACAACTACTGCCAGGCACTTTGTGAAGACCCTTGAGGCTGACAATAGGCCAACGGGCATTGTTTGAACTGAGAGTGGCCTGAGGGCAATTTCGAACCTGAGGTACTGTGGGAGCACCTGATGGAATGTCAGTAGGCACTTTGGTGTCCAGGAGGCCAGCTAGTCCCTGGCCTTAGAGAGGGAAGTGACAATTCCTCTAGTTATCATTTTGATCTTTGGTTTCAAAGATGTTTGTTCAGATATCTTAGGTCCAGGATGGGTCACTACTCTCTGTCTTTTTGGGGTTAGGAAGTACCTGGAGTACAATCCTTTGCCCCAGTGTGGGATGAGAACTCTCTCTATTAGCTCTGAGAGCTGAGAGAAGAAACCCCTGCCTCTAGGGCAAGGTCTCAGAGATTTGCAAGTGGAAAGATCTGTCTCTCATCTGGGAAATTTTCAGCTGAGACAGTCCCTGGCTTACTACTCCCAGGACCCACTTGTCTGATGTAAGAGACATCCAGTCCTGGACAAATAAGCCAGCCTGCCCCTTACTGGTACAGGAGAATCGACCCGGCAGACCCATCAGGTGTCTGCTTGGCAGGGGCTTTAGGTTGAGGGTGATGCAGGCCTGCTCATCCCCTTCTGCCTCTCCCCAAAGAACCCCTCAGAAAAAAAGAAGAAGAAGAGTCTGAGCTTGGTAAAAGGCCTGGAAAGGCCTGCCCCTCGCCCCTGACTACTGCCTTGAGAGGAGTTGCTGCCTTCTTGGCTTCTTGAGCACTCCTGTAAGTGGTCCTGCATTCATCGATTTTCTTTCATGTAATTCTCTGTCTGCTCCCCAAACAGAGAATTACCCACTACAGGAAAATCCATGCTTAGCCTGGGTATCCTGTGAGAGGCTAGTACATCTGAGCCAAGCCATTCTCCGAAGAGCCACAGATGTAGCCATGACTCAAGATGATACATCTTTGGAGTCTACAGCAGCATGAAACTGTACTTTCGATGCCTCAATCCCATCTGCAGCCACCTGCTCCAGCTCCTGGCATGTTGGGTGAGGGAGCCTGTTTAGCCAGTGCCAGTACAGTGTCCCACCTGGACTTTCTGCTACCTGGCTGCATAGGCTATATAATTAGCCTGCCTGGAGTCCCAAAGATGCTGCCGCTGTACTGCTTTTTTGCCATGGCATCAATCTTCCTGGAGTCCTTGTCTGGGGTGTGATGCCAAGGGAATGTTTGACTTAACACAGGCAGCAGCTTGTACAACCCCAACATGGCTGTATTGCTTTTAAAAGGAACTCTGTGTCTGAGCCTGAAAGAGTGTACCTTGTCCATTCTTCTGTCCACAGAGGTATAGAATTGGGAGACCTAAGAATTTTTTTTGTGTCTGTTTCCAAAAGATTTGTGGAGGGAATAGACAGTCTCATGTACTGGGATGTCCATCATTTCAACATAATCAGGCTCTTCTCGATCCCTTCATTGCCTCCACAGGAAGCTGGAGGGTATCAGCCACCTTCTGTAGAACATGTAGTGTAAAGGTGACTCCAGAAAGCCTAGGAGGAGAAACACCTGAAGGTCTGGTCTGGGGGAGATGTCCGTCAACAGGCGCTATCCCAGACTTTCACCATCACCATAATCATCCTCATACTCTCCTCCTCCTCAAACTCCGTTCATAAAATTCTCCCAAGGTATAATCTGGAACCGGGGAACCACCAAACTGAGCCCTTTGCCAGATGGAAAAGCCGTTCTAGTTGGAACCAATCAGGCAATTCCATAATCTTAATCGCTTGGCTATCTCTATCGTCAGTCGGAGTTTGAGATTCTGGATCCTGATCCGGTCAATTTGTCTTTTTTTTCTTTTTGCTGGAACAGATCTTTGAATCGGCTCTCATTTTTGCCTAGCAAGTAACACGCTCTGGTCAGAGGGCACGCCTTCTGTTAGGTCAGAATCAAACTGGCTGGCCATCCGGTCACGACTTCTCGCCTCCTTTCTTCAGTCTACCTAAGAAAAATTACTCACCTTAGTAATTGCTTTTCTTCATGGAGTCTTGCTATATTATAACAATAGCAGCAGTCAGCCACTGCAGCTGAACTGCCCGGAGAGGAAGGAGTTAACCCAGAGATCTGAGTTCTACAGCCGAGGGCCAGTGCCAAAGCCTCTATCTGGCCAGTTTCAAATGAAACTGTCAGACCTTTACGAAGCTAACACTACAACAAGTCTGTGTGGAACGCCTACACTAGCCAAATGGCTACCTACTAGTAGTAATAATAACAATATAAACAACAATAGAAACACCAATAACCATAATAACAATGAATAATGGTATTATTATTAGTTTTCCTTGACAAGTTACCATTAGGACCCCCTTCCCCAAAGACTCAAGTCCAGGAAGGGGCCCATATTACCCAAATGAACAACCTAGTTCCCTAACCCTAAAAAGAAAGAGGGTCAAAGAAACTACAATGACATGACACAGTGCTTGCACTAATTTGCCACCCCACCAAGTAGAAGTTCTGAGAGGGGCAGGAGGGAGAGATATAGCAAGATTCCATGAGAAGAAAAGCAATTACTAAAGGTGAGTAATTTTTTTCTTCAAACACTATGAAGTCTTGCTATATTATGACAATAGCAGATTATATAGCCGCATTCTCCATGGAGGAGGGTCAGGACCTACTTTAGGAAATAGGTTCTAGTTACAGCTGTACCAAACCGGGAGCATCCTCCTGGACTGGACATCCAGGAATAATGCTTGTAAAGTGTGAACTGTGTTCCCGGAAGCAGCTTGACAAATCTGCAGAATGGAATGGTCTCTAGCAGCCGCTTAGAGACGCAGCTGTACCCCTGTGGAGTGGGCCTCAGTCCTGAGGGGGTTCTCTACCAGTTTTTGTAACAAAATGGATACAAGAGACAATCTACCTTGCAATTGTCCTTCTTAGTGGCAGGTTTTCTTGGCAACCTCGCCATAAGTAAGGAAGAGTTGGAGGATTCAACCTGTGACCCTGTGCTGTCTCCAAATAGTAGCTAAGGCTCTTTTTTGACGTTCAAGTTGTGTAGTCTCCTCTCACCTGAGGAAGAATGCTCAGTGAAAATACTGGAGAGAGATGGATTGGTTCAGGTGGAAATCTGAAACCACCTTAGGCAAAACTTTCTGTTAGTCCTGAGGACTGCCTTATCTCTGTGGAAAGAAATAAAATCATCTTCCACTCGATGGGGCCTGTAATTCCTTATGCTTGGCAGAAGTGATAAGCCACTAGGAAAACAGTTTTCCAAGTAAGATACTTGGAGCTCTGCTGAGGACAGAGCTCAAAGGAGGTTGCATTAACTGAGCAATGTAAACATTCAGGTCCCAGGCAGGAGCTGGTTCCCTAAAAGGGGTTAGTATAGTAACCCTTTAAAAAACTTGGAAAACACAGGGTGAGAAGAAAGGAGGAGGCTTCCTGCTGACACAAAAGCAGGAGACAGCTGCCAGATGAAACTTCATGTAGCTGGCTCAAGGCCTAGGGAATTTAAACGGACCAAATAGTCAAACAAATGGGAAGATCAGCGGATTCTGGAATAATCTGCCTCTCAGAGCACCAGATGGAAAACCTCTTCCACTTAGAATTGTAAGTGTGGCTCTAGTGGAAGGCTTCCTTGAAGCCTTTAAATATCCAGGACACCTTGAGAAAGGTGTAAATCAGCAAATTCTAACTCTTCAAGAGCCAGGCCTTGAGATGGAGGGATTTGAGGTCCGGATACCACACTCTCCCTGTGCACAGGCCAGCAAGTCGTGGACTCTGGGCAGGCTCAGGGCAGGGTGGACTGTCAGGCGATAAGCAGAGGGTACCAGGGCTGTCTGGGCCCAATCTGGGGCAATCAGAATCACTTTGCAGGGTTGAGATCTGATTTTCACTAGTACCCTGAAAAGAGAGGAAAGGGAAAGGCATACAGGAACTTCCCTTTCCAGTCCAACAGAAAGGCGTCCAGGGGGACTGAGCCCAGCACTGGAGGCCTGCAACAAAATAGAGGAAGTTGGTGGTTGTCTGGGGCTGTGAAAAGATCTATCTGAGGGGTGCCCCATCTGGCAAAGACAGACCCCAGCACCTGTGGATTCAGAGCCCATTCGTGATGGCCCTGAGAAATTCTGCTGAGGGCATCCGCCAGGACATTGTCCTTCCCTGGGAGGTGTTCAGGGAGTAGGCCAGAGACCACAACTTCATTGCTTCGGTGCACAAGGCTGATGACCGAGTGCCCCCTTGCTTGTTGATGTACCACATTGTGGTGGTGTTGTCTGTCCTGACTTGAACCACTTTGTTCTGGACAGAAACTGAAAATACCTGAAGAGCTAAAAAGACAGCTCTGAGTTCCAAAAGACTGATGTGGGGCAGAGATTCAGGAGACCACTCCCCTGAGTGGACAGGTCGCCCAGTGAGCTCCCACCCATAACAGGGAGGCATCCGTGGTGAGGGTGAGGGAGTGGGAAATGGGAATGAAGGGACCCCTGTTTTAGATTGCTTCGGTCCTGCCACCAGTGGAGGGCCAGGATCTGAGATTGAGTCACTGGGACCAATTTGGAAGGGGTCCTTCCTTTGAGACCAATAGGCCCTCAAATGGAACTGAATGTCCCTCATCTGGAATCTTGCTCCTTGCACTACAGCTGTGGAAGCAGCCATGTGCCCCAGGAGTTGCAGAAAATGCCTTGCTGGTCGAGAGACCTCGCAGGGCAAAGGAGGAATATAGATACATACATAGATACATAGACAGTGTCGGCAGATAAGGGCCCAGTGGCCCACCCAGTCTGCCCATTTAAGTTTGTAAGTTCAGTTTATGTTTTCCAGGAAGTCTGTTGCCCTTACCCCCTGACCTCCAGAATTTCTTTATGTCTATCCCATGCATTCTTAAATCCGTGATTGTTTCAGCCCCCACCACTTCCTCTGGCAGGGTGTTCCACTTGTCCACCACCGCTCTGTGAAGAAATTCTTCCTCACGCTTCCTCTGAATCGTCCTCCTCCAACTTCATCCCATGCCCTCTAGTCCTGGAACATCTTTTTTGCTTAAAATAGTGTTTTCCTGCACCTGTTCCTCCCTGTAAGATACTTGTATGTCTCTATCATATCCCCTCTCTCCCTCCTCTCCTCCAGGGAGTACATGTTCAGTGCCTTCAACCTGTCCTCATAGGACTTGTGATGCAATCCATGCACCATCTTTGTTGCCCTCCTCTGAACCTTCTCTACCCTGTCTATGTCCTTACGTAGGTATGGTCTCCAGAACTGTACACCGTACTCCAGGATGCCAGGACAATGAGTCTGTCTACCCTTTCCGAGGGAAGAAATGCCCTGGCTAACTTTGTGTTCAATTCTGCACCAATGAAAGTTAGGACCTGAACTGGTTCCAGAACTGACTTTGGTAAATTTAGCAGGAATCCCAGGGAAGTGAGAAGCTGCTGGGTGACTTGCAAGTGGGATTTCACCTGATCTGGAGACTGACCCACAATGAGCCAGTCGTCCAGGTAGGGAAACACAGCAACCCCTTGCCTTAAGTGAGCCACTACCACAGCTAGACATTTTGTGAATACCCTTGGCGCAGAGGTAAGGCCGAAAGGCATTACCCTGAACTGGTAGTGGCCTGAGGGCAGTTCGAACCTGAGGTACTTTCGGTGAGAAGGCCTGATCAGAACTACTGAAAATAGGCATCCTTGAGGTCCAGGGAAGCTAGCCAGTCCCTGGTTTTAGAGAAGGCAATATCATTGCCAGAGTCAACATTTTGAACTTTGGTTTCAAAAGATGCTTGTCCAGGTACCTTAAATCTAGAATGGGCCGCCATTCTCCCTGTCTTTTGGGGTAAGAAAGTATCTTGAATATAGCCTCGCCCTGATGGCAAGGAGGGACCCTTTCCACTGCTTTGCAGTCCAGAAGAGAAGAAACCTCTGCTTCCAAAGCAAGGGCTTCTGAAGGATTTGCAGGTGGAAAATGTCTGGCTCTCATCTTTGGAAACTGTTTGAAGCCGAGAACAGACCCTGGCTTATTACCTCCAGAACCCATCTGTCCAGTTAAGGACAGCCAGTTCTGGCTGAAATAACAACCTGCCCCACTGGTACAGGAGAATGCCCTGGGCACCCCATCAGGGTGCCTGCTTGGCAGCAGCCTTAGGCTGAGGGAGGGGACCGTTTACTTGTGCCTTGTCTACCCCTGCCTCTGAAGAAACCCCTCTGCCAAAAGCAGAGGAGGCTTGAAGTTGGTAAAAGGCCTGTGGAAAAGGCCTGCCCCTACCTCTGGGAGTTCCTTTGTGGAGTGCATGCTCCCCTTAGCCTGGGCACTTTTGTAGGTAGTTCTGTATTCATCCATCTTTTTCATATAGTTTTCTGTTTGTTCCCCAAACAGAGAATTTCCCATTACAGGAAAATCCATAGCCTTTGACTGAGTATCCTGGGACAGATTAGTGCATCTGAGCCATGCCAACCTACAGAAAGCTACAGAAGTGGCCATGACCCTAGAGGAGACATCATTAACATCAACAGCAGTATGAAATTGAACTTTAGAGGCTTCAATGCCAACAGCAGCCACCTGTTCCAACTCACTAGCCAGCTGGCCATGGGCCTGCTTGGCTAACTGCAATATTGTGTCCCATCTAGCTACATAA
Source organism: Neoceratodus forsteri (assembly GCA_016271365.2). Taxonomy (NCBI): domain Eukaryota; kingdom Metazoa; phylum Chordata; order Ceratodontiformes; family Ceratodontidae; genus Neoceratodus; species Neoceratodus forsteri. The sequence goes on from CM057450.1 coordinate 1,407,630,793, forward strand.
GCCATATAATTTGCCTGCCTGAGTCCCAAAGAAGCTGCCATATACTGTTTTTTAGCCATGGCATCAATCTTCCTGGAATCCTTATCAGGAGGATGTGAGGCCAGGGAATATTAGCCTTGTCACAGGCTGCAGCTTGTACCACACCTACATGACTACACTGTTCAGTGAGGAAGTCTGTATCAGAGCCTGACAAAGTATACCTTCTGTCCATTTTTTTATCTACAGGAGGGACAGAATGAGGATTTTTTAAAATCTTTGTTGTTTGCTTCCTAAATGACTTATGCAAAGGAATAGACAACCTCCTAGACTCTGGTATATCCATCATTTCTACATAATCAGGCTCCTCTTGCTCATCCACAGCCTCCTCTAAAGGAAGCTGGAGGGTTTCTGCAACCTTTTTGTAAAACATAAAATGAGAAGGGGACTCAGACAGAATAGGAGGAGATTCTAAAGGTCTGTCTGGAGAAATGTCCGGTTCAATGGGCACGTCCAGACCCTCCCAGCCACACATATATTGATCAAATTCCTCCTCCCCCTCCTGTGGTTCATAAAATTCCTCAACATCATACTCCTGAACCACTGGAACTGAACGAACCAACCTTTACCAACTGTTGGTGGTTCGACAGGTCCCTGAGACAGTGACTGGACAATCTGAATGGCTTTAGCTATCTCTGCAGCAGTTGGAGAGGCAATTTTGGACTCCAAACCTACTGATTTCTTTGTCTTTTAACTGGGACTGGTTCATCTGAACCAGCCTTTCTTTGCCGAGGAAGTCTCGCCCTGGTCAGAGGGCACTCCCTCTGGTCCAGTGGGTGCTGGACCAGGCTGGCCATCCGGGTCAGCGGACTTTTTGGCCTCTCGTTCCCTGAGCCGGCCCAATCTCTTTTCCAGGGTGGCTGCAGGAAAATTTTTACACACCTGGCAGTCTGACAGGAGGTGGTCAGCCCCCAGACAATAGACACAAGTGGTGTGTGGGTCAGCCTTGGCAAAGGCTTCCCCACAGACATCACAGTGTTGAAACCCAGTGGGCCCGGTTTTTCTTTTGGGTTTCTCAGACATAATGCCAGCCTATCCAAAAACTTGCCCTTTTGATGGCAGTGCCAGGCAAGACACCCTTATCGGTTCCTAACCGTGTCACGGGTATTTGAAAAAACCTATTTAAAAACCAGGTTTTTTTAGAACCGATAAGAACCGGGAACCGCACTCTAAAAGCCCAACCAAACACTTCAAGACGTTAAAATCAGCAAACCGATCAGTTCAAAACTGAAACGATAATTGAATTTCCACACAAACTTTAAATTTGTACTTACGGTTTACCAGATAGAGCTTTTAACCGAAATGCGGTAAAATAAATACTTTTTGCCGGTTCAAATGAACCGAAAAATACTCGCTTGAACCGAGAATGAACCGAGCTGAAGGAGCTGATCTCCGGAGCGACTGTTCAGTGGAGCGGAGTAAAGAATCTGACAGTTTCATTTGAAACTGGCCAGATAGAGCTTTGGCACAGCGCCATCGCGCTGTAGAACTCCAGATCCTCTGGAGTTAACTCCTTCCTCTCCGGGGCAGTTCAGCTGCAGTGGCTGACTGCTGCTATTGTTATAATATAGCAAGACTTCATGGTGTTTGAATCTCTTTTCCAGGGTAGATTTGGTAAAATTCTTGCAAATCTGGCAGTCTGAATCGAGGTGGTCAAACCCCAGACAAACACAGATGGTGTGGGGATCAGCCTTAGCAAAGACCTCCACACACACACACACACACACACACACACACACACACACACACACACACACTGCAGTGCTGAAACCCAGTGGGCCCGATTTTTTTCTTGGGTTTCACAGACATGGCCAAGCTAACCAAACTTACCCTTTTTTCGGCAATCCGCCAGGCAAGACTCCCCTAGGGAACCGATATGGACCGGTAACCACACACTAAAGTACAAATTTTACCCTGACACTTCAACCGAATTTTGAACCAAGCAGCAGGAGAAATCTCCGGAGCGACTGTTCAGTGAGGCGGAGTAAAGAATCTGACAGTTGCAGTTCGAATAACAACAGGCAGAGGCTTCAACCGAGCTTGTGATGAACATTCTATACAAGGCATAGAAAAGTTAACCCTTTGTTCTCCGGGGGCAGTTGAAAAGCAGGACCTAACTGCAATAGTCAGAAAACATTAAGACTTCATGTTGTTTGAAAAGGATATAGGATATCAAAATAGTAACAGAATAAAACAAGACTACCAACATAGAGAAAAAAAATGAAACTTGCGTAGCTACCGTAATTCTTGATCTTCTCTTGCATCTTCACCATTCATTACTGCTGGGTGTAAGCCGGAGGCACGCACTCGCCACAGGAGTCCCCCTCCAGAGGAGCAGGCGCAGACGGCAGCACCCCCGAGAGTGACGCATCACATGACGCGAGAGGGGCGGCCATTGGGTGCCACAGACTCCTCCTCCATCTCAGTTCTGTTAGCTGGAGAGGCAAAATAAAGACAAAGAAAAGGAGAGCGAGGCAAGAGAGCCGAGGGATAGAAAAAGGAAAGGATACAAACTGAGAAGGGATAAGCCAGAAGAGGACAGAAAAAGAAGGGAATGCCTACCCTAAGGGACCACAGGACCTCACTTCTGGGGCGGCTCCAAGGGAGGAACAGATAAGAAAAGGAGAAAAAGGAAGAAGAAGAGAGGGAAGAGAAAGGAAAATTACGTACCTACCGTAATTCTTGATCTTCTCTTGCATCTTCACCATTCATTACTTCCTGCGTAAGCCGAGGCGCCACCACCACGGGAGCTTTTTCCTACCGAGAGCGACGCCATGCTGGGCCATACAGGGGCGGCCGTTAGTAGCGACGACTCTCCTCCAACTCAGTTCTGTGAGCTGGAGAGGCAAAGAGAAAGCAGAAAATATAGATAGCGAGGCAAGATAGCCGAGGATAGCAAAGCAAGGAAGAATGAACTGAAAAGGAATAGTCGATGGAGGAAGGACAGAGGAGATAAGAACATCCCTAGTCTAGGGACTGCAGGGCCTCCTTACCTGGGCGACTCTAGGAGGAGAGATGAGTAAGGAAATGAGAAAATAGAAGAAGAAGAAGAAAGAGAAGAGAGAGAGTGGATGTTGAAGGGACCAGAATGCCCCCACCAGCATAGTTAGCTTGTAGCTGAAGGCTCGACTAAAGGGGAAGCAAGAATCCCGTAGATAGAGCTGAAGAGAAGGTTCACCGAACCCGCTAGACAGACTCTAGGAGGGCATAGTCCTCATCTTCAACATGCCATTGATTATGACACCCGCCTGGCTCCTGGCCGCGAAGGCCTTTTAACTGGAGGACACCCGAGGAGGGAAGAATAAAACCCAGCAGCATGAGAGTGCTGCTCAGGGTTTAGAAATGGAAAATGCAAGCCTTTCAGGCATTTCAAGACAGAAATGGGACTCAGACTGACTGGCTAAGGCAGGCCAAGGCTTAGGCTGGTTAGGATTGGATATGGTCAGCAGAGCTCTATTGTAAAAATTGCCCAGGAGGACAATTTAAAGGGAGAAACCAATAGCAAAACAGCGAGAAGGAAAGCCTCACTGCTCTCATTTGCCTTCTTGTTTGATTTCTCCTTTTGACTAGATGCATGACCCAGATACCAAGATGCCTATAGCAGTCGGAGAGAGTCCCTCAGCATTTTTTTTTTTTTTAAAAGAAGAAAGGAACAGACGCATTGCTCCTCTGCTCTGCAAGGCAAGAATAGAGGGGAAAAGATTTCAGGGCAACTATCTGAACATGGGATTGCAGGATCAAAACTGAATAGCCTGAGCCAGACCAAAAAAACCCAGAGGTATCTTGCCAGAAGAATAGCAAGAGAAGTAGTGCAGTCTGATCGCCAATGCAATCCACGAGATGGCCCATGAATCTTAGAGTAAGTAATTTTTCTGGGTGTAGGACCCTCCCCCCTTAAGAAAGAACTTTTTTTTTTTTTTATATTTATATATTTTTTTTTTTTTTTGGAAAAATTAAGGAATTTTCCCCTATATTTTATAAACAAAAGAGAAATGCAGAGAGAGGAAGGAGACGGGAGGTGGAGAAGCCACAGGAGGAGGCCACTGAGGGGATGGTGGGTGGGTGTAAGTAATGAATGGTGAAGATACAAGAGAAGATCAAGAATTACGGTAGGTACGTAATTTTCCTATCTTCCCTTGTCAATCTTCACCATTCATTACTTCCTGGGTGAGTACCAAGCTCCTCTTCCCCAGGAGGGGGAAGAGGCCATACCCTGAGGGAACAAGACCCCCAGCCTTTTGCTGGTGAGAAACAGAAGGAGAAGACCCTGGCTTATTCAGAAAGCCTAAGTGGGAGAAGAGCTAGGAGGTGCCTCCCGAGGACGAGGAGACGGATGGAGCCCCTGTAAAAGTCTCCTAGCTCTGGATGAGAAAAGACAGGTCCCCCGGAAGGCGGAGCGCATCACCCTACGCCGGGCCAGGGGTGACAACCTGGAGAGACGAAGCCATGCCGTCCGCCTGATGCAGATGCTGTCCCCGCAAGCCTGGAAGCCACCCCCTCACGCCATAAGATGCCCTTGCTTGCGCGTCTTGCCAGCTCCAGGCCTACCGCCGGAGAGGCAACGGCTTGCCTGGTTTGCTCCGTCAGGCATAGATGCCAGCAGCTGGGACATCATCGACCACAGATGCCGGTTGTAGGCAGCGTGATGAGCCTGATGTGATGCAATACATGCACTGCATTGAGAAGAAGAGAACACTCTCGCTCCCAACGGTCGAACTGGAGAGTCCGAACTGGTGGGCAGTCGTGGCGCCAGGCAACGGCGCCCAGAAGGAGTATCCAGGTATACCAAACCTGAGGACGGGTTGGGAAGGGAACCTAGAGACTCAGAGGGCGCCAATACCTACGCTGGCAGTCCGCCGGGCTGGGAAGAAACGGCAGGAAACTGCCAGGACCGGATAGACGCCCTGGAAGGGGATAGGCCAGGAAGGTACCACCAGATGCTGGGCACTGAATTCAGCAAGGAATTCACGGCCACCTGCTCGGGTATTGTTCCTCCGAACATAGGAAACTCAAGATCCCTCACCATCCTCAAGAGGAAACGCTGATATTCTGTGAAATCAGCATCGGAGGACAGATGAGCAGGGGTCCTCTCCTCAGAGGAGGAGACGAGGATGATGGGAACTGGAATGTCCAGAGGATTCCTGCGCGTGGGGAGAGTCGAAGACCCGCCATGCATGTAACTAACATATGAGGGGAAGGCCCGAGAACCCCTGAACTGCTCCCAGGATAACGGACCCGTAGGACCGCATATGGCCTGGGAGGGGTGGTGAAGGCAGAGAGATGGGAGAGGGGCACCCCGAGGAGGCAACTGCTCTCTGTGAGGGCTCTGGAATCCGGGAAGGGAGCTAGTAGAGGGATCCCGGATATCAAACCAGGCCGCAGAACGGAACTCTGGGGAAGCGAACCTGAAGAGCCCTGGGGAGAAACTCCCGTGACGACGCCGGACTGCATGGATCCAGAAGGGCAGTCCGCACAAACGCCGCCAGAGGACACCTAGAACCCCTGGGGGAGGGGCGGCTCGCGCTGCTCCTGGCCACCCCTGAGGTGGCTAAAGAAGACCGAGCAGCAGGACGCCTGCCCTCAACCCCTCGGATCCTCAGAGGCCCTCCCCGACTGCAACGCTCTCCACCCCAGAGGAGGTAACAGCACCCCTGGGGGTAGCTGTCACCGGGCCTCCAGAGAGGGGAGCCCTCCGCCTGCCCCCGGGACTCGGCCACCCCAGCCGAGGAACCCTCAGGAGACGACGGCAAGGGGACAGAGGGAGGGCGCGCGCGCCGCTCTGGTACCCCTAGCCACCGAGGACCCAGATTCCAAGAATGGGGTGCCAGGATGGGTCCACATCTGAGTCATCGCCTCCGAGGAGGACGAGACCAGCAGGACCTCGATGCTGGCCACCCCAGGGGTCCCTCGAGGCCGGGCCGCCGAACGGCCCGGTACCGAAAAGACGCCGCCGCCTCACCACGCCGCAGCATGAAGGCCCAACCCCACACCTCCCCAGCGGCCCGCAGACCCGGCCACCGCCGGAGGAGGGGAGGCGCCGACGGGCGCGGAGGCGAGAGCGGCACCGCCGGCGGCGCCGCTAGCTATCGGCACCGCGAACGGCGCCGAGGCCAAAAACGCACCGCCAACGGCGCCGCTGACACCGGCGCCGCAAACGGGCGCTGATCCAAAGCGGCGCGAACGGTGCCGCCCGATCACCGGCACCGCAAGCGGAGCCGGTATCTGAAACGGGCGCTGAACGGCGCCGCCGATCACCGCAACGCCAACGGCCTGATCCGAACGGTGCTGCGAGGCGACGCCGAGGGTCCACCCGGCGGGCCCAGCCAAGGGCCTCGAGCACGGGGAGCCTGCACCAAGAGGTGACTGCCGAGGCGGTGTCAGCGCCATGCCCTGAGGGGCTACCAGCCGCCCCAACACTCGCGGAAGGGGCCTCCCCTCGGCAAGAAGGGAAGAGGAGACTTCTCCTCCTCGACCGTATAGGCCCGGAGGGGACCCAGGGGAAAGGCCCTAGGATCTCGCCTAGATTCCTCATGAAAGCGACGCCGTCTCGAAAGTCGGCGGGCCTTGCCGAAGCTTGTACGACGTGACTTCTGAGGACGTAACGGTCCATCGAGAAACAAGCGCCGCATCAATCCATATTATGGTTGGTCCAGGCAACGAAGACAGACGCCATGCCGGTCCGAGACGGAGAAATGCCGCCGCAGGAGCACCGACGCATAGGGGCACGGCCTGCCTTAGAAGAACGCCGCTTCCAGAACCAGACATAACGCGAAATAAACAAGATTAAACACAGTCGGAAATACACCCGGCGCCGTACAAAGGAAAGAAAAAGGAACAGTCTTACCGTAGGCGTCGAGTGTAGAAAAAGGAGTCGGATACGCACTTTTCGGTTAGCTACCGCGAACAGGTGCTGCCTCGACGGCGGGAGAAACAGAACTGAGTTGGAGGAGGAGTCGGTCGCTACTAACGGCCGCCCCTCGCGCATGACACATGACGTCGCTCTCGAGGGCGGGACCGCTAGGCATTTAAAAAAAAAAAAGTTCGTGACGGGTGCGCCCTCAGCTTACACCCAGGAAGTAATGAATGGTGAAGATTGACAAGGGAAGATCTAGGGATGTTGGGAGGGGAGAACACTGCCCACTGATATCAACGTTTAAGGCTTACAAGTTCAGAACCAAAAACAAGGGAGCAAGGATCCCATTTGATAGGACTGAAAGAAGGTTCAACCGAACTGCTTACACAGACTGGACACATAGGGCAGGTTCTCTAACCTCCTGTCATCCCAACCTGAAACTCTAGCTGAGAGCTCACAGACTGCCTAGGCAGAAATTCTGTTCCGGAAAGAGAGCGCCCAACTAGGAAAAGGAAGAGGTCCTCTCACACCTTGTTAAGTACTAACACAGATGTGTGTTGGGAGGGGGTGAGCTCTACAGAGGGCACCCCTTTACAAAAAAAATAGAGTGGGAACTCAATCGGACTCCCTGAAGGCCAGGCAATAGCATCAGCTCAAGGTAATTGAAGTGCCAAGAAAGCACCAACCAGAAGAAACTGATACAAAAGAAGAAGACCTGCCAGAGGGACCAGGACAAAAGGGAACTGAGCCATAGAGGGATGTTCCTTTAACTGTGAATTGAACAACATGGTTAAGAAAATCAAGAGGTCACCCCAAAGGGCAATCAGAAAGAGTTCCCTCAAGATAGAATAAATTCCACTTGTTCCCCCTTTACCTTGAAAAAATAGGATCCGAAAAGAACGGAAGAACCAAGACAGTTTTTTTTTTTTTTTGGCTTAAAGGCCAACGAAGAAGGAGGAGGAACGAGCAGGGCGAGGGAGACCCCGAAGGAGGAGGCTCGTGTGGGGAAGGTAGGCGGGAATTAGTAATGAATGGTGAAGATCAAGAATGACGGTAGGTACGTAATTTTCATATCTTCCCTTGTCAATCTTCACCATTCATTACTGCTGGGTGAGTACCAAGCCCCCCCCGAAGGAGGCCTGGATAGACCCTGAGGGAACAGATCCCTCACCCTCCTACTGGTGGAAAGCAGGAGGGGGAGACCCTAACCAGTAGACTGGGACAGTCTAAGGTTGGTGAGGACGAGGAGGTGTCCACCGTGGGCGGGGGAAGGGAGGTTGCCCCTGAAGAAGCCTCCTCGCCCTGCGAGAGAACAGGCGGGTCCCCGGAAGGCAGAGGCCGTCACCCTATGCCAGGCAATGGGTGACAGTCTGGAGAGATGAAGCCATGCCATCCTCCTAATGCAGATCGCTGTCCCTGCAAGTGTGGACGCCACCTCATTGGTGTCGTAGGATGCCCTCACTTGGTGCCTTGCAAGCTCCAGACCTTGTTCAGAGAGGGCAATGGCTCGTCTAGACTGCTCTGTGTCAGGCAAAGATGCTAGGATCTGCGACAGCATCGACCAGATGCCGGTTGTAAGCAGCATGGTGTGTTTGATGTGAACTGATGCACATCAACACACGACTTTAAGAGAAAACCGTTCATCCCCACTGGTCGAATTCAGCAGAATCCATATTCGGGGGTCTGTCGTGCGCCAGGCACCAAGGCCCGGAAGGAGTGTCTAGGGATGTCAAGCCCGAAGGTGGGTGAGGCACAGAACCCAGAGACTCATGGGGGGCACAATACAGTCTCCTGCAGTCTGCCGGGGCTGAAGAAGGAGTGGTTGGAGATTGCCAGGTGTGGATAGCCGCTTCCTGGAAAGGGATTGGCAAGGAAGGCACTACCAGGTGGCAAGCGCTGAATTCGCTAAGGAATGCATGGGTCTGCCACTCAGTATTGTCCCTATGGATGTAGGAGATGTGAAGCTCCAAAACCAGCCTCTAAAGGAACCACTGATAGTCAGTCAAATCAGCGTCAGAGGAAAGGTGGACAGAAAGTTCCTCTTCCTCAGGCGAGGAAGTCGAGGAGGAAGTGGAGCTCGAATGTTCAGAGGACTCCTGTGGTGGAGGGGACAGGCAGAAAACCTGTTCGTCCATGGCCCTGACATAAGATGGGAAGGCCGCCACAGTAGCTCTGAACGTCTCCCAAGTTAACGGCCCCGTGGGACCCACATGGCCTGGGAGAGAGGGTGGTGGTTGCAGAGGGATGGGCGAAGGGCACCTAAAAGCACGCGCCTGGCCTCTGCCAGGGTTCTGAGATCCAGGGAGCGACGCCGCCAGGGTCAGGGACCCTGAGATCATGCCGGGTTGCAAAGAGGAAAGAGGGGGAGGAAAACCTGGGAAAAGCCCTGAAGGGGAATCTCCCCTGTGACACACCTGGGATTGCAAGAGTCCAGAAGGGCAACCCTCAGAACCACCACCAGAAGGAGCTTTGGAGACTTTCAGAGAAAGGTGGGTCTCAGCACTGCGACTCCTCCCCACACCTCACAGGGCAGTGGGGATTCGTCGCTGCTCCTTACCCCAACCTCTTAATCCCTCGGAATCCAAAGCAGCCCTCTTCCTCAATGTCAGTGGGGGAGGTCCCTGCTGAGCAAGCCCCAGAAGGGAACTCACTGTGGCAGAGTCCTCCACCCTCTCCTGAAGGACCCTAGCAGCACCAGAGATGGCAGCTGCCCAGGACCTCCAGGAAGAGGGCATCCCCTCCTGATCTCCTGAAGGGTCTGCCGCAGAAGACTCCAGGCCACCCCTAACCGTGGAATCATCTGGGCTAACCAGCTCCGGGGGACTCGGAGAGAGGAACACTGGATCGCCTGGCGCTACGGCCTAAAGGAGGTTCTGAGTCAGAACACTCAGGTCGCCAGTCCGGTTCCCCCCTGAGTCATCCTCCTCCAAAGAGGGGTCGACCAGAGTAGGCTCCATGGAGGCGACTGCAGGAACCTCACCCAAAATGGCACCAGGCCGGGTACCGCAGAAGGCCGCAATGGCAACAGTGCCAGTAGAGTCAGCCATACCTCTGTCGGCACCGGGAACCTCAGCAGCACCACGAACGGTGCCGCCTGAGTCACCGGCACCGCAAACAGTGCCGAGACCCAAGACGGCACCGCCAACAGCGCTAGCCGAATCCCCGGAACCAAAAGCAACACCATGAACGGCATCTCCCAAGTCCCTGGCGCCACAGACAGTGCTGAAACCCAAAGCGCCACCGCCAATGGTGCCGCCCGAGTCTCCAGCGCCGTGTACAGCATCAGACTCCACGGCGGAAACGCTAGGCAAAATCGAGGGTCCAACAGAGACGGACCCCACAACTGGGGTCGCAACACTGAGGGAGCCTGCACCTCCGAGGAAGTGACTGCCGGGACAGCGCAGACGGCGCCACCCCGGGTGGGATCACACACCGCTCATTCAGCACCGAAGAAGAAACCTCTTCCTCGGCAATGTTAGAAGTGGAGGAGGTTCCCTCCTCACCGAGCCGTATAGAACCGGGAGGGGACTCGGAAGAAGGGACGAGATATCTAGCCTGGGAAGCCCGCGGGCGATGTCGTCCTCCGAAAGTTGGCGGAGCCCTTTCGACTTTGAAGGCGTGGATTTCTAACACACATGGGAGTCGCAGTGATCTGTATCATGGTAGGGTCCCAGACACTGAAGACAAGCATCACGCTGGTCTGTGACGGAAAACTGCCGGCCGCAGGGGCACCGACGCATAGGGGCACGGCCCTCCTTAGACTTACGTTCTGCCTCCGAACCTGACATGATGCAAAAAAAGACAAAATTACTCACCTTAGTAATTGTGTTTCTTCTAATGGAGTCTTGCTGTATTCTGACCTCCCTCTGTACCTCCCCTCTCAGAACCTGTTTTTGGCAAGTGGGTGGGCAGGTGCAGTGCTGCACCCAAGGGGAGTAATTTTTTCTTCAAACAACATGAAGTCTTGCTGTATTCTGACAATTTGCAGACTACCAAGCAGTACCTCCAAAGAGGAGGGACAGAACCTACTTTGGGAATAGGCTCTGAAGTACTGCTGTGCCAAACCTAGCATCACTCCTAGCCTGGATATCCAGAGAGTAATGCTTGGCTGATTTCTAACAAGGGGATATCCCTAGCTGCAGCCGGAGATGCAGCTGTACCTCTAGTGGAATGATCCCTCAGGCCTGAGGGTGCAGTTTTTCCCCAGTTTTTCATAGCAGAATTGAATACAGGACACAATCAACCTGGCAATCGTTCTCTTGGTGGCAGGTTTTCCCTTACCTACTTCACCATAAGTGAGGAACAACTGGAGGGAGTCAAACCTGTGACCCTTTGTACGTTCTATGTAGTAACTAAGGGCCCTTTTAACATCTAAACTGTGTAGCCTCCGTTCCCTTGAGGAGGTGTGATTAGTGAAGAACACAGGAAGAGACATAGATTGGTTTAAGTGGAAATCAGAAACCACTTTAAGTAGGAACCTTCTATTGGTTCTAAGGACCACCTTATCTCTACGGAAAGAGATGAAGTCAGGCTCCTCTGACAGGGCTTGCAATTCACTGATGCGTCTGGCCGAAGTAACAGCAACCAAAAACACAGTTTTCCAAGTCAAGTACTTGATCTCTAATGAGGACATAGGCTCGAAGGGGGGTTGCATCAGCTGAGTAATACAAATATTCAAATCCCAGACAGGAGCAGGATCCCTAAAAGGGGGATTGGTATGAAGCAATCCTTTGAAAAATGTACAGAATACAGGGTGAGATGACAGAGAGGAAGATTTCCACACTGACTGGAAAGCAGAACTAGCTGACAAACGAACTTTGAGAGTAGCTGGTTTGAGGCCTAGGCCATTAAGGTAAACCATGTAATCCAGAACTGTAGACAAGTCAGCAGTGTCTAGGGAAACGTGCTTCTTGGAACACCAAATACTGAACCTTTTCCATTTGGACTTGTAGGTTTTTCTGGTGGCAGGCTTTCGAGAAGCCTTGAGGATCACCAGAACCCCTTGGGACAGATGTAAATCTGCATACTCTAAGTCTTCAAGAGCCATGCCTTGAGATTGAGTGACGGGAGATTGGGGTAACAAATCCTTCCCTAAGAGAAGGTTAGCAGATTATAATTTCTGGGAAGAGACAGGGGAAGATGGACTGCTAAGGACAGCAACAGGGGGTACCAAGGCTGCCTGGCCCAGTCTAGAGCAATCAGAATCACTTTACATGGTTGTGACCTTACTTTGACTAGAACCTTGAACAACAGAGGAAAAGGAGGGAAGGCATAAAGAAACTTCCCTTCCCAGTTCAAAATCAGAGCATCCAGAGGGATTGAACCAAAGACTGGGGGTCTGCAACAAAACAGAGGAAGTTGGTGACTGTCTGGGGCTGCAAAGAGATCTATCTCCGGAGTGTCCCACCTTGAGAAGATCACCTTCAACACTAAAGGCATACCTCTCAACTGTACCGGATTTCGCATGATGTCCCACATTCTGACCCCTGCAGTCTGCCTGAACCGCTACCCCGCATTCTCTGGTTCTTTTCCGCATTCTTCCGTTCTTTTCCACCTCGCATTCCAAAACCACGCTGCCGTACCGCACGCAGCACTAATCCCTTTCTCCCTTTGTTTGCACTGCAGCCAGCCAACAGAAACACTTAACTTCCATCCTGGCCCATCTAGTAGAAGACGTTGGGGCATTGGGGGGGCGGGCTTTAGTGGCAGTTTGGCTAACCCACACACACACACACACACACACACACCCCACAAACTGATTAGTGACTCGTCTGTGCGTCTGTCTGCCAGGTCCGCCTTCAGGTCCACTTCCCTGCTATAAAGCAGTCTGGGTGTCTGGAGGGGGGAAACCATAGCTCTGGGAGCATTTGGAGGAGAGGAGGATGGCTTAAAGACGGGCCGCAAGGAACCGATCGGAATCGCTGCAGTGCTGCATACCATGAAGCCGGAACAGTGAGGCCAAGCAAGAAGCCAGAAGGATGAACGCTGCGCCGCCAACCAGCTGAGCACTGAGGGACCACCAGACCAACAGACTGTTGGTATTCTGTATCAGCTTCTTGCTGTGGCTTTTTGTGCTTTGGGGATTTTTTTATTTTATATTATCCGGAGACGGGTTGCCGGGAAGAGGATGGAAGGGTTTTGGTTTGGCAGGGCAGAGCAGCAAGGGTGTCCAGGCCTCAATCTGGGGGTGCACGCACATACTGCAGCAAACTGGGGTTGATCTTATCGGTAGAACAGTTGGAGAGGAGAGTGTCTGGGAGAGACCCTGGGCACATCGTCTTTGCCCCACTCCTAGCACCTGAACTACAGTTCCTCCCCGCCGGCAGCAGCAGCTAATGGATAGATTTGTTGGCTGGGGCTGCTGAAGATGGACTCCCTCTGGCTAAAGTGGCCATCAAGAACACCTGCCTGAGTGAACTGGCTTGTGTCACACACAGAACAGCATCACTACCGTCTGAACTGTACTGAGTATATGTACAGTAGCACCTTTACTCAGTTTATTTTAGCTCTTCTTTAGCTCTCTACAGTACTGTATAGCTTTGCTTTAGATTAAATGCACTATTTACTCCACATTGTACAGACAAGGTTAAATTCATGGAGCAGAAAAAGATGAACAGCTTCAAATCATACTACCAATGCAGGTAAGGATATGGGTAGTACAAGCAGTGAACTTTTGCATTTTGAAAACAGAAAACCGAAATCAGGACAGGGAGTTTACCACACATGCATACAGAGCTGTACTGATGCTGGCAATGGGAGAGACCACAGTTTTGATTGTGTGGCAAACCTTTAAAACATAAAAGCCATTCAGAGAGCAGAAAAGATGGTGCTGCATCTTTCTCTCTCTCGATTAATTTTCGGGGCTGCACAGATGTTGGTAAGGGAAGACCATGATTTGATTGAAGGAGCTTCACTGTTACATAGTTGATGGCAGATCAGGACCGGAATCCCCATCCAGTCTGCCCATTTCTTTTTCTAAAATGTGCTATCGGCCTTTTCCCTGTCAATGGTCTATCTATTCATACTGGCACATATTCATTTGTATTGCTCCCTCATGCCTATCCCATGCCTGAGTGAAGTCCCTCTGGATGGATTCTTTAAAATGTTAACACATTTAGGATTTGCATCACTCTTTTTAATTAAGGACACACACATTTAGGGTTTGCATCACTCTTTATTTAATAAAGGACACATAGACACAACACATTTTAATTTTCTTTTTAATTTGCAGCACAGACCACATGCCAAGCATACAAACAATAGTTTTACTGTGGTAACATTTATTTTACATGAAAACGCCACAGTGCGTGACTCCGCGCGCTGTGAAAAATCAGGCGTACCACATTTTTGCCATTTGTCACACATTTTGTAGCCCTCTGTCACACATTGGCAAGTTGGGAGGTTGAGAGGTATGACTAAAGGATCCAGAGACCATTCGTGATGGCCCTGGGAAATCCTGCTCAATGCATCCGCCATCACATTGTCCTTTCCTGGGAGGTGGACCGCTACTAGAGAGGTCTGCAGGGAACAAGCCAGGGACCATACTTTCATGGCCTCCGTGCACAAGGCTGTGGACCGAGTGCCCCCCTGCTTGTTGATATACCACATGGTGGTAGTGTTGTCCGTCCTGACCTGAATCACCTTGTTCTGTACTGACTGAGAGAAAGCTTGTAGGGCAGAAAGTACTGCCCTGAGCTCCAGAAGGTTGATATAAAGAAGGGATTCCTGAGGGGACCACAGTCCCTGGGCCGTGAGAGCCCCCAGGTGGGCTCCCCACCCCAAAGGGGAAGCATCTGTGGTAAGAACCACACAGTGAGTCTGAGAGACAAATGGAACACCTTGCCTCAGATTGTTCAGGTCCTGCCACCACTGAAGGGCCTGAATTAAGGTCTGAGTAACAGGAACTAGCTTGGCAAGAGGATCCTTCCTTTGGGACCAAAAGGTTCTCAGATGGAACTGAATGTCCCTTATCTGAAACCTGGCCCCTTGGACCACTGCTGTGGAAGCTGCCATGTGGCCCAGAAGCTGCAGAAAATGCCTTGCTGGTTGAGAAAACAGAGGGAGAAAGGAAGAGGCCAGCTGAGAGATGGCTTTTGCCCTTTCCAAAGGAAGGAAGGCTCTTGCCTTGAGAGTGTCCAGCTCTGGTCCTATAAAAGTGAGGAGCTGTACTGGTTCGAGAACTGACTTGGGAAGATTGAGAAGGAACCCCAGGGAAGTGATAACTTTCTGGGTAACCTGCAAATCTGACGACTTGGTCTGAAGACTGGCCCACCAGAAGCCAATCATCCAGATACGAAAAAATAGAGATCCTTTTCCTTCTTAAAAAGACCACCACTACTGCTAGGCACTTTGTAAACACCCCTGGAGCTGAGGTTAGACCGAAGGGCATTGCTCTGAACTGATAATGGCCTGAAGGTAATTTCAAACCTGAGGTACTTTCTGTGGGAGCACCCGATGGGAATGTGAAAACAGGCATCCTTGAGGTCCAGGGAGGCTATCCAGTCTCCTGACCTCAGAGAGGGAAAAATTGTTCCCAGAGTCACCATCTTGAATTTTGGCTTTACTAGGTGCTTGTTTAGGTATCTTAGATCTAGGATGGGTCGCCACAACCCTGTCTTTTTTGGGGTAAGGAAGTACCTGGAGTACAGACCTTCACCCCTGTATGGAGTAGGAACTCTCTCTATGGCCTTTAAAGCCAGTAGAGACAAAACCTCTGCCTCTGGAGCAAGGGTTTCTGAAGTATTTGCAGGTGGAAAGGATCTGGGTCTCAGTTTCGGAAAACTTTTCAAACTGAGAACCAGCCCCTGGCTTACAACCTCCAGGACCCACTTGTCTGAGGTAAAAGACATCCAGTCCTGGACAAAGTAAGCCAGCCTGCCTCCTACTGGAATGGGGGGAGTCGACCCGGGCTGACACATCAGGGTGTCTGCTTGGCAGGAGTCTTAGGCTGAGGAGTGGATGCAGCCCTGCTCATCCCCCTTCTGCCTCTCCCTCTGAAGAACCCCCTCTGAGAAAAGGAAGAGGAGGCCTGTGCCTGTGAAAAGGCCTGCCCCTGCCCCTAGCTTGCTGCCTCTGAGGAGTTGCCTGCCTCTCCTTGGCCTGGGCACTCCTATAAGTGGTCCTGTACTCATCCATTTTCTTCATGTAATTCTCTGTCTGCTCCCCAAACAGAGAATTACCCACTAAGGGAGACCCATGGCCTTAGCCTGGGTGTCCTGCAAAAGCTAGTACATCTGAGCCAGGCCATTCTCAAGAGCCACAGATGTAGCCATGACTCTGATGACACATCACTGGAGTCCACAGCAGCATGAAATTGCACCTTGATGCCTCATTCCATCATCAGCAGCCACCTCACAACCCATGACTAGCTGGAGGGAGGCCTGTTTAGCCAGTGCCAGTGCAGTGTCCCACCTGGACTTCTGGTACTGGCTGTATAGGCCATATAATTGGCCTGCTCTGAGTCCCAAGATGATGCCAGTACTGTTTCTTTGCCATGGCATCTATCTTCCTGGAATCTTTGTCTGGGGGTGTGAAGCCAAGGGATGTTTGCCTTGTCACAGGCAGCAGCCTGCACTACCCCAACATGGCTGCATTGTTGGTAAAAAAATTCCGTATCCGAGCTTGACAAGGTGTACCTCTTGTCCATTCTCTTGTCAACAGGAGGTACAGAGTTGGGAGACCTAAGAATTTTTTGTGTCCATTTCCCAAATGACCTATGAAGGGGAATAGACAGACTCTTAGACTCTGGGATGTCCATCATCTCTATGTAGTCAGGCTCCTCTCGATCCTCTACAGCCTCCTCAATAGGAAGCTGGAGGGTTTGAGCCACTTTTCTGTAGAACAGAAAGTGGGAAGGGGACTCAGAAAGCCTAGGAGGGGAAACACCAGAAGGTCCGTCTGGGAAGATGTCCGGTTCCACAGGCACATCCAGACTTTCACCATCGCAATCATCCTCTTCAAAATCCCCTTCCTCAACAAACTCCAGTTTGTAAAAATCTTCAGGGGAATAATCCTGAACCAGGGGAACCGACCGAACCGAACCCCTGCCAGAAGGCATCGGATCGGTCGGAACCGGACGAATCGATATCACAATCCGAATCACTTTGGCTATTTCTTCGGCAGTTGGAACATGCAGCTCTGGATCCGAACCGGCCAATTTATCCTTTCGTTTTCTTTTTGTAGGAACCGATCCCTCAGGATCGGCTCTCCTCTTGCCCGAAGAAGTATTGCCCTGGTCAGAGGGCACTCCTTTGGTTTGGTAGGAACCAAACTGTGCTGGCCTTCCGGGTCAGTGGATTTCTCGGCCTCCTTATCCCTATGTCTACCTCACCTTTTCTCCAGGGTAGACTTAGGGAAATTCTTTCAAATTTGGCAGTCTGAATCGAGGTGGTCAAACCCCAGACAGTAAACACAGGTAGTGTTGGGATTGGCCTTAGCAAAGACCTCCCCACACACACTGCAGTGTTGAAACCCAGTGGGCCCGGTTTTTTTCTTGGGTTTCTCAGACATGGCCAACCTAACCAACTTACCCTTTTTATATGGCAACTGCCAGGAAAGACTCCCCTATCGGTTTCTCACCATGTCACGGGTGACGGGAAAAAAAATGCTAAAATTAAGGGGTTTTTTTTAAACCGATATGGACCGGTAACCCCACACTTTCTTTTTTGAAGATTTTACTACAAATTCAGTTCAGCCAAACCAATCGGAAAAATTTCACAATTTCCGCACAAAAGCTACTAATCTAAGTACTTACAGTACCACAGACAGAGTCTCGAACCGAAAAACGGAACAAAAATCGGACTAAAACCGAAACTTTAACTGCGATAGAACCGAGCAGGAGGAGAAATCTCTGGAGCGACTGTTCAGTGAAGCGGAGTAAAGAATCTGACAGATTGGTTTCAAAAGGACACAGACAGAGTTTTCAACAGAGCTCGAGCCCAACATTCTATGCCTGGCATAGAATTGAACCCTTCACTCTCCGGGGCAGTTCAAGAGCTGGAGCTAACTGCAAATTGTCAGAATACAGCAAGACTTCATATTGTTTGAAACAATATAAACAGCAAAGCTCGCGGCATCATCAAATACAAAATAAAAGGAAGGGTCTTACCAGCAGACGACGTCGGGGAAAAGAACCAGGATGAAGGAGTGGCGTCGAAAATCGGCATGCGGCCTATGACGCAGGTACTAAAACTGTAACTCTGTGCAGCCTCAACGGCGGGAGAAACAGAACTGGGATGGAGGAGGAGTCTGCGGCGCCTAACAATCGGCCCTCGCACATCATGTGATGCGTCACTCTCAGGGGCGGTGCTGTTGGTACGACTCCTCTGAGATGGGAAAAAAAAACAAACTCCTGTGCAGGTAGCGCCCGCTTACAACACAGCAGTAATGAATGGGGAAGACTGACAAGGAAGATCTAAGGGCTAGGCCTACTAGGTGGCACAAGGGTAGTGGGTAAAAGAACCGAGCCACAGCCTATAATCAACTACCTGGACTAGAAGGTAGCGATAAAAAAAAAAAAAAAAAATGGGTAACAGTACTGGCATATAGAACTGGTACATACACAGAAATCTTAAAACAATTCCTGTGTAATTAAGGCAGCAGACTGTCAGCTCGTAATAAAAATCAACTTTGCAATCCAACAGGGAAATCTCAATTTAGAGTGGTAAAACCCTTAAAACTCCCTTCAGAGGAGAGAGACAAACAGAGTAACTGCACAATGTCCAGAAAAAACAAATACTATCTTCTTGCCACTGCCAGAAAGCAATGAAAAGAAAAACATTAACTCCAATAAGCTGAGGAGGATAGCACAGAAAAACCTACTCTCTTTATCACAGCATGTTGTCGATGTGACTAACTTCAGTATGTTTAAATCTAAGTTAAAAACATTTCTTGGATGGATCTCCAGAGATACCCGATACACCCACGATGTTATGGGAGACATTCTAGATGGGCGCAAGCCTACTTACATCTTACCCAACTGAGTAATACAGAGTAATAAGCTGTGGAGTACAGCACAGAAAATCCTATTTCGCCTGCATCTCCCTGTAATGCAGGAAAATTCAGTAGCGAGCTGCACCTTGTCCCAAGTGTCAAGCACTTCCAACACGTCACAGAGTTTAGAGGTATGGACAAGATGAAGCCATGCAATCTTCCAAATACAGACTGATGTTCCTACCAGACTGAAGGCCATCTCACCGGCATTGTACGATGCCCTATATTGGTGCCTCGCCAGCTCCAGACCCTGGTCAGAAAGGCAAATGACCTGACAGGTTAAGAAACATAGAAACATAGATTTTGACGGCAGATAAGGACCGCTTGGCCCACCCAGTCTGCCGATTTCCCTACCTAATGGATAAGCTGCGGATCCTAGTTAACCAGCAGCCTACTTCCTCCTACCCACACCCCCTAGAATTGCCTTATGACTGTCCCATGCATGCTTGAATTCCACCACTGTTTTTGACTCTACAACCTCCTCCGGAAGGCCGTTCCATGCATCCACAACCCTCTCTGTGAAAAAATACTTCCTTAAATTACCTCTGAGCCGCCCCTCTGATCTGCAGTCAGGCATTGCAGCAAATACCTTGCCTAGCTGCGACCACAGGCGCTTGTTACAAGCGGCCTGGTGTACAGCAGTGAATATGATGGGGCGCGCCGAGGTAAAATCCCTGCTACCCCAGGCATCTATCTGCACAGAGTCAGCCTCAGGAGGTCAGTCACGCACAGGGCGTTTAGGCTCAGTCGAGGTCTGAAGCACCTGAGTCCCTGAAGTGCGAAAAGATAAGACTCCTACAGATGCCATGGGAACAAAATGCTTATGCTGGATGTCCTTTGGGGCTGAAGTAGGGGAAAAAGGACAGGGTCAAACAGTCTTGGGAGGCCTCCCCGAAGGCTCAAGATCAAGGAAGGATGACAAAGCTGTCATCACTGAACCCCAAGGAATCTGCGTGGCAAGGACACAGGACTATGGCCTACAAAGCATCCTATGTTCAGCTTCCTCAACATCTTCATGAGGAACTGCCAGTATGCAGAGTACCCGGCATCTGCAGACAGGTGAAGCAAAAAGTCGTCATCATCATCATCAACAGAGGTGGCAGAGGAGGAAGTCTGACAGGAGGAGCTGGACTTGCAATGAGAAGGTGCAGGGATCATGGGTCTGAAATGGATCCAGCGGGACTGGATATTTAATTTGTGTAGGGCAGTAGCTGTCCCCTATACTGAGGCCAGGTAAGAGAATCAAGAGGACCCACTGCACCTTGAAACTCTGGAAGAGGTGGCAGAGGTGCAGGAGGGATAAAGAAGCCAAAAGCGCCAGGCTCTCTTCCAGGGCTGCAGGAATGCCTCAAGGGGCCTCGGGGAGATATGGAAAACCACCTGAGGGAGCCTCAACATCAGTGGCATGAGGGTGTGTGCCAGGTGAGGAGAGTGGAGCCGTACAGATCCCACAGGCCAGCTCCAGTCCTCACCAGTAATAATGTCTACTACCAGTTCCAGGTAGAAACTGACCAGTGGGCCACTGCCAGAACCCTTGCTGGTGCCACCTCTGGCACCAGTCTCTGGGTCAGTAGCACGCTAAGTGGCAGGATCCATCCCTTCATCAAGGTCCGCGTCATCCTCGGAGACGGGAACAACACCAGCATTGATTCCACCTCCAAAGTCATCCCCGGCACCATGAAAGGCACCGTGAACCAACCAAGCACTGTGATCAACACTAGGCACCATCTCCGGCACCAAGCCAAAGGACAGCTCTAGGAGAGACAATGATACCTACGTTGCACTCGGAACCTGGTCCAAGGTGGAGCGATCATCCAACAACGTGCACTTTTGTTCAATTCTGTGGGAGGTTAAACTAACTACCCTTGGTAATTGCTTTTTATTTACATATTTATTTAGTGTTTAACCAAGAAGGGGCTTGCAAACTCCGTTTATCTTGTGAGTAACTTCAGAAGGATTTAAATACTGCATTTGGGTAGACCCTTGGAGGTAGCTAGATTGTCTACTAGAATTTTCTGACAGTTAAACTATTTTTAAATGTACAGGTGGCTGAGGAGTTGAAAAAGGAGCTTACAAACTCTGCTTATCTTGGAAGTAACTTCACAAGGGTTTGAATACTGCATTTCGGTTGTCCCTTGGGGGTAACTGGATTGACTACTAGGATTTGGGGACAGAAACTATTTTTTAATAATTTACTGGTGCGTAGGAGTTTGTGATAGTTAAACTATTTTTAAATAAGTTACTGGATGTTAGTTGAATTACTATCAAGGGCAGTACTCACCAGAGTGGTGGAGCAGTGGTGTATTTGATTGTTTCTAACAGTCACCTGTGGTTGTGGACTACCCACCCCCCTTCCCAACATCCCACCCCCCCAGGCGTGGCATTTCCTTTATAGCCAAAGTTCTGACATCACTTCCTCAACAGGTCTTGGGGCAGAACTGTCATATTCTTAATAACCCATCACAGTGCATAAAGGGTAAGTACACACCACCAAAAAAAAATTATATATATTACATATTGTATATTATAAGGGAGAGGGACATGTGGGGAGTGGTGCAATGCACTGGCTGGGGGCAGCAGTTTTCCGAGAGACATTCTGGAAACTGCGCTGTTGTCCTATTTGCAGGCAACTGTCAGCTCTGAGGGAGGAGACTGCCCACCTCCAGGCTGAATTGGCAAGGACTAAGGAGGCCTCCCCCACCCAAAGAGCACCACTGCCACAACCACTGCGTCACAGGTTGCCAAGTATGAAGAGCAGATGGACCATAGTGGGTTCTGGGAGGGTGCGGGTGGTGGAACAGAGGCGAAGCCCCCTATTTGTACCTCTACACAAATCATACGCCAGTCTGGCAGGGCAAGGTTCTTCTATGATGGTACCCTCAGTGCAGACCAAGAAGAATGCTGAGGACATCCAATAGGGAGACCCACAAAACGGTGGCAAGGGACACCACAGGGGAAGGAAACAGCTTCTGATAGGGGACTCAGTTGTTAGGGGGGGTAGAACTGGGGAAGAGAGAGGAGAGGGAAGTAAGGTGCCTGCCTGATGCCATGGCTTGGAGGGACAAGAAACGAATCCTCACAATTGCAGAAGCAGCATCACAGGAGAGGGAACTAGATATCATTGTCCACCTTGGGACAAATGACCTGACTAGGCATGGAATCAGTGCAGTGCAGGATGAATTTGTGGAGTTCGGGAGGGGCCTCAGACAGGTAGCAAGCACGGTTACCTTCTCAGAGGTGCTGCCAGTCCATGGCAGGGGTGAGGCTAGGGTACTGCACACCATGCAGTTTAATGAATGGTTGCAAAACTGGTGCAGAACACAGGGCTTTAGCTTCACTGGGGACTGGGGGTACACCTGGAGAGATGAAGGTCTATACTGGCACGATGTTCTGCATCTGTCCACGAAGGGAACCAAGCTCCTAAGTGACAGGTTTAAATGCTTCCTTGGCAAGCTTTTAAACTAGCCAAGGGGGGAGGTGCTGATAAGAGGCAGGAAATTTCAAACCTCCCCCCACAGAACATGGCAGGTAGTAAGGTAAACACTGAGGTACAGAGCTCAGAGGGCAGGACAGGGGTAAATGGAAAAATAGACAAGGGCAATAAGAGCAGGAATGGAGGAAAAAAGGATAAAGCCAACATTAAATGGAGGGCAATGACTACCAATGCCCGTAGTCTGGGAACAAGCTTCCTGAGCTAGTAGCCCTGATGGAAGATGAAAATTGGATATTGTGGCAGTCACGGAAACATGGTACACGGAGAACCATGACTGGATGTCAACATACCGGGCAACAGTCTCAGAAGGGACAGGAGGGTAAAGAGGAGGTGGAGTAGCTCATACGAAGGGAAGGGATCAAAGCTACAGAACTAAAAAGTAAAGGGGAGGACAAGAGACACTTGGTCACCCTGGAGACAGGGAATGGCATCACAATCCGCACAAGGGTTGTATACAGACCCCCGTCTCAAGGGGAGGAAATGGACAAGAAAGTGGAGGACATTCTCAAAATGGCTGAAAAGGGGGAGATACTGTTGATGTGGGACCTGAATATGCCAGATGTTAACTGGATGACATGTACTGCAGCCACATCCAAGAGCAGGGTCATTCTCGATGCCCTGCAGGGGGCAGGCCTTAGACAGCTAGTGGTGGAACCCACTCGGGAGGGAGCAATACTAGACCTGGTACTCTCAAATGGAGAAAGGATCACAAATTTAGAAGTCAGTAGACATGTGGAACAAGTGACTGCACAGTGTGCTTCACAATAACACAACCATGGAGACAAGCCACACAAAAACAAGGATACTGGACTTTAGAAGCTACCGACTTTGGCAAAATGGGTGACTACCTGAGGAATGCACTACAGCAAATGGCCAAAAGGAGGGGTGGAAGAACAACGGAGAAAAATCAAATCAAGTATCATAGAGGCAACAAGCTTTTGTATGAAACAACTAAAGAAAACAAAGCGGAGTAGAAAAAACACTATGGTTCTCAAAAGAGGTGGCAGGGAAGGTTAAGGAGAAAAAGGCTGCATTCAGAAAGTATAAGGAATTACAGAAGAAGCACGACAGGGAACTGTATCAATTAAAGCAGAAAGAAGTGGGGAAGGCAGTCAGAATAGCAAAGGCCCAAACCGAGGGAAAAACAGCCAACTCAGTTAAGAAAGGGGATAAAACCTTCTATAGGTACATTAGAAGCATAGAAAGGTTAAGGGAGGAATAGTGAAGATTAATAAAGGAAAGGGGAGGTGGGCAGAGGGAGACAGTGAAAAGGCAGAGATACTGAATGAATACTTTGCTCAGTATTCACAAAAGAAGATGAGGAGGAGTTACCTAAACCAGACAATAGAAGCACCTTTGGCACGTGGGGTTGACACTCAGTCCATTTACAGAAGAAAGAGTCCTGAAAGAACCCCAAACTCAAGGTGGACAAAGCAATGGGGCCTGACGGATTCACCCCAGAATCCTAAAAGAACTAAGGGAGGACCTAGTGACACCACTGACCACACTTTTTAACAAATCATGGGAGGATGGGGTGGTACCTGAGGACTGGAGGAGGGCAGATGTGATTCCCCTTCACAAAAGTGGGAGCAAGGCAGAAGCAGGAAACTACAGACCTGTAAGTTTGACCTCGTGGTAGGGAAAATGATGGAATCACTTCTGAAAGAAAGAATTGTTGAGTACCTAGAGGCCAGTGAGGCACAGGACCCAAAGCAGCATGGATTTACAGCAGAAAGGTCATGTCAGACGAATCTAATTGATTTCTTTGACTGGGTGACCAAAGTAATAGACCAGGGAGGGGCTGTGGATATGGCCTACCCAGACTTTAGCAAGGCATTTGACACAGTCCCGCAGAAAAGACTAATCATCAAGTTAGCCAGCCTGGGAGTGGGTTCCAGGGTGGTAGCCTGGGTAGCAAACTGGCTGCACAACAGGACACAGAAGGTAACAGTGAATGGAACATATTCCGAAGAAAGGGGGTTACTAGTGGAGTACCTCAGGGTCTAGTATTGGTCCAGTCCTCTTTAACATCTTTATAGGTGACATTGCAGAGGGTCTAAGGGAAAGGGTCTCTTTGCAGATGACGCAAAGATCTGTAACAGAGTTGATACACAAGGGGGGTAGAAAGGATGAGAAGGGACTTGGCAAGGTTGGAGGGATGGTCAGACATATGGCAACTTAGATTCAATGCAAAGAAGTGCAAAGTAATGCACCTGGGAAACAAAAACCCAGGAGAAGAGTACACAATAGCAGGGGAGGTACCAACAACAACAAAAATGGAAAGGGACTTGGGGGTACTCATATCAGATGACCTAAAGGTGGGTAAGCAATGTGAGAAGTTAGTAAGGAGAGCCAGGGGATACTGGGATGCATAGGACGGGCATCACAAGTAGAAAAAGGGAAGTGGTTATCCCTCTGTACAGATACAGTTGGTGAGACCCCATCTGGAATACTGTGTGCAGTTTGGAGACCCCATCTACGCAAGGACACAGACAGGATGGAAGCAGTCCAGATGAGGGCAACTAAAATGGTGCAGGGTCTGCATCAGAAACCATATGAAGAGAGACCGAGAGAGCTTAATATGTATACCCTTGATGAAAGGAGGGAAGGGGGGACATGATAGAAACTTTTAAGTACCTCAAGGGAATCAAAAAAGTCCAGGAGGGTAGCACAGTTCAGAAAGAGAGATGTGTAAGAACAAGGGGGCACAATTTAACGATAGAGGGGGGACGGCTCAGGGGTAATGTGAGGAAATTTTTTTTCACGGAGAGAGAGTGGTGGATGCATGGAACCGTCTTCTTGGGGAGGTTGTTGGGTCTAAAACAGTGGGGGAATTCAAACATGCATGGGACAGACATAAGGCAATTGTAGTGGGGAGTTGCAGGAAGTAGGCTGTTGGTTAAGTAGAATCTGCAGCTTATCCAATAGGAAGGGAAATGGGCAGACTGGGTGGGCCAAGTGGTCCTTATCTGCCATCAAAGTCTATGTTTCCACCCCCACTCTTGTGCCCAAGACTGAAGCCGTCATCCTCTTAAAGGACACAACGGCACTCAGGGGAGGAGATAACCACCTCTGACACTGGGTTAGGGTAACTCTGGTACCGACCCCTCTTCCTGCACGGTGAACAGTACCAGAAGGGGACCTGACCACGCAACACTCAGGCGCCCAGTGCTGTAGACAGAGTACAGTTTCAGCCTCACCACCAGAGAAGACAGCTGTTCGGGACAGACAGATTGGGGCAGGGGTGCTCAGTCGGCCGTCCACCGACCCCAACACACAGGGCCTCCGACATTTTGATGAGAGCACAGGGAGGACCCTGAACTTTTTCAGGGAAGAGGCCCAGGGAAAAGGTCAAGACTCCTGTACCTGGCATCACGGATAAGATGCATGCTTCCAAAAGTGGGGGGCAAATAACCTCACTTCAGCATGTGGATTTTGAGAACACGTTTGTCCATAGAGAAACAGGTAATGCCGGTCTAATGCTGTGATAGGACCCTCAAGAGGCACAGACATTGGCGGGGGGGGGGCTGCAGCCTTTCTTCTTAGCCATTTTAGACCAACTTGGCATCGCAACACATGAAAATGTAACAGAGCTGAAAGTGGAATGGAGCCTGTTCAACATCAAAACACAGGTTACTCACCTGTAACAATAGTTTTAGGAGTGCTATATGTTGTTTATCCACACGTTTGAAAGTGTCCATTCCCTTTAAATTGTGCCAGAAAGTCTTCAAGCTGGCTCTTCCCACCCAAGTGGTAGATCCCTTGGCTCTGCCCCATGACACCAGATCTTGCCTGTTGGAAGCAGAGGTTGTGCACCTAAGCCAGGGGAGGTCAGGTGGGTCCGTGTGGATGAACAACACATACCACTCCTAGAACTAATTGAGGTCAGTGGTGTCGGGGCACCAAGATAGCCACAGTGCTGCTCCGCTCCCTGTAACACGCTCCTTGTTCTCTGGACGCTGTTTAAAAACAGGCTTTTTGGGGGGGATTATGAATGAAACCCTAAACATTTTGATGAATGGTTTCTAGAAACATGCAATTTTTGTAGTTTGGAAGCCATACAAGTTGTAACCAAAGGCTTTGGTATTTTGCGGTTGGTCAGCCGTTAGTTTTTGGTGTCCCACCGGGTACTGCTGGAATGGCAAAATAAAAGTATATGCACACTATAATGATGTGTTTCACTGGATTAGTTTTGGAGCATAAGGATAAAAAAGCTTCCCACAGACTGCCTGTAAATTTGGAGAGCATGGGCAAAATAACAGTAATGTGATTCTGAAGGTTCGCGGAGTCGAACAGAAGATTTGGTATCAAGAGAAGGAAATTGTTTGGAGATTTCTGCAGCAATTAGCATGTTCAGAGCACTGACAATGCTGAAAGGCTGTTTTAAAATTTAAAAGAGGTATGGTACGTTTGCTTAGGGGGGCTATTGAGAATCTTGTTTGCCTGCTCTGCACCAAAGTTATTATGCTCAGAGGAGCGTCTGCTTTTTCTCTTTCCCCAAGGTAATACTGGTCAGGTAAAGAGAAAGTATTTGCTGATCTATCTAATTAAGTAAGAGGACAGTGACGGCTTACCATAGCAAACTAAAAGGTTTTGCCTGCAACAAACTCCAATAAATTGCTGAGACTTCACTGTATAACTGGTAAACCACTGAATTTGCAGAATTCTCCTTTGAAAAGGTAATGTTTTGATGTATAAACTTTTCTTTGACAAATGCATGAATTCTGGCAAACTTCTTAAATGAATAATGCCATTTTTGAAGGGAGACGAAGCTGAAAATTAAAACTAAAGGACTCCAGAGCGCTTGGAGCCATAGTGCTGCTTATTAAATTCTACAAAATGGCGTGTTCCTTGCAGAACTTTTTCTGTTTCTTTTAGCAGAGACGCTGTTTTAGTCACCTAAGTAGATGAACTACAGGGTATTGCCCTCTCCCTAGGAAAGTGGAGCTGTGTTCTAATTTGGTACTTGAACTCCTTATGATCATTTCTAAAGCTTTATTTAACTTATTTAATGAAACCAGAACTCCTATTATGGAGTCTAATTTCTTGAAATATGTCTTAATACTGCAAAACTGTTTCAATGGCCACTTCTCCCCCAAAAGGATTTTTACAAAGATGTAGTGCCTGCAAATTGTGGAATAATGATGCAGGAAAAGAACCTCTCTGCTGATGAATATGGGGTACTTTTGGCAGTCAGTGGTTCCTAACTCCAATAAACCATTAAGGACTCCTGAGCATACATGGAGCCTTGTAATTTCTATTTAAAAAAGTTGGACTCTTGGGTGCAGTGAACCTCTTTATCCCCACTAAGTTGAAATTTACTTATAAGCCAACAATACTTTTTTGCAGGATATTTTATAGAATATTACTTAGTATACCAGTGCATTCATTTATTCCCATTAGATAATAGCTACTCATAGAATTGGGACTCCAGATTACAGAGCCAAATGTTATGATATTAAGTGGAATTAGTAGCTGGTAATTTGGCTACAGTTTTAATCTGGCATCTATTAATCATGGATTGTCTAACAAACTTAGTGGGAGCTGCAATACTGTTACTCTGATTAATAACTTGTAGGTAACCTTCTGTTACTGCAGGATTTCCAGTTTTAAAATGCCTTCTGATATACTGTAATTGTAATTCTTTTAATGTTGTAATGGTTTTTAACCAAACGACAATAAACTTGAAACCAGTCAAACCAGTCACTCCTAGAACTACTGTTACAGCTGAATAACCTGTGTTTCTAAGGACATGGATATGTTGTTCTAGCCACATGTATGGCAGACTCTTAGCAGTTCTCCGGGAGGAGGGAGGCAAGGCACGCACAACCTCCCATTTAGGAAACAGAGACTGGAGAACTGAAGCCCCAAAAACAGCATCCCGGCGTGATTAGAGGTCAATGTGGTAATGTGAAATGAAGGTGTGTGCTGACTTCCACGTAGCAGCCCTGAAGATTTCCTGGATAGGGATGTCCCTAGAAGCAGCCATCGATGCAGCAGTATGGTGGGTGGAATGAGCCTTTAAGCCCTCCCGGAGGCTCACTGCCCACCAACCTATAGCAGAGATCAATGCAGGATATGATCCACCTGCCAATCATCCACTTGGCTGCAGGTCTGCCAGGTGCGGATTCAGCGTAGGTGACAAACAGCTGGTGAACCTCTCTCCAAACTCCAGCCGTGTGCTCTTTGTAGTGAGTGCTTGCCTCAGGTCCAGAGTATGAAGCCTGTGTTCAACCTCCGAGGTGTGATTCGGGAAGAACACCAGGAGAGTCATCACCAGATTTAGGTGAAACTCTGACACAACCTTCAGGAGGAACTTCGAGTTGGGGTGCAGGACAACCTTGTCCCTGTGGAAGACCAGGTAAAGAGACTCCACCAAAAATGCCTGGAGCTCACTGATCCTTCTGGCTGACATGATAGCTACCAACAAGGTGGTCTTCCACAAAAGGTGAGACGTCACACCTGTGCATCGGTTCGAATGGCTTGTCCATGAGCTTTGCCAAAACCAGCAACAAGTCCCACTGTGGTGATGATGGTTCACGAACCAGAGAGGAAAGGTGATCTAAGCCTTTGAAAAAGCACCAGACCACCTTCTCCTGTGCCACCGACTGCTGACCAGCATGCATCTGGTAAGCAGAGACGGCTGCCAGATGCACCTTAAGGGTCGTCGACCAAAGTCCCCTTTTAGAGAGGGATCACAGGTAGTCCAAAATGCTGGCCACCAAACAGGACAAAGGGTCCAGCCCCTTGCCCCGACACCAAATGGAAAATCTCTTCCATCTGAGGGCGTAGCACTTTCTGGTCGATTCCTTTTTAGATGCCTCCACCATGGTAAGGACATCTTTGGAGAGATCCAAACCCTGGAACTCTAGCTGCTCAGGAACCAGGCCGTCAGGTGCAGGGACTGAAGGTCTGGGTGGAGTACCTTCCCCTGCTTGATGGATTGAAGATCCGGGCATAGTGGAAGATGCCTTGGGAGCCTTTTGCTAAGGCTAAGGAGATCGGGGTACCAAAACTGGCATGGTCAGTCCAGAGTCACCAGGATCACCTGTGCCTTGTCCCTCCTGACCTTGAGGAGCACCCTGTGGATCAAGGGAAGTGGAGGGAAGGCATAGAAGAGAACTGGGGTCCAAGGCCTTGAGAAGGCATCCCCTTGCAACGAGCCCTGCTGATGGGGGCAGCCACAGAACAGCCTCAGCTATGTGTTCTGAGGCAAACAGGTCCACCTGAGGGGTGCCCCACTGGGAGAACAGACTGTGAACTACCTCTGGATGGAGAGACCACTCGTGAGATGCCTCACCTACCTGACTGAGGGCATCCGCCAGCCGACTGAAGGCTCCTGCCACATGGATGGCTAGGAGATCTGCCTCCAGGCTGCACACAAGGGTCCATACATGGAGAGCTTCCTTGCACAAAGGTAGTGAGTGCATCCCGCCCTACTTGTTGACTTAGTACATAGTCATGGTGTTGTCTGTCTGGACTTGGACCACTTGACCCCGAACAAACGCAGTCAGTGCCAGATGAACTTGTCCAGAGCTCCAGCAGGGTGATGTGGCATCGGGACACATAGGGGTCCAGAGCCCCAGATGGGCACCCCAGCCTGTGAGAGAGACATCAGTCTTAAGGATGACCACTGGCTAGGGGCTGAAAAACGAGATGCCTTCCTGCAGATGTTCTAGGTCTAGCCACCACCGGAGTGCATCCCACATCTTCTGGGTCACAGTGACCAGCTGGTCAAAGTGTCCTTTGCGTCAAGATCACTGGCTGGCCAGCTCCCATTGCAGGGCGCGCATATGCTAAAGGGTCCATCGGACCACACTGATGCAGGCTGCCATGTAACCCAGAAGGCGTAGGAAGTACCAGGCAGGGTGCAAGTACACAACCTGAAATGATCGGGCAAAAGAATAGAGAGCCTCCGCCCTGTCCGCTGGGAGTCGGGCTCTGGCTTGGCAAGAGTCGAGCTCTGCCCCAAAGAAACTGATCACCTGCGAAGGCACAAGTTCCGACTTGGCTTCACTAACTAGGAGGCCAAGTGAGGCGCAGGTCTGGCGGGCCAGGACCCTGGATCGCTCCACCTCCTGCCTGGAGGAACCTGCAATCAGCCAGTCATTCAGGTAGGGGTACACCAGGATGCTTCGACACCTCAGGTAGGCTGCCACCACTGCTATGCATTTGGTGAAGACCCTGGAGGCCGAGGAGAGGCAGAATGGCATGGCTCAGAACTCAGAGAGGGTTCCCTTGGCTTGAAAGTGGAAGAAACTTTGACGGGATGGACGGATTGGGACGTGAAAGAATGCATCCTGAAGATTCAGGGAGCAAAACCATATGTCTTGCTCTAGAGATGGTATGATCTGAGACAGAGTTACTGTCCTGAAGATGTGGGACCTGCGGAATTGGTTCAGATTGTGCAGATCTAGACTGGGGCACCAGCCCCTCGTCCACTTTGGCAACAGGAAGTGCCTGAAGACAAACCCTGGGTGTTCCGGAGGATCCGCTACTCCAACCATGACCTCCTTGCAGAGAAGCTAGGCTATGCAGTCTCAAAGAGCCAACCGAGTGACTGCAGATACCATGTCCTCCCATGGGGCACAGGTAGGCTTGGAGAGTACTGGTCGAATTCCAGAGGCAAACCCTGACCGGCCACTTCCAGAACCCACCTCTCCGTGGTGACAATGGACCAGGCAGAAAGAGGAGGAGTCGACACCTCACTGGAGGACCCAGGGGAGATATGACAGGCATGAGGGTGACACCCATAATCCAGTCACTGAGCAGGCTTGGAGGAGGATCCAGCTGAGGAGCCACAGGGTCCCTTCCCTCCAGGCTTATGGACCACCGAGGACAGGGACTTGGGCCTGGGTTGCTAAGACTGATGCTGGGTTGGTTTGGCCACAGGAGTGGAGGACCGAAAGGGATTACACTTCTGCTGCCTGGGGTCCTTAGGATCCTTCTCGGCAGACATCACAGAGTACAAGGTGGCACTGGACTTCTCGATACGCTGAAGGTGACCCTCCACACCGGGCCCTAACACGTCGATGCCCAGGAATGGGACGTCTGCCAGCTTGTGTGGAGTTTCTGCCAGAAATGTCGAGATCCGCAGCCAACCCCTACAGCACATGGCAACTGCACCCGCCACAGAGCAAGCACAGGAATCTCCAATATCCAGAGCCGTTTGAAGTTGCTGCTTGGCCACAGCCCAGCCATGATCACGGACTGCATGACCATGGTTGGGAGGTCCACAGGAAGGTGAGGAATCATCTCATCCAAGAAGCCCAAGAGGGCATGGGAAAAGTGTGCCATCATGATGGCCGAGCTCACCTGGTGGAGGCAGCGCAAGGAGGCACAGACCTTTTTAGTAGCGTGGCCCAATTTCTCGGATTCCTTGTCCAGTGGCTTGCCACCATCTCCAGTACTGCCCAAGTGACGAAACAGAGTTGGCCACTTCAGCTTAGGGGTGCTTCATAAAACCCCAAAGGGTACTGGTGGGCACAGCATACTTGCGGGCCATCCGGGGACGAGGCACACGGCAGGACGCAGGGCGCTGACAAAGCTCCAGGGTTCAGCTAACAATGGCCTTGGTCATTGGGAAAGCCTCTGTCACAGAGTCCCCTTTGTCCAGCATTTCTGTGAGGGGCTAGCGAGCCCGCTTCTCAATGGGCTCCAGTTTCATCCCCGTGGACTCTGAGATGAGGCGGAGGATGCCCATGAAAGATGTGGGCCCTTCCTCAGTCGAGAGATCCCCCCAAGGACTCCAAGTCAACGGGACAGGAGTGCAGTGAGAAATCCTAGGACTCAGAGGAGTCCGCATAAAGTGGCCGACCGCCACAGTCACTTTCTAGCCGAGAGTGACCAACAGCCGATGGGGAAGCCCCTTAGCCGACCGAGACTCCTTAGTCGTAGAGCCGGTTGGTGGCTGCTTGGGTGCCAGCTCCACAACAACTGGCAAAGAGGCCAGCTTCAGCCGAACTGAAATGGACATCACTGGCTCCACCGGGGGAGGAAGAGTTTCAACTAGCCCCACCAAAGTCATCAGTGTTGGCCTGTCGGGCGACAGCCAAGTGATGGCCAGTGTGGGAGAAGGGGGTGGTTTCAGACCGGCCTACACTAACTGTTGCCACATGAGATCTTAGTGTCGATGAAACTTGCACCAAAGACTCTCCTCAGCCAAGGAGGATGAAGATCAGTGGTGGCGCTGCTCCCTGTGGTGTCAATGACAGCAAGATCTGCTTGACCTACTGGATGAGGAAGACCGAGATCTCGACCTTGACTGCAAGGGCCGAAGATGGGGTATCTCGGAGGAGCTGGGGAGAACCGCAGCTCCTCTTGGTCAGCATCAGTGACTGGAGGGTTCAGCTCATCGGGCTGAGCCACCCCTTCAGAGGTCACTGGCAGGACCGAAGTCCTCAACAGAGAATTGTTGGCCTCTCTGGACGACAACCGGTCAACAGGGTCGAGAAAAATCTCAGCCGCATCATCGGCCGGCGTCTCAA
Source organism: Neoceratodus forsteri (assembly GCA_016271365.2). Taxonomy (NCBI): domain Eukaryota; kingdom Metazoa; phylum Chordata; order Ceratodontiformes; family Ceratodontidae; genus Neoceratodus; species Neoceratodus forsteri. Next base: position 1,407,663,653 of record CM057450.1, read on the forward strand.
CCAACTGGCCCAATGGGGTCTCCGTGAAGCCAGTCACCAAGGCCACGGTTTCGACCGAGGAGAAAACCTGGGAGTCCTAAGAGTGAGAATGCTTCTGGTCCCAGGAACGTCGATGGTAAGTCTTCTTTTCTTTCTTCGACTCCTCCTTGCGAGAGCGGGAGCTGTGCGACCCAGAAGGGCCCTGCCCTTTAGTCGGGAGGGACCAGCACAGCTCCTTGAAGGAGCCGGAAAAAGTGGAGCCCAATTGGAGGCAAGGCATAAATTAAGCGGGTTCGCATCGCAATTTGCGACCAAAGATCGGCAAAAAGCGAGTCAAATCTGGCAATGATTAACAGTTATTGCCTACTGGTCCTGTAAAAGAGCCTTATTGGGCACTCTCACTTTAATTTTTTTCCTTTTTTTGTCTTGGTATCCATTTTTTGTCCTCCTCCACACCCCGCAAACCCAGAGCTGTTCCCCGATTGGACCAGTGAGGCTCCTGCTCCCCTCCCCCACCCAGTCTCTGTGCGGGAGAAACGTGGCTGAGTCCTTTTGCAGCGCACCCAGAAGAGGAAGCAGGCATTGGGAGGTCGAGCAGGAGTTCAAAGATGAGTTTTTTATTTTATTTCACTTTTTTTTTTCTTTTCTTTTTTTAAATCGTCGTTGCACAGTTGTCCGGCTAACTAACTGTGTCTTTTTGTTTTGCATTTTGGTGGTCGGAGACAAGCCAAAGCCGGAAGGAGAGGTTGCCACACCGAGGAGGAGCCGGAGGTAGAAGGCCTGGCCAATAGCGCTAGAGGGCATGGGGGCAACCTGGATGACAGAGTGGAGAGCAGGCAGCTGCATCGCGGGGTGAGGCAGAGGGCTGGGCAGATTCAGAGGACAGCAGGAGTGCAGCAGAATCGGGGAGCTTAGCAGCACAAGTAAAACATGGAAATTACATACCTATTGTAATTCTTGATCTTCTTGGATGACGTCTCCACCACACATACTCACATTAATGGGATCTACTCCGGAGGAGCTAGGACCCAGCGGGAGCCAACTTTTTGAGAGGGTAGGCGCCAGAGATGGAGCCGCGAGGAAGCGGCATGGCATGCCGTGGCTCGTGCAGTAAATACAGGTTACTCACCTGTAACAGGAGTTCTAGGAATGCTGTTTTTCCGCGTGGCCCAATTTACAGCGGGCGAGGCGGTCCTTGAGGACCATCGCATGAAATGCCTGGCAAATGTTGCAGGCCTGGGTATCATGTTCGCAGCCCAGGCAATGAACACTCATGGCATGGGGGTCGGTGCAGACATCTTCGCCCGCAGACGGCACCGACGAAATCCAGGCAAGGACTTTTCGTCCATTGTGGTCGCAACTGATAATTGAATTTAAGACAGAAACTCGAGAGAGTTCTAAGTTTTAGAAGTAAATTCAAAGATTTGAGCGCTAGGGCCTACTCAACGCAGAAGCGGTAAGCAGGAAACCTGCTTCTTCCAGCAGAAAGGAAGATCAGGCGTCATAGAGTGGAGCCAAGGGATATACCATCCGGGTGGGTCGGAGGATCAAGCTTGAAGACTTTTTGGCACAATTTAAAGGGGAAAGGACACTGCCAGACGTGTGGATAGAACAACATATCCATGTCTCTAGAAAACATGATTCGGCACTGAAAAGAGTAGAAAAAAACAGCAGTGAACTGAGAGGATGAGTGCTAACACAGTAGACTTCAGTTACTCTCACAGTGCGCCAGCTATGGCGGGAAAAGCAGAACTAAGGAAGGGAGGAGGCTGGCATCGGTTAATGGCTAGCTCACATATGAAAAGTCAGTAAGTCTGCCACATGGGCCATACCCCCAGCCGATGTCGGTCCCCTCCTAGCTGTTAAAGACTTTGATCACACGGGGCCCTAGCATCTCCGGCTTAAGCCCATTAAGTGGGAATGGATAGTGAAGACTAAATCTTTGAAGATCAAAAATATCAAGTTCTGTATCTTGAGCTGCACATGAAAAACATACTGTAATGATCATGCACATTGTCTTATTATCATCCTCTAAATTGTCAAGCATGTGATCTAACAAAACAAAGCACCAGCCTCGGAGTCAGCAGCAGGCTCAGTGGCAGGTCCCATCATCTCATCAAGGTTGGTGCCATTCTCGACCTGGGCACAAAAGCATTGGTTCCACCAACAGAGCCATCCCCAGCACTGCAAACAGCACCAGGGCCCAAACCTGCACAGTCATTTGCACCAGAACAGGTCCTGGCACAGTCCTCGGATCCAAGGAAAGAGACTGCTCCAGGGATGACACCGTCACTGGTGTTGCACTCAGAACTTAGTCCAGGGTCAGAGCTCTCATCACCACCCCCACTCCTGTGTTCAAGAACAGTGTCATCATCCTCCCAAAGGCCACGGGGCACTCGGAAGAAAATAACTACCACCTCTGACATTGCGTTGGAAGCAGTTCCAGTGAAAGGAAATTACGTCCCTACGGTAATTCTTGATCTTCTTGGATGAAGTCTTGACCACTCATTCACACTAATGGGAGTTCACCGGAGGCGCTAGAAGCCAGCGGGAGCAAACTTTTCCAAGAGGGCCAGCACCTGAGATACAGCTGCGAGGAAGCGGCACTGCAAGCCCTGGTTCGTGCGGTAATGACTATCTCGGCGTCAACCCTCCAACTGCCTCAGTACCTTTTTTCCGAGGATGTGTAGCATAATTACCCTAGAAAGACTAGCCTAAAAATCAGACATAAGATAGTCCGAATGACCCATGAAAGAAGGGTCAACAATAAAGTATTCACAGCCCAGCCATTGAGGGAGTGAAGACCATAAATAGAAAAGTGAGCTCGGAGGATGGTGGGTGGATGTGTGAATGAGTGGTGGAGACTTCGTCCAAGAAGATCAAGAATTACAGTAGGTACATAATTTTCATATCTTCCTGGACATAAAGTCTCCATCACTCAATCACACTAATGGGAGAGTATAGAGCTAAATAATCCCCCACGATGGGCAGCAGGAGATAAAGAGCTCACGTGCTTAGGCCAGAAGTCCATTAAGAATGGTCCTGCCAAATGACAGATGTCGTCTGGCATGGATATCCAAGGTGTAGTGCTTAATGAAAGTATGCACGGAGCTCCAGGTAGCTGCACTGCAAATATCTGCAATGGGCACGTTACTGATTTCCGCCAGAGATGCCGTGACTGCTGTGGTAGAGTGAGCGTACACTCTGCCTACTAGCTTGACCTGTGCCACAGAATAGCAGTGGCAAAGGCATACCACTAGCCATGCTGAAATGCATCTGATAGCGACAGGCTGACCCAGCTGAGCCTCGCTGAAATAAACAAACAATTGTTGAGCCTTGCAAATTTCTTTTGTTCTATCTAGATAGAACTGCAGCGCTCTCAATATCCAGTGAATGAAGTGTATGCTGCCCTTCATTCTGGAAGTTCGCAAAGTAGGTAGGACTAATGGTTGGTTTAGATTGAATTCTGAGACAACCTTAGGGAGAAACTTAGGATGAGTCCTAAGAACTACTTTGTCCTTGTGCAATACAGTGTACTGGGGGTCTGTGAACAGTGCATGTATTTCCGAAACTCTACGGGCGGAAGTAATGGCCACCAGGAAAGCCGTTTTCCAAGTGAGGAACTTCAAGTCGCAAGTAGCTAGAAGCTCGAAAGGTTTACGAGTGAGCATGTCTATCACAAGGTTAATGTCCCAGGCTGCGACTGAACATCTGATAGGAGGTCTAGCATGCAGAATACCCCTAAGAAACCTCTTAACTACAGGCAACTGAGCCAGTGACATGGAAAGTACCAGCTCATGATATGCCGAACTGGCACAAAGATGAACTTTGACTGTGGAGTACTGCAGACCTGTATTTGAGAGGTCTAAAAGATACTCTAAGACTTTATTCAGAGGGCAGGAAGAAGGGTTCCAAGAGGATTTTGCACACCAGACAGAGAAACACTTCTATTTGGCTGTGTAGGTTTTCCTAGTGGCCGGCTTACGCACAGCCAAGAGAATATCTGAAACTCTACGAGAAACACTGAACCGATTCACCTTTATCTCTTCAGGAGCCAAGCGTGAAGGTGAAGCAACCTCTGGTTGGGATGGACCACAGGACCCTGGGTCAGAAGGTTCGCCTGAAGGGGAAGAGTCATTGGGGGGGATTTCCGATAGACTGCTGAGTAGCAGAAACCATATCTGCCGAGGCCAAAAGGGGGCAATGAAAATCATTCTGCCCCCGAGACTCCAATTTGAGAAGCACCCTCTGAATTAGGGGAAGAGGAGGAAAGGCATGTAGAAAGCATCTTGTCCACCACAGCCTGAACACATCCTGACAGAAAATGCCAGGTCCTGGATTTCTGGAGCAGAAGACAGGCAGTTTTGCATTGAGTGGGGACACAAAAAGGTCCAGGTCTGGAGCTTCCCACTCTTTGAAGAGTAACTGAATGACAGTTAAGTCGAGAGACCACTCGTGAGGATCAGCCTCAGTTCTGCTGAGACAGTCTGCCAGTTCGTTTTGTACTCCAGGCAGGTAAACAGCCTGAATCAAAGCCCTGTGTTCCGGGCACCACTCCCACACTCTCATTGCTTTCCTGCATAATGGGTAAGAGTGTGCACTGCCAGTTTGTTGATGTAGTACATCACTGCTTTGTTGTCCGTTTGAAGGAGAATGTTCTTGTGACAGAGTGTGTCCTTCAAGGCTCAGACTGCATAGAGGGCGGCTCTCATTTCCAGGACGTTTATGTGAAGTTGGGACTCATCCTGATTTCACATACCCTGGGTTTTGAAGATCCTGGCAGTGCGCTCCTCAACCCATCAGGGATGCATCCATGGTAATGGAGATCTGATGATCCAGAGGGGCAAAGGGATATCCTTCCAGAAGACTGTCCTCCTGCGACCACCAGGCAAGTGACCTCTTCAGAGGTTCCGTCACCTTGATGAGAAAGGACTGAGGGCGAGTGGTTGGGGACCACTGAGTACTGGGCATCCACTGAGAGGTTCTCATGTGGAGATGAGCTGAGGGAACAGTGAACACCAAGGATGCCATAAGGCCCAGCATCTGCTGCATTGAGCTAGCTCGAACCGAGCTGTGTTCTCTGCTGTATCAGGCCATCGGTAAGATACTGCTCCTTCTGTCCTCTGTAAGAAAAGCTTTCACATGGGAGGTGTCCAGAAGAGTTCCTATGAAGAGGAGCTTCTGGGAGGGCTGCAACTGCGACTTGTTGAGATTCAGCAGGACTCCCATGGACATGAGGAAGTCTAAGGTTGTGGCCACGGCCTCCAGAGTCTCTTGCCTGGAGGGACTTGCTAGAAGACAGTCGTCCAGATATGGGAACACTTGTATTCCAATTTTCCCGAGGTGCACCGCGAGAATTGCACAACACTTTGTAAAAACTCAACGCACAGACGATAGCACAAAGGGCAGGACTCTGAACCGATAGTGTTGACCCAATGCCACAAACCTTAGGTATTTGTGGTGCTTTGGGTGCATGAGAATGTGTTGGTAGGCATCCTGCATGTCCAGGGAGGCTAGCCAATTGTGTCGATGAAGCAAAGGTATCAGGGTACCTAGAGAAATCATCTTGAATGTCTCCTTGTGAAGGAACTTGTTTAACTTTCTGAGATCCATAATGGGACGCATGCCGCCGGTTTTCTTCGGGACCAGAAAGTAATGGGAGTAGAAACCTGTGTTTCATTGATCCAGCGGAACTATTTCTATTGCCCTGTTGTTCAGAAGGCCTTGTATCTCAGAAGCAAGAAGGTCTGACTGTACTGTTGACAGCCTAGGCTGTCGCTTGGGAGGATGATCTGGAGGGGTTTCCGAAAGATTGAGAGAGTACCCCCTCGCAGATTATCCGGAGTACCCATCTGTGTGATGTTACAGATTTCCAATGATTGTAGAACTGAGTCAGACTTCCTCTCACCGCTGAGGAGGAGTCCCCCTCTGAGAGCTGAGGTGGGACCTGGGCCAGAAACTCAGAAGGTGGCACTGAGCACTTTGGGCCCTCGTGCCTTCTGCTGCGCTTTCTTTTGTGGCTGAGGGTTGTGGTTTTTGTTAAAACCTCCTCTGCCCCGAAAGGACTAACGGTCGTGAAACTGACGCTTGTTTGCACCCCCTCGGGAGGGGTAGGTGCAGGTCTAGCCGTCTTAATGGTAGACCTAGTCTTCTGTGTGGCCTCCAGAGCTCCATCTGAGGCCCGAACAGATACCTATCATCAAAAGGGATAGCCATGACCTGCTTCTGGGCGTCATTCATGAAGCACGAAGTATGTAGCAAACAGTGGCGGCAGGTGCAGATGCCAGCTGCCGCTGCCTGGGAGGCAGTATCGCAGGCATCCATTGAAGCTTTAACCTGTTGGTTATTGGATTAGATACCCGTAGTTATGGTCTGGTGCTAACTCTGGTCTGGTGTTAGCTCTGAGCTAACCTCTGATTCGGGTAGAGCTTCTACCATTTCTTTCAGGGAATGCCAAAGTACATATTCATATTGAGAAAAACAGCCCTGGTAATTGGTAATGCGCATACCCAGGGTTGAAGCCGCAAAGACCCTCTTACCAAAGGATTCTATCTTGTGAGATTCTTTGTTCATTGGTCAGGCTGTAGATCCTTGAGGAAGGACAGCCTTATCATTCTCGCCAAGACTACAATGGCATCAGCAAAGGCTTGTGAGGCCAAAATGGGGCAATGCCTGGAAGGGCCATACTTCCTATCTATGGACTTGGCCATGGAAGGAATGAGAGCCAGATTCTTTCACACCATCTGAGAGAGAGTCTCGAAAGAGGGCAGTACCAGAGGGGTTAAATCCAAAGGGATCTCAGGGACATGAAGATATTGGAGTCGCAAAAGCTCCCCAGGATCGATTTCTGTAGTCTAGAGAGAAAGAGTAGAATTTTCATTTTTGAGCAGAGAGTTAAAGGAAAGAACTTCAACCACAGGCTCCGCAGAAGGATTGATCCCTCTCCCAGGGCAGTGTCATCATCATCATCACCCAGGTGAAGATCTTGATCAGGCTCAAAATCATCTCCTGACAGTCCAGGGGGGCCTATATTTAAAGCAAAGGAATGAAAATCAGGAGGAAGAACAGAAGAAGAAAGAATCGGAGTCGAGAAGCCCTGAAGACCAGCTGGCGCCGCACCAGTCCCCGGTGCCGTAAAGGAAAATGGCACCAAGAACAAGGAGGAAGGAGTTAGCCGAAGTGGCGCCGCACATGGTGCTGATGGAGCCCACGGTGCTATAGATGGTGCCAAAAGAGCTCACGGCGCAGGCAGTGGCACCGATAGAGCCCCCAGCACTCACGTCACGGCATCGACAGAGCCACTGTGCCATGAATGGCAATGAGTCCCAGGGTCTGAAACTGCAATTTGAGGTAAAAGAGGGAAAATGGCAGGAGATAGGGAGGCATCAGAGTGGACCCCTGTGCCGCAGCCATGTGAGGGGGATAAACACCCGATTGCAGAGTCAACGGCACCGAAGAAGGTGCCACGTGATTAGGAAGGCCCTCCGAAACCAAATGGCCTGAGCCACTGCTCCATAAGAGCAGCCCACTGGTGAAACTGCTCATCGGAAGCTCTTCCAATAGGCGGGGAGAAGCTCCAGTGTCGAGGTCGTCGGGGATCACGTACCTACCGTAATTCCTGATCTCTTGTATTTTCACCACTCATTCTGCTAGGTGTAAGCTAGTGAGGCACGACCTGCTAAGGGAGTTTTTTTTTTTTGAGGAGGAGTTGGTGCCTATGCACCGCCCATCAGGCGACCCACTCGTGGCGCACGAGAGCAGTCGTTAGGCGCTGCAGACTCCTCCTCCATCTCAGTTTTGTAAGCCCGAGAGGTGAATAAAAGAATAGAAGAATAAGAGCAAGGCAAGAGAGCCGAAGGACAGTAAAAGGAAAGGAAACTGAAAAAGGAATAAGCCGACAGAGGACAGGAAAGAGGAGAACCCTACTCTAAAGGGTCGCAAGGCATCACTCCTGGGGTGGCTCCCAGGGAGGAACAGATAAGGGACACGAAGAAAGAAATGGAAATTACATACTTACCGTAATTATTGATCTTCTTGGACAGTCTCCATCACTCATTCACACTATTGGGATAGCGCCGTGGGCGCTAGGATCAAGCGGGAGCCAAAAATTTTCAGAAGGGTCAGCGCCGAGACAGGACCACGCATGCGCGGCGCCACAAGACTAGCTCGCGCCTGTGTAGGCTATCTCGGCGTCAACCCTCCAACCGCCTCAGTACCTTTTCAACCAATGAGGTGCAGCATAACTAATGAGAATAACTCATTCTGAGATTCTGGGCCTGAGAGGGCCCAGATGGCCTTTGTAAGAAAGGTCAAAGAACAATGTCTTCACAGTCCGAACCATAGGACCATGAAGACCAGGAAAGAAAACGAGTGAACCCAGGGGATGGTGGGTAGGCGTGTGAATGAGTGATGGAGACTGTCCAAGAAGATCAATAATTACGGTAAGTATGTAATATCCATACCTTCCTGGACTAAGTTTCCATCACTCATTCACACTAGTGGGAGAGTACCGAGCTAAAACCAACAACCCTGAGTAGGGTGGTAGGAGATAGGGTTCACTCAAAGTACAGCCAAGGACTGTCCTGCTAATAAAAACAGCAGTCTTGTAAAGAGCATCCAGAACATGATGCTTACGAGACAAGCGCTCGAGTTCTAACTCACCACTTTGCAGATGACTGCAATGGGCACAAAATGAAACTCTGCCAGGAAACCGCAACCACTCTGGGAGAGCGGCGAGGACCGGGACTCATAATTTGGTACAGGACTAAAATGAATAGTGTCAAAGACATGTACTAATCTAATTTAAATGGACTTCAGGAACTGTAGAGCCGGAGGTAAAGTCTACTGGTTCAGGGTAGACCAAAAAGCGCAGATGGAACCCCCACTACCAAGAATGGCTGACCTGCAAACAACAGGACCAGCAGCACTTGAACCCCTTACTTGGTGAGCAAAAGAAGGTCCAGGTGGGGTTGGCCCATCAAGGAGAATGAAACCTTCCTGATGGAAGGCCACGCACAACTTAGAAGCCTCTTGTGGTGGTCTAGTAGAACCAGATCCTAGTCACTGCATTTTCCAAAAAGGAATCATCCTGCCCCTGTATGTACAACTGTAGTAGCAGTCTCTGTACTCAGGGAAGAAAGGAAAAAGTGTACAGGAGGACGTGTCCACTGCGGAAAAAACATTCCGACAGAAAAAAACAGGGGCTGGATTTGTAAGGCAAATAGAAGCAGATAATGATTGAGAGGGACACAGCAGGACCGAAGTTAGGGCTAAGCCATTCATTGAAGTGACTGAATAGTGGCAGAAGTGACTCAATGCGGTGAGGCACTACTCATTCCGGCCTCCCTGAAGGGAGTAGGAAGGACTCTAGTTTACTTTGTTGGAAAACAAACATCACAGCTCCGTCACACACTCGGAGAGGATAGCTTCATGTGCGACTGGCAGAGAACCAGTGCGCAGGAAATGAAGATGAATATCTGAGAAATTATCTCAGAAAAGACCTACTTGATCTATGGTCAAGAAAGGAGCATGTCGTCTGTTAAGTTGAAGCAAGCAAGGAAGTAGGAATCTAAGTTCTGACTCGCTGAACAGTCACTTCTGTTGCTGCGAGGCTCTGATCAAGAGAAGAAAGCCCGATTAAAAAAAAAAAAAAAAGGGGGGGGGGGACTAACAGACTGGTCAGACGCCTAGGTTTTGGGAATATCTCAAAATAAGAGAAATCTCTCTAGAGAAAAAAGATGACCCATACCACCGCTGGATCAGACTGCCCCTAGGGGTAGAAGAAATCATGTACCCCTTCCCGTAGTTTTAAAGACAACCATCTCAGGGTCTGAGGTGGAACCTGACCAGATCCAAAAGTGTGGTATCAAGTAATCCTGACTAGGCCCTGTGCTGCCATAATTCTAAGTCTTTATTTTCCATTAGTCCGAGCCTCACAAGGTTGCAGGCTGCTATTTCGCAAGGATTGCCGGATACAAAAATGACAAAGCTGTCATCCCTCTGAGAGGCAGGAGGAGCCTGAGGATCCATAACTGAACTCTTGACTGGACTAATAATAACAGCTGAACAGATGTTAACCAAATGTGCCAAATCAGCCACCAAAGGGGTAGTATCAGAAGGGGGCTGTATACCAGTACCAAAGGAGCGGAAGAGTCTGTGCAGCTCCCAACCACTGAATTAGAATGTTCCACAGAGTGTAATTGCCTTGACGATTGAAAGAGTCTAGACGCAGAGGTGTATGGTCTACAGATGCAGTCTGAATATTATGGCGGACCTCATTAATGAGGAACTACAGAAAGAGCTTCCATTACGGACTCTGATGATAGAGAGAGTTTGCCCTTCAGTATATAAAATGAGTCATCCGCTGTATCACTGACCAGAAGGACAGGGAGAGACTCATCTAGATGCACTTCTACCCCAGAATGACCCCTAAGAGAGGTCTAGATCAGAGTCACTAGAGACTCCGCCACCAGGAAGGATGTCAAGGAGGCTGGCACCATGTAGGGAGCAGAGAAAGTGCTGAGGCGAATGAAAGGTTCCACTGGCAGCACAGTACAGAGGAGTCTCATCAGTGCGAACCCGCTGGATGACACAAGATCCGATGCAGACAGACACCCACTAAGATGTGTGGAAAAAATAATCTGCAGAACAGGACTTCATTCTGCGGAAACATCCTGCCACAAGTCCTGCGGAAGAAGAAGTAGTCTGCAAAAAGAAATCCATCACTAGCTTTGTCGGATAGCACCAATCAGTACCCCTGTGGTACCAGCATCGCCAACCTGGGTGACCCGAGGGCACCAGCGGCGGTACCCGCAGGTACCCTCAGCACCCATACACCAATGGCACCCCCGACGCCCATGGCACCAATGGCAGGCACCATGTCACACATGAAACCCACGGCAGCAATGGCACCCAAGGGCACTCATGGCAGCACGGTACCCATGACACCAATGGACCCATGGCACCCAAGATACTCATAACACCTATATGGGTGCCGGGGTGCCACCGGCGGGTGCCCAGTGCACGCCTGTGGCACCCAGCACCGCCCATGGGTGCCCGTACCACCCGCGAGCACCCACGGGCACCATGAGACACCCATGGCACCGCTAGACACCCATGGCACCTCCAGTGGCGCTGGCAACCAATGCAACAAACAGCACCCATGGCACCGTACAGAGCCCAAGGCGCCGACCCAAACACCAGCGGTGCCACCTACAGCACCGATGCCAACCAGCAGCTATGGCGACACCATGGCGTCGGGTACGGCGCCAGGAAAAACACAGTAGAAAATGCCAATGGAGAAGATGGTGAGAAGGAAAAAGGTGGTGCCCATGCCTGCCCCAGCATGGGAAAGGAGAGGGAGGTAGGCATGAGGGGTCGACAATGATGGCGAAAGCAGCAAGAGGGCACCGCGCTCATCCTGAGCCAATCGACCCGGCTCTGGTCCAGCGGCTCCGAGGCCCAGAGGCCCTGAAATCAGGAACACAGCCAGGAAAAAATGAGAAGTCAAACCCCCTGCTCCGCAAGAACGGCCCAGAGGTGAAACTGCTCACCGGAGCTCCAACAAGGACAGAGATGGAGTCCGGAGTCGAGAAATCAGCTGTTAGTAGTGGGGACAAGCGGAACTCACCAAAGTCTGTTCAGACCTATCGCCCCTCCAGACAAACAATCTTCGTGCAGACGTACCAAAGGGCAACCTCGAGCGGCACCGATTCTTCTTCTTCCCCAAATGAGGAACAAGAGCTCGAGGCTAAGCGGGGCCGGATCCCCGGAACTGCTAAATTCGTGCTTCGGTGGACTGTCCTCCCTTCCGAGCACAGGACTGTCTGTAGTCAGATCCTCCCCCGTTACTCAAGGGCGGCGGACTGGACACAGGCCCTCTGCCATAACAACTTTCAAACAAAGCCTTTCTACCGTCACCGCTACCGTCTAAGGACAACTCCGTTGATGGCAGGGAAATAATTTCTTTTTCTTCATAATCTTCTTTTCTTGTACATAAAATAAAAAATTACTACTAAAAAGTTAAATTAAACACTAAAAGCTGCTGTCGTATACATGAAAACTTTGACTCCGGCAGACGAGCGACAACGACATCCATGTGCTTTCGACAGTGGGAGAAAAGGAACTGAGGAGGTTGGAGGGTCGACGGCGAGATAGCCTACACAGGCGCGAGCTAGTCTAACAGGGCTGTGCATGCGTGGTCCTGTCTTGGCGCCGACCCTTCTGAAAATTGTTGGCTCCCGCTTGGTCCTAGCGCCTCTGGCGCTATCCCACTAGTGTGAATGAGTGATGGAGACTTAGTCCAGGAAGATCTTAGAAGAAGAAGGGGGGGAGATGCTGGGAGAAGGGATAAATTCTGCCAAGTTATGAGTTAAATTGGCTTAAGGGTTATCAGCTCGGAACCAAAGGGCAAGGAAGCAAGGATCCCTTCAAATAAAACTGGCCTAAAGGTTCAACTGAACAGTTTGCACAGCTTGATACACAAAGGCAGATTTCCTACACCTCCCACTATCCTATAGCCCATCACTCAAACTGAGAGCTCACAGATTGCCACGGCTCACAATCTGTTCTGGAGGAAGAGCGCCCAACTTAGGAAAGGGGAAAAAGGACCCCACTAGCACACTGCCATGTGTTAATACAGGTGGGGGATTGAAGACCTAAAGGGGGCACCCCCTTGAGAAAGTGGACAGAGATAGGGAAGAAGAAAAAATTACTCACCTTAGTAATGTTGTTTCTTCTAATGGAGTCTTACTGTATACTGACTATTGCAGTTAGGTCCTGCCTTTCAACTGCCCCGGAGAACAAAGAGTTGACTTTCCATGGCCAGCATGGAACGTTCAGCACGAGATCGGTTGAAGCCCCTGTCTGCTGTTGTTTAAACTCCAACCATCAGATCTTTATGAGCAATACTCACTAGAAGTTCTGTGTGGAAACTGTAAAACTCACACTAGCCAACTGGCAACTAAATTTATTAAAAAGGGTTTTTTGGTTTCAAAGCAAAGACTCAACTCAGGAAACCCAAAAAACAAAACACAACACACACCCAAAATAAAGGAGGATGAAAAAGGGGGGGGCACCATAGGGTGCCAACACTGCTCCTGCCCACCCACATCCCAAAAAAACAAGTTCTGAGAGGGAGGCGGAAGTCAGAATACAGCAAGACTCCATTAGAAGAAATGTTACTAAGGTGAGTAATTTTTTCTTCAAACAACATGAAGTCTTGCAGTATTCTGACTATTGCAGACTACTAAGCAGTACCTCCATGGAGGAGGGACAGAACCTACTTTGGGAATAGGCTCTGAAGTACTGCTGTGCCAAACCGAGCATCACTTCTAGCCTGGATATCCAGAGAGTAATGCTTGGTGAATGTATGGACTGTTTTTCAGGTGGCTGACACATTTCTAAGGTAGTTATATCCCTGGCAGCAGTCAAGGAAGCTGCTGTACCTTTAGTAGAGTGAGCCCTCAGGCCTGAGGGTGGGGTTCTACCCAGTTTTTCATAGTAGAATTGTATACAAGAGACAATCCACTTGGCAATAGATCTCTTAGTGGCAGGTTTGCCCTTACTGACCTCTCCATGTGTGAGGAACAACTGGAGGGACTCAAACCTGTGACCCTTGGTGTGCTCTATGTAGTAGCTGAGGGCCCTTTTAACATCCAAGATGTGCAGCCTCCTCTCTCCAGAGGAGGAATGGCCAGTGAAGAAAACAGGGAGAGACAGACTGATTAAGGTGGAAATCTGAAACCACCTTAGGCAAAAATTTCCTGTTAGTTCTTAGGACCACTTTACCTCTGTGGAAAGAGATGAAATCAGGCTCCACTGACAGGGCTTGCAATTCACTGATACGCCTGGCAGAGGTAATGGCTATCAAAAACACAGTTTTCCAAGTCAAGTACTTAAGCTCTGCAGAGGACAAAGGCTCAAAGGGAGGTTGCATAATTTACAAAACACAGGATGGGCTGACAGAGGAAAAGGCTTCCCTACTGACAGGAAAGCAGAAACAGCTGCCAAATGCACTTTTAAGTGTAGCTGGCCTAAGGCCTAGGCCATTGAGATGGACCATATAGTTCAGAACCGTAGGCAATCCAGCAGAATCTGGAGAAATATTCTTCTTAGAACACCAAATAGTGAACCTTTTCCATTTGGAATTGCAAGTCTTTCTGGTGGAAGGCTTTCATGAAGCCTTAAGAATATCCAGAACCCCTTGGGAAAGATGCAGGTCAGTAAACTCTAACTCTTCAAGAGCCATGCCTTGAGATTGAGAGACCTGAGGTTCGGGTACCAAATCCTCCCGAGAGGATGTCAACAGGTTGTAATTCCTGGGCAGAGACAGGGGAAGGTAGAATGCTAAGGACAGCAACAGGGGGTACCAGGGCTGTCTGGCCCAGACTGGAGCAGTCAGAATCACTTTGCATGGTTGTGACCTTATCTTGACTAACACTTTGAATAGGAGAGGAAAGGGGGGGAAAAGCATACAGAAATTTCCCTTCCCAATTCAGGATCAGTGCATCCAGGGGGACTGAGCCCAAGACTGGGGGTCTGCAACAAAAGAGAGGAAGTTGGTGATTGTCTGGGGCTGCAAAAAGATCTATCTGTGGAGTGCCCCATCTCGAGAAAATCACTTTCAAAACTAGGGGATCTAGGGTCCATTCGTGATGGCCCTGGGATATCCTGCTGAGAGCATCTGCTAGGACATTGTCCTTCCCTGGGAGGTGAACTGCTATCAGAGAGGTTTGCAGGGAATAGGCCAGGGACCACAACTTCATTGCTTCTGTGCACAAGGCCATAGACCGAGTGCCTCCTTGCTTGCTGATGTACCACATTGTGGTGATATTGTCTGTTCTGATCTGGACCATCTTGTTCTGTACAGATTTGGAAAAGGCTTGCAGTGCTAGAAACACTGCTCTGAGTTCCAAGAGATTGATGTGAAGCAGAGATTCTTGAGGTGACCACAGCCCTTGGGTGGTAAGATCCCCCAGGTGGGCTCCCCAGCCCAGCAGGGAGGCATCTGTGGTGAGAATCACTGAATGAGACTGAGTGACAAAAGGAACTCCTTGCCTCAAATTGTCCTGATCCTGCCACCATTGCAATGCCTGGATCAGGGTTCGAGTCACTGGGACTAGCTTGGTAAGGGAATCCTTTCTTTGGGACCAGAAGGCTCTTAAGTGGAACTGAATGTCCCTCATCTGAAATCTTGCTCCCTGGACCACTGCTGTAGAGGCTGCCATGTGGCCCAGAAGCTGAAGGAAATGCCTTGCTGGTTGAGACACCTGAAGGGTGAATGAAGAGGCCAGTTCCATAAGGGTCCTTACCCTGTCCAGGGGAAGGAAGGCTCTTGCCCTTATTGTATCCAGCTCCACCCCTATGAAGGTGAGGAGCTGTACTGGCTCAAGAACTGACTTTGGAAGGTTGAGGAGGAATCCTAAGGAAGTGAGCACTTGCTGAGTTATTTGCAGATGTGACTTGACTTGGTCTGGAGACTGACCCACTATAAGCCAGTCGTTCAAGTATGGAAAGATGGAGATCTTTTTTCTCCTTAGGAAAGCAACCACTTCTGCCAGGCTCTTTGTGAACACCCTTGGGGCTGATGTTAGGCCAAAGGGCATTGCTCGGAATTGATAGTGGCCTGAGGGTAACTCGAACCTGAGGTACTTTCTGTGGGAGCACCTGATGGGAATGTGAAAATAGGCATCTTTGAGGTCCAGGGAGGCTAGCCAGTCCCCTGGCCTTAGAGGACGACAGAATGATTCCCCGAGTCACCATTTTGAACTTTGGTTTTAAAAGGTGCTTGTTCAGATATCTTAGATCCAGGATGGGCCGCCATTCTCCTGTTTTTTGGGGGGTTAGGAAGTACCTGGAGTACAATCCTTTGCACTTGTGTAGGGTAGGAACCCTCTCTATGGCTCTGAGAGCCAGGAGGGAAGAAACCTCTGCCTCTAGGGCAAGAGTTTCTGATGGATTTGCAGGTGGAAAGGATCTGGTTCTCATCTTGGGAAATTTTTTGAAGCTGAGAACCAGTCCCTGGCTTACTACTTCCAGGACCCACTTTTCTGATGTCAGAGACTTCTAGTCCTGGACAAAGTAAGCCAGCCTGCCCCCTACAGGTACTGGAGAATCGGCTCGGGCAGACCCATCAGGGTGTCTGCTTGGCAGAGGCTTTAGGCTGAGGGGTGGAAGCAGGCCTGCTCATTCCCCGTCTGCCTCTCCCTCTGAAGAACCCCCTCTGAGCATAGGAAGAAGAGGAGGAGGCCTGGGCTTGGTAAAAAGGCCTTTGAAAAGACCTGCCCCTACCCCTGGAATGCTGCCTTTGAGGAGTGGCTTGCCTTTCTTTGGCCTGAGCACTCTTGTAGGTGGTCCTGTACTCGTCCATCTTTTTCATGTAGTTCTCTGTCTGCTCCCCAAACAGAGAAATACCAATGACAGGGAAATCCATGGCCTTAGCCTGGGTATCCTGTGACAGGCTAGTACATCTGAGCCAAGCCATCCTCCGAAGGGCCACAGATGTAGCCATGACTCTAGATGAAACATCACTGGAGTCCACAGCAGCATGAAATTGCACCTTGGATGCCTCAATCCCATATGCAGCCATCTGCTCCAGCTCCTTGGCAAGCTGATCAGGGGCCTGTTTAGCCAGAGCCAGAACAGTGTCCCATCTGGACTTCTGGTATCTAGCTGTGTAGGCCATATAGCTAGCCTGCCTGAGTCACAAAGAGGCTGCCAAGTACTGCTTCTTTGCCATGGCATCAATCCTCCTGGAGTCCTTATCTGGGGGGTGTGATGCCAAGGGAATATTTGCCTTATCACAGGCAGCAGCCTGCACTACCCCAACATGGCTGCATTGCTGAGAAAGGAACTCCGTATCCGAGCCTGAAAGGGTATACCTCTTGTCCATTAGTCTGTCCACAGGAGGTATGGAGTTAGGAGTCTTTAGAATTTTAATTGTCCGTTTCCCAAAAGATTTATGGAGGGGAATAGACAGTCTCCTGGACTCTGGGATGTCCATCATTTCGACAAAAGCAGGCTCCTCCTGATCCTCTACTGCTTCTTCCATTGGAAGCTGGAAGGTTTCAGACACTTTTTTGTAAAACAAAGTGGGAAGGGGACTCAGAAAGCCTAGGAGGAGGAGAAACACCTGAAGGTCTGTCTGGGGAGATGTCCGGGTCAATAGGCACATCCAGACTTTCATAATCACCATCGTCATCCTCATACTCTCCCTCCTCCTCCTCCGGTTCATAAAATTCTTCTGAAGTGTAATCCGGAACCGGGGGAACCGACTGAACAGAGCCCCTGCCAGATGGTGCCGGTTAGGCCGGAACCGAAGTTAGCGATTGCACTATCCTTATCGCTTTGGCTATCTCATCAGCGGTCGGAGTATGAATTTCTGGATCCGAGCCAGATGATTTTTCTCTTCTCTTCCTTTTAACCGGACCCGACTCCCCTTTTGCCCGAAGAAGTTTCGCCCTGGTCAGAGGGCACTCCTTCTGGTTCGGTCGGAACCAAACCGGGCTGGCCATCCGGGTCAGCGGACTTCTCGGCCTCCCTTTCTCTCAGTCTACCTACTCTCTTATCCAGGGTAACTTTGGGAAAATTCTTACAAATTTGGCAGTCTGAATCAAGGTGGTCAAACCCCAGACAAACACAGGTGGTGTGGGGATCAGCCTTAGCAAAGGCTTCCCCACACACACTGCAGTGTTGAAACCCAGTGGGCCCGTTTTTTCTTGGGTTTCTCAGACATGGCCAATCCTATCCAAAACGCACTTTTTCGCAATCCAGGCAAGACTCTATCGGTTCCTGACCGTTACAGGTCTTGGAAACAAACAAAATTAAACTGCTTTTTTAGAACCGATATGGACCAGTTACCACACTCTAAGTAAATTCACAAACTTTTTAAGACTAAACTGATCGGTTCAGCCAAACCGATCCAAAATTTACAAGTTCCACACAGAAACTAAATGTAAAACCTACCTAGTACTCACGGTACTACAGACAGAGACTTAAACCGACAGATTTGGTAGCAGAAATTCGGTAGAAACCGAGCGAAAAACACCACTTTAACCGACTTTTTTTAAACCGAGCAAGGGAGAAATCTCCGGAGTGACTGTTCAGTGAGGCGGAGTAAAGAATCTGATGGTTGGAGTTTAAACAACAGCAGACAGGAGCTTCAACCGAGCTCGCGGTGAACGTTCCATGCTGGCCATGGAAAGTTAACTCTTTGTTCTCCGGGGCAGTTGAAAGGCAGGACCTAACTGCAATAGTCAGAATACAGCAAGACTTCATGTTGTTTGAAAACTTGTTCTGACTCACTGGAAGGCAGAGGGTCAAAGAATCGGACCACCAGTTCCTGAAGGCAATTTTGAAAATGGGCTAGAAAGACTTCGACTAGCACACACAGGACAAGATCCAGAGATACCAGCGTAGTCCGAGAACTAAGGAACAGGACCGTTCAAGAACTAGTCCTGTTAACTGGTGATTAAACGAACTTGGCCTAAGAAATAAGGTGCCAGAAGGGACACCTTCGAGGGTAATCAGAAATAGTTCCCTCAGGAGAAAGATGAAGCTCTACTCACTCTTCAGACTTATGTTTACCTCTTCTGAGAGAAGAACAGAAGACCAAAAGGCTAGACGATTTAGGCTCTAATGGCCATGAAAGGAGGAGGAGGAGGGAGAGTGAGCAGGACGGAGGGGACGCCCAAGAAATGAGGCCCATGAGGGGATGCTGGGCGGGATTCAGTAACGAATGGTGAAGATACAAGAGAAGATCAGGAATTATGGTAGGTACATAATTTTTAAATCTACCCTTGTCAAGCTTCACCATTCATTACTGCTGGATGAGTACCAAGCCCCCCCCTCCCCCCGAGGGGGACTAACATAACCCTGAGGGAACAAGACCCTCAGCCTCCTGCTGGTGACAAACAGGAAGAAGAGACCCTGGCCATACTAGACAAGAAGCCTAAGGCCGAGGAGAGCTAGAAGATGTCCCCTGAAGATGAGGGGACAGAGGAAGCATCTGCAGAAGCTTCCCAACCCTGGTAGAAAAAAGGCGGGTCCCTCGGTTGGCGGAGCGAATCACCCTACACTGCGCCTGGGGAGACAACCTTGATAGACGAAGCCATGCCATTCGCCTAATGCAGATCGCTGTCCCTGGAAGCCACCTCATTGGCATAGTAAGATGCCCTTGCTTGCTGCCTTGCCAGTTCCAGGCCTATAGTGAAGAGGACAATGGCCTGTCAAGATTGCTCCATGTCAGGCATCGACGATAGCACCTGAGCCAGCATCAACCACATATGCCTGTTATAGGCAGCATGGTGTGCCTGATGTGACGCAATGCACATTGCATGAGAAGAAGAGAACACTCTTCATCCCCACTGGTCGAACTGTAGGGAATACAAGTCTGGTGGTCGGTTGTGCAACAGGCGCCGGTGCCCGGAAGGGGTCTCTAGGAACACTAAGCCCCAGCGTGGGTTAGGGACAAAACCTAGAGACTCTGATGGACCACAATAGCTCCTCCTGCAGTCTGCCGGGGCTGGGAGAGGGTCAGCTGCAGACTGCCAGGTGCGGATAGATGCCTCCTGGAAGGGAATAGGCCAGGATGGCACCACCAAGTGCTGGGCACTGAATTCACTGAGGAATTTGAGGGTCTTCCACTCGGTATTGTGCTGTCTAACATAGGAAATATGGAGATCCCAAACAATCCCCAAAAGAAAGCACTGATATTCAGTGAATCAGCGTTGGAAGAAAGGTGAGCAGTAGGTTCCTCTCCCTCCGAGGAGGGAGCTGAGGAGGATGTGGAACTTGAATGTCCAGAAGACTCCTGCTGTGGTGGGGACAGGCAAAAGACCCGTTCGTACATGTACCTAAAATATGACGGGAAGGCCGCCACAGTGCCTCTAAACGTCTCCCAGGATAACGGTCCCGTAGGACCCATGTGGCCTGGAAGAGAGAGGGGTGGCATCAGAGGAATGGGAGAGGGACATCTACAAGGAGGCAACTGTTCTCTGCCAGAGCTCTGGAATCCAGGGAACAGAGCCCAAGCTGGAGGGATCCCTGAAATCAAACCAGGTCGCATGACGGAACCCTGGGAATGCGAACTCTGGAAGAGCCCAAACGGCGGATCTCACCTGTGATGCACTTGAGGTTGCATTAGTCCAGAAGGGCAACCCACGGCAGTGCCACCGGAGGGAACCCCTTAACTCAAGGAGAGGCGGGGCTTGGCGCTATGGCTCCTCCTGGCACCCCGAGAGGTGGCAGAGGAGTGCCAACGTCCCTCACCCCGACCCTCAGATTCTGAGGATACCCTCCTCTTCAACCCAGCAAAGGGATCCCTTGATCCAAGGGCCTCCCAAGGGAGGCCCTGAAGACGGAACTCCTAATCCCCCCCACGATGGTGCAGCAGCACCAAGGCTGGCAGCTGCCGTGCCCCCCCGGGGGGACAGTCCCTTCCCCAACCCCCAAGCCATACTCCCCAAAGGACTCCAGGCCAACCCCAGCCTGGGAATCCTCAGAGGAAGACCGCCGTGGAGATTCAAGGATGACGGCACTGCGCTGCCTGACACCGTGTCCCACAGGGGATTCTGATTCCAAGGAATCAAGCAGCCAGTCAGAGTTCACATCCGAGTCATCCCCTCTGAAGAGGAGTCTACTAGGAGGATCTCGATACTGGCCACCCCAAGATCCCGAGAAACAACGCCGCAAACAGCACTGACATCGCCTGCGGCACCGGCGTTCCCAGCGCACAGCCCGGCTCCAGAACCCAGCTCGACCTATCTACGGCCTCGCTGAATCACCATGACGATACCGCACCAGATACGGCGCCAATTGAGTCAACTGGTCAACGCCCAGCGAGTAGCACTGAGAACCAAACCGCAGGCCACGCCTTCCTCCGACACAAGAAAAGAGGCCTCCTCTTCGGCAAGGCTTGAAGATGAGGAGGTCTCCTCCTCACCAGACCATATAGGCCTGGGAGGAGACCCAGAGGAAAGGCCTACAGACCTGGCCTGGGAAGCCCGCGAACGACGTCGTCCCCCGAAAGTCGGCGGGGACCTGCCGACTTTGAATGCACAGATTTTAAGAACACGGCGATCCATGGAAAAACAGGCGTCTCATCTATCCATATCAAGGTTAGGTTCCAGGCACCGAAGGCAGACATGTCGGTCCGTCATGGAGAAATGCCGGCCACAGGAGCACAGTCGCATGAGGGCATGGCCCAGTTTCGACTTCGTGGCTCCCGAACTGGACATGATGCAAACTTTTTTTTTTTTTTTTAATATAAACAGTAAAGATCCTTTACGCCAAATATAAACTAAAACAGTCTTACCGCTTCCGGTGTGTCAGCAAAATCGAACCGAGATAAAGGAGATCGAAGCAGATGTCTGAAAACGACAAAAGGCCTAATGGCGCAGCAGCAATAGCTTCACTCGCACGTAGTAGGTGCAGCCTCGACCGCAGGAGAAACAGAACTGGGAAGGAGGAGGAGTCTGCGGTGCCTAACGGCCGCCCCTCACACACCATGTAGTGTGTCACTCTTGTGAGCGGCGCCATAGGCGCCGACCTCTCTCTCCACACAAAAACAACTCCCAGAAGGGTGCACGCCTGGCTTACACCGAGCAGTAATGAATGGTGAAGATTGACAAGGGAAGATCCAGCGACTCCGACAGAGGTGGAGTCCGGCGACTGGCCCTAATAACCTACCGTCTACGCACAAACGTACCAGAGGGTGATCTCGAGTGATGCAGTTTCTTCTTCGACACATAAGTGTCAAAGAAGTATTTGAGGCTGAATGGCGCAGAGAATAGAACCGTTTCCTTTTCTGCTTTCGGGGGCACTGCCCATCCCCGAGCATTGGACCGTCCGTTGTCAGCCCCCGGGAGGGTGGCGGACCGTACCTGGCCCAGCTGACTGAACAGCTTTCATATTAAGTCTCCCTACCATCACCTGACCTGCTCATGCTCGACTCCATCAATGGAAGGCTAAAGACTTACGTTGTACAATTAAAATATATAATCGGTACCAATTCAAAATAATTAAACAAAACAATAAACTGAACTATTGCTGCAAGTGAAGTTTAACTCCGGCATGGCAGCGTCATCATAAGCGCCAGCGGTGGAAAAAAAAAGGAACTGAGGCGGTTGGAGGGTCGACGCAGAGATAGTCATTACCGAATGAGCCGGAGATCAAGGCACTGCCTCCTCGCGGCTACATCTCAGGCGCCGGCCCTCTTGAGAAAGTTTGCTTCCGCTGGGTCCTAGCGCCTCCGGCGAACTCCCATTAGTGTGAATGAGTGGCGGAGACTTTGTCCAGGAAGATCTCCTCTTCCGGTACCGCAGACGGTACAAGAAGGGGACCCACCCTCACAAATGGAAATGACGTACCTACCGTAATTCTTGATCTTCTTGGACGGAGTCTCCACCACTCATTCACACTGATGGAAACTACGCCGGAGGAGCTAGGACCTAGCGGGAGCAAACTTTTTGCAGGAGGGTCGGCGCCAGAGATGGAGCTGCGAGGAGTGGCACCATGAGCCTCGGCTCGTGCGGCAGTGACCATCTCGGCGTCGACCTTCCAAACGCCTCAGTGCCTTTTTTCCGAGGAGGTGCAGTGTAACTAACCTAGAAGTATAGCCTAACAAAAGCCGGACATAAGATAGTCTGGAAGACCCGTATAAGAAGGGTCAAGAAAGAAGTCTTCACAGCCTAAAGATTGAGGGAGTGAAGACCGACAACAGAAATTAGCTCGGGGGATGGAGGGTGAGCATGGGAATGAGTGGTGGAGACTCTGTCCAAGAAGATCAAGAATTACAGTAGGTACGTAATTTCCATATCTTCCTGGACATAAAGTCTCCACCAATCATTCACACTGATGGGAGAGTACCGAGCTAATAATCCCCCAAGAGGGTGGCAGGAGGGACCAAGAGCTCACAAATTTAGGACAGAAGTCCATTAAGGATGGTTCTGCCACACGAAATATGTCGCCTGGCATGGACATCCAGGGCATACTGCTTGACGAAAGTATGCACTGAGCTCCAGGTAGCTGCATTGCAAATATCTGCAATGGGCACATTGCAGATTTCCGCCAGGGATGCCACGACCGCTCTAGTAAAGTGAGCATACACTCTGCCCTCCAGCTTAACCTGCGCCATGGAATAACAGTGGCGAAGGCATGCCACCAGCCACACTGAAATGCATCTGATAGCGACAGGCTGACCCAGCTGGGTCTTGCTGAAGGAAACAAACAGTTGTTGAGCTCTGCAAATTTCTTTTGTTCTATCTAACTAGAAATGCAGAGCTCTTTTGATGTCCAAAGAATGAAGGAAACGCTCTCCTTCATTTTGGAAGTTCGCAAAGTAAGCAGGAAGGACCAAAGGTTGGTTTAGATGGAATTCTGAAACAACCGTAGGGAGAAACTTAGGATGGGTCCTAAGAAAGTACAGTTACTTAAGAACTTACCATAACAGTAGATCTTCGAGAGAGGCTCTTGCAGTAGGTAATTACATATAGGACTAATGCCAGCAAGTGTCAGGACCCTACGGAAAAATTTCTAGCTAGCAGTCTCTGGCGGGGGACCGCCCCCACGTCAGGTGACCGACGTCATGCGACATCAGTATGAAGGGGTGGTCCCCCACACCCGCCTTCCAGTTCTTTCCCGCCAAAGGCCCAAAAGGGTGAGACGAGAGAGAAGCGGATATTTCCCAACCTGGAAAAGGAGCTAAAAAAGCTTTGGGGGATGGAGGGCGGGAGGCTATTACCTACTACAAGTGCCTCCCTCGAAGATCAACTGTTACATAACTGTACTATCTTACTTCAAGAGGGCTCTTGCAGTAGGTAATTACATATAGGACTGAGTCCCAAGCAGACTAGAACAAGAAGAAGCAAAACGAGAGGAGGAAAACTACTCAAAGTAGGTCCTCTAGCTGTGAAGGCCTTTGGAAAGGAGGCCTTACAGAACAGCAAGCCTGAAGCCTGCTCTATGGTGAGAGGTAATATCCAAACTGTAATGTTCTGTAAAGGTATGGACGGAAGTCCAAGTGACGCCAGCACAGATATCCACCGCTGACACATTCTTGAAACAAGCTACCAAGGCAGCAACTCCTCTGGTGGAGTGTCCTCTCACTTGACCCTGAAGGGTCTTCTTGTACTTGTCATAACAAAGTGATGCAATGAGTCAACCATTTGGACAGGCATTGCTTAGAAACAGCATTGCCTTCTCTTTTGTGGGCAAAAGAGACAAACAGTTGATCAGTCTTTCTGAGATCTTTTGCTCTGTTAGTGTAGTATCTCAGAATTCGGTGAACATCCAGAGTGTGTAAGAGATACTCCCCTTGATTGGAGTGCTGCGTAAAGAAAGCAGGTAACTCTATGGACTGGTTCAAAGTAGATTCCTCAACCACCTTGGGGAGAAACTTAGGGTTGGTGCACAGTGCCACACGTGCCTTGTGAAAAATCAAATTCAGGATTTTACACATCAGGGCCTGGAGCTCGGAAATCCTCCGAGCAGAAGTAATGGCCACTAGGTAGAGAGTCTTCCATGAGAGGAACTTCATGTCTGCTGAGGCTGCCGGTTCGAAAGGAGGCAGAGTAAGCTTCTCGAGGATGAAATTCAAATCCCAAGGAGGGGCAGGAACCCGGATAGGTGGTCTCAAGTGGAGAACCCCCTCTAAGGAAAGTCTTAGAGACCTCCAGCTGAGCAAACGTCCTGCTGCAAAAGGGACATGGTAGGCTGAAATGGTCACCATGTTTACCTTCAAGGACGAGTGACTGAGACCCAGATCAAAGAGGTGGTGCAGGTAATCCAGCAGCCGCCCAACAGAGCATGAGAAAGGCTCGAAATCTTTTGAAGCGGCCCAGATTGTGAACCGTTTCCATTTCACGGCATAGGCAGACCTAGTGGAGGGTTTTCTAGCCTCCACCAAAATCTCAGCCACTCGGGGTGAAACCCCAAATTGGGCATGTGCTATGTCTGCAGGAGCCATGCGTGCAGTTGAATGGACTTGAGACCTGGATGGACCAGGGTCCCCTGATCCTGGGTCAGTAAAAGTCGCGACAGAGGAAGAGGAAGAGGAGGTTCCTCTGAGTATTGTTGCAGAAGAGAGAACCAAACTTGCCTGGGCCAGAAAGGAGCAATCAGTATCATTTGAGCTCCTTCTGAACAGAGTTTCTGTAAGACTTTCGGAATCAAAGGGATTGAAGGGAAAGCATAGACGAATCTGTCCTTCCAATCT
The DNA here is from genome assembly GCA_016271365.2 of Neoceratodus forsteri. Classification (NCBI taxonomy): domain Eukaryota; kingdom Metazoa; phylum Chordata; order Ceratodontiformes; family Ceratodontidae; genus Neoceratodus; species Neoceratodus forsteri. The sequence continues at coordinate 1,407,688,845 of CM057450.1, forward strand.
AGAGACAGAGCATCTCTCCAAAAAATGCCGTGCTCTGGAGCGAACGAGCAGAAGTCGGGAAGCTTTGCATTTAGAGGTGAGGCAAACAGGTCCACCTGTGGTGTTCCCCAACGTAGGAAGATACCGTCTAAGACCCCCGATCCAGTTCCCACTCGTGAGCTCGAGGAGACAAGCGACTGAGTTTGTCTGCTAAGGTGTTCTCGACCCCCGGGACGTGAATTGCCGTGAGGTGGAGGTCGTGCTGTACTGCCCAATCCCAAACTCGCATCGCTTCCCTGCAAAGAGGGTAGGAACAAGTCCCTCACTATTTGCTGATGTACCAAACCACACACATATTGTCCGTCTGTACGACTAAGTGGCCGGGAAGGAGATGCAGAGCTTGAAGAGTATAAAGCACTGCCTGAAGCTCAAGCACATTGATGTGAAGCGTTTTCTCGAGCTTGGACCAGGAGCCCTGGGTCCTGTGAGGTCCGAGATGGGCTCCCCAACCTTGGCCCGAGGCGTCTGTGGTCAGAGTCTGGGAGGGGGGAGAAAGACAGAAGGGAACTCCCTGACAAAGGTTCTCCTGAACCATCCACCACTGCAAGTCCCAAACCATGGTGGAGGAGACTAGGACAAGCTGTTCCAGGTCATCCAAAAAAATGATCCTGTTGAGACCGAAGCGTCCACTGAAAGCTCCTCATGTGGAGCCAAGCAAGAGGGACTGTTGGGATTGCAGCCGCCATAAGCTCGAGGAAGCGAAGGACCGACCTGGCACTGACCCACCTGCGGCCGGACAACAGGTGACCTGAGCCTGGAGTGTGGCCACCATGTCCGGTGACAGAAAGGCCCTGCCAGAGGTCGTGTCCAGGATCACCACGATAAACTGAAGCCTCTGGGATGGGATAAAGTGGGACTTGGAGTGACTGATGTTGATGCCCAGGGAGAAAAACTCCCATTGGGTAAGGGAAAGGAAGCGCAGGAGATCCTCCCTGGACAGGGCCGCCAAGAGCCAATCGTCCAAGTACAGGAAAACCTGCACCCCCTGGGTACGCAGGTAGGCCGCTAGCAACGAAAGGCATTTGGTGAACAACCGGGGTGCAGAGAAAAGACCAAATGGGAGGGCCTTGAACTGGGGATGATACATGGAATCCACAGATTTCAGTGCAGTCCCCTTCTCCTGGAGATCGGTGATAATGTCCTTGACATCACCACAGAACAGCACCAAACCCCGGAAGGGTGCTTCCTGAATAGCGGACTGCACTTCCAGGACCAACCCTGACACACGGAGCCAGGCATGATGCCGTAAGCTTACAGCGAAAGCTGAGCTCCTACCAGTAGTGTCCACTGCATCGTAAGTAGCACAAAACATGTGCCGACTGGCTGAACATGCAGAGCGGACGAGGGCAGCCACTTCCTGTTTGACTTGAGTCTCTGGAAGGGAGTCCAATTTGGATTCCACCTCACTAAGAATCACCTTCTGGTAATCCCCATGTGACCGACATAATTTAGGGCCCTAATATCCAGAGTGAAAGAAGCATAGATGATCTTCTCGTACTGGTCCAGAAGACAGGATTCTTTGTCAGGTGGAGACGAGCTCAGATCTTTCGGGTTAGCTGTCCAGCCATGAGCGGTGCTAATCATGACCGAGTCAGCTCGAGCGTGAGAATCTAAAAAGTCAACACCCTCGGGAACCTGATATAGCCTGTTTGACTTCCAAAGAAGTGGGGCTAAAGCCAACAGCTGCTTCCAAATAGTGGAAACAAGATCGGCATGAGGCTCAATCCAGGGTGGCACCAAGGTGGGAGCTGTCACGGGCAGATCCAGATGCTCAGCGAGTTTCTTACGCTAGGGATCCAATTCCAAGGAATGCCACTTATGAACTTCCTGGATTTTGCGCAGCAACTCCGTAAAAGAAGGATCCTCCAGAGGGGACTTCGGAGGAGTCCTTAGCCTGGGCTTAGACGGAGAGCGTGGCTTGTCGTTCAGCTCGGAACAACCGGAGTCATCTGAGGAGGAAGAAGATGATGATGATGAGGAAGACTCCCTCTCCTGGTGTGGGGGAGGAGCAGACCCCTTGGGAAGACCTTGGGGAAGAGTGTCCTGCCTCGCCCTGGAACCAGAGGTGGGGATAGAGTCTGTCGTTACGGACGTACAGGAACCGGAACTGGCACCATCGTCGGCAGATGACTCTCCACCTCTCTGGTGAGCTGAGCCTTGGCCTCAGCCCACCAGGAGGCCAGAGTCTCCTTTATGTCCACCAGCGACTGAGGGGGCAGTGTAGGAGGAGGAGGATGATACGGGTATGGATTATACCCGTAAGGAGCATATCCATAACCGGATGATGGGAAGCCCGGCGTCTGGTACTGCGGCGTCAGATAGGCCGGCGTCAGGTACTGGGGCGTTGGATACTGCGGAGCCGGGTAAGACGGCGTCGCATACGAAGGGGTCAGATACCTGGAAACCGAGGGCTCTGCCAGAGCAGAAGGACAGCCGGAGGGCCCAAGGGCGGGTCTGGAGCAGAAGGCCCGGTGGGCGGAGAGCCCGGGGCTAAAGCGGCATGCGGGAGCGGGACGTCGCCCGGGATCGGCAAGACTGGTGTCGGGGCTGGCGGCTGGGGAGCCGGCATTGGGGCTGGCGTCCGGGAAGCCAACGTCAGGGCGGTTGGCCCAGTGGGAGGACAGTCTGACGGGGGTGCAGCAGGAACCTCGGCACCGCCCGGGGATGGAGGGGAAAAAATCCCCGGGGTCAGCCTGAGGAGACCCAGAGTCCCGGAGATCAGCGAAGGCTGCGGAGAGCCGGGAACGGCAGACGTGAGAGGGTCCAGCATCGTCTCAGCTGCCGTACGGACGTCGAGCAAGCAGACGTTCAACTTAGCAGGATCCAGGCAGACACCAGAGGAGCCGACGTCCGACTTAGTGGACCCGTCGTCCAAGGCAGGTCATGAACGAGCGGCGGCCTGGTCGGGTGCAAGTGGGGCCGTGCGCCGCCCCGAAGGGTCGGGTGACTTATTGACAGTCTCCGTGCGGGCATCGGAGGAGCTGACGTCCAGCTTACCGGAGCCGCTCGAACCAGTACATCGCATAGTGGCAGCTTTACCGGGAGCAGAGACCTCCAATGGCTCGGAGGAGCCCAAGGCCCAGCCAGATCGGGTGGGCCGCGCGCCTTGGAAACCTCAAGGTGGCGTCGATGGTGCGGTCCCAGGGAGAAGGGAGCGTTACTCCAGGCATGGCAACTCCCAAAGGAGACGCGGTGGATGAGGAGCCCTTGTCCCGGTGCTTCTCTTGTCTTTTTTCACGATGGCCTTCAGGGAAGTGGACGCCTGCGGAGCTTCTTTAACTGCTTTTCCAAGGAGGACATTTTCTTCTTTAAAATTATGGGCCTCCAGGGACTGCTGCCGCCGTCTGCGAGTGGCCACGTAGAATTGAAGGCAGTGCTGGTACTTCTCCACCCGATGATCTGGGCGTAGACAGAAGAGGCACTGCGAATGGCCGTCCTTGTGCGGGAGTTGGGCGCCGCACGAGTCGCACTTGTTCTTGTGCTTGAAGGGTGTAGGGGACGACATTCACCGATGAATACCTGACAAAAATTTGAAAAATCGAAAATAACTCGGTAAAAACTACCGACGACTGAGGCTGACGAGCATTGAACTTTACCGCGAGGCGCTGACATGAGCTAACGGCAGGAAAGAACTGGAAGGCGGATGTGGGGGACCGCCCCTTTATACTGACAGTCACCTGACGTGGGGGCGGTCCCCCGCCAGAGACTGCTAGCTAGAACTTTTTCCGTGGAGTCCTGACGCCCACCAGCGTCAGTCCTATATGTAATTACCTACTACAAGAGCCCTCTTGAAGCAAGATCTACTTTGTCTTTATGAAACACAATATACGGAGGGTCTGTGACCAAGGCATGCATCTCAGAGACCCTGCGGGCCGAGGTAATGGCCACCAGGAAGGCAGTTTTCCAAGTGAGAAATTTCAGCTCACAGGTAGCTAGAGGCTTGAAAGACTTTCGAGTGAGCATGTCTACTACAAGATTAATGTCCCAGGCTGCGACTGGACATCTGCTAGGAGGTATGGTATGCAGAATTCCCCTAAGAAACCTCTTAACCACAGGTAACCGAGCCAGTGACAAGGAAAGTACTGGCTCATGATAAGATGAAATGGCACAAAGGTGAACTCTGTAGAGTATTGCAGGCCTGAATTTGAGAGGTCTAAAAGGTACTCTAGGACTTTATTGGGTGGGCAGGAAAAAGGATTCAAAGAGGATTTTGCACACCAGAGCGAAAAACGCTTCCATTTGGCTGTGAAAGTTTTTCTAGCGGCTGGCTTGTGCACAGCCAGAAGAATATCTGAAACTCTGCGAGAGACAATGAACCTGTTCACCTCTATCTCTTTAGGAGCCAAGCGAGAAGGTGAAGTGATCTCAGATTGGGATGGACCACAGGCCCCTGAGTCAGAAGATTCGTCTGAAGGGGAAGCGCTTTCGGAGGGGTTTTCAACATACTGTTGAGTAACGGAAACCATATTTGTCGAGGCCAGAAGGGAGCAATGAGGATCATCTTGTTCCCCTGGGACTCGAACTTGAGAAGTAGCCTCTGAATTAGAGGAAGAGGCGGAAAGGCGTATAGAAAGTGTTTTGTCCACTGTAGCCTGAATACATCCCAATAGAAAAAGACAGGCCCTGGATTTCTGGAGGAGAAGAGAGGCAGTTTTGCGTTGAGTGGGGATGCAAAAAGGTCCAGGTCTGGAGTTCCCCACTCTGAGAATAGTGACTGAACTATGGTTGAGTCGAGAGGCCATTCGTGAGGATCTGTCTCTGTTCTGCTGAGACGGTCTGCCAGTTCGTTCTGCACTCCTGGCAGGTAGACCGCATGAATTAGAAACTTGTGCTGCAAGCACCATTCCCACACTCTCATCGCTTCCCTGCATAAAGGTTAAGAGTGAGCACCGCCCTGCTTGTTGATGTAATACATAACTGCTTTGTTGTCCGTTTGAAGGAGAATGTTCTCGTGACAGAGAATGTCCTTCAAAGCCCGGACTGCATAAAGGACGGCTCTCATTTCTAAGACATTTATGTGAAGCTGGGACTCGTCCTGAGTCCACGTACCTTGAGTATGGCGATTCTGACAGTGAGCTCCCCACCCCATCAGGAACACGTCCGTGGTAATTGAAATCTGATGATCCAGGGGACCAAAGGAATACCCTTCCAGAAGATTGTTCTCTTGCGACCACCAGGTGAGTGACTTCTTCAAAGGTTCTGTCACCTTGATGAGAAAGGACTGAGGGTGAGCGGTTGTGGACCACTAAGTACTGAGCATCCATTGAGAGATTCTCATGTAGAGGCGTGCTAGGTGTAGAGTGAACACCGAGGATGCCATCAGACCCAACATCCGTTGCATCGAGATAGCTCGAATCGAGCTGTTCTCTCTGATGTATCAGGCCATCTGTAGGATATCGCTCCTTCTGTCCTCTGGTAGAAAAGTTTTCGCACAGGAGGTGTTCAGAAAAGTTCCTATGAAAAGGAGCCTCTCAGAGGACTGCAACTGTGATTTCTTGGGATTTAACAGGACTCCCATGGACGTGAGAAAGTCTGAGGCCGTGGCTACGGCGTCTAGAGTTCCTTGTCTGGAAGGACTTGCTAGAAGCCAGTCGTCCAGATATGGGAACACTTGTATTCTGATCTTTCTGAGGTGCGCTGCGAGAATTGCACAACACTATGTAAAATCTTGCGGCGCCAAGGATAGCCCAAAAGGCAGGACTCTGAACTGATAATACTGGCCCAAAGTCACGAACCTTAGGTATTTGTGATGCCTTGGGTGAATAGGAATACGTTGGTAAGCATCCTGCATGTCCAGGGAGGCTAACCAGTCATGTTGATGAAGCAAAGGTAACAGGGTTCCTAGCGATATCATTCTGAATTTCTCTTTGGGAAGAAATTTGTTCAATTTTCTGAGGTCCAAAATGGGGCGCATGCCTGTGGTTTTCTTTGGAACTAGAAAGTAATGGAAGTAGAACCCTGTGTTCCGTGGATCCAGCGGAACTACTTGCACTGCCCTGTTGTTCAGAAGGCCTTGTATCTCAGAGGCGAGAAGTTCTGACTGGAGTACTGACAGCCTGGGCTGTCGTTTGGGGGGACGATCCAGAGGGGTCTCTAAAAGATTGAGGGAACACCCCTCGCGGATTATCCGGAGGACCCATTTGTCCAATGTTATGGACTTCCACCGATTGTAGAATTGAGTCAGACGACCTCCCACCGCTGAGGAAGAGTCCACCTCACATAGCTGAGGTGGGACTTGGGCCAACAATTCAGAAGGCGGCACTGGGCGCTTTGGGTCCTTGCGCCTTCTGTTGCATTTTCTTTTGAGGCTGAAGGTTTGGTTTTTGTGAAACCCCACGCGCCAACCTCGAAAGGACTGACTGTTATGAAACTGGCGTTTGTTAACACCCCCTCGAGGGGGGGGGCGGGAGGAGGTCGAGCCAATTTAATGGCTGACCTAGTCTTTTGTGTGGCCTCTAGACCCTGTTCTACTTGATGGCTGAAGAGATACACACCATCGAAGGGCAATGCCATGACCTGTTGCTGAGCATCATTCGTGAAACCTGAAGTGCACAGCCAGGAATGGCGGCGGCTACAAAAGCCCGCCGCCGCCACTTGTGAGGCTGCATCGAAGGCGTCCATAGCTGCTTTAACCTGCTGGCTGTTGGACTCGATACCCCTGGTTATAGACTTTGACAGCAGATAAGGACCACTTGGCCCACCCAGTCTGCCCATTTCCCTACCTACTGGATAAGCTGCAGATTCTAGTTAACCAACAGCCTACTTCCTGCAACTCCCCACTCTAATTGCCTTATGTCTGTCCCATGCATGTTTGAATTCCCCTACCGTTTTAGACCCCACAACCTCTCCAGGAAGGCGGTTCCATGCGTCCACCACTCTCTCCGTGCTTGAAGAAGCTCTGAATTAGCGTCTGACTCCAGTAGAGCTTCAACCATTTGTTTGAGCGAATGCCAAAGAATATACTCATATTGAGAGAAATAGCCCTGGTAGCTGGCAATACACATACCCAGGGTGGATGTAGCAAAGACTCTCTTACCTAAAGTATCTATCTTATGAGATTCTTTGTTCATAGGTCGAGCTGTAGTAGTCTGAGGAAGGACGACCTTATTCTCTCCCAAGACTACAATAGGATCCTCAAAGGCTTGAAAGGACAAAATAGGTTGATCCTTGGGAGCAGCATACTTCCTATCTATGGACTTAGCCACAGAAGGAATGAGAGCAGGATTATTCCATACCATTTGAGACAGCGTCTCAAAGGAGGGTTGTACCGGGGGAGTTAAATCCTTAGAGATGTCTGGAACATGAAGGTATTGGAGTCTTAAAAGCTTCCCAGGATTGATGTCCATAGTCTGAAGAGAAAGAGTGGAATTCAAATTTCTCAACAGAGACTTAAAAGACAGGTCCTCAACCACAGACTCTGTAACAGGATTAGGTGCTGCTCCTTCCACATCGTCACCCAGTCAAAGATCTGGGTCAGGCTCAATATCATCTCCTGACAGTTCAGGAGGGACTGTATGGACAGGAAAGGAATGAAAATCAGGAGTAAAAGAGGAAGGAAAAGAATTCAGAGAGGAGAAGCCCCGAAGATTGGCTGATGAAAAGCCCGGCCTTGGCGCTGAAGAAGAACACGCCGCCAACAGGCTACACGATGCCGACAAAGCAGACGGTGCCGAAGAACATGGTGCCAAAAAGCCGCACGGTGCCGAGAAACTCAATGGTGCGAAAACCACCACGGCAGCGATGGGGAGACACCGGCAAAATCGGCGCCGAGTGACCCACCGGCGACACCAACCCAGGCCCCAAAAATTAGGATTTGAGGGGAAAGAAGTAAGAATACCAGGAGATGGAGGCATCAGTGTGGCCCCCTGCGCCGCAGCAATGTGAGGGGGGGGGACACCCGAGCGCGGAGTCGACATCACCGAAGAGGGCGCCGCACGACCAGGAAGGCCCAATCGCCCTGCCCGATCTCCAGAAGAACCCAAAGGCCCCGGAGCGACCGGGCCAGGCAGTTGGACAAACATCCGAGCCCACTGCTCCATAAGAGCGGCCCACTGATGAAACTGCTCATCAGAAGCCCTACCAGAAGCCGGGGAAGGATTCCAATGTCAAAGAGGTCGATAAGCAGAAACAGAAACCAGTGACTCCGAATGAAGAGACCATCAACCGACTCCAATGACCGACCGTTGATGCGCAGACATATCAGAAAGCGACCTCAAGTGATGCCTTCTCTTCCTTGACCTACAGGCCGAAGAAGAGCTCGAGGCCAAATGGTGCCAAGAATGCGACAGTTTTCTTTTTACAAGCCTGAGGGGACCATTCCCTCGGCACTGGACCGTCCGTTGTCAGACCCCCCCTCAGCAGAAGGCAACGGACCGGACCCAGCCCGGCTGACTGAACAGCTTTCATACGAAGTCTCCATACCATCACCTGACCCACTCATGGTCGACTACCTCAATGTCGGCTGAGACTTCTTTCTTTAATAAGAATAAATTATTGTAAGCGGTACTTTATTCAAAAAATACTGCTAAATAAAAACTGAAAACTATGCTGCTAGTTTGAAGTTTGACTCCGGGGGTGAGCGACGTCACTGAAGCGCACTCGACGGCAAGAAAAAAAGGAACAGAGGCGGTTGGAGGGTCGACGCCGAGACAGTCATTGGCGCATGAGCAGCAGAGGCTCGCAGTGCCACTCCTCATGGCACCATCTCTGGCGCCGGCACTCCTGCAAAAAGTTTGCTCCCGCTGGGTCCTAGCGCCTCTGGCGTAGATCCCATTAGTGTGAATGAGTGGTGGAGACTTTATGTCCAAGAAGATCACCTGAGCGCGGAGTCGACAGCACCGAAGAAGGCACCGCGCGACTAGGGAGGCCCAACTGACCTACCCGATCCCCCCGTAGGGTCCGAGGGCCCCTGAGGGACCGGGCCAGGCAGCTGGATCAACCTCCGAGCTCATTGCTCCATTAGAGCGGCCTACTGATGAAACTGCTCATCTGAAGCCTTACCAGAAGGCAGGGAAGGGCTCCAATGTCGAAGACCGGAGACAGAAACCGGCGACTCCGGAGAAGACCGGCAACTGACCCCAAGGACTGACCGTCTACACACAGACATACCAGAAGGCGACCTCGAGTGATGCCTTCTCTTTCTGGACCTACAGGTCGAAGAAGAGCTCGAGGCCAAATGGTGACAAGAGTACAACCTTTTTTTTATGCTCGGGGACCGCCTTCCCCAGGGCACTGGACTGTCCATTGTCAGACCCCCCGGGAGGGCGGCGGAACAGACCCAGCCAGGCTGACTGAACAACTTTCAAATGAAGTCTCCCTATCGTCACCAGACCCGCTCATGGTCAACTCAGTCAATGTAGGCTGAGACTTCTTTCTTAGAATAAATTATAGTAAGCGGTACTTTATTCAAGAAATACTACAAAATAAGAAAGGAACTGAAAACTATGCTGCTAGTTCGAAGTTTAACTCCCGGCGGGCGAGCAACGTCGTCACTGTAGCGCACTCGACGGCAGGAAAAAAGGAACTGAGGCGGTTGGAGGGTCGACGCCGAAATAGTCATTGCCGCATGAGCCAAGGCTCGCGGCGCCACTCCTCGCGGCTCCATCTCTGGCGCCAACCCTCCTGCAAAAAAGTTTGCTCCCGCTGGATCCTAGCAACTCCGGCGTAGTTCTCATCAATGTGAATGAGTGGTGGAGACTATGTCCAGGAAGATCCAGCACTGCCCTGCTCAATGGTACCACAGGCAGTACCAGGAGCACCAGGCTGTGATACCAAGCTGTCCACCAGTGCAGACTGAGACTATAGCTTCAGCCTCATCACTGGGGTGGGGGGGGTTCAGTCGGCAGCCCACAATGGACCCATCAGGTCTCTGACATCTCAGTGAGATGAGCGCAGGGAGGACCTTGAACTTCCTCAGCACCAAAGGCACTGGAAAGATGCCCAGGGAAAAGGCCAGACTGCTGCACTTGGCATCACACAAGATGCATGCCTCTGAAGTGGGGGGCAAACGAAACCCTGTCAGCATGCAGATTTTGAGGACACATTTCCCATTGAGAAAACAGACTTCGCACTGGTCCATGTCATAAATGGAGCCAAAGTACAAGTGGCATTTTGGATGCTAATCCAATGCTGCATTAGGACCACCAGAGGGGGCACAGACACATCAGGGGACTGCAGCCTTTCTTCTTAACCTCTTTAGAAAAACTCAGCACTGTAACAAATGAAAATGTAAAATGGTGTTGAAAGTGAAATACAGCCCATTAGGCATTGAAAAGAGTAGAAAAAAAGCTGCGGCGAACTGAGGAGACGTGTGCTGACGCAGCAGACTTCAGTCAGACGGTGTGCCTTCTACTAATGGGAAAAAACAGAACTGAGGAAGGGAGGGGTCTGGTGTCGGTTACTGGCTAGCTCACATGAACAATGTCAATAAGTCAGCCACGTGGGCCATGCCACCAACAAACGTCGGTCCCCTTCTTGCTGAAAAAGACTGTGTTCCTGTGGGGCCCTTGCATCTCTGGATTAGACCCAAAAGCAGCAATGAGCAGTGAAGACTGATTCTTGGAAGATCAAAAATTGCAATTCATGCATCTTGAGTTGTACATGAAATAACATACCTTAATGATCGTGAACATGGACTTGGTATCATCCTCTGAATTGTCAAGCATGTGATCTAACAAAAAAAAGCACACTTTTAATCTACTTAGTTTTACTTACTTACTGTAACAATTTACACTAAATGCTCACTAAGATGAATCAGCTCCAGGAGGAGACAAAGGTCACATTTACAGAAAAACCACATTTAACCAGAAAGCCATATTTCCCTAAATGCTAATGTTTCTTCTTTAATACTGGTTCCAGTTCTGTTACCATTTCATTACTACAGGCTTTTTTGTTATACCAGCAGGTGTTTCTGATTTGCACACAGCTAGTAAGTACCATTTTAGAACTACATCGCATAACTGATGCCCCTGCTAGGCTCTTCCATTGCTGGGAGTATGGATCTGTGCTCCGCTAACAAGCTCTGAAAATGAAAGGGTCATGAACTACAACAGACAGTTCTAAAGTGGCAGTTCACATCCGAATATAAAGCAGAAATACCCACTGTGGTTACTATAAGGCCTGTGTAGATGGAACAATAATAGAATTGCAACCAGTATGTAAGAAACAACTTCTACTGAGGAAAATGACTTGCTGCTTCAGTACAGTTCTCCTTTCAACATTCATGATATTTGCATTCACAAAGTCAAGAAAAAAACACTGATAAGAATTACAAACCTACTGAAATAAAACCTCTAAATTATCTACTCCCTGCTGGCTGATCCATACCATAGGCATACGTCTGAAGGCAGAAGGTAGGTCAGACTAAGGGGTCCTGGCAACACGTTGCAAGCCTTAGCAGGACTGCGACGTAAGCTTGTGGATGAGCAGGACAGTCCTGACTCCAAAGTGGAAGGATGAAAATATAAAGTACAAAAGAATTCTGTTAGGGGAAAAATGCAATATCAACTGAGCTAAAACTTCCGTAAGCGATCTGAATGCAAAGCAAGAGGATTTCATGATGACCAGCTATAGAACTGTTAGCCAATTGTCAAGAAATCCTGCTGCCATGCCCTGGAAAAAAGCGTGACACACTGTTGTACTAACTCAGTTAATGGTGCATTTAAAATATTAAAACCTCAAGATGAACATTTATGACTTGCTGCATGTTGGCAAATGTACTCGTGTGCAACCAAGTTCTGTGCTGCTTCAGTTTCTTCTTCTACCGAATACTGTAACGCCCACTCCCTGCATCATCTCATCTCATCTTTCTTTTCTCTTCATTCCTCCAATTTTAGTCTTTACAGTTCTGCACTTTCAGAATTAGCAGCAACAGATGGAAACAGATTAATTCTGCATAGTATAAACTGCAGAGCTAATGTTTCAAACACTTAATTGCTGGTTCTACAGAGCTGCTGGTGCTCTGGAAAATTAGCTGCATCAGGGGCCGTGCAAAACGCAAAAATGGTAAGCACTTGACCAGATCTGAGCATTTGTGCCCAAAGTTGAAGCAGTAGAGACAAGAACTGACCAATACAATTCATGTTCATTTTGAACCTAACATAACCGTTACAAAAAAACATAGTGTAGCCTTTTAGTAGGTATTTGCTTAACAGAGATGAAAATTATGTACCTACCGTAATTCTGATCTTTCTGTGTATCTTCACCATTCATCACAGATGGGTTACCTGGCCGGAGGTCAGGACCCCGCGGGAGTTTTTTAAAGGGGTAGGCAGACTGACACACCAGTGGCGCCAGCCCTCGGGGAGCCGGCGTGCTGCTTGAGCTCGAGGGTTGGGCCGTTAGGCTTGTGTCAACTCCGCCTGCCTACCAGTTCTGAGTCGCCGGAGAGGTAAGAGGAAGGGATGGAGGGTGGGACAAGAGAGTCCAAGGGACAGAAAGAGGAAAGGATAACTGAACTAAAAGGAGAAATAACGACTGAGAAGACAGCAAAGAAGAGATTAGACTAAGGGGATTGGGTAGGGGCCCCAATCTCTGGAAGCGGAAGAAGGGAGGGGAGAGAATTTAGGAGAGAGGGAGAGGTATCAAGGTATCCGAGACCCTTGTCCATCACCAGATTGTATAGGAACTGCAAGGAGTAGCAAAGCTCTCTGCCAGAATTCAAGGCACAGAATAACTGGCAAATACCCCAGAAGCAGAGTCGGCTATTCTGGAGGAAGGACAGGGTACAGGGATTTAGTATTCTCTCAAGAAAAATGTTTGGTGAAAAAAAAAAAAAAAAAGGTTTTTTTTTTTTGAAATAGTTGGATGGAAACCAGAAGGAGAACAGGAGGAGGGTAACCACCAACTCCCACCCCATTGGGGTGGAGACAAGTAGTAGAGAAGGAATGCCGCTCGAGCTGTCTACCCTTCATAGGAGAATACCCCCCTGTGTGTCCCTACTTTACCCTGCTCCTAAAGAGGAAAGGGGGAGCCACAGAGAGGGAGGGGGGACCCAGAGACTGAGGCCCCAGGGGGATGGTGGGTGGGGTTGTGATGAATGGTAAAGATACACAGAAAGATCAGAATTACGGTAGGTACATAATTTTCATATCTTATCTGTGTCAATCTTCACCATTCATCACAGATGGGTGAGTACCAAGTCCCCCCCCGAAGGAGGTTGTTTCGTTACACCCCAAGGGACAGGGTCCCTTAGCCCTCAGTGGGTGACACACTAAGGGGGGGAACCTTCAGGGCCTGGAGAGGCCCGAGAGTGGGGAGAGAGAGAGACGGGTTCCCCCCAGAGGGGGAAGAAAGCTGCCCCGACAAGCGCCGTCTCACTCTACGGGAGAAAAGGTAGGTTCCCTGGTGGGCGGAGCTAATCACCCTATGCCGGGCCAAGGGTGACAACCGGGAAAGACGTAGCCATGCCGATCTCCTAGTGCAGATCGCTGTCCCTACAACCCTGGTAGCTACCTCGTTGGCGTCATAAGATGCCCTCGCTTGGTGCCTTGCTAGCTCCAGGCCACGTGCAGAGAGCACGATGGCTTGTCTGGTTTGCTCCAAGTCAGGCAATGAGGCTAGGATCTGACCTAGCCTGGACCACAAGAACCTGTTGTAGGCTGCATAGTGGGCCTGATGAGCAGAAATAGAAAGGAAAGGAAAATTACGTACCTACCGTAATTCTTGATCTTCTCTTGTATCTTCACCATTCATTACTTACTGGGTGTAAGCCGGAGGCGCGCACCCGCCACGGGAGCTTTTTTTTTTTTAAAGTTTGCCTAACGGCACCGCCCTCGAGAGTGACGTCGTGCATGAGGGGCGGCCGTTAGTAGCGACCGACTCCTCCTCCAACTCAGTTCTGTGAGCCGGAGAGGCAAAAGTGAAAGCAGAGAATATAGATAGCGAGGCAAGATAGCCGAGGGATAGCAAAGCAAGGAAGAATGAACTGAAAAAGGAATAAGCCGATGGAGGAAGGACAGAGGAGATAAGAGTATCCCTAGCCTAGGGACTGTAGGGCCTCCTTACCTGGGCGATTCTAGGAGGAGAGATAAGTAAGGAAATGAGAAATTAGAAGAAGAAGAAGAAAGAGAAGAGAGATGGATGTTGAAGAGACCAGAATGCCCAACGAGCATAGTTAGCTTTACAGCTGAAGGCTCACTAAAGGGGAAGCAAGAACTCTGGAGATAGAGCTGAAGAGAAGGTTCACCAAACCCGCTAGACAGACTCAGAGGCATAGTCCTCATCTCAACATGCCATTGTTCTTGATACCCACTTCGGGCTCCTGGCCGCAGAAGGCCTTTAACTGGAGGACACCCGAGGAGGGAAGAATAAAACCCCGGCAGCATGAGAGCGCTGCTCAGGGGTTTGGAAATGGAGAATGTAAGCCTTTCAGGCGTTTTAAGATAGAAAAGGGACTCAGACTGACTGGCCAAGGCTTAGGCTGGCTGGGATTGGATATGGACAGCACTGCTCTTCTGTAAAAATTGTCCAGGAGGACACTTAAAGGGAGAAACCAATATGCAAACTAGCGAGAAGGATAGCCTACCTTCTCATTTCTCTTCTAGTTTGTTTTTCCCCGTTTTTTTTTTTTTTACAGATAAAATTTTTAGACTAGATGCATGACCCAATACCAAGATGCCTATAGCAGTCGAAGAGAGTTCCTCAGCATTTTCACCCTTTTTTTTTTTTTTTTTGCAAAAAGAAAAAAGGAATAAACGTGCCGTTCCTCTGCTCTGCAAGGCAGAATGGGGTGATTTTGATTTCAGGGCAACTATCTGGAACATGGGATTGCAGGATCGAAACTGAATAGCCTGAGCCAGGCCAAACCCCAGAGGTATCTCGCCAGAAGAATGGCAAGAGATAGTTGTGCAGTCTGATCACCAATGCAATCCACGAGATGGCCCATGAATCTTAGAGTAAGTAATTTTCTGAAAATTAGAGCCCCCAAAAAGATTTTTTTTTTTTGGAAAAATTAAGAATTTTTCCTATATTTTAAGAAAAAAATTATTTTTTTGCAGAGAGAGGAAGGAGACGGGAGGTGGAGAAGCCACAGGAAGAGGCCACTGGGGATGGTGGGGGTGAAGTAATGAATGGTGAGAGATACAAGAGAGATCAAGAATTACGGTGAGTGCGTGAATTTTCTATCTTCCCTTGTCAATCTTCACCATTCATTACTCCTGAGTGATACCAAGCTCCTCTTCCCTGGAGGGGAAGAGGCCATACCCTGAGGAACAAGACCCCCAGCCTTCTGTTGGTGAGAAACAGAAGGAGAAGACCCTGGCTTATTCAGAAAGCCTAAGTGGGAGAAGAGCTAGGAGGTGCCTCCGAGGGCGAAGAGACGGATGGGGCCCCTGTAAAGTCTCTAGCTCTGGATGAGAAAAGGCAGGGTCCCCGGAAGGCGGAGCGCATCACCCACGCCGGGCCAGGGGTGACAACCTGGAAAGACGGCCATGCCGTCCGCCTGATGCAGATCGCTGTCCCTCGCAAGCCTGGAAGCCACCTCATTACGCCATAAGATTCCCTTGCTTGGTGTCTTGCCAGCTCCAGGCCTACCGCGAGAGGGCAGCAGCTTGTCTGGTTTGCTCCGTGTCAGGCACAGATGCCAACAGCTGGGACATCATCGACCACAGATGCGGTTGAGGCAGCGTGGTGAGCCTGATGTGATGCAATACATGCACTCGCCGAGAAGAAGAGAACACTCTTCACCCCCAACGGTCGAACTGGAGAGAGTCCGAACTGTGGGCAGTCGTATGGCCAGGCAACGGCGCCCAGAAGGAGTATCCAGGTATACCAAACCTGAGGATCGGCTGGAAGGGAACCTAGAGACTCAGAGGGGCACAATACCTCGCTGGCAGTCCGGGGCTGGGGAAGAAGCGCAGGGAACTGCCAGGACCGGACAGACGCCTCCTGGAAGGGGATAGGCCAGGAAGGTACCACCAGATGCTGGGCACCGAATTCACCAAGGAATTCACGCGTCTCCCGTTCGGTATTGTCTCTCCGAACGTAGGAAATCCGGAGATCCCTCACCATCCTCGAGAGGAAACGCTGATATTCTGTGAAATCAGCATCGGAGGACAGATGAGCAGGGGGTTCCTCTCCCTCAGAGGAGGGAGACGAGGATGATGGGGAACTGGAATGTCCAGAGGATTCCTGCGGCGGTGGGGAGAGTCGAAAGACCCGCTCATGCATGTATCTAACATATGAGGGGAAGGCCGCCGCAGAACCTCTGAACTGCTCCCAGGATAACGGACCCGTAGGACCGACATGGCCCGGGAGCGGGGGTGGTGAAGGCAGAGAGATGGGAGAGGGGCACCTCCGAGGAGGCAACTGCTCTCTGCGAGGGCTCTGGAATCCGGGAAAGGAGCCTAGTAGGAGGGATCCCGGATATCAAACCAGGCCGCAGAACGGAACTCTGGGAGGCGGAGCCTGAAGAGCCCTGGGGGAGAAACTCCCCTGTGACGACGCCGGGACTGCATGGATCCAGAAGGGCAGTCCGCACAAACGCCGCCAGAGGACACCCTAGAACCCTGGGGGGAGGTGGGGCTCTGCACTACGCTCCTGGCCACCCCCGAGGTGGCCAAAGAAGACCGGCAGCAGGCCGCCTGCCCCTCAACCCCTCGGATTCCGAGAGGCCCTCCTCCTCGACTGCAACGCCCCTGTCCCTAGAAGGCAACAGCACCCGGGGTAGCTGTCACCGGCCTCAGAGAGGGCCTCCCCTCCGTCACCCCGCCTGCCCCGGGACTCGGCCACCCCAGCCGAGGAACCCTCAGGAGACAACAGCAAGGGGACAGAGGGAGGCCCGCTCGCGCCGCCTGGTACCCCCTAGCCACCGAGGACCCAGATTCCGAAGAATGGGGTGCCAGGATGGAGTCCCATCTGAGTCATCGTCCTCCGAGGAGGACGAGACCAACAGGACCTCGATGCTGGCCACCCCAGGGGTCCCGAGGCCCAGGGCCATGAGCGGCAGTGCCAAAGTCACGACGCCCTTCGCCCCACGCCCGGCAGCAGGAAGGCCCTAACCCCACCCCAAGCGCTCCAGCAGGCCAGCACACCGAGAGGGAAGGCCGGCGGCTTCGGGGAAAGCGGCTTCACTCCCGGCACCATGACGGGCGCCGAGGCCAAAAGCGCACCGCCAGCGGCACCGCTCGATCACGGCGCCGTTCAGCGGCGCGCCGAGATCGCGGCGCTTGTGACAGACGCGCCCGATCACTAGCGCCGTGTGGCGCTTCCGGGTCAACGGCGCCGGGAATAAACGCCCGCATCACCGGCACATGACGGCGCCAGCGAGGCAGCGTCGGTCCAGAGGCGGGCCAGCCAAGGAGCCTCAACACGGGAGCCTGCACCTCGAGAGGTGACCTGCGCGGCGGTGTCAGCACTGCGGCCCGGGAGAGCCTAGCGCTCCCCAACACCGCGGAAGGGCCTCCTCCTCGGCAAGATAGGATGAGAGACCTCCTCCTCGGACCGTATAGGCCAGGAGGACCCGGGGAAAGGCCTAAGATCTAGCCCGAGATTCCCGCGGACGGCCGTCCCAGTCAGCGGGGCCTTGCCGGAGCTTGAGCCTTGAAGCTCGAGGGCTGACGGTCCATCGAGAAACAGGCGTCCGCAGATCCATATCATGGTTGGGTCCCAGGCAGAAGACAAACGTCATGCGGTCCGAGGCGGAGAAATGCCAGCCACAGGGAGCACCCGGACGCATAGGGCGCGGCCCGTCTTCGGCAGGCAACAGCTCAAGAACCGGACATAGCAGCGAAAATAACGAGATCGAAACACAGTAGGAAATACACCCGCGCCGAAAGAAAAAGAACAGTCTTACCGTTCGGCGTCGGTGTCAAGAAAAACGGAGTCGGTAACTACTACGAACATAAGTACTGAGACGCAGCAGGACAGGTGCTGCCTCGACGGCGGGAGAAACAGAACTGAGTTGGAGGAGGAGTCGGTCGCTACTAACGGCCGCCCCTCGTGCATGACGTCACTCTCGAGGGCGGTGCCGTTAGGCAAACTTTAAAAAAAAAAAGCTCCCGTGGCGTGCGGCGCCTCCGGCTTACACCCAGGAAGTAATGAATGGTGAAGATTGACAAGGGAAGATCAACCATGCCGAGTAGAAGGTCCTCCTCCCCCAAAAATCAAAATCCAAAGAGTCTTGATCTGGGGGCCGGTCCCGGTGGAGGGCGTGAAGCCCATCAGGAGTGTCCAGATGCATCAAGCCAGACTGCAGATGAGGCATGGAACCTGGAGATTCCGGGAGAGCGCAATACCTCTGGCTGAGGTCCCTTGGGGCGGGAACTCCGGAGAAGGGCCTCTGCCAGAGACGCAAGGACGCCTCCCAAAAGGGAGCAGGCCAGGGCGGCACCACAAGGGTGGACTCACCACAATCGCCTAGAAAGGCGTGCGCCGCATGCTCAAGATTGCTGATAGTAGAGGGCGAAAGGTGCAAGTCCTCCAACATCCTCAAGAGGAAACGCTGATACTCCGAGAGATCAGCAGCCGGAGAGATGTGGACAGAAGGTTCCTCTCCCCCAGAAGAGGGGGATAAGGAGCTGGAGGTCACCATGTGTTCAGAGGGTGGCTGCACGGGGGGAGGTTGAAAAACCTGGCTGTCCATAGCCCTAATATAAACAGGGTACTGGGCAGCCATCGCACTGAACTGCTCCCAGGTGAGAGGGCCGCTAGGACCAAGAATGCCTGGGAGCGCAGGAGAATGTGGCAGAGGGATAGGGGCAGAGCCGAGAAGAGAAATCGGCTGACCTCCGCCAGGGCTAGGGAGTGGACCGTGAGCACCTGAGGAGGGTGCCCCGGAAGACCCCACAGCCGACAGCTGTACAACCACGTTGGTACTGCCTTGGCTGCGCCCAGAAGAATCCCCCCAGTGAGGCGACCAGGGCCGTAAAGGTCCAGAAGGACGGTCCCCTGCCTCAAAAGAACGGGACGCCCTCAAGGAACCCGAGGGGGAAGGGTGGAAATCCACACTACAGCTCCGTCCAGGGCCCGAGTGGATCCCAGAAAAGGCCGGCAGCACGACCCCACCCCTCGGCCCCTCAGAGTCCGAGAGGTCCTCCTCCTCGAGAGAGGCCAGCCTAGGTAGCTGGCATCTCTGGGCAGCCCCGAAGGAGGACCAGGAACAGTACCCTCCCCTTCTGTAGGCTTCTCGATGGGCCCCAAAGTTGGGCGATCAAGACACACCACTGGAGGGGGTACCACCACCGAGGGGTCGATGAAACCCCCAAGATCAGGTTGCAGAGCTATGGTGGCTCGCACCACTGCCTGCTGGTCAGCACCACTGACCCTAGTTTCGGGGGCCACCTGACTCTCCTCAGTAGGGGGCTGACTCAGACTCGTCGACGAGACCACAGTGCTGCCCTCCTCCGCAGCCAACCCCGAGGAGTGTGACTGCTCGTCCGACTTGGAGCTCGACTCCGACTCCGAAGAGGTAGAGTACGAAGCTCTGAGCCAAACTGTAGGAGGGCTGGCAGAACCAACCTTGCCACCGGGACCGGCAGCCAGTGTTGTGCCCGAGCCGGCGCCCGTGCCCTCCGCAACCCCTCGAGCAGGACCTGCAGGAGGCACCGCGGCAGCTCGAGCCAGAGGTCCAGTGCCAGGGGCCAGTCGCCTGGCTGTCCAATCCACCAGTACCGGGAGGCGGTACCAAGGACAGGGGCGGCACCGACAGCAGCCCAGCAGCACCTTGGCGCAGCCACCGGCCCCATGGCTGGCGGCTGAGAGGACATGACCGGCGATGATGACAGCCCGAAGGCAGACCGCGCTGCGAATGGTGCCTAGAATGGGCGGCGCTGAGGACAGCACCGACAAAAGTCGAAGGCTACAGCCAAGCAGCGAAGAACCTGGCGCCGTGCTCAGCGAACATGGCGAAGAGGATGCTGGATCTGGTCCCCGGTGCGTGAAGCGGTGTCGTGGACAGAGCCCATGGTACCAAGCGACAAGTCGGCCTTCGGCGATAGCACCGACAGGCCACGGCGCCATAAGCGGCTGAAGGCTCTGACAGTGCTGACTGACAGCGTCCGAGGACGGCGTCGAACCGGCCTTCGAGCCGCGGGAAGCGACACCGGGAGCCTTCACCCCGAAGGCGGTGCTGCTGGCGGCGCTCCCACCCGCTCCCGGGAGGAAGCGGGGCGGGCCTCCTGCACCACGGAGGAGCCTCGGAGATGGCCAGGCTACAGTGGCGAGGCTCCCTCCTCCTCAGTCCATATAGAACCAGGGCAGGACCCGGAGGAGGGAAGGCTGGCTCGGCCCGGCAGTGTAACTCCCAGTCGGGAAGCTCGCCCCACTTTCAACGCGATTGTTCGAGGACCCGCCGGTCCATGGAGAAGCAGGCGTTGCACAAGTCCATGTCATGAAGCGGGCCAAGACACCGGTCATGCTGGTCGGTGATGGAGAATTTTCGGCCGCACGGGCACCGACGCATGGGGGGCTGACCCGTCTTCGAAGACTTCTTGCCCTTCGACTGAGACATGACCTACGGACAAAAAACACCAAAACAGACTCGACGTCGCAGAATTCAAATAAAAAGGAAAGATCTTACCGGGCGACGTCGAGTGAAGGCAGAACACAGAACTGGCAGGCAACCGACGGACTGAAAACGCTGATCTCGAAAGGCTGAAGGCCTAAAATTCTTGTCAGAAGCTTCCCACAAGGCGACCTCGACGGCGGGAGACGAAGAACTGGTAGGCAGGTGGAGTCGACACAGCCTAACGGCCAACCCTCGAGCGCCACGCAGTACGTCGGCCTCGAGGGCGGCGCTGATGGTGTGTCAGCTCCGCCTACCCCTTTCTAAAAAAAAAAAAAAAAAAAAAAAGCTTGGGGTCCTGACCTCCGGCCAGGTAACCCATCTGTGATGAATAGTGAAGACTGACACAGATAAGATCACCACTGTATCACGGCACAACTAAAATAAACAGTGTGGCACTTCTAAACCTTTTTTTTCATAATTCTATTTCCAAAAAAAAAAAAAAAAAAAACAGAAAAGTGACTCCTTTGGCAAAAACTAACAGTATGTGAATTATTTTTCCAAGTTCCTCATTTTTTCAGTGCATATTTCATAATTTTTCTTCATTTCTCTTTTCCATCTAAAGTACTGACGAAATCTGCACAAAGTGGAATCCGTAGCATCTGGAGCTCCTCTGCTTCTGCTGCTCATCAACATCCAATGCCATCATCCACTGTTTAATACATCAGCTCTACCTGCAGAAAGAACAGTTTACTCACCTGTAACAGTAGCCTGCAGCCTAAGGGTCGAAGACCATAGACTCCCTTTGGAGAGAGACAAATGGTAGTCGAGAATGTTAGCCACAGAACAGGATAAGGGGTCCAGACTCTTACACTGACACCAAATGGAAAACCTTTTCCATTTGAAGGCATAACATTTCCTGGTCAATTCCTTTCGAGATGCCTCCACCATGGTGTAGATATCTTCGGAAACACCCAAAGCCTGGAACTCTGGCCACTCAGGTACCAGGCTGTGAGGTGCAGGGATTGAAGGTCCGGATGAAATACCTTCCCCTGGTTCAGAGATATCAGGTCCGGGCATGTACAAAGCCGCTCCGGGGGCCTGCAGCTGAGGCTGAGGAGATCTGGATACCAGAACTGGTGTGGCCAGTCTGGGGCTACCAGGATCACCTTTGCCTTGTTCCTCCTCACCTTGAGTAGAACCTTGTGGATCAAGGGAAATGGAGGTAAGGTGTAGAAGAGGTCTGGGGTCCACGGTCCCTAGAAGACATCCCCCTGCAGCGAGCCCTGCTTGGGGGGGGGGGGCAGGCATGGTACAGTCTCAGCTTGGTGTTTTCCCTGGAGGCAAACAGGTCCACCAATGGCTTGCCCCAATGGGAGAACAGACTGTAAGCTACCTCTGGCTGTGGAGACCACTTGTGGGACGTCTGGCCTATGCGGCTCAGAGCATCCCCCAGTTGGTTCAGGACTCATGCCACATGGATGGTCAGGAGATCCACCTCCAACTGCCTTAGAGGGTCCAGATGCAGAGCGCCTCCTTGCATAGCAGACAGAAGTGCATGCTGCCCTGTTTGTTGAGGTAGTACATGGTCGTAGTATTGTCCGTCTGGACTTGAACCACTTGACCCCGGAGCTGAGGAGTGAAAGCTGACAGTGCCAGTCTGACTGCTCTGAGCTCCAACAGGTTTATGTAGCATCGGGACTCCTCGGGGTTCCAGAACCCGTTGGCTCTGTTGTCCCCCATGTGGGCTCCCCAGTCCATGACAGAGGCATCCAATGTGAGTATGACCGTCAGCTCGGGGCGGACAAACGGGATCCCGTCCTGCAACCGGTCTGGGGCGGTCCACCATTGGAGAGCATCCCACAACTTCTGGGTTACAGCGATCAGCTGGTCGAAATGACCGTGGCGCTGAGTCCACTGGGCGGCCAGCTCCCACTGGAGGGAGCGCATGCACCACCTGGCCCAACAGACCACTGAGGTGCACGCCGCCATGTAATCCAGAAGGCGCAGGAAGTCCCGGACAGGGCGCAAGTGCACAACCAGAAATTATTGGGCAAAGGAGGAAAGAACCTCCACCCTGTCCGCTGGGAGTCGGGCTCTGGCTTGACGAGAGTCGAGCTCTGCCCCGATGAAGCCCATCACCTGAGAGGGATTGAGATCCCACTTGGCCTCATTGATCAGGAGGCCTGGTTGGGAGCAGGTTCAAAAAGCCAGATCCCTGGATCTCTCCACCTCCCGGAGGGAGGAACATTCTAAGAGCCAGTCATCGAGATAAGGGTAAAAATCGAACTCCACGACACCAGAGATGGGCTGCCACCATTGCGATGCACTTCTTGAAGACCCTCGGGGCTGATGAGACCGAATGGCATGGCTCGGAACTCATAAAGGTTCCCCTCGACCCTGAAGCGGAGGAACCATTGATGGGACGGATGGATTGGGACATGAAAAAACGTGTCCTGTAGATCCAGTGAACAGAACCACATGTTTCGCTCCTGGGATGGTATGATCTGGTTCAGAGTTACCATCCAGAAGGTGCGAGCTCTGAGATACTGATTCAGGTCATGGAGATTTAGGATGGGGCGCCAACCCCCCATCCGCTTGGGCACCAGGAAGTACCTGGAGACGAAGCCTGGGTCTGTAGGAGGATCCGGCACTGGAGCTACCACCTCCTTGCAGAGGAGCTGCGCAATGTCGGCTTGGAAAGCCGACTGAGTGCAAACTGTGATCTTTTTCTCCCGAGGGGCGCGGGCTCAGCTGGGAGGGTACTGCTCGAATTCCAGAGGCAGTCCCTTTCCAATCGCCTCTAGAACCCACCTGTCCGAAGTGATACCGGACCAGGCAGAAAGAAAGTAGCGGAGCCAGACACGCACAGGAGGACCCAGAGCTGGCATGATGGGTGTAGGGGTGTCAACCCCCAACCCGTCACTGAGCAGGCTTAGAGGAGGAGAAGGCTCCTGGACCAGCACCTCGGCCTCCTTTATGGGGCTGTTGAGGACCCTGCTTGGGCCTGGGGCACCAAGCTTGAGCCCGCTGTTGCTGCTGGCCTCCTTGAAAGGAGGGCTGCCTAACCGCAGGGGAAGAGTGCCGAAAAGGCTTCTTCTTGCGCTTCTGCTGGTTCTTGCCCGAAGAACCCTTCGCAGAGATAGCGTCCAAGGTGGCAGTGGACTGTTCTATGCACTGGAGGTGACCAGCCACTCCTGGACTGAACAGGTCAGTGCCTAGGAAGGGCACGTCAGCTAACTTATGCTGGGTATCCGCCGGGAAGGAGGACAGCCTCAGCCAAGCCCTGCGGCAAGTGGCCACTGTGGCTGCCAAAGAGTGGGCACAGGAATCTCTAATGTCCAGGGTCATCTGGAGCTGCTGTTTTGCAACAGCATGGCCCTGGTCACGGACTTGCTTCATTGTGGTCTGCATGTCCGCTGGGAGATGAGGGAGGACTTCATCTAATGACCCAGGAGGGCTTGAGAGAAGTGTGCCATGATAACAGCCGAGCTGGCCTGATGAAGGCCTAAGAAGGAGGCTGCATAGACCTTCCTGGCAGAATGGTCCATAGACTCCTTGTCAAGGGTTTCGGCTGAGGGATGTTCTGTGAACCCCGCCAATGATCCCATGGCCACCGTATACTTTCAGGCTATGTGGGCAGATGAAGCTGGGCATGAAGCAGGACACTGCCAGAGATCAAGAGATAGGCCTACGATGGCTTCGGCCACAGGAAAGGCCTCCGTCAGGGTATCCCCCTTTTGAGGAGATCCATAAGGGGGTACTCTGCCTTTTTCTGGATAGGCTCCAGGGGCATTCCGGTGGATTCAGATATTAGGCGGAGGATGCCCTGAAAAGAGGAAGGACCTTCCTCCAAACCTGCCACTGATGACTCATTATCCCCAGGATGGCAGTGCAAACTAGTGTCGTCAGAGTCCGAGGAGTCGGGAAAAATGGTCTCCTGCCTACGTCTCCCTCGATGTGCCGAGGGCGATCGGGGACAACCGTGATGGACAGATGATGGGGAAGTCTGGTGTCTGGCCAGTCCTTTTTCGAGGGAGCCCTTCCCTGAGGCTGCTTAGGCAGTGGCTCCACCAAAATCAGTGGAGAGACCGTAATAGGCCGCAGCCAGGATATGGGCTGGCCCCACGGGTGGTGGAACTGAAGCCTTCGGTTCCGGAGGGGTCGGCGTCGGCCTTGGAGGCGGAAGCCAAGCGATGGCCAGTGCCGCCGGCAGAGACCGGACAAAATCAGCTGTTGCCACGAGAGATCCTCATAAAGTCAACGGAGTTTCCGTTGAAGTCTCTCCTCGTCCAATGAGGATCGGTGGCGGCGCCTCTTTTTTGAATGCTTATGGCCCTTCTTCGTTTTTTTGACTGAAGGGGTCCTAGTCCTTGATCGAGACCGACGGGGTCAGCTTGTTCGATCGGGAGACGCCAGACTCTATGAAAACCAAGGTTCCCGGACGTTTTCCTCGATGAGGTCATGCGAAGGTAGTGTAACCTCGTCAGGAAAGGAAAGGCCCGGGTCCTTTCTAAGGAATCGTCAACAGGAGTCGGTGACAAAGGCGTGATCGGGTCAAGCGTAATCTCGGCCAGTTCGGCCATTTCCTCAGTCTCGATGCCTTGGACCGACAGAAGATCTGTAAAGCCAGTGGCTGAGGAAGCGATCTAGACCAAGGTTGAGACCGCGTGTTCCTGGGACTTGGACCTCTCTCGGTCCCAGGAGCATCTTCTTCTGGAGGAAGAAGACTTAGGGTACTTATCCCTCTTCCGAGGGCGGGAGGAGTGCAAGCCCGTGGACGCCTCACCCCTGGTGGGGAGAGACTAGTACAACTCCCTAAAGGAGCCCGTGAAAGTCGAGCCGAGGTTGAGTGGAACAAAGAAGCTTGAGCTGCTTCCTCCTCAAATGCCTTCATCTGCTCTAACTGCTCAGCGGATCTCACGGCCATGGAAACCACCCACCTCATCTTTTTATATTTCACCAGCAGGTTCCTTTTCTCTGGACTCCCCAGCTGAAGGCGTGCCTTGCAGTCGTCCAGAACGTGGGGATGGAAGGCCAGACAAAACGTGCATGACAAGGTGTCATGTCCGATGCCGAGGTAGTACACGCATGTTAGGTGGGGATCGGGCCATGACATCTTTTGGCCGCAGGTACACCGGCAAAATCCAGGGGATGATATGTTTTCCATATCGGAATTGGAATCAATAACTCTAACGAGTTTAATAGCAAGTTGCGGTAAAACAGACGTTGTAAACCCAGGGCCTACAAATTACTAAAGTAGTACGAGGGACCTGTATCTTCAAGTGGAAAGGAAGATCTGGCGTCATGGGGCAGAGCCGAGGTATTTACCACCCGGGTGGGTGGGAGGAGCCAGCTTGAAGACTTCCGGCAAGTTTTAAAAGGGAAAGGGACATGCCACAGAGTGTGGATGAACAACATATCCACGCTCCTAGAAGAGCTCTTATACCTTTGGGAGGCTCCATGCCTGTTAACCTACAGGAGAGATCTACGCAGGAGGTGACCCACCTGCTTATCGTCTGCTTGGCTGCAGGTCTGCCAGGTGCAGCTTCAGCGTAGGTGACAAACAGCTGGCGAACCTCTCCCCGAGCTTCAGCCATCCGCTCCTTATAATAAGCGAGCACTCTTCTAGGGTCTTAAGTATGGAGCCTATATTCGGCCTCCAAGGTGCGACTGGTGTAGAACACAGGCAGAGTCAACACCTGGTTAAGGTGAAACTATGGCACCACCTTTGGAAGGAACTTCTGGTGGGGGCGAAGGACAACTTTGTCCCTGTGGAAGACCAGGTAGGGAGACTCGATGGAAAGTGCCTCGAGCCCTCTCATCCTTCTGGCTGACGTAATAGCCACCAAGAAGACAGTCTTCCATGACAGGTGAGAGATGTCACACCTGTGCATCGGTTCGAATGGCTTGCCCATGAGCTTAGCCAATACCAGCAGTAGATCCCACGGAGGTGAAGGTTCTCACACCGGAGAGGATATGTGGTCTAGGCCTTGGAAAAAGCGCCCGACCACCTTCTCCTCTGCCACCAACTGCTTGCCGGCCCGTGCCCGGTAAGCAGAGATGGCTGCCAGGTGCACCTTAAGGGTCGTCGACTGAAGCCCTAGCTGAGAAAGGGACCACAGGTAGTCCAACATACTAGCCAATGAACAGGAAGAAGGGTCCAACCCCTTGTCCTGACACCAAATGGAGAAGATCTTCCATTTGAAGGCGTAGCATTTTCTGGTCGACTCCTTACGGGATGCCTCAACGACGTTGAGGACCTCGTCGGAAAGACCCAAGGCCTGAAACTCTAGCCGCTCAGGAACCAGGCCATCAGGTGCAGGGACTGAAGGTCCGGATGGAGAAACTTCCCCTTGTTGACCGAGATCAGGTCCGGGCAGGCTGGAAGCCGCCTTGGGAGCCTGGAGCGGAGGCTGAGAAGATCTGGGTACCTGTGCCTTGTCCCTCTTCACCTTGAGAAGCACCTTGTGGATCAAGGGAAATGGAGGGAAGGCGTAGCAGAGGCCCGGGGTCCACGGCCTTGAGAATGCATCCCCCTGCAGCGAGCCCTGCTGAGGAGGGCGGGCATGAAACAGCCTCAGCTTCGCATTCTCCCTGGAGGCAAACAGGTCCACCTGAGGGGTGCCCCAATGGGAGAACAGGTCTTGCACTACCTCTGGCAGGAGAGGCCACTCATGAGATGCAGCGCCTATCCAGCTGAGGGCGTCGGCCAGACTGTTGGAGGCTTCTGCCACATGGATGGCTAGGAGATCCGCCTCCAGGCTGATCACGAGAGACAAAATGTGGAGAGCTTCCTTGCACAGAGGCAAGGAGTGCATCCCACCCTGATGGTTGAGATAGTACATGGTCGTGGTGGTGTCCGTCTGGACCTGAACCACCTGACCCTGTAG
This sequence comes from Neoceratodus forsteri, assembly GCA_016271365.2. Lineage (NCBI taxonomy): Eukaryota > Metazoa > Chordata > Ceratodontiformes > Ceratodontidae > Neoceratodus > Neoceratodus forsteri. The sequence goes on from CM057450.1 coordinate 1,407,716,217, forward strand.
AAATTGAGAGAAGGCAGTGAGGGCTAATCAAACCGCTTGAAGGTCCAGCAGGTTGATGTGGCATTGAGACTCCTGAAGGGACCAGAGGCCGTGGGCCCAGAGTTCCCCAGATGGGCACCCCAAACCATCAAAGAGGTGTCGGTCGTAAGAGTGACCATCGGCTCAGGGCATACAAATGGGATACCCTTCTGCAGATGAGCTGGGACGAACCACCACTGTAGGCCATCCCACATCTTCTGGGTCACGGTCACCAGTTGGTCCAAAGGACCACAGCGCTGAGATCATTGGCAGGCCAGCCCCCATTGCAGGGGCGCAAATGCCAGCGGGCCCAATGGACCATGCTGGTGCAGGCCGCCATGAGGTCCAGAAGGCACAGGAAGTCCCGGGCAGGGTGCAATTGCCCAACCAGAAATGACTAGGCAAAGGAGGAAAGGAGCTCGGCCCTGTCCACCGGGAGCCGGGCTCTAGCTTGAAGAGAGTCAAGCTCTGCCCTGATGAACTGAATCACCTGTGTTGGCACGAGTTCCGATTTGGCCTCGTTGATGAGGAGGCCAATCTGAGAGCAGACTTGGAGGGCCAGGTCCCTGGACCGCTCCACTTCCGGCTTGGAGGAGACTTATCAGCCAGTCGTCCAGGTAAGCATACACCTGGTCCCCTTGACGCTGCAGGAATGCTGTCACCACTGCCATGCATTTGGTGAAGACCCAGGGAGCTGGAGAAAGGCCAAAGGGCATGGCCTGGAACTCATAAAGTGATCCCTCTGCTCTGAGGCGGAGGAATCACCGATGAGATGGACAGATTGGGATGCGAAAGAACACGTCCTGGAGATCCAGAGAGCAAAACCACACTCATAGTTCCAAGGATGGAATAATCTGGGCCAGAGTGACTATCCTGAAGGTATGCGGCCTTAGGAACTTGTTCAGGTCATGCAGATCAAGAATGGGGCGCCAGCCCCCCATCCATTTTGAGACCAGAAGTACCTGGACACAAACCCCGGGTTTGGAGGAGGATCCGCCACCTCGCTGATCACCTCCTTTTGGAGGAGCAGAGCTATGTCGGCTCGATGAGCCGACAGAGAGGCTGTGGAACCCATAGCCCCCAGAGGGGGCGACGGCTCTATAGGGAGGGGTCTGCTCGACTTCCAGAGGCAGACCCCTGCCAACCACTTACAGCACCCAACAGTCCGTGTGATAGTGGACCAGGCGGAAAAGAAGTAGAGGAGCCATCCCCCCGGGGGGGGGAGTGACAAGGTTGGGGGGGGCGACACCCCTCAAAATGTCACTGGGCAGGCTTGGAGAATGGTCCAGCCGAGGGGTTGCCTGGATCCTTCCCTCCAGACTTCCTACTGGAAGAAGTGGCAGACTTGGCCTTGGGGTGCCAAGCATGAGCCTGCTGGCCCTGTTGCTGGTGGTGCTGGGCCGGACGTGCCGCACGGGCGGAAGGGCGAAACAGCTTATGCTGCTACTGGCGGCCTTTGTCCTTCTGGGCAGACGTGACAGAGTCCAAGGTGGCATTGGACTTTTCGATCCTCTGGAGATGACCTTCCACCCTCGGCCCGAACAAGTCGGTGCCCAGGAAGGGAACATCTGCCAGCTTGTGCTGGGTATGCGCCGTGAAGGTGGAGATCTGGAGCCATGCTCTGCGGCACATGGCTACTGCGGCCGCTACTGACTGGGCACAAGAGTCTCCAACGTCCAAAGCAGTTTGCAGCTGTTTGGCCACTGCCCTTCCCTGATCCCGCACCTGCTTGACCATCGTCTCAAGGTCAGCCGGGAGATGAGGAAGCACCTCATCCAGGGAACACATAAGTGCGTGTGAGAAATGTGCCATCAGCACGGCCGAGCTAGCCGGTCGAAGACCTAGGGAGGAGGCAGCGTAAACTTTGCGTCCCGAGATGTCCAGCTTCTTAGACTCCTTGTCGGGGGGCTTTTCCACATCCCTAGCATTTCCGGAGCGCCGGAAGACGCTATTGGTTACCAGCCCTTCAGCTGAGGGGTGTTCCGATAAACCAGAGAGGGAACTGCGTACTTGCGAGCAATCCTGGCCAAAGGCGCAGGACAGGAAGCAGACCGCTGCCACAACTCCAAGGCTGGACAAACAATGGCCTCGGCCACAGACAAGGCCTCCGTGGGGGAATATCTGGCCCGTTTTTGTACGGGTTCGAGCTGCATCCTAGAGGACTCTGAGATGAGCTGAAGAATTCCCAGGAATGAGGATGGGCTCTCATCCATCGACTGACCCCCGGAAGATTCCAGGTCAAGGGGCCTGGAATACAAGGAGTCATCGTCTGACTCAGAGGAGTCCAAAAACAGCTGGCAAGTGCCTGAGCCACCCTCCGCTTGCCGAGGGTGACCGACAACCTGTGGGGCAAGCCCTAACCTGACCGAGAATCCTTGGTAGGGCCTCAGTCTTAGATTGCGGAGGCGGTGGTTCCACCACAATGGGTGCAGCAGCCGGTTTCAGCCGAGCAATCAGTGCCGGAGTCGGCCCCTCAACAATACCGAGGGGTTGCTTTGGGCGACAGCCACTTAATGGCCGGTGAAGGTGACAGAGCTGGCTTATTACCGGCTAGCAGGAGTTGCTGCCACATCATGTCCTCATAGCGCCGATGCAAATTGCGCCGAAGCCTATCCTCCGAAGAGGATGATGAGGATGCTTTCCATGATGCCGGGACAGAGACCGCTGATGTCAGTGGGATCTACCCAACACGGAGGAGGACCGAGACCTTTGGGGCTGCCAATGGTGGGTTGAAGAGGGTGTGGGGGAAACACCCGCTCATCCTTCAGTTCAGATTCCTTAACCGGGGACTTCGGCACAGGAGGCATGGGCAAGTCCTCGGTAACCACCAGGGGAACCGATGAAGAAAGGTTGTCGGCTTCTCCAGTCGACAACCCATCCAACGGGTCGAGAAATCTCGACCGTATCGATGGGTGTCTCAGCCAGCTGAACCAACGGGGACACCGTCAAGCCAGCGGCCTTTGCCGCAACCTCGAACAAAGTCGAAATCAGACGCTCCGGGGAACGAGCTCTCTCTCCTGCTCCCACGAACGCTGACGGTGGGACTTACTTTTCAGTTCCTTTTTCTTCGACCTACTCATGTGAGTCCCCAAGGGCCCTTCTCCTTTGATGGAGAGGGACTGACAAAGCTCCTTAAAAGAAACAGTGCAGGAGGAGCCCAAGGAGAGCGGAATAAACGCCGACGCCGAGGAAGAAGAAGACGCGACCTGGGCCGCTTCCTCCTCGACAGCGATCAACTGCTCCAGCTGCTCCGCAGATCCCGCAGCCGCAGACACCTCCCAACGGGCCTCCTTCGACTTCACCGGCGGAAACCGTTTCTTGGGGGCACCCCAGTTGAAGTTGGGCAGCGTGGTCCTCTAGAACTGAAGGCACGAAGGACTTGCACAGATCGCAGGCCTACAGATCATGAGCAAGTCCCAGGCAGTAAATACACATGGCGTATGGGTTGGTCTGAGACATCTTCAGCCCGCAAGGGCACAGACAGCAGCCGGGAGTAGATTTAGTATCCATCGCAGCCGCGAGGGAAGATGAAGACTTAAGTCTCGTAAACTTCTAAATTTATTTTTGGAAAATCCAAAGGATTAGGATCCAGGCCAAAAAACGCAGAGCACTAAGGAGGGAACCTGAACTTCCAAGCGGTAAGGAAGATCTGGCATCATGGGGTGGAGCCAAGGATTTTACCACCGAGGTGGGTGGGAGGAGCCAGCTTGAAGACTTTCCGGCAAGATTTAAAGCGGCAAGGAACCTGCCAGACAGTGTGGATTGAACAACATATCCACGTCCCTAGAAATTAACCTTCTATTTCCTCGAAAAGCAGCCAAATGCAAATATTACACTCTTCTAAAGAAACATGTGAGAGATCTGCACATACATCTGCAGTACTGTGCACAATTCTGGAATCCCTACCACAAAAACCAAAAAAGAACAAAAAAAAGTTAAGCAACTTTAGGCTGTGCAAAGACAGACCACCAAAATGATTCAGAGTCAGCAGGGAAAATCATACAAGCAGAGACTGGAGATCCTGCATATGTACTCAATGGAGTATAGAAGAGAGCAGGACACATGAAAGAAACCTCTAAACACCTGAACAGCTTCAAAAGGATAGACCCCAGTAAATTATTCAGGTTCAGGGATCATAAAAATGCAACTGTCCAGGGAAGGATGGTGCAGAAGATGTCAAGAGGTACTAGAAGGAGCAAGTGGTGAAAGGGTGAAGTAAGTTACAACAGGGTGTGACAAATGCGAAATCTGCAGATAGTTTCAAGTGAGGGTCAGCTAAGTGCATGTGCTGTGCACCTGGCAAAAACAACAGACCAAAAGACCTATTTCTGCCGGTTAACATCTGTTTCTGTACAGAATGGTTTATTCACAATAAACACCATTACGTTGCTGGCCCCATTCTTGCGGCTGCCATTCCCCCCAGGTATTCCGAGGTGCACTGCCCGAGGAAAGATCGCAGGGGTGGGGGAGTGGCCATTGTTTTTCGAGGCAGCCTGGGCTTCTTGGTGTGCCCTGTTGGTAGCATCTGATCTTTTGAGTGCATTGCCATTCGTGGGGGTACAGGTGTGAGCTGCAGGATTCTCCTTATTCAACGCCCCCCTGGGGCAGGGGGAGATTTCCTGCAGGAGGAAGCGGACTTCATCATCGACCAGGTGCTACAGTCCCCCAAATATTTAATTCTGGGGGACTTCAATGTGTGGATCGACAATGAATCCTCTCACTTCGGCTACGACCTCCTCCAGTTGATGCAGTCTCTGGGCCTGTCACAAGCAGTTGCTTCTGCTACTCACCAGTTTGACCACACACTCGATCTGGTGTTCCAGCTGGGTCTTGAGGTTGATAACCTCAGGATTGATCAGGCTGTTTAGTCTGATCATTACACCATGAAGTTCACGTTTGGGGCCCCCCTGAGATTCCCTCCCTTGCGGAAATGATCAGCTATCACCCTTTAAGGGGCTTGGACCCAGCGGGACTGTTGGCGGTAGCTGATCTTTCTAGGGTTGATGCAGCATGTGCGATTGGCACCGGGGAGGCGGTCGCTACCTGTAACAGGGCGGTTCCCAATGCTCTTGATGCCGCTGCACCGGTTCGTTTATGACCCAGATCTTTGCACAAGATCCCCTTGGTTTGATGGGGATCTCAGAGTGTTGAAGATCAGGGGTCGGAAGTTGGAGCAACACTGGCGGAAGACCTAGCTGGAGGCTGACAAGCTGGACCTGCGTGCCTACTATGGTGAGTACCAGGTGGCAAGCTCCTGTAAAAAGGCAGAATTTGAACTGTAGACAGGCTTTTATATTTGGCCTGTCTGCAGCTGAAAAAAAAAAAATACTTTATGTGAAGAGTTTGCTCTGTTCTTCTCAGACAGAGTGTCAGACATCTGGTCGGGGATTCTGCCAGTCAGGCTTTTGCTTAGCAATGGTTAGGCTGGGGGGAACAGAGGCTCTGTGCACATCTGGGAAATAATTTAGGCCAGTTGAGGTGTCCGAAGTGACTCAGGTGATCGTAGAGCTGAAGCACATGTTTTGTGAACTGGACCCAGCCCCAACACGGTTCTTAATGGGATGTATTGAGGTTGTTTGCCCAGTGTTCACCAGGACTGTCAGGTGTTCGATGGCAGAGGGGGTTCTCCCAGTTGCCTTGAAAGAGGCAATGGTTAAGCCCCTCCTGAAGAAATCTGATGTCCTGGCGAATTATCTCCCTATCTCCAACCTACCTTTTTTGAGGAAGGTTGTTGAGAAGTTGGTGGCTCAACAGCTCAAGGATCAACTGCTGTCCTCAGACATTTATGAGTCATTTCACTTGGATTTTCAGGCAAGACACAGCATAGAGACAGCTCTAGTGAGGGTGCATATTGATCTGCTCAGGCCTAGAGACAGAGGAAACAGGTCAATTCTTGTATTCCTCGATCTCTCCTCAGCTTCTGACACTGTGGGTCACATCGTGTTACTGGATCGGCTCTGTGAGTTTTGTGGACTCGCCGGTACTGTCATCAGGTGGTTTGAGTCCTATCTCTCAGATAGGGTGCAACGAATAATAATGGAGAATTTCTCCTGCTCCCCAATGCCTCTGTCTTGTGGAGTGCCACACGCCTCGATCCTGTCACTGATGTTGTTCTCAGTGTATACGCTGCCCATGGGTGAGATAATTCAATAATACAGTGTGGAGTTTCACTGCTATGCGGATGACACCCAACTGTATTTGTCCTTTGCTCCTGGAACATTAGAAGCTGTGGATGTGCTTAACACCTGCCTGGCTAAAATCAATGAATGGATGGCTTCCAGCTGGATGAGACTCAACCCGGCTAAGACGGAGGAGCTGGTGATCGAGCCAGGTCATGGGTGTGATGGACTGCTGTCCGGAGCGGCTTCCGGTCTTCTGCTGGGATTTCCTCTGTTGACAGTTTCCACTAGGGTGCAGAATCTGGGCGTGCTCCTGGACAAGAGGCTGCCTTTTGAAGATCAGGTGTCTGTTGTCAGTAGTGGTTTTTACCATCTATGGAACATTGCCTGGATTAAGCCCCTCATTCCGCCCGAGGACATGCCAATATTGGTACATGCCTTTGTCTCCTCCAGACTAGACTACTGTAATGCTCTTTACTTCAGGATCACAGGAGAGACCCTTCGCAGGCTGCAGCTAGTGCAGAATGTGGCGGCTTGGTTACTGACCGGCCTTTCTAGGCTTAGTCATGTGACCCCTGTCCTGCACGCTCTGCACTGGCTGCCAGTTCACTTGGAGGATCCTTTCCAAGGTGGGGCTCCTCACCTGCAAGGCCCTAAATGGACTGGGCCCTGGCTATCTGTCTGAGCTCCTAACACCGGTAACCTCTGCCCACTTCCTCCATGCCTCTTCAAGGAGCCTCCTGGCTGTTCCCAGTGTACGGCTCAAAACTTCTGGAGATCGTGCATTCAGTATCTCTGGGCCGTCCCTATGGAACACTTTACAATCTGTAACCCAGCAGGACCCCTCGGAGGAGGCTTTAAAGCAGAAGCTGAAGGCACACCTTTTTGGCCTGGTGTTTAATGAATCCTGAATTTTACCATGTTGCCTGGTCACAATTAGTTTTACTTGTTTTATGTGCTAATTATCGTTATACTATTTTATACTTGTGTTTTTAATGTTTATTTTATTGTACTGTGAGGTGCCCAGAGCCCCCGTGACTGGGTGCCAAACAAATAAATTTACTTTGCCTTTCTGTTAATAAATTAGTATAGCAGCACCACCACAGTCAAGGGTCACTGACAGCTTCTACAGAACACCCTGATAATGGAACTGTACTGGTTCAGCAATCTTTAAATCTGAAGAATCCATCTTGCCATGGTAAAGGACAAGAAACAGTAAAAAAATTACATTTTTTACTTGGCTTCAAATATGCAACAAACTAATATTCTAACCAACTAATATTTCATGTGTCCTGACAAATGTCATTCAATATTGTAACAACAGCCAAGTTTTAAAGTCTGAAACTTCAAATATCGGTCATCATTAACACAAATGTGCGTCAGCCGGCCTGCCAGCACAGCAGAAATATTTACTGCTGCGATGCGGGCACCCGGTTTCGGGAACGAGCCCGGGACGCTTGAGGGCCAGCAGGGACCAGGGTGGATTGAGCGACCACTGAGTACACTTCCACTCTCCACTCCAGGGTAGGAGTTGCATGACTCCAGTTTGGTGTTCCCAGGTAACCACAGGACGCATAGTTTACCAGAACACTGACTGCTGTCTCACTAGGAGGGGCAGGTTGGATGCATTGCAGCATCTGTTGGACCCGCCCCCCAGAACCACAAAAAAAAAAAAAAAAAGGGAAAAATACCTCTCAGTGATTGAATGACACCTCATGCCTCTGTTGGCCCTGGGTCCCCGCCACATCCATTCATTAACTGGCACCCTTGGAGTTAAAGGGGTGGCTCTGGGGGGTGATCCAGGGTGCACTGCGGTGAAGGATGCTGAGGGACTGCTTGCGGGGCATGATGGCAGATGGGGACGTCGCCGAGAAGCCAAAAAGCATAGGAAGTAAAAAAAAAAAAAAACAAAACAAATGTGTCACTTCTTACGCAAGGGAAACCATTTGGTTTTCAGGTCCAAAATTGCCTTCACAGACTGCTCAGCAGTTTTATACATACTATTTTCATTTGCAGATGCTCAGTACAGTACTAGAGAAGGCAGTCACTAGCCTGCTCTCCTGCCTCAAGATTAAAGATACAGCTCATGGCAGACAGAGGAACAATGGGAGAGGAGAAAAATGGAAATTACGTACCTACCGTAATTCTTGACTTTCTTGGACGAAGTCTCCACCACTCATTCACACTGATGGGATCTACGCCGGAGGTGCTAGGACCCAGTGGGAGCAAACTTTTTGCAAGAGGGCTGGCGCCAGATATGGAGCCGTGAGGAGTGGCGCCGCGAGCCTCGGCTCGTGCGGCAATGACTATCTCAGCGTCTGCCCTCCAGCCACCTCAGTACCTTTTTTCCCAAGGAAGTGCAGCGTAACTAAGCTAGAAGGATAGCCTAACAAAAAAAAACGGACACAAGATAGTGCAAGCGACCTGTATAAGAAGAGTCAACAAAGAAGTCTTCACAGCCTAAGATTGAGGGGGTGAAGATCAACAACAGAGGTGAGCTCGAAGGATGGTGGGTGGGCGTGTGAATGAGTGGTGGAGACTTCATCCAAGATCAAGAATTACGGAAGGTACGTAATTTCCATATCTTCCTGGACATAAAGTCTCCACCACTCATTCACACTAATGGTAGAGTACCGAGCCAATAATCCCCCGAGAGGGCGGCAGGAGAGACCAAGAGCTCACAAATTTAGGACAGAAGTCTGTTGAGGATAGTCCTGCCAAACGAAAGATGTCGCCTGGCATAGACATCCAGGGCATAGTGCTTGACCGAAGTATGCACTGAGCTCCAGGTAGACACACTGCAAATGTCTGCAATGGGCACGTTGCTGATTTCCACCAGGGATGCCGCGACTGCTCTAGTGGAGTGAGCGTACACTCTGCCCTCCAGCTTAACTAGCGCCATGGAATAGCAGTGGCGAAGCATGCCACCAGCCATGCCAAATACATTCGATAGTGTGATCGTTGACCCAGCCGGGTCTCGCTGAAGGAAACAAACAGTTGCTGAGCTTTTCGAATCTCTTTTGTTCTATCCAAATAGAAATGCAGAGCTCTTTTGACATCTAAAGAATGAAGGGTATGCTCTCCTTCATTTTGGAAGTTCGCAAAGTAAGTAGGTAGGACCAAAGGTTGGTTTAGATGGAATTCTGAAACAACCTTAAGGAGAAACTTAGGATGGGTCCTAAGAACTGCTTTGTCCTTAAACACAGTATATGGAGGGTCTGTGACCAACGCATGTATTTCAGAGATCCTGCGGGCCGAGGTAATGGTCACCAGGAAGGCCATTTTCCAAGTGAGAAATTTCAGCTCACAGGAAGCTAGAGGCTTGAAAGGTTTTCGAGTGAGCATGTCTAACACAAGGTTTATGTCCCAGGCTGCGACTGGACATCTGACAGGAGGTCTGGTATGCAGAATACCATTAAGAAACCTCTTAACTACCGGGAACTGGGCCAGTGATAAGGAAAGTACTGGCTCATGTTAAGCTGAAATGGCACAAAGGTGAACTTTGATGGTAGAGTATTGTAGACCTGAATTTGAGAGGTCTAAAAGGTACTCTAGCACTTTCTTGGGTGGGCAGGAAAAAGGATTCAAAGAGGATTTTGCACCCCAGAGAGAAAAAGCTTCCATCTGGCTGTGTAAGTTTTTATAGTGGCTGGCTTGCGTGCAGCCAAAAAAATATCTGAAACTCTCTGAGACACACTGAACCTGTTCACTTCTATCTCTTCAGGAGCCAAGCGTGAAGGTAAAACTACTTCGACTCGGTAGGACCACAGGCCCCTGGGTCAGTAGGTTCATCTGAAGGGGAAGCACTTTCGTGGGGGTTTCCGACATACTGTTGAGTAATGGAAACCATATCTGTCGAGGCCAGAAGGGAGCAATGAGGAAGGAAAAGAGTTTAGAGTCGACAAGCTTTGAAGGCTGGAAGACGTCATACCAAGCCTCAGCAGCGCCAAGGGCGCACCGCTTGACATAGCGCAGTGCATGGTGCCGACTGGCACCGGCACTGAAAGCCACACACAATGCTTCAGGATGGCACTGACGAGCCCAACGGCACTGAGGATGGTACCAACAAGTCCAACAGCGCCGAGGATGGTGCCAGAAGACACATCAGCGCCGAGGACGGTGCCGAGTGACTCACTGACGCCAATGGCACTGAAAACAACCCAGGGCTCCGAAAAACAGGATTTTAGGAGAAAGAAGGAAGGAGACCAGGAGACAGAGGCATCGGCGTGGTCCACTGCGCCGCAGCCATGTGAGGGGGGAAAACACCTGAAAGTGGAGTCGACGGCACAGAAGAAAAAATGACTCACCTTAGTAATGTTGTTTCTTCTAATGGAGTCTTGCTGTATTCTGTCATATGCAGTTAGGTCCTGCCTTTCAACTGCCCCGGAGAACAAAGAGTTAAACTTTCCATGGCCAGCATGGAATGTTCACCGCGAGCTTGGTTGAAGCCCCTGTCTGCTGTTGTTTAAACTCCAACCGTCAGATCTTTACGAGCAATACTCACTAGAAGTTCTGTGTGGAAACTGTGAAACTCAAAACTAGCCAACTGGCAACCATATCTATATAAAAGGTTTTTTTGGGTTTCAAAGAAAAGACTCAAGTCAGGAAAACCAAAAAACAAAACACATCCCAAAACATAACACTCTCCCAAAACAAAGGAGGGTGAAAAAGGGACACCCCTAGGGTGCCAACACTGCTCCTGCCCACCCACATCCCAAAAACTAGGTTCTGAGAGGGAAGGCGGGGGGGAGGTCAGAATACAGCAAGACTCCATTAGAAGAAACAACATTACTAAGGTGAGTAATTTTTTCTTCACACAACATGAAGCCTTGCTGTATTCTGACATATGCAGACTACCACGCAGTACCTCCATGGAGGAGGAACAGAACCTACTTTGGAAACAGGCTCTGAAGTACTGCTGTGCCAAACCGAGCATCACTCCTAGCCTGGATATCCAGAGAGTAATGCTTGGTGAATGTATGGACGGTTTTCCAGGTGGCTGCTTGACAGATTTCTAAGACGGGAATAACCCTGGCAGCAGCCAGGGAAGCAGCTGTACCTTTAGTAGAGTGAGCCCTCAGGCCTGAGGGTGGAGTTCTACCCAGTTTTTCACAGCAGAATTGTATACAAGTGACAATCCACCTGGCAATAGGTCTCTTAGTGGCAGGTTTGCCCTTACCAACCTCTCCATATGTGAGGAACAACTGGAGGGACTCAAACCTGTGACCCCTGGTGCGCTCTATGTAGTAGCTGAGGGTCCTTTTAACATCTAAGCTGTGCAGCCTCCTCTCTCCAGAGGAGGAATGGTCAGTGAAGAAAACAGGGAGAGACAGACAGGTTGAGGTGGAAATCTGAAACCACTTTAGGCAAAAACTTCCTGTTAGTTCTTAGGACCACTTTATCTCTATGGAAAGAGATGAAATCAGGTTCCACTGAAAGGGCTTGCAATTCACTGATATGTCAGGCAGAGGTAATGGCCACCAAAAACACAGTTTTCCAAGTCAAGTACTTAAGCTCTGCAGAGGACAAAGGCTCAAAGGGTGGTTGCATAAGCTGAGCAATGCAAACATTAAGGTCCCAAGCAGGAGCAGGGTCCCTAAAGGGGGGATTGGTGTGCAGCAATCCCTTGAAGAACTTACAAAACACAGGATGGGCTGACAGAGGGGATGGCTTGCCTACCGACAGGAAAGCATAAACAGTTGCCAAATGCACGTTAAGTGTAGCTGGCCTAAGGCCTAGGCCATTGAGATGGACCATACAGTCCAGAACCATAGGCAATCCAGCAGAATCTGGAGAAATATGCTTCTTAGAACACCAAATAATGAATCTTTTCCATTTGGAATTGTAAGTCTTTCTGGTGGAAGGCTTTTGAGAAGCCTTAAGGATATCAAGAACCCCTTGGGAAAGATGCAGGTCAGTAAACTCTAACTCTTCAAGAGCCATGCCTTGAGATTGAGAGACGGAAGGTTCAGGTACCAAATCCTCCCTGAGAGGATGTCAACAGGTTGTAATTCCTGGAAGAGACAGGGAAGGCAGACTGCTAGGGACAGCAACAGGGGATACCATAGCTGTCTGGCCCAGTCTGGAGCAATCAAAATCACTTTGCATGGTTGTGACCTTATCTTGACTAACACTTTGAATAGAAGAGGGAAGGGGGGAAAAGCATACCGAAATTTGCCTTCCCAATTCAGGATCAGAGCATCCAGGGGGACTGAGCCCAAGACTGGGGGTCTGCAACAAAAGAGAGGAAGTTGCTGATTGTCTGGGGCTGCAAAAAGATCTATCTCTGGAGTGCCCGATCTCAAGAAAATCACCTTCAAAACTAGGGGATCTAGGGTCCACTCGTGATGGCCCTGGGATATTCTGCTCAGAGCACCTGCTAGAACATTGTCCTTCCCTGGGAGGTGAACTGCTATCAGAGAGGTTTGCAGGGAATAGGCCAGGGACCACAACTTTATTGCTTCTGTGCACAAGGCCATAGACCGAATGCCTCCCTGCTTGTTGATGTACCACATGGTGCTGGTGTTGTCTGTTCTGACCTGGACCACCTTGTTCTGCACAGATTTGAAAAGGCTTGCAGTGCCAAAAACACTGCTCTGAGTTCCAAGAGACTGATGTGAAGCAGAGATTCCTGAGGTGACCAGAGCCCTTGGGTGGTAAGATCCCCCAGATGGGCTCCCCAGCCCAGCAGGGAAGCATCTGTGGTGAGTATCACCGAATGAGACTGAGTGACAAAAGGAACCCCTTGTCTCAAATTGTCCTGATCCTGCCACCATTGCAAGGCCTGGATCAGGGTTTGAGTCACTGGGACTAGTTTGGTAAGGGACTCCTTTCTTTGGGACCAGAAGGCTCTTCAGTGGAACTGAATGTCCCTCATCTGGAATCTTGCTCCCTGGACCACTGCTGTGGAGGCTGCCATGTGGCCCAGAAGCTGAAGGAAATGCCTTGATGGTCGAGAAACCTGCAGGGTGAATGAAGAGGCCAGTTCCATAAGGGTCCTTGCCCTGTCCAGGGGAAGGAAGGCTCTTGCCCTTATTGTATCCAGCTCCGCCCCTATGAAGGTGAGGAGATGTACTGGTTCGAGAACTGACTTTGGAAGGTTGAGAAGGAATCCTAAGGAAGTGAGCACTTGCTGAGTTATTTGCAAATGTGACTTGACTTGGTCTGGAGACTGACCTACTATGAGCCAGTCGTCCAAGTATGGGAAGATGGAGATCTTTTTTCTCCTTAGGAAAGCAACCACTACTGCCAGACACTTTGTGAAAACCCTTGGGGCTGATGTTAGGCCAAAGGGCATTGCTCTGAATTGATAGTGGCCTGAGGGCAACTTGAACCTGAGGTACTTTCTGTGGGAGTACCTAATGGGAATGTGAAAATAGGCATCCTTGAGGTCATGGGAGGCTAGCCAGACCCCTGGCCTTAGAGAGGGAAGAATTATTCCCAAAGTCACCATTTTGAACTTTGGTTTTAAAAGGTGTTTGTTCAGATATCTTAGGTCCAGGATGGGCTGCCATTCTCCTGTCTTTTTGGGGGTCAGAAGTACCTGGAGTACAATCCTTTGCCCTTGTGTAGGGTGGGAACCCTCTCTATAGCTCTGAGAGCTAGGAGGGAAGAAACCTCTGCCTCTAAGGCAAGGGTCTCTGATGGGTTTGCAGGTGGAAAGGATCTGGTTCTCATCTTGGGAAATTTTTTTAAACTGAGAACCAGTCCCTGTCTTACTACTTCCAGGACCCACTTGTCTGATGTCAGAGACTTCCAGTCCTGGACAAAGTAAGCCAGCCTGCCCCCTACTGGAATTGGAGAATCGGCCCAGGCAGACCCATCAGGGTGTCTGCTTGGCAGGGGCTTTAGGCTGAGGGGTGGATGCAGGCCTGCTCATCCCCCCGTCTGCCTCTCTCTCTGAAGAACCCCCTCTGAGCATAGGAAGAAGAGGAGGCCTGAGCTTGGTAAAAAGGCATTTGGAAAGGCCTACCCCTTCCCCTGGACTGCTGCCTTTGAGGAGTAGCTTGCCTTTCTTTGGCCTGAGAACTCCTGTAAGTGGTCCTGTACTGCCCATCTTTTCATGTAGTTCTCTGTCTGCTCCCCAAACAGAGAATTACCAATAACAGGGAAATCCACGGCCTTAGCCTGGGTATCCTGTGATAGGCTAGTACATCTGAGCCAAGCCATCCTACGAAGAGCCACAGATGTAGCCATGACTCTTGATGAAACATCACTGGAGTTCACAGCAGCATGAAATTGCACTTTGGATGCCTCAATCCCATCTGCAGCCACCTGCTCCAGCTCCTTGGCAAGCTGGTCAGGGGCCTGTTTAGCCAGAACCAGCACAGTGTCCCACCTGGACTTCTGGTATCTAGCTGTGTAGGCCATATAGTTAGCCTGCCTGAGTCCCAAGGATGCTGCCCTGTACTGTTTCTTTGCCATGGCATCAATCCTCCTGAAGTCCTTATCTGGGGGATGTGATGCCAATGGGATATTTGCCTTATTACAGGCAGCAGCCTGCACTACCCCAACATGGCTGCATTGCTGAAAAAGGAACTCTGTGTCTGAGCCCGAAAGAGTACACCTCTTGTCCATTCATCTGTCCACAGGAGGTATGGAATTAGGAGTCTTAAGAATTTTGTGTGTTTGTTTCCCAAAGGATTAGTGGAGAGGAATAGACAGTCTCCTGGACTCTGGGATGTCCATCATTTCAACAAAATCAGGCTCCTCCTGATCCTCTACTGCTTCCTCCATAGGAAGCTGGAGGGTTTCAGCCACTTTTTTGTAAAACAAAGTGAGAAGGGGACTCAGGAAGCCTAGGAGGAGAAACACCTGAAGGTCTGTCTGGGGAGATGTCCGGGTCAATAGGCACATCCAGACTTTCATAATCACCATCATCATCCTCATACTCTCCTTCCTCTTCATCCGGTTCATAAAATTCTTCCAAGGTGTAATCCAGAACCGGGGGAATTGACCAAACCGAACCCCTGCCAGATGGTGCCGGTTCGCCAGAACCGAAGTTAGTGATTGCACTATCCTTATCGCTTTGTCCATCTCATCAGCGGTCGGAGTATGAATTTCTGGATCCGAACCGGATGATTTTCCTCTTCTCTTCGTTTTAACCAGAACTGACTCCTCAGAATCAGCTCTCCTTTTGCCCAAAGAAGTTTCGCCCTGGTCAGAGGACACTCCTTCTGGTTCGGTCGGAACCGAACCGGACTGGCCATCCGGGTCAGCGGACTTCTCGGCCTCCCTTTCCCTCAGTCTGCCTCCTTTCTTATCCAGGGTAGCTTTGGGAAAATTTTACAAATTTGGCAGTCTGAATCGAGGTGGTCAAACCCTAGACAATAAACACAGGTGGTGTGGGGATCAGGCTTGGCAAAGACTTCCCCACACACACTGCAGTGTTGAAACCCAGTGGGCCGGTTTTTTTTCTTGGGTTTCTCAGACATGGCCAATCCTAACCAAAACTTACCCTTTTTTTGGCAATCCGCCAGGCAAGACTCCCCTATCGGTTCCTGACCGCGTCACAGGTCTTGGAAAAAAAAGTAATAAAATCCGTTTTTTTTAGAACCGATACGGACCAGTTACCACACTCTAAGTAAATCAGAAACTTTTTTTTACCTGAAACTGATCGGTTCAGCCAAACCGATCAACAATTTACAAGTTCCACACAGAAACTATAAAGAAAACCTATCTAGTACTCACGGTACCACAGACAGAGACTTAAACCGACAGATCGGTAGCAGCAATTCGGTAGAAACCGAGCTAAAAAACGACACTTTAACCGACTTTTTTGAACCAAGCAAAGGAGAAATCTCCAGAGCGACTGTTCAGTGAGGCAGAGTAAAGAATATGACGGTTGGAGTTTAAACAACAGCAGACAAGGGCTTCATCCGAGCTTGCGGTGAACATTCCATGCTGGCCATGGAAAGTTTAACTCTTTGTTCTCTAGGGCAGTTGAAAGGCAGGACCTAACTGCATATGACAGAATACAGCAAGACTCCATGTTGTTTGAAGAAGGCGCCGCGCGACTAGGGAGGCCAAACCGCCCTACCCAATCCCCCGAAAGGCCTGAAGGCCCTGGAGTGACCGGACCAGGCAGCTGAACCAACCTCCGAGCCCACTGCTCTATAAGAGCGGCCCACTGATGAAACTACTCATCTGAAGCCCTACCAGAAGGCGGGGAAGGGCTCCTATGTTGAAGAGGTCAGTGACCGGAAACAGAAACAGGTAACTCCATAGGAGGAGACTGGCAACTGACCCCAATGACCGACCGTGGACACACAGACATACCAGAGGGTGACCTCAAGTGATGCATTCTCTTTCTTGACATGTGGGCCAAAGAAGAGCTCGAGGCCGAACGGTGCCGAGAATGCAACCATTTTCTTTTATGCTACCAGGGGGACCGCCCATACCCTCGGGCATTGGACCGTCTGTTGTCAGACCCTCCCTCCGGAGAGGGCAGCGGACCGGACCCAGCCCGGCTGACTGAACAGCTTTCATACGAAGTCTCCCTACTGTCACCTGACCCATTCATGGTCGACTCTGTCAATGTAGGCTGAGACTTCTTTCTTGAATAAGAAAAATTTTACATTAATCAGTACTTATTCGAGATATACTACAAAACAATTAACTGAAAAGTATTGCTGCTAGTTTGAAGTTTAACTCCCAGCGGGCAAGTGACATCGTCACTGAAGCGCACTCGACAGCAGGGAAAAAAAGGAACTGAGGCAGTTGGAGGGTCGACGCCGAGATAGTCATTGCCACAAGAGCCGAGGCTCACGGCTCCATCTCTGGCGCCGGCCCTCTTGCAAAAAGTTTGCTCCCACTGGGTCCTAGCGCCTCTGGCGTAGATCCCATCAGTATGAATGAGTGGTGGCGACTATTTCCAGGAAGATCACAAGTAAGAGCACATTACACCATAAAAGTTTAAAATATTACTATGAAAAAGAAGAGACTACGTTCACTTTACTCTCTGGATAGGAACAAACACAATTTAAGTGCATGCAGTTCAAATGGCTGATATAGCAATACTTACGTAGAACTTTTCTTATTACTTCAGCAATGGTTTTTCTGTAGTTTTCTTTTGAATTATCTATTAGAAAAATGAAAAATAGAAAAAATCAGTTAGATGTCTCTTGAGTACTTGCACCCTTTCAACAGATTTACTTTTATTTTATGACATTTATTTATCCAGGATACACGAATGGAAATTACATACTTGCCATAAATGAAAATTACGTACCTACCGCGATTGTTCATCTTTCTGTGCATCTTCACCATTCATCACTATTTGGGTACTGTGTCGGAGCCAGGACCCCGCGGGAGACTTTTTTTCCATGGCCGGAGCTGACATAGGGCTGGCGCCGCCCTCGAGGCCGACGTTCCACATGGCGCTCGAGGGTTGGCAGTTAGCCGTTGTCAACTCCACCCCAGCCCTGACACGCCAGAGAGTGTATGGAAGGGAGGGTGGGTTGAGTCAAGAAAGCCTAAGGGACAGACAAAAGGAACAGAACAAACCAAAAGGATACATAAACGACTAGGCCGACAGAGAGGAGGAGACTTAAAAAGGAAATCTGGGGGAAAACGGGAGTCCCAATCTCTGGAAGGAGGAGAAGAGAAGGAAAAATTGGGGGGAGGAGTCAAACACTCTCAGAATCTGAGTCGCACATAAGCCATTTTAGGGATAAGTCCGGGTCTGGACTAAGAGTTCAGCTGCAGGACAGGTTTTGAAGCAGCCTAGGTCTGAAGACCAACCACTAAGAAGTGTGGATTGAGGGTGTGTCTCAACTCTCCCCCTCCCGCCCAAAAGAAAGGTGCGGGGGGGGGGGGGATATTTTTAGCAGCCTAAGGCTGGGTGAAAAATATGTGGGATTTATTTTCATGCCCACAAACAATAAAACTTGAGGGGGAGGAAGAGGAAGTCCCCCCCACTCTGAGACTCCCTAAGAAGAGAGAATAGAAGGGGAGGTCCCCTCCAACCTCTTATAAACCCAAGAATCCACCCCTGTGCATCTCCAAACTCCTCTTCCGCCTACACCCAAGGGAGAGGACAGCAAGGAAAGGTAAGACACACAGGGGAGAGGAGGAGTCCACAGACTGAGGCCCCAGGGAGAAGGAGGGCGGGATTTAGTAATGAATGGTGAAAATACACAGAAAGATCAACAATTACGGTAGGTACGTAATTTCCATACCTTACAGGCCTGGAAAGGTCTGAGACTGGTCTGGGTGAGACGGGGAACCCCCACTGGGGGAAGGAAGGCGCCCCGAGAGCCGCCGTCTCACTCGTCAGGAGAAAAGATGTGTCTAACAAGCGGAGTAAATCATTCTACCAGGGCAACAAGCGAAGTTAGGTAGTTACTGCTATCCTCAAGGCAAATCGCTGTCCCTACCACTCTGGAAGCTACCTCATTGGCATCGTAAGATGTCCTTGCTAGCTCCAGGCCCTGCGCACAGAGGGCAATGGCTTGCCTAATTTCCTCCGAATCAGGCATCGAGGCTAGTTGTCGTCCTAGCCTGGACCACAAGAACCTGTCATAGGCTGCATAGTGGGCCAGATACACTGAAACTGACAGAAAGATTTGTGCCGAGTAGAACACTCGTCTCCCCCGGAAGTCGAAATCCAGAGTCCGAATCTGGAGGGCGGTCACGGCATGCCAAGGCCTTAGGGAGTGTCCAGGAGGTCAATCCCGAAGGGGGATGAGGCAGAGAACCTGGAGACCCAGGGGGAGCACGCACTACCGCTGGTGTAGGTCCCTTGGGGCTGGTACTGTGGAAAAGGGACGTAGCAGAGCCAATGTGATGCCTCCTGAAAAGGAACAGGCCAGGTGGAAGCCACCAGGTGGGCTGCACTGTGTTCATCCAAAAAGGCGTGTGTCACATGCTTGGGACTGCTGATTGGGACCAGGGTCAGGTAAAGCTCATCCTAAGAAGGAAGCGCGGATATTAGGACAGATCAGATGCTGGGGAGATGAGGACCGAAGGTTCCTCTCCCTCAGTAGAGGGAGAAGAGGAGGAGGACGAGCTCCCAGGTTCAGGGTCCGGCTGCATGGGAGCATGGTGAAACACCTGCTGGTCCAGGGCATGGAGGTAGGTGAGAAAATGTGCAGCCGAACCTCTGAACTGTTCCCAGGTAAGAGGTCCACGAGGACCAGGAATACTTGGTACCACTGGGTAAGGAGACATCGAGGACAGGCTCCTGGCAACAGGAGAACGGTCTCTGTCAGGGCAAGGGGGCCAACAGGAAAACCTTCGCAAGGAGGGAGACCCAAAGACCGTTGCAGCTAACAGCCGTTCAAACAGGTCGGAACAGTCAGAGCTGTGCCCAAAGGAAGAAATCCCCCAGTGAGGTAACCAGGACCATGCGAGTCCAGGACGGCGGCCCACGACCTCAGAAGTAAGAGTCCCCCTTGGGGACTCCTCTAGGGAAAAGCAAGGGCCTGTGCTTCAGCTCCTAAAAGAACCCAGCTGGACTCTAGGAAGGGCTCATTGCGCCACACCTCTACCTCTCAACCCTTCTGAGTCAGAGAGGGACCTCATCCTCTTAGCCACCAACCTAGGTAGCTGGCACCTCTGAGCAGTCTCCGAGGAGTCCACCCAGGGAACCGCACCCTTCCCCTCATGATGCGCCCTGGGCTGCCCCAAACTTGGGCTGTCCAAACACACCAAGGAGGGGGGTACCCCAACTGGGGAAACAGTCACACTAGTGACCCTAGGCTGCGCAGCCCACAAATAATAAAAATATTGAAAGGGGGAGAAGGAGGACATCCTCCCACTCCGAGACTCCCTTGGAAAGGAAGAAAAAGGGGAGACCCCCTCCAAACTCTATAAGCCCTCAAAGGAATTCACCCCTGTGTGTCTCCACAGTCCCCTCCCGCCTACACACAAGGGAGAGGACAGCGAGGAAAGGAAAGACACACAGGGGGAGGGGTGGAGTCCAGAGACTGAGGCCCCAGGGGGAAGGAGGGTGGGATTTAGTGATAAATGGTGAAGATACACAGAAAGATCAACATTTCTGGTGGGTACATAATTTCATCTTATCTATGTCAATGCTCACCATTCATCACTATTGGGTGATGAACCCCCAAGGGGGGCACTCTATAACCCTAAGGGACTAAGTCCCTTAGCCTCCAGTGGGTGAGACACTGAAGGGAAGAATCCTTACAGGCCTGGGGAGGCCTGAGACTAATCTGGGTAAGACGTGGATCCCCCAGTGGGGGAAGGAAGGCAACTCAAAAGCCACCATCTCACTCATCGGGAGAAGAGATGGGTTCTCCAGTAGGCAGAGTATATCACCCTACGCTGGGCCGGGGTGACAAACAGGATAGGCAAAGCCATGCTGTCCGTCGAAGGTAGATCACTGTTCCTACCAATCTGGAAGCTACCTTATTTGGCATTGTAAGATGCATTTGCTTGGTGCCCTTCTTGCTCCAGGCCCTGCGCAGTAAGGGTGATGGCTTGCCTGGTTTTATCTGGATCAGGCATCAAAGCTAGGAGTTGTCCTAGCCTGGACCACAAGAACCTGTCATAGGCTGCAATGTGGGACTGATGTCCTGCAATTGACATGGAGATCCATGCTGAGTAGAACACTTATCTCCCCCACAAGTTGAAGTCTGCAGAGTCCAGATCTGGAGTGCAATCACGGTAAGGGGCGTGAGGCCCTGAGGGGGTGTCCAGGGAAGTCAAACCTGAAGAGGGATGAGGCAGAGAACCTGGAGACCCAGGGGGAGCACAATACCGCTGGTGTAAGTCCCTTGGGGCTGGAACAGTGGAGAAGGGACGAACCCAGAGAAGATGTGACGCTTCCTGAAAAGGAACAGGCCGGGCAAGAGCCACCAAGTAGGCCGCACTGAATTCACCCACAAGGCGCACGTCACATGCTCGGGATTGCTGACAGGTACGGGGTTAAGGTGGAGCTCGTCCAACATCCTCACAAGGAAGTGCTGCTAGGAGGACAGAACAGACGCTAGGGATATGTGGACCGAGAGTTCCTCTCCCTCAGTAGAGAGAGAAGAGGAGGAGGAAGACGATCTCCCAAGCTCAGGGGCCAGCTGCACGGGGGCATGGTACAACACCTGCTGGTCCAGGGCATTGAGGTAGGTGAGAAAATGTGCAGCCGAACCTCTGAACTGTTCCCAGGTAAGAGGTCCACGAGGACCAGGAATACTTATTACCACCGGGTAAGGAGACATCGGGGACAGGTTCCTGGCAACAGGAGAACGGTCTCTGTCAGGGCAAGGGGGCCAACAGGAAACCCTTTGCAAGGAGGGGGAACCCAAAGCCGTTGCAGCTAACAGCCATTCAACCGGGTCGGAACGGTCAGAGCTGTGCCCAAAAGAAGAAATCTCCCCATGAGATGACGGGGACCATGCGAGTCCAGAAGGACAGCCCCTGACCTCAGAAGTAGAAGTCCCCCTCACGGACTCTGTCAGGGAAAGGCGAGGGCCTGCACTACAGCTCCTACCAGGACCCGGCTGGGTCCTAGGAAGGGCTCGCTGTGCCACACCCCTTCCTCTCAACCCTTCAGAGTCAGAGAGGGACCTGGAGTCCTCTTAGCCACCAACAGGCAGCTAGCATCCTGAGTGAACTCCGAGGTCCACCAGAGAACCCGTGCCCTCCCCTCCTGATGCGTCCTGGGCTGCCCCAAACTTGTGCTGTCCAAACATCAAGGGGGGGGGTACCTCAACTGAAGAAACAGCCTCGCTACTGACCTCAGGCCACTCAGCAGTAGCCACAGGGGCCACCGCTGGCCAGTCAGACCCCCTGACCCTGAGTTCTATCGGTGAGAGCTGAATTCCAGAAGGGGGAGAGTGGGGGCTGAGGTGCTGGAGACAGGAGGATTCTAAGATCCTAAAGAATCCGGAAGCCAGTCCGAATCAGATTCAGAATTCGTCTCCGAAGAGGTAGACTCTAAAGCCCGATGCCAGACCACCCCAGGACTCCTCCAGTTCCCGGGGCCCTGAGGTCGGGCACCCTGAGATTCAAAGCCCCCAGCAGCAGCAGCAGAGGAGAGCACAGCCTCATGCCTGGTGTCGACATCCTCCCCGACACCGCGAATGGCACCGGAGTGGGGCGCAACCCCAAGCATGGCTCCACACTCCTCCCTGGCGCCGCCGACTGCCAAATCCAAAATGGCACCATGCTCGGCGAAGACAGGATTGACACTGACCCTGGCGCCGACTCTCATCCCGGTGCTGCCAACTATGCCGGGATCAGAACCAGGCCCAGAAATATCTACGCTACCATCCAGGACACCACCAAAAGCCACGATGTCGCAAGCAGAATCAGGGGCGATGAGGGCGCCAAGAACAGGCCCAATGCCAATCGCAGTGTCGCCCTCCGAGCCCACGGTGCCGCGAATGGTGTCGAAACAGGAAGAGATACCAGAAGACGGTGCCGAGGATGGTGCCGGCCCAGTCCCAAGGGAACCGGAACGCGACACAGAGGGAGCCTCCGCTACCGACTGCCAGGACAGTGCCTTCCAACTGACCCCCAAGAGGGTCAGCCTGGGCCTCCTGCACCGTGGAAGAAACCCCCGCTGTGGCAAGGCTAGAAAGGGCAGAGGTTCCCTCCTCCGCAGGCCGTATAGGACTGGGAGGGGACCCGGAGGAAGGGCCGAGAGTCCTGATCTTGGTAGATGACTGCGAATCCATCCTTCGAAAGTCGGAAGCGCACATCTGACTTTCCGCATGCGAATCTCAACACCACGGCGGTCCATGGAGAAGCAGATATCGCAGTTATTCATATCATATTTGGGGCTGAAGCAGGAGAGGCAACGGTCATGCTGGTCCGTTACAGAGAAAAGGCGGCCACAGGGGCACCGACGCATGGGGCCGCCCCACTTTCGGCCTTCTTGCCCCTGGACGACATGACCAAACAAAAATTAAATAAACACAGTACCCGACACCGCTTTATGAAAAGGAAAGATCTTACCGTCGTGAGAAGACGCTTGTAGACAATGGAACCGAGGCAACAACTAAGCAACGACAGACTAAGCTGCAGAAATCTCTTCAGTCTCGCGATACAGGATCCTCACCTGGCCGTGGGAGAGAAAGAGGTGGGCTGGGGCGGAGTCAACGACGGCTAACTGCTAACCCTTGAGCACACCATGTGGAACGCTGCCTCAAGAGTGGCACTGCCCAAGGCCGGCTCTGCCCATGACAAAATAAAAAAAAGTCTCCCGCAGGGTCCTAGCTCCAGTGAGCAATACCAATAGTGATGAATGGTGAAGACTGACACAGATATGACCAACATAAGTGAGCTCGGGAGATACTGCGACTGCTCTGGTAGAGTGGGCGTAAACCCTGCCTTCCAGCTTCACCTGCACCATCGAATAGCAATGGCGGAAACATGCTGACAGCCATGCCAAAATACACCTGATAGCAACAGGCTGACCCAACCGGGCCATGCTAAATGAGACAGTTGCTTGGATTAGCGGATCTATTTCGTTCTGTCGATGTAGAAATGCAAAACTCTTTACATCCAAAGAATGTAGGTATGTTCCCCTTCATTCTGAAAGTTCACAAACTAGGTTGGAAGGACCAAGGGCAGGTTCAGATGGAATTCCGAGACTACTTTTGTAAGAAACTTAAGGTGAGTTCTGAAAACCACCTTGTCCTTGTGAAATACTGCATATCTGGGGGGGTCTGTGACCAAAGCATGTATTTTGGCACTCTGCAAGCAGAAGTAATAGCTACAAGGAAGGCAGCCATCCAGGTCTTGAACTTCAATTTGCAGGTTGCTAGAGGCTCGAAAGTTTAACGAATGAGCATGTCTAGCACAAGGCTGATATCACAAGCTGCTACTGGTCTGACTGGTGGCCTAGTGTGGAGGATACCCTTAAGGAACCTCAACCAAGGGCAGCTGAGCCACGAAAAAATTACTCACCTTAGTAATTATGTTTCTTCTAGTGGAGTCTTGCTGTATTCCGACTATTGCAGTTAGGTCCTGCCTTTCAACTGCCCCGGAGAACAAAGGGTTAACTTTTCTATGCCTTGCATAGAACGTTCATCACGAGCTCAGTTAAAGCCCCTGTCTGTTGTTGTTCAAACTGCAACTATCAGATCTTTACGTGAAAAAACTCACTAGGTGTTCTGTGTGGAAACTGTAAAATTCTTACTAGCCAACTGGCAAATATATAATGTTTTTGGTTTCAAAGGAAGACTCAAGTCAGGAAACCCAAAAACAAAAACACATCCAAAACACAACATTCCACTCAAACAAAAAAAGAGGGTGTAAAAAGGACACCCCTAGGGTGCCAACACTGCTCCTGCCCACCCACATCCCAAAACCTAAGTTCTGAGAGGGGAGGCAAGGGGGGAGGTGAGACTACAGCAAGACTCCACTAGAAGAAACAATTACTAAGGTGAGTAATTTTTTCTTCAAACAACATGAAGTCTTGCTGTATTCTGACTATTGCAGACTATTAAGCAATACCTCCATGGAGGAGGGACAGAACCTACTTTGGAAATGGGCTTTGAAGTACTGCTGTGTCAAACCGAGCATCACTCCTAGCCTGGATATCCAGAGAGTAATGCTTGGTGAAAGCATGGACTGTTTTCCAGGTGGTTGCTTGACAAATTTCTAAGAGAGGAATATCCCTGGCAGTAGCCAGGGAAGCAGCTGTACCTCTTGAGGAATGAACCCTCAGGCCTGAGGGTGGAGTTCTACCCAGTTTTTCATAGCAGAATTGTATACAAGAAACAATCCACCTGGCAATAGATCTCTTAATGGCAGGTTTGCCTTTACCAACTTCTCCATAAGTGAGCAACAACTGGAGGGATTCAAACCTGTAAGCCTTGGTACGCTCTATGTAGTAGCTAAGGGCTCTTTTACCATCCAAACTGTGTAGCCTCCTCTCTCCAGAGGAGGAATGGTCAGTGAAGAAAACAGGGAGAGATATACTGTAGACTGGTTGAGGTGGAAATCTGAAACCACTTTAGGTAAGAACTTTCTGTTAGTTCTAAGGACCACTTTATCTCTGTGAAAAGAGATGAAGTCAGATTCCACTGACAGGGCTTGCAAAACTGGTTAACAAAAACTAAATAAATAAAAATAAATAAATTCACTGATACGTCTGGCAGAAGTAATGGCCACCAAAAACACAGTTTTCCAAGTCAAGTACTTAAGCTCTGCTGAGGACAAAGGCTCAAAGTGGGGTTGCATAAGCTGAGCAATGCAAACATTAAGATCCCAGGCAGGGGCAGGGTCCCTGAAAGGAGGGTTGGTGTGAAGCAATCCCTTGAAAAACTTACAGAATACAGGATGGGATGACAGAAAGGAAGAGTTGCCTACAGACAGGAAAGCAGAAACAGCTGCCAAATGTACCTTAAGGGTAGCTGGTCTGAGACCTAGGCCATTAAGATGGACCATATAATCCAGAACCGTAGGCAATTCAGCAGTGTCTGGAGAAATATTCTTCTTAGAACACCAAATGTTGAATCTTTTCCATTTGGAGTTGTAAGTCTTTCTGGTGGAAGGCTTTCGAGAAGCCTTAAGGATATCCAGAACCCCTTGGGAAAGATGCAGATCTGCAAACTCTAACTCTTCAAGAGCCAAGCCCTGAGATTAAGAGACTGAAGATTCGGGTACCAAATCCTCCCCTGAGAGGATGTTAACAGGCTGTAATTCCTGGGAAGAGACAGGGGAAGGAGGACTGTTAGGGACAGCAACAAGGGGTACCATGGCTGTCTGGCCCAGTCTGGAGCAATCAGAATCACTTTGCATGGTTGAGACCTTATCTTGACTAACACCCTGAACGGGGGGGGAAGCATACAGAAATTTCCCTTCCTAGTTCAGAATCAGAGCATCCAGGGGGACTGAGCCCAAGACTGGGGGTCTGCAACAAAAGAAAGGAAGTTGGTGATTGTCTGGGGCTGCAAAAAGATCCATCTCTGGAGTGCCCCATCTCAAGAAAACCACTTTCAAAACCAGAGGATCCAGGGCCCATTCGTGATGGCCCTGGGATATTCTGCTCAGTGCATCTGCTAGGACATTGTCCTTCCCTGGGAGGTGAACTGCTATCAGAGAGGTTTGCAAGGAATAGGCCAGGGACCACAACTTCATTGCTTCTGTGCACAAGGCCATAGACCGAGTGCCTCCTTGCTTGTTGATGTACCACATGGTGGTGGTGGTGTCTACTCTGACCTGAACCACCTTGTTCTGTACAGATTTGGAAAAAGCTTGCAGTGCCAGAAACACTGCTCTGAGTTCCAAGAGATTAATGTGAAGCAGAGATTCCTGAGGTGACCACAGTCCCTGGGTGGTAAGATCCCCTAAATGGGCTCCCCAGCCCAGCAGGGAAGCATCTGTGGTGAGTATCACTGAATGAGACTGAGTGACAAATGGAACCTCTTATCTCAAATTGCCCTGATCCTGCCACCATTGCAAGGCTTGGATCAGGGTTCGAGTCACTGGGATTAGTTTGGTAAGGGAATCCTTTCTTTGGGACCAAAAGGTTCTTAAGTGGAACTGAATGTCCCTCATTTGGAATCTTGCTCCCTGGACCACTGCTGTGGAGGCTGCCATGTGGCCCAGTAGATGAAGGAAATGCCTTGCTGGCAAGACACCTGAAGAGTGAATGAACACGCCAGTTCCATAAGGGTCCTTGCCCTTTCCAGGGGAAGGAAGGCTCTTGCCTTGACCGTATCCAGTTCTGCACCTATGACGGTGAGGAGCTGCACTGGTTCGAGAACTGACTTTGGTAGGTTGAGAAGGAACCCTAAAGAAGTGAGCACTTGCTGGGTCACTTGCAGATGTGACTTGACTTGGTCTAGAGACTGACCTACTATGAACCAGTCGTCTAAGTATGGGAAAATGGAAATCTTTTATCTTCTTAGGAAGGCAACAACTACTGCCAGGCACTTTATGAAGACCCTTGGGGCTGATGTTAGGCCAAAGGGCATTGCTCTGAATTGATAGCGGCCTGAGGGCAACTCGAACCTGAGGTACTTTCTGTGGGAGCACCTAATGGGAATGTGAAAGTAGGCATCTTTGAGGTCCAGGGAGGCTAGCCAGTCCCCTGGCCTTTGAGAGGGAAGGATAATTCCGAGTTACCATTTTGAATTTTGGCTTTAACAGATGTTTGTTCAGATATCTTAGGTCCAGGATGGGTCGCCACTCTCCTGTCTTCTTGGGGGTTAGGAAGTACCTGGAGTACAATCCTTTGCCCCTGCATAGGGTGGGAACTCTCTCTATAGCTCTGAGAGCTAGGAGAGAAGAAACCTCTGCCTCTAGGGCAAGGGTCTCAGAGATTTGCAGGTGGAAAAGATCTCGCTCTTATCTTGGGAAATTTTTTGAAGCTGAGAACGAGTCCCATGGGAGAATTGTGCCATGATGACGGCCATGCTTGCCTGACAGAGGCCTAAAGACAAGGCCACACAGACCTTCCGGGCAGAGTGATCCAAATATTTGGATTCCTTCTCAAGAGGTCTGTTGGCATCGGTAGAACTACCAGTACGCCTGAACACAGAGGCAGTCACAAGGCTCTCGGACGAAGGATACTCTGTGAACCCTGAAAGGGACCCCATGGGCACCGCATACTTGCTGGCCACGCAGGCAGATGGAGCTGGACAGGAGGCAGGGTGCTTCCAAAGTTCTAAGCCAGGCCAACAATGGCCTCGGCCACAGGAAAGGCTTCCGTTGGGGTATCCCCTCTCTTGAGGATGTCAGTGAGAGGGTACTCTGCCTTTTTCTGGATAAATTCCCAGTGAACTCAGATGAGGCAAAGAATGCCCTGAAAAGACGAAGGACCTTCCTCCGTTTCTATCCCACCAGCCAATTCATCATCCCCGGATGAGAATGGAGACCAGTTTCATCCAAATCCGAGGTATCCAGATACAGCAGTCGACCTCCCACATCACCCTCAACTCACCGGGGGCAGCTAGGGGTGACAGTGACAGAGAGACGTCGGGGAAGCCTGGTGTCCAGTCTAGCTTCCTTAGAAGAAGCCCCTCCCACAGGCTGCTTGGGCGGCGGTTCCACCAGAATCAGTGGAGAGACCAGTTTAGGTTGATCTGGAGGTTTCACTGCCTCTGCGGGCAGAGGAACCGACAAGCAGCTCCAGAGGAGTTGGCTTCGGCCTGGGAGGCGAAAGCCAAGTAATGGTCGGGGTAGAAGCCGGGGTTGCCTTGTGCCCGGACAAAATCAGCTGTTGCCACATGAGGTCCTCGTAGTGCCAACGGAGCTTCCACCGGGGCCTCTCCTCATCTGAGGAGAACGTGGACTGTCAATGGTGTCGCCTCTTTTTAAAGCGCTTATGGCCCTTCCTCTGCCCATCAGTCGAGGGGGTCCGAGACCTCGATCAAGATCAGATGGGCTGACCTGGGATGCCAGTGGGATCAGTGATTTCCCAGGGTCAGGGACCACTTGCTTGGCGGGATTCCCAGCAGGCTGGGTCTCCTCAGCGGGGAAAGCAAGAGAGAGGGAGTCGTCGACCGGAGTTGATGACAAGGGGTCCATCAGGTCTGGAATTATCTCAATGTTGTCAACTGACACTTCGGTCGGCTGGCCAGACAGCAAGGCTGAAAAGTAATGGCCAAAGAGGCGATTTTGACTGAAGTCAAAATGTCCGGTTCTTGGGACAGAGATCTCTCCCGATCCCAAGAGCGTCTCAGTCGAGGCACACAAGGTCCCGGGTCCTTCTCCCACTTACTGGATCGACAGGAGTGCATACCCACAGGACACTCACCCTTAGTCGGGAGAGAGTGGCACAACTCTCGGAAGGAACCTGAGAAGGTGGAGCCCAGGTGGGGCGGAAGGAAGAAGCTCAGACAGGAAGATTCCGCGGTACGAGCAGCTTCCTCCTCGAAGGCTTGCATGCGGCTCAATTGCTTAAGCGGATCCCGCAGCTGGTGAAACCGCCCACCCAGGCCTCTTGATTTCATCAAGTGGTTCTGTTTTTCGGCCTCCCCAGCTTAAGGCGTGCAAGACAGTCATCGAGGACGTTAGGTTGGACGCGAGGCAAAATTCACATTGTGGTGTCATGGCCGACATCCAAACAATAAACACATGTGGCATGCGGGTCGGTGCATGACATCTTCTGGACGCATGAGCATTGGCGAAATCCTGGGGAAGACTTGTCTTCCATTATCGAGGAAAAACAATCACAATCGCTAACGCGAAAAAGGCGAATTTTCAGAATAACCGAAGGTTTTAAAAGCCACGGCTTACAAAATGCGAGAGCACAAAGAAGGCAACCTTAATCTTCCAAAGGAAAGGAAAATCTGGCATCATGGGGCAGAGTATACCACCCGTGTGGGTGGGAGGAGCCAGCTTGAAGACTTTTCGGCTGATTTAAAGGGAAACGGACTCTGCCAATAAGTGTGGATGAACAAGATATCCACGATCCTAGAAAGGCATGAATACTGCGACAGAGCTTCCGCGGAGATCCATGTGAGCGAGTCAATGGCAGGAAAGAAATGAGGAGTGAGCAGATCTGCTCATGCCTTTATAGGGTTGTTGACTTCGACAGACGTAGAGGACGTGGGCGGCCCCAATTGTACAGCTGAAAATTTTCCGTATGGATTCCCCTTCACCGATGGCGAAGGTTCCTACGGTGTTACCTGCTGACAGATACCCCTGAAGAAGATCTTTAAATTCCACTGGAGATTAATCAGAAATAAAAAGATGGGATATTAGTTTAATGCGTCACCTGAAGGGTGGTGCCTCCATCAGTGGAGTAGACCCCACCCCCCAATGCTGGGTATAGCTAGCTAGAAGTTTTCTGTGGGGTCCTGCCACCTTCAGTCCTTATGGTGTAACCTGCTGCAAAAGCTGTATCTCGAAGTAAGATCTCTAGGATTTTACTAATTGGGCGTGATTACCTCACTTTACCCTTCCCAGATGCAGACAAATGACTTGCACCAGGTAGTCCAATGTGAACTTACAACTTAACAAAACAGTACTATAAAGTTTAGAGTGTGTTTGCACAATATACTTATTACTCATTGCTTATGAAGCAGTGGGGCAGACCGCATGGACATGGAGTCCCTTTTGACCTCAAGTTACTATGTAAAACTTATAAGACTTGGTTATGATTTTATTTAATTTTTTTAAACAGAACACTCAGCATTATATTTTCTAAATATCTGCATGTGCAAATTGGTTACTCCAGCAATCATGAACACACTTTTTTTTTTTGTCAGGAAGCTGGCCAGTCAAAATTCCTAGGGACATCACCTAAATTTACTAGAGCTGTACCTACTGGTGATGTCTCTGGAGACTCCAGACAGTCATTCTTACAAAACGTACTTTTCACCTGGCTAAAGTAGCCACTGAGGCAGTGAGGTCTAACTGGCAGAGCACAGGCTTGAGAATCAGGAGACCCACGTTCAAATCCCACCACAGCCACTACCCCACTGTCACCATGAGCAGGTCACTTCACTCTGGGCTCTGGTGCACCCAGCAATGAAAATGGGAAAAATTAGGACCCCTTGGAAAACAAATACTGCATCCCCGCAGGGCTACTCTGAATAAACTAACAGAAGAAAGAAAAGGAATGTGCAAATGTATAGAAAATCCTGGAACTCTATTTTTGAAACTATTATATCTGGCCCCAGGATTTGAAAACTAATGCCTGATCTTTTATGTACTCACCATAGTCAAGGCCAGTAAAAAGTTTTGTCTCTTGTAATGACACCAAACTTGGAACCCTGTAAGAAAAATACATGCGTATGAATACATTTACAGACTGAAAAAGCTCACTGAGACTCATGTCCTTTTTTTAGGAGCAACCCAGGATAAATGTACACATATATATGGCATCACGTTTTCAACATCAGATACAAAGGACATCAAAAACAATGAGAACAATGGCAGTAACAGTTGGTTCTACAGAAGAACAATTCATACATACAGTTCAATAGGACAAAGTGCACAAGTGCAGTATTACGGTATAGAGTACATCACATTAGGTTCCAGGATGCACTGGCAGCTTGTCTCAGCATAGGCTGATCCTGATTCAGTGGAAGTAGGAACAGCTCTATTTAGGAAGGGGTGCCCTTAGAGTTCTTCCTTGAATGACGGTCATGAAAAAAATTACTCAGTCTAATAATGTTTCTTCCAAAGAGATCCCTCATGATGCTCGACAACTGCACCATTCCCATGGAATGAGCTGCCCAAGCCTGGAATTTTATGCTAATTAGATAATTTTGAATGAAATGTGACGCTTTGCTGTGGTCACACTCTCCCCTGCTCTCTGATGGCAGATTTATTTCTCAAAGTGTGGGAGAGCAGTGACCACTAAATCTATCCAAGTTCAAAACGTTTTAAGCAAAAAAGGTTTGTTTTCTTGAAGAAGAAGAAAAATAATGGAGAATGAAACACAAAACAATGCCACTTGTGAAGTAATGCAACAAGTAATGCTTAAGTACACGAAGAGCTGTCTGTTATGAGAACCTTTCCCAGGTTCTGGAAGGGAGGAAGGCAAGGGACTGTCTAGCACGGGGTTTTTCAAATGGTGAGGCCAGCCTTCCTGGTGAGGCCCCAACCTGTTCCAGGGGAGGCTTAAGCAACTATGAAAAAGTACTACATTTAAATTTGAGTTTTAGATATTTTGTGTTAGGGGATGACACAAACTCAAAGAGGATAATAGTAGGTGAATTTATAGATCAGTGACCAGGAAAGGTACAGTGAGACAAGGGTAATTTCAACTGTACTCGGGAATGGGTAGGGAGTGAGTACAATTAAAAAGTTAACTACAAAACAGTGGAGTAATACAAAATGAATAGTGCCAACAAATAGGAACAATGAACAAATAATGAGAGGCAACATTAGATGGGTGGCAAAACAGCTCAAATACAAGGCTTAAGGAGAGAGGCAGTAGGAGCACGAGCAGGAGGTAGCAAAAGGATTCCTGAGAAGTTGCTTATTTTTTTTTTTAATTAATTTATTTATTTAAACATTGTTGACCGGGAAAGGCACAGTGAGCCAGGACTCGTTTCCAGGTGCAACGTGGGGGGAAGGGAAGGAGGAGAGTTCAATATTCATGAAGTTCAGTAGAAACACTTTGGATACAGAAGTTGATACCAGCCCATTTACAGAAGAAAGGGTTCTGAAAGAACTCTTAAAACTGAAGGTGGACAAAGCAATGGGGCCTGATGGGATTCATCCCAGAATTCTAAAAGAACTAAGGGTAGAACTAGTGACACCACTGACTACCCTCTTCAACAAATCATGAGAGGATGGGGTGGTACCCGAGGACTGGAGGAGGGCAGATGTGATTCCCCTTCACAAAAGTGGGAGCAAGGCAGAAGCAGGAAACTACAGACCCGTTAGTTTAACCTCAGTGGTAGGGAAAATGATGGAATCACTTCTGAAGGAAAGAACTGTTGAGTATCTAGAGGCCAGAGGTGCACAGGACCCAAGGCAGCATGGATTCACAGCGGGAAGGTCATGCCAGACAAATCTGATAGATTTCTTTGACTGGGTAACCAAAGTAGTAGATCAGGGAGGGGCTGTGGACATGGCCTACCTAGACTTTAGCAATGCATTTGACACAGTCCACACAAAGATTAATATACAAGTTAGCCAGCCTGGGAGTGGGTCCCAAGATGACAGCCTGGGTAAAGAATTGGCTGGAGAATAGGACACAGAGAGTAATAGTAAATGGAGTCCACTTTGAAGAAAGGGGTTACTAGTGGTGCAAGGGTTCAGTATTAGACAGGTCCTCTTCAATGTCTTCTATGTTTACATTGCAGAGGGACTGAAGGAAAGTATGTCTCTTTGCAGATGACACAAAGATCTGCAACAGATTGATGCACAAGGTGGGTGGAAAGGATGAGAAAGGACTTGGCAAGGTTAGAGGAATGGTCAAATGTATGGCAGCTTAGATTCAATGCTAAGAAGTGCAAGGTAATGCACCTGGAAACAAAACCAGGGAAGAGTACACAATGGGGGTGAGATACCAACAACAAAAAAATGGAAAGGGACCTGGGGTAGTCATATCAGATGACCTAAAGGTGGGCAAGCAATGTGAGAGGGCAGCAAGGAGGGTTGGGGGATACTGGGATGCATAGGAGAGGCATCACCAGTAGAAAACAGGAAGTTATTATCCTCTGTACAGACAGTTGGTCAGACCCCATCTGGAGTACTGCGCGCAATTCTGGAGACCCAATCTCCGCAAAAGACATAGACAGAATGGAAGCTGTCAGAGAGGGCATCTAAATGGTGCAGGGTCTGCACCGGAAGACATATGAAGAGAGACTTAAGGAGCTTAATATGTATAGCCTCGAGGAAAGGAGGAGAGGGGGACATGATAGAAACATTCAAGTACCTCAAGGAATCAACAAAGTCCAAGAGGGTAGCATCTTTCAAAAAAGAGGTGTGCAAGAACAAGGGGCACAATTTGAAGATAGAGGCGGCTCAGAGGTAATTTGAGGTATTTTTTTCACAGAGGGTTGTGGATGCATGGAACGGCCTTCCGGGGGAGGTTGTGGAGTCAAAAACAGTGGTGGAATTCAAGCATGCATGGGACAGTCATAAGGCAATTCTAGGGGGTGGGGGCAGGAAGAAGTAGGCTGCTGGTTAACTAGGATCTGCAACTTATCCATTAGGTAGGGAAATGGGCAGACTGGGTGGGCCAAGCGGTCCTTATCTGCCGTCAAATTCTATGTTTCTATATTCAACAAGAACAACACTTTAGCAATAACAACAACAACCATTTATAAAGCGTCTTCCAAAAACCAAGAGGCTGTACAGATTAAAACACATCAAATCAAGTACAACATTAACATTCCATAAAATCCAGTTAAAACATATATCCAAATTAAGATTTTAAACAGCAGCATAGTATTTAAATGTTAAGATTATCAGCTAACCATTATCTGGAAATGTTAATCTAAGTAATTTTTTTTTTCAATCTCTTTATGTACCTACCTAACCGGGGCATCTCTCGGGGATCCATTCTCTGCTCCTCGGCTCCTCCGCCCATCTGAACCGCACTCCCATTGCTACATCAGGACCAGGACCCTGGGCTCTCCCTGCCCAAGGAGAGGCCCGCGAGTCCCCAAAGGGAGAGTTGGGAGCAGCGGCTGACACTGGGTGTGTGGCTGGGGCAACCGATGGTCCTGGGGCCGGGGGATTTTTTCATCTTTTCCCCCCTAGTGGCTGGGAAGTGCAATGCACTCCCGAGCACGCCCACAGGAGCACCTCCCAGCCAATCCCTGCACTTCCTGGCTCCCGACTGCTATGAGCCCCCAGCACCAACAGAGGCCACTAGACTGCGGGAGCGTGAACCCCCCCCATCACCCCAGGGAGGGAAAGCAGTCCTCCGGATGCTCAATTCCTACCATCCCCTACAGACCCCCATCATCCCGGGCTCGTTCCCGAACCCAGGTCGCTGGTGTGGCGTCCAGTGCGTCAAATAAATGTGTTTTAAGGGCTGACTTAAAACTTTGGATGGTAAGGCACTCTCTCACCCAATAAGGTAGAGAATTCCAGAGGGTAGGGGCTATGTATGAGAAAGATCGAGCCCCTGATGTCTTCAAACACACCCTGGGAATCTCTAGCAATCCCTCGTCGGTGGATCGAAGTGGGTGGGAGGGGCAGTAGGGGCAAAGAAGATCTTTTAGGTAGCAGGGTCCCTGGTCATGTAGAACTTTATAGGTCAGTAACCCAACCCTGAAGGTGATCCACCACTGTACTGGCAGCCAGTGTAGTCCGCAAAGCACAGGTGTAATGTGACTGGTCCTAGGTGTACCAGTCACCAGCCTGGCTACCGCACTCTGCACCAGCTGCAAGCGGCGGATATCAATCCCCGGAAGCCCTAGGTAAAGGGCATTACAATAATCAAGGCGGGAAGTCACAAAGGCGTGGACCAAGGTAGAGAGATCATCGGGAAGAACCAGGTGCTTCACCCGGGCAATATTCCTCAAATGAAAAAAAACAAGGTCTTGACAACTGCAGACACTTGAGACTTCAGGGTCAGCTCATTGTCAAAAATAATGACCCGGTTTAAGCGCTTGATGTGAGGCAGCCAGTGGAGCATCATCACGCCAAAGCCCAGATAACTGTCCCACCAGCATACCCGCCGTCCAACGATCTGGGTCCACCACTACCACCACCTCCTCAGTTTTATCTGGATTTAGTCTCAGCCAGCTGGCACTCATCCAGTCCCGAATCTCAGAGAGACAGCTGTTAAATAACCGAGATCGCATCATCCTGCCTGGGTAAAAAGAACCGATACAGCTGAGTATCATCTACATAGCAGTGAAAACTCAAGCCATACCGTATGTCTCCCAATGGCAGCATGTACACTGCAAACAACATGGGTGCCAAAATGGAACCCTACGGAAGCCCACAGGATAGGGGCAGAGCATCAGAGGAATAAAATCCCAGAGACCACTCTGAGTACTACCCTGGGGGACAGATGCAAACCATCTGAGGACCGTGCCGGAAAGACCACAGATGGACCGCAGGCATTCCAATAGCACACCATGGTCCACACTGTCAAATGCCACAGAGTGATCAAGGAGAATCAAGATGGAACGAGATATACAGGTTACTCACCTGTAACAGGAGTTCTAGGAATGGTATATGTTGTTCATCCACACTTATTGGCAGGTTCCTTGCCGCTTTAAATCTTGCCGGAAGGTCTTCAAGCTGGCTCTTCCCACCCACCCAGGTGGTAAAACTCTCGGCTCCACCCCATGATGCCAGATTTAGCCCGCTGGAAGCCAGGTTGTGCGTCGAAGCCGGGGAGATCGGATGGGTCGTGTGGATGAACAACATATACCATTCCTAGAACTCCTGTTACAGGTGAGTAACTTGTATTTCTAGGGACATGGATATGTTGTTCATCCACACTTATTGGCAGACTCCAAGCAGTTCTCCGGGAGGAGGGAGGCAAGGCGCACACCCCCTACTTAGGGAAAAAGAACTGGAGAACCGAGGCCCCCAAACCAGCATCCCGGCATGACCAAAGGTCGATGTGGTAGTGGGTAATTAAGGTATGTGCCGACTTCCAGGTAGGAGCCCTGCAGATATCCTGGATAGGGACATCCCTGGAAGCAGCCACCGATGCAGCGGTATGGCAGGTAAAATGAGCTCTTATCCCTCTGGGAGGCTCCAACCTATAGCAGAGATCTATGCAGGAGGTGACCCACCCGCTCATCGTCCGCTTGGCTGCAGGTCTGCCAGGTGCGGCTTCAGCATAGATGACAAACAGCTGGCGAACCTCTCCCCGAATTTCAGCCCTACGCTCCCTAAGAAGGCGAGTGCTCAACTAGGGTCCAAATGGAGCCTATATTCGGCCTCCGAGGTGTAACTGGGGTAGAACACCGGCAGAGTCAACACCCGGTTAAGGTGAAGCTCCGACACCACCTTCGGAAGGAACTTCGGGTGGGACGCAGGACAACCTTGCCCTGTGGAAGACCAGATAGGGAGACTCGAAGGAAGCACCTGGAGCTCTCCCATCCTTCTGGTTGACGTGGTAGCCACCAAGAAGGTGTTCTTCCACAGCAGGTGGGAGAATCGCACCTGTGCATTGGTTCGAATGGCTGGCCCGTGAGCTAAGCCAATACCAGCGGTAGATCCCACGGAGGTGGAGATTCTCGTACCGGAGGGGAAATGTGATCAAGACCTTGGAAAAGCGCCAGACCACCTTTCCTGTGCCACCGACTGCCTTCCGGCCTGCGCCCGGAGGGCAGAGATGGCTGCAAGGAGCACCTTAAGGGTCATCGACTGAAGCCCTAGCTGAAGAAGAAAGGACCACAGGTAGTCCGGAATGTTCGCCGAGGAATAGGAGAAGGGACCAGGCCCTTCCCTAACACCAAATGGAGAAACTCTTCCATTTGAAGGCGTAGCATTATCCGGACGACTCCTGATGGGGATGCCTCAACAATGTTGAGGACCTCGCCGGAAGTCCCAAGGCCTGGCAACTAGCCGCTCAGGAACCAGGCCGTCAGGTGCAGGGATTGAAGGTCCGGATGGAATACCTTCCCCTGATAACAGAGATCAGGTCCGGGTGGGCTGGAAGCCACCTCAAGAGCCTGGAGCTGAGGCTGAGGAGAGCTAGATACCAGAGCTGGTGGAACCACTCTGGGGCTACCAGAATCACCTGCACCTTGTCCCTCCTCGCCTTGAGAAGCACCTTGTGGATCAAGGGAAATGGGGGAAAAGCGTAAAAGAGGCCCGGGGTCCACGGCCTCGAAAAGGCATCCTCCTACAGCGAGCCCTGCTGAGGGGCGGCGGGCATGAAACAGTCTCGGCTTTGCATTCTCCCTGGAGGGAAAAAAGGTCCGCCCGAGGCGTGACCCAGTGGGAGAAAACATCTTGTGCTACCTCCGGCAGGAGAGAACCCCTCGTGAGACGCAGTCTCTATCCGGCTTAGGGCATCGGCCAGGGTGTTGGAGGCTCCTGCCATCCAAATGGCTAGGAAAACCGCCTCCAGGCTGCGCACGAGACCATATGCGGAGAGCCTCCTTACATAACGGCAAGGAGCGCGTCTGGTCCTGGCGGGTTAGGTAGCACATGGTCGTGGTATTGTCTGTCTGGTCCTGAACCACTTGACCCCCTATAAACGGAGCAAAGGCGGTGTGAGCTAGGCGGACCGCATGAAGCTCCAGCAGGTTGAAATGGCATCGGGACTCCCGAGGGGACCAGAGGCCATGCACTCTGTGCTCCCCCTGATGGGCACCCCAACCTATCAGAGATGCATCGGACGACAGAAGACCGTCGACTCGGGGCGGATGAACTTGACACCCTCCTGCGGATGTGCCGGAACGGTCCACCATTGGAGAGTGTTCCACATCTCCTGGGTCACTGTCACGGGCTGGTCCAAAGGATCACAGCATTGTGACCACTGGCTGGCCAGCCCCCCATTGAAGGGGACGCATGTACCAACGGGCCCAACAGACCACACTGGTGCAGGCCGCCACGAGGCCCAGGAAGTCCCGGGCAGGGCGCGATTTCCCAACCAGACATGATAGGGCAAAAGAGGAAGAACCTCGGCCCTGTCCGCCGGGAGTCGAGCTCTGCCCCGATGAAAAGAATCACCTGCTTCGGCACGAGTTCTGACTTGGCCCCGTTGAAGAGGAGGCCCATCTGAGAGCAACCTGGAGGGCCAGAACTCTGGACCGCTCCACCTCCGCTCTGAAGGGGGTTGCAATCAGCCAGCCATCCAGGTAGGGGTACACCCGGACCCTTCAGTGCCGCAGGAATGCTGTCACCACTGCTATGCATTGGAGAAGACCCTGGGAGCTGGGAAGAGGCCGAAGGGCATGGCTCGGAACTCGTAAAGGGATCCCTCTGCTCTGAAGCGGAGGAATCTCTGAAGAGACGGATGGATCGGAATGTGAAGAATGCGTCCTGGAGGTCCAGGGAACAGAACCACATGCCTCGTTCCAAGGATGGGATATCTGAGTCAGAGTGACCATCCTGAAAGTCCGAGACTTTAGGAACTTGTTCAGGTCGTGCAGGTCGAGAATGGGGCGCCAGCCCCCTGTCCGTTTGGGGACCAGGAAGTACCTGGACACGAGCCCCGGGTCTGAAGGAGGATCTGCACCTTCCTGATCACCTCTATCCCGAGGCACAGGGCAACATCGGCTCAGCGGGCCAACGGCAAGGCTTCGGACCCCGGGTGGCGACAGCTCAAAAGGGAAGGGCCCGCTCGAAGACCAGAGACAGGCCCTTACCTTCCACCTCCCACACCCAACGGAAGGGAAGTGGCGGAGCCTCCCCCCCCCGGGGGGGGCCCCAGGTAAGGGTGATGAGGTCGGGGGCGATGCCCCTCAACCAGTCACTGAGCAGGCTTGGAGGAGGGACTGGCCGAGGGAGCCCCTGGGCCTTTACCTCCTTGCTTCCCATTAGAGGAAGCTGCTGGCTTGGGTTCGGGATGCCAAGCGCGGGCCTGCTGGCCCTCTTGCTGGTGCTGATGGGCGGTCGTGCACTGAGGGCCGAGGCCGAAGGGGCTACGCAGAGGTTGCCGGTGGCCCTTGCCCTCTGGGCTGGAGGTGACCCAGTCAGAGTGGTAATGGACTTTTCGATCCACTGGAGGTGTCCCTCCACTCCAGGGCCAAAGAGGTCAGTCCCCAAGAAGGGGATGTCTGCCAACTTGTGCTGGGTATCCGCCGAGAAGGTGGATATACTCAGCCACGCCCTGTGGCGCATGGCCACCGCGGCCGCTACTGACCTGGCACAGGAATCACCTATGTCCAGAGCAGTCTGAAGCTGCTGCTTAGCCACCGCTCTACCCTGGTCCCGCACCTGCTGGACCGTGGTCCACAGGTCGGCCGGGAGATGAGGGATCACCTCATCCAGGGAGCCCAAGAGGGCGTGGGAGAAGGGTGCCATCAGTGCGGCCGAGCTGGCCTGTCGGAGGCCATGGGAGGACGCGGCGTAAACCTTGTGCCCGACATAGTCCATCCTTTTGGACTCTTTGTCGGGAGGCCTATCCACATCCCGAGCATTTCCGGAACGCCGGAAGACGTTATTGGTAACTAACCCCTCCGCAGAGGGGTGCTCCGAGAAACCGGGCAAAGAGCCGATAGGGACTGCATACTTCCTATGTGTCAGCGTGGCTCAGCTGGCAGCACATCCGCCTCTGGACCAGAAGGTCGTGGGTTCTCTCGTCCCACACTGGGATTGGACTTGCACCTAAAAATCGCTGGCATCCGAGTGCAGTATT
Source organism: Neoceratodus forsteri (assembly GCA_016271365.2). Taxonomy (NCBI): domain Eukaryota; kingdom Metazoa; phylum Chordata; order Ceratodontiformes; family Ceratodontidae; genus Neoceratodus; species Neoceratodus forsteri. Next base: position 1,407,755,961 of record CM057450.1, read on the forward strand.
GGGGGGTGCTGTACTGCTGGGATGTGCCGTCCTTTGGATGAGACGTTAAACCGAGGTCCCTTCTGCCCATCCTGGTGTTGTCCTGGTGGATGTCCAGGTGGAAGTAAAAGAACCCAGGGCACTCTTCGCAAAACAGTAGGGAACATTCCCGGTGTCCTGGCCAACATTCCCCTTCCCATAAACCGGTTCATGCAATTATCCAGGCTGTGTGTGGGTGATGATGTGCGATATGGCCGCCACCACACATTCAGTCACTTCACTACCAGTCTAGCATTGCTTGTAAAGCGTTTTGGATGTATGAAAAGCGCTATACAAATGCTGCTGATGATTCTTCTTCTTCTTCCTGGCCATCCTGGCCAAGGGTGCAGGACAGGAAGCAGGCCGCTGCCAAAACTCCAAGGCTGGGCCGACAATGGCCTCAGCCACAGGGAAGGCCGCCAAGGGTGAATCCCCTCTGTCTAGGATCTCCGTCAGGGGATAATAGGCCCGTTTGGACACAGGCTCGAGCTGCATCCCGGTGAACTCCGAGATGAGCCTAAGCAGACCCAGGAAGGACGATGGGCTGTCGTCCAAAGACCGGTCCCGGGAGGACTCCAGGCCCACCCGCCTGGGGAACACAGAGGAGTCGTCGTCGGACTCCGAAGGGTCTGCAAAGAGCTGCCTCAGGCCTGAGCCACCCTTCACCCGCCAAGGGCGGGAGTGAGGGTGACCGACAACCTGCAGGGCAGTCTGTGACCCGACCAAGGTTCCACCACAATAGATGGGGCAGCTAGATTTGGTCGAACAACCGGCCCGGAAGTGGGCATCTCGACTGCGGTGAGCAGTTGCGTCGCCCGTTCAGGCGGCAGCCGCTTGATAGCCGGGGAATGAATCAGAGTCGATTGATTCCCAGACAACAGCAACTGCTGCCACATAAGCGCCTCAAAACGTCAACGCAATCTGCGTCGAAGCCTCTCCTCATCCGAGGAGGAAGATGAGGAGGAACGGTGTTGCCACTTAACTCAGTGCCCAGACCGAGACCGCCGAAGTCAGCGGGAGCAACTTGACCGAGAAGAAGACCGAGACCAAGATCCTCGGTGAAACCGAGGGCGGGTCTGGGAAGGAGCGGGGGACAGCCGCTCTTCCCTCGGCTCGGACGCTTTGACCAAGGACTGCCACTCCGAAGGCACGGGCAGAACCCTGGCCTCCACTGGGGAAACCGGCGAAGGGTTGACTGCTCTTCCAGTCGACCACCCGGGTGACGGGTCGAGAGAAAACTCGACTACGTCAACGGGAGTCTCGGCAGGCTAGCCTGACGGGGACACCGTGAAGCCAACGGCCTGAGCTGCAACCTCGACCGAAATCGATGGTTGGCTGTCCGGGGAAGGAGACCTCTCCCGCTCCCACAAACGCCGATGATGGGACTTACCCTGCAACTCCCTCAACTTTGGCTGAGAGGCAAGTCCCGATGGCCCCTCTCCCTTCATGGAGAGGGACTGGCGAAGTTCCTTGAATGAAGTCGAATGAGAGGAACTCAGAGAGAGTGGGATAAATGCCGCGACCGAGGAGGGGGGAGATGCGGCCTTGGCCGCCGCCTCCTCCAGGGTGATAGAGTGCTTGAGCTGCTCAGCCGAGTCAGCCGCCGCAGATACAGCCTAACGAGCCTCTATGGATTTTACCGGCGGGGAAAACTCCTCGGGGTGCCTGAGCCTCAATCGGGCAGCACGATCCTCCAGGACGTTGGTCGAAAAGGCGCGGCACAACTCGCAGACCTGCGGGTCATGGTCCAAGTGGAGGCAGTATATGCACGTAGAGTGCGGATCAGTCCTGGAGATATTCTGCCCGTCAGGGCGCCTCAGAGAGCCGGAAACAATTGTCCGCCAGTGAGCTGAGGAAAGAAGACTGAAGTTTAGAAAACTTCAAAACTAAATTCGGATGAACCAAGAATCAGGAACAAGTCGAAGCATGAAGCGCTAAGGAGGAACCTGAGCTTCCAAGCGGTAAGGAAGATCTGGCGTCATGTGGCGGAGCCGAGAGTTTTATCACCCAGGTGGGTGGGAGGAGCCAGCTTGAAGACCTTCCGGCAAGATTTAAAGCGGCAAGGAACCTGTCAATAAGTGTGGATGAACAACATATCCATGTCCCTAGAAATGGAAATTACGTACCTACTGTAATTCTTGATCTTCTTGGACGAAGTCTCCACCACTCATTCACACTGATGGGACCAATGCCGGAGGCGCTAGGACTCAACGGGAGCAAACTTTTTTGCAGGAGGGCCAGCACCAGAAATGGAGCCACGAGGAGCGGCGCCACGAGCCTCAGCTCATGCGACAATGACTATTTCGGCATCGACCCTCCAACTGCCTCAGTACCTTTTTTTCAGAGGAGGTGCAACATAACTAACCTAGAAGGATATCCTAATAAAAACCGGACATAAGACAGTCCAGATGACCCGTATAAGAAGGGTCAACTAAGAAGTCTTCACAGCCTACAGATTGAGGGAGTGAAGACCAACAACAGAGGTGAGCTCAGGGGATGGTGGGTGGGTGAGTGAATGAATGAGTGGTGGAGTCTTCGTCCAAGAAGGTCAAGAATTACAGTAGGTACGTAATTGCCATATCTTCCTGGACATAAAGTCTCCACCACTCATTCACACTGAAGGGAGAGTACCGAGCTAATAATCCCCTGAGAGGGTGGCAGGATAGACCAAGAGCTCACATTTTTAGGACAGAAGTCCATTAAGGATGGTTCTGCCAAATGAGAGATGTCGCCTGGCATGGACATCCAGGGCATAGTGCTTCACGAAAGTATGCACTGAGCCCCAGGTAGCCGCACTGCAAATATCTGCAATGGGCACGTTACGGATTTCCACCAGAGATGCCACGACTGCTCTAGTAGAGCGAACGTACACTCTGCCCTCCAGCTTAACCTACGCCATGAAAGAACAGTGGCGAAGGCATAACACCAGCAATGCATCTGATAGTGACAGACAGACCCAGCCGGGTCTCGCTGAAGGAAACAAACAGTTGTTGAGCTTTGCGAATTTCTTTTCTTCTATCTAAATAGAAACACAGAGCTTGTTTGACATTCAAAGAATGAAGAGTACACTCTCCCTCATTTTGGAAGTTAGCAAAGTAAGTAGGCAGGACTAAAGGTTGGTTTAGATGGAATTCTGAAACCACCTTAGGGAGAAACTTAGGATGGGTCCTAAGAACTACTTTGTCCTTATGAAACATAGTATATGGAGGGTCTGTGACCAACGCATGTATTTCAAAGATCCTGCGGGCCGAGGTAATGGCCACCAGGAAAGCCGTTTTCCAAGTAAGAAATTTCAGCTCACAGGTAGCTAGAGGCTCGAAAGGCTTTCGAATGAGCATGTCTAGTACAAGATTAATGTCCCAGGCTGCAACTGGACATCTGATAGGAGGTCTGGTATGCAGAATAACCTTAAGAAACCTCTTAACTACAGGTAACTGAGCAAGTGACAAGGAAAGTACTGGCGCATGATAGGCTGATATGGCACAAAGGTGAACTTTGATGGTAGAGTATTGTAGACCTGAATTTGAGAGGTTTAAAAGGTATTCTAGAACTTTATTTGGTGGACAGGAAAAAGGATTCAAAGAGGATTTTGCACACCAGAGCGAAAAATGCTTCCATTTGGCTATGTAAGTTTTTCTAGTGGCTGGCTTACGCGCAGCCAAAAGAATATCTTATACTCCGCGAGACACATTGAACCTGTTTACTTCTATCACTTCAAGAGCCAAGCGTGAAGGTGAAGCGACCTCAGATTAGGATGGATCACAGGCCACTGAGTCAGAAAGTTCGTCTGAAGGGGAAGCGCTTTCGGAGAGTGTTCTGACATAAATTTGAGTAACGGAAACCATATCTGTCGAGGCCAGAAGGGAGCAATGAGGATCATTTTGTCCCCCTGGGACTCGCTTGAGAATTACCCTCTGAATTAGACGAAGAGGAGGAAAGGTGTATAGAAAGTGCTTTGTCCACTGCAGCCTGAATGAATCCTGACAGAAAATGCCAGGCCCTGGATTTCTGGAGCAGAAGAGAGGCAGTTTTGTATTGAGTGGGGATACAAAAAGGTCCAGGTCTAGAGTTCCCCACTCAGCGAATAGTGACTGAACTACGGTCGAGCCTAGAGACCACTCGTGAGGATCTGTCTCTGTTCTGCTGAGACGGTCTGCCAGTTCATTCTGCACTCCCGGCAGGCACACCGCCTGAATTAGAGCCTTGTGCTCTAGACACCATTCCCACACTCTCATCGCTTCTCTGCATAAAGGGTAAGAATGTGCACCGCCCTGCTTGTTGATGTAATACATCACTGCTTTGTTGTCCGTTTGAAGGAGAATGTTCTTGTGACAGAGAATGTCCTTCAAAGCCCGGACTGCATAAAGGACAGCTCTCATATCTAGTACATTTGTGTGAAGCTGGGACTCGTCCTGAGTCCATGTACCTTGGGTGTGGAGATTCTGGCAGTGAGCGCCCCACCCCATCAGGGACACGTCCGTTGTAACTGAAATCTGATGATCATGGGGAACAAAGGGATACCCTTCCAGAAGATTGCCCTCTTGCGACCACCAGGTGAGTGACCTCTTCAGAGGTTCTGTCACCTTGATGAGAAATGACTGACGGTGAGTGGTTGGGGACCACTGAGTACTGAGCATCCACTGAGAGGTTCTCATGTGGAGGCGTGCTAGGAGTACAGTGACCACTGAGGATGCCATGAGACCCAGCATCCGTTGCATCAAGATAGCTCGAACCGAGCTGTTCTCTCTGATGTATCAGGCCATCTGTAGGATATCGCTCCTTCTGTCCTCTGGAAGAAAGGCTTTCGCACAGGAGGTGTCCAGAAGAGTTCCTATAAAAAGGAGCTTCTAGGAGGGCTGCAACTGAGATTTCTTGAGATTTAGCAGAACTCCCATGGACATAAAAAAGTCTGAGGCCGTGGATACAGCGTCAAGAGTTCCTTATCTGGAAGGACTTGCTAGAAGCCAGTCGTCCAGATATGGAAACACTTGTATTCCGATCTTTCTAAGGTGTGCTGTGAGAATTGCACAACACTTTGTAAAAACTTGCGGTGCCGAGGATAGCCCAAAGGGCAGGAATCTGAACTGATAATGTTGGCCCAAAGCTACGAACCTTAGGTATTTATGATGCTCTGGGTGAATAGGAATATGTTGGTAAGCATCCTGCATGTCCAGGGAGGCTAACCAGTCATGCTGATGAAGCAAAGGTAACAGCGTTCCCAGCAACAGCATTTTGAATTTCTCCTTGGGAAGAAATTTGTTCAATTTTCTGAGGTCCGAAATGGGGCGTATGCCCCCGGTTCTCTTTGGAATTAGAAAGTAATGGGAGTAGAACCCTGTGTTTCGTTGATCCAACGGAACTATTTTTACTGCCCTGTTGTTCAGAAGGCCTTGTATCTTGGAAGCGAGAAGTTCTGACTGAAGTACTGACAGCCTAAGATGTCATTTTGGGGGACAATCCGGAGGGGTCTCTGAAAGATTGAGAGAAGACCCCTCGCGGATTATCCAGATGACCCATTTGTCCGATGTTATGGACTTCCACTGGTTGTAGAATTGAGTCAGATGACCTCCCACTGCTAAGAAGGAGTAGCCCTCGGGCAGCTGAGGTGGGACTTGGGCCAGAAACTCAGAAGACGGCACTGGGCACTTTGGGCCCTTGTGCTTTCTGTTGTGTTTTCTTTTGAGGCTGAGGGGCTTGGTTTTTATTAAAACCTCCTCTTAATTTGCCTCAAAAGGACTGATGGTTGTGAAACTGACGCTTATTAACACCCCCCCTCCCCAAGAAGGGGCAGGAGCAGGTTGAGCCAATTTAATGGCCGATCTGGTCTTTTGTGTGGCCTCTAGAGCTTGTTCTACTTGAGGATCGAAGAGATACATACACAATGTCGAAAGGGCAACGCAATGACCTGTTGCTGGGCATCATTCATGAAGCCTGAAGTGCACAGCCAGGAATGACGGTGGGTACAAATGCCCGCGGCCGCCACTCAGGAGGCAGTATTAAAAGCATCCATAGCCACTTTAACCCGTTGGTTGTTGGACTCGATACCCCTGCTTATGGTTTGAAGAAGCTCTGAATTAGCATCCGACTCCAGTAGAGCTTCAACCATTTGTTTGAGTGAATGCCAAAGAATATACTCATATTGAGAGAAATAGCCCTGGTAGCTGGCAATACGCATACCCAGGGTAGATGCAGCAAAGACTCTCTTACCTAAGGTAACTATCTTATGAGATTCTTTGTTTATAGGTCGAGCGGTAGAAGTCTGAGGAAGTACGACCTTATCATTCTCTGCCAATACTACAATAGGGTCCTCAGAGTCTTGAGAGGCCAAAAGGGGTCGATCCTTGGGAGCAGCATACTTCCTATCTATGGACTTGGCCACAGAAGGAATGAGAGCAGGATTATTCCACACCATTTGAGAAAGCGTCTCAAAGGAGGCTGTACCAGGGAGTTAAATCCATAGGGATGTCCGGAACATGAAGGTACTGGAGTCTTAAAAGCTACCCAGGATCAATATCCATAGTCTGGAGAGAAAGAGTGGAATTCAAATTTTTCAGCAGAGACTTAAATGACAGGTCCTCGACCACAGGCTCTGCAGCAGGATTAGATCTAGTTCCTTCCACATCATCACCCAGCCTAAGGTCTGGGTCAGGCTCAATATCATCTCCTGACAGCCCAGGAGAGACTGTATGGACAGGAAAGGAGTGAAAATCAGAAGGAAAATGGGAGGGAAAGGGGTTCAGAGTTGAGGAGCCCTGAAGACTGGAAGACATCACACCAAGTCTCAGCGCTGAAGAAGAGCACGGCGCTGCCTGGCCCAGCACACGGCGCCAACAGAGACCTCAGCACCGAAGACGGCACCGAGGGAGGCGCCGACCAGCCCAACGACACATAGGATGGCGCCAGACGCATCGACGCCAAGGATGGTGCCGAATTAGCCATTGACGCCGACCGCGCCGAAACCAACACAACAACTGAAAAACAAGATTTGAGGCAAAAGAAGGAAAAGAAGCAGAAAATAGAGGTATCGGTGTGGCCCACTGTGCCGCAGCCATGTGAGGGGGAGAACACCTGAGTGCAGAGTCGACGGCACTGAAAAAGGCGTTGCGTGACTAGGGAGGCCTAACTGTCCTACCTGATCTCCTGAAGGGTCCAAGGGCCCCTGAGTGACCGGGCCAGGTAGCTGGACTAACCTCCAAGCCCACTGCTCCATCAGATTGGCCCACTTAAGAAACTGCTCATCTGAAGCCCTACCAGAAGGCGGGGAAGGGCTCCGATGTCGAAGAGGTTGGAGACAGAAACCAGCAACTTCTTAGAGACCGGCAGCTGATCCAAATGACTGATCATCGATGCGCAGACATACCAGAAGGCAACCTCGAATGATGCCTTCTCTTTCTGAACTTACGGGTCGAGAAGAAGAGCTCGAGCGAGCGGTGCCAGGAGTGCGACCGTTTTCATTTACGCTTCCGGGGGGACCGCCCCTCCCCCCAGGCATTGGACTCTCTGCTGCAAGACCCTCCCTTCTGGAGAGGGCGGCGGACCAGACCCAGCCAAGCTGACTAAACAACTTTCATACGAAGTCTCCCTACCGTCACCTGACCCGCTCATGGTAGACTCTGTCAATGTAGGCCAAGACTTCTTTCTTATAATAAATTATAGTAAGTGATACTTTATTCAAGAAATACTACAAAATAAAAAAAGAACTGAAAACTATGCTGCTAGTTTGAAGTTTAACTCCCGGCGGGCAAGCAACGTCGTCACTGTAATGCACTCGACGGCGGGAAAAAAGGAACTGAGGCAGTAGGAGGGTCGACGCCAAGACAGTCATTGCCGCACGAGCCTAGGCTCGAGGCACCGCTCCTCGCAGCTCCATCTCTGGCGCCAGTCTTCCTGCAAAAAAGTTTGCTCCTGCTGGGTCTTAGCGCCTCCGGCGTAGATCCCATCAGTGTGAATGAGTGAAGACTTTATGTCCAGGAAGATCTCCGATCTCTCGCTATTAGGAGATCATTAAGGACCCGGACAAAAGCAGTCTCAGTACTATGTCTCTTCCTAAATCCGGACTGAAGAGAATCATAGACATCATGGATACTAAGATGTTCATCCAGCTGCAGCACAACCACCTTCTCAATAACCTTGGCCACAAAGGGCAGGTTAGAGACAGGTCTGTAGTTAGCAGAACAATCCGGGTCAAGGGAGTTTTTTTTCAGGAGCAGTCGAACAACCATCTCCTTTGGTAGATCCGGAAAGATCCCCCTTCTCCAATGAACTCAAGACCATCTCTGCAAGGATCGGGCCAATCTCATCCATACAACCCACTAGGAGTCGTGTGGGGCCTGGATCCAAACTACAGCAGGTTGGCCTTAAAGTCTGGATGATCCTCACGATGTCAATTAATTCTGGCTGGCCAAAATCTGTCCAGACAAACCAGGCACCTGTGATATCTCGCTGACCATCGCAGCACCCTTTAGAGGAGGACTGGCCAATCTTGGACCTGACAGCGGCAACCTTATCTGCAAACCAACTGAGCAAACTCGTCATACTTCTCTTGTGATAAAGCTCCACCAGACTGAAGACAGACTGGATGCACACTCTGTCCACAGTCTGGAAGAGCTGAGCTGATCGAATATGTGCAGCTGCAATCTCCTTGGACAGGAATTCTACCTTCTTATGGATGTCGACTGATAAATCGTATAATGTTCCATCAATCTAAGCTTGTTGCCCTCCAGGCCAGATTTCCACCAGACCCTCTCCAGCATTTGCTCCACTTTCCTCAACTCCTTCAAGGTCCCATCAAACCATGCAGACCTTGGACAAAGAGTGAGGGAGCAAACGCCAACAGGAGCAATGGAATCCAGGGCCCCTGTTACTACCATATTGTAGGGAAGCACCAGGTCCCCGGATCCATGCATTCCCTCAGCAAGCTTGATAGATCCAGTACCACCACTAGGTCATCAGGGGTCACACTCTCCAAAGGGCGGTACTAGACCATCTCCATAGGGGGAGGCCCATTAGAGGGAGCCCCAAAACTGAACGTTATGGTGCGATGGTCAGACCATCCGAATGGTTCCACCACCAGATCAGATGCCTCCATCCCCATGATGAACACCACATCCAATGAGAGACCTTTAATGTGAGTAGAAGAGGTGGTAAACTGTGTGAGGCCCAACGATGTCTTTAGTTGAAGGAAGTCACAACCAAATTGTGAGAGTTCATCGACCCAGGCACTGAAATCCCCCACAATCAACCATCTGGGGGATTCCAATACCATGTCCACAATGAAGTCTGCAACTTTCTGCACAAATTCTTTCCCATCTCCGGGTGGACAGTAGATGAAAAGTATCCTGCACCCCACACCTGCATCTATGATGCACTCAAAGGATTTGGTACACCCCACTGGCACCTCAATAGGGCCCAGTTCTGGTCCCATTTCGTCCCAGGGCGACTTCCTTGTCCCCACTACCCTTACCCAACCAAGCAAGATCACATACAGTTGAGGAACACATCAGATATGAAGACATTAGGTACAATGGTATCATAAAGGAGCCAGAGGGGTGGGTCGACAAACAAGGGTGAGTAGGCCAAAATGAACAGCAAGCAAAGAGAAAAGGCTTGCACTCCTAGCCAATGTAAAAAATATACCATCACAAGCAAAAATGCAAAAGTAGAAAAAGCTGTAATACTACTTGCATATAACTATTACAAGGCAAATATATAAGGTGCTGAATCCCTGGTACATGCACTGCTGTTATTTCAAGGTTCTGATCCACTGCCCAATACCAAACTCTCATGGCCTCTCTGCAGAGTGGGTAAGAATGAGTGCCCCCTTACTTGTTGAGACAGAAGACTACCGGAGTGTTGTCCGACTGGACCAGCAGGTGACCAAGCGAAAGTGCCCCTTGGAAGGCTTGCAAGGCATTCAGAACGGCTCTCATCTCCAGGACATTTATACGGAAAGCATGTTCCACTGAGGACCAAGAGCCCCTTGTCTGGTGGGATGCCAGGTGTGCTCCCCAGCCCATCCTCGAGGCATCTGTCGTCAGAACTTACTGAGAACTTCGACATTGAAAATGAACCCCTGTATCTAGTCAAGCCAGGGTGACTCACCACTCCAGGGACTGAAGGACAGCACTGGAGATTCTGATCGGATGATCAAGGTCATCCGTGCTTTGGTCCCATTGCACCGTGAGGTTCCACTGTAAGACCCTCATGTGCAGATGAGCGAGGGGAACTGTTGCGATGACTGCAGCCATGTGGCCCAAGAGTTGAAGCACCACCCTGTCTGGGACTGGATTGGAAGCAATCATCCATCCAGCGACCACCCACAGTCCGTATGTTCGGTCGTCGGGTGGAATAATGGCCTTTCCCTGGATGGTGTCCAGGACTGCTCCAATGGACTGCAGTCTCTGAGTAGGCAAGGAACACGATTTGGGAAGATTCAGAGTTATTCCCAGGACCTGAAAAAGGCTGAAAGTCTCCCTTAGTGACTGATACAGATGGACCTCTGATGATGCTGTAAGCAACCAGTCATCCAGGTAGGGGTAAACATTATGGCCCCTTCTCCTGAGGGTTGCTGCCACTACAGCCAGGCACTTGGTAAAGACCCTCGGTGCTGATGAAAGGCCAAATGGCAGCACCCTTAACTGGTGGTAATGCCGTCTTTGGAAGGTGAAGCAAAGGTACTTCCTGTGGGATGGCAGGATTTTTATATGCATATAAGCATCCTGCATGTCCAGGGAGCAGAGCCAGTCTCCTTGGTGAATCACGGGCAACAGGCCAGGCAGTGTTACCATCCTGAACCTTCTGTACTCGATGTAAGTGGGGATCTCTGTCCCATCCTAGATCTGAGCCAGCTGAACAGTCTTCTTCGAGACTAGGAAGAAGTGTGAGTAGTATCCCCTGCCACTTTGGCCTGGGGGTACTACCTGGATCACCTTCTTCTCTACCAGGGCCTGGATTTCTGCCCGCAGGAGAGCGGCGTGGGATGGGATGGGTGGACTGTCCAGTGGGATATGTGTGAACTCCAGAAAATATTCCCTTTGGATAGCCTGGAGGACCCACTGATCTGTGATGACTCTGGACCATCCTGTCAGGTAAAGGGAGAAACACCCTCACACAGCCTCCCCCTGGGCCTCCACCGGAGGAGGGAGGGCCGGCAGGGAGTCATGTCAAGGCAGAAGGGTTAGGCAAGTGGGGTCTGGCCATCTTGGCACTTTTGGGGCCCTGGGTATCTGAAGGAAGGGGAGGGCCCTCTTCTTTTGAATCCCCCTTTTGGTTGCTGGCGCCTTCCTTGCTGACCTTGGTTTTTACGAAAGGGGTAGCATCGAGCAGTGGCTGGTTCCAACTTGTACACTCTATGTACATCGGAGACTGCTTTCCCCAAATCCTGAAGCCCTGTAATCAGCTTCTCAGTATCCAGGCCAAAGAGAACTAACCCCTGGAAGGGTGCATCTAGTATGGCACCCTTTAGGTCTTGGTGGAACCCTGAGACCCGCAGCCAGGTGTGTCTCCTCATGCACACCCCTGTAGCTGCTGCCTTGACGGCTGTGTCTGCCGGGTCACAGAAGCCCCGCAAAACATGTTTGCCAACATCAATTCTTGACTGGATGACAGCCATGAGTTCCGACTGCCGTCCAAGTCATAGTTGAGTCTTAACCATATCTAATGCCTTGTTCCATAATGATTTTTGGTACGTGACCATATGAGCCAAAAAATTTAGCAACCTGACAGAGCAGGTGGCTGAGGAGTAGACCTTATGGCCCATTTGGTCCAGCCTTTTAGATTCAGGTTCTGGAAGCTGAGAGCTCATATGTCTGGACTGCTGCACCATGCCATGTGCTGCAGTGAGCACCATGGAGTCCGCCTTCGACTGTTCACTTAGGTGGGGCTCGCCTTTTGGGGTTTTATACAGTCTGTCCTCTCTTCTGTGCATGGCTGAAGTAGTGGATGGATGCTTCTAGGCCAGTTTCATTACATCCTGGAGGGTTCGACTAGTGGGGGAACGACCAGAGGTTTAGGGTCAGTCGCCCCGAGGAACTTGGCCAGGCAGCGGTTTTCTGGGTCAAGCTCCTCTGTGTCCCACTGGTTTAAGTCCTGGATGTGCCTCATCATACCCAGGAAGGACGGATCATCCAGGGGGGACCTTGGGGAGTCCCTTCCTGTGATCAAGAGAGGGCAAGGGCAGCTCATCCTCTGAGGAGGAGGAGTAGTAGTAAGAGGAGGAGTCCCCTGCATCTTCCCCTGAGGAAGAGTGTGGCCTTCCTTTGGAACAGGGAACAGACTATGGCTGCCTTTTGTGATCCCTGGGAGCTGGTGATCCCCAGTCATCATCCACTCACAACAGGCGATCTGGCATCAGGGGAGGTCATTTTGGCCTCTGAGGCGAGGGCTCCCTCAGTAGTACTGGAGGTGGGAGACCTCTAGGGGTAGGAGATGGCTCCTGAGGTCTGAGCAGTAAATCCCCTTTGATGGTGTTCAACCAAGAATTAAATAGGGTCCCTATTTCCGCCAGTGGGATGACAGATAGTCGCGGTGGCGGGGTAGGGACGTTCGAGGGTCCTGGCTGCAGCCCATGCAGTGCTTTGGGTGCTGTTGCCAGGTCCTCAGGCTGCTTGTCTGTGTGCGTCAGAGCCAAAGGGGCCTTGTCCTGGGGTCCAGCGTCCGGCTCTTTGGGGGGGGCGGCGGGGAGTGGAGGCGGAGGAGTCAGACGACCATCTATGGGCCCAGCCATCCGATCCATATACCTTGCTTATTGATGTAATACATCACAGCTTTGTCATCTGTCCGAAATGGGATCACTTCGTGGCAGAGGGCCTCCCTCAGGACTTGGAAAGCATATGACAGCTCTCATCTCTAAGATATTTATGAGAAGATGAGGCTCCTCCTGGCTCCACACCTTAGTGTGGAGGTCTTGACAATGAGCTCCCCAACCAGCCAGGAGTGCAACCGTGGTGATGGTGATCTGAGATTTCAGAGGGTAAGGGTAGAACTTGTAGAAGCTTGCCCAACTGTGTCTACCATGCGAGTGAGTTTGTCCAAGATTCTGTCACTTATGCGGAGGATTGCAGATGCGTGGTTGGAGACCACTGTTTGCTGTGTACGATGCCATGAGTCCCAGCCTCTGCTGCATCGGAAAGGGCTTGAACAGTCTCGTTTTCCCATGATGTAACAACATGTCTGAAGATGTCATTTCTCCTGTTCTCTGGAAGGAAAATTCCTCACTCTGTAAGTATCCCGGGGGGCTCCTACAAAGGGGAGCTGCTGGGAAGTTGAATCTGGCACCTTCCCCAAATCAGAAAACCCCTCCTGGAAGTGAGCCACTCAGAAGCTGTGGCAACTGCTTCCTGTGTGTCCAGCCCAGATGGTCTGGATAGGAGACAAACATCCAGGAAGCGAAGACTTGTACACCGATGTTTTAGAGGATTCCTCCCTGAACAGGTACTTGTTTAACCTTCCAAGGTCGAGTATAGGGCGGATGCCACCTGTTAACATGGAACCAAGCAATGGAAATAGGAACCTTTGTTCTGAACTGCTGTGGAACAAATTCTACTGCCCTGTTCCCTCAGAGTCCCAATATCTCAGAAGCAAGAGGGTTTAACTCAGAGGCAAATGGACTGGGCTGCCACCTGGGTCTGGGGAAATCTTTGCGAAATTGGGAGAGTATCCCTCTTGGACAATCTTGATGACCCATACGTCCACCGAAACAGACTTCCACTGGCTGTAAAACCGAATCAGATGCCCCCCTCCTATTGCAGAGAGGCGTCCACCTCAGACAGCTGTGGAGGGACATGGGCGAGATCCACATGGGTTGGGGTGCAGGGTGTTTTCAGGCCCTGTGCCCTCTGCCATGATTTCTTCATGACTGAGGAGTTGGTTCCTGACAAAGGCTTCTAGGCCTTGAAAGGATGGTCTGTTACTAGAATGCTGACAGTTCCTGTCCCTCCGAGGGGGCAAAAGGAGCCGGCCTGCTGTCTAAAAGGCAGCCCTGATGTTCTGAGCGGCCTCCAGATCTCAACCTGAGGGCCGAACAGGTAAGCACCGTCAAGACAATAATCGCCTGCTGCCAATGGCAGCCGCCCTAGAGGCAGTGTCATAGGTGTCCATAAGAGCTCTTAGCAGATTACTGGGCTATATGACCCTAGCAATGGAGCGTGATTCTAGGAGGCTCTCAACCACTGAATTGAGTGTGCTCTACAGGGTGTACTCATACTGAGGAAAGTAGGAACTCAAGACACAGAAGTCTGTTTTGGTCCACAGATGAAGTCTGAAATGTTATGGTGGAACCCATATCCCTGAGGAAAAACTGGAAAGAGATCTTCCATTACATGCTCTGCTGATAAAGAAGACTTGCATTCCAGCACCTAAAATGAGTCGTCCACTGCGTCTTCGACAAAGCAGGACACGGAGAGACTCATCCAGATCCACTTCTACCACAGAACAACCTCCAAAAGGCAGGTCTAGGCCAGGACCACGGGAGACACTGCCACTCGGATTGGCATGGAGGAGTTCGGCACCACCCACGGCACTGGCATCACTCGCAACACCGGCACCACCTGCAGCGCCAGCTCCGCTGCTGGCCCTAGACCTGAGGAAAGGGGGAAGGAAAGCGGTACTCATGCCAAACCCTGCAGGGAAAAAGGTGACGGGAATAGGCACATTCAGTCGGCGTCAATGGCACTGCACACACATCCTGGCCATACCAACCCGGCCGCAACCCAGCGACTCCGAGGCCCAAAGGCTCCGGAACTGGGTCCACTGGCCAGGATAGCCGGGCAGACACCATACCCACTGCTCTAAAAGAGCAGCCGAGAAGTGAAACTGCTCACCAGAACCCCATCGAGGACAGAGACGGGATCCGGTGTTGAAGATCACGGCTGTTAAGCACACAGCCACAGAGGACCCCACCATAGTCTCCACCACCTACAATCCCCGTGCAGACGTACCAGACAGCAACCTCGAGTGATACAGATTCATCTTCAACCGAGAAGAGGACGAAGAGCTAAAGGTCGAGCGGAGCTGGGTCCCAATTGAGGTCGGGAACGCGTCTGCCACTTTTGTGCTTCAGGCGAACCCCCCATGCCAGTGGTAGGACCCATCCTCCATAAAGGGTGCCAGGTGAGAGACAGCCCCACTGCCATTACAGCTTTCAAATGAAGTCTCCCTCCCATCACCACTACAGTAAGATCGACTCCATTAATGGCAGCCTGAGAATTTCATTTTTTTTTTTTTTTTAAATAAGAAAGCACACAAAGTAGTAAGTTCAACGAATACTAAACGGCTATAGCTAGTGTCATATAGATGAAGACTCAACTCCTGGGCAGGTGAGCAACATTGTCACCAAAGCATACTTGAAGGCAGGAAAAAAGAACTGAAGCAGCTGGAAGGTCAACGCCGAGATCGCCTATACGACGCAAGCTAATCTTGCGGTGCCGTGCATGTGCGGTCCTATCCCGGCGCCACTCCTCCTGAAGATTGTTGGCTCCTGCGGGGTCCTAGCGCCTCTGGCATAGTCCCATTAGTGTGAATGAGTGGTGGAGACTTTTAGTCGTGGAAGATTTATAATAATATACAGGATAAAATTCTAATTGGTAGAATAGCTGCATGAACATCACTCACAGTAATCATGCACAGGAATAATAGAATAGATAATGGTTAATTATATATGGGGAGGTAATTTAGACTGTGTAGCGGAGCATGGTAAGTGGAGGGGGGTTCCCAACCTGGGGTCGGAGGCGGGGAGTTGGGAGGGAATACACAGGGCTAATGGAAGGAGAAGTGACTGGAGCAAAGGGTGGTGGTGGATTGGGAGAGTGCATGCTTCAAGCACAGCAGGGAGAATTATTGTCTATGGGAGTAAGGGAGGGAGTTCCAAACAGAGGGAAGGTGGAGGGAAAAGGCCAATTGCCCTTAATAGGATGAAGGACAAGGGAGAGAAAAGATGTGAGTATCTCTGGAATGAAGGGGATAGGAGGTCAGAGAGGAGGGTGAGAGGAGAGACAGAAGGGAAGGGGAGGGACGAAGCCAGAATACAGAGATGAGGAGGGTGGCATCATGTTGATGGCGCAGGTGAAGAGAGGGATGAAACAGGGAGGAGTAGAGAGAACAATGGTGCATGCCGGGGAAGGGGGGCATTCAGTGTAAAGCAACACAATGCATTGTAAAGGGAGTTGAGCCTGGCAAGTTAAGTGGTGGAGGTGGCACCATAGACCCCGTTGGTGTAGTCGAATAAGAGGAGAATAATTTTAGTAAGACATTCACGGCGGACAAACAAGGAGAGTGAGTTGTTATTTCTATACAAGGCCCCCAGCTTGGGATGGAGCTTTGAGTGGATATGATCAGTGTGTACTGTGAAATCAAGCCGACTGTCAAGGTATTTGAAACAGGGGACTTCTTCAAGGATGGTTCCATCCAGGGTGGGGTGAGGAGAACCTGGTCAATTTTGGAGGCATGCCAAAGGTCACTGGCGCAGTTTTCTTGGCATTTACTTTCAGATGGTTGACATGGAACCAGCGAAGGACTGAATGGAGATCAGACTGTAGCTGAGACTAAATGACTGAGGCGGATGGGCCTAAGGCATAGAGCTTAAAAGCAGGGTAATTGGGAGAGAGGCACAGGTGGATATGAAGGTTATTCCAGATGGAAGGGAAACAAAGAAATAACACAGCCTGGCCCATGAAGGTACTGCAACGAGGAGTAACAATGGTTTGAGAGTTAAACTAGCAGAGTAAGTAGGCTTGCATCGGGAAGAGGGTTACAAAGGGGTGGTTATAAGCTGAATAAAACGAGTCTGCTACTGAAAGGAGTTTCACTTTATTCCTGATGTGCTCTGCAAAGTATTCTCTTTTTTCTATGGGGAGGCTCAAGATCTCTTCCAAGGATTGGGGGAGGTTCACTATGATAAAGTCTGAGAAATAATGTTCTAGCGTAGTGAGGGACACCCCCTTTTGGGAAACATTACTACAGTAATTTTTTCTTCAAACCTTGGAATCATTCACTATTACTAGACAACTGCAGACTTCATAGCAGTACACTGGGAAGCTGGGTACTGACCCTATATAAGGAAAGGGTTCTGCAAGACAGCAGTACCAAAGCGGTCATCCCTGCTGGACTGTATGTCCAGACAGTAATACTTTGTAAAGGTGTGTACTGTTTTCCAAGTAGATGCTTTACAAATATCCTGAATGGAGACACCCCTGGATGCTGCAGAGGTAGAGGTGCCCTTATGGAATGGGCCCAGAGGCCTTCAGGTGGAAGTTCACCAGCTTTCCCATCATAACAGAACTGGATGCAGGTCACAAACCCAGCAAGGAACGGTTTTCCGGGATGCTGGTTTTCCTTGGCCTACGTCCATATAGGTGACAAACAGCTATGTGGTTGTAGACCTACATCCTTTGTGCAGTCCAAGTAGTAGCTTAAAACTCTTACCATCCAGACTATGGAGCCTGTGCTCCCCGGTCTGGATTTTTTGGTAAGCAAGTGTGATAGATTGGTTAAGGTGAAATTCTGAAACCACTATACGAAAAATTCCCTGTTGGTCCTCAAAACTACCTCATCTCTGTTGAAGATAATGTAGTCAGGATCTATACAGAGAGCCTGGAGTTCAATCACTCTTCTAGCATAAATGAGGGCTACCAAGGAAACTGTTTTCCAGGAGACAAACTACTGAGCAGCAGTTGCCATGGGCTCAAAGGGGGACCCCATGAGCTGGGTGATACATAGGTTCAAGCCCCATGGAGGGGCTGGAAACTTAAAAGGAATATTCAAGTGGGTTACACCCTTGAAGAACCTTTTGAAAATGGCCAGGGATGCTACTGACCTGTCTCTGCCAGCTGACGCATAAGCTAAGACTGCTGCAAGATGCACCAGAAGGGTGAAAGCCCAAAGACTGTAGTTTTACCAGATAATCCAAGATATTAGACAGGGTGACCTGGAAAGGATTAAGTTCCTTGGAAGAGTACCACGGGGAAAACCTATTCCACTTTTTAGACATATTTTTTTCCAGGTGGTTGGCGTTCTGGAAACTTTTAACACATTTAAAACCTCTTCCAAGAGGTTTAAACCAGAATACTCGACTCTTAAAGTACCAGGCCCTGAGGTTCAGGGTGTTGGGGTCTGGGAATTTTATCCTACCCTGAGGCAAGGTCAGCAAATTGCACCTCAAGTGGAGAGTGATGAGGGGTTTGCTGAACAGGGTCAGGAGCAGAGAATACCTGGTCTGCCCGTCCCAGTCTGAAGCATAGAAACATAACCTGGTCTAGCACCAAGTCCTCTCTCTCACTAAAGGTGTCTGCACCTTACTATTTTGATGTTTTGCTCCTGGTAGTGGTGTTCTTACTGCAAATTCCCAATTGTTATTTGATGTGCACTGCAGTACTACCCGATGGTGGAGCATGTCGCTCCTGTATGTAACCTTCACTGTTAATGCTCCTGTGTGTAAACCTTGTGTTCATGGATACCTTGGAACTCTCCTGCGTCGCTCCTGAAAATAGGCACTTTGCTGTCTAGTGTGCTTACCTGGATAACAAAAGCAAATAAACACAGACTTTGACGGCAGATAAGGACCGCTTGGCCCACCCAGTCTGCTCATTTCCCTACCTTTCAGATAAGCTGCAAAACCTAGTTAACCAACAGCCTACTTCCTCCTATCCCCCCACCAGAACTGCCATGTCTGTCCCATGCATTCTTGAATTCCCCCACTGTTTTTGACCCCACGACGACCTCTGGAAGGCCATTCCATATGTCCAGCACCCTCTCTGTGAAAAAATACTTCTTCACATTGCCCCAGAGCCA
This sequence comes from Neoceratodus forsteri, assembly GCA_016271365.2. Classification (NCBI taxonomy): domain Eukaryota; kingdom Metazoa; phylum Chordata; order Ceratodontiformes; family Ceratodontidae; genus Neoceratodus; species Neoceratodus forsteri. Next base: position 1,407,774,762 of record CM057450.1, read on the forward strand.
TCCCCCCCATTATCTTCAAATTGTGCCCCCTTGTTCTTGCACATCTCTTTTTATGACAGATGCTACCCTTGTGGACTTTGCTGATGCCCTTGAGACAGTATAGTACAGTGGTTTAGGGCTCTGAGCTACAAACTTGGAGACCTGGGTTTGAATCCCACAGCCTCCACCTGCATACTGTGTGACCCTGAGCAAGTCACTTAACTTCCTTGTGCTTCCATGTCGCACCTGAAAACAAGCTGTGGATTAGTGTGCCTTTCCTGGTTAAACAATTCCCCCCCACCTTGAATGTTTCTATCATGTTCCCCCCCTCTCCCTCCTTTCCTCTAGGGTATACATATTAAGCTCCTTTAGTCTCTCTTGAAACGGCTTCTAGTGCAGACCCTGCACCATTTTAGTTGCCCTCCTCTGGATCACTGCTGCAGGTTCCCTCCTGAGCTTCAGCAGCGCCCTCCAAAGGGGAAGAAAAGGGAGAAATGTGTTAAGGAATCTCCCTGTTCAACAGAAGACAAGGGCGTCCTCTGGGACTGTCCCCACTAATGGAGGCCTGCAACAAAAGAAGGGGAGCTGGTAGTTCAGCCAGGAGGCAAACAGATCTACCTCTGGTGTGCCCCACCTTCTGAACACTGCTGCAAGCACTTGATTGTTCCTAGTCCATTCGTGGTTTCCTTGACTGATTCTGCTCAGAGAATCTGCGAGGACACGGCCTTTCCCTTGTAGATGCGCTGCGGACAGCTGCACATCTAGCTCATATGCCAGGATCCAGATCTTAATAGCCTCTGTGCACAGCTTGGAAGAGCTTGTTCCTCCCTGTCTGTTTATATAGTACATGGTGGTGGTATTGTCTGTCTTAATTTGGACTGACTGACAACTGATGTTAGAAGAAAAAGCCTGCATCATCAGATACACAGCCCTGAGTTCCAGGATGTTTATATGATCCTGGGACTTTAGTGGGGTCCTCAAGGTGGGTACCCCAACTCAGGACAGCGGCATCAGCAGTAAACATCACTGAGGGTGATTGCTGGAGGAAGGGGATTCCCTCTCTGACGTTCTTCTCCTCCCTCCACCTGTTCAGTGGCTTTACAAGGCACCTTGTAACTGGTACCAACTTTGACAGAGGGTCCCCGTCTTTGAGACCAGTGAGGCCCTAGGTGGTACTGAATCTCTCTCATTTGAAACCTGACACCACAGTTGTGAAGGCAGCCATGTGCCTCAGCAACTACAGGAAGACTTCTACCACACTCATATGTAGGTAGAAGCTTGATTCTTACAACAAACCATTTGATTAAGGGAAGGTAGTTGGGGGGCCCGACCATGATCTTATGCCGTCCACCCCAGCCCCAGGGGAGGAAAGTGGGGGAGAGGGAAGCATTACAGCAAGGAAGGGGGGTAAAGCGGGAGGAAGGACATCAAATGGTTGGTCTTTCGTGAGGGTTTAAAGGTTCCTACTGATTCTAGTCCCTCAAAGAGATTCATTATTTCAGTAGTACCATTCAGGGAACAAAGGAGTCATCTTGTAACATGCAATAAAGCTGCCATCGAGACCATCTGGAGTTGAACTGGTCTCCCTGGTTATTTAGATTATGGGTTATCCGTTCCATATAGTATATCTGTTTAGTGATCTGCCACCAATTCTGTATGGTTGGGATTTTTGTAGTTAACCATACTTTTGTAATGGCCTTCTTGGCCTCAATAAGGAGAAGGAGGAGGAGATATCTAACAAACAGTTTCCTTAGTTCTCTAGGGATTAATAATAAAAGATACATTTTCCCGGTTAATTGGAATTGTGAGCCAAACAGTTCCCGCAGGTTAGTCTGGAGTGCTAATAAAAAGGGCTGAAGTTTAGGGCAGGTCCACATAATGTGTGAGTGGGTTGCACTGACGCCAGCAGGCAGCAGATCCAGACTGGGAATAATGACTAGTGATTATGGGGGTCCTGAAGTATCTAACAAGGGTTTTCCAAGCGTATTCACGCCACTGATGTGGGCTAGTTACTTTAGTAACATATTGGCATGCTTTCTGCCATTCTTCAGGAGTGATGGGGTGTTCCAATTCCGCTTGCCATTGGAATCAAACATTATCATTAATGGTTAGCTGGTGGGATTTTTGGGAGTGGTAATAGGCTGAGAGTAGGTGTCTCTGTTCATGGGAGTTATTCAATCGGATTTGGAGATTGATTAAGGGGGGTATCTGGGCAGGAATTAGAGCTGGGGGCGGCAGGGATTCATAGTAGTGGCGAAGCTGTAAGAATCTATAAAAATCCCTACATGGTAGGTTGTACTGGGTTTGAATTTCGGTAATGCGTCGTACTCTTCCCAATGTTGGGTAACTCTGAGGGAGGTACACCAGGCCCAATTTTTCCCACGTTAAGAACCCATGATCCATTCTGTTGGGTGTGAACTGGTCTGTACTTGCTATGGGTCATACAAGAAGCAGGAAAGGCTCTAAATGCTGTGTGGTCCTTATGCTCCTCCAGGCATTTAGGTAATGAATTATCCATGGATTAGTAAGGTTGGGAGGAGGTGATTCACCCAGTTGCCCATATAGTGTCCTAAAGTAATCCCTATTGCTAAAGAGCGTCGTCTCAATTTCCGCCCAGTGAGGGGAGGTTATGCCATTCTGTCTCGCCATCAGATGCGTAAGCAGTGCAGCATTATGATAAAGTCGTAGGTCAGGGAGTGCGAGGCCCCAACCCCCCAGTTCTTGGCAGCGTGAGCACCTTAAAGTGGAGACTAGGTCTCTGACCTGCCCAAATGAATCTGGAGATGGAGACACACCCATCTTCAGGCCAAAGACCTTCCTCGATGCCCGGGGGAAAATCCCGTGGTGTAAGAGGATAAAAATTCTGACCTCAATTGCGGCACTGACCTGGGGTACAGCGCCAACTGCGGCACTGACCACAGTACCAATACCAAGCACGGCACCGACCACACAGCGCCATCACCAAATACAACACAGAGCATAGCACAGCCATCAGACATGGTGCTGCAAGCGGCACCATCACCTGAGACAGCACCAGAGTCTGCAGTGGCACTGAGCGTGGCACCGACAGTAGAAAGGGTGGTGTCGCATACGGAGACAATCCTAAGAACAGAACTCACGGACGACCTTTAGTGGGTCTCGGGGAGCGACAGTCGCTCCGGGGAGCTTGGTTGCTAATCCAGATCAGCCTGATCATCCTCCGAATCAGACAAGGAGGAGAGCACAGTGATCCCGAGAGAGGCAACCCTGGAAACTCTACCCATCCTGGCACCAAGAACAGTGTTGGGAGGGGACTTCATGGCAGAGTGGGGTTGGCCTTACTCACTGTCACCGGAATTGGTGCCAGAAGCCAAGGCCACACTCCCTCAAGACACCACCGATGCAGGCCCCACATGTAGCTGAGGTCTCGACAAGGGGTTGGCCAGTTCTCCAAAGGGGAACCTGGCCACGAGCGATCCATGGCCGGTCTCCTAGAGGAGGTTGTTCATTTCCATGACCGCTCTCCCAGGCATCCAGGCTCAGCGAGAGCTGAGCCAGCAGAGGCCTGCTCTCCCCCGGTGCATACAGCAGTGGGGGGAGACCCAGAGGACTGGTCCAAGGACCTTACGCCTTAGCAGCCCTCATGCAACATCGACCACAAAAGGTTGGGGGACTGCGGCCCAACCTTGCTGCACAGAACTCCAAGGTGCAGTAATCCATGCTGAAACAGGCGTTGCAACAATCCATGTTGTGGTTTGACCCTAGGCAAGTAAAACATAGGTCATGCAGGTCAGTCACAGAAAACTGACTTCCACAGGGGCACCAACGCATAGGGGAAGTCCCTTCCTTTGAACGTTTCTGTCCCGAACCGACATGATCCGACCGCACACAAGTAAACATAAATGAAGAAGAAGATTAAACGCTGAACGACAATTTTTTTTAGGAACAAAATAAAATGTTACCAAACATGGCGTCGAACTAGTATGGCGTTGAGTGATCAATCCGAACAAGCAGAATTGGCAGACCTGGGAGTGACGCAGATTTTCTTGCTGTTCCATTAAGTCGCTGCACCTCAATGGTGGGAAAAGCAGAACTGATGTACTGGAGAGGCCGGAGTCAGTTACTGGCCAACCTGTGAGCGCCACACAATGTGTCGGCCTCAAGGGCAGAGCTGTCCTCGATGTCGACCCCTCATCCTAGGAGGAAGAAAGCTTTTCTAAGCTAAAAATCTTCCCGTGGGGTCCTAGCACCTCCAGCATAGTACTCACCAGTGATGAATGGTGAAGACTGATACAGTGAAGATCTTCTGTCTAGTGTCACAATCTGGAAGAAATTCTGCTAGAGACTCAAGAGGTCCAAAGGGCATACTCATGTTTAGAAAAATGGCCTCAGTAGCTGGCAATTCTCATGTTCTAGCTATCCACAGCAAACGCCTGCTTGCCCACAGTACCTATCATGCGCAACTCTGTTGATCGGGTGCACAGTGACCTCTTTAGGGAGAACAGCCTTGTCACATCTCAGCAAGGATGACAATTTTGTCAGCAACAGGCTGAGAAGCATAATTGGGTCTGTCATTAGTGGCAGTGTACTTGTGATCTATCTGCCAGAAGAAAGAGGGAACAGAAGCAGGCTTATTCCATACCGCATCTGAAACAGTTTCAAATGCAGGGGGAATAAATTTGACCGGCATGGTGGAAATGTTCAGCCACTTCGAATGGACATGTTTTCCAGGGACAATAGCCGAAGTCTCAAAATCACGTATAAAGTACATATTGCGAAGGAGAGCCTGAAAAGACATTCTCCTGATGAACAGGGGCAGGGCCTGGGTCCAAAGAGTCCAGGCTATAGAAAGAGTCATCGTCACTGCCTTCAGAAATAATGAGTTCAGGATAAGACTCGTCTCCCTCCATATCCCCCTCCTCCAAAAGGGGATCTGGAAGTGGGGTGGATTGCAGAATTCCCAATCTGCACCATGATATAGGCAGCAACACTGGTGACAACAGCCCAAAAACATGAGGAGTCTGTGCCAGAGGTGGTGCCATGACTAGGACTGAATCCCGCACCAGGAGAACACTTGCCACTGAAGGCGGCAGCAAAATCGGCACCGAGCCAGGCCCTGAAAGGCCTAGACCTGTCACCCATGATCCAGTTGGCATCGAAGTGACTGAAAAAGGTACTGAGGCCAGCCCCAAAATAGTGACACTGAATGGGGGTGTGGCCAGTGGGACAACAGTCAGCAGCACAGTCACCGGCAAGGGTCCTGGGATCACTATTGGAGCCAAACACTCTGCCTTTGCTTGAAGGCCCTACCCAGCGTTCCAGGGCCCCCAATCATGAAGGGCCTGGGACCTGCTCCACAGGCAGAGGCAAATGAGTCAGACGTTGCACCCACTGCTCCATAAGAGCTGCCCAGTGGAGAAACTGCCAATGAAGTCCCCAAAGGTAGACATGGAGGGACTCTAGGACTGATACCTCAACCTCCCAAAAGCAGAAGCCATTGGCAACACAGATAACACTGTTGAAAGCCTTCAGCTCCAGGATGAAGACCTTGTAGCAGACCTCATGTAGGGGGACCTTGAGTGGAAGAGTTTTTCCCCTTTCTTACGGGAAGAACAACAACTCAAGGTCAACTGGTGCTGCAACCCAAACTGAGATCAGGAACAGGCCCACTTATTTTTGTGTTCACAGGAAGGCTGTCCTCCGTCCCGAACACAGGACCATCCATCATCAAAACCCTCCACCAGGGGCTGACCTGGTGGCGCTAAGGGTTGAGGCGATGGACGCCACACCTCGTTCCACGCCGGCGACCCAGGTTCGGTGACGTACTCGGGCCGCTGGAGTGTCGGCAGGGGAAGAGAGGGATTGAGTGCCCAACGGTGGCTCTCCCTCTCTGGGAAGGGTTGCAGGTCTGTCCCTCTGCTCTATTGCCACCTCCTGGGTGAACCCGGGATTGGCGATGCAGATCGGGACACACAGAAGGGAGGGGCAGCGCCAGCCGAAAGCCCGAGGAGGAGTTGCATCTTGACGCATGCCTCCTCATTGGCTCTCCCAGTGTGCCGGTGACTGCAGGGGCAGGGGTTCACCAGAACAGGAGAAAATGGAGCCAGTCACTCCTAGGTGATGACTCCTCAAAGCCAGACCGCGTCACCAGTGCTCACTGGGGACAGATTCCACTGTGTCCCGCTCGCTCCACCGTTGTTAGGGGGGAAAGCTTGGGGTTCCGTTCCCCCGCCTCACCCAGAGAGTACACCGGGCCACCTGAGGGTCTCTGAGTGGACAGACACTCTAGGAGCAGACTCCTGGGGCACCACGGGACATCGGGAAGGTGACCTGAGGAGCTCTGAATGAGTGGACGGACAGTGCAGTAGGCAGATGAACATAAGGTTAAAAAAACAAAACAAAAAAACTCCACCAGATGGGGAGTTGGACTGGATATGAACCCACTGCCAGAGCAGTATGTCTGAGGAAGATCCCTATTGTCATGGCCGTCGACTCGGCAAAGACCGAGAGAGACTGAAGAAACTATTTTTTATTTTTACTTGGTATGCTTTTTATTTCTTCTGGCGGCACTCCCCTCTTCAGCCACCCTGCCCCTGCCAAGGGACCCTGCGTCACCCCCAACATGGTACCCCTGGATTGCCCAAGGCGTAGCCTTCAGAGGCCTCCCAAGCGCAACTCCGCCGGTGCTCAATGTGGATGCGCTGGGGACCAAGTTCCGATGCTGGGGAGGAGGCATCACTTGGTATAGTGCGCGGAGGTGAGTTTTTCTTTGGAGAGGCGTATGGCATGATGAACACCACGTCATGCATCTGACAAGACCCCCGAGCGATGCTTGCAGATGTTCTGTCGTGATAAGTCCCGTGGTCACCTGGGAGCACCGGACGGAGTTGCTATATCCCACTCGGTAGTGGAGAATGTGCCATGGCCGCTCAAATCCACCTCCACCCCCGGACATCCCAAGTCCGTTTCTGAATCCGGGTCAACCATGTCACAGCGACACATTTCATACTGGAAAATAGGAAAGTCAAGGAGGCAAAGCCCAGATAAGCTTTCCCCACAATTCAGTGGCAGTAAATACAGGTTACTCACCTGTAACAGGAGTTCTAGGAATGGTATATGTTGTTCATCCACACTTATAGGCAGGTTCCTTGCCGCTTTAAATCTTGCCGGAAGGTCTTCAAGCTGGCTCCTCCCACCCACCCAGGTGGCAAAACTCTCGGCTCCGCCCCATGACGCCAGATCTAGCCCGCTGGAAGCCAGGTTGTGCGTCGAAGCCGGGGAGTCCGGTTGGGTCGTGTGGATGAACAACATATACCATTCTAGAAAGGAAAAATACGCACTTACCGTGAATTTTGATCTTCTTGGATGAGTCTCCACCACTCATTCACACTAGTGGGATTAGCGCGGAGGCACTAAGACCCATCGAGAACAAACTTTTTGCTGGAGGGTCGGTAGCGAGGCAGGCGCCACGAGAGACGGCGTCATGAGAAGAAAGCAGCGTCGAGCGGTAATGACCATCTCGGGCGACGCACCCTCCAACCGCTTCAGTACCTTTTTACCAAGGAGGTGCAGCGAATCCGCGACTAACGTAAAGAGTAAACCCAACATTAAAAAACGGACATAAGATAGTCCGTATGACCCGTGTAAGAAGGGTCAGCAAAGAAGTCCTCACGGCCTAAAGATTTGAGGGAGTGAAGACCAATACAGCGGTGAGCTCGGGGGATAGGAGGGCGTGTGAATGAGTGGTGGAGACTGTCCAAGAAGATCAAGAATTACGGTAGGTACGTAATTTCCTATCTTCCTGACATAAGTCTCCACCACTCATTCACACCAGTGGAGAGTACCAAGCTGATAATCCCCAAAAGGGCGGCAGGAGAGCCAGAGCTCACGCGTCTAAGATAGAAGCCCATTAAGGATAGTTCTGCCGACTGCGGAATGTTGCCTGGCATGAACATCCAGTGCATAGTGCTTAACGAAGGTATGCACCAAGCTCCAGGTGGCGGCGTTGTATATATCTGCAATTGGAACATTGCGAATTTCCGCTTAGGGATGCCGCTGATCACTTCCCTAGTAGAGTGAGCGTGACACTCTACCTTCTAATTTAACTTGAGCCATGGAATAGCAATGACGAACGATGCCACTAACTATGAAGAGATGCATCTAATAGCTACAGGTTGACCCAGCCGGTGTCGCTGAAAGAAACGAACAGTTGCTGAGTCTTTGGAACATCCTTGGTTCTATCTAAATAGAACCTAAGGCTCTCTTAACATCCAAGGAATGAAGAGCTCGTTCCCTTCATTTTGGAAATTAGCGTAAGAGGGGAAGTACCAGAGGTTGGTTTAAATGGAATTCTGACACAACCTTGGGAAGAAATTTAGGATGAGCACGGAGAACTACCTTGTCTTTATGGAATACAGTATACGGAGGGTCCGTAACCAGGGCATGTATCTCAGAGACCCTGCGGGCTGAGGTAATGGCCACTAGGAAGGCAGTCTTCCAGGTAAGAAATTTTAGCTCACAGGTAGCTAAGGGTCGAAAGGCTTCGAGTGAGCATGTCCAGCACCAGGTTAATGTCCCAGGCTGCAACTGGACGCTAACAGGGGTCTGGTATGGAGAATCCCTTAAGAAATCTCTTCACCATAGGTAACTGAGCCAGAGTTAAGGAAGAAACCGCTCATGGAACGCTGAGATGGCACTAAGGTGAACTTTAACTGTGGAGTACTGAAGACCTAAGTTTGACAGGTCCAAAGATACTCCAGAACCTTGCTCAGGAGGACAGGAAAAGGGATTCCAAGAGGATTTTGCACTGAGAAAAACGTTTCCATTTGCAAAATGCGTTTTTGGTGGCTGGCTTCGAGCAGCCAGAAGGATGTCTGAGACTCTAGAGACATTGAACCGATTCACTTCTGTCTCTTCAGGAGCCAAGCATGAAGGTGAAGTGATTTCAGGTTGGGATGGACCAACGAACCTGAGTCAAAAGACTGATTTGCAAAGGAAGTGGTCTCGGAGGCTGCCAACATACTGTTGAGTAGAGGAAACCATAGTTGCCGAGGCCAGGAAGGAGCAATGAGAATCATCTTGGTCCCTGAGACTCGAACTTGAGGAGTACTCTCTGGATTAGAGGAAGCGGTGGAAAGGCGTAAAGAAAGCGTTTTGTCCACCGCAGCCTGAACGCATCCTGACAGAAAATGCCAGGCCCTGGATTTCTGGAGCAGAAGAGAGGCAGTTTTGCGTTGAGTGGGGATGCAAAAAGGTCCAGGTCTGGAGTCCCCCACTCTTTGAACAGGGACCGAGCTACGGCTGGATCGAGAGACCACTCATGAGGGTCTGCCTCCGTTCTGCTGAGGCGATCTGCTAGGTCGTTTTGTATACCTGGCAGATGAACCGCTTGAATCAAGAGACTTGTGCTCCAAGCACCACTCCCACACCCTCATTGCTTCCCTGCAAAGGGGATAAGAATGAGCACCGCCTTGCTTGTTGATGTAATACATCACTGCTTTGTTGTCCGTTTGAAGGAGAATGTTCTTGTGACAAAGGACATCCTTCAGAGCTCGGATTGCATAGAGGACCGCCTCATCTCCAGGACATTTATGTGGAGATGAGTTTCAACTGAGTCCATACACCTTGAGTGTGGAGGAGACAGTGAGCTCCCCATCCCATTAGCGCATGCCTGTGGTGATGGAGATCTGATGATCCGGGGAGCAAAGGGAATCCTTCCAGGAGATTGCTCTCTTGAGACCACCAGGTGAGAGACTTCAAGGGCTCCGCACCTTGATGGGATAAGACTGGGGGTGAGAGGTGGGACCACTGAGTGGAGAGCATCCATTGGGTGGTTCTCATGTGCAGTCGGGCCAGAGGGACAGTGAAGACCGAGGGCAATGAGACCCAACATGCGTTGCATCCCAGAGAGCTGCAACCATTGGTTCTCCCTGATGTAACGGCCATTCAAGGATGTCGAGTCTTCTGTCCTCTGGAAGGAAAGCCTTCGCTGAAGAGGTGTCTAGAAGCGTCCCTATGAAAAGGAGCCTCTGGGAGGGTTGCAGTTGAGATTTTTCAAATTCAGCAGAACTCCCATGGACGTGAGAAGACGAGAAGTCGTTTGCACAGCTTCCCAAGTCCCTTGGCCGGAAGGGCTTGCTAGAAGCCAATCGTCCAGTTAGGGAAAAACTCGGAGTCCGACTTTCCTGAGATGCGCCGCGAGACCTGCACAACACTTTGTAAAAACTCGCGGCGCCGAGGATAAGCCCAAAGGGCAGGACTCTGAACTGATAATGCTGACCCAAAGCTACAAACCTGAGGAACTTGGTGTGGGTCGGGTGGACGGGATATGCTGGTAAGCATCCTGCATATCCAGAGAGGCCAGCCAGTCGTGGTTGATGCAGCAAGGGTAACAGGGTACCTAGGGAAATCATCTTGAATTTCTCCTGGGGAGGAATTTGTTTAACTTTCTGAGGTCTAGAATGGGGCATCCCCAGATTTCTTTGGAACCAGAAAGTAATGGGAGTAGAACCCTGTGTTTCGCAGATGCGGGGCACCAGTTCTATTGCCCTGTTGTTCAGAAGGCCCTGGATCTCCGCGTGAGGAGGTCTGATTGAGCGCCGACAACCTGGGTTGTCGCCTGGGAGGGACAATTGGGGTTTCAAAAATTGAGAGAATAACCCTCGAATTATCCGGAAGGACCCATTTGTCCGGGGTTATGGACTTCCACTGGTTGTGAAGTACATCAAACGACCTCCACGGAGGAGAAAGTTCCACCTCGGCAATGTGGATGGAACTTGGGCCAGCAATTCATAAGGTAGCTGGGGGCCTTAGGCCCTCGCTTTCTGCCTGGCTTTCTTTTGAGGTTGGGCAGGTTGGCATTTGGAAGCTTCCCTCGCCCCTCTGCCTCGAAAGGACTGCTCACTGCGAAACTGACGTCTGTTCACATGCCCCGAGAGGGGCAGGCGGAGGTCTGGCCAACTTAATGGCCGATCTAGTCTTCTGAGTGGCCTCTAAGGCTTGCTCCACCTGAGGGCCAAAAAAAAAAGGAGCCATCAAAGGCAGCGCCATCACCTGCTGCTGAGCATCATTGTGAAGCCAGAAGCACGCAGCCAGGAATGGCGCCAGTACAAATCCCGCAGCTGCTGGGCGAGAAGCAGTGTCGAAGCGTCCCATGGCGGCTTTGACCTGTTGGTTATTGGACTCAATACCTCTAATAACGGTCAGAAGAAGCTCTGACTTGGAGTCCGATCTGGAAGAGCTTCAACCATTCTTTTCATAGAGTGCCACAGGATATACTCATACTGAGAAAAATAGCCTTGATAACTGGCAATACGCATACTTAGAGTGGAGGCAGCAAAGACTCTCTTACCTAATGTATCAATCTTACGAGACTCTTTGTTAATAGGTCGAGCTGTAGTAGTTTGAGGAAGAACGACCGTGTCATTCTCTGCCAGGACTACAATAGGATCCGCAAAGGCTTGGGATGCCAAAATGGGACGATCCTTGGGAGCTGAATACTTCTTATCAATGGATTTAGCCACTGAGGGAATAAGAGCAGGATTATTCCATACCATTTGAGACAGCGTCTCGAAGGAAGGCTGGATCGGAGGAGTCAAATCCGTAGGGATCTCCGAAGCATGAAGATACTGGAGTCTTAATATCGCCCAGGATCGATGTCTGTAGTCTGGAGAAAGAGTGGATCCCAGGTTCTTCAACAGAGACTTAAAGGACAGGTCCTCACCACAGGCTCTGTAGAAAGAAAGATCCTGTTTCTCCACTTCATCACCCAATCAAGGTCTGGGTCAGGCTCAACATCATCTCCTGATGGTCCAGAAAGGACTGTTTGGACAGGAAGGAGTGAAAATTAGAGAGGAGGAAATAGCAGAAAAACAAGGAGAGTCCCAGGGCTGCGGCCAGGACGGCAAAACGGCTGAAGACGGCACCGAGGAGGCGACGGCGCTGAAGAGGCACGTGGCCTCCGCAAGCGCCGGGCGCGCCCACGGTCGACAACGCAACACCGCGCGCGCCGACGACGCCGATCGGGCGCCTACCATCCAACGGCACTACCTGGCGGCGCCGCGAAGACCTCGCTGGCGCTGTGGACGGCGCGCCAGCAAGACCCAGCGGCACCGAAACGCGCAGACAAGCCAACAGACCCTGCAGAAGGCACGGAAGAGCCCCAGGAACCTGGAAAGCTAGAGAAGGAAAAAAACCAGGAGATAAGGCATCGTGAGGCCCTGCGCCGCAACCATGTGAGGGAAACACTTACACGGAGTCTCTGGCACCAAGAAGGCGCCACGCGACCAGGAAGGTCCAACCGCCTACTTGATCGCCGGAGGGCCCGAGGGCCCGAGGCAACCGGCCAGGCAGAAGAACCAACCTCCGAGCCCATTGCTCCATAAAGCGACCCACTGATGAAACTGCTCATCTGGAGTCCTACTATAGGCGGGAGGGCTCCGATGTCGAGGGCGACGATCACGGAAGTTGGCGACTTCGAAGAAGGAGACCGCAACTAGCAACGATAACCGGCGTCGGCAGCAGACATACCAGAGGGCGACCTGAGATGCCTTCTCTTTTTGACCTGTGGGTCAAGAAGAGCTCGAGGCCGAACAGTGCCAGAATGCGACCGCTTATTTTATGCCGGAGGGGACGCCCATCCCCAGGCATCGGACTGACAGTTGTCGGAACCCGCTGAGGAGAAGGAGGCTGACGGACCCAGCCCGGCTGATTGAACAGCTTTCATCAGTCTCCCTACAGTCACCTGACCTGCTCATGTGGGCTCCGTCCAGTAGGCTGAGACTTCTTCAGGTAAAATTTAAATATTAGAAAAATTTGACGAAAATAGAAATAAAATTAGCGATACTACTTATCGTGATAAAGTTACAAAAAACAAACTGAAAACTATCGCGTAGTTTGAAGTTTGACTCCCGATCAAATGAGCGGCGTAATCACTGAAAGCACTTTCGGCAGCGGGAAAAAAAAGAGAACTGAAGCTGAGTTGGAGGGTCGTCGCCGAGATGGTCATTACCGCTCGAGCCGCTGCTCGCAGCGCCGTCTCTCGCGCCGACCCTCCAGCAAAAAGTTTGCTCCCGATGGGTCTTAGTGCCTCCGGCGCTAATCCCACTAGTGTGAATGAGTGGTGGAGACTTATGTCCAGGAAGATCTCCTGTTACAGGTGAGTAACCTGTATTTCTAGGGACATGGATATGTTGTTCATCCACACTTATTGGCAGACTCCTAGCAGTTCTCCGGGAGGGAGGGCAAGGCGCACACCCCTACTTAGGTATAAAGACTGGAGAACCAAGGCCCGACCAACATCCCGGGCGTGAGGTCGAAGTGGAAGGGAAATCGGGAATAGCCTGCTTCCAAGTAGAAGCCCCATGGATATCCTGGACATGAGTATCCTCGAAGCAGCCACCGATGCAGCGGAAGGGCGGGTAAATGAGCACTTATCCCTCTGGGAGGCTCCATGCCCGCCCACCTATAGCGAAGACCTATGCAGGAGGTGACCCACCGCTCGTGATCCGCCTGGCTGCAGGTCTGCCAGGTGCGGCTTCAGCGTAGATGACAAACAGCTGGCGAACCTCTCCCGAACTTCAGCCCTACGCTCCCTGGGTAGGCGAGCGTTAAATAGGGTCCCAATGGATCCTATATACGGCCTCCGAGGTGTGATTGGGGATGAGCCCCGGCAGAGACACTACCCGGTTAGGGAAAGATTCCGCCACCGCCTACGGAAGGAACTTCGGGTGGGGCGCAGGACAACCTTGTCCCTTTGGAAGACCAGATATGGAGATTCAAAGAAGCGCCTGGAACTCTCCCCTCCTTCTGGATGGCAGAGTAGCCCCAAGAAGGTGTTCTTCCACAACAGGTGGGGAAACTCGCACCTGTGCAAAGGTTCGAACGGCTTGCCCGTGAGCTAAGCCCATATCAGCGAAGATCCCACAGAAATGGGGATACTCTCCCCAAAGGGGAGGTGTGATCGAGGCCTAGAAAAGTGCCAGACCACCTTTTCAGTTAATCTAACTGCCTCCGCCCGCGCCGAAGACAAGGGTGACCAACAGAAGCACCCAGAGGGTCGTCGGCCGAAGCCCTAGTTCAAAAAGAACGACCGCAGATGGTCCGGAATGCTCGCCGAGGGACGGGAGAGGGGGCCCAGGCCCTATCCCAATACCAAATGGAGAACTCTTCCATTTGAAAGCGAGCATGTTTGGCCGACTCCTGGCAGGATGCCTCGAAAACGTCGAGGACCTTGCGGAAGGACCCAAGGCCTGGCCCCTAGCCGCACAGGGACCAGGCCTTCAGGTGCAGGGATTGAAGGTCCAGATGGAAAACCTTCCCCTGAAAACAGAGATCAGGACCGGGAGGGCTGGAAGCCGCCTTGGGAGCCTGGGGCTGAGACTGAGGAGAGCTGGATACCAGAGTGGCAAACCAGTCTGGGGCTACCAGCATCGCCTGCGCCTAGTTCCTCCTCACCTTGCCTGTGGGTCAAGGGAAATGGGGGAGAGGCGTAGAAGAGTCCCGGGGTCCGCGGCCTCGACGGCATCCCCTACAGTGAACCTTGCTGAGGGGGCAGGCATGAGACAGTCTCGGCCTCATATTTTCCCTGGAGGGAAGGAGGGAGAAGATCCTGTGCTACCTCCGGCAGGGGAGGCCACTCGTGAGGCGCAGCCTATGTCCGGCTTAGGGCATCAGCCAGGGTGCTGGAGGCTCCTGCCATCGAATGGCTAGGAAACCGCCTCCCGGCTGTGCAAAAGACCCAATGCAGAGAACCTCCTTACATGAGAGGAAGGGCTCATCGAACCTGGTGGGGTAGGTAGCACATGGTGCGTGGTGTCCGCCTGGACTTAAAACCACTAGACCCGCACAAACGGAGCGAGCGGTGCAAGCTAAGCGGACCGCCTGGAGCTCCAGCGGTAGGAAAGACATCGGACTCCCGAGAGAGACCAGGAGGGCGCACTCTGAATTCCCTTGATGGGCACACCCACCCATCCAAGAAGCATCGGTCGAAGAAGACCGTCAACTCGGGGCGGACGAACAGGATGTTCTCCTGCAAGAGCTGGAACGGTCCGAAGGAGAGCGTTCCCAAACTCCTGGGCTGTAGTCACGAACTGGTCTGAAGGAACGCAGCACTGTGACCGCTGGCTGGCCAGCCCCCGCTAGGGGGACGCACGAACCGGCGGGTCCAAACAGACCACACTGGAGCAGGTCGCCGCGAGGCCCAGGAGGTCCCGGCAGGGTGCAATTTGCCCAGTCAGACCTGACTAGGTAAGGGAGGAAGAACCTCAGCCCTGTCCACCAGGAGCCGAGCTCGGACTCAAGAGTCAAGCCTCGTCCTGAAGAAGGATCACCCGCTAAGACACGAGTTCCAACGTGGCTCCGATAAAGGGAGACCAGTCTGAGAGCCAGAACTCTGGATCGTCCCCTTCCACCTGTAAGGGTTGTAGTCAGGCCGCCGTCCGGGTGGGGTAACGCTCGGACCCCTCAATGTCACAGAAAGCTGCTGAGCAGGGACCAAAGGGCCTGGCCTGGAACTTGCAAAGAGATCCCCCGCTTAAGAAAGGGAGAAGTCTCCCAAGAAACGGACGGAACAAAGTGTAAGTACGTCCTGGAGGTCCAGGAAAGAAGCACACGCCTGGTTCTGAGGATGGGATATCTGAGGCAGAGACGCCATCTGGACATGTGGAAAAGAATGGGGCGCAAGCTCCCCGTCCGTTTGGGACCAGGAATACCTGGACACGAACCCAGGGTCTGAAGGAGGATCTGCAACCTTCTGATCCCCTCTATTTAGAGGGCAAGGCAAGTCGGCTCAGCGGGCCGACAACGAGGCTGTGGACCCCAAGACCCCCGTGGGGCAACGGCTCGAAAGGGTGGTGCCTGCTCGCAATCCCGGGCAGGGCCTTCCCCAGCACCTCCGACACCCAGAGGTCCGGGAAGCAGACCAGGCGGAGGAGGGGCAGAGCCGCTCTCCCACGGGGAACCCAGGTAGGCGGCGGGCCAGATAGCGCCCTCAGCCGTCCACTGAGCAGGCTGGAGGAGGAACTGGCCGAGGGAGCTCCTGGGCCTTTACCTCCCTGCTTCCTTTTAGAGGAAGAAGCTGGCTTGGAGTCAGGATGCCCAGCGCAAGCCTGGTGGTCCTCGTGCTGGGGTTGAAGAGCCAGTCGAGCCGCAGCGGCCGGGGGGGGCAAAGGGGCTTACACAAAGGCTGCCGGCTGCCCTTGTCCCTCCGGGCGGGAGTGACCGAGTCTGGAGTGGCATCGGACTTCAGTCCCCTGGAGGTGTCCCTCCACTACAGGGCTGAAAAGGTCAGTCCCCAAGAAGGGGATATCCGCCAACTTGTGCTGGGTTTCCAATGAGAAAGAGGATAAACTCAGCCACGTCCTGCGGCGCATGGCCACTGCGGCCGCCACCGACCTGGCACAGGGAATCACCTAAGTCCAGAGCAGTCTGAAGCTGCTGCTTTTCCACCTGTATCCTGGTCCCGCACCCGCCGGACCGTGGTCCGCAGGTCGGCCGGGAGATGAGGGAGCACCTCATCCAGGAAGCCCAAAAGGGCATGGGAGAAATGTGCCATCAGTGCGGCCGAGCCGGCCTGTCGGAGGCCTAGGGAGGACGCAGGGTAAACCTTGCGTCCGACATAGTCCATCCTTTTGGACTCTTTGTCAGGGGGCCTATCCACATCCTGAGCGTTCCCAGAACACTGGAAAACGTTATCGGTAACTAACCCCTCGGCCGAGGGGTGCTCCGAGAAACCGGGCAAAGAACCGACAGGGACAGAGTACTTCCTGGCCATCCTGGCCGAGGGCGCAGGGCAGGAAGTAGGCCGCCGCCAGAGCTCCAAGGCCGGGCCTACGATGGCCTCAGCCACCGGGAAGGCCTCCGAGGGTGAACCCCCTCAGTCTACAATCTCCGTCAGGGGATAAGGGGCCCGTTTGGACATGGGCTCGAGCTGCATCCCGGTGAACTCCGAGATGAGCTGAAGCAGACCCATGAAGGACAATCGGCTGTTGTCCACAGATCGTTCTGGAGAGGACCCGGGTCCTCCCAACTGGGGAACATAGAGGAGTCTACTTCGGACTCCGAGGGGTCTGCAAAGAGCTGCCTCAGGCCTGAGTCACTCTTCATCCGCCGAGGGCGGGCGGGAGTGAGGGGGACAGACAACCTGTGGGACAGGTCGTGACCCGACCGAGGTTCCACCGAGGGTGGTGGGGCAGCAGGGTTCGGATGAACAGCCGGCCCCGGAGTGGGCACCTTGACTGCAGCGAGCGGTTGAGTCGGCCGATCGGCCGGCAGCTGCTTGCTGGACAGGGAATGAATCGGAGTCGATTGATTCCTGGACAACAACAACTGCTGTCACATGAATTCCTCATAACGTCGATGCCATCTGCATCGAAGCCACTCCTCATCCGAGGAGGGAGACGAGGAAGAATGGTAATGCCACTTAACTCGGTGCCCCGACCGAGAATGCCGAAGTCAGCGTGAGCGGCTTGACCGAGAGGAGGACCGAGACCGAGACCCGAATCCTCGGGGAAACCGAGGGCGGGCCTGGGAAGGAGCGGGGAGCGCCCGCTCTTCCCTTGGCTCGGAAGAAAGGGCCGAGGCCTGTCGACCCGAAGGTACAGGCAGAACCTCTGCCTCTGCCGGGGGAACCGGCGAAGGGATGGCAGCTCCAGCAGAAGACAGCCCAAATGACGGGTCGAGAGACTCGACAACGTCGACAGGAGTCCTGGCCGGCTGAACTGACGGGGACACCGTGAAGCCAGCGGCCTGAGCCGCACCCTCGACCGAAGTCGAACGTCGGCCGGCAGGGGAGGAGGAACTCTCCCGCTCCCTCCAGCGCAGACGATGGGACTTAGCCTGCGACTCCTTAGACTTGGGCCGAGAGGCGGGTCCCGAAGGCCCCTCTCCCTTAGAGGAAAGGGACTGCGAAGCTCCTTGAACGAAGCTGAATGGGGAGAATTCAAGGAAAGCAGGATAAGTGCCGCAACCGGGGGGGGGGGGAGGCTTGGATGCCGCCCCCTCCATGAAGGAAAGAAGATCGAGCTGCTCAGCCGAGACAGCTGACACGGACACTGCTCAACGAGTCTCCAAGGAATTTTCCGGTGTGGAAAAAGTTTCAGGTCACCTGCGCCCCGAACGGGCCACACGATCCTCCAGTGAGCTGGTCAAAAAGGCACAGCAAAAATCGCAAACTTGCGGATCATGATCCAAGTCGAGGCAGTAGACACATGTGGAGTGCAGGTCTTTCCTGGAGGAACTAACCGGGCGCCTCCGGGAGCCGGAAAACGAATGATTCATCGCCGCAGCGAGAGAAGAAGATCGAAGTTTAGAAAACTTCCAATTAAATTCGGAGACACCAAAAATTTCAGGAACCAGTCGAAAACGCACAGCGCTAAGGAGGGAACCTGAGCCTCAAGCGGTAAGGAAGATCTGGCGCCATGGGGTGCAGCCGAGTTTTACCACCGGTGGTGGGAGGAGCAACTGAAGACCTTCGGCAAGATTTAAAGCAGCAAGGAACCTGCCAATAAGTGTGGATGAACAACATATCCATGTCCCTAGAAAGTACAGTTACGTAAGAACTTACCGTAACAGTAGATCTTCGAGAACAGCTCTTGCAGCAGTTTACACCATTAGGACTGAAGCCGGCAGGCACCAGGACCCATGGAAAAATTCTAGCTAGCAGTATCCAGCGGGGGACCGCCCCCGAAGTCGGCCCCTCCCCGACGTCAGGCATCACATAAAAGGGGGTGGTCCCCCAGCATCCCCAGTTCTCCCACCATAGACTCCCGGCTCAAGCGCGACATCTGAAGGGGAAACACAGGATCCACTTCCAAAGGAAGGTTAGAAAAAAGGGATCAACGGATGTGGTAGCCTAAAAACTAGGTCAGAAGACTCAACCTCCAGAGGGGAAGGTGGGAGGGAAACTACCTGCTGCAAGAGCTGCTCCCGAAGATCTACTGTTACAGTAAGTTCTTACGTAACTGTACTATCTTACTCCGAGAAACAGTTCTTGCAGCAGGTTACACCATTAGGACTGATTCCCAAGCAGTAAGGGAACAATTTGCTACCGGGAGGAGGGTAGGAGAGATGACTCAGACTTCAGGACAAGAGTCCTTGAAGGACCGCCAAGCCGAATCCAGCTCAACGCCTAGAGGCAATGTACAAACTGTAGTGTCTGATGAAAGTGTGCACAGTGCTCCAAGTCGCTGCCGCACAGATGGCTGAAGTGGAGACATTTTTGAGTGAAGCGAAAGAGGTAGCCACCCCACTCATAGAATGACCCTTCACCGGTCCCAGTAATGGTTTATTGCACTTCTGATAACAGAACATAATGCACTTGACCAACCATCTGGAAAGAGACTGTTTCGAAACAGGAGCACCAAGCATCCACTGTGTGTAGGAAACAAAGAGCTGGTCCGACTTACGATGGGCTTTGGTCAGATAATATCTGAGACATCTATGCACATCTAGAGTGTGCAACAGGGCCTCCCCCTTGTTACCGTAATTCGGGTAATACACTGGCAGGTCTATAGCCTGGTTGAGTGTGACCGCCAAGACCACTTTGGGAAGGAACTTAGGATTTGTTCTTAAGGACACCCTGTCCTTGTGAAAAACCAAATAAGGATCCTTGCACATGAGTGCATGAAGCACAGAAACTCTTCTGGCAGAAGAAACAGCAACTAAAAGAAGTGTCTTCCAAGTGAGGAGCAGCAGCTCGCAATCCATGGCTGGTTCAAAAGGAGGTGGAGTAAGCTGCTCTAAAACAAAGGGGAGATCCCAAAGTGGAACTGGGTCTCTGATAGGAGGTCTCAGATGCAGGATGCCACGCAAAAAAGCACGTGAAGCCTCTGGTTGAGCTAGAGAGCTATGACCTATCAGTGAATGATACACCGAAATGGCGCACAGGTAAACCTTAACGGAAGAGTAGGCAAGGCCTGCCTCGTACAGGGTTAGAAGGTAGTCTAACACTGACCTCTCTGAACAATCCAATGGATTCTATCTACGAGCTTGAGCCCAGATGCAAAATCTACGCCACTTCATGGCATAAGTGGCGTGAGTGGAGGGTTTTCTGGCTGCCGCCAGAACGTCCGCAACTTCCCGAGAGACCCCGTATCTCAGGACTGCTATGTCTTTAGGAGCCAGGCATGCAGGTTCAGCGACCGAAGATCCGGATAGACTAAGGAGCCTGCCTCCTGGGACAGAAGTTGAGAGCTGAATGGCAGAGGCACCGGAGGTTCCTGGGTCAGCTGATGTAATAGAGGGAACCAAATTTGCCTGGGCCAAAAGGACACGACCAGAATCAGTGACGCCCGCTCTTGTCGGAGCTTCAGTAAAACCCTCTGGATCAAAGGGAAGGGCAGGAAAGCGTAGAGAATCTGCCCGTCCAAGAGAGGGACGTGTCTCGCCAGAAAACACCAGGCCCTGGATCTAGCGAACAAAAATTGGGCAGTTTTGTGCTGGATGGGGCCGCAAAAAGGTCTAATTCTGGCGTCCCTCCATCTGCGAAACAGATCCTCTGCGACTTCCTGAAGCAGTTTGTGACCGGGTGACCCCTGTCATTGGTGAGGTGCCCTGGTAGGAGAAGCGTGGGTCTTTCCTTGCCCCCGTTAACTGACCTTATGCCTATGTTATAAAAGTACATGGAAGGAATAGATGAAAGTGCTGGAGTGCTTTAAAACAGTTAAAGATTAAAAGTGCTAGCTAATAAAATGCAGGGATATGTTAAATGATATGGTTAAAGTACCAGAATAGTGCTTTCTGTACAAAGACAGAAAGTAAGAAATATAAAATGCATCTGCGCCTTTAATTGCAGTAATAAAATATAGAAAGGGAGCCACTGAGTAAGGACCCATTTGTATTGTCTGTTTTCTATGGCTGCAACCTCTATCTTCCTTTCTAGTGCAGCTATCCCTTTCTTTCTTGGTGGGAGGCAGGCCACCTCTAATCAGCCCCCCCCCCCTTCACTGTCTAAAGCCTCTTTCAACTTCTCTTCCTTCTGGGTCCAGGTAAAAAGTTACATGTAAGGGAACCTTGTAGTTATAAACTAAAACACAGGTGGCAATATGTGTTTTACTTATTGGCTAGTTAAATGAGCCCAGGATTAAATAAACCAGTAAGCAGCATTCCCTTTCCCTTTGCTTTATTATGCATCCTGTGCTGCCTTGCTAGAAATACAAAGATAACATTAGTGGGATATTATTAAGATAAAGTATTATTAGATGCTCTCTTAGCAAGTAAGCAGTATTGCTGGGTCAATAGCTTACCTCAGGTTAATTTGCTGGTGTGTAAACAGTCCTGCAGAGGGTAAAACAGAGAGAGAGAAAAGATACTGTTTGGTGGCCTGATAAGCTGCAGCCTTCTCTGCAGCAGGATAGGGTGTCGGCTGCACAAACTCTTCTTCTGCACTTAAGTCTGTTGCTATAGGGAAGCAGCAGTCCCTAGAGGCCTATATTCATACATATTCTAGCTGCTTTAATTATTGATTGAAGGAGGAGCTACAGTAATTAAAAAGATGATCAAGCATTTAGAGTCACTTTCTAATCGGGATTATGGTGTGTAATAAAGATGTTGGAAAGAAATAGTTATTAAAGTAATAAGGTTTAAAAGCAACTTTTTGTACTATGTATAGGAGCAAGTTGTGAGCCTAGAAACTCAAAAATGTACTAAATTGGAAATGAATTGATGTCACATGACAGAGATGTCATTGATAAAAACATATATAAGCCTACCACTAGGGTGGATTTATGAGATAAGGCGTCAGTCTAGAGCTGACTGTGAGAGGTGTAAGACCTTAAGTTTAGAAGGCTTGTGTTTGTGTCTACACCCTAGACAGCATTGATGTTATTGACTTGATGACAATTTTCTTATTTTCTGTTCTGAATAATTATCATTTTATGCTACAAATAATAAAATGATAATGCCAGACTGGCATTTTTTATGCACTGATTTTGATGTCTGCCTGCTAATTGTCTCCTGAACAACAACCCCGCTACACAGTTCCCATTCGTGGACTCTGGCCTGTGATCTGCGATTGTGTTATCCACTCCGGGGACGTGCACTGCAATAATATCTGCGCCGTGTTGCAGTACCCAATTCCAAACCCTTTGAGCCTCCCTGCAAAGGGGGTAGGAGCGAGTGCCTCGTTTGTTGAGATAGTACATCACCGTAGTGTTTTCTGTTTGAATTGAAAGAGTACCCGGTGGAATGTCCGTCTGGAATCCTTGTAGGGCATAGAGGACGGCTCTAATCTCCAGAATATTTATGTGCAGATGGGACTCTAGAGACAACCATGAGCCTTGAGTCCTGACCCTGTTGAGGTGCATTCCCCATCCGGATCCCAAGGCATCCGTGGAGAGCATCACTAAAGGAGGTGGCGCCATGAAGGGGACTCCTTTCGAGAGATGGTCCAGGAAGAGCCACCATTGCCAGTCTCGGATGACTGCATTCATGATCCGGACTGGATGCTGCATATGAACTTGTTTCTGGTCCCATTGAGTCCGCAACATCCATTGGGTAACACGCATATGGAGTCAGGCTAGGGAACAGTCGCAATGGCAGCCGCCATATGTCCGAGCAGGCAAAGAACGGTCCTGGTGGGCACCATTGTCTTCGTCATTGTGTCCTGTATGAGGGATCTGATGTGTTCCGCCCTGTCCGAAGGAAGAAATGCTCTCCCTTGAGTGGTGTCCAGAACTGCTCCAATAAATTGCAGAGTCTGAGACGGGACAAGGTGCGACTTCTCCTGGTTGATGAAGATGCCCAACGATTGGAAAAGAGAACGGGTATCCTGAATCGCGGACATCAGGGCCTCCCAAGAGGGTGCCATGAGAAGCCAGTCGTCTAGGTATGGAAAAACATAGTGGCCCTGCCTCCTGCGAGTTGCTGCCATGACTGCCATGCACTTCGTAAACACCCGAGGTGCGTAACACAGTCCGAACGGGAGGGCTCGGAACTGGTAGTGGCGTCCCAGAAACTCAAAGTGCAGAAACCTTTGATGCGTTTGAGCAATCGGGAGATGTAAGTAAGCATCCTGCATGTCCAGTGACGCTAGCCATGCACCTTCTTTGAGCTCGGGGATGAGACCCAGTAGGGTCACCATGTGGAAGCGTTTGTATAACACAAACGTGTAGAGATCGCTGAGATCTAAGATCAGGCACAAGTCTCCTGTTTTCTTTGGGACCAGGAAGAAGTGGGAATAATAACCTTTTCCTTTCTGGTCCAGTGGAACGTACTCTACGGCCTCCTTGTCCAGGAGGGCCAAGATCTCCTGTTGGATGAGCAGAGCATGCTGACCCAAGTAACAGGGCAGCAGGAGAGGTCTGGACGGTGGGTGGCCAAGGAACTCTATAGAGTGCACTCGCTGTACCAACTGTAACACCCACCGGTCGGAGATGATCCTCAGCCATCCCAGAAATGAGGAGATCGACCCCAACTTTTATCCTTTGATCCAGAGGAGGGGCAAGGGGTCATGCTATGGTGGCACTGGGTCCCGTGGGCTGGGCTGCCTTGGGATGCTTTGAGCCCTGGCCCCTGGGGAATCTGGCTTGACCTTTGTGACCAAAATTGCCCTGGGGTTGCTGGCCAGAACGTGGCTGTTGCCATTGTTGCCTGCTGCTAAAACGGTTCTGGTTCCTCCGAAAGGAACCAGATTTGGGCCTGTACATAGCCTGTATAGTCCAAACTGCCTTCCTGGCGTCCTTTAGCTTAGTGATGACCTTCTCGGATTCCTCACCGAACAGGACAGCTCCGTTATAAGGGATGTCCAGGATAGTCTTCTGAACGTCCGGGGTGAAACCGGAGACTCTCAACCAAGAGTGTCTCCGAAGACAAACGCTAGTAGCTGCTCCCCTTGTGGCTGAGTCTGCTGAATCATAAGCGGCTCGGAGAACCTAGGTCCCCACATCTGATCCAGTATGAAGGAGGCTGAGCAGCTCCTCCTTCTTTTCGCCATCCGGAAAGTCCTTCAAAAGGTCTTGGCCCTGCTCCCAGAGGGCGTTTTGAAATTGCACCATGTGTGTGAGGTAATTCAAAGACCTTATCGAGCATGTAGCAGCCGCATACATGTGTCTTCCCACAGAATCCAATTGCTTAGATTCTTGGTCCAGAGGCTGGGTATTCAAGTGTTGCAGTCACTGAGACCGATCATGAGACGCCGTAATGACCAGTGAATCTGCCAGGGGTTGCTGCGCCAGATACAGGTCCTCCATAGGAGCTCTGTAGAGGTGGTCAGCCTTCTTATGAGCAGCCGATGTCGAGAGCAGACGCTTCCAAGTCACCTTGGTGACATCTGTGAAGGTGTCCACTAGAGGTGGGACCACCACAGGCTTTGAGTCCTTTTGCCAAAGGTAACGGACAAGGCGTTGTCTCTCGGGGTCCAAGTCTTCAGTCTCCCATC
Organism: Neoceratodus forsteri; assembly: GCA_016271365.2. Lineage (NCBI taxonomy): Eukaryota > Metazoa > Chordata > Ceratodontiformes > Ceratodontidae > Neoceratodus > Neoceratodus forsteri. The sequence goes on from CM057450.1 coordinate 1,407,799,093, forward strand.
CCATATTCTCCTGGATGTGCCTCATGATTTCAGAGAAAGAGGGATCATCCGGTGGTGACTTTGGCTGGTCTTGTGGGTCTGGTGATGGGGGACTATAGGGGGATGGAGACCTGGAAGTATTGGACGTATCCGGTCAGGAGTCATCCCCCGGTGGGTGTCGTCTGGCCCTGGGTCGTTTAGGGCTCAGAGACCCAGAGGGAGACCATGATGGGCGTCTTTTTCTCTCTCTCTAGATCTGCCCCTAGGAGGTGGAGTTGGCTCCTTAGGGGTTGGGGATCTTGAGCCTTCACCCTCCCGAGGAGGGGGTGGAGGTGGAAGAGGCTTACTGGGGACCACGTCCTTTCTGATGGCCTCTCACCAGGAGGTGAACAATTCCTTCACCTCCTGAATGTTCATGCCCGACAGGCCCGGCGTCAGTATGGGTCTGTCACCGGGGTCAGGCGTTGGATCCTGGGGAACCACCGGATCCGTCGAGGTTGGGAGCGGGCCCAGGAAGAAGAACGGTCAGACCGCGTAGAGCTGGAGCTGGCCCTGGATTCAGAGGTCCTGCTGGGGGATCCCGACCTACCAGAGTTCCGGTGTTTGTCCTGGTGTTTCCGGTCTTATGGGAAGAATCCCCTTTGGAGGAAGGTCTTTTTTCCATTTTGCGAAGTTTCTCTTCAAGAACGAACCCCTGAAGGGCCTTTTGGTGGCGAATCCTGGTCCTGCTATTAAATTGTTGGCAGATGGAGCAGGCCTGGGTGTCGTGTTCTGGACCCAGGCACCTCACACAAGCCGAATGATGGTCGGCGAAGGGGATCTGCTTGCCTGAGTGCACTTTGAGGGGGTGACTCAGCCAGGAGAAGGAGAGGAGTAGACAAGGGTTTTGTAAAGATTTTGTGCGCCATATCGCTGGATGCAGGCATCCGTGAGGTCAATGCTGGCGAGTCAACGGCGGAAAAAGAACTGTGGATGCTGGGGGACCACCCCCTTTTATATGATGCCTGACATCGAAGAGGGGCCAACATCGGGGGCGGTCCCCCGCTGGATACTGCTAGCTAGAAATTTGCCGTGGGGTCCTGGGGCCTGCCGGCTTCAGTCCTAATGGTGTAACCTGCTGCAAGAGCTGTTTCTCGAAGTAAGATCTTAAGTTACCAATTTCAGTGAAATACTTATCCAATCTACCCTTAAACATACCCACATTTTCAGCATCCACCACTTCCTGAGGCAATCTGTTCCACATCTTAATTGCCCTAAATTTAAATCCATTTCATCTTATTTCTGTCCTACATACTGTTTCCTTCAACTGCCTATTGCGCCCCCTCAGCTGATATGGGTTGTCTTTAAATTCCATTCCCATCTTCATCATCATACTCTTATCTCTTAGACCTTTGTATAAGAACAGTAGATCACTACCCCAGCTCTCCTATTTCTCAAGGACCACAAGCCTAACTTATCTAATCTATCCTCATAATTCAAACCCTCACACCCTGATATCAATCTTGTGTAGGACCATTGCGGCCTTTCCACCAACTTAACATCTTTCACCAGGAAGGGACTCCATACAGTGGAACAACAGTCCAATATGGCTCTAACCAGCGTCTTGTACAACGGCATCAACACCCCCCCACCTCTAGAATGAAAACCCTTTCTTATACCGTTTACTAGATGCATAGCTTTATTTGATATGTTTCTACTATGAATACTACTTTTTAAATCATTCTGAATATAGACCCCCAGATCTCTCTCACACGTTGATACCTTCAGGTGTAAACCCTTCAATTCAATGTGCTTACACAACTGAATGAGATAATATGAGATGCTTGTGTAACTTGATTTGCTTTGTGGGCTTTCCGCCTCTCTATCCGTGGGATATACCACCCTGTAGGGGTATGATGCAAGGAACCCTAAAGGAGGGTTCCCCCAACATGTGCCAGGAATGAATGAGTCGGCTAAAGGTAGGTTAGGAAGAAGCACAAAAAGAATATTCAAAGATGCCAAGCTTTGAAGAGGCGAGGATGATGAATGAATTCTGTGAGAAGGGCCAACTTCCTGAGGAGAGAGGGGAAAGCCGAGCCACCATCTGCCTCCATCCAACAGCAGAACCTAACTAACGAGAAGAAAGCACCAACTCTAACTAATATTATGACCATTGGCACGGAGGAGAGGAAAAACCCTCTTTGAGGAGGAAACCTCTGGGGATCCAAGGCCTAGGTCACCTTCCCTCCAGGCTGACTACTTTTAATTTGAGGATGTATATCTTTAAAAGAAAGGGTTCAGTAAGTAGAGGGATACGAGTAGGGAGATGATGATGGAACAGGGAATATCCCTAAAAGAAAGCACAGACTGAAGATGGAACATGAGGCTGCGCGCAGATCGAATACAAACATGAGGCAACAATGAATACTGATGGTGATGATCACCACAGGAGGTCGGCAGGTCGATGAGGTAGCACAAGATCCGCTAATAGGTATAATCGATTGAGTAAGGTGAGGAATTAGACATTTAGGTCGATAAAGCACGCATGATTATGCGATGTGAACAACTAGATCCTGTTGTGGTCAATGAGTAGCATCAGAGTCAATGATGGAATGCTCGAGAGAACGAGGAAACCAGATAAACCTTGCTGGACCCAAGAAGTGTATGCTCGAGTAGTAGATGAGAGAAAGTAGATTGGGGAGCAAGGATGGGAGGGAGTAAATCCATGTATGAGTCAGAGCAGTAAGGGGTATCCAGATGTGCTCACGATGATATTCCAGAAGCGCCGATGAGGAAACAAATAATACTGCAGACTGACTTGATGGAGCGATGTGCTTGATTAAGCGATGCAAGTGAGCAGACACTGAGGTTAAAGAGGCATGCTTGATTATGCAATGTAAACGATTAGACCCTGAACAATTAGACCATGAGGTTGTAGTTGATGAGGCAGTATGGAATTCAATGACAGGAATGTTAGAGTAAGCGATGGAAATAGATAAGCTTTGAGGTAATGCTGAGTGGATTATGACTGGATTTATGAACTTGATATGACTGGATTTCTGAACTCTACATATACGGCAGGATGGCCGTGGTTGATTGGCATTATAGGAGTTATGATAGGTCTGCCCAAAAAGAAACATCGACATTAGGCCACAAAGGAACTGAATCTTGAGCAGGTATGGAATCGGAAGAAGAGGAGATGGGAAGGAACATAAAAACAACCTGAACAAAGGTATCATGTGCCATGGAGCGACCCAAACCATGCTGCTCCCTGAAAGGAGGCAGAATCTGAGGCCAAGAAGGCATGACAGGAACCAAAGGGTATGCTAATCAGAACGTAAGCACAGGACAGTGATCACGGGGAGACAAATCAGATGAACAACAATGAGGAGGGAAGCCATGAGTGGAAAGAATCTCCGAAGGGCAGAACTAGAATAAGCGATAGGCAGAGGAAGGTAACAGGAACAGACGAGGAACGATGAGGGATTGATGCCATGAAAGCAGGTACTGGAAGAGATGTGTGAAAGGATGAAGGACCATAGGGAGGTCAATAGGGTAGCATAGAACCCAGCCGGTACGGGATGAGAACTTCACGGGGTGAGTCAGATAAGGTGGTGTATAATTCATGATAGATATGGCCAGACGGAGCAAGGGAATAGTGCAGACATGGCAGCGAATCATGCAAAAGCATACTGAGAGAGGATTGGATTAGATAAGCAGGTCAAGGCCATGTATCACGAAGCTGAGGGGGCTAATAAGTCGAAGGATCTCGGATGAAAGAATCAATGACGGACAACACGAAGCAAGTAGACTCCGTGAAGGAAGAAGACTTCGCAAGGAGGCAGGAGGGCAAGCTGGATAAGGTGGCACTAAGGGCCGGTTCGGTGGAAGGTTGGTTGGAGTCAGCCACAGATGGCCCAAGGACAGGAACAGCAGCGCAAACAAACAGATAAATCATGGCACGAGGAGATAAAAGCCATGACCAGATGGAATCCTGGATGGCTGAGTTTGTCGAGAGTACCGAGGAGAGGGAGCAGCACGAAGGCACGCCGAAGCAGGAATGGTCGAAGGGGAAATTGAGGTAGGAAAGAACAAAGTTCAGAGGCAAGGGAAGTAGGTTAGCACGGGAGGACCAAGCCGAATGGCTGCCTAGGGAACAAGAGCCATACAAATACTAGATATATACAAATTAGGAAGCCTAGTAAAGAGAAGGGTGAGGAGAAACACAATCAAAAAGATCTGAAAAACTGCAAGGAATAGACAGGCCGAAGCATACATACCTGTTGAAGCTGGTGAATGCAAGCAGAACTACAGGGAGGATCCTCAAAGTGTGAAGGGGGGGGAGAGAAGGCGAAACATTGGAAGCACCAATATACGCAGAAGGCAACGAACAGCATATGGAGCAGTCCACTAGGTGAGAGAGATGGAAAACCAGTAAGGGTAAAACTGTCAGGGCACAATTAGACAGATTCCCAAGGGAGACTAGCACTGAGGATGATACAGAAGGATGCAGCTGGTAGCATTAAATAGATAAACCTCGAATTAAGAATGAGCGAACAATGGGAGGTAGACAGGAATGATTCAGTGAAAATGATGATTGGCACAGGAGTGCATCGGTTCAAATGAGTGGATCGGGAGAAAAAAAGGAAACTGTAAATGAATGTGAATGATGGTGGAGAGCAGTCAGCTGGCCCATAGCAAAGGGCTATGGTCAAGAAGGCAAGGCCCAGAGTGGCGATAGAGCCGAATCGAAGCAACTAAGGAAGATGAATACGTACAATGATGAGCACTGCAGGAACACAACAGGTAGATAAGGGAGCATGGGACCTAATGGGAGGTGGCCCAAAGAAATAACGAATGCAGGCCAGAATGAGACAGCCAAGTCATACCAATTGAGCAGTGGAAAAGACGAGCAGATCGAGGTAACTTATCGGGGACCAGCACATCTGTGACCGGATATCGAATCAATCTGAGGTAGCATGGAGATGAGGTAGCATAGAAGCCACGAGAGGCATGCCTAAAAGAAATATCGAATACAGGCCATGATAGGAATGAGACCCTGAAGGTGGCAGTAGGGCGAGTCGGATGAGGAACTGCAGGAGATCAGCGGTGAGGACGAGTGGGAATCAATGGAGAATGAAGATTCCAGGGCAGTAATGGGCTAGAGAATAGCCGTGGTAGTCCAGGAGTAGCAGACATAGGTTGGCAGGGTAGGAAGGTCTATGGAATAGCACCGAACCCAAAGACAGCAATTGAGCGATGTGAGCGGCAATGCAAAGCGAATGCCAGGGAGAGAAGGGGCGGGGCTGACGATGGATAGAAGGCAGGAGTGGAGGGTCGATGAGATAAGAAAAGGGTAAGGAAGAGCGGAGTCAGGAGCCCGATACATGTGGCAGGAGGGCCGTGGATCGATGAGGCGGCATATGATTTGTGATTGGTATGCCCAAAATAAAAATCCAGCACAGTCCAGACAGAGGCAGCTGAGACGAGCAGATTGAGCGACTGAAGTAGAGGAGCAGGTCGGGGGCAAAGAAGGCAAGAATCCTTTTTTTTTTTTTTTTTTTATTTAAATGGAGATACAGAAGCCAGAGGAATGCTGCTCAGAATGACAGCAAGAAAAGAGAAAGAACAGCAGGAGCTGCGAGCAGGGTGGGCCTGCTGGAGTGGCTGCATAACATGCAGCAGACTCTTCAGGTTCAGGATAGAATGATCAGGGAGATACCCAGGAGAGAAGCATGCAGCAGCATGCAGGACAGAATCAGTAAATACCAGCTTCCAAAAGCAATGCACGGGATGGAGTCAGCAACTGAAATGAGCAGCAGTAGAAAGGCAGACAGGAACGTGGACTCAGAACAGAATTTAGGCAATATCCAATGAATGGAACACCAGGGACTCCTATGCAGACTGCAGGGTGCAAGAGTCGGGTTGGCGATATCCCAGCAATGCAATGAGTGCACCAGAGGTAAGCAGGCAAACGCTACTGAGAGTGCCAGTGGCCACAGCTGAAAATTAGCATGTCGGCACTGAAATGGCATGTAAGGGGGCCCTCAGAGCAAAAGAGCCGGTACAGAAATACAGACCTGAAGGCTAGATGCAGGACATCAACAAAATGCAAGGTGTGATGAAGCCGAGGGAATGACTCCGCAGCAGAGAACGGAGGACAGCGCTGCAGGCTTTCCGACGGGCTGCTCAGTGTGAGCAGAAACAGGAAAGGGCAGCTGGAGAGGACAGTCCCCTGGGGAACGGACATCAGCTCCAGTTCAGGGAAAGCAAGTGGAAGGGAAAGCGAGGGGAGGGAGAGAATGAGCGTTGAAGCAGATACATCCAAGTGCGCTAACGGCAGTGGTTTACGAGGTGAGAGAAACCGAGAGATGGAGAGAGAGCAGTAAGCGCCAGCGGCTACGGAATAGGAGCCACGGGAAAGACAGCAATGGGGGGGGGGCTAGAGACAGAAAGAGCTGCGTAGAAAATGGCAGCAGGTGGGAATGAGCCGAATTATAGGCAGTAATGAAGGGAGCGGAACGATGGTGCAATATCCAATGGAGCAAGCCACAAGAAGGCAGGGGAAAGGAAGGAGGTACTGACACCAGGCTGGGAAAAACCAGAAGGCAGGAAGGTGGGAGAGACGAGCTGCAAACAGCAAACTGCCACAAAAGGAGGAAGAGATGGAAGAGCCGGCAGCAACCACAGGAACCTGTAAAAGACAACAAACAGAAGGAAGGAGCGAGGAAGGGCAGAGCCTCTGGCTGTAGCAACGAAAATAAATTCTGGCAAGCCCAGGATGAGTCGCTTTAAGTTCGATGGGGAAGTGACATTTGTTGTTCAGCCCATCAAACCACAGGCTTAAAGCACTCCCATACTATATAATAATCTTGTTGCACATTTTGCCTTCCCAGATGCATTTTGATGCATTTGTCTTTATTAAAGTTCATTCCATTAATCTCTGCCCATTCCAAAATTTGTATTACATCCCTTCCAAATGTTAACATGTAAAACGTATCCACTCCCCCCCCCCCCAAGTTTAACATCAGCGAATTTCACCATCTTATTTCCACTATCTATATCGAGATCACCTATGAAAATGCTGAACAACAATGGTCCCAGCACTGACCCATGGGGCACACCACTTCCCACCCTCTGCGGTTCCGACAAGCAACCCCGGATCCTTACTTGTTGCTTCCTATTTTTTAGCCACTGATTCACCTATTTTACAATACAAAAATCAATTCCCAATCTGATCAACTTTTCAACAATCTTGTAATGTGGGACCATATCAAAAGCCTGACTAAAAGCCGGCCCAGTGGCGCTGAGGGTCGAGGCGCTGGACACCACAACTCACTCCATGCCCGGTGACCGGGTTGGTGATGAGCTCGGACCACCGGGGTTCGGCAGGGGAAGAGAGGGATTGAGCGCCCAATGGCGGCTCTCCCTCTCTGGAGAGGGCTCTGCCCTTGTCCTGCTACTTTACTGCCATCTCTCGGTGGAACCCGGGATTGGCAGGGCATACTGGGGCACATAAGGGGAAGGGGTGGCAGTGTTAGCCGGGAGCCCTGGGAGGAGTTGCGTCATTACGCATACCTCCAGTTGGATCTCCTAGAGCGCTGACAACTGCGGGGACCAAAGAACAGAGCAAAAACAATCCGTCACTCCTAGGTGACGACCCTGCTAATAACGAGCACATTGGCAGCCGACACCGGAAGCAGACTCCGCTGTATCACCCGCTCCACCATTATCTGGGGAAGGTAAGGGGGACATCTCCTCACCCCACCCGGGGGAGGTAATCCAGGGGTATTCAGGACTACTGAGGGGGTGACTACTCTAGGGGCAGACTCCTGGGTCGGAGGCCGAGGTAGCACGGCCTGTGAAGGTTCCGACTGAGTGGGGTGACGAGGTAGGAAGCCGGGGATAAAAATCGATGTTAAAAAAAAAAAAAAAAAAAAAGCCAGACTAAAATCCAACATTACCATATCCACACTCTTCCCCTCATCCATCCATTTATTTATGTGTTCATAGAAGGTGATCAGATTCGTCTCACGTGACCTGCCAGAAACAAATCCATGTTGATTTCTAACAACTTTCCCCTTACTTACCATGATGTCCTTTATAGCTTCACTAAGGATACCCTCAATTATCTTCCCCACCACTAATGTCAGGCTCACCAGTTGATAATTCAACGCCCGATCCTTCTTCCCCCTTCTTATACATCAGAACCACATATGCCCTCCTCCAATCCTCAGGCACCACCCCTTCAGCCAGTGACCCTTGCCCCAATAAGGTAATAACTGGTACCAGCTCATTTTTCAACTCCCTCAACATACAAGGATGAATCCAGTCCAGTCCCACCGCCTTATCAACCCTCAGCTCCATAATTCTTTTCATTATTGTTTATTGAATAGAATCAGAATTACAATCCTTTGAGTCATAGACTCTTTTGCAAAGGCTCCACGTTAGATAAAAGTAAAAGTACAGAGGAATACAATAAAATACATATACAATAATAATGAATTAGTACAAGCTATAGGTTATTAGCAGAGATAGAGGAGGCTCCCGAGAACCACCTGTCTCTGGAAAGAGGGACAGACAGGGGGGAGGAGAGGACTGTGAGGGGTTTTAATTACAGTCGCAGGTTATTGAGTCAAGGAGAAGGGTTTTGAGGCCTGATTTAAATAGGTTGAGACTACGGGCCAAAGAGATGGAGGACGGTAGGCTGTTTAGCCACAGCGGGGCACGGTAGCGGAAGGATCTTTGCCCAAGGGAGGTTCTATAGTGGGGAACTAGAAGGGTGGGGTTAACGGAGTGCCTTTGCGTCCTTCTGTGGGGGTCTGTGCGGATAAGTGGGTGGAGGCCGGTAGGGGCCATCTTCAGTTGTATCTTTTTGGCAAGAAGGCAGGTAAAATACTTAAGCCTGCCTTGGAAATTTAGCCAGCCAGTCTGTTGATAGAGCTCACAGGTGCGAGTTATCCAGCTGCATCCAGTGACTAGCCGGCAGACTTTGTTGAGGGCGAGGGTGAGGTTGATGCTATGTAGGGCAGTCTGATCGGCAGATCCATAAATAACTATACCGCAGTCCACCAAGGATAGACTAGATGAGGACACGGCAAGATGCATGGCCTGAGGGGAGGTAGGCAGTGCATCTGCTGTTCGTTACTCGGCCTCCGCTCTCCATGCCCTCCACCCCTTTTTCTTGCCCCCCTTGCCAGCCCATGTTTACCATTGGTGTCGGGCATTATGGATTGCGCGTAGGGGACGGAGGAATTGGGGGGTGTGGAGGGTTGTGGACAGCGGAGGGAGCGGTGCTCTCCCATAGGGGTGGTTAGGCCTCGAAGACGCCCTGGGGCGAAATGGTTTCTGGAACGTGGTAGTGCCGTTCTGGTTCCCATACCCAAGGGCACCTCCAGTACTGGAGGGCAAGTGGTTGGGACAATTCGTCAACCTCGTCGTTGTTGTGCAATGCCAGATCTGTCTGTAATAAGACGGGTCTTACTGCGGACTTTGTTGCAGGGGCGGATCTGGCTTGCATTACCGAGACCTGGTTGGATGGGAATGCGGCCCCGTTTTTAGAGACCGCTGTTCCTACCGGTTCTCGGTTATACATCGCCCGAATTAGATCGGCTATGGGGCGATCTGTTTCAAGATAGGATTGGGCCTAAATGGTGTTCCAGTTGAGGAGGCAAGATCATTTGAGTGTACTGTGGTAGCTGGTGTGGGTTGCAGGATTGCTCTCATTTACCGTCCACCAGGGGCTGAGAAGCTTTTCCTGCAGGAAATAGCAGATTTTGCCACCGACATGGCCTTGGAATCGCCCAGATTGATGGTGCTGGGCGATTTCAATGCGTGGGTCGACGACGAATCTTCACTTTTGGTCCTTATTTCCTCCAGGTGATGACATCGCTGGGCTTCACACAGGTTGTTTCCACAGCTACCCATAAAGGTGGTCACTCTCTTGATCTTGTTTTTCTCCTGGGGATCGAGGCGTCCGATTTGGTGGTGGAACCAGTCGGTTGGTCTGATCATTACTCAGTTGGGTTCAATTTTGAGGCCCCCTGGATAGGTCGGCCCCTGTGGAGTTGGTCAAGTACCGCCCATTGCGGGATGTTGTCCCTGAAGATCTGATGGCGGTCCTTGACTTCTCGTTGTTTGACGAATTGTGCTCTGATCCTGAGCGGCTAGTGGTGGCCTATAATGAGACCATCTCGGCTGCCCGCGATCAGATTGCACATGCCCGTGTTTGCCCCGTTCCGCGCCGTCCCGTCGCTCCTTGGTTTGACGAGGCATTGAGAGGGCTGCGGAGGTTGGGGCGTGGGTTAGAGCGTCGTTGGAGGAAGACTGCCTCGGATGCCGACCATCTTATTTTGTTAGAGCATTATAAGCTCTATCAAACAGAAATTTCCCGTAAGAAGGCAGAATTCCTGTCGCCCGGAATCGACCAGCTCAGCTCTTCAGAACTGTCGACAGACTGTGCAACCCAGTCTGTCAGCAGATCCGTCAAGTTTTTACACAGACTGACTGTGAGAAGATTGCTCGGTTCTTCATAAATAAGGTGGAAGACATCCGGAGGCAGTGTCCCCGACCCCACTCTAAGGTTGTTGCAGTTGATCAGTGTTTTGTCACGGAGCCTGGAATTTCCTGGAGTACTTTTGATCTGCCGGATTTCGTAGACACTATGAGGATTGTCCGTGAGATGCGCCCAACGTGCTGTAGGTTGGATCTGGGTCCTACTTCCCTGATTTTGGGATGTAGCGAGTTTATCGGCCCGGTTCTAGCTCGGATTATCCGGTGCTCCTTGGAGACAGGAGTTTTCCCTAGCTCTCTGAAGGAAGGGGTGGTGACTCCCCTTCTGAAGAAAACTTCCTTGGACCCGGATGACCTAGCTAACTACCGCCCGATCTCTAACCTCCCTTTTGTAGTGAAGGTTATTGAAAAAGTTGTGGCGGCTCAATTAGACAACCATTTGACCATCCATAGTCTATACGAACCTCTCCAGTCTGGTTTTCGTAAAAGGCATTGCACCGAGACTGCTCTGGTTCGGGTGCTCAATGATCTCCTGATGGTGAGAGATCGGAGACACCGTTCTATTCTGGTTCTCCTTTATCTGTCATCAGCCTTTGATACTGTGGATCATGGGGTTTTGCTCGAACGCCTGAGGCCCATCTGTGGACTTTCAGGTATGGTCCTCAGATGGTTTTCATCTTACCTCGAGGGGAGAATGCAGAGATTGGTCTCGGGATTACATTCTTCCAGGGCTTTCTCTCTGCCCTGCGGGGTACCACAGGGTTCGGTGCTTTCCCCCATGTTATTCGCAGTATATATGCTACCCCTCGGAGACATTGTAAGACGGTATGAGCAGAGGTTTCACTGCTATGCTGATGATACCCAGCTCTACCTGTCTTTTGCACCTGACCAGGTTAGTGCTGTCTCGGTGCTGAATAAATGCCTTGCAGATATCCAAGACTGGATGAATACCAGCAGTTTAAAGTTGAATCCGGAAAAGACTGAGGTTATGGTTGTGGACCCTGGCCGCAGGGATGGGGTGGGGTCCCCTCCGGAATAATTCGGGAGGCCAGATCCCCATTTCTGAGCAGGTGCGTAACCTGGGTGTGAGAGCTTGACACAGAGTTGACCCTTCGTTACCAGGTGTCTGCTGTTGTCAGGACTGCATTTTTCCATCTTAGAAACATCTCCAGGATTAGGCACCTGGTTCCTCCTGGTGATTCGCCAGTTTTGGTCCATGCCTTTGTGACATCTCGCTTGGATTACTGTAACTCCCTGTACCTAGGGCTTGCTGGGGTTGATATCCGCCGCTTGCAGCTAGTGCAGAATGCTGCAGCACGTTTGTTGACGGGGGTTTCAAGAAGATCTCGTATTACCCCAGTGTTGCGCTTTCTGCACTGGCTGCCTATACAGTGGCGGATCACCCTTAAAGTGGGTCTTTTGACCTACAAAGTCCTACATGGGTATGGTCCTGACTACTTGAAAGAGCTTGGCTGCCACACCCCTCTGAGACAGCTTTGCTCGCTTGTGAGGGTTGCTGGAATTCCGAGGGTTAATTTGAAGTCTTCTGGAGCCTGTGCTTTTGGTTTCGTGGCTCCATCCCTCTGGTATTCTCTACCCCGTCCGCTCCGAGAGAGTACAACAGTGGATATTTTTAAAAGGGCTTTAAAGTCCTTTTTATGGGATAAGGCTTTTCCATCTATATTGTAATCGGTTTTATTTGCTGAAACTGTTGTTCTGTTTTACTGTATTTTGATGTTTGGTTTTATGAATTTTTGTACAGTGCCTTGAAAACTTGAAAGGCGCTTAATTAAATAAATTTTATTATTATTATTATTATTATTATGTCTGTAAAGGATCCCCAATCTAGCGTTAATTGAGGAGCAGACATGTTGTATGTGCGAGTGGTAGGAGAGGGAGGTGTCCAAGGTAACTCCAAGGTATTTGAAATCTGAGACTTGCTCTCGTGTTGAGCCATGGGCGTTCATCATACCGCTCAACTGTCCCTGATTTTCAGGGATGTCCCTGATTTTGCCTCAAAATGTTACTCTGTCCCTCCTAAAAATTGTGTTTCCATGACCAAAACGTGGGGGTTGTAAGTACAAAATAATGTTAAACATTGAAGTTAGAGACTTGTTCTTCCTTAGAAAATACATTTTACACTAAGCCCCTCAGTCTACCAGCTTCCTGAGTGGATATCACCAATTTTGAAGGTGTGTCCCTGATTTTGGTCCCTTGTCCCTGATTTATGTGGCAAGAGGTTGAGAGGTATGGCGTCCATTACAACTAGAGGGGCATGGCAGTGGGTGCTTTGGCGGTGAGCAAAGATCATGGACTTCATTTTCGTGTAGTTGATTATGAGACAGTATTCCAAGAACCAGGTTTTAAGCTCCTTAAAGAAGCCCTGCAGTGCAGATTTAAGAGACAAAGGATGGGAGTGTTTCCAAAAATCTACCGCATCATCTGCATAGAGCAGCATCCAACCGCTGCAGGATTTGGGGAGGGAGTTAAGGAAGAGTGTGAAAAGTAGACGGCCTAGTATTGACCCTTGTGGGGCACCAGTTACGAACCAGTTGGCTAATGGAGAGTGTTATGTTTATTTTGACTTGATGTGTCCGATCAGATAGATCATCTTTGAACCAGTTGGTGACCTCTGGTGAAAAGTTAAAGGCTGGAAGGGTTTGGAGTAGTAGCTCGTGGCTGACTGTGTCAAATGCCTTGGTCAGATCGAGGTACAGAGCCCCAGCCATGGAGCCTTGTTTGAGGGCCTCATGAATATACATAGTGAGTTCGGTGAGGGCGGTGGTGGTGGTGCTGTGGCCCCTCCAGAAACTGTGTTGTTCTTGGCTGAGTAGGTCGTGTGTGGTTAGGTAGTCAGTTAGTTGATCAGATACTATTTTTTCAAGGCCCTCAGAGAGGAGTGGTAGGATGGATATCGGTCTATAATTGCTTGTGGTGGTGGGGTCGCCACTCTTCAAGATAGGGGTTATGACAGCTCTCTTCCAGGCCGAGGGGAATTGGCTGAGGCATAAAGACAGGTTGAGGATTTTGGTGGAATGAGGTAGTGTCACGTCCAGTGAAAGCCAAATGAGTTTGAGGTCCAGGGAGTCACTGCTATAACGGGAGTTCTCCAGAGCCATGGTGAGATCGCGTTTCGCCTCTTTGCAAGAGATGACTCAGTCTAAAAGGGGATGACGGTGGGTGCCGAGGTGACGGTGGGGGGGGGGTGGTAGGGTCAAAGTAGTTTGGTGGAAGAATATGAGAGAGATCAGAGAAGGAGGTGTTGAGGGTGTCCGAGATAGCACTATGGTCTTGGGTGATAACCCCGTCTACTGTAAGCTGAGCAGGTGTAGGGGAAACAGTTTTCCCACAGAGCTCCTTGATATTGCTCCAGAATTTATGCCCTGAGCCCCAGGAGGAGGTGAGGGTATGTCTGTAGTAAGCAGCTTTGGCTTGCCGGGTGGCCCATGTGCATCTGTTTCTGGCTCCTCTGTAGAGTTGCCTGTCCCGTGGGAGTAGTGAGTCAAGGGCCTTATGCCACAGATTATCCCTCTGGTGCATTTGGTCTAGTAGAGCCTGGGAGATCCAAGGGGTGTTTCTTTGCTTTACTACTTGTTTGGAGAGGGGTGCGAATTTGTCACAGGCCGTGTTGAAGATGGCAATAAAGTAGGCGAGAGCAGCGTCCATGGACTGGGCAGTGTGAATAGTGGACCAGTCACAGGAGGCCAGGTGAGAGTAGAACCGTGCTAAGGTTCCTTTTTTCAGGCGTCGATGCACAGTGACATTCGGTGGGGAGTGGGCTGGGGAAATTTTTGAGGACCACAGGCAAGTCACAGGGGAATGGTCACTAAAAGAGTCTGGGAGCAGTGACTTGGGAGATGTTAGTAGGCCTGTTGGTGAAGATTAGGTCTATAAGAGTAGAGGAGCCCGTTCTAGAGTCCAGTCTGGTCAGGGTTTTGACGACCTGGGTGAGGTCGTAAGTTAGGGCCGAGTCTTTGCAGGGGGAGGAAGCAGAAGAGAGCCAATTGATATTGAAATCTCCCATTAGGATGACTGCACTCCTAGGTGGAAGGTGGGAGATACTGTCCAGGACTGAATCGAAGGTGGGCTTTTACCTTCTATTCTGTTGTTATTTCCCTTGGATCAAGTTGGTCACATTCCACAGCATTGAATTCTATACTATCCTCATGATTTCTGTATACTGAGTCAATGCATTTGCAAAATTCATTTGCAATTTTCAGTGGATCCGACAGCACCTCCCCATTTATAGTCAATGGGCCTACCATACTACGTCCTCCCCTCTGGCTATTTACATAGGCATAAAAACTTTAATTCTTCTTACTCATTGCCAGTCTCATTTCAAGTTCTTTTTTAGATTTGTTTTATTTCCCTTTTAAGTTTCCTTAGAATCCTTTTATACTTGTCCCTATATTCTGACGTCTTTTCCCTTTTCCTCTTCTGGAACAGGACCTTCTTTTTTCTACAGAGTCTTACTATGCCTCTAGTTAGTCATGGAGGCTTTTTTCCTTTATAGTTGTAAGCTTTTCTTTGTGGGATATAGTTTCCTGTAACCTCATTTATTCTTTGTAAGAAAAATTCCCATGATTTCTCTATATCCTGATTATTTATCATCCCCTCCCAGTCTATGCTGTCTAGTACTTATCTCATCGCCCTATAATCCCCTTTTTTATACAGGTATTGGGTTGTGCTACCCTTTCACCAACTCCATTGCCCAATCTAACACAAATAGTGGGAATTATGATCACTTGTTCCCACTTGTGGCTGAATAGAAATCGGTTTAATGATCTCACTGATATTTGTAAAAATTACATCCAGAATGTTTTCTCCCCTTGTTGCCTCCTGGATACATTGCTGAATACCTGCTGCCATTAGTTCTTCCTGAAATCTACAGTCTATGATATTGCCTATCTGTTTTTCCCCCCATTCAATTCCTGGCAAATTCAGATCTCCCATCATTACTACATCAGTATCTTCTGCCAGATTAACAATGTACTCCAGAAATGCCTCTCTCTCTCTTCAACCCATATCAGGTCTTCTATAGAACACTGAGACCCTGCATTTTTTACCTTATATTCCCAGGAGTTCGATCGTTATAATTTCAACTTTACCTAACTCGACTGTTTCCTCTATTCTTCTAATTTGTAGTTCTTCCCGAATAAAGAGGGCAACCTTCCCCCCTTTCAATCCTCCCTATTCTTACTAGTCAGTTTATAGCCAGGTATATGGTGAGACCATCCACTTTCATTCCTCCACCAGGTTTCGGCTACCCCTACCATATCCAATTCACCATCTTTGATCAATATTTCCAATTCTGACATACATGCTTCATTTAAACTTCTCGAATTACAGAACATAACCTTTAAGGATGCTAACCCTTTAACTGTACTTTTATTAAAAGTCCTTTTACTCATTTTCCCCTATTCGTCCCCCCTTCCTTTTAAATTCTCAATCTCATTTTTCAGCCTCATTCCCAAATTCCTACTACCCCTAAAATTCAAGTGGAGCCCATCCTTACAAAACAGCTCATTTCTATTACTGAATGTCCCCCAACGCCTAATAAATCTATAGCCATTTGATTCAGCCCACTTCGACAGCCACTCGTTTCTTAAGGCTATCCTTTTCCTCTTGTATGACGATGCCCTGGGTTCGGGTAATATTTCCAAGATTAATATCTCACTCCCTTTATCCACCAATTTCTTATAGTCCTTCTGCATTTCAGGTAATGTCTTCCTTGCAATCTCATTTATTCCCACATGAATCAATGCTAAGGGGTGCTCTCCTGCTGTCTTAAATATATTATCAGACATACTATGCATGTCCAAAATACCTGCCCCAGAAAAACTACTAACCATTCAGTTCCTTCCGTCATTTTTACAAATATACTGATCCGTGAATTTTATAATTGAGTCACCTATAACTATTACCTGACTATTCTCTTGATCTCCCCTTTCTCCATCACCACCTTGATTTTCATCACGGTCCCCCTCAACCCTATTCAATTGGCTAACTGCTCCCAATATATTAATTGGTAATCACCTGTATTCCCTCATATACTGCTTCTCCCCCTTCACTACTATTGCTAAGGTCTGGTGTTCCCCTCTCCTCCACGCTATCAGTTAAAACAGTTAATTCATGCTCCCCTCTTAAAAAACCTAGGAATGGTTGCAGAGGGCTACCTCCCCTCTTTTCCTTTTAACTTTGCTTTTCACACTCCATTCTCCCTGACTGCTACTCCCTTCCTCCTCATGTGTTTTTCTTTTCCCTAGACCAATCTCTAACCCATTTCCCCTATCTCCCTCACTTTTGTTTAAACTAGACATGATCCTTAAGTCTTTCAGTGAACTCCATCCGACTCTTCAAGTACTTTCAGTCTTTCTATAACCCTTTGCAAATTATCACACAATTCTTTATTAATCTTACATTTTCTGCATTCAAAAGCAGTATAATTTACCCCTAATTCAGCCACTATAAACATCTGACAGCTGCTACAACATATCATCAGGTTCCCCTCTGATGTTAACAACAATGGGATGCCTTCATGATCATTTTCTTCTACCAACCCCATTTTCTTCCCTTCGTTCATTTCCTACCTTGTCCTTTTGGTTCTTAGCTGCTTGTCCCTCCTCCCCACTAACACGCGCATCTCCGCACGCTGCACACGCTCGCATGAGCGCCTGCTTTTATTGCCAGACGGGATCCAGAAGTCCAGCGCTCTCTGCTCTCACTCCCCAATTAGCAGCACCTGCCTTACAGCTTGCTAAAGTGCTATGAGCACCGACTCCTGTGTCCTCCCCTTTAAAATCAGTATAAGCCCAATAACGTTCTATAATCACAGGACTATCTACACCCTCTACTTAGCACACTGAGGGTTTTCCAGCTACTGTAGACAGCACTCCAGGGAGTTCTACTTCGCAACACAGCACAGTATCCACGAAACAACACACTTATCAGCCACTGCACCTGTCTCACCGCTTTTGGCAGTCCCACACTACTGCGCCAGCGGGCCTGCCCAAGAATCTTATTTTTTGTTTTATGTTTAATAAAATAGCAAAACCTAAGCTAAAAGAGAAACTGAGAAACTGAGAAGAACTTACACTTTTGTTGTATAAATGTTAAGCTCTGACGGGTGGTCAGTGAGCAACGTCGAAACTGAAGCGCACTGGACGACGGGGAAAAAAGAAAATGAGGCAGTTGACAGCTGGTGCCCACGTAAACCATATAGCATGAGACAGTCTTGTAGTGCTGCACATACATGCAGCTCACCTCGGTGCCAGCCCTCCTGAAAAGTTCTGGCTCCTGTAGGGTCGGAGCACCTCTGGCTCAGAACCCAAGAGTGTGCATCAATGGTGGAAAACTGATTCCTGGAAGATCAATTGCCTAGCCTTACAATATGATCTCCAGACCCCAGGAGTCCGTCTTTGGGTCCACTTCTGGTCAACCATGTAAACAGGCTTGTCAGTCCATGGACTTACCGGAGTTTAAATAAATAACTCCAAATCAAATCCGTACTTGTCATCTCTGGCTTAGACACAAGAGTGGAACTGCAAGGAAAATAGATTCTCCTAAGACATAATTTCTCTTCTCTAAATTACTAGAGAGAACAAAAATAATAGCTGCAAAGCACAGATCAAAGATAAACAGCACCAAAACCTTGCTTACTGTCCCATGAACTAACTAGTAACTGCCTAGTGTAACACTGACATAGGGAAGATCCCATGATGATGTCACAGCTTTGTGACAGTACCAGTGTCCCTAGTAAGATGATACATTTCCTCAGCATTTATGAATAACCTAGTGACACTGTGAAACTGAAAGAAGTACTAAATTATCAGAAATAATAATTTGACAGTAACAGGAGACTATAAGGACTACAGTTAAACACTACCACTGTACACCATTTTTTTTTTTTTTTTTTTTTTTAATTACTTTTTGTACTCCCTCTCTCTGCACACGGTCTCCGCTCCTTCGGGAGACAAAATGCAATATCCCCATGAACTCCCAGTTGGTCGCCATGGAGCTTTGGCTATACCCCCAGGCAGGTACAGGGTGAAGAAGTACACCCCGATGCTCCAGTATTTCATCAGATCTCTTCGGCAGTCCGGCAGGTGCGTGGCCAATCAGGGTCTCCGCATACAGTGCTCCATCATCTAGGAGACCGTGTACGGTTGTTCCCTCTTCAGAGGAGTGGCTCGAACCCGTCATGGCCTCACCACCAACGTAGCCTCCCCATCCCTTGCGGCAAACTCTCGCCCTACTGAGCCCGGACCTCTGCAAAGGCCAGCCAAGCATAAGCGTTGCCCCTTCCCTCCCAAGAGAGAAGAGCAGTCTGACACACAATCCTCTCCTCTCCCTGTCACCCCGATGTCCGGGCTCATTCCCGAACCAGGGTCCCAGGCGTGCACGAGGTGTGGCGTCCAGCACCTCAACCCTCAGCACCATCGGGCTGGCTGTACATCTCATTTTATTTTAGTTGCTACCCCCTTTTACTTAACTATTCTAACCTTTTACTTGTTGCGCCCCCATCAACACTCCCCCAATTTGTACTCGTACACGGGTAAAAAAAAAATTATTATACGTATATACCATTTCCAGCAGTATTACGCTCCAGCAATCCAACACTGAATTACCACAGATTGAAGCATCCTGCTCCAGGAAAATAATTATCTACACAATCTTTTGTTAATTTGAAGATACTTTTTTCCCTCTTCTCAGCGCCAAGGTCCACAGAATCCCTGGTTACACAATCTTAAGAGTCAGTCTCAGATAAAGGACTGCGTTAAGAGTCAAGTGACATATGGTGCAACATCTTTTTTTAAATTAAAATGAAACATTAGGGCTAGGCCCACTGACACTGTGGAAGAACACTGCACTGCCACTTGGAAGCCTGGGGTTCATGCACAAGTCACAGAATCCCAAAGTAGAGTCAAAAGCATTGTGTCATACACAGTATTTTTGCAAATTAAAAAGGGCCCCCTTCAGGCCAGCCCACTGATACTGAGGAAGCACACTGCACTGTCACTTGGAAGGCTGCAGTTTATATGCAGACCCCAGAATACTGTGCTTGGCTCACAGGCAGGAAATGTGTGGGATGTCCCACATTTGGGCACCCCCAACCAGCACACCCAGGAGTGGCACTGCCATCAGCTTCAAGCACACCCTCGCCAACTCTGACAGCATTCACAAACCCAGTAAAGTTTGTACATTTATGCTTTGCTGGCAACAGCAGCAAGACACATCGTATTATGCAACCTGCACTAATATACAGAAAACCACAGTTCATTTAAGTACAGTGCAGAGACACATGACAAAAATCCTCTGTTCTTACAGATTAGGTACTTTCTCTCCTTCGAGGGGAGGTAAGAGGTTCCCAGAACCCAGCAGGCAGTTGTGTACTATGGAGAGACTCTGTTGCACATCATCCCTATAACAAAAAAAAGAAGAAACACACCAACTGTTAATTTTAAGTGTTCATCAGCATGCAGTCTAGTACAAGTGTGTCAAACAAGAGGGCAGGACTCAACCAAACTGATGTGTAAGGAGGAAACCAGAGTCTTTTATGAATTATGAGTTCCTCTTATACATAATAAGCTATTTATTGATATCTATATTACGTAATACTATAGCCCCCTTAGATCGGGAAGTGAAATTTTTTTTTAGACACTATTTTATTTTACTGGAAGTATTTTAATTTAAGAGAATACCTGTCCCTCTTTTTGTCACACACTTTAACTTACCTTGTTTCTCTTTATTAAGATGAGAATCTCTCACATTTTATGTTATATATGTTTATATGAAATTTCCGGCCTCAGTCATCTTAGTCTACTTTATAAACGTTGTTTTTGTTTATAATGTACAATTGTGTCTGTTTTTTAAAGGAAAATTAATAAATAAAAAAATTTATAAAAAAAACAAGTGTGTCGAACACCAAAACGTTTATCACCTAATACACATTTACTACTGTGTATTCTCTAGGTGAACCACAAACGAAAATTACATACTCACTGTAATTCTTCATCTTCCAAGATATCTCCACCATTCATCATAGGTGGGATACATACTTGAAGATCCTGTCATTCCTTCACAAACACACACATGGACTTCTAGCTAGAAGCATCGTCTCCCTTTTCCCCTTGTCTGCCCCCACAAGGTCCACTAGATTGTCCTCTTCTCTCTCCCCTTTTGCTGCACTACCCTAGGTCAAAACACCCTCTCCTACAAGGGTGTTAAACTGTTCGACAACCTACTCCAGTCACTAGCCCTATGCCCCTCTACAGCCTCTTTCAAGCACAGCCTTAAGGTTCACCTCTCCAGTTCACTGGCATGCAAATACCCCAGGCCTTGAATTGTCCAAGTATATCTGTATTAACCTAAACACTACTGCTGATTTTAACTTTCTTTTACCTTTCTGTAATGTACTGTATTATGCACATTTGATGGCACTTATTTTGTACCTTTTAAGTCTTTTACTCCTATGTTAACTGCACTTTCATGTAAACCCTGTAACCTACTGTTTGTCTTACTGGATGCCTGTGAAAACAGGCAATTTTGCTCACATGCCTTTCCAGCATAAAAAAGCATTTGTCAATGCTGAACTTTCGCTTGGGTATTTGCGGTGATGTTTGGCGCTTGGACATGGCTTAAAAAAAAAACGGTGACAAAGAAGTAAAATGAGGAACACAGTTCAACAACTGGTTCTATCCGCTGAAGCAGGCAGTGTAAGAGTATTGGTGTAAAATACTTTGCAGAAGAGCAAGTCTGTAACTCTGACAATATTGTGAGCATACAGTATACCCACTGTTCAGTCACAGAAAATGAAAATTACGTACCTACCGTAATTCCTGATCTTTCTGTGCATCTTCAACATTCATCACCTTTGGGTAATGTAGCCGGAGGTCATGACCCCGCAGCAGCATTTATTTTTTGGGATAGGCGGAGTCGATGCACCATCGGCTCTGCCCGAGGCCAACGCACTGCGTGGCGCTTGTGAGCTGGCCGTTAGGTGTCATCTACCCTGCCCTCCCGCCAGTTCTGAGTCGCCGTAGAGTAATAAAAGGTTGGGAGGGAGGAACAAGGGAGTCAAAGGGACAGATAAAGGAAAATATATACAAACTAACAGGAGAAATAAACAGAGGACAGAAAGAGTTAGAAATCTAAGGGGATTGGGAGGGGGCCCCAATCTCTGGAAGTAGAAGAGGAGGAAGGGAAGAATTAGAAGTAAGGATGGGGGGGAGAGAGACATACCCTGAGGCCCTGACCTGTCTCCAGATTGTATAGGAACTGAGGAGGAGTAGCCAGAAGGCTACACTGCTAGAATTCAAGGCACAGAATCACTAGCAATAAACTCCAACATAAGAGGAAGCGGCTATTCTGGAAGAAAACACAGGATACAGGGCTGTACACCCCCCCCGAAACCAAATTTGGAGGTAAGAAACAAGTTTCTTAAATTAATTTGAGGGTTGAGTCCCTAAGGACAAGAACGAGGGAGAACAGCGGAAGGGGAAAGGGGGGGGGAGAGAGACAAAGAAGAGAGGGCAACCACCAACCCCCTACCCCACAGGGGTGGAGCCGAAGCACTGAGAAAAGAAGTACCCTCTCCCCTGATCACTCTCCCCCCTGACAGAATGTAAAAAATCCCACTGTGTGCCCAAGGTTACCCCACTCCTGACCAGCAGAAAGGAAGGGTGGGAGGGCACACAGAGGGAGGGAACCCAGAGACTGAGGCCCCTGGGAGATGGAGGGTGGGATTGTGATAAATGGTGAAGATACACAGAAATTTCAGAATTACGGTAGGTACGTAATTTTCATATCTTATCTGTGTCAATCTTCACCATTCATCACTTTTGGGCGTGTACCGAACCCCCCCCCCCCGAAGGGGGCCCTAGACCCTAAAGGACTAAATTCCTTAGTTCTCAGTGGGTGGCACACTGGGAGAGAACACCTTCACTGGTCTGGAGAGGCTGGAGACTGGGAAGAGTGAGATGGGGACCCCCCGGAGTGGGCAGGAGGTTGACCCGACAAACACCGCCTCACCCTACGGGAGAAAAGATGGGTTCTCTAGTATGTGGAGGAATTCATCCTAGGCCAGGCCAAGGGTGACAACCGGGAGAGACGCAGCCATGCCATCCGCCTAGTGCAAATCGCTGTCCCTACGACCCTGAAAGCTATCTCGTTGGCATCGTAAGATGCCCTTGCCTGGTGCCTTGCTAGCTCCAGGCCACGTGCAGAGAGTGCAATGGCTTGTCTGGTTACCTCCGAATCAGGCATAGAGGCTAGGAGTTGACCTAGCCTGGGCCACAGGAACCTATCATAAGTAGCGTAGTGGGCCTGATGTGCAGATATTGAAAGAAGCAACCGTACTGAGTAGAAAGTCCTCCTCCCCAAGAAGTAAAAATCCATGGAATCTGCATCTTGCGGCCAGTAACGGTGAAGGGCGCAAAGCCCATCAGGAGTGTCCAGCTGCGACAGTCCTGACTGAGGATGAGGCAAACTACCTGAGACTGGGGGTGGGAACAACATCTCTGGTGCAGATCCCCAAGGGCTGGGACTCCGGAAAAGGGTTTTTGCCAGAAATGCAATGACACCTCCCAGAACGGAGAAGGCCATGGGGACACCACAAGGGTGTCCGAACTGAAATCACCTAGGAAGGCGCACGTTGCATGCTCCGGAGTGTGCTGAGTGGGCAGGGTGATATGCAGGTCCTCAAACATCCTCATGAGGGAACGCTGATACTCCGCGAGATCAGCAGCAGAGCTGTGAACAGAGGGCTCCTCTCCTCCCAAAGAGGAGGATGAGGAAGTAGCGGACCTCACAGATTTAGTGGCTGGTTGCTCAGGGGGAGGTTGGAACACCTGCCTGTCCATGGCCCTGACATATGAAGGGAAATGAGCAGCCACAGCCCTGAATTGCTCCAAGGACAGAGGTCCACTAGGGCCAAGAATGCCTGGGAGAGCAGGAGAAGGTGACAGAGGAGTGGGGGCAGAGCCGACAACAGGAATCGACTGTCCTCTGTCTGGGCAAAGGAGCACACCTGGAGCCCCAAGGGAAGAGGGAGCTCTGGAAAACTCAACAGCTAACAGCTGATCAACCATCCTGGAACTGCCTAGGTTGTGCCCTGAAGATCCCCCGTGAGGTGACCGGGGCAGTGGAACTCCAAAAGGACGTTCCCCTACCTCCAAACAACAAGGCCCTCTCAAGGAGATTGAGAAGGAAGGGTGGAGGTCCGCACTACGACTCCTTCCCGAACCTAGGTGGGTCCCAGAAAAGGGTTGCCACGTCGAACCCCTTCCCCTAAGAGTCCAAAAGGGCTCTCCTCCTAGCAAATGCCAGCCTAGGCAGCTGACAACTCTGGTTAGTCCCTGAAGGGACCACCCAGGGAGTAGCACCCCCCTCCTGTAGGTGCACTGATCGGCCCTAAAGTTGGGCGATCCCGGCACACCACCTGAGGGGGTACCACCACTGAGGGGGCAGAAAGCCCTCCAAGGCCAGGCTGCAGAGCAATAGTGGGCTGCACCACTGCCTGCTGGTCAGCATCCCTGACCCTGGACATGGCGGAAACTGCCTGCTCCTCAGAGGGGGGGGCTGGTTCTGGTCAGTCGAGGAAACTACCAGGGTGTCCACGTGAGTGGTCAACTCCAAAGAGTCGGACAGCTTGTCTGCCACCGAGGAGGTAGAGACTGAAGTCCGATGCCAGACAGTACGCAGACGCCCGCTGCCATCCCGACTGAAGGTGGTACCAGTCCGGGTGATTGCACCAGAGTCAGCGCCAAAGACCCCAACCGCACCACAAATGGTGCACGAAGACACGGCGCCGAGAGAGGCAGCAGCAATGAAGCCAGTGCCTGCCACAGTGCCGTAAGCGGTGCCAAGGTCAGGGATGGTGCCGATAACAGCACCAAAAACTTCCTCAATGCCATGAACAATGCTGAGAACACGATACCCCCCACGGTGCTGTGTCCCCGCTCAGCACCACAAGCGGCACCAGAGCTAGACAGCAACGTGCTCACCCTCGGTGCCGCGAACAGTGCAGAGCCGAGAAACAGTGGAGGATGGTGCCATAGAACCTCCCACGGTGCCATCGGCCACAAATGGTGTCGACAGCGGAGACGGCGCCAAGCAACGGACTGGTGCTGATCACGGCGTCATCAGGGCCCATGGCACCGCGAACTGCGCTGAGACCCAAGATGGCACTGACGGACAGCATCGAGGATGGCGCTGACTCCGGCTTCCCAGCCCAAGGAGATGACACCGGGGAGCCTTCACCCCCAAAGGGGCGATTGTCAATGCGGTGCCTCCCAGCCACCCCCAGGGGAGACAGGCTGGGCCTCCTGCACAGTGGAACGGGCTCCTGCAACGGCAAGGCTATTAGGAGCAGAAGCCCCCTCCTCCACGGTCTGCATAAAACTGGGAGGGGACCCGGAGGAAAGGCCGAGAGACCGCAGCTTGGCCCGACGAGTGCGCACCCGCCCCCCAAAAGTCGGCGGAGCTCGTCGAACTTTCCATGCACATTGCTCGATGACATTGACGGTTCATGAAGAAGCAGGCATTGCATGAATCCATGTCGTGAAGCGGGCCAAGACATGCAAAGCAACGGTCATGCTAGTCAGTGACGGAGTACTTGTGGCCGCACAGACACCATCGCATAGGGGGCCGCCCCGTCTTTAACGATTTCTTGCGCCCCCCCCGACCGAGACATGTCCCATGGCAAAACAAGCTAAACAAAAGACTCTAACATCGCTAACAAATAAAGAAAAGGAGCAGTCTTACCATGCGGTGTCGAGTGGTGGCGAGAACGGAACCAGCAGGATACAATGACAGTGTCGAAGGGATTTCGGCGTCGAAGGCTTGTCAGTAGAACTAGGCCTCTAGCAGAGCAGCTCACACAAGGTGCAACCTCAATGGCGGAAGACTAAGAACTGGCGGGACAGCAGGGTAGATGACACTTAAGAGCCAACCCATGAGCGCCACGCAGTGCGTCGGCCTCAAGGGCAGCATCGATGGTGCATTGACTCAACCCATCTTAAACAAACAAAAACTCTTCCCAGTCTGCCACATTACCCAAAGGTGAAGAATAGTGAAGAGTGACACAGATAAGATCACAAATTTTAGGAGAGACAGGAACATTTTGAGGCAAAACCAAGGACATCCCTGAAAATCAGGGAAAGCTGAGAGGTATGGTCCCTCTTTCCACCTCTTTCCTCCCCACTGTCTCGCACGCACGCACTCTCTCTCTCCCTCCCATTCTCTCTCTTTCCCTCCCTCTGCCCCTCTCTCTCTCTCTGTCTTTCTCCCCCTCGGTCTCTCTCTTCTTCCCCTCTGTCTCTCTCAGCAAACAAGCATTTGCCAATGCCGAATGTTGGCTTGCTACTGCAGAAGTTAGAGAGATGCACAATAGGACTGGCAGTAAAGTAATGAACCGACGCTGACCCCAACCCCACTCTGCAGAGAGTGACAGGCACCGGGGTGTGCCTTTGGGTCAAAGGCCACCCATAACACACGCCTTTTCACCTCACCCTACCCTGCAGACTCAGACAAGTGCCACGGTGTGCCTTGGGGTCTGCGGGCCTTACGCTCACCCTATTCCACAAGGAAATACACTGAGATGGGTGCAATATAGGAGAATGAGGTGAACTTTGGGGCCCAAGAGTCCAAGGCACACCTCAATGCCTGTCACTGGCTGCAGGGTGGGGTTGGAATGGCGTGAGCATTACAACTGATAATGCCAAGTAACACCCCTGACGCCTGTCAGTCTCCACAGGGTGGGGTATTATGGTTGGAAACCCTAATGCCCTGGGCGTTTGTTGGTATTTTAACTCCAGATTTTCAACATGGGCCGTTTGTGACCCCACCTCATGAACAGTGGCACTATCAGTTCGTTAGCCGAAAGGTGATTTTGCACAGTGACTAAGCCACTTGGCGCCACAGGTGCGAAAACACATTTCGGGGAAGATGTGAAAAATGATAGCTGTACTGTTCATAAGGAAGTGTACAAAAATGGCAATGTTGAAAATCTGGAGTGAAAATATGAAAACCTGATGAAGTCACAAGCGTACGTATAAACTGCACAACACATGCAACAAAATTATTTGGGGGATTCTTTTTAACCAAATTTTCAACAGACATTTTTGGACCTCTGCTCATGAAGAGTGTCACTATGATTTTGTTACTGTGCCTAAACTTTGATTTCAAGATAGCTTAATTTAATTCATTGTGCACCATATGGAAAACACATTTTGTGCAGAATGTGAAAATGACAGCTATACTGTTCATAAGGAGGTGTGAAAAATGGCAATGTTGAAAATCTGGGTGAAAATATTAAAATTGTCAAATTACGGCGTGCATGAAACTGCACAAAACGCCTTATAACAGTCATTTTGGGAATTTTCCTACCGAGTTTGCAAGATAGGCTTTTGGGACCCCACTTCATAAACTGTGGCACTGTTGTTTTAAAGATTATCCTTTTTAAAGGTGATTCCACGCAGTGACCGTGAAATGACCTTTTCGGGACCTAGTAATGAGATGACAGTGCATGTGTTCATCAGGTTGGTACCAAGCACCCCATGTTGAAAATTTGAGGCAAAATTCCAAAATGATTGAGATATTCACCTAAGTTTAATCCCCAATTTGTGCCATTATACAGCTTACGGCATTTCTTCAGTATGCGTCGGCTCTGAAGAGTGCAGACGTGTTCCTGCTCCACCAAGATTGTGGTGCCGACCTCCAAAAGTAAGTATGGGACTGTTTTCTTTGTTTCAGGTAACAAAAAAAAAAAAGAACATCGCAGATGGTTTTCTTTCTTTACAGGTGTAAGAAAAATGTTGGGCACATGGGTGGGCTCCCAGTATGCCCCATGACTTTGGGGGGGGGGGTGATGTTGGCCACACTGGGGTGGGCTCCCAGTATGGCACACAATGGGGTGGGGCAGGAAAAAAATAAAAACTACGTACCTACCGTAATTCCTGATCTTCTCTTGTATCTTCAACATTCATTACTGCTGGGTGTAAGCCGGAGGCGTGCACCCGCTATGGGAGGGTTTTTTTTTTTGTTTTTTTGGGAGGAAGGAATCGGTGCCTATGGTCACTACGCGGTGTGCGAGGAGCGGCCGTTAGGCGCAGCAGACTCCTCCTCCATCCCAGTTCTGTAAGGCAGAGAGGCGAATAAAAGAACAGAAGAATAAGAGAAAGGCAAGAAAGCGGAGAGGTAGTAGAAGGAAAGGAAACAAACTGAAAAGGAATAAGCCAATAGAGGACAGGAAAGAGAAGAACCCTGCCCTAAGGGACCGCAAGGCCTCACTCCTGAGGCAGCTCCGAGGAAGGAACAGATAAGGGAGAGGAGAAAAAAGGAAGAAGAGGAGGAGGAGAGGGGGATGTTGGGAGGAGGGAAAAATTCTGCTAGATTGTGAGTTAAATTTGCTTAAAGGCTTATTAGCTCGGAACCAAAGGGCAAGGAAGCAAGGATCCCTTCAAACAAAACTGACCTAAAAGTTTCGACCGAACCCTTTGCACAGCTTGGTACACAAAAGGCAAATTTCCCACACCTCCCGCCATCCTGAAACCCATCACTCAAGCTGAGAGCTCAAAGATTGGCAAGGGAAGCAATCTGTTTCGGAAGGCGAGCGCCCAACTAAGAAGTGGAAAAAAGGACCCCACTAGCACACTGTCATGCGTTAATAATGGTGGGGGCGGAGGGGGATTTGAAGCCCTAAGGGGCACCTCCTTGGGAAGGTGGACAGAGATAGACAAGGAAATTAATTCCGACTCCCTGAGAGGCAGAGGCAAAAGAATCAGATCACCAGCTCCAGAAGGCAATTTTTTTTTTTTTTTAAATGGGCTAGAAAGACTTTGATTAGTACCAGACTGGTGTACACAGGAAAGATCAAGAGATATCAGCGAGGTTCAAGAACCAAAGGAACAGGACCGTTCAAGAACTTTTCCTGTTAACTGGTGATTGAACTAACTTGGCTTAAGGAAAGGTGCCTGAAGGGACACCTTCAAGGGTAATCAGAAAGAGTTCCCCCAAGAGAAAGATGAAGCTGTACTCACTCTCATCCCTCTCCAGACTTAAGATACCTTCTTCTGAGAGAAGAATGGAAGGCCCGAAGGCTAGGGGATTTAGCTTCAAGGCCATGAAAGGAGGAGGAGTGGGTGAGCGAGCAGGGCGGAGGGGAAGCCCCAGAAGGAGGCCCATGAGGGGAAGGTGGGCGGGATTCAGTAATGAATGGTGAAGATACAAGAGAAGATCAGGAATTACAGTAGGTACGTAATTTTTATATCTTCCCTTGTCAATCTTCACCATTCATTACTGATGGGTGAGTACCAAGCCCCCCTAGAGGGGGACTTACATAACCCTGAGGGAACAAGACCCTCAGCCTCCTGCAGGTGAGAAACAGGAAGGAGACACCATGGCTGTACTAGACTGGAAGCCTAAGGCAGAGGAGAGCTAGAAGATGTCCCCTGAAGACGAGGGGATGGAGGAGGCCCCTGCAGCAGACTCCTAGCGCCGGTAGAAAAGAGGCGGGTCCCTCCGTAGGCGGGGCGAATCACCCTATGCCGGGCCAGGGGTGACAACCTTGATAGACGAAGCCAAGCCATCCGCCTGATACAGATCGCTGTCCCCAAAAGCCGGGAAGCCACCTCACTGGCATAGTAATATGCCCTTGCTTGGTGCCTTGCCAGTTTCAGGCCTATAGCAGAGAGGGCAATGGCCTCTAGAGATTGCTCCCTATCAGGCATCGACACTAGTATCTGAGCCAGCATCGACCACAAGTGCCTGTTACAGGCAGCATGACGTGCCCGATGTGACATAATGCACAACATCACAAGAGAAGAAGAGAGCACTACTCGCTCTCACAAGTCGAACTGTAGGGAATCTGAGTCCGGTGGTTGGTCATGCACCAGGCGTCGATGCCCGGAAGGGGTCTCTAGGAACATCAAGCCCGAGGGCGGGTTAGGGAGAGAACTTAGGGACTCAGATGGAGCACAATACCTCCTCCTGCAGTCTGCCGGGGCTGGAAGAGGGTCAGCTGGAGACTGCCAGGTGCGGACAGACGCCTCCTAGAAGGGAATAGGCCAGGATGGCACCACCAAGTGCTGGGCACTGAATTCATGGAGGAATTTTCGCGTCTCCCGCTCAGTATTGTCCCATCTCACATAGGAAATACGGAGTTCCCCAACCATCCTCAAAAGGAAGCGCTGACATTCAGTGAAATCAGCATAGGATGAGAGATGAGCAGTGGGTTCCTCTCCCTCCGAGGAGGGAGCCGAGGAGGATGGGGAACTCGAATGTCCATAAGACTCTTGTGGCAGTGGAGACAGGCGAAAGACCCGCTCATGCATGTGCCCAACATATGATGGGAAGGCCACTGCAGTGCTTCTGAACTTCTCCCAGGACAACGGCCACATAGGACCTACGTGGCCTGGAAGAGAGGGGGTGGCTGCAGAGGAATGGGAGACAGGCACCTACAAGGAGGCGACTGTCCGCTGCCAAGGCTCTGAAATCCAGGGAATGGAGTCCGAGATGAAGGGATCCCTGAAATCAAATTGGGTCGCATGACGGAACCCTAAGAATGCAAACTCTGGAAGAGCTCAAATGGGGAATCTCCCGTGTGATGCACCTGGGGTTGCATGAGTCCAGAATGGCAACCCATGGCGGTGCCACTGGAAGGGACCCCTGAACCTAAGAAGGAGAGGCGGGGATCAGGGCTACAGCTCCTCCCTGCACCCTGAGGGGTGGTAGGGGAGCGCCAATGTCCCGCACCCCGACCCCTCAACACCTCAGACTCTGAGGATGCCCTTCTCCTCGACCCCAGAAAAGGGGTCCCTCGATACAGAGGCCTCCTGAGGGAGGCCCCCGAAGACAGGTCTCCCAATCCCCCTGAGGAGGTGCAGCAGCACAAAGGGTGGCAGCTGCCGTGACCCCCTCTGAGGGGATAGATAGTCCCCTCCCCAACCCCCAAGCCGCCCTCCCCTCAAAACTCCAGGCCACCCCCAGCCTGGGAGTCCTCAGAGAAAGACCGCTGGGGAGATTCAGGAATGGGAGCACTGGGCCGCCTGACATCGCGTCCCACAGAGGACTCTGATTCAGAAGAATCAGGGAGCCAGACCGGGTCCATGTCTGAATCATCGCCCTCCAAAGAGGAGTCCACCAGGAGGATCTTGACGCTGGCCACCCCAAGAATCCCATGAAAAACGGCACTGCGAACGGTGCCGGTGTCGCCTGCAACACCGGCTGCTCGTAGCGCACTGCCCATGGCCCTGGAACCCAGCCCCAACCCATTGACGGCCCCAGTCGAATCTGCAGCACCAGAACCCAACACGGTGCCGCCAATGGAGCGGAAAAGGTCAACGGTGCCACGTGGGGCGCCAAGTACCAAACCGGCGGCGCATGCGGCACCGCCCCGATAACCAGCGCCGCGAATGGCACCAGGATCTGAGATGGCGCCAGAAGGAGGCATTGAGGGTCCACCAGTGCCAGACACAGCAACTGTGGGCCGCAACAAAGGGGGAGCCTGCACCTCAGGAGAAGTGACTGCCAGTGCAGTGTCCCTGACGCGACCCCAGGAGGGGCCACGGCGTTCCCCCGACACCGCAAAAGAGGCCTCCTCCTCGGCAAGGCTTGAAGATGAGGCCGCCTCCTCCTCACCAAACCATATAGGCCTGGGAGGGGACCCGGAGGAAGGGCTTAAAGTCCTGACCTGGGAAGCCCGAGGACGACGACGCCCTCTGAAATTGGCAGGGCCTTGCTGACTTTGAACGCGCGGATTTCAAGAACATGGCGGTCCATCAAGAAGCAGGCATTACATCTATCCATATCATGGTTAGGTCCCTGGCACTGAATGCAGACATCATGCCAGTCCATCACGGAAAAATGCTGGCCACAGGAGCACCAACGCATGGAGGCATGGCCCGCTTTCGACTTTCACTTGGCTCCTGAACGGACATGATGCAAAAACAACTTTAAACAAAGAAAAGCTCCCGGCACCACTGAAAAATAAAAAAATGGTCTTACTGGTGTCAACGGCATCGAGAGAATTGAACCGGGATGCAGGAGTCGACTGAAACGGCCTCGAACACAAAACAGGCCAAATGGCGCACTAGAAAAACTTCTCACACGTGCAGCAGGTGTAGCCTCGATGGCGGGAGAAACAGAACTGGGATGGAAGAGGAGTCTGCGGCGCCTAACGCCGCCACCACACCACGGAGGCGCGATCTGCAGGTGGCGCCAGGCACCAAACCCTCCCTCCCCAAACAGAAAAAACCTCCCATAGCAGGTGCGTGTCTCGCTTACACCCAGCAGTAATGAATGGTGAAGACTGAAAAGGGAAGATTAGGTTATTCACCTGTAACAGTAGTTCTAGGAGTGGTATATGTTATTCATCCACTCTCTCTGGCATGTCCCCTTCCGCTTTAAATCTCACCCTAAGTCTTCAAGCTGGCTCCTCCAACCCACCCGGGTGGTATATACCTCGGCTCCGCCCCATGACGCCAGATCTTAGGCCATTGGAAGCCATGTAGTGTGCGGCCGCAGCCAGGGAGGTCAGGTGGGTCCGTGCTGATGAACAACATAGGAAAATTACGTACCTACCGTAATTCTTGATCTTCTCTTGTATCTTCACCATTCATTACTTTCTGGGTGTAAGTGGGAGGCGCCGCGACCCGGCCACGGAGCTTTTTTAAAGCCTTAACGGCCCCGGAGAGCGACGCCGATGCGTCATAGCGAGGGGCGGCCCAGAAGTACGTACTTTTCTCCTCCAACTCAGTTCTGTGAGCCGAGAGGCAAAATGAAAGCAGAAATATATATAGCGAAGAGGCAAGATAGCCGAGGGATAGCAAAAGCAAGGAAGAATGAACTGAAAAGGAATAAGCCAATGGAGGAAGGACAGAGGAGATAAGAACATCCCCAGCCTAGGAGTGCAGGCCTCCTTACCTGGGCGACTCTAGGAGGAGAGATGAGTAAGGAAATGAGAAAATAGAAGAAGAAGAAGAAGAAAGAGAAGAGAGAGATGGATGTTGAAGGGACCAGAATGCCCAACGAGCATAAGTTAGCTTGTAGCTGAAGGTCTGACTCAAAGGGGAAGCAAGAATCCCGGAGATAGAGCTGAAGAGAAGGTTCACCGAACCCGCTAGACAGACTCAGGAGGGCATAGTCCTCATCTTCAACATGCCATTGTTCTTGACACCCACCTCGGCTCCTGGCCGCTGGAAGGCCTTTAACTGGAGGACAGCCGAGGAGGGAAGAATAAACCCCAGCAGCATGAGAGCTGCTCAGGGGTTTAGAAATGGAAAATAAGCCTTTCAGGCGCTCCAAGATAGAAACGGATTCAGACTGACTGGCTAAGGCCGCCAAGGCTTAGGCTGGCTAAGATTGGATATGGTCAGCAGAGCTCTACTGTAAAATTGTCCAGGAGGATTATTAAAGGGAGAAACCACTTAGCAAAACAACAGCGAGAAGGATAGCCTACCTTCTCATTTGCCTTCTTGTTTGATTTCTCCTATTCTTTTTTTTTTTACAGATAGAAAAAATTTTTTTTTTTAAACTAGATGCATGACCCAGATACCAATATGCCTATAGCAGTCGGGAGAGAGTTCCTCAGCATTTTTTTTTTAGAAGAGAAAGGAACAGACGATTGCTCCTCTGCTCTGCGAAGGCAAGAATAGAGGGGGATTAGATTGTGGCAATCATACCTGAACAATGGGATTGCAGGATCAAAAACTGAATAGCCTGAGCCAGGCCAAACAACCCCAGAGGTATCTTGCCATAAGAATAGCAAGAGATAGTTGTGCAGTCTGATCGCCAATGCAATCCGCGAGATGGCTCCATGAATCTTAGAGTAAATAATTTTTCTGGATTTTAAACCCCCCAAGAAGATTTTTTTTTTTTTAATTTTGTTTTTTTTTTTTGGAAAATGAAGCAATTTTCCCTATTTATGGCGAATGCAGAGAGAGGAAGGAGACGGGAGGTGGAGAAGCCATGAGGAAGAGGCCACTGAGGGATGAGGGATGGCGAGTAATGAATGGTGAAGATACAAGAGAAGATCCAAGAATTACGGTAGGCACGCACTTTCCTATCTTCCCTTGTCAATCTCACCATTCATTACTCCTGGGTGAGTATTAAGCCCTCTTCCCAGGAGGGGAAGAGGCCACACCTGAGGGAACAAGACCCCCAGCCTTCTGCTGGTGAGAAACAGAAGGAGAAGACCCTGGCTTATTCAGAAAGCCTAAGTGGAGAACAGCTAGGAGGTGCCTCCGAGGACGAGGAGACGGAGGGAGCCCCTGTAAAAGTCTCCCTAGCTCTGATGAGAAAAGACGGTCCCCGGAAGGCGGAGCGCATCACCCCACGCCGGGCCAGGGTGACAACCTGAGACGTAAGCTTACGCCGTCTGCCTGATGTAGATCGCTGTCCTCGCAAGCCTGGAAGCCAATTCATTACGCCATAAGATGCTCTTGCTTGTGTCTTGCCAGCTCCAGGCCTACCGCGGATAGGGCAACGGCTTGTCTGGTTTGTCTGCGGTCAGGCATAGATGCCAGCAGCTGGGACATCATCGACCACAGATGCCGTTGTAGGCAGCGTAGTGAGCCTGATGTGATGCAATACATGCACTCACACGCAAGAAGAGAACACTCTTCGACCCCAACGGCTCTAACTGGAGAGAGTCCGAACCGTGGGCGGCCGGGCGCCAGGCAACGGCGCCCAGAAGGAGTATCCAGGTATACAAAACCTGAGGACGGTTGGGAAGGAACCTAGAGACTCAGAGGGGGCACAATACCTACGCTGGCAGTCCGCTGGGCTGGGAAGAAACGGCAGGAACTGCCAGGACCGGATAGACGCCCTGGAAGGGATAGGCCAGGAAGGTACCACCAGATGCTGGGCACTGAATCTACCAAGGAATTCACGCGTCACCCGCTCGGGTATTGTTCTCCAACGAGGAAATCAAGATCCTCACCATCCTCGAGAGGAAACGCTGATATTCTGTGAAACCAGCATCGGAGGACAGATGAGCAGGGGTTCCTTCCTCAGAGGAGGGGACGAGATGATGGGGAACTGGAATGTCCAGAGGATTCCTGCGCGTGGGGAGAGTCGAAGACCCACCATGCA
The DNA here is from genome assembly GCA_016271365.2 of Neoceratodus forsteri. Taxonomy (NCBI): domain Eukaryota; kingdom Metazoa; phylum Chordata; order Ceratodontiformes; family Ceratodontidae; genus Neoceratodus; species Neoceratodus forsteri. Next base: position 1,407,833,653 of record CM057450.1, read on the forward strand.
TGTAACTAACATATGAGGACGGGCCACCGCAGAAGCCTTGAACTGCTCCCAGGATAACGGACCCGGAGGGACCCGATATGGCCTGGGGAGCGGGTGGTGAAGGCAGAGAGATGGGAGAGGGGCACCTCCGAGGAGGCAACTGCTCTCTGCGAGGGCTCTGGAATCCGGGGAAGGGAGCTCTAGTAGGAGGGATCCCGGATATCAAACCAGGCCGCAGAACGGAACTCTGGGGAAGCGGAACCTGGAAGAGCCCTGGGGAGAAACTCCCTGTGACGATGCCGGGACTGCATGGATCCAGAAGGCAGTCCCAGACAACGCCGCCAGAGGACACCCTAGAACCCTGGGAGGGGCGGGGCTTGCGCTACGCTCCTGGCCACCCCCCTGAGGTGGCCAGGAAGAAGACCGAGCAGCAGGATGCCTGCCCTCAACCCTCGGGATTCCCGAGAGGGCCCTCCTCCCCGACTGCAATGCTCCCCACCTCAGAGGAGGTAACAGCACCCCGGGGTAGCTGTCACCGACCTCCAGAGAGGGAGCCTCCTCCGCCACCCCCACGCCTGCCCCCGGGACTTCGCCACCCCCAGCCGAGAGAACCCTCAGGAGACGACGCAGGGGGACAGGAGGGGCTCGCTCACTGGTACCCCTAGCCACCGAGGACCCAGATCTCAAGAATGGGATGCCAGGATGGGTCCACATCTGAGCCATCGCCCTCCGAGGAGGACAGACCAGCAGGACCTCGATGCTGGCCACCCCAGGGGTCCTCGAGGCCGGGCCGCGAACGCGCCCTGCACCGAAAAGTCGACGCCGCCGCCCCCAGCACGCTGGCAGCATGAAGGCTCAACCTCACGACCCCAGCGGCTCGCAGACCCGCACCGCCCGGAGGAGTGGGAAGGCCGCCGACGGTGTCGGGAGGCGGCGACAGCACCGCCGGCGGCACCGCCAGGCTCATCGGCACCGCGAACGGGCGCAGAGGTTGCAAACGGTGACCGCTAACGGCGCTGGCGAACGACGCTGGATTCCACAGCGGCGCTTGCCAACGGCGCCGCCCGATCACTGGCACCGCCGAGTGGCGCCGGATCTGAACGGCGCAGAACGGCGCTGCTGATCACCGGCACCGCGAACGGCGCTGGACAAACGGCGCTGGGCGAGACGACGCCGGTCCACCCGAGCCGGCCCAGCCAAGGGCCTCGACAGGGGGGGAGCCTGCACTCTCCAAGAGGTGATTGCCGAGGCGGTGTCAGCGCTATGCCCCAGAGGGCTACGACGCTCCCCAACACTGCTGAAGGGGCCTCCCCGGCAAGAAGGGAAGAGGAGACCCTCCTCCTCGGACCGTAGACAGGCCTGGGAGGGGACCCGGGAAAGGGCCTGGGATCTCGCCTCGATTCCCATGAGCGACGCCTCCCCCGAAAGTCGGCGGGCCTTGCCGAGCTTGTGTACGCTGCTGGATTTAGAGGACGCGACGTCCATCGAGAAACAAGCTGCCGCATTTAATCCATATTATGGTTGGGTCCCAGGCAACGGAAGACAGACGCCATGCCGGGTCCGAGACGGAGAAATGCCGCCGCAGGAGCACCGACGCATAGGGGCAATGGCCCGCCTGTAGTTAGAACGCTTTCGCTCCCAGAACCGGACATAACACTAAATAAACAAGATTAAACACTAGTCGGAAATACACCCGCGCTGCATAAAGGAAAGAAAAGGAACAGTCTTACCGTAGAGGAGTCGAGTGTAGAAAGGAGTCGGATACGCACTTTTCGTTAGCTACCAAACAGGTGGCTGCCTCGACGGCAGGAGAAACAGAACTGAGTTGGAGGAGGAGTCGGTCGCTATTAACGGCCGCATGCATGACGCCGCCTCGAGGGCGGGCCATTAGGCAACTTTAAAAAAAAAAAAAAAACCTCTCGTGACGAGTGGCTGGCCCGGCTTACACCCAGGAAGTAATGAATGGTGAAGATTGACAAGGGAAGATATACCACTCCTAGAACTACTGTTAAGATCTACTGTTACAGGTGAGTAACCTGTTTTTCTAGCAGCGTGGATATGTTGTTCATCTACACTTACTGGCAGGCTCCTAGCAGTTCTCCAGGAGGAGGGAGGCAAGGTGCACAGTCGCTACTTAGGAAACAGAGATTGGAGAACTGAGGCCCCAAAACCAGAATCCCCGTGTGACACAAAGTCGATGTGGTAATGGGTAATGAAGATATTAGCTGACTTCCAGGTAGCAGCCCAGCAGATTTCCTGGATAGGGATGTCCCTGGAAGCAGCCGTACAGCAGTATGTCGGGTAGAATGAGCTCTTATCCCTATCCTTCGGGGAGGCTCCTTGCCCGTCAACTCGTAGCACAGACACATGTATGCATGATGTAATCCACCTTGCAATGGTCCGTTCTGCTGCAGATCTGCCAGAAGCGGCTTCAGCGTAGCTGACAAACTGCTGGCGAACCTCTCCCTGAGTTTCCACCATGCTCTCCTTATAGTAGCAGAAAGCACATCTCAGGTTCAAAGTATGGAGCCTGCACTCCGAGGTGTAATTAGGGTAGCATACCGGCAGAGTTAACACCTGGTTAAGGTAAAAAAACTGACACCACCTTCGGAAGGAATTTCGGGTGGAGGCGTAGGACAACCTTGTCCCTGTGGAAGACCAGATAAGGGAATCCACTAAAGTACCTGGAGCTCCCTGTCCTTCTGGCAGATGTGATAGCCACCAGGGAAAGCAGTCTTCGACAAGTGTGACAAGGCACACTTGTGCATTGGTTCGAATGGCTTGCCCACGAGCTTTGCCAAAACCAGCAATAGATCCCACGGAGGTGGAGGTTCACGCACCAGAGAGGATATGTGATCCAGGCAATTAAAAAAACGCCCAACCACTGTCTCTGTTGGCTGATACCGGCACCCAGTAAGCAGTGATAGCTGCCAGGTGCACCCTAAGGGTCAATGACCGAAGACCCCAATTTGGAGAGAGACCAAAGGTACTCAAGAATGTTAGCCACTGGACAGGACAGAGGGTCCAGGCCCTTGCTCTGACACCAAATGGAAAACCTTTTCCATTTGAAGGCATAAACATTTCCTGGTCGATTCCTTTCTGGATGCCTCCATCACATTGTAGACATCTTCGGAAAGACCCAAAGCCTGGAACTCTAGCCACTCAGGAATCAATCAATCAATCAAATCTTTATTTATCCAGGCGATCAACATTGAGCAAGCTCATTTACAAGGTGGACCTGCTGTTGGCAGGGAAAATTGTACAGTTACATATCAATATACATAATGCAAAAGGAACATGTTTATAATACTGACAGAAGCAGAGTATTTACATTCCAAGTCACATGTACAAGAAAGATATACAAAACACAACCCGAACATAATATATACATACAGTTCCCACAGAAGGAGGATGTGTATGGATGTCATATGCAAACCACAGAAGAAAAAAGAAAGATTATTTATATTCCTGTCCAGCAGAAACACGTTACAGGCCTAGATGGAAATTCCTAAGCTATGGAGTTGCGCATAACAGTGTGTAAGGCTTAGAGGTTAATGTGGCAGAAGAGGGGTGGTGAATAAGAGGGATGCAGAGGGAGCTAAGGGCAAGTGGGGGCAGAGGAGGGGGAGTGGTAGTGGCAAAGGGTGATTTGGATAAGCAGCTGGGACTAGTGTTGATGAAGAGAGGAACAATAGTCACGCTGCTAGGAGCGACAGAAGCAATTACAGATTTCAGCAAACGTTTTGTCATAGAGGGTCTTAAAGAAGGCAGGACTGACAGGGGAGCTAAGAATCAACGATTTTTGTATCCTATTCCAGAGAGTAGGCAGGGCATAGCTTATGGCGGCCTTTCCAAAGCAAGTGTTGACCCTGAGGACATTCAAAGAAATCTGCGAGTGACTTCTTAAGGCATAGTTCCTAATAGGACTCAGGGGGAGACAGTCAACAACATATTGTGGGAGTTTGTTGGTAAGGGCTCGGAGCGTCCATAGGGCTGCATTTCTATATTGCCTGTATTGAAGGGAGGGCCACCCTACAGCTGCGTATAAAGAGCAGTGATATGTGGAGCACGGGAGGCCAGTTATAAATCTCAGTGCTCTATGATATAATACATCCAGTTTTGCAAGATATGAGGCAGGGCAATGGCCATAAATGAAGTCGGCGTAGTCAATTAATGAAAGGAACATAGCAGGCTGTGAGGAGCAGGGATCGAAGGTCCGGATGGAATACCTTCCCCTGATTGAGTGATATCAGGTCCGGGCGTGTGGGTGTGTGCAAAGCCGCTCCGGGGGCCTGCAGTTGAGACTCAAGAGATCTGGACACCAGAAATGGTGCAGCCAGTCTGGAGCTACCAGGATCACCTTCACCTTGTCCCTCCTCACCCTGAGGAGCACATTGTGGATGAAGGCAAATGGAGGGAAGGCGTAGAGGAGGCCTGGGGTCCACGGCCTCGAGAAGGCATCCCCCTGCAGTGAGCCCTACTGATGGAGGCGGGCATGAAACATCCTCAGCTTGGTGTTTTCCCTGGAGGCAAACAGGTTCACCATCGGCTTGCCCCAATGGGAGAACAGGCTGTAAGCTACCTCTAGATGGAGAGACCACTCGTGGGATGTCTGGCCCAAGCGGCTGAGAACATTTGCCAGGTGGTTTGAGGCTCCTGCCATATGAATGGCTAGGAGATCTGCCTCCAACCGGCTCACGAGGGTCCAGATGTGGAGTGCCTCCTTGCACAGCAAACAGGAGTGCATGCCGCCCTGTTTGTAGAGGTAGTACATGGTCATGGTATTGTCCGTCTAGACTTAAACCACTTGACCCCGGAGCTGAGGAGCGAAAGCTGAAAGCTGACAGTGCCAGTCTGACCACTCTGAGCTCCAACAGGTTGATGTGGCATCGGGACCCCTCAGGGGTCCAGAGCCTGTGGGCCCTTTAGTCCCCCATGTGGGATCCCCAGCCTATGAGAGAGGCATGGGTCATGAGGACGACCGTCGGCTAAGGGCGGACAAACAGGATCCCTTCCAGCAACTGGTCTGGAGCAGTCCACCATTGGAGAGCGTCCCACATCTTTTGGGTTACAGTGACCAGCTGGTCAAAATGACCGTGGCGCTAAGTCCACTGAACGGCTAGCTCCCATTGGAGGGGGCGCATGTGCAACCAGGCCCAACAGAGCACTGAGCTGCACGCCGCCATGTGACTCAGAAGGAGCATAAAGTCCCAGACAGGGTGCAATTGCCCAACCAGAAATGGTTGGGCAAAGGAGGAAAGAACCACTGCCCTGTCCGCCGGGAGCCAAGCTCTGCCTTGACAAGAGTTGAGCTCTGCTCCTATAAAGCCCATGACCTGAGACGGCACGAGTTCCGACTTGGCCTCGATGATCAGGAGGCCGAGTTGGAAGCAGGTCTAGAGGGCCAGGTCCCTGGACCTCTCCACCTTCTGTTGGGTGGATCCTGCTAGGAGCCAATCGTTGAGGTAAGGATAAATCCTGACACCCCCCCGAGATGGGCTGCCACCACTGCAATGCATTTGGTGAAGACCCGTGGGGCCGATGACAGGCCGAACGGCATGGCTCAGAACTCGTACAGGGTCCCTTCGACCCTGAAGTGGAGGAATTGCTGATGGGATGGACAGATTGGGATGTGAAAGAATGCATCCTGCAGATCCAGTGAATAGAACCACATGTTACACTCCAAGAACAATATGATCTGGGACGGAGTGACCATCCGAAAGGTGCAGGACCTGAGATATTGATTCAGGTCATGCAGAGCTAGAATGGGGCGCCAGCCCCCCATCCGCTTTGGAACCAGGAAGGACCTGGAGACAAAGCCAGGGTCTGCTGGAGGATCCGTCACCAGAGCTACTGCCTCCTTGAGGAGGAGGTGAGCAAAGTCATCTCAGAGAGCCGACTGGGTCTGGGCGGATACTCCTTCCTACTGAGGCGCGGGCTCGGCCTCGAGGGTACCGTCCGAATTCCAGAGGCAGCCCCTGACCGACCACTTCAAGAACCCACCTGTCCAAAGTGACAATGGACCAGGCGGAAAGGAAGTGGCAGAGCCAGAACCCCACGGGAGGACCCAGAGCTGGTGTGACGGGAGAGGGGTTGACAGCCCCATCCCTGAGTAGGCCTGGAGCAGGAGGAGGCTCCAGGACCTGAACCTCAGCATCCTTTACGGGGCTGTTGGGGTCCGGGCTTGGGCCGAGAGCGCCAAGCTTGAGTCTGCTGCTGATGCTGCTATCCACCTTGAAAGGAGGACTGCTGAGCTGCAGGGGAAGAGTGCCAAAAAGGCCTCTTTTTCTTCTGTTGGTTCTTGCCCGAAGAACTCTTGGCAGAAGAAGTGTCCTAGGTGGCAATGGACTGCTCAATGCGCTGAAAGTGACCAGCCACTCCTGGGCCGAACAAGTTGGTCCCAAGGAAGGGCATGTCAGCTAGTTTGTGCTCGGTATCTGCCAGGAAGGAGGAGAGCCTCAGCCAAGCCCTGTAACGAGAGGCAACTGCGGCTGCCATCGAGCAGGCATAGGAATCCCCAATGTCCAGGGCCATCTGAAGCTGCTGTTTAGCAACAGCTCGGCCATGATCCCGGACCCGCTTGACCGTGGTCTGCATGTCCACGGGGAGATGTTTGAGGACTTCATCTAGTGACCCAAGAAGGGCATGAGAGAAGTGTGCCATGATGACGGCTGAACTTGCCCGACGAAGGCCCAAGGAGGAAGCCGCATAGACCTTCCTAGCTGAATGATCCAAAAGCTTGGACTCTTTATCAGAAGGTTGGTCAGTGTTGGCAGAATTGCCAGTACGCCTGAACACAGAGGCGGTCACCAGGCTCTCGGCTGAAGGGTGCTCTGTGGACCCCTCGAGGGACCCCATGGGCACCGCGTACTTGCGGGCTGACAGAGTTGGACACGAGACAGGATGCTGCAAGAGTTCTAAGGCCGGGCCAACAATCGCCTCAGCCACAGGAAAAGCCTCTGTCGGGGTATCCCCCCCTCTCTTAAGGATGTTCATAAGAGGGTACTCTGCCTTTTTCTGGATTGGCTCCATGGGCATCCCTGTAGATTCAGAGATGAGGCAAAGGATCCCTTGAAAAGAAGAGGGACCTTCCTCCATCTCCAGGCCAACGGTCGATTCATTATCCCCTGGTTGTGAATGCAAGCCGGTGACGGCCAAATCAGAAGACTCCAGTTACAGAGGTCTACCACCCAGGTCACTTTCAACCCACCAAGGGCAGTCCAGGGTGACCTTAATCAACAATCGCCAGGGAAGCCCGGTGTTTGGTCCGTCTTCCTTGGAAGGAGCCCCTCCCACAGGCTGTTTGGGTGGTGGTTCCACCACAATCGGTGGAGAGACAGTTTTGGGCCGAACAGGTGGTTTTGCCGACTCTGAGGGCTGAAGAACAGATTTAGTCGGCTCCAAAGGAGTTGGCTTCGGCCTTGGAGGCGAAAGCCATGTAATGGCCGGTGTAGAAGCTGGAGTGGGCTTGTGCCCGGTCAAAGTGCTGTTGCCATATGAGGTCCTTGTAGTGCTGGAGTTTCCATGGAGCCTCTCCCTTATCCAGGAGGCGAGGGGCGGCGATGCGTGCCTCTTTAGGCGCTTATGGCTCTTCCTCGGCCTGTTGGAAGAGGGGGTCCGATACCTCGATTGAGATCGGGCGGGCCGACTCAGTCGCTCGGAAAACACTAGTGGGACTGGTGATTTCCTGGGATCAGGAACCACATCTTCGATTGGAGTCCCAGCAGACTCGATCGAGGGAATCGATCGGAGTCGGCGATATCGGATTGATAGGATCAATCACGATTTCGACCTCATCAACAGATAATTCAGTCGACTGACCAGACGGCAAAGTCGAAAAGCCAGCGGCCGACTGAAGTGATCTCGACCTAGGTCGAGACCGTGTGCTCCTGGGACAGAGATCTCTCCCGCTCCTAAGAACGTCTCCGTTGATACGAAGACACTCCCGGATCCTTCTCCCACTTATGGGATCGAGAGGAGTGTGAGCCTGCAGGTGCCTCTCCCTTGGTCAGGAGAGAATGGCACAACTCTCGGAAGGAACCCGAGAAGGTGGAGCCCAGATTGAGTGGAACGAAGAAGCTCCAAGAGATATCCGCAGCACAAGCTGCTTCTTCCTTGGACGCCTGCATGCGTTACAACTGCTTCTCGGATCCCACACCCACAGAAACCATCCACTGAGCCTCCTTGAATTTCACCAGAGAGTTCCTCTTCTCTGGCCTCCCCAGCTTCAGGCATGCGAAACAGTCGTTGAGGACACTGGGATGAAAGGCAAGACAAAGACTGCATTTTGCAGTGTCATGGTCGACACCGAAGCAATAGACACATACGGTGTGGGGATCAGTGCGCGACATCTTTTGGCCGCAAGAGCACCAACAAAATCCAGGGGAAGACTTGTCTTCCATGATCGAAGCAGCAAACTTGCGATCGCTAACGCGAACAATGCGAATTTTCGATAAAACCAAAGGTTTGAAAGCCAGGGCCTACGAAATGCGTGATCACAAAGGAGGCAACCTGAATCTTCCAGTGGAAAGAAAGATCTGTCGTCATGGGGCTGAGCCGAGGTATATACCACCGGGGTGGGTGGGAGGAGCCAGCTTGAAGACTTCCGGTGAGATTTAAAGTGGAAGGGGACATGTCAAAGAGTGTGGATGAAAGTACAGTTAAATAAGAACTTACCGTAACAGTAGATCTTTGAGAACAGCTCTTGCAGCAGGTTACACCATTAGGACTGAAGCCGGCAGGCGCCAGGACCTCACGGAAAAATTCTAGCTAGCAGTATCCAGCGGGGACCACCCCAGAAGTCGGCCCCTCCCCGACATCAGCCATCACATCAAAAGGGGCGGTCCCCCAGCATCCCCATTTCTCCCGCTGGAGACTCCTGGCCCAAAGGTGACATTTGAAGGGGAGACCGAGGATCCGCTTCCAAAGGAAGGTTTGTAATAGGCGTCAAAAGACACAATAGCCTAGAAACTAGGTCAGAAGACAACCTCTAGAGAGGAAGGTGGGAGGGAAACTACCTACTGCAACAGCTGTTCTCGAAGATCTACTGTTAGGGTAAGTTCTTACATAACTGTACTACTACACTTTGAGAAACAGCTCTTGCAGCAGGTTACACCATTAGGACTGATTCCCAAGCAGTAAGGGAACAATTCTTATCAGGAGGAGGAGAGGAGAGATGTCTCAGAGTTCAGGACAAAAGTCCCTGAAGGACTGCCAAGCCGAAACCAGCTCTGCGTCTAGAGGCAATATCCAAACTGTTGTGCCTGATAAAGGTGTGTACAGTGCTCCAGGTTGCTGCTGCACAGATGGCTGAAGTGGAGATATTTTTGAGCGCAGCGAAGGAGGTAGCCACCCCCCTTGTAGAATGACCTTTTACCGGTCCCACTAAAGTCTTGTTGTGCTTCTGATAACAGAATATAATGCACTTTACCAGCCACCGAGAAAGTGACTGTTTGGAAACAGGAGCACCAGACATCCTTTGTGCGTAGGAAACAACGAGCTGGTCTGACTTACAATGGGTCTTGGTTCTGGTCAGGTAATACCTGTGACACCTATGCACATCCGGAGTGTGCAACAGGGCCTCCCACCTGTTACAGTGATTTGGGTAGTACACCGGCAGGTCTATTATCCTGGTTGAGAGTGACAGCTGAGACCACCTTGGGAAGGAACTTAGGATTCGTTCTTAAGGACACCCTGTCCTTGTGAAAAAACAAATAAGGATCCTTGCACATAAGTGCATGAAGCTCAGAAATTCTTATGGCAAAAGTAATGGCAACTAGAAGAAGCGTCTTCCAAGGAAGGAGACGCAGCTCGCAATCCACGGCTGGTTGAAAAGGCGGCAGCGTAAGCTGCTCTAGAACAAAAGGAAGATACCAAGGTGGAACTGGGTATCTGATGGGAGGTCTCAAGTGCAGGATGCCGCGCAAAAGGCGCGAGAAGCCTCTAGCTGAGCTACAGACCGGTGACCTATTGGAGAATGGTACGCTGAAATGGCGCATAGGTGCACCTTGATAGAGGAGTAGGCAAGACCTGCCTCGTAAAGGGATAGGAGATGGTCCAAAACAGACCTCTCAGAACAATCCAATGGGGTCAGTCCACCAGCTTGAGCCCAAATACAGAATCTGCGCCACTTCATGGCATAAGTGGAAGTTTTTCTGGCTGCTACCAGAAGGTCCGCAACTTCCTGAGAGATCCCGTACCTCAAGACTGCTATGTCCTTAGGTGTCAGGCATGCAGGTTCAGAGACCAAAGATCCGGATGGACCAAGCAGCCTGCCTCCTGGGACAGAAGATGAGAGCTGAATGGCAGAGGCACCAGAGGTTCCTGGGCCAGCTGATGTAAGAGAAGGAACCAAATTTGCCTGGGCCAAAAGGATGCTACTAGAATAAGGCACGCCCGCTCTTGTCGGAGCTTCAATAGAACCCTCTGGATCAAAGGAAAGGGCGGGAAAGCACAGAGAAACCTGCCCGTCCAAGAGAGGGACAACATGTCTCACCAGAAAACACCAGGCCCCGGATCTAGCGAGCAGAAAATGGACAGTTTTGCATTGTATGGGGACGTGAAGGGGTCTAATTCTGGTGTCCCCCATTTGCGGAACAGATCCTCTGCGACATCCTGAAGCAGTTCCCATTTGTGGACTCTGGCCTGTGATCAGCTAAGACTGTCCACGATAGTGTTGTCCACTCCGGTAACATGCACTGCAATGATATCTGTGCCGTGTTGCAGTACCCACTCCCAAACCCTTTGAGCCTCCCTGCAAAGGGGGTAGGAATGAGTGCCTCCTTGTTTGTTGAGATAGTACATCACCGTGGTATTGTCTGTTTGCATTAGAACAGTACCTGGTGGAATCTCCATCTGGAATGTCTGTAGTGCATAAAGGACGTCTTTCATCTCTAGAATATTTATGTGGATCTGTGACTCCAGAGTTGACCAGAAGCCTTAAGTCCTGATCCCGTTGAGGTGAGCTCCCCATCCGGACCCCGAGGCATCCGTGAACAGAGTCGCTGAAGGAGGTGGCACAATGAAGGGGACTCCCGTCGAGAGGTGGTCTGCGACAAGCCACCAATTCCAGTCTCGAGTGACGGCGTTCGTGATCCGAACTGGATGCTGCAGATGATCCTGCTTCTGGTCCCATTGTGCCCTCAACATCCACTGGGTGACCTGCATATGGAGTCGAGCTAGGGGAAGCACTGTAATGGCAGCTGCCATGTGTCCAAGCAGGCAAAGGATGTACTGGGCCAGTACAGTCTTATTTTCCTTTATGTCCCCTATGAGGGATCTGATGCATTCTGCCCTGTCCTGAGGAAGGAATGCCCTTCCCCAGGTGGTGTCCAGAACTGCTCCTATGATCTGCAAGTTCTGAGATGGGACAAGGTGCGACTTCTCCTGGTTGATGGTGATGCCCAGCGATAGGAAAAGAGAACAGGTATCTTGTATCGCGGACATCAGGGCCTCCCGTGAGGGTGCCATGAGGAGCCAGTCGTCAAGATATGGAAACACATAGTGGCCTCTTCTGAGAGCTGCTGCCACGACTGCCATGCACTTCATGAACACTCGAGGTGCCGAAGACAGCCCGAAAGGGAGGGCTTGGAACTGGTAGTGGCGTCCCAGAAACTCGAAGTGCAGAAATTTCCAGTGCGCTTGAGCAACCGGGAGATGTAGGTAGGCGTCCTGTATGTCCAGTGACGCCAGCCAAGAGCCCTGTTTGAGCATGGGAATAAGGCCCGGTAGGGTCACCATGCAGAAACGCTTGTACAACACGAACGTGTTGAGGTTGCTGAGATCCAAGATCGGGCGCAAGTACCCTGTTTTCTTTGGAACCAGGAAGAAGTGAGAATAGTAAACTTTTCCTCTCTTGTTCGGTGGAACGTGCTCCATGGCCTCCTTGTCTAGGAGGGCCAAGATCTCCTCCTCAATAAGCAGGGCATGCTGACCCAAGTAGCGGGAGAGCAGGGGAAGTCTGGATGGTGGGTGATCGAGGAACTCTATAGAGTGACCTCATTCAACCAATTGCAACACCCACCGGTCAGAGGTGATGAGAGATGCGACCCCCGGCCTTCTCGACCCTTTGATCCACAGGAGGGGCGGGGCCCAGGAAGGAGTCATGCTGCGGTGGTGCTGGATCCCGCAGGCTGGGCTGCTTTGGGCCTTGGCCCAAGGGGAACCTGGGTTGACTTTTGCGACCGAGGTTGCCCCTGGGTTGCTGGCCGGAACATGGCTGTTGCCATTGTTGGTGGCAGTGAAAACGATTCTGGTTCCTATGAAAGGAATCAGATTTCGGTCTGTACATGGCCTGTACAGTCCTGACTGCCTTCCCAGCGTGCTGCAGTTTGGTGACGACCTTCTCGGACTCCTCACAAAACAGGACCGCTTCATTATAAGGGACGTCCAGGATGTTTTTTCTGGACATCCCAGGTAAAGCCGGAGACTCTCAACCACGAGTGTCTCCAGAGACAAACGCCTGTGGCTGCTACCCTGGCTGCAGAGTCCACTGAATCATAAGCAGACCGGAGAACCTGGGTCCCCACGTCCGACCCAGTTTGAAGAAGGTTCAGCAGCTCCTCCTCCTTTTCACCATCTGGAAAATCTTTTAGAAGGTTTTGGCCCTGTTCCCAAAGGGCGTTCAGAAACTGCACCATGTGCGTCAGATAGTTTGAAGACCTAATTAAGTATATAGCAGCCGCATATACATGTCTTCCCACAGAATCTAATTGCTTAGATTCCTGGTCCGGAGGGCTGGGTACTCAAATGCTGAGGCTGCCAGGACTTGTCATGAGATGCAGTGATGACCAAGGAATCAGTCAGGGGTTGTTGCGCCAAATACAGGTCCTCCGTAGGAGCTCTGTAGAGGCGGTCAGCCTTCTTTGGAACAGCTGGAATGGAATGTGGACGTTTCCAAGCTGCCTTGGTGACATCCGTAAAGGTGTCCACCAAAGGTGGGACCACTACAAATTTCAGATCTTTCTGCCTGGGATAACGGGCAAGGCGTTGTCTCTCGGGTCTAAGCCTTCCGTCTCCCATCCCATATTTTCCTGGATATGCCTCAATTTCTGAAAAGGAGGAATCATCCAGAGGTGATCTAGGAAGGTCCCATGGGTCTGGTGATGGGAGACTGAAGGGAGATGGAGACCTGGAGGTGTCGGACGTATCCGGTCTAGAGTCATCGCCCGGTGAGCGAAGTCTGCCCCTGGGTCGCTTTGGGCTCGGGGACCCTGAGGGAGAGCGTGATGGGCGTTTTCTGTCTCGCGACCTTCCCTGAAGAGGAGGAGTTGGTTCCTTGGGGGTCGGGGGTCTGGCGCCTTCAGCATCCCGATGAGGTGGGGGTGACGGAGGTGGCTGAGGCTTGGGGAGCACCACATCTTTTCTGATGGTCTCCCATCAAAAGGTGAACAATTCCTTCACGTCTTGGATATTCATACCAGACGGGCCTGGAGTGGGTGTAGGCCTGTCACCGGGGTCGGGCGTCAGGTCCCGAGGAACCACCGTGTCCGGTGATGGTTCCGTGGGTAGACCGGCATCCTCCGTGTCGCCCATCTGGTCGTCTGGTGGTGCGGTAGCATCTTCGCCTGAAGACCCCTGACGTCCGGTATCACCAGCGTCTGTATCGCTGTCATCGGGGTTGTCCGTTTCGTGGGCACTGGGTCGGACCCCTTCTTGGATTCCATCATCCGCTTGAGGGATGTCAGTTCAGCAGTCTTCCATCCAGGAGCCTTTGGAGGTTGGGAGACAGACCTGATGTCGGAGTGCCGGCGTCAGTCCGATGTACTCCCTGATTTAGAGGACGACTTCTGGTGTTTATCGGAGGAATCAGACTTGGAGTAGTCTGGTGCCCTGGAGGTCTTGAGCGGTTGCAGGGAGGCAGAAGAGCCCCCTGAAGACCTTACCTTCACCGGGGGAGGCTGGGAGCGAGTCCACGAAGGAGAACGGTCGGACCGGGTAGAGCTGGAGCTGGCCCTGGATTCTGAGGCCCTGCTGGGGTATCTCGCCCTATTAAGAGTCCTGATGCTTGTCCCGGTGTTTCCCAGACTTATGGGAAGATTCCCCTTTGGAGAGAGGTAATTTCTCCATCTTTTTTAATTTCTCCTGGAGGAGGAATCCCTGAAGGGCCTTTTGGCGGCGGATCCGGGTCCTGCTGTTAAATTGCTGGCAAATGGAGCACACTTGGGTGTCATGCTCTGGGCCCAGGCACCTGACACAGGCCGAATGATGGTCGGCAAAAGGGATCTGTTTGCCGCAGGCACACTTGGTGGGATGGCCTTCGAGAGGAGGGTAGGAGAAGCAGACATGTACTGATGATTTTCGAAGAAAAAGATTTCATGCATCGTATCTACAGAGCAGGCATCCGTGAAGCTGATGCTGGAGAGTCGACGGGGGGAAAAGAACTGGGGATGCTGGGGGACCGCCTTTTTATGTGATGGCGTGACAAAGGGAGGGCAGGCGTCGAGGGCAGTCCCGCTGGATACTGCTAGAATTTTCCATGGGGTCCTGCGCCTGCCGGCTTCAGTCCTAGTGGTGCAACCTGCTGCAAGAGCGGTTTCTCGACACAGGATCAACATATCCATGCTCCTAGAATTATGTAAGAACTTATCGTAACAGTAGATCTTCGAGAGGAGCTCTTGCAGCAGGTTATAACCATTAGGACTAATGCCGCAGGCCTTATTGACCCACCGGAAAAATCTTAGCTAGCAGTACCCAGCAGGGACCGCCCCATGACATCGGCTCCACCCCAACGTCAGTCACACTACATAAGGGGGCGGACCCCGGATCCACCTCCGTTCCCCTGCCAAGACCCACGAACGGACCCTAGCGAGTGAAAGAAGCTAAGACTGTCGATGATGTGCTGAACACCTCACCCAGGGAATGGAGGGCGGGAAAGCAGTGCCTGCTGCAAGAGCTCCTCTCGAAGATCTACTGTTACAGTAAGTTTTTACGTAACTGTACCATCTTACTTCAAGTGGGAGCTCTTGCAGCACGCTATAACCATTAGGACTGAATCCCAAGCAGTTCTGCACCAAGGAGGTGCCTTTCCCTGAGAGGAGGAAGGATGGAATAAAGCTGACAACACAGCAAGTCAGGACAGGAGTCCCTGAAGGACTGCCAAGCCAAAACCAGCACGGCGTCTGGATGCAATGTCCAGGCAGTAGTGCTTCACAAAAGTGTGCACAGAATTCCAGGTAGCTGCCGCACAGATGTCTCTTACAGAGGCATTCTTTAAAGTGGCAAAAGAGGACGAAACTCCCCTGGTGGAGTGACCCCTAACCGAGCCCGGAATTGGTTTGTTGTGCTCCTCATAACACACAATACAGTGGACAAGCCACTTAGAAATAGTCTATTTAGACACCGGTTTGCCCAAGTGTGGTGGTGCGAAGCCCAAACAGTTGATCTGATTTACGGTGTGTAGCTGTGCGTTTGAAGTAGTACCTCAGCGCCCTGTGAACGTCCAGTGTGTGTAGGAGAGCTTCTCCCCTATTAGAAGAAGAAAAATAAACCGGAAGATCAAACGACTGGTTGAAGGTCAACTCCGAGACCACTTTAGGAAGGAACTTAGGATTTGTTCTAAGGGAAACTCTTTCCCTGTGAAAAACCACATACGGCTCTTTACACATCACAGCCTGTAGCCTGGAAATTCTTTGAGCTTAGGTAACAGCAACTAAGAAACAAACCTTCCAGGAAAGGTAATGCAGCTCACAATCAGCCGCTAGTTCAAGGTGGGGGTGAGCTTCTCCAACATGAACAGGAGGTCCCAAGGAGGGATAGGATCCCTAATGGGAGGTCTCATATGCAGAATACCCCTTAAGAAGGTGCGGGTCACATCCAGTTGGGCCAGGGTTCTGTCCCCCAGGAGGGCATGATATGCAGAAATGGCCCACATGTGCACCTTTATCGAAGAGTAGCTCAGGCCTTGTTGGTATAAGAGGAGGAAATACTGTAATGCTGAGTTCACCGGGCAGGTAAAGGGGTCCAGACGGTGAGACGTCGCCCATAAGCAGAAACACTTCCACTTCATAGCATAAGTGAGTAGAGAGCTTCTTTGCCAAGACGAGGACGTCTGCCACCTCTTGGGAGACCCCATACCTGGATTTTGCTACGTCTGCAGGAGCCAAGCATGACGTGTAAAGATCTGAGATCTGGATGGACCAGCGTGCCCCAATCCTGGGACAGCAACTGCGAGCATATTGGTAGCGGAATTGGACATTCCGAGGACAACCACTGCAGTAGTGGGAACCAAATATGCAGAGGCTGCAATGGAGCGATTAGGATCATCCGAGCCCCCTCGGCCTGTATTTTCAACAGCACTCTCTGAATGAGAGGGAAGGCGTAAAGAAACCTCCCTGCCCAACAAAGGGACAACGCGTCTGGCCAGAAAGCAGCAGGCACAAGCTCTCGCGAGCAGAAAGTTGGCAGTTTGGCATTGCATGGGGATGCAAAGAGGTCCAGCTCTGGATGACCCCATGTGTCGGAGAGCTGGTCCACTACTGATTGCAGCAACTCCCACTCGTGCACCTTGGACCGAGACCTGCTTATGCTGTCTGCCAAGTCCTTTTGGATGCCTGGAACGTGCACTGCGGACAGAGAAATGTGACACTCCAGTGCCCAGTACCAGACTCTTATCGCCTCCCTGCATAGGGGGTAGGAGTGCTTTCCCCCTTGCTTGTTGATGTAAAAGACGACTGCCATGCTGTCTGTCTGAACTAGGAGAGAGCCTGGAACAAGGTCCTCTTGGAAGGCATGAAGTGCATTGAGGACCACTCACAACTCCAGAACACTGATGTGGGGGTCGCACTCCTCTGGGGTCCAAACCCCTTGCATTTGGCTGGGCCCTAGGTGCGCTCCCCATCCCAAATCTGATACATCCATCGTTAGGGTCTGATTTGTGGGCTCCTGACGGAAAGGGACCCCTTTCTCTAGACTGAGAGGGTCCAGCCACCAAAGCAGGGTCCTCTTGACCGGCTCTGCGACTCCGACCATGTAGTCTAATTCGTCTGAGCATTGATCACACTGCACCCTGAGCATCCATTGTGGGATTCTCATGTGGAGGTGGGCCAAAGGAGTGACAGGGATGGCCGCCACCACGTGTCCAGAAGTCTGAGGAAGGTCCTGGCCGGGACCTGAGGGGTTACTAGAACCGATCCGGCTATCTCCCGCAGGTGATCGCCCCTCTCTGGAGGTAGAAAAGCCATGCCCTGGACTGAATCCAGAACCACCCCTGTGAAGACGAGTCTTTGGCTGGGCTCTGAGGAAGACTTCGGAAGGTTCAGGGTGATCCCCACCTCTCGGAACAGAGTATAGGTGTCTCAGAGACCCTGAAGGAGGTTCCTCCTTGACGGGGCCGCAAGCAGACAATCGTCAAGGTAAGGGAAGACGTAATGTCCCTGGTGCCTTACAGCTGCAGCTACCACTGCCAAACATTTGGTGAAGACTCAAGGAGCAGAGGAGAGGCCAAACGGAAGAACACAAAACTGATACTTCCTGTGAGTGGGAAAGACCCCGATGTGCATGTCCACATCTTGCATGTCTAGGAAGCAGAGCCAGTCTCCCTGGTGCAGCAGAGGAATAAGACCTGGAAGGGTCACCATCATGAACCTTAGGTACTCTACATAATTGTTTAAGGAGCTGAGGTCCAGGATGGGCAGAAGATCTTGTGCCTTTTTTGGAACTAGGAAAAAAGTAGGACTAATATCCCTTTCCCCGCTGCTGCAGAGGAACTGGTTCTATCGCTCTTTTTTACAAGAGGGCCTGAATCTCTCCTCCTATAAGGGGTACGTGACAAGGAGGATAGCTTGAGGACCTTGGTGGAGTGTCTGGGGGAATTTCAGTGAACTCCAGCGTGTGGCACCTACTTACAATGTCTAGGACCCACTGGTCCGCTGTAATAGCGCTCCAACCCTTCAGGTGAAGGAAGAAGCGACCCCCTCCTACTGCCTCCCCGGTACCTATTCCGGGGAGGGGGGTCAGGAGGGAGTCATTGGGCGGAGGCGGGAGTGGGCAGAGGCGCTTGGGAGGACTTAGGGCTTCAAAAAGGAGTGCCTCCAGGTTGCCGGCTTTCCTGTTGAAGCCACCTCTCTAGCCCTGTTTGTTTTCAAGGGCTTGAGCACCTGAGGGCTTACGAAAGGGCAGTCGTCTCATGCGTTTCTGGTCCCCTCTGTACATCTGCATGATTGACCAGATAGATTTGCCCGACTCCTGCACACAAGAGATAGAGACTCCATCTCCTGCCCAAAAAGGACTGAACCCTGGAATGGGAGGTCCTGGATTTCGGACTGCAGATCCTGGTGAAAACCTGAGACTCTCAACCAGGCATGGCGACGGAGGCAGACACCTGCCACTGCCGCTCTGGCCGCCGTATCTGCAGTGTCATATGAGGCATGGAGGACATGTGTGCCTACATCCAAGCGCGATTTTAATATGTCCAGAAGCTCCATTTTTTACATGGAGTCTGGCAAGGCATTGGCTAGATCTTGCCCCCTCTCCCACAGCGCATTCTGGTACTGGATCATATGCGTAAGGAAGTTAAGGCATCTAATGGAGCAGGTGGAGGCAGAGTAGACTTTCTTGCCCAGCTGGTCCAAGTAGCGGGATTGTGGGTCAGGAGGCTGGGAGATGAGGTGCTTAGGCTACTTAGACTTGTCATGGGCAGCCGTAATGACCGATGAGTCCGCCTGAGGGTGTTCCACCAGGAAAGGCTCATCCCTCGGGGCTCTGTACAGCCTGTGACTTCTTTGCAACAGCTGGGACTGACAATGGATGCTTCCAAGTTATCCTGGTAAGGTCTTGGAAGGTGTCCACTAAAGGAGGCACCACCAGAGGCTTGGGCTCCTTCTGCCTCAGGTAACGGGCCAGTCAATGAAGTTCCGAATCCAGGTCCTCCATCTCCCATTCATTGGAGGCCTGGATGTGCCTCATGACATCCATAAAAGTCGGATCGCCAGGAGGCGAGTGGGGTTAGGTCTTTTTCTCTCGCGAGGAACCCTCAACCCCCGAGAGGGATGAGGAGGAAGCAGAAGGAGGAGAAGACAACCTGCTACTGGGCCTAGAATAGCTGCAGCTACGTCTAGGACTCCCTCCCCCCTCGAGCGTCGGTGGTTACCGGACCAATGTTGGTCTGAGGACCGGCGCTGGCTACTGGACCGACAACGGATCAACGACCGACGCTGGCCTGGGGACTGGTGTCGGGAGCAGGGCCGCATGTGAGAGCGGGATTGGCTCTTGGGCTGAGACTGGGACCGACGACGGCTGCCCAATCGAGAAGGGCAATGATGACTGTCCTCAGACCAGGACCAAGCCTTCGAGGGTGGGCGAGGCAGCAGCCGCTCGAGGGGTCTTCTTCGGAGAAGGAGTGGGAAGGCCCTCGGGCTCAGGGTTGTCCGGCCGGTCGGGGACCGGTGGTTGGTCCAGCTTCAGTAAAGTCTACTCTTTTTTCACCTGACTCCATCAAAAAGAGAAGAGTTCTTGCAGTTCCTCTTTGTTGAAAACAGCAGCCATTATTCCCAGGAAGGGACCTGGAGAAACTGAAGGATCCAGTAGGGCATGAGAGGGGGAGTTCCCAGAAGAGCCCTGCAGGGTGAAAGACCTGGGGGTCACCGGAACGTTAGTGGGTGCCCCTTCTGCGGGAGTGTCTTCCACTGGAGGAACCTCCACCTGCGCCTGAGCTGGCGTCAGTTTCACAGGAGGCAGTGTCTGGATGTCCTTATCATCCAGCGGCTTGCCCGAACCAGGCGAAGCCGAGGCCTTCTTGGGCAGGGCAGAGGCTTGTGCCGAAGAGGCCTTGGGAGTCGCACGGAGCGGTGCCACCTTAGGCTTCGCCATTTTTTCTCCTGACAGTCCCGCCTTGACCGGCATCATTTTTTTGGCTGCAGGGTTCGGCTTCTTGGAGTCTTCTTTGCAGTGTTCTCCTGAGCCCAAGGAAGAAGAGGCTTTGCTGAGGGGAAGCAGGAACAGGACAGATGATATGACTGGCTATGGTCTTGTCCCGGTGTTTGCCCTTGACCCCCGAGGTGTGCCGGACATCCACTTGTTCTAAAAGATAGGGTTTTAGGGCCTTCAGGCATCGAATTCTTGTCCTGCTGGTAAAGCCTCTACAAGTCTTGCAGGCAGCACTGTCATGGTCTGGACCCAGGCAGAAGACACACTTGGAGTGGCCGTCTTTTGATAGTATCTGGCGGCCACAACTGCACTTGTTCCTCTTCGGCCCGGAGGATACTGACAACAGAGACAACATACGCTGAACTGGTAGTTGAAAAAGAGATAAAAACTGTCAATTTTTGAGAGAAAATTTGAGCTGGAACTGCTGAATATCAAAAACTGCCCCAACGTGAGCAGGTCGCGCCGGGAAAAGCACTGGGGAGGAGCCGGGGTCCGCCACCTTATGTAGCGTGACCGAAGTCGGGGTGGACCCGACGTCAGGGGAGGTACCTGCTGGGTACTGCTAGCTAAGATTTTTCCAGTGGGTCCTAAGACCTGCGGCATTAGTCCCGACAGGTTATAGCCTGCTGCAAGAGCTCCCACTCTAAGTAAGATCATGCCGACGACGATCGGCTTCCGAACACAGGGAGGCACACTGGGGTGGGCTCCCAGTAGCCAACACAATCTTTTGGGGGGAGGTTATTAAACATTCCAACAGGGGGACTGGGCACCCCCAAAGTTGGCTTTCTGGGGACTGTGTGTGGCAGACCGCGGCAGCCACTGCCATGTTTATTTAAATGCTTCACTAGGAAAGGCACGTCGAGAGGCATGTCATCGGTGCCACTGTATGACTAGCTTGTCTCTGATTGCAGCAGCACTTTTCTTATAACTGGTGTCCACTTTACATAATCAGGGTTTTATTTAACTCTAAAAATTGATTAGCGTTTTGCTCATAAAAGTTGTAAAACATTGTGAAAATGCATAGCACTTGCCTCACTGTTTTTAAGAAATATAAAACTTCTAGAAAACCTAAATAAATACTTTCTGTACAGTTGGTATTGTCCCAAGAAAAAAAAATGCTAATCAATTATTTAAAACCCTGATAATGCTGGTGTCAGCGCTGGCATGCTGGCTTACTGGGGAATGAGAGACACACCTACTATAGTGTGCCCTGCATTCGCCAAAGACACACCTCTGAAATGTGCTACTAGTACAAGACGTTCCCTGCGCAAGCGAAGGCAAAAAATAAACTGAACAGAACATGCCGGAGGCTGAAGCCCAAACAGGAGCATATAATTTGAAGAATCATTAGAAGGGGGAGTCAACATCAGAGACGGTGCCGCCCACAAGAAATACGCATGATGTGGTACTCGCAGAATGGCCAGTAACCAACACAGACTACTCAGTTCTTTTTTTTTTTTTTTTATTTCTTTTTATTCAAAAGATTTTTTCCATTACTACACATTGGACAATGCTGTTACAAGTAGATAGATAGATTGCAAGATAAGAATACAGATAGGTGGGTTATATTTGATTGATAAAGTAACAAGAAATACATTTTGTTAGATCTAGTTATCCAATGGATGTAGCCGTGGGTCCTTAGGCAAGTATGGGAATGGTGTAAGGCAGGGATATTCCATAAATAGCTGACTCATTTTCGGGGGTGATAGGTTTAAAGTGCCAGTTCTAAATTCTGAGAAGTAACATATTGGGACCACTGATTCCATTTCCAAGCGTGTATTATGGAGCTTCCGCGAAGCTCTAAGTTAAAAGTCTCCGCTTTATAAATTTCTGACATTATTTGTCTCCAATTTTGTAGTGTGGAGATCTATGTTCTCATCCAACATCTCGTGATCACTTTCTTTGCGGCCATGAAACATAACGGAAGTATGGTCTTCTCCCTGGGGGGAGCTCGATCCAGGTACACCCCCAAAAGGAATTGTTCGGCTGTTAGTTCTATAGGTTCCGAGAACAAAGTGGTCAGTTCATTTTGGAAAGTTATCCAAAACGGCATGAGGTATGGGCAAGTCCAAAAGACGTGAGAGAGGGTGGCCCGGGGGCTCCCACATTCCCTCCAGCACCTACCGAATGTGTCCGGGAGATACTTCATTAGAACTGAAGGGGCCCTAAAGTATCTTGAGCAACATTTCCAAGTGAATTCCCTCCAGCACGGGGATGAGGTAGACTTTATCTCAACCAATGCTGTTTTTAACAATACTTCAGGAGAGATCCGCAATTGCAAGTCTCTGTTCCAGGTGGACAATGTTAGAGATGTGGGACTGGGGAGTCCAGACTGTAATTCTGAATATATTAGGCCAATTATATGGGATCCTAATCTCCCCTCATTGTCATCAATGAATAATTTAAGTAGTTTTGGCATTGGAGAAGGGATTTTAGAGTATATTACATTATTTCTTAGAAGATGGTTTCGGATTTGAAAGTAACGAAAGAGATCCGAAGACCTTAGGGAAAATTGAGGCTGAAGCTTATCAAAAGGGATAATGCCATCAGGGAGAGAAACTGGTAGATATGTGATAGGCCCAACGTTCACCATTGAGAGAAAGTTTGATCCATATAGTTGGGGGCAAACTTTTCATCTTGAGATATTAATTTACAAAATTCAAACAAATACTGGATGGGGCCTGCTTTTCTGTTTCCAAAGCTTATAAGTTTGAGCCGTAATACCAGTGAAGGAAGAAGGGCTTAAAGGAGTTACCATCTGTGGAGAACAAAATCTTCTTGATATCGTGTAAGTCATTAAGTTGGAATTCTATGGACTTCAAGGGGGAGTTGTATGAGGATGTAAGCCATAGTATAAGGGTTCGGAGGAATGCAGCTTGTGCATATAGGAGGAAGTCTGGAAGGTTCAGGCCACCTTGTTTGAGGGATAGTTTAAGAATGGGACGTCTAGTCCTAGGTCAGTTTTTCCCCCAAATAAAATTTTGAATCATTTTGTTCCACGAAATAAAGTAAAATTTGGAAAGAAAGTAGGGAATGGTCTGAAGTAAATAAAGTATTCGCGAGAGGACATTAGTACGAAGTGCTAGAATTTTTTGGTATAGGGAGGTACAGTAAGCGGACCATTTGTTTAGGTCCAATTGTGTTTGGATTGTTAGGGGTTCAAAATTGGAGAGTTCAATAACTCCTTGGTCGTGGGGAAGATGGATCCCCAGGTACTTTATTTTAGTAGTCCTCCATTTAAAAGGAAAAACCTTTTTAATCTGGGGAGGGGGAGAGTAATTGAAAGATTAGATCTCGGTCTCGTTTATGTTTAACTTGAATTCTGCTAATTTCTCGAATTGAGCGAATATTTTCCAGGCCGATCTAATCGATTGTGAGGGGGATAATAGTGTTAATATGATGTCATCGGCAAACAAGCCTACCTTGAATTCAGTTTGGGCTATTGGGACCCCTTCCACGGCGGGGGTGTTTCGAAGGCAAGCAGCCAGGGGCTCAATAAACAGAGCAAACAGGTAGGGGGGCAGCGGGCATCCTTGTCTGGTCCCACGAAATAGGTGAAAGGGGGTAGAAAGGGAACTGTTGATTCTGAGGTAGGCTTTCGGGGAGAGAGAGATAATTTTTCTAGGATCACAATGAATTGTGGAGGGAAATGAAATGCTTTGAGTGTCTCCCATAGGAAAGGCCATGAGACCCGGTCAAAGGCCTTCTCAGCGTCAAGACTTATAAAGACAGCTTGGATCTGCCGGGTCCGCACATATTCTTGAAGTAGGAAAACCCTACGTATATTATCCATTGTGTTTCTATTTTTAACAAAACCAGTTTGATCAGGATGAATTATTGTGGGAATTAAGTTTTCTAGTCTAGATGTGAAGATGGCCGTATAAATTTTATAATCAACGTTTAAGATGGAAACTGGTCTATAAGATTTGGGATCGGTGGGGTCTTTATTAGGTTTTAAAATAGGGGCTATTGTGGCGTAGTCCCACGAAGAGGGGGGGGGTTCTCCCCGGGATATGTTGTTTAAGAGCGCCTGGAGTTTTGGAGTTAGAATTTTTTTAAACTTTTTGTACCATTCTGGGATAAATCCGTCTGGGCCCGGGCATTTTCCTTGCTTAATATTTTTAATTGTCTCTTCGATTTCAAAGTCCGTGATTGGGGCAATTAGGGAATTAATTTGTCGAAGAGTAAGGGATGGGAGATTAGCTTGGGAGAAGATTTGCGTGACTTCTGTATGGTTTAATGGTCCCGGAAGGGAGTAAAGTTTGGCGTAGTAGTTCATAAAGGCCTTTTGTTTGTGGGTAGTAGAGTGATGGGTTTGACCAGATGAGGGATTCCTGAGACGAAGGATTGTAGAGGATGCTTTATTTCTTAGCCTACGAGTTAAGTTCTTAACACTCCTAGGGCCCCCCTCATGAATAGTTTGACGAAGGTAGTAGAGGGATTGTCGGATTTTATTATCTACGATTTTCTGGAGGTCTGCCTTCATTTTCCTGATTAAAAGCTGAAGGTCTGAGTCACCCTCTCTATAAAGTAACTGAAAGTTTTTAAGTTGATTAGTTAATCTATGATACTCTAGGTCTCTTTCTTTGTTCTTTTTGGAAGAGAATGCTGTTAGTTCCCCCCGATTGTCGCCTTCATAGCGTCCCACAATATTCCCCGAGTTATACAGGGGTCAGTGTTTTCAGCAAAAAATCTAGGAATTTTAATTGCTAGGGCGTCTAGAAGATCTGGGTCTGATAAAAGAATAGGGTTAAGCCGCCATAACGATCTCTTTCCTTCCCTACCCAGGTCAAGCGTGATAGTTAGTGAGTGGTGGTCTGATAAGAATTTCGGGCCTATACTGATGTCCTGGATCAAGGATAAGTGTTCATAAGTGGTCAGGAAGTAGTCTAACCTTGAGTACGTATTGAATCTAGGGGAGTAATAGGTATATCCAGGATCCGAAGGAAAAATTCCACGCCACACGTCAATCAGACCCAAGTGTTCGATTGACTTCCTAAAGTGTCTAGCAGTGTTATTATTTCTATGACTAAGGGGTTTTGAACAATCCAGGTGTGGGGATAAAGTCAAATTTAGGTCTCCCCCCCCATAATCAGCTGTCCCTTCAGGTTGGAAAGAAGGACTGAAATGAAGCGTTTGTAAACCTGGAGGGTTGAACCGGGAGGAAAGTAAACATTGGCTAGCGTAACCTGTTTACTGAATAGTGTAGCTTGTAGGATAACATATCGTCCCCCAGGGTTGATATGCGTGTGTTGGATTTCCAATTGAGTATTTCTGGGAATCAGGATGGCCGTACCTCTTTTTCTGCCCCTAGGATAGGATGAGGCCACCACTTTGTATCTCCCACCTCATTTCAATTTAAGATGTTCTGCCTCAGAAAGATGAGTTTCTTGCAGGAAGATTAAATCTGAGGTTTGTTTGGATAGACACTGCATTAGTCTGGCCTGCTTAATTGGATCGTGTATCCCATTTATGTTGTGGGAAAAGATCCTTACTGGGTTAAGCGCAGGCATCTCTGTAGAAGAAGGTATTGTTTTTAATTATATGTTTCTTTTCTATCCAGGGAGAAGATGGAGGGAGTGACCTGGACCACACTGCCCCCCCGAGAGGATAGGACCCCGGCTTCATCCAGACTATTGAAGGATTCTTACAATCTTTTGTCAATAAACAAAGTATATGAATAATGAACCAGTCCGTTGTGTAGTATTTTATAACCTTCAATCCTCCCCACCCCTGTTGGCCACACTGTTAGGGCCAAGTTAAACCGTATAACAAAACTATATACATAATTGAATTAACCCAACATCTTATCCCCTCAGTTTTCTCATATATTTCATAGTAGTGGTTATGTAAGGTATTGTCTGGGGATAAACCTACAGTATATACAAAGAGACTTCCAAGTGGAAGAAGCTCATCTAGAGCTACTTGAAGGATCTCCAAATCAAAGGGCCTGAGAGGACCCTGTTGGAGAAGGGGTTCTTAACCTGGACCCGGAAGGTAAATTCCAGGAACAGGAGCTGAGCCCCTAAGGGAGCGGTATCTAGACCACTCTTGGGGTGGTTCGGAAACTACCTGTAAGGAAAGTGTCGAATAGAACTACTGACTAGCTCGATGCCTCGACCAGAGTAGTGTGGCTAAGTTCTCAGTTTAAGGGAGGGGATTATAAAGTAAGATATTAGCGAGAATAAGGGTAG
The DNA here is from genome assembly GCA_016271365.2 of Neoceratodus forsteri. NCBI lineage: Eukaryota > Metazoa > Chordata > Ceratodontiformes > Ceratodontidae > Neoceratodus > Neoceratodus forsteri. The sequence goes on from CM057450.1 coordinate 1,407,859,689, forward strand.
AAGCCCTAGTTATTAGTTCCATTTCTGTTCTACGACCCTCAGCTTGGAGGAAAAAAAAGGGGGGGGCAGGAAAAGGAAGGACATCTGTCCCACCTATCCACCCATCTGAGTGTAATATGCCATGTGGGGGGGGACCATTACATTCCCTATACTCCCCAGGGTGGTGCATCGATGTTGGACCCCCTCTCCCATCAAGTGCTCAATCTGACACCGGAGGTCTTAGCCGCAGATCAGGAATCTTCGTCGATTCTGCGGGGAAACCCTGGGTATAAGTAGGAAGCATCTGGCTCTCGCCCTCTCGTCCGGGGGGGGCCACCCCGAAGCCAACAGGAGAAATGAACCCAAATTGTTCAACTGGACGGGATCCAGTCCCCTGAGCTCAGCCCCGAGTAGTGAGGGGGTCGTAGAATCATGACAGATAGGGAAAGGAACCATTATTGAATGTGAATCATGAGGGTAGGGGAGGACCGAGTCCCGGGCTAGGACGTCCTGAGACCCGCAACCATAAGGAGGAACTCTCAAAAGTGAGGGGAAAAAAAAAAGGGGGGAGGCAGCCAAGGATAACGTTGAGTTATTACCATTACATTAGTTAAGGCTGGTAGTCAGGCACAGCCTGGGTTTAGAGCAGGGGGGAATAGTGTGGGGAACATGTGGCATTCCTCGTGAGTGGGGGTACATAAGGCTAAATATATGCTATTTGGGGCGATTATGAAGCCAGGGGAGAAGGGGAACCAACCGCTATAGAGAACAATTCCTCGGCCCGAATCAGTCCCCACGGGGCCAACCCTGGACACAGGACCAATCCAAAAAGCAACTCCAGGATGGCGAGCTGATATAAATGACCAAGCTCAGGTCCCCCCTGACATGTTAGAGCTGTGTGACTGAAGAGCTTGATAAGCATCCTCCAATCGATCCCCGCCAAAAGAGATAACCCCTCGGCAAGAGGAGACGCGCCCCCCCCCAGCCCTCCACAGAGTAAGCATCACCGCGAGGTCGGGTTACACTTCTCGACCCAGCAGCCTCGTTTTGATTTCATCAGGGCAACAGAAGGCACAAGAAGGCTGTGGATTCACCAGGAGGAGGAAGAACGAAGACAGACCTCCGGAGGACAAGGTAAAGGTCTTCCACACTTTTAGGTCCAGGTTTCTCCTCTCATCATCAAAGGCTCAGGGGGAGATTAGGCAATAAGGGGGAGGGAGGGGAGGCGGCGAGCCACACAGAGCAACGTAGGGGACTAAGCAAGAGCCGCCATAGGGAAGTACCCCATCGGGTGGGAGGCTTAAGGGTCATGGAGTGGGGGGCCCACCAGCTAAGGGAAGCAACTGGAGTATCAAGGTCTTTCCTCTCTGCCCCAGGCTCGCGCACCACATCTGACCCGCTCCCAGTACCCATCCAGGTCCACCTCCCATACCCACCCAAGAAAGGCCAAGTCTCGGTAGACGTGGGTAGCCATCTCCCTCAATAACCGGTAGCCCAAAAGGAACCCCGGCCGGCAAGGAGAGGAGAAGTCCTACTAATCTGCCCAGCCTCTATCGCTCTCATCGAGCCGAGGCCCATACAGTCCAGGAGAAGGCAAGAAATGGGGACCAGATTAAGGACTGAGGGCGCGGGGGGTCACCCGGAAAGGTCATCCGGAGGAGAAAGAGGAGCAGACACCAAGGGGGCCAAGATTAACAGGATGAGAAGAGCCCCTCACCATCGAAGTCCCCAAGGAGTAATCGCCCCCCCAGCCACCCCAACCGGAAGAGCACATTCCCGAGGTCCGACCGCAGCCCAGCAGATCCACCGCTACCTCCGTGGGACAACCAGCCAGGAAAGAGATGCCTGATCAGTAGGAGGGAGGAGCCCAGGCAGCAGATCCACACCGGGGGAGCCCCACCTACACCTCAGGCGGGCGAGGGAGAGAACCGTGGAGGGCCTGAGAGGGAAAAGCCTCAATCGATTGAAAGGCCATTCCGGATGCTAAGGGAGGACATTATCTGTCTAGGAGCCAACCGCTTGTGCAGTAGTCTAGGCCTGCCCTCAACGGGTCTAGAAACCCTCCACAACCCAGCAGACCCTCCAACCAACGCCTGCCCAGGTCAGCCGGTCATATTCAAACCTCTCTGGGAGAGAGTACCTAAAGTTCTAATTTTAATTGGAGAGTCTGAGTTCAAGGTAAGCGCTTTCATATGAGGAGTGTTCATTTTACTCTGTTTCTAAATTGCTGAAGTTGTTGAAGTAAATCCTGGATCGTATTAGACGCTGGAGGTTCATGCTGTTTCTTCTGGGCCTGGGGTTTCAGGGAGCGTTGTATTGTGGAGTCTCTCGCCTGCTCCAGGATTATGCCTCTTGCCTGGAGGTCGCGGGCTGCTTCGGATGCTGATGTATATACCCGAGTTCCTGAGGATAGATGGATGACCAGTTTAGCGAGGTAAGGGGTTTTGAACTTGATTTGTCGCGCCCTGAGATGCGGGAATAATGGCCCGTACTCCCTTCTTTGTCATTGCGTCAAGGGAGCATCATCGTTATCAAAAAACAGTCGTGTTTGACCCCATTTAATTTTCCCCTTTTGCCAGGCCTTGATGAGCAGGGCTTCTTTCACCTGATAGCTGAGAAATCTTATCAAGAAGAATCAGGGTCTAGCATCTGGTCATGTGGGCTTTGGGCCTAGGGCTCGGTGGGCCCTCTCAATATCTAGTTGGTAGTCTGGATCGAGTGCCAAAGCTGTACAGAGGAGATAATCAGAGAAAGCTCAAGGGTCAGAGCCTTCTTCACCCTCGGGGATACTGAATATACGAATATTGCGCCTTCAACTTCTGTTTTCTGCATCTTCCTGGCGCAGTGAAAGGGAAATCTGCTCTGACAGGATAGTTTGAATTGTAGCCTCAAGGACGTCTAGGTGCATAGAATTAGAAGTAATCCGTGAGTCAGCTTCTTTCAGCCGGGCATCCAGGTGGGTCAAATCTCCCCTCAGGTCCCTCAATGAGTCGCAGACCTTGTCTCGGAAGTCAGCAATTGCCTGAAGTATTGTGTCGGTGGAGGTTTCCATTGGTTTCTTAGAGGATTTGTTTTTTTGTTGCTGTTGCTGTTTTCTGTTAGGGCCTTGCGAATGTCTAGGATGGGCCTCACCATCATCGGAGTGTATCTCCTCCCTATCAGTTTGTTCCTCAATCGGAAGGAATCGGTTCCTGGAAGCTTTAGCCATGGACAGGTCTTGTCTCCGAGCAATAATTATTTTGTATTTGGCTCTTTTGCTGTTATATTTCCTTACAGATTGCTCAATTTTAGAGGTTGTAAGGCAGGAGCTATTCAGATGTGGTGTTCTCTATGCCATACTGGAACCGGAAGTCCACAGACTCCTCAGTTCTGACTGCAGGAGGGGAAAAACAGGGATAAAGAAGAAGGGAAGGTGAAGGCAAGGGAGCCAAGGCAAAGAAAAAGGAAAGCAAGCAAAAAACTAAACCATAATCTGACCAGAGGAGAAAGTAGCTGAGACAAGGGATCTGAAATAGGACTTTCAGGGTCAGAAATGACCAGAGTCTCTGGGCAGGCCTAAGGCTAAAAAGAAAACAGACAGATAGAAGACAGATAATTTACAGAAGGAGGGAGATTCCTTCTTGGTCTTGAGAGGGGAGAGAAGAATCTCTCAGTTGAGAAAAGGCTCAGGCAGTCATCAGAATGCTGACTGGAGAGAAGCAGACACCCCTCTGGTGGAAAGGCCAGGAAATCATCCAAGACTGCGAAGGGCCTCAAAGAGGGAACCCAAGCATTTATATACTTGAGAACATGGGCGTAGAATAGAGAAGAAAAAATTACTCACCTTAGTAATTATGTTTTTTCTATTGGAGTCTTGCTGTATTCTGACAAGTGCAGTTAGCATACTGACATACTAAAATGCCAGCAGAATAGGCCTAACACTCTTTCTGCTCATTTGGTCAGCCCCCACCCTGGGAGCTGACTTTGATGCCACCCTCGCCTTCTCTGGCTTCTCCCTTCCCAGTTCCGGATATTCTCGCTGCACTGGATTTTGCTTCCAGAACCCTTCCCCTGTACCTGTCCCACCCCCCTCTTGAACCCCTCCACCATCTCTGCCTCCACCAGCCTCCTGGGCAGCACATTCCATGGCTCCACCACCCTCTCAGTGAAGTAGCACCTCCTCCTTTCTCCCCTGAATCTTCCCCCCTCCAGCTTCCACCCATGCCCTCTAGTTGCCCCCTCCTCTTCCTTCGAAGCACCCCGACTGCTCCTCCCCTATATACCCCCCTTCATGTACCTGAAGGCCTCGATCAAGTCCCTTCTCTCTTCCAATGTGTACATATTTAGCTCTTCGAGCCTCTTCCCATAGGTCCTGTCTCCCAAGCCCCAAATAATTTTGGTTGCCCTCCTCTGGGCCCTCTCCAGGCGTTTAATGTCCCTCTTTAAGTGTGTCCTCCAAAACTGCACGCAGTACTCGAGGTGTGGCCTCACCAAGCAGTTATACAGAGGGAGTATCACTTCCCTTCTTCTGGAGGTGATCCCCTTAGCGATGCATCCAGGCATCCTGTTGGCCTTGGCTGCTTCCCTCCTACAAGTCTCCCGAGTTGTTCATCTTGACATCCACCACCACCCCCAGGTCCCTCTAAGCCATCGAGACTTGTAGCATCCAAACCCCCCAGGGTGTACACTTGGCCCAGGTTTCTGGCCCCCAGGTGCAGTACTTTGCATTTCCCTGCATTGAACCTCAGCTTCCACTTTCTAGACCATCTTTCCAGAGCCTCCAGGTCCCCCTGTAGGGCCACCTTCCCCTCCTCCACTGCCCCCAGTTTTGAGTCATCCTCAAGGAGACTCATCTCACTCCTCATACCTGTCCTTATGCCCCAACCTTTAAACTGCCCCAGAGAACAAAGGGTTAACATTTCTATGCAGAGCATAGAATGCTAAGCTCGAGCTCGGTTGATGTCTCTGTCTGTTTCCCTTTGAATGCTAACAGTCAGATTCTTATGAGCAACACTCATAGTATTCTATGTGGAAATTGTAAAACAAAATTTTTAATAGCCAACTGGCAACAAAAAGCTTTGGACTACCAAAAGAAGACTCAAGTCAGGAAATCCAAAACTCAAAACCCAAACCAAACAGGAATATAACAAAATAAACACCCATACAAGAAGAAGGTATAAAAAGAGCACCCCTGAGGTGCAACACTGCACCTGCCCACCCACTTCCCAAAAACAGGTTCTGAGAGGGGAGGCAGGGAGGGAGGTCAGAATACAGCAAGACTCCACTAGAAGAAACATAATTACTAAGGTGAGTAATTTTTTCTTCAAACAACTTGAAGTCTTGCTGCATTCTGACAAGTGCAGACTACCAAGCAGTACCTCCATGGAGGACGAACAGAACCTACTTTGGAAATAGGCTCTGAAGTACTGCTGTGCCAAACCGAGCATCACTCCTAGCCTGGATATCCACAGAGTAATGCCTGGTAAAGGTATGGACTGTTTTCCAGGTGGCTGCTTGACAAATTTCTAAGAGAGGGATATCCCTGGCAGCAGCCAGGGAAGCAGCTGTACCTCTTGTGGAATGATCCCTCAGGCCTAAGGGTGGAGTTTTTCCCAGTTTTTCATAGCAGAATTGTATACAAGACACAAGCTACCTGGCAATAGATCTCTTGGTGGCAGGTTTGTCCTTTCCTACTTCTCCATAAGTGAGGAACAACTGGAGGGAGTTAAACCTGTGACCCTTGGTACGCTCTATGTAGTAAATAAGGGCTCTTTTAACATCTAAACTGTGTAGCCTCCTCTCTCCTGAAGAATGATCAGTGAAGAAAACAGGAAGAGACACAGACTGTTTTAAATGGAAGTCTGAAACCACTTTGGGCAAGAATCGTCTATTGGTTGTAAGCACCACTTTATCCCTGTGAAAGGAGATAAATCAGGTTCCACTAATAGGGCTTGCAGTTCACTGATACGCCTGGCAGAGGTAATGGCTACCAAGAACACAGTTTTCCAAGTCAAGTACTTAAGCTCTGCTGAGGACATAGGCTCAAAAGGGGGTTGCAAAAGTTGAGCAATGCAAACATTCAAATCCCAGGCAGGGGCAGGGTCTCTAAAAGGAGGATTAGTATGAAGCAATCCTTAAAAAAAATTTACAGAACACAGGGTGAGAAGATAGTGAGAAAGACTTCCCCACAGAGAGAAACGCATAAACAGCTGACAAGTGTACCTTAAGAGTAGCTGGTCTGAGGCTTAGCCCATTAAGATGGACCATATAGTCCAGAACAGTAGGCAATCCAGCAGTATCTGGAGAAATATGCTTCTTAGAACACCAAATTTTGAATCTCTTCCATTTGGAGTTATAAGCCTTTCTGGTGGAGGGCTTTCGAGAAGCTTTGAGAATATCCAGAACCCCTTGGGAAAGATGCAGATCTGCAAACTCTTAACTCTTCAAGAGCCACACCTTGAGATTAAGAGACTGGAGATTGGGATACCAAATCCTCCCCTGAGAGGATGTTAACAGGTTGTAATCCCTGGGAAGAGACAGGGGAAGATGGACTGCTAGGGACAGCAACAGGGGGTACCAGGGCTGTCTGGCCCAATCTGGAGCAATCAGAATCACTTTGCAAGGCTAAGACCTTATTTTGACTAAAACTCTGAACAGGAGTGGGAATGGAGGAAAGGCATACAGAAACTTCCCTTCCCAATTCAGAATCAGGGCATCCAGGGGGACTGAGTCCAAGACTGGAGGTCTGCAACAAAAGAGAGGGAGTTGGTGATTGTCTGGAGCTGCAAAGAGATCCATCTCTGGAGTACCCCACCTTGAAAAAATCACTTTCCACACTTGAGGGTCCAGGGACCATTCGTGATGGCCCCGAGAGATCCTGCTCAGTGCATCTGCTAGCACATTGTCCTTCCCTGGAAGGTGAACTGCTACCAGAGGGGTTTGCAGGGAATAAGCCAGGGATCACAACTTCATGGCTTCCGTGCACAAGGCCACGGACAGAGTGCCTCCCTGCTTGTTGATGTACCACATGGTGGTGGTGCTGTCCGTTCTGACTTGAACCACCTTGTTCTGTACCGATTGAGAGAAAGCTTTCAGGGCCAGAAAAACTGCCCTGAGCTCCAGGAGACCGATATGGAGAAGGGATTCTTGGGGGACCACAGCCCCTGGGCAGTGAGGGCCCCCAGATGGGCTCCCCAGCACAGAAGAGAAGTGTCCATGGTGAGGACCATTGAACAAGGCTGAACAAGATGCTATCTCTCCGGAAGATTACAACTGGTAAAAAATGAAGGTGATCTATCTACCTCTAAACCACTCCTAAGAGGTGTACTGCAAGGCTCCATCCTGGGTCCCATCCTTTTTGCCATTTACATCAACAATATTGATTCCAATCTCTCACAATCTAATATCCACCTTTTTGCAGATGACACTGTACTATATGTGAGCAATCCTCACCATCAAAAGCCTGTGAGCTCCTACAGTCTGAATTCTCCCTCCTTCAGCACAACCTATTAGGAAAGAAATTACTACTAAATGCCAAGAAAACCAAAGCTATGTTCTTTGCCACCAAGAACTGTTCTTCCACTATCCCATCATTCACCCTCCCACAACTCTCTACCATCCTTGGTGAAAATCTGGAATATGTAGACAAATTCAAATATCTAGGAGTATGGATAGACAATAAACTAGACTATACTACCCACGTTGAAGAGCTCCTGAAAAGCTAAGACAAGACTTGGTCTATTCTATAGGATCAAACACTACCTGACCAAAGATTCCAAACAAAGATTAATCCTAGCATCATTCCTGTCCCTCATTGATTATGTTGACTTCCTCTATGGTCATTGCTCCTCTCCCATCTAAACAAATTAGACACCCTGTATCATAGAGCTATTAGATTCATTACTGACCTTCCCTCTAGCACCCATCATTGTTCTCTCTACAATGCAGTCAGTTGGACATCCCTGCAACATAGAAGAAAAAAATGCTGCTATCTGGATCTACAAAGCTCTGACAAACAAACTCCCTTCCTACATCTCAGACTGCTTCAACCGGATCACATCCAGGCTCTACACCTTGAGGATCAACAAACTGATCCTGCTGAAGATTCCTATCACCTGCACCGCATGGAAGAGCTGCAATCAACTATTCCCTGGCACTTATCTGAATTCTATTCAAAAATCATTGAAACTGGATACACTGATTCCTCTGACATCCTTCAAAAGCTGTACAGCCTATTCCCAGATTCGTGCAACTGCTTCCACAAGGCCTAGTCCCCCACCCCACTCCTCCCACCTCTCTCCTCCACCCCTCTTTTAAAGTTCCTCCCTATTCTTCTATCATTCCTCTAGATTTCGATCAACCTCGTATATATATGCCACCCATGTACCATTATCCAAGCCTTATCCCTACTAAACTGTTTGTTTCTCTCCTTTATTACGTTTTAGGTTTACTGTCCTTTGCCTTGTATATATGTAAATATTTGTACATCTATCTCACTCATAAATGATTGTATTTGTGCTTATTCAGTATCATGTTTTTGTATACAACTTGTAACCTTTTTTGTTATGACCACTCAGGTCCATCTTGTAAATGAGCTATGCTCAATGATGTTCGCCTGAATAAATAAAGATTTTGATTGATTGATTAATAAAGATTTTGAGTGGCAAAAGGAACACCTTGTCTTAAATTGTCCTGATCCTGCCACCATTGGAGGGCTTGGATCAAGGTCAGAGTCACTGGGATCAGTTTGGTAAGGGAATATTTCCTCTGAGACCAAAAAGCTCTCAGATGGAACTGAATATCCCTCATCTGGAATCTTGCTCCTTGGACCACTGCTGTTGAAGCTGCCATGTGGCCCAAGAGCTGGAGGAAATGCCTTGTTGGTCGAGATACCTGAAGGCTGAAGGAAGAGGCTAGTTCCATAAGAGCCCTTGCCCTTTACAGAGGGAGAAAGGCTCTTGCTCTGACTGTGTCTAGTTATGCCCCTATAAAAGTAAGAAGCTGGACTGGTTCGAGAACTGACTTGGGAAGGTTGAGAAGAAATCCTAGGGAAGTGAGCACTTGCTGGGTCACTTGCAGGTTAGACTTGACTTGGTCTGGAGACTGGCCCGCTATTAGCCAATAGTCCAGATATGGAAAAATGGAAATATTTTGCCTTCTTAGAAAGGCAACTACTACTGCCAGGCACTTTGTGAAAACCTCTGGGGCTGAGGTTAGGCCAAAGGGCACTGCTCTGAACTGATAGTGGCCTGAGGGCAACTAGAACCTGAGGTACTTTCTGTGGGAGCACCTGATAAGAATGTGAAAGTAGGCATCTTTGAGGTCCAGGGAGGCTAACCAGTCTCCTGGCTTTAGAGAGGGAAGGGTTATTCCCAGAGTTACCATCTTGAACTTTGGTTTTAAAAGATGTTTGTTTAGATATCTTAGGTCCAGGATGGGTCGTCACTCCCTTGTCTTTTTTGGGGTCAGGAAGTACCTGGAGTACAGCCCTTTGCCCCAGTGTAGGGTAGGGTAGGGACTCTCTATGGCCCCTAAGGCCAGAAGAGAAGAAACCTCTGCCTCTAAGGCAAGGGTTTCCAAGAGATTTGCAGGTGGAAAAGATCTGGCTGTCATCTTTGGAAATTTCTTGAAGCTGAGAACCAGTCCCTGGCTTACCACTTCCAGAAGCCACTTGTCTGATGTAACAGACATCCAGTCCTGGACAAAGTGAGCCAGCCTGCCCCCTACTGGAATAGGAGAGTCTACCTGGACAGGCCCATCAGGGTGTCTGCTTGGCAGGGGCTTTAGGCTGAGGAATGGATGCAGCCCTGCTCATCCCCCTTCTGCCTCTCCCTCTGAAGAACCCCCTCTGTGAAAAGGAAGAAAAGGCCTGTGCTTGGTAAAAAGGCCTTTGAAAAGGCCTGCCCCTGCCCCTAGACTGCTGCCTTTGAGGAGTTGCCTGCCTCTCCTTGACCTGAGCACTCCTGTATGTGGTCCTGTACTCGTCCATTTTCTTCATGCAATTCTCTGTCTGCTCCCCAAACAGAGAATTACCCACTACAGGAAAATCCATGGCTTTAGCCTGGGTATCCTGTGAGAGGCTAGTACATCTAAGCCAAGTCATTCTCAGAAGAATGACAGATGTACCCATGACTCTTGATGACACATCATTAGAGTCTACAGCAGCATGAAACTGAACTTTAGATGCCTCAATCCCATCTGCAGCCACTGCCTCCAGCTCCTTGGCTAGCTGGGGGGAGGCCTGTTTAGCCAGTGCCAGTACAGTGTCCCTCCTGGACTTTTGGTACCTGGCTGTATAGGCCATATAATTTGCCTGTCTGAGTCCCAGGGAAGATGCCATGTAGAGCTTTTTTGCCATGGCATCAACCTTCCTAGAGTCTTTGTCTTGGGGGTGAAGCCAAGGGAATGCTTGCCTCATCACAGGCAGCAGCCTGCACAACCCCAACATGACTGCATTGCTGATATAAAAACTCAGTTTCTGAGCCTGAGAGTGTACACCTCTTGTCCATTCTTCTGTCCATAGGAGGTACAGAATTGGGAGGCTTCAGAATTTTTTGTGTCTGTTTCCCAAAAGATTTGTGGAGGGGAATAGACAGTCCCTTGGACTCTGGGATGTCCATCATTTCTACATAATCAGACTCCTCCTGATCCTCCATTGCCTCTTCCATAGGAAGTTGGAGGGTCTCAGCCACCTTTCCGTAGAACATAAAGTGGGAAGGGGACTCAGAAAGCCTAGGAGGGGATACAACTGAAGGTCTGTCTGGGGAGATGTCCGGTTCCACAGGCACATCTAGACTTTCACCATCACCATCATCAAATTCCCCTTCCTCCTCAAACTCCGGTTCATAAAATTCTTCCAAAGTATAATCGTGAACCGGGGGAACCGACCGAACCAAGCCCCTGCCAAAAGGTGCAGGATTCCACAATCCGAATCGCTCTAGCCATTTCTTCGGCAGTCGGAACATGGACTTCTGGATCTGAACCTGACGATTTTTCTTTGCGCTTTCTTTTTGTCGGAACTGACCCCTCGGGATCGGCTCTCCTTCTGCCCGAAGAAGTATCGCCCTGGTCAGCAGGTACTCCTCCTGGTTCGGTCGGAACCAAACTGGGCTAGCCATCCGGGTCAGCGGACTTCTCGGCCTCCTTTTCCCTCAGTCTACCTAATCTCTTTTCCAGGGTAGAGTTGGGAAAATTCTTGCAAATCTGGTAGTCTGAATCGAGGTAGTCAAACCCCAGACAGTAAACACAGGTGGTGTGGGGATCGGCCTTAGCAAAGACCTCCCCGCACTCCCTACAGTGCTGAAACCCAGTGGGCCCGTTTTTTTCTTAAGTTTCTCAGACATGGCCAACCTAACCAAGCACACTTTTTCGGCAACATGCCGGCAAGACTTCCTTATCGGTTCCTAACCGTGTCACAAGTGTTGGAAAAAAACATTTCAAAACACAATTTTTTTTTTTTTTTTAGAACCTATAAGAACCGGTAACCACACACTAAAATTTTACACAAGAATTAAACAAATGATCGGTTCGGCCGAACCGATCCACACTTTTTACAAGTTCCACACAGAAACACAGTACAAAACTATACCACACACAGAGACTGAACAGAGTTATGCGGGAAACTTTTTTCGGTTAGAAACAGACGAAAAAAAAGACACTTAAACCGACTTTCGAACCGAGCTGCAGGAGAAATCTCCAGACCGAATGTTCAGTGAGGCGGAGTAAAGAATCTGACAATTAGCGTTCAAAGGGAAACAGACAGACATCAACCGAGCTCGAACTCAGCATTCTATGCTCTGCATAGAAATGTTAACCCTTTGTTCTCCGGGGCAGTTTAAAGGCTGGGGCTAACTGCAATTGTCAGAATACAGCAAGCCTTCACGTTGTTTGAGAAGCTCAGAAGAAGGGAAGCCTCAACCACCCACACCAAGAAGGGACCCCTGGAGGAGTGAGAAGGGGACAGCTCCCAGAAGGGCTGAGGGAGGAAGCATGCCAAGGAGGGCTCGGTGAAGTTCACCAGCATGTTGAAGAACCTTTAGGCCCATGTAGACCACTTCCCTGTCCTAAAAGGAAAGGGAGAGAGAAAACCCAAATGTTCCACCCATAGCTAACAATTTTAAGAGACCTTTCCTCCAAACAGAAGTATACTAGAGGTAGTCTGTCCAGCTAGGACTCCCATCAGGGGAGATCCGCATGTGCTGAAGGGGGAGGGAGGTCCCACTGAAGAATTAACCTGGAAGGTACCTCCAAGAAGGAGGAGAACCACAACCAGGAAGTAAAGGCAGAGATGTTTTCCATTCCCCTTCCACAGAAGGAAGGTACGGAGGGGGAAGGATCAATCAGCTGTTAGGAAAGGGTCTCCCCTAGAGAAGCCTTCCACCGTCCAAACCATCCCGAATGGGAGAAAGGAAACAGGTAGGAGGCACTGTCCAGAGACCTGGTCATGAGGAAAAGGTGGGCAGGAAGCTGTGATGAATGCTAAAGATCAAGAATTACAGTGAGCACGTAATTTTCATATCTTCCAAAGATCAATCTTCACCATTCATCACAGATGTGAGAGTACCAAGTTCACCACCAAAGGTGGTGCTAGCAACCCTGAGGGAAATGGTTATGTTCCCTCAGCCTCCTCTGGGGGAGAACACAAGGAGGTGGAAGCCCCTTAAGGGTCTGACAGGACCCACAACTGGCCAGGGGTAGGCACAGGTTCCCGTGGCCTGGGAGAAGGAAAGCGCTCCGCTACCTCACATCTGACCCTAGGAAAGAAGAAACAGGCCTCCTGGAAGCATAATATGGTCACCCTTCGCTGGGCCAGGGGTGACAACCGGGAAAGACGAAGCCATGCCATCCGGCGAATGCAGATCACTGAACCCACTAGTCTGGAGGCCACCTCACTGGTGTCTCAACGCACCCTTGACTGAAGTTTCGCTAGCTCCAGACCCTGTGCAGAAAGGTAAATAGCATGCCCGATTGCCTCACAGTCCGCAAAGATGCTAGAAGTTGCCTTAGCATCATCCACAGGTACAAACCATAGGTAGCCATGTGAGGCTCGTGTGCAGCAATGCACGAGAGAGAGAGCACACCACCAAAATGACTCGGCAGCCCCAAGAGTCGAACTAAGCCAAGTCAGAGGGATGATCATTCTCTGGGCAATAGTGCCCAGATGGCGTATCCAGGAGCTCCACACCAGAAGAAGGATGGGGTAAGGCTCCTGGAGATCCAAGGGCAGTACAATACCTGTGCTGGACGTCCACTGGGGCTGGAGGAGGAGCAGAGGGGCGGCACCAGACAGCCCACAGCACCTCTGTAAATGGTTGGGACCACAGAGGTATGACTGTAGAGTCAGAACTGAACTCTCCCAGGAGAAACCATGTCAGCCGGGCAGGATTGCGCACAGCAAAGTGATCTAGAGGCAGGTCACTCAACATCCTGAGAAGAAGTGCTGATAAGAGACGATAGCATCGGAGGAAAGGTGGACCGACAAGTCCTCTTCCTCAGTCAAGGAAGACAGGGATGAGGATGAGCTGCTCTCAGAGATCGGCGGTGCAGGGGTCTCTGGCCAAAAAATGGCCTGGTCCATGGCCCTAAGGTACTGAGAGAATGTACTTGCCGAAGCACTGAACTGTTCCCTGATGAGAGGCCCTGAAGGGCCCAAAATACCTGGGGGGGGGGGGACATGGCATACCATGGAAGGCCGTCTGCCAGAGCTGCGAGATCAGGAAGGGGACATCTCCCGAGGAGGTGGTCTGGGGATCTCAGCTACCTCAGGATGCCCAACTGGGGAGGGGTGGCCAGGGTGGTGCATTTGAGGGGAATGCCCCTGGTGAAAAAGTCGTAGTGGTGCAGGTCCCGAAGTGTGGCCCATAGCCCCACCTACTGCAGGTCCTGACGGGTCAGGGGAAGAGAGAGTGAGTGTGTGAGAAAGTACAGTTATGTAAGAACTTACCGTAACAGTAGATCTTCGAGAACAGCTCTTGCAGCAGGTACCTTCCCACCCACCATTCCCCCTTGGAGGAGGTGAGGCCTAACCAGGCTTCGGCAGGAGCTTACTTTCCTTTCTTCTTCTGATGGCGAATCCTCGGTCTCCACTTCTGATGTCATCCAGCGGCCGGAAGTCTCCAGCCAGGAGAACTGAGAGATTCTGGCGGAACGCCTCCCTGTACTCGCCTGGCCGCCGGGGGCGGACCGACGTCAGAGGCGGTCCCCACTGAAGACTGCTAGCTAGAAGATTTCCATGGGGTCCTGACGCCTGCTGGCTTCAGTCCTAATGGTGTAACCTGTAACTGTACTATCTTACTTCGAGATACAACTCTTGCAGCAGGTTACACCATTAGGACTGATTCCCAAGCAACAGTGCCTCTAGACACTCTGAGAGGAGGTATAACGGAGAGATCTTGAAAATCCTGACTCTAGGACAGGAAACCCTGTAGAACGGCGAGGCCGAAACCTGCTCTCCGCCGTGAGGCGATGTCCAGGCTGTAATGCCTGATGAAGGTGTGCACTGAGCTCCAAGTAGCTGCGGCACAAATGGCCGAGGTGGAGACGCTCCGCAGTACTGCGAAGAAGTAGCCACCCCTAGTCGGAGTGGCCCGGACTGTGCCCGGAAGGGGCTTCTGTTTGTTGTTGTAGCAAAAAGAAATGCACTGGACAAGCCAGCGGGAAAGGGTCTGTTTTGAGACTGGTTGGCCCAACATCCTCTCAGCGAAGGAAATAAACAGCTGCTCGGAGTTGCGATGCTGCTTGGTCCTGGTCAAGTAGTATCTTAAGGAGCAGTGAACATCTAGGGTGTGAAGCAATGCCTCTCCTCTACTGGTGTACCTGGGGAAGTACACCGGCAGATCGATGTCCTGATTAAGGGTAAGGGCTGAGACCACCTTAGGCAGGAATTTAGGATTTGTCCTCAGAGACACTATGTCCTGGTGGAAAATTAAATAAGGTTCCTTACACATGAGAGCGTGTAGCTCAGAAATTCTCCTTGCTGACGTGACAGCAACCAAAAACAACATTTTCCACGACAGAAAACGCAGCTCGCAATCTGCGGCAGGTTCAAAAGGGGGCAGCGTGAGCTGCTCCAGGACAAAGAGTAGGTCCCAAGGAGGGATGGGATCCTTGATGGGTGGCCTAAAGTGTAACACCCCCCTCAGGAAGTCACGAGAGGCATCGAGTTGTGCTACTGTGCGTTGACCTATCGGGTAGTGGTAGGCCGAAATCGCACAGAGGTGAACTTTAATAGAGGAGTATGCAAGGCCTGAGTGGAAGAGGGAAAGCAGGTATTCCAGAACTGATTTCTCTGGGCAATCTAAAGGGAGGGCTGCGTGCCTGAGACCACAGCAAACCGCGTCCATTCATGGCATCGTCGCATCGTTGCTGGCTTTCTGGCGGCAGAAAGGACTTCCACGACCTCTTGCGAGACCCCGTGTCGCAAAATAGCTATGTCTCGAGGAGCCAGGCATGCAGGTTCAGAGAACATAAGTCCGGATGGACTAACGAACCCTCCTCTTGAGACAGCAGGTGGGAGCTGATAGGCAACGGGAGTGGAGGTTCCCGAGACAACTGAGTCAGCATGGGGAACCAGATCTGTCTGGGACAGAAAGGCACTACCAGGATCATTGTGGCGTGCTCCCTGCGAAGTCTGAGAAGGACTCTCTGGATCAACGGGAAGGGAGGGAAAGCGTAGAGGAATCTGTCTGCCCAGGAGAGGGACAACGCGTCTCGCCAAAAAACACCAGGCCCTGGATCTAGCGAGCAAAAATTGGGCAGTTTTGCGTTGGATGGGGAAGCAAACAAGTCCAATTCTGGAGTGCCCCATCGAAGAAACAGATCCTCTGCTACCTCTTGAAGAAGTTCCCACTCGTGGACTCTGGCCTGGGATCGACTAAGGCTATCTGTGATTGTGTTGTCCACTCCGGGAACGTGAACTGCAATCAGACTCGCGCCATGTCGAATTACCCATTCCCACACTCTCACAGCTTCCCTGCAAAGGGGGTAAGAGTGTGTGCCTCCTTGTTTGTTAAGGTAATATATCACCGCCGTATTGTCTGTTTGAAGCAGAAGAGTACTTGGAGGGATTTCTGACTGGAAGGCCTGCAGGGCATAAAGGACCGCCCTCATCTCCAGAATGTTGATATGGAGGTGAGCTTCCTGAGGGGTCCACGTTCCCTGGGACCTCACCCCGTTCAGGTGTGCTCCCCACCCCAGCCCTGAGGCGTCTGTGGAGAGGATTACCTCTGGGGACGGTGCTGCAAACGGAACACCCACAGAGAGTGTCCCTGGGTCTAGCCACCATTGCCAGTCCCGAATCATGGTCTTCGTGATTCTGACCAGCTGCTGCATGTGGTCTTGCCTTTGATCCCATTGCACTTTTAGCATCCACTGGGTTACCCACATGTGGAGCCTTGCCATCGGGACAGTTGGAATGGCCGCAGCCATGTGTCCGAGCAGGCGAAGGACCAGTCTGCCGGGGACAGTCTTCTTCGCTGAAAGATCCCTGATGAGGGACCTGATGCACTCTGCTCTGTCTTCGGGAAGAAAAGCTTTCCCTTGGATGGTGTCCAGAACTGCACCTATGAACTGCAGCTTCTGGGACGGTACCAGGAGAGACTTCTCGTAGTTGATAAGAAAACCCAGTGACTGAAAAAGAGCTTGGGTGTTTTGGATGGCCAACAACAGTGCCTCTCTGGAGGCAGCCATGAGAAGCCAGTCGTCCAGGTACGGGAACACATAGTGGTCCTGTCTCTTTAGAGACGCTGCCACGACTGCCATACACTTGGTAAAGACCCTGGGGGCCGATGATAGTCCGAAAGGAAGTGCCCGGAACTGAAAGTGGTGGCCAAGGAACTCGAAGTGCAGGAACCTCCTGTGCGCTTGAGCAATGGGGATGTGCAGGTAAGCGTCCTGCATGTCAAGTGACACTAAAAAGGCGTCCCTTTTCAGCATGGGAATAAGCCCTTGGAGGGTCACCATGCGAAACCGTTTGTAGGCGACCGACATATTGAGGTCGCTGAGGTCCAATATTGGACGGAGGTCCCCGGTTTTCTTTGGAACCAGAAAGAAAGTAGGGAATAGTAGCCTGCCTCTCTGGTTCTTGGGACGTACTCCACCGCTCCTTTTCGTAGAAGCGCGAGTACTTCTTGCCCGATAAGCAATCTGTGCTGACCCGAGTAACGGGAGAGCAGAGGAGGCCTTGTGGGTAGCTTGTCCACGAATTCTATAAAGTGGCCTTTTTTGACCAACTGAAGAACCCACCTGTCGGTGGTAATAGACTACCACCCTGGCAGGTGGTCTGCAATACGACCCCCGACCTTGGTGTCCCGTTGATCCTGAGGGGCGGGGGCCGGGAAGGAGTCATGCTGTGGCGGCTGAGGATCCTGCAGGCTGGGCTGACTTGGCGGGGCGTTGGCCTCGGCCTGCGGACGACTTCCCCTGGGCTTTTCGGGAGAAGGAGCCCCTCTGTTGCGGACCGGAACGGGACTGTTGTCTCTACGTCCGGCAGCGAAAACGGCTCTGGTTCCTACGAAAGGAACCGGGCCTGAGTCTGTATATGGCTTGGACAGACCTCACGGCCTTCCTGGCCTCCTGAAGCTTGGTGAGGACCTTCTCCGAAGCCTCACCGAAGAGAACTTCGCCATGGAACGGGGCATCCAGAATGTTCTTCCGGACGTCCGGGGTGAATCCGGAGACACGAAGCCATGAGTGTCTCTGGAAGCATACGCCTGAGGCTGCCGCTCTAGTCGAGGAGTCCGCGGAGTCATACGCGGCTCGAAGCACCTGGGTTCCCACGTCTGAACCCGTGCGGAGGAGCTGAAGCAGTTCTTCCTTCTGCTCACCTTCCGGCATCTTTTCTGCCAGCTCTAGTCCCTGCTCCCACAAGGCATTCTGAAACTGGACCATGTGGGTAAGATAGTTGAGGGACCTAATATGGCAGGTTGCAGCTGCATACATGCGCCTGCCCATCGCATCCAATTGCTTGGACTCTGGGTCCGTTGGCAGGGTGCTCAGATGTTGCGGCCTCTAGGACCGGTCATGTGAGGCTGTAATGACCAGGGAATCGGCCAGAGGATGAGATGCCAAGTACTGGTTCTCCCTAGGGGCCTTGTACAGGCGGTCAACCTTCTTCAGCATCACCGGGAGCGAATGTGGACATTTCCACGCTGCCTTGGTGACGTCCACAAAGGTGTCCACCAAGGGTGGTACCACCACAGGCTTTGAGTCCTTTTGCCGAAGATGGCGTGCAAGGCGTAGCCTCCCGGGGTCAAGTTCCTCTTCGTCCCAGCCCATATTCTCTTGAATATGCCTCAATCTCGGAGAACGATGGGTCATCCGGAGGAGATCTTGGGAGCTCATGTGGGTCCGGAGAGGGGACGCTGATGAGAGAAGGGGATCTGGATCCGTCTGAGAAGTCCGATCCAGAGTCCTCCGTCGAAGGCGAGTGGCGGCGTCTTCTGGGTCTCTTGGGGCTGGGTGACCCTGAAGAAGATCTGGATGGAGGTCTCCTCTTGTCTGGTCTGCCCCTAGGAGATTCTGCAGGCTCCTGGGGGGAAGGTACTCGGCCTGCTGCCCCGGATGGGGTAGGGGGCGCTGGGGCCGGTGGAGTCACAGGTGGAGGAGGAGGAGGTGTGGGAACCACATCCTTCTTTATGGTATCCCACCAAAAGGTGAATAGCTCCTTGACCTCAGAAATATTGAAGCCCGACGACAGACCAGTCGCCGGTGGGCAGTCGTCGGGTTCCGGCGTCGGCTCCCCAGGGGTCTCTGGTTCGGAAGAGGGTTCCCTCGGGGGGCTCAACAGGACCGGGTTCGCCCGCCTGGTCCTCGGGCTGAGTCAACTCCTCCTCCGTAAGCGCCTCCTGGCTGACGTCGGTAGGTGGCGTAGGGGTTCCTCTCTCTACTGGGTCGGGCGTTGGTCCCCCGGCCGGCGTCCGCAGTGGAGAAGGGCTGACCGGCGACAGGCATCTGGCAGTTGTCGGGTCCCGGGACCGGTGGTGCTTGGCCGACGTTGGGTCTGACATCCTCTTGAGCGATGTCAGCTCCTTGGTTTTCCGCTGGGGTGGAGGAGGCAAGGAGACCGACCGGATGTCGGGAGCCGGACTTGTGGTGATGGCGGTCCCCTGACCTCGGCGAGGCCTTGGATGAAGAGGAAGAAGGCCTGGAGGTCTTAACAGGCTGCAGAGTAGAGGAACCGGAGGATGACTTGACCGCGACTGGGGGAGGCTGAGAGCGGGCCCGGGAAGGCGAGCGGTCGGACCGGGAACCAGAGCTACGGGAGTCGGAAGCCCTAGAAGGGGATTTTGATCTCACCCCCTCCTTGTGCTTCTCGAGGTGCCGGTGGGCTTTCTCGGGCGAGTCCCCCCTTGGAGGCAGAATCCATGGTCTTCAATTTCTCTTCTAGAAGGTAAGCTTGGAGGGCCTTCTGGTGACGGATCTGGGTCCGACTGTTAAAGCCTTGACAGAAGGAGCAGGCCCGGGTGTCGTGGTCCGGGCCTAGGCACCGCATGCAGGTCGAATGCGGGTCTGTAAAGGGAATTTGCTTCCCACAGATGCACTTTGATGGATGGCCCTCCGTGGATGTTGGAGAGGACATCAGATGACGATCGATGAGAAAAAAAGTTTCCAATTAGAGAAAACGGGAAAAGAACTTTTCCAGGCGGCGCGCGCTAGAGTACTGACCGAAGGGTCGAGGACGTGCAAGTCGACGGGGAAAGAACTGGGGATTCTGGGTGGACTGCCTCCCCTTATGTACTATGCCTGATGTCGGGGCGGACCGACGCCGGAGGCGGTCCCCGCTGAAGACTGCTAGCTAGAAGATTTCCGTGGGGTATTGACGCCTGCCGGCTTCAGTCCTAATGGTGTAACCTGCTGCAAGAGCTGTATCTCAAAGTAAGATCCAGCACTCCTACTCCTGGCTGGGATCCTGGAAGCTTGAGCCCTGGAGCAAGATGCCAATCTGGACCCCCCTCACTCTCACCCCCACCAGAAAAGGACCTGGCCCTTTAAGGAAACCTATCTGGAGTTTGAGAACCCAAAACAGAGGTGCTGACACTGCTAGCGGTGCCAGCAGCCCCCTCAGCACCGCCAATGGTGCCAGAATAGGGCCTGGCATCACACTAAACACCAGAGCCCAAGATGGCACTGTAGGCGGTGCTGGTCTCCAAAACGTTGCCAGCAACGGTGCTGTCAACCTCTAAGGCACCAGAATCAGCACCAACGATGCCCTCTGCGCTGCACACAGCACAGAGAGACATGAAAGAAATGGCACCACATCCAGCAACAGAAGTTCAGCTTTCCGGTCCCACTAACACCAAAAGGCTTCAAACTAGGTCTAGAAGGGACTCAGGTCTCCGCGAAGCCCAAGCGCCATTCAGGATCACCTTGATCTTCCCCTCTGAGGTGGAAGAAGAGATCAGAGAGCTCCCCAAATAAGCAACTCCCGAGATCCTTCCTCCTCCAGTGCCAAGAGCCGTCTCCCTCACCCACCACTACTAACGGACCGGGAGCCAAAGCAGCACACAACAGTGACATCGAGGGGCACACCCGCATGGGCCAAGCGTGTGGCTGGGATGCAGCAACCAGGGGCATCCAGACCTCCAAGGAAGTACTGGACTGTGAAGGGTGTTCAACTGGCCCCCCAGGTGAGGCCAGTTGTCCACATGACGTTTAGCGCAGACCTCCCGCCTCAGCGAGAGCAAGGCCAGACGAGGACTGCTCTCCATCGGTATGTGTAGCACGGGGAAGGGCCCAAGGACCTGTACCTGAAGTCCCGGGTGTGAAGGCATGCTCCGAAAATCAGGGAGTCCCTCTCCAACTTCATCGTGCAGCTCTCAATGGTGGAGCAGTCTATGGAGAAACACGCATGGGCACTTGTCCACATCATGGTGTCGACCCAGGCAAGTGAACCATCGATCATGATGGTTGGGGTCTCAATACTCTTCCTGCAGGGGCACCGATCCATGGGGGAACGGCCTGTCTTACTTGACGTTTCAGGCCCCTCACTGGACATGATCAAAGACAGAAAGTAACTAAAAATGACAGAAAGTGGTGTACTCTTTATGCATGACTGCTTTCATTTTAATCTTCACTATACCACCAGATTTTCAGTCAACTATCCCTGTCATTACCGTTAGCCAATTTGAAGGTATTATACTTATTGTGGATATTTTTACCCTTGTATTGTATTAAAACAACCTCATGGAAACTTCCATTACACAATGCTAGAGGGCATCCTAGGGGGTGGGGGTTTTGTTTTGGGTAGCATTTAGTTTCCTATCTCCAGTGGGTTCCGGGGGTTGTTACAGTTAGGTTTTTTTCTGCTATGCTGCCACAATGTGTGCTGTTGACCTTGTTATGACTTTAACTACTTATCTAATGACTGGTCTATATTATTTTGTTGTTTTGTTGTATTGTTTCTGAAAATTTTAGTAAGTTTGCATAATAGGAAAAAAAAAAATGACAAAAAGACTGTCGCACTTGGAATAAAACAATAACCGAGCAAAACGAACGGAGACTGAGAGTCATTGAGTAAGAGGCGCAGAACCAGGAAGACCGTGTGTGTCACAGCTCTAGAAGTCCCAACGGTAGCAGCAGGGTGCAGCCTCGAAGGTGGGAAAAACATAACTGAGGAGAGAGTCTGCGTCAGTTACTGGCCATTCCACGAGTGCCACGTCATGTGTTGGCCTCATGTGCGGCACCGTCCCCAACGTCAATTCCACCTTCTAAAGATTCTTAAAGCTATTTGTTCCCATTCGGGCTCCAGCCTCCAGCATGTATCCCACCTGTAATATGGTGAAGATTAATCTTTAGAAGATCAGGAGCTTCTGATACTTTTGCAGCTCTGTAAAGTAAGCAATAACGCACAACCATGTGTGGTTTGTACCAAATCAACATATGTTCCAAATGTGCTGTATCTTCAACCACCTGGAGGTATGCTAATCTAGCACATGCCACAACCCTGGACTGTATTAATGCACTTATATGATTTTTATATCTATAATCAAATGAAACTGCAATGATTATTTCTCAACAGATCAGAAGAAAAAATTACTCACCTTAGTAATGTTGTTTCTTCTAATGGAGTCTTGCTATATTATAGACATTAGCAGTTTGATCCAGCTCTAGAACTGCCCCGGAATGAAATGGTTAAAACCATTCCAAAATAGAATTTTGGCACGAGAGCAGCTCTATCTGTGTCATTTCAAACTTGAACTGTCAGATCTTTACGAGCCAAACTCACTAAGGTCTGTGTGGAAGCTGTAACCTACACTAGCCAAATGGCTACCTAAATAATAACAACCACTGATGGTCCCAACACCCAAGACTCAAGTCAGGGGACCAGAAATACTAACACCATTCTAATAATATGAAAATGGAACATAAGTATAATAAAACATACACACGCGTACACATACACACCCCCAAAGTCCCAAAGGGGACAAAATGCTAACAGGACATAAGTAGTGCCCACACTAAGTTGCCCTCACCCGACCAAGTAAAGGTTCTGAGAGGGGCAGGTTGGGGGGAAGGTCTACAATATAGCAAGACTCCATTAGAAGAAACAACATTACTAAGGTGAGTAATTTTTTCTTAAAACAACATGAAGTCTTGCTATATTATAGACATTAGCAGAATACACAGCAGTACCTCCATGGAGGAGGGGCAGAACCTACTTAGGGAATAGGCTGTGAAGAACAGCGGTGCAAACCGAGCATCTCTCCTGGCCTGGACATCCAGGGAGTAATGCTTGGTAAAAGTGTACCGATTTCCAAGAAGCAGCCTGGCAAATCTCTAATAAAGGATATCTCTGGCAGCAGCTAGAGGCAGCTGTACCCTTGGTAGAATGAGCCCTCAAACCGGGTGGGGGCTCTGCCCACTTTCTGATAACAAATTGGATATAAGAGACAATCCACCTGGCTACTGATCTCTTAGTGGCAGGTTTGCCTTTCCCAACTTCACCATAGGTAAGGAAAAGTTGGAGGATTAACCTGTGAGCCTTTAGTGCGCTCTATATAATAACTAAGAGCTCTCTTAACATCCAGGCTGTGCAATCTCCTCTCACCCGAAGAGGAGTGATCAGTGAAAAATACTGGAAGGAGATAGATTGATTAAGATGAAATCTGAAACCACCTTAGGCAAAACTTCCTATTAGTCCTAAGGACTACCTTATCCCTGTGGAAAGAAATAAAGTCAGTCTCCACTGACAAGGCTTGCAATTCACTTATGCCTGGCAGAAGTGATAGCCACTAGAAAAACAGTTTTCCAAGTTAGGTACTAAGCTCTGCAGAAGACAGAGGTTCAAGGGGTTGCATTGACTGGGCAATGCAAACATTAAGGTCCCAAGCAGGGCCGGTTCCGAAAGGGAGGATTAGTATGGAGTAATCCCTTAAAAACTTGGAAAACACAGGATGAGAGGAAAGAGGGATGACTTTCCTGCTGACACAAAAGCAGACACAGCTGCCAAATGAACTCTCAGGGTAGCTGGTCTGAGACCCAAGGAATTAAGATGTACCATGTAATCTAACAAAATGGGCAATTCATCAGATTCTGGGGAAATATTTTCCCAGCACACCAAATGGAAAACCTTTCCATTTAGAACTATAAGTAGCCCTAGTGGAAGGCTTTCTGGAAGCCTTTAGGATCTCAAGAACACCCTGAGAGAGGTGTAAATCAGCAAACTCTTAACTCCTCAAGAGCCAGGCCTTGAGGTTGAGGGATTTGAGGTCCGGATACCAAACCCTTCCCTGGGCACAAGTCAACTGATTGTGATTCCTGGGGAGGCACAGGGGAAGATGGACTGTCAGAGACAGAAGGAGTGGGTACCAGGGCTGCCTGGCCCAATCCGGGACAATCAGAATCACCCTGCAGGCTGAGATCTGATTTTGACTAGTACTTTGAATAGGAGAGGAAGGGAAGCATAGAGGAACTTCCTCCCAATCCAGAAGAAGGGCATCCAGGGAACTGAGCCCAGCCTGGAGGCCTGCAACAGAACAGAGGAAGTTTGTGATTGTCTGGGGCTGCAAAAGATCTATCTGAGGGATGCCCCACCTGGCAAAAACTATCCCCAGCACTTGAGGATCCAGGGACCATTCGTGATGGCCCTGGGAAATCCTGCTGAGAGCATCCACTAGGACATTGTCCTTCCCTGGAAGATGAACTGCTATGAGGAAGTGTTCAGGGAATAGGCCAGAGACCACAACTTCATTGCCTTGGTGCACAAGGCTGAAGACCAGTGCCCCCTGTTTGTTGATGTACCACATTGTTGTGGTGTTGTCTGTTCTGACTTGTATCACCTTGTCATGGACAGATGCAGAAAAGCTTGAAGAGCTAAAAGACAGCTCTGAGTTCCAGCAAATTGATGTGAGCAGAGATTCCTGGGGACCAAACTCCCTGAGTGGAAAGGTCGCCCATGGGCTCCCAACCCAGAAGGAAGCATCTGTAGTGAGAGTCAAGTCGTGAGAAGGGGAAAATGAAGGGACCCCCGCTTCAATTGCTTTGATCCTGCCACCACTGGAGAGCTAGGATCAAGGTTCGAGTCACTGGGACCAGCTTGGAAAGGGGGTTCTTCTCTGAGACCAAAAGGTTCTCAAGTGAAACTGAATGTCTCTCATCTGAAATCTGGCTCCTGCTCAACAGCTGTGGATGCAGCCATGCCCCAGGAGCTGCAGAAAGTGTCTTGCTGGTCGAGAGACCTGCAGAGTGAAGGAAGAGGCCAGAGCCACTAAATTCCTTACCCTTTCTGGGAAGAAAGGCTCTGGCTAGCTTTGTGTCCAATTCTGCCCCTATAAAGGTGAGTACCTGGACTGGTTCCAGAACTGACTTTGGTAGGTTTAGCAGAAACCCAGGAGGTGAGAAGCTGCTGGGTGACCTGCAGGTGAGATTTTACCTGTTCTGGGACTGGCCTACAATGAGCCAGTCGTCTAGATAGGGAAAAACAGCAATCCTCTGCCTCCTTAAGTGGGCCACTGCTAGACACTTTGTGAATACCCTTGGAGCAGAGGTAAGGCCGAAGGGCATTGCTCTGAACTGGTAATGACCTGAGGGCAGTTCGAATCTGAGGTACTTTCGATGGGATCTTCTGATTAGGACATGGAAATAGGCATCCTTGAGGTCCAGGGAGGCTAGCCAGTCCCCTGGCCTTAGGGAAGGTAAAATCATTGCCAGAGTTACCATTTTGAACTTTGGTTCAAAAGATGCTTGTTCAGATATCTGAGATCCAAAATGGGCCGCCATTCTCCTGTCTTTTGGGGAAAGGAAGTATCTGAATACAGACCCCTGCCCTGATGCAGGGAGGAACCTTTATACTGCTCTGAGAGCTAACAGGATGAGACCTCTGTTTCCAGAGCGAGGGTCTCTGAAGCACTTGCAGGTAGAAAAGTCTGCTTCTCAACTTGGGAAACTTTTGAAGCTGAGAACCAGACCCTGGCTTACTACTTCCAGAACCCACTTGTCTGAGGTTAAAGAAGCCCAATTCTGACAGAAGAAGCCAGCCTGCCCCCACTGGTACAGGAGAATCGGCCCTGGGCCACCCCATCAGGGTGCCTGTTTCCAGGAGCTTTAGGCTGGGGGTGGGAGCAGGTCTGCCCACCCCTCGCCTGCCCCTGCCTCTGAAGAAGCCCCTCTGAGCATAGGCAGAGGAGGCCTGAGTCTGGTAGAAGGCCTGTGAAAAGGCCTACCCTACCCCTGGGGGCATGCCTTTGAGGAGTGGCTTGCCGCTCCTTAGCCTGGGCACTCTTGTAAGTAGTCTTATATTCATCCATCTTCTTCATGTAATTCTCTGTCTGCTCTCCAAACAGAGAATTTCCCACCACAGGAAAATCCATAACCTTAGTCTGGGTATCCTGTGACAAACTAGTACACCTGAGCCAGGCCAACCTACGAAAACCTACAGATGTGGCCATGACCCTAGAGGAAACATCATTAACATCCACAGTAGCATGAAACTGAACCTTAGACGCTTCAATGCCATCAGCAGCCACCTGTTCTAGTTCACTAGCTGAGCTGGCCATGGGCCTGCTTGGCCAATTGCATAACAGCATCCCATCTAGATTTCTGATACCTGGCCACATAAGCCATATAATTTGCTTGCCTGAGTCCCAGAGAGGCTGCCATATACTGTTTTTTGCCATGGCATCAATCTTCCTGGAATCCTTGTCAGGAGGATGTGAAGACAAGGAATATAGCTTTATCACAGGCAGCAGCCTGAACTACCCCAACATGACTGCATTGCTGAGAAAGGAATTCTGTATCAGGGCCTGACAATGTATACCTTCTGTCCATCTTTTTATCTACAGAGGCACAGAATTAGGAGCTTTTAAAATTTTAATTGTTTGTTTACTAAAAGACTTATGTAAAGGAATAGACAATCTCCTAGACTCTGGAATATCCATCATTTCTACAAAATCAGGCTCCTCTTGCTCATCCACAGCCTCTTCTAAAGGAAGCTGGAGGGTTTCAGCAACTTTTTATAAACATAAAATGAGATGGGGACTCAGACAGCATAGGGGAGATTCTAAAGGTCTGTCTGGGGAGATGTCCGTTCAATGGGCACACCCAGACCTTCCCAGCCACATTCATACTGTTCATAATCCTCCTCCCCTCCTCTGGTTCATAAAATTCTCAATATCATAATCCTGAACCACTGGGACCGGATGAACCGACCTTTACCAGATAGTGGTGGTTCGGACGGACCCTGAGACAGTGACTGGACAATTTGTATGGCTTTTTGCTATCTCTGCAGCAGTTGGAGAAGGAATTTTGAACTCCAGACCTGCTGATTTTCTTGTTTTCTTTACTGGAATTGGTTCCTCAGAACCAGCTTTTCTTTTGCCCGAGGAAGTCTGGCCCTGGTCAGAGGGCACTCCCTCTGGTTCAGTTGGCACCGAACTGGGCTGGCCATCCGGGTCAGCGGACTTTTTGGCCTCTCGTTCCCTGAGCCTGCCCAATCTTTTTTCCAGGGTGGCTGCAGGGAAATTCTTACATACCTGGCAGTCTGACTGGAGGTGGTCAAACCCCAGACAATAAACACATGTGGTGTGTGGGTCAGCCTTGGCAAAGACTTCCCACAGACATCACAGTGTTGAAACAAGTGGGCCCGGTTTTTCTTTTGGGTTTCTCAGACATAATGCCAGCCTAACCAAAAACTTGCCCTTTTAACGGCAGTGCCTAGGCAAGACACCCCTTATCGGTTCCTAACCGTAATACAGGTATTGGAAAAACGAATAAACTGCTTTTTTAGAACCGATAAGAACCGGGAACCGCAATCTAAAATAGTAACTTTTAGTTTTAAATGAGTTTTAACTCCACCGATCGGTTCAAACCGAACCGACAACTTAAAAGTTCCACACAGACAAAACCTTCATCTACTTACGGTTACCACAGATAGAGCTTGAACCGAACGGTTTTTGCAGTTAAATAGAAACTATTCTCGGTTAAATCCAACCGAAAACACTTTTTAAACCGAGAAATGAACCGAGCAGAAGGAGAAATCTCCGGAGCGACTGTTCACTGAGGCGGAGTAAAGAATCTGACAGTTCAAGTTTGAAATGACACAGATAGAGCTGCTCTCGTGCCAAAATTCTATTTTGGAATGGTTTTAACCATTTCATTCCGGGGCAGTTCTAGAGCTGGATCAAACTGCTAATATCTATAATATAGCAAGACTTCATGTTGTTTGAAATTATCTCTGGGAGACACCCAGAGTATCAGGAATGAATCCTGCTTGGGGTCAGCATCAAATAAACTGGTGGTAGCAGCAGCAGCATCCGGGCTCGGTCTGAGGCTACATCAGAAGAGTAAGAGGAAACCAAAGTAATTGGGCCCACCTGGGGATTAGTTAGATTAAAGGAACTGCTGAAAGCAGCCACATTAGGCTTTACATCAAAAGAGTCATCTGGAGCAACGACCATCAGCCATCCAGGGCTACAGAAAGGGAGCTAAAGGTAGTGCAACAATCAGGCCCACCCTGGCCCAACATCAAGGGAGCTGCTGGGAGCAGTGGCATTCAGCAAGAAATGTGACAGTTGTTGCCAGAAGCAGATGCAATCAAGCTTCTCAGGGCAAACATGATAGGATCAGCAGCAACTATGCAACCTCAGGGCATAGGTCAATGAAGCTTCCGGAAGCAGTTCGGATGAGGCCTACTTGGTGGTGAATTTGAAGGGAACGGCCAGCAACAATGGAGAAAAATTAAATTGAGTTAAACAGATAATGGTGAAAACAGCAAGTTCTGAATGGGGCAACTTTCAGAAGCTAGGAAATTGGAGGAAGGGTTAGGGGTTTTTATTTTAGGTGGTGGTCATGTTTGTTTTCGTTAAAACAAGTTACATGTTGTGCATTTCTTGCGGATTCAAATAGCCTCACATGACTATGCATTGCTCCTGAATGTCTATCGGGTTACCTGACTTTCCATTTGAAACATGATACAATATGCATCTTAAAATTGAGAGAATTTTACAACTCAGAATAGTCAACCAAAACTACGCATCTGTTGCACTAGTCGTGGAATATACTTTTTTTTTTTAATTTAAATAGAAGCAAGGGACTGTGACTAGTCTGAGGCAAAGAAAATAAACAACTAAGGTTACTTTTCAGATATACTGTAGGAGATTTTATTGCAGTAAATAACCCACGACAGGGCATGCATTTCTAGATGAATGCATGGCCAGCTGAACTGGAAGGCATGAGGCCAAAAGCTGGGGACTACGATTTGCTTTTTAAATTAAAGCTTGCAGTCTGGCCAGCCTGTCAGCACTGCAGTAAGACTCATGCTCATGACGCCAGGGACCCTGCTTCAGAAAAGCGCTTGGGACATCTGGGGCCAGCCAACAGGCGACAGAACAGTTACATAAGAACTTTCCGTAACAGTAAGAACTTACCATAACAGTAGATCTTCAAGGGGATCTCAGTCATCAGGTATCACTGTAGGAACTTCTCCATCAGTGAATGGGGAATCCACACAGAAGATTTTCAGTAGTACAACTAGAGCCGCCAACGTTACCAACCCTATACAGGCATGGGCAGCCCCACTCCCTCCTCAGTTCTTTTCCCCCCTAGAGATGAAGGGAGCAAGGATCACACCTAGGGAAACCAAGAAATGAAAATTACGTACCTACCGTAATTCTTGATCTTCTTGGACGAGTCTCCACCACTCATTCACACTATTGGGATCTGCGCCAGAGGCACTAGGACCCATCGGGAGCAAACTTTTTTGCTGGAGGGTCGGCGCCGGAGATGGCGCTCATGAGGCACAGCACTGAGCCTTGAGCCTCGGGCTGTAATGACTATCTCAAGGCCGACCTCCAACCGCCACAGTACCTTTTACCAAGGAGGTGCAGCATAACTAACCTAGAAGGGTAGCCTTTAATCCAAAACCGGACATAAGATAGTCCGGACGACCCGTATAAGAAGGGTCAACAAAAGAAGTCTTCAGCCTAAAGATTTGAGGGTGAAGACCAACAACAGAGGTGAGCTCAGGGGGACGGAGGGTAAGATGAATGAGTAGTGGAGACTGCCCAAGAAGATCAAGAATTACTGGAGGTACGTAACTTTCATATCTTCCTGACATAAGTCTCCACCACTCATTCACACTCATTGGGAGGTACCAAGCTAATAATCCCCCAAGAGGGCGTGCAGGAGAGACCAAGAGCTCATGTTTCTAAGACAGAAGTCCATTAAGGATGGCTCTGCCAAAGGAAGAATGTCCTAGCATGGACATCTAGTGCATAATGTTTCAACAAGTATGCACTGAGCTCCAGGTGCGCGTTGCAATATCTGCAATGGGCACGCTAAGCACTTCCGCTAGGATGCCGTACCACCTAGTAGAGTGAGCTGTGAAACCCTGCCTCCAACTTAACCTGTGCCATGCAATAGCAGTGGCGAAGGCATTCCACTAGCCATGCTGAGATGCATCTGATAGCGACAGGTTGACCCAGCCGGGTCTCGCTGAAGGAAACTAACAATTGCTGGGCTTTGGGAAAGTCCTTGGTTCTATCCAGATAGAAACGCAAGGCCCTCTTAACGTCCAAAGAATGAAGAGAACGCTCTCCTTCATTTTGGAAGTTTGCAAAGTAAGAGGAAAGGACCAAAGGTTGGTTTAGATGAAATTCTGACACAACCTTTGGAAGAAATTTAGGATGAGTACGAAGAACTACTTTGTCCCTATGGAACACAGTATACGGAGGGTCTGTGACCAGGGCATGTATCTCAGAGACCCTACGGGCTGAGGTAATGGCCACTAGGAAGGCAGTCTTCCAGGTAAGAAATTTTAGCTCACAGGTAGCTAGAGGTTCAAAAGGTTTCCGAGTGAGCATATCTAGCACAAGATTGATGTACCAGGCTGCAACTGGACGTCTTGTAGGAGGTCTGGTATGCAGAATTCCTTTAAGAAACCTCTTAACCACAGGTAACTGAGCCAGAGATAAGGAAAAAACCGGCTCATGATATGCTGAAATGGCGCTAAGGTGAACTTTGACTGTAGAGTACTGCAGGCCTGAATTTGAGAGGTCTAAGAGGTACTCCATAACCTCATCTGGTGGGCAGGAAAAAGGATTCAAAGAGGACTTTGCACACCAGAGCGAGAAACGCTTCCATTTGGCTGTAAGTTTTCCAGTGGCTAGTTTCCGCAGCCAGAAGAATATCTGAAACTCTTCGAGACACATTGAACCGGTTCACTTCTACCTCTTCAGGAGAAGCGTGAAGGTGAAGCGATCTCAGGTTGGGGTGGACCACAGGCCCCTGAGTCAAAAGGTTCATCTCGAGGGGAAGTGATCTCGGAGGAACTGCCAACATATTGTTGAGTAGTGGAAACCACAGCTGTCGAGGCCAGAAGGGAGCAATGAGGATCATTTTGTCCCCCTGGGATTCGAACTTGAGGAGTACCCTCTGAATTAGAGGAAGAGGTGGAAAGGCGTAAAGAAAGCGTTTTGTCCACCGCAGCCTGAACGCATCCTGACAGAAAATGCCAGGCCCTGGATTTCTGGAGCAGAAGAGAGGCAGTTTTGCGTTGAGTGGGGATGCAAAAAGGTCCAGGTCTGGAGTTCCCCACTCTTCGAATAGAGACTGAACTATGGTTGAGTCGAGAGACCACTCGTGACGGTCTGTCTCTGTTCTGCTGAGACGGTCTGCCAGTTCATTCTGAATACCTGGCAGGTAGACCGCTTGAATTACAGCCTCGTGCTCCAAGCACCATTCCCATACCCTCATTGCTTCCCTGCACAAGGGGTAAGAATGAGCACCGCTCTGCTTGTTGATGTAATACATCACTGCTTTGTTGTCCGTTTGAAGGAGAATGTTCTTGTGGCACAGAATGTCCTTCAACACTCGGACCGCATAAAGGACGGCTCTCATTTCTAGGACGTTATGTGGAGCTGGACTCGACTCGAGTCCACGCACCTTGGAGTGTGGAGGCCTGACAGTGAGCTCCCCACCCCATTAGGGATGCGTCCGTGGAATGGAGATCTGATGGTCCAGAGGAGCAAAGGATATCCTCCAGGAGATTGCTCTCTGAGACCACCAGGTGAGTGACCTTTAAAGGTTCTGTCACCTTGATGAGATAGGACACGGGTGAGTGGTTGGGGACCACTGAGTACTGAGCATCCATTGAGTGGTTCTCATGTGCAGATGTGCTAGGAGAACAGTGAACACTGAGGAAGCCATGAGGCCAGCATCCGCTGCAACGAGAGCAGTAACTGAGGTGTTCTCCCGGCGTGACGTGGGCCATTTGAAGGATATCGTTCCTTCTGTCTTCTGAAAGAAAAGCCTTCGCACAGGAGGTGTCTAGAAGAGTCCCTATAAAGAGGAGCCTCTGGGAGGGCTGCAGTTGTGATTTCTTGAGGTTCAGCAGAACTCCCATGGATGTAAGGAGGCGAGAAGCCATCTCTACGGCGTCCAGGGTCCCTTGCCTGGAAGGGCTTGCTAGAAGCCAATCGTCCAGATAAGGGAACACCTGTATCCCGACCTTTCTGAGGTGCACTGCGAGAACTGCACAACACTTTGTAAAAACCTGGGCGCCGAGGATAGCCCAAAGGGCAGGACTCTGAACTGATAATGCTATCCCAGAGCCACAAACCTCAGGAATTTGTGATGCCTCGGGTGAATAGGAATGTGCTGGTAAGCATCCTGCATGTCTAGGGAGGCTAGCCAGTCGTGTTGATGAAGCAGAGGTAACAGGGTTCCCAGAGAAATCATTCTGAATTTCTCCTTGGGGAGAAATTTGTTTAGCTTTCTGAGATCCAGAATGGGGCGCATACCCCCGGACTTCTTTGGAACCAGAAAGTAATGGGAGTAGAAACCCGTGTTCCACTGATGCAGCGGCACCACTTCTACTGCCAGGTTGTTCAAGAAGGCCCTGAATCTCGGCTGAAGAGTTGACTGAAGGGTTGACAGCCTGGGCTGCCATTTGAGGCGATCGGAGGGTCTCCACCAGGTTGAGTGAATACCCCTTGCGAATTATCCGAAGGACCCATTTGTCTGAGGTTATGGACTTCCACTGGTTGTAGAAGTGCATCAGACGACCCTCCACCGGAGAGGAAAAGTCCACCTCAGGCAGCTGAGATGGGACTTGGGCCAGACATTCATAAAGAGTGGCATTAGGCGCTTTGGGCCCGTCTGCGGCGTTCTGTGCGTCTTCTTTTGAGGTTGGGCAGGTTGGTTTTATGGAAACCGCCTCTGCCTCGAAAGGACGACGATTATGAAACTGGCGTTTATTGACATGCCTCACAGAGAGGGGCAGGAGGGGCGAGCCAACTTAATGGCTGACCTAGTCTTTTGAGTAGCTTCTAGAGCTTGCTCTACCTGAGGACCAAAAAGATATGCACCATCAGGCGGCAACGCCATTACCTCGCTGCATCATTCGTGAAACCCGGCGCGAGCCAGGTATGACGCCGGGTAAATACCAGCAGCCGCTGAACGGAAGCAGTGTCGTAAAGCATTCATGGCTGCTTTAACCTGCTGGTTGTTAGATTCGATACCTCTGGTAATGGTTTGAAGAAGCTCGCTTTGCATCCGACTCAAGAAGAGCTTCAACCATCTGCTTGATAGGTGCCACAGGAATATTATTCATACTGTGAGAAATAACCCTGGTAGCTGGCAACGCATACTTAGGGTAGAAGCAGCAAAGACTCTCTTACCTAAAGGTGTCTATCTTATGAGATTCTTTGTTAATAGAGTCGAACTGTAGTAGCTTGAGAAAGAACGACCATATCATTCTCTGCCAGGACTACAATAGGATCCACAAAGGCTTGAGATGCCAAATGGGACGATCCTTGGGGGCTGAATATTTCCTATCAATGGATTTAGCAAGCGAAGGGGTGAGAGCAGGATTATTCCATACCGTTTGAGACAGCGTCTCGAAGGAAGGCTGAACCAGAGGAGTCAAATCCGTATGGATCTCCGGAACATGAAGGTATTGGGAGTCTTAATTTCCCAGGATCGATGTCTGTAGTCTGGAGAGAGAGAGTGGAACTCAGATTCTTCAGCAGAGACTTAAAAGACAGGTCCTCTACCACAGGCTCTGCAGCAGAGATAGATCCTGCTTCATCCACTTCATCACCCAACCGAAGGTCTGGGTCAGGCTCAATGTCATCTCCTGACAGTCAGGAGGACTACAAGAACAGGAAAGATGAAAATCAGAAGAGAGGAAGAAGAACGGTGAAAAAGAGAAAGAAGCAAGGCCCGGAAAAGGCTGAGGCGCACAAAACGGCCTTGAGGGCCACGCAGCCAGCACCGGGGACTCAGGCGGCGGTGCAGAAGCACTGGCGCAAGCGCCAGGCCCCCGAGAATCCGCAGCGCAAGAACACTGAACCGGGAGGTACGAAGCCGCTGGCGCGAGGAGAGCACACCACGCGGGCTCCGCCACCGGCGAGGCCCCGGCACCCCAGACTCCGAAACAGGTTTGAAGAATAAGAGCAGGAGATAAAGGCATCGGTGTGGCCCCCTGCGCTTCGCAGCCATGTGAGGGAACACCTGCGAGTCGACGGCACCAAAGAAGGTGCTCGTCGACCAGGAGAAGTCCAACCACCCTACCTGGTCTCTCAATGAGCCAAGCCCACAGTGACCAAGCCAGGTAGCTGAACTAACCTCCGAGCCCATTGCTCCATAAGAGCGGCCCACTGATGAAACTGCTCATCTGAAGACCTACCTGCGGGCGGGGTAGGACTTCGATGTCGAAGCCGTTGGCTACCAGAAGCAGAGGTTGGCGACTCGGAAGGAGGAGACCGGCAACTAGCCCCGATAACCGAGCGTCTACGCGCAGACATATCAGAGGGCGACCTCGAGTGATGCCTTCTCTTTTTAGACCTGTGGGCCGAAGAAGAGCTCGAGGCCGAACGGTGCCGAGAGTGCGACCGTTTATTTTATGCTTCCACGAGACCGCTTCTCCCCCGGCATTGACTGACTCTTGTCAGATCCCCCGGAGAAGGCGGTGGACCGACCCAGCCCGACTGACTGAACAGCTTTCATACGAAGTCTCCCTACCGTCACCTGACCTGCTCATGGTCAACTCCGTCAAAGCAGGCTGAGACTTCTTTATTTTTAAAATAAGACTAAGCGATACTGTTATCGAGATAATATTACAAAATAACAAACTGAAAACTATGCTGCTAGTTGAAGTTTGACTCACGGCGGGAAAAAAGGAACTGAGGCGATTGGAGGGTCAATGCCGAGAGTCATTAGCCTTGAGCTGTGGCCCATGATGCCGTGCTCTCAGCGGCACCATCTCCAGCAGACCCTCCAGCAAAAAAGTTTGCTCGATGGGTCCTAGTTCCTCCGGCGCAGATCCCAATAGTGTGGAATGAGTGGTAGACTTATGTCCAGGAAGATCATACAGAGGGACCCAGCTCTAGATAAAAGGATGGAATCAACAGATAGCCAGGTCCTTCACAGGAGCCCCTAGAAGGGAGGCGGTGGGAGGAAAGCATACCTGATGACTGAGATACCTCAAGATCTACCATTATGGTAAGTTCTTATGTAACTGTTCTATCTTCTCCGGGGGTATCTCAGTCATCAGGTACCAATTTAGGAATGAGTACCAAGCAGTGACAGGAGGAACAGGCAGTCTGGGAGGCTGGATCTCCATAAACTTAAGACAGGAGAACTGAAAAAAAGCTACCCAGCCAAGGATCTTCATAAACTTAAGACAGAAGACCTTGCATACTCAATCTGTCAAGGGACTCTATAAACTTAAGACAGGAGCACCTGCAGCACAGTCCTGCCAAAACGAGCACAGGGTCTTGAGGCAATGTCCAGACTGTAATGCTTGGTTAAAGTGTGGATTGTACCCCAGCTGGCAGCCACACAAATGTCAGCAGTGGAGACCCCTTTAAAGCAAGTCACCGAGGTAGCCATACCTTTGGTGGAATGGGCTTGGACAGCTCCAGGCAACTGGTACGCAAAGATACCCTGTCTTTGTGAAAAATCAAATAAGGATCCTCGCACCAGAGGGCCTGAAGCTCTGAAATTCTTCCAGTGGAAGGAACAGCAACTAAAAAGAGAGCTTTCCAAGAGAGTGTGTGTAACTCGCAAGTCGCAATTGGTTCAAAAGGAAACAGGATCAACTTCTCCAAAATAAAAATTCAAATCCCAAGCCAGGACTGGGGAACAGATGGGGGGTTTCAGATGTAGGATGCCCCTAAGGAAAGTGCAGGAGACATCCAGCTGAGCAATAGTGTGGTCACCTACGGGCTCACGGAAAGTCGACATGGCCAAAGGTGGAGCTTGAGGGAAGAACACTGGAGACCTGAGTCAGGCAAAGAAATCAGGTAGTCCGGGACATGCTTCACATGACAGGTGAAAGGGTCTAGTGAATGCTTGGCAGCCCAGATGGCAAACCGCTTCCACTTCATGGCATAACTGGTATGGGTGGGAAGGCATGCGGACGGCCACTAGTATATCCGCTACCCTATTAGAAACCCCGAACCTGGCGATGGCTACATCCTCAGGAGCCACGCATGCAGATGGAGGGATCTGAGGTTTGGATGGACCAAGGTCCCCCAATCCTGGGTCAGTAGGTTCCTGCAGAGAGACAAGAGAGTCAGAGGCTCCCTCAGCCAGCTGCTGAAGCAGAGGGAAAAACATCTGGCGAGGCCAGAATGGAGCTACCAGGATCGCGCTGTACCTCTCCATTTGTAGTCTGAGCAGCACCTTCTGTAGTAGCAGAAACAAGGGAATGCATACAGAAGCCTCCTGCTCCAAGAGAGGAACAACGTCTCACAGAAAACTAGGCCCAGGATCTAGCAAGCAAAAATTGGGCAGTCTTTATTGTGGGGACGCAAAGGTCCAACTCTGGTGACCCCATCTGTTTAACAGATTTTCTGCTATAGATAAGAAAAGCTACCATTCATGCATACTTGACTGAGTCCTGCTGAGTCTGTCTGCTAGAGTGTTTAGCACACCTGGCATATAGACGCAGAGAAAGTCAGAGCTGTGGTCCAGAGCCAATACCACACTCGCACTAGCTCCAGGCAAAGGGGATCACAGTGTGTCCGTCCCTCTTGTTAATGTAGTAGACAACACTCAAATTGTCCAACTGCACCAAAAGTAGGCCTGAGGCTAGGTGCTCCTGAAATGCCTGCATGGCATAGATGAAAAATTACTCACCATAGTAATGTTTTTCTCTAATGGAGTCTTTGTATTCAGACATAATGCAGTCAGCCCCAGTACTTGAACTGCCCCGGAGGAAGAGGTTAACTCCATGCAGAAGCATGGAACATTGAGCTCGAGCTCGGTTTTCAAACCTCTGTCTGTGGTACTTCCCAATGTAACTCAGATGCTTACGAGCAACCAACTAATTTAGCACTATAATATGGAAATTGTTTGAAACATATAGCCAAGGGCAAAATATTTTTGGGGTCCAAAAAGACTCAAGTTAAGAACCCAAAAGAAAGAAGGTTGTGACAAATTAAGCTATGCAACACAAGAAGGATAAACATAACAGCTACCCCACCACAAGGAGAGTAAAGGTACACCCTGAGGTGCAACATTGATCTGCCAGCCCACTTCCCAAAAACAGGTTCTGAGAGGGGAGGTGGGGGGGGGGTCTGAATACAGCAAGACTCCATTAGAAGAAACAACATTACTATGGTGAATATTTTTTTTTTTTTCCAAACAACATGAAGTCTTGCTGTATTCAGACATAGCGCAGACTACCAAGCAGTTCTCTATGGAGGAGGGAATGCAGAACTTACTTTGGGAACAGGCTCTGCAGTACTCCTGTGCCAAACCTAACATCACTCCTAGCCTGTATGTCCAGGGAGTGCTGCTTGGTGAATGTATGTACTGTTTTCCAGGTGGCTATTTTACAGACCTCTAACAAGGGTATATCTCTGGCCGCAGCTAGAGTAGCAGCTGTACCCCTAGTGGAGTGAATCCTCAGGCCTGAAGGGGGTGTTCTACCCAATTTGTTATAGCAGAATTGTATACAAGAAACCATCCACCTGGCAAAAGATCTTTTTTAGTGGCAGGCCTACCTTTCCCCACTTCACCATAAGTGAGAAACAATTGAAGACAGTCATTCCTGTGTTCCTTAGTATGCTCTATGTAGTAGCTAAGAGCCCTTTTAACATCCAAACTGTGTAATCTTCGTTCCCCTGAAAAAGAATGGTCAGTGAAAAACACAGGGAGAGATACAGACTGGTTTAGGTGAAAATCCGATACCACTTTAGGCAAGAACCTCCTATTAGTTCTTAGGACCACTTTATCCCTATGGAAGGATATGAAGTCAGGTTCAACCGACAGGTCCGTAATTCACTAATCCTTCTGGCAGAAATAATAGCCACTAGAACACAGTTTTTCCAGGTCAAGGCCTTCAATTCGGCCAAGCCATAGGTCTCGGGTGGCTGCATAAGCTGAGCAATGCAGACATTAAGATCCGGGGGAGTAGGCCCCTAAAGGAGGGGTTGATGTGAACCAGGCCTTGAAAAACTTCCTGAAAACAGGATGAGATGCCAGGGAAGAGCCCTTCCCTGCTGAAAGGAATGCAGAGACAGCTGCTAGATGAACCTTCAACATGGCAGGCCTAAGACCTAGACTACTCAGATGAACTAGATAATCTAAGGTTGTGGAAATGTCTGCAGAATCAGGCACAATACCTTTCTGAGAGCACCAAATACTAAACCTCTTCCATTTGGAATTGTAAGTTTTTCTTGTGGAAGGTTTCCTGAAGACCTTCAGAATATCCAGAACTCACTGAGAGAGATGTAGTGCTGCATATTCTAACTCTTTAAGAGCCAGGCCTTGAGGTTGAGAGACTGGAGATTGGGGTACCAGATCCGCTCCTGGGAGGAGGAGGAGGAGAGAAGACTATCTCCTGGGAAGAGACAGGGGACATGACATAGTAAAGGACAGTAGTAGAGGATACCAGGGTCGTCTGGCCCAATCTGGAGCCACCAGTATCACTGTGCAGGGTTGAGTTCTCATCTTGATCAGAACTCTGAACAGGAGAGGGAAAGGAGGGAAGGCATGGAGAAACCTGCCCTTCCAGTCCAGAATGAGGGCATCCTGGGGAACTGTTCCCAGGACTGGAGGTCTGCAACAAAACAGAGGAAGCTGATGATTGTCTAGTGCTGCAAATAGGTCTATCTCTGGAGTTCCCCACCTGGAGAAAATGATCCTCAGAATGTGAGGATTCAGGGACCATTTGTGATGTCCCTGTGAAATCCTGCTCAGGGCATCTGCTAACACATTGTCTTTCCCTGGAAGATGAACTGCTACCAGGGAAGTCTGAAGGGAATAGGCCAGAGACCAAATCTTCATGACCTCTGTACACAAGGCCATGGACCGAGTGCCGCCCTCCTTGTTGATGTACCACATTGTGGTAGTGTTGTCCGTCCTGATTTGGACCACCTTGCCCTTGACTGAATCTGAGAAGGTCTGAAGGGCTAGGAAAAACTGCCCTGAGTTCCAGGAGGTTGATATGAAGAAGAGACTCCTGCGGCGACCAGATCCCCTGAGCTGTGAGGGCTCCCAGGTGGGCTCCCCAGCCTAGGAGAGAAGCATCCGTAGTCAGAACTACTGATGGAACTTGAGAGAGAAATGGAACCACTTGTCTGAGGTTGTCCTGGTCCAGCCACCACTGGTGAGCTTGTACTAGGGATCGGGTCACTGGAATTAGTTTGGTCAGAGTCTCCCTTCTCTGGGACCAAAAGGACCTTAGGTGGAACTGAATGTCCCGCATCTGAAATCTGGCTCCCTGATCCACTGCAGTGGAGGCTGCCATGTGGCCCAGGAGTTGGAGGAACTGTCTCGCTGGAAGAGAAACCTGAGGTCGAAAGAAGGAAGCAAGGTCTGCTAAGGCCTTCACCCTTGCCAGAGGAAGGAAAGCTCTTGCTTGGATAGTATCCAATTCCACCCCATGAAGGTGAGAAGTTGTACTGGTTCGAGGACAGATTTTGGCAGACTGAGAAGAAACCCCAGAGAACTGAGCAAGTCCTGAGTGGTTTGCAGAGCTGACCTGACCTGGTCTGATGTCTGCCCTACTAGGAGCCAGTTGTCCAGATATGGAAAAATGGTAATACCCTATCTTCTGAGGTAAGCCACCACTACTGCAAGGCACTTTGTGAACACCCTTGGAGTTGATGTTAGGCCAAAAGGCATGGCCTTGAACTGATAATGGCCTGAAGGCAACTCAAACCTGAGGTATTTTCTGTGGGAGCACCTGATAGGGATATGGAAGTAGGCATCCTTGAGGTCCAGTGATACTAGCCAATCTCCTGGCCTTAAAGAGGGAAGGATTATTCCCAGAGTTACCATTTTAAACTTGGGTTTTGAAATGTGTTTGTTCAGATACCTTAGATCCAGGATGGGTCGCCACTCCCCTGTTTTCTTTGGGGTAAGGAAGTACCTGGAGTACAGGCCCTTTCTCCTGTGTTGAGTAGCAACCTTCTCTATGGGTCCGAGAGCCAGGAGAGAGGAAACCTCTGCCTCTGGGGCAAGGGTTTCTGAAACTGATGCAGGTGGAAAAGACTTGGCCCTCCTTTTTGGGTACCTTTTGAAGCTGAGGGCCAGTCCCTGGCTTACTACTTCCAGGACCCACCTGTCTGAAGTAACAGACTTCCAGGTCTGAAAGTAGTAAGCCAGCCCGCCTCCTACTGGGACTGGAGAGTCGACCCGGGCTGACACCTCAGGGTGTCTGCTTGGCAGGAGCCTTAGACTGGGAGGAGGAAGCAGCCCTGCTCATCCCCCTTCTACCCCTCCCTCGGAAAAACCCCCTTTGTGGGCAAGAAGAGGAGGTCTGAGCTTGTAAAAGGTCTGTGAAAGGGCCTGCCCTGCCCGCTGCTTTTGAGGGGTGGCTTGCTTTTCCTTGGCCTGTACACTCCTGTAAGTGGTCCAATATTCGTCCATTTTCTTCATGTAAGTCTCTGTCTGCTCCCCAAACAAAGAGTTACTAACTACAGGAAAATCCATAGCCTTAGACTGGGTGTTCTGTGATAGGCTAGTACATCTGAGCCAAGCATGCCTTCTGAGAGTCACAGATGTAGCCATGACTCTGGATGCCACATTGCTGGAGTCCACAGCAGTGTGAAATTGTACTTTGGATGCCTCAACTCCATTGGCAGCCACCTCCCCAGCTCTCTGGCTAGCTGACAGGTGGTCTTTTAGCCACTTCCAGAACCGTATCCCACCTGGACTTCTGGTGCCTGGCTGTATAGGCCATATAGTTTGCCTGCTTGAGTCCCAAAGAGGATGCCAAGTATAGTTTTTTGGCCATGGCATCAACTTTCCTGGAGTCCTTGTCTGGGGGTGTAAAGCCAAAGGGATGTTTGCCCTGTCACAGGCTGCAGTCTGCACTACCCCAACATGGCTGCAATGCGAATAAAGGAACTCCGCAGCTGAGCCTGATAACATGCATCTCCTGTCCATTCTTTTATCTACAGGAGGTAAAGAGTTAGGAGTCTGTAGAATCTTTTGTGTCCATTTCCCCAAGGACTTATGAAGAGGATAGACAACCTTTGGACTCTGGGATGTCCATCATCTCTCAAAATCAGGCTCTTCTGCCTCCTCCAGCAGCTTCAACCATAGGAAGCTGGAGGTTTCGACCACCTTCTTGTAAAACAAGAAGTGTGAAGGGAGTCAGAAAGCCAGGAGGGGAGACAACCGAGGGCCTGTCTGGGAAATGTCGGTTCAATGGGCACATCTAGACCCCCTGGTCGTAGTCATCATAGGATAATCTTTGTCTCCTCCCACTCCTCGAAAAAAGCATCCGGATCGTAATCCGAAGAGCCGGTTCCGACCGAACTGACCACCTAACCGACGGTGCGGTTCGGACAGAACGGACAAAGTGATTGGACAATACTAATCGGCTTTGGCTATCTCATCCGGTTGGAGTATGCGGTACTGAATCCATACCTGCAGACTATTGTTTTTTTGACGGAACTGACCCTCAGAGTCAGCTCTCCCTTGCCCAGGTATCGCAGAGGTCAGTAGGCACCTCCTCAGGTTCAGCCCAACTAAAACCGGGCTGGCCATCCGGATCCATGGACTTTTGGCTCCTTTCCTTCAACCTACTCAATCTTTTTTCTAGAGTGGTTTTGGGAAAGTTTTTACAAATTTGGCAGTCTGACTGGAGGTGGTCAAACCCCAGACAATAAACACAGATGAGGTGGGGGTCGGCCTTGGCAAAGGCCTCCCCACACTCAGTACAGTGTTGAAACCCAGTGGGACCGGTTTTCTTTTTGGGTTTCTCAGACATGGCCAACCTACCAAAATTACCCTATAGAAGTTTTCAAGTCAGGTAATACCAACCGATCGTTAACAACCGTGTCACGAGTTTGGAAAAGAACAGAGAAATGGCTCGGTTCTTTTGAGACCGATCGGTATCGGAACACCACTCTAATCCCAGAAAATATTACTTAAAATTAGAAGAAAACACAAGGTCAGTTCCTAACCAGACTGACCAAAAAGAAACCGAAGAAGCAAACAATT
Organism: Neoceratodus forsteri; assembly: GCA_016271365.2. Classification (NCBI taxonomy): domain Eukaryota; kingdom Metazoa; phylum Chordata; order Ceratodontiformes; family Ceratodontidae; genus Neoceratodus; species Neoceratodus forsteri. The sequence continues at coordinate 1,407,901,545 of CM057450.1, forward strand.
TCCACAAGTTGTTTAAAATAAATACAGTCACTACCTATCTACAACACTACCTGTACCGTAGACAGAGGCTGGAAATCCGAAAACCAATAAAAGAATTGTTTTAAAACCGAAAGCTTCACTTTTACCGAACAGAGGAAATCTCCGGAGTGACTTCACTGTTAGGCGGAGTAAAGAATCTGACAGTTACATTGAGAAGTACCACATACAGAGGTTTGAAAACTGAGCTCGAGCTCAACGTTCCATGCTTCTGCATGGAGTTAACCCTTTCCTCTCTGGGGCAGTTCAAGTACTGGGGCTAACTGCATTATGTCCAAATACAGCAAGACTTCATGTTGTTTGAATACCGCCCTCATCTCCAGGTCATTGATATGCAGGGTGGCTTCCCACTGGGACCAGGAGCCCTGTGTTTGAAAGGGACCCAGGTGTTCCCCCAGCCCAGACCCGAAGCATCCATGGAAAGATTCCGATTCGGGGAGGAGAACTGGAAGGTGACCCCCTGAAGAAGACTCAAGGGGTCCACCCATCACAGCAATGCTTTACGTGCTAGAGAGGAGAGCAGGACTAGATGGTCCAGCTCGTCTAGACGTTGATCCCACTGTACTCAGAGTGGTATGCATGTGGAGCCTAGCTAGTGAAACAGTCTAGGAGGAACGTACCAACTCTGAGTGACCTCCTGAGCTTGAGCAATAAGACATTCTGCCCTGTTTTGGGGAAAGAATGCTTTCCCCTGCTCTTAGTCCAGGACCGTCCCAATGTACTGTAAATTTTGGAACAGTATTAGAACAGACTTCAGCAGGTTGACAGTGATGCCAAGAGACTGAAAGAGCTGGAGGGTACGTTCCAGGGTCAGAAACACAGAACAAAGACTTTGACGGCAGATGAGGACCACTTGGCCCACCCAGTCTGCCCATTTCCCTACCTACTGGATAAACTGCAGATCCTAGTTAACCAACAGTCTATATCCTCCTACCCCCCACTAGAATTGCCTTACATCTGTCCCATGCATTCTTGAACCCCCCCCTTCTGACCCCACGACCTCCTCAGGAAAGCCGTTTCATGCGTCCAGCAACAGCTGTTCCCTGGATGGGGCCTTGAGAAGCCAGTTGTCCAGGTAAGGAAAGACGTACAGACCCTCCCTTCTGAGGGTTGCTGAGACCACTGCTAAGCATTTTATAAAAACACGTGGCGCAGAGGATAAGCCAAAGGGTAATACCTTGCACTAGTAATGTTCCCCCTGAAAGGCAAAGCAGAGGAACCTCCTGTGAGGAGGAAAAACCGCAATATGCAGGCAGGCATCCTGCACATCCAGGCAGCAGAGCCAGTCTCCAGTTTTGAGGAGGGGCAAAAGACCCGGTAAATGTTACCATCTGGAACTTTTGTACTGGACAAAGATTGAGGTCTTTGAGATCTAGAACAAGCCTCAAATCTCCCGTTTCTTGGGAACCAGGAAGAATCTGAGACAGAACCCTTGGTTTCTCTCGCTTTGACACTAATTCTATCACCTGCCTGTGCAGAAGAATCTGTACCTCCTCCTGAACAGGTAAATGAGCCAGTGGGGTAATTTGCTTAAGGCTGGAGGCTGCTGAATGGGCTTCAGTGTATGACCGACCTCTCTGATCTGCAGGATCCAAGCATCTGATGTTATGGATCTCCACTGACTCAAATGGAGGAGAGAATCAACCTCCGACCGCCACCTTCTGGGCCTGGGTCAGAGATGGGGGGTCTGGCAAGGAGTCAAGCTGAGGAGGGTTCAGCTGTGGAAGTGGGACCCTCTGTTCTGGGACACTGACTGCTGGGAGCATGCAGGCAAGGAGAAGTGGTCTCAACACTTTCCTGGGGACGACAGCCTAAGCCTGGCCTGTTAATCTGCCTATGAAAAGCAGAATGCCCCCACCACCACGCTGCTGAGTGTGGTAGAGGAGTGGACAGACTTAAGAGCCATGCCAGAGGCCTGCAGATCATTAATGAAGTCCTGGATCTCTGGGCCGAAAAGTTAGTGCCATTAAAAGGAGCACTCAGCACCTTATTTTGCACACTGGCAGCGAACCCAGAAACTTTGAGCCCAGAGTGTCTACGTAGACAGATGCTAGTGGCAGCCACCCTGGCAACTGTATCAGATAAGTCATAGATGGCTCTAAGGAAAGACTTGCCAACATCCTCGGCAGTCTGAAAGCACTGAAGCAGCTCTTGTTTCGGGGCACCATCTGGAACGGCTTAGACAGCAGTCCTGCCCTTCATCCAGCTGGTATTCTGGAACTTAACCATGTGGGACAGATAGCTGGCAATTCTCAAACCTAGAGTGGAGGAAGTATACACCATTATGCCCCAGAGATCAATCCTCAGACACTCCTTGTCTGGGGCCAGACAGCTAAGGTGTTAGGGCACCTTAGACCTGTCGTGTGCTGCCTTGATGACCACAGAGTCCGTCTCAGTTTGGGCAGCAAAGTATGGGAGACCTTGAGGGGCACTGTAGAGCTTATCAGCTGTACGGGGTATAGCTGGCGCCATGTCTGGTCTGTGCCAGGCTACTGTAGTAGCATTCTTAAGTGCTGGAAGCATGACAGGAATAATTTTGGGGAGAGATTCCGGAATCTCCAGTAGTCTGCCAGATCCTTTCTGGTGGCATCCTCCTCCACTGTCTGGAACCCCATTGTAGAAGATAGTTGCTTCATAATATTAAAGAAGGTAGCATCCTCAAGTGGGGACCTGGGGGTGTGCTTAACTGATTCTTCACTGACTGAAAAGGCCATAGACTAGATTTGTCGGAAGTATAGTACTGGTCCTCTTCCTCTACCTCCTCTTCCTCTAGGAGGATGAGATCAGGATGAACTATTGTTTAATTTATTATCACCTCTTGTGGGAGCCCCTAGCGCCTCGGCAGAGTGCCTTAGGGGCTCCCACAAGAGGTGATAAGAAATTCAACAATAGTTGATCATTGCTGTTTGCATCTCCGTCTGTTCTCTGGAACTGCGCTACTGTTTTGGAGTGATTTCAAGATTATTAGGTAGTTCACTTTGGTGGCGAACTCCTCTGAGTGCGTGAGCACAGTAATTTTGCTATTTTGGAACTCTGAGATCAGGATGATACTGCTCCTCGATGTTGACCTCTTCCTCAGGATCATCAATGGGCACACCGTTGACAGTCCCTGAGAAAGTCCCAGGGGTCAATGAATGGGTGTCGACAATGGTGCTGGTGACAAAGGACTGTTAAAGGCAGCAAACTGCTGGGCTAAAACATAAATGAGGCGGACGAGACCATTGTTGAAGTCCATAGTTGCCAGAGTCGATAGCACAGTGGCTGTGAACCCAACTGTAAGCCTAACAAGCCCATAGCCCTCAGAAAGGATGGGCGGGGGCCGAAGGAGTGTCGTCAATGACAAAACCATTGAGAGAGGAGGTGCCGACGACCTGGAGGCAGACGGCCTCACACCCTGAGAATCGGCGGAACAGCTGTGAGTATGAGTCTGAATGAACCAGAACCTGGACAGCATATCTCTTCGTTGGGTAGCCCGACAACAAAGAACCCTCAAGGAGAGGCCGACGGGGAATGGACGGCCACCAAGGGAACGGTCACAACCCGGTCTTTTTATGACTCTTCCCAAGGACTTGTCTTTGACCTGGGAGGCCTTGGAGCTCTTCACGACAGAGGGCGACTGTGTGGCCAGCGTCCCAGAGGACCCGGCTCAAGCTGGCTAGTTGCTGTTCCATGAAGGATTTAGAGCTTTTTCTTCATCGCCTGAGGTGGTTTGCTTAAATTGTTGGCTCACAATCCGAGATGCTGTGATCAGGCCCAAGACAGCAGACACACACGGAGTGTTCATCATTAGAGGCAATCTTTTTCCACAGCGGCAGCGATGGAAGAGAGAAGACAAATTCACTCTGGACATAAAAAGAAAAGAAGGAAAAATCTTCAAAGAGATTTGTGAGGGTTGCAGAGGCCAAAAAGGCATGAACATTGTGATGGCTCTTCCGTGGAGACTGTGCTAATGAGTCGACAGTGGTAAAGAACTTGAGGGCGGGCCTCCCACACCTATATAGGGTTGATGACGTCAGTAGGACATCAACGGCGTGGGTGGCTCCAGTTGTATTGCTGAAAATCTTCTGTGTGGATTTCCCATTCACCGACGGTGAAGTTCCTATGGCAGTACCTGATGACAGAGATAACCCCGAAAAAGAGAGTGCTCCGGAGGACACTCTCCCCATCCAGGGGAGGAAGGGTTGTAGATTTCACTACACACCACCACCTGGATATCCACAGGTAGAGGTACAGTCAGCAACACGAAAACAGGGTTGGGGGGACGCTGACTGACATTCGTAGGCGACATTACACTTCATGTGTACAACCACACTCTGTTCGTCATTAAAATTCTCAAGGGAGTGAAGGAAATACAGGTTACTCACCTGTAACAGGAGTTCTAGGAATGGTATATGTTGTTCATCCACACTCATTGGCAGTATCCTTGCCGCTTTAAATCTTGCCGGAAGGTCTTCAAGCTTGCTCCTCCCACCCACCCGGGTGGTACAACTCTCGGCTCCGCCCCATGACGCCAGATCTGGCCCGCTGGAAGCTCAGGTTGTGCGTCGAAGCCGGGGAGGTCGGGTGGGTCTTGTGGATGAACAACATATACCATTCCTAGAACTCCTGTTACAGGTGAGTAACCTGTATTTCTAGGACATGGATATGTTGTTCATCCACACTCATTGGCAGACTCCAGCAGTTCTCCGGGAGGAGGGAGGCAAGACGCACACCCTTACATACTTACTTGGGAAAGAGAGACTGAGAACCGAGGCCCCAAAACCAGCATCCGGTGTGACTCAAGGTCGATGTGGTAGTGGGTAATGAAGGTGTTTGCTGACTTCAGGTAGCAGCCCTGCAGATTTCCTGGATAGGGCGTCCCTGGAAGCAGCCACCGTGCAGCAGTATGGCGGGTAGAATGAGCTCTATCCCTCTGGGAGGCTCCATGCCCGCTAACTTATAGCAGAGATCTATGCAGGAGGTTACCCACCTGCTTATCGTCCGCTTGGCTGCAGGTCTGCCAGATGTGACTTCAGCGTGGGTGACAAACAGCTGGCGAACCTCTCCCAATTTCAGCCAGGCGCTCCTTATAATAAGCTGAGCCTCTCTAGGATCCAGAGTATGGAGCCTATATTCGGCCTCCAGGTGTGATTGGGGTAGAACACCGGCAGAGTCAACACTTGGTTAAGGTGAAACTCCGACACCACCTTCGGAAGGAATTTCGGGTGGGGGCGCAGGACAACCTTGTCCCTGTGGAAGACCAGGTAAGGAGACTCAATGGAAAGCGCCTGGAGCTCTCCCATCCTTCTGGCTGACGTGATAGCCACCAAGAAGGCGGTCTTCCACGACAGGTGAGAGAGAGCACACCTGTGCATAGGTTCGAATGGCTTGCCCATGAGCTTTGCCAGTACCAGCAGTAGATCCCACGGAGGTGGGGGTTCCCGCACTGGAGGAAATGTGATCAAGGCCTTGAAAAGCGCCAGACCACCTTCTCCTGCGCCACCGACTGCTTCTCCGCCCGCGCCCGGTAAGCAGAGATGGCTGCCAGGTGCACCCTTAGGGTCGCCGATTCCAAGCCCTTGACTAGAAAGGGACCATAAATAGTCCAAGATGCTTGCCAAGGAACAGGAAGGGTCCAAGCCCTGTTCTGACACCAAATGGAAAACCTTTTCCATTTGAAGGCATAGCATTTTCTGGTCGACTCTTACGGGACGCCTCAACTACATTGAGGACCTCGTCGAAAGACCCAAAGCCTGAACTCTAGCCGCCAGGAACCAGGCCGTCAGGTGCAGGGATTGAAGGTCCGGATGGAACACCTTCCCTGATTGACTGAGAGCAGGTCCGGCGAGCTGGAAGCTGCCGCGAGTCCTGGAGCTGAGACTGAGGAGATCTGGTACCAGAACTGGCGAGGCCAGTCTGGGGCTATCAGAATCACCTGCGCCTTGTCCCTCCTCGCCTTGAGAAGCACCTTGTGGATCAAGGGAAATGGGGAAAGGCGAAAGAGGCCCGGGGTCCATTGCCTCGAGAAGGCATCCCCCTGCAGCGAGCCCTGCTGAGGGGGCGGCATGGAACAGACTCAGCTCGCTCTCCATGGAGGCAAACAGATCCACCTGAGGTGTGCCCCAAAGGGAGAACAGATGCTGTACTACCTCCGGCAGGAGAGACCACTCGTGGGATGCAGCCCCTATCCGCTCAGGGCATCGGCCAGGGTGTTGGAGGCTCCCACGTGAATGGCTAGGAGATCCGCCTCCAGGCTGCGCCACGAGTGACCAAATGCGGAGAGCCTTGCATAGAAGCATGGAGCGCGCCCCCCTGGCGGTTTAGACAGTACATGGTCGTGGTATTGTCCGCCTGGACTCGACCACTTGACCCGGAGGAACGGAGCAAAGGCGGTGAGAGCTAGGCGGACCGCCGGAGCTCCAGCAGGTTGATGTGGCATCGACTCGCGGGACCAGAGGCCATGAGCCGGTGTTCCCCAGATGGGCACCCCAACCCATCAGAGAGGCATCGGTCGACAGAGAGACCGTCGGCTCGGGGCGGACGAACGGGATGCCCTCCTGCAAATGATCTGGAACGGTCCACCACTGGAGAGCATTCCACATCCCCTGTGTCACCGACACAAGCTGGTCCAAGGGATCGCAGCTGTCTGACCACTGGCTGGCCAGTCCCCACTGAAGGGGACGCATGTTCCAGCGGGCCCAACGGACCACGCTGGTACAGGCCGCCATGAGACCCAGGAGGCGCAGGAAGTCCCGGGCAGGGCGCAATTGCCCAACCAGAAATGATCGGGCAAAGGAGGAAAGAACCTCGGCCCTGTCCGCCGGGAGCCGCGCTCTGGCTCGAAGAGAGTCGAGCTGCGCCCGATGAATAAAATCACCTGCTTCGCTCGAGTTCGACTTGGCCTCGCTGATAAGGAGGCCCAGTTGAGAGAGCAGACCTGGAGGGCCAGATCTCTGGACCACCCGCCTCCTTCCTGGAGGGATCTGCTATCAGCCAGTCGTCCAGGTAAGGGTACACCCGGACCCCTCGGCGCCGCAGGAATGCTGTCACCACTGCCATGCATTTGGTGAAGACCCTGGGAGCTGGAGACAAGCCGAAGGGCATGGCTTGGAACTCGAAGAGAGATCCTTCTGCTCGGAAGCGAAGGAATCTCTGGTGAGACGGACGGATAGGGACGTGAAAAAACGCGTCCTGCAAGTCCAGAGAGCAGAACCACACGCCGCGTTCCAAGGATGGTATTATCTGAGCCAGAGTGACCATCCTGAAGGTTCGAGACCTTAGGAACTTGTTTAGGTCGTGTAGGTCGAGAATGGGGCGCCAGCCCCCCGTCGGTTTCGGAACCAGGAAGTACCTGGACACAAACCCTGGGTCTGAAGGAGGGTCCACCACTCCTCTTACCACCTCCTTCTGGAGGAGGAGAGGATGTCGTCGACGAGCCGCCAGTGAGGCTGGGGATCCCAAGCCCCCGAGGGGCGACGGCTCCTGAAGGGTGGTGCCTGCTCAATTCCAGAGGCAGGCCTCTTCCCACCACCTCCAAGACCCACCTGTCCGTGGTAACAGCGGACCAGGCGGAACGGAAGTGCTGGAGCCGTCCCCACGGGGACCCAGGGAGTGGGTGACGGGATGGGGCGACACCCTCAGCCCGTCACTGGGCAGGCTTGGAGGAGGGACCGCCGAGGGACCTCCTGGGCCCCTCCCTGCCTCCTGTTAGAGGAAGCGGCGGCTTGGGTTTGGGATGCCAAGGTCGAGCCTGCTGGCCCTGACGTTGCTGGGTCAGGCGGCCGAGGCGACAGAAGGACGAAAGGGCTTAGGCTGTGGTTTGCGGCCTTTGTCCTTCTGAGCGAAGAGACCGAGTCCAAGGTGGCATTGGACTTCTCGATCCTCTGCAGGTGACCTTCCACCCCAGGGTCAAGAGGTCAGTCCCCAAAGGGAACATCCGCCAACTTGTGCTGGGTATCCGAGTAAAGGTGGATATCCTCAGCCAAGCCCACGACGACAGCCACTCGGCCGCCACCGATCTAGCACATGAGTCCCCTACATCCAAAGCAGTCTGGAGCTGCTGTTTGGCCACTGCCTGCCCTGGTCCCGCACCTGCTTAACCGTAGTCTGCAGATCGGCGGAAGATGAGGGATGACCTCATCCAGGGGCCCAACAGGGCATGAGAAAAATGTGCCATGAGGGCGGCGAACTGGCCTGGACGAAGGCCGAGAGAGGCGTAGCGTAGACTTTCGCCCGACATAGTCCAATTTCTTGGACTCCTTGTCAGGAGGTTTGTCCACATCCCTAGGCGTTGCCGGCTGGCGCGAGAACGCTGTCGGTAACAACCCCTCAGCAGAGGGGTGTTCCAGGAACCGGACAAGGAACCGGGGGACCGTGATACTTCCTGGCCATCCTGGCCAAGGCGAGGGCAGGAAGCAGGGCGCGCCAAAGTTCCAGTGCCGACCCACTATGGCCTCGGCCACCGGAAAGGCCTCCGTCGAGAATCCCTCGGTCCAGAATCTCCGTGAGGGGATACCTGGCCCGCTTGGAAACGGGTTCGAGCTCCATCCCGGTAGACTCCGAGATGAGCCGAAGCAGTCCTAGGAAGGACGACGGGCTATCGTCCATTGACTGACCTCCTGAAGACTCCAAGTCCAGTCGCTTGGAGAAGAAGGAGGAATCGTCTTCGGACTCGGAAGAGTCCTCGAAGAGCTGCCTCTGGCCTGAGCCACCCTTCACCTGCCGAGGTCGGTCGGGAGTGAGGTAACTGACAGCGATGGGTGAAACCCTTAGCCGACCGAGAATCCTTGGTCGGAGCCCCAATTGGTGGCTGTGGAGGCGGAGGTTCCACCGAATCGGTGGAGCAGCTGGTTTTGGCGAACAACCGCCTGGGTATGGCTCCTCGGACAAGTCGAGGGGTTGTGTCGCCGTTCGGTGACAACCATTAATGGCGGGGAAGGCGCGGTCGGCTTATTCCGGCCAGGAGGAGCTGTTGCAACATAAGGTCCTCGTGCCGTCGGCGTAATTTACGGCGAAGCCTCCCTCATCCGAGGAGGAGGGGACGAGACGGCGACGCCGCTTACCAGCGGTGTGCCGAGACCGAGACCGCCGTATGACGGTGGAACGGGTTGACCGCGAAGAGGTCCGAGACCGAGACCGAGAGTCCCGAATTTCGGGTCGGTGCGGGAGGTGTCGGCCGAACCGCACTCCCTTCGCCTCGAAGGTCCATCCGAGGGCTCCGGAACCGGAGGCACAGGCGAGCCCAGGATCCTCAACTCCTCCCGGGGGAACCGGGGAGAGGGGAATCTCGGCTGCTAAAGGCGACAGCCCGTCCAATGGGTCGAGAAAAATCTCGACTTCATCAGTGGGAGTCTCGGTCAACTGACCTGACGGGGACACCGTGAGGCCAGTGGCCGAAGCCGAGCGGTCGACCGAAGCCGACGGTCGACGGCCCGGGGAGAGGGACCTTTCCCGCTCCCAAGAGCGTCGACGGAGGGACTTACCCTTGTCCCTCTTTTGGACCGAGAATAAGGTCCAGCAGGCCTGAGCCCTTCTCCTTTAGTGGAGAGGGACAGACAAAGCTCCTTAAGGAAGCCGTGTAGGAAGAACCCAGAGAGAGCGGGATAAATGCCGCGGCCGAGGAAGATACGGCCCGCGCCGCCTCCTCTTCGAGGGCGACCATCCGCTCGAGCTGATCCGCCGAGCCCGCCGCCGCGGACACCGCCAACCGGGCCTTTGGACTTCACCGGGGGAAAACGCTGGACGGCCCAGTTGCAATCGGGCAGCACGGTTCTTCGAGGACGTAGGCCGAGAAAGATGAGCACAGGTCGCAAGCCTGCGGTCGTGCTCAAGGCCTAAGCAGTAGACACACGTGGAGTGTGGATCCGTCCGAGACATCTTCTGCCCGCATGGGCATCTCCGAAATCCGGGAGTCGATTTGTCCATCGCAGCCGCGAGGGATCGAAGACTGAAGTCTTTTTGCAAAATATTATTTTTAAATCCGCAAACGGAGAATAGGAACCAGTCGCAAGCGCGAAGCGTTAAGGAGGAACCTGAGCTTCACAAGCGGTAAGGAAGATCTGGCGTCATGGGGCGGCCGAGTTATACCACCGGGTGGGTGGGTGGGAGGAGCAAGCTGAAGACCTTCCGGCAAGATTTAAAGCGGCAAGGATACTGCCAATGAGTGTGGATGAACAACATATCCATGTCCCTAGAACAGAAAAATGCCCAGATTCAATAAGATCAAGAGAGCCGGTGCACTCGGGCTCTGCATAGCCTGTCTGTTGCGTCCTGCTGACTTCGGACATGTGCAGTCAGCTTAAGGAGTAGCCACATGTAGGGGTTAAGGAGTAGCCACATGGGGCTGGATGGCCGTCATGGTCCTCCAATGGTGGGAGAGTCAGAGTGAAAGGAGCATAAACAGAAAACTAAAAAGCTTGGAGTCTGGTTAACATGGCTGTATTATATCAATACAGTTTCCATGTGTTTATACACACTGATATACATCAATTACTGAAATGTATAAACACATGTTTTTTGGTTTAATATGAGTCAGCACACTTGAAATGTACAATAATACAGGTGTCCAACTTCTCCAGATAGAGGCAAACAACACTTTACATAATACTAGCTGCTGCACTGGAGAATATTAGTGGTATTCCATCAAACAGAACCATATTCATTTTTCTAGATTATTGCAGAGGACAACTGCATAAAAACTGAATCACTGTCATTAGGAGTCCAGCTATACACCCTTTGTCTTATTCCTTAATCTGAGGTCATAATCCTCTGCGTGTAATATCACCCAAGGGATAACACATGACAGGGTGTGCGGTCATAAGGAAATAATGCATTGCTTGGGTGGCTGTAAGGCACAAGGCATAGCCAAGTGCTGCAACCTCCTGTGAAGTGCATTATTCCCCTATGACCACACACATATTGGAGTGTGTTATCCCAAGTATCAAATGAACTTTTTATTTGTTAAAAAATATCTAGTTCAAGTGAGGTATGTGGTCAGAAAATAAGTCATGTGACGTGTTTTGACCAATGAGGTGTCAGGATTTCAAGGCCTATTTTATCAAATCTGTTTGATTACTGTGAAATCTGTTACAAGCTGAGGACTATGATCTCAGATGGGGACTAAGCAGCTGCTGCAGCTTATCTCTAAGAACAAAGATACTGTTTCTATATAAAATGTCCTCAATAAGAAGAAATAAAGCAAAAGAAATGCAGAAGAACAGGGCAAATAAAAAGCTGAACTGTGTCTAAAATATTGTGTTTCAAAATCACTGTTGAGATAAGGTAACTCATTTATGTGGTGCTCAATCCCAGAGGCTCTGGGCGCCTTACACAGTCAACATAGTCAAGACAAGCAGGATAAAACATGTTCTCTATCTATTCATATATATCTATTTATGCAACAAGTGTCAGGATAAAAACTGACACATAACTTCAGTTATCTGAGTCACTGTGTGGATAAATGGGTGGTGCTGTAATCACTATGTGGATAACTGGGGTATCACATAGTGAATATCACCATTTATCCACACAGTGACTGCATCACTAACCACCACCATCGTGCTGACAGCTCAGCAGTACTGCCTCCCAGTTTCACTTTCACCTTCTCACAGTGCTCTTTACAAGCAAAGCTTCACAGTCATAAAGACTCACAAAATGCACACCCTAACCAAATCCCTCCCCCAAAAGCGGAACCACATTTTAAATGAAAACCCTCTTAACAAAAAAGCTATTTTTCCTCTTTCTCAGCACAGCAACCCTGCAAACCAAACACAGCAACCACGCACAGAGAAAAAAACCTGAAAAGGAACTTAAAAAACAAAACAAAAAAAAATATGACAAACCAGAACCCCAAAAATCCTGCTGCATAAATCAAATATGCGAAGTGCCTGTGAGATAAAGTTATTGGTTCAGTTGCCAGTGACCACTAGTAACCCTCATTCGTGGCTTCGCCACTCGTGAGGTTACTCGAGGTCACAGGCTACTGTACAAATAACTTTGTTATCCCACAAGCACCCCACGCAAATCCCATATTTACACAATAGGGGTGTTGTGTATTCATTGAGAATAAAAGCATGTATTCTCACCCCAGTGAGAATATCTGATGATGAGACAGCTGAAGTGAAAATAAATCCATTTACACCTACAGTAGCTATGTCATCATCACCCGATATTCTCACTGCAGCATCAGTTAAGCACTACAAGCTGGAACTTGTTTTAAAACTGAAAATGAAATCATCAATCTACCTTTACACACAACCTGCATAGTGTGAAACTTTTACTTGCAGTTTCTAAAAAGCCAGAAGCTGAAAACAGTACACTTGGAGTAGTACTTAGCACTGAAAACAAATTACAAAAACTTGACTAAAAACAGTATTTCTGTACAATGAGCTTTTCAAAATTAATTCCTAAACACTGAGAAGCAACACAGATGAAAAAACTAAAATTACATCATCCACTGAAAACAATGAACCTGGAACAAGAGATTTTCTTGAGCTGTTCTCAGTTCAAGTAGGATAAGGAGCCACTGCTAGACCCGTCAGAAAGAAACGAATAATAAATATTCTACCTTCTTTTGCACACACTGACACTACAAATTCTCCTCCCAGAAAGCGTTCAAAGCAGCTCACCAGTGACACAGACTCTGAATAACCAGTGAAGCTCCTCTGTCCCACATGTACCTGTTTTTCTCTGCAAGCCTTGGATATTTGTGCCACATCTCCACCTCCAGCGATACCTTAATGCTGATATCCCTTCTCAGAAGCTGCGATGCACAGAGGGCTAAAGAACTAAATTACTGTTGCACTAAGCACTACCAAAACAAAATATAAAGTAAAATCTCATAAATAAATGTTATTCACACTGCACCAAAACAATAAACAGTCCCATTTCACCAATGGTCATGGAAGCACTCTGGAAGTAAACCTACCACACACATCCTGCCCAGAAACACCAGCAAACCAATGAAATCACTCATTCCCCAACACACACCTAATAGCACCAGTGAAAAAATAAACTCCGAATCCACTACCAGCACAACCAAGAAACCACTACATACCATATCAACCAATCACAACAGAGGATTCCAAAGCAGCACTAATCCCTATCACACAGTTGAGCAGACTGACACACAGCAGGCAAATCATTGAGTAATAACACCAACCTAAAAAGTAACAACAACAAAACAGACCTCGGACACAATATTTAAATAGCAAAACCATGCAGAAACAGTTGCTGCCTATTGTATAAATCGAACACATGATGGGCAGGAGTGGAATATGGAAAATATTCTCACTCCTGCATCATGAGGCATGGCTATCCCACTCGTGCCTCACAAGTGGGATAGCCATGGCTCACGATGCAGGAGTGAGAATGTTTTCCATATCCCTCCATCATGAGCCTATATCTCTATATATCTACTATATATCTATCTATATCTATATTATATGCAAAAAAATCATTAATGCATCACTTAGGATTATTCTACAGTGACAAAGCAAGGAAATTCAACATTAGGGTTCCTACCTCTTGACCCGACCTCCACCCTGCCCCCACCAACAGGTATCAGGGTGGCCATTGGGGTTGTCGGCCCAAACTCTCATCCCATCCCATGTGTAAACAAGCCGAGGTGGTGCACTTGTAGGAGAATGGGGTGAGAGTTAGGGCTGACAACCCCAACGCACACCCCAATGTCTCCTGGCAGGGTGGGGTGCAAGGGGTGGGAACCCTAATGTCGAATTTCCTCGCTTTTGTCGCTGTAGAATAACCCTAACTGATGCACTAAGTTTTTTGCATAGAATTTCCTTACTTTTTAAGAAAGAATAGAAAAGTAGAAAATTGCTCAAGTTGGTGGGGGGCCCCGCGCTCACACCAATTTGTAAGTGTTGGGCCACATTACACACCTAATGACTAAAAAGTACATTGACAGCACCAAGGCCAGCCACCAAACAAATGTTAGTGTAGTAGAACAATAGAACGCTGTCCACAAACGTAAACTACGCCACACAATATCGTCAAAAAATATATATTGTCCGACACATAAATGCACTAATTCATATCTACAGGACATGCCATCAGCACCCTCCAAATTTCAAGTGAAAAGACCAAACCGTGTCCGAGATACAGCATGTCAAAGTTTGAAATTTTCATTCGTCAAGTGGTACAGTTCCGCACCTGTTGACATTAAACATACACGACTGAAAATTACATCCATGACACTAAGGCTAGGTATCCTATCGATTTCAAGCCACCACCCCAAACAAAACCGCTGTCCGTAGAACGTAAACTGTGCCACACCATATCTCCGCCAAAAAAATATTTTCCAACACATAAACACTGTAATTTAAATCCACAGGACATGCCGTAAACACCTTCAAAATTTCAAGTAAAAAGACCAAACCATTTCCGAGATATTCAATATCAAAGATTAGTAAAATGTCCCCATCTATTCCATTATAAAAAATCTGGCCATCTTGTCCTTCTTTTACAATTAAAGAATCTCGCGATCAAAGAATTTGCAGGCTCACGAACAAAGAATAAAAAATGCCATAAATCAAAAAACTGAAGGACCACCATCATGGTTCATCAGAACGATGCCCCCTGAGCAAAACCCACCCTCATTTGACTTCCTAGGGCACCCCTGGGCTGAGAAAATTTATTTTTAAATCCGGCCATCTCGTCTCTCGATCATACTAAAGTACATAAAGAACTCCCAATTCCCTGGTAGTCTAGCACCCCGATCATAATAAAATACATGAAGAACCCCAAAGCCCTGGTAGTCTAGTGCCCCCCCGCCATCACAGTAATGCACATAATACTTGCCCCCATTTCCCTGGTAGTCTAGTGCCCCTGCCCCCGATCATAATAAAATACATGAAGAACTCCAGTTCCCTGGTAGTCTAGTGGCCCACCACCCAGCCGTGCCAGCCAACCCAGCACCCCCAACCCGTCCCCAGCCAGCGACTGGCACAGCCCACCTCTCACCTCCACGAGCCGCCCGACTGAGTGCTGTAAGCGCTCCTGTAAAGATATGCTCAGATTGGCGTGTCTTTGCAGGTCAAGCTCTACAGCACTGTCCAATGAAAATGAGCTAACAAATGATAAGGGAACAAATTCTTCATGTATTATAATCGAGAAAAAGCACTAATTTCTAGAAACAATAGTGGAATATATTCTTTAGAATAAAAATACCATAAATCAAAAAATCTAAGGAATTGCAGTAAACCATTGCCATGGTTCGACAGAACGAAGTCCCCTGAACAAACCCCACCTCCATTTGACTTCCTGGGGCAAACCTGAGCTGACAAAATAGATTTTTTTTAATCTGGCCATCTCGTCCCTCGCGATGCACGATCACAATCAAAGAATTTGCAGGCTCGCGATCAAAGAATTTGCAGGTTCACGAACAAAGAATAAAAAATGCTATAAATCAAACAATTGAAGAAACTGAGAAAATTAATTTTTTAATCCGGCCATCTCGTCTTCCCTTGCGATGTATGATCGTGATCACAGAATCTCGCGATCAAAGAATTTGCAGGCTCACGATCAAAGAATAAAAAAAGCTAAAATTTTAAAAATACAAGGAATTACAGTAAACCACTGCTGTGGTTCGACAGAACAAAGCCCCATGAACAAAACCCACCCTCATTTGACTTCCTAGGACACCCCTAGGCTGAGAAAATTGATTTTTTAATCCATCCATCTCGTCCCTCGCTCGCAATGCACGATCGCGATCAAAAAATTGCAAGCTCGCGATCAAAGAATAAAAAATGGTGAAACGCGAGTTTTTCACCAATTTGAACCAAACCAACACCATGCCTCGATAGAACGAAGCCCCCTGAGAAAAACCCACCCTCATTTGTGTCACTAGCCCACCCCTGAGCAGAGAAATTTGTGTCTTTAGGTTGCAATGCAAGATCGCGATCAAAGATCATTAGCGAGCCACGATCAAAGATTTTAAAAGCTTGTAACTCTATTTTTTGAATGATTTGGATGAAACCAAAGGCATGTCTCGATAGATCGGAGCCCCCTGAGTAAAACCCATCCAAGTTTTACTTCAGGAGTGACCCCTGAGCCGAGATATTTGTGTTTTTCCGATCGGAAAACTAACAAGATGGCGGACCTCACGATCAAAGAATTCTCGGAGACAAAGATTCTTTTTTTTTTTTTTAAATGTACTTTCTCTTTATGCCTCCTTCTCACTGTACTAGATTCCTTTCTTTGGGGATCCCTAGGCTGCGTATTCCCATAGTCCCGCCCCAGGTACTTCCCTCCGGGTGCTGGTTAGCCTTTCCCCATCCTGCCTCGGATTACCCCCCCAGGCGGGGAAGAGAGGGACCCCCCCCTTAGACCCCCTCTCACACCTCAAGTATCGTCCGGAAGGTGTCACCAGCCCCATCTATGGAGCCTGGTTAAGGGTTATCTCAGGACAGCCGGGTCCCATCTACAGGAGTCCAGCACAGGGTTTTCCGCTTTCCTGGTCCCAGCCACAGGGGCGTCTGCCGCCAAGAGCCATGGGCGGCATGCGTGCATAGCGTGCTAATGTTCCGGCTCCCAGTGGACATCCTCCCTCCCTTATATGCTGTCTCGCTGCAACTCCACCTATGGTCACCCAGGTGGTGGTATCACAGCGGGACCTGTATCCCGCCCCACCGGAGGAGGGAGCTGCCCTGGGCGCTCAATCCTCCTCCCACAGCCGGCCCTCCAGCCACCCGAGTCCGTTCTCAAACCCGGGTCACTGGCGCCACAAGCGGTAGCCCTACCGCTGCGCCGGTGGGCCGGCAGAGACAAAGATTCTTGAACCGTGAGACTGCAAATTCTTTGATCACCAGTCAGGACGAGATGGCCTGAACCCCATTCTTTGTTCGCAAAGCATACATATAAATTTTCCCATTAACTTATAATGGGAACTTAAAAGTGGCTTAACTTTTAAATGTCTTGATATTTTTTCACCAAACGAAAAGCGGCATGTTCAGCCACCAAAGCTCTTTTCAAATGAGCCATCTCACAGAGCGGCACGCCACACGAGGGCGGTGCAGGGCCACGTCCAAAATACCAAAAACTGCCTCAAAAAAATGGATAATTTTGCATTTTTCAGCGTTTTCCTACGCAAAGACCGGAAGTCCGACAAACAATTTGGCAAATCAAGAGATCTACCATGCCCCACCGCGCATACCAAACTTCAGACAAATCCATTGAATGGGTCCAAAGTCATTAACGCGCAAAAATTTTGACTTTAACATAGAAATGACATCTGAACCCTAACCATAGTGGTGCGACTGCGCCACTATAAAAAAAAATATACATATAGCTGCACAGGGTTATATACAACAAATATGAAATTAAACATTTAAATTAATAATAAATAACCTATTTAAAACCACCTACATTTAGATTGGGAATGCCTCCTTAAAGAGAGAAGTCTTTAGACCACCTTTAAATACCTCCACTGAAGGCACCTCCCTCAACGATCTGGGAAGTGATTTCCAGAGGACCAGGCGAGCCACCTCGAATGAGCAGTCACCTGAGGTTTTCAGCCTAACCCTCAAACTGCTAATAGGCCCTCAGTGGAAGAGCGGAGGGATCGGACCAGGAGAAAAAATTACTCATCTTAGTAATTGCTTTTCTTCTCATGGAGTCTTGCTATATTATGACTTAAGCAGTTAGCCACAGCACTTGAACTGCCCCGGAGAGGAAACAGTTAACTCCAGGGAGACTGGAGTTCTAAAGCGCAAGAGCACTATGCCAAAGCTCTATCTGGCCAGTTTCAAATGAAACTGTCAGATCTTTTCAAAGCTAACGCTAAGCAGCAAGTCTGTGTGGAAAGCTCTACACTAGCCAAGTGGCTACC
Organism: Neoceratodus forsteri; assembly: GCA_016271365.2. NCBI lineage: Eukaryota > Metazoa > Chordata > Ceratodontiformes > Ceratodontidae > Neoceratodus > Neoceratodus forsteri. Next base: position 1,407,919,405 of record CM057450.1, read on the forward strand.
TACTAGTAGGAATAATATTATTAGTTTCACCCCTAACAAGCACTATTAGACCCCCCTTCCCCACAAGACTCAAGTCCAGGAAGGGGGCCATATATTACTTAAAAAACAGAAATACCTAGTTCCCTAACCCTAAATAAAAGGGGGGAAAAGGGAAGAACTAAAATGGCATGACACAGTGCTTGCACTAAATTGCCAACCCTTACCCAAGTAGAAGTTCTGAGAGGGCAGGTTGGGGGTGGTCATAATATAGCAAGACTCCATGAGAAAAAAGCAATTACTAAGGTGAGTAATTTTTTCTTCAAACACCATGAAGTCTTGCTATATTATGACTTAAACAGATTACACAGCAGTACCTCCATGGAGGAGGTCAGAACCTACTTAGGAAATAGGCTCTGAAGCTACAGCTGTGCCAAAAGAGCATCTCTCCTGGACTGACATCCAGGGAATAATGCTTGGTAAAGTGTGAACTGTTTTCTCAGGTAGCAGCTTGACAAATTTCCAGAATGGGAATATCTCTAGCAGCCGCTAGAGATGCAGCTGTACCTCGGTGAAGTGGGGTTCTCTACCTAGTTTTTGGTAACAGAACTGGATACAAGAGACAATCCACCTTGCAATTGTCCTCTTAGTGGCAGGTCTCCCTTTGCCAACCTCTCCACAGGTAAAGAAGAGTTGGAGGGATTCGAACCTGTGACCCTTGGTGCGTTCCAAATAGTAGCTTAAGGCTCTTTTGATGTCCAAGCTGTGCAATCTCCTCTTACCCGAGGAAGAATGCTCAGTGAAAAATACTGGAAGGGAGATGGACTGGTTCAGATGGAAATCTGAAACCACTTTAGGCAAAAACTTTCTGTTAGTCCTGAGGACTACCTTATCTCTGTGAAAAGAAATAAAATCCTTTTCCACTGACAGGGCTTGTAATTCACTTATACGTCTGGCAGAAGTGATGGCCACTAGGAAAACAGTTTTCCAAGTTAGAAACTTGAGATCTGCTGAAGACAGAGGCTCAAAAGGGGGTTGCATTAACTGAGCAATGCAAACATTCAGGTCCCAGGCTGGAGCTGGTTCCCGAAAGAGAGGGTTAGTGTGAAGTAACCCTTAAAAACTTGGAAAACACAGGGTGAGAAGAAAGGAGGCAGGCTTCCCTGCTGATACAAAAGCAGAGACAGCTGCCAGATGAACCTTTAAGGTAGCTGGCCTAAGGCCTAAGAATTTAAATGGACCAAATAGTCCAGTAAAATGGGCAAATCAGCAGATTCTGGGACAATTTGCTTCTCAGAACACCAGATGGAAAACCTCTTCCATTTGGAATTGTAAGTGGCCTAGTGGAAGGCTTCCTTGGAGCCTTTAAATATCCAGGACACCTTGAGAAAGGTGTAAATCAGCAAATTCTAACTCCTCAAGAGCCAAGCCTTGAGATGGAGGGATTTGAGGTCCGGATACCACACTCTCCCCTGGGCACAGGCCAGCAAGTCGTGGACTCTGGGCAGGCTCAGGGCAAGGTGGACTGCCAGGGACAGAAGCAGTGGGTACCAGGGCTGTCTGGCCCAATCTGGAGCAATCAGGATCACTTTGCAGGGCTGGGATCTGATTTTAACTAATACCCTGAAGAGAAGAGGGAAGGGGGGAAAGGCATATAGGAACTTCCCCTTCCAATCCAACAGAAAAGCGTCCAGGGGGACTGAGCCCAGTACTGGAGGCCTGCAACAAAATAGAGGAAGTTGGTGGTTGTCTGGGGCTGCGAAAAGATCTATCTGAGGGGTGCCCCATCTGGCAAAGACCGACCCAGCACCTGAGGATTCAGAGACCATTCGTGATGGCCTTGAGAAATCCTGCTGAGGGCATCCGCCAGGACACTGTCTTTCCCTGGAAGGTGAACTGCTATCAGGGAGGTGTTCAGGGAGTAAGCCAGAGACCACAACTTCATTGCTTCGGTGCACAAGGCTGATGACCGAGTGCCCCCCTGCTTGTTGATGTACCACATTGTCGTGGTGTTGTCTGTCCTGACTTGAACTACCTTGTTCTGGACAGATGCTGAAAAAACCTGAAGAGCTAAAAAGACAGCTCTGAGTTCCAAAAGGTTGATGTGGAGCAGAGATTCCTGAGGGGACCACACTCCCTGAGTGGAAAGGTCGCCCAAGTGAGCCCCCCACCCTAGCAAGGAGGCATCCGTGGTGAGGGTGAGGGAGTGGGAAACGGGAATGAAGGGGACCCCTTGTCTTAGATTGCTTTGATCCTGCCACCACTGGAGAGCCAAGATCAGAGTTTGGGTCACTGGGACTAACTTGGTAAGGGGGTCCCTCCTTTGAGACCAATAGGTCCTCAAATGGAACTGGATGTCCCTCATCTGGAATCTTGCTCCTTGCACTACAGCTGTGGAAGCAGCCATGTGCCCTAGGAGTTGCAGAAAATGTCTTGCTGGTCGAGAGACCCAGCAGGGTAAGGAGGATGCCAGGGCAATAAGTCTCTACCCTTCAGGGAGAAATGCCCTGGCCAACTTTGTGTTCACATTGCACACCCATGAAAGTTAGTACCTGAACTGGTTCCAGAACTGACTTTGGTAAATTCAGCAGGAATCCCAGGAAGTGAGAAGCTGCTGGGTGACTTGCAAGTGGGATTTTACCTGATCTGAGACTGACCCACAATGAACCAGTCGTCCAGGTAGGGAAACACAGCAACCCCTTGCCTTCTTAAATGAGCCACTACCACAGCTAGACATTTTGTGAATACCCTTGGAGCAGAGGTAAGGTCAAGGGCATTGCTCTGAACTGGTAGTGGCCTGAGGGCAGTTCAAACCTGAGGTACTTTCGGTGAGAAGGCCTGATCAGGACATGAAAATAGGCATCCTTGAGGTCCAGGGAGGCTAGCCAGTCCCCTGGCCTCAGGGAGAGCAAAATCATTGCCAGAGTTAACATTTTGAACTTTGGTTTCAAAAGATGCTTGTTCAGGTACCTTAAATCTAGAATGGGCTGCCATTCTCCTGTCTTTTTTGGGGTAAGAAAGTATCTTGAGTACAGCCCCTTGCCCTGATGGCAAGGAGGAACCCTTTCCACTGCTTTGCAGTCTAGAAGAGAAGAAACCTCTGCTTCCAAAGCAAGGGCTTCTGAAGGATTTGCAGGTGGAAAATGTCTGGTTCTCATCTTTGGAAACTGTTTGAAGCTGAGAACCAGACCCTGGCTACTACTTCCAGAACCCATTTGTCCGAAGTTAGGGGACACCCAGTTCTGGCTGAAATAAGCCAACCTGCCTCCCACCAGTACAGGAGAATCGGCCCTGGGCACCCCATCAGGGTGCCTGCTTGCAGCAGCCTTAGGCTGAGGGAGGGGACAGCTTGACCTGCGCCTGCCTACCTCTCTGCCTCTGAAAAATCCCTCTGTGCAAACGCAGAGGAGGCTTGAGATGGTAAAAAGGCCTGTGGAAAGGCCTGCCCCTACCTCTGGGAGTGTGCCTTTGTGAGTGGCATGCCTCTCCTTGGCCTGGGCACTTTGTAGGTAGTTCTGTATTCATCCATCTTTTCATATAATTTTCTGTTTGTTCCCCAAACAGTGAATTTCCACTACAGGAAAATCCATAGCCTTTGACTGAGTATCTTGGGACAGATTAGTGCATCTGAGCCATGCCAACCTCAGGAAAGCTACAGAAGTGGCCATGACCCTAGAGGAAACATCATTAACATCTACAGCAGTATGAAATTGAACTTTAGAGCTTCAATGCCATCAGCAGCCACCTGTTCCAACTCACTAGCCAGCTGGCCATGGGCCTGCTTGGCTAACTGCAATACTGTGTCCCATCTAGATTTCTGATCTCTAGCCACATAAGCCATATAATTTGCCTGCCTGAGTCCCAAAGAGCTGCCAAATATTGTTTTTAGCCATGGCATCAATCTTCCTGGAATCCTTATCAGGAGGATGTGAGGCCAGGGAATATTAGCCTTGTCACAGGCTGCAGCTTGTACCACACCTACATGACTACACTGCTCAGTGAGGAAGTCTGTATCAGAGCCTGACAAAGTATACCTTCTGTCCATTTTTTTATCTACAGGAGGGACAGAATGAGGATTTTTTAAAATTGTTGTTGTCTGCTTCCTAAATGACTTATGCAAAGGAATAGACAACCTCCTAGACTCTGGTATATCCATCATTTCTACATAATCAGGCTCCTCTTGCTCATCCACAGCCTCTTCTAAAGGAAGCTGGAGGGTTTCTGCAACCTTTTTGTAAAACATAAAATGAGAAGGGGACTCAGACAGCATAGGGGGAGATTCTAAAGGTCTGTCTGGAGAAATGTCCGGTTCAATGGGCACGTCCAGACCCTCCCAGCCACATACGTAATGGTCAAATTCCTCCTCCCCCTCCTGTGGTTCATAAAATTCCTCAACATCATACTCCTGAACCACTGGAACTGAACAGAACCAACCTTTGCCAACTGTTGGTGGTTCGACAGGTCCCTGAGACAGTGACTGGACAATCTGTATGGCTTTAGCTATCTCTGCAGCAGTTGGAGAGGCAATTTTAGACTCCAGACCTGCTGATTTCTTTGCCTTTTTTACTGGGACTGGTTCCTCTGAACCAGCCTTCCTTTTGCCCGAGGAAGTCTCGCCCTGGTCAGAGGGCACTCCCTCTGGTCCAGTGGGAGCTGGACCGGGCTGGCCATCTGGGTCAGCGGACTTTTTGGCCTCTCGTTCCCTGAGCCGGCCCAATCTCTTCTCCAGGGTGGCTGCAGGGAAATTTTTACATACCTGGCAGTCTGACAGGAGGTGGTCAGCCCCCAGACAATAAACACAAGTGGTGTGTGGGTCAGCCTTGGCAAAGGCTTCCCCACAGACATCACAGTGTTGAAACCCAGTGGCCTGGTTTTTCTTTTGGTTTCTCAGACATAATGCTAGCCTATCAAAAACTTGCCCTTTTGATGGCAGTGCCAGGCAAGACACCCTTATCGGTTCCCTAACCGTGTCACGAGTATTTGAAAAACCCACTAAAATAATAGGTTTTTAGAACCGATAAGAACGAGAACCGCACTCTAAAAAGCCCAATATATGATTTAAATGCTTTTTAGCAAACCGATCGTTCAAAACAGAACCGATAATTTCCACTGAGACTTTTAAAATCCTGTACTACGGTTTACCAGATAGAGCTTTGAACCGAAATGCGGTAAAATAAATACTTATTGCGGTTCAAATGAACCGAAAATACTGCAAACGAGAAATGAACCGAGCTGAAGGAGCTGGTCTCCGGAGCGACTGTTCAGTGAAGCGGAGTAAAGAATCTGACAGTTTCATTTGAAACTGGCCAGATAGAGCTTTGGCATAACGCTCTCGCGCTTTAGAACTCCAGTCTCCCTGGAGTTAACTGTTTCCTCTCCGGGGCAGTTCAAGTGCTGTGGCTAACTGCTTAAGTCATAATATAGCAAGACTTCATGGTGTTTGAATGGCAGGTGTAAGGAGGTCAGTCAGGTAGCTAGAGCCAGAGCCATATAGGACCTTATAAGTGAGCAAGCCCACCTTGAAGATGATCTTCCACCTGGCAGACAGCCAGTGCAGGTTTTGTAGGACCGAGGTCACATGGCAAGACCTAGGTAAGCCCATCAGCAACCCGGCCACTGCGTTCTGCACTGGCTGCAGTCGGAGGAGGTTCCCTCCGCTGACCCCGATTTAAAGAGCATTGCAGTAGTCCACCCTAGATGCAACAAAAGTGTGTACCAGTAAGTGCAGGTCCTCGGGTGGAACCAAGGGTTTAATCCGGGCGACATTCCTTAAGTGGTAGAAACCACTTTGAATGACAGACGACACCTGATCATCATGTGTCAACCTGTCATCCAGAAGACACCCAGATTTCTCACCCCTCAGGATGCCATCAATGGGGTAGATCCCAGGACAAGTCCAGTTATCACCCCAGAGGAATTCCCATCACGCCCTCGACGAGGCTCAGTCACCAGCACCTCCATCTTGTCTGGGTTTAGCCTCAGCCAGTTAGAGGACATCCAGTCCTGGATCTCAGCAAGGCATTTATTTAGCACTTCAACAGCCTCATCTGTTCCCAGGGCAAAAGCCATACAGTTGGGTATCATCTGCGTAGCAGTGAAAACCCAGACTGTAATGTCTAATGAGCTCTCCTAGGGGCAGCATGTACTGTACACAGTGAACATCAGCGATAGGATCGAACCCTGATGAACTCCACACAGTAGGAGCTTCAGAGAGGAGGAGAAATTCCCCATCTCTACCCTCTGCTTCCTACCCGAGAGATAGGACTCAGACCAGTTGATGACCGCACCGGTAAGACCACAGTACTCTCTAAGGCAATCTGAAATCACAATGTGGTCCACGGTGTCAAATGCTGAAACGAGATCAAGCAGAATGTTGACCAGTCTCCCCTTTCTCTAGCCCTGAAGAAGTCATTTTGCATCCTGACCAATGCCCTCTCGGTGCTACACCTTGCCCTAAATCCACACTGGAATGGCTTGTGGATGTCAAAGGCCGCAAGGTGTGCCTCAAGCTGCAATACCACCACACTTTCTCTACAACCTTCCCCAAAAATGGGAGGTTGGAGATGGGTCTTTAATTCACCAGGACATCACAGTCGAGTGATGGTTTCTTCAGAAGAGGCCTCACCAACGCCTCCTTCAAGGCATCAGGGAAAACCCTCTCTGAGAGGGAGCACCAGATTATCTTGGTGAACACTGAACCAACGATCTCGGCCCATCCCACTAGGAGACACTCGGGGCTGGGTCCAGCTCACAATAAGTAGGCTGCAACTTCAAGATCACCTCAGCCACCCCTTCTAGCCGAATCTCATACCAAACAAAAGGAGTACCCATGCTCTTACCAGGCCTAGCACTGCAGCGCTGATCTTGGACCACTGGGGAGATTCTGGACAGAATGGAAGGCACCCTGTCAGAGAAGAACTGAGCAAGCTCTTCGCACAATGAGGTTGAAAATGCACTTTTTAGCTGCAGACACATAGGATGAAGCAATCTGTCTATAGTCCAAAAAAAGCTGAGCTGGTCTGTTCTTCCCTGCGGCAATCTCCCTGGACAGGAACTCTGCCTTCTTATAGTCGCTTGCCCCTTGCTACTCATAGTAGTGAGTTCCCAAGGCCTGTTTGTCCTCCTCAGGTCAGGCCCTGAGCCAGCAATGCTCTAATTTCTGACTCTTGGTCTTCATCTCGAGAGCCCCATCAAATCATGGGGGTCTCAAGCAAAATCATCTTATTCATATACGGATCGGTGTGATGACATCAAGCACCTCAGCAACAGCCATAATGCAGGCCGCCATCGACTCACGCATGCCAATCGCACATGCAAGACTTACACCAGACAAGTCAGCCATCGCCAAGAGTCCCTGTGGGGACAATCCCCTTAAAGGGCGGTAGCTGATCGTTTCAATAGGAGAGGGACTATCGGGGGGGGGGGCAAATGAGAACTCTACCATGCAATGATCAGACCAAGCAACTTGATCAGTCCTGAGGTTCATTACCTCAAGCCCCAGTGAGAAGATCAAGTCCAGCATGTGGACATGGTGATGGGTTGCAGAACCAACCGCTTGTGCTAGGCCCAGTGATGTCATCAGCTAGAGGTGGTCATGTCCAAGATGTGGGAATTCATTATCAACCCAAGCATTGCAGTCTCCCAGAATTAACCATCTGGGGGACTCCAACACTCTGTCAACAACGAAATCCGCAATCTCCTGCAGGACGGTAAACAAGGAGAATCCTGCAACCTGCACCTGGACCTCCATGCACCGCCACACATTCGAAGGCCGAGGTCAAATCCACTGGGTGCACAGCAAAGTTCAAGCTGGATCTAAAGCAGATGGCCACACCCTCACCCTTGGGCTCCCTCCTCGGGCAGTGCACTACAGAGTACCCGGCAGGGACAGACGCCTCCAAGACTGGCCAGGTGTTGGCACCCAGCCAGATGCCTGTGAAGCAAGCCAGATCGACCGAATAAATCAATTCCACCATAATAGCAATGTCAGCTGCTCTTTAATATGGCGTGTAAAGAACGGAAACGGAGTAAAAAACTGAAATGTACTTTACAATCGCAAATGCTGCATGAACGCCAACATACTAATAAAAAGAGCATTATTCAATTAGCCCCAGAAGCTGGGGAGTCCATTAAACCTTTTCAACTACTACAGTATGCTAAAAGTGGTTCGTATTGTTAAAATGCAAACCTCTGCACAGAACGCCAGTTACAAACCTGGACATTTCCAGCTCTCCAGCAGCATAGCTCTGCAGTTTGGAAAGCTCAGGCTGAAGAAAAGTGTCCAACAGATAGTATGCAAAAGCTACTTCCTCAGATGAAGGGACATGCCACTGGATGTTCAAATTCCATAAATCTCCTGGTTTTCCCCAGTCCTGTAAAACAACATGAGGCTAAAGTTGTAAGTTCAGTCAGTTATCAAAAGCAACAGATCATAAAAGCCTTGTCCAAGAACACTATGACAATTTCAAACTAAAAACCTAACAAATAAAATCACTAATTTAAATGTTTTTACCAAAGTACCATAAGCAAATTTTAGAATGTATGCAGTCTTAATAAGAGGCAGCATAGAAAGTTGAAATGAAAAGGAGTATTTTCCCACAAAAAGATACCTGGGTTAAAGCAAATAAATTCTTCTAAAAGACATTTTTCTCCTTTTTTTTTTGTATTAGTCTGCCCTTTGCTTCATCGTGGCCCCTTCCACTAGGGTGACCTCCCAGCCTTATTCATGTTGTCTCTGCCACTTGCCTTGCCTCCTAGTACCCTGAACTTCTCACTCTGGAGTGGAGTCTGGATAAAGCCTGGAGCTGAGCTCTCCACCAAAACACTCAGTTCTGAAAGGCAGGGGAACAGTCAACACATAAGAGCCTGAGTCTGCTCTGCCACAGCCTGCATGCCTGTGCAGCCTTCTCACTGTCCTCCTTCCCTCAAGGACACTGGCACATGAGTGCTGTGATATACCGGAACACTGACATGTGGCTGTGCATGTCAGAGCCATTCAGGGTCGTCCTCAGACTTCCAGCTGCAGTTGCACTACCACCTATGGTCGCCCAGGTGGCGGTAAAGTACCAGAGTCTGCAAGCCACACTCCAATAGGAGAACAGCATCCTCTGTGCTGCTGAGTCATCATTCCTCGGCTGGCCCTCTGACATCCCAGACTCCTTCCCAATAATAGGTCACCGGTGTCACCAAGCGGCAACTCTGCCCGCTGTGCCGACTAGCCAGCCATTTTCCTTCATTTTAACTGAACTCCAATGTGGTCTTAGTTGTGTACACTGGGAACACATTTTAGCTGGAATTGCGCAAGCTTTGGAAACCAGCAACAAGATATCATTCATTGCCGCAGGAACGAATGTAACTTCACTACATTTTTCTTAACAAGGATTCGGCAAGTTGGCACAAGGAATGGATTATTTAAAAATGAAAAATTCTGCATTAAGCAGAAGGTTTTCTTTTATGTCCTTTACATAACTGATCTTGTAGAAGAATTCTATTTTTGATCAGGTTTACAAAAAAAAGATGAAAAAAGCACTGCTACCATATAAATAAATCAGATCAATTGGAATGAAGTTCTTGCCTTAATGGGGAAGTATTCAGAAAGAGGCTTGTCAAAACCACCTGGCACACTGCAGTATTCAGTGGGGTAAAGGAGTGTAGTGGATCGAAGCAGATGGTGCAGTAGGTTACAGGCTAGAATGCAACCCTGCTTACAGGTTAAATGTAGGGTCCGATTCAACGTGTTCACCAGCTCCTCCTTGTAAAGCAGTAACTTCTCTCCATCAACACGTGTAATCTAGGAAACAAGTTATGCTGTTAGTGTTCTTCAAAATCCATCTTTTTCATCTGGCTTGAAGTATGTTTTTTCAACAATTCCTCAATTGCTCTAATCGTTCCTACAGTATTAATAATCAAACTAGGAGGCCATTCAGAGTGACAGAACAGCACTTGATTTCTATAAAGCTCATTCTGTGTTAGTGGCCCTTGCTCTTCAAATGTCCTGGGCAACATACAAGTAAGGACATAATCTGAATGTATGCTGTTGTAGACAGCATCCTAAACTGGACTGACTAGACCTATTCACGACCAAGTTCTGGAAGCAAGTCAGTCTGATGCTAGTTTTTTTTGGCCGGGCCACCAGTCATTTTTCGGTCCTGGTCATGGCCCTGGGAAGCCTCAGCCACCATCTATGGCTGCCAGGGTTCCCCAGTCACCCCCAGCTTACCCCTCGGAGGGCGGGGCCATGGTCACGGAACTGTATCTAGTTGGGGGACCCGCAGCGATGGTAGCCACTCGAGGTCTTTCTCGGGAGGGCTTCATAGAGACTGTGGCCCTGCCCACCTGATTATTCTGTTCTTCCATTACGGAGGTGGGGACGTGCAATGACGCCAGCGTCCGCCCCACCTCCCGGAAGCTAAGCGTCGGCAGCGTGAGATCTCCCGGCCTCCGCCAGGGAAGTCCTCAGTGCTCAGAGTGCTACCCTCGCCCTCCCCAGGAGAAGGAGAGCAGTCCATAGGGCGCTCCATCCTTCTCCTGGTCAGCCCTTCAACACCCGGTCCGCTCTAACCCGGTCGCCGCGCCGCGCAGCCGGAAATCCTTCACCGTCGCGCCAGCGGGCCGGCCTGTCTGATGCTAGTTTGGACAGAAGAGGAGAATACAACAATGCCAAAGGACTTCTGCTGAGTGACGTTCGGGGTATCAAGTGTAGTGATGTGAAAAAAATGAAAATTAGGTACCTACCATAATTCTTGATCTTCTTGGACGAAGTCTCCACCACTCATTTACACTAATGGGACTACGTCGGAGGTGCTAGGTGACGGGGAGCAAAAATCTTCAGGAGGGGCGGTGCCGGTAGGACCGCATGCGCAGTGCCGCAGGGCAGGTCGCTCGCATAGGGCTACCTCGGCGCGCCGACTCCTCCAACTGCCTCAGTACCTTTTTTACCGAGGAGGTGCAGCGTAAAGTAAACTAGTGAAACTAATCTATGTCGGACATGAGATAGTCCGAATGACCCGTATAAGAAGGGCCAACACAGAGTCTTCACAGCCCAGCCATCAAGGGAGTGAAGACCAAAAACAAGATAAGTGAGCTCATGGGATGGAGGGTGGGCGTGTGAATGAGTGGTGGAGACTTCATCCAAGAAGATCAACAAACGGTAGGTACATAATTTTCATATTTTCCTGGACATAAAGTATCCACCACTCATTCACACAAATGGGAGAGGACCAAGCTAAAATAATCCCCTCAAGAAGGGCAGCAGGAGAGAGGAACTCACTTAGGACAGAAGACCATTAAGGACTATCCTGCCAAACAAGTGATACTGTCTGGCATGGACACCCAAAGCATAGTGCTTCACAGACGTGTGCACAGAGCTCCAAGTAGCTGCACTGCAGATGTCTGCAATGGGCACGTTACGAATTTCTGCCAGAGAAGCCGCGACTGCCCTGGTAGAATGAGCATATACTCTGCCTTCCAGCTTAACCTGTGCCATGGAGTAGCATTTGGGAAGACATGCCACTAGCCATGCCAAAATACATCTAATAGCAACAGGCTGACTTAGTCGGGCCATGCTGAAAGAGACAAATTGTTGTTTAGATTTGCAGATCTCTTTAGTTCTATGTAGAACCGTAAAACTCTCAACATCCAGAGAATGTGGAGTATGCTCTCCTTGATTCTAGAGGTTCACGAAGTAGGTCGGAACAACCAAGAGATGGTTCAGATGGAATTCCGAGACCACTTTAGGGAGAAATTCAGGGTGAGTTCAAAGAACCGCCCCATCTTTGTGAAATACAGTATGGGGGGGGGGGGGTCTGTGACCAATGCATGTATTTCAGACACTCTGCGAGCAGAGGTAATGGCTACAAGGAAGGTGGGCTTCCAGGTCAAGAAATGAAAATTACATACCTACCGTAATTCTTGATCTTCTCTTGTATCTTCACCATTCATTACTGCTTGGGTTAGTGCCGGAGTCGCGCACCCGCTGGGGTTTTTTTTTTTTTTTTAGATCGGCTCCGGCTGACACCGCCTTGAGCACTGGGTCATCTTGCGAAGGGGTGGCCATTAGGTGCCGGGTGACTCCTCCTCCATCTCAGTTCTGGTAGCCGGAGAGGCGAAACAAAGGGTAAGGAAAAAGGAGAGCGAGGCAAGAGAGCCGAGGAACAGAAAAAGGAAAAGGATATAAACTGAAAAAGGAATAAGCCGGTAGAGGACAGACAGAGGAGAGAGAATTCCTACCCTAAGGGACCGCAGGGCCTCCTTTCCGGGGTGGCTCTAGGGGAGGAACAGATACAGAGAAAGAGAAAAGGAGAAAAAAGAAAGGCATGTTGAGAGGGAAGAACAGTGCCCATAGAGGCATTGGTTGAGAGGCTTATAAGCTTGAGACTAAAACAAGGGAGCAAGAATCCCTGCTGATAGGACTGAGAGAGGGTTCGACTGAACCGCCAGCACAGATCGGACATAAAGGGCAGATTCTCTAATCTTTCAACATGCCAAGTCCCTACATCCTAGCTGAGAGCTCACAAACTGCCCGGGCAGAAAATCTGTTCCGGAAAGAGAGCGCCCACTTAGGAAGGGGAATATGCCCCTTAGCACCCTATTAAGTGCTAACACAGAAGAATTATGCCGTATGAAAGGCAGCTCTGTATGAAGGGTAGAGTGGGAATTCAGACTCCCTTAAGGCAAGGCAAGAGCAAACGCTCAAGGCTAAGAAGTGCAAAATGCACCAGCTAGAATGAGCAGAATAATAACATCTGCCAGGGGGAATCTAAATTTCTTTGAGGCCGAGCCAGGGCACGGTCTCTTAAACTGTGAACTGCGTGACGTGATCAAGGTGCCCAGAGGTTGCACCCTAGGGGCAATCAGAAAGAGTTCCTTCAGAATAGGTAAAACACAGACCCTGCTCGTTCCTCTTTACCTTGAGGAAAAAAGATCCATTAAATAAGAACGGAAAATAGAAAAACATTTTTTTTTTGGCATAAAGGCGAAAGGGAGGGAGAGGAACGAGACGGGAGGGGGAGACGCCACAGTAGGAGGCCACTGAGGGGAAGGTGGGCAGGTATCAGTAATGAATGGTGAAGATACAAGAGAAGATCAAGAATTACGGTAGGTACGTAATTTTCATATCTTCCCTTGTCAATCTTCACCATTCATTACTGCTTGGGTGAGTACTAGCTCCCCTCCCAAAAAGGGGAGGGGTAGAAATCCTGAGGAACAAGACCCCAGCCTCCTATTGGTGAGAAACAGAAGGGAAGACCCTGGGCTAATCAAGAGAAGCCTATGGGGAGAAGAGCAAGGAGGTGCCCCCCGAGGACAGGGAGACGGAGGAAGCCCCTGCAGAAGTCTCCTAGCTCTGGAGGAAAAGAGACGGGTCCCCAGAAAGCGGAGCAAATCACCCTACGCCGGGCCAGGGGTGACAACCTTGATAGACGAAGCCATGCCGTCCATCTAATACAGATCGCTGTCCCTGCAAGCCTGGAAGCCACCTCATTGGCGTCATAAGATGCCCTTGCTTGGTGTCTTGCCAGCTCCAGGCCTATAGCAGAGAGGGCAATAGCTTGTCTGGTTTGCTCCGTATCAGGCATTGATGCTAAGATTTGGGAAAGCATCGACCACAAATGCCTACTGTAGGCAGCGTGATGGGCCCGATGAGATGCAATGCAAGACATCGCACGAGAGGAAGAGAACACTCTTCACCCCCACCAGTCAAACTATAGAGAATCAGAGTCCGGTGGATGGTCATGCGCCAGGCGGCGGCACCCGAAAGGAGTCGCTAGGTATGCCAAACCCGAGGGTGGGTTGGGGAGAGTACTTAGGGATTCCGAAGGGGCACAATACCTACGCTGGCAGTCTGCCGGGGCTGGAGAAAGGGCGGCTAGCGACTGCCAGGAATGGATAGACGCCTCCTGGAAGGGAATAGGCCAGGATAGTACCACCAAGTGCTGGGCACTGAATTTGCCAAGGAATTCACACGTCTCCCGTTCAGTATTGTCTCGCCTAAAATAGGAAATTCGAAGATCCCTCACCATCCTCGAAAGGAACCGCTGATATTCAGTGAAATCAGCATCGGAGGAGAGATGAGCAGTGGGTTCCTCTCCCTCAGAGGAGGGAGATGAGGATGATGGAGAGCTTGAGTGTCCAGAGGACTACTGCGGCGGTGGGGATAGGCGAAAAACCCACTCATTCATGCACCTAACATATGAGGGGAAGGCAGCCGCAGAACCTCTGAACGCCTCCTAGGATAACGGGCCCGTGGGACCGACATGGCCTGGGAGAGCGGGGGGTGGCTGCAGAGAAATGGGAGAAGGGCACCTACGGAGAGGCAACTCTCTGCTAGGGCTCTGGAATCCGGGGAATGGAGCCCGAGCTGGCGGGACCCCGGACAACAGACCAGGTCGCAAAACAGGACCCTGGGGATGCGTAGCCTGGAAGAGCCCAGAAGGGGATCCTCCCCTATGACGAACCTGGGACTGCATGGATCCAGAAGGGCAGCCCACAGCAACGCCACCAGAGGGGTCCCCGGGGTCCAAAAGGGAAAGACGGGGCCCAGCACTACAGCTCCGAGCCACACCCCGAGGGGTGGCAGGCAGAGACCGAGACGCCTGAACCCTGCCCCTCGACCCCTCTGACTCACAGAACGCCCTCCTCCTCAACCCCAGCGACCTCCCACCCCGAGGGGGTGCAGCAGCACCAGGGTCGGTAGCTGCCACAAGCCCCCTAGGAAGAGAGCCCCTCCCTCCACCCCCACTCCATCGCCCCCCAGGGACCCCAGACCACCCCAGCCTGGGGGCCTCAGGGGAGGCGGCAGCAGGGACAGAGGAATAGGCGCGCTGGGCAGCCTAGCACCTCGTGCCACCGGAGACCCTGACTCCGAAGAGTCAGGTTGTCAGGACGGGTCCACGTCTGAATCATCAGCCTCAGAGGAGGAAGAGATCAGCTGGACCACAATACTAGCACCCCAAGGGGTCCCCGGTGAAATGGTGCCGTGAACGGCGCTGGTGCCAGAGGCGGCGCCGGATGACCCCGGACCCCCCGCAACACCTAAGCCCGGCCCAGACTCCCCAACGGTGCTGGCCAGACCCACGGCACTGCCATCGGCGCCGGGACCCCATTCGGCACCGCCAGAAGAGCGAACCGGGCCACAGTGCCAAAGGCCAACACGGCGCCACCATCGGCGCCGTCTCGATCACCGGCACCACGAGCGGCGCTGGGATCGAAACGGCGCCAGAAAGCGGCGTCGAAGGTCCACCAATGCTGGGCCCAGCAGGCTGGGCCTCGACACTGGGGAGCCTGCACCTCCGAGGAGGTGACTGCCAAGGCGGTGTCCCCGCCACGCCCCGGAGGGACCTCGCGTTCCTCCGACACCGCAAAGAAGCTTCCTCTTCGGCAAGAGAAGATGAGAAGCCGCCTCCTCTACAGACCGTATAGGCCGAGAGGGACCCGGAGGAAGGGCCTAGAGACCTTACCTGGGAATCTCCTGGAGCCTGGCCCCTCAAAGTCGGCACCTTGGCCGATCTTGAACGCTGACTTCTAGGGATGAATGGTCCATGGAGAAACAGGTGTCGCGACGCATCCATATCGTGGTTGGGTCCCAGGCAACAAAGACAAACATCATGCCGATCCGTGATGGAAAAATGCCGGCCACAGGAGCACCGACGAATAGGGGCGCGGCCCGCCTTCGACTTACGTTTTGCCCCCGAACCTGACATGATGCGAAAAAATTATAACAACACAGCAAAAGCTCTTAGCGGCATCCAAGAAATTATAAATAGAACGGTCTTACCAAGTTTTGACGGCGTCGAGAGAAGATCGAGAGAAGTTCGAGAAGGAGTCTGGATTGAATCCGGCCTAACTGTCACTAACCACGTAGCAGGTACAGCCTCGACAGTGGGAGAAACAGAACTGAGATGGAGGAGGAGTCTGCGGCACCTAACCGCCACCCCTCACGCATGACGCAGTGCGTTGCTCTCGAGGGCGGCGCCGTCGGAGCTGACTCCAAAAAAAAAAACACTCCGTGGTGGAGTGCGCGCCTCCGGCACTAACCAAGCAGTAATGAATGGTGAAGATTGACAAGGGAAGATCTTCAGCTCACAAGTTGCTAGGGGCTCGAAAGGTTTACAGGTGAGCATGTCTAGCACAAGGTTAATGTTCCAGGTGGCTACCGGTCGTCTGACCGGTGGCCTAGTGTGAAGTATACCTTTAAGGAACCTCTTGATCAAAGGTAACTCAGCCAGAGACATGGAGAGTACAGGCTCGTGGTATGCTGAGATCGCGCAGAGTTGAACCTTCACGGTTGAGTATTGTAGTCCTTTATTTGACAGGTCCAGAAGATACTCCAAGACTTTGTTAGGTGGGCAGCAGAACGGGTCCAGGGAGGACTTTGCACTCCATATGGAGAACCGCTTCCACTTTGCCGTGTCAGTTTTCCTAGTAGCCGGCTTGTGTGCCGCTAGGAGAATGTCAGAGACCCTACGTGAAATGTCAAACCTACTAAATTCTATCTCTTCAGGAGCCATGTGTGGAGGTGAAGGGATCTCGGATTGGGATGGACCACTGGGCCCTGGGTCAGCAGGTTGAATTGGAGTGAAAGCGGTCTCTGTGAAGTTTCCGATAATCTGTTGATTAACAGAAACCAAATCTGATGAGACCAGAAAGGGCGATGAAGATGATTCTGCCCCCTTGTGCCTCCAGCTTGAGCAGTACCCTCTGAACTAAGGGAAGAGGAAGAAATACATACAGAAAGCATATTTTTCACCACAGTCTGAATGCATCCTAACAAAAAACACCAGGTTCTGGATTTCTGGAGCAGAATAGAGGCAGTTTTGTGTTGAGTGGAGATGCAAAAAAGTCCAGGTCTGGAGTTCCCCATTCTTCGAAGAGCGAATGCACGATGTTTGTGTCAAGAGACCACTCATAAGAATCTGTTTCGGTTCTGTTGAGATGATCCGCCAGATCATTCTGCACTCCTGGAAGGTAAACCGCTTGGATCAGGGCATTGTGCTCCAGGCACCACTCCCACACACTCCTCGCTTCCCTGCATAAAAGGGGTAAGAGTGTGCACCACCCTGTTTGTTGATGTAGTACATCACTGCTTTGTTGTCTGTTTGAGGGAGAATGGTCTTGTGACAGAGAATGTCCTTCAGAGCGCAGACTGCGTACGGGACAGCTCTCATTTCTAGGATATTTATGTGGAGTTGAGACTTGTTCTGATTCCATCAACCTTGGGTGTGGAGATCTTGACAGTGAGCTCCCCATCAGAGTAGGATGCATCTGAGGTGACGGAGATCTGAGATTCCAGTGGGGCAAAGGGAAACCCTTTCAGAAGGCTGTCCTCTTGAGTCCACCAGGTGAGTGACCATTTTACAGGTTCCGTCACCTCGATGTGAAAGGGCTGGGCATGTGTGGTTGGGGACCACTGAGTGCTGAGCATCCACTGAGTAGTCCTCATGTGAAGATGAGACAGAGGCACACTGAACACTGAGGATGCCATGAGACCCAGCATCCGCTGCATCGAGAGGGCTCGAACTTAGTCATTCTCTCTGATGGAAGTGGGCCATCTGAAGGATGTCGGTCCTTTTTTATTTATTTTTTTTTAGTTAGTTGTTTAACCAGGAGTAGCACACTAAGCTGAAAGCTTTTTTACAGGAGCAACCTGTCCTCTGGAAGAAATATTTTTGCATTGGAGGTATCCAGAAGGGCCCCTGAGGAAGAGAAGCCATTGGGAGGACTGCAGCTGTGATTTTCCCAAATTCAACAGAACTCCCATAGACGTGAGGAACTGGGAAGCCGTAGCCACTGCTTCTTGAGTCTCTTCTCTGGAGGGGCTTGCTAGTAGCCAGTTGTCCAGATATCAGAACACTTGGATTCCTAGCTTCCTGAGATGCGCTGCACGAATTGCAAAGTACACTGTAAAGACTTAAGGCACCGAGAATAGCACAAAGGGCTGGACTCTGAATTGGTAGTGTTGACCCAATGCCACAAATTTGAGATACTTGTAGTGGTTCAGGTGTATGAGAACATGTTGGTAGGTGTCCTGCATGTCCAAGAAGGCCAGCCAATCGTTCTAATGAATCAGAGGTAGCAGAGTGCTAAATAATAATATCTTGAATTTTTCCTTGTAAAGGAATTTGTTTAACTTCCTCAAATCTAGAATACGGTGCATGCCACTTGTTTTCTTTGGAACTAGGAAGTAATGGGAGTAGAAACCTGTGTTCCATTGATCCAAGTGAACTACTTCTACTGCCCTGCTGTTCAGAAGGCCAAGAATCTCGGAAGCAAGAAGGTCTGACTGAAAGACAGACAGCTTGGGCTGTCATTTGGGTGGATGATCCGGAGGTGTTTCTGAAAGATTTTGAGAGTAACCCTCGTGGATTATTCTGAGCACCAATCTGTCTGATGTGACTGATTTCCACTGGTTGTAAAACTGAGTCAGACGCCCTCCTACTGCCAAGGAAGAGTCCCCCTCGGACAGCAGAGGTGGGACTTGGGACGGAATCTCAGAGGGTGGCACTAGGCGCTTTTGGGCCCTGTGCATTCTGCTGCGTTTTCTTTTGTGTTTGTCAGGCTTGATTCTTGTTGAAGCCCCCTCTGCCTTTGCCATGAAAGGACTGACTTATGAAACTGCTGTCAGTTCCCGCCCCGCTGAGGGGCAGCAGATGGCGGCCTGGCCATTTTGATAGTCATTCTAGTTTTCTGTGTGGCCTCTAGTGCCTGCTCAACTTGAGGGCCAAACAGATAAGTTCCATCAAATGGTAAACTCATAACTCTCTGTTTGGGTATCATTTATGAATCCCAATATTCGTAACCACGAGTGGCATCTGGTGCAAATCCCAGCTGCTGCTGCCCTAGAAACAGTGTCAAAGGCATCCATAGCAGCTTTTAGTTGTTGGTTGTTGGACTCAATGCCTCTAGTAATGGTCTGGAGAAGCTCTGAGCTAACTTCAGATTCCAGAAGAGCTTTACAGAGGCCTTGAGCAAATGCCATAGGGTATACTCATACTGAGAGAAATAACCCTGGTAGCTAGCAATGCACATAATCCAGGGTAGAGGCAGCAAAAACTCGCATCCCCAAGGTGTCAATCTTACAAGATTGTTTACTGGATGCGCCCCATAGATTCCTGAGGAAAGACGGCTTTGTCATTCTCTACCAAGAAAACTACGGCATCAGCAAAGGCGTGAGAGGCCAAGATTGGTCGATCTTTAGTGGAGGGAGTGTACTTCCTGTTTATGGACTTAGCCATGGAAGAAATAAATACAAGATTATTCCACACCATTTGTGAGAGAGTCTGAAAGGAGGGTTGCACCGGAGCAGTTAATTCCACAGGAATATCTGGAACGTGCAGATACTGCAGATGCAGCAATTTTCCCAGATCAATCTCTGAAGGGTGGAGAGAGAGAGTGTGGAATTCATGTTCTTTAGCAGAGACTTAAAGGAAAGGTCCTCGATCAGAGGATCCGCTGAAGGAGATTGTTTATTTGCCACTCTAAGAGAAGAATCATCATCAAAGTCATCCCATAATCGAAGATCTGGATTAGGCTCAATATCATCCCCTACTAGTCCCGGAGGGAAACTATAGATAGGAAAAGGAGGAAAAAGAAGAGGAGGTGCTCCGCGAATCGGAGTCGAAAAACCCTGGTGCCCTAGGCAGTGCCGAATGCATAGACAGCGCTCGCACCAGGTGCAGCGCTCCAAGAGAAGATGACACCGGCCTAGAGAGCAGCGCCCAGCACGGCACCGCCACAACAGAAGCCGAAGTCGGCAGCGCCCCAGGCGCCGCAGAACCAGAGGCTCCCAACCCCATCCCCGAAGTCAGAGAGGAAAGTCTGAGAAAACCAGCAGGAAAGAAGGGCACCTGTGCTGGCCCCTGCACCACAGCCATGAGGGGGAAAAGCACCAGAGCACAGTGTCGACAGCACCGGAGTAGGCGTCGCGCGACAAGGAAACCCCAACCGCCCTGCGCGCAGGTTCGAAACCGTTAGGCCCCAGGCCCCGGAGATGGACCCACCGGCTCAGGAAGGCGGGACATCTGCTGAACCCACTGCTCCATAACAGCTGCCCAATGATGAAACTACTCACCAGAATATCCCCCTCCCCCCTCCCACCAAGAGGCGGGGAGGAACTCCAGAGTCAAGGATGCTGGTCACCAGGAACAGAGGCAACAGGGGACTCCGGAGGAGTCTGAGTCAAACCCCTGACCCTAGCCACAGATGATCTATGTGCAGACATACCAGAGGGCGACCTTGAGTGGTACCGTTTGGAACAGCTTCCTTTTGTGCTTTCGGGAGGACCGCCCATTCCCCCGAGCACCGGACTGCCTGTAGTCAGACCCCCTCTGTAGAGGGAGGCAGACCAGACCCAGCCCTGCTGAAGACACAGCTTTCTAGCGAAGTCTCCCTACTGTCACCAGCCCCATTCATAGTCAACTCCAAAGGTGGGCTGAAGACTTCTACATTGAAAATTACATTTTTTTTATTTTAACCAAAATAAATAAAAACTAAATACTGAACGTCTATAGCTGCTGTCGTATAGACGTGAAGATTTGACTCCCGACGGGCGAGCGTCGTCGTTACTGAAGTGGGGGAAAAAAGAAACTGAGGCAGTTGGAAGGTCGACGCTAAGGTAGCCTATACTGTGCAAGCCTGCCGTGCATGCACGGTCCTACCTCGGCGCCAGCCCTCCTGAAGAATTTTGGCTCCCACTTGTTCCTAGCGCCTCCGGCGTAGTCCCACTAATGTGAATGAGCGGTGGAGACTAAGTCCAAGAAGATTAAAATTCCATCAGTGGAATTACCTTGAAAGTGAGCATTCTGCTTCCATGACACTTCACAATGCACTGTGGCAGTCTTCACTAAATTCTACCTTGGAATGTCAGAATGAACATATGTATTGCAGACTGATGTACTAAAGAGCTAGTGGAGCCAAAAATGGAAATTGCGTACCTACCATAATTCTTCATCTTCTCCATTCATTATTGCTGGGTGTGAAAGCCAGGGTGCACTAGCGCCGGGAGTTTTTTGGGAGCTGGCGCCAGCAGTGCCGGCCTCGAGAGTGGCATTTATCATGCAGGCGCAAGGCCATTAGGCAATCTGTAATTCTCCTCCATCCCAGTTCTGTAAGCCGGACAGGCGAAATAAAAAGGGTTAGAAGTATAAGAGCGAGGCAAGAGAGCCAAGGGATAGATAAAGGAAAGAAAACCAACTGAAAAAGGAAGAAGCCGAAAAGAGGACAGGAAAGAGAAGAACCCTACCCTAAGGGACCACAGGGCCTGCTTCCGTGGGCAGCTCTGAGGGAGGAACAGATAAGGGAAAGGAGGAAAGCAGAAAAGGGAAGAAAAAGAAGATGGGATATTGGGTGGAGGGAAAAATACTGTCACAAATCCAGAGTGAAACTGGCTTGAAGCTTAACAGCTCGGATTTTAGAGCAAGGAAGCAAGAGTTCCTTCAGACAAAACTGGTCCGGATGGCTCAAATGAACCTTCTACACAGCTTGAAACGAGAGTGGCAGATTTCCTACACCTCCCACTATCCCATTACCCATCACACAGGCTGAGAGCTCACAGAATGCAAAGGCAAAATCTGTTCTGGAGAGGGACAGCCCCCAACCAGGTAAAGGGAAAAAGTGCCACTAGCACTCAGATATGCATCAGTGCTGGGGGGGGGGGTGTGAAGTCCCAAGACCGGGCGATGTCCTGTTAAGGTGGACAGAGACAAAGAAGGAGCTCCTTCTGACTCCTTGGATAAGACAGGGGTCAATGGGCCGGACCACCAGTTCAGAACGATAATTTCGAATTTGGCTAGAACGTCGTCGATTAGCCCTGGTCTGGCACCATCGGTAATCTAGGAACACCAGCCAAATCCGAAGACTGAGGATAGAGGACTGTCTTAGAGATGAAACCTCATGTCCAGGGATTGAGCTAATCTGGCCTGAAGGAAAGCCCCCGAAGGCAAAACCTTCCAGGAAATCAGAAAGAGTTTCCTTAGATGAAAAGGACAAAGTTTTGCCCGCTCTCCTCCTTACCTGAATACTTCGTCATGTTTTTTTCTTAGAGAAGAACAGAAGGTTCCAAGGAACCAGAGGATTTAGTCTGCTCCCGAGGGGATGAGGAGGAGCAGGGTGGGGAAACGCCAAGAAAAGAGGCCCATGAGGGAAGGTGGAGGGATTCAGTAATGAATGGTGAAGATACAAGAGACGATCAAGAATTTCGGTATGTACCTAATTTCCATATCTTCCCTTGTCAATCTTCACCATTCATTACTGCTGGGTGAGTACCAAGCCCCCTCGGAAGGGGCCTGAATTTTTGGCCCTGAGGGAACAGATCCCTCTGCCTCCTACTGGTGGAAAGCAGGAGGGGGAGACCCTAACCAACAGACTAGTGCAGTCTAAGGTTGCTGAGGGCAAGGGGGTGTCCCCCGTGACCGGGGAGATGGAGGATGCCCCTGAAGCATCCTCCTTGCCCTGTGGGAGAACAGGCGGTTCCCCCAGAAAGCGGAGGAAGTCACCCTACACCAGGCAATGGGTGACAGGCTCGACAGACGAAGCCATGCCGTCTGCTTTATGCAGATTGTCCCTGCCAGTCTGGAAGCCACCTAGCTGGCATCGTAAGATGCCCTTGCCTGGTGCCTTGCAAGTTCCAGACCCTGTGCAGAGAGGGCAATGGCTTGTCTAGACTGCTCTGTAACAAGCATCAATGCCAGAACCTGTGCTAGCATCGACCACAGATGCCTGCTGTAGGCAGCATGGTGTGCCTGGTGTGAACCTATGCACATCAACACACGACTTGAAGAGAAGACTCTTCATCCCCACAGATCAAATTCAGCAGAATCTGGATCCGAGGGTCTGTAGTGTGCCAGGCCCCAAGGCCCAGATGGAGCATCTAGGGATGTCAGGCCCGAAGGCGGGTGAGGTGCAGAACCTAGGACACTCATGAGGGACACAATACTGTCTCCTGCAGTCTGCCGGGGCTGGAGAAGGGCAGCTGGAGACTGCCAGGTGTGGATAGACGCCTCCTGGAAGGGGATCAGACATGAAGGCACCACGAGGTGGCGAGCGCTGAATTCACTGAGGAATGCACGCGTCTGCCGCCCGGTATTGTCCCTGCAGATGAAGGAGATACGAAGCTCTGAAACCAGCTTCGAGAGGAACCACTGATATGCAGTGAAATCAGTGTCAGAGGACAGATGGACAGAAGGTTCCTCTTCCTCAGGAGAGGAAGACAAGGAGGAAGTGGAGATTGAATGCTCAGAGGACTCTTGCGGCAGGGGGGACAGGTGGAAGACCTGTTCGTCCATGGCCCTAACGTATGAGGGGAAGGCAACCACAGTAGCTCTGAACATCTCCCAAGTTAAGGGCACCGTAGGACCCACATGGCCCGGGAGAGAGGGGGGTGGCTGCAGAGGGATGGGCGAAGGGCACCTAAGAGCATGTGCCTGGCCTCTGCCAGGGCTCAGATCTAGGGAGCAAAGCCACCAAGACTGGGGACACTGAGATCATACTGGGTTGTGAGGAGGTAACTTGAGGAGGCAAACCCCGGAAGAGCCCAGAAGGGGAATCGCTCCTGTGATGTGACTGAGGTTGCATGTGTCCAGAAGGGCAGCCCTCAGTACCGCCACTAGAAGGTGCCCTGGAGACCTCGAGGGACAGGCGGTGATCAGCGCTACAACTCATTCCCACATCCCGCAGGGCAGTAGGAATGTGCCGCCGCTCCTCAGCCCGACCTCTCAAGCCCTCTGACTCTGAAGCTGCCCTCTTTCTCGACCCCAGTGCCGGGGTTCCTCACTTTGCAGACCTCTGGAGGGAGGCCACGGAAGCAAGGCTCCCCACCCGCTCTGACAGAGCCTCAGCAGAACCAGGGATGGCAGCTGCCTGGTCCCCTTCAGAAGAAGGCACCTTCTCAAGAATCTCAGAACCATCGCCCCTAGAAAGTCCCCGGCCACTCCTAGCCGTGGGACCCCCATGGTGAACCTGCTCCGGGAACTCGGGAAGAGAAACACTGGGCCACCTGACATCCTGACCTACAAAGAGTTCCGAATTCGAAGACTCAGGCTGCCAGTCCGGGTCCACCTCTGAGTCATCCTCCTCCGAAGAAGAATCGAGCAGAATGACCTCCAGAGAGGCTACCCTAGGAACATCTCCTGCGACGGCACTGGGAGCAGCACCAACGTAGGCCGCGACTATGCCAACAGCACCACTCAAGTCCCCAGTGCCACGAATTGTGCCGGGAACCATGCCCGAGTTCCTGGTGCCGTGGGTGGTGCTGGAACCCCAACAGCACCACCAGGGCACGCCTGTCCCCGGGACGGCACCAAAACCCAAAGCGGCGCCGCCAGAGTCCCTGGCGACACAGACAGCACAGGAACCCAAAATGGTGTCGCTAGGCAGCATCGAAGGTCCACCAGTGCTGGGCCCCGCAACCTGGGGCCGCTACATTGAGGGAGCATACCTCTAAGAGGAGGCGACTGCCAGGACGGTGCCAACGATGCGACCCTGGGAGGAATCGCACCGTTTCTCTGGCGCCAAAGAAGAAACCTCCTCCTCGGCAAGACTGGAAGTAGAGGAGGTTCTGTCCTCGCCGGGCCGTATAGACCCAGGAGGGGACCCGGAGGGAGGGTTAAGAGATCTGCCCTGGGAGGCCTGCGGGCCACGTTGTCCTCTAAAAGTCGGTGGAGCCCTGCCAATTTTAAATGCACAGATTTCCAACACACGGTGGTCCATGGAAAAGCAAGCATCGCAGTGGTCCATATCTTGGTTGGGTCCCACGCCCCGAAGACAAACATCACGCCGATCCGCGGAGAAAACTGCTGCCACATGGGCACCGACGATAGGGGGCACAGTCCACCTTGGATTTACACTTGGCCTCCGAATCAGACATGATGCAAAATAACTTTAGAAACAGCAAAGATCCCGGCGCTGTAGAAATATAAAATGAAACTGTCTTACCAGCTTCAACGGCGTCAGGATGTAGAACCGGGATGAAGGAGTCAAATTAGCAGCGTTGAAGGCCGAAGGCCTAATGATGCAGCAACAATTTCTCACACTCGTGCAGCAGGTGCAGCCTCGATGGCAGGAGAGACAGAACTGGGATGAAGGAGGAGTCTACGGTGGCTAACACCCACTGCAGCAGGCAAGGCCGCTTCGAGGGCGGTGCCATACGCCTGCCCTCCTCAAAAAAAAAAATTCATAAACACTCCCATGGCGGATGCGCACCTCTGGTTTACACCCAGCAGTAATGAATGGTGACGATTGACAAGGGAAGATCAGGCAGACAGGAAAATACAAATTTTAAGAAGCAAGTCGGCTGTAACTTTTTATTTCTGAAGTATTTTTCTTTTTCCTTTGTTCATTAGAAAGTCTTCTACGTGATAGCACTGTGCTGGATGTGTGGAGTAGTTCTTAGCCTGGCAGCTGACATATCTAACTCCATCCCCCGCACTACATCAGCATTGTAATCTCACTGACAGTGACAGCATAGGTGACTGGCCTGGTGGCCACTGAGTGGTTGTTTCTAAGCAGCAGCGATGTCACAGTCAGTGAGATCACAGTGCTGATGTAGAGGGGTCAGCTGCCAGGCAGAGTGCTATCCCACACATCACATCTACTAACATCAGGTAAACAATCTGCTAATTAACCAAAGGAAAAGGAAAAAGTACTTCAGATATAAAAGGTAACGGTTGACTGCTTTTAAAAACGAATTAGTTTTAGGTAGTGCACTAGCTCTTTAAACTGACTAGTCGAATTCCGCAGAATAAATCACTGTTTTCTTTACAACCATGGAATTACTGCATGTATTGCTGATCGCTGTACTAAACTGTGGAATGGAAGTCTGCAGAAAATACAGGTTACTCACCTATAATAGGAGTTCTAGGAGTGGTATATGTTGTTCATCCACACTGTCTGGTAGGTTCCTTTCCACTTTAATTCTTGCAGGAAGGTCTTCAAGCTGGCTCCTCCCACCCACCTGGGTGGTAAAACCCTCAGCTCCACCCCATGACGCCAGATCTAGCCTGCTGGAAGCCAGGCTGCGCGAAGCCAGAGAGGTCGGGTGGGTCGTGTGGATGAACAACATATATCACTCCTAGAACTCCTGTTACAGGTGAGTAACATGTATTTCTAGGGACGTGGATATGCTGTGCAGTCCACACTGTCTGGCAGACTCCTAGCAGTTCTCCGAGAGGAAGGAGGCAAGGCGCACACCCCTTACTTAAGAGAATAAGGACTGGAGAATCAAGGTCCCAAAACCAGCATCCCAGCGTAACTCTAAGTCGATGTGGTAATGGGAAATAAAGGTGTGTGCTGACCTCCAGGTAGCAGCCCTGAAGATTTCCCTGGATAGGGACATCCCTAGAAGCAGCCACCGAAGCAGCGGTATGGCGGGTAGAATGAGCTCTTATCCCTTTGGGAGGCTCCATGCCCACCAACCTATAGCAGAGATCTATGCAGGAGGTGAACCACCTGCTTATCGTCCACTTGGCTGCAGGTCTGCCAGGTGCGGCTTCAGCATAGGTGACAAACAGCTGGCGAACCTCTCCCTGAACTTCAGCCGTTCGCTCCTTATAATAAGCGAGCGCGCTCTTCTAGGGTCCAAAGTATGATGCCTATATTCGGCCTCCGAGGTGTGATTGGGGTAGATTACCGGCAGAGTCAACACCTGGTTAAGGTGAAAGTCCGACACCACCTTCAGAAGGAATTTCAGGTGAGGGTGAAGGACAACCCTGTACCTGTGGAAGACCAGATAACGAGACTCGATGGAAAGCGCCTGGAGCTCTCCCATCCTTCTGGCTGATGTTATAGCCACCAAGAAGGCGGTCTTCTACGACAAGTTGGAGACATCGAACCTGTGCATTGGTTCAAATGGCTTGCCCATGAGCTTAGCCAATACCAGCAGTAGATCCCACGGAGGTGGAGGTTCTCGCACCAGAGGGGATAGGTGATCAAGGCCTTTGAAAAAGCATCTGACCACCACCTCCTGCGTCACTGACTGCTTGCCGGCCCGTGCCCGGTAAGCAGAGATGGCTGCCAGGTGCACCTTGAGGGTTGTCGACCGAAGCCCTAGCTGAGAAAGGGACCACAGGTAGTCCAAAATACTAGCCAAGGGGCAGGAAGAGGGGTCCAACCCCTTATCCTGACACCAAATGGAGAATCACTTCCATTTGAAGGTGTAGCATTTTCTGGTCGACCCCTTAAGGGACACCTCACTGACATTGAGGACCTCGTCAGAAATACCCAAGGCCTGGAACTCTAGCCACTCAGGAACCAGGCCGTCAGATGCAGTGATTGAAGGTCCAGATGGAGAACCTTCCCCTTGTATACTGAGATCAGGTCCAGGTGGGCTGGAAGCCGCCTCGGGAGCCTGGAGCTGACGCTGAGGAGATCTGGGTACCAGAACTGGTGAGGTCAGTCTGGGGCTACCAGAATCACCTGCGCCTTGTCCCTCTTCACCTTGAGAAGCACCTTGTGGATCAAGGAAAATGGAGGAAAGGCGTAGAAGAGGCCTGGGGTCCATGGCCTTGAGAAGGCATCCCCTGCAGCGAGCCCTGCTGAGGGGGGCGGGCATGAAACAGCCTCAGCTTTGCCTTCTCCCTGGAGGCGAACAGGTCCACCTGAGGGGTGCCCCAATGGGAGAACAGTTCTTGCACTACCTCTGGCAGCAGTGACCACTCGTGAGATGCAGCGCCTATGCGGCTGAGGGCATTGGCCAGACTGTTGGAGGCTCCTGCCACATGGATAGCTAGGAGATCCGCCTCCAGGCTGCTCATGAGAGATAAGATGCGGAGAGCCTCCTAGCACAGGGTCAAGGAGTGCGTCCCACCCTGACGGCTGAAGTAGTACATGGTCATGGTGTTGTCCGTCTGGACCTGAACCACCTGACCTCATACAAACGGAGCGAAGGCGGTGAGGGCTAGTCAAACCGCCCGAAGCTCCAGCAGGTTGATGTGGCATCAAGATTCCTGAGGGGTCCAGAGGCCGTGGGCCCGGAGATCCCCCAGATGGGCACCCCAACCCATCAGAGAGGCGTCGGTCATTAGCGTGACCATCTGCTCGGGATGGACAAACTGGATACCCTCCTGCAGATGAGCTGGGACGAGCCACCATTGCAGGCCGTCCCACATCTCCTGGGTCACTGTCATTGGCTGGTCCAGAGGACCACAGTACTGTGACCACTAGTTGGCCAGCCCCCATTGCAGGGGGCGCATATGTCAGCGGGCCCAACGGACCACACTGGTGCAGGCCATGAGGCCCAGAAGATGCAGGAACTCCTGGGCAGGGCGCAACTGCCCAACCAGAAATGACTGGGCAAAGGAGGAAAGGACATCGGCCTTGTCAGCCAGGACCCGGGCTCTGGCTCGAAGGGAGTAGAGCTCTTCCCCGATGAACTTAATCACCTGTGATGGCACGAGTTCCGATTCGGTCTCGTTGTTGAGGAGGCCAATCCGAGAGAAGACCTGGAGGGCCAGATCCCTGGACCGCTCCACCTCCAACCTGGAGGGGGCTGCTATCAGCCAGTCATCCAGGTAAGGGTACACCCGGACCCCTCAGCGCCATAGGAATGCTGTCACCACTGCCATGCATTTGGTGAAGACCCTGGGAGCTGGAGAAAGGCAGAAGGGCATGGTCCGGAACTCGTAAAGGATCCCTCTGCTCTGAAGCGGAGGAATCGCTGATAAGACGGATGGATTGGGACGTGAAAGAACACGTCCTGGAGATCCAGAGAGCAAAACCACATTGCCTAGTTCCAAGGACGGAATGATCTGAGCCAGAGTGACCATCCTGAAGGTGCACGGCATTAGGAACTTGTTCAGGTCGTGCAGATCGAGAACGGGGCACCAGCCCCCCCTGTCCGTTTTGGGACCAGGAAGTACCTGGACACAAACCCTGGGTCTGGAGGAGGGTCCGCCACCTCCCTGATCACCTCCTTCTGGAGAAGCAGAGCAATGTCGGCTAAAGAGGCTGCGGAACCCGTTGCCCCCCATGGGGCGACGGCTCGATAGGGAGGGGGCTGCTCTAACTCCAGAGGCAGACCTCTGCCGACCACTTCCAGCACCCAGCGGTCCATGGTGATAGCGGACCAGGCAGAAAGGAAGTGGCGGAGCCGTCCCCCCACGGGAGGGGGGGAACCCGGGGAGGAGTGACGAGGCTGGGGCAACACCCCAAACCCATCACTGGGCAGGCTTGGAGGAAGGACTGGCCAAGGGGCCTCCTGGGCCTTTCCCTCCAGGCTTCCTATTGGAGGAAGCGGCAGACTTAGCCTTAGGGCGCCAAGTGTTAGCCTGCTGGCCCTGTTGCAGGTGCTGCTGGGCCGGACGAGCAGCAGGAGCGGAAGGGCAAGAGGACTTACGCTGCTGCTGGCGGCCTTTGTCCTTCTGGGCAGACGTGATCAAGTCCAAGGTGGCACTGGACTTCTCGATCCTCTGGAGATGGCCTTCCACCTCTGGCCCGAACAAGTCGGTACCCAGGAAGGGAACGTCTGCCAGCTTGTGCTGGGTGTCCGCCGTGAAGGTGGAGATCCACAGCCAAGCTCTGCGGTGCATAGCTACTGCAGCTGCTACTGACCGGGCACAAGAGTCACCGATGTCCAAAGAGGTTTGGAGCAGCTGTTTAGCCACCACCCTTCCCTGATCCCGAACTTGCTTGACCGTCATCTGTAGGTCAGCTGGGAGATGGGGAATCACCTCATCCAGGGAACCCATAAGGGCGTGTGAGAAATGTGCCATCAGTACAGACGAGCTAGCCTGTCGAAGGCCTAGGGAGGAAGCAGCATAAACCTTCCGCCCGAGTAATCCAGCTTCTTGGATTCCTTATCGGGCGATTTGTCCACATCCTTAGCATTCCCGGAATGCCAGAAAACACTAACGGTTACCAGCCCCTCCGCAGAGGGGTGCTCCAAGAAACCGGACAGTGAACCGGTGGGGACAGCGTACTTGCGAGCCATCCTGGCCGAAGGCACGGGACAAGAAGCAGGCCGCTGCCACAACTCCAGGGCCGGGCCAACAATGGCTTCGGCCACCGGGAAGGCCTCCGTAGGAGAATCTCCTCAGTCCAGTATTTCTGTGAGGGGATACCTGGCCCATTTCTGGACAGGTTCAAGCTGCATCCCAGTAGACTCTGAGATGAGTCGAAGAATACCCAAGGAACAAGGATGGGCTCTCGTCCACCGACTGACCCCCAGCGGATTCCAGGTCAATGGGCCTGGAGTACAGGGAGGAGTCATCGTCAGACTCAGAGGAGTCTGAAAACAGCTGCCGAATGCCAGAGCCACCCTCCACCTGCCAAGGTCGATCGGGAGTGAGGGTGACAGACAACCTGTGGGGCAAGCCCTGACCCGACCGAGAGTCCTTGGTCGGGGCCCCAGTCTTTGGTTTGAGGAGGCGGTGGTTCCACCACAATGGGCAGAGCAGCCAGTTTCGGCCAAACAACTGGCGCCGGGGTCAGCTCCTCGATGACTACGAGGGGTTGCTTCGGTCGCTCCGGTGACAGCCACTTAACTGCCAGAAAAGGCGACAGAGCCGGCTTGCTACCAGTCAATAAAAGTTGCTGCCACATCATGTCCTCGTAGCACCAACGTAACTTGCGTCGGAGCCTATCCTCCGAAGAGGACAAGGACGACAAGCAGCAGCGCCGCTTTCCATGATGTCGAGACCGAGACCGCCAACATCGGCAGGATCTACTCAACTTGGAAGAGGACCAAGACAGTCGTGGTCGCTGAGAGTGGGTCAAAGAGGGGTTGGGGGAAACCCGCTCATCCCCTGGTTCAGGGTCCTTTACCGGGGACTTCGGAACAGAAGGCACGGGCAAGTCCTCGGTTACCACTGGGGGAACCGGTGAAGAAGGGTTGTCGGCTTCTCCAGTGGACAAACCGTCTAACGGGTCAAGAAAAATATTGACCACATCGACGGATGTCTCGGCCAGCAGACCTGATGGGGACATCATGAAGCCAGCGGCCTCAGCCGCAACCTCGACCAAAGTCGCGAGTCGACGGTCCGGTGAAGGGGGTCTCTCCCGCTCCCACCAACGTCGATGGTGGGACTTACTTTTTGGTTCTTTTTTCTTAGACCGACTGGAATGTCCCGATGGCCCTTCTCCTTTGGTGAAGAGGGACTGGCAAAGCTCCTTAAAAGAAGCAGTATAGGAGAAGCCCGAGGAGAGCGGGATAAACGCCGCAACCGAGGAGGAAGATGAAGCGGCCTGGGCCTCCTCCTCCTCGAGGGCAATCAACTGCTCCAGCTGCTCCGCGGAGCCCGCAGCCACGGACACCACCCAACGGGCCTCCTTTGACTTCACCGGCGGGTACCGTTTCTCGGGACGCCCAAGATGCAGTCTGGCAGCGTGGTCCTCTAGAACCAAAGCCGAGAAGGACTTGCACAGATCGCAGGCCTGCGGATCGTGAGCAAGACCCAGGCAGAAAACGCACGTGGAGTGCGGATCAGTCCGGGACATCTTCTGCCCGCAAGGGCACCGACGGAAGATGGGAGTGGATTTGTCCATCGCAGCTGCGAGGGAAGAAGAAGACCGAAGTCTTGTAAATTTTAAAACAATTTTCGGTAAACCCATAGAGGTAGGATCCAGGCCTAAAACACAGAGCGCTAAGGAGGGAACCTGAGCTTCCAAGCAGTAAGGAAGATCTGGCGTCATGGGGAGAGGCAGAGGGTTTTACCACACGGGTGGGTGAGAGGAGCCAGCTTGAAGACCTTCCGGCAAGAATTAAAGTGGCAAGGAACCTGCCAGACAGTGTGGATTGAACACCATATCCACGTCCCTAGAATGAAAATTACGTACCTACCGTAATTCTTGATCTTCTCTTGTATCTTCACCATTCATTACTGCTGGGTGTAAGCCAGAGGCGCGCACCCGCCACGGGAGTCCCCCCCAAGAGGAGTCTGCGCTGATGGTGTCGCCCCAGAGAGTGACGCATTGTGTGATGCATGAGAGGCGGCCTTTAGGCGTCGCAGACTCCTCCATCCCAGTTGTGTTAGCCGGAGAGGCGAAATAAAGATAAGAAAAAGAGCGAGGCAAGAGAGCCGAGGGATACAAAAAAAGGAAAGGAAATAAACTGAAAAGGGAATAAGCTGGTAGAGGACAGAAAAAGGAAGGAAATGCCTACCCTAAGGGACCACAGGGCCTCACTTCTGAGGCAGCTCCAAGGGAGGAACAGATAGAGGAGAGAAGGAAAAGGGAAGAGAGGAAAGAGAAAGAGGGATGCTGGGAGGGGAGAGCTCTGCCCACTGATTGGTTGGTTTAAGGGTTATAAGCTCGGAACCAAAAACAAGGGAGCAAGGATCCCACTTGGTAAAATTGGAGAGAAGGTTCAACCGAACCGCTTGCACAGCTTGGACACAAAAGGCAGATTCTCTACACCTCCCGCCATCCCTAACCCTTTAAACTCTAGCTGAGAGCTCACAGACTGCCAAGGCAGAAATTCTGTTCCGAAAGGACAGTGCCCAACTAGGAAGGGAAAGGAACCCCACTAGCACCTTGTTAAGTGCTAACACAGAAGTGTGTGGGGGGGGGGGCCCTACAGAGGGCAACCCTTTACGTAACGGATAAAGTGAGAACTCAATCAGACTCCTTGGAGGCAAGGCAAAGAACACCAACACAAGGTAGTTGTAGTGCCAGGACAGCGCCAAACCAGCAGAAGCTGACACAATAGGAGATTAAGAACTGCCAGAGGGGACCTGGGAAAAAGGGGACCGAGCCATTTAAGGGATGGTCTCTAACTGTGAATTGAACAACAAGTCTTAGAATGAGCCAAGAGGTCACCCCTAAGGGCAATCAGAAAGAGTTCCCTCAGGATAGATAAATTCCGCTAGTTCCTCCTTTTCCCAGAGGGAAGGGATCCATTCAGAAGAATGGAAAAAAAAAAACAAGATAGTTCTTTTTTTTTTTCTCCAGCTTAAAAGCCAAGGGACAAGGGGGAGGAATGAGCAGGGAGGGGGAGACGTCAAAGAAGGAGGCCCGTGAGGGGACGGTGGGCAGGAATCAGTAATGAATGGTGAAGATACAAGAGAAGATCAAGAATTATGGTAGGTACGTAATTTTCATATCTTCCCTTGTCAATCTTCACCATTCATTACTGCTGGGTGAGTACCAAGCCCCCTCGAAGGAGGCCTGAACAGACCCTGAGGGAACAGGACCCTCAGCCTCCTACTGGTGGAAAATAGGAAGGGGAGACCCTAACCAACAGACTGGAACAGTCTAAGGTTGATGCGGATGAGAAGGTGTCCCCCGTTGGCTGGGGAAGGGAAGCTGCCCCTGAAGAAGCCTCCTTGCCCTGCGGGAGAACAGGCAGTTCCCCCAGAAGGCAGAGCTAGTCACCCTACACCAGGCAATGGCTGATAGTCTGGAGAGACGAAGCCATGCCATCCGCCTGATGCAGATCGCTGTCCCTGCTAGTCTAGATGCTACCTCGTTGGCATCGTAAGATGCCCTCGCTTGGTGTCTTGCAAGCTCCAGACCTTGCGCAGAGAGGGCAATGGCTTGTCTAGACTGCTCTGAGTCAGGCAAAGATGCTAGGGCCTATGATAGCATCAACCACAGATGTCTGTTGTAAGCAGCATGGTGTGCCTGATGAGAACTGATACACATCAACACTCGACTTGAAGAGAAAACCCTTCGTCCCCACCGGTCGAATTCAGCAGAGTCCGGATCCGGGGGTCTGTCGTATGCCAGGCACCGAGGCCCGGAGGGAGTGTCCAGGGACGACAAGCCCAAAGGTGGGTGAGGCAGAGAACCTAGAGACTCATGGGGGACACAATACCATCTCCTGCAGTCTGCCGGGGCTGGAGAAGGAGTGGCTGGAGACTGCCAGGTGCGAATAGATGCTTCCTGGAAAGGGACTGGCCAGGAAGGCACCACTAGGTGGCGAGCGCTAAATTCACTAAGGAATGCACGCGTCTGCCGCTCAGTATTGTCCCTACAAATGTAGAAGATGCGAAGCTCCGAAACCAACCTCGAAAGGAATCGCTGATATTCAGTGAAATCAGGGTCAGAGGAAAGGTGGACGGAAAATTCCTCTTCCTCAGATGAGGAAGTCGAGGAGGAAGTGAAGCTCAAATGCTCAGAGGACTCCTTTGGTGGAGGGGACAGGCGAAAAACCTGTTCGCCCATGGCCCTGCTGACGTAAGCATGAACGCCTTCCCAAGTTAATGGTCCCGTGGGGCCTACATGGCCTGGGGGAGAGAGGGTGGTGGTTGCAGAGGGATGGGCGAAGGGCACCTAATAGCACGTGCCTGGCCTCTGCCAGGGCTCTGAGATCCAGGTAGCGACACTGCCAGACTTGGGGACCCTGAGATCTTACTGCGTTGCGAAGAGACAAGAGGAGGAAGCAACTCTGTAAACAGCCCTGAAGGGGGATCTCCCCTGTGACACGCCTGGGATTGCACGAGTCCAGAAGTGCAACCCTCACAACTGCCACTAGAAGGTGCTCTAGAGACCTTGAGAGAAAGGCGGGGATCAGCGCTCCGACTCCTCCCTGCTCTTCACCCCGACCTCTCAATCCCTCAGACTCCAAAGCAGCCCTCTTCCTCGACACCAAGATAGGAGGTCCCTGCTGAGCGAGCCCCCGAAGGGAACTCACTGTGACAGGATCCTCCACCATCCCCTGAAGGACCCCAGCAGCACCAGTGATGGCAGCTGCCTGGAACCTCCGGGAGGAGTGCATTCTCTCCGAGCCTCCAGAAGGGTCCACCACAGAAGACTCCAGGCCACCCCGAACCATGGAATCATCCAGGCTAACCAGCTCCAGGGACTCGGGGAAAGGAATACTGGATCGCCTAGCGCAGCATCCCACTGGAGGTTCCGAGTCAGAAGACTCAGTTAGCCAGACAGGGCCCTCCCCTGAGTCATCCTCCTCCGAAGAGGGGTCAACCAGAGTAGACTATCAGAGCAACCGAAGGAACCTCCGTCAAAACGGCACCAAGCCTGACACCGAAGACAGCAATGCCGACAGCGCCAGAGGAGTCAACCGCACCTCCATCGGCATTGGAAACCCTAGCCGCACCGCGAACGGCACCACCCGAGTCACCGACGCCGCGAACAGCGCTGAGAACCCAAAACAGCACCGCAAACAACGCCACCCGAGTCTCCGGCACCGCGAATGGTGTCAGAACCCAAAGCGGCACTGCGAGCAGCGCTGCCTAAGTCGGCGTGCGAACAGCGCCGAGACCCACGGAGATGCCACCGACGCCAGGGTCCCCCGTGCCGTGGACGGCACCAGACTCCACAGCAAGGTCAGGCAAAAATAGAGGGTCCACCAACACCGGGCCTCCGTGGAGGTGACTGCCAGGACGGCGCCAACAGAGTGACCCCGGGAGGAATCACCCCGTTCCTCCAGCACCGAAGAAGACACCTCCTCCTCAGCAAGACTTGAAGTGGAGGAGGTTCCCTCCTCGCCGGGCCATATAGACCTGGAGGAAGGGTCAAGAGATCTGGCCTGGGAGGCCCTCGGGCAACGCTGTCCCCTGAAAGTCGGCGGAGCTCTTCCAACTTTAAACACGCAGATTTCTAACACACAGCGATCCATGGAGAAACAGGCTTCACAATGATTCATATCATGGTAGGGTCCCAGGCACCAGAGACAAACGTCATGACGGTCTGTGACGGAGAACTGCCTGCCACGGGGCACCGACGCATTGGGGCACGGCCCGCCTTAGTCTTGTGTTTTGCCCCCAAACCTGACATGACGCAAAATTAATAGAATAAACATCAAAGCTCCCAGCGTCGTCGAAATATCAAATAAAAGAACGATCTTACCAGTTGGGAAAGAACCAGGACGAAGGAGCGGCGTCGAAAAAAACTATGCGGCCTGTGACGCAGAAATAATTCAGTGACTCCACGCAGCAGGTGCAGCCTCGACAGCGGGAGAAAGAGAACTGGGATGGAGGAGGAGTCTGTGACGCCTAACGGCCGCCCCTCGCACATCATGCAATGCGTCACTCTCGGGGGCTGGCGCCACCTCTGGGATCAGATAGTGCGCCACCGGGCCACACCCAGCAGTAATGAATGGTGAAGACAGACAATGGAAGATCTGTCATTCGGTAATTTATGTGCATCATTCCACAATTCAGCTAGAAAAGTTTGTGGAAAGGGGTGAAAATTTATGGAACACACATGGAGGATTTGGATTCTGCCAGAGTCAGAAGTTTGGAATATTTCACAACATTTGTGAGATTTCATGAAATTCACAGTCCGTCCGTCCCCCCCCAATCAAAAGGGTTTAGTGTGGTTGAAAATCTGGGAACACAGGCTCAGAAGGTACATGATTTTATTCGTTCAAACTACTCTGAACATTATAGGGCATAGAGCCTATGCAGGCTGCCTTCTTAAAGTGATACGCAGACAACAACACTGATGTTAGGAATGGAATTTTTAAACTACCTGGTGATGCAAAAATGTACATTTCCTTGTTAACTAGAACTGATGTTAAAGGAAAGAGGAAGCAAGATGATGGACTAGATTTGAGGGAGAATTTTACAAAGGCTGAAACTGTTAGATCGATTTTTAACACAGTCATTACCTCTGACAGCAGCTGAAGTTTCCACAGCAGCTCTTTATCCAACTCCTCCTCCTTCAATACGTCATCATCTGTAAAACATTACTTAACATTTAATCTGATGATCATGCCACTTAAGAGTACTAACTTAAGAACATGGGCCTCCAATGAGAGCATCAATTCTGGCTACACTTTATAAATGTGAAACAAGGAAGATAGAGAGCAGGCTTAGCATAAATGAGAATGAAACTGCAGGACCGCAACTCCCATCAGCCAGGAGAACACAAATAACTATGGAACAGTGTGGGACTGACTGAACAGTCACCGTGAAGTGGTGGTCAGGCTTTCGCAAATCTCAGCTGATTTTTGTTAACAAGGTACCATAGTTTAAAGTATGACAAGAAGTAGTAATATGTTAGATAAATATATAAAAAACCTTGACTACTGGCCAGTTGGGTTCTACCAATGGTGGGGCTGCACAATGAACTTTATTTTTCTCTATAGGGACTACTTTGAGTAGTGTACAGCTCAATGTTCAAAGGTCAACAAAGGAACAAACAAAAAGCTACCATGCTGTCCAGCAAGATAACACTTTGTAATACAGGTATCGCAGTTTCCTGCATGACAAATTGGAGTAAGTGCCACTGATTACACTATGTTCCTTCAGGTTATCACTGGCAGAACATGAAAATTATGAACTCACCATAATTCTTGATCTTCCAGAATATCTTCACCATTCATCACTGGTGGGTCTATGCTGAAGGCACTAGGACCAAGAAGGAGCATATGCCTTTAAAGCTTTGGAGGCAGGGGACTGACGTCGAAGACCGCGCCGCCCACAAGGCAAACGTATGACATGGCACTCATGGGCTGATAAGTAACCACTATTGGTCCCCTTGCCTCCTCAATTCTGTTCACCTAGGAGAGGAAAGAAAGGGTAAGAAGAAAGGGGAGGACTGGGGCAAGGGAACCCAAGGGATAGACAAAAGAATATAGGATATAAAAAGTACAAAGGAATAAAAAACGACTATAGAGCAGAATATGGATTTGGAAGGAAGGTCTTTGTAGTGGCCAAAGGATGACATGGACAACTGGGTAGGAACGGGGGCAGTGGGGACACCCCAAATGCTCAGCAGAAAACCAAAGATATCAGAAGAGTTTGCTTACTCTCAACTGAGAAACAGCATAGCTCATGCTCTCTAAGGGTAGCTGACCTTCAAGCAAGGGACATGGTCCACGAGATGTCAGAGGACCATCTAAGAAGGGCAGACTGCAAAGAAAGAAGTACTTTCTTTAAGTCTCAGAAACAGGAAGGGAGCTGTGAGCCATGGAAAAAATACTGCCAGCAACAGTTGTCCACCTGGAGGTACGGGAACTACAAGAGGCTAATGTTTAGGAGTCCCATATGACCAAAAATGAAAATTATGTACCTACCGCAATTCTTGATCTTTCTGTGCATCTTCACCATTCATCACTATTTGGGTACTGGCCTGAGGCTAGGACCCCGCGGGAGTTTTTTTTTTTCTTTAAAGGTGGAGCCGACGCAAGGCCAATGTGTTATGTGGTGCTCACGGGTTGGCCGTTACATGGTATCAACTCTGCCCTGGCTCCAGTTCTGCAAATCGGGGAGAAAGATAAGAAGGGAAAGAGGGGAGGGGAAAGGGAGCCCAATGGATAGAAAAAGGAAAGGATATAAAACTAAAAGGAGGAATAACAACAGAGGACAGCAGAGAGAGAGAGAGAAGCTTAAGGGATTGGGAAGGGAGGGGGCCCCAATCTCTGTGTGAAAGGAAAGGGTGGAGAAGGGAGGGTAGAAGAGGAGGAAAGGGAGGAGCAGAAGACACCGCCCACCCCCGGGCAACAACCTAGGCCTTTCGAAGAAGCAGACTGAAACCCAAAGATGTAGAATTTAATCCAGAAGGATTACAGGGCATGAGCACATGACCACGGTGCAGCATGGGTTGACAGCAGAAAGCAAACTAGGGTTGAAGAGAACCCGTCACTTAGAAGTCGAGGCAGGCCACAGAATTAAGGTGGGTGGTGTCTTCCCCTCCTGCCAACCAACGAGACAGCAGAACTGAAGAGGGGGTGTTAGAAAACACCTCGGGGACGAGAGAAACAGATCACCCCCGAGGGGGCTGCAAAATAAATTTTAGAGCAAAGCTGAGGGTTCGAGAGGTCCCCTTCCCCCCGCCCCCATGGCTCCTCCCGAGAGGGAGCCGGAGGTTCAACTCAAGAGGGAGAGGAGGAGAAACTCCAGGATTCCAGGAGCACAACTGTCCCTGTCTGCCTATCCAGAGGAAACCTCCGCCACTAGGAGGAAAGGGGGAGGTGCTGACCAACAAGGGAGACAAACAGGGAGGAGGACCGCTCAGAGACTGAGGCCCCGGGGGAAGGAGGGTGGGATTTAATGATGAATGGTGAAGATACAAAGAAAGATCAAGAATTACGGTAGGTATGAAATTTTAATATCTTATCTGTGTCAATCTATACCATTCATCACTATCTGGGTGAGTATCAAGCCCCCCCCCCAGGAAGGGGGCCCAGCACCTCCCTAAGGGACAATGTCCCTTAGCCTCCAGTGGGGGAGACACCACAGGGCAGAACCCCTACAGGCCTGGCTAGGCCTGGGACTGGTCTGGGTAAGGCGGGGATCTCCTCGCAGGAGATGGACGGTGCCCCTGAAACTCCCACTTCACCCTATAGGAGAAAAGGTGGGTTCTCCAGAAAGCGGCGGAGATCACCCTATGCCAGGCCAAGATGACAACCGGTATCGAAGAAGCCATGCCGACCACCCAACGCAGATCGCTGTCCCCACCAGCCTGGAAGCTACCTCACTGGCATTGTACGATGCCCTTGCTTGGTGCCGTGCAAGCTCCAGGCATTGAGCGGAAAGGGCAATTGCTTGTCTGGTTTCCTCCGAATCAGGCAGGGAGGCTACAATTTGTCCTAGCCGTGACCACAAGTACCTGTTGTAGGGAGCATGGTGGGCCTGGTGCACTGCCACGCAGAGCAAAATCCGTGCCAAGGAGAACATCCTCCTGCCCCAGAAATCAAAGTCCAAAGAGTCTGAAGCCAGGGGCCAGTTACGGCCTGCACTTCTCTGCCCAGAGGGGGTATCCAAGAGCGTCACGCCTGAAGGGGAGAGGCAGAGTTCCTGGGGGGGGGGAGAGCAATACCTCTGGCAAAGAGCCCTAGGGGCTAGACCTGAGGAAAAGTGACTTAGCCAGACCCGGTGCAACGCCTACCGGAAGGGAACAGGCCAGGCGACTGACCACACTGAACTCACCTAGGAAGGCTCGCGTCAACCGGTCTGGATTGCACTCTCCAAGGGTGGAGATATGGAGCTCATCGAGCAACCCCGATAGGAAGTGCTGACAGCTGGAAAGATCAGCCACTGGGGAAAGGTGGACGGAGGTGTCCTCTCTCTCTGAGGAGGAAGACAAGAAAGCTGACGAGTCCGGAGAGTCAGGGTTAGGCTGCACTGGGGAGTGGTGAAATACCTGCTCGTCCATGGCTCTAAAGTAGGCAGGGAAAAGTGCAGCCAAGACCCTGAATTGCTCCCAGGTAAGGGGCTCCGCAGGGCCGGGAACACCTGTGAGAGGAGGAGGGGTTGGCAGAGGCATGGGGGCCAAGCACCTCCGAGGAGGAGCACGGCCTCTGCTCAGGCAGGAGGACCGAGCGGATGATCCCAAAGGAAAGGGAGAACTGGTGGTCCCAGCAGACAAGGGCTGATCAACTGGACTGGAATGGTCGGAGCTGTGACCGATGGAAGAAATCCCCCTGTGAGGTGACCGAGATCGTGTGGGTCCAAAAGGATGACCCCTGACCTCCTGTGAAGATATGCCTCTTGGAGAGACATCAGGGAAGATGCGCGGATCCGCGCTACGACTCCTCCCAGCACCCAGCTGGGTCCCTGGGAGAGGCCACTGTGCCGAACCCTGGCTACTCAACCATTCAGACTCCGAAAAAGCCCTCTTCCTAATCTTCACTACTAGCTGAGGCAGCTGACACCCTCTGGCCAACTCCTGGGAGGTAGCTGGAGGTGCAGTTCCCCCCCTTGCCTGGGTTGCCCCAGCCGGCCCAGAAGTCAGGGTAGCCAGGACAGCCACAGAAGAGGCTACGCCCACCGGAGGAGCAGACGGAGCTCCAGCTCGCCCCGTGGTATCTACCTGGGCACCCAAAGGCTGGTCAGTACCACCGACCCCAGAACCACAGGAATCCGCCCGCTCCCCAGTAGGGGGCTGAGTGGGGGCCAAAGTGCTAGACCCTGAGGAATCAGAGGAATCCAGGAGCCAATCCGGGTCAGCCTCCACGTCCAAGGAGAAGAACAGCAAAGTCCGGACTCAGACCACCACCAATTGCTACCAGTCTCAGGACCATGAGCAGGGCCACTTTCCCCCCCAGCATCGCGAACAGCACTGGGGACAGAGGCGGCACCGCCCCCATCCCCGGCGCCACAAACGGCACCGGAGACAGAGGCAGCACCTCCCACAGCACCGCCCCATCCCTGGTGCCATGAGCGGCACTGGAGGCAGACGCATCGCCACAGATGGGTCCCGCACCAGCCACGGCGCTGCTCATGTCCCCGGCACCGCGAATGGTGCCAGACTCAGAAATGGAGCAGTGGTCCAGCACCATACGCGGGGCCACAAGTGACACCAGAGTCAGAAGTGGCACTGACAGACGGCGCCAGTTCGGACACGTGGGTCCCAGAGCATGACGCTGAGGGAGTCTTCCCTTCTGAAGAAGCGACTGCCGAACCGGTGCCTCCTGCCCAGCCCCCAAGGGGGCCAGACTGGGCCTCCTGCACCGTGGAAGAAGCCCCCACCATGGCAAGGCTAAAAGTGGCGGAGGCCCCCTCCTCCGCGGGTCGTATAGGACCGGGAGGAGACCCAGAGGAAGGGTCAAGAAACCAAACTGTGGCCTTCCGTGTGCAAGCCTGTCCTCCGAAAGTCCGACCTTTAATGCGTACATTTTTAACACTTGGCGGTCCATAGAAAAACAGGCATCACAACGATCCATATCGTGGTTGCGGCCTTAGCAGGTTAAGCACGGTCATGCTGGTCCGTGACAGAAAACTCGGCTGCAGGGACACAGACGCATTGGGGGCCGACCCGCCCTTGACGATTTCTTTTTATCCCCCGAATGAAACATGACCAGATGATAAAGCAATAAAACAAAACAAGGTACTCAGTGACGATAGAAAATAAAAGGAAAGAGACTTCCGGTGCAGCGCTCGAACGCATGGCAGTGCTTTAGCTGAGCTCTGTCCCTCCCGTGCCCAGTAGTTGTAATTTTAGCCCCTTTAACCAGAATTTCTGCTAAAAGAATGGTTAAATATCAATTGAAAGAGGGCTCCAACAGTTTTTCCAGTCTTCCAACTGATCCAGAGATTTCTGACCATGAGGCCTCTGATTCCAGTACCTCCATACGCTTGCGCCCTGCTGGGACTGCTACCTCTACAAAAAAAATCCGGGAAGCCCAAACGCAAGACCAATTCAGCTATGGAGAATAAGCTAGACAAAATACTGGATGAGCTGCAAGACATCAAATAAGATTTTCTGGCCTTTAAGCAAGAACAAGAGCAAGCGAGGGCAGATATTATGGAACTACAACAAAAAGTGGGGACATTAGAAGAAACAAACAGGTCAGACAGAAGCTTTAGAGGGCTGTCAAGCCACAGTTTCACAGCTTGTGGACATATGTCATGCTTTAGGAGTGAGACAAGAAGACGCTGAAAACAGGCACAGGAGACAAAATATCAGGATTTATGGGCTGGCTGAGGGAAGTGAAGGGAACAATATGGAACAGTTTTTGGTATCAATGTTGTGAGAGGCCCTGAACTTAGATGCAAACCTAGATTTGGAGATCAACCATGCCCACAGAGCCTTAGACCCCAAACCCAGCCAACAAGGAGCATGTCCTCGTTCAATAATTGTGAGATTTCTGCGATTCACAACCAAGGAAACAGTCTTAAAAAAGGCTTGGGCGATGGGGAAAATAATCTATGCTAATGGGAAAATGCTTCTGGACAATGACTATGTACCAGCCACGATGCAAAGGCGCAGGAAGTACATGCCCCTCTGCCCGGTTCTGAGAGGCTTAAAATTAAAATTCTGGACACCTTATCTGGCAAAATTAGTAATTCAATTCCCCATCAGCCAGCAGAGTTACGACACAGCAACTGAAGCCTGGTTGGATCTAAAACAAAGTTAAGCCCTTCCTTGTAACTCCACTGAATGTCTGGAGTGAGAAGGGCTGTTCTCTGAATGAAAATATCTGTTTTATGAACTTTTACCTGTGTAGTGTCTTGTACCTTGGAGCCCTGTACCATTGGTAACAGAAAGAGAGCCTGCAGTTTTTTCTCGAGTGCACTGAGAACTACAGCTGGCTTAATTTGTGTCTATTTTTGTCTGGAAGCACAATAGTCGCTCTCCTTTATTGTTTAAACACTAATAAGGCTCTAAAATATACGTTTTAATGGGTTTAGAGACTTTTCAAACCCACACTCGCATGACCCCACGGGTTATTTCTGGGTCAGCCTTCACTATTTTAAAATCGCTCTGCGGCAAGTAGGGCAAGCATGCGTCAGCGCACGCAAAGACACACACGTCTGCGCATGTTAGGCGTGTTCAGCGGGTACAGGCAGGGACCATAACAGATTAACCACGCTAGGTGTGACATGTTTGAGGTAGGAGTTAAACCATTACTGTGTGTAAATGCTGCCCTATAATTGAGAATAAACATAACAAAATGGCTGCGCTTATCACTGCAGCTAATGGTAGGTTAGGCATCCAAT
The DNA here is from genome assembly GCA_016271365.2 of Neoceratodus forsteri. Taxonomy (NCBI): domain Eukaryota; kingdom Metazoa; phylum Chordata; order Ceratodontiformes; family Ceratodontidae; genus Neoceratodus; species Neoceratodus forsteri. Next base: position 1,407,962,652 of record CM057450.1, read on the forward strand.
GTAATACCTGCCAAATGTATAGCTTCAACTCTATGGATACTATACTTAACACATATAAATGTACTAAATGTGCTCAAAACGAGACTATGGCAGAGGAAATCAGCAGATTTGATGCTAGACTGCGTGCGGTGGAACTAAGCCAGATTGAGACATCTAAAAGAATTCAAATGTCACTTATTCCTGTTAATCCCCCTTTAATCAGTTATGTAAATGAGGCCAGCAACCCCACCAGTCATCAGAAAAAAAGTGTTAGAGAGGATGAAGAGCCAGATGAGACTGATGACGATTGGTCCCTGGTTCAATGTGCAAGAACCATCAAAAAAGGCAGGAAAGCAAGTCACTTTCAATTACCTTTGCACAATAGTTTCGACCCAATAATTGATTTGAATGAGAAACAGGCTGCTGTTCTCCCCTCCCCCCCAAGGAGTCCCCACACCCACATCATGCGCTGTCTCACACACCTCAACCCCTCAATCCCTCCCATGGCGTTGATAACGTAGTGGTACATCTTATGGACATGGACGTCCCACCTATACAGCCCCCAAAACAGAATTTCGTTTTGGGAGACTCAATGGTCAAACAGTTCGATCGCCAAATATGTGATCAGGATAAAACTAACAGAACCCTGTCCTGCTTTCGTGGTGCTAGAATTCAGGACATTACAAAAATTTCCAGATATTAAACAACTGCGGGAACAATCCTTTGGTCATGGTGCACGCAGGTGTCAATAACATCAGGCACCAAAATGTTCAGGAGATTAAAGAAGAATATGTGGGTTTAACGAATACACTTTATGATACTGGATGTGCCATAGCATTCTCTGAAATCCTACCAGTACCCAGATCAAGTTCATTCACTGAACCCAAAATTTAGCATATAAATAACTGGTTACGGTTTTGGTGCCTAAAACAAAATTCAGGCTGTATAACACACTGGGAACAATTTCAAAACAAAAGGGAACTGATACGCAGGGATGGTCTTCACCCAAGTAGAAAAGGCTCTACTATGTTAGGCAGTCATCTAAACTCTTATATTGATAAACAGTTAAACTAACGCATGAAGGGAGGGGAAAACTGCTTACTTGCTCACTCCCACGCTCACTGCTTCTCCGCCCTCTGATAAAGTTATCAGCCAGCAGTTTGAGGATGTAACAAGTAATTTAGGCACGAACTCTGAAGCCACCTTTTCTAAACTGAAGATTTTACTTCTTAACGCCAGGAGTTTAAACAACAAAATAAGCGAATTTCAGCTCATATTAAATAAAGAAAGTATAGATGCCTGCGGGGTTACTGAGACTTGGTTCACAGACAATGCCTGGGGTCAGGCCATTCCTGGGTATACTTCTATTAGGAAAAAACATACAGCCTCTAAAGGTGGTGGGGTGGCGTTCTTTATTAAGGACAGCCTGGACTGTGAGATCAAGACAGACAATACTCCAGTAACAGACACTGAGATCATCTGGGTAGATCTCAGCCTGGGCAATAGACATGTATCTATGGGACTCTTATTGCTCTCCCTCTCTGAATGCCACAAGCTACAACTTTTTGGAGTCTTTACAAAACTTTAACCAGTTAGACAATCTTATACTAATGGGTGATTTCAACTTACCACATATTAATTGGGACAGCTTAGAGGGCAAAAGTATAAAGGATAACAAATTCCTGGAGACCATTGTACAACTAGGCCTGGATCAATTAGTATTACAACCTATCAGGCAAAATAATATCTTGGACTTAATTTTCACTAATATTAGTGATCTGGGGGAATCTCAAGTGGTCCGTGAACCACTGGGAGACAGTGACCATTGTATGGTTCTCTGGACTCGTAATTATTATAATCCCTCTTCCAAAGGTATTACCAAAATAAAGAATTTTACTAAGGCTAAAGTACAGTTACGTAGAAACTTAATGAAACAGTAGATCTTCGAGAACAGCTCTTGCAGCAGGTTACACCATTACGACTGAAGCCGGCAGGCGGCAGGACCTCACGGAAATTTTCTAGCTAGCAGCATCGAGCGGGGACCGCCTCAGATGTCGGCCCCACCCCCAACATCAGGCATCATACAAAAGGGGGTGGTCCCCCAGAATCCCCAGTTCTCCCAGCTGCTAGATGACATCAGAAGTGGAGACTGAGGATCCGCCATTAAAAAGGTATACGGAGCGGTGCTAGAAACACCTAATCCTAGGTAAAGAAAACAGAACAACTCTACCTTCAGAGGGGATGGTGGGAGGGAAACTACCTGCTGCAAGAGCTGTTCTCGAAGATCTACTGTTACAGTAAGTTCTTACGTACTATCTTACTTTGAGAAGCAGCTCTTGCAGCAGGTTACACCATTAGGACTGATTCTCAAGCAATACTGGAAATCCCTCGCAGGTGGGAGAAGGCTAGGTAGAGATCGCGAGTTGGACTGAAGCCTAGGATAGGAGTCCCTGAAGGACTGCTAGACCAAAACCAGCTCTTCGCTGTGATGCAACGTCCAGGCTATAATGCCTGATAAAGGTGTGTACGGTGCTCCAAGTAGCTGCTGCACAGATGGCTGAAGTGGTCACGTTCTTCATAGCCGCAAAGAAGGTAGCCACCCCCCCCCTTGTGGAATGTCCCTTAACCGAGCCCGGTAGGGGTTTGTTATGTTTCTGGTAACAGAACGTGACACACTGGATGAGCCACCTGGACAGCGATTGTTTAGAAATCGGAGCTCCAATCATCATATGGGCGAAGGAGACGAAAAGCTGATCAGATTTACGGTGGTGCCTGGTTCTGGTCAGGTAGCATCTTAGCCACCTATGCACATCTAGGGTGTGCAGCAGGGCCTCTCCTCTATTCGAGTATTTAGGAAAATACACTGGCAGGTCGATGTCCTGATTGTGGGTGAGAGATGAGACCACCTTGGGTAGAAACTTTGGATTTTTTCCTCAAGGACACCCTGTCCTGGTGAAAAACCAAATAAGGTTCTTTGCACATAAGTACGTGAAGCTAAGAAATCCTTCTGGCTGAAGTGACGCCAACTAAAAATAACGTCTTCCATGTCAGGAGACGTAGCTTGCAATCTGCGGCTGGTTCAAAAGGTGGTAGCGTGAGCTGCTCCAGCACAAAGGGTAAATCCCATGGAGGAATAGGATCCTTAATCGGAGGTCTAAGGTGGTGAACACCTCTCAGGAAGGCTCGTACTGTGTCCAACTGACTTATGGGATGTCTGCCTATAGGTGTATGATAGGCTGAGTTGGCACACAGGTGTACTTTAATAGAGGAGTAGGCCAAGCCTGCCTGGAAGAGAGATAGAAGGTAGTCTAGAATTGACTTTTCATGACAATGTATCGGGAAAAGCCCTTGTGCTTGAGCCCAGTGGCAAAATCTGCACCATTTCATGGCGTACGTGGCATGAGTGGCTGGTTTTCTAGCAGCCACTAGAACATCTGCTACCTCTTGCGAGACCCCGTACCGCATGATAGCTATGTCTCTAGCAGCCAGGCGTGCAGGTTTAGAGAGCGAAGGTCCGGATGGACCAAAGAACCTGTCTCCTGGGACAATAAGTGAGAGTTGATTGGCAGAGGCACCGGAGGTTCCTGGAACAGCTGGTGTAGCAGAGGAAACCAAATCTGTCTGGGCCAAAAGAGCGCGATTAATATCAGCGTCGCCTGCTCTCTGTGGAGTTTCAAAAAGACCCTCTGGATCAGCGGGAAGGGAGGAAATGAGTAGAGGAATCTGCCCGTCCAGGAGAGGGACAACGCGTCTCGCCAGAAAACACCAGGCCCTGGATCTAGCGAGCAGAAACTGGGCAGTTTGCGTTGGATGGGGACGCGAAAAGGTCTAACTCTGGTGTAACCCATCTGTGAAATGGATCCTCTACCACCTCCTGGAGTAGTTCCCACTCGTGGACTCTGGCCTGAGAGCAACTCAGACTGCCTGCGATGATCGTTGTCCACTCCTGGGACATGAACAGCAATGAGGTTTGCGCCGTGTTGCAGAACCCAATCCCACATCCTCATGGCCTCCCTGCAAAGCGGGTAGGAATGGGTGCCTCCTTGTTTGTTGAGGTAATACATCACCGCAGTATTGTCTGTTTGTAACAGCAGCGTACCCGGTGGGATCTCCGACTGGAAGGCCTGCAAGGCATAAAGAACTGCTCTCATTTCCAAAATATTTATGTGGAGATGAGCTACCTGGGGCGTCCATGAGCCCTGAGACCCGACCCCGTCAAGGTGTGCTCCCCAACCGAACCCTGAAGTGTCCGTGAAGAGTGTCACAATCGGAGACGGCGCAATGAAGGGGACCCCCGCCGACAGCTGCTTTGAATCGAGCCACCATTGCCAATCCTGGATGACGGCATTCGTGAGCTGAATTGGAAGCTGCAAATGGTCTTGCTTCTGATCCCATTGTACCCGTAACATCCACTGGGTCACCCGCATGTGAAGACGGGCTAGCGGGACTGTCGCAGTGGCCGCAGCCATGTGTCTGAGCAGGCAAAGGACCAGTCTGGCTGGGACTGTCTTCTTTGCCAAGATGTCCCTGATGAGGGATCTGATGTGTTCCGCTCTGTCCTGGGGCAGAAAAGCTCTCCCCTGGATGGTGTCCAGAACTGCACCTATGAACTGCAGATTCTGTGATGGAACCAGGTGCGACTTCTCCTGATTGATGATGATGTCCAACGCCACGCCCTGAAAAGGGACTGAGTACAGTGGATTGAGGACATCAGAGCCTCCCGAGAGGGTGCCATGAGGAGCCAGTCGTCCAGGTATGGGAACACGTAGTGGCCTTGTCTCCTTAGAGCTGCCGCTATGACTGCCATGCACTTCGTAAATACCCGAGGTGCCGAGGACTGTCCGAAGGGGAGGGCTCAGAACTGATAATGGTGACCGAGAAATTCGAAGCGCAAGAACTTCCAGTGCGCTCGAGCTATGGGTATGTGCAGGTAGGCATCCTGCATGTCCAAAGACGCTAGGAAGGCACCCTGCTTGAGCATGGGTATCAAACCAGTAAGGGTCACCATGCGGAAGCGTTTGTAAAGGACCGAAGCATTGAGATCGCTCAGATCCAGAATCGGACGGAGGTCCCCTGTCTTTTTTGGGAACCAGAAAGAAGTGGCAATAGTAGCCTGCACCTCTCTGGCTCCTCGGTACGTGCTCTATAGCCTTTCTCAGCAGCGCGAGCACGTCCTGCTGTATGAGCAGTGCATGCTGACCTGGATAACGGGAAAGCAGGGGAGGTCTTGACAGTGGGTGGTTGAGGAATTCTATGAAGTGTCCTCTCTTGACCACTTGAAGGACCCACCGGTCAGCGGTTATTGACTGCCATCCTGATAGGTGGCGAACGATGCGACCCCCGACCTTTTCTGACTGTTGATCCAGAGGAGGGGCAGGGGCCAGGAAGGAGTCATGCTGTGGCGGCATTACCTCCGGCAGGCTGGGCTGGTTTGGTATACCTCTGGCCTCGGCCTGGGGAAGACTTAGGTTGGGCCTTATGGTGGAAGGTGCCCCTCTGCTGCTGGCCAGAACGTGGCTGCTGCCGTTGTTGTCGGCCATGAAAACGGTTCTGGTTTCTACGAAAGGAACCAGATTTGGGTCTGTACATGGCCTGTACAGTCCTTACTGCCTTCCCGGCGTCCTGTAATTTGGTGATCACCTTTTTGGAGTCTTCACCAAATAGGACTTTGCTGTTATAGAGAACGTCCAGGGTAAATCCTGAGACACGAAGCCATGAATGTCTCCGGAGACAGACGCCTGAGACTGCTCCCCTTGCTGCGGAGTCCGCTGAGTCGTAGGTGGCTCTCAAAACCTGGGTCCCCACGTCTGACCCAGTGCAGCGGAGGTTGAGAAGCTCCTCCTTCTGTTCACCATCCGGAAGAATTTTAACTAGGTCTTGACCCAGTTCCCATAGGGCATTCTGAAACTGAATCATGTGCGTCAGTTCAGTGACCTAATGGAGCATGTAGCAGCCACATACATGCGCCTACACAGTGAGTCCAACTGCTTGGACTCCTGGTCCAGAGGTTGTGTACTCAAATGTTGTGGTCGTTGAGACCTATCATGGGAGGACGTAATGACCAGGGAATCAGCCAGGGGTTGTTGCGCTAAGTACGGGCCCTCTGCAGGGGCCCTGTACAGGCGGTCAGCCTTCTTCGGCACCGCGGGGGTGGAGTGCAGATGTTTCCACGCTGCCTTGGTGACGTCCGCAAAGGTGTCCACCAAGGGTGGGACCACCACAGGCTTAGGGTCCTTCTGCCGAAGATAACAAGCTAGGCGCCGTCGTTCGGGGTCTGAATCTTCCATTTCTCATCCCATGTTCTTCTGGATGTGCCTCATGATCTCGGAGAAAGATGGATCATCTGGAGGTGACCTGGGGAGGTCTCGTGGGTCAGGCGATGGGATGCTGATCTGAGAAAGAGACCTGGAGGTATCTGAGGTGTCAGATCTACAGTCGTCCCCCTGCGGAGTGGACTGTCGACGTCTGGGTCGCTTGGGACTGGGAGATCTTGAAGGGGGCCTTCTCCTTTCTTTGGACCTGCCACTAGGAGGCAGGGTAGGCTCCTTGGGGGTCGGTGGTCTTCCTACTGGCCCCTGTGGTGGAGGAGGAGGCTGAGGAGTTTTTACTGGGACTACGTCCCTCTTGATTGTGTCCCACCAAAAAGTGAAGAGGTCTTTAACCTCCTGAATATTCATACCAGACAATGGTCCTGGCATCGGGGTTGGCCTGTCACCAGTATCTGGCGTCGGGTTCCCAGGATTGCTGGGTCAGGTGAAAGCTCCTGCGGAAGCCCGGCATCCTTGCTGTCACCTGCATGGTCATCAGGCAATGTTGCATCTTCCTCCGTAGACTCCTGGCGACCGGTGTCCACCGGTGATGGAGAGGCAGTCGTCGGCTCCTTAGAACGTGAGGCCGACATCGGGTGTTTGCCTGACATCTGGTCCGATGGGCGCTTAACCGGGGATAGGTCGGCAGCCCGTTTTGTGTCAGTCGTCTGCTTAAGGGACGTCAGGTCCTTAGTCTTCCTGGGAGGAGGGGGTCTAGTCCCCTAGGAGGCTGGGATGTAGATCTGGTGTCGGGCTCCCGGCATTTATCTGAGGCAGAATGGGTGACTTTGGAAGAGGATTTGGACCAGTGACAGTCAGTAGACTTCGTGGAAGCCCGGGAGGGCATTGGAGAAGGGTCCAAGGTCCTGGAAGTCTTAATCAGATGTAAGGAAGCCGAAGAGCTGCCAGAAGTCCTAACCTTCACGGGAGGAGGCTGAGAGCGAGCCCTGGAGGGAGAGCGGTCTGAACGCGTAGAGCCAGAGCTAGTATGCGAGTCCGAGGCCCGGTTCGGGGATCTGGACCTGGATTTCTCCCGGTGCTTGTCCCAGTGCTCATCAGTCTTAGAGGTGGACTCCCCTCTGGAGGCAGGATCTTTCTCCATAAGTTTTAATTGTTCTTCCAGGAGGAACCCTTGAAGTGCCTTCTGGCAGCGGATCCTGGTGAGACTGTTGAACCGCTGGCAAAAGGGGCAGGCCTTGGTGTCGTGTTCTGGGCCTAGGCACCGCAAACAGGATGAGTGCAGATCCTTAAAAGGTATCTGTTTGCCACAGGCACACTTGGAGGGGTGTCCTTCTAAAGGAAGGAGTAGGAGATGCCGACATTTAGAGTAAAAGCTGGAAGTTCTGGTCATCGTTCGTTGGAGCGGGACTGTGAGGCCGATGCTGGCGAATTGACGGCGGGAAAAGAACTAGGGATTCTGGGGGACCACCCCCCTTTGTATGATGCCTGACGGGGGCGGGGCCGACGTCGGGGGCAGTCCCCACTGGATACTGCTAGCTAGAAAATTTCCGTGGGGTCCTGGCGCCTGCCGGCTTCAGTCCCAATGGTGTAACCCGCTGCAAGAGCTGTTTCTCAAAGTAAAATCTATGGTAAGATAAAGGCATATTTGAAAAATTGGAATTAGGAACATGATTTGAAAAATCTCGACGCCAGTAACACTTGGGTTAAAATTAAAGAGAATATTGAATACTGCATTAATAAATGGGTGCCTGAGCACATTAAATACAATAAACATAGAAGACTACCTTTATGGTACTCTCTTAAGATTAAAAGATTAATTAGAAATAAAAAAAGGGCTTTCAGTAAGTGTAAAAAGCATAAAACTGATTTACAGTGCCTTCAGAAAGTATTCACCCCCTTGGATTTCGTCACATTTTGTGATGTTGCAAACTCAAATTAAAATACATTTATTTGGGATTTTTTTGTAACGTATCTACACAAATTACTCTATAATGTCAAAGTGGAATGAAACTTCTGGAATTTTTTGTACATATAATTTAAAATAAAAAACTGAAATGTCTTGATTTGATAAGTATTCACCCCCCTTTGCTATGACACTCCAACTGAGCTCAGGTGCATCCAATTTCCTTGTGAGAGCGCTCTAAAACTTGAATGGAGTCCACCTGTGGTCAGTTCAAATGGTTGACATGATTTCAGAGGAAATACACCTGTCTATATGAGGTCCCACTGTTGACAGTGCATGTCAGAGCAGAAACTCTACCATGAAGACCAAGGAGCTGTCCATAGAACTCCGTGATAGAACTGTGAGGAGGCATAGATCTGGGGAGGGGTATAAAAACATTTCTAGGGTGTTGAAAGTTCCCAGGAGCACAGTCAAGTCCATCATTAGGAAATGGAAAGATTATGGAACCACCCAGATTCTTCCTAGAGCAGGCCGTCCTCCCAAACTGAGCAACCGGGCAAGAAGGACCTTGGTCAGGGAAGTGACCAAGAACCCAATGACCACCCTGACAGAACTACAGAGTTCCATGGCTGAGATGGGAGAACCTGTCCAGAGGACAACAATCTCTGCAGCACTTCACAGATGTAGCCTCTATGGGACAGTGGCTAGATGGAAGCCACTCCTGAGAAAAGGCCACATAATAGCATGCCTGGAGTTTGCAAGAAGGCATGTGGCAGACTCTGAGACCATGTGGCAAAAGATTCTCTGGCCTGATGAAACAAATATTGAGCTCTATGGCCTGAATGCAAAGCGCTATGCCTGGTGCAAACCGAACACAGCTCATCACCCGTGTAACACCATCCCTACCATGAAGCATGGTGGTGGCAGCATCATGTTATGGGGATGCTTTTCAGCAGCAGGGACTGGGGCACTTGTCAGGATAGAGGGAACAATGAATGGAGCCAAATACAGGCACATCCTTGAGGAGAACCTGCATCAGTCTGCAATAGACCTTGGACTGGGGCGAAGATTTACATTCCAACAGGACAACAAGTCAAAGCAACACTGGAGTGGCTTCAGAACAAGAAGGTGAATGTCCTTGAGTGGCCCAGCCAAAGCCCAGACTTGAATCCCATTGGGAATCTGTGGAAAGACTTAAAGACTGCGGTTCACCGACGCTCCCCATCCAACCTGACAGAGCCTGAGCAAATCTGCAAGGAAGAATGAGTGAAAATCCCCAAATCCAGATGTGCAAAGCTGATACAGACATACCCAAAAAGACTCAAAGCTGTAATTGCTGCCAAAGGCACTTCTACTAAGTACTGACTCAGGGGGATGAATACTTAAGTAAACAAGATATTTCAGTTTTTCATTTTTCATAAATTTTTGTTACACAATTAAAATATTTTTGCCCCTTTAAATTGTTGAGTATGCTGTATGAATCAAGGAGGAAACAAATAATTTCAATGCATTAAAAATTCTGGTAGTAACAACAAAATGTGACAAAATCCAAGGGGGTGCATACTTTCTGAAGGCACTGTAAACTGGAACAGGTTCAAAATTAAAGCCAACAAAACAACAGTGGCTATTAGAACTGTGAAAAAAAAAATCTGGAGCAGAACCTGGCAGTAGTAACCACAGACAAGAAAAAATAGGTTACTCACCTATAACAGTAGTTCTAGGAGTGGTATATGTTGTTCATCCACACTCATTGGCATGTCCCCTTCCACTTTAAGTTGGACCGGAAGTCTCCAAGCTGGCTTCTCCCACCCACCCGGGTGCTATATACCTCAGCTGTGCCCTATGACGCCAGATCTTAGCCCGATGGAAGCCAGGTGTTGTGCGTCCGCAGCCAGGGAGGTCGGGTGGGTTCGTGTGGATGAACAACATATACCACTTCCAGAACTACTGTTACAGGTGAGTAACCTTTTCTACAAGTGTGAATATGCTGTTCATCTACACTCATTGGCAGACTCCTAGCAGTTCTCCGGGAGGAGGGAGGCAAGGCACACACCCAATACTTAGGAAACAGAGATTGGAGAACTGAGGCCCTAAAACCAGCATCCCGGTGTGACTCAAGGTTGATGTGGTAATAGGTGATGAAGGTGTTAGCTGACTTCCAGGTAGCAGCCCGGTAGATTTCCTGGATAGGGATGTCCCTGGAAGCAGCCACCAATGCAGTAGTATGACAGGTAGAATGAGCTCTTAACCCTCTGGGAGGCTCCTTGCCCGCCAACTTGTAGCAAAGACTGATGCACTATGTAATCCACCTTGCAATGGTCCGCACTGCTGCAGGTCTGCCAGAAGTGGCTTCAGCGTAGGTGATAAACAGCTGGCGAACCTCTCCCTGAATTTCCACTGTCCTCTCCTTATAACAGGAGAGCGCACGTCTCAGGTCCAATGTATGCAACCTGTACTCGGCCCCAGAGGTGTAATTAGGGTAGTACACCAGCAGAGTTAACACCTGGTTAAGGTGAAACTGACACCACCTTCGGAAGAGATTTCAGGTGGGGGCAGAAGACCAGATAAGGGGAGTCCACCAAAAGTGCCTGGAGCTCCCCTGTCCTTCTGGCAGACGTGATAGCCACCAGAAAGGCCGTCTTCCATGACAAGTGCGACAAGGCACACTTGTGCACTGGTTCGAATGGCTTCCCCTTGAGCTTTGCCAGTACCAGCAATAGATCCCACGGAGGTGGAGATTCACGCACCAGAGGGGATATGTGATCCAGGCCTTTGAAAAAGCACCCTACCACTGTCTCCTGCGCCACCGTCGGCTGACTGGCCTGGGCCCGGGAAGCAGAGATGGCTGCCAGGTGCACCCTAAGGGTCGTAGACCCCCCTTTGGAGAGAGACCAAAGGTAGTCAAGAATGTCAGCCACTGGACAAGACAAGAGGGTCCAGGCCCTTGCCCAGACACCAAATGGAAAACCTTTTCCATTTGAAAGCATAACATTTCCTGGTCGATTCCTTTCTGGATGCCTCCACCACAGTGTAGACATCTTCAGAAAGACCCAGAGCCAGGAACTCTAGCCGCTCAGGTATCAGGCTGTGAGGTGCAGGGATTGAAGGTCCGGATGGAATACCCTCCCCTGGTTGAGAGAGATCACATCCGGGCATGTGCAAAGCTGCTCCGGGGGCCTGCAGCTGAGGCTCAGGAGATCTGGATACCAGAACTGGCACGGACAATCTGGGCTACCAGGATCACCTTCACCTTGTCCCTCCGCACCCTGTGGAGCACCTTGTGGATCAAGGGAAATGGAGGAAAGATGTACAGGAGGCCTGGGGTCCACGGCCACGTGAAGGCATCCCCCTGCAGCAAGCCCTGCTGAGGGGGGCGGGCATGAAACAGCCTAAGCTTGGTGTTTTCCCTGGAGGCAAAAAGGTCCGCCATCAGTTTGCCCCAGTGGGAGAACAGGCTGTAAGCTACCTCTGGATGGAGAGACCACTCATGGGATGTCTGGCCTAGGCGGCTGAGAGCGTCTGCCAGATGGTTTGAGGCTCCTGCCACATGGATGGCTAAGAGATCTGCCTCCAATCGGCTCACAAGGGTCCAGATGCAGAGCACCTCCTTGCACAGCAGACGGGAGTGTGTGCCGCCCTGTTTGCTGAGGTAGTATATGGTCGTGGTATTGTCAGTCTGGACCTAAACCACTTGACCCAAGAGCTGAGAAGCGAAAACTGACAATGCCAGTCTGACTGCTCTGAGCTCCAACAGGTTGATGTGGCATTGGGACTCCTTGGGGGTCCAGAGCCCGTGGGCCCTTTTGTCCCCCACCTGGGCTCCCCAGCCCATGAGAGAGGCATCGGTCATGAGGATGACCGTCAGCTCAGGGCAAACAAACAGGATCCCTTCCTGCAAACCGGTCTGGGGCGGTCCACCACTGGAGAGCATCCCATATCTTCTGGGTTATAGCGATCAGCGGGTCGAAGTCACCATGGTGCTGAGTCCACTAGGCGGCCAGCTCCCATTGGAGGGGGCGCATGTGTAGCCGGGCCCAATGGACCACTGAGGTGCACTCCGCCATGTAACCTAGAAGGCGCAAAAAGTCCTGGGCAGGGCGCAATTGTGCAACCAGAAATTATTGGGCAAAGGAGGAAAGAACCTCCGCCCTGTCTGCCGGAGCCGAGCTCTGGATTGACAAGAGGCGAGCTCTGCCCCAATGAAGCCCATCACCTGAGGAGGCACGAATTCCCACTTGGCCTCGTTGATCAGGAGGCCGAGTTGGGAGCAGGTCTGGAGGGCCAGGTCCCTGGACCTCTCCACCTCCTGTTGGGTGGAAACTGCTAGGAGCAAATCGTCAAGGTAAGGATAAATCCTGACCCCCAGACGCCTGAGATGGTCCGCCACCACTGCAATGCATCTGGTGAAGACCCGTGGGGCCAGTGACAGGCTGAACAGCTTGGCTCGGAACTCGTACAGGGTCCCCTCGACCCTGAAGTGGAGGAACCGCTGATGGGATGGACAGATTGGGACGTGAAAGAATGCGTCCTGCAGATCCAGTGAACGGAACCACATGTGTCACTCCAAGGATGTATGATCTGGGACAGAGTGACCATCCGAAAGGTGCGTGACCCGAGATATTGATTCAGGTCATGCAGATCTAGAATGGGGCACTAGCCCCCCCCCCATCCGCCTGGGCACCAGGAAGTACCTGGAGACAAAGCCTGGGTCTGCTGGAGGATCCACCAGTGGAGCTACTGCCTCCTTGAGGAGGAGCTGAGCGATGTCATCTCGGACAGCCAACTGGGTCTGAGCGGATATTCTTTCCTCCCAAGGGGTGCGGGCTTGGCTTGGGGGGGTACTGCTTGAATTCCAGAAGCAGCCCCCAACCGACCACTTCGAGGACCCACCTGTCCGAAGTGACAACAGACCAGGTGGACAGAAAGTGGCGGAGCACCCACCAAGCCTCCTTGGATTTCACCAGAGGGTTCCTCTTCTCTGGCCTCCCCAGCTTCAGGCATGCAAGACGGTCGTCGAGGACGTTGGGATGAAAGGCAAGACAGCTTAATCTGGCTCAATTTCAGTTGCTTACTATCTGTATCCCCCCCTCCCCCCGGTTGCCCCTGAAAAAGGGACTTCTAGTCCCAGTAGGCCTACCAGGTCAACAAAATTCAATAAATAAATAAATACATATGAAATTTCAGGGTGTCTCATGGTCGATACCAAGGCAACAGGCACTTTGTGATGTGAATTAGTGTGCAATATTTTCTGGCATGAGACACAGAAGAAATCTGGGGCAAGACTCGTCTTCCATAATCGAAGCAGCTATACTGCGATGGCTAACGCGAACAATGCCAATTTTCGGAATAACCGAAGGTTTGAAAGCCAGGGCCTACAAGATGCATGAGCACGAGGGAGGCAACCTAAATCTTCCAGAGGAAAGGAAGATCTGGTGTCATGGGGTGGAGCAGAGGTATATACCACCCGGGTGGGTGGGAGGAGCCAGCTTGAAGACTTCCGGTCCAACTTAAAGTGGAAGGGGACTTGCCAATGAGTGTAGATGAACAACATATCCACGCTCCTAGAACAAGTCTTTAATTATATAGGTTCTCTAAAGAGTAATGGTGCTAGAGTTGGTCCCATTAAAATTAATGACAAAGTTATCTCTGATGAACAAGATATGGCACTAGAGTTTAACACCTATTTTACAAGTATTTATAAACAGAAAGAAAAAATACTGGGTGTACAGCACTGAGCAATCATGATTCCTCATTGTTGTTCAGTATCTCAGAAACATATGCTATCAATTCATTTAAAACAAATTCATCAGCTGGTCCAGATAATATTCCTCCCGTATTCCTAAAGGAAATTTCCCATGTAATAGCTGGCATACTCATTTGTATAATAAATCCATCAGTGAAGGTGTGGCTATCCATGACTGGAAAAAGGCTACAATTATTCCTAATTCATAAAGGAGAGTCTAAATTAACTATGAAATTATAGACCCATTAGTCTAACCTCATGTATAGGTAAACTCATGGAAAGGCTATTGTTACAAAAAATTATTAGCCATATTTCTCCAAACAATTTGATATTACACAGTATGGTTTTATGCATGGGAGATCCTGCCATAATAATTTAATAAACTTTTTCGAACCTATAAGTGAAGTTCTAGATAACGGTTTCCCAGTTGACGTCATTTTTCTCGATTATGAAAAAGCCTTCGATTCCGTTTCCCACAGAGTTCTAATTGAGCAACTTATTAAGATTAAACTGCACGCTAACATTATTATGTGGATAGAAGCCTGGTTAGCTGATCGTAAACAAATGAAAATTACGTACCTACCGTAATTCTTGATCTTCTCTTGTATATTCACCATTCACTACTGTTGGGTGATAGCCGGAGGCGCGCACCCGCCACGGGAGTTTTTTTTTTTTTTGACGAGTCGGGCGCCACCCCTGGGGTGATGCTCATGAGAGCACGAGGGGCGCCATTAGGCGCCGCAGAGTCCTCCTCCTCCATCCCAGTTCTGTTGGCCGGAGAGGCGAAAAAAAGGGCTAGAAGAAAGAGTGAGGAAAGAGAGCCAAGGGATAGAAAAAGGAAAGGATATAAACTGAAAAAGGAATAAGCCGATAGAGGATAGAAGGGAAAAGAAGAATTGCCTACCACAAGGGACCGAAGGGCCTCACTTCTGGGGCGGCTCTAAGGGAGGAACAGATAGGGAGGAGAAAGAAGAAGGGTAAAAAGAGAGAAGAATAGGAGGGGAGGCTAGGAGGGGGGAAGACTACCGTTGGCAATTAGTTAAGGGTTATAAGCTCGGAACCACAAACAAGGGAGCAAGGATCCCATTTTGGAATTGAAGGAGAAGGTCAACTGAACTTCTCGCTCAGAATGGACACCAAAGGCAGGTTCCCTAACCTCCCGCCTACCCAGTTTTAATAACTCTGTTCCAAATGAGAGCTGCCCACTAGAAGGGAGGAAGCCCACCAGCATTTTGTTAAGTGATAACACAGTATCATGTGAAAGTGTGTCGGGTTGGGGGTGCCCGCAGTGGGCACTCCTATACCAAATAGAGAGAGTGGGAACTCAATCGGACTCCCTAGAGGCAAGGCAGGGAACACTCTTTAAGGAAATTGGAGTGCCAGATAGCACTACACCTGTAGAGGCTGACATAATAGGATTAAGACCTGCCAGAAGTGGTCTGGAAAAGAGAAGTCGAGCCACGAAAGGGATTGTCTCTTTAAACTGTGAATTGAGAAGAAATGGCTGGGGAGAACCAAGAGATGCCCATTAAGGGCAGTCAGAAAGAGTTCCCTCAGGACAGATAAATGAAGCTCGTTCCTCCTATTCTCAGAGGGAAAGATCCGTTCAGAGGATCGGAAAAAGAGCATGTAAAAAAAAAAAAAAAAATTTTTTTTTTGACTTAATGGCCAAGGGAGAAGAGGGAGGGATGAGCAGGGGGGGAGACGCCAGAAGGAGGCCCTTGAGGGATGGGTGGAGGATTTAGAATGTTAAGATACAAGAGAAGATTCAAGAATTACGGTGGGCAATGTAATTTTCATATCTTCCTTGTCAATCTTCACCATTCATTACTGCTGGGTGAGTACAAGCCCCTCCCCTAGAAAAAGGGAGGGAGAGAAACCCTGAGGGAACAGACCCCAGCCTCCTACTGGTGAGAAGTAGAGGGGAGACCTGACCAATAGACAAGAGTCTAAGGTAGGTGAGGAGGAGAAGGCGCCCCCAAGGGGCTGTGGGAAGGGGGTTGCCCCTGAAGACGTCTCCTCGCCCTACGGGAAAATAGGCGGGTCCCACGGAAGGCAGAGCCAGTCACCCTACGCCGGGCCATGGGTGCCAGTCGGAAGAGACGAAGCTATGCCGTCCGCCTGATGCAGATCGCTGTCCCTACTAGCCTGGATGCCACCTCGTTGGCGTCATAGGATGCCCTCGCTTGGTGCCTTGCAAGCTCCAGACCCTGTGTAGAGAGGGCAATGGCTTGTCTTGACTGCTGAGTCAGGTAGCAAAGCTAAGACCGGAGCCAGCATCGACCACAGATGCCTGTTGTAAGCAGCGTGGTGAGCCTGATGGGAGGAAATGCACAGTAATGCACGACCAGAAGAGAAAACTCTTCATCCCACCGGTCGAACTCAGCAGAATCCGAGTCCGGAGGCCTGTCGTGCACTGGGCGGCGAAGCCCAGAAGGAGTATCTAGGGACGTCAAACCCGAAGGTGGGTGAGGTAGAGAACCTAGAGACTCGTGGGGGACACACTGCCGTCTCCTGGGGCTGGAGAAGGAGTGGCTGGAGACTGCCAGGTGCGGACAGACGCTTCCTGGAAGGGAATCAGCCAGGAAGGCACCACCAAATGGCAGGCGCTGAATTCACTGAGGAAAGCACGTGTCTGCCGCTCGGCATTGTCTCTATGAACGTAGGAAATACGAAGCTCCGAGACCATCCTCGAAAGGAAACGCTGATAGTCAGTGAAGTCAGCATCAGAGGAAAGGTGGACAGGAAGTTCCTCTTCCTCAGTTGAGGAAGACGAGGAGGAAGTGGAGCTCGAATGCCCAGAAGACTCCTGCGGCGGGGGGGACAGGCGAAAAACCTGTTCGTCCATGGCCCTAACATAGGATGGGAAGGCTGCCACAGTAGCTCTGAACGTCTCCCAAGTTAATGGCCCAGTGGGCCCCACATGGCCTGGGAGAGGGGGTGGTTGCAGAGGGATGGGCGAAGGGCACCTAAAAGCACGTGCCTGGCCTCTGCCAGAGTTCTGGGATCCAGGTAGCGATGCCGCCAAAACTGGGGACCCTGTGATCATGCCGGGTTGCGTAGAAGAGAGGAAAGGAGGCAACTCCGGAAAGAGCCCTGAAGGGGAATCTCCCCTGTGGCACACCTGGGATTGCATGAGTCCAGAAGGGCAACCCTCAGAACCGCCACTAGAAGGTACTTTAGAGACCTTCAGAGAGAGGTGAGGATCAGCGATACGACTCCTCCCCACACCCCGCAGGGCGGTGGGGGCTCGTCGCTGCTCTCGACCCCTACCCCTCAACCCTTCGGACTCCGAAGCAGCCCTCTTCCTCGAAACCAGCGATGGAGGTCCCTGCTGAGCAAGGCCCCCGAAGGGCGCCTACTGAAGCAGGGTCCTCCTCCCTCTGCTGGAGGACCCGAGCAGCACCGGAAACGGCGGCTGCCTGGGACCTACCAGAAGAGGGAATCCTTTCTCAAACTCCCGAAGGGTCCACCAAAGATGACTCCAGGCCACCCCTAGCCGTGGAGTCATCCGGGCTGACCAGCTCCGGGGAGTCCGGGAGAGGGATACTGGACTGTCTAACCCTGCAGCCTAAAGGAGGTTCAGAGCCAGAGGACTCTAGCTGCTGGTCTGTGTCCTCACTTTTGTCATGCCCCTCCGAGGAGGGGTGGGACAAGGGAAGACTGCAAACCAACCACAGCAGGATCCTGCCCTGAGGTGGCAGCAGGCCTGGTACCGCCGTAGGCCACGACCAGCAACACGTCCGCCGAGTCATCCGTCCCCCTGGTGGTGCCCAGTTCCCAGGCCGCACCGCGAATGGTGCCGCTCGAGTACCCGACACCCGCCATGGCGCCAAGATCCAGCGCGGCACCGCAAATGGCGGCGAGCGAGTTCCCGGCACCGCGAACAGCACCAAGGCCCAGAGTGGCACCGCAGATGGCACCATCCGAATCACCGGCGCCGATGCCCAGCGCGGCACCACCAACAGCGCCACCCAAGTCCCTGGCACCGTAGATGGCACTGAGGCCCACGCTGGCACTACCACGCGCCGCCCGAGTCCTCAGCACCGTACAGTGCCGAGGCCTAGGTGGCACAGCCGCAGATGCTGCCCGAACCCATGGCACCGCGACTCAGAGCGACACCGCCGACAGTGCCGCCAGAGTCCCCAGCACCGCGAACAATGCTGAGGCCCAGAATGGCGCCGCCTACGGCCCCGACCGAGTCGCCGGCGCTATAAGAAGCGGAAGACTCCACGGCGAGGAAAGATGGTAATGAGGGCCCACCAGCGCCAGGCCCCGCAGCCAGGGGCTGCAATATCGGGGAGGCCTGCACCTCCGAGGAGGTGACTGCTGGGACGGCGCCAACAGCGCGACCACGGGTGGGATCACACCATTTCTCCGGCGCCGAAGAAGAAACCTCCTCCTCAGCAAGGCTGGAAGTGGAGGAGGTTTCCTCCTCGCCGGGCCATATAGACCCAGGAGGGGACCCGGAGGAAAGGTCGAGAGATCTGGCCTGGGAAACCCTAGGGCGTCGACGTCCTCCAAAAGTCGGCGGAGCTCGACCGACTCGCAATGAGCGGACTTCTAAAACACGGCGGTCCATGGAGGAGCAGGCGTCGCAATGGTCCATATCATGGTAGGGTCCCAGGCACCGGAGACAAACATCATGACGGTCCGTGACTGAAAACTGCCGACCACAAGGGCACCGACGCATAGAGGCACGGCCCGCCTTAGACTTACTCTTGGCCCCCGAACCAGACATGATGCTAAATAATCAAACAAAAACACAGAAAAAGCTTGGCATCGTCGAAGGAACAAATAATAATGGAAAGGTCTTACCAGTCGATGACGTTGAGAAAATACCGGGATGAAGGAGCGTCGAAATAAGTTTTGAAGCGGCCTATGACGCAGTAAACTACCGAAACTCGCACAGCAGGTGCAGCCTTGACAGTGGGAGAAACAGAACTTGGATGGAGGAGGAGTCTGCGGCGCCCTAACGGCGGCACCCCTCGGCGCTCGCAGAGCGTCACTCCAGGCGGCGCCATCGTGCAGACTCAAAAAAAAAAAAAAAAAAGCCCGTGGCAGGTGCTTCCAGCTGTCACCAACAGTAATGAATGGTGAAGATTGACAAGGGAAGATCTATTCTGCCAACCTTAATTAATAAAAGACCAGATGGGCTTTATCTCGAACTGTAGAACAACAGACAATATTAAAAGAACCCTATGTTTATTAGAAAAAGTAACAGATTCACCCTTCCCCTTTCATTCTGTTAAGTATGGATGCTCAAAAAGTGTTCGATCATGTTTCCTGGAGATTTCTACATCATGTTATAAGTAAGTTCAATTTCCCTCCAGAATTCAATAAACTTAATAAGACTTCATATACCTCCCCCCAGGTGGTGATGAAGGCCAATGGAGCCTTCTCTGACTATTTTGGCCAGGCCAGGGGCACAAGGCAGGGGTGCCTGCTTTCCCCTCTCTTGTTCGCTCTGTATGTGGAGCCAGCAGCTCAGCTAATAAGGGAACACGAGACAATAAATGGCTTAGAAGTAGATGGGGTGCAGCATAAGACAACATTTTATGCTGATGACTTGCTAATTTACAGAACGACTCCCACAGTTTCTTTACCCAGACTTGATAAATTCACTGAAATAGAAACCTTGTCAGGATACAAGTTAAATATGTCCAAGACAGAAGTCCTCAGATGGCAGTTTGACCCTTCTGAAGATTTGAGACAGCCTCCCCCTTAGATGGAACACTAAAAAATTCAGATATATAAGTATCCAGGTCCCTTAGACAGATTTTAAAAAATGGGATAAAATGACAGGGAAAAGGGCATAGGAAGGCCTTAGGGATCTTACAGTTATCAAAAACTAAAGAAGGCTTAGCACTCCCACAGTTAAAGGCTTATTATCATGCGGAACACCTCGCCCATGCTCTACACTGGTGGGACTCGAACACAGATACACACTGGAAGAAGTTGGAGTTGGGGCAGAATACACAGGGCATCGAATTTATACTTGCCCCCAAAAGGAGCTGGATAAGAGAAAAAGGGCAATCTCGATTCACAGCTCAGATTTTACAGGTTTGTAGTTTAAAGTTGGAAGAATCCAAATAAGTGATTCAGCAATGGTCCTGATAATTCCGACTCTGGATAATTTTTTTCCCCTGCACACCAAGATATTACATTTGAAATTTGGAAAAGGAAGGGCCAGAATCACATATTTCAATGGTTTGGTTGGGGGGGGGGGCAAGAGTTGTCTCCTTTCCTCAGATTCAGCAAGCATACTCTCCGGGGAGAGCTGGTTTTTATCGGTTCCTTCAGATCGGGCGCTATATACAACAGAAATGTGGCTTGAATTGGCAATTAACAGATGCTCATCCTCTGGTCCAAATAACGATAGAAACCCAAACTGGCCAAATACCTAAACATACAGTTTCAGTTCTCTATAAAGCCATCCAATCTAGTCAACATAATTCATTAACAAAACTACAAAAATCATGGTAGGTGGACTTGGGAGAGGAGGTGTCAGAGCCAGACTGGGAATGGATATTCACAAACCTTTATAAGTCTACAAATTCTTATGTATGGAAGGAATATGGGTGGAACTGTATAGTGAAATTTTTTAGAACCCCACATATTACAGCAAAATATGACAGACTAGACAGGAGGTTGCTGGAGGGCATGTGAAGAAGACATGGCCACTCATAGCCACATATTCTGGTCATGTCCAGTTCTCAGGGGTTTTTGGGAGGAGGTGGCGGAATCAGTGTGAGAGCTGTTCCCTGAGGTGACATGACTTTCGATGGGACTGGCACTTTTGCACTGGTTCCCCCCAGAAGTAAAGAGTCGGCATTCTAGAAAATCGTTGACTATACTTTTTTTGGCTGCCAAGAAAACGGCTCACGCCTGTTTCTCCACCGAGAGGGGAGTGCGAGGACTTGATATACCAGATCTATATGATGGAAAAAATTACAGCAAAGATTAACTTTAGGGAGGAGAAAGCCAGGGATTTCTGGAATAAATGGCTATTATGGGTGATGAACCATAGGCAGGATATTGTGCCCTTAGAGATGGGGGAACCCAGTGTGGTCATTCACCCTACCAAGGTGATTGGGAGGTGGGCGAGGTTTCTTCAAGCTTCCTTAGGATGTACAATATATATTTTTTTATAAGAATGTGCCCTCATGTGTATTACCTCTGTACTCATGCTGAATTGTACCACTACGTCAGATGGAAAAGCCTCCTCTGTACTACCGATGTAAAATGTAACATGGACCTCTGAACAAACACAAAATAAAAAAGAAAAGGAAAGGTTTTACCGGGTATTCCGGGAGGCAGCGCAGAGAACGGAAGCGAGCAGAACTGTGAACCGATGGACTAGGCCGCAATACGCAGTAGAAATTAGAGGCTTCCACACCAGGTCCTTTCTCGACGGCGGGAGAAGCAGACTTGGAGCCAGGGCGGAGTCTACGCCACGTAACGGCCAACCCGCGAGCGCCATGTAGCATGTCTGCCTCGAGGGCAGTGCCGTCCCTGTATCAGCTCCACCTTCAAAAAAAAAAAAATTTAAAATCTCCCACAGGGTCCTAGCCTCCGGCCAGTACCTAAATAGTGATGAATGGTGAAGACTGACACAGATAAAATCATGTTATGGGAGAAATATAGAGCCTTTGATCTCGAAAGATCTGAGAACCGCTGAATCAGGACTCAAGCAATGCACCAGTTGGCCCGGTTTCAAAGCCAAGAAGAAGTGACATCTAGGAGTTCAAGAGGTAAAAGTGCAACCTCTAAGAGGGGAAAAATGACTGAGAAAATGGGGTCCCCACTAAAGGGCAATTGCCAGGTACAGGAATCCACAAAAAGGAAGGATTTCCATCCTCCAGATTCCCTTTCTCTGACATGACACATATCCCAAAAAAGAGGGATTAAGAGAAAGAGAAATGTAACAGGCCACTAAAGCAAATGCAGGAGGTGAACTGCAAGGGAAAATAAAGCTGAACTGGTAAGGGAACTTGGGCTACAATTCCCAAAACATTTCCTGTCCTCAGAATGCCTGCTCCTCTGCAAGATTTTGTTCCTAAGAAGGGACGAGAAAAGTTTATCCAACAGCAAACAACTATAGATCCCAACCGCCTTTTGGGGGGGGGGGGCCCTAAGAATGAGTACTTGCAATTTTTTTTTTTTTTGGAACAACCAAAGGAAAGCTAGGAGAAGGGTTAGAGGTAAGAACTGCCCTGAGGAGAAAAGCTTTTTTTTTTTTGGAGGGCCACACACAGGCATGTGGAGGGAACAAATTTCCCAAAGAGGTTTGCCCCTTAAATACCTCCCCCTTTTTTAACAAAAAAAAAAGGAGGGGGGGCGGTACAGGGTTGGAAAGGAATGGAAAAGAGAGACTGCCCAGAAGCCTGGCCACTGTTGGGGAAGGTGGGTGGGTTTCAGTGACGAATGATGAAGATATTCTGGAAAATCAAGAATTACTGTGAGTACGTAATTTTCATATCTTCCAACAACCAATCTTCATCATTCATCACTGGTAGATCTGAGTGCCAAGCCTACCACCAAGGGTAGTGTGTTGGCAAACCCTGAAGGAAATGGTTGTTCCCTCAGTCTCCTGTGGGGAAAGACAAAGACAGGCAGGGGGCCCCTTACGGGTCTGGCAAGGCCCGCGACTAGTCAGGGTCAGGCAGAGGCTCCCAAGGCTTGGGAGCAGGAATGTGCCCCACAAGCTCACGCCTGGCCCTGCGGAAAAAGAAACAGGTCCTATGGAAACCTGAGGTGATCACCCTACACCGGACCAAGACTGACAACTGGGAAAGACGCAGCCACACTGTCTGCCTAATGCAGACCGAGGTTCCCAGTAGTCTGGAGGCTGCCTCGTTGGCACTGTAGGACACCCTCGCCTGGTGTCTCACCATCTCCTGCTCCTGAGCAGAAAGGCGTATGGTCTGTCAGGTTGCCTCCCAATTTGGCACAGATGTTAGCAGCTGACCTAGTGTCTCCCACAGGTGCCTGCCATAGGACGCCTGGTGTGCAGCAATGCACAGCATGGTGAGTGCCATTGACAAGACTCTATGGGGGCGTGGCTAGCAGCCAACAGGAATAGACACCTCTCACGCAGCTCCGGACCTAGACAACATTAAAAGTCTAAAATCTTCAATTTTATTCACTCCCAACTCGAATTAAATCGTAATTTACTGAGAAGTGCTACAGCCCGTTACGGAGCAAATTCATGTTGATCCAACAATGGGAAGAAGTGAAAATTATGTAGCTACCGTAATTCCTGATCTTTCTGTGTATCTTCACCATTCATCACATTTGGGTATGGCCGGAGGTCATGACCCCATGGGAGCTCATTTTTTTCTGGATGGGAGAAGTCGATGCACCGACAGCGCCACCTTCGAAGCTGCAGCTTGGCCGTTAGGTGTCGTCGACCCCGTCCTCCCGCCAGTTCTAAGTCGTCATAGAGTAAGAAAGGGTTGGGAGGGGGGACAAGGAAGTCCAAGGGACAGACAAAGGAAAAGATATATAAACTAAAAGGAGACATAAACGATGGAGAGGATAGACAGGAGATTGAGAAAAACTAAAGGGATTGGGAAGGGGCCCCAATCTCTGGAATCAGAAAAGGAAAAGTAAGGAGGGAGGGAAAAACAAGAAGTGGGAGGGGGGAGGACATACCCTGGATTCACTGACCATTTTCAAACTGGATTAAGAGCTGCGAAGAAGTAGCCAGAAGGCTGTATTGCCAGAATTCAAGGTACAGAATCACTGGCAACTAACTCCAGCAGAAGCAGAAGAGGCTATCCTGGGATAGAAGGGGACGGGAATCCAGGGTTGTCCCCCTCCCAAACCAAACAACTGGAAAGGGGAGAAATCAAATAAGTTTCCCTAATTAAAAATGAGGGATGAGTCCCTAAGGACAAGAATGGAGGAGAAGACAGAGAGATCGAGAGAGAGAAGAGAGGCAGCCACCAAATTCCACCCCAAAGGGGTGGAGCCAAGGCATTGATGAGTGAACCACCCTCTCTCCGATACCTCTCCCCCTCCGCCAGAAGGTAAAAATCCCCCTGTGTGCCCAAGGTCACCCCGTTCCTGACCAGCGGAAATGAAAGGGGGGGAGAAGAGGGAAGGGGACCCAAAGACTGAGGCCCTAGGGGGATGGAGGGTGGGATTTATGATGAATGGTGAAGATACAAGAAAGATCAGGAATTACGGTAGGTGCATGTATTTTCATATCTTATCTGTCAATCTTCACCATTCATCACATTTGGGTGAGTGCCAAGCGCCCGAGGGGGCCCTAGACCCTAAAGGACTCAAGTCCCTTTAGCACCTGTAGTAGGGGAAAACACTGAGAGGGAGAACCTTTATGGGCCTGGAGAGGTCCGAGACTGGGGAGAGTGAGACGGGAACCCCCAGAGGGGGCAGGAGGTTGCCCAGACAGACGCCGCCTCACCCTACGGGAGAAAAGGTGGGTTCTCCGGTACACGGAGAAAATTCACTCTATGCCAGGCCAAGGGTGACAACCGGGAAAGACGCGGCCATGCTGTCTGCCTAGTGCAGATCGCTGTCCCTACGACTCTGGAAGCTACCTCGCTGGCATCATAAGATGCCCTCGCTTGGTGCCTTGCTAGCTCCAGGCCACGTGCAGAGAGTGCAATGGCTTGTCTGGTTACCTCCAAATCAGGCAAAGAGGCTAGGAGTTGACCTACTCTGGACCACAGAAACCCATCATAGGTAGCACAGTGGGCCTGATGAGCAGAAACTGAAAGTAGCAACCGTGCTGAGTAGAAGGTCCTCCTCCCCAGAAGTCAAAATCTGCGGAATCTTGATCTGGGAGCCAGTCACAGCGGAGGGCATGAAGCCCATCGGGAGTGTCCAGCTGCATCAGTCCTGAGGATGAGGCATATGACCTGGAGACTCCACAGGGGTGGCAACCATGCTGAGTACATCACTGGAAAGACCGAAAGCCTGGAACTCTAGCCACTCAGATACCAGGCTGTTAGGTGCAGGGATTGAAGGTCTGGATGGAACACCTTCCCCTGACTGAGTGATATCAGGTCCGGGCGTGCCGGGAGATGCCTCAGGAGCCTGGCGCTGAGCCTGAGGAGATCTGGGTACCAGAACTGGAGTGGCCAATCTGGGGATACTAGGATCACCTTCACCTTGTTCCTCCTCACCTTGAGAAGCACTTTGTGGATCAATGGAAATGAAGGGAAGGCGCAGAAGAGGCCTGGGGTCCACGGCCTCAAGAAGGAATCCCCCTGCAGCGAGCCCTGCTGAGGGGGGGGCTGGCATGAAAGCCTCAGCTTTGTGTTCTCCCTGGAGGCGAACAGGCCCACCTGAGAGATGCTCCACTGGGAGAACAGACTGCAGACTACCTCCGGATGAACAGACCACTCATGGGACACCTCACCCACACAGCTGAGGGCGTCCGCCACATGGATGGCGAGGAGATCCCTGTTCAGACAGCTCACGAGTGTCCAGATGCGGAGCATTTCCTTGCACAGAGGCCAGGAGTGTCTGCTGCCCTGCTTGTTGAGGTAGTGCATGGCTGTGGTATTGTCTGTCTGGACCTGGACCACTTGACCCTGCAGAAACAGAGCTAATGCAGTCAGCGCCAGTCGGACTGCTTGGAGCTCCAGCAGGTTGATGCGACATCGGGGTTCCAGGACCCGTGGACCCTGTGGCTCCACATGTGGGTTCCCCAGCCCATGAGAGAGGCATCAGTCGTAAGGACGACCATCGGCTCGGGGTGGACAAACGGGATCCCTCCCTGCAGATGTTCCGGGATGGTCCACCATTGGAGAGCGTCCCTAAGCCTCTGAGTTACTGTGACCAGCTGGTCGAAATGACCCTGATGCTGGGAACACTGGCTGGCCAAGCCACACTTAATGGGGCACATATGCCACCAGGCCCAATGGACCACGGTAGTGCAGGTGGCGCCATGTAACCCAGAAGACACAGGAAGTCCCAGGCAGGGTGCAATTACCCAACCAGAAATGACTGGGCAAAGGAGGTGAGAACCTCCACCCTGTCCGCCGGGAGCCTGGCTCTGGCTCGGCAAGAGTCGAGCTCTGCCCCGATGAAGCAGATCACCTGCGAAGGCACGAGTTCCGACTTGGCCTCACTGATTAGGAGGCCAAGTTCAAGACAGGTCTGGCGGGCCAGATCCCTGGACCTCTCCACCTCCAACCTGGAGGGACCCACTATAAGGCAATCATTGAGATATGGGTACACCTTGACCCCATGACGCCGAAGATGAGCTGCCACCACTGCAATGCATTTGCTGAAGATCTGGGGGGCCGATGACAGGCCGAACAGCATGGCTTGGAACTCGTAGAGGGTTTCCTCCGCTCAGAGGAGGAGGAACCTTCAGTGTAACAGATGGATCGGGATATGAAGAATGCATCCTGAAGATCCAGGGAGCAGAACCACATGTTTTGCTCAAGAGATGGTATGATCTAGGACAGTTACCATCCAAAAGGTGCGTGGCCCGAGATACTGGTTCAGGTCGTGCAGATCCAGAATGGGGCACCAGCCCCCCATCTGTTTCAGGACCAGGAAGTACCTGGAAACGAACCTGGGTTGACTGGGGAATCTGTGACTCGAGCCACTACCTCCTTGAGGAGGAGTTGGGCAATGTTGTCTTGAAGAGCCGACCGAGTATGTACTGATACCCTTTCCTTGTGTGGGGCGCGGGCTCAGTTTGGCGGGTACTGCTCGAATTCCAGAGGTAGTCCCTGACCGACCACTTCCAAAACCCACCTGTCCATGGTAACAGCAGACCACGCGGAAAGGAAGGAGCGGAGCCAGCCCCCCCCCCCACGGGAGGACCCAGAGCAGGTGTGACTGGTATGGGGCTGGTCACCCCCATCCTGTCACTGAGCAGGCCTGGAAAAGAAGGGTGCAGTAGTGGGACTGCCTGGACCCTTCCCTCCCAGTTTGCATGCCGACTGAGCTTTTGACTTCAGCCGAGGGTGCCAAGACTGGTCCTGCTGATGCCCAGACTGAAACTGGGGCTGCTTGGCCACAGGGGCAGGAGGCCGAAAGGGCTTCTTCTGCTTTTTGGAACCCTGGGCTTCCTTCTGGGCAGACGTAGCAGAGTCCAATGTGGTACTGGACTTCTCGATACGTTCAAGGTGATCGTCCACCCCTGGACCCAACAAGTCAGTACCCAGGAATGGGACATTACCAACTTGTGCTGGGTGTCGGCCGTAAAAGTCAAGACCCGCAACCAAGCTCTGCGGCGCAATGGTGACCGTGGCTGCAATCGAACAAGCACAGGAATCCCCAATGTCCAAGGCCATTTGGAGCTGCTGCCTAGCAACAGCCCGACCCTGGTCCCAGACCTGTTTGACTGTGGTCTGAAGGTCTGTGGGCAGGTGAGGAAGCACCTCATCAAAGGAGCCCAACAGGGCATGAGAAAATGTGCCATGATCACAGTCGAGCTCACCTGATGGAGACCGAGCAACGAGGCAACATAAAACTTTCAGGTGGAATGATCCAACTTCTTGGATTCTTTGTCCGGTGGTCTATCCGTGTCTCCTGAATTCCCCACTCACCTGAACACAGACTCGGTCACCACTCTCTCTGCTGAGGGATGCTGTGTAAACCCCAAAAGGGAGCCAGTGGGTACCACGTATTTGCGGGCCATCCTGGCGGAAGGTGCGGGGCAGGAGGCTGGGTGCTGCCATAGCTCCAGGGCTGGGCCGACAATGGCTTTGGCCACTGGGAAGGACTCTGTCAGAAAATTCCCTCTTCTGAGGATGTCAGTTAAGGGGTATTCTACCAGTTTCTCAACGGGCTCCAACTTCATCCCTGTGGACTTGGAGATGAGGCGGAGCATGCCCATTAAGGAGGTGGGCCCCTCCTCAGTGGAAAGACTCATGGCATCGTCGTCCGGAGAACGAGATGCCAACTCAGAGTCCTTGGACCCCGAAGAGTCCAGGTAAAGTGGTCTGCCACTGGGGTCACCCAGAACCTGCCGTGGGCGGTCGTGAGTGAGGGTGATTGACAGCCTGTGCGGGAGGCCTGAAGCAGGCCGAGACTCACTGGGGGGAGCCCAGGTGGGTGGCTGTTTAGGTGGCAGCTCCACCAGGATAGGTGGGGAGACCAGCTTTGACAAAGTCGGGAGTGATGTCCCCAGCTCCGCACGCGGGGGGGGGCAACCGACTCCGGAGTGGTCAATGGCCTAGAGGGCGACAGACAAGTGATGGCCGGGGTTGAAGGGACTGCCTTCGGCCCGGACAGAACTAGTTACTGCCACAACATGTCCTCATAGAGCTGACGCAACTTGCGTCAGAGCCTCCACTCATCCGAGGAGGAAGAGGATAAATGGCGGCAGTGCCGCTTTTTACAATGTCGCTTATGCGACTTCCTCACCCTGTTAGTCGAGGATATCCCAGACCTGGACGTCGACCGTCAGAGCAGACTGACGGGGGCATTCAGGAGAAGGGGAGAACCTATGCTCCTCCAGGTCAGGGACAACCACCACCTGGGGCTTCCCAGCTAGCTGGGTCGCCTCATTGGGGAGGTCAGAGAGGACCGGAGTTCTAAATAAGGAGTTGTCGGCCTCCTCGGTTAACAACAGGTTGACGGGGTCAAGAATAATCTTGACGGGATCGTTGTCCCAAGTTTGGGCCGGCTGACCTGACGGGGGTACCATGAGATCAGTGTCTGAGGCCACGTCGACCAAAGTCAAAAAAGGAGACTCCTGAGACCAAGATCGCTCTCTGTCCCAAGAACGATGTCGACAAGACATAGGTTCTTTTGCTTCCTTGATTTCCTTTTTACGGGATCTGGAGATATGAGAGCCAGGGCCTTCCCTACGAGTGGAAAGGGATTGGACTAGCTCCTTGAAGGAACCGGAGAATGATGAGCCCAGTTTCAGAGGAAAGAAGGCTGAAGGCAAAGAAGAGAGCTCAGTGGCACAAGCTGCCTCTTCCTCGAAGGTTTTCATCTGTTCCAATTGTTCAGTGGACCCCACAGCCGTGGAGATCGCATGGCGGGTGCCGTTTTCCCGGACATCCAAGCTGAAGGTGAACAAGACTGTCATCCAGGACATTTGGATGAAAAGAGCGACAGAGGTCGCAGGTCTGAGTATCATGGGCGAGACCCAGGCAGTACACGCACGTGACATGCGGGTCCATTCGCAACAGCTTCTGCCTGCAAGGACACCGGTGGAACCCGGGCGAGGACCTGTCCTCCGTTGGAGTCGCAATCTTGTATTCTTTAGGAGAGATTCGGAGAATCTTTATTGGCAGTAAAACCAAGTATTGAAGCGCCAGGGCCTACTAAGCTCGGGAGCGAGAAGGAGGGAACCTGAATCTTCCAGCGGAAAGGAAGATCTCACATCATGGGGCGGAGCAGGGGGTTATACCACCCAGGCGGGTGGGAGGAGTCAGCTTGAAGACCTTCCGACAAGATATTTAAAGGGGAAGGACATGCCAATAAGTGTGGATAGAACATATCCACGATCCTACAAATACAGTTTGTTTTTTTAATGTGTGGTTCTCCTGCTCGGCTATGAATGCCTCCTGGTTTGAATGTTGAGCAACTGAAGTGCTAAAATTAGCCACTGCAATCTATACTGCATCAGGTCTGTAACTGTCTGAATGGAATGTATGTTTTGAACGAATGTCAAAGGAGCAGATCACCTTTTCTTTCCAAGAATTTTGACAGGAGGTGACATTCTATCCTGTAATCCCATCATTATGACATAGTTAAGCAAGGTTTACAGCATAATGATGTCATAACGATGCGATTATCAGGTTATAAACTGATTGAAACCAGGGGTTAATAGACACAGTCCATACATTATATAGAGGATAATGGCTGGGGATCGGGTGATAACCACACTGTAATCACCTCGAGTGGTTGCCAGGGCAACATGGTAAACCTCGAGAGCGCAGCTCGAGAGGTTTACTGTAGCCCTAGCAACCATGAGAGGTGATTTCAGTGTGGTTGTCACCTGATCCCCAGCCATCATCTTTTATAGTGTACGGTCAAAAAAACACTGTTTGCATTCTATGTGTGAGAATTATGGAGCTCTGGTGCATTCTTTTTTGTTATGACACTGTTTGGAAGTTCCGAAATGTGGTTGTTAACTTTTAAAATTCTAAACAGTGCATAACAAAGCTGTGTGACTGCTGATTATGGTGGTTAATAGGCACTTACCATACACTATATAGAGGATAATGACTGGGGATCAGGTGATAACCACGCTGTAATCACCTCGAGTGGTTGCTAGGGCAACATGGTAAACCTCGAGAGCGCAGCTCGAGAGGTTTAGTGCAGCCCTAGTAACCACAAGAGGTGATTTCAGCGTGGTTGTCACCCAATCACCAGCCATTATCTTTTATAGTATATGGTCAAAAAAACACTGTTTGCATTCTATGTGTGAGAATTATGGAACTCTTGTGCATTCTTTTTTGTTATGTCACTGTTTGGAAGTTCCGAAGTGTGGTTAACAACTTTTAAAATTCTAAACAGTGCATAACAAAGCTGTGTAACTGCTGATTATGGTGGTTAATAGGCACTTACCATACATTATATTAGGTCAGTTACCTCAGACAGTCCTATCGTTTCCCAGAGCTATGGATTTGCAAGGGACTAGATCTCAGAGTAAATATGTGTGTAAAATTCCTTTTTCTTTTTTTTTTTTTAACAGTGATTGGGCAAAAGTCAGGGTTATATAGGGCATCTAGATTTCACAACTCTATACCCAATGAAATTGCCAATTGGACAAACATTAGACCATTCAATACTAATCTTAAACACTTATTGTTAATAAGGAATGAATGTACATGCACTTAATGTTTGATTCGTTAGTATTACATCATTTTATATCATTTTTTGGGGTCTGTACTGTATTGTATCCATGTTGTACAGCGTTTTAAAAAGCTTGTGAAAACGGGCAAAACTGCTCAGCTTACAAGTATAAAAAAAAAAAGAGTCTAAACATACAACTATCCAAATGATCTGTCAGGCAGTCTATCAGTTGACACTTACTGACTGTGAGCTGAGCTACAATATTGCAGCAGTGTGGCACAAAGAGCTTCAAAGCTTCTTCTGGGTGGCACTAGAAGCAAAGAGGAGTACATTAGTTATAAAAAAAACTATCAGAGTGCGCGTGCGCACACACACACAGTCTTATTAAGAGTTTCAACAGCAATCAAAATCTTGCATAAACAAGTATTGTTTGGCCATGTATAGCAAGAGAGGATATCTGAAGAGAAGGTTAGTTTGTCCTTTAAGTTATTTTATGCCAAACTATGTAAGGACTTAGCACACGTAGGCCAGGTACTACTGTGCAACAGGTAACCAAGATAAACGTTGCTACATTTCACAATAGCACTCGCGTAAATTATACTGTGGTGTACTTCTGACTGTTTTGTTGTAGAGAAAATGTAACATATAGTTAATGTTTCAAAGAATATTTAATGACTTTAAAGTGTTTGAAAATATACTTTAATTTACAGTAGATCACGGATCACGTTTCCAGTTACAGATTTTTTTTTATTTCATTTTTGTTTAGAATTTTATGCAAGCAGTTGGTGAACCATTTTTATTCCAAAGTAAAACTTAACAAAAAAAAGTCAGGGAGGGTACATATGCTTAGTCTGGCTCAACACAAGCAAGCAAGTTTTTATCTATATAAGGCGCCCTTCCAAAGCTCAGGCCGCCTTACACTTACAACATTAAAATCACCAGACATCATAAAACATATAAAACAAGCAGGCATTTTGTTTGTTCTACTATTTACTCTGCAATTAATATTGCTCACCTGTAGCTGCTGTCAGTACATGGACTACTTTTAACTGTGGATGACCCACCAGGGTTTCAGTGGTACTAGTGGTTCACAAATGCATCTCTTGCTTTGTGCTGTTTGTTTCCAGTGGGACACCGTTTCCACACAAGTTTACTTCTGGAAATACTGAAGCTCATGGAGTTCAGATGACTTCCTCAAGGTCACTAAGTGGGTCAGTGTCTCTGATAGAATTCAAATCTGGTTGTGTGGTTTCCAGACCAGTGCTCTACTGGACTACAATGTCAGAAGTGTAGTACCTCGCCTGCTACAACAATGACAAAAGGGCAACTGTCTCCTGGCAAAGCAGAATATTGCTGAAATTCCTCAGTATAAATTAGAACGGTTTTTAGGCCATCCAATTGTGGTGGTGACGGGTGGGGAGGTCAAAAGCATTTGTGGAGATCAATCTACCTATATATTCGGCTGGAAGTATAGCCTAGAGGTTAGAGGAACGAAGTGTGAACGAGCTTGGTGCATCCAGCAGACCAGACCGGAGTCTGATTCTCACAATCTCCACTTGCATATTGTGCAACTCTGAGCAAGTCACTTAACCACCCAGTGCTCCCAGGTCACCCCTGAAAACAGGAACGTGGGCCTTGCCCGGTTACCAAAGACTAACAAAAAAAAAAAAAAAATCACTCTCTCTCTCTCTAGGTTAAATTTAAATGTGTGTGTGTATATATATATATATACACACATACACACACATATACACACACACACATATATATCTATATACACCTTGTCCTTTGAGTGCATGTCCATGCTTGGGGGGGGGGGTCCAGATGCTGGGTGCAGGGTCCTCCTCATATATCAGCCACCTGGGCAAGAGGGGGACTTCCTGCAGGAGATGATGGAGTTAATCGCCGACAGGGTGTTGGAATCGCCGAGATGGATTATCCTTAGCAATTTCAATACCTGGATCGACAACAAACTAACGCATTGGTCAAGAGTTCCTTCAGAGAATGACAGCTCTGGGCCTGGCACAAGCGGTTGTTACTGCGACTCACCAACATGGACATGCATTGGAGCTGGTGTTTCATATAGGGCTTGAGGTCAAGAACATGAAGATTGATCCGATCAGCTGGTCTGATCACAGCACCATCAGTTTCGAGTTCAGGGCTCCCCCCTCTGTAGTCCACCCCTGTGGAGATGCTCAGTACCGCCCTTTGAGAGGGCTAAGCCCTGATGGACTCCTAGCGGTACTGAACATCTCAGGTATGTTGACAGCTTGTGCTGAGGGTATGGAGGAGGTTGTGGCAACTTATACTAAAGCTGTCCAGGCAGCCTTCAACTTGGTAGCACCAGTCCATGTTTGCCCTCTGCTTTCATGCCTCAGATTGCCGTGGTTTGATGGCAAGCTGAGGGCAATAAAAGCTATGTGGTGGAGGTTGGAACGGCGCGCTGGAGAAAGTCCAGAACTCAGGAGGACAAACTGGCTTTGAATACTCACTACAGTGAGTAAAGGGCAGTTTCTCATAAGAAAGCAGAATTAGTCGACCAAAGTGATCGCAGCTGGGAAGAACTGACCAGATCAGCTTTTTTGGGGCGTTGGACAGGCTTTTGCATAAGGCCTACATAGTGCCTGTGAAGGTTGCATCATCCACAAAATGCAAGGCATTTTCTCAATTCTTCTCAGACAGAGCGTCTTCTGTTAGGGCTGGGATCTCCTTCTGAGCAGTTATCATCCAGCAGTGCTGGGACTGGATGTTACAATGTGGGTCAGTGATCCTGGAGCGATTTTCAGCCAGTGACGACAGAGGAGGTGGTTAAGATGACCTTAAGGCTGCGACCAACTTCCTGTGAACTAGATACTGGCCTGCCATGACTCTTGGTTGTCTAAGCTGAGCAGTTGGGCCCAATGTTCGCTGGAATTATTCAATGTTCATTGTCAGAGGGGGGTCTTCCCTGTTGAAAAGTGCGCTGGTGAGCCCACTCTTGAAAAAAATGACTTTGGACCTGGAGGTACTGGTGAACTACAGGCCTATCTCTAACCTGCCTTTTCTAGGCAAGGTTACTGGGGAGGTTATTGCATTGCAGCTAGAGACTCGCCTGGCAACTTTCGACATATATGAGCCTCTCCTGTCGAGGTGTCAGTCAAGGTTCAGCACTGAGACTGCCCTGGTCAGGGAGCAAAATGATTTGCTCATGGTCATGGTGAGGGATTGAGAGCGGACAGTTCTTGTTCTCCTGGACCTCTCCACAGCATTTGACACCACTGACCACCGGCTGTTATTGGACCATCTCAGGGAGTACGTGGGACTCACTGGCAAAGTCATCAGATGGTTTGACTCCTTCCTTAAGTGCAGGTCTCAACGGGTTGAGATGGGCAATTTTTCATCATGCCCAAGGGACCTGCACTGTGGGGTACCCCAAGGGTCAGACCTTTTGCCCATGTTCTCGGAGTACATATTGCCCCTGGGTGGGATCATTAGGCAGTATGGAGTTGGGTTTCACTGTTATGCAGATGACACCCAGCTCTAGCTAGCCTTTGCACCCCAGGACCAGGGAGCAGTACATGTGATGAACAAGTGTTTGGCCGAGATCCAGGGCTGGATGTCCTCAAGCTGGCTGAGACTCAACCCAAACAAAACCGAAGTACTGGTGACTGAGCCAGGTAAGGGGGGAGAGACTGGCAGTGTCTGAGATGGTATCGGGCCTATACTTCAGTACCTCTAGGCTTGACACTGCTCAAAATGTGAAGAATCTGGGTGTCACTTTTGACAATGGGCTGACATCTGAGACTCAGGTGTTGGCGGTCATTTGGAATGGCTTCTACCATCTTAAAAATATTAGCCTGATTCATTCCTTCATTCCCCCTGAAGATCTGCCATCTGTGGTACATGCCTTTGTGATGTCTCATCTCAATTACTGCAACACCCTCTACCTTGGGGTCAATGAAGACACACTGAGACGCCTGCAGCTAGTGCAGAACGCAGCTCCGAGACTGCTGACAGGCCTTCTAGGACGAGTCACATTACCCCTGTGCTGCGGGAACTGCACCTGGTTGCCAGTTAAGTGGTGCCATCTTCTTAAAGATTGGTTTGTTAACCTATAAGGCCCGGCACGGGTTGGGTCTGATCTACCTGCGTGAACTTCTATGTCCATATCATCCCATTCGTCCCACCTTTCCTCCTCCGAGGGCCTCCTGGCTGTCCCCAGAACTAGACTTAAAATGTCAGGGGACAAAACCTTCAAGGTGGCAGGCCCAGAAGTGTGGAACTCATTACTGAAGGTTGAGAGAGGCCCCATAGGTACAAACCACTAAGGACTTTAAACTTATCTGTCTGCTCAGGCGTTCGGTATTTGTTGATTTTAACTGGCATTTCATTTTGTTTGACTGTTTTAGAGAGGTCAAATTTTATACTAGGATTTTCTCGTTAACTTTTACATATTGTGCTATTGCTGCTTTCTACTGGCGCCCAGGGCCTCCGGGAAAGGGCACCATAAATAAACTACTGCTGTTGCAACTGCTACTATCACCACCACCACCTGTGGATGGTTTATATGCAGTACTGACAACAACAAAAACTTTACTAAGATTTCTGGCAATAAAACTGGCACTATAGCCTACAGGTTACAGTAAAGAGCTGTGAATGAACTTGGTGCATCTAGAAGATCTGGGTTTGATTCCCACAACCTCCACTTGCATACTGTGCGACACTGAGCAAGTCACTTAACCGCCCTGTGCTCCCAGGACACACCTGGGAATAATCCATTAAAAAACAATGTAAATGAGTCCCTGACTCAATGGTGTATCTGTTTCTCATGAAGAAAGATAGAAAAACAGATGACAAAAGAGGCAAAATGTCCTCAACAAGTTACCCGAAAATAAACAAAATTACTGTAGCCAAAGAAAAATTAAGGTACACCACAGACTACTGTATAGTGCACTGAAAGTATAGTTTAAGATTTCACATTTTTTAGTAAGTGACTTTAAAAAGGATACACCTGCAGTAAGCATTAAGATCAGAAAACATTTTAACAAAGACTTTTCTCCTAGATCTTGTTTATCTGCCATCCTCGATTCTGTCAATATTTTTCTTGCATTAAAATGGGTAAATAATTAACGCAGCACTGTACTCACAAATGCACAGTGCTGCATTTTCTGAGCCAGAAGTTTTAATACCAGGCAGTTTTATAAATGCAATACTGCACAACAGGGTGTTGCATTCATTGGGAGATACAGGCACTCCTCTAGTGTATGATAAGGAGCACCTGACCTTCACCATTATACCTCAGCACACACCTGAGGAACGCCTGTATCACCCAACCAACACACGCTCTATTGTGTTTCACTGCTCACAGAAACGGCCATGATGTCCACCAAAGCAATGAACTGTACTGTCCTATAGCCTACAGTTAAAAAACAGGGACTAAAACGGTTTAGTAATGTGCCAGTCTCATACAGGATAATAATCAAAGAACTAACCTTGATAGCAGCTCGGCACATATCTGATACCATCCTACCAGAAACTCTGGTCTCAAATATGTTTGTAACGGCAAAGTTAAAAACCTTCTCCAGGGCAGCCTTGAAAACAAAATATTAATAATGTTATAGGATATGTTTAGCATTTAATCTGTACAAAAACCAGCCTGCTCAAAATCTTTGTGCACGTTCTAAATCACTGTGCGCATTTCAAAGTGTTGTTCTGCACAGTTCAAAGGTCATAAAATTTTACATTCTTCATTCACCACACACACCCAGCTACTTACTAACCACCTAGTGCCCAAAGCAGAACCCTTTAACTTGCAAAAGTCTGTAAATTTGATTTTGAGCACAGAACAGAAGAATGGCAAGTTTTTTTTTCCCCACTTCGGGTGGGGGGTGTCTATGACTCCTGTATAAAAATCACATACTGTATAAAGTACAGTATGGGCAACCACACACAGCTCGGCATGTTGTTTCCATCTTGGAACTTAGATGACAGCACAGACCTCTCAAGCTTTGCTCTCAAGGTTCATATGCTACCATCTCAACCCCTTGATGGAAATACTGCCTTGTTGTGCATCGTTACCAGTACATTATTCTTTGTGTGCTGCTGTAGTGATGTCATTACTGCAGCACAACAAGTCAGAATACCACTGTACAGCTACTTTCTTTTAGCCAAACGAGCTGGAAGTTATTCTCTTTTAAAGGGACACTGTCAACCCTTTTTGCATTATGTTATTTTTACCTGAAAACCCACACTTTATGATTGATTACCTTACCTTAGATTCGATGCTGCTGCTGGTTTATCTGCTTCCTTTTTAAATGAACTGAAAATACATGGTAATGGTGTAATTATACCCAACCTTATTTATTTCAAATCTTTGATCAACACTTACTGTATTCTTCCGGAACTTGATGAACCTCACCAAACAAGGCAACCACTCATGATGCAAGAGTCTTCTCTCCTCTTATTGCATCACAGATGACTACACTGTGTGAGGGTGTTCCCAAACCCTGGAAAGATGCAATAGGAGTTGATCAAGGAACGTAAACAAACGTGCTTTTGTGTGGGGACACCAGTAGGGCTGGCAGTCTGTTTTTCACTTCTAAAAAAGGAATCAGATTCAAAAAACCAACTGTATCAGAAATCTGTACAGAATGTTACCAATCATAACGTGTTTTTTAAACTAGGGACAATTTGAGGCCTAAGGGGGTTGACAGCGTCCCTTTAAAACTTGAACTTACAGAAACAGCTGCAATCACTAGCCACATGCCAAATCAGTCATTTGAGCCTGCCACCAACACTTAAATCCCCCCCCCTCCCCAAAATTCACTGAAAGGAAGTGGAGTGTCTGGAATGGGCATTGATGCCCATACACTATGAAAGATAATGTAAGGGCATCCATACAAAGACAAGCCTGTGTCTTGAGTTTTCTATGACACCACGGAACCGCAAGCTTCACTCTTGAGGTTTTGTGGTTGCCAAAGAAATCTCTCGATACAAACACAGGTTTGTTGTATATGGCTGCCCATACATTATCCACAATTATATGTACAATATTCGACTTAAAGAGGCCCTTAAGCACACACAAATACCCTTCCTTGATTAAGCATAAAAAAAATAAACAAACACAGGCTGTATTGTGTAAAGCATAAAAATATTCACGGTTACTGGGGCAATAAGATGTACTATACCACAAATAGAACTATACTGAATAAATTAAGTAGTATGCCATTTTTTTCCTTCACATTTTAATTTTCTGGTTGTATATTACACACGGAATCAAAATGTATCAAAAAAGACAAGTTCAAACAGCTGCCCAAAACTAATAGTGGTGGTAGAACATTTATCAATATTTGAAAAGAAAAGCAAATTACCGTTACTTCACATCTTCAAGAATATATTCTTCACAGAGTATCACTCCTTGGTTTTAGTTACAAAGATGACAGGACCCAGAAGGAATCAGAACCTTTGAGACAGGCAGCATCAGTGCATAGCAATAGCGCAGTGTCTTCCGTGCACCTGCAGGGAAAATACAGGCGCCGGCCCCAACCACCTCAGTACCTTTAACACCAAGGGGTTGCAATGGCACCGAAGAAAAACCAAACACCAACAGGGTCTGCATCAGGATCCGCTAAGGTGCCAAGAATCCACTGCTCTACAACAGCTGTCCGTATATCAAACGCTCACCCAGTGACTCCCCAGGAGGCAGAGAGAGTACTGGAGATGGATGAGATGGCTCCAAAGGCACAAGAAACTCCAGTTTTGTCCAAGGATACAAGGCAGAGACAAAAATTCCTACACCCACCGGAGAAAAATGTCTCAGGGCAGAGTGGTGGGATTGGGACCCAACATACATCTTCACTTTTCTTTATACTTTCTGTGCGAAGATGAGAAAGAGGTCCAAAAGTCCCTGGAACCAGAAACAGAAAAAGAGCGGAGCCAGGACAGTTTCTTTTTACGATTCTGGAAGGACTGCCTTTCCTCCCAGTTGCAAGACTGCCTGGTACCAGAATACACGGCCAGAGAGGAGTAACTGTCAGACACAAACTCGCAGCCAGAGCAACTGGCCATTTCAGGGGCCCTACCTGCTATAATGGCTTTTGAGTGAATGCAGTGGGGCTGTGAAACGACAAACTAGACTAGAATGCCACAAGTACACAAACATTTTAATTACGTACTCACAGTAATTGTTGATCTTCTAGGAACATCTTCACCACTGCTTCACACCAACAGGTTCTGAACCAGAGGTGCTAGGGCCTGCCGAGAGCCAGAACTTTTCAGAAGGGCCCTTGCCAAGGTTGGATGAGCTAGTGCGTGGCACTGCGAGACTAGCTTGTGCTGCATGGCTTACCTCGGCATTGGCCCTCTACCATATCAGTACCATTTTTTTACTGAGGAGGTGCAGTGTAACCTAACTAACATTAATACACCTAACTAAAGGGCATAAGATAGCCCTTGCAACCCATGAAAGAAGGGTAAAAAATGATGAACACAGCATGTTCACACTCCAAACCAAAAACAAGGGGTGAACACCAACCAACAGAAAGAGTGAGCCCAAGGCATGGAGGGTGGGTGTGTGACTCAGTGGTAAAGATGTTCCTAGAAGATCAGGAATTACAGGGAGTACATAATTTGGCAAATAATTGGCAAATTATTCCAAAGTGTGGGGGCCAAATTAGAAAAAGCTCTAGACCCTGACTTTGTTAAACAAAGTTTGTCTACAAGTCAAGTCCCCTTAAGGGACCTCAGATTCAAAGAAGTACTTCTAACACTAAGCAGATCATGTAAAGGAAATTCATTACAGCCAAAAATAGATTTAAAAATTAAACAATAACAAGCATACTGGAAACGAACATTAGGAGATAACCAATCAAGAGCTGAATAAAGAGAACAGTGATGTGCATGAGAGGGATAACTCATCACAAAATGACAAATATTATTAAAAACAACAGATAAAGAACGAGTTTCCTGACATGACAACTTACAGTACAAACTTCCCGCATAATCCAAATGTGGAAGGAGTAAAGCAACAGCAATAACTTTCCTGGTATTGATAGTAAAAAATTGCTTAAATTTATACAGAACACCAATCTTTTGATTAATCCGACGACATACACTTTTGACTTGTCCCTGAAAGGATACGCAAGGGTCAAGGATGATCCCTAAATATTTAAATTCAAACACTTGTTCCAAAGGGGTACCTTTATCATCATGAATAATTAAACTAGGTTTTTTTACTCATTTGATACTGAGTCCCAAACAGCATGGACTTAGTTTTGGAAATATTAAGACGCAAAGCATTCTCATCAAACCACTGACATACTAAACTAAAATCCTGTTCAAAATGTAAAGTGAGCAATGCTAAAGAACGAGATTGAGTAAATAAAACCATATCATCAGCATAAAGTAAACAATCACAGGATAAAGAAACAGATGACAGAGGATTAATAAATAAAGAAAACAAAAAAGGTCCCAAAAATCGATCCCTGTGGAACACCAGAATGAACCGGATAAATGGAAGAACAAATAGTACCCAAGGAAACATACAGAGAACGCTGTGATAGATAATCATTTAATCAAGACACCACATTATCAGAAAAACCCAAGTTCCCTCAATCTAAAGCATAACAAGGAATGATTAATTAAATCGAATGCCTTGGTCAGGTCCACAAACACAGCCCCCACCATACACCCATTTTCAAACCCGTTGAGGGCAGCATCCGTGAACCTGACCAAGGCAGTCTCAGTCCTATGATGTGGCCGAAAACCATGCTGCTGTGGACACAAAACAGCATATTGCTGCAAATAAGAAGTGATTTGTTTATTGATAA
This sequence comes from Neoceratodus forsteri, assembly GCA_016271365.2. Classification (NCBI taxonomy): domain Eukaryota; kingdom Metazoa; phylum Chordata; order Ceratodontiformes; family Ceratodontidae; genus Neoceratodus; species Neoceratodus forsteri. The sequence goes on from CM057450.1 coordinate 1,408,003,101, forward strand.
TTATTTCAAGAAACTTACTAAGGGGATTCAGGATTGAAATAAGGAGAAATTCATCCAATCCAGTAGCTAAAACTTTCTTGGGAATGGGCAACACCCTGGCACGTTTCCACAACATAGGAAAAGAACCCGAGATCAAACAAATTAAAAACAGAACACAAAGGAGCAGAAACGTAAGGGGCCATTAATCTAAGAAAATGCCTGTTCAACCCCTCCCCACAATCACTGTATCTATCTGGAAGGGTTAACAACAATTTAAATACTTCATGACATGATACTGAGTGAAAATAAAAAATGGAGTCTTGTGGGTAAGGATGGTCCATCATTAGGCAATTTAAAGTTGTTAGTACTGTAAGTTGACAGGTCAGAAAACTTAGAACCAAATAAATTTGAAATTTCCAGGGAATCAGTAATGATCCCTGATGGAGTAGACAGGGACCATGCTTCACATTTAACCTTGGGGGACAAAAATTGGTTAATGGAGGACCAGAAACATTTGGAATTAGACAATTTGTCAGTAAAACTGGTTCTATAGTACTCACGCTTAGCCTCCTTAATCAGATAGGATACCTTATTCCTAAGGTACCAATATCTGTCCAAGAAATACTGAGAAGTCATAAGCTTGAAATTCCTCCAAGCAAGGTCCCTGGCCCTCATCCAGTCCTTGATCTCAGGTGTAATCCACCTATTGAAAACCCCTCTAACTCTAATTTTCTTTAAAGGAAAAATTAAATTCTGCACTGGGGCTAAGGTTTTACAGAAGAAATCAAAGGCTGAATCAGGGTCAGGTATGCTGTCAAGAAAGGACCCATTAATTTTCTGCATATGGGCCTCAAGAACAGGCAAATCACCATTCTTAAAATTTCTAAATGACAACAGACGATATAGAACTTTAGGTCTCCTAAAGTCTAACACACAATAGATGGCTTGGTGATCGCTCACACAGAATCTGAAAATGTGAATCCATCTCAGGTGTCTCGGGTTGGAACAGATAGCACCCAGTCCAAAACTGAATGATTTCCAGAGCTTCTATTTAACCTAGTAGGTTCAGAAAGAGAGATGTGCTAAAGAGGACTGCAGTAATTTCTCTAACCCTAGATTGTCAGACTCCCAATTTATATTAATGTCACCAAGCATGACAAATTTAGGTTCCTTTACATAATCAACAATACCATCAAGCATAAATTTCAACCCTTGAATACCACCACTGGGGGGATGCTAAGAATCCCCAATATAGATATGTTTTCTATCTCCTAAAATAAGGTGAATAATCAACAAATCATAAGTACAATCATAATTTTCACTGCTTAGAACTACTTTAACTTGATAGTGATCTTTAAAACAAATAGCCACCCCCCCCCCTTTTATGTTACCATTCCTATCAGCTCTAGCAACACAATACCCTGGAATTGCACATAAGTGATCAGCAATATTAGGTTTCAACCATGTTTCAGATACAATTATTAAGTCAGGGTCACATACTACGCTCAAATTCTTCCAATTTCAGTAAAATACTGCAAGCCTTCAAATGAATAATCTTTAGACCATGTGTGACAAACCGGGGAGAGGTGCCAAGAATGGGCTGGGTAATTTCAGGCCCTGGAGTCACCTCAATGTCCCCTGCTAGTAACAGTAACAATAAGAAAATGAGTAATTTAAGCAAATAACTCACAGTCTTCCGCTGCTTTCCCTTAAAAATAGTAAACAAAGTTTCACAGAAATAGAGCATTTTTTTGACCCCTAACAAGTAAAAGTGATTCATCCAATAACAACTATCAGATATCAGCAAATGTGACATTTTAAAATCAACAAGATTCAAACTCTCATACTGACATAACACAGGAGTATAAAGACTTATACCATTTCCTACATAAAAGGCAACTGTGAGGCTAAGTAAGACCAGACAGATCCTAGATAGACATTTTAAACTACACACGAGCTGCACAAGAACAGGTTACTCACCTGTAACAGTAGTTCTAGGAGTGGTATATGTTGTTCATCCATACTTCTTGGCATGTCCCCTTCCACTTTAAATATTGCCAGAAGTCTTCAAGCTGGCTCCTCCCACCCACCCGGGTGGTATATACCTCAGCTCCGCCCCATGATGCCATATCTTAGCCCACTGGAAGCAAGGTTATGCGCCCGAAGCCGGGGAGGTCGGGTGGGTGTGTGTGGATGAACAACATATATCACTCCTAGAACTACTGTTACAGGTGAGTACCCTGTTCTAGGAGCGTGGATATGTTGTTCATCTACACTTCTTGGCAGACTCCAAGCAGTTCTCCAGGAGGAGGGAGGCAAGGTGCACACCCCCTACTTAGGAAATAAAGATTGGAGAACCGAGGCCCCAAAACCAGCATCCCGGCATCACTCAAGGTCGATGTGGTAGTGGGTAATGAAGGTGTTTGCTGACTTCCAGGTAGCAACCCGACAGTTTTCCTGGATAGGGATGTCCTTGGAAGCAGCCACCGATGCAGCAGTATGGCGGGTAGAATGAGCTCTTAACCCTCTGGGAGGCTCCCTGCCCGCCAACTCATAGCACAGACCTATGCATGATGTAATCCACCTTGCTATGGACCATTTGGCTGCAGGACTGCCTGAAGCAGCTTCAGCGTAGGTGACAAACAGCTGGCGAACCTCTCCATGAATTTCCGCCATCCTCTCCTTGTAGTAGGAGAGAGCACGGAGCCTGTACTTGGTGTCCGAGGTGTGATTAGGGAAGTAAACTGGAAGAGTCAACACCTGGTTAAGGTGAAACTCTGACACCACCTTCGGAAGGAATTTCGGGTGGGGGCGCAGGACATCTTTGTCCCTGTGAAAGACCAGATAAGGGGAGTCCACCGAAAGCGCCTGGAGCTCCCCTGTCCTTTTGGCAGACGTGATAGCCACCAGGAAGGCTGTCTTCCACGACAAGTGTGAAAGCTCACATTTGTGCATGGGTTCAATGGCTTGCCCATAGACCGCCAAAACCAGCAACAGATCCCATGGAGGTGGAGGTTCACGCACCAGAGGATATGTGATCCAGGCCTTTGAAAAAGCACCGACCACTGTCTCCTCCGCCTAATGTCGGCTAACCGCCCGTGTCCGTAAGCAGAAATGGCTGCCAGGTGCACCCTAAGGGTCAATGACCGTAGACCTCCTTTGGAGAGAGACCAAAGGCAGTCAAGAATGTTAGCCACAGAACAGGATAAGGGGTCCAGACCCTTACCCTGACACCAAATGGAAAAATGTTTCCATTTAAAGGCATAGCATTTCCTGGTCGATTCCTTTCTGGATGCCTCCTCAACGGTGAAGACATCTTCGGAAAGACCCAAAGCCTGGAACTCTAGCCGCTCAGGTACCAGGCTGTGAGGTGCAGGGATTGAAGGTCCGGATGGAAGACCTTCCCCTGGTTGAGAGATATCAGGTCCGGGCGTGTTCAAAGCCGCTCTGGGGGACTGCAGCTGAGGCTGAGGAGATCTGGGTACCAGAACTGGCGCGGCCAGTCCAGGGCTGCCAGAATCACCTTTGTCTTGTCCCTCCTCACCTTGAGTAGCACCTTGTGGATCAAGGGAAATGGAGGGAAGGCATAGAGGAGGCCTGGGAGTCCACGACCTCGAGAAGGCATCCCCCTGCAGCAAGCCCTGCTTGGGGGGGGGAGGCATGATACAGCCTCAGCTTGGTGTTGTCCCTGAAGGCAAACAGGTCCACCATCAGTCTGCCCCAACGGGAGAACAGGCTGTCAGCTACCTCTGGATGGAGAGACCACTCGTGGAATGTCTGGCCTATGCGGCTGAGAGCATCCACCAGTTGGTTCGAAGCTCCTGCCACATGGATGGCTAGGAGATCTGCCTCCAACCAGCTTACGAGGGTCCAGATGCGGAGCGTCTCCTTGCACAGCAGACAGGAGTGCGTGCTGCCCTGTTTGTTGAGGTAGTGCATGGTCATGGTATTGTCAGTCTGGATTTGAACCACTTGACCCCGGAGCTGAGAAGCAAAAGGTGACAGTGCCAGTATGACTGCTCTGAGCTCCAACAGGTTGCTGTGGCATCAGGACTCCTCGGGGGTCCAGAACCCGTGGGCCCTGTTGTCCCCCATGTGGGCTCCCCAGCCCATGAGAGATGCACTGGTCACGAGGACGACCGTCGGCTCGGGGCAGACAAACGGGATCCCTTCCTGCAACCAGTCTGGGGCGATCCACCATTGGAGAGCGTCCCACATCTTCTCGGTTACAGTGATGAGCTTGTTGAAGTGACCATATCGCTGAGTTCACTGGGCGGCCAGCTTCCATTGGAGGAGGCACATGTGCCACCAGGCCCAAAAGACCACTGAGGTGCACACCGCCATGTAACCCAGAAGGCGCAGAAAGTCCTGAGCAGGAAGCAAGTGCCCAACCAGAAATGATCGGGCAAAGGAGGAGAGAACCTCGGCCCTGTCCGCTGGCTTGACAAGAGTCTAGCTCTGCCCTTATGAAGCCCATCACCTGAGAGGGCACGAGTTCCGACTTGGCCTTGTTGATCAGCAGGCCGAGTTGGGAGCAGGTTTGGAGGGCCAGATCCCTGGACCTCGCCACCTCCTGAAGGGAGGAACCTGCCAAGAGCCAGTCATCAAGAAAAGGGTAGATTCTGACTCCTCGACACCGAAGGTGGGCCAGCACCACTGCAATGCATTTGGTGAAGACTCGAGGGGCTGATGACAGGCCGAACGGCATGGCTTGGAACTCGTACAGGGTCCCTTCGACCCTAAAGCGGAGGAACCGCTGGTGGAACAGACACATTGGGACATGAAAGAATGCATCCTGTAGATCCAGTGAACAGAACCACATGTTTCGCTCCAAGGATGGTATGATCTGGGACAGAGTGACCATCCGAAAGGTGCGGGACCTGAGATATTGATTCAGGTCATGGAGATCTAGTATGGGGCGCCAACCCCCCATATGCTTGGGCACCAGGAAGTACCTGGAAACAAAGCCTGGGTCCGTCGGAGGATCTGGGACTGGGGCTACTGCCTCCTTGCAGAGGAGCTGAGCCACGTTGTCTCAAAGAGCCAACTGGGTGTATGCGGAGATCCGTTCCTCCCGAGGGGCACGGGCTCGGCTGGGGAGGGTACTTCTCAAATTCCAGAGGCAGTCCCTGACTGACCACTTCGAGAACCCACCTGTCTGGAGTGATAGCGGACCAAGTGGAAAGGAAGTGGCGGAGCCGACCCCCCCCCCACGGGAGGACCCAGAGCTGGCATGGCGGGTGTAGGAGTGGCGACCCTCAACCTGTCACTGAGCAGGCTTAGAGGAGAAGGAGGCTCCAGGGCCTGCGCCTCGGCCTCCCTTATGGGGCTGTTGAGGACTCTGCTTGGGCCGCGGGCGCCAAGCTTGAGCCTGTTGCTGCTGACCTCCTTGATAGGAGGGCTGCCTGACCGCAGGGGAAGAGTGCCGAAATGGCTTTTTCTTTCTCTTCTGCTGGTTCTTGCCCAAAGAACTCTTGGCAGAAGTAGCATCCAAGGTGGCACTGGACTGCTTTATACGCTGAAGGTGACCGGCCACTCCTGGACTGAACAAGTCAGTCCCCAGGAAGGGCACGTCAGCAAGCTTATGCTGAGTATCCGCCGGGAAGGAGGAAAGCCTCAGCCAAGCCCTGCGGTGAGAGGCCACTGCGGCTGCCAACGAGCGGGCACAAGAATCTCAAATGTCCGGGAGATCACATGATGTGTTTGGCGGGCTAGCCGCAGCTCCTCTAAGCTCCCGCTCCACCTCCGATAAATTAAGCCAATTTAACTACTTCTAAGCCAACCTTCGCCAATCTTACCTGATCAATAGAAATTTTAAACGATCGGGGTACTCCCTGGAGGGACTCGAGTTTGTTGCCGAAAACCTAAAAGCCGAAATGGAAGCGGAGATGAAGGCGGCCCTCCCTACACACCCCCGTCTCACCGACAAACAGGCCAAGAAGGCAAGGCAGCACCAACAAACACCCTCGGCCAAACAATTAAGCGCCCTCGCTGCATCAACTCCACTCTCGGAGGAGCGCTTTTTAGAAGAAATGCAGCCCTTCAAAGAATCGCTATCTGAGCTAACGCTCGAGCTGAAGAACCTCCGTAGTGAGATGTCTAATACAAGACAGCGTGTTACAGATAACGAAGCACACATCCACTCGATCGAATCTTGGCGAGACAAAACAGAGCCAGAGCTGGTCAAATTAAGGCAGCAAGTTGCCAAACTACAACAGAAAACGGAGGACCTAGAAGGCCGTAGCAGGCTAAACAATATTTTGATCCACGGGCTTCCAGAGGGCGCAGAAGGCTCTTCACCCATCACCTGCATACAATCGCTGTTTGTGAAGATTGTGGGCCCTTCTCGATACAACCTACATATATATAATTGAAAGGGTACACAGGTCACTTGACCAAAACCAGAAATATCAGCGCCCCAAGACCCATAATTATAAAGGTGCTGAATTATTTGGAGCGACAGCAAATTCTGCTGAAAGTGAAGGAGCTGCAGTCTATTACCTGGGAAGGGGAAAAAGCTGCATAACCCAGGATTTACCATGAAACCCGCCAAAGGCGAAACTGCCTTCACCTGTGGTCAGGCAAACTGATTGCTGCAGGGATTAAATTCAAAATGACCTACCCTGCACGCCTTCAGGTCTGTTAGAAGGGAGGTGGCATTCATACGAGCAGTATCCCATGCTCAGGAAGATCTCGTCCAAAAGCTTCCTCTTTATTTAAAACCCCCTGAGACAACACCAACTAATGACCTCAGGAAGGGTGTAAAATAGAGATCCGTGTGAAACTCTGGCCTGCTACACTTGAGACGTTTCTACACTACCTTACAGACTATTTCCGTATCTCTGCAGCTTTTACCTGAAGGCGGGGGAGAAAGAAGATAATCCTATGCAGCCTTGCCGGGTTGCTCGACCATACTTGATTCTGGTGGGTCTGGTTGGGGCACCAGGGCGCTTGATCCTGGACGGCGTAGAGATTCACTTAGGGGAGGAACCTGACTTCAAGGTTGCAGTTTCCTGAGAGACTCGATACCGTGCTACACTACCACGTCTCCAGTCCTTGGAAAATTAGAGTCCCCAGGGAAACATCAAGCCTCGGCTGTAATGGCTTATTGGTGTTACCTGAATATGATTATACGATCCTAAACTAGGCTAATCTGTCATATTAGACTCCTAGAACTTAGCTACGATTATGGCAAAGTGATTCTTACTTTATTCTGCAGATGATTATACAAACTTAATTTAACCCTTAGACAAATAAGCAAAATATATATCCCCCCCTTTTTTTTTTTTTACTTTTTAAAGGCTGATATGATGGTGGACTTGGGGGTGGAGTGGGAGGGGGGGATGGAATGGGGCTGTTCCCGTCCAACCACACACACTGGAGAGAAGGGGGTTTTTCCTAGCCTACCTCCTAGACGGGTTTATTCTCTTCTACGTGGGGAAGTTAAGAACTCAGCCTACCAGAAATTGTTGTGGGGCAGATGCCACGGGGCGATATCACCCCGATATTTTTATTTTGATTATTGTTGGCAGATCTAACCCATATATGTCTGTGAGGGGGGAATGTGCTAGGGCTTTAAAAGAAATAGCTGTAAACGAAGCTACTATTAAGGGGTTACTACAGGGGATCAAGAGCAGTGAGTTTATTGTATATAGTTGCAAAGGGGTTAAATCAGAGGGAGGAGGGGGAAAATGGTTTCGACTCAATTTAAGATGTGTGGTTGATTCTCTTACGGGATTTTTGGTCTGAGAGGTGTGTTTACTGTTTTGGGGGTTTGTCAGTTAATTGCAAGATACAGTTGAATCTCTGTAATACGTTGTCGAACGGGTATAATTATGGGGGGAGCGCTGTGGTGCATACTTTGGGGTCATCTAGATTACAGGCTATGCAAACCATGATAGGAAGGGATGGCATATAATTTTAAAAAACTTGTTACGTGGAATGTGAGAGGGGCCCACGCACCCACTAAGAGAGCGCAAATACTTAAGCATTTGGCTCTGTTACAAGCCAAAATCGCTTTTATCCAAGAAACCCATCTTCTACCGAATGAAGCTACTAGCCTGCGTAGAAAAGATGTTGGACGAAGTTTTGCCTCAGGTATGTCGTCCAATAAAGGGGAACAGCTATCCTCATACACCGCTCAATAGCATTTCAAGCTAAAACTACTATTACAGACCCTGCAGGGAGATATATACTTAGTGCACGGCCTTTAGATCACACTGATGTAGTACTAGGGAGTATATATGGTCCTGTTGGGGAAGCCCAGATTTCTTCATAACACTACTAGACAAGTTACGAGGGTTTATGCCTACTCCGATGATACTTGGTGGAGACTGAATCTGCCCCACGCAGGACTTAGATAGATCTAACTCTCCACTTAAACCCCTTTCTATTGCTCAAAAGCCTCAGACTTTATGGACTCGCCGGGTTATGTGATCCGTGGAGATTGCAAAACCCGTCCGCCTGCTCTTTTCACCTTCCAGTCTATGGTTCATTCCACATGGTCCAGACTGGATTATATATATTTAGTAATCCCTTCTGCATGGTATGTATAATTCCGTATAGAACCTATAGTCATATCGGACCATGCAATAGCATGGGTGGATATGGAACTGGACAACAATCCTCACAGAGACCCGTTTATGCAAATAACCAACTCCTGAAAGACGTACCATACGGTTACTAGAGTATCAGATCTGATTCAAACATTTTTATCCATAATCAAGGCTCAGTTACACGGACCGATCATGAATGGTGTGCACTAAAGTGTTATTTGAGAGGAGAATTTATCCGATTGGCTTCCACACGCAAAGGAAGAATGAGGCCAAAGCTCTCACACTCCTGGCCCAGATTAAAGCACTTGAGTACTCCTCCTCCTCTTCTCGCAGCATACCCTGAAAACGCCCTGCATCTAAGAAATCAATACTCCCTTTGCTTCAAGAAAAGTCGAATTTGCCATTTTGAGATCTCGTAAAATATATTGAGCAGGGCGAAGGGCAGTCACCTTTAGCCTTGACTAAGAAAACTAGAGACCTCCAGGCTTATAAATTCGATTGAGGACTCCACTGGGGAAATTAAAACCCACCCCAGAGATGTGGTATCAGCACTTAGGCACTATTTCTCCTCATTATATAATAAAGCCACCTCCACCCCTTCCTTAAACGAGATGCTAAATTACTTAGCAGCAACTCCCCTGCCGTCTCTTTCTCCCGGGCAACAAACATTATTAACTTCCCCTATCTCCATTCAGGAGATGATATTGGCTATCAAAGATTTAGCGCCAGACAAAGCTCCTGGTCCCGACGGCCTATCCTCAAACTTTTACAAGCGGTTCGCTAAAGATTTAGCACCGGGTTTGCTCAGTCTATATCAGTACCTGCTCTCAGGGAACATACAAGATCCAACGCTCTCAGAAGCCCTTATTATTCTTCTCCTTAAACCAGGTAAACCTGCACATCTTCCATCAAGTTACCGTCCCATCTCCTTATTAAACTGCGATTAAAATCCTAGCCAAAATTTTAGCCAAGAGGGTGGAGATGGTCTGGACCTCTCTACTTAGCCCTGAGCAAACAGGTTTTGTGCCAACAGAACTCCGCAGACCATCATCGTAAACTTCAGTACATTATTAATACAGCAAAATCTTCGCTCACTCCAATGGCCCACTTCCTAGACGCAGGAAAAGGCGTCGATAGGGTAGATTGATGTTTCTCTGACAACACTGCAAACCATGGGTTTCCCCTTTATTTATTAGTTGATCCAAGCGCTGTATTCTTCACCTAGAGCTAGGCTATACTGCAATGGGATCCTATCTGACTTTTTTCCCTCACCTCAGGCACGCCGACAGGTTGTCCACTCTCCCTTTTCTATTCAATTTATACCTTGAGCCCCTTCTCAGGCGCTTAAACCTATCCCATTAATTGTCGGCATTCCCATAGTCAATAACACTGCCAAAATTTCAGTTTTTGCTGATGACATTCTCCTTCACCTTTCCAATCCAGTTCCTCACTGGAAGAAGCTTTGACAATAATTAAGGATTTCAGTAAATACTCGAACTATAAACTCAACATTAACAAAACAGAAATTTTCCTCTTAACCATTTTATTACAGTTCAAATTTCACACATTTTGGGATGAAATGGGCTTCACGTATCCATAAAGTACTTAGGATCCACATTACCTTAAGCCTTTCCTTATCAGCGAAGCTAAATCTGGAGGACTTACGGCACAATATCCAACAAGACTTAACAAGATGGAGCAAACTTCCACTATCGCTCTGGGGCAGAATTAACGCTCAAAGATGAATGTGCTTCCAGAATTTTCTATCCCTGAATATGCTGGACATGTGGTTACCAGTATCTTACTTTCAACGATACACTCAGGAATTAATTTATTTATTTGGAATAACAAACCCGCCAGAAAATCCTATTATAAGTTATCTCAATCTAGGGACATTGGTGGACTCTGCCTCCTAATTTTCTACTATATTATTGGGCCTTGCACCTGTATAAATGTGGTAAATGGTTATCCTACTCCATCCCCATGCCCGCTATAGATACACTCCAACATGGCTGCAGGAGGAGTTAGAGCTTTGAAAACCCATAACATAGCTCCAATGTCCCTCTTTATATATTGAAAAAAACATACCCAAAACTTTTCAGTCCTTGCCACTTGGGACCTCTCTCAGAGTTATCTCACAGTTTTTAGATATTTCAAGGTCTCCCAGCTTTTGATTTCTCTCAGCTCTATCTGTGCAAACCCTAACCTGCAGATAGGTAATTCTATGATAGCTAGAGGATGGATACCTGCTCTTTCTGAATGCAAGGTGGCAGATCTCTACTCATCAGATCGCATGCTAACCACAGAGGAAATCTTAACAAAATTTGGGTGGCGGCAATGGCTGCTTTTAAAGTCACCAGTTAACACACCTTTTGAGCAGAATGTTTGGACGTGAAACCAAAGTATCCCAGCTTGTCGATTTTCTTTATCAAATTTCTACAATAGTTAATAAACCGCATGGCATCTCTAAGCTGTATAGTCTACTCCATACATTCCCAGAAATCCCATCAGCTACTGGCTCCAAAATCTGGCAAAGTCTCTATCCAAATGGAAATATCAACTGGCAAAATATATGGAGAGACTTATATATTTACCATACCCAAGATAGATATAGGATAACATAGTATAGCATTCTAAACAACCTTTACTACACTCCTGTTAAACTGGTACAAATGAGACGCATATCTTCGGCAATATGCTCCAGATGTAACAAAGAAGAGGGCACATTATTACACATTTTGTGGTCGTGTGATTTGGTATCTCCTCTGTGGAAACAAATAGAATCAACTCTAGAGCCACTATTAGGGTTGCACGGATTATTTTCCCCCAAAACTTGCATTTTGGGGGATTACTCCGCAATCCAGGTAAAAGAAAAAAGATACCACCTGGTGTTAATATCAATGGCGGTCAAAAAAGTTGGTACTCAGACATTGGAAAGACCAAATTACTTTATCATACACTGAGTGGTTGCATGAATTGTCTTTTGCACTCCGTGTTTAACATCTAATAGCGCAAGTGAACTGCCACAATCTCTTTTTATGACAAATGGGGAAAATTATATACTTCTTTACTTGAATTGATACTCAGACCTAAGTTGGGTTGCAGGCCCTCTACTCTCATTACCTTCTAATTTGCCTCTTCCTACATTACCCTGAACAGGAAGAGAACATCATCCATAATATTTGGGTCTTTCTTCTTTTCATTTCTTCTATCCTTTCTATGCAGGGCCCATTACATTTTCTCTACCTGAACAATACTATAGCCATATGAGCAGCAGCCTGTATGCACCACAGCGCAGGGAGGGGGGAGGGCAGGGTTGGGGGGATGTGTATAACTGTTAACTCACTTCTAGTTTGCTCTAATGTACCTGGAATATTGTTTTCCAGTTCTCTCTCCTTCTACTTTTCTCTATCCAGGATGCCTTTTAAAATATTGTCAACTTTCCTGTTGTGTTTTAATAATGTCGTGATTTTATTAAGTAATAAAACATATTAAATAAAAAAAAAAAAAAAAAAAAAAAGGAATCTCAAATATCCAAGGCAGTCTGGAGCTGCTGTTTGGTGACAGCACAACCTTGGTCACGGACCTGCTTGACGGTAGTCTGCATGTCTGGTGGGAGATGAGGGAGGACCTCATCCAATGACCCCAGGAGGGCATGGGAGAAGTGTGCCATAACAACAGCCGAGCTGGCCTGACGAAGGCCCAGGGAAGAAGCAGCGTAGACCTTGCGGATAGAGTGGTCCATATTTTTGGACTCCTCCTCTGGTGGTTGGTCAGTATCGGCCGAACTACCCATGCACCTGAACACCGAGGCGGTCACCAGGCTCTCAGCCGAAGGGTGTTCAGTGAATCCCGCAAGGGACCCTATGGGCACCGCATACTTGTGGTCCATGCAGGCAGATGGTGCTGGGCAGGAGGTAGGACGCTGCCAAAGCTCAAGGGCCAGGCCAACGATGGCCTCGGCCACTGGAAAGGCTTCAGTCGGGGTATCCCCTCTCTAAAGGATGTCCATGAGAGGGTACTCCGCCTTTTCCTGGATGGGCTCCAGGGCCATTCCGGTGGAGTCGGAGATGAGGCGGAGAATGCCCTGGAAGGAGGAAGGGCCTTCCCCCAACCCTTCGCCAACCGTAGACTCATCATCCCCGGGATGCGAGTGCAAGCTGGTGATGTCCGAATCAGAGGAGTCATGGTAGAGCGGCCTACTGCCTAAGTCACCCTCGATGTGCTGAGGGCGGTCCAGGGTGACTTATCGACAGACGGGGAAGCCTGGTGACTTGTCAGTTCCCTTTAGAGGGCGCCCCTCCCTCAGGCTGTTTAGGAGGTGGTTCCACCAGAATCGGTGGAGAGACCGGGATAAGCAGAGCTGGGGGATGGGCTGGCAACACGGGCAGAGGAACCAGTGGCTTCGGTTCTGGAGCAGTTGGCATCGGCATAGGAGGCGGGAGCCAAGTTATGGCCAGGGTGGACGGCAGAGCCGGCTTCTGCCTGGTCAGAATCAGCTGTTGCCACATGAGGTCTTCATAGTGCCGATGGAGTTTCTGCCGGAGCCTCTCTTCGTTCGAGGAGGATAAGAACCTGTGCCGACGCCTCTTTTTAGAGTGTTGTGGCTCTTTCTCGGCTGTTTGGCCGAGGGGGTTCTGGACCTCGACCGAGATCGGGGAGGCCGACTCAGTCGATCAGGAGACACCAGGGTCGGTGAAAATCAAGGGTCCAGAACCGGGTCCTTGATGGGGACACCAGCAGGCTGGGTCTCCTCATCAGGGAAGTCAAGGACCAGAGTCCTTTCCAAAGAGTCGTCGGCCACGGCCGGCGACAAACGGTCTATCGGGTCGAGGATAATTTCGACCTCGTCGGCCACTTCCTTGGTCCCCTGGCTAGACGGAAGATCGGTGAAGCCGACGGCCGAGGATGCAATCTCGACCGAAGTCAAGACCATGTGTTCCTGGGACTCGGACCTCTCTCGGTCCCAGGAACGTCTTCGCCAAGGCAAAGACCCGGGGTCCTTCTCTCTCTTCCGAGAGCGGGAGGGGTGCGAGCCCGAGGATGCCTCTCCCCGGGTGGGGAGAGACTGGCACAACTTCTTGAAGGAGCCTGTAAAGGTGGGACCAAGATTCAGAGGAACAAAGAAGCTTCGATTGGCCGAAGCTCAAGCTGCTTCCTCCTCAAATGCTTTCATTTGTTCCAGCTGCTCAGCGGATCCCACGGCCGCGGAAACCGCCCACCTCGCCTCCTTCGATTTCACCGGCGGGTTCCTTTTCTCCAGTCTCCCCAGCTTCAAACGCACCTTGCGGTCATCCAGGATGTTGGGATGGAAGGCCAGGCAAAGACCACACGACTAGGTGTCATGTCAGACACCTAGGCAGTAAACGCACATTAGGTGGGGATCGGTGCGCAACATCTTCTGGCCGCAGGGGCACCGGCAAAATCCGGGGAAAGATTTTTCCTCCATGGATGATGCGATGAAAGCACAATCACTAACGCGAACGAGTTTAAGTTTCGCCAAAAACTGACAATTAGAATCCAGGGCCTACGATATGCTTTGAGAGCACGAGGGAACCTGTATCTTCCAGTGGAAAGGAAGGTCTGGCGTCATGGGGCGGAGCTGAGGTATATACCACCCGGGTGGCTGGGAGGAGCCAGCTTGAAAACTTCTGGCAAGATTTAAAGTGGAAGGGGACATGCCAAGAAGTGTGGATGAACAACATATCCACGCTCCTAGAAAAATGCTTACACAAACAATACCCCCTGCTCTAGCTCCTGTACTCCCTAGGACTCCCTAAGACTCCCCTGCAGTTGTCCGCACTTAGCCGCGGTGCCGCCGCTGGAAACGCCATCGCATTTTAAAGCCGATTAATTTCAATATCTCGATCCCACTGAATGGGCTGCCATCAACAATCGGGGGAGAGCAATGCGCATGGCAGTAGTCAGGGGCAGCAGAGCGAGACAGACTCACTGAGCAAGACACAGGTGAACCAGAGAGGTAATCAGTAGCCAGTAGCAGCAAGAGCAATTTAGACAAATCCACTCAAAAGTCAAACAAAGCATGTTACGCTCCATGCGTTCAGCAGGAAACCTAGCATAAATATTAGTGCACATTTAAATGGTTCAGCAGCCATCAGTGCACTGCATTTCAATAACAGCACTTGGGTGAATAAAAATGCTGGCTTGTGCACTGCTAGTTGAATGTCTGAGACTCTACATGAGACATCAAATCTACCCACTTCTATCTCCTCAGAAGCCATGCATGGAGATGAAGGGATCTCCGGTTGGGGTGGATCACTGGGCCCTGGGTCAGAAGGTCCGTACGAAGTGGTAGTTGACTCGGTTTAATTTCCGATAAACTGTTGATCAATGGAAACCAAACTGACGAGGCCAGAATGGGGCGATGAGGATCATGCTGCCCCCTTGTGCCTCCAGCTTGAGCAGCACCCTCTGAATTAAGGGAAGAGGAGGAAATGCGTACAGAAAGCAGCTTGTCCACCGCAGCCTCAATGCATCCTGACAGAAAACGCCAGGTTCTGGATTTCTGGAGCAGAATAGAGGCAGTTTTGCATTGAGTGGGAATGCAAAAAGGTCCAGATCTGGCGTGCCTTACTCTTCGAAGAGTGATTGCACGACGTTTACGTCAAGAGACCATTCGTGAGAATCCACCTCCATTCTGCTGAGGTGATCCGCTAGATCATTCTGGACTCCTGGTAGGTAAACTGCCTGCATCAGGGCTTCGTGCTCTAGGCACCATTCCCACACTCTCATTGCTTCCCTGCATAGGGGATGAGTGCACCCAGCCCTGTTTGTTGATGTAGTACATCACTGCTTTGTTGTCCATCTGAAGCAGAATTATTTTACGACAGAGAATGTCCTTCAGGGCTCAGAGCGCGTACAGGACAGCTCTCATTTCCAAGACATTTATGTGGAGTTGGGATTTGTCCGGACTCCACAGACCTTGGGTGTGGAGAGATCTTGACAGTGAGCTCCCCATCAGAGTAGAGAAGCATCTGTGGTGATGGTGATCTGAGTCTCCAGTGGAGCAAAGGGAAAGCCTTTTAGAAGGTTGTCCTCTTGAGTCCACCAGGTGAGTTACCACTTGAGAGGTTCCGTTATCCTGATGTGAAAGGACGGGGGAGTGGTCGGAGACCATTGAGTACTGAGCATCCACTGAGTGGTCCTCATGTGAAGACGAGCCAAGGGCACCGTGAACAATGAAGATGCCATGAGACCCAGCATCCGCTGCATCAATAGAGCGTGGACTGAGTCGTTCTCTTTGATGAAGTGAGCCATCTGGAGGATATCATTCCTTCTGTCCTCTGGGAGGAAGGCCCTTGCGTTGGAGGTATCCAGGAGGGCTCCTATAAAGAGGAGTTGCTGGTAGGGCTGTAGCTGCGATTTTCCAGATTCAACAGGACTCCTATGGATGTAAGAAACCTGTGCCTTCTGCTGAGTTTTCTTTAGTGGCTGAGGGGCTTGATTTTTGTTAAAGCCCCCTCTGCCTTTTCCATGAAAGGACTGACTGTTAAGAAACTGTCGGCAGTTCCGGCCCCATTGAAGGGTAGTAGGAGCCGGTCTAGCAGTCTTGATAGCCATTCTAGTTTTCTGAGTGGCCTCGAGTGTCTGCTCCACCTGTAGGCCAAACAAATAAGCACCATCAAATGGTAAATTCATGCCTTGTTGCTGGGCATCATTTGTGAACCCCGAGGTTCATAACCGTGAGTGGCGACGGGTGCATATATCCCAGCTGCTGCTGCTCTAGAAGCAGTGTCAAAGGCGTCCACAGCAGCCTTAAGTTACTGATTATTGGACACAATACCACTAGTGATAGTTTGGGGGAGCTCTGAGGAAACATCTGACTCTGGGACAGCCTCCACAGAAGCTTTTAGCGAATGCCAGAGAGTATACTCATATTGTGAGAAGTAGCCCTGGTAGCTAGCAATAAGCATATCTAGGGTAGCAGCAGCGAAGACTCTCTTCCCCAATGTGTCAATCTGATGAGATTCTTTCTTTACTGGATAAGCCGTAGATTCCTGAGGGAGGACAGCCTTTTCATTTTCTGCCAGGACCACTATGGCGTCAGCGAAGGCTTGAGAGGCCAGGATTTGTCGATCTTTAGGAGGAGCATACTTCCTGTCTATGGACTTAGCCACAGAAGGAATAAGTGCCGGATTGTCCCACACCATTAGCGAGAGTGTCTCGAAAGAGGGTTGTACCGGGGGGGGGGTTAATTCCACAGGGATCTCCAGGAGAGACAGAGACAGTGGAATTCATTTTCTTCAGAAGAGACTTAAAAGACAGGTCCTCAACCAGAGGCTCTGCTGAAGTAGAGGGCTATTTCCCACTCCTAGAGATTAATCTTCATCAAAGTTGTCTCCTAATTGCAGATCAGGATCAGGCTCAATGTCGTCTCCTACTAGCCCAGGAGGGATAGTGTATAAAGAAAAGAGACCAGGAGGAAGTGCTCCTTGAATCGGAGTCAAGAATCCAGGATTCCACGGTGGCACAGTGCCAAACGAAGACCCCAACCCAACCCTCTGAGCACCCAAGGATGAAGATCTGAAAACATGAGTAGGAGAAAATGGCACCTGTGCTGGCCCCTGCACCACAGCCATGAGGGGGGAAAAGCACAAGGGCTCAGTGTCAACGACACCAGAGAAGGCACTGGGCGACAAGGCAAACACAACCGTCCTGCCCGCGAGTTTGAAGCCCCTAAGCCTGAAGGCCCCAGGGCAGACTCCACAGGCTTGGAAAGCCTGGACAACAGCAAACCCACTGCTCCATAAGAGCAGCCCAATGATAAAACTGCTCACCGGAAGACCCCCCAGGAGGCAGGGAGGGACTACGGAGTCAAGGATGTCAGTCACTTGGAACAGAAGCCACAGGTGACCCAGAAGGAGTTGGAGTCAGCCTTTCTGTCCCCCGTTCCAGACGATCGTCGTGCAGACATACCAGAGGGCGACCTTGAGCAATACCATTTCTTCTTCGACCGTTGGGATGAAGAAGAGCTCAAGGCTGAACGGTGCTGGGTTCTCGACGAGGACAGAGAACAGGCCCGCTTCTTTTTGTGCTTTCAGGAAGACCGCCCTTCCTCCCGAGCACCAGACTGCCCATAGTCAGACCGCCCCTCCCCTCCACAGAGGGCAGCGGACCGGACCCAGCCCTGCTGAAAACACAGCTTTCATGCCAAGTCTCCCTACCATCACCTGCCCCGTTCATGGTCAACTCCGTCGAAGACGGGCTGAAGAGGACTTCTGTGTTTTTTTCAAAGAAATAAATGTATTTTATTTATTTTTTTTTTTTTACTAAAATCATAAACAAATAATGAATACTAATACTACAAATCAAAACTAAACAACTAAAGCTGCTGTCGTATAGACGAAGATTTGACTCCTGGTGGGCGAGCATCGTCAATGAAGTGCACTCGTCGGCGGGGAAAAAAGGAACGGAGGTGGTTGGAGAGTGGACGCCTAGGTAGCCTATATGGCATGAGCTGGTCTCGCAGCGCTGCTTCCTCGCGGCCCTACCTCGGTACCGGCCCTCCTGAAGATTCTTGGCTCCTGTGTGGTCTTAGCGCCTCCAGCATAGTTCCATTAGTGGTGGAGACTACGTCTAGGAAGATTGTCTGGTGCCAACAACCACTCCTAAGGATCTGCTTCAGTTCGGATGAGCTCATCCGCTTGACCGTTCTGAGACCCCAGGAGATAAATCATATGGATCAGAACTTCATGTTCCAGACAATTCCCACATGCTCATCACCTTCCTGCAGAGCGGATAAGAGTGTGCTCATCCCTGTTTGTTGATGTAGTACATGACAGACTTCTTATCCATCTGGAGGAGGACTATCTTGTGGTGGACAAAGTCCATCAGGGCCCAAAGGGCATAAAGGACTGCTCTCATCTCCAACACACTGATGTGAAATTGGGACTTTGTTGGGCTCCAGACTCCCCAAGTGTGGTGGCCCTGACAATGGGCTCTCCCTCTCAGCAGTGACAAAGCCCAGAATTAGTAATGCCGACCCAAACTCAAAGCTACAAAGCAGAGAAATTTGTGGTTGCTGGGGTGGACCAGGATATGCTGGTAGGCATCCTGCATGTCCAGGGAAGCCAACCAATCCTGTGGTTTGAGGAGTGGCAGCAGGATACCTAGGGAGATCATTCTGAACTTCTCCCGCTGTATGTGTTTAGTTTCCTGAGGTCAACAAACACGCACATGCCCCCTGATTTTTGGGGGGGAACACGGAAGTAAAGGGAGTAGAAGCCTGTGTTGCATTCCACCTCTGGCACTACTTCCACTGCCCTATTGCTCATGAGGCCCACAATCTCCTTCGTGAGAAAGTCTGACATGTATGCTGATGGGGGGGGGGGGGTGCTACTTTCTGGGTGAATAATCTGCAGGGAGTTCTGAAACATTCAGCAAATATTCTCCTGGATGATCCCGAGGACCCACTTATCCATAGTGATGGATTCCCATTGATGGTAAAACGGAGTCAGACAACCCCACCTACCCCCACCGGAGAGGAGAGGTCTGCCTCAGGCAGCTGAGGCAAGACTGGGGCCAGAATTTCAAGACAGTGGCACTGTGCGCTTTCAGGGATTGTGCCTTTGACTGTGCTTCCTTTTGTGGCTGGGGAGGTTGGGACTTTACTGAGCTCCCTTGCATTTGCCTCGAAAGGACTGCTTGCTGTGATAAAAACCTTACCCCTTTCCCCTCTGGGATAAGAAGGGGTAGGCCGAGAAGTCTTGATGGCGTCTGGTCCTGGATGCCCTGGCCGTGAGGGGGACTTGGGTGGAGTGGAAGAAATGAAAATTACGTGCCTACCGTAATTCCTGATCTTTTTGTGTATCTTCACCATTGGGTAACATGGCCGGATGTCACGACCCCGCGGCAGTTTTATTTTTTGGATGGGCGGAGTCAACGCACCATCGGCGCCACCCGCGAAGCTGATGCACTATGTGGCGCTCGTGGGTTGGCCATTAGGTGTCGTCAATCCCGCCCTCCCGCCAGTTCTGAGTCACCGTAGAGTGAGAAAAGGTTTGGAGGGAGGGACAAGGGAGTCCAAGGGACAGATAAAGGAAAGGATATACAAACTAAAAGGAGAGATAAACGACTGAGAGGACAGAAAGAGAGTTAGAAATCTACGGGGATTGGGAGGGGGCCCCAATCTCTGGAAGTAGAAGAGGAAGGAGGGAGGGAAGAATGAGAAGTAAGGATGTTTTGGGGAGGGGGGAACATACCCTGAAACCTTGACCTTTCTCCAGATTGTATAGGAACTGCGAAGGAGTAGCCAGAGGGCTACACTGCCAGAATTCAAGGCACAGAATCACTAGCAATAAACTCCACTTTAAGCAGAAGCGGCTGTTCTGGAAGAAAAGACAGGATACACGGCTGTACCCCCCAACCCCCAAAACCAAATTTGGAGATAAGAAACAAGTTTCTTAAATTAATTTGAGGGTTGAGTCCCTAAGGACAAGAACAAGGGAGAATAGCAGAAAGGGGGAGAGGGGGAGAGAGAGAGAGAGGCAGAGTAAGAAGAGAGGGTAACCACCAACCCCCACCCCACAGGGGTGAAGCCGAGGCACTGAGGAAAGAAGTAATGACCTCGCCCCTGATCACTCTCCCCTGAAAGAATGTAAAATCCCTGCGCCCAAGGTCACGCCCGCCTGACCAGCGGAAAGGTGGGGGGGGGAGGGGAAGGAGGGCACAAAGAGGGAGGTGGACCCAGAGACTGAGGCCCCAGGGGGATGGAGGGTGGGACTGTGATGAATGGTGAAGACACAAAGAAAGACCAGGAATTATGGTAGGTACATAATTTTCATGTCTTATCTGTGTCAATCTTCACCATTCATCACCTTTGGGTGAGTATCGAGTACCCCCAAAGGGGGTCCTGGACCCTAAAGGACCAAGTCCCTTAGTTCTCAGTGGGTGGCACACTGGGAGAGAGAACTTTCATAGGTCTGGAGAGGCCAGAGACAGGGGAAAGTGAGACGGGGAACCCCCGAAGGGGGCAGAAGGTTGCCCCGACAGATGTCGCGTCACCCTACGGGAGAAAAGATGGGTTCTCTGGTATGAGGAGGAAATCACCTTACGCCAGGCCAAGGGTGACAACCAGGAGAGACGCAGCCATGCCATCCATCTAGTGCAGATCGCTGTCCCTATGACCCTGGAAGCTACCTTGTTGGTGTCGTAAGATGCCCTCGCTTGGTGCCTTGCTAGCTCTAAGCCACGTGCAGAGAGTGCAATGGCTTGTCTGGTTACCTCCAAATCAGGCATAGAGGCTAGGAGTTGACCTAGCCTGGACCACAGGAACCTATCATAGGTAGCGTAGTAGGCCTGATGTACAGATATTGAAAGAAGCAACTGTGCCAAGTAAAAAGTCCTCCTCCCCCTGAAGTCAAAATCCACGGAATCTGCATCTGGGGGCCAGTCACGGTGAAGGGCGCGAAGCCCATCAGGAGTGTCCAACTGCATCAGTCCTGACTGAGGATGAGGCAAACTACCTGGAGACTCCGGGGTGGCACAATAACTCTGGCGCAGATCCCTAGGGGCTGGGACTTTGGAAAAGGGTCTTTGCCAGAAACGCAACAACGCTTCCCGGAAGGGAGCAGGCCAGGGGGGCACCACAAGGATGTCCGCACTGAAATCACCTAGGAAGACACGCGTCGAGTGCTCCGGATTGTGCTTAGTGGGTGGGGTGATATGCAGGTCTTCCAACATCCTCACGAGGAAACTCTGATACTCTGTGAGATCAGCAGCAGGGGAGATATGGACAGAGGGCTCCTCTCCTC
Source organism: Neoceratodus forsteri (assembly GCA_016271365.2). Lineage (NCBI taxonomy): Eukaryota > Metazoa > Chordata > Ceratodontiformes > Ceratodontidae > Neoceratodus > Neoceratodus forsteri. The sequence continues at coordinate 1,408,024,408 of CM057450.1, forward strand.
CCGAAGAGGAGGATGAGGAAGCGGAGGACCTCTTAGATTCAGTGGCTGGTTGCCCAGAGGGAGGTCGGAACACCTGCCTGCTTATGGCCCTGACATATGAAGGGAAATGAGCAGCCACAGCCCTGAATTGCTCCCAGGACAGAGGTCTGCCAGGGCCAAGAATGCCTGGGAGAGCAGGAGTGGGGGCAGAGCCGACAACAGGAATCGACTGTCCTCTGTCTGGGCAAAAGAGCGCACCTGGAGCCCCAAAGGAAGAGGGAGCTCCGGAAAACTCAACAGCAGACAACTGATCAACCATCCTGGAACTGCCTAGGCTGCGCCCAGAAGATTCCCCCCTGTGAGGTGACCGGGGCAGTGGAACTCCAAAAGGACGGTCCCCTACCTCCAAAGAACAGGGCCCTCTCGAGGAGACCAAGACGGAAGGGTGGAGGTCTGTACTATGACTCCTTCCCAAACCCAGGTGGGTCCCAGAAAAGGGTCGCCACATCAAACCCCTACCCCTCGACCCCTCTGAGTCAGACAGGGCCCTCCTCCTCGCAAATGCCAGCCTAGGCAGCTGACAACTCTGGTCAGTCCCTGAAGGGACCACCCAGGGAGTAGCACCCTCCCCTCCTGTAGGTGCTCTGATCGGCCCTAAAGTTGGGCGATCCAGGCACACTACCTGAGGGGGTACCACCACTGAGGGGGCAGAAAATCCCCCGAAGCCAGGCTGCAGAGAAATAGTGGCCTGCATCACTGCCTGCTGGTCAGCACCCCTGACCCTGGACACGGGGGCAACTGCCCGCTCCTCAGAGGGGGGCTGGGTCTGGTCAGTCGAGGAAACTACCAGGGTGTCCATGTGAGTGGCCAACTCCAAAGAGTCGGACAGCTTGTCTGACTCAGAGTCCGACTCCGCCTCTGAGGAGGTGGAGACCGAAGTCCGATGCCAGACAGTACGCGGATGCCTGCTGCCATTCCTACCGAAGGGGGTACTAGTACAGGTGACTACACCACAGTCTGCGCCAATGATGACACAGACAGCTCTCTCGGCGCCGCAACGGCGCCAAGAGTTACATTTTCACGGGCGCTGGTGACCCCGCCGCACCGCACGCTGCACCAGAGCCAGACACGGGCGCCATGCTCAGCCTCGGTGCCGCGAATGGGGCTGAGGCGAGAACAGTCGAGGACGGCGCCGCAGAACCTCCCAAACGCCGACAGCGCCATCGGTGCTGCAAACGCATCAACAGTGGAGATGGCGCCGAGCAACAGACCAGTGCCAACCACAGCATCATAAGAGCGCAGCGCCAAGGCACAAGGCAGCACAGAGCTCAGGCTTCCCAGCCCAAGGAGGCCAGGCAGGGAGCCTTCTCCCGAAGGAAGCGGTGCCAATGCAGTGCCTCACCAGCCCCCAGGGGAAGGCTGGGCCTTCTGCACTCTGAAGGGGCTCCTACAATGGCGAGGCTATTAGGAGCAGAAGCCCCCCCTCCTCCACAGTCCGTATAGAGACCTGGAGGGGACCTGTAGGAAAGGCCAAGAGACCGTGGCTTGGCCCGATGAGTGCGCACCAGTCCCCCAAAAGTCGGCGGAGGTCGTCCAACTTTCCACACGCGTTGCTCAATGACACGACAGTCCAGGGAGAAGCAGGTGTCGCAAGAATCCATGTTGTGAAGTGGGCCAAGACACACGAGGCAATGGTCATGCTGGTCGGTGACGGAGTACTTGGGGCCGCATGGGCACCGTCGCATAGGGGGCTGCCCCATCTTTAATGATTTCTTGCCCCCCAACCGAGACATGACCCACGGCAAAACAAGCTAAACAAAAGAGTCGACGCCGCTAACTAAAAAGAAAAGGAACAGTCTTACCATTGATAAGGTGGTAGCAAGAACAGAACGGCAGGATACAAGGGCCAGTCCAAGAAGCGATTTCGGCGTCAGCGAAGGGTTTACGCTCAAAGGCTTTTCAGTTAGAACTAGACCTCTAGTGGAGCAGCTCACAGCAGTGCGACCTCAGCAGCGAGGAGCGAATAACTGGTAGGAAGGTGGGGTCGATGACACCTAATGGCCAACCCACGAGCACCACGCAGTGCGTCGGCCTCGAGGGCGTCGCAGATGGTGTGTCGACTCTGCCCATCCCAAAAAAAAAAAAGCTCCCGCAGGGTCATGACCTCCACCCACATTACCCAAAGGTGATGAATGGTGAAGATTGACACAGATAAGATCAGTGGGCAACACTAAAAGGGGCCACAGGGAAGACAACAAATCTCTGCATCAAGCAAGTAAGCTAAAGCAAGAGGAAACAGAGACTGCTATGGTTCTCAAGAGGTGGCTGGGAAGGTAAGGGCAAAAAAGCTATCATTCAGGAAGTATAAGACACAGAGGGAGGAGGAGGATAGGGAGGTGTATCACGAGATGCAGAAGGAGGCACAGAAAGCAGTCAGGAGCGCAAAGGCGCAAACAGAACAGAAAATAGCACCATCAGTAAAGAAAGGGATAAGACATTTTACAGATATGTAAGCAAGAAGAGAAAAACCAGGGGAGGAATTGGGAGGCTAAGGAGGGAAGGAGAGGAGTGTGTGAAGGGGGACCAAGAAAAAGTAGGCATCCTGAACAAATTTTTGTTCAGTGTTCACAGAGGAAGAGGAAGGTGAGGGACCACAGTTAAGTGACAGGAGCATCAAAGGAAGGGAGGTGGACATGAGTCCACTTACAGAGGACAGAGTCCTTTAGGAACTTACAGATCTGAAAGTGGACAAGGCAATGCAGCCAGAAGGTATACATCCAAGGATACAGAACACGCTCAGAGAGGTGCTGGCTGCACCTCTGAAAGTCCTTTTCAACCACTCACTGGAGATGGGAGTGGTCTCGGAGGACCGGAGGAGAGCAGATGTAGAACCACTTCACAAAAGTGGTAGCAAGGAGGAAGTTGGAAATTACAGGCCGGTCAGCCTGACCTCAGTGGTAGGGAAATTAATGGAATCGCTGCTGAAGGAAAGGACTGTGGAATACCTTGATACCAGCAACTTAAAGGATCCAAGGCAGCATGGATTAACCAGGTGGAGGTCATGTCAAACAAATCTGATAAGATTTTTTTGACTGGGTGACCAAAAAAGTAGATCGCAGTGGAGCGGTGGATGTGGCCTGCCTAGATTTCAGTAAGGCCTTCGACATCGTTCCACACAGAAGACTAGTAAACAAGCTGGACAGACTGGGGGTGTGGCCAAAAGTGGTAAACTGGGTAAGGAACTGGTTGGGGATAGGCATCAGAGTGGTGGTAAACTGATTTCATTCCAAGAAAGACAGGGTGACCAACGGGGTGCCACAAGGATCAGTACTGGGACCGGTCCACTTTAATGTATTTATTAGTGACATTGCAGAGAGACTAGAAGAGAAGGTGTGCCTTTCTGCAATGACACTAACATTTGCAATAGGGCAGACATTCCGGAAAGGGGTGGGGTGGGATGAATAGGGATCTAGGAAAGCTTGAGTAATGGTGAAGAATGTGGCACCCAAGTTTCAATGCAAAGAAGTGCAAAATCATGCACTTAGGGCACAGAAACCCAGGGGCAGAGTACAAGATGGGGGGGAGTGGTACTGTCGACCACCAAACAGGAATGAGACCGGGGGGTAATCAATTCTGATGACCTAAAGTTAGCCAAACAATGTGACAAGGCTGTGGGGAGAGCCAGTGGGATGCTAGGGTGCACAGGGATGGGTATCACCAGCAGAAAGAGGGAGATGGTGACACCACTGTATAAATCACTGGTAAGACCTGAACTTGAGTACTGTGTCCGGTTCTGGAGACCTCATCTCCACAAGGACACAGACAGAGTAGAGGCAGTTTAGAGGAGGGCAACAAAAATGGTGTAATGTCTGCACCAGAGATCATAGACCATATGAGGAGAGACTAAAGAACCTCAATATGTACACCCTGGAGGAAAGAAGGGAAAGAGGGGATATGATAGAGACATTCAAATACCTCACGGATATAAATAACGGACAAGACGGAAGAATGTTTTAGGAAAAAAAAGTTGCTCAAGAACAAGGGGACATGCTATGAAGCTGGAGGGGGGTAGACTCAGGGGACACGTGAGGAAGTACTTCTTCACAGAGAGAGTAGTGGATGCCTGGAACAGCTTTCCAGCAGAGGTGGTAGGGGCAAAAGCTGTGGCAGGATTCAAGAACATAGGGGATAGGCATAAGGAAACCTGTTCATTAGAGGAGGGAGGGCTAAGCCGAAGATCAAGTAGGGTCTACAGTGTTACAGTAAGTAGGGAAAATGGGCAGACTGGGTGGGCCAAGCAGTCCTTATATGCCATCAAATTCTATGTTTCTATGGTCTTCTGAGAGGCCTCAAGGAACTGTTCTACCTGCTGACCAAACAGATAGCAACCAGTGAAGGGAACATTCATAACCAGTTGTTGGACGTCGTCAGAAAAATACAGGTTACTCACCTGTAACAGGAGTTCTAGGAATGGTATATGTTGTTCATCCACACTGTCTGGCAGGTTCCTTGCCGCTTTAAATCTTGCCAGAAGGTCTTCAAGCTGGCTCCTCCCACCCACCCGGGTGGTAAAACTCTCAGCTCCTCCCCATGACGCCAGATCTAGCCCGCTGGAAGCCAGGCTGTGCGTTGAAGCCGGAGATCGGGTGGTCGGATGAACAACATATACCATTCCTAGAACTCCTGTTACAAGTGAGTAACCTGTATTTCTAGGGACATGGATATGTTGTTCATCCACACTGTCTGGCAGACTCTAGCAGTTCTCCGGGAGGAAGGAGGGGCAAGCGCACCTCTACTGAATAGAGACTGGAGAACCGAGGCCCCAAAACCAGCATCCCGGTGTGACTCAAGGTCAATGTGGTAGTGGGTAATAAAGGTATGTGCCGACTTCCAGGTAGCAGCCCTGTAGATATCCTGGATAGGGATATCCCTGGAAGCAGCTACCGATGCAGTGGTATGGTGGGTAGAATGAGCTCTTATCCCTCTAGGAGGCTCCATGCCCGCCAACCTCTAGCAGAGATCTATGCAGGAGGTGGCCCACCTGCTTATAGTCCGCTTAGCTGCAGGTCTGCCAGGTCGGCTTCAGGCGTAGGTGACAAACAGCTGGCGAACCTCTCCCCGAACTTCAGCCGTCTGCTCCTTAAAATAAGCGAGCGCTCTTCTAGGGTCCAACGTATGGAGCCTATATTCGGCCTCCGAGGTGTGATTGGGGTAGAACACTGGCTGAGTCAACACCTTCCGAAGGTGAAACTCCGACACCACCTTCGGAAGGAACTTCGGGTGGGGGCACAGGACAACCTTGTCCCTGTGGAAGACCAGATAAGGAGACTCGATAGAAAGCGCCTGGAGCTCTCCCATCCTTCTGGCTGACGTGATAGCCACCAAGAAGGCGGTCTTCCACAACAGGTAGGAAATATCGCGCCTGTGCATCGGTTCGAATGGCTTGCCCGTGAGCTTGGCCAATACCAGCAGTAGATCCCATGGAGGTGGAGGTTCTCGCACCGGAGGGGAGATGAGATCAAGGCCTTTGAAAAAGCGCCAGACCACCTTCTCCTGCACCACCGACTGCTTCCCGGCCCGCGCCCGGTAAGCAGAGATAGCTGCCAGGTGCACCTTAAGGGTCGTCGACCGAAGCCCTTGCTGAGAAAGGGACCACAGGTAGTCCAGAATGCTTGCCAAGGGACAGGCGGATTTCACCTGACTTTAGAGATGAACCTATTCCTTATAATTCCCAAGCCCTACTGGGCCCTAACACTAGATATCTCCTCTCACTACTCCTTACAGTAGCCAAGAAGGCACTTACCAGGCACTGTCTGACAAACGAAGTACCGACCATATGGGAATGGTGGGATATTACTAGACAAGTTTATAGTCTGGAAAAGATGACTCACAACCTTAATGATCGGGGGGAACTCTTCTCTTCACGGTGGACGAGATGGCAGCTATATTACATGCTGAAAGACCATCTGTTTGTACCTTGAGAAGTGCCTCTAAAGGACCCTGAGCTCTTGGGGCCAAAGACTTCCCTCCTCTATTTTGAGGTCTCTGGGTACTGTTTTCTCGTCCCCCCACAAATGAAACCCTTTAGATAATAGGTCTGAAGAAACCAGGTTAGTAATATTTTACAAAGAGGGGAATAAAAAGAAAAAGAGGAAGCTGAATGGCAAACAGTTCGATGTCCTAGTGATTAAGTCATATTATAGAACATGTCAGTAGGCCTAATGGAATAACAAGTCTGTTGAAATGATTGTACAAACTGTGGATGAATGGTACGAACTTTCACAAAAAGCTACATATTTTAACTGGCCAGATGTCATTGTACTGTATAAGATCTTAACTGATGACCTGTATGTATATAAGTTAAAATATGTATTATAATAAAAAGATTTAAAAAAAAAAAAGGGACAGGCGGAAGGGTCCAAGCCCTTCCCCTGGCACCAAATGGAAAATCTCTTCCATTTAAAGGCATAGCATTTCCTGTTCGACTCCTTACAGGACGCCTTCGACAACGTTGAGGACCCCGTTGGAAAGACCCAAGGCCTGGAACTCTAGCCGCTCAGGAACCAAGCCGTCAGGTGCAGGGACTGAAGGTCCAGATGGAATACCTTCCCCTGGTTGACTGAGATCAGGTCTGGGCGGGCTGGAAGCCGCCTCGGAAGCCTGGAGCTGAGACTGAGGAGATCTGGATACCAGAACTGGCGGGGCCAATCTGGGGCTACCAGAATCACCTGAGCCTTGTCCCTCCTCGCCTTGAGAAGCACCTTGTGGATCAAGGGAAATGGGGGAAAGGCGTAGAAGAGGCCAGGGGTCCATGGCCTCGAGAAGGCATCCCCTACAGCGAGCCCTGCTGAGGGGGGCGGGCATGGAACAGTCTCAGCTTCGCATCTCCCTGGAGGCAAACAGGTCCACCTGAGGCGTGCCCCAGTGGGAGAAAAGATCTTGTACCACCTCCGGCAGGAGAGACCACTCGTGAGATGCAGCCCCTATCCAGCTTAGGGCATCGGCCAGGGTGTTGGAGGCTCCCGCCATGTGAATGGCTAGGAGATCCGCCTCCAGGCTGTGCATGAGGGACCAGATGTGGAGAGCTTCCTTGCATAACAGCATGGAGCACGTCCCGCCCTGGCGGTTCAGGTAGTACATGGTCGTGGTATTGTCCGTCTGCACCTGAACCACTTGACCCCGTAGAAACGGAGCGAAGGCGGTGAGAGCTAGGCGGACCACTCGGAGCTCCAGCAGGTTGATATGGCATCGGGACTCCCGAGGGGACCAAAGGCCGTGGCGCTCTGTGGGCCGATAGCGAGGCTGGGACTCCTTTGCCCCCGAGGGGCGACGGCTCGGAGGGTGGGGCCTGCTCAAACTCCAGAGGCAGGCCCTTTCCTACCACCTCCAACACCCAGTGGTCCGTGGTGATAGCGGACCAGGCGGAAAGGAAGTGGCAGAGCCGTCCCCCTACGGGGGGAACCCAGGGGGGAGTGACGAGGTTGGGGCGGCACCCCTCAACCCGTCACTGGGCAGGCTTGGAAGAGGGACTGGCCGAGGGACCTTCTGGGCCTTTACCTCCTTGCTCCCTGTTGGAAGAAGCAGCGGGCTTGGGTTTGGGACGCCAAGCGCGAACCTGCCGGTGCTGTTGGGCCGGTCGTGCTGCAGGGGCCGAAGGACGAAAGGACTTATGCTGTTGTTGATGGCGGCCTTTGTCCCTCTGGGTGGAGGTAACCGAGTCCAGAGTGGCATTGGACTTTTCAATCCACTGGAGGTGTCCCTCCACTCCAGGGCCGAAGAGGTCAGTCCCCAAGAAGGGGACATCTGCCAACTTGTGCTGGGTATCCGCCGTGAAGGTGGATATCCTCAGCCACGCCCTGCGACGCATAGCCACCGCAGCCGCTACTGACCTGGCACAGGAATCACCTATGTCCAGAGCAGTCTGAAGCTGCTGCTTCGCCACCGCCCTACCCAGGTCCCAGACCTGACGGACCGTGGTCTGCAGGTCGGCCGGGAGATGAGGGACAACCTCATCCAGGGAGCCCATGAGGGGCGTGGGAGAAGTGTGGCATCAGCATGGCCGAGCTGGCCTGTCGGAGGCCGAGGGAGGACGCAGCGTACACCTTGCACCCGGCAAAGTCCAGCTTTTTGGACTCTGTCGGGGGGCTTATCTGACGCCCCGAGCGCTTCCAGAACGCCGGAAGACGCTTATCAGTGACTAACCCTCGGCAGAGGGTGCTCCGAAACCGGGCAAAGAGCGGTAGGGACCATGATATTCCGGCCATCCTGGCCGAGGCGCAGGACAGGAAACAGGCCGCTGCCAAAGCTCCAAGGCTGGGCCGACAATGGCCTCAGCCACCGGAAAGGCCTCCGTGGGGGAATCCCCTCGGTCCAGTATCTCCGTCAGGGGATACTTGGCCCGTTTGGACATGGGCTCGAGCTGCATCCCAGTGGACTCCGAGATGAGTCGAAACAGACCCAAGAAGGACAATGGGCTATCGTCCAATGACTGGCCCCCGGAGGACTCCAGGTCGACCTGCCTGGAGAACAGGGAGGAATCATCATCGGATTCCGAAGAGTCTGCGAAGAGCTGCTTCGGCCCTGAGCCACCCTCCACCTGCCGAGGACGGTCAGGAGTGAGGGTGACCGACAACCTGTGGGGCGGGCCGTGACCTGACCGAGAATCCTTGGTCGGTGCCCCAGACTTCGGTTGTGGAGGCGGAGGTTCCACCACAATCGGTGGAGCAGCCGGTTCCGGCCGAACAACCGGCCCTGGAACGGGCATCTCGACTGAGGCGAGCGGTTGCTTCGGTCGTTCGGGCGACAGCCACTTGATGGCCGGGGGCTGAACCAGAGTCGGTTTGGTCCTGGACAACAGTAACTGCTGCCACATAAGCTCCTCGCAACATCGACGTAATTTACGCTGAAGCCTCTCCTCATCCGAGGAAGAGGACGAGGAGGAATGGTGTCACCGCTTACTTCGGTACCGAGACCGCCGATGTCAGCGGGAACGGCTTGATCGAGATGAAGTCCGAGACCGAGACCCTCGGGGGGGACCGAGGGCAGGTCTGGGAAGGGGCGGAGGACACCCGCTCTTCCCTCGGCTCGGGCACTTTATCTGGGGACTGCGGCCCTGAAGGCGCAGGCAGGTCCTTGGTCTCCACCGGGGGGAACCTGTGAAGGAGGGTTGTTGGCTTCACTAGTCGACAGCCCATCCGACGGGTCAAGAAAAATCTCAACTGCATCGACGAAAGTCTCGGCCGGCTGGCCTGACGGGGACACCGTGAAGCCAGCGGCCTGAGCCGCAACCTCGACTGAAGTCGACGGTCGGCTGTCCGGGGAAGGAGACCTCTCCCACGAACGCCGACGGTGGGACTTACCCTTCAACTCCTTCTTCTTGGGCCGAGAAGAATGTCCCGAAGGCCCCTCTCCCTTCGTGGAAAGGGACTGACAAAGCTCCTTGAATGAAGCCATGTACGAGGAACTCAGAGAGCGCGGGAAAAATGCCGCGGCCGAGGAGAAGAAGATGCGGCCTGGGCCGCCTCCTCCTCGAGGGCGATCATCTGCTCGAGCTGCTCAGCCGAGCCAGCCGCCGTGGACACCGCCCAATGAGCCTCTTTAGATTTTACCAGCGGGTAACGCTTCTCAGGGCGCCTGAGCTTCAATCGGGCAGCGTGGACGGTGGCCGAAAAAGAGCGGCACAACTCGCAGGCCTGGCGGTCGTGTTCAGGCCCAGGCAGTAGACGCGCAGGAGTGCGGATCCGTCCTGGACATTTTCTGCCCACAAGGGCACCTCCGAAAGCCGGGAATCGATTTGTCCATCGCAGCCGCAAAACTAGTTTCAGACGAACCGAAGAGTTAGGATCCAGTCTAAAACGCAGAGCGCTAGGGAGGAACCTGAGCCCAAGCGTAAGGAAGATCTACGCTAGCGGAGCCGAGTTTTACCACCCGGTGGGTGGAGGAGCCAGCTTGAAGACCTTCCGGCAAGATTTAAAGCGGCAAGGAACCTGCCAGACAGTGTGGATGAATAACATATCCATGTCCCTAGAAACCAGACATCCGAAGCAAGCAGTGTCTCCTAATGCAGATTCCTGCAGCAGAGCACAAGGCAGTATTAAGAGGCGTCCATAGCTGCCTTCAACTGGTGACTGTTCGATTCAATGCCATAGGCAACTGTCTGAAGTATCTTATGTGTAGTCTCAGACTCAGGCAAGGTCTCCGCAAGAAACTTTAGAGGTCCAAAGGGCACATCTGTACTTGGAGAAATGGCCCTGGTAGTTTGCTATCCGCATGCCAAGGGTAGCTGCATTGAATGCCCTTTTTCCCCGCTGTGTCTTACGTGACTCCTTATTGATAGTATGTGCTGTGACCTCCTAAGAGAGACAGAGTGGCCTTGTCATTCTCAGTAAGAACGATAATCTTGTCAGCAACAGGCTGAGAAGCAAGGACAGGCTTGTCCTTGGAGCAGTGTATTTATGGTCTATCTGCAGACAGAGGGGATAGATGCAAGCCTAGCCCACAGGTCCGGAGTGTCTCAAACACAGGGGAAATAAGAGAGATGAGGTTGACCATCCTAATGGAAATGCTGAGCCACTCCAGATGGAGATGTTTCCCGGGGTCAATGACAGAAGGCTCAACAGCGCAAGTTGCATACATGTTGCGAAGTAGAGCCTGAAAAAAAGATCCTCCTGTGGTACAGGAGAAGGGCCTGGGGTTGAATTATTCAGGCTGTAAAGAGAGTCATCACTGCCGCCCTCAGAAATTATGAGTTCATGGTCAGACTCATCCCCTTCCAGCTCCTTTCCAGGAAGAGGGGTTGGGAGAGGGGTGGACTTGAGACTGCCTAACCCAGCTCTTAAAGAGTCAGAAAGACAGGTGACATCAGCACTGGCAGAGGGGGAGCCGGCACCAGCAAAAGTAGAGCCGGTGCCATCACTGGACTGGCAGCTCAGCCTGCATCCATCAAGGACGGAAAGGCCTGATGGGGAACTGGCTCCAAAGCGGGGCAGGGACATCACTCTCACGGGCAGAGGTGAGCATATGCCCCAGGCGTCGCCTGGAGAAGTTGGCCCCTGACGTCAGGGAGGATTCAGCAGACACCCTGGCCAGGAGGATGACAGGCCGAGGCTCACTGCCTGAAGATGCCCCAGACACGCCACCTGGCTTAGGACTCACAAGGCCAAAGGATCTAAGCTGCAGGGGCAGAGAGGGGCAGGGGACGAAGTCCCGAGCCCCAAAGAACCTCCTCCTGAGATGCCATGGAAGCAGGGAGGAGGGGGATCAGCCACCAGGGACCCGGAGGCCGTGGTGGAAGGGGGGGGGGGGTTCAACCTCAAGCGGGAGGAAGACCCAAAACAGTCACCAGGGACCAAGATGGTGAAGCCAACCAGAGTTTCTCCGTAATCTTCTCCCGGTCTTCAATGCCTCTGGTGAAGCTACTTCTCCATCTCGGGTAGTTGCTGTGCAGCAGGAGAGCCTCGATGGTCTTCTGGCGGTGGAGCAGAGGGCTCTGGGGAGATCTAAGCAATGTTGGCAGGCCCGAGTCTTGAACTGGGCCTAGGCTTAACTGGCAGGCTGAAAGGCCATCTCGCAGTGCAGAATGTTGACACCACCGCGTGGAGGAGGATGGAGAAGAGAATCCTGCAATAATCGCTGTGAAGAAAGATTTGTTAATTTTAAGTTAAAAAATAAGAAAACACAGTATAAACACCAAAAAAGACAGTCAACTGAAGCAGAAGGCGTCTGTGGAGCAGATGTGCGCGGGTCGTCAGCGGGAAGAGAACTGAGGATGGGCTGGGAGACCAGTCCTTTAATACCACAGGTGATGTTGGGGGCAGGCCGACATCAGGGGGAGATCCCCGCTATAGAATTCTAGCTAGAATTTTTCTGTGAGGTCTTGGCACCTGGTGGCTAAGTCCTAACGGTGTTACCTTCTGCAAGAGCCCCTCGAAGTAAGATCTAAGGCACCACTTAGAACACATCACTGCATCCTTTATTCAGCTGTGGGCTGGTCATCCCTCACCACAAGGAGATTGCTCCACACTGGTACCTTGGCCCTCAAAGCCCTACTTAAGCTCCCACCTTACATTACTTCCCTTTATCGTCAAATGTGCAGCCACTATGCCCTCAGAAAAAGTGTAAACATCCTCCTAGTCGTCCCCAAATTCCGTACTCTCTATGGCAAAGCTGCAATTAGTCATGCCATCCCAACCGCCTGGAATACAATACAGGCCTCACTCGAGCTATCAGAACTAGTTTCCTTAAACTCCTTTAAATCCTTGTTTAACAAGACACTTATGGATACTTGCCATTGCTACCTTAGCAAGTACATCCAGCTTTGATAAAGCTAGTTTAATACGCACTTATCCACGCTGAACCATTCCCCTCCTCCTACTTTTAGTTACTGTAAGAACTTCTCCCAATCCTACTGAATCTGTTAGAACATCCATACGTATAGTCCTATTATACTGCTCGCCTGTATTGAATGTGTTAGTGTCTCTGCAGTTTAACTATTGTATGCCATTTTTGACTGTCTATTGTAACTGTATTGTATACTAGTTAATGTAACTGTATTGTCCGCTAATTTTGAGTATTGTGTATTATCACCTTGTCCTAACAGGACCTACTTGTAAATGAGCATGCTCAATGGAGTTTTCCTGCCAATAAACTTGAACAAATACATACAAATCAAATGTACATATAAGTTGCAAAATATCTGTATTATAGAAACACTGGTAGAGATCTAAAACAAGGCATTAAGTGCATCAAATAACAGGTGCAGTTAGGCAAGTAGAGCAAAACTTAGGACAGTAGTAGATTAGGCTAGAAAGGAGAGGCCAAGTAAAGGTCCAAGACCAGAGGATAGCAGGTGGTTGGTGAGGCGTTAGGCTGCCACCCAACCAGAGGTGTATCCAATAAAGGCCATATCCTTGTACTATGGGTCAGGAGTGGAGAAGGAGGGATAAGTGCTAGGAGACAGGATGATGGGTTTTGGCAGGAGCAGGTAGGGGTTGTGTGTTCACGTAGGTGGATGCAGAAAGATTTGCATAAGGTGGCATTACGGACAGGAGGGGGCTGCATATTCCACAGTTTAGGACAGCAGAAAGAGAATGCTGAATGACCAGTGGTGGTAGAGCAGTGGGAGACTGAGAAGGATTTTAGACCAGAGCTCCGGAGGGAATAAGAGCATTGGGAGGAAGCACAGATGGAGGAAGAAAGATAAGAGGGGAGGGTACCAGTCCAGAATTTGGCCCTGAAAGAGGCAGGGTAGGAAAAGACGTCTGGACTCCAGGGATAGGAGTGATAGGGCTTTATAAAGGTCACAATGATGAGTGTGGGGGAGGGACAGGATAGGACAAAATGGCAAAAGGAGCTGAAGAGTGTGTCCAGTCTAGACAGCGTGGTTTTAGGAGCCGCACTACACACTATATCAGCATAGCCAAAAGTGGGAAGGATCATTTTCTGCACAACTGCACAGTGTGCAGCTAGAGGAATACAATCCTTGTTCCTTTCTAAGATACCAAGCTTGGAGTGAAGATTCTTTTGGACAGCAGTCGCGAGGGCCAAAAAGTCCAGATGGTGGTCTAGCCAGATCCCAAGGTATCTAAACGCAGTGATGTTTTCAATGTATGTACCATCCAGGGTATGAAAGGCCGGGGGAATTGGAGTTTAGCTAGCCTATGTCTAGTGACAAAGGACATGGAGACTGTCTTTTTGGCATTCAGGAACAGCTGGTTGGACTTTAACCATAGCTGGGCTTTGTTGATATAAAGTTGCAGTCTAGCCTCCGCATCAGCATATGAGGTACTAGACGTGTATAGGACGGTGTCATCCGCATACATGTGAATTTGCAATGAGGAAAAGACAGACGGGAGATCATCAAGAAAATCTGAAAACAGAAGACGGACGAGTAATGAGCCCTGCGGGACACCAGTGTTGATAGGAAGTGGAGGTGAGAGGGAGGAGGCAATCTTAACCTACTGAGATCTGACCATTAGATAGGAATGGAACCAAGCTGTGGCTGAGGAAGTTAGCCCAGCAGCCGTGAGTTTTTGGAGAAGAAGGGAGTGGCATACTGTGTTGAAGGCTTTAGTCAGGTCGACAACTATGGCAGAGGCAACATGACCCTGGTCCATACTGATAAGTATGAAGTCAGTGAGATGTATAAGGGAGGTGGTGGCGGAGTGGGACTTGCGGAAAACAGACTGGACAGGGGTGAAAAATAAAGTGGAGTCCAAGTAAGAGGTGAGGTGAGTGAGGACTAAGCATTCTTGGAGCTTAGCTAGGACAGGAAGTAAAGAGATAGGTTGACAGTTCCAGAGGCTGTGGGATCACAACCTTTGGGGAGAGGAATAACTGTAGAGTGTTTCCAGGTAGAGTGGACTAGAGAAAGAGAAAGAGAAAAAGACAGGTTTACTAATGCAGCAAGTGGGGAAGCTATAGCAGAAGCGGAGAGAGAGAGTTTGGGGTCCAAACCATCAGGGCTCTTTCCCTTATTAGAGTTTAAGGCAAGGAGGGCCTTAAGAGCCTCATTTGATAATATGTTTGAAAAAGAGGAGGATGGAGTGGTAGAAAGATTTGATATAGAAAAGGGGTTTAGGGCGACAGCAGGTGTGCAAGGGGGAGGGTGGTTAGGAGTGATGAAGCACAGGATGTGAAGAAGGCATTGAAAATAGATGCAACAGATGGGGGGTTTAGAGTGAGTAGCATTTCCATATATGAGGACTGGGACAGGGGCTGGGGAGAGATTTGACAACTTTCCAGAACTTGAAAGGATGGCTTAAATTGGTGTTGAAGGAGGTGGACAAACATTCAGATTTAGCATATTTGGTGGCCTTACGGCAAGTATTCCTAAGATACGGAGAAGGAGTGAGTGGGGACTGGAAGTGTCATAAGCCTTCCAGACTTGGTCCATGACACACATGCAGGACAGTAGTCCGGCGTTAATCCATGGGAGGTGTGATCCTTTGACTCTAGTTAGTTTAGAGGGAGCATGCAAGTCCCAGATTTCCAGGAATTTTGACTGGAAATAGCAGAGATGGAATCAACAGAGGATTCTGTTGTGATAGGCGACTAGTCAGTGGGGTGTAAATCCATTAATAGGGATGCAAGGTTCAGTGACCTAAAGGAACACAGAGGAATTTGTTTTGGGGGAGCTTTAGTCTGGTGGACTTTGCGGATGCAGTAAATCATATGGTCGTCGCTAAGGGAATCTGGCAGGATTCCAGAATCAATTATGCGATGGGGATGGGAAGTAAGGGCCCAGTCTAACAGGGTGTGCTTGAGTGATTTGTGGTTTAGCAGAGTTGGAGAGGTTATTAATTGTGTT
This sequence comes from Neoceratodus forsteri, assembly GCA_016271365.2. Taxonomy (NCBI): domain Eukaryota; kingdom Metazoa; phylum Chordata; order Ceratodontiformes; family Ceratodontidae; genus Neoceratodus; species Neoceratodus forsteri. The sequence continues at coordinate 1,408,039,694 of CM057450.1, forward strand.
ACATTTAGGGAGTGACAGGGCTTTTATAAAAGGTCACAATGATGAGTGTGAGGGGGGCAGGATAGGACAAAATGAGTTGAAGAGGGTATCCAGTCTAGACAGGGCAGTTTTAGAAGCAGTACCCTTTGGTGCATATACTCTTGTTTCTGACAAGAGCCAATCCACATTAATGTCACCTAACATGTAAAGCTCGCCAGAGGCGGTATGTGAGGTAATAGTGGTGGTGAACTCAGCAATGGTAGATGCAGGGAGACCTGGATGGCAGTAAGAGCCCGCTATATATCTATAGCTAGATGGGAAAATTTGATGAGGAGTTCGTATTGGGATGGGGAAGAGAGTGACAGAAAGACAGGAGTAGGTAGGATGAGTATCAATTTGTTTATATGCAAGTCATTTGAGTTAATGTTCGGGGCTGGTGGTACGGATCCAACGGTGCAAGAACAACCAATTTTATTCAGCAACCAGCCACACCTTCTGTTTTTCATAAAATTCACTTTTTATTGAGATTTGTTTCTAAGAACACCATGATCCCCTGTAGCCCAACATTTCACTCAACCTCGGGCTTCATCGGGGGATAGGATCTTATATTCAATTGCTTCTTGTTCTGTTCTTATTTCAAAACTGATCATTTTATTATCACATCAATTTCATAAAATACCATCAGTTAGCTTACACTGCTGCTAAACCTCAAGAAGCCTGCACATACCGCTTTGGCCATTTATTCATCTGTAATACCCTTTTCCAGGGGTCATTTGTGTTAAACCAGAGCTTGCTCCTTACTTGCAGGCGCTGATGCAGTTCTGTAGTGGCAGAGTAAGAAAGTGACAAAACAGGAGAATGTTGGGAGGATAAATGCATAGCAACGCCACCTCCCTTGCTGGGTCTGTCTTGCCTGATAAGCGAGTAGCCAGGAATAATGAAGTTGATATCTGGAATCTTGTGGGATAGCCACGTTTCAGAAAGGACCAGAACATCTGGGTGCAGATCCAACATGATAGGTTGGAGGAGGGTTAGTCTGGGGAGTAGGCTTCGTATACCGAGGTGCGTGATTATTTAAACCCTTACGGAAATGCGTAGAGGAAGGGGAGGTAGGGCCAGGGTTGAATTCAATGTTGCCTGCTGAGATGAGCAAGAAGGTGATAAGCAATATAGCTAGTGAATTTAACCATTCTGTAGCTTTAGAATGATTAGGGCGAGAGGGAGGGGAAAGGGGTTTGGATAGGAGAGGGAGGAGTTTCGATAAAGACAGGAAAGCTAAAAGGGGTGTGGAGGGAAGTATGGAGGCATGGAGTGGCCTGCAGTAGCTAGTTGTATCTGGGTGATAGGGGAGTGAAGAGTGTGTTGGGGTAAAGGATGGGAGAAGTAGGGGAGAGCAGGGGGTAGAGGGTAGATTGAAAGTGGCTAGTGAGACTACAGAGAGAAGAAAAGCGAGGCCAATAAAAAAAGGAGTTAAAGATGTGCATTGTAGAACAGATGAAAAGGGTGACGTGTCACTACAGTAAAAGCGAAGGGAGCTGGGTGCAACAGTTCAGCAGGAATGGATGGCTACAGTGAAGCGTAATACAGCAGATGGCCACTGGGCACTGCGGGATAACAAAGATAGTGGAATAGGTGCACAGTAGCAGGCTGAATGGCCTGTCCATTTCTTTGGTGTTTGGCATATTTCCAATCTGCTGTTTAATTAGCACTGGTAAGTCTGTTTAACTTAGTGTTGGAACAGAAATTTAGCTGATGTAAAATCTCCGAGACGTATTTTGTACACATTTCTGGTGTAATCAAATAATTAGCACGTTAAGCATCGGACATCGCTTTTTGGGGGGGCTGGTTACACACAAGCTCGTATTTTGAGCTCAGGATTGCAGAATTGTCTACTCTTCTTTAAAAAAAGAATACAAGACAGCACAGTGTGACGAAAGTGCTAGTATACTTTGTTGCCAATGTGACATAAGTAGCCACTCAAGCTTCACTCTCCTGGCTTTATGATGTCACATTAGCATCTCCTATATCCCAACTGGCACCACAAATTCTAGTAGTAGTACTTTATTTTTATACAGGAAGTTGCTTACATACACCTTTAGGTCCAGTAGACCAGTTTTCAAGGCAATCCTGTTTTAAGCAGATACTGTAGTTTCAAACACAAGAAAAAATATTAGTTACACTAGTACATATCGGACAAGTAACTTACAAAAATATTACATATAATAGTAATTTAAAAACATATCATAGAGCATCAATTTGTTACAGTAGAAGGGTCAAAATATATTTTAACTGTGTTAAAATTCAAATACATTCAGAATTTGGTTACATTTAATTTTGTAGTTATACCTGGGTAACACCAAATACCCTTGACTAATTTGTCTAGATTAATACACATGAACAACTTACACACTTTTTTTTGTTGAGATGTTTTTGAAAACGTTTAGTTTTGTCATTTCTTTATCTTCAGAGTTCAATGGGTCCCAGAATATAGAGACTGCATATGGGAATGTCATCATACCATATCTATTTACCACTCTAGGCAAAGTGTATTTATTTATACTACTATTTCGCAGCCCATATTTATGTACTGTACTTTTATGTGAAGTTTTTCCATTAAATAACTTGGACTTCCAGAGTAGATGGTTTTATATATTTGGCTAGTCCATTTTACATTCCTCTAGATCCTCCCTCCATCCAAGTGAATTATACATAACACAGTGACGAGTATGAAAATCACAATTTAATACAAATCTAGCTAATCTGTTATATCTTTCATCCACTTTTGTCAATGATGTTTTATTTGCCAATCCATAAATATGGGCTCCATAATCTATTATTGGAATAAACTGATTTACTATCGATTCTCTCATTCTATAATCTAAGCAGTGTTTGCTGCGCCTAAAAGCCCCCAATCTGGTATCTAGTCTTCGAACCATTTTTTTTTTTTTTTTTTTTTATATATGGTACTCAGACTTCAGGCCTTCATCCATCCATACGACCAGGTACTTATACTCATCTATCTGGGCTAATTTCTCATGTTTAATATAGATATATATTTTTTTTATAAAAGCGGTCCTCCGGGGTCACATCATACAACACACGACGGAACTGAACTGGCAGCGGAAGGAGCATAGAACTAGCTTGGACGAAACTCTCCACTTTCTCCAAATGGCACACAAGATGGAAGACTCTACAGTGCTACCTCAGCCTCAGGAAACCAAAGCAGAGATTGACCGTTTGATACTGCAGCAGACCAAAATTGCTCCGACATTCCTGAGGCAGAGACACTACAAGGTGGGACCCAGGGCCTCTAGACTGCTGGCCTACCAAGTACGCAGACAGAGGGAGGCGTAAGTGATCACTTCACTCAGACACCCCACTGGGGGCCAGCCCATAACTAAACTACACGACATCAAGAAGCCTTCGCTAAATATTATACCGCTTTCTATACTCCACAGTACACACCCACAGAGCACCAAATCAAGGAATATCTGGAAGAGGTAACACTACCCCGACTCTCTATGGACCAGGGCGAAGCCCTGACCTCCAATATTGCTGAACATGAGATAGTGGAAGCGAGCTCCACAGCAAAAACCCTAAAATTCCCCAGGTCCAGATGGATATGGGAATGAATTTTATAAGGCCATGAAGCAACACACAATCCCTTGGCTTCTGACCTTGTACAACTCCATTTTGAGGAAATCCCCCACCACCATCAAGATCATTTGCAACCATCTCAGTAATACCGAAGCCAGGAAAAAATCCCCAGCTTTGTAGCTCGTACAGACCCATCTCTGTGCTTACCACAGACTACAAGATGTTCATACATATACTAGCTCAACACCTGGATCAAGTAATGCCTCGATAGATCAAGACCAGACGGGCTTTGTGAGAAAACGTTCCACAACAGACAACATCAAGCGCACCCTACATATCACCCATAAAATGCAAAGGACAGACGCACTGGCTGTATTGATCAGCCTCAATGCTGAAAAAGCGTTCGACAGGGTTACCTGGCGCTTCCTATACAAGGTCCTTGATAAACTAGGTATCCCCAGATCCCTGATAATGGTCTTACAGAATATTTATTCCTTCCCCCAGGCTTGTGGCAAGGTGGGAGGCCACCACTCCAAATACTTCTCTCTGAATAAAGGGACTAGGCAGGGTTGCCCACTGTCACCCTTTCAGTTTGCGGCATTCATTGAACCCCTCGCCCAACACACTAGGGAAGTTAATAACATCACTGGAGTGAACATGGGGGATGCAGAACATCGTATAGCACTGTATTCTGACGATGTACTATTATACCTCTCAAACCCCGAACAAACCCTACCAGTTATGAAGCAGGTGTTGGATAAATTTAGCCGGGTCTCAGGATACAAATTGAATTTAACAAAAACAGAAATGCTCACCTTTCACTATTCCCCCTCAACACATATTCAATGTATTTTCCCGTGCAGCTGGAATCTAACAAAATTAAAGTACTTGGGACTGTATATCTCCCAGAAGTCAGACGAATCTTTTAAAAATAACTATGCTCCCTTTACAGCACAACTGAAGGCAGATCTGGAGGCATGGGCCACACTGCCACTGAGCCTTAGCCGGAGAATAGACTTAATAAGAATGATCACCCTCCCTAGGGTTTTGTACCTATTTCAGAATGTCCCCATCTTCATAACAAAGAAAACCTTTGGGGAATGGAATCGCCTCATTTCAAAGTTTATCTGGTCTGGTGGGAGACCCCGAGTCCGGCTGAGGATATTGACTCTTCCCCGGTGCGATGGGGGGCTCTCACTACCTGACCTGCAATTATATTATTTTGCAGCAATGCTAACCCACTTAATGGCGAGACAAAATAAGATAAACAGGCCACACTGGATGCAAACAGAACAAGCCCTTATGCCAGATAAAGATTATTTTCAGACCCTATATCGAACAGGAACTGGGTTGGGGCCTCCGACCCCACTGGATCCCTGGCTGAGATCACGCTGTAAGACATGGCAGTCCATTAAGAGAACACAGTCATTGACCCCGTTCCTGGCTGTGATCTGCCCAATAGCAAACCTCAGTGACTTTCTCCCAAATAGATTAGACCATGGCTTCCAGGAGTGGGAGAGATATGGATTGAGATATCTCTCAAAGATAATGACTCAAGGAGAGCTGTGGTCGTTTAATGAAGTACAAAGGCAATTCAATATACCACACAGGTACTTTTACAGATTTCTACAACTACGACACTACAGCCAGGGGCTGCCAATGGCAATCCGTAAGCCGGAAATATATCCTGCTTGGCTGAATGTTCAGCTCCAATTAAACACTGCCCCGGAAAGTCCCCGATTAGTTTCACTATACTACAGGGCCTTAAACGCACACAGGGTAATATACACTGAGAATGTACGTCTTCAATGGCAGAAGGAGTCGAGTGCCCCTTTTACATAAGAAGACTGGCAAAGAGCCTGTGGTTATGCTTCCCGAGTCACTAGCTCTCATCAGTGGCTCGAATATGCGTGGAAGAATCTTATCAGATACTTTACAACTCCAGCAGTCACCAGACACTATTTACCTACAGACTCGGCAGCTTGCTGGCGACACTGTGGAGAGACTAAAGCCACACACACACACGTTATGTGGTCCTGTGAGGTTCTCAACCCCTTCTTGGATCAGCTACAAGTACACCTAAGGGATCTGTTCGGTCATCAGCTACAACTATCCAAGGAAATGTACCTTTTCCTTGACACCCCCAAGGAATACAGGAACTCAAGTACCAGATATCTCCTACATCTACTCCTAATAGCAGCTAAAAAAATCAGTCACTAGGCTGTGGCTATCAAATAAAATCCCTACAATACAAGATTGGTGGGGCATAACCAAACAGATACATCAATTAGAACAGATCACCCACAAGCTGAACGACAGGGAGGAGAGCTTTGCCTCCAGGTGGTCTCGCTGGCAAATATACTACATGTTGCACGACGATACATTTATACCATAGTGAGGGGATCTTGGAGATCATTAAAAACTTAAAAGCATAAATAAATGTAAAGTCTACTGTATGGACTCCTCTGGGGGAGAGCGGGGCGCGGAGGATGGAGTTCCCTCCCATGGAGCAGATTGCCATGGAAGGTCAATAGACTGCAACCCGAAATGGGAGCTGCGGGATTGGGATGATTGGGCAGATTTGAGAAAATAGGAAGGACAAATTGGATTGAGATCCCTACAGCACAATGAGCTTCCAAAACAACCACAGTATCAAGTGAAAATTCAGGAGAGCGGGGAGATGATGAGAAAAATAAATAAATAAGCTAAAGCTGAGCCCCTTATAAACATAAAATTGGGGTGAATAGAGAAGAAAAAATTACTCACCTTAGTAATGTTGCTTCTTCTAAAGGAGTCTTGCTATATTATGACAATTGCAGTTTGTCCCACCATTAGAACTGCTCCGGAGGTGAAAGAGTTAACTCCCATTCAAAGAATGGAACTTGGGAGCACGAGCTCGGTTAGAGAAGCTCTGTCTGGGTTATTTCAAACCTAAACTGTCAGATCTTTACGAGCAAAACTCACTAAGGTCTGTGTGGAAGCTGTAACTCACACTAGCCAACTGGCTACCTGACTATTAAGACATACTCCTGGTCCCAACACAAAGACTCAAGTCAGGGACCAGAAGTAATAATATAATATAAGTAATAATATGACATAAAATAAAAACATCACACCCCAAAACCCCAAGAAGGTGGAAAACATATAATGGGCATAACTAGCCCACACTAGGCTGCCCACCCCATACCCAAGTAGAAGTTCTGAGAGGGCAGGTTGGGGAGGTCATAATATAGCAAGACTCCATTAGAAGAAACAACATTACTAAGGTGAGTAATTTTTTCTTCAAACAACATGAAGTCTTGTTATATTATGACAATTGCAGAATACACAGCAGTACCTCCATGGAGGAGGGACAGAACCTACTTAGGGAATAGGCTCTGAAGCACAGCTGTGCCAAACCGAGCATCCCTCCTGGCCTGGACATCCAGGGAGTAATGCTTGGTGAAAGTATGTACTGCTTTCCAGGTAGCTGTTTGACATATCTCTAAGATAGGATGTCTCTGGCAGCAGCTAGAGACGCAGCTGTACCTCTGGTAGAATGAGCCCTCAGGCCTGAAGGGGAACTTTCCCCAGTTTTGATAACAAATTGGATACAAGAGACAATCCACCTAGCAATGGATCTCTCAGTAGCAGGTTTCCTTTTCCGACCTCACCATAAGTGAGAAAAGTTGGAGGATTCAACCTGTGACCCTTGGTACGCCTATATAGTAACTTAGGCCCTCTAACATCTAACTGTGCAATCTCCTCTCACCAGAGGAAGACGGGTCAGTGAAAACACTGAAGGGAGATAGATTGATTAAGATGGAAATCTAAACCACCTTAGGCAAAACTTCCTGTTAGTCCTGAGGACTACCTTATCCCTGTGGAAAGAAATAAAGTCAGTTTCTACTGACAGGGCTTGCAAACTCACTTATGCGCCTGGAAGAAGTGATAGCCACTAGGAAAACAGTTTTCCAAGTTAAGTACTTAGCTCTGCAGAAGACAGAGGTTCAAAGGAGGTTGCATTAACTGGGCAATGCAAACATTAAGGTCCAGGCAGGGCCGGATCCCTAAAAGGTGGATTAGAATGAAGTAATCCTTTAAAAAACTTGAAAATACAGGGTGAGCGAAAGAGAGGAGGGCTTTCCTGCTGAAACAAAAGCAGAGACAGCTGCCAAATGTACTTTCAGGGTAGCTGGTCTCAGTCCCAAGGAATTAAGGTGGACCATATAGTCCAAAACAATGGCAAATCAGCAGATTCGGGAAATATGTTTCCAGAACACCAAATGAAAACCTTTTCCACTTAGAATTGTAAGTAGCCCTAGTGGAAGGCTTCCCAGAAGCCTTTAGGATTTCAAGAACACCCTGAGAAAGGGCATGTCAGCAATTCTAACTCCTCAAGAGCCAGGCCTTGAGGTTGAGGGATTTGAGGTTCGATACAAACTCTCCCTGTGCACAGGTTAACAGGTTGTGATTCCTGGGAGGCACAGGGAAGATGGACTGCTAGTGATAGAAGGAGTGGGTACCAGGGCTGCCTGGCCCAATCTGGGGCAATCAGAATCATCCTGCAAGGCTGGGATCTGATTTTGACTAGCACCTTGAATAGGAGAGTGAAGGGGGAAAGGCATAAAGAAACCTCCCTTCCCAATCTAGGAGAAAGGCATCCAGGGGGATTGAGCCCAACACTGGGGGCCTACAACAGAACAGTGGAAGTTGGTGATTGTCTGGGGCTGAAAAAAGATCTATCTGAGGGGTGCCACATCTGGCAAAAACTATCCCCAGTACTTGAGGATCCAGAGACCATTCGTGATGGCCCTGGGAAATCCTGCTGAGAGCATCTGCTAAGACATTGTCCTTTCCTGGAAGGTGAACTGCTATGAGGGAAGTGTTCAGGGAATAGGCCAGAGACCACAACTTCATTGCCTCGGTGCACAAGGCCGAAGACCGAGTGCCCCCCTGCTTGTTGATGTACCACATTGTTGTGGTGTTGTCTGTTCTGACTTGCACCACTTTGTTCTGAACAGACACAGAAAACACTTGAAGTGCTAAAAAGACAGCTCTGAGTTCCAGCAAATTGATGTGGAGCAGAGATTCCTGAGGGGACCACACTCCCTGAGTGGAGAGGTCGCCCATGTGGGCTCCCCACCCCAGGAGGGAAGCATCCGTAGTGAGGGTCAAGGAGTGAGACAGAGGAATGAAGGGACCCCAGTCTTAAATTGCTCTGATCCTGCCACCACTGGAGGGCCTGGATCAGGGTTCGGGTCACTGGGACCAACTTGGAAAGGGGTCTCTTCTCTGAGACCAAAAGGCTCTCAAGTGAAACTGAATGTCCCTCATCTGAAATCTTGCTCCTTGCACTACGGCTGTGGCGCAGCCATGTGCCCCAGGAGCTGCAAAAGTGTCTTGCTGGTCGAGACCTGCAGAGTGAAGGAGGAGGCCAGAGCCACCAAGTTCCTTACCCTCTCTAAGGGTAGGAAGGTTCTGGCCTGCTTTGTGTCAATTCTGCACCTATGAAGGTGAGCACCTGAACTGGTTCCAGAACTGATTTTGGAAGATTGAGCAAGAAGCCCAGGAGGAGGCAGCTGCTGGGTAACTTGCAGGTGAGATTACCTGTTCTGGGACTGGCCTACAATGAGCCAGTCGTCCAGATAGGGAAAGACAGCAATCCTTTGCCTTCTTAAATGAGCCACTGCTACTGCCAGACATTTTGTGAATACCCTTGGGGCAGAGGTGAGGCCGAAGGGCATTGCTCTGAACTGGTAGTGACCTGAGGGCAGTTCGAATCTGAGGTACTTTCGGTGGGAGCTTCTGATTAGGACGTGAAAATAGGCATCCTTGAGGTCCAGGGAGGCTAGCCAGTCCCCTGACCTTAGAGAGGGTAAAATCATTGCCAGAGTTACCGTTTTGAACTTTGGTTTCAAAAGGTGTTCGTTCAGATATCTCAGGTCTAAAATGGGCCGCCATTCTCCTGTCTTTTTTGGGGTAAGGAAATATCTGGAGTACAGACCCTTGCCCTGGTGTAGGGGAGAAACCCTTTCTACAGCTCTGAGAGCCAGGAGGGTTGAGACCTCTGTTTTTAAAGTAAAGGTCTCTAAAGAGTTTGCAGGTGGGGAAAGACCTGATTCTCATCTTTGGGAACTTTTGAGCTGAGAACCAGACCCTGGCTTACTACTTCCAGGACCCACTTGTCTGAAGTTAGAGACACCCAGTTCTGAACGAAGTAAGCCAACCTGCCCCCTACAGGTAAAGGAGAATCGGCCCTGGGCACCCCATCAGGGTGTCTGTTTGGCAGGTGCTTTAGGCTGAGGGGTGGGAGCAGGCCTGCCCACACCCCGTCTGCCTCTCCCTCTGAAGAACCCCCTCTGAGCATAAGCAGAGGAGGCCTGGGTTTGGTAAAAAGGCATGTGAAAAGGCCTACCTCTACCCCTGGGGGCATGCCTTTGAAGAGTGGCTTGCTGCTCCTTAGCCTGAGCACTCTTATAGGTAGTCCTATATTCATCCATTTTCTTCATATAATTCTCTGTCTGCTCCCCAAACAGAGAATTTCCAACCACAGGAAAATCCATAGCCTTAGTCTGGGTATCCTGTGACAAGCTAGTACACCTGAGCCAGGCCAACCTGCGAAAAGCTACAGACTTTAGCCATGACTTAGAGGATACATCATTAAATCCACAGCAGCATGAAACTGCACCTTAGATGCCTCAATGCCATCAGCAGCCACCTGTTCCAGCTCACTAGCAAGCTGGCCAGAGGCCTGTTTGGCCAAGGCCAGGACAGTGTCCCATCTAGATTTCTGATACCTTGCTACATAAGCCATGTAATTTGCTTGCCTGAGTCCCAAGGACGCTGCCATGTATTGTTTTTTAGCCATGGCATCAATCTTCCTGGAATCCTTGTCAGGAGGATGTGAGGCCAAAGGAATATTAGCTTTATCACAGGCTGCAGCCTGAACCACACCAACGTGGCTGCATTGCTGTGAAAGGAATTCTGTATCAGGACCTGACAGAGTGTACCTCCTGTCCATCTTTTTGTCCACAGGAGGCACAGAATTAGGAGTTTTTAAAATCTTTATTGTCTGTTTCCTAAATGATTTATGCAAGGGAATAGACAATCTCCTAGACTCTGGAATATCCATCATTTCTACAAAATCAGGTTCCTCTTGTTCATCCACAGTTTCCTCCAATGGAAGCTGGAGGGTTTCAGCAACTTTTGTAAAACATAAAGTGAGAGGGGACTCAGAAAGCAAAGGGGAGATTCTAAAGTCTGTCTGGGAGATGTCCGTTCAATGGGCACCCAGACCCTCAAAGTCACATTCATACTGTTCATAATCATCCTCCCCTCCTCTAGTTCATACAATTCTTCAACAACATATTCCTGAACGGTGGAACCGACCGAACCGACCTTTATCAGACAGGTGGTTCGGACGGAACGGAGAAAGTGACTGGACAATCTGAATAGCTCTTGCTATCTCTGCAGCAGTTGGAGAAGGAATTTTGGGCTCCACACCTGCTGATTTTCTTGTTTTCTTTACTGGAACTGGCTCCTCCGAGCCAGCTTCGTTGCCGAGGAAGTCTCGCCCTGGTCAGAGGCACTCCCTCCGGTTCGGTTGGCACCGAACTGGGCTGGCCATCCAGGTCAGCGGACTTTTGGCCTCTCGTCCCTGAGCCTGCCACTACTCTTATCCAGGGTGGCTGCAGGAAATTTTACAAATCTGGCAGTCTGAATTGAGGTGGTCAAACCCCAGACAATATACACATGTGGTGTGGGGTCAGTCTTGGCAAAGACTTCCCACAGGCATCACAGTGTTGAAACCAGTGGGCCGGTTTTTCTTTTGGTTTTTCAGACATAATGCCAGCCTAACCAAAAACTTGCCCTTTTAAGCGGCAGTGCCAGGCAAGACACCCTTATGGGTTCCTAACCGTGTCACGGGTCTTGCAAAAAGCGTAATGAAATCCGTTTTTAGAACCCGATAGAACGGGAACGTACTCTAAAACCTTCAATTCAAGTTTTAAAACAAGCTGATCGGTTCAAAACCGAACCGATAACATTGCAAGTTCCACACAGAAAATAAACTTAAATTACTTACGATACCACAGACAGAGCTTGAACGGAACGGTTTTGCGGTTAAAATAATAATATTCTCGGTTGATTTGAACCGAGAAAACACTGTTTAAACCGAGAAATGAACCGAGCAGTAGGAGAAATCTCCAGAGTGACTGTTCAGTGAGGCGGAGTAAAGAATCTGACAGTTTAGGTTTGAAATAACCCAGACAGAGCTTCTCTAACCGAGCTCGCGCTCCAAGTTCCATTCTTTGAATGGGAGTTAACTCTTTCACCTCCGGAGCAGTTCTAATGGTGGGACAAACTGCAATTGTCATAATATAGCAAGACTTCATGTTGTTTGAACAACTAATCATCCCCTGCGGTCCCTGGCAGATGCCCTCCTAGGGATTGCAAGCCAAAGGGTTGTATTACAGTGGCTGAACACATGAGATCACCGTCCTGTGGGTGTCCCCTCTCTAGACTCCGGGGGAACTGAAAAACTCAAAGAATGAAAGATTAAAGAACTATATTTTACCTATATTTATTTTATTATACCTGGAATGTATGTCTAACCCATATGATACAACACAAATGAACTGAACAATCGAAGACTTGTCAAATGTTTGTATGTTGTTCGTGTGTATATATGTTGAAACACCAATAAAGATGAGATTTACAAAAAAAAAATACATTTTTTTAACACTATTTTCCTCTGGTCCCCAAGCAGCGCGCCTTCGGGAGACACCTGTGGCGTCCACCCCTGCTTCCTCACCTTACCTGAAGCTCTGCTGAACCCCCATGTAGCCGTGGATCTGCCCTCCAGGCAGGGATGAGGTGGGGCCCGTGCACCCTGAACTTCTGTGTCTGCATTGGGTCAGCTGCGGGACAGGCAGGCGGGAGCTTCGGGATCTGCACCGGCACACCATCTACCCGGTGGCTGGAGACCTAGTTTCCCTTTTTCCTGGTGTGGCGTGCACCCTGACATCAAGGCGTCACCAGCGACGTCCACCACGCTCGTTCCCCAGCAACTTCGGCTGGACACATGCCATAACCCAGGCCTCTGCCTGGGGCCCGTGAAGCGCCGAGCCACAACCCCCCCCTTCCTCCCCAGAGTAGGCGAGCAGTCCCAGGGGCGCTCAGCCTCCTCCCCCGGCCAGTCTCAGACTCCCCAGGCTTGTTCCCGAACCTGGGTCATTGGCATTGCAAATGGTACCGCTACCATTGGGCCGGCAGGCCAGCCATCTTTAATAGTTTTAATGCCAATTTCTTTTACTTTTTTGTTGGTATTTGGATCAAAATCTACTAAGGTTTTTGATTTATCATCATTCAATACTAGCCTGCAGTTTATGAACCATACGCAGTGAGCTTGGAAGTCATGTTGAAGATTTTTCTCCATCTCTGTTAAATCTTTTCCACTAGAAACAAGGACAGTGTCATCTGCATAAAGCCTGATATTTGTTTTCTCTTATTTGCTAGACTTGGTTTACATAGATAAGGAATAAAGTAGGCCCCAGAATTGATCCCTGGGGGGCAATTCTATAGTTTATTGCTTTATTTGAAACTGTATTGCCAATCTCAACCTTCTGTAGTCTATTTCTCAGATAACAGTCAAACATTAGCATGTTTCTTCAGCAACCCCTATGTCCAATAGACTTTTTCCCCAAAATCTCATAGTCCACTGTATCAAATGCTTTTGATAGGTTCATGAACACCGCACCTACCTCCCGTATGTCGTTTAAAGATGCTGAAATTAGGTCAACCAGGTCAGTAAGTGCAGTGTCCGTGGAGGGTATACCGTTCACACAGTGTCGGCAACACCGCGAATACCATTACAGCGACAAAATCTGCAGTTGGCTGTAATGGTCTGCAGTATTGCCAAGGCTGCTGTCTGCCGGTAATTTCGCCTCCTCCCTGAAACAAATCTGACTAGGAGTTGATAATCTAAAATGTCGGGGGTGATGGGGGCTTTAACCTTCTGCTCCTAATGGCACAATGCTGACTGTCGGCATTGTGCCGTCGCTGTAATGCCGATCAACAAATTTCATGTCGATGTGGCATGGTGGAGCCTCCGTGGAGTACCCTCTTCTAAAACCTGATTGATATTTTGACAATATGGAGTATTGTTACAGATAATCCTTCAGCTGTTCCTGAACTAATCCCTCGAGGATTTGAGAGATTATGGGCAGAAGTGCTATCGGGCGATAGTTTGCGGGGTCAGTCTTTGTGCCTCCCTTATATACTGGAATTATTTTAGCCAGCTTTCAGCTGCCTGGGAATTTACTTTCTATCAGACTCCAGCTGAATATCTTAGCCAATATAGGGGAAATAATTTCTATCGACTCTTAAAAATCTGCTTTCTATTACGTCCAACCCACATGCTTTTCCAACCTTTAGTTTTCTAAATATGTCTTTTTACTTGGCTATAGTTTATCACCTTAAATCTAAATTAAGGTCTGTTCATTTGGTTTACTGTCCCCAAACATGAATAGTATGTGTCTTGATTTACAGCTGAAGTATGTACATCAGGTAGTGTTACAAAATAGGTGTTGAGAAGGTCAGCCGATACTTTAGAGGACTGCAATATACCAATTATATGCCATTTATATTACAGGTCTATTGTTTGCTGGAGTTTCAAAAGACCTTATCAATATCCAATATTTTCATGGATCAGCTGTCTCATTTATCTTAGTTTTGTAAAATTTCAGTTTTGTATTTCTCAGGTTTTGTTTTAATTTATTCCTAGCTTTTTTGTATTTGTTCCAATCATCTGGGCTTAGGGATCTGTTTGCAATTTTCCATAGTCTTATCTTTTATTTCTTTTTTTAATTTTTCAGTGATCCATGGGGCCTGTTCCTTTTTTTGAATCTTTTTAGTAAAAGGAGCTACCTGATCACACACCTCTGAGTAAAATCTAAAATGGCTAACTCCATACAAGGTATTAAAAATATTCTGTCCCAGTTTACTTTTGTTAACTGAAGTACTAAACGCAGAAACATAGAAACACAGAATTTGTCGGCAGATGAGGACCATACAAGCCCACCTAGTCTGCCCATTTCCCTAATTGGTTTGGCAATCTCTACTCTTACCTGGACTGCCTTTCCCCCAGTCTGCTGTACAGCAGGGTGCCTTTATGCTTATCCCATGCATTTTTGAATCCCCATACTGTTTTTGCTTCCACCACCTTCACTGGTAGACTGTTCCATGGATCCATCACCCTCTGTGAAAAAATACTTTCTAGCATTCCCCCTAAGCCTTCCTCCCTCCAGCCCCATGTTATGTCCCCTTGTCCTTGTGTACTTTCGTCTCTGAAATATGCTCCCCTCCTATACCCTGTTTGTTCCTCTAAGGTACTTGAAAGTCTCTATCATATCCCCTCTCTCCCAGTGAATAGATGTTTAGTTCCTTGAGTCTTTCCTCATATGGCTTGTGGTGCAATCCATGTATCATTTTTGTTGCTCTTCTCTGGACTGCTTCCATTCCGTCTATGTCCTTCCTGAGATGCGGTCTCCAGAATTGGACACAGTAATCCAGATGAGGCCTCACCAGTGATCTACACGTGGCATCACACTTCACTCCTCCTACTGGTTATGCCCCTTCCTATGCACCCCAGCATTCTGTTTGCCTTCCCCACTGCTTTTTCGCATTGTTTGGCTGACTTTAGGTCATGAGATATGATAACCCCCAGGTTTCTCTCCTGACTTGTGGTGGCTAGAATCTGCCGCTCCCTATCTAGTGTAGTTTATCTACTTTTCTTGTTGTTGGTATCTGATTTCAACTGTCAGATATCCTTTTCCCTGACCTCAACTCTACCAAATAATGTACTGTCGTCCCCTAGTATGGGCTGATCCACTCTAATGTCAATGGGTTGGATCTTTGCAAAGACAAAAATCAAGCCTAGTATTATTTCCCTCACTTGACATCGGACTATTTCTAGTAGGATTAATTACAATCTGTGTTGCATCCAACGGCTGGAAACTCTTTTCCAAGGCTTTACTGTGGGGTTGTCCCCATGCATCATTAAAGAGAACGACTTTGCACTTCAGCACGGGTTTTCATAAATCAGGTGTTTCAGCTGTTAGAGTTTACTAGAGAATACTTTTTTCATTTTCAATGTTCCTCTCCAAGATTTACAGCACATTCTGGAAGTACATCTAAAAGTCTGTAAACATTTGAAAACAATTGCGTCTCCCCTATTAACCTCACAGTGCTTTTGTTTATAACATCATAGTGCTCACAAGAGACTGTGATGTCACAAACAGCAACTGTATGGTAAGCAGGGGAGAGTCAGACACATTTTTAAAGACTCTGTGAAATAACTGCAGTGTTATCTACACTTTTTAATAGACTAACAGCAGGGGGAGTAAAAAAATAAGGAACTAGAAAATAATAAAGTTAAACATAACTTGTGTAAGTCTAGTGTTTTTAAGCTTTTTATTATAATGAAGAGTTGCTCTTTAAAATTCCCTATTAAAAAGAAGGTCTTTACCCATTGTTTTATTTAGGAGGCACTACGAAAGTATTCCAAATTAACTAGTATTTGTTTTGGGAGGTGAGTAGACGACACCGAACACTAAATTCAATCCCTGAACTTCCACTAATAAACATTCTAGTTTTCCTGAAAATATAACCAATGTTTGTCCTTTGTGTATAACAGGCCTCCATTGGGCCTCTCTATCCTTCTATGTTCATAAAAGCCTTCAATTTCAATTTCTGGGTCTTTTATATTTTGGTTTAACCAAGTCTCTGTTAAAAACACATCTGTTTTTTCTGTAGATACCCATGTTTTTAATAAATCCACTTTATGTTTTACACTCCTAGTGTTGTCATATAAGACCTTAAGACATGTTTGTGATGCAACTGTCGGCCCTGGTTTGAATTCCATGTTGCCTGCCATTACCAAAATTAGTAGAAGATGTAGCTATTTCTGCTCAGCTTTCAAGTTAGAGGTTTTCCTCCATTTAATTTGATTTAGAGCATGGAAAGCGCATTTCTACAAATCTGTTTCTCCATTTACCTACTAATGTATATTCCCCTTCTACTGATACCCAGCTGTGCAACGCAAGAATGCTTACATTTTCGAGCAATCTACTCCCTCCGTTTCCTAAACTAAAACCCAACACCAGGATGAACAACTTCATTTTCACTGCATTTCTTTGTATAACTTATCAAGTTCCTTAAAAATGTTTACTCAGTTAAAACAAACCACTAAAAACAAGAGATTTTCAAACCAGGGGGCAGTGGCCAAATGTTATCATTTTAATGGAGTGCTATAATAAACTAAAATTTTATATACCTTATGTTTACACTGTTCTTCAGTCTTCTTTATCAGTTGGCCAAGTCACGCGGGATGAAAAACTCCGTTCCAATTATCATTCATGTTCAAACTGACTCGTACTACTGGAATTATTTTTACCGAGTGGTGCTTGCGCCACTAGCACTTGCACTGTAGAGCAGCATGGGGGATTTAAAGAGCAGTGAGCCCCTACATTGGAGGCAGTCCCACACTTCTAACTGGTTCACCACTGAGACCCTTCTACCATGGGCAATTCAAATGGCTCAGATCCCCCATACAGCCCAAACAGTCGGCAGTCTTTTGTTGTGTAGCAGCACCACTAGTTCGAACAGTTGCAGCAGCACACAAGCACAATGTTAAATCAGCCACACAAATCAAGTTATTGTCGTAGCAGAAAGTTCTGGATGAAATGGCTGAGCTGCCTCTCAGATAGCGTGCTTGTACAGAAGCAGGTCTTCTTGCTGCAGAGATCTTCAGACGTGGAGCAGCACAGGGATTTAAATGGCAGAGAGTCCCCTCCCTCTGAGGCAGTCCTGGAATTCTAATTAACTCACCACCAAGCCCCCCTTCTCTCACAGGCAGTTCAAACACCTCAGATCCCCCCAGACAGCTCATCAAACAATCGGCAGTCTTTATTTTGTGTAGCAGCACTCGGTTCAATACAGCTGCAGCACGCACACCACACTGCTGTAATTCTATATGCTCGCATGTGTTGACACATACATATAAATAAGGGATACTTATTAATTTTGTTAACTTTCCTAATGTAGGTCTGCCTAGCGTAGTGGTTGCCATTAAATGAAACACCACTCATTTTGTAGATATTTTAGTGCTTAACTTTTGAGCTCAAAGTACCATGCCATCATTTTTCTCATTTTAAAGTTATTTGCATTTGTTTGTCAAAAAAAGTGAAAACAAATTTAAATTTTCTGGGTTTTTTTGCTAATTAAAGTGATTTTGTTAGCTTTGCCATAGAAGATGGGAGTAGTAAACTGTAGGAGCTGTGATTCAATCTCCTACCATTCGACCTGCCAAAAGTGTTTTTTTTTTCATGAAATAAATGCTTTTATTTCTGTACTCTGCCTCTTTTGCATAACTCACCCATTTTTTATGTTTGCTTGCACACATGTGCAAGAAACACAGTGCCATCATCCAAGTTTTCGGAGGTGTGGCAGCCGTCTTCCAATTCAGTCAGTATGTTTGTAGGCGCGGCCGCAGTTCTCCAATGAACGCTGCAGCTGTCTATGACAGCAGTTGAAAACACAGTGGCCGTAGGGTTGAAAGGGAGAGCTACGCTTCAGTGAGCAGCGATAAGATATCGCGTGTCACGCACGCTCCCCACACACACACACACACGCCCATGCGCATGCTACGTGTTCCCCCACGCACACACTGTATGGCGGCCAGGGTGCCCAATCCTCCGTCGGGCTGTGCTGTGCTCCCCATCAACAGAGTTCCAGATGCCATGCTGGAGCCACCCCAGCATGGCAACAGATCGTATGGCCGATGGGGTGCTCAATCCGTTAGCTCCACTGTCTCCTTCCCCCAAGAGACTACAGGGTGCCACGCTGGGGCCCACCCCAGCAGAGCAACAGATCGAATGGCCGTAGTGGTGTCCAATCCCCATCGGCTCCACACGTTGTCCAAGCTAAAAAAAAAAAAAAAAAAACCTGAAAGAAAAAACCTTCCCTTGCTGCTGTCTTGACCTCCTTCTCTCCCACCCGCCACCCCTCGCACCTGCCTCCCCACACCCCACCCCATACTTACCTCCAGAGCTCGGCGCGATGATCTCCGGTGGACCGGGAACATGTCTGCACTCTTCAAAGTCAACCGCAAATTGAGGAAATGCCGGTAAGCTGTATAATGTAATAAACAGGTTTTTTTCAACTTTAGTGCATATCTCGGGCATTTTGGGGAATTTTTTCACCAAATTTTCAACATGGGGTTTTTGGAACCCCACCTCATGAATTCTGTCACTGTCATGGCGTTAATCGGCCCTGAAAGGTGATTTCGCAGTCACTGCGTGGAACCACCTTTTGGGACCAATTTATGAAACAACAGTGTCACAGATCATGAGGTAGGCCCCCAAAAACCCTATGCTGAAAATCTGGTGAAAAAATTCCCAAAAATTACTGTTTTACAAGCATGCGTTGTGCTGTTCCTATGCACTCTCGTACGTTCGCGAATTTTCAATATGTTCACTCCAGATTTTCAACATTGCCATTTTTCATACCTCCTTATGAGCACTACTGCTGTCATTTCTCACATCTGACCCAAAATGTGTTTCTGCGCATGTAGCGCACAATGGCGCAGTCGGTGTGCGAAATCAATGTTCGGGGACAGATTAAGACAATCACAGTGACACTGTTCATGAGCAGAGGTGTTAAAATGGCAATGTTAAAAATGTGATGAAATACCTCCATAAAATGACTGTGTTACGAGCGACCAATGCGCAGTTTTCACGTACCCTCGTAACTTCATGGATTTCTAATATTTTCAGTCCAGATTTTCACCACTGACATTTTTCCACACTTCCTTATGAACAGTACAGTCGTCATTTTTCACATCATGGCCGAAATGTGTTTTCGCACTTCCAGCGCAGAAATGCTTTGTCGCTGTAGGAAATCACCGTTTGGGACAGATTAAGAAAATCACAGTGACACTGTTCATGAACAAAAGTTACAAAATCCCTGTGTTGACAATCTGCTGTAAATAAATCCCCAAACTAATTGCCTTACGGGTGTCGTTGCGCATTTTTCCTGCATGCGCTGAGTGACACCAGTTTTTTAAATATTTTCACTACAAAATTTCAAGATTGCCATTTTTGCACCTCCCCATGAACAGTACAGCTGTCATTTTTCACACCCTGTTCAAATGTGTTTTTCGCACCTGTGGTGCAATGGTGTATTAAGCATGAAATCAGCTTTCGGCTAACAAACTGATATTGCCACTATTCATAAGGTGGGGCTCACATAAAAACCATGTTGAAAATTTGGAGTGAAAATACCAGCGAATGCCTGAGGTGTTAGGGTTTCCGACCATAACGCCCCACCCTGTAGAGAATGACAGGCATCAGGCTGTGACTTGGGATTCTCGCCTGTAATGCTCATACCATTCCACAGCCTGCAGCCAGTGAGAGGCATCGAGGTGTGCCTTGGACTATTCGGCCCCAAAGTTCACCCCACTCTCCTATACAGGACCCATCTCACCGTATTTTCTGATGGAATGGGGTGAGCATAAGGGCCAAACACCCCAAGTCGCACCGTGACACTTGTCAGTGTCTGCAGGGAAAGGTGTGGTGAAATGGCATGGCCGTTATGCCTGACGACCCAAAGGCACACCCCAATGCCTGTCAGTTTCTGCAGGGTGGTGGTGGGGTTGGCTTCAGTTCAATACTTCACTGCCATTCCTATTATGCAGCTCTAAAACTCCTACACTACCAATGCCAATGCCAGCAAGCAAACATTCAGCACTGACAAATGCTTATTTTCCTCAGTGCTGCAACCCCCAAGCGTTGACATCATGCAAGAGAAAAAGTCTATAAGCACTGTTTTGAAACAGAGACCTCTGTTGATTAGTCCTGGTATTGCAGACATCTACACTACCGAGACAAAGATGAAAATTATGTACCTACCATAATTCTGATCTTTCTGTGCATCTTCACCATTCATCACCTTTGGGTACAATGGCCGGAGTTCTCGACCCCGCGGGAGGTTTTTTTTTTTTTTGGCTTGTTGGATGGGCAGAGTTGGCCTTGATCGGGCACTGCCGAGGCCGACTTAACTGGGTGTCGCTCATGGGTTGGCCGTTAGGTGTCGTTGACCCCGCCTCCTGCCAGTTCTGAGTCACCGTAGAGTGGGAAGGTTGGGGAGACAAGGGAGTCCAAGGGACAGATATAGGAAAAGATATACAAACTAAAAGGAGAAATAAACAACTGAGAGGACAGAATAAGTTGGAAAACTAAGGGGATTGGGAAGGGGCCCCTATCTCTGGAAGTAGAAGAGGAAGAGGAAGGGAGGATTAAAAGAATTTAGAAGTAAGGATGTGGGGGGTGGGGAGAAGGGAACATACCCTGGAACCTTGACCTGTTTCCAGATTGTATAAGAACTGCGAAGGAATAGTCAGAAGGCTAAACTGCCAGAATTCAAGGCACAGAATCCCTGGCAATAACTCCAACATAAGCAGAATCGGCTATTCTGGAAGAAAGACAGGATACAGGAATACAACCCCCCCAAAATCAAATTTTTGGTATAAGAAAATTAATTTCTTAAATTAAATTGAGGTTGTGTCCAAAGGACAAGGAAGTCAAAGGAAAACTGATGGGGAGAAGGGGAGAGAGAGAACAGAAAAGAGGGCAGCCACTAACTCTCACCCCATGGGGGTGGAGTCGAGGCACTGAGGAAGAAGTGCACCCCATCCTGACCACTCTCCCCCTAGAGAAAAACATCCCCCTATGTTGCCAAGGTCACCCGACTCCTGACCAACAGAAAGGAGGGGGGTGGAGGAGAGGGCACAGAGAGGAAGGGGGACCCAGAGACTGAGGCCCCAGGGGGATGGAGGGTAGGATTGTGATGAATGATGAAGATACACAGACAGATCAAAATGACGGTAGGTACATAATTTTCATATCTTATCTGTGTCAATCTTCACCATTCATCACCTTCGGGTGAGGGCCGAGCCCCACCCCCGAAGGGGGCCTTAACCCTAAGGGTCTAAGTCCTTTAGCTCTCAGTGGGTGGCACACCGAGAGAGAGAACCTTCACGGGTCTGTAGAGGCCAGAGAGTGAGACGGGGACCCCCCGGAGGGGGTAGGAAGTTGCACTGAGAGACATAGTCTCACCCTACGGGAGAAAACGTGGGTTCTCTGGTAAGTGGAGGTAATCACCCTATGCCGGGCCATAGGTGACACCCGGGAGAGATGCAGCCATGCCGTCCGCCTAGTGCAGATCACTGTCCCTATGACCCTGTATGCTACCTCACTGGCGTCGTAAGATGCCCTTGCTTGGTGCCTTGCTAGTTCCAGGCAACGTGCAGAGTGTGCAATGGCTTGTCTGGATTCCTCCGTGTCAGGCATCGAGGCTAGGAGTTGGCCTAGCCTGGACCACAGGAACCTGTTATAGGTAGCGTAGTGGGCCTGAAGAGCAGATATAGAGAGAAGCAACCATACCGAGTAGAAAGTCTTCCTACCCCAGAAGTCAAAATCCATGGAGTCTGCATCTGGGGGCCGGTCACGGTGAAGGGCGTGAAGCCCATCAGAAGTATCCAGTTGCGACAGTCCTGAGCCAGGATGAGGCAGACTACCTGGAGACTCCGGGTACAATACATCTGGTGAAGATCCCTAGTGGAGGAAGTGGAGCACTGCCAGAAGTGCATTGATGCCTCCCAAAAGGGAGCAGGCCGGGGGGAGCACTACAAGAGTGTCCACACCGAAATCGCCCAAAAAGGCACGCGTCGGATGCTCTGGATTGTGCTGAGTGGGTAGGGTGATATGCAGACCCTCCAACGTTCTCCCATTAGTGTAAATGAGTGGTGGAGACTTCGTCCAAGATGATCAAGAATTACGATAGGTACGTAATTTCCATATCTTCCTGGACATAAAGTCTCCACCACTCATTCACACTAATGGGAGGGTACTGAGCTAAAGTATCTCCTGCCGCCCGTCTCAGGGGATTAACAGCTCACTTGCTTAGGACAGAAGTCCGTTAAGAATGGTCCTACCAAATGATAGATATCGCCAGGCTTTGTATTATCCAAATGGCATGTATTATTCCTGTATAAAAATAATTTTTTTACTACTACTACTCTGGCATGGACATCCAAGGCACAGTGCTCGACGTATGTATGCACGGAGCTCCAGATAGCCGCACTGCAAATATCTGCAATGGGCAGGTTACGGATTTCCACCACAGATACCATGATTGCTCTGGTAGAGTGAGCGTACACTCTGCCTTCCAGCTTGACCTGTGCCATAGAATAGCAGTGGCGAAGGCATGCCACTAGCCATGTTGAAATGCACCTGATAACAGGTTGACCAAGCCGGGTCTCGCTGAAGAAAACAAACAGTTGTTGAGCCTTGCGAATTTCTTTCGTTCTATCTAGATATAACCACAATGCTCTCTTGACATCCAGTGAATGAAGGGTACACTCCCCTTCATACTGGAAGTTCGCAAAGTAGGTAGGAAGGACTAAAGGTGGGTTTGGATGGAATTATGAGACAACCTTAGGGAGAAACTTAGGATGAGTCCTAAGAACAACTCTGTCCTTGTGAAATACAGTGTACAGGGGGTCAGACACCAGCACGTGTATTTCAGAAACTCTACAGGCTGAAGTAATGGCCACCAGGAAGGCCGTTTTCCAAGTGAGGAACTTCAACTCGCAAGTAACTAGAGGCTCGAAGGTTTACAAGTGAGCATGTCTAGCACAATGTTAATGTCCCAGGCTGCAACTGGACGTCTAATAGGAGGTCTAGTATGCAGAATACCCCTAAGAAACCTCTTAACTATGGGCAACTGAGCCAGCGGCATGGAAAGTACCAGCTCGTGATATGCCGAAATGGCACAAAGATGAACTCTGACTGGAGTACTGCAGACCTGTGTTTGAGAGGTCTAAGAGAAACTTCAAGACTTTATTCGGGGGGCAGGTAAAAGGATTCCAAGAGGATTCTGCACACCAGATAGAGAAACGCTTCCATTTAGCTGTGTAGGTTTTTCTAGTGGCAGACTAACGCGCAGCCAAAATTATCTCTGAAACTCTCCGGGAAACATTGAACCTATTTACTTCTATCTCTTCAGGAATCTAGTGTGAAGGTGAAACGACCTCAGGTTGGGATGGACCAAAGGACCCTGGGTCAGAAGGGGAAGTGTTTTTGGGGGGGGGTCCGATAGTCTGTTGAGTAGTGGGAACCATAGCTGCCAAGGCCAGAAGGGGGTAATGAAGATCATTCTGCACCCCCCCCGGACTCCAATTTAAGCAGTACCCTCTGAATTAGGGGAAGAGGAGGAAAAGTGAATAGGAAGCGTTTTGTCCACCGCAGCCTGAACACATCCTGACAAAAACGCCAGGTCTTGGATTTCTGGAGCAAAACAGAGGCAGTTCTGCCTTTAGTGGGGATGCAAAAAGGTCCAGGTCTGGAGTTCCCCACTCTTTGAAGAGTGACTGAATGACGGTTAAGTCAAGAGACCACTCGTGAGGATCCACTTCCGTTCTGCTGAGATGGTCTGCCAACTTGTTTTGTACTCCTGGCAGGTAAACCGCCTGAATCAGAGCCTTGTGCTCCAGGCACCATTTCTACACTCTCATGGCTTCCCTGCAAAATGGGTAAGAGTGTGCACCGCCCTGTTTGTTGATGTAGTAAATCACTGCCTTGTTGTCCTTTTGCAGGAGAATGTTCTTGCGACTGAGTATGTCCTTCAAAGCTCAGACTGCATAGAGGACGGCTCTCATTTCCAGGACGTTTATGTGACGTTGAGACTCATCCTGAGTCCATGTACCTTGGATGTGGAGATCCGGACAATGAGCTTCCCAACCCATCAGAGACGCGTTCCTGGTAATGGAGATCTGATAATCCAGAGGGGCGAAGGGATATCCTTCCAAAAGGTTGTCCTCCTGAGACCACCATGTGAGTGACCTCTTCAGAGGGTCCCTCACCTTGATGAGAAAGGACTGAGGGTGAGTGGTAGGGGACCACTGAGCATCCACTGAGAGGTTCTCATGTGAAGACGAGCCAAGAGTACAGTGAACACCGAGGATGCCATGAGACCCGGCATCCGTTGCATCGAGATAGCTCGAACCGAGCTGTGTTCTCCAATGTATCGGGCCATCTGTAAGATATCGCTCCTTCTGTCCTCTGGAAGAAAAGCCTTCGCACAGAAGGTGTCCAGAAGAGCTCCTATGAAGAGGAGCTTCTGGGAGGGATGCAACTGCAACTTGTTGAGGTTCAGCAGGAGTCCCATGGACATGAGTAAGTCTGAGGTCATGGCCACGGCCTCCAGAGTCTCTTGCTGGAGGGACTTACTAGAAGCCAGCCATCCAGATATGGGAACACTTGTATTCTGATTTTCCTGAGGCACACCTCAAGAATTGCACAACACTTTATAAAAACCTGAGGCGCCGAGGATAGCCCAAAGGACAGGACACTGAACGAATAGTGTTGACCCAATGCCACGAACCTTAACTATTTGTGGTGCTCTGGGTGTAACAGAATGTGTTGGTAGGCATCCTGCATGTCCAGGGAGGCCAGCCAATCGTGTTGATGAATCAAAGGTAACAGGGTACCGAGTGATATCATCTTGAACTTCTCCTTGTGTAGGAACTTGTTTAACTTTCTGAGATCCAGAATGGAGTGTATGCCACCGGTTTTCTTTGGGACCAGAAAGTAATAGGAGTAGAAACCTGTGTTTCGTTGATCCAGCGGAACTACTTCTACTGCCGTTGTTCAGAAGGCCTTGTATCTCGGAAGCAAGAAGGTCTGACTGTACCGGGGCTGTCGTTTGGGAGGATGATCTGGAGGGGGTTTCCGAAAGATTGAGAGAGTACCCCTCGCGGATTATCCTGAGGACCCATTTGTCTGATGTTATAGATTTCCACTGGTTGTAGAACTGAGTCAGACATCCTCCCACTGCTGAGGAGTCCCCCTCGGGCAGCTGAGGTGGGACCTGGGCCAGAAATTCAGAAGGTGGCACTGGGCGCTTCTGGGCCTTGTGCCTTCTGCTGCGCTTTCTTTTGTGGCTGAGGGTTCTGGTTTCTGTTAAAACCTCCTCTGTCTTTGCCCTGAAAGGACTGACAGTTGCGAAACTGGCGCTTGTTCCCATCACCTCAGAAGGGGGCAGGCGTAGGTCTGGCTGTCTTAATGGCAGACCTAGTCTTCCATGTGGCTTCTACTGCTTCCTCCATCTGAGGTCCAAACAGATACATACCGTTGAAAGGTAAGGCCATGACTTGCTGCTGGGCGTCATTCGTGAAGCCCGAAGTATGCAGCCAAGAGTGGCGACGGGTGCAGATGCCAGCCACTGCCCAGGAAGCGGTACCAAAGGCGTCCATTGCAGCTTTGACCTGTTGGTTATTGGACTCTATGCCCCTAATTATGATTTGAAGCAGCTTCGCATTAACATCCGATTCGAGCAGAGCTTCTACCATTGCTTTGAGTGAATGCCAAAGAACATACTCATATTGAGAAAAATAGGCCTGGTAGCTGGCAATGCGCATGCCCAGGGTTGAGGCAGCAAAGTCTCTCTTACCTAAGGTGTCTATCTTGCAAGAGTTTTTGTTTATAGGACGGGCTGTAGATTCCTGAGGGAGGACAGCCTTATTCTCTGCCAGGACCACTATGGCGTCAGCAAAGGCTTGTGAGGCCAAGATGGAGCAATCCTTGGGAGGGGCATATTTCCTATCTATGGACTTGGCCACATAAGGAATAAGAGTTGGATTTTTCCACACCATCTATTAAAGGGTCTCGAAAGAGGGCTGTACCAGTGGGGTTAAATCCATAGAGAATTCCGGGACATGAAGATATTGGAGACGCAAAAGCTTCCCAGGATCGATTTCTGTGGTCTGGAGAGAAAGGGTAGAATTTAAATTCTTGAGCAGAGACTTAAACAAAAGGTCCTCAATAAGAGGCTCCGCAGGAGGATTGATCCCTGCCCCCAGGGTAGTGTCAGCATCAACATCATCACCCAGTCTAAGATCTGGATCGGGCTCAAAATCATCTCCCGACAGTCTGGGGGGACTGTACAGACATGAATGGACTGAAAACCAGGAGGAAGAAGAGAAGGAGAAAGAATCGGAGTCGAAAACCTCTGGAAACTAGACGGCGCCACACCCGTCCCTGGCGCCAAAGAAAATGGTGCTGAGGACAAAGAAGGAGCAGTCTCAGAAAATGGCATCACACACGGAATGTCACAGAAGTCTGAGAATTGCCATTTGAAATAACAGGATGAAAAATGGCAGAAGATAAGGGCATCGGTGTAGACCCCTGCGCTGCAGCCATGTGAGGGGGGAACAGACACCAGAGCGCGGAGTCGACGGCACCGAAGAAGGCGCCAAGTGACTAGGAAGACCTAACTGCTCTGCCTGCCATCCTGGAACCGAAGGGCCCGAAGGCCCTGGTGTCAGACTGGCCGGTTCAGGCAATCGGGCCAACCTACAAGCCCACTGCTCCATAAGAGCAGCCCACTGGTGAAACTGCTCATCAAAAGCCCCTCCAATAGGCGGAGAGGGGCTCCAGTATCAAAGAGGTCCACCATCAGAGAGAAACACCGGCAAGTCCGACAGATGTGGAAACCGGCGTCTGGCCCTAATAACCGACCGTCTGCGCGCAGACGTACCAGAGGGTGACCTTGAGTGATGCAGTTTCTTCTTCGACCTGTGTGCCAAAGAAGAACTCAAGACTGAACAGTGCCGAGAATGGGCCCATTTCTTTTTATGCTTTCGGGGAGACCTCCCATCAACCTGAACATTGGACTGTCTGTTGTCAGACCCACCCCTCCGGGGAGGGCGGCAGACCAGACCCAGTCCCGCTTGCTGAACAGCTTTCATACGAAGTCTCCCTACCGTCACCTGCCCCACTCATGGTCGACTTAGTCAATGGAGGGCTGAAGACTTCTGTCTTATAAGTAAAATTTATTAATATAATTGGTACTTATCTAAGATAAAAGACAAAACAATAAACTGAAAACTAAGCTGCTAGTCTGAAGTTTGACTCCCGGAGGGTGAGCAACGTCGTTACTGAAGCGCACTCATTGGCGGGAAAAAAGGAACTGAGGCGGTTGGAGGGTCAATGCCGAGATGGTCATTACCGCAGACGCCAGGATTGCGGTGCCGCTTCCTCATGGCTCCATCTCAAGCGCCGGCCCTACTGAAAAAGTTTGCTCCCTCTGGGTCCTAGCGCCTCCGGCGTACTCCCATTAGTGTGAATGAGACTTTATGGCAAGGAAGAGGTACAGTTATGTAAAAACTCACCGTAACAGTAGATCTTTGAGGAGTGTCTCTTGCAGAAGGTAATACTTTTGGGTATCCAGCTGAGGTCACAGTGGTGCACAGCAGCTCTTCCAGCAGTTTTTCACCAGGAACCACCCACACATGCCATCAGCTTCCTGTTTCCTATACAAGTGTGGACAGTCCCTGGTATCATCAGTTCCCCCACCAGATTCAGCTCGCAAAGTGAGAACCAAGGGGAAGCAGCGGTACCAAAGGAGTCCCAACCCTAATCATGGACCAGAACTTGCTCTGTTAGAGAAGTAGGGGGATGGAGGGGGACAAACCTACAGCAAGAGACACTCTTCAAAGATCTACTGTTACGGTAAGTTTTTATATAACTGTACTATCTTCCATGGAGTGATCTCTTGCAGTAGGTGATACTTGAGATGATTCCCAAGCAGTAAAGCCCATGTGGGAGGACAATTATGAGGAGACTTTGTAGGACTACACGGCCGAAGGCTATCCTACGTCGTGAGGCAATATTCAGATTGTAGAGCCTTGTGAATGTATGAATCGTGGACCAGGTAGCTGCATTGCAGATATCTGAAATGGAGGCTCCCTTAAAGCAAGCCGCAGTGGTGGCCGTAGCTCTAGTGGAGTGGACTTGGACAGGTCCAGGTAAAAGCTTGTTGTATTTTCTGTAACAAAATGAAATGCAATGTGCCAACCAGGATGCAAGAGTACGTGTTGCAACCAGACCCTAGCGACCTGGGGCAAAAGAGACGAACAGTTGAGACTTCTTTCTAATCGACTGTGTCCAATTACTATAGTAGCGTACTATACGGTGGACATCCAAAGTATATAGTAGATGTTCACCCTGGTTGGAGCAGTCTGGATAGTAGACAGGAAGTTCCAAGGAATGATTTAAAGTATGTTCGAAGCCTAATTCAGGAAGGAAGAAAGGGCTGGTACAAAGGACCACTTGGTCTTTGTGAAAAATCAAGTAAGGTTCCCTACACATGAGGGCATGGAGTTTGGAAATATGTCGAGAGGAAGTGACAGCCACCCGCAATCGGGTTTTCCATGAAAGAAAACTAAGTTCACATGTGGCAGCTGGCTCAAAAGGCTCAAGGATCAATTTTTCTATCATAAAACCGAGATATGTAACATTCCTTTCAAAAACATCTTAGCTAGATGACGTTGGTACAGTAACCTGCCATCCAGAGGCTCATGAAAAGTGGAGATGACGGCCAAGTGGACTTTAATGGAAGAATGACTTAGACTGTACTCAGATAGTGAGGTCAGGTAGTCCAGAACCTTCGTCAGTGGACAAGAGCAAGGGTCCAAAGATCGAGAGGTTGACCATATGGAAAAACGTTTCCATTTGGAATTGTATTTTGCTCTTGTTGCTGGTTTACGGAGGGCCAAGAGAATATTGGCAACAGGAGAGGACACTTGTAAGGGAGTTATGATAGTATCCTCAGGAGCCAAGCGTCACGGTGTAATTTTTTTGTGATTGTCAAAGCGGTATATCTTCCTACTGCAAAGGCAGGAACTAAATAAAGCTTGTTTCTTTGAACAATCAGTAGACATTCGTCTTAGTTTCAAATTTCTCGTCGATGACTGCTACACAGAAGTTGTATTAACTGCTGCGCAAGATGATAGGAAAATGAATTCAGGATACCAGAGACTGCCCAATCTTATATAGAAAACAGGAAGCTGATGTCATGTGTCAGCGGTCCTTAGTGAAAAACTGCTAGAAGAGCTGCTGTGCACCACAGCGACCTCTGCTGGATACCCAAACGTATTACCTACTGCAGGAGACCACTCCATGGAAGATCTATTGTTACAGGTGAGTAACATATTTTTCTAGAACCGCGGATATGTTGTTCATCCACACTGATTGGCAGAATTCTAGTAGTTTTCTGGAAGGAGGTAGGCAAGGTGCACACCCCCTACTTAGGGAATAGAGACTGGAGAACTGAGGCTCCAAAACCAGCATCCCAGCGTGAGTCAAGATCAATGTGATAATGGGTAATGAAGGTGTTTGCTGACTTCCAGGTAGCAGCCCTGCAGATATCCTGGATAGAGACGTTCCCTAGAAGCAGCCACTAATGTAGTGGTATGGCGAGTGGAATGAGCCCTTACCAAACGGGAGGCTTCCTACCCGCCAACCTATAGCAGAGATCAATGCATGATGTAATCCATCTGCCAAATGCCCACTTCGCTGCAGGTCTGCCAGGTGCGGCTTCGGTGTAGGTGACAAACAGCTAGCGAACCTCTCCCTGAACTTCAGCTGTCAGCTCCTCATAATAAGAGAGCGCTCATCTCAGGTCCAGAATATGGAACCTGTACTCAGCCTCTGAGGTGTAGTTCAGATGGAACACCAGCAGAATTAACACATGGTTAAGGTGAAACTCCGATACCACCTTCGGAAGGAACTTCGGGTTGGGGTGCAGGACAACCTTGTCCTTGTGAAAGACCAAATAAGGAGACTCCACTGAGAGCGCCTGGAGGTCCCCAGTCCATCTGGCTGATGTCACAGCTACCAGAAAGACGGTCTTCCATGACAGATGTGACATCTCACAACTGTGCATCGGTTCGAATGGCTTGCCCATGAGCTTTGCCAGTACCAGCAGTAGATCCCACGGAGGTGGAGGTTCACACACTGGAGGGGATATGTGATCAAGGCCCTTGAAAAAGTGCCAAACCACTGTCTCCAGTGCCACCATCTGCTGACAGGCCCATGCCCGGTAAGCGGAGATGGCCGCCAGGTTTAGGGTAGTTGTCCAGAGACCTCCTTTGAAGAAGGACCAAAGGTAGTCAAGCATACTGGCCACAGGACAGGAATTAGGGTCTAGGCCCTTGCCCCGACACAAAATGGAAAACCTTTTCCATTTGAAAGAATAACACCTCAAGGTCGACTCTTTCCTGGATGCCTCAACTAAGTTGAGTACATCGTTGGAAAAACCCAAACCTGGAACTCTAGCCACTCAGGTTCCAGGCTGTCAGGGGCAGGGATCGAAGGTCCAGGTGGAATACCTTCCCCAGACTGACTGAGATCAAGTCCGGGCGTGCTGGAAGATGCCTCAGGAGCCTGGCGCTGAGGCTAAGGAGATCTGGATTCTAGAACTGATGTGGCAAATCTGGGGCTACCAGGATCACCTTTGCCTTCTCCCCTCCTCACACTGGAGAAGCACCTTGTGGAGCAAGGGAAATGGAAGAAATGTGTAGAAGAGGCCTGGGGTCCACAGCCTCGAGAAGGCATCCCCCTGCAGCAAGCCCTGCTGAGGGAAGTGGGCATGAAACAACCTCAGCTTTGTATTCTCCCTGGAGGCGAACAGGTCCACCTCAGGGGTGCCCCACTGGGAGAACAGACTGTGGACTACCTCTGGGACAAGAGACCACTCATGGGATGCCTTGCCCACATGGCTAAGGGCATCCGCCAGTTGGCTCACGGCTCCTGCCACACTGGTGGGGAGGAGATCCCCAGTCAGATGGCTCACGAGTGTCCAGATGTGGAGTGCTTCCCTGCACAGAGGCCGGGAGTGTGTGCCACCCTGCTTACTGAGGTAGTGAATGGTTGTGGTGTTGTCCGTCTGGATCTAAACAACTTGACCCCGCAAAAATGGAGCTAATGCAGTCAACACCAGCCATACTCCTCAGAGCTCCAGCAGGTTGATGTGACATCAGGATTCCTCAGGGTTCCAGAGCCCATGGACCCTGTGGCTCCCACATGTGGGATCCCCAGCCTGTGAGAGACACATCGGTCGTAAGGATGACCGTCGGCTTGGAGCGGACAAATGGGATACCTCCCTGTAGATGTTCCGGTACAGTCCACCATTGGAGAGCATCCCAAAGCCTCCGAGTTACTGTGACCAGCTGGTCAAAATGACCCTGACGCTCAGACCACTGTCTGGCCAAGCCCCACTGAATGAGGCGCCATATGCCACTGGGCCCAACGGATCATGGTGGTGCAGGATGCCATGTAATCCAGAAGACACAGGAAGTCCTAAGCAGGGTGCAACTGCCCAACCAGAAATGACTGGGCAAAGGAGGAGAGAACCTCCGCCCTGTCTGCCAGGAGCTAGGCTCTGGCTCGGCAAGAGCCGAGCTCTGCCCCGATGAAGCAGATCACCTGCGAAGGCACAAGTTCCGACTTGGCCTCGCTGATTAGGAAGCCAAGTTTGAGATAGGTCTGGAGAAACATATCGCTGCACTTCACCTCCAAACTGGAGGAACCCACTAAGAGCCAATTGTCGAGATAAGGGTACACCCTGACCCCGCGACGCTGAAGATGGGCCGCCACCACTGCAATGCATTTGGTAAAGACTCAAGGGGCTGATGACAGGCCAAATGGCATGGCTTGGAACTCGTAGAGGGTTCCCTCTGCTCGGAAACGGAGGAACCTTTGGTGTGATGAACGGATTGCGACGTGGAAGAATGCATCATGAACATCCAGGGAGCAGAACCATACGTTTTGCTCAAGAGATGGCATGATCTGGGACAGAGTTGCCATCCGAAAGGTGCGCGACCTGAGATCTGAGATACGGGTTCCGGTCATGCAGATCCAGAATGGGGCGCCAGCACACCATCTGTTTCGGGACCAGGAAGTACCTGGAAATGAACCCTGGGTTGACTGGGGGATCTGTAACTCAGGCCACTACCTCCTTGAGGAGGAGTTGGGCAATGTCATCTCAGATAGCTGACTGACTGTATACTGATACCCTTTCCTCACGCGGGACTTGGCTTGGCGGGTACTGCTCGAACTCCAGAGGCAGTCCCTGACTGACCACCTCTAACACCCACCTGTCTGTGGAAACCGCGGACCAGGCGGAAAGGAAGTGGCAGAGGCGGCCCCCCACGGAAGGATCCAGAGAAGATGTGACTGGTATGGGGCTGGTCACCCCCATCCCATCACTAAGCAGGACTGGAAGAGAAGGATCCAGAAGCGGGACCACCTGGACCCTTCCCTCCCAGTTTGCGGGCTGACCGAGCTGCTGACTTGGGCCGAGGGCACCAAGACTGGGCCTGCTGTTGTTGCCCAGACTGAAACTGAGGCAGCTTGGCCATGGGGTAGAAGGGTCAAAAAGGCTTCTTCTGTTTTTTGGAACTCAGATTCCTTTTGGGCAGATGTAGCAGAGTCCAATGTGGTACTGGACTTCTCAATACATTCAAGGTGACTGTCCACTCCTGGAATGAACAGGTCGGTACCCAGGAATGGAACATCTGCCAACTTGTGCTGGGTGTCAGCCGCGAAGGTCAAGACTCGCACTAAGGCCCTGCAGTGCATGGTTACCGCAGCTGCATCTGAACGGGCACAGGATTCCCCGAGGTCCAAGGCCGTCTGGAGTTGCTGCCTAGCAACAGTCCAACCCCGGTCCCGGACCTGCTTGAACATGGTCTGAAGGTCCGAGGGAAGGTGAGGAAGTGCCTTATCCAAGGAGCCCAGAAGAGCATGAGAAAAATGTGCCATCACCACAGGTGAGCTCACCTGAAGGAGGCCAAGCGATGAGCCAGCATAGACCTTTTGAGCGGCATGATCCAACTTTTTGGATTCCTTGTCTCGTGGTCTATCCGCGTCTCCTGAATTTCCCACTCAGTCACCACTCCCTCAGCTGAGGAATGCTGTGTAAATTCCAAAAGGGAGCTGGGGGGTACGGCATATTTGTGGGCCATCTTGGTGGACGGTGCAGGGCAGGAGGCTGGGTGCTGCCAGAGCTCAAGGGCCGGGCCGACAACGGCTTCAGCTACTGGGAAGGCCTCTGTCGGAGAATCCCCTCTTCCGAGGATATCAGTTAAGAAGTATTCTGCCCATTTCTCAACAGGCTCCAACTTCATCCCCATGGACTCAGAGATGAGGCCGAGGATGCCCATAAAGGAGGTGGGCCCCTCCTCGGTAGCAAGACTCATGACATAGTCATCCCGAGAACGAGATGCCAGTTCAGAGTCCTTAGACTCTGGGTAGAGTGGTCTGCTACTGCAGCCACTGAGAACCCGCCATGGATGGTCAGAAGTGAGAGTGACAGACAGCCTGTGCGGGAGGCCTGACGCAGGCTGAGACTACTTGGGAGGAGCCCCCAAGGGAGGCTGTTTCAGTGGCAGCTCCACCAGGATAGGCGGAGACCAGCTTTGGCCGAGTCGGGAGTGACATCGCCAGCTCCGCAGGGGGTGAGGGAGTGACAACCGACTCAGGAGTGGTTGACGACGGCCTAGAGGGAGACAGCCAGGTAATGGCCGGGGTAGAAGGGACCACCTTCAGCCCGGACAGAAAGTACAGTTATGTAAGAACTTACTGTAACATTAGATCTTCAAGAAAGGAAAATTACGTACCTACCGTAATTCTTGATCTTCTCTTATCTTCACCATTCATTACTTCCTGGGTGTAAACCGGAGGCGCACCACAAATCTGGGAAACTTTTTTTTTTTAAAAGTTGCTCTAAGGCCCCGCCCGAGCGGCGACGTCATGCGCAGGGGCGCCATTAGTAGCGATCGACCTCCTCCAACTCAGTTCTGTGAGCCGGAGAGGCAAAAGGAAAGCAGAAAACATAGATAGCGAGGCAAGATAGCCGAGGATAGCAAAAGCAAGGAAGAATGAACTGAAAAAGGAATAAGCCGATGGAGGAAGGACAGAGGAGATAAGAACATCCCTAGCCTAGGGAGTGCAGGGCCTCCTTACCTGGACGACTCTAGGAGGAGAGATGAGTAAGGAAATGAGAAATAGAAGAAGAAGAAAGAGAAGAGAGAGATGGGATGTTGAGGGACCAGAAGGCCCAACGAGCATAGTTAGCTTGTAGCTGAAGGCTCGACTAAAGGGAAGCAAGAACTCGGAGATAGAGCTGAAGAGAAGGTTCACCAACCCGCTAGACAGACTCAGGAGGCATAGTCCTCATCTTCAACATGCCATTGTTCTTGACACCCACTCGGCTCCTGGCCGGGAGGGCCTTTAAGTGGAGGACAGCCGAGGAGGAAGAATAAAACCCCGCAGCATGAGAGCGCTGCTCAGGGGTTTAGAAATAGAAAATGTAAGCCTTCAGGCGTTTCAAGATAGAAATGGGACTCAGACTGACTGGCTAAGGCCGGCCAAGGCTTAGGCTGGCTAAGATTGGATATGGTCAGCAGAGGTCTACTGTAAAAATAGTCCAGGAGGACACTTAAAGGAGAAACCACTAGCAAAACAGCGAAGGATAGCCTACCTTCTCATTTGCCTCTTGTTTGATTTCTCCATTTTTTATTTTTTTTACAGATAAAAAAAAAAAAAAAAATTTTTAAGTAGATGCATGACCCAGATACTAAGATGCCTATAGCAGTCGGAGAGAGTTCCCTCAGCATTCTTTTTTTTTTTTTTTTAAAGAGAAAGGAACAGACGTACTTGTTCCTCTGCTCTGCAAGGTAAGAATAGAAGGGGGAATCAGATTTCAGGGCAACTATCTGAACACGGGATTGCAGGATCAAAAGTGAATAGCCTGAGCCAGGCCAAAAAAACCCAGAGGTATCTTGCCATAAGAATAGCAAGAGATAGTTGTGCAGTCTGATCGCCAATGCAATCCACGAAATGGCCCATGAATCTTAGAGTAAGTAATTTTTCTGGATTTTAGAACCCCCCAAGAAAGATCTTTTTTTTTTTTTTTTTTTTTTACACTTTTCTTTTTTTGGAAAATTTAAGGAATTTTCCTATATTTTATATAAATGCAGAGAGAGGAAGGAGACGGGAGGTGAGAAGCCACAGGAAGAGGCACTGAGGGGAGGTGGGAGGGAGTGGTAATGAATGGTGAAGATACAAGTGAAGATCAAGAATTACGGTAGGTACGTAATTTTCCCATCTTCCTTGTCAATCTTCACCATTCATTACTTCCTGGGTGAGTATTAAGCCCTCTTCCCTGGAGGGGAAGAGGCCATACCCTGAGGGAACAAGACCCCAGCCTTCTGCTGGTGAGAAACAGAAGGAGAAGACCCTGGCTTATTCAGAAAGCCTAAGAGGAGAAGAGCTAGGAGAGTGCCTCCCGAGGCTGAGGAGACGGAGGGAGCCCTGTAAAGTTCTTCAGCTCTGGAAGAGAAAAGCGGGTCCCGGAAGGCGGAGCGAATCACCCCACGCCGGCCAGGGTGACAACCTTGAAAGACGAAGCCATGCCGTCCGCCTGATGCAGATCGCTGTCCCCGCAAGCCTGGAAGCCACCTCATTGGCGTCATAAGATGCCCTTGCTTGGTGTCTTGCCAGCTCCAGGCCTACCGCGGAGAGGGCAACGGCTTGTCTGGTTTGCTCCGTATCAGGCATAGATGCCAGCAGCTGGGACATCATCGACCACAGATGCCGGTTGTAGGCAGCGTGGTGAGCCTGATGTGATGCAATACATGCACTCGCACGAGAAGAAGAGAACACTCTTCGCCCCCAACGGTCGAACTGGAGAGAGTCCGAACCCGGTGGGCGGTCGTGCGCCAGGCAACGGCGCCCAGAAGGAGTATCCAGGTATACCAAACCTGAGGACGGGTTGGAAGGGAACCTAGAGACTCAGAGGGGCACAATACCTACGCTGGCAGTCCGCGGGGTTGAAGAAGCGGCAGGGACTGCCATGACCGGATAGACGCCTCCTGGAAGGGATAGGCCAGGAAGGTACCACCAGATGCTGGGCACTGAATTCACCAAGGAATTCACGCTGCCTCCCGCTCGGTATTGTCTCTTCGAACGTGAGGAAACGGAGATCCTCACCATCCTCGAGAGGAAACGCTGATATTCTGTGAAATCAGCATCGAGGACAGATGAGCACGGGGTTCCTCTCCTCGGAGGAGGGAGACGAGGATGATGGGGAACTGGAATGCCCAGAGGATTCCTGCGGCGTGGGAGAGTCAAAGACCCGCCATGCATGTACCTAATGTATGAGGGAAGCCCAGAACCCTGAACTGCTCCCAGGATAACGGACCCAGGGGCCGACATGGCCTGGGAGGGGGGTGGTGAAGGCAGAGAGATGGGAGAGGGGCACCCCGGAGGCAACTGTCTCAAGTAGGGCTCTGGAATCCGGGGAAAGGAGCCCTGGAAAGGGATTCGGATATCAGACCAGGCCGCAGAACGGAACTCTGGGAAGCGGAGCCTGGAAGAGCCCTGGGGAGAACCTCCCTGTGACGACCTGGGACTGCATGGATCCAGAAGGGCAGTCCGCTACACGCCGTCAAGGACACCCTAGAACTCCTGGAGGGAGGGGCAAGGCTCTGCACTTCGCTCTGGCCACCCCCGAGGTGGCCAGGAAGACCGAGCAGCAGACCCTGCCCTCGACCGGACTCCGAGAGGGCCTCCTCCTGACCACAGCGCCCCCTGTCCCTAGAGAAGTGGCAGCACCCCGTAAGGTAGCTGTCACCGGCCTCCAGAGAGGGAGCCTCCCCGCGCCACCCCCCCGCCTGCCCCCAGGGGCTCCCGCCACCCCAGCCGGGAACCCCAGGAGGCGACAAAGGGGACATGCAGAGGGGCCCGCGCGCCGCCTGGCACCTTCTAGCCACCGGGACCCAGACTCGAAGAGTGGGGTGCCAGGATGGGTCCACGCCTGAATCATCGCCTCCGAGGAGGACGAGACCAGCAGGACCTCAATGCTGGCCACCCCAGGGTCCCTCTACGGGGCCGGCAAGGCCCCGTACCAAGGGGCGCCGCCGCCTCCCTCACGCCGATAGCCGCCAGGCTTAGTCCCACACTAGCAGGCGCGGCGAGCCGGCACCGCCTGGAGGAAGGACCAGGCCCACGGCGCCGGCGCGCCGGAAGGCGAGGCGCACCGCCGACGCACCGCCTCGTCCGACGCCGCCAACGGCGCAATTTCAAAGCGGCATCAACGGCGCCATCATCACCGGCGCCGCCGAACGTGCCGGACCAAAACGGCACCGAACGGCGCCGATGATCACCGCACCGCGAACGGCACCAGGATCCAAACGGGGTCCGAAGGCGGGCGTCGAGGTCCACCCGAGCTAGGCCCAAAAGACGAGGGCCTCGCCACTGGGGAGCCTGCACTCCTCAAGAGGTGATCAAGCCGAGGCGGTGTCGGCGCCATGCCCCGGGAGGGACTACTGACGCCCCCGACACCGCAGAAGGGCCTCCTCGGCAAGAAAAGACGAGGAGACCCTCCTCCTCAGATCAGAGTAGGCCCGGAGGGACCCGGGAAGGGCCCAGAGACCTACTCTGAGAACTTTGAGCGACGCCGCTCCTCGAAGGTCGGGCGGGCTTTTGCCGAGCTTGAACGCTGGACTCGAGGACACGGCGGTCCATGGAGAAACAGGCGCCGCATGAATCCATGCTGCGCGGTTGGGTCCCAGGCAACGTAAGACAAACGCCATGCCGTCTGAGACGGAGAAATGCCGCCACAGTAACACCGACGCATAGGGGCGCGGCCCGTCTTCGAAACACGTTTAGCTCCGGACCTGGACATAACGCGAAATCAACAAGAAAAAACAGTAGGAAAACACACCCGGCGCCGCTTAGAAAGAAAAAAGAACGGCCCTACCGATCGGCGCCGAGTGTGTGGAAAGAGGAGTCGCTGACGAGGTGGAGAATGGACGCCCGAAACAGGTGCTGCTCGACGGCGGGAGAAACAGAACTGAGTTGGAGGAGGTGGGGTCGCTTCTGCTGAACGCGCCCCTCGCGCATAGATGACGCCGCTTCGAGGCGGGCCGTTAGGCAACTTTTTAAAAAAAAAAAAAAAGCTCCCGTGACGGGTGCGTGCCTCCGGCTTACAACCAGGAAGTAATGAATGGTGAAGATTGACAAGGGAAGATCAGCTCTTGCAGCAGGTTACACCATTAGGACCAAAGCTGGCAGGCGCCAGGACCCCAAGGAAATTTTCTACCTAGCGGTATCCAGCGGAGACCGCCCCCATCGTCAGGCATCACATAAAAGGGGGCTGTCCCCCAGAATCCCCAGTTCTCCCACCAGAGACTACCGGCTGCTAGATGACATCAGAAGTGGAGACTGAGGATCCACCATCAAAAGATATTCAGAGCAGTGTTAGAAACACCTAATCCTGGAAAAGAGATATCGGAACAACTCTACCTCCAGAGGGGATGGTGGGAGGGAAAATGGAAATTACGTACCTACCGTAATTCTTCATCTTCTTGGACAAAGTCTCCACCATACATTCACACTAATGGAATCTACACCGGAGGCGCTAGGACCCAGCAGGAGCAAATTTTTGGGCAGGAGGGCCGGCACCAGAGATGGAGCCATGAGGAGTGGCACCGCAAACCTCTGCTCGTGCAGTCATGACCATCTCGGCATCGACCCTCCAACCGCCTCAGTACCATTTTTTCCGAGGAGGTGCAGCGTAACTAACCTAGAAGGATAGCCTATCCAAAAACCGCACATAAGATAGTCCGGAAGACCCGTATAAGAAGGGTCAAGAAAGAAGTCTTCACAGCCTAAAGATTGAGGGAGTGAAGACCAACAAGAGAAGTGAGCTCGAGGGATGGTGGGTGGGTGTGTGAATGAGTGGTGAAGACTTCATCCAAGAAGAAAAAATTACTCACCTTAGTAATGTTGTTTCTTCTAATGGTGTCTTCCTATATTATAGACATTAGCAGTTTGTTCCAGCTCTAGAACTGCCCCGGAGTGAAATGGTTAAAACCATTCCAAAATAGAATTTTGGCACGAGAGCAGCTCTATCTGTGTCCTTTCAAACTTGAACTGTCAGATCTTTACGAGCCAAACTCACTAAGGTCTGTGTGGAAGCTGTAACTACACTAGCCAAATGGCTACCTAAATAATAACAACCATTGATGGTCCCACACGCCCAAGACTCAAGTCAGGGGACCAGAAATACTAACACCATTCTAATAATATGAAAATGGAACATAAGTATAATAAAACACACACACGCTGACACATACACACCCAAAGTCCCAAAGGGACAAAATGCTAACAGGACATCAGTAGTGCCCACACTAAGTTGCCCGCACCCCACCAAGTAGAGGTTCTGAGAGGGCAGGTTGGGGAGGTTCATAATATAGCAAGACTCCATTAGAGAAACAACATTACTAAGGTGAGTAATTTTTCTTCAAAAACATGAAGTCTTGCTATATTATAGACATTAGCAGAATACACAGCAGTACCTCCATGGAGGAGGGCAGAACCTACTTAGGAATAGGCTGGAAGAACAGCTGTGCCAAACCGAGCATCTCTCCTGGCCTGGACATCCAGGGAGTAATGCTTGGTAAATGTGTACCATTTTCCAAGTAGCAGCCTGGCAAATCTCTAATAAGGGATATCTCTGGCAGAAGCTAGAGACGCAGCTGTACCCTGGTAGAATGAGCCCCTCAAACCGGGGCGCTCTGCCCACTTTCTGATAACAAAATTGACAAGAGACAATCCACCTGGCTATTGATCTCTTAGTGGCAGGTTTGCCTTTCCCAACTTCACCATCAGTAAGGAAAAGTTGGAGGATTGAACCTGTGACCTTTGGTACGCTCTATATAATAACTAAGAGCTCTATTAACATCAAGGCTGTGCAACCTCCTCTCACCCGAGAGGAGTGATCAGTGAAAATACTGGAAGGAGATAGATTGATTAAGATGGAAATCTGAAACCACCTTAGGCAAAACTTCCTATTAGTCCTAAGGACTACCTTATCCCTGTGGAAAGAAATAAAGTCAGTCTCCACTGACAAGGCTTGCAATTCACTTATCGTCTGGCAGAAGTGATAGCCACTAGAAAACA
Organism: Neoceratodus forsteri; assembly: GCA_016271365.2. NCBI lineage: Eukaryota > Metazoa > Chordata > Ceratodontiformes > Ceratodontidae > Neoceratodus > Neoceratodus forsteri. The sequence goes on from CM057450.1 coordinate 1,408,080,181, forward strand.
GTTTTCCAAGTTAGGTACTTAAGCTCTGCAGAAGACAGAGGTTCAAAAGGGCTGTATTAACTGGGCAATGCAAACATTAAGGTCCCAAGCAGGGCCGGTTCCGAAAGGGAGGATTAGTATGGAGTAACCCTTAAAAATTGGAAAACACAGGATGAGAGGAAAGAGGGATGACTTTCCTGCTGACACAAAAGCAGACACAGCTGCCAAATGAACTCTCAGGGTAGCTGGTCTGAGACCCAAGGAATTAGATGTACCATGTAATCTAACAAAAGGGCAATTCAGCAGATTCTGGGGAAATATTTTTCCTAGCACACCAAATGGAAACCTTTTCCATTTAGAACTATAAGTAGCCCTAGTGGAAGACTTTCTGGAAGCCTTTAGGATTTCAAAAACACCCTGGAGAGGTGTAAATCAGCAACTCTAACTCCTCAAGAGCCAGGCCTTGAGGTTGAGGGATTTGAGGTCCGGATACCAAACCCTTCCCTGGGCACAAGTCAACAGATTGTGATTCCTGGGGAGGCACAGGGAAGATGGACTGTCAGAGACAGAAGGAGTGGGTACCAGGCTGCCTGGCCCAATCCAGGGCAATCAGAATCACCTGCAAGGCTGAGATCTGATTTTGACTAGTACTTTGAATAGGAGAGGAGGGAAAGCATAGAGGAACTTCCTCCCAATCCAGAAGAAGGGCATCCAGGGAACTGAGCCCAGCACTGGAGGCCTGCAACAGAACAGAGGAAGTTTGTGATTGTCTGGGGCTGCAAAAGATCTATCTGAGGATGCCCCACCTGGCAAAAACTAACCCCAGCACTTGAGGATCCAGGGACCATTCGTGATGGCCCTGGGAAATCCTGCTGAGGGCATCCGCTAGGACATTGTCCTTCCTGGAAGATGAACTGCTATGAGGGAAGTGTTCAGGAATAGGCCAGAGACCACAACTTCATTGCCTCGGTGCACAAGGCCAAGACCGAGTGCCCCCTGTTTGTTGATGTACCACATTGTTGTGGTGTTGTCTGTTCTGACTTCTATCACCTTGTCGTGGACAGATGCAGAAAAGCTTGAAGAGCTAAAAAGACAGCTCTGAGTTCCAGCAAATTGATGTGCAGCAGAGATTCCTGGGGGGACCAAACTCCCTGAGTGGAAAGGTCGCCCATGTGGGCTCCCAACCCAGAAGGGAAGCATCTGTAGTGAGAGTCAAGTCGTGAGAAGGGAAATGAAGGGACCCTCGTCTAATTGCTCTGATCCTGCCACCACGGAGAGCTAGGATCAAGGTTCGAGTCACTGGGACCAACTTGAAAGGGGTCTCTTCTCTGAGACCAAAAGGTTCTCAAGTGAAACTGAATGTCTCTCATCTGAAATCTGGCTCCCTGCACAACAGCTGTGATGCAGCCATATTGCCCCAGGAGCTGCAGAAAGTGTCTTGCTGGTCTAGAGACCTGCAGAGTGAAGGAAGAGGCCAGAGCCACTAAATTCCTTACCCTTTCTGGGGGAAGAAAGGCTCTGGCTAGCTTTGTGTCCAATTCTGCCCCTATAAAGGTGAGTACCTGGACTGGTTCCAGAACCGACTTTGGAAGGTTTAGCAGAAAACCCAGGGAGGTGAGAAGCTGCTGGGTGACCTGCAGGTGAGATTTTACGTGTTCTGGGGACTGACCTACAATGAGCCAGTCATCCAGATAGGGAAAAACAGCAATCCTCTGCCTCCTTAAGTGGGCCACTGCCACTGCTAGACACTTTGTGAATACCCTTGGAGCAGAGGTAAGGCCGAAGGGCATTGCTCTGAACTGGTAATGACCTGAGGGCAGTTCGAATCTGAGGTACTTTCAATGGGATCTTCTGATTAGGACATGGAAATAGGCATCCTTGAGGTCCAGGGAGGCTAGCCAGTCCCCTGGCCTTAGGGAAGGTAAAATCATTGCCAGAGTTACCATTTTGAACTTTGGTTTCAAAAGATGCTTGTTCAGATATCTGAGATCTAAAATGGGCCGCCATTCTCCTGTCTTTTTTGGGGTAAGGAAGTATCTGGAATACAGACCCCTGCCCTGATGCAGGGGAGGAACCCTTCTACTGCTCTGAGAGCTAACAGGGATGAGACCTCTGTTTCGGAGCGAGGGTCTCTGAAGCACTTGCAGGTAGAAAAGTCTGCTTCTCAACTTGGGAAACTTTTAAAGCTGAGAACCAGACCCTGGCTTACTACCCAGAACCCACTTGTCTGAGGTTAAAGAAGCCCAATTCTGACTGAAGTAAGCCAGCCTGCCCCCACTGGTACAGGAGAATCGGCCCTGGGCACCCCATCAGGGTGCCTGTTTCATCAGGAGCTTTAGGCTGGGGGTGGGAGCAGGCCTGCCCACCCTCGTGCTGCCCTGCCTCTGAAGAAGCCCCTCTGAGCAAAGGCAGAGGAGGCCTGAGTCTGGTAGAAAGGCCTGTGAAAAGGCCTACCCCTACCCCTGGGGGCATGCCTTTGAGGAGTGGCTTGCCGCTCCTTAGCCTGGGCACTCTTGTAAGTAGTCCTATATTCATCCATCTTCTTCATGTAATTCTCTGTCTGCTCTCAAACAGAGAATTTCCCACCACAGGAAAATCCATAGCCTTAGTCTCTGTGTCCTGTGACAAACTAGTACACCTGAGCCAGGCCAGCCTATGAAAACCTACAGATGTGGCCATGACCCTAGAGGAAACATCATTAACATCCACAGCAGCATGAAACTGAACCTTAGAGGCTTCAATGCCATCAGCAGCCACCTGTTCTAGTTCACTAGCCAGCTGGCCATGGGCCTGCTTGGCCAATTGCATAACAGTATCCCATCTAGATTTCTGATACCTAGCTACATAAGCCATATAATTTGCTTGCCTGAGTCCCAGAGAGGCTGCCATATACTGTTTTTTTGCCATGGCATCAATCTTCCTGGAATCCTTGTCAGGAGGATGTGAAGCCAAGGGAATATTAGCTTTATCATAGGCAGCAGCCTGAAACTACCCCAACATGATTGCATTGCTGAGAAAGGAATTCTGTATCAGGGCCTGACAATGTATACCTTCTGTCCATCTTTTTATCTACAGGAGGCACAGAATTAGGAGCTTTTAAAATTTTAATTGTTTGTTTCCTAAAAGACTTATGTAAAGGAATAGACAATCTCCTAGACTCTGGAATATCCATCATTTCTACAAAATCAGGCTCCTCTTGCTCATCCACAGCCTCTTCTAAAGGAAGTTGGAGGGTTTCAGCAACTTTTTATAAAACATAAAATGAGATGGGGACTCAGACAGCATAGGGAGATTCTAAAGGTCTGTCTGGGAGATGTCGGTTCAATGGGCACACCCAGACCTTCCCAGCCACATTCATACTGTTCATAATCCTCCTCCCTCCTCTGGTTCATAAAATTCCTCAATATCATAATCCTGAACCACTGGGACGGACGAACCGACCTTTTACCAGATAGTGGTGGTTGGACGGACCCTGAGACAGTGACTGGACAATTTGTATGGCTTTTGCTATCTCTGCAGCAGTTGGAGAAGGAATTTTGAACTCCAGACCTGCTGATTTTCTTGTTTTCTTTACTGGAATTGGTTCCTCAGAACCAGCTTTTCTTTGCCGGGAAGTCTGGCCCTGGTCAGAGGGCACTCCCTCTGTTTGGTTGGCACCGAACCGGGCTGGCCATCCGGGTCAGCGGACTTTTTGGCCTCTCGTTCCCTGAGCCTGCCCAATCTTTTTCCAGGGTGGCTGCAGGAGAATTCTTACATATCTGGCAGTCTGACTGGAGGTGGTCAAACCCCAGACAATAAACACATGTGGTGTGTGGGTCAGCCTTGGCAAAGACTTCCCCAAACATCACAGTGTTGAAACCAATGGGCCGGTTTTTTCTTTGGTTTCTCAGACATAATGCCAGCCTAACCAAAACTTGCCCTTTTAACGCAGTGCCAGGCAAGACACCTTATCGGTTCCTAACCGTGTCACGGGTATTGAAAACCGTAATAAATACGCTTTTAGAACCGATAAGAACCGGAACCGCACTCTAAAATAGTAACTTTTAGTTTTAAATGAGTTTTAAACCCACTGATCGGTTCAAAACCGAACCGATAACTACAAGTTCCACACAGACAAAACCTTCATTTACTTACGGTTACCACAGATAGAGCTTGAACCGAACGGTTTTGCGGTTAAAATAAAACTATTCTCGGTTAAATCCAACCGAGAAAACACTTTTTAAACCGAGAAATGAACCGAGTAGGAGAAATCTCCGGAGCGACTGTTCACTGAGGCGGAGTAAAGAATCTGACAGTTCAAGTTTGAAAGGACACAGATAGAGCTGCTCTCGTGCCAAAATTCTATTTTGGAATGGTTTTAACCATTTCACTCTGGGGCAGTTCTAGAGCTGGAACAAACTGCTAATGTCTATAATATAGCAAGACTTCATGTTGTTTGAAGATCAAGAATTACAGTAGGTACATAATTTCCATATCTTCCTGAACATAAAGTCTCCACCACTCATTCACACTAATGGGAGAGTACCGAGCTAATAATCCCCGAGAGGGCGACAGGAGAGACCAAGAGCTCACAGATTTAGGCCAGAAGTCCATTAAGGATGGTTCTGCCAAACAAAACATGTTGTCTGGCATGGACATCCAGGGCATAGTGTTTGAGGAAAGTATGCACTGAACTCCAGGTGGCCGCACTGCAAATATCTGCAATGGGCACGTGACGGATTTCCGCCAGGGATGCCATGACCGCTCTAGTAGAGTGAGCGTACACTCTGCCCTCCAGCTTAACCTGCGCCACGGAATAACAGTGGCGAAGGCATGCCACCAGCCATGCTGAAATGCATCTGATAGCGACAGGCTGACCCAGCCGGGTCTCGCTGAAGGAAACAAACAGTTGTTGAGCTTTGCGAAAATCTTTTATCCTGTCTAAATAGAAAAGCAAGGCTCTTTTGACGTCCAAAGGATGAAGGGAACGCTCCCCTCTATTTTGGAAGTTCTCAAAGGAAGTAGGCAGGATCAAAGGTTGGTTTTGATGGAATTCTGAAACGACCCTATGGAGAAACTTAGGATGGGTCCTAAGAACTACTTTGTCTTTATGAAACACAGTATACGGATGGTCTGTGACCAAGGCATGTATCTCAGAGACCCTGCGGGCTGAGGTAATGGCCACCAGGAAGGCCATATTCCAAGTGAGGAATTTCAACTCACAGGTAGCTAAAGTCTCGAAAGGTTTCCGAGTGAGCATGTCTAGCACAAGATTAATGTCCCAGGCTGCGACTGGATGTCTGATAGGAGGCCTGGTATGCAGAATTCCCTTAAGGAACCTCTTAACCAAGGGTAACTGAGCCAGTGACAAGGAAAGTACTGGCTCATGATAAGCTGAAATGGCACAAAGGTGAACCTTGACTGTAGAGTATTGCAGACCTCAATTTGAGAGGTCCAAAAGGTACTCTAGAACTTTATTTGGTGGGCAGGAAAAAGGATTCAAAGAGGATTTTGCACACCAGAGCGAAAAATGCTTCCACTTGGCTCTGTAAGTTTTCCCAGTGGCTGGCTTGCGTGCAGCCAGAAGAATATCAAACTCTGTGGGAGACGCTGAACCTGTTCACTTCCATCTCTTCAGGAGCCAAGCATGAAGGTGAAGCCATCTCAGATTGGGATGGACCACAGGCTCCTGAGTCAGAAGGTTCGTCTGAAGGGGAAATGGTTTCGGAGGGGTTTCCGACATACTGTTGAGTAATGGGAACCATATCTGCCGAGGCCAGAAGGGAGCAATGAGAATCATTTTGCTCCCCTGGGACTCGAACTTAAGAAGTACCCTCTGAATTAGAGGAAGAGGCGGAAAGGCGTATAGAAAGCGTTTTGTCCACTGTAGCCTGAACGCATCCTGACAGAAAATGCCAGGCCCAGGATTTCTGGAGCAGAAGAGAGGCAGTCTTGTGTTAAGTGGGGATGCAAAAAGGTCCAGGTCTGGAGTTCCACACTCTGCAAACAGTGACTGAACTACGGTTGAGTCGAGAGACCGTTCGTGAGGATCTGTCTCTATTCTGCTGAGACGGTCTGCCAGTTCGTTCTGCACTCCCAGCAGGTAGACTGCCTGAATTAGACCCCTGTTCTCCAAGCACCAGTCCCACACTCTCATCGCTTCCCATAAGGGGTAAGAGTAAGCCCCACCTTGCTTGTTGATGTAATACATCACTGCTTTGTTGTCCGTTTGAAGGAGAATGTTCTTGTGACAGAGAATGTCCTTAAAAGCTCGGACTGCATAAAGGACGGCTCTCATTTCTAAGACATTTATGTGAAGCTGGGACTCGTCCCGAGTCCACATACCTTGAGTGTGGAAAGTCTGACAGTGAGCTCCCCACCCCATCAGGAACGTGTCCGTGGTAATGGAAATCTGATGATCCAGAGGAGCAAAGGGATACCCTTCCAGAAGATTGTCCTCTTGCGACCACCAGGTGAGCGACTTCTTCAGAGGTTTTGTCACCTTGATGAGAAAGGACTGAGGGTGAGTGGTTGGGGACCACTGAGTACTGAGCATCCACTGAGAGGTTCTCATGTGCAGGCGTGCTAGGGGTACAGTGAACACCAAGGATGCCATGAGACCTAGCATCCGCTGCATCGAGTTGTTCTGTCTGATGCATCGGGCCAACTGCAGGATATCGCACCTTCGGTCCTCTGGTAGAAACAGTGACTTCTTGAGGTTTAGCAGGACTCCCATGGACGTGAGAAAGTCTGAGGCTATGGCAACGGCGTCGAGAGTTCCTTGCCTGGAAGGGCTCGCTAGAAGCCAGTCGTCCAGATATGGGAACACTTGTATTCCAACTTTTCTGAGATGCGATCCGAGAACTGCACAACACTTTGTAAAAACTCGCGGCACCGAGGATAGCCCAAAGGGCAGGACTCTGAACTGATAATGCTGCCCCAAAGCCACAAACCTTAGGTATTTGCGATGCTTTGGATGAATAGGAATATGTTGGTAAGCATCCTGCATGTCCAGGGAGGCTAATCAGTCATGTTGATGAAGCAAGGGTAACAGGGTCCCTAGCGATATCATCTTGAATTTCTCTTTGGGAAGACACTTGTTTTATTTTCTGAGGTCCAAAATGGGGCGCATGCCCCTGGTTTCCTTTGGAACTAGAAAGTAATGGGAGTAGAATCCTGTGTTCCATTGATCCAGCGGAACTACATCCACTGCCCTGTTGTTCAGAAGGCCTTGTATTTCGGAGGCGAGAAGCTCTGACTGAAGAATTGACAGCTTTGACTGCCACCTGGGGAGACAATCCGGAGGGTTCTCCGAAAAACTGAGGGAATATCCCTCGCGGATTATCCAAAGGAAAAATTTGTCCAAAATTACGGACTTCCACTGGTTATAGAATTGAGTCAGACGACCTCCAACCGCTAAAGAGTCCTCCTTGGGCAGCTGAGGTGGGACTTAGGCCAGAAACTCAGAAGACGGCACTGGGCGCTTTGGGTCTTTACGCCTTCTGTTGTGTTTTCTTTTGAGGCTGAGGGGCTTGATTTTTATTAAAACCTCCCCTGCCTTTGCCTCAAAATGACTGATGGTTATGAAACTGGAGTTTGTTAACACCCCCGAGAGGAAGCGGGAGGAGGTCAAGCCAATTTAATGGCTGACCTAGTCTTTTGTGTGGCCTCTAGAGCCTGTTCTACTTGAGGGCCGAAGAGATGCACACCATCTAAGGGCAACGACATGACCTGTTGCTGGGCATCATTTGTGAAACCTGAAGTGCACAGCCAGGAATGGTGGCGGGTACAAATGCCTGCCGCCGCCGCCCGGGAGGCAGCATCAAAGGCGTCCATAGCTGCTTTAACCTGTTGGTTGCTGGACTCCATGCCCCTGGTTATGGTCTGAAGAAGCTCTGAATTAGTGTCCGACTCCGGTAGAGCTTCAACCATTTGTTTGAGCGAATGCCAAAAAGAACATACTCATATTGAGAGAAATAGCCCTGGTAGCTGGCGTTACGCATACCCAGGGTGGATGCAGCAAAGACTCTCTTACCTAAATTATCTATCTTACGAGATTCTTTGTTTATAGGTCGAGCTGTAGTAGTCTGAGGAAGGACGACCTTATCATTCTCTGCCAAGACTACAATAAGATCTGCAAAGGCTTGGGAGGCCAAAATGGGTCGATCCTTGGGAGCAGCATACTTCCTATCTATGGACAGGGCCCCTGGTGTTCTGCGGCAGGGCTCCTTAACTTCTGCGGCAGCATTTTCCGATTTCTGTGGCATGATTTATTCATTTCTCTGGCAGAATGCAGTTCTGTCATTGGCTAAATATGATATGATGTCATCGATGACGTCATATGCTGAGCATAGAGGAGGCGCTTCAGGATAAACAAGGTGGGAAAGAAAGCCTGACACTACGGAAAAACAGTATATTTATATGAAAATTCACCAAAAACAATGAATTCTGCGGCACTGTATATGTTCTGCGGCAAATTCCGCAACCACAGAACCGCAGAATTCCAGGGGCCTTGTCTATGGATTTAGCCACAGAAGGAATGAGAGGAGGATGATTCCATACCATTTGAGAAAGCGTCTCAAAGAAGGGTTGTACTGGGGGAGTTAAATTCATAGGGATGTCCGGAACATGAAGGTACTGGAGTCTTAAAAGCTTCCCAGGATCGATGTCCATAGTCTGGAGAGAAAGAGTGGAATTAAAATTTTTCAGCAGAGACCTAAATGACAGGTCCTCGACCACAGGCTCTGTAACAGGATTAGATCCTGCTCCTTCCACATCACCCAGTCTAAGATCTGGGTCAGGCTCAATATCATCTCCTGGCAGTCCAGGAGGGACTGCATGGACAGGAAAGGATTGAAAATCAGCAGAAAAAGAGGAAGGAAAACAAATCGGAGAGTAGACGCCCTGAAGATTGGTAGAAGAAAGGCCCAGCCTAAGCGCCGAAAAACAGCACGGCGCCAAAGGGCCGCACGACGCCGATAAAGCAGACAGCGCCGAATAAGAATACGGCACCGAAAAGCTACAAGGCGCCAAAAGGCCACACGGCACCAAGAAACTCAATGGCGCCAAAAAGCTGCATGGCGCCAAGAGTGGACAGGCGCAATGGCACCAAGGACGGCGCCAGAAGGCATCAAGCGACCCACTGACGGCAACGGCACCGAAACCAACCCAGGGCCCCGAAGATTAGAATTTGAGGGGAAACAAGGAAGACTACCAGGAGATAGAGGAATCGGTGCGGACGCCTGCACCGCAGCCATGTGAGGAGGGAAAACACCTGAGTGCAGAGTCGATGGCACCGAAGAGGGTGCTGTGCGACTGGGGAGGCCCAATCGCCCTGCCCTATCCCCCGAAGAGCCCAAGGGCCCCTGAGTGACCAGGCCAGGCAACTGGACCAGCCTCCAAGCACATTGCTCTATAAGAGCGGCCCACTGATGAAACTGCGCATCGGAAGCCCTACCAGAAGGCGGGGAAGGGCTCCGATGTTGAACAGGTCAGAGACCAGAACCAGAAACTCCAAAAGAGGAGACCGGTAACAGACCCCAATGACCGATCGTCTACACGCAGACATATCAGAGGGCGACCTCGAGTGATGCCTCCTCTTTTTTGACCTATGGATCGAAGAAGAGCTTGAGGCCGAACGGTGCAGAGAATGGGACCATCTACTTTTATGCTTCTGGGGGACCGCCCATCCCTTCGGGCATTGGACTGACCATTGTCAGCCCCCCCTTCCGGAGAAGGCGGAGGACCGGACCCAGCCCGGCTGACCGAACAACTTTCATACGAAGTCTCCCTACCGACACCTGACCCGCTCATGGTCGACTCCATCAATATAAGCTGAGACTTCTTTCTTTGATAAGAATAAATTATCGTAAGCGGTACTTTATTCGAAAAATACTACAAAATAATAAGCTGAAAACAGTGCTGCTAGTTTGAAGTTCGACTCCCGGCGGGCGAGCGATGTCATCACTAAAGTACACTCGACGGCAGAAAAAAAGGAACTGAGGCGGTCAGAGGGTCAATGCCGAGATAGTCATGGCCGCATGAGCACAGGCTCGCAGCGCCGCTCCTTGCGGCTCCATCTCTGGTGCCGGCCCTCCTGCAAAAAAGTTTGCTCCTGCTGGGTCCTAGTACCTCCGGCGTAGATCCCATTAGTGTGAATGAGTGGTGGAGACTATGTCCAGGAAGATCTACCTGCCTCAAGAGCTGTTCTCGAAGATCTACTGTTACAGTAAGTTCTTACATAACTGTACCATCTTACTTCAAGAAACAGCTCTTGCAGCAGGTTACACCATTAGACCTGATTCTCAAGCAATACTGGAAATCCCTCGCAGGTGGAAGGAAGCTAGGTAGAGATCGCGAGTTGGACCGAAGTCTAGGATAGGAGTCCCTGAAGGACTGCTAGACCAAAACCAGCTCTTCGCCGTGATGCAACATCCAGGCTATAATGCCTAATAAAAGGTGTGCACAGTGCTCCAAGTGGCTGCTCTTGAAGATGGCTAAAGTGGACACATTCTTCATAGCCAAGGAGGTAGCCACTCTTGTGGAATGACCCTTAACCGCACCCGGTAAAGGTTTGTTACGTTTCTGGTAACAGAACGTGATACAATGGATGAGCCATCTGGACAGCGATTGTTTAGAAACCGGAGCTCCCATCATCCTATGGGCGAAGGAGACGAAAAGCTGATCAGATTTACGGTGGTGCCTGGTTCTGGTCCGGTAGTGTCATAGACACCTATGCACACCTAGAATGTGCAACAGGGCCTCTCCTCTAATAGAGTATTTAGGAAAATACACTGGTAAGTCAATGTTCTGATTGAGGGTGAGAGCTGAGACCACCTTGGGTAGAAGTTTGGGATTTGTCCTTAGGGACACCCTGTCCTGGTAAAAAACAAAATACGGTTCTTTGCACATCAGTGCATGAAGTTCAGAAATCCTTCTGGCCAAAGTAATGGCAACTAAAAATAATGTCTTCCATGTTAGGAGACGTATCACGCAATCCGTGGCTGGTTCAAAAGATGGCAGCGTGAGCTGCTCCAGGACAAAGGGTAAATCCCAAGGAGGAATAGGATCCTCAATCGGAGGTCTAAGGTGGAGAAATACAGGTTACTCACCTGTAAAAGGAGTTCTAGGAATGGTATATGTTGTTCATCCACACTGTCTGGCAAGTTCCTTGCCGCTTTAAATCTTTCCAGAAGGTCTTCAAGCTGGCTCCTCCCACCCACCCGGGTGGTAAAACTCTCGGCTCTGCCCCATGATGCCAGATCTAGCCCACTGGAAGCCAGGTTGTGCGTCGAAGCCGGGGAGGCCAGGTGGATCACGTGGATGAACAACATATACCATTCCTAGGACTCCTGTTACAGGTGAGTAACCTGTATTTCTAGGGACATGGATATGTTGTTCATCCACACTGTCTGGCAGACTCCTAGCAGTTCTCCGGGAGGAGGGAGGCAAGGCGCACACCCCCTACTTAGGGAATAATGACTGGAGAACCGAGGCCCCAAAACCAGCATCCCGGCGTGACTCAAGGTCGATGTGGTAATGGGTAATGAAGGCGTGTGCTGACTTCCAGGTAGCAGCCCTGCAGATTTCCTGGATAGCGACGTCCCTAGAAGCAGCCACCGATGCAGCGGTATGGCAGGTAGAATAAGCTCTTATCCCTCTGGGAGGTTCCATGCTCACCAACCTGTAGCAGAGATCTATGCAGGAGGTGAGCCACCTGCTTATCGTGCGCTTGGCTGCAGATCTGCCAGGTGTGGCTTCAGTGTAGGTGACAAACAGCTGGCGAACCTCTCCCCGAACTTCAGCCGTCCGCTCCTTATAATAAGCGAGCACTCTTCTAGGGTCCAGAGTACGGAGCCTATATTTGGCCTCCGAGGTGTGACTGGGGTAGAAAACCGACAGAGTCAACACCTGGTTAAGGTGAAACTCCGACATCACCGTCGGAAGGAATTTCGGGTGGGGGCGCAGGACAACCTTGTCCCTGTGGAAGACCAGATAACGAGACTCGATGGAAAGCACCTGGAGCTCTCCCATCCTTCTGGCTGACGTGATAGCCACCAAGAAGGTGGTCTTCGATGACAGGTGAGAGATGTCACACCTGTGCATCGGTTCGAATGGCTTGCCCATGAGCTTAGCCAATACCAGCAGTAGATCCCACGGAGGTGGAGGTTCTCGCACTGGAGGGGATATGTGATCAAGGCCTTTGAAAACGCGCCTGACCACCTTCTCCTGCACCACCGACTGCTTCCTGGCCGGCGCCCGGTAAGCAGAGATGGCTGCAGGTGCACCTTAAGGGTCATCGACCGAAGCCCTAGCTGAGAAAGGGACCACAGGTAGTCCAGAACCCTTGCCAAGGAACAGGAGGAAGGGTCCAGGCCCTTGCCCCGACACCAAATGGAGAATCTCTTCCATTTGAAGGCATAGCATTTCCTGGTCGACTCCTTACGGGAAGCCTCAACAACGTTGAGGACCTCATCAGAAAGACCCAAGGCCTGGAACTCTAGCCGCTCAGGAACCAGGCCGTCAGGTGCAGGGATTGAAGGTCCGGATGGAATACCTTCCCCTGATTGACTGAGATCAGGTCAGGGCGGGCTGGAAGCCGCCTCGGAGCCTGGAGCTGAGGCTGAGGAGATCTGGATACCAGAACTGGCGGGGCCAGTCTGGGGCTACCAGAATCACCTGTGCCTTGTCCCTCCTCACCTTAAGAAGCACCTTGTGGATCAAGGGAAATGGGGGAAAGGTGTAGAAGAGGCCAGGGGTCCACAGCCTCGAGAAGGCATCCCCCTGCAGCGAGCCCTGCTGAGGGGGGTGGGCATGGAACAGCCTCAGCTTCGCATTCTCCCTGGAGGCAAACAGGTCCACCTGAGGCATGCCCCAGTGGGAGAACAGATCTTGTACTACCTCCGGCAGGAGAGACCACTCGTGGGACGCAGCTCCTATCTGGCTTAGGGCATCGGCCAGAATGTTGGAGGCTCCTGCCACATGGATGGCAAGGAGATTCGCCTCCAGGTTGCACACGAGGGACCAAGTGCAGAGAGCTTCCCTGAACAGAGGCATGGAGCGCGTCCCGCCATGGCGGTTTAGGTAGTACATGGTCGTGGTATTGTCCGTCTGGACCTGGACCACTTGACCCCGTACAAATGGAGCGAAGGCGGTGAGGGCTAGACGAACCGCTCGAAGCTCCAGCAGGTTGATGTGGCATCGGGACTCCTGAGGGGACCAGAGGCCGTGCGCTCTGTGCTCCCCCAGATGGGCACCCCACCCCATCAGAGAGGCGTAGGTTGTTAAAGTGACCGTCAGCTCTGGGCGGACAAACGGGATACCCTCCTGCAGATGAGCTGGAACGATCCACCACTGGAGAGCGTTCCACATCTCCTGGGTCACTGTCACTGGCTGATCCAAAGGACCAGAGCACTGTGACCACTGGCTGGCCAGTCCCCACTGTAGGGGACGCACGTGCCAACGGGCCCAACGGACCATGCTGGTGCAGGCCTCCATGAGGCCCAGGAGGCGCAGGAAGTCCCGGGCAGGGTGCAATTGCCCAACCTGAAATGACTGGGCAAAGGAGGAAAGAACCGCGGCCCTGTCCGCTGGGAGCCGTGCTCTGGCTGGCAGAGAGTCGTGTTCTGCCCCAATGAATTGTATCACCTGCTTTGGCACGAGTTCTGACTTGGCCTCATTGATGAGGAGGCCAACTTGAGAGCAAACCTGGAGGGCCATATCCCTGGACCGCTCCACCTCCGGTCTGGAGGAGGCCGCAATAAGCCAGTTGTCCAGGTAGGGGTATACCCGGACCCTTCGGCGCCGCAGGAATGCTGTCACCACTGCCATGCATTTGGTGAAGACCCTGGGAGCTAGAGAAAGGCCGAAGGGCATGGCCCGGAACTTATAGAGGAACCCCTCTGCTCTGAAGCAGAGGAATCGCTGGTGGATGGATTGGGACATGAAAGAATGCGTCCTGGAGGTCCAGAGAACAGAACCACATGCCTCGTTCAAAGGATGGAATGATCTGAGCAAGAGTGACCATCCTGAAGGTTCAAGACCTTAGGAACCTGTTCAGGTCGTGTAGGTCTAGAATGGGGCGCCAGCCCCCCGTCCGTTTCGGGACCAGGAAGTTACTGGACACAAACCCTGGGTCTGGTGGAGGAACCGCCACCTTCCTGATCACCTCCTTTTGGAGGAGCAGGGCAATGTTGGCTCGACAGGCCAACAGAGAGACTGCGGACCCCGTAACCCCAAGTGGGGCGACGGCTCAGAAGGGTGGGGCCTGCTCGAACTCCAGAGGCAGACCCTTTCCTACCACCTCCAACACCCAACAGTTTGTGGTGATAGCGGACCAGGCGGAAAGAAAGTGGCGGAGCCGTCCCCTCACGGGGGGAAGCGACGCGGTTGGGGGTAACACCCCTCAACCCGTCACTGGGCAGGCTTGGAGGAAGGACCGGGCGAGGGACCTCCTGGGCCTTTTCCTCCCGGCTTCCTGTTGAAGGAAGCTGCAGATTTGGCTTTGGGGTGCCAAGAGCGAACCTGCTGGCCCTGATGCTGGGGTTGCTGGGCCGGACGTGCCACAGGGGCAGAAGAGCGAAAGGACTTATGCTGCTGTCGGCGGCCTTTGTCCTTCTGGGCAGACGTGACCATGAGTCCAAGCTGGCATTGGACTTTTCAATTCTCTGGAGGTGGCCTTCCACCCCAGGCCCAAACAAGTCGGTACCCAGGAAGGGGACGTCTGCCAGCTTGTGCTGGGTATCCACCGTAAAGGTGGAGATCCGCAGCCAAGCTCTGTGGCGCAAGGCCACTGCGGCCGCTACTGACCGGGCACAGGAGTCTCCAATATCGGAGCCGTTTGGAGCTGCTGTTTCGCCACTGCCTTCCCCTGATCCCGCACCTGCTTGACCGTAGTCTGCAGATCAGCCGGGAGATCAGAGATCATCTCATCAAGGGAGCCCATAAGGGCGTGGGAGAAGTGCACCATCGGTACAGCCGAACTGGCCTGACGGAGGCTGAGGGAGGACGCAGCATATACTTTGCGCCCGGCATAGTCCAGCTTTTTGGACTCTCTGTTGGGGGGCCTTGTCCACATCCCTAGCATTCCCTGAACGCCGGAAAACGTTGTCAGTAACCAACCCCTCCGCAGAGGGGTGTTCCAAGAAACTGGACAGAGACCCGGTAGGGACCGCATACTTCCTGGCCATCCTGGCCAAAGCAGCAGGACAAGAAGCTGGCCACTGCCATAACTCCAAGGCTGGGCCAACAATGGCTTCAGCCACCGGAAAGGCCTCCATGGGAGAATCCCCTTGGTCAGGTATCTCTGTGAGGGGATACTTGGCCCGTTTGGATCCGGGCTCAAGCTGCATCCCCCTGGACTCCGAGATGAGTCGAAGCAGACCCATGAACGATGATGGGCTCTCATCCATCGACTGCCCCCTGGAGGACTCCAGGTCAAGGGGCCAGGAGAACAGCGAGGAGTCGTCGTCAGACTCCAAGGAGTCTGCGAAGAGCTGCCTAGGGCCTGAGCCACCCTCCACCTGCCGAGGGTGGTCGGGAGTGAGGGTGACCGACAACCGGTGGGGCAGTCCCTGACCCGACCGAGAATCCTTGGTCGAAGCCCCCGATTTCAGTTGTGGAGGCAGAGGTTCCACCACAATCGGTGGGGCAGCTGGTTTCGGCTGAACAACCGGCCCAGGTTTGGGCACCTCGACCACCGCGAGGGGTTGTTTCGGCCTTTTGGGTGACAGCCACTTAATGGCGGGGAAGCGATAGCTTATTCTTGGTCAGAAGGAGCTGCTGCCACATTAAGTCCCTCAGAGCGCCAACGCAATTTGCGCTGGGAGCCCGGGAGGAGGAGGAGGAGACAAGGATGAGCGGGCGCCACTGCTTCCTCAGTGCCGAGACCGAGACCGCCGGTGCCGGCGGGATCGGCTGGACCGAGACGAGGTCTGAGACCGAGACCGTCGGTGTTTCCGAGGGTGGGTTTGGGAGGAAGCGGGGGAAACCTGCTCCTCCCTCGGCTCGGGAGCCTTGACCGGGGACTCCGGCACAGGAGGCGCAGGCAAGTCCTTGGTTTCCACCGGGGGAACCGGTGAAGATGGGTTGTCGGCTTCACCAGTTGACAGCCCGTCCGACGGGTCAAGAAAAATCTCGACCGCGTCGACGGGTGTCTCGGCCAGCTGACCTGACGGGCACACCATGAAGCCAGCGGCTTTAGCCGCAACCTCGACCAAAGTAGAGTGTCGACTGTCCGGGGAAGGGGACCTCTCCCGCTCCCACGAACGTCGACGGTGGAACTTACCCTTCGAGTCCCTCTTCTTGGACCGAGAGGAGTGTCCCGATGTTCCCTCACCTTTCGTGGAGAGGGACTGGCAAAGCTCCTTGAAAGAAGCTGTATAGGAGGATCCCAAGGAGAGCGGGATAAATGCCGGGACCGAGGATGATGAAGATGCGGCCTGGGCCACCTCCTCCTCGAGGGCGATCATCTGCTCGAGTTGCTCAGCCGAGCCAGCCGCTGCAGAAACCGTAGCGGGCCTCTTGGACTTCACAGCGGATAACGTTTCCAGGCGCCCAAGTTGGAGCCAGGCACAGCACGGTCTTCGAGGGCGCTTGCGAAGAAGCTGCACAACCGCAGGCCTGCAGATCATGGTCAAGCCCGTGGCAGTAGACACACGTGGAGTCGGATCGGTCCTGGACATCTTCTGTCCGCATGGCACCATGAAACAGGGAGTCGATTTGTCCATCACAGCGCGAAGGAAGAAACAGACCAAGCCTAGAAACTTTAAAATTATTTTCGGGTGAACCAAGAGTTTGGATCCAGTCTAAACGCAGAGCGCTAAGGAGGGAACCTGAGCTTCCAAGTGGTAAGGAAGATCTGGCGTCATGGGCCGGAGCCGAGAGTTTTACCACCCGGGTGGGTGGGAGGAGTCAGCTTGAAGACCTTCTGGCAAGATTTATAGCGGCAAGGAACCTGCCAGACAATGTGGATGAACAAAATATCCATGTCCCTAGAAATGGAAATTACGTACCTACCATAATACTTGATCTTCTTGGACGAGTCTCCACCACTCATTCACACTAATGGGACCCGCGCCGGAAGCAATAGGACCCATTGGGAGCAAACTTTTTTGTTAGAAGGTCGGCGCCTGAGACGGAGCCGCGAGAAGCGGCACCACGAGCCTCAGTTCGTGCAGTAATGAGTATCTCGGCGTTGACATTCCAACCGCCTCAATACCTTCCCCCCCCCCGAGGAGGTGCAGCGTAACTAACCTAGAAGGATAGCCTAACCAAAAAACGGACATAAGATAGTCCGGAAGAACCGTATAAGAAGGGTCAACAAAGAAGTCTTCACAGCCTAAGGACTGAGGGAGTGAAGACCAACAACAGAGGTGAGCTCGGGGGATGGAGGTTGGGTGTGTGAATGAGTGGTGGAGACTCATCCAAGAAGATCCAAGAATTACGGTAGGTAAGTAATTTCCATATCTTCCTGGACATAAGTCTCAACCACTCATTCACACTGATGAGAGAGTACCGAGCTAATAATCCCCCGAGAGGGCGGCAGGAGAGACCAAGAGCTCACAGTTTTACGACAGGAGTCCATTAAGGAAGGTGCTGCCAAAGGAAAGATGTCGTCTGGCATGGACATCCAGGGCATAGTGTTTGACGAAAGTATGCACTGAGCTCTAGGTAGCTGCATTGCAAATATCTGCAATGGGCACGTTGCGGATTTCCGCCAGAGATGCCGCGACTGCTCTAGTAGAGTGAGCGTACACTCTGCCCTCCAGCTTAACCGGCGTCATGGAATAACAGTGGCGAAGGCATGCCACCAGCCATGCTGAAATGCATCTGATAGCGACAGGCTGACCCAGTCGGGTCTCGCTGAAGGAAACAAACAGTTGCTGAGCTTAGCGAAAGTCTTTTGTTCTATCTAGATAGGAACGCAAAGCTCTCTTGACATCCAAGGAATGAAGAGAACGTTCTCCCTCATTTTGGAAGTTCGCAAAGTAAGAAGGAAGGACCAAAGGTTGGTTTAGATGGAATTCTGAAACAACCTTAAGGAGAAACTTAGGATGGTTTCTAATGACTACTTTGTCTTTATGGAACACAGTATACGGAGAATCTGTGACCAAGGCACACATCTCAGAGACCCTGCGGGCTGAGGTAATGGCCACCAGGAAGGCCGTTTTCCAGGTGAGAAATTTTAGCTCACAGGTAGCTAGAGGCTCGAAAGGTTTTCAAGTGAGCATGTCCAGCACAAGATTAATGTCCCAGGCTGCGACTGGACATCTTATAGGAGGTCTGGTATGCAGAATTCCTTTAAGAAACCTCTTAACCACAGATAACTGAGCCAGTGACAAGGAAAGTACTGGCTCATGATAAGCTGAAATGGCACAAAGGTGAACCTTAACTGTAGAGTATTGTAGACCTGAATTTGAGAGGTCTAGGAGGTACTCTAAAACTTTATCTGGTGGGCGGGAAAAAGGATTTAAAGAGGATTGCGCACACCAGAGCGAAAAACACTTCCATTTGGCTGTGTAAGTTCTCCTAGTGGCTGGCTTACGCGCAGCCAGAAGAATATCTGAAACCCTGCGAGAGACATGGCTCCTGAAGAGGTAGAAGTGAACAGGTTCAAAGCGTGAAGGTGAAGCGACCTCAGGTTGGGATGGACAACAGGCCCCTGAGTCAAGAGGTTCGTCTGAAGGGGAAGTGGTTTCGTCGGAGCTGCCGACATACTGTTGAGTAGTGGAAACCACATCTGTCGAGGCCAGAAGAGAGCAATGAGGATCATTTTGTCCCCTGAATTCGAACTTGAGAAGTACCCTCTGAATTAGAGGAAGAGCCGGAAAGGTGTATAGAAAGCATTTTGTCCACTGCAGCCTGAACGCTTCCTGACAGAAAATGCCAGGCCTTGGATTTCTGGAGCAGAAGAGAGGCAGTTTTGTGTTGAGTGGGGATGCAAAAAGGTCCAGGTCTGGAGTTTCCAACCCTGCGAATATTGACTGAACTACGGTTGAGTCGAAAGACCATTCGTGAGGATCTGTCTCTGTTCTGCTGAGGTGATCTGCCAGTTCGTTCTGCACTCCTGGCATGTAGAACGCTTGAATTAGAGACTTGTGCTGCAAGCACCATTCCCACACACTCATCGCTTCTCTGCATAAGGGGTAAGAGTGAGCACCGCCCTGCTTGTTGATGTAATACATCACTGCTTTGTTGTCCGTTTGAAGGAGAATGTTCTTGTGATAGAGAATGTCCTTCAAAGCCCGGACTGCACAAAGGATGGCTCTCATTTCTAAGACATTTATGTGAAGCTGGGACTCAACCAGAGTCCACGTACCTTAAGTGTGGAGAGTCTGACAGTGAGCTCCGCACCCAATCAGGGACGCGTCCGTGGTAATGGAAATCTGATGATCCAGAGGAGCAAAGGGATACCCTTCTAGAAGATTGTTCTCTTGCGACCACCAGGGGAGTGATCTCTTTAGAGGTTCCGTCACCTTGATGAGAAAGGACTGCGAGTGATCGGTTGGGGACCACCGAGTACTAATCATCCATTGAGAAGTTCTCATGTGAAGGCGTGCTAGGGGTACAGTGAACACCGAGGATGCCATGAGACTTAGCATCCGTTGCATCGAGAGAGCTGAAACCGAGCTGCTCCCTCCGATGTAACGGGCCATCTGAAGGATATCGCTCCTCCCGTTCTCTGGAAGAAAAGCCCTCGCACAGGAGGTGTCCAGAAGAGTTCCTATAAAAAAGAGCCTCTGGGAGGGCTGCAGCTGCAATTTTTTGAGGTTTAGCAGGACTCCCATGGACGTGAGAAAGCGTGAAGCTGTGGCTACGGCGTCCAGAGTTCCCTGCCTGGAAGGACTTGCTAGAAGCCAATCATCCAGATAAAGGAACACTTGTATTCCGATCTTTCTGAGATGCGCTGCGAGAGCTGCACAACACTTTGTAAAAACTCATGGCGCCGAGGATAGCCCAAAGGGCAGGACTCTGAACTGATAATGCTGTCCCAGAGCCACGAACCTTAGGAATTTGTGATGCTTTGGGTGAACAGAAATGTGCTGGTAAGCATCCTGCATGTACAGGGAGGCTAACTAGTCGTGTTGATGAAGCAAAGGTAACAGGATTCCTAGTGATATAATTCTGAATTTCTCCTTGGGAAGGAATTTGTTTAGTTTTCTGAGGTCCAAATTGGGGCGCATGCCCCCGGTTTGCTTTGGAACCAGAAAGTAATGGAAGTAGAACCCTGTGTTCCGTTGATCCTGCGGAACTACTTCCACTGCCCGGTTGTTCAGAAGGCCCTGTATCTCGGCGGCGAGGAGATCTGACTAAAGGGCTGACAGCTTGGGCTGTCATCTGGGGGGACGATCCGGAGGGGTCTCCACAAGATTGAGTGAATACCCATTGCGGATTATCCGGAGGACCCATTTGTCTGAGGTTATGGACTTCCATTGATTGTAGAAGTGCATCAGACAACCTCCCACCGCTGAGGAAGAGTCACCTCGGGCAGCTGAGGGTGGAACTTGGGCCAACAACTCAGAAGGCGGCACTGGAAGCTTTGGGTCCATGCGCCTTCTGTTGCGTTTTCTTTTGAGGCTGGGGGGCTTGGTTTTTATTAAAACTTCCCCTGCCTTTGCCTCGAAAGGACTGACGGTTATGAAACTGGCGTTTATTAACACCCCCTCGAGAGGGGACAGAAGGAGGTCGAGCCAATTTAATGGCTGACCTAGTCTTTATGTGAGCCTCTAGAGCCTTTTCTACTTGAGGCCGAGAGATACACACCATCAAAGGCAACGCCATTACCTGCTGCTGTCGCATTCATGAAACCTGAAGTGCGCAGCCAGGAATGAGCGGGTACAAATGCCCGCCGCCGCCGCTCGGGAAGCAGTATCGAAAGCATCCATAGCTGCTTTAACCTGCTGGTTGTTGGATTCGATACCCCTGGTTATGGTTTGAAGTAGCTTTGAATTTGTGTCCAATCCCGGTAGAGCTTCAACCATTTGTTTGAGTGAGTGCCAAAGGATATACTCATATTGAGAGAAATAGCCTTGGTAGCTGGCAATACACATACCTAGGGTGGAAGCAGCAAAGACTCTCTTACCTAAAGTGTCTATCTTATGAGATTCTTTGTTAATAGGTCGAGCTGTAGTAGTCTGGGGAAGGACGACCTTATCATTCTCTGCCAAGACTACAATAGGATCCTCAAAGGCTTGGGACGCCAAAATGGGTTGATCCTTGGGGGCTGAGTATTTCCTATCTATGGACTTAGCCACCGAAGGAATGAGAGCAGGATTATTCCATACCATTTGAGACAGCTTCTCAAAGGAGGGCTGTACCGGAGGAGTCAAATCCATAGGGATCTCCGGAACATGGAGGTAGTAGAGTCTTAACAATTTCCCAGGATCGATATCTGTAGTTTGGAGAGAAAGAGTGGAATTCAAGTTTTTCAGCAGAGACTTAAAAGACAGGTCCTCGACCACAGGCTCTGCAGCACGAATAAATCCTGTTCCTTCCACTTCATCACCCAGCCTAAGGTCTGGGTCAGGCTCAATGTCATCTCCTGACAGTCCAGGAGGGACTGCATGGACAGGAAAGGAGTGAAAATCAGAGGGAAATGAGGAAGGAAAAGGGTTAAAGGAGGAGTCCTGAAAGGTGGACGATGCCCTAACAACCCTTGGTGCCGCAGAAACCCACGGTGCCGAAAGAAGGCATGGCGCCGACAGAATGCCTGCGCCGAGGCCACGGCACGAAGATAGCGCTTAGAGAATGGACAGCCGCCACAAAGCCATACTGCACCGAAGGGCAAGACGCATGGCGCCGAGGACGGTGCTGAAGAAACTCAACGGTGCCGAGGACAGCGCCGACAGATACACTGGTGCCAAAGATGGTGCCGAGCGTGCCATCAACACCAAGGGCGTCGAAAACACCCCAAGACTCTGAAAAGCTGGATTTGAGGAAAAAGGAGGAAGAAGAGCAGGAGATAAAGGCATCGGTGTGGCCCCCTGCGCCGCAGCCATATTGGGGGGGGGGGGGACACCTAAGCGCGGAGTCGACAGCACCGAAGACGGTGCCGCGCGACCTGGGAGGCTCAACCACCCTACCTGATCTCCCAAGAAACCCGAAGGCCCCTGAGTGACCGGGCCAGGCAGCTGGACCAACCTCCGAGCCCACTGCTCCATAAGAGCAGCCCACTGATGAAACTGCTGATCTGAAGACCTACCAGAGGGCGGGGTAGGGCTCTGATGTCGAAGACGTCGGCTACCAGAAACAGAAGCTGGTGACTCCGAAGGAGGAGACCGGCAACTAGCTCCAATAACTGACTGTCTATGCGCAGACATATCAGAGGGCGACCTCGAGTGATGCCTTCTCTTTTTTGACCTGTGGGCCGAAGAAGAGCTCGAGGTCAAACGGTGCCGAGAATGCAACTGTTTACTTTTATGCTTGCGAGGGAACCGCCCACCCCCTCGGGCATTGGACTGACCATTGTCAGACCCCCCTTCCGGAGAAGGCAGCAGACCGGACCCAGCCCGGCTGACTGAACAGCTTTCATACGAAGTCTCCCTACCGTCACCTGACCCGCTCATGGTCGACTCTGTCAATGTAGGCTGAGACTTCTATGGTAAATAAGAATAATAAACTAAGCGATACTTATTTGAGATATTACTACAAAACAATAAAACTGAAAACTATGCTGCTAGTTTGAAGTTTGACTCACGGAGGGTGAGCGACATCGTCACTGAAGTGCACTCGATGGCGGGAAAAAAGAAACTGATGCGGTTGGAAAGCCGACGCCGAGATACTCATTACCGCACGAGCTGAGGCTCGCAGTGCCGCTCCTCGCAGCTCCGTCTCAGGCGCCAACCTTCTAACAAAAAAGTTTGCTCCCGATGGGTCCTAGTGCCTCCGGCGCAGATCTCATTAGTGTGAATGAGTCGTGGAGACTTATGTCCAGGAAGATCACCTCTCAGGAAGGCTCGTGCTATGCCCAACTGAGTTATGGGACGTCAGCTTATAGGTGTACGATAGGTTGAGATGGCACAAAGGTGTACTTTAATAGAGGAGTAGACCAAGCCTGCCTGGAAGAGAGATAGGAGGTAGTCCAGGACCAACCTTTCCAGACAATCCATCGGGGAAAGTCCTCGTGCTCGAGCCCAAAGGCAAAATCTGCGCCATTTCATGGCGTATGTGGCATGAGTGCCCGGTTTTCTAGCAGCTGCTAGTACATCTGCTACCTCTTGCCGAGACCCCGTACTGTATGATAGCTATGTCTCTAGGAGCCAGGCGTGCAGGTTCAGAGAGCGAAGGTCCGGATGGACCAAAGAACCTGCCTCCTGGGACAATAAGTGAGAGCTGATTGGCAGAGGCACCAGAGGTTCCTAGGACAGCTGGTGCAGCAGAGGGAACCAAATCTGGGCCAAAACGGCGTGAAATATCAGCGTCGCCTGCTCTCTGCAGAGTTTCAATAGGACCCTCTGGATCAACGGAAAGGGAGGAAACGCGTAGAGGAATCTGCTCGTCCAGGAGAAGGACAACGCATCTCGCCAGAAAACACCAGGCCCTGGATCTAGCAAGCAGAAATTGGGCAGTTTTGCATTGGATGGGGACGCAGAAAGGTCTAACTCTGGTGTGCCCCATCTGTGAAACAGATCCTCTACTACCTCCTGGAGTAGTTCCCACTCGTGGACTCTGGCCTGAGAGCGGCTCAGGCCGTCTGCGATGACGTTGTCCACTCCTGGGACATGAACAGCAATGAGGTTTGCACAGTGTTGTAGAAGCCAATCCCACACCCTCATGGCCTCCCTGCAAAGTGGGTAGGAATGGGTGCCTCCTTGTTTGTTGAGGTAATACATCATCACAGTACTGTCTATCTGTAACAGGAGAGTACCCGGTGAGATCTCCGACTAGAAGGCCTGCAGGGCATAAAGAACTGCTCTCATTTCCAAAATATTTATGTGGAGATGAGCTTCCTGGGGTGTCCATGAGCCCTGAGACCTGACCCCATCGAGATGTGCTCCCCAACCGAACCCTGAGGCGTCCGTGGAGAGCGTCACAATCAGAGATGGCGCAATGAAGGGGACCTCCGCCAACAGATTCTTTGAATCTAGCCACAATTGCCAATCCCGGATTACGGTATTCATGATCCAAACTGGAAGCTGCAAATGGTCTTGCTTCTGATCCCACTGAACCCATAACATCCACTGGGTCACCCGCATGTGGAGACGGGCTAACGGGGCTGTTGCAATGGCCGCAGCCATGTGTCCGAGCAGGCAAAGGACCAGTCTGGCTGGGACATTCTTCTTTGCCAAGATGTCCCTGATGAGGGATCTGATGTGTTCCGCTCGGTCCTGGGGCAGAAAAGCTCTCCCCTGGACAGTGTCCAGAACTGCGCCTATGAACTGCAGATTCTGTGACGGAACCAGATGTGACTTCTCCTGATTGATAATGATGCCCAACATCCCGAACAGGGAATGAGTACAGTGAATTGCGGACATCAGAGCCTCCCGAGAGGGTGCCATGAGGAGCCAGTTGTCCAGGTATGGGAACACGTAGTGGCCTTGTCTCCTTAGAGCCGCCACTACAACTGCCACGCACTTCGTAAACACCCGAGGTGCCAATGACAGTCCGAAAGGGAGGGCTCGGAACTGATAATGGCGACCTAGAAATTCGAAGTGCAAGAACTTCCTGTGCACTCGAGCAATGGGTATGTGCAGGTAGGCATCCTGCATGTCCAAGGACGCTAGGAAGGCGCCCTGCTTGAGTATGGGTATCAAACCGGGAAGGGTCACCGTGCAAAAGCATTTGTACAGGACCGAAGCGTTGAGATCGCTGAAATCCAGTATCGGACAAAGGTACCCTGTCTTTTTGGGAACCAGAAAGAAGTGGGAATAGTAACCTGCACCTGTCTGGTTCCTCGGTACGTGCTCTATAAGCTTCCTTTCCCAGAAGCGCGAGCACCTCCTGCTGTATGATCAGTGTGTGCTGACCCGAATAACGGGAAAGCAGGGGAGGTCTTGACCGGGGGGTGTTCGAGGAATTCTATAAAGTGACCTCTCTTGACTAGTTGAAGGACCCACCGGTCGGCGGTAATCGACTGCCACCCTGAAAAGTGGTGAGCGATGCGACCCCCGACCTTTTCAGCCCGTTGATCCAGAGGAGGGGCGGGGTCGGGAAGGAGTCATGCTGTGGCGGCATTGCCTCCCGCAGGCTGGGTCGGTTTGGTATACCGCTGACCTCGGCCTGGGGAAGACTTAGGTTGGGCCTTACGGTGGAAAGTGCCCCTTTGCTGCTGGCCAGAACGTGGCTGATGTCGTTGTTGCCAGCCGCGAAAACGGTTCTGGTTCCTATGAAAGGAACCAGATTTGGGTCTGTACATGGCCTGTACAGTCCTTACTGCCTTCCCAGCATCCTGAAGTTTGGTGATGATCTTTTCAGAGGGTTCACCAAACAGGACCTCTCCGTTATAAGGTACGTCCAGGATACTCTCCTGTATGTCCGGGATAAAACCGGAGACATGGGGCCACGAGTGTCTCCAGAGACAGATGCCTGAAGCGGCGCCCCTGGCAGACGAGTCTGCAGAATCATATGCGGCTCTTAACACTTGGGTCCCCACGTCTTGACCCTGTGCGGAGGAGGTTCAAGAGCTCCGCCTTCTGCTCGCCATCCGGTAGTTTATCAACCAGGTCCTGAACCTGTTCCCACAGAGCATTCTGAAACTAAACGATATGAGACAGATAGTTGTGACCTGATGGAGCATGTAGCAGCCGCATACATGCGCCTCCCCAGGGCTTCCAACTGCATGGATTCCTGGTCCGGTGGCTGTGTACTCAGATGCTGTGGTCGTTGAGACCTATCATGGGAGGCCGTAATGACCAGGGAATCAGCCAGTGGTTGTTGCACCAAGTACTGATCCTCTGCTGGGGCCCCATACAGGCGGTCAGCTTTCTTCGGCACCGCAGGGGTCGAATGCGGATGCTTCAGCGCAGCCTTGGTGACATCCGCTAAGGTGTCCACCAAGGGTGGCACCACCACAGGCTTAGGATCCTTCTGCCGAAGGTAACGAACTAGGCGCTGTCTCTCAGGGTCGAGATCTTCCGAATCCCATCCCATGTTCTCCTGGATGTGCCTCATGATTTTGGAAAAAGAGGGATCATCCGGAGGTGGCCTGGGCTGCTCTCGTGGGTCAGGTGATGGGATGCTGATTGGAGAAGGAGACCTGGAGGTATCTGAGGTGTCAGGTCTAGAATCATCCCCCTGCGGACTGGACTGTCGACATCTGGGTCGCTTAGGACTGGGAGACCCTGAGGGAGATCTTGAAGGGGGCCTTCTCTGTTCTTTGGATCTTCCCTTGGAGGTGGAGTAGGCTCCTTGGGGGTCGGTGGTCTTCCTGTTGGCCCCTGCGGTGGAGGAGGGGGAGTAGGAGGTGAAGGAGTAGAAGGAGGAGGTTTGTCTGGGATCACATCCTTCTCTATTGTGTCCCACCAAAAGGTAAAGAGATCTTTGACCTCTTTAATATTCATACCGGATGACAAACCTGGCGCCGGTGGTCTGTTGCCGGTATCGGGCGTCTGGTCTGAGGGCGTCGCTGGGTTTGGCGAAGGCTCCTGTGGAAGCCCGATGTCCTCATTGTCGCCTGCCTGGTCATCAGGCAACGTCAGGTCCTCCTCTCTAGAGTCCCGGCGACCGGTGTCCACTGGTGACGGGAAGGCAGTCTTCGGCTCTAACGAACGTCTCACTGGTGTCTGGTGCTTAACCGATGTCTGGTCCAAGAGGCGTTTAACCGATGAAGGGGCAGAAGCCCGCTTCGGGTCTGTCATCCGTTTTAGGGACGTCAGGTCCTTAGTCATGCTGGGAGGGGGATCCGGACCCCCTAGGAGGCTGGGAGGCCGATCTGGCGTCAGAGTCCCGGCGTCTCTCTGAAGAAGCTTGTTTTAAAGAGGACGTGGACCGGTGATGGTCTGAAGACTTCAAGGAGGCCCAAGAGGGTGTTGAGGAAGCCGAAGGCCTGGAAGTCTTGATGGGATGCAGAGAAGCCGAAGTGCTGCCTGAAGACTTGACCTTTACTGGAGGGGGCTGAGAGCGGGCCCTGGAGGGAAAGCGGTCTGATCGCGTGGAGCCTGAGCTGGTGCAGTTCGAGGAGCTCGGAGGGATCTGGACCTGGTCTTCTCCCGATTCTTGTCCCGGTGCTTATGGGACTTAGAGGTAGACTCACCTCTGGAGGCAGGGTCTTTATCCATGCTTTTTAACTTTTCTTCCAAGAGGAACCCCTGAAGTGCCTCTTGGCGGTAGATTCGGGTGCGACTGTTGAACCCCTGGCAAAAGGAGCAGGCCTTGGTGTCGCATTCCAGGCCTAAGCACCGCAGGCAGGATGAATGGAGATCCTTGAAAGGGATCCGTTTGCCGCAGGCACACTTGGAGGGATGTCCTTCTGAGGAAGGAGTTGGAAATGCCGACATTTAGTAGGTAAAACTTTGAAAGTTCTAGTCATTGTCTGCTAGAGTGGGACCGTAAGACCGATGCTGGCGAGTCGACAGCGGGAAAAGAACTGGGGATCTGCCCCCCTCTATATGATGCCTGACGTCGGGGCGGTCCCTGCTGGATACAGCTAGCTAGAAAATCTCCATGGGGTCCTGGCGCCTGCTGGCTTCAGTCCTAATGCTGTAACCTGCTGCAAGAGCTGTTTCTCGCAGTAAGATCTAGCTGCTGCCATAACATGTCCTCACAGCGCTGACGCAACTTCCGAGGAAAAAGAGGACGAATGGCAGCAGCACCACTTTCTACAATGCTATGCTACTTCCTCAGCCTTTGGGTCGAGGATGTCCCAGACCTGGATGTTGCCAGTCGGGGGGACCAACAGGGGTGTTCAGGAGAAGTGGAGAACCCAGCTCCTCCAGGTCGAGGGTGACCACCGCCTGGGGCTTCCCAGCTGGCTAGGTCTCCTCATCGGCGAGGTCCGAGAGGACTGGAGTCCTAAAGAAACAGTTGTCAGCCTCCTCGGTCAACAACGGGTTGACGGGGTCAAGAATGATCTCGAAGGTATCGTCGTCCGGCATCTGGGCTGACTGACCTGACGGAGTACCGTGAGGTCAGCGTCGTTCGAAAACGAAACAGAAGACTCCTGGGACCGAGATCACTCTCTTTCCAAAGGGTAACATCAATGAGACGTGAAATCTCTTGGTTCCTTGTATTCCTTCTTGTGGGATCTGGATATGTGACAGCCAGGGCCTTCCCCGTGAGTGGAAAGGGATTGGACCAACTCCTTAAAGGAACCAGAGAAAGAGGGAGCCCAGTTTAAGTGGAACAAAAACTGTTGGCGAAGATGACAGTTCAGCCGCACGGGCCACCTCTTCTTCAAAGGCCC
Organism: Neoceratodus forsteri; assembly: GCA_016271365.2. NCBI lineage: Eukaryota > Metazoa > Chordata > Ceratodontiformes > Ceratodontidae > Neoceratodus > Neoceratodus forsteri. Next base: position 1,408,108,478 of record CM057450.1, read on the forward strand.
TCATCTGTTCCAGCTGTTCCGCGGACTCCACGGCTGTGGAGACTGCATGGCAGGCATCCTTCGATTTGACCGGCAGGTGCCGTTTTTCTGGACTTTCGAGCTGGAGACGCTCGAGGCAGTCATCCAAAACATTCGGATGAAAAGAGCGACATAAGTTGCAGGGCAGAGTATCGTGATCGTGACCGAGGCAGTACACGTACGTGGCATGTGGCATGCGTGTGTTCAAGACATTTTCTGCCCGGAGGGACATTGGCGAAACCCAGGCAAGGACTTGTTCTCCATCGTGGTCATGAGTCTAAATTCATTTGGAGAGATTCAGAGAATCCTAATTGGTGAAACCGAATTTTGGAGCGCCAGGGCCTACCAAACACAGAAGCGAGAAGGAGGGAACCTGCAACTTCCAGTGGAAAGGAAAATCTGGCATCATGGGGCAGAGCCAAGGGTTATACCACCCGAATGGGTGGGAAGAGCCAGCTTGATAACCTTCCAGCAAGAATTGAAGGGGAAAGGGACATGCCAATCCAGCGTTGATGAACAACATATCCACGATCCTAGAAATATGTTGTCTGAATCTTAGTAATGCTACACATTATTTAATTAGAAACTGTGTTTGCGACCTTACTTTCACTGATGTTATGCCCTTTATCATCCTGTGAACATTTCACTTTCCCCTCTAGCAGATCAGTCAACAGCAGGACTTTACCTGAGCACACACAAGACAGGGGAAATTGTCGGCTCCCACCAAGACTTAAAGGATCTTTCAAATGCTCCCGGTGTAATGTATGTAAAATTGCAAAGCTAGAGAATACTGTCAATCATCCCAATGACATCAATAATACTGTTACAATCAGGAAGTATATTACCTGTGACACTCCTTTCATCTACACCCTGCGGTGTATATGTGACATGGTTTATGTCGGGCGAGCCATAAGACATCTCAAAATTTGAATCAAAGGAACATCTCGGTCTATACCAATTGTAAACAAGATACTCCCTGTGGTGGGGCGGGCAGCACCTTTTTTTTGACAGACACCCAACCCAGAACAGATTAGATCTGCAGCGCTTGAACACACCACCCTATTTTAAGAGAGGAGTTGATAAGACTAAAACTGCTGAGTCAGAAAAGTTTTTGGCTCTATAAATTGAAAAGTGTAAAACCTTCCGGTTTAAATGTCCAATGGGACCTTAAGCCATTCTTATAGTCTCATTAATGGTTTCTGGTTTAAGACTAGTCTAAAGTACTCTCTGTGCATTTTTTCTGTGCAATATATATGTATGTATGTATTTTGTGCTTGATACTAATACACTGTCTCTTTCTAGTTTTGTCTCCTCCTTTAGGTTTACTCAGGTACCTGTTTCTAGCAGGATGGTTTCGTTTGCTCACCCCAAAAAAATCCTACCCATCCCTTGCCTCACACCTTTACCCTACACACACACACTCACACACACTCTTCGTGATGCTGAAATTTGTGCATTAAAGCACAGATGACAAGATTACTGTAGTGTGGGACAGTACATTAACTCCCTGCCTCTTATTTTCTATCCTGAAAGGTTTTCAAATAATTGTTCAAATGCAGTGTGTGCTTTAGTTTTCTAGGATTGCCTTGTTTAAATTGTAAGTGCAGTAATATTGCAGCTTTCAATTTTCACTTGAAATTTACCAGACTTGTCTAGATATTTTAATTTTAAAATATTAACTTGATATTCCTATTAATAAGCAGTACTTGTTCATGAAATTTTGTATTTAACTGGTGATGTTTTCTCCCTGACCACTTCACCTGATGAAGAGTCCGTTGACTCGAAGTAATGGGACAAGAATGAGCACAGTTAACCTGCAGAGTCACTGTCTGCACTTTGAGCTGGATTAAATAAACCAAGCATTCTGTAAACACTCAGCCTTTGTGTAGACAATGAGTTTTTGGGCTCCTACATCGAGTGCACAAGTACCTCCTGGTCTCTGGTTTTCCCCTACAGCAACCCCCACTATGCCTTGTCTGTGAAAGTGTTAAAAGGTAATTGACTAAAATGGTAACTTAAGGCCAAGTCCTTTTGTGCAAGCTCAATGTCCTAATAGACTCAAAACTTCCCTTGATCCAGATTCTTGCACAAAATAGGACCTTTAGAACAATAAATCCTTGCACTATAATACAGTTACATTATCCAAACACTAGTAGTCCACCTTGATCTGCAACTTTCAACAGATACACAGTAGTACCGCCCCTGCCGTATTGTGCCCCTTGTTCTGAACTGCTGTCCTTCAAAAACACCCTAGTAAACAAGATGTTGCATATCCAGGGGATTATCCTGAAAAGCCAACGTCAATACTGAAACTAAATATATAAATAAATAAAAACAGACAAAGATGAATGCTCACTGCCCCTTCCCCACCCCAACCAACAGCTTCAATGAACATCATCCATCTTCTTACTGGTCTCTGTTTTTGGTCACCACTGCTCTTCGAAGCCTTTAGAGATACTATATTATGGTGTGAACAAATAAATATATACTTTATACAGCTACATATTATACCTTGAATATTTCTTTAGAGCACTGGGTAAGGATGGTACTGAAGGTGGAAGAAAGGCCCAGTTCTACAAGACTCTCCAAGTGGGTCATCTTTTCTGTTTCAGTCTCCTCTCTTGTTTGTTCAAGTGTACTGCTTTCAATGAGGGCAAAACATCTGTGTAAATTGAGACCTTCTGGTTAGCAGGGAATACAACCGAATCCATTTACATTAATTCAGTAGTGCCTTTCACTGTTAACAGTTGTGACGATCAGTGCCTCAGTAGGTAAGATATGCACTCATACCTTTGGGCCAGAAAGTTACAAGATTAAGTCAACCTAGGAAAATAGTATACAAACAAGCAAACCTGTTTCACAGGCAGCTCCACTGCTGCAGATGTTGTCCTTCATAAAGGACATAAAAACAGACCAGTGACAGAATTTTACAGGCTGAAAAAGACCCTCAGTCTATCAAGTCTGCCCACTCCTTACCATGGTCCCTTTCAGCTTAGCATGGACAGGGCTTATGCAGTGCTCCAAACCTGTAGCTCTGCTTTGTTAGTTAAAAGACCCAAACTTGACCCCCACCCCCATTTTCACCACACCCATGCATCTTTCCCACCCTCTCTTGAAACCTATAACTATTTTGACATTTCTACTGTACCTCACTAGTTAGATGGTTCCACCTGCCTACCTCCCTCTCCAAAAATAATGACTTCCTCATATTCCTCTTGAATCCCCCACCACTACCACCACCAGCTTATAATCATGTCCTCTTATCACGGACACCTCAAATTGCCTGAACAGTTGCATGCTGCACACCATGTTTATTCCCTTCAGATATTAGGAAGTTTCAGTTATACCACCCTCCTGGCCTCCAAAGAGTACATGTCCAGGTCAGCCAGTCTTTCATCATAGGTCTTCCCCTACCACCCATGTATCATTCAGGCTGCCTCTTCAGGATCTTATCTAAGTGGTACTTGTCCTTTTTTAGGCAAGGGTTCCAGGAGAAAAAATTACTTACTATAGTAATTTTGTTTCTTCCCAGTAAAACTCAGATATTCATAACTTTCTGCAGTGTCCCTTTAAGCCAGAACTGCCCGAAGACAGAACACATGCAAATGATGGAAAACTCTACACGTGACGACAATTCAAATGCTGCCTTGAACTAACTGCCTTAGTTCTAAAGCCCTCAGATTTCTAGGATGCCTGGAAAGGCAGGCCCCCAGGGACAATTAATACTGGATATCAGTAATAATCAATAATAATAATCAAGCCCATAAACCCTCCAACTAGAGGTGAAAAACCATAACAGATACCCCCAAAAATGTCGATCAACTGAAAGAAGGGGGAAAACAACATGAACCTTATTTAAAAAAAAATGGTGCCACAAAATGGCATGTATACCCCTGACAGCACAGTATTCAGGAGTGCAGAGGCTAAAGGTTCTAGAAGAGGAGGCAGGGTGTGAAGTTATGAATACCTGAGTATCACTGGGAAGAAAGAAGATTACTATGGTGAGTAATTTTTTCTTCTAACCCCAGTAATACTCAAGTATTCCTAACTTTCTGCAGACTATGAAGCAGTACCTTTGGAGGTGGGCACAGAACCTTATTTTGGAAACAGACATTGCAGGACTGCTGTCCTGAACCTAGCATCACCCCTGGACTGAATATCCAGATTGTACTGCTTTGTAAAGGTGTGTACTATTTTACAGGAAGCTGCTTTACAGATGTCCACTAGCGGAACATCACTGGCAGCTACTAAGGTAGCAGCTGTCCCTCTTGTGGAATGGGCCCTCAATCCTGTTGGAGGTTCCCTTCCAGCTTTAGTGTAACAGAACTGGATACACTGAATCATTCATCAAGAAATGGACCTTTTCGATGCTGGGTTACCCTTTCCCACATCCCCATAAGTCAGGAACAGTTGTTTTCTGTCCTGCCTATGGTCCCTAGTGGCTGTCATATAGTAGCTGAGAGCTCTCTTGACATCCAGACTGTGAAGCCTTCGTTCGCCAGAGGTGGAATGCTCAGTGAAAAAGACAGGTAGGGTAATGGTCTGGTTCAGGTGGAAATCAGAGACCACCTTAGGGAGAAATTTCCTGTTCTACGATCGTGGATATGTTGTTCATCCATACTTCTTGGCAGTGCCCCTTTCCCTTTCAGACAGCCAGAAAGTCTTTAAGCTGGCTCCTCCCATCCACCCAGGTGGTATAACTCTCGGCTCCACCCCATGATGCCAGATCTTCCTTTCCGCTAGAAGATTCAGGTTGCCTCCTTCGTGCTCCCGCATTTTGTAGGCCCTGGTTTCAAAACCTTCGGTTATTCTGAAAATTCGCCTTGTGCATGTTTACGATTGCTTTCTCAATCATGGAAGACAAGTCTTCCCCCAGATTTCGGTGGTGCCCATGCAGCCAGAAGATGCCGTGCACTGACTCGCATGCCACGTGCATTTACTGTCTAGGTGTCGGCCATGGCACCATGACTTGCAAGTGTTGCCTCGTGTTCCACCCTAATGTCCTCTACAATCATTTCGCACACCTCAAGCTGGGGAGACCCGAAAAACAGGACCCGCCGGTGAAATCCAAGGAGGCCTGGTGGTGATTCCGCGACATCGGGATCCGCCGAGCAACTGGAGTGCATGTAGGCCTTCGAGGAGGAGGTAGCTCATGCCGCTGCATCTTCCTCCCGAAGCTTCTTCGTTCCGCTCAATCTGGGCTCTACTTTCTCGGGTTTCTTCCGAGAGTTGTGCCAGTCTCTCCCTACTAAGGATGAGGGCCCAGCGGGCACACACTCCTCTGGCTCCCATAAAAAGGAGAGGGACCCAGGATCATCTTCGTCTTGACCCAGCTTTTCTTGGGATCGGGAGAGATCTTGGCCCCAGGAACCGGCTGTTTCAGCCTCAGTCGAAATTGCTCTTCAGTCGACGACCTCTCGGCCCTGCCGACTGAAGTGTCGGTCGATGATGCTGAGATTATTCTCGACCTGATCTACCCCTTGTCGTCGACTCTCTTCCTCGGACTCTGGACCTTGTTTTTCCCTCAACAAGGAGACCCAGCCTGCTGGGAATCTTGTCAAGGAACTGGCCCGACCGGAAGTCACTGGTCTCACGGTGTCCCAGCTGACCAGTCTGCCTGCCGATTTCGATCAGGTCTTAAACACCTTACGACCAATAGGCGAGGAAGGGTCATAAGTGCTCAAAGAGGCAACGCCATCGGTCATCCTCCTCGGATGAGGAGGCGCTCCAGCGGAAGCTACGTCGGCACTACGAGGACCACATGTGGCAACAGCCGATTTTGACCAGACACAAGCCTTCCCCGGCTCCTACCCCGGCCATTATTTGGCTTTCGCCTTCCAGGCCGAAGCCGACTCCTTTGGAGCCAATCAAGCTGGTTCCTCCGCCTGCTGAGCCAGCAAAACCCCCGGTTCAGCCAAAACCGGTCTCCCCACCAATTGTGGTGGAACTGCCGCCCAAGAAGCCAGTGGGAAGGGTTCCTTCTAAGGAAGCTAGGCCAGACACTGGGCTCCCCACGGCGTCTTTCGGTCACTGTCACCCCAGACTGCCCCCAGCGGGTCGAAGGTGATCTGGGTGGTCGACCGCTATACCCGGATACCTTGGATTTGGACGAAGTCGGTCTCCATTCTCATCCAGGGGATGATGAATCGGCCGGTGGGCTACAGACGGACGAAGGTCCATCGTCCTTTCAGGGCATTCTCTACCTCATCTGTGAGTCCACAGGGATGCCCCTAGAACCTATCCAGAAAAGGGCAGAGTACCCTCTCACCGACATCCTCAAGAGAGGGGATACACCGACGGAAGCCTTTCCTGTTACCGAGGCCATTGTGGGCCGGGCCTTAGAACGTTGGCAGCACCCTGCCTCCTGTCCAGCTCCATCTACCCATATGGCCGGCAGGTATGCGGTGCCCATGGGGTCCCCTGCGGGGTTCACAGAGCACCCTTCAGCCGAGAGCCTTGTAACCACCTCTGTGTCCAGGCGTACTGGTAGTTCTACCGATACCAACAGACCTCCTGAGAAGAAATCCAAATATTTGGACCACTCTGCTCAGAATGTCTATGCGGCCTCGTCTTTGGGCCTCTGTCAGGCAAGCTCAGTGGTCATCATGGCACACTTCTCCCATGCCCTTCAGGATTCTTTGGACAAAGTCCTTCCACATCTCCCTGCGGAGGTGCAGACCATGGTCAAGCAGGTTCAGGACCAAGGCCGCGCTGTTGCTAAACAACATCTCACATGGCTCTGGACATCGGGGATTCATGTGCCCATTTGATGGCAGCCGCAGTTGCCTCCCACCGTAAGGGCTTGGCTAAGATTCTCCTCCTTTTCGGTGGATACTCAGCACAAACTAGCTGATATGCCTTTCCTGGGCACCAATCACTTCTGCTAAGGGTTCTTCTGGTTCCAAGAAGAAGTAGTTTCGGCACTCTTCCCCTGCAGCCAAGCAGCTCTCCTATCACGAAGGGCAGCAGCAGCAGCAGGCTCAAGTTTGGCACTCCCGGCCCAAGCCAAGTCATGCCCAGGCCCGTAAGGGAGACCAAGGTTCAGGCCCTGGACCCTCTGCCTCCAAGCCTGCCCAGTGATGGGGTTGGGGCCTGCCACCACTACTCCAGTCACGCCAGCTCTGAATGGGCTGGCTCCACCACTTCCTTTCCACCCGGTCCGCTGTTACCATGGACAGGTGGGTTTTGGAAGTGGTTGGTCAGGGGCTGCCTCTGGAATTCGAGCAATACCCTCCAAGCCGAGCCCGCGTCCCACAGGAGGAAAGAGTATTCACCCGCACTCAGTCAGCCCTCTGAGATGACACTGCTCAGCTCCTCCTCAAGGAGGCAGTAGCTCGAGTGGCACATCCTCCACCAGACCCAGGGTTGCTTTCCACATACTTCCAGGTTCCGAAGCAGACAGGGGACTGGTGCCCCATTCTAGATCTGCAAGACCTGAATCAGTATCTCAGGACACGCACCTTCTGGATGGTAACTCTCTCCCAGATCATAACATCCCTGGAGCAATGCATGTGGTTCTGCTCACTGGATCTCCAGGACGCATTTTTTCACGTCCCAATCCATCTGTCCCACCAGCGGTTCCTCTGCTTCTGAGCAGGGGGAGCCCTATATGAGTTCCGAGCCATGACATTCAGCCTGTCATCAGCCCCACAGGTCTTCACCAAATGCAATGCAATGGTGGCAGCCCATCTCAGGCATCGGGGGGTCAGAATTTACCCCTACCTTGACGACTGGCTCTTAGCAGGTTCCACCCAGCAAGAGGTGGAGAGGTCCAGGGACCTGGCCCTCCAGTCCTGCTCCCAACTCTGCCTCCTGATCAACGAGGCCAAATCGGAGCTCGTGCCTTCTCCAGTGATGTGCTTCAACGGGGCAGAGCTCAACTCTCGTCAAGCCAGAGCTCGGGTCCTGGCGGACAGGGCGGAGGGTCTCTCCTCCTTTGCATAATCATTTCTGGTTGGGCAATTGCGCCCTGCCCAAGACTTTCTGCGCCTTCTGGGTTGCATGGCGGCATGCACCTCAGTGGTCCGGCGGCACGTGCGCCCCCTCCAATGGGAGCTGGCTGCCCAGTGGACTCAGCGCCACAGTCATTTTGACCAGCTGATCACTGTGACCCAGAAGATGTGGGATGCTCTCCAATGGTGGACCATCCCAGAACGGTTGCAGGAAGGGATTCTGTTTGTCCGCCCCAAGCTGATGGCCATCCTTATGACCGATGCCTCTCTCATGGGCTGGGGAGCCCACATGGGGACAACAGGGCCCACGGCTTCTGGACCCCCAAGGAGTCATGTTATCACATCAACCTGCTGGAGCTCAGAGCAGTCAGACTGGCACTGTCAGTTTTCACTCCTCAGCTCCGGGGTCAAGTGGTTCAAGTCCAGATGGACAATACCACGATCATGTACTACCTCAACAAACAGGGCAGCACACATTCCCGTCTGCTATGCAAGAAAGTGCTCCACATCTGGACACTTGTGAGTCATCTGGAGACGGATCTCCTAGCCATCCACATGGCAGGAGCCTCAAGCCAACTGGCGGATGCTCTCAGCCGCATAGGCCAGACATCCCATGAGTGGTCTCAGCATCCAGAGGTAGCGTACAGTCAGTTCTCCCACTGGGGCAAACCGCTGGTGGACCCGTTTACCTCCAGGGAAAACACCAAGCTGAGGCTGTTTCATGCCCGGCCCCCTCAGCAGGGCTCACTGCGGGGGATGTCTTCTTGAGGCCGTGGACCCCAGGCCTCTTCTATGCCTTCCCTCCATTTCCCTTGATCCACAGGGTGCTCCTCAAGGTGAGGAGGGACAAGGCACAGGTGCTTCTGGTAGCCCCAGACTGGCCACGCCAGTTCTGGTACCCAGATCCCCTCAGCAACAGGCCCCCGGAGTAGCTTCCAGCACACCCGGACCTGATCTCACTCAATCAGGGGAAGGTTTTCCATCCGGACCTTCAATCCCTGCACCTCACAGCCTAGTACCGGAGCGGCTAGAGTTCCAGGCTTTGGGTCTCTCTGAGCATGTCCTCACAGTAGTGGAAGCATCCAGGAAAAAGTCGACCAGGAAGTGTTATGCCTTCAAATGGAAAAGGTTTTCCAATTGTTGCTGGAGCAAGGGCCTGGACCCTCTGTCCTGTCCAGTGGCTACCGTTCTCAACTACCTTTGGTCTCTGTCCAAAGAGGGTCTTAGGGTGCACCTGGCAGTCATCTCCGCTTACCGGGCACGGGCCAGTCAGCCAGCGTTGGCGCAGGAGACAGTGGTCGGGCACTTTTCCAAAGGCCTGGATCACATATCCCCTTCCAGTGTGTGAACCTCCACCACCGTGAGATCTACTGCTGGTACTGGCAAAGTTCATGGGCAAGCCATTCAAACCAATGTACAAGTGTGAGTTGTCACACTTGTCGTGGAAGACGGCCTTCCTGGTGGCTATCACGCCTGCCAGAAGGAAAGGGGAGCTCCAAGCACTCTCGGTGGACTCCCCTTATCTGGTCTTCCACAGGGACAAGGTTGTCCTGCGCCCCAACCCGAAATTCCTTCCGAAGGTGGTGTCACAGTTTCACCTTAACCAGGTGTTGACTCTGCCGGTGTACTACCCTAATTACACCACGGAGGCCGAATACAGGCTCCATACTTTGGATCGGAGACGAGCTCTCTCCTATTATAAGGAGAGGACGGTGGAAATTCGGGGAGAGGTTCGCCAGCTGTTTGTCACCTACGCTGAAGCCGCTTCTAGCAGACCTGCAGCAAAGCGGACAATTGCAAGGTGGATTACAACTTGCATAAGTCTGTGTTATGAGTTGGCGGGCAAGGAGCCTCAAAGAGGGATAAGAGCTCATTCTACCTGCCATACCGCTGCATCAGTGGCTGCTTCCAGGGACATCCCTATCCAGGAAATTTATAGGGCTGCTACCTGGAAGACAGCAAACACCTTCATTACCCATTACCACACTGACCTTGAGTCACACCGGGATGCTGGTTTTGGGGCCTCCATTTTCCAATCTCTTTTTCCCAAGTAAGTATCAGAGCCGGTGTGCACCTTGCCTCCCTCCTCCCAGAGAGCTGCTTGGAGTTTGCCAAGAAGTGTGGATGAACATATCCACATTCCTAGAAAAACAGGTTACTCACCTGTAACAGTAGTTCTAGGAGTGGCCTATATTGTTCATCTACATGGACCCACCCGGCTGTGGACGCAGAAAACCTGGCTTCCAGCGAGCTAAGATCTGGCATCATGGGGCGGAGCCAAGGGTTATACAACCCGGGTGGGTGGGAGGAGCCAGCTTAAAAACTTTCCAGCTGTCTTAAAGGGAAAGAGACACTGCCAAGAAGTGTGGATGAACAACATATACCACTCCTAGAACTACTGTTACAGGTGAGTAACCTGTTTTTTGTCCTCAGGACCACTTTATCCCTGTGGAATGAAATGTAGTCAAGTTCAATGCAGAGAGCCTGAAGTTCACCGATTCTTCTTGCATAAGTCATTGCCACTACGAAAAATGTTTTCCAAGTGACATATTTCAGATGAGCAGAGGACATGGGTTCAAAAGGAGGTCCCATGAGCTTAGCTATGCACACATTAAGGTCCCATGCTGGCACCAGTTCCGTATGAGGGTGGTGCAAATGGACCAAACCTTTGAAGAACCTCCTAATGATAGGGTCTGAAGCCATTGACACATTCCCTCCATACCAAAATGTAAGCAGATGCTGCAGCCAGGTGGACCTTGAGGGAACTGGACTGCAATCCCAAGGAATGTAAATAACAGAGGTAATGAAGAACAGCTGGAACCCCAGCTTGTGCTGATACCAGCTCTCTAGCTGAATACCAAATACAAAAACCTTTCCATTTTGAAGCATAGTTTTTCTTAGTGGAAGGCTTCCTGTAACCTCTTAGGATGTCTAAAACAGCTTCAGAGAAGTGTAAACCTGCATATTCTAGGTCTTCAAGAGCCAAGCTTTGAGATTGAGAGACCTGAGGTTCGGATACAGGCACCTCCCCTGGTTGGAGGTTAACAGATTGTTCCTCCGAGGGAGGTGTATTGGCTCGGCTACAGACATGGAGAGCAGCACAGAGTACCGTGGCTGCCAGGCACAGCCTGGTGCTATCAAGATCATTGATGCTGACTGGGACCTGAGCTTGAGCAATACCCTGTACATTAAAGGGAAGGAAGGAAAAGCATATAGGTGCTTCCCTGACCAATTCAAAGCCACAGCATCCAGGGGTAGTGTACCCCGATCTGGTGGTCCCCAAGAGTATTGTGGCATGTGGTGGTTCTGGTGGGATGCAAACAAGTCTATCTCTGGGGTGCCCCACCTCCTGAAGATTACTTCCACCACTTGCCTGTTCAGGGTCGATTCGTGATGGGGCCTGGTTGATTCGACTCAGGGCATCTGCAAGGGTGTTGCCCTTCCCTGGCAGATCACCTGCCTGTAGGGAAACTTCCAAGGAGTATGCCAGGCTCCAAATTTTTATGGATTCTGTACAGAGAGGACCCGACCTTGTACCTCCCTGCTTGTTTATGTAGTACACTGTGGTGGTATTGTCTGTTCCGACCTGTACCACCTTTCCCTGTACTAGTGTTGTGAAGGCTTTTAGTGCCAGAAACACCGCTCTGAGTTCCGGCAGGTTTATGTCCTGGAATGACTCTGCACTTGACCAAGTGCCCTGGGTTGTGTGGTCCCCCAAATGGGCACCCCACCCCAGTACAGATGCATCTGTTGTGAGAACAACTGATGGGAACTCTTGCTGAAAAGGAACCCCTTCCCTTAGGTTGGATTCCTCTTCCCACAAATGAAGTGCCTGTAACAAGGTTTTTGTTACTGGGATTAGTTTTGAGAGGGAATCTCTTCTTTGCCACCAGTGTGCCCTTAGGTGGAACTAGATGTCTCTCATTCGGAACCTGGAGCCTAGGACTGTGCCTGTGGCCGCAGCCATGTGGCCCAGGAGCTGTAGGAACTGGCTTGCAGTTTTTGGCTTGTGCAGGTTGAATTAGTCTGCAATCAGCTGCATACTTCTTACTCTGTCCAAAGGCAGGTAGGCCCTGCCATGCAGGGTGTTGATCTCTGCTCCTATGAACTGCAGCACCTGTGCAGGTAGAAGGTTGGATTTTTTGTGGTTTATCATGAACCCCAGGGACTCCAGAAGCCCCTGGGTGATCTCTAGATACTGTCTAACTTGCTCTGGTGATTTTCTCACCACCAGCCAGTTGTCCAGATATGGAAACACCATGACACCTTGACTTCGAAGGTGTGCCACAACCACTGCCAGGCACTTTTGTGAACACACTTGGAGCTGAAGTGAGGCCGAATGGCAGGGTTGATAGCTGGTAGTGACCTGATGGGAGTCTGAACCTGAGGTATTTTCTGAGAGACTCCCTTATGGGGATGTGGAAATGGGTATCTTTGAGGTCCAGTAATGCCAACCAGTCTCCTTTTTGGAGTGTTGGCAGAATCAGCGTCAAAGTTACCATTTTGAACTTCGGTTTTGTCAAATGCTTGTTTAGTACCCTGAGGTCCAAAATAGGCCACCACTCCCCATTTTTCTTTGTGGTAAGGAAATGCTTTGAATGGAAAGCCCTTTACTTTCTGCTGAACTGGGGATAGGTTCCACCGCCCTTGACAGTAGCAGGTTTCGAACCTCCGCCTCCAGCAGCTTCTTTTCTGCAATGGAGGATGGTCTGAACACTCTGGTTCTCAGAAGAGGAAGGATCTGAAACTGAGACAGTCCTGACTCGCTACCCCAAGCCTCACTTGCCTGTGGTGATCTTTTGCCAAGCCTGGGTTTGTGAGACAGCCTGCCTCAGACAGGCATCAAGGAGGCAGCCTGTAAATACAAGTCAGGGGTTTGTTTACTCGGGGCTGAAGCTGGGTTTGAGATCCCTTGGAACCCTCCTGCCTCTACCTTATGAAGCACTTCTGCTGGGAATGGTGGTACTGGGGTGCAGCCATTGTCTGGAAAAAGGGTTTAGTGTGAAAGGACCTGACCCTGCCTCCCCTTCCATAGGGTCTGATGGATGGAGAGGCTTTCTCTTTAGCCAAGTTGCTTCTGAAGGTGGCTTTATATTCATCCACCTTCTTCATATAAGCCACTGTTTCTCCAAAAAGCGAATTACCCTCCAGAGGGAAATCCAGAGTGCCCTGGGTAAGATTTGTGGCTCTTAGCCAGGCAAACCTTCACTGGCAACAGTATTTGCCATCCACCTGGCTGCTGTATCATTGGTATCAGCAGCCATTTGAAATGGATGCTTGGCTGCCTCTAAGCTAAACCTGGCAGTTTCTGAGAGGTCATTAGACAAGGGTGATGGGGCTTTGTCTGCCATGGCCAGTACAGACTGCCATAAAGATTTCTGATACTGGACCGCATAGGCTTGAAAATGAGCCTGCCTGATGCCAAGGAAGCTGACAAATATCCCTTCTTGGCTATACTATCAATTTTTTTGGACTCCTTATCTGGTGGGTGAGAAGCCAGGAGCACCTTAGCTTTGTCACAGGCTGCCAACTGCACCACCCCTTGGTGGTCAGGGTGGGAAAAAGTACAGTTACGTAAGAACTTACCGTAACAGCAGATCTTCGAGAGGAGCTCCGGCAGCAGGTATTCCCATTAGGACAAATGCCGCCAGACATTAGGACCCCAGGGAAAAATCTTGTAGCTAGTAGTCTAAGGCGGGGGACCGCCCCCCGACATCGGCTCTGCCCGACGTCAGATGTGGTATAAAGGGGGCAGTCTCTCAGCACCATCTCAGTTCTCCCACTGGAGATCTGGCTGAAGTAAATGGAGAACCGAGCAGGACCTCCCCTATCATAAAGAAGGATAACAACAGTAGCTCCTGGGGATGGTGGGTGGGAAAGCCACCTGCTGCAAGAGCTCCTCTCGAAGACCTACTGTTACAGTAAGTTCTTACGTAACTGTACTATCTGATTCCGAGGTGGAGCTCTTGCAGCAGGTATTACAATTAGGACAGTGTTCCAAGCAGTACCCAAATATAGGCCCAGGTCTGATGGGAGGGGAGAAAAAACAGCTGAAAAGCCTCAAGAGAATAGGCCCTGAAGAATGGCTAGTCCGAATCCTGCTCTCCTCCTAGAGGCAATGTCCAGGCTGTAATGCCTAATGAAGGTGTGGACTGTGCTCCAAGTTGCGGCAGCACAGAGATCTGCAGAAGAAACATTCCTCAAAGAGGCAAAGGAGGTAGCCACAGCCCTGGTGGAGTGACCCTTGACCGATCCTGGCAAGGGCTTACCATGATGCTGATAACAAAAAGAAATGCAGTTCACTAATCAACGGGTTAGTGTCTGCTTGGTGACAGTAGTCCCTGTCTTTCTGTGAGCAAAGGAGATGAAAAACTGGTCCGTCTTCCTTAAGGAACTGGTTCTGGGAAGATAACACAAAACTCTATGAACGTCCAGAGTATGCAACAAAGGTTCTCCTTTATTGGAGAATTCTGGGTAGTAAACCAGAAGTTGGATGTCTTGATTCAGCATCAGTTCAGACACCACTTTCAGCAAAAATTTGGGATTCATATGCATGGCCACCCTGTCCATATGAAACACAACATAAGGCTCCTTACACATAAGGGACTGAAGCTCGGAAACTCTTTGAGCGGAAGTAACAGCAACTAAAAATACCACTTTCCACGAAAGAAAGCGCAGCTCGCAAGTTGCGGCTGGTTCAAGGGGAGGTAGGGTGAGCTTCTCGAGAACAAAAAGTAGATCCCAGAGGGGACAGGGTCCCTCCTGGGGTGTCCAATATGCAGAACACCTCGCAGAAAGGTCTTGCACATATTAAACTGTGCCAGAGTCTTCTCCTCATATGGTGCACAATATGCTGATAAAGCACACAGGTGCACCTTGATGAACGTATAGCTTAAGCCCAGGTCCAGGAGGTGGAGAAGGCAGTCTAGCACATGCTTGACCAGACAATCCAAGGTATGTAGGGCGCATGCTATTGCCCAAAGGCAGAAATGTTTCCACTTCATGACATAAGCTGCCCTAGTGGAGGGTTTCCTTGCTGCCACCAAAACCTCTGCCACCCTGCTTGACCTCCTAATCTCACATCTGCCAAGATTGCAGGAGTCAGGCGTGCAAGTGAAGAGACCATGAGCAGGATGGGCAGTGTCCTCTGCTCTTGAGAGAGACAAGTGAGTGGCAGGGAAACTGCACAAGAGGCTCCATGGCCAGTTGCTGCAGCAGCGGATACCAAATTTGTTGAGGCCAAAGAGGAGCCACCAGACTCATTCTGGCCTCCTCTGTCTGCAATTTGAGCAGAACTCTCTGAATGAGAGGAAAGGGATACAGAAACCTCCCTGTCCAGGAGAGGGGCAATACGTCTCGCCAGAAAACACCAGGCCCTGGATCTAGTAAGCAAAAATCTGGCAGTTTGGCGTTGCATGGGGGCATAAATAGGTCCAAGCATGGTCAATCCAGCGACCGAAAACTCGTCTACGACTTTCTGGAGCAACTCCCATTCGTGACTCAGAGAACGAGAGCGACTTAGATTGTCTGCAAAAAACGTTCTGGCTGCTGGGTACATGCACAGCCGTGCGATCCAGAAGGTGTTCCACTGCCCAGTCCCAGACTCTCATGGTCTCCCTGCAAAGGGGATATGACTGAGAGCCACCTTGCTTGTTGATGCAGAAGACAGAGTGTTGTCTGACTGCACCGAGAGAGGACCCTAGGAAACTTGGCCTCGAAACGCCCATAGGGCATACAGAATGGCCCTCATTTTGAGAATGTTGGTATGAAGAGGCTGCTCTGTGGGGGATCAAGCCCCCTGGTCCTGTGGACCCCCAGATGGGCCCCCCAACCTAACTTTGAGGTATCCGTCGTCAAGGTTTACAATGGGCAAGGTCTCTGGAAAAAAGACTCCTCTCTCGAGAAGTGCAGGGCAAAGCCACCACTGGAGAGAACGATGGAACACCGCTGAGACTTGAGTTGGGTGATCCAAGTTATCCACTGCCTGTGGTCCCACTGGACCTTGAGGTGCCACTGCAGAACCCTCATGTTTAGCCTGGTGAGAGGAACCGTAGCTATGGCTGCAGCCATGTGGCCTAAAAGCTGAAGAATCACCCTCTCTGGGAGAGAGAGAGAGATTGCTGGCTGAACCCAGCATGCCAGGTCCAGACGGCCTGCTCTTTCTGGTGGCAAGAAGGCTTTGCCCTGGGTAGTGTCCAGAATGGCCCCAATGTACTGTAGCTGCTGGGATGGCCAGCATTGCAACCTCAGCTAATTTACAGTAATGCCCAGGGAGCGAAAAACATCCTTCATTTCCTCCAGGGCCACGTTCAACTGGCTTGCCGACTGAGTGGAAATAAGCCAGTTGTCCAGGTAAGGATAAACTAAGTAGCCTTTCCTCCTCAGGGCCGTCGCCACTACCGCCAAGCACTTGGTGAAAACCCTGGGTGCCAACACGACCCCGAAGGGCAGAACCCTGAACTAGTAATGCTGGTCCTGAAATCGGAAGTGTAGAAACTTCACATGGGAACGCAGGACTTTGATATGCATGTAAACGCCCTGCATATTGAAGGAGCATAACCAGTCTCCTTGATGGAGGAGGGGTAGCAGGCTTGCCAATGTCACCATCCAGAATGCTGATAGACAGATTGAGCTGGCTGAGATCCAGAAAGGACAAAGATCTCCTGTTTTTCTTTGGAACCAGGAAGAAATGGGAGTAGAAGCCTGTGCCCCACTGTGCCTGTAGGACCAGTTGAATGGCCTTCTTCTGGAGGAGGGACTGAATCTCGTCCACCAGATGCTTGGCATGGGCGGGTGGACAATGAGAAGAGGGGGGATTGTACAGGGGTATGCTCAGTAACTATCTCATAACCTCTGCGAATGGTTTCCAGCACCCATTGGTCCGAGATGATACTGGACCATTCTGTGAGGTAAAGGGAAAATCTCCCTCCTATGGTCTCATTCTGCATAACCCGAGAGGAGAGGAGAGGTTTGCAATGAGTCATGTTGTGGATGAGGGGTTGGGGCCTGGTGCCCTTGGAGCCTTGGGCTGCTTGGGGTCATGGGCACCTTGAGGGACAGGGTGGCTGCGCCTCTTGAACCCTTTTCCTTGGAGCCGTTTGCTCCCTTGTCCTTGACCTTTCCGAAAGGGACGACGGGGACCTTGAGGCTCCGACTTGTACATCCTGTGGATATCGGCAACGGCCTTGCCTGAGTCCTGTACCTTCTTCACAAGAGACTCCCTCTCCTGGCCAAACAATACTGGACCCTGGAAGGGGGGTGTCCAGTATAGTCTCCTAAAGGTCTGGGTGAAAACCCAACACCCTGAGCCAGGAATGCCTCCTCAGAAAAATTCCCGGAGCTGCACAGGAAGTCACATCCACCAAATCGTGTGAGCAACAGAGGACATGCTTGTCCACATCTATTCCAGACTGGACGTGAGCGAGAAGAACAGGTTACTCACTTGTAACAGTAGTTCTAGGAGTGATATATGTTGTTCATCCACACTTCTTGGCATGTCCCTTTCCACTTTAAATCTTGACGGAAGTCTTCAAGCTGGCTCCTCCCACCCACCCGGGTGGTATAAACCTCGGCTCCGCCCCATGACGCCAGATCTTAGCCCGCTGGAAGCCAGGTTGTGCGCCTAAAGCTGGAGAGGTCGGGTGGGTGCATGTGGATGACAGTACAGTTACGTAAGAGCTTACTTTAACTCTGACGTCGGTCACGCCCCCGACGTCAGGCACAGTACATAAGGAGGCGGTCCCCCAGAATCCCCAGTTCTCCCGCCGGAGACTCCCAGCTGCTCAATGACATCAGAAGAGGAGACTGAGGATCCGCCATCAAATGGCAATCAGAGACATGCAGAGAACACCTGATCTTAGAAGAAGGATGTTGGAATTAGAATCTACCTCCAGCAGGGATGGTGGGAGGGAAAGTACCTGCTGCAAGAGCTGTTCTCGAAGATCTACTGTTATGGTAAGTTCTTACATAACTGTACTGTCTTACTTCCAGAAACAGCTCTTGCAGCAGGTTATACCATTAGGACTGATTCCCAAGCAATAATGGAAATCCCACACCACTGGGAGGAGGGAAGTAAGAAATCCTTAATAGAACCTGAACCTAGGACAGAAGTCCTTGAAGGACTGCTAGACCAAAACCTGTTCTTCGCCTCGATGCAATATCCAGGCTATAATGCCTGATGAAAGTGTGCACGGAGCTCCAAGTAGCTGCAGCACAGATGGCCGAGGTAGACACATTCTATAGGGCCTCAAAAGAGGTAGCCACTCCCCTTGTGGAATGACCCTTGACCACGCCCGTTAAAGGTTTGTTGCACTTCTGGTAACAGAACGTGATACAGTGAATGAGCCACCTGGACAGCAACTGCTTGGAAACAGGAGCTCCCATCATGCTGTGGCCAAAGGAGACAAAAAACCGGTCCGATTTTCGGTGGTGTTGGTTCTGGTCAGGTAGTATCGGAGACACCTATGCACATCTAAAGTGTGCAACAGGGCCTCTCCTCGATTAAAATACTTGGGGAAGTACACTGATAGATCGATGTCCTGATTAAGGGTGAGAGCTGAGACCACCTTAGGATTAGTCCGTAGGGATACCCTGACTTGGTGAAAAACCAAATAAGGTTCTTTGCACATGAGTGCATGAAGTTCAGAAATTCTTCTGGCCAAGGTAACGGCAACTAAAAACAACATCTTCCAAGTAAGAAGACGTAGCTCGCAATCTGCGGCTGGCTCAAGGGGTGGCAGCGTAAGCTGCTTCAGGACAAAGGGTAGATCCCATGGTGGAATCGGATCCTTAATTGGAGGTCTAAGGTGGAGAACACCTCAGGAGACTCATGCTGTGTCCAACTGAGATATGGTGCGTGGGCCTCATAGGAATACATAGGCTGAGATGGCACAGAGGTGTACTTTTAATCGAGGAGTAGGCCAAGCCTGTCTGAAAAAGAGACAGGAGGTAGTCAAAGGCCAACTTTTCTGGACAGTCTAGAGGCGAAAATCCATGCGCTTGAGCCCATAGGCAAAAACGGTGCCATTTCATGGCGTAAGTAGCATGAGTGGCCGGTTTTCTCGCAGCCATCGGAACGTCAGCTACCCCTTGTGAGACCCCATGTCGCAAAATGGCTATGTCTCTAGGAGCCAAGCATGCAGGCTCAGCGAACGAAGGTCCGAATGGACCAAAGAATCTGCCTCCTGGGACAATAAGTGAGAGATGACTGGCAGAGGCACCGGAAGTTCCTGGGACAGCTGGTGCAGCAGAAGGAACCAAATCTGGGCCAAAAAGGCACGATAAATATCAGCGTCGCTTACTCTTTACGGAGTTTCAATAGGACCCTCTGGATCAACAGGAAGGGAGGAAACACGTAGAGGAATCTGCCCGTCCAGAAGAGACAACGCGTCTCACCGAAAACACCAGGCCTGGATCTAGCGAGCAGAAATTGGAAAGGGTTGCATTTGGATGGGGACGCAAAAGGTCTAACTCTGGTGTGCCCCATCTGTGAAACAGATCCTCTACACCTCGAGATAGTTCCCACTCGTGGACTCTGGCCTGAGAGCGGCTCAGGCTGTCTGCGATGACGTTGTCCACTCCTGGGACATGAACAGCAGTGAGGTTTGCACAGTGTTGTAGAAGCCAATCCCACACCCTCATGGCCTCCCTGCAAAGCGGGTAGGAATGGGTGCCTCCTTGTTTGTTGAGGTAATACATCACCGCAGAATTGTCTGTTTGTAACAGAAGAGTACCCAGTGGAATCTCCGACTGGAAGGCCTGCAGGGCGTAAAGAACTGCTCTCATTTCCAGGATATTGATGTGGAGATGAGTTTCTTAGGCTGTCCACAGGCCCTAAGACCGGACACCGTCGAGGTGTGCACCCCATCCGAGCCCAGAGGCGTCTGTGGAGAGTGTCACAATCGGAGACGGCGCAATGAAGGGGACTCTCACCGATAGATTCTTCGGATCTAGCCGCTATTGCCAATCCCGAATTATGGCCTTCGTGATCCGGATTGGGAGCTGCAGATGGTCTTGCTTTTGATCCCACTGGACCCGTAACATCCACTGGGTCACCTGCATGTGGAGACGGGCTAGTGGGAATGTTGCAATGGCCGCAGCCATGTGTCCAAGCAGGCAAAGGACCAATCTGGCAGGAACGGTCTTCTTCGCTAAAATGTCCCTGATGAGGGATCTGATGTGTTCCGCTCTGTCCTAGGGGAGAAAAGCTTTTCCCTGGACAGTGTCCAGAACTGCGCCTATGAACTGCAGAGTCTGTGACGGAACCAGGCGTGACTTATCTTGATTGATAATGATGCCCAACGTCTCGAACAGAGACTGAGTATAATGAATGGCGGACATCAGAGCCTCCCGAGAGGGCACCATGAGAAGCCAGTCATCCAGGTAGGGGAACATGTAGTGGCCTTGTCTCCTCAGAGTCGCCGCTATGACCGCCATGCACTTCGTGAATACCTGAGGTGCTGATGACAGTCGGAAGGGGAGGACTCGGAACTGATAATGGTGACCCTGAAACTCGAGCGCAGAAACATCCTGTGCACGAGCAATGGGTATATGCAGGTAAGCATCCTGCATGTCCAGGGCATGAAAAGGCGCCCTGCTTGAGCATGGGAATCAGACCTGGTAGGGTCACCATGCGGAGGCATTTGTACACGACAGACTCGCTGAGGTCCATTATCGGACGGAGGTCCCCTGTTTTCTTGGGAACCAGAAAGAAGTGAGAATAATATCCTGCACCCCTCTGGTTAAGTGGTACGTGCTCTATAGTTTCTTTTCCGAGAAGCGCGAGCACCTCTTGCTGTAAGAGCAGGGCGTGCTGACCCCAGTATCGGGAAAGCAGGGGAGGTCTTGCCAGTGGGTGGTCGAGAAATTCTATGAAGTGGCCTTTCTTGACCAACTGGAGTACCCACCAGTCGGTGGTAACCAACTGCCACCCTAAAAAGTGGCGAGCGATGCGACCCTCCCAACCTTTTGTGCCATTGATCCAGAGAAGGGGCGGGGGCCGGGAAGAAGTCATGCTGTGGCAGCACTGGTCCCCCCTGCAGGCTGGGCCGGTTTAGTGTAGCGTTGGCCTCTGCCTGGGGCGACTTAGCCTGGGCTTTATGCTGAAAAGTGCCCTTTGTTGCTGGCGGAACGTGGCTGCCTTTGTTGCGGCTGCAAAAGCTCTGGTTCCTGAAAGGAACCAGGCCTGGATCTATACATGGCCTGTACAGACCTGACTGCCTTCCCAGCATCCTGAAGTTTGGTGATAACCTTCTCGAAGGGTTCACCAAAAAGTACTTCGCCGTTGTAGGGGACGTCAAGAATGTTCTTCTGTACGTCCGGGGTGAAGTCGGAGACACGGAGCCAAGAGCATCTCCGGAGACAGATGCCTGAAGCTGCAGCTCTGGCGGACGAGTCCGCAGAATCGTATACGGCTCGTAGTACTTGGGTACCCACATCAGACCCTGTGTGGAGAAGGTTTAGGAGCTCCACCTTCTGATTTCCATCCTGAAGTTTATCGACCAGGTCCTGGCCCTGTTCCCATAGGGCGTTCTGAAAATGTACCATGTGAGTTAGGTAGTTCAGGGACCTGATGGAAGCATACATGTGCCTCCCCAGGGCATACAGTTGTTTGGATTCCTGGTCCGGTGGCTGTGTGCTCGTGTGCTGTGGTCTTTGGGAATGGTCATGCGAGGCCATAATGACCAGGGAGTCAGCCAGAGGTTGTTGAGCCAAGTACTGGTCCTCTTTCGGGGCCTTGTACAGGGGGTCAGCTTTCTTCGGCACAGTGGGAGTGGAGTGAGGACACTTCCATGCAGCCTTGGTGATATTCGCAAAGATGCCCATCAAGGGTGGCATTACCACAGGCTTTGGGTCTTTCTGCCGAAGATAACTGGCAAGGCGCTGTCTTTTGGGGTCGATGTCTTCAGCATCCCACCCCATGTTGTCCTGGATGTGCCTCATGATCTCAGAGAAGGAGGGATCATCCGGAGGAGACCTGGGAAGGTCATGTGGGTCAGGTGATGGAATGCTGAGTGGAGAAGGAGATCTGGAATAATCAGAGGTATCTGATCTGGAGTCCTCCTGACCAGAGTGTACGGCGGCGTCTGGGTCGCTTTGGGAGCTTAGGGACCCTGATGGAGATCTTGAGGAGGCCTTCTCCTGTCCTTGAATCTACCCCTAGGAGGTGGAGTCTGCTCCTTAAGGGATTGATGGTCATCCTGCTGGCCCCTGGGTGGAGGAGGGGCACAGGAGGTGAAAGAAGTAGGAGGAGGAGGAGGAGGTTTATGAGGACCAAATCCTTTCAGATGGTGTCCCACAGAAAGTAGAGATCCTTTACTTCTTGTAGATTCATGCCGCAAGGCGGGCCTGGCGCTGTGGTCTGTCGCTGGGTCATGGGTGTCTCCGGGGTGGGCAAAGGTTCCCTGGGAGCCCAGCATCCTCAGTGTCACCCGCCTGGTCTTCGACAGTGTCGTGTCCTCTCCTCTGTGGAATCCCTGTGACTGGTGTCCACCGGTGACTGGGGGCGGTCTTCAGCTCCAGTGAATCGCGAGGCCAATGTCGGGTCGTTGGCTGACTCCTTTGGATCTGGCGAACGCCTGGCCGGCGTCTGGTGCCTGGCTGGTGTCCGTGGCTCCGGGGAACACCTAGCCGACGTCGGGTGGTTGGCCGACATTGGGTCCATCATCCGCTTTAGGGATGTCAGATCTTTGGTCTTCCTGGGTGGTGGATCCGGACCTCTGGGAGGCTGGGAGACCGATCTGGAGTCGGGGTCCCGACGTCGGGTCGATGAGGAAGACCTGTGGCGTTCGGAAGACTTGGAAGAGGCCCGAGAGGGAGTGGAGGAAGCCGAGGGCCTTGAAGTCTTGATGGGCTGGAAAGAAACTCTTGAAGTTCTAAGTCGTCGTGCGCTAGGTAGAGACCGATGCTGGCGAGTCGACGGTGGGAAAAGACCTGGGGATTCTGGGGGACCGCCTCCTTATGTACTGTGCCTGATGTCGGGCGGGACCGGCGTTGGAGGCCGTCTCCGCTTAATAGTGCTAGCTAGAAAATTTCCGTGGGGTCCTGGCGCCTGCTGGTTTCAGTTCTAATGGTGTAACCTGCTGCAAGAGCTGTTTCTCGAAGTAAGAACAACATATACCACTTCTAGAACCACTGTTACAGGTGAATAACATGTTCTAGGAGCATGGATATGTTGTTCATCCACACTTTTTGGCAGACTCCAAGCAGTTCTCCGGGAGGAGGGAGGCAAGGCGCACACCCCCTACTTGAGAAATAAAGATTGGAGAACCGAGGCCCCAAAACCAGCATCCTGGCGTGACTCAAGGTCTATGTGGCAGTGGGTGATGAAGGTGTGTGCTGACTTCCAGGCAGCAGCCCGACAGATTTCCTGGATAGGGATGTCCCTGGAAGCAGCCACCGATGTAGCAGTGTGGCGGTAGAATGAGCTGGACCTTAGGGAACTGGACTGCAATCCCAAGAGATGTAAATAGCAGAGGTAATGAAGAACAGCTGGAACCCCAGCTTGTGCTGATACCAGCTCTCTAGCTGAATACCAAATACAAAAACCTTTCCATTTTGAGCATAGTTTTTCTTAGTGGAAGGCTTCCTGTAACCTCTTAGGATGTCTAAAACAGCTTCAGAGAAGTGTAAACCTGCATATTCTAGGTCTTCAAGAGCCAAGCTTTGAGATTGAGAGACCTGAGGTTCGGATACAGGCACCTCCCCTGGTTGGAGGTTAACAGATTGTTCCTCCGAGGGAGGTGTATTGGCTCGGCTACAGACATGGAGAGCAGCACAGAGTACCGTGGCTGCCAGGCACAGCCTGGTGCTATCAAGATCATTGATGCTGACTGGGACCTGAGCTTGAGCAATACCCTGTACATTAAAGGAAGGAAGGAAAAGCATATAGGTGCTTCCTGACCAATTCAAAGCCACAGCATCCAGGGTGAGTGTACCCGATCTGGTGGTCCCAAAGAGTATTGTGGCATGTGGTGGTTCTGGTGGGATGCAAACAAGTCTATCTCTGGGTGCCCCACCTCCTGAAAGATTACTTCCACCACTTGCCTGTTCAGGGTCGATTAAGTGATGGGGCCTGGTTGATTCGACTCAGGGCATCTGCAAGGTGTTGCCCTTTCCCTGGCAGATCACCTGCCTGTAAAGGGAAACTTCCAAGGGTATATGCCAGGCTCCAAGTTTCATGGATTCTGTACAGAGGACCCAACCTTGTACCTCCCTGCTTGTTTATGTAGGTACACTGTGGTGGTATTGTCTGTTCCGACCTGTACCACCTTTCCCTGTACTAGTGTTGTGAAGGCTTTTGGTGCCAGAAACACCCGCTCTGAGTTCGGCAGGTTTATGTCATAGAATGACTCTACTTGACCAAGTGCCCTGGGTTGTGGTCCCCAAATGGGCACCCCACCCAGTACAGATGCATCTGTTGTGAGAACAACTGATGGGAACTCTTGCTGAAAAGGAACCCTTCCATAGGTTGGATTCCTCTCCCACAAATGAAGTGCCTGTAACAAGGTTTTGTTACTGGGATTAGTTTTGGAGGAATCTCTTCTTTACCACCAGTGTGCCCATAGGTGGAACTGAGATGTCTCTCAATTGAACCTGGAGCCTAGGACCATTGCCTGTGGCCGCAGCCATGTGGCCCAGGAGCTGTAGGAACTGGCTCACAGTTTTGGCTTGTGCAGGTTGAATTAGTCTGCAATCAGCTGCATACTTCTTACTCTGTCCAAAGCAGGTAGGCCCCTGCCATGCAGGGTGTTGATCTCTGCTCCTATGAACTGCAGCACCTGTGCAGGTAGAAGGTTGGATTTTTTGTGGTTTATCATGAACCCCAGGGACTCCAGAAGCCCTGGGTGATCACCTCAGATACTGTCTAACACTCTGGTGATTTTCTCCACCAGCCAGTTGTCCAGATATGGAAACACCATGACACCTTGACTTCGAAGGTGTGCCACAACCACTGCCAGGCACTTTTGTGAACACACTTGGAGCTGAAGTGAGGCCGAATGGCAGGGTTGATAGCTGGTAGTGACCTGATGGGAGTCTGAACCTGAGGTATTTTCTGAGAGACTCCCTTATGGGGATGTGGAAATGGGTATCTTTTAGGTCCAGTAATGCCAACCAGTCTCCTTTTTGGAGTGTTGGCAGAATCAGCGCCAAAGTTACCATTTTGAACTTCGGTTTTGTCAAATGCTTGTTTAGTACCCTGAGGTCCAAAATAGGCCACCACTCCCCATTTTTCTTTGTGGTAAGGAAATGCTTTGAATGGAAAGCCCTTTACTTTCTGCTGAACTGGGGATAGGTTCCACCGCCCTTGACAGTAGCAGGTTTCGAACCTCCGCCTCCAGCAGCTTCTTTTCTGCAATGGAGGATGGTCTGAACACTCTGGTTCTCAGAAGAGGAAGGGATCTGAAACTGAGACAGTCCCTGACTCGCTACCCCAAGCCTCACTTGCCTGTGGTGATCTTTTGCCAAGCCTGGAGTTTGTGAGACAGCCTGCCTCAGACAGGCATCAAGGAGGCAGCCTGTAAATACAAGTCAGGGGGTTTGTTTACTCAGGGGCTGAAGCTGGGTTTGAGATCCCCGCTTGGAACCCCTCCTGCCTCTACCTTATGAAGCACTTCTGCTGGGAATGGTGGTACTGGGGTGCAGCCATTGTCTGGAAAAAGGGTTTAGTGTGAAAGGACCTGACCCTGCCTCCCCTTCCATAGGGTCTGATGGATGGAGAGGCTTTCTCTTTAAAAGTTGCTTCTGAAGGTGGCTTTATATTCATCCACCTTCTTCATATAAGCCACTGTTTCTCCAAAAGCGAATTACCCTCCAGAGGAAATCCAGAGTGCCCTGGGTAAGATTTGTGACTCTTAGCCAGGCAAACCTTCACTGGCAACAGTATTTGCCATCCACCTGCTGCTGTATCATTGGTATCAGCAGCCATTTGAAATAGATCTTGGCTGCCTCTAAGCTAAACCTGGCAGTTTCTGAGAGGTCATTAGACAAGGGTGATGGGGCTTTGTCTGCCATGGCCAGTACAGACTGCCATAAGATTTCTGATACTGAGCATAGGCTTGAAAATGAGCCTGCCTGATGCCAAGGAAGCTGACAAATATCCCTTCTTGGCTATACTATCAATTTTTTGGACTCCTTATCTGGTGGGTGAGAAGCCAGGAGCACCTTAGCTTTGTCACAGGCTGCCAACTGCACCACCCCTGGTGGTCAGGGTGGGAAAAAGTACAGTTACGTAAGAACTTACCCGTAACAGCAGATCGTCGAGAGGAGCTCCCGGCAGGTATTCCCATTAGGACAAATGCACGCCAGACATTAGGACCCCAAGGAAAAATCTTGTAGCTAGTAGTCTAAAGCGAGGACCGCCCCGACATCGGCTCTGCCTGACGTCAGATGTGGTATAAAGGGGCAGTCTCTCAGCACCATCTCAGTTCTCCCACTGGAGATCTGGCTGAAGTAAATGGAGAACAGGCAGGACCTCCCTATCATAAAGAAGGATAACAACAGTAGCTCCTGGGGATGGTGGGTGGAAAGCCACCTGCTGCAAAAGCTCCTCTCGAAGACCTACTGTTACAGTAGTTCTTACGTAACTGTACTATCTGATTTAGAGGTGGAGCTCTTGCAGCAGGTATCTCAATAGGACAGTGTTCCAAGCAGTACCCAAATATAGGCCCAGGTCTGATGGGAGGGGAGAAAAAACAGCTGAAAAGCCTCAAGAGAATAGGCCCTGAAGAATGGCTAGTCCGAATCCTGCTCTCCTCCTAGAGGCAATGTCCAGGCTGTAATGCCTAATGAAGGTGTGGACTGTGCTCCAAGTTGCGGCAGCACAGAGATCTGCAGAAGAAACATTCCTCAAAGAGGCAAAGGAGGTAGCCACAGCCCTGGTGGAGTGACCCTTGACCGATCCTGGCAAGGGCTTACCATGATGCTGATAACAAAAAGAAATGCAGTTCACTAATCAACGGGTTAGTGTCTGCTTGGTGACAGTAGTCCCTGTCTTTCTGTGAGCAAGGGAGATGAAAAACTGGTCCGTCTTCCTTAAGGAACTGGTTCTCAGGAAGATAGCAAAAACTCTATGAGCGTCCAGAGTATGCAACAAAGGTTCTCCTTTATTGGAGAATTCTGGGTAGTAAACCAGAAGTTGGATGTCTTGATTCAGCATCAGTTCCAGACACCACTTTCAGCAAAAATTTGGGATTCATATGCATGGCCACCCTGTCCACATATGAAACACAACATAAGGCTCATACACATAAGGGACCAAGCTCGGAAACTCTTTGGCGGAAGTAACAGCAACCTAAAAATACCACTTTCCCACGAAAGAAGCATGGCCTCATAAGTTCTTGACTGGTTCAAGGGAGGTAGGGTGAGCTTCTCGAGAACAAAGAAGTAGATCCCAGAGGGACAGGGTCCCTCTAGAGGTCAATATGCAGAACACCTACTTGAAAGGTCTTGCACATATTAAACTGTGCCAAGTCTTCTCCTCATATAGTGCACAATATGCTGATAAAGCACACAGGTGCACCTTGATGAACGTATAGCTTAAGCCCAGGTCCAGGAGGTGGAGAAGGCAGTCTAGCACATGCTTGACCAGACAATCCAAGGTATGTAGGGCGCATGCTATTGCCCAAAGGCAGAAATGTTTCCACTTCATGACATAAGCTGCCCTAGTGGAGGGTTTCC
The DNA here is from genome assembly GCA_016271365.2 of Neoceratodus forsteri. Lineage (NCBI taxonomy): Eukaryota > Metazoa > Chordata > Ceratodontiformes > Ceratodontidae > Neoceratodus > Neoceratodus forsteri. The sequence continues at coordinate 1,408,136,125 of CM057450.1, forward strand.
TTGCTGCCACCAAAACCTCTGCCACCCTGCTTGACACTCCTAATCTCACATCTGCCAAGATTGCAGGAGTCAGGCGTGCAAGTGAAGAGACCGCAGAGCAGGATGGACGAGTGTCCTCTGCTCTTGAGAGAGCAAGTGAGTGGCGAGGGGAAACTGCACAAGAGGCTCCATGGCCAGTTGCTGCAGCAGCGGATACCAAATTTGTTGAGGCCAAAGAGGAGCCACCAGACTCATTCTGGCCTCCTCTGTCTCAATTGGAGGCAGAACTCTCTGAATGAGAGGAAGGGATACAGAAACCTCCCTGTCCAGGAGAGGGCAACACGTCTAGCCAGAAAACACAGGCCCTGGATCTAGTAAGCAAAAAATCTAGCAGTTGGCGTTGCATGGGGCCATAAATAGGTCCAAGCTATGGTCAGCCACAGCGACCGAAAAACTAAATTCGACTTTCTGGAGCAACTCCATTCGTGACTCAGAGAGCGAGGCGACTTAGATTGTCTAAAGCGTTCTGGCTGCTGGGTACATGCACAGCCGTGCGATCAGAAGGTGTTCCACTGCCCAGTCCCAGACTCTCATGGTCTCCCTGCAAAGGGATATGACTGAGACCACCTTGCTTGTTGGATGCAGAAGACAGAGTGTTGTCTGACTGCACAGAGAGGACCCTAGAAACTTGGCAGCAAGCATACATAAGGCATACAGAATAGCCCTCATTTTGAGAATATTGGTATGAAGAGGCTGCTCTGTGGGGATCAAGCCCCTGGTCCTGTGGACCCCAGATGGACCCCCCAACCTAACTTGAGGGTATCCGTCGTCAAAGGTTTACAATGGGCAAGGTCTCTGGAAAAAGACTCCTCTCTCGCGAAGTGCAGGGCAAAGCCACCACTGGAGAGAGACGATGGTAACACCGCTGAGACTTGAGTTGGGTGATCCAAGTTATCCACTGCCTGTGGTCCCACTGGACCTTGAGTGCCACTGCAGAACCCTCATGTTTAGCCTGGTGAGAGGAACGTAGCTATGGCTGCAAGCATGTGGCCAAAAAGCTGAGAATCACCCTCTCTGGGAGAGAGGAGAGATTGCTGGCTGAACCCAGCATGCCAGGTCAGGCAGCCTGCTCCTTTCTGGTGTGAAGGCTTTGCCCTGGGTAGTGTCCAGAATGGCCCCAATGTACTGTAGCTGCTGGGATGGCCAGCATTGCAACCTCAGCTAATTTACAGTAATGCCCAGGGAGCGAAAAACATCCTTCATTTCCTCCAGGGCCACGTTCAACTGGCTTGCCGACTGAGTGGAAATAAGCCAGTTGTCCAGGTAAGGATAAACTAAGTAGCCTTTCCTCCTCAGGGCCGTCGCCACTACCGCCAAGCACTTGGTGAAAACCCTGGGTGCCAACACGACCCCGAAGGGCAGAACCCTGAACTGGTAATGCTGGTCCTGAAATCGGAAGTGTAGAAACTTCACATGGGAACGCAGGACTTTGATATGCATGTAAACGCCCTGCATATTGAAGGAGCATAACCAGTCTCCTTGATGGAGGAGGGGTAGCAGGCTTGCCAATGTCACCATCCAGAATGCTGATAGACAGATTGAGCTGGCTGAGATCCAGAAAGGACAAAGATCTCCTGTTTTCTTTGGAACCAGGAAGAAATGGGAGTAAAGCCTGTGCCCCACTGTGCCTGTAGGACCAGTTGAATAGCCTTCTTCTGGAGGAGGACTGAATCTCGTCCACCAGATGCTTGGCATGGGCGGGTGGACAATGAGAAGAGGGTTGTACAGGGTATGCTCAGTAACTATCTCATAACCTCTGCGAATGGTTTCCAGCACCCATTGGTCCGAGATGATACTGGACCATTCTGTGAGGTAAAGGAAAATCTCCCTCCTATGGTCTCATTCTGCATAACCCGAGAGGAGAGGAGGTTTGCAATGAGTCATGTTGTGGATGAGGGTTGGGGCCTGGTGCCCTTGGAGCCTTGGGCTGCTTGGGGTCATGGGCACCCTGAGGGACAGGGTGGCTCGCCTCTTGAACCCTTTTCCTTGGAGCCGTTTGCTCCTTGTCCTTGACCTTTCAGAAAGGGATGACGAGGACCTTGAGGCTCCGACTCTGCATCCTGTGGATATCGAGCAACGGCCTTGCCTGAGTCCTGTACCTTCTTCAAGAGACTCCCTCTCCTGGCCAAACAATACTGGACCCTGGAAGGGGGTGTCCAGTATAGTCTCCTAAAGGTCTGGGTGAAAACCCAACACCCTGAGCCAGGAATGCCTCCTCAGAAAAATTCCGGAGCTGCACGAAGTCACATCCACCAAATCGTGTGAGCAACAGAGGACATGCTTGTCACATCTATTCCAGACTGGACGTGGCGAGAAGAACAGGTTACTCACTTGTAACAGTAGTTCTAGGAGTGATATATGTTGTTCATCCACACTTCTTGGCATGTCCCTTTCACTTTAAATCTTGACGGAAGTCTTCAAGCTGGCTCCTCCCACCCACCGGGTGGTATAAACCTGTCCGCTCCATGACGCCCAGATCTTAGCCGCTGGAAGCCAGGTTGTGCGCCAAAGCTGGAGAGGTCGGGTGGGTGCATGTGGATGACAGTACAGTTACGTAAGAGCTACTTTAACTCTGACGTCCGGTCACGCCCGACGTCAGGCACAGTACATAAGGAGTCCCCAGAATCCCAGTTCTCCCGCGGAGACTCCCAGCTGCTCAATGACATCAGAAGAGGAGACTGAGGATCCGCCATCAAATGGCAATCAGAGACATGCAGAGAACACCTGATCTTGAAGAAGGATGTTGGAATTAGAATCTACCTCCAGCAGGGATGGTGGAGAAAGTACCTGCTGCAAGAGCTGTTCTCGAAGATCTACTGTTATGGTAAGTTCTTACATAACTGTACTGTCTTACTTCCAGAAACAGCTCTTGCAGCGGGTTATACCAGATAGGACTGATTCCCAAGCAATGGAAATCCACACCACTGGGAGGAGGAAGTAAGAAATCCTTAATAGAACCTGAACCTAGGACAGAAGTCCTTGAAGGACTGCTAGACCAAAACCTGTTCTTAGCCTCGATGCAATATCCAGGCTATAATGCCTGATGAAAGTGTACACGAGCTCCAAGTAGCTGCAGCACAGATGGCGAGTAGACATTCACATAGGGCCGCAAAAGAGGTAGCCACTCCCTTGTGGAATGACCCTTGACCACGCCCAGTAAAGGTTTGTGCACTTCTGGTAACAGAGCGTGATACAGTGAATGAGCCACCTGGACAGCAACTGCTTGGAAACAGGAGCTCCCATCATGCTGTGCAAAGGAGACAAAAACGTCCGATTTTCGGTGGTGTTGGTTCTGGTCAGGTAGTATCGGAGACACCTATGCACATCTAAAGTGTGCAACAGGGCCTCTCCTCGATTAAAATACTTGGGGAAGTACACTGATAGATCGATGTCCTGATTAAGGGTGAGCTAGACCACCTTAGGATTAGTCCGTAGGGATACCTCTGACTTGAAAAAACCAAATAAGGTTCTTTGCACATGAGTGCATGAAGTTCAGAAATTCTTCTGGCCAAGGTAACGGCAACTAAAACAACATCTTCCAAGTAAAGGCGTAGCTCGCAATCTGCGGCTGGCTCAAGGGGTGGCAGCGTAAGCTGCTTCAGGACAAAGGGTAGATCCCATGGTGGAATCGGATCCTTAATTGGAGGTCTAAGGTGGAGAACACCTCTCAGGAAGACTCATGCTGTGTCCAACTGAGATATGGTGCGTAGGCCTATAGGAATACGATAGGCTGAGATGGCACAGAGGTGTACTTTTAATCGAGGAGTAGGCCAAGCCTGTCTGAAAAAGAGACAGGAGGTAGTCAAAGGCCAACTTTTCTGGACAGTCTAGGGGCGAAAATCCATGCGCTTGAGCCCATAGGCAAAAACGGTGCCATTTCATGGCGTAAGTAGCATGAGTGGCCGGTTTTCTCGCAGCCATCGGAACGTCAGCTACCCCTTGTGAGACCCCATGTCGCAAAATGGCTATGTCTCTAGGAGCCAAGCATGCAGGCTCAGCGAACGAAGGTCCGAATGGACCAAAGAATCTGCCTCCTGGGACAATAAGTAGAGAGATGACTGGCAGAGGCACGGAAGTTCCTGGGACAGCTGGTGCAGCAGAAGGAACAAATCTGGGCCAAAAGGCACGATAAATATCAGCGTCGCTTACCTCTTTCTGGAGTTTCAATAGGACCCTCTGGATCAACAGGAAGGGAGGAAACACGTAGAGGAATCTGCCCGTCCAAGAGAGAGACAACGCGTCTCACAGAAAACACCAGCCCTGGATCTAGCGAGCAGAAATTGGGCAGTTTTGCGTTGGATAGGGGACGCAAAAGGTCTAACTCTGGTGTGCCCCATCTGTGAAACAGATCCTCTACTACTCCTGGAGTAGTTCCACTCGTGGACTCTGGCCTGAGAGCGGCTCAGGCTGTCTGCGATGACGTTGTCCACTCCTGGGACATGAACAGCAGTGAGGTTTGCACAGTGTTGTAGAAGCCAATCCCACACCTCATGGCCTCCTGCAAAGCGGGTGAGAATGGGTGCCTCCTTGTTGTTGAGGTAATACATCACGCATGAATTGTCTGTTTGTAACAGAAGAGTACCCAGTGGAATCTCCGACTGGAAGGCCTGAAGGCGTAAAGAACTGCTCTCATTCCAGGATATTGATGTGGAGATGAGTTTCTTAGGCTGTCCACAGGCCCTAAGACCGGACACCGTCGAGTGTGCACCCATCCGAGCCCAGAGGCGTCTGTGGAGAGGTCACAATCGGAGGCAGGCGCAATGAGGGGACTCTCACCGATAGATTCTTCGGATCTAGCAGCTATTGCCAAATCCCGAATTATGGCCTCCGTGATCCGGTTGGGAGCTGCAGATGGTCTTGCTTTTGATCCCACTGGACCCGTAACATCCACTGGGTCACCTGCATGTGGAGACGGGCTAGTGGGAATGTTACAAATGACGCAGCCATGTGTCCAAGCAGGCAAAGGACCAATCTGGCAGGAACGGTTCTTCGCTAAAATGTCCTGATGAGGGATCTGATGTGTTCCGCTCTGTCCTGGGGGAAAACTTTTCCTGGACAGTGTCCAGAACTGCCTATGAACTCGCAGAGTCTGTGACGGAACCAGGCGTGACTTATCTTGATTGATAATGATGCCCAACGTCTCGAACAGAGACTGAGTATAATGAATGGCGGACATCAGAGCCTCCCGAGAGGGCACCATGAGAAGCCAGTCATCCAGGTAGGGGAACATGTAGTGGCCTTGTCTCCTCAGAGTCGCCGCTATGACCGCCATGCACTTCGTGAATACCTGAGGTGCTGATGACAGTCGGAAGGGGAGGACTCGGAACTGATAATGGTAACCCTGAAACTCGAAGCGCAGAAACATCCTGTGCACTTGAGCAATGGGTATATGCAGGTAAGCATCCTGCATGTCCAAGGACGCTAGAAAGGCGCCCTGCTTGAGCATGGGAATCAGACCTGGTAGGGTCACCATGCGGAGGCATTTGTACACGACAGACTCGCTGAGGTCCATTATCGGACGGAGGTCCCCTGTTTTCTTGGGAACCAGAAAGAAGTGAGAATAATATCCTGCACCCCTCTGGTTAAGTGGTACGTGCTCTATAGTTTCTTTTCCGAGAAGCGCGAGCACCTCTTGCTGTAAGAGCAGGGCGTGCTGACCCCAGTAACGGGAAAGCAGGGGAGGTCTTGCCAGTGGGTGGTCGAGAAATTCTATGAAGTGGCCTTTCTTGACCAACTGGAGTACCCACCAGTCGGTGGTAACCAACTGCCAACCTAAAAAGTGGCGAGCGATGCGACCCTCCCAACCTTTTGTGCCATTGATCCAGAGAAGGGGCGGGGGCCGGGAAGAAGTCATGCTGTGGCAGCACTGGTCCCCCCTGCAGGCTGGGCCGGTTTAGTGTAGCGTTGGCCTCTGCCTGGGGACGACTTAGCCTGGGCTTTATGCTGAAAAGTGCCCCTTTGTTGCTGGCCGGAACGTGGCCGCTGCCTTTGTTGCCGGCTGCAAAAGCGGCTCTGGTTCCTCTGAAAGGAACCAGGCCTGGATCTATACATGGCCTGTACAGACCTGACTGCCTTCCAGCATCCTGAAGTTTGGTGATAACCTTCTGAAGGGTTCACCAAAAGTACTCGCGTTGTTGTGGGACGTCAAGAATGTTCTTCTGTCGTCCGGGGTGAGTCGGAGACCGCAGACCAAAGAGCATCTCCGGAGACAGATGCCTGAAGCTGCAGCTCTGGCGGACGAGTCCCTAGAATCGTATCTACGACTCGTAGTACTGGTACCCACATCAGACCCTGTGTGGAGAAGGTTTAGGAGCTCCACCTTCTGATTTCCATCCTGAAGTTTATCGACCAGGTCCTGGCCCTGTTCCCATAAGGCGTTCTGAAAATGTACCATGTGAGTTAGGTAGTTCAAGGGACCTGATGGAAGCATACATGTGCCTCCCAGGGCATACAGTTGTTTGGATTCCTGGTCGGTGGCTGTGTGCTGCGTGTGCTGTGGTCTTTGGGAATGGTCATGCGAGGCCATAATGACCAGGGAGTCAGCCAGAGGTTGTTGAGCCAAGTACTGGTCCTCTTTCGGGGCCTTGTACAGGGGGTCAGCTTTCTTCGGCACAGTGGGAGTGGAGTGAGGACACTTCCATGCAGCCTTGGTGATATACGCAAGATGCCCATCAAGGGTGGCATTACCACAGGCTTTGGGTCTTTCTGCCGAAGATAACTGGCAAGGCGCTGTCTTTTGGGGTCGATGTCTTCAGCATCCCACCCCATGTTGTCCTGGATGTGCCTCATGATCTCAGAGAAGGAGGGATCATCCGGAGGAGACCTGGGAAGGTCATGTGGGTCAGGTGATGGAATGCTGAGTGGAGAAGGAGATCTGGAATAATCAGAGGTATCTGATCTGGAGTCCTCCCCTGACAGAGTGTACCGACGACGTCTGGGTCGCTTGGGGCTTGGGGACCCTGATGGAGATCTTGAGGGAGGCCTTCTCCTGTCCTTGAATCTACCCCTAGGAGGTGGAGTCTGCTCCTTAGGGATTGATGGTCATCCTGCTGGCCCCTTGGGTGGAGGAGGGGGCCCAGGAGGTGAAAGAGTAGGAGGAGGAGGAGGAGGTTTTATGGGGACCAAATCCTTTCAGATGGTGTCCCACCAGAAAGTAGAGAGATCCTTTACTTCTTGTAGATTCATGCCCGAAGACGGGCCTGGCGCCGGTGGTCTGTCGCTGGGTCCGCGGGTGTCTCCGGGGTGGGCAAAGGTTCCCTCGGGAGCCCAGCATCCTCAGTGTCACCCGCCTGGTCTTCGGCAGTGTCGTGTCCTCCTCCTCTGTGGAATCCCTGTGACTGGTGTCCACCGGTGACTGGGGGGGCGGTCTTCAGCTCCAGTGAATGCGAGGCCAATGTCGGTCGTTGGCTGACTCCTTTGGATCTGGCGAACGCCTGGCCGGCGTCTGGTGCCTGGCTGGTGTCCGTGGCTCCGGGGAACACCTAGCCGACGTCGGGTGGTTGGCCGACATTGGGTCCATCATCCGCTTTAGGGATGTCAGATCTTTGGTCTTCCTGGGTGGTGGATCCGGACCTCTGGGAGGCTGGGAGACCGATCTGGAGTCGGGGTCCGGCGTCGATCGATGAGGAAGACCTGTGGTTCGGAGAGACTTGGAAGAGGCCCGAGAGGGAGTGGAGGAAGCCGAGGGCCTTGAAGTCTTGATGGGCTGGAAAGAAACTCTTGAAGTTCTAAGTCGTCGTGCGCTAGGTAGAGACCGATGCTGGCGAGTCGACGGTGGGAAAAGACCTGGGGATTCTGGGGGACCGCCTCCTTATGTACTGTGCCTGATGTCGGGGGCGGGACCGACGTTGGAGGCCGTCTCCGCTTAATAGTGCTAGCTAGAAAATTTCCGTGGGGTCCTGGCGCCTGCTGGTTTCAGTTCTAATGGTGTAACCTGCTGCAAGAGCTGTTTCTCGAAGTAAGAACAACATATACCACTTCTAGAACCACTGTTACAGGTGAATAACATGTTCTAGGAGCATGGATATGTTGTTCATCCACACTTCTTGGCAGACTCCAAGCAGTTCTCCGGGAGGAGGGAGGCAAGGCGCACACCCCCTACTTGAGAAATAAAGATTGGAGAACCGAGGCCCCAAAACCAGCATCCTGGCGTGACTCAAGGTCTATGTGGCAGTGGGTGATGAAGGTGTGTGCTGACTTCCAGGCAGCAGCCCGACAGATTTCCTGGATAGGGATGTCCCTGGAAGCAGCCACCGATGTAGCAGTGTGGCGGGTAGAATGAGCTCTTATCCCTCTGGGAGGCTCCCTGCCCACCAACTCATAGCACAGACCTATGCATGATGCAATCCATCTAGCAATGGTCAGTTTGGCTGCAGGTCTGCCAGAAGCGGCTTCAGCGTAGGTGACAAACAGCTGGCGAACCTCTCCACGAATTTCCGCCGTTCGCTCCTTATAACAGGAGAGAGAGCACGTCTCAGGTCCAAGGTATGGAGCCTGTACTCAGCATCCGAGGTGTAGTTAGGGTAGTATACTGGCAAAGTCAGGACCTGGTTAAGGTGAAACTCTGATAATACCTTCGGAAGGAATTTCGGGTGGGGGCGCAGGACAACTTTGTCCCTGTGAAAGACCAGATAAGGGGAGTCCACTGACAGCACCTGGAGCTCCCCTGTCCTTCCGACTGACATGATAGCCACCAGGAAGGCCATCTTCCACGAAAAGTGTGAGACTGCACACTTGTGCATAGGTTCGAATGGCTTGCCCATGAGCTTCGCCAAAACCAGAAACAGATCCCACGGAGGTGGAGGCTCACACACCAGAGGGGATATGTGACTCAGGCCTTTGGAAAAGCGCCCAACCACTGTCTCCTGCACCAATGTCGGCTGACTGGTCCACGCCGGGTTAGCAGAAATGGCTGCCAGGTGCACCCTAAGGGTCGATGACCGCAGACCCCTTTTGGAGAGAGAGCAGAAGTAGTCGAGAATGTTAGCCACAGAGCAGGATAAGGGGTCCAGACTCTTACCCCGACACCAAATGGAGAATCTCTTCCATTTGAAGGCATAACATTTCCTGGTCGATTCCTTATGAGATGCCTCCACCACAGTGTAGACATCCTCGGAAAAGACCCAGAGCCTGGAACACTAGCCGGTCAGGTACCAGGCTGTGAGGTGCAGGGATTGAAGGTCCAGATGGAATACCTTCCCCTGGTTCAGTGATATCAGGTACAGGCATGTACAAAGCCGCTCCGGGGGCCTGCAGCTGAGGCTGAGGAGATCTGGATACCAGAACTGGCGCGGCCAATCTGGAGCTACCAGGATCACTTTCGCCTTGTCCCTCCTCACTTTGAATAGCACCTTGTGGATCAAGGGAAATGGAGGGAAGGCACAGAGGAGACCTGGGGACTACGGCAGCGAGACCTGCTGAGGGGGGCAGGCATGGTACAGCCTCAGCATGTTGTTTTCCCTGGAGGCAAACAGGTCCATCAACAGTTTGCCCCAGTGGAAGAACAGATTGTAAGCTACCTCTGGATGGAGAGACCACTCGTGGGATGTCTGGCCTACGCGGCTGAGAGCATCTGCCAACTGGTTCGAGACTCCTGCCACATGAATGGCTAGGAGATCCCCCTCCAGCCGACTTATGAGGGTCCAGATGCAGAGCGCCTCCTTGCACAGCAAATGGGAGTGCATGACGCCCTGTTTGTTGAGGTAGTACATGGTCGTGGTATTGTCCATCTGGACTTGAGCCACTTGACCCCGGAGCTGAGGAGCGAAAGCTGACAGTGCCAGTCTGACTGCTCTGAGCTCCAACAGGTTGATGTGGCATCGGGACTCCTCAGAAGTCCAGAACCCATGGGCCCTGTTGTCCCCAATGTAGGCTCCCCAACATGTGAGAGGCATCAGTCGTAAGGACGACCGTCAGCTCAGGGCGGACAAATAGGATCCATTCCTGCAACCATTCTGGGGCGGTCCACCACTGAAGCGCATCCCACATCTTCTGGGTTACAGTGATCAGATGGTCGAAATAATCGTGGCACTGAGTCCACTGGGTGGCCAGCTCCCATTGGAGGGGGCGCATGTGCCATCTGGCCCAATGGACCACTGAGGTGCACGCCGCCATGTAACCCAGAAGGCACAGAAAGTCCCAGGCAGGGCGCAAGGGCCCAACCAGAAATGATTGGGCAAAGGGGGAGAGAACCTCTGCCCTGTCCACCAGGAGCCAGGCTCTAGCTTGACTAGAGTCGAGCTCTGCCCTGATGAAGCCCATCGCCTGAGCAGGCACGAGTTCCGACTTGGCCTCATTGATCAGGAGGCCGAGTTGGGAGCAGGTTTGAAAAGCCAAGTCCCCCGACCTCCCCACCTCCTGTAGGGAGGATCCTGCCAAGAACCAGTCATCGAGGTAAGGGTAGATACATACTCCTCGACGCTGAAAATGGGCTGCCACCACTGAAATGCACTTGGTGAAGACCCGAGGGGCCGATGACAGGCCGAACGGCATGGCTCGGAATTCGTACAGGGTCCCTTCGACCCAGAAGCCGAGGAACCGCTGATGGGACAGACGGATTAGGACAGTGAACAGAACCACATGTTTTGTTCCAGGGATGGTATGATCTGGTTCAGAGTTACCATCCGGAAGGTGCGAGACCTGAGATATCGATTTGGGTCGTGGAAATCTAGGATGGGACACCAACCCCCCCATCCGCTTGGACACCAGGTATAGTACCTGGACACAAAGCCTGGGTCAGTAGGAGGATCCGGCACTGGAGCTACCGCCTCCTTGCGGAGAAGCTGAGCTATGTCGTCTCAAAGAGCCGACTGAGTGCAAGCTGAGATCCTTTCCTCCCGAGGGGCGCGGGCTTGGCTGCGAGGGTACTGCTCGAACTCTAGAGGCAGTCCTTGACTGACCACTTCGAGAACCCACCTGTCCGGAGTGATATTGGACCAGGCAGAATGAAAATAGCTGAGCCGGCCCCCCATGGGAGGACCCAGAGCTGGCATGACGGGTGTAGGGGTGGCAACCCCCAACCCTTCACTGAGCAGGCTTAGAGGAGGAGGAGAAACCTGGACCTGCGCTTTGGCCTCCTTTATGGGGCTGTTGAGGGCTCTGCTTGGGCCATGGGTGCCAAGCTTGAGCCTGTTGCTGCTGGCCTTCTTGATAGGAGGGCTGCCTGACTGCAGGGGAAGAATGACGAAATGGCTTCTTTCTTTTCTGCTGGTTCTTGCCCGAAGAATCTACTGCAGAGGTAGCATCCAAGGTGGCATTGGACTACTCGATGCGCTGAAGGTGACCGGCCACTCCTGGACCGAACATGTTGGTACCAAGGAAAGGAACGTCCACTAACTTGTGCTAGATATCCACCGGGAAGGAAGATAGCCTCAGCCAGGCCCTGCAGCGAGTGGCCGCTGCTGCTGCTAAAGAGCAGGCATAAGAATCCCCGATGTCTAGGGCCATCTGGAGCTGCTGTTTTGCAACAGTACAGCCCTGATCATGGACTTGCTTGACCATGGTCTGCATGTCCGCCGGGAAATGAGGGAGGACTTTGTCTAATGACCCGAGGAGGGCATGAGAGAAGTGTGCCATAATGACAGCCGAACTGGCCTGAAGAAGGCCTAAGGAAGAGGCCGCGTAGACCTTGCGGGCAGAGTGGTCCATATTTTTGGACTCCTTGTCCGGGGGTCGGTCTGTGTCAGCCGAACTACCAGTACATCTAAACACAGAAGCAGTCACCAGACTCTCGGCCGAAGGATGTTCTGTGAATCCCGACAATGACCCCATGGGCACTGCATACTTGCGGGCCATGCGGGCAGACGGTGCTCGGCAGGAAGCTGGATGTTGCCAGAGCTCAAGGGCTGGGCCAGTAATGGCTTCGGCCACTGGAAAGGCCTCCGTCGGGGCATCCCCCCTTTTAAGGATGTCTGTAAGGGGGTACTCCGTCTTTTTCTGGATAGACTCCAGGGGCATTCCGGTGGATTCGGAGATCAGGTGAAGAATGCCTTGAAAGGAGGAAGGACCCTCCTCTAAACCTGCCACAGAAGACTCATCGTTCCCAGGTTGGGAGTGCAGTCCTGTGACATCCAAGTCCGAGGAGTCGCGGTACAGTGGTCTCCCACCTAGGTCCCTTTCGATCCACCGGGGGCGGTTAGGGGTAACCATTATGGACAGATGTCAGGGAAGCCCGGTGTCTGTACAGTCCTCTTTCGAGGGAGCCCCTCCCTGAGGCTGCTTAGGCGGTGGTTCCACCAGAGTTGGTGGAGAGACCGAGATGGGCCGAGCAAGGATACGGGCCGGCCCCGCAGGTGGGGGAACCGAAGGCTTCAGTTCCGGAGGGGTCGGTGTCGGCCCAGGAGGCGGTAGCCAAGTGATGGCCGGGGTGGACGGCGGAGCCGGCTTCTGCCCAGTCAAAATCAGTTGTTGCCACATAAGATCCTCATAGCATCGAGGGAGTTTCCATTGAAGCCTCTCCTCATCCGAGGAGGATGAGGATCTTCGGCAATGCCTCTTTTTAGAGTGCTTGTGACTCTTTCGGTCGTTTGACCGAGGGGGTTCTGGACCTCGATCGAGATCGGGCAGGCCGACTCGGTCGATCGGGAAACACCGGGGTCAGTGAAAACAGAGGGTCCAGAACCGTTTCCTGGATGGTGACACCAGCGTGCTGCGTCCCTTCATCGGGAAAGACAAGGACCAGAGTCCCTTCTAAAGAATTGTCGACCAGAGTCAGTGAAATAAGGTCGATCAAGTCGAGAGATCTCTCAACTTAGTCGGCCACTTCCTCAATCTCTTGGCTAGATGGAAGATCCGAGAAGTCGGTGGCTGAGGATGTGATCTCGACCGAGGTCGAGACCACGTGTTCCTGGGACTCGTACCTTTCCCAGTCTCAAGAACGTCTCCGTTTAGACGAAGACTTAGGGTCCTTCTCCCTCTTCCAAGGGCGGGAGGCACAACTCCTTGAAGGAGCCCGAAAAGGTGGAACCGAGGTTCAGAGGAACAAAAAAGCTCCAAGTGGCCTAAGCTTGAGCCGCTTTCTCCTCGAAAGCCTTCATTTGCTCCAACTGTTCAGCGGATCCCGCAGCCGCGGAAACCGCCCACCTCGCCTCCTTCGATTTCACTGGCAGGTTCCTTTTTTCCGATCTTCCCAATTTTAGGCACGCCAAGCGGTCATCCAGGATGTTGTGACGGAAGGCCAGGCACAACGTGCAGGTGGAAGTGTTATGTCAGACACCAAGGCAGTAGACGTACGTTAGGTGGGGATTGGTGCGCGACATCTTCTGGCAGCAGGAGCACTGGCAAAATCCGGGAGCAGATTTTTCCTCCATGTCTGAGGCGCTACTATCGGAATCGACAGCTCTAATGAGTTTTAAGGTAAGTTGCGGTAAAAACAGACGTTTTAAATCCAGGGCCTACAAATTGCTGTGAAGCACGAGGGAACCTGTATCTTCCAGCGGAAAAGAAGATCAGGCGTCAGGGGCGGAGTCAAGGTTTATACCACCGGGGTGGGTGGGGGGAGCCAGCTTGAAGACTTCCAGCAAGATTTAAAGGGGAAAGGGACATGCCAAGAAGTGTGGATGAACAACATATCCACGCTCCTAGAATCACATTTTTACTGCCTGAATCTGGCAAGGTCTTGACCAACTCCATCGTTTTCTCCCACAGGGATTGCTAGTACGAAACTATGTGGGCAAGAAAATTCAGGGAACGGATGGAGCTGGTAGCTGAAGAAAAGACTTTCCTGCCCCAGTGATCCAAATTCTTGGACTCTGGATCAGGGGGCTGACAGCTCAGGTGCTTGGGCTGGCTAACACAACTGTGTGCAGCCGTAAGCACCAATGAGTCTGCCTTGGGGTGTTCCCCAAAGGGTTCATGGGGGTTTATAAGTCTGTCCGCCTCCTGGGAGCAGGCTGAGGTGAACAATGGTTTCTGCCACGTAAGCCTGGTGACGTCCTGGAGCGGTTCCACCAAAGGTGGGATAACCAGAGGTTTTGGCTCTTTGGACCCCAGAAACTTAGCCAGTCGCCTGCACTCTGGGTCCAGCTCCTGTGTGTCCCATTCATAAACAGATTGAATGTGGCGCATAATGTCCAGGAAGGATGGGTTGTCCGGTGGGGGGGGGGGACCTGAGCGAGGACCTGGAAAAGGTGGAATAAAGTCTTCCTCATCTAAAGATTCCAAGGAGGAGGAGGAGCTTGCAGTACAGTTTTCTGGAGAGGACGGGCATCCGCTGGAGAAGGGAACTGGAGAAGAGTGCATTCTCCCCCGTTTGCCTTTTGGATCCGGATGTGACTGGTCATCTCCAACTGGTTTGTCAAGGGTTGGAGGGGGCCCGATGGGAGACTCCCCAGGAGACGGGTCAGAGGGTCTATACAGTAGGTTCCCTTTGACCGTATTCCACAAGCTGGAAAAAAGTGAGCCGATGTCCGCCAAGGGGACCACAGGTGGGGCCGGTGATGGGTTCGCCGTACCGGGCATCTGCAGATCATGTGGATCTGGCGTCTGGTCAGGGGATCCCACTTTATCAGGCTGCTGCTTGACGTCCATGTCCCTGGGGACCCGGTATCTGGAGTAGGAGGGGGCCCTTCGGGTGACCGACCGTCAGAAGGTGGGGGCGGGCATCCAAACCTCATCCTACGACAGCCTCTAATCAGGCTTCGGGGCATGAGTCACTGAGCAGGGCAACCGGCTCAGTGGGCGCTTGTCAGTAGTGGACGGGCACACCTTGGCCAGCGGAGGAGGGGGGCATCCGATGGCGGATGGTCTCCTGTCGCCTATGCGAGTTATCCATAAGTTTGCATTTTTCGGGTGACACACTGGGCTTATGGCTGGAATCCTTAGGCCTCCTGGCAGGCGAATGACCTTCCTGGGTCGACCCAGTGGAAGCTTTGTGGGGTCAGTGGGCCAGAGAAGGATGAGCGGGCGAATGCCCGGAAGAAGACGGCTCCCTGTGTTTCCCCTGGGAAGAGGAAGGATCAGACTTTGAAGATGTCCCAGTTACTTGAAGAGGGACAGATCCCAACCTCTGGAGGTCGAAGAAGAAGAAGGCGTCCTGGCAGGTGACTTTGGGTGGGACTCAGACCTGGCCCTATCTTTCTCCCTGCGGCGATGGTGTTTTCCTCCTGAAGCCCTCTCTCTGGGTGGGGAGTCCTTGGCGGGAGAAGAAGAGCTGTGCTCAGAGGTCCACTGCATAGCCGCCACCTTCTGTTCAAGGAGGTAGGCCTTAAGGAAGTTGGCTCTCCTAGTCCTGGTCTTCTGGTTAAACTTCTTGCAATGCAGGCAGTCGGCGGGCCAATGGTCGGGGCCTAGACAGATGAGGCAGGCCGCGTGGCTGTCCTTAGCCAGTAACTGCTTCCCGAACGCACCCTTAGACTTGCGCCGTGGTGTAGAGTGCAACGACATGCAAGAAGTTGAATTTTCGAAAAAAACTACAAAATATTGGACATGGCAAAAAGCACAGTCAACTGCAATGAAAGGAGCTCGTGAAGTCAAATCCAAGCAGGTCAGACGGTGGGAAAAGAACGGAGATGGAGCCGACGTTGGGGGCGGTCCCCCGCCTCAGACTGCTAGCTACAGGATTTTTCCGTGGGGTCCCAACACCTAGCGGCATTAGTCGTAATAGTAATACCTGCTGCATGAGCTCCACCTCGAAATCAGATCAGAAATTCTGCACCCTCCCTTTCCAAAGGATATTTCTTGTCCAGCCACTTATCAAGAGGGGGGACAGAATTAGGAAACTGTAAAATCTTCAAAGCATACTTTTTGAAGAATTTATTCACAGGCAAGAGGAGCTTTTTTTGTGGGTGTTAACCCCTTAATCTCGAGGTATTCCACCTCCTCCTCCTCATCCTCTATTTCCTCACTTGTGGTGATGTCCAGGGCATCAGCCATCTTTCTCACAAAAGTGAAATGTGAGGAATGGGTAGACTGGGTGGGCCATAGGCACTTATCTGCCGACACTGTCTATGTATCTATGTACCTATGAATAATCCTCAGTGGTTCTAGGAGGTGAACCAAAATCCTGCTCAGCGGAGACCTCAGGTTCAGTGGGTTCCCCTTCATCCTCCTCCTCCTCACATTCACCATAATCCTCCTGTTCAATAAATTAGGATTTGCTTGTGCTGCCAGCCTGTCCAGCTGGGACTTGAACAGGTGACTGCTGGCCAGTGGGGAAAAGGCCTTATAAGGCTTGCACCACGTTAAAGATCATGTGCAAAAGTTCTTAATGTAATTCAATGTGCTGCTGTTTGTGATTCACTAACAGGCTGCTCATTGGTCCTCAGCAGTGATTTCTGGTCTGTGCTGCTCAAATGCCAAGAAAATTAAGTTTACATCCCTCACATACTCAGCAGTTCACGTACTGCCTTCTGTTTGTTTTTCCCGCTGCACTGCCTGAAGAACGTCTAGCGTGATGACATCATTTGGAGTGCAAGTGGGACTGTGGAGATCCTGACAGTACAGAGTGCCACTGTCTTTGTTGTTTTTCTGGCTGCTTTAATAAAATAGAGCAATGACTTAATCATAGTTGAAATTACCCCCTTCACTCTATCGTTCTGTAAATCCAGATCTCTTTAAATGATAACCTGACTTTATAACCCACCCGTACTTGTCATTCTGTACCTGCGCGAGCACGATCAGGGGATGCGCCTCTGGCAAGGTCCCTGAACAGCCTGAAGAGTCATGCTGGAGCTAATTTTCATATCGGGAGCATGTTAGGCTAACATGTTTTTCAGACGGGCGAATTCATGCTGGACTTAAGGAAAGTAATTTGTTTCACGAACCAAGCACTAAAATCTTTATAATCCATTATTGAAATAGTAAAGTCGTGGCTCCGCGCTTGCGCACCAGCATCTGACCTGGTGCACATGTGCAAGGCCAAGACAAATGCTGGTGCGCATGCGCGGCAGTGTTTGGGGAACTTTGAAACTTGGGTTTTAAACTTTAAGAGGTGGTGTGAAGGAACACTATCTCAGGAGATAAATCCTGGTCTGAGCAGATTCAGGAAGACCAGTGAATTAGGTGTGCAACTGGGAGGGGGACAGAGCTGAC
Source organism: Neoceratodus forsteri (assembly GCA_016271365.2). Taxonomy (NCBI): domain Eukaryota; kingdom Metazoa; phylum Chordata; order Ceratodontiformes; family Ceratodontidae; genus Neoceratodus; species Neoceratodus forsteri. The sequence continues at coordinate 1,408,153,192 of CM057450.1, forward strand.
AAAGACAAGAGCACTATAAAAGCACTTCCACGCCAGCCCATCGGCGCAGTGGTTGGATTTCAGTCTGTGACGTTGACTACCCGGGTTCGGGAACGGACCTGGGTCACTGGAGGGCTACCCAGAGGGAGAAGGATGAGCGTCTAGTGACAGCTCGCCTTCTCCAGGGGAAGGGAGGGAATGCGGCCCGGCTTCTGCTAGCCCCTGGCAGAGGCTAGGAGCACAGCAGGACATCAGGCCCCAGATGACTAGGGGGTGGCGGACGTTGGTGTATGCCCTGACATCAGTGGCATGCCAGTCCCGGGGAGAAAACACGGAAAGTGGCGCCCTGGCCAAATGGGTGAGGGCCTCTCCGGACCCTCATCGCTGCACTCCCAGATCTCCATCTGTCACTTTAGCAGCACCCAGGATCACTGGCATGGCCGGAAGGTTCATACTCTTCGAAGGTAAGGGACCCACCCGATGAAGAAATACATCAGAGTTACCTGGGCTGGCTGTGATGTGGGGCAGTGGGGGTCAGAAGCTGTCGGGTGAGAAGGTCCACGAGAAGCCTGAAGGAGAGATTGGCCAGGGTGCAGGGCGGGAGCATAAAACAAAGGCTCTTCCATTTTAACATGTCCAGCACATTTGTGTCCCAGTAAGTGAGTGGAACAGCGAATGAATGGACAGGTGACTACAGCATCTTGGGCATCAGCAGAAGGAAGCAGGGAACTCCACCTGTTGACTAAGATAAAGCATCTGTTCACTACTGTGTGACAGTCACTAATGGCTGTGGCAGTGGGGCATCAGTTTTCAGAAAGACCTTCTGGAGACTGCAATGCTGCTCCATCTGCATGCACTTCCCTGGGATGACAGAGGAGGTCACTAGAATCCATGACGAGTTGGCAGGGATTCATGCGACCTCTTCCAACACCCAGGGGCCACTAAGTCTGCCACGGTTGCCTCAGAGGGTGCCAGAGAGGAGGAACGTTGGACTGTGGTTGGCTAGAAAAGGGTGAGGGTGGTGGGTCAAAGGTACATTCCTCAACCAGTACCTCTACGCACTTCCTACACTGCTCTGGTGAAGCGGGACTGCCAGGAAGAGGCACGCATTCTACAGGCCAGGGAGAATGTGGGGGTCCTCCATGGCGGAGACCCCAAGAAGCGTGGAAGTGGACCCCAGAGGAGGAAGCACCTTCTGGTGGGGGACTCAACCATGATGGGGAGAGGGAGGTTAGGTACCTGTGCAGCACCAAAGCTCAGAAGGATGGAAGCGGATCCTAAGAATCGCTATGGCAGCAGGATGGGAGGCAGAGCTGAATGTCATTGCCCAGTTAGAGACTAATGGGGTGGCTAGGGATGGGGCTAGGATAGTGCCAGGGGGGAGTTTCGGGAACTGAGGAAGGGTCTTCGGTAACATGTTCAGTGGCTTTCTCTGAGGTGGTGCCTTTCCACAACAAGAGGGAGGAGAAGGATCTCCGTACCAGGAGCTTCAGACTCATGGCTGAAGCAATGGTGCAGACAGGAGGGGTTTGGCTACAGTGGGGGCCCATCAGGGAGGATAAGGGTGTATATACAGGGGAGATGGCCTGCATCCATCCCGGAGGGGAACCACAGTCGAAGGTTTAAATGTTACTCTGAAACATTTAAAGTAGCCGAGGGGGTGACGGAAGAGATCAGAGCAGCAGATACTGCTCCACCCCCTTCCCCCAAGGCTGATGCAGAGAGTAGGGAGAACCTAAGAGGAGTGGAGTCCCTCAGAAGTGGGGTGGAAGACATTAAGGGGAATGGATGTGCGCATGTACCTTAAAAAGAGAGGGGGAAGGAGGGAAAAAGGGGTAACATAGTGGTAGCCAAACCTGGAAAGCCATGTGTACAAATGCCACAACTCTAGGAAACAGAATTCCAGGCGTAGAAGCAACAAGGGCTGACCTAGATATGTGGCTATGCAGAGACATGGTGCTGAAAACAATGCCAATAAACATGGCCATATCAGGCTATATTCCGTTCTGGAAGGAAAGGAGGTGTGTACTTAATGAAGGAGGGCATTAAAGTGATACAGGAGCTACAGGGACTATGAGGGGCACAGAGGTGTGTCACCCTAGAGACAGGGTGAGCTCTATTCACACTGGTGTGATCCACAGACCTCCAAGGGGAGCTGCAGACTAGTGGGCCGCCCACCGCGCAGTGGTAAGGGTGTCCGCCTGTGACACTGACATCTTGGGCTCAGGAACGGACCGGGAGTTTGAGGCAAGAGTATTAGTATCCTTGGGACTGCTCTCCTCCTCGGGGCGTGGGGGAGCTCACGGTGCATGTCTGACCCCTGGCGGAGGCTGGAAATCAGTAGCTCTTGAAGTCAGGATGCTGTGGGGGGCATGCCGAATGTCAGCACTCGTGCCTTACGTCACATGTCTGCCCCTCCCCAGATCTTACGGGGGAAATTCTCACGCCACCATCAATGATGCCCATCACCACTGTGGCACTCACCAATGACCAAGCACCAGCAGCCATTCGGGCTGGTCCAGATCCATGCACTGCCCTGGGGGACAAGACAGGGAGGCAATGCTGGCAAATGCTCCCTGACAACATTCTCGTACCGGTGTCATGCGGGTTTGCACTGCTTGACAGCACCACTCTGGAAGGTAAGCCAGGGGAAGATCACAGGGAGAGGTAAGTCCCGGGGCAAGGAGGGGACCACAACATAAAGCATACTAACTAAAAAAAAAAAAAAAAAGTTTAGATACTAGCTGTTGGCAAGATGGCAGAAAATTGAGAGGTGCTTCTGGTAGGGGACTTCGATCTGCAGATGTAGACTGGACCCTCCCAGCTGTGGCTTCAGCTAGAAGGGAAATCTTGGGACTTCTTGCAGGTGGTGTTCCTCAGGATCTAGTCAGTGAACCCACTCATGATGGGGCAACACTGGATCTGATACTCACCAATGGGGACAGTGCTGTAGACATAAAGGTGGGGGAGCCACCTGGCGACCAATGATCACCGTACAGTGTGGTTCTATATGAGGACGTCTGCGGAGCCAAACTACACAAAGGCAAGGGTCCTTGATTCAGGACAGCAGATTTTAAAAAGATGGGTGAATGCCTCGGGCATGACTTGGCGGGGCGGGGGATGAACTGAGTGGGGTGGAGGAACAGTGGAAGAAACTAAAAAGGGCCATAGTGAAGGCAACAAACCTCTGCATCAAGCAAGGCAGCAAAGTAAAGAGGTAAAAGAGATCACTATGGTTCTTGACAGAGGTGGCAAAAAAAGGTAAATGCTAAGAGGGTAGCATTCAGAAGGTACAAGGAAACAAAGAGGGAGGAGGATAGGAAAGTGTATCGGGGAAACAGAGTGAAGCAGGGAGAGCAGTAAGGAGCACAAAGACACAAACTAGAGAGAGAATAGCCGAAGCAGTAACAAAATAGAGAGCAAGATATTTTTTTTAGATACAACTAAAAAAAAAAAAAAAAAAGACCAGGGGTGGTATTATAAGGTTAAGAAGGGAAGGGGGTACAAGCTCTGCAATAGGGTGGACGCTCCAGGGAGTTGAAAGGATGAGTAGTGACCTGAGAAAACGCAAGGAGCAATCAATGGTATGGCAGCTCGGTTTCAATGGGAAAAAGTGCAAAATAATGCACTTGGGGCACGGAAACCCAGAAGTGAGTACAAAATGGGAAGGGGAAGGGTACTGATGACCAAACAGGAATGAAACCGGGGTGATCATAACAGATGACCTAAAGGTGGCCAGGCAGTGCGACAAAGCAGTAGGGAGGACAAGTGGGATGTTGGGATGCACAGGGAGGGGGTATCACCAGCAGAAAGTGGGAGGTGGTGTTGCCTCTGTATAAATCACTGGTAAGACCCCACCTACAGTTCAGTGTCCAGTTCTGGACACCACAAATGAGAAAGGACACAGAGTGGAAGCGGTCCAGAGGAGGGCAACTAATATAGTGCACGGTCAGCATTAGATGCCCTACGATGAGTGACTAAAGGACCTAAACATGTACACCCTGGAAGAGAGAAAAGAGGAGGCTTATGATAGAGACCTTTAAATACACCTCACGAGGGTAAACAAGGTTCAAGGGGAAAGTATTTCTCAGAATAAAAAGGTGCTCAAGGACAACGGTGCATGATGAGAAGCAGGAGGGGGGGTAGATTCAGGAGAGATGTGAGGAATTTTACTTCTTTAGAGAAAAAGTGGTGGATTCCTCAAACAGTCTTCTAACAGAGGTGCTGAGGGCAAAACCAGTGTGGGATTCAAGAATGCATGGGATAGGCATTAGCGAACGGGAAGTGGGGGAGCTGAATGGGCTGGAAATCAAGGAGGATCTGCAGTCATACTACAGGCAGGAAAAAATGGGCAGACTAGGTGGGCCAAGCAATCCTTATCTGCTGGCAAATTCTATGTTTCCATTAAAGGAGGAAGGTGTATAAAAACTTCCCTGACCAGCTGAGGTCTAAAGCATCCTCTGTGAGCGAGCACACTGCTGGGATCTGCAACACAAAAGTTGAAGCTGGTTGTTTTCCCAGGAGGCAAAGAAATCTATTTCTGGTGTACCCCACTGTCTAAACACTGATGCCAGCACCTCCTGGTTCAGGGTCCATTATCGATTTCCCTGGCCGATCCTGCTCAAGGAGTCTGCTAGCACACTGTCTTTCCCTAGTAGGTGTACCGCGAATAGATGCACTTCCAGGCAGTAGGCTAGGTTGAGATTTTCATGGCTTTTGTGCACAGCTTTAAATACCTTTTTCATCCCTGCTTGTTTATGTCGTACATAGCTGTGTTGTCTGTTCTGATCTGGACAGACTGTTGTTTAGTTGTGTTTTTTTTTTTTTAACCAGGTATAGCACACTAAGCTGAAAGCTTTTTTACAGGAGCGACCTGGGAGCACAAGGAGGTTAAGTGACTTGCTCAGGGTCACACAGTATGCAAGTGGAAGCTGTGGGTTTCAAACCCAGGTCTGGTCTGCTGGATGTCTGAACACTGATCTGGGAGGAAAAAGCCTGCACTGCCAAGTACACTGTTCTGAGTTCAAGGAGATTTATGTGCCATTGAAGCTCCTGTGCACTCCATGTACCATTCACAGTGAGATCCTTCAGGAGGACACCCTAACCTAGGAGGGAGACATCTGTTGTGAATGATTGCAGAGAATTGCTGGAAGAAGGGAATCCCCTATCTGAGGCTGCATTCCTCCTTCCACCACTCTAGTGCTCCTAACAAGGTTTTTGTGACAGGAACTAATTTAGATAGGGTGTCCCACCTCTGAGACCAATGGTTCCCAAGGTGGTACTAAATATCTCATCTGCAATCTGGCACCTGGTACTACTGCTGTGGCAGAGGCCACATGTCCCAGAAGCCTTAGAAAACCCCTTGCAGGCCTTGGCTGACCTGCTTTGAAGGATTCTGCAGTTGAAAATCAGATTTGCTACGCTTGCTTGAGGAAGGAAAGCTTTCCCTTGCTGGGTATCCAACCCTGCACCAATAAAGACCAGAACCTGGAATGGTTCTGTGTGAGACTTTTGAAGGTTTATAAGGAAAGTAGTTACATAAGAACTTACCGTAACAGTAGATCTTCGAGAGGCGCTCTTGCAGTAGGTAATTACATACAGGACTGACCCGGCAGGCGTCAGGACACCACAGAAAAATTTCTAGCTAGCAGTCTCTGGCGAAGGACTGCCCCCATGTCAGGTGACCGATGTCAGTATAAAGGGGTGATCCCCCACGCCCGCCTTCCAGTTCTTTCCCACCAAAGGCCAAAAAAGGCAAGACGAGAGAGAGAAGCGGATGATTCCCCTCCTGGAAAAGGAGCTGAAAAAGCTTAGGGGATGGAGGGTGGGAAGGTGTTACCTACTGCAAGAGCCTCTCTCGAAGATCTACTGTTACGGTAAGTTCTTATGTAACTGTACTATCTTACTTCAAGAGGGCTCTTGCAGTAGGCAGTTACATATAGGACTGAATCCCAAGCAGCCTGGAAAAAGGAAAAGCACTCGGGAGGAGGAAAACTAACCAACCAATGGAACCTCCGGCTGCATAGTTCTTAAGAAAGGCAACCTTGCAGTACAGCCAACCCGAAGCCTGCTCTGCGGCGAGAGGCAATATCCAAACAGTAGTGTTTCGTAAAGGTATGGACAGAAGTCCAAGTCGCGGCTGCTCAGATATCTGCCGCTGACACATTCTTGAAACAAGCTGCAGAGGCAGCTACTCCTCTGGTGGAGGGAGTCCTGATCTGACCCAGCAGGGTCTTGTGGTACTTGTCGTAAACGAAGGTGATACAATGAGCCAACCACTTCGATAGGCATTGCTTAGAAACTGCATTGCCCTCTCTTTTGTGAGCAAAAGAGACAAAAAGCTGATTGGATTTCCTGAGATCCTTGGTCCTAGTGGTATAGTATCTCAGCATCCTATGAACATCCAAAGTATGCAAGAGGAACTCCCCTTGATTGGAATCTTGCGTAAAGACAGTGGGTAGCTCAATGGATTGATTCAGCGTAGATTCTGCCACTACCTTAGGAAGAAACTTAGGATTATTGCATAGAGCGACTCGTTCCTTGTAGAACATCAAATATGGGATTTTACACATCAAGGCCTGAAGCTCAGAAATCCTTTAAGCTGAAGTAATAGCCACTAGGAAGAGAGTCTTCCATGAGAGGAACTTCAAGTCTGCTGAGGCTGCTGGCTCAAAGGGAGGCAGGGTAAGCTTCTCGAGAATAAAGTTCAGATCCCAAGGAGGGGCAGGAACGCGGATGGGGGGCTCAAATGGAGAACCTCTCTAAGGAAGATCTCAGAGACTTCCAACTGCGCGAAAGTCCTGTCCCCAAAAGGAACATGCCCGCCATATGAACCTTCAAAGAGGAATGGCTGAGACCCAGGTCAAAGATGACGCATGTAGTCCAGGATTCTCCCGACAGGGCAAGAGAATGACTTGAAATCCTTGGAAGAGGCCCAAATCGAGAACCACTTCCATTTCCTGGCGTAGGTGGATCTAGTGGAAGGCCTTCTACCCTCCACCAGAATAATGGCCACTAGCGGAGAAACTCCGAATCAGGCCCAGGATACGTCTGTAGGAGCCACGCATGCAACTGAAGGAATCTGAGACCTGGATGAGTCAGGGTCCCCTGATCCTGGGTCAGCATATGCTATGAAAGAGGAAGAGGAAGCAGGGGTTCCTCTGAAAATTGTTGCAGAAGAAAGAACTAAACTTGCCTGGGCCAGAATGGAGTGACGAGGATCATCCAAGCTCCTCCTAAGCCGAGTTTGTAGAAGACCCTCGGAATCGACGGGAAGGCACAGACAAATCTGCCCTTCCAGTCGAGAGACAGAGCGTCCCGTCAAAAAATGCCTCGCCCTACAGCGAGCGAGCAGAAGGTGGGAAGCTTTGCGTTTTGAGGGGACACGAACAGGTCTACCTGAGGGATTCCCCAGCGCAGGAAGATGACGTCTGTCAACCCTTGATCCAGTTCCCATTGGTGGGACTTTGCTGAGGACCGGCTGAGGTGGTCTGCCAGCGTGTTTTCGACTCCTGGAACATGAACTGCCGACAGGTGAAGGCTGTGCTGAACAGCCCAGTTCCAAACTCTCATTGCTTCCCTGCACAGAGGGTAGGAATGTGATCCTCCCTGCATGTTGATGTACCAGACTATGCACATGTTGTCCGTCTGGATGGTCAGATGACTGGGAAGGATGCAAGAGTTTAGAGCCTGGAGAGCATACAGAACGGCTCTGAGCTCAAGCACATTTATATGAAGAGTCTGTCCAAGTCTGGACCAGGAACCCTGAGGTCTGTGAGACCCGAGATGGGCTCCCCAGCCCTCTCCTGAGGCATCTGTTATCAATGTTTGGAAGTGGGGTTTGATATTGAGGGGAACTCCCCGGCAAAGGTTCTCTTGCACCATCCACTATTGCAAGACCCTGATCATGGGATCAGAGACTAGAACTTCCTGGTCTAGGTCATCCAGTATCTGGTCCCATTGAGACCGAAGCATTCAGTGAGAGATCCTCATATGGAGCCGACCACTAAGGACTGTCGGGATAGCAGCCGCCATGAGCCCAAGGAGGAGAAAAACTGACCTGACACCGACCCCTTTGCGACTGGACAGACTTGCTTGAGCCTGGAGGGTGTCCACCCTGTCCGGAGGCAGAAAGGCCTTGCCGGTGGTTGTGTCCAGGATCGCCCCGATAAACTGGAGTCTTTGGCAAGGGACCAGATGGGACTTGGCCTGGCTGATGGTGATACCCAGGCTAGTGAAAACCTGCAGGGTAAAGCAAAGAGAGCGTTGAAGTTCATCCCAGGACGGGGCAGCCAGGAGCCAGTCGTCCAGGTACGAGAATACCTGCACTCCCTGGGTATGCAGGTGGGCCGCTACCACTGACAGGCATCTGACAAACACTTGGGGAGCTGAGGAAAGAGCAGATGGGAGGGCCTTGAATTGGCAGTGGTCCCCCTGAAATGAAAACCGAACAAATTTGCGGTGGGAAGGGCGGATAGGTATGTGCAGGTAGGCATCCTGCATATCCAAAGCGTATAGCCACTGTCCCTGCCAAAGAAGCGCAGAAGGCTCTGCAGGGAGAGGTCTTAGGGGCAGTTTCCGAAGAAACTCGATTGAGTGTCCTGCTGCTATCAGTTGGAGCTCCCAACCATCTGATGTAATCCTCTCCCAACCTGGTAGATGGAAAGAGAAAGTAGTTACGTAAGAACTTACCGTAACAGTAGATCTTCAAGAACAGCTCTTGCAGCAGGTTACACCATTAGGACTGAAGCCAGCAGGCGACAGGACCCCACGGAAAATTTCTAGCCAGCAGTATCCAGCGGGGACCGCCCCCAACGTTGGCCCCGCCCCCGACGTCAGAGATCATATAAAAGGGGTCAGTCCCCCAGAATCCCCAGTTCTCCCACGGGAGACTCCCGGCCACTAGATGACATCAGAAGTGGAGAATGAGGATCCCCATCAAAAGGTATTCAGAGCAGTGTTAGAAACACCTAATCCTACAAAAGAGATATCGGAACAACTCTACCTCCTGAGGGGATGGTGGGAGGGAAACTACCTGCTGCAAGAGCTGTTCTCGAAGATCTACTGTTACGGTAAGTTCTTACGTAACTGTACTATCTTACTTCAAGAAACAGCTCTTGCAGCAGGTTACACCATTAGGACTGATTCCCAAGCAATACTGGAAATCCCTCGCAGGTGGGATGAGGCTAGGTAGAGATCGCAAGTTGGACCGAAGCCTAGGATAGGAGTCCCTGAAAGACTGCTAGACCAAAACCAGCTCTTCACCGTGATGCAACGTCCAGACTATAATGCCTGATAAAGGTGTGCAAGGTGCTCCAAGTAGCTGCTGCGCAGATGGCTGCGGTGGACACGTTCTTCATGTGGCATAAAGTAGGTAGCCCACCTTGTGGAATGTCCCATAACGCTTCAGTAAAGGTTTATTACGTTTCTGGTAACAGAACGATACAATAGATGGCCACCTGGACAGCAATTGTTTAGAAACCGGAGCTCCCATCATCCTATGGGCGAAGGAGACGAAAAGCTGATCAGATTTACGGTGGTGCCTGGTTCTGGTCAGGTAGTATCTTAGACACCTATGCACATCTAGAGTGTGCAGCAGGGCCTCTTCTCTATTAGAGTATTTAGGAAAATACACTGGTAAGTCGATGTCCTGATTGAGGGTGAGAGCTGAGACCACCTTAGGTAGAAACTTTGGATTTGTCCTTAGGGACACCCTGTCCCGGTGAAAAAAACAAATAAGGTTCTTTGTACATCAGTGCGTGAAGTTCAGAAATCCTTCTGGCTGAAGTAACAGCAACTAAAAATAACGTCTTCCATGTCAGGAGACATAGCTCGCAATCCGCGGCTGGTTCAAAAGGTGGAAGCGTGAGCTGCTCCAGGACAAAGGGTAAATCCCATGGAGGAATAGGATCCTTAATCGGAGGTTTAAGTTGCAGAGCACCTCTCAGGAAGGCTCGTGCTGTGTCCAACTGAGTTATGGGACGTCGGCCTATAGGTGTATGATAGGCTGAGATGGCACAAAGGTGTACCTTAATAGAGGAGTAGGCCAAGCCTGCCTGGAAGAGAGACAGGAGGTAGTCCAGGACCGACCTTTCTGGACAATCCATCAGGGAAAGTCCTCGTGCTTGAGCCCAGAGGCAAAAATCTGTGCCACTTCATGGCGTTATGTGGCATGAGTGGCCGGTTTTCTAGCAGCCGCTAGAACATCTGCTACCTCTTGCGAGACCCCGTACCACATGATAGCAATGTCTCTAGGAGCCAGGCGTGCAGGTTCAGCGAGCGAAGGACTGGATGGACCGAAGAACCTGCCTCCTGGGACAGTAAGTGAGAATTGATTGGCAGAGGCACCGGAGGTTCCTGGGACAGCTGGTGTAGCAGACGGAACCAAATCTGTCTGGGCCAAAAAGACGAGATAAATATCATCGTCGCCTGCTCTCTGCGGAGTTTCAAAAGGACCCTCTGTATCAACGGGAAGGGAGGAAACGTGTAGAGGAATCTGCCCGTCTAACAGAGGTACAACACGTCTCGCCAGAAAACACTAGGCAACAGATCTAGCGAGCAGAAATTGGGCAATTTTGCGTTGGATGGGAACACGAAAATGTCCAACTCTGGTGTGCCCTGTCTGTGAAACAGATACTCTACTACCTCCTGGAGTAGTTCCCACTCGTGGACTCTGGCACAAGAGAGCTCAGGCTGTCTGCGATGACGTTGTCCACTCCTGGGACATAAACAGCAATGAGGTTTGCGCCGTGTTGCAGAACCCAATCCCACACCCTCATGGCCTCCCTGCAAAGTGGGTAGGAATGGGTGCCTCCTTGTTTGTTGAGGTAATACATCACCACGGTATTGTCTATTTGTAACAGGAGAGTACCCGGTGGGATCTCTGACTGGAAGGCCTGCAGGGCATAAAGAACTGCTCTCATTTCCAAAATATTTATGTGGAGATGAGCTTCATGGGGTGTCCACGAGCCCTGAGACCTGACCCCGTCGAGGTGTGCTCCCCAACCGAACCCTGAGGTGTCCATGGAAAGCGTCACAATCGGAGACGGCGCAATGAAGGGGACCCCCACCGACAGGTTCTTTGAATCTTGCCACCATTGCCAATCCCGGATTACAGCATTCATGATCCGAATTGGAAGCTGCAAATGGTCTTGCTTCTGATCCCACTGAACCCGTAACAACCACTGGGTCACCCGCATGTGGAGACGTGCTAGTGGGACTGTTGCAATGGCCGCAGCCATGTGTCTGAGCAAGCAAAGGACCAGTCTGGTTGGGACAGTCTTCTTTGCCAAGATGTCCCTGATGAGGGATCTGATGTGTTCCGCTCGGTCCTGGGACAGAAAAGCTTTCCCATGGATGGTGTCCAGAACTGCGCCTATGAACTGCAGATTCTGTGACGGAACCAGGTGTGACTTCTCTTGATTGATAATGATGCCCAACGTCCCAAACAGGGGCTGAGTACAGTGAATTGCGGACATCAGAGCCTCCCGAGAGGGTGCCATGAGGAGCCAGTCATCCAGGTAGGGGAACACATAGTGGCCTTGTCTCCTTAGAGCCGCCGTTACGACTACCATGAACTTCGTAAACACCCGAGTTGCCGATGACAGTCCGAAAGGGAGGGCTTGGAACTGATAATGGCGACCTAGAAATTCGAAGTGCAAGAACTTCCTGTGCGCTCGAGCAATGGGTATGTGCAGGTAAGCATCCTGCATGTCCAAGGACGCTAGGAAGGCGCCCTGCTTGAGCAGGGGTATCAAACCAGGAATGGTCACCATGTGGAAGCGTTTGTAAAGGACAGAAGCGTTGAGATCGCTGAGATCCAGTATCGGACGGAGGTCCCCTGTTTTTTTGGGAACCAGAAAGAAGTGGGAATAGTAACCTGCACCTCTCTGGTTCCTCGGTACGTGCCCTATAGCTTCCATTCCCAGAAGCGCGAGCACCTCCTACTGTATGAGCAGTGCATGCTGACCCAAATAACGAGAAAGCAGGAGAGGTCTTGATTGTGGGTGGTCGAGGAATTCTATAAAGTGACCTCTCTTGACTAGTTGATGAACCCACCGGTTGGCGGTAATCGACTGCCACCCTGAAAAGTGGTGAGGGATGCGACCCCCGACCTTTTCTGCCCATTGATCCAGAGGAGGGGCGAGGGCCGGTAAGGAGTCATGCTGTGGCGGCATTAACCCCCGCAGGCTGGGCCAGTTTGGTATATCGCTGGCATTGGCCTGGGAAAGACTGCTAGCCAGAACGTGGCTGCTGCCTTTGTCGTCGGCCGTGAAAACGGTTCTGGTTCCTACAAAAGGAACCAGATCTGGGTCTGTACATGGCCTGTACAGTCCTTACTGCCTTCCCGGTGTCCCGAACCTTGGTGATGGCCTTTACAGAGGGTTCACCAAACAGGACCTCTCTATTATAAGGGACATCCAGGATACTGTTCTGTACATCTGGTGTAACTCCAGAGACACGGAGCCAGAAGTGTCTCCAGAGACAGACGCCTGAAGCTGCGCCCCTGGCAGACGAGTCCGCAGAATCATATGCGGCTCTTAACACTTGGGTCCCCACGTCTGACCCTGTGTGGAGGAGGTTCAAGAGCTCTGCCTTGTGCTCGCCATCTGGTAGTTTGTCAACCAGGTCCTGACCCTGTTCCCACAGGGCATTCTGAAACAGAACCATATGAGTCAGAGAGTTCAGTGACCTGATGAAGCACGTAGCAGTCGCATACACGCGCCTCCCCAGGGCATCCAATTGCTTGAATTCCTGGTCCGGTGGCTGTGTACTCAGATGTCGTGGTCGCTGAGACCTATCATGGGAGGCAGTAATGACCAAGGAATCAGCCAGAGGTTGTTGTGCCAAGTACTGGCCCTCTACAGGCAGTCAGCTCTCTTCAGCAGCACGGGGGTGGAGTGCGGAAGCTTCCACGCAGCCTTGGTGACATCCGCAAAGGTGTCCACCAAGGGTGGTACCACCACAGGCTTTGGGTCTTTCTGCCGAAGATAACGGGCTAGACGCTGTCTCTCGGGGTCGAAATCTTCCCAATCCCATCCCATATTCTCCTGGATGTGCCTCACGATTTCGGAAAAAGAGGGATCATCCGGAGGCGACCTGGCCAGGTCTTGTGGGTCGGGTGATGGGATGCTGATCGGAGAAGGAGACCTGGAGGTATCTGAGGTATCAGGTCTGGAATCACACCCCTGTGGAGTGGACCGTCGATATCTGGGTCGCTTAGGACTGGGAGACCCTGAGGGAGATCCTGAAGGGGGCCTTCTCCGTTCTTTGGATCTTCCCCTAGGAGGTGGAGTAGGTTCCTTGGGGGTCGGTGGTCTTCCTGCTGGCCCCTGCGGTGGAGGAGGGGGAGTAGGAGATGAAGGAGGAGGAGGAGGAGGTTTGACTGGGATCACATCCTTCTTTATTGTGTCCCACCAAAATGTTAAGAGATCTTTGACTTCCTGAATATTCATACCGGATGACGGACCTGGCATCGGGTCTGAGGGCATCGCCTGGTTCGGCAAAGGCTCCTGTGGAAGCCTGATGTCCTCGTTGTTGCCTGCCTGATTATCAGGCAACGTCAGGTCCTCCTCAGCAGAGTCCCGGCGAGCGGTGTCCACTGGTGACAGGGAGGCAGTCTTCAGCTCCGGCGAATGTCTCACTGACGTTGGGTCCGACAGGCGTTTAGCCAATGGAAGGTTGGAAGCCGGCTTCAGGTCCATCGTCCATTTTAGGGACGTCAGGTCCTCAGTCTTCCTGGGAGGGGGATCCAGACCCCTAGGAGGCTGGGAGGCCGATCTGGCGTCGGAGTCCCGGCGTCTGTCTGAGGAAGCCTGTTCAGAAGAGGACTATGACTGGTGACGGTCTAAAGACTTGGAGGAAGCCCCGAGAGGGTGTTGAGGAAGCCGAAGGCCTGGAAGTCTTGATGGGATGCAGAGAAGCCGAAGTGCTGCCTGAAGACTTAACCTTTACTGGAGGCAGCTGAGAGCGGGCCCTGGAGGGAGAGGAGTCTGAGCGCGTGGAGCATGAGCTGGTGTGCGAGTCTGAGGCCAGGTGAGGGGATCTGGACCTGGCCTTCTTGCGATGCTTGTCCCGGTGCTTATGGGACTTAAAGGTAGACTCACCCATGGAGGCAGGGTCTTTATCCATGCTTTTTAGCTTTTCTTCCAAGAGGAGCTCCTGAAGTGCCTTCTGGCGGCGGATCCGGGTGCGACTGTTGAACCCCTGGCAAAAGGCGCAGGCCTTGGTGTCGTGGTCCGGGGCCTAAGCACCGCAGGCAAGATGAGTGTGGATCCTTGAAAGGGATCTGTTTGCCACAGGCCCACTTGGAGGGATGTCCTTCTGAGGAAGGAGCTGGAGATGCCAACACTGAGTAGGTAAAACCTTGAAATTCTAGTCATCGTTCGCTAGATTGGGACCGTGAGGCCGATGCTAGCGAGTCGACAGCGGGAAAAGAACTGGGGATTCTGGGGGAGCGCACCCTTTTATATGATGCCTGACGTCGGGGGCGGTCCCCACTGGATACTGCTAGCTAGAAAATTTCCGTGGGGTCCTGGCGCCTGCCGGCTTCAGTCCTAATGGTGTAACCTGCTGCAAGAGCTGTTTCTCGAAGTAAGATCCTTCCTCCTACTGGTTCCTCTGGAGTGTCCAGAGGCTGTGGGAGAGGGGAGGAGTCAGGAGGTGTGGGGCACTGCAGCGGCCGAGGCTCCTGCAGCTTTTTGAGTGGGGGAGTCTTGGTTGCTGGAGGGGTCCGACATTTGTTGATCCGCTTGCCCTGTGGTTTTGCTTTTGGTCAAGAACATCGATGAAAAGGGTGATGCTGTCCCTGAGAGGGGGCCTGTATAGAGAGTCCATGGACTTGAGTGCAGTGCCCTTGTCCTGCAGGTCGGTGATGATGTCCTTGACATCGCCGCCGAACAGCACTGAACCCCTGAAGGGTGCATCCTGAATAGCAGATTGCTCTTCAGGGACCAATCCTGACAGCTGGAGCCAGGCATGATGCCGAAGGCCTACGGCAAAAGCCGAACTCCGTCCAGCTGCATCCACTGCATCGTAGGTGGCACGAAGCATGTGCCAACTGGCCGAACGAGCAGAGCGAACAAGGTCAGCCACTTCCTGCTTGGTCTAGGACTCAGGAAGGGAGTCCAATTTAGATTCCATCTGACTCAGGATGGTCTTCTGGTAGTCCCTCATCTGGGCGACATAGTTCAGGGACCTAATACCAAGGGTAGAAGAAGCGTTCACCTTCTTTCCATACTGGTCCAGAGGTCAGAACTCTGTCAAGTGGAGACTAGCTGAGATGTTTGGGGTTGGCAGAACAGCCATAAGCGGCACGAATCACGACCGAATCCACCTTGGGGTGTACATTCAGTGAATCTAACGCCCTCTAGAGCCTGATATAGCCAGTCCGCCTTCCTCAGAAGGGGAGCCAATGCTGACGGTTGCTTCCAAATAGTGGAAACAAGGTCTGCATGAGGCTTAGTCCAGGGTGGAATCAATGTTGGAGCTGTCTCAGGCAGATCCAAGTGGGCAGCGAGCTTCTTACACTGTGCATCTGGCTCCAGAGATTGCCAGTGATGAACTTCCTGGATCTTTCTCAGTAATTCCAAAAAGGAAGGATCCTCCAGAGGACTTCGGAGGAGTCCTTGGCCTGGGATTATCTGGAATACGTGGCAGACCTCAGGGATGCATATCCTCCCCACCCCTGGCGCCTTAGGGTTCACCTCTGGTGTCGGGTAGAGGAGGAGTCTCCAGTCTCCGGCATAGGGGATCCTGTGCAGGGTCTGGCACCGGAAGACTGCTCTCCACCTCCCTGTTGAGCTGAGCCTTGGCCTCAGCCCACCAGGCAGCCAGAGTCTCCTTCAAATCCACTGGTGGCTGTGGTGAGGGCAGTGGAAGAGGGGGATACGGATACTGAGGGTATCCGTAAAGCGAGTATCCATAACCAGACAGTGGAAAGCCCGGCGTCAGGTACTGAGGCGTCTGATAAAGTGGCATAGGGTACTGTGGCGTCAGATACTGCGGTACCGGGTAAGGCGGCACCGGATTAAGCGGTGTCGGATACCCAGGTGCCAGGGGCTCTGATGGAGCAGAAGGTCCTGGGAGAGGCCCAGCACGCGGGCCAGGTAAAGGAGCAGCGTCCAGCAGGGGGACGTCGGCCGGCGTCAGGTAGGCCGGCGTCAGAGGATCTGGCCCTACAGGAGGAAGCCCTAACGGCAGCATGTCCAAGTTCTCTGTGTCGCCTGTGGAAGGAAGACTGAAATCCCTGGGGTCCAGCAGAGGAGACACGGGAGGTCCAGCAGGTCCGATGTAGGCTCTTTCGCTGGGCGGTTGTCGGAGGAGCGGCGTCGGCTTACCAGCGGGGTCGAGGCGGGCGTCAGAGGCTTGGCGTCCCTTGCCAGGAACTCAAGCCCAGCGTGGGTTGCATTGAGAGCGACCTTGGGCGATGCGAGGGACCGTGTGCCCTCCCGAAAGGAGCTAGCTTCTTTTCGATTCTGTCGGACGGACGTCAGTGGCACCGGCGTCGACTTAGTGGACCTGCTCGACCCAGAGGTTTGCGTGGCAGCAACCTTCCAGGAGTGGCAGCCTCCGTTGCCGGAGGCACCCGAGAGAAACCCGGCGTGAGCCCGGCCGGAGGGCGGCACCATCTTGGGCACCGCCAAAACAATGGCGATCTGTCCCCCGGAGGGGATGTTACCTTAAGCACCGCGACGAGGCCGTGGAGGTAGAGTCCCAGCCCCGGTGCTTGTTCTTTTTCTTATGCCCTTCTGGGGAATCAGAGGACTGCCTTAACTTCTTCAACTCCTTCTCCATAGAAGCCATCTTTTTCTTGAGAACGTGGGCCTCCAGGGACTGCTGCCTCCGTTTTTCGGGTGGCTGAGTTGAACTGCTGGCAGTGCTGGCACTTCTCCATAGGGTGGTCCGGGCCTAAGAAAAAGAGGCACAGGGAGTGTCCGTCCTTATGCGGCAGTTGGGAACCGCATGAGTCGCACCTATTTTTATGCAATTCGGAAGGCGTCGGGGACGACATACACGGACGTTGGAAAACAAGAAAAACGGTCGAAAAGATTGGTAAACTGACCGACGGAAGACTGACAAGCAAAGGAACATTACCGCAAGGAACTTTCACAAGTCGACGACGGGAAAGAACTGGAAGGCGGGTGTGGGGGACTGCCCCTTTATACTGACATAGCATGACGGTCACCTGACATGGGAGCGGTCCCCTGCCAGAGACTGCTAGCTAGAAATTTTTTCCATGAGGTCCTGACGCCTACCGGGTCAGTCCTATATGCAATTACCTACTGCAAGAGCCCTCTCGAAGTAATATACCCAGATCCTCCAAAGTGTTTCAAGTCAGCAGTATGGAGCAGTTTGCTTCCTGCTGTGTTTTTCCTGAGATCAGCCAGTTATCCAGGTAAGGAAAAAACACCACCCCTTTCCTTCTCAAATGTGCTGCCACCATAACTAGGCACTTTGTAAATATGCTTGGAGCTGAGGTGAGGCCAAATAAAAGGGCTGTGAACTGGTAGTAGCAGTTCCCTAACCTAAACCTGAGGTATTTCCTGTGACTTGGTCTGACTGGTATGTGGGGGCAGATGCCTTTTAAGTCCTGCAATCCCATTTGCTGAGATGGAATCACTGAGCCCAGTGTTACCATCTTGAATTTTTCTTTCAAGTGTTTCTTCAGGTATCTCAAGTCTAAAATGAGGCACCACACCCAATTTTTCTTAAGGGAAACAAAGTATCTGGAGTAAAATCCCTTGCGTTTCTGTGCAGCAGGTACTTTTTCCACTGCATGTGCTTGCAGTAATTTTTTCACCTCCTGCAGGAATTTTTCTGCTGGTGTGTGAGGATGACAAACTTACGGTTTCTGTAGTTTTGGACATTTTCTGAACTGCACAAACTCTGACTCATGACTTCTAGTACCCACTTCTCTATGGTAATTTTTTATCCATTTCTGCAAGTAGTGACTCAGTTTTCCTCCCACTGGCAATGAGTGGGTGACCTGTGCAGACCTGTCACGGGTTCTGTTCTGCTTGGGGTTTGGGTGCTGGTGTTGCAGAAGCAAGGCTATTTCCCCTTCTACCTCTGCACCTATAATAACCTCTTTGTAGAGGGTAGTTACGGGATTGCATGAATCATGCAACTTTCAGTTCCCACCCGAGCCCCTGCAAATTCTGGACCCGCCATGTGGGACAATCCCATGCAGACACACTAGGCAAAGCTCGAGGAAAAATGCCACTGAAATGAAGGGGCTCATTCATTTCAATGGTGGTCTGTGTGGCAGACTGGCAGTGAAGAACGCATACTTGACTCTGCAGTTGGTGGTGGAGCACAGAGCTTCACTGCGATCAGCAGTCTGTTCAGAAGCAGGCATCGAGAGCAGCCTGAGCAGATCCTTTGCCAACGTTTGCAGGGGAAAAGAGCGCATGGCAACTTGGCTGAAGTCTGACTGGCCAAAGGTGTCTTGACTGTTTACATTTGCTGTGATGCAGTTAGATCACAGGCAGCATGCTGAACTGATTTCCCTGGGTGCACTATGAATAATTTGTGCTTTTTTTCAGTGAGAGTATAATCTCCTTCAGGACAGGTGAGGGGGATGCTTTGAAAAGCAAAAGGACATTTCTGGGGAAACTTGCTTTGTTGAAGGGGATGGTGCTGGAAGAGAAAGGAGTAAGTCAGTTTAGTAGTGGGAGAGAAAGGAGTAAGGACCTGTATGGGGAAAAGGCAGCAGTGGCGTGCGACTCAAAAAACGACTTTCGGTTGGGAGTGAAAGAGAAGGGGATTTCATATGGCCCTCAAGCGACAATTGTATTCTCTGAAAAAAAAAAAAAAAAAAAAAAGGCGGTGACTTCTCTTACTGCTTATTTGGGGGAAAAACAGTTGCATCCAAAAAAGAAAGATGTCCGTTTAAAAGACAAACATCGATTTAGTGTCACTGGCAGTCTTACTGAAAATGAAACAGCCGTAATTTTTAGTAAGAGACTTGCAATGCCACTAAATAGCTAAATAAATGGTGACAGTATTGGCTAGCGGTTGGAACACCATCTTGGAAACCGTAAGATCATGGATTCAAACCCTATTAGAACAAAATCATAGTTTGTGACTTAAGTAACTTAACCTCCTAGTGTTTCAGTCAATCAAGCAGCGGAAATAAGTAAAAGCAGGACCTCACCAAAAATGAGACACTATCAGTTGGGTTATCCTGACTAAATGGTAACAAAAAAAAATCAATAAAGTCAAACACACACCCAGAGAAAATAAATCTTTATTAAAACATATCAGGCTGAAACAGCCATAGCTCACTGGCCTCCTTCATAACTGCTCTTTATTGTTTTTATTTATTTATTTTATTTAACACATACCAATGTGGAAATGTAATAGTGGCCCAGGAAATGTAAACTGTGAGACTCACATTTCCAATGGAAATGTACCACTTAGGCCATTATTTCTAGCCCTGTTTTTTTTTTCCCTCATGATCATAACTTTCTTATCTTTTAATATTTTTTTCTCCTTTTTGCTGTCAAGGTCTTATTTAGGTCCCCTCTCACAAACACAGGTGGTTGTCATTCTTCACATCACCCTATAAAATGGGTGTTTGCAGGCTGCGTTGGTGTAGTCCGCAAACACCCATTTATAGGGGGATGTGAAAAATGACAACACCTGTGTTTGTGAGAGGGGACCTAAATAAGACCTAGACAGCAAAAAGCAGAAAAAAATATTGAAAGGTAAGAAAGTTATGACCACGAAAAAAACCAGCCATTGAAATGATCAGGGCAGGTAGCATTTTTCATATTTTTTAGCAAGACACAGCCACCACCTTTTAAGAAGCCCAAAGTGGGACATTTCTTATTGAAACATGGCAGGGCAATATGTAACCTTGACTAATGCAACAGACTTCTTTTCTCAAAATAATCAGAATTAAGACTAAGTGTTGTAGTTTTTTTAGTTGTTCATACTGTTTCTGATCATTTTAAGGTATTACAGTCTTCTGCAACATTATCAGTTTTTTTTTGTTGTTTTTTTTAAGGAAATCACCCCCAAAATGTCTCCCTCCCCCTTAAAAATTGGGTCCCCCCGCCATCTGGTAGACCTCTGAGGGATTTCTCCCTAGAGCCGAAACCAAATTTTAAGCCATGTCATAAAAGTGGGCAGTATTCCCTACCCCTAGCTCCCCTTCCATAACGCCTACAGGAAGTGGAGGCCTTTTCTTTTTCAGTATTGCTCTTGTAGGTTGTTTTATACTCCTCTTTTTGATGTGTAAGCCTCTGTCTTGTCAACAAACAGGGAATTTCCCTCACACGGGAAATCCATAGCTTTTGCCTGAGCATCCTGGGATAGATTTTAAGTACTAAGCGAAGCAAATCTTCTTAGGGACACTGCATGGGCCATAAATGAAAATTGCGTACCTACTATAATTCTTGAGCTTTCTGTGCATCTTTATCATTCATCACATGTGGTTTAGTGGCCAGAGATCACGACCCTGCGGGAGCCCTTTTTTTGGGATGGGTGGAGTCGATGCATCGACGGCACCGCTCTCAAGGCCGACACACTTTGTGGCTCTCACAGGTTGGCCGTTAGGTGTAGTCACCCCCGCCTTCCTGCCACTTCTGAGTCGCCGTAGAGTAAGAAAGGGTTTTTTTGGGGGACAAGAAGTCCAAGGGACAGACAAAGGAAAAGATATATGAACTAAAAGGAGAAATAAATGACAGAGAGGACAGACAAGAGATAGAGAAAACTAAGGAGGCTGGGAAGGGGCCCTAATCTCTGGAATCAGAAAAGTAAAGGGAAGGAGGGAGGAAAAGAAGAAGTGGGAGCGGAGAGGACATACCTCGGACTCGCGATCTGGTCCCTTAACCAAGTTTGAGTTACTACCCAGGAGTAGCAACAAGGCTATACTGCCAGAATTCAAGGCACAGAAATTACTGGCAACATACTCCAGCAGAAGCAGTTCAAGGCCGAAAGGAAACAGAAGGGAACAGGAACCTAGGGTTGTCATCCCCCGAAACCAAGTAAGATTAGAATAGGGGAGAAAATTAAATCTCCTAACTAAAATGAGGAACTAGTCCCCAAGGGCAAGGATTGAGGGAGATAGAGGGAGAGGGAGAGGAGAGGGAGAGGGAGAGGGAGAGGGAGAGAGAGAGAGAGAGAGAGAGAGATGGCAGCCACTAACATCTCACCCCAAAGGGGTGGAGTCCAAGGTAACGGGAAGGCAGCCCTCCCTGCCCCCCCCCCCCCCGCTAGAAGGCAAAGGAAAAATCCACGTGTGCCCAAAGTCACCCCACTCCTGACCTGTGGAAAGGAGGGAGGGGGAAGGGGGGCACACAGAGGGAGGGGGACCCAGAGACTGAGGCCCCAGGGGGATGGAGCGTGGGAATTGTGATGAATGGTGAAGATACACAGAAAGATCAGAATTATGGTAGGTACGTAATTTTCATTATCTTATCTGTGTCAACCTTCACCATTCATCACATGTGGGTGAGTATCGAGCCCTCCCGAAGGGGGACTAAGTCCCTTAGCTCCCAGTGGGGGGGAGACAGAGCAAGAACCTTTACAGGCCTGGCGAGGCCTGAGACCGGGGAGAGTGAGACTAGGACCCCCCCGGAGGGGGCAGGAAGTTGCCCCGACAGGCGCTGCCTCACCCCACGGAAGAAAAGATGGGTTCTCTGATAGGTGGAGGAAATCACCCTATGTCAGGCCAAGGGTGACAACTGGGAAAGATGCAGCCATGCCGTCCACCTAATGCAGATCGCTGTCCCTACGGCCCTGAAGCTACCTCGTTGGCGTCGTAAGATGCCTACGCTTGGTGCCTTGCAAGTTACAGGCATCGTGCAGAGAGTGTAATGGCTTGTCTGTTTACCTCCAAATCAGGCAAGGAGACTAGGAGCTGACCTAGCCTGGACCACAAGAACCTATCACAGGAAGCATAGAGGGCCTGATGAGCAGTAGTCAACAACAACCGTGCCGAGTAGAAGGTCCTCCTCCCCCAGAAGTCAAAATCCGCAGAGTCTTGATCTGGGGGCCAGTCACGGAGATGGGCACAAAGCCCATCTGGAGTGTCCAGTTGCGTCAGCCCTGACTGAGACTGAGGGTGAGGGTGAGGCGTACGACCTGGAGGCTCCAGGGGGCACAGTACCTCTGGCTTGGATCCCTAGGGGTTGGGACTCCGGAAAAGGGTCACTGCTAGAAACGCAATGATGCCTCCTAAAAAGGAGCAGGCCAGGCGGGCACCACAAGGGTGGCCACATTGAAATCGCCTAAAAAGGCAAGAGTCAAATGCTTCGGATTGTGCTGAGAGGTGGGTGGGGTGATACGCAGGTCCTCCAACGTCCTCACAAGGAAACGCTGATACTCTGCAAGATCAGCAGCAGGGGAGATGTGGACAGGAGGTTCCCCTCCTCCAGAAAAGGAGGATGAGGAAGCAGAAGACCTCGGAGATCCAGGGGCTGGCTGCTCAGGGGTAGGGTGGAACACCCGCTCGTCCAAGGCCCTGACATAAATAGGAAAGTGAGCAGCTGCACTCCTGAATTGTTCCCAGGAGAGAGGTCCCGTAGGACCAGGAATGCCTGGGAGAGCAGGAGATGGTGACAGAGGCATGGGGGGGCCGGAGCCACACCAGAAGAGGAACGTTCTCTGTCCGGGCAAGAGAGTCCACCAGAAGTCTCCAAGGGGGGAGGAGTTCCAGAGAGTCCAACAGCCGACAGCTGATCAACCATACTGGAACTACCTAGACCATGCACTGAAGTATCCCCCCTATGAGGTGACCGGGACCGTGTGAGCCCAAAAGGATGGTCCTTTCCCTCCAAAGACAAGGGCACTCTCAAGGAGACTGAGAAGGAAGGAAGGGCGGGGGTCCACGCTGCGACTCCTCCCCGAACCCAGGTGGTCCCAGAGAAGGGCCACCTCCTCGAACCCTGACCCCTCAGACTCCGAGAGAGCCCTCTACCTTGAGAACACCAGCCTAAGCAGCTGACAACCCTAGTCAGTCCCTAAGGAGACCACCCAGGGAGTAGCACCCTTCGTGGGTGACCTGGCTGGCCCAAAAGTTGGGCGATCCAGGCACACCATAGGAGGGACAGAACAGGATTTCATTCTGCGGAAACATCCCGCCACAAATCCCGCGGAAGAAGAGGTCCGCAAATGGAGATCTTTCCCTAGTTCTGACAGACAGCACCAACTGGCACCCCTGTGGCACCAGCGTCACTCGTGGCACAGGAGGGCACCAAGCAGTACATATGCCAATCTGGGAGACACCCGAGGGCACCCACGGCAGAACCCACAGGTATCCTCTGCACCAATGGCAGCAATGGCACGCAAGGGCACCCCCGACACCCAAGAAACCCATGGCAGCAATGGCACCCATGACACCCATGGCAACATGGCACCCGTGGACTCATGGCACCCATGACACCCGCGGGTCCCAGGCAGCACCCGTGGGCACCCGGTGCCACCTGCAGCCGGCCCGTGCCTGCAACACCCACGAGCACCTGTGGGCATCCGTGGCACCGTGAGACACCAACAGCACCGCCAGCAGCGCCAGCAATGAAGGCAACAATGACAGTACCCACGGCGCCGCACAGAGCCCATGGCGCCGAGCCACGGCACCAACTCCCAGCGCAGACCCAAACAGCAGCGGCGCCGCCTATGGCACCAATGCCAAACCAATGGTCACGGCGCCGGACCTGCAGTGCCACCAAGGTGTCGGGCACAGTGCCAGGAAAAACACCATGGAAAAGCCAATGGAGAAGATGGGAGAAGGAGAAAGGTGGTGCCCATGCCGGCCCCAGCATGGAAAAGAAGAGTGAGGTAGGCATGAGGGGTTGATACAATGGCGAAGGCACCAAGAGGGCACCACGCTCATTCTGATCCAATTGACCCAGCTCCGGTCCAACGGCTGAGAGGCCCGGAGGACCCGAAAACAGGAACACAGCCAGGAAAAAAAGAAAGCCAAACCCCCTGCTCCACAAGAGCAGCCCAGAGGTGAAACTGCTCACCAGAACTCCAACAAGGACAGAGATGGAGTCTGGAGTCGAGAATGCGGTCGTTAGGAGCGGGGCCAAGGGGAACCCACGAAAGTCAGTTCAGGCCTATCGTCCCTTCCAACGAACAATCCTCGTGCAGATGTACCAATGGGCAACCTCGAGCAGCACCGATTCTTCTCCCCCAAATGAGGAAGAAGAGCTCGAATCTAAGCGGAGCTGGATCCCCAGCACCACCAGATTCGTGCTTTGGTGGACTGTCCCCCCCCCCCCCGAGCACAGGACTATCCGTAGTCAGACCCTCCCCCGTGACTTAAGGGTGGCGGACCGGACACAGCCCCTCTGCCATAACAACTTTCACACAAAGTCTTCCTATCGTCACCGCTACCGTCTAAGGACGACTCCGTTGATGGCAGGAAAGAATTTCTTTTTCTTCATAATCTTCTTTTCCTGTTCATAAAATAAGAAATTACTACTAAATAGTTAAATTAAACAGTTAAATGAAACACTAAAAGCTGTTGTTGTATAGACCAAAACTTTGACTCCGGCAGATGAGCGATGTAGACATCCGTTGACATCCAAGCGCACTCAACGGCGGGAGAAAAAGAACTGAAGGTGGTTGGAGCGCCGACACTGAGATAGCCTACAAGCACGAGTCAGTCTCGCTGGTGCCGCATGCGCCGTCCCACTGCTCGACCCTTCAGAAATGTTTGGTCTTCGCTGGTCTTAGCGCCTCGAGCTATCCCATTAGTGGAATGAGTGATGGAGACTTAAGTCCAGGAAGATCAAACTCCTAGTGGGAACAAAGCCCATTATGTCCATGGATTCAACCTCATCTTCATCCTTATCAACTTCCTGTGAGGAAATGCTAAGGGTATTAACCATATGACTCACAAAGGTATAAAGAGAGGTACTGAGGTCATCTGAAGGTCTGGGAGGTGAGCCAACTTCATAGTCAGCAGAACCATCTGGTTCTATGGGTTCTCCCTCTTCTTCGTAACACATTTCTACCACTAGGGCATTTTATTTTCGCTCACTGGTGATTCTATCCCTTCATCAAGAGGAGGGCCAGCTATCTTTTTGGTTTTTCTTGGCAGGCTCCATCTGCGGTGCCTGCTCTGATGCTCTTATTTGTACTGGTTCCAAGATTCCCCCAAGATACCCAGAGTTCTGATCCATCCTTTGCAGCTCTATCTTTCAATTCTGTCCCCTCTGACAGGGACTACTGATTATTTTTGAGGGACATGACCCTCCTCTGAGCCTTTAGGTGATGTGGAGATAGACTGAGCACCCATAAGGTCTTCCAACTGTTTAGCCCTTTCCCTTTTGTGTTTTAGAGCAAAACTTAATACAAAGCTCACAAATGAAAAAATTGTGGTCTGGACTCAGGCACCTTAAACACAACTCGTGGCAATCTGCCTTTGCCAGGAGATGAAAATAAACTCTACAGTTTTTAAAGCCTGTAGGTCCTGTCTTCTGTTTGGGTCTGTCAATCATGCCAAACACTGCCAACCCTGGAAAGATGTAGCAGCTCCCAAAAGGAAAGATTTTAAATGATTAAAAACCCCTCACAGGTAAAAAGGGGTTTAAAATAGGTGATATGCAGTTCAGGTCCCTTTAAATTGAAAAGGCAAGTAAGAATAGCCTAACATAATATTTTGTTAGGGTAAACTGTCAAAAGTTGTCTC
The DNA here is from genome assembly GCA_016271365.2 of Neoceratodus forsteri. Lineage (NCBI taxonomy): Eukaryota > Metazoa > Chordata > Ceratodontiformes > Ceratodontidae > Neoceratodus > Neoceratodus forsteri. Next base: position 1,408,178,819 of record CM057450.1, read on the forward strand.
AGTTCCCAAATTATGAGGAACCAAGAATAGCAGCAAATAAAAAATGCAAAGTAGTTAAATTCTGAAGTATTTTTAGTGAAACAGAGAATTTAAAGTGGTTCCCTAAATGTAGAGACCAAGTCGAAAATTACCTTCTCCAGTTCCTGAGAACTAATGTGGAACCAGAGAATACTTATAAATATATACAACAAAGCAACCTCACTACCAAAGAGCATCAATAAAGAAACTGAACACTACATACTTCTAATACGTTTCAACTAATAAACTGAAAACCGGTCTGAAGTTGAAGAGAAGACTTCGGGTGACTGCTTTCTTCAGGCGGAGAAATAAATCTGAAGTCAGAGCGCGACAACACAGCAGAGTCAGATTTCATTTCAAGTTCCATAATTTGCATAAAATTCTAAAAGCTACGAGGCTGTTCATTCTAGTGTAATGATTCTACTTGTTTAATGCAAGTGAGGGATTCTTGGGGTTTGAATAATTTAAAATAAATAAATAATTTAGTCCTGAGATAATGGCCTAAACACATACATATTTTAAGTTGTACCATTAGGAAAAAAATGTGGATAGTACTACTGGACCTCATAAAACATATTACTGTAATCAAACAGAAAACCATTTGTCATAATTATGTCTAATGTCTCTAGTAGTTCTGCATGCACCTCAATGTGCAGAAAACCATCCAAAATGGAAAACAAACATGCCTTCTCAAAGGGCTGCCTTCTATACATATCTATGATGACATCAACGCAAGTCATAAAAGTTTTAAGATTAAAATAGTGACATTCTATCAAGTAAACAAATGTTAGAAATTGAGCCTGCAAGCTCACCTGTCCATGAACTGGAGCACAAAATCTTCGAACTCTGCAGTTGCGGAGCACAGCTCCCTCTCCACCTAGGACATCCCAAAATAAGAGTGCAAAACATTTTTAATGAGTGGCAGAGCTTATGCAGATCAAAATAAGTATTTGAAGGACGCAAGACATCTTTACTATGAGGGAACCTCCACTTTGTCCTAACCTCCTGTTGGGACTTCAACCACCTTCCCTACGAGGACAGGAAGCAATTTATTTGTGGCACATCTGTGTGGCAGCAGTGTTTAAAGCAATAACTAGAAAATGGCTCCAAAAAGATCCCCCAACAGTACAGGACTGGAATACTGTGATGAAATTGCGGAAATGGACCACCTGACTTTTGGAGTACTAGAAAGGGAGAAAGCCTACTTAAAATCGATGAATGAGGTGCGAACTGGCACAGGGAACAGAGAAGACAGATAATCCTACAGAGACTGATCCTGCTAGCTAAGGGGAAAATGGGGAACACACTGGACTAGCACTATGCTTATAATAGCATGGTCAGGAATACTAGCACAGCCCTGGGGAAAGGGGTTGGAATAGGGCCAACCAACCAGAAATACAGGTTACTCACCTGTAACAGGAGTTCTAGGAGTGGTATATGTTGTTCATCCACACTTACTGGCAGGTTCCGTGCCGCTTTAAATCTTGCCAGAAGGTCTTCAAGCTGGCTCCTCCCACCCACCCAGGTGGTAAAACCCTCGGCTTTGCCCCATGACGCCAGATTTAGCCCGCTGAAAGCCAGGCTGCGTGTCGAAGCCGGGGAGGTTGAGTGGGTTGTGTGGATGAACAACATATACCACTCCTAGAACTCCTGTTACAGGTGAGTAACCTGTATTTCTAGGGATGTGGATATGTTGTTCAATCCACACTTACTGGCAGACTCCTAGCAGTTCTCCGGGAGGAGGGAGGCAAGGCACGCACTCCCAATACTTACTTGGGGAATAAGGACAGGAGAACCAAGGTCCCAAAACCAGCATCCCGGTGTGACTCAGGGTCGATGTGGTAGTGGGTAATGAAGGTGTGTGCCGACTTCCAGGTAGCAGCCTTGCAGATTTCCTGGATAGGGATGTCCCTGGAGGCAGCCACCGAAGCAGCGGTATGGCGGGTAGAATGAGCTCTTATCCCTTTGGGAGGCTTCATGCCCACCAACCTATAGCAGAGATATATGCAGGAGGTGACCCACCTGCCTATCGTCCACTTGGCTGTAGGTCTGCCAGGCGCGGCTTCAGTGTAGTTGACAAACAGCTGGCGAACCTCTCCCCGAACTTCAATCGTCCACTCCTTATAATAAGAGAGCGCTCATCTAGGGTCCAAAGTATGAAGCCTATATTCGGCCTCTGAGGTGTGATTGGGGAAGAACACCAGCAGAGTCAGCACCTGCTTAAGGTGAAACTCAGACACCACCTTCGGAAGGAATTTTGGGTGGGGGCGCAGGACAACCTTGTCCCTGTGGAAGACCAGATAAGGAGACTCAATGGAAAGCGCCTGGAGCTCTCCCATCCTTCTGGCTGATGTGATAGCCACCAAGAAGGCGGTCTTCCACGACACATGAGAGATGTCACACTTGTGCATCGGTTCGAATGGCTTGTCCATGAGCTTAGCCAATACCAGCAGTAGATCCCACGGAGGTGGAGGTTCTCGCACCGGAGGGGATATGTGATCAAGGTCTTTGAAAAAGTGCCTGACCACCTTCTCCTGCGTCACCGACTGCTTCCTGGCCTGCGCCCGGTAAGCAGAGATGCCTGCCCGGTGCATCTTAAGGGTCGTCGACCAAAGCCCTAGCTGAGAAAGGGACCACAGGTAGCCCAGAATGCTAGCCAAAGAACATGAGGAAGGGTCCAACCCCTTATCCTGACACCAAATGGAGAATCTCTTCCATCTGAAGGCATAGCATTTTCTAGTCGACTCCTTACGGGATGCCTCAACAACTCTGAGGACCTCGTCGGAAAGACCCAAGACCTGGAACTCTAGCCGCTCAGGAACCAGGCCGTCAAGTGCAGGGATTGAAGGTCTGGGTGGAGTACCTTCCCCTTGTTGACGGAGATCAGGTCCAGGCGGGCTAGAAGCCGCCTTGGGAGCCTGGAGCCGAGGCTGAGGATATCTGGATACCAGAACTGGCGAGGCCAGTCTGGGGCTACCAGAATCACCTGCGCCTTGTCCCTCTTCGCCTTGAGAAGCACCCTGTGGGTCAAGGGAAATGGAGGGAAGGCGTAGAAGAGGCCCGGGGTCCACGGCCTCGAGAAGGCATCCCCCTGCAGCAAGCCCTGCTGAAAGGGGTGGGCATGAAACAGCCTCAGCTTTGCATTTTCCCTGGAGGAAAAAAGGTCCACCTGAGGAGTGCCCCAGTGGGAGAACAGATCTTGTACTACCTCCGGCAGGAGAGACCACTCGTGAGATGCAGCACCTATCCGGCTGAGGGCATCGGCCAGAGTGTTGGAGGCTCCTGCCACATGGATGGCTAGGAGATCCGCCTCCAGTCTGCTCACGAAAGACGAAGTGCTGAGAGCCTCCAAGCACAAAGGCAAGGAGTGCGTCCCGCCCCGATGATTAAGGTAGTACATGGTCGTGGTGTTGTCCCTCTGGACCTGGACCACTTGACCCTGTACAAATGGAGCAAAGGCGGTGAGGGCTAGTCGGCCCGCTCGAAGCTCCAGCAGGTTGATGTGGCATCGAGACTCCTGAGGGGACCAAAGGAAGCACGCTCTGAGCTCCCCCAGATGGGCACCCCAACCCAGAGAGGCGTCGGTCGTCAGAGTGACTGTCGGCTCTGGGCAGACAAATGGGATACCCTCCTGCAGATGAGCTGGAACGAGCCACCACTGGAGGCCGTTTCACATCTCCTGGGTCACTGTCACTGGCTGGTCCAGAGGACTGGAGCACTGTGACCATTGGCGGGCCAGCCCCCATTGTAGGGGACACATGTGCCAGCGGGCCCAACGAACACACTGGTGCAGGCCGTCATGAGGCCCAGGAGGTGCTGGAAGTCCTGGGCAGGGCACAATTGCCCAACCAGAAATGATTGGGCAAAGGAGGAAAGGACCTCAGCCCTGTCCGCCGGGAGCCGTGCTCTGGCTCGAAGAGAGTCGAGCTCTGCCCCGATGAACTGAATCACCTGAGATGGCATGAGTTCCGACTTGGCCTTGTTGATGAGAAGGCCAATCTGAGAGCAGATCTGGAGGGCCAGCTCCCTGGACCACTCCACCTCCAACTTAGAGGGGGCTGTAATCAGCCAGTTGTCCAGGTAAGGGTACACCCAGACCCTTCAGCGCCGCAGGAATGCTGTCACCACTGCCATGCATTTGGTGAAGACCCTGGGAGCTGAAGAGAGGACGAAGGGCAGGGCCCGGAACTCGTAAAGGTATCCCTCTGTCCTGAAACGGAGGAATCGCTGGTGAGATGGACAGATTGGGACGTGAAAGAACGCATCCTGGAGGTCCAGAGAACAGAACCACATGCCTCGTTGCAAGGATGGGATGATCTGAGCCAGAGTGACCATGCTGAAGGTAGGAGACCTTAGGAACTTGTTCAGGTCGTGTAGGTCTAGAATGGGGCACCAGCCCTCCATCAGTTTTGGGACCAGGACGTACCTGGACACAAACCCTGGGTCTGGAGGAGGATCTGCCACCTCCCTGATCACCTCCTTCTGGAGGAGCAGTGCAATGTCAGCTCGACGAGCCGACAGAGAGGCTGCGGAACCTGTAGCCCCCCGTGGGGTGATGTCTCGATAAGGTGGGACTGCTCGAATTCCAGACGCAGACCCCTGCCTACCACTTCCAGCACCCAGCGGTCCGTGGTGATATCGGACCAGGCGGAAAGGAGTGGCGGAGCCATTCCCCCACAGGGGGAACCCAGGGAGGAGTGATGAGGTTGGAGGCAACACCCCTCAACCCGTTACTGGGCAGGCTTGGAGGAAGGGACGGCCGAGGAGCCACCTGGACCTTTCCCTCCCGGCTTCCTGCTGGAGGAAGCAGCAGGCTTGGCTTTGGGGTGCTAACTGCGAGCCTGCTGGCCCCGATGCTGGTGTTGCTGGGCTGGATGTGCCGCAGGGGCTGAAGGATGAAAGTGCTTACGCTGCTGCTGGCGGCCTTTGTCCTTCTGGGCAGACGTGACAGAGTCCAAGGTGGCGTTGGACTTCTCGATCCGTTGCAGATGACCCTCCACCCCGGGACCGAACAAGTTAGCACCAAGAAGAGAACGTCTGCCAGCTTGTGCTGAGTATCTGCCGTAAAGGTGGAGATCCGCAGCCAAGCTCTGCGGTGCATGGCCACTGCAGCCGCTACTGACCGGGCACACGAGTCAGCAATATCCAAGGAAGTTTGGAGCTGCTGTTTGGCCACCGCCCTTCCCTGATCCCGCACCTGCTTGACCGTCGTTTGAAAGTCAGCCGGGAGATGAGGAATCATCTCATCCAGGGAGCCCAAAAGGGCATGTGAAAAGTGTGCCATCAGGACAGCCGAGCTAGCCTGACGAAGGCCTAGGGAGGAAGCAGCATAGACTTTCCGCCAAGAGTAGTCCAATTTCTTGGACTCCTTATCGGGTGGCTTGTCCACATCCTGAGCGTTCCCGGAACGGCGGAAAATGCTGTTGGTCACTAGCCCCTCTGCGGAGGGGTGCTCCGAGAAACCAGAGAGTGAACCGGTAGGGACAGCATACTTCCAAGCAATCCTGGCCGAAGGTGCTGGACAAGAAGCTGGCCGCTGCCACAGCTTCAGGGCCGGGCCAAAATGGCTTCGGCCAAGGAGAAGGCCTCTGTAGGGGAATCCCCTCGGTCCAGTATCTCCATGAGGGGATACTTGGCCCGTTTTGAAACGGGTTCGAGCTTCATCCCAGTGGACTCTGAGATGAGTCGAAGCATTCCAAGGAACGAGGATGGGCTCTCGTCCACCGACTGATCCCCAGTGGACTCCAAGTCAAGTGGCCTAGAGAACAAGGAGTCGTCGTCGTCAGACTCCGAAGAGTCTGCAAACAGCTGCCGAGTGCCTGAGCCACCCTCCACCTGCCGAGGTCGATCGGAAGTAAGGGTGACCGACAACCGGTGGGGCAAGCCCTGACCCGACCGAGAATCCTTGGTCATTGCCAGAGTTTTAGGTTTTAGGCAGGGGTTCCACCACTATGGGTGGCGCAGCCGGTTTCTGCCGAACAACTGGTGCCAGCTTTGGCTCCACGACTACTACGAGGGGTTGTTTCGGCCGCTCCGGTGACAGCCACTTAATAGAAGGTGAAGGCGACGGAGTTGGCTTGTTCCCGGACGAGAAGAGCTGCTGTCACATTAGATCCTCGTAGCACCGACACAATTTGCACTGGAGCCCATCCTCCGAAGAGGACGACAAGGATGAGCGGCGCCGCCGCTTTCCATGGTGCTGAGACCACCAACGTCGGCAGGACCAGCTGGACCTGGAAGAGGTCCGAGACCGAGACCTTCGGGAGGTCCCGAGAGTGGGTCAGAGAGGGGACGGGGGAAACCCGCTCATCTCTTGGTTCAGGGACCTTAACCAGGGACTCCGGCACAGGAGGCACAGGCAAGTCCTCGGTTTCCACTGCGGGAACCGGTGAAGAAGGGTTGCCGGCTTCTCCAGTTGACAGACCGTCCGATGGGTTGAGAAAAATCTCGACCGTGTCGACGGGTGTCTTGGCCGGCTGACCTGAGGAGGACACCGTGAAGCCAGCGGCCTTAGCCGCAACCGACCCAGTCAGTGTAACTCTCTGAGGAAGGGGACTCTCCACTCCCACGATCGTCGACGGTGGGACTGCCTTTAGAGTCCTTTTGACAGAAAGGAACGCCCCAAGGCCCTTCTCCCTTGGTGGAGAGGGGTTGGCAAAGCTCCTTGAAAGAAGCTGTGTAGGAGGAGCCCAAGGAGAGCGGGATAAATGCCGCGACAGAGGATGATGATGCTGATGAGGATACGGCCTGGGCCACCTCCTCCTTGAGGGCGATCAACTGTTCGAGCTGTTCAGCCGAGCCAGCAGCCGCGGACACCGCCCAACGGGCCTCCTTCGACTTGACCGGAGGATAACGTTTCTCGGGTCGCCCCAACAGCAGACGGGCAGCGCGGTCCTCCAAGACCGAAGCTGAAAAGGATTTGCACAACTCACAAGCCTGTGAGTCATGGCAGAGTCCAAGGCAATAAACGGACGTGGATTGCGGATTAGTCCGGGACATCTTCTGCCCACAGGGGCACCGACAAAAACCGGGAGTCGATTTGTCCATCGCAGTCGCGAGGGAAAGAGAAGACAAAAGTCTTTTGAATTTAAGAATAAGTTTCGGATTGACCGAAGAGTGTGGATTCAGGCCTAAAACGCAGAACGCCAAGGAGGGAACCTGAGCTTCCAAGCGGTAAGGAAAATCTGGAGTCATGGGGTGGAGCCGAGAGTTTTACCACCCAGGTGGGTGGAAGTAGCCAGCTTGAAGACCTTCCGGCAAGATTTAAAGTGGCAAGGAACCTGCCAGTAAGTGTGGACTGAACAACATATCCATGTCCCTAGAAATGAAAATTACATACTCACCGTAATTTTTCATCTTCTTGGACAAGTCCACCATTTATTCATACTTCTGGGTTACAAACTAGAGGTGCTGGAACCCTGCAGGAGCCAAACATCTTCATGAGGGCCAGCGCCATGCTAGGACCGTGTATGCGCAGCATCGCGAGGCTGGCTCACACCTGCGTGGGCTAGCTCTACGACGATCTTCCAACCATCTCAGTATCTTTTTTACCAGTGAGGTGCAGCGTATAACAACCTAAGAAACACCTAACAAGGGCATAAAACAGCCCAACTGACCCATATAAGAAGGGTCAAGTAAATGTCTTCACAGACCAAACTGAATGAGGAAGTGAAGACCAGTAACAGGCTGAGTGAGCTCAGGGGATGGTGGGTGTATGAATAGATGGTGACGATTTCTCTAAGAAGATATGGAAATTACGTATCTACCGTAATTCTTGATCTTCTTAGATGAAGTCTCCACCACTCATTCACACTGATAGGGAACTACACTGGAGGCGCTAGGACCCAGCAGGAGCCAAAAATCTTCAGAAGGGCCGGTGCTGACCCTCCAACTGCACTCAGTACCTCCCCCCCCCCCCGAGGAGATACAAGCGTAACTAACCTAGTGAAAAACTAACCTAATGTCAGACGAAGATAGTCCGAATGACTTGTAAGAAGGATCAACAAAAGAGTCTTCACAGCGGCCCGGTGGCGCTGAGGTTGAGCGCTGGGCGCCCACCTCGCGCCACGCCCGGCGACCGTCGCTCGGGAACTGGCACTGCGGTTGCGGTCGGCGAGATGGAGATGGATCGGTCAGAGGACTGCTCTCATCTCCGGGTGGGATTTTCTGGTCGGCGGTGCTTGTCTGACCCCTAGCGGAGCTGGAGATCAACAACACGTGGCCGTAAGACAAGGGAGAGCGGGGCGTGGCAGGCAGCTTGACTGAGTGCGCGTACGGGAGCGCGCAACTCAGTCGCTCAGCGCCATTGTAACGCCATGGCCTGTCGGGAGAAAATAAAAATGGGTGTCCAGCTGCACTGCGTCGTCCTGGTGCCATTCCTGGAGGCCTCCCTCGGCATGGATCCGTTGTGGTGGGTCGAGTCGCTCCTCACCACCCTGCCGTGAAGGGTAAGTCGTGGGGTCTTGAGAGGAGGATCTTATGTCCGGGGAAGCTTGAGCGCGGTCTTGAAGTTGCTGTGGTCGAGGAGGAAAAACAAAAAATAAAAAAGTCTTCACAGCCCAGCCATTGACGGAGTGAAGACCACACACAGATAAGTGAGCTCGGGGATGCAGGGGGCGGTAAATGAGTGGTGGACACTTCGCCCAAGAAGATCAAGAATTATGGTAGGTACGTAATTTCCATATCTTCCAGGACATAAAGTCTTCACCACTCATTTACACTGATGATGGAAGAGTACAGAGCTAAAATAATCCACCCGAGAGTGGCAGCAGGAGAGAGAGGAGCTCACCTAGGACAAAAGTCCATTAAGGATTGTCCTGCCAAAGGACTGATGCTGTCTGGCATGGACATCCAAGGCGTAATGCTTTACGAAAGTGTGCACGGAGCTCCAAGTGGCGGCAAGGAAATGTCCGCAATGGACACGTTGTGGATTTCAGCCAGAGATGCCGCGACTGCTCTGGTAGAATGAGCGTACATTCTGCCTTCTAACATAACCTGTGCCATAGAGTAGCAGTGGCGGAGGCATGCCACTAGCCACGCTGAAATACACCTGATAGCAACAGGCTGATCCAGCCAGATCGTGCTGAAGGAGACAAACAGTTGCTTAGATGTGCAGATTTCCTTAGTCCCGTCTAAGTAGAACTGCAAAGCTCTTTTCACATCCAGGGAATGAAGGGTACGCTCCCCCTCATTCTGGAAGCTCACAAAGTAGGTAGGAAGGACCAAGGGCTGATTCAGATGTAATTCTGAGACAACCTTAGGAAGAAACTTGGGGTGAGTCCTAAGAACTACCTTGTCTTTGTGAAATACAGTATACAGGGGTCTGTGACCAAAGCATGCATTTCTGATACTCTGTGAGAGGAAGTGATGGCTACAGGGAAGGCCGTCTTCCAGGTCAGAAATTTTAAGTCACAAGTACCTAGAGGCTCGAAAGGCTTATGGGTGAGCATTTCTAGCACGAGGTTAATGTCCCAGGCTGCTACTGGTCATCTAACTGGCAGCCTGGTGTGCAGAATGCCCATAAGAAACCTCTTTACCATGGGTAGCTGAGCCAGAGACATGAAGAGAACAAGCTCATGGTACGCAGAGATTGCACAAAGATGAACCTTAACAGTGGCGTATTGTAGACCTGTGTTTGAGAGGTGTAGAAGATACTCTAGGACTTTGCTCGGTGGGCAGGAAAAAAGGATTCCAGGAGGATGTCGCACACCAGAGACAGAAACGCTTCCACTTAGCCGTATAAGTCTTTTGAGTAGCTGGCTTACATGCAGCTAATAGAATATCTGAAACTCTACGTGAAACAAACCTGTTCACCTCTATTTCCTCAAGAAGCCAGGCGTGAAGGTGAAGGGACCTCAGGTTGGGATGGACTACAGGGCCCTGGGTCAGTAGGTTTGCCTAAAGTGGAAGCGGTTTCAGGGAGGTTTCCAATAGTCTGCTGATTAAAGGAAACTAGATCTGAAGAGGCCAGAATGGGGCGATGAGGATCATTCTGCCCCACTGTGCCTCCAGTTTGAGCAGCACCCTCTGAATTAGGGGAAGAGGAGGAAATGCATATAGAAAGTGTTTTGTCCAACGCAGTCTGAATGCATCCTGACAAAAAATGCCAGGTCCTGGATTTCTGGAGCAGAAGAGAGGCAGTTTTGCGTTGAGTGGGGACACAAAAAGGTCCAGGTCCAGAGTTCCCCATTCTTCGAAGTGTGACTGCACGATGGTTGTGTTGAGAGACTACTAGTGAGGATCTGTCTCCGTTCTGCTGAGATGGTCAGCCAGATCGTTCTTGACTCCTGGCAGGTAGACTGCCTGCATCAGAGCTTTGTGCTCCAGGCACCATTCCCACACTCTCATAGCTTCCCTGCATAAGGGGTAAGAGTGTGCTCCGCCCCGCTTGTTGATGTAGTACATCACTGCCTTGTTGTCCATTTGAAGGAGAATGGTCTTGTGAAAGAGTATGTCCTTCAAGGTCCGGAACGCGTAAAGGACGGCTCTCATTTCCAGAACATTCATGTGAAGCGGAGAACCGTCCCAACTCCACTGACCCTGTGTGTGGAGATTCAGACATTGAGCTCCCCATCCCAGTAGGGACTCATCCGTGGTGATGGGAGATCTGGGAATCCAGAGGGGCAAAGGGATAACCCTCCCGAAGGTTGTCCTCCTGAAACCACCAGGTGAGTGACCATTTCAGTGGTTCTGCCACCTTGATGTGAAAGGACTGAGGGTGTGTGGTTGGAAACCACTGAGTGCAGAGCATCCACTGAGTAGTTCTCATGTGAAGACGAGCCAGAGGCAGTGAACACAGAGGATACCATGAGATCCAGCATCCGCTGCATCAAGACAGCTTGGACTGAGCTGTTTTCGCTGATGAAGCACGCCATCTGGAGTATGTCGCTCCATTTGTCCTCTGGAAGGAAGGCTTCCAGATTGGAGGTGTCCAGAAGGGCTCCTATGAAAAGGAGCAGCTGCTGGGAGGGTTGTAGCTGTGACTTTTTCAAGTTTAGCAGAACTCCCATGGATGTGAGGAAGTTTGAGGCTGTAGCCAGGGCTTCTAGAGTTTCTTGTCTGGAGGGGGCTCACGAGAAGCCAATCGTCTAGATATGGGAACACTTGAATTCCAATTTTCCTCAGATGCGCTGCATGAACTGCAAAGCACTTTGTAAAAACGCGAGGCGCTGAGGATAGCCTAAAAGGCAGGACTCCGAATTGGAAATGCTGACCCGCCACAAATCTGAGGGATCTGTGGTGGTTTGGGTGTATGAGAATGTGTTGATAGGCGTCCTGCATGTCCAGGGGAGACTAGCCAATCATGCTGATGAATCAGAGGTAAAAGAGTACCAAGTGATATCATCTTGAGCTTTTCCTTGTAAAAGAACTTGTTTAACTTTCTGATGCCGAGAATAGGGTACATACAGCCCTTCTTCTTTGGAACTAGAAAGTAATGGGAGTACAAACCTGTGTTCTGCTGATCCAGTATGACCATCTCTACTGCCCTGTTGTTCAGAAGGCCTTGGATCTCAGAAGCAAGAAGGTCTGACAGAGAGACAGACAGTTTGAAGCTGTCATTTGGGTGGATGATCCAAAGGGGTTTCCGACAGATTTAAGGAGTACCCTTTACGGATTATTCTGAGCACCCATTTGTCTGATGTGATTGATTTCCAATGGCTGTAAAACTGAGTCAGACATCCTCCTACTGCCGAGGAAGAGTTCCCCCTCAGACAGCGTAGGTGGGACCGGGGCCAGAAACTCAGAGGGTGGCACTGGGCGCTTTAGGGCACTGTGCCTTCTGCTGCGCTTTCTTTTGCGGCTGAGAGGTTTGGTTTCTGTTAAAGACTCCTCTGCCTTTACCATGAAAGGACTGACAGTTCTGAAATGGATGCCTGTTCCTGCCCGTTTGAGGGGCTGCGGAAGGGGGTCTAGCCGTTTTGATGGCTGTCCTAATTTTCTGAGTGTCCTCCAGTGCCTGCTCGACCTGAGAACCAAACAGATATGTATCATCAAAAGGTAAGGCCATAACTCTTTGCTGGGCATCATTTGTGAAACCCGAGGTGTGCAACCAAGAGTGGCGACGGGTGCAAATACCAGCCGCCGCTGCTCTGGAGGCAGTGCCAAAGACATCCATGGCAGCTTTAACCTGTTGGTTACTGGATTCAATACCTCTAGCAATGGTTTGAAGGAGCTCTGAGTTAACATCCGAATCAGGAAGAGCTTCCACCACAGCCTTGAGCAAGTGCCAGATTGTATACTCGTACTGAGAGAAATAGCCCTGGTTGCTAGCAATACACATGCACAAGGTTGAAGCAGCAAAAACTCACTTACCCAAAGTGTCAATCTTGCGAGATTCTTTGTTTATTGGACGTGCTGTAGACTCTTGCGGAAGAACAGACTTGTCATTCTCTGCCAGAACAACAGTGGCATCAGCAAAGGCTTAAGAGGCCAGAATGGGACAATCCTTGGGAGAAGCATATTTCCTATCTATGGACTTAGCCACAGAGGGAATCAGTGCCAAATTATCCCACAGTATCAGAGAGCGTCTCGAAAGAGGGCTGCACTGGTGGGGTTAATTCCATAGGAATATCCGGAACGTGTAGATACTGCAGACGCAGCAGCTTCCCAGGATCAATATCCTAAGTCTGGAGGAGAGAGAGAGAGAGAGAGAGAGAGAGAGGAATTTAGATTTCAAAGCAGAGACTTAAAGGAAAGGTCCTCGATCAAAGGCTCTGTAGGAGGAGGATTATTCCCCGTCCCCTAACCAAAGATCACGATTGGGTTCAACGTCATCCCCTGCCAGTCCTGAAGGGACTGTATAGATAGGAAAAAGATGAAAAGAAGAAGCAACAGCAGAGAGAGAACTGGTGTCAAAAACCTCTGAACCCCATGCGGCACGATGAACGATCCCGGCGCCACCACAGAAGGCGGGGCCAAGTACTCAAGCAGCGCCGGCAAGGGTAGCAGCAGTGAACGGGGCTCTGGCATGCATTGCAGCATCAAGCGTGGCACCGACACCAGGGAAGCTGGCACCGAGCACCAGAAAGGCCTGCGCCGCAGTGAGCGGCGCCACAACAGAAGTTTCCAATCTCCGACTGACAGAGGACAAGCAAAGAAATTTAGCAGGAGATAAAGGCACCAGTGTGGATCCCTGTGCCACAGCCATGTGAGGGGGATAGACACCAGGGCACAAAGTCGACGGCACCGGAAAGGGCGCCGTGTGACTAGGAAGTCCCAACCGCCTCACCTGCAGGTCCAAAACAGACAGGCTTGAAGGCCCCGGTGTCGGATTAGCCGTCTCAGGCAGCCAGGACAACCGCAGCACCTACTGTTCCATAAGAGCGGCCCAGTGGTGAAACTGCTCACCGGAGGACCCCTCCAATGGCCAGAGAGGGACTCAGGAGTCGAGGATGTCGGTCCCTAGGGACAGAAACCAGAGGGGTCGCCGGAGGAAGTGGAGCCTGGCCCCTGCCACCAACAGTCGACGCATAGACATACCAGAAGGCGACCTTGAGCGGTGCTGTTTTTATTTTTTCGACTTCGAGACCAAAAAAAGAGCTCGAGGTTCAGTGGTGTCTAGAATGAGACCGCTTCTTTTTGTGCTTTCGGGGAGACAGTCCATCCCCTCGGAGCACTGGATCGTCTGTAGTCAGACCGCCCCTCCGTAGAGGGTGGCGGACCAGACCCAGCCCGGCTGACTGAAAAGCTTTCATGCGAAGTCTCCCTACCGTCACCTGCCCCACTCATGGTCGACGCCACCAATGGACAGCTGAAGACTTTTTCCGACAAAAAAGAAATTAAACTTAAGTATTTTACTTTATTTTCTCTAGAAAACAATAAAAGTACAATAAACTAAATGAAACTGAAGACTATAGCTGCTGTTGTATAGACAAGAATGTTTCTCCTGTTTGACGGCGTAAGTAAATCCACTGAAACTTGCACTAGAGCAGCAGGAAAAAGGAGCGAGGCGTGGAGGGTTGATGCTGAGTAGTCTTCCTCGGGGCCCTACCTCAGCACTGGCCCTCCTGAAGATTTTTGACTCCCGCTGGGTTCTAGCACCTCTGGCGCAGTTTCCTATTAGTGTGAACAAGTGGTGGAGACTTTATGTCCAGAAAGATAATACAGTCACATTGAAACTTACCATAACAGTAGATCTTCTGACACCACCTTGGGAAGAAACTTCGGATGCATCCTGAGGACCGACCAGTCCCTATGGAAAATCAGATAGGGCTCCTTGCAGACTACAACGTGAAACTCCGAAATCCTTCGGTTTGATGTGACAGTCACAAGAAAAAGCGCCTTCCAAAATAGGAAGTGCAAATCACAGGTCATAGCCGTCTCAAAAGAAGGAAGCGTGAGCTTTTCCAAGATGAAGTTCAAGTCCCAAGGTGGAGTTGGGCTGCGGATGGGGGTTTCAGATGGAGAATCCCTTTCAGAAAGGTTTTTGAGACCTCCAACTGAGCCACGGGTTTACCATCCACTAGCTCGTGGTACGCCGAGATACCCGAAATATGGACCTTCAAAGAAGAGTATGGAAGACCGGAGTCTGACAAGTGAATGAGGTATTCCATGACTTGCGGGGCCAAGCAAGAGAAGGGTTTCCAACCCTTAGCAGCTGCCCAGATGGAACACCGTTTCCACTTCATGGCACAAGTGGAACGAGTAGAGAGTTTTCTGGCCTCAATGAGGACTTGAGCAACTCGGGAGGAGACCCGGAAGCGAGAGATCGCTATGTCTGCAGGAGCCACGCATGAAGATGCAGGTTCCTGAGCCCCAGGTATAACAATCAACCTTGATCCTGGGTCAGGAGGTCGTGAGACACTAGTTGCAGGACCCATTCATCAGAGGTGATCACCGTCCACTCCTGTGCGTGGCGGGCGTACCTCCCCCCCTCCCACCTGCTCCCCATCGAGAGACTGAGGAGGCAGTGGGCACAGGGAGTCAAGAAGTGGCGGGACGTTCAGGGGGAGGACCCCCTGAACGTCTCTGATTTTTGGAGACAGGAGGGGTGGCTGTACCCGTGGCCTTACACTTTCCCTGGCGGTGCGCCTGAATGTTCTTTCTCCACCTCCAGGTCCTTTTCCGAAAGGGCTGCTGCTGCTGGGAACCCGATCGGTACATTGACTTGACAGACCTAAGGGCAAGGCCCCTGTCCAGTAGGTCTGAGATAATGTCTTTGGTGTCCCCACCAAAGAGCACAGAGCCCCTGAAAGGGGCGTCCTGAATCGTCGACTGGATGTCATTGGCAAGTTCGGAGAGGCGAAGCCAGGAATGCCGTCTTAAGGGCAACAGCAGTTGCCGAAATATATGCCACCGAATCGACGGAGTCGTAAGTGGCACATAAGGCGTGCCTACATGAGACTTTGGAGAGGCGAAGATCCTTATCAAGTTCCTCCTTTAAAAGCGAGGGATCCATGGACTGGACTCGTGCTTCAAGCCTGGCCAAGGTAGCCTTTTGGTGGGATACCATGTGGGCCACATAGTTAAGGGACCAGAGGGCACATGTGGCAGACAAATTTTTCTCCCGAACAGGTCCATCTGCCTCGACTCTTTGTCCGGAGAAGAGGTGCTCATGTGCTTTGGCGCTGAAGAGCAATCATGAGCCGCAGAGATGACCACAGAGTCAGCCTTGGGATAAGCCTTCAGGAACGGGGCATCCATTGGCACCCGGTAAAGCTTGTCCTCCCATTTGGGGACAGCAGGGAGGGAAGAAAAAATTACTCACCTAAGTAATTATGTTTCTTCTAGTGGAGTCTTGCTGTATTCTGACAAATGCAGTTAGGTCCTGCCTTTCAACTGCCCCGGAGAACATAGGTTTAACTTTTCTATGCATGGCATAGAATGTTCATCTCTAGCTCGGCTGAAGCCTCTGCCTGTTGTTATTCGAACTGCAACCGTCAGATCTTTACGAGCAAAAACTCACTAGGTGTTCTGTGTGGAAACTAAAATTTTTACTAGCCAACTGGCAAAAATATAATGTTTTTGGTTCTCAAAGGAAGACTCAAGTCAGGAAACCCAAAAACCAAAACCAATCAAATGAACAACATTCCACCCAAAGAAAAAAAGAGGGTGTAAAAGGGGGGGGCACCTCTAGGGTGCCAACACTGCACCTGCCCACCCACATCCCAAAAGAAAAAACTACTCACCTTAGTAATTAGGTTTCTTCTAGTAGAGTCATGCCGTATTCTGACAAATGCAGTTAGGTCCTGCCTTTCAACTGCCCCAGAGAACATGGGGTTAACTTTTCTATGCATGGCATAGAATGTTCATCTTGAGCTCGGTTGAAGCCTCTGCCTGTTATTCGAACTGCAACCGTCAGATCTTTACGAGCAAAAACTCACTAGGTGTTCTGTGTGGAAACTGTAAAATTTTTACTAGCCAACTGGCAAAAATATAATGTTTTTGGTTCTCAAAGGAAGATTCAAGTCAGGAAACCCAAAAACCAAAACCAGGCAAATGAACAACATTCCACCCAAAGAAAAAAAGAGGGTGTAAAGAGGGGCACCTCTAGGGTGCCAACACTGCACCTGCCCACCCACATCCCAAAAATCTAGGTTCTGAGAGGGGGGGGGGAGGTCAGAATACAGCAAGACTCCACTAGAAGAAACATAATTACTAAGGTGAGTAATTTTTTCTTCAAACAACATGAAGTCTTGCTGTATTCTGACAATGCAGACTACCAAGCAGTACCTCCATGGAGGAGGGACAGAACCTACTTTGGAAACAGGCTCTGAAGTACTGCTGTGCCAAACTGAGCATCACTCCTAGCCTGGATAGCCAGAGAGTAATGTTTGGTAAAAGTATGGACTGTTTTCCAGGTGGCTGCTTGACAAATTTCTAAGAGAGGGATATCCCTGGCAGCAGCCAGGGAAGCAGCTGTACCTCTTGTGGAATGAGCCCTCAGGCCTGAGGGTGGAATTATACCCAGTTTTTCATAGCAGAATTGTATACAAGAAACAATCCACCTGGCAATAGATCTCTTAGTGGCAGGTTTGCCCTTCCCAACTTCTCCATAAGTGAGGAACAACTGGAGGGATTCAACCCTGTGACCCTTGGTACGCTCTATGTAGTAGCTAAGGGCTCCTTTAACATCCAATCTGTGTAGCCTCCTCTCTCCCGAAGACGAATGATCAGTGAAGAAAACAGGGAGAGATATAGACTGATTGAGGTGGAAATCTGAAACCACTTTAGGCAAGAACTTTCTGTTAGTTCTAAGGACCACTTTATCTCTGTGAAAAGAGATGAAATCAGGTTCCACTGACAGGGCTTGCAATTCATTGACACATCTGGCAGAAGTAATGGCTACCAAAAACACAGTTTTCCAAGTCAAGTACTTAAGCTCTGCTGAGGAGAGAGGCTCAAAAGGGGGTTGTATAAGCTGAGCAATGCAAAAATTAAGATCCCAAGCAGGAGCAGGATCCCTAAAGGGGGGATTGGTGTGAAGCAATCCCTTGAAAAACTTACAGAATACAGGATGGGATGACAGAGAGGAAGACTTGCCTACAGACAGGAAAGCAGAAACAGCTGCTAAGTGTACCTTGAGAGTAGCTGGTCTGAGACCTAGGCCATTAAGATGAACCATATAATCCAGAACTGTAGGCAATTCAGCAGAGTCTGGAGAAATATTCTTAGAACACCAAATGCTGAATCTTTTCCATTTGGAGTTGTAAGTCTTTTCTGGTGGAGCTGAGAAGCCTTAAGGATATCCAGAACCCTCGGAAAGATGCAGATCTGCAAACTTTAACTCTTCAAGAGCCAAGCCTTGAGACTGAGAGACTGAAGATCGGGTACCAAATCCTCCCTGTGAGGATGTTAACAGGTTGTAATTCCTGGGAAGAGACAGGAAGATGGACTGCTAGGGACAGCAACAAGGGATACCATGGCTGCCTGGCCCAGTCTGGAGCAATCAGAATCACTTTGCATGGTTGTGACCTTATCTTGACAAGCACTTTGAACGGGGGCATACAGAAATTTCCCTTCCCTGTTCAGGATCAGTGCATCCAGGAGGACTGAGCCCAAGACTGGGGGTCTGCAACAAAAAAGAGGAAGTTGGTGATTGTCTGGGGCTGCAAAAAGATCCATCTCTGGAGTGCCCCATCTTGAGAAACTCACTTTCAACACCAGAGGATCTAGGGCCCATTCGTGATGGCCCTGGGATATTCTGCTCAGTGCATCTGCTAGGACATTGTCCTTCCCTGGGAGGTGAACTGCTATCAGAGAGGTTCGCAGGGAACAGGCCAAGGACCACAATGTCATCGCTTCTGTGCACAAGGACGTAGACCGAGTGCCTCCTTGCTTATTGATGTACCACATGGTGGTGGTGTTCTCTGTTCTGACCTGAACCACCTTGTTCTGTACAGATTTGGAAAAAGCCTGCAGTGCCAGAAACACTGCTCTGAGTTCCAAGAGATTGATGTGAAGCAGAGATTCCTGAGGCAACCACATTCCCTGGGTGGTAAGTTCCCCCAAATGAGCTCCCCAGCCCAGCGGGGAAGCATCTGTGGTGAGGACCACTGAATGAGATTGAGTGACAAATGGAACCCCTTGCTTCAAACTGTCCTGATCCTGCCACCATTGCAGGGCTTGGATCAGAGTTCGAGTCACTAGAATTAGTTTGGTAAGGGAATCCTTTCTTTGGGACCAAAAAGCTCTTAAGTGGAACTGAATGTCCCTCATTTGGAATCTTGCACCCTGGACCACTGCTGTGGAAGCTGCCATGTGGCCCAGTAGCTGAAGGAAATGCCTTGCTGGTCGAGACACCTGAAGGCTGAATGAAGAGGCCAGTTCCATGAGGGTCCTTGCCCTTTCCAGGGGAAGGAAGGCTCTTGTTTTACCGTATCCAGCTCTGCACCTATGAAGGTGAGAAGCTGCACTGGTTCGAGAACTGACTTTGGAAGGTTGAGAAGAAATCCTAAAGAAGTGAGCACTTGCTGGGTCACTTGCAGGTGTGACTTGACTTGGTCTGGAGACTGGCCTACTATGAGCCAGTCGTCCAAGTATGGGAAAATGGAAATCTTTTGTCTTCTTAGGAAGGCAACAACTACTGGCAGGCACTTTGTGAAGACCCTTAGAGCTGATGTTAGGCCAAAGGGCATTGCTCTGAACTGATAGTGGCCTGAAGGCAACTTGAACCTGAGGTACTTTCTGTGGGAGCACCTGATGGGAATGTGAAAATAGGCATGTTTGAGGTCCAGGGAGGCTAGCCAGTCCCCTGGCCTTAGAGAGGGAAGGATAATTCCCAGAGTTATCATTCTGAACTTTGGCTTTAAAAGATGTTTGTTCCGGGATCTTAGGTCCAGGATGGGTCGCCACTCTACTGTCTTTTTAGGGGTTAGGAAGTACCTGGAGTACAATCCTTTGCCCCAGTGTAGGGTAGGTACTCTCTCTATAGCTCTGAGAGCTAGGAGAGAAGAAACCTCTGCCTCTAGGGCAAGGGTTTCTGAGAGATTTGCAGGTGGAAAAGATCTGGCTCTCAGCTTGGGAAATTTTTTGAAGCTGAGAACCAGACCCTGGTTTACTACTTCCAGGACCCACTTGTCTGATGTAAGAGACATCCAGCCCTGGACAAAGTAAGCCAGCCTGCCCCGTACTGGGATAGGAGAATCGACCTGGGCAGACCCATCAGGGTGTCTGCTTGGCAGGGGCTTTAGGCTGAGGGGTGGATGCAGGCCTACTCATCCCCCTTCTGCCTCTCCCTCTGAAGAACTCCCTCTGTGAAAAAGAAGAAGAGGCCTGTGCTTGGTAAAAAGGCCTTTGGAAAGGCCTGCCCCTGCCCCTGAACTGCTGCCTTTGAGGAGCTGCTTGCCTTTCCTTGGCCTGAGCACTCCTGTAAGTGGTCCTGCATTCATCCATTTTCTTCATGTAATTCTCTGTCTGCTCCCCAAACAGAGAATTACCCACTATAGGAAAATCCATGGCCTTAGCCTGGGTATCCTGTGAGAGGCTAGTACATCTGAGCCAAGCCATTCTCCGAAGAGCCACAGATGTAGCCATGACTCTTGATGATACATCACTGGAGTCTACAGCAGCATGAAACTGAACTTTTGATGCCTCAATCCCATCCGCAGCCACCCGCTCCAGCTCCTTGGCAAGCTGGGGAGGAGCCTGTTTAGCCAGTGGAGCCTGTTTAGCCCGTGCCAGTAGTGTCCCACCTGGACTTCTGGTACCTGGCTGCATAGGCCATATAATTAACCTGCCTGAGTCCTAAGGATGATGCCATGTACTGCTTCTTTGCCATGGCATCAGTCTTCCTGGAGTCCTTGTCTGGGGGGTGTGATGCCAAGGGAATCCTTGCCTTATCACAGGCAGCAGCCTGTACAACCCCAACATGGCTGCATTGCTGATAGAGGAACTCCATATCTGAGCCTGAAAGAGGTTATACCTCTTGTCCATTCTTCTGTCCACAGGCGGTAAGGAATTGAGAGACTTCAGAATTTTTTGTGTCTGCTTCCCAAAAGATTTGTGGTGGGGAATAGACAGCCTCCTGGACTCTGGGATGTCCATCATCTCTACATAGTCAGGCTCTTCCTGATCCTCCACTGCCTCCTCCACAGGAAGCTGGAGGGTATCAGCCACCTTTCTGTAAAACATGTAGTGTGAAGGGGACTCAAAGCCTAGGAGGAAAAACACCTGAAGGTCTGTCTGGGGAGATGTCCGGGTCAATAGGCACATCCAGACTTTCACCATCACCATAGTCATCTTCCAACTCTCCTTCCTCCTCAAACTCCAGTTTATAAAATTCTTCCAGGGTATAATCCGGAACTGGGGGAACCGATTGAACCGAGCCCCTGCCAAAAGGTGCCGGTTCAGTTGGAACCTATTGAAGCGATTCCACAATCCTGATCGCTTTGGCTATTTCATCGGTGGTCGGAGTATGAGATTCTGGATCCGAATCGGTCGACTTGTCTTTTTTTCTTTTTATCGGAACCAATTCCTCGGAATCAGCTCTCCTTTTGCCCGAAGAAGTATCGCCCTGGTCAGAGGGTACCCCTTCTGGTTCGGTCGGAACCGAACCGGGCTGGCCATTCGGGTTAGCAGACTTCTCAGCCTCCCTTTCCCTCAGTCTATCTAATCTCTTTTCCAGGGTAGATTTGGAAAAATTTTTTGCAAATCTGGCAGTCTGAATTGAGGTGGTCAAACCCCAGACAAACACAGGTGGTGTGGGGATCAGCCTTAGCAAAGACCTCCCCACACACACACTGCAGTGTTGAAACCCAGGAGCCTGTTTTTCTTGGGTTTCTCAGACATGGCCAACCTAACCAAACCAATTCTTTTTTCGGCAATCCGCCAGGCCAGACTCTTTATCGGGTTCCTCCCTGTCCGTGTTACGGGTCTTGGAAAACGTACTAAAACCCATTTTTTTTTTAGAACCAATACAGACCGGTAACCACACACTAAAGTAAAGTACAAATTTTACCTCAAAATGATCGGTTCAGCCGAACCGATCCATAGCTTTACAAGTTCCACACAGAAAACAGAACAAAACCTATCTAGTACTCACGGTACCACAGACAGAGACTTGAACCGACTATGCGGAAACAACAATTTAGGAAGAAACCGACACTTTAACCGACTTTGAACTGAGCAGCAGGAGAAATCTCCGGAGCGACTGTTCAGTGAGACGGAGTAAAGAATCTGATGGTTGCAGTTCGAAAAACAACAGGCAGAGGCTTCAACCAAGCTCAAGATGAACATTCTATGCCATGCACAGAAAAGTTAACCCTATGTTCTACGGGGCAGTTGAAAGGCAGGACCTAACTGCATTTGTCAGAATACAGCAAGACTTCATGTTGTTTGAATGAGGCATCTGCCAAATAGTAGTGGTGAGGTCTTGATGAGGTGCCATACAAGGAGGAATGGAGACCGGGGACAGAGACTCTAGGTCGAGATGTTCCGCGAGCCTCTGTCTCATGGGGTCCTGATCCTCAGACTCCCAGTCAAAATAATCCTTCATGGACCTCAGAAGGTCCAAAAAGGCAGGATCCTCTGGTGGAAATATCGGGGAAACCTTGCCTCTCGGACCCTCTGGCTCCTCTGGGACCTCCTATGAAGAGCAGTCAGCCCCCTCTGAGCTATCGTCATCGTCCGCCTCCTCAACAGGACGGTGTCTGACATCGGGCAGGGCAACATCCTGACGAGTCTTCCCCGAGACATGGACAGTGGCAATAGAGGAATCGCTCGGGGAAGGGGACCTGGAGACCGTGGATGTGGGAGCCTAGTCTCCAGGTCTGAGACCAACTCCGACCGTGCCCCCTGCCACCACGACTGAATTAGAGCCTTGAAATCTGGAGTAACTGGAAGGGGGGGATGGAGTAGGCAGAGGCTGAGGGGGAGGGGAGGAGGAGGGGGAATAGCCGGTGGTGGGTAGTAACCCTGGAATCCCTGGTAAGCGGAGTAGGGATTAAATACAGGGTAGAACTGTCCAAAATGACCCCAGTCCAGAGGCGGACCCGCTGGGTAGTGGTCCCCAGGAAACCCTTGCAGGTAATGTGGGACAGTTCAGGGTCTAGGGTAGATCCCCATTGGACCCGTCGTTGTATACATAGGCTGTGGGTCCGGCGTCGGGATAGCCCACGTCAGGGGAACCGACACCACCTGATCCGGCGTCGGAGGAGCCGGTATCGGAGCCAGACGAAGGGTCCCTGGTGGCGGGGCCTGATCCAGCGTTGGGGCCAATGACTGAGGGCGGTCGACTGGTCCAGGCTGCGGGACAGTTGGGACGTACGACGTCGGAGAAGGGGCCTCCACAGTAAGTCCTGTTGGCTAAGGAGGAGCCTCCTTCTCCTTGACCCCAAGGGGGTTGGGGAGACACGGAGCTGACCCCGAGGTTATCTACTACGTCAAGGGGTTCTCTGGTATCATCGCCAGAAGTACCCACCGAAGAAGGGGAGGGTACAGGCGAAGGAAGAGGAGCTAGAGAGACTTTCTCCCTCTGGTTCTGTCGGACATCAGGTGAAGCGTCGTCAGGCCCGACGATGCACCCGTCACGACCGTCTGGGGTCTTGTAGGTGGAGTTGGTGGGCAGTGGAGGAGCCACCAGCAGGCTTACCGACCAGTGCCAGGTGAATACCCACCTCCTGGGTAGCAGTCTTACTGGCCGCCACGCCGATCCCCAGAGGAGTCGGGGCAGACTTATCGGCTGAAGCGGCAGCCTCTGGTCGGAGGAGCCGACCCACCAGCTGACCCACTGGAGGCCTTAAAAGACTTACTGTCCTTTTTAAGGCGGCTGGGCCTGCTCTCTAAGGGCCACGTCATCCACGAAGCGCTTCCTGCTCCCTAAGTTTTTTTCTTTGTGCTTCTTGAAAGAAGACTCTCTTAAGCGGTCCATATATTTTTCAAAAGAAGCCAGATGGGCTTTTAAAAGATGGGCCTCCAAAGCCTGCTGTCTCTTTTTCTTCGTGGCCTGGTTGAAGGTTTGGCACTCAAGGCAGAAGGAAGCAGGGTGGACCAGGCCTAAACAGAGGATGCATTTGAGGTGACCGTCTTTATGCAGGATCTGCGTGCCACACAATGAGCACTTCTTCTTGGGTGACAACATCAATGAAAAAGGATATAAATTTGAGACTTTTTTAGCGAAGGAAAACTTCGACGTGAGACACTTTCACGACAGTCGCTATATGGAAGTCTACAATGCGACTGACACGAGGCGACAGCGGGAAAGAACTGGAGGGCAAGCATGGGTATCACCCACTATATACAGTCACGTGACGTCAGGTGGGCGGTCCCCCGTCTGGGATTGCTAGAAAAGTCTGCCATGCGGCCAGGTGCCAGGTGGTGCCAATCTAATATGTGATGACCTACTGAAGGAACCCTCTCGAAGTAAGATCAAGAGTTACGGTGAGTATGTAATTTTCATATCTTCCTGGACTTAAAGTCTTCACCATTTATTCATACTTCTGGGTTACAGTACCAAGCTAAAACCAAATCCCCTGAGCAAGGCAGTAGGACACGCAGCTTACTCAGGACAGAAGTCCATTAAGGATTGTCCTGTCAAAGGAAGCATGCTGTCTGGCATGGATATCCAGAGCACAGTGTTTTACGAAAGTGTGCACTGAGCTCCAACTACCCGCTTTGCAAATGTCATTAATAGGAACGGAGCGGATTTCCACCAAGGACGCAGCAACCGCTCTGGTAGAGTATGTGCGCACCTGGCCCTCCAACTTGACCTGCACCATGGAATAACAATGGCAAAGGTATGCCACTATCCAAGCAGACCTAACCTGTAGGGCTCTTTTAACGTCCAGGGAATGAAGGGTGCGCTCTCCTTCATTTTGGAAGTTAGCGAAATAAATGGGAAGAATCAGAGGGTGGTTGAAGTGGAAATCCAAAACCACTTTGGGTAGGAACTTAGGGTGAGTAAAGAGGACCACGATGTCTTTATGAAAGACTGTATATGGAAGGTTACTGACAAGGGCTGCCTGTTATGAAAAAACTGACAGTTCCTGCCTCCCTAAGGAGCTGGCTTGGCTGTTTTAATGGCAGTCCTGGTTTTCTGAGAGGCCTCCAGGGCTTGCTCTACCTGTTGGCCGAACAGATATGTACCATCAAAGAGGACATTCATTACCTGCTGTTGAGCATCTGAGGAAAACCCTGATGTCCGAAGCCAGGAATGTCTTCAGATACAGATTCCAGCAGCGGCTGCTCTAGAAGCTGTGGCGTAAGCATCCATGGAAGCTTTAAGCAGATGGCTATTACATTCTATCACTAGGGTAACAGCCTGTAAAATCTCAATTTTGGAGTCAGACTCCTGGAGACCTTCCATTAGGGATTTAAGGGAAGTCCAAAGGGCATATTCATATTGGGAGACATGCCCTTGGCAGCTGACCATACACATGCCCATGTGGCTGTGAACACCCTTTTTCCCCCTCCAAGGTATCTAATCATACGAGATTCTTTATTGATAGGGCATGCTGATACTTCATGTGGAAGAACAGCTTTGCCATTTTCAGCACAGACAACTAGCACATTTGCGATGGGTTGCAAGGAAAAAAATGGGTCTCTCCTTGGGAGGGAAACACAGTATTTCCTGTGTATGGATTTGCAGACAGAAGGAATAAAAGCAGGCCTTGCCCACATACAGCCTCGGACAAAGTCTTGAAGGGTGGGGGATCAGTGGCGTAAGGTTCACTGCAATATCAGGAACATGAAGCCACCCCAGGAGCAAAAGTCTACCTCGGTCCACAGAAGAAGTCTGCAGAGCAAGAGCTGCCCTCATATTCCTAAGTAGCGACAGGAAGGAAAGGTCTACTGGTGTTTCAGCTGAAGTGAGTGCTTACAGTCCAAACTGTAGAACAAGTCTTCATCAGCCACTTCAGAAATTATAAGGTCGGGATCAGACATCCTCCTCCATGTCACCCTCAGAGGGAGTGGGAGCTGCCCCAATAGGCCGTTGCCTAGTCTGGGCAAAGGATAAACAGGAGACACCGGAACCGGCACCAGACCCAGCATCACAGATCCAGACACTGGACCCAGTGCCGCCAGACCCAAAGCTGACCCAAGGGGAGTTGGCACTGGACGCGGCACCCAAGTTGATGCCGACCAGGACAGTGCCACCCAAAGAACCACTCCAAAACAAGAAGAAAAAGAAGGGGAGCGGGACGGTACCTGTGCTGGCCCCTGCTAGGAAACAGAATGAGGGGGGAAAGGCACGTGGAACTGGCGTCAGCAGTGCTGGCAAGGGAGAAAATTCTGTTGCCGGCACTGAACACTCAACCTGCCCCAAATGACCCAACCGCAGCTCTGAGGCTCCTAGGCCCAACGGCCCTGGAACTGGATAAACCGGGAGCGGCAAACTACATAGACGCTGTACCCACTGCTCCATAACAGTAGCCCAGTGGTGAAACTACCCATCGGAAACCTCACAAGAAGACAAGAGAAGGGTTCCAGTGTCGAGAGTCTGGGTAACCAGGAGCAGAAGCTGGAGAACCGGACAGAGACGGAGATGGCCTACCACTCCCAACCACAGACATTGTACTGAAGCGGGCGGTGCAGCGCCGCACTGTTACAGTAAGTGGAGCCCCCAGCGTTCACCATATTCCCAGTTCGCGGAGTTTTCAAAATAAAGTGCCAGCGCATTAAAAGGGGGCTTTTCTATATAAAAAGCTTAACTGGGGGGGGGGGTTAGCCTTTCGGGGACGGGGGGTCTGTATTTAGTCAGTTTTCCTTTAAAAGAAGAGTACTGCAGGCCAGCATCTGATAGGGACAGCAAGTACTCCCAGAATCTGATTCACTGGGCAACTGAAAGGGTCTAAGTGATGGGAAGCAGCCCACACAGCAAAGCGCTTCCACTTCATGGAATAAGTGGCCCTGATGGAGGGTTTTCTAGCAACCACCAGGACATCAGCCACCTTTTGAGACACCACAAATCTAGCAATGGCTATGTCTTCAGGAGCCATGCATAAAGATGGAGCAACTTGAAGTCCAGATGGACCAAGGTGCCCTGCTCTTGTGATAGCAAGTCTTTGCATAGGGGCAGGGGTTCCACTGCCGACTGCTGCAGTAAGGGGAACCAGATCCGACAAGGCCATAAGGGAGCAATGAGTATCAGAGTAGCTCCTTCCATCTGGAGCTTGATCAGCACCCTCTTTTCTTCATTTTAATCTTTATTGAAATTTCAGCACAATACAAGCCGAAATAGTAACATTCTCTCAACAAGAATGAAGCAAAAAGTTCAATATTACACACACTGAGAATTTCACAAGAGCAAATCTCCCCCCCAAAAAATTCATCTCTCACCTAGATATACCCATACCACAACACTAAATATAAGAGAATGCCCACCCTGAATGAGCTGGGGAGACTGTTGGGAAGATCCCCCATATAACAGTTATAACTGTTGAAGTAATGTAATGTGATATTACACGTAGCACTAGGAGATCAACTCTGAGCACCATATATCAAAACTAGTACGGTCATCAGAAAAAACAGATAATATAATACGCTACATAACCAAAAACTACGTAATGAAAACTCTGTTACCTAAACAATATCATGGATCACTTGAGCATTGAAAATAAAGGCAAACAGTAAGAGAAGGCTCAATAAAATCAGGAGATATTGAATCCAGCTCACAAGATATACAAAGACACAAATGCCCCCTGCAGACTGTAATGCATTAATAAATTTCAACTAGCCAGCATTAAGAGTCAAAGTCTATATTAAAGAGTCACCAGTTCTCCAAAATAGCCCTCTCATAGACTAAGGCCACAGTCTCTTCAAACCAAGGGCAATATAACTTCTTCAAGAAGCACTAGGCTGTTCATCATTAGAAGCCTGAGTTTCCAGAGATGAAAGGCTGTCCAAAAATCTGCCAACTGCCTCAGTGTCTATGAAGAGCTAGGGCTTACCCTGATAAGTAAATCGGAGATAAGCTGGAAAAAACAGATTAGCAGAGATGCTATGTTCCCCCAAGTGCTGCCGCAGCTGAAGTCACTCTTTCCGTCTCGTCAGCATTCGTGCATCCACATTCGGGAAAATAGAAATCTTCAACCCCTGTTATTGCAGGCCCTACTCGTCTCTGGCAGTAGCCAAGACCAGTAAGTGCTCATCCGCAAATTCCAGGGCGACGAGCACGGTCAAAATCTGCACCGCATCCTCCGATGTCTTCCTGTGGTTAGGTAAGCGGAACACCTATTTAACATGGACAGAGTCTGCAAATAGTCCCAGCGAGTCCGTTAATAGTCCATATACTGTTGGTTTGAGATCTTGTGCCAAGATAGTAGCAGGAAGCCCAACCACTCAGAGATTAGCTGCACAGAGTTGATTTTCCAGTGTTTCTACCTTGTTCAACATATTTAGAGTCTCGTGCTTGAGCTACAGCAAAATGCTCCTGCCGGGCAGTGAACTCCACAACCACCTTAGAGTTCTCTTCTCTCGCTTGCTCTAATTTTGTTATCCTCTGGTCCATCGACAGGTAAGTATTTGAGTAACCTTATCCTCAATTTTTTGCAAAATAGTAAAAATCCTTTCTATAATAGGATCCTTCATCAATGCAGGTTGCGCTGCTGCCGCTAGGCCTGTTCTGGGAAGTATATACTCCTCCACCAATTTGGCGTAGAAAGCTGGATTTTTCTCCAATTTTTTTGGTCCCATAATGGCCAGGAATATTATCTGGACCATCCACTACATCGGCAATCAAAAAGAGGGAGAAAGTGGCAAAATAAATATTAGCAATCTGAGTCGAAATATAGAGCAATGCTAAAACAAGTCTACTCAGGCTGCTGGCTAGCTCCGCCTCCCGATTAGCACACTCTGGACTAGAAGGAAGGGAGGAAAGGCATGGAGGAACCTCCCTTTCCAAGAGAGGGACAACGAGTCGTTCCAGAAAACTCCAGGTCCTGGAGCAAGCGAGCAGAAAAGCGGCAGTTTTGCGTTGAGTAGGCATGCAAAAAGGTCCAACTCTGGACAACCCCACCTGTCGAACAGGTATTCTACTACTGAGGTCAACAGCTCCCACTCCTGCATTCTGGACTGCGACCTGCTTAGCCTGGAACGTGGACTGCCAACAGTTCTAGATCATGCTCTAGAGCCCGGTACCAAACTCTCATCGCTTTTCTGACCAGGGGGTATGAATAAGACCCTCCTTGCTTGTATATGTAGTGCACTACACACTGATGATGTCCATCTGCACCAACAGAGGCCCCAGGGACAGGGGATTCTGGAAGGCTTGCAGGCCATACAAAATAGCCCTCATCTCTAGGATGTTTATGTGGAGGCATTCTCCAATCTGGTCCACATACTCTGGGACTGTTGAAGCCCCAGATGTGCCCCCCAGCCCACCCCCAAAGCGTCCGTAGTGAGGATCTGATGAGGGGAAGGAATTGGGAAAGGAACCTCTTTGAGCAAATTGCTGGGTTCCATCCACCACTGGAGCACCTTCCTTACAGAAGACGTTACTAGAACCTTCTGTTCTAAATCATCGGTGTGCTGATCCCACTGAACTCTTAATGTCCATTGAAGGATCCTCATGTGTAGTCTTGTCAGGCGTAGCGGAACAATGGTTACATCCATCAGGCCCAGCAATCTCAGTACTGTCCTGGTTGTGACAGACCTGTTGCTGTACAGTACCTGGGCCTGCAGTATCAGGTGCTCCACCTTATCCTGGGGCAGGAAGGCTGAGCCGTGAGCAGTGTCCAGTATAACTCCTATATGCTGGAGGCACTGACAAGGGGTCAAGACTGACTTGGGCATGTTGACTGTAATCCCTGGGGCACTGAACTGCTGTCTGGTACGCCCTAGTGTGTGAGACAGTTGCTCCTTCGACTGAGCTTTAAACAACCAGTCATCCAGATAGGGAAAGAAACTCCTTCCCTCCCAAGGGCTACTGCCACCACCGCTAAGCATTTGGTAAAGACTTGTGGTGCAGATGGCAAGCCAAAGGCCAATACCCTGAACGGGAAGTGCTCCCCCTGAAACAGGAACCGGAGGCACTTCCTGTGAGGAGGGCAAACCCTGATATGCAAGAATGTGTCCTGCACGTCTAGGGAGCATGAGCATATTCAGTCCGCTTTTTGCAGCAGGGGCAGCACGCCTTGCTAGAGCACAGAAAGAGGAAGGTATAGCCCAGGCTATTAAGACAGGCGACAAGACCGTCTTCAGATACATTAGTGAGAGGAAAAATACCAGAAATGTGACTGTTAGGCTGAAGAAGGAAGGAGGAGAAAGGATGGAGGATGACCTAGAAAAGGCTGAGATACTGAACAAGTACTTTTGCTCAGTATTCACCAGGGAAGGGGAGGGTGAGGGACCAAGACTCAGTAAGAAAGGTAGACACCAGCCCATTCACGGTGGAAAGAGTTCTAGAAGAACCCAGGAAAATAAAAGCAGATAAGGCAATGGGTCCAGATGGGATCCACCCCAGAGTACTAAAGGAACTCATGGAAGTGCTGGCGGAACCACTGGCTGCCCTTTTCGGTGCATCACTAGAGATAAGGGAGGTACCGGAGGAGGGCAGATGTGGTCCCTCTCCACAATAGTGGAAGCAGAGAGGAGGCACGCAATTACATGCCTGTAATCCTGACCTCAGTAGTGGGGAAACTAATGGAGTCCTTACTTAAGGAGAGGATTGTGAAGTTTCTGGAGGATAGCAGGGCACAGGATCCAAGGCAGCACGTATTCCCAGTGGGAAGGTCCTGTCAAACGAATCTTGGAGATTTCTTTGACTGCATAATTAGGGTGGTAGATAAGGGAGGGGGCAGTGGATATAGCCTACCTGGATTTCAGCAAGGCCTTTGACACCATCCCACACGAGAGATTGATAAATAAATTGAGGAGTCTGGGAGTGGGTCCTACGGTGGTAAAATGGGTTGGGAACTGGCTAAGGGACAGGACTCAGAGGGTGGTGGTAAATGGCATGAAATCTGAGGAGACGGAGGTGACCAGCAGGATGCCACAGGGGTCGGTGCTGGGGCCAGTCCTATTCAATGTCTTCATTAGTGACATTGCAGAGCATCTGGAGGGAAAGGTGTGCCTCTTCGTAGATGACACCTAGATCTGCAACAGAGTGGACACACCAGAGGGGGTGGAAATAATGAGAAAAGACCTAAGCCTATTAGAGGAGTGGTTGGCCGTCTGATAGTGGAGTTTCAATGCTAAAATTTGCAAGATCATGCACCTGAGTCACAGGTATCTAAGGGAGGAGTACAGAATGGGTGGGGAAAATTCTGGCCACCACAAGTCAGGAGAGACACCTGAGGGTTATCATATCTGACGACCTGAAGGTGACCAAACAGTGTGAAAAAGCAGTGGGGAGAGCAAACAAAGTTGGGGTGCATAGGGAAGGGCATAACAAGCAGGAGAAAAGAGGTGGTGATGCCACTGTACAGATCACTGGTGAGGCCTCAGCTGGAGTACTGTGTCCAGTTCTGGAGGCCACATCTCCGGAAGGATATTGACAAAACATAGGCAGTCCAGAGAAGGGCAACAAAGATGGTACATGGACTGCAACAGAACCCTTACGAGGAAAGACTTAAGGACCTTAATATCTATTCACTGGAAGAAAGAAAGGAGATATGATACACTTTTAAGCACCTTAGGGGAATAAACAGGGTACAGATGGAAAGTATATTTCTGAGAAAACCCTGCACAAGAACAAGGGGGCATGATATGAGGCTGAAGGATGGAAGGCTCAGGGGTAATGTTAGGAAGTACTTTTTTACTGAAAGAGTGGTGAAGCCGTGGAACAGCCTTCCAGCACAATTGGGTGCGAAATCAATACAGGAGTTCAAGAGTGCATGGGATAGACATAAGGGTACCCTGGAGTAGAGCAGGAGGCACATGAGCTCAAGTAGGGACTGCAGCAGTGAGTAGCGAAATGGGCAGACTATGTGGGCCGTATGGTCCTCATCTGCCAAAAGATTCTATGTTTCCAGGTTTTCTATGAGTTAACCATACTGAACTTTTGTACTGAACATAAAAATTCAGATTTCTCAAATTCAGAATGGGCCTCAAGTCCCCTGTAAATTTGGAGACTAGGAAGAAGTGAAAATAGAACCCCCGTTCCTTTGTTCCCAGGGAACTGGTTCTGTGGTCTTCTTCTGCACCAGTGTGTGAACTTCCTCCAGTAGCACTGGTATGTGGTCTGGAAGGTAGTTTGAGGCATATGGAGGAAGATCTGGAGGTAACTCCAGAAGTTCTAGGGTGTGGCCTTGCTCTATGAGTTGCAGGACCCAAGCATCAACTTTAATCTCCCTCCACCTTTCCAGGTGGAGGAAGTAACAAACCCCCCCACCAGCTCCTGAAGTACTGGTGGGTGGGGGTCTAGCAAGGAGTCATGCTGAAGCAGATCCTGCGACTGGGGCTGCATCTCCACCTCTAGAGGTTTCTCCCCGTGCTGCAGGTAGAGGCAGGTAAAGCTGAGCCTGCTCTGCATTTGTCCTGCTGTCTGGCTGCCAACCTGGGCCTGTTGGTGGCTCAACAAAAAGGTACCCTTTACACTTCTTGGTTGTGTGTGGTAGAGGACATGGACTGACCTTAGAGTCCTCCCTGAGACCTGTAGGTCAGAAACGATGTCCAGCACATCTGCCCCAAAGCCAAAACCTCTGAAAGGGGCATTCAGAATCGACTTCTGGACATAACTAGCAAATCCTGACTCTCTGAGCCAAGAATGCCTTCTGAAGCAGATGCCAGCCGCAGCTGCTCTGGGGAGGCATCTGAAATATCACAGGTAGAGCTAAAGAGGTGTTTACCCACATCAGCCCCAGTCTAGAGGGCCTTGAGCATCTCCTGTTTCTGGGGACCCTCTGGAAGGGCCTGGGCTGCTGTGCTGCCTTAGCCTTCTTTCAGAGGATATTCTGGTATTTGACAATATGGGCATGATAATTTGCTCTTCTGAGGCCCAGTGTAGCAGAGGCAATGGTTCTTTTCCCCATGAGGTCCAGTTTCCTCTACTCTTTGCCCGGGGGGAGACAACTGAGATGTTTAGGCACCTTAGACCCATCATGGGCTACCTTAGTCACAACAGAATCAGCCTCAGGTTGGCCTGTGAAAAAAGACTTTCCTAAGGGGGGGCTGGTACAGCTTTGTCTGCCTTTCTCCACATGGCAGGGATCAAGCTTGGTCTGTGCCAGGTGGCATCCTCTAAAGCAGCCAAAAGAGGAGGAGGAATGAAAAGAGATGAGGAATCTGGAAGCTCTAAAAACTCTGCCAGTTTTCTCCAAATGATGTCTTACTCCTCAGCATCAAACCCAATGCAGTTTGTAATTGCTTCATCATACAGATGAAGGAGGGGTCTTCAGAAGAGGACCTCACAGTATATAAAGTAGAGTCCTCTATCCTGGTAGAAACGTTGAAGCCAGAACTGTCAGATGGGCTCCCATCCACATGTTCCTCCTCAGGTGGAAGGAGGTCAGGTTTATATTCCTGATCCTCGACAGGCCCTGCGGGCCATAAGAAAAGAAGTGATGACGTTGATGCCCTGGAGTGTGTAGGGCACGTCAACGGAGCAGGCGTCGACGCGGGGGCTGGTCTGAGAGGCCCCATCATCGTCACACCTGGTGTAGAAGGAAGCAGTATAAGGCACTGTATGATGTCCACGAAGGAGGAAAGCACCATCTACATGCTGACGGCGGCCTGCACTGCAGCAGCACCTGTCAGCTTCAACAAGGGAGACTGAAGTCCGACGTCAATGGGCCGTCGCCAGTCATAGAAGGGCTGTCAGAACTCCCTGCCAATCAACCATGAAGGTGTTCAGCTCTGAACTGCAGGACTTGTGACGTCGATTGGCCTTCACTGGCCATGGGAGGTCTGGCGGAACTCACTGCCACAGTCAACCTTGCAGGATCTAAGGTCTGAACACCAAGAAGCATTGCCGCCAAAGCGGATGACGATGTTGCAGCAGTCGATGCTGAGAGCTGGGGCAACCGAGAGCGTACCGGCGGGGGTTTATCCTTACTCCACTCCCTCTCCCAGTGTTTGTGCTTTCCTGAAGACTTCTCCTGGGCCTCTGAAGACTGTGAGCCTGAGGAGTGGGCCAGCGACGTGGTAGAGCTCTCTCCGTTCTGGCTACCTGCTGTTCAAGGAGGAAAGTATGCAGGGCTTTCTGGCAGCAGCGCCAGGTAGCCTGGTTGAACTTCAGGCAGATCTTACAGGCCTTAACATCATGGGCCTCTGCGAGACAGCACATGCAGATGTCGTGATCGTCGCTGGAGTAGATTTTCCACCGCACTCAGTGACGAAAGAGTTTAGCAGGATTTTTCATCGACATACACAATGACGGCAATCACTTTCAAGTAAAGTGACAGCTATTAGGGTGAGAAAAATAATAACATTTCAAACTATTAGCAGTCGACTATAGTGGTAGCGTCTTCATGGAGTCCAGCGACTATGATTGACGGCAGGAAAATAACTGAGGAGGGAAAGGGGCTGTCCACATTTATATATGGAGGATGCCGATGTCAGACATCACCCCTGGCAGACAGCTTGCAAAAAGTTTCCATGTGGTCCTAAAGCCTGGCAGCTCTAGTCCTATAGGTGTGGCCTGATGAAAGAGATCCTCGAAGAAGACCCTACAAGTCCCATGCCCCTTTTAGTTTCCATTAGATGGGTTTGAGGTTAACAGAGATACTACTTAATATTTTCCTTGGAGGCCAGAGACTCAATTACCCAGATCATGTAGTCCCAAATTGCTTCTTGCATACCTCCATGAAATGTGCTATATTAAGTTCTTTTTTAAACAAAAAAAAATTATAAAAATGTGTAACATTTACTGCAACAAATTCAATTCAATTCAATTCGTGTTTATTTATAAAGTGCCTTTCAAAATCAAGGCGCTGTACATGATAATAAAACAGAAATCAACATTAAGCAAACAAACTATAAAGAAAAAGCCAAGTTAAAAAGATAAGTTTTTAAAGCAGTTTTAAAACTATCGACGGTCGGGCATTCTCTCAACCAATGAGGTAGAGAATTCCACAGGGTAGGAGCTGAGTAGGCAAAAGCACGAGATCCTGATAACTTCAAGCGAACCCTGGGAATCTCTAGCAATCCCTCATTAGCGGAGGCCGGAGAGGCGATAGGGAATCAGAAGATCTTTCAGGTAACTGGGTCCCTGATTGTGTAGGGCTTTAAGGTTAGTAAACCAACCTTAAGGTGATCATGCTGAGCGTAATGCAGTTAAAAGCGGAGCACAGGCGTAATATGACTGGTTCTTGAAGTCCCAGTCAAAAGCCTGGCTGCAGCGTTCTGCACTAGCTGCAGGCGGCGGATATCAATCCCTGGGAGCCCTAGGTATAGGGAATTACAGTAGTCTAAACGGGTTGTAACAAAGGCGTGAACAAAGGCAGCCGGTATGTCACTGAATTGTTCACTTGAAACGTGTGAAATTTTAACACTGTCTGTACTAATATATGTGCGATATAATAAAGAAAATTCAACAAAAAAATAAGTTGTGATCAATTATGTATTTTATGTAATGTGTTTCATGCTATTTTCAAAACCATGCAAGACTTTCAATGCAACAAAGAAAACTCTTTTTTCTCTATATAGTGCATTTTTTACATTTGAGAAGCAACATATAGGCACTTTATGTAGTGATTTTAAGTACTCTCAGTCTCATTTTTTTTTTTAAACTGTGTGTACTTAAGTTGCTTACCTCTGTGAGGTCATCTCTTTCTTGCAAAGCTGTAGAACAATCTACCAAAGGCACCAATGTAGCAAAGGTTGCAATAAACTGAAATGTTATCTGTTTAAAATGTAAAATTTAAAGTTAATAAACCTAGTAATGACATCTGAAAAGTATCAAAATCATGTACTTAAGGCACTGTATAGTGTATGCCCCCCATTCAAGCTTTTTCTTCCTGACCTGGCCCTAGTCACCTTCCTTTGTTGCCCCCCCAAGCTCCCCCCAACTAAAGTCACTGCTTCTGCCAGTTTGTATAGTTCTTCCCTTTATGGTAGGGGTCTTCAGGGGGAGAAGGGTCTATCCTCCAAAGAAACTCCAGCAGGACCAAGGCAGGTGATGGCCATCATGGGGTGAAGCCACAGTGTACCAACATGCAGACATCACTGATATGGAGCCAGAGTGTTTTCTCCAGGAAATGCGGCCTTTCCGCTACCCCGTGATGCACTCTATAGCCGCTTGGGGTCTCGTCAGAATACAGCTTGTCCTGCAGCGGAAACATCAGCTGCATCATTCATCAGTCACCAGCTACCGGGATGCCGATGCCTAAGGCTCATTCCTGATCCCCTGTCACCGGCATGGAAATCCAAGGCACTTCTCACTGGGCCATGAAAGCAAGCTTGGATCTACTTAAAGCAGTATTATGAGATAAAAAAGAATCAGATCTTTTTGCAAGTTTGTTCCCTGTGCTCTGTTGAGCACTTACCTGATAATCTTTCATGTTTTCGTTGTACTGTCACCCCATAATTTGCTTAATTTTTCTTCGATTTTGATTACAGTTCTCCCACCCACCATGTTGAACCTGGAACCCTCTGCTGCTAACCGTACATGCGCAAGACTCTCAGTACTATACAGGGGCAGCGGGAACGCACAGCACGGGGTGTCACGGAAGTAAACAAAATACGTGATGCAACGTGAGGGGGAGCTCGGCTGCAAATTAGGCACCTAACATATATGCTGTGGATCCACAACAATGGCAATAAATTTTAAATAGCTAAAAAACTAAAAATCACTTGGAAAAAAAAAATATTTACAGATATGAAAACCAGAACTATGGCTGCAAGCTTCCAGCAAAAAAGCAGAATTTTGATAATCACTTCCAGATTATCCAGTACTGCTTCTTTAAGAAGATTAATTAGAAGTCCTGCAAACTGTTTCCGAAGTCTTCCTTAAATATTTTACAGTATACATTACATATCTTGACCTTTTAAAAAGCAGCACCTTTTTGTTAATATTAGGCAGCATTTTTACATACCATGCATTTGCTGAAATCATTAGGGTCCACACCAGGTAGAGCTCTAATTAATAAAGGCAGCATGTGTGTTGGGCCTTCAGGAAACCACTTGTTCCGAGACACCAGACTGCGAGCTACTCCTATCACACAACTCAATGTGGCTGTGAGCTGATGAGGTTCTGTTAGTGTCTCCAGTGCAGGATAAGTTCTAGAGGTTTAAGACACAGAAAAAAATCATTTATTTTAGTAGCAGTAAAAGAAGTGCTTTCACAAAGTATTAAAGGAAACAACAAAATGTTTGTTCATTCGCAAAGAGCCAGCACTACCAATATTTTCCGAATTAGAAGATTTTCCATCTAACAGTATTAGTTGGGATGTGTGGAACAACAATCTACCTGGAAGCTGACAGGTTTCCCCTTCACAGTTCATTAACACAGTGACCTCTGCGATTGGACCATGGAAATAGGAGAAAGTACAGTTACATAGGAACTTACCGTAACAGTAGATCTTCAAGAGAGGTTCCTTCAGTAGGTCATCACAAATAGGACTGGCACCACCTGGCGTCGGGCCGCACGGCTGACTTTTCTAGCAATACCTGACGGGGGACTGCCCACCCGACATCACGTGACGGACGTCAGCGTGACTGTATATAGTAGGCGGTCCCCACGCCCTCAATTCTCCCACCAGAGCGCTAGGAACAGGCCTGACAGCAGGAGTGAACAGGATTTGGAGCCCTGTAA
Organism: Neoceratodus forsteri; assembly: GCA_016271365.2. NCBI lineage: Eukaryota > Metazoa > Chordata > Ceratodontiformes > Ceratodontidae > Neoceratodus > Neoceratodus forsteri. The sequence goes on from CM057450.1 coordinate 1,408,215,906, forward strand.
AAACATAAAATGAGGGGAAGCAGGGAGGGGAAAAATGTGCCGTACTGAAGGAACCTCTCTCAAAGATCTACTGTTTTGGTAAGTTCCTACGTAACTGTACTATCCTACTTCGAGAGGGTTCCTTCAGTAGGTCATCACATATATGACAGAGTCCCACACAGTCCCTCCAAGGAGAGACTGAGAGAAACTAGGGAGGAGGGAAAAACTTACTCCAACAGAAAAAACTGAAGTCCAGAAAGGACCCAGTCGAGGACAGAAGGCCCTGCAGGACAGTTAGGCCAAAGCCAGCCCTCCGCCTAGAAGCAATGTCCAGACTATAATGTTTGGTAAAGGTATGGACAGAACTCCAAGTAGCGGCAGCACAAATGTCAGCCGCTGAAACATTCTGAAGGAAGGCCGTGGAGGCATCCATTCCCCTAGTAGAATGACCTCCGATGGTACCCAGCAGAGGTTTATCGTACTTCTGGTGACAGTATCGAATGCAGCTGCCTAACCATTTGGAAAGGCCCTGCTTAGAAACCGGTTTGCCCTTCGATCTCAGGGTGAAGGAGACAAACAACTGGTCGCAAGAGCGAAATTCTTTGGTCCGACGGATGTAGCACCGTGGAATCCGAAGGACATCCATCTTATGGAGGAGTGCCTCACCTCTGTTAGAGGGGGACGGATAATACACCACAAGCTCTACTGACTGATTCAGCATGGCTTCTGACACCACCTTGGGAAGAAACCTCGAATGAGTTCTGAGGACCGCCTGGTCCCTATGGAAAATCAAGTATGGCGCCTTGCAGACTACAGCATGAAGCTCAGAAATCCTTCGGGCGGACATGATAGCCACAAGAAAAAGTGCTTTCCAAGATAGGAAGCGCAAATCACAGCTCATAGCCGGCTCGAAAGGAGGAAGGGTGAGCTTTTCCAGTACAAAGTTAAAGTCCCAAGGTGGGGTTGGGCTGCGGATAGGGGACTTCAGATGGAGAATCCCTTTCAGAAAGGTTTTTGAGCCTTCAGGTGAGCCACAAGCTTACCATCCACTAGCTCACGGTACACTGAGATAGCCGAGATATGAACCTTTAAGGAAGAGTAGGACAGACCGGAGTCTGACAAGTGAAGGAGGTACTCCATGACTTGTGGGGCCGAGCAAGAGAAGGGGTTCCAGCCCTCAGCGGTCGCCCAAATGGAAAACCGCTTCCACTTCATGGCGTAAGTGGAACGGGTAGACGGTTTCCTAGCCTCGATGAGGACTTGAGCCACCCTGCAGGAAACCCCGAAGTGGGATATCGCTATGTCTGCAGGAGCCAGGCATGGAGATGCAGGGTCCTGAGCCCCGGGTGTACCAGTTGACCTTGATCCTGGGTTAGGAGGTCGTGAGTCATTGGAAGTGGAATTGGCGGCTCCCAGGAAAGCTGCTGTAGCAGCAGGAACCAGATCCATCTTGTCCAGAGAGGAGAAATGAGGATCATCTTTGCCCTCTCCACCTGGAGCTTGAGGAGAACCCTCTGCAGAATGGGAAACGGAGGGAAAGCGTCAGAGTTAGACGTATCCAACGAGGAAGAGGAGGACTCCTCCCTAGGAGCGGGAGGGACGGCACCTTTGGAGGAATTCCCTTGGGCGCGTGTCCTCCCCACCCCAGGCGCCAGAGGGCTCTCCTCTGGTGTCAGGTAGGAGGGAGGGAGTCTCCCGTCTCCGACATAGGGGATCCTGTAAAGGATCCAGCGTCAGTAGATGACTTTCGACCTCTCTGGTGAGTTGAGCCTTGGCCTCAGCCCACCAGGAGGCCAGAGTCTCCTTCAAGTCCGCCGGCGGCTGGGAAGTGGGCGGTGGCAGAGGAGGAGGAGGAGGAGCGGGATACAGATAATGAGTATATCCATAAAAGGAATATCCATAACCTGACGCTGGGTACTGCGGCAGTGGATATTGCAGCATCTGGTACTGAGGCGCCGGATACTGTGAAGCCAGGCATTGTGGTACCAGATACTGAGGTGTCAGATACCCGGGAGCCAGGTGCTCTGATGGAGCAGAGGGACCTGGCAGAGGCCCAGCTGGCGGGCCAGGCAGAGGTAATGCTGGCCCCACGGGCGTCGGGCCCGGCATAGGGACGCTGTCCACTAAGGGGACGTCGGCTGGCGTCGGGTATGCCGGCGTGTGGGCTGGCGTCTGAGGGTCCTGCGTCAGGGTATTGGGTCCCGAAGGAGGGGGCCCCGACGGCAGCATTTCTAGGTCCTCTGTGATGACCGGGGAAGGAGGATTAGAATCCCTTGGGGTCAGCAGAGGGGACGCAGGAATCTCAGAAGGCAATGCAGCATGCTGCAGAGAGCCTGGGGCGTTGGACTGATCCTTACAATCCGGCGCAGGCTCCTTGGCCGGGCGGGCATCGGTGATGCTGGCGTCCGGCTGATCTGCCAAATCCAGGTGGGTGTCGGAGGAGCCGACGTCTGACTTATCTGATTCCTTGCTAGATGAAGATCGCACTGGAGATGCAGCCTTGTCGGGCAAATAATTTGCTGGGCATCCCCCGAAGCTCCCAGGGACCTTACCTTAGAGTCCTCTGTGCGACGTCTGCCTCCGAAAGTGGGGAGCAACTGACAGACATGTTTCTCCCAAAGAGGCACTGATGTATGGGAGAGACCCCGTCTTCTTGTCTGACTTCTTTGATTTTTTAGGCCCTTGAGATCCGGATATGACCGACTATGGAAAAGAATACAAAATATCAGTAAAACTAGGGCTCAGTACTGTGAAAAAGAGACCGGAAGGAAAGCAGCAATGGAAAATACCAAAAATAAAGGGTAACAGCATCTTGCAAGCAGTGACAAACAGAACTAGGCTGAACTACGCAGCTGTAAATGGCGAACGTTCCCATGAAGTGTAAATCTCGACGGCAGGAAGAAGAGAAACGAAGAAAAAAGGGTACGGCTTTGGTTACTGGCCAGCTCGTGAGCACCACATCATACGTTCACCTCGTGGACAGTGCCATCCCCAATGTCCATTCCCTAGCTCTAAAGCTTTAAAGGTGTACGCTCCCGCGGGGCTCTGGTGCATCTGGCACAGACCCACCAGTAATGAATGGTGAAGACTGATTTTTGGAAGATCACAAATTTTCAATGTTGTTTTACTAGTAGCTATGCTGACAGGTAAAATATCACTTTTTATTCTGAAAATGTATTTGTCCTTTCATGGCATACATAAGCGTAAACCACCATGCCGCAGCCATATCTCTAAAATGTTGCATTTATGCAGCAAGTCCAGGTGAGCAGGCAGTACTATCTTCCCCTCCATCCCTCCTTTTCTTTTTATCCCAGACTGCAACATTATTCTAGCTTAGTGTGCTACATCAGTGAAGGGTTTTAAACAAGGGCTTAAAAACCACCCGCTTACTTCAGCCTGTAATTTAGACTCGAGTGCAACACAGTCTTCGTGTTTTATATTAGTATGAGAGTTCTTATTTTAAATTTATGATGTGTTTCTATTATTGTATGTAATATTGATATGTTACATGCACAGAGCCACTTAGATGGGGCACTACAGTGGAAACCCTCTTATAACGGACATGTTTGCGTAAGTAGGTTTTGTCCATTATAAGAGGTGTCTGCTATATCCTAAAATCTTAAAATATGAATCTCCTCCACCACAGCTCAAACACAGGAGTTAATATGGGAACATGCCCCCTCCTCTGCCAACCACAGATATGAGGAACTGCTATTTGTAGCTGATTGGGAACCGAGCAGTAAACAAGATTGGAAAGATTTTGCTGTACAGTACCTGTGCTCACTGGGATCAGGGACTGAGCAGTAAATGTGATTGCTAAAATCTTGTTCTACAGAATCTGTGCTGATTGAAGGATCAAGAGGTTATGGTGGTAATCTCCTGGAGAAAGGTGTCGAGTATCAGGCATCAAGCAAGGTAAGTAATGTCTTTATAGTGCCAGACAAGCCAGCTGAATAATCAGGTAAAAATTAGCAGGTAATTTGCAGCATGTAACATGGGTAGAGAGGAGCTCACAGTGTCCGCTATACAGGGGTTGCAGAGTATGGTATATATGGGAATTTTAACATTACTGACATAGCTTTTGGATTTTGACAAGGCAGATCTGTCCATTATAAGCGAGTGTCAGCTATAAATATCTCCATTATAAGTGGGTTCCACTGTATATATAGAATAATGCTTGTGCAGGTGTGTTATGAGAATTTTTCATACACCCAAGATGTGTGATAATCTATAAACCCCGAACGCGAAGCTCAAGGGGTTTATGAGATTATCACACACTGAGGGTGTGTGAAAAATCCTCATAAGACAAACCTTGCACAGGCATTATTTTTTATAACAACTGGTGCAAGGTTTCCATAGAGACAAAACCTGTAAGCTGTACGTGTTGGGAGTGAGAATGTCCCTGAGCAGCCACCGTAGCAAGCCGCTTATACTTCAGATTTTTCTTTTTATTGAAAAATGTGTTTTAGATGGCTGCTGCGATGGAGAAGGCTTGGCCACGGATGGAAGGCAGAAATGTAAGTGCAGTAGTGCACTTTGTTGTGGGGACAGAGTGTGAAAAAGTGGTCTCCAGCCAAGGGAGAGCGCAAGGTGGAAAAGGCCGTAGTAACCCACTATCAGGTTATTACAGAATTCAGCGGGTTATTACAGCGTTTTATCAGGCGTTCATATTCATTCATTATAGGGGTCATCAGGTTGTTTTTTTAAACTTTATTTTTAATTTTATATCGTATATCTTGACAACAGATATAATCTTATATAGTGAAGAGGCCATATATAAGTAACAGACCATTGGGGAGACTAAGCCTCTGAGATACAGGATATACAGAGTTTGCATCCACTATATTGTGGTACTTCACTGGAGGGTGACATATGAATTATACAAAGCAAAAAGTCCCAAGTATGCTGTGTGAGTGAGCCCATGAGCGACATGGCTAGCCAATAATAACAGGATTGTCTATCATTGTCCAGCCGAATTAAAGGAAACAAGTCCCCCAAGAGGACTTAGGGTGCCATGTACTTCACCTTAATGGGGTCATCAGTTATTATGCAAAAATAAATACCTTGTCTTACCTGATGAACATTAAGACATGCGCACTTTTCTACTGAAGAACAGAATCGCAGCTTTTAATTTATTCCAAGGTGGAACTCTAAATCCCACAACCCTGCACCCCACTGCACAGTACTTCATATGTAGAGGTGTGCGCTGAATCCAAATCATCCACCGAACACATCTAATAACAGCTGAATCTGGCCAAATTAAGAATACTACTGTAGCTTTATTTGTAAGCATTCGATGTAATCGCAGAAAGAAGCATGTGACTGTCATCAGTCAATAAGCAAGCTGTTCTGTAAACCTGCCTAAGGCTGATTATATGACCTGACCCTGCATTTCCTGAGAAACAGTGTGATGAGAGACATTTGCTGCAGCTGCTGCTACTCTATACTTTCAATTTCTGCGACTGGGTGTTTTCTCTCAGTTTAAAAGTTACACTGACTGTGTGCATCACAGACTACTATTTTAAAACTGTAGTTGGCTGACTTGTTTTTGAACAAATCCTGCTGTGATTCACTGCTTGTCAGACGTTTCCTACTGCACACTGGAGCCAGGCATGACAATCTTAAGCCTAAATTGCTCTGCCTGGGGGCCCCCTTTTTGGCCTGGCCTATCTCCCACATCCTCAATTCCCCTCTCATATCTGGGACAACCCCTGATATATGGAAGGTGGCTCGTGTGGTCCCAGTCCTCAAATGTGGCGAACCCAAAATTCTCAAAAACAATCGCTCCATAGCGATCTTGTCTGTTGTGAACAAGCTGCTCGAAAAGATGGTGGCCTCCCAGCTCACACTCTTCATCCACACTCACGGCCTCCTCTCCCCAGTGCAGCCTGTGTTCCGCAAAGGACACAGCACTTCCACTGCCCTTGTTCAGGTCACCTCCAAAATCAGAACTGCAACTGACCAAGGCAAACTTACTGGCGCCATCTTCATAGACCTAAGGCCTTTGATCTGGCTGACCACACACTCCTGGGCGCCGCCCTTCAGTCCTTTGGCCTTTCCCCTCCAGTTGTAGCTTGGTTTGCCAACTAGTTCTCAGGCAGGCAGCAGTATACCAAGTTCCAAAAAGCCCTCTCCAGGCTTACACCGGTTACATGTGGGGTGCCTCAAGGGTCCGTCCTTGGCTCTATACTGTTCTCCCTCTTCATCCAGCAGCTGCCCTTGGTCCCTGCCTCTGGGCATGCCACCCTGTATGCTGATGACCTTGTGCTACTAACTAGTTCACAGGACATCAACGTCATCAGCTCCAGACTAAACTCTGACTGACTGCATTCAATCCGGGTTTAACACCCATAAGCTTGTCACCAACCTCCAGAAGACGCAGGCCATGCTATTCGGTTCCCTTGCCAAGTAAAGAGTGTGCCCTGCCTCTCTCAAAGTCGTTGGAGCGGATGGTACCCCTGTACGAGTGGCTGACTCAAGTACCTGGGGGTAACCCTTGATCCTCAGCTTGACCTCTCCCTGCACATACACAACTCATGTAGTTGGGTCTGTCATAAAGAGACAAAAGTTGCCTCACCCCAGCTGCCCGATTGCCCTTGCAAAAGGGGTTCTATTCCCCACGCTCAGCTATGGGCTCACCTCCTTCTTGAACACTCCAAAAACCTGGCTTACTAAATGGGACATAGCGTACAATAACATATGTCTCTTCGCTCTGTCAGCCCCCCGCCTCACCCAGCACTGTCAAATCTTCTCAAGGCTTGGGTGGCTCTCCTCCGACAACCACCGAACCTTTGTTGTGGGAAACTTCATAGACAACACTGTCAGAGTGTCCACCCCGCCAGCACTTGCTGAACTGCTCAGCCTGTGCCCCCCGTCTACCAGCTGTGGTCCAGTGATTCCCAGGTCCTCAAGGTCCCCAAAACCCGCTCCCTTGCAGGGGATCGCACCTTCGCTGTCCTTGCTCCCAGAACATAGAACCTATTCCCTGCCCATGTAAGGTCTTCCCCCTCGCACACCAGCTTCAGGTACTCCCTCTGGGGCTATTTAAAGCAAGCATCCTCCTGCCCTTGTTCCTACTTGCCCCACCCTGCATGGTGGGCCCAGTGTCGCAGAAACTACGTGCGGTTGCCACGTGTGCCTAGGGAATACTCTGTATCTGCCCTGCTGATATATTACAGGTTACTCACCTGTAACAGGAGTTCTAGGAATGGTATATGTTGTTCATCCACACTTACTGGCAGGTTTCTTGCCGTAAGGTCATCAAGCTGGCTCCTTCCACCCACCCGGGTGGTAAAACTCTCAGCTCCGCCCCATGACGCCAGATCTAGCCCGCTGGAAGCCAGGGTGCGCGAAGCCAGGGAGGTCGGGTTGGCTGTGTGGATGAACAACATATACCATTCCTATAACTCCTGTTACAGGTGAGTAACCTGTATTTCTAGGGACATGGATGTGTTGTTCAATTCACACTTACTGGCAGACTCCTAGCAGTTCTTCGGGAGGAGGAAGGCAAGGCGCGCACCCCCTACTTGGGAAATAAGGACTGGAGAACCGCGGTCCCAACACCAGCATCCCGGCGTGACTCAAGGTCGATGTGGTAGTGGGTAATGAAGCTGTGTGCTGACTTCCAGGTAGCAGCCCTGCAAATTTCCCTGATAGGGACGTCCCTGGAAGCAGCCACCGATGCAGCGATATGGCGGGTAGAATGAGCTCACCTGTAACAGTAGTTCTAGGAGTGGTATATGTTGTTCATCCACACTTACTGGCAGGTTCCGTGCCGCTTTAAATCTTGCCAGAAGGTCTTCAAGCTGGCTCCTCCCACCCACCCAGGTGGTAAAACTCTCGGCTTTGCCCCATGACGCCAGATTTAGCCCACTGGAAGCCAGGGAGGTTGGGTGGGTTGTGTGGATGAACAACATATACCACTCCTAGAACTCCTGTTACAGGTGAGCAACCTGTATTTCTAGGGATGTGGATATGTTATTCAATCCACACTTACTGGCAGACTCCTAGCAGTTCTCCGGGAGGAGGGAGGCAAGGCACGCACTCCCAATACTTACTTGGGGAATAAGGACAGGAGAACCAAGGTCCCAAAACCAGCATCCCGGTGTGACTCAGGGTCGATGTGGTAGTGGGTAATGAAGGTGTGTGCCGACTTCCAGGTAGCAGCCCTGTAGATTTCCTGGATAGGGATTTCCCTGGGAGGCAGCCACCGAAGCAGCGGTATGGCGGGTAGAATGAGCTCTTATCCCTTTGGGAGGCTCCATGCCCGCCAATCTGTAGCAGAGATCCATGCAGGAGGTGACCCACCTGCCTATTGTCCACCTGGCTGCAGGTCCGCCAGGTGCGGCTTCAGCGTAGGTGACAAACAGCTGGCAAACCTCTCTCCGAACTTCAGCTGTCTACTCCTTGTAATAAGAGGGCGCTCTTCTAGGGTCCAAAGTATGGAGCCTCTATTCAGCCTCTGAGGTGTGATTGGGGTAGAACACCGGCAGAGTCAACACCTGGTTAAGGTGAAACTCCGACACCACTTTCAGAAGGAATTTCGGGTGGGGGCGCAGGACAAACTTGTCCCTGTGGAAGACCAGATAAGGAGACTCGATGGAAAGCGCCTGGCGCTCTCCCATCCTTCTGGCTGACGTGATAGCCACCAAGAAGGCGGTCTTCCACGACAGGTGAGAAATATCACATCTGTGCATCGGTTCGGAATGGCTTGCCCATGAGCTTAGCCAGTACCAGCAGTAGATCCCACGGAGGTGGAGGTTCTCGCACCGGAGGGAATATGTAATCAAGGCCTTTGAAAAAAGTGCCCGACCACCTTCTCCTGCGCCACCAACTGCTTTCCGGCCCGCGTCTGGAAAGCAGAGATGGCTGCCAGATGTACCTTAAGGGTCGTCGACCAAAGCCCTAGCTGAGAAAGGGACCACAGGTAGTCCAGAATGCTGGCCAAGGAACAGGAGGAAGGGTCCAACCCCTTATCCTGACACCAAATGGAGAATCTCTTCCATTTAAAGGCAAAGCATTTTCTGGTCGACTCCTTACAGGATGCCTCAACAATGTTGAGGACCTCGTCAGAAAGACCCAAGGCCTGGAACTCTAGCCGCTCAGGAACAAGGCCATCAGGTGCAGGGATTAAAGGTCCAGATGGAGTACCATCCCCCTGTTGACTGAGATCAGGTCCGGGCGGGCTGGAAGCCTCGGAAGCCTGGAGCTGAGGCTGAGGAGATCTGGATACCAGAACTGGTGGGGCCAGTCTGGGGCTACCAGAATCACCTGCGCCTTGTCGATCAAGGGAAATGGGGGAAAGGCGTAGAAGAGGCCCAGGGTCCACGGTCTTGTGAAGGCATCCCCCTGCAGCGAGCCCTGCTGAGGGGGATGGGCATGAAACAGCCTCAGCTTCGCATTCTCCCTGGAGGCAAACAGGTCCACCTGAGGTGTGCCCCAGTGGGAGAACAGATCGTGTACTACTTCCGGCAGGACAGCCCACTCGTGAGATGCAGCACCTATTCGGCTTAGGGCATCGGCCAGAGTGTTAGAGGCTCCTGCCACATGGATGGCTAGGAGATGCGCCTCCAGTCTGCTCACGAGGGACCAAGTGCGGAGAGCTTCTTTGCATAAGGGCAAGGAGTGCATCCCGCCCTGGCGGTTTAGGTAGTACATGGTCGTGGTATTGTCCATCTGGACCGGGACCACTTGACCCTGTACAAATAGAGCAAAGGCAGTGAGGGCAAGTCGGACCGCTCGAAGCTCCAGCAGGTTGATGTGGCATCGAGACTCCTAAGTGGACCAGAGGCCATGCGCTCTGTGCTCCCCCAGATGGGCACCCCAACCCAACAGAGAGGCATCGGTCGTTAGAATGACCGTCAGCTCGGGGTGGACAAACAGGATGCCCTCCTGCAGATGAGCTGGAATGAGCCATCACTGGAGAGTGTTCCACATCTCCTGGGTCACCACCACTGGCTGGTCCAGAGGACTGGAGCGTTGTGACCATTGGCGGGCCAGCCCCCATTTAAGGGGATGCATGTGCCAGCAGGCCCAACGGACCACGCTGGTAGAGGCCGCCATGAGGCCCAGGAGGCATAGGAAGTCCTGGGCAGGGCGCAATTGCCCAACCAGAAACGAGTGGGCAAAAGAGGAAAGGACCTCGGCCCTGTCCGCCGGGAGCCGTGCTCTGGCTCGAAGACAGTCGAGCTCTGCCTCGATGAACTGAATCACCTGCGTTGGCACGAGTTCCATTTTGGCCTCATTGATGAGCAGGCCAATCTGAGAGCAGACCTGGAGGGCCAGATCATTGGACCGCTCCACCTCCAGCCTGGAGGGGGCTGCCATCAGCCAGTCGTCCAGGTAAGGGTACACCCGGACCCTTCGGCGCCGCAGGAATGCTGTCACCACTGCCATGCATTTGGTGAAGACCCCGGGAGCTGGAGAGAGGCCGAAGGGCATGGCCCAGAACTCGTAAAGGGACCACTCTGCTCTGAAGCGAGGGAATCGCTGGTGGGACCGACGGATCGGGACGTGAAAGAACGCATCCTGGAGGTCCAGAGAACAGAACCACACACCTCGTTCCAAGGATGGAATGATCTGAGCCAGAGTGCCCATCCTGAAGGTTCGAGACCTTAGGAACTTGTTCAGGTCGTGTAGATCTAGAATGGGGCGCCAGCCCCCCATCCGTTTCGGGACCAGGAAATACCTGGACACAAGCCCTGGGTCTGGTGGAGGATCCGCCACCTTCCTGACCACCTCCTTTTGGAGGAGCAGAGCAATGTCGGCTCAACGAGCTGACAGAGAGGCTGCGGACCCCATAGCCCCCCCGTGGGGCGACAGCTCAATATGGTGGGGCCTGCTCGAATTCCAGAGGCAGACCTTTCCCTATCACTTCCAACACCCAGAGGTCCGCTGTGATAGTGGACCAGGAGGAAAAGAAGTGGCGGAGCCATCCCCCCACGGGGGGAACCTGGGGCGGGGTGACAAGGCTGGGGGCGACACCCCTCAACCCATCACTGGGCAGGCTTGGAGGAAGGACCGGCCGAGGGACCTCCTGGGCCTTTTCCTCCCGGCTTCCTGCTGGAGGAAGCTGCAGGCTTGGCTTTGGGGTGCCAATTGTGGGCCTGCTGACCCTGATGGTGGTGTTGCTGGGCCGGACGTGCCGCAGGGGCAGAAGACCGAAAGGGCTTACGCTACTGCTGGCGGCCTCTGTCCTTCTGGGCAGACGTGACCAAGTCCAAGGTGGCATTGGACTTCTCGATCCTCTGCAAGTGACCCTCCACCCCAGGACCGAACAAGTCGGTACCCAGGAAGGGAACGTCTGCCAGCTTGTGCTGGGTATCCACCGTGAAGGTGGAGATCCGCAGCCAAGCTCTGCGGCACATGGCCACTGTGGCCGCTACTGACCGGGCACAAGAGTCTCCAATGTCGAGAGCAGTTTGGAGCTGTTGCTTTGCCACCGCCCTTCCCTGATCCCGCACCTGCTTGACTGTAGTCTGGTTGGTCAGCCGGGAGATGAGGAATCACCTCATCCAGGGAGCCTAAAAAGGCGCGGGAAAAGTGTGCCATCAGTACGGCCGAACTGGCCTGACGAAGGCCTAAGGAGGACGCAGCGTAAACTTTACGCCCGGAATAGTCCAGTTTCTTGGACTCTTTATCCAGTGGCTTGTCCACGCCCCGAGCATTTCCGGAGCGCCAGAAAACACTGTCGGTCACCAACCCCTCCACAGAGGGGTGCTCCGAGAATCCGGAGAGTGAGCCGGAGGGAACAGCATACTTCCTGGCCATCCTGGCCGAGGGAGCTGGACAAGAAGCCAGCCGCTGCCATAGCTCCAGAGCCGGGCCAACAATGGCTTCGGCCACAGGAAAGGCCTCCGTAAGAGAATTCCCTCGGTCCAGTATCTCCGTGAGGAGACACTTGGCCCGCTCTAACACGGGTTCGAGCTTCATCCCAGTAGATTCTGAGAGGAACCAAAGTAACCCATGGACGAGGATGGGCTCTCGTCCACAGACTGTCCCCCAGATGACTCCAGGTCGACAGGCCTGGAGAACAGGGAAGAGTCATCATCAGACTCTGAGGAGTCTGCAAACAGCTGCCGAGGGCCTGAGCCACCCTCCACCTGCCGAGGGCGATCGGCACTGAGGGTGACCGACAACCGGTGGGGCAACCCATGACCCTACCAAGAATCCTTGGTCGTAGCCCCAGTTTTTGGTTGTGGAGGCTGGGGTTCCACCACGATGGGTGGCGCAGCTGGTTTCGACCAAACAACCGGCACCAGCTTCGGCTCCTCCATGACCACGAGGGGTTGTTTCGGCCGCTAAGGTGACAGCCACTTAATGCGGGGGAAGGTGACGGAGTCAGCTTGCTCATGGACAAAAGGAGCTGCTGTCACACAAGATCCTCGTAGCGCAGACGCAACTTGCGCCGGAGCCTATCCTCCGAGGAAGACGATGATGAGGATGAGCGGTGCCGCCGCTTCCTTCGGTGCCGAGACCGCCGATGTTGGCAGGATCGGCTGGACCGAGAGGAGGTCCGAGACAGAGATCCTCGGTGTGTCCGAGGGTGGGTCTGGGAGGGAGCAGGGGAAACCCGTTCCTACCCCGGCTCAGGGACCTTAACCAGGGACTCCGGCACAGGCAAGTCCTCTGTTTCTACCGGGGGAACCGGTGAAGATGGGTTGTCGGCTTCTCCAGTCGACAGCCCGTCCGACGGGTTGAGAAAAATCTCAACTGCATCGACGGGTGTCTCGGCCGGCTGACCTGACGGGGACACTGTGAACCTCGACCGAAGTCGAGTGTCGACTATCTAGGGAAGGGGACCCTTCCCACTCCCACGAACATCGACAGTGGGACTTACCTTTTGAGTCCTTTTTCTTGGACCGAGAGGAGTGTCCCGATGGCCACTCTCCTTTAGTAGAGAGGAATTGACAAAGCTCCTTAAATGAAGCCGAGTAGGAGGAGCCCAAGGAGAGCGGGATAAATGCCGCGTCCGAGGAAGAGGGCGATCATTTGCTCAAGTTGCTCAGCCAAGCAATGCCGCTGGACACTGCCCAACGGGCCTCCTTCAACTTAACCGGAGGAGTACGTCTCTCGGGGCCCCCAAGTTTACGTCTGGCAGCACGGTCTTCGAGAACGTTGACTGAAAAGGACTTTCACAATCCGCAGGCCTGCGGATCGTGTTCAAGCCCAAGGCAGTGGATCGGTCTGAGACATCTTCTGCCCACAAGGGCACCGCCGAAATCCGGGAGTCGATTTGTCCATCACACCTGCGAAGGAAGAAAAAGACTGAAGTCTAGAAAATTTAAGAATGAGTTTCGGTTTAACCGACGAGTTAGGATCCAGGCCTAAAATTTCAGAGCGCTAAGGAGGGAAGCTGAGCTTCCAAGCTGTAAGGAAGATCTGGTGTCATGGGGCGGAGCTGAGAGTTTTACCACCCAGGTGGGTGGGACGAGTCAGCCTGAAGACCTTCCGGCAAGATTTAAAGCGGCAAGGAACCTGCCAGTAAGTGTGGATAGAACATATCATCCATGTCCCTCGAAATGAATGTCTCAGTGTAAGATCTGCTCAGTATATTTAAAAGCAGTCTTGAGCCAGTCTTCTCTCTGAGGTCACCTAACTCTGCCTTGGTGTACTAAAATTTTTATTTTATAACACAGGATGTCCTACTAAGATATTTGAAAAAATAATAGGTGACAAATGAATCTCCTCTCCATGTGACTTGCCAAAACCAGTCTGTGATCTGCTTCACACAGACATCAAAGCCTCTTTGATGCAATTCTGGCTTCCTTAGACATCACCCTCCAACACATGCATATTGGACTTCTTGAACCAGTCTGTGACCTGTTTCACACACACATCAAAGTCTCTTTGAGGTAATTACTGGCTGTCTTGGGAGACACCCCAACAGATGCATTTTCTCCTTCCTTCATGACACCTAGTGCAAATCAGAGGATTTCCCTGAGGACGTCATGAATGGATATTTTATTTCCTGGGCTTCAAAGAAAACTTAAAGTAATTGCATTTCAGATATCAGCAGTTTAAGCTACCTCCTGTCATTTGAACTTATCCTCTAGAGCAAGGTTGATGTGTCAATTTCAGCAAGACAGTATTTTCTCCTGACAGACACTCCCTTACATATTTTATATTGCAGAAAAAATATATTGAAATCAGAACCAGCTGTCCACATGTCACACTGGGCATCCCTTAAGGCTGGAGAGAGGGCAGAGGGATGGAGCCAGGTGTCTCTCGATGCATCCGCAAATGGCCTAGGCCACGCAGATATGACTGTATAGTCATGACTGTACTCCCCAAGGAAAGACAGCATCAGATGTGCAGGATTATGGCCTGAGAAGTAGGGTAGTCGCAGCTCCCTCATCCATCTCCAAAAAGAACTACTGGTAACAGGGTACTCAGCATCAGAGGATAGATGAAGGGAAGAGCCCTCTTCTTCCGAGGAAGAAGATGAGGAGGAGCTGGACTCTGGGGATGGCAGTGACGGGGTCTCAGGATGAAAAATAGCCTGATCTAGTGCCATAAGGCAAGTTGGGAAGGCAGTCGCCGAAGCCCAGTACTGGCCCCAGGTCAATGGCCCCACAGGACCCAAAATGCCCAGGAGAGCAGAAGGGGTAGGCAGAGGATGAGGAGGAGGAGAAACCTGGCAAGCTAGGTCAGAACCTCTGCCAGAGCTACTACAGCATACAGAGAACCTCATTCGAGGGGAGGACGTGAGCAACTCCTCCACCTGAGACACCCAACCGCAGAAGGGGTTGCCTAGGTGGTGCCTTTGGGGCAGGCGGGAGAACAGAGCCAAAGAGATCCCACAGGGTGGCCCCTATCCCCACCTACGACAGGCCCTGATGGATCCAGGGAGGCAAGAGAAACCAAGTCAGCACAACTCCTGCCAGAACTACCAGCAACTCAGGGCGTGGAGAGAGGCCCGAACAGGTCCTACCAGCCCTCACCTCACAAAAACGGGCTCGGCCCCTTGGACTAGGCCTAAAGACAATCGGTGGAGAGAACCCGAGCTAAAGTGGAGCGGGCACCACAAGCAACAACAGAAACCCCCCTGGCACCACAAAGGGAGGCAGAGCCAGGCCCAGGGCCAGAAACTGACCCCACAGAAAGGGCGGTGCTGGAACCAGACCGGGCATTGAGGGGAGTGCTGGAACCCGACCCTGCACCATGCCCGGCACCAGAATCCAGTGCCGCAAGCACCACCACGAGACAGAAGTGAGGCAGCAGCGAGCCCAGTACTGGGCTGGGAGATAGCCAGAGGCAACGCAGAAGACAGAGGACTATGACTAGGCCCAGAAACACTTCCTTCATCACCAGAGACTGGGAGCCAGTTGGGACCATCCCAGTCCGCATCGCCCATGTCATCCGACCACTCAGGGGATGAGATCCAGAAGATCTCCACCCGGCCACTGGCTTCAGAAGTCTTTCCTCTCCTAGTGAAGCAAGTGGCATCAGGAGGGGACCTGGCAGAGTGAGCAGCACCGCTTCACTCACCAGCACAGATTCTGTGCCAGGAGCTGAAGAAGAGGCAGGCCACTGCCCCAAGGAGCCTGCCAGTGAAGGCCCAATGTATAGCTCTGACCTGTGTCTGGGCATCCAGAACCCCCCCCCCCCCGAGGGAGTCGCACACTGGGAGGAGTAGGCCACCAGCCATTTGGAGGGTGCCAACTGTCCCACAGACCCCTCTCCCAGGCTCTCTGGCTCAGCAAGATAAGTACCTGAAAAGGTCTGGTCTCCCTCAGTATGTACAGTACTGGGGAAGGGCTCAGGGAAAGAGCCCAGGGACCTTTCCTTGGAGTCCCTTGTGAGATGCCTGCCTCCGAAGATGAGGACAGCCCACCCCACCTTGTCATGCGGATCTCTAAGGTGCAGAAGTCCACTGAGAAGCAGGCGTTGCAGTGGTCCATATCATGTTGCACACCAAGGCAGGTCCAGCAGCGGTCATGGACGGACATGCTTCTCCCACAGGGTCAGTGACACATGGGGGGGGAGACTCTGCCTTCCTCTCAGACGTGGACATGACTGACCACGGAAAATAAGAAAAACAAGCAAAAATAAAGAGCTCAGCACAAAAAAAAGGGACAGAAAGAAAAGCAGTGACAGAAAGCAGCCAAAAGAAGGGTTATGACGTTGAGCAAGCAGCGATGAACAGAACTATGCAGGTGAAAATGGTGAGCGCTCCCATGGAGTGGTACTTCAATGATGGGAAGAACGGAACTGAGGAAAGCAGATGGCTGGCATCAGTTACTGGCTAGCCCATGAGCACCATGTCATGCATCCGCCTCATGTCGGTGCCATCCCTAACGTCGGTGACCTAGCTCTAAAATTTTAAAGCTGTACACTCCTGTGGCATCCTAGCACCTTCAGCACAGATTGACCAGTAATGAATGGTGAAGACTGATTCTTGAAAGATCATGTATTTTTTAATCTAGAAACAATCGGAGTCCTAAGGGGTTGACAGCGTCCCTTGAGAGACAGGAGAGATAGGGAGCTCAGAGTCTGACTAGACCAGTGGCAGCATACCATTTAAGTCGGAGCACCTAAAGGGGAGTTCATTATTATCGACACTGTCGGGGTGGAGGATTTATGAACAGTCCCCCAGTCAAGGAAAACACTGGTACCTACACACTGCAAAGTCAGAGAAAGGTAGAGTACATGCACATATCAAATACTGCTGAGTATGTCTGACACAAACTGCAATCAGAAACAATAATGTGACTTTACTGGGAACTGAATGCTATTCATGCCCTCAAGACTCTGCCCCAAATGCTCTACCAGAGGAGCCAATGGGCTCAACTGAGCTTCCTGCTAGCAAGCAAGTTAACAGCTCAGCTGGTGAAGCATCAGAATAGTATTGTGGAGGCTTGGGTTCAGTTCCCAGTTATGTCATATATTTCTTTCTCATTGCAAGTTATGGTACATGTATAGGCATACAAGAAATGTATAGCCAAAAATGTATTTGTCAAGAACCAAATGTCAGGAAAGACTGTGCCCGTGAAAAGGCTGCACTTTCAAGCACCTATGTCTCACACTTCTCCGCTGATTTTTCTCTCTTCTCTTCATAGCTGGCACATGTGTAGTCACTGTTCAGGATTTTTTTCCATTTCCTACTGCCAAATAGTACTCAACGATCCAATGCAGAAACAGACTGTACCAACTCAACTTTAAACTTAATTTGCGCACACAGGGCACCACATCTTCAGGCACATTTCTTAATTATTAGTGAATTTAAAGCTCAATTTCATGATTCGCAGTTCACATTCAGTGGCAATGAACTCTTCCTACATGATGTGCTGCATATCTGAACTCATCAAGTCAAACACCAATTTTGGAGTCAAATTAAGTTATGTAGTTGCCAGCCAGCAGGGACAGTGATGTGGAAAATGGAACAGACTTACAGACATTCTATTGGCCCAGTTTGCAAACTAAACCATTACTTCCACCAAAACATGCTTACAGTGCAAATGAAAACGTTAGTAACCCAGTACAAAAAACAAAACACCAGAATTTTGACCCTGGGCCAGTGCCAATTTCTGTCCTTGCATTCACTTCACTGCTGTAGTAATGAAAACTCACCTTTCAAGAACAGGGGGAATGACAAGCTCTGGACGCATCAATGCAAGGTTCTGCAACGCCTGGGCTGCATCCAGACTACCGGTCTTACTGAACATCGCCAGAAGAACAGGCTGCTTAATGCTTTCTACAAAATCTGTAACATCTTGGTCCGTGAGTTTATAGCAGTCAGGTACTGGTGTAAGCCATGATGGCTTCCTGTACCGTTCACGATGAAGTCTTCTAACAACGCTGGCAGGTAACCGCTGCAACAACTTCATCAGCTTCAACTGATAGATGCGGGAATAAAAAAAAAAAAAAAGGAAAACATTGACACACATTATTAAGAGCCCAATCAGATACAACTGCAATGTGCTCCAGGAAAAGCTGAAAAACAAGTGACGTGCTGGTTTCCAGCAAAAGCAATCACTGTTCTCATCGGCATGACTCCAATCTCAGATATTCCCCAAAAATCTGACCTTCAGGACATTTAATTCTTTATTAATAAAGAAACATGCATAAAACCAGGTTCTTTGCCCCATAGACTTCACCTGTTCCTGCTGCTTTCCCTGCCCTGAAATCATGAACCTTTGCTAGTGAAGATTCAGAATAATTTCCATTATAACAGGTTGTGGCATCATAAGTGGAGAATACAACTTCACAGCAGGAATATGCAACATAAATGATGAAGTCTTGTGGGAAATTTTCCAGTTTTGATGCAAATGTCTTCAGCAGTAAATAAATCATTTGCAAGGGATTTCACTAACTGAGTTCTGCTGGTGCCAACTAGAATTATTCTTTTTTTTTGCTAAAAACAGAAAATCTCCAAGCAGGAACAGCATTCCGCAATCGTGATGCATAAACACTGTGAATATTCATAGTCAGTGTGACATTAAGATTTACAGATAACACATTTTAAAACCACAAAGTATTTTAAAAATCACTTTGTTCCCTAGCATTAAAAATATTATTCGTATAAGAAAAATAATAATAAAAGAATTACCGTCATTTATTTTTCAGTTAGTTCCAACATTTTCACTGGGCTAGTCATTTATTGCTGGGTAAAACAAGCTCACTTACTAGGGGCAAACAAACTCCAAAAATCTGTGACGTCATGGAACCTTTAGCTCCACCCCTATTACTTGTCAATTGCTTAGAATATTCAGTCAGAAATCTTTCAGAGCCGTTCCTTTAATGCTTAGGTCATCAAATGGTTTGTTGCTTGACACTGTTGTTTGTAAACGTAAGTCAGGGCTCCGTGCTTTTAGTAATTTAGCCCCATTTTATTGGAATAGTTCACCTGTTACTATTCGTTTAATTACTTGTAAATCACATTTTAAAGCTGTGTTTAAATCTTTCTTACTTGACAAGTCATGTTGTATCTGCAACATGATACTGTTTATGTTTTGTTTTCTTATTGCTTGTTATTTGTTTTTCTTATGTCCTGGGTAGGACCTGAAAAAGGGCCTTTTGGTCCAGTTTCTTTACCTGGTTAAATGAAAAATAAAAAAAAAATTAAAAAAATATTCTCTATGCAGACTGCACTGACTCGCCATCATATCGCATGCGATTTAAAGATTCAAAATGTCTTCAATTTATCCCATATAATTACTGCAATGGCAGCTTCAACACTAAACTCTTCAAAAAGTTCAAGAGTAAAGTCATATGATGCCCCTCATTGGTGCCTCACCCATTCCATGCACTTGGCAGAAAGGCACATGGCTTGCCTGACTAAGTGTGGCATGGCAGCTAGAAGCTGAGCTAGCTGTACCCACAGGTGCCTGTTTTAGGCCGTCTGATGTTCCTGATGTGCTGCAGTGCAGCATGGTGCGAGCCAAAAGTAAACGCCTTCCTTCCTTGGCCATCTGCTTCAACAGAGTCAGCCTCAGGAGCATCAGTCACACACTGGGCGTAGAGGCCCAATCGGGGTCTGCAGGACCTCAATCCCAGAGGTAGGATGAGGCACGTTCTCTGCAGAAGTTGCAGGTACACAGTACCATAACAGGATGTCCCCTCAAGGGTAGACGGCATAAGAAGGGACGTCTCAAGTCTGCCCTTGAACTTTCCTCGAAGACTCTAGGCCAGGTAGGGACAACAGAATCTGCATCGTCAAAATCTCTTAGAAGTCCTAGCTGCAAGGACATGGTACTGCATCTAGCAGCAGTGTTGCCCACTTTCAGTACCTGCAGCGTGTCCGCCAGGAATCTCAGGTACAGGGAGTACTAAGACACTGGGGACATATGCAGGGATGATTCCGTGCCCTCACAGGACTACAGTGACAGAGAGGAGGTGCTGCATGCAGAAGGGGGTGGTGCCAGGGGGCCAGGTTGAAAATAAACCAGGTTGGCATGCCTACGGTATTAGTACAAGTCGCCAGCCGCCCTTCCATGTTCACTCCAGGTCACTCGCCCCAGACGTCCCATGATCCCAGAGAATTTGGGCAGAGGGTGGTAAAGGCCCATGAGGGAAGTGGGAGCCAGGGGCTCCAAGTCCTATGCCTGGGCTGCGGGGATGCTCTGGGGACCTCGTCCAAGGGGAGAACTTGGCAGGACTGCCCAAACAAGGTTGACCTACAGAAAAGTAACTACCAGGTCGGTGCCCATGGAGGGATACACCTAAGTGAGGACAGTGAAGCTTTACAATCCCCTCGGGGTAGCTCCGAGCCTCATCAGTGGCAGGCTTGGCACGTGGGGATGGAGAGAACTCCACCTCCTAACCGTCCTCTGGTCCCAAGCCAGAGTCACCTCCGGCATCAGGCCTAGGACTAGGGGACAGGCCTAGAAGTGGTCTCCCCCTGGAGCTGTGGCCAGCAATGCCCTCAGTGTTGGCTCAGTACCATGGTCAGTGCCAACACCAGGACCATCCCCCTCACCGGCATCAGGATCTGGTCTTGTGCCACAAATGGCACTGAGACCAGGGACGGCCCCACAGTGACACAATCACCAGCACCACTCTCAGTGTCGGGCCAAGGACATCAGGGCTGATGCCACGCACATCGCCGGTGTTGTCCCCCCCCCCCCGAGCAATTAGGACTGCTCAGGGGAGAGACCAACACCATCAACTTGTCAACCTGACACTGCATGGTGTCGGTGCCAGTCCCTCTGCTGACACCATGAATGGTGTCAGGAAGGGACCTGAAGTCACGGTCAGCACCGCCTGGGTCACTGACACTGTGCTTCCTCAACACCTGAGATGTTGGAAAGCAGCCCAGGGGAAGAGCTCAGAAATCATGAGCCTTGGCCTCACATGTGCAACGTCTGCCTCCCAAAGTGGAGATCGGGCAACTTCACTTCATCATATGCATATCTTAAGGTACAGTGATCCATGGAGAATTAAGTGTTGCACATATCTATGTCATGAGAAGAGCCAAGGCAGGTCCAGCAATGCCGATGCTGATCCAGCACCACAATGGGTTTCCCACAGGTGCAATGATGCATGATGGGGAATTGAGGGTGTTGCTTCAATTACTTCACCCCTTCTTACCATTCTTAGCTTTTGACATCACAGAAAATAACAACGAAGAAAGGCAGCACCGCGAACAAAAAAATGTTGGCAGTGACGCAGTTTAAATAACAGCATGCTTTCAATGATGGAGAAAGCACAAAATTAATGGTGCACGAGGGAGATGGGAAAAGGTATAAGCTAGCACACGCGGCACCACGTGTGGTGCGCAGGCATAGTCGCTACTCGACATTGGCTCACTCCAGCAATAAACTGCTCCCATGGGATCCTACCAGACCCATCAGGGTGAATCAATGATGGAGACTGATTCTTTAAGATCAAGGTATAGTATATGGTTTAACGTTACATATGGAAATTCATACACTTCCAGATGTTGTTCCACCACAGCAATGATGTCATAGTGCTGATGTACCGCAGTAGCTTACTGTGGCAAGACAGCATAGAAGCTCGTATCTACTAAGATTTCTCATGCTCACCCGACTAAGGGTCACAGCTGGTTGCCAAATAAACTGTTAGTTGTTTGCATTATTACCTTTTGGACATTTGTTCATATTTGATATCAGTGTGCAGCTATTGTGTTTCAGGTTTCATAGTTATTAGTTTCAAGTTTATTACACTATATGAAAATTACGTACCTACCATAATTCTTGATCTTTCTGTGCATCTTCACCATTCATCACTGTTGGGTTCTGGCCAGAGGATCAGGACCCCGTGGGAGCTTTTTTAATTTTGCAAGGGGGAGGAGTGGATGTCGGGGTGGCGCCGCCCTCGAGGCCGAAGCATTGCGTGGCGCTCGCGTGTTGGCCAGTAACCGATGCTGACCCCTCCTCAGCCCCAGTTCTGCATGCCGGAGAGAGAAACAGAGAGGGTTGGGGACAAGGGAGCCCGAAGGATAGTAAAAGGAAAGGATGTAAAACTAAATGGAGGAATAAAGCCATCAAGAGGACAGAAGAGAAGGAGGTCTAAGGGATTGGGACAGTAAGGCCCCAATCTCTGGTCGAGTAAGGGAGAGGGGTAGAAAAAGAAGAGAGAAACAAAGGAGGGAGGAGAGGGAAAGACACCACCCCGAGGATATAGCCCAGGAAACTGCTCAAGGAGTAGGACGGTATTGCCCCACACCAGACCATCTTCCAAGCCAGAGGAGGGCCTAATAAGGCTGAAGCAGCAGACTGGCACCAATCCATGAGGGAAAGCAGTCAAGAGACCTACCCAGAGGGCCAAGGATGGGTCGGTGTCTCCCCCCCACCTGTTGTGAAGAATTTGAAGTGGGAAGGACACTTTAGAAATAACCCTGAAGAGGGAAACCCAAAGGGATTTTCTTTTAGCTTTTTATAGAGAGAAGTCACCTCCACAGGAGAAACTATACCGAAAAGTATTTATTCACCTCTAACGAGAAGAGGAGATACAGGGAAACCACATTATGGAGACTGGCACAATGTGGTTGGAGGAGAAATAACTAAGGGAGTCACCAGGGCCTCTCCTCTATACTTCCTCAATGACCAAAGCTGGAGGGAGAGAAGTAAGTCCAAGACAGGCCTATCTGGACTGAAGAGGGGTCCTGGAGACTCCCAACAGAGGGCAACATCCCTGTCAGTCTTCCCAGGGGGAAAAAAACCCCAACCCCAAAGGGGGGAGGGGGGGAGGAGGTGATGGAGATGGACCGAGGTCCTAGCTGAGAAGCAAACAGGAAGGAGGATCGCCCAGAGACTGAGACCTGAGAGGGGAAGGTGGACGGGATTCAGTGATGAATGGTAAGATACACAGAAAGATCAAAAATGATGGTAGGTCCATAATTTTCATATCTTTTCTGTGTCAGTCTTCACCATTCATCACTGTTGGGTGATTACCAAGTCCCCCGAAGGGGGCCCAGAACCTCCATATGGACAAAGTCCCTCAGCCTCCAGCGGAGGAGATATCAGAGGAGGGAACCCTAACGGGCCTGTTTAGGGCCCGAGACTGGTCTGGGTGAGGCGAGGTTCTCCTTGCGGGAGAGGGAATGTGCAGAAGTTCTCATCTCACCCTGTGGGAAAACAGATGTGTTCCCCGTAAAGGGGAAGCAATCACCCTACACCAGGCCAAGGGTGATGACCGGAAAAGATGAAGCCACACCATTTGCTTGATGCAGATCGCTGGCCCCACCAACCTGGAAGCCACCTCGTTGGCATCGTAAGATGCCCTTGCTTTGTGCGCAAGCTCCAGGCCCCGCGAAGAGAGGGCAATGGCTTGTCAGGTCACCTCCAAATCAGGCAAAGAGGCTAGGATCTGACCTAGCAGAGACCACTAGTGCTTATTATAGGCAGCACAATGGGCCTGATGAGCTCATATACATAAAAGGAGGCACGCCAACGAGAAGGCGCTTTTTCCCCAAAAATCAAACTCAGCAGAGTCAGATTCTGAGGGTCGGTCACATCTTGGGCTTCTATGCCCAGAGGGTGTGTGCAGGACAATCATGCCCGAAGGGGGGGGGGGGGGTGAGGTGAGGCAGTGCTCCTGGAGACCCAAGGGGTGCGCAATACCTCTGGCGGTCCCTCGGGGCTGATACAAGGCTTGAGGGACGTTGCCAGGCCTGGTACAATGCCTCCTGGAAGGGAGTAGGCAAGGCGGGAACCCACAGGTTGGCCGCAATGAACTCGCCCAAGAAGGTACGCGCCAACCAGTCAGGATTGAGACTTCCTAAGGTGGAGATATGGAGCTAGTCAAGCAACCCTAACAGGAAGCGCTGATAGCTGGAAAAATTAGTTGGGGAGGAAAGGTGGACAGAGGACTCCTCTCCCTCAGAGGAGGAAGATGAGGGAGCCAACGAGTCCGGAGAGTTAGGTTCAGGCTGCACCAGGGAGTGGTGGAATACCTCCTCATCCATAGACCAGTAGTAGGCAGGGAATAGTGCAGCCATGGACCTAAACTGCTCCCATGTAACCGGTCCCGTAGGACCGGTGTGACCTGGGAGTGAGGGAGGGGGTGGCAGAGGCAAAGGGGCCAGGCACCTCCGAGGAGGGGCGCAGCCTCTACCCGGGCTGGGGAACCCAACAGGAGACCTCAAAGGACGAGGAAACCCGGTGGTACCAGCAGACGAAGGCCGCTCAACCGAACTGGAATGGCCAGGGCTGATCCCGAAGAGAGAATTCCCCGAGAGGCGACTGGGACCGCATGAACCCAGAAGAGCGGCCCCTAACCTCTAAATATGAGGTCTCTCTCGAAGAGACCTCAGGGAGAAGACCAGATCAGCACTGCGACTCCTCCCCGAACCCCTGCAGGTTCCCAGGAAAGGACGCCGCCCTGAATCCAGCCCCCCTCAACCTCTTGGACTCCGAGACAGCCCTCTTCCTCAACATCAGCTGAGGTAACTGATACCCCGTAGCTGACTCCTGAGAGACAGCCGGAGGTGGAGTACCCTCCCCTGCCTGAGACACTCCAGTCGGTCCAGAAGTAGGGCCAGCGAAAACCATCACAGGAGGGGGTACACTTCCCGAGTGGGCAGACGGACCACTGACTCTGGGCTGCCCTGTGGAGCCCCCCAGGGCACCCAAGGACTGGTCAGTGCCACCGATCCTGGTATCGGTGGAAGTCATCCGCTCCTCAGAAGGGGGCTGAACTGGAGCCAATGTGCTGGAAGAGGAGGAATCTGCGGATTCTGAAGAACCGGGAGCCAGACTGTCAGCTACAGCACGCCCTCCCTAGAGCTGGCTCGGAATCCCAGACCTTACCCCGGTCCTCCCAGCCGCGGCACCACGATCCAGTCCCACACCATGAACGGCACCAGAGTGAGAGGCGGCGCCGGAGACCGTCCCCATGCTGCCCGCAGCACCACCCAGATCCCCAGCACCGCAAGGGGCACCGGGATAAGGGGCGGCACTGGCGGACAATGCAGAGGACGGCATTGGCCTGGGCCCAGAGGACTCAGACCACAACGCCAGGGGGGCCCTCACCTCTGAGGAGGCAACTGCCTGGACAGTGCCTCCCACCCGACTCCTGAAGGGGTCAAGCCAGGCCTCCTGCACTGTAGAAGGGGTTCCCACCGAGGCTAGGCTAGAAGAGGTGAAAACCCCCCCCTCCACGGGTTGTACAGGCCTGAGAGGGGAGTCAGAGGAAGGGTTAAGAACCCTGCATTTGGCGACCTGGGTGCAAGCCAGTCCCCCGAAAGTCAGCGGCGCACGTCCGACTTTTAATGCACGCATCTCCAACACATGACGGTCCATGGGAAAACAGGCATCGCAGCAATCCATGTCATGGCTAGGACCCAAGCAGGTGAGACACCGGTCATGCTGGTCTGAGACTGAATATAGTCAGCCGGAGGGACACCAACGCATTGGAGGCCAACCTGCCTTGGAAGATTTATTTTCATGGTAGCTTATAAATGAGTTACTCACCTGTAACCGTAGAACTAGCAGTAGTATATGGTGCACTATCCACACTCTGGCAGACTCCGGGCAGTTCTCCAGAAGGAGAGGGCAAGGCACACACCCCTACTTAGCTAACGGGAATTGAAGAACTGAGGTCCCAAAACCCACATCCTGGCGTGACTTAAGGTTGATGTGGTACTGAGAAAGGTGTGAGCCGACTTCCAGGCAGCAACCCTGCAGATCTCCTGGAGAGGGATGCCCCTGGAAGCAGTCACCGAGACAACGGTATGTGTGGTGGAATAAGCCCCAATTCCTACGGGAGGCTCCCTAACAGACAACCTATAGCAGAGGTTGATGCGGGAGACAATTTACCTGCCAATCATCCACTTTGCTGCCCATCTGTCAGGTGTGGTTTCACTGTATGTTACAAAGAGCTGGCAAACCTCTGCCCAAACTCCAGCAATGTGCTCCCTGTAAAAAGCGAGTGCTCACCTCAGGTCCGACATGTGGAGCCTGTGCTCAGGCTCGAAGGTTGGAAGGGTGAAGTACACCAGGAGGTTAATCACCTGATTGAGGGGAAACTCAGACACAACCTTCAAGAAGAACTTCAGGTGGGGGTGGAGGACAATCTTGTTCTTGTGGAACACCAAATATACAGGTTACTCACCTGTAACAGGAGTTCTAGGAATGGTATATGTTGTTCATCCACACTGTCTGGCAGGTTCCTTGCCGCTTTAAATCTTGCTGGAAGGTCTTCAACCTGGCTCCTCCCCCCTCACCCGGGTGGTAAAACTCTCAGCTACGCCCCATGACGCCAGATCTAGCCCACTGGAAGCCAGGTTGTGCGTCGAAGCCGGGAGGTCGGTGCTTGTGTGGATGAACAACATATACCACTCCTAGAACTCCTGTTACAGGTGAGTAACCTGTATTTGCAGGATGTGGATATGTTGGTTCAATCCACACTTACTGGGCAGACTCCTAGCAGTTCTCCGGGATGAGGGAGGCAAGGCGCACTCTACTTAGGAATAAGGACTGGAGAACCGAGGTCCCAAAACCAGCATCCCGGCGTGACTCTAGGTCGATGTGGTAATGGGTAATGAAGGTGTGCGCTGACTTCCAGGTAGCAGCCCTGCAGAGTTCCTGGATAGGGATGTCCCTGGAAGCAGCCACCGAAGCAGCGGTATGGCGGGTAGAATGAGCTCTTATCCCTTTGGGAGGCTCCATGCCTGTGAACCTATAGCAGAGATCTATGCAGGAGGTGACCCACCTGCCTATCGTCCGCTTGGCTGTATGTCTGCCAGGTGCGACTTCAGCGTAGGTGACAAACAGCTGGCGAACCTCTCCCCGAACTTCAGCCATCCGCTCCTTAAAATAAGAGAGCGCTCTTCTAGGGTCCAGAGTATGGAGCCCATTCGCCTCCGAGGTGTGACTGGGGTAGAATACCAGCAGAGTCAACACCTGGTTAAGGTGAAACTCTGACACCACCTTCTGAAGGAATTTCAGGTGGGGGCGCAGGACAACCTTGTCCCTGTGGAAGGCCAGATAAGGAGACTCGGTTGAAAGTGCCTGGAGCTCTCCCATCCTTCTGGCTGACGTGATAGCCACCAAGAAGGCGGTCTTCCATGACAGGTGAGAGATATCACACATTTGCATCGGTTCGAATGGCTTGCCCATGGGCTTAGCCAATACCAGCAGTAGATCCCACGGAGGTGGAGGTTCTCGCAACGGAGGGGATATGTGATCAAGACCTTTGAAAAAGCGCCTGACCACCTTCTCCTGCACCACCGACTGCTTTCTGGCCTGCGCCCGGTAAGCAGAGATGGCTGCCAGGTGCACCTTAAGAGTCGTTGACCGAAGCCCTAGCTAAGAAAGGGACCACAGGTAGTCCAGAATGCTAGCCAAAGAACAGGAGGAAGGGTCCAACCCCTTATCCTGACACCAAATGGAGAATCTTTCCATTTGAAGGCATAGCATTTTCTAGTCGACTCTTATGGGATGCCTCAACAACGCTGAGGACTCGACAGAAAGACCCAAGGCCTGGAACTCTAGCCGCTCAGGAACCAGGCCGTCAGGTGCAGGGATTGAAGGTCCGGGTTGAGTACCTTCCCCTTGTTGACTGAGATCAGGTCCGGGCAGGCTGGAAGCCGCCTCGGGAGCCTGGAGCTGAGACTGAGGAAATCTGGATACCAGAATCACCTGCGCCTTGTCCCTCTTCGCCTTGAGAAGCACCCTGTGGATCAAGGGAAATGGAGGGAAGGCATAGAAGAGGCCTGGGGTCCACAGCCTCAAGAAGGCATCCTCCTGCAGCGAGCCCTGCTGAGGGAGGCGGGCATAAAACAGCCTCAGCTTCGCATTCTCCCTGGAGGCAAAACAGGTCCACCTGAGGTGTGCCCCAGTGGGAGAACAGATCTTGTACTACCTCCAGTAGGACAGACCACTCGTGAGATGCAGCGCCTATCCGGCTGAGGGCATCGGCCAGAGTGTTGGAGGCTCCTGCCACATGGATGGCTAGGAGATCCGCCTCCAGTCTGCTCACGAGAGACCAAGTGCAGAGAGCCTCCTTGCACAGAGGCAAGGAGTGCGTCCCGCCCTGGCGGTTTAGGTAATACATGGTCGTGGTGTTGTTTGTCTGGACCTGGACCACTTGGCCCCGTACAAACGGAGCGAAAGCGGTGAGGGCTAGTCGGACCGTTTGAAGCTCCAGCCGGTTGATGTGGCATAGAGACTCCTGAGGGGACCAGAGGCCGTGTGCTCTGAGTTCCCCCAGATGGGCACCGCAACCCATCAGAGGCGCATCGGTCATTAGAGTGACCGTCGGCTCTGGGCAGACAAACAGGATACCCTCCTGCAGAAGAGCTGGAACGAGCCACCACAGGAGACCGTTCCACATCTCCTGGGTCACTATCACTGGCTGGTCCAGAGGACCGGAACGCTGTGACCATTGGTGGGCCAGCCCCCATTGCAGGGGACGCATGTGCCAATAGGCCCAACGGACCACACTGGTGCAGGCCGCCATGAGGCCCAGAAAGTCCTGGGCAGGGCGCAATTGCCCAACCAGAAATGACTGGGCAAAGGAGGAAAGGACCTCGGCCCTGCCCGCCGGGAGCCGTGCTCTGGCTCGAAGAGAGTCGAGCTCTGCCTCGATGAACTGATTCACCTGCGTTGGCACAAGTTCCGATTTGGCCTCGTTGATGAGGAGGCCAATCTGAGAGCAGACCTGGAGGGCCAGATCTCTGGACCGCTCCACCTCCGACCTGGAGGGGGCTGCAATCAGTCAGTTGTCCAGGTAAGGGTACACCCGGACCCTTCGGCGCCACTAGGAATGCTGTCACCACTGCCATGCATTTGGTGAAGACCCTGGGAGCTGGAGAGAGGCCGAGGGCATGGCCCGGAATCCGTAAGGATCCTCTGCCCTGAAGCGGAGGAATCGCTGCTGAGACGAACGGATTGGGACATGAAAGAACGCATCCTGGAGGTCCAGAGAATAGAACCACATGCCCCGTTCCAAGGATGGGACGATCTGAGCCAGAGTTACCATCCTGAAGGTACGAGACCTTAGGAACTTGTTCAGGTCGTGTAGATCTAGAATGGGGCACCAGCCTCCCATCCATTTTGGGATCAGGAAGTACCTGGACACAAACCCTGGGTCTGGAGGAGGATCTGCCACCTCCCTGATCACCTCCTTCTGGAGGAGCAGGGCAATGTCAGCTCGATGAGCCGACAGAGAGGCTGCGGACCCCGTAGCCCCCCGTGGGGCAACGGCTCGATAGGGTGGGAACTGCTCGAATTCCAGAGGCAGACCCCTGCCTACCACTTCCAACACCCAGCAGTCTGTGGTGATATCGGACCACGTGGAAAGGAAGTGGCGGAGCGATCCCCCACGGGGGAACCCGGGGAGGAGTGATGAGGTTGGGGGCGACATCCCTCAACCCGTCACTGGGCAGGCTTGGAGGAAGGGCCGGCTGAGGAGCCACCTGGACCTTTCCCTCCCGGCTTCCTGCTGGAGGAAGCAGTAGGCTTGGCTTTGGGGTGCCAAGTGCGAGCCTGCTGGCCCTGATGCTGGTGTTGCTGGGCCGGACGTGCCGCAGGGGCTGAAGGACAAAAGGGCTTACGCTGCTGATGGCAGCCTTTGTCCTTCTGGGCAGACGTGACCAAGTCCAAGGTGGTGTTGGACTTCTCGATCCGTTGCAGAAGACCCTCCACCCTGGAACCGAACAAGTTGGTACCCAAGAAGAGAACGTCTGCCAGCTTGTGCTGGGTATCTGCCGTAAAGGTGGAGATCCACAGCCAAGCTCTGCGGCGCATGGCCACTGCGGCCGCTACTAACCAGGCACACGAGTCAGCAATGTCCAAGGAAGTTTGGAGCTGCTGTTTGGCCACCGCCCTTCCCTGATCTGCATCTGCTTGACCGTCGTTTGGAGGTCAACCGGGAAATGAGGAATCACCTCATCCAGGGAGCCCAAAAGGGCGTGTGAAAAGTGTGCCATCAGGACAGCCGAGCTGGTCTGACGAAGGCCTAGGGAGGAAGCAGCATAAACTTTCCACCAGGAATAGTCCAATTTCTTGGACTCCTTGTCAGGAGGCTTGTCCACGTCCCGAGCGTCCCCGGAACGCCTGAAAACGCTGTCAGTCACTAACCCCTCCGCAGAGGGGTGCTCCAAGAAACCGGAGAGTGAACTGGTGGGAACAACATACTTCCAAGCCATCCTGGCCTAAGGTGCTGGACAAGAAGCTGGCCGCTGCCATAGCTCCAGGGCTGAGCCAACAATGGCTTCGGCTACCAGGAAGGCCTCCGTAGGGGAATCCCCTCAGTCCAGTATCTCCATGAGGGGATACTTGGCCAGTTTTGAAACAGGTTTGAGCTTCATCCCAGTGGACTCTGAGGCGAGTCGAAGCATTCCAAGGAACGAGGATGGGCTCTCGTCCACCGACTGACCCCCAGTGGACTTCAGGTCAAGCTGCCTGGAGAACAAGGAGTCGTCATCGTCAGACTCTGAGGAGTCTGTGAACAGCTGCCGAGCGCCTGAGCCACCTCCACCTGCCGAGGTCGATCGGGAGTGAGGGTGACCGACAACCGATGGGGCAAGCCCTGACCTGACCGAGAATTCTTGATCGGGGCCCCAGTTTTAGGTTGTGGAGGCGGGGGTTCCACCACAGTGGGTGGCGCAGCCGGTTTCGGCCGAACAACCGGTGCCGACTTCGGCTCCTCGACTACTACAAGGGGTTGTTTCGGCCGCTCCGGTGGCAGCCACTTACTGGCTGGAGAAGGCGACGGTGTTGGCTTGTTCCTGGACAAAAGGAGCTGCTGCCACATTACATCCACATAGCGCCGACGCAACTTGCACCAGAGCCTATCTTCCGAAGAGGACGATGAGGATGAGAGGCGTCGCCGCTTTCCACGGTGCCAAGACCGCCAACACTGGCGGGACCGGCTGGACCTGGAAGAGGTCCGAGACCGAGACCTTCGGGGATTCCGAGGGTGGGTATGAGAGGGGGCGGGGGAAACCCGCCCCTCGGTTCAGGGACCTTAACCTGGACCCAGCACAGGAGGCACAGGCAAGTTCTCGGTTTCACCGGGGATCCGTGAAGATGGGTTGTCGTTGCCCAATCGATCAAACTGTCATGGTCAAGAAGAATCTCGACCACGCCAACGGCTGTCTCGGGCCGCTGACCTGACGGGGACACCGTGAAGCCAGCGGTCTCGGCTGCAACCTCGACCAAAGTCAAGTGTCAACTGTCCGGGGAAAGGGACCTCTCCCACTCCCATGAACGTCGACGGTGGGACTTACCCTTAGAGTCCTCCTTTTTGGACCGAGAGGAATGTCCCGAAGGCCCTTCTCCCTTGGTGGAGAGGGAGTGGCAAAGCTCCTTAAAAGAAGCTGTGTAGGAGGATCCCAAGGAGAGCAGGATAAATGACGCGACCGAGGATGTTGATGCAGCGGCCTGGACCACCTCCTCCTCGAGGGCGATCATCTGTTCAAGCTGTTCAGCCAAGCCCGCAGCCGCGGACACCGCCCAACAGGCCTCTCCTTCAACTTGACCGGAGGATAACGTTTCTCGGGGCGTCCAACTTGTAATCTGGCAGTGCGGTCCTCCAAGACCGTAGCCGAAAAGGAGCTGCACAAGTCACAGGCCTGCGAATTGTGGACAAGCCCCAGGCAGTAAACACACATGGAGTGCAGATCGTCCGGGACATCTTCTGGCCTACAGGCACCGACGAAACCGGAGTCGATTTGTCCATCGTGAGCCACAAGGAAGAAAAAGACCAAAGTCTTGTAAACTTTAAAATTAGTTTCAGGTTAACCGAAGAGTTTGGATCCAGGCCCAAAACGCAAAGCGCTAAGGAGGGAACCTGAGCTTCCAAGCGGTAAGGAAGATCTGACATCAAGGGGCGGAGCCAAGAGTTTTACCACCCGGGTGGGTGGGAGGAGCCAGCTTGAAGACCTTCTGGCAAGGTTTAAAGCTGCAAGGAACCTGCCAGTAAGTGTGGATTAAACAACATATCCACGTCCCTAGAAATGGAGATTCCACCAAGAGGGCCCGGAGCTCACTGATCCTTCTAGTAGAGGTGACAGCCACCAAGAAGTTGGTCTTCCATGACAGGTATGACATGTCACACCTGTGCATCAGTTCAAATGGCTTGCCCAGAAAAACTGCCAGTAACGAGTCCCAAGGTGGTGGTGGCTCATGCACTGGCCGACAGGTGATCTAGGTCCTTAAAGAAGTGTCCGACCACTTTCTCCTCTGCCACTGTCGGCATACCATCCCATGTCCAGTATGCAGAGATGGCTGCCAGGTGCAGCTTGAGGGTCATCAACCTCAGGCCAGACGGCTCAGGCAGAGAGGGACCAAAGGTAGTTCAGAATGTTAGCCAAATGGCAGGCCAGGGGGTTTAGACCCTTACTCTGGCTTCAAATGGAAAACCTCTTCCAGTTGAAGCCATAGCACTGGCAGGTTGACTCCATCCAGGAGGCTTCCACGACATGGACAGCCTCTTTGGAGAGACCCAAAGCCTAGAACTCTGGCTGCTCAGGAACCAGGCTGTCAGGTGCAGAGACTGACTGTATGGATGCAGGACCTTCCCCTTCTGACAGGACAGCAGGTCCAGGCAAAGGGGAAGTCACTTTGTAGGCCTGCTGCTGAGACTGAGGCTGAGAAGATCCAGGTACCAAAACTGGTGTGGCTTATCTAGGGCTGCCAGAATCATCTATGCCTTGTCCCTCTGCAACTTGACCAGCATTTTGTGGATCAGGGGAAAGGGAGGGAAGGTGTGAAGGAGGCCGGGGGTCCAGGGCCTTACGAAGGCATCCCCCAACAGTGTCCCACACTGTGGGGGACGGGCACAAAGCAGCCTTAGCTTTGCACTCTCCCAGGAATCAAACAGGTCGACCAAAGTAGTGCCCCACTGGGAGACCAGGTGGTTCACCACCTCCTGATGCAGGGACCAATTGTGAAGACACCTCGCCCACCTGGCTGAGGGTGTCCACTAGCTGGCTGAAGACTCCCACTACATGAACTGCCAGAACATCGGCATTCAAGCTACACCCAAGGGTCCAGGTGTGGAGGGCCTCCCTACACAACCGGAGGGAGAGCCTTCCACCTTGCTTATTCAGGTAGCACATGGTTGTGGTACTGACCATCACAACCTGCACGACCTGACCCCAGACAAAAAGAGCGAATTCTGTAAGAGCAACACACACTGCATGGAGCTCCAGCAGGTTGATGTAGTAACGAGACTCGCTGGGGGTCCAGAGCCTGTGGGCCCCGTGATCCTCCAAGTGTGCTCCCCATTCCATCACAGATACAACGGTTGGCTATGGGCAAACAAACAGGACTCCTTCCTCAAGATGTTCCGGGATGAGCAACCACTGGATGGCATCCCACATGGCTAAGTCACTAAGACTGGCTGGTCCATGTGACCTAGCCACTGAAACTACTGTAGGTGGCACATCTGCCAGCAGGCCCATCTGACCACGCTGGTGCTGGATGTCATGTAACCCAGCAGCTGAAGGAAGTCCCAAGCAGGGCGTGAGCGCTCAACCTGAAAAGATCAGGCAAAAGAGGTAAGATCCAATGCCCAGTCCACACAGAGTTGGACCTTGGCCTGGAAGGAGTCTAGCTCTGTCCCAATCAAGTGGATCACCTGCGAGGGGTTGAGTTCAGGCTTGGCTGGGTTGACCAGAAGGCCCAAGTCTCTGCAGGTCTGGAGGGCCAGGTCCCTGGACTGTTCCACCGCCTCCCTGAGCAATCCGGCTATTGGCCAACTGTTCAGGTATGGATAAATCCATACTCCTTGGTGCAGCAGGAATGCTGCCACCACTGCGATGCATTTATTCAAGACCCTGGGGGACGAGGAGAGGCCGAATGACATGACATCGAACTCGTAGAGAACCCTCTCCACGTGAAGCCGAAGGTACCGCCAGTGGGATGGATAGACTGGAACATGGAAGAAGACATCCTGGAGGTCCAGAGAGCAGAGCCACATGCCCTGCTCCACGGATGAAATGATTTGGTTACACTTCCTCAGGAACTGACTGAGATCATGATAATCCCAGTATGTGGCGCCAACACGCATCTGTCTGGGGACTAGAAAGTACCTGGATATGAAGCACAGGCCAGCCGTGGTGTTCAGGACACGGGCTACAGCTCTTTTCTCTAGGAGCTGAGTGATGTCCTCCTTGAGGGCAGACATGTCCTGAGACATCACAGACCTCCGTGAAGCATGGGCTAGGTAGGGCGGGAGAGCCTCTAAGTCGAGAGGCAATCCTCTGCCCACTACTTCTAGCATCCATTTGTCTGAGGTGATGGTGGACCAGGTATGCCAGAAATGGCAAAGCCAACACCCCCCTGTGGAGCTGAGACAGGGACTGAATGGGTGGGAGGCAGTCACCCCTGACCTCTCACTGAGCAGCCTTGGAGGAGGCACCAGCACCAGCTTCCAGAGGGGTCCTGCCACCCCTGACCTCCATACTTTTTGGAGCCCTAGCTGGCGAAATTAGGTTTAGGGCACCAGGCCTATGACTGCCCCCGAGGGGCTGCTGCTGTTTAGTCTGCTGGGACAGAAAGGGCAGAACCTGAAAAGACTTTCTTCAGCTGCTTTACTGCTTGGTCC
Organism: Neoceratodus forsteri; assembly: GCA_016271365.2. NCBI lineage: Eukaryota > Metazoa > Chordata > Ceratodontiformes > Ceratodontidae > Neoceratodus > Neoceratodus forsteri. The sequence continues at coordinate 1,408,250,346 of CM057450.1, forward strand.
TTCTGGGACGACGTCAAAGAGTCAGAGATGGCACTGGATTTCACAGTCCTTGTAAGGTGCCCATCCACCCCCCAACCCCAGGGCTGAAAAGGTCAGTGCCCAAGAAGGGACATCAGCTGATTTGAGTTGTGTGTCTGCCATGAAGATGGAAATCTGCAGCCAGGCCCTGCAACACATTGTGACTGCTGTGGCCACAGACCAGGCAAAAGAGCCTCCAATATCCAATGCTGTCTGAAGCTGGTGTTTGGCCAGCACCCAACCCTGGTCTCTGACCATCTTAACCGCCAACTGCAAATCTGCAGAAAAGCGGAGGAGGACAAGGTCAAGGACACCCAATCAGGGCATGACCAAAGTTGGCCATCATCAAGGTGTAATTTGCCTGACGGAGACCCAGGGAGGACGCAATGTAGACTTTCTTGGCCATATGGTTCAGTTTCTTGGAACCCTTGTTGGGGACCAGTCAACATCCCAGACATTGCCTGTCTTACGGAAGACGGAGTCCATCAGCTAAGGGATGGTCAGAGAACTCAGTCTGCAGGACCGAGGTGACCAGGGATGTGCGGGAGCCGGGGGAAGGGACTTACCTTGCTCGGGGACCCACTGCCGCCACATGAGCTCCTCATAACGCTGACACAGCTTGCGACTGTGCCTCTCATCGTCCAAAAACAAAGAGGTGGAGAGGAGCACTAACAGCACTTTCTGGCTGAGGGTCAAGAGTGGGAATGCATCGAGTCCCTCAACCAAGATCTAGACTGTCAACGGTGAGGAGAAGTGGAAGAAGGGTCAGTGTACAGGACACACACCGGCTCCTGCTGTAGGACCCCAAAAGAAGGTAACTCATGGGAGGAGACAGTCTGGTTGACTGACTGCTCCCGACCCTCCTGGGAGAGGGCTGAAAGGACTGGAGCCCTCAAGACCGAGTCATTTTCGATCCCCTCAGACAGCAGGTTGAAAAAAGCTCAACCAGCTGGCCTGGCCTGTAGTCAAGTGGACGGCATGGCCTAACGGGGGTACCGTGGAGCTAGTGGCCTGATCCTCAGCCAATACTGGCACGACTGAGCGCTCCATGGCCATTGAGCAGTTGAGGGAATCGCAGGCGCAAGAAGTGTGTGCTCATTACCAGTCCAACAACTGGATCCCACAATTGTCAGTGGGATACCTTCTTTTTATTATGCCGGGAAGGGCCCTCCCCCTGTGTTTGCAAAGACTGGCACAGTTCACAGAATGTGTCCATGAAGGGCGCCCTGATGCAGGCCCTGACCGGGAGCAGTGCAGACACCAATGAAGCACCTAGCACAGCCTGGGCAGATGCCTCTTCCATGGCTGCTAGATGAGTGGCTGAGCCTGCAGCTGCGGACACTGCCTTACATGCATTCTTTGAGCAGACCGAGGGGTCCCGTTCATTCAACCAGCCATGGAGGAGGAAGGTTTAACGGTCCACGAGCGACGAGGTTAAAAGTGATTTGTACAGGCCACAGGTCCAAGCATCATGCTTTGCCCTGAAGCAGTAAATGCATGACAAGTATGGGTCCATCTGGGACATCTTTTTTTTTTTTTCTCTCCCCCATATAGCTTGTTTTTTCCATCAGCCGACTGTCATTCTATACATATTCTCGGTATACCACCAGGACATGTCGTTTGGAAACTGGAGCAGTTAATAGCTTAATTCACATATGCTGTCTATGAGCGCACCCCCAGCTGCTCCCTGCAGGTGGTTATGGGTGCGCCATGCAGTTCCAAATGCCAGCAGCACAGAGATAGGATCAACTAGATATGAGGGAAATTTTTCATCACTAGTAAGTTGAAAAATAATATACATGTTGTGAAAAAGGTAAATCGGGCCATGCCTTACACCCAGGCATGACCTGATTAATGCTGAACGTTTCCTATTTAAGGACCTCATTAAGAGCCCAAAGAGGAACTGAAGATCAATAGAATGGCTTTGTTCTACTGAGAGCGTCCAAAAATCAACTATGACAAAGTGTGAACCTCAAGATTCTCCCTCACACAGACTGAGCTTTGCATCCAGAGCAAAGACCTGTACCGTAAGGTACAAAACTTCAGACCTTTGTCTGCCCCCTCTTAAAGAAAATCCAAAATCTGGGGCATAGATGCCTTCCTAAATCAAAAACTCGCCCAAGTGGCCCAGCAGGAAAAAGTCAACCATAGTATCATAAACCACCATGGCAGAATGTTTCATTGAGGACATTAAAGTATCAACTACTCTCTCAGAATATCATAAACTGAGAAGCCTCTGCCGCTCAGGAGTCAAGCTACCAGTTGGAGCAGAGCCAGACTGGGATGAAAAAAACGGAGCTTGACACAGAAGATCATCCTGCTGAGGAAACAGGAAGGGCTTTTGGCCTGCCAGACTGACTAAAGAGAATGACGTCCTTCCTGGTCACCCTGGGGCCACTGGAATGAACCAGTTGTGTGACCTACAAATTCTTCTTAGGACCTCTGAGATTAAAGGAAATGACTGGAACATAGTAATCAACCATTTTAAAACTGAATCCTTAGAGATGTAGCTATATCCTCTTGGATCGGCCAGTTCCTTAATCATGAGGACTTAGATGTAGGATTGTGAAGAGCAGCTTTTGTGTTCTATTTAATGATCAAGTCAAAGGTTACATTTTATTTTCCTTTGTTTTACTAAGCTGCTTGTTTGACAGTACACATAAATATGAGTAATATAAAGTTAGAGGGGACAGGAATTGATTACTTATGTGCAGCTGTTTGAAATATTTCTATTTTCATAAATTATATTCATACCTCTAAAGGATCCCTATTTAATTGTGCCTGAATAAAAGCTGAAGCTGTCAGTTGTGTTTTGTATTGTATTCTTTGTATGGACAACATTATGTGCAGTTTCTTTCACAGAACCAAGAATCTGGAGTTTTGACTATGTCACTTCATGGTTTCAGAAATGTGAGCATGGACTTACCAATACAGTGCCCACAGTTCTGAAACCATGAAATGACATAGTCAAGACTCCAAATTCTCGGTTCCATGAAAGGAACTGCACAGAATGTTGTCCATACAAAGAAAACAATACAAAACACAACTGACAGCTTCAGCTTTTATTCAGTCACAGTTAAACAGGGATCCTTTAGAGGCATGAATATAATTAATGAAAATAGAGACATTCAAAGCAGCTGCACATAAGTAATCAATTCCTGACCCCTTTAAAAAAAGCCTGACACCTCTAAACACCTCTTTGACAGTCTCCTTTTCATTGCAACAAACAGAACTGCTGTCCATTACACTTCACCTGCTCTGGCTGCTTGTCCAGACTGGACATCATCATAATCCTCTGTCTGGACATAATATGCATTTCCACGGCAACAGATTGTGATGTCACAAGCAGAGAACTGTGAAGTCTGGTGCAGACAAGAAACTAAAGCAGCTGAAGTCTAGAAAACAGTGATCCTGTTCTGATGTTGATGTTTAAGAACACTAAATACAGAAAATCTATTACATTTATTTTATTTATTAAAGTCTCAGATTACAACCTATAAGCTAATAGCTCATTTACATAGGCTTCACGTCAATAGTACATAAAACAGCACATACAAGAGTATACATATGAAGGTCATAAGTATGCCAATATTGGTAGCATCGACAGTACACATTTTACATTAAGGTGATTAGGTAACATACATTAAACAGTTCAAATCTGACAAGAGGTGATCCAGTAAGAGAAAACTGTAAACAACTGAGCAAGTACCTTAGTAGAGTCAATTTTGGAATGACATAATTCAAGTTAAGCAGCAGCAATCACTTGTAGTCTTAGGAGAGCGGGGGATTATACCAGGAGCCACGGATTGAGCAGGAAGAGATGGATAAACGCTGGTGGCGGGCAGGTGTATAGTGGGGTTACAGGCGGGGCGGGGGAGGAAAGTTGGGATTGTAGGCTTTGAGCCAGAGAGGGTTTGCGATGATGGTAGGGAGGGAGGTGGGTGAGAAGCAGTAAAGAATAGTGGATGGGCGGAGGAGCTGGTGTGGGAGGCATAATCCCAGAGGCTGGGTAGTGGAAGGGAGAGGAATTGGTAAAGATAAGTAGCATAATTGAGGAGCTATAACAAAGTGCAAGCTGGGGTAGGGATAGGCCTTTGGATCAGTTGCTAGCTTATGTGAGGCAGGTGCACTTCCTTTGGCTGGTTATGTGGGAATAGACTTTTACCTTAAATGGGCCAATGTTAGGAATCTCGAGTAAGTCCAGGGGTAGAGAGTTCAGGGCAAGTGGAGCCCAGTATCCAAAGGATCTCTGGCCCCGAGTGGTTTTGCAGAATGGAATTCTGAAGGTGTTTCTATTGGTAGCTCTGGTTGGCCTGGATGTTGTAGCTGGGTATAGCATATTCTGAGTGCCGCTCAGGGTTAGACCAGGGATTGCTTTTTTGGCCTGGAAACATGTCTGGTACAGAATCCGATCGATTCGGTCCAGCCACCCGGTCTGTGAGTAAAGGTCACAGGTAAGAGTTAGTTTAGGGATACCAAACCGAAGTCTACATGCCTTATTTAGTGTGATGGCAAACCTGTTTGAGGTTGTATCGGAGGCTGCACTGTATACGAGTCCACAGTCAATGGATGAGAAGACTGAACTAGTAACTGCTAGGTTAAGGGCAGCATCATTAAGGCAGTGCCTATGCCTATAGAGTTGTCCAGTTTTCCTGTTTGCATTTTTAGCAATTTGGTCGACATGATGGGAGTAGGAAAGCGTGCTATCCAGTGTGATGCCTAAATATTTAAAGTGTTTGACCATCACAAGTGGTTCCTGTTTATTTGTTATTGTTAGTGTTGCGGATTTGTGCTTGTTATGCGTAGAGGTAAATAACATGGTCTTGTTTTTTTTTTTGCGATTTAGTAAAAACTCTGCATCCAGGAACTAATCTTTTATATTTCTGAATTGTGACTGTAGTTGTTGTTCAATGATGGTAGGGTCATGGTGACTTGTATATCGGACCGTATTATCGGCACACAGGAGGTTTTTTCCACTACATATTTGGGGGAGTTGAATCAGAAATAAACTAAAGAGCAGAGGCCCTAGGATGGAGCCCTGTGGTACTCTGTTGTGACTTTTTGGCTATCGGAAAGAGTTACCTATTTTTACCTTTTGCTCCCTCCCAGTTAGGTAGCTCCTGAACCACAGCAGGGTGTCAGCAGATACGCCAATACTGCTTAGCTGTGTAAGGGAGAGATAATGGTTGACTGTATCAAAAGCCTTGGTGAGGTCAACATATATTAAGCCCACCAAGTGCCCTCGATCCAGTGCATCATGTATGTAGCCCGTAAATCCAAGCAGAGCTGATGTAGTGCTATGCTGTTTGCGAAATCTGTGTTGGCTGAGCACACTGTAGTTGGTGCTTGTCTAGGCAGTCTATCAGCTGGTCACAGACTACCCGCTCCAGCGCTTTGGAGATGGGTGATGAATAGAAATAGGTCTGTAGTTGGTGTGCAGTAGTTTGTCCCCATTTTTGAAGACCGGTGTTACCACTGCTACTTTCCAGATTTCTGGAAATCTACCAGATATGAGGGAGAGGTTTATTATACTAGTCAGCGAGGCCAGAACTTCGTCAAGGGTAAGAGATATTAGCTTCAGGTTGAGTCCATCACTGCTATGCCTGGTGTTCCCCAGCACTTTTGAGAGGTATTTTTTGCTTCTGATTTTGTAATTACCCTGAGGTGGGGGTTGTTAGGGTTTTTTGGGGGATGTAGTTCAGCTTGTGTTGGTTTTAGGAAGTCGGGGAAGGACACCAGTCAGGTCTGTGAAGGTATTGCTGAGTACATTGGCTATTGCTTTAGGGTCCTGGGTTATGTTACCATTTAGATTGAGCATTGTTTTTTTTGTTTTTTTTTTCAGTACCACCTCTCTGCCCTTTTATATTCTGCAAAACATTTCGGCTATAGCCCCAGGTGTTGTCTAACTCGGCTCTGAAATATTATGCTTTCGCCTGGCAGATGGCCTGGGTCCACTTATTATGGACTGAACAGGTTAAACTGAAATGTATCTACATTTTTTTTTTCCAGAGTACCCCAGAGACATAAGGGGCTCTTTAAAGCTGTGGAAGACAATAAATGGTCACTGTCCCCAACAATGCAACAAACAATATACTCAGTTTTCCAGTGTTAAGCTATTCCTAGAGAGCATACTGTTCCCACTGCATTCTGTAAGGAGTACCTTTCAGCCTTTACTGATGCTGTATATGGCTAATAGTTTCTTAAGGTATAGACTACCCTGACTGTAAAGTTAGCCAGCAGCATTCCTAGTCTTGACAATGCTTCAATGGAATCCTTAACATTTTTTGTCACAGAAACATTTACAAGTGAGAACATTTGAGAGAGCTGACATATAAATTCTCCAGCAAACAAAACTGTTCATAAATGTAATCATGGCCACTAAATGCTGAAGTGACTGCATGAATGTCACTGAATCCCGGACCTCTTTCTGGCAACATCCTTGCAAGTTAATTATACAGTGTCATGGGAAACCAAGCTGAAATATAAAGCGTGATCAGCTGGTTTTTGGTGGGTCTCCTGATAGTTTCCAGATACAGGAAGCCATTATAAAAGGTCCCTGCAATATTATTTTTTTTTATTTTGTTTTTACTGACCAGGTTAAGCACACTAGACAATTACAGTACCTATTTTTAGGTGCAAACTGGGAGAATTACAAAGTAGGGTGATGAAGACAGACACTATCATAACAATAGCACAGAAAAATATCTGGATGGCTACAGTGCTTCAGCAATTCAAGAATAAAATGTTACATTTCTCCTCTTTTGACAACTACTGATATACATAATGAACAAGCTTTAGAGACCTTAAACCACTCATTAACCTAATAAAGGCATCCTCTCGATGTAACAAATTTAGATTATTCTGCACCAACTCTGGTGTAACATAAAAAAGGGGGGGAGGGGCCTTGAGAGGAGCTACAATATTCTTTAATTTTCAGCACAGCTCCTGACATTACTCCAAAGAATGCAAAACATTGTGCTTTTGCAACTCCCCATTACAAACCAAGAACCAGAGATACTGAAATATCTAGCACAAACATCAGTAAATCTCCTGTGATGTCAGAGACCCTGGTTCAGGAATCTCAGCAGATGTCATCTGCGTAAGACACAAGGTTGAACTCTTAGCCATAGTCTCTACTACATAAAACTTTAAACATTACTGACATCCCACACAGATTAGGTTTCAGCCATGACAATAAAATAGACTATTTTTAGATGCTTACAGAACACAAGACAGATTCAACTGAACACAACATAGACCTGTCCATTGCATTTAACCAGTTATTGCCAAGCTATATACACAGGTACATTTCTGAAAAAGTTTTGGTGGGTAATAAGAAAGTTTTACGTCTCTTATAACTGTATTTCTTCTATCTGAGGTCTTCATCTGATGACCACTTTAAGCAGAAAACCTGCACATGCTCTCTTCCTTGAAATGTTCAGGTAGTTTTAGAAATACAGAAAATGATGGCATTAGAAAAAGACCCAAGGCCCCATCCCGTCTGCCCAATTTTCCTACCTATTCCCCATGACATAGCGTCAAAAATAGTTTTTATCTTGCAATCTACCCCTACCTTCCTCCAAGTGGCCTTCCCTCCACCTTCTACCCTCTCCTTACCCCTTTTTTGCTGCTATGAGCCCCCGTATCTGTTCCACTAGATCCTGAATCCATTTATAGGCCCAGAACCCACCACTTCTTTAGGCTATCTTTTTCCATCATTCCACTACACTTTCAAATAACTTCTTCCTTATATCCCTCTTAAATCTGCCACTTAAATTTATCTAAATCTCCATCTGTACCCTCTTATCACTGTATTGCCATTTCTGGTAAACGAGTTCTCAGTGCCCACTCTGTTTATTCACCTCAAGAACTTGTAAGTCTCAGTAATATCTATCAAACTATCATATATACCTATGTATCATCTAATTATATAAAAACAAATTGTATATACACATACTGTATATATACTGTATGTGTGTGTATGTATACATATGTATGCAGTAGGCACGGACATAAATCCTATGTGATAAATCTGAGCTACTATGTGATAAATGTGAAATCTCACATTTATACACATAGACACATCATCATAGATTTATACACATAGTAGATATGTCACAATCACTCTAGCACTCACTTAGAATGTTCGGCCTCGGTACCAATACTAACCATATCCAAATGCAAAGAACTTTAAAACTAAAAAAAGATAGCATAGTGCTGTGAGAATGAAAGTTGTTCAGCACAAAATTATCTACAAAATGAGTGTTATTTCATTTATAGAGACCTTATAGATTTATCTATAATTAGCAAAAAAAAGCAGAAAATTAAATTTTGTTTGTTCACTTTGACAAACAAATGCAAATAACTTTAAAATGAAAAATAATAGCAAAGTACTGTAAGCATAGAAGTTGTTCAGCACAATATCTACAAAATGAGTGGTTAATTTATAAATACCTTTTAGTTTTTTTATAATTAGGAAAAAAACAGCAGAAAATTCAATTGTTTTATCCACTTTTTTGACAAACAAATGCAAATAACTTTAAAATGAAAAAAGTAGCATGGTACTGTGAGCATGCCATTTGTTCAGCACAAAGTTTTCTACAAAATGAGTGGCGTTTCATTTAACAACCACCACTACACTAGGCGGAATTGCACTAGAAAAGTTAACAAAAAGTCCCAGAAATCATCATTTAAAAAAAAAAAAGATAAAAAGTCAAAAGCAAATGTCCCTGCTCTGACAGAAAGCATCCCTATTGCATAAATGAAATATACAATGGTGAGTTGTTAGATAAATGATTTATCTACACTTGTGCTGTTTGACCTCAGACACCTCACTCGTGGCTTACACCACTTGTGAGGTTACCCAAGGTTATACAGCACTTGTGCAGATAAATCATTTATCTTACAGCTCACCATTGTATATCCCTTATGTACACATACATATTTATGCAATATGTGTGGACATAAATGGAATGTGGCAAATACATTTATCTGAGTAACTGTGTAGATATATGTAGAATCTTACATTTATGTACACAGTTACTATGTCATCTTCCATTTATGTACACATTTTCTACGTCATGAGTGCCTCCCCAGCTGGTACTACTTTCACTTTCCCCCTGCATCCTAAGACACTGCTCACAAACACACTGAGCATAATTCTATCACCCTAACAACAAAACACAAACCGTTACACTTACTGGTTTCATTTGAAAAGCAGTCCACACCCTCTTCACTTCTGTACAAAATCAGTTGCCTTCAAGATGCGGGTTTGAAATCTGAAGTCGGTTCTGCTCACACCATCTTCCTGCAATCTCCACACAAGAAATGGCACCATTTCCATTCCTTTTAAACCCACACAAAAAAGAAACACAAACCACCAGTTGTCTTCATAACCCCTCAGCAATTGCTCTTGCCAAGCTGGTACCTTGACAACCAGTTGTCCTCTCACTAAAGATCCCCCTTGCTACAGTCCCACTGGCAGTGTTACTCTCTTCCTGCTGACAGTCCCACTCGTTCCAGACACACACTCTAACTGCATTTTCTTTAAAAAAAAAAAAAAAAAAAAATTACTAGTTAACACTAACGAAATCGCCAACTCCATCACGAACCATCAGCCTCCTTTGTAAATTCACCAAAATCATTCCATTCAAGTGGCCGCACTCGCTAAGCAGGTTCACCATGTTTCTTCAAAAAGTTTCAAAAGTCACTCACTCCACCAATCAGCGGGGATGCCAAACGCCATGTCCTCAATAATGCTATAGCAACCACATCAGAAGAAAGTCACAAAGCGACAGTTTCACAAAAGAAACCCCATAACTCGACAAAAAATTAAAAAAGGCAAACAATAAAATTAAACTATCACACAAGGCCCTCTCCTACTGCATAAACTGAATATGCAGGGGGGACCTTGTGCGATACGGGACTTATGCACACTCGTGCCTCACTCATGAGGTTACCTAAGGTCAAACAACACCAGTGTACATGAATCATATTATCACACGCCTCCATTCCCCCCAAAAAAAAAAAGCATATCCCTTATATACACATCACATCTATTAGATTAGCTAGATCTTTGGTCTTTTTCTGCCATCGCTGTCTGTTTCTATATCAACTCTCTGTCTCCTGGCTACCAGAGTGTATGTGTGGAGGTGTGCCAGCTGCTCCTCATATAATATGCCCTGCTGTCTCTGGATTATCTTGGTGACACTAGACTGCAAAGTCTTTACTCTATCCTTTCCTTTCTTAGGTGTGGGTTCCAGAATATGACAGTTTTTTTGGATGGGGCCTACAAAGGGACCTGTACTGGGGCAATATCCCCTCCCTCCTATTACTGTCAAATCCTCTCCCTAGGCATCCCAACATTCTGGTTGCTTTGCTGTATACTTTAGTGCACTAGCTTGAGTATTTGATAGTGTTGCTGATAATTATCCCCAAATTCCTTTCCACTGTCACTGTGGACAACTGAACCCCATGCCACCCCCATCCAGTACTTGGTATATGGGTGCTTCTTACCAATGTGCATCACTGCATTTTTTTTTTTTCCCCCCACACTGACCCTCAACTGACAGACTTTGGACCACCTTTCTAATCCCTCAAATCCCTATTTAATTCCCTTAACCCCCTCTTCACTGTCCACCCTCCCACAGGGTTTTGTTTCATCTGAAAAAAGACACCTACTGCCCTGGATACCCTCCCCAGTGTCACTGATGAATACACTGAACAAGACAGGAGCCAGTACCAGACCCTGTGACACCCAGCTAGTGACTTCACCATTCAATGCTTTACTCCCATTCGCTACCACCTGTTTCCTTCCTTCTATCCAGTTACAAATCCACCTTACTAGCCCTTCCCTATCTCTAAATCCTCCAGCTTCTTTAGTAGTCTCCTCTGTCGCACCAGAGGGTCTTACTGAAGTCGAAATGGAGGACATCGACCACCTGTCTCTATCCACTGCTGTCGTAACCCAGTCAAGAATACCAACGGGTTGGTCTGGCACACGTTTCCCTGCCACCCCTGCTTAGTGTCCTGCACCACGTTAGCCTCTAGGTACTCCCTATTTTTTCTACAACCAGGTTCTCAATAAACATATTAATTTATTAAGAATGACTGGCCTGTAGCTGCCAGAGTCTTTCCTGTCCTCTCCAATGTACAGCAGAACCACATTCACAGTCCTCCAGTTCCCTGTCACTTCCCTGGTTTCCAGAGAGCACCTAAACAGGACCAAAAAGGTTGCTACCTATTCTGGCCCAATTTTCTTTAGCTGTAAACGGGTCCCATAACTCTGTGGAGAAGACTGATTCTTGGAAGATCTCATATTTGGAGGAGCTCTCCACAAATGCTCAAGCATCCAAATCCAATTTAACTACTACTATTCTGAAACCCAAATTAATCCTAGAAAGGGAGTTAGGGAAGGGTTAACTTCACTATACATCACAGTAAAAGCAACAAACTGATGTCTCAAAGCAGCATATTCTAACTATCTTTAGACAGACTCCGCTGTAAGTGAACTACAAGGGGCAATAATCCAATTTTCATTTGGATGTTTTCAATAATAAGGAACAAAATGACTTGAAAGTCAAAACTGTACGTAATAATGTGCAACTGAGTTCTGCTGTTAACAGTTAGGGGTTTGCTGCTGACCAGAGACCCTCTAAGAATTCTTGGATTGTTCTTTGAGAACACAGAGTATCTGGAAACAAGCAGCATAATCCCTCAGAGGTTGTCCCAAATGGAGGGGTAAGAATGCTCTGTATATTACAGAGTTCAGTTCTGTTGCTGTGAACTCCATAGTCTAAACAGGTTCTAATTTTATGGTAAAATATTATTGCTAATTTTAAAATAGTATTGATAATATATGGTAAAATGTATTGATGATATACTGTAATAAAATATTGATAACTGTAAACTGTTCGATACAACTTTCCATCTGTATGGCAAAAAAGCTTTTATTTAGAAAAAGTATATAAATAAATCTAATCCAAGCAGTTCCAAAGTTAGATAAACAATATACATATATATCTTCTGAAGAAGCTAACTTTAGAACCGTTCCAGCTGGAACTTTTTTTTTTTTTTTTTAAATTGGAAGCATGGAGTTGGAACACCATCACTGACAATATATCTATATATGTTTCAATTATCAATAATTTATCACTTATTTAATAGTAAAAAGCTCATCACCGTCTCTCTAGATGTTATATGCAAACACAAATATGTACACACAAATATATGTCACACATGCACACAGACAGTATATACATATTGTACATGGCAAGTAGCAGCAATTTTTGCCACTATGGGGCTCTAGAGTGAGACTAATAGTGCTGTTCTTACTCTAGGTCCATTATCCCCTAGTGACAATGGATGCACAGAGACTGAGTACAATGACGGCTCTCATCCTGATGGTGCTCCTCACTTTGGTACAGCGAGGGATCACTGCTGAAGGAGGCCACTGAACAATCAGAATGCACTCAAATGATTTTTTTCTTGCCAATGTATAATAGAAGGCATGGCATAAATCAGATATACCATGGCCCTTATAAAAATATCACTGATATTTTCCCTTGTGACATCACTTTTCGGCTTCATGACTTGTGTTGACTTCCATTGAAAATGCACTCAGGAAAAATCAGTAATATTTTCATTAGGGTCATGGCATGTTCTAGACCGACAGATCCCTAAAATTTCCAAACAGGCTTTTTGCAAAGAAATTACCTTTAGAACAGCTAACTTTTTTCTTTTAAAAAAAGCTTACAGTCAGGGCAACTTTATAAAATAATAACCATCGATAATCTTCATCATTTTAATTTTGAGATTTATAGTTCACAGTTACAACAGATAAACAAGTTTCCATTAATATTTATAAACAATTTACAAATGACTACAGCTGCATCACAAAAAATTTAAAAATTTTCATTTCATGTTTAAGCACAAAATCTTCTGAAGCTTTCGTAGGCTTTCCCAGCGAACACTGCAGAAGATAATAAAATGCTTGTTTTTCTTGTAATGTTTGAAAATGCGCTATTCATCCAAATGAGAAAGAATATAAAAATTACATATTCACTGCAATTCTTCATCTTCCAGAATATCTTCATCACTTATTGCTGGTGGGTCTGTGTCAGAGGCATCAGAACTCTGTGGGAGCATACACCTTTAAAGCTTTAGAGCTAGGGTGCGGACATGAGAGTGAGTGATACCCACGCAGTAACGTACGACGTGGCACTCGCGGGCTGACCAGTAACCAATGCCAGCCCCCTGCCTTCTTCAGTTCTCATCGCCAGGAGAGGAAACAAAGCGTAAGGGAAAAAAAAAAAAAGAGAAAGGCTGGGGCAAGGTAACCCAAAGGACAGAAAAAGGATACAGGATATAAAAGGAACAAACCAATAAAACCCATCTACCAGAGGAGAAAAAGGAGAGGTTGGGAAGGAGGGCCTTAGTAATGGGCTAAAGGATGACCTGGACAACTGGACAGGAGAGAGAGAAAATAGACCTTGAGCTCCCAGCAGAAGAACAGTGCTTTCAGAAGAGATGGCTTACTCCCAATTGCAGGGAAACTTGCTTATGCTGTCCCGCAGACTAAACGACTTCCAAACGAAGTCAAAGATCCCCAAAATCCATAGGACCAGCAAAAGGATGACGAGAATTCCAGGGGAAGGTTGCACTTCCCTGAAAGAATCAGAAATGGTAGTAGTGCTGTCAGCCCCGAAACTGTGTTACCAGCAAGAGAACCGTAAGGCAGATATGTGAACTGCAGAATAGTCAGAGGCTCAGGGATCCCTTATAACAAAGCAAAATATGGGATGCAGTTTATAAAGAGTCCTGCTATCTTGAGGCCTGGCAATCAGGCAAGGCAATTTTATTTCTATGGCGCCCAATCCCTGAGGCTCTGGGCACCTTACATAAAAGAGGTAGTAAAAACAGGTAAAAACATATAGTATAGAAACAGTCTTCATAAATATACACAAAATAAAATAAATATGATACGATAAAAGCAGATAAAACTCAGAGTTAAAATTAACTCTGGTCATTAACGGATGTCATCATGGAAGGCTAACAAAAATAAATGAGCCTTCAGACCCTTCTTAAATATCTTGACCGTTGGGGCCTCCCTCACGCCAGCAGGAAAGGAGTTCCACAGGGTGACTTCAAATGCCCGGTCACCTGATGTTTTTAATCTAGCCCTGGGAACCGCGAGGAGGCCCCTCATCGAGGCACAGAGGGAGTGAGCAGAGGTGGCCGGTGTTAGGAGATCAGCCAAACAGCCTGGGCCCAGTCCGTATAGGGCCTTATAGGTGATCAATCAAGTCCACCTTGAAGATGACCCTCCACCTGACAGGCAGCCAGTGCAGAGCATGCAGGACTGGGGTCACAAGACTGGACCAAGACAGGCCCGTCAGCAACCTCGCCACTGTGTTCTGCACTAGCTGCAGTTGGCAGAGGGCCCCTCCAGAGACCCCAAAGTATAGAGCATTACAGTAGTCAAGCCTGGAACTGACAAAGGCATGCACTAGTGACGGCAGGTCTTCGGGGGGAACTAGGGGTTTAATTCTGGCGATGTTCCTTAAGTGGTAAAAAACACTTTGGACCACAGATGACACCTGTGCTTCAAGAATCAAACTGCTATCCAGGATAACACCAAGATTCCACACCCTAGGAGAGGCCATCAACGGAGTGGACTCCAGGAACAATCCTGTGGCCACTCCAGAGGCACTACCATCACGCCAGAGACTCTGCTCTTCATGCCAAGCTAAGGCCCATGAAATGCACTACTAGTCAAGGTTCTCAAGTTGAGGGGAAGACACCTAGGAGCTCAAAAGGTAAAGTAACCTTGATGAGGGGAAAAGCAACTGAGAGGAGGGAGCCCCACTAGAAGGGGAGACACCAATTAAGAGAATTAAAGAAACTGAATGAATCCTCTGCCACATGTTCCCTTCTCATACTGAAAATTACCCAAAAGAGTGGATTAAGAGAAATGTAGCGGGCTACTTGGAAGGAAGCGCAGGAGGTGTACTGCAAGGGAAAAGAAAGCTGTACCAGGTAAAAGAGTTTGCCTACAACCCAAAACTACAGTACGTCTCCTGGTCCCTTACTACACCTGCTCTCCTGCAAGCCTTTCCCTCAGAAGTGGAATGGAGCTGGAGCTTATCCAATAGTAAGCAACTCAACCTCCTGGGTTGGGGGTGGGCAGTAAGAAAAAATTACTCACCTTAGTAATGTTGTTTCTTCTAATGGAGTCTTGCTATATTATGACTAATGCAGTTTGTCCCACCATTAGAACTGCTGCGGAGGTGAAAGAGTTAACTTCCATGCAGGGCATGGAACTTAGAGCGCGAGCTCGGTTAGAGAAGCTCTGTCAGGGATATTTCAAACCGAAACTGTCAGATCTTTACGAGCAAAACTCACTAAGGCTCTGTGTGGAAGCTGTAACCTACACTAGCCAACTGGCTACTAAAATATTAACACATTTTTCTGGTCCCAACACCAAGACTCAAGTCAGGGGACCAGAAAAATAAGATAAAATAAAACACAACACCCAAACACCCCAACAAGAAGGGTGAAAAACATAAAGGGGCATCAATAAGTGCCAACAGTGGACTGCCCACCCCATACCCAAAGTAGAAGTTCTGAGAGGGGCAGGCTGGGAGGTCATAATATAGCAAGACTCATTAGAAGAAACAACATTACTAAGGTGAGTAATTTTTCTTCAAACATGAAGTCTTGCTATATTATGACTAATGCAGACTACACAGCAGTACCTCCATGGAGGAGGGACAGAACCTACTTAGGAATAGGCTCTGAAGCAACGGCTGTGCGAAACCGAGCATCCCTCCTGGCCTGGATATCCAGGGAGTAATGCTTGCGAAAGTGTGTACTGTTTTCCAAGCAGCTGCTTGACATATCTCTAAGACAGGGATGTCTCTGGCAGCAGCTAGAGACGAGCTGTACCTCTCAGGAGTGAGCCTCAGGCCTGAAGGGGAACCGTACTCCAGTTTTGATAGCAAATTGATACAAGAGACAATCCACCTGGCAATGGATCTCTTAGTGGCAGGTTCCCTTTCCCAACCTCACCATAAGTGAGAAATAGTTGGAGGAGTCAAACCTGTGACCCTTGTGCGCTCTATGTAGTAACTTAGGCCCTCTTAACATCTAGTTGTGCAGCCTCCTCTCACCAGAGGAGGAATGGTCAGTGAAGAACACTGGAAGTGAAATAGATTGGTTAAGGTGGAAATCTGAAACCACCTTAGGCAAAAACTTCCTGTTAGTCCTAAAGACTACCTTATCCCTGTGAAAGGAAATAAAGTCAGTCTCCACTGATAAAGCCTGTAACTCACTTATGCGCCTGGCAGAAGTGATGGCTACTAGAAATACAGTTTTCCAAGTCAAATACTTAAGCTCTGCCGAAGACAGAGGTTCAAAGGGGGGTTGCATCAGCTGAGCAATGCAAACATTAAGATCCCAGGCAGGGGCAGGGTCCCTGAATGGTGGATTGGTATGAAACAATCCCTTAAAAAACTTGGAAAATACAGGGTGAGCAGAAAGAGAAGAGGGCTTCCCTGCTGAAATAAAAGCAGAGACAGCTGCAAATGCACTTTCAGGGTAGCTGGTCTCAGTCCCAAAGAATTAAGATGGACCATATAGTCCAAAACAGTGGGCAAATCAGCAGATTCCAGGAAATATGCTTCCCAGAACACCATATGGAAAACCTTTTCCACTTGGAGTTATAGGTAGCCCTGGTGGAAGGCTTCCTAGAAGCTTTCAAGATTTCGAGAACACCCTGAGAAAGTTGTAGATCAGCAAACTCTAACTCCTCAAAAGCCAGGCCTTGAGGTTGAGGGATTTGAGATTCGGATGCCAGACTCTCCCCTGGGCACAGGTTAACAGATTGTGGTTCCTGGGGAGACACAGGGGAAGATGGACTGCTAAGGACAGAAGGAGTGGGTACCAGGGCTGCCTGGCCCAGTCTGGAGCAATCAGGATCATCTTGCAGGGCTGAGATCTGATTTTGACTAGCACCTTGAACAGGAGAGGAAAGGGGGGGAAGGCATAGAGAAACTTCCCTTCCCGATCGAGGAGAAAGGCATCCAGGGGGACTGAGCCCAACACTGGGGCCTGCAACAAAAAAGTGGAAGTTGATGATTGTCTGGGGCTGCAAAAGATCTATCTGAGGGGTGCCCCATCTGGCAAAAACTATCCCCAGTACTAGGGGATCCAGTGACCATTCGTGATGGCCCTGGGAAATCCTGCTGAGAGCATCTGCCAGGACATTGTCCTTGCCTGGGAGGTGAACTGCTATGAGGGAAGTGTTCAGGAATAAGCCAGAAACCACAACTTCATCGCCTTTGGTGCACAAGGTCAAGACCGAAAGTGCCCCTGTTTGTTGATGTACCACATTGTACTGGTGTTGTCTGTTCTGACCTGTACCACCTTGTTCTGAACAGATGCAGAAAAAACCTGAAGTGCTAGAAAAATAGCTCTGAGTTCCAACAGATTGATGTGGAGCCGAGATTCCTGAGGGGACCACAACCCCTGGGTGGAGAGGTCGCCCATGTGAGCCCCCCATCCCAAGAGGGACGCATCTGTAGTAAAGGTCAAGGAGTGAGATAGAGGGATGAAGGGCACCCCTTGTCTCAGATTGCTCTGATCCTGCCACCACTGAAGGGCCTGGATCAGGGTTCGAGTCACTGGGATTAACTTGGATAGGGAATCTCTTCTTGAGACCAGAAGGCTCTCAAATGGAACTGAATGTCCCTCATCTGAAATCTTGCTCCTTGCACTACAGCTGTGGAAGCAGCCATGTGTCCTAGGAGCTGCAGGAAATGTCTTGCTGGCCGAGAGACCTGCAGAGTGAAGGACGAGGCCAGGGCCACCAGGGTCCTTACCCTTTCTAGGGGAAGGAAGGCTCTGGCCTGCTTTGTGTCCAGTTCTGCACCTATAAAGGTGAGTACCTGGACAGGTTCCAGAACTGACTTTGGAAGATTGAGAAGAAAGCCCAGCGAGGTAAGCAGCTGCTGGGTAACTTGCAGGTGTGATCTGACCTGGTCTGGAGACTGACCCACAATGAGCCAGTCGTCCAGGTAGGGAAAGATGGCAATCTTTTGCCTTCTTAAATGAGCAACTGCTACTGCCAGACATTTTGTGACTACCCTTGGGGCAGAGGTAAGGCCGAAGGGCATTGCTCTGAACTGATAATGGCCTGAGGGCAGTTCGAATCTGAGGTACTTTAGGTGGGAGCTTCTGATAAGAACATGGAAGTAGGCATCCTTGAGGTCCAGGGAAGCTAGCCAGTCCCCTGACCTTAGGGAGGGTAAAATCATTCCCAGAGTCACCATTTTGAATTTTGGTTTTAAAAGGTGCTTGTTCAGATATCTTAAGTCCAGGATAGGCCGCCACTCTCCTGTCTTTTTTGGGGTAACGAAGTACCTGGAGTACAGACCCTTGCCCTGGTGCAGGGGAGAAACCCTTTCTACAGCTCTGAGAGCCAGGAGGGTTGAGACTTCTGTTTCCAAGGCAAGAGTCTCTAGAGGGTTTGCAGGTGGAAAAGATCCGATTCTCATCTTTGGAAATTTTTGAGCTGAGAACCAGACAACTTACTACTTCCAGGACCCACTTGTCTGATGTTAAAGACTCCCAGTCCTGGACAAAGTAAGCCAGCCTGCCCCTACAGGTAATGGAGAACTGCCCTGGGCATC
This sequence comes from Neoceratodus forsteri, assembly GCA_016271365.2. NCBI lineage: Eukaryota > Metazoa > Chordata > Ceratodontiformes > Ceratodontidae > Neoceratodus > Neoceratodus forsteri. The sequence continues at coordinate 1,408,269,053 of CM057450.1, forward strand.
CCATCAGGGTGCCTGTTTGGCAGGGGCTTTAGGTTGAGGGTGGGAGCAGGCCTGCTTGTACCCGCCTGCCTCTCCTCTGAAGAACCCTCTGAACATAAGCTGAAGAGGGGCCTGAGTCTGGTAAAAAGGCCTGTTAAAAGGCCTGCCTCTACCCCTGGGGGGCTGCCTCTGAGGAGTGGCTTGCCGTTCCTTGGCTTGTGCACTCCTATAAGTGGTTCTATATTCATCCATTTTCTTCATATAATTCTCTGTCTGCTCCCCAAACAGAATTTCCCACCACAGGAAAATCCATAGCCTTAGACTGGGTATCCTGTGACAAAGTAGTACACCTGAGCCAAGCCAATCTACGAAAAGCCACAGATGTAGCCATGACTCTAGAGGATACATCATTAGAATCCACTGCAGCATGAAATTGCACCTTAGATGCCTCAATACCATCAGCAGCCACCTGCTCCAGCTCCTTGGCAAGGGGCCTGTTTGGCTAAAGCCATGACAGTATCCCATCTAGATTTTTGGTATCTCGCAACATAAGCCATATAGTTTGCTTGTCTGAGTCCCAAAGATGCTGCCATGTATTGTTTTTTAGCCATGGCATCAATCTTCCTGGAGTCCTTGTCAGGAGGATGTGAAGCCAGGGGAATATTAGCTTTATCACAGGCTGCAGCCTGAACTACCCCAACACGGCTGCATTGCTGTGAAGGAAATTCTGTATCAGGACCTGACAAAGTGTACCTCCTGTCCATCTTTGTATCCACAGGAGAGGCACAGAATTTGTTTCCTAAAAGAATTATGTAAATAAATAGACAATCTCCTGGACTCTGGGATATCCATCATCTCTACAAAGTCAGGCTCCTCTTGCTCATCCACAGCCTCCTCTAAAGGAAGTTGGAGGGTTTCAGCTACTTTTTTTATAAAACCGAAAATGAGAAGGGGACTCAGCAAGCCTAGGGGGAGATTCTCCTAAAGTTCTGTCTGGGGAGATGTCCGGTTCAATGGGCACATCCAGACTTTCAAAGTCACATTCACACTGTTCATAATCATCCTCCCCCTCCTCTGGTTCATAAAACTCCTCTATATCATATTCTTGAACCGGGTGGAACCGACCTTTTGCCAGATAGTGGCGGTTCGAACGGAACCAGGGAAAGTGACTGGACAATTTGTATTGCCCTGGCTATCTCTGCAGCAGTTGGAGAAGGGATTTTTGACTCCACACCTGCTGACTTTCTAGTTCTCTTTGCTGGAACTGGCTCCTCAGAGTCAGCTTTACGTTTGCCCGAGGAAGTCTGGCCCTGGTCAGAGGACACTACCTCCGGTTCGGTTGGCACCGAACCGGGCTGGCCATCCGGTCAGCGGACTTTGGCCTCTCGTCCCTGAGCCTACCAACTCTCTTGTCTAGGGTAGCTGCAGGGAAATTCTTGCAAATCTGGAGTCTGCATTGAGGTGGTCAAACCCCAGACAATAAACACATGTGGTGTGTGGGTCAGCCTTGGCAAAGGCTTCCCCACAGACACTACAGTGTTGAAACCCAGTGGGCCCGGTTTTTCTTTTGGGTTTCTCAGACATAATGCCAGCCTAACCAAAAACTTGCCCTTTTTTCGGCAGTGCCAGGCAAGACACCCTTATCGGTTCCCAACCGTGTCACGGGTCGTGGAAAAAACCGTAATGAAATCCGTCTTTTTTAGAACCGATAAGAACCGGAACCGCACTCTAACAAACCTTAAACGCTTCAGAATGAAGTTTAAATACAATCTGATCGGTTCAAACCGAACCGATAAACATTTACAAGTTCCACACAGAAAACCTATCTATTACTTACAATACCATAGACAGAGCTTGAACCGATCAGTTTGCGGTTAAAATAATGATAATCGCGGTTGAATTTAACCGAGAAAAAAATCTTTAAACCAAGAAAATGAACCGAGCAACAGGAGGAATCTCCGGAGCGACTGTTCAGTGAGGAGGAGTAAAGAATCTGACAGTTTCGGTTTGAAATATCCCTGACAGAGCTTCTCTAACCGAGCTCGCGCTCTAAGTTCCATGCCCTGCATGGAAGTTAACTCTTTCACCTCTGGAGCAGTTCTAATGGTGGGACAAATTGCATTAGTCATAATATAGCAAGACTTCATGTTGTTTGAAAAGTGCTTTCTCTGCCATGTTTCTTATCTTTTTTTTTTTTTAATTAAACGAGGGGAAGGGACTAGAGGCAATAGGCGATAAGAACCACTCTATTTGGTTCGCTTTTTTTCCCTGCTTATTTTGTTAAGGACACAACAGGGACCACAAGGCAGGAACAAAGTCCCCCATTCCACCACCGTGCCCCCCCCCCCCCGCGCCTCCCTCTGTGTTTTTGTAAGTAGAATGCCTAACAAGGGAGAAGCCTGGTAATTGTGGGGAAAGGTGGACGGTTGCAGTAATGAATAGTGAAGATATTCTGGCGATGAAGAATAAAGGTGAGTACATAATTTTTGTATCTTCCAAGAATCAATCTTCACCATTCATTACTGGTGGGTCTAACTGCCAAGCTTACCACCAAGGTTGGTATTGGCCAAACCTGAAGGAAATGGTTATTCCCTCAGCCTTCTGTGGGGGGGAAAACACAGAGAGACGGGGCCCCTTATAGGCTGGTGGGGCCAGAGACTGATCAGAGGCGGTCAGAGGCTCCCATTGCCTGGGAGCAGGAATGCAGGAGATGTGGTCCCCCTGGAAGCATGAAACAATCACCCTACGCCGGGCCAAGAGTGATAACCTGGAGAGACACAGCCATGCCGTCCACCTAATGCTAACTGCTGTTCCCTCTAACCTAGAAGATACCTCGCTGGCGCCATAAAACGCTTTTGCCTGGTGTCTCGCCAGCTCGAGGCCCAGCGCAGAAAGGCGTATGGCTTATCTGGTTTGCTCACAGTCCAGCAAGGATGCCAAGAGCTGTCCCAGCATCGTCCACATGTGCCTGCCACAGGACGCCACGTGTGCTTGGTGTGCAGAAATACACAACATGGTGCGCACCACAGAGAAGACTCTGACCCCAGGTGTCAAACTCAGCTGACTCCGCCTATGCCTAGAGGGGTGTCCAGGAGCTGGATCCCAGAAGTGGGGTATGGCATGCCTCCTGGAGACCCTAGGGGTGTGCAATACATTCCCTGGGTGTCCCTTGGGGCTGGAGTCAGATGTCTCTAGACACCTCTGCAAAATGCCTAGGCCACAGAGATATGACTGTATAGTCATGACTGTATACCCCAGGGAAGGACAGCATCACACACATACATACGGTGCCGGGGGACTGCAAACAGAGAAGAAAAAAATTACTCACCTGTAGTAATCTTGTTTCTTCCAAAGGGATCCACTAATATTATTACTCTTGTAGAACTCCTTTAAGTCAGCACTGCTCCGGAGCCAAATGGAATCTTTAGCTGGTGCATCCAATTTCAAAGTGACCAGTGAAAGTGCCTACATTCTAACCTCAGATTTCTTAGAAGCCTGCAAAGAGGCCATAATAATCTCTAATAAAATAATAGAAAAAAGGGGGCCCCCAACTGGGTCAACTAGTAACATTAAGCAAAGGACCAATAAGGAAATATCCCTTTTTCTTAAAGTCAGATTTAGCCAAGAAAAAGAACCTACAAGGTATAAAACATTACTAAGAAGAGCCAGTAAGTGGCACACCACTCCAAGCATTCATATAATCAGCTGTGGAGAGGATTTTTCTGTTTACTGATTCTGCAGTGGAGGCAGGGCAGGGAGTAATAGTATTAGTGGATCCCTTTGGAAGAACCAAGATTACTACAGGCAAGTAATTTTTTCTTCTAACCCCAGGAATCCACTAATATTATTACTCTTGCAGACTATCCAGCAGTACCTCAAGGAGGTGGGCAAGAATCTATTTAGGAAAAAGACTCTGCAGAACTGCTGTGCCAAATTGAGCATCACTCCTGGACTGGGAGTAAAGGCTATAATGCTTAGTGAAGGTGTGGACTGACCTCCACATAGCTGCTTTACAGATTTTCGTCAATGGTACCTCTCTGGCAGCTGCAATATAGTGGCAGCTGTGCCCCTTACAGAGTGGGCCCTAAGACCAGAGGGGGCTAACTTAACTGCTTTTGTGTAACAAAACTGAATACACTGAACTATCCATGGAGAGATGGTTCTCTTTGAGGCAGGAGTCCCTTTACCTACCCCCCCATAGGTGAAGAACAGTTGTTGCCTGTCCTGCCTATGGTCCTTGGTACAAGTCGTGTAATAACTCAAAGCCCTTTTTACATCCAGGCTGTGCAGTCTATGCTCCCCTGAGCTAGAGTGTTCAGTAAAGAAAACTGGCAAGGTTATAGACTGGTACGTATGGAAGTCTGCGACCACCTTGGGGAGGAACTTCCTGTTAGTTCTCAAAACTACCTTGTCCCTCTGAAAGGAGATATAGTCATTTTCTGCACAAAGGGCCTGGAGCTCACTCATCCTCCTGACAGAAGTGATTGCTACCAGAAAGACTACCTTCCAAGTTATAAATTTAAGTTCTGCAGATGCCATAGGCTCAAAGGGCGGAAGCATAAGCTGTGCAATGCAAATGTTAAGGTCCCATGCTGGCACTAGTTCCCTGTGAGAGGGAAACACATCAGTGGGTCCTTTAAAGAACCTTCTGAAGATAGGATTTGATGCCAGGGAAGCGTCCTTTCCAGCTGAAAGGTATACTGAGACTGAAGCCAACTGCACCCTTAGGTTTGAATGCTGCAACCCTTGGGAATGCAGGTGAGACAAATAATCCAGAAGTGTTGGGATGCCAGCTTGGCCTGGGACTATACCCTTATCTCTGCATCAAATGGAAAATCTTTTCCATTTTGAGGCATAGGTTTTCTTAGTGGAAGGTTTCCTACAGCCTCTATGGACCTCCAATACTCATTCAGAGAATTGCCAATCTGCATATTCCAAGTCCTCAAGAGCCAAGCCTTGAGCTTGAGAGACCCGAGATTGGGGTACACTACCCTCCCTGAAAGGAGATGAGCAGGTTGTACCTCTGTGGGATGTGAATCAGCTTGTTCACCGACATTGAGAACAGAAGGGAGTACCAAGGCTGTCTTGCCCAGTTTGGGGCTACCAGAATCAATGAAGCTGGACAGGACATGAGCTTGACGAGTACCTCGAGTATCAGGGGAAAGGGGGGAAAAGGCATAGAGATGCCTCACTGTCCAATCCAGATTCAGGGCATCCATAGGAACTGTCCCCTTCACAGGGGCCCTGCAACAACAGAGAAGTAAGTAGTGATTTTGGTGGGATGCAAAAAGATCTATTTCTGGGGTTCCCCGCCTCCTGAATACAGCATTCACCACTTGCTTATTCAGTGCCCATTCGTGATGGGCCTGGTTTATCCTGCTCATGGCATCTGCCAAGGTATTATCCTTGCCAGGCAGATGAATTGACTGCATAGAGGCATTTAGGGAGTAAGCAAGACTCCATATCTTCATTGCCTCTGTACACAGTGGAGTGGACCTTGTCCCTCCCTTGCTTCTTGATGTAATACATTGTTGTGGTATGGTCTGTTCTGACTTGTACCATCTTTCCCTGTATTAGATGAGAGAAAGCCTGAAGGGCCAGGTAAACAGCTCTCAACTCCAGCAAGTTTATGTGCAGGAATGAATCTGCACTCTCCCAGGTACCGGGAATAGTGTGTTCCCCTTAATAAACACCCCATCCTAACAGGGAAGCATCTGTTGTGAGAACCAGTGAATGCGGGCTTCTACAGGAATGGAACCCCTTCTCTCAAATTTTCCAGCTCCCTCCACCATTGGAGTGCCTGTAATAACACCTTTGTGACTGGTACTGCCTTAGATAGGGAGTCCCACCTTTGGCACCAGTGTGCTGTGAGGTGGAACTGAACATCCCTCATCTGGAACCTGGCACCTATGACTGTGCTTGTTACTGAAGCCATGTGCCCTTTCAGTTGTAGGAATTGCCTTGCTGGCTTTGGCCTGCCCAGAGCAAATGAGCCTGCCAACAGCTGAATGCTTTCTGCCCTCTCCTGTGGGAGAAAAGCCTTCCTACTACAGTGTTTAGTTCTGTACCTACGAATTGCAGAACCTGCATAGGGGTCAGGACTGACATTTTGATGAGGAGGAATCCCAGGGAGAGCAACACATCCCGGGTTACATGAAGGTGGTCTGACACCTGCATGTGAGATTTTCCCACGATTAGCCAATCATCCAGGTCAGGAAAAACTGTGACACCTAATCTTCTAAGATGTGCCACTACTACTGCCATGCACTTCGTAAATACCCTTGGTGCAGCGGTGAGGCCGAAGGGAAGTGTTGAGAACTGGTAGTGGCCTGATGGGAGTCTGAACCGGAGATACTTTCTGTGTGACTCCCTTATGGGAATATGGAAATATGCGTCCTTTATGTCTAAGGAGGCTAGCCAGTCTCCTTTTTGCAGAGCTGGCAAAATCACGGCCAGTGTAACCATCTTGAACCTGGGTTTACCAGGTACTTGCTTAGCAGTCTGATGTGTAGTACAGGCCGCTACTCTCCATTCTTTTTTGTTGTTAGGAAGTATATTAAATAAAACCCTTGCCCCCTCTGATTGAGGGGAACAGGCTCCACTGCTCTTGCCAGCAGTAAAGCCTGCACTTCCTGCTCCAGTAGTTTTCTTTCCGTGAAAGGAGCTGGTGAAAATTGCTTTAATCTTGGAGGAGGAAGGGATTTGAAACAAAGAGACAGACCCTGGCTCACTATTTCCAGGACCCACTGGTCTGTGGTTATTTTCAACCAGTCCTGAAAATAATGAGTGAGTCTGACGCCTACAGGAGATGGAGAGACTGCCTGAGGGGAAAAGTCTGTGATTTTGCTTTGCTTGATGCTGTGGCTGCACAGATTGGGATCCTCTCCTGGAACCCCTTCTGCCCCTAGCAATGCAGAAACCACCCTGCTGTGGCTGATACTGCTGTTGGGGAACAGCCTGCACTTGGAAGAAGGGCCTCCTAAAGAAGGACCTACCACTGCCTCCCCTAGCATAGAATGAAGTGGAAGGAGAGGCGCTCTCTCTGGTAAAATTGCTCCTGAAAGTAGCTTTGTACTCATCTACTTTCTTCGTATATGCCTCATTCTGGGCACCGAAAAGAGAGTGGCCCTCGACTGAGAAATCCATAGCTTTACTCCGGGTATCCTGGGTGAGATTAGTGACTCTCAGCCAGGCAAACCTTCTCAGTGCTATGGTACCTGCCATCCATCTAGCAGCTGTGTCACTTGTCAGCTGCCATTTGAAACTGGTACTTAGAAAGCCTCTAAGCCCAGTCTTGCAGTGTCCAGCAGCTCTGACACTGTTAGAGAGGTTCACCTCAGCATTATCTACAACTGACTGCCAAAGAGCCTTCTGATAGAGGGCTGCAAAAGCCTGATAGCTGGCCTGGCGAACTGCCAAAGATGTTGAAAGGTACCCCTTTTTTGCCATGCTATCCACTTTCCTCGAATCCTTCTCAGGGGGTGAGAGGACAAGGGAGATTTAGCCTTTTCATAGGCAACCTGATGAACAATACACTGGTGGTCTGGAAGAGTAAACAGGAACGCAGCCCCTGATCTTTCAAGCTAGTATTTCTTGTCACACTTTTTGTCAGTGGGTGTGACAACGTTAGGAGACTAGGATTTCCAAAACATCCTTTTTAAATAATTTGTACATTGGCAAGGGGAGCCTTTTGGAGGGTGTCAGCCCCATAAGCTCCTTATACTGTGCCTCCTCTTCATCTTGGATCTCTTCTGCTGTTTGCAGATCCAGAGTTTCTACCATTTTTTTTAACAAAAGAAAAATAGGATGAAAAATCCTCTGAGTCTGGGAGGACAGACAACATCCTGTTTTGGTGAGATCTCAGGTTCAATACCCTCCTCATAATGATCATCCTCCTCATATCCCACTGTGGCAGTGGGCAAAAGAGGTGCACAAACAGTAGGTTTTTCAGCAGGAGTGACCACAGGCTGCTTAGGGGGTATTAAGCCCTGAAGTAAAGCTAGAGCCTGAGTTAGATCAGAAGGCAAAGGAGCAGGTAAAGGCATCTGAGGAACCCCTTGAAGCATTTCAGCTGGGATTTCAGTATGCTTTGTTTTCTTAAATTTTTTGGTAGGCACCAGGGAGTCAGTCGGTTCTTTGGCTCTCTTGCCAGGGCCCTCGCCCATATCAGGGGTGGATCTGGAGGCTCTGGAAAGAACAGCCACAGTCCTAGAGGGGATGTACTCGTTAGAGCCCATGGATCCCTCTTCCAATCCTCTTTTAAGCCTCTCCCAACGTTTTTCCACTGTCTTGTCAAGGCAAGACTTACAAATTTCACAATTTTCAGAAAAATGCTGTTGGCCAAGGCAGATCAAATATAGGTAATTTTTATATGACTAGGCAAACATCTCTGCACACTTCAGGCAATTCTTAAAACCAGGAGGTCCTGTTTTCATTTTTGGCTTATCTGACATTTTAAGAAAACAGGTACCAGGAACTGAAAAAAAATAGAAAGAATTTAAATATTTGCAGTCAGTTCCTAAAAGATTAGCGATCGGTTCAGGAACCGATGTAGTCCAAAAACTAGCGGTTCCTATCAGATCCGGAACCAAGAAAACCGCAGAGGGAACCGATAAACCTCAGTTCAAATGCAACTAAATTTAATAAAAATGAAGAAAAAGTAATCAAGAGGAAAAAGGATCTGTTCCCCTTGGTTCACAGGAACCGGTAAACAAAACTAAAATTTAAACTGTGAGGTAAAAAACACTAAACTATTACACTTGGCAGTATTGAAAGAATAAAACAAAATACTCAAGTTTTTTTGTTCTATGCACTACAGGAATCTGTCTTGATTGAGAGAAGATCTCCAGAGCGCCTGAACTTTGCAGTGGAGTAAAGAAATCTGATGTTTGAATGTAGGCAGTTATACTGGGCAGTTTGAAATTGTATGCACCAGCTAAAGATTCCGTCATTAGCATAGCATTCCATTTGGCTCCGGGGCAGTGCTGACTTAAAGGAGCACTGCAAGAGTAATAATATTAGTGGATTCCTGGGGTTAGAAATGGGACAGTTGCAGCTCCCTCATCATCTCTGAAAGGAACTGCTGGTAACCAGTGTACTCGGTGTCAGAGGACAGATGGAGGGAGGAGTCTTCTTCAGAAGAGGAAGACGAAGATGAGGAAGCGCTGGACTCAGGGCGGCGGTGCCAGGGTTTCAGACTGGAAAATAGATTGCTCTAGTGCCCATAGGTGAGTTAGAAAGGCTCTCAAAGTCCTGAATTGTCCCCAGGTCAGCAGCCCCACAGGACCCGAAATACCTGGGAAAGCAGGAGAGGTAGGCAGAGGAGGATGAGGGTCATGGCGGACCAGGCCAGGTCCTCTGCCAGAGTTAAGAAAGCAAAACAGGGTAGGACCTGTGCAACTCATCCACCTATGAACACACAACTGTAGAGGGGTGGTCCAGATGGTGCCCTTGGGAGGAACCCTCATGTGGGGAGATCGGAGCCATAGAGGTCCCACAGGGTGGCCCCTATCCCCACCTACTGCAGGCCCAGATAGTTCCAGGAAGGCCAAAGGACCAGAGTCAACAACCAGACTCCTGGAGCCACCCTGCAACTCTGGGCAGGAAGTGCGGCACCAACTGGTACCTACCAGCCCCCATCTCACTGGAAATGAACTCTGCCCCTTGGGCTAAGCCTAAGGACAGCAGAAACACCAAGAACTTGAGCTAAGGGGGAGCTGGCACCTCAAGTGGCAATAGCACCCCCCATGACACTACGAAGGGTGCTTGAGTTAAGACTCAGCACCGGAGATTGCACCGGAACCTGAGCTGGCACTGAGGGCAGTGATGGAACCCAACTCTGCCACACCTAGTGCCGGCTTCTCTCCCAGCACCGGAACTGGCACCGGGACCAGCACCACAAGACTGAAGAGAGGCGGCACCATGGCTGGCACCAAGCAGAGAAGCACCCAGGGACATCAAAGCCCTAGGCCTAGGGCCAGAAAAGTCTCCATTACCAGAGTCCGGAAGCCATGTTAGAATCATCCTGGTCCGTATCCCCCAGATCATCTGACCATTCAGGGAACGAGACCCAGAAGATCTCCACCAGGCCACTAGCTCTAGAAGCCTTCCCTCTCCTAGCATCACAACCAGCATCAGAAGGGGACCCAGTCACATGGGCAGCACCACTCCACTCACCGGCATTGGACTCAGTGCCAGAAGCCAAAGTGGTGCAGAGCCACATCCCCAAGGAGCCCACCAGAGTGGGCCCAGTGTACAGCTCCAACCTGGCCACTGGGGGCATCTGGACCCCTGAGTGGGTGCCAGATTGGGAGGGGTGTGCAACCAGTCCCTTGGAGGTGGCTGGCTGTCCCACAGACACCCCTTCCCCAGTATCTTCATTTCAGCGAGACTAGGACAAGATGAGGCTTGGTCTTCTTCAGCACGTGTAGTACTGGGGAGGGGCTCAGGGAAAGAGCCCGGGATCTTACAGTGGAGTCCCATGTGCAATGTCTGCCTCCGAAAGTGAGGAGCAAACAACCCCATCTTATCGCGCATATCTCTAAAGTGCAAAGCCCACAGAGAAGCAGGCATCACAATGGTCCAAATCGTGTCCACTCCTGAGACAGGTCCAGTAGTGGTCATGCTGGTCCTGGATGTACAGGTTTCTACCACAGGGGCACTGAGGAATGGAAGGAGACCGTCTTCTTGCTTGACTTCTTCTTGGATTTTCTAGACCCCCCCTTCCCCAGTCCTGGTTATAACCGACTACAAAAAATAATTAAAAAAACAGGGCTCTGCACTGCAAAAAGGGACAGAAAGGGATGTGGCAAGGGATAAATACTGAGAGAAAGGGTTACAGAGTCCAGCAAGTGGCAAGAACATAACTAGGCTGAACTACACAGCTGTAAATGATAAACACTCCCACAAAGTGATACCTTGATGGCGGAAAGAACAAAACTGAAGAAGGCAGCGGGCCTGCGTCGGTTACTGGCCAGCCTGCAAGTGCCATGTCACAGGTTCATCTCATGAGCGGAGCAGTCCCTAGCATAGGCCCTCTAGCTCTACAGCTTTAAAGGTGTACGCTCCTGCAGGATTCTGATGCCACTGGTACAGACCCACCAGTAATGAATGGTGAAGATTTAGTTTTGGAAAATGACTTATTTTTGGTTGACGCCAGTCATTTCACAGTAGTTACTGACACGTGAAAAGTCATACTGGATTGCACTATTTGCGGTTCAAAAGTCCCTGTTCTAAAAACACTAAATCATGTATGAAAATTCTGAGACATAGACAACACCAAAATTATGACGATGTCACAGATGCAGACGACAGCAGAATTCCAGACTACACTTTAGTAGGTCTCAATATAACATACACACCAGGGGATGTATTTTAAACCATCAGTGTGCTGCACTTTAATTTTCCATACGAGTAAATGAACATGAACACTACTTTAGTACAGTCTATCATAAACCAATGGTGATAAACAGCTACATCAGTGAAGTGTGCCAAGAGTACAGCCTTCAAACATCCAGAAAAAAAATCAACATGAACATCAAGGTCCAAATACTCACCAGCCATCTGCCATGATTTGAAGGGTGATAAAAAGTTGTGATGCTATTGAACAATCCAGTCAGATGCTTCTGTACTAGTTTACTTGGTCCACCCTGCCCAAAACAAAGTACGTTCACGTAAGATTTTACTTCATTCAAATAAACACAAGGGCAATTCTTCATTAGGGCTAGAAAGACCTTTTCAGCAAAAACTGGAAACCACAGTAACTAATGAATGTACTTTGGTGCTTACAGCTAATTTTTCATTTATTTTAACAAGTGAGTTACCTAGATAGCCCAGCCAAAACTAAAACTTCTCATTTTCAGTAAGGGCCTGCTTGCACTGATGTTTATAGCCGACAACAGAAAAGCCCAAGGAGCTCACATTATTTGATCAGGGTCAGACAGTGACCCAAGTAGGTGTGGTGGGATTCAAAAGCTGGTGTTGTGATTTTGTAGTTCAGCGCTCTCACTAACTAAAGTACACTGCCTTCATGAAGTTAATCCTAAAGTTAGCATTCAAAAGAAAAATGTAATGTAGGATATCAGTGTAAAGCGAAACGGTTTTCCTGTTGAGAAATCATGAGATTTGATATTCTCTATTGACAAATATTTAAACGACTTAGCTTCTTCACTCCAGTTGAGAATTTAACTTTTTTAGGTATACAATATATAAAGAGATCAAATGACACAGAAAAATATTTATATAGTTCACACATCTTTCTCTTATTTCTGTACACTTTACTCTGATGCATTTCATCATGCTGATTCCATATAGTTGTGTACATGCTGTTTTTCATGTACTGAAATGATAAAATAAAAAGTTAGCAAAAATGCACTACATTTCGGTGACCCCTCAATGGTCGGTATACTCAGTCACTTGTATCTGGGCATGTTGTCTATTCAGCATATCCGTGACCATGCCAAGGATCAAGTATTCAAAAATGGGCAAAGCGGAGCACAAAGGTTTCTGCTGCGACTGCCCATTGCTCTGGGCCACGGGGATGCTATATTCAGCTGGATAGCACAAAATGGCGCTATCTGACTGAATCTAGGGGCATGTCAGCACAGTACAAAGCAGAGTAGCACTGCATTGACACTGGTCCTGGCAGCGCACGGAACAGCATCCCTTCATCCCAATGGCGCCAGTAGCTCCTGGAGCAATATTCAGATGACCCCATGCAAGGCGTTAAAGGTGGGGCTACGACTAGACACCAGGGACATTCTTTTCATGGAATGGGATGGAGATCAAAGGGTGGGGTGGACCACTAGACACCACAGACATTCTTTTCATGGAACAGGACGGCAATCGGAGGATGTGGGGGACAACTAGACACCAGGGACATTCTTTTCTTTTAATAGGACAGCAATCAGAGGGTGGGGAAGACCACTGGACACCAGGACATTCATTTCATGGAACAGGACTGAGATTAGAGAGTGGAGAGGGACCACTGGACACCAGGAGAAACAGGTTACTCACCTGTAACAGTAGTTCTAGGAGTGGTATATGTTGTTCATCCACACTTTATTGGCCTGTCCCTTTCCCCTTTAAATCTTGCTGGAAGTCTTCGAGCTGGCTCCTCCCACCCACCTGGGTGTTATATACCTCAGCTCCGCCCCATGACGCCAGATCTTCACCCGCTGGAAGCCAGGTTGTTTGCGTCTGCAGCCAGGGAGGTCAGGTGGGTCCGTGTGGATGAACAACATATACCACTCCTAGAACTACTGTTACAGATGAGTAACCTGTTTTCCTAGGATCGTGGATATGTTGTTCATCCACTCTTAATGGCAGACTCCTAGCAGTTCTCCGGGAGGAGGGAGGCAAGGCACACACCCCCTACTTAGGGAACAGAGATTGGAGAACTGAGGTCCCAAAACCAGCATCCCGGCGTGACTCAAGGTTGATGTGGTAGTGGGTAATGAAGGTGTTTGCTGACTTCCAGGTAGCAGCCCGACAGATTTCCTGGATAGGGACGTCCCTGGAAGCAGCCACCGATGCAGCAGTATGGCTGGTAGAATGCGCTCTTATCCCTCTGGGAGGCGCCATGCCCGCCAACTCATAGCACAGACCTATGCATGATGTAATCCATCTTGCTATGGTCCGTTTGGCTGCAGGTCTGCCAGAAGTGGCTTCAGCATAGGTGACAAGCAGCTGGCGAACCTCTCCAAGAATTTCCGCTGTCCTGTCCTTGTAATAGGAGAGAGCACCTCTCCGGTCCAAAGTATGGAGCCTGTACTCGGCCTCCAAGGTGTAATTATGGTAGTATACTGTCAGAGTCAACAACTGATTAAGGTGAAACACCGACACCACCTTCGGAAGGAATTTCAGGTGGAGGCGCAGGACAACTTTGTCCCTGTGGAAGACCAGATAAGGGGAGTCCACCAAAAGCGCCTAGAGTGCCCCTGTCCTTCAGGAAGGCTGTTTTCCATAACAAGTGTGACAACTCACACTTGTGCATTGGTTCGAATGGCTTCCCCATGAGCTTTGCCAATACCAGCAGTAGATCCTATGGAGGTGGAGGTTCATGCACCGGAAGGGATATGTGATCCAGGCCTTTGAAAAAGCACCCAACCACTGTATCCTGCGCCAATGTCTGCTGACCGGACTGCACCCAGCAAGCAGAAATGGCTGCCAGGTGCACCCTGAAGATCGATGACCATAGACCCCCTTTGGAGAGAGACCAAAGGTAGTCGAAAATGTTAGCCAAAGAACAGGATAAGGGGTCCAGACCCTTACCTTGACACCATTTGAAGGGATAACATTTCCTGGTCGATTCCTTTCTAGATGCCTCCACCACGGTGTAGCCATCTTCAGAAAGATCCAAAGCTTGTAACTCTAGTCACTCAGGTACCAGGCTGTAAGGTGCAGGGATTGAAGGTCCGGATGGAAGATCTTCCCCTGGTTGAGAGATATCAGGTCTGGGCATGTACAAAGCCACTCCGGGGGCCTGCAGCTGAGGCTGAGAACATCTGGATACCAGAACTGGCGCGGCCAGTCTGGGGCTACCAGAATCACCTTTGCCTTGTCCCTCCTCACCTTCAGTAACACCTTGTGGATCAAGGGAAATGGAAGGAAGGTGCAGAGGAGGCTTGGGGTCCACGGCCTCGAGAAGGCATCCCCCTGCAGCAAGCCCTGCTGAGGGGGACGGGCACAAAACAGCCTCAGCTTGGTGCTTTCCCTGGAGGCAAACAGGTCCTCCATCAGTTTGCCCCAATGGGAGAACAGGCTGTAAGCTAACTCTGGATGAAGAGACCACTCGTGGGATGTCTGGCCTACGCGGCTGAGAGCATCTGCCAGCTGGTTCGAGGCTCCTGCCACATGGATGGCCAGGAGTTCTGCCTCCAACTGGCTTACAAGGGTCCAGATGCAGAGCGCCTCCTTGCACAGCAGACAGGAGTGCATGCTGCCCTGTTTGTTGAGGTAGTACATGGTCATGGCATTGTCCGTCTGGACTTGAACCACTTGATCCTGGAGCTGAGGAGCGAAAACTCACAGTGCCAGTCTGACTGCTCTGAGCTCCAACAGCTTGATGTGACTTTGGGACTCCTCAGGGGTTCAGAGCCCATGGGCCCTGCTGTCCCCCATGTGGGCTCCCCAGCCCATGAGAGAGGCATCGGTCGTGAGGACGACCGTCGGCTCGGGGTGGACAAACGGGAACCCTTCCAGCAACCGGTCTGGGGCAGTCCACCACTGGAGTGTCTCCCACATCTTCCGGGTTACCGTGATCAGCTGGTCGAAATGACCGTGGCGTTGAGTCCACTGGATAGCCAGCTCCGATTGGAGGGGGCGCATGTGCAACTGGGCCCAACGGACCACTGAGGTGCACGCCACCATGTAGCACAGAAGGCGCAGAAAGTCCCGGGCAGGGTGCAAGTGCCCAACCAGAAATGATTGGGCAAAGGAGGAGAGAACCTCGGCCCTGTCCGCTGGGAGCCAAGCTCAGGCTTGACAAGAGTCGAGCTCTGACCTGATGAAGTACATCACCTGAGAAGGCACAAGTTCTGACTTGGCCTCGTTGATCAGGAGGCAGAGTAGGGAGCAGGTTTGGAGGGCCAGATCCTGGACTTCTCCATCTCCTGTTGGGTGGAACCTGCAAGGAGTCAATTGCTGAGGCAGGGGTAAATTCTGACCCCCGGCGCCGGAGATGGGCTGCCACCACTGCGATACATTTGGTGAAGACCTGTGGGGCCGATGACAGGCCGAACAGCAGGGCTCGGAATTCGTACAGAGTACACTCGACCCTGAGGCGGAAGAACCGCTGGTGGGACGGATGGATTGGGATGTGAAAGAACACATCCTGCAGACCCAGTGAACAGAACCACATGTTTCGCTCCAAGGATGGTATGATCTGTGACAGAGTGACCATCCGAAAGGTGTGTGACCCAAGATATTGATTCAGGTCGTGGAGATCTAGAATGGGGTGCCAATCCCCCATCCGCTTGGGCTTCAGAAAGTACCTGGAGATAAAGCCTGGGTCTGCAGACAGATCTGCCATGAAAGCTACTGCCTCCTTGAGGAGGAGCTGAGCAATGTCATCTTGAAGAGCCAACTGGGTGCATGTGGAAATCCGTTCTTCGAGGGGCATGGGCTCAGCTGGGAGGGTAATGCTCGAATTCTAGAGGCAGACCCTGGCCGACCACTTTGAGAACCCACCTGTCCGAAGTGACAGCGGACCAGGCAGAAAGGAAGTGGTGGAGCCGGCCCCCCCACGGGAAGACCCAGAGCTGGTGTGACGGGAATAGGGGTGGCACCCTCACCCTGTCACTGAACAGGCTTGGAAGAGGAGGATGCTCCGGGACCCAAGCGTCGGCCTCCTCTGCGGGCCTGTTAGGGCCCAGGCTTAGGCCGAGGGCGCCAAGCTCGAGTCTGCTGCTGATGCTGATGTCCTCCCTGGAAGGAGAACTGCTGAACTGCAGGGGAAGAGTGCCGGAAGGCCTTCTTTTTCTTTTACTGGTTCTTGCCCGAAGAACTCTTGGCAGAATTGGCGTCCAAGGTGGCACTGGACTGCTCTATGCGCTGTAGGTGACCGGCCACTCCTGGGCCGAACAAGTTGGTCCCAAGGAAAGGCACATCAGCTAACTTGTGTGGAGTATCCTCTGGGAAGGAGGAGAGCCTCAGCCAAGCCCTGCAGCGAGACGCAACTGCGGCGGCCATCGAGCAGGCACTAGAGTCCCCGATGTCCAGGGCCATCTGGAGCTGCTGTTTGGCGACAGCACGACCATGATCTCTGACCTGCTTGACCGTGGTCTGCATGTTTGTGGGGAGATGTGGAAGGACTTCATCCAATGACCCAAGAAGGGCGTGGGAGAAGTGTGCCATCATGACGGACGAACTTACCTGATGAAGGCCCAAAGAGTACACCGCATAGACCTTCCGGTCCAAATACCTGGGACTCCTTGTCGGGAAGTCAGTCAGTGTTGGCAGAACTGCCAGTATGCCTGAACACAGAGGCGGTCATCAGGCTCTCTGCCAAAGGGTGCTCTGTGAACCCTGCAAGGGACCCCATGTGGGCAGACTGTGCTGGACATGAGGCAGGACGCTGCCACATTTTGAATGCTGGACCAACAATGGCCTTGGCCACAGGAAAGGCCTCCATCGGGGTATCCCCTCTCGAGGATGTCCGTGAGAGGGTACTTCACCTTTTTCTGGATGGGTTCCAGGGGCATCCCCGTGGAATCAGAGATGAGACGAAGGATCAATTGGAAAGAGGAAGGATCTTCCTCCATCCCTGTGCCAACGGATGGCTCAACATCCCTAGGATGAGAGTGGAGCCTGGTGACATCCAAGTCGGAAGAGTCGGGGGGGAAAGTGGCCTGCCACCCAAATCACTCTCAACCCGAGGGTGGTCCGGGGGTCTGTGACAGACAGACATCGAGGAAGCCCGGTATTGGGTCGGTCCTCTTTGGAAGGAGCTCCTCCCACAGGCTGCTTAGGTGGCAGCTCCACCACTATCGGTGGAGAGACCAGTACAGGCCGAACTGGAACACGGGCCAGCCCGCGGGAAGAGGAACCAAAGGCTTCGGTTTCGAGGGGGCGAGCTTCGGCCTAGAGGGCGAAAGCCAAGTAATGGCTGGAGCAGGAGTCGAAGTCAGCTTGTGCCTGGACAAAATCAGCTGTTGCCACATGAGGTCCTCATAGCACCGATGGAATTTCCATCGGAGCCTCTCCTCATCCAAGGAAGACAAGGACCACCAGTGGCGCTGCCTCTTTTTCGAGCGCTTGTGGCTCTTCCAAGGCTGTCCGGACGAGGGGTTCTAGATCTCCACCAAGATCGTACAGGCCAACTCGGACACTCAGGAGTCACCACTGTGACTGGTGATACCCGGGAATCCGGAACCGGGTAGTCGATGGAGACACCAGCAGGCTGGGTCTCCTCATCGGGGAAGACAAGGACCGGAGTCCTTTCCAAGGAGTCATCGACAGGGGTCGGCGACAGTGGATCGATGGGGTCAAGGACAATCTCTACCTCATCGGTTGCATTCTCGGTCAGCTGGCCTGACGGAATGTCCGTGAAGCCTACAGCCAAGGGAGCAATCTCAACCAAGGTCGAGACCGCATGTTCCTGGGACTAAGACCTCTCTCGGTCCCAAGAGCGTCTTCGCCGAGATGAAGACATGCTTGGTTCCTTATCTTTTTTACGAAATCGGGAGGAGTACAAGCCCGCGTGCACCTCTCCCCGGTGGGGAGAGACTGGCACATCGCCTTGAAGGAACCTGAGAAGGTGGAGCCTAGGTTGAGTGGAATGAAAAAGCTTCGACTGTCCGAAGCGCGAGCAGCTTCTTCTTCGAATGCCTTCATGCGTTCCAGCTGCTCGGCGGAACCCGCAGTCACCGGAACCCACCCTAGCCTCCTTGGACTTCACCGGAGGATTCCTTTTCTCCGGTCTCCCCAACTTTAAAGGTGCCAGGCGGTTGTCCAGAATGCCGGGATGGAAGGCTAAGCAAAAGCTGCAGGACAAGGTGTCATGGCTGACACCTAGGCAGTAGACACACGTGAGATGCGGATCACTGCACGACATCTTCTGGCCGCAAGGACACCAGCGAAATCCTGGAGAAGATTTCTCTTCCATGATCGAGAAAGCAAAAGCACGATCGCTAACTCAGAAGAGTTTTAATTTCGGTAAAATCGAAGCATTGAAAGCCAGGGCCTATGAAATGCGTGAGCACGAGGGGGGCAACCTGCATCTTCCAGCGGAAAGGAAGATCAGGCGTCATGGGGTGGAGCTGAGGTATATACCACCTGGATGGATGGGAGGAGCCAGCTTGAAGACTTCCAGCAAGATTTAAAGGGGAAAGGGACATGCCGATAAGTGTGGATGAACAACATATCCACGACACTAGAACATACTTTTCCTCTACTGGGACAGCAATCAGAGGGTGGGGGAGACCACTAGGCAACAGGTGTGATACCCCAACCGCCAACTTAGTTGTCAACAGCAGTGCCTCCTCCAGCCACCAGGACTGCCCAGAGTAAGTCAGGCTTCTTCTCGGCAGTAACTGTGCAGTGCAAGGTAGCATCCGGTATTCCCCTTGTGCAACGCCAACATGCTGAATACTGTACTGCGCAAGGATTCATGTCCCTGTAGCCCCTTTGCCAGTCATATACATTATTTTGCTGTGCGCTCGCTAACCTTTTAGCACATGCCACTTCCCCCTCTGAATACTGCACTTGGGCGCAAACCCCAGGCAAACAGGGCGCAATCACTTTGCCCATTGGGTAAAGTTTTTAATATCTGGCTCCTGGTCTCTAATGCTGCATGTAAACTTCAATAAAACGAAAAGAATTTTCTGAAACACTCTGACTTTAGAGGTTTCGCATTTGTGTGGGTATGTTTTACTCAAGTGCTTATAAATGTCTGTATAAGAAAAAATTACTCACCTTAGTAATTGTGTTTCTTCTAATGGAGTCTTGCTGTATTCTGACATTATGCAGTTAGCGTCAGCACTTGAACTGCTCCGGGGAGGAAAGAGTTAAGTCTATGCCAGAGCATAGAACATTGAGCTCGAGCTCGGTTCAAACCTCTGTCTGCTGCACTCTGAAGTGTAACCGTCAGATTATTACGAGCTAACACTAACTACCCCCACAATGTGCAAATTGTAAAATTCACTAGCCAAAAAGGCAACCAAATATTTTGGATCCCCAAAAGACTCAGGTCGAGAA
Source organism: Neoceratodus forsteri (assembly GCA_016271365.2). Taxonomy (NCBI): domain Eukaryota; kingdom Metazoa; phylum Chordata; order Ceratodontiformes; family Ceratodontidae; genus Neoceratodus; species Neoceratodus forsteri. Next base: position 1,408,288,727 of record CM057450.1, read on the forward strand.
ATCCAAAACAAAAACTAGGTAGTGAACAAAAATAATTACCAAAAGATCTAAATAACCCACTACCCCTGTCTAAAGAGGGGAAAGTGCCAAGTACACCCCTGAGGTGCAACACTGTGCCTACCAGCCCACTTCCCAAAAAACAGGTTCTGAGAGGGGAGGCAGGGACGGAGGTCAGAATACAGCAAGACTCCATTAGAAGACACACAATTACTAAGATGAATAATTTTTTCTTCAAACAAAGTCTTGCTGTAGTCTGACATTATGCAGACTACCAAGCAGTACCTCCATGGAGGAAGGTATAGAACCTATTTTGGGAATAGGCTCTGCAGTACTGCTGTACCAAACCTAGCATCACTCCTAGCCTGGGTATCCAGAGAGTAATGCTTGGTGAATATATGGACTGTTTTCCAGGTGGCTGCTTTGCATATCTCTAATAAGGGTATATATATCTGGCAGCAGCCAGAGAAGCAGCTGTACCTCTAGTTGAATGAGCCCTCAGGCCTAAGGGGGGCACTTTGCCTAGCTTTTCATAGCAGAATTGTATACAAGAGACAATCCACCTGGCAATAGTTCTCTTAGTAGCAGGTTTACCCTTCCCCACTTCACCATAAGTGAGGAACAACTGGAGGGAGTCAAACTTAAGTGCCTTAGTACGCTCAATGCAGTAGCTAAGAGCCCTTTTAACATCCAAACTGTGTAATCTTCTCTCTCCTGAAGAAGAATGATCAGTGAAGAATACAGGAAGAGACATGGATTGGTTCAGATGAAAATCTGAAACTACTTTGGGCAAGAACCTCCCACTGGTTCCAAGGACCACCTTATCCCTATGCAATGAGATAAAATCAGGCTCCACTGACAGAGCTTACAATTCACTGATACGCTTGGCAGAGATAACAGCTACCAGGAACACAGTTTTCCAAGTCAAATACTTAAGCTCTGCTGAGGACAAAGGCTCAAAAAGGAGGTTGCATAAGCTGAGTTATGCAAACATTAAGATCCCAAGCAGGAGTAGGATCCCTAAAGGGGGGATTGGTATGAAGCAATCCTTTGAAGAATTTACAGAAAACAGGGTGAGATGCCAGTGAGGAGGGCTTTCCAACTGACAGAAAAGTAGAAACAGCCGACAAGTGTACTTTGAGGGTAGCTGGTCTGAGGCCTAGGCCATTGAGATGTACTATGTAATCCAGAACTGTAGACAAGTCAACAATATCTGGGGATACATGCTTCTTGGAACACCAAATGCTGAATCTTTTCCATTTGGAGTTATAAGTCTTTCTGGTGGCAGGTTTTCGAGAGGCTTTGCGAATATCCAGAACCCCTTGAGAAAGATGCACATTTGCATATTCTAGCTCTTCAAGAGCCATGCCTTGAAATTGAGAGAACGAAGGTTGGGGTACCAGATCCTCCCTTGAGAGGAAGTCAACAGTTTGTGATTCCTGGGGAGAGATGGGGGAAGATGGACTGCTAGGGGCTGCAACAGGGGATACCAAGGCTGTCTGGCCCAGTCTGGAGCAATCAGGATCACTTTGCAAGATTGTCACCTTATCTTGACCAGGACTTTGAACAGTAGAGGAAAAGAAAGAAAGGCATGCAGAAATTTCCCCTCCCAATCCAGAATTAGAGCATCCAGGGGGACTGAACCCAAGACTGGGGGGGTCTGCAACAAAAGAGAGGAAGTTGGTGATTGTCTGGGGCTGCAAAGAGATCTATCTCTGGGGTGATCCACCTTGAAAAGATCACTTTTAACACTAGGGAGTCCAGGGACCATTCGTGATGGCCCTGGGAAATCCTGCTCAAAGCATCTGCTAGCACATTGTCCTTTCCTGGAAGGTGGACTGCTACCAGAAAGGTCTGTAGAGAATAAGCAAGGGACCATAACGTCATGGCTTCCATGCACAAGGCTGTAGACCGAATGCCTCAGTGCTTGTTGATGTACCACATGGTGGTGGTGTTGTCTGTCCTGACCTGAACCACCTTGTTCTGTACTGATTCCAAGAAGGCTTGTAGAGCCAGGTGAACTGCACTGAGCTCCAGAAGATTGATGTGGAGAAGAGACTCATGAGGGGACCACACTCCCTGAGTTGTGAGTGCTCCCAGGTGAGCACCCACCCCAGGAGAGAAGCATCCGTTGTCAGAACCACAGAATGAGACTGAGTGATGAATGGAACCCCTTGCCTGAGGCTGTCCTGATCCAACCACCACTGGAGAGCCTGGATCAGGGTGAGAGTCACTGGAAGAAGCTTGGTTAGAGGATCTTTTTTCTGAGACCAAAAAGCCCTCAAATGGAACTGGATGTCCCTCATCTGAAATTGGACCACTGCAGTGGAAGCTGCCATGTGGCCTAGGAGTTGAAGGAAATGCCTTGCTGGTCGAAGACACCAGAAGGTGAAAAGTGGAAGCCAGCTCTATAATGGCCTTTACCCTTGCCAGAGGGAGAAAGGCTCTTGCTTTGACAGTATCCAACTCTACCCATATGATGGTCAAGAGTTGTACTGGCTCGAGAACTGATTTGGGAAGCTTGAGGAGGAATCCTAGAGAAGCGAGTGTCACAAACCCACTCAGCAGGTCAGACCCCTACTCCCAAAGTGACAACCTCCGAGTGCAGTCTTGTGATAGGAAACAAAAACAGGGTAACCCTCCTGTCTGTTTTGTGGGTTTGAATCAACATTTGGTCTCAGTTCTGGAGGGATTCAAACTGTGAACCTCTTGTTAGCGTACTCAATGTACAGGCTCAGATAATTCTGCTCTTCGGGGGGCCAGATATCTTTCGCCTACGGGCACCTAACCAGGTGTACAAAATGAACCTTTAAAGACTAATAAAGACCTCAGATAACTCTTACCTGTTCCCAGTTTGGTATTACCATATAAGCTCATGCAGTGTTGTCACACTCTTAACCATCCACGCAACACAGGCAAAAACAGAAGGACTTGTAAGACACAAATAGTCTAAAAAAAAGATGTTTACTTAAAATTAGATAAGAATGTAAAATGTAAAACACAGAACCATATATCACAAAACATACAAATCACTTAAAAGAATAAGATTTTAAAAAGTGCAGATTCCTACCACTAATACACTTAGACTTGTCTGTTCTAAGGTATTCTTATCTCACAGTGCTGTAGATGTTTCTTTTTCGGAGTCCAAACATTTGTGTTTAAATGAAAAACAGAATACTGTTTAAAAACTGGCTTTGCCAACCTCTTTGCATGAGGTCACCTAGCTCTTCCCTGTCAGTATATAAAAAATATATCTATGCAAAACAGGATGTCTTATCAAAAGTAAATTAAAATTCTGTGACCTCAGCACAGGGAGGGAGAGGGGGGACATGACAGAAACTTTCAAGTACCTCAAGGGAACCTCAAGGGAATCAACAAAGTCCAAGAGGGTAGCATCTTTCAAAAAAATGAGGTGTGCAAGAACAAGGGGGCACAATTTGAAGAGAGAGGGGGCAGCTCAGAGGTAATGTAAGTAAGTATTTTTTCACAGAGAGGGTTGTGGATGCATATAACGGCCTTCCGGAGGAGGTTGTGGAGTCAAAAACAGTGGTTGAATTCAAGCATGCATGGGACAGCCATAAGGCAATTCTAGGGGGTGGGGGTAGAAAGAAGTAGGCTGTTGGTTAACTAGGATCTGCAGCTTATCCATTAGGTAGGGAAATGGGCAGACTGGGTGGGCCAAGCGGTCCTTATCTGCCGTCAAATTCTATGTTCTATATGTTTCTATGTTTCAGCAAAACTCATTTTTTTTTCAAATGACTTTCTTTGATCTATGAGCAGCTTCCCCTTTCCAGGACATCAAAGGACTTGTTATGTCTCTCTGCCAGATCTCACGGAGGTGCAACATGCTTTGTATCACCATATGAATTTTAACTGTGTTTCCTCTGAACGTTATAAAAGTTTATGATTTCCCATTTTAGCAGCTGGCAAGACACAAATAAACTTGATAAACAGGAGATGCTTAAATTAGTCTCCTCTAGCCTGTAATTATCTCTTGGCCTTCCAGGTAATACCTTGTGGCTAAAACCTGGGAGGGGGTGTCATTCCACAGACAGTCAGCATCTCTCAAGAGACACCCAATAACACATTTTTATATTACAAAAATCATAGATTAATCAGAACCAGCTGTCCAAGTGTCACAGTGAGCACTTGTTGGGTCACTTGCAAATTTGACCTGACTTGGCCTGGAGACTGACCCACAATGAGCCAGTTGTCCAGGTATGGGAATATGGAAATGTTTTGTCTCCTTAGAAAGGCCACTACTACTGTCAGGCATTTTGTAAACACCCTTGGAGCGGATATTAGGCTGAAGGGCATAGCTTTGAAATGATAATGGCCTGAAAACAGTTTGAACCTGAGGTACTTTCTGTGGGAGCACTTGAAGGGAATATGAAAGTAGGCATCCTTTAGGTCCAGGGAGGCTAGCCAGTCCCCTGGCCTTAGAGAGGGAAGAATTATTCCCAGAGTCACCATTTTGAATTTTGGCTTTACTAGATGCTTGTTTAAGTATCTTAAATCTAGGATGGGCCACCACTCCCGTTTTTTTCGTGGTAAGGAAGTATCTGGAATATAGACCTTTACCCCTGTGAAGTGTAGGAACTTTCTCTATGGCTCTGAGAGCTAGCAGAGATGAAACCTCTGCCTCTAGGGCCATGGTTTCAGAGATGTTTGCAAGTGGAAAGGACCCGACCCTCAGCTTTGGACATTTTTTGAAGGGGAGGGCCAGTCCCTGGCTTACTACCTCCAGGACCCACTTGTCTGAGGTAACAGACTTCCAGTCCTGGAAGTAGTAAGCCAGCCTGCCTGCTACCAGAATTAAGGAGTCGACCCAGGTTGACACACATCAGGGTGTCTGCTTGGCAGGAGCCTTAGCCTGAGAAGAGGATGTAGCCCTGCTCATTCCCCTTCTGCCTCTCCCTCTGAAGAACCCACTCTGAGAAAAAGGAGAGGAGGGCCTGTGCCTGGTAGAAAGTCTTGTGAAAAGGCCTGCCCCTGCCCCTAGCTTGCTACTTTTGAGGAGTTGCCTGCCTCTCCTTGGCCTGTGCACTCCTGTAGGTGGTCCTATACTCATCCATCTTTTTCATATAATTCTCTATCTGCTCCCCAAACAGAGAATTCTCAATGACGTGGAAATCCATGGCCTTAGTCTGGGTCTCCTGTGATAGGCTAGTACATCTGAGCCAAGCCAGTCTCTGAAGAGCCACAGATGTAGCCATGACTTGTGATGACACATCACTGGAGTCCACAGCAGCATGAAACTGGATTTTTGATGCCTCAATCCCATCAGCAACCACCTCCTCCAGCTCCTTGGCAAGCTGGGGGGAAGCCTGTTTAGCCAGTTCCAGAACACAGATACACAGACAGTGTCGGCAGATAAGGGCCTATGGCCCACCCAGTCTGCCCATTTGAGCTTGTAAGTTCAGTTTATGTTTTCCTAGAAGTCTGTTGCCCCTTAACCCTGACCTCCAGGATTCCTTTATGTCCATCCGATGCATTCTTAAATCCCGTGATTGTTTCAGCACCCACCACTTCCTCTGGCAGGGTGTTCCACTTGTCCACCACCCGTTCTGTGAAGAAATTCTTCCTCACGTTTCCTCTGAATCGTCCTCCCTCCAACTGGATCCCATCTGGACTTCTAGTATCTGGCTGTGTAGGCCATATAGTTAGCCTGCCTGAGTCCCAAGAAAGACATCATATACTGTTTTTTAGCCATGGCATCCAGCTTCCTGGAGTCTTTATCTGGGGGGTGTGAAGCCAAGGGTATATTAGCCTTATCACAGGCTGCAGCCTGCACAACGCCAACATGGCTGCATTGCTGGTACAAGTACTCCATACCTGGGCCTGACAACATATACCTCTTGTCCATTCACCTGTCCACAGGAGGTAAATAATTTGGAGTCTTAAGTAACTTCTGTGTCTGTTTCCCAAAGGATTTGTGAAGGGGAATAAACAACCTTTTGGACTCTGGGATGTCCATCGTCTCCACATAGTCAGGCTCCTCTTGCTCCTCGACAGCTTCATCCAGAGGGAGCTGGAGGGTTTCTGCCAGTTTTTGTAGAACATGAAGTGGGAAGGGAACTCAGAAAGCTAGGAGGGGAAACACCAAAAGGTCTGTCTGGGGGAGATGTCCAGTTCTATGGGCTCATCCAGACCTTCCACACCACCATCGTCATCATCCCTCTCCAAATCCGGTTCATAACAGTCTTCTGGGTAATAATCCTGAACCGGTGGAACCAAACGCCTACCGGGAGGTGTCGGATCAGCTGGAACCAAATGGAGCGATTCAACTATACTAATCACTCTGGCAATTTCCTCGGCGGTTGGATGATGCGGTTCTGGATCTGAACAGAATTCTCTTTTTTCCTTTTGCCAGAACCGACCCCTCAGGATCAGCTCTCCATTTGCCCAAGGGAGTCTCGCCCAAGTCAGTGGGCACTCCCTCAGGTTCGGTCGGAACCGAACCGGGCTGGCCATCCAGGTCAGCAAACTTCTCGGCCTCCTTTTCCCTAAGACTGCCCAATCTTTTATCCAGGGTGGCCTTAGGAAAATTTTTACATATTTGGCAGTCTGACTCCAGGTGGTCAAAACCCAGACAATAAACACAGGTGGTGTGAGGATCAGCCTTAGCAAAGGCCTCCCCACACTCACTGCAGTGTTGAAACCCAGTGGGCCCAGTTTTTCTCTTGGGTTTCTCAGTCGAAGCCATCCTACAACTTACCCTTTTTTTGGCAACAGCCAGGCAGGACCCCCTTATCAGTTCCTAACCGTGTCACGGGTATTGGAAAAAATGATAAAACACTTTTTTTTTTTTAAGAATCGATAAGGATCAGTACCTCACACTAAATTCAGACTAAAAGAAAAATCACAAGACAAAATACAGACAAACCAGTTCAGCCGAACCAACTGAAATATAAGTTTTGCAATTTCCTCAAAATTCAGCACTAGTCCACAAACTAAAGTACGTACTGTACTGCATACAGGGCTCTGAACCGAAATTAAGTAAAAATAGCGGTTTAAACAGACGTTTTTTGGCAGACCGAACCAATAGCGAAGGAGAGATCTCCGGAGCGACTGTTCAGTTAGACAGAGTAAAGAATCTGACGGTTACATTTCAAAGTGCAGCAGACAGAGGTCTGAACTGAGCTCAAGCTCAATGTTCTATGCTCTGGCATAGAGTTAACTCTTTCCTCTCCAGCAGTTCAAGTGCTGGGGCTAACTGCATGATGTCAGACTACAAAAGACCATGTTGTTTGAAAACAATCTTTTTTTGATTGTTGGTATAAATTTGTTGCATTTACAAAATACAGTGTTATGAGAATTTACAATTAAAGTCTCATATAGTAAACAGAAAATATATTGGCAAAATTATTTTCTAACATTTAGGATTACCAGACTGCTTATGATGAGGATTTCTTATTATATTAACATGTAGGTGTAAAAACATAATCCGTAAAAAATCACAAATCTCATGCAGGCGGATGTCAAACATACTCAGACATTAGCAATGCTATCTGACTTATTGTTGTATAGAAATTCAATGGAGTACACACTTAGTGATTCACAGAACACAGACAACTTCAATTCTTACTTTGTTAAATCCTACCACACTTTTTTTCTTTTGCATATCTCTAAGTTATATCTTTGTACTGTATGCACAAGAAGGTAAATAATTTGGCCTGTACAGTATTTCGTTGCGCATACTGTGGCTCTGGGATTATCATAGCGCAAAACCATTATGTAATTTTTACTGCGTTAATTTCAACTGGAACAAAGTGCAGCACACAATTCTTGAGCACAGAAAAGAAGAAAGGCAGTTAAACATACAAACACTGACAAAACAAAACACTTTCCAAATGTGGTCTTAAAGCAGCATAGTACTATAATAATGGAAGGGGCTTAGTGCTCATCTCGTCCACTCTTCCATCGCACAGACTACCTTATTTGACTATGGACACATCTGCAAGTCAGAATGCACTCCATATTCATGCTGTTTAATTCTCAAAGTCATTCTTCCTCATGAATCATTCTAGTCCCAATTTTTTTTTTTTTTTTTTTTTTAAGTCATCCGTTTTACGTATGTTCTTGCAATATAAGCATCTAACAATTTATAGGCATCCTACTGTCACATTCCATCCTGGGAAAGAGGGCTGCATCTCCAAGCTGACTTATAACTTAGCGCTTCAAAGACTACCCTTGTTGTCTATGCACGTATCAAATTTGTAGAGCTCTTGCTAACATACTTCCTCATCAACGAAACTGTCACACTCAAATGCAGAAGCTTATTTACACCTCAAGTGCTTGAATTTATTATTCTAATCAATATTGAGTTCACTATAAAAAAATCTTCTCCATGTAGCAGTTACCACAATGCCTCAAGAAGAGGTCAATGTGGCCTTGAAAGCTTGTATAATAATACATTTCTGTTGGTCAAATAAAAACAGGTTACTCACCTGTAACAGCATTTCTAGGAGTGGTACATGATGTTCATCCACACTTCAAGCAGTGTTTCTTTCCCTTTAAAATCAGCCAAAATGTCTTCAAGCTGGCCCCTCCCACCCACCTAGGTGGCAACTTCCCTAGCACCACCCCGAGACATCAGATCTTGCCTGCTGGAAGCAAGACCAGTGTGACACTTTCCAGGGGAGGTCGCGTGGGTCAGTGTGGAGGAACATCATATACTACTCCCAGACTACTGTTACAGGTGAGTAACCTGTTTTTCTAGGGACGTGGATATGATGTTCTATCCACATTTCAGGCAGACTCCTAGCAGTTCTCCGGGAGGAGGGGGCAAGATGCACACCCCCTTGTTTAGGGAACAATGATTGGAGAACTGAGGCCCCAAAACCAGAACAGAAACAGACTGACGGCAGATAAGGACCGCTTGGCCCGCCTAGTCTGCCCATTTCCCTACCTACAGGATAAGCTGCAGATCCTAGTTAACCACCAGCCTATTTCTTCCTAACACCCCCAAAAGAATTTCCTTATGTCTGCCCCATGCATTCTTGAATTCTCCCACGATTTAGACCCCACAACTTCCTCAGGAAGGCTGTTCCATGTGTCCACCACCCTCTCTGTGAAAAAATACTTCCTCACATTGCCCCCAAGCTGTCCCCCCTCCATCTTCAAATTATGTCCCCTTGTTCTTGCACATCTCTTTTTCTGAAAGATGCCACCCTCTTGGACTTTCTTGATTCCACTGAGGTACTTAGAAGTTTCTATCATGTCCCCCCTCTCCCTCCTTTCCTCAAAGGTATACATATTAAGCTCCTTTAGTCTCTACTCATATGGCTTCTCTTGCAGACCATGCACCATTTTAATTGCCCTCCTCTGGACTGCCTCCATCCTGTCTATGTCCTTGCGGAGATGTGGTCTCCAGAACTGCATGCAGTACTCCAGATGGGGTCTCACCAACTGTCTGTACAGAGGGATAACAACTTCCTGTTTTCTGATGGTGATGCCTCTCCCTATACATCCCAGTATCCCCCCAGCCCTCCCTACTGACTTTTCACTTTGCTTGCTAATCTAAAGGGCATCTGATACGATTACCCCGGGTCCCTTTCCATTTTTGTTGTTACCTCCCCCCCAATGTGTAATCTTCCCCACGGTTTTTGTTTCCCAGGTGCATTATTTTGCACTTCTTTGCACTGAATCCCAGCGTGACTTGAGGTTGATTTGGTAGAAGCAGATGAAGTTGTGTGTGAACTAGATTTCCTGGATAGGGACATCCCTGGAAGCAGTCACCAAGGCAGCGGTATGCCAGGTGGAATGAGCCATTATAGCCTTACGGGAGGCTCCCTACCAGCCAACCTATAGCAGATGTCGATGCAGGATACAATCCACCTGCTAATTATCTGCTTAGCTGCTGGTCTGCCAGATAAAGCTTCAGTGTAGGTGACAAACAGCTGGCGAACCTCTCCCCGAACTTCAGCCGTGTGCTCCTTAAAGTAGGCGCACGCTCGTCGCAGGTCCAAGGTATGGAGCCTGTGCTTGGTCTCAGAGGCGTGGTTGGTGAAATACACTGGGAGATTAATCACCTGGTTAAGGTGGAAATCTGACAACCTTCGGTAAGAACTTCGGGCTGGGGCAAAGGACAACCTTGTCCCTGTGGAAGACCAGAAAAGGAGACTCCACTGAGAGCGCCTGGAGCTCACTGATCCTGCAGCTAACAAACTGTTTCTCAAGGCTGGCATACAGGTGGAACTATATGCACAACCCGACCTGGGGCTTTTAGCCTAAGATGGCTGCCGTTCTGGGTGGCTGAGTGGAAGCAGAGTACAGCACAGCAGAATGTTCTTTGTTTATTTATTCGTTCTAATATTTTATGGTTTCAGTTAGATTCTTAGGGTAGAGAGTTAGGGTAAGCAGTGAGAAAGTAAGATTTCCGAACATTGTCGAGAGTGACTGATACACCCAATGTGTACACAAGGGTTGATAGACTTGCCCTGGGAACATTCAGGCTGTGGGGCACTAGGGGAGCCTGAACACTGCCATCCTTTATAAGTTAGAATCTAGCCTGTATAGGGAGAAAAGAGGTGGTTTAGTATTTTAACCTACCTCTGTTTTTGATGCTTCACCATAATATCTGGCTGTATTTGGACAGAGAGGGATCCTGGTGAGAACAAACGGTGAGTGAACTGCAGGGACTAAGTGGATCGGAATACTATTTCCTGGGAGTTGCTGTTGGGGTGAGAGCCCAGCCGGACTACACGCAGGAGGTACTAACGAACCACACACAGGAAATACTATGGCCATCATCAGAAAGAGGTGCATTGTGCATTTGCACTCAAGGAATTAGCTGGCTGCGAGAAGAGCGTCCTGCAGGAGTGAGGCGAGGAGGGGTTCCACGGGCCCGGACGGGGGAGTGGACGCCACTACTGCCGGAGGGTGGAGTGATTTTCTTTTGCACCCTAAGGTAGAATGGGGGGGGGTTCTCTGGAAGGAGGACCCGCCTGGGCCCTGGAAGAGAAAGTCCCAAGGCCCCTTTCTTAGTTGTAAGGAGAAGGCCCTCCAAGAAGGAAAAAAGAAGGAGCAGAGGAGTGAAAAAGGATTTTATCATCTCGAACTGGATTTACCAGCTCATGGATGGCACGACTAGAAGGAAAGCAAGGAAAATGCGCATTCTCACCAACGGTGAAGTAAAACATCTTATTTTTTGACCCCATTTGAAGTCAGTTATAGAACTTTGGTCCCGAATTAAAACTGGAACATTTGATTTACTTCAAACATGCAAAGTAATTTGAAACACCATCATAGCCTGTGAGAGGGGACTACAGAGGGGTTGATTTGCATCTGCTGTGGTGAGAGTGCAGCAGACAAGACAAAATTGAATAACATTTTTTGAATTTCTTGCTGCTTAATGTAATATGCTAATTATCTGCTCTTCTTATTGGACTGGACTGAAATGTTTTAGGTAGGGATCAGTGGGAATATTTATTGTTTATTATTAGGAAAGGGATATAAATTCCAGAGTGGATGGGCTGAAGGTGTGTACGGGGTAGTGTGAAGGGGAATTGGAATTAGTGCCTTTAGTAAGGTGTGTGTGGGTAAGAGAGTATAGTATGTTTGAGAGTGTAAAGTAAATTGTTAGATATGTGTCAGGGGGTGATTACTACGGTCAGGCACTACTCCCCCTCGAGGCTGAGGGATCTGTGACCTTTTGAGTGCCCTCCGCTTCTGCCACAGGTATATTACAGATGTACAGCATCAGGTATGATTAGGAGGCGGTGGACTGGTGGGTCCTGGAGACCCCGGGGTGGGGGATGGGAGAAGGATGGGTGGACAGAGACGGTGAGGACTAGGAGGCACCCTGGGGTGAAATGGGACCGACAGCGAGTGCCTCCTTGCCTTGTGCCCATACCCAAGGGTTCTGAGGGATGCAGGCAGGTGTTACAGCCATCTGCAGAATCTCGTCCCTCTCGGGGCGGTATTATGCAATCCCAGGTCAATTAAAAATAAGACCGCATTGGTTGCAGACTTAGTAGCCTCTGCAGACCTGGCTTGCATCACTGAGTCTTGGCTGGATGAAAATGCAGGGCCCATACTGGCAGCTGCGATACCAGCCGGGTTCTCGGTGATACAATGCCTGAGAGTGGACCATAGGAGTGGGGGGTTGCAGTCTGTTTTAGACAGGAACTGAACTTCAAGAAGGTGCCAGTGGAGAGTGCCAACTCTTAAGTGTATGGGAGCTGCGGGTGCAGTATTTAGGATCCTTCTCATCTACCATCCACCCAGGGATGGGAGGGTATTCCTGAAGGAGGTAGCGGACTTCATTGCCGAGATAGTACTGGAGGCCCCCAGATGGTTAATTCTGTGGGACTTCTATGCCTGGGTCGACGAACTCACATATTTTGGACAAGACCTCCTCCAATTGATGGAATCACTGGGCCTGACATGGGTTATTACCACTGCAACACATGAGTGGGGGCACACGTTGGACTTGGTGTTACACCTGGGGATGGAGATCTCTGGTATGGAGGTGGATCCTATTGGATGGTCAGATCATCACGCCTTGAGGTTTAGTTTCATGACCCTTGAAATGGGCCTGCCCTGAAGGAAATGGTACACTACTGTCCTTTAAGACAGGTAACACCTGAAGGCTTTATGATGGTACTGGACCTTTCGGGTATTCCATTAGATAGCAGTGACCCAGGGACTCTTGTGCGGGCCTATAATAGGGCAGTAATTAAGGCCCTGGATGCCATTGCTCCAGTTTGTTTTCGCCCCTTGATCTCTCTCCCAGGTGCCCCATGGTTTGGTGAGACACTAAGGTAACTGAAGAGGCAGAGGCTAAGGTTAGAGAGACGCTGGTGAAAAACTTGCCTGGAGGTGGAGAGACTTAGGTTGTTGGACCATTATAAGGTTTACCAATCAGCAATTTCCCATAAGAAGGCAGAATTCCTGTCCAGGGAAATTGCTGCAGCGAGGAACAGACCAGCCCAGTTCTTCTGGACCGTGGACAGACTGTGCAATCCAGTCTGCCTGCGGTCTGGTGGAGCATTGTCACAGAAAAAAATGTGAGGAGTTTGCTCAGTTCTTTGCTGATAAGGCATCCACCATTAGGACAGAGATCAGCCAATGCCTCCCCATTGGTCCTTGCGGTTGCCTACTGAGTGGTACTAACACTCAATTGTCCTGGTCTGCCTTCAGACAGCCAGTAGTCATGGATATGGTGAGGATCATTCAGACCTTGCGACCAACTTACTGCAGTTTGGATCAGGGCCCAACACACCTTCTTGTAGGGCGTGTTGAGGTCATCAGCCCAGTCCTATCTCAGATAGTCTGGGCTTCATTGGAGAGAGGGATCTTTCTGGATCCCTTAAAGGAGGCAGTGGTTAGGCCACTGCTGAAAAAGCCCTCCCTTGACCCAGATTGCCCTGCTAACTACAGACCAGTCTCTAACCTGCCTTTCATAGGGAAGGTTATTGAGAAGGTGGTTGCTCTGCAGCTGGAGGATCATTTATCCATCCACAATGTCTATTACCCTCTCCAGTCTGGCTTCAAGAAAAGGCATAGCACCAAGACTGCCCTGGTTCGAGTACTTAATGACCTTCTGGTGGCAAGAGATCAGACAGCCTGTTCCATCTTGGTTCTCCTTGATCTCTCAGCAGCATTTGACACTACAGACCATGGGGTGTTGCTGGAATGCCTGCGGTTCTTTTGTGGACTGGAAGGGGCAGTCCTCAATTGGTTTTGATCATTCCTCGAGGGCAGGTCACAGAGGGTTGTGCCAAGAATTTCTTCCTCGTCCCCTTGGAGCCTGCCCTGTGGGGTACCGCAGGGTTCTGCGCTTTCCTCTCACATGCTGTTTGTAGTGTATATGTTGCCACTGTGGGATATTACAAGGTGGTACGGGTTGAGTTTTCACTGTTATGCAGATGATTCTCAACTGTACAAGTACTTTGTGCCCAGCCAGGAGTTTGATACAGTCTCGATGCTTAACAACTACCTACTGGAGATACAGAACTGGATGAGTGCCAGCTACATGAGGTTAAACCCGGAGAAAACGGAGGTATTGGTTGTGGACCCTGATCTGAGGATGGCCGTGTCATGGGCGGGAAAACCCTCCGGTTTACAACTTTGAGGGAACCTGCTCAATGCCTCGGGCCAGGTGCAGAACCTGGGGGTGGTATTTGACAAAGGCCTGACCCTGAAGGCTCAGGTGTCAGCCGTAGTCAAATCTGCCTTTTACCATCTAAGAAATATCACCAGGGTGAAGCATCTGGTTCCATCCGAGGATCTTTCTATCTTGGTCCATGCCTCTGTCACCACTCGTCTTGACTACTGCAACACCATTTACATAGGGCTTCCGGGAGTGGATATTCGCAGATTGCAGCTAGTGCAGAACGCGACGGCCAGGTAGTTAACTGGAACCCCAAGATCCAGTCACATAACACCTGTGCTGCGCAAACTGCACTGGCTGCCTATACAGTGGCGAATCCCTTTTAAGGTCGCTTTGCTGACCTAAAAAGCCCTACACAATCAGGGACCCTAATACCTGCAAGACCTCCTACTTCGCTACTGTCCCTCCTGCTCACTCTGATTCTCCAATGAGGGACTGTTAGAGGTTCCCAGAGTACATCTGAAAATGTTTAGGGGATGATCTTTTGCCTTTATGGCCCCTACCCTGTGGAACTCTACCTTGTCGGATACGAGACAGCCTGACTGTAGAAGGGTTTAAAAATTCCCTTCAAAACATATATTTTCAAAAAGCCTTTGAAGGAATTTAAGATTTTACATGCTGATTTTTAAGTGGATTGTAGTTGCATAATTTTAAGAAGTTTGTATTTGTATTGTCTGTAAGTATGGTGTAAGGGCGCCCTGAGCTATGGAAGGGCGCCTTGTATAAATAAAATTTTACTTACTTAAGGGTGATGTGACAGCCACCAGGAAAGCAGTCTTGCATGAAAGGTCAGACATCTCACACCTGTGCATCAGTTCGAATGGCTTGCCAATGAGCTTTGCCAATACCTGCAACAAGTCGCAAGGTGGTGGTGGTTCACACACAGGAGGGGAAATGTGATCGATGCATTTGAAAAATCACCAGACCACCTTTCTCCTGTGCCACCGACTACATACCAGTTCGTGCCCAGTAAGCAGAGATGGCAGCCAGGTGCACCTTAATGGTTGTCGACCGGAGGCCCGACTGGGAAAGG
Source organism: Neoceratodus forsteri (assembly GCA_016271365.2). Taxonomy (NCBI): domain Eukaryota; kingdom Metazoa; phylum Chordata; order Ceratodontiformes; family Ceratodontidae; genus Neoceratodus; species Neoceratodus forsteri. The sequence continues at coordinate 1,408,303,876 of CM057450.1, forward strand.
GACCAGAGGTAGTGAAGAATGCTAGCCACCAGACAAGCTAAAGGGTCAAGCCCCTTGCCCTGGCACCAAATGGGAGAACCTCTTCCATTTGAAGGCATAGCATTTTTGCATCAACTCCTTCTGAGAAGCCTCAACCACAGCGAAGACATTGTTGGAGAGACCCACAGCCTGGAACTCTAGCCGCTCAGGAACCATGCTGTCAGGTGCAGGGATTGAAGGTCCGGATGGAGTATCTTCTCCTGATTGCAAGAGAACAGGTCCGGGCAGAGGGAAAGACACCTTGGGAGCCTGCTGCTGAGATTGAGGAGATCAAAGTACCAGAACTGGCAAGGCTAGTCCAGAGGCACCAGGATCATCCATGCCTTCTCCCTCCTGGCCTTGAACAGCACCTTGTGGATCAAGGGAAATGGAGGGAAGACATAGAGAAGGCCTAGGGTCCAGAGCCTCGAGAAGGCATCCTCTGCAGTGATCCCTGCTGAGGGGGGGTGGGCATAGTTCAGCCTCAGCTTTGCATTCTCCCTGGAGGCAAAGCGATCTACCTGAGGGGTGCCCCACTGGGAGAACAGACTGTGTACTACCTCTGAGTGGAGCGACAACTCATGAAATGCCTTGCCCACTCGGTTGACAGCAGCATCCACCAGCTGGTTGAAGCACTGGCCACATGGATGGTCAAGAGATCAGTCTCCAGGCTGCGCATGGGGGTTCAAATTCGGAAAGCTTCCCTGCACAGAGGAAGGGAGTGTGTCCCGCCCTGTTTGTTGAGGTAGTACATGGTCATGGTGTTGTCTGTCTGGACCTGAATGCCCTGACCGCGGATGTGTGGAGCAAAAGCAGTCAGTGCCAGCTGAACTGCCTGGAGCTCCAGCAGGTGACGTGGCACTGGGACTCCTCGAGGGTCCAGAGCCCATGAACTCTATGTTCCCCCAGGTGGGCACCCCAGCCCATGAGAGAAGCACCAGTTCTCAGGATGACCATCTGCTGTGGGCGGACAAACAGGATCCCTTCCTGCAGATGTTCCGGGACTAACCACCACTGGAGGCCGCCCCACATCAGCAGAGTCACAGAGACCGGCTGGTCGAAGTGGCCCTTGCACCGAGACCACTGGTGGGCAAGATCCCACTGCAGAGAGCGCATTCTCCAGTGGGCCCAATGGATCACACTGGTGCATGCCGCTATATATAACCCAGGACGCACAGGAAGCCCCAAGCAGGGCACAACTGCCAAATCCAAAATGATCAGGCAAAGGAGGAGAGCCTCCGCCCTGTCCACTGGATGCCAAGCCCTGGCATTGCAAGAGTCGAGCTCCACCATGATGAAATTATTCACCTGCGAGGACACGAGTTCCGACTTGGCCTTGCTGACCAGGAAGCCAAGAGAGAGACAAGTCTGGAGGGCAAGATCCCTGGACCTCTCCATCTCCTCCCTGGAGGGACCCACGATTAGTCAAACATCCTGGTAGGGGTGGCGGAAAGGAAGATCTGACATCATGGGAGTTACCACCTGGGTGGGTGGGAGGAGCCAGCTTGAAGACATTCTGGCTGATTTTAAGGGGAAAGGAACACTGCCTGAAGTGTAGATATAACATTATATCCACGTCCCTAGAAAAACAGGTTACTCACCCGTAACTGTTGTTCTACGAGTGATATATAGTTCATATCCACAAAATGGCAGTTCCACCATAAGTGTCTATTCAGTGGAACATCTTTAAGCTAAGCTCCACTCACCACCAGGGCAATATATACTCCGGGCTCTGCTCTGTGATGTCAGATCTTGAACACTAGAAGCAGGGATATAAAAATTACGTACCTACCGTAATTCTTGATCTTCCTGTATATCTTCACCATTCATCACTGCTGGGTACTAGCCGGAGGCGCTAGAACCCCGCGGAAAGTTCTTTAGCTAAGCTTTCTCTCTTTTTTCTGGAGGAGGGGCTGATGTCTGACTCAGTACCACCCCGAGGCAGGCGTGCTATATGGCACTCGGGGTTGTGGCATGTAACAGACATCAGACAGTCCCTGCACCGTCAGATCTGCTACGCCGGGAGGAAAGCAGAAGCGGGGGGGGTGGAGGGTGGAGCAAGGGAGCGCAAGGGACAGAAAAAGGAAAGGATGTAAACTTAAAGGAGGTATAAGCCGGCCAGAGGAAGGGGAAAGGCCCTAAGTTTTGTAGAAGGGTGGCCCCAACCACTGGGCAGGCCAGAAGGGGTTAAGAGGATGGAAAATAAAAGAAAAGAGAAAGACAGTGAATTAATAAGGAGGCAGGAGAGAGAGTAAAGAAAAATAGAGAGACAGCATAACAGAACATAACAGAGAGGGAGAATGGGCCCCAATAGCCAACACTGCAGAGGTTATTCTGCTGCCTGAGGCCAAAGGGGAGGAGATCGACCCAACTGCTCTTTTTATATGAACCCTAAGACAGGTCCAAGGATTGACACCAGAACCTATAAACGCAGCCCCAAGAAAGGATGGGTCCGATAAACTGCATCTCTCTCACTCCCCCTATCTCCCACTCTCTGACCCCTCCATAGGGGTGAGGGTAAAAATAATTCACCCCGGGGCAAGGTCCCTCCGGCACAAGCGTAGGAGTCACCTGCTAAATAAGCTCTTCCTGAGACCTAGTGGAGAGCTGTCTGCACCTAGATCTACCCCCAGGATGAGGTAGATAGGATTTACCTTTGCAAGAGGTGAGAGATCAGAAGGACCTTGCCCCATGGATACCCACTGGACACTCACATGCGCATAAAGCAACCACATAAGTTTATCACATTTTGTAATTATGAGCATCTTGACCAACAATCCTTCTTTCAGGATATTGGTACTATCAACTGGTCCTCTCTCTTTCAATCAGACGACCCTCAAACTGCTCTCAGCCTTTTCCCGATTTGCTTTCCGGCGATCCAGGACAAACACTGCCCCCTCATTACTTGTCGTGTAAAAAACAAGTATACCCGATGGCTTAAGTCTGACCTTCTCTCTAAACTTCATCTGCGAGACAAATGTTGGCTCCTCCATAAAAAGACAGGGTTGCCTGTCAACCTTAATTCCTATAGGACGCTCCACAATTCTTGCAAGAAGGATATCAAATGGGCTAAGAGCAACTACTGCAAAGATCTTTTATCTAAATCTTATGGTGACTTCAAAAAATTCTGGTCCCACATTAAGAGCTTCCTAGGTTCAAACCCGGCCCCCACCCCTACTGACATGTCTCCAAATGGTGATCACTGCAACAATCCCTCTACTATCGCAAACTTTTTCAATGTCCAGTTTTCAGACCTTACAAATTATACATCATCCTTCCCAGCCTCACAGTGCTCTCTTGCCCAACCCAATGCCTCTGGGCCCATATTTCATTTCAAGTCCGTCACTCGTCGTGATGTACTAAAACTACTCAAAAACATCTCCGACCTCTGTGCACCTAGTTCTGACAATTTAGAACCTAAACTGCTAAAGCTTGCTGCCCCCTACATAGCTGCTCCTCTTGCCAGGATTTTTACACTCTCCCTGTGTCACAGCTATGTTCCTGACCTCTGGAAGACTGCCAGGATTACCCCAGTCTTCAAAATGGGTGACCGCAAAAACCCCTCCAACTGTAGGCCAATTGCTATATTATCGGTCCTCAGAAAAATCCTTGAGACAATCATAGCCTCCCAGACCACAGACTTTCTTGAGAAACATGACATTCTTACGACTATGCAGCATGGCTTCCGCAAAGGTCACAGCACTACCACTGCATTACTCAAATTTACATCTGATATCCTCTCCGCCATGGATTCCTGTCTCCTAACTGGTGCTATATTCATAGACGTGACTAAAGCCTTTACTGGGTCGACCATCCCATCCTCCTTGCTGAACTTAGATCCCTAGGTGTCTCAAACGCCACTGCTTGGTTTGGTAGCTACCTATCAGATCGGACCCAACAAGTTAAATTCAACTCCACCTTGTCTGTCTTTGCTACCATAAACATTGGTGTGCCACAAGGTTATGTTCTTGGTCCTCTCCTCTTCTCCATTTTTATACATACAGGTTACTCACCTGTAACAGGAGTTCTAGGAATGGTATATGTTGTTCATCCACACTTTCTGGCAGGTATCCTTGTCGCTATAATTCTTGCCGGAAGGTCTTCAAGCTGGCTCCTCCCATCCACCCGGGTAGTAAAACTCTCGGCTCCGCCTCATGACGCCAGATCTGGTCTGCTGGAAGCTCAGGTTGTGCGTCGAAGCCGGGGAGGTCGGGTGGGTCGTGTGGATGAACAACATATACCATTCCTAGAACTCCTGTTACAGGTGAGTAACCTGTATTTCTAGGGACATGGATATGTTGTTCATCCACACTTTCTGGCAGACTCCTAGCAGTTCTCCGGGAGGAGAGAGACAAGGCGCACACCCCGATACTTACTTGGGAAAGAGAGACTGGAGAACCGAGGCCCCAAAACCAGCATCCCGGCGTGACTCGAGGTCGATGTGGTAGTGGGTAATAAAGGTACGTGCCGACTTCCAGGTAGCAGCCCTGCAGATATCCTGGATAGGGACGTCCCAGGAAGCAGCTACCGATGCAGCGGAATGGTGGGTAGAATGAGCTCTTATCCCTCTGGGAAGCTCCATGCCCACCAACCTGTAGCAGAGCTCTATGCAGGAGGTGATCCACCTGCCTATCGTCCGCTTTGCTGCAGGTCTGCCAGGTGCGGCTTCAGCGTAGGTGACAAACAGCTGGCGAACCTCAGCCATCCGCTCCTTATAATAAGCGAGCACTCGTCTAGGGTCCAAAGTATGGAGCCTATACTCGGCCTCCGAAGTGTGATTGGGGTAGAACACCGGCAGAGTCAACACCTGGTTAAGGTGAAACTCCGACACCACCTTCGGAAGGAATTTCGGGTGGGGACACAGGACAACCTTGTCCCTGTGGAAGACCAGGAAGGAAGGCTCGATGGAAAGCGCCTGGAGCTCTCCCATCCTTCTGGCTGACGTGATAGCCACCAAGAAGACGGTTTTCCACGACAGTGTGAAAGATCACACCTGTGCAACGGTTCGAATGGCTTGCCCATGAGCTTGGCCAATACCAGTAGTAGATCCCACGAAGGTGGAGGTTCTCGCACCGGAGGAGAAATGTGGTCAAGGCCTTTGAAAAAGTGCCCGACCACCTTCTCCTGTGCCACCGACTGCTTGCCGGCCCACGCCCGGTAAGCAGAGATGGCTGCCAGGTGCACCTTAAGGGTCGTCGACTGAAGCCCTTGCTGAGAAAGGGACCACAGGTAGTCCAGAATGCTTGCCAAGGGGCAGTCAGAAGGGTCCAAGCCCTTCCCCTGACACCAAATGGAAAACCTCTTCCATTTGAAGGCATAGCATTTCCTGGTCGACTCCTTATGGGACACCTCAACAACGTTGAGGACCTCGTCGGAAAGACCCAAAGCCTGGAACTCTAGCCACTCAGGAACCAGGCCGTCAGGTGCAGGGATTGAAGGTCCGGATGGAATACCTTCCCCTGACTGACTGAGATCAGGTCCGGGCGGGCTGGAAGCCGCCTCGGGAGCCTGGAGCTGAGGCTGAGGAGATCAGGATACCAGAACTGGCGGGGCCAGTCTGGGGCTACTAGAATCACCTGCGCCTTGTCCCTCCTCGCCTTGAGAAGCACCTTGTGGATCAAGGGAAATGGGGGAAAGGCGTAAAAGAGGCCCGGGGTCCACGGCCTCGAGAAGGCATCCCCCTGCAGCGAGCCCTGCTGAGGGGGATGGGCATGGAACAGACTCAGCTTCGTTCTCCCTGGAGGCAAACAGGTCCACCTGAGGCGTGGCCCAGTGGGAGAAGAGATCTTGTACTACCTCCAGCAGGACAGACCACTCATGAGACACAGCCCCTATCCGGCTTAGGGCATCGGCCAGGGTGTTGAAGGCTCCTGCCACGTGAATGGCTAGGAGATCCGCCTCCAGGCTGCGCACTAGGAACCAAATGCAGAGAGCTTCCTTGCATAACAGCATGGAGCGCGTCCCGCCCTGGTGGTTCAGATAGTACATGGTCGTGGTGTTACACAGAAACATAGAAACATAGAATTTGATGGCGGATAAGGACCGCTTGGCCCAACCAGTCTGCCCATTTCCCTACCTACTGGATAAGCTGCAGATCCTAGTTAACCAGCAGCCTACTTCTTCCTACCCCACCCCCAGAATTGCCTTATGACTATCCCATGCATGTGAATTCCACCACTGTTTTGACTCCACAACCTCCTCCGGAGGCCGTTCCATCCATCACAACCCTCTCTGTGAAAAAATACTTCCTTAAATTACCTCTGAGCATCGCCTCTCCATCATCTTCAAATTGTGCCCTCTTGTTCTTGCACACCTCTTTTTGAAAGATGCTACCCTTGAGGTACTTGAAAGTTTTATCATGTCTCCCTCTCCTCCTTTCCTCGAGGCTATACATATTAAGCTCCTTAAGTCTCTCTTCATATGTCTTCGGTGCAGACCCTGCACCATTTTAGTTGCCCTCCTCTGGACAGCTTCCATCCTGTCTATGTCTTTGTGGAGATTGGGTCTCCAGAACTGCATACAGTACTCCAGATGGGGTCTTGCCAGCTGTCTGTACAGAGGGATAACAACTTCCTCTTTTCTACTGGTGATGCCTCTCCCTATGCATCCCAGTATCCCCCCAGCCCTCCTTGCTGCCCTCTCACATTGCTTGCCCATCTTTAGGTCATCTGATATGACTACCCCCAGGTCCCTTTCCATTTTGCTGTTGTTAGTATTTCACCCCATTGTGTACTCTTCCCTGGGTTTTGTTTCCCAGGTGCATTACCTGCACTTCTTAGCATTGAATCTAAGCTGCCATCGTTTGACCATTCCTCTAACCTTGCCAAGTCCCTTCTCATCCTTTCCACCCACCCTGTGCATCAACTCTGTTGCAGATCTTAGTGTCATCTGCAAAGAGACATACTTTTCCTTCCAGTCCTTCTGCAATGTCGCTTATAAAGACATTGAAGAGGACCGATCCTAATACTGAACCTGCAGTACCCACTAGTAACCCTCCTTTCTTCTAGTGGACTCCATTTACTATTACTCTCTGTGTCCTATTCTCCAGCCAATTCTTTACCCAGGCTGTCATCTTGGGACCCACTCCCAGGCTGGTTAACTTGTATATTAATCTTTTGTGTGGGACTGTGTCAAATGCCTTGCTAAAGTCTAGGTAGGCCATGTCCACAGCCCCTCCCTGATCTACTACTTTGGTCACCCAGTCAAAGAAATCTATCAGATTTGTCTGGCATGACCTTCCCGCTGTGAATCCATGCTGCCCTGGGTTCCTGTACCCCTCTGGCCTCTAGATACTTGACAATTCTTTCCTTTAGAAGTGATTCCATCATTTTCCCTATCACTGAGGCTAAACTAACAGGTCTATAGTTTCCTGCTTCTGCCTTGCTCCCACTTTTGTGAAGGGAATCACATCTGCCCTCCTCCAGTCCTCGGGTACCACCCCATCCTCCCATGATTTGTTAAAAAGGGTAGTCAGTGGCGTCACTAGTTCTACCCTTAGTTCTTTTAGAATTCTGGGATGAATCCCATCAGGCCCCATTGCTTTGTCCACCTTCAGTTTTAAGAGTTCTTTCAGAACCCTTTCTTCTGTAAATGGGCCGGTATCAACTTCTGTATCCAGAGTGTTACTACTGTTTGTTACTACTGTGTGTTGTCCGTCTGGACCTGAACCACTTGACCCCATAGAAACGAAGCGAAGGCGGTGAGAGCTACACGGACCGCTTGGAGTTCCAGCAGGTTGATGTGGCATCGGGACTCCCAAGGGGACCAGAGGCCGTGCGCTCGGTGTTCCCCCAGATGGGCACCCCAACCCATCAGAGATGCGTCGAGAGAGAGAGACCGTCAGCTCGGGGCGGATGAATGGGATACCCTCCTGCAGATGTGCTGGAACGATCCACCATTGGACAGCGTTCCACATCTCCTGGGTCACTGTCACGGGCCGGTCCAACGGATCGCGGCGTTGTGACCACTGGCTGTCCAGTCCCCATTGAAGGGGACGCATGTACCAACGTGCTCAACGGACCATGCTGGTGCAGGCCACCCTGAGGCCCAGGAGGCGCAGGAAGTCCCGGGCAGGGCGCGGTGCCCAACCAGAAATGATTGGGCAAGGAGGAAAGAACCTCGGCCCTGTCCGCGGGAGCCATGCTCTGGCTGCAGAGAGTTGAGCTCTGCCCGATGAACAGAATCACCTGCTTTGAGTACGAGTTCCGACTTGGCCTCGTTGATGAGGAGGCCAACCTGAGAGCAAACCTGGAGGGCCAGATCTCTGGCCCGCTCCACCTTCAGTTTGGAAGGGGCTGCTATCAGCCAATCGTCCAGGTAAGCGTACACCCAGACCCCTCGGCGCCGCAGGAATGCTGTCACCACTGCCATGCATTTGGTGAAGACCCTGGGAGCTAGGGAGAGGCCAAAGGGCATGGCCCGGAACTCGTATAGGGATCCCTCCGCTCTGAAATGGAGGAACCTCTGATGGGACGGACGGATTGGGACGTGAAAGAACGCGTCCTGGAGATCCAAGGAGCAGAACCACACGCCTCATTCCAAGGATGGGATTATCTGAGCCAGAGTGACCATCCTGAAGGTCCAAGACCTTAGGAACTTGTTCAGGTCGTGCAGGTCGAGAATGGGGCGCCAGCCCCCCATCCGTTTTGGGACCAGGAAGTACCTGGACACAAACCCCAGGTCTGGAGGACGATCCACCACCTTCCTGATTACCTCTTTTTCGGGGAGCAGGGCAGTATCGGCCCGGCGGGCCGACAGCGAGGCTGTGGACCCCGTGGACCCCCAAGGGGCGATGGCTCAAAAAGGAAACTTGCTCGAACTCCAGAGGCAGGCCTTTTCCTACCACCTCCAACACCCAGCGGTCCGTGGTGATAGCGGACCAGGCGGAAAGGAAGTGGCGGAGCCGTCCCCCCACGGGGGACACCCAAGGGGAGTGACAAGGTTGGGGACAGCACCCCCTCAACCCGTCACTGGGCAGGCTTGGAGGAAGAACCAGCCGAGGGACCTCCCGGGCCTTTACCTCCTTGCTTCCTGTTGGAGGAAGCCATCGTCTTGGGCTTGGGACGCCAAGCACGAGCCTGCTGGCCCTGTTGCTGGTGCTGCTGGGCCGGTCGAGAAGCAGGGACCGAAGGACGAAAGGACTTCTGCTGCTGACGGCGGCCTTTGTCCCTCTGGGCAGAGGTGACAGAGTCCAGAGTGGCATTGGACTTCTCGATCCGCTGGAGGTGTCCCTCCACTCCAGGGCCGAGGAGGTCAGTCCCCAAGAAGGGGGCGTCCGCCAACTTGTGCTGGGTATCCGTCGTGAAGGTGGATATCCTCAGCCACGCCCTGCATCGCATGGCCACCGCGGCCACTACTGACCTGGCACAGGAATCACCTATGTCCAGAGCAGTCTGGAGCTGCTGCTTCGCCACCGCCCTACCCTGGTCCCGCACCTGGTGGACCGTGGTCTGCAGGTCAGGCGGGAGATGAGGAACAACCTCATCCAGGGAACCCATGAGGGCGTGGGAGAAGTGTGCCATCAGCACGGCCGAGCTGGCCTGTCGGAGGCCGAGGGAGGACGCAGCATACACCTTGCGCCCGGCAAAGTCCAGCTTTTTGGACTCTTTGTCGGGGGGCTTATCCACGTCCCGAGCGTTACTGGAACACCAGAAAACGCCGTCGGTAACTAACCCCTCGGCAGAGGGATGTTCCGAGAAGCCAGGCAAAGAGCCGGTAGGGACCGCATACTTCCTGGCCATCCTGGCCGAGGGCGCAGGACAGGAAGCAGGCCGCTGCCAAAGTTCCAATGCTGGGCTGACAATGGCCTCAGCCACTGGAAAGGCCTCCGTGGGAGAATCCCCACAGTCCAGAATCTCCGTCAGGGGATACTTGGCCCGTTTGGACACGGGCTCGAGCTGCATCCCGGTGGACTCCGAGATGAGTCGAAGCAGACCCAAGAAGGACGATGGGCTATCGTCCACTGACTGGCCCCCGGAGGACTCCAGATCGAACTGCCTGGAGAACAGGGAGGAATCGTCATCGGATTCTGAAGAGTCTGCGAAGAGCTGCCTCGGCCCTGAGCCACCCTCCATCAGCCGAAGACGGTCGGGAGTGAGGGTGACCGACAACCTGTGGGGCAGGCCGTGACCCGACCGAGAATTCTTGGTCGGTGCCCCCAATTTCGGTTGTGGAGGCGGAGGTTCTACCACAATCGGTGGAGCAGCTGGTTTCGGCCTAGCAACCGGCCCTGGAGCGGGCAACTCGACTGGAACGAGTGGTTGCTTCGGTCGTTCAGGTGACAGCCACTTAATGGCCGGGGTCTTGGCGGGAGTAGGCAAGCCGGACAGCAGCAACTGCTGCCACATAAGGTCCTCGTGCGCGGCCGCAACTTGCGCGCAGCCTCTCCTCACCCGAGGAGGAGGATGTAGGAAGAAGAGGCGTCTCGCTTACTTCGATATGAGACCGAGATCACCGATGTCGGCGGGAACGGCTGGACCGAGAAGAGGTCCGAGACTGGGACCCTCGGCTCGGGCACTTTAACCGGGGACTGCGGCCCAGAAGGCACAGGCAGATCCTCGGTCTCCACCGGGGGAACCGGTGAAGGAGGGTTGTCGGCTTCTCCAGTCGACAGCCCGTCTAGCGGATCGAGAAAAATCTCGACTTCGTCGACGGGAGTCTCGGCAGGCTGGCCTGATGGGGGCACCGTGAAGCCAGCGGCCTCAGCCACAACCTCGAGCCGAAGTCGCGGTCGGCTGCTCAGGAAGGGACCTCTCCCGCTCCCATGAACACCGGCGGTGGGACTTACCTTCGACTCCTTTTCTTGGGCCAAGAAGAATGTCCGAGCCCCTCTCCTTTAGTGGAAAGGGACGACAAAGCTCATGAGCGAAGCCATATCGAGGAACTGAGAGAGAGCGGGATAAATGCCGCGGCCGAGGAGGAGGAAGATGTGGCCTGAGCCGCCTCCTCCTCGAGGGCGATCAACTGCTCGAGCTGCTCAGCCGAGCCAGCTGCCGCGGACACCGCCCAATGAGCCTCTTTAGATGTTACGGCGGAAATGTTTCTCGGCAAGCTTCAATCGGGCAGCGTGATCATCCAGAACGTTGGCTGAGAAAGAGTGGCACAACTCGCAGGCATGCAGGTCATGATCTAGGCCAAGGCAGTAGACGCCCGTGGAGTGCGGATCCATCCTGGACATCTTCTACCTGCAAGGACACCTCCAAAAGCCGGGAACAGATTTGTCCATCGCAGCAGCGAGGTAAGATGAAGACCGAAGTTTAGTAAACTTCCAAAGCAATTTCAGATGAACCGAAGAGTTAGAATCCAGTCTAAAACGCAGAGCGCTAAGGAGGGAACCTGAGCTTCCAAGCGGTAAGGAAGATCTGGCGTCATGGGGCGGAGCCGAGAGTTTTACCACCTGGGCGGGTGGAAGGAGCCAGCTTGAAGACCTTCCGGCAAGAATTAAAGCGGCAAGGATACCTGCTAGAAAGTGTGGATGAACAACATATCCATGTCCCTAGAAACAATATTATCTCCTACTCTATCCAGTCTGCCTCCTTGCTATATGCTGATGATATTGTCCTTTATACTAGTGCGACAAGCATTACGGATATCAACCTACGACTTTCCGCTGACTTTCAACGTATTCAACAGTGGCTTTTCAGCGATAAACTTGTCTTGAATGTATCCAAGACTCAAGCCATGCTATTTGGCTCTAAAGCCAAACTCAAACTCTCTCAACCCACCTTCTGTGTCACTACCTTAAAAGGGTCCCCGGTGGAAGTGGTACCCTCTTTCAAATACCTTTGTCTTATACTTGACCCAACTCTTTCCTTTGATCTCCACATTCAACAATCCTGTAAGCTGGCTAACATTAAACTGGGTATGGCCTACCAATCTAGCTATATGCTTACTCCCTCAGCTAGGCTTGCCATCGCTCATGGCATACTCCTTCTGTCACTTACCTATGGGGTTGTAGTGTTTGCCTCAGTGGGTAAAATCAATCTTCGTAAGTGGGATTTCACTTACAGCAATATATGTAGATATGCGTCCTCTTCAAATCGGTTGAAACACCACTGCCTCCTATACGCTGAACTTGGATGGCTTTCTCCGAATGCCTCAAGAGACTTTACATATGGCGCTGTCACAGATATCATCCGTAATCAAACTCCGAAGCCCTTGTTGGGACTCTTTCTCATCCAGCCATCTATATACGGTCTTCGCTCGACTACTAATACTCCTGTTCTCATCCCTTGACACCATTCCACCAAAGGTGCTAGCGCATTCTCCTGTCATGCCCCCTATTACTGGAACTCTCTCCCAATATCAATAAGGCTAGCACCATCCCATGCCTCTTTCAAGAAATTGCTTCATGAGCATCTTGCCATTTCCTGCTCATGCTCCTGCTTCAAACCCCCCAGCTCTCTACTGATCTATGCACCCACTCACCTCAACAGGTAAGCACTCTCTCACCTCAGCTGGCACACACTGTACTTCCTTTAGTTGCCTCCTTATTCCTAACCCAGTACACCACGTCCCCTTCTCCTCTGCCTTTTTCTCTCTCTCTCCTGTCCTATCCTCATTCCCCTTTATTGCTTCCCCACAAAAGTAATTTCCCTACTTTACTTAATGTCCTCTTAATACAATTATTATATTTATTTGTTCTCCTAATATCTGACCCCAGCTTCTCTTCCTGAACTACTGCTAATTGATTTTTATTTTTGTACTTGGTCTTTTATTTCATTCTATGTTATACATTATTGTTTTCAATTTGTACTCTTTACTTTTGGCCCACATTGTGCTATTACTGTCTATGCTGTTACCGTATAGTATTTGTTTCTGCCTCTGTTAATCAAATGTTTTGTCTCTGTAAACTCCCAGGTCATGCCTGAAAATAGCCATTGCTATGGCTAGTGCACCTTACCTGGTCAACAAAAACTAAATAAATAAAAATAAATAAATGCGGCCCTAGAGACAGAGGAGGAGGAGGAGGAGGAAGGAGAAGGTAGGGGATCCTCGAAACCCAGCTGACCAGGTCCAGGACCCAATGGAGACAAGAAGGGTCCCACATAAAAGGAAGGGGTTCCAGGACCAGAAACTGGTACAGAATGCTGTCCCAGGAAGGACTCCACCAGGTCGTACGGAGCTCTGAGGACTCCCAGGCCAAAGAGGGCAAGAGTTCTTGATTTCCTTCCCCCCTCCCCCCAAAAGGTTGGCCACTGCCGCTTCACAGAAGGATAAGTGGACCTGGAGGTGCCAGCAGGACTTTTGCCCGCACCTGACCTCAACTGGGGGGGGGGGGCAAGCAGGGAGGAGGCACTGCCCAGGAAGCCGAGGTCCAAGAGGGGACGATGGGCAGGAAGCAGTGATGAGTGGTGAAGATATACTGGAAGATCAAAAATTACGGTAGGTACATAATTTTCATATCTTACCTGTATCAGTCTTCACCAAAAAGGCACTGGCACTTCCCTTAGGGGGAAATCTCCCTCAACCTCTTGTCAGGGACAACACAGAAAGGCAGAGGCCCCTTATGGGCCTGGGGAGGCCCGAGCGTGATCAGTGCGAGACAGGGACTCCTGTTGCCTGGGAGAGGGAAGGTGCCCCGCTAACTCCCATTGCACCCTGTAGGAGAAAAATGGGCCCCCTGGAAAGGGGAGGCCCTACACTGGGTCAAGGGTGACAACCCTGATAGGAGAAGCCATGCCATTCGCCCAATTCAGACTGCAGTTTCTGCCAATCTGGAGGCCACCTCATTGGCGTCTTAAGACGCCCTTGCCTGGTGTCTCACCACCTCCAGACCACGTGCAGAAAGGGTAATGGCCTGCCTGGTACTTGGCCCCGCATCATCCACAGGTGTCTTGAATTGGCAGCCTGATGGGCCTGGTGCCTTGCCAGGCACAAAAGAAGGCACACCGCCGAGGACACCCTATGACCCCAATGGTCAAACTTATCCGAGTCTAATGGCGGGGGAAGGAGAGCAGTCGTGCCTCAGGTGATGATGCCCGGAGAGTGTGTCCAGGAGCTCCACTCCCGAAAAGGGGTGGGGCATGACACTTGGAGACCCCAGGGGTGTGCAATACCTGCACTGGCAGTCCCTAGGGGCTGGAAACACAAACATAGACTTTGACGGCAGATAAGGACTGCTTGGCCCACCCAGTCCGCCCATTTCCCTACCTACTGGATAAGCTGCAGATCCTAGTTAACCAACAGCCTACTTCTTCTTATCCCCAACCAGAATTGCCTTATGTCTGTCCCACGCATCCTTGAATTCCCCCAGTTTTTGACCCCACAACCTCCTCAGGAAGGCAGTTTCATGTGTCCACCACCCTCTCCATGAAAAAAATACTTCCTCACGTTGCCCTTGAGTCGTCCCCCCTCTATCTTCAAATTGTGCCCTCTTGTTCTTGCACATCTCTTTTTCTGAAAGATGCTACCCTCCTGGACTTTGCTGATTCCCTTGAGGTATTTAAAAGTTTCTATCATGTCCCCCCTTCTCCATCCTTTCCTCGAGGGTATACATATTAAGCACCTCTAGTCTCTCTTTGTATGGCTTCTGGAGCATACCCTGCAACATTTTAGTTGCCCTCCTCTGGACTGCCTCCATCCTATCTATGTCCTTGCAGAGATGGGGTCTCCAGAACTACACGCAGTACTCCAGATGGGGTCTCACCAACTGTCTATACAGAGGGATAACAATTTCCTGTTTTCTTCTGGTGATGCCTCATCCTATACATCCCAGTATCCCCCCAGCCCTCCTTACTGCCTTCTCACACTGCTTGCTTACCTTTAGGTCAACTGATATGACTACCCCCAGGTTCCTTTCCATTTTTCTTGTTGTTAGTATCTCTCCCCCCCCCCACCACCACCACCACTGTGTACTTCCCCTGGGTTTTTGTTTCCCAGGTGCATTACATTGCACTTCTTTGCATTGAATCTAAGCTGACACACTTTTTACCATTCTTCCAACCTTGCCAAGTCCCTTCTCATCCTTTCCACCTTTGTGTATCAATCCTGTTGCAGATCTTTGGGTCACTGGAAGTAGAGGAATGCTGCCAGACCCTGTGTGACGCTTCCACAAAGGGAACAGGCCATGAAGGAAGGACCAAACAGTCGGCACTGAATTCGCCAAGAAAAGTGGGTGTCGCACAGTCAGGCTTGCATGAGCCAAAATGGGATATGTGGAGCTCCTCCAGCATTATCAAAAGAATCCACTGTTAGCTGGTGAGATCAGCATCGGATGAGAGATGGATGGAGGGGTCCTCTTCCTCAGGGGAGGAAGATGAGGAGGCCAATGAGCTTGACTCAGAGCTGCAGCAGCTGGAGGCTCAGGTCGGAAAACAACCTTATCCATGGCTCTAACGTAATGGGGGAATGCAGCTGATGAAGCCCCGAAATGTTCCCAGGTCATGGGCCCCGAGGGGTCAAAGAGGCCTGGGAGGGGGGAAACAGAGGGGTAGAGGAAGGAGATCTCTGCCTAGACAGAGCTGACCCCCTGCTAGGGCTGTAGAAACACACAGAGGACCCCTCCCGAAAGAGGGGGCTGCTGATCCGGCCTGCTGAAGGACGCCCAACCTGACTGGGGTGCCCATGGCAGTGCCCTTGGGGAGAATGCCCAAAATGGGGCAAATGGAGCCATACAGGCCACCACTGATCCAAACAACTGCAGACCCCCTCGAGGAGGAAGAGGCCAGGAGGGAAGGGTCAGCACTCCTGCTCCTCCCAGGGCCACCAGCTGCCCAGGAAAGGAGCCTCCGTGCCTCCCCCGACCTCCCTACTCCCACCACCTCAGAGAGGGACTTGCTCCTCAGGGGAACCTCTAAGCCTGAGGACTAGAGGGCCGAAGTGTCTCCCACACCCGCAGTGGTACTGGAAACTGCCCCAGACATCAGCACAGCACCAGGGTCCAAACTGGCGCCACCGGTGGCGTCTGGGCCTCTGAGGAGGCACCGGACTGTAAGCGTGTTCAGCCGACCCCCCTGAAGGATGACGACTGTCCACCTGACCCTTCACGCAGGCCCCCCAGTCTCAGCAAGATCAGTAATGGAGGCCTGTTCCCCCTCGGTACATATAGTACCAGAGGGAGACCTGGGGGAAGTGCCCAAGTCCTGACCTTAGAGTCCTGGGACTGACACCATCCTCCAAAAGTGGGAGGAGCCTGACTCACCTTCAACATGCGTGACTTGAGCACCCGGCAATCCATGGAGAAACATGCATTGCAACTGTCCATATCGTGATTCGGACCCAGGCAGGACAAACAGCAACTATGACGGTCATTCACAGTCATGGGCTTGCCGCAGGGGCACCAAAAGCATTGGGGCACGCCCTGCCTTGAATTTAGAACTTTAGACCCTGAATCAGACACAGTCGCACGGACAGAAATAAAATCGGACAAACTGAAAGACTTGGCGCTGTAGACAAGTAAAATAAGAAAAAATGAAAGGAACGTTTTTACTGTCTCCTGAAGTCTACGGCAGCGAGTATAGAGGCAGAACTTGGATCTGATGGCATAGCACGAGATGGCTGCAGCTCCCACAGGGTGATGCACACTCGATGGCAGGAAAAGAAGAACTGAGGTGGTGAAGGGGCCAACCTCCATTAATGAACAACCGACAAGTGCCATGTAGTAAGTCGGCCTTGAGGGTAGCGCCATCTCAGACGTCGGCCCCTCCTCCAGAAAGAAAGAAAGCATTAGCTAAAAAGCTTCCCATAGGGTCCTAGTGTCTCTAGCTAGTACTCACCAGTGACCTGCCACTTGCCAGGGAGGCCAGGTGGGTGGTGTGAATTATATACCACTCCTAGAACTACAGTTACAGGTGAGTCATTTATTTTTCTAGGGGCATGGATATTTATTTATTTTTCATTGACTGGGTAAGTGCACTAGACAAATTCTGCCCATTTTCAGGCACAACCCGGGGAAGGGGGATACAGATTAATGCCAAATGACTTTGAACCAGATTAAGCAGTTGGTGGTATTTTTTAGTGAATGGGGGGGAAATTCTGGCTGGGGCACCAGGGAAATTCCCCTGCCCTTTTCGAGAAGTGCCATGTGATCTTTAACATCCACCTGAACTACCACCAGAACAGGCAGATGGGACCTCGGTTTAACGTCTCATCCGGAAGACGGCACCTCAGGAGTGCAGCACCTCCCTCATGCTGCAGTGCAGTGTCAGTATTGGGATATTAACCCAAGTGCCTGGTGTGGGGCTAGAACCCACAGCCTTCTTATCTCCCGGCCTCAAAGGTGAGTGTGCTACCTGCTGAGCCACTGACACTATGAACATATAGTTCGCTACCCAAAAGATGGCAGATTTCCAGCAGTTTTCCAGGAAAAGGGGTCAAGGCGCACACATCTACGTAGCAGTTCCAAATGCAGCAACCCACTGAGACTCCAGGTCAATGTTGTAATGGGAGATGAAAGTGTGTGCTGACTTCCAGGTAGCATTCCTGCAGAGCTCTGGGATAGCGATGTCCCTGGAAGCGGTCACCAAAGCAATGGTATGTCTGGTGGAATAAGCCCTGAGCCCTAAAGGAGGCTATCAATCAACCTACAGCAAAGGTCAATGCAGGATGTGATCCACCTTCCCATCATCCACTTAGCTGCTGGTCTGCTAGGTACAGCTTCAGCGTATGTTATAAACAGCTGGCGAGCCTCAACCCAAACTTCAGTCATGCACTATACATACTAGGAGAACACCCACAGCAGGTCCAGGGTTTGTAAAACAAACTGGAAAGTTCATCGCCTCGTTAAGTTGGAACCCCAATACAACCTTTAGGGAGGAACTTCAAGTGGGGGTGAAGAACTATCTTGTCCCTGTTGAACACCAGATATGAAGACTCCACCAAAAGCACCTGGAGCTCGCTAATCCTTCTAACTGGTGTGATAACAACCAAGAAGGCCATCTTCAACTACAGGTGTGACATTTCACACCTGTGCACAGGCTCAAAAGGTTTGCCCATGAGCACAGCCAGCACCAGCAGTAAATCCAATGGTGGTGGTGGTGCACACACCGGAGGGAACAGGTGGTCCAGGCCTCAGAAAAACCACCCAAACACCTTCTCATGGGCCACAGTAAACATAACAGCCCCTGCCTACTATATCAAGATGGCCACCATGTGCACCCGAGGGTCACTGCTCACAGTACCAGCTGGGAGATGGCCAAAGATACTCGAAGATACTTGCCACAGGGCAAGCAAGGAGATCAAGTTCCTTGCCCTGACAACAAATGCAAAACCTCTTCCATTAAAAGACATAGCACTAGCGAGTTGACTCTTCAGGAGGCCTCCACAATGTGGAGCACATTCTCTGAAAGACCAAAAGCCTGGAACTCTAGCCATTCAGAAACCAAGCTGTGAGGTGCAGGAACTAAAGGTTCAGGTGCAGGATCTTTTCCAGTTGTTGGGTCTGCAGGTCAGGGCAAAGAGGCAACTGCCAAAGAGGCCTACTGCAGAGTCTGATGATATTATGGTAATTAAACTGCCATGGCCCATCCACTGCTATCAAGATCATCCGGGCCTTGCCCATCACCTTGTGGATCATGGGGAAGGGCAAAAAGGTATACACAAGACCTAGGATCCACAGCCTCATGAAGGTATCCCCCACCAGTGTCCTTGGACTGTGGGGGGCAGGCATAAAACAGCCCCAGTCTGAAGTTCTCCCAAGAGGCAACTAGGTGCACCAGAGGTGTGCCCCACAGGGAAAACAGGTAGCTTCCACATCCTGATTTAGGGACTACTCATGCAACATCTCACCCACCCAAATGAGTGTCTGCCAGCTGTCTGCTCTGGAGACAAGAATTGCCAGGAGATCTGCACCCAGGTTGTGCATGAGTGTCCAGGTGTGGAGGGCTTCCTGACACTAAGGAAGAGAGTGCGTGCTGCCCTGCCTGTTCAGACAGAACATGGTCATGGTGTTGTCCACCTGGACTTGCACAACCTGATCCCAGACAAGCAGAGGAAATTCTATCAGAGCTAGCCACACTGCACGAAGCTCTAGCAGGTTGATGTGATGAGGCTCCCTGGGCAACCAGAACCCATGAGCCCTGAAGTCTCCCAGGTGCACTCTCCACTCTGCCCCACCAAGGACACCTCCATCATGACAGTGACGGTCGGCTCTGGGCACACAAACGGGACTCATTCATCCAGATGTTCTGGGATCAGCCACTCCTGGATGTCATCTCACATCAGCTGGGTCACTGTGACTGGCTGGTCCACATGCCTCAGGTGCTGAGACCACTGATGGCCCAACTTCCACTGCAGGTGCCGCATCCAGAGTGTGCACCTTACCACACTGGTGCAGGATACCATGTACCCCAACAAACGCAGTGAGTCCCGGCCAGGTCACGAGGGCCCAACCTGAAATGATCAAGCAAAGAAAGTTAAGACACAGTGTCCAGTCCACAGGAAGTCTAGCTCTGTCCTGATGAACTAAGTCACCTGCAAGGGGATCAGTTTGGACTTGATTACGCTGACCAAAAAGCCCAAGACTCTATAGGTCTGGAAGGCCAGATCCCTGGAGCACTCCACAACCCCCTTGGATGGCCTGGCTATCAGCCAGTCATTGAGATAAGGGTACACCCTGATGCCCTTGTTCTGCAGGAAAGCTGTCACCACTGCCATTTTCTTGGTGAAGACTCTGGGCATGGACGAGGGGACAAAGGGCATGACCCAAAAACTGATAGTGAACCCCTTGTGCATGGAAACTGGAGGTACTGCCAGTGGGACAGACGGAAGTTTATGTGGAAGGATGCATCCTGGAGGTACAGTAGGCAGGGGCGCTTGGCGACTAGGCCCGAGTAGGAGGGGTAGGCAAGGCCGAGGTGGCTTTTCTTTTTCCCTGAGGACAGGAGTCTGCTCTGGAACTGTGGGACACCTTGCGAAAGGAAGGGCGCAGTCTGCTCCTGGGCTGGGTATGGTAGAGCAAATGTACAGACTTAGTAGCCCCGCCAGATGCCCGCAGATCATTACTGATGTCCTGGACATCTGGCCCAAACAACTGATCCACTGAAGGGGGCATTTGGCACTTTCTGATGGATATCTGCTGCAAAGCCCGAAATCATCATTCAAGCATGCCAATAAAGGCAAATGCCGGTGGCAGCAGCCCTGGCATCAGAAATGTCATACAAGGCCCCAAGGAGGTGCTTACTTATGTCCTCAGCGGCCTGCAAAGATTTCAGTACCGCCTGTTTTGGGGAACAATCTGGGATGGCTTGGGCAGCCAACTTGCCCTTTTTCCAGGTAGTGTTCTGGTACCTCACCAAGTGAGAAAGACAGTTGGCAATCCAAAATCCCAAGGTGGAGGAGGCACAAACCAACCCTTTTACCCCAAAGGTCTATCCTTCTGGATCCCCTGTCAGGGGAGGGAGCTATGGTACTTGGGCACCCTGGACCCGTCATGTGCCACTTTGATGACCTCAGAGTCAGTCTCAGGTTGGGCAGCATAACAACGCAGGCCCTGAGGGGCATGATAAAGTTTGTGGAACCATGTCTGGGTGGGGCCAAACTGCAGTGGCAGCATTCCTCAGAGCAGGCAGAATCGCAGGAATGACCTTAGGAGGAGATTCTGGGATCTCCAAGAAGTCCATCAGATCTCTCCCGGTGGCATCCCCTTCCTCATTATGGAAGCCCATAGCTGTGCACAGCTGCTTCATAACACTGAAAAAGGTAGGATCCTCAGTAAGGGACATGGGAGTATGCTTAACAGAGTCTTCACTCACTGAAGAAAAAAGCCGCAAAACCACTCTGAGGGCTATCTGTGTGTGCTGGATATAAAAATGGTATAATAATACGACAAATCTCCGCACGACACAAGTAGAAGTACAAAACGCAGCTTTATTATTTTAAAAAGCACGTAAACAGCATCCGCTCACACAAAGGTCTGTGTGGAGCTGGATACTGTTTGCCGTGCTTTAAAATAATAAAGCTTGGCCAATAGGACTCTACTGTATTATTACCACTGAAGAAGCAGTAGACTTACCAGAGAAAAGAGGTTCCTCCTCCTCAGGGAAGAGGAGGTATGGGTGGTAACTCCTCTTTGATGTTGACCTGTTCCAACTCTACGTCCGACAACCGAGGGGCCACCAACGGCTTGTAGGGCACAACACAAGAAGGCTGAAGCAACGTCGACGATGATGGGGCCATCAACAGAGCCGGGAAGCCAGGCCTGTAAGAGCCCAACTGATGCACAGAGCTTTGGTTAACCTGCCTAAAATATTGTTAAGGTCGATGGCAAAAGAAGTGTGTGTCAATGGTGGAGGAGTCGCTGGCACAGGGCATGACAAGCCATCCGTCGGGTCTTGCGAGCTCGACGGCCCCCCAATGTCCAAGGACCTGATGTAGTATCAGACCTTGGAGGGGCTGTCGTCGATAACCAGAGTGTCCATGAACAGGTACTGAAACCCAGAGTGTCGATGGCCGGCCTCCCCGAGAAGTGGGAGGAGGTGCTGTCGGTAGGCGCCTGGGAGAAGCAGAGGCCTGGACAGCAGAGTGCACTGGCACAACTGCAGCCAATGGGGTGCCCTCGGAGAAGGAAGAAGAGGCCGTGTGAGATCAGAAGCACCACCACAAGGGGATCGGTCCTGTTCGCTTTTTTAATTACCCCTCCCCTGGAGGACTTGTCTTGGGCCTTTGAAGCCTGGCAGCTCAACGAACCCACCAGCGACTGGGAAGGAGGGACCCTGGAGGACCCCTGCCCAGAAATGGCTACCTGTTGCTCCATGAGGAATTTTCTTCAAAGCCTTTTTGTGTCACCTAAGGGTTGTAAAATTAAACTTTTGGCAGAACTCGCAGTCAGAGATGCTGGGGTCAGGCACAAGAGAGCAGACGTGGAGGTTGTGGTCATCTGCAGAAGTTTTTTTGTTTTTTTTTTTACTTTCTATTTCTGCGCCTTACCCCCTCCCTGGAGCTACGCTTCTTCGGGAGACTCCTATGTGCCCCCCCCGCAACTGGCCTACCTGAATCCCCGGAGGTTCCCCCATGGAGCCGTGGTTATACCCCCCAGGCAGGTATGGGGCGGGGCCAGGACACCCCAATATCTTCTTGTCTTGTCGGGTCCCCCGGTGGTCAGGCAGGCAGTCGCAATCAGGGCTGGCACCAGAGCTCCATCTACCCGTGCTCCGGTGGCGCTTTCTTCCCTTTTTCCTCTCTGTGTGGTGTGAGCCCTGACGTCAAGGCGTTACGCCGACGTCCACCACACAGCTCCCCATTGGTCTGTCCTACCAGCTTGCTGCACCTCGGGCCTCCGCCCGGGGTCAGACAAGCCGCGGATTCTGTCCCTCCCTCCCCCCTGGAGAAGGCTAGCAGTCCTTGGGACGCTCAAGCCTTCTCCCAAGGCCGGCCCTCCAGCGATCAGAGTCCACTCCCGAACCCGGGTCACCGGCGTCAAAAGCGGAAATCCAGCCACTGCACTGATGGGCTGGCGGTAAGCTATTTTCTTTCTGCAGCGATGGAAGAGAGAAGTCAAAGGAGTAACGCTCAATGTAAACAAGGTAAAGGACTCTCTTGTTCAAAAGAGATTCTAAAAACTAGGGTAAAAGAAAAAAATCATAAGCAAAAATGGAGCGAACTGTGCCAGAGCTTCCGTGGCGACCCATGTGAACAGAGTCGATGGCAGGAAACAAATGAGGAGGAAGCGGGGCCACTCGTGCCTTTATAGCACTGGTGTGTCAGCAGGTGACACTGGCAAGGGAGGCACCAGTTGTACTACTGGAAAATCTTCTGTGTGGATCCTGCTTCACCGACTGTGAATTTCCTACACAGTGACCTGATGACTTGAGGTACAGCTATAAATCTATAGCTTTATCATGTCTGTCAAGTTCCAACCTTATCTTACTATGTGCCTCTGCGGAAGGCAAAGTAAGACTAGATACATACATCCACACTCCCTCTGTAAAGGAGTGCGCCACAGAACACAGGCAATATGCATACTGGAAAAAGAGAGAAGCCAGGGGCAGACGTTGCCCATCATCAGCTACCAGGGCCCATTCCCCTACAACTGAATGCTACTTCCACACATTGTGCTGGCTGTGTGAGGGAGCCATGCCATAGGAAGGGGGGGGGGATGGACTGGGTGACTGGCCATAAGGTAGTCACTGTCTCAACTGCAGAAACAAATGGAAAGTGGTAGTGGTGGGGGAAGGAGACTGGGTGGTTGGCCTGAAGGTAGTCACTGCCTCAAGTGCAAAAACAGGGATTAAAAAAAAAAAAAAAATGCAGGTCTGTCAACAATCTTTCTTTAAAGTATTGTGATACAGGCCCTATAAATACTTACCAACATGGATGTAATCCATATGACCCCGTGGCCTATGTCGTAGGCATTTGCGGAGTATTTTGCAACAACAACTTGGCTACTGCCTACAGGAAGATTCAAACTTCTTAGAATCCTTGTAAATATCTATAAAAATAAAATGTCCGGTTAGAATACATTGCTAAAATGTACAGTAATACAGTAGCACCATCACAGCAAACCCTTCTGATGTAGTTCATGCCTTAAAATCCGAAGCCATTACAAAAGAAAATATTAAATTGTGACTGTATCTGTGTAAATATTTATTTTAGTTTCCCACATCAGGATAGCCACTTTTAGGTGTTATATATCATCTATTTTACTAGATGGTCCTGGGAGACAGAGTACAGCAGCACAGAAACACTAAAACAGATTTATCATCTATTTTACAAGAGGGTCCTGGGACACCGAGTACAGCAGTGCAGAAACATAGAAAGACTTTTTCAGCAAAAAATTACCCATAGGCCCATCTAGTCAGCCCCTTTTCCCTGCCTATTCCAACATCTCTGACCCCGTTTGATCACTGGCGTCTCCTCCCCCTTCCTCTGCCCATCCCACGCATGCTTGGAGCTCCACACAGTCTTTTCCCCCCACTACCTCCTCTGACAGGCTGTTCCAGACATCTACCACCCTTTCTATGAAGAAAAATGTCCTCAAATCTCTCCAAACCTCTGCCCCCTTAGCTTCACTATATGCCCCAGAGTTCTAGTGCCTTCTTTTCTGTGAAAGAGACAGCCCCATCTGTACCTTGTTCACACTTGTGAGGTACTTGTAGGTCTCAATCATGTCCCCTCTCGCTCTCCTCTCCTCCAGGGATGGCTTTTCATGCCAACGCTCACACCATTTTTGGATAGCCTCCTCTGTACCGCCTCCACCATGCCAATGTCCCTGCAGGGTGCAGCCTCCAGAACTGGACACAATATTCCAAGTAAGGCCTAACTAGTGGCTGATACAACACCTCCCTCCTCTTGCTAGGAATCCCCCTCCTTGTGCACTCCAACATCCTACTAGCCTTTCCCACTGCTTTATCACACTGACCAGCTATCTTTAAGTCATCAGATACAATGACCCCAATGTCTCTTTCTTGCTTCGTAATTGTAGGTACCTCTTCCCCCATCTTATACAAAGCTCCTGGGACTCCCCACCCCAGGTGCATAACACCTTGCCCTTTCTGATACTGAAACCCAGCTGCCACACCCTAAATCACTTCTCTAGTTTCCCCAGATCCCTATACATTCTCTTCATCCTTCTTGCATGTCCATCCTGTTGTAGATGTTTGTATCACCCTCAAAGAGACGCACCTTCCCCTCCAGCTCCTAAGCAATGTCACTTATCAAGATACTAAAGTGGACTGGTCCCAGCACCGATCCCTACAGCACCTGCCAGTCACCTAGTCACTCTCCTGTCCCCAGAGTGTCTGCCATTTACCACCAACCCTTTGCCTCCTACACTCAGCCAGTTAGAAACCCAGCTTACCACTTTCTCTCCAACACACTGGCTGCTTAGTTTCTCAACTAGCCTTGTATGCCTTACTGAGGATCAGACAGGCCACATCCACTGCTATCCCTCTCAAGTAACCCAGTCAAAGGAAGCTACGAAATTTGTTCAACATGAACCACCCCCCCATGCTGCCGGTGGTCCAGCAGCCCATTTGCTTCCAGCCACTCCAAGAGCCTCTCTTTATTTAGGTTCTCCATTAATTTCCATACCACTGATGTGAGGCTGACTGGCCTATAGTTGCTAACCTCCAAGCTGCCACTTTTGTGCAGAGACCACACTGGCTCTCCTCCAGTCCCATGGCACTACCCCAACTTCCAATGAGGAGTTTGATAGCATTGCCACAGGTGTGATTAGTGTCATGCTCAGTTCTTCCAGGACCCTAGGGTGAATATCATTCGGCCTCATCGGCTTATTCTCTTTTAGGGCTTCCAATCCCTTCTGGACTCTCTCTACCAAGAATGGATTTGTGCATGATGCTAACTGCTGCCACGCCCCCCCCCCCCCCGCAAAAAAAAAAAAAAGTTACTCACCCGTAACTGTAGTTCTAGAAGTGATATATGGTGTATATCCATACTTCTGGCAGAATTCCTTTCCCCTTTAAGACTTGCTGGAAGGTCTTCAAGCTGGCTCCTCCCACCGACCCAGGTGGTATCCTCCTCTGCACCAGCCCGTGACATCAGATCTAACCCGCTGAAATTAAGACCAGTGTGTCACTTGCCAGGGGAGGTCAGGTGGATTGTGTGGATGTACTCCATATACCATTCCTAGAACTACAGTTACAGCTGAGTAACTTTTTTTAGGGACATGGATATGGTGTACTATGCACACTTATGGCAGTTCTCTGGGAAGAGGGAGCAAGGCACACACACCCTATTTAGAGAAAAGAGACTGGAGAACCGAGGACCCAAAACAAGCATCCCGGCGTGACTGAAGGTCAGTGTGGTAATAGAAGATGCAGATATGTGCTTACTTCCAGGTAGCAGCCTTACAGATCTCCTGGATAGGGATGTCCATAGAAGCAGCCACCGAGGCAGCGGTATGTGTGGTAGAATGAGTCCAAAGCCCTACGGAGGATCCCTACCAGCCAACCTATAGCAGAGGTCGATGCAAAATACAATCCAACTCCCAATCATCCGCTTTGCTGCTGGTCTGCCAGAAATGGCTTCAGCATAGGTGACAGACAGCTGGTGAGCCTCTCCCCGAACTCCAGCCGTGCACTCCTTATAGTAGACAAGCACTCACCACAGGTCTAGAGTATGGAGCCTGAGCTCGGTCTCCCAGGTGTGGTTGGTGAAGTACACTGAGAGATTGATCACCTGGTTAAGGTGAAATTCTAAGACAACCTTTGGTAGGAACCTCAGGTTGGGGCGCAGGACAACCTTGTCCCTGTGGAAGACTAGGTAAGGAGACTCCACCGAGAGCACCTGAAGCTCAGTGATCCTTCACACGGATGTAATGTCCATCAAGAAGGTGGTTTTACACGACAGGTTGACATCTCGCACCTGTGCACTGGTATGAATGGCTTGCCCATGAACACTGCCAACACCAGCAACAGGTCCCAAGGTCCCAAGGTGGTGGTGGTGGTGGTGGTTCACGCACTGCAGGAGACGTGGTCAAGGCCCTTAAAGAAGCACCAGACCACTTTTTTCCTGCCCCACTGTCAGCATACTAGCCCACGCCAGGCATGCAGAGATGGCTGCCAGGTGCACCTTGAGGGTCATCAACCAAGGCCCAACTGAGAGAGGGGACCAAAGGTAGTTGAGAATGCTAGCCACCGGACAAGATAAGGGGTTCAACCCCTTGCCCTGGCACCAAATGGAGAACCTCTTCAATTTTAAAGCATAGTATTTTCGGGCCAACTCCTTCCGAGAAGCCTCGGCCACACTGAGGACATCTTTGGAGAGTCCCAAAGCCTGGAACTCTAGCCGCTCAGGAACCATGTTGTCAGGTGCAGGGACTGAAGGTCCAGGTGAAGTACCTTCCCCCTGACTGCATGAGAGCAGGTGCAGGGCATAGAGGGAGACGCCTCAGGAACCTACAGCAGAGGTTAAGGAGATTGGGGTACCAGAACAGGAGAGGCCAGTCTGGGGCCACCAGGATAATCCGTGCCTTCACCCTCCTCGCCTTGTGATCCAAGGGAAATGGACAGAAGGTATAGTGAAGGCACAGGGTCCAGAGCCTGGAAAAGGCATTCCCTGTTGCGCTGCCTTCTGAAGGGGGCAGGCACAATACAGCCTCAGGTCTGCATTCTCCCTGGAGGCAAACAGGTCCACCAGAGGTGTGCCCCACTAGGAGAACAGGCTGTGTACTACCTCTGGATGGAGAGACAACTCATGAGATGCCTTGCCAACCTGGCTGAGAGCATCTGCCAGATGGTTGGAGAACACGGGCCACACGGATGGCCAGGAGAACATCCTCCAGGCTGCATACAAGGGTCCAAACATGGAGAGCTTCCCTGCACAGAGAAAGGGAATGCGTCCTGCCCTGTTTGTTGAGGTAGTACATGGTCGTGGTGTTGTCCGTCTGGACCTGAATGAACTGACCCTGGATGTGTGGCGCAAAAGCTGTCAGTGCCAGCCGAACAGCCTGAAGCTCCAGCAGGTTGATGTGGCAAAGGGACTCCTCAGCGGTCCAGAGCCCAAGGACTCTGTGTTCCCCCAGGTGGGCACTCCAGCCCATGAGGGAGGCATCAGTCATCAGATGACCGTCGGCTCTGGGAGGACAAATGGGATACCTTCCTGCAGATGTTATGAGACTAAGCTCCACTGGAGGGTGTCACATCAGCTGGGTCACAGTGACCAGCTGGTCGAAATGGCCCTTGCGCTGAGACAACTGACGGGCCAACTCCCACTGCAGTGAGCACATTCTCCAGCAGGCCCAACGGACCATGCTGGTGCAAGCCGCCATGTATCCCAGGAGGTGCAGGAAGTCCCGGGCAGGGCGCAACTGTCCAACCCAAAATGAACGGGCAAAGGAGGAGAGTGCCTCCACTCTGTCTGCCGGGAGTAGAGTCCTGGCTCTGCAAGAGTTGTCCTCTGCCCTGATAAAGTGAATCACTTACGAAGGCATGAGTTCTGATTTGGTCTTGTTGGCCGGAAAGCAAAGAGAGACGCAGGTCTGAAGGGCCAGATCTCTGGATCACTCCACCTCCTGCCTGAGGGACCCGCAATTAGCCAGTCCTCCAGGTAGGGGTATATCCAGACTCCTCAATGCCTCCAGTAAACTGCCACTGCTATGGTGAAGACCCTGGGGGCAGAGGACAGACTGAATGGCATGGCCAGGAACTTGTATAGGATCCCCTCCGCCCGGAACTGGAGGAACCGGCGGTGGGATGGATTGGGATGTGGAAGACCATGTCCTGAAGAGCCACAGAGCAAAACCACATGTCCTGCTCGAGAGATGGTATGATGAGAGACAGAGTGACTATCCTGAAGGTGTGCAGCCTGAGAAACTTGTTCAGGTCGTGTAGATCTAAGACAGGGCACCAGCCCCCCATCCATTTTGGCACCAGGAAGTACCTGGAGATAAACCCTGGTTCTTCCAGACAGTCTGAGACAGGAGCCATAACATCCTTGCAGAGGAGCTGAGCGATGTCGTCCCCAAGGACCTACAGGATGTCGACAGATACTATGTCCTCCTGTGGGGCATGGGCTCAGCAAGGCGGGTAAGCCTCGAACTCTAGAAGCACATTCTGACTGACCACCTTGAGAACCCACCTTTCATGGTGACAGCGGACCAGACGGAAATGAAATGGCAGAGCTGGCACCCCATGGGAGAACCCAGGGGAGACAGAACGGACATGGGGGAGGGACCGCCATCCTGTCACTGGGCAGGCTTGGAGGCGGAGGAAGGACCGGCTGAGGAGCCACCTGGCCCCGACCTCCTGCTGTCTGGACTACCGTGACAACTGATTTTGGCCGGGGACGCCAAGCCTGAACCTGCTGTCCAGCCTGAGGCTGGGCCAGTTTGGCCACAGGTGTAGAAAGGAGCCGAAAGGGCTTCTGCTCTTTAGTGCCCTTGGGACCCCTCTGGGTGGAAGTCACAGAGTCCAAGGTGGCACTGGACTTTTCAATGCGAGTGAGATGCCTCTAGACCCCGGGCCCAAACAAGTCAGTGCCCAAGAAAGGGACATTCACCAGCTTGTGCTGGGTATCTACCGTGAAGGTCGAGATTCTCAGCCAAGCCCTGCGGTGCATGGCAACCGCAGCTACCAGGGACCAACAGTAAGAGTCGCTGATGTCCATGGCAGTCTGGAGCTGTTGCTTAGCCACCACTTGGTCTTGATCCCGGACCTGTTTGACCACAGTCTGTAAGTCCACAGAGAGATGAGGAAGCACCTCATCAATTGTGCCCAGAAGGGCATGAGAGAAGCAGGCCATTAGAAGGGTTGAACTCGCTTGCTGAAGGCCGACAGATGAGGCAGCATAAACGTTTTGGCCGTGTGGTCCAATTTCTTGGACTATTTTTCAAGAGCTTATTTATGTCTCCCATGTTGCCTGTGCGCCTGAACACAGAGTCGGCCTCCAGGCCCTCGGCCGAAGGGTGCTCCATCAATCCAGAAAGGGAACTGGTAGGGATTGCATACTTGTGGGCCATCTAGGCCGAAGGTGCAGGGCAAGAGGCCGGATGCTGCCACAACTCTAATGCAGGGTCAAGAATGGCCTCCACGACCAGGAATTCTTCCCCAGGAGAGTCACCCCAGATGAGGATCTTGGTGAGCGGGTAGCGAGCCAGCTTCTAAATGGACTCCATCGGGAGACCTGTGGACTCTTAGATGAGCAGAGAAGACCCATAAAGGAAGTAGGGCCTTGCTCCATTGACAAATCCATGGTCAGCTCCATGTCCACTGAATGGTAGTAAAATGAAGAGCCCTCAGATTCTGAGGAATGATTAAATAAAGGTCGACCACCAGAGTCCCAGCTGATCCTATGGGGTCAGTCGGGGATAATGGTGACAAGACAGCCGATGGGAAAGACCTAACGCCGGACAGGCCGCCTTAGTTAGAAGGCCGGACATTGGCTGTTTCGGTGGCTGCTCCACCAGAATTGGCAGAAAGACCAGAGGAGGCAGAGCCGGAACCTGATGGGCGGCTCCTATTGAGGAGGGGAAGGCTGCAACCTCTGTGGCGAAAGCCATGCAATGGCCGGGGTCGAAGCCAGCACAGGCTTCACCCCAATGAACATGAGCTGTTGCCACATCCAATGCCTCATAGCGCCGACACAACTTGAGCAGGAGCCTCTCTTTGCCCTAGAAGGACGAGGAATAGTGGCGACGTCACTTGCTCAAACGTCTGGAGCATGAGTGCCGATGCTGACACAGGCTGCCCGTGCGGGGCCACCGACGGTGTGTCTCAGACGGGGCCGGTGAGAGAAATCGGATCAGTGGACCAGTCCATCCCTCATTGAGAGGTGAACAGTTGGACCAGAGTCCTAGATAAGGAGGCGTCAGCCTCATCTTGCGACAACGGGTCGACAGGCTCAAGAAAAATCTCAGGCAGAAGATCGACCTGCGTCCCGACCAACTAGACTGAAGGGGAAGTCATTGAGCTGGTGGCCTAGGCCGAGGAATCTACCTAAGTCTGAACCTCCGAAGAAGGATGGGAATCAGAGGCCCTGGAGTGCTCACGATCGCACGATCGTCAACAAGACCGGTTCTTGGTCTCTTTATTTGGATTTGGTGCCCGAGGGACCCTGCCCATGGGTTGGAAGGGCCTGGCACAAATCCCTGACCACTCCCGTGAAGGAAGTGTGCAAGGAGAATGACAAAAAGGCCATAGCAGAGGAAGCTCGAGCTGCAGCCTGGGCCACAGCTTTCTCAAAAGCTGCATGTTGTTCGACGGACCCTGCAGCCGCAGAGACCACCAGTCGGGCATCCTTGGACTTAACGGGAGGATCCCGGTGGTCCAGATGACCCAACAGAAGGCAGGCA
Source organism: Neoceratodus forsteri (assembly GCA_016271365.2). NCBI lineage: Eukaryota > Metazoa > Chordata > Ceratodontiformes > Ceratodontidae > Neoceratodus > Neoceratodus forsteri. Next base: position 1,408,334,579 of record CM057450.1, read on the forward strand.
TGCCGGTCCTCTAAGGTGGACAGGTGAAGAGTGGGGCACAGGTCGCAAGCCTGGGGATCGTGCTCGTGGTCCAGGCAGCAGACTAACGTGGATACATCAGAGACATTTTCTGCCCACAGGTACGTTTCTTAAATCCTGATGCTGACTTCGTGTCATCCATACCAGATGAAATAAGGAGTCACCTGAATACAAAAGTTTTTTGTAATAACACAAAGTTTTAATAAGCAAAGGGACTACTCAGCGCAAGAGCGATAACAAGGGAACAACCTTCCTCCAGTGAAAAAGATGATTTGACATTATGGGGTGGTTCTAGGGGAGTTACCACCCAGGTGGGTGGGAGGAGCCAGCTTGAAGACATTCTGGTGGAGTCTTAAAGGAAAAGGAACACTGCCAGAAATGTGGATAGATCATCATATCCACATCCCTAGCAATGAAAATTATGTACTCACCAAAAATCTTGATCTTCTTGAACCATCTTCACCACTGAATCACACTAATGAGCCAGAGGTGCTAGGACCCTGCAGGAGCCAGAACTTTTCAGGAGGGCCAGCGCTAAGGCTCATGCGGTATGGCTTACCTCAGCACCAGTTCTTAACCACTTCTGTAACTTTTTTTTTTTTTTTTTTTAATAAACCAGGGAGGTATAGCATAACCGAAGTATAACACCCACCCTAAGAAGGCATAAGATGACACAGGGTCATAATGTTGCAAGACATTATGCCGCAGCAATATACTGCACTGCCAATACAGCGCAATATATTGCCAACGGCGTATGTCTGTGTTTTGAGGTGACTCACCTCAACCCCACAACTAAAATAAACTCGGGGAGGTTAACACTTAAATTACAGCAAAGTGCGAAAATAAAATTCCATGCATCTGGGACCGGGAATTGAAACCTGGTCCAAAGATGCACTGCCTCCCTTGCTGCCTGTGGCACATCCCGTCAAGCCACGGCAGCTGCTTGCCAGCCCCCTGTCCCAGCACAGTCTTATCCTCTGCCTGGAAAGAGTGAGAGGGTGCACTACTACGCATACATCCTTTCACGGTTTTGCACCCTCTCACTCATCCCTACCGCGCTGTTCCTGTTGTACGCTTCGGACATATGCTGTAGAGCGTATGAGATAGTGACCTGGTAGGGCATAGGATAGCCCTAGCAACCCGTATAAGAAGGGCTAACAACGATCAGCAGTGTCTTCACAGCCCAGACCAAAACAAGGGGAAGCACAGACCAACAAACAGAAAAATGAGCCCGGGGGATGGAAAGTGGGTGTGTGAATCAGTGGTGAAGATGGTCCAAGAAGATCAAGAATTACAGTGAGTACATGATTGTCTCATCTTCCAGGACCTATTTTCACCATTGACTCACACTGCTGGGTTAGAGTACCAAGCTCAGACGAAAGTCCCCCAGGCAGGGCATTGGGAGCCCAAGCTCACTCAAGACAAAAGGAATGTCCTGCCAAAAGAGGCATGCTGCCTGGCATGGACATCCTAGGTCTAGTGCTTGATGAATGTTTGCACTGTGCTCCAGGAAGCAGCTCTGCAAATACCAGCAACAGGCATAGAGTGAATCTCTGCCAAGGACATAGCAACCGCTCTGGTGGAGTGGGCACGAATGTGCCCTTCCAACTTGATTTGCTTCCTGGAATAGCACTGGCAGAGACAAGCTACTATCCATGCAGAAATGCATTTGATCATAACCAGCTGAGCCAGCCAGTTGGGGCTGAAGGAGACAAAGAGCTGCTTGGACTGTTGGAAGTACATTGTTCTATCCAAGTAGAACTTAAGGGCTCTTCTAACATCCAGAGAGTAGAGGGAGCACTCCCCCTTCATTCTGGAAGTTGAGAAAATATGTGGGCAGCACCAAAGGCTGGTTTCAAGTGGAACTCTGACACCACCCTAGGTAAGAACTTTGTGTCTGTACGAGGAACCACCTTGTCTCTATAAACGACAGTATAAGGAGCATCTATGACCAAAGCATGTATCTCAGAGACCCTGCAGGCAGAGGTGATGGCCACCAAAAATGCAGTTTTCCAAGTTAGGAATTTAAGGTCACACATAGCCAGGGGTTCAGATGGCTTAAGGGTGAGCATGTCCAATACAAGGTTGAGGTCCCAGGGAGCAGCAGGTTTCTTGACTGAGGTCCTTGTGTGCAAAAAGCCTTCTAAAAACCTCTTAAAAATAGAGGCAGTTGAGCTACAGCGAGGTTCCAAACTGGCTTGTGGTACACTGAAACAGTGCATAAATGGACCTTAACTGAGAAATATTGAAGTCCAGCATCAGAGAGGTCCAGTAGATACTGCAAAACCTTGTCCAGTGTGTATCAGAATGGATCTATATGGGATTTGGAGCAAAATTCAGCTAAATGTCTCCATTTGGCTGTGCAAGTCTTTCTGGTAGAGGGCTTACAAGCAGCCAGAAGAATCTCAGAGATCCTCCGAGAGACCTTGTACTTGCTCACATCCATCTCTTCAGGAGCCAAGCATGGAGATGAAGGGAGAACAGGCGGGATGAACCATGGACACCTGCATCAGAAGATCTATCCGCAGGGGAAGCAGCCTCAGAGGGACAACTGACAAGTTGCTGAGTAGTAAAAATCCAATCTGTCAAGGCCAGAACACGGCAAAGAGATTTATTTTGCCGCCATGTGCCTCAGCGCTTGAGCAGTACTCTCTGAATTTGGGGAATAGGAGGAAACGTGTACAGGAAGTGATTTGTGCACTGCAACCCAAATGCATCCTGACAGAAAACACCAGGTTCTGGACTTCTGGAGCAGAACCAAGGCAGTTTGGTGTTAAGAGGGAGCACAAACAGATCCAGCGCTGAGGTTACCCACTCATTGAAGAAAGACTGCATAATGTCCAATGCCAAAGACCACTCATGAGAATCTGCTTCTGTCAGACAGTGCTCGTCTGTCAAACTGTTCTGAGCCCCAGGAAAATAAAGCGCCTGGATCAGAGCATCTTCCTGTTCTAGACACCACTCCCACACTCTCATTGCCTCACAGCAAAGAATAACAGTGCACACCCCACTGCTTGCTGATGTACTACATGACTGACTTTGCTTTCCATCTGAAGGAGATTACCTTGTGGCAGACAAAGTCCACCAGAGACCGAAAGGCATATATGACTGCTCTCATCTCCAATACACTGATGTGGAGATGGGACTCTGTAGAGCTCCAGAATCACGGATTGTCTTGGCCATGGCAATGAGCTCCCCATCCCAGCAGAGATGTATCTGTGGTGAGGGTTATCCAAGTTTCTGGTGACAAGAAGGGGAGACCCTGGAGGAAACTGCCTTCCTGTGTCCACCGCACAAGTGATTGGATCAGGAAATCTGTCACACTGATGGGGTAAGACTGAGGATGCACTGTCCGAGACCACTGCATGCTGAGCATCCACTAAGTTGTCCTCATGTGCAAACGCGCTACAGGCACCGTGAAGACAGAAGAGGTTATGAGGCCTAGCATCCACTGCATGGAATAAGCCTGAACAGACTTGTTCATGATGAAATGCACCATTTGAAGGATGGCTTTCCTTCTATCTTCCGAGAGGAAGACCCTTGCCTTGGTGGTGTCCAAGAGGGCTCCGATAAAGAGGACCAGCTGAGAGGGTTGAAGCTGTGACTTCTCCAGGTTCAGCAGGACCCCCATGGAGGTCAAGAACAGAGCTGCTAGGGACACTGCCTGTTCTGTGCCGTGCTTGGATGGACTAGCCAGAACTAGTCCAGTCATCCATATAAGAGAAGCCTTGGAGACCAAGTTATCAGAGATGCGTCAAGAGAACCGCAAATCACTTTGTAAAAACTCGAGGTGCAGAGGCTAGCCCAAAGGGCAGGACCTTGAATTGGTAATGCTGGCCCATAACCACGAAACGGAGAAATCTGGGGTGAACTGTAATATGTTGGCAGGAGTCAAGAATATCCAGGGAAGCTAATCAGTCCTGCGGCTTGAGAAACGGCAGCAGAGTCCCTAGGGAGACCATTTTGAACTTCTCCTGGTGCACGAACTTGTTCAGTTTTCTGAAGTCAAGAATGGAGTGCATGCCCCCCGATTTCTTCAGAACAAGGAAGTAACGGGAGTAGAAGCCTGTACTGCCCTCTGATTCCGGCACTTCTTCCACTGCCTTGTTGCTCAAGAGGCCCGTAATCTCTATAGCAAGGAGGTCAGACATGGCACCTTAAAGAGGGTATTGCCTCTTGGGTGGCTAATCCATAGGTATCTCCAAGACATTCAGTGAATCTCTCTCCTGGATGATCCTTAAGACCCATTTGTCCATGGTGATGGATTTCCACTGATGGTAAAACTGAGTCAGATACCCCCCTCCCCCGGAGAAGAGAGGTATCACTCAGGCAGCTGAGGCAGAACCAGGACCGGAGCTTCAGAGGGTGGCACTAGTTGCCTTCGGGGCCTGTGCCTTCGGCTGTGCTTTCTTCTGGTGCTGAAGATGCTGGGACTTGACTTGGACTCTCTTGCCTTTGGTTTGAAAGGAACGTTTATTGTGGCAAAAGGCTCAGCCCTTTCTTCTTTTGAGGGTGAGCTGGGACAGGCCGGGAAGTTTTCATGGCAGTCTTCTGAAAGGCCTTGAGGGATGTTTTATCTTTTGGCCAAAGAGATAGGAGCCACTGAAGGGGACATTCATGACCTGCTTCTGGACATCATTGCAGAAGCCAGATGTCTAAAGCCAAGAATACCTTCTGATGCAGATTCCTGTGGCAGCAGATTGGGAAGCAGTGACATGTGTGTTCATAGCTGCCTTTAACTGATGACTGTTAGATTCAATACCATGGTTGACAGTCTGAAGAATTTTCTGCTTAGTGTCAGAGTCTAGTAAGGCCTCTGTAAGCGATCTAAGAGAGGTCCAGAAAACGTGCTCTTACTTGGAGAAATGCCCTTGATAGCTTGCTATCTGCATTCCAAGAGTAGCTGCCATGAAAGCTCTCTTTCCCATCTTATCAATCTTGCGAGCCTCCTTACTGATGGGATGCACTGTGACCTCCTGAGGAAGAATGGCTCGTCATTTTCAGACAGGATGACTATCTTATCGGCAATGGTCTGAGAAGCCAGGACAGGTCTGTGTTTAGGAGCAGTATACTTACAATCTATCTGCCTACAGACAGAAGGAATGGATGCAGGCCTGGCCCACACGGTCTCTGAGTGGGTCTCAAAAGCAGGTGGAACAGGAAGTATAAGGTTGACCGGTATAGAGGGAACACTGAGACACTCCAGCTGGAGTTGTTCTGCTGGGTCGATGGCAGAAGGCTCGGGCTGTATACATATTGTGAAGCAGAGCCTGGAAAGAAAGGTCCTCCTGTGGAACAGAAGAGGGGCCTGGAGTGGGGTTATCCAGGTTGTAAAAAAAAAAAAAAGTCATCGTCGCTGTCCTCAGAAGTAATGAAGTCAGGGTCTGATTCATCCCCCTCCAGCTCCTCTTTGGAAAGTGGGGCTGAAGAGGAGTGGACCGAGAGATACCTAAGCTTTAGGAGTCAGAAAGGTGACACCGGCACCACCAGAGGAACCGGCGCCAGGCCTGGCACTGGCCCAACAGGAACTGGGGCCAGGCCAGTCACCGGCACCATAGGCGCCAGCACTGAGGATGCACTGCCAAAGAGACCAAGCCCATCATCGAGTAATCTCTCAACATTTAAGGCGGCACCAGGTGTGGTGCCGGGACAGGTCCCAGGAGGTCAGCACCCAGTGCCATCCACAGCGCAAGTCCAGCCAGCACAGCAGTGACCAGAGAAGGTACCTGAGCAGGTCCCAAGACAGTGACACTGTGAGGGGTACAGACAGTGGAACTGGTGTAGGCGGCGTGGTCACCAACAAGGGCTATGAGAGTCCACTGTTGGAGCCAAACACTCCACCTGGCTAGAATGTCCTGACTGCGATACCAGCATCCCTGGCCCCAAGGGGCCCAGAACCAGTTCCGCAAGAAGGGACAAATGAGCCAGACGCTGCACCCATTGCTCCAAAAGAGCTGCTCAGTGGTGAAACTGCCCACCAGAATCTCCACAATAGGACAGTGAGGGGCTCTGGGCCAGAGACCTTGAAAGACTGCGAGTAGGAGTCGCCAGGGATACTGACTGTGCCAGAGAGGGCCTCCTGCTCCCAGCCCTTGAAGACCTCATGGCAGACCTACCATAGGATGACCTCGAGTGTTACCATTTCCTCCCCTTCCACCAAGAAGAGGAAGAACTGAAGGTCGAGCAGTGCTGGGTCCCCAACCAAGATTGAGAACGGGCCAGTTTCTTTTTCTGTTTACGGGAGGGCTTATCCTCCCTCCCGAATACAGGACTGCCTGTCGTCAGAACCCTCCCTTGGCAAAGGAATTGGACCAGACATCCCCACTGCCGGAGCAGCATGCCTAAAGAAGCTTCCTACCATCAGCGTCACTGTCTATGGTGTTCGCTCGTTGTTCAGTAGGGCCAAGAGAAATTGACAGAAAAGTTTTTTTTTTTTTTTTTTTTAACTAAACTGACACAAAAATAATAAACACTAGCTTAAAACACTAAAATGTAATGAACTGAACATTGTTTTTGTACAGACGTGAAGATCTGACTCCTGGTGGGCGAGGAACGTCATCAATGAAGTGCACTCAACAGCAGGAAAAAAGAAACAGGCGGTTGAGGGCCGGTGCCAAGGTAAGACATGCTGCACGAGCTAGTCTCGTGGTGCCATGCATGCGTGCAACCTGCCCTGACACCAGATCTCCTGAAAAGTTCTAGCTCCTGCAGGATCCTAGTGCCTCCAGCTCCAAACCGTTAGTGTGAATCAAAGGTGAAGATAGGTCCTCTAACGTCGGTAGTTCTAGTAGTGGTATATGGTGTACATCCACAAGTTGCTAGTCTTCATTTACTTTAAAGAGGAGCTTCCCTAGTCCTTTTGACTTTCATCTATAAATTACCCCTTCTTGCATTGATTCTGGAATTGTATTTCATTACTATCCGTTGCAGTTAGTTTTTGCACTCTGAGCTGCTAAAAACTGCAGGGTGTACCAGAGCTTCTATGGCAAACCTGGTGCTGCTGTGGGCCCAGCGTTGTACTGCTGACGTCACTATAATGTGCAGTTAATTTCACACAAAAAAAAAAAAAACATACTGACAAGGCATTTGGATTTTGCCATAATGCATTGCTAATAGGGTGTCTTGGGGAAGAGGAAACACAGTATATACACTGAATACTGGCAGGTTTCCCTTGCAACATTGTTGCAACTGCATGGTACTGCACAGTGCGAGTCACTCCTCTGCCCTACAGTGATGTTATCATGAGCTAGCAGCCCAGCAGCTGAACAGCAAAGGCAAGTGCAGCAGGGCTCACAAACAAATTCAAATTATGGAGGACAGAGTGAACCTTAGCCAAAAATAAATGCACACACCTTCTCATATTTAGTACTGCATATAATGACTATAAGCTGTAACTTTTTGGACCATCATGAAAGTTCCTCTTTAAATCCAGCCAGAATATCTTCAAGCTAAGCTCCTCCCACTCACCCGGGTGGCATCCTCCTCAGCATCACCCCTTAACATCAGATCTTGCACACTGGAAGCAGGGATCCGTGTGCCACTTACCAGTGGAGGTTGGGTGGGTTGTGTGGATATGCACCATATACCACTCCTAGAACTACGGTTACAGGTAAGTAACCGTCATTTCTACGAACATGGATACGGTACACTATCCACACTGTGGCAGACTCCTAGCAGTTCTCCAGGAGGAAGGGGCAAGGTGCACACCCCTACTTAGGGAAAAAGGACTAGAGAACTGAGGCCCCAAAACCAGCATCCCAGCATGACTCAAGATCAATGTGGTAATGGGAAATGAAGGTGTGAGCAGACTTCCAGGTAGCAGTCCTGCAAATTTCCTCGATAGTGACGGCCCTGAAAGCAGCCACCGAGGCAGTGGTGTTTCTGATGGAATGAGTCCTAAGCCCCATGGGAGGTTCCCTACCAGCCAACTTACAGTAGAGGTTGATGCAGGATACAATTCACCTTCCAAACGTCCACTAAGCTGCCTGTCAGGTGCAGCTTCAACGTAAGTGACAAAGAGCTGGTGAACCTCTCCCCAAACTCCAGCTGTGTGCTCCATATAGTAAGTGAGCGCTCGCCTCAGGTCTAATGTTTGGAGCCTGTGCTTGGCCTCCAGGGTTGGACTGATAAATTACACTGGGAGACTGACTACCTGGTTAAGGTGAAGCTCCAAAACAACCTTAGCGAGGAACTTCAGGTTGGGGCAGAGGACAACCTTGTCCCTGTTGAACACCAAGTAAGGAGACTCCACTGAGAGCACCTGGAGCTCATTGATCCTTCTGGCGGAGGTGATAGCCACTAAGAAGGCAGTCTTCTATGACAGGTGAGAGATGTCACACCTGTGCATCGGTTCAAGTGGCTTGCCCATGAGCACTGCCGGTACCTGCAACAAGTCCCAAGGTGGTGGTGGTGGTTCATGCACCAGTGGCAACAGGTGGTCAAGGTCCTCAAAGATGCGCCTGACCACATCTTCCTGCACCACCGTCGCCATACCTGCCCGCGTCCAGCATGCCGATATGGCTACTTGGTGCACCTTAAGGGTCTTCGACCACAGATCCGACAGAGGGGGAACATAGCTAACCCACGATGCTAGCCATGGGGCAGGATAGTGGGTCTAGCTCCCTGCCCTGGCACCAAATGGAAAAGCACTTCCATTTGAAAACAAAGCACTGGTGGGTTGACCCATTCTGGGAGGCTTCCACAACCCAGAGAACCTCCACGGAAAGACCCAAAGCCTGGAAATGGAAATTACGTACCTACCGTAATTCTTGATCTTCCTGGACGAAGTCTCCACTACTCATTCACACTGATGGGAGAGGCAGAGGCACTAGGGCCCAGCGGGAGCCAACATTTTTCAGGAGGGCCAGCGCCAAGGTAGGGCCATGAGGAAGTGGCACTGCGAGCCAGGCTCGAGCCGTATAGACTAGAAACATAGAAGCTGATGGCAAGTAAGGACCGAAAGGCCCATCCAGTCTGCCCATTTTTATTCTACCTTGTGAATATGCCATAGGCCTTTATTTTGTCAATGGCCTATCTATTCATACTCATCTGTATTGCTCCTTTATGCCTATCCCATGCCTGTCTGAAGCCCTGCACTGTATTCATATCCACCACTTCCTGAGGTAGGCCGTTCCATACGTCCACCACCCTTTCTGTGAAAAAGAACTTCATCACATTACCCCTTAATCGGCCTCCCTCTAATTACATGCCGTGTCCTCTTGGCCTGCTATTTTTCTTATATTGAAACATATTAGACTCAGTCTTTTACCTTGTTAATGCCCTTAAGACGTTTGAATGTTTCGATCATATCACCTCTCTCCCTCCTTTGCTCAAGGGTATACATATTGAGCTTCATTAATCTGTCCTCATACGTTTTCTGATGCAGTCGCTGCACCTTTTTGGTTGCCCTTCTCTGGAATGCCTCCATTTTGTTAATGTCCTTATGCAGGTGCGGCCTCAAGTACTGCACGCAGTACTCCAGATGGGGCCTAACCAGTGTCTTGTAAAGAGGGATTATTACCTCCCTCTTACGACTTGTGATACCCCTACTAATACACCCTAACATCCCCCTAGCCTTACCTACTGCTTTAATGGTCTGCTTGGATGATTTCAGGTCATCGGTGATGATGGCACCCAAGTCTCTTTCTTCCCTTGTGACTGCCAGCAACTCCTCTCCCAGCCTATAGGTGGCTTCGGGGTTTCTCTTCCCTATGTGCATGGCCTTGCACTTCTTTGTGTTAAACCCCAGTTGCCACTCTTCCGACCATTTTGCCAGTTTATCCAGATCTCTTCTTATTCTGCCCACCCCATCTGGATCATCTGCTCTGTTGTAGATCTTGGTGTCATCTGCAAACAGACAGACCTTACCCTCCAGTCCATCTGCAATGTCACTGATGAAGATATTGAAGAGGACTTGCCCCAGGACTGATCCCTGATGTACCCCACTTGTGACTTGCATTGCTTTCTGACTGTATACTGTTTACCACCACTCTCTGTTTTCTGCCCGCCAACCAGTTTGCCACCCAGTTGACCAACTTCTGACCCACCCCGAGCCTACCCAGCTTATTAATCAATCTTCTATGTGGAACAGTATCAAAAGCTTTGCTGAAGTCAAGGTAAGCGACATCAACTGCACTCCCTTGGTCCACCACTCTGGTTACCCAGTCACAGAAATCTATGAGATTAGTTTGACAGGACCTTCCTGTTGTAAACCCATGCTGTCTTGGATCCTGTGCACCTATAGATTCCAGGTGTTGCACTATCCTTTCCTTAAGGAATGCCTCCATTATCTTGCCCACTACTGAGGTAAGACAGACTGGTCTGTAGTTCCCTGCCTCCTCTTCCCTGCTACCACTCTTGTGGAGTGGGATAACATGAGCCGTACTCCAGTCTTCTGGGACCTCTCCTGTGCTCAGAATCACTAAACAGTTCTGATACTGGCTCTGCTAGTTCCACCCTTAGCTTCTTTAGTACCCTGGGATGTATGCCATCAGGTCATATTGCCTTGTCCACCCTGAGCTTAGCGAGCTCTTGCAGGACCCTTTCTTTTGTTAAGGGACTAGTGCACACTGTCCTCCCCTGTGTCCATGGTGCTTAGCTGTGGGCCCTGCCCTACCTTCTCCTCAGTATATACTGAGCAGAAGTACCTATTTAGGATAGATGCTTTTCCTTGGTCCTCCTCCACACACTCCCCCTTATCCCCTTTGATCTTAGTAATACCCCCTCCGGACTTTCTCTTTTCACTAATACATCTATACAAAGTCTTGTCCCCTTCTTTGTTTGTCCTCGTATTTCCTCAGTTTGGGCTTTTGCCTGCCTTACTGCCTTCCCTGCTTCCCTAAGGGAAGTTTGCTATGCCTCCCTATCTTCGTCCCGCTGCATTCCCTTGTATTTCCTGAAGGCCAGCCTTTCGGCTCTGACCTTTTCTGCTGTTTGAGAACCAAAGTGGTTTCCTCCTTCTTTTGCTCTTGCCTTTCTCTCCAACACAATGGGATGTTGCTTCAGGTATTGCATCCTTAATGACTGCCCACTTTGCCTGTACCCCCTCAACTGTATTTCTTCTTGCCAGGGCTAGCTTAACTCTGTTGGCCATCTTATCAAAGTCTACCTCGGCATCGACCCTCCGACCGCCTCAGTACCCCCCAAAAAAAAGAGGTGCAGCATAACTAACCTAGTGAAAGACTAATCTAATATCGGACATTAGATGGTCGAAATGACCCGTGTAAGAAGGGTCCATGAAACGGAGTCTTCACAGCCCAGCCATTGAGGAAGTGAAGACCACAAACAGAGAAGTGAACCCGGGGGATGGCAGGTGGGCATGTGAATGAGTGGTGGAGACTTTGTCCAAGAAGATCAAGAATTACAGTAGGTACGTAATTTCCATATCTTCCTGGACATAAAGTCTCCACCACTCATTCACACTGATGTGAGAGTACAGAGATAAAATAATCCCTTGAGAGGGGTGGCAGAAGAAAAGAAGAGCTCACCTATGACAAGAGTCCATTAAGGACTGTCCTGCCAAAAGGACTGATGCTGTATGGCATGGACATCCAAGGCTTAGGGCTTTACAAAAGTGTGCACGGGGCTCCAAGTGGCCACACTGCAGATGTCCGCAATGGGCACATTGCGGATTTCAGCCAGAGATGCCGCGACTGCTCTGGTGGAATGAGCATATACTCTGCCTTCTAACTTAACCTGTGCTATAGAGTAGCAGTTGCGGAGGCATGCTATTATCCACGCTGAAATACACCTGATAGAAACAGGTTGACCCAGCTAGGTTGGGCTGAAGGAGATAAACAGTTGTTTAGATGTGCAGATTTCCTTAGTCCTGTCTAAGTAGAACCGCAAGGCTCTCTTTACATCCAGGGAAAGAAAGGTAGGCTCTCCCTCATTCTGGAAGTTCGCAAAGTAGGTAGGAAGGACCAAAGGCTGATTCAGATGGAATTCTGAGACAACCTCACAAAGAAACTTGGGTTGAGTCCTAAGAACTACCTTGTCTTTGTGAAATACAGTATATTGGGGGGGCTGTAACCAAAGCATGTATTTCTGATGCTCTGCAGGCGAAGTGATGGCCACCAGGAAGGCCGTCTTCCAAGCCAGAAATTTCAAGTCACAAGTACCTAGAGGCTAGAAAGGTTTATGGGTGAGTATGTCTAACACAAGGTTAATATCCCAGGCTGCTACAGGTTGTCCAATTGGTGGTCTGGTATGCAAGATGCCCTTAAGAAACCTCTTTACCACAGGTAGCTTTACCAGAGACATGGAGAGTATAGGCTCATGATACCCAGAGACTGCACAAAGATTAACTTTGACGGTGGAGTATTGTAGACCTGTGTTAGAAAGGTCTAGAAGATACTCTAGGACTTTGCTCGGTGAGCAGAAAAAAGGGTTCCAGGAGGATTTTGCACACCAGATCGAGAAACGCTTCCACTTAGCCATGTAAGTCTTTCAAGTAGCTGGCTTGCATGCAGCTAATAGAATATATGAAACGTTAAACCTGTTCACCTCTATCTCCTCAAGCCAGGCGTGGAGATGAAGGGACCTCAGGCTGGGATGGACTACAGGGGTCTGGGTCAGCAGGTTCGTCTTAAGTGGAAGCAGTTTCAGGGAGGTTTATGATAGCCTGTTGAATAAAGGAAACCAGATTTGACTAGGCCAGAATGGGGCGATTAGAATCAGTTTGCCCCCCTGTGCCTCCAGTCTGAGCAGTACCCTCTGAATTAGGGGAAGAGGAGGAAATGTGTAAAGAAAGTATTTTGTCCACCGCAGTGAATGCATCCTGACAAAAAACGCCAGGTCGTGGATTTCTGGAGCAGAAGAGAGGCAGTTTTGCATTGAGTGGGGACGTAAAATGGTCCAGGTCTGGAGTTCCTTAATCGTCAAAGAGTGATTGTATGATGATTGCATCGAGAGACCACTCGTGAGGATCTGTTTCTGTTCAGCTGAGACAGTCAGCCAGATCGTTCTGAACTCCTGGCAGGTAGACCACCTGAACTAGAGTTTTGTGCTCCAGACACCATTCCCACACTCTTACTGCTTCCCTGCACAAGGGACAAGGGTGTGCTCCACTCTGCTTGTTGATCACTGCCTTGTTGTCCGTTTAAAGGAGAATGATCTCATGACAGAGTATATCCTTCAAAGTAGGGACCACATAAAGGATGGCTCTCATTTCCATAACATTTATGTGAAGTTAAGAGTCGTCCTGACTCCACTGGCCCCGAGTGTGGAGATCCTGGCAGTGAGCGCCCCATCCCAGTAGGGACACGTCCGTGGTGATGGAGATCTGGCAATCCAGATGGGCGAAGGGATATGCCGCCTGAAAGTTGTCCTCCTGAGACCACCAGATGAGTGACCATTTCAACAGTTCAGTCACCTTGATGTGAAAGGACTGAGAATGTGTGGTTGGCAACCACTGTAGTTCTCAAGTGAAGACGAGCCAGAGGCACAGTGAACATTGAGGATGCCATGAGACCCAGCATCTGCTGTATCGAGAGAGAGCTCGGACTGAGCTGTTTTCCCCTGACGAAGCAGGCCGTCTGGAGGATATCACTCCTTCTGACCTCCAGAAGAAAGGGGTTTGTGCAGGAGGTGTCTAGAAAGGCTCCTATAAAGAGAAGCTTCTGGTAGGGCTGTAGCTGTGACTTTTTCAAGTTTAGCAGAACTCCCATGGATGTGAGGAAGTTTGAAGCCATAGCCACAGCTTCTAGAGTCTCCCGTCTGGAGCGGCTTGCAAGAAGCCAATCATCCAGATATGGGAACACCTGAATTCCAATTTTCTTCAGATGTGCCACGAGAACTGCAAAGCACTTTGTAAACACTCAAGGTGCAGAGGATAGCCCAAAGGGCAGGACTCTGAATTAGTGCTGACCCAATGCCACGAACCTTAGGTATTTGTGGTGGTTTGGGTGTATGAGAATGTGCTGATAGGTATCCTGCATGTCCAGGGACGCTAACCAATTGTGTTGATGAATCAGAGGTAAAAGTGTATCGAGTGATATCATCTTGAATTTTTCCTTGTAAAGGAACTTGTTTAACTTTCTGATGTCGAGAATAGAGCGCATAGCGCCTGTCTTCTTTGGAACGAGAAAGTAATGGGAGTAGAAACCTGTGTACTGCTGCTCCAGTGGAACTACCACTACTGCCCTGTTGTTCAGAAGGCCTTGGATCTCAGAAGCAAGAAGGTCTGACAGAGACAGACAGCTTGGGCTGTCGTTTGGGTGGATGATCCAGAGGGATTTCCGACAAACAGAGAGTACCCCTCGTAGATTATTCTGAGTACCCATTTGTCTGATGCTATCGACTTCCAACGGTCATAAAACTGAGTCAGACACCCTCCTACTGCGGAGGAAAAGTCCCCCTCGGACAGCTGAGGTGGGACCTGGGCCAGAATCTCAGAGGGTGGCACTGGGCACTTTGGGGCCCTGTGCCTTCTGCTGCGCTTTCTTCTGCAGCTGAGGAGTTTGGTTCCTGTTAAAGCTTCCTCTGCCTTTACCACGAAAGGACTGACTTATGAAACTGACGCCTGTTCCCGCCTCTTTGAGGGGCTGCGGAAGGGGGGTCTAACCATTTCGATGGCTGACCTAGTTTTCTGAGTGGCCTCCAGCGCCTGTTCTACCTGAGGTCCAAACATATACATACCGTCAAAAGGTAGGGCCATAACCCTTTACTGGGCATCATTCGTGAAGCCCAAGGTGCGCAACCAAGAGTGGTGACAGGTGCAAATATCATCCGCCGCCACTCTGGAGGCAGTGTCAAAAGCATCCATGGCAGCTTTAAGCTGTTGATTACCGGACTCAGTACCTCTAGTAATGGTCTACAGGAGCTCTGAGTTAACCTCCGAATCTGGAAGAGCTTCTATCATAGCTCTGAGCGAATGCCAGGGTGTATGCTCGTACTGAGAGAAGTAACCCTGGTAGCTAGCAATGCGCATGCCCAAGGCTGAAGCAGCAAAGACTCACTTACCCAAGCTGTCAATCTTGCAAGATTCTTCTTTTATTGGACGTGCTGTAGATTCCTGTGGAAGAACAACCTCGTCATTCTCTGCCAGAACAACAATGGCATCAGAAAAGGCTTGAGAGGCCAGAATGGGACCATCCTTGGGAGGGGCATATTTCCCATCTATGGACTTAGCCACAGGGGGAATAAGAGGTGGGTTATCCCACACCATCCGAGAGAGAGAGTCTTGAAAGAGGGCTGCACCGGTAGGGTTAAATCTGTAGGGATATCCGGAACGTGCAGACACAGCAGTTCCCCAGGATCAATAGCCGAAGTCTGGAGAGAGAGAGAGAGAGAGTGGAATTTAAATTTCTGATCAGAAAGGTCCTCGACCAAAGGCTCTGTAGAAGGTTTGTACCCCTCCCCTACGGCGGAATCATCATCGAGGTCATCTCCCAATCGAAGATCAGGATCAAGTTCAATGTCATCCCCTGCTAGTCCAGAAGGGACTGTATAGATCTGAAAGGGATGAAAAGAAGAGGAAGGAGAAGGAGCAAAGAGAATAGGAGCCGAAAACCTCCAAAACCCATGCAGCGCCACCACAGGAAGCGGTGCCACGAGCATAGACGGTGCCGGCATAGGATGTGGCACAGAGCACTGCACAGACACAGCAAACGGTGGCGCACACAGTGCCAGGGAAGCTGGCATCGAGCATGGTGCCAGTGACAGGGAGGCCGGTGTCGCACTTTAAGTCGGTAAACTGAGTTGAAGAAGTGAAACGAAGAAATTCAGCAGCAGATAAAGGCACCGGTGTGGACCCCTGCACCGCAGCCATGTGAAGGGGATAGACACCAGGGCCCGGAGTCGACGGCACCGGAGAGGGAGCCGTGTAACTCAGAAGTCCCAACCTCCCCGCCTGCAGGTCCAAAACCTGACAGGTCCGAAGGCCCCAGCGACGGACTAGCCGGCTCAGGCAGTCAGGACAACCTCCACACCCACTGCTCCATAAGAGCAGCCCAATGGTGAAACTGCTCACTGGAGGACCCCCACAATGGGCGGAGAGGGACTCCAGAGTCCAGGATGTCGGTCACCAGAGACAGAAACCGGAGAGAACTCCAGAAGTGGTGGAGACTGGACCCTGCCCCGGCAACTGACTATCTACGTGCAGACATACCAGAAGGCAATCTCGAGCGGTGCCGCTTCTTTTTTGACTGGGAGGCCAAAAGAAGAGCTTGAGGTCGAGCGGTGTCTGGAATATGACCGCTTCTTTTTGTGCTTTTGGGAAGACCGTCCATTCCCCCCCCCCAGCACCAGACAGTCTGTAGTCAGACGCCCCCCTCTATGGAGGGTGGCAGACCAGACCCAGCCCGGCTGACTGAACAGCTTTCATGCAAAGTCTCCCTACCGTCACCTGCCCCACTCATGGTCAACTCTGTCAATGGAGGGCTGAAGACTTCTTCTGATGAAATATAATAAATAAAATGTAATCATTTATTTTTTCTAGAAAATAATAAAACTACTAAAAACTACATAAAACTGAAGACTATATCTGCTGTCGTACAGACGAGAAGTTTTGACTCCCGGCGGGTGAGCAACATCGTCACTGAAGTGCACTCGACGGCGGGGGAAAAAAAGAACTGAGGCAGTTGGAGGGTCGACGCCAAGGCAGTCTATATGGCACAAGCCTGGCTCACGGTGCTTCCTCACAGCCCTACCTCAGTGCCAGCCCTCCTGAAAAATGTTAGCTCCCGCTGGGCCCTAGTACCTCTGACATAGTCCCATCAGTGTGAAAGAGTGGTGGAGACTTTATGTCCAGGAAGATTTCTAGCCACTCAGGAACCAGGCTGTCAGGTGCAGGGACTGACTGACTGGGTGCAAGACTTTCCCCTTGTGACCAGACAGCAGGTCTGGACACAGAGGCAAACACCACAGAAGCCCACTGCAGCCGAGGCTGAAAAGATCTGGCTATCAGAAATGGTACCAGGATCACCTGCACCTTGACCCTCCACGCCTTGACTAGCACCTGGTGGATCAGGAGAAAGGGAGGGAAGGTGTTAAAGAGGCCCGGGGTCCAGGGCCTCGCGAAGGCATCCCCCACTAGTGTCCCGCACTGAGGGGGGCAGGCACAGAACAGCCTCAGCTTTGCATACTCCCAGGAGGTGAACAGGTCAACCAGGGGAGTGCTCCATTGGGAAAACAGATGGTTCACCACCTCCTGATGAAGGGATCACTCATGGGATGACTCACCCACCCGACTGAGGGCATCCACCAGCTGGCTGGTGGCTCTGGCCATGTGGTTCACCAGGAGATCAGCATCCAGACTGCGCATGAGGGTCCCGGTATGGAGGGCTTCTGACACAGCCGGAAAGAATGCATCTCGCCTTGCCTGTTGAGGTAGCACATGGTCATGGTGTTGTCCGTCTGGACTTGCACAACCTGATCCCGAACTGAAAGAGTGAATGCCGTCAGGGCCAGACACACCACATGGAGCTCCAGCAAACTGATATGGTATCAGGACGCCTTGAGGGTCAGGAGCTCATGGGTTCTGTGGTCCCCAAGTGGGCTCCCATCCCACCAGAGACGTGGTCATTAGAAAGACAGTCAGCGCTGGGCATACATACAGGACTCCTTCCTGTAGGAGTTTTGGAACCAGCCACCAATGGATGGCATCCCACATCAGCTGCATCACAACAATCAACTGGTCCAAGTGATCAAGGCGCTAAGACCGCTGGAGGGCCAGCTCCCACTGCAGCGAGGGGCAGCTGCCAGTAGGCCCTCTGGACCACACAGGTGCAGGATGCCATGTACCCCAGCAGCTGCAGGAAGTCCTGAGCACGGCATGAGTGCCCAACCTGAAATGATCGGGCAAAAGGAGGTAAGGTCCACTTCCAGGTCCACTGGGAGTTGGGCCTTGGCCCAAATGGAGTCAAGCTCTGCCCCAATGAAGTGGATGGTCTGAGACGGACAGAGTTCCAACTTGGCCAGGTTGATAAGAAGACCCAAGGCTGAGCAAGTCTGGAGGGCCAAATCCCTGGACTACTCCACTGCCTTCCAGGATGGACCGGCAATCAGCCAGTCGTCCAGGTAAAGGTAGATCTGGACCCCACGGCACCTCAAGAAGTCTGCCACCACTGCAATGCATTTGTTAAAGAGACCGAAAGGCATGATCCGAAACTCATACAGCACCCCTTCCATGTGGAACTGAAGGTACCGCCAGTGGGACGGACAGACTGGAATGTGAAAGACAACGTTCTGGAGGTCCAGAGAGCAGAACCACATGCCCTGCTCCAGAGATGGGATTACGTGGATCAGAGTGACTATCCTGAACTTGTGCCTACTCAAGAACCAATTCAGGTCATGCAAATCCAGTATGTGGCACTAACCCCCCTGTCTGCTTGGGGACCAGGAAGTACTGGGACACAAAGCCCTGGCCAGCTGCAGCATTCAGGACACCAACCACAATGATTTTCTTGAGAAGCTGGGCAATATCCTCCCTAAGGGCAGACACCATGTCCTGGGAAGCCATGGACTCCCATAGAGCATGGGCCCGACATGAGAAGGAGAGCCTCAAAGTCAAGAGGCAAACCTCGACCCACCAGGTCCAGCACCCATTTGTCAGTAGTAATAGCGGACCAGGCATACCAGAAATGGGCAAAGCCCCCCCCCCCGGGAAACTGCAGTTGTGAAGCAGATGCCCCCAAAACCCGTCACTGTGCAGCCTTGGAGGAGGAGGAGCCAACGCTGGTCGCCAGAGGAGCGCTGGTGCTCCGACCTCCAGATTTCTTGGGACCCTGGATGGCAGACCTGGGCTGCCAGACCTGGGACTTCCGTTGCTTAGGCTGTTGAGGCTGAAAGAGCCGAAAAGAAAAGTGATTCTTCGTTCGCTGGCCCTTGCGGTCCTTTCGAGGACGTGACGGAGTCCAGGTTGGCACTGGATTTATCAATCCTGCAAGGTAGCCCTCTATACCCTGCCCAAAAAGGATGGTACACAAGAACAGGACATCTGCCAGCCTATGCTGGGTATCTGCAGTGAAGGTGGAGATCTGAAGACAAGCTTTGCGGCGCATGGCCACTGCCGCCACAATGGCTCAGACGCAGGAGTCACATGTGTCCAAGGCCATCTGGAGCTCGTGCTTAGCAAGGGCATGGTCATGGACCCCTCTTATTGCAGACTGCAAGTCCTCAGAAAGGTGTGGAATGACATGGTCCAGGACCCCATAAGTGCCATGATAATGGTGGAGCTCACCTGACTGAGGCCCAAGGAGGACATGGTGTATACCTTTTTGGCGGCGTAGTCAAGTTTCCTCGATTCCTTGTTTTGGGGGGGGGGGGGAGGCTTGTTGACATCCCTGACAGTGCCCATCCAACAGAAAATGGAATCCAACACCAACCCCTCAGCTGAGGGATGATCGGAGAAACCTTCAATGGACCTGGTCAGGACTGCATACAGGCAGAAGGTGCAGGACAAGAAGCTGGATGCTGCCACAACTCCAGGGTGGGACCCAGAATGACTTCTGCCACCAGCAAGGCCACCCCTGGGGAGTCATCCCAGTCCAGGATCTCAGTCAGGGGGCACTTGGCCCACTTCTGGATCTGCTCCAACAGGATCCCAATAGACAGAGATAAGCCAGAGCAAGGCCCCCGAAGGAAACCAGGCATTGGTCAGATGCAAGGTCCTCTGAGGACTCACAATCAAAGCCTGACGTCCTAGAGGACTGCATGGAGCAGTTGTCCGTATCCAACGACTCCAGGAACACCACCCTTGAACCCCAGTTCCCATGAACCACTCGATTTGCAGGAGTGGGTAATCTGTACCAAAGGTCGGCCAAGGAGACAGAAGGACGATTAAGCAACCTTAGACGGGGCCCCATGCAAGGGCTGCTTGGGCGGAGGCTTGAATATAATAGGTGGATAAGCAGGAGAAGGCTCAACCAGCCTCACTGGGGTAGACCTCGGGAAGCACAGGGCCTGCTGGAAGGACTGGCCCTGCCACAAGACCCACCGCTGCCATATGAGCTCCTTGTACCATCACCACAGTTTGCAGTGGACCCTCTCCTCATCGGAATAAGAGGAGGAGGAGGAACATCATTGGCCTCCAAGGAGGTCAAGAATGGGAATGATCCAAGTACCAGGACCGGAAACCGGACTGGGTCCCCGACTTAGACCTCGACCAGCAATGAGAATGCTGCTGTTGAGGGAGCGAGTGGAGGGGCCATGTAGACCACATGGTCCAGGTCCTGCCACAAAACCCTCAAAGGGGGAATCTCCTGGGAGGAAACAGCAGGGTCAGCTGACCTCTCCTGTCCCTTCTGGCAGTGGGCTGAGAGGACTGCAGTTTGGAAGAATCATCCCCCAACTCATTCAGCAACGGGTCGACTGGGTTGAGAAAAATCTCAGCCGGCTGGTTAGTCCACGTCTCGGCCAGCAAGCTCGATAGGGACACCAAGCAGCTAGTGGCCTGTCCTTCAACCCTGGTGGGATCAGCCAAAGCTGACTGCTTGATGATCATCGAGCGGTTGAAGGCGTCCTGCGAGCAGAAAGAATGAGCCTGCTCCAGGTCCCACGACCTACACTGGAACTTCTTAAGCCATGCCTTAGAGGAGTGATCCCCTTGGGAAGGGCCCTCAGAGTTTGGAGAGACTGACATGTCCCTAAACAACCTGGTAAAAGAAGCCCCCCATAGAGGTACCCACTGGTAGCAGTGCCAAGGCGAAAGAAGAGACAGCTGCAGCCTGAACTGCCACCTCCTCACTGTTGGCCAACTGAGAGGCTGAGCCCACCACCATCGAAACGGCCCTGTGGGCATTCTTGGACCAAATCGGAGGATCCCACTCATCCAGCAGTCCACGAAGAAGACGGGCATACCTGTCCTCAAGAAAGGAGGGGAGCACGGTCTTGCACAGACCACAAGCTTATGGGTGATGCTCTGCCCCTAAACAATATACGCACGAGGCATGGGGTCAGTGAGCAACATTTTCTGGTTGAATGTCATGCACCATTTGAACCCTGGGCCAGTTTGGGATTTTTTGCACTCCATGGTTAAGAGCAGCTGGATCGAAAAGGAAACTGGCAAAAAAAAGAAACACAACATCCGAAGATGATGCTGAAGACGATGAAGGAAACAGGGCCTACAACGAACATAAAAAGCTGCAAAGGAGGAGACCTGACTCTTCCAACAGAAAGGAAGATCTGATGTCACGGGGCGGATACCACCAGAGTGAGTGAGAAGAGCTTAGCTTGAACACGTTCAGGCTGGATTTAAAAAGAAAGGAAGACTGCCAACGTTTGGATAGTGCACTATATCCACGTCCCTAGAGATAACATATATAAATCTGTTAAGCTCGGTTACCATTTTTTGAAGAAAATGTTATTCTAACTTCATGAGCTAGGATGTAAATAACTCTTTCCAGAAAATCATTTCTACAAGCACAAAGGCAGCTTATTCCACTTAAAATGATTTACAACTTACCTTTGGGATGTATGGATCCCAGTTTATGTACCCAATATTATCACTGGCCAAACGGGCAAACAGGTTTACTAGATGCTTTTGAAAGAAAGGAAAAAGATACAAATTCAGTACAAATGGGTATGTGAGAGTTGCAGTTCTGCATTATTAAAAAAGAAAATTACAGCAAAACTAAATTCTTTTTTAACTCTCTAGTATGTACTCAAGTATAAATTACAACCTGCGGGAAATAATCAGCATGATATAGCAAACACGTGCAGTCTTCCTTATTGATTTAGTTTTTGTTTACTGGGAAAGGAGGGCTAGGCAATTCTGTTTATTTTCAGCCACTGATCCATCCAGTCTGCCAGTAGCTCCCCTCATCTCCCCAGACCTACTGTCCATACGGGATTCTATCCCTCTCATAAAGGTGGCTAAGGGCCAAAAACTGATGCCAACAACAGACAGCAAGAATCAGTACTTACAGAGGGTTTGACTCGCAGTCCAGACTCAGACAGACATTGCAGATGTGCTGAGGATAATCTTTACTTTTCATACAGCAGACAAAACCCGCGGTCTTGAGAAGGCACCAATTTTTTGGCACAAAAATGTTTAGCCCATATTAAAAAGCAGGTTAATCACCTGTAACTGTAGTTCTAGGAGAGGTATATGGTTCACACTAACACTCTGGCAGTTCCACTGGAACAGTCTGATCGGCCAGATGTCCTTAAGCTAAGCTCCCCCACCAACTGGGCGGTGTATCACCCAAACTCCACTCCATGACATCAGATCTTGCATGCTGGAAGCAGGAATCTGTGTGCACTTGCCAGGGGAGGCCAAATGGGTTGTGTTGATGTGAACCATATACCACACCCAGAATTCTTCCTAGGGGCATAACATGGTTCACTATCCACACTTTGGAAAATTCCTAGCAGCTCTCCCGGAGGAGTGGGCAAGGCATGCACCCCTACTTGACCAGAGAATGGCAAACCCAGGTCCCAATAACTGCATCCCAGCATGACTCAAAGTTGAAGCAGTAGTGGGAAATGAAAGTGCATGCAGACCTCCAGGTAGCAGCCCTGCAGATTTCATAGATAGGGACGTCCCTGAAAATAGCCACAGACGCAGCAGTATGTCTGGTAAACAGAGCCCTAAGCCCTACAGGAGGCTCCCTGCCAGAAAGCCTATAGCAGAGGTTGATGCAGGATGTGATCCATCTGTTTTGCTGACAGTCTGCCAGGCACAGCTTCAGCATGACAAACAGGTGGTGAGCCTGTCCCCAAACTCCAGCCGTGTGCTCTGTATAATAACAGAACGCCCTCGACAGGTCCAGAGTATGGAGCCTACGTTCGGCCTCATAAGATGCGTTGATAATTTACACCAGTAAGTTAATCACCTGGTTAAGGAAAAACTCTAATAATACCTCCAGGAGGAACTTTGGGCTGCGGTGAAAGACGACTTTGTCCCTGTGGAAGTCCAGGTAAGGGTACTCCACTGAGAGTGACTGGAGCTTCCCAATCCTTCTGGCTGACTAAACAGCCGCCAAGAAGGTAGTCTTCCATAACAGATGTGACATCTCACATCTGTTCAATGGCTCGAAAGACTTGCCTATGGGCATTGCCAATACCAGCAGTAAGTCCCACAATGGAGGTGCAACATGCACCAGAGGAGGCAAGTGGTCCAGAACACTGAAAAAGTGCCCAAACATCTCCTGAGCCACCTTCTGCTTAACACCTGCCCACACCCAGTAAGCAGAGATGATTTCCAGGTGCACCTTAAGGGTCATCGCCTGAAGTCCCAGTTGGGAAAGGAACTAGTGCTAGTCCAGGATGATAGCCACAGGTCAAGTAAAAGGATCAAGCTCCTTGCCCTGGCACTAAACTGAAAATCTCCTCATTTTAAAGGCATAGCATCTGCAAGTTGACCCTTTCCTGGAGGCCTCCACAACGTGGAGCACATACTCAGAGATCCAAGTCCTGGAACTCAAGCCACTCAGGAACCAGGCCGGGCGCTGCAAGACTTTCCCCTGTTGTCTGGTTAGCAGTTTCAGATGGAAAGACAGCCGCCAAGGAGGTCTGCTGCTGAGGCTAAGGAGATCCAAGTACCAGAACTTCCATGGCTGGTCTGGAGTTATCTGGATCATCAAACGCCTTGTCCTGCCGTGCCTTGACCACCAGGTTGTGGATCAAGAGAAAAGGAGCGGTGCACAAGCATCCACAGGAGCATTGCAGCGGCCATTCCCTCCTCAACCGCCACCCCGCCAAAAGCAGCAACCTCTGACCACCCTCCTGGAAGTGAGTGCCGGATCCCCTACAAATGGGATTTTCCCGCGCCTGAGCGGTGCACAAGCATCTACAGGTGGACCACAATGGCTGTTCCCTCCTCGGCCGCTGCCCGCCAAAACCAGCAACCTCTGACCATCCTCCTAGAAGTAAGTGCTGGATCCCCTATGAAAGTACAGCCGCTGTTTTTTTTCCCCCTCTAATCCTGTTCTTGGAGCTGGCATACCACGGCCGCTCCCAATTGGTGCGGCAATCCAGCTCCTGGACTCTGATTGGCCCACCAGTAGCCAAGACCCAGCCGATTGGTGTGCCTTAGCCTGCTCTACTGATACTCTCATCTTCCTTGTTTTTTTACCTCCTCGCTTGTACATAGCCCCCTCCCAGGCCTCCAGCAAATATACTATTGCCCCTTCCTCTCTCCTGGATCTCCCATCTCGATGGCCTGAAGTGCTCTGATCTCATCACCTCTAGCTGAACTTGCTGCAACCTACCATAGTACTTCCCCAACGCTCTCTCTCTTATATTTTCCTGGGTTATTCAGGGCAACCTAGCACCTGTCCCTGGATCCCAATTCCTACTTGTCCTCTGTAATCACATAACAGAATTCCCTCCTACTGATGTATGGCACTCTCAACAATGCTGTGCCCTACGACAACAACAGTGTGGTGTCTGTCACCAAATCGACTTATAGGGATGGGCCACCAAACTCCACATCGGCGCCAAGTCTCCCAATGTTTGTCTTACAGACCACAGGATCTCTACACCTGCATCTGATGAGAGACCACTATCCCATCCCACCACCTGCCATAAATACAATCCCTACTGTATGCTGTCCTGCTCCACAATTCCCCTCCCGTTGTCACTCACCTTGCTCCATCAAGCAACTCAAGCTTCTAGCTATCAGGGTAGCCTGGTTACTACTGATGCTCTCAGGCAATATCCTTCCTAATCCACGCCCCAGACACAGCGATGCTGGACCACCTGGGAATAGCTGCTTGATTTCAATCGTCTCTATCAAAATCTGCAGCTTTCTGCCAAAACTTGACCCACTCCAAGCCTGGGTTGCTCAGCAAATCCCTGATGTACTGTCCGCAACCGAATCATGGCTTACACCTAGGACCTCGGACAATCAAGTCCTGCTCCACGGGTACACCCCTTTCCGTCTCGATAGGCTAGGCAAAAGGGGTGGTGGCTGCATAATCTACATAAATTATCACCTTCGGGGTACAGCTCTTCCCCAATTAATAACAGATAAAAACGTGTAGATACTCTCGGTGAGGCTTACCCTAGGTTTCCAGGGCAAGGGCCTTACACTTGTCTCAGTATATATCCCTCCAGGGAGAAAGCTGAAGGCTTTACAGTTGTTCATGAACATCTCGCCTACCTTCGGTCCAATAGCAAAGTCACTGTTCTGGAGGACTTCAACATCAATTGGTTATCACCAGACTCTGCCACCTACCTTCAAGGATGCAACCTTCTCTATCAACTTCCATCAGCTAGTCGACCTACCCACATGAATAAACTATAGAACAGGAACCAGTACCTTTTTAGACTGGGTATTAACAAACCACCCAGAATGGATCTCAGGTCTAAAAGTGCTCCCCGACTCCCTCAGTGACCACTCGTCCATTATATTCCATTGGTTGAATAAGGTCCCGAAACCACCAGCGAAGGTTATAATATCCTGCATGCTTAAACAGGGCCAGCAAAGATCCTCTAAGTAATATCTTCAACAACTGAACTGGGCCAATGTCCTAAATATTAATGACGTCGACAGGCGCTGGACAAATTCATCAAAATTTTAATCAAAATTTTCAATGATGCCTGTGATATCTTTGCCCCCATTACAAAAAGAAAAGTCAGTGGGCCGGCCCAGTGGCGCTGAGGGCTGAGGCACTGGACACCACACCTCGCACCATGCCGGCGACCCGGGTTCGGATACGGGCCCGGGTTGCTGGGGGTCGGCAGGGAAGGGAGAGGACTGAGCATCCGGAGGACAGCTCTCCTCTCCTCTCCCGGGAGGGACAGGGGTCCCTATTTGGCGCTTGGCTGACCTCTGACGGAAGCCGGAGATACAGCAAGCACCACAGAAGCGTAGCGAAGGAGCGGGGAGTGGCAGACGTCAGTGAGGCCTTGACATCAGGGCGCTGGCAACTCCCAGGGAAAAAGGGAAAAAAAAAAACCTTCAGCTCCGGCGGAGACAGAGAACCGGAGCTTGCCCACGATTTATGGCCGCCCTCCTGGCATCCTCCTGACCGCCGCCAGAGAATTCCGGGGTGTTGCAGCCCACCCCGTCCCCACCCAGAGGACAAACTGAGGCTACCTGGGCAACGGAGGATTGACCAGGTAGGAGCGAACCATAGTGGGATGACTCCTAGGTACTCCCGAGGAGACTAGAGTAGAGGAAAATATAAAGTACAAAAAAAAAAAAATAAAGAAAAGTCTGTGGATCTCATAAATCATGGGCTGCCCCTCACTTCCTTGACTGATGCACACCAGAGACCAGCTTTGGTATAAGTATAAGAGTTCTTGTACACCCCACGACATGCAGAGCTATAAGGTGGCACGAAATAACTGTACCCCTTGCAATCCGCCAGGCTAAAGCCAAATGTTTCAAGTCTGAGCTAAACTTCTCCTGGGGTGACGGACGTAGATTCTGGAAAAACATCCACGAGATCACCGGGAAACACGATACCTCAGAACCCTCAATGCTGAATTTCGAAGGGTCCACTACACAAGGCCCTAAAACTATTGCTGACATCTTTGTTAAAGCTTTCATAGACCTCAGTGCTGTGCCCCCCCCCCCAAACTTCCAGCTTGCGACCCTCCCCGGAGAGGGACAGCAGCCGTTGGTCGCTCAATCCCTCTCCCACCCATGTCCGACCCCCAGCGACCCAAGTCCGTCACCGAACCCAGGTTGCCAGCATGGCACGAGGTGTGGCGTCCAGTGTCTCAACCCTCAGCACCACCAGGCTGGCCTCCCACTTGTCCATGGTGATAGCGAACTAGCGTGGCAAGAATTGATGTAGCAGACCTCCAACAAAGACAGCAGGCAGGGACAGGGTGGGTGGAAGGACAACTCCACCCGACCAGTCATTGGGCAGCTTTAGAGGGAGTACCAGAAGCTGCAGCTATAGAGGCACCACTACCCTTGACCGCATTCTTCTTAGGAACCTGGCCCCCGCATTTGGGGCACATGGCTTGAACTGCCCCTGCTGGGGTTGCTACCGAGGAGGCTGTGTATGAAAGGGCCAGTACTGAAAAGCCAGTTTCTTAGGCGTCTTTCTGGGACGGTGTCACAGAATCTAGGGTGGCGGTGCTGCACTTTTCGATGCAGGTGAGATGGCTCTCCACCCCAGGGCTGAATCGGTCAGTGCCCAAGAAAAGGGCATCAGCCAGCTTGTGCTGGGTGTCCGCCGTAAAGGTGGACAGATGCACCCAGGCCCTGTGAAGCACAGAGAAGGCCGCTGCCATGGCACAGGCACGAGTCGTCCATATCCAAGGCCATCTGAAGCTGGTGCTAAGCCAGCGACTGACCCTGGTCTCTGATGACCATCACCGTGATCCACAGGAAGTGAAGGAGGATTGCACTGAAGACCCTCATTAGGACACGACTCAAGCTGGCTATCATTACGGCATAACTACCCTGACGCACACCCAGAAACACCACAGCATACACCTTTTTAGCGATGTGGTCAGTTTTGTGGAACTCCAGAGGTTGTCTATGTTGCCCTCGCGTTCAGACTTGCAGAACACCAAATCCATAACCAATCCCTCCACGAAAGGGTAGACTGAGAATCTCAAAAGGGAACCCATAGGGACAGCATAGTTACAGACCGCGCTGGCAGATGGTGCCAGGCAGGATGCTGCAAAAGCTCCAGAGCCGATCCCAAAATGGCCTCAGCCACAGCAATGGCAGCCCTGGGGATTCATCCCAATCGAAAATGCATGTGAGGGTGTACATGTCCCTCTTTCGAATTGGTTCAAGCGGGACAGACATGGACTCCAAGATGAGTCAGAGAGCGACCCCGGACGATACTGGGCCATGCTCAGTGGTCAGCTCCTCGGTTGAGCCATGGTCAAAGAGGGGAGTTCCAGAAGAGGCCATGAACTTGTGACCAGAGTCTGACAAGGACTCCTGAAAACCACAATCAACTGTTTCTCGACTCTGATCTCCTGGGTATCCTCAGCTGGGGTGATCCTCACTGAAAACCAGCTTGGCAAACTGGTAGCCACAGAGGCCTCCTTTGTCAAAGCATCCACCTTCAGCTGCGCTGGTGGCAGCTTCATCCTAAGAGGTGAGAAGCAGGTGCTGGGGGGGGGGGGCACCTATATGGTGTGGACCAGCAAGGGTACCACTGGCGGCGGCCAGGTGCCCAAACATCCAGAGGGTAGAGCCCTACTCTGCCCCACTGTTACAGAGGAGCTCCTTGTAACACCATTGCATCTTGCAATGGTGCCTTTCTTCACCCTAGGATGACGAGGATGAGGTCATCAATGGTAACACTTCACGGTCAAGGGAAATAGAGAGCAGGAATGCCACGACTGCAACCCTGATCGTGACCCTCAATCAGCCAGTCAATGTGAGCCTTCCAGTGGGCTGAAGTAGACCACATGCCTGCCCACATTTAGTAACACAGGCACAGAAGACCCGACCACCAGTGGAAGCTGAACCGGTCAAGGGCCAGATGGGAACACCAACTACACCCTGTCCTCTTGAGTGAGGAACAGGAGTAGAGGGGTCTGCAAGACAAACTCCTCAACATCATCTGACAACTGTTAGACAGGCTCAAGAAAGATCTCAGAGGCCTGCTCAACCAGAGTTGAACTCAACTGGCTTGATAAGGGAACCAAAGAGCCCTCAACAGCCCAGCTTGCCACTCAGTCTAGGGGTGCTTAACAGCTGTCAAATGGTCTGGTGAGTCAAGGGACCAGGAGGACCTCGATCGCTCCCAGTCCCATGACCAGCACTGGCAGTGCTTGTGGTTAGCACCTCAGTGGGCAGCACTCTCCCTCAATGTCTGGAGGGTTAGGCATATTCCCTGGAACTCTCCAGTAAACAAACTTCTGGCACTGGCCCCAGGGAACTGCGTTGTGATCCAGGACATGCCGGCCACCCCCACTTCCACCTCAAGGGCCACAAGCTGCTGAGCTGACCCGGCTGCAGCTGAAGCCTTTTTGCAGCATTTATGGAGGTCCCTCAGATCATGTTCCAAAGCCTGACCCAGCAGGAACTAGAGTTTCCTGACCCAGCAAGAGCTACAGCTTCCTGTCCTTGTGGGGTTCTGGAAGCATACTTAAGCACAAACTGTACTCGGCTATGTCAAGTTGCCCGACCAGGCACTACAAGCATGTGTCATGTGGGTCAGTGACATACATTTTCTGCAAGCACCTAATGCAGAAATTAATTCCTGGCTTCCATTGCACCATCCTCTATCACAGAGGAGAGTCGAAGGAACCTGGTAAAAATTATTAGCAACTCAAAAAATTCCTAAATAAAATTCACCATTGGCACACCAAAATCCAAAGCACGAGCCGTGCCAGCTCCGTGGCACCAAGCGATGGGTGTTTGCTCGGCACGCTGATGACCTAGAGCCTGGTCATCAGATGTGGTGACCGGCAGAGTTCAGCAGATGTGGTGACCGGCAGAGTTCAGCACATCCTATGGATGCTTCCCGGGGGTGATAGGTCACTGTCAGGCAGCTCCTGGTGGTGGTTTGCAGCGTGGGAGATGGGTGGGTTGTGGAATAAAATGGAAGATGCCCGTCCTGCCGATAGGATGACGGCAGCCAGTCCCCTCACTCACTATGCAGCCCAGAAGTGTCTTGAGACGATCGCTCGCTGTGTCTGTGCTCAGTGTAGAAGGAACACGTCCGGGTAAAATCTCCCATCCCGGCCCCACCACTCCCCGCAAAGGGCTACATCAGGTCAACTGGGGCCACAGTGCATGAGACAGGTGAGGATAGCGACGGGGCGGTTAGCGAAGTCCTAGGCAGCCTGAAAGAGTGGCTGGCCGAGGGGACGGGGAAGAATAAAGGAAAAAAAAAAAATAAGCAAGAGCCGTGAAGGACATGACCTGTTCTTCCAGTGTAAAGAAAGATATGGCATCACAAGGCGAAGTCGGGGGATATACTGCCAGTGAACCAAATCCACACTCCTAGAAGAAAAAGTTACTTACCATAGTAACCTTGTTTCTCCCAATGAATACTCCAATATTCATAACTCTTCTGCAGTTTACCTTTAAGGTCAGAACGCCCGGAGATAGAATGCTATGCTAATGATGGAATCATTAGCATAAGCCACTTTTCAAATGCTGCCACCTATCAACTGCCTACATTCTAACACTCAGATTTTGTGGATGCCTATAAAGACAGGGCCAAATTAAAAATATATACAGGTTACTCACCTGTAACAGGAGTTCTAGGAATGGTATATGTTGTTCATCCACACTATCTGGCAGGTTCCTTGCCACTTTAAATCTTGCCGGAAGGTCTTCAAGCTGGCTCCTCCCACCCACCACGGGTAGTAAAACTCTCGGCTCCACCCCATGGCCATGAATTTAGCCCGCTGGAAGCCAGGTTGTGCGTCGAAGCCGGGGAGGTCTGGTGGGTCGTGTGGATGAACAACATATACCATTCCTAGAACTCCTGTTACAGGTGAGTAACCTGTATTTCTAGGGACATGGATATGTTGTTCATCCACACTATCTGGCAGACTCCTAGCAGTTCTCTGGGAGGAGGGAGGCAAGGCGCACACCCCCTACTTAGGAAATAAAGACTGGAGAACCGAGGCTCACAACCAGCATCCCGGCATGACCCAAGGTCGATGTGGTAGGGGTAAAACGGTATGTGCCGACTTCCGGGTAGGAGCCCCGAAGATATCCTGGTTAGGGACATCCCTGGAAGCAGCCACCGATGCAGCAGAAGGGTGGGTAAAATGAGCACTTATCCCTCTGGGAGGCTCCATGCCCGCCCACCTATAGCGGAGATCTATGCAGGAGGTGACCCACCCGTTCTTCGTCCGCTTGGCTGCAGGTCTGCCAGGTGCGGCTTCAGCGTAGATGACAAACAGCTGGCGAACCTCTCCCGAACTTCAGCCCTACGCTCCCTGAGAAGGCGGGCGCTCAATTAGGGTCCAAATGGAGCCTATATGCGGCCTCCGAGGTGTGAATGGGACTGAACCCCAGCAAAGACAATACCCGGTTAGGGTAACGCTCTGACACCACCTACGGAAGGAACTTCGGGTGGGAGGCAGGACAACCTTGTCCCTGTGGAAGACCAGATAGGGAGCCTCGAAGGAGCGCCTGGAGCTCTCCCAGCCTTCTGGTTGGCGTGGTAGCCACCGAGAAGGTGTTCTTCCACAACAGGTGGGAGAATCGCATCTGTGCATAGGTTCGAATGGCTTGCCTGTGAGCTAAGCCCATACCAGCATAAGATCCCACGGAGGTGGATTCTCTCCCCAGAGGGGAAGCGTGATCAAGGCCTTGGAAAAGCGCCAGACCACCTTTCCTGTGCCACTGACTACCTTCCGGCCCACGCCCAAAGGACAGGGGTGGCTGCCAGGAGCACCTTAAGGGTCGTCGACCGAAGCCCTTGCTAAAGAAGAATGGACCACAGGTAGTCCGGAATGCTCGCCAAACAACAGGAGAGGGGACCAGGCCCTATCCTAACATCAAATGGAGAACTCTTCCATTTGAAGGCGTAGCATATCTGGTCGACTCCTGGCGGGATGCCTCAACAACATCGAGGACCTTGCCGGAAGACCAAACGCCTGGCCACTAGCCGCACAGGAACCAGGCCGCCAGGTGTAGGGATTGAAGGTCAGGATGGAATACCTTCCCCTGACAACAGAGATCAGGACCGGGCGGGCTGGAAGCCGCCTCGGAAGCCTGGGGCTGAGACTGAGGAGAGCTGGATACCAGAGCTGGCAGAACCAGTCTGGGGCTACCAGAATCACCTGCGCCTAGTCCCTCCTCACCTTGCCTGTGGGTCAAGGGAAATGGGGAAGAGCGTGGGAGCCCGGGGTCCAGCGGCCTCAAAGGCATCCCCAGCGCCAGCCCTGCTAAGGGGGGCGACATGGACATTCTCGGCTCGTCATTCTCCCTGGAGGGAAAAAAGGTCCGCCCGAGGCATGACCTAGGGGGAGAAAGATCTTGTGCTACCTCTGTCAGGGAAGACCACTTGTGAGGCGCAGCCCTTATCCGGCTTAGGGCATCAGCCAGGGCGCTGGAGGCTCCTGCCATCGAAATGGTTAGGAAAAACCGCCTCCAGGCTGCACATGAGACCAAATGCGGAGAACCTCCTTACGCAATGGCAAGGGGCACGTCCAGCCCTGGTGGGTTAGGTAGCATATGGTCGTGGTATAGTCCACCTAGACCTAAACCACTTGACCCCACACAAATGGAGCGCAAACGGTGTGAGCTAAGCGGACCGCATGAAGCTCCAGCAGGTTGAAATGGCATCGGGACTCCCGGGGGGACCAGAGACAGTGCACTCTGCACTCCCCTTGATGGGCACCCCAACCCATCAGAGATGCATCGGTCGCAGAAGACCGTCGACTCGGGGCGGACGAACAGGATGCCCTCCTGCACATGAGCTGGAATGGTCCACCATAGGAGAGCATTCCACAACCCCTGGGTTACTGTCACGGGCTGGTCCAAGGGATCGCAGCGTTGTGACCGTTGGCTGGCCAGCCCCCATTAAGGGGACGCATGGACCGGCGGGTCTAATCGGACCACGCTGGTGCAGGCCACCACAAGGTCCAGGAGGTGCAGAAAGTCCCGGGCAGGGCGCAATTGCCCAATCGGACATGATTAGGTAAAGGAGGAATAACCTCGGCCCTGTCCGCCAGGAGCCAAGCTCTGGCTCGAAGAGTCGAGCCCTGTCCCGATGAAAGGATCACCCACTTTGACACGAGTTCTGACTTGGCTCCGTTAGAGAGGAGACCGGTCTGAGAGCAACCTAGAGGGCCAGAACTCTCGACCGCCCCCCTCCGCTCTGGAGGGGTTGCAGTCAGCCTGCCATCTGGGTAGGGGTACACCCGGACCCTTCGGAGCCACAGGAATGCTGCTGAGAAGAGGCCGAAGGGTATGGCCTGGAACTCATAAAGAGATCCCCCCGCTCTTGAAGCGGAGGACTCTCCCAAGAAACGGACGGATCGAAATGTGAAGAATACGTCCTGGAGGTCCAGGAAACAGAGCCACAAGCCTCGTTCCGAGGATGGGATATCCGAGTCAGAGTGACCATCCCGAAGGTCCGAGACCTTAAGAAGCTGTTCAGGTCGTGCGGGTCAAGGATGCGGCACAAGCCCCCCCCCGTCCGTTCGGGGACCAGGAAAAACCTGGACACAAACCCCGGGTCTGGAGGAGGATCCGCCACCTTCCTGATCACCTCTATTTCGAGGGGCAGGGCAAAATCGGTTCGGCGGGCCAACATCGAGGCTGCGGACCCCATGGCCCCCCGAGGGGAGACGGCTTGAATGGGTGGAGCCTGCTCGAAATTCAGAGGCAGGCCCCTTCCCTAGCACCTCCAACACCCAGCGGTCCGTGGTGATAGCGGACCAGGCGGAGGAAGGGCGGAGCCGTCTCCCCACGGGGGGAACCGGGTAGGGGTGACGAGGCCAGGGGCAGCGCCCCTCAGCCTGTCATTGAGCAGGCTTAGAGGAGGGACTGGCTGAGGGAGCTCCTGAGCCTTTACCTCCTTGCTTCACCTTAGAGGAAGCCGCTGGTTTGAGGTCCGGATGCCAAGCGGAAGCCTGTCGGCCCTCATGCTGCTGTTGATGGGCCAGTCGTGCCGAAGGATGAAGGGGCTTACGCAAAGGTTGCCGGACACCCTTGTCCCTCTGGGCAGGGGTGACCGAGTCCAGAGTGGCATTGGACTTCTCGGTCCCCTGGAGGTGTCCCTCCGCTCCAGGGCCGAAGAGGTCAGTCCCCAAGAAGGGGATGTCCGCCAACTTGTGCTGGGTATCCGTCGAGAAGGTGGATATCCTCAGCCACGCCCTGCGGTGCATGGCCACTGCGGCCGCTACTGACCTGGCATAGGAGTCACCTATGTCCAAAGCAGTCTGAAGCTGCTGCTTCGCCACCGCCCTACCCTGGTCCTGCACCCGCCAGACCGTGGTCCGCAAGTCGGCCGGGAGATGAGGGAGCACCTCATCCAGGGAGCCCAAGAGGGCGTGGGAGAAATGTGCCATCAGTGCAGCCGAGCTGGCCTGTCGGAGGCCTAGGGAGGACGCGGCATAA
Organism: Neoceratodus forsteri; assembly: GCA_016271365.2. Taxonomy (NCBI): domain Eukaryota; kingdom Metazoa; phylum Chordata; order Ceratodontiformes; family Ceratodontidae; genus Neoceratodus; species Neoceratodus forsteri. The sequence goes on from CM057450.1 coordinate 1,408,368,498, forward strand.
ACCTTGCACCCGACATAGTCCATCCTTTTGGACTCTTTGTCGGGGGGCCTATCCACATCCCGTGCGTTCACAGAACACTGGAAGACATTATCGGTAACTAACCCCTCAGCGGAGGGGTGCTCCGAAAAACCGGGCAAAGAACCGATAGGGACAGAATACTTCCTGGCTGAGGGCGCAGGACAGGAAGTAGGCCGCTGCCAAAGCTCCAAGGCTGGGCCAACGATGGCCTCAGCCACCGGGAAGGCCTCAGAGGGTGAACCCCCTCGGTCTAGGATCTCCGTCAGGGGATAAGAGGCCCGTTTGGACACGGGTTCGAGCTGCATACCGGTGAACTCAGAGATGAGCCTCAGCAGACACAGAAAGGACGATGGGCTGTCGTCCACAGTCCGGTCCAGGGAGGACTCCGGGCCCTCCCATCTGGGGAATACGCAGGAGTTGTCGTCGGACTCCGAAGGGTCTGCAAAGAGCTGCCTCAGGCCTGAGCCACTCTTCACCCACCGAAGGCGGGCAGGAGCGAGGGTGACCGACAACCTGCGGGACAGGTCGTGACCCAACCGAGGTTCCACCATAATCAGTGGGGCAGCAAGATTTGGTCGAACAACCGGCCCCTAAGTGGGCACCTCGAATGCAGCGAGAGACTGCGTCGGCCGTTCCGGCGACAGCTGCTTGAGAGACGGGGAATAAATCGGAGTAGATTGATTCCCGGACAACAGCAACTGCTGCCACATGAACTCCTCGTAACGTCGACGCCATCTGCATCGAAGCCTCTCCTCATCTGAGGAGGGGGACAAGGAGGAACGGTGTTGCCACTTAACACGGTGCCCCAACCGAGACTACCGAAGTCGGCAGGAGCGGCTTGACCGAGAAGAGGACCGAGACTGAGACCCAGAACCTCAGCGAAACCGAGGGTGGGTCCGGGAAGGAGCGGGGGACACCCGCTCTTCCCTCGGCTCACACAGAATGACCGAGGACTGCTGCCCCAAAGGTGCAGGCAGAACCTCGGTCTCCACCAGGTAAACCAGCGAAGGGTTGACGGCTCTTGCAGTCGACCGCCCGGGTGACGGGTCGAGAGAAAACTCGACAACGTCGACGGGAGTCTTGGCCAGCTGGCCTGACAGGGACACCGTGAAGCCAATGGCCTAAGCACGCAACCTCGGCCGAGAAAGTCGGTCGGCAGACAGGGAAGGGACCTCTCCACTCCTAGCCAAGCCGCGATGGGACTTACCTCGGCTCCCTTGACCTGGGCGAGAGGCAGGTCCTGATGGCCCCTCTCCCTGCCGTGGAAAGGGACTGGCAAGCTCCTTGAGCGAAGCCGAATGGAGAAACTCAAAGAGAGCGGGATAAGAGCCGCGACCAAGGAGGAGGGATGCAGCCTTGACCACCACCTCCTCTAGGGAGGTACAGAGATCGAGCTGCTCAGCCGAGACAGCCAGCAACGGACACCATCGTGAGCCTCTAAAGATTTTACGGTACGCAGAAAAATCCTCGGGCGCCCAAGCCTAAGCAGACGCCACGATCCTCCAGGACGTTGGTCGGAGGGATGCAGCACACCGTAAACTGCGGATCATGGTCCAAGTCGAGGCAGTAAACGCACGTGGAGTGCGGCTCAGTCCTGGAGATATTCCGCCCGCCCGGGCGTCTCCGAGAGCCGGGAAACAAATTGTCCATCGCAGCCACGAGGGAAAGAAGACCGAAGTTTAGAGAACTTCAAAACTAAATTCGGATTAACCGAATAATCAGGAACCAGTCGAAAAACGCAGAGCACTAAGGAGGGAACCTGAGCTTCCAAGCGGTAAGGAAGATCTGGCGTCATGGGGTGGAGCCGAGAGTTCTACCACGCAGGTGGGTGGGAGGAGCCAGCTTGAAGACCTTCCGGCAAGATTTAAAGCGGCAAGGAACCTGCCAGATAGTGTGGATGAACAACATATCCATGTCCCTAGAAATAAAAGTTTTACTTCAAAATTTCCCACCAGACCTCCAACTGGAGGAAATGTAAACTTATCATATATACCACAAGCTCCTATGTCAGAATCACCTGAAAAGAAAAAAAACGAAAGAACAAGTTCCAATAAAAGTAGAATGTGGCATGCAAGCATTAAGGTACAGCATGGAATACAGAGGCCACTGGTTCTTAAATGGGGAGGCAGGGTGGGAGAGTTATGAATATTGGAGTAGCCCCGTGGGAGAAACAAGCTTACTATGGTAAGTAACTTTTTCTTCTCACCCCAGGAATACTCCAATAGTCCTAACTCTTCTGCAGACCAAAAAGCAGTACCTTAGGAGGCGGGAAGAACCTATTTTGGAAATATGCTCTGGAAGACATATGTACCAAACCTGGCATCAGCCCTAGATTGCATATCCAAGCTGTAATGCTTGACAAATGTGTGTAATGTTCACCAGGTTGGTGCTTTACAGATATCCACCAAGGGTACATCCCTTGCAGCTGTACTCCTTGTGGAGTGGACTCTAAGCCCTGCTGGAGCTTCCTTGCCCACCTTTGAATAGCAAAACTGGATACACTGGACAATCCAATGAGAAATGGACCATTTAGATGCTGGATTTCCCTTTCTTACATCCCCATAAGTGAGAAAAAGTTGTGTTCTGTCCTGCCTATGGGGCTTAGTGGCTGTCATGTACTAGCTTAAAGCTCTTTTGACATCCAGGCTAGGCAGCCTATGTTCACCAGAAGAAGAATGGTCAGTGAAGGACACTGGCAAAGTGATAGATTGGTTCAAGTGGAAGTCTGAAACCACTTTGGGGAGAAATTTCCTATTTGTCTGTAGGACTACCTTATCCCTGTGGAAGGAAATGTAGTCCTTTTCAATGTATGAAGCATGGAGCTCACCAATTCTTCTAGCTGAAGTAATGGCAACTAGAAACACTGTTTTCCATGCGACATACTTCAAAGGTGCTGAAAACATAGGCTCAAAGGGAGGGACCATGAGTTGGGCAATGCAGATATTAAGGTGCTAAGCTGGCACCAGTTCTCTCACCGGTGGAAACATATGAGAAAGGCCCTTGAAGAACCTTTTAAATATGGGGTTTGATGCCAAAGAAACAGACTTGCCTGCAGATGCATAGGCCGAGACTGAAGCCAAATGAATCTTTAGTGTAGAAGGCTGTAAGCCTGTGGAATGTGAGTAGAAACATAGAAACATAGAAGTTGACGGCAGATAAAGACCGCAAGGCCAATCCAGTCTGCCCATTTCTTTTTCTACCTTATGACTGTGCCATAGGGCTTTGCTCTGTCAATGGCCTATCTATTCATACTCATCTGTATTGCTCCCTTATGCCTAGCCCATGCCTGTTTGAAGCCCTGCACTGTATTCATATCCACCACTTCCTGAGGTAGGCTGTTCCATGCATCCACCAGTCTTTCTATGAAAAAGAACTTCCTCACATTACCCCTTAATTGACCTCCCTCTAATCTCATACTGTGTCCTCCTGTCCTGCTATTTTTCTTATATTGAAACATGTTAGACTCTTTCACCTTGTTAATGCCCTTAAGGTGTTTGAATGTTTCAATCATATCACCTCTCTCCCTCCTATGCTCTAGGGTATACATATTGAGTTCAGTTAATCTGTCCTCACATGTTTTCTGGCATGATCCCTGCACCATTTGGTTGCCCTTCTCTGGAATGCCTCAATTTGGTTAATGTCCTTGTGAAGGTGTGGCCTCCAGTACTGCACGAGTACTCCAGATGGGGCCTAACCAGTGTCTTGTAAAGAGGGATTATTACCTCCCTCTTCCGACTTGTGATACCCCTACTAATACCCCCAACATCCCTCTAGCCTTACCTACTGCTTTAGATGTCTGCTTGGATGATTTCAGGTCATCGGTGAAGATGACGCCCAAGTCTCTTTCTTCCCTTGTGACTGCCAGCAACTCCCCTCCCAGCCTATAGGTGGCATCAGGGTTTCTCTTCCCTATGTGCATGATCTTGCACTTCTATCATCATCGATATCTCCTCCATTAGGCCACACCTTTGGAATGACTCCCAAGCAGTACAAAGCAGCAGGGAGGATGGTACAGTCTGATATATAATCAGGATAGAAGGCCTTGCAGTACAGCAAGAACAAACCAGCACATCTATGACAGATGATGTCCAGATTGTAATGTTTGGTGAAAGTGTGAACAGTGCTCCACGTGGCTGCAGCACGTGTGATGACAGCAGGGACATTTTTGAAATAAGCAACAGAAGTGGCCACACTCCTTATGGAGTGACCACAGAAAACACCATGAAGTTCTTTACTGTACTTCCTATAACAGGACATAACACAACGAGCCAGACATTTGGACAGGCACTGTTTAGACACAGAAGCACTCTTCCCTACAGGTGAATGAAGCAAAAAGCTGAGAGGATCTTCTGCAGTCATTGGTGCGATCAATACAGTATATCTCAGTATTCTCTGTGCATCTAAAGTATAGAGTAGCACCTCAACCTCATTGGCACGCTTGGAATAACAGACAGGAAAGTGCATTGTTTGATTCAGTGTAAAGTCTGATACCACCTTCACTGGAAAAGTACAGTTACGTAAGAACTTACTGTAACAGATCTTCGAGAAGAGATCTTGCAGCAGGCTACACAATAAGGACTATGCCGCTAGGCACTAGGACCCCACGGAAAATTTCTAGCTAGCAGTCCGCAGCGGAGACTGCCCCAGCCCCACGTCGGCCAATGGTATAAAGGGGGCAGTCCCCAGTCCCACTTCAGTTTTCCTGCCAGAGACCCAGCTACGTAAAAGAATTGGAGAACCAAGGGGGTTCGACTGTTCCCAAATAAAGGAAGCAAAGAGACCAGGGGGAAGGAGGGTGGGAAAGCAGCACCTGCTGCAAGAGCTCTTCTCTAAGTTCTACTGTTACGGTAAGTTCTTACGTAAAGTACAGTTACGTAAGAACTTACCGTAACAGTAGATCTTCGAGAACAGCTCTTGCAGCAGGTAACACCATTAGAACTGAAGCCAGCAGGTGTCAGAACCCCACGGAAATCTTCTAGCTAGCAGCCTTCAGCGGGGACCGCCTCCGACATCGGTCCCGCCCTCGACATCAGACGTAGTACATAAGGAGGCGGTCCCGCCAGATTCCCCAGTTCTCCCGCTGGAGACTCCCAGCCGTAGGATGACATCAGAAGGGGAGACCGAGGATCCGCCATCGGAAGGAAAAGAGCAAAAGCTCCTACTAAGGCCTGGTAGGCCATACCTCCTCCAAGGGAGAATGGTGGGCGGGAAGGTACCTGCTGCAAGAGCTGTTCTCGAAGATCTACTGTTACGGTAAGTTCTTATGTAACTGTACTATCTTACTTCGAGATACAGCTCTTGCAGCAGGTAACACCATTAGGACTGATTCCCAAGCAATAGCGCCTGTAAGCATTCTGGGAGGAGGAAATTAGGAGAGATCTTGAACAAGTCCTGACTCTAGGACAGGAGACCCTGTAGAACGGCCAGGCTGAAACCGGCTCTCTGCCATGATGTAATATCCAAGCTATAGTGCCTAATAAATGTATACACAGAGCTCCAAGTAGCTGCAGCACAAATGGCCGAGGTGGAGACGTTACGCAGAGCTGCAAAGGAGGTAGCCACCCCCCTTGTCGAGTGGCCCCGGACTGTACCCGGGAGGGGCTTATGCTGTTGTTGTAGCAAAAAGAAATACACTGGACAAGCCAGCGAGAAAGGGTCTGCTTTGAGACTGGTTGGCCCAGCATCCTCTCAGCGAAGGAAACAAATAGTTGCTCCGACTTGCGAAGCTGTTTAGTTCTATTCAGGTAGAACCTTAAGGAGCGGTGAACATCCAGGGTGTGAAGCAGCGCCTCTCCTCTATTAGAGTACTTGGGGAAATACACAGGCAAATCGATGTCCTGGTTGAGAGTGAGGGCAGAGACCACCTTAGGCAGGAATTTAGGATTCGTCCTCAGAGACACTCTGTCCTGGTGAAAAATTAAATAAGGCTCCTTGCACATGAGAGCGTGAAGCTCAGAAACTCTCCTTGCTGATGTGACAGCAACTAAAAATAACGTTTTCCACGACAGAAAGCGCGGCTGTAATCATGGCAGGTTCAAAGGGAAGCGTGAGTTGTTCCAGGACAAAGTAGGTCCCAAGGAGAGCAGGATCCTTGATGGGTGGCCTAGGTGTAACACCTCTCTCAGGAAGTCTCGAGAGGCATCAAGCTGTGCCACTGTGCACTGTCCCACCGGGACGTGATATGCAGAGATCGCGCAGAGGTGCACTTTAATGGAGAAGTAGGCGAGGCCTGAATGGAATAGGGAAAGAAGGTATTCCAGCACCCCTTTCACCGGGCATTCTAAAGGGGAAAGGCCGTGTGCCTGCGACCATAAGCAAAAATGGCACCATTTCATGGCGTACGTTGCACGCGTTGCTGGCTTTCTGGCCGCAGAAAGGACTTCCGCCACCTCTTGCGAGACCCCGTATCGCATAATGGCTATGTCTCTAGGAGCCATGCATGCAGGTTCAGTGAGCGTAAGTCCGGGTGGACTACTGAACCCTCCTCCTGAGACAATAGGTGGGAGCTAAAAGGCAACGGAACTGGAGGTTCCCGGGACAATTGCGTCAGCATGGGGAACCAGATCTGCCTGGGCCAGAAAGGCGCTACCAGGATCATTGTTGCGTGCTCCCTGCGCAGTTTGAGAAGAACTCTCTGGATCAACGGGAAGGGAGGGAAAGCGTAGAGGAATCTGTCCGCCCAGGAGAGGGACAACGCGTCTCGCCAGAAAACACCAGGCCCTGGATCTAGCGAGCAAAAATTGGGCAGTTTTGCGTTGGATGGGGAAGCGAATAAGTCCAACTCTGGAGTGCCCCATCGAAGGAACAGATCCTCTGCTACCTCCTGAAGAAGTTCCCACTAGTGGACTCTGGCCTGGGAACGACTCAGGCCGTCTGCGATTGTGTTGTCCACTCCGGGAACGTGAACTGCAATCAGGCTCGCGCCGTGTCGGATTACGCAATCCCACACACTCATAGCTTCCCTGCAGAGAGGGTAAGAGTGTGCGCCTCCTTGTTTGTTGAGGTAATACATCACCGCTGTGTTGTCTGTCTGAAGCAGAAGGGTACTCGACGGTATTTCTGACTGAAAGGCCTGCAGGGCGTAAAGAACCGCCCTCATCTCCAGCACGTTAATGTGGAGGCGAGCTTCCTGAGGAGTCCATGTTCCCTGGGACCTCACCCCGTTCAGAGTGCGCTCCCATCCCAGCCCTGAGGTGTCTGTGGAGAGGATTGCCTTCGGGGACGGCGCGGTAAACGGGACACCCGCAGAAAGTGTCCCTGGGTCTAGCCACCATTGCCAGTCTCGAATCACGCAGTTCGTGATTCTGACCGGATGCTGCATATGGTCTTGCCTTTGGTCCCACTGCACCTTGAGCATCCACTGAGTTACCCGCATGTGGAGCCTTGCCAAAGGGACGGTTGGAATGGCCGCAGCCACGTGTCCGAGCAAGCGAAGGACCAACCTGATGGGGACGGTCTTTTTCGCTGAAAGATCCCTGATGAGGGATCTGATGTGTTCCGCTCTTTCGTCGGGAAGAAAGGCTTTCCCTTGGACGGTGTCCAGAACTGCGCCTATGAACTGCAGCTTCTGGGACGGTACTAAGAGAGACTTCTCGTAGTTGATGAGAATCCCCAGAGACTGGAACAGATCCTGGATGCTCTGAATAGCCATCAACAGTGCCTCTTTGGAGGCGGCCATGAGAAGCCAGTCGTCCAGGTACGGGAACACGTAGTGGCCCTGTCTCCTCAGAGACGCTGCCACGACTGCCATACACTTGGTAAAGACCCTGGGGGCCGAAGACAGTCCGAACAGAAGGGCCCGGAACTGAAAGTGGTGGCCGAGAAACTCGAAGCGCAGGAACCTCCTGTGCGCTTGAGCTACTGGGATGTGCAGGTAGGCATCCTGCATGTCCAGGGACGCTAAGAAGGCATCCTTTTTCAGCATGGGAATGAGTCCTTGGAGGGTCACCATGCGAAAACGTTTGTAGGTGACAGACATGAGGTCGCAGAGGTCCAGGATTGGACGGAGGTCCCCTGTTTTCTTCGGAACCAGAAAGAAGTGGGAATAGTATCCGGATCCTATCTGGCTCTCTGGGACATACTCCACTGCTCCCTTTTGCAGGAGCGCGAGTACCTCTTGCCTGATGAGTGATCTGTGCTGACCCGAGTAACGGGAGAGCAGAGGAGGCCTTGTGGGTGGCTTGTCCACGAATTCTATAAAGTGGCCTCTTTCGACCAACTGAAGGACCCACCTGTCGGTGGTTATGGACTGCCACCCTGGCAGGTGGTCCGTAATGCCGCCCCCGACCTTGGTGTCCCGTTGATCCTGAGGGGCAGGGGCCGTGAAGGAGTCATGCTGTGGCAGCTGAGGGTCCAGCAGGCTGGGTCGACTTAGCTGGTTATTGACCTCGGCCCGCTGACGACTTCCCCTGGGCTCTATGGGAGAAGGAGCCCCTCTGTTGAGGACCGGCGCGGGACTGCTGTCTCTGCATCCGGCCTCGAAAACTGCTTTGGTTCCTATGAAAGGAACTAAGCTTGGGTCTGTACATGGCCTGGACAGACCGTACCGCCTTCCCGGCCTCCTGAAGCTTGGTGAGGACCTTCTCCGAGGACTCACCAAAAAGAACTTCTCCATGAAATGAGGCGTCCAGGATGTTCTTCTGAACGTCCGGGGTGAATCCGGAAACATGGTGCCATGAGTGTCTCCGGAGGCATACACCTGAAGCTGCCGCTCTGGCCGAGGAGTCCGCGGAATCATACGCAGCTCGCAGCACCTGGGTTCCCACGTCCGAACCCGTACGAAGGAGCTGTAGCGGCGACTCCTTCTGCTCACCTTCTGGCATCTTTTCCGCCAGATCCAGTGCCTGCTCCCACAAGGCGTTTTGAAACTGCACCATGTGGGTCAAGTAGTTGAGGGATCTGATGGCGCAGGTAGCGGAGGCATACGTGCGCCTGCCCATAGCGTCCAGCTGTTTGGACTCTGGGTCCAGTGTCAGGGTGCTCAAATGTTGCGGCCTCTGGGACCAGTCATGAGAGGCTGTAATGACCAGAGAATCGGCCAGAGGATATGGTGCCAAGTACTGGTCCTCCCTAGGGTGCCTTGTACAGGCGGTCAGCTTTCTTCGGCATCGCCGGAAGCGAGTGTGGACGTTTCCACGCTGCCTTGGTGACGTCCACGAAAGTGTCCACCAAGGGTGGCACCACCACAGGCTTAGGATCTTTTTACCGAAGATATCTGGCAAGCCGTAATCTCTCGGGGTCTAGTTCCTCTGCGTCCCAGCCCATGTTCTCCTGGATATGTCTCATAATCTCTGAGAACGATGGGTCATCCGGAGGAGATCTTGGGAGCTCACGTGGGTCCGGAGAAGGGACGCTGATCGGAGAGGGGGATCTGGATCCATCCGAGAAGTCCGATCCCGTGTCCTCCGTCAAAGGCGAATGGCGGCGTCTTCTGGGTCTCTTGGGGCTGGGTGACCCTGAAGAAGATCTGGACAGAGGTCTCCTATTTCGTGATCTACCCCTAGGAGGGTCCGTAGGCTCCTGGGGGGAAGGTACGCAGCCCGCATCCCTGGGTGAGGTAGGGGGCGCGGGGGCCGGCGGAGTAGCAGAAGAAGGAGGTGGTGTGGGAACCACATCCCTTTTTATGGTGTCCCACCAGGAAGAAAACAACTTCTTGACCTCGGATATGCTGAGGCCCGACGATGGACCGGGCGCCGATGGCCGGTCGTCTGGTTCCGGTGTCGGCTCCTCAGGGACCTCAGGTTCCAGGGAGGGTTCCCTTGGGGGTACGACAGGACCGGGTTCACCCGTCTGGTCCTCGGGCTGGGTCAGCTCCTCCTCCGTGATCGCCTCTTGACCCGGCGTCGGTGGGAGGCGAGGGTCCTCTTCTCGGTAGATGGGCGTGGCGGTCCCCGGCCGGGCGTCGTGGAGGCGAAGGCCTGACCGGCGACGGGTGTCTGGCGGTCGTCGGTGCTCGGGACCGATGGTGTTTGGCCTACATCTGAGGGGCCGGCGTCGGGGCCGATGATCTCTTAAGAGAAGTCAGTTCTTTGGTCTTCTGCTGGGGAGGAGGAAGCAAAGAGACTGACCTGGCGACGGGTTCCGAATGGCGGGAACCGGACTTGTGATGGTGGTGATGGTCCCCTGACCTCGACAGGGCCTTGGTGGCTTAAGACGAAGAAGGTCTGGAGGTCTTGGCCTGCGAAAGAGAAGAGGAACCCGAGGAGGTCTTCACCGCTGCAGGGGAGGCTGAGGCGGGCCCGGAGGAGGCGGTCGGACCGGGAGCCGGAGCTACGGGAGTCAGAGGCCCTAGACAGGGACCTGGATCTCACGCTCTCCCTATGCTTCTCTAAGTGTCTCCGGGCCTTGTCGGAAGATTCCCCCTTGGAGGCTGCGTCTATGGCTTTAATCTTCTCCTCGAGCAGGAAAGCCTGAAGGGCCTTCTGGCGATGGATCCGGGTCCGGCTGTTGAATCCCTGGCAGAAGGAACAGGCCCAGGTGTCGTGGTCTGGGTCTAGACACCGGACGCAGGCCGAATGCGGGTCTTTGAACGGGATTTGCTTCCCACAGGCGCACTTCGAAGGATGGCCTTCAACGGAGGTTGGAGAGGACATCAGATAGAAACTAAGCCGAAAAAACAAATTTTTTCCCAAAGGAAGAACTTAACCAGGCGTCGGCAGCAAAGCGAACCAAAGGTCGAGACATACCAAGTCAGCGGGGAAAGAACTGGGAATCTGGCGGGAACGCCTCCTTATGTACGTCTACGCTGACGCCGGGCGGGACCGGACGCCAGAGCGAGTCCCGCTGAAGACTGCTAGCTAGAAGATTTCCGTGGGGTCCTGACGCCTGCCGGCTTCAGTTCTAATGGTGTTACCTGCTGCAAGAGCTGTATCTCGAAGTAAGATCTGTACTATCTTACTTCAAGTTGGAGCTCTTGCAGCAGGCTACACAATAAGGACAGAGTACCCAGCAGTACAGAAGACACACTGGTCAGAAGGGTGGTGGTGCCAAAGACAGTGAGAGCCCTCGTGAGGGGAGTTCCTGAAGGACAGCAAGGCCAAAGCCTGCTCTCCGCCAAGAGGCAATGTCCAAGCTATAGTGCCTTATGAAAGTATGCACCGAGCTCCAGATACAGTAGCATCAGCGCAAAAGTCCGCTGCCGAGACATTCCTGAGGGAAACTAATAAGGCAGCAACCCCCTCTGGTGGAGTGACCCTTAACCGAGTCAGGTAAGGGTTTGTCGTACTTGTTGTAACAAAAGGTGATGCAGTTCGCTAACCACTTTGATAGTGTCCGTTTAGCCACTGGTGTGCCCAAGGTCCCTGGGGCAAAGGAAACGAACAGCTGTTCGGATTTCCGAATAGATCTGGTATGAGCCACATAATAATGGAGTACCCTATGTACATCAAGGGTATGCAAAAGGGCTTCCCCCGATTAGTATACTCTGGGTAATACACAGGTAATTGGATGTCCTGATTGAGAGTAAATTCGGACACCACTTTGGGAAGAAACTTAGGACTGGTTCTCAAAGACACCCTGTTCCTGTGAAAAAACAAGTAGGGATATTTACACATAAGAGCCTGAAGCTCGGAAATCCTCAGAGTAACAGCAACTAAAAATAATGCTTTCCATGACAGAAAGCAAACCTCGCAATCCGCGGCTGGCTCAAAAGGGGGCAGGGTGAGATTCTCTAACAAAAATAAAAGATCCCATGGGGGAACAGGGTCCCTGATGGGGAGTTTCAGATGCAGCATGCCGCACAGAAAGGTGTGGGGCAAGTACGGCTGGGCAACATATTTGTCCTACACAGGTAAATGACAGGCTGAAATAGTCCACAAGTCCACCTTAATGGAAGACTGGCAGAGACCAGAGTCCGAGAAGGAGAGGAGGTATTCCAGGATAGAGTTAACTGGACAGGTGAGCAGGTCCAGGCCGCAGGCAGAAGCCCATAGACAGAAACACTTCCATTTCATGGCATAAGTAGCTGCAGTGGAAGGTTTTCGAGCCACGACCAAGACCTCAGCGACTCTCAGGGAAACTCCAAAGTGGGTCGTGACTATGTCTGCAGGAGCCAGGCATGCAGATATAGAGATACGAGATCCAGATGGACCAGGGCACGCTGCTCTTGGGATATCAAGTGTGAGGGCAGAGGCAGGGGAATCTGAGGATCCACACTGAGCTACTGTAGTAGCAGGAACCAAATCTGGTGGGGCCACATTGAGGTAATTCCCAATCCTTACCCGGTCCGCCCCCTCACATCCCCGCTTCAAAACCTCGCTCTGGCACTACCTGAAACCATCCTCCGCCTGCCCCTGTACCTCCTAGAATCACCCTTCCTACTCATGTACCATGAGCTCCCAGGGCCCCACTGCACCTTACCCCTCCGAACTAGTAACACAATTCTGACTTTACACCCTCCTCCATCCTCTCCACTCACTCCTCCCTCCCAAATTGGCCTCACCCGTTCCACCCAGTCCCTCCCCCCCCCCACCCATTTTCCCTCCTATGCACTTACTTCTGTTAGTACTAATTTACCTCATAAATTGTACCTAAATTCGTCTTGTTTTACCTAAATTCGCTTAGCTTTACTCCATAATTGTGTGCACCTGTGTCCCCCAACCTCAATTCTAACAATGCCTTGCTTCCTCTTTCTTTCAGGTAATGTCTGTTGTTTTCTTGTTTGCTAAATTTGTACTTTACTGTTAGCCGCCTATCTATTTTCTGTTAATCCTGTTGATTGCTCAACTGTGTGTAACTGACTCCTGTATGCCACTACCTTTGTAACCCTCCCGGGTCACACCTGAAAATAGGCACTTGGCTGTCTAGTGTGCCCTACCCGGTTAACAAAAACAAATAAATAAATAATTAGGATCACATCCTCACTCTCCGCCTGGAGTTTGAAGAGGATCCTTTGAAGGAGAGGGAAGATGGAAAGGCATACAGAAATCTCCCTGTCTAGGAAAGGAACAATGCATCTCACCAGAAAACACCAAGCCCTGGATCTAGCGAGCAGAAATTGGGCAGTTAGGCATTGGATGGGGACACAAAGAGGTCCAGATATGGACGTCCCCATCTTTTGAATAGGTCCTCCACTACAGACTGTAGGAGCTCCCACTCGTGGACGTTGGACCGAGATCAGCAGAGTCCACTGGCCAAGGTGTTTTGGATTCCTGGAACATAAACCGCTGTGAGGGATAGATCATGGTCTATGGCCCGAAGAGACACCCTCATAGCCTCCCAACGGAGAGGATAGGAGTAGGTCCCCCCTGTTTGTTGATGTAAAAGAAGATGGACATGTTGTCCGTAGGTCCCAGAAGGTCTGTTTGGAACACCTGGAGAGCATAAAGAACTGCACTCATCTCCAGGACATTGATATGCAGGTTTTGTTCCAGTGGAGACCAGGAACCCTGGGGTCTGTCGATCCCAAAGATGTGCTCCCCCATCCCAGACCTGATGCATCTGTCGTCAAGATTTGTTGTGGAGAGCATTTCTGGAAGGGCACTCCAAGCTCCTAACAGAGGAGGCATCCACCAAGAAAGGGTCTGACTCACTGCTGTAGAGATCAGAATGGGCTGATCAAGCTTGTCCGCCCATTGGTCCCACTGAACTCAGAATCCACTGGGGAACTTTCATGTATAGTCTTGCTAACAGGACCATCACTATGGCTGCTGCCATGTGGCTGGGTAGCTGGGGCATAGTCCGGGCCGGAATTTGGCAGAACGAAGAGACCTTCTGAGCCAGCACCCGAAGCCTGGCTACCCTGTCGCCGGGGGGCTGCAGTATTGCAGACATTGGCTGGGCCAAGAGGATGACTCTGCGATGTTCAGTGTGATGCCTTGATCACTGAACAGCTGGAAGATTTCCAACAGGGTGGACAGTAGCCGATCCCTGTTGGGGGCAGTCAGAAGTCAGTCATCCAGGTAGGGGTAGCCGTAATGGCCCCATCTTCTGAGGGCCACGGCCACCACTGCAAGGCACTTCGTGAATACTCGAGGTGCCGAGGAAAGGCTGAAGGGCAAGGCTCGGAACTGGTAATGTTTCCCTTGGAGGGAGAACTGCAGAAACCTCCTGTGGGCCAGGAGGACCAAGATATGGAGGTAGGCGTTCTGCATACCGAGGGAACAAAGCTAGCCTCCTTGAAGAAGCATGGGAAGTAGGCTCTGCAGGGTCACCATCCTGAACCTCTTGTACTCAATGTAGTTGTTCAGCAGGCTTAGGTCTAGGATCGGACAAAGATGCCCTGTCTTCTTGGGGACCAAGAAGAAGTAGGAATAAAACCCCTTCCCCATTGGGAAGGGGGCATGGGTTCTATGGCCAGTTTTTCCAGGAGGGTATGAATTTTCTCATGGACGAGGGTGGCGTGGGATGGGAAGTAGGTCAAAGAGACAGGAGGGTTGTCTGGTGGGATCTGCAGAAACTTCAGGGCATGCCCCCTTTTCTATTATCTGAAGGGCCCAGGCATCTAATGTTACTCTGATCCATCCCTCTAAATAGAGGGAGAACCGACCCCCTGCCACATCCCTCAGTGTCTCTGCCGGAGGAATGAGGGTTGGGCAGGGAGTCAGGCAGAGGCTCCAGGAGTGGGCAGGGCGACCTGGGAGGACTAAGCATTCCGCGGTCTCATGGCACCTGAGAGCTGTGAGGGGGCCTTATGCTAGAAGGGCTCTTGCTTGTTTCCCCTTGGATCGTTGACCCATGGGGCGACAAAAAGGCCTCCGTCTTGCTGGGTTTGGCTCCGATTTGTACATCTGATACACAGACTGGACCACTTTGCCAGAGTCCTGAAGGCCTGTGATAATTTTCTTGGGAGTCCTCGCCGGAATAACAGAGTCCCGTGGAAGGAGTCATCCAGGATGACTTCCTGGAGGTCTTGTCTGAAGCTGGAAACCCTAAGCCAGGAGCATCTCCTCAGGCAGATGCCAGTGGCTGCTGCTCTAGCTGCGGTGTCCGCAGAGTTATAGGAAGACCATAAAAAGTGTTTTCCTATGTCCAGCCCTGACTGGAGGACATCTAACAGTTTTTTTTTTTTTGTTTTTTTTTAAATCTCACCTTTATTAAAATTTTCAGCTTTTATATACACATAAAACACAAAAACTTTTCAACAGGCAATAGCAGTTACATTTCCAGCATATTATGGCCTAGAGGTTTAAAAGTTAGTACTTAAAATAAGGTATCATTCCATTAAGAGTAATTCATTAATTTCCACTGGGTTGCTTAGGTGATTTAAGCCATTTTATATTCATTAATCAGAGGTGTATCCCAAACCTCTCCCCTTCCTGGGAATCAGTGCATAATAGTGATCTAATTCAGTTCCACTCTCCCCGATAATCACCTGGTTAAACCAATTTGTAAGCTCACTTTATATTAATGAGGATGAAATTAAGATTCCAGGTGCCAATGCCCCCCTCTGGGTATACCCAGCTCGTTGGGATTGATCGATCTGCTTGTATCCCTTCCCCTAGGGAGTAAGGAACCCCATTTCTTCAACTCCCCTCTATATCCCCCCTTCAAAGGAGCATCACATTTTTGAATGCCATAGTGTGGATGGGATTTCTCCCGGGTTCCTTCAAGGGACGAAGGATTCGTCCTTATGCATGTATATATCTGCCAGCGAGCCCATCTGGAGGAAAAAATCCCATATTTTTCATTTAAGTTAAAGGTTATTCATTCTAAGTGGTAAATTTGCTTAGTGATAGACCACCAATCTTGTATTGTAGGAGTCTTAGTAGTCAACCAGTTCCTAGTGATCCCCTTTTTGGCAACTGTTATGAGTAGATGTAGGAGGTATCTACTGGAGGTGGATCTGTATTCTCTAGGTAGTTTGAGAAAGAGATATAGTTCTTTGGTTAAGAACAGTTGGGGGCCAAACATTTCCTGGAGTTGGGTGTGCAGTTGCACTAAATATGACTGAATGGAGGGGCAGGACCACATCACAAGGGTGAAAGTTACTTTGATTTCACCACATAGTCACCAGCATGCTGCTGAACCATAAGGAGAGTAGAGACTTGTTAGTAACGGAGTTCTAAAGTACCTGATGAGATTCTTCCAGGCATATTCCCGCCATTGGTGGGAGCTGGTTACTCAGGCTACATCACAGCAGGCTCGCCGCCAGTCCTCCTGTGAGAGGTGGCAGCCAGTCTCCTCCTGCCATTGCAGTTGGATACTTTTTACTGTGGATGCTCCCTGGGAGTTTAATGCTCGATAATATACTGATATTAGGTGGGTTCTATCTGGGGAGGAGTTAAGGTGAATCTGTGCAATGAGAAAGGGGGGATATCTCTCTACTGTCCGAGCTCCTAAGGGTAGGCCCTGTACAAAATGTCAAAGTTGTAGGTATCGGTAAAAGTCCCAGTGTGGTAAATCAAATTGTCGTTGGACACGGACATCTAACAGTTTTGATTTCTGGGGGGAGTCAGGATGTTTTAGTGCCAACTCCAGGGCTTTCTGCATAAAGGCTTTTGATATTGCAGCATATGTGCACCATATGTGTGCGAGTAAAGGATGAGGAGGGACTTGGCAAGGTTAGGAATGGTCAAAAGTATGGCAGCTTGGATTCAATGCAAAGAGTGCAAAGTAATGCACCTGGGAAACAGACACCCAAGGAAGAGTTCACAATTTGGGGGAGGTATTAACGACAACAAAATGGAAAGGACACCTCAACCACGCTGGCGACCCGGGTTCGGGCATGGACTCTGGGCGCCAGGGGTCAGCAGGGGGAAGGAGGACTGAGCGTCCCAACAGACGATCTCCTCCTTCGGGGTGGGTTACCAGGGGTGCTTTACGCACCTGATGTCCTTAGGGGGTCGGTGTAAGCACCGACTTTCGTGGCATTGGTGGCTCCCACAGGGTTGGAGTTGGGGGGAGGACGATATAGGCACTTGACAGGCGTAGTGCATAAGCACGTCACCTGTCCGAGCCAGCGTCCTCAGTGGGATGGAAGGGGACCACAACAAAAACAGAAAAACAACCCTCGGCGGTCCTAGATGACAGCCACTCCAAGCCATCTAGTCCAGGATCCACGGGCACACCCCATTGTGCAGGTGCTGCATGGAGGTGAGAGGAAGGCAGGAGTTACCGGGGCACTCTAGGGGCAGATTCTGTGTCAGGGACATACGTGGCATGATCAATGCCTGAAGGAGTGAAACAACCAAGGCAATCAGGAGGGGTAAAAAGAAAGTAAAAAAAATAAATAAAAAAATGAAAAGGGACCTGGGAGTAGTCATATCACACTACCAAAAGGCAAGCAATGTGAGAAGGCAGTAAGGAAGGCTGGGGGGGATATTGAGATACATAGGGAGATGCATCCACCAGTAGAAAACAGGAAGTTGCTATCCCTCTGTACAAACGGTTCGAGAGGCTCCATCTGGAGTCCCCATCTCCACAAGGACATACTCAGGATGAAGGCAGTCCAGAGGAGGGCAACTGAATCAGAAGCCATACGAAGACAGACTAAAAGAGCTTAACATGTATACCCTCAAGGAAAAGGGGGGCATGATAAAAATGAAAATTATGTACCTACCGTAATTCTTGATTTTCACCATTCATTACTGCTTGGGTAGTGCTGAAGGCGCACACCCGCTACAGGAGATTTTTTTTTGCCTGAATCGACTCAGCAGGCGCCACCCTCTGGCTGGCAGCTCTGCGTCATGTGCTGAGGGCCGTTAGGTGCGCGAGACTCTCCATCTCACACCCTGTAGCCGGAGAGGTGAAAAAAAGGGGAGAGTGAGGCAAGAGAGCCGAGGGACAGAAAAAGGAAAGGATATAAACTGAAGAAGGTATAAGCCAGTAGAGGACAGATAGAAGAGGGAGAATACCTACCCTAAGGGGCCGCAGGGCCTCCCATCTGGGGCGGCTCTAAGGGAGGAACAGATAAAGAGAAAAGGAAGAAGAAAGGAAGGAAGGAAGGAAGGAAGGAAGGAAGGAAGGAAGGAAGGAAGGAAGAAGGGATGTTGAGAGGGGAAAACACTGCCCATAGATATACTGGTTGAGAGGGTTATAAGCTCGGAACCAAAACCAAGGGAGCAAGAAACCCTCCTAATAAAAATAGATTGGAGGGCAGATTCTATAACTTCTCATCATCCCAACCCCCTGCACTCTAGCTGACAGCTTACAGACTGCCCGGACAGAAATCTGTTCCGGAAGGAGAGTGCCCAACTTTGGGCGGGGAGAGGCCCTTAGCACCTTGTTAAGTGCCAACACCAAAGTGTGTGGGTAGGGGTTAGGCCCTACAAAAGGCAGCTTTATATGAAGGATAGAGTGGGAACTCAATCGGACTCCCTGAAGGCAAGGCAAGGGCAGCAGTTCAAGGTTAAGTAGTGCAGCAACACCAACCAGAAGCTGACAATTAAATGATGCCCACCAGGAGGAACCTTAACTTTGAGGCTGAACCAAGAGGGACTGTCTCTTCAGCTGTGAACTGAACAACGTGGCTAAGGAGCCCAGAGGTCACCCCTAGGGGCAGCCAGAAAGAGTTCCCTCAGGATAGGAGAAAAAGTCCTACTCGTTCCCCTTTACCTTGAGGAAAAGATCCATCCAAGAAGAGCTGAAACCAGGACAGTTTTTTTTGTCTTTTGGGGGCATAAAGGCCAAAGGAAAGGAGAGGAACGAGAAGGGAGGTGGAGACACCGTAAAGGAGGCCACTGAGGGAAGGTGGTGGTGGGATCAGAATGAATGGTGAAGATACAGAAGATCGAAGATTACGGTGGAGTGCGTAATTTTCATATCTTCCCTTGTCAATCTTCACCATTCATTACTGCTTGGGTGAGTACTCTCGGGAGGGATAAAGAAACCCTGAGGGAGCAAGACCCCCAGCCTCCTGTTGGTGGGAAACAGAAGGGGAACACCCTGGGCTAATCAAGTGAGAAGCCTATGGCGGAGGAGAGCTAGGAGGTGTCCCCCAGGATGGGGAGATGGAGGAAGCCCTGGCAGAAGTCTCCTAGCTCTGGAGGAAAAGAGATGGGTCCCCCGGAAAGTGGAGCACATCACCCTACACCGGGCCGGGGTGACAACCTTGATAGATGAAGCCATGCCATCCATCTAATACAGACTGTTTTCCCTGGAAGCCACTTCACTAGCGTAATAAGATGCCCTTGCTTGGTGTCTTGCCAGCTCCAGGCCTATAGCAGAAAGGGCAATAGCTTGTCTGATTTGCTCTGTTTCAGGCATTGATGCTAAGATTTGGGAAAGCGTCAATCACAAATGCCTACTGTAGGCAGGATGGTGAGCCTGATGTGATGCAATGCATAACATCACACGAGAGGAAGAGAACACTCTTTGCCCCCACAGGTCAAATTGTAGGGAATCTGAGCCCGGTGGACGGGCGTGCGTCAGGCAGCGGCACCCGGAGGGAGTTTCTAGGTATGCCAATCCCGAAGGCGGGTTGGGGACAGTACGTAGAGACTCCAATGGGGCACAATACCTTCTTCTGCAGTCTGCCGGGGCTGGAGAATGGGTGGCTGGCAACTGCCAGGAACGGACAGATGCCTCCTGGAAGGAAATAGGCCAGGAAAGTATCACCAAGGGCTGGCCACTGAATTCACTGAGGAATTCACGCGTCTCCTGTTTGGTATTGTCTCGCTTAACAAAAGAGATGCGAAGATCCCTCACCATCCTCGAAAGGAATCACCGATATTCAGAGAAATCAGCATCGGAGGAGAGATGAGCAGTGAGTTCCTACCCCTCCAAGGAGGGAGACGAGGATGATGGAGAGATCGAATGGCCAGAGGACTCATGCGGCAGTGGGGATAGGCCACCGCAGAGCCTCTGAACATCTTCCAGGATAACGGGCCCATAAAACAGACATGGCCTGGGAGAGAGGTGGGTGGCTGCAGAGGAATGGGAGAGGGGCACCTACGGTGAGGCAACTGTCCTCTACTGAGGCTCCGAAATCTGTGAAACAGTGCCCGAGCTGGCGGGATCCCGCACAACAAACCAGGTCGCAGAACGGAACCCTGGGGATGCGAAGCCTGGAAGAGCCTAGTAGGGGATCCTCCCCTGTGATGAACCTGGGGCTGCATGGGCCCAGAAGGGCAGCCCACAACAACGCCACCAGAGGGGTCCCTGGGGCTCGAGAAGGAAAGACGGGGCCCGGTGCTACAGCTCCCACCCCCCCCCCGAGGGGTAGCAGGTGAAGACCGAGATGCCTGAACCCTGTCTCTCGACCACCCACACCTCAGAGAATGCCCTCCTCCTCCTTGACCCCAGCGACCCCCCCACTCCAAGAGGGTGCAGCAGCACCAGGATTGGCAGCTGCCACAATCCCCCCAGGAGGGAGAGCCCCTCCATACACCTCCACGCCATCCCCCTTCAGGGACCCAGACCAACCCCAATCTGGGAGGCCTCAGGGGAGGACAGCAGCGGAGACAGAGGAATAGGCGCGCTGGGCCGCCTAGCACCTCGTCCCACTGGAGACCGACTCTGAAGCGTCAGGGTGTCAGGATGGGTCCACATGTGAATCATCCATCTCCAAGGAGGAAGAGACCAGCTGGACCACTATACTGGCCACCCCGGGGGTCTCCAGTGAAACAGCACCACGAACAGCGCCTGTGCCAGCAGCGGCACCGTATGACCCCGGAACCCCTGCAATGCTGAGACCCAGCCCTTACTCCCCAACGGCGCTGGCCAGACCCATGACACCACCCTCGGTGCTGGGACCCGACTCGGCACTGGTAGAAGAACCAACCGGCCCACGGCACTCGCTGGCCACCGAGCCAACACGTAGCTACAATGGCGCCTGATCATCACCGGGCGCCACACGCTACCGACGGATCCAAAATGGCGCCTTTTGCCGCAGGCCGAGTCCAGGGGCCTCAACACTGGGGGAGCCTGCACCTCCAAGGAGGTGACAGCAGAGGCGGTGTCCCCGCCGCGGCCCCGGGAGGGACCTCGGCGTTCCTCAGACACCGCGAAAGAGGCCTCCTCTTCGGCAAGAGAAGATGAGGAGGCCTCCTCCTCCTCTACAGACCATATAGGCCTGAAAGGGAACCCGGAGGAAGGGTCTAGAGACCCTACCTGGGAATCCCTGGAGCGGCGCCGTCCCCCGAAAGTCGGCGGAGCCTTGCCGATCTTGAACACGCAGACTTCCTGGACGCAACGGTCCATCGAGAAACAGGCATCTCACGCATCCATATTATGGTAGGGTCCCAGGCAACGGAGACAAACATCATGCCGGTCCATGATGGAAAAATGCCAGCCACAGGAGCACCGACGCATAGGGGCGTGGCCCGCCTTCGACTTGCGTTTTGCCCCTGAACCTGACATGATGCGAAACAATTAAGGCAGAAACAAAGCACAGCTCTCGGTGTCGTCGAATAAAGAGAAGAAAAAGAACAGTCTTACCAGTGACAACATTGAGAAAAAGCAGGAAGGAGTAGTCTGGAATGGTGTCGATAAACGACAACTAGGCCTAGTACTGAAAAATCCTAACCACGCAGCAGGTGCAGCCTCAATGGCATGAGAAACAGAATTGAGACAGAGTCGTCGTCTGCGGCACCTTACGCCACCCTCGCGCATGACGCAGTGCGTCGCCTGTGGGCGTTGACTTCAAAAAAATTTCTCCAGAAGGTGCGGCTCCGCACTACTCAAGCAATTATGAATGGTGAAGATTGACAAGAGAAGATCCTTTCAAGTACCTCAAGGGAATTAAAGTCTAGGAGGGTAGCAACTTTCAGAAAAAGATGTGCAAGAACAAAGGGGCAAACAAAGTTTGATGATATAGGGGGACTGCTCAAGGGCAACGTGAGGAAGTATTTTTTCATGGAGGGGGTGGTGGATGCATGGAACAGCCTTCCTGAGGTGGTCATGTGGTCAAAAAGAATGGGTGAATTTAAGACTGCATGGGACAGACATAAGGCAATTCTAGAGGGAGGTAGGAGGAAGTAGGCTTTTGGTAAAACTAGGATCTGCCGCTTATCCAGTAGGTAGGGAAACAGGCAGACTGAGTGGGCCAAGCGGTCCTTATCTGCCGTCAAATTCTATGTTTCTATGTTAAATTATTAATGACCTCCACCAGATATTTACTGAGGAAATTATTAAGGACCGCCATCCTATATTTAGCAAGGACAAGACCCTAAATTGTATTTTTCAAGAACTATCACAGGACATGTAAAAGGGTCCACATTTCAGGACATAAACCACAAAGTGAAGCACTTCCATTTCAGGGAATAAGTACTTCTGGTAGAAGGCTTCCTAGCCACAAGCAGGACATAAGCAACCTTAGAGGATACTTCAAAACATGCCATGTCTATGTTTTCATGAGCCATGCATGCAGGTGCAGGGACTTCAGGTATGGATGGTCCAGGGATTCTTTGTCTTGTGACAACAGACCCCAGCACAGAGGTAGAGGTACATGAGGCTCCACTGCCAGATGCTGACAGAGTGGAAATCATATCTGGAGAGACCAGAACAGAGCAATGAGGATGAGAGTGGCATGCTTCCAGTACCATACTCTCACTGCTTCCCTGCCAAGGGGACAGGAGAGAGTGCCCCCTTGTTTGTTGATGCAGTGCATTAGACGGATGCTGTCCGTCTGGATTAGCAGAGAACCAGGGCAGAGGATTCTGAAAGGCCTGAAGGCTGTACAGGACAGCCCGCATTTCCAGGACATTTATATGCAGTGCTTCCACCTTGTCCAGGACACCTGTGCCTGGAAAGGACTGAGATGAGCACCCCAGCCAGAGGCCAAGGCATCCATGGTGAGGATCTATACATGTGCTGGTACAAGGAATGGAACACCCTTCAGTAGGTTTTCATGCTCCATCCACAATAACACTGCGAAGAGGAGACATGACGAGAACCATTTAGTCCAACTTGTACATCAACTGATAACAATGGACCCAGAGCATCCACCGAGGTATCCTTATACAAAGATGTGCCTGTGGTACCGTCACAGTGATGCAGCCATAACTGCAGTAAAAAAGGTTTTATTTCTCCAGTTCCTGGGAACCACTGAGGAACCTGAGAAAGCCGCTAAAAACTAAAAAGAAAAGCTAACCATGCTAAACTAACTAGAACAGCAGAGATTAGAAAAAACTAAGGGTAGATTGCCACCATGTGGCAGAGATTTGAAACTGCTTTCTGAATTCCATAATTTACATAAATTCTATTCTCCGGGGCAGCACAATCCTTCAGACTGATTGCAACAGTAAGCATAGTGAGGGATTCCTGGAGTTTGAAAAGCCCTATAAGGTCATTCAGAGATAGCCAAATGCTTTTTTCAAATTTCTTCAGTTAGCTACCAAGATGTGTTCTAAACTCTTGACGGTGATGACAGACAATTCATAAACTGCATTTCACAGTAATCTATAATAGCCAAAACATTATTTTTGTTAAAGTACATACTGAACTGCATAGTTGCTCCTTAAAGAGCAGCTTCCCACTGCTCCCCCCCCCAAAAAAAAACATATAATAAACCTTACTTAGCCCAAAGTGGACTGCAATAAAAATGTTCATAAATTTCTTCTGCCATTAAAACAGTAAGAGATCATATTTTGCTCTATGGAGTCAAAACACTAACACTTCCTTACTGCTAGACACACCCTGCTCTAGTATGTCTTGTGGTGTCAGTAAATGGACAGCGTGGAGGTGCACTCTATACAGTAGAATAGGGACTTTTTTTTTTTTTTAAGTACTATTTATTATAATTTAGAGGCCCAATTATAACAAATCAAGACCACCACTTTAACAACGTCCTTGTTAGTCAGGTGGTGGTCTTGATTTGCTATAATCGGAACTCTAATGATAATAAACAGCACTTAAAAAAAGCTATTCTACTGTATGGAACTGCACCCCTGCGTTTTTCATTTACTGACATCACAAGACGTGTTAGTGCAGGGCCATGTCTCTCAGTAAGGAAGTGTTAGCATTTTGGCTTTTGGAAAATACAATCTCTTGCCTTTGTCAATACCAGAAGAAATAAATGAAATTTTCTATTGCAGTACACTAGGGGTCAGGTAAGATTTATAAAATGTCTGGAGGCATGGGCAGCAGTACAAAACTATGAAGCTGCCCTTTAAGTAAAGGTTGGTGGGGTGGGGGTGTAGGTATAAAGAAAGAGAGAGAATTAAAGAGGACAGGAAATGTTTTCTAATTGGAAGCTTGTTAAAATGTTCCTATTTTCAGAATGATATTCATAGCTGGTCTGTCGGCACAGAGGCATAGTATCCGCTTGAGACACCCCAGGTTCAGTAACGGACTCGGGATGTCAGAGGGCCGGCCAGGAGAGAAGGACTGATCATCCCAGGGACTGCTCTCCATCTCCGGGAGTAGGAGGTTGTGTGTTCAACACACTACGGACCCCTAGTGGAGGCCAGGGAAGCCAGAGTGTCAGTGCCGTATCGGCGGGGCAGATGATGGCCATCACTGCACGTCCCCACCCCGATACAGTATACAAAAATGCCGGCTCCAATGCATGAAGCTCTGCTCTGCCACCTCCACTGCCTACCGTGCCTGCCGGGTGGGGGGCTAAAAGCCAGGGCAAACTACTGTGGACCTTGAGGAGGGGGTGCCCACCTGACAGCCCCGCCCAGGGGGTTAAACCTGGGCATGGGGAGGTGGTGGGAACAGGAGCTGAGCCCCTGTGGGTGGGGGTGGGGGATCGGCCAGAAATAAAAAAAGAAATGATGTTCATTCCCCTAAATGATCCATAGTAAACTGTTCATGAATAAAATGTTAAATGTAATATGAACAAAAGTATTTTGCATTGTTTTGTTTTTATGGGCAGCATTCTGTTTTCTTTCTCTTCATGGAACCTGTGGTCTGGGGTTTTTAACGAAGTGTGATGGTTTGTGCACAGAACTCTTGAATATGGTTCTGATAGGTTAACAGTTCCCAATTATTCTGTACGCAAGCCATTACACAGTTAAAACTCCACATTATTAATTCCATGAAGAGAACTGTGCAGACTGCTGCCCATAAGGAGAAAACAACTGAAAACAGTTTTTCACATCAGTGTTTATTCATGTAAATTAAATAAGGATCATTCGGCAGTATGAATTTCATTTCTTTAAACAGTACATTACTAACTACTGCTGATTAGCTCAAAATTTCTGGTCTTAAGCATAGCCAGGTTAAGTGAATTGCTTCAGATTACTATCTTTTGGAAATGATACTCTAAAGAGAAAAAAATAAACTTACCCCTTCCCACTGTGGGAGGCTCTGAACTGAAACCCAAAGGCCCATTAATTCATCAAACCAGAGCCTAGGAAAACAAATCAGCACAGTAAATCACTAACAATATTGTATGTTATGCTGTAAAATTCAATGTAAACAGTTACAAAACAAAAATCACTGAAAATATAACCACTGGATTATATTGCAGACTTCAACAGCTCCTTTGTTTCTACTGAAAGAAACAAAACTACAAAAATGTCTACAAAGTCTACATTTAATTTTTTGCTAGCTGGACATATACTATCCCAGAGCTTAACCAGAATACAATTAAAAATGAATAATAAACTATGGTAGCCATGATAAGTTTCATTGAACATGCGGTGAAACAAGACATACAATACAAATAAAGCGACTTGTCCCATGTAGTCTCATACTTTTTTTTTATATTTTTATTCAGACCTGGATCCCACACCTACAGGAGCAATCACCACCTCCTGCAGACACCTACTATTTGACCAATTATACACTATATGGGACGTAAAGCTTCAAGTGAGGTCAACTGATCAGTAGCAGAATCAGGGCAGGTGACCCAGAGGTCCAGATGCCACACGTGGGTGGGGATAGCATAAAGGCCTTATCTTTATGTGTGCCATGGTTGTTTCTAATTGTTTTTCATCCTCAAGTGTCCCACTTCACCTCTCTGGGGCACAACCGGAGATGAGAGACCTTTCTAGCCAGTGAGAAGCAGGATGGGACCAAGCTCAAATCACTGCACTCTGACTTGACACTCACTGGCACAGGAATGGATGTTTGATGCAGTATCGTATGTCAGCATCCTGAATTGTACCAGCAATGGGATTTCACTCCACTGTCTGGCGCCACATACCCATGCCCATAGGACTGCCTATCCATGGACCACAAAGAGAGTTGTGAAAGAGCAGGAACCACCTCATTCCTCAAGGCAAAAAGTATCTGACACAGGTAGCCACAGGCCAGTGAGGCTAACTTCAGTTGTGGGAAATATACTGGAGAAAATTACAAGGATCAGACTATGGAATATCTAGACATATTTCAGCTGTTAAATGAGAGGCAACATGAGTTAACTAAGAGGAGATCAAGCCAGTCTAATTCACTGGGCTTCTCTGGGGAAGTAAAGAAGAAAAAATTACTCACCTTAGTAATGTTGCTTTTTCTAATGGAGTCTTGCTGTATTCTGACAATAGCAGCAGTGAGTCCCAACCTTCGAACTGCCCCGGAGATGAAAGAGTTAACTTTCCATGCCAGGCATGTAACGCTGAACTCGAGCTCGGTTGAGACTCTGTCTGTTGCTGTTTAAACTCAAACCGTTAGATCTTTACGAGCTAAACTCACTAAGGTCCTGTGTGGAAGCTGTAAACCTACACTAGCCAACTGGCTACTAAACATAAAAACACATTTTTTTGGTCCCAAAACAAAGACTCAAGTCAGGAGACCCAAAAAATTAAAAACACAATACCCACTCACCCAAGAAAAAGGGGTGAAAAACAACAAAGTGGGCACCTACTGAGTGCCAACACTGACACTGCCCACCCACATCCCAAAAACAGAGGTTCTGAGAGGGGCAGGCGGGGGAAAGGTCAGAATACAGCAAGACTCCATTAGAAGAAACAACATTACTAAGGTGAGTAATTTTTTCTTCAAACAACATGAAGTCTTGCTGTATTCTGACAATAGCAGACTACCAAGCAGTACCTCCATGGAGGAGGGACAGAACCTACTTAGAGAATAGGCTCTGAAGCACAGCTGTGCCAAACCGAGCATCACTCCTAGCCTGGATATCCAGGGAGTAATGCTTGGTAAAAGTGTGAACTGTTTTCCAGGTAGCTGCTTGACATATCTCTAGAATAGGGATATCCCTGGCAGCAGCCAGGGAAGCAGTTGTACCTCTGGTAGAGTGAGCCCTCAGGCCTCAGGGTGGAACCTTACCCAGTTTTTCATAACAGAATTGGATACAAGAGACAATCCACCTCGCAATGGATCTTTTAGTGGCAGGTTTCCCTTTACCAACCTCACCATAAGTGAGGAACAGTTGGAGGGAGTCAAACCTGTGACCCTTGGTACGTTCTATGTAGTAGCTAAGGGCTCTTTTCACCTCTAAAACTGTGCAGCCTCCTCTCGCCAGAGGAGGAATGGTCAGTGAAGTACACAGGAAGAGAAATAGATTGATTTAGGTGGAAATCTTAAACCACCTTAGGCAAAAACTTCCTGTTAGTCCTGAGGACCACCTTATCTCTATGAAAGGAGATAAAATCAGGCTCCACTGACAAAGCTTGTAACTCACTTATGCGTCTGGCAGAAGTGATAGCTACCAGAAACACAGTTTTCCAAGTCAAGTACTTAAGCTCTGCTGAAGACAAAGGCTCAAAAGGGGGTTGCATAAGCTGAGCAATGCAAACATTAAGGTCCCAAGCAGGGGCAGGGTCCCTGAATGGAGGGTTGGTGTGAAGCAATCCCTTAAAAAACTTGGAGAATACAGGGTGAGCTGAAAAAGAAGAGGGCTTACCTGCTGAAATAAAAGCAGAAACAGCTGCCAGATGCACCTTCAGTGTAGCTGGTCTAAGCCCCAAGCTATTTAGATGGACCATATAATCAAGGACTGTGGGCAGATCAGCAGACTCTGGGGAAATATGCTTTCCAGAGCACCATATGGAAAATCTTTTCCACTTGGAATTATAAGTAGCCCTGGTGGAAAGTTTCCTAGAAGCCTTCATAATATCCATTACACCTTGGAAGAGGTGTAAATCAGCAAACTCTAACTCTTCAAGAGCCAGGCCTTGAGATTGAGAGATGTGAGATTCGGGTACCAAACCCTCCCCTGAGCACAGGTTGTAATTCCTGGGAAGACACAGGGGAAGATGGACTGCTAAGGACAGTAGGAGTGAATACCAGGGCTGTCTGGCCCAGTCTAGAGCAATCAGGATCATCTTGCAGGGTTCAGATCTGATTTTGACTAGCACTTTGAACAGGAGAGGGAAGGGGGGGGGAGGCATACAGGAACTTCCCTTCCCAATTGAGAACTAAGGCATCCAGGGGGACTGAGCCCAACACTGGGGGCCTGCAGCAAAAGAGGGGAAATTGGTGTTTGTCTGGGGCTGCAAAAAGATCCATCTGTGGGGTGCCCCATCTGGAAAATATCACCCCCAAGACCAGGGGATCCAGTGACCATTCGTGATGGCCCTGGGATATCCTGCTGAGAGCATCTGCCAGGACATTGTCCTTGCCTGGGAGGTGAACTGCTGTGAGGAGGGTGTTCAGGGAATAAGCCAGAGACCACAACTTCACTGCTTCTGTGCACAAGGCCGTAGACTGAGTGCCTCCTTGCTTGTTGATGTACCACATTGTGGTGGTATTGTCTGTTCTGACTTGGATAACTTTGTTCTGAACAGATTTGGAAAAAGCCTGAAGTGCTAGAAATACTGCTCTGAGTTCCAACAGATTGATGTGAAGCAGAGATTCCTGAGGGGACCACAACCCCTGGGTGGTCAGGTCGCCCAAGTGAGCCCCCCCACCCCAAGAGGGAGGCATCTGTAGTAAGGATTAAAGAGTGAGACTGAGTGACAAAGGGAACTCCTTGTCTCAGACTGTTCTGATCCTGCCACCACTGTAGGGCCTGGATCAGGGTTCGAGTCACTGGGATCAATTTGGTCAGAGGGTCCTTCCTTCGAGACCAAAAGGCTCTCAAATGGAACTGAATGTCCCTCATCTGAAATCTTGTTCCCTGCACCACTGCTGTAGAAGCAGCCATGTGCCCCAGGAGCTGTAGAAAATGCCTTGCTGGTCAAGACACCTGCAGGGTGAATGAGGAGGCCCGAGAGACAAGGGTCCTTGCCCTGTCCAGGGGAAGGAAAGCTCTGGCCTTTTCTGTGTCTAGCTCTGCGCCTATGAAGGTGAGGAACTGGACAGGCTCTAGAACTGACTTTGAAAGATTCAGAAGGAAACCCAAAGAGGTGAGCAGTTGCTGAGTTGTCTGTAAGTGTAACTTGACTTGGTCTGGGGACTGGCCTACTATGAGCCAGTCGTCCAG
The DNA here is from genome assembly GCA_016271365.2 of Neoceratodus forsteri. Classification (NCBI taxonomy): domain Eukaryota; kingdom Metazoa; phylum Chordata; order Ceratodontiformes; family Ceratodontidae; genus Neoceratodus; species Neoceratodus forsteri. Next base: position 1,408,397,665 of record CM057450.1, read on the forward strand.
GTAAGGGAAGATGGCAATCCTTTGCCTTCTTAGAGAAGCAACTACTACTGCCAGGCATTTTGTGAATACCCTTGGAGCAGAGGTCAGACCAAAGGGCATTGCTCTGAACTGGTAATGGCCTGAGGGCAGCTCGAACCTGAGGTACTTTCGATGGGAGCTTCTGATGAGAATATGGAAGTAGGCATCCTTGAGGTCCAGGGACACTAGCCAGTCCCCTGGCCTGAGAGAGGGTAGAATAATTCCCAGAGTCACCATTTTGAAGTTTGGTTTTAAAAGGTGCTTGTTTAAGTATCTGAGATCCAGGATGGGCCGCCATTCTCCTGTCTTTTTTGGGGTAAGGAAGTACCTGGAGTACAAACCTTTGCCCTGATGTAGGGGTGGAACCCTTTCCACAGCTCTGAGAGCTAGAAGGGGCGAGACCTCTGCCTCTAGGGCAAGTGCCTCTGAGGGATTTGCAGGTGGAAAGGATCTGGTTCTCATCTTTGGAGACTTTTTGAAGCCGAGAACCAGTCCCTGGCTTACTACTTCCAGGACCCACTTGTCTGATGTCAGAGACTCCCAGTCCTGGACAAAGTAAGCCAGCCTGCCCCCTACAGGTGGTGGAGAATCGGCCCTGGCCAACTCATCAGGGTGCCTGTTTGGCAGGGGGTTTTGGCTGAGGGGTGGAAGCAGGTCTGCTTGTACCCTGTCTGCCTCTCCCTCTAAAGAACCCCCTCTGGGCATAAGCAGAAGAGGAGGCCTGGGCTTGGTAGAAAGACCTATGAAAAGGCCTGCCCCTGCCCCTGGGATGCTGCCTCTGAGGAGTGGTCTGCCTTTCCTTGGCCTGTGCACTCCTATAGGTGGTCCTATATTCATCCATTTTCTTCATGTAATTCTCTGTCTGCTCCCCAAACAGAGAATTACCCACAACAGGAAAATCCATGGCCTTAGTCTGGGTATCCTGACAGGCTAGTACATCTGAGCTAAGCCATTCTAACAAGTGCCATAGATGTAGCCATGACTCTAAATGACACATCACTGGAGTCCACTGCAGCATGGAATTGCACCTTGGATGCCTCAATACCATCAGCAGCCACCTGCTCCAGCTCCTTGGCAAGCTGGCAAGGGACCTGTTTCGCTAAAGCCATAACAGTGTTCCATCTGGATTTTTCATACCTAGCAGTATGGGCCATATAGTTGGCCTGTCTCAGTCCCAAGGATGCTGCCATGTACTGTTTCTTTGCCATGGCATCAATCCTCCTGGAGTCCTTGTCTGGGGGGTGTGAAGCCAAGGGAATATTTGCCTCATCACAGGCTGCAGCCTGCACTACCCCAACATGGCTGCATTGTTGTGTAAGGAACTCCGTATCTGAGCCTGACAATGTATACCTCTTGTCCATTCTCTTATCCACAGGAGGTATAGTATTAGGAGTCTTTAAAATCTTAAATGTCCATTTCCCAAAAGACTTGGGTAAGGGAATAGACAGCCTCCTAGACTCTGGGATATCCATCATTTCCACATAGTCAGGCTCCTCCTGGTCATCCACAGCTTCTTCCATAGGAAGCTAGAGGGTTTCAGCCACTTTTTTATAAAACATGAAATGGGAGGGGGACTCAGAAAGCCTAGGATGAGACACTCCTGAAGGTCTGTCTGGAGAGGTGTCCGGGTCAATGGGCACATCCAGACTTTCGAAACCACATTCACTTTCCTCATACTCCTCTTCGTCCGGTTCATAAAATTCCTCTAAATCATACTCTTGAACCGGTGGAACCGGCCGAACCGAGCGCCTCCCTGATGGTGCCGGTTCGGTCGGAACCGTGGAAAGCGACTGCACAATTTTGATCGCTTTGGCTATTTCTTCAGCGGTTGGAGAGGAAAGTTTTGGCTCCACACCAGCTGATTTTTCCTTTCTAGTTCTCTTAGCTGGAACCGATTCCTCAGAATCGGCTCTCCTTTTACCCAAAGAAGTCTCGCCCTGGTCAGAGGGCACTCCTTCTAGTTCGGTTTGAACCGAACCGGGCTGGCCATCCGGTTCAGCAGACTTTTTGGCCTCCCTTTCCCTGAGCCTACCAACTCTCTTTTCTAGGGTAGCTGCAAGGGAAATTGTTACAAATCTGGCAGTCTGCATTGAGGTGGTCAAACCCCAGACAAACACAGGTGGTGTGGGGGTCAGCCTTAGCAAAGACTTCCTCACACACACTACAGTGTTGAAACCCAGTGGGCCCGGTTTTTCTTTTGGGTTTCTCAGACATTGTGCCAGTCCTAACCAAACTTACCCTTTTAATGGCAATTCGCCAGGCAAGACCCTCTTATCGGTTCCTGACCGTGTCACAGGTCGTGGAAAAAACGTAATAAAATCCGTTTTTTTTTAGAACCGATAAGAACCGGTAACCACACTCTAGAAATACAAATTAAGATTTTCTAACAACTTGGTCGGTTCAAACCGAACCGATGAACCGTCTACAAGTTCCACACAGAATAGAAATGAAATATAACCTATCTAGTACTCAAAAATACCACAGACAGAGACTGAACCGACAGGTTACGGTTTAAATTCGGTCGAAAACCGAGAAAAATGGTACTTTAACTGACAAATTGAACCGAGCAGAAGGAGAAATCTCCGGAGCGACTGTTCAGTGAGATGGAGTAAAGAATCTGACAGTTTGAGTTTAAACAGCGACAGACAGAGTCTCAACCGAGCTCAAGCTCAGCGTTCCATGCCTGGCATGGAAAGTTAACTCTTTCATCTCCGGGGCAGTTCGAAGGTTGGGACTCACTGCTGCTATTGTCAGAATACAGCAAGACTTCATCTTGTTTGAACAAGCCAGGGTAGTTGAAATAATATGGTTAGATTTTGATAAAGACTGCAACATGGTTCCTCATGAGAAGCTGGTTGTGAAGTTGAGTAAATTTGGAATTACAGGACCTAAAACACAATGGATGGAGCGCTGGTTAAGTAACAGTGCTCGGTAGACAGCGGCACATGGGACTGAAATGAAACCACAAGTGGGGTTCCTCAGCAGACAGTATTGGGGCCCCATGACCTGGAGTAAGGGGTCTCAAGCAAGGCATTCACATTTGAGGAGGACACAATACAGTAGAATCCCGATTCTCCAAACTGCCTGGGAGACAACAGACTGGTTCAGATAATCGGGAGTCCGGATGATCAGGGTTTTAGTAAACAGCAGTCTCACCTTGTACACTACTGTAATGAACATTCATTAAGTCCCAATTCCCAGAGTCATTACTGCAAACTTACAATGCACTGTTCTCTAGCTGGAGTTGTAAAAGTAAAAAAACTAAACTCTCCATATCGTTTGTCTCTTTTGTCTGACTGACCATGCGGTTTTCTTGTGGGACTTTTTAAACAAAAAGGACTTAGCACAGACTTCCTGTCCCCTAAAACTCTCGCAAAAGAACTGTGCAAACTGGCAGCAGTTAGCAATGTTCATAGTAAGAGAAATGATAAACTTGCCTTGAAATGAACCTGTACCTTAAACATTTATGTGAAAAACTGTTTTCAATTGTTTTCTTTTTATTAACAACATTCTGAACAGTTCTTTTCCTGGAACCAGTAATTTGGACTGTTTACCATGTCACGGTTTAAGTACAGAATGCTAAACATGAGCTACTGTCCTATCAGAACCATGCATAAGAGTTCCTTCCTCAAACCGTGACAGTTAAAACTCCAGATCACTGGTTCCGTGACGATAACTGCAACAGAATGCTGCCCATAAAAACAAAACAATGCAAAATACAATTTTTCTTGTCACTTATTCAGGTACAGTTACATATGGATCATTTAGGCTTATAGATATCATTTCTGTAAACTGGAACATTATAAACAGCTACCAATTATCAATAATTTTCTGTCCTCTTTAAAACTACAGTACTGGAATGAAACTAAACTAAGGCTGACTACACAAAAAGCAAAACATAAGATCTGCTGAAAAGTGACTGTAGGAAAGAGACTTACTGCCTACAGTACCACAGAAATGATGCCCATGCACTGTGAGCTAAAACTCCATCCCCATATCTTTCATCCCACGGACCACATGGTCCTCCTGCAGGGGTTTAAAAAATAAAACCAAACTCCCCATCTCTGATGACAAATCGACTGTGTGGTTCTCTTGCAGGACTTTTTAAACAAAAGAAACAGAAAGACCGACAAAAGACCAAAACCAAAGACCTGCCAAAATCTGGGGTAGTGAATGGCAGTCTCTTCGGTCCAACCACGTGATCCTGTTGCAGTGATCGGCTAACTCGAAAGTGTCACTTTAGTAGGTACAGATCAAGATGTATGCTAGAAATCATCAGGGTAGTGTACTGTAGTAAGATTATAGTTAAAGTACCAGGGCACCCCCCATTTTGCTGCATTAAAGCCTGCAATTTGTTCAGAGTAACTCCAATGTTCTTACTTTTCATACATTTCAGAGCGGTTCTTGGTTCTCATTATCCAGCTGAACCATGATTTAGCCTGACCACTTCGGCAAAGTGACCACCTCCATCAATCAGGTAAAAAGCATCACATTTTAACTTGCCATGTCAGAGTTGAGTTCTCCTTGCTCCTTCTATTTTTAATGCAGAGACCACTCTCCTGGCTTCATTACTTATAGTATGCTCTGGCCAATGAAAGGCTCACTGGTCAAGTAGAGTGGTGGCAGCACTATAAAGGTTCTGAAGGAACTTAACTTTTCATTCCATTTTGTCGTCCTGTTCCACAATCTCCCTCCCGATGCTGATAACAGTACAACAGTGTCCTGTTGTATACTGTTTCAGTAATATGATACAAGGGGAGCAGAGAGGCATCACACCAATGGCTTGCTAATTAGCAGCAATCAGCTGCTATCAATCCCCATTCAAATGCTTTAAATACTGTACTTAGTACATGCTTATCTATGCCATAAAGCAACACCTCATTAGGCTTGCAAGGTAGCTCGGGGGGGGGAAGGGGCGCATGCTGACAGTCCAGTAAATAGAGATTTCCGGATGAACGGAGTTTGGATAATCAGGATCCCACTGTACTAATATGGGTGGTAGACTCCAGTGAGCGGCAAAACAGTCTGCAAAGGGTCTTAAGCTGCACACACAAGGAGAAAACAAAAAGTGTTCAGAATCAGGGCACTAGAACACTAAAGGGAGCCTTTAAGAGTGTGACACAGGCAAAACAATGGAACAGCATGATGACACTAGTAGGAGAGGTGCACCTGAACTGAATGAGAACCTTTCTGATCACAGTATTCTCCTTCTCAAAAAGATTATATTGAGGTTAAACCAGCCCCACCCACAGTGACATCATAAACAGCAGTAGAAATTAAGAAAAATCTGATGTTTGAGGCAGAATATCAAAACTTCAAATTTGGTATTCTTAACTCACCGACTCCAGTAGCACTTTTAGAAATCTAAAGATTCCATTGCTTAACCTTACTTCAAAATGGTGCTTCAGAGCAGATTAGTTAAAGTCTGGTATTCCACTAAGCCAAAAGAGAAGCAGATTGCCGGCATGGAGTTGTAGTACTGTGCTGGAATAGAAGTGTCAGAAAATGGTGTTCTGCCTTGAAAACTGGTATCAAAACAGGGGGCAATACCACCGATTTCAAGCCCTAACATCTAAAAATGGTGACAATGTACGATCAGGCTTAGATATCAATACCTCTGTTGTGCTGTCAGCTACAGGTAAAACCAATATCACATTTAGAAGTGCTTTTCATGGGCGGGCAAACTACGACGGACACTATCAACGTTCCCCTTTAAAGTTCAGAGTCCTGTTCTAAAGAAAATGACCCTTTCAAGCCATATCTGGTGATTTCTGTATTTCTCGGAAAATGACTTTGAAATACTGTAAACATTTCAGCTTAAAAATGCACACAATAAGCAATAAGAAAAAATACTTGCCTTAACAATTTTGTTTCTTCTAATGTATTCTTCTATATTCATAACTCTCTGCAGTCTGCCTCCTAAATACAGCTGCCCAGAGCAAATGGAACTTTATGCAAATGATAGTACTATCATTGGCTCATTACACATTCAAACTGCTGCCCTTATCTGCTGCAATGTTCCAGCAACGTCTGATTTCTAAGGAGCCTACAAGGCAGCCCATACTATACTATCTAACTACACCTATATAGTACAAACTACTGAATCTGCAAGATAGCATGAAATCCATATCACGATAACAATAATAATAATAATGTTAACAAAACCCCTTTCTGAAGTACCAGAATCACCTGGAAAAAAAAAGGGAGAACCAATTCTCACCAGAATTAAAAACATGTATGCCTGTGTTTGGGACTAATAAATCAAAAAGACTCTGGTAGGAATGCAGAGGCTCTGGTTCTAGAAGGAGAGGCAGGGAGGGAGAGTTACGAATATAGAAGAATACATTAGAATAAACAAGATTACTAAGGTAATTTTTTTGTCTTCTAACCCCATGTATTCTTCTATATTCTTAACTCTCTGCAGACTTCAAAGCAGTACCTTTGGAGGTGGGCAGAGGACCTATTTAGGAAAGAGGCTCTGTAGGACTGCTGTGCCAAACCTGGCATCACTTCTCGACTGTATGTCCAAACTGTAATGTTTAGTAAAAGTGTGTACTGTTCTCCAAGTAGCTGCTTTACAGATTTCCACTAAAGGAATATCTCTTGAGGCTGCTATAGAAGCAGCTGTGCCCCTAGTTGAATGGGCCCTCAAGCCTGCTGAGGCCGGTTTTCCAACTTTTGAATAGCAAAACTGAATGCATTGGACTATCCAGCGAGATATTGATCTCTTGGAAGCTGGGGTGCCTTTCCCCACATCCCCATAAGTGAGAAAAAGCTGTTGCTCATCACCTCTATGACCCTTGGTGTGAGTCGCATAGTAACTTAATGCCCTTTTTACATCCAGTCTATGGTGTCTGTGCTCACATGAGCTGCCATGTTCAGTAAAGAAGACTGGCAGTGTTATGGATTGATTTAAGTGGAAATCAGAAACCACCTTAGGGAAGAAACCTCCTGTTTGTTCGAAGCACTACTTTGTCATTATGAAAGGAGAGGTAGTCCTTCTCCACACACAGTGCTTGTAGTTCACTTATCCTTCTGGCAGAGGTGATTGCAATCAGAAACACAGTTTTCCATGTGACCTATTGTATACGAGCAGAAGACATATACGCAAAAGGAGGTTTCATGAGCTGAGCAATGCATATGTTCCGGTCCCACACTAGGACTGGTTCCTTAATAGGAGGGTGCATATGGCACAAACCTTTGAAGAACATTTTGAAAATGGGATTAGTTGCTATGGAAAAATTTTCCCAGCAGAAATGTAAACTGAAATTGATGGCAGATGAACTTTCAGGGATTTGTATTTTAACCCTTGAGAATGCCAGTATGCAAAGTATTTCAGTATTACCCGGGATTTCTGCTAGGGCAGGTGAAATCTCCTTGGCATCACACCAAATAGACAACCTTTTCCATTTCACTCAATAGGTTTTCTTAGTGGAAGGCTTTCTGTATCCTTTCGGGATATCCAGAACAGTTTGAGAAAGATTTACATTTGAATATTCTAAGTCCTCAGGAGCCAAGCCTCGAGTCTCAGAGACTTGAGGTTCAGATACCAAATTTTTCCTTGGTAGGAGGCCAACAGATTGTGCCTCCTGGGGAGATGCATCAGTGTGGACACCGACATGGACAACAGTAAAGGGCACCATGGCTGTCTGGCCCAGTCTGGTGCTATTAAGATCACAGATGCAGGCTGTGACCCAAGCTTAATCAGGACCCTGAAGATGAGGGGAAGCATCCAGTGGAATTGTGCCCTTGGCTGGTGGTCTGCAACAGGATAGGGGCAGGAGGTGGTTCTCCCTGGGAGGCACAGAGATCCACTTCTGGAGTGCCCCACCTTCTGAACACTGAGTCCAGTGCCTGTCTGTTTATAGACCATTCGTGATGTGCCTGGTTGATTCTGCTCAGGGCATCTGCCAGGGTATTGTCTCTACCTGATACATGAATGGCCTGCAGGGAGGCCTTTAGTGAGTAAGCCAAGTCCCATATTTTCATGGTCTCTGTGCACAGAGGGTCTGACCTTGTTCCCCCTCCCCCCCTGCTTGTTTATGTAGTACATTGTTGTGGTGTTGTCTGTTGTGACTTGCACCGCTTTGCCCTGTAAGAGATGAGAGAAAACTTTTAAAGCCAGAAATACTGTTCAGAGCTCCAACAAGTTTGTGTGGAGAAGTGACTCTGCACCTGACCAGGTACCATGGGTAGTGTGCTCTCCCAAGTGAGCACCCCATCCTAACAGAGAAGCGTCTGTTGTAAGGATAACTGATGGGTTTTCCCTCTGAAAAGGAACCACTTCCCTTAGATTGTGTGCTTCCTTCCACCGCTGTAGGAACTGAAGCACAGTTTCTGATACTGGAATTGGTTTTGACATTTAGTCTTTTCTTTGGCACCAGTGTGCACCGAGATGGAACTGAATATCTCTCATTCGGTATCTTGCTCCCAAGACAACAACTGTTCCTGCAGCCATGAGTCCCAAGATTTGCAAGTATTGCCTTGCTGGACATGGCTTGCCCAACCTGAATGAGGTAACCAGTTCCAGGATGCTTTGGACCATGTCCTTGGGAAGGAAAGCTCTTCCTTGCAAAGTGTCCAGTTCTGCTCCTATGAAATACAGGACCTGTACTGGATTGAGAATAGATTTTTCCTGATTTATCAGGAATCCCAATGACTGCAACATATTTTGTATTGTTACCAGGTAATCTTTCACCTGTTGTAATGACTTTCACACAACTAGCCAGCCACTGAGATAGGGGAAGACTGAAATTCCCAGTCTCCTTAGATATGCCACTACCACTGCCAAACACTTTGTGAACACCCTGGGTGCTGAGGTGAGGCCGAAAGGAAGGGCTGAGAATGGGTAGTGACCTGAAAGAAGTCTGAACCGGAGATACTTCCTGTGTGACTCTCTTACTGGGATGTGGAAATAGGCATCCTTCAGATCCAGAGATGCCAGCCAGTCTTCCCTGTTGAATGACTGGCATAAACAGGGACAAAGTGACCATTCTGAACCTTGGTCTTACTAGATACTTGTTTAGAAGTCTAAGATCTAGAATAGGCCACCACTCCCCATTTTTCCTTTTGGTGAGGAAATACCGTGAGTAAAAACCTCTTCCTCTCTGAGGCCTTGGTACAGGCTCCACTGCCTTTATGTGGAGCAAGGTTTGAACCCTCTTTTTCCATGACTTTTCTTTCTGTAAGAGAAAATGGTTTTAACATCTTTGATTTCAGGTGAGGAAGAGACTTGAAACTCAGGGAAAGACCCTGACTAACTCCAGAACCCACTTGTCTATAGTGATGGCCTGCCAGGCCTGGAAAAAATATATGTCAGTCTGCCCCCTACTGGTGCTAGGGAGGCAGCTTTGACAACTGAGTCAGGGATTTTGTTTTGGTTGTGACTGAGCCTGGGTAGAGTGGGAGCCGCTTCTGTAGCCCCTTCTACCCCTGGCCCTAAAGTACCCAGTCTGCTGTGGGTAAGGCTGCAGCTGTGGAACAGCCTGTGCCTGATAGAAGGAACTACCATAGGGTGTCCTTCCTCTACCTCCCCTCCCATGACGCCTATAGGAAGATGAAGGCCTTTCCTTGGAGGAGTTACTTTTATAGGTGGCCTTGTACTCATCCACCTTCTTCATATCATCCTCAGTATGCTTACCGAAGAGAGAGTGATCCTCCACAGGAAAATCCATGGCCTTAGCCTGGGTATCCTGTGTCAAATTGGTAGCCCTCAGCCATGCAAGCCTTCTCAGGGCTACGGTCACAGCCATCCACCTAACAGCACTGTCATTGGCATCTGCTGCCATTTGGAACTGGTACTTTGTTGTTTCTAGTCCAAATTCTGCTGTTTCTGCTAGGTCTTCAGAGAGAGGGGAGGGGGCCTTCTCTGACAATGCCAATACTGACTGCCGCAGTGTTTTCTGATACTGTGCAGCATAGGCCTGGTAATTAGCCTGTCTTACCCCCAGGGAGGCAACTCAATACCCTTTCTTAGACATGCTGTCCATCTTCCTAGAATCCTTCTCAAGGGGATGAGAGGATAAAGGAACCCTCGCTTTCTCACAGGCTGCCTGCTGGACTATGCCCTGATGATCAGGGTAAGAAAAGAGAAATTCAGCCCCTTGTCTGTCCAACTGATTTTTTTTTTATCCACCTTCTCATTCAGAGATTTAACAAAATCTGGGTTCTGCAAGATTTTAAATAAATCTTTTTAAAGAATTTATTTATTGGAAGGAGAATTTTCTTTGTGGATGTTAACCCCATCATCTCCAGATATTCAGCCTCATCCTCTATGACATCTGTAGCAGCTACTGTATGTCAAGAGCATCAACTATTTTCCTTACAAAGGAAAAATGAGAAGAAAAATCTTTTGGCCTGGGAGGAGAGCCAAATTCCTGCTCTGGTAAGATCTCCAGTTCAATGGGCTCACCTTAATCAGCTTCTGATTAACCATAATCCCCATACTCCATCTCCTGGGAGGGGAGTTCAGAGGAAGAGCTGGTTCTTGAACCCGTGAAGGAGAGAGGGTAGGGGCAGGTATAAGGCCCTGCAAAGCCTGAATAACCTTCATGGCCTGGGCAATCGCCTCCGCAGATGGCAGGCTGTGAGGCACAGAAGAAACTCCTCTAGGTTTATCAGCCTGGGGTTCGACGTGCTTTATCTTTTTGGTCTTCTTGGAGGGGACCGGAGAGTCAGTCAGACCACCCATCCTTTTTAAGGTACCTGTATCACCCTTCTCAAGGGTGTGCAAGGAAGATACAGCGGTTTCACCCGCAGATCTGGAGGGTGTTGGCTGGTCAGAGCCTGAAGCACCCTCATCTAGTCTCTTTTGTAATCTTTCCAACCTTTTCTCCACTGTTTTTTGTAGGAAAGACTTAGACTTCACAATCTGTAGAAAGATGTTCAGTTCTAAAGCAGACTACACAGCGTTCATGCTTGTCTGCTTTTGCAAAAACATCCCAACACTTCAAGCAATTTTTAAAACCTGGGGGACCAGTCTTTTTCTCAGGTTTTTCAGACAACTCCATTTCCAGAAAACAAACAAACAAACAAAAAAAAAAAACCACACAACTGCAAACAAGATGAAGTTTTTTTTTGTTTTTTTTTTGGAAGGGTGGGGGTGGGGTTGCAGAGTCAGTTCCATAACCAATCAGGTTCTGATAATGAACCAAGGATTTTAAACTCTGAACCGGGTTAGCGGTTCATAGCAACTGAGTTAGCGGTTCAGCGGTTTCAAACCAGTTACTTAAACTGAATTAAACACTAAAATATATTCTAAAATAGCGGGAAAAGTTCTGCAAAAAGTAACAAAACTGCTGGTTCCTCAGAGGTTATCCCAAACCATGAGGAACCAAGAATTATAATAAAATTAACACTATGAACTAATAAACATATGAAAGAATTAACAAAAACAAAGGCAGCAGTAAGAATAATAAAGTATAAAATACTTGTACTTTGCAGTGAGCCACAAAACGACCTAAGGGGAAGTCTCCTGGGTGCCGACTTGTCAGGCGGAGTAAGAAATCCGAGACGTTGACGAAATATTGCAGCAGATAAGGGCAGCAGTTTGAATGTGTGTCATGAGCCAATGATATTTCTATCATTTGCATGAAGTTCCATTTGCTCCGGGCAGTTCTACTTAGGAGGCGGACTGCAGAGAGTTAGGAATATAGAAGAATACATGGGGTTAGAACTTTTAACTTCAACCTTGTTTGCATGGATGTAAAAAGTTCAGTTATATTAGAACTTATTGTAACAGTAGGTCTTCAAGAGAAGCTCTTACAGCAGGCCAACACCGATAGCAGTGAAGCCGCCAGGACTACATGGAAAACTTTCTAGCTAGCAGCCTACCACAGGGAACCACCCACTGCTGATGTCAGCTTATCCTATAAAGACGGGCAGTCCCCCACACCCACCTCAGTTCTCCCGCTGGAGACCTGAAGCGGGCAGCAAAACGGAGAACAGAGGGGGATCCCAAAAGCAGAGAAAAGAAAAGCAGAAGTAGTGTGAGAAAAAAAAAGAGACAGCAGGAGGCATGAGGAAGGGAAATCAGGGCCTGCTGCAAGAGCGTCTCTCGAAGATCTACTGTTATGCTAAGTTCTTCAGTATCTGTACTATCTTACCTTGAGGAAGCTCTTGTAGCAGGCCAAAGTAGGACAAAGTCCCAAGTAATATCGAACATAAGCATGACAACAGCACTGGCAGGAGGACCAATCAGCAGCCCAAAGCTCATGAAAGGAGGCCCTCAAGAACTGCCAGGCCAAAATTAGCCCTGCACCGAGGGGCAATGTTCAGACTTTAGTGTTTAGTAAAAGTGCTGACAGAGCTCCAGGTGGCAGCTGCACAAATATCCATAGCAGACACCTTTCTGAAGCTAGCTGTAGCGGCAGCCGTACCCCTGCTTGAATGGCCCTTATCCACTCCTGGAAGGTCCTTGTTATACTTACGGTAGCAACAAACAATACAATTGGCTAACCACTTAGACAAACACTGTTTAGAAACAGGAGCGCCCTCTCTTGGGGACGAATGAAACAAACTGGTCAGACTTGCTAGACGTCTTGGTCCGGTGCGTACAGTACCGCAAAATTCTATGTACATCGAAAATATGGAGCAAAGCCTTCCCCTGATTAAACTATTCAGGAATATAAACTGGAAGGTGGATGGATTGGTTCAGCATAAACTGACACCATCTTGGGAAGGAAAGTACAGTTACGTAAGAACTTATTGTAACAGTAGACAGTACCGTAGGAAGGGTGGGGCTGGTGGTGCTCCCTGGCAATGGAGTCAGGGAAGGGAGGATACTGTCAGGCACTTGGTATGTTTTGACTATTATAGATTACTGTGAAATACAGTTTATGAATTGTCTGTCTTCACCGTCAGAGTTTAGAACACATCTTGGTAGCCAACTGAAAAAATTTGAAAAAATGCATTTGGCTGTCTCTGAATGACCTTATAGGGCCTTTCAAACTCCAGGAATCCCTCACTATGCTTACTGTTGCAATCAGTCTGAAGGATTGTGCTGCCCCGGAGAATGGAATTTATGTAAATTATGGAATTCAGAAAGCAGTTTCAAATCTCTGCCACATGGTGGCGATCTACCCTTAGTTTTTTTCTAATCTCTGCTGTTCTAGTTAGTTTAGCATGGTTAGCGTTTCTTTTTAGTTTTTAGCGGCTTTCTCAGGTTCCTCAGTGGTTCCCAGGAACTGGAGAAATAAAACCTTTTTTACTGCAGTTATGGCTGCATCACTGTGACGGTACCACAGGCACATCTTTGTATGAGGATACCTCGGTGGATGCTCTGGGTCCATTGTTATCAGTTGATGTACAAGCTGGACTAAATGGTTCTCGTCATGTCTCCTCTTCGCAGTGTTATTGTGGATGGAGCGTGAAAACCTACTGAAGGGTGTTCCATTCCTTGTACCAGCACATGTATAGATCCTCACCACGGATGCCTTAGGCTCTGGCTGGGGTGCTCATCTCAGTCCTTTCCAGGCACAGGTGTCCTGGACAAAGGTGGAAGCACTGCATATAAATGTCCTGGAAATGCGGGCTGTCCTGTACAGCCTTCAGGCCTTTCAGACTCCTCTCTGCCCTGGTTCTCTGCTAATCCAGATGGACAGCATCCGTCTAATGCACTGCATCAACAAACAAGGGGGCACTCTCTCCTGTCCCCTTTGCAGGGAAGCAGTGAGAGCATGGTACTGGAAGCATGCCACTCTCATCCTCATTGCTCTGTTCTGGTCTCTCCAGATACGATTTCCACTCTGTCGGCATCTGGCAGTGGAGCCTCGTGTACCTCTACCTCTGTGCTGTGGTCTGTTGTCACAAGGCAAAGAATCCCTGGACCATCCATACCTGAAGTCCCTGCACCTGCATGCATGGCTCATGAAAACATAGACATGGCATGTTTTGAAGTATCCCCCAAGGTCGCTTATGTCCTGCTTGTGGCTAGGAAGCCTTCTACCAGAAGTACTTATTCCCTGAAATGGAAGCACTTCATTTTGTGGTTTATGTCCTGAAATATGGACCCTTTTACATGTCCTGTGATAGTTCTTGAAAAATACAATTTAGGGTCTTGTCCTCGCTAAATATAGGATGGCGGTCCTTAATAATTTCCTCAGTAAATAGCGGGTGAAGGTCCTTAATAATTTAACATAGAACACAGAAACATAGATTTTGACGGCAGATAAGGACCGCTTGGCCCACTCAGTCTGCCTATTTCCCTAACTACAGGATAAGCGGCAGATCCTAGTTTTACCAAAAGCCTACTTCCTCCTACCTCCTTCTAGAATTGCCTTATGTCTGTCCCATGCATTCTTAAATTCACCCACTGTTTTTGATCACATGACCTCCTCAGGAAGGCCGTTCCATGCATCCACCACCCCTCCATGAAAAAATACTTCCTCACGTTGCCCTTGAGCTGTCCCCCTCTATCTTTAAACTTTGTTTGCCCCTTTGTTCTTGCACATCTTTTTCTGAAAGTTGCTACCCTCCTAGACTTTGTTAATTCCCTTGAGGTACTTGAAAGTATCTTCCCTTGTCAATCTTCACCATTCATTACTGCTTGGGTAGTGCCGGAGGCACGCACCCGCTATTGGAGAATGTTTTTTTTTTTTTTGAAGTCAGCCGCACACGGGCGACGCACTGCGTCATGCGTGAGGGGCGTCCATTAGGTGCCACAGACTCCTCATCCATCTCAGTTCTGTTTCTCCTGCCGTCAAGGCTGCACTTGCTGCATGGTTAGGATTTTTCAGTACTAGGCCTACTTGTCGTTTATCGACACTGTTCCAGACTTCTTCCTGCGTTTTCTCGATGTTGTCATTGGTTAGACCGTTCTTTTTCTTCTCTTTATTCGACGCCGCCGAGAGCTGTGGTTTGTTTTTGCCTTAATTGTTTTGCATCGTGTCAGGTTCGGGGGCAAAATGCAAGTCGAAGGCGGGCCACGCCCCTATGCATCGGTGCTCCTGTTGCCGGCACTTTTCCATCACGGACTGGCATGATGTTTGCCTCCGTTGCCTGGGACCCAACCACAATATGGATGCGTGCGACGCCTGTTTCTCAGTGGACCGTCGCATCCTGGAAGTCCAGCTCGTTTCAAGATTGTCAAGGCTCTGCCGGGTTTCGGGGGATGGCGCCGCTCCAGGGATTCCCAGGCAGGGTCTCTAGACCCTTCCCCGGGTCCCCTTTCAGGCCTATATGGTCTGTACAGGAGGAGGCCTCCTTATCTTCTCTTGCCGAAGAGGAGGCCTCTTTCGTGGTGTCAGAGGAACGCCGAGGTCCCTCCCAGGGCCACGGAGGGGACACCGCGTTTGCTGTCACCTCCTCGGAGGTGCAGGCTCCCCCGGTGTCAAGGCCCAAGTCTGCTGGGCCCGGCATCGGTGGACCCTCGACACTGACTTCAGGCGCCGTTTCGGATCCCGGCAGCGCTTGCAGCGCTGGTGATTGAGACTGTGCCGTTCACGGCACTGTGGCCCGGTCGGTTCTTCTAGCGGTGCAGAGTCAGTTCCCAGTGCAGAGGGCGGTGCCGTAGGTCTGGCCAGCGCCGTTGAGGAGTTAGGGCCGGGTCTCAGCATTGCAAGGGGGGTCCGGGATCGTATGGCGCTGCCACTGGCACCGGTGCCGTTCGCGGTGCCATTTCACTGGAGACCCCCAGGGGTGGCCAGTACTGTGGTCCAGCTGGTCTCTTCCTCCTTGGAGAAGGATGATTCACATGTAGACTCTTTGGAGTCAGGGTCTCTAGTGGGACGAGGTGCTAGGTGGCCCAGCATGTCTATTCCTCTGTCTCTGCTGCTGTCCTCCCCTGATGCCTCCCAGACTGCGGGTGGTCTGGGGTCCCTGAAGGAGGATGGCTTGGAGATGGAGGGAGGGGCTCTCCCTCCTGGGGGGATTGTAGCAGCTGCCAATCCCGGTGCTGCTGCACCCCCTTGGGGTGGGGGGTCACTGGGGTCGAGTAGGAGGAAGGCATTCTCTGAGTCCGGGGGGGTCGGGTTACAGGGTTCAGGCGTCTCGGTCTTCACCTGCCACCCCTTGGGGTGGGGAGTAGGAGCCGTAGCGCAGGCCCCGTCTTTCCCCCTCGAGCCCCAGGCACCCCTCTTGTGGCACTGCTGTGGGCTGCCCTTCTGGACCCATGCAGCCCCAGGTTCATCGCAAGGGAGGATCCCCTACTAGGCTCTTACAGGTTTCGCATCCCCAGGGTTCCGTTCTGCAACCTGGTTTGTTGTCCAGAATCCCGGCAGCTCGGGCCCCATTCCCCGGATTTCAGACCCTCAGCAGGGGACAGTTGCATCACCGTAGGTGCCATTCTCCCATTCCTCTGCAGCCACCCCCCTCTCTCCAAGACCATGTCAGTCCTATGGCCCGTTATCCTGGGAGACGTTCAGAGGCTCTGCGGCGGCCTTCCCCATATACGTTAGATACATGCATGAGCGGGTGTTTCGCCTATCCCCACCGCCACAGGAGTCCTCTGGACATTCGAGCTCTCCATCATCCTCATCTCCCTCCTCCTCCTCGGAGGGATAGCAACCCACTGCTCATCTCTCCTCCGATGCTCATTTCTCCGAATATCAGCAATTCCTTTTGAGGATGGTAAGGGATCTTCGCATCTCTTTTGTTATGCGAGACAATACCGAATGGGAGATGCGTGAATTCAGTGGCCAGCACTTGGTGATACTTTCCTGGCCTATTCCCTTCCAGGAGGTGTCTATCCATTCCTGGCAGTCGCCAGCCGCCCCTTCTCCAGCCCCGGCAATCTGCAGAAGAAGGTATTGTGCCCCACTGGAGTCTCTAGGTACTCTCCCCAACCCGCCTCGGGATTGGCATACCTAGAAACTCCCTCCAGGCGCCGCCGCCTGGCGCACGACTGTCCACCGGGCTCAGATTCCCTACAGTTTGACCGGTGGGGGCGAAGAGTGTTCTCTTCCTCTCGTGCGATGTTAATGCATTGTATCACATCAGGCTCACCATGCTGCCTACAGTAGGCATTTGTGGTCGATGCTTTCCCAAATCTTAGCATCAATGCCTGATACGGAGCAAACCAGACAAGCTATTGCCCTCTCTGCTATAGGCCTGGAGCTGGCAAGACACCAAGCAAGGGCATCTTATGATGCCAATGAAGTGGCTTCCAGGCTTGCAGGACAGCAATGTAAAACAGTCAGAGCTTCTGGGGCCTTGTGTCCTAGACCCCTGACTCTTTCTCTGGGGCACTTAAAATTTATCTCTTGCCCAGGGCACCAAAATGTCTTCCTATGGCACCGACAGTAGATCTTGAGAGAGGCTCTTGCAGTAGGTATTTACAAATAGGACTGACTCAGCAGGTGTCAGGACCCCACAGAAACATTTCTAGCTAGCAGTCTCTGGCAGGGGACCGGCGTCAGTATAAAGGGGTGGTCGCCCACACCCGCCTTCCAGTTCTTTCCTGCCAAGGGCCAAAAGAGGCAAGATGAGAGAGAAGCGGATATTTCCTTTCCTGGAAAAGGAGCTAAAAAAGCTAAGGGGGATGGAAGGCGGGAAGGCAAAGCCTACTGCAAGAGCCTCTCTCGAAGATCTACTATTACAGTAAGTTCTTACGCAACTGTACTATCTTACTTCAAGAGGGCTCATGCAGTAGATATTTCCGTATACGACTGAATCCCAAGCAGTCTGGAACAAGTAAAAGCACCCAGGAGGAGGAAAACTACCCATAAAAATGGAACCTCCAGCTACATTGGTCTTATGAAAGAAGACCTTGTAGCACAGCTAGCCCGAAGCCTGCTCCACAGCAAAAGGCAATGTCCAAACTGTAGTGTTTCATAAAGGTATGGACAGAAGCCTAAGTTGCGGCTACGCAGATATCTGCCGCTGAAATGTTCTTAAAACAAGCTGCAGAGGCAGCTACCCTCTGGTGGAGTGGCCTCTGACTTGACCCGGCAGGGTCATCTTGTACTTGTCATAACAGAAAGTGATACAATGAGCCAACCATTTAGAAAGGCACTGTTTGGAAACTGAATTGCCCTCTCTTCTGCGAGCAAAAGAGACAAAAAGCTGATCAGATTTTTTTCTGAGATCCTTAGTCCTAGTGGTGTAGTATCTCAGAGCTCTATGAACATCCAAAGTATGCAAGAGGTACTCCCCTTGATTGGAGTGCTGCATAAAGAAAGCAGGTAGCTCAATGGACTGATGATTCGGCATAGACTCCGCCACCCCCTTAGGAAGAAACTTAGGGTTGGTGTGCAGAGCCACACGTTCCTTGTGAAAAATCAAATACGGATTTTGCACATTAAGGCCTGAAGCTCGGAAATTCGTTGAGCTGAAGTAATGGCCACTAGGAAGAGAGTCTTACAAGAAAGGAACTTTAAATCTGCTGAGGCGGTCGGCTCGAAAGGGGGCAGTGTAAGCTTCTCAAGGACAAAATTCAAGTCCCAAGGAGGAGCAGGAACGTGGATGGGGGGTCTCAAATGGAGAACCCCTCTGAGGAAAGTCTTAGAGACGTCCAACTGAGCGAACATCCTGTCTCCGAAGGGAACATGGTAGACAAACTGCAGCCATGTGGACCTTTAAAGAGGAATGGCTGAGACCCAGATCGAAGAGATGACGCATGTAGTCCAGGAACCTATTAACTGGGCAAGAGAAAGGCTCGAAGTCCTTTGACATGGCCAAAACAGAGAAACGTTTCCACTACATGGCATATGTGGACCTGGTAGAAGGCTTTCTGGCCTCCACCAAAATGTCTGCTACGAGCAAAGAAACCCCGAAGCGGGCTTTAGCTATGTCTGTAGGTGACACGCATGCAAATGAAGGGATTTGAAGCCTGGATGAACAAGGATCCCCCGATCCTGGGTCAACAAGTTTTGCAACAGAGGAAGAGGAATCGGAGGTTCCTCTGAAAACTGTTGCAGAAGAGAGAACCAAACTTGCCTGTGCCAAAATGGAGCAATGAGAACCATTCATGCTCCCTCTTTTGTGAGCTTGTGCAGGACCCTCAGAATGAAGGGAACTGGAGGGAAGGCATAGAAGAATCTGTCCCTCCAACTGAGAAACAGAGCATCCCGCCAGAAAATGTCTTGCCCTGCAGCGAGCGAGCAGAAGATGGGAAGTTTTGCGTTTTGAGGAGACGCAAACAGGTCTACCTGAGAGGTTCTCCAAAGCAGGAAGATGTCGTCTGCTACCTCCTGATCCAGTTCCCATTCGTGGACCCTGGCTGAGGACCGACTGAGGTGATCCGCCAGCATCTTTTCTACTCCCGGAACATGATCAGCTATCAGGTGATGGTTGTGTTTGGTAATCTAGCTCCACAGTCTCATTGCTTCCCGGCATAAGGGGTAGCAACGCATTCCTCCCTGCTTGCTGATATACCAGACCACACACATATTGTCTGTCTGAATGGTTAGATGACCGGGAAGTATGAAGGAGTATAGGGCCTGGAGGGCATACAGGACTGCTCTAAGTTCGAGCACATTTATATGCAGATTTTGTTTGAACCTGCACCAGCTGCCCTGAGTCTTGTGAGACCCGAGGTGGGCTCCCCAGCCCTCTCCTGAGGCATATGTTGTCAATGTCTGGGGGGGGGGGTTCGATACTGAAGTGAACTCCCTGGCAAAGGTTGTCTTGCACCATCCACCACTGTAAGTCCCTGATCATGGGATCGGAAACTAGAACCTCCAGGTCTAGGTCATCCAGTGTTTGGTCCCACTGAGAACGAAGCGTCCATTGAGAGATCCTCACATGGAGCCGAGCGCGTGGGAACATCCGAATGGCAGCCGCCATTAGCCCAAGGAGGCGAAGGACCTGACCTGGCTCTGACCCTTCTGCGAATGGACAACAGATGTGCCAGAGTCTGAAGGGTGCCCACCCCGACTGGAGGCAAAAAGGCTTTGCCGATGGTAGTGTCCAGGATCGCTCCTATAAACTGGAGCCTTTGGCAAGGGACCAAATGGGACTTTGCCTGGTTGATGGCGATACCCAGGCTGGTAAAAACCTGCAGGGTGAGGGAAAAGGAGTGCAGAAGCTCCTCCCTGGACGGAACCACCAGGAGCCAATCATCCAGGTACGGGAATACCTGCACTCCCTGGGTACGCAGGTGGGCTGCTACCACTGAAAGGCATCTGGTAAACACTCGGGGGGGCAGAGGAAAGACCAGATGGGAGGACCTTGTATTGGTAGTGGTCCCCCTGTAAACAAAATCGGAGGAATTTGCGGTGGGAAGGGCATATGGGGATATGCAGGTAAGCATCCTGCATATCCAAAGCGCACAGCCACAGTCCAGGCTGATGGAGAGGCAGAAGGCTCTGCAGGGAGAGCATTCTAAAGCATTTGTACTCCACGAACATGTTCAGGGAACTGAGGTCCAAGACAGGCCTCACATCTCTCGTTTTCTTTGGAACTAGAAAGAAATGGGAATAGTAACCCGTCCCCAAAGGTGTTTAGTTTATTGTTCTAGGAATTATTACCTTTGAACCACTGGCTTTTATAAAGGTTCCACGTCAACAATGTACAAACAAACAGACATGTTACATAGAATGGTCAACAAATTATAAAGGTGGCAATAAGCCAGTATAATACAGTACATTAAAAAAAAAATTGGAGAAATGGTCAAAGTGGAAAGGGAGCAGACAGAATGATTAGAGATACTTAGTTGCCTTTGTCAAGAAAGGAGCAGAGGAGGAGGAGGATGAAAAACAGTAAAAACAGCCATGAAGGAGAATCTTTATTCCAGGCAGTCACAGGAGCTAGAGGCTGAGAGGTGAGAGTAAAGCATAGATTTGAAAGCTCCTAGGGAGGTGGAGGATGTCATGAGCATGCTGAGGGCATTGAACCAGCTGGGGGCATGATAGGCAAAGGATCTTTGTCCTGTGTGGTCCGGCATCGGGGGACCTGGAGAGGCTGGTGTTCCGATCTTCTGGTGAGACGGATGCTGGTATTCGGGCATAGTAGGTCTTGGATACTCGCTGGAGTGAGGCTCATGGTGGATTTTTTCGCCATCAAGCATGTGAGGTACTTTATACGATTTGAGAGTTGCAACCACCCTGTTTCAGTGTAGAGCTCACATGTATGAGTACGTCTTTGCGCTCCAGTGAGCAGCCTACAGGCCTTGTTTAGGGAGGTTGTGATGCGCCTAAATGCGGTGGTTGAGGCAGAGCCATAGATAATCAAGCCATAGTCTATGACTGAAATGACAGAGCTTTGGATAGCAATCTTCAGCACAGCTTGGGAACTGCCAGTTTCGGAACAGGATACCAATACGCTGGTTCACCGTTTTCGCTGTGTTATCAATGTGGGTCACAAAGATTAGTCCTTGATCAAAGGTGATTCCAAGATATTTAAATGTTGACACCTGTTCATGGGTATTTCCTGGGTACGTTTTGATAGTGAGTGAAATTTGCCTTTTCTTGTTATGTGGACTGGAGAAGAGCATGGATTTTGTTTTTTTGTGATTTAGGACCAGCTTGTGATCTAGGAACCACTTTTCAACTTTGAAGAAAGCAAGTTGCAGGCTCTGGAGTAAGGGTTTCTGGTCCTTATGAGAGGAAAGAATCACAGCATTGTCAGCATAAAGGATTATTTGTTCTGGGCAGGATTTGGGGAGAGAGTTTAGGAAAAGGATGAAAAGGAGGGGTCCTAAGATTGACCTCTGTGGGACACCTGAGAGGACCGGATTTGAGTCTGAGAGAACTCCTGAGATTTTTACTGATTGAGAGCGTTGGGCAAGGTAACTTTTAACCCAGGCACCTGGTCCTTGCGAGAGCCCAAGATTTTGTAGTTGTGTGATAAGTAAGCCATGGTGAACAGTATCGAACACCTTTGTTAGGTCAATGAAAACAGCTCAGGTTTGATATCCTTTGTCCAAGGCAGTGTGAATTTCTCCTGAAAATTCCAGCAGGGCAGTCGACGTACTGTGTCCTTTCCTAAATCCGTGTTGCTGCACGCAGAGTATGTTATACTTGTGCAGGTAGTCTGAGAGTTGGTCAGTCACAATATGTTCGAGGGCCTTGGAGAGGGGTGGAAGTATTGATATAGGTTGATAGTTCCCAGGTAGGGACTTGTCACCACTTTTGAACACTGGGGTTCAAAAAAGGTTCAAAAAGGTGGTTGGGAAATGAAAATTATGTACCTACCCTAATTATGATCTTTCTGTGTATCTTTACCATTCATCACTGTCGGTATCTGGCTGGAGGTCAGGACCCGCGGAGGTTTTTTTTTTTTTTTTAAGGTAGCCGGAGCGGACGCGACCATCAGCGCCGCCTCGCCGACGATCATGTGCACTGCAAGCTGGCCGCTAGGGCTGCGCCGACTCCACCCGCCTGCCAGTTCTGAGTCGCTGAGGTAAGAGAAGGGGTGGAGGGTGGGACAAGGAAGTCCAAGGGACAGAAAAAGGAAAAGATATATGCACCAAAAGGAGAAATAACGACTGAGAGGACAGAAAGGGGGAAGAGTTGGAAACTAAAGAGATTGGAAGGGCCCCAATCTCTGGAAAAGGAAGAGGGAGGTAGGGTGGGTAAAGAATTTAGGAAGAGAGGGGGAGAAGGTTAACACATCCCAGACCCTGGTCCGTCTCCAGATTGTATAGGAACTGCAAGGAATAGCAAAGGCTTTCTGCCAGAATTCAAGGCACAGAATAGCTGGCAAACACACCAGCTAAGCAGAGTTGGATGTTCTGGAAGAAGGACAGGGTACAGAGAATTAACACCCTCTCAAGGAAAGATTACTGGTGAAAAAAAGTAAACAATAACATTTTTCAACAAGGAGAAATAGGATGGACGGGAACAGGGAGGAGGAGAGAAAGGAGGGCAACTGTCAACTCACAACCCACAGGAGTGGAGCCAAAGCACTGGAGAAGGAGTGGCCCCCACCCCCCACTGTCCACTGTCCCTGGAATATTATCCCCCTGTGTGCCCCTGTTTTACCCCACTCCTGAAAAAGGAGAGGGGGAAGGGATGGGCACAGACAGGGAGGGGGAACCAGAAACTGAGGCCCCAGGGGGATGGAGGGTGGGATCATGATGAATGGTGAAGATACACAGAAAGATCATAATTATGGTAGGTACATAATTTTTATATCTCATCTCTGTCGATCTTCACCATTCATCACTGCTGGGTGAGTACCGAGCCCCCCCCCTGAAGAGGGCTTCTTTTACACCCTAAGGGACAAAGTCTCTTATCTCTCAGTGGGAGACACACTAAGAGGGAGAAACTTCAGGGCCTGGAGAAGCCCGAGAGTGGGGAGAGTGACACGGGTCCACCCGGGGAGTTGCTCCAAGTGCAGTCTTGCTCTATGGGAGAAAAATAGGTTCTCTGGTGAGCGGAGTTACTCACTCTACGTTGGGCCAAGGGTGTCAACTGGGAAAGACGCAGCCATGCCGTCCGCCTAGTGCATATTGCTGTCCCTACGACCCTGGTAGCTACCTCGTTGGCATCATTGGATGCCCTCGCTTGGTGCCTTGCTAGCTCCAGGCCACGCGCAAAGTGTGCAATGGCTTGTCTGGTTTGCTCCATATCAGGCAATGAGGCTAGGAGCTGACCTAGCCTGGACCACAAGAACTTGTCATAGGCTGCACAGTGGGCCTGATGGGCAGAAGTGGAAAGCAATAACTGTGCTGAGTAGAAAGTCCTCCTACCCCAGAAGTCAAAATCCGAGGAGTCTTGATCTGGGGGCTGGTCACGGTGAAGGGCACGAGGCCCATCAAGAGTATCTAACTGCATCAATTCAGACTGTGGATCAAGCATGGAACCTAGAGACTCCGGGGGTGCACAATACCTCTGGCTGAGATCCCTTGGGGCAGGAACTCCAGAGAAGGGCCTCTGCCAGGAACGCAACAACACCTCCCGAAAGGAAGCAGGCCAGGGCAGCACCACAAGGGTGGCATTGTCAAAAATCGCCTAGAAAGGCGTTCGTGGAGTGCTCAGGATTACTGATAGTGGTAGGAGTGAGGTGCAAGTCCTCCAACATCCTCACGAGGCAGCGCTGATACTCAGCAAGATCAGCAGCTGGAGAGATGTGGACAGAAGGTTCCTCTTCCCCAGAAGAGGGGGATGAAGAGCCGGAGGGCACTGACTGTTCAGTGGGTGGCTGCACGGGGGTTGAAAAACCTGGCAGTCCATCGCCCTAACATAAGCAGGGAACCGAGCAGCCACCGCTCTGAACTGCTCCGAGGAGAGAAGCCCGCTAGGACCAAAGATGCCTGGGAGTGCAGGAGAATGTGGCAGAGGGATGGGGAAAGAGCCAAGAAGAGATGTCGGCTGACCTCCACCTGGGCTAAGGAGCGGACCAGGAGCACCCACGGAAGAAGATGCCCCGGAAGACTCCACAGCCGACAGCTGAACAACCATTTTCATACTGCCTTGGCTGCGCCCATAAGAATTCCCCCCCTGTGAGGCGACTGGGGCCGTAAAGGTCCAGAATGATGGTCCCCTACCTCAAAAGAATGGGGCTCTCTGTCAAAGAGACCAAGGAGGAAGAACGGAAATCCGCACTATGGCTTCTCCCAGAGCCTGTGTGGACCCCCGTAAAAGGCCACCGTGCCAACCCCACACCACTCGACCCCTCTGAGTCCGAAAGAGCTCTCCTCCTCGAGAGGGCCAGCTTAGGTAGCTGGTATCTCTGGGCAGCACCTGAAGGAGCTATCCAGGGCATAGTACCCTCCCCTCCTGTAGGTGCTCTGATCGGCCCCAAAGTTGGGTGATCTAGGCAGACCACAGGTGGGGGTACCACTACTTAGGGGTCAGTGAACCTACCAAGACCAAGTTGCAGAGCTATGGTGGCCTGCACCACTACCTGCTGGTCAGCACCCCTGACCCCAGTCTCGATAGCCAGTGACCCCACCTCAGAATGGGGCTGACTCCGGCATGTCGAGGAGACTACTGGGCTTCCCACCTCAACAGCCAACCCCAAAGGGTCAGACTGTCCGTCTGACTCAAGAGCTCGACTCCGCCTCCGAGGAGGTAGAGGCCGAGGCCCTGTGCCAAACCGTAGGAGGGCGCCCACTGCCATAGGGCCCAGAAACCAAAGCTGTGCCCGAGCCGGTACCAGTGCCCCCGCAGCACCGCAAGCAGACTCCTCAGGGGGCACGGCTCCAGCCCGAACAGGAGCTCCAGAGCCGGGACCAATCATGGTGCCATCTGGCCCCATGGTGCCGCGAGCAGCGCCGAGGACAAAAATGGCACCGATGGCCCCACTGGCGCTGAAGATGGTGCCGCCCGGCTCCACGGCACCGCGAACGGCACTGAGGGCAAAGGTGGCGCCGACGGCGGTATTGGCGCCGAGGACAGCGCTTCCCGGCTCCACGGTGCTTCAAACGGCGCCGAGGGCAGAGGCGTTGCCAACGATGGCACCAGAGAAATCCCAAGGCCCCACGGCGCAGGGCTCTGAGGACACGGCGCCGAGGCAAGACATGGAGAAAGACGGCACCATAGCAGCTCCCACGGCGCCGCTAGCAGTGTCGGCACTGCAAACGACTCCGACAGAAGCCACAACGCCGAGCGACAACTCCGTCAGTGCCCACGGTGCCGTGAACGGTGCCGACCATCGGCGTCGAGAATGGCACCAACCCGGGCCTTGTGAACCGCAGGACCGACATCGAGGGAGCCTTCACCCCTGAAGGGGCGACTGCCATGGCTGTGCCTCCCGCCTGCCCCCCCTGGGAGGAGCAGGACGGGCCTCCTGCGCCATGGAAGAAGCCTTGGCAACGGCTAGGCTACTAGTAGCCTAGGCTCCCTCCTCCTCGGTCCATACAGAACTGGGAGGGGACCCGGAGGAAAGGCTGAGAGAGCATGGCTTGGCCAGACGAGTGCGCACCCAACCCCCAAAAGTCGGCGGAGCTCGCCCCACTTTCCACACGCATTGCTCAATGACTCAGTGGTCCTTGGAGAAACAGGCGTTGCACGAATCCATGTCGTGAAGCGGGACAAGACACGAAAGACATCGGTCGTGCTGGTCGGTGATGGAATACTTCTCGGTCACAAGGGCACTTTTGCATGGGGGGCCGACCCGTCTTAAAAGATTTCTTGCCCTCCGACCGAGACATGACCTATGGAGAAAAAAAAACACCAAAAACAGACTCGACGTTGCGGAAATATAAAGATAAGTAAAGATCTTACCAGGCAACGTCAAGTGTTGGCAGAAACAAAACTGGCAGGAGTACTGAAGGACTTCGACTGAAGGAAAGGATTTCGAAAAAGAGACTGCTGAGCAGGCCTACGATATCTTCACAGCTTCCCATGAGGCGACCTCTATGGCGGGAGATGAAGAACTAGCAGGCAGACAGGCGCAGTCGACGCAGCCTAAAAGTCAACCCGCAAGCGCCACGCAGTGCGTCGGCCTTGAGGGTGCGTCATCCCTGCCTACCTTAAAAAAAAAAAAACTCCAGCAGGGTCCTGACCTCTGGCCAGATACCCAACAGTGATGAATGGTGAAGACTGACACAGATAAGATCTAGTTCTATCGCCACCTTCGAAAGAAGGGAGGTGATTTCTTCTACGACCAGAGGAAGATGTTCCGGGGAGTAAGACGACTGGGAAGGGGGTCTTCGGGGTGGTTTCTAAAAAAACTCTATTGAGTGTCCTGCCATGATCAGCTGGAGCACCCAAGCATCCTATATTATCCTCTCCCAACCCGGTAGATGGAAGGAGAACCTCCCTCCTACTGGTTCCTCTGGAGAGTCTAGAGGTCGTGGGAGAGGCGAGGAGCCAGGAGGTCTGTCTGAGGCAGCGTAGCAGCCGAGGTTCCCACGGCTTCTTTGGGTGTGGGTGTCTTAGTTGCTGGAAGGGCACGATGCTTGTTGGCCTGCCTGCCCTGTGGTTTTGGTTTTTTGACAGCTACGGAGGGCAAAAAGGGCGCCGCTGCCCCCAAGGGAGTCTGTACAAAGAGTCCACGGACTTAAGTGCAGTGCCCTTCTCTTGCAGATTGGTTATGATGTCCTTGACATCACCGCTGAACAGTACCGAACCCCAGTAGGGCGCATCCTGAATCGCGGATTGCACTTCAGGGATCAAACCTGACACCCGGAGCCAGGCATGACGCCGAAGACCCACGGCAAAAGCTGAACTCCTTCCTGCTGCATCCACTGCATAGTAAGAGGCACGGAGCATGTGCCGACTGGCCAAACGAGCAGAACGGACATCATCTGCCACTTCCTGTTTCGTCTGTGACTCAGGAAGGGAATCCAACTTTGATTCCACTTGACTCAGGATGGTCTTCTGGTAGTCCCCCATATGAGCTACATAATTCAAAGCCCTAATACCTAGGGTAGAAGATGCATAAACCTTCATCCCATACTGGTCCAGAAGTAGAGACACCTTGTCAGGTGGAGACGAGCAGAGATGCTTGGGGTTAGCAGAACGGCCATGAGCAGCACTAATCACGACCGAATCCACTTTGGGGTGCAGATTCAAGGAATCCACTCCCTCCGGAGCCTGGTATAGCCAATCGGCCTTCCTCAGAAGGGGGGCTAATGCGGATGGTTGTTTCCAAATAGTGGAAACAAGATCTGCGTGAGGCTCTATCTAGGGTGGAATCAATGTCGGAGCGGTCTTGAGCAGATCCAAGAGGGTAGCAAGCTTTTTACACTGTGAATCTGGCTCCGAGGATTGCCACTGATGAACTTCCTGGATTTTTCTCAATAACTTCAGAAAAGAAGGATCCTCCGGAGAAGACTTCGGAGGAGTCCTTGGCCTGGGGCGATCTGGAGTCCGGGGCTCGTCATCCGGGTCGGAGCATCCCCCTGAATCCGATTCAGAGATCTCCGAAGTGGAAGAGGAAGACTCCTCCTAACACGGGGGAAGAGCGGTCCCTTTGGGAAGCCCTCTGGGAAGTGTGTCCTTCCCACCCCTGGCACCCGAGGGTTCACCTCTGGTGTCTGGTAAGGGGGAGGGAGTCTCCTGTCTCTGGTGAAGGGGATCCTGCACAGGGTCTGGCGCCGGTAGATGGCTCTCTACCTTTCTGGTGATCTGAACCTTGGTCTCAGCCCACCAGGCAACTAGAGTCTCCTTCAAGTCCGCCGGCGGCTGTGGGGGCAGTGGAGGAGGAGGGGGATACAGATACTGGGGATATCCAGCTGCCCGTCCGCCATGAGGATGGAGCTCCCTCCTGGAGCGAAGGCGCGGTGAGTGCGTTAGAGGCCCACTGCTCCCCACTGGCTTAGCAAGCTGCCCGCCTGCCGCAGGATCGGAGCTCCTCCTGGAGCCGAAATCACGGTGGTGCGCTTAGGAGGTACTTAAACAACCTCTATCCAGCACCTGTGAAGGGGGTTTCTATATGCATTTAATTGTATTCTCTGTTGTTTCCTTCCGTCGGTGATACTGGCTGCCTGTATTTCTGTAAGGGGAACGTTGGATGGAGCCAGCATTCTGCACTGTATTAGCATTCAGGCTAGGATTGCAGCTTTTGGGGGGGGGGGTGTAGTCACTAAATATGTGCCCTTCCTGCCTAGCTACATTCCGAAACAGTCTCTGTTGCAGTGCTTACTTTATTTTTACCTAGTAAGAAGCCACAGTATCTAGAGGTGCATGGTCTGTTTCTGGCTTATATAGGGATACTTGCGCTGCTGTGATCTTGACCGCCAGTCTCCCACTGCATACTAATTTGGATCCTTTGTTTTCCCTTCCAATATAGGCCCACTGCTCCCCCACTGGCTAGCAAGCTGCCCGTCCGCCCGAAGGATCAGAGCTCCCTCCTGGAGCCGAAAGTCGCGGTGGTGCATTTAGAGGTAATTTAAACAACCTCTATCCAGCACCTGTGAAGGGAGGTTAGCCCGTCGACGCGCTGCCCCGCCCGCCCCAGCCACCTCCCACCCAGGGTCGTCCCTTTGTTTATAGTCCCTACCTGATGACATCACTTCCTGTGGCTTGAAATACTAAGTCCCCTGTTTTCCCTTTGCAGGTTATACCTGCTAACCACTAGAGGGGCCCTCTGTTACTGCCTCAAGCTTTTCTAGTTTCCTTGGACCCTCTTTCTACCCGTCCTCTTCCCTTCTCCCCCAGCCCTCTCTACCTTTTCACCTGATCCAATAATAGCCTATTCCCGGACCCCCTTCCTTCCACCCCCAAGCCCATCCTGGTTTAACCACCTATCCTGGATTTTCTCCAACATCCTATCCCTCATCCTATCTTCCTGACCACAGAGGCTCTGTCTGTTTCCACACCTGATGCTGTACTAATTTCAGCCTAGATCTCCTGCTATTTGGCGTTACGCCTTTTCTCAAGTGTCCACTAGGAGTCGCTATTAAGCACCCCTTTTTGGTCCCAAACCTACCCTGTGTCCTGGCCCCAGAACATGGAGCACAGCTCTTACCTAGGTCCCGTGTCCAACTGCCCTGAGTTGGTCCTGAACCTGGTACCCTGGCCACCAGAGTCCATGTCACTACCACTATTCCAAAGTGGCATCCACACTTGCTGAGTGACACAAAACAACTTCAACCTACCACCCAGCTGCAACCACAAGCAATATGTTAGCCCTCTTATTACAATGCCTCCTTTCTTCCTCACCCTACCATTGTCTCTCCAACCTAATACCCCCTGGCACAATGGCACCTGATCCTACTATTTTTCTGGAGCTAGCCCTGCCACACCCTACTGTCATCATCTGCCCCAGTCATCAACACCCTCCCCCCAGTCCTCTCCCTATTACCACCTCCCCAGGCGCCCGCTTGAGACTTATCCACCTCACTTTCACAGCCTGGAAAACCCTGCCCACCCATTGTGCCCTAAAGCACCACCCCTCCTCACGACATACATATCGAAAGCTCACCCTCTACCGTCCCCTGGCCAGGGCTGTGGTTATACTATTACTTCTGACAGGCAACATTCATCCGAACCCTGGCCCAGCTCCCTCAAACCCTCCTACAGGGTCACCCGGGCTCTGCATTGCGTCTATGAATATACGCAGCCTGATGAAAAAATTAGGCTCCCTCCAATGTTGGATCACCTCACATAGGCCTGATGTCATCGCGGTGGTGGAAACCTGGCTATCAAAATCCACACCAGACTCGTTTGTCACTATTCCTGGGTACTCCTCCACAGGGAGGATCGTGTAGGCAGAAGAGGGGGGGGGTTGTGCGATATACACCAGGGATTCTCTCACTGGACTGACACTCCCTGCCCCTGTTCTCGCCCATGGAGCGCAGGCCCTAACCCTCAAGCTGACTCCCGACCCCTCTAGGGGTCCCCTCTATCTCACTGCTGCTTACATTCCCCCTTAAAACCAAACTGTGGCACTGGCTTCGCTAACTGACTATCTTTCAACCCTACCTCACACAGCTGACCAAGTCCTTGTAGGTGACCTGAATGTTACCTGGCTCAGCTCATCCATCAACTCCACCCGTGACTCTTTCGCAGCCACTGACATGTCCCAACTGGTCTCCCAACCCACCAGAATTAACACAAAGAAAGGTACCAGCACACTGCTAGACGTGGTCATCACAAACCGCCCTCTACAAATCCATGATACCCAGGTCCTTCTAGACTCTATTAGTGACCACTCTCCTATCATTTTCCACTGGGCCATCCCCACTCCCAAACCCATGGCTCATCCCACTCTTCGTCGGCGCCTCAGACCAGGTGGGCTTAAAGGCCTTAAGCTACATCTTGCCCAAATTAACTGGTCTCCCATACACCAGGCCTCTGATGTTGACGACGCCCTTACCTTCTTCATCCAAACCTTCAACAAAGCCTGTGACGTTTGCCTCCCATGACAGCAGTCCAGACCAAAGTCCGAATGCCCTTGGATTACCCCGTCCCTGCTGCAACTACTAAAACACAGGGATAACCTGTGGCACCTGGCCAATGAAACAGGCGTGCTGGCGGACAGACAGGCCTACAATGCCGCTAGAAGCAAATGCACATGGGCCATCAGGAAAGCAAAAGCCGATCACTATCAGGCGGGCGCTACTCTCCTCCTGGGGAACAGCAGTAAGTTTTGGGACAACATTAAGCAACTAAATGGGAGTCGCGCCTCCTCCTCCCAGATCACCATCAAGGCACTGTCTCCACTGACCCTGCCCACATAGCCAACTTCCTCAACTCATCATTTACAGACCTCAGCTCGGTCCTCCCAGAGACTTCTTTGACCCTCCTTCAACCCTACCCGCCTCCTGACTTCCAATATCCTAGCTTCCACTTCACGGAGGTGACCCCCAGGAAGCTAAGCCACACCTGCTTCAAGCTCTTAAGAGCAATTATATTGGCAGCGACTCCCTGGACCCTAGTATTCTCCGCTGGGTCCTGGATCAGATCCTTGCCCCCTAACTACCCTGCTCAACAAGTCCTCTGCCTGGGTCAATTCCTCTGGCTGAAAACAGCCTCAGTCTTGCCCATACACAAAGGAGGGTGACAGGTCCTCAGCCGAAACCATCGCCCATCTCCATCCTTCCACCCTCTCCAAAGCCCTTGAAAACTGGTGGCAACCCAAATCACAGATTATCTGACCAAATACAACATCCTCTGCCATGAACAGCATGGATTCCGTGCAGGTCACAGCGCCAGCACTGCCCTTATTGAGTTCTCAAATTTTCTGCATTCCTCCCTTGACTCGGGCTCACTAGCAGGGGCAGTGTTTATTGACCTCTCAAAGGCATTCGACACTGTCTCCCACCCCCTACTGTTGGATGCCCTCTATCACATCGGCTTTGCCGCCGGCCCAGTCTCCTGGTGCTCCAGCTACTTGTCGGACCGCTCTCAGCGTGTTAGAATTAATGGGACCCTCTCCAATACATGTCCCATCTGATCCGGAGTCCCCCAAGGTTCCATTCTAGGCCCACTTCTCTTCTCTCTATATACCTCAATACCATGCCCAGTGCTTGCACGGGAAAAATCCTGCTGTACGCAGATGATGCCGTTATCTTCGCCACCCAACGAAACCCCATCTCTCTTCAAGATACCTTGCAACTAGCTTTCAATGATGTGAAGCCTGGTTCAAAAAGCACAGACTTGTAGTTAATCTAAAAAAAAAAACAAATCCATGCTCTTTGCACATCCCCAAAACAAACTCAGTAATTTCCCACTCCGTATCCTCCCTGGCTCTAATCTTCCTCTTGAGCAAGTCCGCCTGTACAAGTACCTTGGGGTCTCCTTTGACTCTGCACTCACTTTCCACGACCACATTGATACCCTAGCCTCCACTGCAAATACACGGCTAGGTATCCTTTATCGCTACAAGCACTGCCCCCACCCCGAGGCCCTCCGACTAGCAGTCACCTCCTCAATCCTGTCCCTTGTGGATTATGGCCTGCCTGTCTATGGTGCCGCCGGATATGACTGCCTCAATAAACTTCACACACCTTGAAGGCCTGTAGGTTAATCACGGAGCCACCAGATTAACCCATACCTGCTAGCTATATGACTTCGCAAAGCTGCTCAACCTGGATGAACGGCTCAGATATCAAACTTGCCTCCTAACGAAAAAAACACTCCTTGGTCTATCCCCTCCCGGTCTGACAGCCTCTATTCACCTAGCTCAACCCTTAGTCCAAACTCGTAGCTCCTCCAGGGCCACCCTGTCCATCCCAAGAACCAGGACCACACATGGTCAACGGTCCTTCTACTACAGAGCCCCTACCTGGTACAATATTCTCCCCAGTTCCATCACCGATATCCGTTCAATCTCCAGTTTTAAAACCGCACTTAGAAGTCAGCTATTTAACATGCGTAGCTGTTGCTTGTCTGACCGTGAGGTGTTCAAGCTCATTGTACCGACAAAACTCTCTGAGTAGCTTCTCAATCAACAACTGACAAAACTCCTAGAGTGGCATGCCCCCCCTAACTATCACCTGCCCTGTCCCAAAGCCACCTGTTCTTACTAACCTAGCAGTCCCAGCTCAAGACTAATTTGTCTGCTCAACCAAAGCTTGCTTTCCTCTCAATCTTATCCGAATAACTGTTATACCTGTCAACACCTAACCTGTTACATTGTTATTGTAAACAAAGTCATTTACAGTATATATCTGCCATACTGTTGCCTGCTGATGTAAAAAAAAAAAAATGTTGTTACCTACAATGATGTAATGAAATGTTGTGCTTTGTATTGTCCTCTTTGTGACGAGGTACCTTTGGAAACGAGCCGCTGGCTCAAAGGTTGTAAACTGATGTATAAATAAATAAATAAATAAATAAATAAATAAATAAATAAAATCTATAAGGCAAGTATCCGTAACTCGACGGCGGGAAGCCTGGCGTCTGGTATTGAGGCACTGGGTACTGTGGTGTCAGATAAAGCGGCGTCAAGTACTGCAGCACCAGATTAAGAGTTATCAGATACCCAGGAGTCACGGGCTCTAGTGGAGCAGAGGGACCTGGCAGAGGCCCAGCAGATGAGCCAGGTAAAGGTGGCCCCATAGGCACTGTGCCCAGCGTAAGAACATAGGCTGGAAAGGGGACATCGGCTGGCATCGGGTAAGCTGGCGTCTGAGGGTCTGGCGCCAGAGTATCTAGCCCAGTAGGAGGGGGCCCCGATGGCAGTGTACCCAACTCCTCAGTGACGACCGGGGAAGGAGGGTTGCATTCCCCAGGTTCTAACAGAGGGGACGCAGGGACCTCAGTAGCCAATGGCAAACGCTGCTGGGAGCCTGGAGCATCAAACTTGTTGAAAGGGTCCAGCACAGGTTCCTTGGCTGGGCGGTCGGAGGAGGAGCTGATGTCAGACTTATTGGATCCCCTGTCCGAGGAAGCAACCTTGTCAGGCGAGGCAGATTACCACTCCCGCGAAGAGCCTGCGGCTCACCAGCCTTGTTCGGGCGGACATCAGAGGGACCAGCGTCTGACTTAGCAGACCCGCTCGACCCTGGAGACTGCGTCCTTCCCGGGAGCCAAGGCCTCCTTTACCCTAGAGAAACCAGGGGGGTTCGAGCACGTGTCTGTTACAAGGGGCGACACCTTCTTGGACACCGCCAAGATGGTCGTCGAGGATCGGTCCCCCAGAGGGGATGTTACCTTTAGGACCACGACTCCAGCCAGAGTCGTGGAAGCCGAGGAGGGAGAGTCCCAGTCTCGGTACTTCTCCTTCTTATGGCCTTCGGGGGAAGTGGAAGCCTGCCTCAATATCTTTAACTCCTCCTCCATGGATGCCATCCTTTTCTTTGAGATATGGTCCTCCAGGGACTGATGCCTCTGTTTTCGGGTGGCTGAATTAAATTTCTGGCAGTGCTGGCACTTCTCCACGGGATGATCTGGGCCTAGGCAGGAGAGATACAGGGAGTGACCGTCCTTATGCGGCAGCTGGGAAGCACATGAGTCGCACTTATTTTTATGCAATTCAGAAGGCGTCGGGGTCGACATACACGGCAGAATATTAATGAAATATTCGAAAAAATGTCGAAAAAACTCAGTCGAAAAGTTTGAAAACTGATCCAACGAAAGACTGACTAATGATGAACTCTACCGCGAGGAACTTTCACAAGCCGACGGCGGGAAAGACCTGGAAGGTGGGCGTGGGGGACTGCCCCTTTATACTGACGTCGGTCCCCTGCCAGAGACTGCGAGCTAGAAATTTTTCCGTGGGGTCCTGACGCCTGCTGGGTCATTCCTATATGTACATATCTACTACAAGAGCCCTCTCGAAGTAAGATCTTAGGATTAGTACGAAAAGACACCCTGTCTTTGTGAAAAACCATATAAGGCTTCTTACACACAACAGCCTGAAGCTCGGAAATCCTTCGAGTAGAAGTATCAGCAACTAAAAAGAGTACTTTCCCGGTGGCCCAGTGGCGCCGAGGGTTGGCGCTAGGCCATCTTACACTGCACGGCGACCAGGAGTTCGAGGCAATGGGACTCATGTCGGCGAGATCGGCTGAGGAGGATCGTCGTCGCAGCGGATGCCTCCTCCCTGGGGAGGGTTACCAGGGGGTGCCTGCGCACTCCGCTTCACGAGGAGAGCAGGAAGCACGGGCTCCCTCGGTTCCGACTTGCCCACCCACTGGAGTCTGGGAGGGGATGCTGTCAGGTGCTTGGGAGAAGGCGTGATCAGCACGCCGCCTTTCTGACGATGTCCTCGCCCAAGGCCCCGGGAGGGCTGGGGGGAACGGAAAATGCCTCAGTGAGCCTAGATGACGGCTGCTCCTAACACCCATCCAGGTCCAGAACCCATGGGCAGATCTCCGCTGTGCAGGTGGTCCACGAGTAGGAGGAGGAGATAAGGAGTTACCGGGCACTCTAAGGGACAGATACTGTGGTAGTGGACCTAGGAGGGACATGAGCAATGCCTGAGGGAGTGGAGCACTGAGGGAGTACAGGAGGGGGTATAAATGAGGCAAAAAGGTGTCCCAAAGTAAAGAGTGCTTTCCACAACATAAAGTGCAGCTTGCAACTCACAGACAGCTCAAAGGGAGGTAAAGAGAGTTTCTTCAACATAAAATTTCAAATGAAAGGTTTTAGGTGCAAGATACCCCACAGAAATGTGCTTGATATCTCAAGCTGAGCCACAGCGTTCTCCTTAATAGGCGCATGATACACAGAGATGGCAGAGAGATGCACCTTGAGGTAGGAATATCCCAAGCCTGAATCTTAAAGAGAGAGACGGTACTCCAGCACCTGACTCACCAGGCAGGTGAAAGGATCCAACTGACAGGAAGCAGCCCAAAGGAAGAAACGCTTCTACTTCATGGCGTACATGGCCCTGGTGGAGGGTTTCCAAGCAGCAACCAGGACATCTGCAACCCTGGCAAACACTCCAAAGTGGGCAATAGCTAAGTCCACAAGACTCACGCATGAAGATGCAGTGGCTTCAGGTCTGGATGGACCAGAGTGCCCTGTCCTGGGAAAGCAAGCTGGTGCACAGGGGCAAGGGCACTGGAGGTTCCGCAGCTAGCTGCTTTAGCAAGGGGAACCAAATCTGACGTGGCCAGAAGGGTGCTATGAGAATTATCTCTGCCCCGTCCAACTGAAGCTTGAGAAGGACCCTCTGCAGTAGTGGGAAGGAGTACAGAAACCTCCCCTACCAAGAGAGGGACAATGCATCTCACCAGAAAACTCTAGGCCCAGGATCAAGCAAGCAGAAAAGTGGCAGTTTTGCATTTAATGGGGATGCAAAAAGGTTCAGCTGTGGATTACCCCACCTGTTGAAGAGATCTGCGACCACCAAAGTCAGAAGCTCCCACTCATGAGCCCACAAATGGGAGAAGCTGAAACCATCTGCCAGGACATTTTGGAGACCTGGAACATGTATGGCCAGGAGCTCCACACCATGTTCGATGGCCCAGTACCAAACTCTCATCGCCTCCCAACACAGGGGGTAAGAGTGCCCCCCCCCCCGCTTAATGATGTCATACACTATGCACATGTTGTCAGTCTGCATCAGCAGGGGACCATGGAGCAAATGAGTCTGGAAGGCCTGCAAAGTGTGAAGGACCGGTCGCATCACCAGGACATTGATATGGTGTCCCTGCTCCATGTCCGTCCAGGTGCCCTCTGAGAATCTGCTAGATGAGCACCCCACCCTAGGCTGTAAGCATCTGTCGTAAGAATTTGATGGGAAGTCAAAAGTTGAAAAAAAAGAGACTCCCTAAAGGAGGTTGGCTGGGTCCAGCCACCATGACAGGACTCTGTACTGGGTCAGATACCATGATCAGCTGGTCCAGTTCATCTGTAGGATGGTCCCACTGGACCTGTAAAGTCCACTGAAGAACCCTTATGTACAGGAAGGCGAGAGGGACCATGGAAATGGCCGCTGCCATGTGGCCCAAAAGCCACCGGAACACCCTGGCGGGGACCCAGCGACTGGAGGAAATCAGACAAGCCTGCTCCAACAAACAGTCCGCCCTGTCCCAGGGAAGAAAGACCATCCCCGGGGCAGTGTCCAGAACCTCCCCAATGTACTGGAGGTGCTAGCATGGGGAGAGGCAGGATTTCAGCAGATTGACAGTGATCCCCAAAGTCTGAAAAAGATGGAGAGTGTAATCCAGGGTCTGAACGAGAGAATCCCAGAAGAAGGCTGCTAATAGCCAATTGTCCAGGTAGGGGGAACACGTAGAAGTCCTGCCGTCTCGGAGTGGCCACCACCATTGCCAGGCACTTGGTAAAAACCCTGGATGCCAAGGACAGGCCAAAAGGGAGGGCCCAGAACCGAAAATGGTCCCCCTGAAAGAAAAAGCGGAGGAACTGCTGATGGGCAGGAAAAAAAATAAATATGCAGGTAGGCATCCTGCATATCCAGGGAGCAGAGCCAATCCCCCTGATGCAGAAAGGGTAACAGCCCCTGAAAAGTTACCATCCAGAAACGTTTGTACTCTATGTACAGGTTCAGATGACTTAGGTCGAGGATGGGCCGAAGATCCCCGGTCTTTTTGGGAACGAGGAAGAAGTGGGAGTAGAATCCCTTTCCTCTCTGAGCCGGAGGGACGGGCGCTATGGCTTCATTATAAAGAAGGGCCTGAATTTCCTCCCAGACCAGAGGCAGGTGGATAGGGGGGATAAGAGGAGTGTACTGGAGGATTTTCTGAAGGCCACTCCAAGAATTCTGGAGTGTGACCATGCTCTATGATCTGAAGCACCCAACTGTCTGTGGTTATCCCCCTCCACCCGTCGAGCTGGAGGGAGAGGAGACCCCCCCCCAAAATCCCTTGCTTTAGGAAGGTGGGGCCAGATGTCGGGAGTGTGGCCGAGGGTGCTCTAGGGGCCCTGGCAGTGGCACCTGCGGGAACTGATGCTGACTTGCACTTGCCGTGACCTTTGGTGGCCTGGAGGGATTGCTTGCGTGATTAGTGACGAAAGGACGACTGCTGCCTGGTCCTTGGTTGGGTATGACAGAGCGAATGAACCATCCAGAGAGATTTACCAGACTCTCGTAGATTGGAGAGCATATCCTGAACATCCTCACTAAAAAGGATGGCACCCCGAAAGGGGACATCCAGAATGCTGGAATGCACATTTGGGGCAAAGTCTGAAACCTGAAGCCAAGAATGGTGATGGAGGCATACCCCCACTGCCACCCCTCCTACCAGAGGCACCTATGGCATCATAGGCAGCCAAAAGGACATGGTTGCCCAAGTCAGAGCTCAACTTCAGGAGCTGGGCAAGCTGAATGATAGCAGACAGCCCTGATAGCGAGGGTAGTGGAAGCAAAAACCCACTTACCCAAGTGGTCTAGCTGCCTAGACTCCTTGTCTGGTGGAGGGGCAAGAAGGTGCTTAGGCTGCTTCGTGCATTCATGGGCCGCACTGACGACCACCAAGTCTGCCTTAGGGTGTCTCCCTAAGAAGGGTTTGCCAGTGGGCAAAGGAGGAACAGTGGAGGGGTGATTCCAGGCTGCCCTAGTAACATCATCACCATAAGATTCCATAACAGGTGGCACCAGCACCAGGAGGGCATCCTGCTGCCGGAGGTAAGCGGCAAACCAGTGCCACTCTGAGTCCTGCTCCTCCATCTTCTAGCCTATCAGGGACTGAATGTGGTGCATCACATCCATGAAGGAGGGATCATCAGGAGGACACTTGTGAATAACCCTGGAAGGCCCTTCCCCCTCCGAAAATCCCCCAGGCGAGGAGGACAACTGTGGTAAGTCAGAGTCCTCACCACTGGACTCGTCCAGGTCACTAACCGGTGGCAGGCACTTATCCTGACACGCACCAGAGCCAGTGGCAGGTCTAGACCCAGAAGACCCCAATGACAGGGATTCACTGGCGCCAGACCTGTCCGGGTTTTGTGGCAGTGTAAGGCCAGCTGTCACTGGCTAGGGTTCCAGCACCGGACCCCAAACAGGCAGCAGCACTGGCTGCAATAGTGGTGAAGACAGCGCTGGGCCCACAGGCTGTAGTAGCAGCAGCAGAACTGGTGGCTGCCTAGCCTTGCGTGCATCAGCAGGGAGCACCCAGGAGAGGGAACTGCCGGGTGGACTGGAAAGTCTGGTGCCTTGGGGAAGGCAACCTCCCAGGTGAAGGCAGAGGCAATACCAGACTAAAAGAAATGGCTGTAGCCTGCTGCGGGCACTGCCTAGCTGGACTGGCATCAGGTCCCACAGAGGATACTGACGCAGGAAGCGCCCTGGCCAAGGGGGGGGGGGGCACAGGTAGAGGAACAGATGCCCGAAATGCCAATAGAGGCCGAGCCTCCTAGCTGAGAGTCCATGTGTGAAGAAATGGGTCTGAGTGTCAAGGACTGAGATGCAGGAGATGAAGTCCCCTGCCCTGAGGAACCACCACCTGAGATAGCAATGAGGGCAGGCGGCTACACCACCAGCAGCCCGGAGGAGGACAGGGCTGGCAAGGCAGATGGTGTAGTCATCCCATGGAATGTCGACTTCGATGCAGTCGTGGATTTATGGGATGACCACAAGCAGGAAGCAGACCGGTCCTGGTGTTTGTGCTTCCCACTAGATTTGTGAGAAGACCCAGCAGCCAAGGAGAACTGAGTCAGTGAAGCTGAAATGCTCCTGGACTGCAGGTCCTTTTCCATTGCAGCCAACTTCTGTTTAAGTAGGTGGTTCTCCAGAATCTTAAGGCCTCGTTGAATTTCTTTTTTTTTTTTTACTTTAGTTTTTATTGAGAGACAGACTGAATAATACATTGTTACTTTGAGGTTTCATCGCTATATCACTGTATGGAGGAAGCATTTTCCCATATTCAACACAAAAAGATACGGATTTCATTCTTGCAGCACAGATATAAAGGAAAGATACCTTCACAGTTTATTAATTTATTTTATTTAATGTTTCAGAAAGACCTTTGAGTGTGAGCTCTTTTACAAAGGCTCCACGTCAGGGTAGACAATAAGACAACGCACATACTCAGTGGTTACAGATGCCTGCTCATTTGGCATTGAAGAGAGATTACATGAGAATAATTCCAAGTTTCATCTTAGAATTACAGTCAAACAGTAGGTTACTCTGTCTAGACCCTCCCTTTTTAATAATAATTTCCCCCGGGTCCCCTAGAGTTATGCTCGATTCTGGTGCTCCCCCTCATTTGTTCTATGGTACAAATGGTGAGTCAGTTTGGAACATGTACCATATCCATCGTTGTCATGTTAGCTGAAATGTTGCGACTCTGTTCTGCCGTTAGTTTGTCAATTTGATAAACAGACATGCCCATCAGCCTCTAGTCCACAGCTGAAGGCACTGTAGCAGTCATCCACTTCCTGGTGATCGCCTTCTTGGCAGCCAAGAAAAAGAGTAGGGAGTAATGTTTTGTACCAGGATGGAGCATGGGGAGGCATCATCATTAATATGACCATTTCGTCAGTTAACTCTATTTTACCCGATACATTCTGTCCTTTCATTCTGAAGGGAGCACCAAAAAGGCATCAACCTAGGACATGACCACAATATGTGACCCAAATCTGCCATCTGGCATCTGCAATCCCTCCAGCATATGCCATATCATGCTGGAAGGTATTTTGCAAGTACTGCCAGGGCTCTGAAGCATCTATTCCTGCACTTCCAGGAAAACTCGTGCCAAATGTTCCTGTATGTGAGTCTGACAGCAGGGTGAAGGCCGAATCCAACCAGGCTTCTCTATTGACTGAAGTCCCCAGATCCTTGTTCCAACTTTCAAGAATAATAAAGGTGGAGTCCCCAAATTTGTCATTCAATATTTTGTATAGAAGACCAATAAGCCTCAAAGGAAGGGCTCCACATAGCTGATTAATAATCAGCTGTAGAAGTGGGGGTTGTGGATTGGGCAGTGCTACTGTCTCTCCTGGAATACTGGTCAAGTAAGCCCTCTCACCCTCTGGTATCTCTCAAAATCCCAGTGGGGAAGATCATAAGCTTGTTGTATAGACTCAAATAGTGCCACCCCCTTCGAGGTCAGAAACTGATGGATGTAATTCAGACCCAGACGGCACCAACATTTATAGGTGAGGTCTTCTCGGATAGGGTGAAAAGATTCATCAGCCCACAGCAACCTCCTGTACGTGAATTCGGTTTGAAAACCAGAAGGACTGCGCAGTCCATACCAAACCTGTAATGTCTGGGCTGTGATGAGGGTAAAATGTTTAAGAGGTGGGGAAGTTTTATTGGTTGAAAATAGAATGGCATCTATAATATGAAGGTAATTTATGGTGACTTCTATGGTTTTCCACAGTGCCTGATATACTGGGGACACCCATAAAGACATAATTCAGAGGAATATTGCCTTTACATAGAGCTTGAGATTAGGCAGGTTGACCCCTCCTTGTGTTAAGGGCAACTGCAGTACCGAGAAACAAATTTGTGGCCTATGTCCTGCCCATATAAAATCTGAAATCATTTTATTCCACGACGTGTGATAAAATCTAGCTGGTAAACATGGAAGGGTTTGATAGAGGTACAGCAATCTCAGTAATACATTTATATGAATAATTTCAATTCTTTGGAAAAACTAAACAGTTTGTCCCATTTATTTTATTTTGTTATCACTATATTCTTTCTCCTACCTCTGAGGGGTGGGCCACGAGTCGCCCAGTCACCAGCACCCACACCCCTGATCTGGCCAGCGACATGCTTTCCTCCACACAGGCCATCAGGCAGAGTTACCCCCCCCCCCCGGGGACCCGGATCCTCATACCAAGGGGACGCACCTCTCACATCCCGGGTGCGGCACACGCCATCAGCCACCACGACCGCCCCCAATTCCGCCTTGATTTTCTACCCAGAGCCGGACGCAATACAGCGTCCATGCACAACGCGCAGACTCCCGCCGCGCTCCACCCCTTCAACTATGTGTGCTTCTAGCAGTGCCCCTGGCTTCTGCCAGTTGCCACTACAGAGTGATGCGATCCCCTTCCCGACACCAGCGGGAGAGCTGTCACAGGACACTCTATCCTCCCTCTCCCCTGCCAACCCCTGACAGCCAGAGTCTGCTCCCGAACCCTGGTTGCCCGGCGTGCTGCAAGGTTTGGCATCCAGCGCCTCAACCCTCAGCGCCACCAGGCCAGGCAGTTTGTCCCACTTATTGAGATCTTCCCGAATTGTTTGTGTAAGTGGTTCATAGTTAATTCAAGAGGAGTTGGATTTTTGGGGATGTTGATGCTTAAATATTTAATTTTCAGTCTAGACCACTTTAACGGGAATGTTCTTTTCAGTGAGGCTGACAGTAAAATTAAAAGGGATGATCTCTGTTTTGGTTACATTTAATTTAAAGCCTGCTAATGTCTCAAACCGTATCATCAAATCAAATACCGCTGGTATAGTCTCCTCTGGGGATAACACCATTAGTAAAATGTCATCAGCAAACAATCCAGTCTTGTACTCCATCTGTCCCAGCGGGATTCACTGGATCTCCATGCTCCCCGCACCACTGCTGCCAATGGCTTCATAAATAGTGCGAACAAAAGAGGGGAGAGTGGACAACCATGCCGCTTCCCCCTTCCCAATGGCACTGGTTTAGACAATCCACCATTTACTCTAATGTAGGCACTAGTTCAAGTTCAAGTTTATTGCAGGAAAGACTCCGTTGAGCAAGCTCATTCACAAGGAGGTCCCGAGGCACATACACATACAGTACGCAATTACATAGACAGGAGATATAAAATGCAGAACAACAAGGAAAAAAAAAAATATATATATATAATACAAGAGATATACACAATAGAAGTCCTTATGCTATATATGCAGTAAATTCCAACTTTAACCTTGCCCTAAATTATGCAACACATTTCAGTTTAATAATTAGAGGGCCAGTTGGTACCTAGGAAATTGACTTGGCGTTGGGAGCCTAGTAGCACCTACATATGTCTTTTAATTTAGAGACAGCTAGTGTTTTGTAGGAGTTAATTAATACGATGCTGGTTAGCTTCAGCATGGCTTGTAGTTGGTTCCAAATGTTTGGGAGGGCATATGAGACAGCTCTTTGGCTAGCTGTGGTGTGTGTCCTGGGAACATCTAGTAGGATATGGTCGGATTTCCTTAGGGAGTAGGCGCTATGCGAGATGTGTACGAGAGACGTTAAACAGACAGGCAGTTTGTGGAGTAGTAATTTGAGGGTCCAAATGCCAGCATGCAGGAAGCGTCTGGTGGCAAGAGAGGTCCACCCAACTGCTGCATAAAGATCACAGTGGTGGGTCCTGTACGCAGAGTTAGTAATGAAGGGAAGAGCACGGTGATAGAGTACATCCAGTTTAGATAGGCTCAAGGTTGGGGAGAAGATGAAGATAATGTCTCCGTAGTCAAGCAAGGGAAGGAATGTTGCTTGGACAAGTCTTTTGAGGGTCGCGAGAGAAAAGAGGGTCCTATTTCTAAAGAAGAAACCCAAGCGTGCTTTAAGCCTCTTTGATAGATCCTTGATGTGGTCGCTGAAGGAAAGCTTCTTGTCTATCCACATACCTAGATATTTAAAATTTAGGTACGACTTCCAAGGGTTCACCTAGGGAGGTAACTATGGAGTTTTTAGGTGGGGTATGTAGGGCACCAGACATCACTGTCTTGGTTTTTTTGGCATTTAAGAGAAGCCTGGCACTGATAAGGTTGCTTTCTAACTGGATAAAGTCAACGAGTGCTTCCTGACCTTCCTTGGGGGCCAGGCTGAAAGTCGTACAAAACCGTATCATCATGAAGAAATGTATGCTAGAGCTCTTTATGTGGGAGTCAAGGTTGTTGATGTACAGGGGAAAAAAGGGTTGGTCCTAGGATGGAGCCTTGAGGGACTCCTCTGGCAATTGGAAGGGGGGAAGATAGTAGGCCAACAGCTTTGACTTTTTGTATCCTTCCTGTGAGATAACTGTTAAACCACTGTAAGGTAAGCAGAGTGGCACCTATGTAGGCAAGACAGGTGATTAGGAGGTGATGGTCTACAATGTCGAAGGCCTTACTGAGGTCTAGAAAGACTGCACCAGTAACCTTCTTGGTGTCCATAGCATGGATCCAGTCATTAGAGACTTTAGCCAAGGCTGAGATGGTACTGTGTTTCAACCTGAAGCCAGATTGGGCCGGGTTTAGGAGTGAGTGCACTTCAATGTGATTTTTTAGTTGGTTGTATGTAAGTTTTTCCAGCACTTTGGAGAGAACGGGCAAGATAGAGATAGGACGGTAGTTGTTTAAGTCACAAGGATCTCCTGATTTGAAGAGAGGAAGAATATGGGAAGATTTCCAGCAGGATGGAACAGTGGCTGTGGTAATAGAGAGGTTGAAGATGTGAAGGATGGGGGCTGTGATATGGGCATAGCCGAACCGCAAGAAAAATGATTCAAGGCCATCATCCCCTGCACTTTTCTTGGTGTCAAGGCTAAGAATTATGTCTTCGACTTCTTTGTAGCTAAACAGGCACAACTGGAAGGGATGAAGTGGAGTAGCATGTGTAGTATCTGGGCTAGTGTTGTTATTCACTCGGCTAGAGTATGGGGAGGAGTCGAATGCCAACCTGGCAGTGGCAAAGTGAAAGTTAAGTTCTTCGAGGATTCGCAGTTTATTTTCAACCACCCCGTCCTTGGCCAGAATCTTGGTGGGAAGGGAGGAAGCAGCAAGGGCTGGCAAAAACCTTTTTTTTTTGTAAACTTTATTTAAAAAATGCAGCGTAAATTACAGGTCAGACAGGTCAGGCATAACCAGCATATGTAGCAAGTAATTTTGGTCATTACAAAAGTACCCACATATATGCTTATACATATGAGAACATCAGTGACTACTATACACCAAGTCAAAAGTTCCTTCAAAGGGTAAAGTTATAGGTACAATGTTAGGAGCAGTTTTAAATTAGCTACAGTGATATTAAGGTGGAATAATGTTGAAATTCTGTTAAAATAAAGGAAACCAGGTCTGCACTATTGCAGCTTCTAGTAGAGACCACATCTTCTGATACTGAAACATTTGGCCTCTTAACGGAGTATTGAGTTCTTTCTAATTTCATACATTCCCATAAGAGAACCCACCCATTCTGTCACTGAGGGCATCTCTGGTGATCTCCAGTGAAGTGCTATTGCCCTAAGAGCAATCACATTGC
Source organism: Neoceratodus forsteri (assembly GCA_016271365.2). NCBI lineage: Eukaryota > Metazoa > Chordata > Ceratodontiformes > Ceratodontidae > Neoceratodus > Neoceratodus forsteri. Next base: position 1,408,442,465 of record CM057450.1, read on the forward strand.
CCAATCCCCATAGGTTGGCTGAAAAAGTGGGTTCCCTGACCTGGTCCCCGAGGGGCAGGCCTAGCAGAATCTCAACTGTGTCTAATACAAGTGGGCACTGAAATATGGTAGTTAAAATTTGTTGTGTACCCCTCCAGAATAACAGCACCTTCGGGCATTCCCGCATCATATGGTAGAAGGAGCCATCATGGACTTTACATTTAGGGCAAAGGGGAGAAGCGGATAAATTGATCCTGTGGGCTAACTGCGGAGTAAAATAGGTCCTGAGGAGGACACTATATTGAATCGCTCACAGCCTATTATTAACTGAGCACTTCGCTAAGTTTTTTAGAATAGTCGACCAACTCCTCTTGTGAGGCCATCCGGCATTATGTTCATCTCCCACTGAGCTCTTATTTTTGCCAATGAATCAGGGAGAGCTCCTAACATTAGTCTATAACACTTCCTAAGAGGCCTGAATGCAGGATCAGTGGCTTGACCTACAAGGATTTCTTCCGGGGGGGGGGGGGCCAACTCCTAGGTGACCATCCGGTGTTTGGCTTTTTAGTCTATGTAAAAACGATTTTAGGTGAAGATACACAAAATAATGAGAAGCATGTAGCTTATATTTTTTAAAGAGGGAATCAAAGGTAAGAACCTCATTGCCTGATAACAGGTGCTCCATCAAACATAGGCCCCTGCGGTGCTAGTTTCTCAATTTGCTTGTCCCTCTGCACCACCTACCCCCCCTCTCAACAGGAGGGTCAATAGGGGAGTATCTCTGGAAATGCACCCCCCCATGTCCTATCATCTGATGGGCTTTCTGCCACACTCTCCGGGTAGCCTTGGTACAAGTTTTTTCTATTTTTATTGGGAAAGAGCAGCCCATATTACCCACCAAAGTATAATAGTATACGGAACATAAATACAGTTCTCCAGGTCCACCCAGACTAATCTATTGGTTCCCTCCTTGAGCATATCATGCACAAAGGCCAGTTGAGCAGCCAAATAACAGTGTTGAACTCTCAGGAGACCTAAGCCCCTCCCCCCTCCCCAAAAGGCTGCCACAGAATCTCCCTTTTAATAGATACATAGACAGTGTCGGCAGATAAGGGCCTAAGGCCCACCCAGTCTGCCCATTTGAGCTTGTAAGTTCAGTTTGTTTTCCTAGAAATCTGTTGCCCCTTACCCCAGACCTCAGAATTCCTTTATGTCTATCCCATACATTCTTAAATCCTGTGATTGTTTCAGCCCCTCACCACTACCTCTGGCAGGGTGTTCCACTTGTCCACCACCTGTTCTGTGAAGAAATTCTCTTCTCATGTTTCCTCTGAATCGTCCTCCTCCAACTTCATCCCATGCCTCTAGTCCTGGAACATCTTTTCGCTTAAAATAGTGTTTTCCTGCACCCTGTTCCTCCCTGTCAGATACTTATATGTCTCTATCATATCCCTCTCTCCTCCTCTCCTCCAGGGAGTACACGTTCAGTTCCTTCAACCTGTCTTCATAGGACTTGTGATGCAATCCATGCACCATCTTTGTTGCCCTCCTCTGAACCTTCTCTACCCTGTCTATGTCCTTACATAGGTATGGTCTCAGAACTGTACACAGTACTCCAGGTGGGGCCTCACTAGTGTCTTGTATAGCGGAATTATGACCTCCTTTCCTGCTGGTGATGCCCTGCCTATACATCCCAGCATCCTATTTGTTTACCTGCTGCCTTGTCACACTGTTTCCTGCCTTGAGGTCATCAGAGATGACAACCCCAAGATCCCTTTCCTGCTTGGTACATGATATATCCTCACCCCCCCAACTGATATATTGTGCCAGGGTTTTTGTGCCCCATATGCATTATCTTGCACTTCTTTACATTGAATTTCAACTGCCAAACCCCTGACCATTCCTCAAGTTTCTGCAGGTCGCTTCTCATTCTGTCTACACCCTCTGGTGTGTCTACTCTGTTACAGAGGTTTGTGTCATCAGCGAACAGTGAAATTCTGCCTTCTAGGTCCTGCGCAATGTCACTGATGAAGATGTTGAATAGGACCGGTCCCAGCACTGATCCCTGTGGTACCCCACTGGTCACTCTCCTCTGTGGAGTGACAGCCATTTACCACCACCCTCTGTGTCCTGCCACCAGCCAGTTACCTACCCACCACACTACTGTCCTGCCCACACCCATATTCCCCAGTTTGTGTAATAGTCTTCTATGTGGCACAGTGTCAAGGCCTTGCTGAAGTCCAGATGGGCCATGTCCACTGCCCTCCTGATCCACCTCCTAGTCACCCAGTCAAAATTCAACGAGGTTGGTCTGACATGACCTCCCTGGTGAAACCATGCTGCCTTGGGTCCTGTAGTCCATTGACAACCAGATGTTCCACCAATCTCTCCTTCAGTAGTGCTTCCATGATCTTCCCCACTACCGAGGTGAGGCTGACTGGTCTGTAGTTCCCTGCTTCCTCTTTGTTCCCACTTTTGTATAAGGGGACTACATCTGCTGTCCTCCAGTCTTTGGGTACCTCCCCTGTTTCCAATGATCGGCTAAACAGGATAGCCAGAGGTTCAGCCACCACCTCTCTTACTTCTTTAAGGACCCTGGGGTGCACCCCATCTGGCCCCATTGCTTTATCAACTCTTATTACTTCCAGTTCTTCAGACCCCTTCGTGTAAAGGGACTTGTGTCCATTTCTGCACCATTCTCACCCCTTGTACTCCCTTCAGACCCATTACCTCCTCTTCCTCAGTAAAGACTGAGCAGAAATACCTGTTCAATATGTCAGCTTTACTGTTGTCATCCTCCATCACGCCCCATCCTCCCCTTCAGTCTCACTCTCCCTCCCTTTGTCTTTCTTTTTTCACTTATGTACCTGTAAAGGTTTTGTCCCCTACCCACTGATTTTGCAATGTCTTCTGTCTGAGCTTTGGCTTCCTTACTGACCTCCTGCCTCCCTTTGCTTCTCCTGGTACTTCTCCCTATCCTCTTCTGCCTGTGTCTTTTGTATTGCCTGAATGCAATCTTTTGGCTTCACTTTCTTTTGCTACCTCTTTGGAAAACCATAATGGTCTCCTTCCTTTTCTCTTGCTAACCTGCTTAATGCATAATTCTGTTGTTCTTGTAATCCCCATTTTAAATACTGCCCACTGTTCCTCAACCCCTGATTCCTGTCCCATTCCCCTTAATGCCTCTTTCAAGTATCTCCCCATTTTCCCAAAGTCTGCCCCCCTAAAATCCAGGATACGTGTTTTTGTGTGGTTTGGTTCTGCTCTTTCTGTGATTTCAAACCACAATGACTGGTGGTCACTGTTTCCCAGGTGCTCCCCCACTGTTACCCCCATCACACTGTCCCTGTTTGTGAGCACAAGGTCCAGTATTGCCTTCTGCCGAGTTCCATGACCAGTTGCTTGAGGAAGGCACCTGAAGGAGTCCAGGATAAACCTGCTCTAGTTGATGCTGCTGCTGGGATGCTCCAGTCCACGCCTGGAATATTGAAGTCTCCAACCAGTACTACCTTCCTTGTCTGCCATCCTTTGGATGGCTAGCATCAGCTCCCTATCTGTTTCTTCCTCCTGGGCTGGTGGTCTATAGACCACACCTGTGCGGATGGCTGGCCCCATTTTCCTTTCCAGCTTAACCCACAGTATCTCTCCCATTTTGTTCCTCCTGGATCTCTGTGGCCCTTATGTCATTTTTCACATACAGTGCCACTCCTCCTCCCTTCCTGCCTGCTCTGTCTCTTCTGAATATGTTGTAGCCAGGTATGGCTATCTCCCAGTCGTGGTTATCATTACACCAGGTTTCAGTGATGTGCCACAATATCCAGGTCTGACTGTAGCCCATGACAGCCTCAGATCTTCCATCTTGTTGCTAAGGCTCCTGGCATTTGCACACATGGCTTTCCATGATTTGACCTCCCTAGACTGTTTCACTGTTCTACTCAGCCCCTTCCTTGGTTGTCATTTATCCCTGGTTCTCCTTGCTGTCTGCCTTCTGCTGAATTTTGCCTTTTCTGCTTATCCACCTCTTGGGCACTAATCTCCATCTTTTGCACACTGCTTTGCAGAGATAGCCACTCCTCTGGTTCACTGGTTCCACTGCTAGCTGTGGGGGGTGAAGTGGTACCCTCCTTGCAGGCCTGCCACTTTGCTAGTTTAAATGCTTGTCAATGTAGCATTTAAACTTATCATTGAGTGCTTGGATTCCCTCCAGGATGGATGCAGGCGTCAGGCTTGAACAAACCTCCATCCTCCAGGTGGGTCCCCAGTCACCAATGAATCCAAACTCTTTCCTCACAGCACCAGTTCTTCAACCATGAGTTAAAGTTCCTGGTGCATGCACTCCTATGTTTCCCTTGCCTCTCACAGGCAGTACTTCTGAGAAAGTGACAGAAGTAGCTACTTGCTTGAGACCCCTCCCAGTTTCCTAAACTTTTCCTGAACTTCCTTTGGCTCCCCATTTGCCAGGTCATTAGTACCTAGGTGGATAATGACATCCAGCTCACCCTCCCGTCTTGCCTTCCCAGTGATCCCCTGGATCTTCCTTCCATCCCTCCATGCCGTGGCACCTGGTAGGCACCTCACCTCCCTGTCCTCCCCCTCCTGTGTTCCTAGCTGGATCCCTCTTATGATGGAGTCCCCCACCAGGATTCGCTTCCTCCTCCTCTGGGGTCCACTGCTTTCCCCGCTGAGGTCACCTCCTTGGCTAACCTCCACATCCTTTCCTTCCACTTCTCTGGGTACCTCTATTTGGTTGTCCTCATTTGCCAGTGTGGCATATGAGTTCTTGAGTGGAATAGGATCTGGGATGTGCCTCTGCCTGACTGTTCTAACCCTCCCTGAGCCCACTGTCATCCAAGTGCTCCTCGTTCTCGGCATCCTTTGAGGCAGTTGCAATGGACTGGGTGGTCCCTGGATAGGGGTGATGGTACTCCTGACCCAGTTTACTTCTGCTCTGAGTCTGGCTACCTCATCCCGCGGTCCAGAGATGCATGCAGACAGGGCAGCACCTCAGTGTCAGAAGGTCTGCCTGAATATGGCTGCCCACAGCCACTGCATTGCACCACCCTCACATTATACTGCAATTCCACTACTTGTCTGCTACTGAAGCTCTCCTAGTTCCCTTTTTATTAATTTACTGTACTAAAAATCCTGCCACTGATCCTCAGATCATTTTTTTTTTTTAAAGAAATAGAAACCAATAAATAAATAAATGAGTCAAAACACTTGTGCTGAGGGTGGGCTTCTTCCCCCTTATGCCCCTCCTACTTCACACCCCTTACTATACCCTGTGTTTAGCTCCTGTCAATCAGATTTAACAAGGCATATAATTAAGAGTTGGGGGAAGAGGAGGGAGGGGGGGCGAAAATTTGCAGCAATTAAAGACAGCACAGAATTACACCACCACTATGTTTTAAATTTTCAACAGCCCAAAACAAATTATAAGTAAAGACAACAAAGAAAGTATAGTGTCACTAAAAGCCCACAATCTAAGTTTAAAAGAAAAATAGCAATTACCAGTTATTCTAAAGCACTGAATTGAATATGTTTCCTTCCTTCCCTTTCTGGCTTCTTCATTCTCGTCCTCCTTCCCTGCTACAAGAGTTGAGTGATGGCGCCCTCTAGCGATGTTATATATTTATGTGGAATCCAAAGGGGGACAGTTTGGAAAAAGTATAAGAACTGGGGCACCACTGACATTTTAATCAAGTTAACCCTCCCTATAAGGGTCAGCAGGAGAGCCTGCCAGGCAAAACAATCATCCTTGACTCTGAATAATAGCGTTCATATTGATCTTAACTAGGGCAGACATTTTAGCTGGTATTATGATTCCCAAGTATTTAATGCGGTGTGTGTGGGATTGTGAAGTGAGCAACAGTGATAGACCCCTACGAGCCTGCCAAAGGCAGCCATTCACTCTACCCCCAGTTGATTCAATGTCCCGAGAGGGACCCATATATTTCAAAAACCTCAGACAGGCAGGGGAGTGACTTTTCCGGGATTGAAGATACAGAAGGACATTATCTACAAAGAGACAGATTTTGTGTTCCCTCCCCCACAGACTGAGTCCTCGAATGCCAGGAGCGGATCTTATGGCCTGAGCCAAGACCTCATTGGTGAGGACATATAAAAGGAGGGAGAGGGGGCACCCCTGCAGAGTCCGTCTGGTCAGGGTAACAGGGGCGGAGACAACAGTATTGGTAAGTATTTGGGCCTTAGGGGATTTATACAGGGTACTAATCCATTGTAACATTTGTTGACCCATACCAAATTTTTTAAGGACTGCAACCATAAAGGGCCATTCGACCCTGTTGAATGCCTTTTCGGAATCGAGACCAATAACCCCCCCCACACACACACACTTTACCCCGTGGCCAGTTATGCATAATATCCAGAGTCCGTCTGATATTGTGCATGGCTTGCCTGCCCTTCACAAAGCCCCCCTGGTCCGAATGGATCAGATGGGGAAGCAATCCGTGTATTCTAGAGGACAACAGTTTAGCTATTATTTTATAGTCCGCATTTAAGAGTGAAATGGGGCGTTAGGAAATGCATTTAAGGTGGTCCTTGCCTGATTTAGGTAAAACAGTTATGGTGGCCAGATATTGGGAGGGCAGCAAAATCCCCGCACCCAAGGCATCAGTCACCATCCAGAGCATCAGAGGGCCCACAATATCCCAAAGCAATTTATACAGTTCAGAGGGGAGCCCATCAGGGCCAGGAGCCTTCCCCTTCTTAACTCCCCACACCATCCTTCGCAGCTCTTCCAAGGTTACAGAGGTCTCCAACGTATCTCTGTCCTGTTCCCCCAGAGTGGGCAGTTCAATTTTCCCCAAAAATGTTTCTGGGCTAACCCCAGTCGGGAGGTCCGAGGTGTACAGTGCGGAATACTAGGCCTTAAAGGTGTCATTAATTTTAGTTTGGTCATAGGTGACCTCACCATTCGGGTCTTCTATGCCTATTATGGTACGTTCTGCCCTCTTCACTTTCACCAGGCTTGCCAACCACTTCCCCGATTTGTCTCCCTCAAAGAAAGTGTTTGATTTTGTTCACTTGGGAGCTTAAGCAACAGGTTGGTAGAAAAGAGGCCAGGAGTTATATTTTGTTTTAAACTGAAATATTTGAATAGTTTGTAAGTGAAATTAGTTCTGTGTGTTAAAAATTATTACCTTGAATTTGAACTGATACTTGGGCTGTGATATTGTAGGTTTGGGGATAGATGTTTGGCAGGAAAATTAGAAGGTAATTTAAATGTGTTGTTTGCCTGGTGTTTGGTAAATACTGAAAAGCCACTGGGGTTGGGATTGAAGGGCTGGAATTTCTGTTTGGGACTGAAATTTGAAGCAACAGGAGTTGGTGGGCCTGTGACATCATACGGTACCTGGTGTCTGCTTACACACACTGTTAGGGGACTGAACACATACTGGACTGTATGTGTTTGTGAGACTTGGGAACTTTGTTGGTGGGGTTGAAATTGGTTTGTAAATAACTACAGTCAGTATAGAGAGAAACTGTACTCGGGGAAGGGACTGAGAAAGGGGTGTGCTATTATAAACAGAGGAGGATAATCAGGGTGGCCATATTCCACCATGGCGAGCATCTCGGAAGGGTTGTAGGCTGCACAGGCTGTGGGATGGCAATAATTCTAAATTGGGCCTGGAGAGAGGGAGGCTGCCCACTCTGTAGACAGCTATCTTGTATCAGGAGTGAGGTATATTGGTTAAGGAGTAGCTGTGGGAGCTGGGGGGGGGTGTCCAAGGATAAGGGTGTGGATATGGGCAGCAGAAGGGTGGGGCTGAGGGGAGGCTGGGCAACGCTCTGAAATTACAGGACATTATGCTACAGCAAGCAGAAGGGGAGATTAGGGACAGGAGGACCCTAGATAGGGAAGTTGATGCTAAGGGAAAGCATACAGGGTGAAAATTCTGAATTCAAGGAGACTGGAGGGGAAGAGTCAGGAGGGGCTGTTGTGCGGAAGCCCTAAAACAGCAGACTGTGGGAAGGGAGCTCCTAAGGTGAACAGTGCAAGAGAGAGGAAGAAGAGGTCAGTTTAGAGATGCAGTCAGGGAAACTCGGGTTACTTGATGGAGGCTGACATAGGTGTCACAATAAATTTGAGATACTAAGCATCCTAGAGGGAGGAAGGGGTTGGTGGAAATGAGGAAACTTATACAGAGGCCGGGGAGGGAGTCAGATGCAGAGGGCATCACAGAACAGCTATGGAAAGGATAGACATAGTCCCAGAGGGAGAAGGGAAACATATATGTTAAGCAAATGGGAGATGCAACATATTCCAGACATGAGGGAGGAGAGCATGATTGGAGAGAAACTGGGAGACAAGGAGGTGGGAGAGGCCCCCTTCAGCAGGAAGGTCAGTACCAAGGATGGGGCCCTAGCTAAAGGGACCTACAGAGACCTCTGGAGACAGGGTACTATTACAAGCAGGGGATGGGGGTGCGAAGGGAAACTATCAGGGCCGGATAAATGGTTCAGATAAGAGGTTAAAGGGACACCTGTTCGAGGGGTTTGAGTTAAGTGGGCAAAATAGCAGGGAGGCAGAAAGGGAGGGTGACAAGGGGTCTCTAATAAGGCAGGAAGACTCCCGAGTGCGATCATGAATAAAGTGGGGAGGGGGCTGAGAGGGCATAGTGGAGGTAACCATAAGGATGATGGCGGTGTTAAGTTCTGTTACTGGAGACTCGATGATTAAGGGTATCCATTGGGAGGACAGGGGATGGATGCTATAGCCAGGTGAAGGTAGTGAGTATCTCTGGGCTGACAGTGCACAGAGCAAAGTTCATGGTGTATGAAATGGTTAGGGATTGTGGAGGAAGCGGATTTCCTGGTGCATTTGGAACTAATGATCTGAGGAAATAGCATATGGAAATCAAGCAAGGTTCAAGAACTTGCCAGAGTCTGTCGGGATAATGGATGCAACATTTCCTTTTAGGAATATTGCCAGTACCAAAGGCCTCAGTGGAGAAAAAATAAGCTCACAGAGGTTAATGAGATAGCTCAGGAAGTGGGGTGAAGAGAATGGGTTGGGGTGTTGAGGGAACTGGAATGGGTTTGGGAGGATAAGGGACTATATATGCAAGGACAGGTTTCATCTTGCCCCATTAGGGAAGGAAGTCCTTAAACAGGGGATGGCTGACTACATACAGAAAGGTGGGGTTTAAACTTGTAGGGGGAAGGGATAAGGGAGGGCTGACAGAAGCCCTCCCCTCCAGATGAGGGGTAGCCTTCAAGCCCAAGGGGAGAAACAGACTGGAGGTGGAGGTTTCAGGGGAGGATGAAGTATAAGGAATCTGGGTGGGGTTAAAAAAAGGATCAGGATAAGGGGTGGGGTTAGTGTTAGTAAATGTCAGGAGCTTGGGAAACAAGTTGCCAGAGTTCAGGCCATGCTGTTCGGAGGGTGGATGTGGCGGCAGTCACGGGCAGTGGGCCAACAAAAGCATGACTGGGACCTAAGTATCTGAGGGGTACACTATGCTTAGGAAGGATAGAAAGGAGGGCAGAGGGGTGGAGTGGCTATGTTCATTAGAGATGACATAGAAATTGCTATGGTAGAAGGGCAGAGGAAGCGTGGAGGCCTTATGGGTCACCTTACGATCCCCAGCAGGAGATAAGGTCAAGCTGGGAGTAGCATATAGGCCCCGGGATGAGTGATGTTCTAGAGGATGGTTTGCTGGACAACATCATTGCCCAGTGTGGACCAAAAGGGAAGGAGTGGTGTTGATGGGGACCTTAATATGCCAGGTACAAACTGGGGAACCATGTCCCTCTAAGGTGGCCAAGGAGCAGAGGCTGCTGGATGGCTTCCAGGATGTGTTCTAACACAGCATGTGATGGAGCCCACAAGGAGGGCATGTCCTGATGTGGTTCTGGCAGATGGGGATCTGGTAAGGGACATGGTTGTACAGGACCCCCTGACTGGGAGTGACCACAATACTGTATGGTTTCAAATAAGCATTGGGGGAGTGGGGGTGAGATCTAGGACACTGGCAGTGGACTTCAGGGGGGCAGACTTTATGGGCATGGGAAATATTCTCAAGGATCACTTGAAGGGGATTACCTCAACGACAAGTGTGGAAAGGAGATGGGAGGGTCATAAAGCGGGACTTCATGGGGCAGTCAGGATCTGCGCTAAGTTGGAAACGTAAGGAGCAAGGTCACATAAACCATGCTGGTGGTCCAGTGAGGTCCAGGTAGCAGTCAGAGAAAAGAAGGTGGCTTACAAAATATAAAACAACAAGAGGGATAGGGATAAGAAATGTACCAGCTTGCATCTAGAAAAGTCACCCATTATGGTGAGGGGAGCAAAGTCCAGTAAAGAGCAACGGCTGGCACAGGGGATACATGGAGGGGAAAAGGGGTTCTTCCGGTACATTGGGGAGCGGAGAAAAACTAAGGGCCATCTCAGCAGATTGAGATCAGAAGGAGGGTGGGTGGAAGAGGCGAGGGACCAGGCAGAGGTATTTAACGAGTACTTTGCCTCTGTGTTCACTAGGGAGGGGGATGGGATATCTACAAAGCAAGGCACAAAGAGGATAGAAGCGGCAGGGAGTGGGATCAGGGGAGCAACAGAAATGGAGCAAAAGGGAGGGAAAGGTACCCCAGGGGTGTCACATCTGGATAAAGATAAAAAGACCAGTAAGGTGGAGGGGACTGATGATGCCATCCCCACCAAAGGGTGTGGTTTGCCCTCAAGGCCTAAAGAAAGACAAATCTCTGGGCGGATGGCATTCATCCGAGTACTATAGAATTGGCGGACATGGCTGCACCTAGCGGAGCTTTTCAACAGGTCCTTGAGACAGGAGGGTACCCTGGGATTGGCGAGGCACATGTGGTACCAATCCATAAAGGGGGGTCAAGGAAGTACCAGAAACTACAGACCCATCAGTTTAACCTCGGTGGTGGAAAATTAATGGAAGTATACTAAAGGAGCGATTGGGGGTTTACTTGGGGAGGTGGGAGGTCTGGATGGTCGGCAGCATGGGTTTGTGCCAGGTAGATCATGTCAAACCAACCTTGTGGAGTTCTATGAATGGGTAACATCAGAACTGGACAGGGGTAAGCCTGTGGATGTATTATTCTTGGACTTCAGCAAGGCGTTTGACTCTGTCCCCACAATGGTCTGGTGGAGAAACTGATGGGGTTAGGGTAGTAGGCCTTTGATGGTCAGATGGATTGAAAACTGGATAGCTGGGACGCACTCAGAGAGTAGTGGTCTGTGGGGAGCTCGAACCCTACAGAGGTTGGTAGTGGGGTACCACAGGGCTCGGTCCTGGGTCCAATCCTGTTTAATGCATACATATCGGACATCAGGGATGGTATAGGGTGTGAAATGGTCTCTTGCATGATGACTCCAAGATGGGAGCAGTAGTTGAGGGAGAAGAGGGAGGTTGGCCCTGCAAGGGACCTGGACACCCTGGAAAGCTGGGTCACACATGGAAATTAAATTTCAATATCACCAAGTGCAAGGTGTTGCATCTTGGTCGGGAAACCCTAAACACAGGTACACCCTGGGAGGGAGGTGCTGGAAGCCTCAACAGGGAAAAAGACCTAGGGGTCATGGTGGATACATGTATGAATAACTCTGAGCAGTGCAGGAGAGCAGCTAGCAAGGCAAACAGGATGTTGGGATGCATCATGAGGGGATCACCTCTAGGAGCAAGGAAGTGATTCTGCCGCTGTACAATGGACTGGTTAGACCACACCTTGAGTACTGTGTACAGTACTGGAGACCACTTGAAGAGGGACATACAGCTCCTGGAGAGGGTACAGAGGAGGGCAACAAAGATGATACGAGGGCTAGGGGATTTGACTTACGAGGACAGACTTGAGGAGCTCTGCCTGTTTTCATTGGAGGAGAGGAGAGACAGGGGGACATGATTGAGGTCTTCAAGTACCTCAAGGGAATAAATAGGGTAAACATGGAGGGGATCTTTAGACTAAAGCAGGGAGGCATCACCAGAGGGCATGGTTTGAAGTTGGAAGGTGCAAGGGTGAGGGGGAAAGAGGAGGAGGTTTTTCACTGAGAGGGTGGTGGACCCTTGGAATGCTCTGCCTGGTGAGCTGGTTCAGAGATCCACAGTGGAGGGCTTTAAGAGAGGGTGGGACAGACACAGAAAGTGGATGTATCAGATGATGGCCTGTCCCGGGGGGGGGGGGATGGATGATAGGGGTTTCTGGAGCACAAGGGGTGGGAGGGTCTCGGCACCCAACTAAGGATCTAGGTTCGAGCAGACTTGATAGACCATAAGGCCTAATCTGCTGGCAAACAGTATGTTAGTATGTTAGTATTAATAGATCCTGCTCCACTTTTCTGATTGAGAACTGATTAAGAGTGCTCTTCGATGATTTAAGCTTGAATACTTTCTGCGGGTCGAGTTAGACATATTCTTCTCTAATTGGTTAATTGTCTTCTCTAATTGGGATTCTTGAGTTAAACCGGCTTTCCTTCAGAAGGAGGAATATGAAATGGCCTCTCCTCTAATAAACGCTTTCATGGTATCCCACACCATACTACTACTTGTGTCTTCAGGTGGGTTCAAGGAAATAAATTCTTGTAAGTGGTCCCTAAGTTGTTGAATAAATTGTGGATCTAAAATCAAAGAAGAGTCCATCCGCTATTGCCATGTACTAAGGAGGGCCACTCCTCGAGTCACAACCACCCTGAGAGAAGTATGGTCTGAGATAACTAGTGAACCATACTGAGCAATGACTATATCCCCCACCATATAGGAGGGAAGGAAGATATAATCCAGTCTAGTGTATATGTTATGCGCAAGGGAGAAAAAGGAGTATTCCCTGGACACTGGGTGACAAAACCTCCAGACCTCAATTAATGATCTACCCCTCCACCAAGAAGTGTAAAGCAGACACACTACGGGGAGGTGTACCACGACGTGTCCCAGAATGCTCCAATTTAAGATCCCAGTACAGTCGTGGCCAAAAATACTGGCGCCCTTGCACTTTTTCAAATAACTCACAATTTCCCTAAACATAAATTGAAATTAACAACAGTACAGTATTTGGTCTCCACAATTCTTTATTTCTTTGTTAATATTACAGAACCTTTGTTTTTGATTCAGAATTTAATATATCCTTTTAAATTGGAAAATGAAAAGAAATGGCACTGACAAAATTATTGACACCCTAGACTTTATATTTGGTAGCACAGCCTTTGGTCAAATAACTGCAATCAACCGCTTCCTATAGCCATGGATGAGCTTCCTGCACCTCTCTACTGGCAGTTTGGCCCACTCTTCTTGTGCAAACTGCTACAGTTCTCCCAGATTTGAAGGGTGCCTTCTCCCAACTGCTGTTTTCAGATTTCTCCACAGGTTTTCAATGAGATTTAGATCTGGACTGAGTGCTGGCCACTTCAGAACAGTACAGCGTCTTGTCTTGAACCATTCCTGGGTGCTTTCTGAAGTGTGTTTGGGGTCTTTGTCCTGCTGGAAGACCCATGACCTTCAACGGAGACCCAGCTTTCTGACACTGGGTTCAACATTGAGCTCCAAAATGGCCTGGTAATCTCCAGATTTCATGATGCCATGCACACGTTCAAGGCACCCAGTGCCAGAGGCAGCACAGCAACCCCAAATCATCATTGAACCTCCTCCATGTTTGACTGTAGGGAAGGTGTTCTTTTCTTTGAAGGCTTCATTTTGTTTTCTGTAAACACAGAGATGATGTGCTTTACCAAAAACCTCTAATTTTGTCTCATCTGTCCACAGGACATTCTCCCAGAAGGATTTTGGCTTGTTCAGGTGTGTTTTGGCAAACCCCAGTCAGGCTTTCTTAGGTCTCTCTCTCAGCAGTGGGGTCCTCCTGGGCCTCCTACCATATAACCCCCTTTCATTGAGTTGGCGGCGGATGGTGAGTTGAAACTATGCGTACCTTTGTCTCGAAAGGTCAGCTTGAATCTGTTTGGCAGTTGATCGAGGTGCTTTCTCCACCATTCAACAATCCTGCGCTGCAATCTTCAATCAAGTTTTCTCATGCCACATCCAGGGAGGTTGGCTACAGTGCCATGGGCCTTAAACATCCTGATAACATTATGCAGTTGGAAACAGGAACATCAAGGTCTCTGGAGATTGATTTGTAGCCTTGAGATTGTCCATGCTTGGCTACAATCTTCTGTCTGACCTCCTCAGACAATTCTCTGGCTGTCTTTCTTTTCTCCATGCTCACTGCGGTACACACAGTGACACAAAACAGGAGAATGAGTCCTTTTCTCTACTCAAGCTGATTGGATGAGTGATTTTTATATTGCAGGCACCTGCAACTCACCACAGGTAAGTTCAATTCCAAAGTGAAGGAGAATCACCTGCTTGAAATCTAATTATTTCTAACTACTTCTAAAAGGTGCCAATAATTTTGTCCAGGCCATTTAAGAGTTTCTGTGTGGAATAAGCTAAGACTTAGTAAATTTTTCTGCATTTTGTGTTTTATTCCACTGCAAACCAAAGAAATGCATATGTGGATACCAAAATATTTTTTTAATTTCAACAATTTTCTGGAAGGAATGGTGCATTATTAGAAAAAAACTGCATGGGCGCCAATAGTTTTAACCACGACTATAGGTGTTCATGTCCCCCACAGGATTATATTGCCAGAAAAGGGAGCATGGGTGGTCGACAAGTGGGTGAAGAAATCCGGGGAATTCAAATTGGGTCCATAGAGCGATATTAGAGTAAGCGTCCATCCCCCCAGATCCACCACTGCAATAACATATCTGCCCCAACGGTTGGCCACACAGGAAAGGACTGTGTGGAAGGCAGGGCCTAATCCAAATTGCTACACCACGAGCCTTAAGACGTAAATGGCGCTGCCAAAAATTAGCCTCCCCAAGACCCACCCAGGCGACCAGCCTCCTCCTTAGTACAGTGAATCTCCTGTAAGAAAATTATATCTCTGTTTAGCTTCTTAACTTGGGACCAAACTTGTTTTCTTTTGACGACTGTTCATAAGCCATTAATGTTCCAAGAAATAAATGTAAGATTAGCCATTAGTATGAGGGTAATCTATTTGCACCAGAGTGACTGACCTTATACCCCTTATAAAACAATATATAGCTACACTAATTTTTAAAATACCCCAACCAGAAGAAAAAATTACTCACCTTAGTATTGTTGTTTCTTCTAATGGAGTCTTGCTGTATTCTGACATATGCAGTGAGTCCCAACCTTTGAACTGCCCCAGAGATGAAAGAGTTAACTTTCCACGCCAGGCATGGAACGCTGAGCTCGAGCTCGGATGAGACTCTGTCTGTTGATCTTCAAACTCAAACTGTCAGATCTTTACGAGCTAAACTCACTAAGGTCCTGTGTGGAAGCTGTAAACCTACACTAGCCAACTGGCTACTAAACATAAAACACATTTTTTGGTCCCGAAACAAAGACTCAAGTCAGGAGACCGAAAAAATGAAAACACAACACCAACTCACCCCAAGAAAGAAGGGGTGAAAACAAAAAGGTGGGCACCTACTAAGTGCCAACACTGCACTGCCCACCCACATCCCAAAACAGAGGTTCTGAGAGGGGCAGGCGGGAGAGATCAGAATATAGCAAGACTCCATTAGAAGAAACAACATTACTAAGGTGAGTAATTTTTTCTTCAAACAACATGAAGTCTTGCTATATTCTGACATATGCAGACTACAAAGCAGTACCTCCAAGGAGGAGGGACAGAACCTACTTAGGAAATAGGCTCTGAAGCACAGCTGTGCCAAACCGAGCATCACTCCTAGCCTGGATGTCCAGGGAGTAATGCTTGGTAAAAGTGTGAACTGTTTTCCACGTAGCTGCTCGACATATCTCTAGAATAGGGATGTCCCTGGCAGCAGCCAGGGAAGCAGCTGTACCTCTGGTAGAGTGAGCCCTCAGGCCTGAAAGAGGAACCTTACCCAGTTTTTCATAGCAAAATTGGATACAAGAGACAATCCACCTGGCAATGGATCTTTTAGTGGCAGGTTTCCCTTTACCAACCTCACCATAAGTGAGGAACAGTTGAAGGGAGTCAAACCTGTGACCCTTGGTACGCTCTATGTAGTAACTAAGGGCTCTTTTCACATCTAAACTGTGCAGCCTTCTCTTGCCAGAGGAGGAATGGTCAGTGAAGTACACTGGAAGAGACATAGATTGATTAAGGTGGAAATCTGAAACCACCTTAGGCAAGAACTTCCTGTTAGTCCTGAGGACCACCTTATCTCTAAGAAAGGAGATAAAATCAGGCTCCACTGACAAAGCTTGTAATTCACTTATGCGTCTGGCAGAAGTGATGGCTACCAGAAACACAGTCTTCCAAGTCAAGTACTTAAGCTCTGCTGAAGACAAAGGCTCAAAAGGGGTTGCATAAGCTGAGCAATGCAAACATTGAGGTCCCAGGCAGGGCAGGGTCCTGAATGGAGGGTTGGTGTGAAGCAATCCCTTGAAAAACTTGGAGAATACAGGGTGAGCTGAAAAGAAGAGGTTTACCTGCTGAAATAAAGCAGACACAGCTGCCAGATGCACTTTCAGTGTAGCTGGTCTCAGCCAAGCTATTTAAGTGGACCATATAATCAAGGACTGTGGGCAGATCAGCAGATTCTGGGAAATATGCTTCCAGAGCACCATATGGAAAATCTTTTCCATTTGGAATTATAAGTAGCCCTGGTGGAATGTTTCCTAGAAGCCTTCAGAATATCCATTACACCTTGGGAGAGGTGTAAATCAGCAAACTCTAACTCTTCAAGAGCCAGGCCTTGAGACTGAGAGATTTGAGGTTCGGGTACCAAACCCTCCCTTGAGCACAGGTTAACAAGGTTGTAATTCCTGGGAAGACATAGGGGAAGATGGACTGCTAAGGACAATAGGAGTGGATACCAGGGCTGCCTGGCCCAGTCTGGAGCAATCAGGATCATCTTGCAGGGTTGAGATCTGATTTTGACTAGCACTTTGAACAGGAGAGGGAAGGGGGGAAAGCATAGAGAAACTTCCCTTCCCAATTGAGAACTAAGGCATCCAGGGGGACTGAGCCCAACACTAGGGGCCTGCAGCAAAAAAGTGGAAGTTGGTGATTGTCTGGGGCTGCAAAAAGATCCATCTGCGGGGTGCCCCATCTGGAAAATATCACCTCCAAGACCAGGGGTCCAGTGACCATTCGTGATGGCCCTGGGAAATCCTGCTGAGAGCATCTACCAGGACATTGTCCTTGCCTGGGAGGTGAACTGCCGTGAGGGAGGTGTTCAGGGAGTAAGCCAGAGACCACAACTTCATTGCTTCGGTGCACAAGGCCGTAGACAGAGTGCCTCCTTGCTTGCTGATGTACCACATTGTGGTGGTGTTGTCTGTTCTGACCTGTACAACTTTGTTCTGAACAGATTTGGAAAAAGCTTGAAGTGCTAGAAATACTGCTCTGACTTCCAACAGATTGATGTGGAGCAGAGATTCCTGAGGGGACCACAACCCCTGGGTGGTGAGGTCGCCCATGTGAGCCCCACCCCAAGAGGAGGCATCTTAGTAAGGATTAAAGAGTGAGACTGAGTGACAAGGGACCCCTTGTCTCAGATTGTTCTGATTCTGCCACCACTGTAGGGCCTGGATCAGGGTTCGAGTCACTGGGATCAATCTGGTCAGAGAGTCCTTCCTTTGAGACCAAAAGGCTCTCAAATGGAACTGAATGTCCCTCATCTGAAATCTTGCTCCCTGCACTACTGCTGTAGAAGCAGCCATGTGCCCCAGGAGTTATAGAAAATGCCTTGCTGGTCGAGACACCTGCAGGGTGAATGAGGAGGCCAGAGAGATCAGGGTCCTTGCCCTGTCCAGGGGAAGGAAGGCTCTGGCCTTCTCTGTGTCTAGCTCTGCACCTATGAAGGTGAGGAGCTGGACAGGCTCTAGAACTGACTTTGGAAGATTTAGAAGGAAACCCAAAGAAGTGAGCAGTTGCTGAGTTGTCTGTAAGTGTAACTTGACTTGGTCTGGGGACTGGCCTACTATGAGCCAGTCGTCCAGGTAAGGGAAGATGGCAATCTTCTGCCTTCTTAGAGAAGCAACTACCACTGCCAGGCATTTTGTGAATACCCTTGGAGCAGAGGTGAGGCATTGCTCTGAACTGGTAATGGCCTGAGGGCAGCTCGAACCTGAGGTACTTTCGATGGGAGCTTCTGACGAGAATATGGAAGTAGGCATCCTTGAGGTCCAGGGACACTAGCCAGTCCCCTGGCCTTAGAGAGGGTAGAATAATTCCCAGAGTCACCATTTTGAATTTTGGTTTTAAAGGTGCTTGTTTAAGTATCTGAGATCCAGGATGGTCAGCCATTCTCCTGTCTTTTTGGGGTAGGAAGTACCTGGAGCACAACCTTTGCCCTGGTGTACGGGTGGAACCCTTTCCACAGCTCTGACAGCTAGGAGGGAAGAGACCTCTGCTTCTAAGGCAAGTGCCTCTGATGGATTTGCAGGTGGAAAGGATCTGGTTCTCATCTTTGGAAACTTTTTGAAGCTGAGAGCCAGTCCCTGGCTTACCACTTCCAGGACCCATCTGTCTGATGTCAGAGACTCCCAGTCCTGGCCAAAGTAAGCCAGCCTGCCCCCTACGGGTAGATGAGAATCTGCCCTGGCAACCCGATCAGGGTGTCTGTTTGGCAGGGGCTTTGGGCTGAGGGGTGGAAGCAGGCCTGCTTGTACCCCGTCTGCCTCTCCCTCTAAAGAACCCCCTCTGGGCATAAGCAGAAGAGGAGGCCTGGGCTTGGTAAAAAGGCCTATGAAAGGGCCTGCCCCTGGGAAGCTGCCTTTGAGGAGTGGCCTGCCTTTCCTTGGCCTGTGCACTCCTACAGGTGGTCCTATACTCATCCACTTTCTTCACGTAATTCTCTGTTTGCTCCCCAGAGAATTACCCACAACAGGAAAATCCATGGCCTTAGTCTGGGTATCCTGTGACAGGCTAGTACATCTGAGCCAAGCCATTCTTCGAAGTGCCACAGATGTAGCCATGACTCTAGATGCCACATCACTGGAGTCTACTGCAGCATGGAATTGCACCTTGGATGCCTCAATACCATCAGCAGCCACCTGCTCCAGCTCCTTGGCAAGCTGGCCAGGGACCTGTTTTGCTAGGGCCATAACAGTGTCCCATCTGGTTCTGATACATAGCAGTATAGGCCATATAATTGGCCTGTCTGAGTCCCAAGGATGCTGCCATGTACTGTTTCTTTGCCATGGCATCAATCCTCCTGGAGTCCTTGTCCGGGGTGTGAAGCCAAGGGAATGTTTGCCTTATCACAGGCTGCAGCCTGCACTACTAACATGGCTGCATTGTTGTGTAGGAACTCTGTGTCAGAGCCTGACAATGTATACCTCTTGTCCATTCTTTTATCCACAGGAGGTATAGTGTTAGGAGTCTTTAAAATCTTAAATGTCTGTTTCCCCAAAGGATTTGTGCAAGGGAATAGACAGCCTCCTAGACTCTGGGATATCCATCATTTCCACATAGTCAGGCTCCTCCTGGTCATCCACAGCTTCTTCCATAGGAAGCTGGAGGTTTCAGCCACTTTTATAAAAACATGAAATGGGAGGGGACTCAGAAAACCTAGGAGGAGACACCCTGAAGGTCTGTCTGGGGAGATGTCCGGGTCAATGGGCACATCCAGACTTTCAAATCCACATTCACTTTCCTCATATTCCTCTTCCTCCTCCTCCGGTTCATAAAATTCCTCTAAATCATACTCTTGAACCAGTGGAACCGGCCAAACCGAGCGCCTCCCTGATGGTGCCGGTTCGGTCGGAACCGGGGAAAGCGACTGAACAATTTTGATCGCTTTGGCTATTTCTTCAGCGGTTGGAGAGGAAAGTTTTGGCTCCACACCAGCTGATTTTTCTTTTCTAGTTCTTTTAGCCGGAACCGACTCCTCAGAATCGGTTCTCCTTTTGCCCGAAGAAGTCTCGCCCTGGTCAGAGGGCACTCCTTCTGGTTCGGTTTGAACCGAACTGGGCTGGCCATCCAGTTCAGCAGACTTTTTGGCCTCCCTTTCCCTGAGCCTACCAGCTCTCTTTTCTAGGGTAGCTGCAGGGAAATTTTTGCAAATCTGGCAGTATGCATTGAGGTGGTCAAACCCCAGACAATAGGGCAAAGACTTCCCCACACACACTGCAGTTTTGAAACCCAGTGGGTCCGGTTTTTCCTTTGAGTTTCTCAGACATAATGCCAGTCCTAACCAAACTTACCCTTTTATGGCAATCCGCCAGGCAAGGCCCTCTTATCGGTTCCCAACCGTGTCATGGGTCGTGGAAAAAACCGTAATAAAATCTTTTTTTTAGAACCGATAAGAACCGGTAACTACACTCTAAAAGCACAATTTAAGATTTTTTAAACAACTTGATCGGTTCAAACCGAACCGATAAACTGTTTACAAGTTCCACACAGAACAGAATAAAATAAAACCTATCTAGTACTCACAAATACCACAGACAGAGACTGAACCGACAGGTTACGGTTTAAATTCAGTCGAAAACCGAGAAAAGCGGTACTTTAACCGACAAATTGAACCGAGCAGAAGGAGAAATCTCCGGAGGCGACTGTTCAGTGAGTCGATAAAAATCTGATGGTTTGAGTTTGAAGATCAACAGACAGAGTCTCAACCGAGCTCGAGCTCAGCGTTCCATGCCTGGCATGGAAAGTTAACTCTCATCTCCGGGGCAGTTCGAAGGTTGGGACTCACTGCATATGTCAGAATATAGCAAGACTTCATGTTGTTTGAAATAACGGATCCCAAAAGGGTACTCTGTCTCTCCCCCCCCCCCCATTAACACAGGGAGACCAGTACTGCAATGACAAGGATCAGTGAACAAAACTTGTGCACCTGGCCCCTCCCATCCCTTTAATAACACAGTAACCCACAACTGGAACAAGTAGAAATAGTAACAGCAACCCAATATTAACAACTCCCCCCCCCAATAAGTTAGCGGACAGTCTGCTTTTCCCATCCACTACATTTTGTGGATAGAGCGCCCCATCACCTGCAACAATGAATATAAACTAAAGATACACATAGAATAAAGTATTACGATTCCCCCTCTTCGATTAAAAAGGGAAGACTGGTTGAGGGGACAGGGCCGTGAAGACCACTCCCCGAACAGTCCTCCATAATCTGTCAAAGTAAAACGGGAAACAGGGCTCCCCAAAGGAGCTCTGCAGGGCCGTCTGTCACCTACTGAGAAATGGGGACTCGACCGCCCCGCCAAAATGGATATTTCAGTTTAAACTTAAGTGCTCTAACTGCTTATAAATAACTGAACTCCACCACTGGGTGCCCCCCCTGCAAAAGAGAAAGAAAAGGAGAATCAAGCAGAATATGAAAAAGAAATAAAGAATGCAGTGCCCCTATAACAAATGGCACCTTATCCCCCCCCCATGTCCCCATATCTACTTCACAGAAATGAAGCCAAACAAGAATTTGTGGCTAGTATCTAGTAGTCAGCAATAAAATAACTAATTAATAAAATAACAAAAGAGCCAGAGGTCCAGGCATTGTGTAGTCATCTTTGTGTCAGTCAATTAAGTTTCCAAGGGACTATCAAAGGTAATTCAGTTTAACAAAATCAGCAGTCCTCCAAACGGTATAATGAGCTGAAACCTCCAGGGAATGCTTTGGCCAGTGAGGGCCCGCAGTAAGTCCCAGTGGGTAGGAAGGGAGATGGAAGGGACAGAGGGGGCCCACCGATCACGCCATAATAGGCCCCCTAAGGTGTTACAGATCGTAATAAGGCAAAACTACCCCCCCCCCACACACACACACTGCAAACCGCTAGTGGTCACAGTACCTTATAAATATGCCTTCTATGCTCATTGGCCTATTTGACCTCTCCTTTGGCGTTCAAACTCTGACGTGGGGTCAGGGCTAGTAAAGGCCTTCTGAGTGCCTCCCACAGGCCGAATGATGAGTCAGACTGGATAAGCAAGAGCAAAACGGCAGGAAATCGAATGCAAAAGTTTCTTAACTTCAGCATCCTTGAGTAGTCGGGGGGCTAACCCGGGTTTGTTGGATCATGATCACCCCTTTTCGTCGGGCCACATCCAGCACCAAAAGCCTATCTTGATACCGCAGAAATTTCACAATGATGTGGCGGGGTTTCTGTTCTGGAGTGGGCTTGGGGCCCGGTGAGTGGTGAGCACGTTGAATTTCTGGTGTGGCATCAGGCGAGAGTTGGAGCATTTCTTTAAGCCAACCTTGTAGGAAGCCTGCACAATCCTTGCCCTCCAAGCTCTCAAGAAGCCCTATAATTCTAATATTGCAGCGATGTTCCCAGTTCTCGTGCTCGTCAAGGGTTTGTTTTAAAAATTCAATTTCCTTGGGGAATTTTGCCAAGTCCATGGATTGCCGAGAGGTGAGGTCTTCCTGGAGTCCCAGTCTGCTCTCCATCTCCCCTATACAAGATTCATGTGTCTTGACCATTTCGGCAAGGTTATTCACGAACTGCTGCAAATGTTGAACTTGGGCCATTACATTTTCAAAGCCCACCTCCATTTGTGTGCCCAAATCGCATTTTAAGTCCTTCAGGAGTCATTCTAGGTTTTGGTAGCCCTCGACCATGATGTTATTTGGGCCCGGAGTGGGGTTCTCTCACAGCTGAGAAGACTCGGGAGCAGGGATGTCTTGGTGCACAGTATGCCCTGGTGGGAGACCCTCTCGTGATTGTCGCTGAGTTAAGTCCTTAGGATCTCCGCTAGTTCCAGATGAAATGAAGGAGCGTTTAGACCGTTTCCTCACAGATTTTGACGGCTGGGGCATTGAAGCAGTTTACCAAGCCTGGGTTATAAAATGTTTGGCGTTAAAATATGGTTTAGAGAAATTTTAAGTGATATGAGCAGACTTCTCATTCAAGCGTCATTCGCTCCTGCAACCGTTCTCAGCCAGAGCAGAAATTTGTCAGGGAAGTGAAGGGTCGGCAGGGTGTCCCATATAAAGTCCCAGGACATCCAGTCGAACGTTTTTTCCGCATTTAAACTCAGGAAGACTGCTGGGATTTTTCTGGTTTGTATGAACTCTCTAAGAAAAAGGGACTATTGGATGTTATCCATCATGTTACACTTTTTAATAAATCCGGCCTGGTCACGATGTATTACAGTTTTCAAAACCCCTCTAATCTAGTGGCCCAGATTGCCTTGTATATTTTATAGTCTATGTTTAAAATTGAGGTTGGACGGTACAAAGACAGTTCAATTTAATCTTTACCAGAATTAAGAATGGGGGTTATAACTGCATATTCCCAGGACGGGGTGGGGGTGGGGCCTCGCCCTCCGCAACTTCCAAGAAAGTTGAAAGCATTGTGGTGAAAAACAAACCCCACAAATTTTTAGTACCACTCCACGCTGTATGCGTCTGGACCAGGACATTTCTGGGTCTTAGTGGCACGGATGTGGGAAAGGATATCCTCAGAGATGACTGGTCATTCTAGAGTTTTATTTGGGTCTCCAAAAGACAGGGAAGATGCAGACCAGACAAGAACCTCTGCCTTGCCTCTGAGTTGTTAGTTCGGCTTGGGGCATACAAGGATTGGTAATAATTAGAGAAAATTATATGCATCTCCTCGTCGTGGTGTGTTAAATTGTGAGTATCAAGTCTTTTTTAGCTTCAATATCGCTTCAATATCGTGGAGGACAACGCTTGCCCGGAGATTGTTCCTAGTCATGGCTCCTGCCTGGTATATTGCCCTACCATCCTCAGTCACTACCCACACCAAGCTCAGGCCTTTCAAAGTGGCCCTGAAGAATCACCTCTACACCATATGTACCTGCACCTGTCCGCACTAGTCCTACTACTATTTCAAACTACAGCCCAGTCGCTACTAAAGTGGGCCCACACCAAGACAAAGTCCAATCCAAGACTGCTCCACTAAACCCCACCAGGGCCCACAATCATGTCTCTGCTCTCTTGTTACTCTGCCTAGCTATCACTGTGTATAAGCCTACTTCACTGCACTGCTAAGGATGTATGTAACCGATAAGAATGTTTTGTAATGCCTGCACTACTGCACTGCAAAGGATGTACATAACTGTTTAGCTAATACTCTGTATAGACACTCATCAGTGTATTATAATGCTTAATAATGTTTCTACATCTACCATCCAACTAGTTACGTAACGTTGTCTTTGCTGTATTACTTTCATGTCTGTATTTATGTCCTCCGACAAGGAACCTTTGGAAATGAGTCTATGACTCAAAGGATTGTAATTCCGATATTCTAATAAAAGAAAAGAATATACGGAGTTTACACGTCAAGGTTTGGGTACCCCGAGGGCCCCCCTCGTAGTTAGTCTGTTTTAAATATAATAAAGTTTGCTGTACCCAGTTTTTGTAGGGTGCTATTCGCCTCCTAAATTCCGAGCTGTAGTTCTCCGTCCTCCTCTCTGTAAAGCAACTGGTATTGCTGTAATTGTTGTGTTAACTCTTGATATTTAGTTTTGTTTACCCTACGCTTTTTCACCATATAGGCCAATATCTCTCACCGAAGTACAGCTTTCAGGGTGTCCCATAGGGTTGTTGTAGATATCTCTGGGGTAGTGTTTTCCTGTATTATTTGTGGGATACTTTGCTGCATTTTAATTATAAATTGGAGGTCTTTTAGTAGGAATAAGTTTAGATGCCAACGGGTTTGTTTCAATCTCTTCCCCAGGTCTAGTTTTAGTAGCACAGAATGGTGATCTGACAGTAATCAGAGTCCTACTGTTACGTCTCTAGTGAGTTATGTTCATATCTTGTGAAGAATAATCAAGCCTCGAATAGCTTGGAAACGGGGGGGGGAGGGGATTATACGTATAACCGCGTTGTGAGGTGTTCTGTCCTTCTCCACACATCAATCAGCCCCAGATGGTCGAATGAACAACTCAAAAAATGGAGTGCGTTTGTTGTCCTATGGGCCCCTCTGTTACTCGAGTCTAGTTCTGCTGACCACATCATGTTAAAGTCACCTCCCATAATTAAAATTCCATCTAATAATTCCATGACTTTGTTCAAGAACATTCGGACAATCTGGAGTGATGACTGCGGGGGGGCCTGGTTGAATTTCTGACAAAACAGGAAGGCTTCGGTGTCGTGGCTGGGGCCTAGGCAAAGGATGCAAGCAGAGTGGCTATCCTTTTCCGGAATCTGTTTGCGGCAGGTACACTTCGTGGAGCAGTCGGAAGATGAAGCTCATGTAGAAGACAAACTCAATGGCTGAACATTGAAAATTTAATATTTACTACCGGGGGAAAAAAAAAAAAAAAAAAGAGAGAAAAATAAAGCGCGGGTAATGCCGGTCAACTGTAGCCGCGGTGTCCACTAAGGTCAGATGTGCACGGGTTGACAGCGGGAAAAGAAGAGGTGAGTGTGGAGGACTGCCCGCTTTTATAGGATAGACTGACATCGGATGCTTATGTCGGCTGTGGGTGGTCCCCCATGGTAGACGGTTCACTAGAAAGTTTTCCGTTTGGTCCTGGTGTCTGGCGGCTTCAGTCCTACTGGTGTTGGCCTGCTGTAAGAGCCTTCCTCGGAGTAAAATTACAGGATATGAACAGACCATGTATATATGACCTACAAAATTTACATAGTATACATTCAGATATGCTCAGATTATACAACTATTGTGCATTTACCATAAGCAGTCGAACCTGCTTAACAGTGGCATTGCAAACTGTTCCACCGCAGCCACTTTCGACAACCAATGAGCATGGCAGAAAAAGAAAAAGAACAGTTACGTACTTACCGTAACATCTTCGAGATACTCTTAGGCCACACCTTTGCAACTGTACCCTTGTCCATAATAGGACCACACAGACACTTTTGCTAGCCAGGGGCTACCCACAATGATGTTATGCATGCGTCAGCATCTATATAAACATGGACAGCCCCACTTCTTCTCAGTTCCCGGCCAGAGATTAGACTATGAAGACCTCCACCTGTGGGGAATCAGGAGAGAAGACCATACAAGGCGAGGCACAGGGCTGGATAGATGCTTTACTGCATGGATTAGGTTCTGGCACAATATCTGATGCAACCCTCACTGAATCAGAAAGGGAGGGAGGGAGGATGGCATGGCAATATGGAAGAGATTCTCTCTAAGAACTACTGTTCCGGTAAGTATGTAAAGAATAATTATGTACTTACCATAACAGTAGAGCTTCATAGAATCTGTTTCATCACACCACACCTACCGAACATATAGCCACTAGGACCTCACAGAAACGTTTGCAAGCAGTCTGCCAGGGGCAGCCCACAACATCAGACATCAGCGTGTACATAAACATGGGTGGCCCCTCCTCTCCTCAGTTCCCTATCAGAGATCATACTTGGAGGCTCTCCCTGTTGAGAACTAGGAAAAAAACCAGCTCATCCTTCAGATGAGACGTTAAACTGAGGCCCCTTCTACCCATCCTGGTGCTGTCCTGGTGGGTGTCCAGGTGGAAGTAAAAGAACCCAGGAAACTCTTCGGAAAAAAGAGTAGAGGACATTCCCGGTGTCCTGGCCAACATTACTCTTCCCTTACACTGGATCATGCAATTGTTCAGGCTGTGTGTGGATGATGTGCGATATAGCTGCCACTACACATTCAGTCACTTGACTACCAGTCTAGCAGTGCTTGTAAAGTGCTTTGGGATACACTGTGTATGAAAAGCGCTATATAAATGCGGATTCTTCTTCAATCTACAACCAGGGAAGAGAGGACTGAAAAATGTAGTAGTGGAGACAGGAGCACCAAGGAATCCAGTGTTGCAGGGCCAAAAGAAGAAAGGGGGAAGGAAGGAGGGAGGGATGGCATGACCGGATGAGAGATTCTCTCGAAGATCTACCATTATGGTGGAGTACATAACTGTTCTATCTTCTTTGAGGATCTCTCTCATTTTTCCACACCTATAGAACAAGTACCAAGCAGTACAGAGCAACTAACAGTCTGGGAGGATGAAGCCTATAGACTTAAGAAAGGAAGCCCGGTAGTACAGCAAGGCAAAGCTAGCCCATCTACGAGAGGCAGCGTCCACACTGTAGTGTTTAGTGAAGGTGTGGACAGTACTCCAGATAGCATTCTGCAGCAGACATTTCTGAAACAAGCAAGAGAAGTGGTAATACCTCTAGTGGAATGACCACAAACTACACCAGGAAGTTCCTTATCTTACTTCCTGTAACAAAAAATAATGCAGTTTGCTAGCCATTTGGACAGGCACTGTTCAGATGCTGGGGCGCTCTCTATCCCAGGAGCGAATGAAACAAAAAGCAGCGAGGACTTCCTGCAGTACTTGGTACAGTGTGTATAGTACAAGAGTATTCTATGCACATCCAAAACATGGAGCAATGCTTCCCCTGGACTGGCACGCTCTGGGAAATGCGCTGCCAGGCGGATGATTTGATATAAGGTAAGACTCAGACACCACCTTTGGCACAAATTCAGTACTGGTATGCAAAGACTTTTGTGCAAAATCAAATAAAGAGACTCACACATTACAGCCTGCAGCTCTGAAATCCTTCGTGCAGACGTGACTAACTAAAAGAAAAGATGACTTACTATTTATTTATTTAGTTTTTGTTTAGTGGGTAAGTGTACTAAACAAATTTTGCCTATTTTCAGGCAAAATGGGGATACAGATGAATGCTAACTGACCTTGAACCAGATTAAGCTGTTGGTGGTATTGTTAGTGAATGGGGGGTATTTAGCCATGGCACCAGGGAAATTCCCCTACTCTTTTCAATACTTGATTTTGGCTTTTTTGAGTTTGTGTGCTGTAACACCATTTGTATTTTGTAGCTTTTAAGTTGATAAATAAAATATTCCCCTACTCTTTTTCCCCCCACTGCTCGTTAGGAGTGGGGGATAAGAGGCTTGTATGACATCATACTTAAATTGCTTTGAAATTACTTTAGTTTTTTTTTTTTTGTGAAATGGGGAAGTGTAAGCATTAATACTTATTTTGCTTTCAGTCTTTATGTTTTTGTATATTCACAATGACATACTGTACTATGATTTTTCAAGTATGAATAAAAAATTCCCTACTCTTTTTCAAGAAGTGCCATGGGATCTTTAACATCCACCTGAACTAGGCAAGGCAAATTTTATTTAAAAGACGCCCAATCCCGGAGGCTCTGGGCGCCGTATATAAGCCAACACAATACAACATTAATAAATAAAATAATCACAATCACAAAATTTCAGTACTGATGCATAAGATTAAATAAACAAAAAAAAAAAAAGAAAATCAGGGACAGAAATATTAACAGTCAGCAGTGGGCATATTTACATAGCTGGGTCCGGAAAAGCCTGCGCAAACAGGAAGGCCTTGAGGCGTGCCTTAAATACCTCCACTGAAGGGGTCTCTCCTTATTGCTGGAAGAAGCAAATTCCACAGGACGGGGCCGGCGACACTAAAAGCTCTGTCGCCGTCAGTTTTAACCTTGTCCTGGGAATCACAAGGAGGCCCCTTGAGGAGGAACGGAGACAGCAAACTGAGGCAGCAGGTGTAAGAATGTCAGCAGGTAGCCAGGGCCCAGGCCATGTAGGGCGTTAAAGGTGAGCAAGCCCACCTTAAAGAGGATCCTCCGCCTGACCGGTAACCAGTGCAGTTCTCGCAGCACCTAGGTGACGAGGCAATACTTAGACCAGGGTTTCTCAAATGGTGAGGCCAGCCTCCCAGGGGAGGCCCCAACCCGTTCCAGGGGAGGCTCAAGCAAGCCTTAAAATGTACTATATTTAAATGTCAACTTTTGGATGCTTTGTGTCAAAGGATGAAGCAAACTGAAAGCGAATAATGGCATCTGAATTTATGTAAAAAATGGTTACCAGGAAAACAAGCTCAACAAACACTTGTTTCCTGGTATGACATGGGGGAAAGCTGAATGGAGGAAATACAATTCTTGAAACTGTGCAAAACAAAATGCAAAATAATACAAATGAATAGGAACAAGATAACAATTGACCCATTATACTGGCTGTAGAAAAGCACAAATACAAAGGCTAAGCAGAGAGATACTAGGAGCAAGGCCAGGAGGGAGCAAAATGGTCCTCGAGAAGGTGTTTAAGGACAGGGTAAAACTGACAAAGAAAACAGTCTGACTTATGGAGGTATTGCAACGAGGGGTAAATAGGGCCAAAACTCAGAAGTGTGGAGTGAGTAGGCTGACCTGGAGAGGGGGGGTTATAGAGAGGGAGAATAATAGCGTCAATAAAATGAGAATAAACTCAACTACTCACATGCACTTCATTGTATTCTTCCTGTAATGTGCAAAGTATGATAGTTGTTCTAACTATGGGGAGACCCAAAATTATTTCTATCTTAGGGGGAGGCTTAAGATCTTTTCCAAGGCTTGGGGGAGGCTCACTATGACAAAGTGTGAGAACTCCTGACTTAGACTACCCCGTCAACAACTCGACAGCAGTGTTCTGCACTAGCTGAAGCCGGCGGAGGGTACCTCTAGAGACCCCGAGGTAGAGCACATTACAGTAATCAAGCCTCGATGTCACGAAGGCATGCATTAAGTTAGGGTGGTCCAAGGGTGGAACCACTTGCCTAATCCTGGCGTTATTCCTCAGATGATGAAGACTGGTACAGACCACGGCAGACACCTCAGCCTCAAGTGTAAGACCACTATCCAGAACAACATCCAGGTTACACACCCTGGAGGAGGCCTTCAAGGGTACAAAACCCAGGACAAGTCCTGTTTCTGCACCCAAGGTCATCCTATCACGCCCACTGTTCAACTCCACTACCAGTACCTCAGTCTTATCAGGGTTCAGTCGCAACCAGCTGGGAGGCCACCCAGTCACCGATTTCAGCAAGGCAGCTGTTTAGCATGTCGACTGCATTGAATGTCGCTGGTGCAAAGGAAAGATACAGTTGGGTATCATCGGCATAGCAATGAAAACCCAAACCGTATTTCCTAATGAGCCCTCCCAGGGGTAGCATGTACACAGCAAACAACATCGGCGACAAGACCGAACCCTGAGGGACTCCACAAGACAGGAGACTAGGAGGAGGAGAAACTCCCCATCACTACTCGTTGCCTCCTGTTCACGAGAAAGGACTCAAATCAGCACATGACCATGCCGGTGAGTCCACAAAACTCCCTAGGCAGTCAAGTAATACACAATGGTCCACTATGTCAAAAGCAGAGGAGAGATAGAGGAGAACGAGAACTGTCCCCTCCCCTCCATTTCTCACCCTGAGAAGGTGACTGTGCACCTGAACTAGCCCAGTTTCCGTGCTGTGCCTTTCCCAAAATCATGACTGGAGGGGCTTGTAAAGATCAAAGGCCACAAGGTGCTCCTCAAGTTGAAGCACCACAATCGTCTCGACAACCTTACCCAAAAATGAAGGTTGGAGATAGGATGGTAATTTGCCACAACGTCAGGGTCCAACGATGGTTTCTACAGAAGGGGTCTCACCAATGCCTTCTTCAAGTTACTGGGAAAGACCCCCTCCAAGAGGGAGCACCGGACAGTCAAGGCAAACACCGGGCCAATGGAGTCAACTGATCCAATCAAGAAACGCGTCGGCACCGGGTCCAGTTCACAATATGTGTGCCTCCGCTTGAAAGCAACCCTAATGACCTCAGCCACCTCCACTGGTCTAAATTTGCCCCAACCAGGTGGACTGCTCTCCAGGCATCCGAGGCGATCACTGTTGGCCAAATGTTGACTCACTGGCGGAATACCTTGCCTGATGGTGGACACACTGTCCAAGAAGAACAGAGCAAATGACTCGCATAAAGTGTTTGAAAAGGCTTTTTTTCGGCTGGAGTCAGGCTGGATTTAACAGCCTGTCTACAGTTCGAAAAAGCACAGTTAGTTGACTCTTCCTGGCAGCAATCTTCTTGGACAGGAGCTCTGCCTTCTTACAGTCGATTGCCCCCTGGTACTCACCATAGTGAGCACGCAGGGCCAGCATGTCCGCCTCCAGACCAGTCCTCCGCCAGCAGCACTCCAACCCAACATCTTCATCGCCTTGAGCTCCCCATCAAACCACGGAGACCTCAAGTGAGAAGATTTAAGTCGTAAACGGACTGGTGCGAGGGAGTTTAGTGCCACAGACAGCACCTTATTATAGGCAGCGACTGCGGCGCACGTACCCGTCGCATGCCATGCCCACACTAGATAGATCAGCCATCACCAGAAGACCCTCGGGGGGGGGTCACACCCCTCAAAGGGTGGCAGCTTACCATCTTTGTAGGGGGAAGGCTCTCGGCGGGGGGGGGAGCCCCGAACGAGAACGCCACCATGCAATGATCAGACCAACCGACTCAATCAGTCTTAAGGTTCTTAATCCCAAGCCCCAGCGAAAAGACCTGGTCCAACATGTGACTGCCCTGATGGGACATGGAGGAAACTTCCTGCGACAGGCCTAGAGATGACATAATCTGGAGGAAGTTATACCCAAGCCTAGATGATTTGTCGTCACCCCAAACATTGAAGTCCCTCAGAATT
Source organism: Neoceratodus forsteri (assembly GCA_016271365.2). NCBI lineage: Eukaryota > Metazoa > Chordata > Ceratodontiformes > Ceratodontidae > Neoceratodus > Neoceratodus forsteri. The sequence goes on from CM057450.1 coordinate 1,408,473,871, forward strand.
AAACATCTAGTGGCCTCCAATGTTTCGCAGACGACGAAATTGGCTACCTCCTACAGAAAATCTCTCACTGCTCCAGGGGGGCGGTAAATTAGAAGGATTCTGCAGCCTGCACCCACACCCCTACGAACGGCCACACATTCAAAAGAACCCGTCCTTCTCACTGGGTGCACAGTGAATCCCAGCTCAGATCTAAAACAGATGGCAACTCCCCTGGCCCAGCGTTCCACTCTAGAGCAGTGCACAGAGCACCCGGAGGGGTGGCAGCCTCAAAAACTGGGCCAGTATCATCACCCACCCAGGTCTCCATAATGCACACCAGATCGACTAAAGAAATCAAGTCCGCTATAATTGCGGTCTTGTTTCTAATCGATCTGGAGTTGCACAGCACTGTCCGCAGGGGACTGGTGGACAGTGCAGCCCCTCTGGCTACCTGCCCACTCGGTCTGGTGGGAATCCTGGGGATGGGAAACAAACACATCTGGCCTCTCCCTTGGGCCAAACGAACCCCAGGGTGCCTTCTACACCTAATTACCCCAATCCTGCCTTCTCCCAATGTGCACGAGGTGCCCTGCCCCAATCGATAGAAGCGGTTCCTTCAAATTCCAACCTCTCAACAGCACTGTGCTGTGGTGATAGTGACTGGGAGGTCAGAGAAGGACCACAGATTGTGCAGCTGGGATGCGCCGTACCCAGTCTTGGCACACCCCAAGCCTTCATCCTTCCCCAAGCACATCCTATCCGACTGTAAGCTCCCCAAAACACACTACCAAACTAAATATGTACTCAATCATCCAACCACATACTATTACAAAAACTAGCCTAAAACCATCCATACCATACACACAAACCAAAACTTAAAATTCAACCCCAACACCACACACCCACAAGGAGAACAACAACAAGTCTTAGCACAGAGTTCTTGGAAAAGAAGCACACTGTCTGCAGCTCAATAGTAGGTCCTACAAGACAGGACAATTTAAACAATTACGTGCAAGAGTTATTTGTTACAAATAAATACAGGTTACTCACCTGTAACAGGAGTTCTAGGAATGGTATATGTTGTTCATCCACACTCATTGGCAGGTATCCTTGCCGCTTTAAATCTTGCCGGAAGGTCTTCAAGCTTGCTCCTCCCACCCACCGGGTGGTATAACTCGGCTCCGCCCCATGGCGCCAGATCTGGCCGCTGGAAGCTCAGGTTGTGCGCGAGGCGAGAGTGAGGATAGGATGAACAACATATACCATTCTAGAACTCCTGTTACAGGTGAGTAACCTGTATTTCTAGGGACATGGATATGTTGTTCATCCACACTCATTGGCAGACTCTAGCAGTTCTCCGGGAGGAGGGAGGCAAGACACACACCCCAATACTTACTTGGGAAAGAGAGACTGGAGAACGAGGCCCCAAAACCAGCATCCGGGCGTGACTCAAGGTCGATGTGGTAATGGGTAATAAAGGTGTTTGCCGACTTCCAGGTAGCAGCCCTGCAGATTTCCTGGATAGGGACGCCCCTGGAAGCAGCCACTGTTGCAGCAGTATGGCGGTAGAATGAGCTCTTATCCTCTGGGAGGCTCCATGCCCGCTAACTTATAGCAGAGATCTATGCAGGAGGTTACCCACCTGCTTATCGTCCCGCTTGGCTGCAGGTCTGCCAGATGCGGCTTCAGCGTAGGTGACAAACAGCTGGCGAACCTCTCCCCGAATTTCAGCCGTGCGCTCCTTATAATAAGCGGGCGCCCTTCTAGGGTCCAGAGTATGGAGCCTATATTCGGCCTCCGAGGTGTGATTGGGGTAGAACACCGGCAGAGTCAACACCTGGTTAAGGTGAAACTCCGACACCACCTTCGGAAGGAATTTCGGGTGGGGGCGCAGGACAACCTTGTCCCTGTGGAAGACCAGGTAAGGAGACTCGATGGAAAGCGCCTGGAGCTCTCCCATCCTTCTGGCTGACGTGATAGCCACCAAGAAGGCGGTCTTCCACGACAGGTGAGAGAGAGCACACCTGTGCATAGGTTCGAATGGCTTGCCCATGAGCTTTGCCAGTACCAGCAGTAGATCCCACGGAGGTGGGGGTTCCCGCACTGGAGGGGAAATGTGATCAAGGCCTTTGAAAAAGCGCCAGACCACCTTCTCCTGCGCCACCGACTGCTTCCCGGCCCGCGCCTGAGCAGAGATGGCTGCCAGTGCACACTTAGGTCGCCAACCCAAGCCCTTGACTAGAAAGGGACCATAAATAGTCCAAGATGCTTGCCAAGGAACAGGAGGAAGGGTCCAAGCCCTTGTTTGACACCAAATGGAAAACCTTTTCCATTTGAAGGCATAGCATTTTCTGGTCGACTCCTTACGGGACGCCTCAACTACATTGAGGACCTCGTCGGAAAGACCCAAGGCCTGGAACTCTAGCCGCTCAGGAACCAGGCCCTCAGGTGCAGGGACTGAAGGTCCGGATGGAACACCTTCCCCTGATTGACTGAGAGCAGGTCCGGGTGAGCTGGAAGCTGCCGCAGAGTCCTGGAGCTGAGACTGAGGAGATCTGGGTACCAGAACTGGCGAGGCCAGTCTGGGGCTATCAGAATCACCTGCGCCTGTCCCTCCTCGCCTTGAGAAGCACCTTGTGGATCAAGGGAATGGGGAAAGGCGTAAAAGAGGCCCGGGTCCACTGCCTCGAGAAGGCATCCCCTGCAGCGAGCCCTGCTGAGGGCGGGCATGGAACAGACTCAGCCTGCCTCCCTGGAGGCAAACAGGTCCACCTGAGGTGTGCCCCAATGGGAGAACAGATGCTGTACTACCTCCGGCAGGAGAGACCACTCGGGGATGCAGCCCTATCCGCTCAGGGCATCGGCCAGGGTGTTGGAGGCTCCCGCCACGTGAATGGCTAGGAGATCCGCCTCCAGGCTGCGCACAGTGACCAAATGCGGAGAGCCTTGCATAGAAGCATGGAGCGCGTCCCCGCCTGGCGGTTTAGATAGTACATGGTCGTGGTATTGTCCGGCCTGGACCTCGGACCACTTGACCCCGGAGGAACGGAGCAAAGGCGGTGAGAGCTAGGCGGACCGCCTGAGCTCCAGCAGGTTGATGTGGCATCGGGACTCCTGGGACCAGAGGCCATGAGCCCGGTTCCCCAGATGGGCACCCCAACCCATCAGAGAGGCATCGGTCGATAGAGAGACCGTCGGCTCGGGCGGACGAACGGGATGCCCTCCTGCAAATGATCTGGAACGGTCCACCACTGGAGAGCGTCCCACATCCCCTGTGTCACCGACACAAGCTGGTCAAAGGATCGCAGCGTTGTGACCACTGGCTGGCCAGTCCCCACTGAAGGGGACGCATGTTCCAGCGGGCCCAACGGACCACGCTGGTGCAGGCCGCCATGAGACCCAGGAGGCGCAGGAAGTCCCGGGCAGGGCGCAATTGCCCAACCAGAAATGATCGGGCAAAGGAGGAAAGAACCTCGGCCCTGTCCGCCTGGAGCCGCGCCTCTGGCTCGAAGAGAGTCGAGCTGCGCCCGAACAATAGAATACCTGCTTCGCCCGAGTTCCGACTTGGCCTCGCTGATAAGGAGGCCCAGTTGAGAGCAGACCTGGAGGGCCAGATCTCTGGACCACCTGCCTCCTTCCTGGAGGAGCTGCTATCAGCCAGTCGCCCAGGTAAGGGTACACCCGACCCTCGGCGCGCAGGGAATGCTGTCACCACTGCCATGCATTTGGTGAAGACCCTGGGAGCTGGAGACAAGCCGAAGGGCATGGCTTGGAACTCAAGAGGGATCCTTCCGCCGAAGCGAAGGAATCTCTGGTGAGACGGACGGATAGGGACGTGAAAAACGCTGGCCCTGCAAGTCCAGAGAGCAGAACCACACGCTGCTGCTCCAAGGATGGTATTATCTGAGCCAGAGTGACCATCCTGAAGGTTCGAGACCTTAGGAACTTGTTTAGGTCGTAGGTCGAGAATGGGGCGCCAGCCCCCGTCCGCCTCGAACCAGGAAGTACCTGGACACAAACCCTGGGTCTGAAGGAGGGTCCACCACCTCTTTATCACCTCCTTCTGGAGGAGGAGAGCCGATGCGGCCCCGACGAGCCGCCAGTGAGGCTGGGGATCCCGGCCCCGAGGGCGACGGCTCTGAAGGGTGGTGCCTGCTCGAATTCCAGAGGCAGGCCTCTTCCCACCACCTCCAAGACCCACCTGTCCGTGAAACAGCGGACCAGGCGGAACGGAAGTGTTGGAGCCGTCTTCAATGGGGACCCAGGGATAAGGTGACGGGAATGGGGCGACACCCTCAGCCCGCCACTGGGCAGGCTTGGAGGAGGGACCGCCGAGGACCTCCTGGGCCTTTTCCTCCCTGCCTCCTGTTAGAGGAAGCCGGCGGCTTGGGTTTGGGATGCCAAGGCCGAGCCTGCTGGCCCTGACGTTGCTGGGCCGAGCGCGCCGGGGGCACAGAAGGACGAAAGGGCTTAGGCTGTGGCTTGCGGCCTTTGTCCTTCTGAGCGGAAGAGACCGAGTCCAAGGTAGCATTGGACTTCTCGATCCTCTGCAGGTGACCTTCCACCCCAGGGCCGAAGAGGTCAGTCCCCAAAAAGGGGACATCCGCCAACTTGTGCTGGGTATCCGAAGTAAAGGTGGATATCCTCAGCCAAGCCCGCCGACGCATAGCCACTGCGGCCGCCACCGATCTGGCACATGAGTCCCCTATATCCAAAGCAGTCTGGAGCTGCTGTTTGGCCACTGCCCTGCCCTGGTCCCACACCTGCTTAACCGTAGTCTGCAGATCGGCGGGAAGATGAGGGATGACCTCATCCAGGGAGCCCAACAGGGCATGAGAAAAATGTGCCATGAGGACGGCCGAACTGGCCTGACGAAGGCCGAGAGAGGACGCAGCGTAGACTTTTCGCCCGACATAGTCCAATTTCTTGGACTCCTTGTCAGGAGGTTTGTCCACATCCTGGCGCTAGCCGGGCGCGCGAAAACGCTGTCGGTAACCAACCCTCAGCAGAGGGGTGTTCCGAAAAACCGGACAAGGAACCAGTAGGGACCGCATACTTCCTGGCCATCCTGGCCGAAGGCGCAGGGCAGGAAGCAGGGCGCTGCCAAAGCTCCAGTGCCGGACCCACTATGGCCTCGGCCACCGGAAAGGCCTCCGTCGGAGAATCCCCTCGGTCCAGAATCTCCGTGAGGGGATACCTGGCCCGTTTGGAAACGGGTTCGAGCTCCATCCCCGTGGACTCCGAGATGAGCCGAAGTAGTCCTAGGAAGGACGACGGGCTATCGACCATTGACTGACCTCCTGAAGACTCCAAGTCCAGTCGCTTGGAGAAAAAGGAGGAATCATCTTCGACTCGAAGAGTCCTCAAGAGCTGCTCTGGCCTGAGCCACCCTTCACCTGCCGAGGTCGATCGGAGTGAGGGTAACTGACAGCCGATGGGGTAGACCCTTAGCCGAACCGAGAATCCTTGGTCGGAGCCCCAATTGGTGGCTGTGGAGGCGGAGGTTCCACCGGAATCGGTGGAGCAGTTGGTTTTGGTCGAACAACCGCCTGAGTATAGCCCTCGATAAGTCGAGGGGTTGTGTCGGCTGCCCGGTGACAGCGTTACTTAATGGCCGAAGCGCACGGGCCGGCTTATTCCCGGCCAGGAGGAGCTGTTGCAACATAAGGTCCCCGCATCGGCCGACGACTTACGCCGAAGCCCCTCAATCCGCCGGAGGAGGACGAGGACGAGTGGCGACGCCGCTCACCGCGGTGCCGAGACCGAGACCGCCTATGACGGTGGGATCGGCTGGACCGCGAAGAGGTCCGAGACCGAGACCGAGAGTCCCGGAATTTCCGAGGTCGGTGCGGGGAGGTGTCGGCCGGAACCGGCACTCCCTTCGGCTCGGATGGTCCATCCGAGGGCTCCGGAACCGGAGGCACAGGCGAGCCCACGGGATCCTCAACTCCTCCCGGGGGAACCGGGGAGAGAGGAATCTCGGCTGCTAAAGGCGACAGCCCGTCAATGGGTGAGAAAAATCTCGGCTTCGCCGGTCAGGAGTCTCGGTCAACTGACCTGGCCAGGGACACCGTGAGGCCAGTGGCGAAGCCGAAGGGCAATCAGCCGACGGCCTATCGCCCGGGAGAGGGACCTTCCGCCCCCAAGAGCGCCGATGGAGGGACTTACCTTGTCCCTCTTTTGACCGAGAATAAGGTCCCGCCAACGTAGGCCCTTCTCCTTTAGTGGAGAGGGACAGACAAAGCTCCTTAAAAGAAGCCGTGTAAGAAGAGCCCAGAGAGAGCGGGATAAATGCCGCGGCCGAGGAAGATACGGCCCGCGCCGCCTCCTCTTCGAGGGCGACCATCCGCTCGAGCTGATCCGCCGAGCCCGCCGCCGCGGACACTGCCAACTGGGCCTCCTTGGACTTCACCGGAGGGAAACGCTTCTCCGGACGGCCCAGTTGCAATCGGGCAGCACGGTCTTCGAGGACGTAGGCCGAGAAAGATGAGCACAGGTCGCAAGCCTGCGGGTCGTGCTCAAGGCCTAAGCAGTAGACACACGTGGAGTGTGGATCCGTCCGAGACATCTTCTGCCCGCATGGGCATCTCCGAAATCCGGGAGTCGATTTGTCCATCGCAGCCGAGAGGGATAGAAGACTGAAGTCTTTTGCAAAATTTATTTTTAAATCTGCAAGCGGAGAAATAGGAACCAGTCTCAAATGCAGAGCGTTAAGGAGGGAACCTGAGCTTCCAAGCGGTAAGGAAGATCTGGCGTCATGGGGCGGAGCCGAGAGTTATACCACCCGGGTGGGTGGGAGGAGCAAGCTTGAAGACCTTCCGGCAAGATTTAAAGCGGCAAGGATACCTGCCAATGAGTGTGGATGAACAACATATCCATGTCCCTAGAATAAAATATTTCAGCCCACTTCTTAGAAGTTGAGGGCTCTCTCACCACCCTCAGTTACTGCAGGGATAGCCCGGCCAAAACCAGTTTCAGAGGCACCAGTCACACAGGATAGATCCCAGAATAATCACAGAACTGCCCCCACCAGATCTGGAATCCCACAAAAGAGCAGTCAAGAAAACCATCGACCGGCCCCCAATCGATACTCCAATGGGGCACACAAAAGTCCACACTATTCTCAATTTCCCCCCGACGTAAACTACTCAAATCCACGGCTGAAAAAGCCAGCAGACAATGCACGAAAGTCTGAAAGTCTGCACAATTCGCCTCTAATGTTTTGGGAGACAACACGTGGAAATGCCCTCAGAACTGCGCTCTCCCAGGAATGCAGTCTGGGCAGCAAACGGGATCCACACCACGCTGTCGGCCCTCTCGTGAAGATGTTAAAAAAGCACCTTCAGGAAGATCGAGCGTCCACAGCTACCATCCATGCTGGAAGCAGAAAACCCACCTTAATTGGGACGATTTTAAATACTTCAGTCTTCTGCTCAAAAATCCTCTGTCTTCCCTGCCACACAGAAACCTCACTGCACAGGAAAGTACCCCGCATGGAGACTAGGCCAGTTCAGTCTGCGAGTCCGACAGCACAGTTCACGTTAGACAAGTCCACGTCCAGGAAATCAGAACCAGACCAGGTTGGGGCGTCCAGGAAGTACCCAATCCAGCTAAACGGATGCCAAACCAAGTGAGCTGCAGACACCGTGCAAAACTACCCAAGAAACAAGAAAACTAACTCACTAGACTAGCTCACTCCCCAACCCTACCTTGCACTAAAACCCTAAACTATTTCCCTGGCTAAACACTTACATTTTTTTTTTTTTAAGCTTGCTGGGAGGAGGCAGTATAGCGCAGTGGTCTAAGGCTCTAAACTGCAAACCTGGTGACATCCAGCAGACCAGACCAAGGTTTGAGTCCCACAGCTTCCACTTGCATACTGTGTGACCCTGAGCAAGTCACTTAATCTCCTTGTGCTCCCAGGTCGCTCCTGTAAAAAAGCTTTCAGCTTAGTGTGCTATACCTGGTTAAACAACTAAATAAATTCAAAATGAATGTCTCAAAGTGGAGAAAAAGTAATAAGACACAAAGTGTAAGTCTGCCAAGTCCCAAATAAATAAATAACCAAAATACAGAGGTGAGAAGATTTAGAGGTCCTGTGTCCCAAAGTGTTTGCCAGACAGATCAACAGACAGATCGACCGACCTGACATTCCTTAGGGAGGTAGTTAAACAGTACTACTACCGGACGTAGTTTTTTAAAGCATGTATGCATTATTTTAATTTAGGTATGGAATGCAAAAGAACAGAACTGGAAACAGTATGTGCTCAACAGCAAACTTATTCGTGCCCACATAAATGCATAATTTAGAAACCAGAAATTCAGTTATCTGCTAGGATTCGTCTGACGTGCAGCCAGTCAGATCAGACAGTGGAACCATACTGAAACCACCCCATAGTGGGGTGGGGTGGGTGGGGGGTCTCGTTGTCTTTAGATCTGTCCGACATGTCCAGCAGTCAGAACAGACAGAGAGAAACTCTGATCCCTTCGGAGAAGGCATAAAACGTGGTTTCATCTGTGATTAAAAGTGTGTCGCTTTCCCAGATCAAATCATCATGATAATGTCTCTGTTCCCACTGTGGAACTGAGAAAACTATTGAGTAAATAAGAACTATATGAGAAATAAGAAACCTATGAGAAAAAACAATCCATAACCCAGGAGAAAGTGGGTGATGGTTTCTCTGGTTGTAGGTGCCACAGAGATACTGCGAAACTCGCACCATGCCAGAATGTAACATGCCAGTAGCAGTAAATGACAGTAAGTAAATACCCTAACATTTCACATCTCTCTTTAGTCTTTCCCACTGGAGAACCCCCCCGACCCTAGCATGCGGCTTGAGTCTCATGTCTCCAACCATGATAAACATGCTAGAAGGCAGAAAGGTTAATAAACAAATATAATGACATTCATTTCTGCCCCCCCCCCTTTTTTTGGAAGAGAAAAAACTGCAGCGTGCGATCTGAGCCTTGCGTCTTGGCTCCCAGAAACTGGGTCTAAGATGACAGTTAATCAGAGTGAGATAATAATTTATCTAAAATAAAATAAAGTATTTACAGTGAAAACTTTATTTAAATTTAAAGCACCGTTCGGCGCTGACAACCGCACTGACTAAGGGAGCTCTCTGGTTCCAAGGACCACAGTGGACTCGCATCACAAACTAATCTCATATAAAAAATAAATAAATAAAAAAGAGATAACACCTAAAAAACCTTTAAGAACTACTGAGGACAGACTAAAACAAAATAATAAAACAAACTGTGATACTTAATGACCACCATCCATACACTGAGTGAACTGCTGGAGAGAGCACTTCGGGGCAATTTGCTTCTGCAGGTGGAGAAAGAGATCTGATGTTGGGCTGCAAAATGCAGTGACACCAACAGGACAGAGGTTTGAATTACATTCCACATTCTATCCATGCACCCCGGGGCAGCTTCACCTACTGGTCTCACAGCATATAGTTAAAGCATAATGAGGGATTCCTGAGGTTTCAAATAACACTTCCCAGGAGAGAAAGCATAGGCCACAAATCAAGGCTGGCTCAAATGAAGCCAAAGTGAGCATTTCCAAAATAAAATTCAGGTCCCAAGCTAAGACTGGATTGCTGATAGGAGGCTTTAAATGTAGAATGCCTCTCAAGAATGTATGGGCTACCTCCAGCTGAGCCACTTTACGACAATCTATAGGCACGTGAAAAGCCAATACAGCAGCCAAGTGGACCTTAATTGAGGAATATTGCAGGCCTGAATCAGATAAAGAAAGCAAGTGCTCTAGAACCCGAGCAACTGGACAAGTAAACAGATCCAGGTGGTGAGAAGCGGCCCACAAAGCGAACCACTTCCACTTCATGGAATAAGCAGACCTGTGGACAGTTTTCTAGCAGCCACCAGAACATCTGCTACTTTTTGGGAAACTCCAAAATTAGCTAGGGCTAAGTCTTCAGCTGCCATGCATGCAAATGAAGAGACGTCAGGTCCACATGGACCAGGGTTCCATGCTCTTGTGACAGTAGACCCTTGCACAGGGGCAGAGGCACTGCGGGTTCCACTGCCAGGTGCTGCAGTGTGGGGAAACTAGATCTGTCAAGGCCACAGGAGAGCAATCAGTATCAGAGTTGCCCCCTCCACTTTCAGATTGAGTAGTACTCTCTGAATCAGAGGGAAGGGAGCAAAGGCATACAGAAACCTCCCCTTCCAAGAGAGGAACGTGTCTCTCCAAACAATTCCAGGCCCTAGAACAACCACGCAGACAAGTGGCAGTTTTGCGTTGTGTGAGTACACAAAAAAGGTCCAACTCTGGCCAACCCCATCTTGTGAAGAGGTTATCTGTTACAAAGTTCAGCAGTTCTTGCTCATGCATCCGGGGCTGTGACCTGCTTAGCTCGTCTGCCAAGATGTTCTGCATGCCTGAAACACGTACTGCTGATAGTTCTAACCCTCCCTGCATTGCAGAAAGGAATGAGCTCCCCCTTGTTTATTGATGTAATGCATCAAACTGACACTGTCCGGCGGGGGAGGGGGCACTGTTGAGCCGAGCTAGAAGGCAGCAAAACTTTGTAGCTCCGGTGAAAAATGAAAATTACATACCTACCGTAATTCCTGATCTTTCTGTGCATCTTCATTCAATCACCTTTGGGTAATGTGGCCGGAGATCACGACCCCGCAGGAGTTTTTTTTTTTTTGATGGGTGGAGTCAACGCACCATCAGCGCCACCCTCGAGGCCAGTGCACTGCGTGGCGCTCGTGGGTTGGCTGTTAGGTGTCATCGGTCCTGCCCTCCCGCCAGTTCTGAGTCGCTGTAGAGTAAGAAAGGTTGGGCGGGAGGGACAAGGGAGTCCAAGGGACAGATAAAGGAAAAGATATACAAACTAATGGAGGAATAAATGACTGAGAGGACAAAAAGAGAGCTGGAAATCTAAGGGGACTGGGAAGGAGTCCCAATCTCTGGAAGCAGAAGAGGAGGGAGGGGAGGGAAGAATTAGAAGAAAGGATGTTTGGGGAGATATCCCTGAAGCCTTGACCTGTCTCCAGATTGTACAGGAACTGCGGTGGAGTAGCCAGAAGGCTATACTGTCAGAATTCAAGGCACAGAATCACTGGCAATAACCCCAACATAAGCAGAAGCGGCTATTCTGGAAGAAAAGACAGGATACAGGGCTGTATCCCCTGTCACAAATTCACTCAACCGGTCAGCCCTCTACTCCCAAAGTGCCAACCTCTGAGCATATGATTCGTGGACACTGAACAGAACAAGGCAACCCTCTTGTCTGTTTTGTGGGTTTGAGTCACTTTAGTCTCAAGTTCTGGAGGGATTCAAACTGATAACCTCTTGTTAGCGTACCCAATTATCAGGCTCAGATAATTCCGTCCTTGGGGAGCCAGATATCTTTGCATATGGACACTAACCAGGTCTACAAAATGAACCCTTAGAACTCTATGCAAAACCATCAGAGAACTCTATCCGTTTCCCAGTTTGGTATATCAATAAGCCCATACACAGTGTTAACTGTAACCTTTAAAAGCTTCACTATAATAAAAAGAAATGTCAAGGCACTCCAGGCAGTTTCCATTCTAAAATATATATCTTTACTTTAAAATAGGAAAACAGAAAATATTACAGAACAAAATATCCCAACACATACAACCTTAAAACAAACAGGTTTAAAAGTGCAAGTTTCTACAATACATACATTCATTCAGAGTGATCTAATCTAACATATGCTTACTTTCTTTCAGTGCTGTGATGTTTCTTCCTCAGTCAGATAATATGAAAGCACGTGTCTCTCAAGGTTTTCTCAGTACATTTCAAAACCAGTCCTGAGCCGGCCTTCTCTGAGGTCACCAAACTCGGCCTTGGTGTAACAAAATCTATATTTATTATAACACAGGATGTCTAAATAAAATATTTAAAAAAACATAATAGGTAACCTCACTGACTTTCCCAATCCTCTCCTCAGGTTAACCAGACAAAACCAGTTTGTGCTCTGCTACACATACATATCAAAAGTTTCTTTGATATAAGTCACTGTATTCAAAGCAAAAGTGTATCTGACTCTTTAATCCCATCTAGACCTTGGTATCTACACATCAAAGGTCCCTCTGATGTAATTCAAGGATTTCCCAGGAATGGATATTGGACCTCCCAAATTCGTTTGGGTCCTGCTTTGCCCAGACATCAACCTCTTTGATGAAATAAGTTGGTTTCCTGGGCTGATACCAAAAACCCATGCATGCTCTTTCCCAATGACACCTAGAGCAAAATCAAAGGACTTCCCTGGGGATGTCATGAATGGCTAATTTCATTTCCTGGGATCAAAGCAAATTTAACATGCTAATTGAACCTCAGATCTCTGTAGCTTAAAATGCCTCCTGTCCTTTGAACTTATCCCTGGAGGGTTTTGATGTATCCGTTCAGCAAGACTGAAGTTTCCTCAAACCGACCTTCCCATCACATATTTTATACGCAATAAAAAAATTGATACAGCATTCAGAACTGGCTGTCCCAAAACCAAATTTGGTGGCAAGAAACAAGTTTCTTAAATTTGAGGGCAAGTCCCCAAGGACAAGAACGAGCGAGAATACCAGAGAGAGAGAGAGAGGGCAACCACCAACCCACCGGGGTGGAGCCAAGGCACTGAGGAAAAAAGTGCCCTCCCTCCTGATCACCCTCCCCGACAGAATGTAAAAAAAAATCCCGATGTGCCCAAGGTTACCCCGCTCCTAACCAACAGAAAGGGGGGGCCACACAGAGGCCCCAGGGGAATGAAGGGTGGGATTGTGATGAAGAAAAAATTACTCACCTTAGTAATTATGTTTCTTCTAATGGAGTCTTGCTGTATTCTGAGTGTTGCAGTTAGCCCCAGCCTTTAAACTGCCCAGGAGAACAGAGGGTTAACTTTCTATGCAGAGCATAGTATGCTGAGCTTGAGCTCAGTTAAGGTCTCTGTCTGCAGCCCTTTGAAAGCCAACCATCAGATTCTAACGAGCAAAAACTCACTAACTATCCTACGTGGAAATTGTAAAATTTTTACTAGCCAACTGGCAACAAAAGGTTTTAGATTCCCAAAGGAAGACTCAAGTCAGGAAACCCAAAACCAAAAATCAATCCAAATAAGAATAATGATAAAACAAACACCCAAATAAAAAGAAGAGGGTGTAAAAGGAGCACCCTTGAGATGCAACACTGCACCTGCCAGACCCACTTCCCAAAAACAGGTTCTGAGAGGGGAGGCAGTGAGGGAGGTCAGAATACAGCAAGACTCCATTAGAAGAAACATAATTACTAAGGAGAGTAATTTTTTTCTTCAAACATAAAGTCTTGCTGCTTTCTGACTATTGCAGACCACCAAGCAGTACGTACCTCCATGGTGGAGGGACAGAACCTACTTTGGGAATAGGCTCTGAAGTACTACTGTGCCGAACCAAGCATTACTCCTAGCCTGGATATCCAGAGAGTAATGCTTGGTAAAGGTATGGACTGTTTTCCAGGTGGCTGCTTGACAAATTTCTAAGAGAGGAATATCCCTGGCAGCAGCCAGGGAAGCAGCTGTACCTCTGGTGGAGTGAGCCCTCAGGCCTGAGGGTGGAATTTTTCCTAGTTTCTCATAGCAGAATTGTATACAAGACACAATCCACCAGGCAATAGTTCTCTTGGTGGCAGGTTTGCCCTTCCCCACTTCTCCATAAGTGAGGAACAGCTAGAGGGAATCAAACCTGTGACCCTTGGTACGCTCTATATAGTAGCTAAGGGCCCCTTTAACATCTAAACTGTGTAGCCTCCTCTCTCCTGAAGAGGAATGATCAGGGAAGAAAAGAAAAAATTACTCACCTTAGTAATGTTGTTTCTTCTAATGGAGTCTTGCTATATTATAGACATTAGCAGTTTGTTCCAGCTCTAGAACTGCCCCGGAGTGAAATGGTTAAAACCATTCCAAAATAGAATTTTGGCACGAGAGCAGCTCTATCTGTGTCATTTCAAACTTGAACTGTCAGATCTTTACGAGCCAAACTCACTAAGGTCTGTGTGGAAGCTGTAACCTACACTAGCCAAATGGCTACCTAAATAATAACAACCATTGATGGTCCCAACACCCAAGACTCAAGTCAGGGGACCAGAAATACTAACACCATTCTAATAATATGAAAATGGAACATAAGTATAATAAAACACACGCACATACACATACACACCCCAAAGTCCCAAAGGGACAAAATGCTAACAGGACATAAGTAGTGCCCACACTAAGTTGCCGCACCCCACCAAGTAGAGGTTCTGAGAGGAGCAGGTTGGGGGTCTATAATATAGCAAGACTCCATTAGAAGAAACAACATTACTAAGGTGAGTAATTTTTTCTTAAAACAACATGAAGTCTTGCTATATTATAGACATTAGCAGAATACACAGCAGTACCTCCATGGAGGAGGGGCAGAACCTACTTAGGGAATAGGCTCTGAAGAACAGCTGTGCCAAACCGAGCATCTCTCCTGGCCTGGACATCCAGGGAGTAATGCTTGGTAAAAGTGTGTACTGTTTTCCAAGTAGCAGCCTGGCAAATCCCTAATAAAGGGATATCTCTGGCAGCAGCTAGAGACGCAGCTGTATCCCTGGTAGAATGAGCCCTCAAACCGGGGGCTCTGCCCACTTTCTGATAACAAAATTGGATACAAGAGACAATCCACCTGGCTATTGATCTCTTAGTGGCAGGTTTGCCTTACCCAACTTCACCATAGGTAAGGAAAAGTTGGAGGGATTCGAACCTGTGACCTTTGGTACGCTCTATATAATAACTAAGAGCTCTCTTAACATCCAGGTTGTGCAATCACCTCTCACCCGAAGAGGAGTGACAGTGAAAATACTGGATGGGAGATAGATCGATTAAGATGGAAATCTGAAACCACCTTAGGCAAAACTTCCTATTAGTCCTAAGGACTACCTTATCCCTGTGGAAGAAATAAAGTCAGTCTCCACTGACAAAGCTTGCAATTCACTTATCGTCCTGGCAGAAGTGACAGCCACTAGAAAACAGTTTTCCAAGTTAGGTACTTAAGCTCTGCAGAAGACAGAGTTCAAAAGGGGGTTGCATTAACTGGGCAATGCAAACATTAAGGTCCCAAGCAGGGGCCGGTTCCCGAAAGGGAGGATTAGTATGGAGTAATCCCTTAAAAAACTTGGAAAACACAGGATGAGAGGAAAGAGGGGATGACTTTCCTGCTGACACAAAAGCAGACACAGCTGCCAAATGAATTCTCAGGGTAGCTGGTCTGAGACCCAAGGAATTAAGATGTACCATGTAATCTAACAAAATGGGCAATTCAGCAGATTCTGGGAAATATTTTTCCCAGCACACCAAATGGAAAACCTTTTCCATTTAGAACTATAAGTAGCCCTGAGGAAGGCTTTCTGGAAGCCTTTAGGATCTCAAGAACAACCTGAGAGGTGTAAATCAGCAAACTCTAACTCCTCAAGAGCCAGGCCTTGAGGTTGAGGATTGAGGTCCGGATACCAAACCCTTCCCTGGGCACAAGTCAACAGATTGTGATTCCTGGGGAGGCACAGGGGAAGATGGACTGTCAGAGACAGAAGGAGTGGGTACCAGGGCTGCCTGGCCCAATCCGGGGCAATCAGAATCACCCTGCAAGGCTGAGATCTGATTTTGACTAGTACTTTGAATATGAGAGGAAAGGGGGGGGAAGCATAGAGGAACTTCCTCCCAATCCAGAAGAAGGGCATCCAGGGGAACTGAGCCCAGCACTGGAGGTCTGCAACAGAACAGAGGAAGTTTGTGATTGTCTGGGGCTGCAAAAAGATCTATCTGAGGGATGCCCCACCTGGCAAAAACTATCCCAGCACTTGAGGATCCAGGGACCATTTGTGATGGCCCTGGGAAATCCTGCTGAGGGCATCCGCTAGGACATTGTCCTTCCCTGGAAGATGAACTGCTATGAGGGAAGTGTTCAGAGAATAGGCCAGAGACCACAACTTCATTGCCTCGGTGCATAAGGCCGAAGACCGAGTGCCCCCCTGTTTGTTGATGTACCACATTGTTGTGGTGTTGTCTGTTCTGACTTGTATCACCTTGTCGTGGACAGATGCAGAAAAAGCTTGAAGAGCTAAAAAGACAGCTCTGAGTTCCAGCAAACTGATGTGGAGCAGAGATTCCTGGGGGAACCAAACTCCCTGAGTGGAAAGGTCGCCCATGTGGGCTCCCCAACCCAGAAGGGAAGCATCTGTAGTGAGAGTCAAGTCGTGAGAAGGGGAAATGAAGGGGACCCCCGCTCTTAAATTGCTCTGATCCTGCCACCATTGGAGAGCTAGGATCAAGGTTCGAGTCACTGGTACCAACTTGGAAAGGGGGTCTCTTCTCTGAGACCAAAAGGTTCTCAAGTGAAACTGAATGTCTCTCATCTGAAATCTGGCTCCCTGCACAACAGCTGTGGATGCAGCCATGTGCCCCAGGAGCTGAAAAAAGTGTCTTGCTGGTCGAGAGACCTGCAGAGTGAAGGAAGAGGCCAGAGCCACTAAATTCCTTACCCTTTCTGGGGGAAGACAGGCCCTGGCTAACTTTGTGTCCAATTCTGCCCCTATAAAGGTGAGTACCTGGACTGGTTCCAGAACCGACTTTGGTAGGTTTAGCAGAAAACCCAGGGAGGTGAGAAGCTGCTGGTGACCTGCAGGTGAGATTTACCTGTTCTGGGACTGGCCTACAATGAGCCAGTTGTCTAGATAGGGAAAACAGCAATCCTCTGCCTCCTTAAGTGGGCCACTGCCACTGCTCGACACTTTGTGAATACCCTTGGAGCAGAGGTAAGGCAAGGGCATTGCTCTGAACTGGTAATGACCTGAGGGAATTCGAATCTGAGGTACTTCGATGGGATCTTCTGATTAGGACATGGAAATAGGCATCCTTGAGGTCCAGGAGGCTAGCCAGTCCCTGGCCTTAGGGAAGGTAAAATCATTGCCAGAGTTACCATTTTGAACTTTGGTTTCAAAAGATGCTTGTTCAGATATCCGAGATCTAAAATGGGCTGCATTCTCCTGTCTTTTTGGGGTAAGGAAGTATCTGAATACAGACCCTGCCCTGATGCAGGGAGGAACCTTTCTACTGCTCTGAGAGCTAACAGGGATGAGACCTCTGTTTCCAGAGCGAGGTCTTCTGAAGCACTTGCAGGTAGAAAAGTCTGCTTCTCAACTTGGGAAACTTTTTGAAGCTGAGAACCAGACCCTGGCTTGCTACTTCCAGAACCCACTTGTCTGAGGTTAAAGAAGCCCAATTCTGACTGAAGTAAGCCAGCCTGCCCCCCACTGGTACAGGAGAATTGGCCCTGGGCACCTCATCAGGGTGCCTGTTTCGCAGGAGCTTTAGGCTGGGGGGTGGGAGCAGGTTTGCCCACCCCTGCCTGCCCCTGCCTCTGAAGAAGCCCTCTGAGCATAGGCAGAGGAGGCCTGAGTCTGGTAGAAAGGCCTGTGAAAAGGCCTACCCCTACCCCTGGGGGCATGCCTTTGAGGAGTGGCTTGCACGCTCTAGCCTGGGCACTCTTGTAAGTAGTCCTATATTCATCCATCTTCTTCATGTAATTCTCTGTCTGCTTCTCCAAACAGAGAATTTCCCAGGAAAATCCATAGCCTTAGTCTGGGTATCCTGTGACAAACTAGTACACCTGAGCCAGGCCAACCTACGTAAAAGCTACAGATGTGGCCCATGACCCTAGAGGAAACATCATTAACATCCACAGCAGCATGAAACTGAACCTTAGAGGCTTCAATGCCATCAGTAGCCACCTGTTCTAGTTCACTACCCAGCTGGCCATGGGCCCTTGCTGCCAATGCATAACAGTATCCCATCTAGATTTCTGATACCTAGCTACAAGCCATATAATTTGCTTGCCTGAGTCCCAGAGAGGCTGCCATATACTTTTTTGCCATGGCATCAATCTTCCTGGAATCCTTGTCAGGAGGATGGAAGCCAAGGAATATTAGTTTTATCACAGGCAGCAGCCTGAACTACTCCCAACATGACTGCATTGCTGAGAAAGGAATTCTGTATCAGGGCCTGACAATGTATACCTTCTGTCCATCTTTTATCTACAGGAGGCACAGAATTAGGAGCTTTAAAATTTTAATTGTTTCCTAAAGACTTACGTAAAGGAATAGACAATCTCCTAGACTCTGGAATATCCATCATTTCTACAAAATCAGGCTCCTCTTGCTCATCCACAGCCTCTTCTAGGAAGCTGGAGGGTTTCAGCAACTTTTATAAAACATAAAATGAGATGGGGACTCAGACAGCATGAGGAGATTCTAAAGGTCTATCTGGGGAGATGTCCGGTTCAATGGGCACACCCAGACCTTCCCAGCCACATTCATACTGTCCATAATCTCCTCCCTCCTCTGGTTCATAAAATTCCTCAATATCATAATCCTGAACCACTGGGACCGGACGAACCGACCTTTTACCAGATAGTGGTGGTTTGGACGGACCCTGAGACAGTGACTGGACAATCTGTATGGCTTTTGCTATCTCTGCAGCAGTTGGAGAAGGAATTTTGGACTCCAGACCTGCTGATTTTCTTGTTTTCTTTACTGGAATTGGTTCCTCAGAGCCAGCTTTTCTTTTGCCCGAGGAAGTCTGGCCCTGGTCAGAGGGCACTCCCTCTGGTTCGGTTGGCACCGAACCGGGCTGGCCATCCGGGTCAGCGGACTTTTTGGCCTCTCGTTCCCTGAGCCTGCCCAATCTTTTTTCCAGGGTGGCTGCAGGGAAATTCTTACATACCTGGCAGTCTGACTGGAGGTGGTCAAACCCCAGACAATAAACACATGTGGTGTGTGGGTCAGCCTTGGCAAAGACTTCCCCACAAACATCACAGTGTTGAAACCCAGTGGGCCCGGTTTTTCTTTTGGGTTTCTCAGACATAATGCCAGCGTAACCAAAAACTTGCCCTTTTAACAGCAGTGCCAGGCAAGACACCCTTATCGGTTCCTAAACGTGTCACGGGTATTGGAAAAAAAAGTAATAAATCCGTTTTTTTTTTACAACTGATAAGAACCGGGAACCACACTCTAAAATAGTAACTTTTAGTTTTAAATGAGTTTTAAACCCACTGATCGGTTCAAAACCGAACCGATAACTTACAAGTTCCACACAGACAAAACCTTCATTTACTTACGGTTACCACAGATAGAGCTTGAACTGAACGGTTTTAGGTTAAAATAAAACTATTCTCGTTAAATCCAACCGAAAACTCTTTTAAACCGAGAAATGAACCGAGCAGAAGGAGAAATCTCCGGAGCGACTGTTCACTGAGGCGGAGTAAAGAATCTGACAGTTCAAGTTTGAAATGACACAGATAGAGCTGCTCTCGTGCCAAAATTCTATTTTGGAATGGTTTTAACCATTTCACTCCGGGGCAGTTCTAGAGCTGGAACAAACTGCTAATGTCTATAATATAGCAAGACTTCATGTTGTTTGAACAAGAAGAGACATAGACTGGTTCAGGTGAACATCTGAAAACACTTTGGGCAAGAACCTACTATTGGTTCTAAGGACCAATGTATCCCTATGAAAGGAGATAAAATCAGGTTCCACTGACGGGGCTTGCAGTTCACTGATACGTCTGGCAGAGGTAATGGCTACTAAAAAACACAGTTTTCCAAGTCAAGTACTTAAGCTGTACTGAGGACATAGGCTCAAAAGGAGGCTGCATCAATTGAGGAATACAAACATTTAAATCCCAGGCAGGGGCAGGCTCTCTGAATGGAGGATTGGTATAAAGCAATCGTTTGAAACATTTACAGAACACAGGATGAGATGACAGTGAGGAAGACTTCCCCACTGACAGAAAAGCAGAGACAGCTGACAAGAGTACTTTGAGAGTAGCTGGTCTGAGGCAGAGGCCATTAAGCTGGACCACATAATCCAGAACTGTAGGCAATTCAGCAGTGTCTGGGGAAATATGCTGCTTAGAACACCAAATGCTGAATCCCTTCCATTTGGATTTATAGGTCTTTCTAGTGGCGGGCTTTCGAGAGGCTTTGAGGATGTCCAGAACCCCCTGAGACAGATGCAAATCTGCAAACTCTAACTCTTCAAGAGCCATGCCTTGAGATTGAGAGTCTGAATATTGGGGTACCAAATCCTCCCCTGAGAGGAGGAGGCTACCAGGTTGTAATTCCTGGGAAGAGACTTGGGAAGATGGACTGCTAGGGACAGTAACAGGGGGTACCAAGGCTGTCTGGCCCAATCTGGAGCAATCAGAATCACTTTGCAAGGTTGTAACTTTATCTTGACTAAACTTTGAACAGTAGAGGAAAGGGAGGGAAAGCATACAGAAATTTCCCTTCCCAGTTCAGAATCAGAGCATCCAGAGGGACTGAGAACAAGACTGGGGGGGTCTTCAATAAAAGAGAGGAAGTTGGTGATTGTCTGGGGCTGCAAAGAGATTTATCTCTGGAGTGCCCCACCTTGAAAAAGTCACCTTCAACACCAGAGGGTCCAGGGACCATTCGTGATGGCTCTGTGAAATCCTGTTCAGTGCATCTGCTAGCACATTGTCCTTCCCTGGAAGGTGGACTGCTATCAGAATGGTTTGCATGGAATAAGCCAGGGACCACAACTTCATGGCTTCTGTGCACAAGGTCATAGACCGCGTGCCTCCCTGCTTGTTGATGTACCACATGGTGTGGTGGTGTCTGTTCTGACTTGAACCACCTTGTTCTGCACTGACTGAGAGAAAGCTTGCAGGGCCAGAAAAACTGCACTGAGTTCTAGGAGATTGATATGGAGAAGGGATTCCTGAGGGGACCACAGTCCCTGGGCAGTGAGGGCCCCCAGATGGGCTCCCCAGCCCAGGAAGGAAGCATCCGTGGTAAGGACCACTGAATGAGACTGAGTGGCAAATGGGACCCCTTGCCTTAAACTGTCCTGATCCTGCCACCATTGAAGGGCTTGGATCAGGGTCCGAGTCACTGGGATCAGTTCGGTAAGGGAATCCTTCCTTTGGAACCAAATGGCCCTCAGATAGAACTGAATGTCCCTCATCTGGAATCTTGCCCCTTGGACCACTGCTGTAGAGGCTGCCATGTGGCCCAAGAGCTGGAGGAAATGCCTTGCTGGTCGAGAAACCTGAAGGCTAAAGGAAGAAGCCAGTTCTATAAGAACTCTTGCCCTTTCCAGGGGAAGAAAGGCTCTTTCTTTTACAGTACCCAGCTCTGCCCCTGTAAAGGTAAGGAGCTGCACTGGCTCGAGAACTGACTTGGGAAAGTTGAGAAGAAATCCTAGAGAAGTAAGTACTTGCCGTGTCACTTGCAGGTCTGACTTGACTTGGTCTGGGGACGGGCCCACTATGAGCCAGTCATCCAGATATGGAAAAATGGAAATCTTTTGCCTTCTTAGAAAGGCAACTACTACCACCAGGCACTTTGTGAAGAAACTTGGGGCTGAAGTTAGGCCAAAGGGCATTGCTCTGAACTGACAGTGGTCTGAGGGTAACTCGAACCGGAGGTACTTTCTGTGGAAGCACCTGATGGGAATGTGAAAACAGGCATCTTTGAGGTCCAGGGAGGCTAGCCAGTCCCCTGGCCTTAGAGAGGGAAGGATTATTCCCAGAGTTAACATCTTGAACTTTGGTTTTAAAAGATGTTTGTTTAGGTTTCTTAAGTCTAGGATGGGTCGCCACTCCCCTGTCGTTTTTTGGGGGGAAGGAAGTACCTGACGTACAAACCTTTGCCCCAGTGTAGGGTAGGTACTCTCTCTATGGCTCTTAAAGCCAGCAGAGATGAAACCTCTGCCTCTAGGGCAGGGGTTTCTGAGAGACCTGCAGTGGAAAAGATCTGGCTCTCATCTTTGGAAATTTTTTGAAGCCGAGAACCAATCCCTGGCTTACTACTTCCAGGACCCACTTGTCTGATGTAACAGACATCCAGTCCTGGACAAAGTAAGTCAGCCTGCCCCCTACCGGAATAGGAGAATCGACCCGGGCAGGCCCATCAGGGTGTCTGCTTGGCAGGGACTTTAGGCTGAGGAGTGGATGCAGCCCTGCTCATCCCCCTTCTGCCTCTCCCTCTGAAGAACCCCCTCTGTGAAAAGGAAGAAGAGGCCTGTGGCTGATAAAGAGGCCTATGAAAAGGCCTTCCCCTAGACTGCTGCCCTTGAGGAGTTGCCTGCCTCTCTTTGGCCTGAGCACTCCTGTAAGTGGTCATGTACTCATCCATTTTCTTCACGTAATTCTCTGTCTGCTCCCCAAACAGAGAATTACCCACTACTGGAAAATCCATGGCCTTAGCCTGGGTATCCTGCGAAAGGCTAGTACATCTGAGCCAAGCCATTCTCCGAAGAGCCACAGATGTAGCCATTACTCTTGATGACACATAGCTAGAGTCCACAGCAGCATGAAACTGAACTTTTGATGCCTCAATCCCATCTGCAGCCACCTCCTCCAGCTCCTTGGCTAGCAGAGGGGGGGCCCTGTTTAACCAGTGCCAGTACAGTGTCCCACCTGGAGTTCTGCTACCTGGCTGTATAGGCCATATAATTCGCCTGCCTGAATCCCAAGGTAGATGCCATGTACTGTTTTTTTGCCATGGCATCAATCTTCCTGGAGCCCCTTCTCTGGGGGGTGTGAAGCCAAGGGAATGTTTGCCTTGTCACAGGCAGCAGCCTGCACTACCCCAACATGGCTGCATTACTGGTATAAAAACTCTGTATCTGAGCCTGATAGTGTGTACCTCTTGTCCATCCTTCTGTCAACAGGGAGTACAGAATTGGGATTTTTTGTGGCCATTTCCCAAAGGATCTGTGAAGGGGAATAGACAGTCTCCTGGACTCTGGGATGTCCATCATTTACACATAATCAGGCTCCTGCTGATCCTCCATTGCCTCCTCCATAGGAAGCTGGAGGGTTTCACCCACTTTTCTGTAAAACAAAAAATGGGAAGGGGACTCAGAAAGCCTAGGAGGAGATACACCAGAAGGTCTGTCTGGGGAGATGTCCGGTTCCACAGGCACATCCAGACTTTCACCATCATCACCATCATCTTCAAACTCCTCCTCCTCCTCAAACACTGGTTCATAAAAATCTTCAGGGGTATAATCTTGAATCGGGGGAACTGACCGAACCGAACCCCTGTGAAAAGGCGTCGGATCGGTCAGAACCGGGCGAAGCGATTCCACAATTTGAATCTCTCTGGCTAGTTCCTCGGCGGTCGGAACATGAACCTCTGGATCCGAACCGGTCGATTTTTCTTTGCATTTCCTATTTGTAGGAACCGACCCCTCAGGATCGGCTCTCCTCTTGCCCGAGAAGTGGTATCACCCTGGTCAGAGGGCACTCCTTCTGGTTTGGTAGGAACCGAATCGGGCTGGCCATCTGGGTCAGCGGACTTCTCAGCCTCCTTTTCCCTCAGTCTACCTAATCTCTTTTCAAGGGTAGATTTAGGAAAATGTTTACAAATTTGGCAGTCTGTATCGAGGTGTGCAAACCTCAGACAATAAACACAAGTGGTATGGGGGTCGGTCTTAGCAAAGACCTCCCCACACTCACTGCAGTGCTGAAACCCAGTGGGCCCAGTTTTTGTCTTGGGTTTTTCAGACATGGCCAACCTAACCAAACTTACCATTTTTATGGCAACCGCCAGGCAAGACTCCCTTATCAGTTTCTAACCGTGTCACGGGTGTTGGAAAAAAACAATCAAAACACTTTTTTTTTTTCCTTTTTTAAGAACCGATAAGGACCGGTTACCACACTCTAAAGTAAAACGCAAGGATTCAATACAAATGGTCAGTTCAGCCAAATCGATCTAACACTTTACAATTTCCACACAGAAAAACAGAACAAATCTATCTAGTGCTCACGGTACTAAAGACAGAGACTGAACCGACTATGCGGAAATAAATTCGGTCAAAACTGACAACTTAACCGAGACTTTAACCGACTTTCGAACCGAGCTGAAAGAGAAATCTCTGGAGCGACTGTTCAGTGAGGCGGAGTAAGGACTCTGACGGTTGGATTTCAAAGGACTCCAGACAGAGACCTCAGCCGAGCCGAGCTCAGCATTCTATGCTCTGCATAGAAAGTTAACCCTTTGTTCTCTGGGGCAGTTTAAAGGCTGGGGCTAACTGCAATAGTCTGAATACAGCAAGACTTCATGTTGTTTGAATGGTGAAGATACACAGAAAGATCAGGAATTACAGTAGGTATGTAATTTTCATATCTTATCTGTGTCAGTCTTCACCATTCATCTGCTGGGTGAGTCAGGCCCCCGAAGAGGGCCTTGGACCCAAAAGGACTAAGTCCCTTAGCTCTCAGTGGGTGGCACACTGGGGGAGAGAGAACCTTCACAGGTCTGAAGAGGCCAGAGACTGGGGAGAGTGAGGTGGGGAACCCCCGGAAGAGGCAGGAGGTTGCCCCAACAGATGCTGCCTCACCCTACGGGAGAAAAGATGGGTTCTCTGGTATGCAGAGGAAATTATCCTATGCCGGGCCAATGGTGACAACCGGGAGAGACTTAGCCATGCTGTCTACCTAGTGCAGATCACTGTCCCTACAACCCTGAAAGCTACCTCACTGGCATCGTAAGATGCCCTCGCTTGGTGCCTTGCTAGCTCCAGGCCACGCGCAGAGAGTGCGATGGCTTGTCTGGTTACCTCCGAATCAGGCATAGAGGCTAGGCGTTGACCCAATAAATCCTCAGATGAAGTATGCGAACTGGAATGCAGGAGACCGGTGCTCATATGGTAGGCTAGCCAGACCAATTAAACACAAAGCGAAAGATGCTTGGCACACAGGAACAGGGTGCAATAAACTTAATTTATTATGGCACACAAGCCAAATTTTTGATAACCCCGTCCCCAAAATACAGCAAATATACAGACAGACATTTATTGCTTCAATTATGGTTTAAGATCCCACTAAAATCATATTTGAAGCAATAAATGAAAAATATTTAGTTGAGACAGCTTAAACTTCTGTTTAAGAGAAGCTTTAAATTTCATTATAAATCATGTGACTTTTCTTGCTTATGTATTTTTACTTGTTTTTTTCTACAAATAAATCCCTCCCTTTCTCAGCCTTATCACATTCACTATATATTGCATATATAATGAAACTTCACATCTGAATTTTGTGTGCATGTAGTATTACTAGTTCAGTTAACTATCTCTATATGCTCTTTTGAATGTGCATTTCTATTTTTACACCACTGCTAATATTTTCTTTTTATAAACGGTTTCTCTTTTTCAGAGCAAATTGTGCACGTATCAGGGATCAAATATAAATGTGCTACAACCTGTGTATAAAGATGGTCGGTGCTTGATCAACTGTTATAACTTGCTTCCTCTTAGATTGATTTTGTTTTTAAATTAAAACATCTCATTTGTGGTGAACAATATTCCCTTCTAACTATTGAGCGCTAATTGAGCGGCTCATAGTAAACAAGTGTGTTTTGAAATGAGAGAAACAATAATGAAGGGTTTCCACAGTACATCTAGTTAATAGAGAATGGATAAAGTATTTGTGTACTTAGTTAATAAGATGACTGATATATTGATAAAATGTGCACGTATTTGTGTTTTCACTTGTGTTGAAGTATCATGTGTATTTAAGGGTAGTTTTTCAGTATACACCACACCCCTGATGAAGACTTGAGTTTAGAGTTGAAGCGTCAGAATTTATTTGTCTGTCCATATATTTGCTGTATTTTGGGGACAGGGTTTGGAAAAATTTGGCTTGTGTGCCATAATAAATTAAGTTTATTGCACCCTGTTCCTGTGTGCCATGTATTCTTTTGCTTTGTGTAGGAGTTGACCCAGCCTGGACCACAGGAACCTATAATAGGTAGCATAGTAGGCCTGATGTGCTGAAATTGACAGCAGCAACAGTGCAGAGCAGAAAGTCCTCCTACCCCAGAAGTCAAAATCTATGGAATCTGCATCTGGGTGCTGGTCACGGTGAAGGGCGCGAAGCCCATCGGGAGCATCCAGCTGCATTAGTCCTAACTGAGGATGAGCCACAATACCCCTGGCGGAGATCCCTAAGGGCTGGGACTCTGGAAAAGGGTCTCTACCAG
Source organism: Neoceratodus forsteri (assembly GCA_016271365.2). Lineage (NCBI taxonomy): Eukaryota > Metazoa > Chordata > Ceratodontiformes > Ceratodontidae > Neoceratodus > Neoceratodus forsteri. Next base: position 1,408,499,909 of record CM057450.1, read on the forward strand.
AAACGCAACAACGTCTCCTGAAAGGGAGCAAGCCAGGGTTACACCATAAGGGTGTCCGCACTGAAATCGCCTAGAAAGGCGTGCGTCGAGTGCTCTGGATTGTGCTGAGTGGGTGGAGTGACATGCAGGTCCTCCAACATCCTCACGAGGAAACGCTGATACTCGGTGAGATCAGCAGCAGGGGAGATGTGGACAGAGGACTGCTCTCCTCCGGAAAAGGATGATGATGATGAAGTGGAGGAGCTCAGATTCAGTGGCTGGTTGCTCGGGGGAGGTTGGAAAACCTGCCTAGCCATGGCCCTGACATATGAAGGGAAATGAACAGCCACAGTGCTGAATTGCTCCCAGGACAGAGGTCCGCTAGGGCCAAGAATGCCTGGGAGAGCAAGAGAAGGTGACAGAGGAGTGGGGACGAGGCCAACGGCAGAAGGCAACTGTCCTCTATCCAGGCAAAAAGGCGCACCAGGTGCCCCAAGAGCAGAAGGGGCTCCAGAAGACCCTACAGGCGACAGCTGATCAACCATACCGGAACAGCCTAGGCTGTGCCCTGAAGACTCCCGCCTGTGAGGTGACCGGGACCATGGAATTCCAAAAGGATGGCCCCTACACTCTAAAGACCAGGGCCCTCTCGAGGAGAGCAACAGAGATGGACATGGGTCCGCACTTCAACTCCTTACCGAACCCGGTTGGGTCCCAGAAAAGGGTCGTCACATCGAACCCCGACCCCTCGGAGTCCAAAAGAGCCCTCCTCCTCCTCATAGAGACCAGTCTAGGCAGCTGACACCCCTGGTTAGTCCCCGAAGGGACCACCCAGGGAGTAGCACCCTTCATCCTGTGGGTGCTCTGATCAGCCCTAAAGTTGGGCGATCCAGGCACACCACCTGAGGGGGTCCCACAGCTGAGGGGGCAGAAAACCCTCCAAGCCCAGGCTGCAGAACAATAGTGGCCTGCACCACTGCCTGCTGGTCAGCACCCCTGACCCTGGACACAGGGGCAACTGCCCGCTCCTCAGAGGGAAGCTGGCCCCGGTCAGTTGAGGAAACTACCAGGGTGCCTGCGTGGGCTGTCAACTCCAAAAAGTCAGACAGCCTGTCCGAATCAGACTCTGAGGAGGTAGAGACCGAAGTCAGATGCCAGACAGTACACGGGTGCCCGCTGCCATCCTGACCAAAGGTGGTACCAGACCAGGTGTCTGCACCAGAGACGGTGCCGACGTCTCCAACCGCACCACAAATGGTGCCCGAAGAAGACACAGCACCGAGGGCGGTAGCAGAAGCGGCGTCGATGCCTGCCACTGTGCCATCTCGATCCACAGTGCCGCAAGCGGCACAGAGGTCAGGGACGGCAACAACGACGGATCTGATAGCTCCCTCGGCATCACTAGTGGCACAGAGGATGATTACAACCCCCATGGAGCTGTGTTGTTCGGCGCTGCAAGCGGCACCAGAGCTAGACTCGGTGCCGTCCTCTGTCTTGGTGCCGCAGACGGAGCCGAGGTGAGAAGTGGTCAAAGACGGTGCTGTAGAACCTCCCAAGGTGCCGTCAGCACCACTGGCACCATGGACAGCGTCGAAAGTAGAGACAGCGCCGATCGACAGACCAGCGCCGACCACGGCACCAGAGCCTATGGAGTCGCGAACAGTGCCGAGGCCCAAGACGGCATCTAGGATGGTGCTGACCCAGGCTTCCCAGCCCAAAGTAATGACACCGGGGGGGCCTCTGCCCCCGAAGGGGCGATTGCTAGTGCGGTGCCTCCCGTCCGCTCCCGGGGGGGGGTAACAGACTAGGCCTCCTGCACCAGCGAGGCTACTAGAAGCAGAAGCCCCCTCCTCCACAGCCCACATAGAACAAGGAGAGGACCCAGAGGAAAGACCGAGACAATGTGGCTTGGCCAGACGGGTGCATGCCCGTCCCCCAAAAGTCAGTGGAGCTCATCCAACTTCCAACGCGCGTTGCTCGATGACACAACAGTCCATGAAGAAGCAGGCGTCTCATGAATCCATGTCGTGAAGCGGGTCAAGAGTGCAAGGCAACAGGCACGTTGGTCGGAGATGGAGTATGTACGGCTGCACGGGCACCGTCGCAGAGGGGGCCGTCCTGTCTTTGAAGATTTCTTGCCCGCCTGACCGAGACACGACCTACAGTAAAACAAGCTAAACAAGACTTAATGTCGCTGAAAAAATAAAGAAAAGAAACAGTCTTATCAGCAACATTGAGTGGAGGTGATAACAGAACCAGCAGGAAAAGAAAGGGTTTCGGCATCGACCGAATTTAGGTGTCGATTTAAGGCTTTGAAGAAGTTGGCCTCTTGCGCAGTTTCAACAGCTCCTCACGAGGTGCGACTCCTCGGTGGGAGGCGAAGAACTGGCAGGAGGGGCGGGGTTAGGCCACCCAACGCCTAAACCTGCACACCAGCGAGGAGTCGGACTCGAGGGCCGCTAATGGAAAGGCCGACTCTGCCCATCCAAAAAAAAGCTCCTGTGGGGTCATGACTTCCAGCCACATTACCTAAAGGTGATGAATGGTGAAAATTGATACAGATAAGATTATACAACTTTCACTAAATCTACTCTTTTAGACTCAAAATTCCGGGATAAAAGCAATATCGCTGGAAAGAGGATCTGAAATTGTCTAAAATGGGGAACTCATAAAAACAAGGAAGCCTCCGAGGTCTGGTATGGAAATGCAGGACGCAACCACGCCAGATGTGGAGGAAAATATGTCTTCTATTGAAATAAAACTAACGCCTGATCTCCTCAGTGGCAGATATGAATGCCAAACTGGATGCTTTTGATGCTAGAGTTACGGTGGTAGAAACCACTGTTGAAACATTACAGACAGGAATGACCGATGGGAAACAGCAATCTGAAACTACTTCAGCTGCCACCTCCCTGGTGATGAAATAAAACACGCACCTAAGGGACAGACTAGAAGCACTGGAAAACCAGACCCGATCTTCACATGTGTGGATCCTTGGTCTCCCGGAGGGAATAGAAGGGGATCATCCCCTTATGTTACTGCATGACTGTCTAAAAGAAAAAAATCATACCTGCAGGCCAGCAAATTGCTTTCTGCCTCCAAAAAGCCTATCGGTATCACTCCTAGGGGCTATCATGAAGATTCAGATCTCCCATGTACCTTGCTGATGGTGACAGACAGAGTGGGGATTCGAGACAAAATTCCGAAGATGGTCAGGCAAGCGGGACCAAAAAAGCAGAATGATAGATATTTATTTCCTGATGTCAGTTATGCAACATGTATAAGACATAAGAAGTTCAATGTGGTTAGGAATATACTTATAGAGAGGCCGCCATCTCGCATGCTATCATGTTTCCTGCCTGATTGAGAATTGTCCATGACAGGAAGGTCTGGGTGTTTTCGGGCCCAGCAGAAGCAGGAAAATGGGCCTCCTGGCTGCCGCCTTACTTCTGGAACAAACGGCGATCTCATGGGGCTATTGGCAGCGATCCTGAGGACTCTGGTGAAGACTGAAATGCTGAACCATAAGTATTGCTAAACCATAATGCTCTCAGAAAAGTTCTGTGGTCATATCCCCAATAACACTTCTAGAAAAATGCCTGATGTTGCTGGTTAATTTTAGGGAGGCAGTATAGCGCAGTGGTTTAAGGCTGAGCTGCAAATTTGGAGACCTGGGTTTGAATCCCACAGCCCCACTTGCATACTGTGTGACCCTAAGCAAGTCACTTAACTTCCCTGTGCTCCCAGGTCACACCTGTAAACAAGCTTTCAGCTTAGTGCACCATTCCTGGTTAAACAATTGGAAAAACATTATTTTGTTTAAGGAGCGCTTTGTTTAGGGTTTGAATTTGGGGCGGGGTCTGCAGAACAGTTCATAAATCTTTTTTGTATAGGAGGTACTCATCGGGGTTCTCCTTAAGAACAAAAGTAGAGGGTGTGTAATCCCACCGTTTTATTGCCCTATAAAATATCTATAATGTTATGTGTTCACTTTAGGTAGAAAGTATGACACCATGAGCCCTTCTATAATAAGGGCATGCAATGTTGGACTTTTATTTCTTGGACTTTAGTAACTGAAAATCAGTCATACTGCTCATGGGCTCTTTAAAAGCAGCAAGTATTTTCTTTCTGGTTGGATTTAATCATTTAGAGTAACCCCTCCCCCCACGTCGTACCGCAACATCCTAGATGCATTCGTCCTAAGATTGAGGAGAGAGGCGATCCTCCAAAGATTGCATAATGTAAATCGTATAATAAGACTGTTGTGGTCTGTCTTGGATATGGTTACAGTATTGTAATAATTGAAAACCCAATAAATAAAGTATAAAAAAAAATTGACACCATCCATCTGTATTGGCAGAGGATATGGGGACATATGGTTATGGAAGGCCTGGAGTCTGTACAGGACAGAATGCTAATGTGCAAAGTGAGCTCCACTGGGGTTCATGTGCCCTGTGTTTGATTTGGGCCCAGGTAAGCCTCCCAGCCCAGTCCAGAGCCATCCATGGTTAGGATCCAACGAGGGGTAGGACTCGGGAACCGAACCCCCTTGAACAGTTTGTTGAGTTTCATCCACCACTTGGGCACTTTGTGCACAGGGGACATGACTAGAACCATCTGTTCTAGATCGTCTGTGAGCTGGTCCCACGGAATTCTCAGGGTCCACTGGGAATCCAAAAATGCAGCCTGGCTGGCAGTACTGTGACAATGGCCACTGCCATGAGTCCCAGAACACATTAAAGAAATCCTTGCTGAGAGATGACTGCTGTCATTCACTACTTGTTCTTGAACAGCAGGCAGCAGGCCCTGTCCGATGGCTGAAAGGCCAAGCCTCTGGCCATGTCCAAGACAGCCTCTATGTACTACAGTCGCTGGCAGGTGTCAACACCGATTTTAGTATGTTGACTGTCACCCCAGAGCATCGATGGCAAGATGGCAAGAAAAACCAAGAACCCAAATGACTGGATGATATTTAGGAAAGCCAGGAATAGATGCACCAAGAAAGTTAGGGATGCAAAGGCTGCCTTCTACTTGGCTGAGCTTGACTCCTCCTATCACAATCCTGCTAGGTTCTGGGGTACCATCAAGGGTATTGTTGAGCAGGATTCTAGCACCTCTCTACCAACTCAATTACACCACAATAATGGCCCTATCTCTGGCAAAATGGAAATCCTGGATGCTTTCAATAACCACTTCACAACTGCTGACCTTGCCTTTGACACCTCTCCAGCTAACCTGCTGCGTGCACAATTAAGCTCCCAGTACACTGGTGCTCAGACAGCCGACTCTTCCTTCTTCTTCAAACCTGTCCTGTTGAAGCAAGTAGAGGACCTACTATGGCAGCTGGATATCAAAAAAGCATGAGGGCAGACCTCTTGACCCCTACTTTCTAAAGATTGCATCTCATGTACTTGCAGTTCCCCTAACACATCTCTTTAACCTATCTCTAATCTCTGGTTCTATTCCCACAATGTGGAAGACAGCCCAAGTAGTTCCCCTCCTAAAATCAGGGGACCCTATGGACCTAATAACTACAGAGCCCATTTCCATTCTACCAGTGCTATCCAAGATGCTAGAAATTAGTGAGTACCCAGTTAAGAGAATATCTTGATGATGCTAACCTCTTGAATCCAGCTCAATCTGGATTCAGGGCCAGGCATAGCACTATCACTGCACTGGCCAAAGTCACAAATGACTGGCAAACCGAACTAGATAAAAATAATAATGTCTGTGCAGTATTTCTTGACCTAAGCAAGGCATTCGACACTGTGGACCACGAGCTACTACTATCATCCATGTATTCCATTGGCTTAGATCCACCCTCCCTTAAGTGGTTCAGGTGTTATCTCACCGGCAGGTCATAGCAGGTAAAAGCTGAAGGTGATCTATCCCCATTAAAACCACTGCTAAGAGGAGTCCCCCAAGGTTCTATCTTGGGTCCTATCCTTTTTGCCATCTACATAAATAATATCGACTCAAATCTCACCAAAGCCTCTGTACACCTCTTTGCTGATGACACTGTCTTGTATGTCAGCAACCCATCATCTGCAGTTGCCCGTGAAATTTTACAAACAGAATTCTCCTTGCTACAATATCAGCTACTTGAGAAAAAGCTTCTTTTAAATGCAAAGAAAACTAAAGCAATGCTGTTCTCCAATCAAAGCTCCACCAGCAACTCCTCACCAATCATTCTCCCCCAGCTATGCACTATCCTTGGAGAAAATCTGGAGTATGTAGAAAAATTCAGATATCTAGGTGTGTGGATTGACAGTAGACTCGACTTCACACATCATTTAGAAGAACTGCTAAAAAAGCTTCGCCAAAGGCTTGGCCTATTCTATAGATTAAAACCCTTCCTAACCAGAGACTCAAAGATGAGGTTAGTCCAGGATACTTTTCTCTCAGTTGTTGACTATGCAGACTTCCTTTATAGTAACTGCCCCATCTCCTACCTACACAAGCTGGATACCCTGTACCATAGAGCAATAAGATTCTTAACAGATCTGCCATCTAACACTCATTATTGCTCTCTCTATGCTGCAGTTGGATGGGTTTCCCTACATCTCAGAAGGAACAGAAATGCAGCATTAGGGACCCACAGAGCGTTGTCAAAAAAACTTCCAAATTATATTCTGGACTGCTTCACCCAGACCACTCCTAGTTACTATGCCCTAAGAAGCAACAACATCATCCTGTTCAAAATGCCTAAATTCAACACCCGGCTAGGGAGGGCGGCAATCAGCTGTTCTCTAGCTATGGCATGGAATACCCTACAAAAATCCCTAAAGCTGTCCAATCTTATACCTATAGCATCCTTTAAACAGCGTTGCACAGATTTCTTCACAGAGAAATGCAACTGCTACCACTAGAGCTAGTCTTGTCATTTCACAATCCCCCCTCCCAGAAATCCACCATATATGGCATAATTTTTGTTCTTCAGTTCTCCCTCCCAGGCAGCCACCCCTTCTTATGGCACCTCAGTAATGCCTCCCACCATCCTAGTATTACATTATGCTGTGCGTATGCCATGGCTCCTCAACTGGGATATGTATATACTGTATTTATTAGTATAACTTTCCTATAACCCACATTATCATGTGAATCTTACTGTGCATCACTGTGTTTATAAGTGTTTTTTTTTTTCCTGCATGTATAACTGTAAATATAAATGTATTGATGTATCTGTTGTGCATCAACTGCTGAACCTTGACCTTATCAGGTCCATCTTGTAAATGAGCCTTGCTCAATGATGCTCGCCTGAATAAATAAAGATTTGACTGATTGAACAGTTGCCTGGCTCAGCTTGAGCTAAGGTCTTCAAGCAGCTGGTCCCTGGAGTGGGCCTTAAATAGCCAATCATCCAGGTAAGGGAAAACATATTGGCCTTCCCTGCGAAGGGCTGCTGCCACCACTGCCAAGCAATTGGTAAAGACAACAAGCCAAAGAGCAACACTCTGAACTGGTAATGTTCCCCTTGAAACGAGAGCCTCAAATATTTCCTGCAAGATTTCTAGATTTTGATATGCCAGTAGGCATCCTTCTTATCAAAGGAGCATACCCAGCCCCCTGGTTGCAGTAATGGGAGGAGACCCTGCAAAGTGACCATGCTGAACTTCTTGCTTTCTGTGAAGGAGTTTAGATCTTTTAGGTCCAGAATAGGGATCAGGTCTCCTGTCCTCTTTGGAACTAGAAGTATAGGAGTAGGCCGGCCCGGTGGCGCTGAGGGTTGAAGCGCTGGTCGCTACACCTCGCGCCACGCCGGCGACCCGTGTTCGGGAACGAGCACGGGTTGTCGGGCGGCAGGGAAGAGATGGATCGGCGTCGGAGGACTGCTCTCCATCTCCGTGGTAGAGATCCGGCGGTGCTTGCCTGACCCTAGCGGAGGCTGGGGATCGGCAAGCACGCAGCCGCAGAGACAGTGGGGGAGGCGGGACATGGCAGACGCTTGACTATCAGTCGCTGGCGTCATTGCACACCATGCCCGCCGGGAGAAAAAAATTCGGAAAAAATGGAGCCTGGCAGCACGACGTAATTCCCTATCGCCATTCCCGGAGGACGCCTCCCTGGCATGGACCCGTTTGGGTGGGTTGAGTCATCCCCACCTCCTGCCGCAAAGGGTAGTCGCGGGTGCTGAAGGAGGTCTCATGTCCAGGGATGGCGCGGAGGTGGTAATTTCGGGGGGTATAGCCCGAGCTCCTGAAGAAATAACATCCAAAAAAAAAAAAGAAGTATAGGAGTAAAATCCTGTGTTCCTCTGTTCTACAGGAACAGGTTCTATGGCCCACTTCTGAAGTAGAAGTCTGTATTTCCTCGCGCAACAGGGGCAGGTGCCCTGAAGGATAGGTCGTGGAAAGTGGGGGATGATCTGGTGGGCTGTCCAGAAGTTTCACAGCATGACCCTTTTCAATAATTTCAAGAACCCAATCATCTTAAGTCACCTCCCACCACTGATATAGGTGAAGGGACAGTCGACCCACAACAACTACCCCTGGAGGTAAAGGAGGTTGTGGGGGGTGCATAAGAAGTCAGGCCTAGATGGTGATGGCGGCTCCACCATCTCTAGGGGCTCCCGAATGGGTATTTGGGGTGGTACCGGGGACTGGCAAGGACCCCGCTCCTTTTCCCCTGTCCTACTGTCTGGGCACTGTCTAACACCAGCTGGACGAAAATTACCCCTGCTCCTATCCATGGGATGGGTATGGTAGAGGGAGTGTACAGACTTTAAAGTTCTACCAGACACCTGGAGATTTTTCCAAGTCTCCTGTACCTCATGACCAAATAATTACTGCTCTGTGAATGGGGCATTAAGAATGGTTTGCTGAAGGACCTTGTGGTGCTGAGGGTTGAGACGCTGGACGCCACACCTCATGCTGTGCCAGCGACCCGGGTTCAAGATCGGACTCTGGCACCGGGAGTCAGCAAGGGAGGGTTGAGGACCGAGCGCCCGTGTGGAGCTCTGCTCCCCGGACTAAGGGGATGGGTTGGCCCGGCGAGCCACGGACTCCCAGTGGAGACCGGGGGGCACTGCAGCAAGCCAGGCAGCATGCACTAGCGTGGCAGACGCAGGCAGGGCTGCCATGCGCCTAAGCGTTGGGGGGGGTAACCGCAGAACACAGAAAAAAAGCCAGTCCTGGGGGTAGGCACCAGCACCAACCCCCATGCCCACTGCCGGGTCCGACCTGGCCGACCTTCAGGGTTCCTCTGCCAGGGGCCCACGCCCGCAGCTGGAGTCTGTGTGCAAGTGCGTCCGACGTAGGGGTTAAGCTGGGGTGCCAGCTATGAGGCGGGGCGAAGGAGAGAGGAAGGTTTGGCCGGGGGGACTTCAGGCACGGCAGTACTCGGTTGGATGCCTGAGAGGGGCTCCCAGGACCATGATCAGGAGGGATTATTAAAAAAAAAAAAAAAAAATGGCTTGCTGTACATCATTAGCATAACCTGCCACCGTAAGCCAGGTATATCTCTTGAGACAGATGCCAGAAGCTGTAGTTCTGGCAGAAGTATCTAAGATATCATAGGCAGTGCGGAGCAAATATCTGCCCACATCAGCCACAGCAGAAAGAGCTTTTAATAGTTCCTGTTTAGGAATACCCCCAGGCAAGGCTTGTGTAGCTGCTTTGGCTTTTTTCCAAAGGGTGTTCCGATATTTTATCATGTGGGACTGATAACTGGCAATGCAAAGGCCCAATGATGCAGAGGTACAAGATCTTCTGCCTATGACATCCAACCTCCTAGATTCTCTATCAGGAGGAAGGGAATTGAGATACTTGGGTGCCCTAGACCTATCACAGGCAGCATTAATGACCACTGAGTCAATCTCAGGTTGTGTGGCATAAAACAATTTCCCAGAATGAGCCATGTACATTTTGTCTGCCTTCCTGGAGACAGCAGGGATATTGTCTAGTCTGTACCAGGAAGATAAGGTGGCATCCTCTAAAGCTGAAAGCAGAGGAAGCACGACAATAGCAGGAGACTCAGGCAGTTCCAAGAATTCTATCAAGTTTTTCTTGGTCGTGTCCTGCTCCTCGGGCAAAACCCTCTGACCTGCCACAACTTCTGCTACTGCATCTGGTAAGGAAAAGTGGATCCTCGGAAGGGGACCATGGTGTGTTCACCACAGAGTTCTCGCTATATGTAGAAACAGAGGCACTGGTGCCCCTTTCATATGGGCCTTCAGCATAATTTTCAGCCTCCTCCTCTTCATCCTGCATGAGAAGATCAGAACCGATTCGCACTTGTCCTCGACAGAGTCAACAGGGAGGAGGGGACATGCTGGCAACGTTGACAGGGACAATATAGGTGGCTGTGGAAAGGGAGTACCTTGCAGTGTCGATGGCGGGGGGGGGGGGGGGGGTAGTAACAGGCCCCATCAATGGGCCTGTGGAACAGGGAGGCCAGACAGTAAGTGTCTTACATGGGAAAAGAACAAGTTAACTCCCTGAGTATCGGCACCAGTATGTCAACGGACACGACAGAAAGAGTCATGGGGGAGGCAGAGTCCCCAACATGGACAGTGATGTACCAGCCGTAATAGGCCTGGTAGTGCCTGCGGCAAGCCCTAACTTTGGTGTCATGTCGACAGACAGGGGAGCGGTCGGCGGCACCACCGTAGCAGATGATGTAGAAGTGGAGGTCATACCTAACAGATGGAGGGGCACCCTATCTATGAAGCTCTCTCTCTTTGTCCCAGTACTTATGCCTGTGACTCCCCGACATCTTGTCCCAGGACTCCTGACGACCATGATTTGGTCGACTGGGCAACCTAAAATGCACAGATGAAGCTCTCTCATCTTTGTCCCAGTACTTATGTCTGTGACTCCCTGATGTCTGGTCTCAGGAACGACCATGATTTGCAATCGGCTGGTGTAACACCACCACCTTTTGCTGGAGCTCCTTCTCCATTCGAGCTCCAGTTTTCTTGAGAATAAACTTCTGCAAAGTTCTTCATGACGCCACCCAATAGCAGAATTAAATGCCCAGCTAATTTCGCAGGCTTGCACATTGGGTCTAGGCCAAGGCAGCAGACACAGATGTCATGAGAGTCCCTAGCGTAGATCTTCTCTCCACACTCGCAGTATAAGAAGAGATGTGTCAGTTCTAACTCGGCGTGCAGGTCATCGAATATCACTATAGAAGTCAATACTTCATACCAAGAAAACAAACAGGGCCAACGGCAGCAGCATTTCCACAGCGGTCTGACCAGTGTGGTCGACGGTGGGAAAAGAACTGAGGAGAGGAGGGGTTGCTCACATTTATCTACATGCTGTCATCGTCATGGGTGGCCCCTGTTGACTGCTTGCAAATGTTTCTGTGTGGTCCTGGTGTCTGCCGGCTATATGTTCCATAGTTGTAGCGTGATGAAAGATCTTCTTGAAGAAGATCTGTTCTATCTACTTTGAGGATCTCTCTTCCATTAGGCCATACCTTTGGAACAATTCCCAAACAGTCCCAAAACAGTAAAGAGAGGTTAGCACAGTCTGATATATTCAAGACCGCATGCCTTGCAGCACAGTAAGCCCAAATCCAGCACGTCTACAAGAGACTATATGCAGAGTGTAATGTTTAGTGAAGGTGTAAACCATGCTTCATGTGAGTGTAGCACAAATGTCAACAGTTGAAACATTTCTGAAACATGCAGTAAGTGCCCATTCCCCTTGTGGAGTGACCACAAACCACACCTGAAGTTTCTAACCATACTTCCTAGAACTGAACGTAATACAATGTGCCAGTCATTTGGACAAGCATTGTTCAGATAAGAGGGCACCTCCTCCTTCTCAGGGGCGAATTGACTAAAAAGCCGACAGGAATTTCTCTAGTCCTTGGCATGATTCACACAGTATATCAGTATTCTCTGTATATCTGAAGTATGGAGCCATGCCTCATTCTGATTGGCATTCTCAGTGCAACAGACAGGAAGGTGCATTATTTGATTCAATGTAAACTCAGATACCATGTTTGGTAAAAACTTAGATTTGTAGATAAAGGATCTCTGTCTTTGAGGAAAATCAAATTTGGAGGCTCACACATTAAGCCTGAAGCTCTGAAATCCTTCAAGCAGAAGTGACTGCAACTAAGAAAAAATGTTTCCATGACAGAAAACTTAAGCTACAACTTGCGGCTGGCTCAAAAGGAGTCAACGAAAGTTTCTCAAGCACAAAATTCAAGTCCCAAAGAGGGACTGGATTGCAGACAGAAGGTTTCATACGAAGAATACGTCTTGCGAAAGTATGAGACACCTCCAAATGTGCAAGTGTACAACCCTCACTAGGAGCACGGAAAGCTGATACAGCAGCGAAATGCACCTTAAAGTGAAGAATATTGTAGACCGGAGTCTGACAGGGTCAGCAAATATTTCAGCACTGCATTACAGGGCATGTAAATTGGTCTACATTCTTGGAAGCAGCCCACAAAGTAAATAGTTTCCTTTTCAAGGAAATAGTATGTCTGGTAGAAGGCTTTCTAACCGCGACCAGAACATCAGCAACTTTAGGGGACACCCTAAAACGTGCAATGAGTATGTTTTCAGAAGCCGTGCATGCAGAAGTAGGAACTTCAGGTCCGGATGGACCACAGATCCCTTGTGCTGTGAAAAAAGGCCCCAACACAGAGGCAGGGGTACAAGAAGCTCCACTGCCACTTGTTAAAGTGGAAGCCCTGTCTGACGAAGACATAATGCAGCAATGAGAATAACAGTAGCACTCTATTCGTTTTGGAGACTTGGGAGATGCACAGCTGAGTGATATAGGCCACGAGACAGAGCTCAACACCATACTCACTGCTTCCCTGCATAGTGGATAAGAAAAAAGCGCCCTTTTTTACTGATGTAATGCATCCCATTGACATCGTCCCTCTGGATTAACACAGGACCGGGGCATAAATGCTCCTCAAGTGCTTGGAGGCTGTACATGACAGCTCTCATCTCCAAGACATTTATATGTAACTTGCCCCCCCCCCCAATCATCTGATAATGGCAAAGGTGAGGTTCCCAGCCAGAGCTCAAGGCATCCGTGGTGAGAATCTGTACAGGAGCTGGTACAAGGAATGAAACGTCCTTTAGAAAGTATTCATGATCCATCCACCACAATAATGTTCTGCAAAGTGGAGAAGTGACTAGAACCATTTGGTCCAGGTAGTCAGTCAGCTGATCCTACTGGACCACCAAGCACCCACTATGTAAGCAAGCCAGTGGCACTGTTGCAATGGCTGCAGCCATAAGACTCATAAGACGCAACACTGTTCTTGCAGAGACACAGTAGCTCCCATGCATCAGCTGTGCTTGAGCAATCAGGTTTTCTGCTCTATCCTGAGGAAGGAAAGCACGTCCCTTCCCCATGTCCAAGACTGCCCCGATGTACTGAAGTCTCTGGCAAGGAGTCAACACAGACTTTGGCACATTCACTGTGATTCCCAAGTTGAACAACTGGCATGTCCGAGCCAGAGTATGATGCAGAACTTTCCTGGAGCTGGCTTTCGGCAGCCACTACAGTCAAGCATTTGGTAAAGCCCTGTGCAGCAGAGGACAAGCCAAAGAGCAATACTCTGAACTGGTAGTTTTCCCTCTCCAGTACAAAGTGGAGGTATTTCCTGTGAGCTTTCCTGATCTTTACATGAAGGTAAGCATTCTTCCATGTCCAGAGAACAAAGCCAGTCCCCAAACTGCAGAGGGGGAATTAGGGCTTGCATGGATGCCATCTAAACTTCTTGTATTCTATGCTGAAGTTGAGATCCCCAAGAGCTAGCCCAGGACACAGATCCCCTGTCCATTTTGGGACAGGAAGTATCTGAAATAGAACCCTTTCTTCCTCTGTCATGTTGGACCTGGTCTTCTCACTGGGGCTTGAGGTCAGTAACCTCAAGATTGACTGGGTCATTTTGTCCAATCATTGCACAGTGGGGTTCTCGCTCAGGGCTACCCCCCGAGCCCTCCCCCTGCTGAGATGGTCAGCTACCACCCTTTGAGGGGACCTGACCCCAGAGAGATTCTTGGCAGTGGCTGATCTATCCAGTGTGGACAGTACATGTGTTGGGGGTTCGGGCACGGCAGTTGCCACCTATAATAAAGTGATAATGGCAGCGCTCAACTTCCTTATACCAGCCTGTGTATGACCAAGATCTTCTCAACTGAGGTCCCCTTGATTTGATGGGGAGTTCAAGGTAATGAAGATTGTGGGTCAGAGGCTGGAGCGCTGCTGGCAGAAGTCTTGCCTGGATGTGGATAGGCTGGCCCTACGCTCCCACTATTGTAGTATCAGGGGGTAATCACTCGTAAGAAGGCAGCGTCCCTGTCCAGAGAGACTGCTGCTGGGAAGAATTGACTGACTGTGCTCTTTTGGACTGTAGACAGGCTCCTAAATCCAGCCTGCCTCCAACTGAAAAAGACTTTTTCTGAAGTTCTGTGCGAAGAGTTTGCTCAATTCTTCTCGGACAGGGTATCCACTATACGGCAGGGCATGCCGCCAGTGAGCCTTTTTTTTTTTTACCAATTATTTTACCAGGTGATTGCCTGGATTGTCCGGAGAGCACTACATCAAGTTTGGGGGGGAGTTAAACCAGTGGAAGTGTCTGAGGTCATTGGGGTTGCTTCCGGGTTTAAGCACACATATTGTGAACAGGACCCTGTGCCGAGGTGTTTTTTGATGAGACATGTCGACACTGTTGGCCCAGTGTTCGCCTCTATTGTCCGGTGTTCTTTGATGGAGGGGATTTTTCCACATGCCTTGAAGGAGGCACTGGTTCGTCCCCTTCTGAAAAAAACATCATTAGACCCGGACGTCAAGGCGAATTATCATCTGATCTCCAACCTCCCATTTTTGGAAAATTGTTGAGAAAGTTGGGCGAACAACGAGGAGCACCTCATGGCCTTGATCTCCTGTAAACCCGGTCAGTCTGGTTTCCATGCAAGGCACTGTACAGAAACCGCACTGCTTGAGGTGCATAATTACCTCCTCAGGGCTGGAGATCGGGGGAGGGAACAATTCTAATCCTACTCGATCTCTCTTCAGCTTTTGACACGGTAGACCATTGTGTGTTGCTTGACTGCCTAAGGGAATTTTGTGGGCTCACCGGCTCTGTCATCAACTGATTTGAGTCATACCTCATGAACAGAAGGCAACGAGTAGTGATGGGGAATTTCTCCTCTAGCCTCCTGTCATGTGGAGTACCTCAGGGTTCAATCTTGTCACCAGTGTTGTTTGCCATTTACATGCTGCCCCTGGGTGAGCTCAACAGAAAGTACGGCTTGGGTTTTCATTGCTATGCCGATGATACCCAACTGTATTTTTTCTTTGCCCCCGGAACTTCTAGTGCGGTGGAAGTACTAAACAGCTGCCTTGCGGAGATAAACGACTGGATGTCCTCCAGCTGGTTGCGACCTGAACCCAGACAAGACGGAGTTACTGGTGGTGCAGTCCAACAGAATAAGGAACAGGTTGCCCTCTGGCACTGAAACTGGTTTATTACTGGGATCTGTGAAATTAAGGACTTCCTCTAGGGTGCAAAACCCTGGTGTGACCTTTGACAGTGGATTGTCATTTGACTTTCAGGTGTCATCCATTGTCCAGACAAGTTTTTACCATCTTAGGAATATCGCCAGGGTCAAGCCCCTAGTTCCGTCTATGGACCTCCCCACCTTGGTGCATGCCTTCATGACATCCAGACTTGATTACAGTAATGCACTCTACCTCAGGGTCTCTGGAGGGAACCTCCACCGGCTGCAGCTAGTGCAGAACGCAGCCACTAGGCTGCTAACTGGGCAGCTGAAATTGTGTCATATCACCCCGGTTTTGCATGGGTTGCACTGGCTGCCAGTAAGGTGGAGGATTCTCTTCAAGGTGGGTTTGCTCACCTTAAAGGCCCAACGTGGGCAGGGTCCTGGTTACCTGTCAGACCTTCTTAAACCTGCCAGCCCAGTGCACTCCCTCCAGTCCTCCTCTGGGGGGCCTCCTGGCAATTTCTAGAACGAGGCTCAAAACCACCAGCAACAAAGCATTTAGTGTCACCAGTGCCATTCTGTGGAGTTTGCTTCCTCCACCAATTATGGAGGCCCCTTCGGCTGAGGTTTTTAAGGCCTGCCTGAAGGCCTTCCTGTTAATCAGGCCTTCCTGGACCTTAGGCATTAGTCTTCCCTGGAAACCCTGCTTTTCTGATTGAGTTTCAGCTTTTATAGAGATATTTATTAATTATATTTATGTATGCTGATATTTTACTGATTTGCATTATTGTACTGATAGTACATTTCTGTTAATCGGTGCCCAGAGCCTCTGGGATTGGGCACCAGAAAAATAAACTTTGCCTTGCCTATAGCATGTTTTTGGAGTAACAACCGCACTTTTTTCTTCGGAAGGGACAGATGTCATAGAGGATAACAGGAAAGGGGCATCTCCAGTTTTGGGTGCTTTTGTATAAACACCTGGAGGGAGGGGACCCAGCAGGGGACCAGCTCCCACCCTCCGCCTTGTGGATGGAAACCACGACCACTACAGCAGCAGGCTGATGAAAGGATCCCCTCCTATGCACTCTAGCAGGAGTGACACATGGATATTACAGCCTTTAGAGTTATCTTAAATGTCTGAAGGCCTCATGTGGCCTCTTCCACATCTTAGCGAAAGTCTTGTTCCTCTAAAAAAGCCATTCAAAATAGCCTGCTATACCTCTGTGGCAAATTCAGCCACTTTAAGCCACGAATATCTTCTCATAAAAATGCCAGAAGCTGCAGCCCTGGCAGAGGCATCAGAGATATCATATGTTAAGTGGAGCAAATGTTTGCCTACCTCAGCTCCCGAAGTTAAAGTTTCAAGCAACTCATTCTTGGCTGAGCCTTCCTGCAATGCTTGAGCTGCAGTCTTGGCAGCTTTCCACAGGCTATTCTAGTATTTAATCATATGGCCTAGCAAGGCAGAAGCATACGTACGCTTGCACACCATGTCCAGCCTCCTAGATTCTTTATCTGGAGGCAAGGTACTCGTATCTTTAGGTGCCCTAGATCCTCATAAGCATCCCTAGCGATGACAGAATCCGTTTCTGGCCGGTTAGCAGAATTACTTGCCTTGGCAAATGAAGAATACTGCCCATCAGCCTTTCTAAAAACTACAAGCAGTGAGCTAGGTCTGTACCATGCAGAAAATGTAGCATCCTCTATTGCAGGATATATAGGAGGAATTATGGAGGGGGAGCATGGGACCTCCTGAAATTCCATTAGATTCTTTGTGGAATCGTCTTCCACAGCAAAGCCCTTATGCCGCACCATGGCTTGAAAAGTAGGATCCTCAGGAGGAGATCTCAAGGTATACACCACTGAGTCCTCGCTGCAGCATGAGAGGGCTGAACTAAAGTGAAGCACCACGTAGTGTTCTCCCTCATCCCTACTCTAAATCCGCCTCTAAAACCATGATGTCAGGATTATATTCAGTCTTGTCATGCAAAAGTCACAAAGTGCACTGGCAACACTGGTGGGGGCTGACAGGCCGGAACCTGTGATCTGCTGATAGCTGGCGTCGATGGGGTAGAGTGCTCACAGGCCCCACTGAAGGTAAAGCTGCCTGTGTAAGTAAGCCAAGCAGGATGTGTCATATCATTTCTGAAAATGACGCCAGCACAGCTTGGGAGTCAATGACACTCTGGACAGGGGCCTTGACTACTTGTGTTGACAACGAGCCTTGGCCCGATGGTGATGGCGCTGTACCATCCACAGTAGGTATGGCAGCGCCTAAGCCAAGCCCAGACCTTGGTGTCTCATCGATAGATGCTGACGTATGACGTTATCGTGGGTGGCCCCCCAGCTAGCAAACATTTCCATGTGGCCTTAGTGCCGACACAGGTATAGTTGCAAAGGTGTGGCCTAATGGAAAGTAGATAAATAAGTATTGGAAATTCATTACCAAAACCTACTGGACAATGCTATGATTGGCAGAGAAATTAAGAGAGTCGGGGAAAGCTGCAGTTATGTTATAAGCCATGATGACTTTGGATAGGACAGCTCTGACCAGGCACTGGATCACAGGACAGGCAACAATGCAGGCCAGGGTTCCCCCACCACAGGATAAGGACCCAAACCTTTTTCTAGGCAATATGGTAAACTGTACATAGTTATGTACAAGTCTAGTTATTACTGCCAAAAACAGACATCCAAAAAGGAGGACGCAACTTATATCTGAGGTCTAGCTGCTGTATCAGCAGGGTTTATAATGGCTATGTTTGCAACTGTGTAACTTGATTTTGTGTCCAATTCTGACCACAAGATCAGATTCTTTGCCAGTTACTGGTCACAACACCCAGTGTTTTGTTTTTTTTTTGTTTTTTTTGCATCCATCTTAGGCAGCAAACATGTGTCTGTAATTTTGCAAAACTGAGCAAGATAAAGGGGTCCAACTTAACATGTGAGGTTGACTTGCAGGCAAGCACACATGATACACACAAACATACTGAATTAAAAAAAAAAATCACATGATGGCTTTAAACAGCACGGACAATACTGCTGTACATCAATCTGAGGAAGGATGCTAGCTCTTTGGGACAATATGCAGTCAGCTTAAAGACCCTGCCCAGTGGTATAAGAGTGCGCAATAAGCTGTTGGTAACCAGTGTTTAAGCTGCCTCTCGCCCCAAATCATGTTTTGTTTTAAGCACTTCTCTGCTAAGCTGAAAACAATAATCGTCCATTCATTAAAAGGTTACTGCAGTTACCAGCCCTGTTGCGCTTAAAGTGATTTACCAACTTCCCCTGATGTCATGTTTGTAGATCACCTTCCCTTCATTGGAGTGATGCAAAGCTCAGCTGCCCTGAAGTTAAGTATTAAATATATTCAGATGCTTAGTTTTCTAACACTTTTTGTGCCACAGTTGTCTCTGCATGTTTTTTTCTTTGTTTGAAGTTCGCACACATGAGCAGTGCATCCACATGCACGAGTGACATCAGCACAGGGAAGGTGTTCCCACTGCACCTTTCTCACTGCTCATTCTTTCGTCTTTCCTGGACCCAGCCTCAGTGAGTGCAGATCCAAAACTGAACTGACAAAAATTACAGCACTGATGACTGAAACTGTTTGTTATATTGGCAGCTGTTATACTTGCTTTTGGGATTGCAGCATTGTTTTTTTCTCCAGATTTTCAATTTTACTCATCTGACTAAGCTCTTTGTTCTAGGTCCATCGGTTCTAGGAACATCACAAATTACATTGCTTGAGTACAGTGTTACAGTTTTAGTAAGTGCTGCAAGTACATAATTAGAACAATAAGTCTGTATAAAAAATAATTTTTTTTAACTGAGTGGAGCTGTAATCTGTAGTGTACTGGGACACAAAAGGACGACTTTTGAACTGGGCAGATCTATAAACTGAAGTAAGCTTTTCAGTATTGGTACATAGAGGTCTGTGTTAAATGGATGACTTTTTCAACAGTTCAGAATTGTAATGTGCAGCAAGAATATAAGCACTGAGCTGCACAGTCCAATCCCAGGAGAACAGTGCAATAAACTGTATATTTTTGGCAAGTGCTGCTTCCAGTGTGATTGCTTCAGTAAACTGCCTTTGCTATTGCATTTCTGATTGTCACCATCATTATAGACAGTTTATAATTTTTCTTGTGCTCCTGTGTTTTCTTGGGCTCATTTGGTGTTCTCATGCAAGCACCATAACACTGATCACCAAAGTATGCTTAGATGTGCATGAATAAAGGGACATGGTGCACTGAATTGTTTCTCCAGCTTGCCAGCTCCTCATTAAGTTTAAAAATGAATGCAATCAAATCAGTTATATACTGTACATAGTTTACAGTGTATCTCAGAATTAAAAACACTTAGTTTTTTAACATTTTAGCATACAGTCTTTATTTATAATTAGGATTATAGCATCATTGTATGTACTCCAGAGCATCAGCAAAAGAAGAGGCTGCAGTTGCCATCCTCTCCCGACTCTGTGGTACCAATGTATGGCTTCTATGGTGTTATATTGCAAAGTGTGCTAGTCAGTTCGGCATACTTAGGGAATAATGTCTGAACCAAAATATGGGCCACACAGCAATGAATGCAGGAGTCTACACAATGCACCATGACATCGGTAAGGCATGGGAGGCAGTATAGTGCAGCATCTGTTGTATTTGCTGTACACTTTATGCATGTGCATCAGAGATCCACTGTAATGGAAAAAATGGGAAAACACAAATGGCTTGACACAGACCAAAGTGGTAATGAAGTATGGTGACATAAGTGAGGAAGGGTGGTTCAAATACAGTTTAACACTTGAGTACCTACCGCAAGGATATGTCCCTTTTTGTAATGGACCAATCAAACTGTACTTAGGCTATCTAAACATAAATGTGGTCTCTTTCTCCATGAGGAGGGTATTGGCAGTGTCATTTTTAACCTGGGGGTGGGGGACGATCACCGACTGTATTGTGTATTTTTTGCTCAGTTCATAATGCACCTGGAGGCCCACATGTAACGGCAATAAGCCAATGCCAGGATGGTATTACAGATGCTTATGCAGACACTAATGACAGCTGCAGTCTGTATAGTTCCTGAGCGCTTAGAGGTAACACAAAGCTGGTGCAATAATCTGTAATTTTAAATTTATAAAATGACAAACAGGGATCCGGTGACTTCAACACGTTACTCAATCACTGATACCTCTAAAGGGGAAAGTACAAGCAGGCTCCCCACCCCCAAACACACACATACACAGAGAAGAAAGCTATAGCATAGACCAGTTGGTACTAGGGCAAAGACAGACCCAAACAGTATAAATAATTTACAGATAATAAAAGTTCTATGCTGCAGCATTTTTCTAAGTCTATGTGTGCAGCTGGGGGGTTTGGAGTGGTTGGGGTACAAGGTGCCTGCTTGTAATTTCCACCCTGTGCTCCATCAGAGTGAGTGACTGATAAATCAATTGGCGGGAGGTCACTACTAACTAGTACCAGGTGAAGAATTTGGACAAATTGTGAGCCATTTATCCTGCTCAAGCAATGCCACCAGATCGAGCCATGCTCTCAGTGTCAAGCTGGAGTGGCCAACAACTCATTAGCATAGGAAAGCAACCCCCAAAAAAGAAACATAAAAACCCAGGGTACTATCACTAGCATTTGTGTGGGCACATCAATGCTGGGAGAAACAGAACACACACCATACCTCGATTTTGCACAGTAAAATGACAATAATGACGGGAACCAAATCGTAGCACTAAGTAGCAAAATATAATATTAACAGTCCGTGTTGCTAAGTCTGCTCTCACTGCTGTACTGGAATGGATCAGGACTACTGCTGTGACTGCCTGAGCTACTGCTCACATCATTCTCGCTGCTGTCATAGGGTCATCCCTATGGGGATCTACTATGCAGTGGCTGTCAAACTGTGGCACTATGTCGGTGTCCAAAAGATCACTGATATGCAGGACAAATATAATGCTTTACATCGGACCCTGAAAATGAACTGTTTGACACTGCTATTGTCGTGCTGCATGCTGCAACCAAGAGCTCTGTTATCAAGACGGAATTGCTGTGACCAAGAACTAATTTTAATTGCAGAGCACAGATCTCCCTGTGGTGACATTGCAAAGGTAATGAGTGTCAAAGGTCACCAAATACAGGCTCCAATACACAAAATGACACTTCCTGGTTTGTGAGGGTGAAAACCTGATTTAATTTGCTAAAACAGGCTATGCAGCTATCAAAATACATTGTGAATCAGTTCTATATGCAGTCACCTTGCAGTATGTGCATTCATACATCAAAACTTGGTAAATCGCTTTAAGGTTGAGGCGCTGGATGCCACACCAGTGACCAGAGTTCAGGAATGGGCACAGATCACCAGGGGTCGGCCAGGAAGGGAGAGGATCAAGCGTCCTGAGGACTGCTCTCCTCTCTAAGGGTGGGAGGGTTGTCACTCCCACCGAAAGACTGCCACCAGATGGAGGCCTGGAGGGTAGTCCGGGACTGAGGGCAACAAGAAAGGAGGGTGATGCAGGACTGCAGCATGCGTGCATCTCCATGCAGATGCAAGCACGTACACAACCAGGGATGGGAGAAATGGGCTGGAAGGCTCCATTGCAGACCTTTCAGCAGAAGGGTGCCAGAGTGAGAAAAGCCCTCTAAGAGGGGGCCAGAGCCTGCCTGCCAGCCAGCCCCATGTAGGGAGTGAAAAAAAAACAACGACAGTTACTGTAGTTCACAGGCGATTCTGTTTTTACTTGTAAAATGTGGCAATTTTTTTTTTTTTTTTTTATTTGGCTGAGACGTTAAATGGCAATTTCTGATCTTATGGGAGGTTCTCTATAACCTTCAATACTACCACTGTCCTAAGTCTCTGCTTGGAAAGCGTTATTAGCAAGAATGTTTGTGAAGGGTCTCTGTTAACACCACCAGTACATCAGCAACATTAATGGAGGGGGGCCGGGGACTCCTGGTGCCACAGTCATTCCCTCCTTGACATATTATAAACCTCCATCAGAACATGAGTTTCTTCCATCAGAGGGTGCAGCACAGCATCCTGTTACCAAATCACACATCTAGCAAAAATACCCCTTCCAGTATACTAACTTAAATCCTTTATGATGAAGCTCGGGTGGAAGTGAGGTAGGAAGAAACAATTCAAAATAGCTGATGGCCTTCTGCATAGTGACATCAAAAGGACACATTAGAGGCCGCCACTCATCCAACATCTCTGCTGTAGCATCATCTGGAAAATATCTAAAAACAAATTAGAATAAGTCAATATAAGAGCAGGGTTTTTTTTTTTTATTATTTATTTTTTTTTAAGAAACTGTAGTGCCACACCTCTAGTTATAACTCTATATTTGCAAGAGTTGAAGCAGGAAATCAAAGCAAACATATTCTCAGAACTTCAACCTTCTCTTCCTCTGAAAATACAAAGGGGTCCAATCCACAGTGAAGAAAAATGAATTACCAGTAACTCTTTATCTTCTTGAGAGCCTTGTTGTAATTTGTACACTTGTTTATCTGATAATTCGCATTGTAATTCTCCCAAGTTGTTCCTAAAAATAGGCATTTTTGTTTAGTATAGTTATCTGGTCAGCAAAACCTAAATAAATAAATCTCTTCCACACAGCAACAGCCTTTGGGCTTCCAGCCAGAGGTACTCAGACCTTGGGGGAATCTAGAACTTTTGGGGCCAACAGTACCGAGTTACAGTGCTGGTGCATACATGCTATCACTATACGTAGTGACTTCAGTCCCAACCGACTCACTGCCTTTTCCCATGGAGAGAACCAAAGGAACAGAAGACACACCAAAAAGGTAAAGAAAAGGAACAGGGAAGACCATGAATATCCCCCTTTTTAGTAAATTATGAGAGTAAGACATGAATTCAAAGATGGTCACATGGACCAATACTTTGCTTGCTTTAAGGACCCAGACAGGCAAGGTAAATGGGATTTTATTAGAGCAGTAAAGTTACTAAGTAGAGTGCCACGGGTCTGTGTTGGACCGACCCGGTTTACACTATGTAACAGATATGGGTAATGACATCCAAAACTGGATGATAAAATCTGCTGGCAACACCAACTTGGGAGATTCAGTGGGGACACAGCGTGAAAATAAATAAATAAATAAATAAATAAAGCTGGCCAATGACCTCAAAGCTTTTGAACTATGGGCTCTCAACAAAATGAAATTTAACTACAATAAATGTGTCGCCATGCACTTAAGGTCTGTGAAATTCAAATGAACCCTATTTTCTAAATGGACCTCAACTGAGTAGCTGACTCAGAAAAAAAGACCTGGAATTATGACCAGTAAAGATCTTAAAAACAGTAACCACTGCAGATTCATTACAGGCAAAGCTACTACAATCCTGCACTATATTAAGAAGACCTTTATAAACAAATCTGAACAAACTGTCATGCCGCTCTACAAGGCTTTGAGGCGACCCTAGATTATGGCTCCCCTTTTTGGAATCTGCAGTATAGGAAGGACACTGACCTAACAGAGGGTGCAACACAGGTTTACTAAAATAATCCCTAGCCTAGGACATTTACAGTATAAAGATCATATACATCATCTAAGCCTTTGCACCCTGGAAAAAGGAGGCTGAGAGAGGATTTACTACAGTATATCGGGTGATAGATGAAAAATTGATGGCAGGTTTAAAGTAAAGTTGTAAGATTGGGTAATGGACTGCAGAGCCTGCTACCCTGCCTCAGCAATAGTCATAATCTGTTAAAATTTATAATTTTTTTTTTTCGCTCCTTCCTCAGGCACCCTGACAGGCCACTCCTTCGAGCCTAAAATTATAAATTTTAATGCACTCCTGTAAGGGAGGAAGGGGTCGTAACTCTGGCCGAACTGCCAGCCAGCCAATCCCTTCCAACTTCCGTCCACTGACCATGCTCCCCGTGCTCATTTTGTCAGTTATGTCCTACCAGGGAGGGTGCAGGCGCTCTAATTGAACCTCTATGGAAGCATTTTCAAAATATTATGCGGTCTTGTTGCTTGACGCAATGAAAACCACCATTCAACCAATAGGACCTATTAGTTGAACGGTGGTTTCATTTGCGTCAAAGGTAGCTTAAAGCTGCATAATGTTTTGAAAATCACCCCCATAGGATTCAATGGGGCACACCCCCAAGCTCTCCCTGGTAGGACGTCACAAAACATCTGAGTGTGGGGGCGTGGTCAGCAGACCAGGTAGTTGACAGGGATTGGCTGGCCGAAAGTTCAGCCAGAGTTACAATCCTTTACAGACGCGCATTAAAATGTATAATTTTAACACAGGATGACGATCACCGAGGCAAGGTAGCGGGCTCTGAAGCCCAAAACTGAACTTTATAAAAGTCACACCTTTACTTTAAGCATACAATTCAAAACAAACATTACCTAAATGAGCAAAGTCTGCAATTAAACAGAAGCCTTTTATAAAGAACAGCAGGGGAGCCTTTTCTTTACCCAGAGAGTAAACAGGTATTTGGAACAGTCTACCTCAAGAGGTTGTGACAGCTGGAAAAACAGGATCATTTAAGGAAAAACTGGAAAGGTATGACAGAGGCTAAAGTTGTTGGCTATAATCATGGAAAAATGGGATATTGATCCAAATGGGCCTACACCTTCTTTCATCCTTGTATCTAGTACAGATTCCAGAATAAATCCATAGAAAGTATAAAACAGTAAGATAAGTAAGGAGGAAAACAATTCCTACATAGGGATGCCCCCAAGAAGGGACCAACTACTAGAAAAGAAAAACTATCAGAAGGTACAAAGTACTTCGGAGTCTTAAACAGCAGGTTCTTAATTCTGTATTTATGCCCCCCCCAAACATATGAGGCAGCTTACCAGTCCCCAAATCCCCTGTTCCTTAAAGCCAAATTTATTGCTGCTTCTATCTGCAGAAAAGTCACTCATAATTTAGTCCGTGGAGACCCACTGTCAAAACGTTCCGACTTCCTTAGTCGGAGAGACGCCCCCGTGCTTTCATGTTTCCTGACATTGGTAAATCAAGAGCATGTGGATGCGCTCCATACACTACAATGGGGACACTTTTTGGGAGTTTTTTTTTTTTTTTTTTTTTATAGTTTTGAGTGCTGATTTGTTTTTTGGTTTTTTTTTGTATGCACCTCCCACACCCCGACCAGCCACTCCTTCAGAGCGCCTGCGCCTTCATGCCACCCTCCAACCTCCTGCTACCTTCTCCCAGCCCCGACTGCGGCCTACCTTGAGTAGCCTGACATATCCCTATGCTGGGAGGGTCCCTCTCTTCCGGGGGGGAATGGCCTTATGACAGACATCGCATCCCAGGTGCTGCGGGGCTGGCTCCGGGGCTTTGGGTGGCAGGGGCCAAGGCGCTCGTCATCCGGTTGGACCGGGGTGTAATTTTCCATTTCCTGTGCCCCGGCTACCGCAGTTCTCGGCCTTGCGTAAGCACACAGGGTAATCCTGGGGTGGGGGCGTGCGGTGGGCGTGTCGAGGCAGCACGTCCCCAAGCTCGCCACTCATCCACCAACAGGTCCCCATGTAAATCCCACCCCCCCAGGAGGGAAGCGTCCAATGGATGCTTATAGAACCCCTCCCTTGCCGGTCTTCGCTCCTGGTACCCAGGCTCGGGGCGCGAACCCGGGTCGGTAGCATGCCAAGCAAACCCCTTCGCTCGACGCCACGGAGCCGGCTTGAGTGCTGATTTTGACAAACTGTGGTCGCCACTCAACTAACAAGGACCTTGTCAGTAGAGCGGTGGCCATCATTTGTCAAAATAGGCACTCAAAACTATGAAAAAAAAACTCCTGCAGAAAGTACCCCCCGTTGTTGTATATGGAGCACGCCCAGATGCTCTTCATTTACCAACGTCAGGAAACGTGAAAGCGTTGGGCATATCTCAGACTAAGGAAGACTGAGCGTTTTGGCAGCGGGTCTCCACGGACTAAATTATGAGTGATTTTTCTGCAAATAGAGGCAGCAATAAATTGAACTTTATGGAACAGTGGATTTGGGGACTGGTAAGCTGCCTAATATGTTTGGTGGGGGTGGGGGAGTGCAGACCTGCTCTTTAAGGAGGCATGCTACTCCTGGTTAAACAACTAAAAAAAAAAAAAATTATTATCAGGGATACTTGGCCAAAATATTAGTACTGTGTGAATAAAATATGTTAAGACAATTTGACTTTTGTTTTCAATGTGCATGGCCAATGTTCAGGAACTGCTATAAAACAGCTGCAGTATAATTATATCAAAGTTCCTAAATTCAGAAGTACATAGAAAACAAACCATGAAGGAAGAAACAAAGAACTCCAACAAGAAAAAATAAAATAAAATTTAAAAGCTATTTTTTTTGGGGGGGGGGGGAAAAGAGAGGGGCACAGACTGGTCAATAAGACTACTGCAGAAATAGCTGTCAGAGCTTGCTCTGCTCCTCCCCAATGGAGCCAAAAATAAACCGGTTACTCACCTGTAACAGTAGTTCTAGGAGTGGTATGTGGTGTATATATATCCACACTTCTCTGGCAGTGTTCCTTTCCCCTTTAAGACTGGGCAGAAAGTCTTCAAGCTGGCTCCTCCCATCCATCCGGGTGGTAACTCTCTTAGCACTGCCCCATGATGTCAGATCTTACCCGCTGGAAGCAAGAATCAGTGTGCCACTTGCCAGGGGAGGTCGGCTGGGTCAGTGTGGATGTACACCATATACCACTCCTAGAAAGTACAGTTGCGTACTTACCGTAATGGTAAATCTTCAAGAGGTATCTCTTGCAGCAGGTAATATACTTGGGTTGTCACCAGAGGACGCTGTGGTGCATGGCAGCTCTCTTTTCTATCAGTCTTTTTCCAGGAGCCACCCACACAGGACATCATCATTCTGCTTCTATATAAGAGTGGGCAGTCCCTGGCATCCTCAGTTCCCCGCCAGATTGAGCTCGCTAAGCGAGGACCAAGGGAGATCCAAGGTACCATAGTGATCCCTTCCCATATGTATTTGGATCAGAAGTTGTTCTCTTAGAGAAGGAGGGGGGTGGAGGGAGGGATCATACCTGCTGCAAGAGATACCCCTCGAAGATCTACTGTTACGATAAGTACACAACTGTGCTATTTTCCATGGGGATAATCTCTTGCAGCAGGTAATATACTTGGGAGGACTCCCAAGCAATAAACCCATCCCAGGAGGGGCGGAAGTTATGAGAGGCGGCCTTGTAGGACAGCTCAGCCAAAGTCCGTCCTACAGCGAGAAGCAATGTCCAAGTTGTAGTGCTTCGTTAAAGTATGTATTGTGGACCATGTGGCTACATTACAGATATCTGTGATAGAAGCCCCTTTGAAGCAGGCCACTGTAGTGGCCATAGTTCTGGTAGAATGGGCCTGAACAGGTCCTGGTAATGGCTTATTACATTTCTTATAACAAAAGGTTATACAATGTGCCAGCCAGCTGGAGAGGGTCTGTTCAGCGACCAGGAAACCTTCCCTGGTTAAGGCGAAGGAAACAAAAAGCTGAGGAGTTTTTCTAACAGATTTGGTACAATTTATGTAGCATCTCAAGATACGATGGACATCTAAGGTGTGTAGGAGGTATTCTCCCCCATTAGAATGCTCAGGGTAGTAAACTGGCAATTCTGTGGACCGATTTAAGGTGTGTTCCAAGACCACCTTAGGGAAAAAGGAAGGACTGGTTCGGAGAGCCACTCTGTCTTTGTGAAAGATTGGGCAAGGCTCTCTACACATTAGGGCATGAAGCTCAGGAATACAGCAAGTGACAGCCACTAAAAATACAGTCTTCAAGAAAGGAAGCAGAGGTCGCATGTGGCCACTGGTTCAAAGGCTCAAGAGTCACTTTTTCCACTAGGAAATTCAAATCTGGGGAGGGGGGTGATGCCTAATGGGAAGTTTGATGTAACATTCCCCTTCAGAACAGTTTGGCAAGATGATGTTGATAAAGTAGTCTCCCTTCCAAGGCCTCATGGAAGGCAGAAAGAGGCCAAATGAACTTTAATAGCGGAGTAGCTCAAACCTGACCCGGCAAGCAAGGCCAGATAGTCCAATACTTTAGTCAGTGAATATGAATAAGGGTCCAACAACCAGAAAGCGGTCCATACGGAGAAGCGTTTCCATTTCACATTATATGTTTCTCCGGTGGATGGTTTGCGTGAAGCCAACAGAATATTGGCCACTGGTGAGAAGACTTGAAGACTGGCTACGAAAGCGTCCTCAGGAGCTAAGCATGAATGTGTAGTAATTTTAGGTTGGGAAGAAGAAGGGTCCCTTGATCCTGAGTCAACAGATCTGACCTGATTGGCAACGGAATGGGGTCCGCTACTGAGAACTGTTGAAGTAGGAGAAACCACACCTGCTATGGCCACAGAGGGGCTATAAGGATCATGGTGGCAGGTTCAAGTTGTAGATTCAGTAGAGTCCACTGCAGGAGTGGGACAGGGAGGAAGCATATAAGAAGAGTCCTGTCCATGGTTGGGACAGGGCATCTATAGACATTCCCCTTCTGTTTGGGATAATGGAATAGTATCTGGTGAGTTGGTGATTGCTGGGAGAGGCAAAAAGGTTGAGATGCGGGGTCCCCCACAACCAAAAGATCATCTGAAGAACTTCGTGATGAAGTGTCCACTCGTGTGTGGAGGACTGGCAACTGATAACGTCTGCCATGGTGTTGCGGCGTCCCAGTAGATTGACGGCTATCAATGACAGGTGTTGAAATATGGCTTCCTGCCAAACCGCCATCATCTCCCTGCAGAGGGTGCGGGACTTGGTACCTCCTTGTTTGTTCAGGTAGTACACCACTGAGGTGCTGTCAGACTGGATTAGTAGGGACCCCGGAGAGAGGTGGGGGCGGAAAGCCTGAAAGGCGAGGCGGACTGCTCTCATTTGTAGTGGATTTATATGAGGAGAACTGGAGAATCAAGGCCTCCTGCCCCAAGTCCGGTAGGGATCCAGGTGCGTCCCGCAGCCTTCAAGGGAAGCATCCGTGGTCAACGTCTACTGGAGAGGAGGGGACTGAAAGGGCTTGCCTTCAAATAGGTTGGCACGCTGAGTCCACCAATTCAGGGCCGAGCATAAAATGGGAATGACCGATTTTGCCTTTGAAATCCCGTGTTTTGCCACCACCGATTCTGCAGAGTCCACTGGACTGGTTTCATATGCAGATGGGCAAAGACCACCGTGGGGATGGCTGCGACCATATGCCCCAGAAGGCGTAAGAGTCGTCTAGCTGTGATAAATTGTTGAGTTTGTATCTGGGAGGCCAGAGACAGAAGTCTGTCTTGTCTGTCGGCAGGGAGGCAAGCCCTGGCAGAGGTGGTATCCAGAACAGCTCTGATACACTGGAGCGACTGGGTAGGGGTTGGATTGGACTTGGGCCAACTGACTACTTCCTAGGGACTGAAACAGAGTGAGGGTTGCCTGAAGCGACAAAAGCAGAAAAGTTTCGGAGTCTGCTTTTATAAGCCAATCGTCCAGGTTCGGGTAAGACAAAATGTCCGTCCCGTCTCAGGGCTGCCGCCACTACCGCAAGGCACTTGGTAGAGACTCTTGGGGCAGATGAGAGACCGAACAGGAGTGCCCAGAATTGGTAATGCTGTCCTAGCACATAAAAGTGAAGGTACTGGTGGTGGGCGGGAATATGTAAATAGGCATCTTCATGTCTAATGCGCATAGCCAATCCCCTTATTTTAACATTAGCATGATGAATGCTAAGGTGACCATCTGGAACCTTTTGTACTGAATGTGTAGATTCAGTGGTCTGAGGTCTTGAGATCTCCAGTGCGTTTGGGTACCAGAAAGAAATGGGAGTAAAACCCCTGATGGCACTCCAACGGAGGAACCAGACAGACAACCTTCTTGTAAAGAAGTACCTCCTGAAGAATGGGAATATAGTCGGTGGGTAATAGAGCGGGGGGTGAGAGGGAGGCACTGAGGCGAGTTCAAGCGTGTGCCCCATTCTTATGATCTGTCAAGCATGGTATATCAGGGCAATCCCTGTAGCTGACATGCGGGACAATGTATCCAGCGCATCATATCCTGAATGGAGCAGGTGTCAAGAGATGGAAATACCAGTGGAAACTGTAGCCAATAATTGGTCCTTCTCCTGAGATGGAGGGAGTTTACTAACAAATTCTATAGCAGAGGACCAGAGGGTATGTTGGCATTTGATGATGTGTCCCATATAATTTAGAATTCTAAGATTCATGTTGCTC
The DNA here is from genome assembly GCA_016271365.2 of Neoceratodus forsteri. Taxonomy (NCBI): domain Eukaryota; kingdom Metazoa; phylum Chordata; order Ceratodontiformes; family Ceratodontidae; genus Neoceratodus; species Neoceratodus forsteri. The sequence continues at coordinate 1,408,530,507 of CM057450.1, forward strand.
GCCCGGAATACCTCTTCCCCCCCCCCCAAGGTAGTCAAGTCGGACGGACTCCTTATCTGGGGTAATGAGCTCATGTGTTTTGGTCTTTTGGTACAATCATGAGCCACTGTGATCACTACAGAGTCTGCTTCAGGGCGAAAGAAAAGGATGATCAAAAGGAGCCTGGTAAAGGTGATCCGCCTTTCTAGGAATGGCTGGAGCTGAGGGTTGGTTCCAAGCCACCAATACAGCATTTTGGTAAGTCTGTATAAGTGGGGGTACCACTAGGCTCTTCAGGAAAGTCTAGATAATCTGCCATATCCTTTCTTTGTTCATCATGTTTGGCAGTTGAAAATCCCATCATTTTTTGAATTTGGACCATCATCTTGTGAAAGGATGGGTCATCAGGAGGAGAGGCAGCGGCATGGCGGAAGGCATCCTCATGCAAGGAGGAAATAGTAGAAAGAGAGGACAGGTGTCCAGGTCCTGTAGGTCAATATCCTCCAGATCTCCAGGAAAACCTGCCAGAAAGTCTTCCTCTTCTCAAAAATACTTTTCCTCTTAGGAGGGAAGGGACCAGGGTGGAGAGGGTTCCCTGTCTCCCTGGAAGTGTTTAGGTGGAGGGGTAGAAGAACGGGAAGGGTGACTCGCCTCCCCAGGAGTGGAAGGTTGAGAATGCTTGATTACTTGTAGAACCTGTTGTACCACTGAGGCTACATCCAATGAGGTAGAGGCAGGGGGTGGGTTAGGGGGTTTCTGAGCAACCAGGGGGATTGTGGAGGAAATAAGACGTGAGGTATAAACAAGTCTAGCCCCTGGGTGGTAAAGTCCAGGGTCCCGATCTCTATCAGACTGGCCCCTGTGAGAGAATGGTTGTGAAGGAGGAGGAGGGGCAGTGGAAACTGTAAAACCAGTAGTTCTCCCCAGGGAAGCATGACCCGTCGTCAATGGGGCAGCAAAGGAAGAGGCATTAGAATGCATAAAAGGAGACAACATCAACGAAAAACGAGCTCCCGTCGAAAGAACATCGATGGAACCAACATAGGGTTCCACAGAGACTGCTGAAAGGGCGCCAGAAAGCGCCATCAACAAGAGGGTGTAAACCCATATTGACAAGGATTAGTCCTGGAGGGCATCGACAACGGTGGAGCACCTGTGCTGATGACTGTTGACTAATGTCTGCCCGATGAAGACAAGGATTATCATTGTCACATTTATGCTTCTTGTGTGAAGCAGTGGTAGGGGGCTCCTTGGGACGGGCCCCCTTTTCCAAGAGAGAGAGACAATTTCTGCTCCCTGAGATAAGCTTCAATCTCCTGTAGCCATCGTTGACAGGTTGCCTGGTTGAAGTCCTGGCAAAGAATGCAGGAGATGGTGTCATGTGGGGAACCCAGACACCTAATACAAACGGTGTGGTTGTCCTAACAGTAGATCTTCCTACCACAACGACATGACCAAAATAGTGCTGACCTGCTTGTAGATTCTTTGAACATTTGTCGATGAAGGAAGGGAAACAGAGATAAGTCCGTTTCCAGCTCAAATTCTTATCGATGATTGCTACTCTATGCACTAGTTGCTGCATGCCAGCTGAAGATGGCGGGAAAATGAATTGAGGATGCTGAGGACCGCCCTCTCATATAGGAGCAGAATGATGTCATGTGTAGGTGGCCCCTGGAAAAAGACTGCTAGAAGAGAGCTGTCGTGTACCACAGTGCCCTCTGGCGATGACTCAATTGTAATACCTGCTGCAAGAGATTATCCCCATGGAAGAGCTACTGTTACAGGTGAGTAACCTGTTTTTCTAGGGATGTGGGTATGGTGTACTATCCACACTTCTGGCAGACTCCTAGCAGTTTTTCTGGAGGAGGGGGCAAGGCGCACACCCCCTATTTAGGGAACAGAGATTAGAGAACTGAGGCCTCAAAAATGGAAATTACGTACCTACCGTAATTCTTGATCTTCTTGGACGAAGTCTCCACCACTCATTCACACTAGTGGGACTATGCCGGAGGCACTAGGGTCCCAAGGGAGCCAAAAAGCTTCAGGAGGGCCTGCATCGGGATAGGACCACACATGCGCAGCGAGAGCAGCTCGCGCCATCTAAGCTGTCTCAGCGTCGACCCTCCAACCGTCTCAGAAACTGTTCGACTGAGGAAGTGCAGCGTAAACTAACTGAAGAAAACATAATCCTAACTTCCAGGCATAAGATGGCCTGGATGACCCCTGTAAGAAGAGTAAATTCAACAATGTCTTCACAGCCCGAACAATAAGGAAGTGAAGACTAAAACAGAATGAGTGCGCTTGGGGGATGGAGGAGGGTGTGTGTGAATGAGTGGTGGAGACTTCGTCCAAGAAGATCAAGAATTACGATAGGTACATAATTTCCATATCTTCCTGGACGAAAAGTCTCCACCACTCATTCACCCTACTGGGAGAGTACTGAGCTAACAATCAACCCCCCCCCCCGAGTAGGGTGGCAGGAGACAGAGCTCACTCAGGACAGAAGTCCATAAGGACTGTCCTCCCAAAGAAAGTGAACGGTCTGGCATGGACGTCCACAACATGGTGCTTTACAAGGGAATGCACTGAGCTCCAACTCACCACCTTGTAGATGTCTGCAACGGGTATATTACGAATCTCTGCCAGGAAAGCCACAACTGCTCCGGTAGAGTGGTTAGAACCCAGCCTTCCAACATGAACTGTGCCATGGATTAGAAGTGTCAAAAACATGCTACTAACCATGCAGAAATGCATCTCAGGACAACAGGCTGACCCAGCCAAGGCATGGTGATACAATCCTTGATCGGACTGCGCATCTCTTTCTTTCTGTCAATGTAGAATTGCAGAACCCTCAACATCCAGAGAATGAAGGGAGCACTCTCCTTCAATCTGGAGTTAATGAAGTAAGTAGGGAAAAGCAAAACTTGACTAATGGCAACTGAGCCAGTGACACGTTCCCTATTTGCTCAAGATAGACCGAAAACACGCAGAGGAGTGCTTCTACTGCCGAGTATTGCAGACCTGCATACGACAGGTCCAAGAGGCACCCCAACACCTTACTTGGTGAGCAACCAAAGGATCCAGATAGGACTTTGCACACAGATGAAGTGTTTCCACTTAGCTGCATGAGCACTTCTGGTGGTAGGCCCATGCGTGACTAAGAAGATGTCTGCGATGGTCTGGGGAACCTAAACTTGCCCACTTCCATTTCCTCAGGAGCCTGGCATGGAGAAGAAGGGAGCGCAGGTTAGGATGGACTAAAGTCCATGTCAGAAGGTCCACTCGGAGAGGGTGTCACCTCGGAAGAACATCTGACAGACTGTTGAACAATGCAAATCATATCAGTCGAGGCCAGTCTGGGACGATAAGAACCATCCTGCCCCACTGTGCCTATGACTTGAACTAAGGGAAGAGAAGGAAAGCATACAAAAAGAGTCTTGTCTACTGCAGTGAATACATCCTGCCAGAAAACACCAGGGTCTGGATTTCCAAAGCAGGATGGAGGTTGTTTGCGTTGAAAGGGGATGCAGAAAAGGACCAGGTCCGAACTGCCCCACCCGTCGAATAGTGACTGCATGAAGTCCGAACTGCAGAGAGGGTAGGAGGTTGCCCCACCCTGCTTGCTGATGTAATACATTACAGCTTTGTCGTCCATCCAAAGTAGGATCACTTCGCAACACAGGGCATCCCCTTCAGGACCTGGTGTACAAGACAGTTCTCATCTGCAAGATATTTTATGAAAAGATGAGGTTCCTCCTGGCTCCACACCTGAGAGTGGAGGTCTTGACAGTAAGCTCCCCATGAGAGATTTTGCCCGAGGCTATGTCATTTTGTACGGAGGACTGCAGATATGTGGTCGAAGACCACTGCTTGCTGCAGAGGATGCCATGGGCCCCAGCATCTGCTCCATCAAAAGGGCCCGAATAGTAATTTTCCATGATGTAACGAGTCATCTGAAGATGTCGTTTCTTCTGTCCTCTGGAAAGAAAAACAGACGCACTGGAAGAAACCAGGAGGGCTCCTAAGAAGAGGAGCTGCTGGGAAGATGACACTGGCACCCTCCCCGAATCAGAAAACCTCTCCTGGGGAGAACAACTAAGAAGCTGTGGCAACTGTTTCCTGTGTCTACTGCCCAAATGGGCTGGCTAGGAGCAAAATTTCCAGGAAGTGAAGACTTGAACGCCAAGGTTTTAGTGAACTCTTCCCTGAACAGGTACTTGTTTAACCTTCTGAGGATGACAAATGGGCACATGCCACCCATTATATTTGAACCAGAAGTACTGGAAATAGGAACCTGTGCTTCGTTCTGCTGTGGAAAAACTTGTACTGCCCAGTTCCCACAGAGGCCCCGTATCTCAGAAGCAAGAAAGTGCGATAGAGGTGAACAGACTGGGCTGCCACTGATGGGAGGTCTAGGGAAATCTACGAAATTGGGAGAGTATCCCTCTTGGACAATCCCAAAGACCCTTATGGCCACTGTAATGGACTTACACTGGTTGTAAATCCGAATTAGACATCCCTCCTACTGCCAAGAGGTGTTCCCCTCAGTCAGCAGAGGTGGGAGGTGGGAGCTGGGCCGGATCCACACAGGTTGACACAAGGTGCTTTCAGCCCTGTATCCTCTACTGCGTTCTCTTCGAGGCTGAGGGGTGGTTCCTGATAAAGGTACCTAGGCCTCGTATCTTGAAAGGACTGCCTGTTACAAGGTGTCGACATTTCTCATCCCTCTGAGAGGCAGCAGGCACCACCTGTTGTTTAAAAGGCAGCCCTATTGTTCTGAGTGGCCGCCAGAGCTCAACCTAAGGGACGACAGATAAGCACCATTAAGGAGATATTAGTCACCTGCTGCCAGCGACAGCTACCCTAAAGACAGAGTTGTAGGTGTCCATAAAAGCTTTTAGCTGATTATTGGGCTAATTGCCCCTAGCAATGGATCGTTAGATTCTGGGAAGCTCTTGACCACTGTACTGAGTGTGTTTCACAGAGTGTACTCGTACTGAGGAATTTAGGAACTCAAGACGCAGAAGTCTGCCTTGGTTCACAGATGAGGACTGAATTGTTATGGCAGACATCATATCCCTGAGGGAAAAAAATGGAAGGAAGATCTTCCATCACACTGTTACAGAAGGTTTGCCTTCCAGCCCATAAACTGAGTCATCCACTCTGTCTTCAACAAAACAGAACAGGGAGAGACTCATCCAGATCCACGTCCACCCCTGAATAACCTCCAAAAGGCAGATCTAGACCAGGAACATGGGAAACACGAGCACCTGGACGGGTGATGAGTTCAGCGCCAGCACCACGCATGGCCCCATCAGCACACATGGTGCCAGTACCACTACTGGACCTAGACCTGAAGAAAGGGGGGAAGGAAAGCAGTACCTGTGCTGGCCCCCTGCAGAGAAAATGAGAGGGGGTAAGCACGAGGAGTCTGCGTTGATGGCACTGGCACCAGAGAAGGCACCGTGCACATCCTGGCCCGACCGACCTGGCTGCAGCCCAGCAGCTCCAAGGCCCGAAGGCCCCAGAACCAGGTCCACTGGCCAGGTCAACTGGGCAGATGCCGTACCTCCTGCTCTAGAAAAGAGCGGCACAGAGGTGAAACTGCTCACCAGAGCCCCATCGAGGGCACAGATGGAAACCGGTGTCGAAGATTGCGGCCATTAAGAGCGGAGCCACAGAGGAACCCACCGGAGTCAATTCAGGCCTACCGCTCTCCCCCACCGACAATCCCTGCAGATGTACCAGAGGGAACCTCGTAGGTACCAATTCTTCTTCCACTGACAGGAGGAAGAAGAGCTCAAGGTCAAGTGGGAGCAGAGTTCTGATCGAGGTCGGGAATGGACCGCTATTTTGTGCCTCAGGGCGGACTGTCCCCACCACGAAGCAGCGGACTCGCCCATGGTCAGACCCTCCCCTCCACAAAGGCGTGGACTAGACACAGCCTCACTGCCATCACAGTTTTCAAACGAAATCTCCCTACTGTCACTGCTACTATCCAAGGTCGACTCTGTTGACAGCAGGCTGAGAATTTTTTCTTCTTCATCATTTTCACCTTTTTTTTTTTTTTAAATAAGAAAAGAACACTAACAATGGTGAGTTAATTGAACACTGAATGGCTATATAGGTGCTGTCGTATAGACGAAGACTTGACTCTCGGCAAGCGAGTGACGTCATCGAAGCGCACTCGACGGTGGGAGAAAAACTGAGGCGGTTGGGGGGGGGTGTCGATGCAGAGATAGCCTATACGGCCTTTGGAAAAAAGCGCCAGACCACATTCGCCAATGGAACACCAGCCTGCGTCCAGTGTACCGAGATGACTGCCAGGTGCACCTTAATTGTTGTCAACAGAAGGCCTGACTGACAGCTGGACCAAAGGTAGATGAGAATGCTAGCCACCAGACAAGATAAGGGGTCTAGCCCCTTGCCCTGGCACGAAATAGAGAACCGCTTCCATTTGAAGGCATAGCATTTTCAGATCGACTCCCTCGGAGAAGCCTTGATCACAATTAGGACATAGTCGAAGAGACCCAAAGCCTGGAACTCTAACCGCTCATGAACCAGGCTGTCAAGTGCAGAGATTGAAGTTCTGGATGAAATACCATCCCCTGACTGCAAGAGAGCAGGTCCGGGCAGAGTGGAAGACACCACAGGAGCCTGCAGCAGAGAAGATCGGGGTACCAGAAATGGTGGGGCCAGTCCAGAGCCACCAATATCATCCATGCCTTATCCCTCCTGGCCTTGATCAGCACTTTGTGGATCAGGAGAAATGGAGGGAAGGCACAGAGGAGGCCCAGAGTCCAGGGCCTGGAGGAGGCATCCCCCTCCAGCATTTCCTGCTGGGGGGGTAGGCAAAAAACAGCCTCAGCTTTACGTTCTCTCTGGAGGCAAACAGATCCACTAGAGGGATATCCCAGCAGGAGAACAGGCTGTGTACTACCTCTGGATCGAGAGGCCACTCATGAGATGCCTTGCCCAAATGGCTGAGGGCGTCCACCAGCTGGTTGGAGGCACCGGCCACATGGAAGGCCAGGAGATAGGCACGCAGGCTGAGCAAGAGGGTCCAGATGTGGAGAGCTTCCCTACACACAAAAAAAGGAGTGCATCCTGCCCTGTTTGTTGAGGCAATGCATGGTAGTGTTGTTCGTCTGGACCTGAACAAAACGACCCTGAATGCTCAGAGCAAAGGTTGTCAGTGCCAGCAGAACTGCCTGAAGATCCAGCAGGTTGATATGCCACCGGGACTCCTCTAGGGTCCAAAGCTCATGGACTCTGTGGTCCCCCACGTGGGCACCCCAGCCCATCAGGGAGGCACCGATCAGGATGACTGTCGGCTCTGGGCAGACAAATAGGATCCCTTCCTGCAGATGTTCCAAGACTAACCACCACTGGAGGAAGTCTCACATCAGCTGGGTCACAGTGACTAGCTGGTCAAAGTGGCCCTTGTGCTGAGACCATTGGCAGGCAAGCTCACACTGCTGAGAACGCATTCTCCACTGGGCCCACAGACCACGCTGCTGCCTGAAGCCATGTATCCCAGGAAGCGCAGGAAGTCCCAAGCAGGGCGCAACTGCCCAACCCAAAATGATCGGGCAAAGAAGGAGAGAACTTACGCTCTATCCACCGGAAGGCGAGCCCTGCCTCTGCAAGAATCAAGCTCCGCCCCAATGAAATGCATCACCCATGAGTATCGAGTTCAGACTTGGCCTCCTCGCGTTGACTAGTAGGCCAAGAGACAGGCAGATCTGGAGCATCAGATCCCCAGACCACTCCATCTCTTTCCTAGAGGGACCCGCTATAAGCCAGTCATGCAGGTAGGGATTCACCCGAACCCCTCGGCACCTCAGGAAGGCTGCCACCACTGAAATGCCCTTGGTGAAGACCCTGAGAGTTGAAGAGGGGCTGAAGGGCATGGCCCGGAACTAGTAGAGGTTCCCCACCACACGGAACTGGAGGAGTTGGCGGTGAGACGAATGGATTCGAAAGTGGAAAAACGTGTTCTGAAAATCTAGAGAGCAAAACCACACTTTCTGCTTCAGAGATGGTATGATCATATGAAGCTGGTGGCACTTAAATGCATTACTGCCAGGTGGTTGTCCCCCAGTGCAGGAGTGGTGGTCCAGAATGTCTCAGGTGGAAGCCATGGAACGGATTACAGCAACTTTGAGGCTACAAAGTGAAAGGTTTGCTCAAATTTGGTCCCCATGGCATCAACATATGTAAGCAGAGGAATTGATCCCCACATTAAATTTTTGTTAGGAAAACAGAAAGGAAACCTATATTTTAGTGACAGATGGATAAGTAAGGTGCCATGGTAAATAGATGCAATTTTGTACCCGCCTTTAATTTTAATTCTAATTCTAATTTCAATTTTTATTCTAATCTGAATGTTAAAGTTCAAATTCAGAGTCTCAATTGATTAAGCTTTTCAGCTGTTAATAAAGTGGTTTTGTTAAAAGGGATACAGAAGTCCAGATGGACCCATAGTTTTGAAATGTGGGCACCCATAGAAAATACAACAGTGGAAAAGTCACCCATGGGATTAGTACAAAGCATAGTCAACTGTAAAGGTTGGTCAAAAGCTGGTGGTTATAATGTTTTGATATGGGTTAAACCTTATTGTCCAGCTGTTAGAGTCAGGTAGATTTTTAATGTGAGATTCAGAAATATGATCACTGTATTTGAAAAGAAGATGTTCAACACAGCCATGTCAAAAAAGTTTTTAATATCAGCAGTTGGACTGCTCTATTTTGACAATGTATATTGCTGAATGATGATTAATGGGATGTCCTGAGTAACCACTAATAAAGCTGAGTTATAAAAAAAAAAAAAAAAAAGAGATGTTATGATCTGAGAGAGTGACCATCCTGAAAATGCATGACCAAAGGAATTTGTTCAGGTCATGCAGATCTAGGATGAGGCGCCAGTCCCCCGTCTGTTTAGGCACCAGGAAATACCTGGAGACAAACCCTGGGTGTACTGGAGGGCCAGAGACAGGAGTCACTAACTCCTTCTGGAGGAGCTGAGTAATGTCATCCCCAAGGGCTGACAGAATGTTAGCAGACGCCATGTCCTCCCGTGGGGCGTGGACTCAGCAAAGCGGGCAAGCCTCAAACTCTAGAGACAGACCCTGACTGACCACTTCGAGAACCCACCTGTCCATGGTGACAGTGGACCAGGCAAAAAGAAGTGGCGGAGCCAGCCCCCCACAAGAGGACTCAAGAGAGTCAGGAAGGGCATGGGGGAGGCACCTCCCCATCCCATCACTGGGCAAGCTTGAAGATGGAGGAGGGACTGGCGGAGGAAACAGTAGGACCTTTACCACCTGGCTTCCAGACGGACGACCTAAGCAACAGACTCTGGCCAGGGATGCCAAGCCCGAGCCTGCTGCAGCTGGGGCTGAGGGCGGCAGCATCAGGAGTGGAGGGGGGGGCCAAAGGGCTTCTTCTGAACTTTAGAGCCCTTAGGATCCCTTTGGGTGGAGGTATCCAAGTCCAGGGTGCCACTGGACTTCTCAGTGTGAGTGAGGTATCCTTCCAGCCCCGGCCCAAACAAGTTGGTGCCCAAGAAGGGGACATCCGCCAACTTGTGCTGGGTATCTGGCGTGAAGGTCAAGATCCTCAGCCAAGCCCTGAGACCACGGATCAGGTACAGGAGTCACCGATGTTAATGGCAGTCTGGAGCTGCTGCTTAGCCACTGCTCGGCACTGATCCCAGACTTTTTTTACCGCGGTCTGCAAGTCAGCCGGGAGTTGAGGAAGAACCTCATCAAGGGTGCCCAAGAGGGTGGGCCAAACTCACTTGTGGAAGGCCAAGGGAAGAGGCTACATAGACCTTCTTGGCCATACGATTCAATTTCTTGGATTCCTTGTTGGGAGGCTTATCCATGTCCCAGACACTGCCTGTTTGCCGAAAGACTGACTTGGCCACCAGATCCTTGGACGAGGGATGTTTGATGACACCAGACAGGGAGCCGGTAGGGACTGCATATTTGCAGGTCATACACGCCGACTGCACAGGGCAAGAGACAGGGTGTTGCCAGAGCTCCAGTGTGGGGCCAAGAATGGCCTCAGTGATTGGGAAGGCCTCCCAGTTCAGCATCTCAGTAAGGGGGTACTTAGCCCTCTTCTTGACAAGCTCCATCTGAAGACCAGTAGACTCCAAGATTAACCAAAGCAGGCCCATGAAAGAACTGTGATCATACTCCGTTGACAAATCCTTACCTGACTCGACGTCCACTGAGCGAGTGTGCAGGGAAGAGCCCTCAGACTCTGCGGATTTGTCAAACGAAAGTCGACTGCCAGAGTCTCTGCTGACCCTACGGGGTCTATTGGAAGTAATGGTGACAGACAGTCAACGAGGCAGCCCTGGGGTGGTACGGGCATCCTTGGGGAGGGGGGGTGTGACCCAAACTTCAGCTGCTTTAGCTGCGGCTCCACCTGAATTGGCAGAGAGGCTGGGGTAGGCTGAGTCGGGGTGGGTTGAAGCCTAGGTGGCGGGAGCCATGTAATGGCTGGGGTGGTTGCCGGAATAGATTTAATCCCAGTGAACATGAGCTGATGCCACATAAACTCTTTGTAGCGCCAACACATTCCATGGAAGAGCCTCTCCTCATCTGAGGAGGAAGACAAGGAGTAGTAGTGGCGACGCCGCCTACCTAAATGCCGAGGGCAGGAACACCAATGTGGGCTGCTTCTGGATCAGGACCGCAACCGTCGGGGCTGCCAATGGTATATCTCAGAGTGAGCTGGCGAACACCAAGAATTCTCTGGGATGACCAGATCCTGAAGGATAGGACCCAGATCAACAGGCTGGTCTGATGTCATGAGGCGGTGCCAAGGGAGTTACCACCCAGGTGGGTGAGTGCAGCCAGCTTGAAGACTTTCCAGCAAGTCTTAAAGAGGAAAGGAACACTGCTAGAAGTGTGGCTAGTACATCATATCCACGTCCCTAGAAATATATTTTTTTCTTAATGTCAATTTTTAAAACTAAGCAATCTATGAAATGATGATTAAAATAAATCCTGCTTACCATATGGTGCAAAAGAAAACATTTTGAGGAAACTGATGCAGAAAAATAAAAAGCCAGCCCAGACTCTTCTGAAATATCGATCTATCAATATAGATACATTATAGGGGCACAGTAGCACCCCTATAGTTGGGGTTGGTACAGCACTACAATGTTAAATCCCAATTTTTTCACCTTAATAACTTTGTAATTTTTTGACAAAACAGTCCAAAAATTGGCATGCACAATCTTTCTGTCAGTGTCTCAAGATTTGGAAAGTTTTGTGATGGCATCTTATATGGTTTTTGAGATATTAAGTGGTAAAACAGGAAGAAGAAGAAAAAAAAAAAAACTTTTCCCCCATTGGTTAACATGGGATTTATTTGCCATCATCTACAGACCAGAGAGAATGACATTTTTTCTCTGAAATGTTCAGGGATGATAGGGTCTGTGTCAAGGGTGTGCCTTTGGATGGTCTAGTGAAATATTTTACCATTTTTGAATTAGAACGATTTCTGTGATAACCCCAAGACAGGCAAGTATATGAAAACAGTTCAAACTGTAAATTTGCTGGTCCTGCTCAGAGAAAATATTGTTCATGCTGTAAGCCATCTTGTTTTTTTCCTGTGTTAAACTTTTTGTACCCAAGTACTGCCTGGTAACTAATGTACAAGACCTGTTATTAGGTCTCCTTTGCATACTTTGTTGGATTCTTTCATTAGTATTTTAAAATTAACATTAGAATTGTCAGCTAGTGTGGCAAGAATAATTTCTACTGTCATTCATTTAGTTAAGGACCATTCATTTGGAAAATAACCATATGCAGCTCTTTTCAGTTCAAACTTTCCTGTTCAAACTAAAAAGACAGAACGGTAAAGGTCCATGAAAGTTCGAACTGTCATAGCCCTCTGATGTCTAGTGGCAACCCCTACCTGTCAGTTTCCCCACCCCTGAAGATAACATAGTATGTCCCTGGTAGTCCACTTGTCTCTCCCCCCACTGTTATTCTCCGATCACCTTCCCCATATATTTTTATAAGTATTCCCTTGGCTGTCCCCCTGTAAATTTTACATTTCCATTGGTAGTACAGTGGTCCCTCCCCCGTTCTCCAATCACAGTCCCCATGTATTTTTTTTTATACCCACTGGTAGTAGAGGTCTCTACCCCATTCTCCGATCATCGTCCCCCGTTTTTTGTTTTTTTTATCCCCGTTGGTAGTACAGTGGTTCATCCCTCCATTCTCCGATCACCAACCCGTATATTTATTTTTTTTAAATCCCCGTTGGTAGTACCATTGGTCCCTCCCCTGTTCTCCGATCACCGTCCCAAGTATTATTCTCTTATTCTCTGGTAGTTTAGTGGTCCCTCCCCCCTCCTCTGATCGGCATCCCCGTGCTGCCGATACATGTCTCTGGGGTCTAGTGACACTCCCCACCACATTGGTGTTGGTCCCTGAAATAAAGAAAACTGCCCTCAATGTTTTTTTGTTTTTTTTTTGTTCCTGCAAAAAAAAAAAAAGAAAACTGTGCATCTTAACCCCCCACCCCACCTCCCACTCAGCACCCACCACCCAACAGCCCCAAGTACACCCCCACTCACCTAAACAGGTCCCAGTTTCGAGATCTACTCTCTGCTCAAAGACACGTCTTGCTGCAGAACCGGCGACTGAAAAATGAGAAACTAAGATAAATGCAGTTCAATGTATTTCAATGGGGGTTTCAACTTTTATACACAACTCAGCCAATTTTTGATATTTTCACATCAAATTTTCAACATGGCCTTTTGGGGACCCCATCTCATGAAAAATATGACCATCATTATGCAGTTCCGACCAAAAAGGTGATTTTGAGGCCGGTCGGCGAATTCACCTTTCGGGTGGGATTTGAAAATTTTTCCTGCACTTCTTAAGAAGGTGGTGTCATAAGAAGACCATGTTAAAATTTTGGGGTCAAAGTATGTAAAAATGGCAGAGTTATGACCAGTCGTTGCAATTTCGCTACACATGCTTGTAACTTTGGAAATTCTAAATATTTTGTCTCCAAATTTTCAACAGTGACTTCTTATTACCTCATCACATGCACGTCACAGCTGTCATTTTTCAAATCCTGGTCAAAATATGTTTTCGCACCTGTGGCGAAGAATGGTGTTGCAGTTGCATGGAATTACGTACTGGCGGAGATTCTAAAATTTTCAGTACCAGTTACATGAGTTGGGGTAATAAGATGTCTATGCTGACAAGCTGGTCACTGTTGAACTTAAATGAAAGCGTAGGGCCCTTACACACTGTATACATACATTCATCTACAGAGGAATGGGAGCGCAGAGCTCAAAGGGCCCTTAGCTCCCATGGGCAAATATGGCTATGATTACATAGTCTCAAAGAGTAAGGAAATTCACTGCAAAAAAATGAAAATTACTTACCTACCGTAATTCTTGATCTTCTTGGATGAAGTCTCCACCACTCATTCACACTAATGGGACTACGCCGGAGGCGCCAGGACCCAGCAGGAGGCAAAAATCTGCAGGAGGGCCGGTGCCTAGGTAGGCCGCGAGGAAGCAGCACCGCGAGCTCGGCTCATGCCATATAGGCTACCTGGCGTCGACCCTCCAACCGCCTCAGTACCTTTTTTACCGAGGAGGTTTAGCGTAAACTAACCTAGTGAAACTAACCTATGTCGGACAAAAGACAGTCCGAATGACTCGTGTAAGAAGGGTCAACTCAACACAGTCTTTGCAGCCCAACAACAAAGGGGTTGAAGACCAAAAACAGGATGAGTGAGCTCGAGGGAGGGCGTATGAATGAGTGGTGGAGACTTCGTCCAAGAAGATCAAGAATTACGGTAGATACATAATCTCCATAACTTCCTGGACATAAAGTCTCCACCACTCATTCACACTAATGGGACAGTACAGAGCTAAAATAATCCCCTGAGACGGGCGGCAGGAGAGAGGAGTTCACTTAGGACACAAGGTCATTAAGGATTGTACTGCCAAAGGACTGATGCTGCCTGGCATGGATATACAAAGAGTAGTGCTTTACAAAAAAGTGCATATGGAGCTCCAAGTGGCCGCACTGCAAAGGTCTGCAACGGGCACATTCCGGATTTCTGCCAGAGATGCCGCAACTGCTATGGTAGAATAAGCATATACTCTGCCTACCAGCTTAACCTGTGCCATGGAGCAGCACTGGTGAAGGCATGCCACTAGCCATGCTGAAATGCATCTGACAGCAACAGGCTGACTGTGCTGAAAGAGACAAATAGTTGTTTTGAGGTGCGGATTTCTTTAGTTCTGTCTAAATAGAACCGCAAAGCTCTCTTCAGATCCAGAGAATGCAGGGCATGTTCTCTCTCATTCTGGAAGTTCACGAAGTAGGATGAAGGACCAAGGGCTGATTTAGATGGAATTCTGAGACAACCTTGGGGATTAACTTAGGGTGAGTCCTAAGAACCACCTTGCCTTTGTGAAATACCATGTATACAGAGGGTCTGTGATCAAAGCATGTCTTTCAAACACTCTGCAGGTGGAAGTGATAGCTACAAGGAAGGCAGTCTTCCAAGTCAGAAACTTCAGCTCACAAGTAGCTAGGGGCTCAAAAGGTTTACGAGTGAGCATGTCTAGCACAAGGTTAATGTCCCAGGCTGCTACCGGTTGCCTGACCAGTGGCCCAGTATGCAGAATGCCCTTAAGAAACTGCTTGACCACAGGAAGCTGAGCCAGAGATACGGAGTGCATGGGTTCACGGTACGCTGAGATCGTGCAAAGGTGAACCTTAATGGTTGAGTATTGCAAGCCTGTGTTCGAGAGTCCCAGAAGATATTCTAGGACCTTGTTTGGTGGGCAGGAAAAAGGATTTCAAGAGGAATTTGCACACCAGATGGAGAACCGCTTCCACTTAGCCGTGTAAGTTTTTCAAGTAGCTGGTTTGCGTGCAGCTAACAGAATATCTGAGACCATACATGAAACGTTAAACCTGTTCACCTGTATCTCTTCAGGAGCCAGGCATGGAGGTGAAGGGACTTCAGGTTGGGATGGACCACAGGGCCCTGGGTCAGCAGGTTTGTATGAAATGGAAGCGGTCTCTGAGAAGTTTCCAACAATCTGTTGATTAATGGAAACCAGATCTGACTAGGCCAGAATAGGGTGATGAGGATTATTCTGCCCCCAGCGCCTCCAGTTTGAGCAGCACCCTCTGAATTAGGGAAAGAGGAGGAAATGCGTACAAAAAGCGTCTTGTTCACCGCAGTCTGAATGCATCCTGACAAAAAACACCAGGTCCTGGATTTCTGGAGCAGAAGAGAGGCAGTTTTGCTTTGAGTGGGGACGCAAAAAGGTCCAGGTCTGGAGTTCCCCCACTCCTCAAAGAGTGACTGTATTGAGAGACCACTTGTGAGGGTCTGTCTCCATTCTGCTGAGATGATCCGCCAGATCGTTCTGTACTCCTGGCAGGTAGACTGCCTGGATCAGAGCTTTCTGCTCCAGGCACCATTCCCACACACTCATCTCTTCCCTGCATAAGGGGTAAGAGTGTGCTCTGCCCTGCTTGTTGGTGTAGTACATCACTGCTTTGTTGTCCGTTTGAAGGAGAATGACCTTGTGGCAGAGTATGTCCTTCAAGGCTTGGACTGCATACAGGACGGCTCTCATTTGTAGAACATTTATGTGAAGCCGAGACTCGTCCTGACTCCAGCGACCCTGGGTGTGGAGATCCTGACAGTGAGCTCCCCATCCCAGTAGGGATGCATCCATGGTGATGGAGATCTGGGGAGCTAGATGGGCGAAGGGATAACCTTCCTGAAGGTTGTCCTCCTGAATCCACCAGGTGAGCAACCATTTTAGTGGTTCTGTCACCGTGATGTGAAAGGACAGTGGGTGCGTGGTCGGTGACCACTGAGTGCTGAGCATCCACTGAGTAGTCCTTATGTGAAGGCAAGCCAGAGGCACAGTGAACAGTGAAGATGCCATGAGACCCAGCATCCACTGCATTGAGAGAGCTTGGACCGAGTCGTTCTCTCCGATGAAGTGGGCCATCTGGAGGATGCCGCTCCTTCTGTCCTCCGGAAGAAAAGCTTTTGCGTTGGAGGTATCCAGAAGGGCTCCTATTAAGAGAAGCCACTGGGAGGGCTGTCCCTGTGACTTTCCCAAGTTTAGAAGGACTCCCATGGATGTGAGGAAGTTTGAAGCTGAAGCTATGGCTTCTTGAGTCTCTTGTGTCCCGCTTGCTCTTACCACAAGAGTTTCTTGCCTATGCAACTTCCTTTGTAAATCCTCTAACTCCCCTTCCTCTCACACCCCTTCTCCTCTCCTTCCCTCTATTAGCCCCACTTTATCCTTTTTATGCTACTCCTGTGGCACATTGATCATCTCCTATGCAACTTACTGTATATCAATTTCATATATAGGTGTACACACACATATTTCTCTATGTATATGCACATTGGATTTATGTACTATATCACCTTGTACCATGTGGATTTATGTATTTTGCTACCTTGTATCTTGTACTATAGTAACCTTTTATTATTTGCCAGACTGTCTACTGTTCTATGCATTGTTTGTGTTCAACTCTGTGCCACTGTACGCAGCCCAGAGTGGTACTGAAAACGGTCCCTGGGATTAGTGCACCTACCCGGTTACCAAAGTCAAAAATAAAAATAAAAAAAATAAATTGACTTAAGGGGCTCGCAAGAAGCCAATCATCCAGATACGGAACACCTGAATTCCAAGCTTCCTCAGATGCGCTGCAAGAACTGCAAAGCACTTTGCAAAAACTCAAGACGCCGAGGATAGCCCAAAGGGCAGGACTCTAAACTGGTAATGCTGACCCAACACCACAAATCTGAGGTATTCATGGTGGTTTGGGTGAATGGGAACATGTTGGTAGGCATCCTGCATGTCCAGAGAGGCTAGCCAATCGTGTTGATGAATCAGAGTTAAGAGTGTGCAGAGTGATATCATCTCAAACTTTTCCTTGTAAAGGAACTGGTTTAACTTCCCCCGAGATCGAGAATAGGGCACATGCCACCTGTTTTCTTTGGAATTAGAAAGTAATGGGAGTAGACACCTGTGTTCCGCTGATTCAGCGGAACAACCTCTGCTGCCCTGTTGTTTAGAAGGCCTTGGATCTCAGAAGCAAGAAGGTCTGACAGAGACAGACAGCCTGGGCTGTTGGGGATGATAATCCAGAGGGGTTTCCGACAGATTTAGAGAGCACCCCTCACGAATTATTCTAAGCACCCATTTATCTGATGTGATTGACTTCCACCAGTTGTAAAACCGAGTCAGATGCCCTCCTACTTCCGAGGAAGAGTCCACCTCGGACAGCTGAGGTGGGATTTGGGCCTGGATCTCAGAGGGTGGCACTAGGCACTTTGGGGCCCTGTGCCTTCTGCTGCATTTTCTTTTGCGGCTGAGGGGTTTGGTTTCTGTTAAAGCTCCCCTCTGCCTTTACCACGAAAGGACTGACGGTTATGAAATGGATACTTGTTCCTGCCCCTTTAAGGGGCTGCAGATGGTGGTCTGGCCATTTTGATGGCCGTTCTAGTCTTGTGTGTGGCCTCTAGCGCCTGCTCAACCTGAGGACCAAGCAGGTATGTACCACTGAAAGGCAAGGCCATAACCCTCTGTTCGGCATCATTTGTGAAGCCCGAGGTGCGCAACCAGGAGTGACGACGGGTGCAAATACCAACCGCTGCTGCTCTGGAGGCAGTGTCAAAGGCATCCATGGCAGCTTTGAGCTGTTGATTATTGGATTCAGTTCCTCTAGTAATGGTTTGAAGAAGCTCTGTGTTAACTTCTCAATCTGGAAGAGCTTCTACCGTAGTCTTGAGCGAATGCCAGAGTGTATACTCATATTGAGTGAAGTAGCCCTGTTAGCTAGCAATGCACATGCCCAGGGTGGAAGCAGCAAAGACTTGCTTTCCCAAAGTGTCACTTTTCTGAGATTCTTTGTTTACTGGACGTGCCATAGATTCTTGCAGAAGAATTGCTTGTCATTTTCTGCCAGGACATCTATGGTATCAGCAAAGACTTACGAGGCCAGAATGGGTCGATCCATGGGAGGGGCATATTTCTTGTCTAAGAACTTAGCCACAGAGGGAATAAGTGCCGGATTATCCCACACCATTTGCGAAAGTGTCTCAAAAGAGGGTTGCACGGGGGAGTCAATTCAACAGGAATGTCCGGAACGTGCAAGTACTGCAGATGCAGCAACTTCCCAGGGTCGATTTCTGAAGTCTGGAGAGAGACAGTGGTATTCAAATTTCTAAGCAGAGATTTAAAAGAAAGTTCCTCAACCAGAGGCTCTGCTGAAAGAGGTTTATTCACTGCCCCTAGGGAGGAATTATCATCAAAGTCGTCCTCCAATCAAAGATCAGAATCAGGCTCAACATCATTTCCTACTAGTCCCAAAGGGATTGTATATATAGGAAAAGGAAGAAAAGAAGGAGGAGGAGGAGGAGCACTGTGAATCGGAGTCGAAAACCCCTGCACTGCATGCTTCACCGTAGGTGCTCTCAGCACCGCTACAGGTGGCAGCACCAAAAACACAGGCGGCACCAGCACTGGATGAAGCGCCAAGCTAGAAGTTCCCAACCCTCGACTCGCTGAGGAAAAATGAAGAAATTCAGCAGGAGATAAAAGCACCAGTGTGGAACCCTGCACCACAACCATATGAGGGGGATAAACACCAGAGCAAGGCATCGACAGCACCAGAGCAGGTGCCGTATGACTAAAGCCTAACTGCCCCCTCCCCCGAGGTCCCAAACTGACAGGCCGAAAGGCCCCGGCGACGACTCACCGGCTCGGGTAGACGGGACAACCGCTGAACCCACTGCTTCATAAGAGGCCCAATGGTGAAACTGTTCACCAGAGGACCCCACAGTGGGCAGGGAGGGACTCGAGTAGAGAATGCCTGCCACAAAAACAGGGGCTGGAAGGACGAGTCTGGCCCCTGCCGTTAGTAACTCAACAATCGACATAGAGCGTGCCAAGGCGACTCTTTGAGCAGTGCAGAGTTTTTTCGGACCGAGGCCGAATAAGAACTCAAGGCCGAGTAGTGCAGAGTCCTCGACGAGTGACTCCAGTAGGAAAATCGCTTCTTCTTGTGGTTTCAGGAAGACCACCCATCCTCCCGAGCATCGACTGTCTGTAGTGAGACCCCCCTCCATAGAGGGCGGCAGACCAGACCCAGCCCTGCTGACAGAACAGCTTTCATGCGAAGTCTCCCTACCGTGACCTGCCCCGTTCATGGTCGACTCCATCGAAGGAGGGCTGAAGACTTCTTCGGATTAAAAATTTACTCAAATTAACTTATTTATGTTTTTTTTAAACTGGCAAGAAAATAATAAAACCAACAAAACTAAGCAAAACTGAGACTATAGCTGCATGGATGTGAAGTTTTAACTTCCGGCGGGCGAGCGACATCGTCACTGAAGCGCACTCAACGGCGGGAAAACAGGAACTGAGGTGGTTGGAGGGTCGACATCAGGTAGCCTATATGGCGTGAGCAGAGTATGTGGTAGCACTTCCTCGCAGCCCTACACCTAGGCGCTGACCCTCCTGAAGATTTTTGGCTTCTGCTGGGTACTAGCACCTCTGGCGTAGTCCCATTACTGTGAAAGAATGGTGGAGACTTTATGTCCAGGAAGATGCATTAACATAGTATTAGTTAGGGTTGAAGATAAAGCGACAAATGTAGGGAAATACAACGTTAGCGTTTCCAACCCTAAAACACCTGCCCCACCCCTGAAGAGAATGAGGGGTGTAGTCTTCCTTGGGGCTGTCAACCCTAACACTCACCCCACTGTATACAGTAATGAAACATACACACCTGTCTCCATCACTCTTAGCTTTTCTTTTACTGCAAGGGAGTGAGCATTATGATTGACAAACCCAAAGGAAGACTACACCCCTCATCCCTACAGGGGTGGGGCAGATGTTTTAGGGTTGGAAATCCTTACATCATATTTCCCTACGTTTGTCGCTTTATCCTCAACTCTAACTGATGCATTAACATAGTTTTTTTCCAATTAATATATGATAGACAGATATAGACAAACAGATAGACAGAGCACCACAGAAAAACAAGAAAACTTACAAACTTAGAAAGGTAAATTTCACTGCCCGTTTGGAAGTGTTGGTAACTGATCACTCTGTTGCAGAATAAGCAGGCTCTCTTTAAGGGTGACCGAGGCAGCGGGCCAAAAGAAAAAAAAAAATTTCTGTGGGTAAAGTGGGTGGATGTAGTGTGGTTCTACAAAGGAGATACTCAAAAAGATGTAAAGTTAACAGTGAGTAACTTTCCAAACTTCTTAGAGAGATTTCTATAAAGTCACAATCCTTGGTCATGGATAAAGTAGTGCCCGCCAGCAAGGGCTGAGCAGAAAACTAGAATCACGTTGCTGGACAAAGAGTTGGGCAGTATATAGGCCAGCAACATATGCCCCTTGCCAGTCACCTCCTCAAGATCAAACTGAAGCAGCAAAGGCACTCCCGTTACACATATGGGTATATCCCAAACTGGGTGAATTTGGCAGGTACTGGCACTGAAAACTGACACTGATAGACCTACAGATGTTTGTTAATGGGGTATGGTGAGGTGGGGGTGCATGGCTAGGTGCCTCCGACACGGTCCTCCATAGCTCATGCAGACAGAGGCCTACCTACTCAAGAGGTTGCCACCAAACAGCAGCAGACTTAGATCAGACTGTTTGCAGAGAAGGGTAGCAATGCTGATGCCCTTCTCTCGTCTCCAAACAAAAGAGGAATCCGAGAACCTCTGTCTTAGGGCAGATTAAAGGTTTGAAACTCAACCACAAGTGGTGGCAGGAGCAGATAGACACCACTGTAGCTCTAGTAGCAATCTCACAGCAGTCATAAGCAGCATGTAGAGGATGCCTACAGACATTCAGGGATTGAGATGCTACCTCACAAACTGCTTGAGTTGGACAAGTGGGGCAAGTATGTGCCAGGAAATCTATAACAACTGCTGATCAAAACAGCCCTAACACTGGGTGTTTACCATGAAAAGAGTAACTATCATACATGCATATGCCCTGTAAGGCAGGTGATCCAATTTCATAGACTGAAGCACAGGAGGGGGACAACAGGAATAAAGAACTCACCAGAGGAGGATTCATCTATTTGGAGGCATCCACCTTTGAGGAAAGAGGATGACCAGGCACACCTCTGGGGGAAGAGAGGAACTGCTGGTAAATTCAAAATACATTTCCAGATTCCTAGGGTGTCTTCCTTCAAAGCCACCTGAGCAGGAGGTACCATGCCAGCTGAACAGAGTCAGAGGGCAGCCAAAGGTATTTGATCAGAAGCTACCTTGCTTTACAGACATACAGACGTAGAAAAGACTGGGATGGTTGCATAATCCAGAATCAGTTGCTGGAATTCTGATTCCTCTAAGTAGACAGAGAACGTAGCAGGAAGAGTCAGCACTGTCCAATGATGATAGGGAGTCAGCAAATGCATCAAAGACATGGACAGAGGTAGCATCTGCCACTGAAATGGACCATGCCAATGGCAGTAAGGTTCCAGAGGCACCTGGCTGAAGTAAATCCCTCATAGAAACATAGACTTTGATGGCAGATAAGGACCGCTTGGCCCACCTAGTCTGCCCAAGATCCTATTTAACCAACAGCCTATTTCTTCCTACCCCCAACAAAAATTGCCTTATGTCTGTCCATGCATTCTTGAATTCTCCCACAGTTTTAGACCCCACAACCTCCTCAGGAAGGTGGTTCCATGCATCAACCACCCTCTCTGAAAAAATACTCACCCATTGGGGTAACCCTTGCCTCAGTGTTTGCGCACAGAGGTTCTTTGTCTTTTAAATAGTTTTTTATTTTAATGGGTTCACCACAACATAACCCAGACAGACAGCCTTAGGGTACCTGGTTCATTCCACTGGGGTGTCAAACAGACGAGGCATACTGATGAGTCCTGGTAGGACGAAACACGTGACTATGTCATCTGTTGGCACCTTTTGCAAATTTTGTGAGAGGCCTTTCGGCACCATGCAATTCTGCTTAAAGTTGAACCAGCATAACATTCTGTGGTGATTTGCATATGCAGCCCATGATGCTTTGCATTGTCAAGAGACAATTACAGGTTAGAAGGGACTTAAAATTTAGGATCTCCTGTTTATGTGACTAATTGCAGCTTGCCAACTGCAAAGATAGATCATAAACCTTTATGACGTTCAGAGGAAACACAGTTAATATTCACATGATGATACAAAGCACGTTGCACCTCTGTGAGATCTGGCAGAGAGACATAACAAGTCCTTTGATGTCCTGGAAAGGGGAAGCCGCTCATAAGATCAAAGAAAGTCATATGAGAAAATGAGTTGTGCTCAGGTCACAGAATCTAATACTTTGATAAGACATCCTGTTTTGCATAGATATATTTTTTTATATTCTGACAGGGAGGAGCTAGGTGACCTCACTCAAAGAGGTTGGCAAAAGCCAGTTTTTAAACAGTATTCTGTTTTCCATTTAGACACAAATGTTTGGACTCTGAGAAAGAAACATCTACAGCACTGTGAGATAAGAATACCTTAGAACAGACAGGACTAAGTGTATTAGTGGTAGGAATCTGCACTTTTTAAAATCTTATTCTTTAAGTGATTTGTATGTTTTGTGATATATGGTTCTGTATTTACATTTTACTTTTATCTATTTTTAAGTAAACCTCTACTTTATAAACTATTTGGTGTGCCTTTGAAATTATTTTTCATGACAAGGGAAGCATACATGGTTAAAGCTGACACTGTACAAAGCTTACCGGTTTTACCAAACTGGGAAAAGGTAAGAATTTATTCTGAGGTCTTTAATAGAGTTTTAAGTGTTCATTTTGTACGCCTGGTTAGGTGCCCGTAGGCGAAAGATATCTGCCCCCCCCCCCGAAGAGCAGAATTATCTGAGCCTGTACATTGGGTACGCTAACAAGAGTTTCACAGTTTGAATCCCTCCAAGACTTGAGACCAAAGGTTGATTCGAACCCACAAAATAGACAAGAGAGTTACCCTGTTTCCGTTTCCTGTTCACCTTACTGCACTTGGAGGTTGGCACTGTGGGAGCAGAGGGCCTGACCTGCTAAGTGGGTTTGTGACACCAGGTTCATAATGGCACATTTTACCATATGATATGGCAATGTCAACAAGTTCAGAACTTTTGGATAGGGTTCTATGAAATTCTCTCCAGATTAGTGGGAGTTCCCCTCAGACTAGTTCCAGAGATATTGCTTGCCCCCCAAGTGATCCGGTGTGATAATGAAACTGGAACATTCCTCATCTGGACCTGTGGAGATTATGCAATGTTATGGGTCTGAAAGTATTAACCACCCACTGGAGGCTTGCTTCTATTCCTATGGTATCTGAATGGGTCAGCGCCCTCTTGGATTGCATGAAATATGAAAGAATACAATATACGGTTAGGGGACAGCTAAGCAAATTTACAGATAGGTGGTCACCAGTGGAGGGGGCTCTGGCCTAACCCTGGTTTCCAAGCTTTTAAGGGACCCCTTTTACTTATTTAACTGGGTAATGTTGCTCCATGAACCTATTTTTATCTAACTCCTATATATGCACTATAAATGGAAGTTAAGTGTAAATATACTGATATAGCACTTACAATATAACATATGGCTTCAACCAGTGTCTTAGACTTTTAAGCTTGGATGTTCCATGTTATTTTCTAGTCTATTAGTGATGTCTTGACTGTAAAAGACATCACTCGTAAATGATTTAAGAAGGTATGTCTTGTATGCAATGTACCTTTTGATTATAAGATGCAACTCCTCTATACTGCTGACTTAAATAAAATGTACCAAAAAAAAAAAAAAAAGACTGCACCCAGCAAGGAATTAACACCCCCCTGCTGACCATGGAAGTCAAACCCCAATCAGGTTGGGAATTTTTCCCAACTTAAATACCACGATTCCCTTAATGAAGGGCACTATCTGTCCAAGCCAAGATCAAGTAATCTGTCGCTTTATGGATGGGCAGAGGTTCACTCACCAGATCTCATATGAAGGAAATGGAAAATTTGTATGTATAAATATTTCTTACAGTTAAAACCTCCAGTGAAACAAGTAGTCGCTGGAAAGCATTTGCACACAGTTCTAAAGGTTATACTCCCATCTTGTGGAGAAAGTTTGAATTATTTGTTCAGTTTACAGTTATGGTATTCTCAGTTGAAGGGAATACTGCATTTTTTACTGTTACAGAAGCAAGAAAGGCACGGCTTTCTTTTGCTAGATTTTGATTTAACTTCTCAAGGTACTAAAACAGGCAGCGTAGTCTTATATAAAAGAAGCAGCAGCAGAAGTAGAAAGGTCAAAAGACTGAAAGTAATTGTATTTGGGCATCGGAGGACTGGGACACCCCTAGCAAGAATTGGGATCCCCTTAAACTTTAAAAATAGCTACAATTAAAACTAAAATCCTATCCTATAATATTAATGGCATCAATCATCCCATTAAAAGAAAGCAAATCCAGAAATTCATTTGGACCCAGAAATGCAAAATACATTTCTTACAAGAGACGCATTTATTCCCTAAAGAGGCATTAAAGTTGAAAACCAGGGTTTTCACGGTCCTCTATCACGCCTCCTTGGAAAAAGGCAGGAAAAGAGGCGTGGTTATAATACTGTCTGGGAATACTGCAGTTACACAGGAACTTACCATAACAATAGGTCTTCGAGAGAGGTTCCTGCAGTAGGTCTTCACATATAGGACTGTGCACCCTGGCGTCAGGTTCCAACTGCAAACTTGTAGCTAGCAATCATCGTCGGGGACCGCACCCCATCAGGTGACTCGACGTCAGACTATAAAAGGGGCAGTCCTGCGCCCGCCCTCCAGTTCTTTTCCACCGGAGACCTAAAGAAAGGTAAGTAGAAAGGAAGGAGTGATAACTCCTAGGACCATGCTTCCTCTCTAGACCCAAGGGCTAGGCAGGATGAAAAATAAAGGAAAACATTTCAGGAGTTGGGGGAAGGTGGGTGGGAAACTAGACCTACTGCAGGAACCTCTCTCGAAGATCTACTGTTACGGTAAGTTCTTACGTAACTGCAATATCTTACTTCGAGAGAGTTCCTGCAGTAGGTCTTCACATATAGGACTGAATACCTAGCAGTCCAAAAGAAAAATTCGGGAGATACTTCTGGGAGGAGGAGAGATCACCAACTGAGAGCTATGACAGGAGGCCTTGCAAAACTTCAAGACCGAAACCAGTCCTGCATCTAGAGGCAATGTCCAGACCGTAATGCTTCGTGAAGGTGTGGACTGACGACCACGTGGTCGCTGCGCAGATCTCTGCTGTGGACACATTCCTGAAAAAGGCAGGAGAAGTAGCAACACTCCAAGTGGAGTGACCCGCAACCACCTCCGGAAGGGATTTCCCATGCTTTTGGTAAGTGAAGTGGATGCAGTTAGCCAACCAGCTCAAAATGGTCTGTTTGGAAATGGCCTTGCCCTGGCACTGGGGAACAAAGGCCACAAAGAGCTGATTGGTCTTACGGACCTCTTTAGTCCGGTTTGTAGATTACCTCAGAATCCTATGCATATCTAATGTGTTCAAAAGATATTCCCTCCTGTTAGAATGTTGGGGATAACAGACCGGTAGTTCGACACTCTGGTTGAGAGTGGTTTCTGAAACTACCTTTGGAAGGAAGGAAGGGTTAGTCTGCAGGACGACTCTGTCCCTATGGAAAATCAAATAGGGTTCCTTGCAGACAAACGCCTGAAGTTCTGAAACCCTTCTGGCAGAAGTGACTGCAACTAAAAACAAAGTCTTCCAAGAAAGGAAGCACATGTCACAGCTAGAAGCTGGCTCAAAGGGAGGTAGGGTCAGCTTTTCTAACAAAATGTGAAGGTCCCGGGGGGACCGGGGTTCCGGACCAGAGGTTTCAAGTTAAGGATGCCTTTCAGAAAGATTTTGGTGACCTCCAATTGAGCCAAAGTTTTGCCCTCCACCTGGAGGTGGTAAGCAGACACCGCAGAGAGATGGACCTTGACAGAGGAATAACTAAGGCCCGTCTCCGCTAGATGTGCGAGGCAATCCAACACCTTGTGCTGCCGAACACGAAAAGGGATCTCAACCCTTGACTAGGGCCCACATCGAGAATCTTTTACACTTCATGGCATAGGTGGATCTGGTAGAAGGGTTTTCTGGCTTCCACCAAAATATGAGCAACCTAGGAGGAAACACCATAGTGAGAGGCCGCTATGTCCGCAGGAGCCACGCATGAAAGTGGAGAGATTGAAGGCTCGGGTACACCAGGGTGCCCTGCTGCCGAGTCAGAAGGTTGTAGGATAACGGCAGGGGAAATGGAGGTTCTAGCAGCAGATGTTACAAGAGAAGGTACCAGATCTGGCAGGGCCAGAGGGGAGTGATCATAATCAAATGTGTTCCTTCCTCCTGAATTTTCACCAGAACCTTCTGAATGAGAGGAAAAGCGTAAAGAAACTTACCTGTCCAAGAGAGAGAGACAGTGCATCTCACCAAAAAGCACCATGCCCGAGAACGAGCAAGCAAAAGTTGAGTAGTTTTGAGTTGAATGGGAAGGCAAAAAGATCCATTTCTGGCCGACCACATCGAAGAAAGAGATCTTCAACCACCTCTAGCTTTAACTCCCACTCGTGAACCCTGGCCACTGATAGACTGGGACTGTCCGCCAGGACCTTGCATACGCCTGGGACGTAGACTGCTGTCAAGAAAAGGCTGTGCTGAGTCGCCCAGTACTAAACCCACGTTGCTTCTCTGCAGAGGGTACGAGCGAGTTCCTCCCAGTTTCCTGATATACCAGACTGTGGACATGTTGTCCATCTGGATAAGGAGTGATCCCGACAGAAATAGAGACTGGAACGCCTGGAGGGCATACAGAACTGCTCTCATCTCCAGGACGTTGATGTGGAGCAGAAGCTCCTGGTTTGACCAAGACCCTTGAATCTTATGAACCCCCAGATGAGCTCCCCAGCCCAAGTCCAAGGCATCCGTGGTTAAGATCTGAGTAGCGACAGGGGAATGAAAGGGGGCTCCCCCTTACAGATTTCAAAGATCTTGCCACCAGCGAAGATCTCTCTGCAAGCTGTTGGAGATCATTACCTTCTGGTTCATGTCATCTGTCCTCTGATCCCATTGAACTCTAAGAGACCAGTGGGTGACCCTCATGTGTACTTGCACCTAGTCCGGGTGGCTTGATTGAAGGCCTGACAGATAGAACACTCTTCTGAGTTGTGCCTGGGGCCTAGACACAAGAGGCAACAGGAATGGTCGTCCCTGTGCGGGATTTAAGCTCCACACTTCGAGCACTTCTTCTTTGGGCGAGTCAACAATATCTGAATGAAGAAAAAACTTCGACTGACACGGGCTTTAGATCGCTGTTCTAACTCGTGAGCCGAACGAATTGAGGAGACGGCGGGAAAGAACTGGAGGGCGGGTGCAGGACCGCCCCTTTTATAGTCAGGCTGACATTGTGTCACCCGACGTCGGGGGCGGCCCCCCGCTGATGACTGTTAGCTACAGGTTTACCATTGGAACCTGATGCCAGGGGGCGCAGTCCTATATTTGAAGACCTACTGCAGGAACCCTCTCGAAGTAAGATCTTCCATTTGAAGAAGAGGAAGTGATAGCAGACCCGGGTTCCCATTACCTAATAGTAGTAAAGATACAGGAGACCTGGGTGACGTTAATCAATGAATATGCTCCTCCAGGGTCAGCCATTACCTTCTACTCGGACCTTTTGCAGTTAATGGCACAGAAAGCAACGGGAATAGTTATAGCAGGAGGTGACTGGAATCTAATCCTAAATAGGAAATGGGACTCAACCTCTGGTATCCCCACCCCAGAAAGAAGGGTTACTACACAATTCTCTGGTCTCTTGAGAGACTGTGGTCCGACAGATGTTTGGAGGGAAAAGTATCCCACCGCAAAAGATTACACTTACTACTCGCCCAGACTTAAGATCTACTCTAGGCTGGACATGTTTTTCATGTATAATAAGAATTTCTCTTTATGCCAGACCATGTGGGTGGGCACAGCCACTTTATCAGACCATCAGCCTATCTTTCTTGAGGTGGACTCAACTACCCAAGAAACCCACACACTGGCGCTTAAATATAACTCTTTTGAGGGATGAAGAAACTAAAAAAGAGATATGTAACCTAATCACGCAGACAGTAGAAGACAATGACAAATCGGGCACTATGTCTCAAATATTATGGGACACTCAAGATGATGGTTAGAGGGAAGTCGATTTCCATTGCCTCTTACAAAAAAAAAAAAAAAAAGGAAAGGTTAAAACAAATGCAGATTCTCACTACACAGCTGAGATCCCTTGAGACACAACAGAAACAACAATGGAACAGGGAAAGGGATACTGAAATTAAGACCACAAAAAGTAAACTTCAGAAATTAAATAACCTAGAAACCGAAAGGGCCTTACACTATCTAAAACATACCTATTATTTGGTGGGGGCTACAAAACAACTAGCACATCGTCTCCGCCAGAGGGATACCAAGGCTACCATCACTGGAATGCGAGATCCGATTACTGGAACACAAGCACAAATGGTAGCAAATAACAGACTCCTTTGTCTTGTACTATAAGACCCTTTATAGGGCTGAAAGGGTGACCCCAGTGAATGACAACAGATTTTCTAAGGGATTTGGGGCTGCCCAGACTTAAAAAATCCCAAGTCCAGGCTTTAATGGCTCCAAAAATATCCTTGGCCGAGATTGCTGCCACAATTAAAACCCTTAAACCAGGCAAATGCCACGGCCCTGATAGCTACAGCAGCAAATTCTATAAAATCCTTGCCCCAGAGCTGACAACTATGTTACAGGGAGTTCTTAACTTGATATGGCTGGATGGTGAGCCTGTTCCCCCATCCTGGAACTATACCACCATCACAGTAATATCCAAAGAGGAGAAAGACCCTAAGGAGTGATGCTCTTACAGACCAATCTCCCTATAAAACGCAGATTATAAAATCTTTACAGCTATATTAGCAGCTAGAATAAACCCCCTTTTAACCCAGTTAATACAACCAGACCAAACAGGATTCATAGAAAGGAGACATGCCCAAGAAGGAATAAGGCAAATAATTAACATCATAGACCTCGTCAACAAACGCCACACCCCTACCTGCCTTGTAGGCCTAGACACCGAAAAGGCATTCGATAAGGTCAACTGACACTTCCTGTTCAGAGTACTGGAAAGAATGGGCATCCCTAAACCGTTTCTGGCAGCAATCAAATCACTCTATGCCTCCCCACAGGCCTGTGTCAGAGTTAATGGGGATGTTTCCAAGAGGTTCACCCTAAGGAGAGGCACCAGATAGGGTTGCCCAATGTCACCACTACTGTTTGCCATCTACATTAAACCTCTGGCGCAGGCCATCCAGGAAGATCCAGCCATATCAGATTTCCTAGTTGGAGAAACAGAACATAAAATCTCGCTATATGCGGATGATGTGTTACTATACATCACAAACCCAGAAGAATCCTTACCTAAAGTTTGGGAACTTCTAAATACATTTGGGAGACTATCCGGATATACCCTAAACAAAAACAAAACAGAAATCCTTAAATTCTACTATACTCCCTCCTCAAAAATAAACTGACTCCTCCCCTTGAAGTGGAATGCCACTAAAGTTAAATATTTGGGAGCCCACATCCCCAAGAATCTGAACCAGCTGTTTCCCAGTAATTTTGATCCTCTCTTCTCCCAAATCAAGCAAGATATTAAGAGGTGGGAACTTTTAAACCTCCCCTTATACTCCCAAATAGAAACAACATCAATGAATGTCTTGCTTAGGTTCATATGCCTCTTTCAGAGTCTTCCTATAAAGATTTCCTCAGAACACTAAGATCTGGCAACAAACACTAAACAGGTTCATTTGGGCCAACAACAAACCAAGAATTAAAACCCTAATTCTACAATCTAACAAGAAAGATGGAGGTAGGGCAGTACCTAACTTGGAAGACTATTATCTGGCCTCCCACCTAAGGTGTGCCCTTCTGTGGGCGACACCTGACTACCAGGCACACTGGAAATGCATAGAAAAAGAGGTTACTGAGGGGACCCCCTTGGAAGCGAGACCATTCACCCTAAAACTTCAATCCCGAGTCCCTGGCCTTTCACTATACTCAGTCAGAAACACTCTTCCCACAGTACATAGATTTTGAGCAAAACATACATGCCATGGGGAACTGTGGCCCCTGAGAAGGTTTGCCTGGGATGGAGACTTTGAACCTGCCGAATGAACCTCACCTTTCAGAGATGGTCCAGACTAGGACTACATTCCCTGGGACAACTTATGAATGGCACCATAATCAGAGAGTCTGGGGATATCAAAATGCAGTTCCAACTTAGGAACTCTGATCACTACAGATATTTTCAATTTAGGACCCACATCCAGAATCTACAGAAAAAATATGGCCCTTTAGTACAGCAATCTGACTTACAAATCATCATGGGGAAAATCACGAGTTCACAACTGCGCAATGGCCAAATCTCTGCCATATATGGGGTTATTAGAGATAAAGGGGAAAGACACTCAATTCCTCTCAAGAGTAGATGGGAGAAGCAGCTGGGAGAACAACTAACAGGGAAGGAGTGGGAGAACATCTTCACTCAGGCCCACAAAACCACAAACTCACAGAGATGGAAAGAGTTTGAGTGGAAGGTTAGATCCCACTTCTTCATTACACCAGTAATGAAACACAAATGGGACCAGGAGCATAGCTAAGCCTGCTGGAGAGAGTGCGAGGAAAAACAGGCAGGTCACCTGCATGTGTTGGGACGGTGCCGCAAGCTGACCCGGTCCTTGCCAGGGTGCCGGGGGACCTTGAAGAACTTATTCACCGTACAGGAATCTCTCTCTGTAAAGCATCTAACATTGGGACTTGTCCTCAAAGGGGTGAAAAGCAGAGATCAAATATACTTATAGAATGTCCTGGTCACCACAGCTCACAAGACGATCACCAGGAAATGGCTATCATCAGTCCCTCCCTCATTAGACGACTGGTGTGAGGTGGTGGGTGAGATCCAGGATATGGAGGCACTGACACATTAAAAAAAAAAAAAATTTAGTTCATCAGTATTTGTGAATAGATGGACCTGATAGATACTGTGGCAGGGAGACAGGAGAAAGGAGGTGCAAGAGGGAGAAGGGTCACCAGAAGTGGATGAGGCTGAAATACTCTGATCTATTAGAATCTCCATAAATTACACGGAGAACTACTAGTACTGCTCTAACCTTAAATAAGCCTAGGAATATTTAACTACCCTACTATAGACTATTAATTATAGAGAGGAAGACCATTTACTGAATAAATTTTACAGAAATCTATCTAAGCTGCTATGTACTAGATAAGAAATGCCTGTATTTTTAAATGGAAAGAAATGTTTAAGTACCTGAGAAGATGAATTCTGTTTGTATGCCTGTAACTTCAATAAACATGAATTTAAAAAAAAAAAAAAGTACACCCTTGCAGGGACATAGCCCTGGGTGACCTCCTGAGCCTGGGCAATAAGGTACTCCACCCTGTTTTGAGGAAGGAAAGCCCTTCCCTGCGCTGAGTCAAGAACAATCCCTATGTACTGCAGCCTTTGGAATGGGACTAGGACCAACTTGGGCAAGTTGACCATAATGCCCAGGTAGAGAAATAACTGAAGAGTTCTCTGCAAACTCCGAAGAAGCTGTTCCCCGAACAGGGCCTTCATGAGCCAATCGTCCAGATAGGGGAAAATGTATAGTCTCTCCCTTCTGAGAGCCGCAGCTACTGCTGCTATGCACTTGATAAAGACCTGCAGCGCAGAGGACAAGCCAAAGGGCAGCACTTTGAATTGGTAATGCTCACCCTGGAAGAGAAACCGGAGGAACCCCCAGTGGAAAGGGAACACAGAGATATTCAGGTAAGCATCCTGCATGTCCACAGAACACAGCCAGTTGCCTTCCCTGAGAAGGGGCATTAGACCTGGCAAAAGTTACCATTTAGAACTTTCTGTACTGGACATACAGATGGAGGTCCTTTGGGTCTAAGAAGGGCCTCAGATCTCCAACCTTTTTGTGGAACAGGAAGAACCTGGAATAAAACCCCTTGTTTCTCTGGTGTGTAGGCTCTGACTCGATGACCTGTTTGAGCAGAAGGGACTGCACCTCGTCACGAAGAACAGCCAGGAGGGCCGAGGGGTAGTTGGAGGGCAGAGGAGGAGTCACTGGGGGCTGCTCGATGAGCTCCAGAGTGTGACACCTTTCTACAGTCTGAAGAATCCAGGCATCTGATGTGATGGTTCTCCACTGATTGAGATGGCGGGAGAACCAACCTTCGACCACCACCTCATGGTTGGGGACCAGACGAGGGGGTCCTGGCAAGGAGACAAGCGGAGGAGGATCCAGCACTTGGGGCTAGTCCATCACCCCTAGGGCAGTTGGCTGCAGCCCCTGCAGTGGAGGGGGGGTGGGTAAGGCAGCAGAGGCTCTGCATTTGCCTTGAGGCAGAGAGGCTGCTCCCTGCCAACTGGGTCCCTTGCAAAAGGGGAGGGTGCTGTCTGCTCTTTGGCAGTGTATGATACAGCGAGTGGACAGATTTAACAGCCCTGCCAGATGCCTACAAATTATTAATGTTATGGACATCTGGCCCAAACAGCTTTAAGCCCTTGAAAGGGGCATTCAGCAGCTTCTGCCGGATGTCTGCAGCAAAGCCTGAGACCCTCAGCCAGGTGTGCCTATGAAGGCAAATGCCGGTGGCAGCAGCCCTGGCAATAGTATCAGAGATAGAGGGCCCATAGAAGGGTGCTTACTAACATCCTCAGCAGCCTGCAAGCAAGTGAGAATCTCATGCTTCTGGGAATACTCTGAAAGGGCCTGGGCCATGACCTTACCCTTCTTCCAGTTGGTATTCTGGTACTTTACCATGAGAGACAGGTAGTTGGTAATCCTCAACCCAAGGGTGGAGGAGGCATAAACCCTCTTGCCCAAAAGATCAATTCTGCATGACTCTTTGTCTAGGAGGAGAAAACTAAGGTGCTTGGGCATCTCAGACCTGTCATGAGCTGCCTTTATGACCACATAATCCATTTCAGGCTGGGCAGCATAATACGGAAACCCATGCAGGGAATGATAAAGTTTGTCAGCACTGTGGGACACAGCTGGCACCATATCGGCCTGTGCCAGCCAGGCTGCAGTAGTAGCATTCCTCAAGCAGGCAGAATAGGAGGAATGATCGCTTGGGGTGGGGCACACTCTGGGATTTCCAGAAAATCCACCAAATCTTTCCTGGTGGCATCCTCTTCCTTGGTGCAGAAGCCCATGGTGGAGGACAACTGCTTCATGATATTTTTTTTTTGTACTTTATTTTCATTAGTTTTTCCAATGACAAAACATTGAATGAGCATATAGCAAACAGTCCATAATGGCAATATCTTCTAGGTCTACGACATAGTCCGAGAGTACAAGGCAGCATGCATTTGCTATATAGAGTTACCACATAGAGGGATGTTACTAAATTAGCAGACCTAATAAGAAAAACATCAGACAAACATGCTGCGTTGCCGAGTCCGTGAGCAGCATGGCATTAACTAAAATATATTAAAATGTCCAGCTGCTTCATGATATTGAAGAAGGTAGGGTCCTCAGGAGGAGACCTAGGAGTATGTTTGACAGAATGCTCTCTCACTGAGGAGCCATGGATCTGTCTGAGGGGAGGGATTCCTTCTCCTCCTCCTCTCATCAGGAAGAATAAGATGAGGATGATGCCCCTCCTTGACTTCTACCTCCTCCAAATCAAGGTCCAACGTCTGAGGAACCAACAATGGCCCTCGGGAGGCGGCCCTCAACCTCCAAGGTGGAGACGATGACAACGGTGCCCTTCGTAGGCCTGTATGTACCTATCTGGTGGACTATCACCTAAGTGAATTTAGTCAAAATTGAATTGAGGTTGACAACCGGCCAAAGCTGCATTGATGGAGGAAGGGTTGACAGTGCAGGGAATGATGACCCACAAGAAGGGCCCTGAGAGCCTGAAGAGTGCATAGCCAGATGGTATGGGGAAGCATCAGGCCTCAATGGGACAGCTGTTGATGATGACTCATTCGTCGACGAAGGGGCCAATGACCTCGAGGTCAACAACCGGCTGCCTTGAAGATCTGGCGGAAGTGCTGTCAGTATGGGTCTGGTAGGGACAGTGACCTGGACAGCAGATTTATGTGTCGATGGAGCTGCAGTTGACCAACTACCCCCGGACGAAGAAGTGGAGGCCATCGGGAAGCGGCCCCAATCTCAGTCTTTTTTACGATTTTTCCCCCCCAAGGACTTGTCTTGGGCCTTAGCTGTATGGGAGCTCGACAATCCTGCCAGCAACTGGGAAGCAGGAAACCCTGAGGACCCCTACCCAGAACTGGCTACCTGTTGCTCAATGAGGACATTTGTAAGTGCCTTTTTGCACCGCCTGGTTGATTAAATTTCTGGCAGGGCTCACAGTCGAAGACTTCATGGTCAGACCCAAGACAGCAGACACAGAGAGTCTGCTCATCTACAGAGGCAATCTTCTTTCTGCAACGACAGTGACGGAAGAGAGAAGTCAAAAGATTAACACTCGACAAACAAAAGAAAGGAATCTCTTATTAAAAAAAAAAAATAAGATCCTAAGGTAAGAAAGAAAAAAGCTGTAGGCAAAAAAAATGCGCAAGGAGACCTGAGCGAAAAAGTCGATGGCGGGACAGAACTGAGGGGGGAGCGGGGCCGCTCACACCTTTATAGGATTGGTGATGTCACATGACAGCGTGGGCGGCCCCAGTTGCACTGCTGAAAGTCTTCCGTGAGGATCCTGCTTCACCGACGGTGAAGTTCCTACGGTGTGACTTGATGACTGAGACACCCTTGAAGAAGATCTATCAAAATTCTAGGGAACACTAAATTCTTACAGGGAAACATCCAGCAGTCATCAGGCCATGCCTGGGTGTAAGGCATGGCCCAATCAGCTTTTTCGTAAAATGTATATATTTTTTTTTTTTTTTTTTTTTTAAACTTACTAGTGCTGAAATATGTTGCTCATATCTGGCTGATCCTGCCTGTGTCCCACCAACTTGAAGAACCATACAGTGCGCCCACAACCACCCACGGCAGTCCCAGTATGACGTTTCACATGGGGAGCAGCCGGGGCGTGCCCACAGACAATCTATGTAAATGGAACGATTAACAGCTCAGTTTGTTAACATGTCCCAGCGGGGTATACCGAGCATTCAGAATAGACTGGCAGCAGACTTTCAGTCTGTACCTGGTCTTTGGTATACTACTGGGACATGTACTTTGGAAACTGGAGCCATTAATAGCTCCATTTAAAGCCGTCCTGGTGGTGCTGAGAGTTGAGGCGCTGGACGCTATACCTCGTGATACGCCAACAACCCAGGTTCGGGAGCAAGCCTGGGCGCCGGGGGTCAGCGGGGGAGGGAGTAGAATACAGCGTCCGAGGAACAGCTCTCCTCTCCCTGGGGTGGGATCCAGGGATTCCCCAATGCAGTAGTGACCCCTGGTGGAGACTGGGGGTTTCACCTGCTAGGGTTCTAGTGGGGACGGGCGGCAGGCATCTTATGGGCTCCGCTCATGCTAGACGCCATTGTATGCTTAAGCATCTAGGGTGAAATAAAGAAAGAAAAGCCCCCAGACCTCCAGTGAGATGACAGAGGCCCCAGGGGAACGTCACACATTCTACAGCCAGCCCAGACGCACCCGGTTCTCCTCACCAGGGGCCGTTCGGATGCAGGTAGGCACTTCACACTTAGGCGAGTAACCGTCAGGAGGTACAGCGGACCCAGCCTTGGAGGTCATACCGAGGGACGAGCCTGCCGTGGGTCCGTGCAGGAGGAGTATTCCGGGAGATGCGGGGGGGGGGTCAGGCCAGGAGTCGTGGCATATCTGAGTGGGTACTCCTGAAGGATGCATGGCAGTTGGGAGTATAAAGAAAGTTAAAAAAATAGCTCCATTTACATAGACTGCCTATGGGCATGCCTCAACTGCTCCCCATGTGAAACATCATACTGGGACAGTCGAGGTGGTTGCGGTGTGCCGGATAGTTCTAAATGCCAGCAAGACAGACATAGGATCAACTAGATACAAGCAAAATATTTCAGCATTAGTAAATTAGGCTAATCAGGCTGTGCCTTGCACCCAGGCATGGCTTGATTACTGCTGGACATTTCCCTTTAAATACCATGTAACTTTTTATTAACCAAACATAGAAGATAAACATTTTAGCAAATACATTAATCAGCACCATGCAATCTACATTTCATGTATTTTCCATTTCTATTATCGCTTTCTTTTTAAAGGAATTTGTGTGAAAGCACTGTCCAGTAGAATGCAGCAATTCTTCCTACTTGTCTACACACTATATCCTTTGTTTGATAAGAGCAGTCATCTACCAAAACAGTAGATCTTTGAGAGACTCTCCTCCATTGTGCCACATCATTGAACTGTAAGCCGTCTGCGTCAGGATCACCTGGAAATTTTTGCTAGCTGGGGCCATCCATGTCGACGCAACTCATCAGCACCTCTATAACGTGGGCCTCCCCAGCATGCCTCAGTTCTCCAGTGGCACACAAGAAAGCATATGGAAACCAGAGTATAAGTACTGTCCTGGCAAAGGAGAAACAGTTTGCGAGAGCAGGCAGTATTGTCTCCCAACACAGGGGAAGGAGGGTGGGAGAGTTGTGGCTAAATGTAGGAGATTCTTTCAAAGATCTGTTGTTACGGTAGGTAACCATTCTATCTTCCTCGAGGATGTCTGCATCCACTGAGCCACATTATGGAATGATTCTTAAGCAGTACCAAGCACAGAGGATGGCAGGACCCAATGATCCTGAATAAGAAGACCTTGCAGAACCCTGAGGTCAAACACAGCACGTCTGCAAGAGACTATGTTCAGACTGTGGTGTTTAGTATATGCATGAACAGTACTCCAACTGGCAGTAATACATACATTAGTAGCAGACACTTTTTAGAAAGAAGCTACTAAAGTGGTCCCCCTGTGAGTGATCATAAACAGGACCAGGAGCTGCTTTCTGCCTTCTGGCAACAGAACATTATACAACTGGCCAGTCATTTGGACAAGCCATTTGGAAATTTGTGAGCAAAGCTACAAACAGTTGTGAGGATTTTCTACAAACTTCTGTACAATCCAAGTAGCAATGCAGCATCCTCTGGATGTCTGCCTTATGTAAACAATGTTCCCCACCATCTGTGGGAGATGAAAAATAAACAAGAAGGTCAACAGTCTGATTCAGTGCTCTTTCATGAGGAACAGTGCACAATGTAACCCTATCCTTCTGAAAAATAATAAAAGAACGGTCTGCAACCAGAGCCTGCAATTCTGAAATGTGTCTAGCAGATGTCATAGCCACTAGGAACAGTGCCCTCCAACACA
The DNA here is from genome assembly GCA_016271365.2 of Neoceratodus forsteri. Taxonomy (NCBI): domain Eukaryota; kingdom Metazoa; phylum Chordata; order Ceratodontiformes; family Ceratodontidae; genus Neoceratodus; species Neoceratodus forsteri. The sequence continues at coordinate 1,408,567,933 of CM057450.1, forward strand.
GGAAGCACAGCTCACAAGCAGCAATAGGATCAAAGGGAAGGTACATTTAGTTTCCAGAACCAAATTAAGTCCCACACTGGAAATGAATCTCAGACCCGTAGGAACCTATGGGAAACCTCCATCTGGGTCACCGTCTTGCCACCTGTGAGAGCATGAAAAGCAGATACTGTGGCCAGGTGAACCTTAATGAAGGAATACCCTTGCCCCGAGTCCTTAAGGGACAAGAGGCAGTCCACCACTTTAGGAACTGGACCTGTAAAGGGATCCACTGCATGCCCAGCACACCAAACCATAAAACAGTTCTATTGCCAAGTCATTCGTCCCTAGGTGGACAATGACGTCCAGCTCAGTCTCCCATGCAGCTGTTCTCGTGATCCTGAGGATGCGCTTCCTGTCCCTCCAAGCCATGGCACCAGGCAGGCACCTTACTTCAGTTTTCCCTGCTCCGCCCAGTTCTATCGCTCTAATAATAGAGTCCCCCACCAGGAGCTGCTTCCTTTTCCTATGGTGTCCTCTGCCTCCTTCCTGTGGGGCTCGCTTGCAACAGTTGTCCGCAGCCTCCTTAGTCTCCTCTGCAGGTGCATCCATAGGGGAACTGGGCTCCATCAGAATGGTGTATGAATTCTGCAGTGGTACAACTGACTGGGTGTGCCTCTGTTCCACCACCCTCACCCTCCCTGAGCCCACTGTGGTCCAACTGCTGCGCTTTCTTGGCAATCTCTGAGGTAGTGGTGGTGGTGGTCCTGGTGCTCCCTGGGTGGGGGAGGGTCCCTTACTACTGTCCAGTGTGGCCTGAAGACTGGCAACCTCCTCCCTCAGGGCAGAGAGTTGCCTGCAAATAGGGCAGCATCTCAGCCTCCAGAAGGACTCCCAGAAGACCGCTGCCCCACAGCCAGTACATTGCATTTCAGTATTTCACCTTTCCAGCTTTCAGTTAGGGGTAGCCTCCACCTGAAGAATATTAGCTTTTCTGATGAATCTGCTACAAACCAAAGAACAACAACAACTAAGGTACACCTCCCTCTGCTGTGAGCAAGACTGTCTTTCCTGCTGAGTCTAAGTTCAGTATTTCAGCTTTCAGTTAGAGGTAGCTTCCACCTGAAGCAGCAGAAGTGGCCATTCCCCTTGTGGAGTAACCATGAACCATGCACCAGGGAGTTCCTTACCGTACTTCCTACAACAGAATATAATACAATATGCCAGCCATTCAGACAGGCATTACTTAGACACAGGAGCACCTTCTTTCTCAGGGCTGAATGAAACAAAAAGCTGAGAGGACTTTCTGCAGTTCGTGGTGCAATTAACATACAGTAGTATCAGAATATTCTTTGTATATCTAAAGTATGGAGCAGTGCCTCACCCTGAATGGCATGCTCACTGTGATAAACAGAAAGGTGTATTATTTGATTCAGTGTAAATTCAGATACCATCTTCAGTAGAAACTTGAGATTCATACGCAAAGAGACTGTCTTTTTGTGGAAAATACAAGTAGGGATGCTCACACGTTAGAGCCTGAACCTCTGAAATCCTTCGAGCAGAAGTGAGTGCAACTAAAAATAACATTTTCCGGCCAGCTCGTCGGCGCAGCGGTTGGATTTCCGCTTGGCCGCCCGACTGACCGGGTGAGAGCGGACTCGGGTCGCTGGAGAGCTGTTGGGGAGTAGGCTTGAGCGCCCTGCGACTGCTCGCCACTCCGAAGGGGAGGACGGACTCGCTGTCTGCTGCCTCCGGGCGGAAGGCGGAGAGCAGCAATGCCAGCCCCATGTCACATGGGCGTGGTGAACCGCTTTGCCTAGACGTTCATGGCACACCACGCCCCTGGGAGAAAAAACGGAAATCCTGGCCTTCTGGCCTGCCGGATGATGGCTGCCAAGCTCCTGCTGACCCGAGATGCCCTGACACCCCCGAACCCGCCTCAGCAGCGCCCAGGGGACTGACTGCCTAGTGCGCTGGCCGCCCCTCCTGGCGCCTTCCCCCTCGGAGGAGGGGGACCCACCCGGTGAAGGGATACGCCGGGCCACCCCCTAGGTCAGCTGCGATCTGAGGTGAGGGGAAGGGGTCAGGGCGAGGGGGCCAGAGGAGTCATGAGCAGCCGGAAGGAGAGGCAGGTCAGGGGGAAGTAAGGAGCAAAAAAAACAACATTTTCCATAATAGGAAACGTGAGCCACAATTCATGTATGGCACAAAAATAGCCAACATCAATTTCTGAAGCACAAAATTCAAGTCTCAAGGTAGAACTGCACTACAGACAGGAAGTTTCATATGAAGAATACTTGTCAGAAAAGTACGGGACACCTGACAGGGCAACCATACAACTCTCACTCGGGGGCATGGAAAGCTGCTATAGCGCTAAATGCAAACTGAGTCAGGAATACTGTAAGAAAGAGTCTGACAGGGACATTAGGTATTCCAACACAGCAATTAAAGGACATGTAAATGCATCCAAATTCCAAAGTGAACCGCTCCCATTTCAAGGAATAAATATGTCTGGTAGAAAACATTCTAGCCGCAGTCAGAAAATCAGCAACCTTAGGGGATACCCCAAGCCACGCAATGGCTATGTCTTCAGGAACCATGCACTGAAAGGTAGAGATTTTAGGTCCAGATAGACCAGGGATCCCTTGTCCTGTGACAGACACTGGCACAGAGGCAGGGGAACAGGAGGCTCTATTGCTATCTGTTGCAGAAGTGAAAACCACGTCTGGTGAGGCCATAACCATGCAGTGAGGATGAGTGTGGCACTCTCCAGCAGCAGTTTGAGCAATACTCTTTGTATTAAAGAAATTAGGGGAAATGCATACAGAAATTTCCCTTTCCACGAGAGGGACAACATGTCTCACCAAAAAACTTCAGGCCATGGAGCAAGCAAGCAGAAACATGGCAGCTCTGCGTTGTGTGGGGGGTGCAAAAAGGTCCCACTCTGGTTGACCCCACTTTGTGAAGAGGCTGTTCAGCACGGAGGTCAGCAGCTCCCATCATGAACCATTAGCTGGGAACTGCTTAACATGTCTGTGAAGACGTTTTGCGGATCTGGGAGAAATGTGGGTGACAGCTGAAGTCCGTGAGACAGAGCCCAGTACCATACTCTTACTGCTTCCCTGCACAGGGGTTAGGAAAAATTCCCCCGTTTGTTAATGCAATGCATTACACTTAAGTTGTCCATCTGGATCAGCAGAGGTCTGGGGCAAAGCTAATCTGAAAGGTCTGGAGGTTGTACAGGAAATTCACATTTTCAGGACACTGATGTGCAGCTCTGTCTCCACCTTGATCCATGACTCCAGATGTTTGGTAAGGACCAAGATGAGCACCCCATCTGGAGCCCGAGACACCCATGGTGAGGATCTGTATAGGAGCTGGTACAAGGAATGGAACACCCTTCAGAAGGTTTTTGTGATCCACCCATCTCAACTCTCTGCGAAGAGGTGACATGATGAGAACCATTTGGTCCAGCTCATTCGACAACTGATCTCACAAGACCCCAAGTGTCCACTGAAGTATCCTCATATGAATATGTGCCAGTGGCATGGTCGCTACAGCCTCAGCCATGAGGCCCAGGAGATGCAACACATTCGTGCACAGACATAGTGGCTCCTGCATAACAAGTGTGCCTCAGCAATCAAAGTGCCTTTCCCATCCTGTTGCAGGAAAGCACATCCCTTCTCTGTATCCAAGACCGTCCCTATGTACTGCAGTCTTTGGTACAGAGTTATAGACTTTGGCACATTTTACTGACACACCCAAGTCAAACAACTGATGTGTCCGAGACAAGGTATGTAGCAGAGATTCCCTGCACCTGGCATTCAGAAGCCAGTCATAAAGGTAAGGGAAAACACACAGGCGTTCCCTACAAAGAACTGCTGCTTCAACTACAGCCAAGAACTTGGTAAGGATCAATGGCACAGAAAACAAGCCAAAGGGTAATATCTTGAACTGATAGTTTTTCACCCTCCAGCATAAAGCGGAGGTACTGTCTGTGGGATTTCCTGATCTTTATATGAAGGCATGCATCCTTCATGTCCAGAGAACAGAGCCAGTCTCCCATCTGAAGTAATGGAATCGGAGCCTGCAGGAATACCATTTGAAACTTTTTGTATTTCGATGTACTGGTTGAAATCTCCGAGATCCAACACAGGTTGCAGATCACCTGTCCATTTCGGGACTAGTAAGTATCTGAAGTAGAACCTTTTGTTTCTCTCCTAAGGAAGAACGAGGTCTATGGCACATGCCTGGAATAAAGTCTGAACTTCTTCCTTCACAAGAGACAAATGGCCCAGAGGACAAAATGAAGGAGGCAGGGGACAATCTGGAGATCTGTAACAGATCCAGTGCATCCCCTTGCAATTATCTCCAGAAACCATTTGTCCATAGTGATCTCCTGCCACTGTTGGAGATCCTGGCCCCCACACTCACCACAGGAGTTAACAACTGAGGAGGGGGCGAGATGGAAGAGATTCAGGCAGAACCAGGGACAGCAGGGCCACTGGAACTAATTCCTTTGAGTGCTTTTGCATCGGTACCATGGGGGTCACCTGCTATGCCACAGCCCTGTTAATGGTAGGCATGACTAGCACAGGCAGTAGGCTGTGAAAGAAGCCCCAACCATGACCTCTAGCAAGAGTGGGGTACAGGGACCTCACAGACCTTTGAGTCCTTTCTGAAGTCCCAAGGCCATGAAGAGCCTCTTCAACATCACAGTCAAACAATTTTAATCCTTTAAAGGAAGCATTCAGAACTAAAACTAGAAAAAGAACAGCACACATACACACACAACACAAACTTAAAAAAAAAAAAAAAGTATTGGTGCACAGGAGTGCAGACAGAAAGCCCCAATGTATTGCCACTCAAAAGTGGCTTCCTTCTATGCCAGCCCATTGGCACGGAGGGCTGAAGGGGGCCTTACCTCCTACCATGCTATCATTGAGGCACAGATCAGGAAGCATAGGAAAAACCAGAAGCAGTTGTAGAATTCGCAAAAAGTGTTTATTAGTACTAGCAGTAACATAAAAAAATAAACGTTTTCAGTATAACTATTTACAAAGGCAAAATAAACAGAGAAGATCCTTCAGAGTTTTCCTTCAATCTCTGAGTGTTCCTTGCAAGAAATTATAGCTCTGTTTAGAAGTCCTTGCAACCCCCAAACAAGCATCCTGTTTTTTTCCAAAATGTTCTTATAAATGTCAGGCAGGTGCAGCAAGAACACAATGTCCCAGAACTGAGGCCCTTCTCCAGGTTAACCATACGAGTTCCCAACAGCTTTCTGCAATCATCTCAAACTATAATTATATACATTAACAGTTAACACTATATCATTTCTAAACAAAGGGATCCCAATATCCGTTACATTTCCACATATTTTTATACCAGCAGATATGCAAGGGAGGAAAAGACAGAACAGCAAGTAAGACTAGAGAGACAGAGAGAGAGACAAAGAATTGAGACTGTTAGGGTGATCAAGTCCTAGGTCTCACAGGAAAATCTGGTCCTATTCAACCCTGTCACATATACCCCAACTCAAGAGGGAACCTGTTTTATCAAACAGGTTTCTAAAACTTTTTATTAATTCTATACTAACATTAGCTTCTAACATTCAGAAATTAAGCACTTGTGCAGTATCTTTTTTTCTGTAACAGTACAGCAAACAGTAAAGTTTAAACTTGTACATTTGTTTTTCAGCCTTCAGAACCCTTAATTCCTGAACCATATCTTGACATAAAATCAGCATTGCTATTCTCTACCAGATTTGTGCATTACCTTGAATTTAAATGGCTGTAGTGCCAGGTACCACCTTGTGATTCAGGAATTTTTATCTTTTATTTGGTTAATTAATGTATTTATGTCTTTGACAGCTGAGTAAGTGGACTGCTCCAATGGACCGATTTCAGCCATGACACGGGTTAATAGAAAGGCAACAGAAAATGGAAAATACTGTAGTAAATACATAGTGCATATCCAGGGAGTAAATAAATTAACATGTGAAACATATAGGAACAACTGGTTATAGAGAAGTAGGCTAGGTAACAATACGTAGTTATACAGAGCAATGGTTATGTACAAATATACGAAAAGGAATATATACAGAGTCTGAAGCAGTAAGATCAAGCTATATATTCATATACAGTGGTACAACTGATTAACGAATCATATCAGAAGGTCAACAGAAATCTATACAGTAAAAACTGTAGTTTTCTGGTCAGGTACATCCCTGGAAAACCAGCAAGGTAGTAGAGAAAGCCAAACAGAAACATACATGGGTGCCGACAAGACTACAGAGAGGAGGCTGAAAGAGGTAGGGATTGGGAGATAGCGAGAGGACAACAGAGAGGATTGTGATCTATTATAAGTACAAAGTCAGTTCCTAGGAAATAAAACTTAAGGGACTCCATGGCCCACTTTGCTGCTAGACATTCCTTTTCAATGGTAGAATACCTTTTCTCTCTGTCGTAACTTCATACTTATGTACAGAATAGGATGTTCCATCCTATCTATATTTTGACTCAGGACTGCACCTAGGCCTACCTCTGATGCATCTGTCTGTAACAAAAATGGTTTCTCAAAGTCTAGGCTTCTTAAAACAGGGGCTGAACATAATGCAGCCTTAATGGCCTGAAAAGCTTGGTCACACCCTGGGGTCCATGTCACATTATTACATCTCACGTTTCTTTGTGAGTTCAGTGAGGGGAGTAGCTAACTCAGCAAAGTGGAGAACAAATCTCCGACAATAACCAGCCAGCTCTAAAAATGACCCAACATGTTTCTTTGTTTTAGGGACAGGGCTGTTAGCTACAGCTTCTATCTTAGAAACCTCTGGCTCGACTTCTCCATTTCCCAAAACATAGCCCAAATATCTTGTTTCCTGCATGCCCAATGCACACTTGGTAAGATTAATTGTCAGACCTGCCTTTTTGATAGCTTGGATAACTGCTCGTAGGTGTTCCAGGTGGCTTTTCCAATCTGGACTGTACACCATGACATCATCCAGGTACGCAGCACAAAAACCAGTGTGAGGTGATAAAATTACATCCCTGTAACGCTGGAATGTAGCTGGCGCACCATGTAAACCAAATGGCATGGTAGTGAACTGACAGAATCCCAATAGGAGGGCAAATGCAGTTCTGTCTCTGGATTCTATAGCTAAAGGGATTTTCCAGTAACCCATGGTGAGGTCGAAGGTACTGATGTGCTTTGCACTCCACATTCTCTCCACCAAATCATCTATTCTGGGCACATGATAACTGTCAAATTTTGACACTTGATTAAGTTTCCTAAAATCAAGGCAGATTCTAACACCCCCCCCTCCCTTCTTTTTTGTTTACAGTTACCACTGGAGTTGGCCAAGCACTCCTCAACTCCTCTATGGTACCCAATTCTTTCATTTTTAGTATTTCCTTAACCATGTCAGCTATTCACCACTCTGGCAACCTGTATGTCTTTGCCTAATAGGGTGAGCATTCCCGGGCGGATCCAGGAGTACTATAGATGGGGGAGCTCAAGTCAGAGAAAAAATTAAAATAATAGGCCAGGGGTCTGGTGGGCTCCCTAGGCCCCCAGAGATTTTTTAACATTTTGGTGCATTCTGGTGCATTTTGGAGGGTAATTCTTCCTCCCTCCCCATGCTTTGTTAGTTGCACCCTAGCACCATCTCCAGAGTCCCCACAGTCCACACAACAGTATGTTACCCAAAATACCTTCCCACCCCAAAAAAAAAAAAAATCAAAATACCAAAAGACTGCAGCTGGGCAGCAGCACATCCAAAACACATACAAATGAGAAAAGTTGAAAGAGACTTGGTGTTAAAGACACACTGCAGACAAATTAAATGACAATCCAAGTAAACAAGTTCACAAATGTCACAGATGTCACTCACTCAAGCACATTATGGCATTACCATAAAGCCAACCCATCCCAGTTTGTCCTGCAGTATAGATCAACGTATCTCCCAACCTCATCTCTGTAAAAAAAATAAATACAATAACCGTAGAAATATGGGAACAAAGCCACTTTGCTATCTAGTTTCTGAAAATATCATTTCAAGTCTGCTTGCTATTTTTGCAAAACATGTTTTATTCTATACAGCAATGTATTCCAAAGAAAATACTTTTTAAATAAAATATTTTTTAATGCTTTAAAATGTCATTTACTGGGATAACCCCATGGCATGAGGCATCTCATTTTTATGATAGGCCCAAGAAGTCAGTAAGCAAACAGAAAAGCAGTTTTTAAACAAATATAAAATGCATTATTTTATTAGCAACAGCACTTTCTTGGGTACATCACAACTTTCACCCCCCCCCCCCCCAATTCAACACACAGAACTAAATAAAGTAAATATTTGATTCTATCACTTTTTTTTCCAGTTTTGTAACTGCCTGTGTCAAGGAGCCAAACAAGGTCTTGTGACTTCTATTGCCAATTTTGCTCCCCAAGCATGCAGAAACTCCTGCACATGCCATAACATACAGCAGAACACCTTCAAAGTCCCCGTGTCTACTAATTCCCTCTGTGCACATTCACACTGTACAACCACAACTGAAAAGACCACACAGATTAGACATACAGTACATGATGAAGTTTTTATCTCAGTTCAGAGGTCTCATATACCAGTTTCTGCCTCTCCTGGTTCATGCTGTCGCTGAGACCAGACCTGCCTCTGCATCCGTTTTGTACCATTCCTAGCATGCTACAGGACGGCAGTACTCTCCAACTCCCTCTCCTGAAAATCTGCACCAAAATCAATTTGCCATATAGGACAAAACTAGCAGTGACCTTAAACAATTTTAATATCATGAATTTAAGCTCCCCATACTAGAAATGAATAACACTAGTACTACATTTATTACACACCCAGTTTGATGGAACACTAATGTCCTGTCCCATCCCAGCAGCTGCCCCCCACCCACCATGGTTTGTGACTGTGAAAGTCTTGTTTTCAAAGCAAGAAGTAGCTGATTAAATGAAGACTTGATCAATTTTCAGCAGGCTGAAGTCTATGTGCCCCTAGTTGAGTACTGTCTCCGGTCACCTGGCCACCAAACTCTCTCTCTCTAGACAGCACACACTGACTCCATGACTCCTAATTAGCAGAGCTCTCAGCTACAGCTTGCTTCAGCTACCAGAAGATGACCCGAACCTCACTCCACCTCCTTGTGTTGATTTACCAAGGCCACGCCAACCCCGCGTTACTGGACTGCTGCCGCCTGAAACCTCGGGCTTTGCTCTTCACTTGTGGGCTCCACTCTCTCTCTCTCTCTCTCTCTCTCTCCTCAGTAGTACACTCATTCCTCTCTTGCTCCAACATTAATCTTCTGAGTTAATGAATTACAGCTCACTCTTGTTTCGGCAGCCCAGACATTTAAAGAAGGCGCCCCTTGCTGGCCACATCCATTACTGGACGTAACAGCAAATCAGGAGCAGTGAGCACCAGGTGACCTGGTTGAGATCTGTATTGTTAAGGTTCACTCCGCTTTGCTGCAGCAGTACCCCCCCCGCGCATGAACAAAGGAGCTGCACTAAGCCTGCAAAAGTAGAGAATGAATGTTCAGGCTTACCAAGGCAAGACCAACTGCTGCCACAGTGCTGGGACCGGACCACATGGCGTGGGATGAACGTTAGTAAGAAATTCATGCTGGAGACTGGCTTTTTGGGGGATCAACTATGTCGGGTGGTGGTGGTTGTTTACTGCACTACCAGGACACTGGAGGACTGGGCTGGCCTTAACCATTCTGGGCCCCTGTGCAGCCCCCTGCCGGGCCCCACCACTCCATTCCCTGTGGGCCCCCCACATCCAACATTTACACCTCACTAACCCGCCTGTCCTGAATTACTAAAGCAGTACCAGGTCTACTAGTTTAACCAGCATCTTTTAATTAGTGCCATTCATACCTCTCAAGCTTTTGTCCCCCAAATGTGGAACATTGCCTCTCAAAATGTGGAACAAATGAGCAAAATGTGGAACACAATCAAATCTTTACCTAAGAAGCTCAGAACACTGTTAAAATGTTTGCATTTATGTTCAGAAAGTCTGTTATTAATTGAATGATATATTTTTTTGCATCATTTACTATAGAGTTTTGCTTTAAAATGTTAACACTGAATGTGGCACAAGTCCTCACAATGTGGAACAGGGAGCTTTTGTGAAGTAAAATGAGGAACGTTCCTTGTACTGTGGTACTGTTGAGAGGTATGGTGCCATTGACTGCATTGAATTATTTTACTTCACCATTGGAAATGAATCTGACTGAGCCTGGAGCAAGAACTTAAGTAAGTACAGTACTACTACCGTATTCATTTCTGTAAGGAGAGGGACATCACTGGACACTCACACCTCAGATAGTCTGATTTTAAACAACTTACCTTTTCTGGAGGTGTGAGAGAATAGGGAGGATTATCATGGGACACCAGTAAGGTTGCCACCTGTCAGTTTTTTTTTTTTTTACCTGGTGATCAGGATTTCAGGGTCCCTATCAGGAAATCTGGTGTTGCTCTGTGCTTGTCAGGTTTTTAGGCCATTTTGAGTGCTCACATTTTGAAACATATTTTGTCATATCATTCAGTGTTTCACCTACATGTCCAGGTTACAAACAAGTTCTCTTGTCAATATAACCCTTTGTTTGTGAATGTAGTCAACCTGGGAGGTGTAAAGTATGGCCATTAACACCATTAGCATTTACTTAACCTAATCTTTTCCACTGCAGCAAAGCTGCCCCCACCTTTTGTAACAGTAACAGAGCCAGTTGTCCTCCACTTTCATTGGCTGGTAAACATTTTCATCTCTAACAAAATTTAGGCTTTTTTAAATGTTTAAAATTACTTTTTTTCCTCAAGAAAAAAGCTTGGGCCCCCAAGGTGTAGGGGCACAGTTTGAACCTAGCTAAGGCCAGCGGTGCTGGAGGACAGATGAACATGGGCCCCCAAGGTGCAGGGGCACAGTTTGAACCTAGCTAAGACCAGCTCTGCTGGAGAACAGATGAGACCTGTGTGGCTCAGGCAGCTTTCATGATTAAGAATGCAGAAGTGTGTTACTAATAGAGGAGCTCCATGATGGGGGAGCTATAGCACCCTTAGCCCCCCCTCTAAATCCGCCTATGAGCATTCCTTGGCACTATTACGTGCTCGACCCCTTTTGCTCGGCCTGGTACTGTGGTAAAAGTACTGTTAAATGTCTTCAGCATATTACAAATTTCTGCAGTTTATTCTGAGGTTAAGGAAACATTCACCATTACAGCATCAGCAGTTACAGTTTGTTCCAGTCTATCATAAGCTACACCAATATCTTCCTTATCGGTTTCTGGTAAAACTAGTAAAGCAACTTTTGGCATTTTTTCAACCCATTTCTTGAACAGGTTAGCATGGTATATCTTAGCAGGATTTTTCCCGTCGGGGCCTCAGTCTCATAGTTAACGGTGCCAGTACGTCTAAGCACTCTGCAAGGCCCTTGCCACTTCATTAACAGTTTATTTTCTGTTGTGAGTAACAGTAGCAAAACCTTTTCACCTGGCTCAAAAATGTTTTCTTTTACCCCACAGTCATAATATACCTTCTGCTGGTTTGGGACCTCTTCCTGATTACTATGGGCAATTCCAACATATTTTGCCGGCTTCTTTCTTAGGGCACACATATAAGATGTTATAGATTGTTTCTGAGTGGGGTTATCTTCCCACATTTCTTTTATCACATCCAGTGGCCCTCTTGGCTGCTTACCATACAGCATTTCAAATGGTGAAAACCCTGCTGATGCCTATGGCACTCTTCTGTTAGCAAAAACAGGTAAGGAAGTATTGGTCCCAATCTTTCCCTTCCTCTTTTACAAACCTTTTTATCATGCATTTTAGGGTTTGGTTAAAACGCTCAACAAGACCGTCTGTCTGAGGGTGATAAGGGGAGGTTCTTATGGCAGTGATACCTAGTAGTCTGTACAGCTCCTTAAGTAATGCAGCACCAAAATTACTACCCTGATCAGTAATAATTTCTTTAGGTATGCCCACGCTGCTGAACATTTTTTCAAGCTCTGCTGCCACTTTTGAAGCTGTAACAGTACACACTGAAACTGCTTCTAGGTATCGAGTAGCATACTACCAGGATACATCTATTACCCTTTTTACTTTTGTCTAAAGGACCAACCACATCCATTGCCATTCTCTCAAAAGGCACATCTATCAAAGGTCGGGGCACCTTGTCTTTTCTAGTGACTGGGGCTACTTTCTAACACTCAGCACAGGAATTACAACAGGTAGCAACATCTTCACGAATTTCAGGCCAGTAAAATCTATACAGCAATCTGGCAAGGGTGCAATCCCTCCCTGAGTGACCAGCCACAGGACTATCATGTGCCATCTGCAACAACTCTGTTCTATACTTCTGTGGTATAACCAATTGTTCTGCCTGTTCCTGTGTCTGAGGTTTAACTCAAACTCTGTACAGTAACCCATTACATTTTTTAAACATCGGTCCACCCTGTTTTGGTTTAACCCCTAGCTGCTTAAAATAACCGTGGAGAGAAACATCGTTAGCTTGCTCTGAAAGAAAATCACAATCAGTTATCAGTTTAGTTTCAGCATTTTCATATATTAACCCCTTCAAACAACATGAAGTCTTGCTGTATTCTGACTATATGCAGTTACCCCAGCACTTGAACTGCTCCTGAGAGTAAAGGGTTAACTCTATGCAAAGGCATAGAACGTTGAGTTCGAGCTCGGTTTTCAAACCTCTGTCTGTGGTACTCTGAAGTGTAATCGTCATATTCTTTACTCCACCTTACTGTGAAGTCACTCCGGAGATCCCTCCTGCGCTTCAGTTCGGTCAAGTTCGAATCAGTCATTTTTTTCAAACTGTGATTTTCTGCATTCGGTATTCTTACCTCTGTCTCAGTACCAGTAAGTGGTAGCTATAGGTAGCAATTATTTTCTGTGTTGCTTGCTAAGAAATTGTTTTATTTCAGTTCTTTGCCAGTCGTTCTGGTTCAGAGCCGAAGTTTATCTTTATTGATCATTATTACTGTGTTTGTGGTTTTTCTGGTACTCATTGGTTCCTAGAAAAATCCGATATTTTAGGATTTTTTTTAACGGACCCGTGACACGGTTGGAACCGTTGAGTTTGTAGTCGCCTGGCTTAACCGCTGTGTAAGGCGATTTCTTCTGGTTAAAGGCATGTCTGACAAATCCAAGAAGAAAACCGGACCCACTGGGTTTCAGCACTGTACCAAGTGTAAGGAGGCCTTTGCTAAGGCCGACCCTCACCTCGTCTGTGTGTATTGTCTGGGGTTTGACCACCTCAAAGAAGACTGCCAAATATGTAAGAACTTTCCCAAAGCCACTCTGGATAAACGTTTGAGTAGGCTAAGGGAGAGGGAGGCCGAGAAGTCCGCTGACCCAGATGACCAGCCCGGTTCAGTTGCGGCCGAATCTGAAGAGGTGCTCCCTGACCTGGGCGATACCTCTCTGGGTAAACAGAGCCGATTCTGCGAAATCGGTTCTGAGTAAAAGAAAGAGAAAATCAGCCGGTTCGGATCCCGCTTCACATGGTCCAACCGCTGATGAGATAGCGAAAGCGATTTCAATAGTTCAGTCGCTTTGCCCGGTTCCAACCAAACCAGGTTCGGTTCAGACCCAATCGGTTCGGTCGGAAGTAACTGCTTCAGATATAGATCCTGAAGCATACTATGACGGCGACTGGGAGGAGGATGAAGACTACGAAGAGGAATAATGTGAGGGCCTAGATGAGCCAGTAGAGCCTGACATCTCCCCAGACAGACCTTCTCAGGCTTCTCCTCCCAGGCTGAGTCCCCTTCACATTTCTTGTTTTACAAGAAAGTGGCTGAGACTCTTCAGCTTCCTATGGAAGAGGTTGAACAGGATCAGGAAGAACCTGACTACCTGGAAATTATGGATGTCCCGGAGTCAAAGAGGGTGTCTATCCCCTTACACAAATCCATGGGGAAGCAGACAAAGATTTTTTACAATTTCCTACATCCATTCCTCCTGTGGAAAAAAGAATGGATAGGAGGTATGCTTCATCAGGTCCAGGGACAGAATTCCTTTTAAATCATAGCGGCCATGTTGGGGTAGTATAAGCTGCAGCCTGCGACAAGGCTGATATTCTCCTGGCATCTCACCCCCAGATAAGGATTCCAGGAAAGTGGATGCCATGGCAAAAAACAGTACTTGCCATCCTCTTTGGGACTCAGACAATTTAATTACATGGCATACACAGCCAGGTACCAGAAATCTATGTGGGATACGGTTCTGGCACTGGCTGAGGATGCTCCTCCCCAGCTAGCCAAGGAGCTGGAGCAGGTGGCTGCAAATGGTATAGAGGCATCTAAGGTGCAATTCCACCCTGCTGTTGATTCCAATGATGTTCATTCCAGGGTCATGGCTACATCTATCTCCATGAGGAGATTTGCTTGGGTTAGGTGTACCACCCTCTCACAGGATACCCAGGCTAAAGCCAAGGATTTTCCTGTAACTGGTAATTCTCTCTTTGGGGACCAAATAAAGAACTACATGAAGAAAATGGACAATTACAGAACCACCTATAGGAGTGCTGCTGCAAAAGAGAAGCAGATCACTCCTCAGAGGCAGCAGTTTAGGGGCAGGGGCAGGCCTTTTTACCAAGCTCAGGCCTCCTCCTCCTCTTCTGTTCAACAGAGGGGGTTCTTTAGGGGAAGAGGTAGACGTGGGGTAACTAGGACCCCATCAGCTACTCAGTCCAAGCCCCCTGCCAAGCAGACACCCTGAGGTGTCAGTCAGGGTCGCCTCCTTAATCCCAGTAGGGGGCAGGCTGGCTCACTACTCCCAGGCCTAGGTGTCTATTACTTCAGACAAATGGGTCCTGGAAGTAGTGAGCCAGGGAGTTGCTCTCAGTTTCAAAAGGTTCCCAAGAATGAGAGCAAAGTCTTTCAGTCTTCCATCTCCCTTGGAGACAAAGGCCTTAGAGGAAGAAATCTCCTCTCTTCTGCAAGCAGTAGAGAAGGTACCTTTTTGTCACAGGGGAAAAGGACTGTATTCAAGATACTTCCTTACCCCCAAAAAGACAGGCGAGTGGCAACCCATACTGGATTTAAGGTACCCGAACAAACATTTGGCAAAACCAAAGTTCAAAATGGTGCCTCTGGCTAGCCTCCCTGGATCTCAAGGATGCCTACTTCCACATACCCATCAGACATTCCCACAGAAAGTACCTCAGGTTCGAGTTGACCTCAGGCCATTACCAATTCAGGGCCATGCCCTTCGGCCTAACATCTGCCCCAAGGGTGTTCACCAAGTGTCTTGCAGTGGTGGTGGCATTCCTCAGGAGGCAGGGCATCCTTCTGTTCCCATACCTGGATGACTGGCTTCTAGTGGGCCAGTCCTCAGACCAAGTCAAGTCAGCCTAGAATCCTTAGGCTTCATTCTAAATTTAGAGAAGTCTGCTCTAGAGCCAACCAAGCTTCTCACTTTCATAGGGTGGAAATAGATACAGTTCATGAAAGAGCATTTCTTCCTCTCTCAAGGGTTCAGTAACTGGTCAATCTGGCCTCCTCTTTTCATCCTCTGGTGTCTCGGCCAGCCAGACACTTTCTACAGCTGCTGGGCCACATGGCAGCTTCCACAGCAGTAGTTCAGGGAGCAAGATTTCACACGAGAGATATTCAGTTTCATCTCAGATCTTCCTGGTCTCAGAAAAAGGACCCTCTCTCCAAACTGGTTCCAGTCTCCAAAACCTTGGTCCAGGTCCTTCAGTGGTGGTTGTAGGAAGACAATCTTCGTCAAGAAGTCCCCTTCATCAGTCAGGCCCCTTCTGTGATTCTCACCACAAATGCCTCCCTCTTGGGGTAGGGGGCTCACCTAGATCATCTCACAGCTCAGGGAACGTGGTCACACCAGGAGTCCCTTCTGCACATAAATCTTCCTGAATTAAGGGCCGTCTCTCTGGCTCTTCAGACATTCTCAACAGCTGTCCAAGGGAAAGTGGTGCAGATCAGAACAGATAATACCATAACCACGTGGTATATCAACAAGCAAGGAGGCACTCGATCCTCAGCCTTGTGCACAGAGGTCATGAAAATTTGGTCTCTAGCTTATTCCCTTCAGGTTTCTCTGATGGCTGTGCATCTCCCAGGGAAGGGCAACATTTTAGGAGATGCTCTCAGCAGGATTTCCCAGGGTCACTACGAATGGACCCTGAACCCTGTCATTCTTCAAGTCATTTTCAGGAGATGGGGCACCCCAGAGATAGATCTCTTTGCAGCCCCGGACAACTATCAACTCTCTCTATATTGTTGCAGCCCACCCCTTCTGGGTCCTGTTCCCCAGGATGCTCTTCTACTAAATTGGACAAGCAGGTTTCTGTATGCATTTCCTCCTTTCCTCTGATATTCAGGGTCCTGATAAACATCAGGTCTCAGCCTTGCAAGGTGATTCTAGTAGCTCCAGAGTGGGCCAGACAGCCTTGGTATCCTCTACTGTTGTCACCGTCAGTAACACTGCCCTTGTGTCTTCTCAGGCAGTACAATCTTCTCACCTCCTCTCAAGGGAGGATTTATGTACCCCAACCTTCACACTCTCAGGCTCAAAGCCTGGCTCTCGAAGAGCTAGAACATGCAAGTTTACATCTTTCCCAATCAGTTTTGGATATTTTAAAAGTTAGCAGGAAGCCTGCTACTAAGAAGACTTACAACTCCAAATGGAAAGGTTCGGTTTTTGGTGTTCTAGTAGGCATATTAAGCCAGAGCTGTCTGACACTGCCAATGTTTTGGACTATTTGGTACGTCTTAACAGTTTAGGCCTCCGACCTACTACTCTTAAAGTGCATTTGGCAGCTGTGTCTGCTTTTCTTTAGGCTGGTAAGGGCTCTTCCCTAGCTTCTCATCCAGTTTTCAAGAAATTCTTCAAAGGCTTAGTCTATGTCAATCCTCCCTTTCAGGAGCCTACTCCTTCCTGGGATCTGAACATCTCTATTGAACAGCTTATGCAGCCCCCTTTTGAACCTTTATCTTCAGCTGAGCTGAAATACTTGACTTGGAAAACTGTATTCCTGGTGGCCATTACCTCTTCTAGAAGGATCAGTGAACTACAGGGCTTATCAGTGGAACCTGATTTCATTTCCTTTCACAGGGATAAGGTGGTCCTCTGCACCAATACAAAGATCCTTCCCAAGGTAGTCTCAGACTTTCATTTGAACCAGTCTATGTCTCTGCCTGTCTTTCACTGATCATTCTTCCTCTGGAGAGAGAAGGTCACAGTCTGGATGTGAAAAGGGCTCTTAGTTACTATATTGAGCATACTGAGGCCCATACGAAGGACTTCTCAGTTGTTTCTCACTTATGGTGAGGTGGGAAAGGGCAAGCTTGCTACTAAGAGGTCTATTGCCACGTGGATTGTCTCTTGCATTCAGTTCTGCTACTCTAAACTTGGGAAGGAGCCTCCCTCAGGCCAGAGGGCTCATTCTACCAGAGGTACAGCTGTTTCGGTCGCAGCAGCTAGAAATATACCTTTAGTGGATATATGTAAAGCAGCTATCTGGAAATCTGTTCACACCTTCACCAAGCATTATTCTTTGGACATTCAGTCACGAAGTGATGCTAGGTTTGACACAGCTGTGCTGCAGATCCTGTTCCCAAAATAGGTTCTGTAACTCCCTCCTCCAAGGGAGTACTGCTTGGTAATCTGCATATAGTCAGAATACAGCAAGACTTCATGTTGTTTGAAGAAAAAATTACTCACCATAGCAATGTTGTTTCTTCTAATGGAGTTTTGCTGCATTCTGAAGTCTCTCCCTGCCTCCCCTCCTGGATCCTAGTAGTTTTGGGATGTGGTGGGGCAGGCACAGTGCTGCACCCTAGAGGTGCTCTGGACATGCCTCCATCTCTTGTTTTTTTTTTTCTTTTAGTTTGGTGAATCACTACCTGTTGTGTTCTTTTTGGGGTTTTTTTCAGCTTGAGTCTTTGACCCTAAAACCTTGTTTTGCCACTTAGCACAAAAATTTTGAGACAATTCCTTACTTTGAGTTAGTTTAGGGCTCGTAAGAATCTGACGGTTACACTTCAGAGTACCACAGACAGAGGTTTGAAAACCGAGCTCGAGCTCAACGTTCTATGCCTTTGCACAGAGTTAACCCTTTACTCTCCGGAGCAGTTCAAGTGCTGGAGCTAATTGCATATAGTTAGAATACAGCAAGAATCCATTAGAAGAAACAACATTACTATGGTGAGTAATTTTTTCTTATTGTCCATCAGTCATTTGTTGCCACAGTTTCTTCAGGCATAGTCTTTCTTTCCTGGATTTCCGGATCTTGGAGCTGTGCTCAAACAAGTTCGAATCAAAGTCACGGAAAGGAAAAGTGTCCCACTGTTTGAGATTTTCTTTGCCTGAGCTCTTGTTACCACCGCTGCTGAAACTGCAGGGTTTAGTTCCCCTGAGATTAACTCAATAAACCCTGGACAGTCATTTCCAATAATCACAGGTACAGGTAACTAAGGTACTACCTCCACTTTCACTTGGTGCAACACACCCTTAATGGTCAAAGTCACCTGGGTGGTGGGATAGTATTGAGTGTCCCCGTGGATGCAGAGGACACCAGTACCTGGTACTTTTGCACAGTGTTTTCCCAGCACCTCAACATGCACTAGGGTCTGTCTGCTTCCCGAATCAATGAATCCCTTTACAATGTTATCCCCCCACCTTCACATCTGTTAAGTACTTGCCCCAATTTGCCAAGGACAAATCTTCTCCAGTGTCACTCTTCTTAAGGCAATTTCTTACAATATGACCTGGCTTATTACAGTTACAGCAAATAACGTCTTTGGGCACAGATTTGTTACCCCCACCAGAGTTCTTATCAGACTTAGAGTTTAAATGGGGGGGGGGGGAGTGTCTTATGCTGCTTGGCTGTTACCTCACTGCTGTGGCGTCTATCTGGCCATTTGGTAGTCCTCGGCCAAAGAAACAGCCTTTTCCCCCATTTTCTGGTCGGTGTTCCTTTACCCAAAGTTGTACATCTGTAGGCAAGATGTTGATGAATTGCTCCATTGCAACTGTGTCAATGATCTGTGGGACTGTTTTGCCCTCTTGTTGGAGCCATTTTATCTGGAGTTCTCAGAGTAAGGTGAAGGCTTCTTGAGGATGGTCGACTGAGTTGTACTTCAGAGATCGAAATCTCTGCTTGTAGGTCTCTCCTGAGATGTCCATTGCTGCTTTGGCCATTAACAGGCTGTGGCAACTCTTTCAAAGATTGACAAGCATGCCTCGATATCATCAGAGGGATACAACTTTTTAAGTTTAACGGCTTTTAAGTTGCTCATGTTTTGTTGTGCATCTGGATGTGTGTCAGATCCTCTGCCTTTGATAGCATGCAAGGCATCCATCCACCGTTGCATCTCTTCTCTCCTCTGCTGCTCTTTTCACTGCATCTCTTCTCTCCTCTGTGCTAAACGCTGAATCTCTTTTTCTGTTTCTCCTTCTCTTTCTGCTGTATAGCTCATCATTTGACAAAGCCCATCAGGCTTTCATGTTCTGTCACTGCCTGTTCTTTTTCCATAACTTGTGCTGGCTGTACAATCTCAGCTTGAACTTCTGTCTCTGCTAGTTTAGCTGCCATTCTCCTGGTAACCACTCCAGGACTTGCTGCTCCAGAATCCATACCTTCCTCTATGCTTCCCTGGTACTAGGTCCAGTACCCATGAACAAAACTCCTGCCTTAGAATATGCACGGCATAAATCGCACTTAGGCTGATACCATCTGTTTCGAGGCACAGGTCAGGAAGCACAGGAAAAACCAGGAGCAGTTGTAGATTTCACAAAAAGTGTTTATTAGTACTAGCAGTTGCATAAAAACAAACGTTCAGTATAACTATTTACAAAGGCAAAATAAGCAGAGAAGATCCATCTGAGTTTTTCTTCAATCTCTGTGCATCCCTTGCAAGAAATTGCAGCTCTGTTCTTGTCCTTGCAAACCCCCCCCTTAACAAGCATCCTGTTCTTTTCTAAAATGTTCTTGTAAATTTCCAATGTTCTTGTAAGTGTCAGGCAGGTGCAGCAAAAACACAATGTCCCAGAACCGAAGGCCTCTTCTCCACAGCTCTTCTGAAAAAGGGCTTAAAAACTGCGATCAGGTTAACCCCTTGAGTTCCCATAGCTTTCTGCAATCATCTCAAACTATAATTATATACATTTAATCAGTAACACTACATAATTTCTAAACAAAGGGATCCCAATATCAGTTACATTTCCACATAATGATTTGCATATATTTTTATACCAGCAGATATGCAAGGGAGGAAGACAGAACAGCAAGTGAGGGTAGAGAGACAATGAGAGGCAGAGAACTGAGAGACAGAGAACTGCGAGACTGTGAGTGATCAAGTCCTAGGTCTCATGTGAAAATCTGGATGCGCAACCAGACAGACAAAAGACAGGAAAGGAAAGAACAGAACAGATCCCTGCTTTCAAACTCTCCATAAAAACTGGGACAGGGTGCTATTCAACCGTGTCACACGCGCCAGCGACCCGGGTTCGGGAAGAAGCCAGAATCATCAGGGGTCAGCTTGGGTGGAGGGCAAGGAGCTGGACCGAGCTGCCACAAGGCAGCTCTCCTATCTTGGGGAGGGATATGCATTTCCCTGGCTCTTAGCTGCCACCAGGTAGAGGCTAGGTGGCAAAGCCAAGCCCAAGGGAGACCAGGCATTAGGCTGGGTGGGAGGAAGGGGCCATAACCAGAGCTACGAGGCGCATGCATGCAACTGTGTTCTGGGGTCCCAGGATAACAGGCAGAAAATGGAAAAAGAGGCACAGAGGCAGGCTAAATGAAGTTGTGAAGCCACAGGTCAGATCGAGATCCTCCGAGAGAGGACCACAAGCCGTGCCTGCCTAGAGTCCTGACAGAAGGAAAAAACCTAGATAAAAAAAAAAAAAAAAAAGTGGCTTCCTCGGGGATCGAGTTTTGATCTATACTGCACAGCAGCACCTTAGGGAGACTAATGTGCTCTCCTTTTACTCTCTAAGCATTCAAAACTGCCTGCTGCACATCACTGACAAAACCAGCAACTCTGAAACAAGAATATCTCCTCATTCAAATGTCAGGAGCTTCAGTCATGGCAGAGGCATCAGAAACATCATAAGCTAAGCACAGCAAATGTTTGCTAACCTCAGCACCACTAGACTCACATCGCGACCTCATTCTTCCACCAGACTCACCCCTCCTCTAGCACCCCACTGGGTCACGCATCCCATCCAGACCTCCGGACATCTCCAAGGTCTGCCTTGTCCTTGCCGGGGGCCCTACCCCGGCAGTCGTAGCATGGTATGCACATGAGAGCTCCTGTTCCTTCCCTCTTCGTTTGCCAGCTTGTCCCTACAGGGGCCTTGCCGCGGTATAGTGGAGGAGCGCAAGTGTGGCGTCCAGAGGGGGCGTGACCGTCTGATGCATCGAGGAGAAGGTCGTGGGGAGGGGCAGAAAGGCCGTCATTAGGTGTGCAGACATGGTATTTTTCTCTTTTCTGTGTCCCACCAACCCCCACCCCAACTGCTCGCACACACAGCTGACCTGGGAGGGGTGTTAGATGGCACGTGGTCACTCATGCCGTCGTCAGCACCTCTACAACCCGCTACACAGCAGCAGTGCCACCTCCCTCCCCCCCCTTCCCCCAGGAGGAGAGCATCCAAAGGACACTCTTTCTTCCTCCCTGACAGCCTCCACTCCTGATGTTCCGGGTGCGAGGCACAAACCTGGGTCATGCAGACAAAGTTTTAAGCAAATCAGTCTTAACAGATCCATCAGAAAAAGCCTGAGCTGAGTATGAGCAGCTTTTCAGAGGCTGTTCTAGATACTTGATCATGTGGGGCCTGGTAGTTCGCAACACTAAGGCCCCATGAGGCAAAGGCATAAGTACATTTGCCCATCACATCCAGCCTCCTAGATTCCTTATCAGGAGGTAAAGTACTCAAGTCTAGGAGCTCCAGACCCATCATGAGCAGCCATGATGAACACAGAGTCAGTTTCAGGCAGGTTAGCATAGCAAGACTTAGCAAATATTGCACTATATTGTTTATCAACCTTTCTAGGGAGTGCAGGCAAAGAGTTTGGTCTGCATCTTGCAGCAAAATTAGCATCCTCTAACGTAGTATACAGGTGGAATGACCATGAAGGGGGAGCAGGGCACCATGAAAAATTCCATGAGATTCCGATTAGTGGCATCTTCCTGTTCTACATCAAAACTCATGTCACAATGCATCTGCTGCATCATGGTTTGGAAAGATGGGCCCTCAGGAGAAGACCTCTCGGTATATACCAACAGAGTCCTCACTTCAGAACAAGAGGGTGGAGCTTGAGTGAGGGGGACTGGACTCTCCACAAATTGCTCTTCATTCTCTTATTCCTCTGCCAAATCCTCCTCTAGGTCCATGAGGTCAGGATTACCGAACTAGCAATGCTGGTGGTGGGTGAGAGGCAGGAATCTGTGGTGCACTAGCAAAATCCGTTGATGGGTGCCAAGCATCATAAGGCCCAGTTGGGGGAATAACTGTCTGCATTGCCAACCCTGTAAGAATGCGTCGAGTCATTTCAGAGAACAACGCTAGCACGGTTTGGGAGTCGACTGCACCCTGAAAAGGGTCCAGGTCTATCAGAGTCAATGGGCCATGGCCAGACGACAATGGTGTCATATCCTCATATCCTCCATAGTAGGTATGGCAGCACCTAAGCCAAGCCCTGACCTTGCCGTTTCAATGACAGTCTGGGGAGGGGGGGGGTTGCTGTAGCTAACATCGCCAGAGCGGGTGATGACAAGGACATACCTTTTTCATTGGCAAATGGGAGCTTGCTGGTGAAGCAAATCTGTCCCTGTCTGTGTCTGCTTATGGCCAGATGATGATGAGGTCCCAGAAGATGACCATTCCTTCTCCTTAGACTTTGATGACCGTTTTTTTAGCAGATGAGGGAGAAGCAGACTTCGAGCCTTTTTCCTTCTCCACGACTTTCAATGCCTTTAATGCAAAGACATTTTATAGTTTTTTTTTTTTTTTTTTACAGCGTCACTTTGTTGTCAGACTGTAGCTATGATGAACAGTACAGTTACGCAATAATTTGCTGCAACAGTAGATCTTCAAGAGAATCTCTCATAAGGCCACATCAATGGATTTATAAGCCACCAGGTGCCAGGACCACATGGAAACGTTTGCAAGCAGTCCACCAGGGGCCGCCCACAATGACATCCGATGTCGACATCCCCACATAAATGTGGACATTCCATCCCTCCTCCGTTCTCCACTGGAGCTCATGCACAGAGGACCTCCTTCTAGGGAACCAGGAGAGATAATGGTTCTACCCAACACACGAGGCACAAAACAGCAGGAAGCCCTTAAGAAAAAAAAGAGCAGCACCGGAATGCCCCTGATGCCTTAAGAGTAACATGCTCAGAAGGCCTCTCTCCAGGAAACCAAGAGAGAACACATGGTGCCAGCTAGCAGGCACAGTGGAAAACACCCTGTAGGCCGTCCCATAGAAAGGGCCAAACAGAATGCCAAGAGTTAAAGAGGGTACTATGCCCAAGTGGGACGGATGATGGGTCAGCATGGTCTAATGAAAGAGATTCTATCAATGATCGGGAGGGCTAAAAGCCCGTGGTTCAATGTGAGGGAAATAGCTTCTCCTATATCCCCCATTTAAGCTACCCAACTTCCGTTTAGCTCTGCTTGGAGCATTTTGAAATCATAACACTTTGGGACATCAACACTGTGCACCTGCATACAGCTCCAGTTTCCGCAGCTACTAAGGCAGCGTGGCTGGTATGGCTCCTTCCTTCTTATTTGCCTGTCTTTTCCACTTTCCGCCCATCCATTTCCCTCATTTGCTCATTTGTTCTCCCCCGCCTCCATTTGTCCCCCCCCACCTCTGTTTCTCCCCGTTTCTGCTGCCTTGTCTCCTGCCCCCCAACCCTCTGGTCGTCTCCCCTCCCAGTTTACCTCTGTTGTTGTGTCCTTCCTCCACGGTTCATTTCTCTTGGGACCACAACTCAGCCGCACTGCCGCTCCATTCCTCAGTCTGCACTCCTAGATTGTGCTGCCACCCGCTGCGCTTGGCTCCTCTGCCTGCATTGTCCTTCCCTGCTCATGACATTAAACAGTCCATCTGGATTTCAACCTGTACGTGGCTAGTGCCGGCATCATTCTGCCTGCATTCCAGGCATTCTACCCTGGACTCTGAGTGGCCCGTTCCTGATTTTATTTCTCAATGAAGAGCTGGCACTTCATTTTCCTGCCAGCGCTTCCGGGTTGTGACATCACCCACCGTGCCTGGCTTTCTTCCATCCTCCAGACTCCCTCTGCCATTCCCATCAGCTCCCGTTCATGGCATCTTTTCCTGACCAGCGCTGTGCCCAGCACGGTTTTAAAAGTATCCACATGCTCCAGTTCACCACCGGCAGCAACCAATTGGACTGCATGACCATGTGGACACCCGGTTCAAAACATTGTGTAAACTTGCTGTTCTTCAGTTGGGCTGCTCTCTAGACTCACACTATGCTCTGTGTGTTCACTCCACTGTAGGGAGGAAACTAGCTGGGTGGTTTAGGGTTTGTTTTCTACAGCAGTGCCTCCTGTGCTAAAGGCCCTGTCCACACTACACCTTTGTAACGTTACAGAGTGCCCAAATCATTATCGCAACGGTTTGCGTTTACACCTGTAATGTTACAGAAGGCGTTTTCATAACTGTTGTTGAAACCACATATGTGGTGGTTTCAACAACGGTTATGAAACCGGTCCCGCCTCGGTAACGTTACCGGCGGTAGTGTGAATGGGCGTGTTGATCACTGCAGGGCCCGTAGCCTAGCGAGAGCAGCACTGTGGGATTGGGCGCCGCGGTAACGGTCGCCCGGTTCCCGCGGTGTGGACTGGTGGTACCAGTCTCGTAGCGGTCACCGCTGCAGTGTGGACACACTGTACCGCTCCCCGGCTGTAACGGTTTCTGTCCGTTACGGGGTCTAAGCGGTGTAGTGTGGACGGGGCATAGTTAACAGCTGTCTGGGGGTGTGCGATACAGCTGTATTTCAAATATTTACTGGCACCCAAACATTGAACCATGTAATAGCTTCAACACCAAAGCACTATCAGGGGCACCCATTTCACAGTGTATCTGACTTGGGTATTGAGCTGCACTCAGAGGAAAAGGAATCTTAACTGCCCTATGGCAGGGTATACAAGAGGTCTTAACAGCATGCAAGGTGACACTGAAAACACTGAAGTCTCTCAAAGAAAAAAAGGGGGCTATTGACTATGTTGCCCCACCTGCTCTTCAGGTCACTACCATGGATTAGTAAACTACTCCATCCTAGTGCTAGGAAATACAGGCACACATGGTCCACCTTCTAGTGCACGGTATCATGCTGAGAATCATACATGTTCGCAGTCTGTTGATGTTGACAAATTCATGACTGCCTTCTACATTCCCTCATCCTGCCACCTCAGCATCATTCCACAGTCTCTGTCCATAGCTCTGCCTTTGGGGTATTGAGCAAAGCTGGGCTTGTTCCGTCTGCCAAGGATGGGAGCCTGTTCCATGCCTCTGGTTTGTACTGCCGTTCCATCATTCGTTCTGGTTTGTACAGCCATTCCATCCTTCCGCAGACTCTGTCCCTAGCTCTGCCTCATAGGGTACTGAGCGAAGGTGGGCTTTTTGTCTGCCGGGGTTGGGAGTCCTGTTCCATCATTTTTCCATTAATTATTTGTATCCTTGTTTGTCCACCTTTCTTCTGCTACTCCATCTCTGGTTCTGCCTGGGCAGCATTCCTGGATATCCTTCAGCTCCAACCCATCTCCTCACCTCGATATTCCTCCAACTTGGACCTCTCTGTCAAATTCAAGGTTTGACCTTCCAACAACACTGAAGACTCAGAAGTCAAGTCCACGTAGTCCAGTGCATTCAGTTTTTCCATTTCGACACTGGATGATTACCGCTTCACTAAGAAGAAGTTTATAAGCTTCCTTGTAGTGCTCTGTAGTGACATTATTGAACTTAAACCCCCCATCAAAGACTCGGTCATTAGGTCCTCACCGTTTTATTAATTCCATTCTGTACTTTCTTCAGCAGATTTTTTTTTTGGGGTGCCACCTGTCCCATATTATCAGCCCTACCTCCCAGACCCACTGCCCCCCCGATCCCAGATTCACCCTGGCTTACCCACCAAGGTGGGGCCGCTGAGATGACCCCACCCCAAGGAGACAGGTCCAGGTTACCAGCTGCATCACCACAACCGGCAGGGCTCCCTAGGCTTAACCCCCCCCCCCTTGGGTGGGGCTGCGGTAGTGGGCCATCCAGCAGAACACAGTTTCGGTCGGGGTACATTGGGGGCTGCGATACCAGGAGGCAGCGTCATCCATTTGCCAGGCAGCATTTTCTGTGGATGCTAATCCCCTCAGGAGACAGGACGTGTAATGACATCAGTGGGACCAACCAGACATCCATCCCGTCTCCTCACATATCAGGCACCGGTCACATCAGATCCCTCAGCTTCCATCACGGCTCCACAATTTTACACCGGACACTCGATCACACACACCCTCCCCCTGGAGGAGGAGAGCAGTCCATGGGACATTCAATCTCCCCCCCCCGGCCAGAGTCTGGATTCAAACCCAGGTCGCCGGCAGAAATCCCACCCCTGCACCAACGGCCTGCTTCAGCAGATACTTCCTGCCCCATTGATCGGAATTTTGTCAGATTCCTCACAGCGATACATATTTTTACCTTGACCAGTCTCCTTCCTCACCTTCAGATTAGCTCTGGATTGACATCCTCCTTCCGTTTACCTTCTAGGGCCTTCAAGTGCACCACTGTCTAATGCTCAACCATCCATCGATTTTGTTCCCTGGATCCATCCTCGCTTCAGGCTTCCAGTACTCTAATACCACAATAGAAATCCTGGACATCATTTAACCACCCATCTTCCTTCATCTGGACGTCCATCAGACTCAGATCCTCCATCTTCCAGAATTGATCTTCCTACTCACACCGTCAAAGATTCAGAGGACACGATTCTTCGGCTCAACCAGAACCAAAAATTCAATCCAAAACATTTAGGATTATCTCCTCATCAGTACTGCTGTAATGTAAGGGTTTCTGACACAACCATTGGGTTGGACATACAACTACTCAAGCTATTAACTGTAACAAATAATGGATGACTGCTACTGATGATGCTGCATGGACCCTTTCCTGTTGGGTTCTCCCACACAAACTTACCAGTATTGCTGAAATGTAAACCAATAGTACTCTCGACTATTATGTTTTAAAACACAATAAAGATGATATTTACAAAACAAAACAGAAAAAAAAAAAAAGGATCATCTCCTCCTAGACTGCCCGGACGGCAGGTCAGTAACCATGGGTCCTCAGAGGTTTCCTCCACCGGGGGGGAAGGGTTCCTCTCCTGCATGCTACTGGTCACACTCTCCGTGAGTTGGAGGAGGTAATCACTAACTATTAATCTTTTTGGGCCTTCCATTCCCTACACCTACCCAGCACTCCTACCAAGGGTGGTAACAGAGAAAGGCCAAACTCCAAGTCCTCTGGCACTCTTCTCACCATTGATGCTGAGTCATCTATTCCCTACACTTACCCAGTATTCCTACCAAGTGTGGGAATTGAGAAAGGCCAAACTCCAAGTTCATAAGTATACACAAGCACTACACTATGCACCAAATACTGAACTACTGTTATGGTAAGTTCTTATGTAACTGTACTAACTTCATCGAGGATCTCTCATCAGGTCAACCTATGGAACGAGTCCCAAACAGTTCTGACACAGAGACCGTCTCTGTGGCTATAGGTCAAAGAATGGAGGCCTTGAAGCACAGTCAGGCTAAAGCCTGCCCTTCTCCTAGAGGCAATGTCCAGATTGAAGCATTTAAAGTGTGGACAGAACTCCAGGTTGCAGTAGCACAAATTTCTGCAGCTGACATGTTCTTGAAACAGGCAACAGAAGTGGCCATACCACTGGTTGAATGGCCATGAACAACACCAGGAAGTTCCTTACCATGCTTCCTATAACGAAAAGTAATACAATTGGCCAACCATTTGGACAGGCACCGTTTAAAGCGGTACTCCCAGAGGTGAAGGAAACAAACAGCGACAAGGACTTCCTGCTGTCCTTCGTGTGATGAATACAGTATCTGGAGTATACCATGTACATCCGATGTATGGAGCAATGCTTCCCCTGGATTGGCATGCTCTGGAAAATACTCAACTCAGACACCACCATAGGAAAAAAAATAGGATTGGTATGCCAGTACACCCGGTCGTTGTGGAAAATCGAATAAGGAAGCTTGCACGCAAAAGCCTGAAAGTCGGAAATCCTTCCGGCAGAAGAAATGGCAACTAAAAATAAAGTTTTCCAAGAAAGGAAGTGAAAATTTCAAGTCGCAGCTGGCTCAAAAGGAGCTAAAGTGAGTGTCTCCAATATGAAATGCAGGTACTAAGCCAGGACTGGATTGGGGATGGGAGGCTTCAAGTGCAGGATGCCCCACAAGAACATATGGCCCATCTCCAGTTGAGCCACCATAAAGCCATCAATAGGCACATGGAAAGCTGAAAAAGTGGTCAAGTGCACTCCGATAGAGAAGTATCGTACTACTGCATCTGATAAGGACAACAAATACTCCAGAATCTGGTTCATTAGCCAAGTGAAAAGATCCAACTGATGAGTAATGGCCCACAAAGCAAACCACTTCCACTTCATGGAATAATTGGCTCTGGCGGTTTTCTGGCCATCACCAGGACATTGGCCACCTTTGGGAATACTCCAAAGCCTGCAATGGCTATGTCTTCAGAAGCCAGATATGGAGATGGAGGAACATGAGGTCCAGATGGATCAGGGTGCCCTGTTCCAGTGATAGCAAGCCCTTGCATGGGGCAGAGGTACTGGGGCTTCCACTGCTAACTGCTGCAGCAAGAGAAACCATATCTAATGAGGTCAGAAGGGAATCACAAGGATTAAGGTAGCTCCCGTCAGCTGCAGATTGATGGGCACCCACTGAATCAGAGGAAAGGGGAGGAGGCATAAAGGAATCTCACTTCCCAAGAGAGGGACAAAGTGTCCTGCCAGAAGACTCTAGGCCCTGGAGCGAGCAAGCAGAAAAGTGCAGATTTGCGTTGTATGGGGACACAAACAGGTCCAACTCTGGATAACCCCACTTGTCAAACAGGTCTTCTACGACTGAGGTCAACATTTCCCATTCATGCATCCAGGACTGCTACCGGCTTAGCCTGTCTGCCAGGACATTTTGGACACCTACAACATGGACAGCCAACAGTTTCAGACTATGTTCTAGGGCCCAGTACCAGACCCTCATTGCTTCCTTGCACAGGGGGTACAAATGGGTTCCCCCCCCTTGCTTGTCTATGTAGTGTGCTACACTGATGATGTCCATCACCAGCAGATGGCCTGGGGTTCCAGAAAAGCTGCAGAGCATACAGAACGGTGCTCATCCCTAAGACTTTTATGTGGAGGAAGTCTCCACTCTGGTCCATGTTCCTTGTGTCCAATGAGGACCCAGAGGTGCTCCCCAGCCTAGCCCCAAGGCATCTGTGGCAAGAATCTGCTTAGGGAAAAGAATGAGGAAGGGAATCCCTTTCAACAAATTTCCAGGTTCCATCCACCATTGTGGCACATGGCAGACAGGAGAGGTTACTAGAACCTGTTGTTCCAGATAGTCATTGTGTTGATCCCACTAGACCCTTAAAGCCCAATGAGGGATCCGCATGTGCAGCCTGGCCAGAGGTACCGTGACGATGGCTGTGGCCATAAGGCCCAACAGGCGCAGGTATGTCCTGGCTGGGACATGCTTGCTGCTGTAAATTAGCTGGGCCTGAGCCATCAGGCAGTCCGCCCTGTCCTGAGACAATGATGCAAAGCCTTGAGCTGTGTTCAGAACTGCCCCTATGTACTGCAGATGCTGACAAGGGGTCAAGACTGACATGGGCAGATAGACTAGGATCCCTAGAGCAATGAACAGCTGCCTGGTATGTGCTAGGGTGCGAGACAGTTGTTCCTTGGATTCAGCTTTGAGCAACCAGTCTTCTAGATAGCGGGAAGACATACAGTCCCTCTCTCCAGAGGGCTGCTGACACATGGCACTGGAGGTCAGTCAAAAGGGACATTACCCTGAAGCGGAAGTGTCGCCCCCCTGAAACAGGAAACCGAAACAGTGCCTGTGAAGGGTGCCTAGCACAGGTTGCAAGGTGGCAAGCCAAATGGCATGGGTGGCACACCAAGAGGCTGCCCATGAAATGGTAAGACAGCCCTGCACACAGAATCACAAGGACTTCAGTATATGACCACACACCATGCTGCACAAGGGCATGCACGGGTGACACTCTCCCATCGTCAGGAAAAAATGGGGGAATGCCAGAGAACCCTAATAGGAACAGAGGCTGGGGAGGGGCAAAAGCAAATGAAACCTGGTGCGACAATTGCCACTGTCTTACCCCATAGGGTTTTGGCGGGGGGGGGCGCACAACAGGAACGAGGTTAGGCAAAATGCCTGCCACCTAAGTGATAGCCCAGGTGGGGCAAAAAAGACATGGCAATTACTGCCTGGAGGAAGAAGATACCTGCTGTATCAGGGTTGGGGGCCAGCCAAGATAAAAGACTGGCGCCTGTGCCCCCCATGCCACTCAGATCAAGGAAAATGGCTTGGACCCACTTTGAGGACAAACTGTCTGCCTAGGCAGAAATTCCAAGTGGAGCCCATGACCCACTCCCCCAGGAGACTACTGAAAGGTGGAAGGTGGGCCTGGGGATCAGCAAGCCTCAAAGCCAAGGAAAGTGAGGACAACACTCTGGTGCCTGAGCACCTGTAAGCCTCAGGGTGCAACCCCCCTGCATAGCCACCAAATGCTGGGTGGGCTCAGGATGCAGCTAGCCCTAATTCCAGAAAAGTCATGGCAGTGCCCCCCCCCCCCACAAAGGAAGGGGAGGGAAGAGGGCCCATCCATATATGGGGCAATCCAGGGGGGGAGAGAGAGAGACTGGTGTGCCCCTGCATAAGCCATGCCAACTGCACTGGCTGTGTGGCAGAAGGAGAAGGAAAAGGGTTCTTCCAGGAACCCCTATCCTTGTAGGGTTGGGTGGGAGCCATATGTCAAAGAAAGAGGTCTGATCCCAAGACCGGACTAATGGCAGTGAGCTACCTGGTGTCAACCTCTGTACTGTCGATGGACTGGATAGAAGGGCCAATGGGGAAGACAGAGACACCACCATCTGGACAAGTACCCTTCACTGACAGGGAAAGGCCAGAGGCAATGTCGACGAGGATCTGCATGAAAGAAGCCTAGTCCAAGTATTCAGGGGGACCAAGGTGGGTGAACCGTCTGGCGTCAACCTCTGTACCATCAATATGCCCAAACTGCGCCCAACATCAGGGTTGGAAGGCCAGGAGAAACACTGATTGTGCAAATTTTTTCCCAGAGCGAAGCCTGGGCCGGGCGGGGCCGGGGGGCCAAGGCAAGGGAGCCCTTTGTTGAGGTCTGTGCCGTCAATGGACTCTAAAAAGCAGCTGACAGGGGAAGCAAGAGGCACCACTGGCAGGCAGTCACTTAGTCCATCGCCGTGCGATGTTAAGAGAAGCATCGATGGGGGAGGCCTCAAGTGCCATCGTTGATGAGTCTGAACCAGCTATAAATGGAAATTGCGTACCTACCGTAATTCTTGATCTTCTTGGACGAGTCTCCACCGCTCATTCACACTAATGGGATCTGTGCCAGAGGCACTAGGACCCAGCGGGAGCAAACTTTTTTGCTAAAGAGTCGGTGCCGGAGATGGCGCCGCGAGCCTCCACTCATGCGGTAATGACTATCCCAGCGTCAACCCTCCAACCACCTCAGTACCTTTTTTTCCGAGGAGGTGCAGCATAACTAACCAAGAAGGATAACCTAACAAAAACCAGACATAAGGTAGTCTGGACAACCTGTATAAGAAGGGTCAACAAAGATGACTTCACAGCCTAAAGACTGAGGGAGTGAAGACCAATAACAGAGGTGAGCTCGGGGGATGGTGGATGGGCATGTGAATGACTGGTGGAGACTTGTCCAAGAAGATCAAGAATTACGGTAGGTACATAATTCCCATATCTTCCTGGACATAAAGTCTCCACCACTCATTCACACTATTGAGAGAGTACCGATCTAATAATCCCCCCCCCCCCCCGAGAGGGTGGTAGGAGAGACCAAGAGCTCACAGTTTTAGGACAGGAGTTCATTAAGGATGGTTCTGCCAAAAAAAAGATGTCGTCTAGCATGGACATCCAGAGCATAGTGTTTGTGAAACTATGCACCGAGCTCCAGGTGGCTGCACTGCAAATATCTGCAATGGGCACGTTGTGGATTTCCGCTAGGGATGCCGCGACCACTCTAGTAGAGTGAGCGTATACTCTGCCCTCCAGCTAAACCTGTGCCATGGAATAACAGTGGCAATGGCATGCCACCAGCCATGCTGAAATACATCTGATAGAGACAGGTTGAACCAGCCGGGTCTCGCTGAAGGAAACAAACAGTTGTTGAGCTTTGCAAAAGTCTTTCGTTCTATCTAGATAGAAACGCAAAGCTCTTTTGACATCCAAGGAATGAAGAGAACGCTCTACTTCATTTTGGAAGATTGCAAAGTAGGAAGGAAGGAAGGACCAAAGGTTGGTTTAGATGGAATTCTGAAACAACCTTAGGGAGAAACTTAGGATGGGTTCTAAGAACTACTTTGTCTTTATGAAACACAGTATACGGAGGGTCTGTGATCAAGGCATGTATCTCAGAGACCCTGCGGGCTGAGGTAATGGCAATTAGAAAGGCTGTCTTCCAGGTGAGAAATTTCAACTCACAGGTAGCTAGAGGCTCGAAGAGTTTTCGAGTGAGCATGTCTAGCACCAGATTAATGTCCCAGGCTGTGACTGGACATCTTATAGGAGGTCTGGTATGCAGAATTCCCTTAAGAAACCTCTTAACCACAGGTAACTGAGCCAGTGACAAGGAACGTACTGGCTCATGAAAAGCTGAAATGGCACAAAGGTGCACTTTAACTGTAGAGTATTGCAGACTTGAATTTGAGAGGTCTAAAAGGTACTCTAGAACTTTACCTGGTGGGCAGGAAAAAGGATTCAAAGAGTATTTTCCACACCAGAGCGAAAAATGCTTCCATTTGGCTATGTAAGTTTTCCTAGTGCCTGGCTTGCATGCAGCCAGAAGAATATATGAAACCCTACGAGAGATGCTGAACCTGTTCCCTTCCATCTCTTCAGGAGCCAAGCGTGAAGGTGAAGTGACCTCAGATTGGGGTGGACCACAGGCCCCCCCCCCCGAATCAGAAGGTCGTCTGAAGGGGAAGCGGTTTGGGAGGAGTTTCCGAGATACTGTTGAGTAGCAGAAACCATATCTGCCGAGGCCAGAAGGGAGCAATGAGGATCATTTTGTCCCCCTGGGACTCAAATTTGAGAAGTACTCTCTGCATTAGAGGAAGAGGCGGAAAGGCACATAGAAAGAGTTTTGTCCACTGCAGCCTGAATGCATCCTGACAGAAAATGCCAGGCCCTGGATTTCTGGAGCAGAAGAGAGGCAGTTTTGTGTTGAGTGGGGATGCAAAAAGGTCCAGGTCTGGAGTTCCCCACTCTGCGAATAGTGACTGAGCTATGGCTGAGTTGAGGAACCATTCGTGAGGATCTGTCTCTGTTCTGCTGAGACGGTCTGCCAGTTCGTTCTGCACTCCCGGTAGGTAGACCGCCTGAATTAGAGCCTTGCGCTCAAAGCACCATTCCCACACTCTCATTGCTTCCCTGCATAATGGGTAAGAATGAGCACCGCCCTGCTTGTTGATCTAATACATCACTGCTTTGTTGTCCGTTTGAAGGAGAATGTTCTTCAAAGCCCAGACTGCATAAAGGATGTCTCTCATTTTTAAGACAATTATGTGAAGTTGGGACTGGTCCTGAGTCCACGTACCTTGAGTGTGGAGAGTCTGACAGTGAGCTCCCCATCCCATCAGGGACGCATCCATAGTAATGGAAATCTGATGATCCAGAGGAGCAAAGGGGTATTATTCCAGAAGACTGTCCTCTTGTGACCACCAGGTGAGTGACTTCTTCAGAGGTTCTGTCACTTTGATGAGAAAGGACTGAGGGTGCGTGGTCAGGGACCACTGAGCATCCATTGAGAGGTTCTCATGTGGAGGCGTGCTAGGGGTACAGTGAACACCGAGGATGCCATGAGACCTAGCATCCGTTGCATTGAGAGAGCCGACACCGAGATGTTCTCTCCGATGTATCGGGCCATCTGAAGGGTATCGCTCCTCCTGTCCTCTGGAAAAAAATGCTTTCGCACAGGAGATGTCCAAAAGAGTTCATATGAAAAGGAGCCTCTGGGAGGGCTGCAACTGCGATTTCTTGAGGTTTAGCAGGACTCCCATGGACTTGAGAAAGTGTGAGGCTGTGGCTACGGCGTCCTGAGTTCATTGCATGGAAGGATTTGCTAGAAACCAGTCATCCAGATATGGGAACACTTGTATTCTGATTTTCCTGAGATGCGCTGCGAGAATTGCACAACACTTTGTAAAAACTCACAGCGCCGAGGATAGCCCAAAGGGCAGGACTCTGAACTGATAATGACGGCCCAAAGCTACGAACCTTAGGTATTTGTAATGCTTCGGGTGAATAGGAATGTGCTGGTAAACATCCTGCATGTCCAGGAAGGCTAAACAGTTGTGTTGGTGAAGCAAAGGTAACAGGGTTCCTAGCAATGATATTTTGAATTTCTCTTTGGGTGGGAATTCGTTTAATTTTCTGAGGTCCAAAATGGGGCGCATGCCCCTGGTTTTCTTTGGAACCAGAAAGTAATGGGAGTAGAACCCTTCGTTCCGTTGATCCAGCGGAACTACTTCCACTGCCCTGTTGTTCAGAAGGCCTTGTATCTCGGAGGTGAGAAGTTCTGACTGAAGAACTGACAGCCTGGGCTGTCATCTGGGGGGACGATCCGGAGGGGTGTCCAAAAGACTGAGGAATATCCTCATGGATTATCTGGAGGACCCATTTGTCTGAGGTTATGGACTTCCATTGATTGTAGAAGTGAGTCAGACGACCTCCCACCGCTGAGGAAGAGTCCCCTTGGGCAGCTGAGGTGGGACTTGGGCCAACAACTCAGAAGGTGCACAGGGCTTGGTCCTTGCGCCTTCTGCTGCGTTTTCTTTCGAGGCTGAGGGCTTGGTTTTTACTAAAACCTCCCCTGCCTTTGCCTCGAAAGGACTGACGGTTATGAAACTGGCATTTGTTAACACCCCCTCGAGAGGGAGCGGGAGGAGGTCGAGCCAATTTAATGGCCAACCTAGTCTTTTGTGTGGCCTCTAGAGCTTGTTCTACTTGAGGGCCGAAGAGGTACACACCATCGAAAGGCAACGCCATTACCTGCTGTTGTGCATCATTCGTGAAACCTGAAGTGCGCAGCCAGGAATGGCGGCGGGTACAAATGCCTGCCGCCTTTCAGGAAGCAGTGTCGAAGGCGTCCATAGCTGCTTTAACCTGCTGGTTGTTAGACTCGATACCCCAGGTTATGGTTTGAAGAAGCTCTGAATTAGTATCCTACTCCGGTACAGCGTCAACCATTTGTTTAAGCGAATGCCAAAGGATATACTCATATGTAGAGAAATAGCCTTGGTAGCTGTCAATACGCATACCTAGGGTGGAAGCAGCAAAGACTCTCTTACCCAAAGTGTCTATCTTATGAGATTCTTTGTTAATAGGTCGAGCTGTAGTAGTCTGGGGAAGGACGACCTTATTCTCTGCCAAGACTACAACAGGATCCGCAAAACCTTGGGATGCTAAAATGGGTCGATCCTTGGGAGCAGTATATTTCCTGTCTATGGACTTAGCCACCGAAGGAAATGAGAGCAGGATTATTCCATACCATTTGAG
Organism: Neoceratodus forsteri; assembly: GCA_016271365.2. Lineage (NCBI taxonomy): Eukaryota > Metazoa > Chordata > Ceratodontiformes > Ceratodontidae > Neoceratodus > Neoceratodus forsteri. The sequence goes on from CM057450.1 coordinate 1,408,603,839, forward strand.
ACAGTGTCTCAAAGGAGGGCTGTACCAGAGGAGTCAAATCCACGGGGATCTCCAGAACATGGAGGTATTGGAGTCTTAATAGTTTCCCAGGATCGATATCTGTAGTTTGGAGAGAAAGAGTGGAATTCAAGTTTCTCAGCAGAGACTTAAAGAACAGGTCCTCGACCACAGGCTCTGCAGCAGGAATAGATCCTGTTCCTTCCACATCATCACCCAGCCTAAGGTCTGGGTCAGGCTCAATGTCATCTCCTGACAGTCCAGGAGGGACTGTATGGACAGGAAAGGAGTGAAATTCAGAAGGAAAATGATTAAAAGAGGAGTCCTCCTGAAGACTGGATGACGCCCTAACAGGTCTTGGTGCCGAAGAAACGCACAGTGCCGAAAATATGCACAGCGCCGAAGATGACGCCGAGAGGCTGGATGGCACCGAGACGCCACAAGGCGCTGAAAAGCCGGACAGTGCCAAAGACTGTGCCCAGAGGCCGCTGGCGAGAAGCCACAAGGCAATGAGGGCGGTGCAGTGGCACCGATGAAGCACCAGGCGCCGAGGCCTGGTACCGACAAACACGTCGGGCGTCAAGACAGCGCCAAGTGTGTCATCAAAGCCGAGGGCGTCGAAAACATCCCAAGACTCCGAAAAACAGGATTTGAGGAGAAAGAAGGATGAAAACCAGGAGATCGAGGCATCTGTGTGGCCCCCTGCGCTGCAGCCCTGTGGGGGGGGGGACACCTAAGCGCGTAGTCAACGGCACCGAAGACGGCGCCACGTGACTAGGGAGGCTCAACTGCCCTACCCGATTTCCAACAAGCCCGAAGGCCCCTGAGTGACCAGGCCAAGCAGCTGGACCAACCTCCGAGCCCACTGCTCCATAAGAGCAGCCCACTGATGAAACTGCTCATCTGAAGACCTACCAAAGGGCGGGGTAGGGCTCCGATGTCGGAGACATCGGCTACCAGAAACAGGAACCGGCGACTCCGATGAAGGAGACCGGTAACTAGCCCCAATAACCAACCGTCTACGCGCAGACATATCAGAGGGCGACCTCGAGTGATGCCTTTTCTTTCTCGATCTGTGGGCCGAAGAAGAGCACGGTGCCGAGAGTGCGACCGTTTACTTTTATGCTTTCGAGGGGAACATCCACCCCCTCGGGCACTGGACTGTCTGTTGTCAGACCTCCCCCTCCAGAGAAGGCGGCGGACTGGACCCAGCCCGGCTGACTGAACAGCTTTCATAGGAAGCCTTCCTAACGTCACCTGACCTGCTCATTGTCGACTCAGTCAATGTAGGCTAAGACTTCTTCTTTAAACAAGAATAAATAAACTAAGAGATACTTATTCGAAATCTCACTACAAAACAATAAAACTGAAAAACTAAGCTGCTAGTTTGAAGTTTGACTCCCAGCGGGCGAGCGACGTCGTCACTGAAGTGCACTCGATGGCGGGAAAAAAGAAACTGAGGCAGTTGAAGGGTCAATGCCGAGACAGTCATTACCGCACGAAGAGAGGCTCATGGTGCCGCTCCTCATGGCATCATCTTGAGCGCCGACCCGCTAGCAAAAAAGTTTGCTCCCGCTGGGTCCTAGTGCCTCCAGCGAAGATCCCATTAGTGTAAATGACTGGTGAAGACTTTATGTCCAGGAAGATCTGGCAACCAAAGAGAGCAACCCTGCGGCAACCACAGTGCGATGGAGAGAACATCGATGGTGGAGGCACAGGGTGCCACCATCAACGAGGCTGGGCAGCCATGACTGCCTAAGAGAAAACCATCACTCTGGCCACCACACAGCACTACCATCGACAAGCCTTGGCCAGCTGTGATGGCCAAGGTGAAAGCTTGCCAAACCCTGTCCATTAGGGCAATGGTGGGGAGCGGGCGGGACAGGAGAGGCTGCGGCGTCATTGTCCGTGAGAAAGCGTCGTCAGGGGAGGCACGGGGCACCACTGCCAAGGAACTCAGGCCAGATGAGATTGGCATGAGAAAGGGAGCCCTACCTCACCCCAACTGTTAGTGGGACAGGAGTCAGGAAGGATGGGAGAGGCTAAGGCATCATCATTGAGAAGAGATCAACAGTAGCTGGACCCGGGAAGGCTGTCCCCAAAGCCCCCCACCTGGGAATCCTGTGGTGGGAGGGCATCCAAAAGCGGTTGCTGAAAAGAAAGGCCCGGAGGCCTGCAGGAAGAAGTCTTGGAGAGAAGGCTGCTGTTCCCATGAGAAGCCAGGACAACCGGCGACAAGAAGGCCCCAAGGCCCAAAGACAAGGTGGGGACTCTGCCTGGCCAAGCACCATTTCAAACAACTGGAACTGGCAATGGTTGGGACCGAAAAATGAAAGGGCCAGAGTACGCAATGGCAGTGTGGGAGGTGGCATCGTTAATCTATTAACTTTGGTCTGTTGAAAACTGCTGAAGTGAAGTTTCTGCAAGGTCCATAGAGTCTTGATCAACGGCCGGAAAAGAACTGAAGAGAGACTGGGCCACCCACATTTATCTAGGGACATCGACGTCAAACGTTACTGTGGGAAGCCACTAGTGGACTGCTTGCAAGAAAGCTTTTGTGCTGTCCTAGCACCAAACACTTCTAGTTCAGGTGTAGACTGATGAGAGATATCCTCAAAGAAGATCTCATGAGTTCTCACATTATGGGGAATTCATATATCATTAAATGGGTGGATTACTGGTTTGATACTAGAAATCAAACTGTGAGAATAATGGACAACTATTCAGATAGTATTGAAGTTACTAGTGCTGTTCCCTAGAGCTCCATTTTGGGACCCTTTCAATTTGGTATATACAAGGCTCCAGATAAGAGGAGTACTAACCTATTTTACTCATCTCATTTTAGGAAATATTCAGAAAATTTTTTTGATGAGTACCAATACTTGTCCAACATTCTTAAATGTTCCATACTCCACAGTATAGTGCTTCATAACACAACTGGCAATTCAAAAGGAAGCCACAACAAAAACTGCTCCGAGGGCTCACGGTGTGTGCTGGATATAAAAATTCAGGAAAAACAACAAATCTCCACACCACACAAGCTTAAGTACGAAAAGCAGCTTTTAATATTAAAAAACACACCAAACAGCATCCGCTCACAGACTACCTCTACCGTTTGTTTTTTTTTATATTAAAAGCTGCTTTTTGTACTTAAGCTTGTGTGGTGCAGAGATTTGTTGTTTCTTCCAATTCAAAAGGAGCAGGGTTTTTTTTTTTTTTTTTACAGATTTATAGCACTCTTACATATCCCAGTTTTGTTTTACTCACTGTATTTTAAAATTGGTAAGTACATTACTCCTACCTGACATTAACTGAAGCATTGTTGGCACCGATCAATTCTTCTCTACAAAGAAACTACATTGTTTTTAAAGATGTACTCCTTAACCCACTTCGTCCAGACATTTGTACACATCTGAATTTTGTTTTACTCACCTCACTTTCAGAATGAGGAGTACAGTACTCATCCCTAAAAATCTTATCTGGAGCCCTGGGTATGTACAGTATTGTATGTAATATATATGATTTATACCATGGTATCAAGGGGCATCTCAGCAAATTTGCCGACGATACAAAAATCTGTGGGACGATAGATACCATTGACAAGATAAACCAACTAAGTAATGATATAAGTCAATTGGAAGAATGGGCGGGTAAGAATAGTATGACAGTTAATGAGAATAAGTGTGTGGTAATGAACTTGGGGCAAAAAAACAAACTTCATATTACATAAATGGAATCTTATTAAAGAGTGTAACTACTGAAAAAGATCTTGGGATTCTAATTAATAGCCACTTATCTGCAGGAGATCACTGCTGAAAAGCGACTACAATTGCTAATAATATCATAGGGGCAATTAAAAGAGCTTTTGTCTCCAAATACGAAACCTGTGTATTACCTTTATATAATTTATATATTGGACCACATCTAGACTATGCAGCATCCTTTTGGGCTCCATATTTGTCCAAGAGTAACTAAGATCATTCTGAAAGTGACCAATTTAACATACCAGGAAAGGATGAAGGTTTTGAACCTTTATGAGTTATTACAAAGGAGAATAAGAGGAGATCTACTTTTATTACATTCTTTTTTTTTTAAATCACCATGATTTGATGATGGAATGCAACATCATATATGCCCGTAAACTAGAGAGTCTGAGATGCCACACTAAACAATTAGCTATCCCCAAGGCAAATACAAACAGCAGAAATAACTACTTCACTGTTCGGGCTTGTAAAGCTTGGAATAGGCTCCCCCAGTATATTGAGAACTCATCTAGCCTAAACAGTTTTAAATTAAACTTGGATAAGTACCTGTTGGGACTCAAAACAACACGATTATCCCACACAGTGTGGGAAGGTAGGCTCGATGGGCTTCGGCCTCCTTCTACCTTACAAACAGAGTAGTACGAAACAACCCAGACCAAACACAAACCGCATGTGTGTCCTTGTAAATTTTGCTTTCATTACAAAAAGAAAGGCTCTTTCAACTTCTGAGGCAAACATACCACGGAACACTAAATAAAACTAAAATAACAAATGGCAATGGCTTAGTTGACAATGTGTCCTTCAGCAGGTCCAACGAGAATGACTGACGGCAGGAGAAAGAACCAAGGAGTGATGGGGCCACCCAATTTATATATGTATCAATGCTGCACATCACTGTGGGTGGCCAGCTGCTGGAAAAACTTTTCCGAGTGGTCTTGACACTGACAGCTTATAGCTCCAAAGGTGTGTGTGTACTAATGGAGGAGATACCATCAATTATGATTAATAATTTTACCCCTGATGTAGTGAAACAATTGTGGAAAAGTTGTTCACGGCTTCCCTTATTACATCTCTACATCAGCAGTTTGGACTACTGGTGGGGGGGGACTCACTAAGGGGGTCTGTGTCATTCCAGTAACATTCTGTGCAACGGCTCTTGTGGGGCTGAGTGGTCTCTGTGGCTGGGTGGATGCGGGGTGTTTGGCCTGAATGAGAGCTCCCTATTGGATCATGTGATCACCCTCCCTGGCCCCTGTTGGGTGTCCCTCCCTGCTGGACCTTTAGATTTCAATCCTAGTTTGCTAATTTTTACTACCACATTGGCAGTTGTGGGATTTGAGGTTGTGCCTTGGTCTGGAGTGTGGTCCCTCAGTTCCTCACGCTGGAGCCCTAACTGTATCACCTATTGATATAATAAGTGTTTGAGACAGTGGTGCGAGTACCTCTTTGTGTATTGGTGATTTCAGCTTTTAGGGATCACTGTGAGAAAGTGATTCCCCTATTACTGGGGGAGGGGGGTCACCACTGAGTAGTGGAGCAGCTGCCAGAAGGCATCTCCTTATAAACCGCTAGTGGTGATTTTCCCCAGATTTCATAAATGGTTGAACTTATAATCTTAAACTGTTTGCACCTGGACTAGCCCCTCTCCTGGTAGCAGCAGGTCCTATATTAACCTTTCTTTATTTTGCACTTTACGATCTATACTGGACTTCTGGAACCAATGGGCCTTGTTTGAAGACATATTTTACACACTATTTGTTAAGCTAGAGTGCATCAGAGTGTGACTGGCTTATACATACGTAGATTGTATGAATGGTGTGTGATTGCTTGGGATTAATGTGGTGATTTTATAATTTAAGGGTAGTTATTAGTGTGGTATTTTGGGAGGGATATCTGTTTTTACTGTGTGGGTAGGCCGTTTTATTTAGGGTGTTGGGAGGAAGAGTCATCACGTGTTTCGCCAGGCCACATTTAGTCTACTCAGCAAAGCAACTATGAGAGTGTGTGTGTCCCTTTGGAGGGCCCCTTTACTATGTCTGCAGATGAGTTTCACCTCTGCAGGGAGTTGGGAGGCCTCCAGGGGCACTACTCAGAATACAGATCTGCTGCACAGGTAGACGGAGGGTGAGGCAGATCAGAGTCACGGCATCCAAGAGGCACCCAGGAATAGACATCATCAGGAAAGGGGTCCTCTGTACTTGACCATGGCCATGCTTTGGATCTGGTTCTCACTGGGTCATGATATCAGGGTTTATCTGGTCATTTGACTTGATAACTATGTCCTGCAGTTGCTCTGTGAGGCATCTCATTTAACCTCTAAGGGGTGCTGACACAATATTCTCATATGCTAATGCAGCTCTCACGGACAGTGATATTTCAACAACCATAAAATGGGAGACCCCCAGGATAGTTACAGGACAGGTACAGGGGACTAGCATGAACAGTGAAAACAAACTCAACCAAACGCATATATCCCCATCAGCTAGAGGAAAAGAGTTGTCAGTCGACATGGAAACAAATAACATTTACAAAATATGAGGGTATAGTTTTCCTTTAAGGCAACAGCATGGTTGAGTCAGCAATGGAGACTGACGAAGCAGCCACAGAGTTACCCACATGATGATAAAAAATTATTTTTTATACAGGATACAGACTGTAAGGGTGTTACCTCATTTTCAACAATTTACATGTATCATACAAAAAAAAAACTTTACATGTATCATACATAACACCTACATAACAATGGATACTAATACACAAAGTTACCTAAAAGCACATACAGCTGGAATGCAAGTTAATATTTAGAGATCTTCTAAAAAAATGGAAATTACTTACTTATCATAATTCTTTATGTTCTTGGACGAAGTCTCCACAAGTCATTCACACTAATGGGACTACGCCGGAGGCACTAGGACCCCGCGGAAGCCAACACTTTAAAGGAGGGTTTGCACCAGGATAGGACTGCGCATGTGTGGTGAGACTAGCTCGCGCCATATAGACCATCTCGGCGTCAACCCTCCAAACCGCCTCAGTACCTTTTCGACCGAGGAGGTGCAGCGTAAACTAACAAAAGAAAACCTAACCCTGACTTCCGGCCATGTGAAGGCCCGGATGACCCATGTAGGAAGGGTCAATTCAACAATGTCTTCACAACCTGAACAACAAGGAAATGAAGACCAAAACAGAACGAGTGAGCTCGGGGGGATGGTGGGTGGGCATGTAAATGAGTGATGGAGACTGTCCAAGAAGATCAAGAATTACAATAAGTATGTAATTTCCATGTCTTCCTGGACTAAAAGTCCCCACCACTCATTCACACTAATGGGACAGTACCAAGCTAAAATCACCCCCCCCCCCCAATCCCAAGTAGGGTGGTAGGAGACAGAGCTCACTCAGGACAGAAGTCCATAAGGACTGTCCTGCCGAAGAAAGTTAACTGTCAGGTATGGACATCCAGAACATAGTACTTTACAAAGGTATGCACTGAGCTCCAACTCGCCACCCTGCAGATGTCTGCAACGGGTACATTATGAATCTCCGCCAGGAAAGTTGCAACCGCTCTGGTAGAGTGGTGAGAACCAGGCCTTCCAGCTTGAACTGTACCATGGATTAGTAGCGTCAAACACATGCTACTAACCAAGCAGAAATACATCTTATGGCAACAGGCTGACCCAGCCAAGGCATGCGAAAAGATACACTAGTTGCTCGGATGCATATCTCTTCATTCTATCGATGCAGAATCACAGGACCCTCTTAATATTCAGAGAGATAAAGGGAGCGCTCTCCTTCATTCTGGAGTTAACGAAGTAGGTAGCGAGAAGCAAAACTTGACCAACGGTAACCGAGCCAGTGACATGTCTACTGGCTCAAGATAGTTCAAAGTCGCACAGAGGTGAACATTCTCTGCTGAGAAATGCAGATCTGTGGTCAACAAGTCCATGAGGCACCTCAAAATTTTACTTGGGCAACCAAAAGGGTCCAGATGCAACTTTGCACACCAGATGGCGAAGTTTAACCATATAGTCATGTAAGTCCTCCTAGAGGAAGGAATATGCATGGCTAAGAAGATTTCTACGATTGTCTGGAAACCTAAAACTTGCCCACTTTCATCTCCTCAGGAGCCCAGCATGGAGATGAAGGGAGTGCAGGAAGGATGGACCAAAGTTCCTGTGTCAGAAGATCCACTCAAAGAGGGAGTCACCTCGGGGGAATTTCTGACCGACTGTTTACGCAAATTATAACTGCCAAAGCCAGTCTGGGATGCTGAAAATCATCCTACCCCCACCGTTTGCCTACAACTTGAGCAGCACCCTCTGAACTAAGAGAAGAGGCGGAAAGAATACAGGAGCATTTTGTCTACTGCAGTGAATACATCCTGACAGAAAAACACCAGGGTCTAGATTTCTGAAGCAGGATAGAGGCAGATTTGCGTTGAGAGGGGACACAGAAAGGACCAGGTCCCGACTGCCCCACTCATCGCATAGCGACTGCACAATGACTGAACTGGCGCGTGCTTAAAGAACGACTCTCACCTCCCCACATCCTTCCTGCACAGAGGGTGGGAGGGTGCTCTACCCTGCTTGTTGATGAAAACATCACAATTTTGTCATCCGTCCGAAGTGGGATTACTTCATGGCAGAGGGCCTCCTTCAGGACTTGGAAAGCATATAAGATGGCTCTCATCTCTAAGAAATTTATGAGAAGATGTTGCTCCTCCTGGCTCCACACGCGAGTGTGTAGGTCTGAACAGTGAGCTCCCCAACCGATCAAGAGTGCAACCGTAGCGATGGTGCTCTTGGGTTTAGAGGGTAAGGGTAGACCCAGCAGAAGCTAGGCCAACTGCATCTACCATGTCAGTAATTTTGCCCGAGGTTCTGTCATTTATGCAGGGGATTGTGGATGCTTGGTCAGAGACCACTATTTGTTGCGGATGAAAGCATAAGTCCCAGCATTCACTGCATCGAAAAGGGCCCAGACAGAGTCACTTTCGGTGAAGCAACGAGACATCTGAAGATGTCGTTTCTTCCATTCTCCGGAAGGAAGAACCCTCGCCCTGGAGGTATCCAGGAGGGCTCCTATGAAAGGAGCTGCTGGGAAGGTGACTGAGACACCTTCCCTGAATCAGAAAACCTCTCCTGGAAGAAAGCAACAGAGAAGCTGTGGCAACTGCTTCCTGAGACTTTAGCCAGGATGGGCTGGCTCATAGACAAACGTCCAGGAAGTGAAGGCTCGAATACAGAGTAGTAGTGAACTCCTCCCTGAACAGGTACTTGTTTAACCTTTCAAAGTCGAGAAATGGGTGCATGCCACCTGTCATCTTGGAACCAAGCAAAGGAAGTAGGAAATTAAAATTACTTACCTACCGTAGTTCTTGATCTTCCTGTGTATCTTCACCATTCATCACTGTTGGGTGTCTGCCAGAGACAGGCACCAAGAAGGAGAGACTTTTTTTTCTGGAGGAGGGGCTGACACTGTCGGCGCCCCCTATGAGGCCAACATATTACGTGTCACTTGAGGGTTGGCCAGTAATGACCACTGGGTCCTCCTCCACCTCAGTTCTGCATCTTGGAGAGACAGAAGAAATAAGCAAAAAGAAGAAGGCTGGGCAAGGGAGCCCAAGAGACAGTAAAAGGAAAGGAAGAAACGGAAGGAGTATGCCAACGAGAGGATAGGTAAGAGAAGGAGGGGCCTGAGGGTTGTGGGCCAGGAGGCCCCAGTCACAGAGCGATCAAGGGAGGAGAAGGGAGAGAGAAAATAGAAAGAAAGAGAGAAGAAAGTAGGTATGGGATGGTGGGGGGGGGTGGTGTGGCCCCAATCAATCAAGACGCGGCTCTGAGAAGGAACACTGGGGCACAAACCCTGGTCAGAAGAGCTGCGACCTGGAGGTCAAAGAGCCCAGTATTTTAGCAAGAAACGCAGCAGAAGCTGCAAGAGTTTCACTGTTGTGCCCCAAGACTTAGGCAGAGTCAGCACTGCCCAGAGGTTGAAGAGGGAGCGCAAGCGAACCAAGGATGGTTGCACCACCACAGTTTGGAGGGAGGCCACCTCTAGTCTCAGTCCCAACTGTCTGAGGAGTCGTCACAGTTCTCAGCCCCAACCCACCCCCCAAAAACACCAACAGGGTTTAAGTGTGGGGGGGAGTGACACTATGGAGCATGTCTTCCTAAGAGGACAGAGGAAGGGCAAGCATGTCCTGGGAGGCCCAAGGCACCTCCCCTGGACCCACACAGAGCCAGAGAGTGGGTCATGCAAGGGGTCCAGTAGAGGAGGGGCCCTCCTGGAGACCCAAGAACTAAAGCCCTGAAGGGTTTGAGACTCGCTTGAACCCTGCCCCACAGACCCCCTCCTCCGGACAACTGTCAGGAGTGAAGAACTCTTGGGGGGGGGGGGTTCAGGGAAGAAGGGAGGTGGCAAGTCTCAGGGACGGAGGCCTCAACAGGGGAAGGTGGGAGGGATTCAGTGATGAATGGTGAAAATACACAGGAAGATCAAGAATTACGGTAGGTACGTAATTTTCATCTCTTACCTGTGTCAGTCTTCACCATTCATCACTGTTGGGCGAGTACCAAGCACCCCCAAAGGGGGCCCATTAACCCTGAGGGAAAACATCCCTCAGTCTCCCACGGGGGGGAGGGGGACCCTCCACTAGCCAGTTTAAAGCTGGGACTTGTCAGAGTACGACAAGGTCCCCTGAACCTTAGGGGAAGGAAGGAAGGCTCCCCTGAGCTCCCATCTCACCCTGTGGGAAAACAGATGGGTCCTCTGGAAGGGGGAGGCCAATAACCTGCGCCGGGTCAAAGGTGACAACCTCGACACGTGAAGCCATGCCGTCCACCTAATGCAGATCGCTGTCCCCGTAAGCCAAGAAGCGACCTCAGTGGTGTCATACGATGCCACTGATTGGTGCCTCGCCAACTCCAGACCTATAGCAGAGAGGGCTATGGCTTGCCAGGTAGCCTTCGAATCAAGCAGCGATGCTTAAACTTGTCCTAGCATCGCCCATAGATGCCTGTTGTAGGCAATGTGGTGCGCCTGATGTGATATCGCCAACAGGCTCAGCGCTGAAGAGAAAAACTGTTCACCCTAGCCAATTCAACTCTCGAGAGTCAGTCTCAGGGGGCCTATCACAGACTGGGCGCTGAAGCCTGAAAGGGGTGTCCAGCCACGTCATTCCAGAAGTTGGATGAGGCAAGGTGCCTGGAGACCCGCGGGTTGCACAATGCCTCCTGCAACAGTCCCTAGGGGCTGGCTCTTGGAAATATGGACACTGCTAGGCACTGTACGATGCTTGCCGGAAGGGAACCGGCCAGGACGGGACTACCAAATGCTGTGCTCCATATTCACCTACGAAGGCCTGCATCGCATGCTCGGCATTGTCTCTAGCATAACAGGAGATGTGCAAGTCCCTAACCAACCTCGACAGGAAGCACTGATACTGGGCTTGATCAGCATCTGAAGACAGGTGGACTGAAGGTTCCTCTTCCTCAGTGGACAAAGACGAGGAGATTGAGAAGCTTGATGAGTCAGACTCTCACTGCGGCGGGGGAATTGGTCGGAAGACCTGCTCGTCCATAGCCCTAATGTACTGATGGAACACCGACGCCTGAGACCTGAACTGATCCCATGTCAAAGGGCCAACATGGCCTGGGAAAAGGGGAACTGGGCACAGAGGCATGGGCGAGCCTGTCACCTGATATGACATGCCTCTGCCAGGGCTAGCAGAATCCATAGGCGAGCCAGGCATCAAAAGAAAACCGCGGCTCTGTAGATTCACTGTCCTATCCTGAAAATCAAAATAGTGAGAGCTTAACCCTGTAGGGTGAGCTACCCTATGAGGAGACCGGGGTCACACGTATCCAGAAGGGCGGATCCCAGCCCCACCCAGAGGGGCCTTCATGGGAGAACCCGAGGGGAGAACAAAGGGCTCAGCACTACGGCGCCTTCCCTGACCCCAGAGATTCATGAAAGTGTGCCACGCGTCCCTTGCCTCTCATCCTCAACCCTGAGGACTCTGATGAAGCCCTTTTCCTCGATCCTGTGCCAAACGCTCCCTCAATTCCAAAGGCCCCATGGGGAAGGTCTCAGGAGGACTGGGCTCAATCTTGATCCTGAGAGGGGAATGGCATCGGGAACGGCAGCCATCCCCTCAGTCAAGAACCTGAGCACCACACCAGCAGGCTGTAGTTGACCTCCCGAGCCAGGAGTGGCTGGAAGATCAGCTGAGCCCCAGTCACCTGAGCTGCCGGAAGGGGCACCTGGGGAAGACACAAGGGTGCTGGGTCATGGGGACCCCTCTGATTCCTAAGAATCAGGCAGCCAATCCGGATCTGCTTCAGAATCATCGGCCTCCGAAGAGGAGACAATTATGAAGTGCTTCCCATCAGTGGCCCCGAGGGAACCCTCAGTCACAGTCCAGCACCCCTCACGGCACCGTCCCAATTGCCACATGCAGCTCCGGGATCTAGGGCGGCGCCGAGGAACACCCCACGCCAGGACCCACAGCCATGGGCCTCCCTGACAATGGGGGAGCTTGCATCTCCGAGGAGGTGACTGCCAAGGCGGTGCTCCCGGCCCCGAATGGAGCCAGACTGGCCCTCCAGCACCTCGGTAGGGACCTCCTCCATGGCAAGGCTGGAAGAAAAGGAGGCCCCTTCTTCATTGTACCATATAGGCCTGGGAAGAGACCCAGAGATAAGGCAGAGAGTCCTGAGCTTGGACTGGCACAAGTGATGCCACCCCCAAAAGTCGGCAGGGCCCGGCAGACTTTTAATGTGCGATGCTCTAAAACTCAATGGTCCACTGAGAAGCAGGCGTCGCAAGAATCCATATTGTGCTGGGGTCCAAGACAGGAGAGGCACACATCATGTCAGTCGGTCATGGAAATCTGTCGGCCACAGGGACACTGACGCATGGGGGGGGGGGGTAAACCCATTTTCTTGGACTGCTTTTTGTCCCGACGACCAGACATGACGGAACGGCAACAAAATCTAAAATAAGCAAAGACTCGACGTCGCACTAAAAATAAAAGGAAAGATCTTACCGGTCTGGAGCGGCATCGAGTAGCAGAACCGAGGTGGAGTAGAAGGTCTAAATGGCGTCGAACAGCATCAAACTGTGGCATCGTAGAATTTACTAGGCCACAATAAGTCTCAAGCTGGCTGAGGTGCCATCTTGACGGCGGGAGAAGCAGAACTGAGGTGAAGGAGGACCCAATGGCAGTTACTGGCCAACCCGAGAGTGCCACGTAATATATCGGCCTTGTGGGTGGCGCCAACAGCGTCAGCCCCTCCTCTCAAAATAAATAAATAAATAAATAATTAAAAGTCTCCCGCTTGGTGCCCGTCTCTGGTAGACACCCAACAGTGATGAACAGTGAAGATTTACACAGGTAAGATCTTGCGTTCCAACTTGCCGTGGAGCTTCTACTGTTCTGATGCCCAGTCTCTCACAGGAAAAAAGGGGGTCTGACAGAGAGGCAAACAAACTGGACTGCCACCTGGGTCTAAGGAAAATCTCTTGTGAAATTGGGAGAGTATCCCTCTTGGACAATCCAGATGTCCCATATGTCCGCTGGATTGGACTTACTCTAGTTGTAAAAAACCAAATCAGGTGCCCCCACCCACCACAAAGAGGCATCCACCTCAGACAGCTGAGGTGAGACCTGGGCCAGATCCAAGAGGATGGTACTGGGTGCCGTCGGGCCTTGTGCCCTCTGCTGAGATTTTTTTTTTTTTTTTTGCAGTTGAGGCACTGGTTCCTGACAAAGGCTTCCAGGCCTCTACCTTGAAAGGACTGCCTGTTACAAGAATGACAACGATGCCGTCCCTCTGAGGAGCAGCAGGAGTCCGAGAGCCTTCCAGAGCTCAATCTGAGGGCTGAACCAATAAGCACTGCCAAGGAGATGTTAATCATCTGCTGCCAATGGCAGCCACCCTAGGGGCAGCATCACAGGGGTCTATAAAAGCTTTTAGCCGATTATTGAACTATATATGCCCCTAGCAATGTAGCAGTGGAATCCAGGAGGCTCTCGACCACAGAATTTAGTGTGTTCCACAGGGTGTACTTGTACTGAGGACTGTAGGAACTCCAGACATGGAAGTCTGCTTTGGTCCACAGATGAAGTCTGAAATGTTGTAGTGGACTCCATATCCCTGTGGAAAAACTGAAATGAAGATCTTGCATCCCAGGCTCTGCTGATACAGAAGGCTTGTATTCCAGCCCCTAAAATGAGTCATCCGCTGCGTCTCCGACAAAGTTCAAGTTTATTGCAGGAAAAAAACTCCATTGAGCAAGCTCATTCACAAGGAGGTCCTGGAACACATATACCAAGAAGACTAACAGACACATACAATAAATGCACACAACAGGATTTCAAGTGCCGATAGGGTACATGAGTGACAAGTGTACAGGCATTACTCTGTATCTCAAAGTAGTTCATCACACTCATGCATGAAGTGCAGATTCTGTCCACATGGACCTTAGGACAAACAGTAGGCTTATACAGTCCTAGAAAAAAAACTATTTTAATGACAACCACAGACATCTTATTTTTTCTGTAAGTAACTTTTTAAAGTTACTAACAGAGACTAGATTAGATAGTTTCAGTGACGACTGTAGCCGATTCCAGGTAACCAGGAAGGCAATGGAGATGGCGTGCTTGCCGAAGGAGGTGCGAGTCTTGGGGACATCCAGGAAGATAAAATCCGATTTCCTGAGTGCATAGGTACTGTGGCAGGTGTGAATGATGGAAGTTAGGTAGCTTGGAAACTTGTTAAGGAGAAGCTTTAGAGTCCAGGTACTAGCATGGAGAATGCGTCTAGTGGTAAGGGACATCCAACCTACAGCTGAGTACAGGTCACAACGGTGTGTCCAGTATAGGGAGTTCGTACTGAAGCACAGCGCACGGTGATGGAGAATGTCCAATTTATTAAGTTTTGAGGTTGTAGAAGAGTTATAGATTATGTCCCCGTAGTCTAGTAACGGGAGGAATGTGGCTTGGACAAGCCTAGTTCTGATCTTGGTTGGGAAGAGTGACCTGTTGCGGTACAGGAAGCCTAGTCTTATTTTTAGTTTTTTAAATAGGTCATCAAGGTGTTCAGTGAAGGCAAGCTTGCTGTCTAACCAAAATCCAAGGTATTTAAATTTGGAAGTGACTTCCAAAGGCTCACCTAGAGAGGTAACTATAAAGTCTTTCTGTAGAGTGGCAAGTACGGTGGGAGAAGTACTAGGGGAAAAGATCATAGCTTTGGTTTTTTTAGCATTTAGGAGGAGTTTAGCATTAATGAGATTGGACTTAAGCTGGGCAAAGTCGGCTAAGAGGACATCCCTGACCTCAACCAGTGAGGCGTCGGATGTATAGAGAACTGTATCATTGGCAAAGAAGTGCAATTTTGAATTGGATATGTGGCGGTCAAAGTCGTTAATGTATAGAGAGAAGAGGATGGGACCCAAGACAAAGCCTTGCGGGACTCCCCTGGTAACTGGTATGGGGGAGGAGAACAGGCCACCTGCTTTAATTTTTTGCATCCTTCCCAAAAGGCAACTACTAAACCACAGGATAGTTGGCAGGGTGGCACTTATTTTAGCAAGGCTGTTTTCGATTAGTTTGAGGTCTACGGTATCGAAAGCTTCGCTGAGATCTAAGAAGACAGCTCCCATGAACCTCTTGGATTCCATAGCAGAGATCCAGTCGTCGGTTACTTTGGCCAAAGCAGTGATGGTACCGTGGTTAGAGCAGAAGCCAGATTGGGCTGGGTTCAAGAGCGAATAGGTTTCTAAGTGGTGTTTTAGTTGTGCATAAATCAGCTTTTCAAAGACTTTGGAGAGGATGGGTAAGATAGAAATGGGTCAGTAATTATTTAAACCAAATGGATCCCCCCCGATTTAAATAAGGGGATGATGTGGGCTGATTTCCAGCATGAAGGTACTATGGAAGAAGAAGAAACAGAGCTTGAAAATATGTAGGATTGGTGCCGTAAGGCAGGGGAACCCGAGTTTTAGGAAAAGTGGTTCAACTCCATCATCCCCTGCATTTTTCTTGATGTCCAGGCTCTTGAGAGAATCTTCGACTTCTTTGAAGTTAAGGGAGAGCAGCTGGAAGGGACAGCTCTTTCTGGGGTAGTGGGGTTTGTACTGCCTTGGTTATTAACACATGCAGCGTACGAAGATGAGTCGCACACTAGGCCAGAAGTGACAAAGTGAGAGTTGACTTCTTTGTGGATTTGGTTACTGTTTTCCACAGCCATATCATTTTTGATGATCTTGGATGGTAAAGGGGGGGGGCCACCAGCCGCCCTTTAAGGGTCTTCCAGATTTTTGGGGGGGTCCCCTTTAGCCTGCTCTAGAATGGAGACGTAGAAGTTGGCTTTGGCAGAGCGAATACGTTTAATGCAGCCACTCCTGGCGGTTCTAAAAACCTGCCAATCCACCAGGCTCTTGGTGTGTCTAGCCTTAGCCCATAATTTATTACGGGTGGAGAGAATGTTCTTTAACTCAGCCGAGAACCAGGGGTGTGAAATGTTTTGCGTCCTGACCTTGATAAATGGTGCACGTTTGTTTGCTATGGTGATGAGATTGTAGTTTAGGACCGTGACCGCCTCATCAGGCGTTTTTGAGAGATAAAGGTTTTGCCATCTAACCTGGCTAAGGTCTTTCAGAAAGTTTGACTCGCTGAATTTACGGAATGACCGTTTGATTATAATCTTAGGCTGGTGGCGAGTTTTAGTTTGTAATCTTGTACAGACTACAATACCATGGTTGCTCATATCATTATGGAATACTGCAGAGTGAAGGATTTTATGGGGATGTGCAGATAATATAAGATCAAGAAGTGAGCTATTAGCCAAGTTTACCTCACTGACCCTGATAGGTTCAGAAACTAGTTAGGTAAGACCAAGTTCATCACAGAGAGACTTTAGTCTATGTGATTTGTGTGATAGCCAGTCCATGTTGAAGTTCCCAAGGATTAATACTTCGGAGTTGGCAGCAGCTGTTAGCGATTTGATGATATTAAGGAGGTCAGTTCTGCCACTAGGGGGCCTGCAGCAACCTATAATAGTAATGCATTCCATGGAAAGGACAGGGAGAGACTCATCCAGATCCACTTCTACCCCAGAAGAACCTCCAAAAGGCAGATTCAGTCCAGAATCATGAGAGGTGCCGCCACTTGGAACGGCACCGAGGAGTTCAGCACCACACACTGTGTCAGGCATACTGGCCCTAGACCTGAAGAAAAAGGGGGAGAAGGAAAGTGGTACCCATGCCGGCCCGTGCAGAGGAAAGATGAGGGGGTAGGCACATGTGGTCGATGGCGCTGGCATCGCAGAAGGCACCGCACATGTCCTGCATGCCTGACTCGGCTGTGGCCCAGTGGCTCCAAGGCCCGAAGGCCCCGGAACCTGGTCCATTGGTCAAATCAACTGTGCAGACGTCATACCCCGATCTAAAAAGAGTGGCCCAGAAGTTAAACTGCTCACCGGAGCCCCATCAAGGACAGAGACAGGGCCCGGTGTCGAAGATCATGGCCATAAAGAACAGAGCCACAGAGGACCCCACTGAAGTCGGGTCAGGCCTACCGCTTGCCACCACCGATGATCCCCATGCAAATGTACCAGAGGGCGACCTCGAGCAGTACTGTTTCTTCTTCCACCAACACGAAAAAGAAGAGCTCGAAGTCAAGCGGAGCAGGGTCTCCAATTAAGGTCAAGCGGGCATGCTGCCTTTGTGCTTGACGAACTGTCTTCCCCCTCCCCCAAGCACGGACTGAATGTGGTTGGACCCCCCCAGCAAAGGGCGGCGGACTGGACACAGCCCCACTGCCATCACAGCTTTCAAACGAAGTCTCCCTACCATCACCGCCAATGGTAGGCTGTCTTCTTCCTCTTCTTCCTCCTCCTCTCCTTATAAGAAAAGAACACTAAAAGTAGTAAATTAATTGAATACTGAACAGCTATAGCTGCTGTCGTATAGACAAACACTCGACTTCCAGCAGGCGAGCAACATCATCAAAGCGCACTAGATGGCAGGAGAAAAGGAACTGGAGTTGGCTGGAGGGTAGACGACAAGATAGCCTATATGGCACAAGCTAGTCTTGTGGCGCCACGCATGCGCGATCCTATTGCTGCAACGGCCTTCCTGAAGATTTCTGGCTCCCACTGTGTCCTAGGACCTCCAGCATAGTCCCATTAGTGTGAACAAGTGGCGGAGACTTTTAGTCCAGGAAGATCTAGAGGCTTCTGTATTGAATTCAAGTCCTCTGGCAAGGAGTTCCAGTGTGCACATGAAGATTTAGTGATGAGTTGGACCAGAAGGGCAATTTGGAATGAGTAACATGATGCTTTGTAGGGAGAAACAGTCACAGTTTGGACACGAAGCACCGCAGTTTGGTGCCTGCACTCTCAAGCTTATGGCTGAATAAACTTACCCCTGGTGGCAACACTTCAGCCTGTAAGTGATTTCGCTACTTTTTGTGAGTGTGACCGGTTTGTGTTTTCCTCTTTGCTGTGTTTGGGTCAGCATCATTTCAGCTACATGTGTGGGTGTTTCTGTGTTTCCTGTTGGGCAATTTGGAATGTTAGTGGTGGTGATCCATTGAAGAGTTTTTGACTTCTCCTTCAATGAATGGAGTTTTCCCAGCAAAGGTGACAGCACGGTCGCCCGATCATGAGATCTGTGGTGTTCCCCAGCAGCAGATCCAGTAGCATGTGCCAGAGATCCCAGGGCAGATTCCAATGCTGGCCACGTGGCATTCTCCATTTTCTGCAGGAAATTCTCTCAAGCCTTCCAGCAGCCTCTCCTTGTGGCTTGGCTGAAGCTTTGACAAATGGCACAGTTTTTCACATCATGCAAAATGCCCAGGCAGCAAACTGTGTGAGCGGCGTTGTCTCCCAATTATCTTCAAGCCGCACCAGCAGTAGCAAAAAAGCAGAGGCTTCTCAGGGAGACCCGACGACAGCATACAAAAACCATAAAAGTAAGCAATGGGCCAAAATTAATGAGGACGCTTTCCACGGTCTGACAAGCGACTGACAGCAGAGAAAAAACTGAGGAGGTATGGGGCCACTCACATTACATAGATGGTGCTAATGTAATTCAACGTGGGTGGACCATCCGACAGCTTACAGTTCATAAGTTGTGGCTTTCTGGAGAGAGAGAGAGAGGTGTCCTCGAAGATCTGCCTACTTCAAAGTTTACATTACCTATTGCATCTGCCTTTGTCTCTAATTCCCTTCAGCACACTTATCCACATTTTTGGTTGTATCCCTTCTTGAAAATGACCTTCCTTCCACTTCATTAGACATCAGATAGTGTAAAACGTCACTGCCTGCCTCCTGGGTCAGAAGTACCATTGCCATAGCATCTCTGTCCTGAAAGGATTTCCATACGCTCCAGAGTTCACTAGTTATAAATTCAAGTCTACCCTACTCACTTAAACATACAGTATCCTACAAATCCTTGTCTACCACCTGTCTTATCTATGTAAACCTCTCTACCTCTCCTACTCATTCCTTGTCCAGAACAAGCAGCACTCTCATTTCTATCCCTTCTAACAATCTCTCCTCTGTCTCAGTGTTCATATGCCCTTACCAAGGACAGTCTTCGAAAATAATTAAGTGAAGGAAACTCCAAAACTGTTTTTAACTACTATACACCTTAGCATACCTCTCAACTGTCTCTGATTTTCAGGGATGTCCCTGATTTTGCTTCAGAAATTTCTTCTGTCCCTCCTAAATTTGGCATGTCTGCCACTGAAGAGTAGGGATTTGAATCAGAAAATAATGCCAGCCATTAGTGTTACAGACCACTTCTCATTAAGAAAATGCTATTCACACTAAGAAGCATATTATACACAGCTTCTGAAACTAATATTACTATTTTTTTTCAGAAGTGTCCCTGATTTTGATCATTTGTCCCTGATCATTTTTAGTCTTGTCCCTGATTTGTGATGAGGGAGGTCGAGAGGTATGCACCTTAGTTGCCCTCATTCTGAACACAAGCTTGGAACTGGAAAGACAAGTTATTGGCATCTGACACAGGAACTTCCTGTCAGCTACCAGTCACTTTTTTTGCACTCCTAGCTCTGCCTTCAAAGGTAGAGAATCTAAAGTACATTAAGCACCAACCTCTTTTCTTTGGCCTTCAAACTGCTTAACTTCAAAGAACTTCTAACTTTCTATTTTGCTAGTCTCTATTTATGCTATATGCTTGCAATCTGCCATCAGATGTTATTGGATACATTTATACAACAGACATTACACAAAACTAGAAAATAATATGTTTATTCTTATGCATAACAACCACTAGTATCATCCAGTTACAAAAATAACCTTTTAATTAATTTTAAAATGCTTGAAATTCTATTTAAGTTGCAACATTTAAACTATTCATCACAGAAAGCTGTGTTTTGTTTTTTTTGACGAAAGCCTGGAGTCCGATCGACATGTACAGATCTCTACAGATACAATTCTCCTGTGTTGATACATTTCCATACTTGTTGATACAATACGCTGTTAATAATTACAGGACTTTAAATATAGTGCACCCTTTTTATATACAGATATGAAACATTTTGGTATTTGTTTTATATTTCTACATGGTTGCAGTAGTAATATCTTATCAATACAGCTACTTAGCTGACTCCAGGCTCTTATTAAAAAAAATGTAGTCCTAACCGTTCCAAAGTTATCACATTTTAAACACGCATTTATCAATGCCTAACGTTCACCACCTGCATAGCCACTGAACCACGTCTTGCTTGTACACATTTTTACTATGTACTATATTTACCCATGATAGACCATAAGACATGCAATCTCTCATATTATTTATTATATTTTGGTAACCGGGTGAGCCCCTTGGGACCAACAGAATCCCTTTTTCAGGGGCGACTGAGTTAATTACATAAATACAATAAGAGCAATACATTATGATACAGTACAGAGTGATCACAGAGCAAAGACACAGTAGAGCAATCAGGAATTAAACATCACTGTGAACAACAAAGGGGGACGTGAGACAGATCACTTGACACCATTCACACAAGTACACTTGGTTGTTAATCCGCACAGTATAACATAAGGATAGACGGACCAATCCGTACAAATCCTTGAATACAATGCTATAAGTAACAAATGAACTAGCTAGCCATGAAAGAAAGTGTGGCAGTAATGGCAGCCATGGTCCAGTCCCAGCCGGTAGTGAATTGTTTAAAGTACAGCTGGGGGGAGTTAACAGTACGTGGGGTACCAAGGTAGCTCCAACCAGCTGGAACAGCAGTGTCCACAGTTACAGGTACAGCGGCTAAGCTCGACAAGGTAGGCCTTTAACCTTTTTTTGAGTCCCCCAAGAGAGGCGCATTCTTATAGATTAGTGGGAAGTGCATTCTAGAGAGATGGGACTGAGGAGGTAAATGACCTAAAACCTATAGAAGTCTTTACCCTAGGGACATTAAGGAGATGGTGGAAGGAGAACCAGAATGTCCTCCTAATTGGTTTATCAGTTAACATGCCAGGAAAACTTGGAGGGGCATTATTACTTCTAAGCTTGAAGGTGAGGCACAGGGTAGGATATGCTAATTTACCTTCGACTGAGGGGCACTGTACGGAAGATAACATATCGCAATGATGCTCCAAGGGAGAGGTACTAGCGTCAAAGCGGCCAACCCTATGATTTAATATTCTTAGCCTTTGCAGTTCCATATTTCTAAGCTTGTACAATACTGGGGGACCCATGAATCAGGGTGGGTAAGAGTTCCATGGGCGACCTTCAGGCGGGATTTGTTGCTAAGAAAGGGAATTGGCGGATA
Organism: Neoceratodus forsteri; assembly: GCA_016271365.2. Taxonomy (NCBI): domain Eukaryota; kingdom Metazoa; phylum Chordata; order Ceratodontiformes; family Ceratodontidae; genus Neoceratodus; species Neoceratodus forsteri. The sequence continues at coordinate 1,408,625,403 of CM057450.1, forward strand.
AAGAAGGCTTAACTCCCGATTTATGGACTTGGTCAGGTGGTCAATGTGTGTTTTAAAGGTACTATCATTGTCAAAGTACACCCCCAGGTATTTGATTGAGTCCATGACTGTCATACTCGTACCA